>OY720627.1:2452993-7452993 GCA_963170105.1 Cantharis lateralis
ACGGAGCAAAAAATGCCCCCCTAGGCAGTTCCCAACCCCCGTGAATTTTCGCTGAGGAACACATATGCAAAATTTCAGATCGATCGCGCGCGGATAACAATATAAGGCTATTAAATGTGTAAAATATTAATATTTAAGGCACCAATAAATGCGATTTGATTGGTTTGATTTGACATATTTTGAAATGCGAATAACTCGAGAACGGCGCAAGATATCGAAAAACGGAGCAAAAAATGCCCCCCTAGGCAGTTCCCCAACCCCCGTGAATTTTCGCTGAGAACACATATGCAAAATTTCAGATCGATCGCGCGCGGATAACAATATAAGGCTATTAAATGTGTAAAATATTAATATTTAAGGCACCAATAAATGCGATTTGATTGGTTTGATTTGACATATTTTGAAATGCGAATAACTCGAGAACGGCGCAAGATATCGAAAAACGGAGCAAAAAATGCCCCCCCTAGGCAGTTCCCCAACCCCCGTGACTTTTCGCTGAGAACACATATGCAAAATTTCAGATCGATCGCGCGCGGATAACAATATAAGGCTATTAAATGTGTAAAATATTAATATTTAAGGCACCAATAAATGCGATTTGATTGGTTTGATTTGACATATTTTGAAATGCGAATAACTCGAGAACGGCGCAAGATATCGAAAAACGGAGCAAAAAATGCCCCCCCTAGGCAGTTCCCCAACCCCCGTGAATTTTCGCTGAGAACACATATGCAAAATTTCAGATCGATCGCGCGCGGATAACAATATAAGGCTATTAAATGTGTAAAATATTAATATTTAAGGCACCAATAAATGCGATTTGATTGGTTTGATTTGACATATTTTGAAATGCGAATAACTCGAGAACGGCGCAAGATATCGAAAAACGGAGCAAAAAATGCCCCCCCTAGGCAGTTCCCCAACCCCCGTGAATTTTCGCTGAGAACACATATGCAAAATTTCAGATCGATCGCGCGCGGATAACAATATAAGGCTATTAAATGTGTAAAATATTAATATTTAAGGCACCAATAAATGCGATTTGATTGGTTTGATTTGACATATTTTGAAATGCGAATAACTCGAGAACGGCGCAAGATATCGAAAAACGGAGCAAAAAATGCCCCCCCTAGGCAGTTCCCCAACCCCCGTGAATTTTCGCTGAGAACACATATGCAAAATTTCAGATCGATCGCGCGCGGATAACAATATAAGGCTATTAAATGTGTAAAATATTAATATTTAAGGCACCAATAAATGCGATTTGATTGGTTTGATTTGACATATTTTGAAATGCGAATAACTCGAGAACGGCGCAAGATATCGAAAAACGGAGCAAAAAATGCCCCCCCTAGGCAGTTCCCCAACCCCCGTGAATTTTCGCTGAGAACACATATGCAAAATTTCAGATCGATCGCGCGCGGATAACAATATAAGGCTATTAAATGTGTAAAATATTAATATTTAAGGCACCAATAAATGCGATTTGATTGGTTTGATTTGACATATTTTGAAATGCGAATAACTCGAGAACGGCGCAAGATATCGAAAAACGGAGCAAAAAATGCCCCCCCTAGGCAGTTCCCCAACCCCCGTGAATTTTCGCTGAGAACACATATGCAAAATTTCAGATCGATCGCGCGCGGATAACAATATAAGGCTATTAAATGTGTAAAATATTAATATTTAAGGCACCAATAAATGCGATTTGATTGGTTTGATTTGACATATTTTGAAATGCGAATAACTCGAGAACGGCGCAAGATATCGAAAAACGGAGCAAAAAATGCCCCCCCTAGGCAGTACCCCAACCCCCGTGAATTTTCGCTGAGAACACATATGCAAAATTTCAGATCGATCGCGCGCGGATAACAATATAAGGCTATTAAATGTGTAAAATATTAATATTTAAGGCACCAATAAATGCGATTTGATTGGTTTGATTTGACATATTTTGAAATGCGAATAACTCGAGAACGGCGCAAGATATCGAAAAACGGAGCAAAAAATGCCCCCCCTAGGCAGTTTCCCAACCCCCGTGAATTTTCGCTGAGAACACATATGCAAAATTTCAGATCGATCGCGCGCGGATAACAATATAAGGCTATTAAATGTGTAAAATATTAATATTTAAGGCACCAATAAATGCGATTTGATTGGTTTGATTTGACATATTTTGAAATGCGAATAACTCGAGAACGGCGCAAGATATCGAAAAACGGAGCAAAAAATGCCCCCCCTAGGCAGTTCCCCAACCCCCGTGAATTTTCGATGAGAACACATATGTAAAATTTCAGATCGATCGCGCGCGGATAACAATATAAGGCTATTAAATGTGTAAAATATTAATATTTAAGGCACCAATAAATGCGATTTGATTGGTTTGATTTGACATATTTTGAAATGCGAATAACTCGAGAACGGCGCAAGATATCGAAAAACGGAGCAAAAAATGCCCCCCCTAGGCAGTTCCCCAACCCCCGTGAATTTTCGCTGAGAACACATATGCAAAATTTCAGATCGATCGCGCGCGGATAACAATATAAGGCTATTAAATGTGTAAAATATTAATATTTAAGGCAACAATAAATGCGATTTGATTGGTTTGATTTGACTAATTTTGAAATGCGAATAACTCGAGAACGGCGCAAGATATCGAAAAACGGAGCAAAAAATGCCCCCCCTAGGCAGATCTCCAACCCCCGTGAATTTTCGCTGAGAACACATATGCAAAATTTCAGATCGATCGCGCGCGGATAACAATATAAGGCTATTAAATGTGTAAAATATTAATATTTAAGGCACCAATAAATGCGATTTGATTGGTTTGATTTGACATATTTTGAAATGCGAATAACTCGAGAACGGCGCAAGATATCGAAAAACGGAGCAAAAAATGCCCCCCCTAGGCAGTTCCCCAACCCCCGTGAATTTTCGCTGAGAACACATATGCAAAATTTCCGATCGATCGCGCGCGGATAACAATATAAGGCTATTAAATGTGTAAAATATTAATATTTAAGGCACCAATAAATGCGATTTGATTGGTTTGATTTGACATATTTTGAAATGCGAATAACTCGAGAACGGCGCAAGATATCGAAAAACGGAGCAAAAAATGCCCCCCCCTAGGCAGTTCCCCAACCCCCGTGAATTTTCGCTGAGAACACATATGCAAAATTTCAGATCGATCGCGCGCGGATAACAATATAAGGCTATTAAATGTGTAAAATATTAATATTTAAGGCAACAATAAATGCGATTTGATTGGTTTGATTTGACTAATTTTGAAATGCGAATAACTCGAGAACGGCGCAAGATATCGAAAAACGGAGCAAAAAATGCCCCCCCTAGGCAGTTCCCCAACCCCCGTGAATTTTCGATGAGAACACATATGTAAAATTTCAGATCGATCGCGCGCGGATAACAATATAAGGCTATTAAATGTGTAAAATATTAATATTTAAGGCACCAATAAATGCGATTTGATTGGTTTGATTTGACATATTTTGAAATGCGAATAACTCGAGAACGGCGCAAGATATCGAAAAACGGAGCAAAAAATGCCCCCCCTAGGCAGTTCCCCAACCCCCGTGAATTTTCGATGAGAACACATATGCAAAATTTCAGATCGATCGCGCGCGGATAACAATATAAGGCTATTAAATGTGTAAAATATTAATATTTAAGGCAACAATAAATGCGATTTGATTGGTTTGATTTGACATATTTTGAAATGCGAATAACTCGAGAACGGCGCAAGATATCGAAAAACGGAGCAAAAAATGCCCCCCCTAGGCAGTTCCCAAACCCCCGTGAATTTTCGCTGAGAACACATATGCAAAATTTCCGATCGATCGCGCGCGGATAACAATATAAGGCTATTAAATGTGTAAAATATTAATATTTAAGGCACCAATAAATGCGATTTGATTGGTTTGATTTGACATATTTTGAAATGCGAATAACTCGAGAACGGCGCAAGATATCGAAAAACGGAGCAAAAAATGCCCCCCCTAGGCAGTTTCCCAACCCCCGTGAATTTTCGCTGAGAACACATATGCAAAATTTCAGATCGATCGCGCGCGGATAACAATATAAGGCTATTAAATGTGTAAAATATTAATATTTAAGGCACCAATAAATGCGATTTGATTGGTTTGATTTGACATATTTTGAAATGCGAATAACTCGAGAACGGCGCAAGATATCGAAAAACGGAGCAAAAAATGCCCCCCCTAGGCAGTTCCCCAACCCCCGTGAATTTTCGATGAGAACACATATGTAAAATTTCAGATCGATCGCGCGCGGATAACAATATAAGGCTATTAAATGTGTAAAATATTAATATTTAAGGCACCAATAAATGCGATTTGATTGGTTTGATTTGACATATTTTGAAATGCGAATAACTCGAGAACGGCGCAAGATATCGAAAAACGGAGCAAAAAATGCCCCCCCTAGGCAGTTCCCCAACCCCCGTGAATTTTCGCTGAGAACACATATGCAAAATTTCAGATCGATCGCGCGCGGATAACAATATAAGGCTATTAAATGTGTAAAATATTAATATTTAAGGCACCAATAAATGCGATTTGATTGGTTTGATTTGACATATTTTGAAATGCGAATAACTCGAGAACGGCGCAAGATATCGAAAAACGGAGCAAAAAATGCCCCCCCTAGGCAGTTCCCCAACCCCCGTGAATTTTCGCTGAGAACACATATGCAAAATTTCCGATCGATCGCGCGCGGATAACAATATAAAAGCCTGTTCACATTATAAAATTTTGCTTAAAATTTGGCTTAAAATTTTTATAAGATAAAAATTTTTATAAGATAAAAATTTCACTGTTCACACCTTAAAAATTTCGTTAAAATTTTCCTTAAAAGAACTTTTAAGCGAAATTTTAACAAATTTTAAGGAATAGGACGGCACCTATTTTCTTAAAATTTTACGTAAAATATAGTGAGTTTTAATGGTGTATTTGGTGATATCAGGTAGTATCACTGCTTTCTGTTGGTAGTAGGTACTTTGTTATTATTATCATTATTATATGATATAAAAGTATATAACTTATTTTTATGAAGTATTCTAATATTTTATATTATTCTATTATTGTTATTGTTGAAAAAATGGATAGTCAAGAAAATGTAGGAAACACTTTTGAGCCCAAATTTTTTTAGTTTTTTGTTTTTGAATAGACTTTCTTCATCTAAATAGATTTAACAACAACACAGTTGTTAAAATTGCACAACTCATCACTTCATGTTTTTTTATCGGCATTTTACTTTCGCGTATTTTATATAAACAATAATCACTTGTACTGCTTGTACCAACAAATGTTAGGTTAGGTGTTAGGTTAGTAAACGTTAAAAAAATATTTCCGTAAAATAATAATTTTAAGGTGTAAACACAAATCTGTAAATCGACAAATTTTAAGGAATTTTAAAGAAATTTTAACTAAAATTTTAAGCAAAATTTTAAACAAAATTTTATAATGTGAACAAGCTTTAAGGCTATTAAATGTGTAAAATATTAATATTTAAGGCACCAATAAATGCGATTTGATTGGTTTGATTTGACATATTTTGAAATGCGAATAACTCGAGAACGGCGCAAGATATCGAAAAACGGAGCAAAAAATGCCCCCCCTAGGCAGTTTCCCAACCCCCGTGAATTTTCGCTGAGAACACATATGCAAAATTTCAGATCGATCGCGCGCGGATAACAATATAAGGCTATTAAATGTGTAAAATATTAATATTTAAGGCACCAATAAATGCGATTTGATTGGTTTGATTTGACATATTTTGAAATGCGAATAACTCGAGAACGGCGCAAGATATCGAAAAACGGAGCAAAAAATGCCCCCCCCTAGGCAGTTCCCCAACCCCCGTGAATTTTCGCTGAGAACACATATGCAAAATTTCAGATCGATCGCGCGCGGATAACAATATAAGGCTATTAAATGTGTAAAATATTAATATTTAAGGCAACAATAAATGCGATTTGATTGGTTTGATTTGACTAATTTTGAAATGCGAATAACTCGAGAACGGCGCAAGATATCGAAAAACGGAGCAAAAAATGCCCCCCCTAGGCAGTTCCCCAACCCCCGTGAATTTTCGCTGAGAACACATATGCAAAATTTCAGATCGATCGCGCGCGGATAACAATATAAGGCTATTAAATGTGTAAAATATTAATATTTAAGGCACCAATAAATGCGATTTGATTGGTTTGATTTGACATATTTTGAAATGCGAATAACTCGAGAACGGCGCAAGATATCGAAAAACGGAGCAAAAAATGCCCCCCCTAGGCAGTTCCCCAACCCCCGTGAATTTTCGCTGAGAACACATATGCAAAATTTCAGATCGATCGCGCGCGGATAACAATATAAGGCTATTAAATGTGTAAAATATTAATATTTAAGGCACCAATAAATGCGATTTGATTGGTTTGATTTGACATATTTTGAAATGCGAATAACTCGAGAACGGCGCAAGATATCGAAAAACGGAGCAAAAAATGCCCCCCCTAGGCAGTACCCCAACCCCCGTGACTTTTCGCTGAGAACACATATGCAAAATTTCAGATCGATCGCGCGCGGATAACAATATAAGGCTATTAAATGTGTAAAATATTAATATTTAAGGCACCAATAAATGCGATTTGATTGGTTTGATTTGACATATTTTGAAATGCGAATAACTCGAGAACGGCGCAAGATATCGAAAAACGGAGCAAAAAATGCCCCCCCTAGGCAGTTCGCCAACCCCCGTGAATTTTCGCTGAGAACACATATGCAAAATTTCAGATCGATCGCGCGCGGATAACAATATAAGGCTATTAAATGTGTAAAATATTAATATTTAAGGCACCAATAAATGCGATTTGATTGGTTTGATTTGACATATTTTGAAATGCGAATAACTCGAGAACGGCGCAAGATATCGAAAAACGGAGCAAAAAATGCCCCCCCTAGGCAGTTTCCCAACCCCCGTGAATTTTCGATGAGAACACATATGTAAAATTTCAGATCGATCGCGCGCGGATAACAATATAAGGCTATTAAATGTGTAAAATATTAATATTTAAGGCACCAATAAATGCGATTTGATTGGTTTGATTTGACATATTTTGAAATGCGAATAACTCGAGAACGGCGCAAGATATCGAAAAACGGAGCAAAAAATGCCCCCCCTAGGCAGTTCCCCAACCCCCGTGAATTTTCGCTGAGAACACATATGCAAAATTTCAGATCGATCGCGCGCGGATAACAATATAAGGCTATTAAATGTGTAAAATATTAATATTTAAGGCAACAATAAATGCGATTTGATTGGTTTGATTTGACTAATTTTGAAATGCGAATAACTCGAGAACGGCGCAAGATATCGAAAAACGGAGCAAAAAATGCCCCCCCTAGGCAGATCTCCAACCCCCGTGAATTTTCGCTGAGAACACATATGCAAAATTTCAGATCGATCGCGCGCGGATAACAATATAAGGCTATTAAATGTGTAAAATATTAATATTTAAGGCACCAATAAATGCGATTTGATTGGTTTGATTTGACATATTTTGAAATGCGAATAACTCGAGAACGGCGCAAGATATCGAAAAACGGAGCAAAAAATGCCCCCCCTAGGCAGTTCCCCAACCCCCGTGAATCTTCGCTGAGAACACATATGCAAAATTTCCGATCGATCGCGCGCGGATAACAATATAAGGCTATTAAATGTGTAAAATATTAATATTTAAGGCACCAATAAATGCGATTTGATTGGTTTGATTTGACATATTTTGAAATGCGAATAACTCGAGAACGGCGCAAGATATCGAAAAACGGAGCAAAAAATGCCCCCCCTAGGCAGTTCCCCAACCCCCGTGAATCTTCGCTGAGAACACATATGCAAAATTTCCGATCGATCGCGCGCGGATAACAATATAAGGCTATTAAATGTGTAAAATATTAATATTTAAGGCACCAATAAATGCGATTTGATTGGTTTGATTTGACATATTTTGAAATGCGAATAACTCGAGAACGGCGCAAGATATCGAAAAACGGAGCAAAAAATGCCCCCCCTAGGCAGTTCCCCAACCCCCGTGAATTTTCGCTGAGAACACATATGCAAAATTTCAGATCGATCGCGCGCGGATAACAATATAAGGCTATTAAATGTGTAAAATATTAATATTTAAGGCAACAATAAATGCGATTTGATTGGTTTGATTTGACTAATTTTGAAATGCGAATAACTCGAGAACGGCGCAAGATATCGAAAAACGGAGCAAAAAATGCCCCCCCTAGGCAGATCTCCAACCCCCGTGAATTTTCGCTGAGAACACATATGCAAAATTTCAGATCGATCGCGCGCGGATAACAATATAAGGCTATTAAATGTGTAAAATATTAATATTTAAGGCACCAATAAATGCGATTTGATTGGTTTGATTTGACATATTTTGAAATGCGAATAACTCGAGAACGGCGCAAGATATCGAAAAACGGAGCAAAAAATGCCCCCCCTAGGCAGTTCCCCAACCCCCGTGAATCTTCGCTGAGAACACATATGCAAAATTTCCGATCGATCGCGCGCGGATAACAATATAAGGCTATTAAATGTGTAAAATATTAATATTTAAGGCACCAATAAATGCGATTTGATTGGTTTGATTTGACATATTTTGAAATGCGAATAACTCGAGAACGGCGCAAGATATCGAAAAACGGAGCAAAAAATGCCCCCCCTAGGCAGTTCCCCAACCCCCGTGAATCTTCGCTGAGAACACATATGCAAAATTTCCGATCGATCGCGCGCGGATAACAATATAAGGCTATTAAATGTGTAAAATATTAATATTTAAGGCACCAATAAATGCGATTTGATTGGTTTGATTTGACATATTTTGAAATGCGAATAACTCGAGAACGGCGCAAGATATCGAAAAACGGAGCAAAAAATGCCCCCCCCTAGGCAGTTCCCCAACCCCCGTGAATTTTCGCTGAGAACACATATGCAAAATTTCAGATCGATCGCGCGCGGATAACAATATAAGGCTATTAAATGTGTAAAATATTAATATTTAAGGCAACAATAAATGCGATTTGATTGGTTTGATTTGACTAATTTTGAAATGCGAATAACTCGAGAACGGCGCAAGATATCGAAAAACGGAGCAAAAAATGCCCCCCCTAGGCAGTTCCCCAACCCCCGTGAATTTTCGATGAGAACACATATGTAAAATTTCAGATCGATCGCGCGCGGATAACAATATAAGGCTATTAAATGTGTAAAATATTAATATTTAAGGCACCAATAAATGCGATTTGATTGGTTTGATTTGACATATTTTGAAATGCGAATAACTCGAGAACGGCGCAAGATATCGAAAAACGGAGCAAAAAATGCCCCCCCTAGGCAGTTCCCTAACCCCCGTGAATTTTCGATGAGAACACATATGTAAAATTTCAGATCGATCGCGCGCGGATAACAATATAAGGCTATTAAATGTGTAAAATATTAATATTTAAGGCACCAATAAATGCGATTTGATTGGTTTGATTTGACATATTTTGAAATGCGAATAACTCGAGAACGGCGCAAGATATCGAAAAACGGAGCAAAAAATGCCCCCCCTAGGCAGTTTCCCAACCCCCGTGAATTTTCGCTGAGAACACATATGCAAAATTTCCGATCGATCGCGCGCGGATAACAATATAAGGCTATTAAATGTGTAAAATATTAATATTTAAGGCACCAATAAATGCGATTTGATTGGTTTGATTTGACATATTTTGAAATGCGAATAACTCGAGAACGGCGCAAGATATTGAAAAACGGAGCAAAAAATGCCCCCCCTAGGCAGTTCCCCAACCCCCGTGAATTTTCGCTGAGAACACATATGCAAAATTTCCGATCGATCGCGCGCGGATAACATTATAAGGCTATTAAATGTGTAAAATATTAATATTTAAGGCACCAATAAATGCGATTTGATTGGTTTGATTTGACATATTTTGAAATGCGAATAACTCGAGAACGGCGCAAGATATCGAAAAACGGAGCAAAAAATGCCCCCCCTAGGCAGTTCCCCAACCCCCGTGAATTTTCGCTGAGAACACATATGCAAAATTTCAGATCGATCGCGCGCGGATAACAATATAAGGCTATTAAATGTGTAAAATATTAATATTTAAGGCACCAATAAATGCGATTTGATTGGTTTGATTTGACATATTTTGAAATGCGAATAACTCGAGAACGGCGCAAGATATCGAAAAACGGAGCAAAAAATGCCCCCCCTAGGCAGTTCCCAAACCCCCGTGAATTTTCGCTGAGAACACATATGCAAAATTTCAGATCGATCGCGCGCGGATAACAATATAAGGCTATTAAATGTGTAAAATATTAATATTTAAGGCACCAATAAATGCGATTTGATTGGTTTGATTTGACATATTTTGAAATGCGAATAACTCGAGAACGGCGCAAGATATCGAAAAACGGAGCAAAAAATGCCCCCCCTAGGCAGTTTCCCAACCCCCGTGAATTTTCGATGAGAACACATATGTAAAATTTCAGATCGATCGCGCGCGGATAACAATATAAGGCTATTAAATGTGTAAAATATTAATATTTAAGGCACCAATAAATGCGATTTGATTGGTTTGATTTGACATATTTTGAAATGCGAATAACTCGAGAACGGCGCAAGATATCGAAAAACGGAGCAAAAAATGCCCCCCCTAGGCAGTTCCCCAACCCCCGTGAATTTTCGCTGAGAACACATATGCAAAATTTCAGATCGATCGCGCGCGGATAACAATATAAGGCTATTAAATGTGTAAAATATTAATATTTAAGGCAACAATAAATGCGATTTGATTGGTTTGATTTGACTAATTTTGAAATGCGAATAACTCGAGAACGGCGCAAGATATCGAAAAACGGAGCAAAAAATGCCCCCCCTAGGCAGATCTCCAACCCCCGTGAATTTTCGCTGAGAACACATATGCAAAATTTCAGATCGATCGCGCGCGGATAACAATATAAGGCTATTAAATGTGTAAAATATTAATATTTAAGGCACCAATAAATGCGATTTGATTGGTTTGATTTGACATATTTTGAAATGCGAATAACTCGAGAACGGCGCAAGATATCGAAAAACGGAGCAAAAAATGCCCCCCCTAGGCAGTTCCCCAACCCCCGTGAATCTTCGCTGAGAACACATATGCAAAATTTCCGATCGATCGCGCGCGGATAACAATATAAGGCTATTAAATGTGTAAAATATTAATATTTAAGGCACCAATAAATGCGATTTGATTGGTTTGATTTGACATATTTTGAAATGCGAATAACTCGAGAACGGCGCAAGATATCGAAAAACGGAGCAAAAAATGCCCCCCCTAGGCAGTTCCCCAACCCCCGTGAATCTTCGCTGAGAACACATATGCAAAATTTCCGATCGATCGCGCGCGGATAACAATATAAGGCTATTAAATGTGTAAAATATTAATATTTAAGGCACCAATAAATGCGATTTGATTGGTTTGATTTGACATATTTTGAAATGCGAATAACTCGAGAACGGCGCAAGATATCGAAAAACGGAGCAAAAAATGCCCCCCCTAGGCAGTTCCCCAACCCCCGTGAATTTTCGCTGAGAACACATATGCAAAATTTCAGATCGATCGCGCGCGGATAACAATATAAGGCTATTAAATGTGTAAAATATTAATATTTAAGGCAACAATAAATGCGATTTGATTGGTTTGATTTGACTAATTTTGAAATGCGAATAACTCGAGAACGGCGCAAGATATCGAAAAACGGAGCAAAAAATGCCCCCCCTAGGCAGATCTCCAACCCCCGTGAATTTTCGCTGAGAACACATATGCAAAATTTCAGATCGATCGCGCGCGGATAACAATATAAGGCTATTAAATGTGTAAAATATTAATATTTAAGGCACCAATAAATGCGATTTGATTGGTTTGATTTGACATATTTTGAAATGCGAATAACTCGAGAACGGCGCAAGATATCGAAAAACGGAGCAAAAAATGCCCCCCCTAGGCAGTTCCCCAACCCCCGTGAATCTTCGCTGAGAACACATATGCAAAATTTCCGATCGATCGCGCGCGGATAACAATATAAGGCTATTAAATGTGTAAAATATTAATATTTAAGGCACCAATAAATGCGATTTGATTGGTTTGATTTGACATATTTTGAAATGCGAATAACTCGAGAACGGCGCAAGATATCGAAAAACGGAGCAAAAAATGCCCCCCCTAGGCAGTTCCCCAACCCCCGTGAATCTTCGCTGAGAACACATATGCAAAATTTCCGATCGATCGCGCGCGGATAACAATATAAGGCTATTAAATGTGTAAAATATTAATATTTAAGGCACCAATAAATGCGATTTGATTGGTTTGATTTGACATATTTTGAAATGCGAATAACTCGAGAACGGCGCAAGATATCGAAAAACGGAGCAAAAAATGCCCCCCCCTAGGCAGTTCCCCAACCCCCGTGAATTTTCGCTGAGAACACATATGCAAAATTTCAGATCGATCGCGCGCGGATAACAATATAAGGCTATTAAATGTGTAAAATATTAATATTTAAGGCAACAATAAATGCGATTTGATTGGTTTGATTTGACTAATTTTGAAATGCGAATAACTCGAGAACGGCGCAAGATATCGAAAAACGGAGCAAAAAATGCCCCCCCTAGGCAGTTCCCCAACCCCCGTGAATTTTCGATGAGAACACATATGTAAAATTTCAGATCGATCGCGCGCGGATAACAATATAAGGCTATTAAATGTGTAAAATATTAATATTTAAGGCACCAATAAATGCGATTTGATTGGTTTGATTTGACTAATTTTGAAATGCGAATAACTCGAGAACGGCGCAAGATATCGAAAAACGGAGCAAAAAATGCCCCCCCTAGGCAGTTCCCCAACCCCCGTGAATTTTCGCTGAGAACACATATGCAAAATTTCAGATCGATCGCGCGCGGATAACAATATAAGGCTATTAAATGTGTAAAATATTAATATTTAAGGCAACAATAAATGCGATTTGATTGGTTTGATTTGACTAATTTTGAAATGCGAATAACTCGAGAACGGCGCAAGATATCGAAAAACGGAGCAAAAAATGCCCCCCCTAGGCAGATCTCCAACCCCCGTGAATTTTCGCTGAGAACACATATGCAAAATTTCAGATCGATCGCGCGCGGATAACAATATAAGGCTATTAAATGTGTAAAATATTAATATTTAAGGCACCAATAAATGCGATTTGATTGGTTTGATTTGACATATTTTGAAATGCGAATAACTCGAGAACGGCGCAAGATATCGAAAAACGGAGCAAAAAATGCCCCCCCTAGGCAGTTCCCCAACCCCCGTGAATTTTCGCTGAGAACACATATGCAAAATTTCAGATCGATCGCGCGCGGATAACAATATAAGGCTATTAAATGTGTAAAATATTAATATTTAAGGCACCAATAAATGCGATTTGATTGGTTTGATTTGACATATTTTGAAATGCGAATAACTCGAGAACGGCGCAAGATATCGAAAAACGGAGCAAAAAATGCCCCCCCTAGGCAGTTCCCCAACCCCCGTGAATTTTCGCTGAGAACACATATGCAAAATTTCAGATCGATCGCGCGCGGATAACAATATAAGGCTATTAAATGTGTAAAATATTAATATTTAAGGCAACAATAAATGCGATTTGATTGGTTTGATTTGACTAATTTTGAAATGCGAATAACTCGAGAACGGCGCAAGATATCGAAAAACGGAGCAAAAAATGCCCCCCCTAGGCAGATCTCCAACCCCCGTGAATTTTCGCTGAGAACACATATGCAAAATTTCAGATCGATCGCGCGCGGATAACAATATAAGGCTATTAAATGTGTAAAATATTAATATTTAAGGCACCAATAAATGCGATTTGATTGGTTTGATTTGACATATTTTGAAATGCGAATAACTCGAGAACGGCGCAAGATATCGAAAAACGGAGCAAAAAATGCCCCCCCTAGGCAGTTCCCCAACCCCCGTGAATTTTCGCTGAGAACACATATGCAAAATTTCAGATCGATCGCGCGCGGATAACAATATAAGGCTATTAAATGTGTAAAATATTAATATTTAAGGCAACAATAAATGCGATTTGATTGGTTTGATTTGACTAATTTTGAAATGCGAATAACTCGAGAACGGCGCAAGATATCGAAAAACGGAGCAAAAAATGCCCCCCCTAGGCAGTTCCCCAACCCCCGTGAATTTTCGCTGAGAACACATATGCAAAATTTCAGATCGATCGCGCGCGGATAACAATATAAGGCTATTAAATGTGTAAAATATTAATATTTAAGGCACCAATAAATGCGATTTGATTGGTTTGATTTGACATATTTTGAAATGCGAATAACTCGAGAACGGCGCAAGATATCGAAAAACGGAGCAAAAAATGCCCCCCCTAGGCAGTTCCCCAACCCCCGTGAATTTTCGCTGAGAACACATATGCAAAATTTCAGATCGATCGCGCGCGGATAACAATATAAGGCTATTAAATGTGTAAAATATTAATATTTAAGGCACCAATAAATGCGATTTGATTGGTTTGATTTGACATATTTTGAAATGCGAATAACTCGAGAACGGCGCAAGATATCGAAAAACGGAGCAAAAAATGCCCCCCCTAGGCAGTACCCCAACCCCCGTGACTTTTCGCTGAGAACACATATGCAAAATTTCAGATCGATCGCGCGCGGATAACAATATAAGGCTATTAAATGTGTAAAATATTAATATTTAAGGCACCAATAAATGCGATTTGATTGGTTTGATTTGACATATTTTGAAATGCGAATAACTCGAGAACGGCGCAAGATATCGAAAAACGGAGCAAAAAATGCCCCCCCTAGGCAGTTTCCCAACCCCCGTGAATTTTCGCTGAGAACACATATGCAAAATTTCAGATCGATCGCGCGCGGATAACAATATAAGGCTATTAAATGTGTAAAATATTAATATTTAAGGCACCAATAAATGCGATTTGATTGGTTTGATTTGACATATTTTGAAATGCGAATAACTCGAGAACGGCGCAAGATATCGAAAAACGGAGCAAAAAATGCCCCCCCTAGGCAGTTTCCCAACCCCCGTGAATTTTCGATGAGAACACATATGTAAAAT
This sequence comes from Cantharis lateralis, assembly GCA_963170105.1. Lineage (NCBI taxonomy): Eukaryota > Metazoa > Arthropoda > Insecta > Coleoptera > Cantharidae > Cantharis > Cantharis lateralis. Next base: position 2,468,251 of record OY720627.1, read on the forward strand.
TTCAGATCGATCGCGCGCGGATAACAATATAAGGCTATTAAATGTGTAAAATATTAATATTTAAGGCACCAATAAATGCGATTTGATTGGTTTGATTTGACATATTTTGAAATGCGAATAACTCGAGAACGGCGCAAGATATCGAAAAACGGAGCAAAAAATGCCCCCCCTAGGCAGTTCCCCAACCCCCGTGAATTTTCGCTGAGAACACATATGCAAAATTTCAGATCGATCGCGCGCGGATAACAATATAAGGCTATTAAATGTGTAAAATATTAATATTTAAGGCAACAATAAATGCGATTTGATTGGTTTGATTTGACTAATTTTGAAATGCGAATAACTCGAGAACGGCGCAAGATATCGAAAAACGGAGCAAAAAATGCCCCCCCTAGGCAGATCTCCAACCCCCGTGAATTTTCGCTGAGAACACATATGCAAAATTTCAGATCGATCGCGCGCGGATAACAATATAAGGCTATTAAATGTGTAAAATATTAATATTTAAGGCACCAATAAATGCGATTTGATTGGTTTGATTTGACATATTTTGAAATGCGAATAACTCGAGAACGGCGCAAGATATCGAAAAACGGAGCAAAAAATGCCCCCCCTAGGCAGTTCCCCAACCCCCGTGAATCTTCGCTGAGAACACATATGCAAAATTTCCGATCGATCGCGCGCGGATAACAATATAAGGCTATTAAATGTGTAAAATATTAATATTTAAGGCACCAATAAATGCGATTTGATTGGTTTGATTTGACATATTTTGAAATGCGAATAACTCGAGAACGGCGCAAGATATCGAAAAACGGAGCAAAAAATGCCCCCCCTAGGCAGTTCCCCAACCCCCGTGAATCTTCGCTGAGAACACATATGCAAAATTTCCGATCGATCGCGCGCGGATAACAATATAAGGCTATTAAATGTGTAAAATATTAATATTTAAGGCACCAATAAATGCGATTTGATTGGTTTGATTTGACATATTTTGAAATGCGAATAACTCGAGAACGGCGCAAGATATCGAAAAACGGAGCAAAAAATGCCCCCCCTAGGCAGTTCCCCAACCCCCGTGAATTTTCGCTGAGAACACATATGCAAAATTTCAGATCGATCGCGCGCGGATAACAATATAAGGCTATTAAATGTGTAAAATATTAATATTTAAGGCAACAATAAATGCGATTTGATTGGTTTGATTTGACTAATTTTGAAATGCGAATAACTCGAGAACGGCGCAAGATATCGAAAAACGGAGCAAAAAATGCCCCCCCTAGGCAGATCTCCAACCCCCGTGAATTTTCGCTGAGAACACATATGCAAAATTTCAGATCGATCGCGCGCGGATAACAATATAAGGCTATTAAATGTGTAAAATATTAATATTTAAGGCACCAATAAATGCGATTTGATTGGTTTGATTTGACATATTTTGAAATGCGAATAACTCGAGAACGGCGCAAGATATCGAAAAACGGAGCAAAAAATGCCCCCCCTAGGCAGTTCCCCAACCCCCGTGAATCTTCGCTGAGAACACATATGCAAAATTTCCGATCGATCGCGCGCGGATAACAATATAAGGCTATTAAATGTGTAAAATATTAATATTTAAGGCACCAATAAATGCGATTTGATTGGTTTGATTTGACATATTTTGAAATGCGAATAACTCGAGAACGGCGCAAGATATCGAAAAACGGAGCAAAAAATGCCCCCCCTAGGCAGTTCCCCAACCCCCGTGAATCTTCGCTGAGAACACATATGCAAAATTTCCGATCGATCGCGCGCGGATAACAATATAAGGCTATTAAATGTGTAAAATATTAATATTTAAGGCACCAATAAATGCGATTTGATTGGTTTGATTTGACATATTTTGAAATGCGAATAACTCGAGAACGGCGCAAGATATCGAAAAACGGAGCAAAAAATGCCCCCCCCTAGGCAGTTCCCCAACCCCCGTGAATTTTCGCTGAGAACACATATGCAAAATTTCAGATCGATCGCGCGCGGATAACAATATAAGGCTATTAAATGTGTAAAATATTAATATTTAAGGCAACAATAAATGCGATTTGATTGGTTTGATTTGACTAATTTTGAAATGCGAATAACTCGAGAACGGCGCAAGATATCGAAAAACGGAGCAAAAAATGCCCCCCCTAGGCAGTTCCCCAACCCCCGTGAATTTTCGATGAGAACACATATGTAAAATTTCAGATCGATCGCGCGCGGATAACAATATAAGGCTATTAAATGTGTAAAATATTAATATTTAAGGCACCAATAAATGCGATTTGATTGGTTTGATTTGACATATTTTGAAATGCGAATAACTCGAGAACGGCGCAAGATATCGAAAAACGGAGCAAAAAATGCCCCCCCTAGGCAGTTTCCCAACCCCCGTGAATTTTCGCTGAGAACACATATGCAAAATTTCAGATCGATCGCGCGCGGATAACAATATAAGGCTATTAAATGTGTAAAATATTAATATTTAAGGCACCAATAAATGCGATTTGATTGGTTTGATTTGACATATTTTGAAATGCGAATAACTCGAGAACGGCGCAAGATATCGAAAAACGGAGCAAAAAATGCCCCCCCTAGGCAGTTCCCTAACCCCCGTGAATTTTCGATGAGAACACATATGTAAAATTTCAGATCGATCGCGCGCGGATAACAATATAAGGCTATTAAATGTGTAAAATATTAATATTTAAGGCACCAATAAATGCGATTTGATTGGTTTGATTTGACATATTTTGAAATGCGAATAACTCGAGAACGGCGCAAGATATCGAAAAACGGAGCAAAAAATGCCCCCCCTAGGCAGTTTCCCAACCCCCGTGAATTTTCGCTGAGAACACATATGCAAAATTTCCGATCGATCGCGCGCGGATAACAATATAAGGCTATTAAATGTGTAAAATATTAATATTTAAGGCACCAATAAATGCGATTTGATTGGTTTGATTTGACATATTTTGAAATGCGAATAACTCGAGAACGGCGCAAGATATTGAAAAACGGAGCAAAAAATGCCCCCCCTAGGCAGTTCCCCAACCCCCGTGAATTTTCGCTGAGAACACATATGCAAAATTTCCGATCGATCGCGCGCGGATAACAATATAAGGCTATTAAATGTGTAAAATATTAATATTTAAGGCACCAATAAATGCGATTTGATTGGTTTGATTTGACATATTTTGAAATGCGAATAACTCGAGAACGGCGCAAGATATCGAAAAACGGAGCAAAAAATGCCCCCCCTAGGCAGTTCCCCAACCCCCGTGAATTTTCGCTGAGAACACATATGCAAAATTTCAGATCGATCGCGCGCGGATAACAATATAAGGCTATTAAATGTGTAAAATATTAATATTTAAGGCACCAATAAATGCGATTTGATTGGTTTGATTTGACATATTTTGAAATGCGAATAACTCGAGAACGGCGCAAGATATCGAAAAACGGAGCAAAAAATGCCCCCCCTAGGCAGTTTCCCAACCCCCGTGAATTTTCGATGAGAACACATATGTAAAATTTCAGATCGATCGCGCGCGGATAACAATATAAGGCTATTAAATGTGTAAAATATTAATATTTAAGGCACCAATAAATGCGATTTGATTGGTTTGATTTGACATATTTTGAAATGCGAATAACTCGAGAACGGCGCAAGATATCGAAAAACGGAGCAAAAAATGCCCCCCCTAGGCAGTTCCCCAACCCCCGTGAATTTTCGCTGAGAACACATATGCAAAATTTCAGATCGATCGCGCGCGGATAACAATATAAGGCTATTAAATGTGTAAAATATTAATATTTAAGGCAACAATAAATGCGATTTGATTGGTTTGATTTGACTAATTTTGAAATGCGAATAACTCGAGAACGGCGCAAGATATCGAAAAACGGAGCAAAAAATGCCCCCCCTAGGCAGATCTCCAACCCCCGTGAATTTTCGCTGAGAACACATATGCAAAATTTCAGATCGATCGCGCGCGGATAACAATATAAGGCTATTAAATGTGTAAAATATTAATATTTAAGGCACCAATAAATGCGATTTGATTGGTTTGATTTGACATATTTTGAAATGCGAATAACTCGAGAACGGCGCAAGATATCGAAAAACGGAGCAAAAAATGCCCCCCCTAGGCAGTTCCCCAACCCCCGTGAATTTTCGCTGAGAACACATATGCAAAATTTCCGATCGATCGCGCGCGGATAACAATATAAGGCTATTAAATGTGTAAAATATTAATATTTAAGGCACCAATAAATGCGATTTGATTGGTTTGATTTGACATATTTTGAAATGCGAATAACTCGAGAACGGCGCAAGATATCGAAAAACGGAGCAAAAAATGCCCCCCCTAGGCAGTTCCCCAACCCCCGTGAATTTTCGATGAGAACACATATGTAAAATTTCAGATCGATCGCGCGCGGATAACAATATAAGGCTATTAAATGTGTAAAATATTAATATTTAAGGCACCAATAAATGCGATTTGATTGGTTTGATTTGACATATTTTGAAATGCGAATAACTCGAGAACGGCGCAAGATATCGAAAAACGGAGCAAAAAATGCCCCCCCTAGGCAGTTTCCCAACCCCCGTGAATTTTCGCTGAGAACACATATGCAAAATTTCAGATCGATCGCGCGCGGATAACAATATAAGGCTATTAAATGTGTAAAATATTAATATTTAAGGCACCAATAAATGCGATTTGATTGGTTTGATTTGACATATTTTGAAATGCGAATAACTCGAGAACGGCGCAAGATATCGAAAAACGGAGCAAAAAATGCCCCCCCTAGGCAGTTCCCTAACCCCCGTGAATTTTCGATGAGAACACATATGTAAAATTTCAGATCGATCGCGCGCGGATAACAATATAAGGCTATTAAATGTGTAAAATATTAATATTTAAGGCACCAATAAATGCGATTTGATTGGTTTGATTTGACATATTTTGAAATGCGAATAACTCGAGAACGGCGCAAGATATCGAAAAACGGAGCAAAAAATGCCCCCCCTAGGCAGTTTCCCAACCCCCGTGAATTTTCGCTGAGAACACATATGCAAAATTTCCGATCGATCGCGCGCGGATAACAATATAAGGCTATTAAATGTGTAAAATATTAATATTTAAGGCACCAATAAATGCGATTTGATTGGTTTGATTTGACATATTTTGAAATGCGAATAACTCGAGAACGGCGCAAGATATTGAAAAACGGAGCAAAAAATGCCCCCCCTAGGCAGTTCCCCAACCCCCGTGAATTTTCGCTGAGAACACATATGCAAAATTTCCGATCGATCGCGCGCGGATAACAATATAAGGCTATTAAATGTGTAAAATATTAATATTTAAGGCACCAATAAATGCGATTTGATTGGTTTGATTTGACATATTTTGAAATGCGAATAACTCGAGAACGGCGCAAGATATCGAAAAACGGAGCAAAAAATGCCCCCCCTAGGCAGTTCCCCAACCCCCGTGAATTTTCGCTGAGAACACATATGCAAAATTTCAGATCGATCGCGCGCGGATAACAATATAAGGCTATTAAATGTGTAAAATATTAATATTTAAGGCACCAATAAATGCGATTTGATTGGTTTGATTTGACATATTTTGAAATGCGAATAACTCGAGAACGGCGCAAGATATCGAAAAACGGAGCAAAAAATGCCCCCCCTAGGCAGTTCCCAAACCCCCGTGAATTTTCGCTGAGAACACATATGCAAAATTTCCGATCGATCGCGCGCGGATAACAATATAAGGCTATTAAATGTGTAAAATATTAATATTTAAGGCACCAATAAATGCGATTTGATTGGTTTGATTTGACATATTTTGAAATGCGAATAACTCGAGAACGGCGCAAGATATCGAAAAACGGAGCAAAAAATGCCCCCCCTAGGCAGTTCCCCAACCCCCGTGAATTTTCGCTGAGAACACATATGCAAAATTTCAGATCGATCGCGCGCGGATAACAATATAAGGCTATTAAATGTGTAAAATATTAATATTTAAGGCAACAATAAATGCGATTTGATTGGTTTGATTTGACTAATTTTGAAATGCGAATAACTCGAGAACGGCGCAAGATATCGAAAAACGGAGCAAAAAATGCCCCCCCTAGGCAGATCTCCAACCCCCGTGAATTTTCGCTGAGAACACATATGCAAAATTTCAGATCGATCGCGCGCGGATAACAATATAAGGCTATTAAATGTGTAAAATATTAATATTTAAGGCACCAATAAATGCGATTTGATTGGTTTGATTTGACATATTTTGAAATGCGAATAACTCGAGAACGGCGCAAGATATCGAAAAACGGAGCAAAAAATGCCCCCCCTAGGCAGTTCCCCAACCCCCGTGAATCTTCGCTGAGAACACATATGCAAAATTTCCGATCGATCGCGCGCGGATAACAATATAAGGCTATTAAATGTGTAAAATATTAATATTTAAGGCACCAATAAATGCGATTTGATTGGTTTGATTTGACATATTTTGAAATGCGAATAACTCGAGAACGGCGCAAGATATCGAAAAACGGAGCAAAAAATGCCCCCCCTAGGCAGTTCCCCAACCCCCGTGAATCTTCGCTGAGAACACATATGCAAAATTTCCGATCGATCGCGCGCGGATAACAATATAAGGCTATTAAATGTGTAAAATATTAATATTTAAGGCACCAATAAATGCGATTTGATTGGTTTGATTTGACATATTTTGAAATGCGAATAACTCGAGAACGGCGCAAGATATCGAAAAACGGAGCAAAAAATGCCCCCCCTAGGCAGTTCCCCAACCCCCGTGAATTTTCGCTGAGAACACATATGCAAAATTTCAGATCGATCGCGCGCGGATAACAATATAAGGCTATTAAATGTGTAAAATATTAATATTTAAGGCAACAATAAATGCGATTTGATTGGTTTGATTTGACTAATTTTGAAATGCGAATAACTCGAGAACGGCGCAAGATATCGAAAAACGGAGCAAAAAATGCCCCCCCTAGGCAGATCTCCAACCCCCGTGAATTTTCGCTGAGAACACATATGCAAAATTTCAGATCGATCGCGCGCGGATAACAATATAAGGCTATTAAATGTGTAAAATATTAATATTTAAGGCACCAATAAATGCGATTTGATTGGTTTGATTTGACATATTTTGAAATGCGAATAACTCGAGAACGGCGCAAGATATCGAAAAACGGAGCAAAAAATGCCCCCCCTAGGCAGTTCCCCAACCCCCGTGAATCTTCGCTGAGAACACATATGCAAAATTTCCGATCGATCGCGCGCGGATAACAATATAAGGCTATTAAATGTGTAAAATATTAATATTTAAGGCACCAATAAATGCGATTTGATTGGTTTGATTTGACATATTTTGAAATGCGAATAACTCGAGAACGGCGCAAGATATCGAAAAACGGAGCAAAAAATGCCCCCCCTAGGCAGTTCCCCAACCCCCGTGAATCTTCGCTGAGAACACATATGCAAAATTTCCGATCGATCGCGCGCGGATAACAATATAAGGCTATTAAATGTGTAAAATATTAATATTTAAGGCACCAATAAATGCGATTTGATTGGTTTGATTTGACATATTTTGAAATGCGAATAACTCGAGAACGGCGCAAGATATCGAAAAACGGAGCAAAAAATGCCCCCCCCTAGGCAGTTCCCCAACCCCCGTGAATTTTCGCTGAGAACACATATGCAAAATTTCAGATCGATCGCGCGCGGATAACAATATAAGGCTATTAAATGTGTAAAATATTAATATTTAAGGCAACAATAAATGCGATTTGATTGGTTTGATTTGACTAATTTTGAAATGCGAATAACTCGAGAACGGCGCAAGATATCGAAAAACGGAGCAAAAAATGCCCCCCCTAGGCAGTTCCCCAACCCCCGTGAATTTTCGATGAGAACACATATGTAAAATTTCAGATCGATCGCGCGCGGATAACAATATAAGGCTATTAAATGTGTAAAATATTAATATTTAAGGCACCAATAAATGCGATTTGATTGGTTTGATTTGACATATTTTGAAATGCGAATAACTCGAGAACGGCGCAAGATATCGAAAAACGGAGCAAAAAATGCCCCCCCTAGGCAGTTTCCCAACCCCCGTGAATTTTCGCTGAGAACACATATGCAAAATTTCAGATCGATCGCGCGCGGATAACAATATAAGGCTATTAAATGTGTAAAATATTAATATTTAAGGCACCAATAAATGCGATTTGATTGGTTTGATTTGACATATTTTGAAATGCGAATAACTCGAGAACGGCGCAAGATATCGAAAAACGGAGCAAAAAATGCCCCCCCTAGGCAGTTCCCTAACCCCCGTGAATTTTCGATGAGAACACATATGTAAAATTTCAGATCGATCGCGCGCGGATAACAATATAAGGCTATTAAATGTGTAAAATATTAATATTTAAGGCACCAATAAATGCGATTTGATTGGTTTGATTTGACATATTTTGAAATGCGAATAACTCGAGAACGGCGCAAGATATCGAAAAACGGAGCAAAAAATGCCCCCCCTAGGCAGTTTCCCAACCCCCGTGAATTTTCGCTGAGAACACATATGCAAAATTTCCGATCGATCGCGCGCGGATAACAATATAAGGCTATTAAATGTGTAAAATATTAATATTTAAGGCACCAATAAATGCGATTTGATTGGTTTGATTTGACATATTTTGAAATGCGAATAACTCGAGAACGGCGCAAGATATTGAAAAACGGAGCAAAAAATGCCCCCCCTAGGCAGTTCCCCAACCCCCGTGAATTTTCGCTGAGAACACATATGCAAAATTTCCGATCGATCGCGCGCGGATAACAATATAAGGCTATTAAATGTGTAAAATATTAATATTTAAGGCACCAATAAATGCGATTTGATTGGTTTGATTTGACATATTTTGAAATGCGAATAACTCGAGAACGGCGCAAGATATCGAAAAACGGAGCAAAAAATGCCCCCCCTAGGCAGTTCCCCAACCCCCGTGAATTTTCGCTGAGAACACATATGCAAAATTTCAGATCGATCGCGCGCGGATAACAATATAAGGCTATTAAATGTGTAAAATATTAATATTTAAGGCACCAATAAATGCGATTTGATTGGTTTGATTTGACATATTTTGAAATGCGAATAACTCGAGAACGGCGCAAGATATCGAAAAACGGAGCAAAAAATGCCCCCCCTAGGCAGTTTCCCAACCCCCGTGAATTTTCGATGAGAACACATATGTAAAATTTCAGATCGATCGCGCGCGGATAACAATATAAGGCTATTAAATGTGTAAAATATTAATATTTAAGGCACCAATAAATGCGATTTGATTGGTTTGATTTGACATATTTTGAAATGCGAATAACTCGAGAACGGCGCAAGATATCGAAAAACGGAGCAAAAAATGCCCCCCCTAGGCAGTTCCCCAACCCCCGTGAATTTTCGCTGAGAACACATATGCAAAATTTCAGATCGATCGCGCGCGGATAACAATATAAGGCTATTAAATGTGTAAAATATTAATATTTAAGGCAACAATAAATGCGATTTGATTGGTTTGATTTGACTAATTTTGAAATGCGAATAACTCGAGAACGGCGCAAGATATCGAAAAACGGAGCAAAAAATGCCCCCCCTAGGCAGATCTCCAACCCCCGTGAATTTTCGCTGAGAACACATATGCAAAATTTCAGATCGATCGCGCGCGGATAACAATATAAGGCTATTAAATGTGTAAAATATTAATATTTAAGGCACCAATAAATGCGATTTGATTGGTTTGATTTGACATATTTTGAAATGCGAATAACTCGAGAACGGCGCAAGATATCGAAAAACGGAGCAAAAAATGCCCCCCCTAGGCAGTTCCCCAACCCCCGTGAATTTTCGCTGAGAACACATATGCAAAATTTCCGATCGATCGCGCGCGGATAACAATATAAGGCTATTAAATGTGTAAAATATTAATATTTAAGGCACCAATAAATGCGATTTGATTGGTTTGATTTGACATATTTTGAAATGCGAATAACTCGAGAACGGCGCAAGATATCGAAAAACGGAGCAAAAAATGCCCCCCCTAGGCAGTTCCCCAACCCCCGTGAATTTTCGATGAGAACACATATGTAAAATTTCAGATCGATCGCGCGCGGATAACAATATAAGGCTATTAAATGTGTAAAATATTAATATTTAAGGCACCAATAAATGCGATTTGATTGGTTTGATTTGACATATTTTGAAATGCGAATAACTCGAGAACGGCGCAAGATATCGAAAAACGGAGCAAAAAATGCCCCCCCTAGGCAGTTTCCCAACCCCCGTGAATTTTCGCTGAGAACACATATGCAAAATTTCAGATCGATCGCGCGCGGATAACAATATAAGGCTATTAAATGTGTAAAATATTAATATTTAAGGCACCAATAAATGCGATTTGATTGGTTTGATTTGACATATTTTGAAATGCGAATAACTCGAGAACGGCGCAAGATATCGAAAAACGGAGCAAAAAATGCCCCCCCTAGGCAGTTCCCTAACCCCCGTGAATTTTCGATGAGAACACATATGTAAAATTTCAGATCGATCGCGCGCGGATAACAATATAAGGCTATTAAATGTGTAAAATATTAATATTTAAGGCACCAATAAATGCGATTTGATTGGTTTGATTTGACATATTTTGAAATGCGAATAACTCGAGAACGGCGCAAGATATCGAAAAACGGAGCAAAAAATGCCCCCCCTAGGCAGTTTCCCAACCCCCGTGAATTTTCGCTGAGAACACATATGCAAAATTTCCGATCGATCGCGCGCGGATAACAATATAAGGCTATTAAATGTGTAAAATATTAATATTTAAGGCACCAATAAATGCGATTTGATTGGTTTGATTTGACATATTTTGAAATGCGAATAACTCGAGAACGGCGCAAGATATTGAAAAACGGAGCAAAAAATGCCCCCCCTAGGCAGTTCCCCAACCCCCGTGAATTTTCGCTGAGAACACATATGCAAAATTTCCGATCGATCGCGCGCGGATAACAATATAAGGCTATTAAATGTGTAAAATATTAATATTTAAGGCACCAATAAATGCGATTTGATTGGTTTGATTTGACATATTTTGAAATGCGAATAACTCGAGAACGGCGCAAGATATCGAAAAACGGAGCAAAAAATGCCCCCCCTAGGCAGTTCCCCAACCCCCGTGAATTTTCGCTGAGAACACATATGCAAAATTTCAGATCGATCGCGCGCGGATAACAATATAAGGCTATTAAATGTGTAAAATATTAATATTTAAGGCACCAATAAATGCGATTTGATTGGTTTGATTTGACATATTTTGAAATGCGAATAACTCGAGAACGGCGCAAGATATCGAAAAACGGAGCAAAAAATGCCCCCCCTAGGCAGTTCCCAAACCCCCGTGAATTTTCGCTGAGAACACATATGCAAAATTTCCGATCGATCGCGCGCGGATAACAATATAAGGCTATTAAATGTGTAAAATATTAATATTTAAGGCACCAATAAATGCGATTTGATTGGTTTGATTTGACATATTTTGAAATGCGAATAACTCGAGAACGGCGCAAGATATCGAAAAACGGAGCAAAAAATGCCCCCCCTAGGCAGTTCCCCAACCCCCGTGAATTTTCGCTGAGAACACATATGCAAAATTTCAGATCGATCGCGCGCGGATAACAATATAAGGCTATTAAATGTGTAAAATATTAATATTTAAGGCAACAATAAATGCGATTTGATTGGTTTGATTTGACTAATTTTGAAATGCGAATAACTCGAGAACGGCGCAAGATATCGAAAAACGGAGCAAAAAATGCCCCCCCTAGGCAGTTTCCCAACCCCCGTGAATTTTCGCTGAGAACACATATGCAAAATTTCAGATCGATCGCGCGCGGATAACAATATAAGGCTATTAAATGTGTAAAATATTAATATTTAAGGCACCAATAAATGCGATTTGATTGGTTTGATTTGACATATTTTGAAATGCGAATAACTCGAGAACGGCGCAAGATATCGAAAAACGGAGCAAAAAATGCCCCCCCTAGGCAGTTTCCCAACCCCCGTGAATTTTCGATGAGAACACATATGTAAAATTTCAGATCGATCGCGCGCGGATAACAATATAAGGCTATTAAATGTGTAAAATATTAATATTTAAGGCACCAATAAATGCGATTTGATTGGTTTGATTTGACATATTTTGAAATGCGAATAACTCGAGAACGGCGCAAGATATCGAAAAACGGAGCAAAAAATGCCCCCCCTAGGCAGTTCCCCAACCCCCGTGAATTTTCGCTGAGAACACATATGCAAAATTTCAGATCGATCGCGCGCGGATAACAATATAAGGCTATTAAATGTGTAAAATATTAATATTTAAGGCAACAATAAATGCGATTTGATTGGTTTGATTTGACTAATTTTGAAATGCGAATAACTCGAGAACGGCGCAAGATATCGAAAAACGGAGCAAAAAATGCCCCCCCTAGGCAGATCTCCAACCCCCGTGAATTTTCGCTGAGAACACATATGCAAAATTTCAGATCGATCGCGCGCGGATAACAATATAAGGCTATTAAATGTGTAAAATATTAATATTTAAGGCACCAATAAATGCGATTTGATTGGTTTGATTTGACATATTTTGAAATGCGAATAACTCGAGAACGGCGCAAGATATCGAAAAACGGAGCAAAAAATGCCCCCCCTAGGCAGTTCCCCAACCCCCGTGAATTTTCGCTGAGAACACATATGCAAAATTTCCGATCGATCGCGCGCGGATAACAATATAAGGCTATTAAATGTGTAAAATATTAATATTTAAGGCACCAATAAATGCGATTTGATTGGTTTGATTTGACATATTTTGAAATGCGAATAACTCGAGAACGGCGCAAGATATCGAAAAACGGAGCAAAAAATGCCCCCCCTAGGCAGTTCCCCAACCCCCGTGAATTTTCGCTGAGAACACATATGCAAAATTTCAGATCGATCGCGCGCGGATAACAATATAAGGCTATTAAATGTGTAAAATATTAATATTTAAGGCACCAATAAATGCGATTTGATTGGTTTGATTTGACATATTTTGAAATGCGAATAACTCGAGAACGGCGCAAGATATCGAAAAACGGAGCAAAAAATGCCCCCCCTAGGCAGTTCCCAAACCCCCGTGAATTTTCGCTGAGAACACATATGCAAAATTTCAGATCGATCGCGCGCGGATAACAATATAAGGCTATTAAATGTGTAAAATATTAATATTTAAGGCAACAATAAATGCGATTTGATTGGTTTGATTTGACTAATTTTGAAATGCGAATAACTCGAGAACGGCGCAAGATATCGAAAAACGGAGCAAAAAATGCCCCCCCTAGGCAGATCTCCAACCCCCGTGAATTTTCGCTGAGAACACATATGCAAAATTTCAGATCGATCGCGCGCGGATAACAATATAAGGCTATTAAATGTGTAAAATATTAATATTTAAGGCACCAATAAATGCGATTTGATTGGTTTGATTTGACATATTTTGAAATGCGAATAACTCGAGAACGGCGCAAGATATCGAAAAACGGAGCAAAAAATGCCCCCCCTAGGCAGTTCCCCAACCCCCGTGAATTTTCGCTGAGAACACATATGCAAAATTTCAGATCGATCGCGCGCGGATAACAATATAAGGCTATTAAATGTGTAAAATATTAATATTTAAGGCACCAATAAATGCGATTTGATTGGTTTGATTTGACATATTTTGAAATGCGAATAACTCGAGAACGGCGCAAGATATCGAAAAACGGAGCAAAAAATGCCCCCCCTAGGCAGTTCCCCAACCCCCGTGAATTTTCGCTGAGAACACATATGCAAAATTTCAGATCGATCGCGCGCGGATAACAATATAAGGCTATTAAATGTGTAAAATATTAATATTTAAGGCAACAATAAATGCGATTTGATTGGTTTGATTTGACTAATTTTGAAATGCGAATAACTCGAGAACGGCGCAAGATATCGAAAAACGGAGCAAAAAATGCCCCCCCTAGGCAGATCTCCAACCCCCGTGAATTTTCGCTGAGAACACATATGCAAAATTTCAGATCGATCGCGCGCGGATAACAATATAAGGCTATTAAATGTGTAAAATATTAATATTTAAGGCACCAATAAATGCGATTTGATTGGTTTGATTTGACATATTTTGAAATGCGAATAACTCGAGAACGGCGCAAGATATCGAAAAACGGAGCAAAAAATGCCCCCCCTAGGCAGTTCCCCAACCCCCGTGAATTTTCGCTGAGAACACATATGCAAAATTTCAGATCGATCGCGCGCGGATAACAATATAAGGCTATTAAATGTGTAAAATATTAATATTTAAGGCACCAATAAATGCGATTTGATTGGTTTGATTTGACATATTTTGAAATGCGAATAACTCGAGAACGGCGCAAGATATCGAAAAACGGAGCAAAAAATGCCCCCCCTAGGCAGTTCCCAAACCCCCGTGAATTTTCGCTGAGAACACATATGCAAAATTTCCGATCGATCGCGCGCGGATAACAATATAAGGCTATTAAATGTGTAAAATATTAATATTTAAGGCACCAATAAATGCGATTTGATTGGTTTGATTTGACATATTTTGAAATGCGAATAACTCGAGAACGGCGCAAGATATTGAAAAACGGAGCAAAAAATGCCCCCCCTAGGCAGTTCCCCAACCCCCGTGAATTTTCGCTGAGAACACATATGCAAAATTTCAGATCGATCGCGCGCGGATAACAATATAAGGCTATTAAATGTGTAAAATATTAATATTTAAGGCACCAATAAATGCGATTTGATTGGTTTGATTTGACATATTTTGAAATGCGAATAACTCGAGAACGGCGCAAGATATCGAAAAACGGAGCAAAAAATGCCCCCCCTAGGCAGTTCCCCAACCCCCGTGAATTTTCGCTGAGAACACATATGCAAAATTTCAGATCGATCGCGCGCGGATAACAATATAAGGCTATTAAATGTGTAAAATATTAATATTTAAGGCACCAATAAATGCGATTTGATTGGTTTGATTTGACATATTTTGAAATGCGAATAACTCGAGAACGGCGCAAGATATCGAAAAACGGAGCAAAAAATGCCCCCCCTAGGCAGTTCCCAAACCCCCGTGAATTTTCGCTGAGAACACATATGCAAAATTTCCGATCGATCGCGCGCGGATAACAATATAAGGCTATTAAATGTGTAAAATATTAATATTTAAGGCACCAATAAATGCGATTTGATTGGTTTGATTTGACATATTTTGAAATGCGAATAACTCGAGAACGGCGCAAGATATCGAAAAACGGAGCAAAAAATGCCCCCCCTAGGCAGTTCCCCAACCCCCGTGAATTTTCGCTGAGAACACATATGCAAAATTTCAGATCGATCGCGCGCGGATAACAATATAAGGCTATTAAATGTGTAAAATATTAATATTTAAGGCAACAATAAATGCGATTTGATTGGTTTGATTTGACTAATTTTGAAATGCGAATAACTCGAGAACGGCGCAAGATATCGAAAAACGGAGCAAAAAATGCCCCCCCTAGGCAGTTTCCCAACCCCCGTGAATTTTCGCTGAGAACACATATGCAAAATTTCAGATCGATCGCGCGCGGATAACAATATAAGGCTATTAAATGTGTAAAATATTAATATTTAAGGCACCAATAAATGCGATTTGATTGGTTTGATTTGACATATTTTGAAATGCGAATAACTCGAGAACGGCGCAAGATATCGAAAAACGGAGCAAAAAATGCCCCCCCTAGGCAGTTTCCCAACCCCCGTGAATTTTCGATGAGAACACATATGTAAAATTTCAGATCGATCGCGCGCGGATAACAATATAAGGCTATTAAATGTGTAAAATATTAATATTTAAGGCACCAATAAATGCGATTTGATTGGTTTGATTTGACATATTTTGAAATGCGAATAACTCGAGAACGGCGCAAGATATCGAAAAACGGAGCAAAAAATGCCCCCCCTAGGCAGTTCCCCAACCCCCGTGAATTTTCGCTGAGAACACATATGCAAAATTTCAGATCGATCGCGCGCGGATAACAATATAAGGCTATTAAATGTGTAAAATATTAATATTTAAGGCAACAATAAATGCGATTTGATTGGTTTGATTTGACTAATTTTGAAATGCGAATAACTCGAGAACGGCGCAAGATATCGAAAAACGGAGCAAAAAATGCCCCCCCTAGGCAGATCTCCAACCCCCGTGAATTTTCGCTGAGAACACATATGCAAAATTTCAGATCGATCGCGCGCGGATAACAATATAAGGCTATTAAATGTGTAAAATATTAATATTTAAGGCACCAATAAATGCGATTTGATTGGTTTGATTTGACATATTTTGAAATGCGAATAACTCGAGAACGGCGCAAGATATCGAAAAACGGAGCAAAAAATGCCCCCCCTAGGCAGTTCCCCAACCCCCGTGAATTTTCGCTGAGAACACATATGCAAAATTTCCGATCGATCGCGCGCGGATAACAATATAAGGCTATTAAATGTGTAAAATATTAATATTTAAGGCACCAATAAATGCGATTTGATTGGTTTGATTTGACATATTTTGAAATGCGAATAACTCGAGAACGGCGCAAGATATCGAAAAACGGAGCAAAAAATGCCCCCCCTAGGCAGTTCCCCAACCCCCGTGAATTTTCGCTGAGAACACATATGCAAAATTTCAGATCGATCGCGCGCGGATAACAATATAAGGCTATTAAATGTGTAAAATATTAATATTTAAGGCACCAATAAATGCGATTTGATTGGTTTGATTTGACATATTTTGAAATGCGAATAACTCGAGAACGGCGCAAGATATCGAAAAACGGAGCAAAAAATGCCCCCCCTAGGCAGTTCCCCAACCCCCGTGAATTTTCGCTGAGAACACATATGCAAAATTTCAGATCGATCGCGCGCGGATAACAATATAAGGCTATTAAATGTGTAAAATATTAATATTTAAGGCAACAATAAATGCGATTTGATTGGTTTGATTTGACTAATTTTGAAATGCGAATAACTCGAGAACGGCGCAAGATATCGAAAAACGGAGCAAAAAATGCCCCCCCTAGGCAGATCTCCAACCCCCGTGAATTTTCGCTGAGAACACATATGCAAAATTTCAGATCGATCGCGCGCGGATAACAATATAAGGCTATTAAATGTGTAAAATATTAATATTTAAGGCACCAATAAATGCGATTTGATTGGTTTGATTTGACATATTTTGAAATGCGAATAACTCGAGAACGGCGCAAGATATCGAAAAACGGAGCAAAAAATGCCCCCCCTAGGCAGTTCCCCAACCCCCGTGAATTTTCGCTGAGAACACATATGCAAAATTTCAGATCGATCGCGCGCGGATAACAATATAAGGCTATTAAATGTGTAAAATATTAATATTTAAGGCACCAATAAATGCGATTTGATTGGTTTGATTTGACATATTTTGAAATGCGAATAACTCGAGAACGGCGCAAGATATCGAAAAACGGAGCAAAAAATGCCCCCCCTAGGCAGTTCCCAAACCCCCGTGAATTTTCGCTGAGAACACATATGCAAAATTTCCGATCGATCGCGCGCGGATAACAATATAAGGCTATTAAATGTGTAAAATATTAATATTTAAGGCACCAATAAATGCGATTTGATTGGTTTGATTTGACATATTTTGAAATGCGAATAACTCGAGAACGGCGCAAGATATCGAAAAACGGAGCAAAAAATGCCCCCCCTAGGCAGTTCCCCAACCCCCGTGAATTTTCGCTGAGAACACATATGCAAAATTTCAGATCGATCGCGCGCGGATAACAATATAAGGCTATTAAATGTGTAAAATATTAATATTTAAGGCACCAATAAATGCGATTTGATTGGTTTGATTTGACATATTTTGAAATGCGAATAACTCGAGAACGGCGCAAGATATCGAAAAACGGAGCAAAAAATGCCCCCCCTAGGCAGTTCCCCAACCCCCGTGAATTTTCGCTGAGAACACATATGCAAAATTTCAGATCGATCGCGCGCGGATAACAATATAAGGCTATTAAATGTGTAAAATATTAATATTTAAGGCACCAATAAATGCGATTTGATTGGTTTGATTTGACATATTTTGAAATGCGAATAACTCGAGAACGGCGCAAGATATCGAAAAACGGAGCAAAAAATGCCCCCCCTAGGCAGTTCCCCAACCCCCGTGAATTTTCGCTGAGAACACATATGCAAAATTTCAGATCGATCGCGCGCGGATAACAATATAAGGCTATTAAATGTGTAAAATATTAATATTTAAGGCAACAATAAATGCGATTTGATTGGTTTGATTTGACTAATTTTGAAATGCGAATAACTCGAGAACGGCGCAAGATATCGAAAAACGGAGCAAAAAATGCCCCCCCTAGGCAGATCTCCAACCCCCGTGAATTTTCGCTGAGAACACATATGCAAAATTTCAGATCGATCGCGCGCGGATAACAATATAAGGCTATTAAATGTGTAAAATATTAATATTTAAGGCACCAATAAATGCGATTTGATTGGTTTGATTTGACATATTTTGAAATGCGAATAACTCGAGAACGGCGCAAGATATCGAAAAACGGAGCAAAAAATGCCCCCCCTAGGCAGTTCCCCAACCCCCGTGAATTTTCGCTGAGAACACATATGCAAAATTTCAGATCGATCGCGCGCGGATAACAATATAAGGCTATTAAATGTGTAAAATATTAATATTTAAGGCACCAATAAATGCGATTTGATTGGTTTGATTTGACATATTTTGAAATGCGAATAACTCGAGAACGGCGCAAGATATCGAAAAACGGAGCAAAAAATGCCCCCCCTAGGCAGTTCCCCAACCCCCGTGAATTTTCGCTGAGAACACATATGCAAAATTTCAGATCGATCGCGCGCGGATAACAATATAAGGCTATTAAATGTGTAAAATATTAATATTTAAGGCAACAATAAATGCGATTTGATTGGTTTGATTTGACTAATTTTGAAATGCGAATAACTCGAGAACGGCGCAAGATATCGAAAAACGGAGCAAAAAATGCCCCCCCTAGGCAGATCTCCAACCCCCGTGAATTTTCGCTGAGAACACATATGCAAAATTTCAGATCGATCGCGCGCGGATAACAATATAAGGCTATTAAATGTGTAAAATATTAATATTTAAGGCACCAATAAATGCGATTTGATTGGTTTGATTTGACATATTTTGAAATGCGAATAACTCGAGAACGGCGCAAGATATCGAAAAACGGAGCAAAAAATGCCCCCCCTAGGCAGTTCCCCAACCCCCGTGAATTTTCGCTGAGAACACATATGCAAAATTTCAGATCGATCGCGCGCGGATAACAATATAAGGCTATTAAATGTGTAAAATATTAATATTTAAGGCACCAATAAATGCGATTTGATTGGTTTGATTTGACATATTTTGAAATGCGAATAACTCGAGAACGGCGCAAGATATCGAAAAACGGAGCAAAAAATGCCCCCCCTAGGCAGTTCCCCAACCCCCGTGAATTTTCGCTGAGAACACATATGCAAAATTTCAGATCGATCGCGCGCGGATAACAATATAAGGCTATTAAATGTGTAAAATATTAATATTTAAGGCAACAATAAATGCGATTTGATTGGTTTGATTTGACTAATTTTGAAATGCGAATAACTCGAGAACGGCGCAAGATATCGAAAAACGGAGCAAAAAATGCCCCCCCTAGGCAGATCTCCAACCCCCGTGAATTTTCGCTGAGAACACATATGCAAAATTTCAGATCGATCGCGCGCGGATAACAATATAAGGCTATTAAATGTGTAAAATATTAATATTTAAGGCACCAATAAATGCGATTTGATTGGTTTGATTTGACATATTTTGAAATGCGAATAACTCGAGAACGGCGCAAGATATCGAAAAACGGAGCAAAAAATGCCCCCCCTAGGCAGTTCCCCAACCCCCGTGAATTTTCGCTGAGAACACATATGCAAAATTTCAGATCGATCGCGCGCGGATAACAATATAAGGCTATTAAATGTGTAAAATATTAATATTTAAGGCACCAATAAATGCGATTTGATTGGTTTGATTTGACATATTTTGAAATGCGAATAACTCGAGAACGGCGCAAGATATCGAAAAACGGAGCAAAAAATGCCCCCCCTAGGCAGTTCCCAAACCCCCGTGAATTTTCGCTGAGAACACATATGCAAAATTTCCGATCGATCGCGCGCGGATAACAATATAAGGCTATTAAATGTGTAAAATATTAATATTTAAGGCACCAATAAATGCGATTTGATTGGTTTGATTTGACATATTTTGAAATGCGAATAACTCGAGAACGGCGCAAGATATTGAAAAACGGAGCAAAAAATGCCCCCCCTAGGCAGTTCCCCAACCCCCGTGAATTTTCGCTGAGAACACATATGCAAAATTTCAGATCGATCGCGCGCGGATAACAATATAAGGCTATTAAATGTGTAAAATATTAATATTTAAGGCACCAATAAATGCGATTTGATTGGTTTGATTTGACATATTTTGAAATGCGAATAACTCGAGAACGGCGCAAGATATCGAAAAACGGAGCAAAAAATGCCCCCCCTAGGCAGTTCCCCAACCCCCGTGAATTTTCGCTGAGAACACATATGCAAAATTTCAGATCGATCGCGCGCGGATAACAATATAAGGCTATTAAATGTGTAAAATATTAATATTTAAGGCACCAATAAATGCGATTTGATTGGTTTGATTTGACATATTTTGAAATGCGAATAACTCGAGAACGGCGCAAGATATCGAAAAACGGAGCAAAAAATGCCCCCCCTAGGCAGTTCCCAAACCCCCGTGAATTTTCGCTGAGAACACATATGCAAAATTTCCGATCGATCGCGCGCGGATAACAATATAAGGCTATTAAATGTGTAAAATATTAATATTTAAGGCACCAATAAATGCGATTTGATTGGTTTGATTTGACATATTTTGAAATGCGAATAACTCGAGAACGGCGCAAGATATCGAAAAACGGAGCAAAAAATGCCCCCCCTAGGCAGTTCCCCAACCCCCGTGAATTTTCGCTGAGAACACATATGCAAAATTTCAGATCGATCGCGCGCGGATAACAATATAAGGCTATTAAATGTGTAAAATATTATTATTATTTTTTAAAAAGTACTTCAAAAATGTAAAATATTAATATTTAAGGCACCAATAAATGCGATTTGATTGGTTTGATTTGACATATTTTGAAATGCGAATAACTCGAGAACGGCGCAAGATATCGAAAAACGGAGCAAAAAATGCCCCCCCTAGGCAGTTCGCCAACCCCCGTGAATTTTCGCTGAGAACACATATGCAAAATTTCAGAAAGGTTTTTCTAGCATACTCTTTGCAGTACCATTGAATGCGGTGCGCAGATTTCACGTTAGTATGATATCTTACATTTACTTCGCTCCAAATTTTTTTTCGATGCTTGTAAGAAATACAAAATCAGTGGGGGTTTTTTTTGTTTTAAAAATACCCAAAGATTTTGTATTTTATACAAAAAAATTTAAATTCAAATAAAATGTTAAACATACTTATGGGAAATCTGGTGCTTTTTGACCCCAAAAAATGAAAGTACGAAATGAAAAGCTTTATGAATGAAAAATAATTTTCGGTGCTTTTGCTAATTTCCAAATTGTCTTGGATTTGGTCACCTCTGCCAAGCACAAGCGGGTTTTCCCAAAAGCACGCCTCAAAGTGAGTCGTGTTAAGGAAGAGAGCCATAGAAATATTCAAAAATTAATGAATAAAGCTGAAGTTAAACCCTTGCGCCTAACTGGATTTTTAATACCGCTCTAAACCGATGATTTCTTTCTTCCGCTGGTGCCGCTAAATTGATATTTGTTTGAAAATTTTTAGATATATACAACATAATAAATCTGTAAGGATAATGAAAGAAACACAGTTATAAATTATTTCAGTTTTAATAAAGAATATTAATGAGACAGCATAAACAAACTACATTATATAAATTTATAATAATTATGCAGTAAGTCGGTTAAGCAATTTAAAAAAAATAGTACCAAAGAAAGCAAATATCTACTCGTTGTAGATAGGTCAACAATTAACTATAATTAGGTACAAAATGACTAATCTCATACCTACAGGTTAAATGGAATAATAACGCGGGACAATGACTTCCGTCATGTCCCAGTCGCATATTCCTCTCCACATACAATGGTAACTATTTACTTAAAAAATAGACTAGGTAAAATAGGCGTAAAAATTACTCTTGTACGCCCATGGTGTTGTAAGAAATATTTTGCTAGACCATGCACATCAAGAGACAATTTTTATAAAAGGTACATTCAAGTTATAAAATTTGTTAAAAAATACTGAGACTCAAAATTATCCATCTTAGACAAAAATTAGAGGTTGCGTCAGCACAAATATAATTTCAAATACCGGGTAAATATATTTACACATTTGTATGACCACAAAAATACCAATTATTTACACATTTATTCTCGTTTAAATTAGATTTTTTGAAAATCTAAAATGTGGCACATAGAAATGGGAAAAGCAAATAAATAATTATAAAAAAAATATCTTCGTACGTCTAAAAATCACAAAAAAACCAATTAACAAACTAAAATTTTGTTGTTGCAACCAAATCCTACTATGCAATATCACGCAAGACCCGAATCGATGTGAGTGCGTCTCTTGGAATCAGATCTCTGTAAGCCATGATCTGGCGTAGATTTCAATATATCAGGCTGACTTTGATTTACAATTGCTTGACTTATTATGGATTGATTTACAATTGACTGATTGACCGATACCATGGTACCACGACTTAAGGTACCAAGCAGTGGCGTTCCCGGATTTTGTATCAACAAATTCATGTAATCGGCGATCATTAACGTCAACTCCAAAATTTTAGGTTTACTTAGCGAAAATATCAACTTTTGCGACGGCTGCTGATCGTTTTGCGTCACCACAAGCATAAAATCTTCCTGACAACCTCCGAAGGTTAACACGTTTGTGTAAGGGTACCGAACCCTCTGCTGCATGGTTGCCAAGTCCAGCACGGTGATGGCGTCTTCGTTTACCGCCAACCATATCATTGGTGAATCGTGCTGCCGTAATCTCGCCTAAAACAATTTTTAAAATTAAATTAAATATTGGAATATTTATAAATCTCACCTGAAAAAGCATTGCGCCAAAATAAGGCCATTTTCTGGTGCAAGTCAAATAGATTCTCACGCAATCTAGCTGCGTCCTTCCTTTGAGTGAACGCCACTTATCCAAGAGTTTTGCTTGTAAATCGGACAAACCCTCCTGGTCTCGGTAGCGATACGGATAAAATTTATCGATTGCACTTAAAACTACGTTCGAATGTGATGTTAGAATGTGATGTACACTGTTCAATGTGCTTAGCGTATTGGAGTTTTGCACTACATTATTTGGACTAAGCGTTCCTTGCATGTTGGACGTGTTTGGACTAGGTTGAATGTTGAGTGTTTGGTGAGAGTTGGTGTTGGATAAGTGAACGTTGGAGGTGTGAGTTTGGTTCGGATTTAACGTATTATTTAGACTCGAACTCTTGTGAGAAAAGTCTCCGATATCAAGTTGGACCATAAGAGCTGCCAATTCTAACGCCAGTTCTTTGCTCAGCGGAAATCGACCCGAAACTATTTGTTTATTTATTTGGTAACACAAAAGCAGCCGTTCCTTGTCCGTTTCCAACCTTGCACTATTTTTCCACCACAGCCTGTTCTTGTATGTGAGTATTATCATTCGAGTATTTTCAAATTTCCCCAGCCCCTTCTCTCTGAGCGCGACCTCCCATTTTGAGATGACGTCACATAGCTTGACGGAGGGGTCGAGCGTGTGTTCCAAGTCTTTCTCGATCGGGTCGTCGCTGAACAAAGCAAAACCGTTGGTTATTCTGCACCCGATTTCCGTGGCCAGACTGTCTTGGAATTCCTTCACCGTGCTGGATCCGTCGAAACTTGTGACTTGGTAGTGACCGTTCAGGAGATGCACCGGCATCGAGTGAGGCAATGAATGATGTTGTGGATTTTTCATCAAGATGCTTAAAACTTCCATCCGCGATGGTTTGTATTCCCTACCGCCTGATCAAAAAATTAGAAGGCAAAGATATTAAATTAACGATGGAACAAACCTGTTAAAATTGTCCTCTCTAGGGCTCGTTCACAATATGACGCATATTTCCCGCATTCCGTCCTGTTATCCGCATTCCTCTGAAGATGAAGCTTTAGAAACCACAACAAACGGGATGATTTTGGCACGAAAAGGCTGACGGCGAGAGCCAGCAATTGCCACCCCTGCAGTAACGTGTAACTGGGCGGTCCTTTATGATCTTTATGTTCCTTGTAATACTCTTTGTGTTCTTTATATTTGTCTTCTTGAGAGGCCTGTATGTTGGAAGATGAAATTTGTTGTTCAGAGGAACTATTTATACTGGGCGTTGTCTCGCACGTGAATAAACTTTGCGTTGCACAAAGTAGAAGTTGCTGAAAAGAATTTTGGTGTTTCTTATTGTGTAAGGTGGGTGTCCCTAAGTATTATGAATGATAGTACAACATGGATGAACAAGTAGAGAGGTAGGTTTGTATGATTCGTGCCTTCTGTGTGTTTTAGTATAAGTGAAAATGTGTCACATACACAGGCAACTATTCTATTCTATAATATAATCTATCAGAGTTAAAGAAACATTCCGAACAGAAATAAAATAAGAAATTGAAACACCAACATCCTTCATCAGTTTAACAAAAGTAAGTGTATGTTGAAAAGAAAAATGTGTAACATGCAGTTTGTTGAAAGGGCTTAATGCAGAAAATTAACTACGATGAGTAAGAATTTTTTGAAAAATATTTTTTTAATATTTATATATATTATCTATTAGTAGTCAATATTATAAATATTTATTTGAATAAAAATTTAAAGCCAAAAAAATGCAATTTACAAAGCAAAACATAAACGTGGGACGAGAAGCTTTAAGAAATGTAGAAATTTCGAGAGAAATCAAGAAGAAATTAGAAAAAACTAAAAGAAATTTTAAAATATACAGAGAAAGGTATTGGATAAAAATTGACTGTAAATGATCAATGGATTGTTTTTGATAAATTTTTAAATATAATTTTCAAGTGCATAAAAAAGTTTTAACTTGACATTGGGGAAAATATTTTAATTGAAGCCGATTAAAGCTTAAAATGGAATTTTAGCCCAAAAAATAAAAATGTAAAAATGTGTGTGAAATGTCGATAGCTTTGCGTGTCTTAAAAACTAAACAAAAACAGATTTTTAATATTTGGCCGACCGAAAAGGAGGCGAAATTTTAAGAATCCATAAAATGAATAAAAAATAAATATAAGAAGCACACTTACGCTTTTCTTAAGCAATTTTTGTGTAGATACCTGAACTCCTAGCTTTGGTAACGGACAACTTTTACTTGTTTGTTTTATAAGAGCGCAGATAAGTTCAGGTTGAAGTTCTGGCATATCGAGGCACTGTTGTAACGCATTTTGAGCTAATATCACGTGATAATCTATGCCGGCCTGATCGACTGCCGCCGACATAAACAATTGCAAACATTTAAATAATTTAATAGCTTCAGCCTAAAAAAACAAAAAACATCAGAATTTGTTAAAAAAAAGTTTGTAGATTGGTCCCCTACCTGTAGAGCTTCAGTCGGAAGAGTGGTTAACGGAAAGTATGACGGAATGGCACCGTCTTTATTGCATGGAACGTGCAGCAACACAGGATGACGCCACAACACACAGTTAGTATCGCCATCGACTTCCATCAACTTGTGAATGAACTGTTCGTATTGCGTCCCCGTACTAGGCCCGCCCCCGCTGGCCACGGTTAGATGGTACAACCACGCATCTCGTTCCTGCTTTCCAGGACAAAGCAAATAAGTTGGCCCCTGATGATTGGGAAAAATCCCCAAAGTTAAATCTGTCGATTCCGCATCCTTATCTTCAGAATCCGAATCTGACAAGTGGTCTACTTCCTCCACGCGCGCATCTCTCATATTTATCTGACCAGCAGGAGTGTGCTAAAACAAAACGGTTAAATTGAATCCATAAAAAAAATTAGGTAACTTACGGTGTCGGTTGGAGACTTGAAATACAAAAACATTTTCCCTATCAACACACACCAGCACTTCTTAGCGTGCCCGTTTTTAACCTTGGTTAACCAACCCTGAACTGACGGTTTATTTTCTTCCCTACTTAACAATAATTTGGTGGCGTTCCTCCTCTGGACGTTTTGCAATGTTTTCACCCAGTCCTCCATAGCCGTGATGGAATCGGCAGTCAGATAGTACGTCTTTTTGCCCGTATCAATTTCGAATGTGTTCGATCCGTCTGCTCGGGTGATTTTACATATTTCGTCCAAGAGAATTTGACCTTGAGGTTTCCTATTAATGTCGCCTTGGTTTTTGTAGTACGTCAAAACGCCGTTTTTGAGAACAAACCACCTCTTCCTCCAAGTTTTTAATTTACCACCTTCAATAAAAAAAATCATTCAAACCAGGATTAAATTTTTGGATTCCCTACCTAATTTAGCTAAAGATCCGCTTTTTTCTATACATTCGGTTTTTTTATTCGGACTGTCCAAATAGGACGTCCTTAAAATAGAAGATTCTAAGCTCGTTGTATCACAACTGAGAGCGTCAGGAGGCACGGCATAATCGTCAGACATGCCCGATTCGAATGACGTATCTGAAACACCTAAGTGTCAAGGTTAATGAAAAATAAAGAAAAAATAAAATAATCGTTTGGGGGAAAAACAAAAAAAGTAAGAACCTCTCGTTTTGCTTTTGCTAGGGGAACCACTGCTGCTGGATGCGGTTCTCTTTCCAGGACTAGAACCGGTGGTGTCGCCCGAACTCCTGCTATGAGTATTTGTGCCGTCAATTGCCTGAAAAATGAGGAGAGTTTTTAATTTTTGAAATAAGATTTTAGAAAAAAAGCACTCACAGCTGTGTTGTTTCCTTCACCGTCACTGGAATCATCGGAGGAATCCCCCGTGAAAGGCATCGATCTGATTTGACTAGCTCTACCCTTAACAGTAGCGTATACAGGCACTGGAATATCTTGATACCCTGCTTGTTCGGGTCCCATATCACTGGGCGTCGTTCCGGTCAGTGTTAACCCATCGGCTGCCACCTGGTATATCCTGTTTTCCCAGCTGGGAAACCGATGGAGCGGAGGCGTGGGTGCTCTTGGCCAAGGAACTTTCTCTCTGCTGGGTGTGTATATTTCGGCATAATCGTGCGCCAAATCTGGATCCGAAGCGCTTCCGCTCGTAATCCTTCCTATACTTAAATTATCAACAGCCACACGTAAATCTTCAGATAAAGGATCCATACTAGAATTACTCGTTACAAAATTACTATTTATAAAGCTAGCACTTGGTACAGAAGGTTCGAAAGAATTTGTGGATATGCAAACGGATTGATGTCTTCGATGCTTGTTAGACCTAGTGGAACTTTGTCCAGCCGCAACTTGCCTTCTCGGTTCTGGCGAACAACTTTCAGATCTTCTCCTATCACTTAATGCTATATGATTTTTTAATAATTCCAATTGCCTATTACACTTAATATTTTGTTCTCTTAATACTTGATTTTGTTGCTCTAATTCTCTTAGTTTATTCGTGACCCATTCTTTTATTCGAGCTGCCTTTGCTTCTACCTGCCGAGCGTCCTGCAATCTCAACTTGCGTTGCTCTTCTATTTCACCTTCTAAGCGGTTTATCTGAGTATTGGAGTCATTTGATTGTGACCATGCCAGCTTTTGTTCCATTATTCGTACCTGAAACAGAAAGTTCGGTTTCAAAAAGCTGTTCTGTTGACGGTACGTGTACCCGATATAAAAAAATCGAACCTTGATGATTCTAAATTTAAACACACTTAAAAAATCAGGAATTAAATAAAAAAAAACGCGTGTAAATATTTACGTCTGCCGCGATGATGGATTCTAAAATTGTACTTAAATTGAAAATCAAAAATAGAAACTCTGTGTACTTTACGTTTTAAACAAGCGAGAAGTGGCCTGAGAGCGAACAAGCTTCACCGTGAGGCAATTCTAAATTTGTTGGCAAATCCAAAAAAAGTAATTAAAAAACTCACCCTTACAAAATAGACAAGCAAATTTTCTTTGTGAAAATTATAGCGTTTCGTCCAGAGCAAATACAATTAACCTTGTTCACAAATTTAGTCACGCAATTTTATTCATTCATGTAAATCGTTAATGCTAATGCAAAAAAATTACCGGGGGGCGGGCGCGCTATAAACTTCATAAGTTGGATTTTTAACTCACCTGAAGAAAATCGCGCCATGTTTGTTGCGTGTGAAACAAATTGATCGGTAGTAGATAGTGAAAGTCTTAAGTTAATTATTGTCGATGATGAGAACGAGTGCTGATGTTAGCGACTACTAAAAGTAACTGCAGTTATAAATCGGCGCCGGATCGTCCCGACGCTCTCGTCAGTAAACTTCCCCAGCGAACTATAGTAACCCCTCTCGCCAACCAACTGGCACACGGCCAAACACCCCGAAACACAAAGACAGTACATACATTGTACAAAATCACAAATTGTCACGTAATATGTACTCACTCACGAGGGTAGAGCACTCAAATGTGGAGTAGAAACCACAATTGAAAATAGTAGAGTACGGCGGCGCTTTTTAGGGTAGGTCGGTTTTGTTCTTTTGTAGGCTTTCGTAATTAAACGACCAACATGTGCCACTGATATAGGATTTCATTATTTTTAGTTCCCTTTCACTCGGTCTAATCCTGGGAACAACAATTTTGAAAATATCAAAATTCGGGAAATGGAAAAAAATGAAATGAACGGGAAGCTTTATATGTTCATCAATCAATATACGCAGACAATCCAATAAACTGTCTTAAACGTGATTAATTAACCCACCCAATGATAAAAGCAATACATCGTCATCGCCGTGTGATATTCGACACGACGTCAGCTTACACAGGACGTCGGCGTCGCAGCCCGAGTCAAGTTTCACTCGGATTTTTTTGATCAATTGTCATCATAAAACACTTCAGAAGTTTTAGTACCACGAAAGTTTAAAAGATACAACACGCAGTGATAAATGATTTTCAGAAAAGTTTCCAACTTATCTCACTCCTGGCTGGCAACGAAAGAAAGAAACTGTGAAAGCCGTCGAGATTATCCTAAACAAGGCAACTAATGAATAAAGTTAGATTTACTTTAACAAACTTGGGTGAAAAAACAAAAAGGGAAATTTTTCAATTTTGGAAGCAATTTTATCCAGCAAACAAACGGCATCCACTTAATTAACAACGGAATCGAATTTTAATCAGTTCTTTTCTTCGAATTTCGAATAGTACCTATAATTAATCATTTCAATGCCCGTTCATTCCAGTTTCCAGTAATTAGAATTCTCGTTGAAATTACAATTTACTTTGTTCGATTTCCGATCCGTATAATTAAATCCACGTTTCCTCGTTAAAAATTTATTCCCGTTTGTAAAGCAAATTTCCATTTTACTGTATCATTTCCCAAGTGAAATGTTTGCTTAAATAATGTTCAGAACGAGAAAATTAAGTTGTTGGAAATTTGAAACAAACACCGCATTTTCCCAAATCCAAAGGTTTGTTTGTTCCGCACGGAAAATTAAAGTGGTTTCCATTTGATTATATTTTAATTCCAATCAGACAAAATATTTTTGAATTATTTTAAAAAGTTACCCATCGAAGAAAAAGTCTGTGCTACGCTGCGACTTAACACAAAAACAAAATACAATTAACTGCTTCGATCGATTGATGTAACGAATTTTTGAAAGGTCAAAATAGTTTTTGATGAATCACAAAATTGGCCAAACACAATATTGATCTGCAATAACTTCCTGCAGAAACATAAAAGGCCACCTGGTGTTTCTCTAGCAACCAAGTTGCAGATAGCAAGTAGAAAAGCCTCTGTACACGTTGTTAAAAGTTCATGTAACCCCAAGCATAATCCTAGATTGGCTCCCTCACGCTGTACTAATCCTCAGAAAATTGGTTCGATTTTAAGCAAAAAAAAGTTAATGCGAGTATAAACAGGGGTCCAAAGATGAACTATATGAAAGTTTGAACCGATAGAACTTTACTCATCTTATTATCTTAAACTTTTTGAATATAAAATTATAAATATATTTTAAAAAACTAAAATTAAAACAGTAATTTGCTTGAAAAAATGAGTTACACGTCACGCAGGGTCTCTGAACAGTTACACCCAGTTCAAAAGATAATAAATTTTGTTTTAATTTGGTATTTGGATGGGTGACCCTCCTGGGACCCATCTCATAAAAGTACAAATGTACTCGTCCACTGCTGGTCTTTTCGCCTCTTCCTCGTACAGAAATTCGAAATGAAAGTAACAGTATTTGGCTGGCAAAGCTTAGAGTTTACACAGATATTAGCAAATTTGCGTTTCCGGCTGTAAAGTCATTTTGAAAATAACCGTTTTATTATTTACGAAAAGACGCAAAGAGAAATGTTGGCATGTGCGACTAGTTTATTGCTAACTTAATTCGGCACTAAAAAATACATTTTTAATCCTTACGCCCTAAACGGTAATCCATACAATTATTAAGGTACTGGAGGGTATTCCATATCTCCCAGACCCCCCGGTGCGTCCTGTCGCGGTAAAAAGTAAACAGTTCCTAATTAGTAAAGTCCATTATATAGAATACGCAAACAAATCTTCGACGCCCAAGACCGGGGGGTCTGGGGGGTATGGAATATCTAATAATTTTAGTTACCTCCCAATCAATTGATTGGAAAGCTCAATTTCAATTTTTAACAAATTACAGATTAGGTAAATTTTTCGAATACAATTTCAATCTTTACGCCCTAAATGGTATTTGACACAATTATTTAAATACTGGAGGGTATTCTATACCCCCCAGATCCCCCGGTGTGCCCTGTCGCGGTAAAGAGTAAACAGTTCCTAATTAATAAAGTCCATTATATAGAATACTCAAATAAATCCTTGACGCCCAAGACCGGGGGGTCTGGGGGGAATACCCCCCAGGACTCTAATAATTTTAATTACCCCCCCAAGCAGTTGATTTGAGAGCTTAATTTCAATTTTTAATAAATTAGGAATTATTTTAAGATTAAGCATATTGAAGTAAAGTGTTTGAATACAATTTAAATCTTTGTGCCCTAAATGATATTTCATACAATTATTTAGGTGCTGGAGGGTATTCCATACCCCCCAGACCCCCCGGTGCGCCCTCTCGCGGTAAAGAGTGCGCGGTTCCTATTTAATGAAAAAATTAGGAATAATTTAAAGTTTAAGCATATTGAAGTAAATTTTTCGAATACAATTTTGATCTTTACGCCCTAAATGGTATTTCACACAATTATTTAAATACTGGAGGGTATTCCATACCCCCCAGACCCCCCGGTGAGCCCTGTCGCGGTAAAGAGTAAACGGTTCCTATTTAATAAAATCGATTACATAGAATATCTAAATAAATCTTCGATGCCCAAGACCGGGGGGTCTGGGGGGTATGGTATGGAATACCATTTAATTTTAATTACCCCCCCAAGCAGTTGATTTGAAAGCTGAATTTCAATTTTTAATAAATTAGGAATTATTTTAAGATTAAGCAAATTTAAGTAAATTTTTCGAATACAATTTTAATCTTTACACCCTAAATGGTATTTGACACAATTATTTAAGTACTGGAGGGTATTCCATACCCCCCAGACCCCCCGGTGCGCCCTGTCGCGGTAAAGAGTGCGCGGTTCCTCGATTATATAGAATATGCCAATAAATCTTCGACGCCCAAGACCGGGGGGTCTGGGTGGTATGGAATACCCCCCAGGACTCTAATAATTTTAATTACCCCACCAAGCAGTTGATTTGAGAGCTTAATTTCAATTTTTAATAAATTAGGAATTATTTTAAGATTAAGCATTTGAAGTAAATTTTTCGAATACAATTTTGATCTTTACGCCCTAAATGGTATTTCACACAATTATTTAAATACTGGAGGGTATCCCATACCAAAGGTAACAAAGAAGACAATTGTCATCCAAATATACGAGGATGCAAGAATATTGGGAAACCTGGAAGACACTTGAATGGTAAACGCTAAGGAGCTTCAGAAAGAGACCAGACTTCGAGTTAGAATGATTAGAGACTGCAGAGTCCTGCCATGGTCAAATGCATGAAATGCTGGTCTGTGGATCAAGAGACTAGAACGTGCAAGAGCAAAGACAGGTCTAAGAGATGCTGGATATGCAGCAAGACGGTCCATTTTGCGGTCACATGCACAAAGGAAGAATTCTGCATAAACTGCAATGGCGGAAGACACATAACTATAAGGAGAGAGTACCAAATTTGTCCTGCAAGGGTAAGGTTTTATTTAAGTTTGGTTAGGTTAGGACTAAATTAAGTTAGGTTAGGTTTAAGTTATATTTAAGTTAGGTTAGGCTGGGATTTAAATTTCCAATCCAAGAAAAGGTAATCCAAAATTTTTTTAAACCAATTTTGAAACTTTCACATAAGTATACAATGAAAAATTCATTAATACAATGAAAAATTCATAAATACAATGAAAAGTTCGTAAATTCAATGAAAAATAAATAATTAAAATTTTCCATCAGTAATTTTGCAATTTAGTATTTCAGTCCTGTTACAGAGTGATTAATTACATATTCTTCAATTATCCGTTGAAAGAAGAAATTCTACATGTCATCAAGCTTAAGGGTAGGGTATACGGGAACTCACCCCATTTTTTTAAATTTAATATTACCCTACCTTTTCAAAATTTAACGGTGATATTTTAGAAAGTCCTCAAATATTGTTACCTAAGTGGCTCCCAGCTGGGCCGAGAATACCAAGCAAAGCAAGGAACTAAGCTGTTCCTATTAAAATTTCCCACTATAATCGATCAATTAGCACTACAACTTTCTAAGTTTTCCTAGCAGAAGCATTAAATTCAGTCTGTTATTCCATTAAACTTGTCTTTGATACTGCAAACCCTTTTACCGGATTATTCTTTGATGCTCCCTAAGTATTTCCATTTCCAACTGATTTTATTCATCCAAATTACTATTATATATTTCCATTGTTCTGGAAAGGCAGCTACATGGAAATCGTTTTCACTTTTTCACAATGATTCTGTAAATCGAACCTCATTTGAATTGTTGTCGTGGGTTATTTTGTGGCCTCGATCCAGTTTTCCCTTGTTTCATTTTAATCCTCCCCAACTCCATTAATTTTTATTTTATACTCCATTAAGAAGTTTAAAAAATAGGATTTCGATTTCGTACGTTGTTCGAAAACCAATAAGAGGAAATTTATGGCGTAAATAATAAATGGAGCAACTAAAATTCGTGTACCCATTTTATTTTTATAAAAGGACACGCAACCGAAATATTGAGTAACCCACGAAAATTGATTATCGGAAAAAGAGTTTACCTTTTACTAAGAACTACCGACCAATAATGGATTTCCTATTGGGGCTATTTTGTCACTTTGACGAACGACTTTAAAAAAATATTAGGAATAAATACGGCAACCCCTGTCTTAAAAATAATAGGGGAAGGATCAAAGAGGAAGCGATGCAGCTGCTGTCAAGTTCAAGATAAATCCGAACAAAAATTTTAATATAAAATCAAAATAAGATATTATTCAAAATAATGTTACGTACGGGTGGATTGTAATATTTAGGGGGAATTAAAAGGGTGCTGCAAACGTTGTATCCTCATGTGGTCTAAAATTAAATGAGTCATCATCATGCACACTTACATTACTCACACGGTGTAATTATCCAAAAATTGTGCCGGGCATAAAGTTTGACGAACCAATTTTTTTGTGATAAATTGGGTGATTCAAAAATTATGAGGTCGTAAAACACGAAACGAAAAGCTTCTTCAACACAAATTCGATAATAATAAAAAATGTGCACAAAGTCGCGTTAATAATTTAATCAAACTTCCGGAAGAAAATTTTCCAACAGAAAGCCGAGTTAATTGTTGAAAATGGAAAAACAAAGTATTAACAGGAGTCGGTTCACAACAACATGGGGATTTCATGTACTAAACAACAAAACACGCTTACATTAAATTTTAAAACTGAGAGAGCCAATTAACTTACATTTTCATAGAAAATATCCAAAGAAGCAAACTATAAAACCGGCGCACAAACAAAAGAATCAAAATAAAAGTCGAAATAAAAACGTTTTCCGATTTCTAGTTTTTCTGTCAGCTGCAAGACGCCATATCCATGGGCACCAGCGTCGCGACGAAAAATAATCAATAAAGGACGATAGCGAAAGTGAGACGCGTTGCTCAGCAACCGGTCTGAACCCCATCTCATGCAACAATTCATGCATTGATTACATGCATCTCTTTTTAATCTGATGCACCACTTGCGAAACCCCTCGTACAGGACAACTTATAAATAAATAAACAAAAAATAACAACAGCTTTACCTTATCTTCGGCCTCTTCTGCTCGACTCTCCGCCTCCAGAACCCTCTGTTCTAATTCGGAGAGCTGAAAATAAAACACATCATTAGAAAATGCAATAAAATTTGCAATAAATATTTAATCGTAAAAGAATTTTAAAATAATTTTGCCACCAAACACGCCGCGCCATCTCGAGGTGGAAAGCTCCAAACTACCCCGTTGCGAGGAAGTTAACTACCCTCGAATTTTCCGACGTAGCGTGTGTTGCCTATCCGAACAACTTTCCAAGCGATTGCGACCTCGCAAAAATAATGTAAGTAAATAATTCAGTTAAAATTCAATGCCGCAATGAAAATATTTCGTAATAAAAATTAAATTACGACGAAAATTCTATAAAATTTCCATTATCACTAAAATGTGTCTGTTCATTATTTTATATTAATATAACTCGAATGAAAAATTAAACAGTCATTATATTTGCATTAGCTAATAGTTTTTTCATTCGATCATCTTTCCAAAATTTCTTTTTTTATTTATCTACAAAAATAAATTAATTAATTCATTATTAGCATACATTTGATTTACAAAAATAATTTAATTACATTATATGGATTTTTAATTATAAAATTATTATAGTATCAGATAGACGAACCTTATGGGAGTTTTAGAGACTACAGCTGGTGTAGTTCAAAAGATTATCGACAGGTGGCAGCACTGAACTAAAAAGCGTTATTCATTGTTTTGCATTGAGGCTGATGAGGACGGTCCGCAGTATAAGTTTACTTTTTGCATATAATTGCTGGTGTACTGGAGGGTATTCCATACCCCCCCAGACCCCCCGGTTTGAAAAACCAAAAGTTATGTGTCTTTTTTGTGAATGGCTGAAATTTTTCACTCTCTCAGAAGAAATATTACTATTTATAAGACTGGGGGAGAGGAGAGCATGGAATACCCCCCCCCCCCCAATATCCCGGCAATAGTCTAGAATCACACAAAGAAATTACGATCTCCATTAGTTTTACGCAACTGTGTAAAAACACACAGTTTGGTATTGTTACGACAACAAACGTTCAGTTATGCAACCCAACTGACATGCGTTTAAAAGTTGCATAATTCGTTTAGGTCAGAATTTACAGTCTTGCACCAAATCCGAATTTTGATTTTGGTATATTCGGCAATTTATTTTAAGTCACGAAAGAACTGAAAAAGACAGTTTAGATACTGTAGACGATGATCTGCTTTTTCAACTGTTTTCTGTATTTTTGATATAGCTTTTAGAAAAAATTGTTAAGCTAGAAATCTGTAAACACCGCATGTTTGCTCACCATCAACTTCCAAATTCTTGTTATTCAGTCAACAGTCATCCGCCGTAACATTTTCATTAATTTAATATCTGAATCAAATCTTCAATTTTCCCTTTTTCCCATCGAGTGCTACTTGTGAGGTTCCTTTAGCTGGGAAGCCCCCACACCGCGATATCTACGAGCCATTTTCTCACTGCTGCTTGAAAAACTAAAAATGTAGGGGGTCAATCCGGGGGGGGGGGGGGTCTTTTTAATTTGCAAACTAAACTACGGAGCTGTTCAGTTGCTAATAATCCCTTTTTCCCATTGAGTGCTACTTGTGAGGTTCCTTTAGCTTGATAGCCCCCGCACCGCGGTGTCCATGAGTCATTTTCTCATTGCTGCTTGAAAAACTAAAAATGTAGGGGTCAATCCGGGGGGTCTGGGGGGTATGGAATACCCCCCAGTGCACCTTCTCTTCTTAATTCGCAAACAAAATTACGGAGCTATTTAGTTGCTAATACTGGGGTATATTACAGACCTCCCAGACCTCCCCCGACGCTACACTGAAAAAAAAGTTCACAATTTTGATGAAAAATTCATCATTTTTGCGCTGATGAACAACATTTATCGTATTGATAAACAAATTCATAAATACAATGATTTTTTTCATGAATACTATGAATTTGTTCATCAATGTGATGAATTTTGTTCATCGGCGTAAAAATTATGAATTTTTCATTAACTATTTTTTCCAAGGTAGTCCAGATTTTAGGAAATCCATATTAGCTGCCCACGCTGCCTTAAAAATGCTAAACTTAGGTGTCAAACCGGGGGGTCTCGGAGGTTTGGAATTATGATGCTGGGGGAGGGGTATTCCATACCCCCAGACCTTCCGGACGCGAAAAACATTAAATTCCGCCGAGCTATACTACTATGGCATAGCAGTTCAGCACTGAACTGTAACTCTTTCCCCTTAACTGAGGTCTCAATGCTGGTAATTGACCTCACAACCTGGTAACTGATTGGTAATCGCGGTCTTCTGCTTGTTTTAGCTTTAGGCCTTGTTGCTAGTCTACAAGAACATACAGTGGAACAGTGGAGTAGGTAATCAAATTCTTCAAAATTAACATCCATTTTTTATTGCAATCATGATAGTTTAGAACGTAAAGTACAAAATATAAACATTAATATTTGTGGATCTTTCAAAACTGCGGGTATAAAAGTCCAAAAACAAAATGCGATGATTCTATTGGCTGTTTTCGTAAGGTTAGCCCCGCCCATGGCGTATTCTTATGTTATAAAATTGTTTTCTGGCATAATTGGACAATTTCAATATCTCTGAAGCCGCCCAAACTCGAAAACTACGGATCCCGAAAGACGTAGAATTGTTAAAAGCATCCCTTAATTCGCCCAAATTCAAAAATCGCGGTTCTAGAATGAATATAATTAGCGAAATTATAATTTTAAAGCAATAAATTAAATTGGAAAAGCCACACCCTGTAGCTGAATCCTTGAAGGAAGTTTCGTACCAGCAGATTTTTCTAAAACTCCAGCTGATAATGTATAATACATGGGTAACGTTATTCTTTAGTCAAACACAAGCATCATTACATTTTTCTTTTATGCCGCGAGGCACTAACACAATTTTATTATTCCACATGAGCATGGGCGTATATGCATTGTAAACAACGTCGTGAATCGAAAAAGTAAAATCGATTCCTTCTCATATCTGAAGGAATCGTGCTTAGTTGTATTATATTATGTTTATTTCAGTAAAATTGGCCGAGAAAAGCCAAAGGAAGAATGCAAAACTTGGACTTCCATCCATAGGTTGACTGGAAACTTGTCTGTAATTAGGAAAATTAGCTTTTTTATGTCCGAAATAAAATTTTGCTCATCACCTCGTAAAATCAAAATAAAGTTTATTCCTAAAATTTCATTACGTTAAGTACCCTACCTTTTATATGGCCGAAATTGAAATTGGGTTAATCACCGTGAACACTGAATAGAAATTGATGTGTAATTAGGGTGTTTATTTAATGCACGTCATTAAATTCGGTTGACACGAGAAACATTTTAGTTGTTATTAATAAATAATAGATTAGATGTTTTTGCCCAACAGCTCCGGCACCGATGAGCTGCTCCAATCAAGTGAAACACCATCTAATCTAGTCTTCCAATTTCAGTTGCAAATAGTTGTTAACAACTAACCATGTTTGCTTTATCCCTTTGTGCTCAGATTAATTTAGGAAACATGAACCGAAATAATTTACGGTTGGAAAGGTCATTGCGACAGTTAAGGCCACTCTTCAAAGGTAATGTGTGTTTTGCTTTCGGCTGCCATATGGGAATTTTGCATTGTTAACAACTTTGAATCCTGAGGGGCTTTTAAAATTTCCACAAAAATATTTTCGTTTCTCAATCCTGGTGTTTGGTCGGTGAACTAAAACTTGGGAATCCCGTTTTTGCTCCGCACCATCTGTCATTGAACGTTCAGATGTAAATAAAATAAGGTTAAAATTTCGCAGCAAAAAATGATTTCCTTTTTAATTAAATTTTTTTATGTATTTTCGTACCGAACCCTACAGCTTCATGAAGTAGATAAATAATTTTATTATCAGTTTTCCACTTCATTTAGCGACGGCGATGGTCACCAAGCGTTTTTACTCGCGGAAAATTATTTTAAAACCATAATTTAGGAAAGTCGTTTTAGAAAGCTTGATTATTGTTTTTTATACTTTTGCACAAACATTTTCATCGTTTTTATCGCATATTTTATGGAAATTGGTATTTAACGTGCCACTTAAGCGTGTTCGAG
Source organism: Cantharis lateralis (assembly GCA_963170105.1). Classification (NCBI taxonomy): domain Eukaryota; kingdom Metazoa; phylum Arthropoda; class Insecta; order Coleoptera; family Cantharidae; genus Cantharis; species Cantharis lateralis. The sequence goes on from OY720627.1 coordinate 2,507,045, forward strand.
GGCGTTAATGTATTCTATTTAATGGTTTTGCTTTATTATTAACAGTTTGCTTTCGTTATCTTAAAAAAAAAGAGTCAATTTTAATTAAATATTCAAAGCGTTGATTGCTATAATTTTCTGATTCGAATTTTCCGTTTTTATCGTTACGTTTTACGATAAAATTCAATTTACTAATGCGGTTTTTTGAAATTCCCGCTAAACATTGCGAACAACACAACGTAGTCACAACTCACCAACAAATGACAGATTTAAAACCAATACAAGGACAATGTAGTGCGATTGGAGCAATTCAACCCTCATTATTTCAAGTTAATTATACCTTAAAATAATGTCCACGAGTGGATTAAGGAGATGTACAGTCTTTGTTTGCGGTACCAAATTAGTTTGTTTTTCACTTTAGAATAATAAATAATACTCTGTCGTTTTAATTGGTTTATTTCATTTAAATGATACAAACCGGTAACCTTAACAAATTGTACGACTACACACTTCGACTAGTCGACTATTAATGCCCAATCACTAGCATTATGTCACGATCATAGCCGACTAATGTATCGTCACTTATCAAAATAACTTACAAAGATAAGTTTCCATACAAGAGAAATTTTAGGGTAGAATTCTCATGGTAGCTCATGGTGAAATTATGACAATTATTTAATAGTTCCGAGCAAGTTTCATCGTAATCAGAAATAAAAATTAATAATTAAAACATTAAAAGTTTATCAAGCAAGTTCGAAATAAACTTATAAGCTTTACCAGGGACAGCCCCGTGGGAGTCGAAGAGAGGGTAGACCCCCCTAAAAAAAATAGCCGGTCCGTGCGCTCAACGTAGTGTTTTGTAGTGGGAGAAGCCAGCTGCACTTAGAATTGCGCTATAGAATTTATTTTAGATTTTAGATTTTAGAATTTTAGATGAACTAAGATCCCAACTTTCGAATTCGGTAACCCTACAGGGATGTTTTTAGACGCAACCAAGGCAAATATCGGATCCAGGCACTCTAAAATCCGTAATTTTTGAGTAATTTGAAGAAAAAACAAAAGATTTGTTTAGTAAATTTCACAGGCTCCTCCTCCAACCTGACGTGGCTAGCCAATCACTACATGACAATATGAAAATTTTGAAAAAACTACCGGGTGTTCCGCATATTTTATATTTTTTTCATGTACGACTTTTTCAAAAAAATTGTCGAAATCTGAGGCCGCAGATTACTACCGATCCCCAAAATCGCAAATCTGTCCTAATTTCTTGGAAAACTCCCTTCCGATTAGTTGCGTGGTCCTCCTCTTACCAATGAAGGGTGGGAGATCAGAGACCCGGATCTTTGCCTAAAGCCAATATGACAATGGCTCCGTAACAAACTTCTAATTATTTAATTTCAGTTTTCAATCTAAAAAACGGGAGATTAAGTTAAAGTCACTGGTCAGTGCGGCCTTCAGGCCGAACAACATTGGCAATCTAGTTCTGTAAATACGGACTAAGCGTTCGGTAGAAATTTTGGACTATTATGCCGCAATCGTGGGTTCGCTTCCCGACCACATACATCGGATTTATCCACTTTGATGTGATTTATTGTTTTTACATAAAAAAATTGTAGAAGAAGAAATAGGAGTTTTGTTTGCCAAAAATTCCCGTATACTTTCAATTTTTAATTTATGTTAAAAATTCTTGAGTCCGCGGGGGGGGGATATTCTCGGGGCACCCCAACATTGGCATCTGTATAATCCGTATAAAAAAATAAAAAAACTCGAGCTATCTAGTCACTGCCCCCCCCCCCCCCCCCCCAATTGAAAGACTCCCATGTGAACGACAGTTTCAACCATAATAATGACAAAAATGAAACAATATAAAAATAATTTTAATTAAACTTTTTCAAAATCAAAATCCATAAAATCTGACTTATTAAAATTCCCATCGGCGACTCTAAAAATGTTAATAAAAATATCAAAACAATATAAAATAAACAAATAAACATCGAAATAGTTAAACCCCCACCGTGAAAATTTCTCTACAAAAAATTATAGTAATCCACCAAAACAATTGAAAAAACATCAAAATAGTGCAAAAATTGAAAGTTTTCCAACCAAAACAGTAAAACAAGAGCGCATAAAATGCGGCAACGTAAACTTAAATTATTTGAGCGGTAATTCAAAATAAATTAGTAAAAATCTAACTTCTGGATTTTATGCCACTAGCAAATGTAAAATGTATCGAGAGACCTGTTAGTTATTAACGTGCATTTTCATTATTTAGCCAAAACCGTTCTTCTGCGTGGGGAATCACATGTTCAAATTATTAACACAATCCAGGGATGAGTGGATACAACGGGAAGTGGAGAGGATCATCATCTAGTACTACATCAAATTTTATTAAATACCTCATAACGAACCGCAATTTTATTCATTTCGGAGGGAAAATTATAAAAATATAGGAAAATTGAATTTTAATGGGTAATTAATTAAAACGTTTGTTTTCGGACAGCAGAATCGCCGCAGTTTTTTTTTTATCGAAATGTAATTATACATCGTATCGATTTCAAAATTTTTTCTTTTTTTCTGTCAGGACTGGAGCAAGTAAAGTTTCAAACAAAACAAGCAATAATATATTGGCAAAATATTGCGCTCGGATTTCCATACACTTTTGATGATTATTCACAGAGTAATGGTAATCCCTAAAATATCCATTTTTCTTTTATCGACGTGCATCAATCACATTCGGGAATGGAGACAGCCCCGCTGTAAAAAATCGTATTTCGTCCATGGAATGGTAAAAAAGTAAAAGTTTCATTTTAAACAATTTACATCCACGTTCGGCGGTCCAAAAAACATTCTTTGGGTCTGATATTACATTTCATCAAAAATTTTCTTATTTATGTTTACAGTGTATGCACGTACATCATGCTTTTCAACATCGAATAATAATGATCGAAATCGATACGGAAAAAGTGCGTCGTCACGTTTTCCCAAAGTAAAAAATTGGCCCGTTTTCATTTTCTTTGTTTAACGAAGCCAAAAAAATTTAACAATTTGTGTGTCGCAAATTCTAATGTGTTCGCATCAAATTTATTGTAAACCATCTCCGTTTATTTGCTTTGACGGTTGAAAACGCTGGAAGTTAAATTTCCTTGTGCAAAGAAAACTTTGATTAATAATTTTAGAAAATACACATTAATTTTGGTATCAAACAAAATATTGACGCTTTTCAGCGTCGTCGTTCTTTACGTAACAGTAAGTAATTGCTTTTCGTAAACGGCGCGGCGCTTCAATTTTGATAAACTAATGAAATGTTCCCCGTTGTCAGAGAATACCTCATTCATTGCTTATACCAGGTGTTGTCATATTTTATTACTTGAAAAGCACCATCTGCATTGCATCGTTAATAACATCAATATTCACACAGGCTCCAGGGATGAACTGCAAAATAAAAAGTATTCGCCTTGGAAAATGGATTCAAGTGCGTACGTTCAACTTTTCGTGGTTTTATGCGTATGTCGGTGTTCAACATGACATGTGCGTAACGTATTCACAACGGCGTCATAAATAACAAACATGCCCACAACTCCAGTGGGATTTGCGTGATATAGAACTTGTCAATTGATACAAATGTTCAACAAAACTTGAATATCTCAAGACTCGTATTCCAACCCAAAATACACCTTGATTCCATTATCTCTCAGTTTTGACCATACCAAACTCGTTTATCATTACTTCCTTCATTAATGAAATGTACCATTTCATCCAATACAAGTTCAGACAATCCAGCGTTCGGCTCTCTGATTCTGAAACCACACTAGAGTCCTGTGATCTATAGTTAACAAATACGTGATTGCCAAGATTGTGCGGCCTGAAGGCCGCACTGAAGAACACTCCTATCACAACTTAAAGCCGCAGTTGCCCGGATTTTGGAATTCAGCTATAATAATTTATTGTAGGAATATAAAAGTACAACATTCGACGTCTGCGATTGGTTAGCAGCCTAAAAATATATGACAACCATCGGTCGAACTCCGCTGTATCCACTCAAAATTTTTCAAAAATTTTGAAATGGATAAATTTCATATCGGCAGCCTTCACTTACTCTCAAATGCTTGGATCACCAGGTTGCTAGATGAGCTTACCCTGAAGCAGGCCATATAAAGGTCGTCAGGGGGGGGGGGGTAAATGTCTTCCAAGAGGCAGTAGAGGCAGTTATTCCAATTTCTTCTAATATCCGCCCTTGGGCCACAATCAAGTTTCTGTTGAAGGTTTTCACTCACAGATTTAATTAAGCTGATTGAAGTTTCAACAAACAGGTTTGTCTGCTGGGATGATCGCCTTTTTATAGTCAAGTAGAAATTTTGTGTTATTCCTGAGTGTGGAAACTGTTCAGTTCAAGTTCCTCTAGAAAAATCTACTGAAAGTCTCCAGTCTGCACTTCGGTCATTGGGTCATCAAACCATTATTGCCTCTGGTGTCTTTCGGGGCTCTGACAATCAGCTTCTAGTTGCAAATATTTAGAAAGTTTTTCCGTGGAAAATATTTGTAGCAGGCCGTTCGACCATGGGCTCCCCTCATCCCCACGATTCCAGCAATTTCAAGGAAATCGGAAAAAGAATATTAGCGCCCTTCAGGGCTGGTCAGCTCAATTTCAGGATGTAAGATTTATTAGAACTGTGGAAGTGATAAAAAATGAACTGAGGCGTTTGAAAATAATTTGATATTTACCCGTCGAAAAGAGGACCTATCGCTGAGTCACAGTTGAAATCTCCTTAATCGATTGATTTGGTATCTATTTCGAAGGTTAGGGGGATGTTTTTAGCGAGTTTAACACTTGTCAAAACAGCCTGGAACGCCTGAGCGTAGCGAGGGTGTGTAGGACGTTCCAGGCCGTTTTAACAAGCGCAACCATGGCAAATCTCAGATCCAGGCACTCTAAAATCCACCATTTGTGAGTACTACAATCCAGTAATACTTTAAGTTACCAACATTGGAACTTACCCCTGTCGAAAGAGACGGATCAGTGCGGCATTTAGGCCGCACAACAAGGGCAATGTAGATTAAAGTAATAAATAATAGGAAGAAAAGGAAATTGGGAGGATTCCACAATCATTAAAATAAAAGTTAAATTATTTAAAGTTGGAAATATTTTTATAAAAATTAGCATCATCCCTTAAAGGAGGAATTAAAAACAATGCCATTGTTTCCGGTAATTCCAACAATAGGTGGGCAGTATATGCCATTTCGAGATTCAAATTCGGAATTTAAACCAGCGGTAATACAGTGGTCTGCACTTGAATCCCGAAAGTGCGCTTGATTGCAGGACTTTAAATTTTCTCAACCTGATGTTATCTGCATGTAATAACATAAACTAAAGTTACTTTAGTTTTTTTAGAAAGTCAATATCCTAAGTGAAATAAATCCAATATTGTACGTGTAAGGTGGTCTTAACCCCCCCCCCCCCCCAGTCCAAACTCAAGCATATAACTTTAATTACCAGTTGGCACGACTGGCAATGGTAACCCGAGCCTTAAGAAAAAATAAAAATGACATCAAGAAGACCGGGAAATTACAAATTTCCGGCAACAACAGGAAAATCAATTAAAAAAATATGACGTAATTGGATGTCTCGTTGTGCATGATTTAGTGATTTTCTAGTAAAAATTACATTTTAAAATTACTGATTTGTGTGTTGCATGTTTTCTAAAATTGTATAAATTCCGGTTGTACCGGAAATCGTTAGGTTGATTTCAGTTAAATTAACTCGACTATTTTTTTGATAAAATCGTTGATGTATTTTTAGATTTGTGAAAAGCAAGAGAAAAGAATGGATTTTGGGTTGTTTTAAGAAGAGAATTGCGTGGACGAGGTAAAGCACGAGTCCCATAATCGATAATAACTGTATTGTCTGCTTGTCTTCATCTCATCAAATTTTCTTTGCGTTATTAATAAATAATGAAATGTCAATACATGTACGGATATAATTTTTGAGTTATGTGCATACAGGGGTGGTTCGAGTGAAAATTTGGAACTAAGCCTGCGAGTTAATAAAAAAATCATTATTTAACAACACAGTAAAGGAAAGTCGCCACCTAACTCTTATCTTGGCTTTAAAGGTAATTTAACCCGGGGTGTAGTCAAAATGCAATTAAATTAGCAATAAAGTTAGAACTCGCGTTTAATGTCATCTCGAGCACAAATTTAGTTTGAAACGGAGTTACTTGAAGTAGTGCGAAAGTGATATTGTTTTATGTGGGAAAATTACCGCTAACCGCATTTTCTTCCCAAAATTATTTACTTTTTAATGTTCCTTTGCATTATCACTTTTACTTAATAAAAGCGTCACGTAATGAAAAATTAAATTTGTACATAGTTTGGAAAGATTGTATACGGAATACATAATGAATTAATCACAAATCTGCATTATTAAGCATTCAGTTAGACGCCGAGGTAGGCAAGGTATTTCGGCACAATTTTTTTATTAATTTACCTCAAAAAGGGTAGGCCTCCTGCATTTGCATTAAAATACGACTAAATTATTCATTCCGAATGGTCTGGTGTGTACGTTACGATGATTCGTTACACATCCCCCTTCCCACAAACTGGACTGCCGGATTAACGACTCTCGCAAATTGGACAGAATAATTAAATCGATGAATTCCAATGGGAACTCTCGATACAAAACCGCTAAATATTAATGGGAAAACGTCAAATTCAATGCATTCGCGATGTGGGTCGGAGTTAAAAAATGCAAAAAAATTTACATCGTCACATGGTGACATAAAAATGTTATATGAAAAAAATTTACATGAGTTATAATGCGTACAAAAAGTGAACACCAGCCGAGTTTTAAAACACCTTTTCTCCGCGGGTGTTTGAAATATTGCGAGGCTCGAGATTTTAAAAAAGAATTTCAGCAAGGTAAGTGCTTCAAACATGCAAAACTAATATTGAAAAGTAATTTTAGAGAAAATTACACCGACACATATACTTAATGTTGTGTTACCATAATACATTGTTGACTCCATACACGCATGTTAAAATGGTTGCATAACTACATGCATAATAAAGCCGGCTAAACCGGGTACAATCGCTAGTTCGCAACAATCAAATAATGTACGGTATGAATAACTTATACCCCCAACAGGTTTATGTTCATTGCGGAAAGGAAGCAGGATTAGTTATTGAGTGTAAAAAATCCGGATCTGCATTTGTATCGCGAAAATTTTAATAGATAAACAGGAGCTATTTGTTTGCATTTTCTTAGAGCTTTCAAGCAAAGGCGTATCGCTTTTCAAACGTTAAAGAGAATTAACGCTTCTCTAGTTTATAGCTCCTTAATCTACAAAGACCATTGAATTGCTAATTAAACTCGAGTTGTCTGATTGTTAGGGAAGTAGTTTTGAGATTACCAATTAATGCGATAGCTAAAAATTTAACCACGTATTAAACATGCGACATGAGAAGAAATTCTCCAAATTTGTAACTTCTTAAAATCGAGAGAAGAATGTTCTAAAGTCCATATATTGCACCTATAAAGCTCTACCAAAGTAAGCGTGCAAAATACTGAAGGCTGAAATGGGAAATTGGATAGAAAGGATTGATAACAAATGGTTCCAGATCCCGAATCAAAATTGAGCAAGATTTTAAGCTTGCCAAGTTCAACAGTGACGCCAGCACGAATTTGATATTACGTAGAAAAATGTAATTATTATTATTAATTAAAAAAAATCGGACTTTTAAATGTAAATAATTGAAGTTGAAAAAATTGCGCTTTCAAATGTAAAATTAAAATCAACGAAACGAAAACATTTAAAGAAGTTTTCGAGTGTAAATAAAAATTTATAATATCCAAGAAAACTGTTGGAAAGTAAAAAAAGTTTAAAAATTAAATTCGCCGTTGTTAATTTTTAAAACATTTGGAGTAATTCGTCAAGAAGTTATTTCAATTAACTTATTTTTCGACTTTCCCAAACAAAGTTTTTTTGTTTTCATCTCCCGTTTTAATTAAAGTTTTAAAATTTACAATGAGATTAAAACTTTTGTAGGGAAGTTATTAAATATTTATTTCAGAAATTGCCTAAACGGTTTACGCAGGTTGTCTGTGTGAGTGTGTGCAATTAAAAATTCTTCCGTTTTTGACAATCCATCTATTAAACTTCGGAAAAATTGAAAAATTAAGCAACCTGGAAATCAAAATCCGACCAGTTTGATGGTCATTTGTTTTTTTAATTATTGATATTTTCTAATATTATTGCGTCGCTTTGCCTGGAGGGTATTCCATACCCCCCAGACCCCCCCGGTCAGGAATGCCATAGTTTACTTCATTCTATGTTGAGCCCACCAGAAGAGATTTCGTGATTGGGCGTTGAAGTCCAAATTAAGGCTCTCTAATATGTTTTTGCCTAATTTACTCCATAACTCAAAAACCGTTGATTTTAGACAATAAAGGGTTTAATACAAATTATAGATAATTTCAAGCTCTTGAAAAAATCACTAAACAGTTTATACTAAAAAATCAATAGATTAGGTGCTACAGCCATTTGAAGGTGAAAAGTTAAATATTGCTTTAAAAATCTTTACCCCCCCCCCATTAAAATAATATGAAAATTTTCTTAGCATAGTTTCTTTTAACACCAACTAAGAGATGTAAATCGTGTCGGAATATTAAAACAAAAGTCAACATATTGACGATTTTTGCGTCATCGAATAAAATTTAATTTGTATTAATGAAAAAATTCATTACTTCGATGATTTATTCATTAATATGTAATTTTTCCGTAATACAGTGTATTTTTAAGAGTGATAAATCATCCCATCTTAGTACATACAGCTCACAGAGGCGCTCAATTTAGAACAATATTATATAATGATATCACTGACCGGGGGTCTGGGGGGGGGGGGTATGAATACCCCCCAGGCATTACAATGTAGTTTGATCTACAGCTTCCTTCGTTGACCCCCCCCCCCCCCGTCAGGAGGCCCTTGTTTTAGTTTATTTTACTCTGTCATTCGATTACCAAAGTTTTATGTCCAAATTAGGAATTCACAGTACTTTTTTAATTTTAGACAACGAAGGGTTAGGTTCTATTTGCAGATAATTGCACCATCTTGATAATATCTCAAAATAGATCACAGAAGAAGCTGAGGGAGTTAATAACCCCCCCCCACCCAGAGGAACCTGTCTGCCAACTTTTATGTCTGTCGAAAAGCGAAATATGTGGAAACTAAAGCCGTTCTCGCTGACAGGGTTGCCAAACTTCCTATTGATCCGTTACTTCAACCTGGAAAAGCAATATGACAAATTAAAATCCGACGAGTTTGATGACCACTGACAGAATTTATTTTTAGGAAATTAAGAAAATTTTGATTTTTTCTCATACGTAGTAATTTGTCAAACTAAAATCTGACAGGATAACACAACAGAAGCAATTAATGGGGGCTATGGAATACCCCCCAGACCCCCCAGTCAGGAATGCCATAGTTTACTTCATTCTATGTTGAGCCCACCAGAAGAGATTTCGTGATTAGGCGTTGAAGTCCAAATTAAGGCTCTCTAATATGTTTGTACCTAATTTACTCCATAACTCAAAAACCGTTGATTTTAGACAATAAAGGGTTTAATACAAATTATAGATAATTTCAAGCTCTTGAAAAAATTACTAAACAGTTTATACTAAAAAATCAATAGATTAGGTGCTACAACTATTTGAAGGCAAAAATTTAAATATTTCTTTAAAAATCTCCCCTCCCCCCTCATTAAAATAAATTGCACGATCTTGAAAATATCTCAAAATAAATCACAAAAGCAGCTGAGGGAGTTAACAACCCTCCCCCATCCAGAGTGGGCCTGTCTGCCAACTTTTATGTTAGTCGAAAAGCGAAATGTGTAGAAATGTTGCGTGAATAGCGGAAACTGAAGCCGTTCTCGGTGACAAGGTTGCCAAACATCTGAAAAAGATCTAGGAAAAAAATAAAAACTAAAAAAGAAAAGAATCGGAAATGTTAATTTACTTTGAATTTTACAATAAAAAGGTAAAAGGTTGAATGAAACGACAGAAACCCAAGAGGGGGAAGCACTCAAAAGTGATGCGGTGCGCATGAACAGATTAACGAGATGTAGGTTAAAAGTAAATTGACAAAAGTGGTATAGGTATGGGAAGGAGGAAAACACAAACTGGGGTTTCTAATGAAACTTCACGAATTCGATATTTTATTCAAGAGCTTAAAATCAAGTCTCCACAATCTTTAATTTTTTGAGCCATAACCCCCCCCCACAATTCAATTGAAATTGAAAGTAGAAATTAAAGAAAACTACCCCTGTTTTTAAAATAATACGGAATCTCGTTAATCCATTCATGCGCGTCATACTAGTATATTGTGTAGGTAGTGCCGAAGGTAGTCATAAAGCGGAGATGTTATGCTTGAATGTCTCTATTAATTGTTCAATCATGTTCATAACAATTCCCAGCGGTGTTGGAAGAATTCCGGAAAACTCTAGCAATTTGAGAGAACATTAAAAGTAAAATTACTTAATGAAAGTGCACTTACAAAGCTATTTACTTATGTAATTACAAAGTTAGAGACAACGTTTAGCCTCACATCGACTTAATTTCAATCTTAACTAGCTTTGGCAACGTGTATGAATAATAATAAGACTGTAAATCTACATATCTACGCGAATTTAGTTTGTGGGAGAGCTTCATTGTCGCTAAGCCACATATCAAAGTTGACAACCAGTGATTAATTAATTCTCTTTGTTGCAATCCCCCATTACACAACTTAATAATTATATTAATAAAACACACCGAGGGTTTCTCATTTTTAAATTAAAACCTAACGACCAAAAAATTATAAGCAAAATAAACGTCGAACGTTACCTAGTAATTTATTCCAAAACTGTTCACAATTTAAAAAAGTAAACTCGGTCACGAAGTTTATTCCGGCAAAGAATTTTAAGGATTAGCTGTTAATTATGTATTCCCCAATATCCCAAATCGCATCCATAAACGTGATCCAATGAAGAAATCGTGACTGTTTTTCCGCGAGTGAAAAATTTTACTCGCTTTAAAAATTACTACCCCATAATTTTAATATTTTCATATACAGGATAGAGCAGAAAAGTAAACTAGGCAGGAACAGATTTGTTTCGACCGTTTTAATTAGAAAAATTCTACAATGGAAATACAACGCTGATATTTATGAAGTTAAATCTGCTCGTCTAATCGAAATGTATCCAGAAAAAGGTGTGCATAATTTTTCGTTTAATATAATAAATTGCCCCCGAAAGAAGTAATTTAAACACAAAAACTGTTAACTTAATTAAAAGAAATCAACGCATTTCTCTACTTTTATCTGTAACGAAATCTCCGGGAACGCTTTAAATTTTTGTTTTTACAAGTTTAAAAGAAAATTTGCTAATAAATCTTCTCGGATTATAGAATTTTTAAATGGAGGAAAATGATTGATTCATTGATTCCGCTGAACTTAGCAGGACAATCGTAAGTTACACTTCCAGACCATTGCTTGCTTGTTAGCCATTGCTGAATGGGAAGCAGTAACTGACATTTTTTAAATTTTAATTTGTTTCCAAAATAATCAATATTGTAGGTTTAATTTTTAACCACATTGCCAGGGGATCGATACCCCTCCCCCCCCAGGAATCCATACCCCAAGCACCTTGGTCAGAGAGAAAGTGACGCAATGGCATCGCCGACCCGTTAATTATTCCCGCTGGCGATAAAAAATAAAGAATCTCAAAACGGATTTGATTTTATGAATTTTCATTGAATTTGGTTCGATTTAAAAATCAGAAAAGGTTGAGAATTATAGTGGAAGAGAAGTTGAAGAAGTTTTTCGCAAAATATACGTAATAAATAACTAACGTGTATAGGAAAGCGCTTTCAAATAATTCCAGATTACACTCAACTGGATACAAACTGAGGATTTTTTAGTTTTATTTTATCGCCATCATGAAAGCTAGAGGAGTAGCTGCAGGTAGGTACCTGAACGTGCCAAGAAATTTAAAGAGCGAAACTAAACAAGCGCAACACGTGGTTTATATTTTCTTCCACCCACAGAATGCACCCAATTTACCTTCTCCCCACTTACTAAACTCGCACACCTTCAGTAAGTAAATCCATAATTTAAATAACCCACTTTTCCCGACTCGAGAAAAATTCGCTAAATTAACGAATATTTGACAAGAAGTTAAGAGTGCATTTTCTTTATTAAGTTACGAGATAAGTGTTACTTAACAACTCAACAAATTCGAGCTTAATCCGGAAGTTAATTTAATTGCTTCAAGTAGATAATTACGTTGCCAATTGTTTTCGACAATTTTTACATAATTTGATTTGTGTGGTCTAATGGAAGAGGCGCGATACAACAAAAATGTAAACTTTAATGGGGCACTTCCACAATTTAGGCTTAGTACGGCGAGAAATAATGGCTTTCCATCAGTTATCGGTGTTTACAACACCACATTGTTTGCAACTCGGCGAGCTTTCCTTTACGGTCAGAAGCTAAACAAAGCACTCGTTTTGATTCGATACGATTAGACCCACGCTTGATTGATCGTCATCGAATCGGACGTTCGTGAACTCTGCGCGTAGACGAAATTATCCACAAAACAACAAGAGGAAAATTTTATCAACATCAGATTTGCTTTCAAATTGATAATTTAACTTCCGCTCACAGCGCTAGAGCACATTTTCTAGCGCAAACTGCTATTTCCATCAGCGACGGCTGGTCGTTCTCACAATTATTTCAGGACTCTATCCAGCTTCCTCCAATTCACGATTGACCCTGAAAAACACGAGCAATTGGGAGGTCAAGTGCTCAATACAAGTAGGTGGTGCTCGATTACCGGACTATAAACTGAAAAAACTCCACTGCATTCAATGTATTATAAACATTGGTATTCCATTGTATTACACTTATTGATAACAAATCTCCCAAGTACTATTACTATTATTATACTAAATACAATCATTTTTTCAGTGAACGACAATTTTTTAAATCTCTATTAGCTTGACACGCGAAGTTAAAGTATATTTTAAGCCCAAAAACAACAGTAAATTTAAAAAACTCCCGATTAAAAGGAATAATTTTTGTTCTGTGTGCCTGTTTGAAACCAACAAGGTTGGTGGTCCACACGTGTATTGCGTGTTGCATACTAACTTAATTAATATAAATTCAATTTCGCTTTCTCTTTGAATTTGTATATTAATCTACAAATCTACAAGCAGTTAATTCTGCGTATCGTGACGTTTGAAAGTCTTCATATGACTGTATTCGTGCTTCGGAGGGCACGTAAAGCCGTTAGTCCCTCTTAAGAATATTAATTTCTAATGTCTTTAATTTTTTATTCAGTTCAAATAACAATAACTTCAAGATAATCATACGTTTCCCAAAGACATGGCTGACTTAGGCCCATAACCTGCGGTTACTTGAATTTCTATTCGTAAAAAAACTTTTTGTCCAGCCCTGCGACAGTACACCGAATAAAATAGTTGATGAAAAATACGTAATTTTTGCGCCGACGAACAAAATTCATCGAATTGATGAAAAATTCATAGTAGTCATGAAAAAATTCATTGTTTTCATGAATTTGTTCATCAATATGATGAATTTTTTATGAATTTAATTTAGCGGATATATTTCTAGATCTAAAATGTTCTATTCAAACACAATTATATTGTTCATCACTTCACCTTATATTTCCAGTTGTCAACCATATCAACCATAATACTAAATCATGGGGTTCCAAACCGGGGGGTCTGGAATACCCCCCAGGCAAGACAATTCCATATTAAAAATTATTATTACAAAAAAAAAGATATTAATATGGGAATTTCCAATTTTTATTTTATAATAAAAAATAAAAGATGTGCTGGAGGGTATTCCATACCCCCCAGACCCCCCGGATTGAAACCTGTGATTGAATTAACTTCAGTTCAGCTGAGTACAGTTCACGCTTTTATTGTAATTCAGGCTTGGAAGTTTTTCTTCCAACCTTCGGTTTACTATTTTCCTTAAAGACTTGTGTCGGGTCAGTGCGGCCTTCGGGCCGCACAACTTAGGCAATCCAGTTGTGTACCATTTAATTACGATGGTTTATGTAAGAGTTCTTATTATAACCCAATCTGTTACAAATATTTTGCGGACTATTCTATAAGATAGATAGCTTATGGCTGACTTGGGCCCATAACCTGTTATTATTTGGATTTCTATGGGTGAAAAGACTTTTCACATTATTGAAAAATTGATAACTTTTGCGCCGACGAACAGAATTCATCGAATTGATGAAAAATTCATAGTATTCATGAAAAGAATCATGGTATTTATGAATTTTGTTCATTAGCGCAAAAATTACGAATTTTCAATAAAAATAATGAACCGTTTTTTCAGTTTAATCTAGCTGATATATTTCTGGCTTCAAGGGTTTTCTTTTTAAACTGTTTTACTGGAGTTTATTTCCAATACGGGTAGAATTACACTTTCATCTTATATTTCCAGTTGTTATCCTCTGCCGAGTGATGGCGCCACGTTTGGATCCAAGTAGAGACAGTACAATGCCCTTACAGATTTCTTTTTGAATACAATTACTGATGTGTCCTGGGGGGTATTCCATACCCCCCAGACCCCCCGGTTTCAAAGATGAAAGATTTTCGTGCATGTTCTGTGTTAGATTTTATTAAACATTGGACCCTTCCTTCACTCTTTTCAGAAGAAAAGAGTTAATTCAACGTTAATTCAAACAAAACGTTAATTCAACGTTAAAATGTCGTCAAATTAACGTTGCCTTCCCATTAATTTTCTTTTGAATTATTTTCGCTTTTCCTCTCGCATCTTTTTTTTTGTTACAGTTTTGGATTGATAAGCCAAGTTTCTAGCCAAACCAACGAGAAATTGTTGTCTTCCGGTTACACATGTAGAATTTACAGAAGTTCATGATTGTTTATTTACATAAATTGTATTAGTATCAAGGTCAAGCGCCACAGGTGATCGAATATTTTGGCTAATTGTATTCGATTTTTGATTCTGTACATTTTTTGGAGATTTCCTTCGAGGGAAGTTATTGCAGACTTAAACCTTCAGTTTTGGTAACCATTTTTACTTGCTTTACTTGATTTAAAGCGGGAAAATATAAAATGCGAAGAAAGAAACTGGTTTAGTAGTGCATTTAAGGTTTTAAAAATGTAATCTGGAATTATTAGCTTCTGTAAAGACTCTTGGAACAAAAAGAAAAAATAAGAGAAAAAGAAAAGTTGAGAGTTTGTAGGTACATAAGGCAGCTAGCCAAATTATTTATAAATAAGCCAAAGTTTCTATAGAAGCGCGGTCTTTGGAATAAAAGAATGTTGAGATCTTAAGAAACCCTTTGAAAAGTGTTCGTTTTCGGGTTAATTTTTAATTACATTTGTAAAACTAGCACTATGGAGAATTTGAAAAAAGTGCAAGGCTTACCTTCCGCAACATGTCCTCCAAAGAGTCCATGTCGGAGCTTCCGTTGTTGTTATTACTCGGTTGAACCATGAGCAAATACTAATTTCGTTTTAAAAGTAATTAAGTCACTCACTTTATTATTACAACCTGCGAAGCACAAACACAAATTTACGCGTTAAGCAAAGCAAACAAAATAAACTCATTATTAGAGAAAATCATGTCGGAAAATTTAAAATTTATGGGTGTTGGAAAAGTTTTATGCAGGAAAAGGAGAATTTGAAAATCGAAAAGTAATAAGTGAAAGTTTAGGTGTATTCTTCAAGTGAGGAGATCCCCAGGGGTCCTCGTGTGAAGTTTACGTGGTAAATATTGATCACATTTTACCGCCGACCCACATTCTGTCATCGACTACTTTTCGCTTTGCTCAAAACGAGGATGCTTTAACCCTTTAACCAAAATCGCCACAAACAAAAAAAAAGTCCCCTCTTTTCTCCGACAAAGTAAACGGCATTAATAAAACCAATTTCGTTCGTGCTGTTTCTCCCCAGATTTCTTTAAATCGTCAAGCCCACACAAACTAATTGCTAATCTAAAACTTTTCAATACAAATTTCGAATTCAATATTCATGATCATTATCAAAAGAGAGCCGAGTCGGTTTAAGTAATGCAAATTTGATAAATTGAAAAGCCCTAACGGAAAATGCAATTTAAATAAAAATATTTGACATGAGCGATAGCAAAAACCATAACCGTAATTGCTTTACGAAAATTTAATCTTCCCAAAATTGTTTGTGTTCAAACTTGAACAAAAATCACTTTGCTCCATATTTTATTGCATTTAAACCACGTGCCGCGACCGAAATTTAATAAAAAGATAAAAAAATTTTGCATTCGTGCATAATTTCGCCTCAAGCTTGCTTTAATTATCTCGCGAGGATTTCATTTTTTTTTATCGAGGAAGGTGGTCACACGAAGCACTCGATTAAAAAAGAGAAAACAGGGTTTTTGGAAAACCAAAACGGTCGATTTCAAATCGTAACGTACAGAGGTATTTGTTGGTGATTAACTCTGGAGACCACTAATTGATATGGCAAGACATAACAATTAGTTGAATGTAATGACCAGGAACCATTATGGTTCGCATAAGCTACAAACTACGAAGCGTACATGACCAAACTTAATGAGATGAAAATCACAAAACTTCACAAAAATTTAACAACAATAAATTTTAACAACAAATTTAATAGGTAACAAAAAATTAAATTGGCCAGGCAAAAACGGAACCAACGATCGGCCGTTTCAAAAGTAGCGTAACAAAATTCGGGAAATAGTTCGCGACCAAATGGTTTGGACGCGAGCAAGAACGTTCGTATCGCGCCAAAGCCGTGAGCTTACTGCTGATAGTAGCGTCGCGGTGCCTGGCGTCCAAAATGCCATGCGCGCCTTTGCAAAATCTAATCTATAACATCATACTCATACAATTCATACCTGTATTATCCATTAATAACAACAAAGAAACTTAATTAATGTCGTCCAAGAACAAAAAATCGCCGCAATCCCATCCCCTCGGCCGATTTTAATTAAAGACCCCATTAAAAATGTGGGCAAATAATCCGAGCGAAAGAGAATACAGCGCTTGAAAATAAAAAATTGGCAAGCTATCAAAACCATGAAAAGAAAGAAGTTTTTAAAGCAACATATAAATCAAGTGTTGTAGTGATTGGCTGCCACACGTAGGGTTGCGTGGTGAATGCACATTTTCAAATAAAACAGTGGCGTATCAGCTGATTTCTTGTAATAAGAACATAAATTTCTCTCAATCTGATCTACAAAATGTGGAAACATTTCACGCCATAAGATATAATATGAGATAAATAAATTAAGACAACCTCAGAACCAAACAAAACGAATTCGGAGTGAACGTTTACGATAAGGGTGGAAATTTTTTCCCAACACCAAAGAAAAGCAAAGATCGACGTGTTTAATAAAACTGTTACGCCGAATTTTATTCCAAAGAAATTAAATTTGTCGAGATTACAAAATTCAATTCGACCTTTTAGTCGAGATTGTTAAATGTGTGCCCCTGATTGGGCGACACAATACGCATTTTTTTCATTTTATCAATAGTAAACAAATCCAAAAAAGCATCGAATACAAAAATAAACCGATTCGCAATCTGCGGTTTTAAGTTTACCACTGCTTTTATAGAGCAAAGAGCACGCGAGCAGGGGCATTTTTTGTTGGAAACAAAACTTTACACGCAAAAGTTCTAAGCTGCTTCCTCAGAGAGGTTTTTCGTTATAACAAAAATTAAAAAATCTGAATGAAAATATTAAAAACGCTCTGAATTTTCTAAAGTGTTACAGTTTAAAGCTTCCTAAGAGGCTAAGAACTCAATTGTGAGAAAAACAAAACTTGCGGTCGGTCACAGTAGAAATATTTCTCGAGTGTATTCAATAGCATGCGGTAAAAAATATCTCGAGATTCTTCTAAAATAATAAAGAAGTAAAAAATTTGATATTAAAAATTGTCGAGATTTCATAATAGCGCACGTTCTATTTCAGAGACAAAAGTCTGTCGTGCAACATCCGTTAAGTTTTGATTTGATTCCATGCCAAAATCACAGTTAAAATTTTGCAGTTTGCTTTCATGTTGAGAGGAAATGAGATTAGCAAAAAAATCTGCACAAATGTAACCAAACCGTCCCGAATTATTGAATTCCAGACTATTTGAATTCGTTCATATCAATATATATTTTCTCAAAAATCGCCTGCGGTACTTTTGCACCTGTACTATGTACAACAACTTACCATCTTATTGATAAATAAAATCTGACGTACCTGAAACAAAAAAGAACGAATTAAATTAAATAATCAATAATATAATAAGACAAAAAAACATAGCAATATATGAAAATAAAATTATATTTCTTTTATGTGAATGATTTTAAACGGGAGTTAATTTATTTTAATTCGGGTTTAAACTGATATTGAAATACTGGCTCTAACAACTGTCCTTTTGTGCACAATTGCTGTTGTACTGGAGGGTATTCCATACCCCCCAGGCCCCCCCGGTTTGACAGACTACAGATTTGCGTGCATATTTTATGCTAGGAGTTATTAAATACGAATTATGCAAATATGCTTGCAGAGCAAAATACATTTATGGGTTCGACATCTGGGTTTAATATAGATTAAATTACAAATCAGATTAATTTTTAGATTCTCGTTAATCTATTCATGCGCGTCAGTGGTAGGGCAATTGCCCCTTTGCCCCCCTCGAAATACGCCACTATGAGGGATTACAGGGTTCAGTTAATTCCAAATTTAAAATAAGGGCGAAGTACTGATTCTTACAATTTTCTTCTTGAACACAATTACTGATGTGTACTGGGGGGTATTCCATAACCCCCAGACCCACCGGTTTCAAAAATGAGAGATTTTCATACATGCCATCCAGTACCTCAGTAATTTTATGGACTTCATTATGGATTACAATTGCAACTTTTAACTACACCCAGTAAGCATAAAATATAAACGTTAATTTAACGTCAAAACATCGTAAACTTAACGTTTTTTTCCTACTTATCGCACCTAGTTCGAAGTGCGAGTTGTAGGGCAAATTTTTGTATCTTTGAATTTTTTACGATGGTTTTGAAAGAATTTCCCGGATTTCCGACTGTTTGCAGTAAGATTTCCTTTGTAAAAATAGGCAAGAAATCTAATTTCCTAGGATTTTGTAAGTTTTCATAGAATTCCTTTAGATTTCGTGGGATTTGGTAAGACTTCCTTGGACTTGTTAAGATTTCCTAGGTTTCCCTGGCATTTCTTAGGATATTCAACATTTCCTAATTCCTAAGATTTTCTCGAATTTCTTAAGATTTCCTAAGAGTTTCTGGATTTTTCAGATTTTCCAGGATTTTTTAAAATCTACTTAAATTTCCAGAGTTTTCTTAGAATTTCGTAAGATTGCCTCAAATTTCCTCGAATATCCCTGAATTTCTTAAGAATTCAGAAGATTTTCTTAGATTTACTTGGATTTCGTAGAATTTCCTAAGATTTCCTTGAATCCACTAAGATTTCTTTGGATCTATCAAGATTTCTTGAGATTTCTTCGAATTTTTTAGAATTCCGGGGAATTCCTAAGATTTTTTAAGATTTCCTTGAATTTCCTAGGATATTCTACATTTCCTAATTCCTAAGATTTCCTCGAATTTCTTAAGATTTCCTAAGATTTTCTGGAATTCCAAAAAGTTCCATGGAGTTTTAGATTTTCTAGGATTTCCTTGGATCTACTTAAATTTCCTGAGATTTCTTAGAATTTCATAGGATTTCCTCAAATTTCACCGAATTTCTTCGAATGTCTTTGAATTTATTAAGAATTCAAAAGATTTTTTTGGATCTACCAAAATTTGTTGGGATTTCTTCGAATTTCTTTAGAATTCTGGGGTTTTCTTAAGATTTTTTAAATTTTCTAGAATATTCTATATTTCCTAATTTCTAAGATTTCCACGAATTTCTTGAATTTCTTAAAATTTTCTAAGTTTCTGGAATTCCTAAAAGTTCACTGGATTATTTTAGTTAGATTTTCTAGGATTTTTTAAAATCTACTTAAATTTCCAGAGTTTTCTTAGAATTTTGCAAGACTTCCTCAAATTTCACCGAATTTCCTTGAATGTCTTTGAATTTCTTAAGAATTCCAAAGATTTCTTTGGTTTTCCTAAGATTTCTTTGAATTTACAAAGATTTCTAAGGATCTACCAAGATTTGTTGGGATTTCTTCGAATTTCTTTAGAATTCTGGGAATTTCCTAAGATTTCCACGAATTTCTTGGATTTCCTAAGAGTTTCTGGATTTTTTAGATTTTCTAGGATTTCTTTAGATCTATGCAAATTTTCCTAGATTTCTTAGAATTTTGTATGATTTCGCTAAATTTCATAGAATGTTTTTGAATTTCTTAAAGAATTCGGGGGATTTCCTAAGACTTTTTAAGATTTTCTCGGACTTCCTAAGATTTCTTTGAATATCTAAAGGTTGGAATTTCTTCGAAATTTTTTAGAATTCGGGGGATTTCTTAAGATTTTTCTAATATTTCTTGGATTTTCTCAAATTTCGGCGGACTTTATGTAATCAAGGGTAATTACAGGAGAAAAGGAAGTAGCGGAGCAACCCCCCATGCCTCATCAAAAACCACAAAAGTACTCTGTTAAAATTTGAAAAATATATCAAAATTCTTATCAGAATATATTTATTTACCCACCCCCTCCCCTCGGCAAGAATTCATGGTGTTATTATTTGTCACCGAGAAAGACGTAAGAAGCTATATAAAAATGGTCAACCTACGTTGCCTCCCCATTCCCCCCCCCCCCACTCAAATTTACTTATTTATTATCAAAACTATACACTTTCCGTTAATCTACGCAAGGGAAAGAGTGTAGATTTGTTAGGTTAGATTAGATTAGAATAAATTAGGTTAGGCGATAAATAGACTAACGAATCCAGATTTTTCGATGCCCGAAGCTAAATTATATATTATTGTAAGCCCCCCCCCCCCCCAGACGAGACTTAATATTTGTGCCGAAGTTGTAAAGAATAATTTAAAAATTATACATGGGGTATAATAAAAACATAATTCCAATTTTAAATTAAAAAAAAAATAAAAAAAAATTAAAAGTAAACTAGTATTTGTATAAAAACTTGTGATCAAAACGTTGGTGTTAATTCCGGGGGGTCTGGAGGTATGGAATTCCCTCCAATGAACAATTTCTCAAGCGCTGAAACTGAAAAGTTATTCCCCGGTCAGAACGCACCTGATTTAATATTATTATGTCTTGACGATTCCAAGTCCAAATTAAATCTCCAAGTATTGTGGATTTTAAATTTGAAGTCACGAAAAAAACTATGGAATCCCAAACCAGGGGTCAAAAACATTAAAAAATTGAACCAACAACGTTTGAGAAAAATTAACTCTCCGACTCCGCACGTTCTTGAAGAATTTATTGAAAAATTGCTCGAATAAATTTTGAAAAATTTGTACTACACTGTGCAACTGTCAGGTTTAAAAAGCAAATTCGTATTAAATCAACCGGTAACGTGAAAAACCAAGTTGGTGAATGAAAAACGAGAGTGAATTGTTACTTCCTTTTTATTCAGATTTTCTACAGCCCCGACTATAAGAGACTAAAAGCCCAATATGTATACGGTTTAAGGACACTTCGCACTTTTATAAACAACCGAACCAGCAATGCTTAACAAAAGCAAATTTTCAAAGGGTAACAAAAGATTGCCACGATTCAATTTACGATCGCTTCGTTATTTTTAATGGGGACGTTATTATTTGAGTTGCATAGAATTTGAAACCTCGAATCAGTTGGAGAAGAAAGACAAGAGTTTTCCAGCTTCGTTACTGTGAAATTGATACATCCAGCATCGTTGGAAATGAAAATCGACATCCTCAATTAGATGTCTTACAGTAACCTTTCGCCTACCTCCATATGCGAACGAGCAAAGTTAAATTACACCCCAAACTCGGTCCTGCTTTGTGATTATATTGTGTTAGCGCTAACTCAATGAGTTAACGAAATACATTTCCACCGGAGTATCGAAGCAACTGATCAAACAGAATTTAACATCTGAATCTTGCATAATTCCGAATTTCCCGAACGCAGGATTAATTAAACATCGCTTAAGTTTGCATAATTAGAACAAAATTCGAAAGGCGAAAACCACACTTTTCGTTTAGGTGCAAAATGAAAAAACCAAATATGACTAATGGATTTTATTTTACAGGAAATTTACACCACAATGGGGTATTTTTAACCCAGGAAGTGTGAACGTTATTAATGCAGGTTGCACAAAGGCTATGAAATGAACGATGTAAAGTAACTGATTTTACATAAAATATGGTCCACCGTTACGTGTAATTTGTAAATGACTTTTGTATTAAATTTTATCACAATTGCATATTATAAAACGATTATCTCGTCGGATTTATTGCACATTCTGCAATTTCCAAATGGAACAAAATTATTTACTATCCTACAATAATTTAAGAGAAAATACATTAATGAATTAATCAGGAAGATACTAAAATAGTTAGAAAAAAAAAAAGACTCGGCCTCCGCCTCTTACTGAATAAAAGAAGATGATGTCAATGTTTTAACCCTGTCGTATTAGATGTGATTGATTTATACAGAGTGCAGTGGTTTTATTTATTGCTACTTTTAAAGCTGACACACTAAATCAACTTTTATAACCGCTCTAACTGATCAGATCCACTGTGCAGTTTAGTTATATAAAACAAAAGTTTGTTTCAAAAATCTCAGACATAACAGACAGCGCTATTCTCTAATATAGCGAGTTAAGAGATAACTAATTATTGCAGATGTTTCATTGGAATAATAATGATTATTACGTAGTTGACGTTTAGAGTATATTACATTGATATCTTTTCAACAAGCAAACAACGATAAGTGAATTGATTGAAAATATTTTTCAGTGTAAAAACCTTCTGAACTACCTTATAATGTAATATACTATAATCCAATTTTTCCATTAGAAATGATAATTTTTTAAAAAGCCGTTCACTAGTTAACCCTACCTACTATGAAACCTAATATGAGAACTCAATTTGCGCAAAATCTCAAAAGACAAAATTGCTTCAAGTATTTTTCATCCTCCAAGTTTCATAAAAATCCCAGCTTGTTCACTTATTGGCATAAATAAGAGTAATTTATGAATAAAAAAATTTCAAAATTATTTGAATTTTAACTCAAAATAAATGAAACAATAAAATTTCAATTATTTTTATTATTATCCAAAACTGAGGTTCAAATATAATTTGAATTTAATTGTTGCATTAATCAGTTAATTTTGTTTCTCACCCCTTAAAAAATCCTATGGATGCTCATGTTGACATTAAAAATTAAAATAATAAATTTCCGACGCCGAAAGTCGGAAACTTGGAATGTGGAAATCCATTACCCAGGTTGTGCGGCCTGAAGGCCGCACTGATCTATCAGTTTCCTTCAATCCCATCCAATCAGATGTAAGGTTGGTCAGAGTAAAACTCGGTTTTTGCTATAAAATTTACCGAATGTTTCGATGTTTCCAGTGCGAACTAGACCTAGCGGGTTGGGAATAGCTGCATTCGCATTAAAATTTGTAGCAGAACCTTCAGTTAAAATTTGTTCGTTAGAGCTTGCCGTTCGCGAGATTTTCATGGGATTTAAATATAAAGATAATAATATCATAAATATTGCTTAAATCTTATTAAATGTAGCCGAAAAGTGACATCGCATCGGCCGATAACCGGACACTCCGGTCGAGGAAGGGAAAATTCAGAGCGCTTTCAGATTTTTTTTTATGAAACAATAAAATAGTAAAATAGTAACGGTTCGTAAAAAATATTCCAGAGGTAAAATACCCCCCGGTAGGGGGGGAGAGATTAGCGTATTATATTTTATTATAACATTTTGTTCATTTATTATTAAACCAATCCGGAGGTGTATAAACCTAATATTGCAGTTTATCAAAAAATGTCAAGAACACAAATTTGTGGAGCGTAAAATTTTAAATAGAGTTCTCTTTTCCAGTTTAAACTTGACAAAAACTAAACAAGTTATGATTATTTCTGCTGTAAGTGAAGCAAACATTGCTGTTGTTTACAGTTAATTTAAATACAAAGGTCTTTATTTTTTAAATAACTCCGTTATTACTCGGTTTATCAAAAAATGCCAAGAAATTAATTTTGTAGAGCGTAAAATCCCGATTTTGACGATGATAAAATTATGATCATGATGGAATGTTATCTTCAAATGTAAACGGATTTGTTTGCTTTTTCGAAATTAACCCAGTTATCATTTTGTTTGTCCAAAAATGTGGAAAGAAGTAATTTGTGGGGCGTAAAATTCGGAACAAACTCGTATTTTCCTTTTTAAATTCTGTCAAATATAAAGAAGTTATGACATTTTTTACAATACATAGTGCGGTATAAAATGAACCTTTACATTTATTTGCGCTCAACAGAAGAGAAATTTTAAAATAAACCGCTCTATTATTTATTATTACCAGAGTACTTTTAAAAGCTTAAAACAATTTACGCTGCAAGTAAAACTAAATTTTTCATTCGGGTTAGGTATTTTAAAAATTCAATTAATCCGAGCTATTTGTATTGTGCAATAGTAAAAATGGAACGAATCGAGATAATAGTGTAGTTTGTATTGCAGTGGAGAGAAAAACTAGCAGTTTTCTCTATTTTTCTCGAATGCTCGCTTTCGACTAACGAGCATGACTTTAAAGTTGAAAGTGTCTTAGGTGAGTTGGCAACAATTGTCCTTTAAAACTCGGAAAGCTAGCGCAAATCAGAACTTTGCTATTATTAATCTGGCGCAAAAATCTGGAAACAAAAGTTTGATTGATAAATTTATACAAAGAGAAACATCCCCGAGCGAAAACCAATCTTTTATCCTTTGTTTATTATGAGGAGAAGCTTGCGCCGTGGTATTTTTATTTTGGCCGTAGTTTGTTCTGAGTTTAATCTTGAAATTGTTTCCTCTTCCTTTGAAAATGAATACTTGTTCGGTAGTACCTGCAGTTTGCTAATTTAAAATCGCCTTTTGTTCCCACAAATAGGAAAGTTTGGCTAAAAGTTTTTAAGTCCCATTTATTTGTCGTGGGCGATGGAGAAGAAGGCAATAGATATTAAAATTTAATTTGGAATTATCTTGGTTACGAAGTTATAAGTTGAAACTTCCTCCTTGTTGAAAAACAATTTAAAATCTTTCAAGTTGGATCGCGCTGGCATCCATTACAGTTGCGATTTTTCATTTTTGGATTAAATCTGAGAATATTTTCCATGTTTCTATTTTATGGGCGAAATAAAGCGATATCTTTTGGTTCTACTTTATGCACATTGCAAGTTGCAAATGGTCTGTGGTGTGTAACGCTTTGTTGCACTTTTATTCAATAATTTATTATTCTCGCCCGGTTGGAACATTTTACTGTTTCTGCTTTGGCACCGGTGCGGTTTTTATTCATTTACAAGGCATTTGACATCGGTTATGTTGGAACAAGATTTTGCACTAAGGACATGCTTTATTGAGCTACGTCGCCGTGGGCTGAGTTAGTGTGAAAATTTAAATTTTCTTAAACGTATAACCGAAATCGACGTATCATGTTTAGGGGTGAAAGTGTTAACAAGAGAAACATGGTTGTTATCGTATACGGACGATTTAATGCAGTTGCAAGAGGGAAGGATGTCTTCAGAAAATATGGGGGAGTTCAGTTCCTACTACACACAAACATGGAAGAAGTTACTAAAATTAATATAGAGATAGCAAATACAATTGTATTTATGGATGATAGAAGGGAGAATAATGAGAATGTTATCGCAAGATTTCAAAAAATGACACTTCAGTTAATTTGTTATATATGTCGGGGTCAACTAATAGAATTTATTCTCAATTAATTGACATTATCTGCAATTTTCGCTCGATAATTCATAACTCCACTATCTTTTAGAAAATAATTAAAGACAAAATGGAATTTTGTTTAAAATTTCATACTCTACAAATTTGATCTTTTGATTTAATTTGATAAACTGAACAGTTGTAGAGTTATTCCAAAAAACAAAGAACAGCTTATTTTGGCCCTATTTGTTAATATCTCGCTTATTTTTTGTAGAACATTAACAGGAAAGAAAAAGATTTGCTTAAAATTTCATGCTCCACAAATTCAAGCTCTTGACATTTTTAAGTCAAGTCAATAATAACAGAGTTATTCCTTCGAAAGTCCTTGAAACAGCAAAAGCACACCTAACATAAGAGTTCTGATAAATTTCGAACTATTTGATAGGAAAAACTATTAATATTTCACAATAAACTAAGTGATTCTGGTATGCTATAGTATCTTGGAAACTGAGTACTGACTACCCCCCCCCGACGTAAAAGAGCCTTTTGAGCTTAAGTTAAATATTGACGATATACAGGAATTTTTGAAAAACAAGATTCCTATTTCATTATCTTAGTCCGTAATTTGAATATCTTATTTTATGGCATAACTAGATTGGCAAGTTTGTGCGGCCTGAAGGCCGCACTGATAGGCACCTTTAACTTAAACTCTATTTTTTTAGGTTGGTAACTTAAAATGAGCCCATCAGAGGTTTGTTACCGAATCATTGTCACTTCGGATTTTTGTGGATTGTCAAGTTCTAGACCAGTGATCGCCAATATTTTCAATGTGGTGAGCTATTTTGATAATTTTGGAATAACAGTGAGCTACCTAAATATTTTACAAGCGGCTTTTGCTATATATGGTCGGGTCAACTAGTAGAGTTTATTCTCAATTAATTGATATTATCTGCAATTTTCACTCGTATCTCAAAAAATCCTTGCCTATTTCGTCATAACTCGATTATTTCATCGAAAATAATTAAAGACAAAATGGAATATTGTTTAAAATTGCATACTCTACAAATTTGATCTCTTGACTTATTTTGATAAACTCAACAGTTGTACAGGTATTCCAAAAAACAAAAAAAAAACATAAAAAGTTCATGAAAAAGTCCGGTTGCGTCCTATTATTATTTATAAGAAAGAAAAACACAGTTTGGATTGAAATTTTAGACTCTACAAATTTGAATTTGTGTTATTTTTTAATAAACTGCAATTTAAATTTATTTCAACAGCCTATTTTGGCCCTATTTGTTAATATCTCGCTTATTTTTTGTAGAACACTAACAGAAAAGAAAACGATTTATTTAAAATTTCATGCTCTACAAATTCAAGCTCTTGACATTTTTACGTCAACTTAATAATAACAGAGTTATTCATTGGAAAGTCCTTTAAACAGCAAAATCACACCTAACATAAGAATTCTGATTGACTGATAAAGTACAGAATAACCCCCCCCCCCCAAGAGCTGATGAACATAAGTTAAATATTGACGATATACAGGAATTTTTGAAAAAAAGATTCCTATTTCATCCTTTACAATTTTTTCCATCCAAGTGAAAAAATCCGATGTATTTAGTCGGGCGAACCCGCGAACAGAATTAACTGATTAACAACTTTAACTTAAACTCTAGTTTTTTTAAGTTGGTAACATAAAATGAGCCAATGGAGAGGTTTGTTACGGAATCATTGTCACTTTGGATTTATGTGGATTGTCAAGTTTTAGACCAGTGGTCGCCAATATTTTCAACGTGGTGAGCAATTTTGATAATTTTGGAACCTAAATTTTTTTTTCAAGCGGATTTTGCTTCCATAATATAAAATTATTATTTTTAGTATTTTTAAAATCTCTTGTGCGAGCTACCGGTAACTCCCGATCGACGGGTTGGCGATCACTGTTTTAGACCCTCACATCCTTGAGGGCTGATGGAACTATACATTCATCACCTGGCAAGACACAGCTCCGATATTGATACTTAAAACATTTGCCTGGAAGGACCTATATTTAAAAATTATATTTAAAAACAGCCAATAGGGTATTCGCATTACATTTTTATGATTTTTGGTCCTTTTTACCAAAATTCATGAGATCTTAAATTTTTTTTTTAATATTTATAATTTACTCCATTAATTATCTTAATTTAGTTGACTCGGGCCCATAACCTCCGCCACTGGTTAACATTAATTCCTATTTAAATTGAACGCAAAACAAAACTTCTTTAGTTTTTTCTCAATTCTACAAAGGAAAACTGAACTTAATGAAAACCTTTGAGTAAACCGAGTACAAAAAAAAAAGAATTATTCTACAAAAAGGAGTCTGCTGAAATTCACATTTAAAAACAGAAATATACTAATTAATATGTGTTTCAAATTTTGCTCTTCATATTTTGTAAATAAACCGAGTACATAATAGCAGATATTTCATAAAACTGAGCATATTCAATTTAAATTTTATATGAAAATCTTTTTGTTGCCCTATTTATAAACAAACTTAATATTTTCATAGCGAATAAAATGAAAAATCAACATATTTCCTGCACGACGAAAATATCTCCTGGCATTTTTAAATAAACTAATAATATTTAAATTAAAATTTAATGAATGTCTACGAAACTGCATCGTTAGAAATTTGTGGTTTAAGTAAAAAATTATTTTAAACTGAAATGGTCATAACTTGGTTATTTTTCGCAGATTTTCTGAACAAAATTAGGCTTCTGCTCAAAATTTGAAGCTCTACAAATTTGTTCTCTTGCCATTTTTTGATAAACCAAGTAACAGCGAAGTTATGTCTCGCTAAAGCGAGATACTTTTAGAAGCTTTGCGATGAGGTTATTTCAATTTGGTAATGGTGCCCCCCACCCCTGCAGATCGAGCTTTTCCGCAAGCCAAATGTCAACAGAGTAAAAGCAGTTTTGAAAGTTGCCCCTTTTGAGTGGGAACCAGTAAAACTTTATTTTTGTGAACTGCAAACATTTGCGTGGTTTGTGTTAAGACTGAAATGTTTGTTACAAGTCTTTGGATTACACCACCACTTACGTCGTATAATCTTCAACACTTGTACCAAGTTGGAACGTCTGAATTTAACTTGAAGTTCTCGGATAAACTATCTTAATCTCGATTTTAATTAATAGTTGTTTATAAGACCTTTTAAAACTTTGAAACTAAAATGAGGAGTAGAATTTGAGCTCGAGAGCGAAGTAAAAAGTGTGGGGTATCAAATTTAACGGTCACTTCATTAAAACATTTTAGATCAAGCTTTTTATTGTTTACTCTGTTGTAAAAGCTTAGGATGTCGTAAACAATGTTGAGACATGCTCTTGATGGTATCGATTCTCGACAAAAGTGTAACAGCAACATTTTTTTGAAAACTTATTTTAACAAAATGTGGCTTTTAGGGGTTGAAAATTTTACACGGCAATAAAATGGTTTTTAAATTGCAAAATTTTGCTCGAGAAATATGGCCGTAAAATTTTTGTCGATTTAAGGAATTTTATACGAACATTCGACATTTTTGACAATTTTGATAGCCGGCTATAGAAATAAATATTGCCAAGGAAATACGACTTGATTTCCTCTATTTCCGTTTTCACCCTCTCAAGTAGTCAAACTAACCGTTGTGGTAAAAGCGTTAATGGATGTGCATTTGGCTTCGACCTCGTATATTGCTCGTTACGTTTTGATTTCGCTGACCAGCGATATAACAACGTGTAACATATTGTAAATCCTGTTTTTTTTGCAGAGAAAATTAAATAAAAAGAAAGTTTTATTTTAAGCAAGTTTCGAAAATCTGTTAGTTGCACGCGAAATTGCAATCTCATAACTCGAATGTCCGAGTTACGTGACGGAATAGACGAAAATGGCTCTTCTTTTATAAAATTATTTTTAGATTTTCAGTCACACACCCTCAATTTAGCCAATGATTGTGTTTATTTAAGGAACGCGTTTCTCTGTCCACTTTGATTTTCTATTGTGAGTGTTTTTAAGGGGTAAAACCACTGTAAAATCTTTAAAAAATAGCGTTTTTCTGCCAATTTTTTTTGCATAGCAGGAAAGGTAATAGAATAATAATAATCGAGGTGGTAATTAAGTTTATATTTAAGTCCTTTAAACAAAAAATTATTATCACTAAATATAAAGAATTGGCGACACCGGAGGCATTCTCGTGATGGTTATTGAATTTGCGGCACGCAGTGTAGCGAGTTCAAATTTGAATTTAAAAAAAATAAAAAAATTTCACTTAATCTACGTGTTCATAGCTAGAGAAATACGTAGGGGATTTTAAAAATATTGATTTATGTATGTTGGAGGTGTATTTGAATGAAAACTTTAAATATTCGATCAAAAAATTGGTAATCATTTGTTAATAAATAATGTATAAATCAACTTATTGAAAATCCCGTACGTATTTCTCTTCAAAAGATTGTTTTAAAGATATTGTTGAAAATTCGAATGAAAATTACAAAAATTGTTTGAGTTAAGCTGCGTGCCGTTTTGAAAATGTTGTTTTGCAGCAATCCGACACTTTTGTGGTAGAGCTCGAAATTTCAATGAAAAACATTTCTTTCGGGTATTAATTTTTTTGTCCTATATTCCAGAAGGTTCAAAGTATCTTTTAAGCCAATAAAAATAAAATTGATTTTTTGAAAAATTTACTGTGGTTTTACCCCTTAAGGCGCCCTGGTTTATCTTTTCATAGTTACTTTTACCTTCGTTTCCAGCTTTAACAGCTTTTTTGTTTATTTAATTTATTATCCCAATGACTAGAAAATCTACTTTGTTTCCTTAATTTCAAAATATTCTGAAATTTATATTTTTAAGAAAAAATCCTTTCAAAACGTACATCCTGACGAAGGGTTGCTCTTTCACTAAATTCAATTAGGCACTTTCTCAGTGGTATTAGTAGATCGATAATGGTTATTAACCATTGGGAGGACGAAAGGTAATTAATTGGGTATTCCAGCAGAAAGTGTTTACTTTTAACCAGCAGCAACACAGAACAGTTAAAATATGGATTGAATTTCATAATTAATAAGGTAATACGCCAAAAAGTTATTTGGCCAACTTTTTATGCCTTTCCAATTTTTTCCCACCACCTCAGAGCAGTCACCACCAAAAAACCACTGCAAGGTGTTTAAAACTACACTAATGCTAAATGCATTGCTGCTTAGCAAACTACGAGAGCTTTAGCTTGAATCACAGTATTTTTTTTCAGTGGTAAACGTCGCAATCCGCCATAAACAGTTTCAAACCATGGAAGTAATTTATAGAGAAACTCGAGATCAAACTGAGTGGTTCAAAAGAAATCGATACAATTTCGAACCGATATCGGTCCATAACGACGTATAAATGTAAATATCACAATCGGTCTACATTTACATCATGTAACAATAACCATTGGATTAACATTACTCTACCGTTTACGTAACCTATATTGTAATCAGCATAAACTCAGCAGAGCTTTTTCAATGCACATTTGAAATCAATCACAGTAGGGGCGATGTTATGACATGCAAATCGCGACAAAACCGCGCAAAGACAGAATTTTCTAAGATTCCTGCTTTCCATTGTGTCAGACAAGAATGAAAATAATACCAAATAATTGGTTTTTTTAAATGTTGTAATATCATTAAGCAAAAACGATCGTAAGAGCCTGGTGTAAACGGGACCAGGGGGAGGTAAGCATTCGGGAAAGAGGCGAAAACGTTTGCCCGAGTAGTCTAGCTTTAGATACAGCCCAGTGTACCGTTGCTTAGCAACGGACAACAACTGTAGCTTAATTGCTTTTATTTAAAAAAAACAACACATAATAATATGTGGTTAAGAGCTAACACCGCCGACAGAAAATGTAAGGTTACGGTTCACATATTTGCTAAGATAATTTCGCATTAACAATTGATTGGCAGCAGCGAGGGCTTGCAGTTTGCCACAATAGCCGGGCAAAGTGTGGAAATATTAGGTCAAAGTAAAATTCTGTTATTATTTGTGAAAACCAATTGCCATTTTAACATGTCGTTTAAAATTTTTGTCTTCTTAAAATTACTTGCCCCCCCCCCACCAGTTATTGGCCACAATTCGCCTTGCAGCTATTGGCCTCGTGGCAATTGGTCTTCGGGACAGTTGATCTTTGCGATTACGGACCTCACAACGGAGATCTCAGAAAGCAAGTTTTAGTGAATTGGTTTTTGGCAATGCCGTATTTTAGGGGGTGGTTTTGGGGGTTAGAACCCCCGCCTACCGAAGTTATTTTATATACTTTCTTAGTTTATACTTTTATTTTGAATTCTAGTTTCTTTCCCCCCTGAAAATCTAGTCTAAATACGGTCCTGGTTTTTGGGATTGGAATGCCCGAACCCTTGCTGTAACGATTAATTTTGTATTTTTACTTTTTATGGATTCTCATTGGTGAAAACACTTGAAAAAAAAATTGTCCAATAGCTAAAAAGTAAGTTTTAGCAAAGCAAACATCATTGGCCTCACGCAAGATTAATAGTTCCAAAGGCCAATAGTCCTTAAGGCCAATTGTCGCCAGGGCCAGTTGTTGGGGGCCAACTGTCCGGTCACCGTTATTCCGAATTATACAATAAAGTGTTTAAAATTCAATAATAATTTAATTGACTATTATACTGGGACAACGGCATCCCATCGCCCTTCCCGTATCAGTTGCCACGGATTTGCAGTAGACCTAGCCTACTAATATAAAAATAATAAACTTTTCGAGCAAATAATAAAAATCCATATTTGTCCTTCCTTCCGTAACGCTCCCTTGATTGATTTTACCAACTAAAAAACATTAGACCGTTATAGTAAAGTGATGGCTCAGTGCGGCCTTCAGGCCGCACAACCTGTGAAATCTAGTTTTGAACCATTCGACACAAATTTTTGAGATTAATCTGGATAATAATAATTTATTCCAAGTTCACTTCATAATATTAGTTATGAAATTTGATTTAAAAATATTTTCCAATACCAAACAAAAAATGTGCCTAAAAGTTACACAATTGTTGAATATTTCTGCACAATTTGTGTCTGATTGGCGCTAAACCCAATATTGGGCTAAAAAGATGTCAACGTTGGGGTCAGCAATTTTGAGCAGATAAGGAACTTAATTTGTATAATTTTCAGGTGAAGGTGAAGAAAAATTTTTCCTATGAGTTTAAAATATTTCCAGAACAAATTTATAAAATTTACATTTTTCTAACAATGTAGTATTGATTAAAAAACTGCACAATTTGTGCAATTTTAAATGCAAAACATTGGGTATTTTGACAGAAATTTCTTTTTCAACTGATAAACTTATTTATAACTCTGTAATAAATGCAATGAACAATTCATAAATACAGTAAATTTTTGTTCATTGATTTAATGCAAATATTATTGATGTTTCATTGTATACTTTTTGTTTTTTTTTAAACTAGCAGCCGTCATCGCAGAAGACTGCTTCAACTTTTCTACTCTGAGCCCTACTGAAAGTATCTCAAAAAAGCGCCAGCAGCACTGCAGAGAGCTGTCATCGTCACATCTCTCTGCACCAAAATACTGGTGCCTGTTTTTGAAAACGTTGGCTTTTACCCGTGAAATGCTGTTGCTTGAATTTAAGTGCAATAGATTAAATTTTCTCTCTTCTGACACCATGTTTCCCTCGTTTTGCTCCAGTTACTTTTTAAGCACCTTTCGTGTCGTGCCGTAGGGTATAACCCCAGATTGATCGTCTTGTTTGTCACTTGGGATTTAGTTTCCATTTTACGAAAAAACCACCAGTAGATCAGCCTGTCGTAGTTAGTAAAAATCACGTCGAAAAAAGCGCCAAAATCAAATTTCAGAATGCAGTACAGATCTAACGTAGGACCTTGAGACTCAAGTTGTTTTTTTAATGGAAAATCTCGGAAACGTCGTCTGACTAAACGGTCACGTAGATGTTTACTCGATTTTCAAGTTTTCAACTTTTTAAAAGCGATTTGAAAAACGCATACCCGACGAAAGCATGCAACACGAAAATAAAAAGGATTTAGCGTTCAAGGTCGTCCGAATAAAAGCACATAATATTACGTTTTCTAAACTTGAGAGTGTATTATAAACAACGTCGAAAAGAAAATTGGGTAATTTAAAAGTGAAAAATAGAAAATCTGCTAATTTCGACGATTGTGACAAAAAAATGACAAAGTCGCTCCATCCGCGGCGGTCGTACATTAATTCTCCTTTTTCGTTTCTTTTCACACCATTTTCGAGCTAAAACCACAGATGTCTCCAATAATTCATCTCATCTCTTATCTAATTTAATCCAGAAAAACATTATAGCAAACAATGTCCCCAACTTAAGTGCAGTAAAAGGAAATAAAATGAAAAAATGTCCTAAGAAAATGCAGTATATGGCGAACATTTAACGGACTCTTGCTCTCGTCTTCTAATTGAAAAGATCCCCTCTCGCACACGCACCACGATCAATTGGAAGGTCCCCCCTTAAACCATAATTAACTGCCGAGAAAGAATAACCACCCACCGATGCGATGGATGGCGCAATTATGAATTGCTAGAAATATGGATTTTCAAAACCTGTTTGAAAATCAATAAGCAAGAAAGCTTTCAGGATGAAAAAGTATTTAAGAGATCATAAGAGATAATCGAGGATTATGGCTGAAAACTTTGTTTTACTCGAACCTACTTACTTTACAACAAGATACTTCATATAAAGTACCAACCAATGAAAACGATCGCTGTATAGCAGAAAAACCCAATAAAAAGTTTATCAATTTTGTCGAGTTTTGTTTAGTAAGAAGGCACTTTCGTTTACTTTAATAAACTTAATATTTATGGAGGATAATAAAAA
This sequence comes from Cantharis lateralis, assembly GCA_963170105.1. Lineage (NCBI taxonomy): Eukaryota > Metazoa > Arthropoda > Insecta > Coleoptera > Cantharidae > Cantharis > Cantharis lateralis. The sequence continues at coordinate 2,541,742 of OY720627.1, forward strand.
CCAACTACGGTTTTAAGAAACTGACCGAAATTTTCGAAACTGGCGCAGTCGACCACCATTCCAAATAAAAGCTTGATTTAGCGGAAAATCCGTACCAGTTTAAAAACTACAAGATAAGCCGCATCGGTTGGCGTATTTTAAAACGAAATCAATTTGAAGTTATAATTTTACGTAACATTATTAACCTATTAGAGAGAAATTAATGTCTCCTGGAAGCCAAACCCGGCAACGATAAATCCACAATTCTATTAAAAACTTATATTAGAGAATTATACACGCAAACGGAAAATTTATAGTAATTAATCGTGATATCCAAAAATAGTTCAAGATTAATAACACTTGAAAACATAATAATCTGATAAGGCATATTTTAGTACCAGCGCAGCCTAACGAGAGGCTAGTTAGCCGCATATGCTTGCACCACCAGCTAATTTTATCTTAAACAGAAAATACACTTTTGCATAAGCAAAGTCAACTTTACGAAGTCTACGAAAAACATCACATTCATTTGACAGAAATCTTTGCTGTGGAATTCTGTTAATAAAGCAATTTCAAGAATGCGCTACGGCCACTTTGTGCGATTAAGTTAAAGACACAAAATGTAGATTTCATGAAGAGTCGGGTAGATAGAAGGCCGAAGGCCGACTCGTATGCATAGGAGGACGAAGACTGGCATTCTACCTGCATGGATGCGCAGGCAGATCTCTATTTATATGCGTCATATGTGAGATATCACATGCAAATTAAAAAAAAGGAGAAAAAACGATAAAACTTTACTAATATACTGTATTGGCTGTTTCCATATAGTTAGCTCCACCCATAGAGGAATATTGCAGTCTATAACCTATGAAGGCGTCCTGAGGCCACAACGTAAATAATAAATTTTAGTGTCAATAATTGCGACTTGCAATTGTCAATTTACATTTCGAAGTTCAATTTACACTTTGAAGTCGCAATTGACACTCCGAAGTCGCAATTTACACTTCGAAGTCGCAATTTACACTTCCAAGTCGCAATTTACACTTCCAAGTCGCAATTTACACTTCCAAGTCGCAATTTACACTTCCAAGTCGCAATTTACACTTCCAAGTCGCAATCGACACTTCGAAGTCGCAATCGACACTTCAAAGTCGCAATCGACACTTCGAAGTCGCAATTTACACTTCGAAATCGCAATTCCCCCCCAAAAGCATCTGGATCTTATTTTAGTATTAAATTTTTACCTTGATAAAGCCTACCTTCAGCCCTCCCCAAACTAAGATCCTGGATCCGCCACTGCCAGAGGTCATGGGAAGAACTCCTCGGCCTCCTTACTAACCGTTTCTTTAATTGTGAGGTGAGTTGTAGTGCGATCATAGTTTACATTATTGATTCATTGCTAGGTCATTTAAGGGACGAATCAAATTGTTTTCTTCTGTTTCGTTGGAATATTCCTTTCAAATGTGGTCTTATTTGACTATAAGTTTCGTAATATGCTCTTAATTCCAAAGAAACATTTTTGAAAACCACATTAGGAAGCATAAAACGGTTGGAAGTCGATATAAATTTCATTATTTTCTATGTAAATATTACTTTGTATTATTAATGAATTTCCACGCAAGAATAACAATGTACATGCTAACATTTACTCAGCAGAACTGTTTTAATAAAATTGAAAAGCCGCATATAAACAATGTAAATGTAAAATAAAAGACAAAACAAATTCAAATTTGAGTAATCAAAACAAACTCACCGAAAGACGGCACGAGATGAGAGAAAATCTTACCTGAAACAGAAAAAGAAATTAAAATTACACTGAAAAAAATTGTATAAATCTTGGGCGCGCTTACTCGCAGTATTATTTATTATGCATGCATGACTTAAATTTCAACATTTTTCAGTTTAATGAAATTCAACAACTCATTTGCATTTCATGTAACACAAGAAAAAATAATTTTACATGATTAATGTCATGTAATTAATTTCACAATGACCAAGATGGATTTGATAAATATTCGTGTTTGCGTGTATAAAATTGTAAGTTTTTATTAACGTGAGATTAAGAGCTTTCACACGTTTTGTTTACGTGAAAGTCCGAAAGCAAAACAATTTATTAGCGGAATATTTAAGGGATTATTGATCAGCCATAATTCATTGGAAGTACATGTGACTTCTCGATAGTACCGGACATTATCAAATAAAGTGGAGAAAAGCTCTTAAAATTTGCGATCCGTGAAATAAGACGATAGAAGAAAACTAAATAAACGAGAATTCAACGAAAAGTAAACCATTGGGGAAAAGGAAATATCGGATGTTTCAGAAAAACGTTCAGAAACAGTTCGAGCATATTCAAAAACACAGTGGCAATTTATAAGTTACACAAAAAGAAATATTATACAGAAATGGGAGTCAAACCCGTCTAAAAAATCTATTGGGAATTCTTGTTTTATAACAATTTTCATGAATACGAAAGTCGTTCAACCACCTTCAATCTTTCATATAAATTACCGCACTCAACTTCTCCGGACTTTTCCGGCTGAAAAGAAAAATTAAAATCGTGTAGGTTTACATCGAAAATCGAATGGGTTTTTTGCTTTTCGGCAATTGCTCGAGCAAAACACGTGTGATGTTAACAAACTGTGGTTAGGTCGTAAAGTTTCATGCAACGGTGTGTGGGTGGTTTTCGTAGCCCTTTTAGCACCCCGGGGCGGCTGTTGGCAACCCTGGACGTCAATCACACGCCCTGTCAAGGAACATTTAATGTTATATTACAACTGAACTGGACTTTACGTTTAACGATAATGTGTGTTGTTGTTTTTATCGTTTTATTGCTGAGACACATGTACTTTCCTACTTTGGCTTTTCTACTTTTCTCGAGAAAATTTGGAACTTAAAGATCTCGTAAACACCAACAGAATTTCAAAAATCTATGACCACAAAACGTTTTCGTTTATTGTCCATAAAAAACGAAATTAATTCGACTTTATTACTCGTACAGTGAAAATTTATAAACGCCGTTTTAATTTTCCAAAGTGTCTCCGAGTTTTATTACCTTGCAAACATATCGGACCAAATGGTTTTCTATTATACTGCGAAAATAATTAAAATAAACTCACCGAAATTAACGAACCCTTAAACACATTCTCACCTAGCTTTTATACCATACTCGAAATGGGATTGAAAAATCTGAAAATGCAGTCCACAGGGAACATTTTTTTTGGAGTAAATAGGAATCAAAACAAGTTTATTCGGTTTTACGATTTACTTCCTAGCGGTCAAGAGTGTTGAATCACTCAACAAACCAATCACTTACTGGTTTACTGTGTTAATTTATTTAAAAAAAAATTATCTTATTTTTAGAAGAATAAACAGCAAGGACAACTCGGCGCCGCTGAGTCAGCTTGGCGCTGACTGACTCGCCGCCAGCGGTGTAAATTTGCACCGGAATTTTGAGCCAAGAATGACGGACTAGTTCATAGTCAAAAATATACTCGAGCCGATCCTGTTCATTTCCTTTAAAAAATTCGACGAAAATTCAAAACAGAAAGGGTCAAATTGGCACCGAGTTGTCCTGGCGTTTAGTTGGCACCGAAATCTGAAGAAATCCAGGAAAATTTGCTGAAAAATCTTAGAAAATCTCAGGAAATCCCATGAAATCTTAGGATTCTTTTGCCTTTTTAACTTTTTGAAAAGAAATCCGGATGAAAATACGGTTAGAAATATTTAGAACGATCGGTTTATTTCAAGTTACCATCTAAAATCTGGAATATAATTTCACTTGTATTTCTTAAAGAGATCCTCTGTAAGATTGAAAAAAATACCTGAGAAATTTAAGAAAATTCAATGATATTGAGAAAAATCTAAGAATCATAATCATAATTTCGTATTACAGTGATTATACCGTGTCCACGTGGGAGCTAGAGAGGTTCGAGCCCCCCGCCGCTCTCCATAGTGCCGCCCTAGCGCACCAAGCAAAATATTTTGTAAAACTTATTTAATTATTATTAAATCTGGGAACCAGTAGTAATCTATGGCCTCAGATCTTGATAATTTTTTTTTGAAAAAGTGGTAGTAAATCGGCTATTGTATACATAAAAAATTAAAAATCTGCGGAAAACCCGATAGTATTTCCAAAATTTTCTTTGAATTCAATTAACATTGTCATCTAATGATTGGATACACACGACAGGTTAGAGGAGGAACCAGTAAGTTTAACTTAACAAACGTCAAGTTTTTTTCGAATTACTCAAAAATAATGGATTTACCTTGGTTATGCCTGTCAAAACAGCTCAGATGGCCCGAGAAAGGCGGAGTCGAGTATTTGTTATTTTTGAATGTTTAAAAAATCTTTTTTATTATTATTTTGAAACCCATATATATTTGCGCCCCTAAGAATGTTTGCCTCCCCACCCGCCCCAAAAGATACGGTATGCCACTGCTTCCATCTTCATCAGTGCCCCTGACAAGATTTGAATTCCCCCCCCCCCAGACTTATTTTCTATGAAGAGAAACAGCATAGTAATTTTGAAAGTGTAATTTAACTTAAGTATACATTTCATTTGGGCATTATAGCATCATGTTTTAATTTTATGTGTCTGTTCCCCAGCAGCCGCCCGCCTAGGCAGCTCTTAGCTACGACTCTGCTTCTATTTAATAAAATAAATACTTTCAAACTATCGGTTTGGCAAACCGGGGGGTCTGGGGGGTATGGAATACCCTCCAGTGACCCAACAATTGTGTTCAGAAGAAAAAGACAGAGAACAACAAACTGTACCCTCCAGTGTCCAAGTAATTAACCCTTTCGGTCACCGCGTTCGGTTAAACGAACATGAAATTTAATATTATGGTTAATGATTGTCTTGACTCCCGCCGTGGCGCCATCTCTCGGCGAAGGATAACAATTGGTAATATAAGATGAAGTGATGAACAGTATAATTGTATTTAAAAAGAAAATTTTAGGGCCAGAATATATCAGCTACATTCAACTGAAAAAAATTGTTCACTATTTTGATGAAAAATTCATCATTTTTGCGCCGATGAACAAAATTAATCATATCAATGAACAAATTCATAAATACAATGATTTTTTAATTAATACTATGAATTTTTCAATATTTAATTACTAAATTTCAAAGGTTAAGGTTGCACTGACTCGTTACCCTCCTGTTATCTCCTATTGTTTCGCCGTCAGCCACTTCGCCATCGCAGTTTTGTAGAATACTTTTCAATAGATGGAAAATAAAGTAACATTTTTTTAAAATACAATGCAAATAGTAAGTAATATATTAAAATTTAAAAATTAAGAATTCAAATTAATACACCCACATTTTCATAAAGGAAAATCTGAAGAAATCCAATGAAATGTGGAGAAATTTGAGGAAATTCCAGGAAATCTTACAAAAATAACAAATGAGCTCTTTTTCTTTTGCCTTTTTAACTTTTTGAAAGGAAATCTTAAGGTCATATAGGAGAAAATTTTTTCAAAAACCTCGTAAATGAAAATCTAGTGTACAAAAATAGAACTTATTATTAAAAATCAAAGCAAAGCGGAAGTGTATTTTAAACGGCTTTCGAGTGAATATAAGTAAAGCAATGCTGTTTATAGAAAATACGCTTAAACGTTGCCGCGACAGTATTATTAATATTACACTGCAAAAATAGTTGATGAAAACATTTGTACGTCAATGAACGAAATTTATCATATTGATGAAAAGTTCATAGTATTCATGAATTTGTTCATTAAACCCCAAAATCTATTTTGAAAAACTGACGGTGTTCTGGAAATCGGAAGAAAAGTGGAAAAACTCTATTTTTCTTTAAAATTCTGGAAGAAAACCTACATCAAAGTCTCTGTATGATATTCTCAACATTATTATTATTATTTTTTTTAATAATAATAACATTATTATTTTGCTGAATTTTCCCATTCTGCATGTAGGGCGGTATATGCGGCAAGTTTGGTATCTACTTATCTCTACTTCTAGAATCCAGAGTCGCATTAGTGCAAATTATAGTTATAATTTGCATTAGGTGCCAGTTGTACTTACACACCTGACGTTCATAATGTTTTATGTACAAGATTAGTTGAAAGCGTTATTTTAAATTATAATGAAGTACAAAGTGTAAATACTCGTAAGGGTAAACAAGCAGGGCTATAAATGTTTCTATTATCTACACATTATCCATAATAAATATGGTTTTCACAGACCAAACAAACGTGGAAAAATATGCAGCAACACAATATTTATTAAATTTTGGCGCCCGCGCAGGGACGCTTTCTAAAATAGAGATAAATTTATTGAATAATTTTTGTTTTTGTTTTCCTCGATTCGAATAATTGAATTTCTTGCTGACATAGCGAAAAAGTAAATTAGCCGAAATTTTATTTCAGATGAAAGAAATACTTTTAAACATTAATAATTTATCGTTTTATTTCGACTTCGAAAGCTGAGCCGATACACGGCCTCCCATCGTTTTATAAAAATTAATTCCATGTTTCAGTTCTTAGATTACAAACGAAGCTTTTAAAATATTAATGAATATTTCATATATTTTTATTCGACTTGCTTACGGAGGTATTAATTTGAAAATGGTTGCATTATTAAAATATTTTGTTGAAATGATACCGAAGGGGGATGAATGATGTGTCGGGAAGGAAATTAGTGTCACTTTAGGAGGGTGAGCCGGGTGACAGTCGTGTTTGTCAAAATTTGCTTACCAGTTGTAAAATATTTTTTATTGCGGATTTTGGAAGTCTGACACTCTCGTTTTCTTTCCTAAATTTCGAAATCGTTCGCAAGTTGACGCGGAATTTGCTCCTGTCGCATAAAATATCCTGTAAGCTGTAATTATTCCTGAACGTATTTTTCCATAATTTTTCCCTTTATTATTTTATCACCTCATACGCAGACGTTTATGGTAGTTTACAAATGTTATCGATTGTTCATAAATTCTTATATTTTACGATCGCACTTAATTTGCGCTCTAAAATTTTATATTTAATTTGTATTTATCATTGCAATTTCCATGCATTTAAATTATTTGCTTTTATTGTAGAAACTGCCTGCAATGCAGGGTTGTAAAACTTATGTAATGGCAACTGTTATAACTGCAACTACCTACTACTAACAGATAACGATTTTATTGTGAACTTTTCTAAGTGCAAGTTGTATCATTTTCCATTTTCCGAATTAGTTGTAGTTTTTATCTCCACGTAAACTTTAATTGGCAATTTAAAAGTTTATATTCTTAGCATAAACAGAAAAGTGAATTAATAACACAGTTTCAACTTATTTTTAAGTTAAACTTAACTTTAAGTCCAACTTAAACTTAAGTTCAACTTAAGTTTAAGTTGAAATTTAACACTTTTGGAAAAACTTTCTCAAGGTAAAAATTGCATTTCAGCTTTCGGTTCTGTAAGATTAAAGAGTGTGATTTTTTACACTTCCAATCACTTCCACGTTAATAGCTCGAACATAAGTTAACGGATTTCGGCTTACCTGAGCTTTTAGCAAGAACATTTTTCAAACTCGTACACAATAATTACCAAAACAGTTTCTTTAATTTCACCTGAAAACGAAATTGTGAAAATAATTTTTAAGCTTAGACACACAGTTTTTGTGTTATCGCTTGTTAAACTGGGAAAAGTTGGTAAACATTCATAAACTTTTTGTATTATTTGTTGTATCTCGACTTACTCAAATGCTCATAAACCCGACAAAGGTAAACTGATTTAAGTTTTTTATTAGCTTTTCAGAAAGTGAAATTTCCGTGTTAACAATTTGTTTTAATATTTTTTCAATTTTCATCTTAAATCATTCAAATTCACATAACTTGGAGAGAAGTCGACCGATTTCGGTCTTTCTGGGCGCTTTCGACAGAGAATAATTCAGCCTATCAAATATGTTCACCATATTTTTTTTTAACTCTCATAGTTTTTCTGTTATCGCTTGTTAAACTCAAAAAAGTTTGCACTAATTTTAAAATTCTTTCTCGACTTAAATCATGCAAATGTCAATAACTTCCAGAGAAGTTTGGATTGAAAATTTATCGAGTTAGTTAAATAGGTTAGTATAATATTTTCAATGCCAGCTTTGAACCGTCGAGAGTCACCACAGCAGTCAAAGCTTTAACCGTTAGCCTCATCGCATCAATGAACATATTCATAAATACAAGTATTTTGAAACCGGGGGGTCTGGGGGTATGGAATACCCTCCAGAGCAGGTTAACAAGCCAGTTATTCGTTGGAATGAAAAATAAAAAAGCTTATTTACCATATTATTTCCCTAGGTACCGACGAAGGAAATCAATTTGAAGTAGCTAATCATAAAATTGTTTGTAATAAAAATAACGGAACAATAAGGAAACAAATAAAAAAAATTAAAGCAGACTGTAGTAAGGAGAAAACAAAATCCAATAAAATGAAAAAGTTTTAACTCGATCATATTGGTGATTTACGTCTTGGAGCTATTTGAAAAATTTAATATAAATCAAGAACAAACGAATGTTGGAAGTGTGTGTGCTTTATTGCCTTATAAGCGAGACACCAGCAGCCCTTTCTTAAAATTGCTGCGCTTTAAAACAATGTTTTCCTCAACAAGTACTACATAATTTAACTAGGTTCATCTCTAAAGTCTTACAATCTTTTATTATAACTGGTAAAAGCAACAGTTCAAAGTTTGCAACCACAAAGTTCCCATTGCATAAGCATACGCGAGCAGGAAGAAGGGAAGCGGAAGCGCCGGAAGTGACATTTAAATAAAGGCGGCTGGAGTTTATTTAAAAAGAGAACAATTCCGATACCTGCAAGAAAGAGAAAGTAAAAAGCAACAACAAGAAGTAAAAGATGCACTAAATGCGTTCGAGTGAGATGATTATAGTGTAACAAATAATAAAGAGAGAGGTAAAGAAATAGGCCTAATCCTGAGTATAAAAGCTCCCCAGAGCATCGAGCGTCGAGCAGTTTTTCACCAGCAGGAATTTAGGACGAAATTCCTGCAACGCCAAGATTTTATACGAGAGTTGCCAATGACATGCTGGATTTTGCCGTAAATGGTGGGATATTATTTTGATATCGTTAAAACATTTTCTTTTATTATGCACTCGCTTCCTTTCACAATAAACTATTAAATGTAGTTATAAAATTTTAAGCTGCCCGCAAAACACAGCTGACACTAGAATAATTTAACTACCCTACATAATAAAATTATTATTAATATTTTTATAAATTAATTTTATAATCAAGCCGAATAACTACAAAACAAAATTAAACACCTGTTTTGCAAACTTCAAACGCTCCATTAAATTCTAAACTATTATGGCGACGCCGACGCTCGCATATACGTACATACCTAATGAAATTTTATTTTACTGCCGAGTAATTACATTTAACATTTCACGTAAACTCAATTAAAATAAATCTTTAATTTTCAATTATAAAAGAAGTCATGTTAATTTTGATTTTAACAGCCGCCGAAACCCGAAAATACGATAAAAAAAAATTACCTCCCCGGAGGATCGAACCCCCGCGGTTCCACTAACACCGTGGTCGGAAAAGTCACTCGACCAATTTGTATGGTACTGGATACTGGTTCTTAATAACACCAATATTCATTTGTTCCAAAAACAACACTAACAGTCCCCCGGAACACTTACCGTAATTGTTATTACCAAATTTGCACAAAAAGTAATACCTGAATAAACATTAAGCAAGAAATACCCGGGAAGCTTCTGGTTTAAACAAAACAGTTGCATTTTGCCCGACTCAATGATACACCAGGATTATATAATCCTTAAAGCGCATTAAATTGGAAAAGCTCTGTTAAATTTTAATCCCTTTACAAGGCAATGATAAAGCTTGCAGAAACCGATCCGCTTCGATGGTTAGTTAATATGCAGAAGTATCTTAAAAGATTTTTAAATTTCGGAATACACACTGGGGTGATTTAAGACCCTTAGGTATATCAAAAACGAATTAATATTTTATTTCGTAAAATTTAATTAATGCGAGTTGTGAAAAGAAAAATAAAACACTTAAAATGTTAATATCTCTCGAGAAGAGACACCGATTAAAAGTTACGTGCTGCTGTTCCTTAATAGTTTCGTCAGTCATAAACTCATAGCAGGATCTTTTATTATTACGTAGCATAAAAATATCATTCGATATTAATAGGAATTATATGAAATTTTTCATTAGCAAAACTGACGAAAAGAAGTCGTCTTCGGAAATCGATAGGAGACGAACCCTTCGACAGCCAGGTTTTTTTAATTAAATTAGAAGGAAATATCAAAGAATTCTTTTCACACTCTGATTCATTAAAATAACAAAATATGGATCGACAACGAATACAAAACTGAGGAGTGTGGGGTACAGTGGTACACGTGAGCTGTTACTTAATTCGACTTCCGTTGATCGCTGTTGGTTAATGAAATTTTCAATTTTTGATTTATGGACGGAAGTGACTGTTAATTACCAAATTCAATTTACAATTTTGAATTTTTTATGACATTTAATTGATTGCGGTTTCCTACCGAAAGTTTTGTTTGCCGGCCGATAATTTAACGTGAAAATGTTTACGTTGGCCTGAATTATTGACGTAATTTATTATCGTTAATTATAAGTCAACCTTTTGAGTAAGTTTTAAAAGGCAGAAAAATTCAATCGAAAGGGTAAGGTATTAAAAATGAAAAGCTCTACCCGGTTGCATTATTGATAACCGGTACAGTCGACCTTCGTCACCGTGACAGAAATTAAGATAACTTGTTGCTCGTGTGTCTGGTAGGTCCTTAAGATTACCACGTTTGATGATAATAATAATAAGTAAAGATTTATCAGCTGGGAAAACGTTTAATGCACATTGCAAGTTTGTTTTCACGTCAAACGCGAGTTTTAAGCCTCAAAACCTCCGAAACTTCAAAACACGGTGCGTAATCATCCAACTAGAAAAAATCCAACTTCACATGAAAGCTTGTTGATCCAAGTGTGAGAACGAAATTAAGTAAACTGTACACGCGAGAGTTAATCGAAAATTGCACATGGCGCAGTCGGTTGGTACAAACTTTTCATACGATAAACATTTTTAAAAATTCGTCCGCGTTTGATCTAATAATGTGATTTCGGTTCCCTTTTCTATCTGGAGAATTTTACTGGAGGCGTTTATCTTGACCTGCTTTAAAGAGTCCCGATCGTCTGAAAATATCACAGAATATTCGAATTTTGAACAACCGCTTCATTTTCAGACGGAAAAAATACGATTTATGAAAATAAAGCTGGATAAATAATAAGTTTTCGATCGGGAAGGTGAAATATTGTACGTTATCGGTATATTGTAAGTCGTCTCGATCGAATGGAATTGTGTGTTCAAGACAGTTATCGAGCAGACTTGATTGACAGCAGAAAACTCAGAAATTACTGATAGAAACATAGGGATTGCCATTTCTCATAAAATATTATGAGTGATGGCTTTTCAAAACGACGCTTGAACCGTCACTTATATGAATTACTAGCTTATGTACCTGGCTTCGCCCGGTTTCATTCTTTCCTATTCAATTGACGTCTGTAATTTTTGTAAACACCAGGCAATTTTATGGGATAAATGGAGAGCACCGTTGCAAAACAACGATAAGCTAACTTTTTATTGTGATTTCGTTCTCCTATCTTAATGTCATGATTTGTTTTCTAAAAGAATTTTCTTGCATTTCATCTAAAACGTAGATTAGCAAAAAATTATTGATTATGGAAATATTAATTATGGATTAGGCAATAGAAAAACGACTTCATCATTGCAAAAGTTAAAAATCAAAAATCAAAGCAAGCTAAACCGGGGGGTCTGGGAACAAGAAAGAGAACCACCGAGTTTAGATTTTTATAGAATTGTTAATTTCCTAGACTGCTTCTGTAAGTTAGGGAGATTTTCTTCTATGTGCACTGGGGGGTATTCCATACCCCCCAGACCCCCCGGTCTAAGTATACTTCTCCTTTGTATCGATTCTCCTTCTGATAAAATAAACGAGATGAAACTCATCTGCCCACAATCCGTAAACTTTTATATTTTTGAGGTTTTGCAAATAAAAATAGGTCTGTACGTATAAATTGCAGAGTGCTGTCACTTTTGTAGGTTAGGTCAAGGCTGTAGGAGGTGAAAGCAATGCTGTTCGATGAACTATTTCGAAAATTAAACAAATAAAATTACCCAAATAAGATTTAAAGTTGAAAATATTAATTTATTTGGTTACTGGTAGTTTTCTAGGGCTTTTCCCTTCAAAGTAGAAAAGAAAACTAATGAATATTCTGAAAGAACACAATTTTAGCTTTCAGATGAGGTCGGTATGAATAAATTAGGCCCAATGGTTACTTCACAATTTAATTTTGAAAATAGAATCGAAATAGAAGTCAGTAGTCGCGTTAAAATTGCATTCTGTAGCCGGTCCGTGCGCTCAACGTAAATACTAGCTACTAGCATTAGCATATTGTAGTGGGAGAAGCCCGCTGCACTTGAAGTGGATGCCATGGGGACAAGTATCCCGTAGCCGTACCAACATGCATTAATAAAAAATGTATTTTAGATGCGGTTAATTCATGGTCGAATTTAAGATGAAAACTAAGATCCCAGCTTTCGAGTTCGGTAACCCTTCAGTGATGTTTTTAGTCAGTTTAGCTAAACCGGGGGGGGGGGGTCAGTTTATAACGAAGAGAACCACCTAGTTTAGTTTTTTATAGAATTGTTGGTTTCCTAGATATTCTCGACTGTTTCTGTAAGTTTGGAGAATACCCCCCAGACCCCCCCGGTCTGAAGAAAACAAGATGAAACTCATCTGCCCACAATCCGTAAGTTTTTATATTTTTTGGGTTTGACAAATAAAAACAAAATAAATCGCAGAGTGCTTTTAAAAAAAAACAGTTTTCGTTACACCCCGGGGAAGGGGGGGTGCAATGCCGTTTGATGAAATATTTCTAAAATTAAACAAATGAAATTATCCAAAAAGAATTTAAAGTTGAAAATATTAATTTTTTTTTTAATTTTAGGTGACGGGGGGTGGGGGGGTTCTATATCTTTCTTCTGATTGTACCTAACCTAATAATTATTATAAATAATTAATTATCTGCGAAAATGACAGAAGATTCCATCTTCTCCCTCTTCTGCTTAAAACTGCGACTGAACGCTTAAACTTTAAAAATGCTCAGCAAAAAAATTAATCAGGATAGGTAGTTGGAGCAACTTCGGGGATGTTTTTAATGAGCGGAACGAGATAGATCTATATCTATTTGTAATTTACGCCCTCAACTAGCATATAGTCATAAAAACATTTTTAAAATCATTGGATATTTAACGTAGGAATCCCAAAAAACCTGGAAAACGTGTGCAAAATTACTTCTTACTTCGGCTAAGCTCAATCGAATAAAACTAATTGATATTCAAAAGCTTTCTATTAATTTAAATTGTAGTACATTTCTTCATCGCACGCTTTCAATCGAAATCTCGTTAATCCATTCACGACCGACAACTTATTGATGTATAACAGCTAATTAAGCTGTTAATCAATCAGTAAATAGAGCTTAGCTTGACAAACAGTGTAATAAATTATCGTATTTTAATATTCTATTTTGAGTTGTATTTTATTCTTTAATTTTTAAAATAAATGTTTATTTTAAGTAGAAAAGATGTAGTGCTTAACTATTAAGCCATTTTAATATTTTAAGTTATACATTATTTATCGTACCGGAATATTTAAAATTGTCTAATAGAAAAGCGCTTTGCCTGTATATTTGAACTTTTACTAGGAAATAAGTAAAGTTTTGAAGTGAAGCTTTCAGTAGAGTATTGATTTATAAGAATAATACCTACAAGTATTATTTTAGTTGGTGCAAGCCGTTGTTATTGCAATATCCATAACATGTTGTTTCATTTTAAGATATCGAGAAATATAGCTTAACTGTTAAGCTCAACTTAGTACTTACTAGAGAAAACCGCATTGTACATTATTTTCAGAAAAATTACACTTCAGAAAATGTTATTCCTATATATGATGTAGTGTCGTTTAAAATTTTAAATATTAAGTCGCACTTTAACAATTGACTTAAGTACACCATTGCCCACTTAAATCGAACATTTCAGCGGCGAAACTTAAATCAGCATTAAAGTGTGATCAAATTTTAAGTATCACTTAAAAAAAATTAAGTTATACTTAGCATATTTGGTAGGAATTTTATTAATTTTGCTAGAATAACCTAATCAAACTTGAGTTTGTGTCCTGTAGGCAGAAATCACACCGCGCCCGGTCGCTACCTTTGTCCTCTGCCGGAAAGGTTTCTTATTCAAATGTTAGCAGATTCAGTACTGAGTTTTCAATATTTACCCTCCCAATGAATAAAAAGTTGTTCGCCAACATTTTTCATGAACTGAAACGAGAATTTCGAATGGGGCCATAATTTTGGCGATATAATTAAAATTTACTCCACCTATCCATATACAATAGTGTGCGGCCGAGGTAGCGCGTAAATAACATAAACAAATGGTTATAGCCGTGGAATATAAATAATTCTGAATGCATCAATCTATCTAAATAATCTGTCCCCTGCAGACTCAGACCACAGATAAATCCAATATCTCCCCCGGTTGTCACAATCACTGTTTGTCAATTGCTCACTTAACAACTGACTCATTGTTTGCAAGTATAACTTCTACATTCACGCCAAGTTAATTTTTTATAGTGTCCGACGTTATTGATGATGTTAGTTGATCAGAATTTTCTAAAAGGTGGTTTATTAATTTAGCGACTGGATTACAATATGTCAGTATTTATCTCAGTTATTCTACTTCTCCTGTGTATAAGGGGGCATAGCGGGTTACTTACAACATTTATATTCATTACCCCTTAATGCCCTTACAGTGCGGTTGACCAAAGGGTCGAGAACTCACTAAACTGTTTAGAAGTATATAGCCATTAGGCTTTACTTTTATTCTATGCATTTCATATCGGAATGGGAGGTAAATCCCGAGCACTTTTTGCGGCGTTCCGCAAGATCGAGCGATAGACTCCTGATTATTTTAGCATAACCGAATTTTACGCAACTTGGTACGTGTCTCACGTGCGCCCTTTGTCTTATACTATCCGGAATGTTACTATAACCTACAAATTTTTTGTGCAAATACATTTGTGTGGGGGCGCTCGTGCAAATTTAACCTCACGTGACCGCCATTTAAATATGCGTTCGGGATTAGCGGCGTATACTTCTTTCGGTTGATAATTACATTTTGATGTAAGTCTGAGGAAAGCAAAGAAAGTCGGCAGGACGAATAAATTGCGACGACGCAGAGGAAGTTCGGGGGAGTATATGGTTCCGATATTGTGGAAGTTCTAATTAATGGTCTGTAATTATTGAAATTCTGTAAGGCTCTATAGAAGGCAACCGCTAAAGGGTTACACGAGCTTGTTCTACCTTAAATTACCCTCGTTAGCATGGATTTACCTTAGCGTTCTATCGTAAGTAATCTGGGATAATTCAATTCTCATCATTATTAGATTAGTTAGTAGCTTTGTTGGTAACACATGTGAAACATTAGGACTTTCTTGTTACTTTGAATGTGCGCCAAAAATTATATATTATAATTAACGCACATTATTAATGGACTTTAGGAACAAAGTAAAGTAGAAAATCACGTACATTTGCTCATATACAGTCCTAATAAATATGGTCGCCCTGACAAGTTACTTTCCCCTTATTTACCACTCACTCGGTTGGGGTCGACAGGAAACCGTCATGTGCACACTTGAACAACTAACCATTTACCTAGATAACTTCGGCAGAACCCAACAGTTTTATTTTCCAAACTTTCCAAAACTCTAATGAATGAGAAATTAGTTGCTTCATATAAAAGTAAAGTAAAACCCATCACTCGCCGACTTAAAATTCGTGGGTCGTCCCCTAAAGAGTTCCCGGGTTAACAATTTTGACGTTCTTTTTATCTTATCGAAATATTGGTCTGTCGGCTATGACACGTATGGCCAACCGTCGTCATTGTATATATTATTTTTTACGTCAAGTTAAAACATTTTACAACAACAATTAGACATTTGTTTAAAAGAACAAGGGTGAAACGCAGAAGTCTCCTAAAATATTGATCAAATTTACATTTTTATGTTATCGTGTATTTGCCGCAGTGTAGTAAATTTAATGCAATCTCGAAAATCGCAAAAGAAATGAAAAATCCAAAATGATTTGCTAGATTTGTTTTCTCAAGTGGAAATTTTTAATACAGGGAAATCGCCACGCACAAAATTAAAAATTTAAAAATATGGTTTTCTATTTTAAGCTCGTCTTGTTTAAATTACGCCCTGCGACGCTTTTTTGTAATAAACGCAAGTTTATTAAGCAATTGAAAAACAAGTGTGAGAAGACAGTAAGAGAGTGTTAGACGTAGTAGTTGGAAGACAAGTCATAACAATAAACCGAGTAATGTTCTATAGAAGTAATAGAAATAGGTCGAGTTTAATCTTGGTGGAGCGTGCTCTTGAAATATGACACCTAAATCTTCTACTTCCTGCCCTTGCTTTGTGCCAGTATTTATAGTCAGTGGCGTACTGCAAGATTGCAAAAACGGAAGACACTTAAAACAGCGATCCAACGATTTAATGTCTCACAATTATACACGATATAATTTGACATTTTTTATTGCAATATTGGGCAACCCCATTATCCAAAGATAAATTGCCCGTTTAAACGATAAAAAGGTAACATAATAGACGGTACCTATATTCCACCTATAAGAAGTATACCTGGTTGCCGACCACTAAACCTATCGAGTAACTTCCGAGTGTTCATAATATTGTTTTGCGAGCCACCAGAAGGTTTAGGGGTGTGGAAGATATCCGAATAATTCTTGTTTTGGCACACCAATAAAGAGCAGAGGAAATTCCATAACCCCCCCCCCCCGGATTTATACCTACGTTTTGTGTCTTGAATGCCCATTTACACCACATACACTTATAATTTAAGCTTTCCTTAAATATTATTCTAACCTATAGAAAAGCGGAGCAAGTGACACTACCAATTTAAGAAACCTACCCTTAAAAGTGTTAAGCTTTGCTTAAATCGTTAAGTGACGCTTAACTTCTTAAGGAACACCTAACTTTAAGCCTTAGAATTGGCTGCTTAACCTCAAATGAACAGGGGTAAATTCAACCGATGATGAGTTTTTAGTTCTCTTTTTTGCTAAGCTGCCGTGGGTAAATATGTAAGTTCCACCGCTGGTCAAAAAGGTACCCGAGTAAAATATGTAAGATCCACCGTTGGTATTGGATTGTAGTACTCGCCCCTGGTGCATTTTAGAGTGCCTGAATCCGAGATTTGCGTGGTTGCGCTTGTCAAAACGGCCCGGAACGCCCGAGCGCAACGAAGGTGTGAAAAAAAAGAACTAAAAACTGACTATCGGTGGAACATACCCCTATCCTCCTATTCATCTAATTGGTTGATTTTACGTTACCAACCTAAAAGAATTAGAGAGATTTCGGAAAAATACTAGTCAGTGCGGCCTGAAGCCGCCACAATCTGGGCAATCTAGTTCTCCTGATATAAATCGTAGCCTTAATTTGTGTATGTGTCCGTAACGCTCAGGAACACCTGTCATTGGTTCTCACGCAACGAATATCATGTCATTTGTGGTATAAATTTTAATGTATCTATAATTTCTATCTATCCTGTACGTACCGCCGATTGGTCAGATTGTTTACCAATTTAAAAATTACATTTTTTATACAATCATGAAATTGAGTTTTAATATTATTTTTTTCCATTTCTATCTATTTATTTATTTATCCCGTAAGCACCTCTGATTGGTTAATTCTACATTATCAACCTAACAAAATTAAAGATGAGGGTAGAATGATTAATCAGTCTGAAAAAAAAATGGTTCATCAATTTGATGAAAAATTCATCATTTTTGAGCCGATGCACAAAATTAATCAAATTAATGAACACATTCATAAATACAATGATATTTTTCATGAATACTATGAATTTTTCATCAATAATAATATTATGATGAATTTTGTTCATCAGCACACAACTATGTTTTTCAGTGCAACCTGAACAATCTAGTATATAATAATATACTAAACTAGTAATTCGTAAAGGCGCTTGAATGATGTAGAACTAGATTACCCAAACTGTGCGGCCTGAAGGCCGCACTGAGCATTCACGCTCTCGCTGATCTCGAAGATCTGTTGCAATTGATCTGGTCCGTAGGCGAAAGCACAAAGTAACGTATAATTTTTAAAACGTTTGCGAATCTATTAAACAAGTGCGGTATTGCTAAATTTATGGAAAGCCTAATTAAACCTCCATTTAAAAATAATTAAGCCCCCCTTAGGTAAGGGACACGTTTAAGGAGAGGTGGTACAAACGGGCATAAGAAGATAAGTCCAACTTATCTAGTCAATATTCTAATTGCCCATTTCTATCTATCTATCCCGTAATTCACCTTTGATTGGTTCATTTTACGTTACCAACCTAAAAAAAATTGAAATTACGGAAAAATGACTAATCAGTGCGGCCTTCAGGCCGCACAACATGAGGAATCTAGTTATCGTCATATAAATAGTATAACAAACAAAATTCTCATCAAAAAAATTGATTAACTAACAAAGAATTTCAGGTAGAGTAGATTAAATCAAATAACAAAAACTGCTGTCGACGTTTTGAACGATTATTCGTTCATCTTCAGGACTAAAATAGGAAAAACATAAATAATCATAATGCGGTGGAATTCGAAAAATCGAATTTTAATATTATAATTGCCCATTTTATTTATCTATCCCATAAGCTCATCTGATTGGTTAATTTTACATTACCAACTTAACAAAATTAGAGATTAAGAGAGAATGATTAATCAGTGCGGCCTTCAGGCCGCACAACCTGGGCAGTTATAATAGCCTATTTCTATCTATTCTGTAATGAACCTCTGATTGGTTTATTTTACGTTACCAATCTGAAAAAAAATTAGAGATTACGGTAGAATTATTTGATGAACAAATTCATAAATACAATGATTTTTTTTCATGAATACTATGAATTTTGTTCATAGACGCAAAATTGATGAAAAAAGTGAAATGATGGTTGAACTGTCAGTGTTTATGAATAGCAGTAAAAGTAGCCCCCTTGAAATTCAAATCAACCTGTCCAAGCGTTTTTCACTTTTTTATTCCTAAATGTCTTGAAATATCAGATTTATTTCGCATATTTGCAACATCTTTTTGTTGAGTAATTGATAAAACTTCAAAAAAATTATTTCACTGAATTCAGGGAAGCAAGACCTTTCAAATGAGGTATCACTTGCCATGTCATCCCTATTAACATTTCAGGGGTTGTCATCACAGCGCGAAGGGATGAAATAATACGGGAGTGATATTGGTAGCAAAAGTTGTCCCCTTCGATGATAAAATTAACCAATTTTTGTATTTCTTGAAAAAAAAATTCTGCTGGCCACAATCCCGTATGTTGCTACCTATGCTCTCCTGCCCCCCCCCCCCCGCCCCAAGCAACGTAAATTTTTTCATACTTATAATTATATCGAACAGTATTTTTCCAGATCCAAAATTTTTTACAAATTCAAACTAATCACTTCTGTTTCAAAATTATTAACTAATTGTATTGCAATAAAACGCCCAATTTCCTCAGCTAGTTAGCGCGTAGTCCGACACAAATGTGGCACTTACAAATATTTAAAAAACAAAATAAAAATTTCAAAATAAAAACAATTCGCAACAAATAAACTTTCTATTTTTACCCCCTCCCCCCCCTATATAAAAATGCAACAACAAATTGTTTGTATATTTCTGCACGTTAGCCCTCTCTCATAGGGGCTAACGCCGGTTGCAGCCTGGCGGTCAAGTGTCCGACTGGTGATTCCTCAACATAAAGTTGAGTAACAACTATTTTTTGAAAAAACTATTTTTTCTGTAACAAAATTGTTCAGATTACATTTTTCAATTAAAAAGTATGCATAACTTCCTTATTTTTCATTAGATTTACAATACAAAAAGAGGCTTTTATTCCGAGTTTCCAGCACTACAAAATTACCCTTTTGACATTTTTTGATTAACCGAATAATGACTGAGCTATTCGAGAAAAATATTTAGGTTAGACCCTAATTTCCCTGCGAACTAATTTACTTCGGACCTATTAAAATTTAAACGTGACGTAAATGAATATTTAGTACATTTCGTGTTCTAATAACATAAAATAACCGTTAAAGTGTTTAATTAAAATTTATTCAAAATGTTATAAAATTTGAAACTGCGGAGTTTGTTAAAAGAACAATATAGTCGATTATAGATAACGATCGTATTTCACTATAACCGGAATATAATTTTATTAAACCAAAGTCGAGTTTTAATAGTTTACTTTTAATTAAAATATTTGGCGAGGTACGGGGGCGGTTCGTGCGAAAGGTGGTCTGCTGTGTACCTTGGAAAGACGGACGACGTAAAAATAAAATTTAATTAAATTTACGGTTAAGGTTATCCGGCATATTTTCGCCATGGAACATATTTTCTTCCTTTTACGTTGTAATAATGATGTAGTAAATCTATTCGCAAATGGCAGATTCAATTCCAGTGTTGTGGAGAATGATATAATTCTTTTATAAAGCCAGATTGCCCCCCCGAACTAGATTTACTACTTCTATTCTTTGTCATTTTCCTTTGTAACGTCTTCAACTATAATGGACAACGTTATTATAGTGAACAATAAGTGGGAAGTATTTACGTCTAGTGCTGCGCTATCGTGATGCTTACGCGTAGTATATTTTGACTAAAACGGACATTTTCATAATAACGTGCCAAAATAATTTAATACCAAATAAGCGTCGATATAAATCATCCAGCTATTGTATGGGAAAATCTGGGCTCCGAGGTGCGAATTCTTCAGTTTAATTATCTCTAAAAAATAGTAAATCAAAGATCAAGGATCCAAAGAGGAAGAGAATAAAGCGTAAACTCTAAACATGTTAATTTAGGCAAATAATTTAAGATTCAGGGATATTTAACGTGGAACAAATTAGTCAAGTTCACCCTTAACATTTGGGAATAATGGCGCAAATGTCATCTGCAATCGCATAAATAACTAAATAAGAGAGTACGTCTACAGTCGTAGTAATGCAACAAAGTCCAACAAGGGCAACTTTCCAGAAATACTACTCTTCGTTATTAGCTTACTTAATTACAATAGTTAAACCAAATTACTAAATTACTTCGTTTAAACAGCTACGTACCGGTAGTGGCGTTAAATTAGTACGACAATCTCGTTCAATAGCATCTAAATTAAAACACCACACGCAGAAAGATATAATCGCGACGCAATATAGGAGATAGTGGAGGTAGAGACAGACCAATAAGGCTACGGATTGATGATCTAGGAAACTTAACCAACAAAGTTAAGATGTCGGAGTGCTTTAAAGTAATTAACAGATGGGTTATAGAGTAAATGGAGCAAGGGTCGATGCGGTTTAGATACTAAGGATGTCTCGAAGGCGTTGTAAGAAAGTCTCGAAAGCCTTAAAGTACTAGCTCATTCTCCACTAAATTCTATAGAATGCAAAATCTTCTAGTGACAAAGACGAGCGCAACAGAAAGCACAAGTCTTTCAGATATTAATACTTTGTGTGTGCGACGTGTCTAGCTTATACGAACGAGTAGTCTGGAGCTTTTGTCTGCTAATGTTGGCAACGCTCCTTCCAACTGCTGAATACGTTATGCATCTAACAGGCACTTAAAAAACGAAAAAACCGTTCATTGAAATTCAAATTTTGCATTACCCATTCGTTCTCCGCAAAGGTGCAAGAAGCAACAAAAATTGTCAGCACAAATTTAACTCCACCCTCCAATATGCACCAGATAGCGAATGTAATTTAACTAACTTTACTACACTATTATATACAAAAACACCACCGCATGATCCACTACCCTACTGATAACAATCTGGGTCACCCCAACAACATATCTCCAGATTTCCCAGATATTTATAATGAAAACCGGCATTTAAAATTGAGTACTTGCAGCTTAATCACGTGATATCTGCTCGAAATTGAAACTTTGGAGACTTGTGAGATTTTGCATAACATAGTTCGGATATAAAAAATCGTTAATGCATACCACCCTCGCGCGCGTCAGCAAATATTTGTAAAATAATTGTAAATTATACGGTTTAAAAATAATAGTAGGTTTAAGTTAATCGGCGATTAAAATAATGCCTTAATATTTTCATAAGGCAATCGATCACTGTCGAGTCGGAACATAAAGGAAACCACGTCAGGAAAGTTTTTATATGACCCGCGCTCAAGTCTAATAAGGAAAATTTGAGAAAGAAACAATTGAAAGAAAATAAAATCCAATAGGGCGACAATATAATGGAAAAGATGGCCGACGCTATAATGAAGTTTGCCTATGCACGACTGCGTTTTGGCCATCTTCTAAATTCAAATATGTTGGTGGCATGCAATAAAGAGAGGAATGTTCTAAACGGTATGGCCAGAGCTTCTCCAACCACCCCCTCATTTGAAATCTAATCACCACTATCAAAAACTAATGCCCGGGCACTTTTACGAACCCCACGATTATTGCGAAATCGTTTACCTTATTATTATAATAAAAGAAGCTTCATAATTTTATACGCCACATAAAACGCGGCTCGAAAATTACGGTAGCTCTTAACGCAAGTTGTAAGCTGTCAGGAAGTACAAGAAAATGTAAAAATATAATATTCTTTAAGCCATTCTGATATTTCAATATGCTAACAAGAACGTTGTTTGTAAAACATACAATTTCTGACAGCTTTCACACGTTACCAAGATGAATTTATTATTTATAACTTTCAAGAAAACTTTTACCACGGAAACATAATAACGTTTACACATTTTCATCGATAAACACACTCATACGCACTCCCTTGAATTTTTATAATGGACGGAATGCTAACGTTACCTCCTCGATTCAAGTTTCCCACTTTTTCCTCAGTTAAATATTTCACGCATTCAAAAAATACACACACCACTAGAAAATCATTCCATTCACTTAAATTAATTTAATTTGCAGGTAAAATTATTTACTTCGATTCCTTTCAAAAATGTGGGAATTTGGATTTATATATATTTTTTTATTAACTTGAAACGACAAAACAAAAATGAAATTTATTATGGATTTCTCTGATTTTAGTAGGGAAGATAGGAAATTTTATGCAAAATCGATTGGCGCAAGTTTCACTTGAATCCGTACATTAGTTTTTACGCTAGGATGTTCGCCACGTAAAGCAATGTCATTCCGAGATAAATACGTTTAAAGTTATTTTAAGTGACTACAAAAGTTCATAAAACACAAATTTTTGAAGGGTTACGTTAATACGTTCTAGAAAGGTTATTGTTGTTGTAGTTCAAAATATTCAGTAACAGTTTAATTATATTATTAATATTAAAAAAAAAATCTTTAAAAGGGAAAAAATAATTCCGTAAACCACAGATTTACGACAATAACATGGGTAAGTTGAGAATATTGTGGCTGTGAGCCCACTCCATTGGTAAAAACATCCCCGAAGCCGACCGAGTTCGAAAATAAAAAAATGTTAACAGTTGCATAGTTAGAATACAACTACGGGCAGCTCCGCCCTTTAAAACGTATTGTTGTACTTAACCACTCAACCATGAACGAGCTCCTCCTGTAAGCGTCTATAGTAGCTATCCCCAGTTGAGGGGGGGGGGGTTCAAGCCCAATTCAGGAAAGAATCAATTAATTTTGGGGAGGTTCCACCTATGCCGGCACTTCAGATCCAGAATATTGAAAAATAATAAGGGTTTGGGGGGAGGGGGGGGGCTATCGCAAATCTTAGGGACCCTTACGTGAGGGGGAGAGTTTCTCAAAATATTTTGTTTTAATTAAATTTAAAAATGAAATATAATTTATTTTACAACATAATATGTGGCGTATCCACAAACGGCCCTATCGTTAGATAGGGGGGATACGTAAAATAGGAGAGGAGGTCACACAATTTTACGTACCCTTAAGTGGAGGAGGGAGAGGATAAAAAATTACAAAAATTGCTCCCTAAATCGAATTATTTTTCCCTTTTCAAAAGTGTTTTCCCAATTTTTTTTATTATTGTCTATTTTTTAGCTAGTTTTTCTTTTAATTTTAAATTCTATTTCATTTTGTTAATTTTGAACTAAATACAATGTGTGTTAATTGTAAGAATTTTGGGTCGAAAATTAGTAATAACTACTAAGAAATTATAATCAGCGCTTCGAAAAATAGTAGGGTTAAGGTGACGATACATAGCTAAAGGCTTCTCAAGAAACTGCTCTATCGTATTAAAAAAACCGCATCAAAATTCGACCTTTTTTTAAAGAGTTATAAACTAAGCACTGAAAAATTTTGATTTTTTTTATTTTTTTTAATCAATGAAATTTGAACCAATCCACTGCATTTATGAAAATTTCATAAATTAATTCATTTGAGCCAATGAACAAACTTCATCACATTGATGAACAATTCATAGTATTCAAGAAAGAAATCATTGTATTTATGAATTTGTTCATCAATATGAATATTTTTGTTCATCCATCGGGGCAAAAATTATGAATTTTTTTTCTGTATTGCAATAACCATTACGTACGAAGGCGTCCTGAGGCCACACAGTAAAAAAATAAATTTTAAGTGTTAATTGTGACTTCAAATTGTCAATTTACACTTCGAAGTCGCACTTGACACTTCGAAGTCGCAATTTTCACTTCTAAATCGCAATTGACACTTCGAAGTCGTGATTTATACTTCGAAGTCGCACTTGACACTTCGAAGTCGCAAATTACACTTCGAAATCGTAATTGACACTTCGAAGTTTCGATTTATACTTCAAAGTCGCAATTGTAACTTCGAAGTCGTGATTTATACTTCAAAGTCGTAATTTATACTTCTAAGTCGCAATTGACACTTCGAAGTCGCAATTGACACTTCGAAGTCGCAATTGACACTTCGAAGTCGCAAATTACACTTCGAAGTCGCGATTTATACTTCGAATTGACAATTGCGACTTCGAAGTATAAATTGACAATTGCGAGTAGCAATTGTGTAATTGCAACTTCGAAGTGTCATTGCGACTTCGAAGTGTCGATTGCGACTTCGAAGTGTCGATAGCGACTTCGAAGTGAGAATTGCGACTTCGAAGTGGAAATTGCGACTTAGAAATGTAAATTGACAATTTCAAGTCGCAATTAACATTTAAATATTATTTTTTTACTTTGTGGCCTCAGGCCGACTTCGTAATTACGTAAGGTTATTTATTTAATAATATTATGTTATTAAAAAAAAAAAAAATGCAATTTTACAACTCGAATATTATTTTTATTTTCTTAAACAGTTATTTTTTCATCAGTTTTGCGCATATGAACAAAATTCATCATATTGATGAAAAAAATCATTGCATTTATGAATTTGTTCGTCAATATAATTAATATTGCTAACTCAGAAAAACCAAGTTTTTATTATAATTTCAAGATAAAAGTCTGACTTGTATTTCTTCATCAGTTTTGGGCCCATATGAACAAAATTCATCATATTGTTGAAAAATTCATAGTATTCATGAAAAAAATCATTGCATTTATGAATTTGTTCATCTGTATAATTAATATTGTTTATCGGCGCATTTTTAGCAATGATAGAACTGTCGGGGGGGGGGGAGATTCGTTATTGCTAACTCAAAAAAATCAAGCTTTTATTATTAACTTGTACTTTATCGAAAAATCGCCTGCGGCACTTCACACCCGTTTATGTACTATATTAAGTACTTTATACTAATTGAAACTGCCAGCACCATAAAAACTTACCATAATAAAAATGATACCCATAACCTGACATACCTGCAACAAAAAAGAAAGAGTTAAAAATCGATAGAAAGAAAATGAAAAACATTATATTTTCGTGTTGCTATTCTAGCTATGTCAGTTTGTTAACGCAACAATAACTGAACATACAAGATAAGCCATTGTCATTTAAAACGTATCCCTGAACAAACACCGGTGATAGTGTAGTATGGATGGATTCATAGCCGCACTATTATATCCCATAACGCAATCAATATCACCGCCATCATTGTTTCTCGACAACAATCAACTTGTACACATAATACATAACCGAAAAAACTATTTTTTTAAATTTGCGGTTGAATTAAAGTTTGCTTAAGTGATTAAATTCGGCCAGACGTGTGCACATAGTCCTCGGAGAAAAACGTGATTGATTGGTATGCTCAAAATATGAAGCAGAAATTTAGGGAGCACGCCTTAACCATTTATCTCTATTATAAAAAGGAAGCGATTTGTACAGTGTATCGGAACATGGATATAATGCAATGCGTAATCAATACAGATTGCTCCGCGCGGCAGAAATTAAAAAAGAAGCATCTTTCCGAACGCCCCGGGTATAAATTTTATTTTTTCATCCATCACCGAGTGAGATATTAAAAAAAAAACTGGGAACGTCAAGATAGCGTTACAATATAAAAAAGACGTTGTTGGTTAAAAAATAATCGACGTAACACCTAGGGCTTTCCGCGATACAAAGCATCAAGAAGATGAAAGGAAAGTTATCCCTGTCTTGTTGAGTGATGACCGATCTACATGGGTTCAAGTGACGCGAGATCCATCTAAGACGAACGCAAACACCTGGGGTCTTCACCTTCGTGCTCGAGTGCTCCAGCTTGACGAATCCCCATACTTACGAACGGCGACATTTCACTTATGTCGAGATCTATTCTCTAAATGCGCACAAATAATTTGCTCCCTTGATATTTTCCCTTTACTTTCACAACAAATGCGAAACAATAAAGTATCTCTCTTGTACACCAACCTTAATGATCATACCCAATTAGTAACGGCAGATATAAATAATCAACCCTGTCACTTCATATAATTTGTATTAGAGATCGAGGATTTTCGATAAACAGCTAGCACTTAAATGCTTTGGACACTCGGGGCCAGCCGGGAAAATTTGATCTCAGCTCCAAACGGGTTAAAATGCTGTCACGGACTTTATAGTACGAAATTACCTTTTAATGCATTTGTGTGTTTTTTTCTAAATTTTAAGTGAACCATTTATGGCATTTACACAATATCATGGTATTGGTGCATTATGGTAATGGAAGGCATTTTTTTCTTTTAATAAAAATGTAATTTAGTTTCACACGCTTTTAATAATGCATAGGTAAATTATCGCAATTACTTATGCGATAAAAATTAAAAGCGTTAAAAGGACGATCAATATAATAAAAAGTTGTTTATCTGGCATTAAAATTTAATAAGCACTAAAAGAAATAATATTTTCGTTGAGAACATAATAAAACGGCTTAATAGTCCACGTGCCAAACCGACTCAACTAGGAACACGATAGAACCGCTTTGATCCATAATAATGAAAGAGCATCAAGGATAACACATACCATTAGAATGTAATCGCACTTTAATATCAATTACGGTGTCGGCAACCAAATAATGTAGCAATAATAAGAAGACGTGTACACACAAACAATACAAATAAAAATTCATCACCGAATTGGCACCAAAACGGAAACTCCAAGATCCTGCTTTTAATTGAAGACTGCAAGTATGAAAAAGGATAACGAAAATTCGAGACAACAATGTGGAAAAGTAATCAGATCTCGGTAATGCTTCTTACCATGGCAGATGAATGGAGACACAATGGCGAAGCTTTCTTAGCAACCAAAATAGAAACATTAATAGAAGTGCAACTGCATGTTATCATGAGATTTTTGCGGTCAGAAATGTCAAATATTAGATTTATAGCTGAATGTCACCACCGGAATGCAATTCGTTTTTTAATCTAAACCACCTACGAGGGTGGATCGAAGGAAGCTTAGTCATGACACCTCGGGTCCCGATTTTCTATTTTCTGGAAATGTACCTTCCACTGACGGATTACCTTTGGAGAGCTTTACAAGATTTTCGTTACATTTACAGTTTTTTCTACTTCAAGTATAACGGAAGGAAATATTTGTTGTGAATAGGATTTTATTTATTTTATTTCATGCGAAATACACTCAGGCCGGCATCAGCGTCGAACAATGTTGGGAAAAGTGTGTTTTCCAATTCGATAAGTAAATTTCCGATTGCAGAAGTGGTGAATGTTGACTGATCTGCACGAAGCACAATTTTTGTTTGGTTTAGACAGCTTTTTCCTAGCTCCCTATTGATTTTAAATATTTTAAAATTACAAAATCTGAAATAAAACTTCAATTTCAGGAAATATTCAGATATTCAGACGACGTTATTCATTTTATTTAAACAGTCGAATTTATTGGTGCATAAAACTTGTCGAAGTAGAAAGCAATCATACGATTTTTCAAATTGCATGAAATATTACAAAATTATTTGCTTTTATTTTTAAAAAGGTGAAATTATGAATTGCTTTTTCAATTTGACTTTAGAGCTCTCCTAGATGAGGTTCCGGATATGAAGTCGGGAATTATGCTGCACTTTAATCTTTCTATTGGAAATGTCAAATGCAGATCGTAGTATATATTGCATAATCCGACGATGTTCACGAAAGTCGACTGAAACGTAATCGGTTGTTGTGGGGACAAAATGGATACTTCCTAAATAAATAAATACTCACTCACAAAGGGTTGTTATTTCATCAAACAAATGGAAATTGCTCTTTAAGAAGTTGTAATACCTTTTAGTATTTACGCCATTCGCAATTCTTCATTTAAATACCTCGACTTCGAACAATTGAGCTATTTTACACAGATGTTGCTCGGACTAATATTACTTGCTCCCCAAAAAGTATTTTTGGTTAATTAATTCTTAATGACGAACTTCAGGCGTCGTAGCTGGAAACTCCACAATTTTTCTGCCAGATAAAATATTTCGTATTTACAGGGTTATAAATGTGAGCTATGAAAAACAATATTACAAAAGTTTCAACTTTATATTTCGCGACATTTAAGTATCAAGAACCCATAAAACTATCGAAGTATTCTAAAGATATTTATGAGAATTCGTATGTTTGAAACTGGAAACCATATTTTAGTGGTCGTATTTCGCTGATGCTGTGATTTTAGATTCATCGTGGGGATAACCACTCAAATAAATCTATACGTCATGTATTTAGAAGCGTCGCGTCGTCATGAAGACGGCTGACGTCTGCAGCAAGGCGCCACTACGCTTACCATATCCTTAAAGAAATGATTTACATGCCCGAGTTTTCCATTATTTGGATTGAGTTTTTAACGGAGACATATTTTGCTTTCACAGTAACCTGGCTAGGTGATAGTCACAGGCGGACTGGCGCAAAAGTTTTCATTTTGTACAAAAATATTTAAAAGAAAATTAAGTTTTATGTTTTATGATTAAGAAATTTGTAATTCGAATATTACACGCAAATTACTATTATTTGCATCTAAGATTCCCAGTCCAGCAATCTAGAAATTTGGCACTAAAAGTTTGTTGATAAGATGAATTTTGAATGCGCACTCAGTGCTACCAAGTTTCTATTTAACCAATCCCGGTCCTGGCTCACAATTCCGCCTAAATAAATCAGGCACAGCCACATGGGAGGGAGGTCTAACGAAGGGAACCACTAATATTTTCAAAAAATTTAAAGAATTGCCAGAAAGCAAGCTTTCAATGATTTTAGACCCCCCCCTTCGCCGATGATCCATCTCATAAAACCAACAAAATCCATTACATTTTGTTAAAATTTAAAAACTATACCTAAAGTTCTATCAGAGTGCATTCATTTAACCCCCCCTTTTAGTGTGCCTGGATCCGAAATTCAGCAGTGGTTGCGCTTGTCAAAACAACGCCCTATACTCCTCGCTGCGCTCGGCCGTTCCAGGTCAGCACTGCAATACTTTTTTTTTTGTTAAACCCAAAAATATAAAAACTTACGAATTGTGGGCAGATGAGTTTCATCTCGTTTATTTAATCAGAAGAAGATTTAATACAAAGGAGAAGTATACTTAGACCGGGGGGTCTGGGGGGTATGGAATACCCCCCAGTACACAAATAAGAGAATCTCCAAACCTACAGAAACAGTCGAGAATATCTAGAAAATCAACAATTTCAGAGAACCTTATTTATTAATATTTTTATATTTAAGCATTATTCTATGAACTGCTAAATTTTTATAAAAAAATATTGAAAAATAAGTCTGTGGTAGTGGTTAGAACAGAGTCACCCCCAAAAAAGGTTTTCATGCGATAGTCAGCATAATTCATGATTGCTTCATCGGAAATCAAAAATCCAAAAAGATTTCTTTAGTACATAAGTTTATCTTGGATTTGAACGAAGGAATCAACAAAATATTAAGTTTTGAATTTTTGGTAAGGGTGCAATCAAAAAACTCTGATTTTTGCCAAAAATTGCCCATTTTGTTTAATTACAAAATAAGTTGTAATTAAAAATAAAAAATCCTTCGTTCAGAACAGAGTATTTAGTATGTAAAAGAAGTGTGAACAGTTTGGGCGAAATCGGTCCAACGGTTTTCGAGAAATTTCGACTAGACCGACTTTAAAAAAAGTATGAATAAAATACAGAAAAAAGTTTTTCTCCCCTTAAATTTGGAAAATTTACGTCAAAAAGTCGATTTTCAAAATTAAATTGTGAAGTAACCGTTGGGCCGATTTTATTTATCCCCACCTCATAAGAAAGCTTAAACTTTGATCTTTCAGAAAATTTAATGGTTTTCTATTGTAGTTTTGAAGGAAAAAAGCGTAAAAAATCGACAGTAACCGGCCTTTCTTCTATCGCTAACTCTGAGATTCTCGACGGTTGGTCCGTCACACTCTGTATATAAAATTTTTAATACTAACTTCTAAAATTAGTAGATTGCAAGAGGTCAGTGCGGCCTTCAGGCCGCACAACCTGATGAAATTCGAAGACGTGGTCACGTGACATTAACTAAGCTAATTAAAAACGACTAATCAATGGTTTCCAAAAATAACCTATTCTGTCAATTCAAATGAGACTAATCTAAACAATCTAATTTAATTTAAAGAAAATAAGTGAATGCAGTGCAACTGGATTGGTTGGGAACTTGATTGATGTGCAATTCGATTGGTAAATCCCGCCATTTTACATACTACACGAAAAAAAGTTATTCATCATTTTGATGAACAAATTCATAAATACAATAATATATTTGATGACTACAACGAATTGTTCATTAATTGTGATGAATTTTGTTCATCGGCGGAAAAATTATGAATTTTTATCAATTATTTTTTTCAGTTTTCAACATTATTTGCGTGAAAAGCATTCAGTAATAAAAAATTTGTTTGTTCAATAAAAATTATGCAAACAAATTTTACTTGAATTAAGCAAACAATTTGTACTGTGTATACAAAAAATATCCAAAAAAAAAGGTGTTGACATAAATTCTTGACCCACCTAAAAATATTTAAATGGTTCTACTACTTCGTGAAGCAAAAAAAAATTTTACGTAATTAATTTTCCTGCTTTTCCGAATGGTCTCGTGTAGCCATTTTTCTGGTTCATATAAATGAAATTCAGTCAGGATGGATTTCATTTAATTTTGATTAATAACATACGATTTTTCTAAACCCGTACTATATTTTTGTTTTCTTAATTTATATCGCACTCGACATTTTGATAAATTGTTGCTCTGTTATAATAAACGCCGTTCACTTATCACCATTTATAAATTGATCGTATTATTTTACTATTGTCACTTATAAATAAATTGATGAAGCACTTAATGAAATTATACGTCTACTTTGGGGTCAAAATAAAATATAATTTTCTTAGCGTGCGACGAAGTGATAACGTTAATATGTATTTGATAAAAAAAATCCATCGAAATGGGGAAAAAAAGTGGCGCTAATTGGTGGGAATCGGGTTCCACCAGACCAGACGGAATGAATAATTCACTTGTTTTCTCTTTTAAAGTTTAACAATATTTCAAAATATAATTAACAAAATAATCTATGTATGTGCACTCCAATTATTAGTTTTGTTTGACTGCGAAACATATTGATTTGGTATTGGAAAACAGGAAATTTAAATATTAAATAATATAGTGGGTTAATTCGCTTTTAATTTTAAAGCGAAATTGTAAATTAATTATTCTGCATGGTGGAATATTTATTAAGTGGCAAATAATACTTGGCAAACTCGAATATGTGAGAGTACAATGAACGCCAAAACAATAAGTTTATTTTGCTGAAAGAATGGAAAGCTTCGGGCATGTTGGATTATGCAACAAAAACTCAAACTGTAAACTCAAAACTTCCCATTTAATTTTGAAATTGTTGCTCAGCTGCCGGCTCTATGCACTGCCACCAGATTAAATTACAGACCAGCCTTGCGCCAACCTAAGTTCGCCACTATTTTATTTAGAAGCTCCACTTTGTAATTTGCATGTGAAAATTGAGTAGTTTCAACTTGTTTGTGTATTATAGTTTTATCGTCAAGTAAATGCATTACCGTCTGCTTCGAGGAGAAAATGAAAACGTGAAGTGGAAAAAAGTTCATCTCGTTTCTTCAAACTGCGCCAACTTTTCCATAAGATTGAAAATAATAAAAACATTCTATTCTAAACATCTTTTAATTTTTGGGGAACCCCCGAACGATGTGGAAACGTGCCTCTGTGCAATAACACCATCTGATGGCGTATGTATGTACTTTAGATCCTGATAGCGGTAATATGGTTTCGAGCTGCATCGATGCATAAATTTTCAATTTAAAATATTACGTACGCGGCAGTTGCTAACGAGTCATATACATGCAATCAAAAAGCTTTACATTGTCATGTAAACAACAAAATACGACTATCTTTATTACGATATAAAAAGCTTTTAAGTCGTATCGCACGGTTCTTTACCTGAAGTAAGTTTAGATTTTTAATAACTACATAAAGCACGCGAAATCCTCAATGAAAACAAAGCTAACTGAAATGTACCTACTGAAAATATAAAGGGTAATTTAGATTTTGTCAGATGGGTCTTACAAAAAAGCAAAATAAAATGAGCTTTAAAGCTCGGTAAGTTTTCATTACCAGCCACGAACGACCTACTTCTACCAGGTCTAATTTTTTCTTCGGATGCCCCTCGTAATGAATTACAAACCCACTTTCCCTGGAAAAATCCAAAAATGTGCACGTATTTAGCGAAATCGTTCGAGAAGAGATTACAAGAGAAAACTGCAGAAGAACGAGCGCCATTTCGAAACTCTCACAAAATCTTTACTTCTTCTACGGTCTCCTAGCCCACATGCTCTTCCAGTAATATTAGCAAACTAGGAATACCCTTATCAATGCCACTATTTACAATAACACCCTCGAGGATTGCAAACAACATAAGAACACGCCATATCGATACGATAACAAACTCCGCTCGTTTTTATATGCAAAAATTTCAAAAAAAATCTTCTCCAAAGTATTAAGATTTTTTTATGATGCCATTAAAACTTTCCAGTTTTCCACTATCAAATAATGCGACTCCAGTTAAACCTAACCCGAATTTTCCAGTGGTAAATTGAAAAAATTGCCCCTTAACAAGACCCCATGTTAACACAAATTGGACAACTATGCTACAAATTCCTTCGCTTTCCAATTCGATGAAATTAATTTAATATTTCAGCATAGGAATTCTAAATAGCCTACTAATAACGATAAACTTCAATTAACCAGAATATGAGCTTTTAACTAACAAAAGGGAGAAATAAATTCGTTTTCTGTCGATAATTTTCATAATTTGCAATTAGCAAATTGTAGACCTGGACCTGGATAATTGTGTTTATTGCTGGATTCGATGTGGACACTTGTTTGTTGAGATTGGAAAAATAAGCCATCATGGGAAGTGGGATGCGGGTATTTTAAAAAATTTATTTATTCGCGAATCGAATGGAAAACTTTTAACGATACACGTTTTTGAAAATCCTTCGTTATTTCGCTTCACATATTGCCATTGTGTGAGAGTTATTTATTGCTTCTTGGCGAAGTAGATAATCCACTTATGCATGAAACCGACAAAAATTCGTAATAGATATTGCCATTTGGTACGGAATCGTTGGTTTAGCAGAGAAAATTGTACTACAGATTTATGAATTGTAATTTTGAAAGTGCAACTGCATGTAGTGTATCTTGTGATTTATAATCTGGACTTGTGTAGTTTGTAAAATTGCTTTGTTGCACCAACAAGTGTTTCCCGTAGCAATTTTCCTTAACACTTTAAATGCACGCCTCTAAAGCAGGTCCAAAAAGGCAGATAAAGTTAAATTGAAGTATAAAATGAATGTAGTAATAAAAAGTGGATGCAGATTCCTCTCGTTTACGTTTAATTTGTTAACATCTATTTGTCTTTGTTTGTGACTTTTTTACGATATTTACTTGGAACACCGAGGGAAAATTTTCGATTATTTGGCCGGACATGGGCAACCAAGCGTAAAATTATCCGATACCTACATTTACGTATTTTTACAGGTACCCTCTGCCGAACTTAATCATTTTTATGGATATTTGAATGAGAATTTACATTATTCATGGACAGTTTATTCATGAATTTCGCCCGAATTGTGTTTAATTGAACTCGTGGCAAACATTAAGAGCGCCGCTTGTTTAGAAATTCGTTTATTAAAATAAGAATAAAAGAGCCGTATTCATAAAAGCTGCGGATTCTTGTTGGTTAAAACCCCGTTAAATGAACCCTCCAGCTCAGTTCTTACTTATTTGCTTATACCTAATTGTATAAAAGCAAATGTAAATGTTTACTTATTCGCAATTAACAATTACTGTTTTAACGTTTAGCAATGAATTGATTTAATTGTCTCCATTTTTACTCTTTCAACAAACGTGATTTGATTACATTGCAGTCCAAATCACTGTTTTGTCACCTACATTCCGCCAATTTGCATTTTAACTAAATATTCATTTCGATACTAGAAAGCTACGCTGTTTGTAATTTTTACAAATTTAATACTTCTTCCATATGCTACCAGAATGTAATCGATTCAATGCAATTTTCGTAACAATAAAAAAAATATTCCTCGATCTGGATTCGAAACCCGGGCGTATAATCTGTGAACATTTTGTTGAATGACGATTAATTGTGATGAAAAATGTGAAAACCATAGTTTCAGTCTGCACCGCTCAAATAGCATTCTGAATTGGCGACTGAAAACTTAGGAATCATTCAATTGCCAATGGCAGACCCCCCCCCCCCAGTCGTTTTGATATTGATAATCCGAGTGTAGGTTTTTTTTCACAATTAGAAAGTTTTCCCTACAAATCTCCAAGCGCCTCATTTCCCAGACCCCCCCCCACGTAAGGGTACGTAAGATTGTGGTACCTCCCCCCCCATATCTTAAGCAACGATTATTTAAATAAATGAATCTCATGAAAATCAACAGATTTTTCAAAAATCCTAAAAAAAACAGTGTTTTATAACAATACTTGTATATTATAGGGTAGATATTGTCAATTTATACAGGGTATCGTAACATTTCTGACGTTTGTGGAAGTGTACGCCAAATAATATGTATATTTCAATATAAATTTCTACAAATAAAAAGAATTATATTTGATTTTTAAATTTAATTAAAAAAAATATTTTAAGAAATTTACGTAAGGAAAACGTCGAACCTCTCCCTCCT
Organism: Cantharis lateralis; assembly: GCA_963170105.1. Classification (NCBI taxonomy): domain Eukaryota; kingdom Metazoa; phylum Arthropoda; class Insecta; order Coleoptera; family Cantharidae; genus Cantharis; species Cantharis lateralis. Next base: position 2,577,383 of record OY720627.1, read on the forward strand.
CACGTAAGGTTCCGTAAGATTTCCGACAACCCCCCCCCAACCTTTACGTAATTAATGGACGGCCCCTTACAGTGTATTGGCTTATGTTTCGGCTTCGAAAACTTTAAATTACAGTCCCGGGTACTTCCCCCCCATCTGTGGCCCAAATTTGTAAAAAAAATTAAAAACATGAGTTAAAACTTATGAACACAAAAAATAAGTTTTAAATCAACAGTTGAAGTGCTGCCGAAGGCCGGACAACCACCTCAATCGCTGACTACAAGGTCAGGGCAACCGGGAGCCGCCAGATATACACCTGGTAATTCATGGTAGGTTTATGTTTAACCGATTGAGCCCTGGAGTCTCCGTGCAAATATCCCCCAAAAATCAATGTTTTTTAATTATTTCATTAATTTTTTAAAATTATTTAACTTTTTTACACTGGAATTTTTTTTCAACCAATGAAATCATTTCAACGTTTCTAAAATGCAATAAAGAAATTCATAAATGCAATAAACCGTTCATAAAAATAATTTTCTTTCGTTAAAACAATGAAATTTTTCATAAATATAGTGAATTTTAGTTCATGGGCTGATATTTCATTGATTTGATGAAACTTTTCATTGTATATGACAGCTTTTGGTTTAGTGTAGTAAAATCGTCTTTAAAATATGGAATATTCTGGAGATTCCTGCAAACACATATGTCTGTTCTGGAGGTTAGAGTAGGTTTATGACATCCTGAATAGGGAGGGGAAAGAGGGGACCGAAGGTTAAATAATAAATATTTGATATAAACCAAGAAAATGATTTTTCAAAGTAAACGGATTAGGTAAATATCCTAGAAAAATTGTGTACGCATGGTTGGAATTCCCTTTGAAATCCTTGGAATTTCTTTGAAATTTCTGGAATTCCTAGAAAATTATTGAAGTTCTTTGGAAATCATGTGATTTCTTTAGAATTCCTTGAAAAGCACTGGAATTCTTTAGAAATCATCGGAATTCCTTGGAATTCTGAATCTTGTGTCCACAGAGTTACTCTGGAGGTTAAAGTAGGTTTGAATTATTTTTTTAGGAAAACAATCGTCTTAAACAGAGAGGGGACCGAAAGTTAAATAATAAATAGTTGATATAAACCAAGAAAATGATTCTTCCTAAGTAACGGATTGGGTAAATATTTTAGAAAAATTGGAATTCTCTTTAAAATTTTTGGAATTTCTTGGAAATCTCTGGAATTCCTAGGAAATTATTGGAGTTCTTTGGAAATCATTCGAATTCTTTAGAATTCCTCAAAAATCACGGGAATTCTTTAGAAATCATTAAAATTTCTAGAAAATCGTTAGAATTCTTTGAAATTCCTTAGAATTCCGAGTCTTATGTACGCAAATTTACTCTAGAGGTTAGAGTAGGTTTGAATTTTTTTTAGTAAAACCGTCGTCGTCTTGAACAGAGGGGGGGACCGAAAGTTAAATAATAAATAGTTCATATAAACCCAGAAAATGATTTTTTATAAGTTCATAAACAGATTGTGTAAATATTCTAGAAAAATTGGATACGCATGGTTGGAATTAAGTTTGAAATCTTTGGAATTTCTTGGAAATTTCTGGAATTCCTAGGAAATTATTATAGTTCTTTGGAAATCATTCGAATTCTTTGAAATTCCGTGAAAATCACTGAAATATCTAGAAAATCGTTAGAATTCTTTGAAATTCCTTGGAATTCCAAATCTTGTGTACACAAAGTTACTCTGGAATTTTATTTTTTTAGTAAAACAGTCGTCTTGAACAGAGGGGGGGGGGCGAATGTTAAATAATAAATAGTTGATATAAACCAAGAAAATGATTCTTCATAAGTAAACGAATTGGGTAAATATTAAAGAAAAATTGTGTACGCATGGTTGGAATTCCCTTTGAAATCTTTGGAAATCACTGAAATTCCTAGAAAATCGTTAAAATTCTTTGAAATTTCTTGGAATTCCGAGTCTTGTGTACACAAATTTACCCAGATATTTTTTTATCCCCTGAAATTTATTGCTGAAACCAGTGGCAAATCGTAGTTTGCAACAATAGGGGCAACGACTATAAATGTGGAGTTATTTTAGTCTATATTCTGCTTTGAAAGCCTACCCCCCCCCCCAACCATGTGAGGGGGGAGTAGTCCTGAATTTTCTGGGTAGTCCCGAAATGTTCCAGAAACAAAAAAAGCCAATTTGGGGACCGTCGATGTTCTAAGCTTTCAAATTTCGCCGAAATTTGTTCTAACGATGTTTGCACTGCAACTGCATGCGTTAGAATGAACACGCTCTATCCCCACCTAAATTAAGATTGCTACAACCCGTGTAGTGCACACGTACCGGCAATTGAACGTTTTTTAAAGCTAACTTGCTAAATTTACATCAAAAATTAAATTGTGAAGTAACCGTTGGGCCGATTTTATTTATCCTCACCTCATAGGAAAGCTTAAAATTTAATCTAGAAAATTGACGGTAACCGAGTACTTCCAAATACGTTGAAATTCATCTTCGTTGATGTTGCACAACATCAAGTTGGATGAAGTCTTCCAGATCATTAGATTATCTACATCAATGTAATGATCATTTAGCTGTCGAGCGCTAGACGCTTTTCAATTTAGTTGTATAGATTAATAAAATACTTGTATTAAAATTTGAGATAATGGCAAATTTTGTTCGCTTTTGACCTTTTGTTCGCTGGCAAATATTGAAAAGCAGCGATAGCTAAGCTTAACGATTATTTTATGGAAACGGCGTTTGACTTTAGCGCATCTCAATTATTACAAAGTCAATAAATTTATTACATTGATTATTGTAAATTCGCCACGTACTCGCATTAGAATATCAAATCCTCATGGTTACACTCAAAGCGCATTGCAATTTCCGTCACGTATCGAAAAAACAAATCCGATCGTATCTAAATGACCAATTTAAGAAGAGTCAATAATAATAAAAATACATCGTCATTGTTGCAAATGATAAAATTAATAATTCCAACCGAAGGCGAAGCGACGACGGGCGCCGGTTTACATCTACCTACGTTAATACATTTAATATTCTCTCAGTTGCACCGTCTATTAGCATAGGCGTATTTGAGTTGCGAAAATGTCATTTTGTAGTCTCTGCTGGGTTCCAACTGCTATTTACTTTGATGAAATTAATTCGACTTGTTCAAATAAAACATACTTTTCCTGAGCATCGAGAAAATTAAATGCGCAATGCGGAGGAAATTAGTATGTCACATATTGGTACTTTTCATTAGAATATCTTATCCAGAAAATTTTGAGCTGGCAAGAAAGCAAGAAGTAGAGAGAAAATTTGATAAGTTGCCTCTTCATAGGACGTCAAAAACAAAATATCCTAAGTCAATGTTGGTAGTGGCGTTTGAATCGTGCCGAGGGAACGATATACCTCGTTTCTTTATGACATAACATCGTTGCTATGATCGTTTGCATGCACTTTTACTCCCGAGTGAAATCTTATCTTATAATGGAAAGAGAAAATTGGTACCTCACGTCAAATAAATTTGTAAAAAATTATGAAAAACCTAAACCGACGAAAAGATAATCCGGCTCGGAAACCAACAACGTAATCATCCTAAAAAATTTTATTGTGTCATTAAAAAATGAAAATCCGTTTTCCATTATGCTGATAATATGGAAGAAAATAAAACCTACATTAAAATAAATTTTATGGCATTTTTCGCACCGGAATGATTAACGACGTGTGTATATTAAATATCGCAGAAAATTGGATTTAAACGATCAACTTCGTTCCGCCCTCAGTTGATTATTTTGCGGTTTTCAACAAATTCAAATGGCTGACAAAAATGTTGAGATTTTACAAATATACGTTTCTTCATGGGAAACTGCAACAGCTGTGCTAACAACTTGGAATGCAAATCGGCAATGTTGAATTTCCCATGCAATATCATGTAAAAATTAAAATTTCAAAACTGAATGCAAATTCGAGCGGTTTGACATGTCAATACTGCGACAGCACGAGAATAAAATGATAAAATATTTAAATATCGGTTTATCTCGATCTTGACAACGAAGGCAATTATTTCTGGTATGTTAGTTTCTCGTTGCCCCTCGTACTGTTCTGCCATACCTATCGGCATATAATATTGACGTGAACAAAATGATCCCATTATTAATGCTTAGCTGCAAAGCAAATTAGATAATGTAATTCAATTCCGTGAAAAGTCTACTCTGAGAAATGAAGAAAAAACTGTTAAAGAAGCCTTTCATTGGATGCAAAAATTGCAAATTGAATTAAAAGGTTTCTGGTTTATCATAATAAATTATTATTCCCCGGCAGGGAAGGGAAATAGCAATGGTATTTTTTAGGTCAATCCAAATTTGTGAATCACACCATTACCATAAAATGAAAATCTAAATACAAACGCCTTAGAACAAAACTTGGACAATTACAATAACACGTTTGTCACATTAACCCCATTTTCTCAACATAGCAAAACCGCTGCAAATAATTGGTAATGGTGTTTGTTTGCAACTCCTTGAAAGGCTCGTTTATGTGTGATGGACGACAAAGGCAAAACGAGCATCTCGAATTTGGAAGCTCATTCTCCGCACATACTGCTAGGTTTTCTCTAATCCTATTTTCTATTATGGAAAATATGAGAGAGTAAAAATAAACTGGGCTGATATTCGTCGTTGTGAGACGGAAGCCATTTGCATCGAAAAATAATACAAATCTGAAGCTCCGAGCATATTGATCAATCCGTTTACATTTGTTTAGACAAAACTGACATGTACAAAAGAAGAACTAAGAGAAAGCTACATGGGTGAATGCAATCTGCATACATTTAAACAAGAAGAGAAATTAAGGAAAAAATAAAAAGGAAGTGCACGATTATGCTAAGAGCAAAAGTTTTAAAAATGTTCCAAAAACCTAATATTCGATTCTGTGCGAGTCGTTGGTGTGGTTTTGAAACGTAACTAAAAACGAATAGACACGCATGTGTTTTTAATACCCCGGATCACGGAGTTGGATTTACATAATGGTCGAGTAACGAGTCGCTATGGTAGCTGTGCGTTGTAACGTTTTGCCCTGCCGAATTCCAAGCATATCATGATACAATATGAGGTCTTTATAACGGCCCTAATTTGCACGAAATGCTATTAAATAAAAAATATCTGTCATGCCAAACCAAATTTTTGTTATATCGCGATATAAAATGACGGCTTTATTATTCACATAAAACAATAACTCTTATTTATTTTATTAGCGCCGAACAATTTTTTTATAACAAAAAACTTCCAACGATAAAATTCCAACTTTAATTGCTGAATTATTTAGTATCAGAGAAAATATAATTGGTCCGGTAATAATTGACATGCAAATCTAAACCACATAAAGCCTGTCAATATTTCTCAGCCTATCAAATAATTACATCTCCTATCAGAAAATTTATCAATTTTCATTTCATTCATCCCATCGATTTTTAAAGCATAAATTATGCACGCTTGAACTACTTCCTATCAAAATAAACAGACGAGTGTGTTGCTTTCAGGCTGCTAATGAAAACTGGAATACAATACAAGTGATGCCCGAAACTCACTTTTTATTTTAATGTCGCCACAGCCGTAATTAATATTGTGCATTGTTTCCAGATAACCGAAGGCCTGATGAAAATCAGAATAATGAACAGCACGAGGTTTAATTTAGACCAATCAGAAAACCGTATTCTGGGCAGTCTCAGCAAACCGATATTTTATTTGTTTTTCTTTCAAATCATCAAAATGCAATCCGAACGTCTTCGTTCTACGCTAAGAAGTTTTCAAGTTAAGAAGTTTCCAAAATTTAGGTCTGATCGGCCTGACCGAGGGATGCAGATAGAAATTCGTCATACAAAAACATTTTAAACCTAACCTAACTCTAACCTAAACATAGGCTCTAAACGAAATGTCTAAAAAAATACCCGAAGTTGAGGTGAATTGGCTTTTGGACTCACGCTCTTAGTAAAAACAAAGTAAAACGAAGAGGGCTATTACGCCAATTTTTGCAGGCAAAAGGTATTATATGTGGAATGCAAAGGCAAATGCCATAGAACGGGCAGCGGCTGATTCCCTTGGAATTTTTTGAAATTTTCCGGAATTCTTTAGAAATTTCTGCAATTCCTTAGAAATCACTAAAATTCCTTAGAAATTACCAGTGGCGGCTTGTCATAAAGGGCACAGGAGCGCGTGCCCTCCCATCCCAAATCCAAAAACAGGTTCGTGTCAAAACAAATGCCATATGATTTTTTAAGGTTACGAGTAGTTTCGTTAAAAAACCGTAATTTTTAAGAAATTTTGTCGATTTCTTTCGCAATTTTAGCTTTTGTGATCCGACAGTGATTGTTTTATAACAAATGGAACAACTAAAATCCACTATACTTACAAATAATTGAAATGATCCAATCGTACTGGCGAGAAGCTGTTTAAATGTAAAAAATTTTTTAGTTTAATTAATTTTAACTAATGTATTCAATAATAATATGTAAATAAAGCGGATTTTAGCTGTTCCACTTTTATAAAACAATCACTGTGGGATCACAAAAGCTAAAACTGCAAAAAAAAATAGGCAAAATTCTTTAAAAATTGCATTTTTTTTAATGAAACTATCATAACCTCAAGAAATCATTATTATTGGAATGACATTGGATTTGACTCGAATTTCCCAAACATCTGTTTGGTAGACATTTTGGAGTGGAGAGTAGAAATGACTTATTAATTGAAATTCACTGGAATTCTTTGAAAATCACTGAAATTCATTAAAATTTCACTTGTTTTCGTTGAATTTATTAAAATTCTTTAAAAATTCCTTGGAAATCGTTAGAATTCAGAGTTCTATGTACAAAAATTTCTCAAGATATTAATATTATTACCTTTTGAACAGCAAATTTGAACTGTAAATATCCAAATGTTTAGAATAATTTCATAGAATTCCCAGGAATTCCAGCGTTTTCGAAAGAATTTCATTGATTCCAAGCAATTCAAATGATCTTTGTATCTGAAATTGGTTATTGACTGTTGATACGCAAAAATAAAAAATAAATATAACAATAAGTTTCCAAAAAATTTTAATTCTATAAATTTGCAATAAATTTCAAATAATTCAAGTAATTTCCAAGCAATTTTCCAAGGAATTTCAATGATTTTCAGTGATTTCCAAAGAATTCCAATTCCAGAAATTTCCAGTGAATTCTAAATAATTCGAGTGATTTCCAAAGAATTTTCCAACGATTTCCAAGAAATTTTAATGATTTTCAAGAATTATAGTGATTTCCAAAACATTATAATATTCTAGAAAATTCCAATGAATTCCAAATAACTCAAGGAATTCCAATGATTTCCAAAGAATTTCAAGAATTCCAGTGATTTCCAAAGAATTTTAATTCTAGAAATTTGCAATGAATTCCAAATAATTCAAGTGATTTCCAACCAATTTTCAGTGATATCCAAGAAATTTCAAGAATTTCAGTGATTTCCAAAGAATTCTAATTCTAGAATTTTCCAATGAATTCCTAATAATTCAAGGGATTTCCAATGAATGTTCCAATGATTTCCAAGCAATTTTCCAATGATTCCAAGGAATTTCAGCGATCTCCAAAGAATTTTAGTTCTAGAAATTTGCAAAGAATTCTAAATAATTCAAGTGATTTACAACGAATTTTTCAATCTTAGAAATTTCAAAAATTCAGTGATTTCCAAAGAAAAAATGTAATGCTAGAATTTTTCAATGAATACCCAAGAAGTCAAGTGATTTCTAAACAATTTTCCAATGATTTCCAAGCAATTTTCCAATGATTCCAAGGAATTTCAGTAATCTCCTTAAAATTTTAATTCTAGAAATTTGCAATGAATTCCAAATAATTCAAGTGATTTCCAAGGAATTCCAATGATTTCCAAAGAATTTCAATGATTTACAAGAATTTCAGTGATTTCCAACGAATTTTTCAATGATGTCCAAGAAATTTCAAGAATTTCAGTGATTTCCAAAGAAATTTAATGCTAGAATTTTCCAATGAATTCCCAATAATTCAAGTGATTTCCAAAGAATTTTCCAATGATTTCCAAGCAATTTTTTAATGATTCCAACGAATTTCAAGAATTTCAGTGATCTTAAAATTTTAATATTAGAAATTTGCAATGAACTCCAAATAATTCAAGTAATTTCCAAGGAATTCCAATGATTTCCAAAGAACTTAAATGATTTTTAAGAATTTCAGTGATTTCCAAAGTATTCCAATTCTAGAAATTTCCAATTAATTCCAAGTAATTCAAGTGATATCCAAGTAATTCCAATGATTTCGAAGAATTCCCAGGAATTCCAGTGATTTCTACGAAATTTCAATAATTTCGTGAACGTGAAAATCTATCAATTAACTTAGGTTAGGCTACCGGACTGGAGTTACAAAGTCCTCCTTTTAGGATTTTAAATTACCGGGAATTGGCGCACTTCCGGCTAGCTCTGCGAAGACTTTCAGTTTTTCCTTTGCCAGAAGACCTACAACCGCCATACTTAGCTCTAGCTATCTACCATGGCGATAACTTACTAAAAAAGTACATGTCAAACCGGGGGGTCTGGGGGGTATGGAATACCCTCCAGTAAACCTGATTCTTGATTCTCGCGGCAGAACTAAAGGGTTTTTCAAATTTCCAACTTTCATTTCACATTCAGACTTCAGCTTAAAGAATTTGTGTCAAGTATATACGTTATAGCAAAATCCAATACTTGTCGGATTCTCTCGGGTAGAATTGGTCCGTTTATTGGTCAATAACAAGATTAAAGAGTTAAACACAATATATCCTCTTTCCAACAAAATATTTCACTTGAAAGTTACACGTTGTAATCCTTCATAGAGGTATGCAAAAGTTGGAACATCAATTGGCATTCTTTTAGATTCTTTTATGTTAATATTCTATTGTCTTCTGAAATCATCTGAATTGTAACTTACCCAAGGGGTTTTTGGAGCAGATCTGACTGATATCTTTATTTTGAATGCATCGAATAGAGAAATTTTCCTCTCCGATAATTTAGTCCTTAGCAGCTTTATTCAACTTTTATCCGGCTTTTGGGGGCGTAAACCGATTGCGACAGTTTAGACCACCTACTCTCCGTACTCACCATGATGAGTTTCTTTTCATAACGGCAATGTTGATTTTTCAAGCTGAAAAGAACAAAAACAATCCTAACGACCATCATTTACATGTGCTTATTTGGTAAATGAAATTTCTTCGGTGCATTGTTCGCCAATGTAGATGTTTATGTTGCGTTTCATACACAAACACAGTTTATTTTGTATTCAAATGTAATTTCAAAGCATATGATTCAATAATATGCTCTCGGTAGCAACGGCAGTGATTTGCAATGTTGTCTCATTACAATGGAAGCATAGATGTAACATTATGTAACGAATTGTTAACATACGAACCCGTGACAATACAACAAATACGTGTGGCATTATCGGCGTAAGTTGATTTTAACTCTGGAAAATTAATCTAACCACACAAGTGGTTGAACCTACACTCGCTCTCACGATAATATGTTAATTTAGCAAAGCCGTTGCGCGCCTCTTATCGGTCAGTTCCATCGGCTCTCTCTTCCGTTAATAGTAAATCTAAGCGAGTAACCGTGTAGGATACTCGATATTTCTGGCGATATGAGGGTAGAACAAATTTAAATTTAAAAAAGAGCACCCTATACACTCTCGTAGACTGCAACATCAGAAAGGCATGAATATCTGATATATCGTTTATTATTTATGCATTCGAAAGAGCGAGTATCAAGTGAAGCGAGTCGTAGGGGACATTTTCCGTTTCGCATACCTTAAACCAAAAATCTTTCCTGATCCTTCGTCCTGTAAGATCGGGGTTAACTGGAAACTTTTCGCGAATTTAAAACTAAAACGCAATGCATAAAATATGTGTTTTTAAATATACAATAAAGTTTTTTAAACATTTTTATTCTGTCTGCGTCAGGTAAAATACGTGAAGTTGATTATTAATAGTAGGAAGTGGCGGGATGAAGTGCTGCTAGCATAAGAGACATGAATAAATGATAGCATTAAAGACGGTACTCGTGAACGTATGCTTTCAATTCAATTTGCGAGACATACTCACTCGCAACATCCTCTGTAAAATGATTATTTTCGGAATGAAAGAACCCTAATAGTGTGCGAAGCAATAAAATTATTTTGAAAGCGACAAACTTCCTAATTTTATAGTCCAACAAAAACTTTTATCAACTCGCTTTTCATTAACACTTAAAGATTGGCCCTTCAAATCGCATCGGCCCGATACCTACGGCGAGGGCGCACTGTGGCGGCTTCCAGTTGACGGATTAGCACGAGTCACGTTCCGCGTTATATGGGTCAACTTTGGTTTTAAAATTAAACAAATATTCATTATTAACTCGTTTTCCATAATCCAGTCGTATTTTCGGAAACGAAAACTTTGTTAATTACACAAACTTTAAATTGTCAAATTTAAGCTCGGGTATTGTCGATAAATTCAATTACTTTCAGCAGTACAAAAGTGTTGAGTAAGTAGGAGTTAGATACTGTTTTCACAATTCCTTTCAGAACTCATTATCAACTTCTTACAAGTAGCATAAAATATAATATAATTTGCTGAAAATGTTTACTACGGTTTTCTTTCCAAAAATAAATTAACAACCAGGCAGGCAAGCCAAGAAAAAGAACCAAACTAGGTCGTTGGGAGAAATTATAATTACAACAAATCTAAATCACTTTTTAACTCTTTAATGTTTTATTACCACTAAACGTGGTCGTAAAAAGTCGATTTGGAAGGGACGAAAATCCTAACAATCCTATTTTTTATTGGGAATGGCTAGAAAACGCCCCTCTGAGAAGATATTAATGTACTATTATTTTATCCTTAGAGACTTGTTATATTAAAAGTTACCCTTTAAAAAAACCCTAACAAAAAGTTGTGTTAGTAGTATTACAGAAACGAGATAAAAACAAGAAAATTGCGGGTCCGTTACGTTCGAACGTTCTTTGCAAAATACGCCAAGATAAATTAAATTGCAAATGAATCATTGTGTCTTTCATTTCTGCGCAAACTTGTTTGTATTTTATTGATTTTATTATTTTCCTAATTTGTATCTACGTATTTCGTTTAATTATACTACTTTTTCACCAAACTCCCTGATGATAACATTATATACATATTAGAAAACATGGTGTAGCGTTCTACGACACCGGAACATTTCACACATCTGTATATTAAACAAAATATGCAGTGAAAACTACCATCTTTAAGATGCTCATCCCCTCCCAGTGAGGTTCTCTTTAATATGCTATTTCCTTATGATCGGGTGTCAGCTCGGTCACCCGGTATAAATAAACTGACGTTTTCAATTTATTTTCTGACAAAAATTATTATTTATTTAGTGTAAAAGAACGAACGTTCTACCTCAAAAATTTCACAATCCGCTTAAAATTCTAGCCTTTTAATTTAAGCTGATATTAAAAACTGCTGCTTGTTAAATGTTAAATAAACAAAAACAATCGGAACTAATCGCTCACTTACAGCTGCTCTGTAAGTGCAATCAAGCGATTGGTTTATTTAAGTTACCAATCTAAAAAATTAACGGGCCAATGCGGCCTTGCAACGAGGCAAATAAATTTCCTGAATTTCTACATTTCCACAGATTTCCTAAGATTTTCTTTCAGTTGGAAGCATTGCCAGGAATTCTATCGTTGGAAAGAAGCACACACGACGCCCCCTCCATCTTCAATATTCCCGCATAATAATCTGCGGCGACTTTTGCTATTGTTCACAGCTTTCCAGACCCCCCCCCCCCCCCATAAAACAATTTTTAATTTTAAACTTTACTCTTGCAGTTCTTGAGTCAATTTACACAGCTTTCGTGTAACTGGAGGGTGTTCCACACCCCCCAGACCCCCCGGTTTAAAAATTCAAACTTTGTTGGAGTATTTTCTGTAATACATAATTTTATAGATCTATATAAGTTACCAAAGTACGCACCGGGAGGTGTGAAATACCCCCAATATCCCACTAATTGTATAAATTCAGCTATCCCAATGCTAGGTATTTTTTTTTTTAATTATTATTTTTCAAGTTGGTGAAAACTCAAAACTTATATTTTGGAAAGGCTGTGCTTCACCGCTTTCCACGTACCAACCGCCACTGTACGTGGTTATATTTATTTATAGCATATTTTCTGTAAGTGTAAAGTTTCCTATTTAACAGTCGATCGCAGAAGATATACTTGAACCTTCCTTCGGTCTGCCAAACCGGGGGGTCTGGGGGGTGTGGAACACCCTCCAGTTACATGAATGTATGGAATACCCCCCCGATCAATTCTATGTAAATACCTAAGGAATTGCCTGAAACGAAAAAGAATTCACCGGAGAAGTCCGGTAAATAATAATTGAAGATTTGGAGCAATGCAAGGAAACCCTTGGTTTTACCCAGGGCCGCCATTAACCTATTGGAGGCCATGGGCACTTTAGACAGAAGACTATTTTATTAATAACAGTCAAACTGGTAATAATGATAATAACTGGTTATGGGTTGGTGATTTGGAAGGAGCTAGGGGACCCTATGGACGGCGGGGCCCTGAGCACTTGTCCAGAGTGCCCAATGGGAAAGAGAGGCCTGGTTATACCCGTAGTTATATTTATTTTATTTAACAGTGAATCGCAGAAAATATCCTCGAAACTTCCTTCGGGTTGTCTGGGGGATATTTCATACCCCCAGTTCGGTAATACATCCAAAATTCCCTGAAACGAACGAAAATTCGCCCGAGAAATCCGGTGGATTACTGGCGATCTTTTCTGCTTTTTTCATTCAAAAGTATGATAGAAAACCTTTAAATATTCTGGAAGAGTAAAATTGAAACTTTCTTATGAGGCGAGGTTGAATAAAATCGGCCCAATGATTACTTCACAATTAAATTTTGAAACAATCGAATTTTTACATGTAATTTTCACAACTGCAAGTCTGCAATTGTATTCTGTAGCCGGTCCGTGTGCTCAACGTAAATATTGACTCGGGTGCCGTTCCTGTTTCGGAAAGAAAAGGCATTCATGACGCCACCTCCACCTCTTATATTCCTGCATAATAATCTGCGGCGACTTTTGTTATTGTTTACAGGTCCCCCTCATCCCAAACAATAATTTTTAATTTTAAGCTTTACTTTTGCAGTTCTTCATTTAATTTACACAGTTTCGGTGTAAACTGGAGGGTGTTCCACACCCCCCAGACCCCCCGGTTTACAAATATATAATTTGTTGGAGTGTTTTCTGTTTTTAATTTTATAAAACTTAAAACTTTCATTATCCCACTAATTGTATAAAATACGCTATCCCAATGCTAGGTGTTTTTTTTAAATGTATGGAAACTCAAAAATTCTATTTTGGAAAGGCTGCGCTTCACCGATCTCCTCGTACCAACCGCCACTGTGCGTCGCTATATTTATTTGTAGCATATTTTCTGTAAATATAAAGCTTCCTATTTAACAGTCGATCGCAGAAGATATACTTGAACCTTTCTTCGGTCTGCTAAACCGGGGGGTCTGGGGGGTGTGGAACACCCTCCAGTTACACGAATGTATGGAATACCCTCCAGTTTTTGCCTGTTATTAATAAAATAGTCCTGTCTAAAGTGCTCAGGGCCTCCAATGGGTTTCCTTGCATTGCCCCACATCTTCAATTATACACCGGACTTCTCCGGTGAATTCTCCTTCGTTACAGGCAAGTCCGGAGGTATTACATACAATTGATCGGGTACTGGGGGGTATTCCATACATTCGTGTAACTGGAGGGTGTTCCACACCCCCCGGTTTAGCAGACCGAAGGAAGGTTCAAGTATATCATCTGCGATCGACTGTTAAAGAGGAATCTTTATATTTACAGAAAATATGCTACAAATAAAAACAGGCAAACTGGTAATATTGATAATAACTATTTTAATAGTCAATCGCAAAAGATATACTCGAACCTTCCTTCGGTCTGTTAAACCGGGGAGTCTGGTGGTATGGGAATACCCCCCAGTATCCGACCAATTGTATGTGATACCTCCGGAATTGCCTAGAACGAATGAGAATTCGCCGGAGAAATCCGGTGGATTACTGGCGATCTTTCCTCCTTCTTTTCTTCAAAAGTACGATATGAAACCTTTAAATATTTGAAACAGCAAAATTTAAGCTTTCTTATGAGCTGAGGATGAATAAAATCGGCCCAATGGTTACTTCACAATTTAATTTTGAAAAAATCGAATTTTTACTTGTAATTTTCACAACTGCAAGTCGATCGCCATGTTAAAATTGCATTTTGTAGCCGGTCCGTGTGCTCAACGTAAATAGTAGCATTAGCGTATTGTAGTGGAAGAAACCAGCTGAACTTGACTCGGATGCCGTGCCCGTATTAAGATGCCCCCATGCTTTAATAACTTTATTTTAGAGTGTATTCGGTTAATTATAGCCGAATTTAAGATCCCGGCTTTCGAGATCTGTAATTTTCGAGGTCGGTATCCCTACAGGGATGTTTTTAGCGAGTTTAGCGCTTAATCACGGAAAATCTTGGATCCAAGCACTCTAAAATTCACCATTTTTGAGTAATTTGAAAAAAACAAACAAAAGTAATCCTCACAGACTCCTATAACCTATAGACCATTACCTACCACTCAGTGCAAAAATTTTGTCGAAATTCAAAAGCAGAAAAATCGATCGGAACCAAAATTTTGGCAAAAAATTCCCAACAACCGTAAAAATTGAAAACGTTTGCTATGTATTGGCTGTTTTTGATGTTCTACAAGTGCTGTTCTGATATTAATGCCCCAGTTTTTGCGATATTTTATGACAAAAAATATATTTCATTTAAATTTTTACCCTAAACTACAGATATAAGAAAATATGTTGTGGCGAACGGGGCTCTGAGCCCACGCACTGGGCAAAAACATCCCTGAAGGTGACCGAAGTCGAAAGGCATGGGTCTAGAACGGCAGGAATTTGTTGTAAAGTAACAATTCAGCTGGAATGAACGAAATGCACTTTAAAACAAATTTCCGGTATGGTATTAACAGTTGCACTCCTTAACGGCAACTGCGGTCGGTTCTAATAACTTTAATATCGATTATTTCCTAAATTAATCGATATATGAATTTCAATCTCACTTTAATAGCTTCATTTTAGTGTTATCTATCCGAATAAATCCGGGAAAATCCAGAAAAATTTTATTTTAATTATCTGGAGACAATCTAAGAAAATTTGATGAAATTCAGGAAAATCTCATAAATGAAAATCTGATGTATAAATAATATTTATGCTGCAATTCCGGCCTAGGTATGAAATTCTTTTTAAGCTGAATTCTTCATTTTTCTCGGTTCATCCAAAATTTAAGTTTTCCAGGTGGTCTAGAAGTGATGGACTATTTTGATGAATATCAGTGTGGGTTTAGAGTGGAAAATGATTTTTGTAAGAAATAGTTAATTGCAATTTAACTCCACTTTCGTGATAGCAATTAGGAAAACAATGCATGACGTTTTCAAAAATTGCAACAAGTAAAATTTTAATTCAGACTAAGTACATGGGCTTTTGTCTCCAAGCTTGGAGCTTTGATGTAACAATAAACTATAGAATTACGTTACACTAAAATCACACCCTCGTCTTGAAATTGTGAACAATTAAGTTCGTGGTAACACGATTCCCTCGGAAAATCAATAGGCGATAGTTGAAGACAAACATTTTCCAAATTGCACATTTTAAAATCTTTCCTCGAGCAGAGGCAAGTAATTTTTACTTAAAATGGTTATAATGCAACAAATTAGCACTCACCTTTGTTGTTTTATGAAATTATGACGTAAGTATTCAAATTATTTATTATTAACTTTTATCAGTTATCTTTGAAATGCAAATAAATGATTCAATTAGCAAAATATGCACAAGAAATATTATGACGCGTTCACACGCCAAAATTTAATTGTGTACACGTGATAGGAATTCAAGCACTCCTAACACAATTTTCTTAATATCACCAAGATATGGAGAGTTAAAAATAGTCAAAAAGTTCTTCGTTAATGAACTATGAAAAAATGGGTCGGTTGAGGCCCATAATTATTTTTAAAAATATCGAGCGACATTAAAATAAATTACTCATTATAGAGACATAATTAACGCTTAATTAGTACTTAGCCTAATGTTTTGCTTTCAATTTGAGTGTGGGTCCGCGGTTTAATGAAAAAGCTTTTCGCTTGTAAATTATATATATTTTAATGATCAAAAATTCAGACTAACCTTATCTCTGAGCATATCCCTCGTCCTAGTCGCCTGCGTCCTGCTTCGATGTAATTCCATCTGAAGTTCCAAACATTTTTCTTGCCAATTTACGGAACTGTCGTCACAACGTCCTGGTCCTGAATCTAAAACCTCAAAGGTGGCCAAAGGGGGCGTTAATCCGGAAGAGGAATTTGTCTCACGAGCAGCACGACGTGGTAAAAGTCGAGGACTCGAGGGGGTGGAACGAGATTCACGGGTCAATTCATTCAAACGCGAAAGAGGATCAAATACTTGGCTTAAACGCCGAGGTTTTGAAGAACTACCCTCGCCTTCCATTATATAAAATTTTAAATTCGAATTTAAATTTTGATTAAGTTACTTCCATTATTATAGTAGATTATGTTGTAAATACATTTTTATACTTATAAATTCACTAGTATAACATTTTTTAAATAGATGCCCGCGGACTAAACTCTCACTTAAATAGTCTTTAATTAACTCAACAACGATAACAATTAAATGATAACAATAATAGAAATATCACTTTGGATGGAAGTCAAACATGGAATCACAACCTTACGAATATCGTTCAATAGAAGAAAATTATCGGTTCGTTCGAATCCGACAACAACCAAAGCAAACTGAGCTTTAGATCTTCTAAGACAGAATGCATGGCCAATGACCTTATAAATGCTTCGTAGAAGTGTGTGACTTGGAAGGTCGTATAATGATTATTAAATAATCGTACTTTAGACGAAGACAACGATAGTAAACAATAACAACAATATTTACGTTTGCAAAATCACGTCCTTAATTCAAAAAAAAAAAGAAAATAGTGGTGAAAAGAATCAGATCGTTAAGGACCGACGAAGTCGTCACGTTACATGATTATTCATTTAGATCCTTCCCAGAGCGGTCGGTAGCTTTCCTCCTGAAACAAAGAGCAAACATTAGGATTTTCACGTTGCGGATTTTCTATAGTCGACGCACAAAAAGCACAGTTGGGCTCCACTTTTTATATATTAGGTCATTTATTATCGCACTTTCACTTGTCAAAAAAAGTAGGTATAGTACAAAAAATTTGACCGGACAGGACTATAAAGCTATTTCATACTCAAAAGAATTTTCTTTTAACTAATATAAATCTGTGACGGCCTAATCGAAAACCCTATCTGATGGAAAGTTATCAGCTGAGTTATATCATATGGCTGTCATCTACAGCGGCCTAATAGATCATTAGGAAGAAGGGTAATTTGGACTCGAACCAACCCAGTTTTACCCCCCATACGTTATAGAGCGGATATGATCGCCATCAGACTAACGGAAATAGGGTCAATCTGTGTTTCGAGTCCCCTTCAATCATTATAAACGAATTTAAAATTCGTTTTAGCTATCTAACTCAATTTGTGTTAAAATCAACGAGAGAAATTTGCCATATTTCCTTCGCATTCAGATTAGAAAAACAATTTCTAAGGAGCATATAAAGTAGGCTGAAAGTGACTACCAAATCGGATGAAAGTATTCCCAATAGAAAGGGTTCCCATAAGAAACAACGTGTCAAATGTTACAAACGACAGGAAAAAAATTGCTTGGCTTAAAAACGGACGGTCGATACGATCACCTAAGGCTGGTTGCCAAAAAAAAAAACAAATATTTAAGATTTTAGGAAAGGATTTCTCGAGATATAAATTATTAAGATCCATCATTTTCTCAAGGGAACGGTTTCAACTATAAAAACGATCCTTTTAATGATTCTACTAGGGTAGTTCAAATGAAAACAGAGAAAGTGAAAAGGGAAATGTTTTATTCATATTTTATTCTCATAATGCACGTTTGTCATCGCGAAACTCAAGTCCGAGAAGACATCTCTGATTGCTTGTTCAGCTAATCGTGCATAGAATTTTATATCTTTTTGTCGAAGAGGAAGTAACACCTAGTTTGGTAAACAATGAAAATCATTACCAATCGCTTAGGAAGACGGCGAAGAATTTTCAAGAAAAACACGTTGCATAAATTAATTATTGCATATAAAATGCTCGCCAGAACTAACTGAAAGAAAAAAGGTACGAAGAACATGTGCAACGCATAATAAGCATGTGACGAAGACTACATCCTGAGGCATTGATTAAGTACAAAAGTTGCCAACTGTTAATTTCAATATTAAAAACATTTGCAATTTCCATTCGTCCAGTTTTGGTCGCCTCCAACGCTCGTTTGGATGGCAGGCAATAAATTATTGTATTGTTGAGGAGAATTAAGGAAATAATGAATGCGTAATATGGATTACAGGTAAATCAATTAGTGAAATGGTAACCGACACTTATTTAATGATTACCTATCAAGTTTAATTATATACACGCATAAATTATAGTCAATGTCCTCTGTGACGTTATCTTCAATCAAAACTCATTTACAAAATTGATTGTTAAGTCAACTCGTTACACGATAAAATAAAAAAAACTATCGCAATTTTTGCCGAGGCAGACTCACGCAATGGAGGATTTCACCATTAGCCATCTATCACTTTCAAAAGTAAGCAAAATATTTTTGGAACTTAACCTAAATAACAACACGACGCTCAGCAGAATGGAACCAAATAATGGGTTTCATCCTACCTCGGAAATTATTTCACCGACGGAA
This sequence comes from Cantharis lateralis, assembly GCA_963170105.1. Lineage (NCBI taxonomy): Eukaryota > Metazoa > Arthropoda > Insecta > Coleoptera > Cantharidae > Cantharis > Cantharis lateralis. Next base: position 2,596,288 of record OY720627.1, read on the forward strand.
TACTAATAATAGAAAAGGAAGATTACCAGGCCGAACTACAGGTCACCAGCAGAGTGCTCCAATGAAGGATGTTAGAGCCGAAGTCATCCAGAAACTCAGGGGACAAATATCCATTTCCGAAGAATTCCAAACCATGTGGACACAAATTTTTTGGGGAATTTAATTGGATTCGCCTACACGCTGACCATAGTGGCCGCCAAAAGAACTGATACCACCTTTCAGAGAGCTAAACATCTGAAGACTATACAAGGAAACTGACAATCTATATGATCAGCATCCACCATTGGACCTAACCTAACTGAAAATTATGAAGGAAAAGGAAGATGGTGAACGCGCAGAAAGAGTGTTCTCTTCCTAATGGGATCAAAGAAATGCTCGATACCGCATTTAGTAGTCAAAGAAGTGCGGATTCCAAGGGGTAAATATCCAGGAAAATTTGTGTGCACAGCACTCGAAATTTTAAAACTTGATAAGAATTCCAATGATTTCCCAAGAATTCTAGTGAATTCCAATGATTTTCAAGAATTCTAGTAATTTCCAAAGATTTCAAAGATTTACAAGGAATTTCAGAGATTTCCAACGAATTATAATTCAAGAGATTTCCAAAAATTCCTATGATTTTCAAAAAATTCTACTGATTTCCAAAGAATTCCAATATAATTCAAAATTTCAACCATGTGCACACAATTTTCTTTGGGATATTTACCCCTTGACGGATTCCATCTACCTCTTACGCAAAGATATCTAATAATTGCAATGAAAATGTTTCCGGTGTCTTTCTCATGACCTATAATAGAGGTTGGACTTGAGATCACACCAGCATATCCGATGCAAACATCGCCCATGCAACTACTACCACCTGGTCTGAAAAAGCGGCAAATCTACATTGAAACTAATGAAACGAAAGTTTCTGTCACAACGTGGTAATTACCCCCCCCCCATGACCCATCAAAAACCAAGAAAATTCACAAAAATTATATCAAATTATAAAAAATATACCCAAATTCCCATCACACATATTTATATGTGCCCCCCCTCCAGGAAGAATAATAAGGTTTATTTGTTACCCTCTTCGTGAACTTTGCCTGAAACTGCCCTTTTTTCTCGACTGAGCTTTCATATAATTGATCCGGAAAAACCCCGGATTCTCCTACTCTAAAAGTTTATAAATAATTGTATTTAGGTGATTTCAATCATGATAAAGCCGAGGGATGGGGAATCAACATAGCCATCTGAATAATTTCGGACCTTTCACACGTGAATAACAAACAACCAGTGTTCTGGAGGGTATTCCATACCCCCCAGACCCCCCGGATGGATTCTAAGCTTAGCTGAATTGAAATTAAACAGATTTTATGAACAATTTTAGAAGTTTTCACAACTAATTAGGTAGATCCACACGATCTCAAACTGTTACATGTGTAATAATAACGTAAAATTTCGTACCCCGTTCGTTATGGTGCGAGAACCCCCCCCCCCCCCCAACACTGCAGTCTGTTGATGATCAATTTGCCTTAAGCCAAGTTGACTTACTGGGGAATATTATTAACTGTGTGGTTTATTACCATTGTTTTCCTCATAAAAGCTCAGATTTAGACTTTAGATCACAGCGTTGTTGTATCAGACACGATCGACAAAAAAATAAAACTCGTATATTGTTAATATCCTACCAAGGCCCTGAAATTCCTAATACCAAGGGCTGAATCGCAAGACAAATTTTTGTAAGCTAGGTTTCTTTTTACCAGATTCTTGAGAGACTTTCCCGAATTGCCTTAAGATTTTCTTACAAATAAATTGAAAAAACCAAAGTATACCCATTATATAATATTTCTAACAATTTTTGACATTTTCTCAGGTTCAAGGTTTCTTAAGATTTTCTTGACTTAAATTGGCGTGATCGAAGGCGGTTACGACCTGGTGCTTGCCAAAATCTCCGCTTCGAACCCAGGCGGAGTAAAATCTTTATTCTGTTCGTCCGTAGTCGAAAAAAGAGAGAAGTGATCACTATGTAGGGCGGAGGACTTCGAGAGAGAAAAAATACACTTGCACATCAGAGTTCCCCAACAATTTCCTTCTTGTCTAATATACATCCGGAGGTCTGGAGAATTTTGAAACTAAAATAATTGGGACGTTTGGGAGGATAATAATTAGGCCGCACAAACTTGTCAATCTGTTTTCTATCTCTGTAGACTCTGGCAATCTGTAAATACCAAATTCTTCGTGACGGTAGCTTATACTGAACTCTCTCTGAGTTCTGACACTAACATTCCAAGATGTCTGCCGAACAGATGTTTGGGAAATTCATGTCAAATACAATGTCATATGATTTGTTGAATTTATGGAAATAGTGGAAATGACTTATTGAGGTTTTTCTAACAAGATTACACCTTGGTGATTTTCCATTGCTTTCCAGAGAGGAGGGGGTAGACTGGTAAAGTCTTTAGTACTAAGTTATGACCGTGTTTTTCTTTCCTTTTCTTTACCAGCTATCGTACACGGCTTCGCCCGGTTCAAATTTACTTTTAATTTTACAACGTTAAAATTTTCACCAAAAATATAAACAGAAATCTGCGTTTTAATTGTGATAACTTTATAACGTTTTATGAATAAATTTCCGTGCTGGTTTTCTTTGTTTCAACTTAAACCGTAAAGTAATCCCCTTATCAGTTTCTATATTTGGAATACAAGAAAGCTACCCCCTGCGCACTGCTAGGATTATTTTTAGCGATTCGCCAGCACCGCCACCTTGGTTCAAATTTATTTAAATTGTTAAAAAAGTATTAATTACTTTTTTTGTTTCTTGAGAAGGAGCGTAATATAATAAAAAGTTGAAAACTAAGTATAATATATTTCAAAGGAAAAAAATGTTAATTTTGTGTTTTAAGTAGCTTACCGCTTCGGGGACTAATTAAATTTAATTACTAAATGGGGTGTAAAGAAGTCCAGTTGTTATAAATTTATAATGAAGTGGGTGTAATAATTTTATTTTTTAAATCGAAGGGATGTCGGGTAGGGTATTGAAAATATTTGCAAATTTTTCGACGATGAGTGCGTCGTCGTCGTTGGAATCGTAATTTAAAGTTTGGCTCAAATTTACGTCTTTTCAGCCTATTTCATCACGCCCTGCACCTGAACCCCGAAATAAAATAAAAAGCTTCAAGGGTAAATAATGTGTCCGATTACGCTTATCGCTTATCTTCCTTCCTAAGGGTCGCTCGACGCTCAGTTGTTTATATCCACCTTATCTCACTTCCGGCAGTTTCAGCGCGAATTTTAAACTTATTTCCAGCATATTTCAACTGCTACTGTGTGCAGGTATTTTAAATTGGGGTTTCTTTAAGTACTTTTATTTTGTTCATTTTATTTTTATGTTTCTATTACAGTTTAACTTGTGTTTTAACCTCCTGTGTGGCGTATTTTTGGATTGTCTCTTGTTGACTCTCAACTTGTAAGGGCGAACGGAAGTTGTTAAAATAGCGTATCATTTTTCTTCCACTTGGTCGTCGTTTTATGTTATCTAACTTTGAAATTTTCTGGCTGGTGCTGAAAGGTTATCGACGCTAACTTGATAAAAATGTACATCATATGATGTCTCTCATAAATACATAGTTCGTATGCAGGAAAAGTTTTATTGAGTTTTAGATTGAACCAATGCAGTTTCAAAAGCGAATCCGCCACCTCCAGAGACCAAAATATTTAACTTGATATCTGCGTGTATTTTATGTGCAGATTGTTAGTTGACTTTCAAGCCACAATTTTCATACATTATGTTTTATTTCAATTTATTTACGTGCTGATTTTGACGCCTTTCAAGCAGGCGTTAATTTGACCGACTTGTTTAAACTTTTCCATAAATACATATATGCTGAAGCAATAATTTGCAAATCATGTTTACCTGCTATCCGAATATGCTTTCAGCATTCACAAAGGAAACGCTTCGTGGCTGTGCTGCACCGGAGCGAAACAATCTCCAAGTAATTTATATCCTTAAGCCTCATGCCTGCACATCGTATTTTATTAATTTCTCATCCAAATTCTTCGCGACTCTTTCAAGAAACATTTCTGCAGACCCATTAGGGAAAAATCTAAAGCAAATCCATCGTTCGTTGAGAACGACCACATACCAGTCAACTTACTCTACAGAAGATTAGATGTGGGTGGTGGTGTTAAGCCACAAATATTTCAATTATCCTTCCATCGGAATTGTTTTCGAGTGATTCATTGCACTTACGTAATATTTCTTATCACTTCTGGTAAACTGAAGTAATTGCCCTTTGCTTTGGGTATTAGCCACCTAGGACGAACTGCAGGCTGATATAATGCAGGGTAGAAAATAAGTTTGCATTCCCAAACAAGTCTGTTCCAGACTTTTAGAAGTTACGGACGGTCTGTAGGCGTTGTGCTTTTGTCAATTAGCACATCTCAAGTTCTCTTGTACTCCGGCCACACCGAGAAAACTTTCTGATTGAACGATAGAATATTCCCGCTACGAGATCAACCCTCAAACTTTTGCCTTGTTTATTCTTTTTCCAACCAGAATTTTAATTCGGTAATATTAACTAATTCAGCTAATGCGAAGGTTTCGAGTCACAAAGGATCCATTTGAAGAGTTCGTCTGCTAAAAGTCGAAGCATTGAAAGATATCGAGATATGGCTGTTCTCGTCTGTTACCCTTTGCTCTAAACTGAGACACTGCCTCTGGGGATAAACATGCAAGACTTTCCGTGGTCTATCAGCCTGTTTGGTACTTAGCAGTCTTCGCACTCTGCTGTGTATACTTAAATCATAAATAATATTCTTCCTGCGATATTAAACGCCGAATGTTTATTTAAATTTAAGTGCGTAATAAATCAATTACGATAGACAAATATAGCGAATACATAAAACTAGAAACTATAAATTAATTACATTATAACGGCCATAAATCTATTGTTAAGTTTCAACACTATAGGCGTATAAAACACACGTTGTGTAAAAATAGTAAAAAACAACATAAAGTGAAAACCGCTAACATAAATATTCAACCCCTTTCAGTGAAATAAATCTACGAACAAAATTAAAACGGCGGTCGAAAGGGGTAGCGGAAAATAAAAGAAGATAAAGAGAGACCGATCGAACGGATTAATATGTTAACAAACAAAGATAAAGCTTGTTTTATTCAGCAGCATGTTTTATTATGCCCTTGTTTTAATTTTGTTAAAGAGCAGCAGCTTTTGTATACATTTTTGCTTCACTTATCAATATTTCAAATTTTCAAAACCTCGTTTTACAAAATTTATTACCGCGCTCTCTGTTTCAAATATTTAATAGGATATTAATAAAAGGAATGTCCTTTTAGGCGTATTTTCAAAAGCTAAGCGTTATATCTTTAGTCAATGATAAACGTCCATAAGAGAAGCTTTATCTGAAATATTCTAAAAGGGTACGTTATAGCCAGAGTATGATAACATAAAATATCTTGCAAATCCCAAATTTATGGAGGTAGGTGTGACAAAAAGGCATTTTGCATATGATATCCTAAATATATTGCACGATACGATGTCAATGGGGATTTGGGACGTTGCAGTGTACACAAAAAAATCTCAATTCAAAAATTGTATACCTCGACACATCCTAAATCAAAAATTCTCGTTTATAAAATATTAGACTTAATTTAGACCAGCCAAAATTACATTCTTACGATAGGCATACATCAACGTCGGCTTCATATTTACTTAGAATATCAACCGGAAAATCCATTTTTAGAATTTCCGCTTTTACCTATACTTCCAGCTGGCAACGTCTGCCTACATAACAAAGAATTTCTTGCTCGTAGGTACATCAATAACTTCTCTTCGTGCAATTTTCCAAAATTTTGCTCAAACACACGCGCGGTGTGTTATTTCTGCAAATCAAGGGAAACTCGAGCGTCGTCGAATTTTATTCAAATTTTCCGACGACATTGAAAAAAATCTTGACGGCTCTTCACGAAATAATGGAAAAATCTAAGACCTGCGAACCGTTTAAAAGCTCCTTTGTCGACTTTCTAGAAGTCTGTAAGCTTCTCCAGGACGGAGCATTTTCAATAAAAAAAACCACGTCGTCTGCATATTAAAATGCGCATACGTGCAAAAAGGAAAACCACGACGATCGTAACGTGAATTAAAATTGAAATGCCGTGCAACAGCGCGTGCGAAAACCAACTCGCAGTGTAAAAAATTAAAATTTTCACCTTCTCACCCGTCGAGTGCTAAATGCACTTCAAAATCCAATAATCCAAAAATGCTTAAACGGATAATATGTACTTCAATTTTTTTTTGTTATCGAGAAGAAAGTGATCGGAAAATTCCTCAAGAGCGCCCTTGAAAATGTAATGGAAAGTCATGATATTAAAGGTTAAAGAGCATCTCTAATATTTATTAGATTGGAAGCATCAGCTTCCACTTGTTTCCAATGGTCTGGCAGTAGAAAGGACAATTTAACAAGAAGTTACCAACATTTACCCAGTAGGACTGACGGCTTAACTCGACCTCCCGAGGTAATAAGATGGTCATAAGAAAGTTAACTCTCTCTTCGGACTCCAACTTAATATATTACTGTCAGCAGTTGATCGACTAACTACTAGGCCTCTCCGTAACCCAATCCGGATTCAAAACTGACCAACTAAAAGCTTCTTCTTGTTCTCATCGAGTGGGTATGTCACAATCTGTTACATATTTCACACCCCCAGACCCCCCGGTCTGTCAAGTTTGCCTCCTGACCATTTAGGCTCCCACACACAGTACACCAAGAAGCTTTATGATCTGACTCCGTATCTGTCAGTCTTTCTTTTTAATTCATTTTTGATAATTTTAACAAGTTTAACAAGTTTTCCTAGGTTACATACACTCCTATACTTCTACGCTGATTTCCTTCAAAAGTACAATAGAAAACACTTAAATATTCTGAAAAGCAAATTTTAAGCTTTCTTATGAGGCGAAGATAAATAAAATCGGTCCAACGGTTACTTCACAATTTAATTTTGAAAAAATCGAATTTTTACCTGTAATTTTCACAACTGCAAGTCAATCGCCGTGCTAAAATTGCATTCTGTAGCCGGTCCGTGTGCTCGACGTAAATATTAGCATTAGCGTATTGTAGTGTGAGAAACCCGCTTCACTTGACTCGGATGCCGTTCCCGTTTTAAGACGGAATTCTTTTGTCGGAAAGAAAAGGCATTCATGACGCCCCCTCCACCTCTTATATTCCTGCATAATAATCTGCGGCGACCTTTGTTATTGTTTACAGCCCCCCCCCCCCCCAAACAATAATTTTTAATTTTAAGCTATACTCTTGCAGTGCTTGATTCAATTTACACAGTTTCCGTGTAAACTGGAGGGTGTTCCACACCCTCCAGACCCCCCGGTTTAAAAATTCATAATTTTTTTGGAGTCTTCTGTATTTTTGTAATCTGTAATTTTTAAAGTTGGTGAAAACTTAAAAATCACTGTTATATTATTTGCAGCATATTTTCTGTAAGTATAAAGTTTCCTATTTAACAGTCGATTGCAGAAGATATACTTGAACCTTCCTTCGGTCTGCCAAACCGGGGGGTCTGGGGGGTGTGGAACACCCTCCAGTTACACGAATGTATGGAATACCCCCCAGTACCCGATCAATTGTATGTAATACCTCTGGAATTGCCTAACACAAATGAAAATTCACCGGAGAAATCCGGAGTACAAATAACTTCAACCAAATAATTTCATTGAATCAATGAAATTTCAACCGATAAACCAAAATCCGCTGTAATTATGATTTTATTCGTCGTATTAATGAATTTGTTCATTGTATTTACGAAAACTTCATAAATAATTTCAGCTTTTCCACCACAGAAAACGCGTGAGCCCGATTGAATGACGTCAGCGTCGATGATATCGAGAAATATTGCATTCAAATTATCAAAAGAACTGCATCAGGTTTTTGCTTTGGTCCTGGTGTCAGGATAAGTACGATAACCCCGTACTAAGCCCCGCCAATGACGTGGATTTTATTTTACTTGGACAGTGAACTTGTCGGTCGCAGTTCCACTCATTAAAAACATCCCCGAAGCGGTCCCAACTCAAAAATTATGTTTTTAACTTAAATTTCAACTGAAACCGTCTTCGCCCAATAAACTGCACGTATTATCCCCTAAATTAATGTATACCTCTGGCATATTAAGGGCAACATTGTGAAGGGTAAATAAATTTGGACAATTCACCGAAGATCTAATTATTTATTATATAACCTGCATTCACTTACAATGATAGCTGTTAAAACCAAGGAGGGCATTAAAAGAGACCATAAAAATACTATTTCGATACAAGTAAACTCGTAAGCAAGATAACAACGAACCAATAAAAATGAACAAAGGTCTTCGGAACGAATATGTTGAAAATAAACTTTACAATGTAAACTTATCAATTAAAAACATCAACCGGCAGGAAAATAAAAACCATTTCAAAAGTAATTACAAATTTTCTCGTTTCGCTGGAAAAACTAATTAAAAAAGTTAAATAACAAACTAACACAAAGTAGGTAATTAGTAATAAAATAAAAGAAAACACGCAAAATCAAACATTAACGGTTGTTAAATTTTCTATCGTAAATTTATAGTCAATCGAACCCTCTAAATTTTTTATCGGTTGTTGCGTTTTGCCCAGTTTTACGACATCGTATAACTAAAATCAGCGGAATAGGAATAGAATAAAAAATATTGCACGTTACTATCCGGGCGACAAATACTTATAATATTAGTTTAAAAATTAAAAACCATCCATTATTTGTTTAAACCCCCACATAGGAAAAAGTCGAAGTTTTTAATTAGTGAAACAATTTGTTGATTTTATTTGAGCATTAAAGCAAAATTGATTGCAAAATTTAATTAATGAACACAGCAATAAAACGATAATTTAATAATTTTAACGAAGAGTTGATGTACCTAATTCGCAGCTCAAAATATATAAACAAGTCCAAATGAACAGCAGACATATTAAATGCAGAAATTTTGCCTAATTGGTACTAATTAGTGATACTTAAGTTACAGTTATTCCAGAATGCGATATTTTAGGAACTAACTAATGAGTTTCCTTTTATAAGTTTCTTTCGTACTCGTTCTGATTTCAGTTATTTTTTTCAATTACCAGCTCTTAATGTAGTCGTTAAGAACAGTTGCTAGTAATTAAGAAGTAAAATTATTCGCTAAACCCTTAAGAATTAAGAGAATTAGAAATTACCCCCTGAATACTATTACGCTAGTTAGCCAATCTGTCGAGGAGCCAGACTTTTTTTTTGGCTTTCCTCTGCCGAAATATATCAAATTTTAAGCGGAAAATTAAGCAGGTTACCCGATCAATCATTAAAATGTCGACTGGGTGGATGCAATCAAAAATTTTTATCTTGACCGCCATGTAAAATATTGCTATAAATTTTATAACGTTTTCAAAAATTTAGCAACCTCGAAATGTCGAATTTACAACTGAAGACCTCACCGTCGTAAAAATATTTCGTATAAAATCAACCAAAATCGCGTTCAAGTTAGTGCTATCGAATATTACGATCAAGTTCCGCTATAAATATGCCCTAAACAGCTCCACCGGACTATCGACACCTTCACTTCCTTTTCAGTAACTGAAAATCGACCGAATCAAGCTTCTGAGTCATTACGTAAGATCAAAGAAAAGCTTGTTAACGAAGTCGCATTAAAAATAAATAACGTGGCGTAGCCGAGTTAGAAAACGGTAAATTTTAATTTCGAAAACACGGAAATGAATATTCAACGATATTTATAAAATCAAAAAAAAAATCGGTCTCGAGACAGGTGAGACAGTCAGCTGGTTCTGTTATTGTATGCCGAATATTTTAGAATAATGATTTCTGATGTTGTAGTGTTTGCCTTAGGGCAATCTGATTTGCAAACGTCTAATTTGTATGTTAATTGGTGTTTTGGAACAGACACTTCGGAACAACCAAGTCTGCTGTTTTGCACATATCTCAACACCAAGTCATCACAACCTGGTGGTTATAACAGTTTTGTAGGTCAAATCAATCCTAATCGAGAATAACCACAAGAAACTCTCTAAAAGAAATAACTAGAAAACTCAAATGGGATCGCTTGTAAATGTTTCCAGAGAAACCACGAAGCTGGTTTACTTCAGTTTAACACAAACTGCAGGTTAAAACAGAATGATTCTGAAGATTGCTCCAAAAAAATAAATTGTTTCTTTCCGTCGACAAATGCGCACGAATGGATTAACGAGATTCGGAGAGAAGAGAGAATTTGTCGATTAGAGATGATGATAGCGGTTAATTTGAATTCAATAGGAATGCAATGCTATGTTTTAATGTTTCTTTTGTTTAATGCTATAGGATTCCCCAATGAGAGTTAACCAAGAAGTAAATTCTTCAACTAAACCACCCAGTTTAATTTTTATATTATTATTAATTTTGTTCGTAGCCTTCAGCTGTAGGTTAATGTTGCTTGCTTTGCTTTATTGTTCGTTCTGTGTTTTATCCTGATTAAGAAATTGCAGGGCGGCCACCAGTTAAAAATAAAATTTATTTATGAATTTATGACAATTTAATATAAAATTTATGACAAGTTAAGGGTGGGATTTCACCGACAAAGATAGAGATAATATTTCAATGTAATAGAGAGAGACCGAAATGTTACAATTTTTTGATTTGATTTGGGTCTGGAATGATATAGACTACAACAAATTGTTAATTAGGAGTTTATTTTCTTAATGCGGTCAGTATGGGGGGGGGGGAAAAAAATTTGAGACCTTCTTAACCGAAATAGAATATTAATTATTATTGCCGTTTTTAATTATTAAGTGCAGTTTACGTTGATTTATGATTTATCATAGGAGAAACCATAAAACACAGTTCACACCTTGTTTTCTTTCTTAAAATTATAAAAAAAACATCCTGCAATGATAAATCCTAAGAGAAATCATATAATGTAAAATGCATTTTATTGTTATTTCCACAAATCTATCTCCACAATCTCCGATTGCGTCCTAATAGAAACGTACGTTTCCTAGGCGACAAAGAACTTCTATTTGAGCAAAGAAACCACTCTTTAGGTTATTTAATGACATTAATGAGATTATCAATATTGGATTGAGTTATAAGCTTATTACATCATGAGAACAAATGAGCTATGAGAATCTCGTTAATCCAGTCGTGCGCAAGTTTCACATTTTCGCTTACATTAAGAGCATAAAATGTCATAAATGACTTCCTAGGGAAATTTTTTTAATAGAGCAATATCCTGTTGCCTTCCCCATAGCCCAGAGATCGCTATTGGATTTTAGATCACAGCAGAGTGTGATCTTTCCGGTTTACTACGTGATCTAAATGTTAATATATTTATTCTGTATCCGCAAGCTTTTCCAATCACCCGATGGAGGAATCGCTGTGGAAATGTGGTGTATAAGTGAAGGGAAATCTACAGAAATTCTAAGAAATCCCGATAAATCTTAGGAAATGTAGAAATCCGAAAGTCCATAGAAATATCGGTTACGGTAGATCTTTCAAGAGCTTTTCCTTCAAAAGTTGGAAAGAATTTCTTTAAATATTGTGCATCCAGTCCATTAAATCCAGTGTATTTGCAATCCGATGATTGTAATAACTAATTCACACGCCCTGCGGGCGGCTCCGGGTGGTTTCCCAACCCCTGACATTTGGCAAATCTCAGATCCCAGCCACCATTCGAATTTCGTCATTTCCGAGTTCTGCTGTGCCCCGGGAGATTTTTTAAAGAGTTTAGCGCTTGTTAAAATGGCTCGCCCAGTGCAAATCGGTGATACAAAATCTGCTTTTTCAAAAAATTCATATTTTGATCTTACACTCATACATATGGCTTTCGCTGTAGTGAAACCGAAATTGTTCTCGAAAGCAATCTGAGTGCACGTGCACTTGTTAAAGAATTAATAAAAGAAAAGCCGAAATAAATATTTTAAATTAAGGGTAGCAATTAGTAACTAAGCTACCGGGGTTCGAAATTTGGAGCATAAAAATGAGAAATTTTACGATTTAATTTATTTAAGCTTCCGAAAACAAGTCAAGATTGGTCGAGAACAAAAATGTACTTTATAAAAGAGTATTGTAAGAAAAACAAAATCAATTTGAAGAGTCGTTTTTGCTATCGTTTTAGGGTAAAAGGGAATATATCCCTTACAGGAAATTAACTTGCTGAAGAGACTGTTTTTTTAATAGGCGATTTGCCGTTTTTCCGAATTTCGGTCATGCATCCAAATTGGCGATTTAAATAATTGAAAGGGAATTCCATTTTCGTCGATTTTGCTAAAAATGATAGGAAGAAAAATTGTAATAGTAACACAGTGCGTGCTAACTAGAAAACAAACATTGTATTGTCACAGAATCTCTGAGAAACTTGGAAAATCGATGCCATTTGCATAGCTCGTAAAGATCCTGGTGTGAAATACCCGAGCTTCGATATAATGGACTCACATTTCAGTTTTATATGTTGGTAGCCTAAATACGTGAACATTGGAACAAATAGAACTTAAAATAAAAAAAGTTGTTCAAGTTATTCTTATTCCTAGCTAGCTTTACAATTTAATTAATTTCATGTAAACTGGAGTAGATTAATTTGGAGACGTAATGCGGATATTTGTGCCAAGTTAAGCCTTAGTGCAGTTGCGCTTTAAACAGAATTTAGTTTAACTAATATAGCAACTAACTACTCGTTATGTAAATGTAGTAATTTATTTAATAGTTGTAGAAGTTTATGGCTTTGCAATTAATTTAGTTTGGTAAAAAAGTTAAACTTAAAATTGCAAATGATCAAGTCTAGATCAACTTTTATTACTTCAAGCTTCATTTCCTCCTGATTTAAATGTCTTCCTTGTTTAGCAGAAGAAAACCCCATAATAATTAATAATTTACTAACCTTACAGCTCGGGGCTTTAAAATGCCTGGAGAGAGAATCTGCTTTGCCTGAAAAAAAAAAGTTTCAATTAATATTTTGATAACTGAAGCTGTTCCTGCTTCCCTACCCTCAGGATACTACTGAAAATTACTATGCAATCGGAGTAAAATTGAATTTATTGATGCATTAAGACAATATGGAATTACAAGCCAACGGAGTATTAAATACCCACCTAAATTAGCTGTAAATACGGAACTGGTTTAAGTTCCCATATTCCATAACTAAGAAGTAAGTTATTGTCTCAATTAAAACTACATAGGCACCTATAGCTGCATTGTTGGATAGAGACAAAGGTTCGCCGAGGATATAACAATAATACGGAATTGATGAATAGTTTAGCATAAAATGCAACCCCGTAGCAGTCTGTCAGCAAAATTTATGACTCGACAATATTTCAACGAACTTCATGTTAAATAGGGCGTATACTCAAAACATCGACATTACCTAACAAAATTACTTTAAATACCAAACTCCAAAAATTATTTGAAAGAATACATAAATACGATGTGCATCGCTTGATGTGACTGTCCGGAAGATATATTTAGGTCTGACCGAAAATACAAAAACTAATAAATAAGCTGGATTTTTGCAAATCCTTAAAAGGTAAAATAAATTTATCAGATCGTCTCTTGAAACGACTTACGGGTTGCTTTTACTACTAAAACGTTCCAATACCAAGTGAAGAGTAATGATGAAAAGGGATGGCTAAACCTGGGTCTAAACGGCTCCGTAGCATGTGAGAGAGTGTATAAAACAGGTCTCTCACACATGACAAACGCTGGAAGGTAGAATATGCTATCAGCTTCATCAATGCTGCTAAAGAGCTACCAAATCAACCACAAAGTTCTTCGTAGTTTCACTGTCACCTCACCACAACCACACTATCGGAATTTTAAGGCTTTCATTCTGTATAATAGAGCTGTATATCCCCCCCCCCCCCCTAGGAAGTTTATATTTTCATAAAATCAACTACAGAGTCATTGAGCCACCGTCAGAGGATATTAGGTGAGTAATTGCGCCTTATCTCAATTGTTTTCGAAAGAAAAACTCTTATAATGGTAGATAACAGTCCACTTTACACCTTGAACTGAAAGAGTAAAGTAGTTATTGCCAACTCCGAGTATAACTTTTCAAAACAGGTAAAATTACACTTTGATTCCACATTTAAAAGGACGACTGCAGGTGATTACTTTTGCAGTTTAAGTGAAGGTAATTTGGGTATTCAGAAGCAAAATCATCAAATTAGCTGATCCTAAGTGAGATAAGAGATTATTCTCGTCTTCTCTGTTTATTTCTTATTCCGAATATTTTTAAATTAAAATAGAGCTTATTAGGTTTAAGAACAAGTGCTGAATCAGAGAAAACTTGAAACTTTCTTCTGACCGTCTCCATTCTTCGGAGGGTACGTAAAGCCGTCGGTCTCCTGCACTGAAATAATTCATCATTTTTGCGCTGATGAACAAAATTCATCATATTGATGAAAAATTCATAACATTCATGAAAAAAATCATTGTATTTATGAATTTGTTCATCAATTTGATGAATTTTGTTCATCGGCGCAAAAATTATGAAGTGAACCATTTTTTTAGTGTGGGTTGATGATTGTCACAATCAACTAGGAAAAAATGGTTACAGACATTCCCTATTTCGGTTTAATCAGGGGTCTAACTGCTAAAATATGAAAATTTTGGGTTTAGATCAGGTGACTTTAAACCATTCCCACCAATTATTGATGAATGATAGGTCATTTCAGCGTCGAATTCAATCATTTCGGCTGAAGAATTTCGAAAATTTGGGCCAAAGTGGTTGACGACCAGAAATGTGAAGTCAATTCAAAATTTTTCAACCTAAATAATTTAAATAACACAAAAAATTTCAATTTCAATCTTCACACCCTGATGAATATTGCATTTAATTACTGGAATACTGGAGGGTACAGCTTGTCGTTGGCTGTCTTTTTCTTCTGAACATAATTGTTGGGTAACTGGGGGGTATTCTATACCCCCCAGACCCCCCGGTTTGCCAAACCGATAGTTTGAAAGTATTTCATTAATTGAAGGCTTTCGTTCTTTCAGAAGAAGCCTATTTATACATCGCGGAAGTGTTGATATCTTAGATTTCAATCGATCTCTTCTCTGCCCCCCCCCCCCCACTGAACAAAAAGCTGTGATATATATACAATGAAAATTTCATTAAATCAATTAAATTTCAACCAATGAACTAAAATTCGCAATAATTATGAAAAATTTCATAGTAGTATTAACGAATTTCTTTATTGTTTTAATGAATTCCTTCATTGTATTTACGAAAGATTTTTAAATGAGTTCATTGGTTCGCGGTTGCGTAGGGTCAGCATAACATGCGAAATTCAAATCAGTACTAAAATTAAAAGTATTTTAAAAATTACAATTTTAATCTTCACACCCCAAAGAATAATTTATTTTATCCGGCCCCCCCCTACCCCCCCGGTGCGTACCGCTACGACTTACAAATGTATTAGGTTTCAAATAGTGTCAAACAAAAATGTGCTGAATTACTCAATTGTTAATATGAGGGGGTTCCCCCAAATTCCCCGGTAATTTAATAATTATATAATAAAAATCTCTCCGCATAAAAAATATTATTCCGATTAGGAAAAAACTAAAGATTTAATTCTGTTTTTGGGAGTGGGCACCCATTGCCCTCCCCGTGCCAGCCGCCACGGCCAAAAGCTAATGTCGTCTAACTGAGTACATCACAGTCAATTTTTGAAACTTTACGTTAAAAATTTTTTAAGCGGAAATCTTCCCCACACCCGCGAATCACATTCAACATGAAAAATTTATTTGGGCGCACTTGGATAATTTGCCGAAAGCCAACTCGAGATTCTTCCATGTAACTGTGGCTACTAACCGGTGACGTCAGTGATATTTTGGCGCAATAGTTTTAATTTGAATCTAATTAGCATTCAAATGAGAAGTCACACGACAAAGACATCCTAAAACATTTACCAAAAGGGGCTAATTTTTGTACACTAGCTTTCCTTGAATTTCCTAAGATTTCTTGTTTTTTTTTAAGATCTCTCCGGATTTTCTTTTATTTCTACATCAGATTTTCCCAGAGATTTCTTCTTGAAGGAATTCTTCAACGACTGAACGACTTCGGATTCGACGAATCCCAGCTATTTTTACTCTTCTATTTTTTTCTTTTGGACAGAAATACGCTGTAAAAGTGAAGGAAATACAGGAAAATCCCATGATTTTGATGATGCTGAACGTCATCAGAAATATTACCCAAATTTGTCCATTCTTCTGGTATCAAATTATCATATTCCCGAGTAAATTGCATTGGAAAAGTACCGTCAATTAATTAAAGTAATATCTACACCGGAAGTATCACTACTGTAATTAAGTTTTCCCATTAAAATACCGGTGACTATTTTTGGAGTGCTTGCTAATTCGATCATTTGAAAAACTGTAGGCGAGTAGGCGACCTCAACCTTAAAACCTCCATAATGTAATTTAACATCTAATATTTTCCGCATTTCAAAATTCATGCACTTGATGGATGATATTTTTACGGTTCACTTCAGTTTGGTTTGACAAGCGGAATGATAATCAAAATGTTTTCTCATTTCTCTTGCAAAATCGGTAATTAACTGTCCATTTTAAAAAATACCAAAGACGGTGGAGCTAAATTACTTGACAAAGACGAAACTGAAAGAATGTCGAGAAGGTTTAACCTGCTTTCGAGCAAGCAAATTAATTTTTAGTTCTGAAAACTTCAAATAGGTACTTTCTTTTCTAAAACACAATAAAGCTCGAAGTACAAGCAGATAAAATTTAATTCAATTTCTAGAAAATGGGACGATCCGACGTGTTGTATAATGAGGATAAAGCTCGATTACATGAATATGTCAATTTAGGGTGGAAATGCAAAAATCTTCCGAGCGCTGGCGCTGGCTGGTAAATTAGTGATCAAGTTAAAACACAATAAAAAATTACCTACAAAATGAAACAAATTTCATAATAACAAAGTTCTTTAGATTATAAATTGACTCATTAAAAATTAAGAAAAAACGTCTTTTTAAAAACTCAATTAATTCGGCAATTAAGTAGAGGATGAGGAAGTCTCGACGCCGCGTCGTACACTTTTTCTTCCTGGCGATGGAAATTGATTTTCAAATGATGAGACATCTTTTGGGCACATTTTAAATTTTAGCCAAAGCAAAAACCGACAAATGTTGGGATTGAGAAGTACAAAACAAGCTACTGTCTCAAAGACGAATGATTACCAAATAAAAGAAATAAAGCCAGTGAAACGTAAAAGAATGGAATTAGAGATAAAGGGAGATATATAAAAAACAAAGAAAAGATGTGTTGCACGAATAAAACGAGCCATTATTTAGGGAAATAGACACATTCGCAAACGACATGGAATCAATATTATATCTTGGAGATAACAATGAAGCTTACAAAGCCCAGCGTTCGTTAAAATACTTCGAAAATATCCTATTAAATGATGCTGACTATTAAAAATTTATCGAAGTGTTATTTATTGTGTAGTAAAACCCCAAGAAATAAATAATTTTGGACTTTACAACGAAAAATTGCCTCAAAAGCTCCAAACTGCGTTTAAACTCGAGCGTTTTTACAAATCAGGTTAGAGAAAAGTTTTAGAGAAGTTAAAAAGTGCTGCTCGAGTTTAAAATTTTCGAATAATAAAACTGATAATTTTTTCATACCTTCGCCCAAAAAACCACCTTTTATCTTAACCGACCGACTGCGCCATTAATTTGACAAATTTTAAAATAACAAATACGCGACAGAACCTTCCAGGATTTAAGCAAAGAAAAACATTTTCCTCCTCGACGGATGTCACGGGAATTTATAAAACGGTGGGGTGTGTATCGACAATTTTGTTTAAGTGCCCAAATTTGTCACATCATCCTGTACCTGCGGTGCCTAATAAATTTCATAAATAAACGTTTTAGCCTTCATAAAAATTCAGTGTTAATAAAAATTCCCTGACGTACAAATTGAACCAATTGGTTCAATTAAAAGTTCAAGGGGCAATTACTAAAACGGCAGAATTTGAAATCAATATTCATCACAAATATGATCATCATTCTAAAAACGTCAATTTTTTATTTCATCAATTAAACCCGACTAATTTTTGATTTTTAAAACGAGACCTTGCAACTCAATTTAAATCGCACGCTTTTTTAATTAGTCTTTCAAATGATATCTCTCCAGCTTAGGAAAATAGGAAAAACCAATTGCCCGAAGAAGAAACTACTTGATGAAACATCAGCCCTTTCATCAAAGGGAACTATTTTAATTAGCAACCTAGCAACAACATTTTTAATTAAAAATGGACGAATTGCTTTTCATCACCGCATTGGCAAGTTTTCCCACTGATTTATAAAAAATAATTAACTTATTCATTCGGTTTCTAATTTAATTAAAAATTACAATCGCTTTAAAAATATGCATTTAGAGCAGATCTCGAGTTTTGTTCTGCAGAATTTTGCATCCGGAAAACTGAAAAGAGGTCAAATAATTCACACTTCAAAACACTAGCTTTGATCGAAATATCCGATCAACAAAGCGCTTTTGTCGTAAAAAGACAACAGGTCATGAAAAGGTACGCTACACCACCCCCTCCCCCTTACAATGAAACTTTGAAATAGCAGATAAGTTATACACAGTTAAAGTTCCTTCCCTACGGACCGAATATTCTTCGGGGTTTCAGATTATCGCCGTGCAATGTGAAAACAGGAAGAAGCTGCAGATGGGTAGATTTTCCGACTGCAGCAGTTTTTCCTAAGGAAACGAGAGGAAATAACTTCTACTCCAAAATTCTGGCGTTCAATTTGAATAACTTTCGATTCAACGACCTTGATTATAATAATAATTCGTCTGGATGTGTAAAGGGATCCGTTCCAAAAATAAAGTAACCAGAAACTGTTGATGTTACGTAACACAAAAAAGTTGGCAAAACACGGAAACAAAAACAAATTTATCGACCATCATGCGTTAAAGGCAAAATAACACAATTATTCACAAGAATTTCAAATTGTACATTAAAACCAGTTTGATTGATTATCCTGCTCTCCATGTATGTGGTAGTTAGTTAGTTGAAGAGTTTTCGTCTGTGAAAATTTATTTTGTATTCGAATAAAATTTTATGAAAAAAAATACATTTTAGCGAGTAATGAAATTTGCGATTGTTGTCATAATAATTAAATTGCTCTTCAAAGAACAAAAATATGTTTTCCATTCAAACAAAAGACGAATGGAATACAAACTTCCGTCTATATAGGTCATACAAAAGAAATATTCTAATAATATCAAGTTAAAATAACCAAGAAGGTTCTCGGGAGATGAGTTGGTTTATATTAGTAATCCTCTTAAATTATAATTTAATAAGTCTTTGCGAAAATGTTTCCTTTTGGAAGAAAATTAATTATATCGAGAGAAAGCTTAAATCGATTGGCTATTTTAATGCCTCATTGTGTAACTGAAGCAGTTACCAATTAATTGTCGAATAAATGAAATGATTTCTGAAGCTAATTCTCAAGAGGTACAACTTGAAAACCATCCGCTATTATAAGCGAGTCTCCACCACTTTCTTTCTTCTATGTATATCACAGTTGAACAGGCCATCTATGGTGAGTCGAATAAATTATCACTGCCAAACTTGGTATTGCTATGCAACCGATTGGGGTTGTCCGATTTCACTTGTTTGAGAATTTGTATCCAGTTGAATGTCGACAACTTTCCCATGATAGTGGAATTATAAATCTTACAATACTAGATTTCCAAAGTTGTGCGGCTTGAAGGCCGCACTGAGCCGTCACCCTCCAGTAACCTCCCAAACTTTTTAGAAGCGTAATTTAAAATGAATCAATCGGAGGTGCGTTACAGAAGTACAGACGTGGTTACTTAATTAAAATTGTCCTACCCCCTTAAGATAAAACCTAATGTGACGCATATGGCGTATTAAATATTGTTGTACAATGGGTCGCGGAAAAATATATGTCGGCAATGATAAAAGGTTAAGAGAAACGAGAAAAAAAAATTAAAAAAAAAAGAATTAGGACGAATTTAGATTAAATTCTCGGGGGGGGGGGATTTCTGAGTTTTTTTATGCTTGCAGTCGGACTTCCTGAACCTTTGTACCTAATTAATAAATAATTTCGGGGAGTTTTAAACCCTAAAACCGCCCTCCCTCCTAGAAAAACAGCCTTGACACGAGGAGAGCCGCATTTAGAGTAAATTTTCGGGGGGGCGGAGTCTAATATTATAATTTAATGTTTTTGTTTTGAAGATTTTTGTTGTTTTTTTTCTGATTTTCTTATGATTGCAATCGGACTTCCTGAACTTTAGTAATTGATAAATAATTTCGGGGAGGGTTCTAACCCCTAACCCCCCCCCACACCCATAAAAACGACTTTGGCACAAGCAAGGCCATATTTATACTAAATTTTCTGGGAAGTTGATTGTTATAATTTAATGTTTTTGTTTCAGTTTTGAAGATTTCTTTGTTTTTTTCTGATTTATTTACGATTGCAGTTGGAAATTCTCCCGTCGGAGGAGAATCAGTCTTATCCCGCTTCCTGGACCATTGGGGGGGGGGGGAGCTAGAATCGACCCCGATTAGAGCCGTTGTCGATTTTTCGTACCCCCCCCCCCCCATTTGGTCCTGGAGGAATACTTGATTCACGTACTCGAGTATTGGCTGCCGGAAGGGGAATGGAGTTACCATTACTTGATCTTGGGTGTGATTGAATGAAATGAATTTGTTCAATGCGAAAAACGTCATCGCCATCTCCATTTAAATCTAGGTAACACATCATTACGACTTGAAAAAAAACGTGGGTAAAAGGAGGGGGAAGGGGGGATTATTACCCCCGCCATGAATCTTAAAAGAAAGGACTTGAATTTGACACTTTAATTATCCCCTTAATAGCCCACACCTATTTATACCTGACACACCTCTAATTGGTTCATTTTACGTTACCAACCTAAAAAAATTAGAGATCGCGAGAGAATGATATGACAGTGCGGCCTTCAGGCCGCACAACCTGGGCAATCTAGTTACTACATAAAATCAAAATAACGCAACCGGTTGACAGTTAAGTGCCATTCTTATCCAATTCCCGTTACGTAAATTAGCACAACATAAGAAAAGTTAAAGTACATTTAAACGTATGTTTGGGTTCAGAATGATAATGATAAATCCAATAAGTATCTACTAATTGAGGGGCCTAGAAGTAAAAGGGTTCAAGTGACTTTTTTTAAACAATGCAAAATATCATACTTAAAGGGTATCCTTCCTAACTTGGAGGTAAAATAAATGGATTTTTATTTTCGCTTTTAATTAATACTAAGACAATAAATTATTTTTCAAACTTTTCCCTGGAATTTTGAATTTCAAGTTAACTTTATTGGCATTTATTTTAGAACTACTGAAAATGCACTTGAATCCTTTTACTTCCTGGCCCCTCAATTGTGATTGTGAATCCAAACATAACATTCGATGTGCTTTAAGTTTTCTTAATTATATTTTTATGCTAATTACGTAGCGTTAAATGGATGAGAATGGTACTTTGAAGGAATCGTACCCCCCCCCCCCCCCCCCCCCCCCGGTTCAAAGATCAAGAATTTAGGTGTATGTTTTGTAATCGACTTTATTCAACTGGCATATTGTTGTGTATCAAAACCTACTGCAGTCTTTTTCTATACATTTTCATTCAAATATCTGGGTTTTTCTTCCAACTTTACCTAAAAAACGTAGTAATTTTTTCTGTTCCTGTGATTAGGAAAATTGAGAGTCAATTTCCTCTAGATTGCCACGTAGACCATCCTCCTTGTTCAGGCAGAGCCCTAGCTTTTACTGTTTACAGTTTTGCAAATAACTGAGGGGCAAAATGTACAGAACCAAAAATATAGAGAATAAGTTTTTTGGAAAAAATCGTCAATAATTGCAGTTGTATTCCCCGAAGATGATTAATACTAGTAAAAACTGCCATAAATAGACAAAAAGAACAGGAAATTGAGTGGTGATAGATAACGATGATTTATTTCACCTGGCAGTGACGTTGGTGCCGAATAAATTAGTGATGTCACCTCGTAGAAACATCAAATAAAGCACCGAGTCTTTTGGTTTACTTTAACTTGTGAACGAAAAATCTAACTTTCTCATCGATGTGCAATTTCCGTATGTTCACCATTAACTTTTCCTTTTAAAATGTAATTAAGTTTCGAACTGTCACTAAAAAACCGTTAGTTGCAAGAAGTTCCCAACTCTCGGTGCAAGTCAATATAATTTAAAATTCACAAAAAAAGCAATAAAAGCAGCTGTTACTGCTTCTGTTCAAAAAGTTAAATTTTGACAACCAAACTCGCGACATTTTTAGGGCCGTATAGTAAATTCGCAAGACAATCGTCGATAAATTTGACGTATCAAGGTCGTTGATGTAACTTGCAACACAATAACATTAAATTTTTGCTTGTAAAATTGCAAAACACCTATTTTCGTGTGGGTAATTCAAATCACAACCTACGCTGCTCATTATTTATGTAGGTCAAATATAACCTACAAATTTGAAGGTGTAAATTTTGAATAATCAAAGCTGAGGTAAATTTGAAACAAAACAACACCGCATTCGGATGATACCGCAAACAATTGCATTGTTTTCGAGCGTCAAAATAAACAAAACGTTAAAAATAATCGAGAGTACGAAATTAAATTTACTTACGAAAAATGCAGCCTCTGCAAAGCCAGTTGACAAGTGCACGTTTATAAAGGAACCATCACGACACACGAAAACACACACAAATAATAAAAATAGTCAAAAGTAACTATAAGAACACAAAATTATGTAAAACTACACCACCCTGCAGGCGAGCTGCCATGCTGCAAATTCAAACTGAACATCGCGCATGTGCCATACACGAAATTATATAAAACGGATCTCTTTGATAAATAACTTTCAGGTATTTTATGATCGTCATTCACCTTCACATAAACATGTAATAACACCCACAATCATTTATACAAACAAATATTATGAATGAATAAATAATAAAGTAATAAAATGTTAACTAACTGCGCTATTAGTAGTCGATTATGGGTGGCGCTTGACCAAAATGTTTATTGTCTATCAATCTAGGAAAAACAAAAACGCTCCAAATTTTTTTATTTCAAATCCAGTTTTTTCACTTTGAAATAGTGCACCTGCCGGTCTATAAATTTACCTCTTTGCAGTGGGAATCAAATTGTTTGTAAATAAAAGAGAAGAGCTCTTTTACGAGGTGAAATCCATAAATAACGAGACAAACTTCATGAACTACCTGTCATTAACTGCATGCAGAGAAACAAACGAATGTGCAATTGCGAATCAAGAAAGTCATGCAGTAGCGTAGTGGGAAAATTAGGATCGCCTAAAATCAACAAATTTTGAGTTATGAATTAAATTAAGACAAGATTACAATAAACCTGCATTAAAACACTGGCGGCTTTCCATGTGTGGTAGGTGTGACATTTGCACAGCTGTCGATATGTAAAGCAAAAAAATTGTTATTATAAAATGCTATTGTAGAAATAAATTTTAAAAAAATTTACAAAATTTTTTAAATTAGATTAATTTGTTTATTTTTATTAAAAATCAATTAATATGATTCGCCACAAGCAGTTCCCCGAAAAAATTCTTTAAATTCTTCTGCGAAGAATTTTATTTTTACTATTTTCTCAGAATTAGTAGTAACTTTCCGAAAATCTGATTTTAGACTATGAATGAAATCCCCCGCCCCCGAAAATGTTCAACTAATATGTACACCGTAAAATAAAATTACCAAAAAACAGTAATAAAAGAAAATTGATGGACAAATTTTCAGTGGAAAACCAATTTCTTTTTATTTACTTTTCAATAAAAAAAAAAGATTAAGAACTGTTGAAATATTTTTAACACTTGTTAAAAACATCCCTGTAGGCCGCCCAAATTTGAAAACCATTGGTCTACAAGGGCAGGATATTTTATTTTAGGTAAAACTCGAAGGCACGGAACCAGGATGGTCTCAAGCTTCTAGCAATATCGGACACATACAAATTTGTGGTGGATGCTCCCTTTCAGTACACGCACTTCCGCATTAGGTAAAAAATATTTGAGATCAAAATAATTCAAGATTTTCAAATGGTCAAAAATTGAAGTGGTCCACGACATATTGTGGACCCAACCCAAAAAACGTTGAGAAACACTGTACTGCAAGAACAAAAATAAGGATGAATAAAATTACTTCGCAATTTAATTTTGAAAATCAACTTTATGATGTAAATTTTCAAATTTAAATTCACGTTAGCGTTAAAAAGGCATTCACTTGACGGTACGTGTATAGGAGCAATCTGAATTTAAGTGGGGAGAGAGCGTGCTTCATTCTACTACATGCGGTTTTAGAGGAACATCGTTCGAGTTCCTACATTATCGAATGCATTTGCGCTCCGGGGTTGGGAAAACCGCCTAGCGAGGGCGTGCAGGTTTTCACTGCCCCTGACATTGTCAAATCTCGGATCCTGCGTCGCGCTCAGGCAAGTTTTTACTGATACAGTGATTGAAACGCGGCCGGAGTCGACCGAGTGCAGCGAGGTCGTACGTAAATGTTTTCACAAAAAACATCGCAAAAGCTCCATCTCCTGCCTCTTGTCAGTGACCAATGGTATTGAGCAATATAATGCAATATTTTAAGAATCACTGAGGAAATGTAGTGTACACGTGGGAGTGGAAATTTGATAAAATCTTCAGGAACTTACAGAAATCTTAGGAAAGTTAAGGACTTCTTGGGAGATCCAAGAAAATTTTAAGAAATCCGAAGAAATAGAAAATTCAAGAAATTAATATAATATAAGAAAATTTGAAAAAATTGTCCGTGTCTTTTAGAATAATTTAGTATGAGGGAATGGCCGAACATTAATGCCCGTACTTATAGTCGATGCTTGGCTGAAGCAAAACTTGAGCACGACTTAAGTACAAAATTGTTTATTTTGATTGGTTGATTTCGTGCTTGAGTCAGACTCAAGTCCGAGATCGAGCGAAGCATCGACTATAAGTACGGGCATTAGAGTGCCAGCTTCACTGTGAATCTCCATGGATTCGAATCCTCTATAATCTAATACAATTTAATATCAAGTATTTTTCTTTATTTTATGTTGAAAGTCCGCTTTCAGGCTACAAATTTTAAGAAACTAGAACAAAGGGAGCTATGAGATAGCCTCGTGGTTGGCACACCCCAGGTCCTAGCTTGCATGGTCAACAGTAATAAATGTTGATAGACGAGAAAAAAATACATTTGATCTGAGATCTGATCTATCTTTCATGTGACGTTGAAAGATTGATGGAATTATTAATGTAATTACATAAAAAAAATAGAAAAAAAGAGTGGGATTTCTTTGCCAAGATGCACTGAAAACAGTATGTGACAACAGAACATAAAAAAAAAGCAAACAGTTGGCAATGCTTATCTAATTTACCAGTTAGTCAAAAAGGGAACATAATAGCACACATAACGATCAATTAAAGCTAGGACTAAGTTGCAGACTTAAACACCGATTGCCTTATTAAGTTCTACAAAGTATTTCTTTAATTTTCAATCAATAAATCAGACAAAATAGTTTATTTTTAATATTTACCTTCCACAAATTGTGAAATTTTCATGAGCAAGCGGCTGTAAAAATAAAATATAACAATATTCTAGATAAAAATGAGCATGGACATTATAGAAATATTAACTGCTAGTAACAGCTTCCAACGCTGACGAAGATAACGGAAATTCCACAAAATGCAACGTTGTCTAACGTAAAATGTAATCGTAAAGTGATACTTTGTTATCATAATTAAATAAAAAAATATTCACTTAAAAAACTAGTCAAAATTTTTGTAAGTTGCCCCCCAGACAAACTGTAACCACCCATCTTCTGGGGAAGTTGCTCTATGCGTAGACTAACATATAATTGGTTCAATAATTTAATAAATTAAAAAAATAATAAAAATTTCAATAACCCAATGATGATAGAAAATGCAGCTGCCAGAGAGCATTACCAATACCTCGTGATAACTCTCATTAGACCTGAGACATAATAACTATCTATTTTTCGCACATTACAACTTGATAATATTTTCTACTAACAAGGAAAGGATCCCCGGTTTCCTCACCGATTTGGATATTTGTAAAGCATCGAAAAATAAATTACTTCAATTTTTTCAACTGCTAATAAACGGTTTCGTTTATTATTTTTTAATGCTTTAAAATATTATATCCAAATCGGCGATGGATACCGGAGATCCATTCTTCGTAAGTTTTGGCGACCGATTGTTTTATTCAAAAAATCAACCGGGATATAAAACAAATGTCGACAAAAACTACAGTAGAAAATACTTAATGCTAACGAGGAAATAAGCAACAAAACAATTTAGTGGATGAACTTTAGATTAAATCATCAAGCTACATATTCCGATAATGTTACATTAATTATTTTCATTTTTAAGTTTAAAAACAATAAAAAATACTCCTATAACTTTTAGTCAAAAAAACTCGAAATTTCAAAACGTCACTTATTAGTAAACAAAAAAACACAGATCACGAGTCCATTTCCACATCATTTTCAATTTCTTCTCCTTCGTTATTATTATTGTTATTGTTGTTATTATTAGCTTCGTGTTCTGCTGCTGCTACGGTAGGAACAATTGGTGGTGTCCACGGAACTAGTGCCAGGCACGGTCCACTTATATGTTCTAATATTTGCACTGGGAGTATTTCTTCCGCTTGAAACCGTTGCATTTCACTACACATATACAGGCGTTGTTCACGAATAGGTTCGGGTTCATCTTTTTCTAAAGGTGTCGTTTGTGAGCTGATGTGCAATTCGGCCATTTGTTTCGCCATACGTTCTTCCGTCACGTGAATTTTTGTAGGGCGACGTCTACAACATAAAAAGTCTTAAAGATTATAACCTCTGATTCAGTGAACTGAATGAGATGAACTAAAAGTACTTACGAAGGTGACTCCAGCTTTCTTTTAAACAAGCACTTATTCGAAACAGTTCTCATCGATTTGTTAGGCTGACTATAACACATTCCATCGGTTCTATCTACAATAACATATTTGTACAAAGTATAACTATACAGAAATTGAAGTGGTACCTGCAACGTTCATCTGCGAGAACATTGGCGTCAAGGAGGAAGTAACGGTGAAACCATGGTTCACACTAAACGTAGAATTGCTAAATTTGTTGTCAGCGCTTCCGAAAGAAAATATCGTATTCGATGTGGAACTACTAGGAAGATTCATAACAGGATTGTAAGAAAACATGTTGGACTCCGCAGGAATTGCGTTAAAATTGGGATTGTTTTGCATCTTGCAGGCTCACAAATGCAGCTTCTAATTACTGGGATTTTTTGCACCTCTTTAACTGTAAACACTACCAAGCGCTTACTTCGTTTTAATTGACATTTTTTAATGAAGATATGAATTAAATAGACTTGTTTTGAAACTGGAACACACAAAATTGAACATAACCTGAAAAATAAGACAACAAATTGGCTAATGTCAAATGTCACAAACCTTTTTTGCACTTTTTGTAGATCGTTGGTTGCCTAAGCTCCAGAATGTTCTACTGTAATGCTGGTTGCCTAAGTGCCATTTGGAGATATCCGTTTAGATGAAAATCCTCCATTGGTTTTCACAAAAATTTATCATTTTTGTTTGTAGGATATCCACGAAAAACAATATTTACACAATTTTCTTAAAAAATTATATTATGAAAATTGGGATTTTTTGAAACGCCATATCTCGAAAAATATTCACGTTTCAATATTTTCATTTGTTTTATTCTTGTGCAGAATTTTGTTCTCTATACTTTAGGTTACCATCGTTTTCCAGCTCAGATACACCGAAAGTGAGTTATTTTAAAAAATCTGCAAACTGGCAAAAATGAAATAAAACATTTTTAATTGTATTACCAACTTATAAAGTTAAATTTTATTACGGTACTTTTACAATACATCAATAAAACAATTACTTACACGTAATTTATCAAAACAGTACAACAAAATTACAATTTTTTCTTTATTATAAATTAAAATGCATGGTCGCCATCAAGTACGCGAAAATTACCCATATAAGACTAGAATTTATAAAATTTTATAGCACCAGAATAATGGTTATGTCTTTTATACGTTAACCACTTAAAAATATCTTTGGTTAATTTTACATTGGACCACTGAGGTTATTAAGATTAACGTCATTTCCCGATAAATTACACAAAGCCTCCATATCGGGTTCCACTTCGATTCCTTCCTCATCTTCCTGTAATTCTCTCACATTCCCCGGCAGGTAATCCTTCCAACTTCTGAACAAATACCTAGTGAACTTCCTCAACTGTCTAAATTTGCAGTACGTCGCTCCTTCAGCAGATTCCAGTTGCTGGGTTTGAATCAAAAATCCCTTCTCTTTAAACGTCTGCTCCAGTTTCTCCCTTTGTATGGACTTCCGTGATTTTCTCTTCTTATGTCTCCCATTCAAATCCACACTGCTCAAACTGGTACTCGGAATTTCAGGACTTAGCAAAAAATCGGGATTACTTTGTTTTCCTGTAAAGTCGACGGGGGGAGGAAATATTTTTTCTCCACTTGCCTGTAAAAAAGCACCCGTACTGGAACCATGCGCACTTTCCACTTGCTGTTGTAAAGTTTCGCGCGGGAAAAATTCGTAGCCTCTCATACTTTTATCGCCGGTGCCACTGTAGTACCGAAAATTACCTCCAGAATCCACCGACAGCATCTTCTTCTCCTGAAGACTCGGTTTAGCACCCCCGGTAAACTTAAACTTGCAGATGCTCACTTCGGTAGCTGGATTGGATTGGTTTTCGCTGGGGATGGGTGGAATAAAAATAGCCGATCGTTTCCGCTTGACCGGGATTTTGTCGGAACAAGAAGACGTTGCGTTCCGTTTTGGTTTTGGTTCATTTTGGTTTTCGCAGTCTTCCACTATGTCGTGTTTTTTGGGACGTATTTTTGGCGCTAACTTCCTTAACTCGCTTGATTTTACCGAACTTGTGGGACTATCGGGGGGTGGTCGCGGACTGTGACTGGGCAGAGTGTAATTGTTGTTGCCTGCCATTCGTTGATAATACATCAACTGTTGCTGCAACGCTACGGGATGTATGAAGACTCCAGCGTTAGGCCAATAAATGTAGCCTCCAGGTGCGACTTTACCATCGTTCTGAACGTCTGGATGAATAAAGTCTGGTGATGATAAAGCGGGCATTTTGAAGTCGTGCAAGTCTGGGCTCGAAAGAGACGACGTTTCGTTCACGAACTCGACTTCGTCATCGCTTTGTGGTTCCACTTTAATGTCGGGCATGGATTCCGACACGTACGTGTTACTGCTATGTTTTCTTAATAGTCTAATTTTGAGTTGATTTAAGTCCTTGATGCACAAATTCAAGGGTTCATCTTGGTTTGGTGAGCGTTTGTCGTGTGCCTTTTGAGCGTCAATTAATGTTTCGCTGCCTTTGCGCGTTTCTTGCGTCAGTCTTTTCTCCAATAAACTACTAATTATTTTATTTTGAACGTTACTTTTAGTGTGAGATTGGGAAGCTTTGTGATGGCTATTGGATTTTTTCTTATTAAGTAAGCACTCGTTTTCAATCGCATCCTTCGACGAATCCGGAGCGCCGGGAAAAATTGTTCCGTAATTCTTATAAATCAAATGGCAAATGTCGGCTTTTTTAGGTTTCCTTCCGCGTCTCGGTTTGGAATTGTCCAGGGTCATTTCACCCATGTATGGAAGATCATCGTAGGTTACCACTCTGGTCGGTTTGATGGTTACGTTTGAGTTTGGAGAAACGCTTTTATTGTCTAAAATTGGTCGATTATCTACATTAATTTTTTTTTGAATCTCATTTTGCATCTGGGTTATCCTCTGTAGCCAGCTACGTATCGATTCATTTGGATTTTGTTCCTGAATATTTCTGAACGCGTCGATGTTGCATTTGTCTTCGGGGGATTCACTTGGCAGTTTGGAAATTAGTTCCTTTAACTTGGAGTTTTCATCGTACGTGTCGGAAGATTGCGGCGAATCGGGAATAATTTTTTCTATGAACGATTCCAGTTTTATCCTATCGATGGAGTATTCCGTGTCGGAAGAGAACCTGTAACAATTAAAAAAATTATAGCTGTGAAGGTAATGTTAAGTCTGTTTAGAAATTATGGGAGTCAAATTATTGCTTTCAACGCAAATTAATAAAGAACAAATAAAAGTTTACCACTGATTTACAGATTATTAAAAGTAATTGTCGATAAAACAAACATAAAGTTAAGTTTGCAATTTAAATTGGTTTAATGTTGAAGTGTGTATATAGGCCAACCAATAGGTAATTTAAACAAGAACCACATTTGCATTTCAGTATCGCCGGAAACTCAAAAAATAGCGAAGGTCAGCTAAACGGAAGTTTAACGAATTTTAGGAGGTTTAGCTACGAAATAATAGTGTATTACATATCAAGGGAGTAAAATGCAATTTTGTATAATTTGAATCCTAGATTAAATTTTAAATCACGTTTGTGAAACCGGCCACTATTCTATCAATCAAAATAAAGTACGCAGAATATTTGATCTAGACAGACAAATTTGAAAATTTCTAAAGAATTCTTGGATTACTTCTTTAAATCTTTGATTAATTTTTGATAGAAGTAATTAATAATTTTGAAATTTTCATGAATTTCGAAACACTTGCCCGTTTTTCTGGACTGTTTCTCATTTTGTTTTGATTAAAATTTGTATGCATTTCCACTTGCAGTTCAACTTAATTTATTTTAACAATTCAGTTGAAAGTTATTTTTATAATTTTATTTATATATTTATTACAAATATTATTTTTGTAAGTGTAATAAGATTTTTACAGAAAGAAATTCAATATTCAATTTAAAAAAAACATTACAGAAACTTCAGTAAATTTAGTAAATGTTTAATATTATCAACAAGGAGAAAATAGTAATTTTTTATTTGGTTAAATAAGAAATTCTTTAAAAGCGGTTACCATAGAAACACGATTGCCATAGAAACGCGGTTGCCATAGAAACATGGAAATTTTGAATGATATTCTAATTTTTACTATTATGCTATTAAACTGATTGAGGTAAAGCCTGAAGTGCATGATAGAATTAACGAGATTCCAAATACTATTAGAATGTGATCTCCAGCAGGCACGGAAAGCTTCTGTCTTTCAAACCGGGGGGTCTGGGGGGTATGGAATACCCTCCAGTTACCCAATGATTGTGCTCAACAAACTTTTATTTTATTTATGTTCTGAAAAATTGAACAACTTTGGGCAATAATTCACAATAGCGACCATAATAATTTCTGTTAATTTTGGATTTCCACTTCCGAATTTAATTTTACCATCTCCATCGGAGTTCACTACGTACATATATGGCTAAAATATCATATTGTATTTTGTACTTAAGTAAATATTGCTGTGTTTAATTATATCAGGCAGCTTTTAGCCAGCGCCAGAGGTAAAAGTTGTATTTCTGAAAAGATCTTCTTTTTGTTATCGTTATATTTTAGTTTAACCTGAAGATTTTTGAAGAGTGAATTTTGAATTTTCATTTTATTGTCTAATTTGTCATTCAAAACACCTACCAAACTTGACCACAATCATTGGGTCACTGGAGGGTATTCCATACCCCGCAGACCCCCCGGTTTGAAATACAGAAGGTTTCCGTGATATAGTACCGGATATTTAAGCAAAAAAAGATGCTCTAATTTTTAATTGCAGAAGAAATTGAAAATTGTTTCCAAGCTTTGCGTGTAATTAAGGAAATTGCTTAGATGCATCAATTATTGCTGTGCTTGCTGCTTAATTATTGATAAAGCAAATAGAGGATTGATAATTATCGTGAGTGTTATCTCCGATAATACTTATGTTCAAAATTTGATTTGTCGTGGGTGGCGAACCATGTAATAATTCCTAATTGTTAAGGTAATCAAAGTTAAATTACTTACTGAGAATTGCATTGAAGAGGCTTCGCGGGGGACGAATCAATATTGATATCGACAGTCATATCTGCATTGGAAAAAGTTTCTTGTCTGCTTTCATCTACTTCTTCAGATTGCATCTTACAATTAGTGGAGTCTGCAAAACAGTAAATAAACAGGTAGAACTACAAATTATCAATTAATTTACATCAACTTAATTGCAATATTAAAGTGTATAATTCTAATTACGCCTGTGCATAATTTTATAATTAAATTTTATTAACGGTTTCTCGACGCTGCACAACTTTTAAATTTAATCGAAAAATCGGCGCATACGAAGTGTTTGTTTTAACTGGGTCGTATTCTGGAATTCGGAAATTATAAACCACGAAGTGGTTAAAGTAGAACAATGTGGGATTTCTATTTTTGAAATTTCAATTTATTACCAAAATTATGCAACGTTAAGTCTTCAAAATATCGATAAGATGAGGAACAAAGAAGCTGTCGTACAAGTTTGGCTCCATATTTGAAAATCACGAGCGAAAAAATTTGTTTACAAGAGAAAGGAAAAGCGTAAAACCCAAACTCACCTTAATTTGCAATTAAATTTCATATTTGGAATAATTCACATCAGCTTTCATTTAATCCAAGCACAGGAAATTTTCTAACTAAACGAAAAATGTTGGAATTTATTTGAAAAAAAATTCAATTTTGAGCGGTTTGCTTGGACGCGAGATGCGGTTTACTAGCATACGTTTATCCGTAGAAGGCTAGCGGCGTCGGAAATAACCGTCTCGACGCCCTCTCTCCACTTTACCAAAAGGTATATTCTGAATTTGGACGTCGCTGTAACTCGAGATTGCACCATATTTGGAACTACGCGGCCTCCCAAGTTATTATTAACCCGTTCTTATGTTCTCGGGTATTGGACTTAAACTTCGGGAAGTAAATTATTTTTATTTTGTCTAAGCGGCGTACACCATTTCTTTTAAATTTAACTTCAAGGTTAAATTTGTATAAAAATTATTATTAGACGTATTTGTAGAAAAGTTCAAATTTTACCCCTTAAATGGTATAATTTTTGATCCACCGTACGACCAATTCGAAATTTGGCACCGGACAGTAACTTCCTTATTAAAATTTTTTATTTTTGAAACGGAAAATCATAAATTAGCGTTTTGAATTAAGTGAAATTAAAGGTATTGGCAACGACTTCGAAAATATTGCTATGAAATAATGCAGTTATGTGCCATAAAATCTTAAACCTTGGTATGCAGTTACAAAGGGCGACAATAAATTGCGCCACATTTAAATAAAAGTAATATTATTCGCCAGAGTCTGTGCAGTGGGTGAGTAGTCCCAATGCCAGACTTCATTTAATTTGATGAATTCAAACTCTTTAAAATAAGTAGTTTATAAATTTCGCGAACCAGTCGACTCTGCGCTCTCTATAAACGCCCAAAAATGGCAGATGTATCTTGGATTGGAAAATATATCTTGGAAAAGTTTAAGGTTGTTTACATTGATTTGTTGTTCCAGTATTTGTGAACTTGTATTTTTCCTAAATAGCCCTGCTTCCTGACTAACGGCATTGGCGTCCAAGGAAGTAAAACAGATTTGGTACACCTGCGCAGCCTTAGAATTTATAAATATTAAATTTTCGTGAAGGTGAATCCCCTAAAAATAATATCGAGTCAATTTTATACAAATTCAAAAAGGAATCTTGTAAAATCACACTATTTACGATTTTTATGTTAAAATATGCAAAAACGAGCTTTCTAATGAACTACAGCTCAATGTAAACACAAAAAATGACCAAACACACCTTTCACAATTTTGCAAGTTGGCGTAAAATATGTTTTTAAAAAAATTTGTAATTTACTGTTACCTTATTCTTTTTGCAAATTTTTTGTAAAATTCCAGTGGGCCGAGAACCATATAAAGTTAATGTAATCTATAAATGCTAATTTCCAATACCAAATAAGTGCTTTTTCAAAAAATATTATCTCATTTTTGTGTTCGTTATAGTTTTTGAAACCCCTTTTCTCGAAATTTATGAAGGCACGGGAAGGTAAATGAGATTTTACGTTCATTAGTTTAAGTTGTTCTATTTGGCAAAACGAGTGGATTTTTTACGGGATTATAAAAAATGTATGTAATTTTTGGCATGTAATAAATGTTCAGAACTGGGCAAATCTGATCTAAAAATACACGCTACTCGTATTTTATTCACGTCATGTAAGTTATACAATTTAATAATTGCCGTGTAATATATGTATGCGTGTGCCAGACAATATCTTCCTGTAATCCAAAAATTTGAGCTAATATAAAATAAATTTATGCTCCACTTCTCCGTTGTTCTATTTTATTTACTTTTTTGATTCACGCAAATTTTGTGTAATTTTATTCATCCCCTCCCAGGTTGTATTATACAATTAAATTTCGATTGCAAATTAATTAAGGAGAAAAGTTAAATTGAATTTGTTCTTTTATACAAACTTTCTGTAATAAAAATCGTGGGCTAAGCTACTGGTTTATTATATTAGTGTGTATGGGTGTAGGATGCAAATTATATGGTACTGACAACTTACATTCTAATTGGTACCCTGATTTCTGACATATTAGTACATTATACATACAACATATTATTCTATAAAAGATTATTTATTTCATAACACATAAAGCACTATTATTATTCTATAAAAGAACAGCAACAGGTTTTGCGCTTCTGAATTGCTTTCGAGTGATTAAAGTTAACTTTTAATTAGATTTCTGCTCCCCCCCCCTTCCCCTGTTTGATAGGATAATTTTAAATGTTATAAATGTTGTCTTTCACTACTGACACAATTTAACTCTCTGATAAATTCAGCAATTAATTATTTTAGACGCATCAAAATATTCAATTGTAACAAAAATACCTCTGGCGAAATTATTGGAATTCTTTAGAAATCACTGGAATTAGAATTTTTTTAAAAACACTGGAAGTCCTAGAAAATCACTGGAATTCTTAGCTTCACTGTTTTAGTTAATAAAAATTTTCCATAACCCCCAGACCCCCCGGTTTCAAATATTACAGTTTTATGTGCAGGTTCTGGGAATGATTTTTTTTCTCTCAGACTATTTCAGGATAAATACATTTCTGGAGTGGGGAGGGGGAGGGGAGAGAAGAATAAAGTAATTTTCCATAAATATGTAATTCTTAATGAAATTATGGTAGTTGATGAATTTTAAGGATTATTTGCAAATTTTGGTAATAAACGCCAAAAAAGAAGAATTCTAAAGGATTCAAAGAATTCTAACAATTTCCCAATATTTCCAGTTACTTCCAAGGAGTTCCAATGATTTCCAAAGATATTCAGTAATATTCAACAAATTCCAGTGATTTCCAAAGAATTGCAATTCTAGAATTTTCTAAGAATTTTCAAAGATTTATAAAAAAATTCTAGATCGACCACTGAAATTTCAGGGATTTTTAAAGAATTCCATTGATATCTAACGAATTATGTGCAGGGATTTCCCAGGAAATCTGACGTTTTCCAAGAATTTCTGATATTTCTAAAGAATTTCAATTCTAGAATTCATCAAGAATTGCAAATATTACCAAAAATTCCAATAATTTGCAAGGAATTCCAGTTATTTTCAACATATTTCAAAGAATTCCAACAAATTTCAATAAATTCCAGTGATTTTCAAGGAATTTCAATGATTTCCAAGAATTAAAGCGATTTACAAAGAATTCTACAGGTTTCCAAAGAAATTACAGAAATTTCCGAAGAAATTCCGGTGATTTCCATAGAATTTTACAAATTTTCAAGAACTTCCAGTGATTTTCAACGAATTCCAGTGATTTCGAAAGAATTTTTACTCTAGAAATTTCCAAGAAGTTTCAATGATTTCCAAAGATTTGAAGTGATTTACAAAAACTTCTAGATGGACCAAAGGAATTTCAGAGATTTTCAGAAAAATCCATTGATATCTAACGGATTATCTCAAGTTCTTTTCCCTGGAAATCTAACTTTTTCCAACAATTTCAGGGATTTTCAAGAAATTCCATAGATTTCTAACATCTTCCAAAGATTTTATAGATTTCCACAGGATTTAAATGATTTCCAAGAGATTCCAATAATCTCCAAGCATTTCAAGAGTTTCTAAAAAAAATTAGTTCTAGAATTTTTAAAGAATTCAAATGATTTCCAAAAAAAATCCAATAATTTTCAAATCATTCCAGCTATTTCAAATGAATTTCAAAGATTTACAAAGAATTCCAGTAATTTCCATGATTTTCGAGAATTCAAATGATTTACATGGAATTGCAGAGATTTTCAACAAAATTTCAGAAACTACCACAGCTTTTCCGTGATTTACAAGGAAATCCAATGATTTCCAAGATATTCCAATGATCTCCAAGCATTCTAGGGATTTCTAAATTTAAAAAAATTCCAATGATTTCAAGCAAATTCCAATGATTTTCAAAGAATTTTAGTGATTTCCATAAAATTCCAGTGATTTCCATGAAATTTCAACGATTTTTAAGAAATTTCAACGATTTTTAGAATTCAGATGATTCACAAGGAATTCCAGAAGTTTTCAACGAAATTTCAGAGATTTCCAAAGGATTTCATTAATTTACAAACGAAATCCAATGATTTCCAAGAGATTCTAACGATTCCTAACATTCTAGAGATTTCTATGGAATTCTAATTCTAGAATTTTTAAAGAATTCCAATTTTACAATTTTAAAGGAATTCCACTGATTTTCAAAAAATTTCAATAATTTTCTACGAACTCCAGTTATTTCTAATAAATTTCACAGATTTATCAAGAAATCCAGTGATTTCCAAGGAATTCTAGTGATTTCCAAGGAACTTCTATGATTACTAAGAATTCAAGTGATTTACAAGGAATTCCAGAGGTTTTCAATGAATTTTCAGAGATTTCCAAAGGATTTTAGTGATTTACAACGAATTCTCATGATTTCCAAGAGATTCCAATGATCTCCAAGGATTCCTGGAATTTCTAATAAATTTTAATTTTAGAATTTTTAATGAATTCCAAGATTTCCAAAAAATTTCATTAATTTTCAAAGAATTCCTGTTATTTCCTATGAATTTCAAAGATTTACAAATTATTCCAGGAATTTACAAGAAATTACAATGATTTTAATAAAATTTCAATGATTTCAAAAATTCGAGTGATTTACAAGGAATTCAAAAGGTTTTAAAGAAATTATAGGGATTTCTGTATAATTCCAGTTATTTCCAAGGGATTCTAACGTTTTTCATGACACTCAGGAAGTTTTATGGAATTCTACAGATTTCCCAGAAATTTCCAATGAACTCCAGTGATTTCCAAAAATTAAAGTGATTTACAATAAATTACAAAAATTTCAAAGATCTCTAATGAAGTGATTTACAACGAACTCCAATGATTTTCAAGAGATTCCAATGATCTCTAAGCATTGCCGGAATTTCTGAAAAATTTAATTCTAGAAATTTTAAACAAATCCAAAGATTTCCAAAAAATTCCAGTAATTTTCAAGGAATTCCAGTTATTTCTAATATTTACAAAGAATTTCAGTGTTTCCAAAAAATTTTAATGATTTTCAAGAATTCAGGTTATCAACAGGTTTTTAAAGAAATTACAGGGACTTTTCTGTGTAATTCCGAATATTTCCAAGGGATTCCAACGTTTTCTATATATTTCAGTGATTTTCATGGAATTCTACAGATTTCCAAGAACTTCCAGTGATTTCCAAAAATTCAAGTGATTTACGCGAAATTCCAGAGGTCTCCAACGAAATTTCAGAGATTTCCGAAAAATTCCAACGATTTCCAAAAAATTCCAGATATCTAAATGCACAAATCTGTCCTGACAATCCAGTTAAATAAAATGCCAAAAAAAGAAAAAATTGTGGACAAATAAAACTCCTTCATTGTGCAAAATTTTTTATACGTCAGATTTGATGTCGTTCATTCAATTTTTGAATGGAAGGTTTAAAAATAAGCTAATACAAAAAAAATACGAGGAAAATAATGAATCATTTGGATGATGTAGGCACCACAATAACAGAAAAATTCTTCGCTCCATTACAAATAACACAATTGGAAGCCTCTGGTAAAGTAAGTATGAGATCAGGTGTGGGCAGAATTTGTTGGTCTAATGAAAAATTTATGTAAATTTTGGGTTATTAATGAAACGGTAGTGGTGTTGAATTAAGAAAACTGACAACAATAAAATAAACAAAGAATTATCTGCCATTTTTGAGCATAATTAAAGAAGCCAGTTCAAGGACGTTAAAACCGTGTTAGATTTTATCGTCCTATTCCACCTTAAAATATTATGACAATTTTTGAGATTACTTATAAGGATAATAAAATATTTAATTAGAAGCTTAGCTTAGTACCATATATGGTCAATCACGAGACATTTATGTATGTATGATGAGGACGAAGCGCTTCTTGAGCCCAAAGCAGCTCTTCTGGTTTTTCCGTTCTCAATCTTTTTTGCAGTGGATACTTGAAGTTCAATTTTTACACAACACAACTGACAAGTGTTATGCAAATATTTACAAAAAAGTGTTTAAAATTTGCAAGTAGCTCAAGGTTGTCAAACAAATCTCATGAATTAAATGTATCCTCGTTTACTATGCATTAAATGTTCGATTTAAAATGTTATCTTTTAATCCTTACAAGTCAAATTTATTAAACAAGTTTGATGAACATTTACGATCATCATAAAATTAGTAACCACTTAATTTTTATTATTTCAAAAAGTGTGGAAGGAGAAGAGGAAGCTCTCGATGTTGACGAGGAAAATGTTACGAAAACGAAAGCCTTGGTTTGATAAATCGTTCTTGAATTTTTGAGAATCCTACGACATAAATAAAAACGGATTTGAATAATTTCGACAAGAAATGCCATGTCTGCATTTATTGCACGTATTAACATATTTATGCAGATGACTTGGTTTCCACTTTTTGTTTGGAATTTAACGAATTTGTTGGCTGAGGATTACAGTTAGATACCATTTCTTCACTTTTTCCAACAATGGAATTCAAAAAAGATAAAAACATTCTAAATCGATTGGAAACACAGTTAAGAGCGAACTCAAGGTATGCAAATACTTAATAATTTTTAATATTTACAAGGAATGGTATAATATCGTATAATTAAAATGTAAATTTCTGTTCCATTTTCATCGTATAATTATTATCAACTATCAGCTTTATATTGAGATTATTAGACGAGTTATTTGCATTTATAAATAAATAATCGGATAAATAATGTCATTCTGGCAATACAATTTTTCAATTTTGATAAATTATTCAATGAAGCAGATTTTTAAAAAATTGCCAACAGAATTACCAAATCATGGAGAATTATCAGATAAATAAGCAATTCGTTCAAATTTATTTCTCTAGGCATTGCATATTCCATCACTTCCATTTTTCCAATCCTAATCCTAACTACTGCATTTTGTAATTTTTGCCTAATTCTCTCATTTTGAACTATTACTATTTTTCCCAACTTCATCAACTTAATTTTTTCCTTTTCCAATTTTTCCTATTCCAATATGTAACGAAAATTTTTAATTCCAACTGTTTATAATCAATACTGAATTTTCTTCCTTTAATTTAAAAATTTCCTTTTTATCGAAGGCAATGAATTTTAAATTTTACTTTAACCAAATTTCATAATATCAATTTTATTGTTCCGAAAACTTCTTTTACCAAATTTTCTACCTTTCAATTTTGAAATTTAAAGTTTTCTTTGCATAACTTCTCATTAAAATCCCATTTCAATCCTTCCACCTTAATTACATTTCTTAACAAATAATTTCTGATGAAGGTGATAAACATCACCGAAAGCTAAAACTCTAAATTGTGAATATTTAATTGTTAAAATTACATATAATTTAACAAATTATTACAACCGGTCACCTAAATGGTTTGGTCGTTGTATGAAATAACGTTACAGCTTGAGTTACACATTTTTGAAGTCCAATTTGAATTCATTTTCTCAACAATTGTTGGCAAAATATGCAAAATATTCTTTCCAAGGGGTAAATACCTCAAAAAAGTTGTTTAGAATTACAAATGTGGAAGAATTCTCATAAAAATCTTTAGAATATTTTGAAAATAATTGAAATTTATGGGAAATTATTGAAATTTGTTGAAATTCTCTGAAAATCATTGCAATTCATAGAAAATCACCGGAATTGTTAGAAATTATTTAAATTCCTTCAATATCTCTGGAATTCCTTGGAAATCTTGAAAAGTCCATTGAAATTGCCGGAATTCTTTGGAGATCTCTGAAATTCTTTCTATACCATTGGAAAGCCAATTTTTGGAAATCATTAGAATTCGTTGGAAATCATTGCAATTCTATAGAAATCATTGGAATGCTTAGAAAATCACCGGAATTCTTAGAAAATCATTGGAATTCCTTAGATATCTCATGAAGTCCTTTGAACTCTCTAGAATTCCTTGGAAATCTCAAGAAATCCTTTGAAATCGCCGGAATTATTTGGAAATCTCTGAAATTTTTTAAAAAGCATTGGAAATTTTGGAAATCGTTTGTATTCCTTGTAAATCACTGGAATTTTTTACAAATTACTGGAATTCCTTGGAAATCACTGAAATTCTTGGAAATCACTAGAATTCGTTGGAAATCACTGCAATTCTTTGGAAATCATTGGAATTCCTTGGAAATCTCATTAAGTCTTTTGAAATCCCAGGAATTCGTTGGAAATCTCTGGAAATCCTTTGAAATCGCCAGAATTCTTTGGAAATATCTGAAATTTTTAGAAATCTCTACAATTCTTTCGAAATCACTACAATTTTTGAAAATCACTAGAATTTGTTGAAAATCACTCCAATTCTATGGAAATCATTGAAATGCTTAGAAAATCATCAGAACTCTTAGAAAATCATCGGAAATCTTTAGAAATCTAATGAAGTCTTTTGAAATCTCAGGAATACATTTAAAATCTCTAAAATTCTTTAGAAATCAATGGAATTCTTGAACATTGTTGGAATTGCTTGTAAATTACTGAATTTAAAGTGATTTATTTTTTAAATCACTGCAAATTTTATAAAATCACCGGAATTCTTAGAAATTATTTAAATTTCTTGAAAATATCTGGAATCCTTTAGAAATTTATCTGGATATTTTACCTCCAGTATACTTTGAAAAGCATAATAATTAGATTTCTAAGGTTGTGCGGCCTGAAGGCCGCACTGTGCAAGTAACCTATTGTGCTGAATATCAACTGCGAGCATGCTATGTCAGATAAAAATTCAGCTATTGAGCTGAGTCAGCTGTTTAAACCAGCTGAAATTAGGCTGCTTCAGCTGTTTAATGAGCTGATATTAGCAATAAAATAATAATTTTCTGAATAGTTGCCTTGCTTTATTATTTTTTCATTTTCAATGAAATGGATTGGTTTTTCCAAAAAACCTTACTAGAGCAGCATCAATTAATTACGTAAGAATAATTTTTTTAATTTCTGAGCTCGAAAAACAGATGAATTTTAAGCTGAAAACTTAAGCAACAACTGAAAATTCAGTTAATTTTCTAACGATGAAAAACAGCTGAAGTTTAAGCTCAGACTGCTGGTTAGCGTCAGCTGAAAATTCAGCTAATTTGCCGAAGCTGAAAAGCAGCTGAATTTTAAGCAGAGGCAGCTTAAAGTTCAGCTAATTTGCTGACGCCGAGAAACAACTGAATTTTATGCTGACACTAAAATATTGGTTTCAAACAAAGCAAACTTTAAGATTAAGATTAAAAAAAAATAAAGGAAATTTTCTTCTGCTCTTCAGAATTGTACAAATTGAAAAGTTGGTTTTACTGCTTTGAAAAGCGACTCATAATTTAATAGAAATATTGAGAGCCGGATTATTAGTAGCATGTGGGGAAACTATTAATATTCAAGAAAGGCTACCATTTTTTATTTTAGCTTAAATATTTCCTGGTTGCTATGTTGTTAACCGAGGCCTGGAGGCCAAATTTAGTAGCATCAACTTTTTTTAGGTTGGTAATTTTAAATGAACCAATCGGTGATGACTTTTTGTATTCTGGTTTTTCCGGAATAATATTGTTAAATTAAAAAATTATCTGCAGTAAATTTCCCTTGTTTTACGATCTCGCCGGTATAGGAAAATTTTAAAGCTGGCCTTTCGAAGTTTTTCACATGAAAATTTTCTTAACACTACTGATGCCGGTTGATCGGATTTTTTTTTTTAATAAACAAAGTTTATTTTGTTCGGCGCTTGGCAGTTCAGTCACTGTCCTACATATAGGAAAACTACTAAACAAATTCTTTTAATAAAGAGAGCTGTAAGAATATGACCAAGTCAATGAAATAATGGAACCATTTTCCAACCAGTGGAAAAAAAAACTTGTGGGTTCGGTGGAAATTTTTGCATCAAAATTAATGAATAAGCTTGGTTTTCGCAATTTTCTTGAAATTGCGTTCAAGCGAAATAATCCTAGCATTGTTTAAGTCTGATTTAAAGGGGATCATTTTGAGTATTTCAAATTTTAAAACTTTTGAAAAGTTTTTTTCTTAAGAAAATTTAATTCGGTTATTCGCATCTTACGTCTTAATTGAAGCGGAAATGAAGTCTAATTTTTAATTCCTTTCAATTAAAATTAATTTGCGGTTAAATTAACTCAATCTGCATTTTTACGACTTTCAATAATATGTTAAATCTACGAATATTTTTTATCAAATTACCTTTACGCCCATTGTAATCCTTCGGCTTTTTTGATGAAAATTTTTTGTATGTAGATAATAAATTAAATCACAACACAACACAACCGCGCACAATTTTTCAAAAATATCGCACGGATATTGGAAACTACGCGCGCTTAATCACAAGTTTTTTAAAAATAATGTACAATTCGAATGTAATCGATTTATGTTTATTAATTGTTATAGCTTACAGAAAACGTCTCCTTTCTGTTGCAAGTTTCAATTTACTGCATTAATCACGTAAATACTTCGAGAATGTGTAGGTTTTCATTCAGGGCGGGCATTTTGGGATTAATCGGTTCCACCAAGGTTAGCAATCTTGTCTAATAATTACGGCAGACTCAAATAAACGGTTAGTCAAATAGTCAATACTACAAAGACGACTCGGTCGGGATGGCTAATTAGTTTCGCAAATTTTTATTACCCAATTTGGATTATTTTTAAATTCTCAGGACTGAACATTTTTAGCAGTAAATAAATTTGGATTTCCCGAGAAAATTTTTATTTGAATGAAAAGTCGGAACGTAATATTTTTGTGTCTCGCGTCTTAAAAAATAACTTACAAGGACGTGGAGTGATAAGTTGGCATTAAAATCTTAAAAAATCCTATAAATATTCCCTAATAAATTTTGATTGCTGATTTTACAAAGAAAAAATGTATTTTTTCACACTTGGTTAACTTGGCATGGAGTGGACAGTAAAAATGTATTTTGAAAGTTACGGCGAACGAAACAAACGAATTTTGCAAGTAACATGACAGACTTTAATCTTAACATCGGCCTAAATTTAACCATTAACGCTTTTCCTTTGTTTTCTTTATACCTAAAAATTAGCGAAATCGAACCGACGACGCTAAAAATGCCTTTCGCTTTAAACCTTACATAATTTGACGTACGGGGGCAGTTCGGCAAACGAGCTTCGGTTTTTTGAGATTAATCAAATTGCAAAAAGTTTCCCAGTAACCTGAAATTGGGTTTCGTGGGCGAAATAATTTTATGATAGGTGACATTCTTTTCGCCCACCGAAATTTCAAAAATGCCTTAAGCAGCATTAAAGGAACCAGTTAAATTTTAATTGTTTTTTGTTCTTTTTTTAGTAGGTATTAGAGAAATGAACGCCGATCCAAAAAGTTTATTCCAGCGTGACTTTATAGTACAATGCAAAGTGTAACTAATTGTTCCCACAAGCAGACATTCCGAGAGATTTATTTTGCTCTCGTCTATGGGTTTCTGTATGTACCATGGTGTATAGAATAATTAACCATTTTCATTCAAAGTTGCGAAACGACTCCATGCAAATAGTGATACGAATCTTGCGTGGACCTGTCAAGTGTCCACGTGGGTGGAAAACACTCTATCTCTGTTTATCTTCAATTATTTGAACCATTTTTGTGCAAGTATCTTGTATGGAATCCTCACGCCTCTCCGAGGAATGTGAGATTTAATAAACACTAATGGATTACAGAAAAAACGTTGAAGGTTTCAGCTGTGCTTGTCTTGGCGATTGCATTTAATTAAATTAGCCAAGAAGAGGAAAAATGAAAAGTCTTTGAATCGCAGTGGTGGAAAAGGTAGTATGAAAGTTTACAATTTATTTATCGTTAATAAATAGATAAGTGTAAGATGTAAGTGTACAAGTTGGTAATAAAATTGAATATACAGATCTGCTAGATGTTTTTGCAAAATAACCGAGGGCGGAAATACGGGGGCGGTGGTAGCTCTACCTTATATGGACAAAGGCTTGCCACAGCAGAAGGTCGTGCCAATGTAAGTACATAAACTAAAACTGACCAGTCGTCCGCTTAATTATAGTGACAATAATGAAATATTAATTTACCAGCAGGATTCTATCAACTTTTCCATTCCATCTCAAATGACTCAATCGATAAAATAAAGATTATTAATGGTTACCATCCCAAAAGCGAGCATTACTTTGGAATCAACTTTTACACAGCAAGAAGCAATCTAAACTTACAGGGACGTAACTAGACATTTCAGCGACAGGTACAGACAGATAAATGGCGTCTTCCATACTATAATATAAGAAAACTACTTGACCAAAGCCAAGATGACTGACTAGTGTATTTTCAGATTTTATTTTATTTTTTTTTCGGATTTTC
The DNA here is from genome assembly GCA_963170105.1 of Cantharis lateralis. Lineage (NCBI taxonomy): Eukaryota > Metazoa > Arthropoda > Insecta > Coleoptera > Cantharidae > Cantharis > Cantharis lateralis. The sequence continues at coordinate 2,641,138 of OY720627.1, forward strand.
CCATCAAACACGTTACAGAACATGGACATATGGGAACCGGGGGGTCTGGGGGGTATGGTACACCAGCAGAAATATTGAGAACAAAACTAAAGAAATGTCTAACCTGGAATCTTGATCAAGACAAAATCAATTTGATCCTGAATAATACAGGTCAGCTGCCAGTTTGACACAGATTCAAAGGTATTTTATACCCAAAAATTAAATTCTTGTAGGGTGCTAACCTTGCTAAGTGCATAGCCCATAAATCGAAATTGGACTTTAGATCACAGCAGTGTAGCCTGCGCGACCAGGCATTAAACCGCGGTTTCCAGCTTCGTAGCCCGTCTATTTAAAATCCACAGCGCACTGCTGGTCTGTTTTTGAAACGAAACTTCGCCTAAATATAATAAGGACAGTTATTAACAATAAAACTTAAAAATAAATAATAATAAAAACAATTGATATATTTTTTTCTTTACTATGTCTGAATTATTTTTATTTTAATCGAATTTTTTAAACTTACAAAAAATTGATATGTCGCAATCTATCGGTGGGGGGGGGTGATGACTTCCAAGCCCAAGTAACATTTTGTGTTTGATATCAACTGCTGGATTGTTATTGAATTGCCAATTTTGCGGCCGAAAACCAGCTGAAATTGCGTAACTTCAGCTGTTGAAAATGCTGAATATCAGCTGAAGCAGCGCGATTTCAGTTGGATTTCAAGGCAGAATATCAACTAATTCAGCAATTTCAACAGCTGAAGCAGCGTAATTTCAGCTGTTTTTCAACCGCTAAATTAGCAATTCGGTTACTGAATTAGCTGATATTCAGTTTCTAAAAGCTAAATCGCAAAACTTTAAAATATTGCACATTTATTTGTTTTTTAATTTGTTTAGTTAAGTTTTTTATTATTCTTAGGAATTCCAGAGAATTCTAAAGAATTTCAACGGTTTTCTAAAAATTTTAATCATTTGCAAAAAATTCCATTAATTTTTCAAGTAATTCTAGAGATTTCAGAAGAATTCCAGTAATTTCCAAATAATTCCAATGATTTCTAGGGAATTCCAATGATTTCTAGGGAATTCTAATCGTTCAGCGCTGAATATCAGCTTATTCAGCATTTTCGACAATTGAAGCAGCGCAATTTCATCTGGTTTTCATCCGCTAAATTAGCAATTCAGTTACTGCATTAGCTGATATTCAGCTTCTTAAAACAAAATCACAAAATTTTAAAATATTTCCCATTTATTGGTTTTTTAATTTTTTTTTTATTATTCCTAGGAATTCCAGAGATTTCTAGAGAATTCCAATGATTTCTAAGGAATTCTAATGATTTCCAAGGGAATTCTAAGAGTTCAGCGCTGAATATCAGCTGATTCAGCATTTTCGACAGCGGAAGCAGCGAAATTTCAACTGGTTTTCAGCCGCCAAATTAGCAATTCATTTACTGAATCAGCTTATATTCGGCATCTACTTTATTTAATTATTTAGCGTAAAGGTAATTAAAAAGTTAACTTACAAAATTTTAAAATTATTACCCATTTATACCTAGAAATTCCGCAGATTTCCAAAGAATTTCAACGATTTTCAAGAAATTTCAATCATTTTTAAAAATTTCAGTATTTTGCAAGAAATTTTAGAGATTTCTGCAGAATTTCAATAATTTCCAAATAATTCTAAAGATTTCCAAGGGAATTCTAACTATTCAGTGCTAAATATCAGCTGATTCAGCATTTTCGACAGCTGAAGTAGCGCAATTTCAGTTATTACTGCATCTGATATTCAGCTTCTAAAAGCTAAATCACAAAATTTTAAAATTATTCCCCATTCATTGGTTTTTTGATTTGTTTAATTAATTTTTATATTATTCTTAAGAATTCCAGAGATTTCTAAAGAATTTCATCGATTTTCAATTTTTTAAAATTATTTCCCAAAATTCCAGCATTTTTCAATGAATTCTAGAGATTTCTAAAGAATTCCAGTAATTTTCAAATAATTCCAATAATTTCTAGGAAATTCCAATGATATCCAGGGAATTCCAATGATTTCTAGAGAATTCCAATGATTTCTAGGAAACTCTAATAATTTCGAATGGAATTCTAATAATTTCCAAGGGAATTCTAATCATTTTCAAGGGAATTCTAACCGTTCAGCGCTGAATATCATCTGATTCAGCATTTTTGACAACTGAAGCAGCGCAATTTCAGCTGGTTTTCATCCGCCAAGCTAGCAATTCAGTTACTGAATCAGCAGATATTCGGCATCTACTTTATAGTAGGTAATTAACAAAATTTTAAAATTATTGCCCATTTATTGGTTTTTTAATTTGGTTAATTAATTTTTTTATTATTCCTAGGAATTTTAATAATTTCCAAATAACTCCAATGATTTCAAGGGTATTCAAACCATGTGCACACTGTTTTCGAGATATTTATCATAAGTTTTATTGATTATTATTTAAAATTTCGTGTAAAAAAGGCTTAAAATACCTAGTGCGATTCGATTGGCTGTTTCCATAAGATTAGATCGAGCAGAACTCGAATGTACTGATTATTTCAAAATTAAATGAAAAAATTGATGATCATCTCAGTTTAATCTCGTCATTTCAGTGTCTTAAATCTGTGGGTCCTATTAATTTTCTTCATGAACTGAAAGAGTAAAGCAAGAACAGTTATTATTTTTTCTGCTGCCAGTCCTTCAAAATTCTCCTTATGATCTTAGTTTAATTATTATGGTAGTATTGTCGTGTTCCGTTTGTTGACCGGCCCTGAGATGTAGATTTATTGAAAAAATTGTTGATTTAGTATTTTAGATTATTTGAATTTCGTGCGAAGCTTGTAAGTCAAATATTTTGAATAAATTAAAATTTTGTAATATTATGTTGTATTACGAACACATTAAAATATTGGAACATGGTTGTTTATCTTCAGAAAAATAAATTACAGATTAAGTTAAAATGTTGATGAATACACTGTAAAAATTTATGCCCAAAAAGTGAATGTGAATTTACCAAAATAAACTACCAATCGCGTACACATTAAGGCTACTAGCAGAAATTATAAAATTAAACCCAATTAAACCATATTATCAGGTAAAATTTGTTTCAGATGTAAAATGACCGGTTAGTTTCACGTTTTCAGGTTAAACATGAATTATTATTAGAAAACATTTAAAATACAAGAAAATTAATTTCTGTTATATAGGATTAATATCATCTGTATGTAATAATTTTTTAAATGTAAAAATAATAAATAAACACTGAAAAAACGTTTATTAAGGATAATAAATTATTATTTTTTGGCTTACCTGTTTTTTGGATTCCCTCCTTTTGATTTTATACGTTTTCATTACTTTAAAAATAGCAGCATTTTCTTTCTAATTTTAGAGCCAATGCAAAATATATGGCATTTCCAAAATAGTTTAGTATACTAAAGTTGTAGTCTTACTGCACACCCAGAAGATTAGTTCTGCAAAAAAATGGATATATTATTTATTTCGTACTAGGAAAAATATTTCATCAAGTTGATTGCAGTTTATGACGACTTACACCAACAGAGATAATAATATTGATTAATGAATCTACTTTTCTGCGACATTTATTAACCATTAAGTAATACCTACTCCATTGTAATGAGAATAAAATTACCAGAACAATAAAAAAAAAACAATAATTAATTTTAGCCTGTAAAATGGTTTTTCACCGGTCCAAAAAAATTATAATTAATTAGTAAAAGTATAATAATGTAGCGGTAAATAGCTAAATAAAAATCAGTCTGGGCAATGATTCCTCTTGAACCACAAAGTCTCGATCCTTTTCAATTTATTTTTATAGCCTTACAGAAATGGAACAAATTTTTAAACAGTATAGTCACCAAAGAAGACTTGCCTATTAATGGAAACCTGACCCGATATTTTCAGCAAATTTAAAAATAAGTCTGCCCACTGGACGTGTGAGCCATTGATTCGCTGCGAATTTATTCTATAGAAGGATAATCCGGCTCTGTGACTAAAGGGAAATTACATTTTTGCCAGCGTTCGAAATTTATCAATTAAATTATAAATTTATACCCGCATAATACATAATATGCCTACTGCCTACATTACTTCTATATAAGTTCGCGTGAAGAGTGGGCCATCATTATGGTTATGCCAAAATAAAATACCACTGCGTTTATTGATAAATATTTAGCACACCTATAATTTCTTTAAAGTTTGACATTTCCTTCTACGGTTTATATAAATCAAACTATAACCAATTATTTACTTTTTTAATGTGCTCGACTCTTAATTTAGAATACTCACAAGCCTTTGGGTAAAATTTAGAAATCTCATTTAAGTGATTTATTGATTATTTTGAAATCGGTTTTGTTGCGCGATAAGTATACGGTTGCAGTAAATAATATTTGTCCTGACGGAGCGCCTTGAGGGACACCGCTCCCGATTTGGTATAGCAACAAAAATGGAGTTTTTGGATCCTGAAGACGTTGAACGGTTTTTTTTTCGATCAAAACTGTTCGAAAAGCCAAATAAGGTCGGGAATTTGATAGATAAGAATTTGGAAATCAAATCAGGTGTAAATAAAGTTACACCTGGCTACAAAAATTAGCTTACCTCGCCGCCCACACAAAAATTTACATTATCAATCGGAGGTGTGCTGTGCATGTTAATTAATATTAAAATACAAAATTATATTGAAATTAGTAGATACTTAATGTATTTAATTAATCTGTAAGTAAATTATCAATTTTTTCCCCTGTCACATCTCGGGAGACGATTATGTAAACTTAATTAAGTTCTAAGATGTTTATTAATTGATTGGAACATTCACAATGTTTGATTTATCGTGACTTAGACGCCTGCCATTTTGTTAAGTACCGGTTAATTAATAAATTAAATTTTACGAAAGCTCAGCCATCAGGCCGCGAGCCATACTCCTTATTTCTTCTTCATTCGACCAGTTGGGCGGGGGGGGGGGCTATTATTGCAGTCACTGACAGTACCTAACATTTCTTCTAACTAATAATTTTATAAAATTTATATCGAATGTTGCTTCGGTAAATTTACAAAACAATTCGTTCGGGTTATTGTGTTGTCAAACGTCATTAAAGAAATTGCATTTTAAAAGGGAAAATTTATTCGAACAAAATAAATTCTCGCTAACGTTTCTATTTCAATAGAATAGCTTTTTGAATTTTTATAAAAATTCTCGCCATACGAGATGCGATCGAGCCGATCCCGACGATCCAATAGAAAATTACCTCGTCATAATTAGCACATGCTGCAGTTTTAATAAACAATAATTTATGAGCCATCATAAAAATGCAATTTTAAAAATGTCTTCCTACGAATAATTTCTATGTTTGGTTTAAACGTCGCAAATGAAGACCGGTTTCATTACTGCCTACGATGCATTCGAACATGCTAATAAAAATTCTGTTTTATTATCAATAATTTAAAAATAAAGTAATTCAATATTTACCAAGTAAGTATATCAAATGGGTTTTATTTTTAATAAACAAGTTTGGTTGTGGTTCTTTGCCTTCAATGAAAAGATAATCGAGTCCTTTAGCCATGAATCGCCAACAGATCTGCGCCACGTTTGGTTAAAGTAACCTGTAACAAATAACGAATTTCCAAAGCTGGAAACTTTCACAAATTTTAAAATTATATTACCGGATCTTATCCGATATTTGTCTTCCATCGCGCGTCTGAATGGATTAACGAAATTCCAAAACATTAAAAATATAAAATGTAAGATTTCGACGCGGGTGGTGCGTCCTGACTAGCAGTTTTCGCGAAATCTCAAATTTTTTTTAGGCTGTTAACGTAAAATAACAGAAATATTCAAAAATTAAAAAAATATAATTTTTTTTGCATACAGGCGGCTGACTTTTAGAGTTCAAACTCAAATTATAATTAAATTAAATTTAATTTTAATTTAACATAAATTTAATTTAATTTAAATTAATTTTTAAATTGTAATATATTTTATTGAATGTGAAATTTGCTTCCCACTTCTTGAAAATAATACTTATGAATTCTCATTTTGACATTTAAAAATTAAATACTGAATTTACGACGGTAAAGAGTCCCATCCCCAAAAGAGAAATATTCTAATTTAAATTTTAAATTACTGAGTTCTAAAACTTTGAAGTTCACACGAATTAAATTAGATTGTTCTAAGGGGAATACCCTCCAGATTCTCTGGTGTATGCTGCCGCGATACATAAATGTATTTGTTATAGAAAAGTGAAAAATACACATTTAAAGAAATTAATCACAAAACAACGACACAAACCGTTGTTTATTTAAACCGGGGGGTCTGGAATACCCTCCAGTTATCATATTCGAAGAAAAACCGAAAGAGTAAAGTAATAACTTAATTGTAATTGGGGAGAGCGACGCCTATCGCCCTCCTTGTACCAGTTGCCACTGAAATTAAATAAATCCAATAAAATATATTTAAAAATTAAAATTGTACATTGATTACATTTTTGATAAAATAAATAATGTAAAAAAAAAGTTTAATCAAATTATTTAGCGGGGAGCAACGACTTCTCTACTCCGGGCCTTTACACATGTTAACTACTTTGACTTACCTGTAGGTTTTAATTAATCAAAAATCATTTATTGTAATTATGCAATATATCAACAGAAAAATAACGAAGAAAGTGAATAATCAAAACCAATGGCTGTGCTTCTAAAAACCATTAAAAATATTATTTTCAGTTGCATAGTTCAAAATAATAATTAATGTGCTCCGCATTTAAGGTGATCAAAATTTGAATGTCCTGATAATTTACCTTTAACATTGGGTTGGGGGAATTAAATATTTGGATAAATATGGAAGAAGGTAATACATCATCAGTAATTATGATATAATAAGACATTTTTAGTTAAACGATTCGCATTTTTGCTAAAAATTGTATTTAGATTAGTTGACATATCATAATTTATTTTATGTATCAAACGTCAAAGACAGGCAGGTACGGTATATCATTTTCTTTAGCCAAATCACGCAACCCTTATTGTGAGAAATGATCATTCTCAAAGCTGCTTTGATGTAGTTAAGTAGTCGTAGATTTTCTTATGATTAAAAAAGAAGTAAACTACGATGGTACAAAATCAATTAAATGTTTAATTAATTTAATTTATTTTTTCTGCAGAATTTCAGTATGTCGTGGAGAGGGTTAAGGCTGCCCGGATATGCTTTGGATCGGCGCTACAGCGGGATACAAATCCAATAGGAAAAGGAATAAGTGCGTTTCAAAGACGTTATGCTCCCGAGTTGCATCCAAAACTAACACCACAGACCTACGATTTGGAAAAATTCACGGGTCTTAAACAATTAGCAAATAAAGTTCGCAGTAATAAAGGAGTTGGAGGTTTGGCAAATGGGGCCCCTAGAGACCCCGTATTGTCGCATTTTCGTGTACCCTCTCCAACTCGGTATGACGCCGAACCCATTTACAAAATATTCAAACAAAACGCTGCTCCATTTGGGAAACGAGTCGGTCGAAAAGAAGCAGTCAAAAGCAAAACCCCAGGGTGAGTGAATTTAAAAATCAGACAGACTGATGATTTTCAATTTTTGTTAGGCCAGGAACACACGACTGTAGAATACGGCAATGTCGCCGTACACGGATCGCGAACAATTTTGGAAGACCATGCATGATACCAGCCGTCGAAGAACGCTGCGTCCACGTAGTGTACGATTTTTGCAGCAAATGTCTAGAGATATGTGGAAATGATTATTGGCAAAAAGAATACACAACGTTTTTGTGCCACATATGCATGGCAGAAGAACAACTTTTATACGAAATCTATACGCGAAAGGAATTGAACGAATTCCGGGTAAGTTAATCAGCCTGTAAGCATGCAAACTTAATCGACTTTTTGCAGAAAATAAGAACGTGCTCGTATCGTCATAGTCACGAAGGTACTACTGCTAAAATTCACCTTATGGCACCGGAAAAGTTGGCTAAACGAACAAGATTAGAAAATTATCTCAGTTTATACTTTCCTCCATTTTGAATAACTTAATTTTTTTACCAGGAGATTGTTATTTATAAAATAAAATTTTCTGTTTTCGGTCGATTTACTTGGTTTTCCATCAAATGTTTGGGATCATTATCATGCTGGAAAATAAAGTTTTGGCTAATTAATTAGGTTTTAAAGGTCAAATTAAAACATTACCTTCTAGAATAATCTTCGTATTACCATTGATTTCGATAAAATTATCATTGGAATTTCGTATTGTAAATATAATGTATTGATCGGGCATTTGTTTCATCTTTGAGGTATGCCGATAAGTATATAGAATTTCAATATATTGGTGAGAGAAAATAAAATTAACATTAAATTTTTATAATTTAAAAAAAATATTTTCTATAAACTAAAATACACACCAATTTAAGGTAAATACCATAGCAATATATACATAATTTTTTGTACTATTTCCGGTTTTCAACTTATATAAGTCGAAAGAATTTTAATATAATTTATTCTAGCAAATGCCATTTTATCCATAAAATATTGGGATTTATATTTTCTGAATATTTAAATAAAGTGGATGTTCGAGAGATACTATTAACGCACTTTTGCTGAGAGACGCTGGTAACTTGACTTTCGAATTGATGGAATAATTGAAGTTACTCAAAAATATTGTTAAAAATATTTTGACTTGTAAAACGCCTAGTCGGGCACCTAAAAGTAAAATTCAAATAAGCTTTCAAATTAAAAAAAAAAAATAGTGAGGGTTTCCCCATTTTATTGCTATATTGTTTAAAGTTCAAAAATTATAATAATTAAGTAAAATAAGTAAACAAACAAAAACGTTTTAATTTTATTTTAATGGTAATATTTTCCCATTATAAATAAAATATTAATGGAATATTTTACCCAAAAATGAGAATTAGTTAAATGAAAAATATTACGTACCTATACAATTTCGGGGTCCTCCTCCAAATGCTAAAAAGGTATAACCTGGTCGGATTGATTTATTTTCAGGTGAAAATCTTTCGGGATCATATTTTTCAGGATTTGGATAATACTCGGGATCATGATGAAATTCGTAAATTGGTATATAAACCATGTTACCCACATCTACTACAACATCGGAGTCGGGTAACTTGTATTTTTTGGAGCAGGCTCTTGCCGAGAACGAAGCCAGTGCGTACTTGCGCATAATTTCTAAAACAAAGTGTTTTAAAAATCGTATTAAGGTCTCTGATTAAAGATCAAATCACCTGAAACGCATTTATCCAAATAAGTCATTGCCATTATGGCGTCGTAACTAATTTTTCCATCGTACTTCTTCAAAACAGTCACAATTTCTTGCCTTAAAGTATTCTGAATTTCTACATTCAAAGCGAGTTCGTAAAGACTGAGAGCAATCGTAGACGAAGTGGTTTCAAAAGCAGCACCAAAAAATATTAAAGCTTGAGCTGTAATGTCTACAATCTTCAGAGATTTTTCATTTTCCGAAACGTTGCCCACGTTCAAATCATTTTCTTTCTCTATGTCAATATTATTTCTCAACTGAATTAACGAATGCATCAAGTCATTTCGCACAACATTGTTCTTTTCTCTGTATTCCACAGTCGATTTTACCAAATTCAAATAAAAATTTTGGATTTTCGGACTGTTGAAAGGAATTTTAAAAAAATGCAACACCGAAGGGCATAGTACACTCAGCATAAATACAATATTTTGTTTAAAACTACCTCCAAATGTGCATTCGGCAAATTCCTTAAATTCCATATTCAAATTTTTCATTGTGTTGCATTCAATTCCAAACACGGCCGTACCGATTGCATCAGTTATGTATTTACCGATTAAATCTTTCATATCAACAGTTTCATATTTTTCTGCAGATTTATCCAAAACCGACTTTAACTGCTCCCCAACTTGTATTAAAGTCTGGCACATACTCTTCATCTTACTGGGTGAAAAAGCGGGTGATATTTTCTCTCTCATTTTCTTCCATTGATCACCTTTCGTGGAAGCAATATGAACGGTAAGTGGATCGTCCTTATTAATATAAAACGACCGATCTGTAAAATGATCAAAATCTTTAGTAAGAATGTGTTTCATCAATTCATGATCGGTAACCACTAATGCCGGCTGGCCCAGAAAATAAAAACCCATAAATTTATCTCCACGCTTTTTGGACGTTTCGTAAACTTCTTTGAATATCCTATAAACAGGAACTTTTCTGAGGACTACACCCGTAATATTTCCAAACAGCAGATTAGGGTTTAACGTTTTAACTCCTCGTTTCTTCCAATAATTGAATGCCCAATAGTAATAAAACGCGATTATTACGACGCCGCTTAATAAAATATCAAATACGTTCATAATTTTTCGTTATTTTGAACAGATAAAAATAACAAAATTGTTTTCCATAAAGTTTCTGGCGTACTAAAAGTTATTAAGATTATTATTTATTAATTATATACAACCTTGAAATTTTTAAGTGTAAAATATTAAAAGATGCGAAGAATTACCTAATATTCCAACAAAAAAATTGTTAAATACCAGAAACAGTTGATATTAAAAATTGCGAAATTAAGATTACATAAGATTATTTTAATAATAATTTAAGTATGTAAATAAAACTGATTATTATTGTTAAACTTACTAGAAAGTTAATACAAATATATAAAAATTCGTTCTGACTTTAGCCCGTACAGTCACAGCCACCAGAAAGTCAGACAAACAACCAGAATAAAATTTACACTTTTATTAATTCTTACCAATTTAAAAATTGTACACTTTCGTCTTACATTTAAAATAAAACATTTAATTGTCTTTTCTAATATTACTGGCACCGTCGACATTATTCCCCGCACCTTCAGGTGCATACCTATAATTTGAAAATTGAGCAAAATTACTATTAGATTCAGAACTTTGATCATTCGCAAGGTTAGGTTCAGTTGCACTGGGTGTCGAATCAAACGAACACAATTGATTAAAAAGAGCAGGATTTAAAATATCTTCGAGATTCAAACGTCTATCACCGTCGCTCACAAAACTTTTACCCGATTCGTTAGTATTATTGCTAACAGAACAGCCAGAAACATGACGATTACTCCCCTCGTCGATATTTGTCAGCAAAGTCAATTTTTCCAATAAGTTATGAATGCGCTGCCTTCCCGCAATGAGTTGCATGTCACCGTCAGTTAAAGCACCATTGGGAGATTCGAGAAGCAAAGCTTGAGATTCGCTATCGGTCAGCGTGGTAGAACTCGACGACGTATCGACAATCAACGGCTTTCTGAAGTGATCTGTACGTGTCGAATAGTACGCACTATCGTTGGAACTTTTAGCAAACGATTCGTTATGCAGTCCTTTATCTCCATACATCGGCGCTTTCCGCGACACGAATTCACTTAACGTTAACTCCCCCTCGTGAGAATTTGTATTGACATCGACTTCTTGCAACAAAGATTGGTACTGCGAGTTAAGCTGTTCGCTTGGGCTAATATTAAGCAAATCAATCATGTTGTAATCGTCTTCAACGCACAAATTATTAATGTCTTTTTCGAATTCGTCGGCAAATTCGTCGTTTGACTCCTCGGAGTCGTTATTCGTTACATCGGCTAAGCGACTGCGCAATCGCTGCGTTATTTCTTCCAGTTCTGAGAATTTTCGTTTTAGCGCGCGTCCTAACAATTCCGTAGGTTCTTCCTGTGGAGGTTTCGCTACCACCAAAGGCTGAGAAGGTTGCTTCTTAACAAAATTATTTTCCATTTCCTTTGTGACCGGTGACGGAGTTTTGTTAAACCTCGATATATTTTCCAAAGGGGTGACATGAATCTAAAATTAATAAAAACGTTCACCTACGGCTGTTGAGCGTTTCAGGTTTACTTACCTTAATTTGTCCATTGCATTTACTCGAGAAGTCCACGATGTTGAACCAACCCTGAATGCCTGGCAAACCTGCCAAAAGAACAGTTAAATCTAGTGCGGCAAAACCTAGCACCACATCCGTCTGCAAGTTAGGTTCGTTAACATTCGAGTTATTCTTACGCCAGACTTTAAAAAGAAATCGTTTTTGGCTCTACAAGAAAAGATTTAATTTAAAACCAAACACGAATGAAATTCCCACTTACATTCGTCAACATCTCGCCAGGTAACAAAACGTCGCTGCGAAAATCCCAATGAGGACTTGTGCTTTTGAGTACTACTGGAGTGACTTTCAAATTGGCACCTGGAACTGTTTCATACGTGACGTACGTACTGGGTAAGGTTTCCTCCTGCGGCATATGCTTGCGTTTATACTTCCGCAATTTGCACCTTCGTTTGCAAGGCAGATGTAAGGCACCCTCAATTATCACGTGAGCCTTAAACACATTTGCGTCAGTCGCCAATTTTGGTGCTACACTCCTTTGCAGCTTGAAAGCATCCTTGAGAGAATCTAACAAATCAGACGTTTTTCTCAACTGCGTGTTGGTTGCAAGTTTCGACTGATCTACTTTAGCCAAATTTTCTTCAATCAACATCTTCTCCTTTTGATTGCTTTCTTCAGTATTGGTTGCGTTATCTGCTACCTTAGTTTTCAGTTCAGGCATGAGCTGTGACAAAAAATTTTGTAACATATCTTGCATTTGACGTTGATTCGAAATGTTTTGGTTGAGATTTTCGTTTGGTTCATTTTGAGGGGGATTCTTTTGAGGTTCCATTTCTATATCCGATTGAATACCAATATCGATAGTTTTGACTTCGCTTTTTAATTTATTCTTAGGAGTTAAGCTTTTGAGATCTTTTGGCAGATTTGTTACTTGAGCGTTTTGTTTACTCTTTGCCTGAGCTCTTACCAAGTAACCTGGCCGTTTGAACGCTTTAGGGTTCTGATTTAGAAGATTGTTTGATTTTTTGGCTATTTCGTTGGCGTCTTGACTTTTAGGAACTTCAGTTTTCGATGCAAAAGGAATGTACGTAACCGAATTCGTGTCGTTTCTTAAACCTCTGTCAACTTCCAAATTTTGAATTTGTGTTTGAGTTCCTACAGAAACGATCACTTTCATCTGACCTTGGATCGTGCCATCAACAGGACTGCAGATTGGTTCCCACCAATCCGAGATTGTTACTGGTAACTGCACAAATTTTATAAGTAAGTTACTTTATAATGGTTAAAAAACTTACCCGATTTTGAAAAAGGGTTTCGGCAATGACTGGATCCTTGTAAGCGAAGAAAAACTGATGCAGTGACAGCTGGGAAATTCCAAACTCGATGTCTTCGTCAGTTCTTTCCCAAAATTCAACTACAATGGAATTGTCTCGCATGAAAGTGAGAAAATCATCGTTAAACAGAAACGGAACTTTCTGAAAAAGCAAAATTAGAAGTTTTCAAGAATGTACGTGGAAAACAAACCTGAAAATAGTTAAAAACTGGATTTTTGTTCTTGTAAACCACTCGACTACATAAAGTTTCGTCCTGAGAAAATGCTTGGCAACTGAGGTATGAGTTTATTGGGCCACCAAAATAATTTACTTCTGAAATATATAACAGTCCATATAATAAAGTTTTCTGAAAAGAAAAGCATAAGAGGTAACACTGTGTCTATTTTGTTTTCGGAGGGTTAAGCGAACAATATTTAATTACATTTTGATCTTGTGTGGTGGCAGTATCTTGTATGGTTTTGTTCTCTTTAGTTAAAATGTCACCGCGATTATGATTTAAATTACGTCGCGGATCTTCCGGTAGAACTTTCTTATTTTTCATCCTATTCCTCATGTTTTGGAAACTTCTATTACTCTCTGGTTGCGAAGTTATATAACCTGATGATTTTTCGTTTAATAAATCCACTTTTCCACCCAAGACTTTCTCTTTTGGTGGTGCAGGAAGCTTTTCGCTCTCGGGCGTCTCGTCAAACGTAATCTGACTGTCACTTCGTTGACTAGGAATAGGTTCAATTTTGGTATTGTTAAGTACCAATTCTAAAATAGTAAACGGTCAGTCTTCGATGGAAACTTGAGCTGTAACTTTACCAACAAATTCTTTCCCGAAGTACATTCGACCGCATCCTAGTTGGAAACTAATTTTTATAGCGCCCATCACTAAACCGTCGCTTATTATTGGAAAGTTTTGAGCACAGCTTAGATGCTTCGTTATTTCAAACAAAGCCATGTTAAAGGTTGCGTACCCTAAAATGTTGGTCGTTTTCTGTTTCATGGTTCTCGAACTTACTTGAAACTTTAGATTAACTTCTTGTAAATTTAGATCCAACAGACTCACAATGTCGTGGATGGACGAGTGTTTGAAATATATTTCTAAAATTTATGTAAGTAGAATTAACAAAAATATTTTTTAGCAAAAGTTGAAAATTATGTTTTCAACCTTCGATTAAAAAATAAATACCATGACCTTTCCGGGATTTCCAAAAAAAACAGAAATCATGTATATTGTATTATTGCAAGCTTCAGTAGAATAATTGATTTAAGTTTTACTAGAGCAGATCAATAGATCAATACATTCCAACGTTAGATTATAAAATTTTAATTCTTGGATGAATGAACTGTGAATGTACTAACCTTCGTTGTATAATTTTTTCGAGCAAATTCGAAATAAGTTTCCACTTAAACCTGTATCAACTTTTGATCCTGTTTTTTGTTGCGAGTTAACTAAGAAATCCGGAACGGAATACTCGACGAAGTAACTGTGGGTGCTGCTAACTGGCACCTTATACTTGGAATCGGCAGAACTGTGACTGGCTTTCCGATTGCCAGCCTGATTTAGGATTAAGCTGTGAATAACAATTTTCAAAGAGTTGACATATTTAAAGTATTCCTTCGCCTTTGCCCGATAGCACTCCTGTATGGATTTTGTTATTTGTTCCGAAAGGTTTTCGTTCTTCTCTTTCTCTTCGTGTAAATTTAATGAAGGCACTTTGTGATATTTCGAGTTATCACAAAAATATTGCGGTTCCAACAACCCTAACTTCCTGTACCGACTGCAGACTTGACAAGAACACCGCTGTTCAAAGTATTCACCCGACATGGTATCACCGGTGCCTCTAGAAGACTTCGCGTGTTTGTGATCGCTGCCTAAGTGACAACTGTTCACGCTGTCGAATTTATCAACGTACAACGGATCGTTATCCAGAATTGATTTGACCATTGCATTCCTCAGTCTTTGACCTTGTTCTAAAATGTGTTCCACAATGGTCACCCTGGAGCCGGTGGACAATCCAACGCTATCCGACATTATATACAAAAAACCATTTAAAAAATTATAACCAAACAACAAAAACTTCAAAACGTAAACACAAAATTCAAATTCGTGAAAGTAACAGAATTTCCATTTGCAAGTACTGCCAACACCCTATAAAAGTAACCAACTTTTCGATAAATCGAACACTTTCTAGACTTCGCCGCAAGGATAATTACATATTAATTATTAATTCGCCTACGTTCGTCGTGTTGTCATTAAAATACTTACTTAATTAATCATTTTTGTACCACTTTAATTTTGATTAAAAGTTAGGATGGCCCACCAAAGAATTTACACTACCGCACCATCTCATTGCTGTGGAAGTCACTAAAAAGTTGACAGCGGCGTACGAGATATAACAGTAAATTTGATATTAGATACAAATTACCATTAATATAATTATTAAATAATTTTGTAGCTTTTTATAAATTTAAAATGAAACTAAATTTTGTAAAATTGTATTGATCTAAAAAGGTTATGTCGAAATGTCAATGCGAAGTAAACAGACAAGCTCCGCCCACTAACAAACATGGCGGGTTGTTTATGAATGGAGGTATCTACAAACAAAAGGAATTTCATTATAGTAAATTCTGAGAAATCCGTTAGCGTACGCTGTCTGTAGTAAAATACGTAAACAAACAGCGCCATCTTTCTTTTGTCGTTATGAATGAATTTGTTTTGTTTTTAGCGGTTTTTACGTTTAAAATGATGAAAATAATAAAAATAAAGCCGTTTATATGATAATTAAAATTAAAATAACTGAAATACATCATTTTTCTTTTAAATTTAAGTTTCTTGATAGAAAAAAAATTGGTTTTATTTTCCAACATAGACCGTATCGCCGAGATTAATTTGTCCTTCGTACTCCAAGCCCATTTGTATACCAAAAACTGTTCTATATCCTTCGTAGGAGATGTTCATTACGTCCTTTAGTTTTCTATACCTAAAATTTCATGTTTTTATATATTGCCATGTTTTTTTATATGAGCAATTGATTTACTTTCTTAACGTCCTCATTGGTTCTTGATTTATGGAAACTATGCCAGTTTCTGCATTTATTAGGATGCTATTGCAACGTAAGCATGGCTTAGCGTTGAACAAAACAACACTTCCGATTTTAATCCACTTCCATTCATCTTCAGCGAATGGTACCTTATCGTTGTTGTGTACCAAAATATTTGGACGGAAATTATTAACCGTTACATTTTCATCGGGCACTCTAGCACTGATATCGTCCACACTAGCCTGACTCACTACCATGTAGCTTGACATATTGCTGTACAAACCCTAAATTAATGTAAAATTTTTTCGTTATTCCAATAACTTCATTAATATTTTAGTCAACCTACCGCAACATCATTCCTTAAATTGGGATAAAATTCTAAACTTTTCTTGAATCCTTCTTGAATATTCCTCTTCAAATTGCTATGACAAAAACCTAAGCGAAAACCAGACGGCTTCTCGAAAACATACATCGAAATCCACCTTGCGGCATCATCTCCGCAATCGTACTTACTAATAGTTTCCTTCGTCCAAAAACTAAAAAAAAAGAAAGTTTTAGTATTTTTTACTAATAATAAGAATGAAATTACATCATCTTTCCCTTTTTGCTGTTATCTTGAACGTCAGGAATTTTAACTCGTAAGGAAGCGGTTCCAGGAGCACTTAATATGAAGTGGTCTTCATCACATGCAGTAGTTTCCACAAGCCGCATTTTTGGACCAGAGCAGAATTCGAGGTTTTCTTCTTTGTAACAAATTAAATTTCTGAAAACAAATATTGAAGAAGGTAAAAATGGGATTTATTTTGCTTACCTGTCCTTAAATTGGTACTTGTTTCCATTTTTGGGCATTACGATACCTTGTTTTGTACAAATTGCTGTTTCCAATTCCACTCGTCTTCCACTTTTCAGTGGATACATAAGTAATTTTGATACTGTTCCAACTGGTTCCCATTTCCTTGGGACTTTTCGATTATTTTTATTAAAATACCAATAGATTGCCACCCCAGCAAACAAGGTAATTGAAATTGGAATGACTGCGTTTATTGCAGGTGCCATTAAATTTTTTTTTAGTAGCCTGTTTTGAAGATCTCGACGACTAACTAATAACTTTAATTGCGCAATTTTATGAATTCTTTGAAGTGTCTGATATAATCTAATTGTTTTGGTGATAAAATTTTATCGATTCATTGTTTTTCAGTCAAGTTTGATCAGACAAGTTCGAAAATCTTATCACAGAATAGTATTTTAGCTCAGTCGATGGAATAAATATGCATGAGACTCCTTAAAAAATGAATCAAGATCAAATTTTGTGTTTACAAATAAATGCATTTACAATTTTGAACTTTTATTTTTTCAGGCACATTTTTTATACAATAAATTAATTTTTAATGTTATCGTCCAATGAAAACGATATCACCGATTTTGACATCTCCTTCGAGCTCTAACTCCATTTGGTTACCAAAAACTGGTCTATGTCCATCGAAATTGATGTTCTTTATATGCTGCAATTTTCTGTACCTGAAAAATATTTAAAAAAATTAAGCTTCCAAGCTTAATCTTTTATTAATTTAATTACGTTCTTAAAGTTCTTAGAGGTTCATGCAGTTCTGACTTTTTCCCAGTTTCAGGGTTTATTGTGGTGATAGTACAACGTAGGCACGGTTTAACAGCATAAAGAACCACGTTTCCAATTTTAATCCACTTCCAATTGTCTTCATCGTACGCTTTCAGATTTTCTCCTTGCACCAAAATATTTGGCCGAAAGTTATTCACAGTTACATTTTCATCGGGCAATTTGCTGCTAATGTCATCCACACTAGCCTGATTTACAACCATGTAATTTGTCCCTAAGCCGCTGTATAAATCCTACAAAATAAACTCCTAGCTGCAGATTTTTTAAATGTTAAAAAAATTACCGCTGCTTTGTCTTTCACGTTTGGATGAATTTTCAAACTTTTCTTGGATCTCTTTTTAGAATTCTCCTTCAAACTTGGATCCAAAAATGCTAAGCGTAACCCAGAATCAAGGTCACAGACAAGCTGGGAAATCCATTTTGCAGCGTCGTTTCCACAATCGAATTTGTTTAGATTTTCCAGTGTCCAAATACTGCAAAGAATGATTAAAATATTTTAATAGTTAAACGAAAACTTACGTTACTTGGTTCCCTTTGTTCCTGTCATGTACTGCGTCGGGAATTTTAACTCGCAGGGAGGGAGTGTCGGGAGCGGTTAATACGAAATGATTTTCGTCGCACGCTGTTACTTCGACCAGCAAAAGTTTTGGATATTCGCAATTTTCCAACGTTTGTTCTTTGTAGCAAAGTATTTCTCTGGAAGAAAATAATTTTTTTAAAAACATCTTATGTTATGGGCTCGCTGGAATACATACCTGTCTTTGAATTGATATTCGTTTCCTTTTTTGGGAACCACACAGCCTTTCTTCGTGCAGATTACACGATCCAATTCCATTCGTCGTCCAGTTTTGAGCGGATACAAAAATAATTTTGTGACTGTTCCAATTGGTTTCCATGTTTTCGGAATTTTATGCCGATTTTTACTGAAGTACCAATATATTGCTATTCCAGTCACCAAGGCTATAGAAAATTGAATGATGGTGTTCATATCAATCTTCGACTGATAAATAGTAGTAAAAAACTAATTGAAATGTTCAAGCTAAATATTTTGTCCTTGGAAAGCAATCAATAAGATTAAAATTAATTTTTCTATTATATCTTACACATTATTTTTTATATTGCATACAATAGATTTTTAATTAATTAAAATCTATACACTCAAATAAGCACCGCAGGTAAGTCAAAGTATAATATAAGTAAGACCCGGGTTAGAAAACTCATTGCTTTCCCATAATTAATGATTAACCTGTTTTATGACCTTTTCGAATTTAATGTATTTAAATAGTTTAAATTTCTTTAATTATTTAAAATTTCATTCATGGGCAGTGTAGGATTTTAATCAACTAAGGTAATTGAAATAGGGATGAATGTTTTTTTTCGGTAACCAATTTTTAAGATCTCGACGAAAATCTAACGATATACTGTTATGAAAATTATTAAAACTGAAGTGTACGATAAGAAATGCTGGGTTTTGTGATAAAATTTTATTGATTTACTGTGTAGCTGATAAGCAATATTTTGTTTTTCAAGTGTGAGTATGACCTGGAGGTCGGGAAGGAAGCCAAAAATTAAAATAAGTTGATAGTGGCGGTTTTGTGATCCCCATAGAGCTGTTAAAAGCAGTTTTTTCGTTTAATAACCAATTAATAAAAAATATTTCATTTATTCGTTCAAAATTATACAAATTTAAGAAATTAAAAAAGAAGCAATTAAGAGTTTTTGTGAACCATTTCACTTACGTTGGCTACAACCATAAAAATCCATAACCGCACAACAATCTGATTGTTTATTCAGAATAATATTCAGTCTTTTTAACAACTGTAAGTTTCAAATTTTTGTAAAATGGAAAATTTAAAGATGTAACATAATTTATTTTCCAACAAAGACGGTATCGCCGACTTTAATATGCCCTTCGTGCTCCAAACCCATTTGATTACCAAAAACTGGTTGTAATCCTTCATAGGTAATATTCAGTACATCTCGTAATTTTCTGCACCTAAAATTCATTAATTTATCAACTTGTTAATTTTCATACGTTAAGTTACGTTAATTTACGTTACGTTAATTTACGTTACGTTACGTTATTTCAACTAATTTTGACTTACTTTCTCATCGTTCTCATAGGTTCCTGTTTTTCTGATTCTACGCCGGTTTCAGGGTTTACAATGGTTATATTACAACGTAAGCAGGGTTTAACTGCATACAAAATAACGTTGCCAATTTTAACCCATTTCCAGTGATCTTCAACAAATGGTAACAAGTCCTTGTCATGCACCAAAATGTTTGGTCGAAAATTATTAACAGTTATATTTTCATCAGGCAATTTTCCGCTAATATCATCGACGCTGGCCTGATTCACAACCATGTAACTCGTCATATTGCTGAACAAACCCTAAAAAAATGTGTTCAATCTTCATCGTACTACTCAGAATTCGTACTTACCGCAGCCTTATTGTTTAAATTTGGATATAATTTCAAACTCTTCTTGTTCGCTTCCTGAATATCTCTCTGGAAATTATCATCAAAGAATCCTAAGCGTAATCCTGATTCTTTGTCGGTAACGTACAGCGAAATCCATTTGGCTGCATCATCTCCACAATCGTATTGGTTCATATTTTCTTTCGTCCAGAAACTGAAACAGATTACTTTATTTATGATTTTACTGTTGAATACAATAACAAACTTACAATATTTGTCCTTTTTTCTCTTGATCGTGTATGGCGTCAGGAATTTTTACTCTCATGGGTGGAGTTTCGGGAGCACTTAACATGAAATGATTTTCATCCATAGCCGAAACTTCAACAAGTTGCATTTTCGGATAGCTGCAATATTCCAGATTTTTCTCTTTGTAGCAAATTATATTTCTGTGAAAATGACATTGATGAGTTTGTTTTGGTATTCCAGTAATTTTTACCTGTCCTTAAACTGATATTTCGACCCAAGTTCTGGTTTCACAAATCCCCTTTTCGTGCAAATTGCATTGTCCAGTTCCACACGTCTTCCTCCTTTGAGTGGATATATGAATAATTTCGTTACAGTTCCCACTGGTTCCCATTTTTTCGGCACTGTCCTTTTATTTCTGTAGAAAAACCAATATATTGCCAAGCCAGCTAATATGGTCATCAAAATCGGAATAATTCTGTCAGCTACGAACTCCATCAGACAGTTTTTCTGGCAACAATTCTTTAAAAACGTAATAATACAACTAAATATTTTAATAATATAATTATAAAAATAATCAGTTGTTTGAAGTGTCTGATAAGGGTGTTTACAAAATTTTACCAATTTATCAGTCCTCCGCGATAGACAACATTTAAAAATTTTCAAGTTTTATTTGTATAAATCAAGCAATTTTGAAGCTAGAACTTAATTTGTTCCAGATTTTCAATCATAATCGCGCAATATAAAATAATAGCTATTTAAGCTGCTAGTTGTGTAGGGAAGACACCAACGTCCAAGGAAGGGGAATATCAATGATATTTTATTATTTATTATTATTATTTATTTACTATTAATTAATTTTTAAATTAAAGGACAGCAATTGAATGAATGATAATTTGGATAAATTTAAAGTGCAATTTCATCTTCAGCTTGGGGATGTTCTCGAGGTAGATTATATCTTGCGTAAACTTGATGACCGCTAATAATATTGTAAAACCCTGGATCCTCCCTTGCTCTCACATCAATCATCTCAATGTTATCTTCAACGAGTTCTGGCTCTTCTAAATGAAAATTGAGTCCAAATACGGGATCGCTTGAATTTTGATAAGCTGCACTACCAGTTCTGCTTAATGGCCGATATCTGTGTGAGAAAAAATAATTGAAGTGGCACTGAAATTATTAATTTATGGCAGTACCGGCTTAAGTAATCAAACGGTTCCATTCGACTTGCGCTGGGATCATCTCTTCCTCCGTAAAGCATTCGAAAATATGAATTTTGATTGTCTTCCTGTTCGTAATTGATATTTATGTTTTCATCGTGAGTGCAAGGTCTGACGTTATGAAATTCAAGGTTTCCTATTTTCAAGGCCCGGACGTTTTCTTCGATATAACGCCTTTTTCCCTTAAACACAATCTGTGGTCGAAAATTCTTGTACGATAAATCGGATCTACCAGTTGCGTTTTTTAAATCCTTAATACTTTTTGAATTCACCATTGTGCAAGATGAAAAATTGGAAAGATGGCACTAAAATAATATAATTATTCTCTCGTAAAGCTTCTGACTTACATGTCATTACATCGGGGTCACCATAGAGTTCAAGCTCATGTCTTGTATCTTCATTAAAATTTATTCTCCTCAGTTGCGAGAAGAAGCCAACTTCGTATGAAGTATTTGCTTGAATGTTATAAGCCGATTTGATTTTTTGAATTACGGTCTTGGCGGGGACTTGAACTTTAATTTCTCTATTTAAATATTGACTGAAAAAAAGCACATTAAAAGCTTCCTATTGCACTGTAGGAACCAGCTTACATGTCTCTGGTGTTGCAAATCATATTACATGTAGTGGCAACGAGTTTCAGTGTATGCCATAGCATTGATATTTCTTCGTCTTTATCAGATTTTGTACATATATGAGGATCATTAAAAATGGCTTTCGGTGGCCGTACATCTTGGTTAAATATAATGAAACCCCTAAAAAATGATCGATATCACAATATGGAAGATAAAATATACGAAGAATAAGACGAACCTATCATAATCAACCTTATTCGTATGATCACTTGGGTCAGGTAGAGTTTGAAGCCCATATCTTCCAAAATTAGCTATATCAAGTTTCATTCCACGACCACCATCAATTGGATAAATACATATGAACTTGACCGTTCCAATATGCGTCCATCCTTCGCTTTCTATCTCTCTTATAGAGTTAACAACTTTTAGGTGATCATAAACCTTTTTGATACACCAACCGAGTCCAAAACTTACACTAACACCTCCAGCAACAGCCAAAACGATCACCTCCATGATAAAATTCGAATAAATTCGGACGACCTTCACAAAACTTCCAAATAATTAGTAGGCAGATCAGCTTAAAATTTCTAACGTAGAATACAATTTATGATAACACGACAAACCATGGTATGGCGATAACAATATATTTAACATATTTTACCTTAATCGTTTTGGGTATTTTTGTTCCCTCACCAAGAACTATTGAATGCGAAAAGTTTAAAAACTTTTTAAAGTTTGAGTTGAGGATTCCCTTGCATCTTTAAAATTGTCAATGATGATAACTTGAATCTTGCTATTATTGACTTCCAAATCATATTCTTTGTTAGGATGAAAGAAAAAACGGATGAGAACCAAAATACTTTACTGCAAATTAATTAATTTTGAAAAACAGAAATATTTTTTTAAATTATATAGGTTTGAATTCGCCTTAATATTTTACAAAAACGTTGTAACCTTTGCGAATTACATTCGGTGTATCTTCAGTTAAGTCGTTTTCAATTATGCCATCCTGATTTCTGAGATCTTCATTTTCGACATCGCATTGAAAATTCAGTCCGAACGAAGGTTCGGTTGAATTCACGAAATGCGTGTCGAGCTTACCTAAATGTCGATATCTGATGGGAAAAAAAATGAAGATGGAAATAAAATTATGAACCAAACACTCACCTCTCCAAATATCTGTAAGGTTCTGTATATTGCACCTCTCGTTCATCTCTAGTGGAGTTCCCCAGGAAAAACCGAGCTACACGATTTCGTGGTTTCTTCGACTTAAAACTAAAGTTTACATCATCACGACAAACACAAGCTGTAACGTTGGAGAATTCCAAGTCTCCAATCTTTATTTCTCTCACGCCATCTTCTACATAGGACCTTATTCCTTTAAACACAATCTGCGGACGAAAATTCTTATAGGACAAATCGGATCTGCCAGTTTCCTTCCGTAAATCTTCCACACTTGCAGAATTCACCATTGTGATGGACGCATAATTGATTAAACACTGAAACAATCAATGATTATACCTCCACAACGATTATTCCAGTTCAGTTTACATAATTCCCATCATCAGCATTCAGGAGCTCTGCTTTGGTATTGTGGTTAAATGTTTTTTTAAAATCCTGCGGATAATACCCAAGCCTAATGTTTTCTTCTTCCGGAAAGTTAAACACCCTTTTAACTTGCTTCGCTGTTGAATCCCCCACGTCCAGCACGTTCATCGTTCCATGTTCATATTGACTGGAAAACAAAATCAGAACTCAATTTAACCCTTAACTGCCACTGTGGGGTCCATTGGACCCCAGCCGTAATCAAGTCCAATTTAAACACTTTTACTGGACGAAATTTGTACCTGTGAAGCCATCTGTTGTTAGTTTAAGGATGCCCCTCCCCTCTCCACCCAAAATCATTATTTTGGAATCATTAGTTAAGTATTGGCAATAGTGTAAAGTAGAGTGGTGCCGTCAGAGACCCCAGTGTGGCTGTTATAATTATTTACCTGATTTTTTTTTAAATTTTTTTTTGACCGTGTTCTGGTTTTGTTGTGAAGAAAAAAACGTAAGTAAAACATTGGAATGGTCTGAATTTGTTTATAAGCATTTATAATGCAAATTTATAGTTATTAATTAATAACTAATAACGCCCTACATAACTCAAAGATATGAAATTTATACTCTGCGGAGAGACATTAAAATTGGGATCGCTACAATATTAAAGATTGATATACAAAATGAACGATACCAAAAGATCCGTTTACCTTATAGAAAGAGATGTGGCTATTGCACCCAAAGAGAAGATAGGAAATCCAGGGAGGGGTGCTCCAATTGTGGACTGCCCAATTTCCCAAAACTTGTGTTGGGCTTTAATCAAATCCTCTTGAGCATTATAAATAAACAGTAAAATTTTGAAAAATTTATTTCTAACAATAGCCCATTAAAAATAAATACCTTATTTTCAACGCTGTTTAGCAAATGATTTTTTTCCTTACAGATATATATTTCACGAGTATCCATTTCAATTTTCAGCTATTAATATAAAAAAATTTAGAAGTTATGATTTTTTTTGTGCAAATGGTAATGTTTTGCATTTTTTTACATTTAACAATTTTTTTACAACTAACTATTAATTTTTCATTAATGTACTTGTGCTGTCCTCCAAAAGTGTTCTTAAGAATTACTATATAATTTTTTTTAAGTCGTAAAAGTCAATAGCCGCTTCCCAAAACAATACTTTAACGGTGGGGTCTGAAACGCCCCTGTGTGGCAGTTATGTTATTCTGAAGAAGTGTGGCAGTTAAGGGTTAAAAATAATTTTATTCAACTTACATCTTGACCTGCTTCGACGTCGTTGGAACTATGCTACCCGAAATGGTTTTCAGCAATTTCCACAACTGATTTACCTCTTGGATTTCATTGGACTTCCTGGACAACGTCGGATGTCTCAGGATAGCAGTAGGTGGATTAGTAGCTTTAGAATACACGATGTAACCTCTAAATGTTCATAATCAACATAAAACACGTAAATTTAAGATACGTTTACCTGTCGTAGCAAGCTTTCAGATCGACAGGATCAGTTCGAATCCCAAACTGGCCAACATAAGCTTGCTCTTCTTTCAACGCACGACCACCATCGATGGGGTAAATACACATAAACTCGACTTTTCCGATATATGTCCATCCGTTTGCCTTTTCCTTTTTTATTAGCTTTCTATGTTCTCTATATTCCGCATACGTTTCGTAACACCAAAGAAGACAGGCGCCTGCAGGAAGGCCCACAACGTAAAACACCGTGTAAGGATCCATTGATCAGAAAAATTAACAATAACACTAAATCCGGCCGACTTTCACAAATAATTTTTCAAAGTTTCTGATAATAAATTGAAATATGGTCGGCGATAACAAATTTTATATTATAGAATGTGAAAGTGATGAGGCCTAACTTGGGCAACAAATTGATCCAATTCAGCCATTCAGCAAATTCAACATCTTTGGGTGTATAGCTTTACGTTAGGGTAGGTTAGGGCAGTTGTAAGGCCGCACAACCTGAGCAATCGAGTTGCACACTATTATAATTAAGCGGAAGAAGTTTACTGATTTTAAAACAGCAGTTTACTTTAATAGTATACAAAACAAGAGAGTAAAGTACCACTTTAGTTCCCAGCAATATAATATACTATTATTTGTTTCTAAAAAATTGATCAAGTTATGTTATGTTTTTTATAAAATAATAAGACAAGAAAAAGTTAAGAAACATATGAATACTGCAGTTTTTTTTCAAAAAAAAATTACTAGTGCTGTGGAAGGTATTCCATAACCCCCCCCCCTTCTCCCCCGACCCTCAGCTGAAAAATCTGAAGGTTTCTATGAAAACTACATTATTGATTTTGTTAGAAAGCAACTTTTTAAAAATTGTAAAATTGAGCTATTTAAGGGCAGGATGTCACCGACAAAGATAGCTATAATATTTCAATGCAATCGAGAGAGACCGATATATGTTTAAAATTATTGTATATTCAAGAATAACTAAAGTAACACAAATTAGAAGTGTGCAGACAATAGCTGATGCATTGTTTGTAACCGAGGGTAAATATACAGGTAAATTTGTGCAAATAACGCAAGAAATTTCAATGATTTTTAAGAATTTCGCTTATTTTCACAGAATTTCGATTTTTTTTAGTTTGTAAATTTTTAAACCATTCTTTAAACGAAATTTTGTAAACCCGAACTTTCAATTGTTTTTAAATAATTCCAGTAATTTCCAAGAAATTTTTACCACGCATACAAATTTTTTTTGAATATGGTAGAAACTCAAGCAAATAAAGAAGCCTGAACACAAAAACCAGAAGATACACCAACTGAATATTTTAAAAATATAAGAAAATCTTTAGTTTGGATTTCCTAGATATCGGAATGATCACACTAAGAAAAATAATTCATGATACTAATGAAAATATCATAATTTTTGCCCCGATCAACAAAATTCGTCATATTCATGAACGAATTCATAAATTCAATGATTTTTTTCATGACTACTTCGAATTCTTCATCAATACGGTGAAAATTTTTCTCGTATTTTGTTCAGTGTAACTTATACTAGAATTACAGTTGGTAATTAACAAATTTTCTATTTTTGTATTAAATTAAAAAATTAAATTTTGTTCTTTTGCATTTTATAAAAAAATAAATTTTGAATTGCTTAAAAATATCTTGAATAATTTTTTTTTATTAATTTCAAATTCTGAAGGCGGTGATGGGGATTATAAATTTACGTCAATCATCAGTGGAAAGAGATACCTGACTTTTCAAAAATCGTCCTTATGTAATTAGTGGATTTTGAACAAATGTATTTTATTTCATGTTCAAATGGGACGGAAGACATTTAATCAAGAAGTAAATATCCAGGTAAATTTGTGTATACAAGATTAGGAATTCCAACGATTTTCCAGGAATTCCAAAATTTTCTAAAAATTTCCTGTGATTTCCAAAGTATTGCATTTCAAAGATTTCCAAAGAATTCTAATTCAAAAAATTTCTAAAAATTCCGATGAATTCTTAGAATCCTAGTGATTCCCAAAGAATTCAAGTGATTTCCAAAAAACTCCAATGATTTTCAAGAAATTCCAATGATTTCTAAGAGTTTCAGTAAATTCGTACATATTCAAGATCATTTTGGAAGAATTCCACTGGCTTTCTAAAGAATTCTAATTCAGAAGATTTCCAAAACTTTCAATGATTTCCTAAGAATTCTAATGATTTACAAAGAATGCCAATGTTTTCTAAGAAGCTCAGTTATTTCCAACCTATTCCAAAGATTTCGAAGTAATTTCAGAGATTTTCAAAGAATTTCTATGAATTTTTCTAATTTCCATGGAACTCCAGTGATTTCTAAGAAAATTTAAAAATCGCCAACGAAATTTAGGGATTTCCAAAGAACTCCAATGATTTTCAAGGAATTTCAATGATTTTTAAGAGTTTCAGTAAATTCCAATATATTCCAGAGATTTCTAAGAAATTCCAGAGATTTCCAAAGCATTGCAAATATTTATATCGAATTCCTGTGATTTTTGAAAAACTCCAATGATTTCCAATGAATTCCAATGACTTTTAAGAGTTTCAGAATTTCCAACATATTTTCGAGATTTTCAAGGAATTTCAAAGATTTAAAAGGAATCGTAAAGATTTATATGGAATTTCAGGGATTTATAAAGAATTCTAATTCAAAAGATTTCCAAAATTTACAATGATTTCTTAAAAATTCTAATGATTTGCAAAGAATGAAAATGTTTTCTAAGAATCTCAGTTATTTCCAATCTATTCAAGAGATTTCCAAGTAATTTAAGAGATTTTCAAAGAATTTCTATGATTTCTAAGGAATTCCACTAATTTCCATAGAACTCCAGTGATTTTCAAGAAATTTCAATGATCTTTAAGAGTTTTAGGAAGTTCCAACATATTCCAGAGATTTCTAAGAAATATCAGAGATTTCCAAAGCATTGCTAAGATTTATATGGAATTCCAGTGATTTCTGAAGAATTCCAATGATTACTACTGCTTTTTAAGAGTTTCAGTAAATTAAATCATATTTCCGAGATTTTCAATGAATTTCAAAGATTTCAAAAGGATCGTAAAGATTTAAATGGAATTCCAGTGATTTATAAAGAATGCTAATTCAAATGATTTCCAAAATTCTAATGATTTCCTAAGAATTCTAATGATTTACAAGAAATTTCAATAATTTCTATAAGAGTTTCCGTAATATCTAACCTATTGCAGAGATTTCCTAGTAATTCCGAATATTTCCTAAGAACTCCAATGATTTACAATGATTTCTAAAAGTTTCAGTAAATTCTAATTTCTAACATATTCCCGAAATTTTCAAGGAACTTCAGAAATTTCAAAAGAATCGCAAAGATTTATATGGAATTCCAGTGATTTATAAAGGATTCCAAATCAAAAGATTTCCATAACTTCCAATGATTTTATAAGAATTCTAATGATTTGCAAGGAATTTCAATGGTTTCTATAAGAGTTTCCGTAATTTCTAACCTATTGCAGATATTTCCTAGAATTCCGGATATTTCCTAAGAACTCAAATGATTTCCAATGATTTCTAAGAGTTTCAGTAAATTCCAACATATTCCTGAGATTTACAAAGAATTTTAGAGAGTTTCAAAGAATCGCAGATTTATATGGAATTCCAGATTTTCAAAAAATTCAATTGAGTTTTCGAACTTATTCCTTTTACCTGTAAGTCTTAGATTTATCCCATGGATTAAAAAGATTTCCAAAGAATTTCTATGATTTCTAAGGAATTCCAATGATTTCTTAGAGTTTCAGTAAATTCTAATATATTTCCGAGATTTTCAAGGAACTTCAGAAATTTCAAAAGAATCGCAAAGATTTATATGGAATTCCAATGATTTATAAAGAATTCCAATTCTAAAGATTTCCATAACTGCCAATGATTTTCTAAGAATTTTAATGATTTACAAGGAATTTCAATGATTTCTAAGAGTTTCCGAAATTTTTAGCCTATGGCAGCGATTTCCAAGAAATTCCGGATATTTCTAAAGAACTCCAATGATTTCTAAGAGTTTCAGTAAATTCCAACATATTCCTGAGTTTCCATGGAAATTTTGAAATTTTCAAAGAATCGCAAAGATTTTTATGCAATTCAAGATTTTCAAAAAATTCCAGTTGCAATATAGCACTTATCCTGTAAAATTGATAAAATTGATCAGATTCATTCCATGGATTTAAATTTCGTCATGATTAACCTGAACTGGCAGTTCTAATATAAGGAGTAATTGGCAAACAGAAAGTAAAATTGCTTTCTCAATGCATATATTTTAATTTGGCCATCAAAATTAATTCAGAAAAAATATAAAAATACAAAATGATTATTTGCGATGCAAAAACTGAGTAAAATTAAAATAAAGCGTACACTTTGTCGTTGGGTTTGAATTTTCCATGTTTTGAAACAATTAAATTTAATCCAAATACTGGCCCTTCAAAAGTTGTGGAAATCGTGGGACAGACATCTTTTAATTTTCGATTTCTAAATATAAAGAAATTTTTAATGAATTGAAGTGAGTGAAAAATGTACTTACTCAGTCAAAGCCAAGTACGGTTCGTTAACAGTGGACATATCTCTGGAAACAGAATTAAAATTTACTTTTGGATCGATTAAACATGGCAATGGATCGGCAAATTGGGCTGTGCCAATTTTGAGAGCTGTAATTTTGTCTTCCCGATATTCAGGCGTGGCGCTGATTACAAGATGTGGTCGGAAGTTGTAATGAGAAAGTGGTTCTGGCGGTTCTGTTTGAGAACTTTTAATTTCAATGTCGGTAATACTTTCCTTATTCACCAAAGTGCACACAGCATGGCGTGGATCAAGGCTCTAAACAGATTTAACAGTAGTTTTGGGAACTTTTTGCAGATATTTTGGGCTTACCGTCTCCAAGTTGGTGTTGGTTTTGGAATGCCTGTAAAGATCACGAGACAATGTTTTGTCGTAATTGGTCTGCACACCCAAGCGATAGTTGTGCAGTCCTGCACCATAGGCATATTTGAAATATCGGGCGAACTTTTCTCCACAATCGTATACGTAGATATGGGAACCGTCCGGAAAGTACCTAAAGATTTATTTTAGAACCTTTAATTTTTTGGCTTTTTGAACTTACACGGCCTCACGTGTTGAATTCAACCATAAGTTAATATCATCGTCCTTAAACACAACTTGCGGTTTCAGGAAAAAAAAAGGTTGTTTATCCAGAACTATCTGGTTTCGGGGTTGATTTGCACTGGGCGACGTGTATATCAGATATTTTCTGAAAGCAAACTCATGAGATTGAAAGAAATCATTGTTAAATCATTTACCTATCGTTTAGGAAAGAAGGTTCCAAACTTTCGGTTGTAGAAGCTGAATCTTTGGGCCGGGGTTCGCCACTGTAAAAATCGTACATACAGATTTCTTTCAGCACTCCAATAGTCCACCAAAGCTTTGGATCATTTATTTTATGGAAGTTGAATGTCACGTGACAAAAATACAAACAGAACATGTAAACTCCGAATAAATAGCACTGGAGCAAATCATAGCGATATACTTTCACTACTTCTTCGTAGTAATGGGGAAGCTCGGGATCCATTTCGAAAACCACTGACCTGGATTACCACTGCAAAACACAAATTTTGATTTACAATAAATGGCAATCAAATGGAGCGATAACTTGCAGAATAAAACATGTGCGAGATTTTAACAAAAATTTGAAAAATATTTTAATATATTCCAAGCTTGAAATCAAAATCTTAAGGGGGGATTCTAACAATTTGTTAGCAAAATAAAAGAAATGCAATAACTAATGATTTATTTTTCTCAGCCTTTCAATTTTTTGGAAAATATCTGAACACTAAATTTTTTATAAAGTTCTGATTTTCACTAATAGGTAAGCAAATTCTTCTTGCGCTTCTTATATCTGACCGAAACGTCGTCGCCAATAGAAATATTTTTATTATCTACCAGTTTCACATCGCAAAAAACTCCATACATCCAGAAATTCTCGTACAGTGCTATCGCAGGATCTTCAAAAATATGTACACAAATGTTCACATCATTGTATATTTTGTTTTGAATTTTTAAATCAACCTCCCAGGTACAGGACCGACCAATCATGTAATTTTCGTAGGGATTCCTAAATCGACTGTAAATGTCCTTATCTGGATTATCCAAGTCCAGCAACACACAGGGTGTTCTCTAAAAGTAATTAATTAATTCCGGAGATTAAATATGTAAAAACTGTTTACCCAAACTTTATCTTCATTTGAAACCCAATCTTGTTTAGTAATTCCAAGGCGTAGCTCGTTTTCGTCCCAATGGTGGCACCAATCACAGCACCATTGTGCCATAATTTTTATGTGATGACAAATCAGCGGATCACAACTGTATATCTCAATCATAGAACCATTTACATCTCTAAAATAGAATTTACGATCATTAATTATTATCAATTGTCCTCTCATCAGCTTACACTGCCTGTATAGGATCACTTTCAACATGCGACCTCAGTAAATTTTCAGCCATACTCCCATAAATATGCTGAAGCACTTTATTTTCGTTGTTTTCATTTTGGAGATATGCAACAAAATGTCTGAAAACAAAACACTTTCAGTTTTTGGAACGATCAACCGAGTACGATTAACTCACTTCTTACTTGCGTCTTCATCAAAAGAATAAATGTAGTTGATCCTTCCAATTTCCTCCCATCCATGGGTCTTATACACCATCCATCCCATATACGATATCCCGGACACAGAAAAAATAATCAACATAAACGGATAATCGTATGCCATCACTGCCAATCTACATCCTAAAATAATGTAGAGCAAAAAGAGAAGATTTTCCTTCCAATTGAATAATTCACTCCAATTAATTTCTGAAAATTTCATTGTTAAAAAGCTGAGACTAAAATTTTGGTCTTGAAACTAAAAATTGCTAAACTGATATTAGTAGAAATTTAAAGGTGGTCCGATAATGAAATTTTAATAAAACTTTCAAGTTACAGAATGGAACAAAATTTAAATAACCACGACTGGAGGTACTGGCGGCTACTGCAAGATATTGCTGGGAGGTGAGGAAGGAAAATAAAAAAACACATTTATGTGCAAAGTTGTAATTTATTATCTATCATTTAAATTATTAAAAATTATTTCTATTAACTGCAATATAAATATGCGACGTTATCGACTAAAAATATGTGATTATCTGCAGAAAGCATCTGTGTCAACCCATTTCAAGATAGTTTCATCGTTGTCATCGTACCCTTCCAACTTATAAGCATACAAACGTGAATTTCTGAAAATATTACAAAGAAATTCAATGCAGTACTAAAACTTTTTCTGTTACTTACTTAATTAACTTGTTATTATCGTGCATTTCAGTTATTGGCCGGTTTAGCATATTGGAAGTGATTTTGATGTAGGCCTGCACGTTATCCAGAATGGTTTCCTTAATTTGAAGAGAAAATTTAATATTTTGACAGTAAATTAACAGAAAATCGTCGTTGGACACTGCTTTCTGATGATCTGGGCTGGCAAAATTACTTATATCGAGCAAAACGTATTCCCTTTCCTAAAATAAAGTTAATTAAGCAAACAAATTAAAAATAAAATTTGTTTACCTCTCTTAATGGCTGATCGTCTATTTCACTTGGTTTAATTGCTAGCTCAACGTTACCTTCAGGAAAACAATCTTGAAGAGCTTCCAACAGCAGATTTGTAATGGCGTAATCCAAATAAAGTATTTCAACATGAGCACCATCTTCTTCGCTAAAAAAAATCGGAGTTACGGTACTGTAATTGGCTATCTTTCTTTTTAAAACTTACACAACTGTTTCCGGATTATAATTTAAATGTTTTTTCAAATGCTGTTCGGGTACTATAGCAGACAAGCGCCCGATTACTTTTCCTGGCTCTCCCCCTTTCACCCTGTTCTCGAATTCTGACTTAACCACCAGTAAAGTTCTGAAAGTCACAATTTTTACTAAATTGTTTTTTTGCGAAATTTAAAAATAATATATTACTTATATTGCTTGGAGGTTTTGAAGAACTGAACTTTTTTTACCTTTCCAAAACACTTACTGTACGTGCACTTCTCCCTTAAGTAATTTACAAACAAGGCCCATAGCAGTACACATACAATGCCAAAAAGACCCAACATTTCAAAAAATTATTAGTTAAGAATAAAAGAAATACAATAAAATTTTACGTGAACACAAACACAAAGTCAGCGATAAACCAAAGCCTCCAGGTGTTCTAATCAAATTCAGTTTAAAAATATTTTTATATACAGAATATTACAAAATTTCATTAAAATTACAATTGTAATTTAAAAAATTTCATCCAATTATTTGAATATGCGCGAGATTTACAGACGAGTAACTTCGTTTTCCGTTTTTAAAGTTTTAATTTTCAATTGTTTTTAAATAATTCCAAAAATTTCCACGGAATTTCTACCTTGTATACAATTTTGTTTGGAGTATTTACTCCTCAGTAGAAACTCCAAAAAAGAAACGTGAACAAAAAAATCGGAATTTTAATGATTTCCCAGGAATTCATAACAAATTCCTGTGATTTCCAAAAAATTATATTCCAAATATTTCCATGATTTCTTAGAATTCTATTGATTTACAAGGAATTTCAGAGATTTTCAAGGAATTGAAATAATATCTAAGAGTTTTAGTAAATTACAAAATACCTATTCCAGAGATTGCCAAAGGATTTCAGAGATTTCTAAAGAATTGCATTTTTGAATTGAATTATGAACAAAATTCATTGAATTTATGAACAATATTCATTGAATTTATGAACAAATTTTTTCGAATTTATGAACAAAATTTATTGAATTTATGAACAACATTCATTGAATTTATGAACAAATTTCTTTGAATTTATGAACAAAATTCATTGAATTTATGAATAAGAGTCATTGAAATTATGAACAAAATTTATTGAAGTTATGAACAAAATTCATTGGATTTATGAACAAAATTAATTGGATTTATGAACAAAATTCTTTGAATTTATGAACAAAATTCATTGAATTTATGAACAAAATTCATTGGATTTATGAACAAAATTTATTGAATTTATGAAAAAAATTTATTGAATTTATGAACAAATTTCATTGATTTTATGAACAAAATTCATCGAAGTTATGAACAAAATTCATTGAATTTATGAACAAAATTTATTGAATTTATGAACAAATTTCATTGATTTTATGAACAACATTCATTGAATTTATGAACAAAATTCATTGATTTTGTGAACAAAATTCATTGAATTTATCAACAACATTCATTGAATTTATGAACAAAATTCTTTGAATTTATGAACAACATTCATTGATTTTATGAACAAAATTCATTGAATTTATGACCAACATTCATTGAATTTATGAACAAAATTCATTGAATTTATGAACAACATTCATTGAATTTATGAACAAAATTCATTGATTTTATGATCAAAATTCATTGAATTTATGAACAACATTCATTGAATTTATGAACAAAATTCATTGAATTTATGAACAAAATTCATTAGTTTTATGAACAAATTTCATTGATTTTATGAACAAAATTCATTGAATTTAAGAACAACTTTCATTGAATTTATGAACAAAATTTATTGAATTCATGAACAAAATTTATTGAATTTATGAACAAATTTCATTGGATTTATGAACAAAATTCATTGGATTTATGAACAATATTCATTGAATTTATGAACAAAATTCATTGATTTTATGAACAAAATTCATTGAATTTATGAACAAATTTCATTGAATTTATGAACAAAATTCATTGATTTTATGAACAAATTTCATTGAATTTATGAACAACATTCATTGAATTTATGAACAAAATTCATTGGTTTTATGAACAAAATTCATTGAATTTATGAACAACATTCATTGAATTTATGAACAAAATTCATTGAATTTATGAACAAAATTCATTAGTTTTATGAACAAAATTCATTGATCTTATTAACAAAATTCATTGAATTTATGAACAAATTTCATTGATTTTATGAACAAAATTTATTGAATTTATGAACAAAATTTATTGAATTTATGAACAAAATTTATTGAATTTATTAACAAATTTCATTGATTTTATGAACAAAATTCATTGAATTTATGAACAAAATTGATTGAATTTATGAAAAAAATTTATTGAATTTATGAACAAATTTCATTGATTTTATGAACAAAATTCATTGAATTTATGAACAAAATTCATTGGATTTATAAACAAAATTCATTGGATTTATGAACAAAATTCATTGATTTTATGAACAAAATTCATTGAATTTATGAACAACATTCATTGAATTTATGAACAAAATTCATTGAATTTATGAACAAAATTCATTGATTTTATGAACAAATTTCATTGAATTTATGAACAACATTCATTGAATTTATGAACAAAATTCATTGAATTTATGAACAACATTCATTGAATTTATGAACAAATTTCATTGATTTTATGAACAAAATTCATTGAATTTAAGAACAACTTTCATTGAATTTATGAACAAAATTTATTGAATTCATGAACAAAATGTATTGAATTTATGAACAAAATTCATTAGTTTTATGAACAAAATTCATTGATTTTATGAACAAAATTCATTGAATTTATGAACAAATTTCATTGAATTTATGAACAAAATTCATTGATTTTATGAACAAATTTCATTGAATTTATGAACAACATTCATTGAATTTATGAACAAAATTCATTGGTTTTATGAACAAAATTCATTGAATTTATGAACAAAATTCATTGAATTTATGAACAAAATTCATTGGTTTTATGAACAAAATTCATTGAATTTATGAACAACATTCATTGAATTTATGAACAAAATTCATTGGTTTTATGAACAAAATTCATTGAATTTATGAACAACATTCATTGAATTTATGAACAAAATTCATTGAATTTATGAACAAAATTCATTAGTTTTATGAACAAAATTCATTGATCTTATTAACAAAATTCATTGAATTTATGAACAAATTTCATTGATTTTATGAACAAAATTTATTGAATTTATGAACAAAATTTATTGAATTTATGAACAAAATTTATTGAATTTATTAACAAATTTCATTGATTTTATGAACAAAATTCATTGAATTTATAAACAAAATTCATTGGATTTATGAACAAAATTCATTGAATTTATGAACAACATTCATTGAATTTATGAACAAAATTCATTGAATTTATGAACAAAATTCATTGATTTTATGAACAAATTTCATTGAATTTATGAACAACATTCATTGAATTTATGAACAAAATTCATTGAATTTATGAACAACATTCATTGAATTTATGAACAAATTTCATTGAATTTATGAACAAAATTCATTGATTTTATGAACAAATTTCATTGAATTTATGAACAACATTCATTGAATTTATGAACAAAATTCATTGAATTTATGAACAACATTCATTGAATTTATGAACAAATTTCATTGATTTTATGAACAAAATTCATTGAATTTAAGAACAACTTTCATTGAATTTATGAACAAAATTTATTGAATTCATGAACAAAATGTATTGAATTTATGAACAAAATTCATTAGTTTTATGAACAAAATTCATTGATTTTATGAACAAAATTCATTGAATTTATGAACAAATTTCATTGAATTTATGAACAAAATTCATTGATTTTATGAACAAATTTCATTGAATTTATGAACAACATTCATTGAATTTATGAACAAAATTCATTGGTTTTATGAACAAAATTCATTGAAATTATGAACAACATTCATTGAATTTATGAACAAAATTCATTGAATTTATGAACAAAATTCATTAGTTTTATGAACAAAATTCATTGATCTTATTAACAAAATTCATTGAATTTATGAACAAATTTCATTGATTTTATGAACAAAATTCATTGAATTTATGAACAAAATTCATTGGATTTATAAACAAAATTCATTGGATTTATGAACAAAATTCATTGATTTTATGAACAAAATTCATTGAATTTATGAACAACATTCATTGAATTTATGAACAAAATTCATTGAATTTATGAACAAAATTCATTGATTTTATGAACAAATTTCATTGAATTTATGAACAACATTCATTGAATTTATGAACAAAATTCATTGAATTTATGAACAACATTCATTGAATTTATGAACAAATTTCATTGAATTTATGAACAAAATTCATTGATTTTATGAACAAATTTCATTGAATTTATGAACAACATTCATTGAATTTATGAACAAAATTCATTGAATTTATGAACAACATTCATTGAATTTATGAACAAATTTCATTGATTTTATGAACAAAATTCATTGAATTTAAGAACAACTTTCATTGAATTTATGAACAAAATTTATTGAATTCATGAACAAAATGTATTGAATTTATGAACAAAATTCATTAGTTTTATGAACAAAATTCATTGATTTTATGAACAAAATTCATTGAATTTATGAACAAATTTAATTGAATTTATGAACAAAATTCATTGATTTTATGAACAAATTTCATTGAATTTATGAACAACATTCATTGAATTTATGAACAAAATTCATTGGTTTTATGAACAAAATTCATTGAATTTATGAACAACATTCATTGAATTTATGAACAAAATTCATTGAATTTATGAACAAAATTCATTAGTTTTATGAACAAAATTCATTGAACTTATTAACAAAATTCATTGAATTTATGAACAAATTTCATTGATTTTATGAACAAAATTTATTGAATTTATGAACAAAATTTATTGAATTTATGAACAAAATTTATTGAATTTATTAACAAATTCCATTGATTTTATGAACAAAATTCATTGAATTTATGAACAAAATTGATTGAATTTATGAAAAAAATTTATTGAATTTATGAACAAATTTCATTGATTTTATGAACAAAATTCATTGAATTTATGAACAAAATTCATTGGATTTATAAACAAAATTCATTGGATTTATGAACAAAATTCATTGGATTTATGAACAAAATTCATTGGATTTATAAACAAAATTCATTGGATTTATGAACAAAATTCATCGATTTTATGAACAAAATTCATTGAATTTATGAACAAATTTCATTGAATTTATGAACAAAATTCATTGATTTTATGAACAAATTTCATTGAATTTATGAACAACATTCATTGAATTTATGAACAAAATTCATTGAATTTATGAACAACATTCATTGAATTTATGAACAAATTTCATTGATTTTATGAACAAAATTCATTGATTTTATGAACAAATTTCATTGAATTTATGAACAACATTCATTGAATTTATGAACAAAATTCATTGAATTTATGAACAACATTCATTGAATTTATGAACAAATTTCATTGATTTTATGAACAAAATTCATTGAATTTAAGAACAACTTTCATTGAATTTATGAACAAAATTTATTGAATTCATGAACAAAATGTATTGAATTTATGAACAAAATTCATTAGTTTTATGAACAAAATTCATTGATTTTATGAACAAAATTCATTGAATTTATGAACAAATTTCATTGAATTTATGAACAAAATTCATTGATTTTATGAACAAATTTCATTGAATTTATGAACAACATTCATTGAATTTATGAACAAAATTCATTGGTTTTATGAACAAAATTCATTGAATTTATGAACAACATTCATTGAATTTATGAACAAAATTCATTGGTTTTATGAACAAAATTCATTGAATTTATGAACAACATTCATTGAATTTATGAACAAAATTCATTGAATTTATGAACAAAATTCATTAGTTTTATGAACAAAATTCATTGATCTTATTAACAAAATTCATTGAATTTATGAACAAATTTCATTGATTTTATGAACAAAATTTATTGAATTTATGAACAAAATTTATTGAATTTATGAACAAAATTTATTGAATTTATTAACAAATTTCATTGATTTTATGAACAAAATTCATTGAATTTATGAACAAAATTGATTGAATTTATGAAAAAAATTTATTGAATTTATGAACAAATTTCATTGATTTTATGAACAAAATTCATTGAATTTATGAACAAAATTTTTTGGATTTATAAACAAAATTCATTGGATTTATGAACAAAATTCATTGATTTTATGAACAAAATTCATTGAATTTATGAACAACATTCATTGAATTTATGAACAAATTTCATTGAATTTATGAACAAAATTCATTGATTTTATGAACAAATTTCATTGAATTTATGAACAACATTCATTGAATTTATGAACAAAATTCATTGGTTTTATGAACAAAATTCATTGAATTTATGAACAACATTCATTGAATTTATGAACAAAATTCATTGGTTTTATGAACAAAATTCATTGAATTTATGAACAACATTCATTGAATTTATGAACAAAATTCATTGAATTTATGAACAAAATTCATTAGTTTTATGAACAAAATTCATTGATCTTATTAACAAAATTCATTGAATTTATGAACAAATTTCATTGATTTTATGAACAAAATTTATTGAATTTATGAACAAAATTTATTGAATTTATGAACAAAATTTATTGAATTTATTAACAAATTTCATTGATTTTATGAACAAAATTCATTGAATTTATGAACAAAATTGATTGAATTTATGAAAAAAATTTATTGAATTTATGAACAAATTTCATTGATTTTATGAACAAAATTCATTGAATTTATGAACAAAATTTTTTGGATTTATAAACAAAATTCATTGGATTTATGAACAAAATTCATTGATTTTATGAACAAAATTCATTGAATTTATGAACAACATTCATTGAATTTATGAACAAAATTCATTGAATTTATGAACAAAATTCATTGATTTTATGAACAAATTTCATTGAATTTATGAACAACATTCATTGAATTTATGAACAACTTTCATTGAATTTATGAACAACATTCATTGAATTTATGAACAAATTTCATTGAATTTATGAACAAAATTCATTGAATTTATGAACAAATTTCATTGATTTTATGAACAAAATTCATTGTTTTAAGAACAACTTTCATTGAATTTATGAACAAAATTTATTGAATTCATGAATAAAATGTATTGAATTTATGAACAAAATTCATTAGTTTTATGAACAAAATTCATTGATTTTATGAAGAAAATTCATTGAATTTATGAACAAATTTCATTGAATTTATGAACAAAATTCATTGATTTTATGAACAAATTTCATTGAATTTATGAACAACATTCATTGAATTTATGAACAAAATTCATTGGTTTTATGAACAAAATTCATTGAATTTATGAACAACATTCATTGAATTTATGAACAAAATTCATTGGTTTTATGAACAAAATTCATTGAATTTATGATCAACATTCATTGAATTTATGAACAAAATTCATTGAATTTATGAACAAAATTCATTAGTTTTATGAACAAAATTCATTGATCTTATTAACAAAATTCATTGAATTTATGAACAAATTTCATTGATTTTATGAACAAAATTTATTGAATTTATGAACAAAATTTATTGAATTTATGAACAAAATTTATTGAATTTATTAACAAATTTCATTGATTTTATGAACAAAATTCATTGAATTTATGAACAAAATTGATTGAATTTATGAAAAAAATTTATTGAATTTATGAACAAATTTCATTGATTTTATGAACAAAATTCATTGAATTTATGAACAAAATTCATTGGATTTATAAACAAAATTCATTGGATTTATGAACAAAATTCATTGATTTTATGAACAAAATTCATTGAATTTATGAACAACATTCATTGAATTTATGAACAAAATTCATTGAATTTATGAACAAAATTCATTGATTTTATGAACAAATTTCATTGAATTTATGAACAACATTCATTGAATTTATGAACAAAATTCATTAGTTTTATGAACAAAATTCATTGATTTTATGAACAAAATTCATTGAATTTATGAAAAAATTTCATTGAATTTATGAACAAAATTCATTGATTTTATGAACAAATTTCATTGAATTTATGAACAACATTCATTGAATTTATGAACAAAATTCATTGGTTTTATGAACAAAATTCATTGAATTTATGAACAACATTCATTGAATTTATGAACAAAATTCATTGGTTTTATGAACAAAATTCATTGAATTTATGAACAACATTCATTGAATTTATGAACAAAATTCATTGAATTTATGAACAAAATTCATTAGTTTTATGAACAAAATTCATTGATCTTATTAACAAAATTCATTGAATTTATGAACTAATTTCATTGATTTTATGAACAAAATTTATTGAATTTATGAACAAAATTTATTGAATTTATGAACAAAATTTATTGAATTTATTAACAAATTTCATTGATTTTATGAACAAAATTCATTGAATTTATGAACAAAATTGATTGAATTTATGAAAAAAATTTATTGAATTTATGAACAAATTTCATTGATTTTATGAACAAAATTCATTGAATTTATGAACAAAATTCATTGGATTTATAAACAAAATTCATTGGATTTATGAACAAAATTCATTGATTTTATGAACAAAATTCATTGAATTTATGAACAACATTCATTGAATTTATGAACAAAATTCATTGAATTTATGAACAAAATTCATTGATTTTATGAACAAATTTCATTGAATTTATGAACAACATTCATTGAATTTATGAACAAAATTCATTGAATTTATGAACAACATTCATTGAATTTATGAACAAATTTCATTGAATTTATGAACAAAATTCATTGATTTTATGAACAAATTTCATTGAATTTATGAACAACATTCATTGAATTTATGAACAAAATTCATTGGTTTTATGAACAAAATTCATTGAATTTATGAACAACATTCATTGAATTTATGAACAAAATTCATTGAATTTATGAACAAAATTCATTAGTTTTATGAACAAAATTCATTGATCTTATTAACAAAATTCATTGAATTTATGAACAAATTTCATTGATTTTATGAACAAAATTCATTGAATTTATGAACAAAATTCATTGGATTTATAAACAAAATTCATTGGATTTATGAACAAAATTCATTGATTTTATGAACAAAATTCATTGAATTTATGAACAACATTCATTGAATTTATGAACAAAATTCATTGAATTTATGAACAAAATTCATTGATTTTATGAACAAATTTCATTGAATTTATGAACAACATTCATTGAATTTATGAACAAAATTCATTGAATTTATGAACAACATTCATTGAATTTATGAACAAATTTCATTGAATTTATGAACAAAATTCATTGAATTTATGAACAACATTCATTGAATTTATGAACAAATTTCATTGATTTTATGAACAAAATTCATTGAATTTAAGAACAACTTTCATTGAATTTATGAACAAAATTTATTGTATTCATGAACAAAATGTATTGAATTTATGAACAAAATTCATTAGTTTTATGAACAAAATTCATTGATTTTATGAACAAAATTCATTGAATTTATGAACAAATTTCATTGAATTTATGAACAAAATTCATTGATTTTATGAACAAATTTCATTGAATTTATGAACAACATTCATTGAATTTATGAACAAAATTCATTGAATTTATGAACAACATTCATTGAATTTATGAACAAATTTCATTGATTTTATGAACAAAATTCATTGAATTTAAGAACAACTTTCATTGAATTTATGAACAAAATTTATTGAATTCATGAACAAAATGTATTGAATTTATGAACAAAATTCATTAGTTTTATGAACAAAATTCATTGATTTTATGAACAAAATTCATTGAATTTATGAACAAATTTCATTGAATTTATGAACAAAATTCATTGATTTTATGAACAAATTTCATTGAATTTATGAACAACATTCATTGAATTTATGAACAAAATTCATTGGTTTTATGAACAAAATTCATTGAATTTATGAACAACATTCATTGAATTTATGAACAAAATTCATTGAATTTATGAACAAAATTCATTAGTTTTATGAACAAAATTCATTGATCTTATTAACAAAATTCATTGAATTTATGAACAAATTTCATTGATTTTATGAACAAAATTTATTGAATTTATGAACAAAATTTATTGAATTTATGAACAAAATTTATTGAATTTATTAACAAATTTCATTGATTTTATGAACAAAATTCATTGAATTTATGAACAAAATTGATTGAATTTATGAAAAAAATTTATTGAATTTTTGAACAAATTTCATTGATTTTATGAACAAAATTCATTGAATTTATGAACAAAATTCATTGGATTTATAAACAAAATTCATTGGATTTATGAACAAAATTCATTGGATTTATGAACAAAATTCATTGGATTTATAAACAAAATTCATTGGATTTATGAACAAAATTCATCGATTTTATGAACAAAATTCATTGAATTTATGAACAAATTTCATTGAATTTATGAACAAAATTCATTGATTTT
Source organism: Cantharis lateralis (assembly GCA_963170105.1). Taxonomy (NCBI): domain Eukaryota; kingdom Metazoa; phylum Arthropoda; class Insecta; order Coleoptera; family Cantharidae; genus Cantharis; species Cantharis lateralis. The sequence continues at coordinate 2,684,958 of OY720627.1, forward strand.
ATGAACAAATTTCATTGAATTTATGAACAACATTCATTGAATTTATGAACAAAATTCATTGAATTTATGAACAACATTCATTGAATTTATGAACAAATTTCATTGATTTTATGAACAAAATTCATTGAATTTAAGAACAACTTTCATTGAATTTATGAACAAAATTCTTTGAATTTATGAACAAAATTTATTGAATTTATGAAAAAAATTTATTGAATTTATGAACAAATTTCATTGATTTTATGAACAAAATTCATTGAATTTATGGACAAAATTCATTGGATTTATAAACAAAATTCATTGGATTTATTAACAAAATTCAATGATTTTATGAACAAAATTCATTGAATTTATGAACAACATTCATTGAATTTATGAACAAAATTCATTGAATTTATGAACAACATTCATTGAATTTATGAACAAAATTAATTAGTTTTATGAAATAAATTTATTGAATTTATCAACATATTTCATTGATTTTATGAACAAAATTCATCGAATTGATGACCAAAATTCATTGGATTTATAAACAAAATTCATTGGATTTATGAACAAAAGTCATCGATTTTATGAACAAAATTCATTGAATTTATGAACAAATTTCATTGAATTTATGAACAAAATTCATTGATTTTATGAACAAATTTCATTGAATTTATGAACAACATTCATTGAATTTATGAACAAAATTCATTGAATTTATGAACAACATTCATTGAATTTATGAACAAATTTCATTGATTTTATGAACAAAATTCATTGAATTTAAGAACAACTTTCATTGAATTTATGAACAAAATTTATTGAATTCATGAACAAAATGTATTGAATTTATGAACAAAATTCATTAGTTTTATGAACAAAATTCATTGATTTTATGAACAAAATTCATTGAATTTATGAACAAATTTCATTGAATTTATGAACAAAATTCATTGATTTTATGAACAAATTTCATTGAATTTATGAACAACATTCATTGAATTTATGAACAAAATTCATTGGTTTTATGAACAAAATTCATTGAATTTATGAACAACATTCATTGAATTTATGAACAAAATTCATTGAATTTATGAACAAAATTCATTAGTTTTATGAACAAAATTCATTGATCTTATTAACAAAATTCATTGAATTTATGAACAAATTTCATTGATTTTATGAACAAAATTTATTGAATTTATGAACAAAATTTATTGAATTTATGAACAAAATTTATTGAATTTATTAACAAATTTCATTGATTTTATGAACAAAATTCATTGAATTTATGAACAAAATTGATTGAATTTATGAAAAAAATTTATTGAATTTATGAACAAATTTCATTGATTTTATGAACAAAATTCATTGAATTTATGAACAAAATTCATTGGATTTATAAACAAAATTCATTGGATTTATTAACAAAATTCATTGATTTTATGAACAAAATTCATTGAATTTATGAACAACATTCATTGAATTTATGAACAAAATTCATTGAATTTATGAACAACATTCATTGAATTTATGAACAACATTCATTGAATTTATGAACAAAATTAATTAGTTTTATGAAAAAAATTTATTGAATTTATCAACATATTTCATTGATTTTATGAACAAAATTCATCGAATTGATGACCAAAATTCATTGGATTTATAAACAAAATTCATTGGATTTATGAACAAAATTCATCGATTTTATGAACAAAATTCATTGAATTTATGAACAAATTTCATTGAATTTATGAACAAAATTCATTGATTATATGAACAAATTTCATTGAATTTATGAACAACATTCATTGAATTTATGAACAAAATTCATTGAATTTCAGAACAACATTCATTGAATTTATGAACAAATTTCATTGATTTTATGAACAAAATTCATTGAATTTAAGAACAACTTTCATTGAATTTATGAACAAAATTTATTGAATTCATGAACAAAATGTATTGAATTTATGAACAAAATTCATTAGTTTTATGAACAAATTTCATTGATTTTATGAACAAAATTCATTGAATTTAAGAACAACTTTCATTGAATTTATGAACAAAATTTATTGAATTTATGAACAAAATTTATTGAATTTATGAACAAATTTCATTGATTTTATGAACAAAATTCATTGAATTTAAGAACAACTTTCATTGAATTTATGAACAAAATTCTTTGAATTTATGAACAAAATTCTTTGAATTTATGAACAAAATTCATTGAATTTAAGAACAACTTTCATTGAATTTATGAACAAAATTCTTTGAATTTATGAACAAAATTCATTGAATTTATGAACAAAATTCATCGATTTTATGAACAAAATTCATTGAATTTATGAACAAATTTCATTGAATTTATGAACAAAATTCATTGATTTTATGAACAAATTTCATTGAATTTATGAACAACATTCATTGAATTTATGAACAAAATTCATTGAATTTATGAACAACATTCATTGAATTTATGAACAAATTTCATTGATTTTATGAACAAAATTCATTGAATTTAAGAACAACTTTCATTGAATTTATGAACAAAATTCTTTGAATTTATGAACAAAATTTATTGAATTTATGAAAAAAATTTATTGAATTTATGAACAAATTTCATTGATTTTATGAACAAAATTCATTGAATTTATGGACAAAATTCATTGGATTTATAAACAAAATTCATTGGATTTATTAACAAAATTCAATGATTTTATGAACAAAATTCATTGAATTTATGAACAACATTCATTGAATTTATGAACAAAATTCATTGAATTTATGAACAACATTCATTGAATTTATGAACAAAATTAATTAGTTTTATGAAATAAATTTATTGAATTTATCAACATATTTCATTGATTTTATGAACAAAATTCATCGAATTGATGACCAAAATTCATTGGATTTATAAACAAAATTCATTGGATTTATGAACAAAAGTCATCGATTTTATGAACAAAATTCATTGAATTTATGAACAAATTTCATTGAATTTATGAACAAAATTCATTGATTTTATGAACAAATTTCATTGAATTTATGAACAACATTCATTGAATTTATGAACAAAATTCATTGAATTTATGAACAACATTCATTGAATTTATGAACAAATTTCATTGATTTTATGAACAAAATTCATTGAATTTAAGAACAACTTTCATTGAATTTATGAACAAAATTTATTGAATTCATGAACAAAATGTATTGAATTTATGAACAAAATTCATTAGTTTTATGAACAAAATTCATTGATTTTATGAACAAAATTCATTGAATTTATGAACAAATTTCATTGAATTTATGAACAAAATTCATTGATTTTATGAACAAATTTCATTGAATTTATGAACAACATTCATTGAATTTATGAACAAAATTCATTGGTTTTATGAACAAAATTCATTGAATTTATGAACAACATTCATTGAATTTATGAACAAAATTCATTGAATTTATGAACAAAATTCATTAGTTTTATGAACAAAATTCATTGATCTTATTAACAAAATTCATTGAATTTATGAACAAATTTCATTGATTTTATGAACAAAATTTATTGAATTTATGAACAAAATTTATTGAATTTATGAACAAAATTTATTGAATTTATTAACAAATTTCATTGATTTTATGAACAAAATTCATTGAATTTATGAACAAAATTGATTGAATTTATGAAAAAAATTTATTGAATTTATGAACAAATTTCATTGATTTTATGAACAAAATTCATTGAATTTATGAACAAAATTCATTGGATTTATAAACAAAATTCATTGGATTTATTAACAAAATTCATTGATTTTATGAACAAAATTCATTGAATTTATGAACAACATTCATTGAATTTATGAACAAAATTCATTGAATTTATGAACAACATTCATTGAATTTATGAACAACATTCATTGAATTTATGAACAAAATTAATTAGTTTTATGAAAAAAATTTATTGAATTTATCAACATATTTCATTGATTTTATGAACAAAATTCATCGAATTGATGACCAAAATTCATTGGATTTATAAACAAAATTCATTGGATTTATGAACAAAATTCATCGATTTTATGAACAAAATTCATTGAATTTATGAACAAATTTCATTGAATTTATGAACAAAATTCATTGATTATATGAACAAATTTCATTGAATTTATGAACAACATTCATTGAATTTATGAACAAAATTCATTGAATTTCAGAACAACATTCATTGAATTTATGAACAAATTTCATTGATTTTATGAACAAAATTCATTGAATTTAAGAACAACTTTCATTGAATTTATGAACAAAATTTATTGAATTCATGAACAAAATGTATTGAATTTATGAACAAAATTCATTAGTTTTATGAACAAATTTCATTGATTTTATGAACAAAATTCATTGAATTTAAGAACAACTTTCATTGAATTTATGAACAAAATTTATTGAATTTATGAACAAAATTTATTGAATTTATGAACAAATTTCATTGATTTTATGAACAAAATTCATTGAATTTAAGAACAACTTTCATTGAATTTATGAACAAAATTCTTTGAATTTATGAACAAAATTCTTTGAATTTATGAACAAAATTCATTGAATTTAAGAACAACTTTCATTGAATTTATGAACAAAATTCTTTGAATTTATGAACAAAATTCATTGAATTTATGAACAAATTTCATTGATTTTATGAACAAAATTCATTGAATTTAAGAACAACTTTCATTGAATTTATGAACAAAATTCTTTGAATTAATGAACAAAATTCATTGAATTTATGAATAAATTTCATTGGTTTTATGAACAAAATTCATTGAATTTATGAACATTCATTGAATTTATGAACAAAATTCATTGAATTTATGAACAAAATTCATTGAAGTTATGAACAACATTCATTGAATTTATGAACAAAATTCATCGGTTTTATGAACAAAATTCATTGAATTTATGAACAACATTCATTGAATTTATGAACAAAATTCATTGAATCTATGAACAAAATTCATTAGTTTTATGAACAAAATTCATTGATCATATTAACAAAGTTCATTGAATTTATGAACAAATTTCATTGATTTTATGAACAAAATTTATTGAATTTATGAACAAAATTTATTGAATTTATGAACAAAATTTATTGAATTTATGAACAAATTTCATTGATTTTATGAACAAAATTCATTGAATTTATGAACAAAATTGATTGAATTTATGAAAAAAATTTATTGAATTTATGAACAAATTTCATTGATTTTATGAACAAAATTCATTGAATTTATGAACAAAATTCATTGATTTTTTGAACAACATTCATTGAATTTATGAACAAAATTCATTGAATTTATGAACAAAATTCATTGGATATATGAACAAAATTTATTAAATTTATGAAAAAAAGTCATTGAATTTATGAACAAATTTCATTGATTTTATGAACAAAATTCCTTGAATCATCATAATCATCGAAAATCATCATGCCGTACAAAATACGACACGCGGCTGCTCGTGTAATACATAGTGGCGCGCCTGCTGAAAGGTTAAAAGAACGCCAATAATTTACAAGGAATTCGTATAATTTCCTAGATTCTCAGCAATTTCCAACCGATTCCAGAGATTTCCAAGGAATTTCAGAGATTTCCAAAAAATGTCAAATATTTCCGAAGAATTCTACTAAAAAGTTTTCGAAAAACTTCCAATTTTAAAGATTTATAACCAATCTAATGATTTACTTAGAATTAAATTGATTTATAATAAATTTTGATGAATTTTAAGAATCTCAGTAATTTTTAACCTATTTCAGAAATTTACAAGGAATTCAAGAGTTTCCAAAGAATCTCAATGATTTCCTAGGAATTTCTATAGTTTCCACAGAATTTCAGTGATTTTCAAAGAATTCCATTGATTTCTAGAGAATTTTAAGGAATTCCAATGATTTCTAAAAAGTCTCAGTAATTCCAATCTATTCCAGAAATTGATAAGGAATTTCAGAGATTTCTAAAGAACTGTAATAATTTACAAGAAATTCCAGTAATTTCTACGGAATTCCAGTGATTTTTACGACGAAAAAAATTTTTGACGAATTTCAATGATTTCCAAGCAATTCCGGTGATTTCTAAGGAATTCTCGTGATTGCTAAAGGATTCCCGTTAAATCAATTGTTTAATTTTGCTTGGACCTCAGGAAGATGTATATTCTTCTGTTTAAAACAAAAGTCACTGAATAGCTCGTTCTGTATAACAAATCTAAATTAAAAACAGCTGTAAAATAGCGATTTTAATTCTGCCTGATTTCTTTTTAAAATACACCTTATCTCGAGGAATTCCAGTTAAACTATTAAGAAAAGTGTGAAAAGAAGAAATTTTATGTGCAAACGAAATGTTCCTTTCGATCCCTTTCCACCCATCCATCGGTTGAACTATGAAAAATATCGAAAGAGTGAAATATTAACTTCTCTTAATCTACACTTAGATCATCAATTAAAAAGTTAAAAAAAATCAATTATCATTTATAAATTATGTGGCACGAGAATACCTTACAAAGTGCGTAATACATTAATTATAGATTTTAGAATAGATTGCTTTCTTATCTACATTTAAAAGGAAAAATCCTTTCTGGCTTATGAAAACCATGAAGATTGGGTAATTATCTAAAATATTTTATAAATTTTAATTATTATTTATTATAATTATAAAAATACACTGCTATGAAAATACATATAATTTAATAATATCATTTCAATACATTGAAATTAACATAAGGCGAAAACTTCATCGTTAACATTGATCACTCCTTCATTGCCAGATAATTTTAAATAGACGCCAATATATGGAGTATCTTTTATTTTGAATTCTACGTACTTTTGAAGTGCGCTATAATGAAATAAAGGATATTATTATCCTTTTTCAAATAAAAAATTGAAATGTACCTTTTCATTACCATCATAAACCTACGCATATCTATAGGGTAAGTGGTATTGTTGCTATAGGAGTTGGTTGTATTGATTACGCAATTTTCGCAAGGTTTGATGCAATCAAATTCCACATTTCCAATCTTTACCTTTTTCCATGTATATTCCTCCAATGGAAAACCTGTGGTGTACTGAAAAACTATATTTGCACCAAAGCCATATGGGTTTATAAATGTTGACATTGTTGTGGCCACACCAGTAATGGAGTCTTCGTTAAGTAATATTGGGTTGGTTAAATCCGAATGCATAACCTAATTACAAATAAAATAATTATTATCGTGATTATTGGGATAAAAATACTTTTGAGCTTACTACTCCATTATTTGTGAAAAGTTTGACGGTTTGCAAATACTTTTCATACGACTTGGTCAAAATTGGATCCTTCTCGAAATCCATATTATAATATCCTAAACGGAATTGTTTACTTCTGCCTTTCAATACTTGGGATATCCACTCTGCTGCCCTTTCGCCACAATCTCTAGCAGGAACAACTTCACCTTTATGAATCCTAAGAAACCTTGTCGTTATAGAGGAAACGAATTAGAAACGAAATACGTACACAATCATTGTAAACGATACATCTAAGCTACTAAATAAAACAAAAATTGGATCCCAGATTCCAGCCTCCAGCACAAACCCAATTGATGTATAGTCAATTGTGATCATATCAAAACAACTTGCTTCTGGCAGAAGTTTTCTGGTTCCTTTTTCGTATATTACAATGCATCTATGGGTTAGCACACAAAGTTTCAATTTTCCATGGAAGAACAGGTAGGACTTACCCATCCCGAAAGTTTTCTTCCACTGAGCTTCGCAATCCGTGTCGAGTGCAATATACTTTCTTCAAATCAAATTTTACTCCTAGCCTTAAAGGATAAATGGCTAATTCTGTAACTTTTCCAGCCGGTTTCCATAGTGTAATTTTTCTCTTCTTGGTGAAGTATCGTCTGGCCAACTCCAGGGTGACTATTGCTGCACTGGCAATTGTAATTATTCCACATAATGTTTTAATGTAACCGCCCATTTTAATCTAAACTGCTTAAAATAATAATTTTTGGACCCATCGGTCCATAAAAGTAAGCCTTACCAAATTAACACAACATCGATGATTTATCTATGCAGGATTGCCAAGTTTTGGTATAAAAGGAACTTTGAGATAGATAATGGTAACTTTGTTATCAAGCAAATGTTATTGCACATTGTAAATTAGTTAACGATTTCTTGATCTGAACTGAGAATTTGCTACATATTCATCAAAATTTTCAGGCCAAAACCACATGGAGAAGAAGAACTCAAGGGATTAAATAAATATACAAACAAATAAGCGCAAATCTAAAATTTATTTAATTACATAAAACATTGAACTATAAAATCGGTTAAATCTTCTTCAAAGAGGTTAAATCATCAGAAGATAGTATCTCCCATTCTGCGTTTAAGCAGTCGGTTTCCTAAAAATTTAAGATTAAAATTCATCGAATATGATTATTAATTTTTTAGCAGAATCATCCTACCTCTGACGTTTCATCAACGATTTCCTGAGGTGTTTTCCATGATGTATCTTGGTCACCTTCGAAAAAGGAAGAATCGGCGTCCTTATCTTCGTCGTCTTTTAAATGTCTAAAGTAATTTATTATCTTATTTATGGAAAAAAATGCAATTCCAGCGATTGATGTTAAACCAGCAATTATGGACAAAGGCAATGCTGTAAAGAAACTCCGCTTTTCACGATTCATTTTGGAAATCTAAAAATAAATTTGAATATGCGAAATTTAAATATACAGAAAAAAAAAATGCAGCCAATACTCACATTCTTTAATAATCCTCTTAACTAAGTAAACGAAAAGTTTTTTATTTTAATTTTGAAGTTAACACATTAACAGGTTTTGTACAAACACACTAACAGATAAATAATAATTATCAAAATTTTTAAATTAAAATTGGAAAGAACTCGAAAAGTTGGTACCGCTTAAAATTGTATTACGTATCCGGAACTGTAACGCCTAAAGGCTGGTTTATCCAATAATGGGTTGCCATAGTAATACATTTTACAATAAGAAGTGACTGCTGACTTAATCCAAATCAGTTCTAAGTTTGTGGCTTTTTGAATAAAATCCTTACAATGAAGGACATACCTTGCTGGATCATTGAAGTGGATGGGGGGGAAATTTTTTCGAATATCTTCGAAAATGAGCAAAATTTGGCAAATTTAACGTGGAATTGGCTGTTGGAAGGACTTTGAAAAATATCCAGAAAGGATTTTGAACTTTTGAACCAAATCTAGAAAAATGCCGACAGATTACTGCCAGGCAATTTTATTCAGTGCACTCTCATTGTATACTTTGGAAACATTTTATATTTCTTAAAGTAATCTATTATTTTCAACTTAAAATTATAAACTGCTTTTCCACCAACTGGTGGTTACGCTCGCAAGAGATAACACAACTATTAATTTATTAATTTTATTTATAATAAAAAGTAGGTATTTCAAATTGTTTCAAATGTTTTCGGGCTGTTACTCAAGTTCAGTTTTAGATTGTAGAAATGACCAACTTTTTACGAAATGCAATTAGGAGAATAAGAAGATTTGTAGGGCTGGATGATCCACAAGAAGATCAATACGAATGGGTCAGGGTTGGAGAGGTATCTCAACTGATCGTTTATCCTCTTTTGGAATCACCCATGAAATTCGTAACCCAGAATGCTGTTTGTACCAGAGAGGGATTAAAGTATGAAAATACCTACGATGGGTACGTAATCTTGATTGCAATTACTACAAAACTAATCTTCAAGTTTTTATCGCTCAGGAGTTTTGTAATCTACCGTAACAACGATAGGGTTGTTTGTAACCTGAGGGAATACCCAGTGTTGAGGCAAATCAACATACAACGTACCAACGAAACAGTTACTTTAGATTCCGAGTTCTACCCAACTATCCAATTTAATCTTTCGGATGAAGACATGAGAATTTTACCAATCACACCTATAATGTAAGTCACTCACGGTTTCCATTCCACTGATTGTTATCTAATTCAACTTCTTTAGGATCCACGAGGATGAAGTAATTTTTGTGAGAGATTGCGGCAAAGAAGCTGGAGAATGGGTATCTGAGTATTTACTAAGAGCAAGGAGAGGAATGCGTCTAGGTTATTACATCTACAGTGACTACATGGATTTTTTATCAAGAAATAAAGACGAATGGCATTATTTTTTGAACTCGAAAGATAATCCAATGGTAACCAGTTGAATGCCTCGTTTGGTTCATGTTCAAACTTTTTATCTTGCAGAAGTTCCACTTAGATGCAACTAATCGTTATTCACTGTTGAGTATACCATCATTTGATAAAATTAATGATAAGGTGGATTTTGTTCGTGGACATTTAATGGAATACGATTTTCGACCCAATATAATAATTCAAACTGAGAGTAAAGATGCCTACAAAGAATTTACATGGAAAGAAATTAAGATTAAGGATTTCACATTCGAATCAATCCCATCTTGTCAATTGTGCACGCGAAACAGATTACAGAATTATTTTGGCTCCTCTATTGGCAATAAGCAAATTTTTTTGCATAAATTACAGTCGTGAGTATTTTAGTCTGAAAGGGAAATAATAAACTAAACTTTGTTTTCCCAGTCAAATCAAGAAATATTCCAAAGTGAAAGTGAAAATTTCAGAAGCTACTCTCACCGTAGATATGAAGCTATCTGCAGATGGAGGATCTATTAACTGTGGAGATCCGGTGTTTTTTAAAAGGAAACGGGCGAATTAAATTAAATTGTGTAATTTTAATCCACTTTATGCATTCATTGTTATAGAAATTACTATAAATAAATTATAAAATACACAAATCCTAAATTTTAAATCAGATTATTCAGGTTGCAATACATATTATAAGCAGCTTGTATTCAATATTGTTGGGTTAGAACCGCAGTCATCCGAGTTCCACCTTGTTTTTCTCTAAATTTTGTAAATTTGTTCGAATTTAACTGCTTGTTTTTTTATTTGCGGGAAAAATTATATTATTAGCTCTTTTATTCACTGGAAATTTCTGATAAATTGAAAAAAAATTCCAAAGATTTTTCAGCAATTCTAATGATTCTTAAAATTCCAATAATTTTCTAGAATTACAGTGATCTCCAAGAAATTTCCAACAAATGATTTCCAAAGAATTCCCTTGATTTTAAAATAATTTCGGAGATCTCTAATGAATTCTAATTCTAGAGATATCCAAATAATTGCAATGATTCCTACATATTCCAATCAACCTAAACAATTGCACTGATATCTAAGGAATTCCAGCGATTTTCTAGAATTACAATTATTTCCAAAGAATTCCAGAAATTTCCAACGAATTCCAATGATTTCTAAAGAATTCCAGTGATTTCAACAAATTCCAATAATGCTAAGAATTTCACTGATATCCAAGGATTTCTTAGAATTATAGTGATTTCCAAAGAATTCTAGCGACTTTCAAGGAATTTCAGATAAGTATCTCCAAGAATTCTAATTATATAAATTTTTAAAGAATTCTAATGATTCCTACAAATTCTAATGATTCTAAAGAATTCACTGATGTCCAACGAATTCCAGATATTTCCAGCAAATTCCAAATAAATTTTAAACTTAGTTTAACTCACAATTCCACTGATATTCAAGAAATTCCAATAATTCCAACAAATTGTAATGATTTATAAAGAATTTCAGACGTGTCCAAGGAATTCCAATTGCAGGGATTTTCAAAGAATTCCATTGATTCTTACAATGTCTAACGGGTTTAAAGAATTCCACAAATATCGAAGGAATTCTAATTATTTCCATGGAATTCCAGAAACTTTCAACGAATTCTTATGATTTTCAAGTAATTTCAGAGATCTCCAAAGCATTCTAATTCCAGATATTTCCAAGGAATTCCAATAAATCCAACAAATTCCAATGATTCTAAGGAATTCCACTGATATCCAAGAAATTCCAATGATTTATTGGAATTACAGTAATTTCCATGGAATTCCAGAAACTTTCAACAAATTACTATGATTTCCAAAGAATTCCAAAAATTTTGAAGGAATTTCAGAGATTTTCAAGGAATCCCAAAAAATTACTGATTTAGATTTGGTTTTACTGAAAATTTGGTTGATGAGCAACTTGATCCGTGGAAGGGGAGTTTTCCATCTGATGATTAAGTGAAGAGCCTAAAATGTGAATAATCTCAAATTGGACTGTTCATAAATTACCAACACAAAAAAGTACAAATTTTTATTAAACATTAAAAATGATTTTGCGATTTTAGATCAAATTTAATATCTTCCTTGGTACGTAAGTTCTCTTTATAACTCCCGTGGATATTTTACTCGATCACCACGCCACATTCGTTTTAGAAACTTGAACTTTATTGCCTTGATAATAAAATAACTATTGTTGCTTTGTATAAACTAATAAAATTTTGATAGTTTTGCGCTTTATCTCCATAATAATAACTATATCCGACATTTTTACTTTAAACTGTGCATGTGTGTATGTTTTCAACTTGTTTGCGTTTTCGTTTTCGCTTAAAATGATTAACATACATTTTTTGAGGTATTTATTTAGCTTCTCCCTTTTGTTAGCAATTATATTATCTTTGGTAGTGCTTATTGTAAACCATGTAAAAGAACGGATTTTGATTGGAACATTAATAAATATTTATTATGTTAACAATTACGACGACTGGAGGTTTGTCTTTAAACATTTAATGTGCTGGTATGAACACATTATAGTTAACTTTTTTTCTTTTAGAAAATTTTCGACTTCATTCAATGCCCCAACCGTAGAAGGAAAAGCGAACGCCCATGTCACCTCTGATATTTTATTTGACGATGTGTTTTTTAAATATTATGACAATAATTTTACATCAATCAGGTAAAGTATGAAAAAATAAAAAAAAAAGGTAAATAATTTTTTGTTGTTATAGATTGAACGATACTTCTTCAACTTCTTACAAATATGTATACTGCAGCGACGATAAAAGTTTTTCTAACCCAGTAGAAGAAAATTTTGATTTGTACGATTTAGATGTTTCGGTGAGAGGAGGCGTACAATGTTTGCGCATTTGGAATAGAAAACATCACCAGACAAAAGATTACGTAATTTACCTGATTAGCCCTTTTCCTCTTGGTAATTTTTACAGTTTTAGTTAGATTCTTTTTTAATATTTGAAGTAGAAAACATTAAAAAGCTTAGCTCGAGTGGATTTTCTTTGATTAATTCTGATGAGTTTTACGTAACTTCTCTGCAATTCAGGACGAATAAATACGAAGATGTAAAATCCTATGTGCATTCATATGCTGCTAAGAAAGAAAGTGAACATTCAAATGAAGAATCCAAGACGTAATAAATATATTTCCAATTGCCTTTGACATTTAATTGATATTATTTTTCTTTTGGTAGGATTGGAAAGCATTGGATGTTTGCAGTTAGAATAACAACGATTGATTTGATTAAGGATAATATAGTTACACTTTTTAAATCTTCTTTTAGTCGGAATATTTATATAAAATATGTAAAACTTTCAATGTTTTGACTGCTTGCCTGATTGACTAATGTTTTTTCCATTTGAAGAAGTTTTAGAAATAGATTTTTTCTTGAGGAGTTGATTTTTTCCTTTAGTTCCAAAAATAAGTGTAAATCATCAAAGCAGGAGGAAAATATACATCAGAATGGAGGAATTCCTAACGATTCGGTTAATGTTTAGAAAATCTTGGAAATTCTTCACTTTTCCGGTTTTCTTCTAAAAGGCTTGGGTTTTGATGGAGAGCGGGGCAGGACTTCAATCTGTACCTATGGGTGTTGGTCTTTGAAAATTGTATTTTTTCAAAAATATTTTATATTGCGTAGAAAAGTTGAAAGTAACATCAAATTCTACTTGGTATCAGAAAATGGTAACAATAAATTAAAATAATTTAACATAAACTGAATCGCCAACAGCAACGTTTCCTACAGCATTCAGTCCTAAATTTACTCCCATAACTGGAATATTTTTTTCAATTTCAGCGTCCGTAATTAGAGTCTTCAGCATTCTATATCTAAAAATAAGAAAACAATAAAACGAAAGAATTCCTACCGAATGAGCTCACCCCCTTAAGGTCTTCAACGGTTCGACACTTGTGGATTTTTCAGCTCGGACAGGATCGACGGTGGTGAGAAGACATCTAGTACAAGGTGAAACGTAATAAAATTCGGCATTTCCAATTTTAATTTTATCCCATTTATCTTCCGCGAAAGGAACTCCATCATCAGTTTTAATAACGAAATTCGGGCGGAAATTATGAACGCTGATATCATCAGTTTTAACCTTAGAAGCCAGGTCATCTACCGACGCTTGGTTGATTAAATGATAACTCGTCAAGTCTGTTTGTAAACCCTTTAAAAAAATACAACTTTTTTTTTTGGTCTAATTGTTTCAAAAACCTAAACTCACCAGTGCGGAATTATCGAGATTTTTGTACTGTTTCAAATGTGCAGTATGGGTCTGGGTTATGTCTCGTTTTCTTGTGCTGTCGTAGAATCCCAGGCGCAATCCCGTGTTTTGACCCATTAAATAATTTGATACCCATTCTGCTGCATCGTCTCCACAATCTCTTATGGAAATTTTTTCCTCTTGGTGCATTCTAAATTTTCAAGATTAATTTTCATATCGAAAAGTGAAATGGGTACGTACGTGATGAATTTTGTGTCTGTTGCAAATTCAGAAAGCAGAAATTGGACTGTGGGTTGGTTTAGGGCATCCAGAGTGAAAGTATTATCGTCGCGAGGTTGCAATTTTATATTTACCAAGTTTTGGATAATCTCGCGCTGTACGAAAATGGTTTTTCTCCGGGTCGTAAATAATGAAGCTCCTGGAATTGATTTTAGTTAGTTGATGAATGGAAATCCCATTTCCGTCTGTATTTACCTATCCAGTACGTTAAATTTCATCTGGAGACTTTCCTTAGTGCAAAATCCATTTTCGAGTTGGATTCGGTGTCCACTCTTTAGAGGATAAAGGTATAATTGTGACAAAACTCCGACCTTTTGCCATTCTTTTTTACCCGCCACTGCCTGTTTTCTCCATTTTCGATAGTAATGTAAGCCAGCCGCCGAGAGCAGACCCACAGCTGCACCGATCAAGATGGAATCGTAGGTTATTATTTTATCAGGTCGACCCATCTTGAATTTTCTCTAAAAATAAAAATAATATTATATAATTTGAAAATTTTCAGGTAGATCTCTACCAATGTTTGTAACTTGTAACTACTGATAAAATTTCTTAACAACTACGAGTTCATCTTGATTGACTAATCAAGTGTGACGTCATCCAAGTTGTAGTGGGGACTCAGATAGGCAAAACCAAACATATTTATCATAATAACAATATTCCAAGTGCATTGAGTGGCCATTAATTGTGCTAACTAATATTCAATCAACAAGCGGATATTTACCAAGTTTAGTCGATTCGAAGAGTTTACAAAAATACGAAGAAAAAAACCAAATAACTTTTTTTTATTCTAGCTTTTGGATTAGAAGTGTGAGACTGGTTTACATAAAACCGCGTCTGAATATTTGTCAAGTCCAGTCTCTCGCAGTTCCAATATTTTTTTGAAATAAAACAAAAGCAATCTTTATACCAAGCTTAAATAAAATAAACCTTTAATTTCAAAAACAATGTCTTTTAGAACAAAAATTATAAACAGGTGAATTAAAACAGTTGAACATAAACGGGATCACCAACTGCAATGTTTCCTTCAACATTCAGCCCCACGTTCACACCCATGACGGTTAAACTTTTCTCAATTTTGGCATCCTTCAGTATGGTTTCCAGCGTTCTATACCTACAAACAAAAAGATAATTGAAGAAGGAAAAACTGTTAGTGTACTTACCCCCTTAAGGTCTTCAAAGGTTCGTTACTCTCGGATTTCTCAGCCCGAACAGGATCGATGGTGGTGAAGACACACCTAGTGCAAGGTTTAACGTAATAGAACTCAGCATTTCCAATTTTAACCTTTTCCCATTTGTCTTCCGTGTACGGAACGCCATCATCAGTTTTAACCACGATATTGGGGCGGAAATTAAGGACGCTGATATCATCTGTTTTTACCCTGAAAGCCAAGTCATCCACGGATGCTTGGTTGATTATCAGGTAACTCGTAAAGTCTGATTGTAATCCCTGAAAATGAGATGGTTAAAAATCTTGATTTTGATTTTGATCTCACAACTCACCAGTGCGGAATTACCAAAGTTTTTGTATTGTTGCAAATGCTCTGCGTGGGTGTGGGTTACATCTCTTTTTTTTGTGCTGTCATAGAACCCTAGACGCAATCCAGTGCTCTTATCCAATATATATTTGGAAATCCATTCTGCTGCATCGTCGCCACAGTCTTTTATATACGTCTTTTCTTCTTTATGCAATCTAAATTTTCCAATTCGTAAATTTGTTATGGTCACAAAAAGTCAAAATACCTACGTTATGATTGTTGGTTCTGCTGCAAGATTAGAAAGCTGGATTTGGATTGTGGGTTGGGACTGGGCACCCATGGTGAAAGTGTTTTCATCGCGCGGTTCAATTTTTATGTTAATAAATTTTGGATAATCTCGCGCTGTTCGGAACTGATTCTTCTCTGGATCATAAATTATAAAACTCCTGAAACATTTTTTTTTAGATGAAAGCAGCAGGTAGAAGAGGATATTTTTGAACTAACCTATCCCGTACATTAAATTTCATCTGGAGACCTTCCTTGGTGCAAAATCCATTTTCCAGCTGGATTCGGTGCCCACTTTTGAGGGGATAAAGGAATAAGTCTGAAATAACTCCAACTTTGTGCCATTCTTTTTTGGCCACTGCTGATTGCTTCTTCCATTTTTTGTAGAAATGTATTCCAGCCGCCGAGAGCAGGCCTACAGAAGCACCGAACAAGATGGAATTTAATGTTATTGATTTATCTGGACGACTCATTTTGGAAAATCTAAAAATTGTAAAATAAAAGATTTTTTTTTTCAAGATTTTCCCCACAAGTTGATACGCCACTGCTTTATCTTGTAGATCAATACGAAGTGTTCTGCATTATCTTATCGTGGTATTATAATATTATTATAAATAACGTGGTAATATCAAAAAAGTAGAAAAAATCTTCACTTGCAGGTTTAAAATAGAAAAATTTAAAAATAATAATGGAAAATTACCTTAATATCTGCGACAGGCGCACACAGCTCTAATAAAAACCAGGACCGAGTTCGAGGTTATTGTTCCGAATTTTAATAGCCAAGTGAAACAATTATTTGTACATTTGGACAAAAAATGTAATTTAAAATCAGTTTAGGTTGCGAAATTTGCCGAAAGTTTCCAAAAAATTGAAATTTTGAAATTTTTTGATATTTTTAATAACTTTATTTATCTAACCTTGACAGTAAATGTGAGGTTGGTGAATAAACAATCAAGTTTAACAACGCAAATATCATAATTTCTATTGAAATTTTGAAAAATAATCAACATTTTTATTGGAGTTAATTAAAATAAATATTTTTATTGCAATTTAAAGTGTGAACTTACCAATAATTAATAAAACTCACGATTTTTTTAGCGTCGACAGATAATATTTAATCAAAATGACTGAGTTGATTTTGTGCTACTTATCTACATAAATGCAGGGTCATCCATCCAAATTGGTAGGAAAGCAGATACAAAGGTTCCTATGGGTAGATTAACTACCATCATAAATTAAATAGTATTCTGGTATTTAAGCGATCATAAATATTTTAACGTACAAAAACATCAACAGATTTAATCTACCTTTAACTTATGCCATAAATAGTATATTCTTCTATAAGCTGCTAAGGTGAAATATTAATGTCACATGAATATCGTTAACGCAATCTTGCTGCAATATTGCTAGTCTATATTCCACCAACATCAACATGAAAAGTCCGAATTATATATTTTTTATTTTTTTCGAAATATCCATAACAATTAAATAATAATTAATATATGACAATACAAAACTTTTAATGTTAATTTTGATTAGTAAAACTTTATAATTTTTAGTGGACCGAAATCGTGATTATCTATCTTTTCTTTAAAATACTCGGCCCTGGACGTGGTTCTGGTGGTACAATTTTTTTAAACTTGACATAAACTGGGTCTTTCAATTTAATCTCTCCAGGGGCTTTCGTTATTCTCAGTCCTTTTTTGGTGTACCGGATCAGCAATTCCATATTAATTCCAAATATTGGCGAAGTTAAAGTTGACGATAGCTCCGGATGCACATCGCACAATTTTCGGTTGCTGTAAAAGCAAAAATAAAAATACCATAAAAAATCGTAAAATACTCACTTGGAAAGGTAATTAAACGGCTCTTCGTAAAAATGTTCTTTTTTATTATTGATGTCGTTATTGATGGAACAAGTATGGGTGCATGGGATGATTTTTGCAAATTCCACGTTTGCAATCTTGACCGCTATAATATTTTCTTCAAAATATGGTGTACCATTACCTTCGACCACCAAATTCGGCCGAAAATTCCAAAAAGTTAAATCGTTTCTTCCACACTTTTTCTGTAATTCCTGAATATGCTGGGTGTTGACCAATGAGTAGGACGAGAAATTTGAAGAAAAACCCTGAGAAGTAAAACAGATTGAAGTTGCTTTTGCAAAATCTAGCCGACTTACGTCAAGGGTCCACTCTTCTTTTCGGGGATGGTTGTTGAAAAACTTTCTCATGGAGGAATTATACGTTGTCCTGCAGTCTCGTTGCCGATATCCAATTCTCAATCCGGACGTTCTACTCCAAGTATTTCTAATATAATCCGAGATCTCGTTGCCCAAGTCATATACTATGAACCTCCTGGTGTAGTTTTCATACATGCTGAAGACCCATAAAATTATTTTTCATAAATTCATTAACCAAAATCACTTACATGTTGTTGACCCTATCTAAGCTGTATAAATTTGTTTCCAATTGATAGTTAATAAACTTTTGCAACCGACGATCGTGCAATAAACAAACATTAGGATTTCTGACGATAACTCGTCTGCTGCTCTGTTGATAGGCAATAAGAGTTCTAAAACCACAAAAAGAAAATCTTTGCGTGCAGAAACACTGTATAATTTCTCTATGCATACCTGTCGTGAAAACCACGCTGACTACCATTTTCCTTGTAACGGTACCCTCTCCAGTGCACGCTGGTATCAGTTGCAAGACCATGCCGGGTGCAATGTGCTTTGTTTGATAATATTCCATACCCATCGTCGATGGGATAAATTATTATTTTTCCCAACGTTCCTATGCATACCCAATCGTCCGGAACTGGTTTTTTCTCCTTAGCAACAACTGACTGTCTCCGTTGTTTTCTGCTTTCGTGAGATTTTTTGGTTAAATCAATTCGAAGCCGTTTGTTTCGCGGTTGCCAGTTAGCCATACCAATCAAAGCAACACTTAGAATTGTAATACCTAAAATTGTAATAAACCCCATAACAAAAATTAATATTTGTACCACCACGTCAAAGGAGAATAAAATTTGGAAGCACTTTTTGGATAGATTTTATTTACATCGACAAAGTTTCCTGTTCAAACCTTCTCGTGGTAAATACCTGTTTGTGATAACGAATTTTTAAAATGTGGGACGTATCGCGATAGGCAATATAAACTTTTATATGATATACAGGACGTGACAACGGAAGAGGCTTTTTAAAGATGGTCAGATGAGCGGCTACCAGATATTGGATGAAGAGACGAATTTCGCAGCAAAGACAACAAAAAGCTTTGGGAAACTCGTTACCAAGTATTCCTATGATTTTCAAGGAATTCCAGTAGTGATTTCCAAGGAATTTCAGTAATTTCCAAAGAAAAAATAATTTTCAAAGAATTCCAATGATTTTCACAAATTGTACTGTTTTTCAAGAAATTCTAGAGATTTGCAAGAAATTCTAGGGATTTTCAAAGAATTCCAGTAATTTCAAAAGAATTTTAATGATTTCCAAGGCATCTAATGATTTTCAAAGGATTCCAATGATTTTAACTGATGTTCAAGGAATTTCAGAAATTTCGAAAAAAAAATTGATTATTTAAAGAAAAAATCTTAAAATTCCAGTGATTTCCAAAGAATTCTAGCCGTTTTCATGAATTTCCAAAGAATTCCACGGATCTCCAAAATTCCAAAGATTTCCAAAGACATACCAACCATACGTACACATTTTTTTGGGATATTTACCCCTGAGATTGCATAATACAGGAATTGTGAGTAAGAAATTGTACAATTAACCACAGGGATCAATATCCAGGATAATTTGTGTACAAAAAAATTCCAAAGATTTATATATTTACAAGAATTCTAATATTTTGCAAAGAATTCCAATGATTTTCAAACAATTCCGATGATTTTACAAATTCTACTGTTTTTCAAGAAATTGTAAAGATTTTCAACGAATTTCAGTGAATTCCAGAATATTCTAAAGAATTTTAAATATTTTCAAAAAATTCCCAAAATTCCAAAGATTTTCAAAGAATTCCAGTTATTTTCATGGATTTCCAAAGAATTCCACGGATCTCCATGATTTCCAAAGGCATACCAACTATGTTTACACAACTCTTCTGGAATATTTACCCCTTCGATTGCATATAAGAGGAATGCTGAGTAGAAATATGTACAACTCACCCCAGGGGGTCAAAATCCAGGTTAATTTGTGTACAAAAGCTTCGAAATTTTAAAGATTCCCAAGGGATTTAAAGATTAACAAAAATTTCAGAAATTTCTCAGGAATGTCATTGATTTCCAAAGAATACTATTAATTTCCAATAAATTCTAGAGATTTTCAAAGAATTTCACTAATTTCCAAAGAATTTCAGTAATTTCCAAAGAAAAAATAATTTTCAAAGAATTCCAATGATTTTCACAAATTGTACTGTTTTTCAAGAAATTCTAGAGATTTTCAATGATTTTAAGTGTTTTTCAAGGAATCCCAGAAATTTCTAAAGAATATTAATTATTTCCAAAAAATTCCCAAAATTCTAGCAATTTTAAAGAATTTAAGTGATTTCGAAAGAATTCCAGCTATTTCCATAATTTTCCAAAGAATTCCAGCTATTTCCATGGATTTCCAAAGAATTCAACCAATTTCATGAATTCCAAAGATTTTCAAAGATATATTTACCCCTAATATTTCATAATTGAAGAATTGTGAGTAAGAAATTGTACAATTTAACACAGAGGTCAATATCTAGGTTAATTTGTGTACAAAAGACTCGAAATTCCAAAGATTTAAAGATTAACAAGAATTTCAGAAATTTCTCAGGAATTTAAATTTCAGTGAATCCAATGGTTTATCTTTATCAATATTTCTGTAGGGCTTGGATCTGGGATCAGGTAGGATTTGTTCTAAAAAAGTTAACAATTTCTATTTAATAAAATCCTTCATAGAAGATGTACAAAAGGCTTTGATCTTCTAAACCGGGGGGTCTGGGGGGTATGGAATACCCTCCAGGTCAAGAGGAGCTGTGTTTAATAAAATCAAAATTATTGAATTTGGGAATTCAAGAATTTCATTGATTTCCAAAGAATGCCATTAATTTCCAGAAATTATAATGATTTCCAAGAATTCCAGTGAATCCAAGGGTTTATCTTTTTCAATATTTCTGTAGGGCTTGGATCTGGGATCAGGTAGAATTTGTTCTAAAGACGTTAACAATTTCAATTTAATAAAATCCTTTATAGAAGATGTACACAAGGCTTTGATCTTCTAGACCGGGGGGTCTGGGGGGTATAGAATACCCCACTGTACAACAAGAGCTGTGTTTAATAAAATCTTTATTATTGAATTTAGGAAGTCAGGTATTACATTGATTTTCAAAGAATGCCCTAAATTTCAAAGAATCCCAGTGATTTCTAAGGATTTCCAAGAATTCCAGTGATTTCAATGTGATTTCTTTTTCCCAATATTTCTTTGGGGTTTAGATCTGGGATCAGGTAGGACTTTTTCTATAAAAGTGAACAAATTCTTTTTAATAAAATCCTTCATAGAAGATGTACACAAAGCTGTGACTTTTTAAACCGGGGGGTCTGGGGGGTATGGAATACCCTCCAGTACAACAGTAATTGAACTTCCTATATGCACTGCGACGAAATTTTAACTGAAATCCACATTTTTTACCCCACACACAGTAGGAAGAATACAAAGGACGTTACAGATGATATTGTAGGAATTACAAAAAAATCCCGTGGGGAAAGCTATAAAAAATTTATTTGCGTTAGTATAACAGTAATAATTTTGTTAGTTATGTTAATTATTTACTACATTCATTTAACACAAAAATATTTAAATTTTAAAATTACGAACAAATATAAATTAAAAATTATGACGATGATTGTCTGCTACAAGAAGGCTTATTCTGATCTGATTCTTCTTTCGGTTTTTTAAATTTTGCATATACCCTTGCTCCTCGCATTATAGGTTTTTTCCCGCCGTCTAATTTATGATCCATTTCCAAATTTAAGCCAAATACCGGTTCATCTATTTCTATATGGTAGAAAGGGTAGATCATGGAAAATGGTCGAGCCCTGGTTAGGAACAATATTATATAATTAATATATAAATTATATAAAAAACCTCACTGTATTAATGTAGAATGTGGCTCTCCTCGTATTAATGGAGGTGAGTTGGGTTGGTTATCATTGATAGACGTGTTTCGAGTCAACGGACGAACTGTTGGAAATATTATTGTTTCAAAGTCGTCTGATATTTTCATTTTCTTGACTTCTTCTTCATTATATTTAACTTTAGGATACCCTTCCACCACTAAATTTGGTCGAAAACTTGCATACGTGAGGTCTTTGTTACAATAATTCTGTAATGTTTCGATATGTGTTGTGTTAACCAACGTGTAAGACGAAAAATTTGCAGAATAAGCCTAATGGACAAAGAAACTGAACTGTAAGATTATTTGAGAAGTTTGGACGTTGAGTCGTAGCATTAAGATTTCATGGCAAACCAAAATGCAATTTAAGTTCGAGATGCTGTTGTTTTGCCTTGCAATCCTGATACCACGGTTTTTCTAAACTATTTAAGAAAATTACATTTAAGTCGTAATTTGTTTTAGCTGAGGAAACCTTTTTTAAGTTCTTCCTGGTTTTGAAGTTATATTCATATCTGCTTTCTGTATGACGTAAACCAAGTCTCAAATCCACATCTGTTCCTCCCATATGTGTTACAACCAATGCAGCTATTTCATCGCCCAGGTCTTCTACCTCAATAAAATCTCTTTCATCTAAATATGTACTAAAAATACTGTGAAAAAATTTTACATACTTTTTTTTAGCTTACATTTTTACAGTCTTCAAATTCCTAGGCGTTTCCTTTAGTGTATCTGCAATTGCCCGATATAACTGCCGGCTATGTAAATTCTTCAAAGTTTCATATAGTCGAATTTTTCCCTGCATATTTTTTGCCGAATATACAATTAGTGCCCTAAAAACAAAGAACTACGAAGTACCAAACAAAGTAAACCAGTCTTGCAAAAATACCTGTCTTGGTAATCGCAATTGGTTTCCAGCGAATTTGAAAGTCCATATTTGGAAAAAAAAACAGTCGCACAATGATCTTGTTCACACCCAGCTCCACCGTCGATTGGATATATTATTGCATGCTGCAGTGTTCCTATTTCCACCCAATCTGTACAATCAGGATCATCCGGATCTGGCTTAGGATCGGGCTTCTTTTTTTGCTGATTCTTTTTTAAATCGATAAATTTCCTAGCAGGCACTCTCGGAACCGCCATAGTAAATACTACAATTAAAATTATTAGAGAAAGGACAAAATTTGGCAATTCAATGCTCTCGGTCGCGTTAACAATTTTTACGATAAGAATAATTTTTAAATGTGCAACACGTTTGCGATAACTTCAAGTTAAACTTCGATATGCCATATAGGACGTAGCAAGATAATAAATAAAATAAAATTCGCATTTTTGAAAATTTTTGAAAAAAAAAATGGTGGATAATTAATCCCTTAATGGGGGAATCACATCTGTTGCCACAAGAACCCCGATTGAGAAAATAAAATCATAGAGTAATTTATTTACGTAGAGAAATTATTAGTATTTTGAAATCAAAAATTTTACAATAAATATTTTTATAATTTTTCTTATGTCTTTATCTTTTCGAAAACAATGTCTACACTTCACATATTTTTCATATTTGCTGATTATCAACATTCACTTGAAACTTTATTTTAAAATTGTAATTCAAAATTTAAAAATTACAAATTAACCAAGATTTAACTAATTGAAAAATCTCCGGAATCTTTACTTCGGTTCAATCTCCAAACGACACAATTAATCTTCTACTATCTATTGTATTTCTTCTAGATTTAGCAAAACAACGAAGAGATTTATTTAAATATAAACATTAAATTTTGTGGAACATTCCAAATTTTGGGTAAGAAGCGATAAAATAGCTTTAAAAGCATTGCTGAAACCTCTACAATTTGCCACAAAGCCATAATTATACCAAACCATGAGTGAAAATTTCGCCAAAAGAACGCAAATGTGCCAGAAAGCCCAGAAAGACATTTAGCAGATGTATTGTTCCATACATAATTCCCATATAAAGCAACATCAAAATTTTCCTTGAAGTAAAAACAATGAAAATGTTCAAAATTGTTACCTTGCCATTTTGACAATCAGTTCGACGATCAAAATAGAACTCCGCAGATAATGCAGTCAGAGAGGTAATCTCCAGTTAAATTTGTGAACAGAACACTTGGAATTCGAAATATTTCTAAAGAATTCCAATGATTTCCAAGAATTCCATTGGTTTCCAAGAAATTCTAAAGATTTCCTAAAATTCCATTGGTTTCCAAAGAATTCCAGTTATTTCCAAGAACTTGCAATAATTTCTAAGGATTTTTGTGATTTTGAAGGAATTTCAGAGATTTTCAAAGAGATCTAGTGATTTTCATGCAATTTCAGTGATTTCCAAGGTATTTCAAAGATTTCCAGTAATCTATAAACAACACAAGGTTTCTTTCCCAGTCTGGCAATCAGCAGAAGTGTTAAGGTAGCAGTCTACAGATTAATACAGTCAGGGGGTTCACATCTAGGTAAATTTGAATTTCTATAGAATTCCAATGATTTCCCAGAATTTAAATGATTTATAAGAAATTCCAGAGGTTTACAAAGAATTTTTGAGATATTCTAAGATTTCTAGAGATATTCCAAGAATTTTAGAGATTTCCAAAGGCTTCCAGTGATTTTCGTGGAATTCCACTGATTTTCAATGAATTTTCACTATTTTTCAAGAATTTCAGCGATTTCGAAGGTATTTAAGAGATTTACAGCAATCTATGATACAACTCTTAGAACAAACGGTTTTTTCACTCTCTAACAAGCAGTTGAAATGTCACGGTAAAGCTCCTACGGATTAGTGCAGTCAGGGGGTTCACATCTATGCAAATTTGAATATACAAAATTCGGAATTCCAAAGATTTCCAAAGAATTCCAATGATTTCCTAGAATTTAATTGATTTCCTAAAAATTCCAGAAATTTGCAATAAATTCAAGAGATATTCCAAGAATTTCAGGGATTTTCGAAGATTTCCAGTGATTTTCATAGAATTCCACTGATTTACAATGAATTCAATGAATTTTAACAATTTTTGGCAAATTCCACGGTATTTCAGAGATTTACAGCAATTTATAATACAACTCTTAGAGTATACGTTTTTTTTTACTCTCTGACAAGCAGTTAAATTTTAAGGTAGCACTCTACAGATTAGTGCAGTCAGGGGTTCACATCTAGGCAAATTTTCCTATACAAGATTCGGAATTACAAGGATTTCCAAAGAACTCCAATGATTTCCAAGAATTTCATTGATTTCCAAGAAATTCCCGAGATTTACCAAGAATTCTAGAGATATTCAAAGAATTTCACAGATTCTCAGAGACTTCCAGTGATTTTCATGAAATTCCACTGATTTTCAATGAAATTCAATGAATTTTGACAATTTTTCCAGAATTTCAGCGATTTCCAAGGTATTTCAGACATTTCCAGCAATCTATAACACAACTCTTAGAACAAACGGTTTTTCACTTTCTGACAGTCAGTTGAAATGTTAGGAAGTTCATATCTAGGTAAATTTGCGTATACAAAACCCGGAATTCCAAAATTTCCAAGGAATTCCAATGATTTCAAAGAATTTTATTTATTTCCCAAAAAATTCTAATGATTTCCAAGAATTTCATTAATTTACAAGAAATTCTAGAGATTTTAAAAGGAATTCTTGAAATATCCAAAAATATTCCAGTGCTTTCTAAAGAATTCCAATGATTTCTAAGAATTGTAGCGATTTCCAAAAATCCCAGAGATTTCCAAAGACTTAGAATGATTTTCAAAGATCTACAGTGATTTATATGGAATTTCAGTGATTTTCAATGAATTCCTATGATATCCAAAAATTACACTGATTTCTACAGAATTTCTCAATTCTGATATTTTCCAGGAATTTCATGAATCCTAAAAATTTACAAGAAAATTCAAAAAAAATATTACTCTCTCAGCTGAAAAAATATAAATCTTCTGCCATAAACTGGAGTCAGTCAGGGGGTTCACACTTAGGTAAATTTGAATATACGAAACTCAGAATTCGGAAGACTTCCAAAGAATTCCAATGATTTAATTGATTTATAAAAAATTCCAGAAATTTATAAAGAATTCTAGAGGTATTCCAAGATTTTTAGAGATATTCTAAGAATTTCAGAGATTTCCAAAGACAGCCAGTGATTTTCGTGGAATTCCATGATTTTCAATTAATTTGCACATGCAAGACTCGGAATTCCAATGATTTCCAAGAATTTCATTTATTTCCAAAAATATTATTCGAATGATTTCCCAGAATTTCATTGATTTCCAAGAAATTCTAGAGATTTTAAAAAGAATTCTAGAGATATCCAAAAAAATTCCGGTGCTTTCCAAATAATTCCAATGATTTCAAAGAATTTCAGCCATTTTCAACGAATTTCAGTGATTTCTATGGAATTCCAGTGACTTTAAAAGAATTCCATGATTTTCCAAGAATTCCATTGATTTCCATAATTTCACTGATTTCTACGGAATTTCTGATATTTTCTAGGATTTCCATGAATTCCAAAGATTTACAAGAAAATTTAAGAAAGATATTACTCTTTCAGCAGAAAAAATATCGATCCTCCTCCATAGTCCGGACAATAAAGCAATACCTAAGGTAAACTCATACAAGACTTTCGTTGTTCACTCCAAAGTGAAAAACTGGTGGTGGACTGCGATGGAAGGTGCAGCTCACTTTATGAGTGAGTTTGTATATATTGCCAGATCCTCACATAATATGGAACCTAATCTGGTTCCACTAGATGAGCCGAATTTGATCCTCATCCCGTTTTACGATATATGCCTGATCCCCACCTGATATTTTCATGGCTTGGGCAGTGCCGCTGTAAAGGTAGCATTTTGACTCGGCTCTTAAGGCTTTTGATTTAAATTAGCAATGAAAAACTGAAAAAAAGGAACTGACCCCTGGCTTAGAGACTGAAAGTTGTGTACATATTCTCTGTTTGGTTTTATTAATTAAAAATTTTGCATTCAATTAGAACCAAATAAATATCTACAGGTTGCGGCAGTACGCACTGGGGAGTCTGCTGTGAGAGAGAAATGAACATAAAGAGCAGCTAACTATTTTTTTCAGTAGAAAATTGTGCATCGTTGCCTAATTCTTTCATTTAAAACTTTAAACCAAAATATATTTGTCTGAGCGTGCGTAAAAAGCCGCTTTTCGGTTCTAATAACCGTGCGCAAAATAGCACCTTTGCGCCCTAGTTCGTAAAAGTTAATATCTAGGGTTTACGTCATTACAAAAGCTTCAAATATTATTATAATTTATTATTATTACTTTTGATATTGCACAAAAAACAGTCGATACAAATTATATACAAAACAAAACTACACTCGTAGTGCTGATTAAGGTACTCGCTTACATTATTATCTAAGATATTCAAAATTACAAACAACATCTATGTCATAGAGAAAACCATCAATTCTATTAAACCCCAGTCGCCCACAAGCCTGAAGGTTTTCTCTATAATACAATATGTAGAGAAAAGTTGAAGAACATAATAATTTATCGCACACTACCTCCAAATTTCAACAAAACCTCATCATTTCGAGCTAAATCTAGGAACAATTTACAATTTTTAAGGTACTTAATTTTATGTTGTTTTATCTCTTGTTGTTCGTTTTTTAGGAGAAGTTTCTATACTGCTGGTTCTGCTTCGTTTTTGTTTTGGTATCGCATTTTCGCTTTTTGCATGATAATTATGTGGAGGTTCCGTGTGTTCGTCTTCCGTTTGGGAGGGTTCCTCTTGATTGTCGTAATCGTTTTGCGTTTGCTCGTATTGCTCAGCCTCTTCGTTTTGCTGATAGTAAGCATTTTGATCACCTTGATTGGGGTACACGTACATATAATTTTGTTCCTGGTCTTGTTCATTTGCTGAATAATCGTATGCGGCCTCTTGTTCGGTGTCGTCTGGATAACTTGGCTCTGGTGCTTTGTAAGCAGCAATCGAAACTTTATGCTGGGGTGAATTGGTTGGTTCGGGTAAATGCCCGTTATTGTTTGAGTGAAAAACAACTCTCGTGTGTTTTTGGCTAGGATAATTTTCGTATGTGGGTAGGTTTTCATTGTGACCATGTTCGTTATGTGCTGGTTGTTGTTGTTGCTGATATGCTTGATGATGCCCCTGATAAACTTGTTGTTGCTGATAAGCAGGTTGTTGGTATTGGTACACTGGTTGAGGAGCTTGGTAGGAAGTTTGTTGTGGTTGATACGCATGTTGAAGTGTTTGATAAGCATTTTGGGGTTGTTGATAGGTATTTTCGTGGGTTTCATAAGATTGCTGATGTCCTTGGTATGGGTTTTTATTATATTGTTGAGAATAATACTGTTGAGGAGCAATATACTGATGTAGGTTTTGTTGAGGAGCAACATATTGATGTACGTTTGGTTGAGGAGCTACGTACTGTTGCGCGGTTTGCTGAGGAGCGACATATTGTTGCATGTAGTTTTGCAAAAGCGACTGTAGGTTAACGTTGTTTAAACTTGCATACGGATGATTTTGGGGTAAACTAGTATGTAAGGCTGCAGTTGGATTTTCCAATTGGTTGCTGTACACTCGCAAAAGAATGACGGGTACTGCTCCTGCTTGTCCAACATTTTGGTAAGGAACTGGACCTTGTCCTTGGTAACCAACTGTCGGATGGTAAGCATTGTTGGATTGGTAATAATCAGGTTCTTGAATTTGGCCTTGGTAAATCAATCGCGAGGGTGTTACTTCTACCGATGATGACACTGGAGTGTGATGACCCAAATTGCTGTTAGTCGAATATCCAGTAGTTTGATGGTCATTGTAAGGATAGGGTGGAATATCCTGTTGAGAGTATTTGTAGATTACAAATTTACGCGTTGGTCTTGGATTGAAGGAATAACCTCCGTAACCCAATGAGCCATCGATGGTACGTTTGGAATTCTTCGAAGAATTACTTTTTGGGTCATCGATGATTTCGATGGCAATAATTGCTGGTAATGGGACTGTTTTTGCTGGTCTCGCAGGTTTAACCAGTTTGTTGGATTTTATCGTTCCTACGCTTTTTTTCTCAATCGATTTCTTGATTGAAGCTGCCTTCAATTCGACAAGAACAATGCACAGAACCTGGAAATATAAAAAAAATTAATAGAATGTAAGTTTTAGAGTTAAGTATGTAAAAAGTAAGTGGCAAATTAAATAGCGGCCATGTAAAGCAAAAGACGATGATTAATTATATTATTTTTGTAAACGAAGTGAAAGATATGGATTTAATTTCCGCGTGGATGTTTATAATTTAATTATTTGCCGTTAGAAAGTTATTTGAAGAGCTCCATCCTTAGGTTAATAATAATTACGATAGGTTGGCACTTAAAAGTGGATGGGTGCATTAGTACGTCTAGAGCTAACAATACTCATAATTAAATGTAATTGCTTTCAATTATTTTAAATGCACAAATAAATAAATTAATATGTGGGAAATTTGTTCTTTCAGTTTTCATGCATCTTTAAATTTTTTAAACTGCAACAATTTTACAATGAAATTTACCATTTTAAATTAATTAAATTTTCATTGTAGTTGTAATGGTTATCATCAATATCGTTTTAAACGTCGCATAATTTCATCAAGGACAAAGCTCTAATTTTCCATCAACACTTCAACTATAAATAAAATTTAAATTTTTTTATATTGTCTTAATCCCATCATATGATTTTCCGACTGATAATATTATATTACGTTAATTTGAATTATTAAAATCAGGTAAAAATTTCAAAAATTGCATTGACCTCCTTTACTGGACCAGCACAAAAAATTTGGAAGGCTTTCTGAATTTCGCATGCATCATTGTTTAGTGTTTTCGTGTAACTTTTAACAAAATAAAATTGAAAGGTTACCCGAGATTACCAACTCTTCCCAGAGAGCTTTGCTAATTTTGGCTAGCACTGACCTTATCACAATTTACTAAATTAGCTTCTCGTCATTAGAATCCACATATTGGCGAGATATTCAGGTTCATCAGAAGTGAAACTTTGATGTAATCGATGTATTATCAAAAACAACCTGCTTACAAAATTTTACCATCTGCCACACTTTCTCTCATGATCAGAAAAACTATTTACTGGCTGCTTACTTTCTAACAATTCTATAAGTAAATTTTTTCCATTTAACATTCCATAATTGAGAAAATAAATTTGCATAATGCAGGTACACGTAAAAATGCAAATTTTGGAATATTTTCGATATTTAATAACCGAAAAAGTAAAACAATCGGTTCAAAAAATAATTGGTGGCAATTTGGTTAGGAAACCAGCTAATTGTAGCAGAGTAATAATTTCCTTAATTTCTTAATAATAATAAGTTTCATGTTTTTGTCTTAGAGATGAATGTGAGAAAGTTACCTAGACAAAACTTAAAATTCAAAATTAATTACATTAAAAACCGTTGTTTACTACTGTAATTTTACAATTTATTCATTACCTCATCATTACAGAACTTTCATCTTCTTTCAGCTTAATCATATTTAAATATTTCGGTTGAGAAGAAACATTTATTTATATAACCCAAAATTAATTAAAATATTAAGCACAAACTCTTAATGTCGCTTAATGTTGTTGCACTTTAACAACAAAAGAAAGCAGTTTTTACATAAAATTAACTAATTTGTATTATTGTCCAAAACATTTTTTTAAAAGTGTGAAGTCATAAAATTGTATATTACATTTTCTTTTGTATTTTTAATTTTATTTCCTCTAAACTGTCACGAACCATTGTTAAAATTTCAAGTTTAAAACAACAATGGCCTCGTAGTGTCGTTTTTTACTTTCTCTCCACATTGTTAAGTTAAATAAGATTAAACAGAATAAAATATTATAAAACTAATATATTGTCATAAAAATAAACAAATTAGAAAAATTTACGTTTGGGATCCCGAATCGAGAATTATTTTTTGCTCGATCGTTTGATTTAATGAATAAACAGAAAATTACAAAATTTGATATTTTAACATAAATTTAAATACCTAACTGAAGTTATTTAATTTTTTTATTTAAATGTAGGTTAATCAATTTCAGAATAACTGAGAAAAAAAAAAGCTATTGATGTCTACAGCTTCAAAAGGGGGGGGGGGTATTTTTTGAGATATAATTTTGAATTAACGTTTTATTTGTTTGTCTACGGGGGGGTATGGAATACGGAATATAGAGACCCCCCAAATGAGTGAAATTATTTTTAATAATAATCAATCACAGAAACTGCAAGCAAACCTTCTATTTATGAAATTGGGAAAAGGGGGGTCGTATAAAATGCCCCTAGTTCACCAGTAGTTTTGTAGGTTGTAAACTTGTAGGTAAGAATCATGGTTAAATAAATTCATATTCAACTTGAAATTTTTTAAATATTATATAGTAAACGTCAGGTTACAGTTTGATATTCAAAATTTGCAGAACTTTTAAATTTATAACCCCAATTCCAATGGAATCGTCATTGTCTTGTTAGTTGAATAACTGCTGACACTGAGATATTTGAGTCCGGGAAAAGACTAAACAATTTATGATTGTTTTTGTGCTTCGAGGGGGGGAATCAGGATCATAGAATTACTAAATGCAAACTTAGCTAGCTACTTTGGATTTAAAACAATTAACATGATCCAGGTCCGACCAATGGTTTCACCCCCCCCCCCCGGCCGATTGAAACCAAGAAAATCCACATAATTAATTTTTTCCATTTAGTTTATTTAGTTGGATCCCCCTTGCTTAAGGGTTTAGCGATAGTT
This sequence comes from Cantharis lateralis, assembly GCA_963170105.1. Taxonomy (NCBI): domain Eukaryota; kingdom Metazoa; phylum Arthropoda; class Insecta; order Coleoptera; family Cantharidae; genus Cantharis; species Cantharis lateralis. Next base: position 2,717,305 of record OY720627.1, read on the forward strand.
TATGCTTATATTGAGTTGGCAATTTAAATTACTCAGTGAAGACTCTAGCTTTACCTGTATAGTTTATATTGAATAAAAAAAATTACAAGTTACTTTTTATTTTTTATTGTTTGTAAAAAACCAATATCTAACTGATTTTTATTGATAAACTTAAATAAACAGGCAGATTAAGGAAGAAAGATGGGTCAGTGGGCCTTCAGGCCGCACAACTTGGGTAATCTGAATAACAGGATGAGAAGAAAATAATTAAGTTTTCCTTAAAAACAATAAAGTTCATCTTAAGTTAATTGTTTGTTTCAATCAACAAAATTTACTTCATCCATGAACTTTACCTGGATCCCCATGTCTAAAGTGTTTGGCGATAGTTTGTGATTATATATTGTATACTAATCAGATTATTTAAAATTTTAAAAAGTTAGCAATTTTAATTACTGTCAGGCAGTGAAGACTCTAGCTTACATGTATAGTTTATATTTCAAGGAAAAATTTACAAGTTATTTTTAAAATTCTAATTTCTATTAGTAAAAAACCAATATCTTCCTGATTTTTATTGATTAACTTAAAAAAATAGGCAGGTTAGGGAAAAGAGACGGCTCAGTGCGGCCTTTAGGCCGCACAACTTTGGAAATCTGAATGACACGATGAAAATAAATAATTGAGTTCTCCTTAAAAATAATTTAGTCCTTCTACGTTAATAGTTTGTTATAAGCAAGTAAATATCCCAAACAGTTCTCTGGACATAACCCCCCCCCCCAGCCGATCAAAGTCAATAAAATCCAGAAAATTTACTTCTTTCAGGAAATTTACCTGGATCCCCATTTCTTAAGGGTTTGGCGATAGTTTGTGCCTATAAAATATTATAAACAAATCAGATTATTTAAACTTTAAAAAAGTTAGGAATTTAAATTACTGTTAGGCAGTGAAGACTCTAGCTTACAGTTTATATTGAAAGAAAAAATTTACAAGTTATTTTTTAAATTTAAATTTCTATTTGGAAAAAAACAATATCTTACTGATTTTTATTGATAAACTTAAAAAACAGGCAGATTAGGGGAAAGAGACGGGTCAGTGCGGCCTTCAGGCCGCACAACTTGGGTAATCTGAATGACACGATGAGAAGAAAATAATTAAGTTCTCTTTACAAATAATAAATTTCTTCTTAGTTAATGGTTTGTTTCAAGCTGGTAAATATCTCAAAAAGTTCTCTGAAAATAACATCCCCCCCCCGCCGATCAAATTCAATAAAATCGACAAAATTTACTTCTTTCGTGAAATTTACCTGGATCCCCATTTCTTAAGTGTTTGGCGATAGTTTGTGCCTATAAAATATTATAAACCAGTCAGATTATTTAAACTTTAAAAAAGTTAGGAATTTAAATTACTGTCAAGCAGTGAAGACTCTAGCTTACACATCATATAGTTTATATTGAAAGAAAAAGTTTAAAACTTACTTTTTGAAATTTGAATTATTGTTTGAAAAGAAACTGATATCTTTCGTAATATTTTTTGATTAACTTAAAAAATGCAGGCAAAATTACGAAAAATAGATGACTCAGTGCGGCCTTCAGGCCGCACAACTTGGGTAATCTGACTGACACGATGAGAAGAAAATAATTAAGTTCTCTTTAAAAATAATTAAGTCCTTCTAAGTTAATGATTTGTCATAAGCAGGTAAATATCCCAAAAAGTTTCCTGAAAATAACTGAAATTCTTTGAAAATTATTGGAATTCTTTGGAAATTATTAGAATTCCTTGGAAATCTTAGAAATTGAAAGGAAAACTGTACTTATTTAAAAGTTATATTAGGGAAGAAGCTCTCCCTCACCCCCCCGCACAAGGTCTCCATAGCAACGTGACATTTGGTTTAATCCGTATTATGTAGAATTTTCATTAAGATGCCATGTGAAACTTGGGGCTGTTACGTCAGAAATACATTAACTTGAACATAAAAACAACATTTTATAAATTAATTTTTAAACATCGGTTTCGAAAAAACTTGAATTTTTACATGATAAAAAAATATTAAGAGAAAAGAAAATTTTGGCTTGGAACTGCTGAAATCACACGACAATGTAATACAAAAGGAACAATAAAACACTTAAAATGTTGTAAAATTTTGTTTAAATGTAGCATTCATGAATAAATTAGCAGATGAATAATTAGTTTACATTACTGTTTTTTTTGACAATGAACCTCTTAGTTTATTTTATAATAAATTGTTATTTTACGCCAGTTTTAAGTTTTCCACCAATTTAGCTTTCTTTACGTTACAATCAGGCAAAAACGTTTAGTCTTTTTTTGATGTTCAAAAATTGTATAATATTATTAATTACACAATTTAATATTTTTATAACCATTGGTATAGGATGTCTGCACGATAAGGATTCACCTAGAATTTATTAATGTGGCAATAAAAAAAATTAAAAATTAACGAAAATTAACAATAAACTCAAAATTTATGTTTTCCCAGTGAGGAGAAATTTAAATAATTTATTATTTTATTGCTACAGTTATTTTTTATATTATATTATAAATATAAGAAAATGGGTCACGCAGTGATTTATTGGGCAGATCTCTATGATTTTTTTGAATTTTCCTTCATAGCATTTTAGTTTTGTTATTAGAAATTAAAAATTTTGCTTTGCTTTAAATGCATTTCCTTTATTATGAGAGGTTTCAAAACAACCTACATTCCGGTAGGTATCATTACGAACGATCAAAACCTTTGTATTCGATCGATTTGAAATTGAGAGTGAAAAGTTCTCATTATACAAGATTGGATTGAATTCATGAGAATTAATTTGAATATGAAAATTATTTTTCTAATTACAGCGCCAGTGATACACATAAAGGAAATTTTGATTAAAAAAATTGTTACAAATCGGTCAATTTGATTTCTTTATTTTGCAATTTAAATTATAGAAAGTAAAGGTTTAATTGAATCCAATGATATCAATTGGCTGCCTATTAATTAACCTAATCGATTTATTGATCTGAGTAGTTGTCATCAAATCATTAAATCAGAAGTAATTGTTATTATCATATTCGAACAGATAGGAATCTACCTGGCATAAACATAGCTATATAAAATTTAATTACTTTATTTGCTAATCAGATACTTTTCTAATTCGGCTGGCACATATTGGTTATAACAAGAATTTTTACTTTCTTTAATTACAATATTAATTAAGCAATGTCGTCTAAGTAGCATCGAATTTTCCACAATTTCAGTTTTATTTCGAAAATTTGGGTATTACATGTGAATGTTGGAAAGTTGATGCTCTAGAAACAAGTAATTAATTTATACATGTAAAATTATACTCCCGACTGGTACTGTTAAAATGGCAAGACAATAAAAACCAGTTGATATAAAGAAAATTATAACTGCATTAGAAAAAGGTGTCAAACGCCTGTTACTGACCTTCAGGTGAAAATTCAACAAAACAAGTTATAGAAAATAGAGAATTAGATATTTCTCGTGCTTCCTGCTTTTCAAAATCATTGTACATATTCTTGAAAAGCCGTGACTAATATGTAAATGCGGTATTTTAAAATTCTATAAATAATTAATAGATTTTCTATTTCCTTAAAATATTTTTTGTTTCCCAATATTTAAATATTTTTTTGTTAATAAATTGCGACCCAACCCATTGCGGTTACGAAATGTATTGTGCATATCTTCATAGAAATCGGAAATCATCTCCGTGCAATCGAACGTGTAAATCCGTGAAATTTCCTATTTTCCGCCTGACCGCTTTGATTATTCTTGCACATTTTCATATTATTATCATTAAATTATTAAAACAATTTGTTATGAAAAATCTTCCTTTTACGGAAAATGTATGGTTGCAGTGAAATAACCTCGATAAAAATAAGAAGCGTTGTCCTTAATATGTAACATTAAGCCAAGGATAACCGAAGAAGTACTAAAAATTTTGAAACCGCAAGTGAATGTATTAAATCGCAAATAAAGTCAAAATTCGTCAAATAATTTATTGGAAAACCTGATTACCCGTCACTTATTTAATCACAGAACATTTTTAAACTTTCACCGACAATAATGGTATTTATAAAAAAAACGTGGATCAATCACATACCAATAATGCAAATCCAATTCGTACACTCATTTTCACCAACATAGTTTAACAACTGCAGCGTTTCTTTTACTCCGGAATATTTTATACTCCGGTATGATATGATGAGGATCCGTACCCCTTCTATCCGGCTTATTCACATGCTTTACAGTTTACAGCATCTTAACTTCAATAATGAAATAACTTCACTTTTGTTCCATACTTAAGAGAGCGTTCGATTATTATTCAACAATAACCGTAATTATTATAATAATTAAATGCAATTTATTATTTCTTGATTAAACATAATAGGAAAACTCGATGTAATAGGCTCACAGTTAGTTATGCTTTTAATACAGTTAATTACATTTTTAATTAATATTTGTCTTCGACAATTTATTATATAATCAAAAAAATTAATTTATTATAACATCAGCAAATAATTTTAATAATTAAATAAACAAATAAGAATATTTTAATTACTGCCCCCCCATCCCCAAATTTGAATTAATTTATTTTTTCTGCCTTCTTGTACTTGTTGATCTAAAAAGAGGTACACCAACTCTTCAACTCCAACGATGTCGGATCACCACATAAAATTATGTTAATGTTAGGTAACATCTTAACTTCAAAGCTAAAAATTCAAAAATAAAATTAAAAAACATTCATTCAGCAGAGATAAGAGCAGAAAAGAAGATATGGAACAGAATAAAGGAAATTTATTATTTAAAAAAATTGTTTGTAAATAACTTAAAAATGTAATTTGCAATTTATCAATTTCTATTTATGAATTTTTAATAGATTAATCAAGTAAAATTAACATTAAAAAAAGTGTTATTTATTTATATGCTGCTTATAATGTAATATTTCTTATGTAATATGAGTTATATTTCGTACTACACCTAAAAAAACCGTAAGTCATCCTGTGTGTTTAATTATTTCCGTAAACCATCTAGTTTGAAATCAATGGGCTTCATCCTATTTGTAATAATTTTTGTTATTGTCGATTTAACAAAATCAAGATAATTGAAAAATGTGTTCGATTTTTTCTGCGGAGGTGGAATAAATTTGAATAATTTTTAATTACAAAATATTTTTACAACGGTAATCTTGCTTTTAAATCAAAATATGTATACTGCAAAAAATGTTTTTCTATATTTTTGAAGAGTTTTAAAAAATATATACAAATGGCTTTTATATTTTATTTAAAACCGGGGATATAGCCCATCACAGTATGTTATAAACAGGTAACGTTAAAATAACGTTATAATAACGTTAAAACTGAAATAGCAATACAGATTCGCTCCTGCAAGTTTTAAATTTGCACTATTTTAATTTGTACTAAATAAAGAAAGCTCTACATTATTATCACTGGTTCAAGGTTGTATTATATATTTAAATACCTACGCTGCTTATGCATGAACTAGATATAATCTAAAAGTTTTCAGACATGCAAATGCATTAAATTTCGGTATTAATTTGAAAAACTTTTATTTCTTGCTTTTGTTGAGATATTTAAATTTATTGTTTTTTTTCAACTTTTAATTTTTATTAATAACGAAATAAATAATTAATTAAAACATATAATCAGTGCACATACCGTAAATTAACATTGAACAAACGTAATATATGTAAAGATGAGTTAAAATTCAAATAATTCAAAATTTAAAATAATATACTGTACATTAGTGCATTATTACAAATTATTACGTTGTGGTATGTGCTGATGATGACATAAAGTCAAAACCGGTTCATTGCCCAAATATATCATATGGAAAGCGTCTGATTTATTTATTTATTTATTTATTATAAGTTACCTCAAGGGGAAATCCTAAAACTATTAATGTATGTACATATTATATAGCAGATTTAAACTTTAACTTAAAAATTCTTTGAAATCCCTCCCTTCATTTTAATTTACCAACCTAAAAATATCGGGGGATCGCAGGTAAGTTACAGTTCAGTGCGGCCTTCAGGCCGCACAGCCAGAGAAATTGAGATTCTGGTTTTATACCTACATTAATGTATTCCACAATAATTTATTCGATATATTACTCTTAAATTTTATTCTAATCCATAATTTGTAATTTTAAAATGATAAAATGTTATTATCTCGCCACCTTTCAATTTTAACTATCTGCATGTCTAAAATAATTTTTAATTTTCAAACTGTCAGTATTCGTTTAAAGTTTTGTTTTGTGTTTGTCTCAAATTTGTAATTTTAAAATATCCAAAAATGGATTTAATGCATCACTTCATGATAATCAATTCCTGTTACCTTGGCGTAGCTGCGTTTTTTCAGATCGTAGTAGAATCTTATAGATTTATGTTACTTATTGCCTATATAGTAGTGGTAAGCCGTTATTGTTACAACAACTGGCATGAAACACAAGGATCGAAGTTCATGAACAATTTAGTTTTTATCGTTTGCTCCTTCGTTGGCGTAGGTGCGTTCTTCCAGATCATAGTAAAATCCTATCCGTTTATGTTACTTGTTGGATATATAGTAGTGATAACCCGTTATTTATACAAAAAATGGTATCAAGCTCTAGAATGACTGGACATGGGCAGGATTTTCTGCCGACGAATAAAAAGTTAGGTTAGTTAATCATATCCTTTTGGTCATTTTCAAAATGTAATTTTCTTTATTTTTAGATATTTTGTGGTCCGTATAAATTTGTTTAAGTAATAATTAAAACATGAAATCATATCGGAGAATATAAGTGAATTTTTAAATATTTTAATCTGGAAACAATAAACTTTTTATTACTATTGAATTTTTAAATTTTTTATAAATTAATCCTCATCCCTTCCTTTACGATTTCAAATCAAACTAACAATTTTATCCATTTCCGGAAGTAAAATGTTTTTTTTTAATCCCTCCGAGGACTTAATATTACTTTATCTCCCGGAGGGAGTTAATGTAAATGAATCTGGAAACAATAAATTATTTATTATTGAATATTTAATATTTTATAAATTAACTCTCGTCTTTTTCTTTTATCCCTCCGAGGACTTAATATTACATTATCTCCCGGAGGAAGATAATGTAAATTAATCTTAAAACTATGAATTATTTATTATCGCATTTTAAAATTTTTTATAAATTAATCTTCATCTCTTTCTTTAATCCCTCCTAGGACTTAATATTACATTAACTCCCTCCGGGAGATAATGAATCTAGAAACAATAATTTTTTTATTTTTAAATAAATTAATCCTCATCCCTTCCTTTGCAATTCTAAAATTGTTGTATCAAATCAACAATTTTATCCACTTCCGGGAGTAAAATGTTTTCTTTAATCAATCCGAGGACTTAATATAACATTATCTCCCGGAAGGAGTTAAAGTCCGAGTTTGCAATTTTCATGATAATTTTTTTTGGTACCCGTTTTTTTCCGATTGTTTCACTTCTGAATTATATCTATAGTTAAACTTAGTCAACAATAGAAGACAAATCAATAGACAATAAATTGGAAAAACTTGACGTCAAAACCATATTCACGTTTTTTTACTTTCTATACTTACATTAAAATATAAATTGCTAATTATTTCATAATATTTGATACTAAATTAACATACAGGTAGTACGAAGAATCATATTGTGCGTAGAATAGAAATTCTTTGATTGTCCAGTAAGTGGGTTACCTAATGTGGTTTGATGTAAATATAATTCTAAATTTATTTTTAATTAATCGATAAGATTTTAATTTAATAGGATTGCAAAACTCAAACCAATATGTTTTTTCAGTTTTATTCATTTTTGGATTGATAATCCCAGTAAATCAGTAAAGCACAGGCAAAATATTTTAAAAGTTAAGAATTGTTTTCAGCTTCATAGGCAACCAAAATGTTTTTATGGTAAGAAATTTATCTACTTGTGGATGTTGTATGGATATAAATATGGTAAATATTTTTTGTAACTTTTTTTAAAGGAATGAAGGAATTCACCTTCATTAGAACAGTAAGGATACATAACCTTTGCACTGTGTACATCATACGGAGCTGGGTAATGATCCGAATCAGACGAATTGAAAATGCTAAATATAATTTATAAAACAAATTTAAATTTGACCACACTACAATTTATTCTTTTGCATACGGAGGTTTGGAATTTGTTTTCAAAACAAACTTTCTTGCTGGAGGATCTCGTGGACAATCTTCTCCCATTACAGCATACTTCCGTTTGATAAGATCTGGTCCTGTGCATTTTCCAATACCATTGCTGTCGGGACAAAGAGTACAACTTGTTCCATTGAAAACTGGCCCATAAATGCTTTCGGCGAACAGTTCCGCACTTCTGACATGACTGCAATTTACTAAAAATTAATAGTTTAAGCATTATTATATTCGAATGACACTAGATCTTACTGAAAAATAACAGCACTTCCGCTGGGTTTGATACACCTTCAAGAACTATGCAGTTTGGTTGTACTGATCCGCAATTTGGAAAAAAATCAACATGACCCACCGAACCGTAGTACCCGAACATTCCCATATTGGTATGAATTACGTCGACAAAATTGGCGTCGGTTGTATCTAACCGCTTCCCGATGTCCTGACCCTGGAAAATGGGACCAGCGGGATCTAATCCTGTTATTCTGTCCACCGTTTGATTACATTGTTTTTGGACTCTTTGACCGATTGTTCCCATAATGTGAGCTCCTAAAGATACCCCCACCATATGGAGATCAGTAAAATTTAGATAGCCTTGTTTATGCATTTCGCATAGAAAATCTCCAACCATTTCGCCCCCTCCTATGATGTTACAGTAAGCTTGGGTGTATTGCGTGTTGGTCAGCTTGATGGTGTCGACAAAAATTACGTTACAATCGTAACGGGTTAAATACGCTTTAACCACGCTCAGCAAAATTGGATCGTCGGTCCTCCCCAACCAGCCGGTGAATAAGATCTTTAGAGGTTTCGATACATCCAAATCACTTAAATTATCGAGAGTCAATTCAGTCCGATTGGGATTTTCTCTGTTGTATAGGTAATATACAATATCATCTTGGGTGATGTTATCGTAAGATTTGCATCCGAAAAAGTGTTGCAAGGTTCCATTGGTTAATAAACTCCATATTTCACCTCCAAGACCTCCAGGATAACCAGTGGAATTATCTGTAAAATATCTGACGATGTAATAGCCAGAGATGAGTAAAATTTATACTTACCAGACTGGGCTGAACTCCCTGCTAAGAGAGTTAGGCAACTTAGAACCAATGAAAAGGTTTTCATCTTATTGTAATGGTGGAAGGTTCAATCCCCCATTAGACATACATTTTTTTGAACTGAAAGCTTATATACGAGTAGAGTACAATGTAATCAGCTTATATTTTGTATTACATATTCAAATACATACGCTGATAATGTACGCAAATCAGGTAACTTATTAGATATAATTTTTTAATAGCTTTTAGATATGCAATTACATTATTTTGTATTCAACAGTTGTTTTTTTTTATCAAGTTAGCCGAATTCAGCAGTGGACTGACCTTTTTTGAGTTTCATTAATATATTAATATAATTCTTAAAGCAGGGAGGAAGGGGGGGGAGGGATTCCAGTACTATAGGTTGTAATAAATTAATAAACTATTGTTTTACTATAAAATTGTATGAAAAAGAAGAAGAGGGCATTTAAGTTCTTATGAAAATGTGCGTAGGTGCGTAGATAAGTCCGTCCCTGATCACGGAACAACTTTGTAACAAAAAATGTATTTTAATATTTAATAATTCGAATAGTTTTTGTTATTGTCGCTGTACTAATTATACAAGCATTTATTTTATGTTTTTTTTAAATATTCATATTTGTATTTTTTGTAATGGACATATTTTGCGAGGAAAAATATCTGAACAAAATTGTGCATATTTCTAGAACAAAATTATGCAACTTTTTAAATTGTTGCACAGTGCGAATAATGCAGAACCATAAAAGGTGCAAATCTAGGTGGGTACATTTAACAAATCTGGGCAGAAAGGAAATTTTTAACTTAAATTTCGAAGATTCTGTAAGATAGCATTGGTCGACATTGCAAGTCTGAACACCTGGAATAAACAGAAATAATTTAAATTAAATTTTTCGGATTTTTTGAGTGATTTCACTTACAGCTACCATCGTATTGGCATTTATTTTAACCAATCCCAATGCAATAAATTCGATATCTTGCTGAGAGACCTGAATAAACAAATTTATGGGTATTTTTAATACTTTGAAATGCTGAGAATACCAATCGGAAGCATACACTGCCACCGGTACTTTTGATGCCTGCAAAAAAAAATCAAAAGTTTTTAGAAATAAAGAAGATGAAACTTACTGCGTCCGATACATATTCAGCTGCCAGACAGTACATGCCCAGTTGGAGGCATTCACAAAATCCAGTAATAAAAAGTCTTACTGAGTAAACGATATTTGGACTAAAAAATTCATAAATTTATCCACAACGCGATCTGAGGATTTGCAAAATCCACAACGCATTGACGATTAGTCAGCAGGATACTTACCTCGCCATTGATGCAAATAATTCGGTACAAACCAACGGAACGGTGGATATGTACTGAATCATTAACGTGTACGAAAAAATACTTTTCATTTCACTTAGGCAACTGAAAAGTCAAAAACCACAATAATCGGCCATGCAAAATTAAATCAATTACCCGAGCAGAAATTTGTGATATTTAATATACTTTTTCAATTTTTCCTGATGAACCCGAAGGTCCAATTCGCTGGATATTTCTGCGACGCTCAGTTTCTCTATTCCGTCACATAAAATCCTGAATTGCAAAGCCAGTTCAACACAGAGTGCCATGAAGAGATTGTCCAGATTTCCCACAACAATCCCATAGTAAAGCAAAAAAATTTGCATTAGAATTACGAATACTAAATATAATTCCGGTTGATTTTCAATTTGCCAAACGCCCATTGGCAAGGATTTCCCAAAAAATATCACCGGTACAGCCATAAATGACAAACAAAGCATATAAGCGAACAGGAATATCCTTTGCAACCTGTATAAATTTCTCATTACCGAATTTACACTATGCTTAGTTTCTTCGGTACATAAATCGCAGTTCCAAAATTCTTTCGAAAGCGATATAATTTTTTTAAGTCTTTCTTTTTTGTGGATTAGGAGAATTATTTTTCCGATTACCTATAAGGCAAAATCCTAACAGCTTTCCATTATTTTGCTGAAAAATATTAAATACCTGGATGTGGGCTCCTAGACATTCGAGATTGTCAACCAAGCTATAAATATTGATTGGGAAAAAAATTAACTGCATCCACGAAAGAAGAATAGTAAACGTAGACAGGACTATCGCTATTGCTATAAAGACCAAAGCCACTTTTGAAATTTTTTCGTCGGATAAATATCCAACCCTTTGTAGGCATTTCACGGGAAAATGAAACAAATGCCCAGCTAGTAATTTTTTCATTTCGGTTTGGAATTATATGATCCTGAAAAGAAAAAACCAAATTAATTTTTATTCATAATTTCCTTATATTGTATTCTTACGGCCATAAAATTGTACATACAATGAAAGCTTCAAGTTGGATATGGACGGAAATTGTAACCTGTATTCAAAATGTGTTACCAATTTTCAAAATTACCCGAGTAAAACAATACATAATTTAAGAGGATTATTGACCAAAATTACACATATTATTTCGTAATTACACTAAATATATAAAATCAAGCATTGATAAATTGATCTCGTATTTGAACGAAGCCTTATGTTCAGAATAAATTAATAATAAAACTACCCTTCCGAAATTTTAAATGTAACTATTGGCCACGGAGCAGTGAACCTAAGTAAATGGGAGTTATAAATCAGAAAATTGTTCTCTAATTTAAATTTGATTTCCAGAATTTTTATTAATTTGTGCGAATAATACGTATGAAATTCAATTTTACTCTGTCGAGAGCGCCTAAGGTTGCCTGCAAAACTGTGTGTATGATACACACCTGTATTGCGTTTTGCATACATATCTTCTTCATAAATTCATAAATTCTAAAACTGATGGAAAAGTATTCTTTTATTTATTTTTACATCTACTGAATTACTTTAAAAATTTTTCTTGCAGACTGCCAAGCTTGTTTGAGTTACAAAAATTTATAAAAAAAATTTTTTTTGAAGGGAAGTTAAATCTCAAGGCAAACCGATTTTTCGTCACAAAGTCCGTTAGGATTTTGGGATTTTGGCAGTTGCTATGGTAGGCTTTTATTTAAAATGCAATTTATAACCCCCCGGTTTGGAAAATCAAAGTTTTATGTGCATGTTTGCCGATTAATCTCGGTTAATAGAAAATAGAAAAGAGTAAATATAAAAAAAAGTTATATGCACATAATAGGAATTCCCTTGCAAATCTGTGGAATTTTTTAGAAATATTTGGAATTCATAGAAATCATTGAAATTCTTTGGAAATCACTGAAATTGCAATTTTTTTGGAAATCACTGGAATTCATCGGAATTCTTCAGAAATCCTTGAAATTTCTAGAAAATCACTGGAATTCCTGGCGAATCGTTGGAATTTTTGAAATTCCTTGGAAATCTTTGGAATTCCGAGTCTTGTGTACACAAATTTATTTGGATATTTTCCCCCTGCTCAAAGCTTAGAAAAATAAAAGCCCTTTGGGAGAAAATAATTCAACTAACAAATGCAGAAACTTTCCGATGTTTTTGCGGTTTTACTTCAATGCCGCCTATCGCCGGCACTAAAGTAAAACCATTGCTTTGATGAAAAAGTGTAATTTGCAAGAAAATAGTATACTTTTTCTGCAATTTGTGGAGAATCTCTGCAATTTCTTGGAAACCCTTGAAATTCTTTGGAAATCACTGGAATTCTCGAGAAATCGTTGTAATTCCTGAACATCTTTGAAATTCCTCAATTCCTGGCACGAGACTGAGACGTCATCCTAGGGCCTGTCATTTCACCGAATATAGTCTTCCCACACCACCATTTTTCCAATTTTCCAGTCCTAACCTTCCAAAAATTTAACTCTTCGACAACCAATAAATTGGATATTCCTCCTCACTTGTACCATCTTTCCTTTTCGCGTGACAGTAAATTAAAATTAAAATAAAATTAGAAAATTTTCTCTTTATAAACAAAAACCGATTTTCTACAAATAAAATATTAACACAAAAAATCACGACAATATGTAGATGTAATATTAATGACTATTAATTCTATTGATTTTGAATTTTCCTGCAAACTACTTAAAAGTGATATAATTTTTTTTTCTTTGAATCATTTTGTTTCCATGAGGATGAGAGAATACTTCAAAGGCATGGAATTATAAACTAAATCCAACTTTTCTTGCAAGCGATCTAAATTTATTTTAAGAATAATAATTATGCTTTATTAATATGTGAAAATATTTAATTGCAGTTTACTTGTTTACATGATAAAAAAAAATTATATTTTGAATATAAAACCATGACATATTATGTGAAAACAAAAACACCGAAAACAAAAACACCAAAAACAAAAACACCGAAAGTCAAAAACATCCAAAAGGAGTTTCCACGTCATTAAATGATTAGGTCAGTGTTTTTGTTTTCGGTGTTTTTGTTTTTGGTGTTTTTGTTTTTGGTGTTTTTGTTTTCGATGTTTTTGTTTTCGGTGTTTTTGTTTCGGTATTTTGACGTGATACCATTCATTCAATAGTTTTGATTATTTAATAGCATTACGTTATGATTTTAAATTCAAAATATAATTTTTCCTTAACATGTAAACATGTCAACTTTATCTAAATTTATTTTGATAAGTTTAAATTGATTTCATGCCAAAAAAAATTGCAAATATGAAAAAATTTAATTCATAACTTACGAAACTATACTAGATGGAGTATTCTCTGTCTCGTACCGTCTCTCTCTCCAAAGCGTGCGTTATAATATGAACACTGGTAACTGATCGAGTGCACTCTCCTAACTTACATACTTCTATTATTATTCCCTGATACATAATTTTATACCCCTGCTTCTTAGAAAAAATACATATAATTACATGACGTGGCAGTACGCACCGGGGAGGGGGGGGGTTGAGATCTCATGTAGTACATAATTTATGGAAACCGAACGTTATGGAATTAGTAGAATTACACTGTATCGCCGGTTCCGAAGAAAAATTAATCTTTTTGTTTATTATGAAGGGTCTCTCAATCCGGGGGGGTCTGGGAGGTATAGAATACCTTCCACATAGAAACCCATAGAAAGCCTCGAATGGTTTACTCATTTATTAATTTTTATTACTTATTAGTATAATTTTAAAAACTTTTATAGCCTTACATCCTTATTACTACGTCTTAAATAACAACATTTTAAAATAATATAAAAATAAACAAATATGTACAACAATGGAAACTAAAAATTACTGTCGAATGTAATATCTTTGTGGCGATGGTGGGGCGTAACGGTAGTTATGGGTTTGGGCGGAAGCTATAAAGTCGTTGACAAAATTTTTGATAAATCCTTTTTTGGGAGCGTTCGAAGGTCTGGGTTTTGGGTGCTGTCCAATCAGGTTAACATGAGGTTTATCGTGTACAGGTTTCACTTGCTGGTGTAGTTGTTTCATATACTGCAGTTGTAAGGCTGACGGAATGTAGGAATCCACCAAAGATTTCGGATTATGTTTTTGAGCCATATATTCGTAGTTGGGAACTCTTTCCACCTCGTATGGACGAACCGACGACTTAGGACGGGGAAGGTGTGACTTTTGACCAAATCGGACTGGTTGAGGAATTTGTTGTGGAGTTACATATTGTACTTGCGTTTGTTTCTCATTTGGTTGTTGATATTCAACTTCGGGGTTGGTAACTGGAACTTCCACGTATTGGATCTGTTGTTCGCTTCGTCCTTCTTGCGTTGGGTACTGTTGAACGTATTCTTGTACGGTTTGGGCCACTTGTGGACGCTCGCTTTTTGCTTCGGGTACATATGGAGCAGGTACGTACATGACGTACTGGATTCCGCCTTTGTTGTCAGGTACTGCTTGAATGGTGTTTGTTGCTGATGTTTGAGGTTGCAAATAAACAAGTTGTTGTTGAAAATATGGTTGTAGTACATTGTTGTCTTGGAGAAGTTGATTTGTGTTTAGATAAAAAGATTCAGGTTGTTGAATTTGAGGTTTCGCTTGGACCACATACTGTTGTTCGGGGTACTGCTGTGGACTGTACTGCTGAGGGCTGTACTGCACCTCATCAACATTTTCACGAACCGGTTGCTGCTGATATTCCTGTTGTGTTTTCATTGGCCGAAAACCGTACTGAATTTCAGGTTGATTGGTGGGCTGCGCAGGGGTTGCGTATCGAACTGGCGCTTCTGGTTGTACGTACACAAAATTTTGCTTGTATTGCCGTTGCCGTTCGCTAGCCAGATTTTCATTTTCGATATCTTCGAGATTGATTTTTTTCTCCCCCGTTGCAAGCCGCACGCTTAACAGGCAACAAAGGATTGGAAGTAGTTTCTGGAACAATAAAACTGAGTTAATTCTTCCGGGTCTTAAAGTTGTTTTGGATAATTAAAATTAATAATAGTAATTTGATTACAAAATAGGAGAAGCACAGTTAAATTAAACTTGAAAAGAAGATTACCTACTCTATTTAAAGACCTTCGGGTGATTGTAAATTATATAAGTGAAAGGTTACATTTCTTAACGGATGCACAAAATTGGCAATTTTTGACTTGGAGAAAGTTCACTTCGGTTACCTTTAATTCTTTTGAACGCTTTACATTTTGGTAATCGGTAAGTTAATTAGATAGACCGTACTTCAACTACTGTTATTTGTATAACTTTCATCTATTTGTCAAAAATAATAAACAATACGAAAGTTTTCGTAATGGATGCGGATTGCTCTAACCTCATATTAAATTTTGCATTATGCATTCATTTGGTATAATTACCAATTATTACGTAATAATTACTCTAAGTAATTGGTGTAGTATTTTGACCCCAAAAAGGTTAATAATTTGAGTAAATTAACACAAAAAGCTTAAAACGAGCTGTGAACAACAGTTTTATTGTCAATTTTCTAGACCAATTTGCAGAAAAATGTAAATTGTTCTTTTTTTGTGTGTATTATTTCGGTAACATTTCGTGCTCAAACAAAACGACCTCTTTGTAAATTTAACTTGCTTAAGTACGGAGTTACAACAATGGTATTAAAAACTGTAAAAGGATTTTATGTGGAGTTGAAATGGGTGTGCCTTAAGGCTCAGTAATTTTCCCTTTTCACTTGTTACTTTTATTTTTCTTATCTGATTGATTGTATTATATTTTTTTTATTCTAATAAAAGTTGTTTGGACAGTTAATATTCCGAGGCTTTCGTTACATTTTATTAAACCTTTCATAGTTAATTTAAAGTTTGATTGGAGACTGACTTTGATTTTCAATATTCTTTTAACTCTCAAATAGATTTTTTGTCGTAAGTGGTCTAGATTGAACACCTGAGATCCTGAGATGTTGTACTTTCATTACTTCCATGTTTAAATTCGAGGTGACGAGTTCATATTCCATATATGTAAGAGAGTATGTCGTAAATCAGTTATGTAAAAAGTAAAAATGAACCAGTCCGGCCATGTAAATTTAATTACCGATTTACTTCGAGTTTGAGAAAGACGGAGTAATTAAACATCCAGGTGAAAAAACTAGCACTTAAACGAGAATAATTCTTGAATCAGAAAGCAAAAACTACTTTGGCGTGTGAGCTAGCAAATTATAAACAATTTGAATAGTGCAGTGTACTTAGATTTTAGCTTTAAGTCAGAACGAAAACCACTAATATATTATGACTATGAGCTAGCTGCCGCCAAGTCAGCTGACGCCAAGTTAAATATACAATAGCAAATATACAATAGAAACCTGCAATAAAAACGTCGACTGCGGTTGATCTCTTGAAATCTTCGTTTAATTTCAATTAGTAACAGTTTTCAAAGTGATTGATTGACTTTTGATTTTTTACCTGTTACCAGAGGAAGTGCACTTGATTGCTATTGTTAGTCCTTTTACCTTTTTAAGTTCGTGCAGAAATTATTGGGGCTGTCGCTGCAAACTATCGTTCAGCTCCACTTCTTTCATATTAAAATACATATATTGTAAAAAAATTATGCTCACATTTCTGAGCTACGCAATGTTAATGCCAAAAATTAATAACCGAAACATGATTTATAAGTGGAAACAGTTTCTAATCTACTAAATGATACATTTATTTGAAAGCGAATATTTGGGTGTATAATCAAACATCAAGATTCGTTAGCCACAATAAAAAACATATCTACCTACCCAATTTGAGTGCAAAAGAAACGCCAAGAATTGATAGAGCATGTCATTAATAGTCAGGTTACAAATTAATATTTTTTTCTAAAACCATTCATCTTTTTTTTTATGTAAAACTGTCATCATTGCTGCGTTATCTACACTATATATTGCTACTGTGGACTGTATCTCTAACATTTCAATCTAATCAAAATCTGCACACTTTCTAAATTATCTCTCATTAATAAATTTTGTTACATTAAATTATAAAACGTCGAATAAAATTTAATGCAATCTTAAATTTATGAGGCGTAACTTTCATTTAAACGATCGATGAAGAACTTAATAACTTCGTAATATCGTTTTCCATAATATTAAAAGTTATACCATTTAATTACAGATGTGTAACCATAATAATTAATTACCTAAGGTAAAATCGTTCAAATTTGCTAAATTAAGCAGTAATTTAATGCAAATCTGTCAGTTTAACGATTTATAAAAATGGAAACTAACTAGAGAGATTCAGGTTCCAATTTTGCAAAATGTACGAAAATTAATTACTTAAACTCCTGAAATTTTCAAACATTTTTGTTTCAAGTTAATTTAATTTTTGAAATCCGAAAAAGACCTACTTTTTCATTAAAAAATATTTTTGTATTTTTTTTGTGTTTACCAGAAAAAAACTAGTAATTTTCAAAAAAGTATAATAAAATGAAATAAAAATAATTTAATTTTACAGATAGAAAAATAATTAAATATAAAGCAGTTATGATGAGAGGCTGCATTTTAATTTTTTATTTAATTTTATCTAATAGTATCTTTCCCGGAAATATTTTGGTTTTGAATAAAATTTCTAATTTTACCGACTTAATTATTTAAAATTAATTTTTAAGTAATGTTATGTTAATTACAACAAAATTAAAGATTTACGAGAGCACTTAAATTGCAAAAAATCTAAATAATCTAACGAAATAAAGCCAAATTATATAACTTTCGTCACTCTGGTTTTGTTTCTTTCTTTTCAATTCCTGGTTAACTGAAATAATTTAAAAATAACAATTTTTGAACATATTCCTCTGAAGATATCAGCAATCAAAAAATATTAAATTGAAATGATTACAAAATTAGGCAGCAAATCTGAAAATTATAAACAAAATAAAATTAATAAATTCATTAGAATTTTTATTTGATTTATTTTAATGGCAATTAATTAACACACATTAGGGAATTTATCAAAAAAAAGAAAATTAAAACATCTCATTAATGGAAGAGCCCAAGAGAATAATTTACGTTATATTATTAAATTAACTTGTTAATTTTAGAATTTCACTGGCTCAGCATTTAAATATTTTAGATAAGTAGATTTAAGTTAGTATATAAATTTTAGATTTTACAAGAATTTAAAATTTTAAATCGACATACTAATAAATTATGAGCTTAATAAATACCTTCTTTTCGGAGAATGTTTGTCGAATCTTTTGATTTTTAAATTAGATTTTAAAATTAATGATTTAATGACCGCACAGCAAAGATCGCAAAGCTGCTTAAGAGATAAGCATGATAGAATTAATTATAGCCAACGACGATTTTTTCAAATTTTCTCAATTTATAACCACATTTTTCGGAATTAATAATAAATTTATTGCAAATGTGGACAAACCAAAATTTTAAATTTACGATTGAATTAGAAAAATTTAATTTTTAATTTAATTTAATTTAAGTTTCCCTCTTCCGAATTTTGATTTTTATTTTATGCGATTTCTAAATTAAGCGATGTTATAATATCTTCATTCTTAAGTACCAGAACCCAGTCCCCCCAATTTGTGATAATATGTTTATTTTACTGTAAAAGATCGATGGTTATTTATTGATTAACCCAAACTTTTTGGTTTAACCGCAAAAATCGATGCAATTTTATCCATAAAAATTACCCATTTAGGTTCAATTTTTCAGTTGCAGGTTAAACTAAAATATTTGGGTTAACCAATGATAATTCATCAAAAAACAGGTTTTTATTGTATTTCATTTGTTATTAACCCAAACTTCTTGGTTTAACGGCAAAAGACGATGTCATTTTATCCATAAAAATTACCCACTTATGCCCAGTTTTTCAGTTGCAGGTTAAAACAAAAAAATTCAAACTTTTTGGTTTAACCGCGAAACTCGATGCAATTTTATGCATAAAAATTACTCATCAAAAGCAGTTTTTTGATTAAATAATAAATATCATTGTTTAACCCACAATTTTTGGTTTAAACTGCAACTGAACTACTGGGTCTTAGGCCTCATTTTTCAGTTGCAGGTTAAACCAAAAAATTTTCACTAACCAATGATATTTCATCAAAGAACAGCTGTACATCGTATTTCATTGGTTAACCCAAATTTTTTGTTTTAATCGCAAAAATCGATGGAATTTTATCCATAAAAATTACCCAATTAGGCCCAATTTTTCAGTTGCAGGTTAAACTAAAAAAATTAATTAACCAACATAATTCATGAAACTTTAAACTGCAACTGAACTACTGGGCCGTAGGCCTCATTTTACGGCTGCAGGTTAAACCAAAAAATTTTCACTAACCAATGATATTTCATCAAAAAACAGATTGGTTAACCCAAAATATTTTGTTTAACCGCAAAAGACGATGTAATTTTATCCATAAAAATAAAAATTCAGTAATTCAGTTGTAGTTTAAACCAAAAAATTTGGGTTAACCAATGATATTTTTTAATCAAAAAACAACTTTTCGTCGTATTTGATTGGTTAACCCAAACTTTTTGGTTTAATCGCAAAAATCGATGTAATTTTATCCAAAAAAATTATCCAATTGTTCAGTTGCAGGTTAAACTACAAAATTTAGATTAACCAATGATATTTCATTTGAGCTAACCAATAGGATTTCATCAAATAACAGCTTTTTCTTGTATTTTATTAGTTAACCCAATATTTTTGGTTTAATCGCAAAAATCGATGGAATTTTATCCATAAAAATTTCCCACTCAGGCCCAATTTTTCAGTTGCAGGTTAAACTAAATAATTAGGGTTAACCAATATGATAATTCATCAAAACACAGCTTTTAACCCAAAATTTTTGGTTTAACCGCAACAATCGATGTAATTTTATCCATAAAAATTACCCAAATAACAGATAATTTCTACCTTTTTAATTTTACCTTTTGAAAATTACCCGGATTAATCTGATTTAATTTTTACCCAAATAAAATGTAAAATTACTCCAAAAATAAAAATTTCAAGTACACTTTAGGGTAAATTTACCTCCAAAATTGGTGGAACCCCAGTGTCTTCTCAAATTAGTGTAATTTAACCCTTAAGAATCATGAGTTTAGTTTAATAATTTTTGCTAATTGGCATTAATAAGCACCTGAATGGCTGATTAGATTGGATTAGGTTATTTTATAATTGAAACTTGAATTTTAAGATTAAACTATTTTTACGTTCGAGCACACAAAAGTCAGTATTTGTCCAATATTTTTTGTAATAATAGGATTATATCTTCGGTTGATTTGAACCGGAAACAAACTTTTGATGGAATAAATATGTATATTCAAACCTGATGTTTTGCTTTAGATTGTGATCGGGCTAATTACTGCCGAAATTTAAACAACTGAATACAATCTGTTTTTACAGATTTTTTTTGTTTTATCATGGTTAACAGTTTATTAACACTGGAACCTCAACAGCGTTTTTTGCTGCTACAACAGGAAAAAAATTTGCCGAATGAACTAATTTGAAAAATTGTTGAACAATCTAATTTTTGTTCTGAACCAAAAAAACTTTGTTAAAGCAGCATAAAATTTGTTATATCAACAAAAATATTTTGTTATAGGTTATAGCTACTATAAAAGCTTTGTTAGAGCGACAAATTCTTTTTCACATTTCTTGCTGCTACAACACAATTTTGTGCAGAAAAAACCAAAATTGCTGAATGAACCAATTTGAAAAACTGTTGAACCAATTAATTTTACTTCCTGAACAAAAAAATCTTTGTTGAAGCAGCAAAAAACTTTTTTGAAGCTATAGCTACTAATTTCTTTTTCACTGTGTGGTTTTCAGGTGTCGTTTCGGTTTTCAATGACCATCTTCGACAAATTACGATCACAATTGATTTTTAGAATCATCTATAAAGTTCCACCGATTTTTACGTTGGACCACTACAATTTTCCTAGATTGATCGACAATTAAATAAATTAAATTAAACCCGAAACAAAAAAAGATTACGAAAATCATTTGAAACTGTACTTACTCCTTTGCATTTTAATCGAAAAAGTAAAAATTTAATAGACTAAATGGCGGTGTAATTTAAAGACGACAGCACAAAAAACATATCACAGCTTCACTTTCACTAAGGCCAAGTACTTACCTTAATATTCGACATTGCAGGACTTAAACTAAAGCTTTAAACGCAAGAAATGCACAAATACCCGGTGAGCTTACATATTCCATGCAGGTGAACGTAAACCCTACCTAAATTCAGATCTTCGAATTGTCGGCTACTTCCGAACTTCTTTTCATTTATAAGTAAATCATTAATGATTTTTTTTTTAATAAACTGACCATCCTTTTCTTTATCGATGCTGTCGAAAAGTTTAATCCTCGCAGGATTAGCGTCTGTAATCCTCAATGCACGTTATTGTGGTTTTTCCCACACAGTCAATATTTTCAAAGAAAAAAATGTATGCGTGAAAAAGAAGAACGTGTTCTGAATGCTCATCACGTAATCTTTAAATTTGCAACAATTAAAATGCTATTAACTTCGTTACTTATTTTTTTCTCGTCAATATTGGGTTTTAATAAAAGTAATAATTGTTTTAAGAGATGGCCCCTATCAAAATTGAAAGGAATTCCCATACTGTGAGCTGGTTCGTGCTCGAAAGTATAATTGACAAAAAAATTATTGGGTATATCATAACTTCGAACAATCTAAATGTGCGAGTTCCTACAATTTACATATTATTCCTTTCTTGCAAAATAATAAAAAATGTACGAGACTCCGTAAGTAGTATATTATTGATTATATTTATTGAACGATTACATATTAAATAGAGCAGGTAATGAACTGCACGTGATGGATTACGAGTGGTCAAAGCGTTAGAGATGAAGTGAAATCTTCTAAAAGGGAATGGTCATTTGAGGACATTGCGATAAATATAACGATTAATTCATACGAGTTGAAAAAATTACAAGAAGAAATGAAAGTTGAACTCGTACAAAAAGTGCAAGTGAATGATACGGTAGTGTTTTAAGTAGTTCGACTTCTTCAAATAATCTGCTTACAACTATTCGATAAATACATTAATTTAGAATTTATTTTATAGGAAGTCAGAAAACACAACAAAAAGAGGTACTCATAACCCGCATAGTCATTAGATTCAACTGATAGCTCATTATCGACTAGCTTCTTCATCAGATCGAAGATTCCAGTAAAAAAATTATGGATTACAATTTTTAATGTCCAAAGAAAATTGTTGAAATTGGAATGTCGCTTTGTTCCGGTCAGTGCAATTATTACTCATCGAAAAAATCTGCTTTTTTTAGAAAGTTCATGCACACCTTCGCCTTCGTCGTCGTCAATATAGTAATATACGGTTATCTCATTTACTTCCTCCCCCTTTACGTAAATATTATTTTAGTAATTAACAGCAAATTTTCAGTATTCTCATATAATATAGCGATTTACCCCTCTCGAGAGTAATTTTTTGATTGCTACACTTAATTTTTTAGTAAAAGCTGTAAAAATTTACTAGAGATTCTTAAAGACAATAAAATTATCTACAAAAACCCTGACCTCCTTTTCAATAAGTACCTACTATCTTCAGACAAGCATTTTGCTTTTTGTTGTGCAGACTTTAGGTTTAATCTGAAATAAGCTTCATGTTCATTTTGATGAGTACACTTCCGAAATCAAAGCTAGGAGATAATATTTATACATTATTAGCAGGTCAGGCAGACTATCATCACTCTGACCTCCTGGCGCGTGAGTAATTTGTAAATTTCTCATAATAATTAATCTTTCAAAAATTTGGCTAAAAACTGCCTGAAACGCGTCCCGATCATTAAGTTTCTGTATACTACTATTGTTTTTATTAAAAGCATTGACCCTAAACTACAGTTTGAGAAAATAGTAAAAGCTGAGGTAAATAAGTTTTATCCATACTGCATTAAAGAAGGCTCATATTTTTGTTTTTCTAATCTTCAATCTCCTATCTTCAATCTCCAATCTCCAATCTTCCATCTTCAATCTTAAAACTGGAATTTACAATCTCTTGTCTTCAATCATCACACTCAAATCTTCAAACTCCTATTTTTTATCTCCTATCTTCGAACTCCAATCTTCGAGCTTTTATCTTCAATCTTCAATCTCCAAACTTCAATCTCCAAACTTCAATCTCCAATCTGAAATCTCCAATCTGCAATCTCCAATCTTCAATCTCCAAATTTTAATCTTCAATCTCCAATTTTGAATCTCAAAACTTGGTTACTGTTGATATTTTAAGAGCACTTGCTTCAAAAGTAGGATAGAAAACCATTAAATATTCTGAAAGAGCAAAATTTAAGCTTTCTTATGAGGTAAGGATAAATAAAATCGGCCCAGCCAGCGGTTACTTCACAATTTAATGATAACAATTTTAGAAGTTTACTATCATGTTAGCATTAAAAAGCCATTCTATTGCCGGTACGTGAGCTCTACTTGGGTCATTGTAACCAAATTTAGGTGAGGAGAGAGCGTGCTCATTATAGTGCACGCCACTGCAGTGATAACATCGCTCTAGTTCCTGCATTATCGAGTGCTTTTGAGATCTGACGTTTGTAATAATTTACACCTCCTTGACATTGGCAAATCTTGGATCCCAGCCTTCAAATTTTGTCATTTTTCGATTTCCGTGCTCTCCGGGGGATGTTCTCAATGAGTGTCAAAACGGCTCGGAGCGCTCTTCAATCTTTAACTCGAATTTTCAACTTCCTAACTTCAATCGTCAAACTCCAATCTTCAAATTCCTATTTTCAATCTTCAATCTTAAATCTTCAATCTCCAATCTTCAAACTTCAATCTTTAATCTCCAATCTGAAATCTACAATCTGCCATCTTCAATCTCCAAACTAAAATCTTCGATTTTCAACCTCCAAACTTCAATCTACAATTTTCAATCTCTAAACATCAAACTCCAAACTTCATTCTTCAAACTTCAATCTCCAAACTTCAATCTCGAATATTAAATCTTCAATATTTTTTTAATAAAATTTTTAAGAGGTTCCAAGAAGTCTTGGAATGGAAACCGTAAAGTCTTCAAGATCAGTAAGGTATTTTCCAAGGGGTGAATATCCCAAAAAAAATATGTACACATGGTTGGAATTCTCTGAAATTTCTTGGAAATCACTGGAATTTTTTTGAAATCATTGAAATTCTTGGATATCATTGGAATTCTTTGGAATCAGTGGAATTCCTTGGAAATCTCTAAAATGCTTAAGAAATCATTTGGAAATATCTAGAATTCTTTAGAAATTTCTAGAATTCTTTGAAAATTACTGGAGTTTATTGAAAATCACTAGAATTCTAAGAAAATGATTCAAATTTTAATTTTAAATGTGTAGCATCTTCTTTTATCTGCAGTTATCTGTCTTATATATTTGAAATTTCAGCAGGATATTTAGGGGTGAGCAAGGAAACATTTGCCTTCCCCCTCCCCAAAGATCACTCAAATTGTTTCCCTGAAGCGCTCCGTGATAAAAATAATGTTTATTAAGAAGCTTTAAAATTTAAATAAGTTTAAATTATTTATCGTTAGCACCGTCCTCCAATCACAATAGGATTAATAATCCTAATCAGTTATTTCAATCTTACATCTGACGCGCATGAATGGATTAACGAGAATCTTTAAAATGATCTGGTTTTGCTCCCATAGAAATTTTTTAAATACGCTACTGGCTATTACATATAATTGTTTTTCAAACTGTTGTTCTCTCTCTCAATATTTGCAAAACACTAAATTGTCTCTAAATGGACAAATTCTAAAAGAAGAAAAGACAAAGATATATCAGCAGTAGACAAAGAAGCAAGTTGATTCAAGAAATCCGAAGAAATCCGGGAAATGCAAGAAAATCTCGAGGATACTATGGATTTAATCTACGGCCAAGCTTGCAAAAGAAAGAAAACCTTTAACCAGCCAAAATTGATCATCTAATAGAAGTTTTTGTAATATAAAATAATAATATGAAGTGAAAAATTGGAGAAAACTTTTTGTTTTAATTTAAAAAATGCTCTGTACTAAAAGTGTCACGATGAATTTTTATCGATTATGTCAATAGAATTTTATTCTAACGCTATTTATTTTTTTTTTAATTGCTCACATTTCCTCGGATTTCTTAAATTATAAGATTTCTCAGATTTCTTCAAATTTTTTAAGTTTTCAGCTATTTTTCAATATGTTTTTTTTTAATTATTCCAAAATAGAGAAGGAAGAAAATTATGTGTATTGTAAATTTTAAATAATATTTTTTAGTAATTTTGAATATTATGAAAACACTCCCAAAATAATTCTTGATTTTTGAATTTGATTTTCTGTGAATTAAATTTCTAATTCTCAAGTTTTGCTCCGGACAACGTCGGCAACTATTTTTACGTCTAAGCATATTATAATTATACACCTTGTGTAAAATAATATTTTTATTTACCTTTCCAATCTTTAAAGACATAAATTACCTATTTTATTTAATAAAATTTAAATACAAGTAATAAAAATGATTTATATGCAAAAACGACTTATATTGTCCCAATGTTCTTAGCAAAAAACGCCTTTGCAAAGAAAGAATAGCCAATAAAATGGGCGTAGTAGGATCAACTTTCGATTGATTTTTTTTATACTTGTTTTGCAAAATTGATGATAGTAAGTACGATGATCTCGATTTGCCACAACCTGACTTTCATTCTTAAAGTTTGTAAACAAACAAGTTTGCAATGCCAATGCCAATATTTTCAATTTTCGGTACACGTCATTTCGGCGACCGCAGTTCGGCGAAAGCGATTCGGCACCGTATATTGGGCGACGGTCAATTCGGCGAACCGATATTCGGCTATGTTAGTTTCGGCGATTCCAATTCGGCACCGGCATTTCGGCGATTCCCATTCGGCGACAGAAAATTCGACTACGTCGATTCGGCGACGGGAAATTTATTTAAATTATTATTTATTAATAAACAAGAAGATGGATTTAATTATTGGATTTTTTGAGTCATACGAAAGAATTACTAAAATTATTATTTTAAATAATTAAAAATTATTGTTTATTAATATAAATACAGGGTCGAAAAAAGTTCATAGTATTTATTATTACCTATTATAATATAAAAAAAATTATTTTTTATTTTTAAATTAAATATTTATTTACATACATACATCACAGGTCATATACATACAAGCAATTAAACAAATTTTAATCCATGTTATAATTATAAGCTATACCGCGAAGATATTCTATAACATTATTAGAATTATAATTGGTTACCTTCGCCAAAATTCGAGAATCAGCCGCTTCGTACCGCGGCCTTTTTTTAGGAGGTGCATGCAACTATTTAGTTGAAAAGGCTGAATTGTATTGAAATGGGGAAACTAAGGAAAGATTAATACAATAAGGTATTATTGAAAAGGTGGATATATGCAAAAATTGTATTGAAATAGGGAAAACCAGGGAAAGATTAATACAATAAGTATTATTGAAAAAAAGGATATACGAGTATATGTATAAGAATTGTATTGAAAAACAACCCAGGAAAGATTAATACAATCAGTATTATTGAAAAGCAGCAAATAACAAAAAAGGGATCTACTTAAAGGAGGTAAAAGCCATATTCGTCCGTACTAAAGTTTTTTTTATACATTTAAATTTTAAATTTAGAATTGAATAAACCAAAAGTATATCCTCCGTCGCCGAATCGACGTAGCCGAATTTACTGTCGCCGAATCGGAATCGCCGAACTACCGGTGCCGAATTGGAATCGCCGAAACTATCATAGCCGAATATCGGGTCGCCGAATTGACTGTCGCCGAAACAGAGTCGCCGAAATGACGGTGCCGAACTGGAATCGCCGAAATGACGGTGTCCGTGAACAAACTATAAAAAATTATTATTTATTTACATTAATATTATATTATTATACAAATTATACAGAATTTTATTTAAAACTTATGTTAATAATTTTTTACCCTCTACCACTGTAGCTTTTATAAAAAAAAGGAGAGATCGCACATGAGAACGAATAAGGTTGACTTTTTCATTGCTGATGGAATATTTATTTATACCCTAGCTCCCGCAACTGTTAACAAGCTTACTTACACGTATATCAAGAGCCCCCCACAAAAGAAGCACTGACTTCCTATTATAAATATCTAGAATTTTTTGCATATTAAAATAAATTATCATTGTTAATGCGTTTATTTACCAATTAAAAATTACAATATATTATATCAATGCAAAATGAAAGCTGGGGATAATTTAAAAACAATAGAAAATGTTGTATAGGAAAATCAAATTGATTGCTGATTAACAGATTTTTGACGGTGTATTTGTTAAGTATTTAAATATTTATATAATTTTTAATTTAACAAAACAACAGAATCAGCACCATAAAGTAGAATGATTTATTGGAATTATTGTAAATTAATAAGTTCGAAATTTTTAAATAAATTATTATTCCACTGAATCGTAGTTGCCAATTAAAAAGTTATATAATTCAGATTTTTTGAAAAAAATTCCCTTAAGTTAATTTAATTTTACTCGCCATGAAAATTAAAAGGAATATTACCTGTCTGGGGATAATTGAAGGATCCAATAAACGGACAAGTCCAGTTTTTGAATATTCATGGGGGGGGGGGGTTAAAGCATTTAATATAGATTTAATTTTGAATTTTTCAACTGTTGTATTTTATTATTTATATTATTCGTAGTAGATGGACGTCTTCGGAGGTACCAACCTGAAAATGTGATTAAGTAGTAGTAAAGCTGTTATAACGTTGAAGCTTGAGTCTTCTACTTAAATTTTTACACTTATGTTGTTTATAGTATAAATTAATAATATTTCTGTTGGTTCTTTTTGAGTAAAACAAATTTGATTTCTTCCTGTTTTGCAAACTTCCAAACGTTCCAGAACCTGTATTTTCAAAATTTAAAAAAAATTAAGCTCTCAACTTCAACGATTATAATAATTTATTACAATTTCCTAGTTTACAATGTAATTAAATACTAATAATTCAGTAACAACAAATTAATAAACAACATTAACAACAAACTGACTGCAAATTAATCATTAACATTTCAGTCTTAATAAATAATATCAATAACATTGAAAGTGTTACAAAAATTTTTTTATTTTCCTTTAGTGTATTGTGTTCTGTAGACTTGCGAAGGCGTAAAATTCTGTAAAGTTTTGGAATTTTTCTCTACTTCGCTCACCGATTGGGTTGGTTGTTGCGGTTGAAGTTGTTGTTGTGATGGGTTGCTTTGGGTTGTAGAGGTTGTGCCAGAAATTCCAAAGTGGGCTCCCAGTTGAGCTTTAATTTGAGCTTGTTGATCAGGTGTGAAGTGTTCCAAACCGGTTATCACGGGCGGTAATGAGCGAATTGGTGCTGTGTATTGTTGGGCTGCCATATGAGCCATGTGGGAGACTTGGTTTATGTGTAATGGCTGGACGTATTGATGATTGTGGACTTGATTTGGATGATATTGTATTGGGACTTGGTTGTAATTGACATGCGAAGGTGCTGCTACCAGATGGTTGTAACCGTTGAACATTGCACTAGGAACTATTTGATATGTTGCGACTGATGGTGATGGTTGTGGAATATAAGATTGATGTTGCTGAGGTTGTTGTGCGATGTAAGTTTGTGCCGATGGTTGTGGTTGGTATCCTCCATAAAGCAATTGGTACTTTGCCTGGGGGTTGCTGTGGAAGTAGTTGAGTAGCTGTTGCATGCCTGGAGCCACACCACCTCCGTAGATTAAATTAGGTGACATTAAAGCTGGTTGGGCGATGATGATCATGGCGTGTGGTTGAGGAGCTACAAACATTTGTTTCGGTATATATTGAGCTGGAACATATTCTTGCTGTTGTGGAGCTGTTGGCTGATAATAACTTTCCTGTTTCTGCGATTGTGGAATCGAATTGGTTAATTTCAGCGAAGTCTTCGCGTAATTTTCCGTCGTAGCTCCAATTGCCTGTCCTATGCATACGCATAAACTTAAATAAACCTAAAAAAATTTAATTGGTACAATTAACAGGCAAAGCACAAGCACGAAATCATACCAAGAACTTCATGTTTGCACTGATCACAAAAAATTACACCACACCGTACTAAGTCACTCTCACTACCACTGACCAAATGCAGTGGAGAGTAAAGGTGTTCTCTTTTATACGATAAGATTGCTACATTTTTTCTATAAATTATGTCCTACATTTTCATTAAGACGACCACCACATAAAATTTCACTACTGTTCAAGCAGATGTACTTTCGCTAAAATTTACAATTATCGGCATATTTTAAAATCTTAATTACAGTTACACCATGTAATTTCATTGTTGAGGTTATTGCTCTTGTTATTTCATACCATGTTATATTTTATCGAGATTGAATGAATTAAAAAGACATTTCCTATTTTCCTAATATCTCTTTAAGTGCCTCCAAATTTGTAATGATGAATAATTAGCAAAAAAGTCAAAATGAAAAATACGAGAAAAAGAAGATGACGGCGTTCCGCAAGGGCCTAATTGAGGGACCCGTTAAAAAATTCGACAAGAAAGGTTTGAAAGCAAATTATGCTTTCAATGATTTTGTAAAAGTCGAGAAAATCATATAATTAGCACTAATTATTATGATTATTGTTAATCTTCCGTGTAAAGCGTAACAATTTCAAAAAGTGATGGTCAATCTATATAGTTTCTCATTTATAATTTAGATGATGGTGCACTTGCTTTAATTAAGAGTCACGTAATCACAACAGACACCTAATTTAACCTAGAATTAGCAACCGTCAAGTTCAGTGTTAAAAAGAGAATGTCAAGTTTAAGCTCTCACTTTAATTGTTAATTTTTATTATCAATTTTTTTTGGGATAAACTTGATACTACTCAATCGCATCGTGCAGCTGTGCATTGTTCTATAATAACAACTGACAGATATTTTTACTTTCATTTTTTTCAAATAATGAATTTTCCCATATACAATTGCGACCGCGCCGAAGAAGGACTGGCCCTTGCACTTTCCTAACCCTACAAGTTTAGAAATTAAATCAAAAAACAGGCGTAGCCGCAAGATACGAGAGAAATTTTCTTCGCCAATATATTTCTTGTGTCGAACCCATCGATTGAAAAATAAATTGCCACCAGCAGTACCAATGTTTTGTTTCAAAATTTCGTTTCTTAGTCTAAATCAAAAACTATGGTAATAATTGTCAATTAGTTTCCCTTTGTTATTTTATAACTTTCTTTTCGGACTTGGGCTTGCTATTGACCTGAATGTTTTTTTTCTTCTTAATTTTGATTTTGTTATAAATTAACTAGAACAACTAGGCAATAATATTTTTAACATACCCACCCATATTTTAATTGCATTGACCAATCCTTTTATTATTTTGCTTTCATTCGAAGAATTTGAACGTCCATCCATTTATTTGTACATTTCCGTTAGTCGTCGCAATTTTGGCAGAATAGGATAGTGGAGGGGGGAAAACCCAATAGCGTCCAGTATTTAGAAAATTAACTGATATTTATTGCTATTGCGTGAGCTGTGTTGTGGACGATAAATTAATCGTAAACATGACATGTATGTGCAAGACAAATAAAATCAGGTGAAATGAGACGTCTGAGTGGCATTCTCTTCATGGAAAGTTTCTGATTGTTAAAATAATAATTTGTTAGTACACTGAAGCTTGTTACTTTATCCGCTCTATGACGCCCTTCACCAATCAGTCATGCTTTTTTCTCCATCTTTGTTGGTTAAACAATTATTTTGTTATACCATCGTTTATTTTTATATTGTAGTTTTATCATTGTTTAATTAAGGAGATTAAAACGTTTTCTTATACTTTAAAGGAAAACTCGGTCAACGTCACACCGAAGGTTGTCAGTTAGGAATCAATTTCGTTGGTATTTTAACGTTGACTGAAGAAGAAGAAATAACATTGGCTACTTGCTTCTGAAAACCATTTATGGTTTCTTGGAGGATTTACGTCGACCAGTAAAATGTTAGTCCAGGAAATTCCAGTAATTTCCGAGGAATTCCAATGATTTCAAAGGAATTCCAGTGATTTCTAATGAATTTCAGAGATTTCAAAAGGATTCCTACTCATTTCCAAAAAATTCCTCAGATTTCCATGAATTCCAAAAATTTACAAATTATCCTCCATTACTTCCTTCGCATCCACCAGTTGAGAACTCTACCTCAGCTAAAGTTTATATGCTTCGCGATCTGGAAAACTACTTATAAAAAAAGGTAACAAACTATCGAGAAACCAGTATGAATTTAGAGAAGACAGAGCTAAGATAGGCATCCGAGATTAGGTACTCCCGATCACAACAATTTTAGTCGCGGAAATACACAAAATTTCATGAATTTCCAATGAAGTCCAGTGATTTCTAGGAAAATTGCTGTAATTTTCAAAGAGTTTCAAAAATATCCAAAGATTTTCTAACAATTTGTTTGATTTCTAGAGAATTCCAATGGTTTTCTCAAAGCTACTGTAATATTCAATTAACTCCAGTCAATTTTACGAAATTCCAAGAAATTCCCTTGATTTAATAGAATTTCTGCAACCTAAAACAGCCCAAAGGTTTGCCGGAATAAAAACAGTTGACAATTCTTCAAGTTTAATCTTCTCAGTGTTTTCTATTTCATAAAAATCGAGAAGAAAACATTTCGAAAACTATTTGTACTTTGGAATCAGAAATTCCAAACAATTTTAAAGATTTTCATGAATTTCCACGAAATTCCTTAATTTACAAAAAATTACAGTGAATTTCTTAGAAATTTCTGTAATTCTGTAATTTAGGAAATATCCCAAGATTTTCAAGCAATTTCAGAAATTCTCAAAAAAGAAGAAGTGTAATTCCTATGAATTCCAAGAAATTCCATTGATTTTAAAGAGATTTTAATAATTTCTGCAATCGAAAATGGTCTAAATATTTTCCGCCGAAAGTAGGTTGACCATTCTTGAAGTTACCTTCTCAGCTGTTTTGTTTTTCAGAAAACATCAAAAAGTAAACAATTCACAAACATTTTGTACTCGGGACTAGAAAATTCTAAAAAAAATTTAAAGATTTCATGAATTTACAAGAAATTCCAATTATTGTAATAATTTTTTAGAAATTCCAGCAATTCTAAAAAATTCCAAGCAAGTGAAATTCCAATGAATTTCAATGGTTTTCACTGTAATACTGGTATTCAATGAATTCCAGTAAATTTCAACAAACTCCAAGAAATTTGTTTGTTTTTAAAGTGATTCCAGTGATTTATTAGAATTAATGCAACCAAAAACAGCCTGAAGGTTTTTAGACGTAAGACAGGGGATCATTCTTTAAGTTTTTCCGGTTCATTAGTTTTTCTTTATAAAAAAAACGTCTTGAAGACTCTTTGTACTGAAAATTTAGAAATTCCAAAATTTCAAAAATTGATTCCAGTGATTTTTAAGAAATTCTAATGGTTTTCTACAAATTCCCGTACTTTTCTAGAATTTTGTGAATTTTAATAAATTCCAAGAAACTCCGTAAATTCTAAAGAAATTCCAGCTATATCCATGAATATCCGAGCAGATCAAGATGTTTAACTCTTGAAGACTCTTAGTAGGTACTTAGGATTTAGAAATTCCAAAATTTTTAAAATGAATTCCTGAGATTTTCTAGAATTTCCAAGAAATTCTTGTGAATTTGTTAGAAATTTAAGTAACTTTTAAGCAGTTTAAGGAATTTAGCAGTTTAAGTAATTCTAATGAATTTTTAGAGTTAAAAATTTCCAAGACTTTCTGTACTCAGGATTTAGATTGGTGACTGGAGATTTAGAATGGTTTCGTCCCCTGACCTGTGATGGACACTTTTACCATGATTCTTGAAGAGCATTTTGGTGTTTCGTCCTGTGTACGGTGCTTTTGCTTTGGGGGTTCTGTATTCCTTTATTACAAGCGAAGGTTCCTGGCTTATCTCAATGTCCACCACTTCATTTGCAATCTGAAAACATCCTAAATCCAGGCCAGGGCCGTACTTAGACTAAATTTTTGGGGAAAGTTTAATGTTTCAGTTTTAATGTTTGTTTTGTTATTTTACGATTGTAATCGGACTTCCTGAACTTTTTTAATCGAAAAATAATTCCGGGGGGGGGGGGGTTCTAACCCCTAACCTCGAACCTCGCTAAACTGTTAAGACAGAATAATACTTATACTAATAAGCATTATTTAATTTAATTAAAAGAAAATTTATAGAATGCAATATTATATAATTTTATTATTTTATTGTGTATAATTTTCAATAAGAACCGGAAATATTTTTTATGTCAAAATACAATAATATCCTATAATTGCAACGATTCGCAAGCATAGTTTTCGTGAAATGAAAAAAATTGTATACATTTATCGCTAGACAGCTGCACATATTTCCAATATTTTTAACATAAATTGAATTTTTAGTATGATTTCCTTATTTTAATTTGAGTCTGGAAAACTCCCGACGTTCGACAGTCAGTCGGGCAAATTTAATTGAATCTGATGAGGAAAGAGTAATTACCGAATGGTAGGAATAGCTGTCGCTGAGTCTTAAGCCTTAATTTATTAGGATTTTATTTAAATTTTCTCAAAAAACAAAGTGTGAAAACTGAAATTTCTAGAGATGCATAATTGTATGACTATCAGGTACACCTTTTTATTTTTGAACGGTAAATGCGTACAACAGTAATTTATTTAATTGCAATATATTATTTAAATAAAAACAAATAAAACCTGAAATTTCCACATTACACATCGGTAAATTTGTAGAAGAATAAATATGTTTGTAACGCATGAGCAAAATTACTCATTTTTTTATTTTTGATGTACCGCAAACTTTCATTAGGATAATCTTTTACTTGATTATTTAAATTAAAAATTCATACAGTACTGAATTAACAATAAATTCAATTAAATAGTTAACGATTAATGTTCACTTTCAAAGTGATCAATTTTCTGTAATGTGAAAGTAATAAATTTCGTTTAACATTTGGATACTGAAATTAACATCTAACAAAGGAAATTACTTTTATCTTTTACACCCTCTTAATTTTCATTTTTTTAAATTAAACTTTCCAATAAATTCAAATTTTCTGCTATTTTATTTTGTGTTTATTATCTCAGTTATCCAATATCTCTCAATTCAAAATTTTAACCGCATAGTTAGATTCCCACATAAATTACACGGATTAGTTTCAAAAATAAATAATTGTACAAACAATTATTTTTATACCAGCAGCAATTATTCCATAATTAATAGAGTTGGATATAACAATCAGCATTTATTAGCTATTTGATTATTCACATTGTGCTTTCGCTTCCATAGAAAGTAAAATTTTATTAAAATTATCACAGAATTGATCCAACAAAATTGCATAGCTACATGTCGTCGTAACCATGGTTCTTTGTTAATTGACTCAAAGGTAACATTTTTTGAGCTTTCAGAAGTTGTCAGTTCAATTACGTAAAAATGGTTTTGATTCACGTCAAACACAATGATCAAAGTGAATTTTTAATCGAGACAACTTTAGATACCACAATTGAAAAACTCACAATGGATATCGTGGCGATTTTCAATGGCAGACTGAAGATCGATCGTATTTGTTGTGAAATGGAAGAATTGGCCAAGTACGGTACTCTGTTTCCACCCGAGATTTTGGGTTTGACGGAAGAACAAGTGGAAGAGTTAAAATTGGTTGATCCGTGGAGTGAAACTTGCATCCCCAGCGGTGGGTTTACCTATATCAAAGATCCAATTGGAAGGCGAAATGGAAAGCAACCCCAAAAATCAATGCAGGATGTTTTGAATAATACCGTGAAGGAAGCTAAAGCTATGATTACTAAAAAGCTTGTGGCTCAAAATAAAATCCTAACCATGAAGATTGTTCAACAAGCGATTGATTTATTAAGAGGAGCTGTCATGATTGTCTATCCGATGAAGTTGCCACCGCACGATGTGATTAGAATGGAGTTTGAAAATGTCGAAGACTTAACTGGCACTCAAGCTTCTAAAGAAGTTATCGATCCAATTGCAGCCCAATTATGGTTTTGTGGGAAGGAGGTGTACCGTGACGGTAAAACTGTACGTGATTATGTCGGAAAGATTGAAAACTGCAAGGTAAGTTAAACAAACAATTTTTTTTTCTCTTGGGATTAATTGTTCAAATTTTATGTGATCGTGAAATTCACGAGAACTTTTGTTTGAAGTTCGCTAACAGCCTTAACCTGTGGTCGAATCAATCTAACCTAGCTCTAACCAAATATAAGCTAACCTACATGAAATTAAACAAAATCTTGTTCGGAATTTCTTTGGAAATTATTGAAATTTTTTACAAAATCCCAGAATTCCTCGAAAATCATGAAATTCTTTTGAATTTTTAAATTTACATGTATTTGGAATTTTCTTAAAAATTCTGGACAATTCCAGGAATTTTTGGGAAATCTTTAGAATTCCTTAAAGATTCTTTCTTCAGGAAAAAATTGAAATCATTGAAATTCCCCAAAAATCGTAATTTTCTGGAATTTCTTAGATAAATTTTATATTTCTTAGACCTCACTTGCTTGGAATTTCTTTGGAAATCTTTAGAAACTTCAGGAATTACTTGGAAATCTTCGAAATTCCTTAGACACTCTTATAATAATTGTTTAGAAATTCTTCGAATACTTTGCAAATTCGTACGATTCTGATGATCCTCCCGAGTTTTTTGTAAATCATTAAGGATTAGAATAATTTGTAGATTCCTGGAATTCTTCGGAAATTGTTCAAACTTCTTTGAAATTTTTCAAATTTCTTAAAGCTATAGGTACATATTTGGAATTTTCTTGGAAATTCATAAAACTTCCAGGAATTATAAGAAAATCTTTAGAATTTCTAGAAACCCTAGAATTTTTTGGAGATTTCTGAATTTTTTTGAAAATTGCTAGATACGAAAATTAAAAAAAACTCTTTGGAAATCATTAGAAAATTTTTGAAATTTGTTAGATATTATTGAAAATCTCTAGAATTTGTTGGAAATTCATAGAAATCGTAGAAATTCCTTGGAGAACATTAGAAGTTCCTCGAATTTATTTGGAAATCCGTGGAATCTCCTAAATTTTTTGAAAATCTTTTCCTTAAACTTACATTTACTTGGAATTTTTTGAATATTTTCCAAACTCCTACAATTCTGGTAAACCTCCTGCATATTTTAGAATATTTTGTAGATTCCTATAATTCTTTGGAAATCCCTGGAATTCTTCGGAAATCCTTCAAAATTCTTTTAAATTTTGTAAATTTCTTATACCTACACATTTTTGGAATTTTCTTAGAAATTCTTAAATACCCCAGGATTTATAAGAAAATCCCAAAATTTGTTAGAAACTGCTTGAATTTTTTGGAGACTACTGAATTTCTTTTGGAAACCTCTAGAAATGAAAATTAATAAAACCTCTTTGAAAATCATTAGAAATTTTTAGAAAGGACTGGAAATCTCTAGAATTTGTTGGAAATTCATAGAAATCCCTTGGAAAACACTATCAAATTTATTTGGAAACCGGTGAAATATTCAAAATTTTCCGAAAATCTTGGAATACTTTGCCAATTCCTATCTGGAAAAACCTCTAGAATTCCTCCTTCTTACTTATTTCCTTACACTTGGATTTTTTTAGGAAGTTCATTAAACTTTCGTGAATTATACGAAAATATTTGTAACTCTTTGTAAATTTTTCTAAATCTACAACATTTTGGAATTTTATAAAAATTCAAGGAATTCACAGGAAAATACTAGGAGTTTATGGAAATTATTTGGAAATCTATGAAAATTCTTGAAATTCTCTTCAATTCTTTGAAAAATTTTTGAATACTTTGTAAATTTTTCGAATTCCCTTCAGAAATCATTGGAAAATTCGAAAAACACTACAACTCCATGGAAATCGCTGGAATTTTTTGGAAATCAACCATTTTATGGAATTCTTTGAATTCTTCAGAATCGCACTCATATGAAATTTCAGTATAAAATTACTTTAGAATTTCCTCTTTTGGAAAGCTTTGGATATTTGGCATATTCTAACAATTTCTACAAATCTCGGGAATTGGGATCCCAATTCCCATAAATTGTATCTGCTTTTTTTATTATTTTATTTATGATATAATTTATCTTAACGGTGTCAATACGAAGTTTTAATTTTCATATCAACATTTGTTTTGATTCAGATAATTCCACCTGCTTTTTAAATTCGTCACATAAATTGCTCTCATCAAAACAATAATTCAAATTTAATAGTTGATTGATGATTGAAAGGTTATTATTTTTCGATGATTTATATTTTCGTTGAGCGAAGGTGGATTTTCAACATTAATAAATGTGTGGGAAATAAAAATATCAAATAAAAAATTTTCTTAATTGACAATTAACTAACATTACATCACCAGGTTATGAAAATATTCGGACAAATGTATTATTTGTAACAATGGAAGCACAGTGTAACAATGGGAGCAATTAAATCTAAATGTTTCCTTTCTGCACATAATTATCTGCATTTTAAAAGCCATAATATCAAAATTAATTATGCATTATTTACCCACTTCTAGTTTTGAACATTGTCATATTTGTCTAATTATTTATGTTTACCATAATTTAATTAATTAAAAAAATATGTTGTTAGGTAATAATGAAAGTTTCGAAACGTGGAAATGGAGCCCCTGCCAGAGAACCCATAATGAACGAGGAGCAACGTAAGCAATGGATGATGCACGCTTATCGCAAGCAGGAAGAACTAAAAAAACTGGAAGCAGACGAGGACGACAACTACTTAAACTCCGAATGGTCTGACAACGGAAATTTGAAAAGAGCTTTCCACGGAATCCAAAATATTGCTTGGAGACCCGGAAAATATTAAAGCGAATTTTTCAGTTTGTATTTTCGTCATCCTTAAATACTTAAGAGTTTGTTAAAAAGTTTATTTTAAAATCGATACATAAATAAATTTTTAAATGAAGACTTTGTTTTATTGGGACTGTTCTGTACAAGTAAAAAGCTTAATACAATGGTAATTTACAATAATTTATCTTGTTGGAGTTTAATATGGTGATGCTGGTTCAAAAACTGGTTTACATTGTCGAACATATCCGCATTTAAGTCTTGGTACAACTTGTGGTTGAGTTTCTTGTGGTTGAAAACTTTGGCTTGAAGCTACAGCAGATGCAGCTGCTTCTGAGATTCCAGATGGTCCAGCTGAGGAGCCAGCAAGAGCTGTAGCTCCCGACCCTCCAGCAGATGCTCCTGCAGAAGCTGAAGAACTAACTACACCCGAAGCTCCTCTTGGATAACCACTAGGTCCATAATATTCTTGGGGATATTGTAAGAATTGTGATTGAGGATGAGGTTGAGGTTGGTAGTTGAGTTGTTGTTCGAACAAATTAGAAGGACTTCCTTGGGCAGAACCAGCCACTTCTGGTTGGGAGTTTTGTGAAAGATATTGAGAGTTGCCGCTGGTTGGATAATATGAGTTTCCAAGTTGGTCACCATTTCCAATTGAGTACTGAGATCCGCTGCTTGGGGCAGGGGCGGATGCTGCAACCCCACTTTGGGATAGCTGACCTTGTAAAGACGATAAGCCGCTTGGTAAATATTGTGGGTATTGATTAACGGCTTGTCCTCCGTATGCTCCATCTGCGATCAATTTTGAGTATTGGTTCGAACTAGCATGTGACGAAGCTGATTCCGATGATTGTTGACCCAAGTGAAGACTGTTTCCGTCAGCTCCAGACCAACTGCCAGGGGCTGAATATTGAGGTTGCACTTGTTGGGCAGAACCAAAATAGTTTTGACTGGGATAACCACCATCCACATTTAAGAACGAGGAAGATTGTTTTCCAGCCGCGGCAGCTGCATTTTGGGATTGAGCAGATTCGAGATACAGCCCTCTCTTATCAACGGGTTCGTCAAGCAAACTTTGTTGTGATGACACTTCAACAACCAATACAATTGCAAATCCTACACAGCACAAGAAGTAAAGCTGAAAAAAAGAAATAATTATTGATTAGTAAAAAATAGAAAATCTGCTCACATACCCCGGTCTTCATTTTGATGGCTGTGTATCCGCTGTTCACAAATCACTGCTATGAAATGATGTCGTATCAAGTATTTTATACTCTTATTTAAAAGTCGCCTCACAGAAATGCGGAGGATGCAATTCTAAATCATTTCCATCATATCAACAATTTAATTATTTTTTATGTTTTTTTAATTCCTAGCTCATTACATTCTTTACATTTAAACTTTTAATTAAAAAATTTCAGTTTTGATTAAACTAAATTTAAATTTAATTACCGACACTTTTCAAACCCCGAGTTGTTGTGCTTTTCAGTTTTACATTAATGTAAACTAATTTAAATTTGTAATTAAAAATTGCTTTACTTAAGAATTGCAATTTAAACGTCAAATTTATGAAATTTTGCAAGCAATAATCGGGACATAATTTGATTGTCACGCATCTCACTTTAATTTATTTATCTTGGTATTTACATTTTATGAAAATACATTTTTAAACGCCGATAACTCTATTCAGAGCATCTTGCTCTACAACGTGGTATATGCTTTCACCCTTCTTCTTGTGCCATTGCTCAACAATTTTACACAGTTACCTGGCCCTTAAGTGAGTTAACTGCCAGTATAAATATAGTACAAATATTTGATCGATATTGTACCAATATTGCCTTTATTAAAAGGAAAACAATTGGTTTTAGAACCAAAATTTTAATAAGCTTAGCTTGGTTTGCGATTGATTTTTGTTTTTGCTGTTAACCCTTAGCTTCACTACGAGTCACCCAGGTGACTAACAGCAATATTTTTACATATCAGACTTAGGCTCGTTGTGAAGCTAAGGGTTAATCTCAGTTTGAATTAACTTATTTTTTAACAATTTTGAGTTTCAGTAAAATGGAGGTTTATCCATGATGAAACCCATATGGTTTCCAGGATTTATTTTTGATTTTGTGATCACCTAATTCTAATCCCTTACCTGTTGGAAGAGAAATGGTGTTAATTTGACTTTGGATTGCTGATGGTTGGTTTCAATAATAGCCAGACTTCGCGGTTTTGCCTTTTTGGCTTTTGGAGATCGATTGACCAATACAATGACAAAGTAATGTTTTCGATTTCGAAAAGTCCTGAAGGAGGAAATACACTTGCAGATTCGTGAAATAGGTACTACTGCATTCAGGGTAAGTTTGACAGAAAATCATATACTTAATTATTGATGGTGCTGTGTCAGGTTCTATTTTGGAGTTAATAATTCCGAGTATTCGATTAATCTTTGTGGGGGCGTAACTTCCTTTTGTTGAGTGATCCTGATCAAGGATACTCACCTGTATTTTTAAATACGATTGAATCTACTTTTCCGGTGCTGCCTTTTAGGTAACACAGCTAGCTAACACGGAAAGATCATCTACAGTTCAGCCAATGGCAGGATGAAGCAAAATTTGAACAGTTTAACTGTGAAGAAACTTATAAATTAAATTTGTTTTACTATCCAATCAAGTAAGATTGCTAACGGATTTTGGTTTAAATTGCTTACTATCCCTAAAAATGTTTCATTATTCAATTTTGATAGTTCTATGCTTTTGCCTACAGAATTTTTTGTCTAATCATTGCTTGTTCATTTGTTCTGTAAATAAAGCTTGCATTTCATTGAGGAAACTTATGGGATTCGACTAAATCAGGTGTTCAATTTTTTTTATAGTTTTATAAAGGTCTTCATGGGATTATCTTTAGATTTGTATTTTAATATGTAGTAATTTTAATACATTTGTCTTCCCCCCCCCCTTTTTTTATTCATATTAACCACTGCTCCTCGACAGAATTTGTATCTACTTATTAGGTGATCCATAATATTCTGCTGGATATTGCAAGAATTGTGATTGAGGTTGAGGTTGTTGTTCTAACGAATTACAAGGACATCCTTGGGCAGAACCAGCCCCTTCAACTTGGGAGTTTTGTTGAGGATACTGAGAGTTGCCTCCAGTTGGATAATATGAGTTTCCAATTTGGTCATCATTTCCAATTGGGTACTGAGATGCTTGTAAGGACGGTAACCTGGCTGATGGGTATCCATATGCCCCATCTGCAATCAATTTTGGGTATTGATTCGAACTAGCAAGTGACTCATCTGATTCTGATGATTGTTGACTGTTTGCATCAGCCCCAGTCCAACTGTCAGGGGCTGAAAATTGCGGTTGTGCTTGTTGGGCAGAACCAAAGTAGTTTTGACTGGGATAACCACCATCCACATTTAAGTACGAGGAAGATTGCTTTCCGGCAGCTGCATCTGCATTTTGATACAGCCTTGTGTTATCAACGGGTTCGTCAAGCAGACTTTGTTGCGATGATACTTCAACAGCCAATACAACTACTGCAAATCCTACACAGCACAAGTAAAGCTGCAAAAAATAATTATTAATTTCTAAAAAATTTTAAATCTAATCGCATACCCCGGATTTCATTTTGATGGCTGTGTACAAATCACTGCTTTGAAATGATATTGTATCAAGGATTTTATACTTTATTTAAAGCTCAGCTCACAAAAATACGGTGGATGCAATTTTAAATCCATTTCGGCAATTTAATTATTTTTTATGTTTTCTTTCAATTTCGAGCATTTTTAATTAAAGAATTTGAGTTTTGATTAAACTGATTTATTTTTTATTAAATAAACCACATATTAGTTTGGTAATATCCACAGAGAGCTGGTTATTCCAACCGAGGATTCTCCTCTCCATAACTAAACCAGTGATCGCATCAGGACACTGCAATTTAAAGTAATAAGTTTTATATAAATGTAAACTAATTTAAATTTGTAATTAAAAATTGTTTTACTCGTGAATTGCAATTTAAACGTCCGTATGAAAATTTGCAAGCAATAATCGGGATATAAATTTGATTTTTACGCATCTCACTTCAATTTATTGAATTACTTGATAGATTTCAAATTTATTCGCGTAAAAAAATTGCATTTTAAAGGACCTTTAATTTAAGGTGCTACTAAATGTTTGATGCCATTTAAGTTGGGGTAGCTGGGGGTGAAGGGGTGAGTCCTAGCGTAAACGCAATTAAGCTGGATGTTTTCAAACGTACACTCTGAATGAATTAATTGACGATACAAGAAGTAAAGAAACTTGATTAAATTTTATACTTAGTTAAGTTTAACGGTTATAATTTATTTAATTAATTGACGATCTATTTAAACGAATAAAAATTATAAGATAATTGATTAATTTTTTATATAATTTTTATAATTATTCGTAAATATCTAACCACTTCAATTAAGATAGTATTGAGCTCGGAGGGGGGGGGTAATTACTTTTAATTTCAATCCTCGACCAAATATAGAAATTTATAAAGATTCCTAGTTTGAGCCCGGCGTTGGATGGACGCAATTTTAAGTAATTACCAGGGAAATCATTTAAATTAATTATTATTATTGGTTTTTACATAAAGTATTTCTAATTATAAATTTTAAATAATTTTCAAGCTACGACATAAAATAAATTTATGCCAATTGCAATAAAATCCATTACTGCGTTCGATTTTGTATGCCAAAAGAAAAACTAAGTACGTAATACGGCGCAGTTTATGGCACCCACAATTAGAAGTCAACTTGATGATTGATGACTGCAAGGAAGCTGAATTTGCAAT
The DNA here is from genome assembly GCA_963170105.1 of Cantharis lateralis. Classification (NCBI taxonomy): domain Eukaryota; kingdom Metazoa; phylum Arthropoda; class Insecta; order Coleoptera; family Cantharidae; genus Cantharis; species Cantharis lateralis. The sequence continues at coordinate 2,760,558 of OY720627.1, forward strand.
AAAATTTTAATCTACAATAGAAGGTAGAAAATCGACAATTACATCAAAAATTACGTTACGTTAATTAGTTCTAAATGAAACGTAATATTTTAACTTGTTTCTCTTCTCTAATGCTGACAGGTCCAAAATCCGGCCTTCCGATTGGTCCTGTAAGACTTACATTTACTTTGTAGATTTAATTTGACTCTTGGGTGAATATATATATTTTTTTCGTCCACTGATAAAATCTTAGAAAACCGCTCGTAAAAAAGAATGTTTGATGAGCAACTAGCATAATAAGTTACGCTATTAAGCACCCGCTCATCGAATAGTGTTGGTTTTCGACACGAAATTTATGATCCGTGCATGGAATTACTGTCTTACAAGCAAGGTAAATCAAAGTAACTCGGAAAATTTGAATAGTAATCGCAATTTGCTTAATAAAAATTTCGCAATCCATAAATCGATTTACGGGATAATTAATTTTTTGCAAAGTGAAAATTTTTTATGCATAGAATTATACAACTTTCATATAGAAATTATTACAGTAGGAGATCGTCACAATCATGTTTACACTGTTTTACTTTTAGCTGAGTTTGTGCTTCATGGTACGTGCACCTGATTGAATATTTAGCAGTAATATCCCTAAATTAATTAATAGGCTTGATTATGCTTAAGTTGTAATTATTGCAAACGAGAAATTTATTGTTTGCTGAATTTTTTTATTTTCTCGCCGTCGTCTTTTCGCCGTCTTTTATTTTTAATTAAAGCCGGTTTCCATGATGAAAAATTAAAAAAAATGTTATCATTGTGTTTTAAGGAATTAGTAAATTATTATTGCTTTCAATTTAATGTAATGTTAAAGCGTACAAAATAATAAAATCCTAAATTGCTTTTCAGTAGGATTTTAACAGCATGGCAATTAAAATGAGATGACTAACAAAGTGGACATAAAATTTCGCCTTTAAATCTTTTCAAATTACGAAAATTTTAGACTTTCCCAAATTTTTAGCTAATTAAGATTTTCAATTACTGGCAGATCAAATAAATTTTACATTTTTAGTATTAAATTAAGTACTAGGTAATTGTCGTAAGCTGATATATGGGAAATTAATTGGATTTATCATCGAAACTTTAGCAGAATAAACAAAAATGTAATAATAGGAAAAAATCGTAAATCAAAATAAATTTGACTTACTTTTTAAATTGGTAATTATTTGAAATAAACGAATTTATAATTCAATCCATTCCGTACTAATCGATATATCCAATTGTATTAATATTTCAACAAATGAGTATGTTGTGGTAATTAATTTTCAACCCACAGTATTGTTATTTACAAAATTTAAACTAAAGAAAATTATCGTTTCACCGACAGAATCCACTTAAAACCTGGTGCGGGCACAAACTTTTTTAATTAATAAAATATTAAATGTAATATTACATATTTTCATAATATCGGACGATTATTTTGCTTAGCCACCCAGATTAGCAGCAAATTATATTCAGTTTCAAAAATTCCATTTGGAGTAATTTCCTAAAGTTGTCATAATTTGCTTCAGACCTATCATATCTGTGTGAAAAACCTCGCAATAGTCCACCATAGGAAATCGACGATATTCGTTACTTAAAAATTTATAAACTTGAAATAGCCTACAATAAAACCAGTGCAATTATTGCATTGCAACCAATTGAAAATTAATGTTGTGTAAAATATAACGAAAACCACTGGAAAATAGCCAATACAATGTACGCATTATATTTCAGGCCGCTTTTTACCAGCACATCTAAATGGATTAAAACTATTACTCAATGATTTTAATAAAATTAATAAACAATTTGAAATTTTACATTTCTATCCCACACTCTTCTTAGAAAACCAGTGGACATTAGAAACACCACACCCATGTGCTTCTTTTGGATATTCTCTCCCAGGAAAATTATTGCCCTTCCATATACGGAATGCAGTCCCAAAATGGGCGCAATTGTTCTTGCTCCATTATAAAAGTTCACATTCATTTCTTGTTAATACACTCGTAAGTTAATGAAGGTTGTCATTCCGAACGAAATAATTCACCTTGAAAATTTAATGCAGTCATGAATAATTGTAAAAGTAATAATTCAGGTTTCTGTGCGTGATATATAAATTTCCTTCTGTCCATTGCCGAAAAAAATACCAAAATTCATGTTTTTCTTTCTATATTAATTTGACGAATTTGCTTTATTACAATCATAATATACACAGTATAAATAGAAAAGAAAAATAACAAGGTAGAAAAACGAAGATCAATAATTGGGAATTACAAGTCGGAATTGAAAACTACATTTGATTTAATAAATTAAGCGTAGATTTCTCCATGGTATTGACCGTTGTCGTATAAAGTTTCGGTGTAATCGTGTAAGTATTGACCTTCGAGTCCTGATCCTGCAGCAAGGAGTGGGTATCCAGCATGTCCAGCGATGAGTGGAGCGCTGACTACACCGTGGTGAGCAACTGAACCAAGACGAGCAGCGACGACTCCACCTCCTACTAAATGTCCTGGGTGAACCAATCCTGGATGAACTAAGGGAGCTGCCACTAATGGAGCTGCTCCAGCTACAATTCCTCCGGAGTGTGGTGCGGCAACAACTGCACCACCTGGTTGGTTGGAAGCAATTACACTACCATCGGGTCCTTGTACGGTAGCACTGGATCCTGGTCCTTGAAGTACGATTCCTTCAGCAGCTGGCCCTACCAAAGCTCCACCGAGTAAACCGGCATTGGCTGCTGCCAAAGCGGCGCAAAGAACAACTACGGACTAAAAAGAACAATTAGTAAAATTTACAATTTTATTCCTGTGTTTTACTTACCAAAGAGTTCATTGTTTATTGGATATCGTACACCGTTAAGGATCGGATAAATGATGCTGTAACAAGAGATACCCAGAGTTTTATACTATAACTTCGACCTCGTACACACCCAATTGTGTTTTTTATTCTTATAAATTTATAAAGAACCAAATTGTTATAATATGGACAAATTATTTCGATCGATCATCTAAACCGGCTACTTGTTTATTTACATAAGCAGGAAATTTTCGATGGGGCGTGGTGCGAAGCGAAAAACCTTAAAATATAAATAACTCAAAAACAATAATTTATGCCATCCACCCTGTATAACAAGGATGATTGGCGAAAATTTTTTCTGGTATGAAATCAGCGGATCCTTGAAATTCATTTTTTCGTTATAGAGTCAGCAATACAAGGAAGTAATCGTCTCCAAATTCAGTTTCTGTTGTAATTTTGACCCTGTAACCTCAAATAATAATTTCGTTAATAATAAATCACATAGTATGGATTTTGGAGACTTCCTTATTGGCATTTTAATAACTTAGCGCTCATTTTTTCAGGTTTTCAGATTTATACCTACTGTACTTGATGAAGTCAAAAGTCAAGTTTACAAAATGTTGAAGGATAAATTCGGTTTTTTACAATAAAAAAGTCACGAAATTATGCAGTTTTGCTTTTAACATAGCATTGACTTTGATTTATCGAAGGATTTTTTCAATTCTTTCTTATTGAAGGAATCATGATTTATAAATAGTTCTAAGGTTTTCGACCTGAAAAATTTAGATTTGCAAATTTTTGGATATCCACATGAACGATTTTTTTACTAATTTTTATATCAAATTAATTTCATTAAAACTGCAGACTACTTAATTACATGGTAGGTACAATATCAAAAACACTTATTATATGTCAAAGTTAAATGTTCAACCAGACTTCCTTGAAATAAAATTATTATTTAAACTTGATATTCAATTAGATAATACGTGCCGAAATTAATTTATTTTATTTAAATTTTTTTGAATATAATATGCAACCTACGTTAACACGTTGGTTTAACATTTAATAAGGCCTGCCCATATTGGGAACTATTATCAAAAAATTTGGTTCAACAATATTATAAAAAAATTTTTAATTTATAAAATAAAAAAAAATTAAATATGGATTTTCAGAATAAACTATAGGGGGAGGGGGACCAACATTAAAAGAGTTAGAGTTAAACATTGTTAAAAATAATCAAAATAATTTATATAAACATGAATTTAGTAATAAATATAATAAAAGGTTTATTTAAAATTAAGGGAATTAAAAGCTTGAAAAACATTATTTTCGATACCTTCATTTGTTTTTTGAATAATAATATAAAATTTGCTTAATTTTTATTGGTTCAAATCTGCGACAGCGCCAGGGGAGGGGCAGGAGGGGGCACGTGCCCACCCTGTTGCTTAAAGTGCCCCACCCAGTGCCCACCCGAAATTTAAAAAAACCTAAATTAAGGGAATTAACCCTTGAAAAGCAATATTTTCGATACCTTCATTTGTTTTTTGAATAATAATATAAAACTTACTTAATTTTCATTGGTTCAAATTTATTTACGCTTTATATAAAATGTTAATTTTAATTTCTATTTTGTAGATTTTATAATATGCAGATTTATATTAAAAATTTTGAATTTACTTTATAAATTCATGATAGTGAAGAAAAAAGTTGCGATTTTGATAAATTTATACAGCTTAAACAACTTAAAAAATAATTTTTTTTCAGTTTTTTTTTAAATTTTAAGTGAAAATTAAATTATTTTAATTTTGGGATTCTAGATGAAGTTATGTAATTGAAGGTATTTAAAAATTGCAAATTTTATTTTTACATCCTAAAGCATGTTCCGTACATTTTCTAGTATCCTGGGGGGTATTCCATACCCCCCAGACCCCCCGGTACAGGCGATGGAACATTTCACCGTCGGAAGTTTTGTATTTAATTTTTTTTTTTACATAAGAAACTTAAAGTAAATAATTTTTAAATTATCCCTCCCCTCATCGTCACTCTTCGTGACAAAAACCTAGACCCCCCTTCCAAATATTACGTCACGCATCTTTGAACCCCACTATCTTTAATTTTTTGTATTAAAGAAAACCCAAAAAATTTATTTGGCAAAATAAATATAATTTCAAATATTTTTAAATTAACAAAAAATATATGAATTGTTAAAATTAACAATACGTGACGTCACCAATTTAAAAACCTCCTTCCCATGGTCGCAAAATATCATGCAGAGGTCCAAACCCAACGCAAAGAGTAAAGTAATTTATCAACGATCCTTAACTTTTAATTTAACCTCTAACCTAACCCCTAACCTAACCTCTAACCTAACTTCTAACTTAATCTCTACTAAATCTCTAAACCAAGCTTCTAACTAAGTTTTTAAAGGTAATTTATTGATGTTTTTCGTAAAATTTCACTTAAATATTTAATGTGCTGTACTTTTCCATATAAAACAGAAAAATGTAAATAATTGGCTCCTAAATGAATCTTCATATCATTAGAGCGCCCTTTCGCCCACTCTAAATCGTAGGATTCTTAACTACTATATTCAATCTGTTAATTTCTGCTTAATTAACTGCTGATGTCACAATTAAACTTTTTTCATTTAAAAATATGCAATCACAATATGGAAGCTCTGTGAAAGCAGACGACCAAGGAAGCCAACTTGGTTATCCTCCTGAAATCCCCAAACAAGTAAAGGCTTTACAGCGACCAATTAGCTGATTGCAACTGTTCAGAAAATTACTGGAACATACCAGGGGCGTAGCGAGTGTTGTTGGGGCCCCGATGCAAAATATATGAGGAGGCCCCTCTGTCCTAAAATGAAGGGGGTCGGTCGAAGTTGCCAACACTGCTTGCAGCGCTTCAGCGAGGCAGAGCCGAGCCGTTTTGACAAGCGCTAGATTCGCTTCAGAACTCGAAAATGACGAAATTCTAATGCTGGGATTCGAGATTTGCCGAAATCAGGGGTTGTGAAAACCGCCCGAAGAGCGTGCGCAAATGAAAATTTATTGTTACAATTCTCAGATCGCAAATTCACTCGATAATGTCGGTACGTGACAATGTTCTCACGGCCAGCGCATGCAGTCGAATAAATCACGCTCTCTTCCCACTTAGCGTAGCGCAGCGGAGTGGGAAATGCGAAGCAGTTGGTACCGCAAGCACCTTAATTTTCTTCATCTCATTCTTCACAATTTAATTCTCAAAATTAAATGAGAAGTAACCGTTGGGCCTATTTTATTTATCCTCACCTCATAAAAAAGCTTATATTTTGCTCTTATTTTCTGTTAGGGGCTCCTGCGGGGCCCTCAAATCGTCTGTGCTCCTGTGCGCCGTACTGAACTGCCTTATGATAGCTACACCACTGGAACATACTGAAAACTGTAAGATTTCCGTGAACGACTCTCAGTGAAGGCATGGGGAAAAATGTAAGATGGATCTCATCAGAGAAATGGACAATAATCAATCCACTTATACTTAAGATTGCAGACTGGAAACAAAGAGCAACCTGGGGAGCACATGGTTTTTCTTAGTTGTATATTCTATATCTACAAAACTTGACTTTGTAACTATTTTTCTTCCACTCAGCACTTAGCCTTCTCTCACTACCAATTGGGAAAACATTGAAACTGGAGACTACTCGAGCCCTAAACAGGACAGGAAAACAATGATTAGTGGCGGGTGGTATGTACAGGATGATGGGAGGCCGCCTTCCCAAAAGTGGAATCTGTGGAAATTGTATTTCGTCCATTTAATCAACTGTGTAACCTCAGGAAATGGCAAGCAGATATGAAAAACAGGTGAAATCAAGGCATATTTGAAACACTTCCGTTTAATCGGGAAGTGAAAAGGGAGATCCGAAAATAAGAATTGATTAAATGCTACACTTACGATTGCGCAATTCCATTAAAATTGCAAATCAAAAAATTCGCAAATTTTATGCAATTTATTGTAATATGAAGCAATAATTTTCTAAACCCAAGAATGGTAATGACCGTGAAGTATATTACGTTACTACATTCTAACATTGAAACGACCTCAATTTAATCTGCTTGCATTTAATTAATTGAAAATCAATATCAATTTTTCATATTTTTATAAATAAAAAAATCAATTAGTCCTTAATTTATTGGCACTCAGTTTAATTTAAAACCAACATCAATTTTTATTTTGCGGTCTAAATTATAAATTTCACTTTACCTCAAAATCTTGTAATATTACTGTTTTTTAATAAAATTCCAACTTTTGCAGTTTCACTACTCCCCCCCCCCTTTTTATAACTTGAATAAAAACTTTATCTAAGATATCATTCGTGTGGTCAAGTGAATTTTTAAGTAATCGTGACTACAAATTTAATTAAAAGCACCTGTGGATTCGAGTAAGCATGGATGAATATTTGAATAAAATAGAAGTCACGCTCCATTAATCTAAATCAAGACCAGTTATATATAAAGTGCAAGATTGATTGGCAAGTTTACCGCACACCTTAGCTTCTATTCAAGCAGAAAAAAGGAAATAAAAGAAAGGAAATTTTTCATTTCACACTTATTTTTTTAAATTTCAAAAAAACTGCTCGAAACCGATCGGTTCGTAATTAGTTCACTATTTTATTTAAATTTGTAATTTTATTAATATGATCAAACGAAATTAATTATTGCAGCAGTCGAACTTCAAATGTGAAGAAAATCTTGATCGTCAACCTTTTATACGGTAGCTAATGGGTGTGGACTTGGCTCGGTTACCCTTGTAAGTTTTATAGTCCTGACAGCTGTTGACTACTTACTGATCACTTATTAATGCAATTTTTTTCGAATTTTTCGCACAACATATCAATAAACCGTTAATCTACTAAATCGCATTATTTTGCAAGGTCTTCTGGTTTTATTGTTCCATTGGGATACGGTGAACGCCTATCACATTCTTTCATTATTAATAATTAAAATTGCCTTTTTACGGAAATTCGATACATAATATTAAGTTGTTTTTTCAAGCTTTTTTAGTATTTTCGTCGTTTGATGTTTTATGAAAGACATTCACAATTTGAATTGACATAATAGGCAAGGTAAGGAATTACTGAATTTCACATTAAACTGGAAGTTCTGTGGCAAAAAGTAGTCCTTCAGGACCAACATTAAAATAATATTTCTTGCGCTCATCCCAGCTAAGCTGTAAAAATAAGGAAACTTATGTCCGGTAATGTAAAGTTTATACGACTGAAAAAAATTAATTTTTCATCATTATTCGGAAATTCCTGAATAATATACATAATTGTCACTCATAATTAATAATTCATTATGTTGATCACATAAACGCGTATCCGGCATGACCAGGATTAATTTTTTCTCTAAACGTAAAAAAATGTCACCTTTCATCATTCAATTTTAATTTTTAGTTTTTTGTAAAAAAAAATTGATTTACTTTAAGTCCGCCGAAAAATTCCCAAAAATGCCATTGAGATTAGTTTTAAAGTTTTACATACAAATAAAGTTGGCTTCTAATTTGCAAAGAAACCACTTAATGTTTCTTTCGGTGGCGGATTCAGCTTTTGTAAGACCTAAAGTTTAACATGATTTCAAAAGAATTCCAATGATTTCCAAAGATTTCCAATGATTTCAAGACTTCTCGCAATATTCAAGGAATTTCAGAGATTTTCAAGGAATTCCAGAGATTTTCAAGGAATTCCAATGATTTTCAAAGAATTCCAGCCATCTTCAAAAAATTCCTTTATTTCAAAAGATTTCAGCAGTGATTTTCAAAGAATTCTAACTCCAGACATTTTCAAGAATTTCCATAAATTCCAATTATATTTAAATAATTTCAATCATTTGAACATAACTTTCTTGTGATATTTACCTCCCATAACAGAAATACTAACAAAATTCCAAAAATTCTGTTAAAATTCGAAAAATGAACTGAACATATCAGAATATCTTCCCCCCCCCCCCAAATGATTTTAAAGAATTTTAATTATTTTCAAGACTTCTAGCAATATTCAAGGTATTTCAGAGATTTCCAAGGAATCCCCATGATTTTCAAGGAATTTCAATGATTTCCAAAGGATTCCAATAATTTTCCACGAATTCCATTAATATCAAAAGAATTCCGAAGTGATTTCCAAAGAATTCTAATTTCAGAGATTTTCAAGAATTTCCTTAAATTCCAATTGTTTTAAAATTAGATTACCCTGATTGTGCGGTCTAAGGGGCGCACTGAGCCATCACATCCTATTAGTGCTTGACATGGTTGAAGAGATATGCAAGAAATTCCAATGATTTCTAAGGAATTCCAATAATCTTCCATGAATTCTAGTGATTTTAAAAGAATTCCGCAGTGATTTTCAGAGAATTCTAATTCCAGAGATTTTGAATATTTTCCATGAATTCAAATTATTTTCAAACTAGATTACCCTGATTGTGGACATGGGAGGTTGGATATGGTAGAGATAAACAAGAAATTCCAAAGATTTCCAAGGAATTCCAATGATTTCTTAATAATTCCAGTGATTTCCAAGAAATTCCGAAGAATTTCAATAATTTTCAATAAATTCCAGTAATATCAAAAGAATTCCGCAGTGATTTCCTATGAATTCTAATTCCAGAGATTTTCTAGAATTTCCATGACTTTCAATTATGTTCAATCTAGATTACCCTAATTGTGCGGCCTAAAGGCCGCACTGACCGATCAGATTCTAGTTAGAGATTGACATGGTTGTAGAGATAAACAAGAAATTCCAGAGATTACCAAGGAATTCCGAAGAATTAACATAATTTTCTATGAATTCCAGTGCTTTAAAAAAGAATTCTAATTTCAAAGATTTTCAAGGATTTCCACGAATTACAATTACATATTTAAAAAAAAATCAATTCCAACCAAGTTGAACACAATTTTCTTATGATGTTTACCTCTTGGAGAATAATTATCCCTTATTTACCCCTTTCCACAAACAAGCGATGAAACAAAAGGAGTGGGGTAATGGGGTAACTACGCCCCCATAACAAAAATTAAAAAAAACAAAAATTTCAAAAATATTCAAAGAATTTCTGAGATATCCATGGAATTCCAGAGATTTCCAAGGAATTCCAGTGATTTCTAAATAATTCCAGTGATTTCCTACGAATTCCAGTGAGTTCCCATAAATTCCAAAGAATTCCAATGATTTCCCAGGAATTCGAGTGATATCAAAAGAATTCCGCAGTGATTTCCTAAATTCAAATTTCAGAGATTTTCAAGAATTTCCATGAATCCTTAATTTTTACGTTTATTTTAGTAAATTACACGTTTTTGCTTAATTTACCCCCTCCATGAACTTTGGATGAATTCACCTTTGTTAAATTTAAAGTGAAACTTATTTGTAATTGCTTAGAGCCGAAAATTTTAAGCCAAAGGTATTGGCACCCAAACGAAATCGGGTATATTGACTACGACTTTTCTACCAGTAATTCAGAAATCTTCAACTATAATTCAGGTTTGTCAACTGATATTCAGAAATCGTCAATTGAAATTCACATTTGTCAATTAAATCTAATAATAGCTTCAAATGAAATTTAACAATTACATTTATTATTACAATTACAATTAACGTTTTCTGAATATCAGTTGGAAAATCAGAATTATAATTAACGATTTCTGGATATCAGCTGATAAATCGGAATATCAGTGACAATTTCTGAATATCAGTTGACGATTTCTGAATATCAGTTGACAATTTCTGAATATCAGTTGACAATTTCTGAATATCAGTTGACAAATTCTGAATATCAGTTGACAAATCTCAATTACAATATTAACGATTGCTGAATATCAGTTCATAAATTTGAATTACAGTTGATAATTCCTGAATATCAGTTGACAAATCTGAATATCAGTTAGCAAATCTGAATATCAGTTGACAAATCTGAATATTAGTTGACAAATTTGGGACAAGTTGACAAAAATGAGGGATAAAAATTTGCGCTTTGCTTACTTTGCGAGACTACCTTAATTTTCTGCGAAAGAAGAAAAAGTGACACTTTAGTGTTCCAGGACGAGAATTAAAACGTGAACACTTTACTCTATTCACGTAACTTCCCTCAAAGATCCCGGTTTCAACCAGTTCTTGTAATTTTTTTAAGTTTTGGCTGGACGGTGTTTTATGAAATATTTCCACAAAACAAAATTAGAAAAACTCGGGAGTTAAAGCTCCCTCGTCATAGAAATTAAACCAACATTACAATTCATTACAGATTAAATACTTAGCTATTATATTATTTAAATAAAATTCCATGTTTACAATTTGCATAATAAAATTGCATTTCTCGCATATCCTATTTAATTTTTAATTTTCTTTAAATTTTATAGACACTATATAACCAAAAATATTTGAAAAATGTAATCTACATTCACAGATGTGACCACTCATTTTTTATAAAACTGAAATTCCGTTCCGCCTGGAATTCCGATCGACTTCAAATCACCGGCTCCTTGTATGGATTCAAATAAAGGAACCCTTTAATTTTTAATAATAATTAATCGAACTCAAATTGCAATATAACTTTAATATTATTGCAGAATTAAATAGTAACAATGTGACACCCGACGCCCGTGATGCAATAATAAATTCTTATTACTGAATTATTTAAATTTATAATGAAAAGTCGCATTATTTACTGTACTTCAAATAAATTACGGAAAACATGGTTAGATGTAATTACACAATTGAAGGTTAGCGCTTAAGTATAAAAGATGTAGGGTGAAGTCGAAATTATAACACAAACAAATCAAGCAACATGAAATACGCAGTAAGTAGAGCACCAGAAAATCCATAATTTTCTTTTTAACATTTTTTTGCCCTTACAGGTAGCTCTTCTCTTGGTAACCATTTCGATGGCCAGCGCATCGGTGATTGGTCTTGTAGCACCAGCATCGGTTGGAGCCACCCTTAAGGGACCATCCGCTGCAGCTACAGTTGTAGGACCCGATGGCAGCTCCATTACATCAGCTGCCGAAGGAGGTGCAGTTGTAGCTCCCGCTGCAGTAGTCGCCGCCGTTCCACATGTTGTTGCTGCCCCAGCCACCGTAGTTGCCGGACCATCCGGAGTTATTGCTACCAATGGACTTCCATGGGGAGTTGGTCTTGGCGTTCCAGGCGCAGCCATTGTTGCTCCAGGATTAGGTTGGGGTCACAATGTCTGGTGGTAGTTCCACAACTCTTATTCTCATAATGACGCTGAGTATTTGCTGTGACCGATGGACTAGCGCCAGAAAGTGTTCACCTTTCTAGTACAACCTTTTTATTTAATTGTTTACTTTCTTTCTCTTCTATTTGAATTACCTCTTTCTAGTCTGTGAGTTAGGACTACAATAAAAATAAATTATAATGCAACCTATTGATTTGTTTGTTTTTCCACAAAAAAAATTTAAATGTCTACAACCTAAATATACTTTGATAGTACACGGCACTGGTTGATTGGTGTTTAGAGTAGTGGGATATTGAGGGTGTTGCTCCATTTGGAATTAGACAATTAAGTTTGCATAGATAATATTTTATTTTAATCATAAAGACATTGCTGATATTTATAAAAACAAAAACATTCCTGTATAATTTAATTAATTGCGTAACTAACTTGAACACAATATCCTTGTATGGCTCGGTCAGTCTTAGTTTGTATTCGTTTAATTTATAATAATTAACGCCTCCAAACTCCGTTTTGTAATCCTAATCCTAAAGGACCGACTGATTGGACGATTCCAACACTGCGACCATCAATTGCTCCCCATGGATTTCCGTTGGTGGCGACAATTCCAGAGGGTCCTTGAATAACTGAGCTAAGTCTAGCACTTGGTGCAGCCCAAGCTCCTTGTCCAGCCCAAGCTTGTTGAGCACCCCAAACTCCTGGAGCAGCCCATGCACCTGGAGCTGCAATTAATCGTGCACCACCGCCGACCACTACACCGGGAGCAGCACTTATGACACCTCCAAGACCGGAAGAGGCAAGAAGAGCACCGCCAGCAGAGGCCGATGAAATGGAACTTCCATCGGGTCCTACAATAGTGGATCTAGCGGAAGGTCCTTGGAGGGATGCTGGTCCTACCAAACCAATACCGCTTCCATAAACCATCGAGATGGTAGCCAAAACAAGAGCTGCCTGTGATAAAGAGAAAAATTATTAAAATTACAAAGTACTGAATAATTATTATCTATTATTAATTTACTTACTGTGTACTTCATGTTGTTCAATGTGTGTTTGATGTTTTTGAAATTCACCCTGCAACTTATATACCAAAAATAAGTGGTCATGGGCGCGATAACTACTTGAACTAAACTTGAAAAATCTGCATTAATTTTGAAATAGATATGAATTATTGCATCAGAGGTTTAACGTATGGTATAATGCATGCATTAGCTTTTCGGTAGTATAAAAATGAAAGTTTTTATAAAAACTTCTTAATTATCTCCTTGATAGATTTACATAGGTGTAAACGTATCTCAAAAATACACAAAAGAATTTTTTGAAATAACCGGAAGTTATTCAAATTGGCTTGTAAATTTTTAGTAATATTATTTTACTCAAGAAAAGAAAAACCCGGAAGGATTCTTCCGGACTCCATTGCCATTCTATTGGTAACCGGCGACGAGACTTGAAGACAAACTGTGGGTGCTGTGGGTAAAGAAGAAGTCACTGCAGACCTGGAATCTACCCTGGGAATAAAATCAAACACAACCATTGGGAAATTCGGGCTAACGTTGAGCGGAAACCAAGAGGCCCTTGTCCAGTTAGAGAAAACCAGTACTAAGATTTTCAGTAACTACCCAAAACTGAGAATTTAGTAATCTTTAGGTGCTGGTCAACGGACTGAATCAAGAAAGCTCAAATATGGGGACACTTCAATCTAGAGTTGCAAAAACAATGCTCTAGCTATGGGTGCAAAAAAATAGTTCAACATATTTGAGCCAATGAACAAAATTCATTACATTGATTAACAAATTCATATATACAATGTTTCTCTTCATGAATACTATGAATTTTTCATCAATATGATGAAATTTGTTCATCGGTGCAAAAATGACAAATTTTTCATCAACAAATTTTGAGTAGATTAGTTATTAAACAACCTTCATTGACTAAGTATGCTGAAAAAGAGAGATCTGTGTGTTGGTAATAAATTAGGAAACGTTTTTTTAATAAATCGTTTTGCTTAAAAGGAAAGATCTATTATGTAATATTTCAATTAGGCTGTAAGTTAAAAACCGTTTTTTATTTAATAACTTCGGCTTAAATAGAGAAATCTTTATTTCAATATTTAAATAAATTTTTGACCTTATAACTGCGGTAGTGACGTACAAACCGAACTTTTGGATAAAAATATATCTGTTTATAAATCTTCTTCGTGGGCAAACAGCATACAGTATCCTCATTATATTGTAGTCACGGTTTTTGGCTCTTTTTATCAAAATTTGCTAATTATTTATAAATATTTTATGATTGTATGTGTAATTTACACTCTGACCTATCATAATTTTATAAAGAAAATCCACTGTTTCTCTGTAATGTAAAAGGAGCGAAAAAAAGTACAAACAGGTAAGCTGACATTATTCAACCTCTTTTAATGCTTAGAAGAAAGCTCTAATTAACAAAGAAGATTTTTTTACGCAGTGCAGTTTGCCTCAGAGGAGGCAAGAGAGCCCTAGCCTCTTCTAAAATTCTAAACTAGAAAACTAATAGAATTTTCTCAAAAGTAAACATTAGATTTTTTCGATATCTATCTCAAGATAGATACTCCTTCCGCAATACATGTCCAAAAAAATTCGTAAGGCTCTGCCAGCTTAGAAATCATTACCACAGCTGGAAACACACTATTTCGGCTAGGCATCTAATTCAGACCTGATTTTTGTAAAATTATAGAATGTATATTTGCATAAATATTTTATTATAATCATAAACACATTATTGATATTATTTAACAACAAAAATATTTCTGACTAAATTTAATTAATTGCATTTGAACACATTTTCGTGTCTCATCCGTAAGTCTAAGTTTGAATTCCTTTAATTTATTGTATTTAACGCCTCCAAACTCCATTTTCTAATCCTAATGATCCAACTGATTGAACGAGTCCTAAACTGCGGCCATCAATTGCTCCCCATGGATTTCCGTTGGTGGCAACAATTCCAGATGGTCCTTGAATAACAGAGCTAAGTCTACTAAGACCAACTCCTGGGGCAGCCCAAGCTCCTTGTCCAGCCCATGCTCCTTGACCAGCCCAAGCTTGTTGAGCACCCCAAACTCCTGGAGCTGCAAGTAATCGTGCACCACCACCAAGCACTACTCCAGGACCTCCAACAAGACCGGAAGAGGCAAGAAGAGCACCACCATCAGTGGCCGATGAAATGGAACTTCCATCGGGTCCTACAATAGTGGATCTGGCGGAAGGTCCTTGGAGGGATGCTGGTCCTACCAAACCAATACCGCTTCCATAAACCATCGAGATGGTAACCAAAACAAGAGCTGCCTGTGATGAAAAGAAAAATTGCAAATTACACTGAATAATAATTATTATTAAGTTACTTACTGTGTACTTCATGTTGTTCAATATGTGTGTTTGATGCTTTTCAAATTCACCCTACAACTTATATACCAAAAATAAACGGTCATGGGCGCGATAACTACTTGAATTAAACTTGATAAAACTGCATTAATTTTGAAATAGATATGAGTTATTGCATCAGAGGTTTAACGTATGATATAATGTATACATTAGTTTTCGGTGTTATAAAAATGAAAGTTTTTATAAAAACTTCTTGATTATCTCCTTGATAGATTATATAGGTGTAAACGTATCTGAAAATTCGCAAATAGGACGAGGGATCGCATTTCTGTATCGGAAGAAGAATGATCTATTTAATTTAGCCATTTTTTCACAGATATAATTCTGAAAATTAAAGGTTAGCATTAGTAGCTCTGATTGGGATTTAAAGGCCAACAACTGAGCCTCGAGGGCTGAATGCTTTGCTAGGAAGTGTATTAAAACCAGATTGCAACAGTTTTACAAACTCGCAAGCCTAAGTTCCTGGGTAACGAAAACGGACAAGGGCGAAAACCACCCTACCAGAGTTTTAAAATTAGAACATCTTGGCTTAAGATTAGACGCTTCGACAGAACTCTCAAATAAAATCTCAGTGTCTTCGGAGATGGTGAACTATATGGACTAGAGATACATCCGTAGTTATGCCAACGTGTAACTATCGACTGTATGGAGTGAAGCTCCTCAGCAAACAGGCCTAAAGTGGACAGCAGCCCTGGAGAGACAAATAAAGGCTTCTCACATGCGAGGTGCTGATCTTAATCCCAAAGCTTACTGTACATAAAGTGTACTTTTTTTAACATGGAAACTCCACATGTGGGGTGAAGCTTCTAAGGCAAGAGGTTCAAAGGTATGGAGAAGCTCTAGAGCTTCTAACAAGGAATCCTAAGGAAGAAAAAAGATTTAGAGCTTCCGGAGCTTACTCAAAAGTAGAAACATTCACATATGATTGCAGCTCTTAATCTAACAAGTCGAAGATGGTGAACAATTCTGGGGTTCCAAAAAAGGAGTTTCCTTAATGTGGTTGAAAATACTTAAGCAAGCAGCCCAAAATGAAAGGATATTCTTGGACCCTAAGGAAAAAAACATTTTTATATCTGAGGTGCAGCTCTTAAGCCAATTTTATGAGCTGCAAAAGCTTTGCCGGCAAGGACGAATGGTAGCATTCCAAATATTCGTTTACGAGACTTCTTCAAATTACCAGATTTTCATAAATGAAAAGACTTCAGGACAAGGGATGTGATTAAACAAAACGAAAATACATAAATATTGCTTTCAGGGACCAATTTCTGTTAATTTCTCAATTAATTTGGATCCTCAACTTCGGGCAACATCAATATTTCCAAACGACCATGGCAACTGTTTTTTGGTAAAATTATAGAATATATTTGCATAAATATTTTATTATAATCGTAAATATGTACATTGCTGATATTATTTATAAAAACAAAAAAATATTTGACTAAATTTAATTAATTGCATTGCTATCTTAAACATAGCTTTGTGTGTCTCTCAAATTAACGCCTCCAAACTCCGTTTTCTAATCCTAATGACCCAACTGATTGGACGATTCCTAAACTACGGCCATCAACAGCTCCCCATGGATTTCCGTTGGTGGTAATAATTCCAGAGGGTCCTTGAATTACTGAACCAAGTCGGCCGAGAGCAACACCTGAAGCATCCCAAGCTCCTGGGGCAGCCCAAGCTTGTTGAGCACCCCATACTCCTGGATCTGCAATTATTCGTGCACCACTTCCAAGCACTACTCCAGGACCAGAACTGACGAGACCTCCAAGACCGGATGTAGCAAGAAGTGCACCACCATCGGTGAGCGATGAAATGACACTACCATCAGATCCTATAATGGTAGATCCACCGGATGGTCCTCTAAGGGATGCTGATCCTACCAAGGTGCCAATTCCACCTACGACAGATCCATGGACCATCGAGAGGGCAACCAAAACAAGTGCGGCCTATTTAACAAAAAAAATAATAAGAATTAACAATTTTATATGATTATTTTACTTACTGTGTATTTCATGTTGTTCATTGTGTGTTTGATGTTTTCCAACTTCACCCCACAGCTTATATACCAAAAACAAACGGTCATGGGCGTAATAACTTCTTGAATTGACCTTAAAAAACTGCATTATTTTTGTAATAGATCTGAGCTATTGCATCAGGGACTTAACGAATATTATGCATGCATAATATTTTCGGTAGTATAAAAACGAAGGTTTTTTATAAAAACTTCTTAATTATCTTCCTGGGTAGAATTGCATAGGTGCAACATATTAAAAATGCGATGGTAGCATCTCCTAAACTAAAAAAAACTTTTACACAATTTTTAAGAGAATTTACAGAAATAAACAAACAATTTGACTGAGGAATCGTACTCCTCAGCTCAGGGGGATTTTAAACTCTTAGGAAAAAAATTAAAAAAAGTAGTTGTAAAGATAAGAATAACTGGCCTTTTAGTTCAAATTCAAAAATATTGTTAAGCCAGTCCTCTTTAGTTTTTTAATGTTCTGATTGTTCATAATTTTTTTTGCCTTGAAGATCAAAGGCTTCATTGGATCCTATTTATTATCTAACTAATAATTCTTCTGCATTGTCTTCAATTTTCTTGCATACTCACTTCAAATCCACGGAGAGTCTAAATCCTAAAACCTACTCGAAAAAAAAAAGATTGATTGCAAAGAAATAAACGGAATTGTGGTTAAAGAGCAAACGGGCAGCAGGAAGAAAAATGTACCAATTAAAGTTCGCCTGGCTAAGTAAGTCCATTTACCATCTTACCATTTAAGATCATCATTCACATGAGTAAGAAGAAGACTAAGTAAGAGTTAAATTTCCGTTTGGGGGTTCAAAATCAGGCACTTTTGTAGTAAAAAGAAATGTAAAGGTTCGGGTGTGGACTTAAATGACATGGGAAATTAAACAATGAAGCTTTTTCATGGTCTCGAAGATCAGCAAAAATTGATGAAATTCCTTTCTTATTCTTATTTATTAGATGAAGTCCATCCCTGTTCGGAAGACTTCCTCACTTTCGTGGATTGGAACCCACGTTAAGCAGTAAAAGAATCTCTGAAAGCAGCTTATTCTTTTTTAGACTCTTCGCCATCAGATGCTGATGCACCTAACTTTTTTTAATATAAATTAAGCTGAACAGAATCAGGCTAATTCCAGATAAATCAATAAAAATTCTTAATATATAGTTAATTTATTAAATTGTTGATTTGAACTCATTCCAGTGACAAACTGTCGGTCTTAATTTTAATTCATTTTAATTATAATAGTAGTTAACGTCTCCAAACTCCGTTGCCTAATCCTAATCCTAAAGGTCCAACGATTCCTACACTGCGAGCACCCCATGGATTTCCATTGGTGGCAACAATTCCAGAGGGTCCTTGAATTACGGTACCAAGTCCGCCGAGAGCAATACTTGGAGCTGCCCAAGCTCCTGGAGCGGCAATGATTCGTGCACCTCCAAGACCGGATGAACCAAGAACCGCACCTCCTTCAACGGCCGATGAAATGGCACTACCATCAGGTCCTACAAGAGTAGCTGCAGCAGATGGTCCTTTGAGGCCTACTGGTCCTACCACTCCCAAGATAGATCCATGAACCATCGAGATGGTTACCAAAACAAGGGCTGCCTGTTTAGGAGAAGAATAATAAAAATTACGAAAAAATTGGAATTTTATTTCACTTACTGTGTACTTCATGTTGTTCAGTGTGTGTTTAATGTTTTTGCAACTTCACCCTGCGATTTATATAGTGAACCAAGCACTCAAGGGCGTAATAACTTCTTTCATTAATCTTTGAAAAATTGCATTAATTTTGTAATGAATGTCAGTTATTGCATCAGGGGTTTAACATACATGCAGCTTTTCCGTACTTTCCAATGAAAGGTATTTATAAAAACTAGCAGAGGTGTGAATATCTGATTAAATACACGAAAAGGGTGATTTGGGAAGATTTTTTTGTATGGGTCCAGTAAAAAAAAATTATATTTTGCGTAAAAATCAAAAGATTTTATATTAAGGCAAATTTAATACTCCAAAGATGTTCCCAACGGTTCATGAGGTCAAAAAGTCCAGTTTACTTCATCAAGTTTTGACCCACGATTGCGATTTAGCAATCTAAATAAAGCTCTAACCGCCAGCCTCCGGCCGTGCTATCTTCAGTTTTTATTAAATTTTACAAAAAGACCAAATCTCGAAGATGTCTTACAGAATGAAACAACTCTCGAGTGGCCAAAGAATACGACAAACGTATATAACCTGAGTATAATCTTAATAAATAAATTTATTGTGTTTTATTAGTGGCAGCTGGTACGGGAAGAGCCAAGGTATGCTGCCCTCTCAATTTTATACTCCTTTACTCTTTGAGTCCACAGTGTAATATTAACAGTTATCTACTAAAAGAAAAGTTTTCTTGTTTAGATACAATTACTGATGTAGTGGAGGGTATTCCATACCTCCCATACCTCCCATACCCCCGGTTTTAGACTGGGTTTGCGACAAAGAGACAAAATCTCTACGCCGAACTGTACCCGACCACCGAGATCTTCCAAATAAAAAGTTACTTTGTGTTCATATTTTTCCATGACCACCAGACCTCCCAATCAGTACTACATTAATCCAAAATAGTAGATTTCAGCAATAAAATCAGCATTTTTGTCTATGTGTTTTGAAAGAATAAAATGTAGGGGCGGATTGGGAATATTTTACCATCTGATTCAGCCCTAATTCTGTATAGGCCTACCGAGCTTTTCCCAGTGATCCTTCTGGCTAGGTGAATTTTGTTGTGAAAAGGTTGAAAACTGCTTATTAATTTTTTATATGACATGCAGAATTATTTTCTAGAAGCACACATATTATGTTCATATTTTTGTGCATATTTTAAACTTAATAGTTGGGATATTCTTCTATACAATCCTTGTACCTGAAAATTACACAATTGGATTGTTGATCAGCTTAAAACCACACAAATTGTGCAGAAAAATTGTACAATTTTTTTCGGTGTCCTGAACGCCGAATGCTATCGACTTAATTCAGTCTGGTGAAATGCTGATGTTATTACTACTTCAACAATGGAAAACTCTCACTTTCTCTACCATTTCCGATAAATTTGTAAGTTATTTAATATATAAAATGTATAGAAAAACGCAAGACTTCTTAAATATATTTAATTTATTGCATTATTGATTTGAACTCATTTTATAGTGGTAAACTTATTATAATTAAAAGAATTAACGCCTCCAAACTCCGTGTCCTAATCCTAATCCTAAAGGTCCAACGATTCCTACACTGCGAGCACCCCATGGATTTCCATTGGTGGCAACAATGCCAGAAGGTCCTTGAATTACTGTACCAAGTCCGCCGAGAGCAACACTTGGAGCAGCCCAAGCTCCTGGAGCGGCAATGATTCGTGCACCTCCAAGACCTGGAGCAGCAACAACCGCACCACCTTCAACAGCAGATGAAATGGCACTACCGTCAGGTCCTACCAGAGTAGCTGCAGCAGATGGTCCTTTAAGGGCTGTTGGTCCTACCAACCCCAAGAGAGATCCATGAACCATGGAAATGGTAACCAAAACAAGAGCTGTCTATTAAAAAAAAAAAAAATTAAACAGAACTGGGAATGATTATTTTACTTACTGTGTACTTCATGTTGATCAGTGTGTGTTTAATGTCTTTCCAACTTTGCCCTGCAATTTATATACCAAAACAATAATTGTTCAAGGGCGTAATAACTTTAATAAATTGTATTAATTTAGTAATAAATGTGAGTTATTGCATCAGGGGTTACATACCATGCGTATGCATGCAAATTTACAAATTTACTTAGCTTTTCCGTACTTTCCAATTAAAACTAGCATTATATTACCTATAATGTCAATAATATATCTTAAAAATTGGATTTCGTTGTCTATTAATATTAACTTCGAGAGGTTGTAGCTCGGAAACGGTTTATTTTTTTATATTGGGTTCAATCTTAAAGGGTTGGCGGTCTTTTTATAAAAATCCTATATACAAACATTAAAATTTGCTCACCCTGTACATTTTAGAAAAAAATTTATGTAACGAAAGTTGTAGAAAATTTGATGGGGATAAATTTTTGTTATAAAAACTTTTTCCTATTTCTTTGCATTTCGAAGTTATGATGGATTATGTCTTATTACTTCAAGTAAATCTCATTTTAATAGGCTTCGTGCCACAATGCAAAATTTGAAAAAAATTTGTTGATACACAGACATACAGACATTTTCCAAAAATAAGGGGGAGGTTGAAAGAGGGAGATTAGAGAATCTAATCTGTGGAAAACTGCAAACGATAGATTTAAATTTTCTTTACGTAAAAAGATAGCATTTTAAACCAGCTAAGGTGACACAGATTTGTATTGTTAGGGTAGGTGAAGGTGAAGGGGTGAGCATTAAATGAACGCAAAGTATGCAGTGTAATCCCGCCCTTTCGGTCCAGAAAAGCATTTACACCATTAAAAATCTTTTGGTACCAATGACAAAATTATTGAATAAATTTCAAGTTTTAAAAATAAGTTGCTTTTATCCAGCTTTCTACAAAATTTTTGAGGGCTAAACCCAGTGGCGGCTGGTACGGAAAGGGCGATAGAATGCAGCCCTCCCACAAGAGAATATTACGTTAACATTTCATTTTTTTTTAACTCAGACAATTCCATAAGCCCAGTGGCGTACTGGATGAACTTTTTACTCCTTTAAAACAAGAACATCTGTATGTCGCGACAGTAAACACTGGGGGGTCCCATGTGATTTTATTAACCATAAAATTGTGCTCGGTATACCTATTAGGGCCGAAATATTCACATCTCGTTAATCTTCTAAGTAACTGAAGTAACCTATGAACCTACCACGTGACGTCGATTCGTCAAATATCAGACGTCCGTTGTAGGTTTAAAGCAGTGGCGGCTTGTCATACAGGGCATAGGAGCACGTGCCCTCCCATCTCAAAACCAAAAACAATAGATTTTCATTATAAATAAATATTTTAAAAACTATTTTTTTTATTTGGTGTCCTCCCACTCGAGAAGTAAATAATTCAGCCCTTAGAGGTACCATAAATTGCGGGCTCTCATCTCTCTCTTCTTAGCCTCCCTGGCCTGTAACCCTGTTTTTAATAGTTGATATGGTGGCAATCATAAACCTATGGAGACCACCGGTCTATAATAATCATGTCTATGGATAAAAGACCCATGAACACATTGCTGGTAGGTACATTATAAAAACAAAATATTTCTTAAAGAGATTAAATTTATTGCATTATTCATTTGAACTCATCATAGTGCCATTTTGTCAGTCTTAATTTGAATACATTTTAATTATAATAATTTAACGCCTCCAAACTCCATGTCCTAATCCTAATCCTAAAGGTCCAACGACTCCTACGCCATGACCCCATGGGTTTCCGTTAGTGGCAACAATGCCAGATGGTCCTTGGATGACTGTACCAGCAATTGCTGGAGCAGCCCAAGCGCCTGGAGCGGCCCAAACTCCTGGAGCTCCCCAAGCACCGTGAGTGGCAACTACACCGGGTGCAACAGCAGCATTGATGATACCTCCGTGACGAGGGGCAGCAACAACTGCACCACCTTCAACGGCCGATGAAATAGCACTACCATCAGGTCCTACAAGAGTAGCTGCAGCGGATGGTCCTTTGAGGGCTACTCCAGGGGCAGCTGGGCCTACCAAGCCAATACCTCCAATGACGGAGCCATGGACCATGGAGATGGTAACCAAAACAAGTGCTGCCTATTTAATAAAAAAAAAAATGAATAAGAATTATAGAGAACTCAATTATTGTTTTACTTACTGTGAATTTCATGATGTTCAATGAGAGTATGATATTTCTTCAACTTCACCCTGCAACTTATATAGGTAAATTGGTAAACCTTCAAGTGCGCAATTACTTCTTGTATTACCCATAAAAAAATTGAATTAATTTTGTAATAATTGTGAGTTATTGCGTCAGGGGTTTAAAGGAAACGTACATACATGGAATGTACTTAGCTTTTCCGTACTTTCCAATTACATTAAATAGATTGTTCAATTGGAAGGCTTGCTCTTAAGCTCTCCTTGACGGTTTAGAAAAATTCGTGCGGGGGGGGGGGAGGATTTTCAAGTATTCTAGACTGAACTTCCAAAAAATCTAAAAAGCATTTAGGTGATGTTCTTTTTCTAAATTATTAAAGGATATAACACTTCATCTGTTTGATTTAGCTCCGCAACTCCCACAAGGTAAATATTTCAAAAATACAAAAAAAATTAAATTGCACTATTTATTATTGGAATATAATTGAATTATTTATAAACAATTTATAGTAGATTAAACTAATAAATTAGATTTATAACCTTGTTGTGAATATAACTATCACCAACTACACCTACAATTTTACAATATAATAATAATATTATACATGTAATTGATGAATAATCCATTTTTTTAAATTCGATTTGGTCTGAAGGCAGTAACGCCCGTATCATTAAATTAAATTTTATTGACTGGCTTGAAGATAAAAATTTATATTATTTATTGATTGTTTTCCTGCGATCTTTGCTGAGCCTCTATTTGTGCGATCGCTTCTTGATTTGCTGCCATTTGTGCTAGAACTTCTTTTTGTTGAATTTCTTTCAATTCTTCTTCTGCCTGCAATACTCGAGCAACACCTTCGCTATTTTCGTTTGTTACCACCTCAACGGTTTCGGTTAATTCCTCCGTACTGGAGTCTGAAAAAAATTATGTGAATTCCGCATGATTTACGGTGGGATCTCTGTTACCATCTCCTTCGGTTACTTTAGTTTCTGTTTTGGGTGGGATTAATTCCACTCCAGTTGGAGGTATTGGAGCAGGGACTACAACGGGTACTGATGGGAGTACCACTCCCCATCCAATTTTGGATGTGATAACACTACCATCGGGACCTTTGATGACGACAGAATCAGGACCTTCGATTATGACGCCAACCTTTTCAGGAGCGGGATAGCTCGTAACGCATTTTATGATTACGACAACGAGGACAAAAGCCTGCAAAAGAACAGTTTTTGAGCTTTCAAAGCTTCCAATTATATAACACTTGGTATTTGCGCTCTATTTATTGTCAAAGGTGTGCTAAAATTAAGTAAGCTTTTTTAAAAATATGAGTTACCTTGAAATAATAATAATCGCCGTGTAATAATTAATAGTAGTTGTTTTCCAACGTAAATCATATTTTTATATAGAGTTTTTTTTAAATTTAATTTGAGGTATATTAAATTCTTCAATCAATCCTCAATTGTGGGAGGGTAGTAAAAGGTGGTGTTCTCAAAGCGGTCAGCCACCCGTGAACAAATTTTGAACAAATATTTGGCGTAAAAAAATATATAACGCAACATATAACCGCAAAGATAAAAATGATATATGCATTTTGTGGTTGGACCCACCTTGTGGTTTCTAAAATATCTTGGTCATTTCATAGCTAATTAAATATTTTATGGTTTTGTTATTTGAACCATTGTTACACTTTGACTATATGGCAGATTAAGATTTTTTAACTTACCAATGACTTCATTTTCAAAAATTTATCACTTAACTCTTACATGTGCAACTGCAAATCATCTCAAGAAAATTTTCTCTTATATAGCCTCGTGACAATTTTGCATTTTGCACACCCATCTTTTACATTTCCATTTAATTTCCACATTTACATATAAAATAGCTTTATAATGCAACAAAGAAAAGTCTTGCGTATAAACAAATTAAATTTTATTTGAACACATTTTTATATATTTACAATAATGACAAAATATACACATAAATAAAACAAAATGAGTAAATGTCGTTGTCCTTTGAAGCGCACGTCAATGAAGAAATAAAAATTTAAATTTGAAGAAAACAAAATAAATACATGAAAATATAGTACAAAAAATTTTGTTTGGGTGCGTTAACTTTCAAGAAAGTTACCAACCGTGGTGACCAAGTCCAATATGACCATTAACTCCATGAGAAACAATGGTTCCAGCTGGTCCAGCAACGACGGCACCAAGACCATGTCCAAGACCGACACCGTGTCCAAGACCGACTCCAAGACCAAGACCAAGACCACCAACTAATCCTGGTGCGACAACAGCGGCTCCATGACCAGCCCAGTCTTGGGAAGCCAACAAACCTTCGCCGTGCCATTGTCCATCATCGTGTCCAATAGCCAAACCATGAGCACCAGCCCAACCACCGTGTCCAATTGCGTTGGGGATTCCATTTGGTCCAATAGCACCATGTCCAGTTACGATTCCAGCTGGTCCAGCAGCTCCATTGCTAGATACTACACCTGAAGCACCAACGAGTGGAAGATGACCGTGTCCATGTCCATAACCCAAACCTCCCCACAAACCGGAGGGTGCGGCGCTGGCCATAACTGCCACACAGGCGAATGCAACTACGGTCTGAAATTTAAAAAAAAAGAGTTTGTAATTTTAAATTGCAGATGCAGAAATCTCGGTCTTACCAAAGTATTCATTGTAGTATAAGAGGAGATCTTGTAAAGCTGAAGAACTGTACAATGTCACTAGGATAGCAACCCTAGTTTATATACTTGGATAATGTCCTTCATGAACAACAAATAATTGTTTATTTGTAATAGTAAATTTACCTCCCGATCAAACTGACCACGCCTTGGTTTCCGTACTTTAGTTTTTAGAGTGCAATTAGAAGGTAAATAGCATTGCCATGTTAAAGTAAAACTGTTTAATTACAAATCGTAATCACATGTCGTTATTAATTAACACTTCAACAAAATATATTGTTCAGAACAAACAAGGACGAATTACAATAATTGACTTATTAAATTATTTCATCCTAAAGCTTCCTATTGATATAATATAAGCTCGAATTGAATAATATTGTAAATTTATTAATGAAACTCTGAAATGACTGAATTAATTATTCATGCAGACGGTTCATTATTCATGTTTAATGTGATGTTTATTAATGCGATCATTCACCAACTAAATATTAATTGCCAAACCTCATAACATCATTATTTTACACCTAATGAAGAGGAAACTTTAAATTATCAGTTTTATTAAACTAATAATTTTTATTTTATTATACTTAAATAAATTATCCGGTGTTCGGTACATTATTTACTCAGCATAAAATGTAAGTTACAAAACTATGGTTTTTTTAAATTTACATTTTTGTTCAACTATTAGGTCAAGAATTAACCGAGATATGGTTTTCTCAAGGTATTGTGTTTTTTACTTAAGATAATCTTAAGAATAAAATTAAAAGATAATTTAATTTGCTGTATTTTCGCTTTTTGTTTACTCTCCTACGACAAAAATTGGTCAAGTTCGTTTTTTTTTTCAGAAAATTAATTAAGTGTAAAAATCAAAATATCTAAAGAAAATGCAAGAAATTCCTTAGAAACCGCCAGAATTTTCTGGAACTCACTGAATTTCTTAGAAAACCATATGTAGTAGAAATCGATGAAAATAATCCTTGTTTCTTAAATTTGCACTCGTTTCTTCTGGAACTCTTTAAAAATTCTTGTAAATCTCAGGGATTCTTTAAAAATCATTGGAATTATTTAGGAATTCCCGGAATCTTGAAAAGGTTTGAATTTGTTAGAAAAATATTTAAATCCATGAAATTCTTTGAAAATTATTTAAAAACCTTAGAATTTATCAAAATCTTAGTTGTTTCGTATTTGGTTGAAATTCATTGGAATCCATAGAAATCTTATGAAAATCATGAAAATCTTAGAAAATCTTAGGATTACTATAGATCAGTTTTTTGTTTTTTTAACATTTTTTTACTAAATTCCCGATTTTTTTTGAAATTTTGGTATGGAATTCTTTAGAAACCTCCAAAATTTCTTCCAAATCACTGAAATTTTTTGATGGCCATGTGAATCAATGATTTAATAATCATTGGAATTGTTTTAAGATTTGTTAAATTTCTTTATAATTTCCGGGATTCTTTAGATCGCTCTAAAATCTCTTAAAAAGCCTTGCAATCATTGGAAATCTTAGAAAATCCTAGAAGAAATTAAAAAAATTTATTTTGGATTTTAGTGCTAAATTACCAGAATCTCTTGGAAATCCCCGGTATTCTATAAAAATCTCTGGAATTATTTGAAGATTTACTAAATTTCTTGATAATTTCCGGGATTCATTAGATTTCCCCAAGCTCGGTTAAAAATCTCTGCTATCCTTGGAAATTTTAGGATATCCTAGAAAATTTTATTTTTGATTTTATTGCTAAATTATTAGAATATTTTGGAAATCCCCGGTATTCTTCAGGAATCTCTGGAATTATTTGTAGATTTACTAAATTTCTTGGTAATTTCCGGGATTCTTTAGATCGCCCCGAACTCTCTTAAAAATCTTTCCAATCCTTGGAATTCTTAGATAATTTTATTTTTGATTTTACTGCTAAATTACCAGAATTTTTTGGAAATCACCAGTATTCTTTAGGAATCCCTGGAATTATTTGAAGATTTATAAAATTTCTTGGTAATTTTCGAAATTCTTTAGATCGTCTCTCTTAAAATCCTTGGAAATCTTAGAAAATCATAGAAAACTTTATTTTTGATTTTACTGCTAAATCAGCAGAACTTTTTGGAAACTTCGGTATTCTTTAAAAATTCCTTGAGTTATTTGAAGATTTATTAAATTTCTTGATAATTTCAGGGATTCATTAGATTGCTCCGAGCTTTATTAAAAATCTCGGCAATCTTTGGAAATTTTAGGAAATCCTAGAAAATTTTCTTTTTGATTTTATTGCTAAACTACCAAATTTTTTGGAAATCTCCGGAATTCTTTAGAAAACTCTGGAATTATTTGAACATTTACCGAATTTATTGGTAATTTCCGGGATTCTTTAGATCGCCCGGAACTCTCCTAAAATTCCTTGCAATCTTTGGAAATCATAGAAAACTTTATTTTTGATTTTGTTGTTAAAATATCAGAATTTTTTAGAAATCCCTGGAATTATTTGAAGATTTACTAAATTTCTTGGTAATTTCCTGGATTCTTTTAGATTGCCTCGAACTCTCTAAAAAATCCTTGCAATCCTTTGAAATATTAGGAAATCCAAAAAAACTACATTTTTTATTTTACTGCTAAATACCAGTATTTTTTTTAAATCCCCGGTTTTATTTTGGAATTTTTTGAATTAGATTTACTAAATTTATTGGTAATTTCCAGGGTTCTTTTAGATTTCCCCATACTCTCTTAGAACCCCTTGCAAACTCTGGAAATATTAGGTTATCCTAGAAAGCTTCATTTTTGAGTTTACTGCTCAATTCCAGAATTTTTTTAAAAATAAAACTCTCTTAAAAATCCTTGCAATCCTGCGAAATCCTAGACAACTTTATTTTCGATTTGACTGCTAAATTCCAGAATTTTTTGAAAATCCCCGGTTTTATTTAAGAATCTCTGGAATTATTTGAACATTTACTAAGTTTCTTGATAATTTAATTTTTTACAAA
Source organism: Cantharis lateralis (assembly GCA_963170105.1). Taxonomy (NCBI): domain Eukaryota; kingdom Metazoa; phylum Arthropoda; class Insecta; order Coleoptera; family Cantharidae; genus Cantharis; species Cantharis lateralis. The sequence continues at coordinate 2,789,476 of OY720627.1, forward strand.
CATTTCCGGGATTCTTTCAATCGCCCCGAGCTCTCTTAAAAATCCTTGCAATCCTTGGGAATCTTAGGAAATCTTAGAAAACTTTATTTTTGATTTTACTGTAAATTTCTGTATTTTTTGAAAATCACCGATCTTCTTCAAAAATCTCTAGAATTATTTGAAGATTTACCAAATTTGTTGGTAATTTCCGGGATTCTTTAGATCCAAACTCTCTTAAAAATTTTTGCAATCCTTGGAAATCCTAGAGAACTTTATTTTTGATTTTATTGCTAAACTACCAGAATTTTTTGGAAATCCCCGATATTCTTTAGAAATCCCAGAAATATTATGAAAATCTTAATAAATCAAAAAATCTTTCAGATATTAGTTTTTTCCGCTTTTTATAATTTTTGTACTAAAATTCTCTGGAATTTTTAAAAAATTGATGGAATTTCTTGAAAATTTCCAGAATTCTTTGGAAATATTTTATAAATTCTTGAAAGTTTGTATTCAATTTACAATTCAATAAAAGGGAATTTAAACTTGATTTACTTAAATTCGGGTTTAAACTATGACTGACGTGCTGGCCTTAAGAAGCCAATATACTTACTTTTAAAAAACATAATTACTAGTGCACTGGAGGGTATTCCATACCCCCCAGGCCCCCCGGTTTGAGAGACAAACCGTGTGTATGCATGTTCTATTGCTTTTGCTGTACCGGGCGGTCGGGGGGGAGGGGAGTGGGAATCAGAGGGGAGTATGCCTTCTAGTAGCTTAGTAATTACACAGACTTGATTACTGTTTAAAATTGCAAGTTTTAAATACGCAATCCCAAATAATATGTTATCGAATAAATTACGTCCCCTCCCCCGTCTTTTATACTACAAACCGGAGAGTTAAAAATAAATTGTTTTCTTTCAGAAAGCAAGATAAATAAGAACAAAACTAAGTTGGCGTAATATATTTAAATTCCAGTATATGAGACGACACATAAAATAAATAAAAGATGGGAAAACAATTCAAGCTCAAACTGCTTGAGTTTTTTCCGAAATTTCCGCTCTGCACTTAAGCAGAGAGATCACACCAAGCCACTGCATTGCCATGAACTGCATTTCTTTAGAGGTCAAAAATTAGATATTAGCAGAATAATTACTTAATACAATTTTCTTATAAAATTATATTAATTTTTGAATTAATTTCGTTTTAAATTCTAATCACTATTTTTTTTTTCACTTTGATCTCTTTGTTTATTTTACTCTTAGGTGAAGGCCAAGTTTAAGAATTCTTTTGTCGTTGGTCATATCGAAAGCTATTAAGGTCAAATCTATTTTTTTCCATAATTGAGGAATACAAAAACCCAAATTCCGTTAAATCATTACGAAAGAAATAAACAAAGACAATTCCAGTTTAATAATTTTATTAATAAAAAAAACTGAACCAATCAATGTGAGCTTTTTGAAATATTGAACAGTAGAATCTACTGGGCGTGAAATATTACACAATCTAATATTGTTCGATTATTCGATTATCCTTGAGGTCTGAACCAACGATGGATATATTAATAATAATAATAATATTGTCTTACACAATTCTCCAAAAGAAATTGCACTTAATTCAAGAAGTTGATTAGAAAAATAACTTATGGAATTTCTTATCCGATGGGTGGGTACTTGAAAATGTTATGTATCTTATTAAAGTTTAAAGTTGAACATTACCTTTGCCTTGATTTTTCCACGACTCATACAATTTTATATTTGCATTAAACTAAAGGGACATTTAATTTCACTTGTCCTTGCATTTGTGAAAAACTCACTAAATGTGATTTATTTTCTTGCTGAGTTGCAGGTTCTGCTATGTACACCAGACACCTTTTTTAACAAAGGACGCACATTATAACAGAAACATTATGGATCGCTACACCGTAGGAATTCAATCTGCCCCTCCTTGAAAAAAATTCTATGGGCGCCCATGACACAGCAAATAATAAGCCATAAATTATTATTATGTAAATACAACGTAACAAAAATTTTAAAAAATTACGATACATTGAAGAAAGCTTATTGTCCAGAAAACGTGCGACCACCTTCGAGAGGAACGAAATATTGATGAAAAAAAATTAATAAGTTTATTATAAATTTTATCAGATTAACAATATTATCGAGTAGGAAGAATTTAGAAAGCAAAATATTATGAAACCACCTGTGAGTAAACGATTGTTAGAAGGCGAACAACCGCAAATAAAATGCACCATTTCTTATGCGCCGTTTCTGACTGACAGCGACTTAAACCAAGACTCTGCAAAATTCAAAAAAATATAGTCATCTATATCTCGGAAACGGTTCGATAAAATTGAAAAATGTATATGACCAAAAATGTAGAGAAGGAAATTTACAAGAAAAACATACTTATTAATTTTTTTATTTCGTTGCACCGTTTCCGAGATATAGATGACAATAGTTTTTGTATTTCACAGTCATGTTTAATTCGCTGTCAGTCAAAAAAGCTTTTTTGGGTCCAATAAAAAAACACAAAATATTCCATCTCGCAGTTTGTTATTTAAATTATATCACTTTATGTTTTTCAAAATCAAAAAAATTTAAATTCCAATTTTCCCGCCAAAACAAAATAACATGCGCCAATCGTCATTGGCCCCAATCGATACGAATTTGTTTACGCAGGTTGACAAGTAAACAAGCCGAAGGTTATTGAATGTCAAAGTGTGAGATTATGGGTAATTTCCCGGCATACCATGCATTTTTGTATCAAATGGAATTTAATTTTTAAATTATCGGGACCGCAAATTCGGAATGCTATTTAAATTAAACGAAAATTTTACAATTTATCACCTCGATATAATTAGTTTTACAGTTAGTTCGAGCATGTGGCAGCCATTTTAGAATTTCACTTGATTTACTGTTCCTTAATATTGCACAAATTTCCGGATTAAAAGTGTTAAAAGTATGGAAAACGCCGACTCCGAACTACAAGAAAAACCAATTTATCAGTTTTACACGATAATTAACAACGGCGCGGGTTTGGTTTACAATCAGGAAGAGCAACAAGAAAGTTTGTACAAAATCGACGAAAATGACGAAAGTGCAGATCAAATCGTCTACGTTACGTTAAATCAACCCGAAGAAGGTGAAGAAGATTCTAACAACGTCGATGGTTTAATAAACGAGAACATTTACGAAAACATAACCTCAACCTCCAACGGATTGAAATTTGTCACTCTCGATGATGGACAAATTTACATCACTTCGGCGGACAATTCCGGTAAATCCCAGCTAAATTTACCCTTCACTTCTATTCAAATCCCCGTTTTCAGATCTATCGAACCTAGAATCCAACTGTTCGTTGCTGACCAATATTAACGAAGACTCTCAGAGTTTCGTGGACGATGTTACTTTAGTTGACAACGAGGATGAGATAATAGAAAGCGCTGGCGGTAGGAGACTGCGTCATGATTGTATTATCTGAACCTTACAATTCTTATTTTGACAGATGATGATTCTAATTACCGAAAAATCAAGTTGGAAGATGGCACTTGTGCTTTGATTGACGCTTCTGTGTGGGACTCCTTGATACAAGAAACCTCACCGCAGGAAACCGAGCCGAAAAATAAACGAAAATTTCATTGTACTTACGTAAATTGTGGTAAATCTTTCACGACTTCGCATCATTTACAGGTACAACTTTTCCTTTCTCTATTGGAAATACTCAAATTTTATTTTAGGTTCACAATCGAAGCCACACTGGGGATAGACCCCACGCCTGTAATGTGGAAGGGTGTGATAAAGCTTTTGCAACCGGCTATTCGTTAAAAGCTCACTTACGGACCCACACAGGTGAGAAGCCCTACGGTTGCACGATTTGCCTGAAACATTTTAAAACTTCTGGCGACTTACAGAAGCACATTCGCACACACACAGGTAAGAGTTTTTTCTCATCGATTTATTATAATAATAATTATTTTTATTTGGATAGGTGAAAAGCCATTCAAGTGTCCGATCGAAGGTTGTGATAAATCGTTTACCACGTCCAATATCCGCAAGGTTCACATACGATCGCATACAGGCGAGAGACCCTACGTCTGCGAAGTTGCAGAATGCGGAAAATCGTTTGCTTCTGCCACGAATTACAAGAACCACATGAGAATTCACTCTGGCGAAAAACCATACTTATGCTCTGTACCGGTGAGTTTTTGAGAACGATGCCGACGGTGTGTATTAATTGATATTATTTAAGGGATGCGGTAAAAGGTTTACCGAATATTCCTCTTTGTACAAGCACAATGCCGTTCATCAACCCTACAAAATGTTTCGATGTGATTACTGCGACCAACTGTTCAAATTTGAACACACACTGCGATTGCACAGAAAGACTGCACACACCATCATTAAAACAGAAGATGGAACGGAGTTTTATTTTTCAGACCAACAGAAGTCGATGGTACTGGAAATTAACGAGTCGGATGATCTCAATGCGATTATGGATCCTAATTTGTTGACAGATGAAAGTAACTTGCAGTACGATGACGGCGAATTATAAATGCTAAACTTGATATCAGTAGAATCACCTGCTTTCGTATCATATAGAAACATCCATTTTAGCGGGATAGGTTAATTTCGATGAGTGCTTAAAGCAACTGCGAACATTGAAATGAGATATTTAAGATCTGTATTGACATTCCAAACCAAAATAAAACTAAATTGTCTTTTAGTGTTTAAGTTTGTTTTTTGAAAAATCGTGCAAACCGGAATTTTGGAAAATAACCCTCCTACGTCCAGATATAAACAGAAACTCCTGGCGGATGAGAAGGTTTGGCTTGATTTTTTACTGGTTCACCTTTTTAATTAAAATTATCTTGTATAAAACCATAGGCATCCTTGCGGGGGGCAATCCCAAAAGATATCACTTTGAAATTTGTCAGTATTAAACAGCAGCTTTCAGCTCTTTCGATGGGTGTACGTGCCCTCCGAAGCAAGGATTAAATCGAAAATTCAAATGCAGCCTCATGAAGATTACCCAAATGCTACAATAAACTTAACAGAAATTTTTTATTAAGCTTAATAATTTTTTTTTAAGTTGTCGGAAAAAAGTACATGTTTTATTTGGAGCTAATGTACTTTTTGTGGCTCGTCTGTAATTGTCCTTCTGTTTGTAGTTTTGTTTCTTTGTTCGTTGATTGGTTGGCTCATTTGTGTGTTTGTTCGTTTGTTTATTTATAATGTTTTTTTAATTCTTATATTCATTAGTTTGTTTTTCGATTCCTTCGTTCATTTGTTTCTTGGATCTTGAGAATTTTTTCAAGAGATGGAAAGAAAACGTTAAATTTTATTTTTTTGCTGCCACAATTTTTAGGTATATTTAAAAAATTCGGCTGCCGTAAAAGGTCAGAATGTAATGTTTCCTCGCTTAATAGTTATTTATGTACCAAGAGGGTAAATTGGTATGCAATTTGTTTCACAGGCTGTGCGGCCTAAAGGCCGCACTGATTTACTCTAACTTCCCGAGTTTTCAGGTTGGCATATTATTTGTCGCTAAATTGAACTTTCTAAATTTTATACGGTGAGTGTAAAAAGTATTCGTACACTCCTATGTTGGCAATGCAAAATGAACATTTTTAAGCCGTTTTTTGTCATAAAAATCGATTTTTGAACAAAACTTTTTAGACATTTTTTGTTGCAAATTTCATAGCCTTCAATTTTGTTTATATACAATTTTCTATTTTGTCGCACCGTTTCTGACTGACAGCGACTTAAACTAGACTCAGAAAAATACAAACTATATTTTCATCTATATCTCGAAATCGGTGCGACAAAATTGAAAAATGTATATGGATAAAACTGTAGAGAATGAAATTTACAAGAAAAAATGCCTATTCATTTTTCTATTTTGTCGCACCGTTTCCGAGATATAGATGACAGTATTATTGTATTTAACTGAGTCTATAGTTTATGTCGCTGTAAGTCAAAAACGGCGCTACAAATTAAAAAAATGCAAATAAACAAAATTGAAGGCGATGAAATTTGCAACAAAATATGTCTAAAAAGTTTTGGTCTAAAATCGATTTTTATATGACAAAAAACGGCTTAAAAATGTTCATTTTGCATTGCCGACATAGGAGTGTACGAATACTTTTTACACTCACAGTATGATTACTTTTTTTCGGAATTGGACAAAATCCCGCCAGAGCATAATCCCGTCTAACCACAAACCCGCCGAACCACAATTTTACGAACGTAAAATCAGTGAAATTAAATTAAAATAATGAAAAATCTCATCCAAAACTTGCAATAAATTAAAAAAGAATTTAAAAATTAAATAAGAAGTAAACAAATAATACAATATTATTATATATTATTATTAAAATATGTCATAGGTTAGGTTAGGTTACACTAAAAAAAATAATTGATGAAAATTCACCATTTTTGCGCCACTGAACGAAATTCATGACATTAATGAACAATTCATAGTATTCATGAACAAAATTATTGTATTTATGAATTCGTTCATCAATATGATTATTTTCATTCATCGGCGCAAAAATGATTAATCATATTTTTCTGTCCAGGGAAATTCAAAATTTCTCCGCGAACCAGTAGTTTGGCGACCGCTTTCTTTGATATTATTAAATGTTATTCAATTACATCTATAACAGCATTAATTTATCTCTTTATCTGCGCCTTGGGTACCGCAACCTAAGAAGATATGGAGGTTACAAGAGAGCGATGAATCAGTGCGGCCTTTAGGCCGCACAACCTGGGCAATCAAGTTTATGCCATTCCAATACTATAAGATCATGATGGCCGACAAACTACTCGATCACCTGATCAAAAAGAAAATTTTATGGCATATAGTTTGTAAGATTGCTGGACAAGTGGAGCGCGATCAGTAGGGGCGAGTCACAAAAAGTACATTGGCTCCAAATAAAACATGTTATTTTTTGTAACATAAAATAATTGTTTAACTTGATATAAATAATTATGCTTATTTATGTTAATAATTATTGAAATTATTTTCAGTATATTTACATAATATATTCAAAAAATTATAAAAATGAAGAATTTTAACACTGACCCAATTTTAAATCGAACTAAATGGAATTTAATAAAAATTTGCTATATATTTGTAATAATTATGCTAATGTTTTATATTATATAATTTAATTCATACACCTCCACATCTTATTACCATAATGCATTTTATATATTACTTATTTTGCCCATGGCTAATCAATCAGCTTATCTACGGTCTGCGGTGCTTCGACGTATAAATTAACAGAAAAACTCAGGAATTATAAACAATTCAATATTTTTTATTGAAACACATTTTAATATTTACAGTTTATGTATCAAGTTGTCAACAATGTGTGATAAAATGTACATATAAATAAAAAAAAATGGAAAATGTCGGAATCCTTTGAGCGCATGTTGATGAGAGATAATAAATTAAAAATATACACGAAGAATATTTTAAGGTTCTGCTGTTAACTTTTAAGAAAGTTACCAACCATGATGACCAAGTCCATGATGACCATGAATACCATCAGCGACAATGGTACCAGCTGGTCCAGCAATGATGGTTCCGTGTCCAAGACCGACTCCATGTCCAAGACCGACTCCATGTCCAAGACCGAGTCCGTGTCCAAGACCAAGACCATGGATACCGGCTCCATGTCCAGCCCAGTCTTGGGAAGCTACCAAACCTTCACCGTGCCATTGTCCATCATCGTGTCCGTGTCCAATAGCCAAACCATGAGCACCAACCCAACCGATGCCAGCGTGTCCAACTGCATTTGGGATTCCGTTGGGTCCAACGGCACCGTGTCCGTTGACAACGCCAGCTGGTCCAGCAGCTCCGTTGCTAGAAACTACTCCTGAAGCTCCAACCAAAGGTAAGTGGCCATGACCATGTCCGTGTCCATAACCCAAACCTCCCCATAAACCGGAGGGTGTAGCACTAGCTAAAACTACCACACAGGCAAAGGCAGCTACGGTCTGAAAAATAAAAATTAATATTTGTTACCAACCCTTGGACGTAATTCTTACTAAAGTATTCATTGTAGTATAAGTGGAGATCTTGTAAAGCTGAAACTGTACAATGTCTAATATGATATCAACCCTAGTTTATATACCTACTTCAATTACGTCCTTGATGATCATTAAAGAATAATTTTGAAGAATTTGTGATAGTACTATAAATTTACTTCCCGTTAATGTTGACCCCGCCTTAGTTTCCTACTTTTAGTTTTCTAGACTGCAATTAGAAGGTAAATAGCATTGCCATACTAAAAATAAAACTCATTCCAATTATTAAACAGATACGTAAAGGTGATTTCGAGTAAAGGGACAGGTTCAATTTGTTTTTACAAAATTTTTGCTGTGCGGACTATTATTATGTAAATTATATTTAAATATACTTATGTATAATTTGTATATTATGCTAAGTGCAACATTTATTTATAAAATATCTAAAAAAATGTAAACACAAAAAAAAATATGCCACTTACTTGGTTTGGGTACTGGAATTTACAGTCCAGTACTTTTGCTAAAATCCAAAACTGCATCGAGTAGGTAGCATTTTTTATCTGTCAGTATTTGCAATGTCACTGTTAACTTGACAGTTTTGAAAGTTTAAAAAATTTATAGCAAAAGTTTCAATTATGATAAATTCGGGTGGAGCTCCACTAATATTGAGAAAATTACACTTCACCAAGCTGCTAAATTATTTGTGGATACCATTGAGGAATTTTAAATTGAAAAACCCCGATGAAGAAAATGCCATCGCCTTGAATAATTTAAACAAATTTAGCTTTAGAAAAGCGAGTGTAAAGGTCTTGGTAAGTTTGGTGGACTTTTCAAAACTTGTTGGTACCAAAATGGGTTCCAGTAATGCCAACGATCACAATTTGATTGCTGTAAGCCCAATACCTACCACGGGCAAGCAATCGACGTTTGGCCTAGACCAAAAGATTTTGCCTTCGTTTAGGTTGAACTTGGGAAAATTTTCTACTTCGTCGGATTCGAACAATGGATGTGACGATAAACCAGGACGTCATTTGTATCATAAGGAGGTCGTGGAAGCGGTGAATAAGCAAATTCTGGATGAATTGAACGCTTGCTATGCTTATTTATCCATGGCGTGCTATTTTGGCAGAAGCGACGTCGCCTTGCCAGGGTGTCAGGGTTTCTTCATGAGAATGCACGAAGAAGAGCATGGACACGCATTGAAATTAATCAATTATCAAACATTACGAGGAGCACATGTTAAGCTTTATCCAATTCATGCTCCGGAAGTTCAAGACTGGGAATGCATCGAGAAAGCGTTAGCCGTTGCCCTCGATATGGAAAAAATTGTGAAAGAGGTCAGTTTATTCCAGACGAGCCAGGGGCCAGGTTCTTTAATAATATCTCATTGTAGAATTTGATGGCAGTGCACACAGTGGCAAATAAACATTGCGATATATCAACAACAGACCTCATCGAAGCTCACTTTATGGAAGAACAGGCAGGTACTCCAAAATTTGTACCATGTAAATTTGCTACAATTTCAGAATTTTAGGAACGATCTATTTGTGAAATAGCCCGTTTGCTTAAAAGACTGGCAAGTATGGGTTCGACGGGAATCGGAGAATATTTGTTCGATAAGGAAATGCACAGAATATTCGTAAAAGCTGCGAGCAAGAAGGGAATATCGGTTGAACCTGAGAAACCGGAATATTATTTGTAAAATAAAACTTTGCTAGCTTTTTGATTATACATTTTATTATTATACATATTATAAATTTAAAAATTGACCAGCAGTATCACGCATTCTCATTTCTTCGTTATAAAAAATAGCGAAAACCTAGATTTTCGTTTTTCTGGATTCAACCCGAGCTCTTGCGCTGTGCCCTAAACGGATCCCATCAAGCCATTGCCAAGCAATTCGGAATCTTCCTGCAATTGTTTCGAAATACTTTTGACTGAGATTTCTAAATTTAAAAAATATCTTCCAATAAATTACATCTTTCGGTCCGTTTTCCGCAGAAAATATAAATATCACATTCTTCATTTTGGGGTAAAGCTCTATTGCTAATTTGTGCATTTTAAAATACTGAATTACACCTAATTCTAAAAATACTGTCAAGTCAGGTTTATTCGTTCAGTTCTCCCAACTTTTGGTCGAACATAAAAACACCCAATCCATCTCCGACCCGCTTCAAATTTGTCACGTGATCAGCAATTTCCTTAATGGAATCAACTTGCTCTTGCAAGAAGTGCGTTTCCATGAAATCACACAAATTCACGTCCATGTGACCAGAGGCGACGCTGTGGAAGTTGAGCAGATGCTGAAAATTTTCATGCAATTACTGAGACCAAAAAATTAAAATTAAATTCCACTTACGTCATTGACTTTCCTTTCCAGTTCCAGAGCTGCATGCATTGCTTCGTGTGCACTTCCCCATTCGTGTTTTTCGGGTGCCTCGACGTCGGTCAATATGATGTGGCCTCCACGTTTGTTCATGTAGTTCATGAAGAGACAAGCATGTTCTCGTTCTTCGTCTGACGCTTTTTTGAAATACTTGTGAAGTCCATTTAGAGCCACGTCGTCTCTATCGAAGTAGTAAGACTGGAAGAAATGAAAATTTTTCAAATAAAAGTCTTCAAATTTTTACACCCATGTGTGCTGAAGATGACTAATAAATGTCCGAAACCAGTTGAATCAAATCACGATTAAATTCAGAACTTGTAACTGAAATCCATTGCTTTGGGTTCAATAAAAAAAAAAATTATTTTGACTTTTTTTGAAAATAATTTTTGAAAAATTAAATAATTAGAAAAACATCTCAAAAATTTCAACAATGCAATTTAAACACCGCAAATCATTACAATTAATTCTTATTAACTGTTTACATAAAAATTGACTGTCTAGCACTTAGACAAAAATGATGTAATCCCTAATATTATAATTAATTTGGCAAAAATAATAAAGCGACGCAGTTACAACTCAATAATTCACTTATTGATCCAAAATTTTAAAAACACACAAAATGCTCACCATGGACAAATAAACATAACTGGCGTACAATTCCAAATTAATCTGCTTATTTAAAGCGTCTTCGCAGTCCTTGTGAAAATTCTGCCGAACTTGAGATTGCGCCATTTTTTCAGACTAATTTTTCAGAAAATTGTGCGGTCAATTTATACTACTATTTGATGTTGTATAGGCAACCGGCATTGCAGATCTGTAAAATATCGAAATTGCGTCCTCGCCGCACACATCTCAAGGTCCCGATTGTCAACATACGTCACAAACGTCAAAATTTTCATACAAAATGTTAAAAATCAAATTTTGGAAAGTCTTTCTGCTCCTGTTCGAATTGATCTGTGGTTCTTTGGCGTCCACTCATTGGGTCGTCACCGAAAACGGGCGCATACAAACTCACGTAAGTTTTTATTTTTTTATTTTAGGTTATGTTACTAAGTTTTTCGAATTTTCATTGCACCCGTTTAATTCAACTTTATTTGTAGTTGGATTCGCCGTTTCATCTCAGGCGTCCGTACGATCTGATTGCTCTTCTCGATCAGGAGGTGAGACGCACGGAAATTAATCACATTTACAACGATTTACTGCAAAGAAAAAATTTGATCGATGTGAAGTGGTCTGGATTGGAAAGTGCTCAAGAATTGGAGACCGGCATTTACGCTCACGACGCCAATTGCATAAAAGCCAGTAAAGTTTTAAGCGATATTGATTTATTTTCTGGTATCGGAGCCAACGGAAGTAACAGAATTAATTATAGTCTGGATTTTGTCAAGTCCGAACATGAAGTTAGTGAGTATCTGCAACCGGATTGTGCAATGTACAGCAGTCTGGAGTTCAGTATGTTCACCTATGAGCATCTGGATGGAATGGTCGACCGGGAAAATGTTAAAATCGAACCCGATCATAATTTGGAATATTTATTACCGGTTGCATCTGTTGACAGTTACGGCCACGAAATTTCGTTGGGTTTATCGAAGAATTCTTCATCTTGGTTATTCTACAATTTAGGAGTCGTGTTTTGGAGGCTTAAAGGAGATGCACCCAAAGCTATCGATTGTGCTCGACGAGCACTTTATTTTTCACCTTGGTAAGTTTTTGGTTTCCGAACTGTAGTTTTTAGTTTCCAAAATTTGGTTAGCAAAATGGGAATTTTTGATAAAATTGTAGCTCGTACAAAGATATTCCGCTGTTAAATTTGGCCGAAGTGTTCCATCAGTCGGATTATTCGAGCGATGCCGCAGTTTTACTTGAAGCTGCCGTAGACCATGCACCTGTACAGCTCATCAATTACTTAGCTTTGGGGAACGTTTATGCAGTTTTGGCCGATTACAACAGATCTGTGGCAAACTACGACATTGTCCTAAAACTTCAACCCGGTTTGGACAACGTAATAACCGCAAAATATGCAATTCTTTGTCACAGAAATTTGGGAGAAAGTCTGATAACGTTGCACGAGTAAGGCTTCGATTGTTTAATTTTCACCCAAATTCATGGCGAGTTTTAGGTCATTGAAAGAAATTTTGAACGATTTGCACGTTTATCACGGAAAGCAGCAGCAGTGGTTGCGTCTGCAGGAGAGGTTTGTTTGGGAACAAGCACCGCTGGAGTCACAACTGGAATCCCAAATTTTTGCCTACAAATCGGAAAAATTGAACTCCATGTTATCTAATTATGGTCAAAGATGCGTACAGCGGACTTCAGATGATTCCAAATCCGCAATTATCTGTGATTTCATCGACCAACAGACGGTTTCAAATTTTGTCGATGTAACCGCAAGTTTACAGAAGCTGCTGGAGACGGTCGAAAGTGAAACGCAAAAGATCGACGAACAAATGGCGAAAAACAAGAAGTATTCCATAAACAAGCAAAAATCGTCTAAAAAGTTTTTGCCCAAAGAAGACATCAACTTTATGAAAGCAGATGAAAGTAGTCCAACCGATGAATCCAACATGCCCCAGGTCCTTCATTCCTTGTATTCCACCTACTTGTCCACCTCCAGTAATCTTTATTTTGATTCCGCCACTTGGCCAACGAAAGATGACTGCATGAGTTGGGATTTGGTGCTAGACGAAAAAGATAATTTAGATCTTCCAGTGTTTCTACCTCCCGAAAATAAAGGTTTTCAGTGAGTAATTAATTTGATAGCTTGTTCAAGATTAAGAAACGATTTTTTAGGATAACTAAAATGCTGACCGATTATATCGAAATGCCCGCCACTACAGAACACACTCTGCCATGGTATCCTCCAATTTGTGAGCACCCAAATAAAGATAAAGATAAATCCATACATTTTCCAGCTTTTCTACACCAGCTTGCCAGCACCACTTCTCTAAAGAGTCATCCATTTTTAAGAAAACATTTTTTGCACTACGTAAATGATGGTAAATCAGAAGAGTCTGAAATCGGCCAGCGAATAATAACAGCAATGAAGAAGGTAAAATAAATTTTCTACTGTCTGTCTACCACTAACTGCTTTGAATGGATTAACGAGGAATATTTTAATAAAATAATATTCAGTGGTAGACAGATAACGGATGAAATCCTAAGTTATATTTTCATTATATTCAACTTTTTTATTTATAGAAAACTGGGCCAGCTTGGGTTTTGGCTACGATAGCCAGTTTGTACTGGAGAGTCAGATCAAATACGAAAAACGCAATGTACTGTTTACACTTTGCATTTCAATCTGCGCCCAAAGAATACTCCGACGTAATTTTGGTATCCATTAGTTCCATTTTGTACCAACTCGAACTGTTGGACGAGGCTATCAAATTTACAGCGTTAGCTTTTAAGATAAATTACAATGAACCTAGTACAAATTTTTTATTGGCTCTCTTACATTATAAGAAAAATAATCCTGTATTGGCTATGTATTACATGAAAAATGTGTTGCGAATGGATCCAAATTATTATGACGGAAAAGCGGAAAGGCTGTTGAAAATTTGGGCTTGCAGAATTAAAATGGGCGTGTACGAAGAAATAAAATCCAAAACCGAGAAGGTTGCAGAAGGGATGTGTTCGGAAAAGGATGCGTTCAATGGTGAAGGAGTTATTTGCTCGGCAAACGGAGAGCAGTGCAAAACTGCTGCCATTCAATGTTACAGGGCTGACAGTGGCGCAGAGAAGAAAGGTAAGTGTTTTATTTGGTCAAAGTTTACCCTGGTAACCGATGATTTTGCAGAAGCTAGAATATCAGATGCAAAAACTCAGTCCAATCATCAGTGCAGTAAACAAAAGGTTGGCTTGGGTCAAAGTTTAATTTCAACATTATTGGCAGCGGAAGGTTCTGGTGGAATAGAGCCCGATCAATCGCAACTGGAAAGTTTAGTAGAAAATTCTCAGCAAGCTTTCCATATGAGGATTTCATTGGGCGATGACCAAGCTTCGTCTGGTGGCAATACATTGGGAGACTTTTATGGTATAAAACTTTTCTTTTTATATTTCACGATTTTATTTAAAAAATTACAGTTTCGGTTTCTTTAACTGATGACCCCGTTCCTGAAGCAATGCTGCATGTTTATGACAAATCTGGAACTTACCCGTTATCTCCAAAAGGCTGCAGACATCTACAAGATTCCGACTGGTTGCAGTTCACATCCATGTGGCAGTCGATTGCTGCCAGGAACGTAGAGTAAGTTATTTTGCTTCATTTCGACTTACGATTTTGATTTTCTACTTATTTCAGTATTGGTCCATTTTTGAAACCTATTCCGGAAACAATTCAAGACAGCTTGCAACCGCACTGTTCTGACTCCAACCCATCTACCTCTTCAACCCTGGACCACCTGACTACAATAATCCTACGTAAAAGACTTCCAAACTCGCCTGAAAATGTCCTCTCTGAATGGTTGGGTTTAATGTCGGGCGATCAAGAAGCATCCGTATCTGAATTGGGCACAAAAATACAAATCGCCCTAAAGGAGGTTTGGATTAAAAATTAATTATTGTAATACAAAACTAAAATTTTTGATCTAGAATACAACGTCTTGGATTCTGGCTAATGCGGCTGCTTTGTATTGGCGCATTGTGGGTAACACGGAAGCAGCTGTTACCTGTCTTAAGCAGGCTCTTACTTATGTACCCAACGACATGAAAGACATACCATTGATTAGTTTAGCTAATGTTTTACAAAGGTGAGTGGCGTTTGATTTTATCTTGACAAAATAATGTTGATTTGTGTTGCTTAGAGTGGGATTACACAGTGATGCTCTGGAAGTAGCTTACGTCGCTCTAGAGAGTCATCCTAATATAGTAGTCAATCACTTCACCGTTGGAAATATTCATGCATCTATGGTAAACGTCTATATTTTTGTTAGATCGAGTTTAACTTGTAGTGTTTTCAGGGGGACCTCGAAAAAGCTATATCGTTTTATCGTTCTTCCTTGGCATTAGATGCAGGATTTGAACCAGCAAGAAACCGACTTAAATCTTTGTTGTGTACTTTACTTTTTGACGAAAGTGGTTCCTTAAGAGAATCCGCAGATTCCTCAGAAAATTAATGCTTAAGTGTATGTTTAAAGAGAAATGAGATTGATTTATTTTTTAGAATTTGAATTTTCAGTATTTTTATTTGTAAAATTCGAAATTTCTTAATGTACTTATTTATTTTACATCGAATGTGAATTATTTACCAAAGATGACTTAAAGTGTTCATGTATTTTATCTTATATAGGAATTAGTTAAGTTTATATCGACGAATCGTTCATTACATTCCAGTTATTTATTTCTTCTCTAAAAATGAATGTTTCATTTATTCACTTAATTTAGAGGTGTCGTTTATATACGAATAGGATTCGAATATTAAAATATGGACCCAAAATTAAGCACATTATAGATGGGGGGGGGAGGGGACCTTGTGTGTCATTGCCAAGTAGAATTAAAGATTTATCGTAGTCAATCTCTCCATTATAAAAATTATTAAAGGATTGTTACTATTTTTTATTTAGTATTGTACTGTGATTCAAAAATAAATTTATTTAATAATAATAATAAGACAATATTTTAAAATGTATTTTTATTCTGTTTGTAATTCAAATATTAATTTTCCCGCTTGTTGGTAAGTCAGGAATCTGTAGTTTTTAGGCAATATGGATTGCGATGACGTCACGGGAGCTGAGAGTAAGAATTCCAAGATTGGACGACGGTCAACTCGGCGACGCCTGTGGAGCGGCGGTAAAATGAAGACGTCGACTGAACTCGAAACTAACGGATCTAGAAGGACGAATTGTATGACAAACGTAAGTAGTTTTGGAGGGCAATTTAAACGGGAGTTTCTGAGACAATAAACAAAAATTCCGAATCAGGTGACGGATCGCCGACATTTCTATTCTCGGTGCTTTTGTTTTTCGGCTTTTGTTTCTGTACCGATGACGTCATTGAGAGCTTTCAATGCTAAACTGAAGCGAAAATGTTTTAAAACAACAAATGGAAGATTATATTGGCTCGAAAGCTTTGATCAATTAATTTTGGTGGGCTAAACCCCTCTTCTAGCCCCCCGGTTGCGCCTATGCTTACCAATGGAAATAGAATATTTTGAAGCCGTTTTTTGTCATATTAAAATCGATTTTAGAGCAAAACTTTTTAGACATTTTTTGTTGGAAATTTCCTTACCTTCAATTTTGTTTATATACAGTTTTTTAATTTGTCGCGCCGTTTCCGATTTACAGCCACTTAAACAAGACTCTGCAAAATACCAAAAATATTTTCATCTATATCTCGGAAACGGTGCCACAAAATAAAAAAATGTATAGGAACAAAAATGTAGACAATGAAATTTACAAGAAAAAAGATCTATTCATTTTTTTATTTTGTTGCCCCGTTTCCGAGATATAGATGAAAATATTTTTGCTATTTTATAGACTCTTGTTTAAGTGGATGTAAGTCCGAAACGGCGCTACAAATTAAAAAAATGCAAATAAACAAAATTGAAGGCGATGAAATTTGCAACAAAAAATGTCTGAAAAGTTTTGTTCTAAAATCGATTTTAATATGACAAACAGCTGCTTTAATTTGTTCAATTGACATTGGTAACATAGGAGTGTCCGGATTTCATGAACATTCTGCGATCGGCAACGTAATTTTCTCATCAAAATGCATTATAAAATGCCAAAAAACACTGGTTCTGTAACTTTAATATTTTAAGTTGAAAAAGAAGCAAAAATATTTTTCAAAAGCATTACAGAGCGTTTTGATGCGTCGAGCTAGGAAAATATGCTTGGGACAGGGGGAAACGACGCCAGGCCGCGACGGTTGAGGTCGCAAGCATGGCCACCTTTATTTAAATATCCATAACACATCTAAGGTTCCTTTGTGCAATTATTAAGCTTAAGTTGTTCGGTGAACTTCTAATAGTCAATATTAAATTAAATGCCAGATGAAATCAATAAAACGAACAAGAAAGCAGTTTTATTATTGCAATTCAACAAGAATAAAAGATATATAGGATAATATGATTTTAAATTGAACTGACACAAAACATAGAATACAATGCAAGTAAATGGAATTTATAAAAATTAATTAAATTACGTTTTTTAATGTTTTCTTTACATTTTTTTTTAATATTACATAACTTTAAAGTAACTAATTCTGATTTTAAAGTTGTTAACTTGAAAATCAGAAATAGTTTAATAACTTGAAGTCCCCACCTTCAAAGTGACAATTTTTTATTTTGAAGTTATTTACTTTAAGATCAGATATAATTTAATTACTTGAAGTTCATACCTTCAAAGTAACTATTTCCGACCTTAAAATTGTTAACCTTATTTTTGAAGACAGTGTATTACGTGCTGTATTGCTCCTATGCTGAAATTTAAATTTTACGTTTAATTTTTTCATTAATTTCTTTTACATAATTAAATTATACAGGTAAATTATTATAGTTAACAGAATAAAATAACAATTACCGATTGCACGTCGGCCAAACAAAACTACACGTACTTGGTTTATTTACCAAACTTCGAGTCGTCAATTATTACATTAATTGAACAAAAAAGTAGATTATCCTTTTATTTGATTAATTGAACAAACTTTAATTATTTTGTACACGGAGAAATGAATTTATTTTGTCCTATAGTAAAAAAAAATAGTATATTTTTATTGTTTTTAAATAATTTTTTTTAATAATAATATTAAAAAATAAATACAATTAAATGTAAATGACGTCGTTTTGACGTTAATATAACGTTTATATTATGTGCTTATTGAATAATACAATAAATGAGGCACTGAGGGGTATTCCATACCCCCCAGACCCCCCGGTTCACACTGCCGTGATATATAAATGTATTTTGTGCCGACGAAAATTTATTTCGATATGTTTGAAGATTGGTTGAATAAGAATACCCACAATAGCCGCTGTCACACGCACAAGAGTTTATCATATTCTAATCTTGTGCAGCGTCCAGCAGCTGCAGCGAGATTCCGTAATGCAGAATATACATAGACTTTAAAGTCTATGATTGATTTGCTTCATGGCTATTTCCCCAATAAAAAAAAATTTTGATGAAAAAGTTGAATGGACCGGGTGCGAAGTGGAATAAACAAAACGTACACGTAAACAGCTTAGCTTGCCAGAACTTCTCATCTCTAACATCTAGAGGACGTAACGGTGGAACTGTGAACATAAATAACAATTTATTAATATAATAAAGTAAAAATAATATCCTCATCTTAGGATTCACGATGTTGGATCCTTTTCTCCGAAAATGTATCTTAGCTTGGAATGCTCTTAAATCAGTCACCGTACGGTCACCCATCTAAGTGCGAGCCGCTCATTATTTTGTCTTCTACCGCCAGATGTATGTCTTTATCGTCATAATCAACAGGATTGATGAGAAGAGATAATTTAATTTCATATTATCCAGAACAAAAGGTAGTTCCAGAATTTTCTCTTCGAGGAAATTTGAAGATGAACTTTTTGGTCAATGATCAAGTGGAAGCAGCGTAAATAATCTTAAGATCTCCACTCTCCAAAATTCAAAAAACCACTTTTAATTGCCGGGGAATTTTTTTTAATCCATAATTTTAAAGAATTTTGGTTTAAAATATATTTCCGTTTCAAAATTTCGAAAAAAATATCCAACACGATTAATATTTTTGAAAAACTTGGTTTGCAAGGTGACAAAATTGCAGATCAGTCCGATTTATTGATATTTACGTCCAATTATTGTTGAATGATCAACAAATTGAATTGCAATTCACAAATAAACTAAACAAATCTTACTTGCTTACGTCATCATCCTCTGTGCCCATTTTACCGATGGGTCTTCGTTACATAACCCCCGCTGTCGATATTCCGCTTTTCAATGATTTAACTGAATTAAAAATTGATTTTATTATTTTTTTTGCTTTCTGTTATCGAACGACTAATAATAAACGCACTTCTGCGTTTCAACATCAAACTAACCTAGCGAAAACCGAAAGGTTGGTAGCACAGGAAATTCAGTGGGTAAATTGAAATTATACTCAAAATATCAGATTTTGAATAGCCTTTTTTTTGTATAAAATGAAATTTCAAATTATTTTCAGAAATATAAAATTTAATAATATAATAGGTATATTTTGGAGTGGAAAAATTTGAAGTTTTAGGGAAATATCGTGTCCGACGGAGGAGCATTGCTTTGTTATTTTTGGGGTACGATTGTTCGAACACTTCGAAACACAAAGAAATATATTCCAAATTAATTGATTTTCTATATCAAATTAGGCCTAAAGTATTTTTACAACTGCAGTTGAGGTGTAACATGATTTTCTTAATTGCGTGATTTGGAGGCGCCATTTTAAAAAATTCAATGTTTAATTTTGTCATTTCAATCATTGAAAACCAGGATAATTCGAATTTTTGTAAGGAACTTCACGAAAATATTATATAAGTAGTTTTTAAAATTTAATAATATATTATATTTAAAAAAAACTTTAGAAAAGTAGTATTTTTGGGCTTAAATTGCTTTCGAAAATTACGGATTTACTTAGATAAAATCGTAAAGTCATTTAAAACATCCCCGAAGCGGTCCCAACTCAAAAATTACAGATCCACAAAGTCGGAGTCTTTTAGAAGCTCAAATAATTAAAAACATTTCTGAACGAATCTTTTTGACCCACAGTTTTTATTTATAATAAACATATTGACGTGTTTTTTTAATTGAGTCGAAATCAGGTATATATAAAAATGAAGAAGTTGTCAACCAGAATATAAATTAAGCAAATAGAAACATAGAAAAAATGGCAAAGTCGTTCCAAATTATCGAAAGAAAATAAATTTAAAAATTACTTCAAACCGGATAATTTTAACCTGCTCCTGAAAGCCATTGAAATGATTTATTAGTTTTAAATGAAAAAAAAATGAGTAATCGCGTTCACCCCATAAATATAAAAATTTTAAAAAAATCTAAATGAATCAAATTTTCCCTTATATCTCGCTTATGGTCACTCTGACGACAAAAAGTGTTATAATCAAATATGTAGAGGAGGAAATTTTTAACAAAAAAGTATTGAAACTCTTTTTCTGTAAACCCAATAGTTAATTGTCAAATCCGCTATTTAAGAATTTACTTGTACCATATTTTTCGATTTCGATTTTTTTAATCAAGATATTTGCGATTTACTGAAAAGGTGAGGGGCCAACAGAAAAATTTTGAATATTATAAAATTCAAAGGCAATTTAATTTCTTTATTCTCTCGTGTACAGGTTGGTAGAGAAACAAAGGCAAGTAATCGATCACCAAGAGGTCACCCATTCAAGGGAGAGGAACTTTGTTTCAAAAAATATGAAATTAAAAATTATAAATGGTTATGATTTAATTAATCAATTGGCTTTTAGTGGTACTTGAAATTGCTGAAAAGTAATCACGCAGGTTAATAATACAGGGTGTTAATTTAAATTTGTAAAGAAAATAGAGCTGAAAATGTAACACACAATTACTATAATGTTACAATAAAATTATATGAAATAACATAGGTAGTTCTGTGTTAATAAGTTCGACAAACTGTTTGCGTGTAGGGAGAATTGTAAAAATATACATGGGTCTTTAATATTTAAAGTACATCTGTATTTCCCAGGAATATCCAACTTATAATTAGTATGAAGGGGAAGACATCGTCCAAGTGATATTGATTTTTGAATTATTTAAAACTTTAATTTACCATAATATATAATTTTTAAACAGAATATTATAGAGCTGCATCATTCACCCAACGTCATCAATATTTGACTAAATTAATAAAATATCCTTTCCCGTTTATTAGTCGTAAATTTAAGGCTACATTTTAGTAGTAATATTTAACTTTAATTAGTAAAATACACGAAACGTTGTCAAGAAATATTAAATTCTAGTGCGACCTATTAAAGTTTCTTAAATTGAATTCAATCAATTGAATTTATTATTCCGTATTATACCGGATAAGTAGAGCTTTTCAATTTTTTTTAGAATATTACTTACTTCGACATCCTTTGTTGCTGCCCCAGTGCGAAAAGCTCCAAAAGATGTACCCAGACTTGCCAGAACGAAGCACTATCCTGTAACAAAAATGTTAAAATCAAATTAAAACTGTAAATTATAATAAATAGGCAATTTTCCAAACCAAATTTTGAAAAACACTTTCAAAAATTATCTAATAAAATATTACATGCAAGGATGCCATTACTTAATTTCTCATTAATACGTTAACTTTTTTATTTCACTGTAAATTATTAAGGGGGCAATTATGCATTTTTTTAATTGGCATAATTATTACCTAATAGATGGCGTTTGAAATTAAAAAATGTTGTAAGTGAAACGTCCCGATTATTTTTTGATGAGCACCCATCAAATGTTAATTACCACTTAACCAATGAAATTAACTTCTTACCTAAAACTATTACGTGGCTTTTAGTAAACACAAAACAAGGCAGGTACTACACCGAGTTGTGATAAACTGAGCTTTTTAAAAGGTTTCATACACTAATAAGCTAATTCCCCCTCCATTTTCTATAATACCTAACTGTAAACCAATATTGTATTCTAATCACTTTGTTAGTAAAGATTCTAGTAGCTAATCACCAAGATTAGAATCTGATATGCCCTTATAACAATATAATAAAACAAATGTCTCAATTTTCGACCTTATGAATTGGCGCCCTTAAGAATTGCAACCAAATTGCTGCAATTTTTTTGCTCCATCTGTAATGTGATTTTAAACATTTAATTGTAAAAAGGAAGTAGGGTGGAAGTATAGGAAGTGCATGTGTAGTATTAATCAAAAGCCAAAATGATGCCGCCGATGTCGGATTGTTTTCCCCTTTATGACACCTTACAAGTGCTCGCGAGTCTTATATCCTTACAGGATTACTAAGAAACCTCTCAAATTCTTTTCAAAACATGGATGTCACGATAGCTAAATCAATTTCAAACATATAAATTTGTGTTATGTTAAATACCCACTCATATGGAATTTCAAAAAAACATTAAAAATAGAATACTTGGTTCGCCCCCCCCCGCCCCCAATGAATCTCTAAAGCAAAATACTTTTAATTTTCTTCTTACAGCTCTCTTTGTCTCGAAAAACACTTCAATAATTAGTGTATTATTCATTAATGGGCTAAACGAGGTTATCAATCGCGTCTCGTGACAACCATTAAAAAGAAGTTATACTATTTTTTACACTTCCCAAAATATAACGGCAATAAAGATAATCAAACTTGAAAAAATATAACATCAAACGCCAGACGTCTAATTGCTGTTTGAAACCAAACAATCTAATATATGCAGATGAAATTTTGCTATATTAACTCCCGAGTGATTTAATTTAACATTAAGTCCCCGCAGAAAATCTCTCGAAACCGGTTGTATTGGTTTAAAAGGCTGCAAATTTTATTGTTACAATTTTTGTTTTTAAGGCAAAGACACACCAAAGCCAAACATGGCCCTAAACGTAGACGACACCGCAATTTATGCACACTCACATTTTAAATACCTGAAATAATGTTATTTTTATACATAAATGAGGGGGGGTCAAAAATAATTAATATAATGTACCTGGTTAGGTGGTCTGAGAGCGTGCGAGTTATACTTATTGCTCTTTTTTTGAATTTCCAGGTTAAAATTAGTTAGTGTTAGAAAAACGCTTTCATTAACAATAAATGAGAATTCTAAGTATACTCTACATATACGTGATGCATATTAGCTAATTCTTTTTTTTTTTTTCTTATAATGTATGCTATGTGTTACGGTCAGTGTCAATAATTACCTTTTAACTTTAATAATCGGTCAGTAAAGCTAATATTACTCAGTTATTCAACATATTGACCAATCTATCACGTATAATCCCTAGATAATTGAACATTATCGTTAAGGTGCATTGGAGACAGAGACGTAACTACGCAGGTGTGAGAGCACAGGGCTACGAGGACGCTGAAGTGAAAATAGACAAAAAAGATTTGTGATTAAAAAATTGATTTTATATTTGCTATCAATCAATTTTTGCTAATGCAAAAAAAGTTGTATAGAAATTGTCAGTGGCGTATTTAGAGGGGGATAAAGGGGGCAATTGACTCGGATTGTATCCTTGAAGCCTTAAAAAAATATTATATACTATTGACGCGCATGAATGGATTAACGAGAATCTAAAAATAATCTAATTACCCCCCGCCCCCTTAAAAGCCTTTTCTAAATACGCCACTGGCAATGGTAGTGTAATTATTGACTCTGAAAAATTACAGTGTTTGTTATTACATGAATAACAATTGGAATTAGCTCTGCTCAATTTTTCATTTTAATTTTCTGAATTCAGATGGCCACAGCACCGAAACGATTGATTTTTCAGTGTTAATGATATAATGATTTTTTAAAGAACGTGAAATTGTTTACAAACTATAATATAACCGTCCATTGTCTAAAATCAACAGATTTCGAGTTACGGATTAAATTAAGTAAAGAAATGTTTTCGGTTTTTCTATAACTCGAAAGCTATTGATTTTAGACAATAAAGTATTAAACCTAGTTCTCGGTGACGTGTCTTCTCATAGGGATCCTGACCTATGTTCTGGATCTCCAGAAAGTTAATTAATCATTTTTCAAAAAATAAACGTGTTTCGTAGTTATTGGCAGTCATCGCCAATACATGTAACCTGTAAATTAAATAATTTTTTAACATTAAATTATGTTAACTCTTTTAAATTAACTTTTTAATTAAATATTTAAACCGTAGACTGCAGACAAAAACCACAAATTGCGATCCGTCACAGGCAGAAATTTTCAAATATAAACTTCTGACCTTTGACCGGTCTCAATTTATAGATCCTTATAACGAGTCGCCGTTGGTGAATAATGTAAAAAGATTAGTATTATTGGATTATTTCCTACTGTGTAGTTCAATACTAATACAATAAAATAGGTTTTCCTTAACCTACAAAAGAATTCATATTATTAAATAATTTTCCTAATTTTGTTTAAAATGAATTTTTTAATCTAAACTTATTTTATCATAACTTTTATATAAAAGAGGGTGAAGTGAAACTCTCGTTTCCTTAATCACGTTGATATGCAAGCAAACTTGTGCCTACGTCGATATGAAACTGATGACGTCAAACACCGTCGTGACGTCAGAAAATTGCCGAATAGGGAAACTTCAACGCTAGCTTGATCAGGTAACCCGATTTCGAACAAGCGACTTTTGTGCTTTATAAGGACAGAATTGCCTACTTAGGTGGGGATGAGAAAATATCGACCAAAAATAAAATAATGTTTTAAAATTATAATTTATACAAAAATATAAAGTAAACAAATAAAGTAGAGTTGGATTTTAAACAAAAATATTTGTTTATTTTTATAGAAAATTTTGAGAAGAGGAAAAATTAGGTCAAAGCTTTTTTCCTTCCCCTTCTCCTACGTACCCCGAAAAGCTCGATCTGAATGGGTCATTCAATAACGTGTTTGCGTTTTTAACCAAATAATTTTGTACTAAAAGCATTTATTTTACTTACATTTTAATTATTGAAAACTTGACGGATTACAATGGCCGAAGTTGTTTTACTCTATAATAGAGTGCGCTTGCCTCGCTGTATTTTATTTTTATTGAATGAATTTACATGGTTTTATTGTGTTTATTATTATTTATTCAGGGCTTAAATTTTTGGAAGAAGCGGTTTTTTGAATAAGGCCCGCTGAATGTAACGATCCTTGAATGGAAGTAGGTCAAGGAGCTTTCTCAATGTGAGACTTTCCATTTATAAACAAAGGTTTGCGTTACTTTGTTTATTAAAGAAAATTGTATGCTGCCCAAAATTGCATATTGAGGTTATGTCAGATAATGTATGTTCGTCTATACTAATTATATGTACCATATATCATATTGTATATACCCAATACTCAATATATTTTATATGCCTAATATGCAATACATTATATTTAACTAATATACAGTATATTTTTACACATTTTCGATCAATTAAAAAAATATTAAATTGATGATTGAGCTGTTGAAAAACAAATGAAGCTATAAACTGCAGTGGAAAGTTAAGAAAATGACATCTAAATTGAAAAACTAGATATTGAAAAAGTTTCCTATAATTTTATTATCAACGATAGTTCATTTTAAAAGTAAGCCAAGAAAGACTAGGCAACGTTTACAGTTATCTCAATCTAAAGCTAAGGATCTGGTTGTACGTCATTGCCTGTAAGGGTAATGTCCTGTATCCATCTCTATCGTACTTAGTCGCGTCCCTATGCTATTATTAGATCGAGGACAGGTTATTTTTAGCACCAATATATAGGTTAGCAAGGGGATGTTACGCATGCGTTTGTTCGATCCTTTCTGTATGACGTCATTACTGTTCTAGTTATGCATTCCTTGCTAACTTGGATATCTTCTTGATTTTATATAGATTTTAATTCTATACAATTTCCATTTTTTGCTTTATTTTAATTTAATTAAATCTCTCGAGCGGCAAATAAAAATTTTTTGACAATAAAGTTAAGTAATCCGTATTAAATTAACTTTTCTCTTTATTGGCGAATAATATCTGAAAGCTTTGACCTTTGCGACTATAATCAAATAGTCAACTTTTATGTAATACAAATGCAAAATTTTTCCCACAGAAAAAAAAGTGTTAGCAACAAAATCCTAACCTAACCTAATTTTTATTTTGTACAGAACTGGCGAGAAACCATTTAACACCTGGTGTTAAAGAAAACCCACACGACCAGTTTTGTCAACATTGCTCTATCATTGAAAATAAAGTCAAAGTCAAGGTAAATTTAAGTCAGATAAAAATATAAAACTCCAAATTAATATGTTTGGGATTAGATGCCAAGTTAATTTGAATTGGAAGCTCTGCAAGATTTCACGATTAGGGCGTAGGAAGCTCACCAAATTTTCTACTTTTATTTAGTTTGCAGGTAAAATTTTGTTTTTTACTCCTACGTGCACTTCAAAATAGATTTCATTCTTACAGGTATCTAGGTAACTTCTAATTAAATAATTACTACGATTGGGTAAATGTAAAGTTTGTAATTCAAAACCAGCATTCTAACGTTAACTTTTCGTGTAAGGATCAGGTTAGGGATTTGTTATTCAATTAAACAAACTTCGTTATTTTTTGGTAAATTAAGTGTAACGTAAATGTCACCGAAATGTAAACAATATAATGAGGAAGTATTGATCAGCCAAGTTTACTGTTATACATAATATATGAAATGTCAAACATCTCCAATTAATAAATTCAAAGTCATTTTTAAAAATATCGCTTTGATGTAATTATTTCTATCTCAACACGTTTTCATTTTCACCATTTTGATCAAAATACTTTGAAAGTGGCGAATGCGGGCACTGAAGTTATTACAATTTATCGCCTCCGCACTAAATATACTTTGAAACCAAAGTCAATCGCTTAAACTTAATTGGGCCCACGCACTACCATTTAAATTTTTATTTTTAATTGTTCAAATTATTTCAAATCCATTGATTTAGTAATATCGCATATAATATAATTAATAGCAACAATTCCAGTCGATACGCTAACGAAAGTATCCCCAGGGATACTCTGCGCCAAGTTGGTTTAACGCCGAGTTGTCTTATGAATGGATTTACTGTTATTTTAAGTTCCTGATTACTTATAACTTCTCTAGTGAGAATATTATTACTGAAAAATATAAATTCCCGTTTGTCGTACACTTTCTTTCAATTTCTTTCTCCAAATTTGTCGGAGGAGGTTCATATAATCAAAACTAGAACCGTGGGAATCACAAGATTATTTTTTATTTAATTCAATTGGTTGCTATAGTCGACTAATCTGAGCTGTTTTTACATAAATAATTTATTTAACCGTAGTGCCCCCGATTGTTGAAATAAATTCAGTATAAATCGAAATAAATCGGTAGATATATTGGTTTTGAAGTTTTAACATTGGTTTTTGATTAAAAAAGCAATGTAATTAAATTTATTTCATATTTATGTTGTTTTTGTTTACTTCACGGATAATATATTTTTAATCTATTTTTATGCTTATAAAAATATTAATTTTGAAGTCAAGATCAAGACAGCTTCACAAAAATTGGACAAAAATCAATAATCGGGTATTTTACATAACCCCCCCCCCCTTTCACCAATTTTCTATTTATTTATACTGAAAAAGTGAAAGTTTCAGTTGAAGAAACTGCAGAACGTCCACACAAACCGCCGGTATTTGAAACTGGGGGGGGGGGGCAGTGAGTAAGTCAGTACTGATGATCTTATTTAAAATTTTGTATTTAAAAAACTTACAAAAAAATATGCTGATGCAGAGATAAATAATTTAAACTTGGAATTCAATTCAAGAAAATCAATTCTAAATTTATGAAGGAAAATCATAGCAATATATTTTGAAATGGGAAACAAGAAATTGAAAAATATTAAACAGAAGGTAAAAGTCCCTAAACAAGGAAAACAAAAGATTTTTGTTTCTGGGTGTAAATTCAAAAACAACAGAACTGGGACCCTGTTTTTAAATCATAAGCAGTGCGGTACCACTAGGGGCTCCAATTATTAACACAAAAAATTCTTTTCAAAGCAGAAAAAAAATGTCTGGAACCAATATAATTTTCCAATCGTAGCATCTCCCCCGGGGCAGGCAATGGCAAACCACCGAGGTATCTGCTAAGAGATTGACTAAGCATACCAAAACCTATAGGTTAACGTGAGATCCAAACCACGGCAAAAATAATTTAATGGCAACTGAGTTTCAAATCTAAGACTTTTCACTTCTTACACCACAAATACCTTTTTCCTCCCATTTTTGAAAATATTTAATTAAAATTGCGACCGATAACTTGGGTAATTCGAGAGATTTTAACGATAGGCTAGAACGCAAGTTTCACGCACATTTTTTTTGTGTAAACAAAGAATTAAATTTATTTTACTTATTATTTTAGTTTTTTCAACCCAGCGTTTTTGCTTTACATTAAAAACAAATTAAAATTAAATTTATTACTACTAAAATAAAATAAAAATAAAATTGTAATTAAATTTTCCAAAATTGTCTACTCACCCTAAAATTAATAAAAAGGTTTTTGAAAGTTATACTCTTGATTTAAATATTAAAATATAACTTACCCCCACATATAACTTTGTTTAATTTAAAAATTAATCTAAACAGCATTTTAAAAATTTTAATACAATTTTAATCGTAACAATTTAAATTAAAATATTTTTTGAAATGAACCTCGTGACAATAAATTTCATGCTCAGCGTTTCATGACCAACCCTTATAGGGAAAACCGCGATACTGAAGTTCAACCGTTCAAGATGAATCTGTATCAGCAGCACGGTTCATGCGACTGAATGGACGCTTTTTCTCATTGGTCCTTTTCACTCTGACGTCATTACATTGATTGCTAACTCTCACGTGCCGCACAGCCTGCAGGATCATAACGTTAACAGAAATATAGGGCCTACTAGTTCAATCTATAGCCATGCCTTACCCTAACAAAAAAGAAAATACTCCTGTTCATTTTATTAAACTCAATATCCGAATTATTATTGCCCCAAATTTAAATATTTTGGAAGTGCCCAAAGGACGCTACGTCGTCGTTATCAAAAAAGTTCAGTTTGTTTTCAAAAATTGCATCAATTGGAATTAAATTAATTCGTAAACCCAATTTCCCTGTTGGGTAATCTGGAAAAGTGCATGAAAGAGTTGTAAAATAAATAAGTCGCGAAGCTTTGTCAAAGCGAGGGAAGGAAAATTTTCGGTCGTCTTCTTTAAAGTTGTCCCACTTTGCTAAAAATTGATTCTGCGACGTCAGAATTTTTCCAAATTCTGGATTTGTTTGCATTCTCTTGCACTAATTAACTGTATGCAATTAATAATTGCAGTGCAGGTATATTGAACTGAGGGTCATAGACCTGCAGAGTTTATCCCTTGCATGACCCACTTCTCCCTTCTTTGACACACTTTGCAACAAGTATTGACTCTACCCTTACCCCAATACAGCGCTATGACGTCATTAGAGCCTGTGGCTAAAGTAAATGCAACCCATTTTCAAATTAAAATTTATTTTAGTTTATCAATTAATTTATTGAAATCAAACATAAAAATTATCCTTGGCGACTGGATGGTAGAAGTCACGTAGTTACGACGTTGTCGCGACATCATCGAAGAAAACCTGGTAATTTTCTTATTTTAACAAATTTGGGGACATGGTTGCTTATTTGATAAGATGGGACAATGCTTACGGTTCCAAACAAGAGATTGGCACAGTTGCCTGAAAAACAGAATGAATGTCTTGCAATGGCCTCGAACCCTCTATCCAGGACATCGCACCCAGTTTGACCCACTTCCCTTACCACTTTTCACGTATGACATCACGCTGACGTCATTGGAAAATGTAGGACAATTTCATTCTAAAATATCTGAATAGCTGGATTTGCAATTAATTTTGTTATAGCTTTTATTTTAAATGAATCTATTGTCTCATTTTTAATCTGTTGAGATTTAATATAATACAATATATTATGTATATTCCATACAATTATCAAATGATTAACAAGGCGACCAGATAAAATTGCGGTT
The DNA here is from genome assembly GCA_963170105.1 of Cantharis lateralis. Lineage (NCBI taxonomy): Eukaryota > Metazoa > Arthropoda > Insecta > Coleoptera > Cantharidae > Cantharis > Cantharis lateralis. The sequence continues at coordinate 2,819,510 of OY720627.1, forward strand.
AAACCGCAGGTTTTCTGAGCGGTCAATCTAATTTTGAATCTTTTTCGAGAGGATTTCTAATCTTTTTGATTTTTAATTATAATCGAAATGTCGTTTCTACCACTTTTAAATTGATAATACCTGATAATTATTGGAAATCCACTTATAATTTATTCTTGGGACAATAATACGTTTTTATCAAAGACTTCGAACATGTTAAATTTATCAATCTAAACACTAGTGTTAACCTGTTGGCATGACAACGGTCATGACGTCATATACTTTAGTCACGGACCCAAATTATATAGGTCAGCTATTTTTGAATATCTACACTTCTAAATATGTCCAAAATTCTTCAATGAACAGAAATTGGGTCGTTTATTTATAAATTCAGGTCTAAAACAATTCCCTAACATTTTCATTAACCAAAGATCAAAGTAGTCGAAATTATAGTTTAATTCAAGTTTTGGAAAATTATTGAAAAGCCAGTTAAAATTAATCGATATGGAAAAATAAAATTTTGTTGGGCTGCAATATGGTTCCAAAAATGTTAATTGCTTTCGTTTGCATTGCCTGAAGAGATGAAGCGAAGCTAGCTTACAGTAGCAGCGCAGCTAACTTAGCTGTTACCCTAAATGTAAATTTTATTATCCCCTACAGGGGACTTGGACGACTTTATGAATACAGCTTAAGCTTAGTTATGCTGAACTGACAAAGAAAATAGCTAACCTGGGCCCATAACTTGTTATTATTTGGGCATCTACATCTGTAAAAAAAATTAATCAGTTTAATTGACCTCCGTCAATTCTACAAACTCACCACGAAAAGATCAACATTTGCTCCCAATAAAACAATATATTATTATAACATTGTAAATTTGTAGTTTTGAGAAAAACGCATTTAAAGTTTTGTAATCAATAATATTACTTTAACCCAGTGCTATTCCAATTTATTCTGTTAATATTACGAATTTTGCTATAAAATATTGTTGGTACATTTTCCAAACCAAAAGCATCAAGAAAATGTAAAAACTCAAAAATTCTCCTAGTTAAAATTTTCACAGTGACGCGCATTTTTGATTAACGAGATTCCAAAAAACCGTTTTCAATGGTTAAAAGTAGCTTTTTCGTCCAAGCGGATGTTGAGATTTTGTTGGAAATTACAAATTCCAGGATGCGGGATTAGGGTTGTTTTCACTAACTAACAGGAAATTTAACTTCTTGTTTTGGCCGAAAAATCTGTGGGATTTTTTTTTAAACAGTTTTTGTGTTACGTTCTTTTCGGTCAAGTTTTTCTTGAAGGTTAATTTGACCTCTTTTTCTGAACTTGAGCTGCATTTAGATTTTGCGATTAAATTTGAATATTTTGACCGGATTCTAAATAATTATCCTGTCTAATCCTTAATTTTTTGTTTTGTTTTATGTTATTAAAATTTTGAGTTTTTACCTTTTTTAATATTTAAAATTATTAAATAATATGAGACTTTCTATTTATATACAGGTAGGCTGATATAATATTTTATTATCACCCGGCTATTGACCGTCGAATTCCTTGCTGACGTACAAGGACGTTTCTTCACGTACGTGGTTATTTCACGCAATTTTTCTTTAGTTCTACGTTGTTCCATTTTTTATTATACATACCTACTTCATTTTTTATTTCTTCGTAAATAACCAAGTAAGCTAATCCAACTCTAAATTGGCTACAAAATAATTTAATAAGTTATTTGAATAAAATATTAATATTAAGCCGTCTGAAAAAAATTTGGCCGATATATACAGGTTCGAATCTCGATTCTGAAAAGTTTCAAAATATTATTATAAGAATAAACTCTATCAATTAACTCTTTTTTTGAGAAACCGTTTAATCAATAATTTAAATACCGAATCGAAATTAAAAAATATATTATGTGAAAATTTTTATGTTTTCCCGAACGCCCTCTTCAGTACAACAGTGTGACAAACCTAAAACCGTGCGCTTAAAATAGAAAATGCGCTCTGTTTGATTATAGAAAATTCAAATAATTTTCGTCCTGGAAATTTTATAATAGTAAACTGCTATTATGAAATTAATTTCAAAGATCTCTCTCCGAGAAAGTAAAATTTTCTGTTGACTGCTAGAAATATTAAAATAAATTAGTTCTAGATTAAAAGGTCAAGAATAATTACGTCCTTGTTTGACAAAATGTTTTCTTAAATGTGTTAATTAATAAAAGTACATTCTAAATCACCCATATTTGTCTGGTAATAATTAAAATGAATCTGATTTTTAACATGGTAATGGATATTACTATTTACCTTCTAATTGCAGACTAAAAAAACTAAAAGTAGGGAACCAAGGCGGGGTCAACAAGATCGGGAAGTAAATTTACTATAAGTACTGCACAATAATTATCTAATAATTAATAGTGAAGGACGAAATCGAAGTATATAAACTAGGGTTGGTATCCTATTTGACATTGTTCAGTTCTCCAGCTCTACAAGATCTCTTACAATGAATACTTTAGTAAGAATTGTGATAGTGGTTTCCAATAACAAATATTAATTTTTCTTTTTCTAGACCGTAGCTGTCTTTGCCTGTGTGGTAGTTTTAGCTAGTGCCAAACCCTCCGGTTTGTGGGGATTGGGACATGGACATGGTCATGGTCATCTTCCATTGGTTGGAGCTTCAGGTGTAGTTTCCAGCAACGGAGCTGCTGGCCCAGCTGGTGTTGTCAATGGACACGGTGCCGTTGGACCCAACGGAATCCCAAATGCAGTTGGACATGGTGGTGTTATCGTAGGTGCTCATGGTTTGGCTATTGGACACGGACACGATGATGGACAATGGCACGGTGAAGGTTTGGTAGCTTCCCAAGACTGGGCCGGACATGGACATGGACACGGAGTCGCTGTTATCGCACCACACTCTGCCGCTATCATTGCCCCAGCCGTCCATGGTCTTGGTCTTGGACACGGACTCGGTCTTGGACATGGTGTCGCTGTAGGACATGGACTCGGTCTTGGACATGGACTCGCTGTTGGACATGGTGTCGCTGTTGGACACGGACTCGGTCTTGGACACGGACATGGAGCTATTGTTGCCGGACCATCTGGTACCATTGTTGCCAATGGTATCCATGGTCATCATGGTCTTGCTCATCATGGTTGGTAAACTTTCATAAAGTTAACTAAACCGAAAAATATCCTTCGTGTATATTTTTAATTTATTATTTTTCATCAACGCGCGCTTCAAAGGACTACGGAATTTTACCATTCTTATTCATGTGTACATTTTATCACACATTGACTAATTACTTGATGTATAAACTGTAAATATAAAATTGTGTTTCAATAAAATTGATGAATTGTTTATAACGCCCGAGTTTTTTTATTCTTGTATGTTCTTGGCCAAAGCCAAGATGACTTACTAAGGGTTACTAATTTTGTTCTGATGATATTACAATAAAAAACTTTGAAAAATAAATTCGCAGCGACCTTAAATTCACAACGCTGCACAAACTATAAGGAATACCTACTATCGAAGACTTAGATTTCTAATTTTTAGAATTTATCTTTGTGGGAATTTATCCTACTAACCACGCTCCGACGGTAAGTAAGAGTCATGACTTCTCACAGAATTCCAAGCGATACAATTAAAATTCTTGAATAAATTTTCAGTTGATCTAAATTTCACAGTCTGGGCAATCATGGAAAATTGTATTCCCACAACTAGAAGATAATCAAGAAGTATTTATAAATTTAGCAGAAGGTAATCTGGAGGTAATCAGGAGGTAATCAGGAGGTAATCAGGAGTTAATCAGGAGGTAATCAGAAGGTAAACAGAAGGACATCGGGGGTTAATCCGGAGATCGTCAGGAGTTAATCAGGAGTTCATCAGGGCATTCATTAAGAGATAATCAGAAAGCAATCAGGAGAAGAGTCCTAAGTCTTCGCAGGATAATTGATTCACTTTAGTCAGCAACTGATTGTAGTTTAACATACAGAAAGATGTTATTGATTTTTACAAAAATTTTGTCTTCGACGTAAATATGTCCGTAATTAGGTAAATAAAAGTGTTCAACATTTGGAAGTATCATCCAAAATGCGCCTAGGATTTTAAAAATTTTCTAATGAAATTGTGATATTTATTATATCACTGGAAAAAATGATCCATCATTGTTGCATCAATGAACCAAGTTAATCATTTTGATGGACAAATTCGTAAATACAATGATTTTTTTTTCGTGAATGCTATGAATTTTTCATCAATATGATGTAGTTTGTTCATCGGCGCAAAAATTATGAATTTTTTTAGCAACCAATTTTTTCAGTGGCTTAAGGAATGCTTTTAAAAGATCTGTAGATTTTGAGATCTTTGTTGTCAAACTTCGTAATTTTTGAGTTCTGATGGCCCACAGAAATAATTTGTTTTTTCCATAACTTTGTCCTTTAAACTTTTAATTGTGAAAGCTATTTTTTTCCAATTCAATCCATGGCGCAAAAAAAAGGTTTCAGAGAACTGAATGGGAACAAGTATTCCCAGCTTAAATTATTTAATCTCACATTTTCTCATCGTCTTACTTAGCTTAATCAACTTTGCTGATGTAACTATTCTCCAATGGGTCGTTTTGCTGCCTTTGGAGAAATACCCAGCTTGGTTCGTTCAAATTCGCAATCACCCTTCGGATAATTAAAATTTTAATTTAAAAATAAGACTAATAACAAAAAACATGCAGGAATGCGTTGTTTTTGTTACAACAAATTGTTTGTTTCTATTTTCATCTCTTGGAAAAATATTAAAATAGCTGCCGCCCAATTAATATCAAAGCTAAATTAAGCGATCTGGTTTAATTGGATTTATTTTTAGACGTATTTACTGTTACTAATAATCTAACCATGCGAATTAAATTTTAAAAATAAATTGACTACATACGAGGTGCATTCGCTATTACTTATCGCGACCGACCCAAGTAATAATTTGATATCACTGGAGGAAAATAAGCCCAAATCGGGTAAGTCAGTTATTGCGACGAATAAAATCTTCCTAACAATGTATTGTCTGGAATAGTAAATGTATACTAAATATACAAAAATTTAGAACTGCATAAAATGGATATCGGTTCTCGCCAAGATTTATTTTTGAAACGAGGTGTTGGATGCTATCCTATATGGTGGGAAGCTTTTCTGACGATGGAAGGAGTACGAAACGAATTCAGGTTTTCATTTTCAGTTTCTTCACAGTCAGCACCAACAGCATTTGTTGACTGGCAACTTATCTTCACTGGTGTACAAGGTAATGTAACTTAAATTAGCTAGTTAAAATTGTTTAAACAAATTCCATTTGACCAAGGATTAAGTGATTTTTAAAATAAAGTTGCATCAGTGCGAGTGACCTAATTTTTTGCGCAATGAAAAATCTTCAGTGCTGGATAAAAGCGTTTAAGTTTTCATATAAAAACGGGATTATCATGTAAAATTAGTAATAATTAATTTGTCGATGTAATTTGAGCATCAAAATCGTCGGAAGCCAAATTAGGATTGGCACGAATTATTTAACTTGGAGCGGCGCCAAATTTTAAAAATACACGCTAGAATTACAACGTTACAACATTAATGCTAGTTCTTACTTCAGTATTGAAAATTTAAGTAACCGTTCCTTAATTTTTCAGGAAATAAATTAAAAAATCATCATGGCTGACGATGTGAGGTAAGTGGAAACTCTTGCACTACCCCTTTCTTTCGAAACCGAACCAAAATTAATTTTCTTTTCTTTTTTTTCATGTTCCTTCAACTTCCATCTTCAGTATTACGATTATTATTTTTAGAACTAAAATGAAAAGGTAAATATTTAATTTGCTTGTAACTGCTACCCCGTAGACTTTGTAGACTTTTAAAAAAATTCCAACTTTGATGATTTTATACTTATTCCACCCACTCACCTTTGATCTAAGTGGGAAAAAGTAGATCGTAGATTTGTAGAAAAAGTTGACCCCTACCCCTTGTTGTAATTTAATCGACTTTACACCCAGTAGAATATTTAATAAAAATTGGTTTAAAAATTTTACAAAAATTATAAACCCAATTTTGAGGCTTTACTGAATCGCAAATATAAATGGATTCTGCGTTTAGTAAGTTGAAGCTAGTTTATGTTGCATGTTTCTATTAATAATCTGCACTTGTGTGTATTAACGACCTAACATAATTTTAAAGTTTTGCAGGGACCGATTTCGAGCCGGTCCCGAAAATTTTCCACTAATAAAAATAATTTTCACCAAACCACAGATTGCACATAGAATTGCACTTATTTTAGAATTAAAACACTTTTTGCACCAAATAAAGCACATTAATTTTTACAATTTTAATTTTCAAATTACTAATTTATTTTTTCTCTATTTGCAGAGAAAGCGTTTGGAAGAGGCACGTAAAAACCCACCACGTATTTTTCTACAATTTCTCTTCACCCGACACAATACTTAATTATTGATATGATTAATTTTTGTATCGGTGGAGAAAGTTTTTGAAAAATTTACTAATTTATTTTTTTGACAAATGAAATAGGAAAAGAAGAAGAAGCAGGCTGAGATTGAGCGCAAGAGGGCCGAAGTTAGGGCTCGTATGGAAGAAGCCTCCAAAGCCAAAAAGGCCAAGAAAGGTTTCATGACCCCAGAAAGAAAGAAGAAACTCCGAGTGAGTATTTTTCATTTTTTTTTTATTTGTCTTTTCTCTCTTCCTCTTGGGAAAGTTATTTTGCCTTTTTGGGAAATAAGTTAAGGTCAAACCTGAGTCGATAGGTTAGAGGGCAAGAAACCGTGGATCTGGGGGCTAATCGGATATATTCATATAAATGATTTCTTCATTTTTCTATGAATTGTTTCGTGGTATAATCGGTTATACGACACCGCCCACTTCAACACTTGCGCAATACAAACACTAACTATTATTAACTCGGTATGAAAACTGCACTCAGTTTATAAAATTCAAATAATATTTCTCTCTCTCTCTCTTTAAAGAATTACAAGTTGATTTGGATAGGTAGCTTTTTACCTTTTCCATTTTATCTTTATAAATATCTACTATAATTTCAGTTTAAAAATATTTTATCAATAGTCATAAATATTTTATTCACCATATTAGGACTGCTGAGATTTCGCCAGACTGGCCCACTTGATTTACACTAATTATATCAGATTTCGACTTATCTGCTGAAGCCGGATTATGGACCTTAGTCCAAACTATTAAGATTTTGAATTTCAAATAATCACAGCCCTCCTCCCATAGGCGCTGGATAGGGAAAGCAAAGCAAGGCACTTACCCCCTCTTAGAAATTAAATTTTTTGTATCTACCTAGCTAGCGCTCGCAAAATAATAAGAATTTTTCTTTAAAATCATAAATCCTAACAAAACTGAATACAAAATTAAAGTAAATTAAATGTAACTCTCCCTTCGCCCACCACCTGTTGTTATAGAAACAGGTAAAGAGACGAACCGAATCAGTAGATATTATTGTGTACACTGTACTGCAAACTGGTAGTTTTTTAATAAAATACTACAACTTACTGTCTCATACTACTACATATTGCTTAATACTGTCTGTTGCTGCCAGTAGCCTGGTAGTGCTGCTTAAATATTTCTGTATCAGCTATGAGGTAGTAAGGTCAGTAAAACAGGCAATATCAGCAGTGAATAGTAGTCTTAAGCAGTATCGGCAGTACCAGATAATAAAAGGCGGTGTTAGACAGTCAGCGGCAGTCAATTGGATAGCATCAGCAGTAAGTGGCAGTATTAGGCAATTATTATGGGATATTATTATTTTTTAATAATATTATACTGCTTGTACTGCCTGATACTTCCGATACTGCCTAGTACTGTCATTAACTGATAATAATTTTATTTACTGCCTAATACTGCTTATCCTGCCAGTCAGTGTATCTAACACCCCCCCCCCCCCCGAGTTTCTATTTACGTTGGAATCTGTCAGAAAATCTGAAAATTTTCTACAGAATTATTATTAAATACTTGAAAAAATTTAGATGGTTTCAAAGACAAGACGAGTCAGTGCGGCCTTCAGGCCGCACAACTTGGGCAATTGCGTTCTACCTTCTAGTAATGCAAACATAGAAAGTCATGTCTTGCCGTACCAATGTCCGATTGGTTCGATTTAACTTAACAACCTGAAAATATTCGAATGGTTTTGAAAGCGCAGTAGGACAATTAGGGAGTCGAATTGCACACCAATCGAGTTCGTGCCTCGCTTTAAGTTATTAGCTTCAAAAAATGGAGAGGTTGCTTGTGCGGCCTTCATTTAGTCCGCGTCAGGCGAAGCTTCCGTTTCCCAGAGGAAGAGAAATTGCACTGTAAAAAAACCTCTAAATTTACATTTTTAAATTAAAAATAATGTAAAATTATTTGCAATTATTATTGTAAATTGTAAATTTATATGAATTTTTACAGTGAAATATTATTGCAAGCAGTTGCGTTATCATAGAAAACAAGATATATCTTAGAAATTCATATTTTGAAATTATGAAATTTCATGATAATGAATGATAATGATAATGTAACTGACTTCATATTATTGAAAAAATGGTTCATCATTTTTGCGCCAATGAACAGAATTCGTCATATTGATGAACAAATTCATAAATACAATGATTACATTCATGAATACAATGATTATTCATCAAAATGATGAATTATGTTCATCAGCGTAAAAATTATGAATTTATCTATTTCAACTACTTTTTTTGTGGGACTTTGCCAGAACTTCTCATAATACTACATTGTACGTGAGGCTATCATATTATTATATATTATAATATATTATTTTAATTTAATATATCAAACATACCTACATATTATATGTATGTACATATGATCGGTAAATAAATTATAAATTTAATATATTATAATTTTTTTGATTCAATTTAATTAGTTCTTGTGTTGGCATACAATTCAAAAACCTAGTAAGTCCAGAGAGAAACGCTACAGGTCTTTCCGAGCGAAAAATACAACTTTTTACATTTAATCAAGGCAATGTAAGCCGGATAAAAGAAAATATTGCAATGTAAACATTTAAAATTTTTGAATATCTCGACTTACTAGGTTTTATAATTGCACTAATTGTATCTCAATCTTGAGAAGCTCTGGCGTGAATTATATTTACCCTATGTAAAAAATTTAACATTTTCCTTACTTTTTTTCTGATTTACAGTTACTGTTGAGAAAGAAAGCTGCCGAAGAACTCAAGAAGGAACAGGAACGTAAATCAGCCGAACGTAGGCGTATCATTGAGGAACGTTGTGGAAAGGCAAAAGACGTGTCTGATGCCAACGAAGGTAATGCGACGAAATATTTAGTTGCAAATTTAAAATTTGGACAAGTTGTGTAGTAATGAAATTGATAAATTTAGATTACTTAATTCACCATTACTTTACAATACATTACACGCACAAAATAAAAATCACGAAAGCTTGCATGTTCAATTTTCTTTAAATGATTTTTGTGGGAGAAAATTGAAGATGGAGCTTCATAAAAATTTGTGTTTTTAAAATATCCATTTGAAGTCTTCCTTTATAAATTTTTCCACCCAAAATTTTGACTACTTGTGGTGGTGGATAATTTAAAACCAAAAATACCTCAACGTTGCATTTTACGACTAGTAAACGTTTTCACCCTTTATCATTTACCACAGTACTCATTAAGAGTGCCATCCAGGGATATTATGACAAAATCACCAAGTTGGAAACGATAAAGTATGATCTGGAACAGCTAGTTAGAGTCAGAGACTATGAGGTTAGAGACAAATTAAAAAGCGACATCATTTATATGTTGCACGATTTCATAATCACATATAGCTTTTTCTAATCATTTATGTATGTGCGTAAACGTTCTGGCTGCATTTTACCACCCGAGGAGGTTGCAAAGAGTGGAAACGTTAGATCTTTAATTTTTTGACATTATTTCATTTAGAGCAAATTGTAAGTCTTCTACGGAGCTGTCACGACAAAATTGGTAATCTGGAATCTGTTAAGTATGATCTGGAACAGCAAGTCACTTTAAAAGATTACGAGGTTAGGCCAAAAATATATGTCCGTTTGCACGATTCTATTTATTCTTCACACGTTTCTTTCCAAGTAACACTGAACGAACGAGACGAACATAAATTATATTTACCTGCAAAAGGTAAAAATAATTTAGGTCTTACTCGGGCAAAAAATGGTGAAGCAATTCAAGTCTAAAATTGCTTCATTCTGCGTGATTCTCGATGGTCATAGTGACTCCTTTAACATTAGAAAATCGTATTTTAGTAAATTTTCGTCTGTGCAACTTGCGCTGTGCTTAAGAAAATTTTAAAGGCGACAATCTTTATCCTTTTGAATTCCTTCATTCCACTCCCTTCGCAAATGAATCGTTTCACAAATGAATTACATTTTGAATTTGTTATCGCAGAACTTCTTAAGAGTGTTCTCAAGAATTACCAAGATAAAGTGATCAAATTGGAAACTCAAAAATATGATTTGGAAGTGATTGTGAGAATAAGGGATTTTGAGGTTAGGCCGAAAATTGGTGAAATATTATAAAATCGACTATTGTCCTTTTGTCAAACAGCTTTTTTTGTACAAGTATGCTTCTAATAGCAACTGCGTGTGATGACTGCAAATTACCTATACTAAAAACAAACTTGCTAAACCACTTCTATTTTTGAATGCAAGTTCAAGTCCAAAACGTTCACTGCAGTTCTCTATTTGGGAATAACCGGTATTTTGTGCAAAATTTTTAAACGACGACGTGCAGTAATTTTTTAATTTATTTTTTCGTTTGATTTGTTATATTGCCAAAAAATATTGACGAATTTTTTTGAAATCTACATTTTAGCCAGTTTAAAATCGATCTGTGACAATTATCAGAAACGCATTAATGAACTGGAAAATAGGAAATACGATCTTGAGAAGGAAGTTGAATTCAAAGAATATCAGGTAGAATAAGATTATCAAGGCAGACGCATGCATCTTATTGTTTACACGCCTCCACCATAAAGCACCGCGAGCTTTTAGCACTGTTATTTTAGTAGCACAGTTTAGTTGTTAGTGCAGAAAAATGTTGACATCATTCGGATTCTAGTAATCAAATTTTTGCACTAGTAGTTCAATTCGGTTTTAAACCAATTTAGTAAAGCAAATTTAGAAATCTCCTCTGGACGTTTATTTACTCTTCAGCTTCTAGCTTTTGCTTGTCAATCCTTAATCCTCCTCATCCACCTTTCTCATTTTAAGATAAATAAACCACGTACACAAACCAACAAATGTAAAATTAACAGGTACTCAGAAGTTATAGAGCTCAGTATTTTTCCCCTCTCCCTTTTTTGTGCTAACAGTCTTTTTCTTTTAGCTGAGCTTCAAACTTTATGTCAAGCATATTATCAACGAATAACTCAACTAGAGGGGGATAAATTTGATCTCGAATGGATCGAAAAATTAAAAGCTTTAGAGGTACACGAGAATACACGATACACATATTATGTATTATTTTTTACAGTAGAAATTTTGCATTGTAAACAAAGAATAACTTAAAAAGTTTCAAACCGAATTTAAGTTATCCTTATTTTTTTTTTTTTTGACTGCGTTGTTATGCATTGTACATAATTGTATAGCTAGTGGCGACAACCGAACTGCATCTGCCATTTTTAACACAAAACGTGTTAGTTAACAGATGCAGTTCAGTGGTAGCAACTCAGTTGATCGACATTCTCCACTTTTGACTAGGAGAATTTTTTTTTAATTATATTATTGCATTAAGGTCTCATCAATTGATTCCTCAAATGACTTTAAAGTTGTGGTTCTTAATTTATACAAAGTTATTTTTGTTTTATTCTCCAATTTGTGGAAAAGTAACTTTGTATGAAGTGAAGGCACTTCGTATAATTGCTGTGTGTCATTTTGCTGACTGGTGGTTCCATTTCCGGTTGTAGCTACACTTAAGAGGATTGTTAAGGAATATTACGATCGCATGTATATTTGTGAGGAACAGAAATGGGATTTGGAACGTGACGTCCGAAAACGAGATTGGGAGGTACAACAGCTGAGTGACACACTGTTTTTTTATGCTTACCAAATACGATTTTATGTAGAACAAAATTATTTAAACCAAATACTTTTTGTTTTTAACCCGTAAATTAAAATAATACCACACGTAAATGCTGATAATCAAATCCGAAACGTCGAGCATGGAAATGCTTGTCAGCATTTACTTTAATTGTAGTCAGTCCTGAGGTTTACTAAAATCCAAACCTCTAATTGTTTTATTTAAAATGTATTGTAATACAAAACCAACATGAAGTGTTAATACCATAATATCCTTTCAAGCCTTTAATACACCCCAAAACCAATATAATTAAAAACCCAGGGCTGTATCCATTTTGTTATATTATACATTTTTTTTGTAAATATCAGCACATTAACGATTTAATTTTGTAATTTTATTTTGTTTCCAAAATAATTTTGCAAAATTAGTACAGTCCAAAATTGATTCTGATTCTTGAAAACCTCCTTCGCTTGATTCTGGCGCCCTATCATCATATTGTACAAGGTTTTATGTTATTTTTATCAAACCAGTCATCGCTTTTAGTTTTTTCTTTTATTTGCTAAACCATCTATTTTTGAAGATATTAAGTTATGCATGGATTCATTGCTTTTCTTAAGTTGCTATACCAACGCTGAAGTGTCCTTTTTCCCTAAATTGGTGTGGCACTTCATGCTAGTTCAAAGTGTAATGTAATTTTCCCTTTGTTCACAACCTCAAACAGTTTTTGTCTATCGTTCCAAATCACCATTAATTTTTGCTCAAGTTACTTTTAGCAAAAGCACCAAAGGATTCGGAACCGAACAGTTAGAAGTGCCATACTGTAGCTGCTTCCTTTCGCTCTGAAAACGTATTTCAGGATCGATTTTGTACTATTTTGAGCAGTAGCAAGTAGTTTTCTGGTTCCAAAATAAAGGTGGCTCAACCTTTATTTTCTTACCAGACCAAGATCTTTGAGCTTTCAGAGTTGCAAAGCTGTTAAAAACCAGTGGCCTGTAGTTTAGTCGTCGTCTCGATTATAAGAACCTCGGATTTTTACGTTCTTTATACGAAGATATTTTTGTGGGGTTAGAATTTTTACGTCGATGACGTGTTTTGCGAGAAATACGATGGATTTTTGAATTTCTCAACGATTGTACATATGTAAATGTATATTTTTGTGTATCGTTAGTATTTTGTGAAATATGTTGTAAATTTTTACCAACGACCCCATTTTCTTCTCTTTTATCTATTATCTTACGCCTACTTCCTTTCTTTAAGCTCGCACATAACCAAGCTAAATTTATTCTCTATATACTAATTCCTCTACAACTTCGCGCAGAAACTAAAACGGCTACAATGTGTTTTCGTCAAGCCTTTTATGTTCTAATCTTCGTGTTATTTTTTTTTTAGTGGTTCTAACACCCATAACTGGTTTGGCACCATAAAGTCTTTATCAACTGTGCTAACCCGTCTAACACTGAACGATTTGACGATTTTTCTTTGCTCAATTTTATACAAAACTGCTTTTCACTTGAAATTTAGCAAAGATCAAGATCTTGACTTCTCGTTACTGATTAACTAATTTCCCCAGATCAACGACTTGAACGGCTTGGTAAACGACCTCAGGGGAAAATTGTAAGTAGCAAACCCATAGCCAAAAGACCCAAAAACTTCATTTTTACATTCGACAGCATCAAACCTCCATTGAAAAAGGTTTCCAAATACGAAAACAAATTCGCCAAACTCCAAAAGAAGGCAGCAGAATTTAACTTCCGTAATCAACTCAAAGTTGTGAAAAAGAAGGAATTCACCCTCGAAGAAGAAGACAAAGAGGTACGTAGTCGAAAAACCTTGCGATCAGTTTTGGCAAATTTTTCTCGACGAGTAGCAATAATTTTTTTTCGGGGTCATTTTTACGAATTTAGAGAACCCCCCAATTATTGTTACTTTTGTATTTTCGAACAAATTCAGAACTTCCATTTGTTTTTCACAGACCAAACAACAAGAGAAAGCCGAATGGCAGAAGAAATAATCAAAACACGTCCGTGTTCTTCCTTGTTTCACAATGGCATTGCTAATTCTAAAAAATTTATAAATACCTAAAACACTATTTATTATATAATAAACTATATACAGTACACATAAGCACATTGTCTTTATTCTTCTTTTTTTTAAACGTAGATACAATCAATAAAAAAATTTTTTAATTACTTTTCATGTTTTTGTGTATCAGTCATATTGTGTAGTATTTTTTCTCTATGCTTATGATACATTTAGTTTACTGTTTTGTGTTATTACGTAACAAAATAATTTTTTCCAGTACAAAATGTATTATAAGTGACTAATAATTTCAAGCTTTTTGTATTTGATTTTTGATATTTGAGTAATATCTGTGTATCTGTGAATAAATGTGCATTATATGTATCAGTAAGCCTACTTAAATGTTATATGTCTCTCAAGGTGAGCTGTTTGTGTTTGTACTTTTCCTGCTTTAAAAAAAAATTTTTGCAATTTTTACGTTAAGTTACGTTACGTTACGTTAAGTTACGTTACGTTACGTTACGTTAAGTTAAGTTACGTACTTAACGTAAAAATATCGTAGTTTGTGTTGTTTTTGCTTTCTTCACCATCACTGTCTTTTCTTCTTCTTTTTCTTATAAACTTAACACTAGCACATTGCACCATATTTATGCAGAGCACTATTACACTGTTTTTGTCAATGTTAAGGTAGCTTCATTTCACTATAAAGTTGGGACCGCAACGCCATAAATGAATTTGAAACACTTTTGGATTGTGTTTCAAATTCGTTACTTTCGTCAATAAATTATTAATACTTTTCTCGTTCACAGAAAAAGCCCGACTGGTCCAAGAAAGGAGACGAGAAAAAGGTACAAGAAGTTGAAGCATGATTTTTTTAAACTAATAAAAAATATGGAAATTCTCTATTATTTGTATTTATTACAGTGGAAAATTTATGTCTCATAACAAATTCCTCTTAATTAAAAATCTGTCTTGTGTTTGTATATGAAAATAATAATGGTATTTTTCTTGTTTCGTTGTTTTTCCTTTCCCCACTGTTCTTTTTTGTTATGTTTTTTTATTAAATCAGTGTTTTAATTTTGAACACAGTAAGTATACGATTATTTTTTAATGCTTTTTGGCTAATGTACATATTTTCATTTGGGAAATTTACTAAAATCTGCTTTTCGCTGTTGAAATTATTAAATCTTTTAAAAATTAATGGTAATTTTTTGCGCTGTAAACTTTGGAATATAATAATGAAATTACAATTAAATAATTTTGTGTATGCATTTGACTATATTAATTGGAAAAAATTGATTTCCTGCTTCGTACAAAACTTTATCAAAGGTCAACCTTAAGGTTACACGGTTCAAATGATGACGATGCCTACATAAAAGTATTGATTTGGAGGGTAAACAATGGGTTAGTACTAAAATTGTCTTAAATGATTAGAAATTAAAGATTGTGATCCCGAAATTGCAATATCGGAATTTTTGAAAATGCAATAATAATAATAATAAAATGCTTTTGTTTTTATTTATTTATTTGGTACAATAAATTTAATTTTTATTAATTAATTAAATTATTCTTTAATTTTTATTTAATCCGGTAGCATATAATATCAATGTTGAAATAATTTTCATATTTTGGAAATCATAACAATTTTAGAAATTAGGCAATCCAGAAGATGTAGGAAATTATTGGATATCTTACGAAATCCATGGAAATCTTAGACATTTCACAAAATCTTAAGAAAACTATTGAAATTTATATCTTAGAAATCCGAGTAATTGTACAAAATTTAAAAACAATCAAAAAAAAAATTAAGAAATATCTCAATCTTCGAAAACCTGAGAAAAACCTTATAAAATTTCAGAAAACTTTAGGTAATTCCAAGAAATTTATTTCAGACAATGTAGGAAATTTCAGGAAATCGTAGAAAATTTCAGGATATCTTAGAAAACCAAAGCAACATTCTTGGAAACTCCAAGAATTTCAAGGTAAACTTTGGTAATTCAAAATAAATAATTTAGAAATTAGGAAATTTTTTACCTTTTTTTGGTATATTTTAAACTGTTTCGAAAAGAAATTTTAAAGAAATCCTAGTAAATCTCAGGATAGCTTAGAAAATCCTAGGAAATCATAGCAAATAGGAAACCCAAAGAGACCTAGGAAATCCAAGAAAATTTCATTCAAGTTGATGAAATCAAGGGAACCCGAGTAAATATTATAAGGAAAAAAATCCAAGAAGATGTAGAAAATTCTAGGAAATTTTAGAAAATCCCAGGTAATTTTAGGATATTACGAAAATCATCAGCAAAGCTGATGAAATTCGAGGAAATCTCAAGAACCTGAAACTTCGTGAAAATGCAGAAAATTCAAGAAAATCTTAGAAAATCCAAGAAATTCTTTACGAAAATAGGAAATCTTAGGAATACCATAGATCAGCTCTCTTTTAACTTTTTTGAACAGAAATCTTAAATCAATCCAGCAGAAAATTCAGGGAAATCTTTCGAAACCTGGTAAATGGAAAAATAGTTTACAAAAATTAGTCTAGTAACTAAAAATTAGAAGAGTATAAATTAATTTGGTGAACTGTAAGACAGGTGTGCACTCTAAAAACAAAAGCTGGTTACGGAACTGGAGTATTACCCCTTGCAAAATCAGTTGACCAGCTGTTATTAACAAAAACTGTTCGTTGAATTTTAAAGTTGATTTTCAAGTTTAAAATTTATTTCAATAATTTGATCTGAATAAAATACCCTTCAACACCCTAATATTATACATTGTGTTTAAATAAGAAAGATGGAAAAGATGTACCTGAATGAAAGACACCAAATGCACTTTATCGCACTAGGGAGTTAAAATGAACTTTATCGCACTAGGGAGTTAAAATATATTTTTCGCCCTAGTGCGAAAAAGTAATATTTTGTCGATTGAGATCATTCTCATACTTTTGTGGGTTATTTACCGTATTACTTTAATAAGTTTGACTTGACACCCTGAATGTTGATATGTCAATATATTTGATTTTTATTTATGTTTACCTGAAGTCACGTGTGGTGGTATTAACAAAATTTCTGTTGACTGTTTATTTGTTGCTTATTTGTTGCTTTTATATTTAGGACGAAGCAAGTGAAGCCAAACCACCAGAAGAAGGTAAAAATAAATTTTTGAATGTTTCTTTAAAATCCTCATGAATGCAATTTAAAGCTCCGCCGGGTGATGGTGAACCACCTGCCGACAGTCAACCTCCATCAGAAGAGGTTCCATCAGAAGCACAACCAGCACAAACGGAAGGTGATCAGCCAGTGGACGGCTCAGTTACGGAAGCTGCACCTTCTGTCGACGGAGCACCTGCGGAAGGTGAAGCACCTCCACCAGGTGATGCTGCTCCACCTGCAGAAGGTCAATAGATTAAACTAAGGTGTAATAGAATATCTTACCATTGTTTGATTTTAGGTGAACCCACAGACGGAACTGCTCCTCCTGCTGAAGGTAAAGTTATATCTCCGAAAGGTTGACTGTTAATGGTTTTAATTCACAGGAGCTGCGCCAGCGGCAGAAGGTACCCCACCAGCTGAAGGCGCTCCACCAACGGAAGGCGCTCCACCAACGGAAGGAGCTCCACCAATGGAGGGTGCTCCACCAACGGAAGGAACTCCACCGACCGAAGGAGCTCCCGTAGCAGCTGAAGGAACTCCTGCACCTGTAGAAGGTGGCGAAGGTTAGCGGACCTTTTGGTTTGAAAAATTTACTTTATGTAAAATTCCAGCTGCACCTACCGAAGCAGCGGCGGCAACAACAGAACAAGCCCCACCATCAGAAGCCACTCCAACTGAAGCAGCTCCTGCCAATTCCGAACCGACTGAAGCTCCACCAGCAGAAGCTCCTCCAACGCAGCCGGCAATTGTGGAAGGTAGTTTTAATTTTTGAATAAATTTGGCCGATATTTTTAAACGACCATGAACGTTTAAAAAATTGTATACGTAATTTTCACATAAAAATGTAGTAAACAATGAAAGTATTATATTTTTAAATTACAAAACAAAAGTTTAACGTCCTCGTTTTTTTGCAGTTTTTGAATTTTTGTTTTTTATTGTAGCGGCAGCATGAGAAGATTACGTTTTGGAAAAGATGCTGCTGGAGTGTTGGACCGGCTTTAATAATATAAGAACGCTTAATTATGTATTTCGAATATTTTATTGTTTTGTAAATTCTTTGTAGGTAAACATCGCACCTAAGTAAATTAATGAGATAAATTGTTGTTATTTTTATTGCCTTCATACCTAGGTAAATAAATAATAGAAATTTGAATTACGTAATTTGGTTTAAACTTTTAAGTACAACAATGGTTAATTAAGGAAGGGGGGGTGTCGGATGGTGATTGAAACGCGTTAGTCCCCATATGCGTTCATCAGTTTTCTATAGGACAGAGTGTAAGGAAGGTCGCATTTCGATCATTTTTAGTGTTAGCGGAAGTTATTTGCATTATTTTTTATCATATTAGGTACGTAATTTTGCAATAATAATTAGTCGTACTTTTACGATTTTCGAGGTCGCTGCAATGTTCATAGGTAATCGATTATTGCTTTTTACGCTTTTTTCCTTTAAAACAAAAAATTTATTTAGTTTGTTTATACGAAAAATTATACTTTATTTTTCCAATTATGATCTCATTTTTTTATTAATATTATTTTTAAACCATGGCTGATAGTTGGCGCAATAACAAGGTTAAAAATTAAAATGTACTTATGATTTATTGATGAGATGACAAACACGAAAATAAATATTTCCAAAAAAAATTCATAAAAAAACCCAAACAGATTGGCATTAATTTAATTCGATTACAAGCAAGTAAATCAATTAAGGAGGTTAAGCGATTATTTATGTAATTATGTTATAAATTTCGTTAATTGAATTTAATTAGCGACAATTTTTTCGAGTAGTAAATAAATTTAGAAAGAAAAATTGCCTGCGTGATTCAAAGTAAACCTAACCTAATTAAATGTTTTAATTAGTTGCACCCTCTGGGTATGGTAAAAAGTGGGTGCCCCTTTATTATTCCAAATTTTTAAGTATTTTTTCAAAATGTCAGACGTTAACATTTAAATGTCGCTCTTTGCAATTTTCCTATTGCAATATTTGTTTTCATTCTTATCGTCAGTGCGGCTTATCATTTCAAGAGAGAAGGGTGAAATTGTGTTGTGTTTATTCCCCCAGTTTTAATGAAAAAAATGTGTGTGAAATCGTTAAAAATATTGCTATACCGGGTGATGTAAAA
This sequence comes from Cantharis lateralis, assembly GCA_963170105.1. NCBI lineage: Eukaryota > Metazoa > Arthropoda > Insecta > Coleoptera > Cantharidae > Cantharis > Cantharis lateralis. Next base: position 2,838,836 of record OY720627.1, read on the forward strand.
ATTACATAGGTAATTGGTATTTAAAAAGAATCGGTACCAATTTTGGTTTTGCCGGAAACGCCAAAATCGTGCTAATATTAGGCTGACTTGTAACATAATAATTTTCATGTTCATTTAATTTTAAACGGGCATTTTTCCAATTTTCACCATACCACTCGCACATTTAAATAATGTTTTTCTGCTCTGTTTCGGGGGGTACCAGCCGTCACAAGATCGTGACTACGTTGCAATGAAGATATTATATAGCATAATTCAAGGCTATGGCATTGCATTCTTCTTTGCGCACCGAGATTATGCTTATCGCAGTAAGACATGTTCTCAACAAAGTTTCCTTCATTTGATATCATAATTTACATATTGCAAGCTGCAGTATCAACATAAAACATATTGCGAATGCATCAACATAGCAACGGGGTCACGACAAAAGACGAAACTCAAAAACTGTCAATAAACGCTCGAAATGGTGGGGGGGGGGGGTCTAGAAGAAAATGCCCAGATCTTAATTTTTGAGACATTTGGGTTGGCTTATTTATTAGATAAACACAAAAGGTTCCAAAAAAGAACCAAGGAGAAAGACAGCCTCAATTTTTGGTTTTTTGCTTATATCTCCCAAACAGTGCGTTCTAGCCAAAAAGTAATTATATACAAACTTGAAGCTGATAAAATTTACTACAAGAAAGTTCTTAGATTTTTTTGCGTATCTGTTCTAGTTTTCGAGGTATACGCTGCTGAAATTCTCAAAATTTTAAAAAATCTTTTTTTTTTAGTTTTGCGGTTTTCGAAAAAATCTCGAAAACTGTGCGTCCTAGCAAAAAAGTAATTATATACAAAATTGAAGCTTTTAAAATTTCTTACAAAAAAGTTCTTAGATTTTTTTGCGTATCTGTTCTAGTTTTCGAGGTATACGCTGCTGAAATTCTCAAAATTTTAAAAAACCTTTTTTTTTAGTTTCGCGGTTTTTGATTTACTTTGTCTCGTAACTTCTTAACTGTTCATCCCAGAAGAAAGTCCTCGGAGAAGAACTTACACAGCGTTAAATTTTGTTTAAGATAAGTTAAAATTACTTAATGTTTCAATTGATAAAAAATTTGAGATCAAAATTTTGAAAAACCCAGTCAAAAATATTATAAATTAAAAATTAGTTTAAGGTTTTCTGAACAATGTAATTTGTCCAAATTTCACTTTATTTAATCATTTTTCCCGCATCGATAAACTCAATTTTTCACATTTAACGCAAGTGGGTGCTGAAAGGGTGCTTTTCCGCACGGTAGTAGATAAAATAATTTCTGATTTTGTTTTACATTTTTATTGGTTAAAAAATCGAGCAATTCTCTAATTCATTTAGGAAAGTGGACCTAAGCCGCCTAGCCTTTTAGATGATTTTCCATCAAGAAGAAAATCAATTTAATTTTCTTATTTGTTCTTGTAATTCAAATTTTACCAAGATTTTTTAAAAATATTTGTTAAACAAATTATATTAGTTGAGAAAATTAATTTGAGAAAATTAGTTGAAAAATAACAAAATTTATTCAGAGAAAATTCTTTTTTTTTATTGTTCACTTGGCCCAGAAAGCGAAACAATAGGTCCTAACAAAACAATCTACTATTTTTCATTTTTTTTTTTTAGTGAAAGCAAGTAATTTTTCTGCAAAAATTTAGTTTTTTTACCACCATTAATTTGAATTATCGCCACTTTTCTGTCATCGGAGAGATTTTTATTTAAAATATTGCTATAAATTTTTGAGTTAATTACAAATTTCCAACTTGATTAAAAATTCGAATTTAATTTACGTCAAAAACATCAAAATTTTTGATAAAAATAAACAAAAAAAATAGTTTGTCAAAGTTAAATCTAATGCGGATTCGCATCCATACGATTAGCCCCGCCCATGGCGTGCTTTTGTTTTATACAAATTCAAAATTTGAACCGCTTTTGTAATTAAAAACATTCCTGAAGCGGCCCCAACTCGAAAATTACAGATTTAAAAATACGGGTTCTTTGAGTAGCTCAAATTGGAAATAAACGGGCCTGGTTATCGTACTACACCCCCAATCAGGTCTTATCTTATTCTTATTTTATAGATAAATAAAAATAAATAATTTTAAACAATGCGGAAATTAAAAAACTCAAAATGATATAATATAACTCCAGATAAATTATGATGTAGCAACTTAATGCTATCTCTCAGAACAGGACCGGCTCTAAAATATTTTTGAGCAGGATCTAGTGCCCTATGCTTTTAAAAAAGTAGAGTTTACCGGTGAGTGGAAGATCAGTGCGGCCTTCAGGCCGCACAACTTGGGTAATCGAATTGCACACCAATCAAATTCCGCACCATTCAAATCCTAGGAGATTAGGGCTGTCTCATCTCGAAATAATAATAAATTATTTAAGTTTTTCAAATTGTCACCAATAATAAAAGAAATAATTTCTAATCTGCAAAATTAAAATCTATTAAATTATAATAAATTTAAAAATTACCTCTGATGGCTTTCAGACTGCCGGCTTTCCATGTGTGGTAGGTGTGACAATTGTACTGCATAATCAAAATTTTGAAATAGTTATAATAAATGTGAGATTCAAATTTTTGACTGCCCTGAGTTTTTTGGGCAACTTATTCCGAAGTAATTAATTAATTGTATTTGTGACGGAAAAATAAATGAAATAACATTTATTTTGCTGTTAATTGGAGCTGCGACGTCTCATTATTTTTTAATATAAAGTTTAATTACTAATTATTAGAACGTTTAAATTGGGGGTTTAAATTCATTTAAAACAAATGAAAATCATTAAAATATTAAATGTTAGTACCAAACATCCGGTTTGAGGGAGAAGGCTCACCCCTATATTGCTTACCCCTAAATTGGTCTAGAAATTACTTTTAAAAATCAAAAATAAAATATTTTGGAAATTTTTTTTGAATTCTACATTTCTTCCAGATTCTTTAAAATTCGAAAATTTTAAAATTCATATTTTTTGAGACTCAGTTTTTACAAGAATGCAACAGCCTTGAACTATGTTTCAATTAATTTACATATTATATTTCGAAGACATAAATTAAAAAAAACCTTGCTATGACATCTTTTTGGGTAATAAAACGGTACTTTAACTTTTTACTGATGAATGCGTGCATTATTTAATAACTAATTAATTTAAACGCATGTTCGCTGTGACGCAAAATTTCACAGCTGCTAAACAGTCAAGAAAGTACGTTTCCTGTTTCACAAAACCGTGACAAAACCCGATATTCTTTGAATCGAACGCCCATTTTAACGAAACGCGCGCGCTTATTCTTTCCGCTCAACTTATTTGAAATCGCTGGCGTGTGGCGCCAAAATTATACCGCGGCGAAGTTCGCAAGTGCACTTTGAACGATGACGAATGTCAAGAGTGATAAAATGTTAATCATTTAATTCATTATTTTCTGAATCACATCCAAAATAATTAAATTTATTAAATGAAAACCTATGTGACTGTTTGAAAACCGTGCGGGAGTGCAAGAACAACAATATCGATATAATTTATGTGGTTGTCAAAGTGACAGGTTGAGGTTAAGTACACGTATTTAATTTAATTAAATGATAAAAATCGAAACACCTACCTAACAAGTACAACGAAAATGTCGTTTCAAGTTAAAGTATTGTACGATTTTGCGGGCGAACCCGAAACTGCCGAAATGTCCATTACGGCGGGTGAAATTATCACCATAACCAGGACAGATGTTGGAGAGGGTTGGTGGGAAGGTTTGAGTAGTGCGGGTGTTTCGGGGCTGCTACCCGAAGCCTACGTCGAAAAGATTACCACCTACCCAGGACCACCAAAAATTCCAGCACCACTTTTACCACCCGCACCTGCTTACAACACGGAATGGAGTGAATCGGGTGATGCACCGTCTGCACCTGACAACGACGGGTGGGACGACGATTGGGATGACGATACCTATTCTGAAATACCTGCTAAACAACAACCGCAGGAGCAAATCTATGCAAACGAGGGGGCTTTTCAAATGCACAGAGAACCCGATACCATTTCAGAAATGAGTTTTGGGGGTGATAGTAAGGGAACAATAACGAAGAAGAGTTTCAATAGATTCTCCACCTTTGTAAAGTCAGGTGGCGAAAGTTACATTTTAGGTACCCTCAAGGTTAATCAGGATTACCACAAAATTATCTTAGTAAAAGTAGACGATGGCATTTATTGTTGGCCTTCCAATCCGCATGGCAGTCAGTATTCGGTACTTGTGACGTCCCCAAAGAAGGAAACTAAACTGAAGGGTCTTAAAAGTTTCATAGCATACCAGTTGACGCCGTCGTTCAACAACATTCAAGTCTCTCGGCGTTACAAACACTTCGATTGGTTACACGAGCGACTGACTGAAAAGTTTAGTATAATAGCTGTTCCGCCACTTCCAGATAAGCAGATTTCTGGACGGTATGAAGAGCAGTTCATCGAGCACCGTAGGGTGCAGTTACAAGAATTTGTGAATTGGGTTTGCCGCCATCCTGTGCTATCAACCTCGGAGGTGTGGCAGCACTTTTTGACGTGCACCGATGAAAAGTTGTGGAAACAGGGTAAACGACAAGCGGAAAAGGATAACCTGGTTGGTGCGAATTTTTGCCTGTCCATCGAAGCGCCTGAAAAGAATTTACTGCAGTCTTACGTCGACGATACCATCGACACCAACGTTAATTTTGTGCACAGCCTGGACTTGGCGCTCAAAAACTTGATGAACACCGGGGCGGATCAGTGCCGGAAGAATACGGGGGTGTTCAAGAAGGAATACATGCGCATCGGTGAAAGCTTCTACGGTTTGGGCACGGCTATAGAATCGGCAGAGAAGGCGACCCCGACGGATTTGGCGACGGGTATTAAGAGAATTGGAACCGCCTATTTTGATATCGGCAAGATTTTTGAAGATCAACCCAAGTTGGACTGGGAACCGTTGCTTGACAAACTGTATATTTACAAAGGAATAACGGGCTCGTTTCCCGATATTTTTGCCATACACAAAGGGGCTCAACAGAAGAAGAAGGAGTGCGAGAAGATCAACATGCCGCCCGCACAGTTATCCGATGTACGTAAACGAACCGACACGCTGAGTTACGCGATATTTGCCGAATTGCAGCACTTTAAAACCGAACGTGAAGGAGATATAAAAGTTACAATGAAAAAGTATTTAATCGAACAGGTTAATTTCTATAAACGAGTTGTCGATAAGTTGGAGGATACGTTGAAATTTTTCGATTGATTTTTTGGGATTTGAGTTTCTAATAGTACAAAAGGATATCGGCAGAAGTGTATGTGACATTTTTTGTAATTTGGTAGCAGCTTGAAATGATCGATAACAATCTAACGCCTCATGCTTGCAATTTACATGGTTTTTATATTCTAGAAAAGGGGTTTTCAAACTTTTATTTGCTTTATTGCATGTGTACAAAAATATATTTTGTAATTTTACTCTTTTAGCTTTTCCGTAGTATTATGTACAGAGCCCCGTCAGATTTTACATTCTTTTAACGCAGCAACAGGTTCGAAAGGCTAACAAAAGAACCTAAAGTTCTGTTTACAGAAATTTTATTACTACCTATTTTTCCTATTTTATATTAGTAATTGAAATTGTTATAGAATTTTCAAAAATTGTTAAAATGTTGAAGTTGCTTGTTAATGGAAACAATTTTGAAAATTAAATGTGATCAATATTTTTAAAATGGTTTTTCATTTTTCCGCCAATTCTGGTCAGTATACCAACCGGTGAGTAGAAATTTAAGAGCTCAGCGAGGGGGGATTTTTCAAAATTTAGTTGGGGTGCATCCTACAATTTAATAAAACGCCGAAATCGACCTATGCAATTTAGACATTTAATTTAACCAATCACAACCAGATAAAACAGTTTGTACATTTTTTAACGCGATCTTAAACAAAAATTTATTTATAATGCTGTGTCAAAGTAATAATTCTTTAATAAGTAAATAATTATATTATATGAAATCTCGTTAATCTATTTACGAGCGTCAATAGTAGAAAGAATCAGAAACCAATAATGCCTTAATTTTAAATGTAATTTTTGACTGAAAAACAATATTTTCCTACTACCACTATGAACAAAAACAATCAAAATTGCACGCTCTGTGATGCGCTAAGTTACCGTTTAAAATTACCTGTTGCCATGACAATCTAAAGATAAAATTGTTTCTTCACTATAAAACAAATGCCAAATTTTAGGAGTAAATTATTAACATATTTTCGACGCCTAGCTTTTGTTTTATTGACCGCAGAAAATATTTCTATATAAATTAATTTTTAAACTTTAGAAATCCACTTTTTCGGATGATAAACGAAACTTATAAGAAAACCAGTTTTCCTCGAATAAAAAATATAACTGATGTGACCCATAATGCAGACTTACTTTACGTTTTCTCTTTCTCTTCATTTGTTTTTTGTGACCTTCCCAGGATCAGGTTTAGCTATTATTATGATCCATATCACAATCTCGCTCGTCGATACATCTGAATTGCTCAATTTTACCGTACAATCGAAGAACCTAGTAAGTCAAGTTACTAAAATTGGATCAGTTACTAAAACTTGTACAGGTTGTAGATTGGTTAATCCTGATTGTATAGGATCTTCTACGACTTAATATATTGGAATTCCAATCCGCAATATAATCATTATGTCATCAAATTGCAGGCTATCTGATAGGATAAGATTAGCCACCTGTTAAGGCAAGAAATAGCCTAAAATTCTAATCTAAATATATTGCATTCGCTTTTTATAATATAATTTACATTTTGAAAATCCCTAATCTAAAAAGGATGTTTTCTAACTGAAGGAAATGACAAGTTGACTGTAATGTATTATGACACATTTATTATTATTATTAATATTATTTGTATTGAACTTACTGTGGTGATTTATACATAACTTTGTACTATATTTGTTTAATTTTTAAGTTTACAATAAGTGATGAAATTCCAAAAACTATTATTATATATAATGATAACTATGAAATAAGTAAATGTTCAATGTTAGCTTGTAAAAATTATCTAATGTATATTTTTGTTATATTAATATGATATTATAAACAATTTTGTTAAATTTGCGCATTTTATTCAAATTTTTCGACTGGCTGCGTCCAAATTGTAATAACATAATTTTATTAAATACCTGCAATTGTTGGAACGCAGTTACGACAATGAGATAGTTTTGTATTTTTCACATCGGAAATGTCCAGTATATCTGATTTATCAAGCTTATTATTCTGTGACCTCCGGTAGAAATATGTATATTCTAATTTATTCCTACAGTTTTCCATTACATAACATAAAATGTTTCATTAGTGGTGCAAGCTAATGCTGTAGTTCAATCTGACGGTCATGGTTATAGCAAATCGGTGTGCATCTGAAGATTCCGGTATTGTAACCTCGAAACCGGTCATGCAATAAGATAATAATTCCAATAAACGGTTTTTAGTGATACCAATTTTGTTATTTAAAAATAAATAATATCAAGTTTTGGGTCTTTAAACAAAAAAAAAACATTATTTCCTTTAATTAATAATACGTAGATTAGCGATTTTCCTTTCCACATTTTCGAATTTTAAAACTACGGCAGCCAACTCAGCACCCGCTAATTTGGCGTTAAGACAATTGGCGCCAGGTCTTTTCTACAGATATTTTTGTAATTTAATAGCAATTTCACGTTATATTCTTGTGAGTTTTATTAGTTAGTTAAGTAGTAACTAATCAGGGCTTAGCTTATCTAAGAGATAAAAAAGTAATAAATAAAAACAATACGGAAATTATAAAATTTTAAATAAACAATTTTTTTAATCTCTCAAGACAGGGCCGACTCAAAAATATTTTTGACTATGAACCAGTGCGAAATTATTGACACCCATCATGATTTATTGTAAAAAGAATAAAAAATCAGTGGTCACGTGGTGCCGAGTCAGCTGACGCCGAGTTAGCTTAGCACCGATCCAAGAATTCCAGTGATTTCCAATAAAAACTCAGAGTTTTCCAAGGAATTTCACTGATTTCCAGAGAATTCCACTGATGTTTTAAAAATCCCAATAATTTCCAAGGAAAACCAGTTCTTTCCACTCGTCTGGAAAAGTCGGGAAATTTAAAATTGTACAAGCGGGCGTCAGGGAAATTAAGCCTTCAGGTCAGAGAAAACTTTGAAAACAATTAATTATAAACATTACGGTTTTTAACTTATTAAATTATTAAAATTTACAACTTCTGAAATTGATCGATATTTGAAAAATCAGGGAAAATTTTCAAATATAGTCAGGGGAGACCTGGAAACGTCTGGGCATTTATTTTAAAGAAATTCCAGACATTTCCAAAGAATTCTAGTAATTTCCAGAGATTTTCAATGATTTTCTAAGAATTCCAATCATTTTCAAAGAAATCCAGTTCCCACTCATTTAGAAAAACCTGGAAAAGTCCGTAAATTTAAAATGGTTGAAATTTTGGCAAGGAAAGCCTGGGAATTTCTTATTTTCAAGCGCAGGGTCAGGGAAATTAAGACTTCAGCTCAGAGAAAGCTTTTTAAAAGTTTGAAAAACAATTAATTATAAAAATTACGGTTTTTAACTTATTAAAATTTACAATTTCTGAAATTGATCGAGATTTGAAAAATCAGGGAAAATTGTTGAAGAAAATCTGGAAATTCTTTATTTTTAAGCCCGAGTAAGGGAAATTAAGACTTTAGGTCAGAGAACATTGTTTAAAAGTTTGAAAACAGTAAATTATAAAAATTACGGTTTTTAACTTATTAAATTATTAAAATTTACAACTTCTCAAATTGATCGAGATTTAAAAAATCAGGGAAAATTTTCAATTATAGTCAGGGGAGACCTGGAAAAGTCAGGGAATTTATTTCAAAGAAATTCTAGACATTTCCAAAGAATTCTAGTAATTTCCAGAGAATTTCAATGTTTTCTAAGAATTCCAAAAATTTCCAACGAAATCCAGATCTTTCCAACAGGGTTTCCACTCGTCTGGAAAACTTGGAAAAGTCAGGTAATTTAAAATAGTACTTACAAATTTTGACAAGGAAAATCTGGGAATTTCTTATTTTCAAGCTGGAGTCGAGGAAATTAATACTTCAGGTCAGAGAATTTTTTTTTAATTTTGAAAAACAATATAAATTTTAAAAATTATGGTTTTTAATTTCCTAAATTATTAGAATTTACAATGTCTGAAATTGATTGAAATTTGAAAAATCAGGGAAAATTTTCAATTATAATCAGGGGAGACCTGGAAAAGTCGGGGAATCTATTTTAAAGAATGAGTGAGAGTCCAAGGAATTTAGAGATTTCCAAGGGAATTCCAACCATGTGTACACAACGTTTTTGGGATATTGAACTCTTGAAAATTCTTTGGAATTCATTGGAAATAACTGGAATTCCTTGGAATAATTAGAAAATATCTTGAATTCCTTGAAAATATCTGGAATTCAATGGAAATTACTGCAATTTTTCTAAATCATTGGAATTCCGAGTTTTCTGGACACAAATTTTCCTGGATATTTAAAATTTCCAATTTCAGTCTGTTTATCTATCCCGTATCGCACAAACGCAAGTAGCATGATTAGTCAGTGCGGCCTTTAGGCCGCACAACTTTGGCAATCGTGTTTCATATAATTAAAGTAGGTACTGGGGGGGGGGATAAATTACTATTATTCTTTTTGATATGAAAAATAAAGGTTTAAATCGGTTGTTTTCGGTTCTATACAAAATGGGAATAAATTGTTAGGAAAATCTGGTGTACAAGGAAATTTGAGAAAATCTAAAAAAATATTAGGAAACCCAAGGAAATTCTAGGAAATCTTAAGAATACCAAACATGGGCATTAGTATTGCTTTTTACACTTTTTTTTAAAACACCTCCTACGGCAATCTAGGAGGAAATCCGGAGAAATCTTTAAAAATCTTGTAAAAGGAAATATATTGTACAAAATTTTACCTTGTGGCTTGCCCCTGCTTTTATGCTAAGATAGGACTGAAATATTGGCCTTTAGAGTTTTCTCAGATTTATTAAATATTGCAGTGATTTTCAAGAAATTCTAGACATTTTCAAAGAATTCGAGTGATTTCCCGGGAATTCCAAAGAATTTCAGTTTTTTCCAACAAGGTTCCCACTCGTTTGGAAACTCGGAGAAGTCAGGTAATTTAACATTGTACAAATTTTGGCAACGAAAACCTGAGAATTTCTTATTTTCAAGCGCAGGTCAGGGAAATTAAGACTTCAGGTCATAGGAAACTTTTTAAAAGTTCAAAAAATAAAATAAATTATAAAAATTTCAATTTTTAACTACTTAAATTATTAAAATTGACAACCTGTGAAACTGATCGAAAATTCAAAAGTCCAGGAAAATTTTCAATTATATAGTCAGGGAATATATTTTAAAATATGAATGGGAGTCCAAGGAATTCTAGAGATCTCCAAGGGAATTCCAACCATGTGTACACTAGGTTTTTGAGATATTTACCTCTTGGAAATTCTTTGGAATTTATGAAAATTCTTGTAAATCTCTGGAATTCATTGCAAATAACTGGAATTATTTGAAAATCTCTAGAATTAGATTTTTTTGGAAAATCGCTTCCAATTCGAATTCAATGGATATCACTGCAATTTTTGTAAATCATTAGAATTTCCAATTTTCTGTACAAAAATTTACCTGAATATTTAATATTTGTAATTTCAGTCTTTACAAGCTAATGATTTTCCTTATAATTAGAGTAGGTACTGGGGGCGGGGGGGGTTATTTCAAACTTAAACTACTATGTTATATTTTTTTCAAGATTTGAATTGGGTTTTTTTGGTTCTATACTAAGTGGGGAATAATCGCTGGGAAAATTTGAGAAATTCTAAAAAAATATTAGGAAATTCTAGGAAATCTTAAGAATACATGAGCTTTAGTTTTACTTTTTTAACTTTTTTTTAAAGTAGGTAAATCTTACAATCTAGAAGGAAATCCGGTGAAATCTTTAAAAATCTCATAATTTGCCTTGTGACTTGCCCCTGGTTTTATGCTAACATAAGACTGAAATTTTGAATTTTGAAAACAAATTTTGATCTAAAATTAGTTACTACCACAAATTGTTTTTCTCTGTGTACGCAGCCGTTTTCGAAATATAAAGGGTGGAAGTTAACTGAAAATTCTGTAGTAATTTTAAAAAAATATTATTTTCAAAAAAACTTTAAAAAGATAATGTAAACGTTTTGCCGTAAACCATAATTATGTTATTGTGTCATAAATGAATGGGAGTGTAATGATAGTGTGTGTGGGTTGTAAAAACCAGTAGATCGATCTCCTATAATACCAGTTTCTATCTCCCACATAAGGAATCTTCATTGAAGATGTTAGCCAAGTAACGTCTTCCTATCCATCTGTAGAAAATTAGATCTGTTCCGTTGCAGTACCGGGTCACTTGTTCAAGTAATTGTGAGGTGCGCAATTGACATCCACTTGTAAGTAAATTTTAACTTTGTACGATTTTGAATCCGCAACCATCCGGTATAAATTTTTGGTTTCAAATCACAGTTTTCGGTAATTTAACGGCATTCTTGCCAAATTCGAGTTCATCCGCAAGTTCAAAGTTGATCAACTCTCAAAACCGACCAATTATAGAATTTAAAAATATTTATTTAATTTTAACGATAATTTGGCGGGTAATTTATCCAAGTAAATGAGACGTAAAAATTACAAGTATTAAAAGGTTCTTTACACAAAGTAAACAAGTAAAAAAACCTTGACTAAAATGTAAATAAAGATAAAATCGTTATTTTTATAGTACGAGTACCTACGTTCATTCTATTTTCTCGTTTTTTTTTATTCTAGGCTCGTTTACTACAAATTTCTACAATTATCTACTACTAAAATTTTGTTACACGCGAAACTATTTTGAGAATGTTCACCTCGACTTTTTTTAAATTTACACTCCATGATTTCTAGAATTTGTGTAAACATTTAACTTAATTAAATCTTTAATGCGGATTTCGACCTCATTGGTTCTCCTCGGTGCTGCATCCATCCAAAAAATGGGCAAAAAACTTTCTAAAATTCTCATGGAATGGAAGCTCTAACTGGATTAGGTCTAAGCTTCCTAATCGATTTCTTCAATTTCTCGTTATGGAAGTGAGTTAATGGTTCATTGTCTTAACGATCCAGTAGTTGACTTCTGTTCGCATTTCTTCACCATAATTTGAAGTGCTTAAGAAAGTTTTATCTTGAGTGTCGTAACGAATTGGGATAACGTGTAGTTGTGGAAGTACCTACGCCTATTTTAGTATACTCAAACATAGGGTGTGGTAAATTAACTAGGACAAACCTTTTTTCGTTTTTTACCAACATAAATATTAATAGGGTGCGTGCTTTCGAATAAATTCTACCTTGTCGTCATTTTTGTTATCTCATCGAATTAAACAAATTGTCATTGTTGTGGGTCTAAAAACCCTTCCCTAAACATCCTATACCCAATTAAATTAGATAAAATTCTGCGTAAGAGCATAAAAAAAATTTTGTTCTAGCCTATTTAGTTTTCGAGATATAGGCCGTCGTAGCACCCCGGTAAAATTACGTTAAAAACGTAATTTTCACGTTTCACGAGAGGGGGGGTATGGAATACCTCCAGCCTGTGCCGATAAAATAGAAGACTTACCACGAAACTCTTGAAAAGCTATGGATGGAAGCTGCTATGGTCAAAAACATATTAAAATTACATTTTTTCATTATTTTTAACAAAAATATTTTCTCTGAACGGCTAAAGTTGAGGTAAAGTGGTTTCTGGGCTCACTTTCTAGGTAAAACCATCTCTGGATCCATGAGGTGGAGGGCAAGGTTTAACCTCACACGCACACAGGCCGCTTAATCATCCCAACCAGAGGATGAACTCAAGAATCTTGGTTTTTAGAATCTTTTCTGGTTTTTGGAAATCTAAGTTTTTGCAGATGGCGCAATCATCGGTTCAGGGCCGCAGGGAAGGCTGCTTGAACCATTTCTCGCCGCTAATCTGCTTTATTATTACCCTCGTGGCTTTGGTGGCCTTTAACCCAACGACAACGGAGAGAAAGGTCACTGTTTGGAGTTGATATCTCATTCAGTGGCTGCGTGCATTCCAGTAGCAGACCAGAGGTGACCTTGTGACTCTTAAGCGCCGACAGCTCTGCTGCCTGTAGATATCTGTATATTTTTATTGCCTGGAAGACTGAGATATATTTGTCCAGCGATATACTCATGTTTGTCTTAAGTTCAGTGGAAGATATTGTGCACATGTGCTCCACAGTTATACGTCTGTTTTTCCATGCAGCTGCGAGCTGAGCAGTCTAAGATCAGCCCTAACTGCTCTCCTGCACCCGAAGGTCAAGTGGAGGGAAGCTAGACAAATTAACCTCTGGAGCCGGTGTAAGGAGGCTGCTGTTGTCACCTGCTTGGTTCTGGGCGACCAAACAACGACAGCAGTGTAGAGCCAGATGGTATAAAATCCATAATCCTTGAACACAACCTTTAACGACGACAATGCCTTCTACAGTTATGTCTCCACCACCCACCTCCACTTCTGAATGAAACTGATCCAATTTGCAATGGTTCTTGGGAACCCCGAATCGACACATTGCTGCATATATACTTTTGAATTTTCCAATGTTTTAAGGAAAAACAAAGTCAAACTTATTGGCCTGAAAGATTTAGCCAATCAGTAGTCGCGTCTGCCTGGATTAGGTATAAAGATGACTTTAATTTTTCGCCATTCTTTTGGTAAACCACCTCTGAAGGCCACTCAAACTCAAAAACGTCCCTGAAACCGCCAGAAGTTGAAAAGTGCGGATCTAGAAAGACGGGATTTCTGGAATCCGCTCACATTTTTAAAACATTCCCGAAAATTACGACTCTACAATGGCAGGAAAACATTTATCTATACATTTTTCCCTGATATATTTTTTTAACTGGGTTTAAATTTACCCCTGACGATCTGGATGGATTTTCCACAAAACACAAGGCTGTAAATGTTCGTGTGAATACCCCAAATTAATTGAAAAGTGAAATCTGGCGATATTTATAAAATGAAGCTAAGAATTTTACTCCCTCTCGATTGCTTGGTAATAAAAATAGTATTGTTTATTGTGCACGTGCAAAAACCAATTAAAAACTTTACAGATCACTGGATCTGATAAATTGCAAAATTATTGCCTCATAAATTTTTTATTGAGTTTAAAACGGAATGCAATATTTTGAATGCATCCAAACTTACAATTGTAAAAAAATTGTAAATTACAATTTCATCAATTACCCATTGCGGCTGCTCATCATAATTACCTACCATGAATAATGTACGGTAGCAACGCAATAAAATCTCTGATAATTAATCCTCTGCATCGCAAACAGTGCAATCACGCGAGATTAGCAATAATATGGCTCTAATTAAAAAGTAGATTTAATTTGGGAAAAATCAAGGTCAGCATAAAACACATCTGTTTGTGTCAATTCTGGTCATCTCCTTTAAAACTTAAATGACGAAAATCGCAAGTTTTGTTTTAAAGGCGGGCCTAAAACAAAATCGTCGCTTCTCATTGGTCAGTTGGAATTACTTAAATCTTTAAGATTTAAAGGAATGACCCATGATCTACTATTTGTTATTTCCTGTCTCATAACAGTTAAAAATTTTTTTTAACGAAATACGCAATGAATATCTGTTTAAAAAAATAAAAAGGGCCCAATATTGGTACCATGGGTGTCATTGGCGATGAGTCATTAATTGAATAATTACTTTTTGTATAAACTTGAAAAAATAATTTACATACATAATTAATGTTGGTAGTTATTTTTTATCTAATAAACAGCGTCATTTAGTTACGCTACGGCTAAAGATAAAAGCAGTGCGCTAATTTTAGTACATTTAATTTACATTAACGTTCTCGAAATCGGTCATACACACTCCGGTACCTACAACAAACGAATGAACTGGTAGCTGTTCAATTTGAGTCCTCCTAATGTTTCGACGATTTCGTAACGATTTCTAATTATGTATGTAAATATTGATTACAAGATTTATTTCATTCATCTCGTGTTTTTATGATCGTAGATTATGGAGTCAGTGCTTCCAAAGACGGTGAGATAAAAAGAAGACCATGGCTTATAATAGAGGAACAAAAGATGGTTGTTGTTCAGTTGATCTGCTCAAAACTATCCTTTATATTTTTAACACGATTTTTTTGGTAAGTTTCGGTTTTGTCTCAACCATGTGATAACGGACTTTTTTTTAGATCGGCGGATTCGGTGTTTTAGGCATCGCAATTTGGACAATCATCGACAAATACCAATATGTTGCCTTGTTAACTACCGTTACCTACCCCATCATAACTTATTTTTTGCTAGCAGCTGGAGCTTTGGTACTTCTGGTCACATTGTTAGGATGCTGCGCAGTTTGCAAAAACAATCGTCCATTTTTAATTTGTGTAAGTTTCACGTTCTCATCCCTCGCAGACCACGTTATAATTTTCCTTCTAGTACATTTTCCTGTTATTGCTCATCTTCGTGGTGGAAGCAATGGTGGGAATTTTGGCGTACATCTATCGGGAGCAAGTCCAAAACGAGTTGGAAATGAGTCTGAATAGCACATTTTTGACCTCCTATGAAGTTGATCCGGATAAAACCAAAGCTATTGATTACCTGCAAGAAAAGGTTGCCATCCACAGCTGCAGGAATTTTTCAAATTAATTGTTTCAATTTTAGTTGCATTGCTGCGGTGCTGCTAGATCGGATGATTGGCAATACAGCACCTGGATGACCACCAATTTATCCAATTCCAATTTAGTACCTGATTCCTGTTGCAAAACAGTTATATCCGAATGTGGACGAAGAGATCACCCTTCCAATATTAACGATCGAGTAAGATTTTTGCCATTTAAAAATCATCCTGGCTTTAATTTTTCTTTTAGGGCTGCCTGAACAGAATGATCGAACAAGTGAAAAACCATTTGATAATTTTAAGTGCAGTTGGGCTGGGAATATGCGTACTACAACTTTTTGGAATTATATTTTCCTGTCAGTTATATTTTAAGTTGCGAAATTATGGTAATAGGTAATTAGGATTTTAATAAACGAAATTACATTCCTTTTGATTACTTTTTAAGGTTTGCAGAACTTTAGATGAATCTTTTGCCTACTTCCTGGACTGATTGCAAGTTTTTGACCTTCAATATACTTTATTTTTTTTATTTTTGTTGTTTTTTTTTCGGTATCCTAAAATGAATTTCTTTCTTCGGTGTAAACACTGCGAAAATACAAGTTAACAAAAGGGAAATCCAGACAAACTCTGAATTGAAAATAAATCTAGAAAGTTATAATTAAATAATTAACGACTAATTAAATTAACAGAGAGCGTATCGACACGTCCGTAAAGATCCACTTTCTGAACCAGTTACGTAAATAACTATTACCGGTCTCTAAAATAAAAGAGATCCGAAAAACAAATAAAATTTACCAAATCAAGTCAACTTCCTTTATTAAAAAATAATTAAATAATTTATTGTACGTAACGTTCGGAAAGTGTACACTTTTCAGCCGGTTAGGTAAGTATCTGTTTTCTTGTTCAGTAAATTTTTAATAAATTTTTTTACCCTTTAATTAATTTCGTTGGACTGCCTTTTCTTTAAAAGTGTAAGTTTGGATTTGGTAGAAAACCCAAAATTTTTTATATTTTATTTGTAAAACACACATTCGAATCTTCGGCCTGGGAGACCGGGGGGTCTGGGGGGTATGGAATACTCTCCAGTATCCGAGTAATTGAATAGAAACTCTTCAGGATATGCAAGTCAAAATTGTAAAATTTTATCTCAAGTTCTCGGATACTTCCAAGTTAGCAATGTAAATTGTACCTTTCGAAGGCTTTTTGTCATATAAAAATCGCTTTTTCAGCAATACTTTTCAGACATTTTTTCTTGAAAATTTCATTGCCTTCAGTTTTGTTTATATAAATTTTTCTATTTCATCGCACCGTTTCCGAGATACAGTGACTTAAAGAACCACAAGAGTAATTTTTTTATTAAAAAATTTTCAGGATTTCTTTAAATTCACCGTATCTCAGTAATGAAGCGATAAAATGGAAAATTGTGTATAAACAAAAATGAAGAAAATGAAATTGTCAACAAAACAGGTCTGAAAACTTTTGCTGTGAAAGTAATTTTTATGTCACAAAAAGGCTTCGAAAGATAAATTTTTAATGCTAATTTCAATTTCAGTTTTTTAACAGAGGAATTAATTTTTTGCATTGTTGTGATACTTACAACTATAATACTTTGGAGCATATGGTTGCCTTGACGACCGTAAGCCTGAAAAAAGTTGATAGGCCAGCGACGACTTATGCAATTCCAACTTCAATAAAATTAAATTAAAAGCAAAAAATTTAAATTCTGTTGATAAACAAGAGAGTTGTGCGTGAACAAAGATAAACCGCCCCCCCCCCTTCTATCAGATACTTAGATATTTTTTTACTTTCCGTCTATCAGACTCCGGAGACACCGGAGAAAATTGTGTAAACAACTGAAAATTTCTAATTTTTCTCAGTTGAGCAAAATCTTAAGATTAAATTCGCGAATATATTAGAAATTAATTTTGAAATTTAGGGAAGATAAAGTAAATAAACCCTAAAGTATATTCCATTTCTAGAGAGCAAAATAATTGTACATTTGGATATTTTTTCAGTAAAAATTTGAAAAACATTTGAATTCTTCTCAAAATTTAATTTTTCTTATCCATCAGGAAATTTTGCAGTCCAGTCAGCACTAGTTCTTGGTCTATTCGTGGAGAATGGACCAGAAGACCGGGTATCTTCTGGTATTTTTTAAATAATGCTAATTAACTTGTTTGAAATATTTTTAATCACAGAAGATACTTAACAGCTGCTTTAAGATTAAGAATTCAAAAATAACTTTTTATACATTATTTAGCATAAAATTTGAATTACTGAACAAAATCTCTTAATGTGAAGTGATAACAATTGAAGATATAACGGAATTTAAAATTTGATAAATCTATAAAACGTCAATTTTCCGGAACGTATTTTATCATACTCTTCATGTGCAAATAAAAGAGATCGTCCTGTGGCGAGCAGGAAACTATTAGCCAGCCTAAAGTTGCCAAAATTGCTCTCCAATAAGAATAACTATTCCAGTCTTTCATTTCATCATGTGATATCTACAAAAAAATATTTTAAAACCCAAGGAAAACATTTCGCCTGTAAACGTGCTAAAAAGCTATCTACACAGTTTTTTTCACACTTTGCAGCACGGACTTGACCAAAAGAGTTAGCATCTTGGATTTAACTGTTCCTAATTTTAAAGCAAACATTCTACTCACGCTTATATTGTACGAGGTGTAATTATTTTTGCTATTGTAATACATCATGGCCATTTTGTCATCTATTCTGGCAGCTACTAAGTGGACTATTAAGCAAATCACATAAATCATCACCACAATCACGCCCTTACGATTGCTTATTAACGATTTCATGTGAGTCGGATTTGTATGGGACAAATCATATCTAAAAGAAAAATTTTCCCAAGTAGGAACAAATTTTTTTTCACTGCATACTGACCTATCAAAAACCGAAATTATGCAAATCACGCAGAGCACATAAAACAGGCAAGTGTAGACATCGGTAAATTTCCCATAGCTAATCGCATCCTCAGGATCTTTGGTCCATAAATTACTGTACATATAAAAGTAGTGCGATAGAGCAATACCGCCTAAAAATCCATGACAAAGCAAAGTAAAAGGCAACCAGTACTCCTGCACTCCAGTTGCAAATTCAATTGGGTGATAGTCGCCGGATCTGGAAAATAAATCAAAATTTTCCAACTGCAAAATCACATAAATTGCTCACCTCTTTTCCTCCTCCCCGTGCATATTTGATCTACCAGAATTTGGATCCCCTCGATTTAATTCAAACTTATTTTTTCTTTGAACGTAAAGTTTTTCGGACTTTCGCGGACTTTTTTTAATTCGTTCCGGTTTCACAAATTCATCGACACCGTTGTCAAAAACGTCATCCTGTAGTTCTTCCAAAGCTAACGTGATATCATTTCTAGGTTCGTATTCCTCGTCCCGTTTTTTGTGTTTTCGTTTACTAGAACTGGAAGACATAGGCGAATTTTCACGTTTCTTCTTCTTACTTTTACGTTTTTCTTTCGGTATCATCATTTCTCTACTGTCGCCCAATCCAATTTCTGGATCGGTCGAGTGTTTTTTCTTTCGGGATTTGGATTTTTTGGTCGATCCGTTCGTGATTATATCTTCATTTTCTCTACTTAAGGCGTCCTGTAAATTATTGTAAGCGTTTCGTTCCATATCTATGTCTATGTATTCTTTTCTTCGTTTGTAATGTTTCCTTTCTTCCGGACTAAGTAATTCTAAATTGCCCGAAAGTTCTTCGGGGATTTTTTCGTCTTCGTAGAAACTTAAACTTTGGGGTCGCGAGTCGGTAAAGTGGTTATGCTTATTAATATCTCTTTTCATTTCCGTTTCGATTAAATTTAAAATTTTCGAATTGATTTGAGTTTCTTCATCTACCGAAATATCACGACTTGGCGTACGTAAACTATAATTATCGTTTTTATCTTCGACTATAAACGTTTTATTTGATCCCGATCGGCTCGAACTATCTTCGGTCGCCTCTAATTTATTTATATTTTCCACTTCATTACCTGCTTCTTTTTTAATTGTTTTGTGCACTTGAGCAACAATTTCTTGCTTCATTTCGTCTTTGTGTCGTTGTTTACGTGGACGTGACGTTGCTTTTGTGCTCATTTTAAACCATCCGGCGATGAAGTACAAAAATCGATGCAATTATTCCTGCGCCCTATGTTATTGTCGATTTTCGAAATTTAGCACAAACTTTTCACTTTGTTTTTAATTTTTCTTAATTGTTGCAAAACGTTTTGATTGTAATGTTTATTTACAATAATACGAAAGTGACTCGTAATTTTGTGTAGGGCTACACGTAGCAACCCTTTGTTGTGCATGGTTACAAATGCGGATATATTGATCGAAATTTAATGCGAACTTTATTGCATAGCGTGGGAGTTTTACAGGTTTCTGCGCGCTATCCTTCGGTAAATTAAATTTCAAAATGTAATTATAAATAAGATAAATCGGCAACTATAGTCTCCTCGAAGTTAATTAACCAATATTTAAAAAAAAATTATTGCCGTGCTAGGGAAATCCCCGCAAAATGTAATTCCTGGCTGTTAAATACATCAGGCGGATGGTAACAGATCTACAACGTTGAAATTTAGAAATTTCCAGACTTAAATAAAATACTTACAGGAGCTCATTACACTCTGTGCTGGTTTAACAAAAATTTATAGTATCCGCACGGTGCGGTGCCAGGTACAAGACAGCTTTTTTCCTTTTGCTGTATCACCACAGAAGGGCATCCAGCTCTTTCAGTGCCATTTTGCGAAGTTTCAGCTTCAGTCTAGCTAAAACGCCCAAATGAGATTTTTAAGTTTCTGAAAAAAATTTTCGCCCCAAAAAAATTCAATTTAAAGTTTTTCAATGATTCCTAGCGTAGTTTAAGCAGCAAATACGACTGTTGTGCGGGGAATACCTCATTTATGGAATAAAAAGAGTAAATAACGGTTTTAAGATTATTGGCAAATACCAATAGCCCTTTGCTGCTTTTTCACCAAAAACTTTGAAAGTTCAAAGCAAAATCGATGGCTTTTTTGACGTTTCCTAGCGGACTTTGAGCACAAAATACGAATGGCGTGGTCAGAATACTTAATTTATGGAATAAAAAGAGCAAAAAACGGTTTTTAGATTTTTGCCAAACACCCAATGGTCCCCCCTTCTCTGCTTTTTCACCAAATTTTTTAAAATTTTAAAGCAAAATCTATGGGTTTTTTTACGTTTCCTAGCGGACTTTCAGCATAAAATACGAATGGCGTGGTCAGAATACTTAATTTATGGAATAAAAAGAGCAAAAAACGGTTTTTAGATTTTTGCCAAACACCCCCCTTCTCTGCTTTTTCACCAAATTTTTTAAAATTTTAAAGCAAAATCTATGGGTTTTTTGACGTTTCCTAGCGGACTTTGAGCATAAAATACGAATGGCGTGGTCAGAATACTTAATTTATGGAATAAAAAGAGCAAAAAACGGTTCTTAGATTTTTGCCAAATTTTTTAAAATTTTAAAGCAAAATCTATGGGTTTTTTGACGTTTCCTAGCGGACTTTCAGCATAAAATACGAATGGCGTGGTCAGTATACTTAATTTATGGAATAAAAAGAGCAAAAAACGGTTTTTAGATTTTTGCCAAACACCCAATGGTCCCCCCTTCTCTGCTTTTTCACCAAATTTTTTAAAATTTTAAAGCAAAATCTATGGGTTTTTTGACGTTTCCTAGCGGACTTTGAGCATAAAATACGAATGGCGTGGTCAGAATACTTAATTTATGGAATAAAAAGAGCAAAAAACGGTTTTTAGATTTTTGCCAAACACCCAATGGTCCCCCCTTCTCTGCTTTTTCACCAAATTTTTTAAAATTTTAAAGCAAAATCTATGGGTTTTTTGACGTTTCATAGCGGACTTTGAGCATAAAATACGAATGGCGTGGTTAGAATACTTAATTTATGCATAAAAAAGAGCAAAAAACGGTTTTTAGATTTTTGCCAAACACCCAATGGTCCCCCCTTCTCTGCTTTTTCAACAAATTTTTTAAAATTTTAAAGCAAAATCTATGGGTTTTTTGACGTTTCCTAGCGGACTTTGAGCATAAAATACGAATGGCGTGGTCAGAATACTTAATTTATGGAATAAAAAGAGCAAAAAAACGGTTTTTAGATTTTTGCCAAACACCCAATGGTCCCCCATTCTCTGCTTTTTCACCAAATTTTTTAAAATTTTAAAGCAAAATCTATGGGTTTTTTGACGTTTCCTAGCGGACTTTGAGCATAAAATACGAATGGCGTGGTCAGAATACTTAATTTATGGAATAAAAAGAGCAAAAAACGGTTTTTTAGATTTTTGCCAAACACCCAATGGTCCCCCCTTCTCTGCTTTTTCACCAAATTTTTTAAAATTTTAAAGCAAAATCTATGGGTTTTTTGACGTTTCCTAGCGGACTTTGAGCATAAAATACGAATGGCGTGGTCAGAATACTTAATTTATGGAATAAAAAGAGCAAAAAAACGGTTTTTAGATTTTTGCCAAACACCCAATGGTCCCCCATTCTCTGCTTTTTCACCAAATTTTTTAAAATTTTAAAGCAAAATCTATGGGTTTTTTGACGTTTCCTAGCGGACTTTGAGCATAAAATACGAATGGCGTGGTCAGAATACTTAATTTATGGAATAAAAAGAGCAAAAAACGGTTTTTTAGATTTTTGCCAAACACCCAATGGTCCCCCCTTCTCTGCTTTTTCACCAAATTTTTTAAAATTTTAAAGCAAAATCTATGGGTTTTTTGACGTTTCCTAGCGGACTTTGAGCATAAAATACGAATGGCGTGGTCAGAATACTTAATTTATGGAATAAAAAGAGCAAAAAACGGTTTTTAGATTTTTGCCAAACACCCAATGGTCCCCCCTTCTCTGCTTTTTCACCAAATTTTTTAAAATTTTAAAGCAAAATCTATGGGTTTTTTGACGTTTCCTAGCGGACTTTCAGCATAAAATACGAATGGCGTGGTCAGAATACTTAATTTATGGAATAAAAAGAGCAAAAAACGGTTTTTAGATTTTTGCCAAACACTCCCCTTCTCTGCTTTTTCACCAAATTTCTTAAAATTTTAAAGCAAAATCTATGGGTTTTTTGACGTTTCCTAGCGGACTTTGAGCATTAAATACGAATGGCGTGGTCAGAATACTTAATTTATGGAATAAAAAGAGCAAAAAACGGTTCTTAGATTTTTGCCGAATTTTTAAAAATTTTAAAGCAAAATCTATGGGTTTTTTGACGTTTCCTAGCGGACTTTCAGCATAAAATACGAATGGCGTGGTCAGTATACTTAATTTATGGAATAAAAAGAGCAAAAAACGGTTTTTAGATTTTTGCCAAACACCCAATGGTCCCCCCTTCTCTGCTTTTTCACCAAATTTTTTAAAATTTTAAAGCAAAATCTATGGGTTTTTTGACGTTTCCTAGCGGACTTTCAGCATAAAATACGAATGGCGTGGTCAGAATACTTAATTTATGGAATAAAAAGAGCAAAAAACGGTTTTTAGATTTTTGCCAAACACCCAATGGTCCCCCCTTCTCTGCTTTTTCACCAAATTTTTTAAAATTTTAAAGCAAAATCTATGGGTTTTTTTACGTTTCCTAGCGGACTTTGAGCATAAAATACGAATGGCGTGGTCAGAATACTTAATTTATGGAATAAAAAGAGCAAAAAACGGTTTTTAGATTTTTGCCAAACACCCAATGGTCCCCCCTTCTCTGCTTTTTCACCAAATTTTTTAAAATTTTAAAGCAAAATCTATGGGTTTTTTTACGTTTCCTAGCGGACTTTGAGCATAAAATACGAATGGCGTGGTCAGAATACTTAATTTATGGAATAAAAAGAGCAAAAAACGGTTTTTAGATTTTTGCCAAACACCCAATGGTCCCCCCTTCTCTGCTTTTTCACCAAATTTTTTAAAATTTTAAAGCAAAATCTATGGGTTTTTTGACGTTTCCTAGCGGACTTTGAGCATAAAATACGAATGGCGTGGTCAGAATACTTAATTTATGGAATAAAAAGAGCAAAAAACGGTTTTTAGATTTTTGCCAAACACCCAATGGTCCCCCCTTCTCTGCTTTTTCACCAAATTTTTTAAAATTTTAAAGCAAAATCTATGGGTTTTTTGACGTTTCCTAGCGGACTTTCAGCATAAAATACGAATGGCGTGGTCAGAATACTTAATTTATGGAATAAAAAGAGCAAAAAACGGTTTTTAGATTTTTGCCAAACACTCCCCTTCTCTGCTTTTTCACCAAATTTCTTAAAATTTTAAAGCAAAATCTATGGGTTTTTTGACGTTTCCTAGCGGACTTTGAGCATTAAATACGAATGGCGTGGTCAGAATACTTAATTTATGGAATAAAAAGAGCAAAAAACGGTTCTTAGATTTTTGCCAAATTTTTAAAAATTTTAAAGCAAAATCTATGGGTTTTTTGACGTTTCCTAGCGGACTTTCAGCATAAAATACGAATGGCGTGGTCAGTATACTTAATTTATGGAATAAAAAGAGCAAAAAACGGTTTTTAGATTTTTGCCAAACACCCAATGGTCCCCCCTTCTCTGCTTTTTCACCAAATTTTTTAAAATTTTAAAGCAAAATCTATGGGTTTTTTGACGTTTCCTAGCGGACTTTCAGCATAAAATACGAATGGCGTGGTCAGAATACTTAATTTATGGAATAAAAAGAGCAAAAAACGGTTTTTAGATTTTTGCCAAACACCCAATGGTCCCCCCTTCTCTGCTTTTTCACCAAATTTTTTAAAATTTTAAAGCAAAATCTATGGGTTTTTTTACGTTTCCTAGCGGACTTTGAGCATAAAATACGAATGGCGTGGTCAGAATACTTAATTTATGGAATAAAAAGAGCAAAAAACGGTTTTTAGATTTTTGCCAAACACCCAATGGTCCCCCCTTCTCTGCTTTTTCACCAAATTTTTTAAAATTTTAAAGCAAAATCTATGGGTTTTTTTACGTTTCCTAGCGGACTTTGAGCATAAAATACGAATGGCGTGGTCAGAATACTTAATTTATGGAATAAAAAGAGCAAAAAACGGTTTTTAGATTTTTGCCAAACACCCAATGGTCCCCCCTTCTCTGCTTTTTCACCAAATTTTTTAAAATTTTAAAGCAAAATCTATGGGTTTTTTTACGTTTCCTAGCGGACTTTGAGCATAAAATACGAATGGCGTGGTCAGAATACTTAATTTATGGAATAAAAAGAGCAAAAAACGGTTTTTAGATTTTTGCCAAACACCCAATGGTCCCCCCTTCTCTGCTTTTACACCAAATTTTTTAAAATTTTAAAGCAAAATCTATGGGTTTTTTGACGTTTCCTAGCGGACTTTGAGCATAAAATACGAATGGCGTGGTCAGAATACTTAATTTATGGAATAAAAAGAGCAAAAAACGGTTCTTAGATTTTTGCCAAATTTTTTAAAATTTTAAATCAAAATCTATGGGTTTTTTGACGTTTCCTAGCGGACTTTGAGCATAAAATACGAATGGCGTGGTCAGAATACTTAATTTATGGAACAAGAAGAGCAAAAAACGGTTTTTAGATTTTTGCCAAACACCCAATGGTCCCCCCTTCTCTGCTTCTACACCAAATTTTTTAAAATTTTAAAACAAAATCTATGGGTTTTTTTACGTTTCCTAGCGGACTTTGAGCATAAAATACGAATGGCGTGGTCAGAATACTTAATTTATGGAATAAAAAGAGCAAAAAACGGTTTTTAGATTTTTGCCAAACACCCAATGGTCCCCCCTTCTCTGCTTTTTCACCAAATTTTTTAAAATTTTAAAGCAAAATCTATGGGTTTTTTGACGTTTCATAGCGGACTTTGAGCATAAAATACGAATGGCGTGGTCAGAATACTTAATTTATGGAATAAAAAGAGCAAAAAACGGTTTTTAGATTATTGCCAAACACCCAATGGTCCCCCCTTCTCTGCTTTTTCACCAAATTTTTAAAAATTTTAAAGCTAAATCTATGGCTTTTTTGACGTTTCCTAGCGGACTTTGAGCATAAAATACGAATGGCGTGGTCAGAATACTTAATTTATGGATTAAAAAGAGCAAAAAACGGTTTTTAGATTTTTGCCAAACACCCAATGGTTCGCCCTTCTCTGCTTTTTCACCAAATTTTTTAAAATTTTAAAGCAAAATCTATGGGTTTTTTGACGTTTCCTAGCGGACTTTGAGCATAAAATACGAATGGCGTGGTCAGAATACTTAATTTATGGAATAAAAAGAGCAAAAAACGGTTCTTAGATTTTTGCCAAATTTTTTAAAATTTTAAAGCAAAATCTATGGGTTTTTTGACGTTTCATAGCGGACTTTGAGCATAAAATACGAATGGCGTGGTCAGAATACTTAATTTATGGAATAAAAAGAGCAAAAAACGGTTTTTAGATTTTTGCCAAACACCCAATGGTCCCCCCTTCTCTGCTTTTTCACCAAATTTTTTAAAATTTTAAAGCAAAATCTATGGGTTTTTTGACGTTTCCTAGCGGACTTTCAGCATAAAATACGAATGGCGTGGTCAGAATACTTAATTTATGGAATAAAAAGAGCAAAAAACGGTTTTTAGATTTTTGCCAAACACCCAATGGTCCCCCCTTCTCTGCTTTTTCACCAAATTTTTTAAAATTTTAAAGCAAAATCTATGGGTTTTTTGACGTTTCCTAGCGGACTTTCAGCATAAAATACGAATGGCGTGGTCAGAATACTTAATTTATGGAATAAAAAGAGCAAAAAACGGTTTTTAGATTTTTGCCAAACACCCAATGGTCCCCCCTTCTCTGCTTTTTCACCAAATTTTTTAAAATTTTAAAGCAAAATCTATGGGTTTTTTTACGTTTCCTAGCGGACTTTCAGCATAAAATACGAATGGCGTGGTCAGAATACTTAATTTATGGAATAAAAAGAGCAAAAAACGGTTTTTAGATTTTTGCCAAACACCCAATGGTCCCCCCTTCTCTGCTTTTTCACCAAATTTTTTAAAATTTTAAAGCAAAATCTATGGGTTTTTTTACGTTTCCTAGCGGACTTTGAGCATAAAATACGAATGGCGTGGTCAGAATACTTAATTTATGGAATAAAAAGAGCAAAAAACGGTTTTTAGATTTTTGCCAAACACCCAATGGTCCCCCCTTCTCTGCTTTTTCACCAAATTTTTTAAAATTTTAAAGCAAAATCTATGGGTTTTTTGACGTTTCCTAGCGGACTTTCAGCATAAAATACGAATGGCGTGGTCAGAATACTTAATTTATGGAATAAAAAGAGCAAAAAACGGTTTTTAAAATTTTAAAGCAAAATCTATGGGTTTTTTGACGTTTCCTAGCGGACTTTCAGCATAAAATACGAATGGCGTGGTCAGAATACTTAATTTATGGAACAAAACGAGCAAAAAACGGTTTTTAGATTTTTGCCAAACACCCAATGGTGCCCCCTTCTCTGCTTTTTCACCAAATTTTTTAAAATTTTAAAGCAAAATCTATCGGTTTTTTGACGTTTCCTAGCGGACTTTGAGCATAAAATATGAATGGCGTGGTCAGAATACTTAATTTATGGAATAAAAAGAGCAAAAAACGGTTTTTAGATTTTTGCCAAACACCCAATGGTCCCCCCTTCTCTGCTTTTTCACCAAATTTTTTAAAATTTTAAAGCAAAATCTATGGGTTTTTTGACGTTTCCTAGCGGACTTTCAGCATAAAATACGAATGGCGTGGTCAGAATACTTAATTTATGGAATAAAAAGAGCAAAAAACGGTTTTTAGATTTTTGCCAAACACCCAATGGTCCCCCCTTCTCTGCTTTTTCACCAAATTTTTTAAAATTTTAAAGCAAAATCTATGGGTTTTTTGACGTTTCCTAGCGGACTTTGAGCATAAAATACGAATGGCGTGGTCAGAATACTTAATTTATGGAATAAAAAGAGCAAAAAACGGTTTTTAGATTTTTGCCAAACACCCAATGGTCCCCCCTTCTCTGCTTTTTCACCAAATTTTTTAAAATTTTAAAGCAAAATCTATGGGTTTTTTGACGTTTCATAGCGGACTTTGAGCATAAAATACGAATGGCGTGGTTAGAATACTTAATTTATGCATAAAAAAGAGCAAAAAACGGTTTTTAGATTTTTGCCAAACACCCAATGGTCCCCCCTTCTCTGCTTTTTCAACAAATTTTTTAAAATTTTAAAGCAAAATCTATGGGTTTTTTGACGTTTCCTAGCGGACTTTCAGCATAAAATACGAATGGCGTGGTCAGAATACTTAATTTATGGAATAAAAAGAGCAAAAAACGGTTTTTAGATTTTTGCCAAACTTTCCCCTCCTCTGCTTTTTCACCAAATTTCTTAAAATTTTAAAGCAAAATCTATGGGTTTTTTGACGTTTCCTAGCGGACTTTGAGCATTAAATACGAATGGCGTGGTCAGAATACTTAATTTATGGAATAAAAAGAGCAAAAAACGGTTCTTAGATTTTTGCCAAATTTTTAAAAATTTTAAAGCAAAATCTATGGGTTTTTTGACGTTTCCTAGCGGACTTTCAGCATAAAATACGAATGGCGTGGTCAGTATACTTAATTTATGGAATAAAAAGAGCAAAAAACGGTTTTTAGATTTTTGCCAAACACCCAATGGTCCCCCCTTCTCTGCTTTTTCACCAAATTTTTTAAAATTTTAAAGCAAAATCTATGGGTTTTTTGACGTTTCCTAGCGGACTTTCAGCATAAAATACGAATGGCGTGGTCAGAATGCTTAATTTATGGAATAAAAAGAGCAAAAAACGGTTTTTAGATTTTTGCCAAACACCCAATGGTCCCCCCTTCTCTGCTTTTTCACCAAATTTTTTAAAATTTTAAAGCAAAATCTATGGGTTTTTTTACGTTTCCTAGCGGACTTTGAGCATAAAATACGAATGGCGTGGTCAGAATACTTAATTTATGGAATAAAAAGAGCAAAAAACGGTTTTTAGATTTTTGCCAAACACCCAATGGTCCCCCCTTCTCTGCTTTTTCACCAAATTTTTTAAAATTTTAAAGCAAAATCTATGGGTTTCTTTACGTTTCCTAGCGGACTTTGAGCATAAAATACGAATGGCGTGGTCAGAATACTTAATTTATGGAATAAAAAGAGCAAAAAACGGTTTTTAGATTTTTGCCAAACACCCAATGGTCCCCCCTTCTCTGCTTTTTCACCAAATTTTTTAAAATTTTAAAGCAAAATCTATGGGTTTTTTTACGTTTCCTAGCGGACTTTGAGCATAAAATACGAATGGCGTGGTCAGAATACTTAATTTATGGAATAAAAAGAGCAAAAAACGGTTTTTAGATTTTTGCCAAACACCCAATGGTCCCCCCTTCTCTGCTTTTACACCAAATTTTTTAAAATTTTAAAGCAAAATCTATGGGTTTTTTGACGTTTCCTAGCGGACTTTGAGCATAAAATACGAATGGCGTGGTCAGAATACTTAATTTATGGAATAAAAAGAGCAAAAAACGGTTCTTAGATTTTTGCCAAATTTTTTAAAATTTTAAATCAAAATCTATGGGTTTTTTGACGTCTCCTAGCGGACTTTGAGCATAAAATACGAATGGCGTGGTCAGAATACTTAATTTATGGAACAAGAAGAGCAAAAAACGGTTTTTAGATTTTTGCCAAACACCCAATGGTCCCCCCTTCTCTGCTTCTACACCAAATTTTTTAAAATTTTAAAACAAAATCTATGGGTTTTTTTACGTTTCCTAGCGGACTTCGAGCATAAAATACGAATGGCGTGGTCAGAATACTTAATTTATGGAATAAAAAGAGCAAAAAACGGTTTTTAGATTTTTGCCAAACACCCAATGGTCCCCCCTTCTCTGCTTTTTCACCAAATTTTTTAAAATTTTAAAGCAAAATCTATGGGTTTTTTGACGTTTCATAGCGGACTTTGAGCATAAAATACGAATGGCGTGGTCAGAATACTTAATTTATGGAATAAAAAGAGCAAAAAACGGTTTTTAGATTATTGCCAAACACCCAATGGTCCCCCCTTCTCTGCTTTTTCACCAAATTTTTAAAAATTTTAAAGCTAAATCTATGGCTTTTTTGACGTTTCCTAGCGGACTTTGAGCATAAAATACGAATGGCGTGGTCAGAATACTTAATTTATGGATTAAAAAGAGCAAAAAACGGTTTTTAGATTTTTGCCAAACACCCAATGGTTCGCCCTTCTCTGCTTTTTCACCAAATTTTTTAAAATTTTAAAGCAAAATCTATGGGTTTTTTGACGTTTCCTAGCGGACTTTGAGCATAAAATACGAATGGCGTGGTCAGAATACTTAATTTATGGAATAAAAAGAGCAAAAAACGGTTCTTAGATTTTTGCCAAATTTTTTAAAATTTTAAAGCAAAATCTATGGGTTTTTTGACGTTTCATAGCGGACTTTGAGCATAAAATACGAATGGCGTGGTCAGAATACTTAATTTATGGAATAAAAAGAGCAAAAAACGGTTTTTAGATTTTTGCCAAACACCCAATGGTCCCCCCTTCTCTGCTTTTTCACCAAATTTTTTAAAATTTTAAAGCAAAATCTATGGGTTTTTTGACGTTTCCTAGCGGACTTTCAGCATAAAATACGAATGGCGTGGTCAGAATACTTAATTTATGGAATAAAAAGAGCAAAAAACGGTTTTTAGATTTTTGCCAAACACCCAATGGTCCCCCCTTCTCTGCTTTTTCACCAAATTTTTTAAAATTTTAAAGCAAAATCTATGGGTTTTTTGACGTTTCCTAGCGGACTTTCAGCATAAAATACGAATGGCGTGGTCAGAATACTTAATTTATGGAATAAAAAGAGCAAAAAACGGTTTTTAGATTTTTGCCAAACACCCAATGGTCCCCCCTTCTCTGCTTTTTCACCAAATTTTTTAAAATTTTAAAGCAAAATCTATGGTTTTTTTTACGTTTCCTAGCGGACTTTCAGCATAAAATACGAATGGCGTGGTCAGAATACTTAATTTATGGAATAAAAAGAGCAAAAAACGGTTTTTAGATTTTTGCCAAACACCCAATGGTCCCCCCTTCTCTGCTTTTTCACCAAATTTTTTAAAATTTTAAAGCAAAATCTATGGGTTTTTTTACGTTTCCTAGCGGACTTTGAGCATAAAATACGAATGGCGTGGTCAGAATACTTAATTTATGGAATAAAAAGAGCAAAAAACGGTTTTTAGATTTTTGCCAAACACCCAATGGTCCCCCCTTCTCTGCTTTTTCACCAAATTTTTTAAAATTTTAAAGCAAAATCTATGGGTTTTTTGACGTTTCCTAGCGGACTTTCAGCATAAAATACGAATGGCGTGGTCAGAATACTTAATTTATGGAATAAAAAGAGCAAAAAACGGTTTTTAAAATTTTAAAGCAAAATCTATGGGTTTTTTGACGTTTCCTAGCGGACTTTCAGCATAAAATACGAATGGCGTGGTCAGAATGCTTAATTTATGGAATAAAAAGAGCAAAAAACGGTTTTTAGATTTTTGCCAAACACCCAATGGTCCCCCCTTCTCTGCTTTTTCACCAAATTTTTTAAAATTTTAAAGCAAAATCTATGGGTTTTTTTACGTTTCCTAGCGGACTTTGAGCATAAAATACGAATGGCGTGGTCAGAATACTTAATTTATGGAATAAAAAGAGCAAAAAACGGTTTTTAGATTTTTGCCAAACACCCAATGGTCCCCCCTTCTCTGCTTTTTCACCAAATTTTTTAAAATTTTAAAGCAAAATCTATGGGTTTTTTTACGTTTCCTAGCGGACTTTGAGCATAAAATACGAATGGCGTGGTCAGAATACTTAATTTATGGAATAAAAAGAGCAAAAAACGGTTTTTAGATTTTTGCCAAACACCCAATGGTCCCCCCTTCTCTGCTTTTTCACCAAATTTTTTAAAATTTTAAAGCAAAATCTATGGGTTTTTTTACGTTTCCTAGCGGACTTTGAGCATAAAATACGAATGGCGTGGTCAGAATACTTAATTTATGGAATAAAAAGAGCAAAAAACGGTTTTTAGATTTTTGCCAAACACCCAATGGTCCCCCCTTCTCTGCTTTTTCACCAAATTTTTTAAAATTTTAAAGCAAAATCTATGGGTTTTTTTACGTTTCCTAGCGGACTTTGAGCATAAAATACGAATGGCGTGGTCAGAATACTTAATTTATGGAATAAATAGAGCAAAAAAACGGTTTTTAGATTTTTGCCAAACACCCAATGGTCCCCCCTTCTCTGCTTTTTCACCAAATTTTTTAAAATTTTAAAGCAAAATCTATGGGTTTTTTGACGTTTCCTAGCGGACTTTGAGCATAAAATACGAATGGCGTGGTCAGAATACTTAATTTATGGAATAAAAAGAGCAAAAAACGGTTTTTAGATTTTTGCCAAACACCCAATGGTCCCCCCTTCTCTGCTTTTTCACCAAATTTTTTAAAATTTTAAAGCAAAATCTATGGGTTTTTTGACGTTTCCTGGCGGACTTTCAGCATAAAATACGAATGGCGTGGTCAGAATACTTAATTTATGGAATAAAAATAGCAAAAAACGGTTTTTAGATTTTTGCCAAACACCCAGTGGTCCCCCCTTCTCTGCTTTTTCACCAAATTTTTTAAAATTTTAAAGCAAAATCTATGGGTTTTTTGACGTTTCCTAGCGGACTTTGAGCATAAAATACGAATGGCGTGGTCAGAATACTTAATTTATGGAATAAAAAGAGCAAAAAACGGTTTTTAGATTTTTGCCAAACACCCAATGGTCCCCCCTTCTCTGCTTTTTCACCAAATTTTTTAAAATTTTAAAGCAAAATCTATGGGTTTTTTTACGTTTCCTAGCGGACTTTCAGCATAAAATACGAATGGCGTGGTCAGAATACTTAATTTATGGAATAAAAAGAGCAAAAAACGGTTTTTAGATTTTTGCAAAACACCCAATGGTCCCCCCTTCTCTGCTTTTTCACCAAATTTTTTAAAATTTTAAAGCAAAATCTATGGGTTTTTTGACGTTTCCTAGCGGACTTTCAGCATAAAATACGAATGGCGTGGTCAGAATACTTAATTTATGGAACAAAAAGAACAAAAAACGGTTTTTAGATTTTTGCCAAACACCCAATGGTCCCCCCTTCTCTGCTTTTTCACCAAATTTTTTAAAATTTTAAAGCAAAATCTATGGGTTTTTTGACGTTTCCTAGCAGACTTTGAGCATAAAATACGAATGGCGTGGTCAGAATACTTAATTTATGGAATAAAAAGAGCAAAAAACGGTTTTTAGATTTTTGCCAAACACCCAATGGTCCCCCCTTCTCTGCTTTTTCACCAAATTTTTTAAAATTTTAAAGCAAAATCTATGGGTTTTTTTACGTTTCCTAGCGGACTTTCAGCATAAAATACGAATGGCGTGGTCAGAATACTTAATTTATGGAATAAAAAGAGCAAAAAACGGTTTTTAGATTTTTGCCAAACACCCAATGGTCCCCCCTTCTCTGCTTTTTCACCAAATTTTTTAAAATTTTAAAGCAAAATCTATGGGTTTTTTTACGTTTCCTAGCGGACTTTGAGCATAAAATACGAATGGCGTGGTCAGAATACTTAATTTATGGAATAAAAAGAGCAAAAAACGGTTTTTAGATTTTTGCCAAACACCCAATGGTCCCCCCTTCTCTGCTTTTTCACCAAATTTTTTAAAATTTTAAAGCAAAATCTATGGGTTTTTTGACGTTTCCTAGCGGACTTTCAGCATAAAATACGAATGGCGTGGTCAGAATACTTAATTTATGGAATAAAAAGAGCAAAAAACGGTTTTTAAAATTTTAAAGCAAAATCTATGGGTTTTTTGACGTTTCCTAGCGGACTTTCAGCATAAAATACGAATGGCGTGGTCAGAATACTTAATTTATGGAACAAAACGAGCAAAAAACGGTTTTTAGATTTTTGCCAAACACCCAATGGTGCCCCCTTCTCTGCTTTTTCACCAAATTTTTTAAAATTTTAAAGCAAAATCTATCGGTTTTTTGACGTTTCCTAGCGGACTTTGAGCATAAAATATGAATGGCGTGGTCAGAATACTTAATTTATGGAATAAAAAGAGCAAAAAACGGTTTTTAGATTTTTGCCAAACACCCAATGGTCCCCCCTTCTCTGCTTTTTCACCAAATTTTTTAAAATTTTAAAGCAAAATCTATGGGTTTTTTGACGTTTCCTAGCGGACTTTCAGCATAAAATACGAATGGCGTGGTCAGAATACTTAATTTATGGAATAAAAAGAGCAAAAAACGGTTTTTAGATTTTTGCCAAACACCCAATGGTCCCCCCTTCTCTGCTTTTTCACCAAATTTTTTAAAATTTTAAAGCAAAATCTATGGGTTTTTTTACGTTTCCTAGCGGACTTTGAGCATAAAATACGAATGGCGTGGTCAGAATACTTAATTTATGGAATAAAAAGAGCAAAAAACGGTTTTTAGATTTTTGCCAAACACCCAATGGTCCCCCCTTCTCTGCTTTTTCACCAAATTTTTTAAAATTTTAAAGCAAAATCTATGGGTTTTTTTACGTTTCCTAGCGGACTTTGAGCATAAAATACGAATGGCGTGGTCAGAATACTTAATTTATGGAATAAAAAGAGCAAAAAAACGGTTTTTAGATTTTTGCCAAACACCCAATGGTCCCCCCTTCTCTGCTTTTTCACCAAATTTTTTAAAATTTTAAAGCAAAATCTATGGGTTTTTTGACGTTTCCTAGCGGACTTTGAGCATAAAATACGAATGGCGTGGTCAGAATACTTAATTTATGGAATAAAAAGAGCAAAAAACGGTTTTTAGATTTTTGCCAAACACCCAATGGTCCCCCCTTCTCTGCTTTTTCACCAAATTTTTTAAAATTTTAAAGCAAAATCTATGGGTTTTTTGACGTTTCCTGGCGGACTTTCAGCATAAAATACGAATGGCGTGGTCAGAATACTTAATTTATGGAATAAAAATAGCAAAAAACGGTTTTTAGATTTTTGCCAAACACCCAGTGGTCCCCCCTTCTCTGCTTTTTCACCAAATTTTTTAAAATTTTAAAGCAAAATCTATGGGTTTTTTGACGTTTCCTAGCGGACTTTGAGCATAAAATACGAATGGCGTGGTCAGAATACTTAATTTATGGAATAAAAAGAGCAAAAAACGGTTTTTAGATTTTTGCCAAACACCCAATGGTCCCCCCTTCTCTGCTTTTTCACCAAATTTTTTAAAATTTTAAAGCAAAATCTATGGGTTTTTTTACGTTTCCTAGCGGACTTTCAGCATAAAATACGAATGGCGTGGTCAGAATACTTAATTTATGGAATAAAAAGAGCAAAAAACGGTTTTTAGATTTTTGCAAAACACCCAATGGTCCCCCCTTCTCTGCTTTTTCACCAAATTTTTTAAAATTTTAAAGCAAAATCTATGGGTTTTTTGACGTTTCCTAGCGGACTTTCAGCATAAAATACGAATGGCGTGGTCAGAATACTTAATTTATGGAACAAAAAGAACAAAAAACGGTTTTTAGATTTTTGCCAAACACCCAATGGTCCCCCCTTCTCTGCTTTTTCACCAAATTTTTTAAAATTTTAAAGCAAAATCTATGGGTTTTTTGACGTTTCCTAGCAGACTTTGAGCATAAAATACGAATGGCGTGGTCAGAATACTTAATTTATGGAATAAAAAGAGCAAAAAACGGTTTTTAGATTTTTGCCAAACACCCAATGGTCCCCCCTTCTCTGCTTTTTCACCAAATTTATTAAAATTTTAAAGCAAATTCTATGGGTTGTTTGACGTTTCCTAAAGGACTTTGAGCATAAAATACGAATGGCGTGGTCAGAATTCTTAATTTATGGAACAAAAAGAGCAAAAAACGGTTTTTAGATTTTTGCCAAACACCCAATGGTCCCCCCTTCTCTGCTTTTTCACCAAATTTTTTAAAATTTTAAAGCAAAATCTATGGGTTTTTTTACGTTTCCTAGCGGACTTTGAGCATAAAATACGAATGGCGTGGTCAGAATACTTAATTTATGGAATAAAAAGAGCAAAAAACGGTTTTTAGATTTTTGCCAAACACCCAATGGTCCCCCCTTCTCTGCTTTTTCACCAAATTTTTTAAAATTTTAAAGCAAAATCTATGGGTTTTTTGACGTTTCCTAGCGGACTTTCAGCATAAAATACGAATGGCGTGGTCAGAATACTTAATTTATGGAACAAAAAGAACAAAAAACGGTTTTTAGATTTTTGCCAAACACCCAATGGTCCCCCCTTCTCTGCTTTTTCACCAAATTTTTTAAAATTTTAAAGCAAAATCTATGGGTTTTTTTACGTTTCCTAGCGGACTTTCAGCATAAAATACGAATGGCGTGGTCAGAATACTTAATTTATGGAATAAAAAGAGCAAAAAACGGTTTTTAGATTTTTGCCAAACACCCAATGGTCCCCCCTTCTCTGCTTTTTCACCAAATTTTTTAAAATTTTAAAGCAAAATCTATGGGTTTTTTTACGTTTCCTAGCGGACTTTGAGCATAAAATACGAATGGCGTGGTCAGAATACTTAATTTATGGAATAAAAAGAGCAAAAAACGGTTTTTAGATTTTTGCCAAACACCCAATGGTCCCCCCTTCTCTGCTTTTTCACCAAATTTTTTAAAATTTTAAAGCAAAATCTATGGGTTTTTTTACGTTTCCTAGCGGACTTTCAGCATAAAATACGAATGGCGTGGTCAGAATACTTAATTTATGGAATAAAAAGAGCAAAAAACGGTTTTTAGATTTTTGCAAAACACCCAATGGTCCCCCCTTCTCTGCTTTTTCACCAAATTTTTTAAAATTTTAAAGCAAAATCTATGGGTTTTTTGACGTTTCCTAGCGGACTTTCAGCATAAAATACGAATGGCGTGGTCAGAATACTTAATTTATGGAACAAAAAGAACAAAAAACGGTTTTTAGATTTTTGCCAAACACCCAATGGTCCCCCCTTCTCTGCTTTTTCACCAAATTTTTTAAAATTTTAAAGCAAAATCTATGGGTTTTTTGACGTTTCCTAGCAGACTTTGAGCATAAAATACGAATGGCGTGGTCAGAATACTTAATTTATGGAATAAAAAGAGCAAAAAACGGTTTTTAGATTTTTGCCAAACACCCAATGGTCCCCCCTTCTCTGCTTTTTCACCAAATTTTTTAAAATTTTAAAGCAAATTCTATGGGTTGTTTGACGTTTCCTAAAGGACTTTGAGCATAAAATACGAATGGCGTGGTCAGAATTCTTAATTTATGGAACAAAAAGAGCAAAAAACGGTTTTTAGATTTTTGCCAAACACCCAATGGTCCCCCCTTCTCTGCTTTTTCACCAAATTTTTTAAAATTTTAAAGCAAAATCTATGGGTTTTTTTACGTTTCCTAGCGGACTTTGAGCATAAAATACGAATGGCGTGGTCAGAATACTTAATTTATGGAATAAAAAGAGCAAAAAACGGTTTTTAGATTTTTGCCAAACACCCAATGGTCCCCCCTTCTCTGCTTTTTCACCAAATTTTTTAAAATTTTAAAGCAAAATCTATGGGTTTTTTTACGTTTCCTAGCGGACTTTCAGCATAAAATACGAATGGCGTGGTCAGAATACTTAATTTGTGGAATAAAAAGAGCAAAAAACGGTTTTTAGATTTTTGCAAAACACCCAATGGTCCCCCCTTCTCTGCTTTTTCACCAAATTTTTTAAAATTTTAAAGCAAAATCTATGGGTTTTTTGACGTTTCCTAGCGGACTTTCAGCATAAAATACGAATGGCGTGGTCAGAATACTTAATTTATGGAACAAAAAGAACAAAAAACGGTTTTTAGATTTTTGCCAAACACCCAATGGTCCCCCCTTCTCTGCTTTTTCACCAAATTTTTTAAAATTTTAAAGCAAAATCTATGGGTTTTTTGACGTTTCCTAGCAGACTTTGAGCATAAAATACGAATGGCGTGGTCAGAATACTTAATTTATGGAATAAAAAGAGCAAAAAACGGTTTTTAGATTTTTGCCAAACACCCAATGGTCCCCCCTTCTCTGCTTTTTCACCAAATTTTTTAAAATTTTAAAGCAAAATCTATGGGTTTTTTTACGTTTCCTAGCGGACTTTCAGCATAAAATACGAATGGCGTGGTCAGAATACTTAATTTATGGAATAAAAAGAGCAAAAAACGGTTTTTAGATTTTTGCCAAACACCCAATGGTCCCCCCTTCTCTGCTTTTTCACCAAATTTTTTAAAATTTTAAAGCAAAATCTATGGGTTTTTTTACGTTTCCTAGCGGACTTTGAGCATAAAATACGAATGGCGTGGTCAGAATACTTAATTTATGGAATAAAAAGAGCAAAAAACGGTTTTTAGATTTTTGCCAAACACCCAATGGTCCCCCCTTCTCTGCTTTTTCACCAAATTTTTTAAAATTTTAAAGCAAAATCTATGGGTTTTTTGACGTTTCCTAGCGGACTTTCAGCATAAAATACGAATGGCGTGGTCAGAATACTTAATTTATGGAATAAAAAGAACAAAAAACGGTTTTTAAAATTTTAAAGCAAAATCTATGGGTTTTTTGACGTTTCCTAGCGGACTTTCAGCATAAAATACGAATGGCGTGGTCAGAATACTTAATTTATGGAACAAAACGAGCAAAAAACGGTTTTTAGATTTTTGCCAAACACCCAATGGTGCCCCCTTCTCTGCTTTTTCACCAAATTTTTTAAAATTTTAAAGCAAAATCTATCGGTTTTTTGACGTTTCCTAGCGGACTTTGAGCATAAAATATGAATGGCGTGGTCAGAATACTTAATTTATGGAATAAAAAGAGCAAAAAACGGTTTTTAGATTTTTGCCAAACACCCAATGGTCCCCCCTTCTCTGCTTTTTCACCAAATTTTTTAAAATTTTAAAGCAAAATCTATGGGTTTTTTGACGTTTCCTAGCGGACTTTCAGCATAAAATACGAATGGCGTGGTCAGAATACTTAATTTATGGAATAAAAAGAGCAAAAAACGGTTTTTAGATTTTTGCCAAACACCCAATGGTCCCCCCTTCTCTGCTTTTTCACCAAATTTTTTAAAATTTTAAAGCAAAATCTATGGGTTTTTTTACGTTTCCTAGCGGACTTTGAGCATAAAATACGAATGGCGTGGTCAGAATACTTAATTTATGGAATAAAAAGAGCAAAAAACGGTTTTTAGATTTTTGCCAAACACCCAATGGTGCCCCCTTCTCTGCTTTTTCACCAAATTTTTTAAAATTTTAAAGCAAAATCTATCGGTTTTTTGACGTTTCCTAGCGGACTTTGAGCATAAAATATGAATGGCGTGGTCAGAATACTTAATTTATGGAATAAAAAGAGCAAAAAACGGTTTTTAGATTTTTGCCAAACACCCAATGGTCCCCCCTTCTCTGCTTTTTCACCAAATTTTTTAAAATTTTAAAGCAAAATCTATGGGTTTTTTGACGTTTCCTAGCGGACTTTCAGCATAAAATACGAATGGCGTGGTCAGAATACTTAATTTATGGAATAAAAAGAGCAAAAAACGGTTTTTAGATTTTTGCCAAACACCCAATGGTCCCCCCTTCTCTGCTTTTTCACCAAATTTTTTAAAATTTTAAAGCAAAATCTATGGGTTTTTTTACGTTTCCTAGCGGACTTTGAGCATAAAATACGAATGGCGTGGTCAGAATACTTAATTTATGGAATAAAAAGAGCAAAAAACGGTTTTTAGATTTTTGCCAAACACCCAATGGTCCCCCCTTCTCTGCTTTTTCACCAAATTTTTTAAAATTTTAAAGCAAAATCTATGGGTTTTTTTACGTTTCCTAGCGGACTTTGAGCATAAAATACGAATGGCGTGGTCAGAATACTTAATTTATGGAATAAAAAGAGCAAAAAAACGGTTTTTAGATTTTTGCCAAACACCCAATGGTCCCCCCTTCTCTGCTTTTTCACCAAATTTTTTAAAATTTTAAAGCAAAATCTATGGGTTTTTTGACGTTTCCTAGCGGACTTTGAGCATAAAATACGAATGGCGTGGTCAGAATACTTAATTTATGGAATAAAAAGAGCAAAAAACGGTTTTTAGATTTTTGCCAAACACCCAATGGTCCCCCCTTCTCTGCTTTTTCACCAAATTTTTTAAAATTTTAAAGCAAAATCTATGGGTTTTTTGACGTTTCCTAGCAGACTTTGAGCATAAAATACGAATGGCGTGGTCAGAATACTTAATTTATGGAATAAAAAGAGCAAAAAACGGTTTTTAGATTTTTGCCAAACACCCAATGGTCCCCCCTTCTCTGCTTTTTCACCAAATTTTTTAAAATTTTAAAGCAAAATCTATGGGTTGTATGACGTTTCCTAAAGGACTTTGAGCATAAAATACGAATGGCGTGGTCAGAATTCTTAATTTATGGAACAAAAAGAGCAAAAAACGGTTTTTAGATTTTTGCCAAACACCCAATGGTCCCCCCTTCTCTGCTTTTTCACCAAATTTTTTAAAATTTTAAAGCAAAATCTATGGGTTTTTTTACGTTTCCTAGCGGACTTTGAGCATAAAATACGAATGGCGTGGTCAGAATACTTAATTTATGGAATAAAAAGAGCAAAAAACGGTTTTTAGATTTTTGCCAAACACCCAATGGTCCCCCCTTCTCTGCTTTTTCACCAAATTTTTTAAAATTTTAAAGCAAAATCTATGGGTTTTTTTACGTTTCCTAGCGGACTTTCAGCATAAAATACGAATGGCGTGGTCAGAATACTTAATTTATGGAATAAAAAGAGCAAAAAACGGTTTTTAGATTTTTGCAAAACACCCAATGGTCCCCCCTTCTCTGCTTTTTCACCAAATTTTTTAAAATTTTAAAGCAAAATCTATGGGTTTTTTGACGTTTCCTAGCGGACTTTCAGCATAAAATACGAATGGCGTGGTCAGAATACTTAATTTATGGAACAAAAAGAACAAAAAACGGTTTTTAGATTTTTGCCAAACACCCAATGGTCCCCCCTTCTCTGCTTTTTCACCAAATTTTTTAAAATTTTAAAGCAAAATCTATGGGTTTTTTGACGTTTCCTAGCAGACTTTGAGCATAAAATACGAATGGCGTGGTCAGAATACTTAATTTATGGAATAAAAAGAGCAAAAAACGGTTTTTAGATTTTTGCCAAACACCCAATGGTCCCCCCTTCTCTGCTTTTTCACCAAATTTTTTAAAATTTTAAAGCAAAATCTATGGGTTTTTTTACGTTTCCTAGCGGACTTTCAGCATAAAATACGAATGGCGTGGTCAGAATACTTAATTTATGGAATAAAAAGAGCAAAAAACGGTTTTTAGATTTTTGCCAAACACCCAATGGTCCCCCCTTCTCTGCTTTTTCACCAAATTTTTTAAAATTTTAAAGCAAAATCTATGGGTTTTTTTACGTTTCCTAGCGGACTTTGAGCATAAAATACGAATGGCGTGGTCAGAATACTTAATTTATGGAATAAAAAGAGCAAAAAACGGTTTTTAGATTTTTGCCAAACACCCAATGGTCCCCCCTTCTCTGCTTTTTCACCAAATTTTTTAAAATTTTAAAGCAAAATCTATGGGTTTTTTGACGTTTCCTAGCGGACTTTCAGCATAAAATACGAATGGCGTGGTCAGAATACTTAATTTATGGAATAAAAAGAGCAAAAAACGGTTTTTAAAATTTTAAAGCAAAATCTATGGGTTTTTTGACGTTTCCTAGCGGACTTTCAGCATAAAATACGAAAGGCGTGGTCAGAATACTTAATTTATGGAACAAAACGAGCAAAAAACGGTTTTTAGATTTTTGCCAAACACCCAATGGTGCCCCCTTCTCTGCTTTTTCACCAAATTTTTTAAAATTTTAAAGCAAAATCTATCGGTTTTTTGACGTTTCCTAGCGGACTTTGAGCATAAAATATGAATGGCGTGGTCAGAATACTTAATTTATGGAATAAAAAGAGCAAAAAACGGTTTTTAGATTTTTGCCAAACACCCAATGGTCCCCCCTTCTCTGCTTTTTCACCAAATTTTTTAAAATTTTAAAGCAAAATCTATGGGTTTTTTGACGTTTCCTAGCGGACTTTCAGCATAAAATACGAATGGCGTGGTCAGAATACTTAATTTATGGAATAAAAAGAGCAAAAAACGGTTTTTAGATTTTTGCCAAACACCCAATGGTCCCCCCTTCTCTGCTTTTTCACCAAATTTTTTAAAATTTTAAAGCAAAATCTATGGGTTTTTTTACGTTTCCTAGCGGACTTTGAGCATAAAATACGAATGGCGTGGTCAGAATACTTAATTTATGGAATAAAAAGAGCAAAAAACGGTTTTTAGATTTTTGCCAAACACCCAATGGTCCCCCCTTCTCTGCTTTTTCACCAAATTTTTTAAAATTTTAAAGCAAAATCTATGGGTTTTTTTACGTTTCCTAGCGGACTTTGAGCATAAAATACGAATGGCGTGGTCAGAATACTTAATTTATGGAATAAAAAGAGCAAAAAAACGGTTTTTAGATTTTTGCCAAACACCCAATGGTCCCCCCTTCTCTGCTTTTTCACCAAATTTTTTAAAATTTTAAAGCAAAATCTATGGGTTTTTTGACGTTTCCTAGCGGACTTTGAGCATAAAATACGAATGGCGTGGTCAGAATACTTAATTTATGGAATAAAAAGAGCAAAAAACGGTTTTTAGATTTTTGCCAAACACCCAATGGTCCCCCCTTCTCTGCTTTTTCACCAAATTTTTTAAAATTTTAAAGCAAAATCTATGGGTTTTTTGACGTTTCCTAGCAGACTTTGAGCATAAAATACGAATGGCGTGGTCAGAATACTTAATTTATGGAATAAAAAGAGCAAAAAACGGTTTTTAGATTTTTGCCAAACACCCAATGGTCCCCCCTTCTCTGCTTTTTCACCAAATTTTTTAAAATTTTAAAGCAAAATCTATGGGTTGTATGACGTTTCCTAAAGGACTTTGAGCATAAAATACGAATGGCGTGGTCAGAATTCTTAATTTATGGAACAAAAAGAGCAAAAAACGGTTTTTAGATTTTTGCCAAACACCCAATGGTCCCCCCTTCTCTGCTTTTTCACCAAATTTTTTAAAATTTTAAAGCAAAATCTATGGGTTTTTTTACGTTTCCTAGCGGACTTTGAGCATAAAATACGAATGGCGTGGTCAGAATACTTAATTTATGGAATAAAAAGAGCAAAAAACGGTTTTTAGATTTTTGCCAAACACCCAATGGTCCCCCCTTCTCTGCTTTTTCACCAAATTTTTTAAAATTTTAAAGCAAAATCTATGGGTTTTTTTACGTTTCCTAGCGGACTTTGAGCATAAAATACGAATGGCGTGGTCAGAATACTTAATTTATGGAATAAAAAGAGCAAAAAACGGTTTTTAGATTTTTGCCAAACACCCAATGGTCCCCCCTTCTCTGCTTTTTCACCAAATTTTTTAAAATTTTAAAGCAAAATCTATGGGTTTTTTGACGTTTCCTAGCAGACTTTGAGCATAAAATACGAATGGCGTGGTCAGAATACTTAATTTATGGAATAAAAAGAGCAAAAAACGGTTTTTAGATTTTTGCCAAACACCCAATGGTCCCCCCTTCTCTGCTTTTTCACCAAATTTTTTAAAATTTTAAAGCAAAATCTATGGGTTGTATGACGTTTCCTAAAGGACTTTGAGCATAAAATACGAATGGCGTGGTCAGAATTCTTAATTTATGGAACAAAAAGAGCAAAAAACGGTTTTTAGATTTTTGCCAAACACCCAATGGT
This sequence comes from Cantharis lateralis, assembly GCA_963170105.1. NCBI lineage: Eukaryota > Metazoa > Arthropoda > Insecta > Coleoptera > Cantharidae > Cantharis > Cantharis lateralis. The sequence goes on from OY720627.1 coordinate 2,882,397, forward strand.
CCCCCCTTCTCTGCTTTTTCACCAAATTTTTTAAAATTTTAAAGCAAAATCTATGGGTTTTTTTACGTTTCCTAGCGGACTTTGAGCATAAAATACGAATGGCGTGGTCAGAATACTTAATTTATGGAATAAAAAGAGCAAAAAACGGTTTTTAGATTTTTGCCAAACACCCAATGGTCCCCCCTTCTCTGCTTTTTCACCAAATTTTTTAAAATTTTAAAGCAAAATCTATGGGTTTTTTTACGTTTCCTAGCGGACTTTGAGCATAAAATACGAATGGCGTGGTCAGAATACTTAATTTATGGAATAAAAAGAGCAAAAAACGGTTTTTAGATTTTTGCCAAACACCCAATGGTCCCCCCTTCTCTGCTTTTTCACCAAATTTTTTAAAATTTTAAAGCAAAATCTATGGGTTTTTTGACGTTTCCTAGCGGACTTTCAGCATAAAATACGAATGGCGTGGTCAGAATACTTAATTTATGGAATAAAAAGAGCAAAAAACGGTTTTTAAAATTTTAAAGCAAAATCTATGGGTTTTTTGACGTTTCCTAGCGGACTTTCAGCATAAAATACGAATGGCGTGGTCAGAATACTTAATTTATGGAACAAAACGAGCAAAAAACGGTTTTTAGATTTTTGCCAAACACCCAATGGTGCCCCCTTCTCTGCTTTTTCACCAAATTTTTTAAAATTTTAAAGCAAAATCTATCGGTTTTTTGACGTTTCCTAGCGGACTTTGAGCATAAAATATGAATGGCGTGGTCAGAATACTTAATTTATGGAATAAAAAGAGCAAAAAACGGTTTTTAGATTTTTGCCAAACACCCAATGGTCCCCCCTTCTCTGCTTTTTCACCAAATTTTTTAAAATTTTAAAGCAAAATCTATGGGTTTTTTGACGTTTCCTAGCGGACTTTCAGCATAAAATACGAATGGCGTGGTCAGAATACTTAATTTATGGAATAAAAAGAGCAAAAAACGGTTTTTAGATTTTTGCCAAACACCCAATGGTCCCCCCTTCTCTGCTTTTTCACCAAATTTTTTAAAATTTTAAAGCAAAATCTATGGGTTTTTTTACGTTTCCTAGCGGACTTTGAGCATAAAATACGAATGGCGTGGTCAGAATACTTAATTTATGGAATAAAAAGAGCAAAAAACGGTTTTTAGATTTTTGCCAAACACCCAATGGTCCCCCCTTCTCTGCTTTTTCACCAAATTTTTTAAAATTTTAAAGCAAAATCTATGGGTTTTTTTACGTTTCCTAGCGGACTTTGAGCATAAAATACGAATGGCGTGGTCAGAATACTTAATTTATGGAATAAAAAGAGCAAAAAACGGTTTTTAGATTTTTGCCAAACACCCAATGGTCCCCCCTTCTCTGCTTTTTCACCAAATTTTTTAAAATTTTAAAGCAAAATCTATGGGTTTTTTGACGTTTCCTAGCGGACTTTCAGCATAAAATACGAATGGCGTGGTCAGAATACTTAATTTATGGAATAAAAAGAGCAAAAAACGGTTTTTAAAATTTTAAAGCAAAATCTATGGGTTTTTTGACGTTTCCTAGCTGACTTTCAGCATAAAATACGAATGGCGTGGTCAGAATACTTAATTTATGGAACAAAACGAGCAAAAAACGGTTTTTAGATTTTTGCCAAACACCCAATGGTGCCCCCTTCTCTGCTTTTTCACCAAATTTTTTAAAATTTTAAAGCAAAATCTATCGGTTTTTTGACGTTTCCTAGCGGACTTTGAGCATAAAATATGAATGGCGTGGTCAGAATACTTAATTTATGGAATAAAAAGAGCAAAAAACGGTTTTTAGATTTTTGCCAAACACCCAATGGTCCCCCCTTCTCTGCTTTTTCACCAAATTTTTTAAAATTTTAAAGCAAAATCTATGGGTTTTTTGACGTTTCCTAGCGGACTTTCAGCATAAAATACGAATGGCGTGGTCAGAATACTTAATTTATGGAATAAAAAGAGCAAAAAACGGTTTTTAGATTTTTGCCAAACACCCAATGGTCCCCCCTTCTCTGCTTTTTCACCAAATTTTTTAAAATTTTAAAGCAAAATCTATGGGTTTTTTTACGTTTCCTAGCGGACTTTGAGCATAAAATACGAATGGCGTGGTCAGAATACTTAATTTATGGAATAAAAAGAGCAAAAAACGGTTTTTAGATTTTTGCCAAACACCCAATGGTCCCCCCTTCTCTGCTTTTTCACCAAATTTTTTAAAATTTTAAAGCAAAATCTATGGGTTTTTTTACGTTTCCTAGCGGACTTTGAGCATAAAATACGAATGGCGTGGTCAGAATACTTAATTTATGGAATAAAAAGAGCAAAAAAACGGTTTTTAGATTTTTGCCAAACACCCAATGGTCCCCCCTTCTCTGCTTTTTCACCAAATTTTTTAAAATTTTAAAGCAAAATCTATGGGTTTTTTGACGTTTCCTAGCGGACTTTGAGCATAAAATACGAATGGCGTGGTCAGAATACTTAATTTATGGAATAAAAAGAGCAAAAAACGGTTTTTAGATTTTTGCCAAACACCCAATGGTCCCCCCTTCTCTGCTTTTTCACCAAATTTTTTAAAATTTTAAAGCAAAATCTATGGGTTTTTTGACGTTTCCTAGCAGACTTTGAGCATAAAATACGAATGGCGTGGTCAGAATACTTAATTTATGGAATAAAAAGAGCAAAAAACGGTTTTTAGATTTTTGCCAAACACCCAATGGTCCCCCCTTCTCTGCTTTTTCACCAAATTTTTTAAAATTTTAAAGCAAAATCTATGGGTTGTATGACGTTTCCTAAAGGACTTTGAGCATAAAATACGAATGGCGTGGTCAGAATTCTTAATTTATGGAACAAAAAGAGCAAAAAACGGTTTTTAGATTTTTGCCAAACACCCAATGGTCCCCCCTTCTCTGCTTTTTCACCAAATTTTTTAAAATTTTAAAGCAAAATCTATGGGTTTTTTTACGTTTCCTAGCGGACTTTGAGCATAAAATACGAATGGCGTGGTCAGAATACTTAATTTATGGAATAAAAAGAGCAAAAAACGGTTTTTAGATTTTTGCCAAACACCCAATGGTCCCCCCTTCTCTGCTTTTTCACCAAATTTTTTAAAATTTTAAAGCAAAATCTATGGGTTTTTTTACGTTTCCTAGCGGACTTTGAGCATAAAATACGAATGGCGTGGTCAGAATACTTAATTTATGGAATAAAAAGAGCAAAAAACGGTTTTTAGATTTTTGCCAAACACCCAATGGTCCCCCCTTCTCTGCTTTTTCACCAAATTTTTTAAAATTTTAAAGCAAAATCTATGGGTTTTTTGACGTTTCCTAGCAGACTTTGAGCATAAAATACGAATGGCGTGGTCAGAATACTTAATTTATGGAATAAAAAGAGCAAAAAACGGTTTTTAGATTTTTGCCAAACACCCAATGGTCCCCCCTTCTCTGCTTTTTCACCAAATTTTTTAAAATTTTAAAGCAAAATCTATGGGTTGTATGACGTTTCCTAAAGGACTTTGAGCATAAAATACGAATGGCGTGGTCAGAATTCTTAATTTATGGAACAAAAAGAGCAAAAAACGGTTTTTAGATTTTTGCCAAACACCCAATGGTCCCCCCTTCTCTGCTTTTTCACCAAATTTTTTAAAATTTTAAAGCAAAATCTATGGGTTTTTTTACGTTTCCTAGCGGACTTTGAGCATAAAATACGAATGGCGTGGTCAGAATACTTAATTTATGGAATAAAAAGAGCAAAAAACGGTTTTTAGATTTTTGCCAAACACCCAATGGTCCCCCCTTCTCTGCTTTTTCACCAAATTTTTTAAAATTTTAAAGCAAAATCTATGGGTTTTTTTACGTTTCCTAGCGGACTTTGAGCATAAAATACGAATGGCGTGGTCAGAATACTTAATTTATGGAATAAAAAGAGCAAAAAACGGTTTTTAGATTTTTGCCAAACACCCAATGGTCCCCCCTTCTCTGCTTTTTCACCAAATTTTTTAAAATTTTAAAGCAAAATCTATGGGTTTTTTGACGTTTCCTAGCGGACTTTCAGCATAAAATACGAATGGCGTGGTCAGAATACTTAATTTATGGAATAAAAAGAGCAAAAAACGGTTTTTAAAATTTTAAAGCAAAATCTATGGGTTTTTTGACGTTTCCTAGCGGACTTTCAGCATAAAATACGAATGGCGTGGTCAGAATACTTAATTTATGGAACAAAACGAGCAAAAAACGGTTTTTAGATTTTTGCCAAACACCCAATGGTGCCCCCTTCTCTGCTTTTTCACCAAATTTTTTAAAATTTTAAAGCAAAATCTATCGGTTTTTTGACGTTTCCTAGCGGACTTTGAGCATAAAATATGAATGGCGTGGTCAGAATACTTAATTTATGGAATAAAAAGAGCAAAAAACGGTTTTTAGATTTTTGCCAAACACCCAATGGTCCCCCCTTCTCTGCTTTTTCACCAAATTTTTTAAAATTTTAAAGCAAAATCTATGGGTTTTTTGACGTTTCCTAGCGGACTTTCAGCATAAAATACGAATGGCGTGGTCAGAATACTTAATTTATGGAATAAAAAGAGCAAAAAACGGTTTTTAGATTTTTGCCAAACACCCAATGGTCCCCCCTTCTCTGCTTTTTCACCAAATTTTTTAAAATTTTAAAGCAAAATCTATGGGTTTTTTTACGTTTCCTAGCGGACTTTGAGCATAAAATACGAATGGCGTGGTCAGAATACTTAATTTATGGAATAAAAAGAGCAAAAAACGGTTTTTAGATTTTTGCCAAACACCCAATGGTCCCCCCTTCTCTGCTTTTTCACCAAATTTTTTAAAATTTTAAAGCAAAATCTATGGGTTTTTTTACGTTTCCTAGCGGACTTTGAGCATAAAATACGAATGGCGTGGTCAGAATACTTAATTTATGGAATAAAAAGAGCAAAAAAACGGTTTTTAGATTTTTGCCAAACACCCAATGGTCCCCCCTTCTCTGCTTTTTCACCAAATTTTTTAAAATTTTAAAGCAAAATCTATGGGTTTTTTGACGTTTCCTAGCGGACTTTGAGCATAAAATACGAATGGCGTGGTCAGAATACTTAATTTATGGAATAAAAAGAGCAAAAAACGGTTTTTAGATTTTTGCCAAACACCCAATGGTCCCCCCTTCTCTGCTTTTTCACCAAATTTTTTAAAATTTTAAAGCAAAATCTATGGGTTTTTTGACGTTTCCTAGCAGACTTTGAGCATAAAATACGAATGGCGTGGTCAGAATACTTAATTTATGGAATAAAAAGAGCAAAAAACGGTTTTTAGATTTTTGCCAAACACCCAATGGTCCCCCCTTCTCTGCTTTTTCACCAAATTTTTTAAAATTTTAAAGCAAAATCTATGGGTTGTATGACGTTTCCTAAAGGACTTTGAGCATAAAATACGAATGGCGTGGTCAGAATTCTTAATTTATGGAACAAAAAGAGCAAAAAACGGTTTTTAGATTTTTGCCAAACACCCAATGGTCCCCCCTTCTCTGCTTTTTCACCAAATTTTTTAAAATTTTAAAGCAAAATCTATGGGTTTTTTTACGTTTCCTAGCGGACTTTGAGCATAAAATACGAATGGCGTGGTCAGAATACTTAATTTATGGAATAAAAAGAGCAAAAAACGGTTTTTAGATTTTTGCCAAACACCCAATGGTCCCCCCTTCTCTGCTTTTTCACCAAATTTTTTAAAATTTTAAAGCAAAATCTATGGGTTTTTTTACGTTTCCTAGCGGACTTTCAGCATAAAATACGAATGGCGTGGTCAGAATACTTAATTTATGGAATAAAAAGAGCAAAAAACGGTTTTTAGATTTTTGCAAAACACCCAATGGTCCCCCCTTCTCTGCTTTTTCACCAAATTTTTTAAAATTTTAAAGCAAAATCTATGGGTTTTTTGACGTTTCCTAGCGGACTTTCAGCATAAAATACGAATGGCGTGGTCAGAATACTTAATTTATGGAACAAAAAGAACAAAAAACGGTTTTTAGATTTTTGCCAAACACCCAATGGTCCCCCCTTCTCTGCTTTTTCACCAAATTTTTTAAAATTTTAAAGCAAAATCTATGGGTTTTTTGACGTTTCCTAGCAGACTTTGAGCATAAAATACGAATGGCGTGGTCAGAATACTTAATTTATGGAATAAAAAGAGCAAAAAACGGTTTTTAGATTTTTGCCAAACACCCAATGGTCCCCCCTTCTCTGCTTTTTCACCAAATTTTTTAAAATTTTAAAGCAAAATCTATGGGTTTTTTTACGTTTCCTAGCGGACTTTCAGCATAAAATACGAATGGCGTGGTCAGAATACTTAATTTATGGAATAAAAAGAGCAAAAAACGGTTTTTAGATTTTTGCCAAACACCCAATGGTCCCCCCTTCTCTGCTTTTTCACCAAATTTTTTAAAATTTTAAAGCAAAATCTATGGGTTTTTTTACGTTTCCTAGCGGACTTTGAGCATAAAATACGAATGGCGTGGTCAGAATACTTAATTTATGGAATAAAAAGAGCAAAAAACGGTTTTTAGATTTTTGCCAAACACCCAATGGTCCCCCCTTCTCTGCTTTTTCACCAAATTTTTTAAAATTTTAAAGCAAAATCTATGGGTTTTTTGACGTTTCCTAGCGGACTTTCAGCATAAAATACGAATGGCGTGGTCAGAATACTTAATTTATGGAATAAAAAGAGCAAAAAACGGTTTTTAGATTTTTGCCAAACACCCAATGGTCCCCCCTTCTCTGCTTTTTCACCAAATTTTTTAAAATTTTAAAGCAAAATCTATGGGTTTTTTTACGTTTCCTAGCGGACTTTGAGCATAAAATACGAATGGCGTGGTCAGAATACTTAATTTATGGAATAAAAAGAGCAAAAAAACGGTTTTTAGATTTTTGCCAAACACCCAATGGTCCCCCCTTCTCTGCTTTTTCACCAAATTTTTTAAAATTTTAAAGCAAAATCTATGGGTTTTTTGACGTTTCCTAGCGGACTTTGAGCATAAAATACGAATGGCGTGGTCAGAATACTTAATTTATGGAATAAAAAGAGCAAAAAACGGTTTTTAGATTTTTGCCAAACACCCAATGGTCCCCCCTTCTCTGCTTTTTCACCAAATTTTTTAAAATTTTAAAGCAAAATCTATGGGTTTTTTGACGTTTCCTAGCGGACTTTCAGCATAAAATACGAATGGCGTGGTCAGAATACTTAATTTATGGAATAAAAAGAGCAAAAAACGGTTTTTAGATTTTTGCCAAACACCCAATGGTCCCCCCTTCTCTGCTTTTTCACCAAATTTTTTAAAATTTTAAAGCAAAATCTATGGGTTTTTTTACGTTTCCTAGCGGACTTTGAGCATAAAATACGAATGGCGTGGTCAGAATACTTAATTTATGGAATAAAAAGAGCAAAAAAACGGTTTTTAGATTTTTGCCAAACACCCAATGGTCCCCCCTTCTCTGCTTTTTCACCAAATTTTTTAAAATTTTAAAGCAAAATCTATGGGTTTTTTGACGTTTCCTAGCGGACTTTGAGCATAAAATACGAATGGCGTGGTCAGAATACTTAATTTATGGAATAAAAAGAGCAAAAAACGGTTTTTAGATTTTTGCCAAACACCCAATGGTCCCCCCTTCTCTGCTTTTTCACCAAATTTTTTAAAATTTTAAAGCAAAATCTATGGGTTTTTTGACGTTTCCTGGCGGACTTTCAGCATAAAATACGAATGGCGTGGTCAGAATACTTAATTTATGGAATAAAAATAGCAAAAAACGGTTTTTAGATTTTTGCCAAACACCCAGTGGTCCCCCCTTCTCTGCTTTTTCACCAAATTTTTTAAAATTTTAAAGCAAAATCTATGGGTTTTTTGACGTTTCCTAGCGGACTTTGAGCATAAAATACGAATGGCGTGGTCAGAATACTTAATTTATGGAATAAAAAGAGCAAAAAACGGTTTTTAGATTTTTGCCAAACACCCAATGGTCCCCCCTTCTCGGCTTTTTCACCAAATTTTTTAAAATTTTAAAGCAAAATCTATGGGTTTTTTTACGTTTCCTAGCGGACTTTCAGCATAAAATACGAATGGCGTGGTCAGAATACTTAATTTATGGAATAAAAAGAGCAAAAAACGGTTTTTAGATTTTTGCAAAACACCCAATGGTCCCCCCTTCTCTGCTTTTTCACCAAATTTTTTAAAATTTTAAAGCAAAATCTATGGGTTTTTTGACGTTTCCTAGCGGACTTTCAGCATAAAATACGAATGGCGTGGTCAGAATACTTAATTTATGGAACAAAAAGAACATAAAACGGTTTTTAGATTTTTGCCAAACACCCAATGGTCCCCCCTTCTCTGCTTTTTCACCAAATTTTTTAAAATTTTAAAGCAAAATCTATGGGTTTTTTGACGTTTCCTAGCAGACTTTGAGCATAAAATACGAATGGCGTGGTCAGAATACTTAATTTATGGAATAAAAAGAGCAAAAAACGGTTTTTAGATTTTTGCCAAACACCCAATGGTCCCCCCTTCTCTGCTTTTTCACCAAATTTTTTAAAATTTTAAAGCAAATTCTATGGGTTGTTTGACGTTTCCTAAAGGACTTTGAGCATAAAATACGAATGGCGTGGTCAGAATTCTTAATTTATGGAACAAAAAGAGCAAAAAACGGTTTTTAGATTTTTGCCAAACACCCAATGGTCCCCCCTTCTCTGCTTTTTCACCAAATTTTTTAAAATTTTAAAGCAAAATCTATGGGTTTTTTTACGTTTCCTAGCGGACTTTGAGCATAAAATACGAATGGCGTGGTCAGAATACTTAATTTATGGAATAAAAAGAGCAAAAAACGGTTTTTAGATTTTTGCCAAACACCCAATGGTCCCCCCTTCTCTGCTTTTTCACCAAATTTTTTAAAATTTTAAAGCAAAATCTATGGGTTTTTTCACGTTTCCTAGCGGACTTTGAGCATAAAATACGAATGGCGTGGTCAGAATACTTAATTTATGGAACAAAAAGAGCAAAAAACGGTTTTTAGATTTTTGCCAAACACCCAATGGTCCCCCCTTCTCTGCTTTTTCACCAAATTTTTTAAAATTTTAAAGCAAAATCTATGGGTTTTTTCACGTTTCCTAGCGGACTTTGAGCATAAAATACGAATGGCGTGGTCAGAATACTTAATTTATGGAACAAAAAGAGCAAAAAACGGTTTTTAGATTTTTGCCAAACACCCAATGGTCCCCCCTTCTCTGCTTTTTCACCAAATTTTTTAAAATTTTAAAGCAAAATCTATGGGTTTTTTTACGTTTCCTAGCGGACTTTGAGCATAAAATACGAATGGCGTGGTCAGAATACTTAATTTATGGAATAAAAAGAGCAAAAAACGGTTTTTAGATTTTTGCCAAACACCCAATGGTCCCCCCTTCTCTGCTTTTTCACCAAATTTTTTAAAATTTTAAAGCAAAATCTATGGGTTTTTTTACGTTTCCTAGCGGACTTTGAGCATAAAATACGAATGGCGTGGTCAGAATACTTAATTTATGGAATAAAAAGAGCAAAAAACGGTTTTTAGATTTTTGCCAAACACCCAATGGTCCCCCCTTCTCTGCTTTTTCACCAAATTTTTTAAAATTTTAAAGCAAAATCTATGGGTTTTTTTACGTTTCCTAGCGGACTTTGAGCATAAAATACGAATGGCGTGGTCAGAATACTTAATTTATGGAATAAAAAGAGCAAAAAACGGTTTTTAGATTTTTGCCAAACACCCAATGGTCCCCCCTTCTCTGCTTTTTCACCAAATTTTTTAAAATTTTAAAGCAAAATCTATGGGTTTTTTTACGTTTCCTAGCGGACTTTGAGCATAAAATACGAATGGCGTGGTCAGAATACTTAATTTATGGAATAAAAAGAGCAAAAAAACGGTTTTTAGATTTTTGCCAAACACCCAATGGTCCCCCCTTCTCTGCTTTTTCACCAAATTTTTTAAAATTTTAAAGCAAAATCTATGGGTTTTTTGACGTTTCCTAGCGGACTTTGAGCATAAAATACGAATGGCGTGGTCAGAATACTTAATTTATGGAATAAAAAGAGCAAAAAACGGTTTTTAGATTTTTGCCAAACACCCAATGGTCCCCCCTTCTCTGCTTTTTCACCAAATTTTTTAAAATTTTAAAGCAAAATCTATGGGTTTTTTGACGTTTCCTAGCGGACTTTCAGCATAAAATACGAATGGCGTGGTCAGAATACTTAATTTATGGAACAAAAAGAACAAAAAACGGTTTTTAGATTTTTGCCAAACACCCAATGGTCCCCCCTTCTCTGCTTTTTCACCAAATTTTTTAAAATTTTAAAGCAAAATCTATGGGTTTTTTGACGTTTCCTAGCAGACTTTGAGCATAAAATACGAATGGCGTGGTCAGAATACTTAATTTATGGAATAAAAAGAGCAAAAAACGGTTTTTAGATTTTTGCCAAACACCCAATGGTCCCCCCTTCTCTGCTTTTTCACCAAATTTTTTAAAATTTTAAAGCAAAATCTATGGGTTTTTTTACGTTTCCTAGCGGACTTTCAGCATAAAATACGAATGGCGTGGTCAGAATACTTAATTTATGGAATAAAAAGAGCAAAAAACGGTTTTTAGATTTTTGCCAAACACCCAATGGTCCCCCCTTCTCTGCTTTTTCACCAAATTTTTTAAAATTTTAAAGCAAAATCCATGGGTTTTTTTACGTTTCCTAGCGGACTTTGAGCATAAAATACGAATGGCGTGGTCAGAATACTTAATTTATGGAATAAAAAGAGCAAAAAACGGTTTTTAGATTTTTGCCAAACACCCAATGGTCCCCCCTTCTCTGCTTTTTCACCAAATTTTTTAAAATTTTAAAGCAAAATCTATGGGTTTTTTGACGTTTCCTAGCGGACTTTGAGCATAAAATACGAATGGCGTGGTCAGAATACTTAATTTATGGAATAAAAAGAGCAAAAAACGGTTTTTAGATTTTTGCCAAACACCCAATGGTCCCCCCTTCTCTGCTTTTTCACCAAATTTTTTAAAATTTTAAAGCAAAATCCATGGGTTTTTTTACGTTTCCTAGCGGACTTTGAGCATAAAATACGAATGGCGTGGTCAGAATACTTAATTTATGGAATAAAAAGAGCAAAAAACGGTTTTTAGATTTTTGCCAAACACCCAATGGTCCCCCCTTCTCTGCTTTTTCACCAAATTTTTTAAAATTTTAAAGCAAAATCTATGGGTTTTTTGACGTTTCCTAGCGGACTTTGAGCATAAAATACGAATGGCGTGGTCAGAATACTTAATTTATGGAATAAAAAGAGCAAAAAACGGTTTTTAGATTTTTGCCAAACACCCAATGGTCCCCCCTTCTCTGCTTTTTCACCAAATTTTTTAAAATTTTAAAGCAAAATCTATGGGTTTTTTTACGTTTCCTAGCGGACTTTGAGCATAAAATACGAATGGCGTGGTCAGAATACTTAATTTATGGAATAAAAAGAGCAAAAAACGGTTTTTAGATTTTTGCCAAACACCCAATGGTCCCCCCTTCTCTGCTTTTTCACCAAATTTTTTAAAATTTTAAAGCAAAATCTATGGGTTTTTTTACGTTTCCTAGCGGACTTTGAGCATAAAATACGAATGGCGTGGTCAGAATACTTAATTTATGGAATAAAAAGAGCAAAAAAACGGTTTTTAGATTTTTGCCAAACACCCAATGGTCCCCCCTTCTCTGCTTTTTCACCAAATTTTTTAAAATTTTAAAGCAAAATCTATGGGTTTTTTGACGTTTCCTAGCGGACTTTGAGCATAAAATACGAATGGCGTGGTCAGAATACTTAATTTATGGAATAAAAAGAGCAAAAAACGGTTTTTAGATTTTTGCCAAACACCCAATGGTCCCCCCTTCTCTGCTTTTTCACCAAATTTTTTAAAATTTTAAAGCAAAATCTATGGGTTTTTTGACGTTTCCTAGCGGACTTTCAGCATAAAATACGAATGGCGTGGTCAGAATACTTAATTTATGGAACAAAAAGAACAAAAAACGGTTTTTAGATTTTTGCCAAACACCCAATGGTCCCCCCTTCTCTGCTTTTTCACCAAATTTTTTAAAATTTTAAAGCAAAATCTATGGGTTTTTTGACGTTTCCTAGCAGACTTTGAGCATAAAATACGAATGGCGTGGTCAGAATACTTAATTTATGGAATAAAAAGAGCAAAAAACGGTTTTTAGATTTTTGCCAAACACCCAATGGTCCCCCCTTCTCTGCTTTTTCACCAAATTTTTTAAAATTTTAAAGCAAAATCTATGGGTTTTTTTACGTTTCCTAGCGGACTTTCAGCATAAAATACGAATGGCGTGGTCAGAATACTTAATTTATGGAATAAAAAGAGCAAAAAACGGTTTTTAGATTTTTGCCAAACACCCAATGGTCCCCCCTTCTCTGCTTTTTCACCAAATTTTTTAAAATTTTAAAGCAAAATCCATGGGTTTTTTTACGTTTCCTAGCGGACTTTGAGCATAAAATACGAATGGCGTGGTCAGAATACTTAATTTATGGAATAAAAAGAGCAAAAAACGGTTTTTAGATTTTTGCCAAACACCCAATGGTCCCCCCTTCTCTGCTTTTTCACCAAATTTTTTAAAATTTTAAAGCAAAATCTATGGGTTTTTTGACGTTTCCTAGCGGACTTTGAGCATAAAATACGAATGGCGTGGTCAGAATACTTAATTTATGGAATAAAAAGAGCAAAAAACGGTTTTTAGATTTTTGCCAAACACCCAATGGTCCCCCCTTCTCTGCTTTTTCACCAAATTTTTTAAAATTTTAAAGCAAAATCTATGGGTTTTTTGACGTTTCCTAGCGGACTTTCAGCATAAAATACGAATGGCGTGGTCAGAATACTTAATTTATGGAACAAAAAGAACAAAAAACGGTTTTTAGATTTTTGCCAAACACCCAATGGTCCCCCCTTCTCTGCTTTTTCACCAAATTTTTTAAAATTTTAAAGCAAAATCTATGGGTTTTTTGACGTTTCCTAGCAGACTTTGAGCATAAAATACGAATGGCGTGGTCAGAATACTTAATTTATGGAATAAAAAGAGCAAAAAACGGTTTTTAGATTTTTGCCAAACACCCAATGGTCCCCCCTTCTCTGCTTTTTCACCAAATTTTTTAAAATTTTAAAGCAAAATCTATGGGTTTTTTTACGTTTCCTAGCGGACTTTCAGCATAAAATACGAATGGCGTGGTCAGAATACTTAATTTATGGAATAAAAAGAGCAAAAAACGGTTTTTAGATTTTTGCCAAACACCCAATGGTCCCCCCTTCTCTGCTTTTTCACCAAATTTTTTAAAATTTTAAAGCAAAATCCATGGGTTTTTTTACGTTTCCTAGCGGACTTTGAGCATAAAATACGAATGGCGTGGTCAGAATACTTAATTTATGGAATAAAAAGAGCAAAAAACGGTTTTTAGATTTTTGCCAAACACCCAATGGTCCCCCCTTCTCTGCTTTTTCACCAAATTTTTTAAAATTTTAAAGCAAAATCTATGGGTTTTTTGACGTTTCCTAGCGGACTTTGAGCATAAAATACGAATGGCGTGGTCAGAATACTTAATTTATGGAATAAAAAGAGCAAAAAACGGTTTTTAGATTTTTGCCAAACACCCAATGGTCCCCCCTTCTCTGCTTTTTCACCAAATTTTTTAAAATTTTAAAGCAAAATCTATGGGTTTTTTTACGTTTCCTAGCGGACTTTCAGCATAAAATACGAATGGCGTGGTCAGAATACTTAATTTATGGAATAAAAAGAGCAAAAAACGGTTTTTAGATTTTTGCCAAACACCCAATGGTCCCCCCTTCTCTGCTTTTTCACCAAATTTTTTAAAATTTTAAAGCAAAATCCATGGGTTTTTTTACGTTTCCTAGCGGACTTTGAGCATAAAATACGAATGGCGTGGTCAGAATACTAAATTTATGGAATAAAAAGAGCAAAAAACGGTTTTTAGATTTTTGCCAAACACCCAATGGTCCCCCCTTCTCTGCTTTTTCACCAAATTTTTTAAAATTTTAAAGCAAAATCTATGGGTTTTTTGACGTTTCCTAGCGGACTTTGAGCATAAAATACGAATGGCGTGGTCAGAATACTTAATTTATGGAATAAAAAGAGCAAAAAACGGTTTTTAGATTTTTGCCAAACACCCAATGGTCCCCCCTTCTCTGCTTTTTCACCAAATTTTTTAAAATTTTAAAGCAAAATCTATGGGTTTTTTGACGTTTCCTAGCGGACTTTGAGCATAAAATACGAATGGCGTGGTCAGAATACTTAATTTATGGAATAAAAAGAGCAAAAAACGGTTTTTAGATTTTTGCCAAACACCCAATGGTCCCCCCTTCTCTGCTTTTTCACCAAATTTTTTAAAATTTTAAAGCAAAATCTATGGGTTTTTTTACGTTTCCTAGCGGACTTTCAGCATAAAATACGAATGGCGTGGTCAGAATACTTAATTTATGGAACAAAAAGAGCAAAAAACGGTTTTTAGATTTTTGCCAAACACCCAATGGTCCCCCCTTCTCTGCTTTTTCACCAAATTTTTTAAAATTTTAAAGCAAAATCTATGGGTTTTTTTACGTTTCCTAGCGGACTTTGAGCATAAAATACGAATGGCGTGGTCAGAATACTTAATTTATGGAATAAAAAGAGCAAAAAACGGTTTTTAGATTTTTGCGAAACACCCAATGGTCCCCCCTTCTCTGCTTTTTCACCAAATTTTTTAAAATTTTAAAGCAAAATCTATGGGTTTTTTGACGTTTCCTAGCGGACTTTGAGCATAAAATACGAATGGCGTGGTCAGAATACTTAATTTATGGAACAAAAAGAGCAAAAAACAGTTTTTAGATTTTTGCCAAACACCCAATGGTCCCCCCTTCTCTGCTTTTTCACCAAATTTTTTAAAATTTTAAAGCAAAATCTATGGGTTTTTTGACGTTTCCTAGCGGACTTTCAGCATAAAATACGAATGGCGTGGTCAGAATACTTAATTTATGGAATAAAAAGAGCAAAAAACGGTTTTTAGATTTTTGCCAAACACCCAATGGTCCCCCCTTCTCTGCTTTTTCACCAAATTTTTGAAAATTTTAAAGCAAAATCTATGGGTTTTTTGACGTTTCCTAGCGGACTTTCAGCATAAAATATGAATGGCGTGGTCAGAATACTTAATTTATGGAACAAAAAGAGCAAGAAACAGTTTTTAGATTTTTGCCAAACACCCAATGGTCCCCCCTTCTCTGCTTTTTCACCAAATTTTTTAAAATTTTAAAGCAAAATCTATGGGTTTTTTGACGTTTCCTAGCAGACTTTGAGCATAAAATTCGAATGGCGTGGTCAGAATACTTAATTTATGCAATAAAAAGAGCAAAAAACGGTTTTTAGATTTTTACCAAACACCCAATGGTCCCCCCTTCTCTGCTTTTTCACCAAATAATTTGAAATTTTAAAGCTAAATTTATGATTTTTTGACGTTTCCTAGCGGAGTTTGGGCATAAAATACAAACGCCGTGTGCAGAATACTTAATTTATTGAATTAAAAGCCCTAATAAGAATTTAAGCCCTTTGGTGTTTTTTCGCACCAAAAACAAATATTGAATTAAAATCGAAAACTGTTTTTATCGTAGTTTGAGCAGAAAATACGAGTGCCGATGAAAAGACTAAATAAGATTCTTCTCTAAAATTGAAATTTTAAATGAAAATCTAAAGCTATTTCGACGTTAGCTTGCGTATTTTCAGCATAGAATAAGAAAACCGTGCTTGGAATCCTAATAGAAAGAATGCTTAGAAAATAAAGAGTACAAATAGGCGTTTTTAGATTTCTGAAAAATTCGCTAGCCCCTCTTTGTTGTTTTCTCTCTCTAAAAAATGAAATTTCAGTTTAAAATCACAAGCTTTTGTTGATTTTTCCAAGCGTAATTTGAACATTAAATACGAAATCCGTGCCGTATTTGCGAAGAACTACTAATACTCAATAGTAGTGGAACTATGATGGTTTTAAATCATTTTCGAACTGCTAAATGGATAATTATAAATAAAAATCGAAAAATTAAAAAAATAAAATATTACTTTATTTGTAAAACAATTAAATATATAACTTTTCTTATTTCTGTTACTAAATTAGTGTATGTACGTCATATTAGAATATACAGGTTGTATAATATTAATCTGTTATTAAATAAATTAGTATACTTATCGAATATTTGCTCATTTTACTATAGAACTTGATTATTTTGAAAATGTATAAAAAATACTAAATTCGTTAGCCTTAAAAATAATTATTGCGTTCATAGAACTTACTATAATGATATATCATAGATATATGGGACCAAAATCACCGAAATTTCGATTCGTAAGAGAAAAACTATGGGATGAAGAAAACGCATCGAGCTTCGAAAGTTTCACGAACTCGAGCGTCAAATGCATTTTCGAGCACCTTTTATCAAGTTTTCCAATTTTCCGAACGTACTAATCGGCAAATATTTACTCATAAGAGAATGTTTTGAAAACTCACTTTGTGGAAATTACCTTCCACTTCTTAATTTCCTTACAATTTAAACTATTTACATGCCTAACCGGCTAAAAAATATAAAGTCAATGTAGTAATACCCTACATTGCTTGCTCTTAAAAAAGCTACTTTTACATTCTGATAACTTCAAAATGAATGCCAAAATTTACACCGTCACCAATTATCACCCAAAATTTTTTATCCCCAATTTTTGTACACTTAAAAATAAAATTAAATATCTACAACAGAGAGGCTTAACAGATAACATTGTTTACAAGTTGTAGGGGTGACAAAACTGGTACACCAATCTCTGTGACCTCTCAGTTTTTTTCATGATTCCCTTCTTGTAGTACTGCCTTATGGACCTACTCAGTTTGTCGTAATTCATCGCTGGGCGATTTTTCCGTTTGCCCCACAAACGGGCCACTTTCACAGAATCTTCTATTTTAAAAATTCCTTTGGTACGGTCAATCCACCTAATACACGATCCATGTGTTTGGGGAGACGCTAGCAGCTCTTTCAAAAATTGCCACAAGTGGATGTGCGAACTGCCCCCTCCTCTCGACGTCGTTGGTTTACTTGCATCGGCTTCGGGCATCGATTCGTCTTCGTCATCTGGAATTTTTTTTAAATTAGTCGGGAAAAGTACCGTATGACCTTCGTGATTTTTTTGATTATTTTATAACAATTAGATCAAATAACAATAATGCAATTAATTTGTAGTAATAAATTAAATAAATAACGTTAATTATAATGTTGGGAACAACTTCACGTTTATGTTGCACATAAACCTACTTTTGAAGGCCAACAAGTTAAGTTACTTATTAGCACTTTACCGTGATGGCTTGTAAAAGAAAGAAATTGATCGGAATATCTCGAGATGAAATTTTGATTTTGGTTTTAACGTGAAAATATTAACGTGAGAAAGTAAGGCGTCATGCGGATCGGAGGACCAAAATGCATTTTGGATGATGAAATACTTAAGTACCCTACGTGATATGCAATTTACTTTCCAGTAGTAAATACAGCTTTTGCAATAATTAATTACAAGTAGAACAACTTTTTTAAAGTTCACTAACCACCAAGTAGTAACCAATTATAAACATAATAAGTGATTCATTACTACAACAATTGCTTTAATTGCCCTTCTGATATAAACGGGATTGTCCTTTTAGTTACAATTATCAAAGTTCAATTTTTGTAAAAAAATTGTTGTAAAAACAATCCAGCAGTGATAAAAAAAGGTTAAAGTCAGACTTATTACATTTTTGTCATTTGTAAACATCGTGATGATTTTGAAACTCTTATTGTTGATTAATTAGTGAATAATTTTGTTTATTGTTTAAACTTATTTTTCGTAAATATAACACTCAAAAATTTTCCTCACCATCGGACATATCTCCACTGGAAGCATTGCTCGAGGTGCTTTCGGGCATCCATTGGGCAGATTTAAAGTCGTCTTCGTTAAATGCAGCTTTCCATATTTCCAATTGGGCGTACAATATACTTCCACTCTGCAACAAAATTAAAAATAAATAAATAAAATGTCGCCACTGATTTTGTTGTTTAATTCGAGTATTTTTCCAATTGACCTAATTTTATGATAATTTATTTATAATAATTTAATATATTTTATCGCAAATCACACGTGGATCATATTTTTGCATTATTCAAATTAAAAAAAAGCTTATCGCAACTTTCTGATGAAAAAGTAAAATCGCTTTCGTATTGGCAACTTTATTGCTATTTGAAATTTATGTTTTAAAAAAATTTAAGTTTTATCTCGTTTCTCGACATTCTTTAAATCAGGAATTCATTAAATTTAAGTTGTGGGACGACATTTTTAGAAGAGCATTGCTTTAAATGCCACGGGCAATGTCATAGATCGTCCTTTGCACAATCTTGAATTTTGCAATATAGAAAAGAAGTTACCGGCGGCGGGGGGGGGGGGATAAAGTAATCGTTATTCATCAGGTTGTTGGAGAAAGTCTTTCAAAGTGGCCTACTTGAGGCAAAAAATAACAAGGAATGCGTTTTCATATACCAACCTATTAGGTGTAGTCGCTTACTAACAACAAAGTCATGTTAAATGTTAAAATGCAATTGTTGCTCGAAAAGAAAGCTCGGAGCTTTTCTAATTAAAAATTCAAAAATGGAAAATTAAAATTTATGTGCGCGACCGTTTTGACCTATTCTCCGATGATTATTATTTCATAACTCGGAATAAAAATTTATCTACAAAAGTTAATCAATACATTTTATTTTATCGCGTTAATAAATTACTTCAAATTCTAATAAACATAAAATTATGTATAATTTCTGTAGTTGAATAAATTTTTAATTAAAATAAATTATTATGTTAATTTCTTTTAATTTTTACCTGACGAATAAATTTTTAATGGTTATTTAATTTATGAACACGTTTAAATTGGTAATTAATTTTTTAAGGCCCGATTCCATAAAATTAGAGCAAAATAATTTTTAGATTTTGTGCTGATCTTGATGGACAAAGCCTCGATCTGCATCGAACACCTGCAGAGTTTCCACTCAAAAAACCACCAATTTGTCACTGAAACAAGGTCCTTGACAATATGATGATTGCAATAAATTAACATAAACAGGTCTTAAAATTTAAAGCCCTAAAGGTAAAAATATGAAAAGACAGCAACCTCGAGCGTGTAAAATATGAACAGACATTTATTTGGCGAGATAAGGTAAGAACGAATGTAAATTATTAAAATTTATGCAAAAGCATGGAGGAATTGACAAAAACTATATCGTGAGTATTTTTGAAAACCGCCAGCAAAAAATTCATCATCGAAAACGTTAGGTGTTACCGTGGCAATGCATCCTATTTTTAGTTCTTTCCGATTTCAATTGATAATGGAAGGTTCGAAAGAAAACTGGTAGCAAAATTAAGGATTATTTCGTCAATAAAAATGATTCACCTCACAGTGCAGGAATTTACTCACGAATAGTGCCCTAGGAGGAATACCAGCTCCGCTTTGGAAAAGTATGCAAGGAAGGTCATAAACGTGACTCATAAATTCTTAAATTTTGTCTAGGAATACTGGATATTATAACCTTAACTTGTAATCTTTGCCAGAATCGCTTTTGCAACCAAATAGCATTTTGTATCAAAACTTATGAAATAAAGCACTTAAAAATTCCCAATTGGTTCTCGTGAGCCCTTGCAACCGGTGGTGGGTTTAGCAACTGAACAGTTCCTTAGCTTTGAAGGGTGAATAATAGAAGATAAGTGCGCTGGGACTCCCCCCTCCCCAATTAGGATGATTCATCATTCTGTACCTATATTCCATCTATAGGAATTATACCTTCAAATTTGGTGAACAGGTGTCCAAATGTTTTCCTCGGCAGTGGAGAAGCTGTGTTTGCCAACAAAAATATTTTAAGGTGACGTTTACTCACGCAGTCACCCTATTTATAAACCGCTCACAATGGTGGCAGCGGTGGGAATATTTTTTTAATGGCTTATTTCTGATAAACAAGAAAACTAATAATTCTAGTATTAACGCATGAATAATTTAAAAGCACGACAAGTTTACTTTATTGTAATGTCATTATTATTACCTATATCTTAGATATACATGGCATAATAATAATAAGAATTTGCATTTTTCCACCATTAAAACATTATGACTGAAAACGTTTTATTGTGTAAATAATTACTTCACTTAGATGTAAATTGTAAATTCCAGTGATCGTCGTGAGAAAAATCGGTTTGAAGCTGACTTATAATGACCTCATTCAATTGCATCATGCGAAAAGATTAGTAATTAAAAAAATTCGTGACGAAACGGCACCCCAAGTGCTTTGGAAGGACTCTCGCACTTGGAAGTGCTTTTTCGGGGCAAAAAAAGTCGGTACTGGTTCCGCGCATCTAATTAAGATATGAAGCGGAATAAATTAAACTTAATCTGCGATTAGTGCCAAATTGTGGAATAATTTTTAAAATTTGCTAAATTCTATTTTGGTAAGTGATAAAATATTAATAAAATGTGGTAAGCATAAAAAATTGAATTATTAATCTTGGACTAACTAAGCAAGCAAACAACTTGATGTGTTTTTACAAAACCGACCGACGCCTAAAAAACTCGTCAAAGGCAAAGAGGCAATTTTTTTATTTAATTTTCGAATTAATAGATACTAATAAATGAAAAAATTTAGGTCACAAATCAAGATTTGTATGTGTTGTCGACATCTTGAGGTGAACCTAACGGTCTTTTGCATTGACGTTCGTTCGACAAGTGCCAACTCGTATCTACCGTAATTATTAATGATAAAACTGAGCATCTGTGCAATAATTATGCTACTCAACTAATTGGCTAATGTTGCCACTTCTTCCTTAAAATAGATTATTATTGGTATTATTCTAAAATTTTGCACTTACTCAAAGTCGAAAAAAAAAGTCACGAATCCGCTATAATTAATCTTATTTTGCCACGCCTTTTCAAATTATTATTCTATTACATAATTTAATCGTTACTCAGCTTGAAATATTTGTATCACTTTTTGCAAATCACAAAAAAAGCAATTAAAAGTTAATAACCAACCTGCGGTGCTCTTCTTGTGAAGTCTTCCTCTGTTAACGTGACCAAATTTGAACCCGAGATGTCCCATTGCTCGGAAACTGGAGCTGGCAAGCCAAACTGATTTGTGGTCCATTGCAACCAGGACAACACATTGGCAGAGCTCCATTGCGAAGGATCTGCAAATAAAATGGAATGTTATGCAAAATTCGACGAAAACCAAGTAATTATTTTAGAAAGTATTGCAAGGATCTTCCAAATCATGCACCAAGAAGCATTTTTCTCTATATCTTCTATTATCGTTAAGGAGAAAGTAAAATGTGCTCTAATTGCATTTATACGAGCATGCAATTTGTTTAGCAATACCTGAGCTAGAAACTCGTACTTGACCTAATTACCATCAAACAAACTTAATTACTCCTTAATTAATTCCATCTTCCATCTGCTTTAATTTACATTTTTGCTTATTGTTCGGTCTTGGTCTGCCAAATTCTTGCAATCTCCAATATGTTTTTTCCATCAAATAAGTGGACCAAACATTTGATCAGTTATCGATCACTAATTAGCTAACAAGATTGGATGTCCTTGTTATTACAACAATACCAAAGGTTTAACCACACCCAACCGACATTTCTACGCACCATAAATAGAACAAAGTGCTGTTAGACAACAATTGTATAAGAATTAAACACAACAACGTAACACACGGCGTTAGTAATTTATGTGGGCGAAAGGAATAAATATTTTTGCATAGAAAAATTACCTATTCCGCCTTGGTAACTTATCAAGAAGTCTTTGATAGATTACGAAGGTTATTTTGTATCTTAGGTGTGTCCGCAACAAAACAAAATTTTGTACCAACCTGTTGATATTCCTAAAGCGGTGCACGTGTTGGTGACATCCTTCTTCATTTGCTCTATCGCTAAGTTCAAAACTGGATCGATTTTATCACTTGGTAACTGTTCACCACACGCATCGTCCGAAGATTCCATTTTGATCTGGTTGTCTATTATGTCGAGTTCGAAGGGTTTGATGTTGAACTTTTTTTGAAAACTTGTGTCTCTCAAAGCTTCTCGCAACAACTGGTGGTCTTGGTTTTTGGACTTTTCAGCCTGGGAGGGTGAGCTTTTGTAACTGTTTTCGAGGATTCCACGTATACTGTCGTTTACGTGAAAACTGTTGAGGATGTTATCGAAATCGATTGTTGTTTCTTGTTTTATAATCGCACTTCCGATCAGGTCTAAAACGTCGTTGTTGGTTCCGGTGATTGAGATTCTCGGCGAGGGGGAGGATAAATTGGAATAGTTGGTCGGACTCGTCGGTGATGGAACGGATCCACAAGGGGACAGATAATTTTCTTCCTTAATGTAGGAAGAGTAAGAGTTTGGTGTGGGAGAATTGGGATAGAACTCCTTTTTGACGAACTGGTTGTAGCCGTCGTTTGAGGTGTGAGAGTAGTAGGAGTTTGGAGAGTGTGGATATAACGAGATATCCGAGGGCGAATTGGGGTATAAACTGTGGTAGTCGGAATTTGGCGAAGGGTACGTGCCGAAGTGGTCGTTGGGCGACAATAAACTTTGGGGCGAGTAAGGTGCAGAACCTGAAGGCGAGTTGGGATAACAGTTGGTGTTTTGGGGTACTTCCAGGTAGATGCTGGAGGAAGACGAATTGAAAATTGGAGGATTCTGATCGTTGGAATCCGAACTCAACAGCTTTTGGAAGTCTGGTCCCAAATTGATATCGCTCTCGTCGACACTTTGGGGGGAGTTTGGAAAATATGTCGCTTTGAGTTTGATGTCACTTGACATGGAAGGGGGTGCGTAACTGTAAAACGTCGATGACGGCGAGACAGCTGTTAGGTTATCTCCTCCAGGCAGGAGGGATAAATCGAAGCTATCGGCGAAGTTGCTATAATCAAAGGGAGGCGTAAAACCGGCCGATGGTACTGTTTGCGGCATCTGAAACAAACAAAAATCAATAGCTTCATTTAAAAAAACCAATTTAAAAGTAATTTTCCGCAAGACTGAATGTAAGTCGGATTGACAGTTATGAGCACAAATTAATGCCAGCATTGTGACCTTGTTAGGCCTTATTTACCTATGCAAGCACTTGTTAGCATTTTCAAGTCTCGTTTGATCATGGCTATTTAAAAGTGTGATTGCTCAGGACCGAACGAGAAGCCTGCTTTTAATTGGACCTTTAAGTTTGTTAGTTTAAAAAATTTCAGAGATGATGACGCGGTTTCAATCGAACGATTACTTTCGGGAATGCTCTGCACGCGTCAATCACGATCAAGCATTTTGAACAAATACGTAAGCTAGCGTTTGCAAAAATTTTGAAAATGAAGTGGACTCACCTTTTATCATAATGAAAAATGTTAACAAAAAGTGATTAGTTTTAGTTCCACACTAACCAAATTCGCAGGTCTAACTAAGTCATCCATCTTTGTCAAACTTTGAAATTGAAGATTAATTCCCTCTCTATCTTTATTGGTTCACCTTGATTGCGCCAAATTGTAACTTGTACTGTCAAGGTATGCAACTACGTCACTCCTTCAATCTTTCATATTCTATTTTTAAAAGCTTCAAATGTTATACTAAATTATAAGCCGATTTTTTAAAAGTCACCGATTTTAAATGCACAAGAAATTGGATACTTTTTTTCCTTCGGCTTCCTCAACTTTGTTTCTCAAAAAGGTAGGAAAAGATCATTGATGTAATAATAAAAACTTAAAAATGGAAGAGTGAGAGGTGATTTTATATTACGTTTAGTTTTGGGAAAACCGAGTTACCTTGAGCGATGACGTGGCACACACAAAGGTAGCAGTTTATGTTTTACTGGTTCTCAAAATCACATTTCCGAATTCAACTGACTCAAATTGGTAATTAGGCCCAATCCGAAAAAAAATAGAAAGTTGCTTCAAATTGCGACATTTCCTTCTGGAGTGACGACAATTCTGGTGAATATTCTAGAATCGAGGTGAAATTAATGTGATTATTAAGGTGTGGAATTCCTAAATATGTTTCTTGGAATAGTAAGAGAAAGTTGGGTGTAATGACTTGTGCTGTCATTTCTTTTTACTTTTATGTGGTGGTCAAGAACACCTCCACATCGCAAGGAAATTAACAACGTGAAAGAATTTCGAGATTGGCGCAAAAATATTTCGTGTAGGCTTTTGCTCACAAACCGAAGCCAATGCGGTTTTAGTTTCTATTGTAATTATAAATTAAGATTTTGCACAAGTCATCCGGAATAGTTATGGGATTTTCCCTATTATTACGACCATCATTCACGGTACGTAGATGTCGGTACCTAATTACGTTTTTTTTTTTCGAAAAATTGCGAAAAGGTTTTTTACAGAAAACTCCAAGTTCCGATTTAAGATTCTGGTTAGAATTTTAGCTCACCAAGCCTTGGTAACCGGTTTTGAAAATCAAAAAAAATTCCTTTTAGAATATAAAACTATGCAAATAAATCTTTTCATATCGTCGACTTGAATTTAATTCGAAAATCCTAAATTGGACCGCAATTAGCAAATTTACGTAAATTGGACGCACAATATACTTGAAAGTTTTTTTAATTATAGAGTTGAATTTGATTCTTGCAAAAATTTCACAGCTATTAGATATGTTAAATATTGTTAAACTTCGATATTTACCGTTAAATGGCACAATTTAACCAAATTATCTTGTAATCTTAATAATAAACACATTATTGTATTAGAAATTTCGAATTATGTTTCAGGTGTTTACTATATTGGCCATTTTCCATTAGCATTCGTCTTCGATAGTAAAACCTCAATAAACACTAAAATGGTGAGATCATCGCAGCAAAATTGATGGTCCTAGTGCAAACTACGTGTAATTAACGTTTTTTATTACCGAGCGCTTTATTACACTCCAATTTTATTGTGTCGTTCGTTTACGTTAATCTGTAGTCTAATTTATTCATCGATGCATACCAAGCATCCAGTTAACCTCGCATTAGGCATTCTTCCATAATAAAACTCTTCATTTTCCTCATCTTCCAAACAAACGTAATCACAAAAATGTTATGGACAACTCAGTTCTCCTGAGTCCACCTGAACCAAGTTTGTAATTTTTAAAATGGTGGAAAAATAGTTCTTTGAAAAGCATGGAACTGAACTTAATATTCCTATAGGAAAATACATTTATAACAGCAACAATTACAATCCCAATTCAATAGTTCGTAGCACCGACGACCTAAGAATACTGATTGATTTTTAAAACAGTAGCTTGCATACTTAATTGGATACGAATATTTAAAACAATCAGTTGTTAATGAAGTAATGAACCAAACCAAGGTGCCAAAATTTTTAAGCAGAACAATCTTCTTTTTGAGAATATGGAATCTACGTCAAGCTTAATCGAAAAGCTATTTAAAAAGATACAATGAGCTCATAGTAATAAGCCAGGAAAAAATAATTTAATGATTCATTGCTTCCTATAAATAAATTTTTAAAGTATAATAAGATTCATTCATCGATATTGAGACAATGTTGCGGTTTTCCCATGAAATTTTAGTTTTTATTTATTTTTAGAATTAATCTTGCAAACGGCGATAAGCATGAGAGAGAAAATTTCCCGAAGAAAACGGACTTTTACTCGAGATTGTTCGGATTTTAAGCTCCACAAATCTCCAAAATAATTTTTTTTACGTTTTTTGCCTTGCCTGGAGGGTATTCCATACCCCCCAGACCCCCCGGTCAGAAATACCGTGGTTTACTGAATTCTACATTGAATAACATTAAATTTTTATCAATATCTGCAATAATATTTTGTTCTTCGCCGCAAAATTGCTGAAATTATGCTTTTGAACCCTTCCTTCAGTGAGTGTCTGGGGGTATGGGAGGTATGTAATACCCCCAGTCAGGGTGATTCAATAACTAAAATTACAACTTCCTTTTGGATCAGTGAGTGGAAGAACAATATGTTGCGAATTTTATGCATTATATAAGTTTTAAATATCACACTTGAGAGTTATATTGTTTTTCCACCACACCCGATGACCAAACAGCATCAAGAGAGATTAAAATTGGAAATCGCAAAAAATATTTCCACATTTTCTTCTGTTATACAATAAAATTTCAGTTTCAATTTTTTATTATTATCAAATCGTGTTGCCTGGAGGGTATTCCATACCCCCCAGACCCCCCGGTGAGAAATACAGTGGTTTACTGAATTCTATATTGAACCCAACAGATTCAATGCGTCTTTACATTAATAATATTAAATTTTTATCAATATCTGCAATAAATTTTGTTCTTCGGCGTAAAATTGCTGAAATTATGCTTTTGAGCCCTTCCTTCAGTGAGTGTCTGGAGGTATGGGAGGTATGTAATACCCCCTGTCAGGGAGTTTCAATAATTTAAAAAATAACAACTTCTTTTGGATCAGTGAGTGGTGGAAGAACAATAAGTTGTGAATTTTGTGAGTTTTAAATATCACACTTGAGAGTTATATTGTTTTTCCACCACACCTGATAACCAAATAGCATCCAAAAAAAGTTAATATTGGAAATGGCAAAAAATATTTTCACATTTTATTCTACAATACAATAAAATTTCAGTTTCAATTTTTAATTATTAACAAATCGTGTTGCCTGGGGGGTATTCCATACCCCCCAAACCCCCCGGTTTATAAGCCCGCAATTCGGTATTATTCTGCACACTGAGCCCGTCAGAGGAGAGAGAATAACAGTCGAAATAGAATACAAAATGGAAATAAAAATTGGAGGTGACAACAAAATTATTTATAATAAGTTTTAATTTTTATGATGTTAAATTAATACATTTAATTTCATAACTTAGGTTTTTTATGAATACAAAAAGAGATAAACAATTAATCAATACTCATATTGACAACAAAATTACTGTAAATTCAGGAAATCTTAGGAAATCCGAATAAATCTTTTCCAATTAGTAAATGGAAATCTGGTGAACTCAATTCTTTCATTTTTTAAAATTTATAATTTTTTTAAATTTCTACTTCAAATGGCCACAGCAGCGGGACGATCGATTTTTTAGTATTTATGACTTAATGCTGTTTTAAAGAGTATCTTTTTATCTACATATTATATTCTAACCATTTATGATCTAAAATGAACGGTTCTCAAGTTATGGATTAAATTAATTTAAAAATGTGGACGTTTTTGGACTTTTAAACTGAACCAAGTTATAAGTCCGGACGGGCTACATGATGGAGATCCAAACCGGGGGGTCTGGGGGGTATGGAATACCCCACAGGCAAGACAATAAAATAATCTTAAAAAATTTGAAAAAATAATTATGATTTCCAATATTTCTATTTCAACTTCAAATGGCCCCAGCACCTAAACTATTGATTTTTCCTGATAAATGGTTCAGTACTTTTTTAAAGAGCATGAAATTATCTACAAATGAAATTCTAACACTTTATGGTCTAAAATGAAGGTTTCTCAAGTTATGGATTAAATTAGGTAAAAAAGTGTGTGGACCTTTCTGAAGTTGGAAATTAAACTACTGTGTAAATCTTCCATCAGGACATGTTCCAATGGGTTATACGAAAAAATTTCAAACCTTGGCGGGGGGGGCAGACAATGCAATAATTTAAAAAAAATTAAACTTACAATTGAAAATTTGAAAAATATCTAATTTCAAATTACTGCAGCACCGAAACTATTGATTTTTCCAGATAAATGGTTTAGTGCTTTTTTAAAGAGCATTAAATTATCTACAAATTAAATTCTAATACTTTATGGTCTAAAATGAAGGTTTCTCAAGTTATGGATTAAATTAGGTAAAAAAGTCTGTGAACCTTTCTGGAATTAGAAACTAAACTACGGTGTAAATCTTCCGTCGGGACATATTTGAATATATTAAAATTTCAAACCGGGGGGGGGGGGGGCAAGACAATGCAATAATAATAATGAAAAATACTAAAAATATAATTGGGATTTACAATCTCAACCTTTGTTTTTCATTTTTCACCTAAATTCAGTTTTCAGCTGTGCATTTCACCCCCCTCTATAAATTACAATAAATTACTAAATTCGCTTTTATAAAATTTCAATAACCAAGCGATCGTTGTATTTGTTGCATTAATTTATTATTTTGAACCTGCCGATAACCTCACTTTTAATAAGATAAGTATATTATCTAGGTTTCGCATTCGAAAAATTCTTGCATGAATTTTTTTTAAACAAAGGTATCTATTAGATTTCTTAATTTATAAAAATTAGATAAATAAATAATTAATTAAATTAATGCCGTGGGATTCTAAATTTTTAATAAAAATTAATTATCGCAAGGTACAGTTCCAAATATTTAAATTGTTAATTTTTTAATATAACTGTAAATTAATTAAATTATAAAAGAAGTTCATCTGTTCCTGTATAGATAAATCTCTCCGCGTTATCAGCTAGAAATTCAAAATTTGTGCTATTTTTCGGGATTCAAACTCTACTCCTTTTAAAAATACTTAAAAAATTTATTCAAAAATTAAAAATCATCTACCCGATATGGTTCCAAAAAATTCAAGATCAAGGAAAACAAAATTTCAAACTTGCGCTCCCCCCCTCCTTTCAACCGTTTTCATAATTGAACGGTTAATAAAAAACGCAAATTGATATCTACTGGAAGATCGAGAAATTTAAACAAAGATAAAACAAAATATTAAAAAAATTAAACCTTTGTAACCAATTTGTTATTTTCTTATCCCAATTGATTCTAAATTCTATCGCGCATTCGGCTTTTTTATGCTGAAACCTTGTATTGCTACGTTGTCGAATAAATTTTAAGGTCAAAATAAAATCAATTGTTATTACAGTTTAATCACTACGCAATAAATTTGTTGTATTGTATTTGAATTAAATTTTCAAAATTTTATCAAAATTCCAAATTTGAAAACAAACGAATTAATAATTTCGGATAAACCAAAACCAGCCAAGTTTTTGGTTTATTTTATTTATTTTTTTTTTGGTTTCGAAAGGGCACTAAAATATTAAGTGGCAAATTTTAGAACGTACCGTTTCGTCAAGATTGTTGTTACTCCTGTTGCTTAAAACCATATTGAAGATTTTCGAAATCCAAAAAAAAGCACAAAACAATCTTTAAGGCACTAATGAAGTTAAAATATCAAATTGTTTTCGAAAACATTTGAAATAATTAACAAAACTCGCATTTAATTAAGAGATCTGATATAAAGTTACTTAAGATCCGCACACAACGGTTGTCTTCGACTAAATGTGGTAACTTGTTTTTCTAAA
Organism: Cantharis lateralis; assembly: GCA_963170105.1. Classification (NCBI taxonomy): domain Eukaryota; kingdom Metazoa; phylum Arthropoda; class Insecta; order Coleoptera; family Cantharidae; genus Cantharis; species Cantharis lateralis. Next base: position 2,911,812 of record OY720627.1, read on the forward strand.
GTCACGGTCTACTTTACAATACTTGAAGCAAGAATGAAGTGAAAGATAAATAGTTAACCAAACAAATGTTAACTCGTTTTATATTTTTATAAGAAGCGCTCTTTCAATATTACAAAACCTTTATGTATTTCCAATCGCCTACATATTACACAAAGTGAAAATATTCTTCAAAAAGTGTCTCACTCAAACTTTTTGGATTGCTCAACAATTCTTGCATAATACCAGCATTACAAAATTTTGGAAATTTTGACGTTGCGTGTGTGGCGTCCCTTATTGCACAAACCTGAAATATAATCCTGCATTTTCAATTGTCTATTTTTAAACTTGAAGTAAACAAAACTAAAATTGAAATATTATAACGTAATTGAATTTGATCTTGATTATCTATCTTTTTCATTTGTTTTTTTTTTTAATTTCGTGGTATTGGTGCTTTATTATATTAGAATAGAATAATATTATGTAATTTCGCATTTAAAAAATATCTAGTAGTCAAAATATTTTTTTTTAACAGATAACCTGAGATAATTTATTTATCTGGACTTGGTGGATTTCAACCTAGTAATTGTTGTAGTCAGCAACACGTCAAGGGTGGCTACCAACGCCATAAAGCTGAAATATCGGATTTAGGTAATACAGACGCGCGTAAACGTGACGGGCTGCTGACCTTGAAAATTGGTTTACATCTGCAACCCGCCACATTTATACAGATAAAACCAGTTAAAAATGTTGTCCTGGCAAACGAAAACTGTTTTAATTTCAGCCACTGCAAAGATTCAAACTTTTTTTTTAACCAAAAATCTGAAAAACTTGGAAAGAATAAGCTTCTTTGAATTTTCTGGGATCTTCTAAGATTTTTCCCGATTTTTGCTCGGTTCTATGGTTGGATGAATAAAAGTTGACCCCCCCCCCTAAATGGATGAAGCCCCAAATTTAAAAACCCAAAAATTTGAATATTTGCACTGCAGCAAACAATTTGTTTAATAGAAGTGGATTTTAGAACACCCACTCAAATCTTCGGTCTGCAAAACCGGGGGGTCTGGGGGGTATGGAATACCCTCCAGTATCCGAGTAATTGAATAGAAACTCTTCAGGATATGAAAGTCAAAATTGTCAAATTTTATCTCAAGTTCTCGGATACTTCCAAGTTAGCAATGTAAATTGTACCTTTCGAAGGCTTTTTGTCATATAAACATCGCTTTTTCAGCAATACTTTTCAGACATTTTTTCTTGAAAATTTCGTTGTCTTTATTTTTTTTTATATAAATTTTTCTATTTCATCGCACCGTTTCCGAGATACAGTGACTTAAAGAACCACAAGAGTAATTTTAATTTCATTAAAATTTTTTCAGGATTTCTTTTAATTCACTGTATCTCAGTAATGAAGCGATAAAATGGAAAATTGTGAATAAACAAAAATGAAGAGAATGAAATTGTCAACAAAAATGGTCTGGAAAATTTTGCTGTGAAAGCAATTTTTATATCACAAAAAGTCTTCGAAAAGTAAATTTTTAATGCTAATTTCAATTTCAGTTTTTAACAGAGGAATTAATTTCTTTTACATAATTTTATGCTAACTATAATAAAACTTCGGAGCATATGGTTGCCTTGACGACCATAAGCCTGAAAAAAGTTAATAGGCCAGCGACGACTTATGCAATTCTAACTTTAATAAAATTAAATTAAAACCTAAAAATTAAAATTCTGTTGATAAACAAGGGAGTTGTGCATGAACAAAGATAAACTATCCCCCCCCCCCCTCTATCAGATATTTATTTATTTTTTGACTTTCCTCCTACCGGACTCCGGAGGCACCGGAGAAAATTTAAAATTTCCAATTTTTCTCAGTTGAGCAAAATCTTAAGATTAAAATCACGAAAATATTAGAAATTAATTTTAAGAGAGGAAAATAATTGGACATTTGGATATTTTTTCAGTACGGTTTCTAAGATTTCTGAAAAAATCGAAAACCCCCTTATTCATCATTTTTGCGCCGATGAAGAAAATTAATCATTTTGATGAACAAATTCATAAATACAATGATTTTTTCATGAATACAATGAATATTTCATCAATATGATGAATTTTGCAGAATTTAGTAGTCGTGACCATATTCTCAATGATTGAGAAATGGCTTTCATGGCAAAGTACCTAGGTGGTTTGCCATTGCCTTCCGAGGTAAGACGGCCAAAATTTCTTACTTCACCCGGGTTCGAACCGGGCTTCTTGGCTTAGCAGTCGACGCACTTAAGCGTCAAGCCATAACCGCTTTCGTTCTAATACTTTTATACTAACGAAATTTTCTGTTAAAATTTCTTGAAGTCTGGAAAAGCACATCGATGGTATTCCTAAGATTTCCTAGCATTTTCTCAGATTTTCTTTTCCTTGTACAACATATTTCCATAGCGACTCTGGGGATTAAAAATAAGGTTAAGGCCGATATTATGTGAACTTTAACTGCTGGTTTTTTTAGATTCAGTAAAATGGGATTTTTTAAAGTTAGGTAGAGCTCTAACCTAACAGTCAAGGCGGATTCTTAAGTTAAGTTCAAAGACCGACCGACAGGATGAACTTTATTTAAAGATTTGTCAGAAAAGCAAACTTGTTTAGTTCGCCTGAACCAACATTGTTGCCTTGAAGAGGCGGATTCTCTATAAAGGTCACTGGGCAACAGGGCCAATCCGTCCCTGTTACCGGGTTTAGGTTTTTAATCAAATATTCAAAATTTAACGAATCATATGCCCTGAATAGGCAGGAGCGTAACGATTGGGAGGGGACTTTTGTTAAGCTGGCTAGCATCAACATGTAAGTACTACTTCTGGTGTCAAAAAAGTACCCGATCAAAACATGTAAATTCCACCGATAGTTACTTAAAGTATTATTATTATTCAAATTCCTCGAAAACATCAGATTTAAGAAGTCGTCAAAACTCAAAGGCATGAGACCAGTGGAAAGTACTCACTAGTTCAAAAGTCCTCCGAAAATGACAGATTTGCGCCTCTCCAGAATTTAAAGGCATGGTACCTTTTTCCCCGACAGGGCGATTGTAAGTTCCACCGATGGGTCAAATCTTTATTAATCCTACATGTAAGTTCCACCGGTAGGTTTTAGCTGCCTATTTTCTTACATCTAAATTCCACCGATGGTCAATTAAGTAAAGGCGGTCAAGACTATTATTAATCTTTTAAATAAACAGAAGCGTATTTTAGTGAACTTTCTTGACATTGGCAAAACTTGGATCCCAGCTTTCGAGTTCTGTAATTTTCGAGTTCGGTAACCCTACGGGGATGTTTTTATCGAGTTATGTTTAATAATCCATAACAACAAAATGTTAACAATTTGTAGTCTGTACCTATCCAAGTTCTTGTCTGCATATTTTAGAATAACTTCTGCTTGTGATATCTTTATTACTGTTAATAATAAAACTGGAATAATAAATGCATTTAAATTGAGTTTGCATCTACTTATTAGATTAAAGCTGCCTTCCAACGAAACTTATTTTGCATCGCCACAAGCAATGTATTAATGACGCAAATGTAACTTCGTAGATGCTATATCAACCAAATGGATTAATAGTACAATATACTATTTATTATATATAACGGAGGACCCATCTTAAAATTCTCTTTTTGTCTCAATTGATCACAAAATTTTAGAATAATTTAAATAATATTTATTCAGTTCCATTCATATTTAAATGAAATTTTTTTTTTTCTAATAAATTAACTTATTGGGAACGGAGAGTTTATTGCATAGACTACACAACATCCATGCAATATATTATTACAATACAATCTGAATTTTTATTCTATTTTTGTATTTTAATTCAGACGAGTTTTTGTATTGATATCTATATAAAAATTTAAATAAACAGTAATAAATAATAATTTTACGTCAGTTCGGTAATCTGATACAAATAGGTTAAAATTATTTATTTATCTGTTTTGTCCAGCAATAATGGACCCCGTACCCATCTTGGTTTTAATATAATTGTAAAATACTCAAAATGGCTTTCTAAGTTGTTCTCGTTACGGTCACCCATCTATGCGCAAATCGGGAGTTGTATTGCTTATTAATCAATTTTGTTTGGTGCGGGGTCCTTTAGAATTATAGTAAACAAAAACAAGATTTTTGGAACTTTAACAGCTTAATTAAAAAATGTGACGAAATAAGTGTGTAGAAATAATATGATACGTACAATTCTTTTTTAAGTTCAAAAAAGAAAAAAGCTAAATTTAAATAACACGGTGGTAATAACCTCTTGAGTTCTTTGATAACAATGATAAAGCGTAGGTCAACATTCAGTACAATAAATGCCATGTAATTAATTTTGATTTTAAAATTAAAACTAAGCAGAAATTGAGTGAACCCCAACTTAGAAACTAACTTGTTAGTGGTCAGAGTTGACCGTGAATAGACTTTTTTGATTGTGTGATGTTATCTAATTTTTACCTCCAACCTCCAACTGTCTATTTTATTTCATTTTTGATTTTATTATCAAATTATATTTTCGAATAAACCTAAATCAAATTTCTATAATTAATGCGAGACCTAATTTTAGAACCACATTTAAATAATAATTATTATTTATGAACCGATTATGTAAAAATTAAATTCTACGAACAACAATAATTTATTAGTAATAATAAAAACGGATCTCGTACAATTAAAAATTACAATATTTCTGATTAGTAATCGATAGCGATCTATAAACGCTTTACGTAGGTTGGTAATTTTTCAGGTACAGCACAATTTTTATTTTGTTGAAAAAAAAATTTTCAAAAACGCTGGGTTATTCCTGACGATGTAACTTACTCAATTTTTTGCTTACTACAAACCTGGCGCTCGCGGTTAGCGTAGACCACGAGTAATCTTAAATCATCGTAATTTATGTAACCAAATTCAAGTTTAATTTGATTATTATTTAAAAAATCCAATTAAAAATTCCTAGATAAATTCAATGCATATACTGTAATACATAAACAAATACATAATGCGGTTTCCAAAAATTAATAAAAATTTAAATTAAAAAAAACCGCAAGGACGACGTTGTGACGTCCGTTAAAAATTAAGATCATGTTTACTTACCTTTTTTGAAAAACAAAAATGTGTGTAGTTGTAAAGCATCTCTAGGTCTGCACACAACTAATTTTATGCGATTTCTCAAAAAAAGTATCATAAAACGGTTACAAATTAATAAAAAATTTTAATTAGTCCCAGTTTCATGTTACTTACGTCATGAATTTCATACGATTTTTGTTAATCATTGACGTCATACATGTAAAAAGCTTGTGAAAGTTTTAAGCCAGACATATTACTGCACTTTTACTTTTATTTTTAACATAGCAACCTTAAAATTGAAAAAGTATGCATATGAGAACTTAAAAAATAAACTTGAAGAAATATGAACCCACACCCAGCCAGTGGTGAACGCTTTCAACAAAAAAAAGCCGTTAAAAACGCTCTTTTTTAAAACTGTTGAGAAATTTGTTCATGCTGATGCACAGATTTTTACACAATTAATAACAAAAACGTTTATATTAAATAATATGTTTATATTGCGATTTAGTCAAATGTTATCTACACTTGGATAAATTTTCCATATTGGGGTAACCATAAATTTTCAGTTAAAAATTTTAAATTCCACTTAAAGTAAAATCGAAAAAGAGCTTGCTAAAAAAAATTCATTTGTTTTTATATTTTCATTTATTTAAAAATAAAGTTGAACTTAAATAAAAATCTAAAATCAAATAAAAAATAATTATAATAGATATGATTTATATTAAATTAAAAATTTATTCCTACGAATTTTTATAAATAATTATTTCAACAATAATATTATTGAAAAATTTCTGAATAAAGATAAATCAGTGCGGCCTTTAGGCCGCACAATCTGGTCTTTCGATTTGCACTCAACTGTGAAATTAATTAAAAAGGAGGTTACATGAAGAGGAATAGTTAGTTAGAGAGAGCACGTAGTTTAAACTGCTATGAACTGGTGAATTCTCCCCCCCCCCCTCCCCCCGTTTGGGAAATTTTCATCTAAGCCACAGGAAGAACGGTCTCACTCAATGCTAAAATTTTAAAGACATTTGCATTTATATTTCTATTTTTCGTTCTAATCGCCTTATTTTCAAAATATTTTATATACATATCTAATATTATTGAAAAAAATTGTTAATGAAAAATGCATAATTTTTGCGCCAATGAACAAATTTAATCATGAACTTTGTTCATCGGTGCAAAATTGATGCATTTTTCATCAATATGATGAACCATTTTTTTTCAGTGTAAGTAGAGCATTTCTTTAAAAATGTTTGATTAAGGTAGATATTTTTCATCAAATCTAAACGGTGCCTGTTTTTTGACAATCTCTTTCACAGGCTTTTGAATGGCTTTAGCAACTGCAGTAAGAGGGGGGAATCGCTACCGAAATCCGGTGTACAAGTGAAAGAAAATCTGAAGATAGCCAGGAAAATTTAAAGAAATCCTAGGTAATCTCGGGAAATTTTTGAAAATCTAGAAAGAAATCTGAGGATTCCCCAGGAAATCCATAGAAATTTTCAGAAAATTTCTTAAGAAATCGTACGAAATCACAGGAAATCCAAGAAATTCGTAAAATACTCATGTTCTTAGGAAATCTTAGGAAGTCTAGAAAATCTTAGGAAATCTAGAAAATTTTAAAAAATCTGGGTAATCCCAGCAAATTTAGAAAATCTAAGAAATCTTACGATTTCTCATGAAATCCAAAGAAATCTTCAGTAACTCTTGAAAATCTCAGGAAATCGTAATAAATTTTAAGAAATCTGGGAAATCTTAGAAAATCTAGAGAAAATCTTTGGAAATCTAAAAAATCTTACAAAATCATAGGATATCTCAGGAAATACAAAGAAAAAATTCTAGAAAATCTTAGGAAATCATAAGAAATTTTAAATTTTCTTAAAAGATCACAATAAATCTAAGGGAATTCTAAAAACCATTTATTCACAGGAAATCTTAGGAAATCTAGGAAATCTTAGAAAATCTAGGAAATCTTAAGAAATCCTGAAAATTTTAGTATATTTAGGAAATCTTAGGAAATTTAGGAAATCTTAAGAAATCTAGGAAATCTTTAGAAATCTAGGAAATCTGGGAAATTTTAAGAAAACTACAAAATCTTACGAAATCATAGGATATCTCAGGAAATCCAAAAAAACCATCAGAAATTCTAGAAAATCTCAAGTAATCATAAGAAGTTTTAAATTTTCTAAGGAAATCACAGAAAATCTAAACGATTTCTAAAAAAAATTTTATTCGCAGGAAATCTTAAGAAGTCTAGGAAATCTTAGGAAATCTAGGAAATCTTAGTAAATCCAGAAAATCTTAGAAAATCTAGGAAATCTTAGGAAATCTAACAAATCTAGAAAATCTTAGGAAATTTTGGAAATCTTAGGAAATCTGGAAAATCTTAAGAAAACTAGAAAATCCTATGAAATCATAAAAAAATCATAGGATATCTCAGGAATTCCAAAAAAATTCTCAGAAATTCTAGAAAATCTCAAGTAATCATAAGAAATTTTAAGTTTTCTAAAGAAATCACAGGAAATCTAAAAGATTTCTAAAAAAACTTTCATTCGCAGGAAATCTTAGGAAATCTAGAAAATCTTAAGAAAACTAGAATCTCAGGAAATCTTAAGAAAATTTAAATTTTCTAAGGAAATCTGAGAGATTTCTAAAAAACTTTTATTCACAGGAAATCTAGGAAATCATAGAAAATCTAAGAAATCTTAGGAAATGTAGAAAATCCTACGAAATCATAAGAAATCGAAGGATTTCTCAGGAAATCTAAAGAAATCTTTAGAAATTCTAGAATTTCTCAGGAAATCGTAAGAAATTTTAAATATTTTAAGAAAACTTACGAAATCACAGGAAATCTAAAAAATTTGTAATAAATCTTTTATTCTTAGAAAATCTAGGAATTCTTAGGAAATCTAGGAAACCTTAGGAAATCTATAAAATCTTACAAAATCATAAGAAATCTTAGGATTTCTCAGGTCATCCAAAGAAATCATAAGAAATCTTAGAATTTCTTAAGTAATCCAAAGAAATCTTCAGAAATTCTAGAATTTTAAAAAACGTAAGAAATTTTAAATATTCTTAAGAAAACTTACAAAATCACAGGAAATTCAAGATGTTTGTAAAAACTTTTATTCTTAGGAAATCCTAGAAAGTCGATAAAATCTTAGAAAATTTAGGAAATTTTAGAAAATCTAGAAAATATTAGAAAATCTAGAAAATTTTTGGAAATCTTGATCATCTTAGGAAATATAGAAAATATTAAGAAATCTAGAAAATCTTAGGAAATCTAGAAAATCTTAAGAAATCTGGGAAATCTTACGAAATCATAAAAAATCATAGGATATCTCAGAAAATCCTAAGAAATCCTCAGAAATTGTAGAAATCACAGGGAATCCAAGATATTTTTAAAAACTTTGATTTTCAGGAAATCTTAGTAAATCTAGGAAATCTTCGGAAATCCAACAAAATATTAGATATTTAATTAGAAAATCTTAGGAAAATTGCCAATTCGAAAAAATAGTTTAATGTTATGACCACTTAAATCCAGTTTTTCCTGGATCCAAAAATTCAAAAGTTGGTTTACAAAAATTTGGATTCCGATTTATTCCTCAGATTGGATTTAAGTTGAGTGAACTTCGGATATTCTAGTTGATAAGATTTAAGTTGACTTCGGTTGGAATTGCGTTTATTTGATTACAAATAATTTTAATTTGTCTTTATTGTGTAAACAATGTTATTATTTGAATAATAATATTTTTTGTATTAAGTTCGCAAAATCATTGTTTTTTGCACTCTTATTTGCTTTTTTTCAGTTACTAATAATTTATTAAACAATAATAAATTTATTATTTATTTTTGGCCATAGGAAATGGGGGAGGGGGGTTGTTATGATCACTCGCTGAGTTACAACTTAGAAAACAACTCATGGAATATTTTTCTCAGCATTCCACCGAATAACAATCATTAAATGGATTTTATTAATATAAGTTTACAGTTTATATAAGTCTGGGTAATTAAGGAAAAGTCAAGGTAAAAAAAATAAAAGTTGTAAAACATATTAAATTCGTAATTAAATTTTTCAAATTTTAGTGTTTTATCCATAAATCAAAAATATTCAGAAATTATTTCCTTTTTGTTCAAATAAATCAAATAAATATTAATTTGAATTTAAAAATGTGCTGTCAAATATACCTAATGTTATTTCCGGGGATTTTATGACAGAAAGGGCGTAACCTAACCAATGAGATTCTGATTATCATTTGACACCACAGAAAGGCGGCATCTAGGTAATTCCCCGTTTCTAATTTTTTTTTTCTTGAGCAAACTCATCAGCTCATCCAGCAAATCAATTGATACACTCATGGGGCATTCTTGGAAGGGATTCATCTTAACTAAACAACACAATAATAAATTTAGTCAAGTACTTTGTTCTTTATAATTTTATACAATTTTTTTTTTAATAATCCAGAATCCGATTTAATTCTATTTGTTAATTATTATTATTAGTCTTACATTCATATTCAAGGTTATTCTATTCTGTCGAAAGACAACCTTGCCATAAGTTCTTGAATAAAATTCTTTCTGTATCACGCGCTAAAGTTTATGAAATCAAAATTTAATTATTCTAAAAATATCATTTCTCTTTAATCACCTGTCAATTATTACGCTTAGCCAAATAAATGATAATTACGTATTTAAATGACCAATCACACCTTCGATAGTATACTACACCCGAAGGTTGGAGTTCGTTCGGTTGCCTACACCATTGGTTGATTGGAAACTCTAAAACAGTGCAGTTTTAATGGCATTGAAATTTTGAATTTCCATACAATTCAATTTATCATCTGCAACAATGTAGACATACAATTACTACTCATTATGCGATTAATTGTTTCTAATTTCTTGCAAATCGATTAATAAATCAAGCCTTATTGGCGCCGTGATTCAGTCAAGGTGCGTCGCATTAGAATTTTAAAATCGGGAAAGATATTTTGAAGAGCAGGAAGCGAGTAAAAATTTTCAAAAATAAGAAATTAAATCAATTTATTTACAAACATAATTTCAAAAACTAAATCTGTAATTGAGCTTTTAAGATAATTAGTAACAATAAATACAATAATATTTAAACATAGTAAATATATACAAGATATCACACTAATACTATTCACAAATTTAAAAGTACAATTACAATTATAAAAACAAATGAAGGCAACGCTATTAAATTAATTAATTTTATAATTACCTAACTTAATTAAATAATATAAAGTAGTGAGTATTTTCTATCAGCTGGAATAAAAAAAGTTCTATTCAATATATTACGTAACAATAATAATACCTACACAGTCAAACAATAAAAAAAGTAAAACTAAATTTTCACGCCATTCTTTAATTTTAATTTCTAAAACTAAAATGACTAATGTTTGTTTATTAAATATTTACAAGTCAAATCAATTAAGAATTTACATACGCTATGTAAATTGTAGTAATAAATATTGCAGTTTAAATATAGCACACACAACTTATTATTTTATCCTGTTCGTTTTGAAGAATTAAACATGGTACGATTTCTAGACGTCCTCGATCCGGATCCGATCATAGATTGAAAAGAAGTGGCTGCACCCTACAATATAATTTATAATATCAATACGGTTACATTTTTTTTATGACCATCTAAAATTATTAATATTTATTAATTCTGCAGAAGTATGAAACGAACATTAGTTGAGTTTTTCTCATTTTAACTGTCCAAGTGATGAATGATTATTTTTTGAAATGATTGGATTTGATTGGATGAAGAATATTAGTATTTTGTTTTTAGTTCAAGAAATGTCCGCAATGATTCATGACAGTAGCTCAAATGAACTGTTGATTGTTTTTATTCAACTGTTTCGAAACCGTCAAATCTGACAGTTTTTCGACACTGTTTGACCAACATGAGTTATATTGTTGTTGTTAACAATGATGTTAGTTTAATGGAAATGTTTGTTACGTAAGTATGAAGAGAAGAAAGCAACGGTTTGAAAAAATTTGTTTTTTACCCAAAATTGTCAAAAATTAATTTAACCACTGGAAGAACTCGATTTAATTACATTTCCAACATTTACGTTAGAACTTGAATTTATTACTGACTCACTAAGTTTCCCTGACGTGGACGACAGTGCACTTACAAATTGATTAGAGGCGCCCTAGAATTAACGTAAAGAGATTTTTAAAAACAACCAAAACAACATTAACGGTCAAGAAAAAATGTTTACCTGTAGTGCGTTTCCTAAAAATGAGGAAATTGCCTTAGTCACGTCAATTGCGTAATTGACAAGCTGCCCCTGGATTAAGGGCTCCTCATCCGAAATCCCCTTTACGGGATTCAACTTCACCGGTGGAAGCTTTAGTACTGTTGTGGTGGTATCTCCTAACGGATCCCGTGTGGTTGCACGATCTGGACGACCACGATTGTTCACCAACGGTGAAACTTCGTACTCTTCCAAATTTAACCCATTTGAGGTTGGTAAAAAGTATGGCATCTTCGTCGGAACGAATTTTTTGGTTGTCGCTCCATTGGAACTGGACGCGATAACTTGAATATCTTTAATATCTTTAGATTTCAGTTTCTGGAGACTCTTCAACGTTTCTATATCCAAATTTTTAGCACTATCCGGATTATTTTTCACCTCTTCCAGCTGCTTAATCAACGCGTGTAGTTTTTCTTGCGATATCCCCGGATTTATACTTTTGGTGGTCGGTGCCTCAACAATCGTGGGGGTTATTTCGGTTGGTTGCTTACTCAACACTTCGTTTTCTTCATTCAACCTATTGCTCTTAGGCGATTTCGATTTAGCCAGCGGACGCTTTGTCGGCTGCGGTGCTATGGTATTGATCAACCAATTCAACCCTTGCATAAACCTGTTCGGTGCTGGCGTAGTGGGTATTCTTCTCTTCGTCACACCCAACGTTGTACTTGGAAACCCGGTGGTTGTATCCGTTATCTGACTCAACACATCCTGAAATTGCAACCTTAAAAACTCCAATCTCCCAACTGGCTGCAACTTACCGCAAGTGGTTTAGGCGGAGTCGGAACGACGCCGTACTGTTTAAGAAGTGACGCCAGAAGAGCGTCGTTCGTTTTGCCATACGTGGAAGCTAAAACTTGACTTGGAGGAGTTACTCCCCTACCGTTTATCTGCTTCAACAATTGCTCAATTGGTAACGGAGTGGTGGTCACCTTTGCCGTGTTTCCAGCTTTTTGAGTTGTACCTTCGACCTGTTTCGAAGTGTCAGTTTTGGAAGCGTTCAAACCGCCAAAGTTCTAAAACAAAACATTTAAAATCAGTTTTCCCCCCAGTTGATTTTCAGAAACCTACCAATTTAGTCAGGAAGGACAGTTGCTGTAAAATTGATTGGTGTTCCTTTTCTAGAGCTTCCAAAGTAGCTAAATCTTTTTTTTGTTGTTCCGTTAAGTTCTTCTTCTTTAGTTCTTCTATCGACACATCTTTTACTGGTTTGGTGGTCACTGTGGTTGGAGGAACCGTGTCGGTGGTTGAAGATATTCTTGATGAAATTGATAACGGATTTGGTTCAATTTCGTTGTTGCTCTCTTCGTTTTTGGTTGTTGTGGTTGGCCTGGTCGTGGTGGTTCTTTTCGGAGTTGTTGTTGTTGGTTTGGTTTGTTTTCTCGTTGTCGTCGTTGGCAACGGGCTTGTAAATACGACCGGTGGTGTTTTCGGTTGTGCAGTGGTTGTAGGCTTGGTGGTAGCCAATTTGGTTGTTGTTGAAGGAGGTCTCGCACTGCTGGAAGTTTTGACTGGGTTGTCTTCTGGATTGAGTCGATTTTCAATCTAGAAGTTAGTTGTGCAATTAGATTAAATATTTTGATCAGTTTTTGATTTCTACTCCTACAAGCAATCAATTAATTGAGTGAAAAAATTCGATATGTGCAGTTAGGGTTCTTTAGTGATGCAGATCAGTGTTGTTTAAGGTTTTTAGTGACGTAATGTTTTATTGGCAACATGTAAGGCGACTCGTACACCAAATTATAGATCTTGGTTGTCGATGGATGGTGACTAAAAACTGATAAGCTGTCTGGGCAACCTTTGAAATTTGAAATTAAGACTATAAAACTTGGGGCACGGGGAGGGAGTTTTAAAATCCTTTTTTCAGTGTACCAATCGCCTAATAATCTAGTAAGTCTGTTAATTCCATTAATAACTTAAAACTGAACTGTCTTGCCTGTTGTATAACTGACGTAAAGGTTGGTTTAGTTACAGGTTTCCAACGAAAAATTACATTTTCATTGTACTTAACATTTTTAAATGCAACCTTGTTTGTCTAAGAAGAGAATAAAATGTGTTTTTGTGTGCTAATACTTTTGCGAACATTCTCACCTTAGGGTCCACCTGCAAGGTTATCACTTGAACCGTTTGGTTACTTCCTTGCGTTTGGTTGACGAGATTGTTGAAAGCTCTCACCGTATTTTTCCCCAACAGTTCCGTTAGTTTCGGAATGGAATTGTCCTGAGTGTTGTTCGAGTTGGCGTTGAGAGATAATAGGTTAGCTTCAATTGGCCTTCCCTGAAACATGGATTTTGAGTAAACTTACCCTGTCAGGTTATATTTCACCACTCGATGGGTTAATTGCAATGACACTGTTATTGTGTTTAGTTTTATTAGTTCACACTTTGGTTGGTGTTAGTCACCTGATCATGGTCGATTAAAAACTGCCATTTTGACATTATCAAACCAGTCGTAAAGGTTTTGCGATAATTTAAGCGCTCTTTGAGTTATTTTGATTATTAACGAAACTTCAAGTAATACAAAAATTTTCACTACTCTCCCTCATACCAAAATCTACTATTTGCTGCTAAACTACCCCTCAGCTGAATGCGGCAGTTTCAATCTCTCGTAGCCATTATCATCAGGTGACGTAGGATGAAAAAAGCTGAAAGAAGCACCAATCACCAAAAAGTTATTTATAATGAGTACCGTCGTTGTACTAAAGTTTTCCGGTTGAGTTTCTTGATTAATGTTATTACTTTCCGTGATAGGTGGAGGATTTTCACGTGTGTCAAATCCATTCACCTGAATTACAGGTTCCATTGGAACAAGCGTTCCATTTAGAAACTTTCGCAGTAAAGTATTGTTAGGAAGAAGACCGTAAATGATAAATGGAGTTTCTTTAGTTGGATGCTGACTTGGTCGTTTTCTCAGGATAGTGTTATTTTGCAAAACTGCAAATATGTAGTAGTCTTTTTCGCGGACTGCAGTATCGATATCGTTATCACGGATTGGATCTTCCACTTCCATTATCAGTTTACCGGCGCGGGTATTATTTACAGAAGTTATGTTATTAGAAAGTGAAAGAGTTGTGTTACTGGGTTCAGTAACGGAAACGTTAGTATCCGATGATAGAGGATTAACCAAATTAGAAACGTCAGTTCCGTTAAGTTTTTCAGTTATTTCAAGTGTGTCGATGATATTAGATGAAATATCTTGTGTCGTCGTGTCTAAACTATTATTTACAGGCTTTACAGAAGTTACATCGGCTGTACTAGTGGAATTAGTATCGGGAATAAAGTTTCTGCTGATGATTGATATGGTAGTACCAGCCACATCATCATCGGGAGTCAAAGTACTAGATACATCATTAGCAGAGTAAACTTTAACCCTATCAACACTTACTTCAAATTTATCCAAAAGAGGAATTGTAGAGGATACATCGGTTGTGGTTTCGGTAATAAGATTGGAAGATGAAGATGAATCAGTGTTTTCAGTTGTCGTTAAGGTATCCGAAGGTGTGGTGGTAAGTGTTAAGTTTGTTGACATTTCGTTAGTTATTTGTACGGGCAAATCCGTAGTGGAAAAACTCGAAATCGTTGACGAAACAACTTGATCTACAATTGGGGAACTGAATTTCGTGATTACTGGGATATTTTCACTTGCGGTTGCAAAGTTTGCGTTTGTGGTATAAAATATTGGATTTATGGTCGAAGCTTCAAATTCGGGATTTAAAGTGCTGGTTCTTGAACCGCTCGGTCTTTTGGTTTGGTCCATTATCTGGGCTATCAGATCCATGATGCTTAGAATTTCAGGTTGCAAATTTTGTTCGGTTACCGACAATGGGTTAATGAAATTTTCTGCATCATTGATCGTTGTTAATGTGCTTTGATCGGGCAACAGTGCCGAAGTTGTTCCAGATGGCACAACTGTTGTTGAAGTTTGATCTGGCAAAGTTGTAGGGACAGTAGTTGATGTTTGATCTGGCGTAAGCGTGGGGACAGTAGTTGATGTTTGATCTGGTGTAAGTGTGGGGACAGTGGTTGATGTTTGATCTGGCGTAAGTGTGGGGACAGTTGTTGATGTTTGATCAGGCAAAGGTGTAGTTGATGTTTGATCTGGCGTAAGTGTGGGGACAGTGGTTGATGTTTGATCTGGTGAAACTGTTGATGTTTGATCTAGGGTAACCGTTGGGACAGTTGTGGATGTTTGATCTGTTGTGAGGGTTGAACCGACTGTTGTTTGTTCTGGCAAAGGCCCGGATTGCAAATTTTGTATATTTGTCGAAAGAGGATTAATGAAGTTTTCTACGTCGTTTAAGATGTTGTACGTTGTGGATTCAGATAAAGATGTTGTGGATTGTGGAGCTGGATTGGTAATAAAAGTTGTGGAAGGAACAGTTGTTGGCATCGCCGTTGTTGACGTAATTACTGTACTAATAGGTTCTGTAACGGGAGTAACCGTTACAGTTCTTTCACTTCCCAGTTCAGTCGAACTGGTTTCAGTGGTAGGTGCAAGTGTTAACAACTTTTCGGTTATGGTATTTGTTACCGTAAACCTTTCAACGTCCGTAAGTTCAATTTTGGTGGTCAAAATTGAAATTAACGTGGAAGTTGTTATCACCCTGGGTGTTGTGTTATCTGTTTCCGTTTTACTGGTTACAACAGTTGTTGTCACATCAGTGCTCGTGGTGGAAGGTACTGGAGTTATGGTATTGGATGTTACAAATGTCGTAAGTTTTGGAGTAACAACAACAACTGGACTCTGAGTTTCTGAGTCCGTTGTTGTCGGTACTTTCATATTGAACAGGGATAGCAGTTGATCAATGGTTCGTTTCGGTATGGTTTGGTCGGAAGTTAAATCTTGGATTGCAAAATTTGGATTCAAAGTGCTCGAAGAAACACTACTAGCGTCTAAAGAAAACGTGCTGATGTTGTCCAAAGACAATAAAGTGCTAGGTATACTAGAATCAGTACTACCAACCGTACTAGAACTAGAAGCAGTGCTGGTGGGTGTTTCGGTAGAACTATCGCTAGTAAGAAGTGAAGGAGTGCTTGGAAGTGTGGTGGAAGATTTATCAGCTAACTCAGAAATACTTTCAGTGGAAGAGACACCCGCAAGTGTATTATAATTACCACCTACTTGTTGTGAACCAAATTCGGTTGCTTGATTTGCTCTTAACGCTGATAAAGAACTAAGAATTTTTTCGATCACAGTTGTTGGCTTTTCTGTCGTTTTAAAGTTTGGTGTCGTTGTCAGTTTGTGTAAAACGTCTTCGTCTAAAGTCGATCTAGATCTTTTCGATACTAGCTTTTGTATTGCGGATTGTGTGGTCGGTTGTCCGTTAGTGGTTGTCGTAATACTTGTGTTGTTTGAGTCGGGAGAAGTTGTGGTAGAAATGGAAGTTATCGAATTTATAATTCTCTCGATAATCGAAATCGGTTTTTGGTCTTCGCCTTCCTTGGAACCCTTTGAAAATTAAGGTTTTAGATTATTTCTCTCTCAGTCCCCACTTTCCATAGTTACCACAGGTGTAGAGGTGTTTTGGGTCGAAATATAATCTCCGCTTATTAGATTTGCAGAAGGAACAGTATTGATTATTGGATCATCGATGGAAATTACTTCCAAACCAAGCAAATTGTCTTCGATTTTTACCTGCAAACATCCTCACTTTTAATTTTACGATTTATGCATGAGATATGATGAAAGATGTGGAACGTAATATATTGAGTATGATACAAATGAAGCAAAATGTTATATTATGTAATATTTACAGGAAATGAAACCTATAAATATTTAAA
Organism: Cantharis lateralis; assembly: GCA_963170105.1. Taxonomy (NCBI): domain Eukaryota; kingdom Metazoa; phylum Arthropoda; class Insecta; order Coleoptera; family Cantharidae; genus Cantharis; species Cantharis lateralis. The sequence goes on from OY720627.1 coordinate 2,928,934, forward strand.
ATGTTTATTTAAAAATACATTGTATAAAAATAAAATAATACACCTTGACTAATTATTGTAAGTATAAAAAATATATATACATACACATTTTTAATATATATAGTATATACAAAGGCAATTCAAAAAGTAAAGAACTACTTTTTATTTTTGAACTCCGATTTAATGAGGGTAGGGACTGATGGTCGTCACGTCGGTACAGACAAAAATTACCCAGGGAAATTTTGTACGTTTTCTTTACTTTTTGACTTACCCTTCTAGAGTATTTGTACAAAGAGAGGTTTTCCCGAAATGCATTAATCTAAAATTATATCTAAAATTTAAAATTTGTGTCTGAAGAGCGAAAAAAATATAAAATCGTACACTGAGAAAATAGAAAGACAGTGCAATTGAAAAGTGTATAAATGATTGCAAACTTAAGTAATTTACAAATTAAGCAAACATTTTATGATTAGTAGCCCTATCCAATGTTAATTTAAATTATGGATTGAATTGAGAGTAATGAAAAATGTGTGTGGTGAAGATCATCAGCAGAAGTAGTGGCTAAAATCTTCAGTATATTCGATTGCTTAACAAATGGTATTCTGTAATTTCTTCTCCTGTCCAGTAATGATCCTTCAGCAAAAGATATAATTACATTAATTTTGTTAAATAACTAAAAAGCCTTTCGTCTTTGTCTGTTGTCAGTTTTTGTCAAGGTGTACTATATATATTTTTTTTATCAATCCAAAAATGAATTTTCGTGTTCTGGTATTTAAACGGGCTACTTACTGATGAAGGTGATGGCGTCACGGTTGGTACAGTCGGGATATACGGCGGCCCGGAAGTACTGGTTCTCAATATTCCAGGACGGGCTAATATATCATTTCGATATCTCGCACTAAATCGGGTTGCTTTGTTCGGATTCGAACCTTTCGGGGGAACCTAAACAAACAATAAAAAAATTATTCGTACACCTCTAATTACGCTACACCAAGTCAGGATGAATGAATATTCAAATTACCTGTGTCGACAAAGCGGACGCTTCTATGTTAATCTTTTTGAGTTTTTCAGCCTCGGTGACTGGGGATACGGTGGTACTTCTCGACAACTTCTTGCTGCTGTAAATTCCTTTCGGTGCCTTAGGTAAGTAGCTTCGACTCTTGTGAATCGGCCTTGGTGACGTAACAATAACTTCTTTTTGATTTTGATTTCGGTTTAGCTTAAACCTCGCATGATACTTTTGTAAAGGCGTTTGATTGGTTTCGCTGGCTGTTGAGGGTTCGGGCACGGAACTTGGCGTTGTTGTAGCCACTGGCTTTTCGTTCTCGGTTTTGGAACGTTTCGGGAATACTGGGCGAGGTTGTATTTTTTTCGCTTTTGATATACCCGCGGACCGCTGACTGCTGCTTTCGAGCTGAAAATAAAGCGATAAAAATTTTAAAATAAATTGTTTAATTCTTACGTTATTTGCGTAACTTTCAACAATTGCAGATTCGGAAGGCGAAGAGGCTTCGGGTGATGCGGAAGGTCTTGCGGAAGCTGCACCTTTCTCAATGGTCTTCGTGAGAGAATCTTTGCTCGACTGACTTGAACTTGACCCAGTACCCTTGAAGAAGCAATAAATTTAATTTGTTGCAATAAAACTTAAAATATTTAAATATGAAGTTATTTTAACAATTTTTTCCTTTCTTTTATTATATAAATCAGATTTTAACGTGCATTGGGGTTCCATTTCCTACTTTTACCGTGACGAGAGTTTTTAATAGTTTTTAGAACTTCATTAGATAATTAGATTGATTCACTTTAGTTATGTCATCCTTTCTATTCCATATCTCATTTTATCAATATTTATAATATAGGAAAAAATCCTTTCTTTAAATGTCAACCAATCTAAACCAAACCAGTATAATATTGTCTTTCGGCATGACAAAGCTACTTTCACACTGACAACGTTTAAAATAAAAATTATTTACCTTTCTAGATTTCTTCGCCTTTATATTGGCTATAAAATTAATAGGGTAGTTTTCTTCCCCTCCAATGGCTTCTTCAGAGCTGGTCAACTCGCCGGATTTCTGTTGATTCGAAGCCACGATCGTTCTTCTTTGTGCGGCTTGTGGAGTCTTCCTCCTGTTTTCGACCTTCACGAAGCTTTGCGGAGTTACACGCTCGAAACTTCCTTCCGAACTCGTAGGAGTTTCCTGCGACGTACTTTGTCTTGAAGCATTGTTCAAACCAGATTTCTTCCTAAAAACCTTCCGTATAGCTTTTTCCGTTTTGGATTCCACCGAAATCGTCTGCTGTCTGGACACTCGAATGGAGTTTCGCGATGTAACAGGAGACACCACGCTTCCTTCCGCCGACATTCGAACCTCAAAATCTTTCGTACTGGAAGTTGCAAAATCATCAACCTGACTGGCTTGCTTTTCGTTCGAATTGGGAACAACATTCAATTTGCTCTCGGGTTCCTTTTTGATCACTTTAACCCTGGATCGCGTACGACCTTGTCTTGGTTCAACTCCCGGGGTGGTCGGTTCAACTTTAATAACCCGCGATACTTTTCTTCTCGAAGCTCTAGACGTATTTTCGTTTGATTCGATGGATCTTTCAGTAGAACTCGGACGAACCCTTTTTCTTGCGTTGTAGTTGCTCTCAGTCGAAGTCGAGGTGCTTTGCGAAGTTGGTTTTCTTCTTGAACTGCTGCGCTGCCTGTTTTGTGGTCTACTCAAGCTTTCGTTACCTTCGTCGCTGTTACCTTCGGAAGAATATCTTCCCTTGCTTCTGTTGTCTCGGTGAAGAGGTTCTCCTGCAAAATAGATATTATCCTCGTCGTCGCTTCTTCTTTGAAGGGTTGGATTGATGGTCCTTCCAGGTCGGGATCTGACACTCGAGTCTCGTCCCTCGCTATTAAAAACCGATGGACCTGAATCTGCAACGTGTTCCACCCGCTTTCTGGTCTGACGTGGGTTTGATTTACGAACGGAAGCGGCAGTAGTCGCCACTGTTTCTGGTTTCGTCTGACCCCTCACGCGCGTTTTTCTTTTACCCGCAGTGGTTTCTTCACTTTTTTCCGTAGTACTTTGAGCTTTAACATTAAACCGACGATGTGGAACCTTCTGCTTGATTGTAGGCTTAACTTTCACAGTGGTGGTTTCAACTTTCCTCGATAAATCCGGCGTAATTTTGGGAACATCGCTGACGGCGGCGGTGGCTTCGCTTACAAGAGTTGATTCGGACGATTGCGGTTCCTCGGGAATTGTTTCGGGTAATTTAGGGTAATTTGGGGCGCTATCTTCTGTTGTCGATGAAGCGATGGGCAATGGTTTGGCAATATTGAGCGATTCAAATTTGCTCTCGGTGACGACTCGAGGTGCTGCTAGAACTGCCTTCTTCATGTCATCTTCTCGTGGGATGTCGTCCACGGCTTCGCTCACTTCGTATAGTTTTAACGGTTCCTTGGCAGGTCTCGATATTCTCCTTTCGATTTTAGCATTTTCTTGGGGCTTCTTTGGAGCGTCGATCCTTTTGGCAATTTTTTTCGTTTCAATGCTGTCGTCGCTGTTTATTTGTTCAAATTCGGGAGTTGCGGTAAATCTTGCTCTGCCTCTGCTTCTGACATTGGAAGCTGCTTTCGGAGAGGCTTCCACGTTGGCATCGTCAAGTTTCTGGAATGAAAAGTTACGGTATTAAAATGTCCTTGATGTAATGAGAGAAATTTTGAGTCATATTATGATTTATTCTAATTTTCTTTAATGGTTTTATAGAAAGTCTTCCAATCAAGTTGTTATAAAAATTTTATCCGATATTGCAGTTTATGAGTTACGCAAATAAGTTAATTTATGGATAGAAGCACAATAGTTATTTGTTCTAGCCGATTGATTACCCTTTTAGAAGTCGTTTTACCGTTTAAATAGGTACAGGTTTGTTTACTTGATTTTGCGGTTTTTTAGTGCGGTATATTAATTGGAATTAAATTAATACAAATTTTAAATAATTTATTATGCAATGCAGTTCGAACGCCAGGGCCAACTAGATATTTGAATTTATTTGGCGAAAATATGCAGCTGTGGAGTTTTCGAAAAAAGGATAAAATTTTGAAAAAAAATCCGATAGCATTGAACTTATTGCGGAGAAAGTAAACGTAAGACTAAAGAACAGATGGTGATAATGAAATTCTCGTAGAAAATTTGTATTAATTAGTGTGATCCAGATGATAGTAGGAAAGTGTACAAGAAAATGAAAGTTGTAACTTTTAGTTTATTTTAGAAAAATAAGTACTTATAATATTAATGTATATTATTAACTTCCAAATATAAAAATTTAGTATCAAAGTGTGAAATTAAAAATTATCAAGCTAAGTACGCAGTAAAATTAAATCAATTAGAAAAAATCAAATTCGAAGAAAATCCTTGAATAGGAAGTATTTTTTACGAAGAAAGCATAAAATTTTTCTAATGTGTATGTAATACCACACTAGCGTGTGAATTAAACAAATAATGACACGCAAGTTGTAATTATTACAAGAAGAATTATTGTAAACAAATTTTTTTTGTTCAAATTTTGATTTAAGTATCATCATTATCTTCTTCACATGAGCGTTAATATTTTTCTTTTCGCTGATTATCGTTGAGTGAAATAGCATTGAAAACAACCTTCCTGTATTTTTTATTAAACTTTTAAAGTTTCTTCATTTTTTGAACTTCCTCAGTTCTATTATCTTCGAATTAGTGTCCCCATGAATTTAAATATTTTTTTTGCCTCTTCGATTGGCTGTTTCCATCGAATTAGCCCAGGGCCGTATATAAGGGGGTGGTTTTGGGGGTTCAACCCCCCCCCCTGGGTTGAGTATACTAAATAATTACTACATTTACAAAATAAATAAACAATAATATTAATACGACAGATAAATTCATAACCAAGAAGCTACCATTTCTTGTTAGTATTTCCTGATTTCAAGAATTAAATTTAAATACGGGCATATGCCAACCACTTTTTTAATTCCATAAACCCCCCTATGGCCAATGTCTAACTACGGCCCTGGCCCCGCCCATGTTGTGTCCCTATCTTCTACAACTATTTTTTTATGTAATTTAGCAATTTTTACCTAATGAAGTCCACGTACTCATTAAAAACATCCCTAGAGCCGGAAAAAGATCTGTAGAAGTATTTATCGTCTCACATCAAATGTATTGAGGTGCCCAGACCCCCCGGTTTGCAAACCGATGATTTGTAGGGGAATCTATATGTGATTAATTTTATTATTTGCGAAGCTATTATTCTTTCAAAGCAAGTAAATCTACCCTACGTCACGGCAGTACGCACAGGGGTTTTTGGGAATTATGAAATATAACAGAATAATGTAATCATTATATGTCAAGGCAGAATACGTTGAAGGGTCTTGATAGTATAGAATACAGGGTTCTTGACCCTTTTTTTTTGCTTTTCGACTTCTTATTTTAAATAAATGCTATTAAATTCTAACAATATAAGTAATTGTTAAATCTGACGATCTCGCCAACTGCTTGGTACCAATTATTGCCAGATATTGTGGGTAAGGCTCCCCTCTCACCTTTTGAGAGTCCAGTAGTATCTATCGCAAAGTTTGATTTTGTTTTCCTTCGGAGAACTGACACCAGCTCTATCGAATTCGGTGGCAGAGAAGCTACACAGGAAACGGAAGTAGAGAAAGCACGGTAGGTGGGCGAGTGGGCAGCCCGATTACTTACACCGCCAAACCAACTTGGCGCTGGTTAACTTATATTATATTTAAGTAAAAATTGTACTGGACTGGGGCAGTGCGGCCTTCAGGCCGCACAACATGCGGACGAAGTGAGTGGTTTCCAACAATCCCATGCCTTCAAGTTCAGCAGGATTGCCAGCTGCAAATACTTACAATTGGGTGTTTTAATGGAAGTTTGCTTTAATTAAAATAGTTGCCTTCTAGGCGTGCAACAGTTAATGTCTCATCATAAATTGTATTTCGTTAATTATAGCTGAATGTAGCTTCAAAATAAATCGTTGCCATTCTAGACTTACGCCTTCGGCGGCTTCAGTAATGTTTTTAATGAGTACGTGGGATCAAGGATTCCATCTTTCCACTTACGTAATTTTCGGCTTCTGGTAGCTTCAGGAATATTTTTAATGAGTACGTGAGCTCAAATATTCCTGAGTTGACTGTGTTTCGATCGTAGACCATTATTTGGGTAAAATTCTATTACTCCAGCTCTTTAGGGCACCATACTCTGTGCGATGGCGTTGGCGACCTTCCTACCCCAAAACCTCAATTTTCCAAAAACATATTATGGACTTATTCGTTTTACTCGCACTGGTAACTAATTTTAAGTTAGTAAACCGGTTTAAATATTTTTTTTAGGTTTATAGCAATTTTATCTTGTACAATTTCATTGTTTGCTTGAAACGTAAGTGCAGGTGTCGTTACGAAATTGGAATGGCCTACAACGAACTCGGTATCAATAAAACAAGAAATAAAATGAAAGGGACACCACATTTTTTGTTAAACTCTTGGTAAGTAACAGCACACAACCTTGTTACTGTTAATAATTCAGGCCTCAAAAACTTAGTTTTACATATTATAAAATTAGTTTTTTCCGATTTTGTTAAAAATGTCTAATTGACTTAATTAATTATTCTTAATGACCAATTTGTTAATTAGGTACGGAGCCGTTAATTAAATTATTGTTATATAACGGTCTCAAAATTGTAACCGAATTTAATTATCGTTCGATTAAATATTACATAAAATCGTTTATAAATAAGTAAAATAATTAAGGTTTGCAAAATTGGCGAATTGGAAAATATGAACGAATAAATTGAAGGATGATCGTGCATGTCCTAAAAAATTTTACTTTCAATTTCAATAAATTATTGTTACATATCAACGGTAATTCGTGGGTGCAAACCCGGTCGTCCTATAATTATTTTAAAACAATTGAATTGCAAATTTTTTGGTTTGTTTGTTTATGGTAATCTTTTTTACATAAAAATGTAATTTCTTATTTTGTAACGCATCAGTTCAAGTATTACACGGGTTTGTGCTTTATAAGGTAGGTAAATGCGTCCTTGTCATTGTGATCGTTTGCATTCGATCTGCTTCAATTGGAAAGTTGTTAAATCAAAGGAAGTTTAAAAAAATTTGAATTCCACGCAAAAATGAATAATTGATTATTTTATGTAATTTTTAAGCAATCCTGTGTTACACAGGCAGGTTGATGTGCTGAAAACGACCAAAAGTGCAGTTTTTGAAATTATTCATTAGGCCGAAGGCCGGACAGTCACCTTAAACGCCAACCGACTGTAGGATCGGGACGGCCCAAGGCCGCCTAACGTTCTCGTATTCATATAAAGTAAAAATCAGAGTATTTCTTTTTTTTTTATTATGAAAATCCAGATCAGAGTCCGAAGTCGGGAACCCGGAACCAATGATGAATATTTTCATTTGTTTTATTTCATCCAAGAACTAAGTATGCCGTACGTTACTTAGCTGCTGTATGAGTCAGCCGATACCATGCGGTCCACTTGCAAAATTGGTGTCAGTTCCATTTATTCAAAAATTTAGTCTAATGTAGCTTTCCAAAAAGATGATGATTACCAAAATTTGGCACATTTTTCGGAACATTTCCTCGATTCCCGGATGTTTAAATTAATAACAAAAACTTGACAAAAAATTGGATAATAAAGAAAGCTTCTTATCCGGAAGAAATTAGTGAAATGTAGCGATGGTCTTCTTGAGGAAGCGCATCGTTTATCAAACTGAAGAACAACTAATATCAATTTTTTACGTAACGGCAGTTCAACACGTGCGGAATTACTCAATTATAAATAAATTAGTAATTTTAGAGTTGCAAAATTTAAATAATAATATTTTGTATTTTGTGTATTCTTGCAGTTAATTGCGAAGAAATTATGATTTCAAGGTCAATTGCAAATGATTTTATTTTACTTATAAAATATATATTACTTTCTTTAAACTCGTTTAGGTGATTAACATGGTTTTTAACTAAAATCACCAATAATTTACATATTGTACCTGCTGTGTGTATAATATACTGAAAGTAGGTAATAAGAAAATTATAGAAAAACAAATATTATGACTGAGATTTTCTACTATTTCGAGAAATTCTTGTCATGCAAATCGTACAAAGCGGTTCGACTTCCTAGCAATTAAATCCGGATTTTCGGTCGAATGATCTATCACCGAAGGTAGATACTCCTTCCACGATACATATCCAAAGCGTAACATGAGGCTTTTGCAGAATCAGTCCTATCAGCTCGGAAAATACGAAAAAACAGTTTCATCTGAAAATATTTTTTCAGTTAAATTAAACTGGATTAAGTTATACAAGATCAGAAAGTTTAATTCGATCTTGTAGCTGTAATTCTGAACGAAACTGAAATATTTACAACAATTAATAGTAATTGGATTGCACAATCTCATTTAATAATGAATCAAATAATAATTATAACTTTGAACTTTAGCAAATAAAATCAGTAATTTGGTAACAACAAACTTAAGTAAGTATCTGGTAATCTGGTTGTTGATAAATACCAAATTAAATGTGGAGCACTTGTACAATAATTTTCTTTTTGACGATTTATGCAAGAATTACGTAAAATGGAGTCGGTTTTACATACCTACGTTGCCTCACCATGTAGATATCTTAAGGCAAAAAAAAATCATGAGCCATTAAAGTATCTTCACTTATGCACACTGACCTAAAATTATGTAATACGGAAATATATTAAAATATGCACATCTGCTAATTTTCCTTAATTTTTACGTTAAAAAATATTAACCTTTACACAGATCGATATACTGTTTAAACTTTCTAAATAATTAAAATAGCAATAAAATAATGCAAAAGGTGCCATAAAATTATTGAGCTTACGTGTATGATTTTAATGGCTCAATAATGTTGGAAAATTACCAAGAAAATTTTTGTAAATTAAAATATAGCAATTTTTCAATGCACAAATTGAAGTTATTATTATTGTTCAAGTTTCTATTATTTCTAAACTTGAGATAATGGGACAAGTATTGTTTTAAACAATATCCTCTTTTATTTACATAAGTAATTTAATTTTTTATTTTTTAAGTGTTGTTGCATTTCATGTTTTTTATTGTTTGTAATTAACATTAATCGGTTTTAGTGTCCTTTATATTAATTTAACTGAAGTGGAAGTTGTGAAAAACCATAAAAATTAAAAATATATTTGAGGTTGAAGAAGAAAACGGATTAATTCAGTTGGACAGGTTTCAGTGCCGCACCCCATATAATACAGCAATAAAATGTTTCAAAAGAGTGCTAAGCTTGGAAGTTCTAATTTCATACGTAAAATTTGAAATTTCTGTTATTTTGAATTTTTGAAACCGGTAAGTTATTCCCCAGATTGGTTTTTTAACTTGAATAAATTTATGGAAGGTCAATTAAATTTAAATTAAATTTTTATTGCTATCATTTGCTATGCTATGATCAAAAATAGCATTTGTGGAATGATGACCTTTCTGCATTTATTTTGCAATATAAAAATGTGTGCTGTCGAGGGCCGGACAACCACCTCAATCGCTAAGTATACGGTTAAGACGCCCAGGGGGTGCCTGAATTTCTAGTAAAAGTATAAATTGGGTTTATTTGTTTAATATAGAAAAATACCTGCTTTCTTTTGCAAAAAAAAGATATCACCTGCTTTGGAAAACAACGGTCTATAAATCATAAATTAAATTGTAATTGTAATTTAATTAAGATCTATTGCACAAAGATTTATTGATCTATTAATTTTAAAACTACTAGTTTGAACTGTCAATGTGTATTATTTATAGGCAATTATTTTTTCGAAGAAATTCATATTGCAATAAAATGATATAAGCTTGAATGCTTTTCGAACCCCCCCCCCCCCCATTGACAAACAGTAATAGTATTAAGTTATATAAATTATATAGATAATATTCCCTAAACATGTAAAAATTTATGAAAAATTATAACACTAAACTGCCCAAGCTGTGCGGCCTGAAGGCCGCACTAACCAGTTGCTCTCTCGTAACCTCCTGATTTTTTTAAGTTGGTAAAAAAAACATGGCTTTATGTTTGTTAATTTGTAAATGCCCTGAGTTTGCTGAAAATTTGTAAATTTAATGTTGGCAGTTTTCAAAACTGGGAACGAGGCTTTTCCACAAGCCCTGCTCGTGTAAGGTGGACCTGTTTAAATTGTCTGCGAAGATATTTTGAAAATTATATTGGTTATATTGAGATTATGAATATTAAAAGTGTTTTTATTGCTCCGAATACGAAACAAAATTTAAATAATTTGGATTAATCACAGAAGACCAAAACTGAATGCGAGTATTCGATTGGCTGTGCCCCAAATGGCAGATTTAGTTAGACGGTGTATCTTACGACAGATTGTAGATTAATGGTAAACCCTTGGTGAGACAATAAAATTTAGGGGGGTAATGTCGTGTCCTTTTTATGAATTTATAAATTACTTTATGCTCCTTGGTTTTACTTGGCCTAGAGCCTTTCTGATTTTTTACACACAAAGATAATAATTATTGTAATTTGCATTTAATTAAAAAATGAAAATGAAGCATAGAAATTGAAAATGATATATACATATTATTTTAAGAACTGAAGTATTGCAAATTGCAATTGTAAAAAGGGAGCGGTAACCTTGTTTTAATTATTGATAACAACGCGTGATGTCATTAATAAAAGGAAAATTGCAGATAATTAAATGTTAATATTTGGTAAATACTTAATATAAATAAACTATCAAATTTGCATTGATATATAAATTTAATGGGAAGATTATCACCGTATTGTGACGTCGGCTACGATTTGTTTTAATAAATTTGATATGGGAAAATTAAAATAAAAATTAGATTTTCTTGAAAATTAACAATCCACAATGATTGAAAGGGAAAATGCACTGCAATATATACATGTAAAACAATTAAATTAAATTAATTATTTATTGTTGATTTTCAAGCAAAATAAAATTTCCAAAACTGATAATTTACTTTTATGTAATTTGTTTATTTTATAATAGAGAAATTCTTTATTATTATTTTTATGCATTATGCAAGTTTACTATGAATAATCAAAACTCTTCTGGAATGTAATACTAATTATAAAAAATATTTGAATTTTAACTGCAAAGTGCAGAATTCAAAATTGCACCTCGGGAATAATATTGCTTTTCTATCCCTTATTTAAAAAAATAAATTATGGACATGGTTTGGTGTAGTGGGCGGGTAATTCAGGTCTTTTTTTGAAGCAATTGATACCCTGAAGGCAAGAAATTACCATCCTGTTTTAAACCTGAAAGCAAAAATTTCTCGACCTTGACTTCCTATGTTGGGCCAATATTACTCACTTGATCCATTGCTAAAATTTAAATTGGGACAAAGCAAACTTGTCTGTCTAAGAGCTTTGATATATTTTCAAATTGCATCAGAACCAGAAATAAATAATTCCGAAATATATTTTGACCTTATAACTTCAAAATTTCTTCACATTCCAATACCATGTGTACCTATAATATAATATGTAACATTATTTATTAATAGGTAGTATGGATAACAATAGGTTTCCTTAATAAACAAGTTTAAATTTACATAAGAGCAGGAAACAATAAGTTTCCCCGAAGGTCGAGACAAAATTTTGACACAAAATTCTAATCAAAATATTGGTTAGATAAAGGGCAAGAAGTTGATTTTGAAACTTTCAAGTTACAACAATCCACTGTAGTGTACGTAAATATCATTTCAAGGTAAAGATCCGAAACATAATTCTGATTTTCGACCAAATCCGCAAAATTTAACATTCCAATCAGGAAAGTATGCCAAATTAATTAGTTTTTTTATTTCGTATTATGTGTGTCGAGATACAACTCTATTTCCACTTGATTAATATTTTTATTTTTGAACAAGATCGATGGCGCAGCTTACATTTCCCAGGCTCAATTTTGATTTCAAAATGATCCAGTTTAGAAAATTTGAAGCCATAATTACAGTAATTTGAGCGGACCGTTACACTAAACCGTGAAAAATAAATTCCTTGCACGAATTAACAATTTATATAATTAACGATATTTTTATTATTTTAACGATCGCTACTGCGTTTAAATGTTTTCAATATAAAAAGCAATCCTTTTCAATAAAATTGCTAAATTATCGACACGAAAGCCAATTTTGCTTCACCTAAATCGATCGCGATTGTTCGAAGTTTATTAATTTGTCAATTTGTTAATACAAACTTTCCTTATGGCTTAACTTCTGTGGTAGTAAGTACATCTACATTACTTAAAGTTACAATTTAAAATTATCTTAAAAGTGAAAGTAGTTTCGGTTTCGTGATATTTAAAATTAATTTGTTTTATTGCTGATGCATTGACCTCGTTATTTGAGTCTGGCTAATATTGTACGATGTTACGGGCAGTAGTAAATTTTTTCATTGTCAAAAAAGTATATTGTTGTAAACTATAACTAATAACAGCGGCGACACAGGTCCCAAAATCGAAATCAATAGAAGGATGCATTTCCATTATAAATAAATATTTTAAAAACTATTATTGCTTTAATTTTTTGCCCTCCCTCTCGAAAAGGTCACGTGCCGCCACTGCTGATTAAATATAGAATTTGATCTGTAACCCAACCACCGCATTGCTATCACTGATATTTTTCCATAATCGTGATTATGAAAAATCAATAATTATTTCACGCTGTTGTTGACTTTTACTTTTTCGATATAATTAAATTTGAACTAAGGACAATTAATTGTGGTTACTTAAGATTGTAAGTAATTGCTAAATTTATAATAATGTTAACACAAGGTCGGTGATTTTTAATCTGTTTATCAACAATAAAAAAATTTGTGGAACAAATATTTTCTTGCTAATTAAATACAATTAATGTTGATATCAAACGTGAATAACTTGAAATTTTCAATGCCGATTTTGAGTCAGATTAAAAGAGTGTGAGCGATTTACAGGCCAACAACTGAGGTAAACGTTCCTTTTCGAAATAATGTAACAGACGATTTTCCAGATGAGAAGACAAAGACGGTGGATCGATGGTAAGATCTCTCAATGGAGTTACTAAAAAACCACATATTTATACATACAAACAAACTAGATTACTCGAATTGTGCGGCCTGAAGGCCGCACTGCTCCATCATTCTTCCTAGACCTCTCAATTTTATATAATAAAAATATCAAATAATAATACTTATTATAAAAATTATTTAAAGTAATTAGTACGATAACATTTACCCGGAATTTTAATTATGTTTAATTAAATATAAACATTAAAATATCTAGATAATTTAAAAACTCGGGTGAAAAGGACCAAAAACTGAAAGCAGCTACTGTATTGGCTGTTTCCACAAGGTTAACCCCGCCCATATCGCTCATTGAAAACATTGAAAACTCGAAAGTTACGAATCTACAAAGACGGACTGTTTAAACAGCTCAAAAAATTAAAAACAACCCCGGAGAGACACTAACTCGAAAACTATTGATCTGAAAATTATAATTATTAACAAAATCCTATTTTAAATGAAATCACATTTTTGTGATTTTGAAATAAAAAAAATTAAATTGGCCGGGTAAACAAATTATTTTAAAAATTATTAGTACTAAATGCTAAGCGGTTTTGAACCACAAAAAGAGTCTCGTAGCTAAAACCGAGTGTTGTACTGGGTTTCCTAGAGTTTTCAATTTTATTTTTAATTCCATAACCCCAATACATTGGTAGTTATAGTAATTCCATACAATTAGTCGGATACAGTGGAGTATAAACCCCCCCCGTGCGTACCTCGATGTATAGATAACAAGAACAGTACTTGAATATAAACCTTCTGCATGTGAAACCGGTAAGTAATCAAGACAGCTGTGTCCAAATGACAAACTCTTATTATGAGCTAATCGTAGACTTTCTAATGAAATTATGACAGTTTATGGTGTAAATTACAATTATATAAATTAAAATTTACAGATAATTTAAAAACTCGGGTGAAAAAAGCCCAAAAACTATAAAACACTGAAAGCAGCTACCGTATTGGCTGTTTCTATAAATTTAGCCCCGCCCATGCCGTGTTTTGTTCATTAAAAACATAACTTAAGCGGCTGAAACTCAAAAGATACGAATCTACAAAGACCGAATGTTTAAAAAGCTCAAAAAATTAAAAACAACCCCGAAAGTGCTCTAACTCGAAAATTATTGATCTGAAAAGATGCTGATCTCTGTTTTTAAGTAAAATTCGGTTATAATTAACGAAATTCCATTTTAAATAAATCTATAATGTGTTGTCAGCAGTAACACGACTAGAAAACAACTGAAGCCAGCTCCTCCCACTACAACTTCCTCTATACTTTTAAATTATTGAGGTGGGGGTAGTTTTAGTTTGGTTATTTGTAAATAGTTGTATATTTTGCATTATTTAATATTTTCCGCAACTTGGTCGACGCAGAGGGCCCTAACACGCAGCTAGGAGAGAAAAAATGTTCGTTGGCAACGACCACGGCCATGATTGGTCATGCGATTTATATACTCGTAAATTGAGAAAATAAACAAAATGTTTAAAATTTTGAAAAAAAAATTAAGTTAGCCTGATAAACAAATTATTTTAAAGATTTTTATATGTTGGAATTTATAATTATTGAAGTAAATTCTAAGAGCTTTAAAATCAAGAAAAGAGTCTCACAGCTAAAAACAGTGTTGTATTCGGGTTCGTGAAATTTAAAATTATATTTGACAATCCCAATACATTAGTTAATGATTAGTGGTAGTAATTCCATACAATTAGTTGGATACGGTGGGGTATAACCCCCCTCCCTGTACGTACTACCTTTATGTATTAGATAATATTTGTTCCGAAACAGTGAAAAGGTTCTTCTTATAAAAATCAATGACAGAACTTGCATATAAACTTGGTGCATTTGAAACCGGGGGGTCTGGGAATCAAAACAGCTGTGTTCTGGCAGATAATCGTAGACTTTACAGCATAAATAAAAAGAATAAAGTATTAACATATTCCGTATATTTTCAAAGGTGACTAACTCATAATATTAGTTTTCACTTAGAAGGAAAATGGCCATATTTTCATTTCACGATCTGCAGGACGTTTCCATGGCAACCAAAGTACGTCCATCATGCAGAAGGCAAACTTTTTGGGACTTAACTCCAGAAAACCCATTATAGGGGTTTTAACCCATTACTTATGGCTGATATTAAGTATGGGGTAATATTATGCCATATGGTTGGTTCTATTTTCATTTTCCCGATCTTCATGGCAACCAATGTTCGTCCAAAATCAACTACATCAGGCAGATACTTTTTGTTACTTAACTCCAGAAAACCTATGTATTTTCGGCCCAGCAGCATAATTCTGGCCTCATTTCATCAATGGACCACCATTTAGTCACCACTGAGCACTGACACGAAGAGGTAATTACATTACATCGAGTGATATCTTTAGGGTTCTAAGCCAACCCTAAAGATTTAAACAATTGAATCCGATATGTTAGTACATTTTTAAATCAATAATTTTTTTTTATTTCTTAAACTATTGTAAAATTGAGACCGATCTACGATTTAACGGGAATAACTGGCAAAGTATGGCTCGTACATCTAAAATAGTCATATTCAAAAATAAAGCTGATAAAATTGTTTACAAAAAAGTATTTTTTAGGTTTCGTTGTAAAAGCAACCGTTGCGGTGCAATTACGGGTCGAAAATCAGTGGAAGAAAGCACCAAGAAATTATTTTTCGAGTGGGCATAGCATCGCAACCGTTGCTTCTACGACAGAAGATCAACAGCACTTTTCTGTAGAAAATTTTATCAGCTTTCTTTTTGTAAATAACTATTTTGGATCTATGAGCCATACTTTGCGAGTTATTTCTATTAAACCATAAATCGGGCCATAAACAACAATAATAAAATTCAACCTGTCGATGTTTTATACGAACCCCAGGCCTTAATTTCGAATAAATTGGCTTGGGCAAACAATATCGTTGTTTCGTATTCATTACTAATCGTCAGCTGCAATTAACCAAAAACTCAAAAATTAATTATTTTTTGAAAAATGATTTAAAAATACGAAAGGTTAAAATTAACGATGGAAACTGATTTTATTATAGCTGTGGCAATCAATTTATGAGATTGTAAATCTTAAATTAAAAATTAAACGAAGAGTTTCTTTCTTTTTGAACTAATTTAGAACAACTTTTATTGGCTTTAATCACCATCCATAAATATACACGCCAATGCTTGATAAGTAGGTAAAAATTTGGCTGCCCAAATAAAATTGAACAGGTCAGCCAGTGTTCTTCCCTTCGAGTGCTTTATAGCAATAAGGCTAGCCAATCCGTGCCTTCCATCTACGAGAATGTATTACAACTTGTAATGAAAATATTTAATATTTTTTAATAATATGCCATTTATGCTTTCAATCAGTTAGGATAGAATCCTTTATCCTTCAACTTTTGTTTTATGTTAATTCTCGAACAATCGTGTTTCTACTTACATTATCCATGATCACAGGTCTTCAGATTGTTAATCGACTCAGTGAATGGTACTGGAGGGTGAAAACCCAATAATTAACCTTTGCAATACTTGAATGGAATCAAAAGACCAAGACCAAACAATTAAAAAAATCGAACGAATTGAAAAGTACATTCGAGAAGGTGACTTTCAATAAAAATTACCTAATTGAACGACCAAATAACAAATGAAGAAAAAGAACTCCAATTTCTTCTGCAAACGCAGGAGTCGTAAATCATTCATTATAGCAATTTTAATTGCACGTTGATGACGTTTCTTGTGTTCTATTCAGGTTTTTTCAACTTTTTTCAAAACGAAAGACCCAGGAAGTAACCTTTTCTTAATATTTGCATGGCAAGAACGTCAGTATAATACAATAATAATTTATGGATGGAAGATTGAGCAAAAATAGCATCAAATTTAATTTGGTGCTTTGACATTCGAAGTGTTAACCGTCTTATAAAGTCGACCACACAAAAAATCAGAAAGTTATTAGACCTGATTTATTTTTATTTTTTCCTTCGGGGGACAGGTTGCTTTTGAAATTGACTTTCCATCCATACACAATTCTGACCTGGTGGAACAATATGCACCAGATCGAACCACAAATCATATTATGTAACTTCAGCCCAGATGAAAAAGAAAGTATAAATTATAAACGAAAATAAATTTAAATTACGAGCAGTTTGAAGAACGTTGACCATGAATTTTTTGATGTTCCTGCGATTATTTCGTTGTGAATTTATTATAAAAATAAAAGTTAAATTTCTAATTTATTTTTATAACCTAAATATTTCTACCGTTATTATATCGTCTTTATAAATTATTCATTTGAAAAATTTGTATTTCTTAATTTAGTAAATTCAATGCCAATGCATTTTTGGTCAATATGAATTTTTGCATGCAGAAGCACTTGGTCGGAAAGTTCAAGAGTCAACGAAGTACTTAAAAAAAGTGCAAATTAATATTTCGGCCATGAACGGTCTCATATTTTTGTGGAAATTGCGTCGATCAGATATTTTTATAATTTTCAAGTTTATCATTTTTGCTCGTTTCGAAACATTTTTTCCACCGAGTAAATGTGAGGGTTAATGGATGCAATTAAGATTTTTACATCCGACGAAAGCCTATATATTTATGCGATCAAAGGTTTAATAAATTTTGCAGACAACAAAGAAAACGTGTTGTTTTCTCAATGTTATTGTGATAAAAAAATTTCAAAATCAGGTTATTCCCCTTCTTGGGTTTATTTTCGTTAATTAATTTTTTCTCGCTGCTCATGGAATAAAATGCGTTGCATAAACTTTCCGCCGATTTTTTCTCATTATCTAAGCGTTTAATGTAAAATTTTTCCAGATTACGTTTGGCGATTACGATGGTTCCGATTAGAATCTCCCCTTAAGGATGAAGGCGTGAAATGAGAAATGTACTAATATGTAATTATAATCGATCATGTAATATTTTATAATAACAAATTAAATAAGATGTGATACGTTCGTCGGATAGCCATTTAAAGTTCATTCCAAAAATCCAACAATCAATTATTCACGCGTTTAAGTAACATTAGAAAGTTTATTGCGGTTTTAAGAAGAAAGAGAAGAAAGTATGGATTTTCTAACACAACAGATCATTATTAATATTATTACTTTAATAATTATTTCACGCCGATCCTGCACTCTTTTTTTTTGCGAACTCCTTCTGTTTTTAGCTGGAATTTTTTTTTTAGATTAGCTTTCCCTCAGTGACCCTAGATAATATTGTTCACACCAGTTTTGCATAATGTAACATTTTTTGTGGCACTAAAAGATAATGTAAGGACGACCACTCAAACAAGACCATTAAAAAAAAAAGTTATACCAAATATTTGCCTGCGTCACGAAATATAGATCAAGATTACATCGATACAAATGTACCACGCCTTCGCATAAATAAAAATTAATAAAAATTTGTAGGTCACATTTTTACTAATATCTCAATTTTGCCCGAACAAATTTCTTGACTAACTCTGATTTGTCGTTCGTGAGTAGGAACATGTCGTAGGATGGATCAAAAATGCGCCTTTGTTTTAATTATACAATTTCTAAAGGGCACATTATAATTTATTGGACGTTAATTTTAATATTGTTAATGAACAATCCAACTTAAGAGATAAAGTCATAAGTCGAATCCGCTTGAATTAATCATCGAACTTTTATATGTTTAATTTGTTTTGAAATTTTTGCAGACACTTTCTAAACATGATTTATTAAAATCAGTTTGGAAACTGAAATTTCCACTTCCTGTAAAAAAAATTCAGGCAGAATGCAAGCGCCACTTGAAAGTTTCTCCGTACCGTACAATGGAAGAACCTAGTAAGTTACTAAAAATTGAATTTTCATGTATCGCAATTTTATTATTTTTTTTAATGTATAATAATTATACTTAATCGATTATATCGAGATTCCATACCCCCCAGACCCCCCTGTGTCAATATAACTTCTGGATGTGCATCTTTTTAATTTTAAAAATTTTTCATATTTAGTTCCTGCTCAATATGTTACAATAAAAATTTTTCAACTGGCTGCTGTGTAATCTAATTTTAATTTGCTAATTTAAAAAGCAACTCCTTCAATCACCGCCTAAAGTAGTTTGCAAATCTTTACGTACGAAGAGCTCAGGGCGGTCGAAATACCGAAATATGTAATATACTAATGTTAATATTGATAGATTTATTTTGGTTTCCATGGTTACCATCAGCGGCAAGGTGACTAGAAACGTATTCCACTTAAAAATATTTCCCTAAAATAAAATAAGAAGTTTTGGAAAAGTGACGACTCAGTGCGGGCTTCAGGCCGCACAACCTGGGTAATCTGGTGATAATAATACTTACATGTTATTGCAGTACAAAATTTAAGAGCAATCTTAGGTTGTAGATTTTTAAACAAGAAATCTACTTGTTTGAATGTTTCCAAAAATCAATTACTCAAAAATTATACGACCGATTTTACTTATTAAATCTAAAAAGATAAATTCGAGTACTTATTTTACCTAATATTTTAGTTTAAATTGAAAAAAAAATTACATGATATCAAAGTAAATTGGTGAAATAGATTTGATTGTATTCAAATACTATACGGCCGATTTCATTTTTTTTTTTTTTTTGAAATCAGTAAATCTATATCTTATTGTTGTGAGAAATTCGTTATACAAAATAGAACACTGAAACAAACTGTTCATCATTTTTGCGTCGATGAACAAAATTAATCATATTGATTAACAAATTCATAAATACAATGATTTTTTTCATGAATACTATGAATTTTTCATCAATAAGATGAATTTTGTTCATCGGCGCAAAAATGATGAATTTTTCATCAACTTTTTTTTCAGTTAAGAAGCCAAAACAAAGATAAAAGAATTTGGTTAAGTTGTTCATTAAATACAGTTTAGGTAAAGATAAAAGTAACCTGCACATCTCTAATCATCAAATCCTTTTAGGGAAATTCCATTCTGTTCTGAGACATAATAAGCCCTTTCACCCGGAATCACGCTAAAATAATATATTATGTCTTTCCGCAGAAATTTAACGCGCCTACAAGTTGTTTATTTAAAATTACTAGCCTAAAATAAATTGGGAGGTTACAGGAAAGTGACGGCTCAGTGCGGCCTTCAGGCCGCACAATCTGGGGAATCGAGTATTATTAATATTAATATATTATTTCAGTCCAAAAGTTTAAATGCATAAAGTGGTATAAATATTTTTCATCATATTGACGAAAAAATCATCATTTTTGGCACTGATAAACAAAAATTCATCATATTGATGAACAAAATTCGTCATATTGATGAACAAATACATAAAATGATTGAATTTGAATCAATATCCCGAATTTTGTTCATTGGCGCAAAAATGAATAACTTTTCAGAAAAACAAGTAAAACAATTGCTTTTTCAAAAACCTGAATCTTTTAAATGAGATATAGTCAAAATTATCGAATTTTGGAAAAAAAATAATTTTTAAAATTATTTATTGAAAGTTTGAAATATTTTTGGCTCAAAAATGGAAGCTATATACCCAAAAAAGTCTACTATTTTTGTGGAAAAAAATAATCTAATAGTAAAAACTGAAATTTTCATTGCACTTAATTAATTACATCTGCATTATTAAAGATAATCAGATACAAGTAAATAAATGAAATTTTTATATTAATTAATTTAATTACTTATTAAATTTATATTATTAAAAAATCTCTAATCTCTAAAAAAAAAATGAAAACATTTTCAAAAATTAAAGAATTCCAGAAAGATAAAAATTTAACTATGTACGAATACTTTTTAAATTTGAAAAAAATTCAATTGTTAACCTACACTCACGTCAGAAATATTGTGCATATTATCTGCTCATTGCTTATTCTCGCAACAGTTATTTAAATTGACAATGCACATAATTCATCAATGGGTACGACATAAACGTTTTAATTAAAATCCATTAAATGTCATTAAACAATTACACTTGAAAAAGTTTTATTGACAATAGGTTACGGCCTACCACAAGTTTTCTCTCAACAGATGATATAATCGTGCAGAATAAGAATCAAATTCGTTAATAATTGCATTCGAAAGTTGCACTTTTGAAATATCAAAAATGAAAAATGTTCTTCGGTTTTCAAAAAACCACTTCAAAACTTGGAAAATTGGTCCACCGCGTAATCTGATTCCGGGGAACCCCAATAAAAAAAATTTGCTTTACTTTCAATTTTAATCTGTTTTCCAGCAGTTTCTATTTAGAACTTGGAAGTACTGCATATGCTGTACCCCAAATTTTGGATTTATGACCTTGAACTCAAAAAAAAGCATTTTGGAAAATTATTCAAAATTCCCGACATGGAGAAATATGCAAATCTTGCAATTTTTCACACTTTTTTTCAGCGGAAGTGAACAAAGAAAATTTGTATCATAATAAGAAGGTGTGGTCTCGATTATTATATCCTTTTTTTAATTTTCATTTGACATTTATATATCCGTGAACTGAAACATGTCGAAGAACTTGTTTGTTGGTACCTGTGCAATTTTTGTGTATTACGAAATAAAAGTAAAAACTTGCTCGAAATATGCCAGTGTTGAATTATTTATTGTTGTGTGGATGATTATTATCATATTAAAAATTTGATACTGTTTTTTAAAGCGCTAACCTATCAGGTGCACTTTAATTTTAAATTATTATTAGCGATAATTAATATTTTCTCGATTATCACAATGTTGTTTGCCAATAAACGTATAATTTATTCAGGTATGAAGGACATGTAAATGTTGATTGTTAATAAATTGAAAAGTGATACATTAAGAGTACTTTATGCCCGACTACTTTTTTAATTATCTATAAGCGATTTATTGAGGTTGATTGGTCTCAAAAAATATTTGCCAATGAGACCACCCCGTATATCGAAATATGACTCAAATTTAGTATAGCGGACTACTTACCGACCCTCTCCTTTGGGCACTAACGCCTAAAACGCAAACTATAACAAACAAGAAAATAACTCTCATGTTGCACTAAATCACTGAAGACTTTTCAGCTAAATCAAAATTGGGAGTTTTTCAAAAAATCACTTATTTTTCAAAATTGTGTGGTACATTTTGAACGACGAAAAACCATACAATTTTAGGTGCACGAAGTGAAACCGCAATTTGATGAGAAATCTCCGTCTCTCGTAAAAACTCAATTAATAGAATTTCTAAAATAACCGAAATTCTAAATTGAAGAGAAAATCTTTCAATCGCGACATGCACTACAATAATAAAATTAGAGTACGCGTGAAAATCTGCGCAACACCTGAAGAACTACTTGTTCTCACTCACGCAATTCGTGCTAAAGCCGATCGACAAATAAGTTAAAATTTGAAAAAAGAAATCGAAAAAACTTAACGTAAAATTCCCTCTCACCTACCCACTGTCTGAGCCGCTGTCCTTTCTCCTGCTGCCCCACTCGAATCGCCTCCTACAAATTTTACATCTTTATGTAAAATTTATATATTATACATTTTAATTACTTTTTTTCTTCTGATGCTATTGAAGTTGTTTGTTATTTATGGCTATTGGACGATTTCCTCACAATAAATTGTCTGAAGCCGATCTGCCAGATCGGTAATTCTTTGGAATGTCCGCGATTAGGTGGGAATATGATTGACTTTTATAATCGAAAGTGTGTACTCTACATGATGTCTTCTTAAAGTAATTGTTATGTCATCATCTTCAGCGATAATTTCATTAAGAGAGAGGAACTGACCTAAGCCTAACAAGATATTGAAGTCAAGGTAGGAAGTTATGGCATCTTAATTGGACGTAATTGATACTCATCACCGCAATCTTTCTCGTGCGAATAATACAATTTTTCAAAAATTTATTGATTTGGTGTACCAGAACTTTCACTCGGGGACCTGGACGTTAATTTTACATAAGCTTGATATTTATAAATTCGGAAAGTATGAATATGAAATGCCAAATTTGCGGTCGTGAATCATCTTACCAAATCAAGAATATCCGGAAAAATTCGAGTCGAATTTGTGTTATGAGATAAAAATGATATAACAGCGAATGCATTAAATTGATAACAAATTTTATATCATCTTATATCATAGTCTTGGTGATCTAAGGTTCTCACAAGCCAGTTCATAATTCTTTCATTCTCTTAAAACTTGACCGTCAGGAGCCCATCCTGTGACCATGATGTAATTGGCCTCTTTGTCCAAAATCCAGCAATTCCAGCATTTGCCTCTTTGTTTGTCTGCTGTGTGATGGTTCGTTGACCATCTACTATCTTGCACCTGTTCGTTCGAGCAATCCTCAATTTTGGTATTTCAATTGTTTTCCTTCATCCAGGCTTCTTGGTTTTCGCCAAATGTTGGGCTGACCTTCCTTGATGAGATCCAGTTCAAAAAACAGCCATAAATTTTGGTTTCATTTTTGATAAATATTAGGAATGCATAATAAGAAGGATTATAAGAATATCCGATCAAATTTATGTGTTCCTGTTACTTGCAACAGAGAAACCATGTAATCCTGTTACAAGCAGCTCAGAAAACAGGAATAAATTTATTAGGAATGCGAATATAAAAAGATCATAAGAATATTTCTTAAATTAAAATCCTGTTAAAAGTACCTGAAGAAAACTGTTCAAAAATTCCTAGTTTTATTTTTTACAATATTAGGAATGCATAAATCAGAAGATTATGAAAATACAACCTCAAACTTATGTGTTCCTGTTAAAAGCAGCTCAGAAAACAGCAATAAAATTTTCGTTTTAATTGTTTAAAGTATTAGAAATGCATAAATAAAGCGATTATAAAAATATCTTCTCAAAAATATGCGTTCCTGTTACAAGCAACTGAATAAACGTTTAAAAATTCCTAATTTTATTTTTTCTTCTTTATCAGGAATGCATAAATAAAATGATCAAAAGAATATTTCCTACAATTTATGTGTTCCTGTTACAAGTACCTGAACAAACCTGTTCAAAAATACTTCATTTTATTTTTTTGCATTATCAGGAATGCATACAGCAGAAGATTATGAAAATACCAGCTCAAAGTTATGTATTCCTGTTAAAAGTAGCTCAGAAAACAGTCATAAATTTCTGATTTCAATTTTTTAAATATTTATTTGAGGAAATATTCATTTTATCTTTCTATTTATGCATTCCTGTTACAAGCAACTGAACGAAACTGGTCAAAATTTTCTTATTTTATTTTTTTTACATTATCAGGAATGCATAAATCAGAAGATTATGATTACACCACCTGAAATTTATGTGTTCCTGTTACAAACGGCCCCGAAAGCAGTAATAAATTTTTCAGTTCAATTTTTTTAAATATTAGGAATGCAGATATAAACATATCATAAGAATATTTCCTCAAATTTATGTATTCCTGTTACAAACAAATGAGCAAAACAGTTCAAAATTTCCTTATTTTATTTTTTTTGCATTATCAGGAATGCATAAATCAGCAGATTATGATAGTACCACCTTAAAAGTATGTTTTCCTGTTAACAGCAGCTCAGAAAACAGTGATAAATTTTGTATTTTATTTTTTTAAAGTATTAGGAATGCAGAAATAAAAAGATCATAAGAATATTTTCTCAAATTTATGTATTCCTGTTACAATTAACTGAACAAAACTGTTCAAAAATTCCTCATTTTATTATTTTTTGCATTATCACGAATGCATAAATCAAAATATTATGATAATACCACCTCAAACTTATATATTCCTGTTCCAAGCAGTTCAAGCAATAATAAATTTTTCATTTTAATTTTTTAAAGCATTAGGAATGCATAAATATAAGGATTATACAAATTTCTTCTCAAATTTATGTGTTCCTGTTGGAAACAACTGAGCAAAACTGTTCAAAATTCCTCATTTTATTATTTTTCCGTTATCAAGAATGCATAAATCACAAGATCATAAAAATATCTCCTCAAATGTATGTGTTCCTGTTCCAAGCAGCTCAGAAAACAGTAATAAATTTTTCATTCCGTTTTTTTTTTAGAATTAGGAATGCATAAATAAGAAGATAATAAAAAATAATGCAAAGGATGAGGTTGGCAACGCCCGACTCCTTCTAACTCCACTAAGAGGTGGTCTGTTGCTGTTTTCCCAACCTAAACCGAATAAAACCTGCTCAAATTTCAACTAAGTTTTGCTCATTTTAACCTGACTTTCCACATTCCCAGTTAAGTTTTTAATTTAACTGTTTGTTGTAATGAACAGGAAGGATAAAATGTTTTATCTACTCAATCCAGCTATTTATCGGGTCTGCTAGAGGTAGAGTGCACTAGATGCTAAGCACTTTTCCGCTTAATTAGGACCTCGGTTTACTTATCTGCTAGCGTAGCATAGTCTGAAGGACAGCATTCTAATATTTAAAATTTAAAAATATTCTTATGAAGTTACGGTAGTTAACGGCGTAAAAAATGGGCCAAAAATCGTAAAAATGTAATGCAATAACTGGATTGGCTGTTTCCTAATGCCCCGCCCAGACCCCCCAATTTCAAAAATCTCATCCTCTCTTTTGAAACAAATGCATCTATAGCTAATATTGGACGACGAAGTGAATAATATTTATTTTATTAAAAATCCACAATTTAAAAATTGCGTAAAATGTACAGATAATTAATTAGGTGATCGGGTCGCGTAGGTGTAATTTTGTAAAGGTGGAAATCCAAAATCCATATTAGTCTGCATAGGTGTTAATTTCGTAGTTGTAAAGACCTCTACTGTCAAAAGGTATATTAGGTGTAATGTTCCATAGCTGCTTATGTTGTAGACGTCGAAATTGTGAATAAAGGTCAAACAGACAGCATTCCAATAATTTAATTAACAGCTAATATAAATTTTAAAACTTCTTTTTAACTGACAAGGAGACACCGGCAGATGTCAACCAAGACAGATTTTAACAAAATTCAGCCGTTTTCGAAAAATTGAGAAGGGAAGTTATTGATGCTGTTCATATATCTTCAAAATTTTAGTAGGTATCACTCTTTCCATGCAAAAACTAAAATGTAAATAAACAATTAATGAATTTTAAACGCTTTTTCACGGTTAATTTGCAAAAGCTCCATAAATAATTTATTGTACAGGAAACTGTGATAATATCACCATGTATAATTAATTTAACATTACAATCCTTTAGCTAACGCCATCTCGTAATCAAAATGCGCATCAGGCCCCCTAGCCCCTATCCTTAAACTTATCTCTCAGGGTAGTAGAAATTTGTTAAACGGTGTAAAATCAGATAAATTTTCGTGAATGCTAAATTTTGCAATGGAAGTTCTCTATGTTAGCCTGCCCAATTAAAATTAATTACTTGCATTAAATTATATTCGTCAAATTTCGCAAGTTCGCCATTGTACTTGAGGTTTCAATGTTCGATTCACCTATTTTTTTGTTAATGTCCATCTTTGGCCTTTGCCTTAGAATTTCATTCATGTCGGTTTAATTTCCTCTAACAAAAGGATATGTGTACCCAAGATACCTTTTCCAATAATTAATGGCTTTCTAATCGCGAATCCCTGTTTTATTTCTCAATACACTTAAATTTACAGGGTGGGCTCCCGAAAATTTGCTTACATTATTTCTTCCTGAAAAATTATTACCACAATAATGTGCAATATTTCCGGATGTTCTTTTCTTATTACAATAGGAATTTTCTATTCAATTACATGTAATAATACTTGGGCGAATTGTACTGAGAACCTACACTTAGGGCTACTTTGAATAATTCCTAATTATAGTACTTCTAAATTATAGGTATTTACTTTTATGTAACAAGATTAATTTAATTTGGGAAGATGCACTTTCAGAATATTACGGTCGCTCTTTTACATAACAATTCAAAAAAGGGGGCCTAATGGTTGTATCTGATTTTCAGCTCCCCGACTAATAAGCTTGTGATGTTTAATTATATATAATAGAATTTTAAATTACTATTTTTATAATCATTTTACAAAGAGTTCCGTTAGTGTAATAGTCAAGCATACTACATTAGACAGGTAGCTTTTTATGTTAACGATATTACAAAACCTGTTATTAATACTAAACCACTCGTAAAAGTCCTCTAAAATCATTTTGTAACCACCCACGATTACTTTTCATTTCTGTAACACAAACAATTCGATTATATTCAGTTGGATTCCTTACTCTTGCTTTGTAGTAGAAAAAATCAATAAGAAAATGATTTTTTACGTATATATGTTTTATTCGGAGCTATTGTACTTTTTGTGGCTCGTCTGTAATTGTCAATCCTAATAGATATATCTTTAAAAAGACAAGAAGTTGTAAATCTCATTCAATATTGCATAATAGATAATATAAAATCTTTGAATGATTGTTCAAATATTGGCTGCAGGCAGCTCCCCGACTCAAGCAGTCGCAAAATGTTTACTTTGCATTTTATGAATTTCGTTTGTTATTTGCACTGATTTTTTAAAAGATTGTTTAAATATGCACAGGCACTTACGATTAAAATTAATATTTTGTGAGCATTCACATTCAACTCCGACCTAAATAAATTTTTTTCGATTTTTATTTAATGTAAACATTCGAAATTTCTAATTATTAATTGTTTAAATTTAATTTTCGTTAAACTGTTTATATAAATAGATTGCAGTGTTACTTTTATTTAAAAAAAATTGTACCTATATAAAAATATTAAATTTTAATTAGCGAATGCTGTTATTCCCTAAGCAAAAAAAAACCGGATTTAGTGAAATGCTAGTGCTGTTTTTTCGGTGACAAGATTGTATTGTCTTGAATAAAGGTCACCCAAGATTAAAAACTATGAAAAGAATGAAATCATAATTTAATTAATTAAATTACGTATATTTAACAAGAAATATTTTTCAAAAATTTTGAAAAATTTGAGATCTATTTCTAGATAGGGGGGTCTGGGGGGTATAAAATATTGCAGTATACCAAGAACAACATAATAAACGGTAATTCTATATCTCTGGAAATATCTTTTAAATTTTACTTTTTGAGACCGGGGGGCTTGGGGGGGTATGGAATACCCCCCAATAACGGCTATAGCGAGCAGTTGAAAAGTTAAATTTTCATATATAGCCGGATTTAATTTAAGGTCCAGTCTTTCTAGAAGCGACTTCGTGGATAATTTTATTGAATGAAAAAACTCCAAGAGTCCGTCTTTCTAGATCCTCAATTTTTGAGTTAGAGCGGTTTCAAAATTCACTGCCTAACTACATCCGCCATTTTCGAATGTAATTTATACCCAAAAATACTTGTATTATACAACAACAATAAGGGCGGGGCTAACCTATGGAAACAGCCAATCAAATAATCGAATTTTGTTTTTGTCCCCCCCCTCGATTTCGGTTTAATTAAATATAAACTGTTCACTTTTTCTAGATAATGACAATACGCACCGGGGGGGGGGGGGGTATGATATACTGCAGTATACCAAGAACAACATAATAAATGTTAATTCGATATTTCTCGAAATAACTTTTTAATTAAACTTTTCGAGACCGGGGGGCTTGGGGGTATGGAATACCCCCCAATAACGGCTATAGCGAGCAGTTCAGAAGTTAAATTTTCATATATAGCCGGATTTATTTTAAAATAAAGATCCCGTCTTTCTAAAAGCGGCTTCAGGGTTAATTTTATTGAATGAAAAAACAACAACGATGAGGGCGGGGCTAACCTATGGAAACAGCCAATCGAATATTTACATTTTGTTTTTGGCCATTTTTACCCAAAATTTTGAATGATACATAAAATGTAATGTATATATTTTGTAATTTACGTCATAATTTTATTAAAAAATTGCAAAAATTGCAAAATATTAAATAATATTAGCCTATTGAATGGCATATTCAATATGAAATTTATTCCTTCCGATCCGTATTCGTCTAGGAAAATTTAAAAAAAAAAGTCACCGACATCTCATGTAATTTAAAAAAAAATCCATGTTCATTGAAAACATTGCTAGATTCCTAAAGTTTTTCTGCAGGTGACCCATTTGCAGGGTTGGTTAGATGCTGATGATTACTTCACATTTTCACTCGACAAAAAATTGAAGACCAATAGAAATTATTAGTTAGATAAGTAGTAACCAATCAGACCTTATCTTATTTATCAGGTAAGTAAAAAAATAATTACAAACAATGAGGAAATTAAAAACTCTAAATTTGTAACTTGATCTATCTCTCACAACAGGACCGGATCAGGATTATTTTTCACCAAATAAAAAGGGTCGATGAAACCATGGTAACCGCGAGGAGAGGGGGGCTAAAGTAAAATAGAGGTGTGGTCACCTTAATTTTACGAAATGTATCTTTAGGGAAAATAATCGGTTTTCTGCTACAAACAAAATTATATAATAGTATATTAGACATCAAGGGTGTAAGTATGTTATTAATGTCGAGTCTGGATGCTGTCGAGAAATTAAATCGAGTGACAAATTATACACAACAGCGATTAATGGATTTGAAAAAAATCACAACAAAAGATTAAAATTAAAATATCAGATAAATTATAAAATAATTAGCTAATCTCAGTTTTAAAGGTCAAAAACTGTATTGCAAAAGTAACTTTACTTTATTTGGTTTATTTATTTGGTTACCCTAGATCAAATGTATAATGAATTACCTATACTAATGAATTTATTGAAATTTATATTCATAAAATAAAAATAAAATACATTTTGATTAATTTTAAAAATATTCAATTTGGATTATTTGAGTGCGATGATCTTTACCCATCGCTAAATTGGAAAATTTGCATGCTAATTTTTTGATATGATTTTGCTTCTAATTTATTAATTATTATTTAGTAGTAAAACTTTCTATGTAGTTAATTCAAAGTATGTACGTATGTACCTACCCACGTGATAATTTATTCCAATAAGAAAAACACTTTTATTTTTTAAATTAAAATTTTGAAATTATAAATTATTTATTTATCTTTTTATTGTATTTTGCATTAACAGGTCTACTTATTTTTATTATTTCGAAGATTTTCATAATTTTAATTAATTTCGGCTGTGATTTAGAGAGCGAAATCATCTTTTTTAAATTTTTTATAAATCTGGAGCAAAAATTACGAATTGTTCGAGGTAAACTACCAGTAGCTGATTTTTTTGCAAGAAAAATGTTGGAGACTTAATAATCCTCATTAAAAGCCCAGGACCGCAGGCCAAAGACTTAATTGTAACAATAAATTGTCAAAAGTTGTTCATTTCCTGAATGAATAAATCTTGAAATGACTGATTGATATTTCTCGAATATTATTCATAATGAAAAAATTTCCCAGTGATTTATAATTATTATTATGATTAGTCAAGACTAATCTAATTTTTTTTATAGAGTCTAGTTTCCCTTTCAAAATTCTATGTGCGTAACCAAACAAAAGCGAAGTTAAAAATTTGAATAAAACTGAGTTTTCGTTTTCTTTTTAAAAATAATATTTTAATTTGAAATAATTACCTAAATTACAATTTTATTATCTCTAATAATTATCATTACATAAATTACATTAGCGTTTCCAGCTACGAATTGATCTTACAATTTACTTTCTACTGCAACAAAAAACTGCATAATAAATAACACTATAGAACGCCTGACTGCAGGACATAATAAAAAATAAATTTAAATATTTCCAATTGATTTAAATATCCAAATTACTGATTGGCTCCAAAACTGTATGTTATTAAAAACTATTGGTGCCAAAAATAATGTTACATTTGACATTATTAGGAATTTAGATCAATTTTTTTGTGAAACGCCCAAAATTAGCCTTTGAAGGAGGAATCCAGTTCAAAAAGATATATCTCAATTTTTATTACTCTTAATGAAAATGTAAGCAACAATTATTAATGTTAGATTACGTGTGCGTGATTTAAAGTTGAATGTGATAATTTTTAAATCATAAACGAGTTTGCTGAGATAATTTAGGTCATTATAACAAAATTGAAAGTAATTCTGTCTGGTATATAAATTTATATATACTCATACATATAGGAAATAAACCGTAATAAACTGCAAATAATCAAATTACTTTCTATAACACTGCAAATTTAAAAAAAAATGCACCATAGTCTCTTGGGTATGAAACAACATACATTCGAATTTCAACTCGATATACATCAGCATACAATTTTATCAAAATTTTGAAAATACAATTTTCACACTTTAAAAATTTGAAAGTTGATGACTTGTGCGCGTAAAAGCAGAACTTAAATTTTTTTCATTTTATTTAAATTTTGGTTTAAAAAATAATTAATTTAAAGTGCTTGGAAGACCATATTTCATGCTCGTTGAAGTAACGCATAGAACCCAGTTAATTAATCGTAAAATACACAAAATTTCGAATTACTCAAGTTCTAAGGTCAAGCAAACACTTGGTTCAACGTAACAGTTTGACTTTCCAAAAAACTGTAAACAAACAATAAATTAATGTAATTAAATTTGTACATTTCTTATCAAATTATAAAAAAAATGTGGTTTGCAGTGTTCAAAACTAAGTCTAAGCCAAGAACCGATTGACTATTTCCATAGGTTTAAAAGCTAATAACAAATGGCTTTACGCACTTATAGTACAATATACTATTTTTTTTAAATTATTTGGCGCTGACAAAATAGTGCATAACTGCGGTTTGCAATATATAATAACAGCAATATATAATTCTTCCTGACTTGGGCCCATAACCTGTTATTCGTAGGTTTTACAGCCCTGATAAAACGTCCTAGTTCATAAATTCTTGCTGACCCTCAATAACTTTAGGATAGTCCTTTTTAATTTTTAAATTTTCAAAAATAATCAAAATTTTGAATTTTCCGTGAAAGTCTGCAGATTGGTGACAAACCGTTGGCTTATTAGGTCATAATCATTTTAATGTGTAATATGATAAATGATGGAAGAATAACAAGCATTAGCGTCGAATAAAAATTAATAGCTGTCACATCAATTACAACTGAAATATTCAAATTAATTATAACCTCAATTATAAATAAATCTTTATAATAAAACTCGTAAAAAGGTGATATCATAATTAGTATAATAATATTATAAGTAAATAGGTAGATACTGATTTTTAAAAAAAATTAAACAACTGATCGTATAAATCATTCATCGCCTGATGATGACATAATCCGACGAAACGAACGTCACCGGAACTTGTAGCACATTTGAAATTTGATCTCAATTTTTTTGAGTAATGCAAATACCTAAATATACAAAATGAACAGGTAATTATACTAAGATTAGTAACATTCAAAATCTTAGGTTTAACTAAACTGGTTTAATTTTTCTAAAATGCTCTGTACATTTAACTGTCATTGAAAAAATGTTTTTCGCTTCACTAAGTTGGTTTTTACAAATTAACAGGACCGTGGTGACACATTTCTGCCTTCAATACTCAAAAATCAATAATTTTTATAATATAAAAACAAGAGAAATTATACTTGATATCTTTTATCATTTTTTCTCTTTTAATTCAAAACTTGAAATCCGTTGATTCCAGACAATAAAGGGTTATAATCTATTTTGTAGATAAATTAATGCCCTTTAAAAAGTCACTAATCCACTAACAGAAACAAATCCGAAGTTTACGCAAAAAAAACAATAAAATTTAACTTGAGACATTTTAACATTTTTTCTCTTAATTTAATTCATAACTTGAAATCCGTTGATTTTAGACGATAAAGGGCTATAATCTATTTTGTAGATAAGTTAATGCTCTTTAAAAGGTTATTAATCTATTAACAGTAACAAATCTGTAGTTTCTCCAAAAAATCAAAACAAATAAATAAAACATTTTTTCTCTTAATTAAATTCAGAACTCAAAATCCATTGATTCTAGACGATAAAGGGTTATAATCTTTTTTGTAGATAAGGGTCACTAATGCACTAACAGTAACAAATCCTTAGTTTAAAAAAAAAAAAATTTAAATTAGAAGTTTTTAACATTTTTTCTCTTAATTTAATTCATAACTCGAAAGCCGTTAATTCTAGACGATAAAGGTTTATAATCCATTTTGTAAATAAATTAACACTCTTAAAAAAAAATCACTAATCGAGTAACACTAAAAAAATGTTAGTTTCACAAAAAAACAATTCAATAAAACTTGTAATTTTTTAACTTAACATTTTTTTTTTTAATTTAATTAATTACTCGAAATCCGTTGATTCTAGACGATAAAGGGTTATAATCTATTTTGCAGATAAGTTAATGCTGTTTAAAATGTTATTAATCCAACAAATCTTTAGTTTTTCCTAAGAAACAAAACAAACAAATAAAACATTTTTTCTCCTCTAAATTAAATTCAAAACTCAAAATCCGTTGATTCTAGACGATAAAGGGTTATAATCTCTTTTAGATAAATTAATGCCCTTCTAAAACACCTTGATCTTCTAGTACTAACAAATCTATAGTTTCCGCAAAAAAAAACAAAAAAATTTAACTTTCAATTTTTTAACATTTTTTCTCATAATTAAATTCATAACTCGAAATCCGTTGATTCTGGACGATAAAAGGTTATAATTTTTTTTTGTAGATACATTAATGCCTTTTAAAAACACCCTGATCTACTAGAACTAACAAATCTATGGTTTCCGCAAAAAAAATAAAATTTAACTTTCAACTTTTTAACATTTTTTCTCTTAATTAAATTCATAACTCGAAATCCGTTCATTCTAGACGATAAAGGGTTATAATCTATTTCGTAGACAAATTAAAGCTCTTTAAAAGGTCACTAATCCACTAGCAGTAACAAATCCTTAGTTTTCTAAAAAACAAAAACAAAAAAATTTACTGGAAGTTTTTAACATTTTTTCTCTTAATATAATTCATAACTCGAAATCCGTTGATTCTAGACGATAAAGGGTTATAATCTATTTCGTAGACAAATTAATGTTCTTTAAAAGGTCACTAATCCACTACCAGTAACAAATCCTTAGTTTTCAAAAAACAACAACAACAAAATTTAAATTAGAAGTTTTTAATATTTTTTCTCTTAATTTAATCCATAACCCGAAATTTATTTTGTAGATAAATTAATGCCCTTTAAAAGGTCACTAATCCACCAGCGGTAACAAATCCTTAGTTTTCGAAAAAAAATCACTAAAATTTAACTTTCAATTTCTTAACATTTTTTCTCTTAATTTAATTCATAACTCTAAATCTGTTCATTCTAGACGATAAAGGGTTATAATCTTTTTTATAGATAAGTTAATGCTCTTTAAAAGGTCACTAATTAACTAGCAGTAGCAAATCCTTACTTTTCACCAAAAATTTAAACTGGAAGTTTTTTTTACATTTTTTCTCTTAATTTAATTCATAACTCGAAATCCATTCATTCTAGACGATAAAGGGTTATAATCTATTTTGTAGATAAATGAATGCTCTGTAAAAAATCACTAATCCATGAACACTAAAAAATCCATAATTTCGGTACTATAGCCGTTTGAATGGAAAATTTCAAAAATTATTATTATTTAAAACTAAGCATTAAATTAAAAATGCAATTCAATGTTAATTTTATTATTTTATTTATAAGGTGACATTATTTTATAGCTATGTTGAACAGTGGTGGATCTTAGAAGGGCTATATAAAAAATATTACCCTTAACTTTTAGTAGGCTAATGCAAAAAGAACCGAAAAATTATTTATTTTGTTTTAAAAATAAATTTTTATAATAAGTTGTAAACCTATTAATTTTTATTTCCCCCCCCCCTTTGAATGTATGTTGGAATCCGACACTGTCTTTTGTTTTTTTAAATACTCATTAATAAATGAATAGTACACTGCACTGTTGTACCTTTTGATTTATTAAATAACCATCGTATAATCAGTAAATCCTTGACTGTTCAAGGTATTTAGTTTTTTTTTAACAAGATAACTTTAAACATCCATTATTTCAACATTGACGATTTAGCGTCGATGATAACAAATAACAAATTATAGTAATTACAAGATGAAATTATAGAGACCTACGTAAATTCACAAAAACACAATTCGCGTTACTTAAATAACAATTGCAAATATTGGTGACCCACCCAAATTAAGACCATTTACGCACCCAACCTGGTGTAGTAATGATGTAATTTTTCAAATATCCAAATTAGGCGCACAAATTCAAGGGTGAGTACCCTGGTACGTTTGAACTACTTTTTAAAATTTAGTTTTTTTGTCCAAAATTTTAATTTATTTACAATGCAAAATAGTTTATCATCTAATTAATATGTTCGATATGTTCCGATACTACGAAGTGCTTATCTAATCTTTCTATGATTTAATGCTAGACATATAATTGAAATTGAGCAATTTGAAAATGATACTTATTTTTTAGTATAAATTTTTCAAGTTTCAAGTGGCTCACTTTTGAGGTTACAATTCTTCATGTCCTTGTTTTTTCGTTTAACTTATCAACCATAACCACTACCTGTTGATTTGTGAAAATTGCGTTATACTTAATGCTTCGCTTCCAGAATGGATGAAACCTTAGACGACGATGTTGATGAGGGACTTGAGAATGGTAAAGATGCAGCAAGTGATGAAGATTACGATGATGAACTGGGTTTTCCTCATACTCTTACGATTATATCAATTGAAGGTACACCGGTTGTTGTAGAGCATCAAACTGAAGTTGATTCGGGTAAGACAGGTTGTCTTAATAAGACGCAAAGTTGATATATCGTACATTTTAGGTCCATCATCCGATAAAATACCATTTGATGCCGTTCACGCACGATCTAAATTTAAGTCGTTTAATAGAAATATTTTCATACCCGGAGGTGATATTCAAGTAAAAATAACAAACTACGAACGAAATCTCACCACACACTTTTTAAATCCCAATTTGTATGTAAGCGCACAATTTTTTAATGTAATCCTGACATTTTGTTTCATTTAAGGTACAATATCACTTTAACCCATGGTAACTTCCAGTGGTACATCACAAAACGATACAAACACATACATCACCTTCACCAACAACTTATTTTGTTCAGAACTTCGTTAAATATTCCATTTCCGACTAAAACACATCGAGAACGTCGAGTGACGTTTAGAAATAATGCAGTTCGGAGTAAACCTGGGAAGAAAAAAGGTTCCCTGCCTAGATTTCCAAAAAAACCTGAAGTATTAGTTCATTACGAACAGTTACCTACCAGAATTAAGCAGTTGGAGGACTACTTGAATAATTTACTGTCAATTAGCATTTATAGGAATCATCCTGAAACGGTTAGTTTTTAATGCTGAATAGCTAGGTTATGTTGTCAATTGCAAATAATTAAAACTAATTGTTTTAAATTGGTTATCTAGAGCGTCATAATTAACATTAATTTGCCAGCGGGAAGATCTAGCAAATTTGAATTTGCTATGCTTAAGAGTCGGAGTTCAAATATTTATCTAATTGTGTCAATACGAAAATAAATAAAAGCTAAGGATGTCTAGGGAAAATATTTTACTTTAAAATTATATAGGCCAAGACAACTGATCGCCACTACTACACATCCGGTGCACAAATAAACGCGTGTTTAATCAAATTCACCTCGTGTGCACCAATCTTGTGGGCATGGATCCTTGCACGGGTCACAATCTGGTGTATATCCGCCACCTGCAAAGTTTTCTCCCTTTTTTACTTCTTCCATAATCATCGGTACCGCAGTTTCAAGTAGACATCTTTCATATGAATTCAATTTTGGAAGGCCATAATTTTTACTAATACCCAACGGACCTAGCAAGAGAGGTGTGGATAAATACTTGGCTTCCGAGTATGCACTCGACCTAACGTAAGCACATTCTATGATGTTTGCGTAACCTAACAAACCTTTCACGACAGCTACAACAAATTTTGCAATTCCAAACGCGCACGACAAATTATCACATTGAGAATTTTTTGATTTTATTATCCTTTGGCTTGCCCTTTGGATGTCTTTAGTTAAACGTGCTAGCTCGTAGGTTGTGAAATCTGAACAGGGTTTTGCGTGAGATAAAAGTGGCACAATTGTTTTGTTCATATGACCTCCTACCACGGGTACTACGACTGTTTCCGGTTGTAACCCGTGTACTTTAGCGACAAGCGTATTGGCTCGAATTACATCGATGGCTGTAGCACCAAAAACCCCATTAGGATTATACCCGCCATTCGCTTTTAAAACTTGACTAGCTAAGGGTAACATACTGTTTACTGGGTTTGTTCCAATCACTACAATTGCCCCAGGACTATAAACTGCTATGTTCCGAGAAATTTCTTTGACAATGTGTGCGTTGGGTTCAAACATTGCAGCATAGGAACCGTAACTTGTGCCATGCGCAGATGCTACGACAACCACCACTTTTGCGCCATCAAATGCATCTTTCACATAATCTGCTCCCGAATAGGCGCACACCTTACATTTTGTGTCGATGTGTTCCAGTTCCAATCCCAAACCGCTAATCCCAACTTTATCGTAAACTGCTAGTTCCTCTATATACGGGCACTGCTTTAACATTAACGATAGCGGCTGTCCGACATTTCCTCCAGCGCCACAAACAATTACTTTCATGCAATCTTTTTTTTTCTTGTTCCCATATGATCTTGTTACATATTTTAATGGTACTACAATTTTTCTTATATTAGCCAAAACATTATAAACAGACATTTTGATAGCTTGTGCCAGAAATTATACAATTAT
The DNA here is from genome assembly GCA_963170105.1 of Cantharis lateralis. Classification (NCBI taxonomy): domain Eukaryota; kingdom Metazoa; phylum Arthropoda; class Insecta; order Coleoptera; family Cantharidae; genus Cantharis; species Cantharis lateralis. The sequence goes on from OY720627.1 coordinate 2,966,640, forward strand.
TTAATTGTCAAAAAATTTAGAACGTCATTTTACGTTTCACTTAAAAGCTAAATATGTTTTCTTCAAATTTTTGTAAATCAGTCTTATTTTCTTCAAAATTTTCAAAGTTACCCCAACAACTTGCGACCAGATTCCTTGGAAATTTAAAGGTAACCATTTGCGGAGCTGCAGGACATGTAGGACAGCCCCTGAGTCTCATGTTGAAGCGTTCTTTTCTTGTAGACGAATTATGTGTTTATGACATCACCGATACCTGTCATTTTGCGACTGAATTAGCTCACATAGACACGAAATGTGTTGTATCATCTTTCTGTGGAATGAATCAACTTGCACAGGCTTTGAAAGGTTCCAAGATTGTTGTTGTCACGGCTGCAAGTTCGAGAACCACAGCTTTATCTTACCACGCAATGTTTGATCCTAACGCACGCATTATCCAACAGATTGTCGAAAATGTTGCTATTCACTGCCCCACGGCGTTGTTGGCTATAGTAACTAATCCAGTGAACAGTCTTGTACCCTTGGCAAGCGAAATTTTAAAGGATAACGGAGCTTATAACCCCGATGCTGTTTTTGGTGTGACGACACTAAACTCCGTTCGGGCTAATAAATTTGTCGCAAAAACTTTGGGTTTGGAACCGGAATGTGTGTTTGTACCCGTTCTAGGCGGTTGTGCCAACAGGACCATCATACCTTTATTGTCTCAAACGCGACCGTGTAACGATTTCACTCATTCTGAGTTACAAGAATTGACGAAACGAATTCAAACTGCTCACAGCGACTTAGTAAAAGCGAAAGACAAACACGCTCCCACCTTGTGTTGTGCATTTTCTACTGCAAGATTTGTTTTCTCTCTCATCAAAGGATTACGAATGAAAAAGAAAATCATCGAGTGTGCTTACGTGAGATCGACAGTGCATCCCCGAATTAGATACTTTGCCACGCCTCTTTTACTGGGCCCTCGGGGAATCCAACGAAATTTGGGAATTCCACGTGATATTAGTGAATACGAAAAATGTCAGATAGAAAATGCGGTAACTATTTTACAACAAGACATCACGAAAGGAATGTTGTTTACTGGATGAATTTAGGAACTCGTATTTTTTTAATAATTTGTAATTTTTATTTTTGTTAAAATAAAAATTTTAACATGCCTAGCATTGATTTGCTTTATGTTTTATATGTGATATCTTTATTTTAGATACGCTTTCTTGAAATCTCTCATTTATCATTCGTTTACGAATTAGGCATTAAAGGGAAAGAAGGTTTTGTGAGTAAACGGTCTGGGAATTCGCAGACAGGATGCTGCAATTGTTTCGGTTGTATTTACAGTATGTTCTGTATCAGGTAAATATCTCCACCCTACTTAAACCGTTTTATTAAAAATACATATTACAGATGCAGGTATTTTTGCAACGATGTAATTTGTTCTTCTTGGACTGACCGTTGGTTTTTCATTAAGGATCAATGTTTCGGATATATTGATCCAAAAAGTGGGCGGCTTGGTTCTGTTATTTTGTTTGATCAAGGTTTTGAAGTCAGCTCTGGTATGTATTCCGCTGGTCTGAGAACGGGTATTCAGATTTTAACTTTAAGTCGACAAATTGTAATTAAATGTTGGACACGCAGACAAGCAAAAGAGTGGATTAAAGCACTGAAGGAAGTTGCTCAAAATCAAGGTGAGTTGATTTCTTGTTTGGTTAAAAAAAAAATTTTAATTAATTTATAGCCAAGGATTTTACGCAATCGAATCCTCGACGATCTTTCGCGCCTATACGAAATAGCATTACCGCAACATGGTTTGTTGATGGTGCCGGTTATATGTCAGCCGTTGCTGATGCAATTGAATCTGCAAAAGAAGAAATTTTTATTACGGATTGGTGGTTGAGTCCAGAAATTTATTTAAAACGACCGGCTCTAAATGGAGATCACTGGAGGCTGGATAAATTGTTGCAAAGAAAAGCAGTAAGTAATCGTATTTGTAACTTTTAATTCCAATCTAAAAATTGTGTTTTTAGAGAGCAGGTGTAAAAATATTTATTCTTTTATACAAAGAATTAGAAGTTGCTTTGGGTCTCAACAGTTATTACAGCAAGCAGCGTCTCGTTGACGACTGTAATGATAATATCAAAGTCATGCGTCATCCAGACCACGCAAAAGTAGGAGTTTTTTTGTGGGCACATCACGAAAAAATAGTCGTGATCGATCAGACGTTCGCATTTTTGGGTGGAATCGATCTTTGTTATGGGAGATGGGATGATTATATGCATAGGTTAGAACCAATTTTTCAATTTAATTAATACTTTTAAGCAGAATCAATTTAGGTTAACTGATCTAGGAAGTATTACACCTGCCGTCAATACCTCGTCGCTTAAAAAGCGTACCAGCAGCTCGCCAAGTGGAAATTCAATATATCCCATTCCCCTAAACAATATCAAGAAACGAGACGTGTCGCCGCAACCGAAATTTTTAGTTGTACCCACAACGTTGCCACCATCTAATTCTAACGATATTCCAACAATAAAAGTAAACGGGGAATCTACGACCAGTTATTTTATAAAACAAGATTCTCCAGAAATGGAAAGAAAAAATATTTTAATGGCCATCAGAAAGGGAATCAGAAGTAAAAGTCGTGATATCATTAAAATGGTGTATGCGACCAACGAAGACGGCTCCGAAAATGTTGAAAAAATTATAAACCAAGTCATGGATGACTTTGTTAGTAGTTTGGATGGATCTGCTAAATTTTGGATTGGGAAGGACTATGTAAATTTTATAGTAAAAGATTTCACAAATTTAGAAGCCCCATTTGATGATTTTATAGATAGAACGACGACTCCTAGAATGCCTTGGCACGATGTTGCGGTGTGTGTTCAGAACGCGACAGCCAAAGACGTAGCGAGACATTTTATCGAGAGGTGGAATGCTACGAAATTTGAAAAACTTAGGTTTAATCACGCTTATCCATATTTGTTACCAAAAAGTTACATCGACTGTATTAGTAAACCGAGTTTTTTGATCAAGGATACGTATAAAATTACTTGTCAGGTAAATTTTTGTCACTGTACGGCGCAGTTTATTTGAAAACTTGTTTTTGGCAGGTTTTGCGAAGCGTGAGTGCCTGGTCTTGTGGGTTTTTAGAGTCCGATACCGTTGAGCAAAGCATTCATGAAGCATACATTGAGGCAATAACCAGATCTCAATATTATATTTACATCGAAAATCAATTTTTCATTTCGCTTCCGCATAATAACATTCACACAAAAAACCAAATTACCGAATCCCTCTTTAACAGGATCGTCAGGGCCCATAAGTAAGTATTGGTGATAGTTAAGTACCTACTAGTTATTAATTTTGAATTTTTCTTAGAGAGAATGCTAACTTTCGAGTTTACGTTGTAATGCCGCTACTGCCAGGATTTGAAGGAGAACTGGGAGAGTCAAGCGGGGGCGCTCTTCACGCCATAACTCACTGGAACTACGCGTCAATTTGTAGGTAATAAAAGTTTGATGAAACTCTTAATACTTAGGCTGATTTTCTTTATAGCTTGCATTAATCAAATTTCATGTAAGAATTTTTTAAATGAGATAAATGAACTAGCGGGAGCTTTTCTTTACTTTTTTTGTTTCCAGTGGTAAAGATGCCCTACTGAATAGACTCAAAAGGGCAGGAATTGATAATCCATCCACTTACATTTCATTCTATGGGCTGCGTACACATTCGGTACTTAATGAAGAGCCAATAACTGAATTGATTTACGTCCACTCAAAAGTTATGATCGTCGACGATAAAATTGTAATTTGTGGTTCTGCCAACATCAACGACAGATCTTTAATTGGAAAGAGAGATTCAGAAATCGCTGTTATCATAGAAGTATGACCAAATTTTTTTTGCGTTACAAATTATACATTTATTTTTATTAGGATGAATCGTTTGACGATGGAATAATGAATGGCCACAGTTTTCCTTGCGGAATGTTTGCAGGGTCGCTAAGGAAGCGGCTATTTAAAGAGCACTTAGGTTTATTAGAACCAGACAACTCGGAAGAAATTGACATTACAGATCCTGTTTGTTCTTATTTTTATGAGGATGTTTGGTACGCAACTGCCAAACGAAACACTGAATACTACGAAGATGTCTTCCATTGCATTCCTTCAGATAAGGTCGATACTTTTGCCAAATTAAAGAAGTATCAAGAAGAAAAACCTTTATATGTTACTGATCAAACTAAAGCAGAGGAGATGTTAAACGGCATAAAGGTAATTTACTCGGAAAGGAGATTCCCGTAGATCTTGAAAATTTTTCACGCTTGTATCTTTCAGGGTTATTTAGTACTGTTACCACTAAAGTTTTTATGTAAAGAAAATTTAACTCCAACTGCTACAACCATGGAAGGAATACTGCCTTCTTCTCTCTGGACTTAACGAAATTCTTATTAGTTAGGACGCCCAACGAATTTGTGATAATAAGTAAGTAATGAAAATATTTTAGGGAACGGGATTATATTTTAAAACAGGGGAGGAGAGAATTTAGCGTTACCATTTTATTTATTTATATTCAACTTAATGACTTATTTTATAATATAAATTAATTGATATTTTTAATTAACAAATGGTGCTTAACGTTATCTTACTTACACGTCCATACCTTTAAGCATTCCTGCTTGTATTTTTTGATTTTAAATGAACTGACTTGCAAATCTGTGTACTTAGAACACAAAATTTTATTATAAACATTTCCGTCTTTGCATTTTAAATGACTGTTGCAGTTTCTTTTTAAGTTGGCGCAGCAGTTTTAAGCTCCGTTCAGGTAGTAAATTGTGTTTGTATTGCATAAATGCACCTCCACCTTTGTAGTTGTAAAAACAGAATTTTTACCATCTGATTTAATGTTTTAAACTTTTATGTTGCAACGTAATTTATCTAATAATATAAATACAATGCCTGAATGGAGCTTTATTTATTTTTTTATTTCAAGGTTACTTGTACATTATAAGTAATCAATTTTATAAATGTTTATATATTTTAATATATACAAAGTTGTTAAAAAATGTACGATGTATTATGTTTTTATCTTTCTTATGATGTCGAATAAAACTACACATAGTTTTATTGATATATTATTATCTGTTTAAAACCTTTCCTATTACTCCTAATTATCACATAAACAAAGGTCGGTGGGCATTACATTTTTATGCCTCGGCAGCATTTAGCTTCAATCTTCCAAAACGAGAGGGCTTCGAAACAATTGCTTGCACGTCAAGGTTGCCTTGGTCGGATAATTGTAATAAAGCAAAGGTTAAAATTGGTAAAAACCAGTTAATATAATTTAGGAGTCATTAAATTTATAATCAGTACTAAAGCAGACAACCAAAGCAATTTTTTTTTATACATAATTGGAATGTTTATATAATTGAATTGTTAAATAGTAAAAAAATCACAAAAGTTATTTAAAAAGAAAGTTTTTTCTACGATTAGTAAAAACTTATTAAATGGTTTAGACGGAAGTGCCATTTTCACGTGTCATAGTTTTTTTCGTCACAATCTAGGTTTATTTATTGGCAGATTTTTCATTATTTTACTGTAGATCATATTCTTCGTCGGACACGTAATCTGGTAAATCATCATCTTGGTTGCCAAAAATTTCTTTGTTCGTGTTACTAAAGCTAGCATCGTTATTTTTTTTATTATTCTGCACACCATTCTCCGGGTCTTCATTGTTTTCAGTGCAAACGTCATCTAGATTTTTTATTGTAATCGTACAATAATCTTCGTCATAGCTGCTTTCGTTACAATCTAGGTATGTTTTATTGGAAAATTTTTCGTTTTTTTCCTGTAGATCATATTCTTCATCAGACACGTAATCTGGTAAATAATCGTCATGGTTGCCAAAAATTTCATTGTTCGTTTTAGCACTGCTTGCGTCATGACTGTTTTCATATTGCACACTGCTCTCTGGTTTTCCCCTATTTTCGGTGTAAACTTCATCTAGTTTTCTTCTTTTACCTGTACGATCATCTTCTTCCATTATAGGTTGATCACATTTTTCGTCTCCTAAATAATCATCTGTGCGACGAGTTTGTTCATTTATATTATTAGTTATATCGTGATTATTTTCAGATTGTACACCGATTTTGAGTTCTCCGATGTTATCCATTGTTTTTATTGTACGATCTTCTTCATCACGACCTTTGTTTCTTTTATTTGTATCATCCCTTGGACCACTTTTGTCACACCTCTTCCATTTATTTTGGTAACGACGATTGTTGAACTCTTGTCGGTTTTCTTTACAGTTATCATTAAATCTGTTTCTTTGATAATTTGTCGCATTTTCTCTCTTAGGGTTGTAATTATTTCTGTACCTTTTCTGTCGATCTCTATCTGATGGATAATATTGGCTAAAATTTCTATCTCGGGATCGGCTTCTGTCAAAGGAGTTATTACTATTTTCATACGAGAATCGAGAACGGTTGTCCCTTACTTGGGAGTTTCTCGAGCGATCATTATTGGAATATCTTCTTGGAGCTTCGTAATTATTGCCTCTGAAATTATGATTATCCCGATTATCGTATCTATCATTCACATCGTAATATGTTCGGTTTCTATTTTGATAGTTTTCATATCTGCTGTGATTCGAATGTCCATAACAATTACTATCTTTGTCATAATTTACATACCGCTTACTTGTTTTCCACGAGTTATTCACTTCCACTTCTCTAAATCTTCTGTCAGACATTTTAAGTAATTTAATTCTGCTGATGTTGTGAAAATATCTTCATGGTGAATAGCCTATATAGGCAATTTGATCCGAAAAATCTACTTAAAGGATAATCCCAAGCAGTTTCCTATAGATTTATGTTAGTTATTCTAAAATTTATAACAGAATATAAATTTTCCCTGTAACATAGAACCAAGAGCGTTGGTAGTACTGTTGATTAATCTAATAAGTTACACCTGATATGCCAAGATGGAATACATATTTCGGATCAACTGCTCAAATAATTATCTCAAGTTCTATTTGACCAATTAAATTCAAGTTCAGTACATGTTGTTTTATAGCCGGAACATATTTGGTATTCTGGCAACTGTCAGTCATCCGAAGAAAATAATTGTGTGCAATAAAAACTTGAATTTTATTTAACTTTCTCTTAAAATTTTATAAAATATTGTGTCAACAATTGATAAATAAAAAATTACACACTTAGGAGTTTTAAACACTACAAACTAATAGAAATAATAATAGAACTATCTTTTCAATCTCTTCGGCCTGTTGAACATATTTAAGTATTTACCTCGCGTCATTTCTTTTGCTTCTTCTACACCTAACTGATAGGCACAGTCGTGTAAAGTTTTAACTCGCGCAATTAACACTTTTGTCGACAAACCAGCCAATTCTTAAAAAATTAACAAATCAATAATGATAATTATTTTAATCAATAATAGATGGGCTCACCATGTAAATACGAATTGTCGTCGCTGTTGAATGTTGTCGAATAAGGAAGTTTCGCTGAACTGGGTGGTGTAAAGCTGTTAATAAAGTCACTCATACCTGGAACTGAAACTTACATAAAAAAAATTCGCATTATGTATGGAACATGTGTGCAACTTACATTTTTCGGGCCATAATTCCGGCGAAGTCCGATCTAAATTTTCCATACTCAACAAACTATCCTCTGCAACAAAACCAGAATCGTTGGGCACTACAAAAAAAAATAAACAAATCGATAAATTTTGACAGCCGCCTTCAACGTCAACTTTTTTGACACACGAAGATATTTTTACAATTTAGCGTTACATTTCTAACAGTTTCAACAACAAAAGTGATATATTACCAGTAAACGGCACTGAAAGTGGCAAATTGTAGCCAAATTTTAACAATTCAAACGATTCAGAAGCGACAAATCTAAAAATTGTTTACCTTGTTCAACGCTCGCGGGTTTCTCTGACGCCATACTTTCAGTACACACAACGGAACAAAACGAAATAGCACTAAATGCGCTTTGTTTACCAAAATTGAAATGAATCACCAATTTTATTTTTTTAAATTGCGGATTCAGATTGGACGATTGACGTACAGAAAATGCTGCCAAGTCACTCGATTACTCTCAATTTGGCAATAAAGAAGTACAGAGCGATTCGTATATTTTGATCAGTTATGATCAGTGGCGGCTTATAATTTTTTTTATTACAGGGGCACAAAATTAAAACAAAAGAAAAATTTTTTTGCCATAATCTTAATGAAAGTTCGCAAATATATTGAGACTGATTTCATCAGATTCGTATTAGCTATTGAAAAAATTAAATTAAACCTAGCATTATTTCAAACGACCATGAAACTGCCATCGTGCATCTAACTACCGAATGCCCATATTAAGATGATGTAATATTGCTTAATTTAATCCGAAACTCAAAAATCGTTGATTTTAAACAATAAACTTATTTTATATGAGGGGGAACAATGTAGAAGATTACAGCACTTTAGTGACGTATCACGTGATTTCAACGAATCAGAGAGCCGAATTCTGAACTGACTCGACGGAAAAGCGCACCAATATTTTTTACTGTGTGTCTGAGGTTTTTCGGCAGTATTACAATGTTAACAAAAAATTTGAAAATTTGGGATAAAAGATAAAAATATATTTACCGTTATCTTGTCGTATTTTTACAGTTCAAGAACATGAACTGCAATTTATGCAGTTTCGAAATATATCGTAGATACTTTTTTTATTAAATTTCTTCACGCTCGAAAATATGTTAAATTATCAGGTCAAACAAGTTTTATCTACTATGCAAATCTTCTTAAACCAATATTGATAATTTAAAAAGAATTGCCCTGTGCAACGTTGGAATTGCGTATTTGCAATGTTAACATTTGATTTTATTTTTGCTAAAAAATTATTAATTAAAAAATATTTAATTTCCAAAAATTAATTTTTATTTATTTTTCAGTTAAATTAAATTTTTATTAAATTAAATTTTGCTTGAGGTTTTTATTATTGCTCGAAGCAGAGTTAACTATTTCCTATTGCACTCGTAATTTTTATAAAAAAACGCAGCAGCTTGAAAAACTGGTTACTTCCATTCACATCTTTTCAGTAAGTATGAAACTTCTTATTGTTGCTGTTTGCCTTTTTATTGTTGCCAATGGGGTAAGTTGTTTTCAAATATTTGTTTAATTTAATAATTATTATCATTTTAGCAATTAAGCAAATTCAGAGAACAAATGAAGCAAGTGTTAGGAGAATGTAAAGAAAAATTGGGAGCTAGTGATAGTAAGTTCTTGTTTTTCTATTTTTTTAAATTAGTTGGAATTTCTTGTTTTTAAAAATCCAAAATAATTTTTTTTTCAGTTGATATTGATAAATTCAATTATCGCGTGGCTTCCATCACGGCCACCTCGAAATGTTTGGCCGCTTGTGTTAACAAAAAACTTAAAATCGTAAGTAAATTGGACAAATTAAAAATTTTGTAAATCACACAACTTTCAGCAAGACTCCAATGGAAAAATCAGTTCTGATGCAGCAAAAGAATTTGCAAAGCTTGCAAGAATTTTAGACGACAACTTGTACATCCCACTTACGAATATCAACGAAAAATGCCTAAACAAAGGTTTGTGCAATTTTTGATTTTCGATTTAAATGCAATTGTTTTTTTTTTTATAGTTTTTGATGAGCCGCGAGCGGATGAGTGCGAAATCGGAGCGCATTGGCTGAATTGTTTGAATCAAGGTCAAATTGAAGTGAGTAAAAAAATTGGAAAAATATTTTGGAAAAAATAAATTTGATAAATTTTAGGCTGGACTTCCCCTAATTTTAGTGGACGAATAATTTCGAACTGCTGTATTTTTACTTTTACATATTTTTGAATATTTGAAGGGATTAATAAGTACAGAGTTTGTACTTCAGTTAATAATTTAAGTTAAAAAAACATTTACTTTATTTATTTTAAAAAATAAAAATAAATGTACATTTATTTTAAAGATTTTTTTCGAAAATTTATTTAAATGGGCCCACAGAGATCTTTTTGTTTAGGAAAATTTTCTACCCCTCCCCCCCCCACAGTAAATAAACATCTCAGTACACATTAAAATCTGAAAAGATGATTGGACAGCGATGGAACAGCCCTCAATTATGTTTTTCATTGATTTATTTAAATTACAAAAATATTAAATAAATAAATTCTAAGATTTCCCTCACCTCCAACCGGATATCCATTTTTTTTTAATTTTAAGTAAAAAAATGAGAACTCGGAAGTTGTTTCTATAATAAAAGTTTAATCTAAGCTCAGTTGCAACCGGGGGGTCTGGGGGGTATTTTTATGCACTTGTTATACAATTTACTAGTAAATAAATTTTTTTATTTATAAACAAATGAAAAAAGCAATATAGAAGAGTATATATAAACCACCAGCTTTCGTACCCGGCTTCGCCCAAGTTCTGTTCCCGGGCATTTCGTATATTTTAAATAATTTTGAATTAAAATTCAATAATAAAATTAACAAAAAGCGCATATTGCTGTGATCTACTGTTATAAACACAATCACAAACGAAGATTTGATTTTTTAAATTTTTTAATTTGAATAAATTTCATAAATTTAGGCAGAACTTCTTTTAATTTATAAAATTTATTGAAGTCCAGAAATTTGTTCGGTTGCAAAATGAAAATTTATATTATTAATTAAATTTAATTAAAAAATAATGTTTTATTATTTCAATAATTCACAATTCAACAGTTTGGGATCCTTTCACTTTACTTGCTGTTAATATTTTTTTATCTACCCATCAAAATTCTTCGATGTAGTATTATTTACTACGAAATTTTTTTTGCAATATTAAAAATCAAAAAAACAACTTTTTTTTAGATATCAGGTTTTACAAATGAGTTTATATCAAATCAACGACTTTTGAACCTTCGTGCTTCCTATAAAAAAACTGTTGCAACTTGATTAATTTTAAGTTGTACTTCCCCTAATCTTTGGGGATGCATAATTTCAAACTGTAGTGTTCCAATTCCAAAATAAATAAATTATTAAAATTTTAATAAAATTTATGTGACTTGAAAAAAATAATAGTTTATCTTATTGCAAATTAATGACTGAGTTATTCAATTTTTCGACTGGTTAATAAAATAAATAAAAAAAATTTTTTTATTCAAAAAAAGCTGATGTTATTAGCTTTTAAATTTACATATTTTAACTGCATTAGATAAACTGTCTTCCAAATATAGTCAAATTTTGTAATAGAAAAAATTAAAAATCAAGTTTTTTGCATTTCTGGTATTCAAAAGTCTTGCTCGGAGTAAAATAAGCATTTCAATAATTTTCTGATTTTTGTTGATTTTATATAAAAGATCCAGCTGCTTTGAAATTTATCATTGCCATTCAGATCTTCAGTCGACATGAAACTCTTAATTGTTGCTGCTTGCATTTGGGCTGTTGCCAGTGGCACTGGGGTAAATCAGTTTAATAATTATTTTAATTTTTTAATTTAATATTAATTTTTTTTTAGCAATTTGATGAATTGAGAAAACGTTTTAAACAAATGTTAGGAGAATGCAAGGAGATAGTGGGAGCGAGCGATGGTGAATCTTCATTTTATTGATTTTAAAATTATTTTGTTTGTAAATTTTATTTTTACAGTGAAATTTCTTTATAAGTTGCTATTATTTTTTTGTAAATTTATTAGGGGGTTTACATATAGTAGAATTTTAGAATTTTAAACAATTTGAAATATAAAAAAATAAAAATAATATTTTTATTCTCAGCCGATGTTAATCAATATCTTCACCACGTAACCCCCGATTCGGATGCTGGAAAATGTTTAATTTCTTGCGTCAATAAAATAATTAAAATCGTACGTAAGTTTAAATGTTGTGGAAATTTTGGTAAATTTGTGAAACTTTTAGCAAAATCCAGACGGAAAATTCAATCCTGATGCAACAAAAGCTGCTGAAGAGGTAATTAAAGGTATGGAGGAAAACTGGTCCAAGCAAGTTTTGAGTATCAACGAAAAATGTATAAAAGAAGGTTTGTTGTATTGTTAAGATTTTATTTGATTTTTACAAACTCTTGGTTGTCTAGTTGTTGATGGACCAGACGAGTGCGTTCTTGCAGAGCAATGGTTTACTTGCGTAAATAAGGAGCAAAGAAATGTAAGTAATTAAATCTAAAAAGAAATATAATTATGTACAACTTGATCAATTTTAGGCTGGACTTCCCCTAGTTTTTGTGGATGAATAATTTCAAACTGCAGTTAAAATAAATTATTAAAATTTTAATTTAAGTGACTTGAAAAATAATGGTTAATTTAAAATAAAAAAAATTCTTATTGATGATTTATTTGAAGACGTTAACCTCGTAGAAATATAAAAATCAAAATAAAAAAATGGGCTTTTAATATTTACATATAAACTGCATTAAACTGTCTTCCTTATATAGTAAAATTTTGCAATACAATTTTTTGCATTTCAGGTTTTCAGTCTTGCCCGGAGTAAAGACCGCATTTCAATAATTTTTTTATTTTTGTTGGTTTTATATAAAAGATCCAGGTGCTTTAAAATTGCTCAGTCGACATGAAACTCCTAATTGTTGCTGTTTGCATTTGGGCTGTTGCCAATGGAGTAAGCCGGATTTAAAAAAATTTTAATTATAATAAATTAATATAGAATCAAATTTAGCAATTAGATCAAGTGAGAGAACGTTTCAGACTGTTGCTGAAAGAATGTAAAGGAGTAGTCGGAGCCAGTGATGGTGAGTTCTCTGTTATTTAAAATTAATTTATTTCAAAATTATTTATGTAGTGTGCGCAATTTTGTTTTTAATCAAAACCAATTTTATGCCAAGAAAACAATTTAAAATTTCGATTTTCATAGATATCGCAACTTTTTTAAAAACAAATAGCCATAACTTGGTAAAACTTTAAAAAATCATCTCTCGGTTAATTGTTGACCAAATTCAACAAAGTTTGTTTCAAATGAAAGGTATTCAGATTAAAATTTTAAAAAAAATTCACAAAAATTTTTGTTCTCAGCGGATGTTGATCAATATCTGCATAACATAACCCCACAGTCGGACGCCGGAAAATGTTTAGTTGCTTGCGTTAACAAAATAATTAAAGTCGTACGTAAAATTAAATACCTACTGTAGAAATTTTAGTAAATTAGTAAAATTTCCAGCAAGACCCAAACGGAAAAATCAATCCGGCTGCAACAAGGGACGCCGCAGCGGCTATAAAAGGTTTAGATGAAAAATGGTACAATACACTTTTGAGTATTAACGAAAAATGTTTAAAAGAGGGTTCGTTTTTTCTAAATTTTTACTTATAATTTTTATAAACCTCTTGTTTTCCAGTTTCTGATGGACCGGACGAATGCGATATTGGAGCGCAGTGGTTTACTTGCGTCAGCAGGGGTCAAAACGATGTAAGTGACCAAATTTAAAAAGTATATTGAATTAAGTACGTCTTGATCAATTTTAGGCTGGACTTCCTCTGGTTTTAGTGGACGAATAATTTCAAATGCTGTTGAAATATCATTTAAAATAAATTATTAAAATTTTAATTATTATTATAAACCCAAGTAACATTTTGTGCTGAAAATCTTTGTCAGAAATTCAGCTGTGTTTCAGCGTCAGCAAATTTAAACTTGACGCTTAGCTGTCTCAGCTTAAAATTCAGCTATTTATCAGCTTAAGGAAATTAGCTAAATAGCTGAATTTTAAGCTGAGGCAGCTAAGTGTCAGCTATTTTTCAACTAAAACAAATTAACTGAATTTTAAATTGACGAATTGCTATCTCAGCTTAAAATTCAGCTATTTATCAGCTTAAGCTTAAGCTGAGGCAGCTAAGTGTCAGCTGAAAATTCAGCTATTTTTCAGCTAAAGCAAATTAACTGAATTTTAAGCTGACGCTTAGCTGTCTCGGCTTAAAATTCAGCGAAAAATAAAAAAAAGGCTCATCTATAGTATTCCTAAAATTTTCTTATTTCGTGAGATTTCTTGAGATTTTCCAAGAGTTCCTGGGATTTCCTATATCTCCTCGGATATCCTATTTTCTAATTTCCTAAGATTTTCGGGTGATTGGGTGGCTCCTTCCACTTTTCTGTTGCAGGAGAAAAAGTGCCACTTTGCCCCCGGAAATGCAAAAACAATTAATATATTAAAACTTCAAAGTTCCGCCACTGATCCTACATTGTGTTTTTTTTGAGTCTGATAGCAGTTGTATTAAAAAAATGTAATTAAATGTTAATAGTTCAACTGCATATGAATGACGCATCCTGTGCATAAAAACAATCGCGCACGTCATCGGCGATTGGTTTAATTTCCCCCCAAATTTAACAAACAGCAGTCTAGTTTTACTATATTTATGTAGTGACGTTCGTTTTTGTAGTGACTAATTTTAATATTTAAATCGGACAAAAAACGTGACCAAAAATCATTTTGATACTTATTTGTGTAGACATAAACAAACTAGAAATTCTGAAGCACAATCGCGATATGTTGAAGAGATCGTGAGAGCAACGGAAAAATAAATCGACTACAAATAGAAGATTCGTCAAGTGAGTAAAATTTTACATTTTATTGAAACGTCAAAATTTGTTACATTATTTACCACGTGAGTGTGCACCACTGACACTTTCATTATCAAAATTGGTTATTGATGTTATCGTAGAATTTTGAAAACAAATTTTAAATGATTTATTACCCTAACGTGCAGCGTCGTACGGCGGCGTACCGTGTTATCGAGTATGGGTTTATTTATAGGTTATGATTACATTATTGTGTTGTTAATATTTTTTTATGATTTAGTTTAAGAGGTATGGGTCAAACGCTATCTGAACCTATAACTGCCAAGGAGACGGCCTATTGTCAAAATTCGGCGTTTCGTGTTGGTTCCAGTTGCATGCAAGGATGGAGGATCAACATGGAAGATTCTCATACTCACATTTTATCCTTGCCTGACGATCCAGGAAGCGCCTATTTCGCAGTCTACGATGGACACGGAGGTGCCAAAGTTGCAGAGTATGCCGGCAAACATTTACATAAATACATCACAAATCGATCCGAATACAAAGAAGGTTAGCAATCTCAAATCATTTTATCTTGGTCAATAACAGTTTGCCCCTTCAAACAATGATATCGTTACAACCCTCGAAACATAAAAATTATTTTTAAAGTGATTGCTCACGAAATGGTTTTTTAAGTAGGGCAGTAATCGTTATCACTTCTTAATGAGTAAGCGATATCAATCGAAACTAATTTTGTATCACACTCTAATTACGCATCTTGTACATTTTCTAGTTGTTAATTTTACCTCGGGTTATTCTACCTATAAATTTATAATTTCAAGCATTAATTGATGATTAATTAAATGACATGTTAAAAAAATTTACGAAGTGTTGCACCATATAATTTTATTAATCACTTGACATGACAACTACAAAAATAAACCAAAACCGTCAATTAATAAAATTTCCTTCAATGAAAACAATAAAAACAAGTTTTATAAAAAAAGCTTTATTGAATGAAGACAAATGAAAATTCTTTCTTCTATGTGTGCTCTTGCTTGGAACCGAATAGAGTATAAGTTTCTTGTAACATAATTTTCTTTTCAAACTTTAAAGCTTTGGTGGTGCTTCACATATTATACGATAACTTTCGCCGAAGTTGATATCTACTAGGTATACGTTTTTCTTCCTTATAGAAAAGTCTATGAAAGGCACCACCAAAGCTTTAAAGTTTGAAAAGAAAATTATGTTACAAGAAACTTATACTCTATTCGGTTCCAAGCAAGAGCACACATAGAAGAAAGAATTTTCATTTGTCTTCATTCAATAAAGCTTTTTTTATAAAACTTGTTTTTTACTTTATTTTTATTTTGTGGTTTTTAAGTTTTTATTACAATCATTAATTAAAATTATTAACTCGTGAAACTCAGCGCCGAAATATTAAAGATATATCTGACATTAACTTGACACTTGAACTAAGTCAATTAATTTTGACACATGCTTACTTGATTTCGCGGCAGATAGATTTGTGTCAAAATTTGTATAGAAAATGTGATAATTATGCGGTGGATGATCAGATCGGTTTCAAAATTTGATAGATTAAAATGTCTCGAGATACAAGTCGGTGTTTCAAATTTCAGCTTGTTTGGATGACTAGAAGTGAATTAAAAAGCAGCCGAAAGATTTTTACCTCCTATATATATATATATATACCCGGGCAAGTTAATATAAAGCTTTTAAAAAAGATAAAAATCAGTTGATGTCAGATTAATAATCCAGACATTGTATGGGAAAGATGGAACTTTTTGCTGCTGCTATTCATTTTAGCATCCAAGTTTTCTGTATTAGGCTAAGATCGGACAAATTTTTTTTATTTACTGCTGGAAAAAATGTAGTGTTTGCAATGTGATACTCACGATTACAATTCCGCAAACAGCAGCTGTACTGTCCCCTTCGTAATTTCCTACGTAAAAATTTATACTTGCGGATCAGTTTACTTCAAGCTTAGTGTGAACCTCGTGCAAGTGCTGCATCTTATAAAAATGTGTACAATGAAGTGTTTTCCGTTAGGTACCAGAGGAAGAGCCAAGCAAAGTTTCCGTGATACTACCATATTTTTTAAATACACTTGTACTGAAATGTGAATAAATAAATTTTATAAATTTAAATTACTATTTTGTAACTACCACAAATGAGCAGCACGGTTAGAACCTTGTGATTTATGCAACTCAGTTATTTAAACATTACATTCTTTTTAAGGCAATATTGTGGAAGCCATGAAGCAAGCGTTTTTGGAGATCGACGAGGCTATGCTGAACGACGAGCAACTTATGCACGAACAAGCGGGAACAACGGCAGTCACGATGGTAATAAAAAACGATAAATTGTTTTGTGCTAACGTGGGCGATTCAAGAGCTGTTGCCAGTGTCAACGGTATCGCCGAAGCCCTCTCTGTCGATCATAAACCGCACTTACAGACTGAATACGATCGCATCACAGCCGCCGGTGGATGGGTCGACTGTAATCGAGTCAACGGAAACCTCGCATTATCCAGAGCACTGGGTGATTTTATATTTAAGAGAAACGACAAAATGAAACCAGAGCAGCAAATCGTCACAGGTAAATTACTTTAACTGCAAAAATTTACTATAATTTTTATATTTCTCAACTTTTACAGCTTACCCCGAAGTTGAAGTTCGTAGCATTACCCCCGAGTGGGAGTTCATTGTCTTGGCGTGCGACGGTATTTGGGACGTCATGACAAACGAAGAGGTTGTGTCATATGTGAGAGAAAATATAGCGACCGGCGTGGATCCCGAAGAGATATGCGAATCCCTAATGATGCGTTGCTTGGCGCCCGACTGTCAGATGGCCGGATTGGGTTGCGATAACATGACTGTTGTCATCGTTTGTCTATTACAGGGAAAAACTTACGAGGATTTAGTCACAAGATGTGCCGTGCAAGTAAAAGAGACGTCGACTGATTTAGAAACAAAAAGCGAACAAGGCGATAACGACATGGAATCGAACGAGTGGGAAGGTGGAATATAACATCGTTGCGTTTATTATGTTTGTAATTATTTGTTTAGTATCAATTTTACTCTTCTCCAAACCACTTTTGGTTGTTGATTACTAAAATTCAGGTAAAACTTTCTTATTTTTCCTTCTTACACTTCTTAGTTCGATGAGATTAAAATTACTTGTGTGTTGTATAAAATATCGAAACAGTAAAATTTATACTTTATATATAATTGTGTAAATATATAAATGTATATATGATGATATAAAACGTAACGTAAAATGAAGAAAGTTGTGTGATAGTTTTTGTGTGTGCAAGAAGAATGTCTGTGTGTGTGTGTCCGAGTGGTTTTATAGTTCAAGATGCTGCTTTTTATTGTTGAACCGAGTGGTGGTGAGGTGGCAAGACAAAAAACGCAAAAAGTAAATACTTTAATGTAACCATTTTCGTTTTAAAAACCAAAGATTTTAAATTTCTCGCCTCATTTCTTGTTAAAATTTTTGACAAATTTAAGGATTCGTACCTTTTATTGTCAAGTAATTATAGAGGTGAAGTTTTCAATTTAGGAAGAAATTTGTAATTTTCTTTTTCAAAATTGTAAATTACTGTAAGCTTGGGTTACATTGTCCGGCTGTTTTGCAATTTTGCTGAAACGTGCGGCTCTTGTCTTCCAGTTTCCTCTGTTTTGTTACGTAATAAATTTAAAGTTTTTGTTAAATGTTAGCGCAATTATTACACTACTTGAAATCTTAAAACAAAATTATTATCATAAAACTGTCCAATCGGGTTCCCGTTTTTCTCGATAAGTCTTGCAAATTTTGTTATCGAAAGTTCAAAATTAAGGGCCAATTGCACCAGCGACAGTTAAATAAAATGAAGTTAATTTTTATCCTCTTGTGGATAGAAAATGAAACTGTCAGCAGAGGTTCCCACTTCTGGATAAAAGTTGGGGAAATTTTTTATTAACCTAAAATTCGAAGAATTAAGGCTAATATCACCAATGGCATTTAAAACCATTTGATTTTAACGTTAATTCATTCAATATTTTTACAATAAAATACTTTTGCATTAGCTTACACGAACAGATTAAAGGAAATGTAGTGGGAACCCTGAAAATATATTTGGTGATATCTCCCTTAGCCTTAAACTTCCAACCACTGTTGATGGTGCAGCGAAGCCTCGTTTATATTATTTGTAAGAATTTGAAGTGAATAAGGTTTCCATAATTGGCATCGCACTCAATACTTGTGTACCTTTACGTTATAATTTTGCTTAACTGTTAAAAATAGACCAATTTTTATTCGTAACCTAACCCACAATGTATATTTTTTGTTGTATGTTTACGTGTTAATGCCAAAAAGTGAGTAATCCTTGATAGATTTTTAAAATAAAATTATTTTGTACAAATCTGAAAATTTTTGTTCAAAACATTATGATGGTGCTTTCCGAAAGATAAAATGAACCACTAAAGTTGAAGATTCGTGTGCCTAGTTGTAATTAGAAAGATTTGTTAAACCTAAAGTTTTAGTAAAAAAATAAAATTTAATTTAAATATCGTATTTTTCTGCTTCAGATAAATAATTCTGCCTTTATATGATTTGGAAACTTGACCGAAGGTCTGTTGAGAGCCCTAAATCTTAATTTTTCTCTAATAACTTCGACGGAATACTGTGAACTTCTCAATTTACACCTGGGCTTTGCGACTATAACATCTCTAATAAGTTGGAACCCAAAAAAAAACTAACAGTTTTTTATTTAACAAACAACGAAACACTTGGGTGCATTCGCTAACAATTAAAATTCTCTATATTTGACTAATTTTTCTATTCTTTAGGATACTAGCAATAAAAAATTCGCCTGCCTTGTATGAACTTCTGACCAAAGGTCCACTGGCAACGTACAAAAATCCCATGTTTTGTCCGACCTTCTCCCAATGTTGGAATTTTTCCGGTGTGACATATTCAACCACTTTAAGATGCTTCTTCGTGGGTTGCATGTATTGCCCCAATGTAACACAATCCACCCCCACGCTACGTAAATCACTGAGTGTCTGCTCGACTTCTTCATCCTTTTCACCTAAACCCAACATAATTGAAGATTTTGTTATCAGATCAGGATTGAACGACTTGACAGATTTTAAGGTTGCCAAAGACTGTCTAAAAATCAAGAAACCCAATAATTTTATTTTAAATCACAGTAAATTGAGTTCGAACCTATATTGTGCTCGCCGATCACGCACATACGGCGTTAAAGCTTCAACTGTTTCAATATTATGAGCATAAACATCTAAACCACACTGTGTTATCGTTTTAACCGCTTCCAAATCTCCACGAAAATCAGGTACCAGACATTCGACTAGAATATTATCATTTCTAAAATTATTTTTTGTTAAAATGAGTTGAAAACTGCAGAAATTTCTACTTACTGTCGTTTTATTTCTTTTACCGTACTTGCAAAATGGTTTGACCCCCCATCGGGTAGATCTGAAATCAGATAGATACCTTAGCGGTTTGGATTTCTCAGGTAACATTGTAGATTTTTAGTACCGTCTCTGTCAACCGATGTTAAAACTACGTAATCTAGCCCCCACGAAGCAATTGCAGTTGCTGTATTTAAAGGTTCATTTGGATCCGGTTTTGGTGGTGCTCTTGACGTTTTAACAGAACAAAATCTACATCCTCGTGTGCATGTATCACCCAACAACTAGAAGGACGAATTAAGGAAACGAATATGTAACTTGAGAAAGAAATTACCATAATTGTTGCAGTTGCCGTCCGATGCTCTCCACCGCCCCAACATTCTCCGATATTAGGACACCGTGCCTCCTCGCAAACTGTACTCAGATTCAATTTCCTCAACTGCTCTTTGAGACGACTGAAATTTTCTCCCACTGGAATTTTAGTCTTCAACCACGGAGGCAATCTCAGTCGTTCACTTTCGCCCTTTTCTCTACGTAACTTTCCATCGTATTCGTTCCATTGGGAGTCATTTAAAACTGGATTAGGATTATTTACAAAATCCTGCAAACTGGGACCCTTCGAGATCTTTTCTTTTAAGTTTTTTAAACGACCAGCTTCGTCATGTTGTAACCTCAAATTCTAATGAAATAAAGTTAGGACATGGGCGAAATTAAACGAAAACTTACGTTTTGTTGAAAGTTTGTTGCACTTAACAAAATTCTTCGTCTTAACATTTTTTTTACTTGTGAAATAATACAACACAATTTTGGGTTGACATTTCGAAATTTTTGAAGGTTAAAGAGTTGAAATCAATTTCAGCGGATGATGGCGTTACCGTCGAGATCGATGAGCGAGATTATTTCAGCAGAGACGGATTTGGTGGAATAGGAACAAGAATTTGAGACAAATAAACTGCATCTAAACATCATAACTTTATTTAATATTGTCGCTATTATTTTCTAAAACCTGAGTAAATAAATCCGTACCAGTTCGTCTGGCCCTAATTTTAGCTTCTTGCGGAGTTAAACTTTCTTCGGGTGATGGAGTAATCGGATACCCGTCTTCTTTTAGTTTATCTTCACTAAAATCTTTAGCAATTTTAGGTGCATACACTACGTCAAATAAATCTTGAGACGTAAATTCCGACTGGATGACATCGGGGGCTCGATAGGAAACGTAAGGTTTCAATTTGAAATCCTTCAAATCGGGAACTATTAATTCTGGTATCATTTCAGGTACTACGACGAATTTACCGTTAAGTTTGTAACCAATTTCGCGAGTTCCAAGATCTGAAACAAACAATCGTTAGTAAAATGATAAAATTTCTACCATGACAACGGACTGTGAATCGGTAAGTTTGGGTATGGATCGGTGGCCTGCTTCAGTTTGTGTTGACGTGTTCCCCGCTTATTATAAAGTGGAAACTTTTTAAAATTCTTCTTCCCGTAACAAGTCGTAGTTGTTGAAATTCCTCTCTTTAGTAAAAAATTTATTAGCGACATTTTGATACTTTTCACTGTCACACTTTTGAGGTTATATTTTTTAACAAGCAGGTGGGGTTATGTAAACATTTGCAGGACCGGTTTTCAATTGAATTTTTTTTTTCAAAATTAATAATGTGGTAGTGGTCGAATTCGTTAATTCATTCTATTTTGAATCAAATATAATATTTTTTCTGTATAATCAAGAGAGCGGTAGGGAAATTTTCGTTAATCTGTTCATGCGCGTCAGTGCTACACGGCGATAAAAAATAGATCTCAATTTGTAACTTTTGTTTATTTTATTTAACAAGCTTGCTACGACACTGTCTTGACGTTTGCCTTCAAATCTAAAAATAATCCGATGATTGTTGTATTTTATATTGAATTTTATTATTGGCGCATTTAAGATTGATTGTAACCCAAATTTTAAAAAAATATTTGTACCCTACTTCTGATCGCGAAATGCAGCTTCACGACTACGCAGGCGATTATTATTTTTTTAAATTTCCGGTCCACGTAAATTTGTTTTGCGTTTGAGGTTTTCAAGGAAAATCAATGGACAGGAAAAAATAAAAGAAATTTAATTCATCGAAATATCCACAAAACCAAAACAAAACAACAGCGTTCAAACTTTTCCAATCGCGCAAGTTTCAAAATCCCCTAGTTAAAAAAACAAGCAAATTAATTTAAAATATCCCCGCACCCAATTTGCATTAATCCAATGGAAAGATTGCGGTTTTTTATCTCGATAATTTTCAGACCCTTCGTGTGTAAATTAATTGCCTCAAGTTGGTACGATTGGCTAAAATAACGCTTGAAAAAAAGAGCGCTCATATTTTTTTGCACCCCTCCGCGGCCAACGTAGGCTTGCACGTTCGAGAGTAAAAGAAAATTTAGTTCTGGCGTTCCCGATTTTCCGGAAAATTAAACGCGTGAATTTGCCATTGCGAGTTTTATTTTGACAAATAAATTCGTCGAGTAAACCGCCTGGTGTAAAGTTTGTCAACTACGAAAGGAAACTACGGTGATCTGAATATCAGAATTAAATCTGCCGATTGTGTCGCAAACGTTTCGAAATCACGCACCGTACATAAAGCGTTTAGTTAAAATTTTAAATTTAATTTCGTGTTTTGTTGTCGATATTATTATCGGGGCTAGAATTTAAGTTCGCCATGGTATTGGCTTCGAGGAACGGCGAGGAATCGCGTAATGGAAAAAGGAGCCGGGGGCCGAGCCCCAATGGTCACGTACAAACGGACACAAGCGACGACGATAATCCAGGTTAGTTCGGCGTTTTTCTAATTTTTCAAATTCCAATTAGATTCTTCCGCTATTCATCTCTTAAATTTGAATTGAGAAGGGGCTTATGGTGACTAATTCGTAATTTCTGGTAGTTCCAACAGATAAAATCCGAGTCGGTCGAGATTATCAGGCCGTTTGTCCAGAATTGACGCCGGAAAACCTTCGAAAACCCGAACTGTTGGCAGATAGAGCGCTACTAGTCTGGTCCCCGACAGCCGATATACCCGATTTTGATTGTAAGCATAACCTTGTTTTGCAACCCACATGAAGTCAATTAACCTTTTTTTTCTTTCGAATTGCAGTAGAAGAATATATTAAATTAGCAAAGGAAAAATTCGGTTACAATGGAGAACAAGCTTTAGGGATGCTTTTTTGGCACAAACATGACTTAGAGAGAGCAATCATGGACTTATCAAATTTTACACCGTTTCCAGATGAGTGGTCCATCGAAGACAAGGTATTATTTGAACAAGCGTTTCAATTTCACGGGAAGAGTTTTCACAGAATACGTCAAATGGTAAGTTAAGTCAAATTTTCCGTTTCATAAAAATGTTTATCCTAATGAAATTTGAAACTTCCAACTTTCCTCCCATCGTTGCATAACCTCTTAGCACAAATTTTAGTTTAACGTAAACATTTTAGTTTTACGTTAAGTTTTAGACCTTTTCGAAAGTCTCGGAAAATTTCCAACAGATAACCTTAAAAATTTTTTTATGGCGGTTGGTGCTCAAAGCGCTCAATAATTCTGCGGTGGGTTGATTTGGTAGTCCATTTGGCTCGATTTAAATTTTAAAATTAGAAAATTAAATCTATGTCTGGAGTTCTATGAACTTGCATTGACCCTAATTGCTTATCTGCAATAATTCAAGTGCGTGATTTTCATAATTTTTTAAAAAACTTGGTTACAAAATCTCTGAAATTAAAGGTGAGTGCTGAAGAGTTGCAGTTCCATAAGCTGCAACCTGAAAATTGTTATGCTTTTGTTTGATTGTCATCTTTGACCTCCTCTTCCAGATCTTCCATTGTTCTCCATTTTGATTTTAAAATTTTAAATCGTTTGTTCCAATTAATTAGAATTTTTACCCCTCCTGCCTCCACCGATCATATTTTGTATTAAATCAATGGTGATCTCTCACTAAATATTACGTCCCCCCACTTAAGGGGTTACAGTTCAGTTTTAAAACAGAGTAAATCTTGAAAATTAACTGGAAAAAAGTTGAACGTAGAACCGGAGATTATTCTATTTTTTCTGTATTTATATTTATCTAGTAGTTAGCGCAACTGGACAGTGACTGAATAGTTGCTAAATAAAATCTACGTTTGTTTATTATTCAATCAATCGGGGTCCTTTTTAAAATAAAAATCAGTCAAATTAAAATCTGACTATAAACAAAAATCAAAGCAATAATCTCGTGTAATCCGAATTTGTTTTAAAAAAATCTAACTAATCCTCTGACGGTAGCTGCATACGCTTTTCTAACTACAAATCAGCATCGGCTGAATCAATCGAAATTCAAAAATTACTTTACAAAATATGTAAATGTTTCAACGTAACTAATACGATCATTGTAACTTTCAGTTACCGGAAAAAACCATAGCTAGTTTAGTAAAATACTATTATGGCTGGAAAAAAGCTCGTCAACGTACAAGCCAAATGGACAAACAATCACGGAGAGGGGGTACACAACAAGGAGATGGAGTGCTTTCGGAGCATGGTTCGGAAAACGAAGAAGTGTCTGATCACGACGACAAGGTAATATTTAAACCGTTTTTTTCATTTGATGTTTGGTTGACTAATTTGTGTTGCATGTCTTTGGAGTGGGCACGAAATGCAATAGGTTTCCTGGTGATTATTATTTAGTTTACTGTTGCTTGTTAATTACTAGGGTGTTTATTTATTAAGAGTTCTTCTACGAGATAAATTCAAATTATTACTAATTTGAAATTATCTGCATTGGCAAGGGGATACTTTGGACATATGCAGACTGGCTCCAATGCATCTAAGAAAATGTGGTTTTGTAACAAAAATTTTAATTTAGTGGGAAGGTTTCTTGTGCATGAGTAAAGTTCACCTCGAGCAATTTATTACGGTAGAAGTTTTTTAAGTTTCCGAACTCAAAAATAATAAATTGCTTGAAGTAAAATGAAAAGGGCGATGAGAATTGATATGAATAGGTAAATTGGTTGATGGTAAAGAGCTAAAAAAAGCGTTAATGTTGCAGATCACTAACAAATCAACTGGAATCCAAAAAAAGTTCCTGCTCAACCACTAATTAATCCCGTATCATCGGATGATGAATTGGAGCCATGATGCACATATCTAAAAAAATTAGTTCATATATTATAATAATATATTCTGTACATAATCTGTAGATTAATATGATCCGAGTCCAACTTTTTCACAGGCTGCATTGTATTTTTTAACGTCGATTCAAATCTAAGTATTATTTTTATTTTAATCCGTTAAGACATTTTTTATATTATGAGTGTGATATCTATTATTAGCTATCTATTTAATTATACGTCATTGTAAATAATAAACATTCACACCAACTACGGTAAACTATTTACCAATTCATTTCAAACGAAAACTTTTTTTATAGTCATAATTTATGTGTTTTTATTTTATATACGAAATAAATGTTTCGATTAATCGCTTTTTAAATATTTTATTTATTTAATTTATTCAATTTTGGAATTTCTAATTGCCCGAATCGCAATTATCTACGATGTAAAAGCCGATCGAATCTTCAAATGAGGTTTTATCTTCCTAATCTCGTCAATCTTGTTTTAATTTCTAGTTTCCTAATGTTTAATCGGGATTTACAAGAAATAGTAGCTTTTTGTAGCTGATCGGGATAAGTTTTCAATACTCTTGAATTTTCTCAATTATTTTCTAAACGTCTTCAAGTTTTGATTACGAAGTTTTCAAAAAACTTTTTCTAAATTTTTGGGAAGGGAAGGTAAGTTTGTAGCATGTATTTGATTAATAATCTTGTAAAATGCTCAAATTAAATTCTTTAGTAAAATTATTGATTTTCTATAAGTAATTAATTTAAAAATAATTGTATTACCATGCAGCGCATTTGATTTTATCTTTTTCTCTTCTGCTACAAATTCGCGAATGGAACAATTCAGCGATATGATAATTTTTTCTGCTACGACTTTCTGGGTCATATCCGGAGGTATATTATGGATATTTGAAGTTGTGCTCACTCCAAAATCAAATGCAGCCATAGAATATCGGGTAATTTTATGTGTGTATCTTCCAAGAGAGACCTTGAATATTAAGTGCCTACTCGCCATTGACGCACATGAATAGATCAACGAGATTTTCATGTCGAAAAGAAACTCGGTTATAACTCCATTAAATCGTGGGGTTCTAGATTTCATCTGTTAAATATCACATTTTCTTATTTACTGTAGTTGGTTGCATTGTATATTATCAAATACAACACAGTGGCGTGGTTATTTTCGACTAGAATTTCTAAACGTCTTCGTGCAAGTGTTGGTTCAAAGTGATTTGAACATCGGAATCAAATTCAACCATATTTAGTAGGTAGAGGTTGTGGTTTGGGTGACAATAACAAATTAATTTAAACATTTCATTCAACATATCACATGCGTTTCTTATTTTTTTAGAGAAAAAAAAGGCTCCACTATCGGAAGAAGTCGTCGCATAAAACAAAGAAGAATCTTTTGAGTTAGAGAACAATAATAGGAGTGACATTTTTCACAACTTTGATTTTAATTTACGTTTTGTGTTCTTTCGTTTTCAAAAATTTGGTGTACATGTGGATTCCTCATTTCATTGTGCCTGAATGTTAAAGCTTAATGTTAATGTATATCATGATGCGGTTTTCCTTTCCCTATGCTCATGTCGACAAAGTGCACCCAATTTTATTTATTTTTGCATGATACCACCGTTGCTCTGCTAAACGCTTTGGGATACTCTTTGGTTAACTAATTGCACTGGGAGGGGGCCATATAATTGTATTATTATCGTTTGTAAAAATTTGAGATAAGCTAGACTATAGGATTTATAAGGAACTCTTAATAAAATAATTTGTTTTGTTAAATTTTTTTTATTTAATTTGGTGTCAGATTCCTCGTGTAAAATATATCTTGCTTTTTATGACAGAAAATAATCACCATTGCACGATGTTGTGGTAAATTATTATGTGCATTGTTTTTTTTGTGTAGATGCACGCATGACTAAATAATTATTCTCTTTTGGGACCAGCAGGGTATTGTTTGCAAGTGTTTTAATTTTGTATAGAATACTAATTGTATTGCAGAAGTGGACAATCCACCGTGGCATAAGGCGCAAGAGTGACACGCCGCCACGTTCCGGAACTAGTGACGAAAATGGAAATCAGGTATCCAGAAAAACCTGTTAAATGAACATTTACGATTACGCTTTAGCATCATCATTGCTCCTCCATTTCAGTTCTATACTTTCTTCTCAATATCATGACCGCTGTGTTTCATCATTAATTTTATTTAAACGCTCTTGGTTTTCTTTCCGTTCCTTTCAAAATTTTGCGAGGGTGCTTCCAAACCACTTCGCTATGATGTGATTTGCTTTGGGAGTACCTTGACACTGCCATTTTAGAAATCGTGAAAATTTGTCCCAATATCAAACGTGAAATATTCAATTTCTAACGTATAGAAGTATTTGGTGGAAGGTTTCTGGGTTTTGGTATGAAAAGGTAGAAATAAAGTTGCATTACTGGCAAGTTGTCAAGCCGCATTTTACTCATGTAAATCAATCAAAAGGGGACAAATTCTTAGTTAAATCACAATATATTGGATCACAGCTAACCTGCAACGGACGACCAAAGCTTTTCGTTTATGAAAACTGGCAGCTTTTTAAGTTAGATGTAGGTACCGTAGTTGGTGGGAAGGATTAATAATTTGACTTGACTGAGAATGGAATTTCTAACACTTGTGTATCCGCATAAAATGGCAGTGATTTCGTTAATATTAGAGTTTGTGAGTTATCATTGATTTTGGGATAGAAAACCATAAGTAATAAGTTTATTTAGTTAATGAGCATGCAGAAACCATTATTTAATTGCTGCATTTTTATAGTTTACTAACTTAAAAACAATTAAAATTCAATCGTTTATATTTATACATACTGGGGGTTGCAATAAGTCAAGTTTTAACTTCTAGTAAGTGTACCCGAGCCAGTTTTCTGCACCTCGACCCATTGAAATATTAATAACTTTTACAAAACTTATATAATTTTTTCCGATAACTCCAAAACGGCCAAGATTTGTTTAAAATTGGCTCACTTACACACCCGGAAGTTAATGCTTACTGCAACACCCGGTACATTATGATAAATTATTTTGAGTTTAATTTTTTTAATATTTAAAAAAATAATTGATATATCATGGGTACGGTGAGCATGACTGTTGTATGTGTGTGCAGGGTGAAGGTGGTGCGTGTTCTAACTGCGGAGTCAACTGTACAGTCACGAACATTACGCCGAAGGGCACTTTGTGCACATCCTGCTTCTTACACTGGAGGTATGTTTTTTAAATTTGAACCTCAATTTTAAAAAATTCTTATCAAATTTAATTTCTACTCGAAGGTGCTCGTTTAAGTTAAACGTTGGGATTTGCTCGGAGTTCAAACGCGAAAAGTTTTAAAATTAAAATTTTATGACACTGGTGAGGACAAATAAGATTGAAACGTACTTCCTAATCTGACCGAAAAGATTGATTTGGGAGCATCGTGTGAATTATTTTGCAGTGTAAGTGATGAAAAGCATTTAATTGTGTTAGAAGGTTTTTACAACCACCAATCACCGACGATGATAAATCTCGCGTTGGGGGGGGGGGGGGTCAGAAACAATTGAATTTTTAAAAAATACAAAAATCACCATAGGCTTGCCGGTTCGTGGTAAAAAAATGAAACGAGCACCTTATCGTTTGCACAGATTTTATAAAATTGAGGTTAGTTTTAAATATTTCTTAATAAAAATGTTTGGTAAACAATGAGGTCATGTTAAATATAGACGTACGGGAATGTTAAGGCCTACTTCTGGCCCTACGGCAGGAAAACGCGGAGCCCCTTTAGGTGCACGTCACAAACGTGAACCACCTCGTGGCATGTACATCAATCATGACGATTTGACGGCAATGGCATCGGGTTCTACTGGTATTCAAATGATAAAAGCAATGGATCGAGAATTGGAGTCTCTTCATCGACAAGTGAGTACTAAATAGATGCTTCCGCTTAACGCTTTTCTCTTTTCTTCTGTGCTTGTGGAATGAAAATATTTGAACGAGCATTTTTTTGTTACTATTTTGTTTATAAACGGTGTTTTTTTGTTGTGTTACCTTGTGAGTGTGTCACGCTTGTTTTAGCGATATTTTTTTGTTATCATAAGTGAAACAGGACATCACTTGTAATCGATCATGTTGAAAATATTTTCAGGTGACTTTCTACTTTTTGTGTTGTTAGAAAGGGAGCGAAGGCGCGTTGAGCTAACCTTTTGTTTTCTATTGTTGCAGATACAACAAAATAAGCAAGCGATTAGTTCGCTGAAGCGAAAACATTCGGAAACGATCGACGACGTTCGAGCTGACAGTAACCACGCATCCCGTATTAATTCGAGGTGGACGCAAGAGGAACTGCTGTTGTGCGTCCAAGGGGTGCGCAAGTTTGGAAAAGATTTTCAGAGTATCTCCCAAGTGGTGGGCAACAAAACGGAACATCACATTCGTAGTTTTTTTGTAAATTATCGCAAGAGATTCGACTTGGACAAGGTGCTGGCCGAGTACGAGAAAGAGCATGGGCCTGTGGTGGAAGATTTGGTGGAAGATGAGAAAATTGAAATTGAAGATGATAGTATCGAAAATTCGTCCAATGATGTTATTTGTTTGTCTCCTTTGAATATAAAGAAGGATTTAAAAAGTAACAAAGTTGTTTAGCTCAAATTTTTAATTTTTGTTAGTATTAAGTAATTTATGTTTTTGTAATTTAATTAATTTTAATTAGCAATTATTAGTCATGATTGAATTATGTTTCTTATTCCATTGGATTATTTATAAATTAATTTTGTATATAATTGCTTACGTATGTAATGATATCGTACACAGTAACAAGGTTGTACTTGAAATTCTGGATCTACTTTTGTCAGGTGCGTAGCTACTGCTGGATCGGCTGGGAGGACTGGTGGGCCTTTTCAGCCAGTTATTACTACGGCTGATTCAGCAATAGCGCTTGATCAGAGTTTATCTTAGATTTCAAGTATATCCATGTTATGGTAGTTAATTGTAGATGTAAGTATTTTACGCAATTATGTTTTTTTTTTAAATTAAACTTGATAGTATAAATATTGTGAGATACATATTGATGATATGCAATAAATACGTTATTTATAAATAAATTATTTGTATTTGTAAATTTATATCTACCAATTCAGAAGGGCGATTTCAATTAATTATGTTCGTTATCTCTTTTTTTTTAATTTGAGGATTACGTAAAGCATTTTTAATTCCATTTAATAATTTATTTAGCTACAACTTTGTAGTAAACTTGGTCTTGTTTGTTTCTTTGAACAATCAAGAAGTTTTGTAAGCAGCTTCTAGTTTCTAAGATAAAGGTATAGCCAAAGCAGTAATTGCTTTCCATGATAGTTATGTAAATTAAATTAGTTAAGTTAGTTTTAACAGTAAACAAGAACTTTAAGTCGGTTATGTTTTCACAACAATAAGTTTCCGTTTAGAACTGTTATTGCTGTATGCTTACTTAAAAATTTCAAATCGGTACAATTATTATTATTACGGACAATTTTTTTTACGGAAAAAGCAGACCCTATTAAATTTAACTTTGTCGATCTCGTGGTTATCCAGAGATGGAAAAAAATATGTGACCGCTTAATTATCTTCAAATATTGTACAACGTAAGCGATTGGTAATTAAAGTTTAAACTAACTTTAATAGGATGGTTGAACAGCTATTTAATCCTTCGGTCTTTTGACTGATTTGGAAAGTAGTGGAGAGCGAGACTGAGTTTTGTAAGTAATTTCAGTTTTCTGAATTCAAATTTTAGTTTTTTATTGCTTTTTTTCTAACTTCTGCGTTTTTCTTAATTTTGAGAATTGTTACAGGCTTTGCAAGCCAAATACTCGGTAGTATTCAGGCTGTGAACACTCAAAGACGTTGCCGGTGCCGCGTGAAAGAGATATATGGTCGAAAAACCAGGTGTATTTGGTCAAGAATTGAACCTACGACTGTGACGTAGAAATCCAGGGGATATTAGCGGCTTCCATAAGGTTAGTCCCATATTCTTGGGTAGAGTAACTCAAAAAATAAAAAACATTCCTGAAGCGGGTCCAATTCGAAAATTACGGATCTACAAAGACGCAAATTTTATGTAGAGAATAAATTTAGTATTTAAAGTGGTTTATTTACAATTTCAACATAATTCACCTTAATCTATTACAAATACACACAGTAATTATTACATTAAATATGGCACGTGTATAACTATAGGTAATTAGTCTAATTTTAGAATGACTTAAATAACAAAATTGTAAAAGTCGATCTAGCACATTGAAGAAAGTAAATTTCTATAATTTTTTTTATAATAAATACACGTATAAAATAATACATTACACTAACAATTACACACAATTTACAAATGGTGCCTTTCCCTTAACGATCTGTGTATTTAGGAAAGTGAGGAACTTAAAATGGCGACTAGCTTCCATATCATAGTATATAATTTTTCATAATAATTAATTTTTCATTCTGGCTCGTTGTTAACAATTTAAAAAGTTTAATTTTTATACATTTTAGAAAAAAGCATAACCGTCAATCGAATTTTGCCAAAAAGTATTGTATACGATATAATCGGAAGAATTATAATTGTCGTTTTTTTAACATTACGTCTGGTATTGTAGCATTGGAGCCGCCAAATTCGGGTGATGGGTGGAATTCATCCTTAACGCAGATAGGCTTTTGTTGTACCACTCATCTTCCGCAGTCATACCTGCAAAAATACGAAAAACACATTTTAAAAATAATGTAAATTCTCATTAATCCTGCAAAGAATCTCCGTTTCGGCTACAAATTTACTAAATTATTTTATATAAGATAAAAAGTGGAACATTTTAAGAAGCAATGTTCTGCCGGAAATAATGTAGTTTCCAGTATAGTGCACCAAGATTACAGCCGGCGTCTTTAAGACGCTTCATTTCCTCTACGAAATGGAAATTTCAACAAAACCGCCGAGATTACTTAGCGAATAAGATTTAGTTACATGTGGGTCATTTAATTGGATCATTTTTTTAATTTACCTGAAAAGTTAATTAATAAGAAACGATAAATGCTACAATATCATAAATATGGCGCTCAACGTGGGGCTGAAAAATAAAATTTAAGTGGGAGGAATTAAACAATTGTTTTTATTTTACAAAAATATAACCAAAGCAATGGAATCACTGGCTTCTATTATTTTTTCATATGTATGCTCAGGTACGGTTCATCATCGTGTGAAGTGAAAATAATAGCTGAGGTATGGACCATAAAGGTGGGAAGGAATTGGTACAGGAGATCTAGATTGAAAATTTCTCAAAATTTCCTTAGTTTCCACGTTGATAATCTTAGTAAATCCAATTCTATCCATCGGACAAGTTTTCTTCACGTTTGACCAATTTTCTATGCAATTAAAATGAAATTGGTGGGCGCAATTATCTATGGTTGCAATCACCTGACCATTATTCAACTCTAATAAACAAATGCAACATGTAGGAACTTCTTCGTCTTTGTTTTTATTATCTTCAATTGTTCTCGTATTCGCATTCATGTTCATTTCTTCGCTGCTATCTTTTGTTTTTGGTGATCATTTGTTCTAATAATTTGCTTTATATAGACTTCAATTGTTTACCAACTTAATAATTTATATTTAAACGATTGTGGTCACGTTTTGTTTTAACTGCAGGCTCCGCGCATTTACACGCCATTATGGCGATGTAACTGGGGTTTATCGTTGTTTGAAAATCAGTTCAAAAATAATTCATGCATAAATTTAATTTATCCGGAATAACAAACAAAGTTTACTTAAGATTTACTTCCAGAACGTTTTGATTTTTGGTGGAAAATTTAGTTAGGTAAGATTGGTGTATTATATTTATTGTATTATGTGTTAACTCAAATTGTGTAAATAGAATAATTAAATAGAGACTTCGTCGTTAAATTTACACTAATTCAATAGAGTGTCATGTTTCTCCAACGGTGGATTTTCAAACCGAATTTTTTTGATATTTTCTTACCTACTGCGTCCTGTCTCATACCAGCGACTGTGGACATATTTGTACCATGCGTCATTGAAAATGATTGACCCATACCAGGATACGAACTCGTGGTCATCTGGAAAACAAGATTTGAAATGAATAATTGCGATAGCTACCTACTCCACATAACAGAGAAGAAAAATGCGGTAAGTAAATTTTAATTGGGATTTTTCGAAACATTAATGACGAAGTAAGTGAAATGTGTCACCGTAATAATTTTGATTACTGCGTTTCAGGTAACGTAATTAGATGAGGTCAAAGAGGTTGGATGATTAGTTTAGGTGTAAGACCGCATTTCATCCGCCTGTGGCCGCTGAGCGACGGCCGGCGTCTGTCGCGACAGTAGACGTCGGTCTGTATCATCAAATATATGCAAATTTCTTTACAAATTGGGTTATCCTGCAGTGTAAATTCAAGAAAGTGTATAATATTCTTTTTGAAGTGCTAAACGAGTTGTACAAATACGAAGTAGGTAATACATTTTTAATTTTTCCACAAAATATTTCGGCAACAAACCGCAAACAACCCTGTATATAAATTTTTTTATAATAATAAATTTGAATTTTCAACAGTCAGGTTTCATTCGCACAACAATGATAGTGCAGACGGTAAATTTAATGGCGTCATTTGCTTAGATACTCCACGTGTAAACTAAAACGACGCCATTACGGTAAAGCTGGAACCCTCAAGTTGATATCCAAAATAAAAAATAACAAAACAAACTTTTTTGAAAGTAAAGAATTTACGAAAAAAGTCCAGGTTACCCATTGGTTCGTGCAATAAATGGTTATTAATTTTGCAAGCAGCAAGGAAGTTTGAAATTAGTTATTTACGCTACCTGTGGATATCTATTAATGGCGGTTGGATGTGGATAAGGCTGATATCCTCGGGCGGCTCCTGGATAAATATTTCGCATCATGGCGCCGTTACAACCAGGCAGAACCGACGGCGCTAGAGCTTTTTGCAACTGCTTTTCCTGTTTCCGATATTTGGCTCTTCTATTTTGAAACCATACCTGCAGCAAAAAGAAAATTTTGTTTTTGTTACTGAAAAATCGCATAAATTTTTTTAATAAAATTAGTTTTCCAATTCGAAAATAATTGATTAATGAATCTCATTCGTTTCTAAAAATTTTTTAGCCAATTTTATTCTTTGGCATAGTTCTAAAACAAAGAACAAATGAGCCCCTGACAAAGCTACTTATAGCAACACGGGGACAAACAAAAGGAGGCGATAAGGTCGCAAAATATGCATTAGGATGTCTTAAAGAGAGCCGCTCGGAGTCAGTTGTTTTGGGGGTTGGAAAAGGGTGGTTCACCGTTCAAAGTGGGGGTAACTTCATTACGGATCCATTTGATGGAATCGAGGGCGGCTAGGACGTGCTGCTCGTCTTCCGCGGTACAGTCTGCACATAACTCTATCAAATTCTCTTTGTTTTCACATATTATTTAGCTAAAGTATCTTTCGTTACTTTTTCGCAATTATTTTTCAAAAATAGACGTAATTAACTTTGTAATTTACTTTCGTTTCATTGATATTTCAAATTTTTCAATTTACAGAGTTGATTTTTCTTTTATTTCGAATGCAAATTGCCATATTGAACGTAAATTATCCGAGCATGCGGATAAAGAGAGGAATACCAAGGGTTTTCCGAAAAGTTATCAATTTAACCATACAAGCAATTAGAAGTTATCTAACTTTCATGATTAATTTTTGGAAATGTTCCGGCTGCGAATTTATTGTTTTAAGGTCAGTGCTAATTATTAATAATGCTTTTTCTATTTTAGGTTTTGCTTATTGGCTGCAAACATAATATTAAGGCAATGACGCAATCTAATCCAAGTTTAAACCACAATTTTATATTGTGGAACGGGATTTTAAGCTTGGGTTAGTTAATCTCGGGTTAAACTGACACCAGAATGATGGCCCTAAAAGTTTTTCTTTTTAACATAATTATTATTGGTTCATATTATTGGATCTTCCGGTTACTGAAACAAAAGAGAGGTATCGGGGGGGGGGGGGGGTATTCTAAATACCCTCCCCCGTAATTATATGAACTTTATTATGGATTAAAATGATGTCGAATTAACGTCGCCGCTGCTGCCCCGGATCACGTGTTTAGTAATATTTTTTAGAGGGAATCCATTATGTCTTGCTGTTAAGTTAGGTCTACGATCTGTATTTTCTCTCTATTGCTGTCTCTCTCTTAGAGTTCTTTGTCCTACGTCAGGCCTTTAATGAGCACTTCTTCTTTTTACCCCGCCCGGGATCAAATCAGAGATTTTGGCTTAGTAGTCGACGTTTTATGTTGCGGCAGTACGCACCGGGGGGTCTGGGGGTTATGGAATACCCTCCAGTACACCAGTATTTGTGGCCAAAAGAAAAATTCTTATGGTCAGTACCTCAGTTTCAATTAAATCCCAATATCAACGAAGGAGTTGAAAGTTTTAAATTTATACGCAATTCTCACGTAATATAAACGTTAATTTAACGTGACAACTTCAACCACGGCCCACTTCACCTATCCAGGTAACAGTTACACACAATATCAGATTTAAACTGAGACTGATATATTGGTACTTAAGAATTTTGTTTTTCAACACAATTATTGGTGTACTGGGAGATATTTCATACATTCCATACCCATATTCATATTCCATACCCCCCAGACCCCCCGGTTTGAGATACGGCAGATTTGTGTTCGTATCCAGAATTGGATTTATAAAATTAATTTAAATAAAAACATTTTATTTTATTAATAGTTTTAATTTCACATCCAAACGTTAATTTTACGTCAAAATGTTGTCGAATTGTCGTCGCCTCTGTATAATAGCAAACTACAGGCTATTGTAACTCCGGATCACTCCATTTAGCCCGTATTCGAACAAAGTCTGGTGTTCCATAGCCGATTTGAATAAATTAGGTAAAATCTTAATATCTAGATACTCATGAAACCCTAAGGGGGGGGGGGGGAGAATCACCGGGTTTGAGTCTTTGCTGAAAAAAATATAACCCTTCTGCTAAATTACTTATTACAACCGCATTTTCTGATAATATTGTCATTTTAATACTTTTAACATTTCCATTTACTCTCGATAAATTGTATTCCAGAAGATGGAGAAAAGGAATTGGAGACAAGCAACAGATCAGAAATAAACAAAGTTCGTTATATTGATGAAATATT
The DNA here is from genome assembly GCA_963170105.1 of Cantharis lateralis. Taxonomy (NCBI): domain Eukaryota; kingdom Metazoa; phylum Arthropoda; class Insecta; order Coleoptera; family Cantharidae; genus Cantharis; species Cantharis lateralis. The sequence goes on from OY720627.1 coordinate 3,002,897, forward strand.
CGTAGTATTCATGAAAAAAATCATTGAATTTATGAATTCAATGAACGAAGTCGTTACAAGTTTAGTTAGTTACTTCTGGTCCTGAGAGGCTTCATTTTTCCTGATACGACACTGAGCACTTCCGAGGAAAGTTGCCGTAGCGTAACGTAGCTTAGATATTATTAAAGTCCTGATGAGCTCCAAAAACAACTAAGTGCATCTTTAATATTAAAGTTATTGAACAAAAATTAAAAATAGAAAACCAACAAAATGTGAGCTTAATTTCTATGACGACCGAAGCAATTAAAAGACATTAAAGTTGCAGAAAGTTTACCATTGCAGATTTCATATTTATCGATTCAAGGGACGTTTGAGAATTTTTAATGTTGCGGAAAGTTTCAGCCTTTCCATTTGCAATCGAAATAAAATTTAAAAAACCGAAAAGAAATATTTTGGATGTATCCGGCTCGATGGAACCAAGTACGGGTTTATTTATGTAAAATAATTTTAAAAAAAGTTAACTTTGTAAGATAATTAAGAAATATTTGTTGTGTGCACAGAGAGAAAAGGATGTATTGCATAATGGTATAATATAAATATTTTATTTGTATTAAATGAATTAGCTTATTTGAATAAGAGAAATACAATGAAAATACAAAATTAGAAAATTATGTGGCATTACAGTGTAAATATAAATTGCAGAGAAGAGAGTTGAACGCAGCAATGTTACAGTTCGTCGTTTTAATATGCACGGAAACCGTCAGCTCGACGCTTTACATGAATTTTAATTTCGAGTCGTTTTATTTCGTCTCGTTGCTTTCAAAATGAAAACCGCCTTTCATGAAAACTTCATAAATATTTTATAATTGAATAAACCAAATTGTTATTACCGTTGAATTAAGAAAATTGTTTCGATATTAGACTCGTAAAGAATAAAGAGTTGCATTACAAGAAAAAGAAGAAGAAGAGAAAAAATGATAGCAAAATTTAACTCGATACAATAAAAATTATAACGAGATTTGATAACATAAAGCTTAGGTAACTAAGTTTCTGCGTTTGTTCGATCTTCATCTTATTACTTTTTATTCTTCATATTTTATCTTTGTTGCAGTTCTCATTACTGCCACTTCTTTCTCTTTCCGGAACCATTGTTCATACAATTTAATTTTGCGATTGATTTACCGCATTATAGATCTAATATTTTTGAAATTCGACTGTTGAAAAACTAAAGGAAGAACCAATTACGTATTTAATAGATCGTAAAAGGTAATTTTAACTTTCGTTGCATTCCTCTCTAACACAACCACAATCGATTCCTCCACTTCGATTTGATGTTTGCAAATTATTTCGGCTGTTTATTTAAGATCCGCGATAATTATTTTATTAAAAATTGGATTTTTGAAATCCCGTGAAGCATAAAAGCATTTTCGCGTCTGAAAAAAGCTTCCAAGTTTATTCTCTTGTTTATATAAATTCAAAACGTCCTATTTTAAAGTTATTTGTGTTTTGCTATACTCGAAAGTAATCTAATATCGTAAATTAAATTAAAAGTAAGGGTTAAGTTGAGTGTAAGACGGTGAATGGGTCTTCGGAAAGGATGGGTTCGTAATGCGTGAGTCATGGTCCACCCCGGGGTGCTGTGACAGTTGTGTCTCTAGGGTCCACGGTCTAACGAATGTCTATAATTCAATCAAAGATCTGGCCGACTCAGTCTACGCCCCTCATTTCATCCCCAAGAAAGAAAATTGAAATTTCTACTGCACACAGGATAAATTTAAGACTAAATCATAACTTTTTCAACTTTCTTTTGCTTACCTGTATTCGAGCTTCGTTTAACTTGGTACTTCTAGCCAATTCCTCTCGACAATAAATATCGGGGTAATGACTTTTTGCAAAGGCGGCTTCTAATTCAGCTAATTGTTCTTGCGTAAATGTCGTTCGATGTCTTCTTCTGGCTGGAGTTGGACAAGACGCTGTTGTAGGAGTGTGCCCCGCATGTTGAGGACCTCCAGGAGGTGTTACAGTTCCTAAACTACTACTACCAGACGTTACAGGTTCTGGCTTTAATTTTTTAAATGCACCATCTGAAATCAAACATACATTTCCGATTTAATATATCATCAAAGCATACAACGGCAGGTTTTTGTATAAAATGTCAATCGAGATTCGAACTCAAGAGAATGTAGCCATTTAACAAGGTTCTAGTTTAAAACTCCCAGGAGTACCATACTCGACGATTTTTCCGGTTCATTAACTTTGTTGACCTCAATAGTTTTATTATGCATACAGTATCCAGAGGTCGCAACTCTTGCTGACTATTTTACAAATGATTTTAAGGAGGAGCAGGAACCATCCATTTTGCCGTCCTCTCTGGGCAGACACTGGCAAAACATCAAGAAAGTTAGTCGTCTTGGCTTTGGTTGAATGCTCGGTTTAAGCCTGATCGAGGTTAATCGGCGATTAAACTACGAAATAGGCTTCTTTCGAACCTGGTTAGCTTGATAATGTCGGAAAGTTATTGGAAATACCAATAACTAAGAGCCAAAGAGACTGAAAGCAGAAATAAGGAAGTCCAGAGGCTGGGCTGCTAGAAATCGACGTCGAAAAGAAATTTTCTTTGTAGAAAATGTAGGGAAACAATAAAATATCCGAAGAATAGGCAGAATCTCGACAAGAGATTAATCTTTTTATGCTGCAAATTTTATTGGTTAATCAAGTATAATCTCCCAGTTCGGCCTTAAGGCCGCACAATCTTGACAATATAGAACAGAATAAATAAATCAAAAATCAGTTTTAAATATAAATAATTATTTTTCCGAGTCTCAGGTTTGGTTAGTTGAAATCAAGCGCTTTTCTATCAATCATAAACAATTTTTATATTTTTGGTTTCCTGATGATAACGTAAAATCGAAACCGGTTTATTAATGAAAATATAAAATTAAAATTTTTTAATTTTTCTAGAATTTATCAACAGTTGAGTGATAGTTCGTCTTCCTTTTCGATATACAGTAGAGCGTCGATAATCCGGACGTCAGAAATCCGGACCGTCGATAATCCGGATTCATTTCCGTTTGAAAAAAATTTTTTTTAGTCGTCTTACCGCTACAAAAGAATGTGTGGGCGTTCTTATATTTTTATTTTTACTAAACTTTTATTAAAATACCACATTATAACTTCATATTAATTAATGGTTTTCTTTATCTGCTGCAATTACTTAACTTCTAAAGTGATTTATTAAAGGTTTTAGCAAGCTTTCTTTTTGTTATGAACTCAAACGACCTTTCTTTGATTCTTTTTGAAAATCCGGACATTTTGATAATCCGGATAGGGTCCGGTCACAATTGATCCGGATTATCGACGCTCTACTGTAATTATTATTGGAAAGCTTGGGGGGGGGGGGGATAAATTCAATCACAGATGAGCAAAAACCAGGGGAGACTGATACTGAACTACTGGCCGATTATACATAAGAAAAATTGCAGTCATTTTGGGAATTTTGTAGCCGTTGGATTAATTTTTCTGCTCTACGTGGAATATCGAAAGATCAAACATATTGAAATTTTTTGAGAAAAATTTGAAGTTTGATTTTCTCAGTAACCTCGCTTATTTTTTTTTTTTAAATTTAAAATGTTTTGGCAAAATACTCCCTCTATATATGCTCTCCAGATATCAATATTGATTAATTATTATTTTCGGAGATATTAATTTTATAAATTTATAAATTATTTAGCTGCATTTTCACGATGTTAAATCCAAAATTATATGTTAAACTGATGAAAAATTGTTTACTTACAAGGAAGCTGTCTTTATCCAAAAAACATTCAATTTTTTAAAAAAACTGGGGATTTTTGAAAATACCAAATTTTGATTTTTTCCAAAAAATTGACAGATTTTGAATATTTTTAGAAATATTTTGGATTACAACATTTTTTAAAATCAAGTATGATGTTCTAAGTAAAAACAATTAGCAAAACAAAAAAAACAAAACAATGCTTGAGATAGAAGTAACTATAAAATTTCAAAAATTAATATCTTCGAAACTAATTTCGATATTGAAATTTGAAAGACATGTAGGGTAAATATCACCCAAGACATATTAAATTTTAAGAAAAAAAAGTGGATTTTTTGAACGAAACCGAAGAAATACGACTTTCAATTTTTTTTCGAAAAATGACAATATTTCTGATATTTTTATATATTTTTTCGAGAATAATATTCGAAAAATACGGTTTTCCTCATTCATATTTTAGCGTTCAGTCCACCCAGCCTGCATGATTAGAAATGGATTCAATCGGTAGTTTTAACCCCAACAAAGATTTTTTGCTGCTACAACAAATTTTATGCTGCTATAGCAAAGTTTTCTTCTTTTCAACAAAAAATTAGTTGGTTCAACAATTGTTTAAATTTTCAAATTTGTTCATTCGACAAATTTGCCTTTCTGAACAGAAAAAACTTTGTAATGGCAGCATAAAATTTGTTGCAGCAACAAAAAAACTTTGTTGGGCCGACAAATTCTTTGTCACAATGTGGTTTTCGCCCTACGCGAAAATTTGATGCAAAAACTGTGCTTCGGCCGAAAACAATAACTCAAAAAAATTAAAATTGTATAACTTTTGTGAAAGTTATAGCCCGTAGAGTAGAATTTAAATTGTAAAACCCCAGCAATTTGCAATTCAAATTTAAAACCTCTGTGAGATTCGAACCAGCAAACCGGTCTTCAGGAATAAAGCTTATATATTTTCTGGATCAATCATGAAAAGTTTTTGCCAACAATGAAAGTCAAAATTTAGATAGTATCTTTGCTTGGAAATTGTATTTCAACAAACCATAAATTAGAGAGATAATCTTTCAATGTATGAAGAGGAATAGGAGGGCGAATAAGGGAGGATATACTGCAGATTTTGAAATAAATATTGCAGTTTGAAAAATTGTAATTATTTTCATTCTTGCAAGTTGTACTTCATTATAAAGTCAATTAGATTTTGTAGAGTCTCTCAAGTATCTCTCACGTATCAACTATTTAAATTTTTAATCTCTCCCTTTTGAAATGGTATGTACATATTGAAGCACGTCATAGAAAATGTGACACATGTTACATTAACGTCAAGAGATGTAAAAGGGCGCAAGTTAAGTTTGAATGGATGATCTACTTATTTGCAATTGTACAAGGTGTTAAATTATTACTAGTTGAAGTGTTAAATTCAGTGAACTTTTAAAAATTAAATCTCCGTTTGGGGTTTTCGAGCATAAAATTTGAATTAGCATAAAGTAGGTAAACGTATCTGGGTTTAGAGACTAACAACATTCAGTCGAGAATAATAAGATTGTGTGATATTCTTTGTGGCGCGCGCCGGTGTCAGTAATTGTAATTAGGTTGGTACTAACTGCATTAATAAACAGTAATGAATTCAATAAGGTTTAGTTGCCGACAACGCCGTTTGGCGCCGTTTGTCGCCACAGTCACCTGCGACCTAAGGCATTACTTAATTTACAAACATTTATGTTTGCTTCTGATCTTGCAATTTTCTCCAAATCACTTTTTTCTATTTTAAACGAAATTCTTTCGATCAACTCTCAAATTCGTTGCTACCGCTTTCTTTTGTTTCCAAGAGAAAAAGTCTCTCCACACAGTAACATTTTCAGACTTTGTTTTGACTTTTATGGAATATTTATGAGGTAATCCGCGATAACTCCGATTCTTTTCTGAACGAACATGTGTGGATACACAATATGCCAAATTGAGTGTTAACCATAGTTTTTGATCCCTTCATGTCAGTGTGTGGTTGTCTCCGTTGTGCTATTGTGATCGTACATATGCTGCTGCATAAGTACAGTAAATTGACACTTCATTATGGACACCCTGAGCAGTCATTATCATCCCAGATGGACGCAAAAGACGCCCTCTTAAAATGCACTTTGTTGCGAATTATAGAGGATTGATTGACAGGTGGTTGGCGCTGCATAATTTAACAAGCTATAGATTTGTTTTTTTTCTAGGTTAGGTAGATGTATAAAATATGTAGACAGGCTAGGGAATAGAATATTCCAAGTTTTCCTGTTCCGTCGGATTAAGTAATGTCTCATTTTCAGCACACAAAAAATTAATATTATCTAACTGGATAACTCCGGTTGTGCGGCCTGAAGGCCGCACTGACCCGTAAGATTGCAATAATGTTTACAAAGAAATAGAAATGTACTTAAAAATATTTTGAATGGTTAGGAAGCGAAGTTTAGGAACAGCATCAAACACATCTTATTTTTACTGTTTTTGGCTTTTGTTTTCAAAATTCGTTAATGATCTGCAAAAATTAATGTTTATATTTGTAATTTACGCCCTCGACTACTGTAATTTTATCCGGGGTGAGATTATCGAACTTTCCCCTCTAAATATTGGTATTTGGGTAGGTTAAAATTCCATCATCGAAAAATGAGGTTACAATTTTAAAAATTTATTATTGTAGTTTTGTTTCTTCAGCAATTCAAATCGTTTTTAAACTGTCAGACGCAAATACAAGCTAAAATTGCAATTACACGTAAACCTGAGAGTTTGAAAACGGTTTAAAGTGCTGAAGAAACTAACCTAAAATTGTTAATTGAAAAGTACTGTTGCCTAGCAACGCACAAAAGCTTTAGTTCGAATCCTCTTATCCCAGTTTTTCAGTTGCAGGTTAAACCAAAAAATTAAAGAAGCTATTTTTTACTCAATCAGTGGTTAACCCAAATTTTTCGGGTTAACCCGCAACTGAAAAACTGGACGTTAGTAAATAATGTCTACCTGTTTTTGAATGAGTAATTTTTTTATCATAAAATATTGTTTTTTTGTTGCAAGATTTTAGTATCAGTCCGCTCTTTATCAGAGAAAATTATTATTTTGCAATATCTGCTATTGTTTGACCTTTTAACTGTAGATATTTAGAATATTAAGTTAGTTTAATTATTAAATAGTATACTAGATATCGGGGAAATCGATAATAAATAACATTAGTATACTATTTTATAGGGTGCCGAAAATAGATCAAAGTATACGAATTTAAACCTGATCCCCGATCCACCTGCTCTTGATTCTATCAGAATATCTGAGTAATTGAATTATTATTTTCTGTATCATTCAGTGAGCATGGGGAGGGGGGGGGAATTGACGGCAATATAAAAATAACTCAGATTTGTGTTGATTGTTTTCTAAGCCAATTAGAATGCAAGATTGCAGCTAAAAATTATTTAATATCAATTATTACTCCACTATGCTGGCGCCGCCTAGCGGTCAACTTGGAAGTATTGGTTTTACATCTGACCTAGTATGGCCAATACTACAAACGTTGCAAACTAAATGGAATTTACCGTCGACATTTTGACTCCTACATACACAAGTCTGGTTTGTATTATCTTACGTTGATATCTATTTTAACCAGCAATCTTAGATTATTAAAAAAGTTATTCCATACCCCCCAGACCCCCCGGTTTCTAAAACGGCAGATATGTGTACATGTTTTGCGATTGTTTTTATAAGATAAAAATCTATTACCTTTTCGGAACAAAACAAATTTTTCAACAAGCATAAAATAATATTAACGTTAATTTAACGTTAAAATGTCCGTCAAATTAACGTAGATTCCTATTATATAAACTATTTAATTATTTGACCTATTTTTAAGCGTTAATTATTAACAAATATTATTAAATTACAATCAATTGGAAATTTTTAAAATAATTTGATTGGGGGCGGACTGGCACTAAAAATCAGTATTTCTTTTTAAACCTTTTTATTATTTATCATTTTAGACTGATTAACTTCTTAAAAGCCCGGATTGAAAACAGTTTTAATTAAACCATAAATAATGAACTCAAAATAAGCTGTATAAATTTTGGGGTAATCAAAAATTCTTAAAATAATCAAAGCGCATTCTCCATATGACCATTGCGCATTTGACGTGATTGATTTATTAAATTAGAACGAAGGCTTGCGAAAAACAACTTTGACGTAAAACATCAGACTGCAATTTTGCAAAAATACGTTTGCAGTTCGAAATTTCCAAAGTAAAGGAATCAAAATCTAAAATTATCCGATTGTTTTCAATTTTTTTCATTCTATGTTGAAATCGTGGATTAAAATTCAAAAAATCATTATCCTCATTCCTTGCACATTGCCAATCCGCCTCCTTCTGAAAAAATCCTACCGGGATAAAGGTATTACGATGGTTTGTATTAATTAAGAGACTGCTATCTATAAGCGGTTTTAGGAACCAAGCCTAAGCTTGAATGAAAAAATAACTTTATTCGGACAGTAGGTCCCCTTTATGTGTGAATACACTCGAACAATCACCAGGCGTTCGTTAAGTACCATACTGTTGAGAAGAAGGACAACCGTCGGAGGAAGCAACGGGAATTCATCCTGTTTCAAATTATAATGGCTCTGCGACGGGAAGGAAGGAGTGAAACATGCTTTTGCTCTCTAACATTTCAATCGGCTTTTAGAATTCTGTTCAATCATTTGTTTTCTAAATTTAAAGTACTAACCAAACCTACCGCACCCCAAGCGGGTTAGAAGTGCAACAGCCGTCCATATGGGCAAAAAATTGAAATTTCTTAAGTTTTAAATTGAGAAAAGGATTTTACAAAATGAAGCAGTGTTGAAAACATGCAAAAGGTACCTGAGTGATCGGTGATTGATCGTGGTGCGGACGGTGGCGTATGTGCAGGAGTATGTGGATGATGTTCATGAGAATGTGGTAACGAACCATAAAGCGCTGTAAAGTCCTCAGCCGAAGATCCACTAGTATTGCACTTTCTCGGCGTTCCTTTATCGCCATTAGAACCACTCATAAGGTGACCGTGATGATCGTCCAATAATCCGGAAACTCCTAACAAATTACCAACACCAACAAGATTTGGTCTTAAATCGTCCATCATTGATTTTTGGGGACAAGTGTTGAAATTTAGCTGACGGCTAAAGATGGCCGGAAAAATATTAAACTGTTGATGGGATATTTCGTCGGAAGCGTGGGCCGAAGCGCCCAACGCGCCCACGCTGGACGAAACACCTTTGAAATCCAACTTGAGGCTGTTCTAAACCGATTGAAAATTTTTCATGGAATCAAATTATTGTTCGCACTAACAAGAAGTCACTTTTTAATTAACACAAATTAAATCACAACCGCGAATCACTAACGCCAATATTCTATAATTGTTTATTTGAATCGGCTTGAAAAAAGTGGTGCCAAATGAAAACTTCATGTTGGATTTAAAAAAAGATTTGAATTCATATTTGAAAACGTTGATTGAAACAAGAAACGTCGCCACCTGTTCTTTATTAAAACTCAATCACAAACAATTGGCTGGTGCTTGATATAGTTAATATCTGTGACTGATTCAATTAAATTTTGGAGCACATTTAACTCTGATCCCAATATGACTAGCTTATGCCTAAGCCAAACGGCAAGTGACTATAACAACATTAAATCGTGATAGTGTTGTTCTGTTATCTGCTGGTTTGAACCAAAGCTTTTAAAGACACACGTCAGCCCAAGCCGTCTCTTCTCGCAGCCGCTATCATCCCGATTCACCCTCGAACGTACCATCCGACTTGGCTCGCACACTCTAGAACAAGGGGTAGTTTGAGATATCCAATTGAAACGGTCGCGTGCTTCGCACTCACTCCGGATTGGCCGCAACCGTAAAACAACTCCCTAGCAACCCCAATGAAGGGAAATTACTGTCAAAATGGTGGATTTACCCTCGAGCTGTAAGTTCGATTTTTATGTTTTGACACAGAACTTTGTTCGTTTTTCATGATGAAGTGTTGTGTTCTTTTATACTAAGTTGTTTATTGAAACGTAGCTTAGTCGAGATAATTATGTATTCTATTAAAAACTAAAATACAACTCGCTAATTGAAATCAGTTAGCTTTATTAATAAAAAAAGGATTTCCTTTTTTGATTTAAAATCTTTCAAAAGATTTAATAAGCTTTTCAACCAAATCATTTTTAATTCGTAATTTCGCTCTTCTTCCTTTTTTTATTTAATTGTTAAAACGATGCACCTCATGCACCGATTTACGGTTCTCTACAATTGTCTTATTCGGAAGCTTTACAGAAATAACATGATCAGGTGATCTGGAGATTTTCACAATTTCATTAAACATTAAACCGATTTAATTAAAAAATTTGGGGTGAGATAGTATTGGCGACTGTGCTATCAGCCGGATAAATTCACTCTTATAATTCCAATTTGGCTTTCATCACAAGGAAGCAGGATGGAAGAAAAACAAATTAGGTTTTAAATTGGGCAAAAGTATCCGTTCCATAGTTTTGTATTTTTTGAAAAAACTGTAAAACAGTGAACTTTTAAAAATGCATTTAATTTTGAATGGACAACATAGAGTTTCCTGCCCTTTCCACTTGAAGCCCAAAGCAGAAAGGTTATCAGACCCTTCCCGTTTATACTTCTTGTCAAAGTAAATAACTCGCACTGTTAGACCGTAGACTCCAGTTCCAGTTTTGGAGGATAGAATTTTCTAAAACTTAAAAAATATGGAACAAAAACAGTTTTTCACAAGGGAATATCTCAAAAACTAGAAGAGATACGTCAAAAATAGTAGGAATAATCTTGTAGGAAATTTTATGAGCTTTAATTTTATATAGAACGACTTTTTGGCTACGGCTAACCGTTTTTGAGATATAAGCGATAAACCAAAATCTGAAACCTCTTTTGTCCAAAAGTCAAAAATTGGAATCTAGACGTTTGATTTTAAATCCCCGTTTTAAAGAAAAAGTCAAAGAGAATATTTAGAATAAGTCATTGCAGACCGGGGGGAATACCCCCCAGCTCTATAATAGCAATGTATAGTAATTAAATATTAGTTTGAATTAAAACAAAATTTTAGGGACAACTATAAATAAATTCCTTTTGTCTCCTGGTGAACGGGAATTCCGAAATTATTTAAAAATAAAATTAAGGTTCTACGGTTTAAAAATATGGACTGATGCTGATAAAGGTAGAATTTTATTACATTTATCTCTAAATCTCACCAATCTGTAAGAGTTTAAACTATTTTTAAATTTAACTTTTTAACTGTTGGTTATGACTATTACTGGAGGGTATTCCATACCCCCCCCCCCCCCGACCCCCCGGTTTATATTGCATTTATATATTTTTATTGGAAACAATTGCAAGTTTACATTTCATTTATAGGAATTAGTAAAATTCTCTTTCAATAAAAATACTACACAGAACGATGGAGTAATCCACTAAAGTATTTTTAGAGCCGCCCGTCGCCGGCAGTAAAGTAAAACAATTGCTTTTACAAAGAATAAAACTTGAAGTCTCACGTTTGAATTCTGATGACGGCGACGCTCAAATCAAGTTGATTGGTAACTACATATTATTTTGTTACCAGCCTGGGCATATATTCTTCTAATCTTGTATACCGGGTGTTTGTTTTTCAATGTTCATCATAAAGATCTTGGTTCTACCAAGTTAGAAATATCAATTTAAGAAGATGAATTTTTAGGGTTTTAAGAAATTAATTAAATAATTATTAATAATTATTAATAAATAATACCATCTGTGGTATCCCAGTGGTAACCAAATGAAAAGGACGGGGAAGGGTAGTGCTCGAACAAGATGGGCACAGCCAGGACCGTATTTAGACTAAATGTTAAAATTTTAGTTTAGAAGATTTTTTTTCTGATTTTTTTACGATTGCAGTCGGACTTCCTGAACTTTAGTAATGGATAAATAATTTCCGGGGGGGTTAACCCCTAAGCCCCCCCCCCTTAAATACGGCCTTGGAAACAGCCGCCGTCTTTGAGTCCAGAGAGATGCCAATTAATAGATGGACGAGTGGATTCGGTTTTGTTCAGGTCTTCCTTTTCAGTCACAGCCTCCTCTCTTCTCGATAACAGTTGGGAAATGGATATGGACATTAAAAAACTCAAGAATAAACAGGTTAATTGAATTCGACATATTCAAGTAAAACAAAACAGAGTGTGCGACAAATGCAATTGAATTAGTCAAAATGATACCAATTCAAGATGCTTTCTTGGACAAAAAACGGTAGAGGTATATCAAAATGGAATATAATACAGGTAACCTAGCAGGAAATCATGAGAAATTTAATAAACGAAAAAGAGCTGGAGTTTATACACAAGAAAATCCAAATTGAAAAATTGTGTAATATAAATTATTTATTTATCTGTTACCGTTACGTAATAGCTTACTTTCTACACTGATTTGAGTTACATAATGAGCCACTTTTACGCACTAGTGCAGAAAGCGATTTATTTTCTACCTTGTTGCTTACTTTCTACACTGATCACATAAACTACTATTTAAAAAAGCATAATTTTTTTTTTAATTTTCATATTTTAATCCGGCTCAATTGACCCTGTAATTTAATTGTGTTTAAACGAAAAAACTGCAATAATAATATAAACTATTATCTTTTTATCTACTACCTTTATAATAGCAATAGTTCACTTTCTACACTGATTTGAGTTACATAATGACCACTTTTACGCACTAGTGCGAAAAGTGACATCTTTTCAACATTAGTGTTTACTGCGCTTATTGATCATAAATTACCATTTTGAAACATATACATGCAATTTTTTAGTCCGGTTCAGTTGATCCTGTAATGAAATTGTGGTCTTTGGTTAATTTATCTTTAACTGCGTTTAATTCATTTACCAGATATTTTTTCAGTTTTCTACGTGGCTGAACGAACCTTGATCCTGGTGGAGCAAATTTGAACGTATAAATCTGTACCTATGTCATTTAAAAATATTTTGTTGAAGGATTTTATTATATAGACGCTATTTAATCAAATTTAAAGCCCTCAATAAATTCTCACACGTTGAGAGTTGGATCATAAAAGAGTTTTTGTATCACGTTAATCAGTACCCGTATTCATAAAAAGACTTTAAACGTTGACACGTGTAAAAGCGTGCTATCACTCAATGGGAAGTGTGCCGTTTGCACCCTGCTCTAAATATTTATATATAGCAAATCATCTGCTACCCTCCTACTCTATTCAGCCAATTTGGCAACCGACAATCACGCAATCAAAACATTTCAATCTAAACAAATGAAGTAATAATTATCTAATCAAAATGTTTGACAATAAAGCTATTATTGTACTTAAGACACGAAAATTAGGGCGGTTATTCGAAACATTTGAAAACGTGAAGTTTTAGGTAGGTTTTTAAAATTTCCAAAACCATCAAAACATGCTTACTAATGCGAAAGTATTGATTATTATTTTTAAACTTTGACTTTTTGTAAATCTGTCAGACCGCATACACGTCAAGCACACCTGAAATTTAAAAAAAATGGAGAGTTGGAGAGGTATTTTTTATATAAAAATGTATAAAACCGAGTCCAGCTTTTATTTATAGAAGAGGATGGGAAAATCTTACTATTTAAATTGAAATGTTTGTGGATAGCCCTTGATCGTCGTATAAGCTAGCTTTACGCTGTAGAGGAAGCTAGGGTGTTAACCAGGTGTACTGAAAAATCAGCAATTTACCAAATTCTTGATTAAATCTGAAGTCAAAAGACAAGTGTCTAACTAACTAATTTATAAAATGCCAGGAAATTTATTCTGTTTGAGAAACAATGTAATTGGAAACCCAGCGAATTTGAAATTGTAGACAGTTGAATGTACCAATATTGGTATTCAAGATATTGTGACCAGCGAATTGTCACTAATGTGCGTAAATAATTGCTGAGTTGTTATCAGCACTTTAGATTGCTTGTTAGCAATCTAAAGTCACTTTGACGCCAACAGACGAATCCAAATCAGTATATTATAACGAAATTAATTATTAGGGGCTATTATTACACTTAGAATAACATTTTATTAAAAAAGGGACGATTTGTTAATTTAAAAATTGTTTAATTCCCGCGAGTTGGTTGTCTTGGCGCCAACTAGCGGTGGAACAATGGGAATTATCGCCAATCGTCGTTTTCTGTTCTAAGTTTCAAAGTTGACCAAATCATCTCGTTGCAAGTAAGTAAAATATTTTTAATGTTAAGCTCAATTTTGAGATATACTGCTCTGTGTGTAGGTGCATTTCTTTGTTGAAAAAGTAGTTTGTGTGTTAGCATTTTAACCTCTCAAGAGGACAATAATAAATTGACTTAGAAGCTAATGTTTTCAAAGAGTGCAAATTAATATTTATTGAGTGTTGGTTGAAATGCCGAGCTTTAAAGCACTGGAATATTTGGTTGTATTTTAAAAATGCGCAAATACCGCATGTGTATACCAAATATACACCGCATTAGGAAGTTGCTTTTTACAAGGGCTTTTTAAAAATGTATAAAGGTGGAAGCGGAAGCTTAAAAGCTTTAAGCACGGTGGCCAATTACTAAGGTAAAAAGCCTTGCATACATGATGCTCGCTAATACACGACAAGCAAAAAGCTTCAATTTGCAATTTTTTTGTATAAATAAACGACAATCGTGTTAATACCGGTTACATTTTTATATTCAAATCTAAGTGCTCGAATGTACAATTTTTATTCTCATTTGAATATTTTTTCTACGTGTTATTTAAAACTAACATGTCGCTTCTGTGCATTTTATAAAATATTGATAAGTCGAAAAGGACAGACACGTATCGAGCGCAATCGGGAAGCGAATCGGAGTAAGTGGCTCCGAGTGGTTGCAAAAAGAATTTGTTTAATCCACTACTGGGTAATTATAAGTTTTAGAGTTTGCGTTATAGAAATGGAAACTTAAAGAAAAATTAGGAGTTTACTAAAAGCTAAGTATGATCCTCTCTGATTATCCCGGAAACATAGCGCAGACAATCATTCCCATTTCCGGTAGCTGGTGGCTTCGACGCTTCGGCTTTTATTAGATTTAAACTAAAAGATAAAAGTGTTCAAAGTGAAAACAAAAAATACAAACGTTTTACTGTTTCTTTTTTGATTACCTAAAATATTTTAATGCGTGTAAATATTTTTTCAACATCACAAAGGTCCAAACTTATTATGTTTGAAGAAATTGAAGTTGTCGTTTATTTTCCCCCTATATGTGAATTTACCTCGACTCGCAACCCTCATACCGCCGGACAGTGCCCATCAGTCACCAATGATTGAAAAATAAATTTGATTTGCTTTTCATCGCGTCTTCTCGTTTCCTGATTATTTTGAATTTTTCTACTACAAATACTTTCTTTGCGACGCAACGCCTGCAACTTGGATATTAATTAATTTATTAATTAACAACGAGGGAATCTGATGCGGGGGATCCAAAACATTTCTGTTTAATTAACGAAACGTACGCATAATGCAATGTCAAAGCTATGATATCGGATTAGGAGTTCCCAAATCAAAGTGCTCCCTTCCAATATTTTTGGAAGTTTATCAATTTCAATTGTTTGATTTCTTTATTCCCTAACAGATTTACTGCAAAAAGTAAAAAATAATGAATTATTTATAAGATAGTGGATACGTGCTTTTGCGAAACGTGACAGATTGGTCATGAATTTTCCAGTGAAATAAATCTAGTAATGATAACAGCGGGACTTCTGGGGACATAGGAAGCGGCGCGGCGCGCTGAGGACATCTGATCGTCATCGACGTCGAAAAACTAATCACAATTTATTTCCATTTTATTTCGGCTCGGATGCTCGATGGGGTTTTAATATTTTCACTTGTTAAATGTTTGTAAAAATTAAGTTAGTAAAGAAAACTTCGAGCAAACGAAATTTTCCACTTAACAGAAAAAGTGAGCTAAAGTTGCGAAAGTGCCCAACTTTCAGGTGTAGAAATAATAAAAAAAGTAATGACATGAAATGGAAATCAAACCGAGACGGTATCAGTTTTGTCTATTATTTTCAGGAAACTTCAGTCTAAATAAGTATGGGGTGTATAAGCTTTATCCTGATTGGTCGATATAAATGACAGCTCGCAGCGTAAGAATGATTGCTTCTTCTTGCTAACGCTGGGGGCGCTACCAAGTATTGAGGGTTATTTAAGGGTGGAAAGTGAAAATTGTCCGGCCTTTGCAATATACAAACAAAATTTTACGACTCCGACTGGGTCGACCATTTTATCGCAACCCTTAATCGTTCACATCTCGACGAAGACCTCGGAACTTCCCAACTACAAAAGTAAAATAAAAAAATCACTGCCAGGCTATAAAATAAATTTAAATTCTTCGCTCAAAAGTATTTTCCGCATGCTGGATAGGCGCCCGTGTTGGTCGTCCATTAAAAAGTCATTAAACATCATCTCTTGCAATTACAAACTTGGACTCTTTTCCCCTTACATCTCACTTTATCTGGCTTTTCAAAAGCATTACATAAAGGTGCATATTTTATGAGACATAAATGTCACAAACACATTAAAAAAAACCGCTTTTAAAAAACATTTTAAAACGTTTCGTTTCTCTCTCGGTTTTGACTAACGCGCGCTCTTTCGGTATTAAAATTTTAATAGCATTATCATTTTTAACGATCATTTTGCAAGCAAATTTGAGTACTACCTGCTGTGCTACTAAAAATTTGAAATTAAAAAATTTATTCTTCCGGAAGTCTGCGCATTAATCGCAACGTGCCGGCTTAATTTGTTTACGTCGATTGTAAGTAAATTTATTGCCGAAAAGTTGACACACCGGCCAGAATAGAGGTGAATGTGACTGCCCAATCCCCAAGGTTGTAAAAGTACGGCGAAAAATCTGGATAAGGACTTTAGCAACTGATGATGGACAGCCAGACGAACAAGAAACTGAAGACAAATAATAAACAATATCAAACTCCCTTGAACCCGAATACTGCACCTGTTTTGAGCTATGAGACTCTTTTCGTAACAAAATTTTCACGATTTAATTTTGAAAATCGATTTTTTGATGCAAATTTTAAAAGTTTAAGTTCGTGTTAGCTGTATAAAATATTTACTTGGCGGTACGTGTACTCTACGTGGGTCTAAGCAATCCGAATTTAGGAAGGGAGAGAGCGTGTTCATTCCACTGCATGCGGTTACAGAGGAAACATCGTTCGAGCTCCTAGATTATCGAGTTCATTTGCGCTCCGAGGATTGTTATAATTCACACGTCCTCCGAGCGACTCCGGACGGTTTTCCCAACCCCTGACATTGTCAAATTTCGGATCTCAGTAATTTTAGAGTTCGGTAACCTTAGGGAGAGTTTATCGCTAGTCAAAACGGCCGAAACGTTTTGACGGCTCGTCGAAACGAGCGTAGCTAGGGGTGGAGGGCGTAGTTTTGACAAGTGAAACCACGGGAAATCTCGGATCCGGGCACTCTAAAATCCACATTTTTGAGTGATTTGAAAAAACATAAGGTCTATTAAGTAATTCTTACAGGCTCCACCTCCTGCCTGTTGTCAGTGACCAATGGTATTGCACAATATAATTCAATAATTTTAGAATCAATTTTAGTTAATTTTGGAAAAACTACTGGATATTCCGCAAAATTGTATAATTAATATTTACTATATAGACCATTACCTGCCATCTAGTGCAAAAACTTCGTCGAAATTCGAAAACAGAAAACATCGACCGGCCCCCAAACAAGAAAGCAAAGTTGAGGGAAATATTCAACAATTAATAAGTAAAATAAATCAAATTTGACAATCCCCCTAATAAATTAAAAGGGACACGACAATATACCACTAGCATACTCGATTACCACGGTTGTGCGGCCTAAAGGCCGCACTGTTCCTTGATTTTCCCATAACCAAAACACTATTTATTTTTAGTTTGACAAGAAATATTTATAAATCAATCAATCAATTCAATTATGGAAGTTTTTTTCGTATTCTACTAATACCTGTACTTTGTCGAGACTTTGGGCCGGATGATATGATCAAAGACGCCTAACCCGACTATACTGAAAAAATAATTCATCATTTTGATGAAAATTCATCATTTTTACGGCAATGAACAAAATTCATTATATTGATGAAAAATTCATTGTATTCATGAAAAAAATGATTGTATTTATGAATTTGTTCATCAATATCATTAATTTTGTTTATCGGCGCAAAAATGAAGAATTTTTCATTAAAATGATGAACTATTTTTTTCAGGATACTTAGGTTAGGTACAAGATACGTCTTTGATCTTATCATCCGCCCCAAAGCCTCAACAAAGCCAGAAATACCCAATAATTTGGGGTCGCCCAAAATAGTTGCCTGCTAACTAAATTATTATAAGTTGAAAATCTCTGAAATTCTTTAAAAATCACTAGAATTCCGCTGAAAATCATTAAAATTCTTTGATATCTCCGAAATTTTTTGGACATATTGTAGGTGAAAATGGTTTTCGAATTGAGGAGAAAGAAAGCTTCGAGTTTTTACTCAAAAATAAAAAAACAAAAAATTTGAAAATTACTTATATTTGTGCAAAAATAATCTAATTTAGGATTAAAAATCTTGAAAATTCCAAATTCATTTGTGCAAAAAATGGTTGTCAAGCTGAATGTTGACAGTTTAACGGTCAAATCTGGGAAGACCAGGAGTTGTATTGAGGCAGCATTTCAAACCACTGCCACATTTTCCCGCAGGTATTTCAGCAACTGTACAGGACTGCTGACACCATGTCGAAGGTGTTGAAACTTGCCCAATTTTGCACTGCTCCCCCTCTGTAAAATAATTTAAATATTTTACACCAAACCTTTTTTTTGCAATTAATTAAAATATTGCACTTACCATTTTGCGAGAAGGCAACGTTGAGTAAACTTACAGCGACAATGCAAATCAATAAAACTTTCATTTTGAAACTGAAAATTTTTGTTTAAAACTAAGATCTGTAACAAACTACTCTACAACTGAAACAGAGTGTGAATAACACCCTCCAGCAATATCAAATATTTATACTTATTTTTTATGTATATTTTAAAATGAATTTCCATAAATAATAGGTCTAATAATTAATATTAATTTTAAAATAATTTTTTTTAAATTGTACCGGAAGTATCGAAGGGGCTAGTTGACGTTAATTGCTTAAAAATTAAAATTACAAACAATTAAACCCATTTTTATTTGGGTATAATATTCAAATGACTTTAAAAATATTAACAATCCAAAAGGAAGTGCGACATCTGCAGAAGAAAACTCCAAAATTTTTATTTGCAAATAAGAATAATTTTTTAGTGCAGTTTATGCGTAAATAAGTGCAGTAATGTGGTTTAGTGGGCGGAGCCGACCGCAGTTGCCTGCTAGGAGTGCAACTGTTATTTTATTTATTTTAAAATTTAGCTTAAAAGCAGATTTCTGCCAATTTAGATCTGTAGATCGTAAAAAGTAACATTAAACTGTTGTGGATAGGTAACTCAAAACTTCTATTATAAAAAATTCAATAAAAAATTTAAGAGAGCAAACTTTCCTTTCCAAGTTGCAAACTTTGTCACTAAATTTAAAATAAGATACGTGCGAATTACTCGCTTGGTGTTTATTTCATCGAGTGAGATTGAAGTTGCAAGATAAAAAAATAGTTTGAATAATCGGACAGGTGGTAGAATATGCTTTGTTTACAATGCCATTAGGGTGCGAATTCTGTTGGTGGTGGTTGGGCATAATGTGATAGGGTTCCGATGGAGCTGTAATCCAAAGACGATATTCATGGATCAGTTCGTACTCTGTGCATTGATAATAATCGGCTTTGTGGTTATTGGAGCCCCCACGGAAAACTTGACCTTATCAAGCCTTAATTTATTGAAAATATCAAATTTATATAGCTAATCGTATAATTATTGAAAATTGAGAGAGTTTGCATTTTAGAATGTAAAAGTAGAAAATAAAAACTTTTTTTTGCAACAAAATTCGAATACATTCATATCTTTTGAGTGGAACCACATTTGCATTTTCATGATGTATTAATTCAGATTTAGGAGCGCGTGTGGTTGAAACCAGCGAAGATACTTTATATTGTCGCATTTCAAAACCCTCGAGCTATGCAGATATAGGATTTCAATATCTACAATATACAATATGACTTATAATGCAAAATCTATATGAAATTTCAATATAGCAGTAAAATTTTATGTTTTTACATTCGCTTTCGATTCTCTTATTATATTATTTTTACATAATAGCTATAATAATTACATCGAGGTAATCAGTTTAACTGTACAATTTGTGATACAATTAACGAATAGTAAAATTTTCGATTATAATTAGGGGGTATGGAAACAATGGGACACTGCATCAATAGAAGTACATAACAGATTGTGGGGCGTGTACTGCTCAAAATACAATTATTAAATAGAGAGATATCCACATACACATCACATAGTACGCAAAAGTTGAAATAGAGTTTGGAGCCAAAGCAAAAAGAGGATGTATGTATATGTGCATGCATATATGTTATAATTAAGTCGTTTCATATGTAAAATAGGCTACGTAGATTATACATTGATTGTCATTTAACCTGCACACAACAAGACAATGTAACACTGCAACATAATTGCTCTATGTTGTATCTTCTAATTGATCCCTTTCATTTTTTCTTCATTTTCTCTCATTGTCATCCTTTTTCGTGGAAGCTCCTAATTTTTGTCTCACTCGGTATATCTACCAATTTTGCTTTTTTTTGGCAGTTTGGCCTGTGCAAAACTAAGCCCCGTGATTAAACTGGACGTAAATATTTCATCCACGCTTCGTTGGAAACCACCAAATTTGAATATACAATTTGCTTGTGGAGCTTTTAATTTAAATTTAAAATTTTACCACAGCCAAAAACAGTAATTAAACGCCAGTTCTTATTTTTTTGACTTTGGGAGTTTGTTTAACCAGAAGTTTTTGGACAAATATCTAGAAAAATAAAATAAAACATATGGGTTTTTAACATATTAATTTAAATAAGGGACCATTGTGAAGTAATAAGGTAACCACCGTCCATTTTTTTTAGTTTGTTCAAATACTTTGCTTATAATCGGAAACTGGATACTATTGGTACTACTATATTACCGGCCAATGAAAATGTTGGTTTTGTCCTACAAAAATGCCGCAGGCGATTTTTAAACGTATAAAAATTTTTATTGTTTAAATTAGATAATAATAAACTCCAAATGAATTTTAAAGTTGCAATAACAACTTTTTGAGTTCAACTACATTGTAACTTTAAAAACTTTTGCCTGCTGTCAAGTGCTATCAATCTCAACAAGCTCTTGCTAGCACAATGTTGTTTTAAACAGCTTAATTTGTCAAGCTTTTTTTTCATTTTCATTTCTGAACAAAAAAGACTTTGTTGTGGCTACTAAACACTTTGTTGGGGCGACAAATCCTTATTCATTCATATCTTACTTTGTCATGAATGTAAGTTTTCTTACATGTTTTCTTTTGTTTTGGCTTTTTAAACTTACAGTTCAAATTAATTTATTTTAGTATCGTATCTTCGCTTTAGAAACTAAAAGGTTACAAATTTTTTTTATTGCAAAATTCTTCCAGAACACCGAGTCACCGCTGGAAGCAATTTTTCGTATGAAAGGAAATTATTTATTCTTGGAGAGGATGGAAACTTTTTAACGGTAAATATTAAAAAACACAGGAATGACTCAGGTACGTCTGATAATTTGGATAAAAGATATCAGAAATTTGGGAAATAAATTTTGTAAAATACAAAATTATTCACCACCTAACTAAAAGATTGAAATTGTGGATATTAGGGTTGCTTTAGGGTTAATGTAAATGATGGGCAATGTAATGGAGCGCGTAGGTGGACGAAAAGCTCGGTATGCTGTGGTAAGCCAGCCGTGCAGGTATTTTAAAAGCTCCCCAGCACAAAACTGCGTGCGGTAAGTTGCCATGGAAACCGCACATCGCCGCGAGCTGGAGCTTATTGATCATCCGGTGTCTAAACAGTGCTGTACTCAAAACAACTACAAATTTCTATTACAAAATAACAACAAAAAGTAATCCATTTCAATTACAACGGAACAGAGCAATTCTATTTGTTCTAAAAGTACCCACAAAATTAGACGAGTTCCATGTTGAGGGAAATGCAGGAAAATTTAATATTCCATTCTTTTAATGCATTATGCA
Organism: Cantharis lateralis; assembly: GCA_963170105.1. Taxonomy (NCBI): domain Eukaryota; kingdom Metazoa; phylum Arthropoda; class Insecta; order Coleoptera; family Cantharidae; genus Cantharis; species Cantharis lateralis. The sequence continues at coordinate 3,024,881 of OY720627.1, forward strand.
AAAGGTTTTTTGTTGAATTGTATTTAAATTACTTTTTATATCAAAATAAAATATCTCGGTAGAATTCGGACTGCAGAATATTTTTTTGATAAATTGGTGACCCCGCTAAAATATATAGCAATTTACCGCACAACCCGATAGCAAAAAATGATGGCTAAAATTTTCCTATTTTTAAGGGACAGGCTAGGTCCACCCTGTAACTCATCTTGTTAAATCACATTATCTTGCTAAAAGATTTTAAATTTTTGATACAACTTTATATAGGTAGGCAATTGAAATCTTTACCGATTTTATATACAATTTTTTGCTTCGCGAAGAAAAAGAATTCGGTTAATTTTTAAAATAAAATTTGTTATGGAGTTATGAATTTTGAGGAAAGTTAACTTAAACAGATTTGGAAATACGTTTTATACATTTTTTAATCAACCAAGATTATAGAACCATATAAAAAATAATATTAGGTTATTCATTTTGGGTTTGTAGCAGCGGCGACTCGTCAGATGGAGCAAAAGAGGCTTAGCCCCCCTGAAATTCTGGATTTATGGATTATACTGTACTGTATAACTTCATGATTAACCTTAATCTACCTAGGAAATACATAGGGTTAAATCTAAATTTAATTTTTTAAGGGTAGATTTAAGTAAGATCCTGAACAAGCGCTGAATCGCAGACAGTTGGAATCTCGTTAATGCGCGTCACTGCAAAAATATGAAACGAATTTAACCAATCAAGAGTTTCTAATTTAAGATTCAGTAATTGAATACTCTTAGCTTAATATTTAATATATCTATTATATATTTAATATAAAAACAGAAATAAATTAGAAGAAACGAGATTTAAAGAATATGATATAAGCAAAACAGTATTAGTAACAAGATCAATAATATATAAATGGAAAAGTAAAATACGTTCGGGATAGCGCACGTGGGTTGCATTAACCGGCTGTGTTCTAATTTTTGAATACAAAGTGAAATTTGAAAAACCATGACTATCCTAAATTTAAGAGAAGGTCATAGCAACACAAATTGTATATAAAAAGCCACCTTTGTCTGTCTTCTAAAGTCTACCTAAATACAATCTAGGAGCATCGGGATTGGTTCATTTAAGATAGCAACATAAAAACCATTGGAAGGCTTCGATCAGTGCGGCCTTCAGGCCGCACAACGTTAGACAATCTGGTAATTCTAATAATAATTAAACTTAAATCTAGATAAAATTGTAACATCACTAATTGTTGCATTGATGTGATATCACAAAAAGATATCGCTGTGATATTGTTACAATGACTTTTGTGACTTTGGTAAAATTAAAATGAGTAAAAAATCTAGAGTTTACATAATTTTACATAATATAAAGGTTGAAATATAATATACAAAAATAGAGGCACTTAGAAAAAGTAAAGACTTTTTTATTTCTAAAAGAATTTCCCACATTTTCCAGTTCGAGGCACTTAATTCGTTAGTCTTAAAAAAATCAGCACAAATAGAATTAAAGAGAGTTTATTTGATATTAAGCTTGAAATAAAAATTTTCTACTTTATTAAAGAAAAGAAACGAAGATAATGAAATAATTTGGTTGAATTTTAGTGAATTAGGATCAAATGTGATGTGGCGCAGCTCAACAACAAAGTCTCGAACTAATCATTTGCAAACCTTGCCGGAATGCAGGAAAACGAGAAAATTTGCAGGAAAAGCCGCCGCGACGTCGGATGATTCAGTTTAGCGCCGGCGTCTCCGATAACATCTCTCATCGATCTCATCTTGATTTTTATTATTATTTTATATATTTGGTTTTGTGTCGCTTTTTTAAAATTAATTTGAAATAGATTTTTGAAAAGAATGTAACCCTACTAAATGCATTCTGTGTGGGGTTGATTTTTGCGTTGTAAATAGGGGTGTTCTTTATGCTCCCTAACCTGCACTTGTAGCCGACACTTTTGAAGTGCACATATGTATGCACCCGCCCTTCGAAATTTGTAACTAGAGATGTTATCGGATGCTAATGAGTGTCCCATAGGGTACCAGATAGAACCCCTTCATTAGCCTGTCATTATGATCTCTCGTCAACACTTCGATTTCAATAAGATTCAATAAAATTCTATGGGGTGTATCCACATGCTACATTATCAAAATTAGAAGGGAAAGTGTGATTGTAATTCTCCATACAATTGCTGGTCTGCACTAAAGCGCAGTATGTGCATTTTCTTTTCAAAATCTATTTTTTTGTGGTTTTTTGATCATCAATTTTTTTTATTCTACTACTGGAAGCAGAACTTTATTAATTTTTATTTATTTTATTATGGCTTTTTTAGTACAAAAATAATAATATTATTGTTTTGATTCTAAAATATTTAATTCCCTTTCCTTCAGCTTTAATTCGATTTCCTTTAATTCCAATTCTTTTCTTTTATTTCTGGCTTCCAACAATCTAATTTTCAGCTCCATTTCCTTAAAATCCAATTCACGGTGTTTGTTTGCTTTCCATTCATTTGAATTTTTATTTAATGTTTCCATTATAGCAGTTTGTGCTTCCACAAACGCTTCCGCTTCTTTTTGTGAAGCAGATGATGCATCTTCGTATTCAAGTTTGATTTTCTTCACTATTGGACTTTCTGGCGCAATAAGGAATCTTTCATCGTCTGTAGGGAACAGCGGATCAGATAACGGCGACTGTGGAATCTCTTCTACTTCTTCAGTCTCCAACTCTGGTTTTCTGACATCCATCCGCGACATGAGGGCCATTAGTTTTTTTTCCGCTGCAGTTAAGACTTTTCTGTTGGTTTTCTCTGGCTGTGTCAGTATTTCCCTTGCCTTCTTGCGTGTGAGACACTTCCAATCAATAAATGTCTTCTTCCATTGCGCCTTGGTCTTGCTGGGCCCAGACTCGCAACTGTTGAGAATACTAGACACATCTTCCCACAAATTCTCCATCAATTTCGCATCTGCGCCCGAAGGTTTTGTTTTACCAGGCAACAAAATTTCATTTTCTACAATGAAATCAATCAAAATATTCACCTGCTCTGGGGAACATTTTTTTCTCGAGAAATCCATTTCTTTAAATTTAACTGTTCTTTTGCTATTGCAAGGCATCGCTTGCTGTCTAACGTACACCAAAACCGATAGAAATCATTTCAGTCACTGCCTTCCGATCCGATTTGTCAACTTCGATTCGATTTTATGCGTGAATTAGAATCAAATGTGATGTGGCGCAGCACAACAGCAAATCATCGAACTGAGTGTTTGCTAACTTCGACCAAATGCAGAAAACGAGAAAATTTGCAGGAAAAGCCGTCGCGACGCCGGATGATACAGTTCAGCGCCGGCGTCTCAGACGGCATCTCTCATCGATCCCAGTATTCTGTGATATTTTATCATTCACATGTTTGTAAATAACAATTTTTAGTAAATTAGCGTAGTTTTTAAAATTTTAGATAGTGTAAGTTGATTTTGTGCGCAAACTTAATTTTTGAATTGAATGTTGCTCTTGGTGCTGTCGAATGCTTAGTTTAGGTTATTTCAACCAATTTTTTGTTGTTGTGATGTATACACAAACGAAATTGCATTGTGAAAAGTTTCTTAACTTATTGTACCAATATTGTACTCATATTGTACCAATGTTGCACTGATGTTGATACAATATTGCACCAATATTGTTATCATATTTCAATTGATTTTTTTTTACGCTGAGCTTATTCCAGGTTAGCAATGTGTAAGTATGTTTAAATTGGCAATATTTTGGACGACCCTATCTCTGATTAGTGCGACTCGGGGACCCCATCACCCCCGTGGCGAAACGATCGTAAAACATCATGTACATTACAGACCGACAAAAAATTCCGATCCCGAAAAGCTCACGCAGGACGAAAATTTATTGCACGACACTTCACATTTAGAGGTATAATCCGACAAACTCATCTAATTTAGTAAGCATGATTGACCCAAACTAGGAACACTTGGAAAATGTGATGGATTCGTCCAATTTGTCTAAAATGTCCGACGAAGAACTGGAATTTTATTACTTCCAAGTCCACGACAGCGATAAAAATTCCAAACTGGACGGTTTGGAAATTCTGCAAGCAATTCACCATACTGCTCACAATTTCGAGTACGCCAAAGGAGAAATTGTCGATCAAGACGAAGATTTTCAATACTACATTGGTAAGACAACATTTTAAAATTGCAGCTGTAAATTTTCCTGATTTGCTTTTAGAACTGATCGATCGAGTCCTGCAGGAGGACGACGAAGATGAAGACGGTTATTTAAGTTATCCCGAGTATATGGCGGGCAGAAGGAAAGAGACTCGGCATCAGGAAATAAAAGCAGAACTACAAAATGGAAATTCTTTAATCTAACCATTTGCATTATTTGTAACAATAACAAGACGTTGAATAAATATAAAAAAATTTGTTTACTTAATTTAGTTTTTGGTCCAATCCGCAAGTGTACCTGTCGCAGTTTCCGCGCGCGCTGCCCCATTCAGCGGCATCTTGCAATTCTTGCAAAACGTAGTCGTATCTTAGGTCAGGTTGAATTGCCAATAATTTGGACGTCTTCAGCAGCATGTCACCTGCAGCTGCGTACCTTCTAGCTTGTATAGGTTGCTGGCAAGCAATGTTTTGCAAGCAGCCATTGTTCCCCGGGGCTCCTGCAAATAAAAATAATAATAACGGCATCGGTGGGTTGTTATATTTACCTGAAAGGTAACTCAGAAATAGAAGAATTTCTTCGTCCGTGAATAGCTTATCTTCTCCGCTATCGCTCCTTCCATATCCGCCTTTCCAGGTCCCCGCACCCAAGGATCCGGCGGCAAAAATTAAAGCTTTCAGGAGGACCAGAACCACCAAGTTGGTCAAATTGAGCGAAATAACTTGGGATCCACCTGCAGCTGTGAGTCCTGGAAATGTTGCAAAACCACGTGACATGAAATTTCCCGCCAAAGAAGATAGCATGCTTTTGACGTCCAGCGTTCTGAAATTTTAAAAAGTTAATAGGTTGAAAACATAATAAAAGGCAAAGTACTGACCTGCCTATTGAGTTTACATTGTTATTTTCGCTAGTGATAGCACAATTTCCAAGATTTGAGTAAACCACGAAAACTACCCCGCACACCAGAAGCTTCTTCATGTTGGTTTGGATGGATTAAGGCACGTCAATGAAATACGATGGTAAATTGTTTGCAATCGTATTTATAGCTCGTGATATTGCAATAACTTTCAAGACATTTTTCTTCCATTGTTACTAAAATCGTTATTGTTTATGCTTGATGTCCCGAACAAACTATATCAACAAATGGCTGTTAATTGACCAAATAACGTAGTTACTTTACGTGAGTAAATAGAAAATGTCAATACCTGTGTCGCGTTTTTCTTTTATTGTTCTATTTTATTTCTATAATTTGTAACCTCTTTAAAGTATTTGTTTTTGTTAAACATAACGTAGCAAAAGCGTTTAGTTTTGTTGTAATTTTAAAAGCAACTAGGTAATAAACATCAAGTGACTCTCACTTTTTAAAATTAAGTATTGTTTTAAATTTTTATTCTGGTACTCAAAGAGACCATCAAATAAAATTAAAATTTTCTCTTGTTTTCTAATTTAATAACAAAGCTCATTTTCCTTTTAATTTAAAAAACAAAAATTTTCTCCAATCAGATAAATCTAGAACAAAATTATGCAATTTTGAACTAAAGTTGCTTTTATCCAGCAATTGCTGAGTTAAAAATAAGCACAATTTGGATTTCAAACCATCGCACAATATTGGGTAAATTTATTATAAACAGTTATGTTGTTCTGAATAGAAATTTTCAGTTACAAAAATTTATTTTTTTTTAATTGGCTGTGTATCTTTCCCAGGGCAGGTTTTTGAAATAACTACCTGAGGAGGTCCAAATGTTCTCATCTGACTGCATTGGAATTCCCATTTCGTTCCTTTTCAATTCTGTTTTGTGTTTCTTAATCTAGAAGCTTCATCAATAACAGGTTATGGGCCCACGTCAGCCATTCAATAAATTAATTTTCTATATCTATGAGAAAACACGTTTAAATTGCCAGAAAGTACGTAAATAGGTTATTCTGTTGACGGTACGTGTGCTTGACGTAAATAGAACCAGTAACTTCAAACGATCGATTTCGTCTTCAACAGCCAGGAATTATCCTCAAGAAAATCTCACTTTGGCCCAAAATAATAAAACAATCTAATGCAAGACAATCACCAACGTAACCGAAGGATTCGCCACCGTACCATTGTCCTAACCTAAATTTCGACAATTATACAGCCGAATTTAACTTAAAAACAAAGATTATGTCCTTCTACACCTGCAATTTTCAAATTGGTGACGTTTCAGGAATTTGTTAACGTCAGGAGCGGCTCTAAAATCCCGCCATTTCAAGATCCGTAATTTTCGAATTCGGTGGCGCCCAGGGATGTTTTTCATTGCAGAAGCGGTTTAAAGATTCACTGTCTAAGTAGATCCGCCATTTATGAGTGCAATTTATACGCAAAAATTCTTTTGGAAATGAGATTTAACTCATTGTTTTCGTATATCATTGGACAGTACATTTAGGGGGTCTTTTCGGTTTACATTTAAAAAAAAACCCTGAATATTAAAATGGCAGCCTTTTAAAGAAAAAACTCAATTGTTCTGCCTTGTTTTCTTTGCTTCAACGAACGAAAAATATATTTATAAATTAGTTTTCGACTAAAATCGCTTCCAAATTAAATTTCTTTTCAATTGCGCTGAGATTCATGTAAATCGGCTCATCCGTTGAAGCTGTAGAGCGTCTTGAAAAATACTATTTCAAGAAAAAGCTCAGTTACCTGTTTTCCAACCGGTGCGGTGAGGTGGACGATTCCGCTCAACAGCCTGTATATTCTAAAATACTTTAGATATGAAAATATTCTTTTATCCACATGTTCTAATTACTTTATGAATGCAAATTATGTAAAAGAAAAATACTGAAAAATACTGTTTTCAGAAAAACCCTAGCTACCTGTTTTCCAAACAGCGCGGCGGACGATTCTGCTCAAAAGACTGTAAATTATAAAATACTTTAGATACGAAAATATCCATTTATCCATGTGTTCTAAACACTTTAAGGATGCAAATTATGTAAAAGAAAGAAATACTGAAAAATGCTGTTTTCAGAAAAACCTTAGGTACTGCTGTTTTTCAGCCGGCGAACGATTACGCTCAACAGGCTGTATATTCTAAAATACTTTAGATATGAAAATATCCTTTTACCCACGTGTCCTAAATACTTTAAGGATGCAAATTATGTAAACGAAAAAAATACTGAAAAATGCTGTTTTCAGAAAACCTTATCTACCACTGTTTTCCAGCCGGCGAACGATTCCGCTCAACAGGCTGTAATTTATAAAATACTTTAGATATGAAAAAATCTTCTTACCCATGTGTTCTAAACACTTTAAGGATGCAAATTATGTGAAAGAATAAAATAATGCAAAATGCTGTTTTCAGAAAAACCTTAGCTACCTGTTTTCCAACTCAAAAGGCTGTACATTATAAAATACTTTAGATATGAAAATATCCTTTTACCCACGTGTTCTAAAAACTTAAAGGATGCAAATTATGTAAATTAAAAAAATAGAATTGTTCATTGGAATAAAATGTAACCCCCCTTATGGAAGCAGACAATACATTAGAGGATTTTCATTTCCTTCAGTTTATGGGCTTCTGCCACCTAAATATTTAGTTATTTTTTTTCAAATCTTTTAAGTTTCTGTGAGATCCCTGAAATAAAATACACAAATAAAAGTCGGTTGGTAAAATAATAGTATATTTTATAATTTTTTATTTATTCTTATAAAATGTATAATAATCTATTTACAACTTAGCTAACTAATAAATACATAATCTCGTTAAATTTTAGAATTTTTGTCAAAATAAATAAGAAAAAACTTATATTTTGGCATCACATTTATAAATAATTTTATTTGCATAACTATCAGGCCAATTAACATTCGTGGGTCACTTTGAGAAAAACTCAGTACTGTAAAATTGCAAAAACAATTAAAATGGACCTAGCAGATTAGTGAGGAACTTTGGAAATGTTAAATCTGATTATGAATAAAATGAGACAAGGGTACCATTATGGTCGCAAATTAAAAATATTACCATCGGGTTACGTTAACTATGAGGTTCAGTCAAAGTTAGTTTGCAAATAATAATACATGATTGCGGTACTAAAATTGTTTTAAAATTTGAAAAATCTACACGAATGGAATTGGTATATTTCGGGAACACGTGAACGTGTAGCAGCTTCTACTCTTGACGGCACTCATAACCTCTTGGAAGTGCTGGGCAACACTTTGCATCACCTCCGGGCTTAATCTGCAACAAAATAAAAATTTAATTTTTAATTTACCCATTTTTTAATATTTAAATGATTAGACTGCGTAAATCACGCCCTAGCGAAACCGGGTACTTCCATAAATTGCTCTGGATTTCTAACGATTTTTTAGAAATTTCTTAAGTATTTGCCAGATTTCCATGAATTTCCTGAGATTTTCATGGATTTTTTTGAAATTTATAGAATTTGTTAGAATTTTCTGTGAATTCTAAGATAAGAATTTCCACGATTTTCTAAGATTTCCATCGATTTCATACGATTTTCTCGGATTTGCTATTTATTAAGATTTCCTGAAACTTTCTAAAACTCCTTTGAGATTTCCTAAGCATTAATGGAATTTTCTAACATTACTTTTACTGCCCGCGCTAGCCGGCTGTAAAGTTGTACTTCCCCGCTTTGCTGAACTCGCCTGCTTTGATTTATTAGGAGCAAATGTAGAACTTTTAGTGGTAAGTTTCTTGGATTAACAATTACAGACAAATCATAAAATGTACATTGCTCCAAATAAATCAGTTTTTTTAAATATTACTTTTACTGCCGACGATGAGCGGCTCAGAAGTAGTACTTTAGCGCCGGCCAATATTGTTTTCACAAAATGTGACAATGGAATGATTATTATTATATTAAAATATTGAACTCCGGACCGGAGGGTCTGGGGGGTATGGAATACTCCCCAGGCAAGGTTAATATTGAAAAATTGAGTCTGCCATTAAGGAAACCTTGTGAATTCTTATCCTAGACACACTGTAAAGTTAGGTAACTTTTATTTTTAGTTGAGCAAACTGATTTCTAACACAAAATTTGTAATTACTTCCTGAGAGATATTCAGAAGCGTTTGAGTTACACAATCGTATTTTTTCCTGATAACTTCGAATGCGTAAGATGTGGGGAGTTGAATGACATCAGAAGAGCAATAATATTACGTAACGCCTAAACCGGCGTGCAAACCATTTTAACGATTGGTGAAACTATTTTACGAATATTGAGTAACGACAGGACAAGTGGCCGTGCTCACATTCCACAACATAACAGTCACGAAGATGAGTTAAGAATGCTGATTCGCTTTGAGCAGAAAGTCTTTACTTTCACTCTGACCCAGACACAGATTTCTAAAGTCCTTACTAAAGCCATATCAATATTAATTGCATTCGACATACCTATCGACTTTTTTTGATCATTTATGTACTTTTTGCTTCTTCAACGAAATTGACAATAAATTAATGAGAAAAGGTGGGTTTTGCTAAAACGTGAGGTTAAACCTCTGCGTGATGTGAAAGTAAGGTAATAAATTAAGTTATTTTCTTCCAACTTCACGAAACAGACCCTTTAACCTTCCAGTTAAATTCCATTTGAATCACTTTGATGCAGTAGGGTCAAACTATTCAAACCACCTTTGGCTCCCCGAAATTAAAAATCAATTGAAGCGCTCTCGTAATAAAAAAATTACGTAACTAAATAAACATAAATCTTGGATCCAGTAATGTAATACCCATCGAAGAGTTGAAAAATAAAATGCATTCATAGAAAGTAGTTTGTTGTTGACTTAATTCATGAATAACAATAAACTAGGGCGGTGAAAGCAAACTGTTTTTATATGTGATCTTTCTATTAATATTTACACAATTGTCACGAGCTAACACTAAATTAACCAATTAGGACAAAAAACTTACGTTGACAATAACGATTCCATTTTCTTCTCCATGAAGACCACCTCGTCGGAATTTTGTCTCAGCATCGCCTCGCAGAAGATCTTCTTAGCGCACGGCGTGTCGGTCCAGAAGTGCGACGACGTCAAATGTTGAAAGCGGCTGTTCTGTAAATTGGAAGACAACTTTTGCAAATTGTGTTCGTCGTACCGTTCCAAACTCCTCTTCATCCGCTTGTGTTCTTGCAAGCCATGGTTTGTTTCCTCCATGATTACCAAAATATCGTTAGGGTACGTGAATCCCTGCAGACCTCTCATTTCTTCCGGTTGTAAAAACCTCCCAACGGCTGCTGCACCCAAACCGAGAGCCGCACCGCCTGCAACTAACCCTAAAGCTGGCAGGATGGCAGAACTTCCGATGGGGGTCATGATGTCGACTTTATCTTGCGCTCTTTGCGGTGACATGTGGGTAAACCCCAAATTATGGGTTATTTTATGGGTTGCTTCCAAAATTGGATCGAAAACAGGTCTGGTCAGTTGGTGCATTCTTTCGAAACCGCTTTGGACGTTATCCTTGATGCTTTCGGTCAGACGAATCCAAAACGGTTGGTTACTCTTCCTGTTTATGTAGTAATTATTAAAGGGATAATTGATTACGTCTTTCTTGTAGTAACTGATGTCGTTGATATTATTGTTATCGTAGTAGGTTTGAGGAAAATTACCGGTTCCGTCCAAATCGTCGTTTGCCTGTGGGTTCAAGTCGTACGGGGATTGGTTGACGTCATTATCCTTGTACTTGTAATCGGAAACGGTCTCTCTTTCAGGTGTTGCTTTGGCAGGCTGGACTCCAAGTTCGGGATGAGCATATTGCAAAATCGGAGTTCGCACTCCTTCGTTGAAGTTGACCGGACTTAACTTTGTACTGGGTGGACTGTACATGGCAGAGGTAGGGTAACTGGGCGACCCGATATTCTGCAACATTCTTCTCTGCATTTGTGGAACGTCTTCGGATTTGTACGACCTGTACCTTCTGCTGGAATAATAATCGCGTTTCGATTCGTTATCGTTAATTTCCTTGATATAATCGAAAAGTTTTGAGTTGACAGGTTTGGAGTTGTCCGCGATGGTGAACGGTCCCAAACCTTCGCTGCTGCTAAACTTAACGTAGTGGGTTTCTTTGTTTTGGGTCGGCTTATCCTGCGAGGGTTGGTTATCTTTCACGCTGAAGGGACCGAAGGAATTTTTGGTAACGAGTTTTTCGTAGTTATCGGATGTGGTGTAAGGCCCAATCCCACGTGGGAATGGCTCTTTCTTTATTTTACTTGGATACACAAGTTCGCCGATGGGAACCGCCGCTGGGGGCTTGTATCCTTTTTCGTATGGAACCAATTCCCCGTTGATCACGCGCGCGTTTCGCCACACTTTATCGTCACTTTCGTCATCCGGAACCCGCACTCCATGAACCACTGGAATGCCATCCGTGTCGATCTCCATCAACGAACGGGCCTTCTTAACTCGATCGGTCGTTGGTTTTACGTAAACGTCGCCAGAACGAATAGTAATTGGGTTGGGTACATGTGGGATTCTAAAATAGAGAAATCGAAAGTTGATTATACCAATAATAGTAAAAAAAAAGCAAAACTAATCGTACTTTAAGTTTAAAGCAAAATTCGATGGAATAAAAATTATTTTTGAGAAAATTCAATTAACCGTGCAAATTGATTTAGCTTAGCGTTAATTATTAAGCATCTCGAGTACTTTCTCCCATCAGAAAAAAACTGAATTACTTACCTATCGCTATTCACAATATTTGCCAAATTATTATTAATTGGTTTTGGGCTAGTGGAATTTTTTATGATGGCGTATCGATTTAATCGAATTAGATTCGGTTGTAAATAAACCGATTGCATAGGAAACCAATTAGAATAAAACGATCTCGTTAAGTCGTTACTCTCCTGATGATTTAACGCTTGCGAGTTGATCGATGATGACGTGGATTTGGATTTTGGATCGCGTCTTTTAACTATTAGTTGTGCAACTTTTCCTTCTCTTGTCATAACATTCAGTGTCTCCGTGTCTTCCGGATTTAAACTCTTCGCCACTCGAATTTCGGTTCGTGCGTATGTTGATTGTGGAACACTTTTTTCTCCTGCTTCTGATGCTACACCAACTGTTATCATCAATAACAGTGGCAATGCCTGCAAAAGAAAATGTCGTTTAGATATTCAGTTAGAATTTTCTATAAAATATTTTATAATTTTTCAAAATAGGAGTAAAATTAAGCAAGTTATAGCTATTATGCCGGAATACAACATAATTAAAACTTTTTTAGTTTAGAAAAAGTTGATCGGTAGAGCAATTAATTTAATAGAACTTAAAAAATTGTGCAGTTTTATTTTTAAGATGCAATAAAAAATAAGAAAGTTATATAGGCAGAAAGTACATTGCACTCAAAAATGAAATTTTAGTATTAATTATCTAAAAAAACTTCATCTAACCTATCATAAACATTAGAATTAAGTATAAAACTTGGCTATCTCCTGACTATTTTTGCTCTATAACCACTTTCTGATTCAATGAAAAAAATAGTTGATGAAAAATTCATAATTTTTGCGTTGATGAACAAAATTCATCATATTGATGAACAATTCGTAGTATTTATGAATTTGTTCATCAATATGATTAATTTTGTTCTCCGGCGCAAAAATGATTAATTTTTCATCAAAATAATGAATCACTTTTTCAGTGTATTACCAATTTAAAACATAATTATGACAACCAATCGAATTCTTCTTCTATATTTTGATAACATAAGATATGAAGATTGTGCTGCCTAAAGGCCGCAGCGATTCATCTCTATCTCTTAACCTAACAATTTTTAGGTTTGTATCTCAAAATTCACCAATTGGAAGTGCATTATTAAATGAATAACAGAGAAAACATTTTTTTATGTTTACATTTGATTGCCCAAGTTGTGCGGCCTGAAGGCCGCACTAACGCTTGACAATCTCCTGATTTTTTTTAAGTTGGTGCCTTAAAATAAACTAATTAGGGAATAAACCAGATCAAAGGGGATATCCACATTTACCATAGGCTTCTATGTACAGATTTTTTTTATATATTGGATAATACGTTTTCATTTTAAGAATTTTCGAATTTTACTTTAGACTCTTAAGTATCCCCCTCAACTGCTGAATAGGATGGGGCAATTTTAAACATACACTGAAAAAAATAAGTTATGAAAATGTACATTTTTGCGCCGATGAACGAAATTCATCACATTGATGAACAATTCATTGTATTCATGAAAGAATCATGGTATTTATGAATTTGTTCATCAATATGATTAATTTTGTTCATCAGCTCAAAACTGATGTATTTTTCATCAAAATAAATAACCATATTTTTTCAATGAAGTTAAGGTTTTTATTACCAATTTAAAACATATGATGACAACCAATCGAATTCTTTTTCTTTCTTTCTTTTGATAACATAAGATATCCAGATTGTGCTGCCTGAATGCCGCAGCGATTCATAGCTATCTCTCAACCTGATAATTTTGTTAGGTTGGTATCTTAAAATGCACCGATCGGATGTGCGTTATTAAACCATAACACACAGAAAACAACAATTTTTTACGTGTACATCTGATTGCCAAAGTTGTGCGGCCTGAAGGCCGCACTGACCCGTAGCAATCTTCTGTTTTTTTTAAGTTGGCGCCTTAAAATAAACTAATTAGATAATAAACAAGATGAAATGGAGAATATCCACATTTACTAGACTTCTATACAACTTTTTTTTTAAATATTGGATAATACTTTTTCTTTAAACATTTAAACATACACTGAAAAAAATAATTAATGAAAATTCATAATTTTTTTGCCGATGAACGAAATTCATCACATTGATTAACAATTCATAGTATTCATGAAAAAAATCGTTGTGTTTATGAATTTGTTCATCAATATGATTTTCTGACCCGGTTTAGCGAGAGCCTAAAACTTTCATATGACTGTCTCCGTATTTCGGAGGGCACGTAAAGCCGGCGGTCCTCTAAGTTGATGATTTTCACCATAAACTATTAAAAACAGGGTTAAAGGCATTCTTTATAATCTGTCTCTCTGTCATGTCTAGCAATGAAAAGAGAGGCTAATAAGAGAGAGAGAGAGAGAGAGAGATGTAACAGGCCCGGTTTAGACATTATCACATCGAATATAATATATAGAAAGCTATATCTCTCTGCCTATCTGTCATTCCTGTTGTAATGTACCTCTGATTGGTTAATTTTAAGCTACCAACATAAACAACATGAGAGATTACAGAGGAGTGACGGCTCAGTGCGGCCTTCAGGCCGCACAACCTGGGCAATCGAGTTCCATAAGCCCAACTTTTTTTTATTATCAATTGAAAAAAACATATCAAATTGAAACAAATCCAATCGAGTTACATATCACCGAAAAAAATAATTGTTGAAAGTTTCGTCATTTTTTCCGCCAACGAACAAAATTCATTACATTTAAGAACAATTCGTAGTATTGATGAAAAAAGTTATTGTATTTATGAATTTGTTCATCAATATGATGATTTTTGTTAAACACGCAAAAATGATGAAAAATTTTTATTTTTATACTAATCGAGCTGCACGAAAATTGTGTTCCACACTAATCAAGGTGCACACCATGTGAACATCCTGCTAAGTTGTCTAACTCAATAATATAAAATAAAAAGAAATTATTAAAATTAGACTTTTTGCCTACCCTAGGTTAGCACCGCCCATTGTGTGTGTTTTCGGAATAATTTGGCAAATTTTACGCTTCCATCAAAGCTATTAGGGTTAAAATTATATTCAATTTGTTTTTAAAATTATTTTTCAGTAAAAACTTTTGCTAAATACGATAGATTTAATTAATTAACAAAAGTTATTCTTTGGGGAAAAATTAAGAACATCCCTGAAGCCACACAAACTCGAAAATCACAGGTTTAGAATGACAGGAATCTGTTTTTAAAATTAATTTAATTTAATTCTTAACTTATCTAAGTTTAATTTAAAATACATGTCTAGTGAAGATATTAACAGTTGCACGACTAGAAGATAACTGCGGCCGGTTCGATGAACGCACGTACGGTCAACAGAATGAGCAAAACTGATACTTCATGTGAATAATTTAATTTTAAATATCGGATATTTGGAAATGTATAACAAAAATTGCGTTGTTCATCCAATTTAATTAATTTTGAATTTATTTTTTCCAAGTTTTAGTAGGTTAAAATTACTCGTAAGAAAAGTCTTTTCTCCAAAAACTCAAAATATCTTCAAAAAATGGCGAATGTTACTCCTTCAATTTATTACTTGACTTGAACTTAAAACCTTCAACTTAATCCCAATTTAATTATTAAGAAATAAATAAATTGGTGACGCACATGACAGGATTAACGAAATTTCCATTTATAATATACAGAACACCGTATAATTTACCAATATAATTTATAAATAAAAAATTATGTTTTTATTAAATTACAATAAAAGCATATAGATCGTAACGGGCATTGACCGGCCACAGGATGACCGAGTTCGAATTAGTGCTCAATTTCTTCGTACCTTTGCGAATCCAGCCCTTAAGAGTAAAAAATTTCCGTTTAAGTATTACAAAATTTTCCTGAGTAACCCAAAAAAATCCAATTGTTCAAATTCAAAATCTTATTCAACATGAAATTAATTTAATTCAATTAACATAACAATATTACGTTTTTAATTGCAAATTATAGCGTGCGTTGTAAAAAAAGTGGGTTACTATCGCTGTTTAATATAAATAATGACACAGTTTTCTTCTTCGTGTTTGCTTTCAGTTTCCGAACTGTATTTTTTCGAGAGATTTTTCCCAGGAAGCTGCAATTTAGAGTAAAATTGCAATTTTGCCAGATACGGTAATGTTGCTCTTTGATTTGGATTTATGCGATTGGAGAAATTTATCAAGTGAAATTAGAAACCGTACATTTTTCCGTAATTACAAAGAATTACTTGTTGCATGTAGCATCTATACAATTTATATGACGATTTTAAATCGTAAAGTATGCAAGTCCAATAGAAAACGCAATTTACTTTCATAAAATTCCGTGCGAAAATCCAAAACGCACGATTATGGTGGACTTCCGATGGGTCCAAATCATGCAGGTCAACTCTTCGAAGTTGCAATTCCATGTAATTAAATTGTAAAATTAAAATTTAAAATTTACGACGGTTCAATTATAAATTGTTAGGTTTGTGCGTTAAAAGAGAAGGCACACGAAAATAAGTGCGTTGGCCGTACACGCCTTCAAATTATCGCAATGCGGTTGTAATACCATAAATTATGTTATCTCCACACATGTAGTTAATTTAATAACGTAATAACATGTAACACTTGAACCATTCCAAAATCTTCATTTAAAAAATGCTAGTCTAAAAGAAAGTCTTGTGACTAACCCTTCATCGCCATCACCTACTTTCACCGATAAACTTCCTCTCGACAGTTGTACATACAGGTTGTACGCACACAAAACATGAAATTCTTTCGAAAAAATAAATAATTATTTGAACCATGTAATTAAATTAATTTATTCCAGCTTTAAGTGTTACTAAAATCTTAATCATTAGCAATTAAGTATAAAAGGTGTAAATTTCTTCAAAATCAATGCCACAATTCATTATAATAAAATATTAATTACAAGTAAAAGTAATTTTTTGTTTTAATTAATTGGTAGGCTCGAATTTTTAACGGTTTGTTGCCGATTAAATAATCACTTTTTTCAAATTTAATTTGTCCTTTCTTCTTTCTCTTCACTTCGTTCCACTTTATACTCTCTTAATGCTTTTAAAGCTCATTTACAGACCAGATAAGTAATCGGCTGTACTTTACTAATTTGTCGGAACATTTCCTTTTATTTGTATTTCTAATCTGTTCATGTAAATTTATCTTTCTTTCGTTCTTCAAACCGTGCTCACTCGCTCACTGATTCATGAAAGCACTAGGATTTGCTATAACGAGCAAGCTTCAATTTTGAAAGAAACTGAGTCTAAAAAGTTTAATTAAAATTAAAAATGATAAAAGCTTTGTGTCGACCGGTTTCGGTTTAATGTCATCGTCATTAAATAGCATACCCCGAATCTCGCAAAATAAACTTTAACCTTTTTATAATGAACTAATAAATTAAATTAAATTAAATTATTAAAACAGTGGAGAGGTCAAAGTCAAATTTCTACTTTCAAATGGCCATAACACTAAAATTATTGATTTTTTAGTATAATACTTTAATAATGCAAAATATTAATAATTATTATTATTTGGTATTACGTAGTATCTAATATAATTTCTTTTCTTATAATTTTCTTATTTTATTTGATTCATTTTTGTTCTGTACATTGTTATACTTGTAATGTCAGTTGTACAAGGTTTACCAGGATAATAATTAATGGCTAACAGCAAAAATTGACATTTACCCATCAAGGAGAGCGGGCCAAATTTCATAGCAGATCAAATACAAGCGGTCACATAATATTGATTACTTTAAGATCCAAAGTTACTATTTTGAATTTATAATTTTCAAATTAATTTTCAATCTTCAAATTGGTAAAAATTGAAAATCAAAAGTTGTTACTTTGAAGTTCGAAACTTTCTAAACTGTTACATCATGTAACAGACATAGGAAAAGATAAAAATCAAAAATATTTCTCAATGACAATTTTATTGATTTCCCAAATTTTGTTAATTTTAAAATTTTAAAAGTATTTCACGCGGTGTATTAGGTAGATTAGGGTCTGAAAAAATGCTGTTAATCAGTAAGAATCTCGTTAATATATTAAGCTGTTGCCTTGCGATTTCTTTATAAACCAATTTTCCACTTTATTTTTTTTAAATATCATTCAATATCAAATTTTATACTTAATTTTATACTTAATTTGATATTTATTATTTTCAGCCCATACTAAATCAAACAATTTATTTTTTTGCAGCAGTGTAAGTTGTAAGTAAGTTAAATTGGGCGGCCTAAAGGCCGTATTACCCCGTCATTCTCATGTAACCTTTTAAATTCCATTGAAATTAACTAATTAACTTAATTACGTAAGATGCGACAGGCATAGCTTTTTATTATATAACTTGATTGCCCAGGTTGTGCGGCCTGAAGGCCGCACTGACTAATTGTAATCTCAAATTTTTTAGGTTGGTAACACGAACTGAACCAATAGGATAGACGGAAAGATTAATATTAAAAATATAATTATTCTGATCTCGCTAAGAGTTGTATTCCAGTGACGTTGCCATGGCAACCCTGCTATTATTTGTCTACAGTAATATAGCAAAAAGAATAGCCCTGTGTGATTATTTATCAGCTTATTCAAAGGCAATAATAATAATAAATCTGTGTTAAAATTTAATTATTTTATTTTGGGAGGACAGCGGCGCTCCTTCACTTCTCCCGAACCAGGGGCTATAAGATATTAAAAAAATAATAAATAAACATAAAAAACATCTTATAATTTCAATTTTGTTGATTTTAAAATAAGGGTGGAAATATAAATAAAATAAAATAATATTTCACGCATAAATGAGAAAAATAAGTCACAGTAGAATTAATAGTTTTTTAATTCAAAATTGTCTGCATACACATAACACCGCACTCGAAATAAATAAAATTAAAAAATGACTAGTTTGGCCAATGACAACAAAATATTTTAAAAGAAAAATTCAATATTACCAATTTGATGGAAAAAAGCACAGCAATATATCAAATAAAATAATGTATTACGTAAAAATTAAAAAAAAAATCAATAAGCTGGATTTAGTCCACTTGGCTTACATATTTCAGGACAGTAGCGGAACAGCAATCATTGATTTACTACAATGGTGGAACAAATGGACTATTACACAGAAAAAATGATTCGTGATTTTGATGAAAAATTCATAATTTTTGCGCCGACGAACAAAAATAATCGTATTAATGAACAAATTCATAAATACAATGATTTTTTTCATGAATACTATGAATTTTGTTCATCCCCGCAAAAATGGCGAATTTTAATCTATTATTTTTTCAGTATACCAACATAAATTGAGAATCTATTCAATATTCAATCCCTTTTACCCATCCTGTTTAAAATCTAAATTTTCAAAATGGGAATCGCAAACCTGATATTAACCAAATTATTAGAGGGTAATTATTTTTTAGTCCATTTATTACTTAATTTACTTAAAATTAAAGGGTCCAAAATTCTAAAAACATCAAAAGGAAGCAAGGGTTAGTCAACTTGGCTAACTGTCAATTAACATCTGACAAGAAAAAGATTACAGAATTGTAACGGAACAGCAATCATGGATATGGTACAATGTTGGAACAAATGGACTACTTCCAACCTAAATTAATTTATTTCGACCGAACAGTGCGGCATTTAGGCCGCACAAACTTGTTAATCTATTCAATATTCAATCCTATTTGTCAATTCTTTATTACCAAATTAAAGGGTAATTATTTTTTAATTAATTTATTACTTAATTTACTTAAATTAAAGGGTCCAAAAAACTAAAAAAATCAGAAGAAAGCAGGAGTTAGTCAACTTGGCTAACTGTCAATTGACATCTGACAAGAAAAAAGATTTCAGGACAGTGACGAAACAGCAATCATTGATTTAGTACCATGGAGGAAGAAATTGACTACTTCCAACCCAAATTAATTTATTTCAACCGAAGAGTGCGGCCTTCAGGCCGCACAAACTAGGGAATCTATTCAATTTTCAATCCTATTTGACAATTCTTTATTACCAAATTGAAAGGTAATTATTTTTTAATTAACTTGTTACTTAATTTACCTAAATTTAAGGGGCCAAAAATCTAAAAAAAAAGCAGGAAGCTGGCGTTAGTCAACTTAAGACAAAAAGTTTTAGGACAGTGACGAAACAGCAACCATTGAACAGTTGGACTACTAACAACACAAATTATTTTATTTCGACCAAACAGTGCGGCCTTCAGGCCGCACAAAATAGGGGATCTGTTTAATATTCAATCCTGTTTGTCTATCATGTTTAATTGAATTGAATAGAAGCTTGGAAACTAAGGTAATCCGAATTTCATTTTATTTAATTCATAATTTCCGTTATATCGACTGCAATTTTAATTTTATAGGATGTCTGTAATTTTCATTTTCATGTCAAGGTTGACTGTATAAAAGAAATTGTCTACTCCAAATATTTTAAAGGTAACATCTCCAATTAATCGCAGACATGTCAATCAATGTGACAATCGTTCGTAACGGGTCATTCGTCTAGTTTTTAATAAAATAGAAATTAAAATTTTTACGTTCGTTCGTTAAATATTTAAATAATTAACCGACCAATTTCTCCCATACAAACAGTCTAGGAGCGCTCCTATAATTTATTGAACACTTTTATTATGTTTATGGTCATTCAAATCAATTAGCATTGTTGTTGTGCACATAAACCACGCCGTATACTTAAATATTTAACCACTCGAGTACTTTCATATTTTGCAAAAATATTTTGAAAATAAAAGTTTGTATAGCTTCAAAATATTTGATCGACGTTTAATAAGTCGGACCACTTTAAAAAGTTAATTGAAAATTTTAATAAATTGACAGGTTGATATAAGATTGCAGTTCATAAATTGATTATCCGCAAGTTTTTTTTGTCAAAACCGTCCTAGTTCTTCTGTAGTATGCAGCCTTTGTGTCTCGAATTTTTAATTGACGTCCTATCATTTGATCTTAGAATGCATTTAACTTCGTGCTCTTGTCCGAAAACGAGTTACATCTCTTTCGTTACTACCTCAGGGTAAAATTTTTCAAAATTAATTTTTTATGTTTTTGGTGATCTTCGAGAGATACAAATGGAGTTTGCCATGTGACAAAGGGTGTTTTTTCGACTGGACTAATTTGCAAGTTATACAATAATTACATAATTACTACAAAACTAGACCGTGGAACGTATAGATTTTCGTGTAAATGAGGGCCGGTGTAAACATGATTGGGCATTTTCTGAGGTTCAAAAGTCGAAGTTTTACGTTTTCGAGGTAGGAAATTCGTAATTACCCAGCATGGATTTTAATTAAAATGAAAACCTACTTATGAAAACTTTATTACCAATAAAACTAACGAACTAAGTAAAGTCTTTAAATGTAAACAAACATTAAAGGAAGATAATTAATTCTTTGACTCTGATTCATGGTTATTATGTAGAGCAAGGAAATGAGAAATTCTAAGTGGCTTCTTGTATCCATTTACACAATTTAAATCAAAATATCAACAGCAAATGTAAAAATTTAGCTTTAATTTTAAAAAATTCAAAAAGTGAGGAACCGAAAGAAGGTTAAAAAATTAGTCTCGAAATAATTAACAATCGATATAAGTTTCTTAATTTTAATTTAGGAATTATATTATAGGTAAGCTATAAATATTGAAACATTTGTTAATAGAACCGCGAACGCAGTAAATATGGCTTATGCATTATTAATAAATACTTTCTCTATTTTGATATTAACTTTCCGCAACCGAATCTCTAATTAGGATAATTAAAAAACTTAATTTCGATTTTGGATATAATTTTTTTCAATGTCATCTCGTGAAGAAATTCAAAAATCTAATCTGCATGTGACAATTATTTTTACGTTTAATATAAATAAAATGGTAATTAGGTACATTTTTGAGCCGGCTATATATATGGTGTTGCAATAAATTGTGTTTAACGTTGCAGAACCTTAAATAATATTACGATATATAAACTACTATTTTGAAATATTTATGTATCGAGGTAATTACCTCAAACATTTAAGGCTTTAAATTATAAAAAATATTGCGTACGCATAAATACTTGCATATTTAGTATGTACACCCATATAGTAGGCATCACCAACGTGATTGTCATTGTAACGAGTTACAAAACTACGAAATCGATTAAGTAACATCTTGGCGCAGACGGATTTTTAAATCACTCCGAGCAAGTTGCGGCAAACAGGGTGAATCCCCCTTGAATACCCGACCGCACCACAACAATCTTTCCCAAACAACTTTCGCACAATACCAATTCGATTGGAAATGTAATCCAATTATTGATATATTAATTTATATACATTTTAAATTAGTTTTAATGATCGTTTAATGCAAATGAGACATAATTAAATATCTATGTTAAAAAATTTAAAACCAATCAACCAACAAAATACCTCCAAGGTAGCTTATACCTTCGGTGACTTTTCGATACAATTAAATCTGTGGTTCGTAAACTTTCTAAGGAACCAGTATGTTGTATTATTCTTTATTAAAACGATTAAATTTTGAAAACAATTTATAGTCAGCATTAAAACAAAAGTCAAAGTAATTTTAAATTGTGCCCATCTGGTAGAAAGTTGAAGTTTAACCACAAGGCTGTTTGTTGATTGAAAAGATTTCAGTTTGCTAAATGCGAGTTTTTGAAGTTCGTAATTTTAAAGTAAGTAATTCTGATCTTAAAGTTGTTAACTTGACGTTGCGACCGCGCTCAGATTTTTTGTTTTAAACTGCATTGCAGTATAATTTATAAATTACTGTTATGCAGGATTGATTGAAGCAAATCCTAGTAAATTAAAAATTATTATAATTTTTTCAGTTTTTAAAATACAATACTTGGGGGCTGATAATTACATATTTACTGTATTATCTACGATCTGTTCAAAAGTACAAAACAGAATTTGACTAATTAACACGTCCGTAAATAATGTGGTCGTTTAAAAAAATATTAATTGGTAAAAACCGTAAATTTAAGCAGAATGTTTAAATGAGACCTGTATAAGGTAAAGTCTCGCTACGCTCGACTTAATTAAAGTGCGTCATTCGCATTTATTTGGTTAGAATTTATAGTTTTATAATTAGGTTTAATGTGAACTATTATAATTTTTATTTTTGAAAATAGTGGAATTTTATTACACGCATAGATGGTCAAATAATAACAGGTTATGGGCCCAAGTTTAGCCACGCGTTAAAAATTAAAAACAATGCTTTGCGCACTTTTCAATGCGATAGATTGTATTTTTATGATCCAAATATACCTAATTAAGAACTGGGGGTATGGAATGCCCTCCAGTTGCTATCTATTGGAGTTTTACACCAATCGAATTGCACATCAATCGAGTTATAATATTAATTTGGATTTTTAAAATTTTTTTTCAACTTTTTCAATTGCTGTGATTTTGATATTATAATCCTCTTCTTTTTTATTGCTTCACCAATTTTATCACCTTATTATCATTATTATTATGCAACGGAACTTCTACAGGGTGTTCCGTTAATTGCTGGTCTAATCATTGCAACGATGGTAACAATAAAGCAATTTACCACTTTCACCTTCAATAACAAAATTTTCCCAAATCGTGATTCAACTTTGCATAAAATTTTGTCTTTATTAATTTTTATTTTTTTCATTAAATTTCAGCGAAATGGGAACACATCTTTGTATAAATTAGCAAACTAATCTCATATGTGCACGATTATACTTAAGTGCACGCCATTGTTAAGAACATAATTAACTTCATTAACTATACAATTATTTTGGACTATAATTTTAATGTTATACCAATTTTCTTTAATTTGTAAACATTTTGTAAAAAAAAATATTTACAAAAAAATTTATTTTAATTTTATTATTTCAAAAAATTTTGGATTTTGGAATTCTTAAGTTCCAAAAATTTTATGGATATAAAAATTTTGAAAATAACTTTTTGAACAAAATTTAAAGCTCAGAAGTGCATGTTTAAAGAATATTAACCTTAACTTTCACTCTTTGTAATATTAACCTTGATTTCGTTAATAAAAATAATATTAAAAACAATTTACCTTTAAAAATATCATGGCTGTGCTGGGTTTAAATCACAAAACTATAATCCAAAACGCGATTATGCACGGGAGGCGCGCTTTTGAAAATAAAATTGCTGAGGGTGCACCAAGTAAGAGCACGATTGCGACTGAGAAGATGTTAACAGTCAATGGAAGCCACTACTTTCAACCTGTCGACCCACATTTAATATCCATGAATTGCCGGACAAATGCTCACTTCCTCTCCTTTTCGATAATTGTTTAACTAAACAGTTAATTGCAATTATTACAATCCATATCCACGTGCAATTACACTCCAGTATGTAACTTTAATGCTACGATAAGGCACAAACCCAATCCACTCCATTTCTGCTCTGATTTTTCAAAATTAAAAAAAAAACTCTTTTTAAAGGTCAATTTTGTAAAATGCATTAAAGAACTTGAACTTGAAACGAAGAGTCAAAAGGTTACATTTTTGTGTTGTTGCAGTTAAAAATTACTCTCTCTACATTTTCTCCTTTTTTGTGTCAATTAATGCGGCATTGCGGATCGAATTTTTCAGTTTTTTAAATTCTTGCCGGTTTGTTTGAAGAAGTTTTTCAGCTAATTGCAAATTATTATCTTTTCTCACGCAAATTTTTCTAATTCAGCACCTTTTTAGGTGATGGTGTGCTGAACAACATTTTGATTAATGATTAATTTCATTTTTTTTTCTAATTCCAATTACTCGAATATTTGAAGTTTTTGCAGGTTTGTAATGTAAAATGTAACGGCGAATTGCGTAATTTTTCGCATGCTAAGCCCAGAAATATTGTAAAAATTAAAAATATTAAAAAGGAAAATTTTTATTGCTATTTCTTGACATTTTTCAGTTGCCTGGTAGCATAAGGGTTTCTTCTTCTTTTTTTTCATTTCCTCAGCTCTTTCAAAGACTGGCACAACCGTAGATGTACATCTGGGGGGTCTGGGAGGTATGGATCACCCTTGTACTTCATTTAAGTACTAAAATTGAACAGGATCTATTCATATTTGGCATTGGTTTTGCTAAATTTGAACTTTTTTCCCAGTCTTCCTTGATTCCGGCCTTCAATGTTTGTTAAGGTGGGATTTTCATTGGCGCGATGATTTTTTCGTGTATTTTGAATTGTCGTACCTTTAATCCCTGACCGGGGGGTCAAGACTGTGTAATATGTGGATTACACGATAAAACTGTAAACAAACAGCAATATCCTCCTCAGAGAGTTAAAGAAAATGTTAATAACTTATCGCGAAAATAAAAGGACTAAATTTGTTTTAAAACCATAATATAAAAATTTTCGAATAAAATTATGATAATTTTTGACGTAAATTACAAATTTAATCATTAAAATTTGTGGATAATTCAAAAATTTAGGTTGCAAAGGCCAGAAAAACCGAAAAAATTCAAAGCCGCTACTGTATTGGATGTTTCTTATATTGTATTTCATATAAACATTTTTTTAAAACATTAAAAACATCCCTAGAGCGCGATAGAACTGGAAAATTACGGATCACGGAAACCTGGGATTTTATAGGCGTTCCTATAATTAAAAACATCCCTAAAGCTCGACCGAACTCGAAAATTACTCACTATCTCAGAATTTTTAATAACTTTCAGTTTCTTTGCAAGTTTTCCTCGATCTTTCTTCTTTTTACCATCAAACAATAGGGCTTGGATAAAATCCCGCCGAACCGCAATCCCGCGGCCACGGATTAAATTAAAATAATGAAAAATCTCTTCCAAAACTTGTAATAAATTAAAAAAGGATTTAAAAATTAAATAACACGTAAGCAAATATTACTATTAAAATATGTACATATAGGTTAGGTTAGCTTAGGTTACACTGAAAAAAATAATTGATGAAAATTCGTCATTTCTGCCTTGATGTACAAAATTCGTCACATTGATGAACAATTCATAGTATTCATGAAGAAATCATTGTATTTATGAATTTTTTAATCAATATGATTATTTTGATTCATTAGCTCAAAACTAATGAATTTTTCATCAAAATAATGGACCATTTCTTCAGCTTAGTTAAGGTTTTAATTACCAATTTCAAACATATGGCAACCAATCGAATTCTTCTTCTATATTTTGATAACATAAGATAACCAGATTGTGCTACCTGAAGGCCGCAGCGATTCATCGCTATCTCTTAACCTGATAATTTTGTTAGGTTGGTATCTCAGAATTAAGCGTTATTAAGGAAGTAGCATACAGTATACATTTTTTTATTTATACATTTGATTGCCCAAGTTGTGCGGCCTGAAGGCCGCACTGACCCGTGGCAATCTTCTGTTTTTTTTAAGTTGGCTCCTTAAAATAAGCTAATTAGAGAATAAACAAGATGAAATGGGGATATCCACATTTACCAGACTTTTATATAGTTTTCTTTTAAATATTGGATAATATTTTTTAAACTTAGAATGAAAAAATAATTAA
Source organism: Cantharis lateralis (assembly GCA_963170105.1). NCBI lineage: Eukaryota > Metazoa > Arthropoda > Insecta > Coleoptera > Cantharidae > Cantharis > Cantharis lateralis. The sequence continues at coordinate 3,051,187 of OY720627.1, forward strand.
TTAAAATTCATCATTTATACGCTGATGAACAAAATTCATCACATTGATGAACAATTCATAGTATTCATGGAAAAATCATTATATTTATGAATTTGTTCATCAATATTTTTATTTTTGTTCATTTTTTTATCAAAATGATGAATCATTATTTCTGTATATGTTAGGTTATGAACCGGCTATTGGCGGTGGGAATTATGGCCGCGGGATTTTGGTCCGGATGTATTTGGTTTGGCAGGATTTTGATTCGACGGGATTATAGTCTGGCGGGATTATGGCAGCGGGATTTTGTCCTAGACGGTTAAACCGTAGATTCGTTGCTTTTTTGAATTAAATTTCCAATTGTAGGGGTCTGAACGAAGCCTGGTATTAAACGTTTAAAACAAATTTATTTCAGATTCTTCTTCTTCAGCCCATTTGTAACCCTGTTTAATAATGGTGCCGGCTTAACGTGCCCTCCGAAGCACAGAGACAGCCATCTGAAAGTTTTTCGACTCTTCCCGGATTCGAACCGGGTATCTTAGAGTCAGCAGTTGTTCGGCTAACTTACTAAGCTAATGACCGTCTAATATTAATTATAGCCGAGTTTTACTTGAAAACTGAAATTTCTGCCCGTTTTCGCTTTAACTTCTTAAAAATTACTTCCGATTTGTTGTTTTGGAGGGATATTTTTTACAAGTGAATTGGTTTTCATAACTACGAGAATTTAAAAGTGCCCGTTACTATGTAACCTGGACCTTTCCTAGTTTTCCTTTCATTGAGGGCACCAGGAAATAGTTTTTGTTACCCTCCAAGGGGAAATATACTATAAATTAACTAAAACAAGCTAATTATGATAATAAGGCTGAACAGAAGGTACAATCTCAAATTACAATTAGCTAATTAGAAATGTAATAATAAAATATAAGATTAAAATCCCTTTTAAGTGGAATATGAGTATATTGTATTATCTTATGGGCAAACACGAAATCACAGTAATAAAGCTGTGTACGACATTGATGCTAAAATTATAAATTATTAAACATTAGATGCAAATGCTTCCTGTAATTTTAAAATTAAATTATTGTATGCAAAACAATCTTAAACCTACAAATTTAAGGAGGGCCCCGAATTATTTACAGCCTAAATTGGTAAGCTATGTTATTTTGAATAATTTATTGTAATCAGGATTAAAAAGGTGGAGGATATCAGGGTAAAGAGAAACTCGGGATTTTTTCAGAAAAAATTTGTTCTCGCCGTGATTATGGTGGATTAAGCATGCAATTACACTGGGATAATGTCAATAGGGTCATAATTATAATTTTTAACAAATAAAGCCATGACATCGATAATAACTTAGTGGGTGGATGTTTTTATATAGGAAGAATTAATAAAAATGTACAACCTAGAGAAGCACTTTTTTAATTCCATTAACTGTGCTTTCACATTAGCGCTATTGTTGTTTATCATTTTCTTTTGATTTTATCTCTCGAGTTAACAAACCTTTTTAAATTATAATACTTGTCCACCTATTCTTGTTCTGTTAAAACAATGAAGAGAAGATGTTCTTTCAAGTGGCCACACTTTTATTTCACTTATCGATCATTATTAAGGTGGGTGTACCTACTCGACTTCTAAAAAAGTGTTACTCAAAATGAAGAGGAACCAAATTTAGGTCGGATGGACTTGGCGGAAAAACATTTTTGCCTGAAAAAAATATAATTAATCATAGCACAATTTATTAATCACCGCAATAATTAAAATTAATTATACGCTTAAATACTTAATAAAAATTAATCTTTCTAAAAGTAGAAATTACGGACGATTGATTTTAAAACATATTGTTTAATTGAATCGTAAAAGTACTTAAGTGAATCTGATTATTAACCCATTTTTGATTTTGATGATCTCCTTGTTTATTTTAGCGTTACCGAAAGTCACGCTTGTGTTTTTCCATTTAAATAATTTTTTTATTTATTCTTCTTCAGCTCTGCTGCTTTATTTTTTTTCAATTAAAAATCTGATTAGGTTTATGAATGAAAAATAAAAAAAGACCCCGGGCGCATTGTATGCGTGGTTCCAGATAATCCGGATAAATATAAATACCGTAAAATTAGTTTCCTTTCAGGCGCACGCAGAATTGCAAATGTCGAAAAAATAAGAAAGTCGGAAATTTTTTATTTTTCTAAAAATGCGACTTCTAGCGCTACGCTGAAAGAAGCAATCAACGAAGAAAGTAATTAAAATATAAATTGCGAAGTTTAATGAAAAACAGAGAACAAGTTTAATCAAGATTAATGAAAATTACAGTTAATCTAAACTAAATTTAAAAAGAAAGTAAAAGTTGCTTGTGTAATTGACAAAATTGTGATTTAGTTTAAGTTATTATTAATGACAACTTAGAATGAAAGTAAAGCAAAAGAGTAAAACGTTCCAAATTTAATTAATTAACTGCACACTTTGTCTTTTTCTTCCATGTACTTTTAAAGTAACTGGGTCGATGCAAAAAGCTGTATTATTAAGTTTTTATATTTTGCAAACTGCAAAAACACAGTTTTACTATTAATTTTAAGTTTTTCCCGCAGCTCAATTTTTTTATTCTGCAGGCACCAGCTCAAAACAATTTTACAAGCAGTGAAAATATCAAAAGCGCAGCTAGGAGGAAACGAGGGCAGTTAATCTCCCCTTGCTTCTGGTTCAGATATTTTTTATTGAGATCAACGTGATTTTTAGCCAATTAAATTTCAGTTCAATTTCGATCATTCCAAATTAAATCATAGGGTAACGGTCTGAAGGACAGATCCCAGTGTTTTTTTTTTCTATTGCCGATGATTTCACCGGGAAACTTCCTGGTGACTTAGCTGGATTCAAGAGGACAATAAGGTAATTTTGGCTACCTATAAGTAGGACCAGCGATTCTTGTTTAGGTATTCCTCTTTGGAATTTATGATTGATTTAAATAATCCTTGAAAGAAAGTAATTCATTTTTAATGAATTTGGTACTCGAATATATGATTGATTAATCGAAAAAACTATTTATTTCAGTTAGCCGTGACCCTAATCTGATTTAATCAACATTTATTATGAACTTGACAGTGTGTAATCATTTATTTGCGATATTTTCATGGCAGGATAGGTATGAGTTACACTCATCAAACCAAATTGTTCCTCTTAGATATTTGTTAGGTCACCGAAGAGTCTGTAATTAATTTATAATTTATAATTTATACCGGTCATCTTGACAATTTTCTCAAACGCTGATATGCTAATGAGCTTTTACTCTTAATGGAATTCCGTGTGGTGTGGTTATCCGGAATGCCTTTGAAGATTTTTTCCCCATGCAACAAGTTGAAAAATTTTATGACACTTCGAAGATGGACAAATTTGGTAACTGGGTAATTTAAAAAAAATTATTCAATTTGAATGTCATTTAAGGAGAAATATAAGTTAAATGAAAATTGTATCAATTAAGTTTCTAAATTCTTCAACTTTTGCTTTCTTTAACGGTTCTTTATCGTTGGAAATCTCATTTTTGTCCAGATCAATTTTTGAAACTTGAACAGTTTAGCGCAAATTACTACGTCATCTGGTAGCAATTTTAAATTATTATAACAGATGTTATAATAATTTTAAAAAAATTAATCATCTTAGAGGATGTAAATGATCACTTTTAGGTCATTTTCACTTTTATTGTGCGGTGCAATAAATTAGTAATCGCTTTTGTTCCAATAATTCAGTATCAGAATCATTTTCTTTGCTCTTTTCATTCGTGTAATTTTTATGAATGCATTGTCTGCAATATATCTTATTGTCAGATTTAAATTTAAATTTTAAATAAAAGAAATTAAACCATCCTAACCTAACCTAATTCAAATCAATCCTAACCTATCTTAAATCTAATATTTTAAAAGTAGTTTTTTATGTCTTCGCAATAATCAGTTAATTAAAAGTTAATGTCGTGTTAGGCCTCTTGGTAGATTTTTAAAATATAATATTATGTAAAAAAATCCAAAATCTTAAAAAACTGAAAGCGGCTGCTGTTTCCATAAAATCAGCCCAGCAGATTCCAAATTCCATTCCATTAGCAGTGGAAATGGCAGAGCCGAATTAAGGGGGCTGCAGCCCACACTTAAGTATGTATAATAATTATTGTCCTTTCAAAAAAGGTCGATCTCAAAAAATCAAAACTTTTCGTTTGTGGCGCATTTTGTTAAAACATGCAAGGCCAAGGGGCCTCCAAAAGAGTTAGCCCCAGGCCTCACATATCCTTAATCCAGCTCTAGGCAATGGCAATGGCAGACCTCCCGGTACGTATTGACGTTACTTTCAGGTGATAGATATAATAATATGTGATCCTAAGGTGTGAAAGATTCCAATTTAATAAAAGCAATCACAAAACACATACACAAACAATCGGTCTGTCAAACCGGGGGGTCTGGGGGGTATGGAATACCCCCCAGGTACACTAGAAATTGTGTTACAAGGAAAAATTGAAAAAAACTGGATCGGATGGGATTTTTCTTCAGGACACCATTTCTAGTGTAACTGGGGGGTTGGTATTGGTGTGGAATATTTATTGGTGCTTTCCAATTTAATAAAAGCAATCACAGACACACATACACAAACCGGGGGGTACACTTGAAATTGTGTTACAAAGATAAATTAAAAAAAACTGGATCGGAAGGGAGTTTTCTCCGAGACACAAACCCCCCGGTTTGTCATATTGAAAGTTTATGTGTATGATTTGCTGGAATACTCCCCCTGGTACACTAGAAATTGTGTTTGTTTATTTATTGGTGCTTTCATATTATTGTCGTGGTATTTTGTATACAGAGGGGGGGGGGGGTTACTTATGTTTTGAAATTGTATTTTTTATTTTATTTTTGTGAATTTTAAAATTCCCACTAGAAGTGTTGATAGTGGCTACAACTAGCGAGGAATGGAGGCTCTCTCGTGGAAGATGGCGAAAGAGCCGGAAAAACACTTGAAATTGTGTTACAATGATAAATTCAAAAAAACTGGATCGGAAGAGATTTTTCTTCGGGACACAATTTCTAGTGTACCTGGGGGGTATTCCATACCCCCCCGGTTTGTCATATTGCAGATTTATATGTACGGTTTACTCAAATCAAATTTGAATGAAAAATTACAATAATTGTTGATTTTTATCCGAAGAAACTCGGGTGCAATTTCAAAAAAAGCAAAAAACTGATGGATCTGATGGAATTCTTCTTAGAACACAATTTCTTGTGTACCTGGGGGGTATTCCATACCCCCTAGACCCCCGGTTTGCCAGATCGGAGATTTAAGTTGAGAGATTGATTTTGTTATATAGACAATTTTCACTCTTTCATAATAAATACATTTATGTCTCGGCAGTACGCATCGGATGGTCTGGGACTTATAAAGTTTTGTTCTGTTGCTTTTTATTGAAAAATTAATTTTATTTAAAATTTTGTAATTTTATATTTAAAATTTGGTGTTGGTACTTTTGAAAGTAGAACTTGCGCGAAAGCAAATATAAAACAAGGATCTCTCGCCAGCCCTGCTTGTGGAGAGTAGGCCTGTTTAGGTCTGCTAAGCTTTGAAAATCATTAAAAGTATTTTGTTATTAAGATTTGATGTTATAAAGTGATTTTATAAAGTGATTTTATAACATTGAAGATAAAACAAGGAGAAAATAATTTGGATTTGTGGAAAAAAATATAAAAAGCTCCTGGATGAACGGAATTTAGAGGATAAAAAAAAATAATAATTGGATTTGGGTAAGAAATTATAATAAAATATAAAGGATTTAATTTTTGTTTTTGGAAGGGCGGCGATGATCCATTGCCCTCCTCGTATCAGCCGCCACTGTGTTTTCTATAGCAAAATTATTATTTTATGGATCTGTGATTGTAGTTTCCCTAAAATACAATTATAAACCTTTACTTCATTTTATTAATAAAATTTTGCGGGAGGGGGGGTACAGTTTATTTTACACTATGAACTGAAAGAGTAAAAAATCTTTTATACAATATGGGAATTGGGGGGAACCCAATCAAACCTGAAGAAAAAATTTCATCGGGCTTTTAACCAGGCCCATTCGCAGGTTGTCCCGAGACAATTACAGATAATATTGTGCATGCTTACCAGAGAGCTCGCGTATTGTCGGCATCCAATCACATTAGCCCATCTTTCCGTTTCCTCTTTTATGATTGAATCCAAGATTTTAATGGACGGCGCGACAAAAGGCTCGGGACAACATGGTGGGTTTCACCCAACTAAGAGTTTGTGGATACTACTCCAGTGCCCTAATGCATTGAAGCACCAGTCCCGAGATGATCTTATGCCGGTTAACCGTTACAACAGCAGAGGACAGAGGTACACCTACCCAGCGATAACTTTATACCAAGCTGCAATTCGGAAGCTGCCAAAAGAGGCAGCCTTTTCAAGCAACTCATCCTAAGAGCAGCTCTCACCACCTGCTCCTCTACATGAAAATCCAGCGGAGAAAGGCAGAGAAGAGCCTCCAAAGCCGCAGTAGGTGCCGTTCGCATCACTCCCGTTACAGCCAAGCAGGCAGCTCTCTGCAGCCGATGAAGGGAAGATGCTGCTGTTACCAATTTAGTTCTGGACCACCAAACCAGTGCACCTTCATAGCATAGACGTACAGCCAGGGGGAAAGATTTTCTCATCACCCTTCCAAGACAGTTCAGAAAAAGTATGGGTAAACCGCAGAAAAGCGGGTCCATCAGAGAGTTACCCGTAGGAAACCAGCGATTTAAAAAAAATCACTTTCCCATGTTATTTTCCTATGATCGCATATAAGGTCGGTCATCCGGTATCTATCGCCACTATCTTGTTATCTTACCGGATGTATGTATCGAACCTTGTTAAATCGGAGGCTAAATTAACAAAAGCTTCGTTAGCTTCGTAGATCCGCCAATGAATATAATGAAGATTAGTACAATCCATACTTTACGTTAAAACTAGAATGATCTGTGACCTGTGACCCGTGACTTGTACCTTGCAATTTAGATTAAAATAGTTTTCTTTGCACATTAGGATAAAAATTGGGAAAAAATTAGCCGACCAATGTCGTGATGGTTAATTTTTATTTTAAATCCGTTTTGATTAATGAGCAGCTAATTGCATATCTAGCTGAATTATAAACTTTCGAAAAAAACTACAAACAACTTGTAATTGCGTGTTAATAACATTGGTACTGCCGAAGTACCGGTAATAAAATTCGTTAAGTTGATTTACGATACCAAAATATTAATTAGGTAATTGTTCGCATCGAATCAATGTTTAATTACGTATTACGTTAATTTATTAATTACACGCATGTACGTATATAATTTAAAATCGCTTAATTTAACTTCTTAGCAAAATAATTAACTCCAAGAGAATAATGAAAAATTCTCATATTTATTATCCTTGACCCATAGCGGATAACTTACCTACCATACCTTTCTATTCAGCTGCAGAATGCGGTATATAATGGTCACATCTACTTTAACAATGTAATTACTAAACACATTGTACATAAACTAATATATAACAAGTAAACCTGATAATTGCATGGAAAGTGACCGACCGCATGTCCTCGAAACCATAAAACTATGAAACGTTCGAAAAATGTGCCACAACTGCCAGTATTTATCATCTTCTAACTACTTTCTTATTGATTTTATGGAAGCCTGAGCATATCGTGTTTATGCATAAATCACCAATTTGTAACTCGAAGGTGTTTAAAAAATTATAGCTTTCTACCGTTTTCCTACTCGGACACTACCGAATTATACGGTTACACAATGTTTCTTCGCTCAGCTATAATCCTTCAACCAAATGTTTCGTCCTTGTTGTCCATGACTTTCGCGTTCAATCGTCCAGGAACTCCTGTCTTTCTAGATCCGTAATTTTCGAATTTGGTTACCCCTCAGGGATGTTTTCTTCTTCTACCTGTTTGATAAATTGGGACAGTTTACACTCCCCCACAAAAAACCTTTTCCCTGTCTTCCCACAATTTAAAATAATTCTTCAGGGTCGATACAATTAATTTTTGCAACACTCTGTATGTATAAAAATCATTTTATTAAAAAAATTCAGTTATATCAAAATCACACGTGAGACTAACAATAAGATAGAAACGTTGTTGGGTTCTGATGTTCTTCTATTTGGGGTTGAAGATGCGCAGGTACAGGAGGAGACAAAATAAATCGAAATGTTTTACCTTATTGTTTTTCTTAGATCCCTAGCACTTCTACCCTCCAGTTCGCACGAGAGCGAAGAACAATCTTCCTGTTGAACCGCTCTCAAAATTTTATTCAGTTCTTCCACTTGCTGAACTGCATCTCTTTCGCTGAAAATAAAACTTGGCCAAAAGCTTTAAAACATTAAAAATTCAACTTACTGCTGCGTAAACGCATTCAACAAATTTTTGATGTGGTGTTCGGCGTTTTGCGAGGAACCAGCTCCCAGTAGCATTTCGCAGATTACCTTCTCTTCGCATCCGGCCGACTCGAGCTTGTTGAGATAATTCAAAGACGATATCAATTTTTGCTCTGTCACGCTAACGGCATCTTGGGCTCGCCCACGAGTGCTAGAAAGCTAAATTTTTAAAGTTCCCAATTTTAAAAACCAAAACTTACGTCATATTTGATGCGGAGACGTTAATAACCGTAGGCGTGAGGGCACTCAAAAGCAATCCAATTGGTATGAGTGCCGTCAGAAACTTAACAATTTTCTTCCATGGGAAGGTATGTAACTCGCCCGGCGAGGAGAGCCCATACGGATGCTCAAAGTGAGTTTTGTGTAATATGGATCCTTTTTTGGAATCGTACGGGTTTCCGTATTCGTAAACGTTTCCGTTCGGATACCTGGCATTCGTATCGTAGGAATCTGCCGGTTTCACCGTGGTGTCGTGATTGGTCCCGGTCACAACGTACGGATATTGAACTGTCGTCGTTTCATCTGAATACGCAATTATCTGGTCTCGACCGCGGAATATCGGATTTTGCGTTGGAAAATTAACCTTGTTGAACCAAGTTTTGGGAGGGTGGTTTGGCGCTGGTAAATCTAACCAATGGGTCTCATCCGACCTGATGGGTTTTTCTTGTTTGTTTTGCAACCAGTTTGAATTTTTCGGACGTAAGGGTTCGTTGAGGGTCACTCCTGGAAAGTGCTTGGATTCGGCGTGGGCTGGAGCCACTGGTAGACGGTTGAATTCGAAGAAGTTATCCAGTTGTGGACTTGGACGGAAGTCGGTCAAATTATTCAGTTGAACTACGTTGGAATTATTGGGCACCACCGAGGTTCTGGCTCCAATTTGGATATTTGAAGAACGTTCGGCTATGGGCTGTATTATTCGTTGGGTTTCCATGGAAACGTTTTTGGAAGCCGTTTCCACTTTTGCTTTCGGCTTCGATTCGCTTTTGGTTTTTGTTATCGTTTCGTTAGCCGCTTGGGCGTGGAGGAAGTTTATCAATAAAATTGTAAATATGAACTGAACGCGCGTCATTTTTGCGGGAACTTTTCGACTCGAATGATACGGAATTCGTAAGCATGATATATTTATAAGTTTCATTGCAACGTTTGTTTAACAATATTTAATAGATGTCATTGTTTTAGGATGCATTGTGCGGTGCTAGGAAGCAGAACGGAAGAAAGTTAAAATTATTTAATGTTACAAATGCAATAGCATATGCGATATGCTCTAAATGCAAGCAGAGCAGCCGCACTTAACGCCAATATTTTTGTATTATTACTTACATTATATTAAACAAAAAAAAGTACAGTGTCTCTGACCTCTGAGAGTCATCAAATACGAATAATGATAAAATTTGGTGCACTGATGAACTTAGAGTTCTTCAAAACAGGTTACACTTTATGGACGAGTTACATAGAAAACAACAACTAATTTCTAATGAATGTTTAAACAATTCTTAAGAGCTCTAGACTAAATACAAAGATTACATCCAATTACACATTGCAAGAATGAGAAAGCTGCACGGTATGAGCAGTCTAACAGGAACCCCACTTAAATAGGTCTGAGATGTTAAGAATCCATCAGATTCTACAGTCATAATTAGGTTCATGACATGTAGGGACAACTCGGCGCCGCGCCAACTTGGCGCCGCGCCAACTTGGCGCTGGTTAGGTCCTAACGTCGAGTTGGAAGGAGTTTGGTAGCCCAGAATCAAGCCGGATGGTAAGAGTAGATTCTACATTAAAAGAAAAATGTGTGTAAAATTTACACAATAATTTTATTTACAAATTATTACAACCACTTAAACAAGACTCTGTAAAATGCCAAGAATATTTTCATCTATATCTCGGAAACGGTGCGACAAAATAGAAAAATTTATATGACCAAAAATGTAGACAATGAAATTTACAAGAAAAAACTATCTAATCATTTTTTTATTTTGTCGCACTGCTGCCGAGATATAGATGAGAAGATTTTTGGTATTTTATAGTCTTGTTTGTGGCTGTAAGTCAGAAATGGCGCAACAAAATAAAAAAATTTAAATAAACAAAATTGAAGGGAAGGAAATTTTCAACAAAAAATGTCTAAAAAGTTTTGCTGTAAAATCGATTTTAATATGACAAAAAGCGGCTTCAAATGTTCAATTTACACTGGTAACACAGCCAATCACAGCCGTAAGGTCTGCCCCCCCCCCATAATTAAATCATTTACATTTTTGATTTTTTTTTTCGAAAAAAATTTTGACGCTGAAATGATCAATTTCACTGTGAAAGTCGGGTATTTTTTGATCGTTGGCGCCACCTAGCGCAAAACATCATTTGAATGCAAACTACGGTGCTATGAATTGAAAAATAATCGCTAGTTGATTTTAAGAAAAAGCGTGCATTCCGTCAATATTTGGCAATATTTTGATCATTTGAGCTGGGCAATTCAAAATTATTTAATTTCTATCCCGAATAAACCGATAATTTCCCACCGAACTCAAAAAATAATCATTTAAAATGAAATATTTTGTTGGTTATAAAATTTGATATTTAAAACAGCGTCATGAGAGCAATCTGCATGCGTGACGCTGAAACAGTTACAGATTTTTAGGTTAGCTGTCAAACTGACGTTTATTATTGACGTATTCAAATTGATGGTATATTCAATTTTAAATTCCAAAATTTGATACAATGGCAATGCCCGAAGCTAAATTGGAGGTAGATTCTTCATTTTAACTTGCGGTTAATACAAAATTACAATTCAATCCCTGTTTTTAGATGTTTGACGAGGTTGGAGGTTATGTCGACGGGGAAATGAACATTCCAGGTAGTCGAAATACAAATAAATTGGGAGAACCAGATTTCAATACGTTAGATGAACCAATACGTGACACAATTGTAAGTTCTGGTATTTTTACGCAAAATGTTTATGCTGTTTTTATAGTTACGAGATGTTAAGGCGGTCGGTGTGAAGTTCCTACATGTCTTGTTACCGAAAGAAAAGAAAACTTTACTGAAAGAATGTATGTCTTTTTAAAAACAGTGCCGATGGTGTTTTATCGTAGCTTTTTTTTTAGGGGATCTTTGGGGCCCACTACTTCTGTGCACATTCATGGCCATGTACGTAATTAGAAATATCGGTTAAAATGACTGAACTGTACCCTAACTTGAACTTTATAATTTTAAGGATTTTACAAGGCTCGAGTAAGGCAGACGATACCAACGACGGTGGTCCTGAATTTGCAGAAGTCTTCGTGATAGTCTGGCTGGGTTCGATGATCGTAACACTAAATTCGAAACTCCTGGGCGGAAATATGTAAAAAAACTCAAGTCGAATGAAAAAATCAAATTTTTATGTTCATATTCTTTCAGATCATTTTTTCAAAGCGTTTGCGTGTTGGGCTACTGTTTGCTACCCACGACGATTGCCTTGATAGTATGCAGGGTAATTTTGTTTGCAGAACAAACAAATTTCCTATTCTTCCTCAGATTTTTTGTGTCAATGACCGGATTTGCATGGGCGACTTACGGTAAACAATTTCACACGCAAAGTAATTTTTTTACATGATTTTTTTGTAGCCTCCATGAAGTTTCTGGGTGACAGTCAAAAGCCAGGACGGAAGGCGCTAGCGGTTTACCCGATATTTTTATTTTATTTCATTATATCGTGGCTTGTCATTTCGCACACCAATACATAGGATTTAATTTAGCTTTTAAGTTGTGTACAATTTGTAAATATCCATGTGATTTTTTTATTAATAATTTTATAACTTGGTTGCAATGAGAGCAATAACCCTGTATAGGTGGGGATGCAACCCTCGAAAATAATCAAATGGGCTCTTGCCGATCTCAGATTTGTATTTCCTATTTGTACAGCAAAAGTATTCAGACGCTCCTATGTTAGTAATATAAAGTTTACCGTACAAAGAATACTTAGCAGACATTTCTTGTTGCAAATCATTCCCTCCGTTTTTGTTTAAACAAAATTTTCTATTTCGTCGCACCGTTTCCGAGATACAGTGACTTAAAATGTAGGAACGTCGGATTACTTTTGCGAGTAACTGTATATGAATGGAAAAATTATAACTATTGTCAATTTCCTAATATATTAATTCAAACTTTAATATCATGAGTTTCTGTTGTCCTAACAAATGAAAATCTCGATATTATACAAAGAGTGAATTCAGTTTCGTCATATAATATTGTTATCAGTTTTGTTTAAACCAATTGATTGGTTTTGGCTGATTGTAACAGATGCTGGGGTCAAGGTCTGTGTGATCATTATAAATAATTGAACTGATCAGCACTGTGTTTCGTTGTAGTGAGATTGTCGATTCATTACAATGTTGAGTATTAAAATTCTTCTGTTTTTCCTGCTTTGGAAAAGTTCTCACGCATTGCAATGCGTTGACCATAATAACAATCCAGTTGATTGGTAATTCTATTAAATTTAAAATTTCAGTGCTTCAAATGTGCATAATATTTTAGGTTTGTTGTGTATAAAATACCGGCAGAACACAGTTCAAATAATTTAATTACACAAGGAGCGGCATACACGTACATGACGGCAAACGACGATAACGGCTGGAAATTATCCAACATTTCCATTAATGACACCAACTCGATAATAGGCCTTACCCTTGAACCATTGTTTTCGAAGGTTTGCAGACAAATTTAAAAAAACCTTTAGTTTTATCCGCTTTCGTTTCAGAGAACGGAAACGTTAAGTATTTTGTACAACGACGAATCGCCCGATGGATCCATCAATTTCAATAAAGGTCACACGAAGGGATTAATTTTAGGTGACACCGACGGTGGCATTTGGCTTGTTCATTCGGTTCCACGGTTTCCTCCCATAGATGCAGATAAATACTACTACCCACACAACGGCTACAATTATGGCCAAAACTTTTTATGCATTTCGTTCGATTTGAACAATTTAAATAATATAGGTAAAATTAACCCAATAATTTGTAGAAAAACTTACTTGAGACGAATAATTTCAGGCACGCAATTAAAATACAATTTGCCCAATATTTTCTTCCACAACATGCCGGACAACCTCTTAACGCAGGTACCCATCTTAGACGATGCTATAAAAAACTTGGTTGTGAAGACAGCTCCGTGGTATCACTTGCAGATGTTGAATTCCAAAAATGGGGTTCGCTTCTTATCGTTTGCGAAGAGTCCAAAATTTGTTAAAGAACTTTACGGTGATTGGGTTGCACCGACTTTAAGTACAAATCTTTCGGTCGAAACTTGGCCGAACGAACCGGGAAGAATTCCATCCGAATGTGGCTACTACTTCAGGTAGATTACTTTCGGTTTGATCGATGGCTATTAGAAAATAATAACGAAATTTCTTTTTAGCGTTTTTAATGTCAAATCTGTATCCATAGCCGCTGCAGATGTAACGTTTAAAAGTACCACCGATCATTCGAAATGGGCAGTGTCGACCAACAATTCGGTAGCAAACTGGATTTGCATTGGAGATATAAATCGAGCTGTAACTACGATGCACTTGATTAATACAGATCATTTAATTTTATTTTGATTTCAGACACCTCAACGACATAGAGGCGGAGGAACTGTTTGCTTCAGTATGAATGCAGTTACCAAAGTCTACCAAAATAGTATAGCGGAACTGGAAAACTGCTAATATTTTGTTATTTTCGTACCTAATATAAGTTAAACTAGTTAAATAAAATGTATTCGAATGTTTCATACACAAACCACGATTATTTGAAGTAACTTATTACCTATCCTTATTACGTAAGTTGTGAGCAATAATTCCATGACCTTAAAGTTGTATAAACACAACTGGCCGTTGTCAGCTGGATCAAATTATGTGTGACCAATACTTTAAAATTGTTATATTTTAAACTAATAATTTACATAATCTTCTATAACAAACATAAAATCAAAATGGTTTATTTACTCGTTTGGGGCAACGCTAGAAGGTTGCGGTAGACGATACTTCAACATTTCTAATTCGGCTTCAAAGAAACTATCGACATGGTAACTGAAGTATTCTGGATTCTTATAATTCGTTGATTTTGCAGCTCCTGGCCCAACAGGCTCGCTATCGTATTTCACTATGGCTTCACTCAATCCTGGAACATCACCAGTAACTTCGGCTTCTGAACTCGACACATTAGAACCAGGTTGATTATTGCACAGAATTCTTCCAGAACTGAAATTACCAACGGAAACCTTATGGAGTTTCGTCAAATACCTCAAATTTATAATTTTTGTAGCCATTATTCTTAGGTTAGACAGTTACACAACAAGACTGACATTTGCCACTGAAACGTCAAAGCGCGTCAACTTCAAAATGAAAATTTTAAAAATATTATTTTTATTGTTTTAATAAATTTTTTAATTAAAACATAATAAATTGGTTAATTATTTAATCAATTTTAATTTTTCCAAAACTTAAATTTAAATTTAACGCCTTTAGTTGCTTAGGTATTTGGTCGGCACAGTTGGTAGAACTGTAAGCGCACGCAAGTTGCCAAGTATCCTGTTCCGTTAGTTTTTCTTTTACATGGTGTACTGAATAAGCTAAGGTGAGTTTATCATCGATTTATTATTTCACAAGTTCATCACATTTGTAATTACCAGCAAGGTTCGTATTAATTTTCTTCTCAAATCTGCAATATGTAAAGTTGGGTTACAAATGCGTTGGTTTACGATAAAAGTATAACACGTGGATTTAAGGTTAACTTTGACTTGTTTTTTCCAGAAAATGCCTTCCGTTACATTAAAGGACGTTGATCAATCGAAATTCGTTAAGGCTTTCGCCTCTTTCTTAAAAAAGTAAGTAATTTTTAATTTGTTTTCGAAAAATATTACAAATGTTCGCCTTGTTTTAGGACGGGTAAATTGAGGGTACCCGAATGGGTCGACCTCGTCAAAACTTCCCGTGCTAAGGAGTTGGCTCCTTACGATCCCGATTGGTATTACATGCGTTGTGCCTCTTTGGTGCGTCACATTTACATCAGATCTCCAGTCGGTGTAGGTACCGTAACCAAGATTTTCGGTGGACGTAAACGCAACGGTACCATGCCTTCTCATTTCTGTCGCTCCGGTGGCAGCGTTGCCCGCAAAGCACTCCAGAGTTTGGAAGGAATCAAATTGATCGAAAAGGCCCCAGAAGGTGGACGCAAATTGACCAGTCAAGGACGACGAGACTTGGACCGAATTGCCGCACAAATCAAGGCAAAGGAAAAGAAGCAAGTTAAAGCTGCAAATGCCGTACTTGCTTTGTAAATTCGTTTTATAATTTAATAAACCTTTTAAAACTTCAATTATTTTTGATGTAGTTTCCCATCAAATTTTTTTCGACTAGACGGGTGAGCAATTATTTTTGGGTTCGGGTTGATTTTAATTTAAATATTTTTGCAAATTTGTTGATGGTTAAATTTGTTATTAGTAATATTGCCGACTTTGAATTAATATTTTTTATAGGCATCTCACAATGCTGTGGGTGTAAATATTCACTCGGGTGAATTTTTTAAATCTCGCAAACTCACACTTGTTCCTCAAAAGTCAACTTGAAGAATTAGGGTGCGGTGGAAACAAACTCGTTCATGGGTAAATTGCTTTATTGGTACATTCTAGGTACAAGAACAGTTACATAGGAACAGAGGTGGGATAATAAGAGGCGAATACATAAATTGTTTAAAATAATGAAATTAATCCATATGCATATAAAAAAATTTGAGCCAAAAAGTGATCTCACTTTTTTCAGACTAGATAGATTTTTATTTTAAAACCCGACAAAATATCACATAGATTTCATTCTTATATGCACGTTTTCTTTAACAGAAGGCCACCATACAATTAAAATTGTAATTGTTTCATTGATTGATTCATTCACTTAAAGTTTTTATGAAAATCGCCACCATCCAAAAGATTACCTTTTGACTGGTGCCGTTTCATTGAGCACAGTTACACATACAAGAATTTACGTTATAATAGGTTTTCATTCAATGTAACAACCCCACATCACTTCGAAAATCTTCCATCAAAAGTCAGTCATTTAAAAAGTTTATCAGTCAAAAAAAATTAAAGGATATTTCGAATCGGGTCCCTTTTTTTTTCTTATTTTTTTTTTAGTGATGTAGGGGTGTGTTACATCTCAACACAATTTTAACGTCTAGAAAAACATTTAATTTAAAATTATAAGTAAGAATTGGCTTCTTTGGACGAATTATTTTTTTGCAAAGGAAATGCTTATAAAAATATTGAGGTTGAAGTGGTGGAAACGACACAAAGGGCACAGTAAAGGGGTGATTAAGCAACCACTTATCTACTTGCGGGCAGATTGGATCTTTGGGAATTTTGAAGAAAATATAAAAAAACAGCTTCTGGTGTAAATTTATTTTTTAGTGCGCGCCACTGGTGATTTTTTATATATTTTTCAGAAATACCAAAGTTCCAATCCGCCCGAACACAGAAAATTTTGTTTTGTATGAGAAAACTTTAATTTGAAAGCTCTAGGTTCAGATATTTTTATCGGTGACGTACTAATTCATGAATGCTGACTGGGTGATTTATAGTTCCATTTATTTAATTGATGTTTTAACCACCACCGCCAGGTTTTATAGTAACAGCACAAATGGATACACGCAGTCTAATAGATGGTGGTCATTTAAAGAGGAATTTGGATATTAAGATTACAATATAATATGGAAGTTAGATCATCTATTCAATCCAGAAGTTCGCATTTGTAAGAGATGATATTCAACGCTCTATCAGGGTCACCAATTTAACCAAATTATATTTTGCAAAATATGATCAGGACGTAGGTACTGGTTAAGTAGTTCATATTCAATAAATCTGGGCATTCAAAAAATTTTCGTCTGCGGCCTTCAACTTGGGACCCCCAAGAATCAGGACCGACCGAAGCGAAAATCAACCGACACTGGCTTCAGTTAATTAATTAGGGGGGGAGGGGCTAATTGTAATTTTGGGTGGCTGAGCCCTTCCAGCCCCCCTTCAAACAAACGTCATCTAAAATATTTCCTCCCTAATTCTCATATTGCACAAAAGTCGCGACAGCGTTTTATTTTTAATAATCCCCCCCCCCCCCGATAAACTTAACAATTTTTTTAAATATTAACAAGTCCGCGTATCTGAGTTACATTCAATTACCCCCCTCCTCCTTTTCTTACTAAAAACAAATGATAGACGTGACATTTCATAAAATTTTGGCCGATTTCGCGCCTATTTCTTAGCACATTTTCAGAAAAAGTGAGGAACGAGCAGACTTTATCATATTTTTAATAATGGTTTTGGAAGGGGGACGGACACTATATATTGCTATGTTTTTGTGTACATATTTCCTAGTAAGAAATTTTTAAGTCAAGCTTACGGAAATATTAGACTGAATGACTGAAGCATCAGGGATACAATAATCACAATTTTTTTCAAAGACGTCGACGAGTGAGTAATTTTGATTTAAATCACATTGCAATATAATCTGCAAACATATTTTTGCACTAAACCACAATCAAACGCAATTTTAATATAAACATGTAAATAGAAGTATAAAAATACAAGTGAGGTTTAATTTTAAAATTATGGGATAAAGTTTAAAATATTATTAATAAATATAAAATTGACTAGATAAATATTAATTGCTATTTAATAAATATTTTATAACACAATTTTCGAGTTAGACATTTCAAAATTCATTCTCAAATGGCTAACGGAAAACTAACGCAAGAAGATTTGGGGCGCGTTCCGTTTGAGCGCTCACCGTATCAATACGCTAATTTTGGTGTTCTACCAGTGGATTACTTACACAAGTAGAGCCAAAAACAGCAGTACTTCTTAAGGGCCTGATGGAACGCGCCCTTAGACTTTTAGACTTTAGAGCAACATTTTTTCTTTTTATATAACTCTGATAAATTTTATAATAGAATTGGATACAATTGTACAACCGTCGTTTATATTATTTCACTATTATGGACCTGTTTGGAAGCTTTCTATTGTTAAAATTCGTAAAATTATCTATTGGAATCAAATCGAAATAGACTTACTAAATTTTTATCAGCAGAGGGTTAGAATTCTTAAAGTGTGGCTTCCGTTACCACGCTATCAACATTGCTGTCGACAGTCGTTTGTCGAAGCCACTGTCTCAAATTTTTTGTTTTCTCCACCAAAGTAGTCGTCGCGCCTTGCGGATCGTGCGTTACCATGGTCGTTTGCGCATTGGCCAAAGCGATGTGTTGACGATAATTCTGAAGCCGGTCCGCTAATGTTGGAATCGAAGGAGGCACCGAAACAGTTCCAGCAAGCAAAGGCCATCCAAGATCCGGATACAACAAAGGAAGCGGTGGTAAAACTAAAACAACGGTTAAAACACAAACTTCACCCTACCACGAAAACACTTACCCCTGGCTATGTTGCTAGCCTGGTGTTGTTTGTTTAAAACTTCCCAAATTTCTCGAATTTCAGAATTCAAATTTTCCAAACTTTGAATAATTTCAGACGATTCCTTAAACTGGTTTGATTTCAATGCGGGAGGATCGGCCCCAACAAATTCGGTCGAACTGATGCCGGAACTCGCGCTATGAGATGATAAGTCGCTGAGGGTCGCATCTTCTTGCCGAAGCTCATCGCTGTCAAGAGTTGCACGTTTCAATGACTGTTCCAAGTGTCTCAACCTAATTACCTTTTCTCCTAACAAACTTCGAGTTCGATGTAACGACACTTCCATATCTGTCAGATCTTTTTCTTCCTGCAGACCAAAGTTTCATAGATCAACACCACAACGGCGAAAATAACTCACCTGGTATAATTGCTTCAATGTGTTCCGAGCCGACGGACCGTTCTTCAATTTTAACTCGT
The DNA here is from genome assembly GCA_963170105.1 of Cantharis lateralis. NCBI lineage: Eukaryota > Metazoa > Arthropoda > Insecta > Coleoptera > Cantharidae > Cantharis > Cantharis lateralis. The sequence continues at coordinate 3,070,480 of OY720627.1, forward strand.
TTTGCCGTTGTTTGAAATTAAACTTTTGCTGCTTTAAGCTCTCCTTCGCTCTGCTAATTGAATCCCTTTCTAAGTGTATGCGGTGTCGGAAAAATTCAAGTTCGGAACTTCCTTCGAATTTCTGTCCGTCGCTGAACGGATACCTCAAGTGGTACGTGTCGCTTTGCGCGTTTTGTGGAAACTGATCTTCCAGGTCCTCCAGTTTTTGCAACTGTTTGCGTAAATTTTCGACAGGCGAACAGGAACGTTGAGCTGCGTCGCGATATTTCACATTATTGTTATTTAAACGGGTAGTGGAACTGCCCCTGAGACGAGAAAACAGTTTTTTGCGACTCCTTCCGCCTTGATTTACGTCAAGATCGGAAGAATCGTATTCGATTTGCGAGTCGTTGCGGTTAAATTTGTCGTCGTACTTGTAACTGCGATCGCTGGCCGACGTGTCCTGATCTTGAATTAAAATTTGTCTAATTTTATGATCCACTTTGGATTTATGCTTATTTGCGTCGCTATGTGCTGTCCTTAAATGTTTTGGTGAATGTTTTCTATTAACTGATGGAGAATGAGCAGGTGTCCTAAAGAAGGAAAAAAAATTGTAGCAGGTTTTTTTTTTCTTGGCAGTAGTGGGAAAGGATATAGATAGAGGATATCTAGAACAAAACAATGTCCGGGAAGCATTTTCCTCCCTCCATTCTATTCCTTAAATCGGTAAGTGCCACTTAGTCCGTTCTTCCATTAGAGGTTAGAATAAAATTTAAGTATACATCATGGAAACGTCATCTCACTCGGGATTGGTTAATTTTATAAATAGGCGTGACCAATTTTGTATAAAACAATTGAAGGGCTTATTGCAATATAATGATAAGCCACATTTCATGGTTATTGAGATATCAAGCGCTAAAGGTTGTAAAGTATAATGCCAAGCCATATAAATAAATATTACAATAATGTTTTAATAATATTTCCGTATATATTATTATAATAATATTTCGGTAGTGGCTAGTCATTATATTTCACAACCAGTTGCGCTTAAAATCTCAAAAACCACGAAATGTGGCTTATCACTATATTGCAATAAGCCTAGGGTATTTGACTAATATTTAAAAATAGCAAAAAAATATCAAATATAATAGTTTAGATTACTATTAAGCCTAAACAAGTATTTTTTTAGCATTAATTAATTAAATAATTAATTAAACGCTAATTTAAAATTCAAATTTATAAACAAAATATCACATGACCACAAACGCGCTATTTTTGCCGTGACGTAATAGTTCATATTCAGTATGGCGGGTTTGCAGCAAATTCTCTATATGAGTAAACAAAATCAAATTATCATGTCAATTAGACATAAATAAATATAATAACTAGGGACCGGATCAATAGGCACAAAAAATCCAGAAAAAAACACTTTAAAATGCACGAAATTTGGCGCTAAAAAGTATAAATCGGAACTGTTTTAGTGTAAACTAATGCCGTTACTGGCGCTAGTATGTTGTTTTTTAAATTTTCCGCGTTGATATTTAAGGTTAGTTAGTGTTTTTTTGACATCGGCATGACATTCTATCTTTGGTTAGACAGGTGATCACACTTTGATCACACAATTTTTTGTTGACAAAGTTTTCAATATGAAGTATGACGTAGGCACACGTTTAAACTGAGCATTTTTAATTTAAATTTTAAACATTAATTTTTGGTGCTTTGGATTAAAATTTTTTGAAAAAAAAAAAATCCACATGTGTTACATACACATAAGCATCATTTCATGAGGTTTTTAAATTTTAGTCAAATACCCTATTGCAAAATAATGTTGCAAGCAATGAAATAAATTATTTTGTTTTCTTTTGTTTAAAGAAATTGCAGGGGGAGTGAATAAATTCGTTTGTACCTTGTTTGGACTGCTTTTTGTTTTTGAGATGACGCGCAAGATGGACTAATGAGATTTATACTTCTTACAACGATAAAGAAATTTATTCAAGAAAATAAAAAATTATAATAATTTAAGGTTTAAAATAATTCAATTTTTTAAATAATGAAGGTTCTTCTGACTTCCTCATATTTTAGCCGCAATTCTTCAACTAAAATTTCATTCTTTCTAGTTGTGAGTGTGGGGGGGGGATTTTCAAATTTATATTATGTGCATATGAAGATGTGTATTGTGTTGCTATGCTTTTAGTTTGAATATTTGGTTTAGAATAGGACATTTCACCACTGCTATTTTGCCGTCTACACTTCGCCATGGGCTGTTTCGCCGTCGACCATTTCGCCTTCGGAAATTAGGTATTTAACTTTTTAACTGTCAATATTTTTGGATTTTTTTCAATAAAATGGGAAAAGGTAAGCAGAAATCGCATTTTTTTGTTAAATTCCAGTGTAATACAGGTTAAAATTAACAGATTAATTAAAAAATAAATTCTAATTATCCAGAATCCATGTGCATTTATGTTGTAATAATAAAAATAATTCAAATTTTATTGTTCCATTAATCTGTTTATTTAAATTGTTTTTCTTCTTCCCTGCCGTTTTTCTTCGTTTTCCTATCCATAAGTCCAGCGGCGTATTTAGAGGTGGGCAAAGGGGCAATTTGCCCCCCTCCCCCCAAGAATAATTCAAATTGTATCTCTGAAGCCATCCACGATAAAAATAATGTTTACCATGAGGTTTTAAAATTTAAATAAGTTTAAATTATTTTCCGTTACCATTCGCCGATTATGATTGAATTAATATTCCTGTATTGTAAACCGCCCTTTACCTATATGACGCGCATGAATGGATTAACGAGAATATCAAAAATACTCTGGTTTGCTGCCTCCATAAGCATTTAGTTTTGTTTTTCTGCATTATACCAGTTGGAATCAAAGTCGGTTTAGGTCTCCAGCGAGTTAGGCCGCAGTCCCGCTGCAGCCACTCACTACCATCTACTAAAATTCAAGTAATTCAATTGGTGCAAATTTGAAAGTTGAATTTTTCGTTGGTGGTTGACGGTGGCTGCAGTGGAGTCTTCTCTTTCCACATGTCCGACCTATTGTTACTTGAGTGTTTTAAAATTTAATTTAATTTGTTTCATTGAGTTTGTTCCCGGCTGTTTTAAAAAAATTCTATGGGCGCTCATGTTGACAGTAAAGCGGGAGTCCCACTGCGGCCACGGTCGACCACCAACCAAAACTTCAACTAATGGAAGTGGTTTATTTATTATTTGCACCAATTGAATTGGTTGAATTTTTTCGGCAAAATACTTTAATATTATAGTTTCGACGACGAAGCAGCGACGACAATGTGACGTTTGGATTTTTATTGTCGATGAAGGCAAATCATCAACCCTAGGGTATTGACGGCTTTACATGCCCTCCGAAGCACGGTGACAATCATAATAAAATTTAAACTTCCCCCGGATTCGAACCGGGTACCATTCCACGTATCACACCTCTGATTGGTTTACTGAACGTCAGGCGGTCAGTGCGGCCTTCAGGCCGCACAAATTAGGCAATCTCGTCCTAACACAAATTATACGTCAGGGTGCATCATCAGGGGGGGGGGTAAAGTAATATTTTAAAACGATTAGGTACCTATTAATCGAAATCAACTAAATAATTGTTTTTGAAGATTACGGAAAAAGCTTTTGGATCGGAGCCTGTTATACGTACGAAGAAACAAGATTTACAATGTTATTGTGTATACGGACTTTGTCTTTCCTTTTTGCCAGTGGCGGCTGGCACGAGGAGGGCAATGTAGCGCTGCCCTCCCACAACAAATTATTTTTTTATTTCTATTCAAAATTATACTTCTTATACGCTGTTATATTACTCCTTCAGTTTATGATGTAAAGGGGACACAATTACTGGTGTACTGGAGGGTATTCCATACCCCCCAGACCCCCCGGTTTGAAATAACAGAAGTTTGTATTCATTAATTTTTTGTGATTGAATTTATATGTTCCGGCAGTAAAAACTATACAAAGCAATAAAAAATCAGCATCCTTGTTTTGAATTTTGGATCCAAAATAGTAAAAAAAAAACTAACAAAGCAAGAGTATGTACAAAGGTTTTAACACTGAAAATGGAGGGGGAATGGTCAAGGCGCACGTCGAGTGTCGTCATAACTTAATCCGAAAATTTTTTAAGCAAACAAGAAGAAGAACAAGAAACATTGGAAAGAAGGAGGCGCTCCTTAAATTTTTAATCAATGTAATAGGATGACAAAAGGTCCGAAATCGGCTTTATAGCAACAAAATAATTGTGGAAGCTAATAAATATTTTTTTAGTTAAACCAAAACGTGCCAATTAAATTTATAAGCAACTTATTACATTGATGTACGTACTGTTAGGATTACCTGTCCTTTTTACCGGATGGACTCTTCTCGGTTTCGGATCCTGTGGTTGTGGTTGTAGTATTGGTGGTTAAATTCTGTTCGCGTTTTCGATTTCGCTTTTCAATTGACAACTTCACTTCAGTTTTCAATTTTAAATATTTGTCTTTGAGGCATCGATATTTGTCCTCCAGGAGTCTTTTCTCACAACGAACCTTCTCAAACAGCCTTTCTTCGTCCGTATTGTCCCTGGATTTATTTTTTTCCACGTCCACATCACGAGCTACTTTATTTTTTAACTCCAAAATTTGCTTTTGACGTTCTTTCCGAATTATATCCTCCTGTAGAAAAATATTAATTAAATCTACCCAGCAGGATCCAAAAATGATAATCAACTTACCTCGACTTGAAAATCTTTCTGCAATTCCGAAATGACCGCCGCATGATTCTGTTTCATTTGATCCAGAACAGCATTATGGGACACGATCAGTTCGTCCCGACTTTTCTCCAATTTCTCCACCAAATCTTGCTCCATTTGGGCAAATTTTTCGTCATGCGTCTTCTTAATTTCCAATTTTCTCTTTTCGAAACTTTCGTCCAACGATGCTTCAAATTTTTTACGATTTAAATCGTGGAGTTGCTGTATTTCCAGCTTGCTGATTTCAAAATTTGACTCCAATCTTTGTTTCTCATCGGCGAGGGTTCCTTTCAGACGATTTTCCATTTCTTTTTGTAATTTTTCCAATTCTTGTTTAATTATCGTCTCGTATTTAGCCTTTTCTTCAGTCAGTAACCGGTCGAGCTCTAACTTGTGGGATTCGAAAACGGATTCCTTATTTTCGTCCAATTCTTTTTGAAATTCCTGAATAGCATCATTATTTTGGACTTCGTCCGTTTCTTTATCTTTGTCTATGTTCAGTGGAACGGAGAGAATTTCTTCCAAAGTTTCGAGTTTTTCCAATTTTTTATCACTTTTTTGCTTTATCGATTCGTCTTCCGAATCAAACAGTATATCCGTAACCACTTCATCCTTGTTTTCTAAATCTGGTTTGATGAAGTCGGCAGGATTCGGCTTGATAAGCTTCAAGCTACCATTTTTGATGCTACCTTCGCCGTAATTATCTTCCACAGGAAAAACGGTAAAACGCGATTGCTTTCCTTTCTTGTTACTCGTAATTATGACGTCAATGATATCTTTCTGTTTGCTTGTCTTACCTTCGGCTTCGTTTTCGCTTTCGTCCGTAAATAAAAACAAATCCGCTTTGGCATCCACATTAAACCGAACGCTCTTTTTATCGTCGTCGTCAAACTTCTCGGATTCGCTATCACCATTTTTGCCATTATCGCGCAAAATACTCCGAAGTTTATTGGATTCAACAGGTTTTAAATCGGGCGACTTCTTGTTCGATTTCAAAAACATCGAACCGCCGCCCACAATTGTCAATTCAGTCTTTTTCACGTCGATTGGAGTCGATTTATCCAACTTAAAGTTTGTGTCGTCGAAGCTGATGCTGTTTTTGTGCCTACTTAGCGAAGAAAGCGGTCTCTCTTCGGATTTTTGTTTTATGAGTCCTAAATCTATTTTTTGAGCATGTTTGTCGGCAAACGTGTGCCTAATTTCGCCCAGCAAAGGCCTGGTTTTTAAGGGCGATAATTTAATGTCGTGCCTCGTGGATTTGTTAAAAAGCGGCAGAGGAGGCGGTTCTTCGTAGCTTGGCAAGTCGTCGCGCGTGTAAGTTGCATCTTCCGTTGGTTCGCCCAAACTCAAAGATTGACTCTCGGTTCTAGCTTTCACCACCAAGGTTCTATAAATATTGTCTAGTGGATGTTCCCATTGCGTTCTTCCAGTTATGGAATTGTGGTAATAGTAGGATTTTCTTTTATCGTCGTAACTATCGAAACAGAACACCGATTAAACACAAAAACATCTAAAACGCAGTCGAAATTAAGTGCTCTCGGAACTGTGTTTTAAATAACCAAGCTAGCTAACAGATTATAAATTAATTAATTATGGCATTTTTTGTCAATAATCTCTTTTAACTTAACTTCTGATAAAGTACCACTTTAGTGCCGCCATTATTATTTTTATTATATTGTTTCATAAATAATGGAAAAGCGCAAGAAAAAATTGTTTTCTCAAATTACGAGTATCAGCTAACACTAAAGATTAGCGAATAAAAACTTACCAAGGCTTCCATGAGGGAGGCAAAGGTTTCATCAACCCTTCCTCCGCTAAAGGTAAAAGTTGCGGTTCCGCTTCGGGATCGATGCCAATTTTACCCGCATAATCGAGAATTTCTTTAAAAAAACAAATTATAGCAGACTTTTTCAAAAAATGTTAATAAAAGAAATGGGGCATATTGAAAAGCTGATCTTAAAAAATTCAATAAGTGTGACCTAAATAATAAAACTCACCACTAATGGAAGGGTGACTTGAGTCGTCAAACACTTCTTCACATATCACAGCCTGAGGAGATAATGAATTCATTGTTGCCATCACATTTCTTAATTAACTTAATTATTTTAACAATTTCATGTTTTGTTCGTAAAAAAACGACGTCATTTCAAAATGACAGCTGAAAACGTACTTGTGTTTAGGGGATGAAATGGGAAAAATCAAACAGATTGGCTTATGGCGCTATCTCACGCCGATAAACCCAAACCTTCGATTTCAAAAGGTGAACTGGAATAGTTTACTCTCTTCGTCGGATACTTTTGTTTGTATTATTCAAAAATTATATCACCCCTCGGTAGCAGCTGGCTAGTTGAATTAATTATATTCATTTCGAAAGTTATGCAACACATATTGCACCGTCTGGTTTTGCGGGGGCGAATCGTCACGGACGGGGGTTCACTTAATCTGATTTCAGCAGAATATTGCACAATATGAGCAATTCAAAACCCTGGATTGCGAAAATTCCGCAAATTATTTTTTTGTGATCATGTAATTTTTTGGATATTTTTCGTCCGAAAATTAACGGACGGAATTAAAAAATTGGCTGGGGGTTGAATTTGTCAGCGATAAGGAATCATTTTTCAATTTTGGCGGCATATGAAAATGGTTTGGTGTAGGGGCGGTATAGACTGTGTTGTAACATATAAACAGGGTATTTGAGGGGGTGAGTGGAGAAGAGGGCGAAACGCTGGAAGCTGTAAGGACCTTATTGATCTCAAAGTGCTCCTCTCCTGCGAGGTTTTCCACACCCGTAGTGTTCGGTTTGAAACTCAGTCATGTCCGATATCGCGGTTTTCGCGATCACACGAAATTTAATGTTGTTGCGTAAAGCCACAACAAAAATGTAGTGACAAAATGGCAACATCTAGTGATGGAAATTTGATAATTTGGAAAATGGGACAAAAAAAGCGATTGAAATGGTGGAAGTTTAATTGGAAACCTGTGCATTGGGACTTTTATACACAAAGTCGACACGTTTTTAGTACCTGAAAACTACAGTTTCTTCCTTCAATTTTATTTTATTTCGTTTCGGAATTTTCCTCATTTTCTCGAAAATATTTTAATAGACATAACGCACAATGCTAAACGTATCGTAATCCAACAAAGTGTTTTCTTATTGTGATATAAAAAATACAGCTCATTACATTATGTAATTTTCAATTCCTTACACAAAACGTATGTATTATGTGAAAATTCTATTTATTAATTAATGTCAAAACTTTGACCCACATTTTCATCAATCCCAGTTTTTTTTTAAATGAATAGAAATCGATAAAAAATTAATTTTATAGTCCTTTTTAATAACTTTCTCGTTAATATTTAAAGACTTTGCCCAAACTTTCCCAAATCTCACATTCGCATGTTTTTTTAGATTTCTGTTTTCCTAAATCATGGTGGATTTAGGAGGATATGTGATAATATTGGTCGAAACCAAGGATAAAAAGATTAAACTTTATGGTACGTAATAATTCGTATTTTTACAAAATGTTATCGTTTTATTAACTTTTTTAGGTTCACCAGCGGATAAAGACAACTTAGAAGTTGGAGATGAAATATTGGAAGTTAATGGTAAATCGCTCGAGGATGCTACGCATACGGAAGTCATAAGTCACATACATCAGGTATTCATTTTCACAACAAAACTTCAGACAAAATTCTACGTTATTTTTTTTCAGTGTATTCGATCCAGGACGATATGTTTGCGCGTAAAAAGAAGAAGCGGTGCTCGCCTAGGTAAGTCCAAATCCAAATTTTCTAATTTTCAAATTCTAAAACTGCGTTGGATGTGTTTCCCCTTTTTTCTTATAAAAACTTTTATGAGAGACCCGCCGCTTGCAATTTATAACTAATGTTGTGCCAAATGACACTTCCTGGTTAAGGTTAAAGCCACACGGCAAGAAAAAACGTGAAATAATGCGCAAAAAACGTGACCGTCCTAAAACGCATCAAGTGGCCAAATAAGGCGAGATAAAACAAGAGAAAGCTCCTACGTGGTCAAGGGAGAGGATCAAGTTCATCATCAATAACTGTTTTACTTTCCCAAAAAACGCAGTAAACACAATCTAACAAATTTTTTTCTACAAATCCGACGTAACATGATTTGGAGACCTCTATCCTTTCAAAAATACTACGAAAGCTCTTAAAAAACGATTATTAATTTCGTATACACCAAAAAATATTCTGGAAAACTTTCAACACCTTTCCCGTCGCCCAATTGTCGGTTCACAATTTTTAATTTGCCCAATTGAATGACTTTCATTCATCGATTCATCTGTGCCGGTCGTGAATAGATTAACGAGATTTTTATTCAGTTATTTAAATAGGAAGGTAACCAAGTACTTAATTTATCAATTTGACGGAAATTTTCCTGTGGTATCATAATTTTAAATTTGAGTTAATTTGATTCTTAAAGCATACGTTTGTTAACGTATACGCTCGTGATCTCAATTTGAATTTGCAATTATTTGTTTTTATTTCTGTTTATTAATGTGTAAAAAAATAAGAAGCGGTGGCGGCGGTTGATGTCAGAAAGTTCTTTTAAAGACCGATTTCCTGGGCTAAACCACCAAAAAAAACCACCGTACCGTTTCGGATGGGGTCCGAATTAAACCCAATTGAATGGTTCGTCGAACCATGAATTGCTTAAATCTCCAGGTTTTTACTGTCATGTCAATTGCATAGATGAATTTGTTCCGAAAAGATGAAAGGTTCCAATTTAATATAATCGGTAATACAATATGACAACAAACCAGCATGGTTTGAGAAACCGGGGGGTATACCCCCCAGTAACATATCAGCAATTTTGTACAAAAGAAAACCAATTGAACAGAAAATTCGCAAAAATTCAGATACGAAAGTGTACCTTATCACTTTTAAATTAAAATTTAATGATTTAACATCCTATTTTTGGAAGGCAGCGCTGGCACACCATCGCCCTCCCGTACCAACTGCCGTTGATCAGACTTTTGGTTAAAAGTTACTTTAAATCGTTTTTAAACTGAATCAAACAATTAAATAAGTTTGAAATTTAAAACCACACCAATAGTTTTGCAGATTTAATTTAATTATACCTGGGGGGTATTCCATACGGCTCATTATTAAATCATACGTTAGTTAACGTATACGCTCGTGACCTCATTTTGATTTTTTATTGAAATTTTATTACTGTTTATTAAGGTGGCGGCGGTAGATGTCTGAAAGTTCTAATCTTTCTGAGTTAATTTGATTTTTAAATCATACGTTTGTTAACGTATACGCTTGTGACCTCAGTTTGAATTTGTTACGGAAATTTTATTACCGTTCATTAATGTGTACAACAATGAGAGACGGTGACGGCGGTAGATATCAAAAAGTTCTAATCTTTTTGAGTTAATTTGATTCTTAAATCATACGTTTGTTAAAGTATACGCTCGTGACGTCATCTCATTTTGAATTTGTTATAGGAATTTTATTACCGTTGTGTACAAAAATTAGAGACCATGGAGGCGGTAGATGTCAGAAAGTTCTAATCTTTTTGAGTTAATTTGATTCTTAAATCATACGTTTGTTAACGTATACGCTCGTGACCTCATTTTGAATTTGCTATTATTTGTTATAGGAATTTTATTCCTGTTTATTAATGTGTAAAAAAAAATGAAAGAAAGTTATTTTAAAGGCCGATTTCCAGGGCTAAACCACGGAAAAACTCACCGTACCGTTTCCGATGGGGTCCCAATTATGCACAACTGAATTGTTCGTTAAACCATAAATTGCTAGGATACTGAGCACTCCAGATCTCGCGGTGTTTACCGTCATGTCAAATTCATTGATTTTTTTGTTCCGAAAAGATGAAAGTTCCTATTTAATTTAATCTGTAACAGAATATGACAACAAGCCTTCGCGGTTTGAGAAACCGGGGGGTCTGGGGGGTATGGAATACCCCCCAGTTACACATCGGTAATTTTCCACAAAATAAAAACAATTGAACAGAAAATTCCCAAAAATTCAGGTACGAAAGTGTACTTTTTTACTTCTTATTTAAAATTTAATGATTTTACGTGCTATTTTTGGAAGGCGGTGCCGGCACATATCGCCCTCCCGTACCAGCTGCCGCTAAACAGACTTATGGTTAAAAGTAACTTTTAATCGTCTTTAAAGCTTCAAAATAAAGAAAAACTTTGAAATTAGAAACCACGTCAATATTTTTGGAGATTTAATTTTTTAACATTATTCTTAGTTATACCTGGGGGGTATTCCATACCCCCCAGACCCCCCGGTTTCAGATTCAATAATTTTGTATTAATTGTAGTCTGCCCGTCCGAAAGCTATACGCGGGCTCTTCTTATTCATTCAGCTCATTAGGCTGTAGCCCAAGGCCGTATTTAGAAGGGGGTAGGGGTTAAACCCCCAAAATTAATTTTCAATTACTAAAGTTCAGGAAATCCTACCGCAATCGTAAAAAAAATCAGATAAAATTTAAAAAAATTTTCAAAACAAAAACATTAAATTTTAACATTAACCCCTCCTCCGGAAAATACGGTCCTGGTGTAGCCCCTAGGCGCCATCGATTTAAGGGCACTTAGGAACCGAGAAAGTGCCTTCTGTTAGTGTAGTTTTTCCAGGACACATGTCCTCCGTATATGTAAATGAAAGTCTAAGAAAAAAGAAAACACTGAGAAAAATTGATCCTCTTCAAATAGCCTTAGCATAAAATCAATTAGTGTTTAGCGTAAATGCGCGAAATTATCTACAAACTAGATGCTAACTCTGGATAGTCTAAAATCAAAGGTCGCAAGACAAAATAGCATGTTTTGTAATTACAGAATCCCAGACCGGGGGGTTTGGGGGGTATGGAATACCCTAACCTGCAGAAGTAAAAATATAATCGTAATTACCAATTTCAACATATCTTGGAAGTGTTACCAGTGGCCAGCAGATAGAAGTTTGGGTGCCGACGTTCTTGAATAGATTATTCAGTGCGGAATAAACTGAGTTGATGAGATTAAAGTGGATGAACTGAATTTTCCTTTAAAGGCCATTTGCCGTGATAAAGAATCTGCAGTAAAAAAAATCCTATAATTTTTAAATCTAGGTATTTCTGCGCTTTCTAAGGAAACATGGTAGAAACGGATTAAACGTGATTCAATAAAATTGTATTCAAAACTTTTCAGATTTTACTTAACTAAGATTTAATCTTGATTTATCTGACTCCATTGTTTTAAATTCTCTATCTTATTTCTGCACTCGCCTTGCAGTTTCGCAGATATACTCTATTAATATTTTCTTGCTATCGAGGGTAGTTTAATAGAAATAATGGCTGCACTTGGAGAAAATATTAAATAAAATTACGGTAGCTGCTATGGATTATTTAATGCCAAACATTAAATATGGCGGAATTGCATGCAACGGCTAATAAATTTTTAAAGCACACTTGCAATAATATTGATTGTGTTTGGCAGTTCTGGACAAGACATCCGCTTTTTTAAATTTGAAAAATGTTAAATTGTAATTACTCCGGCTTCTTAATGTTCTTTTAAGGGCTTAGCAATTATTTGTGTCTAATAAATTTTCCAATTAAACTACTGTAGCAAAACTGACACTAACAGATAGAAAACGGGGTACGAGGTTGTCTGCCATTATTGGAATTTGGTGCTTTTGACAGGCTGCACTGCCGTACTGTAAATAAATAGTTAAATATTTTTTAACATTTTAATTGAAAAATAAAATAAGCTTTATTTTGCTTGAAATTTTTCGTGCGTGTTTCCGACCGAATATTTGCTTGATTTCGGCAAATATATAAAAATGGAAGTAAAACTCCCCGACGATCCCATATACAATAAAATAAATCTGAAAGTTTTTATAAAAGTTGAAGGAGTTTCTTATCTGGGTTTATTGATTATTGATATTTATTGATAAGATGCAGAGGAGAGAAATTCGAGGAAGCATGATCACCAGATTTGACATCTTACGATTTTTATGTGGGTATTAGCGAAACCCAAAATCTGCAGCAGGAAAATATGTATAGGAGATCAGAAATTTGAAATTTAAAAAATGGATTTCCTGGTGCGAAAAATTGCAAAACTAATTTTTGGATTGCTAAATTTAATTTAAACGGAAGTTCAAAGTGATTAGAAATTGGGAAGAAGTACATTTTGCAGAAGTTTATGTTGACATGCAAATATCTCAAAGGATAAAAGACATGCATTCATTTTAGAGAATTGCTTTTATATCTCAAAGAGTAAAGATCAAATAAACCATACATAAGTTTAATAGTATAAGGATTTTAGAGCAACATTGCGAAGAGAGATAACGTTAAGTTCAATCCAATATTCGATATTGAAATAAACCTATAAATATTTAAATACAGAAAAATCTAATCTGAAAATATTTTGAAATCTCAAAATGTATTAAAAAATTTCCAACAAAATTCTTTAAAAAAATCGAAATTTAAACACCGGCGCTGCTGGATATCCAAAACAAGGGATTTTTAAGCCTGATTTGATTGATTGACTGATTGAAAACGATTTCCGATTGGAAAAAATTCAAAGCATAACCAGCCGAATTTTTACATAACGGCGCCGCAGGTGATTTTTTGGAATCTTACGTTAAAGGAATAATTTAAATTGAAGTAATTATTTACTCCAATTTGTGTTAAAAATATGTCGGCGCTTTTGTGCAAATAAACAACCCAATTTGTGCATTTTTTTAATAAGAACTTAAAAGCCGTACGTGAAGAACTCTTTGAAATTGGAAAAATCGAAACCTGCTTAAAAGGGAATACTTTTTCTGGTCCCAACGGTTCCGGCTTAGACTAACTACTACAAACTAAAAGTTTTGTCGAAATTTAAACCCTTCGAGTGTAAGCCTCTTACAACAATATTTTTAACTTTTATCTTTAAAAAAACTAAGTTTTGGCCTTTTATTGTCTAAGATCATAGGTTTTTGAGTTATGCATTAAATTTAGAAATAAAAGTGAAAATTCAATGGGCCACAAAAATAAAATCGATTTCAAATAAAAACTGCTATTTTTTTCTCTTTTACCTAAACTTACTGTTTTAATTTCTGTTTTTCTGCCCAATCGGTTGGGTTTTCGAAAAAGTTTCTTATATCAAAATTGTAGCCCATTAAATTTACTATCAGAAAGGTACAATCGCTATGGTTGTAAAACTTTTAGTTTAAAATATACAGGGTTTGCAAGAAAAATCAAAAAACCAAATTTTTATAGTTCTTTAACATTTTTTCACTTAAATTAATTTTTAATTCAAAAGCCTTTGATTTTAGGTAATAAAGGTCAATTTCAAGCTTTTTAAAAGTACCTTCGACGACAGTTTTAAATTTATTTTTACCAGAAAAGTAAAGAAAAACCAAAATAATCGATTTTTTGATTTTTTCACCATTTCTTTTGGTTTTATTTAAATTACTGTTTTTCTGCCAAACTACTTGAATTTTCGAAAAAGTTTAGTAAACCAAAATTGTAGCCTGTTAAATTTACTATCAGAAAGGTACAATCGCTGTGGTTGTAAAACTTTTAGTTTAAAAGATACAGGGTTAGCAAAAAAAGCATAAATTGAAATTTTGCAATTTTTAAACATTTATTCACTTAAATTAATTTTTAATCCAAAAGCCTTTGATTTTAGGCAATAAAAGTCAATTTCATGCTTTTTAAAAGAACCCTCGACGTTGATTTTTAATTAATTTTTACCAGAAAAATAATCAAAAACCGAAATAATCGATTTTTTGAGTTTTTTTCACCATTTCTTTGGGTTTTATCTAAAATTATTGTTTTTCTGACAAACTGCTTGAATTTTCGAAAAAGTTTGTTAAACTTAAATTGTAGCTTTTTAAATTTGCTATCAGAAAGGACAAATCTATTTGTCCCTAAAATTTTTCATTTAAAAGATACGGGGTGGCAAAAATAATCAAAAATCCATAATTTCGAATGTTTTTACATTTTGGCGATTAATTTAATTTATAACTCAAAGCCTTTGAAATTAGGTAACAAAAGGTCAGTTTCATGCTTTTCTAAAAGAACCCTCAACGTAAATATCTAATTGATTTTTTCCAGAAAAATAATCAATTTAAACAATAACCGAAACAATTGGTTTTTGAGTTTTTTCAGCATTTCTTCGGGTTTTATCTAAACTTTTTTTTCTGCTGAACTGCTTGAATTTTAGAAAAAGTTTGTTCAACTAAAATTGTAGCCCATTAAATTTGCTATAAGAAACGACAAATCTGTATGTCCGTAAAACATTCCATTTAAAAGATAAGGGGTGGCGAAAATAATCAAAAACCAAAATTTGAAGTTTTTTAACATTTTGTAGCTTAATTTAATTTATAACTCAAAAACCTTTGATTTTCGGCAAAAAAGGTCAATTTCATGTTGTTTTAAAGGAACCCTCCACGAAATATTTAATTAATTTACCAGAGAAGTGAAAATCGAAATAATCGGTTTTTGAGTTTTTTCACAATTTCTTTGGGTTTTATCTCAAATTATTGTTTTTCTGCCAAACTGCTTGAATTTTCGAAAAAGTTTATTAAACTAAAGTTGTAGCCTGTTAAATCTGCTATCAGAAAGGTCAAATCCATATGTCTGTAAAATTTTTCTGTTAAAAGATAGGAAGTTGCAAAATTAATCAAAAAACCAGAATTTTGAATATTTTTACATTTTCTTACTTAATTTAATATATAACTCAAAAGCCTTTAATTTTAGGCACTAAAGGTCTTAACAAAGTTTGTAGACAATTTCCCACTCTTTAAAAGTCCGTTTTAATTTTTTTTTACTTTTTCAAAAATCAAAAATCCAAAAAAAAAAAAAAATTTCAAAAAAAATCCAAAAACTCCCGAAAATGAATGAAATGCTCTTTTTCAACTGTTTTGTTCGATTGGTTGCAGTTTACCATTGAATTTAGGCGCTGGAACCTATTAATTGCCAATATAGAAGAATATCCTATTTTATTTGTTGTTTTGCGGGCTAGAAATTTATTTCAACTAACTAATTAAATTATTGGTTCGTAAATAATCGTATGCTATCGGATTTAGCGTCAGGTGAGTAGTTTACCTGTATGTTGCGATCAAACGTCCGCAAATTAAGTCCACTCACTCTCGCGGGTCAATCCGCTATTTCTGTTTAATTTTTTTTAGCTTTAGTTTTGGTTGCATGGTGAAAACCATTTTAAAGAGGAAGTTGTGTGGTTGAATTTTTGGTGTTAAATTTTTGTGTTCACGTGGGAAATTTTTGTGTCTTCCATAAATTGGATTATTTTAGTTGCTAATTGGATTATCTTTTTTTTTTCGTAAGTATTTACGTTTTTCTTTTTAAATCATTTGGATGATTATGTAAAAAATAAACTGGTTTTACTCCTAATAAATTATCCGCATTTAAGTGAGTACCTACCTCTGGTATAATTTAAAAGTGAGTAACACGACCTTACTATTATTAATCTTTTTTATTACTTTTTTCTTTCACTCTTTTACTTATTACTTAGAAAGTTAAAATGAGTGATAACTGGCGTATTATGATTTTGAAAAGTGGGACAATGTAGTTAGTACAATGCAATTGTAATCTCTTGATTGTTCTCATTTCATTAGAGAATGTGTGAACATTTTTTGTTAAATTAAATCCAAAAAGCGAAAAGAAAATTGCCTTCTTAAAGCTAACTTTTCGGTGTAGTAAACACTGAAAGGTATTTATTTATGTAGGATACCCTAACACAATCAGACCCTAAGAAGATAGGAGAAATAAACAGAAGTAACATGGGACAGGGGTGTATCACCTAAAACGTATCAGATTACAAAAAAAACTTGAACTTTGATATCGAAAAATAAATTTTTAATCAGAAATGTAATATCTGTAAAAGCTCCGAGCAACATGCTATACGCATTTTGAATAAATTCTACCTATGAATTTATAATATCCCACTTCAATTTATTTAATTTTTGTCGACTTTGGAAATTCTGAAATAGACTTTTTAAGTAACGAGAAACGCACCTGTATGGAAGCTCCGAGCAACATACAAGCATTTGTACAATGGTTTCCATTTGAAACATGGAAAATTTATAAAAACTGACTGGTATGATTAATAACATCAGGCTTACGTGTTTATCTCGAACAACCTATTTGTATTATCTTGAATTCGGTAGGTAAAGTTTACAATATCGAATCTACTGGCAACCTTGCAAATTTTTTTTAACTGCGTAGGATAGCATTTTAATTAAAATTATATTTAGTCCTACCACAACAGGAAAAATAATAAAGCAGCTTAATTTACAATATTAGGGGAGATTAAAAGCTTTAAAATGTTGGTTACGTAAAATGAGATCCCCTAATTAATTGATAACTCATAACTCATATTTGCTGCAAGTGTTTTTTTACGACGAATGAAAAGAATGAATTTCAAAGTCAATGGCCATTCCTTGTTTTCCCAACCGTAAATGAGCGAATATTGTTGTTAAAAGTTAACCATTTGAAGAAATATTACAAATAATATGCGTCGAAGGTGATTTAAAAAAATTCAATGCCAAACATGTTTTCAATAACATTGTAAACAATATTTTAATAAAAATCGATTACGATTGCAGTTTTTTACTTTTAAGATTAAATTTATTCGTGATAGTAACCGGGGCGAACCCGGTACGAAAGCTAGTAATTAATTTTTTTTATGCGATTTGAAGCAAAATCTCCAACTCGGGAGTTTTCTGATTAATAATGAAATCTTATTAGGAATTAACGTCAACATTAAAAAAGTCAACGTGGCTCTCAAGAGAGTCAACCCAATTGCAGTTGTCTGTTTTTCCACTTGCTCGGTCTGCCCCTTGTACACTCGCTATAAATATCAAATGCATATGGATTCGGACGTCACATAAATTTCCATTTCCGCACAGGAAATGCAGGGTTAAAATTTCATTTTTTCAGCTTATGAAAAATTAAAGAAACAATAAATTTTTAAACGTCGCATCAGTGACGAATGAAAAAATAGTAAAAGAAAATTATTAAATTCAAAAAAGACTTTTCGATCTTATTCACTCCAAACGGCCATGAAACTGCCAACGTGCACCTAACTACCAAATGCCAATATTACGATGATTTAATTATCAGTTTAACAAATAAAAACAGGTTATGGGCCTACGACATCTAAGCTATTCCGCTCCAAATGTAACGTTAGCCTCTCCAAACTGTCCACCGGGAGCTTTAAGTATGTTTTTAATTTGGGGTGTCTCGGGGCGCTGAGGGGACTATAGAAACCAATTATTATTTTCATCCAGTTGTTTTTGTCTCTAATTCGACACTCACGATTACTACAAGTACATTTTCTTAAGTGCTTGGTTTTGGGAGGCCGTACTTTGACTCGATAATCTACTTTAAATGTCTGTTTTTTGCTACTTGTACGTTAAAACCATAAAAAACATGGAATTGCACATTAACACATTAAGCAATTAACAGCATTAATTTTTTTTCTTTTTCTAAAAGTCATTGACACTTAGACGTGGCAATTTACACCTCTTAATGCTTTTAATTAATAAACTACGATTAAATTAATTATTTTTATGTAATTAATTACGCAAATATAAATAATTTGCTTAGTTGATACTTTGGATTGCCAATTTGATTTGTTGATGTAATACAATTGCTTATTGTCAATTTACTTACGCAATTGGCAATTCAGGATTGACAATTGTCAACCAAAGAAAAATTTTACAAAGTTGTCGATTGTTTCATATTTGGCGAAATTATTGTTTTTTTTTCGTATGTTTTTTATTATTGTCGCAAAATTGACTAGTTTTTGGAAAAAGTTTATTGGACAAAAGTTGTAGCCAGTTAAATTTCCTATCCGATGATGGTGCCAAATTTTTTATAATATATTATATTTAAACGGTTTTTTGGTTTTCCTTAAAAAATAAAACTTGGAATTATCCAACATATTTTTTAAATTAATTTAATCCATTACTCGAAAAGCGTTGATTTTAGACAATAGAGGGTTAGAATCTAGTAGGTAGAAATTAATAGGATAATTTAAGTTTTTCTGCCAAAAAAGTTCTATATTGGTTAACATATAAATTAATAATTATCCAGCTCCGAAATTCAAATATTTTCCTCGAAGACAATGGAAAACAACTTTAGACTGCCCACACTTATTTCTTATCCACCTTAAATTATAATCTAAGGGTTTTAATGGGAGGGAGGGCTTAATAGCCTCTGATTAAAGCTACCACCAATTATTTTCGAATTACAATCTTCTTATATGTGTCAGTGTCCTCGGTAGCCGTCGGCTATAAACTTGACCGAAGAGAAGACGGTTTTGCTTCCTCATAACACACATCAATGTATCTTGAGAACCTTTTTTTTTTTACTTTTGAATGCAAAACTGAGCCGGAGCTGGAAAATTTATGCCAAATATGCCTATAATATCTCACTGAGAGTATCATGTTGACATTTTTGAACGCTTCATGTTGATCGGAGGATTTCAAAAATTCCTTGTTTTATTGTTTTTTTATTATCTGTTTATTTTCACTGTTTAAACATTTTCCTCGTGGGCATATAGGTAAACTATGACTCACCTGAAGCAACATAGTTTTACATATTTATGTAGGTTTTGGTGTGAAAGTCAATGGCGGCGCTCGGGGATCCAGCTTTGCGGGGGATTTCCCTGGAAACAACTGCAATTTGTTGATTTATTCAGAATTCGATGTATTTCGGGTTGCTGCCTCACGTGGGGGGTCTTCGTCATAGAATTCTTTTCGAAGGTGTAAATAGTAATTATTCATTATTATTAGTCAACTGCTGTGCGTAGGTTAAAAATTATTCACCGATTAAAGATAAAATGTTCAAAGGTGTTTGTTAATAGATCATAAAAAAAATTTGAACTTTCCCATCTCGCGATAATTTTCGTGCCAAGAACAAGAAAATTGTGTCCAACAATGAACGACGGTTACTTAGGTATATATTAATTTTTAATTTCGAGTTTTTCATTTGGTTTATTTTGTAGCGTTTACCTAATTTGTTTGCTTTGCAAAATGCGTAATCTGCTAATTTTAATGAGCTCGTCGTGTAAACAAATAAAGAAATGCGATTGTATTAACTAGGTCATGATTTCTGCAAACTTTGAATAACTTGTAATTAAATCATAAACATCGATAATTTAATTAAATAAAATTTGCTGAAGTGTCAAAGTTATGTTGCAAATTGTTGTGTCTGTTATTTATTAAATTTCACATCCAAATGTTATATAATTTGAAATAAAAGATGGAAAATCGGTCAACCTTGGTACGGCGCTGATGAGAAATAACAGTCTGAAATACTCGAGTAATTCAAATTTTTAAGACGTTGGTTATCAGTTAATTTGATAGGGTTAGCTTTCATTATTGTAGTTTTCGACTTGGTTGTTAAAATCCTAACGAACGCTCGTTCGAGATGGTAAAATTGCATTTTTACAATTGAAATTTATGTCGAAAATTGTAATTTTCCATTGGTTCAACTGTTACTAACGAGTCCACGAAATTGAATTCGGTTTAAATCATCGTAATTAAACGATTTTGCAAGTCAAAATGATCTTTAAAATATTTAGTTATTTTTAAAGCCTGGTTTATCAGTGCAAAACAAAAAGTTGGTTATTTAAAATAAAACAAAAATTGCAAGGGCGTGGCCCGATGAAAATCAGTAGACAAAACTGATGTAAAATGAAGGGAATTTCCATCTCTTATTATTTGTACATATTGGCATTATTAATGCAAATTTTGGCTGGGAATTCCCCATTTAATTGCATCACCAACATCTAGATATTGTCACTTTCGTTGGCGTTTTCTCACAAATCAAACACAATTTATTCGCTTGTCATAGATATTAATTTACAAAGTATTGAAATGTGAGAAAGTTTTATTGTTGCCTTGTTTAGAAAATTGTTCCTATTGAAACGATCGGTGTACAAATTACAATGCACCCAGGAATGTGAAAGTATCTCTTTAGTCTCTGCATTTAATGCGATCGAATTTGAGATAAAAAAAATAAAACGGTAGTTGAAACGAATAATAATAACAGAGTTATCATCATTCATTTCACACCTTGTTGTCATTGCATAACAAAAAGCACGACTGCGAATTTTTTCTTTTGAAAAGTCTCAAAAAAATAATCCGTACGTTCTCCATTGCTGCTAATTTTAGCACATATTTAACACTTTCTTCTTCTTTGCATCTGAATGTGATACAAAGCCAATCCAAAAATTAACTTACTAGAAAAACCATAATAAACATTATAAAAACCAAGTTAATTGCCATTAAACGTTTTTATTTCGACGTCATCACCTTGAACTGGAACGTAACTAATTTTTGCTTTAAATTCTTCACGTTGATGATTTTGTTAATAGTTGAGTAAGCGCACACCTTTTTTATCGAGATTTTTTGGTAATTTATTACGTAAATTAATTTTGTGAAAAAATTCTCGAGTTTCTTTTGATTGCTTAGTGTAGCGAGGTTTGGGGGTCTGCACTTTTGTTCAGTTTCAGACTCGTGGCTAATGTAACTCCAAATTACATTATTTTGTAACATGGTCAAACCAGTTCACTGGTTTCGTCCAACTATTACGTTAATATGTAGAGATCGTTACCCAGAGACATTACTCACACCGTTACTAATAGCGGCTCTATATGAAAGCCTGGTAATTATTTAAATTTTAAAGGCAAAGGTGTTTTTAATTTTTATTAACACTAAGAAGAAAAGTACACCTACCACACAAGGAAAGCCGCCAGGGGGGGTCTGTTTAGAAAAATATAAAAAGATATGAGATGGGAATGAACATTGTAATAAAATAAATTTGCATTTACAGAGCAGATGTTTTTCGAGTATGTTTCCTGTCTGTCCTGTTTCCGTCCAGATATGTCGCTAGAACAATTACATGTTTATATTACAGAATGCATGATTTTCCTACAGGAGAAGTTGTTTTAAGTGGAAGTTACTCAATTAATATTTAACTTTTTTATTACCTTTGTTTCATCATCGAATTGGCTTGCCTGGAGGGTATTCCATACCCCCCAGACCCTCCGGTTATTTACGCAAAATGTGAATTTTTCTGGGAATTTACAGTTCAATTAGTATTTAATTTTTCCATTACCTCTATTGGTTGAATTTTTGGTTACCGTCGATATTCTGCACTTCTTTCCTTAATATTCTGAAAAAATAAAGTTTAAGATTTCTTGTGAAGTGAGGATAAATGAAATCGACCCAACGGTTACTTCACAATTTAATTTTGAAAATCGACTTTTTGATGACAATTTTACAAGTTTAAGTTTGTGTTAGTTTTAACAAATTTAGGTGGGGATAGCGCGTGTTCATTCTAATGCATGCAGTTGCAGTGCAAACATCGTTAGAGTTATTTTTGTTAGGGGTTTTGTCAACCCCCGGCATTGGCAAATCTCGGATCCCTGCATTCGAATTTCGTCATTTTTGAGTTGCCTTGCACCCAGGCAGGTTTTTAATGATACAGTGATTTTAAAACACGGCCGGAGTCCACGTTGGACTCAAGGGTGACGTTTGAAACTCACAGCCACCTCCAGGTCAGAGGAAAAACTTTTATTTTTGATATGTAAGTACTATATAGACCAATACCTACCACCTAGTGTAAAAATTCGGGACAGTCACCGAATTTATTAATATCATCGATTTGTGTTGCCTGGGGGGTATTCCATACCCCCCAGACCCCCCGGTTAGGAAGCCCATAGTATATTCTATTCTGCATTGAGTGCATCAAAATGGGCATTTCGATGGGTATTTATCGTTTTTAATTCTTATAAATCCGGAAAACAGCAGTTTTTTTGCACTTCTTAATTTGATTAAGTCTTATACATTATAGATTTTAATATCAGACTACGAGAAATATGAGTAAGAGTCTATCGATACAAAAAAAAGAAAAATAAAGTTAGCGATTAGGTAACCTTCGCGCCAGAACTCAAAATTCACGAATGTAGAAGCACAGCGGCCCCTAGGCTCACGCACTTGGTAAAACCATCAACTCTGGACTCTGAGCGCATGGATTTAGTAAAAAGATCCCCTATCTAAATTTAGAAATACAGGGGTCTCTGAGCCGACCACTAGGTGAGAACATCCCTGAAGGCAGCCCGAAGTCGAAAGTGACGGATCTAAAAGGACAGAAAATCAGAGAACATCCCTGAAAGCTGCCAGGAGTCAAAAAGGCAGAAGTTTAGTTCAATTGTTTATTATTACCGCTGCGTTGCCTTGGTTACGCCGTCGCTCAGTTTATAGAAACCTGTGTCCAGTTGACGGTTGCCAATGTGACGGTTTCCGGTTTGATTCTAATCCAACCGAACTGCAAATAAACACAAACAAGTGAAAGTTGGGAAATTACGAAAATTTCCTCGATTTTCTTGAGATTTGCTAAGATTTTCTGGATTTCATTGAATTTTTCCAAATATTCTCGAATTTCTTCTGATATTTTCATGTTTCCTTTACCTTGTACGCCAGATTACCTCAGCAATTCCCTCTTGTTTTCGGATTGTTGATTATCCTGAAATCACAGGATGAATCGCAAATTTTCTGTACACCAAATTTCCATTTCAAGGATTTTTTCATATTTCTCTAAATTTCTCCAGATTTCTCTGGTTTCCTTGGATTCTTTCAGGTTTTTCTATGGCTTTTCTTTTTCTACTTGTACAGTAAACTTCTGTTACGAAAAAGTAATCTAGCAGCAAAAATGTCAGGAAGTTGTAGTGTGGACTCAGTACAGAATACAATTTGACTATGGGCTTCCTGACCGGGGGGTCTGGGGGGTATGGAATACCCCCCAGGCAAAATCAAAAGTATTAAACAATTGAATCTGTGCTATATCATGTTTTTGACTGAAAGATAAGCTAGATATAGGAGGGGAGGTCCTGCGGTGTTCCTTCAACCTTCTATTATGGGATTGCGTTCCAGTTGACACAACTCTCTTCCTGAAATTTCTACATCAGATCAGTGTTGCTAGCACGATCATGGATTTGCAGTAAAATTACAATGGAAAATTTAGAAATTCGAAATTAATCCTCTGATTATGTGAATGTCAGCAAAACTCGAGGTTTCGGTTTTGTGCTAAATTTGAACGAAAGTTTAAAGAGTTCATGCTTTAGCGTGTTTGTTTTAATTAGGTGTACCAACGTTTTCAAGTTTGTTTAACTAAATACTGTGCTCCGAGCAAGTTGTAAGAAATTAACTGTATAATTACTGAGAAAATTATGCATTTTAGGAAATTTTTCGTATTCCACGTATAATTAAGGTAATCAACGCTATCGTTAGAAATTTTATTACTATTACATGTGGTAGAGTAACTGTGATTTACATGTTTTCGGAAAAAAAAAATTTCCGGGATGGTAAGAACAGCATTAAATGCAATTTGTAATTAGCACTTTGAAGTAACGGTAAATTTCCTTGTTTTTCTTCGACCTGTTTTGCTTCCAGAAATATTTCAATTATTTTCATTTTTTTGAAGTTGTGCTGCATAATGAAACGTTTATGTTGTTAAATTAGGTCTTAAATTTTTGTAATGGTTTACAAATTAGGAAGGGAATTGTACCGAAAAAAATGAAGTCAGGTGAAGATAATTAAGTGTACTTGCCAATATAATTGAGTTTAAGGAACCATAAACCGTGACATTTTTCAGACAATAATTTTTGATAAAAATTCGAAATAGAATTGAAAATTAAATTGTATTTACAATTATTAATTTAACTTTTTCTACGCCCACGTATTAAATTACATGCGATTACAGCATGGAATTTGATTATACACGGCGTCCTACATAATCTTCTAGTTCTAATGACAGAGTAGACCAGATAAATAAATAAATCAGTATACATCGCCACTTATCACTGGGAAGTTTCCCCTTTTGAAAAATTCGAAATTTATTAACCTTCGATGAATTTTAAAAAATCACTCGCGAAATTAAATCTCTTTGTTCCCACGTTACATCATCCAATCATCATTTTGGTAAACGCATTGCAGTTTTGGAAATTTTCGGAAAATTAGCGAGTAGATACTGCGAAAAAACAAAATTGGATTTTATCACAATTCACAATGGAATTGCTCATTAAAATGAATGTCAAGCCGGTATTACAAAACCTTTATAATATCCATAATGGTAAAACTAGTTTTCTTGGCTAATTGCTTCGCAATATCGTAACGACCGTCCTATGTGTGTCAAAACCTGAATACCGTTGCATTTAATCAAAGCATGCATGATTTTGCTGAAAAATACCACATGGTATTTGCACGATGGAGTTCTAAAATGAAGCGGGAATGGTCCATTGTTATTTTCGAAGAATTTACTGAATCACAAACTGGCTTTCCGCTTTAAGAGGCGTCACAACGCCTATAGTACATATCCAGTTTTTCACTGCTGAACCTGAACTCAAGGTTAACTAGAACACCAGACAAGTCCACCAACTTGGTGGGTACTTTTGGCTATAGCAAAACATCAATTTCGGATACCTCAGACCGTTACTTAAACTGAAAATCTTTTAATTTTTAAATAATCGATTTGGCCTCGCTTCATCAAGACAAAGAAGACAAATTACATCATAAATTTTATGTTGGACGTGGATAAGCTTCGTGTTATGAAAATTAGACGAGTTCTTCCCAGAGGCGGACTGGCCACAATCCCATATCAGATCGTTCTTCTTCTGAGAGAAGAAAAATTGGTGGAAGCTGATTTGATTCCGGTCAAAGTAAAAGAACACCAGGAGGCAGTCTGTTTTGGACACTGGATTGGTTGAATAGGTTTTATTTTGCGGTCTGGTAAAAATTAAATTTTTTAATAGTTCTCAATCGCTCCTGGGAATTCAACTCCATAAAGGTGCAGTTTATGGAGTTTACTTTATATGATTTATCATAGGCGAAACCATAAAACACAGTTTACACTGTGTTTTCTTTCTTAAAATTATAAAAAATATCATGAAAACCATACTTTATGCTTTCTCCTATGATAAATCCTAAGAGAAATCGTATAATGTAAACTGCACTTTAGTTAGTTGGCTTAGAAAACGGTAATGCGTCCAGGTCCGGACTGGGAATAATGTATCTAGTTACTGAGAAACTCCTTTATGCGGCTGCGGGTTTCAAGAAATCTTCATGAAATCCAAACTACTGTAATTCTCCCACATTGAATATGTCGGTCTGGTGGGTATTCCATACCCCCCAGACCCCCCGGTCCATAACAGTTAGATTGTGTACTTTCTCTACCGGTTTTATATTTTTTAAAGCTACCTCTTTGGATCAACTTCATTAAAAAAGGTTTTCCCGAATTTGTATTTATTATTATTATTTATACTCGAGAGGGAAAGCGCTGGGAAAAACTAGTGTACGAATAAAGGGAAATCTTAGAAAATTCTAGAAAATATTCAGAAATAGAAAATCCGAGGGAAAATCATTAAATGTTCCACATTTCATAGATTTTCTAACTTTTCCGTAAATTTCCTTAGATTGCCTGAGATTTCATTTCGTAAATTTTCTAGAATATTCTGAGATTTCCTAAGATTTCTTTGGATTTCCTAGGTTTATCTACATTTCTTTGAATTTTTCTATTTCTTAAGATCCTAGAATTTTCTAAGATTTTGTTTTAGACGTCAGTCTCACTGCTTCCACCCACTACCATCTACTAAAATTTAACTAAAACAATTGGTGCAAATAATAAATGAACTATTACCATTGGTTGAATTTTTGGTTGGTGGTTGACGGTATCTGTAATGAAACTGTCGCCTTATTCGCACACTAGATTTTTCCAGCGATTTCCCCCTCTAGTATTGCCGTATTTAGAGGACAATTGCTCTTTCTCCTAAGGATAACTTGGATTGTATCCCTGAAACCCTCCGTGATAAAAATAATTTTTATCATGCAGTTTTAAATTTTAAATAAGTTTAAAATTTATACCGTTGGTAGCGTTCGCCAATTACAATAGGATTAATAATAATTTCAAATATGTCAAACGTCAGTGAATTTGTCAGTTATCTCTTTATCACTGACGCGCATGAATGGGTTAACGAGAATCTGAAAAACCCAATAATTTGAGAAAGCACACAATTCAACTGTTATGGACCGGGGGGTCTGGGGGGTATGGAATACCCCCCAGCCCGACATAATCAATGTGGTAGAATGATTATAATTCGGATTTAAGTAAAATTTTTATTAAATATTTATCAACTAAAAATAAAACGAAAGTTCTTTTGTTTTGTCGTTAAGGGATTTTTTAACTCGGATATTATACGTAAGTGATTCGATCACGTGTTTTTCATCAAAACACTCGGTGACGTCAACACCTGGTTTTATACTCGCGAAGTTTTTTGTTTTGTTTTCTTCTTCTTTTGTTTTCTACTGAATCTTTTTCAAAATCAACGAATTTGTTTTTTATTTGAATTGACATTACATTCTTCTATAAACACTTGTTTTTTTAAATTTAAATAAAACAAATTAAAAACAGTTGAATTGAAAATTTACTCTGCGTTGTTTTGTCATCTTGTTAGATTTTAATTTGACTTAGACTCACACCTCTGATGTTTTCGTTAGAAAATTTTGTGGAGAATGTGCTGATCTCAAAGGCAAGTGACATAATTGTAAATTTTATTCTACTAGGGAATCGGTGGTGCATTAATTAATCATTATCAATAAATGCTAATTTTTTCTGACCAAAACCTGCCGAAAAGGTTAATTATTCCATTTACAGTAGAAAATCTGTCTGTAAAAATAGAGAAAGCCTTGTAATATTCCATCCTTGATGCTGTAATCATAATTACACTAAAAGCGAATATTATAATACTTTTCTGATGAAAAAGTTGTGGGTGTTTCCATTTGTTTGGTAAAAAAAAGTAATTTTTGATTATCACGCTTGATTGTTATTTAAATAAGACCTACCTTTCCACTGTTCTGTTAATTTATACAAACCTATATTTGAACAAAATTCTTTGGGCGTATCCGGTCGATGACAAAATAGGTATTTAGAATACCCGTAATTAGGTACTTCAATGAAAATGTAAAATAAAAGCTTTTGCTAAATGACTAGAGAAGTTAATTGAATAAAATTAAATCGGAGAGTTAAAGCTTAAAAATTTAACGCGAGTAATTGAACTTTTCCCATGTCCTATAAATTTTCTAGAATTAGAGATCCGAGAGTAATTTTTATTTTTATTGCTTGCTTTCCTGCACACTACGATTTATTTTATTTTCTTTATCCACTGAGAATTTGGATTGGAGTGATAGTAACTTACATTATGTAAATGGATTGCGAAATGTAGTTTAACAAATTCCGGTCAAGTCTGCAGGATGGCAAAAAAGTGTAGTGGACTAATGGGCTTAATGTGTATAGTGGAATTTCATTTCACAACTCTTGAGAGGGCGAGACCGGTACTGTTAACTTCGTAACGGTCAGCGAACTCCACGAGATTTAAACTTGGCTAGAATACTCCAGCTTTGGATTTATACAATTTTTAAACTGGGTGAGGTCAAGCAAAATCAAAATATTTATCGACGAGTTAATTTCGCTTTAAATTTCGTAATTTACAAGGAGCTAACTGTAAAGAGCTCACTCGGCTCGATCGTTAATGATATCAAGTAATCGGCAAAAATTTAGACACTCCATTTAAATACGACAGGTTACTGGAGCAAAATTAAGTCTAATTAGCATTTTAGTAAGCTGTGGCTATAAATAAACTTCGTTTAGTTTACATTACGTAGCCTCCGAAGCACGGAGACGGTCAGAATTATTACTAATCAATGGTTACATCTAACCGGATATAGAAGAATGCAATTTCGCAGTTTAATCGTTGATTAGCCTAATCGGAACTGGAAAAACGGCCCTTTGTATTGATTCCTAATCCAATTACCTTGTTCGGATAAGAAAGTTATCGAGATATACACCGGAGGAATTCGGATGCATTTCTAACGTGACTAATCGGATTACCGCAATTCGTGATTGCTGTATTATGAAATTAAACCGAGCTATTAATTTTTGAAACGAAATAATTTTTTCTGATTTCCTATTTTTATTAAAAAACAGGACGAGTTCACCTTTAGACTTAGCTTTGGTACGCTACTGCCTGCTTGTATAAAGTGTTGCAGATTATCCAGGTAAATTATAAAATTTAAAAAAAGTAGTCTGCATGATAATTTGTAGTCTGGGAGCTAAACATTCAAAGCCGGTTTAATTTGGGAAATAAAACAAATTTTCTGCTTAAAATGTAAACTGTATGTTCACCAACCATATAACGGGCAACAAATGCGTGGAAACCTTTCCGCTCGAAAGTCGTAAGTACGTAGATGGGGTCGAGTAGAGAATCCCTATCCTCAATTTGTAGTTTTCCAAGTTGGAAGTACCAAATTTTAAATAAAATTTCAGAGAGCATTTAAATTAACAATGGTTGAGTTATTTACTTTTGTGGGCGGTCTAAAAGAGATGCAAATTAATACACATATTGATTAATGATTTTTCCATGGCTCCAGACACATGCAATTTGCACAACAGTAATGCGTGGAAAAATACAGCGAAGAAAGGTTAGACTGCGCCGAAGTTCTTTAATAGCGAAAAATTGCAGTATCTAGTTTTGTATCTAGCTTGGTGTAAGTGAGAACGCAGTCTCGAGAGCTAGGTTAAATTTCTGAATATTAGTTGACAACTCTGAATTGCAGTTGAAAAATTATTTGACTGTATATTCCAGTGGCGTAACAATGCAGCCATAGTTCTGTATTTTAGAGTGAAACTGACATTAATAATTTCTCGCTGAAAAAAATAGTTGATGAAAAATTCATAGTATCTATTCATGAATAAAATTATTGTATTTATGAATTTGTTCATTAATAAAATTAATTTTGTTGATTAGCTCAAAAATGATGTTCTTTTGTTTGGCTAAACAATGGGGGGGGGGGAGTATTTCGCATACTAATCAGTTACAGAAAAGCTATTTCAAAAAACAAACGAATCGATTTGATAATTCGAAATATAAATCGTGTTTTCCTCCCCTAATACAGCAATAATCGAATTATCGTGTTGAAAATTAACGAATCTTGTTCGTTCCATTACCATTACGGCCAAAAAAATTATTATCACCTCCAAATTAATATATTATATTACAAAAAAAAAATTCTCTTAAAAAATTACTGAACTGAAAATTTGACTTGAATTTTGTTATTTGAAAGCATATTACTGTCATATTCGTTACATTTTCAATAAATAACCTTTTTTTTTCAGCGGTGGACCTAGATTTGTGTTCAAGCAGTGTTCAAGATGCCTTTGTTATCGCGGTCGAACAACAGGCACGGGAGCGCTTGGAGCGGTTGTCAGCCCTCAAGCGCATCACCCCCATCGACATGACCAAACTATCACAACAGGTAAATCAATCTCAGTTTTTACTTTTTCATTTATGGAAGTACAAAATTATTCCAACCCCAATTGAGAATCCATTTATCAGTTTAAATTATTAGGTACTTGCGCTCGATTTAAGCTGAATGTCATCCAATCAAGTCGCGATTGATGCGTCTAATAATAGATAACCCTAAAATCATTTTCCAATTTTTAATAATCGTCTGGGGAAGATTAGGAATCTTTTCCAAGCACTCGTTTAATTTATTATTTTTCAATCACCCAACTGAGTATAATGACGAAGTCATCGAAGCTCTCAAGTGCTCTTCAAACATAAAACAGATTTGTGAGTTATCTCGTCTGGTATTTAGAAGATGTTCGAGTCAAAAGTTTCAACCCCTAATAGAACATGTTAAACTTCCTTGAATCCTTGTGTGTATACATATTCAATTTACAAAATTGTACTCTTTGTGTTTAGGCGCCAGACCACAACTAACCCTCCTAGTATTTCATACCGCTTAGAAATTCATTCTCTTCCCGCTACTTGACACAATGTTCCACATAAATTTTGAAACTTCCTTCGTTTGTAACTAAAATGCTTAAAACAGACTGCCATTATTTAGATTTTTTGCGGTGGTAGCAACTTATATTTTTCTGCGTGTGTAAAAATTGCTGAAATGCGCGGTAATTCTTAACTTTTTTCAGTTAAATCAGCAAACAACCAGCGAAGACTTGAATGGATTTTTAAGCAATTCGCCAATATACGTGACATCTTTGACTGCTACCGAACCTTTAAACAACAACCCCACCGTAAGCAAACCAGGCGGAGGAGCAATCACGACTGTGGTATCATCGAAGGAATCGATAACAACATCAAAATTATTGCCCACTAATCAAACAAACGGACATGAACCTAGTGATATTATTTTAACTCAACAGTTTGAGGACAAAAAAGTTAACAAAGTGCCAAATGACGTTAGAATAACTCCGAATGTAGTAGGGAAGAGTAATACAATATTGCCAAATCAAAATAAGGAATCAATTTTGCAAAATTTAGAAATAAAGAGTTTAGGTGATAGGAGATCATCATCGCCGTTTCAAAATGGAAGGACGGAAGTGCTCATAGGTGCAGAAGACAATAAGTTAAAAACGACAGCCGTTGTTGAAAGCAATAACAACAAATTGGTCGTTGATCCTGAAGCTCGGTAAGTGTTGAATTCAAATTAGAAAGTTCCATTGCTACTCATGTCTCTCTTATAATTTTCTATTTGGATGTTAATTGAAAATAACGCGTGCTTTATTGCATGGCATTTTCAAAATTATCATATGAATAGAAGCTTCTCATTATCGCGCTATTTTGATCTAACCTCGCTGAGTTGAATACTTAAAAACTGATCGCCAAATACATAATAAAAATTTAAACATACCTCATTATATTCTATAATGTATGCTTGAGAAGGTCCAATCCAATAACATCGTAACTAGAAAAATTATATATTATTTATCCAGGGTCAACATT
Organism: Cantharis lateralis; assembly: GCA_963170105.1. NCBI lineage: Eukaryota > Metazoa > Arthropoda > Insecta > Coleoptera > Cantharidae > Cantharis > Cantharis lateralis. The sequence goes on from OY720627.1 coordinate 3,102,056, forward strand.
GGACGGATTGGATACTCTTCCAATCTTCTCAGTTTAGATTCGACCATAGAAAATATTATTACAATAAAAAATTTAAATAACAATTTGCTATGTCCTTGTAACTTGTTTATTATGATCAGGAATATTAATTAAATTTCGTTAGTTTAATGGAACATCATGTTTGGATAGGTTTTCGCTTAACAGAAGTGTGGATTACCTACCCAAATTCTTTAAATTTAAAATTAATAGATTTTTAATTATCCTTTAATCCATACAAAATTAAACGACGCCATGTAATATTCAATTTAATTTATCGATAAACCAAGGTAATCCCACAAGACCGAATTACAAGCCAGCAGTAGCAAACAAGGACCTACAGATTTAGTGGCAACTGGGAATGGGACGGACGGCACTAAAGCACTTTTAGCTTTGCCGGCGGTAAAGTAGTACTTTAGTGCCGCCGCAGCCATGTCGAAGAAAGTGAGAGTAAATCACTTGCCCTGAGAGAGGGGGCTCTCAGGGAAATATCAGCAAAAACCATTGTTTTACCCAAAAAACTGTATTTTTAAAAGAATAAAACTGGTTTGATGTGCAAAAAAGATTGGAGCCGGTCAGTCGTTAAAAGTAATGGGAGAAATAAATTATAAATTAATTCTATTTAATTTTTGATTAGTGGTATATCGAATTTAAGAAAATTAAAGTCAATTTGAGATCGTAATTAGTAAAGAAAGATTGTTTTAAATGAAAAATATTTGCAATGACGACAATTTGTTCAAGATAAGAATTTATTTGATAAAGATATCAAATTAAGAATTTAATTTGAATTGTTAGAATATTTTCAATCAAATTTTTTCAAAATTTAAATGTAAAAATAATTTTTAATTTTGAAATTAATCATCATAATATGAGGATTTCATGTCAAAACGTCGAAAACAAAATAGTCGAAGTCAAAACGTCGGAAACAAAAACGGCGAAAGTCAAAAACGTCGAAAACAATAACGTCAAAAAACAACAACGTCGAAAAACAAAAACGTCGAAATCAAAAACGTCAAAACAAATTAAAAAAGTCTGGTTTTACACTTAAAGTATATGATTGGCTAATATATTTAGGGCTATCTATTACGTAATTGGATAAACAGTTTTTTGCAATAGCGGGGGTAAAGTACTCACTTTAGACCCTGATTGGCGGGTGTAAAGTGGTACTTTTTTGCCCTAGGGCAAAAAAGAAGTTACTGCCGGGTAAAAAAGAAGTTACTGCCGGGCAAAAAAGAAGTCACCAGATTTTATTATCAATTTAATTCTCATTTTTTTGTAACATTTATATTTATGTTAACTTGACCGTAATTTGTAATTCCAATATTAGTGCAACCTACAGTGAAATAAATTGGTAAATAAATAAGAAGCACTTACTTTAGCTACAAAAAAATTCTCACGAGGCGCCCTTTTAAAAATTTTACCACGTGGTCAGAGGTTACGACGCGCGATTTTTTCGGAACATATCCTGCGTTTTTCCGCTTCATAAAAGCGGATAACTTGTGGAAATTGCCGATGTCAATCTTATTTTCCAATTTGGTGACCGCCTTGATCATAGAATACTGCAACCACATGGTCAACGACTTCAACGTTTTAGCCTTTTGACACGTCTTATTCCTTCAAAGGCACAAATGTAACTGAACCATTCTAGTACCTTTTAGTGAAAAAATTTTTAGTGAAAAAATTCTAGTTGGCAATAATAATATAACCAATTATGCTTCATTTACTTTGGTACTATCAACCCACGTGCTTTATTGAACAAATTTTAATTAAAATTTCGTAATTATTGTCGAAGTAAGTACTTTACCTCCCGCAATTGCAAAAAACAGTATATGCACCTCGGGAATAAAGTGAATTTTTTGGCCTGAGGGTAATTTTTGCCCTCGGCTACGCCTCGTGCAAACAAACATTTACCCTCAGGCCAAAAAATGATCACTTTATTCCCTTGGTGCATAATGTACTATTATTACATTTTTTTTAAATTAAATTATATACAAGGATAAGCAAAAAATGTACATTTTTGGGCCGAAATTGTAAAATACGTGATGAAAAAACCTTTCAACATTTTTTTAAAATAATTTATAAACATATTTAATTAAGTTTTGACGTTTTGACTTTGACGTTTTTGTTTTCGACGTTTTTGTTTTCGACCTTTTTGTTTTCGACGTTTTGACTTCGACGTTTTTGTTTTTCGCCGTTATTGGTTTCGACGTTTTTGTTTTTCGCCATTATTGTTTTCGACGTTTTTGTTTTTCGCCATTATTGTTTTTGACGTTTTTGTTTCTCAACGTCTTTGTTTTTCGCCGTTATTGTTTTCCACGTTTTTGTTTTTCGCCGTTATTGTTTTCGACGGTTTCAACGTTTTTGTTTTCGACGTTTTGACTTCGACATTTTTGTTTTCCACGTTTTGACGTACTACTAATATGAGAGATACACACTGAAGATCAAAATGAAATCGTAGCATCTATTTATTGCGAAAAACGTGGACAATTAAAAAAAAACAAACATTGCTTTATTTTTTTTATAAAAAAATATATACAGGAAGAAAACAATGAGATTTGATATTACTTTTTCTGCTTTATTTCTTCAAATTTTTTATTACTCCACTGGATTGCTCAGGTTGTGCGGCCTGAAGGCCGCACTGACTAATCATTCTAGATGGGAATGAGCTATATTACTAAAAAATTAATAAAGTTCGATTTGATGATGATATAAAAAATATAATTTTTAAGCTGATAAAACAACTGACCTACATATCATTAAATTTACACGACAGATGGCGTGACATTCGTTGAATGAGAACCAATGAGAGGCCTTCCTGAAAATGTGGAAGAGGGTTCTCAAAATCAATTTAAACTAATTTAATATGAAAATTTGGTAGTTGAGTTCGTAAATTGCAATTATAAACATTCTTAAATTAATTTTAAGGATAATTTAAAAACTACGATAATAAAAGATCAAAAACGTAATACGATTATTTGATTGGCTGTTTCTATTAGGTTAGCCCCGCCCAGTCCTTTGTTTATAACATAATTTGTCAATTTGTACGTTACTACTGAAGTTGTTATAGCAAACAACAAAGGGGAAATTGCCCCCCCCCCCCAAAGGATGACTTGGATTATATCCCTGAAGCCCTCCGCGATAAAAATAATTTTCCGTTAGTAACGTTCGCCAATTACAATAGGATTAATAATAATTTTTATATTTCAAACGTCAGTGAATTTGTCAGTATTATCTCTTTCCAACTGACGACGCGCATGAATGGATTAACGATAATCCGAAAATAATTCTGTTTGCCCCCGCCATAGGAACTTTTTTAATACGCCACTGGGAACATTCGCTCCAATCGACAGATTTAAAAAACTAACAAAAATTGAGATAACTGAGTTTCTGGACCCAGATTTCCCCGCAGAATTTTCCCTAAATTGCCTCTTTGGCAGTTGCCCTGCTTGCTCCCTCTTGATTGGCAATGCTTTTAATCAGGCTGGCTAGTCTATTGCAGAATTAACAATGTGTTGCGGATCAGTGGCGTATTTACAGATGGGCCGGGCGGGCTATGGCCCAGAGCCAGAAAAGGAAAAAATACTTTATTTTTTGTTTTGACGAGTAATAAATTAGAGTAGTAAATTTAAAACTATTGAACTGAGTTTGCACTCAATAAATGCTTGAACTAAATGAGAAGACTTTCAAAGTCACAGTTCTGCATTAAACTTTGCCAAACTTTGGGGGCCAACCCTCAACTTCCCCCCCCCCTTGGTGCTGGGTGGGGCGGCAAATCAGGCCTGGCTCATAGGCGGCAAATTGGTAAATCCGCCTCTGGTTGCGGTCTCTGCTGCGTTGTATACTACTCCACTGCATTGTATAAATGAGTACACAACAGACTGTGTTTAGTAATCATAAGTTTTTCAAGCTTCTCTGAGATCTGAAGTGCTTGTTGCTCTGCGACGTCTAGACAAGGCTAATCTAAGTTAGTATTTGCCTTCAAGTAAGGCAAAGTGGTCCTTAAGACACAAAACGTAAGTGTAAATCCTGCACTCCTTGTTGTTAATCACGTACCAAAGCTCACAAAAAAAATTGATGACGTTAACGAAAAATCGGAAAATAATAAAATTGATTATTTTAAACAAAGGAAAACTCGACAGAATCTGCAGCCCTTACAATCCATCTTGGCTTCTTCGGCTTGTCACTGGGCATTTGGCATACGACACTGGGCTTGCACATCGTCATGGTTAAATACACACGCCAAGTAGTATCGGCCTTCCTTATCATAGTTATTAGATTTAATTGATGTAGTGCATCACTAAATTATTCTACAACAACTGTTTTATTAAAAAAAAAACCGGAAACGGATGTACGAAGCCGTCATATGAAGAAAACAGGCTGTAATATTTTAATTATTGATAACGGCCAGTATGCTTCAGCATATACAAGTAATCTTTCATTTTGGAATGTCGAGAATGTTATCTTCCAGCAGGGATAAATTAAAATTCCTCTAAAAATGAAAACGTGACCGCCTGAGTATACATTCGTGAAGGTAGAATTTTATTTGAGAAATCCCCTAAAAGCTAAACAATGCTATACCTGTTCATAATGCGTACCTTTCAAGGTAGGTGGGTACAGGTACTGGGATATAAAAAATTTGATCCTAAGATCCTAAATCTTCAATCGTCGTAGTACACAATAAAATAATTTGATTTTGAGAAATACGTTTTCGTGATGTTATAAAGGCAAACGTGGGAGTTTTCGTTCCATTGTGTGAGTATAGACAGGTGTGTCTCTTGGATGGATATCCTACCTGTATGAATTCAAGACGGAAAATGTTTTACATGGTTGACTCGTCATCGTTCTAAGTAACCGAAATTTGCAGGCTTCTCGGAAAAGGTAAAAGTTTCTGCGAGGATTCATGCTCTCCAGTTCTCATCATTTTGAGACCTAATTGCAATTGTGGTATAAAATTTGGGTTACAAGAAAGTTGGCTCAAACTACAAACGGAAAAAAGTTAAAAATAAACACAGCAATATCAATAAAGCGACTTAACCGTACACACGCAAAGAAATGGAAGACTTGAATCTCGCGTTGGGCAAACAAGTTGGTGAGGTGAACGAGGAATGCCCTTGTTATTTGCTTGGCCAACGGAAAGAAATGTTTGAGCTGACGTGTTTGGTTGTATTTACAACCAAATGGTTTGTTTACCAAAACTGCTTTCTTGTGTACCTGCCTACACCCACTTGTTGAGCAGTCATAGTGTATGGAGAATCTTAACATTCTTTACTATACGTGTTGTTAGTCTTCTGGAGGTGGTTATACGTTCATGGTCATGTTCATTTACTTCGAACCGGTAATTTTATCAACTATTGAACAAATTTTAAAAGTTGTGTGAAGTGATCGTGAAAATTGCGAGTGAAATGCATTTTGAAAATTTTCAATTTTGCTAGTGACTTTTTGACCTACCTGCACAACATGGGGATTTTAAAAAAATGGATTAATAACGCTAACATAAGGTACGCGCAAGTTTGATACTTTTTTTTTCTGTTTCTGCAACGCACGACTTTGGGTTTCCCAAAAAATCAGACGCACCCCCCCCCTTTCGATTAATTAGCCAAAAACGAAGTTGGAACAACAAAAGTGAAACCTAAGAGAAAACTTTTTTATCTTTTTTTGGGTTTTCCAAAGTAGTCCAAGGAAACACGATTGCGGATTGCTCATCAAGTTAATTTTTGCATAATAGAACGTCTAAGTGATTTTTAATCGTTTTGCCTTATTTTGTCAAAGCAAACAAAAAGTAAATTACGTAAGAGATTATCAAGCCAAAAAGATTTACCTAAAAGCCTTGAAGATGAAGTTTAATGGCTTTTTGGGCCGAACGGTGGCTCTTACAGTTTCGACTTCAATTGTTTCAGAAAATCAGATGAACAATTTATGGCCATGTACCATAAAATTGACAGGGGTTTAAGGCGCCGGCCGGTCGTAAGGGGTTCCCGTCGTAAGCGCCACATTAAGCCTGGTTTACCTGATTTTTGCATTTTTCCGACGTAATGAAGAAATTATGAATGAAAGTTTCTGAGAATTAAGATAATTAAGTGGTATAATGTCAACTAATGAATGAATAAGTATTTTGTTGGCGTGTTAATTTTTATACATTCATAGTACGCTCTACATATTATCTCTGCTATTAAATTGAGTGAGAGTTTAGATTTGTAACGAGAATCGTGTGATCGACTTTGAAGTGGGTAAGGGAATACTAAGCTTGGATTATTCCAAACTGCTCTATCACGAATCTCAATAAAGCCAGGAATTCACCGGAAATCCGCATAAAAAAGAAATTTCAAGTGCTAGAAATTCTAATTGGGTTAAGAAGGGCATCATAGAAAGTTGGATCATAAAACCCAAAAGCCACATAGAAAAATTCATATCCCAGACCCTGATTATTCCTGAGATAATCCGACCTGTTTTGGAGGGAGATAATCAACGTCAGATAATCAAAAACTCCAATTACACGGAATCTCTGTAAAAATATGTAATCTCTCTTGAATAGGCGTATTAAAGCTGTTTTTTAACTTTGCCAATCGAAGCTAAGTAAATCAATTAACTGACAACTGGATTAAGGTTAACAGAGGAACTAATTGACTAATGGCATTATCATCGAGGATTGATTCCAGGAGTGGGAGTAATAGCCCCGTACGGCTGTAAAAAATGTAACTTCAATTTATTTACATAAAATAAAAATTTTAAATTGTATTAATTTCTTTAGAATTTTGACTTCTCAACAGGTTAAAATAAAATTTGAAACAGTTGATTTTCTAGGCAAAGTTCATGGAGGGGGGAAAAGGGCCGAAATTATGGGGGCTTCTTGAATATTTGTACTCGAACTTAAATACTATTGTTAAATATTATGTGGAAGTTTTGATCTGGGAACTTTATTTACTAAATGGGAAGAAAGTAAGTTAGAGAGAGCGCACGCAGGTTTAAACTGTTATGCACCCTGGTTCATAACCCCGGAACTCTCCTGGGTCAGCCCGATATAATCAATATATCAGAATTAGAGTTTGGATATTTTTTTAATTCGAATATTACACGTTCGACTGTCCATCACGAATTATTCGCAACCAAAATATGGATTGGTGGTGTAATTCTCTTAGATCGATCTGTAACTGCTTGAAAATTTAATTTTCGGGGAGTTCCCTATACCAGAGTTACACAGGCATTCCCCACTCTGGTTTAAGCAGCCGTTGGGTTCAAAAAATATTGATTTTTGGAATTATAAAAAGTCTGACCCACTAACTGACTTGATGTTGTTTTTTTTTGGTAAAATGGGGGGGGGGGCTGTTAAACATTTCCTTTGGAGATAAGATCTTAGTTTTTTCAATGTTCACCGATTGATCACGAGCTCTGCTCCAGATTCAATCGAAATTCCGTTGTTAATCAATTCCAAATATTTTTGGAGATTACTTCCGCCTTTAGCTGGTTTGTGGAATTTAATTATTCGGCAATTTAAATAAACGTGATTTGAAATCAGAATACTGATTGGAATTTCTGAAAGCGAGCCAAACCATAGAGGAAAACTTTAAAGCTGTATTAATTCTAGGATGACTTGAGAAGACGGATTGGAATCCAGTACAGGAAGTTTGGTTTAAGTCCATTGTACAATGATATGTTATAGAAAAAAATTATATCGCTAATAAAATTATGGAACTTTGGTTTCGTGTTCAACAAGTTGAACAAACGCATTAACATATTTAATTTAGTTACAGTTAGAAAACAATATTTTAGACAGGAAATTTTTATAATGTGGGAATGTATGACTCATTAGTGCTCAAACTAGCAATTTTTTAGGGAAATCTTGAAAAAAATTACCAGTTACATCTCATACTGTAAGTAAGTTATTAGTAACGCTGCTGGCTCGAATATTGTTTTATTTACCTTTTTTTACGTAACGTCGCATTTAATAGCATCAAATTTAGGAATACAGTCCTATTGGGCGCCAGATGAATTAATAAAACATTTGAAGACAAAGAGCGAAAATGTACAAATTTCTAAGTAGCAAAAATTTGTTACGAGCTTTGAAACTAAAGCGCCATATAAAAAGAGGCGGCTTTTTATTATATGCCTTAATTACCTAATAATTTGATAAAGCTGGGTCGAAAGTGTGAAGTTCTTATAGCGGCAAGCAGCCGTAAAAAATGTAATAACGAAATTGTCATTGTTAAGGGAGATTATCTAAATTGCACTTTGGAAGTAAAGCATTTTCTTAACGTTCTTGGTAATTTTCATTTGTAGCCGATTTTTGGGATTACCCCAACAAAATAAACTTTTATAATTTTTCTCGTTTCGAAATTTTCAGCGCAATTTGCTCTAACAATCTAAGTTGGTCGAAGCTAAATTTGCCATCGTTTGAGCTAATCGCAAAAATTTATCTAAAATTTCTTAACACTTCGGCCGGCTTGAATGAAAATTTGTCGGATGGTTGTAAGTTAGTGTTAATTATTTAGTCTTTTACCTTTAATTGTTCCACAAGACTTTCTTTATGTAAATTCTAATCAAATAAAAGAGAAATTAAGATCGTCCTGCATTGTTGATCTACATAGACTTTTAAACTACTCGAATGTTTGCTTCAATAAGCCATCCGACATAAAAAAAACTATAAAACTGTTTCGAACACAAATGCGAAATAAAAATGTTTCGTTTATACCACTGTGCTGAAAGTTTCGTAATAAAGAAAAAATAAAGCTTCCAGTTATGCTTATTTAATTTATTTTCGAAGAAAATACATTTTTTTAAATTGTCCGGGGTTTAACTACACGTAAAAAATCCAAAAATTCTTTCTGGGATTTCAAAAGACCGGGGACACTGATTTCTATAAATTTTTCAAATTTAAAGCTCACTTTCAATAATTTAGGATGCTGTGTAGTTAACCACATTAGAAAGTTGGTTACACAACAAGAATACATTACGGCTTTTATTGTATTTAAATCCGCTTTAAATTAAGATCCTCCGTCTTTCCATCCTACAGACTGAACAACAATTGGATTATGATAATAAATCTACCATTAAATATTTTGTATTATTTACTACAACCGTAATATATTTTTATTGTTATTACACAATACACAGGGTGCGGCAGATGCGCCCAAATATTAATCCAAATATCCTGCAAAGGATTCCGAGCTATCGAAAATTGGACGATCTTTTATATTTCAATATTAAATAGGAGAAACAAGGAATAAATAAGAAATACGTAAAATATTAAGAAACGTATCACGGAATTTATCACCGACAGGATGTTACATCGTACATGACAAAAGTTACAATATTAAATATGCTTTGATATATTTTCTTTCTTGCAAACTTTCCTAGCAAAATAAAAGCGATCCTTTAAAATATAAATTCTTTCGCAGGCCCAGGCGTCGTTCTGGAAGCAGCATCGTGGTGATCGACGGAGATTTGGACACGGTGAAGAAGCCGATCGACGAGTTCGAGGAAAATTTGGATTACAATATGGTGATGATGTTGGCCGGTGATAATGGTCCTCATCGGGAAATGGCTGTAGATGTACCGGATTCGTTCCTTCCAAGAACCAAAACGCCGCCAAGATATCCACCCCCAAAACCAAAACTTCAAACGAATGTGAGTATGCGGATACACTCAGACCTTCCAGTTTAAAATTTGTAACTGGATACAACTTGGCTATTTAGTTTCGCGGACTTTGTGCATTATGTAATGTAATATGTAATTGCATGCAGTAGTTCATGCACATTTTTATCTTTACAATTGGGAAGGTCGTGGACAAGGTAATAAAATTTGGAAATAAACTTCATTGTTGCTGTTTGCAAAGCTCCAATAACTACCAGGAAAATTCCACGTTTTCATTTTTTTATTATTTAGTTTCCTTAAAATTAATACAATTTAATAACAGGTTCTTCGAATTTCCAAAGAAATTCTACTAAATTTTTGCACTACCATTTTTACCCAATACCATTGGTCACTGATAACAAGCAGGAGGTGGAGCCTGTACTTAACAAACATTATATATTTTTCAAATCATTCAAAAATGGTGGATTTTAGAGTGCCAGGATCTACACCCTCGACCCCTCGCCACGCTCGGGCGTTTCCACAAGCGATAAACTCGTTAAAAACACCCCCCTAGGGTTACCAAACTCGAAAGCTGGGATACGAGATTTGACAATGCTAAATTGAACAATCCTCGGGGCGCAAATTCACTCGATAATGTAGGAACTCGAACGATGTTTCCTCTGCAATCGCATGCAGTGGGATGAACACGCTCTCTTTCTCCCCACCTAAATTGGGATTGCTAAGACCCACGTAGCGTACACGTATCTACCGTCAAGTGTCGATTTTCCAAATTAAATTGTGAATAAATAAATACAATGAATTTGTTTCATAAATACCACGAATTGTTTATCAATGGTCAAGCGTGTTGGTCCGGGGGGGGGGGGGTCAACTACTAGCAAACCCACAGACAACGATCCCTTTAAAAAACACCAATACTACAAGAGTACAAGACAGGAGGTATACGGCTAAGCCGTGGGACTCAAAAAGTGGCATGATTCGATAGGGGAGAGAGCGTGATTCATTCTACTGCATACGGTTGCAGAGGAAACATCGTTCGAGTTCCTACATTATCGAGTGCATTTGCTCTCCGAGAATTATTTTAATTCGCCCTCGCTACGGTTTTTCCAACCCCTGATATTGTCAAATTTCGGATCCCAGCATTCGAATTTCGTCATTTTTGAGTTGCGTCGCGCTCAGGGAAGTTTTTAATGTTACAGTGATTTTCAAAACGCAGTGGCGTTTGATAGGCACGGTCACCTCGTGTTAGATCCAGGTCAAATACAGCCCTTAGGAAAATTCTCTGGTTTTTAATTTTGCAGTTGTTTTCACAGATTATTCTAAAAGTATTTAGAACAATTTCAATTTTCGAATTAAGAACAAAAATAAAAATAAATGTTTACCCACGATCAGACTAGATTTAAAACTTTTCATATTAATTGAAATTCTTTTTAGAATTTTTTCAAAAAAATCGAAGGGGGAATACATCTCGAAAAACAACTTTTTTTGCATAAAACTAGAAATAAACGATGAACGCATTAATTTGAATCAAAATCATATTTTTGTTATTGAAAGGGAATTCAAAATAGAAAATTTTCGAAAAAAAGCGATCGGTTTGGTCCATCTTTCACAAAGCTACGAGCATTTGAAAAAAAATTATACCTCAAGAGGGATGGTCAAAAACAATTAAAAAAACACACGAACGCGTTTTTCATTGATCTCAAAAACATGGAATTTTGAGAAAAATCTGAAGTGGTCACTTAATTTCATGTCACTTCATTCGATGTTTTGGATATGTATTGTGAAAGAAGTATCTATTTTTAATAAATTACACAGCCGATTCAACTTTTTACCATTAATGAAATAATCTTGTAAAAAAGAGCCAAGTCTCTCCGATTTGTCCATTTAAAGTTATCAACTAAAAGAAACTGGGATGGATCAGTGCGGCCTTCAGGCCGCACAACTTGGGAAAACGAATTCCAAACCACATAAACTTGACACCGATCATACACTAAGTCCTTGTGATCTGTGTTTTTTTACTGCAATCAACGTAACAGTCACCTAATGTCCTGGATATGTATTGTGAAGGAAGTATCTACTTTTGGGCATTTCATTTCCAATCCATACTGATTAGGCCTCCCGCTCTCATGAATATCTATTTAAATTATTTTACATAAGCAATAAATCTTGTCGGTCCATCAGAATTGTTTTTAAATTATGTATTATTAATTTGTGGCACCCAACGTGGGGAATCCATAAAAATAAATTGGTTCTGTACTTTTTAATTTAGAAAAATAAATTTTGATTTGAACTAACAGTAAATTAATTGTATGTATTACGAAAAAAGTGTAGTTTTTATGTTTATCTTGGTATTAAATGCAAAATTTGCCAATTAATTAATTATTATTTTTATGATCCATCATAAATTATCGTATCGAAATCTTTTGGAGATAAGCACACTACGCGATAAAGCTATAAATTCTGAATACAATGATTTTGGTAAATTATCCAAGCCATATGGCGGGCGAAAAACCGTGGTAGAAAGTCCTGGACGCGCGTGAATTCCACTCATATTTTCACCAAAATTTCCATAAACTTGTCGAAGTGTGAACTGACGGATTAATTTTAGACGTTCACCTTGACGACAAAAATCTTAGCTAACACCTTGAAGTCTATCGGACCATTTCATACTGGCAGCCCAGATTGCTTACCGCAAAAATTTTGAAAATCCAGTTTTTACTACTTTGGGAAGTAATTAAATTAACAATTTAAATTATGAAGTTGGAGTGACGTCCAGTGAAATATTTTCTTTTGGTTATTGTTTTTTGACGAATGGAATTTTATAATTAGATGCATATCCATTATTTCAAGTACGAATTAAATATGGTTTGATATAATAGATCCTCGTGAGATGCAGAAAGTTTGGTTACGCTTTGCTGACTTACTTCCCGTTTCTCTTCAAATAATCGCCGGTGTTCTTATCTCCTTCATAAATATTTGCCTTGTTCTTTAACGTACAAAATCTCATAAAGTAATTGTTTAATCAAACATTAATTAACATCAGGGTTACGCAATTTTGCTTCTTTCTGTGTCATCCACTGAAGGTTGTTTCTATTTTTGCCGAAAACTAAATGTGATTTTTTATTGTTTTAGATTGGTTTGAATGGAAGTGCTTCCACTCCAGCTTCCGTGGTTAACCAGAACTCCATCTCGAAACCAGTTCCTCCTCCAAGGGATCACTTAAAAATTGATAAAGATGGACGGTTAGTGAATAAAGCACCTGCACCTCAGCTTCCAGCTCGAATTACCAACAACAATAACAACAACATTACGGCAAACACAACATCCACCCTATCGGGCGTTGTTACTGCTGCAGAACCCACGAGAGAGCATTTGGCCAGTATCAAGAAATACCAAGTAAGTTTATAAGGTTGATTCCCACTCAACAGCTCTTGAATTAAATTAGTTCCGCAATTTTTGAATTGGGAGGGTTTCAGGGATATTTTTAACGAGTAGAGCGATTTATCTTCGTTAATTGTCATATTAGCTGTTAGAATTAGGTTTGTACACTAGAGTTCGAATCTAGATCGAAGAACATATTATTCAGCGTACACTTCTCACTTCTATTGCACTTAAACAGAAAGATGTCTTCAATAACAAAGACGAATTGTTTCAACACTTTATGGAAGAGGTTCAAGCTATATTTCAAATCTTAAGTACCATTCTTATCTGTCACACTTGAGGTTACCTCCTAGAAAACTTGGTCAAGTGGTACTCTGTTGATAAATTTGAATAACTTGAAGTAAAATAAAACTTGGACGTGAAAATGAATTTTTAACTAGCTTATCGAGAGTGATTTTTATTCCAATTTAATTTTGACCTCAAATCGGAACGCGTACGCTTGTTAATTTTATCATCGGATTGGATATAAAAATTAACACACAAAAGGTGCAGGGGTGACTAATTTCTGTTTGTATTGATACCCGTTGCTTGTATTAAGTGCAATCAAACAATTTTATCGCAATTGCGTTTTTCGAAAACGTTTCGTGCGCTGCATGCATTATCGATGTTTGAAACTGCGAAAACTTTTAATGCATTGTCTTTATATGGTAAATTATTGTTAATGCGTACTTACGACAACTTCTGTTGTTTTCATTAACGCACACACATGTGAGTTTACCTGGTGGGAGTTTGGAGTTACCTGTTCAATCCTAATAGACCATGACATAATGTGTTTGTCTTTGTCACTTATATTTTCCTGTTATTTGTTTATCCTTCTTTTTAAAAAATTCACCTGGTTAAATCGCCACACGTACAATGATGATGGTATTATGTATTCCAATAGTGAGCGGTATGTTACTCGTGATGCAGCTTTGCCCAATTTAATTTTCGAAGTAATTTCGAGTGCTTCGAGATAAGTAAATTATTGAGTTAATTAGCTTTTATCAATCGCTGATAAATGTTTGTGCGATAAACATTTAAAGTGTCACTGTATGCGACAGTCAATTAAAAAAAATGGTATCCTCCTCGCCTTTTGAAAACTCGAGAAACAGTTTCAAAAATTATTACAACCAGGTATGGAACGAAATTAATTATTTTTCTGGTATTATTTATTGTTCAAGGTTCTTATTTGTTGATGTCATAGTTTATTTTACTTAAAAAAAACAACATTTAGTTAGCAGCGCAGCTATAAATTTTTCGGGTTCTTGGCCAGGCCGTAGCTGTAATTTCTTCAAAAATTAAAAAATTGGAAACCTTGGGCAAAGCGGTTCCGTCAATTTATTTGCTAATAATACATAAATCATGCGAGGTGTAATAAAAATCACATAAAATTGCCAAATGAAGGTTAAATTTTACCAACTTTTGCAAAAACGGCGCAATTTTCTTTGTACATCCAAGCAGATTTTATATCGCCAGCTGTTTATCGCGAATTATTTTCATCTCGTTCGACTCTGAGGGAAGTTTCACCCTTGTAGCAATTTCTTTGCATTCAATCCTAAAATCGATCAAGAAAAAGTTCCATAAATTTGAAGTGCTTGACGATAATGCACCCACTTGGATTTAACAAAAGTCTGTCGAATCCAGACGAATTGCAACCTTCCACTTATTTCAACGCTTATGCAGTGTATCTTCTATTTTGGTAAGGAAATTTATTTTCTCTTTTCAAACATTTCCAACCGCTCGCGCTCGTATCCTCATGTGGGCAATTGAAAATGACAAATCAGGAAAAGTCTAAGACTTTTGTCCCTCTTGCAACGTCTATGGTGCTCATTATATTTTGCACTTCGAAGTTTCTAAATTAATTATGCAAGATGCTCGAGGTGCCATAGAGATGGATAGCTAATAGTTAATATTAATTTATTGGGAGAGGGGTAAATTTATTAATTGGAGAATTAAATCAAATTTGGTGTAATAAATTTTCAGGGAATACCTGCGAAACTCAAAAGAAATAAGGGGGGGGGATTTTCGTGAGGGAGCAGTCCTCAGTTTGCCACCTGTTAACCTGTTTTATACAGGAATTTCAGCGATTTGTTAACCAAAGTGCCACTTTTTATCCCGTTATTAGAGATTATTACAAAATCCGAATGAATGATAAGAAAATATGGAAAAATAAATGTCTATTCTTTTAGCAGTTTCCTCTATTGCTATTCATTCATTCCAAAATTCTCATTACCCCAATAACACGCTGAACTAGTTAGTGGTGTACTGGGGGGTATTCCATACCCCCCGGTTTGGAGGAATTCTTTTTTTTTGTGCTTTTTCTGTATTTAATGTTATTGTATGGGAATTATTCACTCCTACAAAACTAATATGCTTCTTTAGGGGGGGGGGGGGTCCGGCTTAAAAAGTTACCCCAATAACAATCTAAGCTAGTTAGTGGTGTCCTGGGGGGTATTCCATACCCCCCAGACCCCCCGGTTTAAAAAAGTTCATGTTTCTGTGCTTTTTCTGTATTCAATGTTTTTAAATGGAAATCATTCGCTTCTAAAAAAACTATCATGTCTCCGGGGGGTTCCTGGCTTTGAAAAGTTAACTCAATAACACACTGAACTAGTTAATGGCATACTGGGGGGGGGGGGTTATTTCATACTTATTAATTTTGAAGGAGTGAATGATTCCCATTTAACAATATTAAAAACAGGAAAGCACAAAAACATGAAATTTTCCAAACCGGGGGGTCTGGGGGGTATGGAATACCCCCCAGGACACCACTAACAGTTTAGTGTGGTATTGGGGTAATTTTTCAAGCCAGGAAGCCCCCGGAGACCTCCGGTTTGGAAAAATTCATGTTTTTGTGCTTTTCTATAGTATTTAATGTTGTTAAATGGGAATCATTCCTACAAAACTAACATTCCTCCGGGAGGGGGGGTAGTCTGGTTTGAAAAGTTACCCCAATAACACTGAATTATTTACCCCCCGATTTAGAAAAGTTCATGTTTTTATACTTTTCTCTATTTAATATTGTGTAATGGGAATCATTCGCTCCTACAAAATAAATAGGCTTCCGGGGGGGGGGGGGGGGGGTCCTGGCTTGAAAAGTTTTGGGGATCAAAAATTTAGAACTGGAATCAGAATCTACATTCCAGCAATTGAAATTCTATTGTTTAGGTAGAAGAGGCTGAATTTTAATTTTTTCTCTTCTTTTCCCATGTGGGATGAAAAATGACATTATTTTTTCAAAACAAAGATTCGAAATTATTACTTAGTGAAAGTGTGGGGATGACGGGATTTCGTTAAAAGACTCTCCTAAATGAAGGAACGGCGGATGAACGAGATATTGTGAGATTTCTAAGATAAAAAACTAAGATGTTACGGGAATGTGCCACTCAGTACGGCTCTCAGGCCGCACAACCTGGGTAATCGAGTTTCAAACCTTTCAAACGTTTAAAAAACAAAACAAAAACCGAAAAAAATTTGGAGATTTCGGAAGAATGATTTGTCAGTGCGGCCTTCAGGCCGCACAACCTGGGCAATCTAGTTGTATAAAAGAAGTCATATTTTTGTCCGTTATTTCTTTCGTAACGCATTTCTGATTGGTTCCTGGAACAGGACATATCTAAAGAGAGATATCAGCTAGTTCAAGAACAAATTGGAAAAAGAAGTTTTGAATGAAAGGGAAAAAGAACGAAGTTAATAACACTGGCACCCAACGTGGGTACTAAATTAACTTGAGTAATAATTCCGGTGTTTTTTTGCCTTCTTAAAACTTTCTTCTTTTTTTTTAATTTTATGTTTGCTAGAGCTTTCCTTTAGCAGGATGAGAGTCGGGCTGTGATTGGCATTAATTGGTTGAGTCTAACCAACTATTACTCTGCGATCTCTTTACACTGTTTAGGACTAAAACAGATTTCCTTGTTGTTCAGGATTCGGTCTCTGAAGGGAATTTTCAAATTTTCATGAAAAATCCTGTTAAAAGTAAGCTCCATTGCTCGGGATATTTTATGAATTTCTAAATAAAATTGTTTTTTTTCAAACAATTGAAAAAATGGTCTAGAAAATCTCTTTCCGTAGCCCAATTAAAAAGAAAAGAATATGTAATCCGATCCGCTCTTCGTCGATAGCTTATCCTCGTTATTAATATTGAACCAACTCATTAGTGTGCGCTCTTCGATAGCAAACCACGAATTTGAGTTATCGTAATAATTTGAGACAAAAAAAAGGTTAAATTTAGAATTCCAATAAAATTTAATGAGAATAGTTCATATAAAATTTAAGTGAAAGATAATCAGAAAACTTTTAGCAACTTTTTGACAGTCGACTTATTTTTACCCTTCAGTACTTTTTATATCCAAGTTGAGACTTCAAAATGAGTTTAAAGACTTTTAAGTTACTACACGATAACTGTTCTTATGAAAACTTTTTTTAAGAATTTAAATCCAACTTTCATAATCATTTAACATTGCACTTTTTGTTATTTAAATTGGATTACAAAAATGTTAACATTATTATTTGTCGAAACTTTTTTAATTTATTCGGAGAGCATTCCAAAACTAAGCCCAACTTTCCAAGCTTTTCAATATAAAATTTTGATTAACTTTTTAGGAGCAACTTAAGAAAAGAAGAGAAGAGGAGGATAAAATAGCAGCACAAAATGAATTTTTACGACATTCTCTTCGAGGTTCGCATAAACTTCAAGCCTTAGAGAGTCATCCGCAAGGTGCAGTAAACGATGCATTTGCTGACGATGACACTCACGAATCTTCCAGATCGACCACCCCAGCTCCAGTCGGCGAAAAAGAAATCGTTCACGCTATTTACGGTGAGTGGCTTTTACTGTTTTAAATGAAAATCATCCTTGTCCACGTTCAATAATTTTAAGCACGTTTTATATTTGTAGAGTTCAAGCTTCCGCTCTAAACGGAAGTTGATGCATTCTCTATCTATTATCCTCTTTGTTATATTTTAGCCACGGCATTATAATTTATTTTATTTTTTACAATTTGCTTTCCCCGTACATTTCAAATTTATTGGGATGGTCAATTTTTTAAACATATTCACCACACGTTTTCCACTTTCATTCAATTTTAACGTGCGTTTTGTTTGAAATGCAGGATATGGTGACTTAGTAGCTTCAGTGCAACGGCTTCAGTTGCAACTCAAAAGAGCAGGAACCGGCGGAGGTCTCAGCGGTTTGGAGGGAAGAGTAGCAGCGGTTCAATCGCTACTTTTATCGCCGCAATTTGGCCGCGCCTTGGCCATACACAACAAAGTTCAGTCCGTTCGTTCCAGAATCGACAGACCCACCGCCAATGCTCAAGTTGCTCTCAGAGACTGCATAGATGCCTTAGGCACCACTCAAAGTGCTACGGTCGTGGAGCTGGCCACAATTTTAACAGGGTACGAGGTGGAAGCATTAATGGTCGCCCACGACGATATACTATCCATATTACCCGAAGATTCCATAACACCGACGCCTTCAAATGCCGAGACAATACCGCAAACCTTACCGGATCATTACGGTGCCGATAACATCAAAATAATCAAAATTGAAAAAAGTACTGAACCACTAGGTGCCACGGTAAAAAATGACGGCGACGCTGTCGTCATTGGCAGAGTGGTGCGAGGAGGCGCCGCCGATAAAAGCGGCTTGCTGCACGAAGGTGACGAAATTTTAGAAGTGAACGGAATCGAAATGAGAGGAAAGAGCGTGAATGCGGTCTGCGATATCTTAACAACCATGGAAGGTGTTTTAACGTTCATCATTGTGCCAGCCATGCAAGGAAGAGGCTTCGCCGGGCGCGATGCGGTGCTCCACGTTAAAGCACATTTTGATTATGACCCCGAAGACGACGATTTAATTCCTTGTCGCGAATTAGGTATCAGCTTCCAAAAAGGCGATGTTCTCCACATCATCAGCCAAGAAGATCCGAATTGGTGGCAAGCCTACCGAGAAGGAGAAGAAGATCAAACTCTAGCTGGCTTGGTTCCCTCTCAGTCGTTTCAACATCAGAAAGAGACTCAAAGACTGGCAACTAGCGAAAGATATCCTAAAGTACAAAGAAAATCCACAACTTTGTTGTGCGGGAAAACCACAAAGAGGAAGAAAAAGAAAGGAACTTACGCCGAAGGAGGCTATCCGATGTATTCCAATAATATAGACGGTAAGTTTTTTTTATTGAAATCCAAAGGCCAAACTGACAGTTTATTTTATAGAGTATGAACCGGAAGAAATTTTAACTTACGAAGAAGTTGCGTTGTATTACCCTCGTGCAAACAACAAAAGGCCGATTGTTTTAATTGGTCCTCCAAATATTGGAAGACACGAACTAAGACAAAGACTGATGGAAGACGCGGAACGATTTGCTGCAGCGATTCCTCGTAGGTTAAGCATCGGATAATTTTGGATTTTTTTAACTGAAATTTGTAGATACATCACGGGCGAAAAAGGACAATGAAGTTGATGGTCAGGATTACCATTTTATTACGAGGGCGCAGTTTGAGGCCGATATTCTATCGAGGAAGTTCGTGGAACATGGGGAATACGAAAAAGCCTATTATGGAACTTCGTTGGATGCCATTCGGTCTGTCGTTAATTCTGGAAAAATTTGTGTGCTTAATTTGCATCCGCAAAGTTTGAAGATATTAAGGACGTCGGATCTTAAACCTTACGTTGTTTTTGTTGCACCACCAAGCCTTGAAAAATTGAGACAGAAGAAAATACGATGTGGAGAAGCAATTAAGGTTAGCACAGTCTTTGCATTTTAAAAATTAAAAGTCTTTCTAAGTATTTTATTTTGAATTTTGTAGGAAGAAGAATTGAAGGACATAATTGAGAAGGCACGAGAAATGGAGAGTAAATACGGCCACTTTTTCGACATGATAATTATAAATAACGACACCGAACGAGCTTATCATCAACTTTTAGGCGAAATAAATAGTTTGGAAAGAGAGCCCCAATGGGTTCCAGCCGCTTGGGTGAAAGCGTTATAAATTTTTTGACTGTTTTGCGTGCCCATACTTAAACCCCTTATTTATTAATTTTATTGGCGATTTATAAAGTTTTGTTGTATTACGAATTCGGCCAAGAGCCCTGTATATAAAGAAATCGAAACAAACTAGAGTGAATATACAGGGTGTTAAATTTAAAGTGTCAAATGAAAGCTTTAATATTTGCAAGCATCACAAAAGTGTATAAACTTTTAAATTATTGTAGCCAATTCGTTAGGTATTTGAGAAGGCGTTGATGGCAATAATGAATGTATATAATTAAAAAGACGTCTTAGCAACGTTACAACGTGTTTTATCTGTGTATAGAATGTATTTAGCTCTCGATTGTTGTATATAAAAGTTACATAATTATATTTGTCTTAGGAATTTATCCGAAAATATCGCTCATGTGTTTTAGAATAAATAAATTTGTCTTGGGTAAATTGAACAAGACGTCTTACACATCACAAAATTTACGTGGCACCCTGTACTATATAAAGGTTCTCGACAGACTGAAAATTGTACGAAAATGTCTTTCCAGTTTTGTTCAATTTACCCGACCTATTCTGTTAGCAATTAGTTAAAGAAATGATTTTTTCGAAAATTTCCTTATTCGATGGTATGCATTACATAATTACAATACTCATCCATGAATTTTAATAGATCTTTTTCTATTAGTTAGAAAATTTTCAATATAAAAACAATTAACTGAAAACGAAAGATTAATTAATATATTATAAAATCGATTCATTCTTAAATGTTATTAATTATTGAATAAGTACAAGATTTTCTAAAGAAAAAACACAGCTTAAGGGATTCCCAGTTCTTGTTACGAAATCTCAAAATGCCAAGCTTTTTTTGGAAAATTTACGTACTCGGTGATTTTAACACTGTTTCTTTTTGTTAAATGTGTTTTATGCAATATAATTTTTATTTAAATGTACAGTCATTTATAGGTTATCTTTATTAATGTAATTGATCTGAAGTCATAGATTTATTGTATTTGTTAATTTATTGTTATATTTTTAATGTAAATAATAAGCGAAATCAAATGTAAATACAGCAAGTTTAAGACCCTATGGTGTCTGTTTTGAAAAGATTGTGTATAAAGTATTTAATTAATTTCTCTTTACAGTTAGAAGGATGTAATGTTGGGTATTCCTTTATTATTACATATTTTACTATGCATAAATCTGTTTTAGAATTGCATTTTTTGTTTTATTTCTCTAGAATGTAATTTGTAATGTTAATTTTATTAAATTTATTTACAGAGTCTTATTTAAGTCGCTGTATCTCGGAAACGGTGCGATGAAATTGAAAAATGTATATAAACAAAAATGAGGAGAATGAAATTTGCAACAGAAGATGTCAGGTAAGTATTTCTGTAAAAGCGATTCTGAAGGAATTCCAGGGATTTTCATGAAATCTCATTATTTAAAAGCCGACAGTTTAAAAACGTATGCAGACGTTAGGGAATATCTAAGGAGAATGCCCAGACTGAAGGGCAAACCAATACCTACTCCCATCGGTAGGTATTTCAATTAATCAAAAAACTAAAACAAAACCAAAACTCAATAATAGTATTGTTGTGGTTTTTGAAAATCCGCTTCTTTTAAACATAAAGAAAATATAAATCGCTCAAATTTTAAGAATGATATTATGCTGATTTGATGTTGTTTTCCAATATTTCCTAATATGATCTTGTGGTTTTTAGTACTAAATATTCCGCATCGGAAAGCTTTTATTTTATTTTAAATGCATATTTCGCATTGATGACCTAAGCTCCGAAGTTGAACAACTGCCGTTGCTTTCCGTAAAATACGGGAAAGTAAAAGAAAATCGAATAAAATTATTTACCTACAAATTCAACACGAAATGTATCTTTTAAAACAAACCCGACAAATGTGCCCTAATTTGAAATTATAATTCACGAAAAAGAAGTTATGGAATTAACTGAAATAAATACCACATAAAATGCTCTTGGCAGATTTAAGCTATTTCAAAATGCGCTGTCGGTTATGTTTCTGTAGAGATAATAATCCTGAGCAAATATAACATAGATTATAATTACAATTATAATTATCGACAAAGTGCCGTGTGGATAATTAGCTTTGTTTTAAACCTTCGTATGAATTCTATGGAGTTCCGTTTAGGAAGGAAGAGCAAGCAATTAAAAAACCATTACATGGCGTGAAAATTCCTTATAAATACCTATCTGCACAACTATGTATAAACACATAATAAAATCTGCATATCAGCAAAATGTTTCCGTTTCAGTTATTTGCCATAATTTTGTCTCAATTCTTATTCATTTCGGGAAATTCTGCAGATGGAATTTACTCGAAAGTAAGTTTGGCTTTCTTTAATATAAAAAAAACATAATGTGCATTTTTAGTTTCATCAAACAGATTACAAATTAGACTTTCAAAGATTAGAATTGCGCAGCTACGAGAAATCAATGTGTAATTTTTTGGATATTAAAACTTATAAGCTTAATCGGACTTTTCCAGTTTTTAATGCTACATTTAATTTTAAAAAGGATTTGGGTGCCAAACTTGAGGTATATCAGGTATGAGGTATAAAGTAATCAATTAATTTCTTTTTTCAGATTGTCATACAATTGTATAAATTCTTAAGTAATGAATACCGAATATTCCCGACGCGCTTTGAAGTGAACTTCTGTAAGGCCGTTAATGAAAACATTATTGGATCAGGAGTTATATTCAACTGTGGAAATTTTACTACATGTACCATGGTTAAAGTAAATACAAAATTTCGTTTATTTGGCCAATTTTGTTACCATTTTAATTGTTACGTTTGTAGAACACGACATATAGAATATGCAATGGTTATTTGGACGAATCGCGATTTCCACCTTTCTTTCCAAGTGGAGAATATAAAATTCAATGCGACTTTGAATATGAAAATGAAAATGTTTTTACGATGGACTACTACACGAGAGTATATCGTCCTATAACAGTTAAAGAGAAAAATTAATTTTTGAAAATGTCAATAATAAAATTAAAAATTAATCAACAAAAAGTTTGGATATTTTTGTATAAATTCTTAATTTCTAATAATTTATCGAATTAAACGAACCAAAAAAAATGACGTAAACAGAAATTAATAATTTTGGATTAAAATAAGACAGGATGATGGATCAAAAACACCAGTTTTGAGTTATTCGATAAATTTATGCATACAAACCTAACATTAATTTTTAATTATATACATTTTTTAAAAAGTCAAATATTAATTCAATTTTCAAAATCAAACTTAGAGTGTATTAATGCTTCATGTTGTTAACGCTAAGCAACTCACGTATTATTTCAGGAGTAATTTGTTCGTGACGATGCTTATTTGTAAGATCCAGCAGACTTTCGCATCTCTCCAGATCATTTATATTCGTTTTGTAACGTTGGACAAACGTTAACAAGGATTGATGCCATAAAACAGGCAACCTGCGCTTGTCGTTCATAAATCTAGACGATAAAAATATTAAAATTACACAAAACTACAATAAAATAAAGACAACCAATTTTTACCTTAAGAAATGTGCAGTGACGATTTGTATAACGGAAAGGGATAGCGAATACTTCTTGTCGAGTAAAATTCTTAAAAAAATAGAGTTCGCTCCGGAGTAATCCATTTCAGCAATTCCAACCATTGCCATCATGGAGTGTTGAACTGGTATCGAGTTTCTCGCCAAAACAGATCCTATGATGATAGCTTCCCGTAGTGTACAATCCCCAGATTCACACAACGGCAGCAAGAATTCCTGCACAAACGCTTTCGGCTTATACAGCGACTTTCTCACAGCCTGGTACAGGTGAAAGTTAAGACGTTGATTACCGTTTATTTCGTCCCGAATACGCGGCAACAAAATGTACCTGTAGAAAATTTTCAGCTTCTCGTAACCTAGATTGGACACCCAAATCCGGGTAATTGTATAAATGGATGCAGCTGACCAAGAGGCAGGATCTGAGAGAAATTAAAATAAGTTCCATTAAAACTTATTTGAAAATAAATTACCTGTAACTTCGAGTAACGTTTCGAAACATTTTAAACCGGGTAGAAATTTCATAAGTTTCGGAAACTTTCCACTTTTATAAGTTTTTAGCAGTTCCGCTGCATTTTTATACATTTCAACTACACCTGGATTTAAGTCGGCTAGCTCTATCACCCCTGCGTCGGTAAGTTGTTCCTCCATCACCCCTTCCTTCTCGTTGCGTTTTTCTAGAATATAATCGGCCAAGTTACGTCGCGGTGCAGGATGTTCATTCATAAACTGTTCGAACGCCATTTCGTCTTGGGCATCAACTTCTATATTTTCGTAAAACATATCCGGCTCCAAATCATCTTCTTCGGACACTGAATCCTCGTCTTTGTCCTGCTTGGAACCGAGAATAGGTCTTCCGGATGCTCCAGGAACTTCCTCGTCATCTTCAAACAGTTGTTCACGCGCGCTCGATATGATTTTACGTGAAATTTTAGCATCCACAAACTGAAACAAGGAGATGAATATTTTTGCAAGTGATGGTGTTATGAACTTACCTCATCGTCTGCTTCTTCTCGAGACCGCTTTTTGCTCCTATGTTTAGGTCGAACTTCTTTGGCATTTGCAATGTCTTGTTCTAAAGGTGCACGGGGCGGTTTCGACCGCTTAAAAGATTTCGATTTTGTGCTCATTTTTAATTTGCCAAAACTTCAGATAAATAAGGTTATGTTGCAATACATGTGAGAAATGAAATTGTCAAATGACAGAATGTTGGTATCATAGGTAAATATACAGGGTACTTCATTGTAAATACAAAATTAAGCTCTATTCCGTACTTTAGGGGGTTAGCTTAATATTTTCTACTATGTTCTTAAATTTAAGAATTTGTATACCTCGCGTTTTATTCAATACCAATAAATTTAGATTAAACTTAAAAAAAAATTGTTTGAAATTTTTTTTCAAGATAATACGCGGGCAGCGCTCCCTACAACGCGGCAAATAAGTAAACGAGATTTAAGAAAGTTTCAATTTGTTTGTTTTTAATTAATTTTGTGTTTTTATTTTGGAATTTGACCGAAACATTAGAAATAACAACTCGTATTCCAAGAAGTAGAGGTTTTAGAGGGTAAGTATTAAGTAAAAATTAGGTAACAACTACGTAACCGTGTGATTTGTAGATCCGATTGCATAAACCTTATCTTACGGTTGATTTTCGCCGTTAGTTGAGTTTTATGTTTAGTTTTTCCGTAATTTGTTGTGATGACGCTTGAAATTACGTAAATTTTAATAAATAAGGCGTATTTTCGCGAGGTACCAAAAGTAACCGGTTGGTTGTTTGCGGTTACGACTGGTACTTCTCCCACTACAATTTTTAAATGACTGCAAAAATGGAACCTAACCGTACTTTTTTAAATGAAAAAAATTAAAAATAATTTACGTTTTGCGAACATAAAATGTAAATTATGTATCAGAATTCATTAAAAAATTCATTCCAACTAAGATTGGATTGGAGGAAAATTTTAATAAGGTGTGTAAATTAAAATTTTTGTAAAATAATTTAACCCAAGTGCCTAGTTAGCTTTCCTGTGAATTTATATAGGTAATAATATGTAGGTTATAATCAAATATATATATCAAATATATTATATAACAAAAAAATATAAATTCTAAACTCAAATTATTAAAGGATTTCAAATTTCATAATTTGAAATGTAAATGTGAAAATCAAATTTTAAATGTGGCGGGCATTTTACTATAACCGCTATTGTAACCACTGTCTGAGAGCGGTTGCTTCGGTTGGTAAATATTTGACCGTAAACTACCTCCCCTACAACCGTTTTGTCGCCAAAATACGAGCGGTTGCAACCGGTTACTTTTGGTACCTCGCGAAAATACGCCTATAGTAGACTTTTCCGGTTTGGCGCCTACAACATAACCACACTTTTGTATGTTTACCTAGGAGGATTCAATTCGAAAATGCCCGTTACGAACAACTTCGTTAGGGCTGCAATACCAAACGACTGGAGACACTCGGCCGACACCATGCAGGAGATAATTACCGGTTTGTTTTTGGGTCCTTACTCTGTCGCCGTTTCGAATAGTCGCAATATGTTGTTGGAAAATGGCATAACTTACATAGTTTGTGTACGTAATTCCGTGAAGGAATGCTACATCAGACCCCACTTTGAAGATTTCGGTGTGAAGTACTTGGTGTTGGACATTGACGATGGAAAATTTGAGTGCATCATTCGACACTTCACAAAAGTGAAAGAGTTTGTTGACGAAGCCATGAGGAAGAAAGCGAAAGTTTTGGTGCACG
Organism: Cantharis lateralis; assembly: GCA_963170105.1. Lineage (NCBI taxonomy): Eukaryota > Metazoa > Arthropoda > Insecta > Coleoptera > Cantharidae > Cantharis > Cantharis lateralis. Next base: position 3,128,380 of record OY720627.1, read on the forward strand.
GCAGGGAGGGAAACTCCAGGAGTGCTACTTTAGTGTTGGCCTACGTTATGCAAAGATTTATGTTGACTTATAGGTAACTTAACCACACTTTTTGGTTCCGATGAGTGTTTACCTGTTTTTTTTTAGGGACGCTTTACACTTGGTGAAAGAGCGGAGGCCTTCTATTAATCCCAGCGACAGCTTTATTGCTCAATTGGCTGAGTACGAACCAATTTACAAGGCAAATCGGTTTTTAGAATTCGGTCAGCCGTCGTCTGTTGGAATAATCAGACAAAAACGTGAGTTTGACAATGAACTTCAAGTGGTACCCTGCAAGAGAAAGTTTATGTAACTTTGTCTAATTAAAATATTAATTTCCGTGAAATTGTTTAGTTTGTAAGAACAAATCCAGTGCAAGTTTACTTACGATTTATTATTATGGTGAGGTTTTTTATTTTATTCGAATTAATTTTTTAAAGTGTGTTCTCAGTTTACTTTGATTTTATGTTTTTAAGTGGAAATATTTTTAATGATCTGCAATGCATCACCTAGCGGTAGGGTGACGATAACTTTTTTATTTAAGTTCCTAACTGGTAGATTAATTACCAATCAGTATTTTGTATAAAATGTAAATGTAAGCAAACTGTTATTTAGTTTTTAAAAATTAATTCTAGTCAAGCTAATGTACGGATTTGTGTTAATCAAGACTGAATAATTATTTTTTAATGTGGACACAATTATTGCGGTGCCTTTAAATTTAGGAAAATTAAAATTTGTATTTTTTCATCATTAATTTCGTTGTATATATTCCGATGTAATTTTTAATAAAAATGGATATTTTTATTTTTCAATTTCATTTTCTGCCAACGTGACGAATATACATGTTTAGTTACGATATATTTTAGGTATTACTGCAGCCGTTAGGTCATGTAAACCCAACAAAGCCACAACTCGTCCAACTAAACTTTGGGATTTGCGTCTTACCTACGTCAGGTTCGATTGGAGCTAATAGGTGGCAGTCGGACCATTTCTCATATTTTCTCAAAACTTTGAGCGTTGAAAATAAAAATATTTTGTCAAATTTTGAGATTTAAGTCCCCCCCCCCCCAAATCTATTGTTTGTTTTTTTTTGAAGAACCTGAGTAATTCGACGCTAGGTTGCGCGAGTGACGGTTTTGTTATTTGATAAAGATAGGTTAGGCAAATAAATTTTTACTGTATTCTAATTTTTGTGTGAAAAATGAGTGAAGATAATGCTGATAGCGAATGTGGCGAAGCCCCAGTCATCAGCATTACCGAAAATGCAAGTGCAGCGACTGCCAAGAAAGAAAAGTGCGAAAAAGGTTGATTTTCATACATTTTTGACATTTTGTTGTCTTATTCTTTATTTTGTAGAACAAGTGGAAATATTTTTAAAACCAACGGGAAATGCTCCCATTTTAAGAAAGAAAAGTTGGAAGGTCGATGGAGACAGAACGATAGCATATGTGAGCAATTTTGTTCGACGCTATCTGAAATTGGAAGCTCCCGAACGTGTGGTAAATAACAATCGGGTTAATGTGGGTTTTGAACGATAACAATGTTTGTTTTAGTTTCTGTATGTAAACCAAACGTTTGCACCTCCGCCCGATCAAGCCATTAAGTATTTGTACGACTGTTACAGTACCGAAGGCAAGTTGATACTGCATTACTGTAAAACGCAAGCTTGGGGATAAATTAGTGTAATTTTTAAAAATATTTCTTTAATTTTAAGCTTGCACTTTTTTTATGTGATATTTTACTCGACATTATAGGCCATTTAAAAGTATCGATTATTTTTTATGCCAGGCCCCAAAGACAATTTTGAGTTAATAAATTTTTAAAACTGAAAATTAAAAAAAATGGTATGAACTATGGAGCAGATTAAGGGTAAGAGCTGCTACAAACATGAATCAAATCTCGGTTATATTTTTTTCGGAATCAATTCCCAATGTTTACGAGAGGGCGGTTACAGTCTGATTCTTAAATGCATCCAGATATCTGATTTGAGCCTAGGTGGAGCAAGAACTTTATTAGAACCGTTCTTCGGCAGAACTACTGAGATGATCGGCCTTGGAAACCCTTCATAAAATGATGTGGGCACCCAAAACCCACCCCGGGTTTCATAATATCTCCGACATTCAACAAGAGTTTTTGGTAAGTTTCACGAGTAACAGGGAACCAGCCTGATGCCTCGACCCCCAATTTGGAAGACATGCTTGACAAGATGCAGCAGTTTTTACAACTTTAAAAGTTTGCAGAAACTGAAATATCTTAGCCCCTATTTATTCCATAAAAGTAATCTGTTAGTTTTGCACATTTTTTGGAAATTTTCAATATAGTAGATCAAAAAGTGTCTTTAAAAGAGAAATAAAAAAAAAGTGGTTCCGCCCGGGATCGAACCGGGGACCTTCTGCGTGTAAAGCAGACGTGATAACCGCTACACTACGGAACCGATGTTAAACTAGTGGCGCAAATAAAAATTTTCGCAATGAATTCTTCCTTAAATCTTCAGGAATTATTAGTTTTTATACCAAGTATTTGTATTTATGGCATGAAAATAGGACCAACCGCTAGTATCACCACAGAAAATTTATACACAACAAAATTTGAGTTGGGTCGCGCTTCAGGGATGTTTTATTTTCTTACCTAGGGATGGTATAATGAAAAATGCAGATTTGGTTAAATTTTTATTGAAAATATTTCAAGCATCACATGATATGTATTCTTAATACATGGAAATAAAAAATTCCTAAAAGTAAAATATAATTTAAACACATGATAAATAATTTTCCTAAGATTAAAATAATACGAAATGGACAATTTAACTTTTTGTTCATGAATTTGCAAGAAAACATTTCATGTAATCCAATAGATAATGTGTCTGTAACAAGTTTTCGGCATGATATGTACAATTAACTTAATATATAGTGAATTTTGTAACCATGAAGTTAAAACATTATATTGAGCCATAAAACAAATTTTTTAATTTATAATACAATAACGATCACCATTTTAGTTTTGAGTAGCAAAAACAGCCGCTCTCAATTTATGAGCAACACAAACAACAAACTCGTCCCATTGTATGCTAAAAAGCAACAAAATACCTACGAGTTTGGCAATTTTCACAACCACTTCTATAAGTGAAAAATGTGTACCAGAAATCAAATTTACTGCACTACAACGGTGAAATCAATCGTGAGCTTCTTGTCAAATCTATAAAATGTAAGTGTCTTTTCTACGTTCGTGCTCGGCAATTAACTAATTTCTAATATAAATCAGTGCCAATTATCAACTAATGAGAATAAAATAGTCCTAAGATACATGCTATTCGATTATTTACAACTTTAATTTCATTAGGTATAAAAGAAGGTGAGAAATTCTACATTTTTAACCCAATTTCAATTTTTACATGTTTGCCGTTTTACTGCGTGAAAGGGACCAGAAGGCGCAGTTGGTTCTTTAGGAGCAGAGCTGGTAATTACTAAAACTGTTTCAGGAATTTTAACAAGTATATGCCAGGTTTATATTATTTAAATACTAGTAAGTTATTTACACAATAAATTAATAAAACAATTTCAACAAATTTTTCGAATGCCAGCAGACGAAAATATTATCTACCAGCAAAACTGATTTAATTGGGTCGATTCATCTTATTTCTTATGTTATAACATCATGGACGGCTAACAATAATTATTTATGCCAGCTCTGCTTAAGGAAGCTTTTTATTCGAAAACCATCAAACCTATAATATTGGGTGTGGGGCAATGGAATGAAAGAGATGGATAAAATGGGCACTGCATCCGTGATAATTAAAAATAACAGTCACACGGAAGAGGGTAAGGGGACAAAATCAGCGACTTTCTCAGGTGTTTTGTTCAACAACAACAAATTGCGTTTTAATAACTCATCCGTTATTTTCAAGTATCAGGAATCACAGCATGCTAGAGAATATTCGAGTATTAAGATAGTGGAAGAATTAGTAGGTACAAATTCTAAATAGCTAAATAAAAATCAAATGAACAATTTTGACGATAAAACCCAAAACTTCGATGTAACAAAAATAAAATCAGTTTAGATTAAATTAAAAACCGAAATGTGCAAACGGATTGAATATTTGAAATTTTAGGTTTTTTCGTAAAATACTCACTAAAACGTAGAATCATTTCTAAAATTTCTACTTGGCAATTAAATAAAAATTGGCACTATGAGATTACAATTAACTATGAATTTTACTGGCAATGTGTAACAAATATCATCTTCTACTTTACGGTTTAAAATTTTATCTCCTTTTTGTGTGGCCACAAAAGATTCTTAACAAATTGTTGTATCGAAAGCACCAATGGAATGGAAGTGATTTATAATTTATTACGAAACTAAACTTCTAAACCTTTTATTACTCCTTTAACAGATGGCCTTTCAGTGCGTGTGTGCCACACATATACTTTAGTACAGTTATCGGCGAGCGGTTCCAATTCGTCTTTCGTCGTAAAGTAACTCAAAAATTCGCTTTCCTGATAACCCTTTTCCATTTTGTACGAAAATTCAGCTTTAGGCTTTCCTAGTATCAACTCCAAGTTGATGGCAAAACCTGCCATGTCTATGGCAAATGGCCGATCCGACTTCCAGCCGCTTTTGTAGCCGTTCACCTTACCTAAATACAATCGTAATATTTAGAAGACATTAAAAAATATTTTCGATTTAATGCAAAATGTGTGTGATTTACCTGTTTTTGGATCAACAAGCGGCGTTTCAGCATTCAGACCGCCCACTAAACCTACGGGCCATACGCCGACCTTTTTTACTTTGCTTATCTAAAATAAAAAATAAAAATAGCTTCCTAGCCAGGTGAGCATATTGAAATAAATAATCAATTATTTCTATCCTATTTGAAAACAATGTAATAAAATATTTAAATGTGAAGGTTAGATGTTTTATAAACTATGAGGTGTCAATACTAGTTAAAAATACCTTTAATGTAATTGAAACGAGATCACCGAGAACGATACAAAATTAATTGATGAATCACAACCTTCAACGATATTATCTTTTAATGAATTTATTGTGAAATTATCGAGCTTTGTTTATCAGTTTGCTTGCAAATCAAATTACCTGTCTGTTTTCATTTACGTTTATAACAGACTTAATGAAAAATTTGCATAAATCGAGAAGATGGTTTTGCCGTTCTGGCATTCTGCCCCAAATTCGATTAATCGATTGTTGATTAGATCAAATACATTTTAATTTTATACAGTAAACTGCTAAATTTTAGAAGTCAAGAATACCTCGGCTCCTAGAAGTCCGATTGCAATGTTTCGTAAAAAACTTAAAAATGAAATAATTGCAATAATTAAAAAATGGGGAAACTAAGAATTGGTAAACTAACCTTGTATAATGAACCGTAGATAATTTGATGAGTTATTGATGATGTCAGCTAATAATTTAATTATGGGCAAAAAATAAATTAAGGAACTCACCTCTTTAAAAAGCTTGACACTGTAAGTGTTATCATCGTCCATAAAATAAACGATCCCTTTGTCTTTGTTAATATTTAAGTTAGCTCGTATCCACCTCAGACCGGCATTTCTTTGTTCGACACCCCGATGCTTTTTCCATCTCGGATCCTGTAAAGCTAACGTAATAAATTAAATAAGTTTAGTAAAAATTGTTACCCTTTCGCTTAATTTCTCATAGGTTGGAGTTTTTGCAACAATATGAGTGACTAGAAGGTTGGAATCCTTTAACAAATTTATGACCATATCAGATTTCTCATCGGCATCTTCGACGAGTAACCAGTGGACGTTAGGAACTAAAGCTAAGGTCTGGGAAATCCTGGTGAGCTCTGCCTTTTGGACGTACCTACTGTAGGTAGGGGTTATTGCATAAATAATCGGTTGCTCTTTTCCCAACTTCGTTTGATACAAATGTTCGATTAAAACTAGCTGCTGATGAGACAATTGCAATTGTTCCTTATTTAAATAAAGAGTGTCTTTCAGGAACTGCAGTTTCTCGACGTCTAAAGAAGACAATGAAAGGAATAAAGCATTTGAATAATTTGATTAGATAGCCAATTACCTGTCTCTATCAGGCTCAACCTCCAGATGATGTATAAAACCGACAAACTCAAAAAATACACCATGCATTTTCTAATTTTCATATCAATACTGTGCAAGTATTCCATATGAAACACTGCAACAAAAATTAAACTTACAAATATCACAAACCTTTACATATTTTAACCTTAAAAATAATCGAGAACTTTAAATTTTTGACCCTCGCGCCCTCTCCTAACCGAACGCGGAAACTGCGAGATAGTGACAAAAAATTCGATTGGTTTTCGATTCGAAAATTGCGAAGAGCGTCCGCAGGAGCGGCAAACTAAATTCACCCGGTATGATATGTTATGAAAATTTATCAAAAATCAGAGTCGCGTGTTTGCGTGCACGGTGGCAAATTATTATTATGAGCGCAGATTTATGAAATAATCAATAGGTTGATGACATAAAGTCAGTGCGCGACTTTTCAAGAAATGGCCGAAATTGTAGAAAAACTTCTGGTCCTTTTGGAAAAATTAAAAGTAATACCTGCCAATTTACCTATGCTGAGGTATTTACACCATCTTTTCGATTTTAGGAAACGGACCATCACTTGACCGTGTGCGTGGTACTACTTCAACAATACATCAGGAAGGCTGCGGACGATAAGAAACACGTAAGAAGTAGTCGCTTGTTTTTTTAAACGCTCACCGTTGATCAAAATATTTATACAATTAGCGAAGTAGGTACCATGCACTTGCGGTTTATCGGATAAAAACTCTTTATCGTAATTATGTAAATAATTCCCGTAGAAAGGTAATATACTCACACATAAAAATTTTAAAAATTCAAATTCAAATTTAAGAGTGTGTACACTCTTGGTTGAGTTCACAAACCAACAACTGATTAATATTTTGGTCCTGCAATCAGTTGGGTCCGGATCTTGTTGAATAAAAAAACAACGATAACGCAGTTATATTTTTTTTATCAAAACCCACGCGAAGTTTCTAACAATAATTCTAATCAAATAAACTCTTGCAGCTCTGCCACTTATTTTTAGAATTGGAAAAATTTTATTTTCAAAAATTCAAGCACAATCCCCAGTGGCGCAATTGGTTAGCGCACGGTACTTATAAGGCAGTAGCCGTGAGCAATGCCGGGGTTGTGAGTTCGAGCCTCACCTGGGGAATTTTTTTTATAATTTTAATATAAAGCCAGGTACACAGCTCAGATTGTGACTCAATTGTGCGAAGTAATTTTAAATTTGATTACAAATTACAAATTTGTAAAAAGATCCCAAAAATCCCAAACTTTTAAATTGGCCGTTTCCTACACCCTACACTTAAAATAGGTTATATCAAAATTAGAGTAGATAAAATTCTGCGTAAAAATATAAAAAAATAATTTTTCTAGTTCGTCTAGTTTCCGAGATATAGCTCTTCTAAAAACTTTGATTTTATTCAGTTTTCGATGTAATATTAATTTGTTGTTGGGCCAATATTGTACCGATATTGTACCAATATTGTATGTATTATACAAAGATATCTGATTTATTTGAATATAAATAGGTTTATAAGTCGTGGGAAGTTTGGGGGTATAGAATATCTGTACTGTACTGGAGGGTATTCCATACCCCCCAGACCCCCCGGTTTCAAGATGGAAAAGTTTATGTGCATGTTCCGAGTTTGGTTTTATTAAATAGGAATCTTTCAGAAAAAATACATCTGTATGTTGTAGAACTAACCACTAGGGGGGGTGTGATACCCCCCCCCCCCTTGTTACTCCCTTCTTTTCTGACCTGACAAATAGGTATATGTCGTTGTACAATTGTTCGATGTTGTATTTTTGTATATTTTCATTTTTTAAAATCAATAATGCGGAAGACATAAAAGTTTCAATTGACAATAAATTTTAATGAAAATGCATTGAAATTCATATAAAATTTACAACGCAAAACAAATCGTGTTTATTGTTTTTTATTATTGTTCACATTGAATTTGCTAGTTAATATCAATTTTAAACGATTTTATCCAAATTTACAATAAATTCTGATATTAGATTTCCTTGGGAAGAAAAAACAATTTTTTCAGTTTTCAACTTTTTTAATCCACTCACGCGCGTCGCGTCATCTAACGGCTCTTAATTTCTTTAAGTACGCCACTGCATTGTAAAATAAAAAATTTATTTAAATTATTTTAAATGTTATTTTTTCAACAATGATTGGAGAAACACTTTTAGCTCCGCTTCACAATACTTTAGTTCAATGTTTATAAACAAATTGTTAAAATATTTTATAAAAATTAAATAACGACGATGACTCATCAAGTTATCTATAATTCGAAAACGGTATTTATCAATAAGATGGATAATATTACAATGATAATGCTGAGTTATTCAATCGAAGTTCACCAAAACAAATGAATTAAGCTGGGTTTATCATCCTAATTTAGGAATTTCTCCGCAGTGTGGTGTACTTGCGGTCATACTAGCCATTATTTCAAGTTTTACGAATTCAGCAATTTTTTAGCTTCGGGGGCGGGGGGGGGGGGTTTAATTCGATAATTTACCATGAAATACGAAATTACTGCAAAAATTCGATTTAGTTAATTAAATTTTGCTTAAAAAGAGAGATCTGCATGTGGTTTATAAATTATAGGTTACAAATGTTTTGTTTTATTAAAAAATATTTAATAGAACCGGTTTTGTCCTAATTAAAACAATATTTATCGATGGGAGGAGTTAAAAATATAGAAGCAGCCAATGAAATATTACGTTTAAAGCTTTTGTTTTTCCAAGTTTGATATTTAAATAATATGTTATTTTATTTTTAAAATATGAAATATTATTTAATAAAAGAAATCCAAATTAAAAATAAATAAATAAAATATATTTACCTGAAATTTAAACTATACATTGAAAATTGCAGTCAACAAAATGCGCTCTCATCGATTATTTGCGATGGAATGCTGAAACATTACAACTTGAGTAGTTTTTTTTTTATTATATCTAAAGTAATTCATATTCATTAGAGCGAAAATAGTAGCCATTACTCTGATATTTTGGTATCAAATGCACCTAATGATATTATAATTGCATGGAATAAATGAAAACTAATTTTCCATAATATGTATATGTTCACTTAATTCCATTTATTTTTCCATTTATGTTATTACTTATTTATTTTGAAACAATCTGGATAGTATGCAGTTCATCATACAAATCCTTTCAAGTTTTAAGCATGAAAAAAATAAAACTAAGGTCAAGGATAATGCGATGCTTATTGATTTTTCCTCAGCAAGTGATAAACATGTATGGCAAAATGGTATTAAATAATGACCTTATCTCTGTACTTAAGAAGAAATATATCCTGTATAAAAATTCTTCTGAAAATTTATAAAAATAAAATTCTAAAAATATGTTTCGTAAAAATAAACACTGCGCTATAAATATTACATTAAGTAATTAATTTGAGTTAATTAAAATTAAACAAATGCAAACAGTTAGCAGAGCGGGAAAGTCCTTTGAAAGTCCATGCATATTTTTTGCAATCGCGTTTTTTCGGAAATTACATAAATAAAAATAGAAAGAAGAAAAAAATAATTAACCCTCAACGCTGGCCGTCCCTGCTCAATTTTTGTTTACGGTTAAAGACTGGAATTCTTATTTTATTAACGTAAATTAAAATAAATTTTCTAAAATATACGTTATGAAAATAGATGACGGTTGGTTACCAACCGTATTACTGACTAGTGACTACCAACCGTACTTTTATAGTTATTAAGGGAACAGTTACTAAGGGCACAGTTGCGAAGGGAACAGGTAAGTGATAGCACTTTTTTTAATTTATGTTTTTACAAGTGTGCGGAAAAGCACACTTTTTCCGCCCTAGTGCAGAAAAGTAGTACTTTCCGCACACTTTTGAATATCACAAAGTAAGACTTTTTCAAACATAATTAGAAAAAATATATATTATGCAGTATAATCCTTTTTCTGGGAGATTCGCAAAAATTTCTGTTTTTAACAATTTAATTTAACAAATATTTATGTTCATCCGGTCAGCGGTTTTGAAATTATTCGGGAAAACCTCAAACTCGTCAGATATATTACTTTATAATTTATTTTAAGAAATAATTATAAATAGAAATATAATATACTTTATATACATTACTGCTTTGAACTAATGTTTAATATAGAAGAACGCTTAAAAAAATTGTTAAAAAATTAAAGAGATTTTTGGAAAAAAAAATATTTAATATGTTTAATTGTTTTCTAATAATACAAACAAATTTGCAGTACTTACTGTTATATGTACTTATAGCGAACTGACTCAACATGCAAGTGACAAACGTAGACTAACAATTCTATTGTTTTGATTTTGTGTAGGTTACAAAAACAACCATAACTGCACAACAATTGCAGGTTATCTTTACTACTGTAATGTTAATAATTACTATCGACATTAGTTGAATACATAACAATTACAGAAACGATCAATGAAGGTGGGGTGAATGCATGCGGTATAATCGAAATAACTCAAATTTTTTTTGAAAAAACATAAAACTTTTTTTCGAATAAACATTTGTTTTATTGCCGGTGACCAATGGCGCTTGTTTGTTTTATTTGGAGAAAATGTACATTTTGGGGCTCCAATTTAATAATATGTTTCTTCCCGTGCGTTTCCTGCAATCTCGCTACGACATACATTATTTAAAAATTGAGTTTTCAAATAAAATAAATAAATAATCAATTTATTCAGTAAAAATAAGTTTTGATAGTTTTGCGATTTTATTTTATTGATTTATACCTAACTTGTCCATTATTTTATGAGATACAGAGTGTACAAAAGTTGATTTTCAACACTCAATTTTAGACAATGCAAGGTTAGAATCTAGTTTGTCAATAGTTTATGTTTTCGATTATTTATTTGACTGGTAATCTTTTAATTCCTTTTAATATTCCAGTTTATTTTAATATATAGAAAGGACAATCAGCACGAAATTTTATTGTAAAACAGTATATAAATTATTGCAAAAATGGAACAGGAAGGCAACGCACCAATCTGCATCATTTGCCAAGACAATTTAAGCAAAGCGAATCTAATTGGGAAGCTAAATTGTTGTAGTCATAAGTATTGCTATGACTGCATAAAAAAATGGGCCAAACACAATCAAACCTGCCCTGTGGACAGACAAGCTTTCGAATCAATCAAAGTATACGAAAACGGTTTATTTAGTTTTTCTGAAAGGATAACCAGAAATCGGCAAGAAGATATTTTCTTCGCTTATCCCGCCCATAGAGTGATACCCGAATTAGCAAGTACAATGCGCTTGATTAACAACGCAAGAAGAAGATCCAGGTTTCAAACTAACAATCGAAGTTATATAAACAACCTGCACCGATGGGAGAATATTTTCTCACTAAACAATTTGCTGCCAACCACCGAAGGAGTTCCAACGCCCTCAACCAATGATAATATAGTGGATGACACAGAAAATCCATTGGCGAATGCGCCGTTAATATTTCCACAGCCAAGACGGCAATAAATGAAAATAATCGGCAAATTTAAAAAAACGTGAAAATTATAAATACGATTTTGTTGTTTTTTGGAGTATAAATAATAATTCAACGAATTTGCTTTTATTTTTTTATTAATATATTGTGCTAAGATTGTTATTTATTCATTAAAATCTAGTAATGCAAATATGCAGGTAAGTCAAGAATGCAGTATGTGTAAAGACCCTAGGTTGCAAATAATTTGCTCTCCGCTAATACTTTGATTATCCTAATCAATTATTTTTCACCTTTTTTTTAATTTCAAATAGAAAAGCTAGAATTGACAAAAAGTAACCGCCAAATAGCATATAAAAACAACCTTGCAAATTCGCGATAGACAACACTATAGGTCCTTTAATTTTAATGAGGTAAATTGAGTCAAAGGTAGGATAACGGAACTCATTTCGTAATTCTCTCATCCAGTGCTTGATGAAACCGTGTTCAACAAAACGACATAATTGTGTATTAATTATTTTAGCGAAGGGTGAATTCTTCTGCAGAAACATCACCGTGTAAATCGTGCGAAGACATTCGCGTAAGAGTTTCAGATTTTTCTGCATGTATTCGTCGATGGTTAAGTGAGCAGTGACATCTTCGTTATCCAAATACGTAACTCCAAGAGCATGGTTTGCGTGATGGATATTTTCTATGACGCCTTTTTCACCCAAACTGTTGTTTACCCAAGTTTTAGCCAGTTCTAATTTCAAAGGATCCAGAGAAGAGTTGACATGGAGGAAGTAGCCTTCGTTTAGACTTTCCCAAACAATCTTTCTGTCAACCATATCCTTAATGAATTTAATAGGTTTGGTGTATCTTGGATACGTTAATAAGCTTGAGAATCCGGAAGAATACGAAGTTATTGTTAATAAAGCTTGCATGCAGACCAGCACTGTGATGAAGCGAAAGATAAACTGCTTGCAAATTTTTCCAGTGTATTTCATCACTCCAGAAGTTGTCAAGCGTATCGATTCCATTAATATTTTTATAAATTCGGAAGAATCATCGACCACTTCCATTTTGTTGTAAACACGAACAATGTAGTAAAACACCAGAGCGATAAAAATGGTCCAAATAATGGTGAGACTCCATAGTTTGTAAGTAAACGGTTCGAAAACGTATAAACCATTGAGAAGTATTTTTGGCTTGGGAACCAAAACCGTAACGCACACTTGACTGTACTCGTACGACATTACGATCCTTTTAAATATGTTGGGTCTCCACAGTCGGCACATAGCGACATCGCTTCTCCTCTCATCGACATCGTTCTTAATCCACTCGAACACTTGGAAATAGGAGGAAGTGTAATCATAAAGTTTAAATTTTATTGGCCAATTCTTTGCGATCTCCATAAGAATTTTGTAGTCTAGTCCGGCGTACACTCCCGTTTCTGGATCGTAAATAACATTGGGTGGACAATTGAAAAGGGAAACTTGAAACGGATGATATTGGTCTCCAATTTTGAATTTTGGTTTCCAAGGTGTTGATAAGTCATCTTCATCCCATGAGGAACTTCCGTTCGAATGGAATAGTCCTATAACTTTGTTGTCTCGTAACGACGTTACAGCAATGCTGTCATCCTCAAACCCATTTACCAAAAGAATATCCGTTCCTTTGATACCGATTGCATAGGTAAATTCCGATATGTTGACAAATTCTGCGCTGTCCGAAAAAATTATAACTTTCTTGTGGGGTTCAAAAATAAATTCTTCGGAATTTTTGAATAAAACTTCCAAAAACTGCAAATTTGCTGTTGTTATGAAGTAAGCGTTGCACAAATTAATCTCGTCCTGGTCGATTAACGAAGAATTTTTGTAAACTACCAGCGGTGTTTGTAGATTGTAGAGTAATTGGTCGACGAAAATTGTTGGAGGATGCCCATCTGTTATTAAGTAACTGCAAAATGATTCTTTTAAGAGATGTTGAAAGAATTGCGGTAGAGAAGAAGAAATTGGACTTGGTAGAAAAAATAGTAGAAATAGAAATATTTTTATTTTCATTTTTAGATATTGTACAAACGAAGTTTGTGATGTGAATGTGGTAATAAGAAACACTTAAATTTAAATAACATAATCATAATACATTTGTTTTTATTTGTAATCGTTATAGATACCCTACACCATCAGTAATAATGTCAGTGTAGATATCTATTAAGATATGATAAATAGCTTGCTTTTTAATTATATTACAAGTAATATATTAAAATAAAAATTATTAATATGTTCAAGATATCACAATGAGTCATCATTATTCTTAATAATTCAAGCTAATAAATTGGCGTTGTTCTTATAGTTTACCGAAAGTCTGGCTATGTCTATCAAAGGTATCGGCAGTAAAAGTGGAACTTTGCTTCCTGAAAAGGGGAAATACTTTACGTATTTTATGTAGATGACTTTGATATTAAACTAATTTACAAAATAAACTGCGGGTTACCTTAAAAAGTCCACCTTGATTTATTTTATATTTCCATTTATTTAGATGCTAAATATTTTTTAAACAATCTATATTCCACACAAATATATTCCAGTTGTAAACATAACAAGCATGACGGTTAAACTAGAGGAAGAAATTTCACATGAACGAATTAACTACTCTAAACGCTGCCCGTCCCTGCTCAAGTTTTAGTGTTTTCACACAATATATTGAATTTTCAACACTTTTTTACTTAATTTAGTATATAACTCGACAGCCCCAACCCTTAAAAATGTGATTATTACCCCCAGAGTGGTGAAACTTTTTCGACCAATGAAAAACTCCGACTCTCTGATTGGTGGAAAAAAATTTAACATTTATCGATTGCAAAAGTAATTTTTTTTTGTAACTAAATTTCTTGTACTATTAGGTCAACTAACAATGCTGGTATAATTAACTGCGCCAAACCTCCAGCTATAAATATTATTTTATTAGCTTCAATTATGTATTGTGACCTTTATAAAATTATTGTAAGTCATTGTGTTATCTTGAACGTTTTAATAATTTTTACAAATAAATATAAATGTATTACCATTATTTTATCCAAATTACAATAATTGTCTCTTATTAATCACGATTTTTTTTATTAATAGCGTCGTAACTGCAATCAGATTTCAGAAACTAACCAGTCTGCTAATGTAACTACCCTATCTGCACGAATTGAAAAATGAAAATATTTGTATTTCTACTATTTTTTCTACCAAGTCCAATTTCTTCCTCTCTACCGCAATTCTTTCAACTTCTGTTAAAAGAATCATTTTGCAGTTATTTAATAACAGATGGGCATCCTTCGCCAATTTTCGTCGACCAATTACTCTACAATCTACAAACACCGCTGCTAGTATACAAAAATTTTTCGTTAATCAACCAGGACGAGATTAATTTGTGCAACGCTTATTTCATAACAACAGCAAGCCTTCACTTTCTGAAAGTATTATTCAAAAATTCCGAAGAATTTATTTTTAAACCCCATAGGAAAGTTATCATATTTTTCGATGGGTCAGAATTCGGAAATCTTTCGGAATTGTCCTACGCGATTGATATAAAAGGAACGGATGTTCTCATGGTGAATGGGTTTGGAAATGAAAGTATTTCTATAACGTCGTTGAGAGACAATAGAGAATTAGGGGTTTCGCACTCCAATGGAAGTTTCACATGGGATGTAGATGACTTGGCCACAACTTGGATTCCAAAATTCAAAATTGGAAACTACAATCACCCTTTTCAAATTTCCGTTTTCAATTGTCCACCTAACGTCATTTACGATCCCGAAAAGGGGGTTTATGCCGGATTGGACTACAAAATTATGATGGAAATCACCAAGAATTGGCCGATAAAATTCAAAGTTTATAATTACACTTCCTCATATTACGAAGTGTTTGAGTCGATCAAAAACGATGTCGATCAAAGGAGAAGCGATGTCGCAATGTGTCAGCTTTGGAGACCCAACATATTTAAAAGGATCGTAATGTCTTACGAGTACAGCCAAGTGTGCGTTACGGTTTTGGTTCCTAAACCAAAAGTACTCATAAATGGTTTATACGTTTTCGAACCGTTTACCTACAAACTATGGAGTCTCACCATTGTGTGGACCATTTTTATCGCTCTTGTGTTTTATTACATTGTTCGTGTTTATACCAAAATGGAGGCGATCGATAATTCTTGCGAATTTGTAAAAATATTGATGGAATCGATACGTTTGACTACTTCCGGAGTGATGAAATACACCGGAAAGATTCGCAAGCTATTTATCTTCCGCTTCATCACAATGCTGGTCTGCATGCAAGCTTTGTTAACAATAACTGCGTATTCTTCCGGATTCTCAAGCTTGTTAACGTATCCAAGATACACTAAACCTATTAGATTCATTAAGGATATGGTGGATAGAAAGATTTATTGGGAAAGTCTAAACGAAGGCTACTTCGTCCATCTCAACTCGTCGCTGGACCCTTTGAAAGTTGAACTAGCTAAAACTTGGGTGAACAACAGTCGGGGAGAAAGAGGTGTTATTGAAAATATCCATCATGCCAACCACGCTCTTGGAGTAACATATTTGCATAATGGAAACGTCGATGCTCAGTTAACCATCGACGATTACATGCAGAAACATTTCAAAATCTTACGGGAATGCCTTCGCACGATTTACACGGTTATGTTTCTGCAAAAGAATTCCCCTTTTGCTGAAAAAATTAACACGCAATTATCGCGTTTTGTCGAGCACGGTATTATCAAGCACTGGATGAGAGAATTGCGAAACGAATTTAATTATCCAACCTTTGACTCCATTAATCTCGTTAAAATTAAAGGGCCTTTAGTGTTGTCCATCGCGAATTTGCAAGGATGCTTTTATTTGTTAATTGTAGGATACTTTTTGTCAATATTAGCTTTTATATTTGAAGTAATGAAATAACATGATGATCAAAATTATTTTTATTAAAGACCATTGCGTCAAAACTACAAAAGTATTTTAAAATTCAACCATGCTATCGGGTATTGTTTTGAGAGGTGCGTATTTTTTATTATTAGATATTTACTAATTAAATTTTTGTTGGACAATACTATGGGCGTTAGTATACTCTTTTACACTATTTATTGAATTACAATATGAAAATTTTGTCACGTATTTGTAACTTTACTTCATTTTTTTAATAGTTATCGGACGGTAAACTTTTATGAAAAAATCTGCAGTAAGAGTTGTTGCGCCGTTATTTTCTAACTCAAATCGAAGTCTGTATTGTCCATTTGGTAAATAAGGTGGAAATCTTGATTCGTCTATATAAAAATTGCATACTCGGTATGTAGTATTCTACAAAAAATAATAAATTTTTCAGAAAAAAATAACGTCGTGTTTTATTACTTACTTGAAGTATTTCGCAGGTTTTGAAATTACCACATTTATATAAATTTCTAGCTCCAATAACGTTTTCCTTAAGGGCTTTGCAAAAATTAAGTTGAAAATGCGTAGGAAATGTCCGGTATTCATTACTCAAAAATTTATAAACTTGTACAATCACCTGAAACTCCGAATAATGAATTTCAACAATATGAGGTCATTTAATTTGTATACTTCAAGTCCAGTGCTCATGTTTTTTTTTGCATTAAACGTAAAATTTACAACTGGAAATGTCCGATTAAATTTGAAAGTTTTAATATCAAATAAATTCCAAACAGATTTTTCATAACTGACCAATTCCACTCTTTCAAATTCAACTTTATAATCCCGTTGATGGAACTTAAAAAATATACATGGTGATTTTTGTTTATTTATTGAATATCCGTACCTTGGAATAGAGATCTTGAGTACAAACCAAATGCCTGAGCAAGCAAAAGAAAATAATATAATACATTTTATTGTATTATTTTATTCTTTGCTGTAAATTGTGTAACTTAACGAGTCGATTTACACTTGTAGATTAAATACCAAAAACAAAGTCCCAAAAATTTATAATTATTATAACCATTAGTTGCGCTTAATAAACAACAACAAAATTTACTTGCAAAACAAATAACGTATTTTATGTAGATGACTTTGATATTTAACTTATTTTTTCAACAAACTACGGAAACTACGGGTTACCTTAAAAAGGTCCACCTTAATTTATTTTATATTTCCATTTATTTAAATGCTAACTATTTTTTAAACAATCTATATTCCACACAATTATATTCCAGTTGCAAACATAAAAAACATGACGGTTAAACTAGAGGAATGAACGGATTAACTACGTTAAACGCTTCCCGTCCTTGCTCAAGTTTTATCATTAATTATCATTTTTAGTATCAAAATATTATTATAATTAAAAATGTAATTATTACCTCAGAGTGGCGAAACTTTTTCGACTAATCATATTGCCATATTTGAGAAAAAATCTGACTCTCTGATTGGTGAAAAGAAAAATATAACATTTATCGATTGTAAAAGTTACTTTTTTTAGGTACATGTCCTAGGCCCCCCCCCCAAATCGAATTTTTTACTGAAATTGGTGTCAAAAGTTTGACCCTCAACGAGCCTCCATTCCCATCGTTTGAGCTTCAACCGTCGCGGAGCTATTCGCGAAAAATTTGTGTCAAACATTTGAGCTTCGTTTGAGCCTCAATGAGCTTCCATTCTCGTCGTTTGAACTTCAGAAGCTGTAGACACGATACCCCCCCCAAGTCAAATTTTAGGGTAGAATTTGTGTCAAACGTTTGAGCTTTATTTGAGCTTTAATGAGCTTCCATTCCCGTCGTTTGAGCCTAAATCGTCGCGGAGTTATTCGCAAAATGTTTGGGGGGGGGGGTTGTGAACATGTTTTTCAATTTTTTGTCCTATTCAAAATTTTTACGTAAATTCGCTGTCAATCGATAGAGCTTCGATTGTGCTTTTATATTCATCGCTGTAATTTAATTTTTTTCGAAGCTTTCGGTGTTTTAATTTTGCTAAACTCCGAGTCGTAGATAGTCGTAGATAGTTCGCTCAAAAAATTCTGACTGAGTAAAATCATGAAGATTTTGTCGTTTGAGTTTCAGCTGTCGCGGATATATTAGCGAAATCTTTGGGGAGGGGGGGGGGTTGTGGACATGTTTTTCTCATTTTTCCCTTATTCAACATTTTTGCGTAAACTTGGTGTCAATCGATAAAGCTTCGTTAGAGCTCCATTGAGCTACCATGTTCATCATTGTAATTTACTTTTTTTCAAAGTTTCAACTATTTCAAGTTTTGTCGAGCTCCGAGCAAGTTGCGAGTGAAACCCCGAAGATTAATTTCCTAAACAATTTAATAGTATTTTATTGTAATTTAAAAAATTAAACTAAAAAAATTTAGGTCATACTATACTAAATATAGGATCGAAGGAAATTTTTATATTTTACTTTACTAACACAATAAAATACAGAGTTAAACGTAGACAGTTTGGTAAAAAATTTGGTTATAAAAGAATTTCGAAAAAATAGAGAAGTGACTTTTGTATTTCCCGTAAAAGTTGGAATCACTTCGAAAAAAATTAAATTATAATAATGATCATAGAAACTCATTGCAGATTCACGCATTTTTATTATTAATACACTTATTAGTGGGGATTGGGAGGGGGGGCATATGAAAAAGTTTTTCTATGCTTTCTTTTAGTTAAAATTTCAGTATGTACTTATATTATGAAAATTTTTATGAAATCAAAATTAATCGATTGCGTTTCGTTTGAGCTTCTACTCCCATCGTTTGAGTTGCATTTATATTTATGTCCCCCCTCCCGAATCTTAATGTAGTATTATACCTACCTATTATTTTAAAAACTTGCTTAGCTTTTAAAGATCATTCTAATGATACTGATATAGTATAATTTTCAGGAAATCTTCATGATTTTACTGTCAGAATTTTTTTGACCGAACTATCTACGACTAACCCTGTATAAGTTTACTATGTAGAGTGAGGTAAAATAAAACAAGGTGGAACTCGGATGACCGCAGTTCTAAGGCTTCTATACATCTCCTTTCTTTCTGGATTAATTGTCAAGGAAACCTCGATTTGATTCATTAATATGAATTAAGTGCAAATTATTCTTAAATCGCTTAATTCTTTAATCCGATAATTGGTAATATAATTTTACTATACAAGAAAAGAAAAAATACACTAGATTTTAAGGTAGCTGAAAGTTTGCTTGACCTTTTTCTCAATTCTCTCTTTTTCTCAAATTCTATTCTATTTTTATGTTGGTAACAGTTCTTAAATTTGAAACATGCGGACAGACGAACACGGGAGCAGAACATAAGGCTTCCTTACTATACTTTGTATAGAAGCCTAAAAGGGGTCGGTCTATGTTTAAAATCATTAAGTTAATAAATAAGACTTTCCTAAAAACTTATTTTTGCAGTGTAATTCATTTGTTTAGACACTCAACAATAAATTGTTTACGAAATTAAAATTACCGGTTTCACGCGCCACTTGCACGGAGTTTAGCAAAATTAAAACACCGAAAGCTTCGAATATAATTAAATTACAGCGATGAATATAAAAGCTCTATCGATTGACAACGAATTTACGTAAAAATTTTGAATAAGATAAAAAATTAAAAAACATGTTGACACCCCCCCCCCCTCAAATATTTCGCGAATAACTTTGCGACGGTTGAAGTTCAAACACCGAGAATGGAAGCTCATTGAGGCTCAAACGAAGCTCAAACGTTTGACACAAATTTTTTTCCTAAATTCGCTCTGTCCACAGCGACCCCCAAAAGTTTTCGTGAATAGCTCCGCGACGGTTGAAGCTCAAACGATGGGAATGGAAGCTCGTTGAGGCTCAAACGTTTGACACCGAAATCAGTAAAAAATTCAATTTGGAGGGGGGGGGCTAGGAATTGTCTCTTATTAATCACGAATTTTTTTATTAATAGCGTCGTAACTGTAATCAGATTTCAAAAACTTACCAGTCTGCTTAATGTGACATCCCTATCTGCACGATATGAGAAATAAAAATAAAATTATTTGTATTTCTATTATTTTTTCTACCAAGTCCAATTTCTTCTTCTCTCCCGCAATTCTTTCAACTTCTGTTAAAAGAATCATTTTGTAGTTATTTAATAACAGATGGGCATCCTTCGCCAATTTTCGTCGACCAATTACTCTACAATCTACAAACACCGCTGGTAGTATACAAAAATTTTTCGTTAATCGACCAGGACGAGATTAATTTGTGCAACGCTTACTTCATAACAACAGCAAGCCTTCTAGACTACAAGCCCATGGAAAATTTTATGGGGTCAAATGACCCACCATGAATCTTGTTTAGAACGATGCTGGTATATGAAAGAATAACTTTAAGCACTATGCCGTCAGTTTTGAACGGTACAGGTGAGTACACGGTCTAGGGTAAGGGTTGCGGGCCCGGATTTCTCACCCTGTACCAACAAACATGTGCGGCGTTTCTGAATAATGAATCTGCATAAGCATACAAAGCGAATGACACAAATGCCGTACAGTAATAAATCGCCTATACCGATTAGAAAATCTTCGGGAAATTAAATAAATATCCTCGCTCCCGGTGCCATTATTTTTGTACGGCACTAGGTTCTTCGTTATTATTTTTTTATGATTTCTCATCTTGAAAAAGCCGTACAAAAATAGTTGGTAGTAATTTCCCATCTTTAGGTGGAAAATTCAATTTTCCCGTGTACTCACCTGTACCGTTCAAAACTGACGGCATAGTGCTTAAAGTTATTCTTTCATATACCAGCATCGTTCTAAACAAGATTCATGGTGGGTCATTTGACCCCATAAAATTTTCCATGGGCTTGTAGTCTATTCACTTTCTGAAAGTATTATTCAAAAATTCCGAAGAATTTATTTTTTAACCCCATAGGAAAGTTATCATATTTTTCGATGGGGCAGAATTCGGAAATCTTTCGGAATTGTCCTACGCGATTGATATAAAAGGAATGGATGTTCTCATGGTGAATGGGTTTGGAAATGAAAATATTTCTATAACGTCGTTGAGAGACAATAGAGAAGTTTCACATGGGATGCAGATGACTTGGCCACAACTTGGATTCCAAAATTCAAAATTGGAAACTACAATCACCCTTTTCAAATTTCCGTTTTCAATTGTCCACCTAACGTCATTTACGATCCCGAAAAAGGGGTTTATGCCGGATTGGACTACAAAATTATGATGGAAATCACCAAGAATTGGCCGATAAAATTCAAAGTTTATAATTACACTTCCTCATATTACAAAGTGTTTGAGTCGATCAAAAACGATGTCGATCAAAGGAGATGAAATACACCGGAAAGATTCGAAAGCTGTTTTTCTTTCGCTTCATCACAATGCTGGTCTGCATGCAAGCTTTGTTGACAATAACTGCGTATTCTTCCGGATTCTCAAGCTTGTTAACGTATCCAAGATACACTAAACCTATTAGATTTATTAAGGATATGGTGGATAGAAAGATTTATTGGGAAAGTTTAAACGAAGGCTACTTCGTCCATCTCAACTCGTCTCTTGACCCTTTGAAAGTAGAACTAGCTAAAACTTGGGTGAACAACAGTCTGGGTGAAAGAGGTGTCATAGAAAATATCCATCATGCCAACCACGCTCTTGGAGTAACATATTTGCATAATGGCAACGTCGATGCTCAGTTAACCATCGACGATTACATGCAGAAACATTTCAAAATTTTACGGGAATGCCTTCGCACGATTTACACGGTTATGTTTCTGCAAAAGAATTAAATTAACACGCAATTATCGCGTTTTGTCGAGCACGGTATTAGCAAGCACTGGATGAGAGAATTGCGAAACGAATTTAATTATCCAACCTTTAACTCCATTAATCTCGTTAAATTTAAGGGCCTTTAGTGTTGTCCATCGCGAATTTGCAAGGATGCTTTTATTTGTTAATTGTGGGATACTTTTTGTCAATATTAGCTTTTATATTTGAAGTAATGAAATAACATGATGATCAATACATTTTTAATTAAAAGCCATTGCGTCAAAACTACAAAAGTATTTTAAAATTCAACCATGCTATCGAATATTGTTTTAAGAGGAGCGTATTTTTTATTATTAGATATTTTCTAATAAAATTGTTGTTGGACAATACTATGTCCGTTAGTATACTCTTTTACACTATTTAATGAATAAAAATATTAAAATTTTGTCACATATTTGTAACTAGTGTATTTTTTTAATAGTTATCGGACGGTAAACTTTTATAAAAAAATCTGCAGTAAAAGTTGTTGCGCCGTTATTTTCTAACTCAAATCGAAGTCTGTATTGTCCATTTGGTAAATAAGGTGGAAATCTTGATTCGTCTATATAAAAATTGCATACTCGGTATGTAGTATTCTACAAAAAATAATACATTTTTCAGAAAAAAATAACGTCGTGTTTTATTACTTACTTGAAGTATTTCGCACGTTTTGAAATTACCACATTTATATAAATTACCAGCTCCAATAACGTTTTCCGTAAGAGCTTTGCAAAAATTTAGTTGAAAATGCGTAGGAAATATCCGGTATTCATTACTCAAGAATTTATAAACTTGTACAATCACCTGAAACTCCGAATAATTAACTTCAACAATATGACGTCATTTAATTTGTATACTTCAAGTCCAGTGCTCATGTTTTTTTTTGCATTAAATGTACAATTTACCACTGGGGAGGTCCGATTAAATTTAAAAGTTTTAATATCAAATGAATTCCAAAATGACTTTTCGTAACTAACCAATTCAATTCTTTGAAATTCAATTTTATAATCCCGTTGATGAAACTGAAAAAATATACACGGTGATTTTTGTTTATTTATTGAATATCCGTACCTTGGAATATAGATCTTGTGTACAAACCGAATGCCTTAGCAAGTACAAGAACATAATATAATACATTTTATTGTATTATTTTATTCTTTGCTGTAAATTGTGTAACTTAACGAGTCGATTTACACTTGTAGATTAAATACCAAAAGCAAAGTCCCAAAAATTTATAATTATTATAACCATTAGTCGCGCTTAATAAACAACAACAAAATTTACTTGCAAAACAAATAACGTATTTTATGTAGATGACTTTGATATTTAACTTATTTTTTCAACACACTACGGAAACTACGGGTTACCTTAAAAAGGTCCACCTCAATTTATTTTATATTTCCATTTATTTAAATGCTAACTATTTTTTAAACAATCTATATTCCACGCAATTATATTCCAGTTGTAAACATAAAAAACATGACGGTTAAACTAGAGGAATGAACGGATTAACTACCCTAAACGCTGCCCGTCCCTGCTCAAGTTTTATCATTAATTATCATTTTTAGTATCAAAATATTATTATAATAAAAAATGTAACTTTTTCGACCAATCATCGAGCCATATTTGAGAAAAAATCTGACTGTCTGATTGGTGGAAAGAAAAATATAACATTTATCGATTGGAAAAGTTATTTTTTTTTAAGTACATGTCCTAGCCCCCCCTCCCCCAAATCGAATTTTTTACTGAAATTGGTGTCAAACGTTTGAACCTCAACGAGCTTCCATTTCCATCGTTTGAGCTTCAACCGTCGAGAAGCTATTCGCGAAAACTTTTGGGGGGCGCTGTGGACATGATGGCCCCCCCAAAGCAAATTTAGAAAAAAAAATTGTGTCAAACGTTTGAGCTTTATTTGAGCTTTAACGAGCTTCCATTCCCGTCGTTTGAGCCTAAACCGTCGCGGAGTTATTCGCAAACTTTTTGGGGTCGGGGGGGGGGGGGAGGGTTGTGGACATGTTTTTCAATTTTTTGTCCTATTCAAAATTTTTACGTAAATTCGGTGTCAATCGATTAAGCTTCGTTAGAGCTCCATTGACCTTTGACTCCATTAATCTCGTTAAAATTAAAGGACCTTTAGTGTTGTCCATCGTGAATTTGCAGGTATGCTTTTATTTGTTAATTGTGGGATACTTTTTGTCAGTATTGGCTTTTATATTTGAAATAATGGATTGGTAAATAAGATTACTAAGATATTTTTAATTAAAGACCATTGCGTCAAAGCTATAACAGTATTTTAAAATTCAACCATGCTTTCGGATATTGTCTTGAGAGGTGCGTTTTTTTTTAAATTAGATATTTCCTAATAAAAATGTTGTTGCACCATTTAATCAACAAAAATATGAAAATTTTGTCCCATATTTATAACTTTACCGTATTTTTTTAATAGTTATCGGACGGTAAACCTTTATGAAAAAATCTGCAGTAAGAGTCTTTTCGCCGTTATTTTCTAACTCACATCGAATTCTGTATTGGCCATTTGGTAAAAAAGGTGGAAATCTTGATTCGTCTATATGAAAATTGCAGTAAAGTAACATAAAGTAATAATAAATTTTTCAGAAAAAAATAACGTCGTTTTTTATTACTTACTTGAAGTATTTCGCAGGTTTTGAAATTACCACATTGATACAAATTTTTAACTCCCACAATGTTTTCCTTAAGGGCTTTGCAAAAATTAAGTTGAAAATGTGTAGGAAATATCCGGTATTCATTACTCAAGAATTTATAAGCTTGTATAATCACCTGAAACTCAGAAGAATTAACTTCAACAAAATAACGTCATTTAATTTGTATACTTCAAGTCCAGTGCTCATGGTTTTTTTTGCATTAAACGTAAAATTTACAACTGGAAATGTCCGATTAAATTTAAAAGTTTTAATATCAAATGAATTCCAAACTGATTTTTCGTAACTGACCAATTCCACTCTTTCAAATTCTATTTTATAATCTGATTGCTGAAACTTAATAAAATGGTATAATTTTTGGTAATTTTTTTTATATACGTGGAGTTTAGGTACCTTGGAATACAGATCCCCTGTACAAACCGAAGGGCTGAGTAAGTAAAAGAAAATAATATAATACATTTTATTTTAAAGTAAACTGTATATCTACGTATTATTCTTTGCACTAAATTTTAACTTAATGCGCTAATTTACATGTTTATACTAAATACCAAAAGCAAAGTCGCAATAGTTATAATTATTATAACCATTAGTCGCGCTTAATAAACAATAAAAAAATATACAAGTTTTTGTTTTCCGTATCCCAAGTAACAATTTGTGCTAAATATCAACAGCGAGCACGCTGTGTCAGCAGAAAAAAAATTCAGCTAGTAAGCTACGTCAAAAACCAGCTGACATTACGTTGCTTCAGCTATTCAAACTGCTGAGTCAGCCGATATTCAGCGCTGAATCATCTGATCTTCGGCGGCTGAATACCTGCTGATTTAGCGCTGAATATCAGCTGATTCAACTCTGAATATCAGCTGATTCAGCATTTTGAATAGCTGAAGCAGCGTAATTTCAGCTGATTTCCTGCCGCCAAATTAGCAATTCAGCATAAGAATTGGCTGATATAGATACAGCCCTGAATCAGCTTCAACTTTATGGAGTTACTAAACTAAAAAAATTAGAAATTAAATTTAAATAAAAAAAACGAAATTACAAATTTGCTGACGCTGAAAAAAAGGTGAATTTTAAGCTGAGACAGCTAAGCATCAGCTGATAATTAAACTAATTTTCTGACGCTGAAAATCAGCTGAATTTTAAGCTTAGGCGTCAGCTGAAAATTCAGCCAACTTCCTGGCTCCGAAAAACAACTGAATTTTAAGCTGAGGCAGCTAAGTGTCAGATGAAAATTCAGCTAATCTGCTAACGCTGAAAAACATCTGAATTTTAAGCTGTGGCAGCTTAACGTCAGCTTAAAATTTGCTCACAAAGTTTTTCAGCACAAAATGTTACTTGGGATATTTCGACCGTGGGGAGTCGATCCGACCCATATTTCGGCCAGGAACCCTATTTTTTCCCACTTCTTCGCCTTCGCTGACCAATCTATACACAAAATCAAGAGTATACATACGATTTAGCTTAAATTTAGAACAAAATGTTGGATGTTAACCGTTGCTTACTTCTCAATGGTATTTCCGCACTTTCCATGACACCCACTGCTGCAATGGTGGCAATACGGCTTCTTTCAGCGCACCCTGCCTTGCAGGAACACTATTGATGAGCTCCCGGACAGCGTTTCATATTGGCTTCCTGTCTGTCCAGTGTGACGTCCATCTTCCTTCAGCCCCACGAGTCCATCCGCATGTGGACGGCCAAGACATTGCAGAGTTTATCTCAACACACTGGCCCCAGATATGGCCCGAAGTACTACTTGGGTTGGTGGCAGCTTTAGAAGAGTCTTTGTTTTGGTCATAAAGAGATCCTTGCGTGCTGGTCTACGAAATCTGCCTTTTTTTCACAAAACAAACGGACTACAAATGTTTCAAGGGATTTGAGCACTTCGTCACTGGCCAATGAACAGGGCTTAGATATAAACAGGAAGGTTTCAGTCGTCTTAAGCATGGCCTTCCAAAATAGCATGTAAACCACGAAGAGCAGTGGTTTTGTCTCTCGGTTTTACCCTTTTCGAGAAAAAAAATGAAATATACAACTGTGCACGCCACCCCTTTGAGTAGGGGTTGCAACGTTGTCCCTTAGCTAAGTGTAACAAATAAATAAACTCTCCCCTTTTTTTAATTCAGGATCTCGAATTTTGGAATAAAACACAAATTTTAACTCAGCTTTTATTCGTTACATTTCAGTAGTAAAAGTTGAACTTTGCTCGCTGACAAACTTATTTTTTGGCCATGTTTGTATCTTTAGCGAATTTTTTTGATATTTATCGGACGGTAAACTTTAATAAAATAATCTGCAGTAAGAGTTTTTTCGCCGTTATTTTCTATCTCGCATCGAAGTCTGTATTGGCCATTTGGTAAATAAGGTGGAAATCGTGATTCCTCTATATAAAAATTGCATACCCGGTATGTAGTATTCTACAAAATAAAAAAAAATTAAAAAATAACTTCGCTTTTTATTACTTACTTGAAGAATTTCGCACGTTTTGAAATTACCACATTTATATAAATTTCTAGCTCCAATAACGTTTTCCTTAAGGACTTTGCAAAAATTAAGTTGAAAATGTGTAGGAAATATCCGGTATTCATTACTCAAGAATTTATAAACTTGTACAATCACCTAAAACTCGGAACAATTAACTTTAACAATATGAAATTATTTAATTTCTATACTTCCAGTCCAGTGCTTATGTTTTTTTTTGCATTAAATGTAAAATTTACAACTGGGAATGTCCGATTAAATTTAAAAGTTTTAATATCAAATGAATTCCAAACTGATTTTTCGTAACTGACCAATTCCACTCTTTGAAATTCTATTTTGAAATCCGATTGCTGAAACTTAAATAAGATGGTATAATTTTGGATATTTTTTTTATATTCGTAAAGCTTACCTTGGAATACAGATCTTCTGTACAAACCGAAGGGCTCACTAAATAAAAGAAAACAATATAGTACATTATATTTAGAAGTAAACTGTATACGTATTATATTTTAACTTAAAGCCCCGAGTTACATTTGTGTATTAAATATACCAAAAGCAAAGCCGTAAAATACATAACTATTGTTATCATTAGTCGCGCTTAATAAGCAAAAAAAATATTTACGAAATAAAAATAATGTATTTTATGTACATTACGAATAAAATTACAAAAAACTTGGTGCAAAAATTATTTAATAATGTAATTAATAGAATTAATGTTTTATTTGGAGCAAATGTACTTTTTGTGGCTCTTATTAAATTATCTCTTTTGTCCCGCTTCCTGCAATCTCGCTGCTCCAAGTCTAAGATTTTTTCCTGAAACAGCAATTGGATTTTCAAATAAATCCATCATTGGGAAAAAATAATTTTCTCAATGACCTCAATTTTCCATTAGTTTAAAAAATGTGTTTGGTAACTATTAAATATAATAGAAAGCAATGAGCCATATTTGGTTATTTTTCCAATGTATAAATTTGCAGAATAAAATACCTAATTCTAAAGAATTCTATTAAAAATAATTAATTTTAGGTTTTAGAAAGCAAAACTTGCATAACTTGCTTTTATTTTAAAAATATTTTGATATTTATTCATTAAAATCTAATAACGCAAATTTGCAGGTAAGTCAAGGTTACACACATTATGTGTAAAGACCTTCGATTACAAATCATGTGCTCTCCACTAATACTTTAAAATAATTGAAATATAAATTAAGAAAAATCTAATATAATATCAAAAATTTCCTCCTTTTATTTAATTTCAAATATGAAAGCTAAAATTGACAAAAAGTAACCTGCAAATAACAAATAAAAACATCCCTGCAAATTCGCGATAGACAACACTATCGTTCCTTCAAATTTAAAGACATAAATAGAGTCAAAGGTAGGATAACGAAACTCATTTCGTAATTCTCTCATCCAGTGCTTGATGAAACCGTGTTCAACAAAACGACATAATTGTGTGTTAATTATTTTAGCGAAGGGTGAATTCTTCTGCAGAAACATAACTGTGTAAATCGTGCGAAGGCATTCGCGTAATAGTTTCAGATTTTTCTGCATGTATTCGTCGATGGTTAAGTGAGCAGTGACATCTTCGTTATCCAAATTCGTGACTCCCAGAGCATGGTTTGCGTGATGGATATTTTCTATGACGCCTTTTTCACCCAAACTGTTGTTTACCCAAGTTTTAGCTAGCTCTAATTTCAAAGGATCCAGAGAAGAGTTGACATGGAGGAAGTAGCCTTCGTCTAGACTTTCCCAAACAATCTTTCTGTCAACCATATCCTTAATGAATTTAATAGGTTTGGTGTATCTTGGATAAGTTAATAAGCTGGAGAATCCGGAAGAATACGCAGTTATTGTCAACAAAGCTTGCATGCAGACCAGCACTGTGATGAAGCGGAAGAACAACTGCTTGCGAATCCTTCCGCTGAATTTAATCACGCCAGAAGTAGTCAAACGTATCGATTCCATTAATATTTTTGTAAATTCAGAAGAATCATCGACCACTTCCATTTTGTTGTAAACACGAACAATGTAGTAAAACACCAGAGCGATAAAAATGGTCCAAACGATGGTGAGAGTCCATAGTTTGTAAGTAAACGGTTCGAAAACGTAGAAACCATTGAGAAGTATTTTTGGCTTTGGAACCAAAATCGTAATGCACACTTGGCTGTACTCGTATGACATTACGATCCTTTTAAAAGTGTTGGGTCTCCAAAGTCGGCACACTGCGACATCGCTTCTCCTCTCATCGACATCCTTCTTAATCCACTCGAAGAGTTGGAAATAAGAGAAAGTGTAATTATAAAGTTTAATTTTTATTGGCCAATTCTTGGCGATTTCCATAAGAATTTTGTAGTCTAGTCCGGCGTACACTCCCGTTTCTGGATCGTAAATAACACTGGGTGGACAATTGAAAAGGGAAACTTGAAACGGATGATATTGGTCTCCAATTTTGAATGTTGGTTTCCAAGGTATTGTTAAGTCATCTTCATCCCATGAGGAACTTCCGTTCGAATGGAATAGTCCTATAACTTTGTTGTCTCGTAACGACGTTACAGCAATGCTGTCATCTTCAAACCCATTTACCAAAAGAATGTCCGTTCCTTTGATATCGATTGCGTAGGTAAATTCCGAAATGTTGACAAATTCTGCACTGTCCGAAAAAATTATAACTTTCTTATGGGGTTTAAAAATAAATTCTTCGGTATTTTCAAACAAAACTTCCAAAAACTGCAAATTTGCTGTTGTTATGAAGTAAGCGTTGCACAAATTAATCTCGTCCTGGTCGATTAACGAAGTATTTTTGTAAACTACCAGCGGTGTTTGTAAATTGTAGAGTAATTGGTCGACCAAAATTGGTGAAGGATGCCCATCTGTTATTAAATAACTGCAAAATGATTCTTTTAATAGATGTTGAAAGAATTGCAGTAGAGAAGAAGAAATTGGACTTAGAAATATTTTCATTTTGCTATTTGTGATGACGAGCCACCGACAACACTGGGTAGGTATTGTACAAACAAACAGGACTTTTAATATTCGATTAAGCTTATTACGCTAATAATAATGTAATAATACGACTGAAAGTGTGATAAGAAAGAAACACTTAATTTAAATAACGTAATCATACATTTATTTTAATTTTAATAAAATATTATTGGAACTGAATTACTTTTTATATGATAATGTACTGTAAGAAGAAATATTAACTTTTCGAAGTGTACAAATTAATTTTTTTTATTTTTAGCGAGACCCCGGGCGAAGCCGGGTATCTAGCTAGTATAATATATCTATAATAGGTTGTTCAGGACCTTGAATGTTGTTTTGATGCTTTGAACTCGTAAAATCCTTCAGTTTTCGATAAATCTGTTTCGGCAGGAAGGGATAACAATTAAAAATGTATTATCCATAATTATTTTTTTTTATATAAATAAATACACGGTTGCGGTGCTTTTATTTCACCAAAATGATACAATTTGTTTTTATATTTCAATTTTTGTTATTTCCAAGAAATGCTGAGAGTGATCTTTACTCTAAGGTAAATTTACGCGTATGCATTTATCGTAATAAAAAATTGAAAAACTCTGTTTAAGTTTCATCAAAATGATTTTAAAATTGAATTTCAAAGGATAGAATTGGTTAGTTACGACAAATCTGCATGGAATTTCTTTCAAATTACTACTTATAAATATAACCGGACTTCTCCAGTAGCTAATTTTACATTTAATGCCAAGAAGGACATGAGCATTGGAGTTGAGGTGCCCAAAATAAATAATGTGG
Organism: Cantharis lateralis; assembly: GCA_963170105.1. NCBI lineage: Eukaryota > Metazoa > Arthropoda > Insecta > Coleoptera > Cantharidae > Cantharis > Cantharis lateralis. The sequence goes on from OY720627.1 coordinate 3,159,587, forward strand.
GAGTTTTCATACTAAAATCCCAAATTTTAGGTAATTGCGCAGATTTATAAATTTCTGAGCAATGAATATCGAATCTTTCCTGCTCGCTTTGAAATGAACTTATGTAAATGTTTGGAAGAAAATATTATAGGAAGTGCAAACGCTTACAAATGTGGAAATTTTAAAACCTGCGAAGTTTTTAAAGTAATGCCAGAAGTTCTTCCTTTTTACAGGATTTATTATTTCATATATTTTTTTTTTTTGGCAGGATGTAACATACAAGGTTTGCAATTTCGATATAGATGAAAGACGATTTCCACCGTTTATACCAAACGGCATGTTTAAGGTTCGACAGGAATACCAAAACTACGGCCAGAAAATTCTTATGTTGGATATATACCTGAAAATTTACCGCCCGATAAAAGGAAATTAAAAATGTTATTATCCCGCATTTGTCATAATTTTTTGGCGGAACTTAGTTCTAGCCCATTTAATGTGTTATTCAAATTGGTTTTATTTAAAATTAAACTTTGAAGTTGTTGAACATTTATTTCATAACTCGAAATCCATTGATTTTAGACAATAAAGACTTATAGTCTACTTTGTAGATAAACAAATACTCTTTAAAAAGTCATTAAGATTTTCGGTGCCATGGCTGATTAATTCTGAACTTCAGGATGCCTGGAACCCTGTTTTTAATAGTTCAACCGGCTTAACGTGCCCCCCGAATCACGGAGACGGTCATCTTGACCTTCCTAAGATGTGTAAAGTATAGTCATTACATATTGCAACTTTTGAAGATAATAATTATAATAATGCTGATTGTGTGTTTATGTCGATCTACTATGTGCATAGATCTAATCTCGCTGTGGTGCTTTTGTTTTTATGAAAATCCTTCAATTCTGTAGGAAGGAAAAGCATGCAATTAAAAACCCATTACATAGCGTGAAAATTCCCTATAAATACATCCCGTGCATCACATAATTACCATTCCAGCAAAATGCTGAAGTTAAAAGTATTTTTTATAGTTGCGTTTCAATTTTTGTTCATTTCGGCCAACTCTGCAAATGGAATTTATTCCAAGGTAAATTTGTTGTTTTTATAATATTGTAAAAAAATAATATATAATATACATTTTTAAGTTTCATCAGTCGGACTACAAAATTGAATTTAAAAGAGTGGAATTGGCCAGCTATGAGAAATCAATATGTAATTGGGTTGATATTAAAACATACAAGTTCAATCGAACTTTTCCGGCTGTTAATATGTCATTTAATTTCAAAAAAGACATGAGTACCAACATAGAGGTATTATTTTTCATTTTGTATTAATTTTCACCCACGAAAAATATTTCAGGTTGTCGTACAAATTTATAAATTTTTAAGTAACGAATATCGCATATTTCCCATGCGTTTCGAAGTTAACTTCTGTAAGTCGGTTAATGAAAATTTAATCGGCTGTGGTGTTCTGTACAAGGGTGGAAATTTTACTACTTGCTATGCTCGTAAAGTAAATTCAAAATTATTTTTTACTATTTTTCATTAATATTATTTTTTGTAGGACACCACATACAGTGCTTGCAATATTTATTTAGATGAAGCTAGATTTCCACCATTGATACCAAACGGCGAATACAAGGCCCAATGTGAATTTATAGATGCTGATGCCGGCAATCGAAACATTTTCACTATGGATTATTATATAAAAGTATACCGTCCGATTACTATCAAAAAGAAAAAATTATAAAACAAATGATGAAAACTTTATAATTTCAAAAGTAAAATAATTTTTATGTGCACTGAGTAAAAATAAAATATATGATTTTCTGCACTGTACATATTTCGAATCGGGACCGCTTCGGGGATGTTTTTAATAACTCTTCAAATACATCATTTTCTAAAAATAATAATAATCGAATGTATTTTAATTTTGAACACTAACGAGGAAGCTAGCGCCATCTCGCGTTTGTGAATAAGGATAGTTTTCGAATCCCGTACCTTAAAGTTAAATCCACCTATAATCATGTCGATGGCCCCACAACTGGGTCCACAATGAATAAATTTCCAATTCTGCAAGTCTTTTATTTAAATTCTTTCAAGGTTGTCTTGCGTAATTTCCTCCTTCATTCATTTTTTTGATCTATCTGATTCCATTCAGCATTACGCTAAACATATCCATATATAATTTTTGCTCAATTTCATAACGATCTTAATTTATGGTCGTCAAGAGCTTTAATTATCCTCGTTTAGCTTCAAGTGAATGCACCGCTAAAGAACCAGTTTTATTTAAAACATTAAAACCGACGATAATAATAATAATTTGCGTCGGTAAAGTGTGGGTATTTTGTTTCCGTTTTAGTGCGAATTTTGATTTTGAAATTTTTATTGTCTTACTTTCTCTTTCTAAAGAGAACCACGCCTAAAAAAACTATTTCATTTTCTTCACCTTAAATCACGAATCTGTAAATACAATGCTAATTACTTTTACTTTACCGGTTGTTCTTTCAAAAATTAGGTTACTTGAAAAATTTGATTAATATGTAAAAGTTTGGAGTTGCCCAATACATTTAACTAATTGAAACAAGCTTGAGTAATTACAGTCGGTAATTGTATCGCTCAGCTTCTCTCTCGGTGGCCGCTAATCTAGATGTCATTATTTCAATTGTTCTCTTTTTATCTGTAAAATCTCTCTTGTGTGATATCCGCAATTATACAGAGTGTTCCGATTATTTGAAATAAATTATCGATGATTATGTTGTGATTCGAACCGTAAAAATTGAAATTACGATTATTACTTATTTTAAAAGGTTACGTCCCTGCCTATTTATCAATAATTCAGACGCACGCACGTAATATAATAGACGATTATTATTATTTAATAACCTTCGCGATTTCATGGATTAATAACAAAATCATTATAATTACACGAAATTCAATGCTAATTAAAACTTTCTTAAATATCTGTATTATTTTGTAATGGAAATATAAATAGCAATGATTTTATCAAATATATAGGAAACTAAACCCAAAATTCAATTTAAGAAGTATGGAACCCTCCAATTGGGTGGCCAAAAATTTCCCAATTTTACTTAATTTAATTGTGACTCATCCACGATTTCTACATTATAAATAATTTAAAGCAATAATATTGCAAAATTGATAATTAAATCCATTTCCGTCCATTAAAAACCGATTGAATTTTTTAAAATTGAATAACTGAATTAATTTTTTTAAGAGGTTCTTCGAGCTGATGCTGGTCGAAAGATCATATTTTTGGAATTATTATGAGAAAACTTATGCTAATTTATTATTGTATAGTAGATATATAAAATTTTGTAACAATTGTGACACACACATAATCAAGAGTTACAATACGTCGTTATGTAATTTTTGATCCAATTATGAATTATTGACAACTCGTCACATTTTACATGCTACACATGAGAAACCTTTCCTTTTTAAGAGATTAATTTGCAATAATTGAAGTCTCATAGATAATATATTTTTTGAAATATTATGGAAGTTCGGAAGTGGAAGCAAAGTTTGAAAACCGGGAATAAAATAAAAACCTCTTAGACATTATCGAATTAAGGTTGAAAAATATACTTTCACTAATGGTAAAACAAATTCATGTTTTTATTTTATTTAATTTCAGACTTTAGCCTTGCATTTCGTAACAATTTGTCATAAATAGGTTACCCGGTAAAATTTGTATCACATTTTTGATATTTTTACAACAAAAAATATTGCCAAGGTTGTTATTAATACACATAATTTGATGATTAGGATGTATATTGCCGTAATACAAAAATAATTTTTCTCAAATTGTGTAAATTATGATAATTAATTTCTATTATGAGAAGAGAGATTCTGTTACAATTTGCATTGTTGGTTTTGCTATTTGTAACGATTTTTTTTCTATTTCAAGAATTTACCCTATATTTGATATTCATTAAAGTTTTGTTAAAAATTTAACTTTTTTTGCTAAAAAAACCAAAGCATGGCATTAAATTCGTCGTTCCGTATTGTATGCGATTTAAATATGCATTTAATTGAAAGAAATTAAAATTGACTGGGAAAATAATTTTAAAGATTTTTCTTAAGAATTCCAGAAATTTATAAAGATATCTAACTCAATAGTTTTCCAGAAATTCTCATAATTTCTAAAGCATTCTAGTAATTTTTGAAGATATCCCATGATTTCCAAGAACTTTCAGTGATTTCCAAGAAAATCCTGAGAATTCAAAAATATTTCCAAGGAAATCCAATGATTTGCAAGGAATATAAGTGATATATGAGAAATTAAAGTGATTTCCAAGGAATTCAAATAATTTCTATAGAATTCCAGCGATTTACTAGCAATTTCAGTAATTTCCAGAGATTTCCAAAGATTTTCAGGAATTCCTACAATTTTATAGAAATTCTAGTTATTTACAAAAAATTCCAGAGATTTACACAGAATTTTAATTCATGAGATTGCCAAAATTCCATTGATTTTCAAAGAATTTTAATTATTTTCAAGGAATTCCAACGGTTTTCGAGGAATTTCAGTGATTTCCAAGGAATTTTGGTGATTTGAAAGAAATTATTATAGTGATTTCCAAGGAATTCCATTTATTCTTAAAGAATTCGATTGATTCCTAAAAAAATTTCATTGATACTTAAAGAATTAAATTGCTTCTTAAAGAATTCCATTGATTCTTAAAGAATTCCATTAATTCATGAAGAATTCCATCAATACTTAAGGAATTCCATTAATTCATAAATAATTCGATTAATTCATAAATAATTCCAGAAATTTTCAACGAATTTTAATACTTTCCAAAGAATTTTAATAATTTCAAAGAAATTCCAAAAATTCCCAATGAATTCCAATGATTTACAGTGAATTCTAATGATTTCTAAGGAATTAAAGTAATTTTAAGGGAATTCCAGCGATTTCCACAGATTTAGGAAAATTACAACAATTTTCTTGAAATTCCAATGATTTCCGAGGAATTTAAGAGAATTACAGAGCATTTTAATTTAAGAGATTGCCAAAAATTCCAATGCTTTTCAAAGAATCTCAATGATTTTCAAGGAATTCAAATGATTTACAACGAATTTCAATAATTTCAAAGAATTCCAACGACTCCTCAAGAATTCCAATGACTCCTCAAGAATTCCAAAAAATGTTAAGGAATTACAAAGAATTTCAGAAACTTCCAAGGAATTTACGAAAAATTCCAATGATTTACAAGAAACTCCAGGGATTTCCAAGGATTTTCTTAAATTCAAATTATTTCCAAGAAATTTCTAATATTTTCAAGAGAATTTTAACCATGTTTACACAACTTTTTTGGGATATTTAGCACTTGAAAATTAAAGTGTCCAAAAGTTTTTCAAGAAACTCTTTCACAGAAACATTCTTTCCGTAACGCATCTCCGATTGTGAATTCTGATGCTTAATAATTAGATGTCGGATATGCGAGCTTTTTCTGAAAAATATATCTTTATTTATTATAAATCTAGAATTTTAGTAAATTTTAGTAACTAAGCGGAAATGTACCAATTTGAAGGTAAAAGAATATTATTGCAGTCATATTTTATATTATTTTTGAATTAAAAACCTTCAATATTTGTCGACTTCGTTCTGGAAGGAAGAGCAAACAATTAAAAAATCATTATAATGGTTCTCCATATTCTCTATAAATTTTCAATTCTACAGTAGATTACATCCATTCGAGCAGAATGTTGCTGTCTGATTTATTGTGTTTTATAATTATTGTGATTCAATTCGCAATAATTCCAGCAAAATCAGAAACTGGTCTTCTCTCTAAGGTAAATTGATGTATTTATACAATCCAGTATAAATAATAATCTTCATTTAAGTTTCATCAAACTGATTTTAAAGTCGAATTTCAAAGGATGGAATTGTTTAGTTTTGAAAAATCTTCTTGGAATTTCGTGGATATTAAAACTTTTAAATATAATCGAACGACCCCAGTTGTAAATATAACATTTAATTCTAAAAAGGACATCGGTGGGAAAATTGAAGTACACGAACAAAATAATTTGAAATATTTTAAGTTATAATATCAAATTTTAGGTAGTTGTGCAAGCTTATAAATTTCTTAGCAATCAATATAGAACTTTTCCTATCCGCTTTCAAATTAACGCCTGCGATAGTGCTGACAAAAATATTGTAGGAGTTGGAAATATCTACAGGTGTGGAAATTATACACAGTGTGAAATATATAAAGTAATTCCAGAAATTCATTTTTTCAACAGTTTATATCAGTATATTTTTCGTAGGATGTAACATACACAATATGCAACTTTGATTTAGATCAATCACGATTTCCACCTTATTTACCAAATGGCGAATTTAAAATTCAAACAGAATTCTTAGACAATGACGAGATAATTCTTACAATGCATATTTACTTAAAGGTATATCGTCCAATAACTGTGAAAAATGGAAAAAGAAGAACTTGAATTTCAATGTTAAAATTGGAAAGATGCGGTTCTTGGGTTTTTTCAGAAAGAACTGTTTTGTAAAAACGTTTGAAAATTCAATAAATATCCAAACCATGATTGAATTCATTTATTATTCTTTCTTAAAACTTTTTCTTAAAATTCAGCTACAACGAAAGTACACCCTATCATTCCACCAGAAATTTTAGGCAAATACTCAAATATGTGAAAGTTTATTTTCCGTTGGAATTACTGCCTTTGAACAATCATTGCTTGGAAAATATTAGTCCTATGAAGAAGATCAATAAGAGTTTCGTGTAAAAATTTTGTGCACTTTAATTTTCAAGGGGTAAATATCTCAAAAAAGTTGTGTACACATGGTTGGAATTTCTTGGAAATATTTAGAATTCCTGAAAATAAAGAAAATCCTTGTATATCTCAGGAATTTCTTGTAAATCAATGGAATTCTTTACAAATTTCTGAAAGTTTTTCAGAATCTAGAATTCCCACCAAACCAAGGTTTACTTTTAGGAGCTTTGTTTATACTTTTATAAAATGGATATCCAGTGATTTCCAAAGATTTTCAGTGATTTCCAAGGAATTTAATTGATATAATAATAATTTCGAAGATTTCAAAAGAATTCCATTAATTTTTGAAGAATTTAAAAGGTTTTCAAAGAATTTCATTAATTTGCAAGTAATTCTAATGATTCCCAAAAAAAATCTAAATATTTCCAAGAAATTCAAGGGTTTACAAACGAATTTAAGTAATTTCAAAGAAATTTCATACAATTCCAGTGATTTCCAGGGAATTCCAGCTATTTCTAAAGATTTCCAAGAATTTAAACAATTTTCCAGCAATTTCAGAGATTTCCTAGGAATTTTAGAGATTTTCAAATAATTCTAGAGATTTCCAAAGATATTAAGTGATTTCCAAATAAATTTCAGTTATTTCCAAGAAATTCGGGTGATTTCTAAAGAATTCCATTAATTCTTAAAGAATTCCATTGATTCTTAAAGAATTCCAATGATTTCAAAGAAATTTCAGTGATGCCCAACGAATTTGCTTAATTTCCAAAATTTTCTATTTATTTCCAAGAAATTTTAATGATTTCCAATGAATTCAAGAGATTTTAAGAGAATTTCATAGAATTTCAGTGATTTTCAAGAAATTCCAACAATTTTCAGAAGTTTCTAAAGATATCCAAGATTTTCAATAATTTTTTAGAAACTCCAGTTATTTCATAAGAATTTCAGAGATTTCAAAAGAATTCCAGAGATTTCCAAAGATTTTCAGGAATTTTCAAGACATTCCGGGGATTTCTCATGAATTACATTAATTCAAGATATTTTCAAAGAATTTGATTGATTTCCAAGGAATTCAAATGATTTCTAAGGAATTCAAGCGACTACCAAGGGATTCTAATGATTTTCACAAAATTCAAGGTTTTTCAAGGGAATTCCACAGTATTCCAATAATTTCTAAGGAATTCAAGTGATGTTCAGAGATTTCCAAGAATTTTCTAGAAATCCTAGAGATTTCAGAGGTTTCTAAAGGATTCTAATTCAAGGGTTTACTAAAAATGCCAATGATTTCCAATAAATTTCAGTGATTTGCAAATAATTCCATTGATTTCTAAGGAATTCCAATGATTTACAAGGAATTTTAGTGATTTCCAAGTGTACAATTAGCATAGTATTCCAGTGATTTCTAAGGAATTCCAGCGATGTCTAGAGATTTCCAAGAAGTTCAATAATTTTCTAGAAATCCCAGTGATTTCCTAGGTATTCCAGGTATTTCCAAAGAATTTTAATTCAAGAGATTTCAAAAATGCCAATAATTTCCAATGAATTTCAGTTCTTTGCAAAGAATTTCATTGATTTTCGTGAAATTTTAGGAATTTAAAAGAGTTCAAATAATTCTAGGGATTTCGAGAGAATTACAATGATTTTCAAGGAATTTCAAAGCAATTTGGCAAATTTCAAAAAAGTTGCATAGATTTACAAGGATTTCCAGAGATTTTCAAAATATTTCCGAAGAGTTGCCGGAATTCTAAATGATTTAAATTCTCAATGATTGAAATATCATATAATTCAAATGATTTCAGATAATTCAAGTGATTTATCAGAAATTCCGTAGATTTCCAAAAATTTTCAAGAATTGAGATGTCAGTTATTCTATATAAATGGAGCGCCTCGAAGATATAAAATACTGCTTCCCCCCCCTAGTAATAGTCTTAACCATTGGTTGAAAAGTTCAATAGCAACAACAAATTTTTTTCTTTCTGACATTGAAAATTTTTTTTATATAGTTGATTTCCTCGTTTTTCTCATTCGCAAACTTCAGAATGTGATAGTAAGAAAAGCTAAAATGTTATTATATAAAAGCTTATTATTTATTTATTAACTTATTCAAGTTGGGAAACGAAATCGAAAAATCATAGCTTTCAATTGTTCCGACTATGTTGTCCATAATTCGTTCTGTGATTCTTAACCAGATCTTGGTTAAAAGAGAGGAAGGACACTTGGCTATGGATATAATGAATTTTATGCGAATAAAATACATGCTGAAGTATCGAGAAGGAGGTCCCATTGCCTCATATTTAATTTAGTAATAAATTTACATTTTTTTTTTACAGAACAGTTATTTTAGAATATTCCAAAATCCGCGTCTTTCCAATCTTAACATTGTTCAAGTTCTAGTTTTTTACAGTTATTGGACGGTATATCTTTACGTAAGCAGCAATTGTAACAATTACTTTGTTGAATTCCATAAATTCGATTTGAATTTTAAATTCGCCATTTGGTAGAAAAGGTGGAAATCGTGATTGATCTATACTAAAATTGCAAATGACGTATGTTACACCCTACCAAAAAAATACTGTAATAAATTGTTTAGCAAAGAACAATTGCTGGCATTACTTTATGTACTTTACACTCTGAAAACTTTCCACATTTGTAAAGGTTTTCAGCTCCTATAATACCTTGCCTAAGACTTTTGCAGGCGTTCACTTGAAAGCGTGTGGGAAAAATTCGATATTCATTGCTAAGAAATTTATAAGCTTGCACAACTACCTAAAATTTGGAATTTTAACTAAAAATATTTCAAATTATTTCCTTCGTTTACTTCAGTTCCATCACCATAATCGTTCCTTGTATTAAATGTTAAATTTACAACTGGAGTCGTTCGATTAAATTTAAAAGTTTTAATTTCAAAGAAATTCAATGCCGATTTGTCATAACTAACCAATTCAATCCTTTGAAATGCGATTTTATAATCTTGTTGATGAAACTTAAAAAAATATTATTACATCTCGATTATATACATATTTATACTACTATGTATATTTTCATCAATTTACCTTAGAGAGGAGACCAGTTTCGGAATTTGCTGGAATTATTGAGAATTTAATCGCAATAATTATAAAATACCATAAGTCCGACTGCAACATTCTGCTAGAATGGACGTAATTGCTGTTAAAATGAAAATTTATATAGGATTTTGAACCAATCTAATGTATTTTTAATTACATATGCTCTTTCTGCCAGAACGAAATGAACAAATATTGAAGGTTTTTGATACAAAAATAATAAAATATGGCTGTAATAATATTTGTATACCTTCATTTTGGTATACATTTCCGCTTAGCTACTAATATTTGAAAGAATATTCTAGATTAAAGATAAATATAAACATTTTTTCAGCAAAAGCTCGAATATCCGGCATCACAACCCCCATTGGTAGCATACCTGAGCACAAAGAAAATTTTCCCGTTGTTACCTTTCCAGTTTTTTGGTTTTTGATAATAATTAATTAAAAGTTCCTTATTGGGTTTTAACCGCATACACGTGTTTCAAATCGATATTTTTCATAGGTGCATTTCTCAATTTATAGATCACGCACGTTATATTTTTAAGAAGGTGTAACATTTACGGGAAGGTGTTCAATTTACATTAGAAGTAAAATGCTATTCTTCCAACCATCCAGAACACTCTGCATCACTACGGAGATTTACTGTCTACTGCCTTAAAATTATAATAAACGTAGTTATAGCTTGAATGTAAACAAAATTCTTAATGCATTTCTCAGGGTTTTTGCAGGTTTAAATGGTTAAAAAGTCAAATTTTTCGGCTAATGGTTAAGACTATTACTGGGGAGGGAGGGGGGTAGTAGTCATATTATTGAAACGATCATGTGTATATAAGTATACTTTACAATTATTTTAAAAATATTATACCGAGAAATCAACCCCTGCCTGGCAGTACTAAAAGTTATTGCGGTTTGGCTGGTAAGCCAAAATTTGATCACACATTAAAATAAACAAAAGATTTTCCAAGAATTTTATGTGATTTTCAAAGGAATAAAAGTTATATCTAAGAAATTACGGGGATTTCTAAAAAATTCCATTCATTCTTAAAGAATTCAAGAGATTTTCAAAGAATTTCATTTATTTCAAAAGAATTCCAATGATTTCTAAGAAATTCAAGTGACTTTTGAAGAATTCCAATGATTTCCAAGAAATTCAAGTGACTTTTGAAGAATTCCAATGATTTCCAAGAAATTCAAGTGATAGGGAATTTCATAGAATTCCAGTGATTTCAAGGGAATTTAATAGAATTGCAACATTTATCTAATTTAAATGATTTCCAAGAAATTTCGGAGATTTGCAAAGAAGTCCAATAATTCCCGAAAAATTCAAGTTAGATTTCCAAAGAATTCAAGATTTTTCACGGGAATTCCACAGTATTCCAATGAATTCTAAGGAATTCAAGTGATGTTCAGAGATTTCCAAGAATTTCAACAATTTTCTGGAAAAAAACAGAGATTTCCAAGAATTTCAGAGATTTTGAAAAGATTTTAATTCAAGGGATTCCTAAAAATTCCAATGATTTCCAATGAATTTCAGTGATTTGCAAATAATTTCATTGATTTCCAAGGAATTCCAATGATTTACAAGGAATTTTAGTGACTTCAAAGCAATAACGGTGATTTCCAAGGAATTTCATTGATTCTTAAAGAATTCTAGAAATTTTTGAAGAATTGCAATTGATTCCCAAAAAATTCTAATGAATTCTAAGGAATTTAAGTGATTTTAAGGGAATTCAAGCGATTTCCACAGATTTCGAAAAATTACAACAATTTTCTTGAAATTTCGATAATTTCTGAGGAATTCAGGAGATTTCCAGAGCATTTTAATTTAAGAGATTGACAAAAATTCCAATGCTTTTCAAAGAATCTCAATGATTTTCAAGGAATTCCAATGATTTTCCTGTAAAAATATCTTTATTTATTATAAATCTAAAATTTGTATCAAATTTTAGTAACTAAGCGGAAATGTACCAATATGAAGGTAAAAGAATATTATTGCAGTCATATTTTATATAATATTTTTGTATTAAAAACCTTCAATATTTGTCGACTTCGTTCTGGAAGGAAGAGCAAACAATTAAAAAGACATTATAATCGTTTAAATTTTCTATAAATTTTCAATTCTACAGTAGATTACATCCATTCGAGCAGAATGTTGCAGTCTGATTTATTGTGTTTTATAATTATTGTGATTCAATTCGCAATAATTCCAGCAAAATCCGAAACTGGTCTCCTCTCTAAGGTAAATTGATGTATTTATACAATCTAGTATAAATAATAATCTTCGTTTAAGTTTCATCAAACTGATTTTAAAGTCGAATTTCAAAGGATGGAATTGGTTAGTTTTGAAAAATCTTCATGGAATTTCGTGGATATTAAAACTTTTAAATATAATCGAACGACCCCAGTTGTAAATATAACATTTAATTCTAAAAAGGACTTCGGTGAAAAAATTGAAGTATACGAACAAAATAATTTGAAATATTTTAAGTTATAATTCCAAATTTTAGGTAGTTGTGCAAGCTTATAAATTTCTTAGCAATCAATATCGAACTTTTCCTACGCGCTTTCAAATTAACGCCTGCGATAGTGCTGACAAAAATATTGTAGGAGTTGGAAACATCTACAGATGTGGAAATTATACAAAGTGTGAACTGCATAAAGTAATTCCAGAAATTATTTTTTTAAACAGTTTATATCAATATATTTTTCGTAGGATGTAACATACACGATATGCAATTTTGATTTAGATCAATCACGATTTCCACCTTATATACCAAATGGCGAATTTAAAATTCAAAATGAATTCTTAGACAATGACCAGATAATTCTAACAATATATGTTTACTTAAAGATATATCGTCCAATATCTGTAAAAAAATAGAAAAACAAGAACTTGAAATTCAATGTTAAAATTGGAAAGATGCGGTTCTTGGGTTTTTCAGAAAAAACTGTTCTGTAAAGAAGTTTGAAAATTCAATAAATATCCAAACCATTATTGAATTCATTTATTATTCTTTCTTAAAACTTTTTCTTAAAATTCAGCTACCACGAAAGTACACCCTATCATTCGACCAGAAATTTTAGGCAAATACTCAAATACGTGAAAGTTTATTTTCCGTTGGAATTACTGCCTTTGAACAATAATTGCTTGGAAAATATTAGTCCTATGAAGAAGATCAATAAGAGTTTCTTGTAAAAATTTTGTGCACTTTCATTTTCAACGGGTAAATATCTCAAAAAAGTTGTGTACACATGGTTGGAATTTCTTGGAAATATTTAGAATTCCTAGAAGATTTCAAAAGAATTCCGTTAATTTTTGAAGAATTTAAAAGGTTTTCAAAGAATTCCATTAATTTGCAAGTAATTCTAATGATTCCCAAAAAAAATCTAAAGATTTCCAAGAAATTCAAGGGTTTACAAACGAATTTAAGTGATTTCAAAGAAATTTCATACAATTCCAGTTATTTCCAGGGAATTCCAGCTATTTCTAAAGATTTCCAAGAATTTAAACAATTTTCCAGCAATTTCAGAGATTTCCTAGGAATTTTATAGATTTTCAAATAATTCTAGAGATTTCCAAAGATATTAAGTGATTTCCAAATAAATTTCAGTTATTTCCAAGAAATTCGGGTGATTTCTAAAGAATTCCATTAATTCTTAAAGAATTCCATTAATTCTTAAAGAATTCCATTGATTCTTAAAGAATTTCAATGATTTCAAAGAAATTTCAGTGATGCCCAACGAATTTGCTTAATTTCCAAAATTTTCTATTTATTTCCAAGAAATTTTAATGATTTCCAATGAATTCAAGAGATTTTAAGAGAATTTCATAAAATTTCAGTGATTTTCAAGAAATTTCAACAATTTTCAGAAGTTTCTAAAGATATCCAAGATTTTCAATAATTTTTTAGAAACTCCAGTTATTTCATAAGAATTTCAGAGATTTCAAAAGAATTCCAGAGATTTCCAAAGATTTTCAGGAATTTTCAAGACATTCCGGGGATTTCTCATGAATTCCATTAATTCAAGATATTTTCAAAGAATTTGATTGATTTCCAAGGAATTCAAATGATTTCTAAGGAATTCAAGTGACTACCAAGGGATTCTAATGATTTTCACAAAATTCAAGGTTTTTCAAGGAAATTCCACAGTATTCCAATAATTTCTAAGGAATTCAAGTGATGTTCAGAGATTTCCAAGAATTTTCTAGAAATCCTAGAGATTTCAGAGGTTTCTAAAGGATTCTAATTCAAGGGTTTACTAAAAATGCCAATGATTTCCAATAAATTTCAGTGATTTGCAAATAATTCCATTGATTTCCAAGGAATTCCAATGATTTACAAGGAATTTTAGTGATTTCAAAGAAATAACAGTGATTTGCACCGGTTTCCACAGATTTCGAATAATTACAACTATTTTCTTGAAATTCTAATGATTTCTGAGAAATTCAAGAGATTTCCAGAGCATTTTAATTTAAGAAATTGACAAAAATTCCAATGCTTTTCAAAGAATCTCAATGATTTTCAAGGAATTCCAATGATTTTCAACGAATTTCAATGATTTCCAAGTGTACAATTAGCATAGTATTCCGGTGATTTCTAAGGAATTCCAGCGATGTCTAGAGATTTCCAAGAAGTTCAATAATTTTCTAGAAATCCCAGTGATTTCTTAGGTATTCCAGGTATTTCCAAAGAATTTTAATTCAAGAGATTTCAAAGATGCCAATAGTTTCCAATGAATTTCAATGGTGTCCAAGAAATTCAAGTGATTTCAAGGAAATTCTAATGATTTCAAAAGAATTCCATACTGTTCCAGTGATTTCTAAAGAATTCTAGGGATCTACAGAGATTTCCAAGAATTTGAACCATTTTCAAGAAATCCCAGTGATTTCCCAGGAATTCTAGAGATTTCCAAAGAATTTTACGCCAATGATTTCCAACGAATTTCAGTTATTTACAAAGAATTCCGATGATTTACAAGTAATGACAGATATTTCCAAATATTGTCATGAATTCTATTTATTTACCAATAATTTCAAACTAGTTTATCACAAACAATTTCTTATTTTAGACTGCCATATGACCGAAGAATTGCATTAAAATTTTAAGAACATATAAAAAATCCATTAGGGAACACAACAACCAATTTTTATATTTGAATATTAAAATCCTGATTAACCGGCATTCAACTAGCAGGAAAGACACAATTATCCACTTCAGACTGAAATTCAAAACGACGACGACTTTTCGTGAAATTTTAGGAATTTAAAAGAGTTCAAGGAATTCTAGGAATTTCGAGAGAATTACAATGATTTTCAAGGAATTTCAAAGCAATTTGGCAAATTTCAAAAAAGTTGCATAGATTTCCAAGGATTTCCAGAGATTTTCAAAATATTTCCGAAGAGTTGCCGGAATTCTAAATGATTTAAATTCTCAATGATTGAAATATCATATAATTCAAATGATTTCAGATAATTCAAGTGATTTATCAGAAATTCCGTAGATTTCCAAAAAGTTTCAAGAATTGAGATTTCCAGTTATTCTATATAAAAGGAGGGCCTCGAAGATATAAAATACTGCTTCCCCCTAGTAATAGTAGTTGATTTCCTCAAGCTTATTATTTATTTATTAACTTTCTCAAGTTGGGAAACGAAATCGAAAAATCATAGCTTTCAATTGTTCCGACTATATTGTCCATAATTCGTTCTGTGATTCTTAACCAGATCTTGGTTAAAAGAGAGGAAGGACACTTGGATATGGATATAATGAATTTTATGCGAATAAAATACATGCTGAAGTATCGAGAAGGAGGTCCCATTGTCTCATATTTAATTTAGTAATAAATTTACATTTTTTTTTACAGAACAGTTATTTTAGAATATTTCAAAATCCGCGTCTTTCCAATCTTAACATTGTTCAAGTTCTAGTTTTTTACAGTTATTGGACGATATATCTTTACGTAAGCAGCAATTGTAACAAATACTTTGTTGTATTCCATAAATTCGATTTGAATTTTAAATTCGCCATTCGGTAGAAAAGGTGGAAATCGTGATTGATCTATACTAAAATTGCATATGACGTATGTTACACCCTACCAAAAAAATACTGTAATAAATTGTTTAGCAAAGAAAAATTTCTGGCATTACTTTATGTACTTTACACTCTGAAAAATTTCCACATTTGTAAAGGTTTTCGGCTCCTATAATACCTTGCTTAAGACTTTTGCAGGCGTTTACTTGAAAACGCATGGGAAAAATTCGATATTCATTGCTAAGAAATTTATAAGCTTGCACAACTACCTAAAATTTGGAATTTTAACTAAAAATATTTCAAATTATTTTTTCCTTCGTGTACTTCAGATTTATCACCATAATCGTTTTTTGAATTATATGTTATGTTTACAACTGGAGTCGTTCTATTAAATTTAAAAGTCTTAATACTCATGATATTCCATGCAGATTTGTCATAACTAACCAATTCAACCCTTTGAAATTCGATTTTATAATCATGTTGATAAAACTTAAAAGAAGATTATTACATCTCGATTATATACATATTTATACTAGTATGTATATTTTCATCAATTTACCTTAGAGAGAAGACCAGTTTCGGAATTTGCTGGAATTATTGCTAATTTAAACACAATAATTATAAAACACCATAAATCTGACTGCAACATTCTGGTAGAATGGACGTAATCTGCTGTTAAAATTAAAATTTATATATGTTTTTGATTCAACCTAATGTATTTTTAATTGCATATGCTCTTTCTGCCAGAACGAAATTAACAAATACTGAAGGTTTTTGGTACAAAAATAATAAAATATGGCTGTAATAATATTTGTATACCTTCATTTTGGTATACATTTCCGCTTAGCTACTAATATTTGAAAGAATAATCTAGATTAAAGATAAATATAGATATTTTTCCAGCAAAAGCTCGAATATCCGGTATCAAAACCACCATTAGTAGCATACCTGAGCACAAAGAAAATTTTCCCGTTGTTACCTTTTCACTTTTTCGCTTTTTGCTAATAATTAATTAAAAGTTCCTTATTGGGTTTTAACCGCATACACGTGTTTCAAATCGATGTTTCTCATCGGTGCATTTCTCAATTTATAGATCACGCACGTTATATTTTTAAGAAGGTGTAACATTTCCACAACAAACTTGAAAATTGAAGTATCAATTTATAATTTACAATTACACGAGTCTTTTGACATTTACCAAAATTGACTTTCTAATGCAAAATAAATTTAAAATTAAGTCAATTTATTAAAAAAACAGCTCTAATTATTATTGGGTAACCTTTAAATCTGTATTACTAATAAAGTATGGCCAGCTATTTGTTAACTGAAATTAATTGTAATTTTTTGCTCCACTTCATTCGTACGCATTGAATTGGTGGGTGTCCGCAACAACTAACTACAAGTAGTACTGTACTTGCAATAATTATTATTTATTTATAGATATTGGTTTATAACATCATGTTTCTGCAGAATATATTACCGGTTTAAATTTTTGTAGCGGAGTTTAAAGATATATTTAGCACATGGCATTGACTTTTTTCAATTTTTCTTTTTTCAATTTTGTTGTTCTTCCAGTTTTATCTCAAAGTACTCTCCCTCGACCTCCACATTGAAAATCAAAACGTAAAAATATATTTTAATTGTCAAATAACAATTTGAGTACTTAATCATATATAATTACAATACATTATAAAAACTGGAGGAAGTTGCCGTCAGGAATGACGGTCCGTCTGTCAACCTTGATTGACGTACAAAAGTCTTCGTATGCTGTGAATAAGATTAAATTAACCTTATTAAAAATTTGAATTTTTACTAATTTACAACATACACAATTAATCACTAAAAGGGCTATTGAGCCAAATTTAAACCTTGACATTAATATCCAAGAGTTTAAAATTCATATTTTTGAAAAGTAAAATACAATAAAGCTCGCGTGATTGACTTGTCATTCATGCCTCGCTTGCTATAATGTTAACAAATAAAACAAATATCCAGTGGAGTAGCTTTGAGAAGTCTAGGGGGCGCTTGTCTCACCGGGCCCTATAGAGTTTTCTGTTCAATTTACATTAGAAGTAGAATGCTACTCTTCCAACCATCCAGAACACTCTGCATCGCTACTGAGATTTACAGCCTACTGCCTTAAAATACAGACTGTTACGTACGGGGGGGGGGAGTCTAGGGGGTCGATTTAATTAATGTAGTAAGACTATTACTGGAAGGGGGGGTTATCCATATCTTTGAAACGCTCATGTGTATATAAGTATAGTTTTGGCTGGTAAGTTGGATGCGCACTCAGTACAAATTTAATAACACTTTTAAAAAAATAAAAGAACAACAAAAAATGTAATTTTAACACAGCTGTTTTGAAAGTAAATCATATTCCACACTAGTGCGTAAAAGTCTCATTATGTAACTCAAATCAATGTAGAAAGTAAGCTTATATGTAACAGTAGTAGCTAAACAATTTTATTGACAAAAATCTGACATATCAAAGATAGATTTCAAAAGTTTTGTGTATACTTGTTTAGTGTTTCTTTGCAAATCCTTGAAAATCATTGGAATTCTTTGGAAATACATGAATGCTTTGGAAATCTCTAGAATTTCTTGTAAATCACTGGAATTCTCTGAAATCATTTGAATTATTTGATATTTCAAACATTGAGAATTCCTGCAACTCTTTGGAAATATTTTAGAACGCTAAAATTGTTTCAGAATTTCAGGAAATCCTTGGAAATCCACTAAATTATTTTGAAATTCCTTGAAAAACATTGTAATTCTCTCGAAATCCCTAGAATTCCTTGAATTTAGATTTGAAAATCTTTTAAATTTATCTAAATTCCTAAAATGACACGAAAGGTCTACGTCAATTCCCTTTAGACTAAAGTGCGCAATTGTGTGTTTCCTGTTAATCGAATGCCGGTTAATCGGGATTTTAATACACATAAAAATAAAAATTGCTTGTTGTGAATTCCTTGGAAATCATTAGAATTCTTTGGGAATCATTGGCATTCCTTGGAAATCAGTGATATTCCTTGCAAATCACTTGAATTCTTTAAGAATTAATGAAATTTTTGAAAATTTCTTGGAAATCACCGAAAATCTCTTGAAATTTATCAAAATCTTTGGAAATCTCATGAATTCTTTGAAAATCTCATGAATTCTTTGAAAATCTCTGGAATTTCTAAAAAATTGATGAAATTCTTTAAAAATCATTTGAATTCTTTGAAAACCTCTTAAATTCTTTAAGAATTAATAGAAGCCCTTGCAAATCACTGAAATTTCTTGGAAATCACTGAAATTTCTTGGAAATCTCAGGAATTTTTTGAAAATCTCTAGATTTTCTAGAAAATTATTCAAATTCTAGGAAATCTTTGGAAATCGTTGGAATTCCTTGGAAGTCACTAGAATTCCTTGGAAATTATTGATATTTCTTGGAAATAATTGACATTCCTTGGAAATCATTGACATTCCTTGGAAATCATTTATTCCTTGAAAATCACTTGAATACTTTAAGAATTAATAAAATTCTTTGGAAATTTCCGGAATTTCTTGGGAATCACTTAAAATTCTTTGAAATTTATCAAAATCCTTGGAAATCTCGAGAATTCTTAGAAAATCTATTGTATTTTTAAAAAAATTTTAAAATTGCTTAAAAATCATTTGAATTCTTTGAAAAGCACTTGAATTCTTGAAGAATTAACAGAGTCCTTTAGTAATTCCCAGAATTTCTTTGAAATCAATGTAATTCCTTGGAAATCATTAAAATTCCTACTAAATCATTAAAATTCCTAGTAAGTCATTAAAATTTCTTGAAAATCACTGAAAATCGTTGGAAATCTCTGGAACTCTTTGAAAATAACTGATATTCTTTGGAAAAATCTGAAACTTCTAGAAAATTATTGAAATTTTTGAATATATTTGGAAATTGCTGGAATTGCTTGGTAATCACTGGAATTCTATAGAGTTCCTGTGATGTCACTTGAATTCTTTGGAAATATTTAAAATTCCATGGAAATCATTGGAATTCCTTGGAAATCATTGATATTCTTTAAAAATTTCCGGAATTTCTTAGAAATCACTGAAATTCCTTGGAAATCACAAAAATTCATTGGAAGTCACTTAAATTTCGTGGAAATCACTGAAAATTCCTGGAAATCTTTGGAACTCCGTCGAAATCTCTTGAACTTTTGGAAATTCTTGGAATTCTCTGCAAATCGCTGAAATTGCTTGAAAATCGCTGGAATTCTATGAAATTCCTTTGAAATCACTTTAATTCTTTGGAAATCATTTAAATACATACGACATCACTTGAATCCCATGGATATCACTTGAATTCCTTGTAAATTACTTGAATTAATTCGATATTACTTGAATTCATTCCAAATCACTTGAATTTCTTGGTAATCACTTGAATTCTTTGTAAATCACTTAAATTCATTCGAGATCATTAAAATTCCTTAGAAATCTCTTGAATTCTATAAGAATTTATAAAATTCTTGAACTATTGAAAGAAAATTGTTAAAATTCTTGGAAATTTTTGGAAAGTAGGTACTGAAATTCTTTGGAAATAATAATAATAATAAAAGATCACTGGAATTCCTTGGAAATCACTTGAATTTATTGGAAATTATTGGAATTCTTTAAAGATCTCTTGAATTCTGTAAATATTAATGAAATTCTTGAACTAATGAAAGAAAATTGTTGAAATTCTTAGAAATTATTGTAAATCTCAGAAAAGTACTGAAATTCCTTGGAAATCACTGAAAATTGCTTAGAAATCTCTGAAATTTATTGGAAACTTCAGAAATTCCTAGGAAATTACCAGAATTTCTAGAAAATTGTTGACATCCTTGAAAATTTTTGGAAATGAGCTGAAATCGCTGGAATTCTATGGAAATCACTGAAATTTCATGGAATATTCTTGAACTCACTTGAGTTCCTTGAAAATCTTAGGAATTTTTTTAAAACCTCTTGAATTATTAAAGAATCAATAAAATTCTTGAATTAATAAACAAAATTGTTGGAACTAATATTTGGAAATCTTTGGAATTTACTGAAATTCCTTGGAAATCACTGAAATTCTTGGTAAATCTCTGGAATTATTTAGAAATCTGTGTAATTCCTTGGAAATCATTGGAATTCCTAGGAAATCACTGGAATTCCTAGGAAATCGTTGGAATTCTTGGGAATCTTAAAAAAAATTGGAAATTTCTGGAATTGAGGTTCTATTGAACCCAAATTCAGCTGGATA
Source organism: Cantharis lateralis (assembly GCA_963170105.1). Lineage (NCBI taxonomy): Eukaryota > Metazoa > Arthropoda > Insecta > Coleoptera > Cantharidae > Cantharis > Cantharis lateralis. The sequence continues at coordinate 3,180,674 of OY720627.1, forward strand.
TTTAACATCTATTAATTTTTATTCTAAGTGTCTGCATAGAAAAATGTTAAAATTGAACAAATTTGTACTTTTGTGTTAATCTAAAAGCTGCTATAAAGGATGTCTTTCAAAATATTATAAATTATAAGTTATAGTGTGAGAGGAAGAAGCATGAAATACATCAAAAGTCGTCCTATTTATTTGTATTTATCAGAATCGTGAAATGTGAAAACCAAGGCAATGCAAGAGTTATAAATTTCTACGTATGGTTGCAAAAAATGTTCACATTGACCTATGCAACATGCAAATTAAATTTTGCATTATTGTGTAATAAATTAAGCCAATCAAAATTTCTGTGATATCGAACGTGTTTATTATTACATGTCACTGCGTGAGAAATCGTCATCAGGAAGCCTTAAAATTTAGAAATGCTTTTACCTTGACTTTCAAGTACATGCATGGTGTATTGTGGATTTCGCACACCCATCGTCTCCATTTAATTTACCAATTGTTTTTTTCTTACTTTTTAATTATACTTTTGGCGTTGAATCGTTTACTTGCATGACGGAATAATTTTTTGTTTAAACATAAAAACCATTATTACATTGGGAGATATTGCTATTATAAGCCTGTTAGCTTAATTGGTTATCAATTACCATAATAAATCACTTCATCGTTGGATACCCACGATACCTTCTCGGCAAGAAATGTTTTTATTATTTCTGCTATTGTATTGCGTGCAGGTTGTGAGTTGGAAAAGAAATTTTTCTCAAGAAATCGGAAATCTGAAAATATCGTAATGTGAAACCTGCCTATTGCGCATTGTTCTTATTATGTTGCTGTCGTTTATCGATCAATTAATTGCTGCTCCTTCTTATATAACACCTGTAATTTAAAAATGTATCACCTCTATTTAAACTTGACAAAGTTGCGAAAAATGCATTCACTGTCAATTATAAATCATTTTAGTCTCTATTTATGTAATCTTATTTGTAAGACGAGATGGTGTCATTCCACCTTATAAATTTTAAGATGTTATCGGATTAAAAGTGACTAGGTAACTTTAGCAGGACCTAAAAGTGACGGTGCAGAATTAACGCTTGATTATGTTATTGCAATTTATTGAGCAAATTGATTTTCAATTAGCACTTTGCCGCGCTCCATTATGGATTGTGGGTGAATTTTAAAAGTCAAGCTCACCTCACATCCTTAAATGTTTAAAAACAAAACTAATTGCTTCTATTTCCTGATGTTATACCAACACCGAACAACCCTCGTGTCCTTCAATTGTTTTAAAGCACGATTTGCATATCATTGATGCATTTTTTTACAGGAAACATAATGGCATGAAGTTTTTTTTTGATCGAGCGATGATAGCTAACAGCGTGCTAGAAATTTTTTTTTTATTTACCATTAAATATTAATTTCCTTTCGACATTGATTTGTCTATATTTTCAAAGCAGTGTGAAATAAATTTTGATGTGTTCCTAGGAAAAAATATGGACTCCTGGTCCATTTTCCTGAAAGTCCTCACAAGTTTGGAAATTCAAACAGAATTTTCGTAAAATTTCCATGGAATACCACATCAAGAAAACTCAAAAGAAGTGTAAGTTTAAGAATTTCAGTGAATTCAATGAATTTCTATAGATGATAATTAAGAATTTTTAATGAATTCCGAGAATTTCCAATGATTTTCTGATTTTCAAGAAAGAAAATTTCATAGATTTTCAAAGAATTGTCAAGATTTCCAAACTTTTCTAGAGATTTCCAAGGAAATTCCAGTGCTTTCTAAAGAATTCTCAAGATCTATTCTAGATTTCCAATGATCGCCAATGAATTCCGGCGATTTCAAAGGAATTGCAATGATTTCTCGAAATTGATCTAAAAAGATTTCCAATAAATTCCAGGGACATCCAAGCAAATTTAGAAAATTTTCAAACAATTCCAAAGATTTCGAAGGGTTTCCAAGGAATTCCATGAAATTTTTAAAGATATTGGGGGAATACCACAAATCTTCAGGAACATTGAAAACAAGTGCAAGTTTAACAGATTCTAATGATTTTCAGAGAATTTCATATAACGATTTCCAAAAAATTTCAATAGTTTCAAAAGAATTCAATGGATTTCCCAGAATTTCCAGAGATTTTCAAACAATTTTAGAAAGTTTTTGAATTCCAAAGAATTTCGAGAACTCCTAATGATTTCCAAATAAATTCAAGTTATTTCCGGGATTTCTGGTAATTTTAAAGAAATTTCAAAGACATTCTAAAGATTTTCAAGGTATCCAAGAGATTTACAAAATTCCGAGAATTTCAACGATTAGGTTCCAGAGAATTCGGAGATTTCAAAAGATCTTCATTGGTTTCCAGAGACGGTTCCAAGAGAAATTGTTCGGGGGAGGGGGCAGGCTTCAATATGCCAACTGATTCTCACCCCTGGTGTATATCCCAATTAATTTATCTTTTTTTAGCTTTTATGCGCAGATAAGTTGGCCAAATTATAGGTAAATTTTACCAAATTTACGGAATTTTTTTTTCTTTAAAACAAAAGAGATCCGGAAGAGTCGTAAAACTTTCAAATGGCGGTCTCCGTGCTTCGAAGGGCACGTTAATCCGGCGGTGGTTCCCCTGGATTGATGATTGCCACCATCAACCATTTTAAACAGGATTACAGGTATTCTTCAAACCGGTTTAAGCAGTCGTGAGGTCTGAATGCTTAATTCTCCCCTATGGTAGAGGCTTATGTCCAACAGTGGGCAGAAAAAGGGCTAAAAAGAAACACAACATTGAGGGACAGTCCCCCCCCTCTCTCCCTCGTGGGACCGTCTATGATAATTTCTAAGAAATTCCAGAAACTTCAAAGGAATTTGATGGCTATCAAGAAGACTCAAAAATTTCAATGAATTAAACAAATTTGGCGGATTTCCAAAGATTTCCAGAAATTTTAAGAATTTCAAGAATTCCCAATGATTTCCTAATTTATTGCAATGATTTCTATTTTATCAATTAATAATTTATATTTCTATTCTATCAGGCAAATTTACGGAATTTTTAAAGTTTTCCAGAGAAAATTTTCACAGATTTAGAAAACTCAAGGGTTTTCAAGCTCATATTATATTAATATCTAAGGAATTCCAAAGATTTCAATGGAATTAAGTGGATTTCCAAAGAATTCGACAAATTTTCAGTGATTTTCAAGAATTGCAGAGACTTTAAAAAATTTGAGGAATTGTAAATATCTCTAAAATATTCTAGAAATTTCCTATAATTTCAATAATTACGAATGAATTTCAGAAATTTCTTTAGCTTCAATGATTTTCAAAATAGATTTCATAAGATTTTTTAAATATTTTTCAGGGAATACCACAGATTTCCCTGAAAATTAAAAACAAGTGCTATTTTAAAAAATTCTAGAGACTTCGAAGAAATTCAATGGATTTCCAAAGATTTCCAAGAACTTCCAAAAAATTGGATGGAATTCCAACTTGAGAGATTAATAAAAAAATCTACAATTGTTCAAAAAATTCCAGAGAAAACTACGCCCTTGCAATGCGACATGAGCAAATGAATTTCCAAAGATTTCCGGAGACTTTTTATTGCAAACTACATATTTTATTAAAAAATATTTATTTTTAATCCAGTTTCCAAAATCAATAAGTTATATTTGCCAATCGTTTCTACTATATTTTTACATAATTTAAAAATTTATTCAAACTTGATTGCGTATTTTTCATTATTCAAATATTAAGAGTTATTCGTGTTTTGCGTTATTTATTTCCAAACATTTAATCGTTAGTTTCCGCTACTCTTGAAACACTTCTTCAGGCAAACGCAAAAAATAAATTGATCTTCTCATTTGAATATCAAAATATCAACTTGAGTAATATCAATATAGGTATTGCAATAATCTTGAATATTAAAACTAAATTTAGGGGAATTCCCAAATTATTTTTTTTATTTTTTTCTAAAAGTGAAATGAAAATAGAAACAACATACCTATTATAGAAAACATTAAGTAATTTGATACGAAATTCATATTAAAAGGTGGAACCCCTCGATATTTATAAAAAAATATTGCGTTTCACCACAGTTACAATAATTAATAAAATTGCAACATTTTTTATTAGTTCATTGTGATACAAATAATATCCTCGCTGTTTTTTTCCGAATAAATTATGACAAAATTAGAAGCAATACTTTTAATTATATAATAAACCGGTGGCCGTACAAAATCAAAGAAGTGCCCGTTTTTGCCGTTAATTAATAAAAAAAAACAATTTCCTTTCGTTTAAACCAACGTTGTTATTATGATTGCAGATGTTGTAAATTAAATACGAAAAAAAAGCATTATGAAAGTTTAAAATTTTTAATCGATTATTATTAATAAAAAATTTCTAGTTCCTTCTCGATTTCATAACTCGGACAAAAATATTGACGTAGGTTAGTTTAAGTTATTAATTGGACCTAAAATATCACAAGAACCAAGCCTCTAAAGAATACTAAACCAGCGTTACGTCACCGCTCTACTTTTAATTTCTTTAAGATTTGCCCATTTATAATAAATTTTTATTTCTGTAAGTTTAACAACCTTGTAATTACGCTTTTTTCTTAACGCACAACTTAAAAAATATCACAACAAAGAAACTCGATTATTAAACAATAACGCATTAAACCTTGTTTTCGCAAGAGCGGCGAAGATTTCAATGCAAGATCAAGCGAGTAACCATGAACTGGTCTTCCCCTTCACGCGCGCCACTGTAAACTTTTAAACGTGCATGTGTGAATGGTCCAATTTGAGTGTCACACGTGATGCAAAAAGACCACTGCCTGATCTTTCTACTACTATATAAACCCACCTTCAGCCCTAAACAAATCATACTCAGCCAGTCTATCTTACAGTTCACTTGCACCTCACCAAACAAAACAAACCAATCATGAAATTCTTAGTAAGTATAAGATTTATTGTTCTTTCGAATTATTGCTAATTAAATTTATTGTTTTTTCTCAGGTTTGCATTCTTGCTCTTGCAGTAGTTGCCTTCGCCGAAGAAGCCAAGAAGAACGAAAAACGTGGACTTTTGGGCTTGGGTTATGGATATGGAGATTCTCTCTCTCTTGGTCACGGAATTGGACACGGAGTTGCATATTCCGCTCCAGCTGTTAGCATTGGACATGCCGCCATTGCTGCACCTGCTATCAGCTACGGACACGGATACGGTTTAGGATCTGGACTCAGTCTTGGACATGGAGTCGGTTTGGGACATGGACTTGGATACGCTGCCGCTCCAGTATTATCTGCTCCAATTTACAAAACCGCAGTCCATGCTCCAGTCTTATCTGCCCCAATCGTTAAAACCGCCATCGCCGCCCCAGTCTACAGCAAAACCATCGTCGCTGCTCCAGCCCTCCACGCCGCTCCTCTCGCTTTAGGACACGGATTAGGATACTCCAGCGGTTTGGGATTATCTCACGGTTTGGGATACTCCAGTGGATTGGACTACTCTCATGGATTAGGATACTCCAGCGGTTTGGGATTATCTCACGGTTTGGGATACTCTTCCTTAGGACACGGATTAGGATATGGTTATGGAAATTTACACCATTAAGTATTAAGTCAAAATATCTGTGAATACATTACATTATGTAAATTACATAGTGAATTTATAAATTTTTCATTGTCATGCAATATTTCTTCGCTATTTTTGTAAATAGTAAAAATCGTTTAAATAAATTATATTTTAAATAACTTCTTGTTTCCATTCCACCTAAATATCATAGTCAAATTGCGTAATTTTGGCAACCAGTACGTGAACTAAATTGGATGCTTTTTTCTACAAGAGAGTGTTCAAGGTACACGCAACCTTGTATCAGTTCTTATATTTTCTGGTATATTAACTCAATTGTGTTGGGTGGAAGCATTTGGGAATAACAAATAAATTTGGAAACAGAAAATGTTCATCAGATGTGGGGTTTGGCATATAAATCGCAATAATGTGCGAATTTATTGCGTCTGGTGATTGTCCAGACTCGAACAATGATGAAGTAAATTTCTTATGGAAACTACGGATTATCATATAAATTACAATAATATTTTATTTTTTAATCGCTTCGTTGTACGATTGCCTCACATTTTCGAAACATCCTCCAATAATAATTGACACACTAAGGTAAATATTTTGCAATATAAATTTAAGATTACCTGGTGGCAATGGTCTTATGGGCTCATCACAATTGGTACTTCGTTGAGCAATATCCGAATGGAAGTGTAACTGATGAATTTCTTCCACATGAAGAAATTATTAAAATTGTAAAAATTACTTATTTTTTCCAAGCAAGCCAAATAATTGCCATGAAATTACCACAAAAATTCCTTTTTCTTTAGGTCTTCTGGTTTTTACTTTCCACCTTCCGCGATCCCAAAATTGAGTGAATTTACTGGTTTTGCCCTCTTATAAAAATTTGTACGACATAAACGCACTGTTAAACGCCTTGAAAATGCACAATTCCTATAATTTCCTTCCAGAAGGACATCAAATTTCTCTCAATTTACAATAAACAAATTATTTTTTTTAAATTAATTTTCATTATTATGAAATAATTTTGGAAACGTAATAATTCGAAAACTTTCGGTGCCGGACTCGACCGGAAATTTTTTTCCATTTTCTTATTAATTAATTAACTAACAATGTGGAACTCGATTGCCCAAGTTGTGCGGCCCGAAGGCCGCACTGACCAGTCACTTTTAAGTAAACCTTCAATTTTCAGTTTTTTTACAATAAAAATTTACCAATCGGGGGTGTTACGAAAAGAAAAGTTACAGAGAGTTAAACTGCTTCAAACCCGATGGTTTAGAACAGCGGTTCTCAAACTAGGGTCCTCGGTCCCCTAGGGGACCGTGAAGCGGTTTCGGTAGAAACGCGAAAAACTTTAATGAAAAATTTTAAAAAAATTAATCAATAAAAATTTAATAATTACATAATAGTATTTGATATATTTTATTTGTAAAAAAATGCTTTATTTGCTACAGCCTATAAGCAGTACCGCACCGTAGGTATGTGGTACCCTTGTGCATAGTATTTGGCGTTCCCGATTTCTTTAAAATAATATAATGTTTCTTTTTTTATTAAAGGGGTCCGCGACCCATCGAACAATTTTTGAAGGGACCGCCACGACAAAAATTTTAAAACGTTTGAGAACCACTGGTTTAGAAGGTGCGAAATATATCATCGATTACTACATAATTTCCACAGTTTCGAGAACTCCCAATGATTTCCAAATAAATTCAAGTTATTTCAGAGAATTTCCGTAAATTTCCGTAGGATTTTTCAAGGAATTCCAGAGATTTCCAAAAAATCATTATTTCAAGAGTTTCAATGACTTTCGGAGATTTACAAAAAATATCAATGATTCCAAAAAATTCTAAAAATCAATCAAAAATATCAAGAATATTCAAGAATTTTCAGATTTTTGAAAAACTGATACTTAAATGGATTCTAGAAATTTCGAATGAATTATGCAGATTTTCCCAAAAAATTTCAATTAATCAAACGAATTTCCAGAACTTTTTAAGAATTTCCAAAGAGTTTCGATAATACCTAATGATTTCCAAAATTACAGTGATTTCTAAGAAATTCCGTAAAATTTTATGATTTGCATCGAAATTTTCAAGATCTCCAAGGTTATTCTAGAAATTTCCAGAGATCTCCATAAATTTAATTAATTTGAATTGAATTTTCAATGAAATCCACTGATTTTTAAAGAATTTCAGAGATTTTCAAAAAATTTTAAAAGTTTTCTAGAGAAAACCACTCTAGGGATTTCAAGTGAATTATATTAATTTCCAAGGAATTTCACATATTTCAAAAGAATTAAGTGGATTTCCAAAAAATTCAACAAATCTCAGTGATTTGTGAAGTTTGAGTCAAATTAAGAAGAAAAGTTACAGAGGACGGTTTGGAAGGTATGAAAATATCCTATCGATTATATCGGGCTGAGACTTAAAAAGCATTCAGGGGGTTACCCCAAAATCTTTTGGTGTATAACAGTTTTAAAAAAATAAAAACCAGCGGTTCTCAAACTGGGGTCCGCGCACGCAGACAATTTTAAAAAGTTTGAAAGCCGCTGGTTTAGAACATCGGAGGAGATAAGAGACGGTTAGCCATCCCTGAAATTCTGGACTATTAAACTATTGAAAAATCTTTTTTCAATCTCCGTAATAATTTCGTAATGAAATTATGATGGCTGAGAGAGTAAAATGCAAATATGATCATAACATTTTGTGGATCTCTGGCAAATTGTGGTAAAAAATTATTTCTACTTTTTATGGAATGGCTGAAATTTCAGGACATAAATATTATGGTTAATAAAAAGCTGATCAGCTACTTTTAGAAATGTGTGGGAGATTTCAAGATAAGTAATCCGGCGGAAATTCGCATTGATGATATTAAAATACCTTTTTTAAGTTGGATTTTTGACAAACTGTTAATATAAACTTTCCTTTCACTTAACTTAATAAATCACTTCCGACATCTTGACGGAAAATATTCAGCCTTCGAGCGATTTTTAATTTTTTTATCATTTTATTCCCTAAAAGTTCGTTTTCTTCACTTTTCCACGCAGAATTAACTGTTTTGCTGGAAAATCATAAGCACTAACTGCATCAGGTCGCCAGTACAACCTGGGCGGCAACCCTCCCTAAAATCACAATTACCCCCCCCCCCCAAATTAATCACAATAAATGTAGATTTTTTCCGTAACTTTTAATTTTATTTTCCAAAATTATTGGAATATTCAAAAATAAAAAGAATAAAATTTTTCTTGACGAACATAAATTTAGAAAATTACTTAACACTCCCTCTGTATCCTCACGGTCATATTATAAAACGCGATAATTAGCTGCACGCAACAGTTTATTTTGTTATGTCTAAAAATATATTTAAATTAGGGTTTTTATTAATTTTACTAAAAGCATCCACCCTAAACGTAAAGTTGAGGTAAATATGTTTAGGAATCATTCCACATTAATTTAAAAAAACATCCCTATTGAACACCAGATATCTAAAAGTAAGAATTTAGAAGGTAAGGAATCTGTTTTTAAGTAAAACTCGGAAACTGTTCCACTTCAAAAACAACCCTGTTTTTATAAATATTATCATTATCATCTTATAATTATTTTATTACTAATTGAGACATAAAGGCCATTGGCGTAACAAGAATTTTGTTATGTGTGGGGCTGAATAAAAAAATTAAAAATAATTATTTTTTTATGGATTTTTAAATGCTTAATTTTTAATATATTTCCAGACTTAACCTGCTAGAGTTTAGAAAAAATTCAAATGTAGTTTTAAACTAAAAATGGCAGTCATTCTAAGCACATTTTACGCAAAAGCTTTCTTATTTTCGTCGTTAGTGCTAAATTGTAATTTTTTAAAATCGAGTACAAGTGTTAGTAACATAAAAACCGAGTTGCATAAAATTTACTTGACTAAACTGCAATAGGTACAATAATGTTGCTTTCCAAATGGCATAAATTTCCAGTTTCTAATTTTTTCTAGAAAAAAATTAAAACAAAGCAGCTTTTAAATTTTTCTATAGTATTTTGTCATGCCAACACTTATTGAATAAAATATTTACTAATAGCGTTTTTTTTTCTATTTGGTTTAATCTCATTATACATTACACGTCTCGTTTATTAATGTTTGCCGGACACGCCATTCATTTAATCGGTGTTTAATTTTCCATTAATGCTCAAATAATGAACTTCAATTAACCAATTAAAGTTATTGGTTCGGAACGATCCATCTCAATGAGAGATCTTATTCCCAATTAACCCCCCCCCCCTCGAAGCAGATATTTGATATTTTAACAATTTTTCTGTGTTCTACAAATTTTATTATTATTTTGTTAATTTACCAAATCCCCCCCCCCCCCCATATACTTACAGTGCAATATACATATCAATTAAACCCATGGACTGAGGTTGTAAAATAAATATTAATCGATTTTTACTAATTTTAATTTTACATTTACAAATTTCTCCGCTTCAACTTGGCAGTTAAAAGCTTTTAAAATGTTTTAATTTGCATTCATTTGCATTACCAAACCGCACGTGCAACAATTTTTATGACCAATAAAACGTCTTTATGCATCCGCCGATGATATGAATAAAGAAAAGAAGTAAATAAAAAAATTATATTTTTTTCATAAATAAAAAACAACAACAATAATAATAGCGACCTTCGTAACAAATAACACAATTACATTTTTATATTTAATAAAATTAATATGTTCAATTACCATGTTCGTGATGTAGAGGAGGTTCTAATAGATTGGATGGTCTTAGTACCATGTGGTTGTTTTGAAAAGAAGGATGTTGATTATCTACATAGTTTAGGTCATAATTTTGCTGGAAGTTGGGATGGTTTGGAAGATATAATGGCAATTGGAGATCTGAATGACCGGGTTGAATTCCAGGCGCCTGGGTGTGTTGGTAATGTTCTTCTGGATTGAAGGCTACCTGATTGTGATGGTAATGTTGTTCGTCCTGAGATTCCAAGTTGGGCACTTCTGAAAATTGCTGATGAGGCGAAGGATGGAAATTTTGTTGTTGAGGATAACCTTGCTGGGGTTCTAATTGAGGTGCTTCTGGAGTTCCTTGTTGAAAATGAGAGGGAAGGAAATGTTGCAATAAATGGTGATTACCGTGGAACTCGACGGATGCTGGATAAGGATGTGCTTGCTGAGGATAATTATTTTGAGGTTCTAAATTAGGCGTTACATTGTGGTGCACTTCTGGAACAGGCTGATGAGAATGAGAAGGAACAAAATGTTGATTATGAAGTTGTAAGACATGATGATGACCGTGGAAGTCCACAGATGCTGGATAAGGTGGTGCTTGCTGAGGGTAAACATTTTGAGGCACTTGAGGTTCTGGAACAGGTTGATGAGGATGAGCGGGAAGGAAATGTTGATTATGAAATTGCAAAAATGGATGATGACCATGAAACTCAACAGACGGCGGATAATGTGGTGTTTGTTCAACAGCTGGTTGTGCAGGCAAAGCTTCGGGCCGATAAAAGTGTTGAGGAACCAACAACTGAGGATGAACCGGATGTTGCAAAACAGGCGCAGGGAACGTAGCTCCTAATGGAAGAACAGGCAATTGAGGTCTCTTTACATGGAAAAAATGTGGACGAGGTATTAAATTTGGATGTGCCACTGGAGTTTGGAAGTAGTAGTAGTTTGGCACTGGTGGTTTAATTGGAACAATATTATGAACCAATGGTTTCACTGCAATTTGAAACGTTTCCGGTGCAACCGGCTCATGTACAGGCTTCATAATCGGAATCATCGGTTTCCATTCTTGCTCGACCTGACCGAATGGTTGTGCCGGTTTATGAAGAGGCAGATATTGTCTGCTTGGTGCCATTACTGGTTTCCACAACTGCTTGATGTTCTGCTGAAGCACGGGCTTCAATATAGTGATTGGCTTGATCACTGGCACATATTTCACATTGATTGGGCTATAACCAAGCAGATATTTTAACCCACGTGGATTTACTCCAATATGTTTTCCCAAGGCATAATGGTGACTAAATCCAATCGTTCTCTTTCCAGGATCTCGCGATAACAAGTCGTGAGTTTCATTAATTGGATCCAATTGAGTTTGTTCTTGCAGATTTTGAGCTTTCGATAAAATTAAGTTTGCACTTAGAAAAATTAAAAGTGGTGGAATCTGAAAAAATTAATGTCGACTGATGGTCTAAAATACAATCAGAAGGTATTTCTTACCAAAAATTTCATTTTAATCCAATTGTTTGTTAAAACTGAACTTCACACTAGCACATTCGAGTTCGACAGTAAAAGAATTCATTTGACCACGTACCGAACGTTTTTATAGTGGCACATATTTGCGTACGAGGGTTGAATAATAATTAAATCAACAACTTTTATTTTATCAATGTCATTGGCAAAGAAAGTATTGCTTATAATATTTTGAAGACATACTGGGAATACGTATTAGAATATGAAGTCATTTCAAATTTCTTTATGCGGATAAATTTGGACAAGTGAAAGTAATGCATAATTTAGTGCCAGAAAGAAAGGAAGCAAAGCCTGGAGAAATTTTGTAAAATATTTGTTTGTTTGTTTGGGAATTTGCAATAAATTGAGCTGTAAGAAATGAAGAACCAGATGCTGCAAATTTCTGTATCTGTTTCTCAAGATCTACACTCAACAACTGCTTCAAACACTCGACAGTATTTAAATCTAAATATGTGTTTGAATACAAAAATACCTACCAGAACATTACTATTCACTTGCCTATTTTTATTCTTGGATTAAATCATAAGTGCTGCAGAGCAAAATTCCTACAATGTTCATTAAACCTAATATGTGGAGTTAAATTTTAAATACATACTGAAACAGCTTATTAATCGCGAGGTGGAATATATGTCACGAGACGATAGTAGAGTAAAATGCATCATATTATACAGGCAGAAGCGTATAAAAACATTTAGAAGTTTGGTAAAACATTTCCACTGGCAATATGTACCGGGAGGGGGGTGTCCCGAGATAATTACATACAGGGGGGAAATATCCAGGTAAATTTGTGTAGACAAGACTCGGAATTCTAAAGATTTCCGAAAATTTTTAAATATTTCCAAGAATTCCATCGATCTCCCAAAAATTCCAGGGATTTCTAAGAAATTCCAATTCAAGAAACTTGCAAAACTTCCAATGATTTCCGAAGAATACTAATGATTTTCAAAGAATTCAAATGATTTTCAAAGAATTCAAATGATTTCTAAAAAATTCCAGTAATTTCCGTAGAATTTCAGTGGTTTCCAAAAATATCCAGAGATTTCTAAGGAATTCCTGAGATTTTTAAAGAATTCTAATTCATGAAATTTCCAAAACTTCCAATAATTTCCTAAGAATTGTAGAGATTTTCAAAGAATTTTAGTGATTTTCTAATAATTCCAGTGATTTCTAAAGAATTCCAGTAATTTCCGTAGAATTTCACTGGTTTCTAACAAATTCCAGCGATTTTCCAAATTTCTAATTCAAGAAATTTTCAACAGTTCGAATGATTTCTAATTTCAAATAATTCCAATGATTTCAAAAAATTCCAGTAATTTTCACAAAATTCCAAAGATTTACCAGAATTCCAACGATTTCCCAGCGATTTCAGTGATCTTGTGATTTCAAAAGAATTTCAATGATTTCTAAAGAAATCTAGTGATTTTCAAAGAATTCCAATGGTTTCTAAAGAATTCCAGTAATTTACATATAATTTCAGTCATTTACAAAAAATTCCAGTGATTTCCAGATTTCTAGTTCAAAAAACTTTTAATAATTCCAATGATTTCTATGGAACTCCGGTGATTTCCATGAAATCCTATGAATTCCAAAGAATTTCAGAGATTTCTAGAAAACTTCAAAGAATTCCAATGTTTTCTAAGAAAATCTAGTGATTTTCAAAGAATTCCAAAGATTTACCTAAATTCCAGTAATTTACTTAGAATTCCAAAGATTTACCTAAATTCCAGTAATTTACTTAGAATATCAGTGGTTACCAAACCATTCCAGAAATTTCAATATTTCTAATTCAAGAAATTTTCAATCATTCCATTGATTTCCAAAATACTCCGGGGATTTCCAAGAAATTCCAATGATTTCCAAAAATTCCAATGATTTCCAAGAATTCCAATGGTTTCTAAAGAATTTCAGATTTTTCCAAAAAAAATCAAAGAACTCTAGTAATTTCCACTGATGATTTCCATAGAATTCCAATGATTTCAAAGAAATTCCAGTGATTTTCAGAGAATTCCAATGATTTCCATAGAATTTTAATGTTTTAAAAAGAATTCCATTAATTTACATAGAACTTCAATGGTTTCCAGCAAATTCCAATTAATTTACAGATTTATAATTCAAGAACTTTTCAATAATTCCAATGATATCTAAGGAACTCCGGCAATTTCTAAGAAATTCCAATGATTTCCAAGAATTCTCATGGTTTCTAAAAAAACTGCAGAAATTTCCAGAAAATTACAAGGAATTCTAGTGATTTCCAAGAAATTCCTAATATTTGCAAAGAACTTCAATGATTTAAAAAAAATTTCAGCGAGTTTTAGAGACTTCCAAAGATTTACCAGAATTCCAACGATTTGCCAGGGATTTCAATTATTCCAATGGTTTCTAAAGAATTCCAGTAATTTACATAGAATTTCAGTGGTTTCCAAAAAATTCTAATTTTTTCAAAATTTCTAATTCAAGAAATTTTCAATAATTCCAATGATTTCCAAGAATTTCAATGGTTTCTAAAGAATTTCATATTTTTCCAAAAACATTCATCCAGTAATTTCCACTGATGATTTCCAAATAATTCCAATGATTTCTAAGAAATTCCAGTGATTTTCAGAGAATTCCAATGATTTTTAAAGAATTCTAGTGATTTTCAAAGAATTCCAATGTTTTCTAACGAATTCCATTAATTTACATAGAACTTCAGTGATTTCCAAGAAATTCCGATGATTTACAGATTTCAAATTAAAGAACTTTTCAATAATTCCAATGATTTCTAAGGAATTTTAATGATTTCCAACAAGTCTCATGGTTTCTAATGAATTGTAGAGATTTCCTGAAAATTTCAAAGAATTCCAGATATTTACAAGAAATTCCAAATATTTTCAAAGAACTCCAATGATTTTTAATAAATTCCAGTGATCTTCAGAGAATTTCAGATTTCCTAGAATTTTAGGAGTTTGCAAAGATTTCCAAAATTCCAACGATTTCCCAGTAATTGCATTGATTTCGATAGAATTCTAATGATTTAAAGGAGTTCCAATGATTACCAAAAATTACCAGTAATTTACATAAAATTTCAGTGGTTTTCAAAATATTCCAGTAATTTAAAAATTTCTAATTCAAGAAATTTTTTATATGTCCATTGATTTCCGAGGAACTCCGGTGATTTCCAGATAATTTCAAAGAATTCCAGTGATTTTCAGAGAATTCCAAAGCTTTACAAGAATTTCAATGATTTTTTTAAAAAATCAGGGATTTTCAAAAGAATTCCAACCATGTGTACACAACATTTTTGGGATATCTACTACTACTTGATTACATAATGTAAGTTTTCAGCTTTTTCTGTCCACTGCAGGACAGCGTTTCCACATGAAGCTAAATTTCCAGTCCTATAATTACGACTTAAATAACTGAATTTTACCCCCCCCTCCCTGTTAGACAAACCTGAAATTTTTGTAGATGTCCTGTCATTAATTTAATTAAATAAAAACCTTCCCTTCGCGTCTGCCAAGACGTCCGGGAGTATACGTCTCAGTGCAGGACAATCAGCCTGTTTCTCTATCCTCGGGGGGGGGGGGGGTCTTGACTGACTTGCCGAACGTCGGACTTACATTCATATTAATTCATTAATTTTCCTCGTCGCTCTCTACGACCAACTACTTTCTCTTCCGCTATTCTTCGACATTCGGAAAGCAGCAAGTTTTATTCTTTTCTTCGGCCTACAATCTCTGCACTTCCAGATTTCCAAGCAATTCCGCCTCCCTCACAATGTAATAGAGTAATATTCTGGTAAACACTCCACAGGGTCAGTATGATAAGAGAAGGCCGTATAAGATAAGTAAACCTTATGGAATTTCCAAATAGGTTGTTTCTAAAATCTCCATAATATCTGATGCTAAAGTATAATCAGACACTTAAACATTCCCAAGTTACATTGTTTACTGCATAGCCAGGGCAAAGAAACTATAAATCTCAATCCACTACCTTAATGTGTGACCTGAATGAAATGACATCTAATTAAGATTACAGGTCGATGTAATGAACTGAACTCTGAACAAACAGGCTGAATTTTCAAACAAATTTCCCGAACACCCGGTTGAGGAAGTCTGTGGTTCAACCACTTACTTTCAAAATGTACTTATGCGGTGCTGTAAGAAAAACTGTATCATATAAAATTGATTATTTACGACCACAAGTTTTTCTATGCTAATAATATCTCACACTTCATAAATTTAAAAAGCGAAAGTTGATACAAAGTGGAGCTTTAATTGTTATGTAATTATGCAGTTCAACAATTTGTATTTGTTAACCACTTTGATACGGTTCTTTCAATCACCCGTGAATAAATTACGTGCAGACAAATAAAAAAAGTTTCATTAATTACACAAATTGAAGCTTTTCGATTCGTTCCGTTCGTACTGCATGCCTGAATTAATAAAAAACGAAAAAGGCAATCATTTATTTAGGTATAAACATTAACGACAAAAACATAACGGAAACTCAACATTACAACTAGAAAGTCAAAACTCAAAATTTTCCTACCACTGCACTGGATTTTCAAACTTATTGGTGTTTATAATCGACACAAGTTTTTCATTCGTTTGAATTTTCGCATTTTTGGACAAACCGTCACCATCATTTTCTGTATACAATTTTTCGTATTTCGCATAATCCACGGATTCCGGTTCTGGAACGGTGTAAAAATCAAAGTCTCCGCTGGAGGTTTCCCTAAAGCAACACTTTTCTTCTTCGGAGGTAACTCCTAATTTATCGTTCGTCTTGTTGATATCCACCACTTTACTTTGTATCTCTGAGCTGCTGAGGTCGTAGTCGAAAGGTACGGACCATGGTTTGGATTCGCTCTCGCTGCTCGCCAACTGGTGCAGCTGCGGAGTGAGAACTCCCAGATATCTCGTATGCGCAATTGTCTCTTCGCCCACCTCTGGCTTTTCGTCATTTTCGGGTTCATATTGCACTTGTTCGTCCAGGTAATCCTTCGGGATCAAATAAATCCGAGTGAATTCCTTATCGTCTTCGTAATCATTTCCTTTCGCTTTTGGCACAGCTTTCGTTTTCTTCTTCTTATAGTTAACCTTCTTCACCTTTTTCTCCGGTTTAACGTCATACTCTTCGTACTTAGAAAATCCCCTAGGGAAATTAGTCGGATTACTCGCATCTGGTTGGTTACCTTCCGGTTCGGCTATGTATTTATAGCCATGTTGCTCCGAAAGAGGATAATTTTGCCAAAATTCATTTACGGATTTTTTGAATTTATCTCGTGAAAAAATGTGGTCGTCTGCCTGTTGAGGTTCTTTCGCGTAGTTGTTCTCGCTTTCCGAATAATCTTGGTTAAGTGCTTGGTATTCGGGGTAGTTGTAATCCAGCTGTTCTTGCGTTAACTGCACGTTGCTGTTTTCGGCGTTGTTGGGAACAACAGCGGTGTCGTCGTCTTCATAGATTATTAAGTGTTCGGGTACTTCTTCGACGTTTGCGTAGTCGTAATCTTGGTAAAGCTGAGGTTTGTGAATAAATTGTTGACCGCCGGGTTTGCGTGGACTTGCTGCAGGCGGAGGAGGTGGAGGAGGTTGCTGCGGAGCCGGAGGTGCAGGTTTCGACGGTGGAGGTGGTGGTGGAGCTACGGGCTGTACACGTGGTGGCGGCGGAGGTGGGGGTGGTGATTTAGATGGAGCTGCCGCCGCTGCTGGAGTGCCTGCTGTTATTGGTCTGACGTTTTTATTCCAATTGAAATTTAAGTTGAATGTTTTTTGGAAGGATTCGGATAAACCCGCCGGTGCTGCTGATGGGGGCGGTGGTTGCATTGATGCCGATGGTGCTGGCGGAGTAGCTCGCGGAACTACAGGTGGAGATTTAGGCGGTGCCTGTGGAGTTCTTGCAGGAACGGGTGGAAGTCGTGGTGGTGCCGGTGGAGCTTTTGGGGGTGTTAGGGGAACTCGCGGTAAACCTGGTAAAGCTGGGACTGATGGTGCTCTGGGACGCATCGCTGGGGCTGGTCGAGGTGGTTGCAACGGTTGCAGTGGTTGTAATGGAAGAATGGGTGCTTGAGCGGGAGGTAGCGACGCTCTTGGTGTTAATAAATCAAAAATGGCTGGTTTTGGGGCGGGTGGTAAAGGTTTTAGAGGCGGCGGGAATGTTGACACTCGGGGAGCTGGCGTCGTGGGGGCAGCTTGCAATTGTGATGGACGTTTTTGAATGTCGTACCCGAAAGCATCGGCTACACTTCGCAGTATCGTGTCCAGCGTTCTTTTGTCGCGTTCCATGGGAACTCTTCCTCCGGAGACGACACATATTTTGGCTAACACTAAGACCGTTAAAACTATATGACACTTCATTGTTTACTTATCCACTAATTTATGTACACTAGAAAATGAGAAGCTTTTCGAGTCGTTGCTTGAAATTAACTAAATTAATATTTGACGTTTAAATTTCACTTGTTACAATCGACTTATCATAGCATAGCATGGAGAAAGGGCGTTTTTCTACTAAACTACTTATTTTCTGTAATAGTTGGTTTTTTCGCGAAAGTTTATTATGTAAAGGTATTATTTTATATGGCGAATAAAAACTGTCGCAAATCGAGTAGAACATAAATTAATAGATACTTTAGATGGTCAATTTCGAAGTAATTACGAGGATGTCGACATGCCTTTTGTGTGCAAATATTTGGTTTTAGTCTTTGAATTGCATTGTCAACGATGCATTGCAAAACTTTGGATTAGAAACCAACAAAAATTAGTTTTAACATTCGGTATCACGTGTGGATCAGTGAACGGAGAAGGAAAGTCGTGTCATTTTGATCAAGCAGAAACATTTTTTGACCACAATGTATGTACAAACAAATTCAAACCACCACCAAGCCGTAATCTGCATTGAAAAGCACATGGAAGGGGTTGGGATCGTACAATTTATATTTGAAATAAAAATTAGCCCAACAAATAATTTTGAAGATTTTGGTATTATTTTGGAAAATTAAACCATAAAAGTTGATTTGGTAAGAGTCTCATGCTCCTATTGCTCAGTATGCGGGTTTGTAAAGCCCAATAAATTTTATTTCAAAATTCCAACCCCAGTACATCGCAATATATTGGAACGCAATGGGCGGGGCTAGCCACATGAAAACAATCAATACAGAATACGCCCCATACCCGATCATAGGGAAATACCATGGGAAATTAATCTTTTTTAAATTCCTACTTTTCACAATCTCAACCTCAAACATTAAAAATTCGGGCTAAAAAAGCCAAAAACCGAATGTGTGTCTTCGATTGGCTGTTTCCATAAGGGTTGGCCCCGCCCATGGCGTATTTTTATTTTATACAAATATTTTTGAGCATAAAAACACTCTAAACTCCTGTTATTAAAAACATCCCTGCAGCGGTCCCAACTCAAAAACTACAGATTTACAAATACGGGATTTTTGAGTTAAAAAAATTCGTTTAATAAAAATTTGCTGCGCAAAGGTCATTTCAGTTGCTTGGAAAATAGAGCAATTTAGAGTTAAGTAAATTACTTTCCGTTCATCCGCAACATTGTTAATTTGAGGGCCGCTTTGGTTGGCTAGGTGTTACCTATACAAAAATGTGTATTGAATTTTTTTTTCTTTTGTATGATGAAGTAACATAAACGGAGATAAATTATGTCATAATTTTGATTGCCTTGGCCAAATTATGCGTTACAAGCAACGAAACCAAATAACCATAAAAAATGCAAATTGCGAATAAATAGCATTTGAACAAAATTAAACCATGTATCAAATACATAAAAAGATAACTTTCTTTTTGTTAGCACAATTATCACGCCTATCAATAAACTCGTTTATCGATCAACTGATTAATATGCTTAGGAAACGCGAAACGGAACTGCTAGTTATGAAATTCATCCTTTACGCTATTTAAATATAAATGGTAAAGAATGCAATTGCGTTAACCTTCTGCATATGATAAAGTTCAGTTCGCTAATTTAATTATTTTTATAACAGGGGAAGCCCCCCCACTTTGGGTGCAAAGCGCAATTATCCGCGTCCAAACAAAAGATTTACGTTATTAAAATTTTTAACCCAAAATCGTCGAGTAAACAACTTCATAAATTTCAACAAAAACCTTTTGTAAACTTTCGTCCAGCTTATTTTTAGCTCTATATATCAAAGTTTTGGCTTGATTGCCAAGATTATAAAAATGTACTTTATTCAACTTGCAGGAGCCAATAAAAAAATGTGTAGCAACACAGATCAGCATAGAAACAAAGAGTACACAAACAGAAAATAAAAGCAGCAAATCGCCAGAAAACTACGAGAAGGGGTAAGTAAACGAAAAAAAATTAAATTTCAAAATGATTCCCCCCAAGCCTTTCAGATATTTTTCAAAAACTGAGAACAGAATTGGTGGACTTGCACGACCACCTGGGACAGAAAAATCTAAAATTGTAAAAACATTAAGTGATAATAAAAATTTATTTGTCCACTGTTTAACACACGTATATTATATATAAACATTTAAAGCTCAACGAAACGGTACAGCAAAATTGCAACTTGATATAAAAATATTTTAAATTTAGGTAACTTTTTATCATCTTATGGATACGTTTACACTCTTACATATTAAAAATATTAAATTTGACACACTGGATAAATGCTCGCCGTACAAATTCACGCACGTAATGTAAAATCTGTCAACAAAATAAAACTTTAACTTAAAATTACGTTTTCTCTTATTTTTTTCCTAATCGGGAAATTTGTTTGTCAGGTAAGTGTGCATGTAGTCATATACGACCAGCATAATGGCTCCACCTGGACCCAGTCTCATAACCTTGGGTAGTAAGCCTTTGTATAGGGCGGCAGCACTGAAATAAAACGAAAAATTTTATCAAAAAAGCCGGTTGAATATTGGAGAATGGGGACTTACCCTTCTTCTCGAACCACAGTAAACATCGCTCCTGTAGTTGTTCTGTACTTTACTATGCCAAGCACAGGTTGCGGCCCTTGGATTCTAGATTTTGCAACATCAAATGGGATGTTAATGCAAGAGGCCAACGTCCCCGAAACAAAACCTATTCCGACTTTTCTGAAAAATTCCGCTAGAGGGTCCTAAAAAATTTTAATATTAAAAAACGAAAATAGCCATCGTGAAGCGGTAGACCACTTAAATGTGTCGTTGAACTTGCAACACTTGAATAATATGATTAGCACACATTTTATTGGTTTAACCACTTCATGTTGACGGCACAATAATGAAATTAGGTACTTCGTATTCGGGTAAGTATCCTTTCACCGAATGATAGAAACCAAAATAGAACATGTTAAAGACGCCATTTCTTGCTATCGTCGCGGTTATCCCTTTATTTAGTCCTTTCAAACCAAACCCATTTTCGTTCACTATTGATCTAGTTACGCTCCAAGTGCTGGGCAATTCCTTACCGGTAGCACGATTTGATTGTAGAGTTACTTTTACAACTTCAAATGGATTCACCAATATGGCTTCTGTTACGCCCGCTCCTAAACCAGCTAAGGAAAATGTCTACAATAAAGAAAACTCTATTGAATATCGTTCTGACCTTGATTGAAAGATCAGAACATACAAAGCAAAAATAAAAAAGAAACTGTAGGGTAATCGTATTAGAGTTTTTCAAATTATTTAACTAATTTCGAAAAAAAATTGTCGATGCCAAAGATAAAATACATAGTTACAAAGCTGATAAACACAACAATAAGTGTTATTAAAATAATTAAAAAAATCATAATATTGATTAATAAAAAATTAATTCGAATTGATAAGATATCAGACCATAAACAAATTACATAACATCGAAGCAAATTAAATATAACTTCTATTTGAAAAAGTAACAAACGACAGTTTATTTTGAAACAAATTTCTTCCAACCCCACGTTGATAGGATAAATGAGGGCTAAGATACTTCAGTTTATGCAATGGCCGCAACGCAAATTTGTACTAAAATTAATTTTGCAATTTCGAACAGCTGTTTTTGGAGATAAAAGTGGCCAGCCCAAAATAATGTAATTTAGCCCATCCCAAAATGTGGTTCTGGTTACGCCACTGATTAATAAAAACTAACTCTTATATAAATTTTACAACATTCGGAAATATAAAACATAAGTTACAGTCAATAAAACAAAAATTAATGTGTTTTTTTCAAGTTTTTTATTTGATCGTTAATTTGTCGTTCAATACAAAAATATCAAAATTGGACTTAGCAACTTTAGTCCACTGAACAAAGTCGTCGAAAATTTGTTTCAAAAAGTGCGACTTTGGACTTCAGGCCAAAATTATTGAAGATAATCATAAAAATTTAATGTGCATTGTCTATGTGAATTTTTTTTGAGGACTCTTTGCATAATATGTTCGGACTCGAATTAGAAACTGTAGAATGTAAGAATTATCCCCGATAGTTGGGCTTTGTTTAGGTCGTTTAGGCTACAGCGCCATCTTTCGTTCAGTATATTTAAGCCGATTTAGAATTATTCGAAGAATTGCGTTTTTCCGAAAATGTAATTTATGTTGTTATCTTAAGCTCGAGTAAATAAGATATCGAATTTTTGATACCTATTTCTATTTGAACGAAATCTGACGTCACGCGTCTGTTATTTTGAAAAACCCTATTTTTAGATTACAAGAGAAAGCGATAAAATGCTTACCAAAGGCGTTGGTGCACTTGCACCAAATAAAAATAGCTTTTTGTACTGCTCGAACGTAAAAAACTACAAGAAAGGGACCGGATGTAGCAAAAACAATGAAAAAAATTCAATTACCTGTTCGTTATTACTTTGACGGCGCGTTTGGGCGTTTCGGCCAAAATTGGCGGAATAATTCCTTTCCAAAACGAAGTCAAACCCTCGTGCCGGTACATTTTCTTCATGCAATCGAAGACACCTGCATAGTATCGGGGATCACTTTGTGTTAGAACTTTTCCACTTTGAATCTGCAATCGGGTTTTCACCAAATCTAGGGGGTGCATTATGCATACTTCCACAAAACCTACAAAACGGAAGTGTAACGCTTGATTTGTAAAAATAACCCTCCACAGTAGAATTTTAGTAAAAATCTCACCTGCAGACCCACCGGCCCCGATTTGAATTCCGGCCTGTTTCATTATTTTTTTAACCTCACTCATTTTGTCGTGATTAGCTAAAATCCATGGAACTTAACGAACTGTCACAATCAGCTGACGAAGAAGGAATACCTTCACTTAATTATTGTGAAAATTCTGCAAATCACGTAAATTCGCGAGACAAAACACCTCCACATTAACGTGACAAACGCGAACTAAACGTCAAATTGACAAAAATTCGTTCACAGCTGTCGTATCATCTGTCACTAAAAGGAAAATTTTATTGGTTAAGATAATTCGTTCCAAGATGGTGATTGTGTTTTTCCTGTCGTGTTATTATTAAAATTATCACAATTCTCACACGAAAAGATGATATTAAGTTAATGCTCGCATAAATGAATCGCCGTGACAAATGGGGTCGCAGACGCTAGAAATATTGCGGCAAGGAATATGGGCTTCCTTGACAGGAGGGTGGTTTTACGACCCCCATCAGGCCGTATTTTGTAACACATTTCACATTTACCTTTGGCTGTTTTTGGTCGGTTTACCGTTTTCGATTTATTTGGTAAGTTGCACTTTCTTAATTTGCAAATTTAATCAATCATTTCGTGACCTAATTAATGTTTTCTTTAGTGCTTCAGACCTTCAGTTTTTCTGTGGTATTTTTACTGTGGATTGTTTTCCGTCATATTTACCGTCATCAAATTTGTTAATTATGGACTTCATCACATGTACGACACAACCGAATGTATTCAAGAGGAAGTGAAGGAAGATGAATGGCAGAAAAATAAAAAGTGAGTCGTGTTTGTTGTGATTATTCACGAGTCTATCCGATTTCTTTTGTAGAGAGGAAGAAGGTATCGAATTGAAAGTTTTACCTAAAAAACGTACTCCCGACACACCTAGACCTTTAAGTAGAACCCTAGCCAATATCGAATCGGGTGTTGTGGCTAGCACAGATATTGATAGCTTAGATTCGAACGATTTTCCTCACACCGATGTAGTCGACTGTAAAACTAGCAGCGTTATCGGTAAGTTTACAACTTTTTAACACTTTCACTTGTCGTGGGGGACTGAAGCTTATTTACATGGGGCTAATTTTATGGCTACTTCTAATTTGCCATTCTCACACATACACGTAACTATCTCCTCGCTCCCTCCATGCCCCTCTCGTTTTCTGATACTTTCACGATCTACGATAGTTCTAAATTTCTCCCTGCATTCCCAATTTTTCTTCTCTCGAGTCTTCGAGACTGGAGGATCTGAAGAGTACGGAATACTCTCAAGTGTAAAGGGAGAGTATTCCAGATCACAGATTTACAGCTACGTTTTGTATTTGGTATACCAATTATACCTATAATTGTTCCGAATTATTTTCGCATGGTAATATTTGGTAATTGGTACTTGGAAATTATCCTGTTAATCTGCTTTGCAATTTCTACCGTGTGTACTTTCACAATAATTGGTTTTTCCGTGAATTGTGAGATAGTCTGGGAGCTCTCGGGAATAAATAATCCCAATTTGATAAATGCCCAGCCTATCTTTAAGTGACTTGTTTTTTAACATTTTCCTTACGATTTGATTAAGTTGGATGTTTTTAAATTCGAAAAGCTGACTGTTAACTTGACGAAAGTTTCTAATCTTCTAACGAAATTTTTAGATTTAAAAGCGGAAGTTCATCATAAAAACTCTTCCGAAAGTAGCGAAGAATTATCAGCCGAACCAGTAAGAGATCTTCAATTAGAAATTCAAAATTCCGACGTTCTTCCAGATTCATCGCAAAAAAAGTCATGTTTGGTAAAGAAAGATTATTTGGAGACTGTTCGTGCCAACGACGAAAACAAATTAACAAAATCGAAGAAAATTCGCCGACAATGGAGCGACTCGCCGGATGGCACAATAATCGATCGTTACCGTCCTTTATTTTTCAGCATAGAATCGGAACCTTGCAATCCAAAGATATTACCTTCGCCACGTAGACACTCAAATTTCACCAATAGTTTTAGTTTTATTCCTACAAATACGACAAACGATATAAAACCAACAGGTTCTCTAGAATTGTGTTACATCGAAACAAATCCCAGTCATATGTTGGGATGCGAAGGTTATTATTTCAAAACGACCGGTAATCGCAAAGGAGGAGTACGACGTATACGTTCAACCGCACTAGAAACTTCCTGTTCGCCTCCCATCTTGACGATCCATCCCAACAGCTTAGAAATTATAGGCGGCAACAATAAAAATACAAAAAATCCTCTACCACCACCGAGTAGTACTCTAGTGCGAAATCAACACCTCAACTTATGTCCCTACTACGGTTCCGAAATTGTTTACCCAATTGCAGAACAATCGGACGAACATCAAACTTCCCACGGTCCCGATTCCGATTTAGATTCTCTACCTCACAATTCAGATTCCGATTATGACGAACAAAATGAAGGAAGTCATTCGCCGCTATTGGTTCGCCTTCAACATGTAGATAGCGTGAAAATGATACGTGCCGTTCGGACTGTGCCTAATAACGAGAAAGAAAATCGTAGTTTGCACGAGTATCTCCCAAAATGTGATCAAACCGTGAACTCTAACGTGAGTGACGACGTGGAACGGACTAGTGCAACGTCTAAAGACGCGCTGTTAGATAATAACGATCATTCGAACTCGAGTGCAACTCCCGAAATGCATGATGCACGGACAGATTGTTACGCGACAGATAATGAGTGTAGTGATAAAAAACTGAGCGAATCGATCCATTCTGATAGTAGTACAAGTGTGGAATGCGAGGAAAGTGTTTTGGAAAGAGGGGATATGAGTCGAAGTTGTACTATTAAGTTGAAGTCTGTAGATGACAAAGATGCAGATAATTCGTTTTTAGATTGTGGGAAATACGTAGAAGACTTTGATGAGAGTAACGTCAAAAACGGAGTCAAAAAGAGAAACAGGAAGAACAAGCGAAGAAAGTGTGGCAGTTGCGGTAAACCGGAAGATGCCGGTAACAGATCTAGTCTCGTCGAACTCGATTTAGATTTACTCTTCGATAATGACGACGAAGATAGTGGAGAGCACCTGAAGCGAAAATCTTTAGAGCGACACAACAGGGATGACTGGTCCAGCAGTACAACTGTTTCTTTGGAACACGATGTCAGCAAAGTCCTACAAGAACCTACACCTTCTACAAGAAATTTGGGTGAGTCTTACACTGAATGCGAAACGTCATCTATTTTGATTTTTGTATTTCAAGTAAAATTTAAAGCGTAACTAGATGACGTTGAGCACCGAACGATGTGGCTTTGTATATTAATTATTTTTCTATCTAGGTGCGATCCCAAAGAAAAGTTTGTCGAGTTATCACCACGAATTTCAAGAACGACCGCCGCGTGTGGTAAGTGCGCTAACTAAAAGTGAAGGTAGGCGAAAACACAGTGATCGGCATGCAGATAACAATGCAAACCGACATTTTCACCGTAACAAGTCGGCGAAAGAAAATAAATTAACTCAAACGTTGCGCCAAAACGAAAATTCCGTGGAAGGTTTGGAATGTTTAGTTATTCCGACGCATCCTGCGCCGAGATTGAGAAAGTTGAGTATGACGAGACGTAGCAATTCTAAGTCAATCAAACCTAAGAACGATTTTTATCAAGAAGCCTCGTCGAGTAGTTCTAACAATGAATTGAGCAGTTTGTTGCCTACCAATCCACTTTTATCAGCGTTCTTAGCAAGCAGGCGTGAAATACCTCCCACTATTTGCGTGTCACTACCGTTAGGGGACAACATTAGGCTCGAGCAGCGGACTTCGTCGCCGAGGCCCCGTCTAAGACGGACATCTCGGGTTCATCGCAGATCGTTACACAATCATGCGCAGCCTGGTGGTCAAGAACCAAAGTCGAATCAGCAAGACATAGCTATAGCAAGTTCTATATCTTCTGGTCATGGAACGCATCGTGCCAAATCTTTTGAAGATACCTCTCATGGTTCAGTGCATTGTTTTACGGATGAACATGGAAATTTTATTACTTATACTTTTGACGAAAAAGGTGTAGGTAAGTGAAATTGTGTAGTTGTAGCTAAACTGAAAAAGTTCAAATTTGTGGATTTTTTTAACGGAAACAAACTACAAATTTTGAAAAGTCATTCTTGCTTTCGTCCGTTATTATTATTTTATGAAAAACCACAAATTTGATAGATACATAAGTGCATTTTTTAATTTTCATTGTCAAGTTATAAAATTGTTTCCAGGAACTGCAAATACTCTTGCCCCATTGTCACCATACAACAGTGGTAAAATTTTAACCACTTTGCTGAAACAAAGAGATATCTCGGCCATTTCTCACAACAACAGCAACAATAATAAAAACGACATTTGGGACAGCAACAGTACGGAATCGATTTATAACAGTTCGGTTTCGATTATCCTAGATGGTGCAGCAGCGAATCAACCCCTTTCTACGACTGTCAACAGCATGATTCCGACCAACAACACGCTGCGAATTAACGCCGAACCTTTAAGGCACAGATTTGATTCGAGTTTGAACGATGGCAATGCAATCATAGGAAATTTAAGAGAAGTCTTCCCAAGCACAAACACTGATATTAATTTAGAAATTCCGAGAAACAGATTTCGTTACATTCAAGCTTCTGACACAGCCAACAATAACTACACACGCACGAAATCTTACTACAAATTTAAATTGTTTCCGTGGGTTTTCGTTAAAGTCAGTCTGGACAGATTAAACTTACTGGCTTTATTGGATCGGAATCTCACCCTATTCGAAACAATATTGTCTACATTTTTAGGAATAGTGGTCGCCGTTTTAGGTGCCATTTTGTTGCATTTAAATTTTTATAACGACCTGTTAGCATTTGTATTTTGTTTGGTTGTCGCGAGTTGTCAGTATTCGTTGTTGAAAAGCGTACAGCCGGACGCGGCGTCTCCTACTCACGGTTTTAATCGTATCATCGCATACTCGCGTCCCATTTATTTCGTACTTCTAAGCCTCGTCATTATTTTACTTCATACGAACGTAACCGAAAGTTTCCATAAGGACACTTTTACAGTTTACGGGTTTAACCGGACAAATGCTGAATTGTGCGTGAACGTTCGAAATTTTTTAATTAAGTTTATTTTATTTTTTCCTATCATTTTCTCGTTGGGTTTGTTTCCTCAAGTGAACACTTTCGCGATGTATCTACTGGAGCAAGTGGATATGTTCATGTTTGGCGGTAACGCAATGTCGAGTTTGTTGGCGTCGCTTTACTGCATATTTCGTTCAAGTTTAGCTGTGATAGTCATGTACGGTTTGGCGTACAATGGCCTAATCGAGCCTAAATCGTCGCAACACATTTTATTTTCCATGTTTTGCGCTTGTTTGGTAGCTTCGTCGTATCATTTGAGTAGAAGCGCTAGCGATCCGTCGCACTTATGGCACATCATCAAAAATCATATTTGGCCCCCCGAAATTTACCGGGAGTACAAGAAAGCTCCGAAGAAAATCGATAAAGCTAAAGAATACACCGGACCCACCGTGACGGAAGTTAAAGAAATTACAAACGAAAAGTTGAACGAGAAAGAGACGGTAGAAGAACTAGTCGATCCTCTACCACTTAAGTTACACAATACTATTAATGGACGATTAAAAAGTGACATCATTTTGTGCTCTTTAATTGCTGTGTTAGTTTTTGGTATTCACGCCAGCACTGTGTTCACCGTACTGCAACCAGAATTGAGTCCAGTTTTGTGGTACATTGCAATATCCTTAGGTTTTTTACTTCACTACATTATCCCACAATTTCGTAAACAACTTCCGTGGCTTTGTATTGCCAGACCTATTTTAAAGTCACACGAATATGGACAATATCAGGTTGAAGGACCGGCAAAAGTGATGTGGTTTGAAAGGGTAAGTGTTTATATTTTTTTATAAATATTTTCTGTACTGCGTAACTATGACAGACCTTTAAAGATGAAATTTTATTTCCAGGTTTATGTTTACTTATGTTTTGTCGAACGAAATGTGGTGTACCCACTGTTATTTCTTGCCGCACTAACCGAAGATTCGCCAAAAATCGTTGCCAAATTTGGCCCACTCAGCGGCGCACTGATCGTAGTCATATGTGGAATGAGGTGCATTAGAGGATCGTATTCGAATCAGTGCTCTCAATACATGGTGTTAATATTTACCGTATTATTTTTTAAGTATGATTATAAATTTTATCAAGAAAGTTTCTTGATTGATTATTTCGTAATGAACTTGATCTATCAGCGAGCATATGAACTGATGTTAAAGGTAAACGATTTATTTGGTGGTGGTGACTATTTTATTAACTATTTAATTTTTACAGCTTCAGTTTGTTGTTACATACATAGCACCCTGGCAGATAACCTGGGGATCAGCTTTCCACGCATTTGCTCAACCTTTTTCAGTACCACATTCTGCAATGTTATTCTTACAAGCACTTATTTCGACCACACTATCTACTCCATTAAATCCATTTTTAGGTAAGTTAAACATCAGCATATTCTGCATGCACGTCAACATAAGCACCTAAATTTTTTGATTTCCTCAAGGAAAAGTTTTCTCCTTTTATAAAGAATCTTTGTTCATTTGTAGGTAGCGCAATTTTTTTAACATCTTATGTACGCCCTGTAAAATTTTGGGAACGTGACTATAACACGAGAAGAGTTGACCACTCGAACACACCGCTATCATCGCACTTGGACCGTAATTTGGGCGCCGACGATAACAATTTAAATTCGATTTTTTATGAGCATTTAACCCGTTCACTGCAACATTCTCTGTGCGGCGATTTAATACTGGGAAGATGGGGAGCCGTAAGTCAAGGAGATTGCTTTGTATTAGCGTCGGATTATTTAAACTGTTTGGTTCACATCATCGAGTTGGGCAACGGCTTGGTGACATTTCAAATGCGCGGACTCGAGTTTAGAGGAACTTATTGTCAGCAGAGAGAAGTCGAAGCCATCACTGAAGGGGTTGAAGAGAACGACAGTAATATTTTACTACTTTTACAATTTTAGTTCTAATGTTTTAATGTTTCAGGTTGTTGTTGCTGCGAACCCGGTCATTTACCAGGTATGTTAAGCATAAACGCGGCGTTCAGCCAACGTTGGCTAGCGTGGGAAGTCACCGCTGCTAAGTACATTCTGGAAGGATACAGCATATCCGATAATAGCGCCGTGTCTATGTTACAAGTTTTTGATTTCAGAAAAGTTTTAATTACGTACTACGTCAAGGTAAGTTTTAATTTTCATTTTTATCGTTTCATTATGCATCGATTTTCTTTCTACAGAGTATTATATTTTATGCGATACGCTCTCCAAAGTTAGAACAATGGTTAACGTCCAATAAAATTTTAAAAGCTCTTCAACCAATCCAAAATAGCAATTTCGTCGATCTTGACCCGGTTTTTAATATTAATATCGATGAAGATTTTGATTTGTGCGTTTGCGGAATGACGCGCAATGCGTTCTTTCTGGTTCATGGTGAATGGATTGCTTACTGTGTCGATAAATGGGAGAAAAACGTTGATGCGACAATAAATTCAACTCTCGTCGTGCTGTGCTTCGCGCTAAGTCTTTTAGGTAATGTTTTACACCTCATTTGGTTTGTTTCTTATGGCGACTTTTACAGGGAGAAGAACGTTGGGGGCAGTTTCACACAACACCGTTTCGAGCGTCGAATTTTTTTTGTATGGTCTGCACGCTTTGTTTAAAGGCGATTTTCGTATCACGTGCACGCGTGACGAATGGGTTTTCTTGGATATGGACCTTCTGAAAAGTGTTGTTGCACCCGGAGTGCGAATGTCTCTGAAATTGCATCAGGATCATTTTATGTCGCCCGACGAGTACGAAGAAATGCCTGCTCTATTTGAAGCTATCTGTAAGCACGAGGAAGAATTGGTTATATCACACGAAGGCGATCCGGCTTGGCGCAACGCTATTCTTAGTGGAACGCCCAGTTTGTTGGCGTTGAGGTAGTTATTCATTCTAATTTTACCAAATTTGTTTTTTATTCGAGTTTTTCAGGCACGTAATGGATGACGGAGCGGATGAATACAAAGTGATAATGTTAAATAAGCGCTTTTTAAATTTTCGCGTTATAAAAATAAACAGGGAGTGCGTCCGAGGTTTATGGGCGGGGCAACAACAAGAGTTGGTGTATTTGCGTAATCGTAATCCCGAAAGGGGAAGCATACAGAATGCCAAACAAGCTCTACGAAACATAATCAACTCATCATGTGATCAACCAATCGGGTATCCAATTTACGTATCGCCTCTCACCACCAGCTATGCAGAAACAAATAAACAACTGTGTGGAATTGTTGGCGGCTCGTTAAGTTTATCAAAAATACGAAACTTCCTAGTTGATACGTTTTCCAGGTAAGTTTTGGTTTACAATTTTTAAAACAGATTTAATGCTTTTTATATAGGGTGAGGAAGCGGTGCCGGGAAGGTTGTTCAAGTGGGGCTACCCAAGATGAAATGGGATTGGGTCAGGAGGGGGTGTATGCCATGACCCCCATGGCCACCTTGGGTCACCACACAATTGGAAGTCATTCGATGGATGGTTCTCATTTCGGAGGTAGCATGGGGCGTGGTGCCAGCCTCAGTAGGACTTCTTTGGGTAAGAAACACTATCTCTTTCATCTTAGCAAGGGAAATGCTATACTGACTTATTTTTGACTCTTCGCCACTTTCATTCATAAACTTGCATCTTGCAGGTGGTAATCGAGGTAGTCTTGCATCGATGGGCAAACCTACTAGTTCAACTTTAGCGAGCCTGGCCGGTTTGTTCAAGGAGCGTGACGAAAGAGCAATATCTCAGGCTCCAGATGGACAGAGTCGGTGTGACGAACGTTTAAGCGAAGCGTCTGAAAGTACCGAAAAGGACGTTACTGCACAACGGGTTAGGGTATGTTAACCTCTCGCAATTTTCTCACCTCTCCTTGCTTGACTCTATGCCACTTCGTTCTCCACAGATTATCGACACAAATTTGGTCTACGATTGCATCAATTTAGGAAGAAGAATCGATGTGAGTTGGCCTGACGAATTAATGAGACTTAAAGGGGGTCGTTCCCATTGGAGAGATTGGTTGCCGGAAAGTGGCATGGAAGGACAGGTAAAACCGTGGAAACCTCTAAAGTTTTTTTTTTTATGTTTTATGGTTTAGGTCGTGCATCGCTGGAGTCCATGTCATCGTGATCCTAGTCGAAGATCCCACGTAGATCGAACTATTGTACTTGTTAAAATTGATGACAAATTTGTTCCTATCGCCGAGAATGGTGTACAAGATTTAGGTGCCGAAGTTTAAGTGAGTTTGAACAAACGAAATATTTTTTAAAGTGATACATATTTGTTAGGACTTTTTTTAAAATAGCACTCCCATTTTTTATACGTATTAAAGCGTTATAATATGATAATTTTAAGTGTAAATGATAAACAATATTCGAGGTGATAATATTTTTACTTTAATATAACTCTTAAGTCATATTTATTCTTAACAATGTTGGTTGTTGTTAAGTCGTTCAGTAGTGGTTAAATTTTTATGCTAAAATACGAAATTCTCATTTTTAATCATTCATAAGATTTGCCAAATACGATTAATTGCGTGGTTATCCAATCTGTAAATATAAATAAGTGATCAAAATTTAATTGCTACTTTATTTTTATTGGTTTTGAGTGTAACAACGCTTAGTATTAGGTGTAACCGTTGAGACTCAATTTTTAAATTTTGGTTTTATTACAAAAAATATGCAGGGTGAAACGGCGTTTTTATAATTTTTACATCTGATTGAACCCATAGATCCCGAAAACTTTCTCGGCAGCTTCCATTCAAGTAAGAATGGACGAAGATTTCACCATTATTTTTGTCTTTTCCTGTACCCATCAAATGAGGGCGGCACTAAATGTTACTATTATGAAAACTTTTGTTTATTTTAAATTATTGGGCCAGTCCTAGCAGTACTGCAGTGCTAGGTTAACCCGCGATAGAGTTGGAGCAAGCTCCTAATCTCTATCCATTTCCAAAAATAAGTTTCATATACTGGACCCGCATGCGGGTCGTATCAGATATCAAACTGATAAGAACAGATACTACACTTTGATCTTAGCCAAAAGGCCGAGAAGCGATATTTTTGAACTTTTCCGAATTTATTATCTCTACAACTGGCGAAAACACAATTTGTGACGAATTTAGGTGCCGCCCTCTAGCCACTACCGAGTGAATTAAATCATTCTCAGATAAAACCGGGGGGGGGGGGGGGCTAATACTGTCAACAACAGTTCCACCTTGTTTGTTGGGGGGGGGGGGTCATTGTGAGTAGAAAAGTGGTTAACAAGATTTTTTTTATGGAAAAGTGCCAATTTCGTCCAAGTGAAGATACGACTGGAGCAAATATTGAAAATTTGTTGATTCACCCTGCATGTTATACACCGAATTAATTTTATTTTTGAAACCTTTTAAGTGTTAGATGTTTCGTATAAACTTGAGTTTAGCCAAACTTTATACTCGATATAATGATGGGGACGAGAGTTTTTAATAATGCATAAAATAGTTTTTGTTATAAAGTTGGTGCTATAATAGCGTACAAAACTAGTCAAATCGATGTAAAAAAGTATTTTAAATGCGATATTATGTGTACTGTGAAAAATACCTAGCGATATTGAAAAGCACCGAATTTGGAAAAACTCAAAAGTGAACTTGGATCGTAAAAGTGTAAACGTGTTGATTGTATAATAATTAAAAATATCACTTGTTTTAGTGTATTTTCACGTCCAAAGATTTATAATATGATAAAATTATTATATGTAGAAATATTTTAATGTACATATTGAAAGGTAATGCTTATTACAATATGTGAACTGTTAACGCAGATGCCTT
Source organism: Cantharis lateralis (assembly GCA_963170105.1). NCBI lineage: Eukaryota > Metazoa > Arthropoda > Insecta > Coleoptera > Cantharidae > Cantharis > Cantharis lateralis. The sequence goes on from OY720627.1 coordinate 3,214,431, forward strand.
AAATAATTGATAGACTGATTTTAGGTGCATTTATTCATTGTATTATTTGTTCTTCTATTTTAGTCTGAAAAATTATTAACCAAAGATTAGAACAAATTTTACCTCTTTCGTCGTTTAATTTATATTTTCTTCTTTCCTGAACTTAAAATACATTGAATATTCCACCTAGCTACAAGTTTTATTATTATTTTTAATTGTGAATATTTCTACAAGTTAAGCTGTTATTTTGTACAACAATATTGTTAATTTATAGCTTTAATTTACAAAAATTTAATATAATAAATTTGGGTTTAAATTTTAACTGTTTTTTTCATCCAGTTCAGACGACACAACATCGACAGGCCGAAAAAACGACTGAGTTTGCCAGGAAATACATAAAAAATGTGATAACCATTGGGAGTAAATTATTTTTGTTTTTTTTTTTTAATAAAAACTTTTTTTATGTATATTTTTTATTTCTTACAAAAATTGTTACTTCGTAGACACAGTAGATTTTAGTTGCGCCATCTATTTAATATATAAAAAAATTTAAATTTAAATATTTTTGATTGCTTATCATCTTTTATAATGCGATATTCTTAATATATTTGAAATAATTTTAAATTATATTATACACCGAATTTTTTAAAATAACATTAATTATTTCGGAAACTTAAAATGCCACTATCGGGCGACAGAACTTTTTTGGGGTTAAAAAATACGGGTTTCCTCATTTTGTTTAAAAAACAACATATCAGCAAAAACAAATTCTAGAACAAATGCCCCACCAGCCTGTGTGATTAGATATGGAATTAATCGGCTGAATAATTATAAAATTTCAAAAATTAATATCTCCGAAACTAATAATTAATCTATATTGAAATTTGGAGAACTTATAGGATAAGTTCCCCTCAATACATATTATAAAAAATGTTTTTTTTGAGAAAAATGTATTTTTGATTTTTTCGAAATTTTTTTGAATTTCTACATTTTTAATTTTCAAATCACTGTATCTCGGAAACGGTACGACCAAATAGAAAAATGTATATAGATAAAATTGAAGGCAATGAAATTTGCTACCAATAATGTCAAATAAGTATTGCTGTAGCGATACAATTTACTGTGAGCTACTGTATATTTTCAAGTAGCGTTGGAAGAACAAACCAACACCCTGTATGTGTGTTATGTAAATAAGCTTACAAGACACGTAGAAGTTGAGAAATTTCTTCAATTATTTTGTTTTCATCATATCAAGCAATTACAGCCTGTGACAACGAAAGAAACTTTCAATTAAAAAGAAATTTGACGTTTAAGGTTGTCAAAATTACGAATTCAATTTTGAAAACTGAAGAAAAAACAATCCAGACGGCACTGGTAGTTGATGCAAACTAATTACAAGAAGAGTGATAAAGAAATTAGTGGGAGGGAGCAAAACACCGCGTTCACCTGAGCACAGGTGATGAGGACTGCAATGCGAAAAGTTAGTAGTAGTGGAGAGTTCGTGAGTTCTTTTATGCCGAATAAAGTTTGCGTTGTTTGTTTCGAAGTTTTTAGTGTTGTTTTTAAATCGTCTTTTGTTTTCTTCATTTTTTTTTGGTAAGTTTTTTATTTTCAAAAAAGTGACGTTCTTTTGTTTAAAAAAAATAAAATCGAGTTGACTTTAGGTAACAAAAGCGGGTTTTGACAACTTCTCATAAAAAAAGTCATTCTGTGAACCCGTTTGTCTTCTTCATTCATTACCTCGCACAAAAGTTAGGTAGTTACTAGTTACGTTTAAAGTTTGAAATAAAAAAAATCTGGTAATATAAATAGCGCAACTATTTTGTACAAAAAGTAATTGTCAATCAATCGGAACGTAACTGCATCGTAAGAATTTCATTCAATAGGTGCAAAGAAGTTAGCGATAATTAATTCCGTTGTATTCAAATTTGCGCGACTCGAAACGTGCGAAATTCCGTGCTTTTTCATCAAATGCTCTTCTTTTTCAATGGTCGATGAAGTAGAATTTTATTTTTGAACTTTTTCGTAAAATATCAGTTGCACGAGAGTGAAGTGTCTTTACCTACTTGTTGGGTTCACTCCCCTAACTGAAGAGCTATTATTTAAGTGGGTACTTCAACAAGATATGGGCATCCAGATGTACCCGATAAGGGTTCGCATTTGTGAGATCTAGCCAGCATCCGTAAGTGCTGCTAAAACTAGAGGGAAACCAGGGTTAATTGGCTACAGGGGTAAGTTGGAACGCGCATTCTCTGCAGTTTTTCATGATTTGCCATTTTCAAAACTATCCAGTTGACGGTTTTTGATAAAATCTGATGTGAAACAAATTCGATTCGCTGGTTGGCGCATCGAACGCGGGTCAAGCTATTTGGGTGTGAGAATTTAATTTTGAAATTTTTGAAGAGCTATAACTCAGAAACTACTGGAGCTACTAAACTATTTTTGGTCTCAAATAGTAGAAAATTTAATGTACTTTCAAAAGGTATAGAATAAATTTTTTGTCAGACGCTCACTTTGACCGCTATCTGGCAAAAACTGAAAAATGACAATTTTTTCTTTATTTTGCTATTTTTTAACGAATACCTAATAAAATGAAAAGTAGGTTTAAAATCCATACCTTTCTTACATCCTCATCTTTCGGGAGTCACCGCTTTTTACTCTAATAATTATTTTTAGAATGTTTTCCTAGAATATTGAAGCATTTCTTTGAACCACTATACTTCCACGCCTCTACCTACCAAAAAAGTCTCACACACCCACGAAAATGTTTACAACTCTTTATGCTGGGATTTATGTATGTCAGGAGTATCATCAGCTAAATTTGGTTCGTATTTTTTTGGGTTACATCAGAAATACATTATTAAAAAATAAGATTAACCGATTAACGTATTCCAATCTTATCTTGAAGTATGGCAAAACAATTGAACATTTCGGATATGATATAGATGGCAGCACTTATTAACCAATCGGATAACGTCAGATTTTGTTTTAACCACAATAAATCACGCTGATTGGTTAATAGCTTTAATTCTTCTCAGCATTTTATGCGCTGCGTTGTCCTTGTCAAAAAATACAAAGGCACATAAAAAGTGACACGAAAAATTTGTCGCATAAACATAAAATTAATTAAACGGAATTTTAATTCCCTTTATGGTTAAATTGCATACGAATCTTGCATGCTGATTATAATTAACAGGAAATTGTACTCGTTATTTTATTGACACTGATTTTGCTTCAATCTAACATGCAAAATACGTTCGAAGAAGAGTGAACCCAATACGGGGCCCTGCGGAACTCCTGCCATAGCAGAAATCGAACAAAAATTTATTTTTTTCAACTCATAACACAGATTGGCAAAAGCGATTGTAAGACAACGCAAGCATTCTTTCTCTTTGAGAATGTTTTATTGTTGACCGTTTTGGTAAAAACTACGTGCGCTTAATCGATCTACCCAATAGTTAATTAAGTTATTAGCGAAAGAAAGTAAAAATTATTAGACAACCGGATAATAAATTAAAATCTAAATTTCTGATCGGCACTGTTCCTTATTAATTCAAATAATTAAAAAAATGGGCACCTAAAATTAACAACAATAATAATGGAAGTTTTAGAGAAAGTTGGATCAACAGGCGAAAACGCAACAATTAAAATATATAAAATAATTTATTTGTGTGACATAATTTATTTTTTGCAATGCTTTTAATGTTTTAATTAATTAAAAAGGTAATTAGGTTAATTAAATTAATATTATTTACTTTGTTGCCAAAGCGCGCCTGGGTGCGCTATACTGGATTGGTTGGTTTTTACAAGGCTTCGGCGTCAACTTGGAAAGAGAAGGAAAGGTCGGATCTAATCAGATTAATTGATTTGACAATATTTCTATGCATTTTTTTTTAAGTACCTGTCCCTACCTATTGTCTTCGATGCGTATGATTTCCGGTGACTTGCTAAATTGTGTACCTACGATCGACATTAAGCATTCAGAAAACAGAAAGTGTTGTGTAGGTATTTTCAAATGATTTGCATTTGTTTGCGTATTCAATACTTGACCTAAGCAACGATAATGAGATTAACATTCTAACAGAACTAACTCCGAACTAACAAAAAAAAACACCATCGATCAGGGTTAGATAGGTAAATTAAAAATAAAAAAATTCTTGGGCGAGGAGGGGGGCAGTTATACAGACGATAATTTTTTTTCACAACGCGAAGTATTCAGTAATACCTCAGACACTGTCACGGCGAACGGATGGTAAATTTATAAATCCTGGTAACCTACAACGATTTTTAACAGTGTACTTTGAAAATATTATAGACGAAAGGCTAAAAATGGTTGTAAATTCAATTCCTTGAAATCGTTCATGCGATCACGTCGCTCACGACTTTGTGCTGTTACATCTACAACTTACAACACAGCGTAGGCACTACCTAATTTGTACAATGGAAGGAATACTCATGTTAGGCTAATAATTTGTAATTAGCTGGTATACATCTTAAGGGCATTAATTTGTTATTTTATCACACACTGAATTGCAAATGTTGTGCGGCCTGAAGGCCGCACTCTCGACCCTCCTATGGTGTCAGATTTCAATTTGACATCTATTGGCCGCTCATTGGTTGAATAATAAACAAACAGGCCAATCAGGATTACGCCACTAAAATAATAGTAAAAATGCGGAGAAAAATCATCAATCTTTTGTTTTTTCCTTATATTTTTACTAATTTTGAACAGCTAAATTTGTAATAATAATCATTTTTTTTTGTGAACTCTTAAAAATTTTAGCGTAGAATGAAGATTTTGATTGGTCAATTTGACATTAATTTTCTGCTTAAATTTTGATGCTACCTTAAATTTTCTTAAATTCAAAAGATAAGCAGACAGTTCTGTAGTTTTTTGTTAGAATTTCACAGGGAACTGCTCTCAAAATTCCCTAATTTAATAATCCAACCCATGGACTAACAGGGTTGTAGCTCTAAGGTGCCGGGATGGGAGGATTTTTTACCATTTACCAGAGACTTTGTTGTAAAATCAAAGTTAAAACGTAGAAACTGAAAAATGACGTTTTGCGTCGATGAACAAAATTCATAGCATTCATGGAGAAGATCATTGCATTTATGAATTTGTTCATCAATATGATTAATTTTGTTCATCAACAAAAAAATTATGAATCATTTTTTTCAGGGCAACTTTGAAAATCTAAGAAATAATTTCTAGGCGGCTCTAAAGTAGTACTTTAGTAGTAACCCCCCCCCCCCCGAAACGATTTAAACTATTTTTCGCTAAATTTTGCCGTTGTCGCAGCTAAAAAATAATTTAGTGCCTCCCGTGGCAGTCTTCTGTTATATTAATATTAAATGTTTATACATTGTTTTGTTTTAATTTGATTGATTATGAGAGAATGGTGAGCCAGTGTGGCCTTCAGGCCACACAACTTGGGTTATCTAATTCCGCACTATTCAACAGTACTAATAATATTTTAAATGTGTGGAACTCAATTGCCCAGGTTGCCGCACTGAACCGGCACTCTCCCGTAACCTCTCAATTTTTATAAACTATATTTTCAAGCATAGGCGCCGGATAGGGGGGCCAATGCAGAGCACTTGCCCCCCCTAGAAAATTGAATTTTTTGTTTCTACCTAGCTAGCGCTCGTAAAATATTTAAATTTTTCTTTAAAATCATAAAGCCTAACAACTGAAAACTTTGCCCCCTTCTTTATTTGACTTCTCCGACGCCACTGCTTTTATATATAAAATATTAGCAGTGCCGTAAACAGGAGTTTTTGGAGCGGGGAAAAGGTGAACTCACAATTCCTGCCCTTATATTACCTGCTATATTCGTTAGGTTAGATTACATTTTTATTATTAATTTATTATTTTAATCAGCAGCGTCTTATCCAATATGTTTTTGTTTAGAGGAAGCAGGAGCTCCTTCATTCTGAGGGCGCAAAAATTTGATAGAGTTCTGGGATTTTGTTATAACTTGAATTGCAATCCCTGAAATCGTTTTTTTCAACAGGAATTCAAAAAATATCAACTGCTATTCAGAAATCGTCAACTGTAATTCAAAAATATCAACAGATATTCAGAAAGCGTCAATTGAAATTCAGAAATCAGCTCTACTTAAAACGTAGAGCAAGAAACAAGATTATTCTAGCTAAAATGAAGCCACAAGAACCTAGTATAGGTAATATCCGGATCCTACGGAGGTAAAAATATTTGAACATAAGAAGTGAAAATATTAATAGTCCGAATAGAAGTGTCCACCTTGAGACAGCATGTCCAGGTTTATTTCTGGACATGAAAGCTCCATCGATCCATTTCTTTCCTTCAGTTTTGGTCAAGGATATTGCCCACATAAATTGACTGCAACAATGCAGTGCAACGACAATACCAAAGGTATTAATAACAATTTACTTGAATTTTCATGTTTGTTGCAATTTGCATATCTTTATAAGCCACCCATTAAACGAACAAATACGGCACCAAGTGTCCAAGTGCAGCTATTACTGTAAATTATGTCGGACAAGCAAGTAAATGCATTTATTCTAAAAAGGAGAGCTCACAAGTTTGCAAATAATATAAGATTTTCAATTGCGTGGGCCAGCGTTTTCTTCGAATAATGAACAATTTTTTGAGAAACACCAAAACGAAACCATTCGTTGGTTGGTTTACTTTTGTTTAAGAATGCGACCGCACAGGTCGTGATTCGCATTCTAAACTGCAAACTTGAAACTTGGCTCGTTATCTCTCATGCTAAACTATGCAAAAGTTCCATTTCGTCCTACTTTGCTCCTTTGTTTTGCTCTTATTCGATTTTTGGAACTATTTTTAGCGATTCAGAATAAAATCCCGTGGTAAACTCGTGACCTTGACAAAGCGAAACTCTTCGCCGCGCATGTAATTAAAATCTCGTTTTTCTTGGTTGGAAATTTTTGTGATGCTAACAGCTTTTGGCATATTTGGCATAGCATTAACATAACTGTTATGTAATGGCATCTAAATTTAGAATGAGTTGAAGAAAGTTTCAAAAAAATGTGTTTATCTTTCCGTCGTTTTCTGTACACGGCAGGCCACTGCATCCAATTGATCTTCGCCATCCAATACCGCACTTTTTTTCATCTGCCCGATCCGTCGACAACGTCTCGGACTGGTTTGATTTAATTGTGGACTTCGTGCCTTCAGTTTAATTTCACACGATATTTTTGATCTTAGGTATTGCTGGAATATCTCGTCACGACTTGTTTACCCCAGTTTTCATCTTCCGTTATAATTGTTTTACATCAAATTGTGCCATTTGAATACCTCCAGCGTTTGTTCGATTAGGAAAATCGTCGAGCATAGGAAATTTTGCTATTAGGAATGCAAATCCATAAACGCCTACTTGCGACATATCTGCATGCCAAGGACTCGGAGAAAAGTTACAAAATACAATGAAATCGTGAACTTGTTCGGACTGATGAAGAAATATGACCCCAGTCCACACTTAATCAATCGACGTCGTAACTTCAGCAATTAAATTTTAAATCTTCGAGCACAAATCATTTTATAGTTGTTAATTCACCGATCATGCAGTTCATTGGCTTTAAAAGGAATATTCACAGGTGATTCAATATGCATACCGACACTTAGGCTTAAAACTCGTTCTCATACGAAACCACTCTCAGCTATAATGGCACGCAAGAAAATTAATATTAATGTATTTCACTATATTTTCACCCATTACTAGTTTTACTGTAAATTCGAATTCCTAAATGGATTATTTACTGATGGAATCGAAATTCTGCCGGAAAGAATCTCCAAAAGTGCCAGGCAGATTTGCAATCCTCGACCGAAATGCAGAACGGAATCTTTTCTCAACTTTTTGCGTATTTCACCTTCTGGTGATACATTTTTTGTGTTTCTCATCAATGAACGGATATACTTTCCATAAAAAGCAGGTAATTTATTCGATAAGTCGTCGAGATATAATGGGTTGAAGGAACTTCCAGCGTGTAGCATTTTCTAGCTCATTTGAATGTGTTCGCAGCATTGTTTTTGTTAAGACGTTTAACATACTTAAAAAGCAAAGAAGCTCTGCTCGACCCAACACAACTTAAAATTAATCCAACTGAAATAATCTTCAAAACACATCTCGACCGGAAGTGTCTAATTGTGGGACTACTTCCACTGACGCACTTACCAATATCCGTAAACGGCAGGCTTCAGCCAAATAAGGATTCTTCCAAAAGGGGAAATAATAATTTTCGGTCTATTAGACAATAGGAATGAATAGGTAATATTTTCGCTTGATTCGGTAATTACTCTATCTTTATCTGGTCCCATAAAAATCGGTAGTATATTGTTTTATCGATAAAACAGCTTACAATCCTGAAAACAAGAGAACGTAGGACATATTTGACATATTCAGTAAAATATTAAAGATAACCGTTTTTAAAACCAGTATTGGAACTAAAAATCAAGAGGTAATTAAAATACCATGGTTAAAATTCGCTGCCCAAACGCATACGTCATACGGTGTCGTTTGGCGCAATTACTAAAGTACTTACTTTAGGCGCCGTTCGCGCATTATCGGCACTAAAATAAAACAATTGCTTTCACGGTAAGAGATTTCAATGAAAAAATCAAGAAAAAACTGGACATTATATTAATATATTTCCTTCACATGGACGCCCGATGTTGTTAGCCCAGGGCGTTTAAATTCCTTAGGACGGCCCTGCTTATTTTATTAGAGTATGCCAGCGGTTCCCAAATAGGGTTCCGCAAAAAAATCCAAGGGTTCCACCAAAAAGAATTTCAAAATGGCTTTTTTGGGAATTCTATTAAAATTTTTACAGAGTCATTTTGAAGTCCTGTGTAGCTCAGAAACGGGGCTACCAAATAGAAAAATGTATATAAACAAAAATAAAGGGAATGAAATTTGCAACAAAAAATGTCAAAATAATATTTCTGTAAAAACGATTTTTATATGACAAAAATGGTCTTCAAAATGTACCATTTACATTGCTAACGTAGAAGCGTTCTAATAATTTCCTTCTAAGAAGGAAAGGGAGGTTTTCGCTGTGTTGCCTCCTATTTTCTTAGAGTTATATAATCTTAGGGTTTTTGTCAAAGAATCATTCGGTATGGGCTGGAGATATTTTTTCAAAATTGTCTCCCCCCCCCAAGCTAAAAGGAAATTAAAAGTAGGAAGTAGGAACAGATTAATTTATTGGAAGATAGCTTTTGAAACCTAGGCTTTGTTTCTTCTTCCGCTAGGAAAGTTTGTCCATCTGCTGGTGGAATGTTGTCTTCCATGCTGAGTAGTGCAAGAGCGACATATTTTCTAAATTGTCTGGGTGACGCAGACTACACAGTGAGTAATAGGAAGATGATAGACAGGTATAGAATTTGCGTTTAAAGGTTTTCAAGAAGATTCATAACTGTTTAATTTCTATTATCCAGGAGCCACCGGTGGTCCCCCATCCGAGACCGAATCGTGTCTAGACTGATAAAAAGGCAACCGAAAGCCCACTGTGGCTGTTGGATTTTATTAAAACAAAGTTGTTTGAATTAATTAGAATTTTATTACCCCTGAGTTAGTTAGCACTTTTGCTGCATTTCATGCAAAAAATTTGTAATGCAATTGGAATTTTTTAAACAAAATGTGGACTTGAAACTTTTGACTTGGCAAAAATACTTCGGTGTCTTAAGAGAATGAGTCACTTCTGGTTAGTGCCATATATGTCATCAAAAGGACAACGAAACGTACCTACCATGTGTGCAAATAACTTGACCCAAATATTAATAAATCTACTGTCACCGATTTCAGACGCGTTTATTAATTATTATTGGTATTGCAAAAGGTTATCAGTGAAAATCGCCATTGCCATTTCAGCTGTGAGCTGTGAAGCCGAGTGAATAATTTGAAACGCCCGTGTCTCATGATGTAAGTACGTTAAACTCGAAACCGGAAACTCATTGTTCTAATTATACAACCCTCAATGACAGGTGTGTATAACACACTTCCGTTGTCTTTGTGCCCTTAAATGCAGTTTCGCGTTCCTTGGGGGAGCAGCTGCGAAGCTGAACGTATGACGGCACCACTGGAGTTTACCACAAAAATTAAATAAATTGAAAGAAGGCTGGAATCGGTAGAAGAGCCAACGAACGGAAGTTCCTTTCTCAATCAAATTTCGACAATGGAACATAATTATAATAATTCAGAAACACAAGATAAATACAAATAAAAAATCGCCACAAGCAATGTAATTAAAAATTTAAGTGTTATAGACAGGACCCGGATTTTGATGCCCGAGGCGTCGTTTTTTTCAGCCATCATAGACGATGCAAACTTCTATGTAAGTCCATAAATTCTGCAGTTAAATTGTTTTTTTAATATCTGCAATTTCAACGGCATTTTTATGGGCAATATCAATTTTCTTGGTCAAAAGCGAAAAATTGATTTTAGTTCTTCTCGAATGATTAACAGTTCAGTTTTTTCCCATGAAAAAAATTTCAGATCGTTGTCACTTATGGTGTAGATTTGTAGATTAGAAGATCGGGCGGTTTGGGGCCGCCCTAACCTTGGAGTCTGGCCTTGAGGTGGTAACAGCCTAGCGGTTAAGTGTGTTGACTTGAATGAAAATTCAGTTCTCAAAATAAAATAAAGAAATTTTATCTAATTTTGTTTGTAAGGAAAATAATTAATTAATAATTATCACAGCGTATTTCATAATTCATAAGAAATTGTGGCATAGGGAAAACACATTGAAAATTAACCAATATAAAATAACAACTGATGTGAGTAGTAAAAATATTTAGAGTGGGCCTCAAAATTAAATTACTCCTGGAGCCTCTCAAATGCTAAATCCGCCATTGACAATCACCTTTTCCAAGTCCTACTGAAGTTAGGCCAAGTATTTCAGTTGCAGGTTAAACCAAAAAATTTGGGTTAAACAATTAAATACGACGAAAAGCTGGTTTTTACGCAATATCATTGGTTAACCCACACTTTTTGGTTTAACCTGCTACTGAAAAACTGGGCTTGTTTGTCAAGTTTGGTTTAAATCGTCAAAGGATCCAAGAGCGTATAAGAGACGAAGAAACAAACGAAGAAATATTCAGTTTTATGAAAAACACATCACGTGACCATAAATGAGCGTTTAAACTAATCATTATTTTTAGTATAAATTTAAAACATTAATTTTTGGTGTTTTGGATTAAAATTTTTTGAAAAAAAAAATTCCATATGTGTTACATACACATAAGAATCATTCAGTGAGTTTTTTAAATTATAGTCAAATATCCTATGGGAATCTCGTTAATAGAGCGCAATTTATGCGCGTCACCTAATTTCAAGGAAAATCGCTCTTCTCTTAACCTTTTTAACCTTTTCTTGCACAATATCAGGGGGCCTCAAAATTAAATTGCGCCTGGGGCCTCTTAAATGCTAAATCCGCCACTGCTTGAATGTACTGATGTTGTTTTCTCTCAGGCTCATTTTCCAGCAGTCTTGAAAAGGTTTTTATCTTGATGTTTTATGAAAATACAACTTATTTAATCCATAATAGTTTCTTAGATCCGATTCGGTGGCTTCACACGTAACTTAATCAAGCTGCGTGCTACGCTGGCTTGCATTGTCTTTTAAATGACGTTATTCTTATTTAAATTATATGCAGTAAGTTGAATTATAGCTGAGAATTATCAGAAAATATATCATTTCGTTCTAAAACACAGTTCCTCTACGTTAAGCTAACAACTATCTGGTTACTAATGGCGTCATGGGTAACTTAGCAGCAAATTGCGCAATTAGTTTATTACTCGTTTTTTCTTCTCCTAAGCACCAGTTGTTTTTTACTTGCTCCAAGTTAGATAACTTTCCGATCCATCCCCATGTCATTTGCGACAAATAAAAAACACTCCGATTTAAAAATTTCACCGGTAATTTTTTTACGGATTAGTCGAGTACAAATTTCCAACCGCATATGGCAGATCGGGTTAAATAAAAATTTATCGATTAATGAAAGTGAGCTTTAAGTTGCTAATCCAAATTGAGTTCTGTAATAACAGAAGTGGATTTGCGAGTTTTTGTGCAACTTTCTTTCAGATTATTTCCTTTATTCATGCGATAAGACATTTTAGGAATTTTAAGCGATGATGCGTAGAAAGGATAAAATTCTAGCGTGAATTAATTTTTTTTTCATTTTCATTCAACGGAGATGGAGATCGTGTTCGGAATTCTTTAATGCGAGCTATTCTTGGATAATTCGGATTTCGACTGGGAGATCGAAAGCTAAACAACCACTTCAATCGATGGCTAGAAGGTCGGGGAGGCCGGAAGGCTGCCTGACCTTCCACTGTTTTAATATTAAACTAAATTTCTTAATTGTTATGCTAATGTACTGCATCAAATTTGAACTGTGGGTGTTGAACTTCATTAATATGGAGTGAAATTTAATTTATTTAAATTTGAAATGTCGAAGTCCAAGATAATCTTAAATAGTTGTTAAGTTTGCCGAAAGTGTCGCACGAAATTACGTCATTTCCGTTCGGTTCGTTACTTTGTTTGCCAATGTGGACAAGGCATTAGGAATACTATTTTGCTTTGATTCAGTGAAAAATCCGGGAAAATCTCTTAAAACAAATTTTTTACAGGGCTCTAATTTATCTGCCAATAATAATAATTTTTGAAGTCGTAAATTACTGCTTAAATGGAATCATTTCAAAGCATTCCCTAGGGCATCGAGAGATATCGAATGGACCATCAAATGTTAGCAATAAAAGAACCAGATGTTTATAAATTCACATTCAAATATCAGTTTAAATTAGATCACATAATTCGTGTTTGTCTACAACAGATACTGTTATGTTGAACAAAACGATTTACATATTTTTTTGGTGTAATTATAATATTGAAATGGAGTGATTTATTTTGTTTCCGAAAGTAATCAGGAGCGGCTTCAAATGCAATGAGAAAATAACTTTGTTTTTGTTTTTTTTTAGTGACAAATTTTAGTGAATAGATGGCACTGTTTTCATAATTAGTAATGCGGCGTATTTACGCGCGTTCAGAAAATTCATGTCTATTAATTAATTTTAGGTAATTTTGGCAATGCTAAAATACTTCCTACTTAATGAAACATTAAGAACACAAGAAAAGTAATAACTTTTAATTTTCTTTCCGTGTTCGTTTACTTCTAACAACAAACTTTCTAGTGGGTGTAAGCAGATGAAACATGCAAGGAGATTTATTTTTGGGGGTTTCACCGAACGACCGCAAATTAAATTTTTTTTTTAATTAAATACTTCATCAAATTGCTCTTTCACGTTTCATTTGAAACTTAAATAAATGAGAGCGGTTTATCGTGACTCGAAAAATAAATATCGATATAACATGAAAGTAAAAAATAATTTTAACAAGGCGAAAGTTTCCTTTTAAACAATCGACGGCTAAAAACTCGGTTACAGTGGTCGACTATTAGTTTTAAATTATTCAATTCTGACTTTTTTGTTGCCGATCAACTTACGTAACCAAATATTTTGACCGGTCTTTCCATGCCGCTTCGTCTGCTTCCATCGCGGGGAATTTGTGTTTTATATTTAATTTTATGCATTTTGAGTAATCGGTTTGTGCAACAAAATTGAACAATAAACAAGGAACTTTATTTATTTCCTGCAAGTAATAACATACGATAGCTTTTAAATATTGCGAGTTTTATTGCGTCTTTGCAATTAGAAATGCAAATTTTATTTTATAATTCATAAAACACGTTTAATAAATCCCGATGATCATTATTTATGATGTTTTTTGTTACAGAGTTCGAAGATGTTATTCAAATTAAACTGACTTGATAGTGCTGGAAAGATGCGCCTCAATGGTGAACGTCTCGAAGTCACCAACGAAAATAGTAAGTCGAACAGGTTAATCAATAATAAATTACATAATTTGCTATTTTTACGGTTTATGCAATATTCTTGACATTTATTCTCAATTATTTAATATTTAAGTCCGTCCCTGGGCTTACCTAATTCAAAGTCTCGTTTTCTACGTAAAATTGTCGAAATCGCAGTAATTAAAATTTATAAATAAAAAACAATAATAACAATGTAAACCTATGTCGAAATATTCTTAACTGTTAATTAAATCACATTTTTTTATGCAATTAGCATAAATTAAAGAGGTTAAATTAAAAGGTTCCATGCGATTTGAACTTTAAATGTATGAATAATGTTCTATTTTTATCAGATTGAAAAAACTGCATTTGAAAAGAGATTGTCTTGTTGTTAAGCGTATTAGTGACTTTTTAAATTTTAAATTGGTCTATATATACAAGGTGTTGCTGTAACTTCGCTTCCAACTTTCCATTTATGAGGGCGTGTGAACTCTAGTTTACCCAAAATCAAATTACCTTGAGCAAAATTTCCCGAAACCAATTTTTTTATTTTGTTTTGAGCAGATCCGATACCAAAAACGGGAATTTGCGCCCACGCACTTGGTAAAAATATCCCTGAAGGACAACCTAACTCGAAAATCACGGATCTAGAAAAACAGGAGTTTCTGGGTCTACGCAGTTCAGGGAAGAACGGGGTAACTAACCCCCCCCCCTCAACCGTGACCCGTTAAAGCCCAAAATCTGCTATATTAAATTTTAAAAATATACCTAGTGATTTTCAAAGAATTCCAGGGATTTCGATAAAATTCCAATGATTTCCAAAGAATTCCAATTCTATGGATTTCTAAGAATTCCAGTGCTTTCCAATATATTCCGGTGATTTTCAAAGAATAGTAATTCAAGAGATTTCCAAGAATTCCAACGATTTCTCAAGAATTTCAGTTGATTTTTAAGTATCCCAATGATTCGCAGTGACTTCAGTTTTTGTGAGGGCGTGTGGACTCTTGTTTACCTAAATTGAAATTACCTTGAGCAAAATTTCCCGAAACAAATTTTTTTATCCTGTTTTACGCAGATCCGATACCAAAAACGGGTCTTCGCGCCCACGCACTTGGTAAAAACATCCCTTAAAGACAACCTAAGTCGAAAATCACGTATCTAGAAAAACAGGAGTTTCGGGGTCCACGCAGTTCAGGGAAGAACGGGGTAACTATCCCCTCCCCCAACCGTAACCTGGTAAAGCCCAAAGTCTACTATATTTTTTTAAATTTTAAAATATATCTAAATTCTTAACAGAATATATTTATTCCCCCATCCCCTCCAGTGAAAATAAAAGATCTTATTTGTCACCGTGAAAATTTTACGCAGTGCCGTGACAAAGGTGGGGCGTTTGGGTGGCTGCACACCGAAGCAAAGACAAATGCAAAAAAGAAAAAAGTCGTAAATTATTTTGAATGATTAAACACATTTTTGTTATAATGCAAAATTTTTGGGTTCTTGCCTCTTAAATTTGATTTATTAAACTCGATTGGTATTTTTGAAAACCAAGTAGGCATTGAGTGTTGCGTTTGTTTTACCAAGATCCCGCAGCGATCAGGGGGAGTTGTCACAAAGCACAATCCTATGTAGCTGCTGTCACTCGTGTGCGTGATGACCAATCAGAGCACTAGATTTAACCGCTGTAAATAAGTGGTGACGGGTTGTCATGGCGACGGCGATAACAGTACGCTCTGCACAGCTTGACTGGATTAACGAAATTACTTTACATAATTAACAGCCTAAAGAAGCTAAAATAGAAGTTATCAAGAAGAAAGTTGAATTTACAATGAAACTAACAAACCCAACCCCCCCACCCTCATCAATGACAAAACCATATTTTACGTACTACAATCTGTAAAGCCGTTTCTGTCTTTCTCAAGGGGGAGGACAAAATTACGAACATCCTTTATGGACATATCCCTGTCGTCTACTCTACTCTGTGTTTTGACTCAAGTGTTAAAACAATTAGGGGATGTCAACGGCTCAGTGCGGCCTTCAGGCCGCACAACTTGGGCAATCTGATAATATAATAAAGGGTAGTGAATCTCCGATTGGTTCATTTGTTCTTGAATGTATAATTTTTTTGTTAGTATTTCGGTCTTTCTCTACTGCATTGAAATAATATATCTATCTTTGTCGGTGAGATCCCGTCCTTAACAGTCCCTACTCGCATGAATGGATTAACGAGATTTCAGCTAGTAAATTAAATATCTCAGCTGTAATTAAGTATAACAGTTCAAGGGAGTGGAAAAATTGAAAGAATGATTGCTTCATTCTTTAACTTTCGATGTTTCTCTATTGTAAAATTACACGAGGAAGGCGTCGAAAAGGTGTGAACCAATAGACCAAAGATATAATATGAAATATGCAGTCGATGTTGATATTTCCGTCTTTCGCTTTAATTAAAAATGTAAGTAGCGAACTGCAGTCAATTGAAAATTTTCCTGCCGCTTATTCAAACACATATAATTATGTTAAAATTGCATTGCAACACAAATTTAATGAACAATTTGATTTATTGGTAAATAAACTTGAAAAAGGTAATTACCGGATAATAATGAATAGATAATGGTAGCCCCAACAAAAATATTACGCAATCAAGATGAGCAAACACTCCTCTATCCATTAACGTTTAAACATGAACGATGTGGGTACGGAATTACAATGAGTTTAGATGAGAAAAGAAAGTACATGGCGAACTATTACAATAATGAAATGAAATTTTCATTCTCTTTCATTAAATTATACAAAAAATTGGGTGCAACAAATCGCACGTTATGTCGGACACTTTTTTGCCATCCGCTTTCTTCGCTTGGGCGGATGAAACCCGTGACCTTGACTATTTTAATTTTTCATAGATCATCTCCCGCATTATTTTAAATTTATAGTCGCATGGTCTAGACAAAACCTTGAGAATAAATTTGCATAGTATTAACGACAAAAGTAGAAAAATAGTTTTATAATAGACCGATCTACGCCCATGCTCACCAAGTCACCAATTACATAATATTGTTTGCATTTCTGTTGTCATTCCATAGGAGCAAAGGTGCACCACATTCTTTGCATAGCAATTTTCTTAAGTGGACCATTAAGAAAGCGAAATTTGAGATCCGGCCAGTTTAGTTTGGTTGATCACCGAGGGAGGGTTGTTTATTCGAGCCCAATATTTGAAAACTTGATGAGTTTCGATTTTTTTGACATTGTATTTCTATTACGCATTTACTTCGACAATTATGCCAGGCAAGACCAGAACCTTAACGGTTATTTGAAGCAAAAGGAACTGAAGAGATCAGTTTAAAGCTGGTTTATCCAACTATGACAAAACGCAAAACGATTATTAATTTTTTGCAGTGTCTTGTTGAAAAGACGAATCGCTGAAATTGGTCTAAAAAACTTCGATTAAGCTGAAGGTCGTCGTTTAATGGGAAAATCGTGCTCCATCCATATTTGGATATAATTTCGTAGGTAATGGAAATTCATAATCTAGAATCTAAAGTGCCGTTTACATGGTCGATTGAACAACTTTGGGTGTTAAATGGCCAAATTGAATCAAAAATAATAACGCATCTGCAATTATTTGTTTATAATTACAGTTTCAATTTAACCGGATTTATGGATCACAAACCGGCCTTCCGCAGACGCAACATAAAACACACTGGCATTCCATTCAACCAAAACGTCCCTCACCTGTCGCATGCAACTTGCAAGCCGTTCCAGTTGAATTTCATTTGAAATTAAAATCATTTCAAATGCAATTTTGAAAAAAATATATTCCTTGATTGGGATTCGAACCTCGGGGTGTTAATTTTAAATATGCTGAGTGAGATGCCGCTGGTTTTGGTTTTATTTATCTCTCATGTTTGCTTTTTTTTCTACTTTTGAGGAAATTTTACAGGGGGTGAATATGCAGGTAAATTTGTGTACACAAGGAATTTTAAAGATTCCCAGGAATTCCAGTGATTTTCAAGGAATTCCATGAATTTCCATAGAATTTCAGTGATTTCCAAAGAATTCGAATTCTATTTCAATAGAAATCCTACGTTTCGCATGAATTGTAGTGATTTTTTTGTAATCCTTCGATTTCCAAAGAACTCCAGTGATTTCCAAACAAATCAAATTCAATAGAATTCCAACGATTTCGCAGGAATTCTAGTGATTTTTTTGTAATTCTAGGAATTTCCAAAAAATTCCAGTGATTTCCAAGGAATTTTAATTCGATAGATTTCTAAGAATTCCAAAGATTCCCACGAATTACAGTAATTTTCAAAGAATTTCAAAAAAATTACAATGATTTCCAAAGAATTCTAATTCAATAGATATCTAAGAATTCCAGTGATTTCCAAGATATTTCGGTGATTTTTAAATAATTGTAATTCAAGCAATTTCCAAAAATTCCAACAATTTCTGATGAATTCCAGTGATTTCTAAAGAATTTCAGGACTTTCTAAAGAATTGCAGTGATTACCAAAGATTTCTAATTCAATGGAATTCTAGTGATTTTCAACGAATTCCAGGAATCTCCGTATAATTCCAGGGATTTCCAAAGGATTCTAATAAAATTTAACGATTTCCCAAGAATTCCAGTGATTCACAAGGAATTCCAGGGATTTCCAAAGAATTCCAGTGATTTCCAAAGAAATCAAATTCAATCGAATTTCAACGATTCGCAGGAATACTAATGATTTTTTTGTAATTCAAAAAATTTTCAAATAATTCCAATTCAATGGATTTCTAAGAATTCCAACGATTTCCAGTGATTTTCAAAGAATTCCGGGGATTTCAATAAAATTCCTATGATTTCCAAAGAATTCCATCGATTTCGCAGGAATTCTAGTTATTTATTTGTAATTCTAGGAATTTCGAAATGATTCCAGTGATTTCCAAAGAATTCTAATTCCTGTGATTTCTATTAATTCCAACGATTTCCAGGAATTACAGTGATATTCAAAGGAATTCCAACGATTTCGCAAGAATTCTAGTGATTTTCAAAGAATTTAAATTTAATAGATTTCTGAGAATTCCAAGATATTCTGGTGATTTTCAAAGAATTTTAATTAAGAGATTTCCAACCATTCAACGATTTCCCAGGAATTCGAGTGATTTACAAAGTATCCCAATGATTTACCAGCCAGTGATTTTCTAAGAATTTCTGTGATTTTCTAAAGAATTCCTGTGATTTTCCAAATAATTCCATGGATTTCCATAGAATTTCAGTGGTTTCCAAAGAATTCTAATTTAATTGAATTCCAACGATTTTGGAAGAATTCTAGTGATTTTTTTGTAATTCTATGAATTGCCAAAGAATTCCAGTGATTTCCAATAAATTCTAATTCAATAGATATCTAACAATTCCAACGATTCCCAGGAATTTCAGTCAAATTCCAATGATTTCCAAAAAATTCTAATTCAATAGATTTCTGAGAATTCCAGTGATTTTCAATATATTCTGGTGATTTTCAAGAAATTTCCAAGAATTGTAATTCAAGAAATTTCTAACTATTCCAACGATTTCCCAGGAATTCCAGTGATTTCCTAAGTATCCCAATGATTTCCAGGCAGGGATTTCCAAAGAATTCATGTGATTTTCACAGAATTCCATTTAATTTCATAGAATTCCAGGGATTTCCATATATTTCAGTGATTTCCAAAGAATTCTAATTCAATTGAATTCCAACGATTTCGCTAGGAATTCTAGTGATTTTTTTTGCAATTCTAGGAATTTCCAAAGAATTCCAGTGATTTCTAGAGAATTCTAATTCAATAGATTTCTGAGAAATCCAATGATTCCCAGAAATTTCAGTGATTTTCAAAGAATTCCACGGTTTTCAATAAAATTCCAATGATTTCCTAAGAATTGTAATTCAATAGATTTCTGAGAATTCCATAGATTTCCAAGATATTCCGGTGATTTTCAAAGAATTCTAATTAAAGAGATTTCCAAGAATTCCAACGGTTTCCCAGGAATTCCTGATGTGATTTCCAAAGAATTCAGAAAATTCCAGGGAATTTTAATGAGTTCCAAGGAAATTTCAGTAACTTCCAAAAAATTCTAATTCCTAAAAAAATAATTTCTAATATGAACATGAAAAATCATTAATCGAATTCCACACCAATCAGACACTAGAACATTATGACGGCCGCTAGACCGCCTGACATCATTTTATTACATTTTATACTAACAATTTATTTCTCCTTGGAAACGAAAACCGGAGAAAGAAATTTAAGGACGAAAATAACTGACAGCCCCCCCCCCCTCAATCTTAAACTAATCAAGCAACTCTGAAACGAGTTTGCTTCCTCCGATCCAATTCTGTACTGAAAATGAAAAGTAACAATATGTCGTGCGCCAGTCCGCTACTGTCGTTTATTTTTTTCTATCCATAAGTTTACTCTTTTATGCAATTGCATGACGGTGGTTAGATTTTTAAACAAAACGCGACCTTCTTGTAATCCGTACGACTCCGTGATTTGTGACAACATCAAACATCTCGATTGATTTCTTTAAATAAGTTTATTTTTGGATATCATATAATTCGTGTCTCTTGGAGCAGGTTGTTACATTTTCTTGTGTCTCGGTTGATTATGCTGGTAAGATTTTTTAATTTCCCATTCTCGAATATTTAAGAAGTTTCCTTAGGTGTGAAAATAATGAAACGAAATAAATACAGTCCCACGTGGGAAAACGACTTTTATTGGCTGAAAGCCAGCAGAGTATCGGAGTTCTACGCCCTTTGCACACTGTGCAAGCAATACTTCAATGTGGACGGATTTGGAAGATCCCAAGTCGTCGGACACTCCAAGTCGCCAAGACACATCGAAATTGAAAAAAATCGTAACATCATCACGACGCCGTCGTCATCCAAAACACTGCTTAACGAGGACTTTTCGAAATTAAACAAGGACGAAGAAGTAATCGGTGCCGAAATTTTGTGGACCTTAAAGTGCATCGAAAACGCGTACACATTCGACGGGTTCTACAATTACGCGCCCTTTTTCAATTTGATGTTTCCAGATTCAACCATCAGCAAAAATCTCGACTTCACCAAAAGCAAACTGAAGTTTCTGGCTCTAAACGGAATCGTCCCTTACGTTGAAAACCAAATAAGGACGAACCTGCAGGGCAATCCCTTTGCTTTAATTTTCGACGAAGCCTACTCGGATGGCAAAAAGCAATTGAACGCTTACATCCAGTACTGGTCCAACTGCGACGATAAATTCGTGAAGCCAACCTACTGCGGTTCCATCTTAATCTGTCGACGAAAAAACAATAATCTAAAGGAGTTTTTCTTCGAATTGACCAAAAAGTTTAACTTGGATTGCTCGTTACTGCTCCAAATCAGTTCCAACTTGAAGTTCCACAAACTTATCCTTAAAGACCTCGAGGACCTTCATTCCACGTCAATTTTGGACATCTCCACCTGTTGTGCTCTTCCCATCTACACGGCCTTCGTGACCGGTCTTAATTGCATAACCTTCCCTTATACGGAATTTTTAAACGATTTACTCTTTTTCCTAAAATTTTCCAACCTGAAGCGCGAAGAAAACAAAAAATTGGAGGTGCTTTCCGAAATCTTATGGAAATTTTTCGGCGAAACAAGTTTCTCCAAGTGGTTGCAATTTAAGGTCGCGATTTTAAAAATTATCGAAAACTACAGCGTGTTGAAAGATTGCGTGGGCCAGGCGATACCGAAATGCGAAAATTTAAGAAAAGAAGTGGAAAACTTTTTTAAATACAAATACCTGTTGAAAGTTTTGAAAGATCGGCGCACGCTGGTCTATTTGAGTTTCATCGTCAGCGTCATCGACATTTTCGAACCTTTACTTTTGGAGTTTTTGAAAAATGGACCGCTGGTTTACACGTTGTACGATGAGCTTGGCAAATTTTTGTTTGAACTGATGGCGCAGTTTTTGAAAAGAAATGCGATTTCGAGAAATGGTAAAAAAGCGGAGGGGGATTTTCTGATGGGCGTCGATTGTAAAAATGTGGAGTTTCATTTGGATAATATTTTTTTTAACAACAGCAAGAAGCAATTGAACGTGCAAGTTTCGACGAATTCGAAGATGGTGACCGAAATGCAGAAGGAGTTTTTGCAATTTTTTGTCGAAAGTTGTTCGTACTTGCAGAAGACGTTACCATTGAGTTCGACGTTTTTGAAGGACGTCAGGCATTTGCATCCTCTCCGAAGGGACCTGGAGGCGATTTCAAGAGTTGCTGAGACTGTGGTGGACGCGATCGGTAAATTGGAGACACTAAATTGTTTGTTTTGTACGGAAGGTAAGGATAAAAGTGGTTTGCGCGATTTGATTGGTAATCAGGCTAAATTGTACATGTCGGAGAAGGATTTGGCTTGTGATAATGTGATGGAGTATTGGAAACGCTTAGGGCAGGTGAAAAATGGAACCGGGGAAACGAAATATTTGCAGTTGTATATTTTGGTCAAGTGCGTCATGGTTTTGAATTGTGGATATTTTCCTTCGGAGAAGGATCTCATGATAAACCAGGCCATCTTGTCCAAAAGTGAGGACGATGAGGTGGCTTACTCCATTCGGCTCATTCGTGACTATTTGGGTAAAATTGGTGGAATACAAAATTTTGTGATCGATAAAGACATTTACAAGATGGTCAAAATCTCGCAGAAAAAGTGTGGGGGCACCTTTAAAAAGGCTGCCGGCGGAGTGAACAGGATTTCGTTCAGGAAACCCCATATAACGGTTTTTAAGTGAAATTTCGTCTTCAAATCTGCAAAATAGTAGAAAACAGGGATGTAAATCCAATATTTCTGTCCAACAAAAAGAGAAATAGTAATAACAGCTGAATAAAAGTGGGAGGAGTCACTTGCTTTTTCTCCCGCTTTCATGTTGCGGGAGTAAAAGTGTCACTTTACTGCCTGCAAAAAGTTTATTGGACAGTTTTAAAAATGGAATTACTACAAAAAATGTAGACGATCAGAAATTAAGTTCTTACTTCGCCCGAAGTTGAAATGAGGACTGGTCATTAGTAAGTCACGCATTTACCCGCCAACGCAATCACCGGCTTTCCGTATAAAATATATTAATGATATAATCATTATTCATACGTGGATTACTCGTTTGCAGTTGAAGAAATTCCCAGGAGCAATGTAAATTTTATAAAGCACTACTACCACACCTTATCACTCAACGTTGTAGATAATTATGGTAATTAATCTCTTTCTGGCCTCCATTGCAACAATTTAAAAAGACAATGCGACATATTACTCCCTGTTCCTGTCTTGTAATTTTTTAATTATCATAAAATATCATAATTGGTATCTTATTAAATCAATTAACTAATTACGGAAGATTGCGTACAACTGGTTTTTTTTTCGAGAAAACTTCATTTTCGCACTCGCTTGACAGCTCGTGCTTAAATCTGTCTACTCGTTTAGTAACCTGTTCCCTTTCCTACTCATTGCGTAAACTACCATTTCTTTAATTAAATTAAATAAAAATTATTATAAATGAATGTAAGCTTATGCATTGTTAATAAAACATTTTAATTATAATTAATTAATAATCTACTGCACCCGATACTGCACCTTAATCTTTGATAAGCGCATTCCACATGAAGTAAACTTGATCACAGTTGTGTAGAAAGAAAATTCCTACACAAAGTTTCGTCGAGATTAATTTAAAAGTGTGACACTGTGTACTTAATGGAACCTGTACGTGAGGAAGTCTTCGCTTCGCTGCGACTTAACAAAATTTTACACTGAACGTAGATCCAGCCCTGTAAAGTATAAATAGAAATTGCAAGTTGTTTACTAAAAAGCTCACTTTAGGTTTATTGTTTTCTCCAGGTTGTAAGTCTGTGAAACAAGAAGAAATTTGTTTCACACGCTAAATTACAATTTAAATGCGAAATGTATGAATAAACATGAATTTCCTTACAGGCACACAAAAGTGAACGTAAAATTTGAATTTTAATCTGCCCATTCTCGTAAACTTTTTTCAAAATTCCTCGAATTATGCTTAATCGACTCAGTGCAGCACTTGCAGATTACAGAAACCCAGCTTATGACAAAAACTTTGTTATTGATTTTATGTTTTCACTTCAAATTAGTGCGTAAAAGGAAATTACACAATTAAATTAAAATCGAAAACGATTAAGTTTGCATGTGTAGACTCGCGTATTTTTGAAGTTATAATTAAAGCGTTTACGAGATTCGTTTAGTGCTTACTGTCAGCTTTAATTTAGGCAGAGTTAATTAAGTCGCTGAAATGTATAATTATGTACCTACACAAAATTTATGTATTAATTTAATTTAATTAAATTTCGTATTCTTGATTCCACCAGTCGATAACTCAACAGCCAATGGCAAGTCAGATATGCACTGTCATGACGTCATAAGGGAGAAATCTCTCCTTGGCGGGAAATTTAATTCCGGGTATAACTGAATCCGGCTCTGTTGGTTCGCTGAGAGTTTAAATTAAAATTACCTTCATTGTATTTTACTACACACCGTTAAAATTTTAAGACGACAGCCATAATTATCAAATTAACTTTTAAATACTAAAATTATTGCTTATTATTGCGATACGCCTGAATTCAACGTGAACGTAGCAAAAAAATGCTTTGAAATTTTTACAATGAACCTGCTTTTATTGCTATGTATTTTATATTTTTTTGAATAGCATTGTTGCATTCGTAGCAGGAAAAATTTAAACAATTAATTTAACGGTTTATCACCCATCGAAAATTAATTAATTTAAGATTCGTACCCAGCGATACATTTTTTCCTCTCATTATGAAACGCGCAGAGCGGAAAATCTAATTAAAGTTTTATGTTGGAGTAGTAATTTAATGGAGTACTAAAATCGGTGCAATAAATGTAACGAAGTGTATACAGGTCGATAAAATCGAAAATTTAAAAAATTTATTTTCGCACTTCACTTTTTGCACCAGCAATGTTTTATTCGCTCGTAAAACACATTCACTTTTACGACCGACTTTTTCATTCAAAAAACTTGTTTCTAATTTACGATTTAGCAGTTAATTGTTTATATTGGGGTAGATTTATTATTATTAACCATTATTCTACTTTCAAATTTCCAGTTTCATTTTCTAGAAGGGCAGGAATCTTTAGATTCACGCACTTGGTAAAAACATCCCTGTAGGCTGCCCGAAGTCAAAAAAATAGCGGTATTAAAGGCCAGGAATATCTGGGCACACGCGACTGAGTTTGGTACATAGGAAGAACCCATTGTGTCCCACAGTCGGGACCTTCGCTATTGCTATGGCAACGACAGGGGCCAAGTAAAGAGAAATTTGTAGAAATCTGGGAAAATTTGAGGAAATCTTAGCAGATAGGCGTAAAACGTAAAAAACCTTTGGAAATCTTATAAATTCTAGGAAATCAATTAAATTTTAAAAGCGAAAATCTTAAAGCAATCCTGAAGGAAATTCCGGGAAATCTTTCAAAAATGTCGTAAAAGGAAGCCTGTGTATTAAAAGTTGTCCTGTCGTCAATTAGCGGAGGCTGTACATCGAGGGAGGAATCGCTGGGGGAAATCTGAAAAAATCAGGGAAAATTTGAGAAAATCTTCGAAAAGCCAAGGAAATCTTAGGAAAAAAGAAATCCAAGTAAATATGGATAATCCTAGGAAATATACTATAAAATCCACGGATAATCTTGCTCATAGATGATTTTTTGTGCTTTTTCAAGGTTTTCGAATGGAAAACTTAAGGCAATCCAGGAGGAAATATCGGAAAATTTTTCAAAAGTCATATAAAAAAATCATATAAAGCATCCGGACGTTTTTGACGACGAGATTGATTTAGTTATCCGGCACTCGGCAGACTTATGGAATTTTTAGCTTATGTGCCTAAGCTCTGTTGTCGAAACTGGGGGGTTTGGGGGAAATGAACTACATGCCATCTCTGGCAACAGAATAGCTTCTCAATTTTAGCGGGGATATAATGGGCAAGAGCACATTGGAGAGATTACAGGTTATACTAAGTTCAGCCGAGCTCAGTTAGTTCAGAAGTGATTACCAGAGTGCTGGAGAGTATTTCATACCCCCAGACCCCCCGATGCGCATTGCAGCGGCGACATATAGATATACTAGTTCTAAGATGTTATTATATCATAAAATAAAGTATGCACAAACCTTCGGGCTTTCAAACCGGGGGGTCTGGGGGGTATGGAATACCCCCCAGATGTTCAAAAGTTCTTCAATTTCTCGTAGAACTTATAAAATTATACCAAAAGTGTTCGATTGGTCGTGAATTTTCAATTTTGCAATATAAATTTTTTGGTATCCTAATTTTTCTTCCAAATATCCGTTTATTACTGAACTACGAAATGTAATATAATCTAAGCTATGTACTTCCCCTATTCCCCGCGGAAAATTAGAAATAAGATCGCATAAGAACGAGAAAATCAATTTCTCGAATTAAAAAGTACGAAAACTTTTGTTTTCCATTTTTAACGTAGGTACGGTTTACCTGGGCCCATAACCTGACGTTATAAAATAAATATTCATCATATTGATGAAACATTCGTAGCATTCATGAAAAAATCATTGTATTTATGAATTTGTTCATGAATATGATGAAATTTGTTTATGGACGCAAAAATGAAGAATTTTTCATCAAGATGATGAACTATGTTTTTCAGTGTACAAAACCAACGTTTTTTCCTTTAGTGGCGCCATTTGTTGGTAATCTTTTGAACTACACCGGGTGTTTACCAAGCTCCCACAAGATTTTTGAATTTTCAGACTTTGGTTCGGACATATTTTCCTTTTCGTTCAGGGCTGATTATTGGTTTTGCCATTAATGGGATATTGACTCTATAATTTCAATTTGGTTTTTTACTCCATCAAGATCTTTAATTTATTCTTTCACGTATTACAAAAAGCTTAATAACGCAAGAGTTCACCTAGGTAATGATTATTCGCCTTCGTTTGATCTCTTCAAGGTCCAGCGGTTGTCCTTCTGCCGAAGACATCGGCTTCATTGTTGCAAGACGAAAATGTAACACTTGGCTACCAATCTACGATGTAGGTCACAAGCTTCATTTAATTATTTCCTTATTGTAGTTATCCGTTCCAGAATGTAAAATATATTCGGGAATCCCCCCCCCCTCAATATGGCAGAACCATCGCTCAATAATATCAGGAATTCTTATGATATGTTTGTATTTCTTGAGTTGCGCTTTATACAATTTGTTCTTTGTTTTACATAACAACAACTTGTTGCTTTGTGTTGTATGGATTTTTTACATTACAAAGAACATTACAGAAAATTTATTGTCCTAGGGAGATGGACTCGAAGTGAGTTGCAATAATTCATAATGATCGGCGTCATTGTCCTCTGTGTGCTCGCTTTCGTTCAACGAGCCAGTTATTCGTACATTATTGATTGATAGCCGCAATTTCAATTGCCTGATAACAACAAGGGAGAGAGATTAGCGCGGCGCGCGAGATGGGGCGCTGCGGTGCGACGAAACTTCGAACTAAATCATTCAATACGTTACATATACACGGTTCGTTCCAGTGATAGTTTCGATATGTGTGAACCCGATGATATGTGCGATACAAATAAAAATACGTAAAATGCTAGAAAGAGACGAAAGTTTATTTTTTTAAATTTAAAAGAAACATCGCACATTTTTATGACTTGCAAATCGGCCGGCGGTGCATTTTCGTATTTTAAGTGAATTTGATTGGAGAAAATTTGTAATTTTTAAAAGATAACATTTTTATCAAAGTGCCAATTGTTTGTTCAAGTTAGTGTGGACTTTTTGAAATTACTGACACAAAAAGAGTCATTTAATACGTGAACGGAAATTGGGTATTATTTTTTTATGAGCGTTTTAAATTCGTTTTTTAATGGATCGTCTTTTGGTTTCACTTTTTTTGAATTCGTAAATAACTCGGCAACCGGAAATTTGAAATGAAATAAAAGTGCTCATTGTTTGTGCGGATAATAAAGGCACTAAAGGTTAATTAGGTGAATTTTATTTATTGTTTTATTTGTGAGTTTGTCAATGAGCATGTGACTGGTGAAAAATGACCGAAAACACTAACGGATATTTGGAAGATGACCATTCCAGCGGAAAAAATTCCTCCATCAACAGGAGTTTGTCTGGAATTATGGAAGGACACGAAAGTTTAGACAATTCGATTAATCATGGACATAGCGCATATCGTAAGAATTTCAATTTTTTATTTTTTTTTTTCAAAATTGTCATGGTGGTTTCGGTTAGGGTTTTCTGTCATAAATTCTTCCGAGAGGATAGTTACAAGTTACATGTATTTTCAAAAAAAAAAAAACAAAAGATTATCGCCCCCGGGTGGGCTCGAACCACCAACCTTTCGGTTAACAGCCGAACGCGCTAACCATTGCGCCACGGAGGCTTGTGTTAACAGCATCCAGTTACAGTTTTTCTACGGTTTGTGATTACCTTGTAACTACAGTTCATTGAATTTAGCGCGGGGGGGGGGTCATCTTTACTCAAAATACGAAAGACAACATCTTTGTTTTTAAGTTAAATTCTGCTAGAATTAACAGTTGCACTGCTAGAAGGCAACTGCGGCAGGCTTCGCCCAATAAAACACAGTGTTACAACTGTTTACGTCGACTACATGTCCCGTCACCAATCAATATCTTCGGGTTTTCTTCATGCGAGTAATTCAAATTTATTGTGTACGGAAATCTTCCATAAGGCTGGCGTATCTGATGCTATATAACTGGGGATTTGTTAGACCACATAAACCTGCCGAAAATGTTAAGGAAAGTTGAATTTCAAATGAAATGACTCTAATAGAAATATGCAACACTGTCAACCAGTCAGACATGGCGCTGTACGCTGACGACACCGCAATGTATGATTGGAGCGTGGTGGAGCTGCTTCGAGAATGTTTTTAATAAGTTGAGTTGCTCAAAGATCTGTGTCATTCTAGACCCGAAATTTTCGAGTGCGGCTAAGCTTCAGGGGTGTTTTTAAATTGTTGACCATAATTTCATTAGAAAATTTTTAAATTTCCAGAAACCCCGTAAAGTGGGGTAAATTTGACAATTTAATTTCATTTTCAAAAAGTTTTGCAGTTTAGAATTAAAATAATTCTATCAAGAAGCCATGTTTACCAAAAACAAAAGAGCGAAAACACGCAGATGGGCTGTTAACAGCTGAACGCGTTTACGAGTTGTGTTCCGGTAGCGTGTGTGAAAAATTAGGGGATTACTCCCTTTCGTTTATGCATAAACGGGTTACTGATCACAATAATTCATGAAAAAACTTGATTTTGACGTTGAAAAAAAGAAAAAGTTCAATTGTTCAAAATTATCGCCCCCGGGTGGGCTCGAACCACCAACCTTTCGGTTAACAGCCGAACGCGCTAGCCATTGCGCCACGGAGGCTTCTGATTTGCCCACTCAACCTTTGAATGTCGAATTAAAATCCATTTTTTTTTCAAATGGTTACCTATATTTTTTATTCTCACAAATTTTTTTTTTGAAATTTAATAAATTCTAACAAATAAATATTGGGAAAAATAAATTAAATAATAATAAAATTCCATAGCATTCCGATTGTGTGATGCTATGGTAATGAATTTTTATTTGATAAGATAAGATTTGCAGGAGAGGAAAATAAAATGTACCGAATTGTTATTAAAGTGAACTCGCACTATCGGATTAGGGTAAGCAGGGTCACTAATGCCCAATTTAATTCAAAAATATTAAGTTAGTAGGTTTAATTAAAAGAAAAGTTAAAGAGGGTACGCAGTTTAAACATTATGTTACACGTTGTTTCGTCACTACGACCCCCCCCTGGGTGAACAGAAAGTTGCCCTGGCTAGTTCAACGGGAGGGGTGGGTCAACTGTGATTTTGGGGGTCGTCGAAATAAGTAAATAGACAAGTTTCTGGGCGCCACCACTACAAATCGGGATCCACAAGTACGGTCAATAAGGGGTGCGTAGTGGAACACTACTTATTTTATTACCGCGCTTGGAAATGGGACAATATTCGTTCGCTGGGAACACCTCACACACCAGTCCCTCACAAGTCGGATTCCGTGTCTGAAAACAATCGTTAACAACAAAGAAAAACACAAGTGTATATAAGGAAACCATATAATACAGGAAAAGAATAAATTACGTTACAGTTATCCAAATTGGGTGATAAACTTTGGTCCACAAAATAGGTACACTAAAATAAGCTAATTGAGATTCTACCGGAATTCCGTGAATATAAAAAAATATATATAATATGACTGATAGTCAAGTTTAAATTCTTAAAATTAATTTACAAAAGAAAAATTACATAAATAATGTCCATGCAGCAAAATGAATTGACTATTTAATTCCGCCAAATACAAAAAAAAATATATAAATGAAATAGTTCTTCAGTCGGGTTAAAAAAAAATAATAATAGCACGCAATGTTTAAGATTAAACTGCACACCGTATAACACAAAAATACCAATGGTAAATAAAACTGTACAATTTACTCACGGTTGTAATCCGGGGACTGCTGTATGAGAGTTCAAAGCGTAGTATTTCCAAATTGATGGAATCTTTTGATGACGAAGTTGGCAACTGGTCCTGATCATGAATGCTCGAAATTCTTGTGTAAAATATCCTCCCGAGGGAGTGGAATTCATACAGAATTGATCGGTTGTCGATCCTTCTCGTAGTGGGCGTTAAAATCCTCCTCTTAATATTTTTAGGAGTTTATTCGTAAAACGAAACGTTACTAACAAAATACTTGTCCACTCGATAAACAACTCGATTCTTGAATCACAATTTTATTTTTCCCGCATTCAACTTGAATTTTTATTGATTGCCGTATTTTTAAACGATCGTCACTATCGATTCAACCGGAATACAAAATATGAGTTTAACTGAATTTGTGATTACAAATTTACTTTAATATCCGCCGTCAGGCGTGGAGATATGTAAAAAATCAACCTACAGGTTGTAAGGCTGGTACAAATCTGAAGATTCCCGATTGCACAATTTCAGGATAAATTTCAAATGTAACGACAAATGTTTCTATTGGCTAACGAGAAAGGGGAATTATGGGTTGCCTATGGTCAGGGGTTTTATACCTCAACTGTTGGGTTATTAAGTTAGCAAAGTCAGGGTTTTTCGGTATTGCAGGCGTGGGAAGCCCCTACAGTATGACGCAAGAATGAACTAATAATTCCAAGACTGCAATGTTGCTGAATTTACGTATTTATTTTTTATAAATGTACAATGCTTTTTCAGTATCTAAATCAGGATACAGAGACGTACTTAATTATTTTTAACGGAATAATGAAGTTGTATAACAAATAGAATAAATGGAATAATTATATTTTTGGCTTCTCTGAAACATTAAAACCTGAAACAACGTTACAATTATCATACTCAATATTATTATTATGTCAAATTCAAATTAAAATCTGGAATGTTGACAAAACACTTCTTGTGATACCGGCAATCAAAATTAGAAGAAATTAAAATACACTCTAAAAAGTCGAAAATCGTGTTTTTTTCAAAACCACCTTTTTTAAAGTGGTTTACATAATATCTCAAGTTCTATATGACCGATTACCGTCAAATTTTGTGTGTACCTTCAGTATATGTTGCTTAATAGCCCGTAGCTTGGAAATTCAAAAATTATTTTTATTCGGCCTTCAGGCGGTTGTGCGAAAAAAATTAACTTTTTTTATTCTCTTTTTTTAAGTTTTTTATTTAAAAAAAAGTTACAATAATAATTTAACAGTTTCCAAGGTACGGGCTATAAAGCAATATATACTGATGATACATGCCAAATTTGAAGTTAATGGGTCAAATAGAACTTGAGATATTATATCAATCACTTCGAAAAATGTAGTTTTGAAAGAAATGCGGTTTTTGACTTTTAACAAATTTAAAAAAATTAATTTTAACAAATTACTGCCTTAAATTAAAAATGATAACAAGCAATCTGTTACCGAAAAAAATTGGATTGTGAAAACTGTATCCAAACTTAATGCGACCGACGACGACGCGACGGCCGTCATAATTATCCCGACGTTTTAATTTAATTTTTCCAGTTTGAAACGAAACTTTTTGTAAAATAAAATTAAAAATAATTATTTAATTACAGGCGGGCCCGCATAAATTATTCGCGCGGTCTGGGGTAAAAGCATCACTCGCTGTTCGAAGCATCTCCGGAATGAGCGAAAACCAGCAATCTTTCGATTAACAGCGCGTTAGCCAATGCGTCACGGAAGCATGATCATTATAATAATAATACAGTCAATAATTTTTCTTAATTTTAATTGCTTAAATTGATGGAACTGAAACATAAAAACTGTTTTTCGCAGCTATCGCTAAAGTGCGTCACGAAAACCATGGTAATGGTGGAAATTTAAATTTTTTTAATTGTTTTTTGATGGCCTAATAACTGAAAAATATTTTACAGGAAAAAAAAAGAAAAAAAAATCGCCCCCGGGTGGGCTCGAACCACCAACCTTTCGGTTAACAGCCGAACGCGCTAACCATTGCGCCACGGAGGCTTACAACAAACAGTGTTAGTTATAATCTAAAAAAGCTACGAATGATTTTCGTACAGAATGTTAAAATTTCGAAACTTAAATATTTAATTTAGCTCAAAAAATTATTACATTTCACTGCTAACTATAATTATCAATTTTACGACTCGTGATTATAATTTTCTAGAGATTAACAATAAAGTCAAAGCATTAGGGTAATAAAAAAATTAATTGGAAAATAATTGAAATGAACTAATAGAATCGTAAAACCGCATTTTACGTTGTATTTTTTTTAATAATAATTTTCTATTATTTAATAGATACTAAATCTAACACAATGCTAGCTCGATTGTTACGTAAATATAAAAAAAATTAGCACATACATAAATATTTTTTTAATCCCGGTTAAGTTAATCTAGTTTAATTAATTTTGTAATTTGTGTTTTTATCGTGCTAATTCTATTGTTGTGCTAATTTATTGCTATCTTTGATTTAATCGCTTTCTGGAATAACAATCAATATTTTTATCAATGCGTAACTGGTATATCACCTTTAAAACTTAAATGGCTTAAATTTAAATTTACTAAAATGAACCAATCAAGATCTAATAATTTCTGTTGAGGGCGGGGCTAAAATAAAATTCTTGATATCCATTGGTCAGTTGGAATTATTTAAATATTTCGTCATAGTCAACCTTATTTTTCGCTAATAACATCAGAGGATCTCTATATTTTCTATCTAACCCTAATCTATGTTATTATATCACACAAAATGGGTTTTTAAAGCCTGGATTTTGTCGTAATCCACACCAAAGCTTGTAATTTTTCCGGTAGTCCTAAATTTCGAATAATCTTGCTCTACGGGTCTTGAACCGGAGTAACATACCGTATAATAGCTTCGCAGCTGTCATTTCCATCAAACACAGTTTAATTTGTTGTCGTTTCATTAATCGGCTGTCGCTCCCATTCTTTTCTTTTAAAATGAATGAGAAGCTTTATTTATCTTGTTATGTAAATTATATAAAATTACTCTTCCTTCTTTAGTAGCTGACAAGCTTGAATGGAGTGGAGCAGACGTTTCTTAAATCTTTTACTGCAAAGAATGATTTTTTTTGTTAGATCATCGGCTCTATTTTTTTTTGATAAACGATCGAATAGCCAGCAATGTTTTGCATTCAGTACATCGAATTTCTATTAAATTAGTAACACTTTCATTGAACGATTGAAAATATATCGAATTTCCATCTGCACGCACGCAACACGGTTACTTTCTAACACAAGACTGTTAACATCCTTTCTCAGGTGTTTGATTTGTATAATTAAACGCTTGAGTGCGAAAATAAATAATTAATCTTCCATTTTTGGAAGAAATTAAAAAAAAATATTTGCGGCCTCGTTATGACATTTATTTGTTTGTTTCTGTGTGATCGCGCCACCTGTTGACGACATTCTGTCTTAGGGCTAAAGCCCCCCCCTTAATAATCGTGTTTTCTTAGTTCGACCACAGCATTTCAGAGACTCCTGTCTTTCTTTCTAAGGTTAAGAGAAGAGCGATTTCTCATAAAATTAGGTGACGCGCATAAATTGCGCTCTATTAACGAGATTCCCATGGGATATTTGACTATAATTTAAAAATTTTACTGAACGATTCTTATGTGTATGTAAAACATATGGAATTTTTTTTTCCAAAAAATTTTAATCCAAAACACCAAAAATTAATGTTTTAAATTTATACTAAAAATAATGATTAATTTAAACGCTCATTTATGGTCACGTGGTGTGTTTTTCATAAAACTGAATATTTCTTCGTTTGTTTCTTCGTCTCTTATGCGCTCTTGGATCCTTTGACGATTTAAACCAAACTTGACAAACAAGCCCAGTTTTTCAGTCGCAGGTTAAACCAAAAAGTGTGGGTTAACCAATGATATTGCGTAAAAAACAGCTTTTCAACGTATTTCATTGTTTAACCCAAATTTTTTGGTTTAACCTGCAACTGAAATACTTGCCTAACTCAGTAGGACTTGGGAAAGGTTATTGTCAATGGCGGATTTAGCATTTGAGAGGCTACAGGAGTAATTTAATTTTGAGGCCCACTCTAAATATTTTTACTACTCACATCAGTTGTTATTTTATAATGGTTAATTTTCAATGTGTTTTCCCTATGCCACAATTTCTTAGGAATTATGAAATACACTGTGATAATTATTAATTAATTATTTTCTTTCAAAAAAAGTTAGAAAAATTACTTTATTTTGAGAGCTGAATTTTGAGGCCCCCTGGGTTTATGAGGCCCAGGCGCGCTCCTCTTGCGCCTGTTATAAATCCGCCACTGAGTTTACACCCCCCCCCCTATCCAGTGACGTCAGACTATACGTTTTAAGTGCCGTATCATCATGTTTCATTTTTCAAAATTTATTTTTTTGAAAATTATTTCTTAGTCAATTTTATTGTTTGTTAAAAAATAATTGCGTATATTTGTTTAAATATTTAGTAGTTTTATTATCTCTGATTACGCCATCAGGTGTAAATAAATGAGCTCAGCTTAAAGAAAACAAAAAATTTGGGTTGCACACATTTTCGACCTACTTCGTCTCTCCATGTGAAGTGCGGTTTTTTTTTCGTGGTATGGATTTTTTGTTTATCGTGGGGTTTCCTTGACCCCAAAATTAAACATCCGAAATTTGCGTCGCCTCTTTAATTTTTTTTTTTAAATTTCCCCTGCCGATGGAAAATCGATTTTTTCTAATATCCTAATTGAGTTGATTTCGCAAATACGAATACTAGCAATGGAGATTTTTTTTACAAATTAGCGGATGTCACGACCTTCTGTATCTCATTCGATTACACTATGCATATCAAATTAATACCAGCGCCAGCGTGTTTGTGTTAGTATTTTTTCAAATCCTGATGGCGAGAAAGGTATTTTAATTTTTTTAAATGATGCGGAGTGCCAATTAAAAGTTTGTGACTGAAAAATGAGTTTATACAAAAAGGCGGTTAAAAATACACATTTCTTAAACGTTTACAGTAAGTTTTTGCTCATTTAGCCGTGAAGAGAAATTATCGATAATCACATACATTGTAAATTTTATTTAAATCCATGTGGACTTTGCAACCGTTAATTAGGAGAAAACGTTATTTTTATTAAATGGAACGGATTACTCGCAAGTTGAATTTTATTATTTACCTGAGGCTGTGCCTCATTGTTTACTTGGGCAGGATGGGCTGGACTTGTCGGTCTCTAAAAAATTGTGAAGCATCTAAATTTAAATGGATGAGATCATTGCATTTTTATTAAAATTGAATTGTGTTCTACATTTTAATTCTTTTTAGCCGTTTTGATCAGTAATTTGTTTAATAATAACTCATTAAGCTAAAGTAGCACGATATTCGATTCAATTAATGATAATCATCGTAATTAATACTCGCTGTAATTCATCTTCCTTAATTATAATCGAGGTCCACGCTTTTCAAATTTTTAAACCGCTTTTCAGTTGATATTTGCTTTAAACATTGTCAATTTGCCAAAATACTGGGCTAAATTCCCTGTTTTTCTGCGATGCATAATCTGCAGAACAAACTGGAAGGTGCGAGTTTATGTTGTCATCGAAGATCGAAACTCCAGAAAAAAGAATGAAAATCTTTTGTTTTTACGATATTATTGGCCCGGTCAATTTCGACCCCCATTCAGGGATGTTTTTCCTAATGCAAAATTTTTTTGACTAAATAATTCGCTACCTTGCGGTTTTCAGCTTTTAATATAGAAATTATGAAACGTAGTTACTCTTTGCGCCACATTTGGCCGCCAAATGTATAGTTCTCAGGATCCCCCCCCCCCTTATTAAATATCAATTTATCAACAAAACTTCCTGTTTTTTATTTTCTGCAATTTTTTCTTTCATAATTCCGCATTCAATATTTCAATTTATTAAAATCAATAACAGAATATGTACATAGACAGCTGGTGTAAATCCGGGGGATCTCGAGAATATGGAATACTAGATTGTCTAAGTTGTGCAGCCTGAAGGCCGCACTGACTTGTTCAAAATCTCTCGACCTCTCTAAGGGAAAGTTTTACATTTCAGAATCAGAAAATAATGATATTTTTACTGTTTTTCTTCTATCCCAGATTGTTTCCATACCCCCCCCCCCCTTTATAAGCCTCCGGCGAGGGATCCTATAGGATATAAGCTATAGGGGATGCACATTTATCGCCAAATCCAAATCCAAATTGTGTTATTTTTAACCCCAGGAGCTATTAGAAAATGGCAAATTTTTGTGCCTGTGTGTTTTTTTAACAGTTGTGCAATTTTTGGATTAAACATTTAAAACTTCTTTTCCAAAATTTAATTCTATTTTTCCTTTTTTTTGCACAATATTGTGCAGAAATCTTAAGCAATTGTGTAACTTTTGTTTCGGAAAAATTGATCAAAATGTGCAAATTTGAAATAAAAACTTGATGTTTTTAAAAGTAAAAAAAAGTCGAAAAGCGCATTTTTTTTTTCAAAACTACATATTATTTCTAAGCAGAGGGTAAATATCCAGAACAATTTGTGTACACGAAACTCGGAATTCCAAAGAATTCTAATGATTTACTAGAATTCTAATGATTTACTAGAATTCCAATGATTTCCAAGAATTCCAAGGAATTTCAAATATTTCCATTGAATTCCAGGGATTTCCAAGAATTCATCATCAATATGAAGGGGTAAATATCCCAAAAAAGTTGTATACACGTGGTTGAAATTCCCATGGAAATCTTTGGAATTTTTTGAATATATTTGGATTTCATGGAAATCCTTGGAAATCTCTGGAGTTCGTAGAAAATCATTGAAATTCTTTGGAAATCTGTGAAATTCCTTGGAAGTCACTAGAATTCTTGGAAATCACTGGAATTTTTTGTAAATCATTGGAATACTTTTTAACTAAAAATGCTAATTTCAATGATTTCCAAGAAATTCCAGAGATTTTCAACGAATTCCAGAGATTTCCAAGGGAATTCCAACCACGTGTACATAACTTTTTTGGGATATTTAGCCCTTGTTTCAAAGTGATTAATATAATATCTCAAAATCTATTAGACCGATTAACTTCAAAATTGGTGTGTACTTTTAGGATACGATCTTTTATAAGCCGAACTTCGAAAATTGTTAAATTACTAATTTTACTATTTTTTAAAAATAAAAGACTTAAAAAAATACGAAAATTTTTTTTTATGCGTCCGCCAGAATACCAAATTTTAAGTTAATTGGTCATATAGAATTTGAGATATATGGCAACCACTTTGAAAAATGTATTTTTCCAAAAACCTTGTTTTTTTGATTTTTGAGAGTCTGTCAGTGGCGGATTAAGACACAAAGGGGTGGAGAAAAATAATTTTCATTTTTAACGATTATTTTTTTACGATGATTCTAAATTCGGCCCTGTATCTTAGGTAGATATTTGCGATGCGTGTCTGGAAACATAATATCCATTTATGGATTATTTATAGACCCATTATCTCAACTATATTTTATTATCAATGTGAGGTCAACTATAGTTATTTAAAACCGTTTGATGTTTTGAATTCAAAGTTTTTAACGGTTCTTCAGTTTAAAGATTTTGATTTGGCGCTCCAACGCTTACCAAAATATATGCAAGCCTGAGCAGACACTATCCGACTGTTAGAAGATGATTCGTGACTTTTTTTTTTCTAAATTTCTATTTTTTTTTGATTAATCACGGAATTAGAAATTTTCACTCTGCCTTATTTATTTTGAGCAAATGATGTAAAAGTTGTAAATTATAGAAATTACATCAATAATTACAGTAATCTACTTTATTGGAATTCGCTTAATCATCGATACATTACACTTGGCGAATATTTCTGTAAAAATCGTGCTTAACATACAATTTTTTAACTCATTTGGGTTCAACATGAGAGTCATCGACTTCTGCCTTTCTGACAATTAAAGCTGGAATTCTTATTTTTAAATTTTTTTCAGATGAAATGTTGGATGCCGAAAGCCATGGCGTGGCCGGACGAGTACAAGATTTGGAAAGGCGAGTGCTGGAACAGGGCGATGAATTAGTATGTCTCAAAGCAACCCTTGCGGAAGCCTTACGGAGGCTCAGTATTGTCGAAGGAATGCGTCTTCCAAATAGCTTTAATCAGGTTTCGTCGACTCCACCCACACCAGTTCGAAACGGAATTGCCAAAGACAATTTACGACTGAGACAACCCAATCTTTCAAGTGCCAAGTGAGTATCCACATTCAAATCAGTTTCATAAAAGACTCTAAGCTAGCTTTTCTCTTAGACTCCACACAGAAACATCTAAAGATGCTTATCGGAAAAGCTATTCTGGTTCTTCTTTACCCCAAAGACGTATTGTCCATTATCAATCGACGGGGTCCTTACATAGTGATAGTCCAAGTTCAAATAGTGTTTCGCCCATACCTTCACCATCGCCAAGAGCTACGCCATTACCTGTAACCAAACGAAATCCGCCATTAACAAACGGTAATCAAAGCAATGGAGTTGGATTGCACAAAAGATGGAGTTCCACGGGCGACTTCAACAACACAATAAATTCTCCACAATCAAAGTGAGTACCATCTGAGTCCAGATGGATGGTTCCTGTAGATTTTTTTTTTATTGGCATGCTTTTGTTTATTTGTAGATTTTCCACTAAATCGGTCTTAAATTTATGTACCAAATCGAGTTCACTTTTGCCAACGTATAAGCATGGGTATGTACAAAAATTTTCCTGCCTGGCTTCCAAAAATCCAGAAACCTAAATTGCAACAAACGAGCTATCAATCATTGGAAAGAAAGTTTCGGGTTTGGGAGGTCACATAGCTTCTATGAAGTTATTTTCATGGGAACTCAACCGTATTTTGTAAATAATTGCACCATTATTTATTAATTTAATTATACTGTGTTTGCTTAGCACACAAACTCTTGTGTCACGTCATTTAACGTCCAAGATAAACCAACAGCATATTTGGCATTTGTGCTTCGGGACATTTGCTAAATTTAATGATTGATTATTGTTCTTTCAAATTGTGATCACGCTGAGAGTTTTTCTCATAAAACGTTTTAATGTTCTAATGATCTTACGTGTCTGTTTACCGACTAAAAATAGAGTCATTATTATGATGGGCGTTCTCAGATTTAAGCACTTCAAATTTGATTAGCGGTTATCTGATAATAAATTAAGTTTCTTTTAATGAAATTTGCATGTCGGTTATGCAAAATAACTAGATTTAGCTGTGGCAATTTTAAATGATTGCACGTTCTTATCATTGATATAAAATTGAAAAGCCTTGGACTTAGGAGAAATGAAAAAACCCCCATAA
Organism: Cantharis lateralis; assembly: GCA_963170105.1. NCBI lineage: Eukaryota > Metazoa > Arthropoda > Insecta > Coleoptera > Cantharidae > Cantharis > Cantharis lateralis. Next base: position 3,254,149 of record OY720627.1, read on the forward strand.
ACTTCTACATGCTCCGCACCAAAAGTGTCGCTGCTAGTTGAATTAGTTAATATAAATGACGGTCCATTTCCAAAATAGAATAAACTGGAAGCCCTACATTCGGTCCTGCTCCAATATTATTTAATTTTTTCATCAATATTTTGTTCTGCGATTTAAAAGACCCCCCCCCCCCATACCTCCCGGTCGTCAATACGATTGTAGATATTTAACATTCCGATTTGATCAACAAATACTACAAAATACAGATATAATTCCGCTAAATTATTTGTTCTTTTAAATGGTTTACCCCCCCCCCCCCCGGTAGCTTTCAATATTTTAAAGCTTTAGAAAATTAGAGATGACATACCGAACACTTCTTCAGGAATGTTTTTACCAAATGCGTGAGCGCAGGGACCCCTGTCTTTTGAAAAACTGCGTCTAATCTTTTTTTCAATACTGCATGTATTCAATAAAAACATTACATATTTTACTGGCAACGAGCGGCAGTAAAGTAGTACTTTGGCGCCGCTCGCAGCATTTCAGTGTTTTTAAGACATCAAAAGATTTGTATCCATATTCTTGAATTTAAACTGTCACTGAGCCCGGGTTCATTATTTTCTGATGTACTGGAGGGTATTCCATACCCCCCAGACCCCCCGGTCACAGAGACAGCAGGTTCATGTGGTTTTTCTGCAAATAGGTTCTATTAAATCAAAACCTTTTACTCTTTCAGAATCTAATACATTTACATGGGGGGGGGGTATAGAATATTCCTCAGCATCCCGATGAAATCATTACGGATTAAACTTAGTCAAAGGGCAGGGGGACAATTGAATTCTTGGGATTGCCGAAAACAACTGAACCAATATTGTTCTCTGGATTTAATCTAACGATACAGCTCGAGAGATGTTGTTTATTTACTTTCGCGAGGGCGTAGCCCGGAGAAAATCAGATTGAAAGACAATCATACGAGGAAGTTCTCTCCCAGCTAGAACTCAGGATGCGGCACTCTGATTCGTCCGAATCGAGGGATATAATCAATACTTTCTAAGCTCAACTATGGCAATTTTTCCAAATCAGCACTTGGAAGATTATGCAGCGCCCTCCATTGGATGAAAATACAACGACAAATTATTCTGAGAAATACACCAAAAAGAGGTCCCACACGGCACGTATTAATGAATAACTTTATAAATTCAATGATTTTTTTTCATGAATACTATGAATTTTTCAGCAAACTTCCGATCTGGATTAACCGGTATTGAAATTGAAGAGTAAAAAAAACGAACTTGTTACAACAAATATTAATTTTTATTTAACAATAGTTTTACATTTATTTGTTAAAATTCTATGCTGGCGGAGGCGGTGGTGGTCCAGTTGGAAACGATGGTGTGCCTACATTAAAATTTGGAGGTGGAGGAGGTGGTCTCCATGCAGGTGGTGGAGGAGGAGGAGGAAGGAAAATATTTTGAACACCTTGCCAGTTTGGAGGAGGTGGAGGGTTAATATGCGGTTGCATTATATAGGGAGGTTGGGTTGGTGGAAACGGGGGAGGTGGAATTCCTGTTACAAACGAAGAAGGTGGAAGTATCACAGGAGGAGGTGGAGGTGGCATGTTTATACGCGCAGGTGGAGGAGGTGGGCGTCTAGTATGTGCCGGTACATTTCGTTGACTAATCACATTGGTTGGTGGTGCATCTGCAAACAATTGATTTGGCCTATCTTCTTGGAACAACGGATTTTGGGCTGCAAGTAAACGTTCCGCTGCCGTACCATGCCTCTCTCCTTTACCGTCTTTCTTAAATGCGTACGAAATCGATACAGGGCGATTACATAAATATTGTCCATTCATAGCCTCAATGGAGGCGTCGGATGCTGCAAATCCAGCAAAATTTATAAAAGCAAAACCTTTTGAATTACCTGTTTCGGTATCCCTCATGATTTTCGGTGTCTGTAAGATAACACCAAACGCCGAAAAGGTGTCGTACAACAATTTTTCGTCCACTTCCACATCCAAATTTCCTATGAAAATGTTCGCTCCCACGTCCAAATTTCTCTGGTGCGTCGATGCTTTATTTACGCGTATCGGTTTTCCATACAACTTGATCATATTCATAACTTTAATAGCGTAATCCGCGTCTTGCTCGCCCATGAATTCGACAAAACCGTATCCTTGGTGTTCCATCGACACTCGATCTTTCGGCATGTGGACGTTGGTTACTGGTCCCGCTTGAACGAAGAGCTCCAATAATATCGATTCCGTGACTTGGTCGTCCAAATTTCCCACATAAATCGTTGCATCACGATTTCTCTCGGTGATCGGTGCACTAGCCATTTTGAGAGGTTAAGTTGATATTCAATTTTTTACAACATACATGTTTTGTCTATATACCAAAAACCCAATTACCAACTTAATTAAATTACCAGGATTAATTTAATCTGATTTGCTGATTTTGAAAAGTAGTTTAAGTAATCGTCGACAGATGGTGCTACCGAATTGGCGGGGTATACAACAATACTAATGCATCACACCTCACAGATCGATGAAATATTGTCATTTTTAAGATTTTTAATTGAAGAAACTGTGTTGATTTTGAAACAAAGGTGAAAGGTCGCCCAATGATGGAACGTTTCGGTTCGATTTGCAAGATTACGGGGTCGTTACATTTATGTGCAATTATTTCGAGTACTTTTTAATCACTTTAATTTACGCTAAATTGCGCAACCTTGTCGTCCTTGCAGGGTAAGCGCACACAGGTTTTTTCTTCTAGTCGCGTCCGTTATTTATACGAAACGCGTTGCATTTCGGCCGAATTACTTTCTTTCGGGGATTTACGCGTTTTCAAAAACATAAGAATTCGGACTTGACGTTATTGGTCACTTAAAGTGGTTTTGGGGCTGAGTTTTTTCGGAAAAGGAACATCGTCTGCGGACCCTCTTATTTTTTTATGAGTTGTGACGTCACGATTAACTGTTTTTCATTGCGTTCCAAGACCAATCACGGTCTACTGGCTCGACTACCATAAATGTTTACAAGATTTTTCAATTGAATGAACAAATGACTAAATAAAATCCGCAAGTACACAGCTATGTATAAAGAAGTTTTGAAAGCATAAGGCGGCCGGAAGCCGACTTACAGAAGTCCTCACTTATGAAAATGTTAGGAGAGATTTTAATGATTTGCAATATTAATTATTAAATTTAATCTCAGAAATTGTTATTATCCATGAGCCAGTGGCGGCTCGTGGGATTTTACAGTGGTGCTGGCAGAAGGTCATCGTCCAAGTCTGATCGAATTACTTTAGTTTCTCAATCTTGTATTTTTGTTAATTTTAAGAAATCGGGTGGGGGGGGGTTAAGCTTGAGAACTCTTACGAGTAACCCGGTTGGAAAGAGTTCCAATGGAATTTATCACAACTGAAGTTGCGCAGACCCGTGCGCCTTCTTTGTTGTGAACATCAGAAGAATCTCATTGGGGGGGGGGGGGTACACAATACCCTTCACTCCGCTTAATATTCTCGGGAAAGTATTTGTGCTTCTGACTGTTCTCCTTTCCGATTTTGTTTCGTTTCATAAAAACTCTTACAAATGAAGTACTAATATCCTTTGGGAGGAGAGGTACTTCAGCCCTTATAGGCCCACTCACCGGTTACGCCACTGGCAGTTACATTTTATGCATGTAATGAAGTTCCTAATGAGGTGTTTGAATTATCAACTTGGAAGGATTAGTTAATATGAATGTTTTATCTGGCTAACTGGTGATAGAACTATAAATATGAGCTCGGGGGGGGGGGGCAGTACTTTCTCCCCTCTCCGGATTAAATGTGTATTTGCGAATAAATTAATACAATATTTGAGTGTTACTTATATTTATAAAGTAGGAGCTGCGTTTTTGAATAATTTTTTACCGGGGGGGGAGTAACGAACTCAAAATGTACTGGTTTTCGGATAACTTTCATCGATGGTTTGAAACATTGTTATTTTAATTTTTTTACGTAATAATAAATGCTTTTGTTATCAATGTGTCAATAATTAATAGAAAAAAGGGATAATAATACAAAAATCGATGCTCCGTTACAATGGTGAACAGAACTACCGCAACACTAGGTCAGAATTTCCTTCAGTTATTCATGGGCGGTCACTTGGAGCGGCCGCAAAAATTATCATCTGCAAAACCTCAGTTTCATTTCCTAACGAACAAACAATAGTGCAAACTTTATTGTTGCTAAAACAATTTATTTCGATAAATAATTGTTAAAAACGCAACCATGGTCAGGTAATTTTCCATTATTTTTTTTAATACACCACGAAAATGTTTATCGCACTTATTGTTAATTAGATCTGTAGATAAATTTATAAATTTACGGAGGAAGTTGTTAAATTTAACCGAAAGTTTTGATTACGTAATTCAAATTTTATTATAATTTTATTAAGAAATCAGGGGCCAAGTAAAAAAATTCTAGAATAATTTTCATATTTTTTTGGAAAATCAGTAAAACTCCTCAATGCGGTGGTTGGGGCACCAACAAACGGTGGTGCTGGTAGTGGCTGATTTCCCAAGGAAAAATTTCATTTTTTTTGTTAATAAAACTTAAGGAAGGAACACAATTAGGAAAACGTTTCATTATTGATTAAAATTTCCTTTTTGATCAAGTTTTTTCCGTCTTATTATTTATTCCATGCCCATCATAATCCTTAATGGGTGTAATTTTCCACTTAGCGATTCACTTGTTTATTTCCCAAAAGGTCTGTTCGATTATTCCGATTAAACTTGAAATACCGATTATCCTAATCCATAATGAACAAATATTTACAATAATTATGAAATCTTGATAAAACGGGAATATTTAATTCCAGTGTCGAATAAATAGAAAATGTTTGGGTTAATAGCACGAAAGCCTGGTCTTGTTCGCTTTTGTATTATTTGTTTAATTATTTATTATTGATATCCGGTGTTTGTATTTTAGCAATAAATAAAAGCAAGGCCAGAAACAAACATCGATTTCTGTTTCAATAGGTTTATTCGTTCATCGGTCGGTGTTCGATTTTTCCATGGGAACCACCGTCAGGTCCCATTTAACTTTTGTGCATTACCAGCTCAAAACCAAATAAAAATATTGAAAAAACACCCTGTAGAGGTAAATACCACGCATTTTGTAAAATTAATATTTTTAATGGATGTGTGGCTTATCATTAGCACGCGATCGTTTTTAAATGTTATCGTTTACAACGAAAATATTTTGAATGGTTTCGTAAAAATACAAAATAAGTATGATTAAATTTTTGTGATTCTGAAAAAAAAACGAAAGTATTTTTCCGGTAGTTTAACAGCAGGGGTGAACTGGCTCGTGCAATTTTCTCTAAAGCTCCAGAGGGTTAACCTGGTTTTTGCCAGATATCTCGCTTATTGTCATCGTACGCGCAAAATGAGGTTATCCAAAATTGAAGGTAGTGAAATTCTCTATAAAAAAGTTCTAAGCATGTTTTCTCTTAGATTAATAGTTTTTCAGCAGTAGCCGCATGAAGTAGCAACGCTGCTGCGCTGCTTTAAATTCTAAATGAACGCTGCATGTAGACGTTTTGTGGAATGAAATTTATATTTGTCGTGTGAGGAGGGTTGCAGGATCGCCTATACAGCTTAGTTCAAATTCGGTGCGTGATAATTCATTTTTACGCGCGTCCGCCATAATGCCGTCTGAAAGCGCGGAGTCCACTGCCACTCACAAATGCAATATATATAAAATATAAAAATTAATTTTTTATTTGTCACGAATTCCAGGACCTTCACGTGCTGTAATTTCGACGTTGCAATTTCCCACAAAACGTAGAAATTAAGCAAGAAACTAAGTAGAATTGTTTTTCATTAAAAGCAATTTGTGTGGCCAATAATTATGTCGAGATAATTGCTGTTTACATTAATTCTTAGTTTTACTATCGGATGGATTATTTTAGCTATTAATGAACCTTTAATTACACGTGCGATGTACAACCAACATGCGCAGTATTAATTTAAACTTCATGATTAATTAATTAATATTGAGTTTTTATGACTTTATAATTAATTTATGATTTTTATTATTGTTGTAAAATTAAGATTACGCAATTACCTGTTACCTACTTGAATTTTTTTAAATTAAAAAGCGCACAAAATTTTGATTTTAAAATTTTGAAATAAATTATATTTTTCCCAAAAATTCCGAAAAAAATCCGAAAATATTACAATTTTTCTCCTGAATTCCACTAATCCAAAGCATTTTATTTGCGAATCCTCAAATTTATTGTTCCACTTACTCATAAAACACAACTTTGTTTTAGTACTAAAGAAGCAACGTACAATGAAGAAGAACATACACTTCGCATGTTCATGAGGGGTCGTCCGATAATTTTAAACGCTCCAACCAATGTGATAGATAATTACGACATAACGAAAGTTGCCACTGCGCCTCAGCAAAAACTAAAATTGGATTGGGTGTACGGCTATCGAGGACGAGATTGCAGATCCAACCTCTATTTGTTGCCCACAGGCGAAATGGTTTATTTTGTCGCAGCGACCGTTGTTTTGTACAATACGGAAGAGCAAAGTCAAAGGCATTATTTAGGACACACCGATGACGTGAAAAGGTTTAATCTTTGCAACTCTGCCCTTCCATGTTTAACCCACTTTTGTTTTAGTTTGGCAGTCCACCCGAACAAGCTCATAGTTGCAACGGGACAATGCGCTGGCCACGACAAACGCGAAGCCAGGGTAATTTTGTTTTCTTCTTCCATTTTGTGGTTTTTTTTACATGCGTTTTATTGTTTTAGCCCCATATTCGAGTATGGAATGCTGTATCCTTAGTCACGATGTCTGTAATTGGAGTGAACGACTTTGATATATCTGTATGTTGCATTTCGTTTAGTAAATCAGATGGTGGGTCCTTACTAGTAGCGGTTGATGACGCACCAGACCATACCATTTCCGTTTGGGATTGGCAAAAAGGGGAACACGGTTCCAAAATTGCAGAAACGAAGGTGAGTTGGACAGCTCAATTTTTGTAAATATTCACATTTTCGCTTTTAGTGTTCGGTGGATACTGTAGTAGCAGTTGAATTTCATCCGTTGGACCGCAATAGTATTGTTACGTGTGGAAAATCTCACATCGCATTTTGGACTCTCGATTCCGGAACGACCTTATACAAACGCATGGGCATTTTCGATAGCAAAGACAAGCCCAAGTACGTCCTCTGCGTGTCGTTCCTACAAACTGGTGACGTCATAACGGGAGATTCGAACGGAAACTTGGTGATATGGGGAAGAGGAACCAACACGATATCCAGGATTATTAAAAATGTGCACGAAGGGTCCATTTTTTCCATTTGCGTTTTAAAAGATGGAGGACTAATAAGTGGAGGCGGAAAAGATTGTAGGTTGGTTCATTTCGATTCGAATTTGAGTAAAACTGGAGAAGAAAGCAAGGTAAGTCTTTCGTTTACTTTTTCACGTTTTTAATTTTTGGTTTCGTAGATTGAAAGCCATTTCGGAGCAATCCGAGTTGTTTCCGAAGGACGTGGATCTCAAATTTTGGTCGGAACGACTCGAAATTGCATTCTGACCGGTAATACCGGCTTGGGTTTTCAACCGGTCATCTTAGGACATGCGGATGAATTGTGGGGTTTGGCAGCTCATCCCAGCATTCCGCAGTTTGTGACGGCCGGACAAGACAAGTTGTTGCAAATGTGGGATTCGATGTCGCATAGTATTTTATGGAGCAAAGACATCGGGGTGAGTACCTACGCCTGAATTGAGGTCAAATTTTATTTTAAAAAATTACAGGAGCATGCGGAAAGTGTGGCGTTTTCCAACGACGGAAATGTGATAGCTGTTGGATGCGCTAACGGTCGTTGGTTGGTTTACGACTCGCTCACCCGAGAACTTTTAGCCGAACACACCGATGGCCAAGAAACGATACAAGTTTTACAATTTTCTCCTGACAACAGCATGCTGGCTTTAGGGTCACGTGATAATCAAATTTATGTATACCAAGTTTCGGAAGACGGACAAAAATATAGTCGAATAGGAAGATGCGCAGTAAGTGACCTTTGCTACTCCTTCCGTTTGTGAGTTTGCATTTGTTGACATGTTTTTGTATTTGTATGTTTTCTTATGTATTTCTAACTTTTACTGTTTCACCCTTGTGTTGTTTGAAATTCACATTGTGTGTGTTTTTGCTTGTTGCTGCTGCTAGGGTGCGGGAAAAACTAAAACTGGCCAAGCTACGGTAATTTTTCTAACAATTGCATGTAAAAATTTAATATGTTGTGTGAAAAACTGTTCTCTGCTTTGCAGGGAAGTTCGAGTTTCATCACTCACCTGGATTGGTCGGCCGACAGTCAAACGATTCGTAGCAACTCGGGAGATTACGAGTTATTGTTTTGTAAGTACAGCTTACCAATATTAAAAATAAAAATTTGAACGTGTTTTGTTTTTAGGGAACGCAGCTACGTGCAGGCAAGCTACCCACAGTAGCTCTTTTAAAGATACAGAATGGGCAACGAACACTTGCACGATATCTTTCAGCACAATTGGGATTTGGCCCGAAAACGCCGACGGTACTGATGTAAATTGTTGCGATCGAAGTCACGATTCGAGATTCATTGTTACCGGAGACGATTTTGGAAAAGTGAAACTTTATTCTTATCCATCGATACAACCAAAGGTAGTACGGACGGTTTGATTTTTGAACGCACTGGTATATACGAATTTTCTGTTTTAGAGTTTAAACCACGCGTATGGAGGGCACAGCAGTCACGTGACAGGAGTAGCTTTTCTTCATGACGATTTGAGAGTCGTATCGATTGGAGGCAAAGACACGGGCGTACTTCAATGGATTTTATCTTAAAAATTGTCGATCACCTTTCCGTCCCGATTTATTAGCAAGTTGCATGCCTTACAATTTTTCAAAATAAGTAGTAGACGCATAAACATACACGTTTGTTATTTATTGTTCTAATTGTTGAAAATTTTCAAATAACAATGTGCACTTTGTACTGACGATGATTGAAACCTAATATTGTGGCCTTAAATCACAATAATTGGTGGCAAAACTGTGAAGTGAAGATATGTTGATGTGGTTTTGTCACTGTGTTTTTTGTGTAAAATTACTGAAGTTTAACGTAATAGCTGAATTGGCAATTATTTTTATTATGTCCTATTTAATATGCGATGTTATTGTAATATTTTTGTATAGTAAATTATCATTTAACCAATAATATCAACAAGACTCGATTTTTTATTTCGTTAAAACGACTAACCGAACCTGAACATTTTCTATATACTAATTGGTGGTGGGGACGGTGGCCGGTTTATGGTCAAAGGCTAGGCCGGAAGATAATTTTGGTAGTTCGTGTAGAAATTTTAAAATTTGAAATTCAAAAACTACAAAAATTTCATATTTTCTAATTGTTTCTTGTATTTCAGAAATTTAGATACCTGATCTTAAAATCTCAAAAAATATATATTAGAGCTAAAGAAAATTTGAATTTTGAAATACCAAAAATATAAAAATTTCTAATTTCTCAAAAAATTTATTTTGTATTTTAAAAATTTAACTAATCTAATGAAACTGATCCGACTGGTATTTGGGCAGATACTTTCCAGATTTATATTAATCGGTAAGTTCTTCTACTGTGGTTACAATAAAAAAGAAAGAATAGAAATTTAATAATTTAAAATTTTTAAATTTAAAAGTAAAATTTTTGTTAAATCAAATAATTATTTGAGAGCAATAATATTTTAATCTTGGGTCTTGACACATATTATCTAATTACTTCGAGGTGCCTGTGCTTGCAAGTTTTATTGAATAAAAACTATTTTAATTATGACATTATAATTGTCGTTGTTAAGTTTAATTATTAATTATTTTCATTACAAAAAAAGTTAGATAAAATTAATAAAAGGCGAGCGCCTCTTGTGCCGGTGCGGAAATCCGCCACAGCTTATTGTGCAAGAAAATGTTAATAAAAAGGTTAAGAGAAGAGCGATTTCTCATGAAATTAGGTGACGCGCATAAAATGCGCTCTATTAACGAGATTCCCATAGGATATTTGACTATAATTCAAAAAATTCACTGAACGATTTTTATGTGTATGTAACACATATGGAATTTTTTTTTTCCAAAAATTTTAATCCAAAACACCAAAAATTAATGTTTTAAATTTATTCTAAAAATTATGATTAGTTTAAACGCTCATTTATGGTCACGTGGTGTGTTTTTCATAAAACTGAATATTTCTTCGTTTGTTTCTTCGTCTCTTATACGCTCTTGGATCCTTTGACGATTTAAACCAAACTTGACAAACAAGCCCAGTTTTTCAGTAGCAGGTTAAACCAAAAAGTGTGGGTTAACCAATGATATTGCGTAAAAAACAGCTTTTCAACGTATTTCATTGTTTAACCCAAATTTTTTGGTTTAACCTGCAACTGAAATACTTGGCCTAACCCAGTAGGACTTGGGAAAGGTTATTGTCAATGGGTTGAGAGGCTCCAGGAGTAATTTAATTTTGAGGCCCACTCTAAATATTTTTACTATTCAAATCAGTTGTTATTTTATATTGGTTAATTTTCAATGTATTTTCCCTATGCCACAATTTCTTATGAATTATGAAATACACTGTGATAATTATTAATTAATTATTTTGATTACAAAAAAAGTTTAATAAAATTACTTTATTTTATTTTGAGAGCTGAATTTTGAGGCCCAGGCGCCTGTTCGGAAATCCGCCACTGGGGTCATATGTTACACTGGTCTAGCAACTGGACGATATATTTTCAGATACATAGACATCGAAGAAAATACTTCATCATTTTTATCCATAGCGTCAAGTTGGAATCGGTATTCCCCAGTTGGCAAGAAGGATGGAAATCGATATTCGTCCAAATAAATATTGCAGATTTTGTAAGTGACGCCCTAGCAAAAAATATTTAATTAATTTGGCAGTTAATTAAAAAAAAATTTTTACTTTCACGATTTGACACGAGACAAAATTTCCACATCTATAACAAATTTGTATTCCCGCAATGTTTGCAGCAAAACTCTTGCACATGTTTACTTGAAAGTTTGATCCGGAGAGTTTGCGATATTCGTTACTTAAAAATTTATAAAATTGCACCGCCACCTAAAATTGTGCAAATAAAGGATTTATCTGAAAGAATACGTTATTTCACCTCTACTTCATTACTCAGGTTCAGTTTTGATTTAAACGTTATATTCACAGCTGGTAGTGTTCGGTTATATTTAAATGTTTTAATTTCGACAAAATCCATTTTAGCTTTATCATACTCAATCAGTTCCATTCTTTGAAACTCTATCTTATAGTCTGTTTGGTGAAACTTGAAAATAGAAGATTAAAATAGTTTATTAATAACCGCACGAATATCACCTACCTTGGAATACAAATTATTTGAAAAATTTACAAATAAGTTGGTTAAAAAAATTATTGCAAAACATACTTTGTGGTTCAACATTGTATAATGTGCATAAAATTTTATAATTATTATAATATTTATGCTGATGGTGTTACATCCGCTTCCGAAATCAATTAAGCCATTAATCATTAAGGAAAAGCAGCTAAGCATGCTCGCCATTGAAGGTTTTTCAAATTATGGGCAAAAAAGCACAAATCGCAACTGCAAGTAGGATTAACTGGTGCGTGCTTCCGCGGGGGGGGGGGGGGAAACGTCCGCATGTTAGAGCTTATGGATAAAATCTGGAGATTAACCACGACCTAATTTGGCTCACTCTGGCTCTCAACTTGCATTCAAATAATTGAAAAGACAGTCACCAAGAAAGAAATCACCTTGGAGATCGAAAGAAACTTCCAGGGTGCAATCAGGTATATGGGCCAAAAATGGTTCAAAACCATTAGCCGTAAAAATATTACCATTTTTTAAAGTAATTTTTAGCCCACCAAATCCCGTCCGTAGTTACGCCACTGCATTTTGAAAATTTTTACATTCACATAATTATTAGGTAATATATTGCAGTGTTCGCTGTAATTTAATACATTCAAACAAGCAAGCGGGGGGGGGCATTCTTAAAACTCGACAATTTTGTTTATCTGTCTGCTCGGGTCGTTAGCAGCTTCCAAATGAATAATTAAAACAAAAAATAATCGATTGTCGCCTTGTCGGTCGCTTTTATACGCAAAGCAATCTATACTGTCGGCGCTTGTGAAATATGACGCTGCCAATAGATGGCACTATCGTCACTCAAATTTCTCTTTTTCAACTTTTTTTATGAGAAATTTAAATTACTTTATTGAGGATCGTCTGGAACGATGATAATTATTTATATAATTGCAGATAATTAAATATTATCGTGCTGTGTAACTTGATCGCGTAATCGTGTCAATATTATTTTATTTCATCTACTGCAGCTTTGACAACCTTCTATTGTTTTTATTAACATTTGAAGGCAGCTACAGAGTGTGCAATGCAAAAGTCGGAAGTGCAACTGTGTGGCGACGAAATACACAGAGAGCTAATTACGTTGTGTTGTGTATGCATGGTAGATCATTAATACTACAAACGTCAACGATGAGTTAAAATGAATTAAAACAAATGATAAAAACAATCGGTTCATTGAGTGCAACGGGAGAGTGCATGCAGATGTCATTAGCCCCGATTGGGCACGTAAATTATGTAATTGTTTGGCGGCCAATGAACGTCGCATGCACTTGAAGTGGTGGGGTTACCTGACGTCACATGTGAACTTACTTCCCTCTCCGTGCCTCCTGAAGCGCGCGCCGCAAGGCGACGACTAGCGATTGTCGGGATCCTGCCAGTGCGTTCTCAAAATGGCAGACGGTTTGTGTATTGAAGATACGGATGGCAATGTAATCGAAAAAACTATAGTGAAAGATTATGACAATGTAATGGAATGTATGAATAAAGAAAGGGTGAATGATGTTAATTGTGAAAATGTGAAATCTTTTTATATTTCTAGTGCTAGTGATAAGTTATTTGATAAATTGTGTTCTGTGAAGGGTTCTAATGTAGAGAAACATGAGGGATTCTTGGATATCACGGAGATGCCATGTTCTCCTAACGAGGAGGATTGTCTTAAGAAACGATGTGCTGATAGATACGACAGTTCGGAATCTTCGGACAGGTCAGTTTCCTTTTTTTTCATTTCGACACGTTCGTCCACCCTTCTGCTCAGTTTTCCAGCGGGCCTTATCTTCTCTTTTTTCTAGGTAACCTTAACTCTGATAAGCTGTCACGGAAATGTATATGCCCAAACGAATATTTGAAATCTCCCAATTTTCCCTTTGAAATAAATAGGAACGACGACGAGATGTGAACGCGTTTTCGTTTTGGCATAGGGTAGGGTGGATCTGGTCCTACCCTTAACGCCATCACTGTACTCGAAGAGGGACCAGTTTTTTCTTTGACTATTTCGGGATTATGCAGCTGCTCGATGCGGCTGCGACTGCAATGTTTACGAGTTTTGAATTTGACAGACCCGCTCGTTTTGTTTTGCACAACACGGTCATTGTCATGGCCTTTACCTTCACCGAATAGTGCAAATCGAAACTGAGAGTGTACTCGTTTTTTAAGTGGCAACTTTCACGATTACTACATACTCGTTTAAGTCAACGACATTGTTTATATGTTATTCTATTCACGCACCGCACTTATACACTTCCTTTAAATATCGTCTTCCATTTTGTCAATCATTTCACGTCCATTTAAATAGACACCTAGGCACAAATCGGAATTTTCAAGCCGTCAAATCGAATTCCTGCCCAGTTGCCTTGCAACGGACAGTGCAACTCTGCGCTACGCCAATACGCGAAGTCGCGAACTGTGTTCTATCGTCCAGTTTAGGAAACAAAATTCACTCGATTCTGCTTTTGTTTACATTTCGCATCGAGATTGTTTTATGCAATCTTCAATTATTCAAGGTTGGAGGTTCGATTTGTCATGCTTGTAATTCAGAAAAGTCACGTGGAAGCAATTTTCGAGCTCGCTATCGATCAATTTTTGGAAACATATTTTTTACGTTCTATCTTGACATTCAGCTCAGGAGCAGTGGGTGAGTGAATGGACGTATTGATCCAAAAGTCTGCCGAGTTCGCAAAGTTGTTTAATTGTTGATTAACAAAATGTGATGGATTATAAAAGGGTTTTGGAAGTTGAAAGTCGCTGAGAAAGCTTTTTTCAAGTTTCAGTAAGTACCTACATCAAATATTAAAATAATCAATTCTAATTTTAAAAAAATTAAATTTACCTAAATGGCGCAGTCGTTGCACATTGCTTATGGATTGGCGATTCGCTATTTTTCAGTCTTCGACGACTTTTTGTCATGCTTGCAGTTTCGGATCCAGACATGATGGTATTTTAGGATATAAAGTTATTGATTTGACATGGGTTCAATATTTTCCATTACCGACAAACTAATTAAGCCTTGCGAAGCCCCGACGATTTCGTTTACGTGTTAACATTTTCGGAAAGCTTTGAAGTTTAAAGCTTTCTCCGTGTGTTTTCAAACATTTTTTCCGAATGAATGAAGCAACTGTTACTAAATTGATCGTTTACGCTCTCCAAGTTTATGGTGGTGCCCTTCCATCGGAAGAACTTTTGCAATATCTGCACTGGACCTGCGAAAAAATACTCCAATGCAGCATTTCAAATCGGTCCAATTAAACTTTCGATCAAGGATTAGCATTAAAAGGGTAGTTAATGTTTTACGATTAGAATGACTAATTAATAGGTTTTAATAACGGCGTTTCCTGGCGAAGTTGATTGAAACTTCTTTGTCGAGAAATCCAGTTTCGCTTTGCTCTTCTTTCTACCTGTTTTAACTTCGTTGGAGGAATACCTGAACTTGAACCTAAATAAACATGTTTGTATCCCGAAAATGCAGTTGTGACATTTTGGAGCTTCATTTATTAAATTCTTTTGGAAACGAACTGAAGCAGGAAAACGCGAGTTGATAAAAATGAAATTGAATTTCGCTAATCCTGTTGGTAAATATTGGGAGTGACATCTGAACAAGAAATAAAAGGAAGTAGAGTGCAAACCAAGATAAAGCAAAAACGCTGTAATTTTATTTTTTCCGTGTACAACTCTGTTATTTTCATTTTGCGAACGACACCAACCCTTATTTGGGCATTTGCGGAGATAATCGGGTCCCGGTTGATGAACTTGAAAATAAAAATAATTTACGAGATATTACTACAAAAGTTGAATTCAATTATTGCAAATTTAATGCCATCACATGAAATGGTTCGTCAAAAGTATCACCAAATTACCTTTAATTAATTTTAATTCGACATGCAATAGTTAGATTACTATTTGTGCTTGATGAGGTTTGACGTCGTCATGCTGGAACTTAATTTTATGTCGTAATTCTTTTTTAAGTATTTAATGGGTTGTAAATTGTTGGGTATTTTCACCGAAGAAAGTCTTCGGAAAATCGGCAAAAGCACTATCGAATGCTGAATATTGATTACCGGATTCATTAATGGGTTTGCAATTGCACATATGGCGCATTCAAAGCTGGAGATTACGTGGCAGTTGGCCAAATAAGTGGTAATCGAAACCCCACAACGTTGAGCCATTGTTACACTGTTCAACAATAAATGTGTAACTCGGGAGTTCTCTATTATTTGAAAGAACTCGTTTACAAAAAAATATACCTTGCTTATAGCTCAGAAATTCAGGTAGATGAATGGAAAAAATTTAAGTTTTTTACAAAAAGTTTGATTCTTTTCTCTATAGACACGAATTTCGCATCTGCTTTTGTCTGGGCGGTTTATTTTTTACGCTAAACGTCTCTAATACCTTCAATTACAAAAATTTGCCCAAAGTTCTGGGCAGCCGGATCCACCGAGATCTCATTTATGCGATTTCTCATTTTTCTCCTGCAAAGATGAGAATTTAATTCCTCTGCCTTCCGCGCCCCTTTCAGCTTTCCATGTTATCTACTTCCTGTCGTGCAACAAAGCCTAGGCATTCCAGAATATTTTGTAAAGAATCGTGTAATATCGAACCACCTACACTAATTTCGCCCAACAGAATACTTTGTTCTCGCCTTTACATGTTTTCAATGTTGAAACGTGATTTTTATCCGTTTCCTGCTTCTGCATAGAGAATTGCACTATTTGAGGGGGGGGGGCATTAACTTGTAACAAATAGCAATTGTTTTACTTTAAACTCTAAAAGTTTTATTCGGAGCAAATGTACTTTTTGTAGTTCGAGCTTTTAATACAACAATATACTATTGGTTATTAGTGAATTTTTTAGATTTTCTAAATTGCAGATACGGTTACTGTCGATCAAGTTTACTTTACACTAATTTTTTTTGTATCAATTTAATTCGGAAATAGTTTTACAGTAATCAAAATTTAAAATACTATAATTTGTATCAAAAGTTATGAAAAACGTGAGGATATAAAAAATGTCCTAGCGTTACAAGTTGGCAGCGTCCGGAGAACTCGCACATTATTTATTTATTTTAAAATTTCACATTTATGAAATCTCGAAAAATTATTTTTGAACTAAATCTTACATCAAATTCAACTTGCAAAATCTGTTTAAAATTAACTGACTTTTAGAAAAAAAAATTTAAGTGGAATCGGGTAAATTAAAGTTCAGTTTACGTTATATGATTTATCATAGGAGAAACCATAAAACACAGTGTACATTGTGTTTCTTCCTTAAAATTATGTAAACTGCACTTCAGACTTTGGATCGGGGAAATACTTCAATTTTAATAGTAGAAAACCTACAAAATTCGGCGAATTTATTTTTTAAAGTGAGTGCTTTTGGGCCACATTTACACATTTACAAATTAAAAAGAAATATGTAAACTGCACTTCAGACTTTGGGTCGACGAAATACTTTAATTTTAATCATGGAAAACCTACAAAAGCAAGGGAATTTATTTAAAAAATGAGTGCTTATGGGCCACCGTCAATGAGATTGTCATGTCTGTGCGGCCTAAAGCCCGCACTGTCACTTCAGTGATTTATTAATGTTGTTACGCCAATGCCCTCTTATCTGTCAATTTGACGTCAATTAATTTTTTTAGGTTAGTGATTGAATAGTAAACGAACGGTACATTATTTAATTTCGCTGGAATAAATTTGCAAGATTGTGCGGACTAAAGCCCGCACTGTCCTATCATTCGTTAATTTAACTTTGATTACTCTTTTAGATTTTTTTAGATTACATTCTCTGATTTCTTAAAGAATGAAACAACCTGGCTGGTTTTCTCTTCGAATAATATTAGATCGACAAGATTGTGCGGCCTAAAGCCCGATTTTTGTTTTTTTAAATAATAAATAAACAAACGCGGTTTACTAGATTTCCAAAATTGTGCGGTCTGAAGCCCGCACTGTCGCGTTAGTATTAAAACCATTTGTTTTAAATTTTAAAGGTAAACCCGGTTACTATTAAAATCATCTTTTATAATAATTATAATGTTATTTATGGCTGAATATAGAGCTGGGGGGGGGGGGTACAGGCGATATAATAAGTAGGTTTCGCCTTGATCTTGTCAATTTTTTTTGAAATTGCAGTTAAAATCGTTTGGGAATTGTAAGAAAATTCCGCATTGAAGCATTTTTTTTACATTATGCCCCCCCCTCCCCCCCCCAGATAAATCATCACCGGGGCCTATAAGTTTATTTTATTCTGAAAAGGAGAAAGGCTTTTATAATCAAACCAATCACAAAATAAGCACGCAAATTCTGTGTATCTCAAACCGGGGGTATGTACATATTTCCAGTCTCGTAGCCAATTCCTGTTGTTCGATATGTACTCGGCTGAAAGTGCAGTTTACGTTATATGATTTATCATAGGAGAAACCATAAAACACAGTTTAGTACATTGTGTCTTCTTTCTTAAAATTATAAAATAAAATATTGTTAAGATAAAGGTCTTTTGAATTTTAATCATGGAAAACCTACAAAAGTCGGGGAGTTTTTTTTTAAATGAGTGCTTTTGGGCCACTGTCAATAAGATTGTCAGCGCTGTGGGGCCTAAAACCCGCACTGCTACTTCAGAAATTAATTAATGTTGTTACACCAATGCCCTCTTATCTATCAATTTGACGTCGATTAATTTTTTTTAAATTTTTTAATAAACGAACGGTACATTACATAATTTCGCCGGAATAGATTTGCAAGGTTGTGCGGACTAAAGCCCGCACTGTCCAATCGTTCGTTAATTTAACTTTGATTACTTTTTTTAGATTACAATCTCTGATTTATTAAAGAATAAAACAAACGTGGGTACATTAGGTGGTTTTCTATTTGAATAATATTAGATCGACAAGATTGTGCGGCCTAAAGCCCGCACTGTCACGAAGTAATAAACTAATTGTTAATTCTGTTACGCCAATGCGCTGTCAGTTGTCAATCTGACGTCGGGTATATTACTTGGTGGGATGAACTAGATTGTACGACCTGAGATCCGCGCTGTCACTTTTGTTTTAAATTAATTCATGCTGTTACGCCACTGTCATGTCAGCCGTCAATTACTTTTTATATAATAAATGAAGGAACGCGGTTGATTAGATTTCCAAAATTGTGCGGCCTGAAGCCCGCACTGTCACTTTAGTATTAAAACCATTTGTTTTAAATTTTGAGGGTAAATCCGGCTACTATTAAAACCGTCTTTTAAAGCTGGGGGGGGGGGTAGAGGCGCTATAATAAGTAGGTTTCGCAAATTCCGCATTGAAGCATTTTTTAACTTTTTGTTAACTTTATTCTGAAAAGGTTTTTATTTAATTTAACCAATCAGAGAATATGCACACAAATTCAGTGTATCTCAAACCGGGGGGTCTGGGGGGTATGGAATACCCTCCAGAAGTCAAGAAACGACTGCAGTTCTTCTAAAACTACCCATCAACTATGTATGTACAATTTTCCAGTCTCGTAGCCAATTCCTGTTGTTCGATATGTACTCGGCTGTGCCAACTCGACATTTTTTGGAGATGCAGACAGAATTCAATATAACTGAAAGCTAAAATGCGAGTCGGCAGTTTTCCAGATAAAGCATCGGCTTGAAAATACACCGACAAAGTGTTCCTTGCATTTTAAAAGAAATCATTTCATAATATTTTCACTATTGCAAGCTATTCGCTTTGATATAAAAATTATAATCGTTTGACCCTGAAGTTCTCAGATAATTTAATTTGTTATTATCTAACATTCAATTATTGCATATTTTAAATATAAAAACCGAACATAATAAATAGATAGCTATTTTTCCAAGATCGCGCGCTCTACGATATGGTGCAGTTTATTTGGTCTATAGTTTGTCGTTGAGATATCCTCCGGATAAGGAAAGATATCGCGGATACATAAATCATATTAAGCAGACAAATTAAAATTGACATTAACGGAAGGCACCCAGACGACTTCAGCGATCGTAAAATACTTGTACCGTTTCAATTTCATTTTTATTCCAATTATGAAAATTTTAGTGAACTGCATTAAGTGGTTTTCAAAAGTTTGTTGTTTGAAAATTTCCGAACAGTTTTCTGCTCATTATGATAATGAAATCCATTTAAAGAACTTACCAAACAGGCTCGTCCAATAAAAATCTTTTTATTGGTCGGTTAAGCGTGTTTTTAAATTGTATGCGTATAAAATACAAAAATACTTTTCCTATTTTGATAAAATCAACTTTTAATTAGTATTATGCAAAACGAGATCCAGTGTTGATATACCAAATTAAATTGCTGTTAAAACATTTTTCGATAACAATCGAACCATGACAAAAAATCCGTAGGTGGCTCGAACTGTGCAGCCTTCGCCCGCGTTTTACGTAAGCAACATCTTTCTTTGAAAGGTTTTCAAATTTAGTAGAGAAAATCTTGTTTTCGAGTAATTTTGCGGTAACACACCGGGGACCCGAAGTTCTTTGACACCAACTTGCTCGAAAAGTTGAAAACATCTTTGCAAAGCTGATTTATCCAAAATTAAAATTGCAACAAATGGTTGGAACCAAATTCGTCTAATAAAAAGAATCCAAAAAATATGTTTCCATGTCTCAAGGTTACAAGAGGGCACACCATTCCTTAAATTTCTATCCACAATACACTACAAAGAATGGTCAGTGTACCAACTTGGATCATCAGTAACTTTCAAAACCTGTCTTGTTAATTTAGAAAAGACTGATCCACCGATAATTCATAGTTGTTTGCCAATAATGTTCAATATTGAAAGGTGGAAGGGAATTGCTCGATAGGCCGCATTAAATATATCAATGAGCCAACAACAAAGGGGGACGATCCTAAATTGCGCCAAACTTTTTTACTGGACTTGTTCTGAATTTTCCTAATTTTATACATTTGCAAGCCAAATTACGATTCAAATTCATTCATCAATTTATGTAATAGTTGCTAGTCTCTATGTATATTAAGTTCATTGTCCAAAATAAAATGTAGAATGACTCAGAAAGAATTCGTAAGTCCGGTTTTTTAAACATTTTAAAGCGACTTTAACAGCGCTCACCCCAGGTAGATGGATACATTTTTTAATATAATCAACTTTTTATCTGATTTTTCGCCTAATAACTGTTATTTCCATTTTATAAACAGATTTGCTCAAATTTCCTCGTCAACTGTCTCAACAGAACTCGGGGCTAGTGGAATCTAAAAAGGTGGTCCAATATTGACAAAGATGACATTAAAATGTTGTAAAGAGCAAACGTTCCACCCTTGGTTTCAGAACTCGAAAATCAATAATTCCGGTCAATAAAAAGTGTCAATTGGATTGTATTCGGCCGAACATACTTGTAACACACCGCTAAAGCATACCAATTTTTTCTGTTTGTTTCCCGAGAGATTTCGCTCAATACCTCGAGGGTTTAAGACCGAATTTGTCACTTTAATTAAAGTCTTTCTATGAGGGTGAGGACAAAAGATCGTAGGAGGTTTAGCCCGGTGGGGGGAAAATGCATGTGTTACTTGATCCGTTTATCGAGAGATGATTCATTTGTTATTGTCCGTGACAATGCACCATACACGCTCCGGCTCCATATGCAGCATGCAATGGGGTGCTTAGAGCTCATTTTTACTTTTTTTCCTTTTAAGCCCGGTTGGTCTACTTGATTTAAATGCAAATTACTGGCCGTGGACGCGTGCTCCCGTCTCGGAGGGTTTGTTGATTTTGCTACCTCTCAGCACGACCAGATTCGCCTCAAAAACACAAACGTAACATGATCGGTAATTGGGTTCGTTGATCACTTGGCAAGACCTCGTCTACTTGCCAATTTGCTACGTAGTTTTTGTGCAAACTAACGTGACAGTTTTTTATATTTTATTTTTTTAACCTTCGGGCTATCCTAAATATGTTTTTAATTAATTCTAAGCAGAACGGAAACCGCTTCCAGGGCGACAAATTTTCTTCGTTCTTCTAGAATATGCTAGTGTTCATTTGTGTTCTATTATTATCCCAGTTATGCTTTACACAAAGTAGGGTAGTAAATGTAGGGCTGTAAAAGGGTTACGGAAACCTACCCCTACTTTCGGTAATGGTTAACAATAAAGACACCCTGCTTTATAATTTTTCACGACACGTTTTGGCGCGTTCGCTTTTGATGTAAAAATGAGTTTTTCAAAATATTCCACCTTTGATCTGAATTTACAGTTACAATTATTCAACAACTAATTATTCTTTTTTGAATAAATTGTAGAACAACGTTCCATCCTGTGGACGAGATTGCAGTTCTATCAGTAATACTGAGTTATAGTAATTAAATCATTAATTATAGAATTTAAATAAATTATTAAACTTGATTAAAGTGCAAATACACACATTCCATTCGCGTACTGGTATGGACAAGAAGTTCTAAAGACGTTTGATCGCTGTGGGCTAATGTCAAGCCTGATGTAAATTATTTTTTAAATGGAGCACAAAATTCAGGTCTAGGTATACAAACTACTAGTAGTTTTGTAGTACTAAAAATAAATAATTTGTTGTAGCGTTCGAAGCTACTTGATCCTCTTGAACGGGAAGCTGTTTTATCTCTAACAGCAAATTTACATGTGAGAATTCAAAATTTGCTATTTTAAAGAATAATCAATTGGAGGGTGTTCCACACCCCCCGGAGCGACTGCGGCAGCCGCAAATGTACTTTACACTAGTAATTGTGGTCGAGAGGAAACTTTTTAGAGCCAATACCTCAATTTAAACGTTAAATTAACTCATCGAAGTTTAGTTAACTAGTTGAATACCCCCCCCCCCCCCGGGTGTAAGGTAAAATAAACACAAATATCAACGATAATAATAATTATATCAAAAATAAATAAAATTTAACGATACGTGACGTCACAATTTTAGAAGCCCCCTCCCCCCCTATCTTTACAAATCGTCACTAGGGCTGACTTCCTCAACCCCTCCATGCGTAACCTAATTTATGAACGACTCCTTATTGTGGACGAATTTTTCTAGTGTAGGTTTTTTGACGACTCAATACAGGAAAATATTAAATTATGGAATCCCCGATCGGGGGGTCATATGTAGGTGATATAAAAAATTAAAGTTGTAATTGGGGAACAAAATTGAAAATGGGGTAATTTTAATATTCGATCTTTTTATGCCCGATTTCTGCACCTTCTAGATATTGGATAAATAAACCAAGTAACCAATCAAATTGTGGTGTATCAGACCGGGGGGTCTGGGGGGTATGGAATACCCCCCAGGCAATACAAAAAATTAAAAATCTGTAATTTGGGATAAAAATTAAAAATACGGTAATTTCCAATTTCGATCTTTTTATGTCCGATTTATGCACTTCTAGATATTGGATAAATAAACCAAGTTATTAATCAAATTGCGGTGTCTCAGACCGGGGGGTATGGAATACCCCCCAGGCAATACAAAAAATTATAGCTGTAGTTTCGGAACAAAATTAAAAATACGGTAATTTCCATTTTCGATCTTTTTATGTCCGATTTCTGCACTTCTAGATATTGGCTAAATAAACCAAGTAACCAATCAAATTGTGGTGTCTGACCGGGGGGTCTGGGGGTATAGACAATACGATTCGTTAATATTTGGAAATTGAACCTGTAATTTGGAAACAAAAGTAAAAATACGGTGATTTCTAATTTCAATCTGTTTTATTTCCAATTTCTTTACCTCGAGATATCTCTAGGATACTCATCTATTACTTAGATAAATTAATCAAGCACCCAATCAATATTCTGATTGGTTAATTTAAAAAAGTAAATTATTGCCCAGCTTAGAATTTTTTTAAAGTTTTGTTTAAACAAAAATAGAAAATATGATTTTATAATGAACAATAGTAGTTTGTGTACCTAGAAAAGAAAGTGCCGTTTTGCAGTTCCAGGGTAAACTACGGGTTCTGTTCATATTACTCACGAAACATTGACCTACTTTCTGATTTTCTCTGTAACCACAAAAATTACTAGCAAAATCCTGTTTACGAATCGACGATTGGTTTACAATGAACCAATCGGAGAGCTCCGTTAAAACAAATTGCCGTTATCCAGAAATAAAAAATTGTTCCGATATGAGAATACTTAAATTAATATTTGGTAATTAAAATGTATTTTGACGTGATTTTTCATGGGGAAGCTTCAAAGACAAACCGCCAGTGCATTAACGGTTATTAGGGTTGCTACCGTGTGATGTTATTTTAATGGGAATCGATCACGCTTCTCATTTTTTGTTCGTTTACAAGTAACTTTGCCGATGTACAAATTGCAATTGTCGGATTGTTAAGAATTTAGAATCATCCAAGTAGTGAAACTTTTTATGTGGTGGAAACTGGCGCTATAAAAGTGAATTTAAGATTATGATTTTAATGGCGGTTGTTGTAATTTAATAGTTAACGATTTGCGCAACTTTTCTATTCCTATTTTTCTCTGTTTAAATACTGGTTGGCCCGAGTTTCATTATGCGGTCAGTGCATCGTCGTTGCATGTTGGATGCATGAGCCAGACTTGTTTTGTATCCTTTTTCCTGCCACGACTGGTTTGTTAACGACTGTACGTGTTATCCCGCATTTACCAAAAGGGAACTTCCACGTAAGAGAGAGACGGACGTTTTATACGTTTTGGTTCTTTAATATTGCATTTGTTACCTCAAACAGGTTGGGTTCACCGATAGTCTTTGTCTAGGAGGCCTCCGTTTTTAGTAAGGGTCGACTACTCCTTGGTACTGTCCCCGTCAAAAAACCTTCCGTTTTTGATATCTACCCGGGTGCAGGGCAAGATCGATTCATTTCGTCTCCATCCTGGTGGAACCACACCGACTGGCTGATTGATAATTGCATTAGTGTGAGTTATATTAGTTCAATTTTGGCGATAACCGTAATAGATGGCTCTTCGGCTTATTGAAACTGAATTTCCTCTTCCATGCATGGCCAATTTTGATAACTTCTCTGTACCTGCCTAATTAAAATCATGCCAACGTTTCCTATCAGCTGATCCATAAACGCTCGCCGATATTCAATAATGGAATTGTTACAAACCCGTTTCGATCGTGAAATGCACATGTTGGCGTTTCTTGCACCAGAGATCTAAAAAACGGGACGTGTTATACTGAGGACGGTAACCTGACTGTAGTCGGTAGACCGTGCACCCACTTGCACGGGATTATTTTGCTTCAGGACATGCATCGCAAGGCAAATCCGCTTGCTTACAAATTAGCGAGATTCTCGAGATTATTCAACTCTCGCTGCACTGTTTATAACAATTTTATTATGCATTTCACTTTGTAGTTCTCAGCCAAAACGTTCGGCTGGCGTAACTAATGCATGCCTTCCACCACAAATTTTTTCACGTATTGTCCTCTCGACGGACTGTCTAAATATTGTAAGCCGAATAATTATGTACATAGTAATGAGAGGTTGGCATTGCTGCTTTGTCGGTTTTCTCCAAGAGAGTGTTGCCATCAAATTACCGCGTAATGTTTTTTATTGTATATTACACACATCGTGGTTCTACATTTTTGAAATTAATTGGCTATATCCGAAGGAAAACCACACCTTACTGTTTTTCGAGAAAATATCGAAAACTTCAATATTTAGTGGTCTCCCAATGCAGTAAGGTATTTATTTCGAGAAATGACACAAATCTTGTTGATACTTCTTTCGCTGGTTTTGGCAGACGGCCAATATAATTTCAGTTGCATAAAACGAGTGTTTGCATTTTATGCGAACTGTATAAGTTGGTAAAGTTTCTTTCCAAATACTTTCGGATTATTTTATATTAGCTCCCCGACGTTAAATATGAGGTTCGATTGAACTCGACGGTGCTATATTGCTCCGAGCAACTTCTTTTTTACTTTTATTCGTGCTATGAAAAGCAGTAGTAGTTTCGGCTATCCTAACTAAATTTAAACCACGAGAAATTCCATCTAATTAAGTAAATTGGAAGTGGAGGCGCCGGCATCTGTCGCCCTCAATATTTAGCTAAAGCGTCGTTACGTTCGCTCTAGCTTTGTTTAGCTTTTATGGTATTGGATGATCGATACGGGGTTGAAAATTTATGTGCAATGTAAATTTATGCGATTACATTGCTTAGCTCACGGAAATAACTTTTTTATCGAGTGCAAACTTTTAACTCAACTTCATCAGAATATTTACGCTTAGCTCCAATGGAGCTAAGCAGAACACTTCGATAATTACGTTTCTGTTCCCATCACCGGAATAACGATAAGTTTGATTTTTCTAACCATTTTCTATGGAAGTAACGATCGATGTAATTTTCTGTCAACATGTTCCAGGCTGTGGCATCATCATGCAATCGATTTTATCTTTACACGACTGCTAATGATACACGATTTCGCTTATCGCTTACTATCTCGTCGATTATTTTATGTTAAAACCTGTAAAATTATAAATGTTCCGTTTTATCCAAACTTATCAACCAATATTAAGTTTTGAATTTAATTGAACATCGTAAAAGCAATTTCAGGTTTCAGTTTTAGTTTGGCAACCACTATCGGAAAATGCACTTACGGATTCAATAATTATTACGCTCGAAGTTTTCCTTTCGGCTCCGGAGCTAAACCGTTAATTATTTTGAAATTGCCAACTTCTGAAATTTATTTTCAATATCCCTCAAGTGCCATTTTAATATTGCAACTTTTAATGAACCTCGGATTGCCCACATTGTAAAAAATTGCATTCGATTTCCTTCAGAAATCTGCTGATTTTCTACCAGCGAAGGCCAAACTTACAAACGAGCGCACTCTGGAATGCTTCGTGAACTATGATGGAATTCTTGTAGACACAACAACTTTCAAGCACAAATTTTCGCTTTTCTACTTTCAACATACAAATTTATTTGAATCCTGGCCAAGACGGAGGAAATAGAACCGGAAAGTGTGAGCCGCTACTCAATCAGGTTATTTCTCTACTGCGGAATGGAAGCCGCATAACCAATTAGTAATCAATCAATAATAATCCTTCGGCAAACAAGAAATCACTTGTGATGTTGTTTCTCACTTCGTGCGTAATTTTACTCGATTAAACGGCGATGCCGTTGTCGTGGCAACCAATTGTCATATAAAGCGTTTAGGCGAAGCCGACGTGCAGCTGTAACAGTTGAAAAATGTGCATTCAAGGTTCATAAAGGTACCGCCAGAGGCTTCGCTATTATTCTTTTATATTATGCGATCGGTCTTGATTATTATCATCGTCAACTTTTGCGGCTGAATTAGATTCTTCCCGCGCTAATTCACCCCCCCCCCCCCCAGTCTTGTTAGGGGAATATCATTTATAATAATTTTTTATTATTCAATTGACTTCATAACTTTTCTAGCTCTTTTAATAATTAATCTAATGAGTATCCAGTAAGAGTGAAACACGCTTGCTCGACAAAAAGTGTCATAAACTACCAATTCATGGTATTTTGTAATAATTTCGTAAGTTATAATTGAATTTTATTTTAAATTGCTATCAAAGTATTCAGGGCGGTTACGGTCCAGACTTCTAAGTTGAGAACTCCGGTTTAAACTTAAACTCGCGTAGTTTTTTGGTGGGCAATCCACAGAAGTATTTAAAAGCCGCATTCAATAAGCTTCGGTTATCTTGCGCTTCACTTTTTTCAGCGTTTGTATGTTTGGCCCTAGTTTACACAAAGCGTTTTATCCCGAAGGCCACAACATATTGTCGTAATTTTCAATCTCGCCCACCGTCGATTCCACTGCAGATTTAACAATGTGTTGTGATTTTCTCATTAAACGCATTACTATTAGTTCCTCCCACTCACCCACCTAATTTTCTGGCAGTACTTTAATTTGAAAATATAATTAATTTCCAAGTTTCAATTTTATATTGAACTTATCCGATTAAAAATGATCAAATTTCAGTATCCGATAACATCGAAATTCCTTACTTGCTTTGATGTATCAAATTAAAAAACATTTTAATTGCAGAACCAAAACAGTAAATATTCCTTCGATGTTATTGAATGTTTTTTTTATTTTTGTACCATAGTATTTGTACACATCGACGTAGATAAGATTATAAAATACCACAAAAGGTCACCTCGCCCTACGACGCCACAAATTGAAATGTTAAATTTTTTTAATAAAAGACATTTTGAGGCCTGAAGATGACACGAAGATAACAACGAAATGAGAAATATCTCCACGTCCCTCCAGAGTGGTACAGCTGAAAATTCTTCTTAATCGATAAAATTATCCGAAACATCTTAAGAACTGGCTTTGTTAAATTTTAATCAAAAGTCGAGATTAAAAAATGGAATAAGGTAGCCTTATTATAATTCTTATTAGTAACCACGATTTTTAGCCGGAGGCCACCGTTTTTGACCAAATCATTGACCTTATGAATAATGAAAGAAAGAGTAATATTTCATTAAAATTGTCTATTCAGCTGTTTCGTAGTATTTTTCTGCAATATAAACAACATTGACATTGCTGACTGGTTTTTTAAAAAGCCGTAATGAAAGAAGGTCAGCTTTGATTCTTATTTTCTTCTGCTCGAAATCTTATGTCACCTGCACAGTGAACCATTGGATACTTTTGAAAAAAATATCCCCCCCCCCCACATTATAGTTCTAACTATACAGTTCTTAATCCGCATGTTTTGAAAGAGACATCATTTTTGCATTTAAATTATCTTGTTTCTTTTCCAAGCAATTATTGAAAATGGAATTTTAATATTTAAAAAATATTAGTCCTGATTTCATTCATCTCTGATTTTGATAACCTCGGATATTAACAATTATATGCTGACTCTACATTATCATAATGTTTAGTTTGTTTATTTGATTTTTTTTTATTAAGTATACAAAGATGATAACGTAAAATTAAACAATTTGATATCACTTGCGTTGGTATACAATTTTACATTCCGATAATAAATCGTTCCATTACAAATTAGAACTAATCGAAACTGCGATAGCGAAATTAAGGCTCTGTGTACACTGCTGATTTATATTATCTGTGACTAACATTTGAGTAAATAATGAAATTGTGCCGTACGAAGACTCTTTTGTCATATAAAAATCATGTTTAGAGCTATACTTTTTAAACATTTTTTGTTGAAAATTTCATTCCCTTTATTTTTGTTCATATACATTTTTCGATTTCGCCGCACGGTTTTCGAGATACAGTGACTTATAGAAGTTTTTGTAGAAATTTTAATAAAATCGACGTGTCTTTTTAGAAATTTTAACGTACGAAGACTCTTTTGTCATATAAAAATCATTTTTAGAGCTATACTTTTTAGACATTTTTTGTTGTAAATTTCATTCCCTTTACTTTTGTTTATATAATTTTTTCGATTTCGGCGCACCGTTTCCGAGATACAGATATTTAAAGCAGTCTCCGTAAAAATTCAACGTTAATCCTTAAAGTCCCTGTATCTCGAAAACGGCGCCACGAAATAGAAAAATGTAAATAAACAAAAACGAAGGTAATGAAATTTGCTACAAAAAATATCTGATAAGTATTGTTGTAAAAGCGATTTTTATATGACAAAAAGTCTTCTCCGTTGCGGTCCGAATAATTTCTTTATTCGCTACCCTGTCCGCTGCTGGGAGTTTAATTGAATGTTCTGATATGAAAAATCGACGATGAAAGTTTTTATCGTAATCGATAAGCATCAAAAAACGAGAATTCCTATAGACAGTTTCCCGACTGTCGACTGGATTAAAGCGGTATATTATATTTTTATGAGTACCTATATGTGCGAAGCCGGAAACCTAGATTAATTAGCAGTAGAAAAGCAATAATAAAAATCGAACGATCTTGGCTGTCCTAGCATGTAAGTGCGAAATATGTACAATGACTGACAGAAACGCAGTCCTATCCACACACGCGCTGGTATTAAAAATTTGAAACCACTTTAACTACTTCGTGACTGGTGTTGCGCAAAGAAAGAGCAGGTATAATAACTGACAAAGCTTTAAAATCCTGCAGGGTCTTTTTATAAGAAAAAAACATCACCGGCTGTCTCTTACAGCTGTTTCTGGGCGACCGCCTGCAAGTATCAAGCTGAAAACAGCCACGCGTTCCAGTCGGCTATTATTTTAAAAATTGCTATGACCCGGGGAATTGTAAATGTATGTTTGTTATTTTGTTATTACACTCGGTATGGTATGTAGAAACGTTGTAAAAAATCGATTTTATTGCAACTACTTTCTATAATTTATTCTAAAATTTAAAAGTCATATTATCCTAGATTTATCCGAGTCGTTCTTGTGTAACGGTTAAATCACGAAGTTGTTTCTAGCTTTAAATTTCTTTATTTTAAAAAATGATTTTATCTCGAAGGCTTTGTGTATCGACCTAATGTGACACTAAATGGGTTCCATTTGAGAAGAATTCCAACTTCGGAAACATAATCCCCGCCCATTTTTTAGATTTGAACAAATTACCATAATAAAACCGATGACATTAGGAATTTCTTTTGAAATATTGGTGGAAATGACCGTCATCAATTAATTTAATTTTTTAATTATTTTAAAATTGGGGGAATATTAATAGGCGGAAATACATAAGTTACACTTGCACAGTTGAACTATGTAAAAGTTAAAAGGTACGAGTTCCCACTAAATTTTTATAAATAATTAATTTAATGCCAAACATCCGCGGAATATAATTTACACTTAATTTATTTTTTTTTGCCCGGAGAATTCGGATTTTCATTTAATTTTTATATGGTTTGGGATAAATCTGAAACCGCAAGAAGCACTGTCACGCTCCCAGTACAGGAAGCTGCGGTTACAGAGTTATTGAAAAAAACTAGAGGAAAAGGATGCTTTCAATGTCAGCATAATTATGCTTCCATGTTTCATCATTGTAATTGTGCCTAAAGATTATTCATTTTTTGGCTACCTTCATTCAAAAAATTTAAATTTCCCACAGTTTACTTCAGTTCTTTTGATTTACTATTACTGGTGTAAAAATGGTGAGGCACTAGCGCCATTAAATTAACTTGCAGTTTATTTATTACTTCCTTATCCTCCAGTTACTTGTCTTTTGCTACTATTTTTACTTGTCAAGTGTACTCGGTTTCTGTTATACTTTCTTTTGCCTTTGTTTTAATTTAATTTAAGCTTTCTTAGCTTTAAAAAAATCCGAATTTAGGTGGGGAGAGAACGTGTTCATTCTACTGCATGCGGTTGCAGTTGAAACATCAGTTTCTACATTATCGAGTGCATTTGCAATCCGAGAATTGTAATAATTCACACAGGGGATGGGAAAAGCGCCCGGACATAATTTATTTTTTATTTGTACGATATAGAACCGGCCGTAGTTGACTTCTAGTCGTGCTTTGTTCCGCAATTTTCGAATTGGAGCGGCTTTAGACATGTTAAAGATGTCGAGGAAGTGAGAAACACTCCATGAAAAATTTTAACTGTAAATAATCCAATAAATTACCGAACGGATTTATTCTTGCGAAACTCGCTCTCGAGATTGATTTCTCTGCGAGATGTCGTTGGACAGCTCTTCAACACTCTGCAAAGTAACCAAATTGCATCGATACCATCTTAATGTAGTAATAATACCAAGGTTCGCTACCAACTAACCAAGCAATAATGATGCGATATCTGCTAATGAGATAATTTTATCGAATTGTTGATGCTTCAATTACAGTTATCGAAAATTAGTTAAATTTAACAATCCAAAACACAATTTACTGTAATTACACCTTTGCAGCAGGTAATAATAATTATAGAGTACGGAATTTCTACTTTTACTTGTAGTTTTGATCACCAATTGAAATTTTGAGTCGCAAGTTTTTCCATCAATAATTCAGTTTAATGAACGTAGAATTTTTATTTCCTTAATGGCAGCATGTGGAGTTGAATTAATAAAAATCATAAAACTTGCATTATGGAGGTACTCGTGGGTATAAGTAATGGGGGTAGATTAATGTCGGTCAACAGATGCTTCCTTTCTTTTTTTTGGAATCCATAATTCGAACAGAAAATGGAACGCGACTTCTGCTTGACCGTTGACAATTAAACGAGACTTGGAAGAAGTATCGAGGTTTTTGGTGGTTACGTTAGATCATTCAACTAAAGACGGGATTAGTGCATTTTTTCGCTGAAAGGTATTTGACCTTTCATTGTATGTGTGCACTTGCACAAGATGCCATTTATGGTTGGCTGGCAAAAGGGATTATTACGCTTAATAAATTATTTATACGTTGGTTTACAAGAAAATAAATGAAGAAAGTTGGAATGGAAGCCGAAGGAATAGGAAGAAGGTTGTCCCCAAGTGACGCGAGGTTGGGTGGTCCAAAATTCGTGGCTGGGGTGTTCTCCCAACTGAAAAAACTGGACAAAACGCAAACGTTTATATTGTGTTCCATCATTGAATGCGATGATTCTTTTTCTATGCGGCTTTTATTAATCGTAAAGTTGCGTGACTGTTGAAAATCCGACACCAAAATAAGAGACCATTATTAGACAACAGAAGAATTCCTAAAATCATACCCGTTTCCGGTTAGATTTTTCGAACGGATAAAATAATGAAAGTAACGGTGATTAATTTTTGCACATCACGGACTGAATTATTAGTACGATTTTTATGGATTAACATGGATTAATCCATGTATTCGGAAAGTTGCTGATATTGGGTGAAGGTCGACTTCAATAATTGAAATGCAGTATCGTTCGTTCTAAGTACATTGCTGCAATCGCGAGTAATAAATTTGAACTTTGCCATAAATCTAATTGTAGGTATTGCATTATTAAATAATATGTTTGTTGCTGCATATTTGCTTCACATTTTTTATTCCACTTTAATTTTTTATTGCATTAACACAATGCACTCGACTTGATCCAATAAAAAAATACAAACATGTTTCATTAACCTGGCGCCTGTAATGATTGAACGATTTTTTTTTCAAATTATAAATTTGGGTGCGGACGGAGAACGAATCGAGAACATTTTTTTATAAATTGAAGAACTAAACCATAGATAACCAAAATTGGATAGGCTAATTAGGTTTAAATTAATTATCAACCTTGGTTATTAAATGCGCACTTCTCACACAAACAAATTAAATGTCGCGTTGTAAATTCCGTTTCCTTGTTTCAATTCAATAACAAGGTATACCCATAACCGAAAGAACCATAAAAAAACGGCCTTTTAGGTTCCTTTTTAACCGATTCAACCGATTTTTTTTACGAGATTCTCGAGAGATTTCCTCTTGGATTCCTGAAGATGTCCCTTAGATAAAGTAAAAAAAATAAGAGTTTTTGTTCTTTCACAGCAAGAGAGTTTCAAAGCAACAAAACGAAGGAAGTGCACTGGGGGGGGTATTTCCAGACCTAGACCCGCCGGTTTGAAATACGCAAAATTTGTGAACTAATAGGTCGCTACGATATTTCCAAGAGATTTTGTCTGATTTTGAATTTTTTTGACAAGATCAAGTCGAAACCTACTTATTACAGCGCCGCCTTTACCCTCCCCCCATTGGTAAGCTGGACAACAGAATAACACTTCGATTATATCACAAAGCGAAATGAGTACAATGTCATACCTCCCAGACTCCCGATTTCAGACCTGGAAATAACCCTAGTATCTCCAGGGCAGTTGTTTTTCATTTTTAAGGTATGGCTGGTTGGGCCCATAACCTGATATTATTTGTGCATCTTATAGACAAACATATTCAGAATATATTAATGGGCTGCGTGAATAACTTCTGTGATTTTCACAGAATAACTTATACGATGATATAGGAATTTCAGTAATTTCTAAGAAATTCCACGGATTTTCAAAGAATTCTAATTCCAAGAGATTTCCGAAAATTCTAATGATTTTCAGATATCCAAGGTAATCAGTGATTTTCAATGAATTCCGGAGATTTCCAAAAAAATTCCAATGATTTTCAGGAATTTTAAAGAATTTCAGTGATTTTCAATAAATTCTGGAGATTTTCAAAGAATTCTCTTCCAAGAGATTACAAAAATTTCCAGTTATTTCCAAGGAAATCATATATTTTTAACGAATTCCGAAGATTTCGAAATATTTTAAAGAAATTCGCTGATTTACAATAAATTCCAATGATATTCAAGAATTTCAGTGATTTCTATGGAATTCCATTGATTTTAAAAATTATAATTCCAAGAGATTACCAGAAATTTCAATGATTTTCAGATATCCAAAGTAATCAGAGATTTTTAATAAACTCCGGAGATTTCAAAAATATCAATGATTTCCATGATTTTCTAAGAATTTCAGATATTTCTAAGAAATTCCACTGATTTTCAAAGAATTCTATTTCAAGAGATTACCAAAATTTCCAGTGATTTCCGTGGAAATCAGTTATTTTCAATGAATTCCGAAGATTTCCATTTTCCAAGGATTTTAAAGAAATCCAGTGATTTCCAATAAAATGATTGATTTTTAAGAATTTCAGTGATTTCTAAGGAATTTTACAGATTTCCAAAAAATTATAATTTCTAGAAATTTGCAAATATTCCAACGATTTTCAAAGTTTTCTAGTTATTTTCAAAGTCTTCTAGTGATTTCCAATAAATTCCAATGATTTCAAGAATTTCAATGATTTCTAAGGAATTTCATTGATTTTCAAATAATTATAATTTTATTCTTTGAGATTTCCGAAAATTCCTAGGATTTTCAGATAACCTAAGTAATCAGTGAATTTTAATGAACTCCGGAGATGTCAAAAAAATTCCAAGAATTTTAAAGAATTCCAGTGATTTCCAAGAAAATCGGTTATTTTTAATGAATTCCGAAGATTTTCAAATAATTCCAATGATTTCCGAGAATTTTAAAGAAATTCAGTGATTTTCAAGAATATCAGTGATTTCTAAGAAATTTTACAGATTTCCAACGAATTTTAATTCCAAGAAAATTCCAATAATTTTCAAAGTATTTTAGTAATTTCCAAGAAATTCCAGTGATTTTCAATGAATTCCGGCGATTTCCAATAATTTCCAAGGAATTCTCATGATTTCAAAGAATTCCAGAGATTGTAACTAAAAGGAAATTATATAAATATTTGTATTTTCTCGAATTTAACTCGGCGAAGCTCTCCTTGTCATTGAAAAATAATATTTTGCAAAGTTTTGAGTGTATTTCGAAAAAATTCGACTTACTTTGATATCCGAGGACTCCTCTCTCCAAGAAAAAAAGATTTTATCATAGAGTACTTGCATCGAAATTTTTTGATTAGGATAAACAAATGATGATTTAAGAATTTACTATTCCATTCGTAAAAGAAAGTTTAGCTTCAGGTACCGAAAAACGTTGGATCCGGCACTGCCATGTCTTCCTCGAAAATCAAAAGCCTATCCTAACAGCTAAGCAGTAACTGTACAGAGCAGTATTAGTGCGAGGTACCAGGATCGATTCCGGGCAACGCTAAAAATAATGCTGAGCATTACATTGTTTGTGATTCGGAATCGAACTGTAGGTCCCCTATGTGTGTGATAACTGTTAACACTAACAGAAAATACACTTTAGATCGAATAAATACAAATTAATACCGGGAATACAGATTTAAATCCAGTCGGAGGGGGGGGGGCTATACATTTCCTTTCATCTAATTTATACTTAACAATAGCAAGACTGAATATTTACGGTTTGAACATCAGCTTTGATATCTACATAAATCACGTATAAATATTTACATTATATTGTTTACTTAGCTTTCGTTTAAATTTAATTTAATATTAATTTTTCTAGATAATAATTATTTATACGCTCCCGACGGCATAAGTACCTGCTGCAGTCATTCATATGAAAAGCTCAAGTATTCAATTATCTCAACCTCCCTAGGGAAATAAAAATTTTAATGCTGTCGGTAGTAAAATTGTGATTAATAACCCCCTTTACTCCCTTGTAATATAATACACTATTATAAATTTTAAATAACGCAAATTCTAAATTTCCTTCCTTGTACAGTTTTATGTTTTGTTCTGAAGATATAAGTGTAGTAAAATTGTCACCCTTCGTCTAGACTCTATTCTCGTCAAAACGGAAGGTCGTTTGGAGCTTCAAAGTTGTCTTTCATGCCAATACCCCTTCAAAATTAAACTCGAAATTAAAATAGATGGGATTAATGTCGCACTAATTATTAATCCTCTTAAAATTGTAGTCAATTATTTTTTTTTTCTGGTGTTAAAACGGATCCAGTTTTTCTTATCAATTAATCTTAATCACTTTTGGACACAATTTTTAAGTTGACAAACGATTAGTCATTCCTGCCTTTTGAAAGCCTACTTCAAAGCTATCTGAGTAGCAAAGAAAAATTTTAATTATATAAGTAATGATCGCTATTGCTATTTTTAAGGTTAGATAATAGTTGGCATGCCGCCTTCTGGGTATTCGAAAAATATTCTTGTTTATCTAATGGAGGAAACAAGTTTTTGGTTTTTTTTTTCTAAATTTTTTTTTTATTTTTTTTTTTTAATTAATTTTATTTACTTTTCAGGTAAGAACAAAATTCTTGATGCAAAATCTTATTTTATTGGGTGAGTTTTGAGTGCATTGTTTTGTAATTGTGGTCGTGGTGTGATTTTTCTTTAACTTTATGGGATTAACTGGGATTGGGAAAGAAATGGAGAAAAACTAAAGCAAGTTTAATGGCTTCGGTAACTTCTTCCACTTGGTCAGACATGATCCCCTAAAAGTGCGGTTGAAAATGGATATGTTAGTTTCTCCATTTGTCAGATCAGGAAGTATTTACCTGATCGTTTTGAGTCTCTTTTATATTTAAGTGCCCCCTCCCCTTAATCATATGATGATGAGCGATTGCCTCATTTACTCGGGCGCCTCGGAATATAAAACAATAAAAGTAAATAGTACATTTTACGTTTTTCCAACTGCAGCTGAGACAGCTTCCTCCTAATAATTACAGGTAGCAATACCAACCGATAATTTAGATTTTTACAATTATCTCTTGACGATTTAAGTGCATGTTTGCATATTGCGATGATATTAAGATTATTAAGTTGTTACGTAACTATTAAACACGTAATTTAAATGAAAATAATTTACGTGATGGTAATCATTCCAATTGTAGGAAATTTAATGTTTAATCATACCGGAGAGAGCATTTGATGAAATAAAAGAAAAAGGAAGTTTGATTGCACTTTGCAACCATCCATCCATCCATCTTGGTTTAATCATACCGGCCCGGAAGCATTAACAATTTAATAAACATGCAACTTAATTAACTAAACTTATAATTAGTAATTATTTAACAAAGTAGTCGTATAAAATTAATTTTAATAATTTGTGAAAATGTGTTACTTGCATTTTTAAACTTCATTAAAAATATTGATTATACATTCAGAAAAGATGCGCAACCAATATACTAATCATGACGTTGATACCGGGGAGTCCCAGTTATGATGTCATCAATTGCTCTAATGCAGACCTAGATAAGCCCCCCCCCAGACTTATATTTAGTTCTAATTATGGTTTTCAATTTTCTTTATATGACTGGTCTGGGTCCATAACCTGTTATTATGTTTGTGAAAACATTTTTCTAGTTAAAATAGGCATATACCTCTGGTTTCAGCCCATTATGTGTAAGACTAGTTTAGAGATTAATAAATATAGGTTTAAAGCTAGATATACTTAGATTAATTTTTATTAATAATAAATTACGGGCGCAGAGGGGGCTTTTTTACAACGTTCAAATTTTTCTAAGCTTTTTTAATGCGATCGGAAGGATAAAGTCTGTCGCAAGAATTTTTTTTATAATATAATAAGTATACTGCGATATTTAGCCCCCCCCCTCAAAGGGAAGAGAGACAACATACAGTAAGAGAAAATCATAAATCTGGTAATCTTCTACTGTTATTTTTTTAAATTATCTGGAGAATCATGTGATTCCACCACTGAAAGAAATGGTTCATCATTTTTGCGCTGATGAATAAAATTCATAAATACAATGATTTTTTTTCATGAATACTATGAAGTATTTCATCGGCTCAAAAATGATGGATTTTTTTCAGTGTTCGAAACAGGAGGTAGTTAGTGAATAATTGGAAATATTATATTAACAAGGAGCGAGAAAAAGACTGAATAATTTAATTTATCTTCCAAGAGAATTAAGAAAAAATCAGATTTTTAGAAAATTGTTTATGTGCATGTGTGTGTTTGATTTGATTAAAAACCTTTTTTTTTTTTCGAATATAATAAATTATTACTTGGCTTATAGGTTTTTATAGATAGAATAAAAATATAGTAGAATTGTAATTGTAGTAGTAGAAATAATTGAATTTAAAGTTTAGATTGGTCATATAAAATTGAAAATGATTCATCACCTTGATGAAAAATTCATCATTTTTGCGCTGATGTACAAAATTAATCACATTGATGAACAAATTCATTAACGCAATGACTTTTTCATTAATACTACGAACTTTTCATCAGTATGATGAATTTTGTTCATCAGCGCAAAAATTATGAATTTTTCATTAATTATTTTTTTCAGTGTACATCTAAAAACATTATATTATAAAATATACACTAATTTGTATAAAAAAATAATTGCAGTATTTTATTATAGCTGAATTTAATTTAAAAACAAAGATCCCGTCTTTCTAGCTCCGTAACTTTCGAGTTTTGTGGGCTTCACCCATGTTTTTAATTAATAGAGCGGCTCAAAAATGTCGGCTTTCTAGATACATAATTTTTTGGTACGGGCGGCACCCGGGGATATTTTTACTAAGTGTGTGGGCTTCAGGGATCTGTGCTTTTCGAGTTTAGGCGGTTTTCAAGGATGTTTTTGTCAAAATAGTCTGCCCAGAGATCAATTTAGAGATTTAATATACTAATTACTAACTTTTAATTAACAGGTAATTTACTACCTCAACAAACATAAATTATTTTCATTTGAAAATTTTTAAATTCGTGGTTAAAATAATTGTACCAGTCCCACCTAACCCAGCCGCGTATTCAAAATTTAGGCAGTGTAATATCAAATCCATTTAGAGAAATCAAAATGGCACAAAAGGATATTTTTGATAGTGTGATTAATCAATTCATTTAAGTTAGGTCAGATTTCTAATTATTAAAAATGTTAAATGTATAATCTAAATTCTAATAACTTGAAACTTCGCCAATTTCCTCATGCACGTCAGGAATCAACCTATATAACGGAGGAAATCGCATGTGTTCTGAAAAAAGAGAAGATTCCAATTCAATTAATCACTCAAACACTGAACATGCGTACAAACTAATGACCTCAAACCGGGGGGTCTGGGGGGTATGGAATACCCCCCAGGCAATACCAGAAATTGTGTTCTAAAGAAGAGGACTGAAGGAGTCTGTGTTGCAACTGAAAGGCTAAAGTGAAGGTATTCCGTTTGGAACGTAAACTGAAAAAAAACAGTTGATGAACAAATTCATAAATACAATGATGTTTTTCATGAATACTATGAATTTGTTCATCAATATGATTAATTTTGTTCATCGAAGCAAAAATGATTATGGACCATTTTTTCCGTATATCAAACGTATTGATCATAATTTAGATAAAATTCACTTAATTCTGCGTTTAAAATTTATGCTACCTCCAAGTTCTTCATAAAATCGGCGGGAATTAGCCAATTAGACGGACAAAGCCGCAGTGCAAGCTTTGTCGGGAAAGTATGAAAACAATTGCGCGACATGTGAAAATTTTAATTTTTAATAGATTACTTTAATTTTTTTTTGCCCTAATTATGATTTTTTTTTTCGAACGGAACTAACAAGCTAACCTCCGAACCCCAGCGGTTATTTAAAAAAATATTTTTTCGATAGTTTTGTTCACTTTTGCTTTCTTTTTAATTTTTTTGGAACTTTGGAACGATAAGAATCTACAAAGAAGTCTTAGCCAAACCAGTTTTTCTGGCATTCCTTGCGATTTTCTTACCAAATCGTAAACTTAAAAAAAATATTAGAATTTCTTGGGAATTTCTTGCGAAGCGAACGTTCGTGCTTATTTCACATCGGTTGAATTTTATGCATTTCAAATGGAATTTTTAAGCGACGTTACGTATTAATATTTTGAAAAAAACTGTGAAAAGCTTTGTAAAGTGAGTAATCGAGTAAAAAGTTTTTCCCGTTATACGAGGAAGTACATCTGTTTATTCCTTCAAGATAATTTATATTTTATGTTATTATAATATCTACATAGCGACGCAATTTATTTTACTACCTCTATGTGTATAATAAGTAGCTGTAACTTGTCCAGTACATACATTAATATTTCTTGCAAGGTTTGTTTATTGTGTCGAGAAAGCCAAGTGTTGATGGCAATTTTACCGCATTTAATTACTACAATTTATTTTATCTGTGTACTACACAATCAATTCTTTACTTTACCACCCTAGTGCGGAATCAAACTTTTCGAAAACTCCCTCCACGTCAAAAAAGTATTGCCAACGTCGCTTTACGCTTGTATTCCTTTAATGTTTAATCACATTAATTTTTTTTTCGTTTTTACTGTTAAAACTTGCAATAAAATTTTACGATCGTAATTACAATTAACAGAAAATGCGGGAAAATAAAAATCATCAACTTTAACTTTATTCCGCTTTATTCTTAATCTTCTGCCAACTTTTTCAACCGAACAAGATTGCCACGTTATTTTCCGATGCGAAATTAAAAAAAAAAAATTGCTTTTGTTTCGTAAGCACGATTAAAATGTTGCGGATTTTTCCCGTCTGTGAAATCGTGCGAGCAACTTACCGAATCGGAAAATTGCAGTGTGGTATCATCGATGTATTGTTAAAATAACACAAACAGTTTTTTAGGGCCGACTGCGCCCACGTCATTTCAATTTTTTCAAAATTTCAGTTTCGTTCCGATTGTTTCCATGGAATCAACACGAATCGTCAAAACACTTTTATTTTTTTATTGGACTTGTCCATAATTTATCACCTTCGTCAATAGAAACCTGTTTATATTTGCATAAAGGTGAGTTTCCCCAGTGGGTCCCTTGGGCCCGATGTTAACCTTAATTAATTAACCACGATGAGGGTTAATTTTATTTTTTAGGGAAAATATACCACTTACCAGCAGATCTTTGCGTTACTGCTCGGATGAAATGGAAAATATTCGTCTCAACAGCTGGTTAAAGGTTAAAGATATTTGACGACAGGTGCGTTTTAATTATTACGCCTTTTTTTCGGTATATTTTCGGCTTTTCCTAATGCAGTTTTTTAGGCAACTAATTCCGTCTAATCATCGTCTGGAATCAAATTGTTTTTATTGTGCGGCTAACCAATTTATCGTCGGACATAACTGGTTTATTTTAGAAATAACTTTTTCAAATATTTGGCTATTAACAGTTCATGGTGCATTTCACGTCTGCTCTATTTATGCGATCCGACTGGGGTTTTTCTAAACGTAAAATTGGATTTTGATTTAGACCACGTCTGGAAAGTTGGATAGTTAAATAATCTCGGACTTTGATAAACCGCGTTCGAAAACCACGGATTGTCCCAGTTGTCGGAGGAGGACTGGCACTAAGCCAATTAGTCAATCCGGAATAAGCTTGTCTATTTCCAAGTGTCGGAGTTGTTGATTTTTTTAAATGGAGCATCACGTAAACATATCATCAGAAAGTTAGTTTTCTTTGTAGTCGACGGCAAAATGGTATTGTCGCATTTCGTTCTATCCGGTTAATATTTTATTGTAGCTATGTCTAGCGGATGTTAAAAGTCGTGTTTGGTTTATTTTAATTTGGTTAGGTCGATAGATGTTTAACATTAGATAACGACAGGTGTCATTGTAGTTTATGGAAGTCGACCGTTAAATCAAAGTTGTATTGTTTAATTTATTAATATTAATAGAGTGCACCGTAATTTCATTGGATGCATAAATAAATTGTTAATAGACAATATAAATTAAGTTGTGCATCCAGTATGTCCCGTAATTTATCTATGCACATAATTAAATATTTTTTGCACACAAATTACACCATTGTTTAATGACCCAAGCTTTTTTTGTTTTGTCGCGAGCCAATCGCGACTCACATTGACTCGCACGTTGGCCTGTTCGGGCCGTAATATCGTGAGTTCTTTGACTCAGGTGTTGTCGTGCAGTCAACCATAATATCGTAATTTTTGAGATTTTGCTGAGCGCCAGGTGAAGTTCATAAAATTATAAAAGAAGAAACTTAACTGAATGCTTAACTCCAAATCAAAATTCAATTATTAACGCAAACTTCTTCAAATGATTTATTAAGAAAATCACCCGGGGCCCAACAGAACAGTGATCCGA
Source organism: Cantharis lateralis (assembly GCA_963170105.1). Lineage (NCBI taxonomy): Eukaryota > Metazoa > Arthropoda > Insecta > Coleoptera > Cantharidae > Cantharis > Cantharis lateralis. The sequence goes on from OY720627.1 coordinate 3,295,831, forward strand.
GATTTTGCAATGTCAGGGGTTGTGAAAACCGCCCGGAGCCGCAGGAGAATAATGCAGGAACTCGAACGATGTTTCCACGGGTACCGCTTGCCAGTGAATGAACCACGCTTTCTCCCCACTTAAAATCGGTTTTAAGACTACTTCTTTAACTTTAATTTTTAACTTTAAGACTGAGTTCGACAATAAAAAATTATTTAACATTGAAATATTTTTGGAAAAATTAAATTCAAAAGTATTGGAATATTTGAAATATTTCTATGATTTAGATGCACTTTTGGTATAATTACTGAAGGGTCGGTGCAGCCTGTAGACCGCACATCCTGGGCAATCGAGTGAATTTTGTATTACAATGATTTAATTTTCTTTCATAAATTCAGTTAAAATACATCACACCATAAGAAAGTATTATAGTGTGTCTGATTAAAATCTGACAAGACGATGGCTAAACAGCCATTAATTAAATTATTAAATACAGGAATCGAGAGTGTTAGATCAGTGCCATGGTCAGGCTAAGAGGTTGCACAGGCTTGAATTATGCCAGATTTTTGTAATATCAAATGGTAATTTATTTTTTATTACATCCTGAATGTAAGATATAATAAAAAAAATAACTGAAAGCTGTGGTCACACATGAAATTGATTCAACCTGCAATAGCAAGTATATCTTTATGTGAACGTTCCGGTACATGGAACGAAAAGGACTTGCTTCCATTGTGAAGCCTTTTTCTGTAAACGCTTTAACATATGTTAACAGAACAAAAAGTTAATTTTACATTGAATGCAACGCAAAAGGTAGCCGGTTAATGGGATTTAAGAAAGTTGGAACAACAATTACATAATGGGAAAAATTCTTTTTATTGTGAAGCTGTGATGTTACACGAATTAAACGTGGATACGTTTAATGATCTTTGCTTTAGAAAATGATGCAGTATCATTAAAGAGATTTACTGTCATTACATGTTACACAACATGGTGTGTGGCATTGGTACCAAGGATGATTGGTTGGTTTGTCGTGCTTATGTGCGGATATGCAATAATGTGCAATAGAAAGGATAGTACAAATTCTTTACCTTACTTAAGTATACCTCTTTGGACATTAGTAAAAGTAAAAACGTGATTGAAATGCGCAATATGCTTTTTTAATTTTCTAAATGAATTGAGCAATCCTTGTACAGCATCTCTTTATTTATAGCTGACGATCAAACAGTTTGGACTGAGCGTCTAACCATGGATTTTTTGCAAGTCTCAAAAAGTTCAGACGAATATTAAGTGCAGTTCACTAGCCTTGTTTAGGATGCATGCAACAAAATAATTAACTTGACTGCATAAAATTGTTGCAGTAGATAAGATTTGTTTATTGCAATGGAAATTGTAAATTATACTTTTAAACATCAAGATTCGTCATATCACGAAGGCATCGTCCTTTTATTATAATTTGATTATTCTTGGAATGAACACCTAGAAAGAATCATTAGGTACGTAATTTTAATATTTACGAAGCCATTACCCGAAAAAACACTTTTTTGCTGTAATTTTACGTTTTTTTTCTGTTAGTTTAAACCTAAACCAAGAGATTACATCTGCTAATGGTTCAAAATTTATATATTTTACAATACTGCTCTATTTATTTTGTTATTAGTTTATCAAAAACTTCAATCTACGGTGAGATTTTTAGCAGGCATATTTAAATGACAGAAGTGAGGTAAATAAACTTGGAAGCTTAAATTTCAATTAGGAAATAAGACTGACGGAAGAGTTATCGTTCGCTAGCAATAAATAATTCTCGGAAAATAGGATGCTTTGATTCATATTGGATTATCATTGCTCATCAAATTGTTAGTCATTTTCTCAGAAAGGAGGAGCTGGGTGGATCAAATATTTAATTAGATATAGGAATTGGAAGCAAGAATTGGGACAGTTCCAGCATAGCCCCTCTACTGACTACTGACTTTTTCTGTACGTTTCTTATTTTAAAATTTTTTGTACAGATAAACAATTTGTTTCAAGCGATTTTATCAATGCAAATTAAATTACAAATTAAAACATTTGACAATCGCAATAAACAATAAAAAATAAATTACGCAACATTTTTATTTATTTTAAGTAAAACTTTTAATATATTAGACGTTAAAATCAAACTTAGGTACTTTATAATCTAAAATGCAATATATTATGTCTATGTAAAATCTGACAAGATAATAAAACAATTGCCATTCAAATAGGACATAATTTAATTCAATTGTTTTTCATTTGTTTCAATTGTTCAGGTTGGGCCAGTCCGGTCCTGTCTCTTTCTTCGCTTACTGATTGATGGAAGCTGCATTTCCTCGTTTTCTAAAAAATAGCAACTACACGAAACCTGTCCCAGGTAATAGCGCGGTATGACTCGTCGTTTTCTAAAAATTTAAATTAGTTAGCATTAACTAATTTTGTGTTTATGAGTAATAAATGTACCGTTAGCTGGCCATTCGCTGGCTTATTTTCCAATTGTATTTAAAAATTTTGAAATATTTGCGTCCTTAGTACGGCACTGAGCCGAACGAAGTGTTATTTATTTTGATGGCCTCCTACCAGTGAGGGGCTGTGCGAACTAGACAAGTTACACGACGCCTAATCTTTTATTTATAATTTAATAAAATACATTCGAACTTACGTTTATCATCCTGACTGGTATTTTAAATTTACTATTTTACAAGATCTCAAGACGCCCCTTCATTAATTTTATCTTCATTAAAGAGTTTGTTACCGTATAATTTTTGTATATAAATTCTTAATTAATTTTTGTTTACATATTTGAACGATTTGTCACGCAGTTTAAGTTTTTGGAAATTGTTGAAAGCGGACAAAATCGGGGGGCTGGCCCCGAGTGTTCGGCAAAGAGTCCCCCTCCCGGCGCATTGGTACTCGACGGACCGTAAACAAAATAAGTTCACACAGAGAAAAATAATTTTTTCTACTATTGAAATTTCTCTTTCTTCTGCACGAAAAATAATCAAATAGATACTGTACGCATTACCGTGAACAATCGACCATTTTGTTAGCTTTATTCGTGATCGTGCGACGATCATCGATTGAAGTAAATTTGTGGGTTATGTTTACATTCTGAGAAGTAACTAATAACCTAGAAATGAATAATTTATGTATTATTAATCGATTTTGGTGCCGGTTAGACTTATGTGTGCTAAACATGTAAAATAAGTAATTTTACACCGCAGAATTAGAACAATGATGTTGCGTGACGTTGGAAAGGGTGAAGTCATATATGAGATAATAGCCTGCATGCATTATTGACCCCGTTCCATGCGAAAAATAGAAAACCTTCAATGCGCTTCTTTGTATGGGTACTTGATCTCTTCTTCACGCGCACTGTGGTGGTTTCACTTCAAACAGGAATTGTTTGAAGTAAATTACAAAAGGTTCAACAGCCATTGCAGGAATAAAAACGAACTAGTCGGTTGCTGCCGCCAGTTCGAAACGTAAGGGCTCGAGCTAAGAAGAATTCACCCTCTAATCGATATTGGGGTACAAAGTGCGATTTACAATACAGAAAGTTTGTTTGTCGCATAACAATACTACGACAGGGTAAATCTGAAAAAAATGCTTAGAAGAATTGGGGTCCTCGCCCACTTTATGACTTTGAGAAACTTAAATACTGGTTTTTGGGTGCAACTAAAAATAAACACAACTTAATCTGTACGGTGTAAATCTTTCTCTTTTCAAGATAAAATGCATCGAATCTACCCTCGCGTATTCAGCCACTCACAACAGCTGGATCCTGCATTTACCAAACAGCCATAAATGTAGCTTTATTTCCAATTTCAGGGGGAGTAAACGAACGTAGACTCTTTGCTCGACACCTTCTATTACGTCATAAAGCATCCCAGAAAACTCAGACCACTTGAAAAAGTAACATTTACATATTTTACCGCCACTTACCTTCCTAACTGAGTTGTTGATTTGATTTGATTCGTTTTAAATTGAATCTTGCCAGGGCGAAAAATTGCTTGTTACAATTTTCATGTTTTTATTATGCAATATTCTGTTTTGTCGAAAATAAAAAAATGGCCAAACGGCATGTCCCAGTTTCGTAAAATCGTATTCGGTTTACTTGCTTCTGTTTATTTTTAACTTTTTCAATCTTTAGAAGTCACTCAACACCTGGCATAGAATATTTAATGAGTCAGACACCTTAATTGAATATTTAATAATATTAGAATCCGTAATTAAAACTTGCATAGATGCCCAGTGCGATAACAAAAGTTTTAGGTTACCGTTTTGGCACCTCTTCAAATGGGTCCCGAAATATTGGCAATATAGTCGTAACAAAACACCCGGTATTGTATTTCACATTTTTGGAAGAAAAAAAAGCGAGAAAAAGTTTGAAGACTTCTGCTTAGGTAATTCCACTTGAATCTCGCTTTCGTTATGATTTATTAGAAGAATTTTGGTGTTTTGGAAAGGAAGAAATTGTTACACAATGAACGTTCAAATAATCCCGTTTAATTCAACGAAGCAGGTGTGATTGAATATGACTTAAGCTGAATAATAGCAGCTGCTTGTCATCAATCCAACTGGTTACCTACCACAACTGACCTTGCTTAATTCAGAAACTATTCAAATTTGATGGACACTAAAAAACTCGGCAAGTCATTGCTTTTTGACAATTTTACAAATAAAATTATTGCAGCGATTAATTTTGAAAGACATACCTTCCTTTCGTCTAATTTCCCCAAGGTGGTTGTTACTGATCCCTTGCCCCCAAAACGTTGTGATTAACCTAATTGAGAATGTCGCAACCGAACCCTCGTCATATTCACGATAAGAACGCTGTAATCACAACATTGAATAGTTAAATTGGAAGCTAAATTCAGATTTTTCTTGATCTAACATCGCTTCCCTTTTTCGCTAACTCAAATACAACCAAACTAAATCTATAAAACTTGGGTGCCAACCGACAACAAAGCTTTTAGGGATATTAAGAAGAATTTCACTAAAAACTCGCGTCTTTCATTTTCTCGACTCTTTGATCTTTTACACCAATATAACTGAAATAAAACTTCTAAAGAGGGTAACTGTAACAAAATAAATATTGTAGTTTCGAAGCTCGTAAACTAGAATGTTGTATAAATTGGGTTATTTTAGTTTAACTATATATATATATTTTTTTTGTAATTTTGTTTTGTCCAGAATATTACCCTTTGTACCTTTTGCCAAACCGAAATATAAATATGTTAATATTATTCTATTTATATATTAAATGGTATGTCTGATTGCGATCTATATTGCTATTATCAATATATATTGCATAATACCTTTTTTGAAAATGTATTTATTTGTTTTTTTAATAATTTCATTGAAGAATAATGTCGAAAATAGATTAATTTTAACAATATTGATATTTTCATATATCTATCGAATATTCAATATATTGATTTATACTATTTATCTATGTATGTACATATACTTGATATGTTGACTATATCATTTTTAATTCTTTCTATTGCCCGTTTTCTTCATTTTCTTTTCACGTATGTAGGTACTCGTCAACTGGCATCTTCAACCACGAACTTAACGGTTCCTATACCTGACAACCTAGGTCAAAATATTCTGACAATTTCCGACATTTTTTGTAACGAATCATTAAATTGTGACTCGAACAAAAGTTCACGGTCACACGTTTTTCGTGCGTTTCCTAAACAAATTCCATAGCAAGGTTCAAAAGGAAAGTGACGAGGAAAAGTGTCGACTCTTTGTTTTCCTTATTTGATGTTTGATTAAACAATCGACTCGATTACCTTGAATTGAATGATAACGATAATGATAACACCTTGCGAACATTTTTGCTCCGCTCGTTCATTATGTTGTGTTCTCTCTGTTTTTTGAGTTCAGCTTCCCCATTCTTGGAGTCATCGATGTCTTCATAATTCCTAAGGTATTTCATTGGTCCAGATTTATTATTGTCTCGTTAACCTTGTTGAATGCAATAAGTGTTGTACACGTAATTTATAATACGAAACGATTATGTAGGATGTTTGTTGTTCGAAACTGTTCGCTATTTATAATTAATACAAAATTATTTCTGCTGGTGTAGGTGTTTTTACATTATTATTGTATGTGATAAAATTATATTATAACTTAAATTCCAAACTGTGAAATTGAAATGGCGTTTATTCTATCGCAAAGGCTAATCGATTGTTGTTATAACAAGGCCGAAAGTATTTTTAACCCATAATTGTGTTATATTTTTACCATCATGTTTCGTTGGGTAATAACGTCGGCGGCAGTTACCCCGAACAGCGGAAGAGGGCGAGGGTGGACCATTTACTCCATCGCAATCAGCGATGTTGATGTTCTACTTAATTATTCTATGCATATCCAGATGTTTTCGAAATACTTACAATTTTTTTATGTTAATGTACATTCCACTTCCAGTATTTTACATAACTGTAGATCGACTTCGTCTTTCTTTCACTTTCAAAATTACATAATTTCAACAAAAAATATTCTCAATGGAACCTTCGTTTTCGTATCCATTAACCACATCGATTGACGGAATTGCGCTGCAGTGGCAATGGTAAACACACTCAACCTATAAAATCGGAAACGTGGGTTTGACATCTGAATCTGAATAGTACTATTGCCGACGTGGAAGATAAACATGCTGTTGCAAGATTACACTCCTTGTCGGAAACGAGGTAATCGTAAATCCGTTTTATTTACCAAATCTGATAAGCGAAAAAATTCAATCTCGTTGATAATCGGACGGTTAAAATCAGTTTCGACAGTTAGAACGGGTTCGTTATTCCGTCTTTCGCACATTTATTAAAAATTAAGCATAAGGTTACCTCCTACAAAATTACCTTCATTTAATGGCAAATGTAACTTCAAACCTGTAATTTTTATAATCGGTAGTCGCGTTTGGAGGTAATGTGGATGCGCCGAATACTGGAACTTTATTTGCAAAATTTCTTTTTGAAGGTTTTTTTTATCCAGCCTAGAGCCAGAAGAACAGACGAAACAAAGGGCTTGGCCTGTATTTGGGGTGAAAATTCAGAAAATGTGAAAGAACCAACAGGTTTTTATCTTCGGTTTCTTAACGGTATCGTCATGTAGCGGGTATAATATAGCAATGGATGACGTCACAAACAATTGTTTCAGTTTCGTTTATCAACCCAAATAAATGGTGAGGTTACGGGAAAATGACGGGTCACGGCAGCCTATGTGACGTCACTTATTATAGTCGATTCGACAATTCGATGGACGACGATGCAGTTCATATTATTAATTTTATGATGTTAGTGAATACCCCCCAGACCCCCTGGTCACACCGATGCATCCTCGAAGTTTTGAATTTACAGCACGCAAATTTGTTATTTTAGATTTTCTTCTTCTGAACTTCAGCTTTTTCATAATTGCAATATTTGGAATATACAGATAAGTTAACGTAAAAATAATATCATAGTAACCGGGGGGGTCTGAGTGTTATGGAATACCTTTTTGCAATTTAATTATAAATACATCGTGACGTCACGCGGGAGATTTATCCTTTGTGACGTCACGTGGCTTACTATTGGCTGCTGAAACACCTTCCGACTGTTGATTATATTTTTGTCGCAAAATGCACAATCGAACAATCGGATTACACTCCCAGTGCATATGCAGCTCTTCCATTGGTATAAAATGAGCAAATTATTGATTTGGAGATGTTTTAAGTTGTTAAAGTTTCAATTGTATCGATGCCAATTAATAATGTAATATAATGGGCAATTTAAAATGCCCATTTAATCTAAAAAGTTATTGCGCCTTCCTCGTTTAGTTTGAACCACTTAAATGTACATTTAAATTATATGATGAATGTTGGCTATTTAAATTTTCCATGCCATATAAATTGTTACGTTATAAACAAATCGTCGCCGGGGGCGCAATTTCTTTAAAACTTCTCTGTTGGCGTAAAACTACAATCAGCGTTTAACGTTTTCAAGGTTGAATAAACTGAGGAAGTGAGAAATCAGAAATGTCGATGAAACGACATTGGTGCAATCAACCCTTAAGTCCACCCTCGTGCATCTTATTAGTTCTTTTCTCATTTTTAACATGAGTATCCGGTTGCTCGAAGGAACAATGAGTAAATTACGTATCGACAGTTGTTGCAATAATGGAACAACTGAGTGCCGCAGATGATTCGTTAAGAATTTATTATTGTTAATGTTAAAGTACTTAACTGTAGAGTCAATTGATGTGTTAAGTGGTTTTGAGGTGTTGTAACTGGGAAAAAAAAGCAATAATTGTAAAATATTGACCATGGGACTGTCTCTACGTTTTTCATTATCTCGGTATGCCGGTTGCCAGGAACTGTTTGTGGTTGACAAACCCGAGAGTGTATCCAGCATTACAAATGAAGGTTTTGACCAAAATCCCGTGTCAAGGTTCTTCCTAAATATTAAAATCCTGACAAATGGGGACCACTGGAAAACTATAGTCCGGCACGATTAATCTTGTCGGGGTCAAAAAGGAACTTGCGATTCTTATTTTTCTTTTCCGTTTACGCTACATTTGTATGGGTAAAGCGGTTTGACCACTAAAATAAATTGGCCAATGCTTCGAAATTTTCTATTTTCGTCCTACACAATAAATGATAAATGTACCCCTTTTACATGAAATAACCTACCATTATCAGCATTTCAAATTAAACGTAACACTTGATCGTATGATTTGCTCTCGTTTGATCTATTAAAACGGGGAGATAATAACAGGGCGATTATCTGCCTGTCTTTTCTAAGATCCTATCCGCCTGGAGTGCAATCAAAATTAAGGGTACGCGAATCAAAACTTTATTGCGTTGGTTAACCCAAAGAAATTTGCATATTCCAATTGGACGATTGGAGGCTCTCTCCCATGGACGACTTCGTTTCAATTTGAAGAATGTGTGGTAATGCATATTTGCATTCACAGGTGTTCTATTTACATTTCAGGTGTATTTTGTTGTCAAATAGTTGATTGTTGTACGTGTTGTTACCTTGGACTTAGTAACTCGCGACGCGAATAAAAATTATTGTTACACTTTTAGATTTTATTTTGAATTTCGACGTTTTTCCTTTGTTGGGAAACCGTGACGATATTGGAAACATGTCAAACCACATCGTTTTGCCTTATCGTGTTATCATTATTGTAATCGCTAATAATTTATTGTAATTCCCCCGTCAGGAAAAGTTTCTGATGGTTTGAAAATATTAAAAAGTTCGTAAACCATCGGTTATGAAAATTGTAATGAAACGTTTGGAAACTAAAAGTTTATAATAAATTTTTAATTTGAACGAAACAATGAAGTCGAATCGTAGGTAGTCTCGTGTGTGTTGGTAGTGGATGTGGTCAGTTTTACATGTTTGATTGAAATTCCAACTTTCACATCAAATTCGGTGGATCGGCATCCGTAATTTATGTGAAGGTTAAATTTCGTTTTTAACAAAAAAATGTGGAGAGCGGGTAGTTTAATTAATATTCTTTCTCCTTTTCAGGTAAATAGCAACCATTCCGTCGGGGGATGGGCTGTTGTGGTGAGTTTGAATGCCAATTTTGCTTGTTTGTTGTTGTTTTTCCATGTAAACTAACCAAACTATTAACTTTGAATTTGAAACGATCCGGATAGTAATTTACGATAACATGTACCGATGAGATAGTACGGAAAGTAGGGTGGTATTGATCCGTAGGCCTGTGCTAGTACACTCCACTTCGGGTACACTCCGCAGACTAAAATGGTGAAAATAAACCAACATAGGGCTTTGACTGTCTGCTGAGTTTGCTCGTTCCACGGCCCTTCACATCCAATGTTCCAAGCTGCCGTAATACACCTATTCTCGGTATAGTGCTCCACCCTCAAGTAAATTCAAAATCATAAAATTTACACTAAAATATGTTTAAACTTTTATGTCTAATATTTCTTGGTGCAATTTTAACAACCTTTTTATTCCTATTTCTCTTTTACTGCACTCCTATAAATTAAGCCATTATTCTTCTGTTTATGATTTTTAATTGAATTTTCATCGCTCGCTTTATTGCATATTTTTGATGTATACGAGTGATTTGCGGCAAAATTAAAATTGGATTTTTCAACTGTGCGTATTGTTAACTTTTAGCTCAAATTTACTTTTCCAATAAACGGGCAAAATATCGTCCAATAAATTATTTATACAATAATTGCAACCGCATGTCGATTTTGCCTGCGGCTGCTATTTTCATGCTTTTATATTTTATTCGTCAAGTCGAAACTGCAATTTTTTTAGCATAACTGCATATTATTTGTTTAAATTATGCATGCTAGCATTTACTGCATTCCGCCTTTTTAATTTGGGTTCAATTTTTCATCTCGAATATTTAAATTGGAAAAGTGAAATTTCCGACGGCAGACGGTTCGCATTAAACGACAATCTGTTTAATTCTAAAAATACCAAAACAAATTAAAATTAATCAAGTTCTGTTATTAAAACTCTAGATTACCAAGGTTGTGCGGCCTGAAGGCCGCACTATTGGTTTTTATGTGAAACTGTCTAACCTTGAAATTCCTTGGATTTCCTTAGGATTTATAAGATTTTCTAAAGTTTTTTGGGATTTTATATTTTCTGAATTTCTTCGGATTTCCTCAAATTTCTCCAGATATTCCTTCGGTGTGGAAGAAGAAGTAATATTGTTTATTCTAATACTACACGGCCAGGGGCGGATCCAGAAATTTTTCACTGGGAATCGCAAAGTTAGATTTTAAAGTGAAATTGCTAAGATGAATCCACCTAATATTGAAAGTGCAGAAGAAAAAAGAATAGTAAACTTGTGAGTAAACAACTTAAATACGGAATGCCTCCCGTCTGCACCCTAGCGCGAAAATCCTTGAATTATAAAACAAAGGAACATCTATCTAATTTTTTCAGTTGTCTTTAAAACTCGAAGGAAAAATGAATTTGTTGAAACTAGATCTGTATTTCTATATTATCGATTATGTCGTTCGGACTGGGGGGTATTCCATACCCCCCAGACCCCCCGGTCTATGCCAGTTTAATCTGCGTGTTCTCTCTCAGGTTTTTTCCTGTAGAGCCATTTAAATAAACTTTGCGGAGCAAATTTGAGATTATTTTTAGGCTGCATGTTTACAGAATTATAAGTTTCAGTTCGACAGGCTGTGTAGATGAAGGGGTTGTTGAGCAGCTAGGCCGATGGTTGGATTCTAAAAATTGAAATTCCCATACACACAACGAAAATAACAGTCGATGAAAAATTCATAATTTTTGCGCTGATGTACGAAATTCATCATATTGACGAAAATATAATAGTATTCATGAAAAAAATCATTGTATTTATGAATTTGTTCATTATTATGATTAGTTTTGTTCATTAGTATGAAAATGATGAATTTTTCATTAAAATCATGAATTTTTCATCAAAATTGTTCATTATAACACTAAATTGCCAAGGTTGTGCGGCCTGAAGGCCGCACTGTTGGTGTGAAACTGCCTAAGCTTGCAAGTGCAGAAAGAGAGCAAATCACAGGACAAAAAATGTTGGCACATTAGAATTTCTTTTACGAGATTCTTGAGAAATTTTCCCGGATTGCCTTTCGAAATGTAGAAAAACAAAAATACTCACCCATAGTATTCCTAAGATTTCCTTAGATTTCTCTGGATTTTATAAGATTTACTTGGAGTTTATAAGATTTTCTAAAGTTTTTTAGATTTTCCATTTCCCGAGTTTCTTGAATTTCTTGGGATTTACCCACGGATTTACGGAACTACCCACACATACAACGAAAAAAACAGTCGATGAAGAATTCATAATTTTTATGCATAGTATTCATGAAAAAAATCATTGTATTTATGAATTTGTTTATTATTATGATTAGTTTTGTTCATCAGTATGATTAATTTAGTTATTCGGCACAAAACTGATGAAATTTTCATTAAAATAATGAATTTTTCAGCAAAATTGTTCATTATAACACTAGATTGCCAAGGCTGTTTGCCGAGGGTGTTTAGGTGACCAATCGGTGCTTTATTTGAAATCCCATCCCACTGAATTTCTTAATATCAATGTCAAACATCCACTGGTTGTTTGTACAGAATTTAGTAACTTCATGGTCAATTTGAGTGTGTCAGAGTTCGGAGGAACCCTTAAAAAAGGTAAGAGTTACTTTTGTTTGTGCTTACTCCGTTGTGGCGCGCATTGTTATCAGAACTGTCTGTTTTGGCTGTTCCTCATCCGACCTGAATAGACGTTGTCGTTGAGAACGATAAATTTTCGATATTAACAACTGGCAAAAATTTAATTAGCTATCCGGATTTGACCATTCCAACAAATTAAAGCCGATGACATTTTAACCAATACGGTAGTACGAGTGGAATTCTCTGAAAACTTGAACGAGTGGTGTCGTCGGTCAATTAAAAATCGCTTAGGTCAAAAAATCAATTAATTTACTAAAAAAAGTCACATTAACTATTAAAATACATATTATTAACATAAAAAGTATAATACAACATGCGGCGATAATAGCATTATGATTGATTTGATAGTTTTACTGTTTCAGCCAGACAAATTAGTCGAAACCCTTGGGGGGGGGGGGGGGTTCTACCTAATGGCAGTCCTTTTTTCAATTCAATTTAACATCTGAATCTGTCGTAGTTGATCGAAATTTACTGATTGGGTCAATCCTGATTATTTGATGAGTAAGTGAGGACTACGTAGAGAACACATTGTTATTAAATTAAACAAAGGAAAGTTGAACTTTACTTGAATTTTGCCATTATCCAAGTTTGCGTGATATAACCAAATTGATTTTAATTAATTTGTATTTTTTAATTTAACCATTCATGTTTAATAAAACGTCAATACGTTTAATAACAATATACATAAATGGTTATTATCACGCAAACTAAAGTAGGTACATTTTTGATTAATCGGCTTGCTTTTGTTTACTTTAGTTTACTATTTGCCCGCAAATAATTGATAAATTATGCAATTCAGCAATATGTTCTGGCCCAAAATATAATCCATTATCACGACCGACTTCTTATTTTACATGCATCGAAGAAAATTGTCGTCTCTCAATATTTGATGCTGAAACGTTTTTCTTAAAAGGAAATGTAAAAATGAAAATCGATCTCGGAAAAGTTTTGCAAGAAAGCTTTTGTATCATATTTTGTCATTTAACTTAAAATAAATTTCGAGTTCTAACCATGGGCTGGCGAAATATGCTTTCAAAAAGTTTTTCAATTGCTTATTTATTTAATTCGAGCAGAACCACGAAATATACTTAAATTGAATGTACTTTTTTTTAAGGTTAGCACGAGTCATTCCGGAAGGAAACTTTTTTACGAAAATATTTTAAGGTCAAGTTTACCGAAGTAATAAAAAATTTATGAAAGCAATAATAAAACTCCAAAATATTTTTCCTAATTATCTTATATGAGAACATTTTTAAAGAAAAGCGTATTTTGTTGAGAAAAACAAGTGATCGACTTTAAAGAACAGCGGTGCGTGCTAACTTTTAAATTGTGTTTTTTTATTGGTCCGTTTATCGATGCGAAAACTTTGTATCTTACTCTGAGGTTGGAACCTCGATTTTTTTTGGCAAGTTCAAGGTTTTTGGGTTATAACGATTTTCGCGGAGACTGCAGATAGCATCCTGGTTTAATTTATAAGCGGGGTTGGTTTATTAATAGGGTCAAGAACGGAATCGTAAAAAGTTATTATGAGCAGGGGTGCCGAGTCTTTATCGCGTGAGAAGATAAAGGTGATAGGGACCCGGAAATCATACGTTGGGGTGCTAAATATACACTTCCTGATACATTTCACGTATGCTTACATTTTACACCCTTCAGGTTAATCTCATCCTTGATACATCTTAACTCGTCGGTGCTTATTATTAGAAGTAGAAGAAAAAAATTGCAAAACTAAAGAACGTGAACGTAAAATTGAACTTAATTTATTTACTTAATTGCCATATGTATCGTTTAGTCGCGTGTGGCGTCTAAAAATAGAAAAAATTATGTTTGGTTTTATTTAGACACATGCAAAGATGTCTCATAATTAGGTTATGGCTTAAATTGCTTTAATCTCATTCGGTCAAAACTCTAATAACCTTTTAGGGTGAATCACTTTTAGTTTATTTCGCGTACTACTCCAATTTTTTGCAAAACAAAGGCCTCTTTTCCACGTCAACAATCAAATTGGGATGTCGTACGTAAACCAAAATAGAACCGAGCAAGAGAAAAAAGGCCTCTCTGAGTCTTAACTAACTTTTTGTTTTCTTCTTTTTTGTTACGAATGGTGGGGTGTTTTATAAATATAGAAAATTTTATGTGGTTCACTTACACTATCATTACAGTTTGTTTTTTAAGATAAGTGAGTGTTATTGTATTGCATTTTGGATTTACGTTAGTCCGGCATAATGAGTCGCAGCAATTTAAAACGTAAACGGTAAGAAGTAGTTTCTTTTTGTTTGTTGGAGACCACTAGGGGCTGAACCAAAACAAACTCAAAACAGACTCTTTTGTTGCAAGATGCGGCAGGAGGGTGAATTTAACCCAATCAGAGATAATTTGGGAATACAAAAAATCACCTGCGGCGCCAGTTACAGATAGATTCACTTTGTTTTCACGTAAAATGTACCGGGTGAAACGTAATATTTAAAGTAGCATTTTAAGCAGGGTTAATTGTTGTAAAATTGGCGCATGATTACATGTTTCAATTACACTTATCGTGTTCAGGTTGGTTGTTACAACATTATGCTGTAAAATTGCAGGAGGCTGACTTAAAATTTATGAACTGGACTTGGTGCACCTGTAAACGTCAGTTATAGTCTTCCACTTTCAAAGTTGGCGAATTTATATGCCTGGTGTGTATTTAACATTGGAAGACTTGTAATCGCGTTACATTTTTGTTTTATGGTTATTGTTGGTACTTGGACTTGAACACGTCGTTTTTCAATTCACAATTGCTATTTATAACTCGATTATTGTGTTCTTGTTTACACTTGGTAAGAATGTTAATTAACGATCGAAATCGAACGGATGCACATTTCAAATTTTAACCCGACAGATTGTAATCTTGAACGGGTTGTAAGCTATCGGTGTAATTACTGGATTATTTAATTAAATTTTTTGGATTTATCTGAAAAACAGTTATTTCGGGTAGCGTAAATTGCCCACGAGAGTTTCGAGTTAACGATTTTGTTGGCTTGCTCCATGGTAAACGTTCGTGATAGTTTCTCATCGAGTTTGTTTGTTTTAGGTCATTTTTTTGCAGGTGCATGTGTGTAAGTAAAAAAATTGGCGTGTTTAAATTACTTGTTAGGATAATAGATTTGTTAGTCATTTGCATATTTTTTCGCTCGACAAGTTTTTAACTTGTTTTACCATTACGATCGATAAGTAACGGAGATAAATATGTATATTATGTTCCGAGTTCAATTTAAATGAATTGACCATCTTGTCCCACTGCTAATTTAGCTTCCAGCAAGTCCATTTTTTCAAAAGAGCTCTATGAAATTTCACACGTTAAACCAAAACAACGGTCGATGGCGGGCCCTGAGTGTTCAAAAGATTTCGATGAGTACACGCGCATGAAACTCTCCCGAAGTACTGGAAAATCCGCAGGAAAGAGATCAACTGTTTTCCTGAAAGGCTATTTTGGGTGACCGGTTTCGTTCATTTCGGCATCGTCAGATCTAATATTTCTGATTATAAATTTCTAGTTTCATCACACTTAACTACGCACAATCAACAATATTCAATTTTTTAAATTATTTAAAATATTTAAATTTAAAATAAAATTGGATGCTCCGTGAATAATATTTTAAATTTAAATATTTTAAACAAATTCAATGTTGCAGATGAATGATTTCGTATTGCGTCATTAAGTGTGTATTGCACGGACCTTCTCGTGCTTCTCTGAATATTACTGATCGTCTTATTGTTCCATCCAATTCTATTTCGTACGTACGCAGTGAGGAGATGACTCTGCACCACTAATTATATGAATTAGGCGGCATATTTCACGTTTTTAACGTATATTTCACGTTAAAAAAAATCAAAGCTAAAATCTCCTTAATCCACACAAGCGCGTCAGAGATAGACAGTTAACAGAGGAAATACGAAATGTACTACTTTGAAACTTTCCTTATTCAAGTCTCAATTATTTTGCCTTTGGTTGTCATGGCAACGGTAACGATAGATCTGGAAAAAATAAAATGAATAACGCGGGTTTAGTAGACTGTGCGTTAAAAGTTATATTTTACTGACTGTTTATATCTCGAATTTTAAAACGGTCATTCACAAAAAAAAAGATTTATTATTTAGACGCCGATGAACAAAAATAATCATATTGAAAAACAAATTCATAAATACAATGATTTTGTTCATCGTCTCAAATATTATGAATTTTCATCAACTACTTTTTTCAATGTGTTTTCTGCAAATTTTTAAATTTGAATAAATTCAATGATTTTATTATTAATACTATTAAATTTTTCATTGATGCAATGAATTTTGTTCATCGGCGCAAAAACACACTGCCCAGTGCGTATTGTAGGGAAAGCTAGATGTAAATTTTTTTTTAAAGTGAAAGGATACTATTCAAACCTTCGGATGTCTAGACCGGGGGGTCTGGGGGGTATGGAATACCCCCCAGCACTTCAGCCATTGTGTTCAAAAGAAAAACTAGGTATAAAAAATATTGAGATCTGACAATAATAATTGTTTAATATTCTACTTTGGAGAGGCTGGCTGCGCCCCAGTTCCCTCATTGTAGCAGCCGCCGCCACTGATGATGAACTTTTTTTTTAGAACTGCAGAATATTACCACGTCAGAGGTAAAAGTTCTACAGTAAAACTGTCAAAAATTGACAACCTTACTGAAAGTCTCAATCATTTTGCCTATGGTTGTCATGGCAACGACAGACCTGGAATAACATCAATTCGACATGGTGGAGCATTTGCGGAGTTTGGAGACTCCGTATTAGAAGTTATATTTTACTGATTATGTCGTCGGTTCTGTTTATGAAAAAACATCATGTTTTGTGCCAATAATTAAAATTCATTTTAACGATGAAATTCAATGATTTTGTTATTAATTCCATCATATTTTTCGTTGATACAATGAATTTTGTTCATCGGCGCAAAAACGCACTGCTCAAAAGTAAATGTGAATTTTTTGAAAGAGGGAAAAGGTACTATTCAAAACTTCAGTAAAGAAATATTCAGATCTGCCAAATAATTGTTTAATATTCTATTTCTCTCAGGGCCGGGATTATAAAGGACAATTAAAATTTACTCGCTAGAATAAAATTTACTCTGTAGATTTTTGTGCTATTGACATCAGGTTTTGCTAGGTAACTATGGCAAATCTACAGAGTAAATTTTATTCTAGCGAGTAAATTTTAACAATTGGGTGATGAAAAATTATCATTTTTGTGCCAATGAAGAAAATTCAAAAACGTTAAAAAGTGGATTTCGGACGTAAAGTTCTATCAAAAAGGAGATACTTCTCTCACAATACATGAATAACGTGAGGCTACTACATAAAAACCGACGTTTTTTAGTTTACTTCGAAGAGATTTCTTTTTTATGGCATTTCATGATTGAAATCCAATTTTAAATTTTTTTATCGATGAAGAAATTCATGATATTCATGAAAAAATCGTTGAATCTATGAATTTTGTTCATCTACGCAAAATGATGATTTTTTTTTCATTTCTTGCTCTTGCGACTGTTTCGAATTGCTTCTCAAGGTAATTCAGCAGTTTTACAGATAATTGAACGAGTAAACAGATTGAAGCACGAGCCGTGCGGCGAGTGCGAGAATTTCAACAGTTCCTTAACCCTTTCCTCACAGTTTTATGGAATAATTTATTTTGAGTAGAAATCATTGTGTAATAGAAACTTATTTTTTAAAGGCACAAGAGCTAGCTAACGTTTAAACTTTTATTACATTATTTTTAAGCGCCCCCACTTTAACTTTTTCCCTATACAGTTCCCTTTGATTGTGTGTAGTCCATTTGTCATTTCCATTAGACAATAAACTAGGGTTTTTTGTTGTCAAGTCTTAACCTTCGGGCAATTTTTTCTGTGGCTGGAAGCCATTACTTTGAAGTTTATTCGGTAAATCCAACCTTGTTCGAGCATAATATCGGGCTTAATTAAATTTTCATTATTTGTGATGGCCTATTTTATTACATGATGTAACAGCTACATTACGTATTGTTAAAATTAATAATTTACCTCTCTGTCGTTTTCTATTTACTTTTTTGTTAATTCCGGTATAATAAGAAATGCAATTACTGTTTTATCCAATTGAGCAAAATTGCATCTTGCGCTATTTGCTGTGGTTAATTTAGCTCACGGTGGTTAATTTTTGAAATTATAGAAATCTACAAACGCAAAACATAGTGAAAATAATAAAACGTAATATTTAAAAGGACAATGAACGCTAAAGTGTGTATACCCATCTTTCATAATCTCAGGTCAACTTTCAAGTTCTCAAGTACACGCACGTTCATCCGAAGAGCCAAAGAAGATTAAACAACATTCTATTTCACTTGCACACAATATTTATTTCTTTGCAATTTCTTTTCATCACGCATACAAGTAGTAGTAAATCTCACAGGTGCTTTAAAAATAATTACCCAACACCCCATTAAATACTCGACTTTTCACAAAGTACTTTTTCAATCTTCGACATTGTTTCGGATTTTCCTATAAATTTACCAGTAAACACCTGCCTTTTGTTGTTTCCTTTTCCGTCTGATTGGGTGCTTCGGGCCCGACGGCTAATTAATAATATGGCAAAATTACGATTATACCCTTTTCTTTTTCCTATAATCATAGGGTACAAAATGACAATTTCGTGAAATAACAACTTAAAAGTCTAGTCGAATTGGGCAACCTTGAAAAATTTGGTTTTTATTTTGGGGTCTTGGCCCCGCGTTGGGCTCCACAACCACGACCAGTGCAAAAAACAAGAAGAGATTAAAATTTTGCAATACACAAAATATTAACTAAAACTCGTTTATTAAAATTATTCTTCCTAGAGAAACGTGATATAATTAACTCGGTTACGATTCACGCAACTTATCGTAGGCAGACGTCAAAATAGAACACTGGCACAATTTTGATGGCCCAATTCATCGGATTATTACCCATTCACAAACATAATTTGGATCAATTTTACTCGTTATATTTTTGCAGAGGCGAGGCAGCCCACGGTACTTCCGATGTTCGGGGACCCCAAAATTTTGTAATAATACACAATTTAATTACTTTGCTTTTGTCGGCCCCTCGAAGCATAATTTGAGCAATCGAACCGGCAAATGTATTAAATTTTGGTAAAAATGCGTAGAAGCCGTTTAATTTCTCTAGGGGGTTTCCCGGAGCAGATCTGTCTTTTGGTGCATTTAGACTAATCAGGTTGAAGGATTTGATAAAACCTTTCGTGTAGTTTCAATTACTAGATTTTTCCTTGGGATTTGATCGGAATTGTATTTAATCGATCATTTCTCGTTTAAAAACGTATTGAAAGTGAATCGCCATTAATCTACTTTGGAATTATTTAATACTTAAACTGATTATATGATTTTTAAATTGACACAACCTTGATCTACTTAATGGAGGCGTTCTATAAGGTTAAATTGGAGTTCATCAATTTCAGTTATTTTTAATTTTATTATAATGGACTCGCACGATTTTCGAAGGAAATTTAACGTATTTTTTAAATTAATGGCAGCAATTGTGTCGTTTAGTTAATTATAGCCCTAAAATTTGTGGTTTTCCTTTGCAATTTGTCAGTTCTGCAAGAGTAATTTTTACTTATTACGAAACAGGTGCAGTTCCGGTAGCTTTTTGTTCATCGCTACTTTGCTTTCTTCATTTTCTGGCTGTGAAAAACACTTAAACTTTTTTAATTTTTTTCATTCTGGCACGTGCCGGTCTGTAATATGACACATTTCCGCCGCCTACACTCAGAAGAAACTAAATAACCTACGGTTTTACTTTTATCATTGTTTGATATGTTATCATTTATCAATTGCTATGTTCGTGGAATATGATTGGGGCATTTAAGTTTGTATTATCTAGGGTTATGGTTAATTTATATAACGAGACTTTTTAACAGCTACGATAATTATAGTGTAAACCATAATTACTGCTAATTATTCAAATTTGTTTATCGTTTACTTGTAATTGTTTTAACCTCGCTTTATTTCAATTTTTTCCTATCTTAATTTCTCTTTCACGAACTGGGGGGTTGGCTGGCCTATTCATCCGTTGACCGTGGGGTAATTTATTATATCGAGGGTCAATTCCATCCGAGATATCGATTTTGTTTCGTTATCGTTTCTCAAACGTTCTCTTCTATGTTCCTCGTCCAAAGAGATTATAGACCAATTATAATAACGAAGAATCCAAATAAATAATACCAACACCGGTTTGTACGAAAATCCAAATGGTATGTTAATTTCTATCCGTCCCACGTGCCTGAAAGGATAGAAGATGCGTGGTAGGCCTAACTTCAAAGTTGCACCGTCCAAGTAACCTTGTATTAGGTGCATTGACCTGTTTTCATCTTCTTCTGGCTTACACAAATTAGCCTCCTCCTTTTTTACCATTAGATGATAGTATTGTACCTATTTTATCAAGCTACAGGTTTCTCCATCCACGAGTGGCGTTCGAGACTTTCCTGAACCTCTTCGGGTGGTGTTTTTTCAACGTCGGTGCAAAGTTTATTTACATATTTGTATCCTTTAATTTGGGTGCATTAGGATGCAACCGTGGTCGAGTTTTTTGTGACTGTATAATCCGTCGCACAAAAAAGCGGTTTTGCATTGTATTTTAACAAAAATAAAATTGGAAAGGTTAAAAGAACCTTTAAATATGACGTAGTGAACGTGCACAGGTAGAAATGGTTGGGAGGACCGACGACGGTCTCGGTGCCGAACTTGACCCTACGGTAGATGTCCTTGAGCGGCTCGTTCACCTCATCGGCGCGCCCGCTACACTCTGGGTTAGTGGACCCGTCTGTCGAAACACCAACGGTACCGACTACTGTACCCCCATACACTGACTGCTCTAGGTCCGACTGCATGTTTTTGTTTATATTATGATAATCAACAACCGATATTAGTTATCACTTTCTAAAACTTGCCAATCTTTTTATTGTTTATTGTTGTTTGCTCATAATATCTGAATTATTCATTGTATTGCTCACGATCAACCTACACCTCCATAATTCCAGCAGATATGTAGGACATGGCGTTGCTCAAATGGGATATTAAAACCACTCTAATTTATTAAATTGAATTTAATAGCCCCCCCCCTCCCTAGAACGAACGCGTATCGTGCGTCCGCCGGACGCGCCGCGAGAAGTGCGGCGGAACGATGCCAAACTTTGCGTGCGGTTTCCATGGTTACGCGATTATCTGTTTCAGCGTGGAAAATGTACCCATGAAAGAACAACATGTTTAATAATAATTGCATATATGTTGAGCGAAGGCCGCCAGATTATTTTCGCCATTATTAGATAAACAGGAAATGATTTGTAAAAGTTAATTATTGATAATTACGGCCATAAATTTCCATTTTTTAACATTCAATAGAACTAAAAAAAATTGCATCTGGGTTTTTGATAGCTTGGTGTGATAGCAAAAATTGTGGGTGTGTTCCAGTGCTGGCTTACACGGTTTTTGCAGTCATTAGAAGACAAAAACTCCAGTTAATGCTTCTTGGGAAAAAATGAAAAAAATTGTCGGAGGAAGTAAAAGTCACAATTACCTCGATAATTTGCAAGAACATGGAATGACTTCATTTTTGCTATTATTAAAAATTGGAGGGAATGCAATTACGGGTAGTGCATTACTTGGATGATATCATCACACGATTGGAAACTCCCATATAATTATTCCTTTTTTTGCCTTTCGAACACTTCTGTGCTGGTTGTAATATTCACCACACCCTGGTTACGGTAATTCAACTTCCGCCCACGCACTTCCTGCTGTCAATCACGTGATTACACTTGTTATTGTTTTCATTCAATATTTAATTGTAGTTAATGATTGCAAATTTGGAACGGTAACAGCCTTCCATCGTCTCCAATTTTTAAGTCCGGCCCTGCGCTGGATGTATTTTTATACACGGAAATTAATGTCACCAGTTTATTAATAATGCGGTTACTCATGTAATCGATTATATTTAGTAATAATTGACTTACTTTTCACTTCCAAGCTGGCTATGATTGATGAACCACAATTTTTTACCCATCTTGCCTACCATGGAAACATGAGTTGCAATAATTTATCAATTACTTTCAATGCATTTCCTACAATACAATTACAACTTTGCAATTCAATACATTATGGTAATTTCGACCATGTTTATTATCATCCAAGGTTCGTGTAGTCAGGTTTTAGAATGGAACGATCGGTTGACTATGTAATATTTGTTGTATTACACCCACGGTTACTATTTTATTTGTTTAGCTATTAACGAGATTCTCTTTAACTTTTTTTTTGGCAACATGAATGAACTTTTCGGTTCCGAAAAACCTGATATTTTACTTTAAAACGTGAAATAATTGGAAGAGAAAAAACTCGAAAATCTACTTAGGGTGAGGCCAATTTCTCCAGGAGACTGGATCTCGTTGTCGCTAGTCGGCGTGAACTTTGCACTGCACCAATTTTTCATTTTTTGAATGAATCGAACCGGCAGCGTCGTGGAATCTGAAGAGGTTTAATTAAAGTTTGCTTACCAAAAGTGGAAAACTTGAAAATCTCGTTTAGGCTGCTTAAATTTATTGGACGTTTTGATGTTTTTTTAATTGTTAATTTAGGCAGTTCGAGTGCTTCACTTAATTAAGAAGTTTAATTTCAAATTTGAAATATCTTAAAATATTTATCATTGCGACGTTTTCGAGAGGAAGTCAAAATTAAGTTTCTCGACATGAATGATATCGACGCGATAGGGGAAAATAAAGCCGAGATTAAGGGCTGCTTTATTTATTCAGACACATAAAATCGTTCTTTTCTTGGTCATATTAATGATATTTTTATGCAATTCCCATTTGTTTCCACCCATCGATCAGACAGCCGCCTGTGTAGCCGTGCGAAAAAGATACCGGATATCAGTAGCTGTTGATGATTTGTCATAGCGACGAAATTTGCTGAAAACAAATTCAATGAATTTTCAAACTTTTTTGTAGTATACCATTTATTTTATCTTTAATTATAGTTTTTTTTATCTCGTTAATCCATTCACAGCTGGCACTGATGAGTATGAATTCTGCAACAGGAGTTGGAAATTCCCAAATTACCTATTGAATCGATTTGCCTGGAGGGTATTCCATACCCCCCAGACCCCCCGGTGAGAAGCTCCATATTTTAGTATTAACCTGTATTGAGCCCGTCAGACGATCTAGACTGAAAAGAAAGTTGAACTGATTAATGGGAATATCACTGAATTTACGAATTCTACCCAAGGGGGTAAATATTCCAAAAAATTTGTGTACATCTGGTTGGAATTCTCTTTTAAATCTTTGGAATTCTTTGAAAATAATTGGAAATTCTTGAAAATTTTTGGAAATCATTGCGATATTTTAGAGATATCCGAAATTGTTTGAAAATCTCAAGAATTTCTTGGAAATAACCGGAATTAATTGTAAATCATTAGAATTCTTTGAAAATCCTTGTAATTCCTTGGAAATCTTTGGAATTTTTGAAAATTATTGTAAATCATTGGAATTCTTCGGAAATCATTGAAATATTTTAAAAATCTCCGAAATTGTTTAAAAATCTCAAGAATTCCTTGGAAATAACCGGAATTTCTTGTAAATCATTAGAATTCTTTGAAAATCCTTGGAATTCCTTGAAAATCCTAGAAATTCTGTGATAATATATTTAGAATTCATGGAAATCTTTGTTCCTTGAAAATAATTCCAAATCATTGGAATATTTTAGATATTTCCAACATTGGTTGAAAATCTCAAGAATTGCTTGGAAATAACCCGAATTTCCCGTAAATCATTAGAAATCTTTGAAAATTATTAGAATTTTTTGGAAATCCTTGGAATTCCTTGGCAACCTTTGGAATTCTTTGAAAATATTTGGAATTCATAGAAATCTTTGTTCCTTGAAAATTATTGGAAATCATTGAAATATTTTAGAAATCTACGAAATTGTTTGGAAATCCCAAGAAAGCCTTGGAAATAACCGGAATTCCTTGTAAATTATTAGAATTTAAAAATCTTTGGAATTTCTTGAAAATCTAGGTAATTCTTTAAAAATATTTGGAATTCATGGAAATCTTTGTTCCTTGAAAATAATTGTAATTTCTTGAAAATTATTGTAATTATTTGGAAATCCTTGGAATTTTTTTGGAAATCTTTAGAATATTTTAGAAATCTCCGAAATTGTTTGAAAATTTCAAGAATTCCTTGGAAATAACCGGAATTCCTTGTAAATCATTAGAATTCTTTGGAATTCCATGGAAATCATTGGAATTTTTTGAAAATCGTTGGTATTAAAATTCTTTGAAAATCCTTGGAATTCTTCGAAATTAGTGAAATTCCTTGGCAATCACTGAAAATCTTGGAAAATCACTGAAATTCCAGTGAAATCGTTGGAATTATTGGAACTCTTTGGAATTTCGAGTTTTGGTACACAAATTTACCTGGATATTTATCCCCTGCTTCTTCTCTTAGGTGAAGCTTCGGCTTTCACCCCTTGCCCCCACCCTTTGCATATTTGTTTCTTATCAATGCAATGTTCTTGAACGATTCCAAATGCAAATTTCATGTGGCCGACGTAATTTGATCGACAATCATTTGGCTGCCAGGTTATTCGGCAGACTATAACTGGGAATTGGTAGATTTTAATTTAATATTAACTTATTGAGCAAAAAATATCAATTTGTTACAAGATCTCTGATCTAGTGTGAAGTAGAAATTTATATATTGCGTAAGTTGTGGGGCGGGGGGGGGGGGAGTAGTCTCCTTAAACTCAATTTTGTTTCTCCGAAACCATTGTGTTTTTGGTGTAAAATTGAGCAGTGCTTTTTTAAAAACGGTCTAATTTTTTTCAAATTAGATTCTAACCCTTTAAATTCTTGTCTAAAATCAACTGCTTTCGGTTGTCTTTCCGTCTTTCAAATAAAAAAATTTACAACAGAAAAAACAAAGATTTTAACTTACTACTACTTTAATCTTGCAAAAATTTTCGAAATACCAAATTATTTCGTAGAAAACCCGAACATAATGAACAGGATAGGTATAATAAAACAATATAAATTCAGAAAATTGTAAAAAATTATCTTGATTGAATAAAATTAAAATTAAATAATAAAATTCTTGTGTTCTTTACGCGGTTCAAGTTCAATATTTTTTCTGTGAAACGGGTAGGTTTTTCAAAAAAGTTCATTAGACCATTGTTGTAGCCCACTAAATTTCCTATCCAGAAAGAAAAATTTTAATATTTTTAAATGTTTAATTTAAATGATCTAAGGTCAAAAACAAAAAAAATTGTACCTAGAATTTTTTCTTTATTTCGATGCAACTTGAAAACCTTTGATTTTAGACAATAAAGGGTTAGAATCTGTTAGACTCGATACAGAATAATTATGGAGTCCCTGCCCGGGGGGTCTGGGAGGTATGGAAAACAATTATTGTAGTTTTTCCAAAATTACAATTTTTTAAAAACGCGAACTTTTTGAAAATAACTGAATTTATTTAATCTGTGTTGTTAAACATTTATTTTTAGGAAAAACGAAACTGCTCGTTTCTCGCTGTAACTTTTCTGTTATTGGAAATAATTATAGTTTCGAGCACAACTGCCTGTGGTTTCCAAAGTAATATTTGACCCCAAAAACCTTTGTAAATTGCTTCTCGCCAACTCGGTTATCAGGATTGCGGGAGATCTCCCAAAAGAAGACCAACTGCTTCCTTCCTGTTATGTTACCAAATAAGAGCAGCATAGCAATTAGAGTTTATTTGTAATTTTTAAAAAAACGCAATCCCGAAACACGACAAGTCTTACTGAAGGTAATTTGAGGAGATTATAGTCGTTCAGACCTCGAAACTCGATTGTTATCATTTGTACAATTCGTAAACTGTTCTTCTCGTCAATACGTGTCTTTTCATCGAACACCTGCTATAAGGCAGCAATTTTACATTTTATGAACAAAAATTTATTGGAAACTCGGTTACATGGACACGTCAGCTTTCGTAACGTATTTCTTGAATTTCCTTTGTGGTTCATTAATTCTGAATAATGAATCCAAGTGGTTTCATTCTAACAATTGGTTTGCTAATCTGATTTTAAAATTTTTACCGTATTGTTTAGCCCAAGGTAGTTTAGCTTACGAACCATGCTGGTACTACGCATAATTTTCAAAATTGTAATTTTCCTAAGATTTTCTGTTGAATTTGAAGCGGATCCATGTTTTTGGCGCAGTCGTGGAGGGATAAGCCCCTCCGAGCACTACAAAAAGTTTAATCTTTTTAAAGGGGTGCTAATAACAAAGAAGAAAATTTAATTAGGGTACAACATAGCGCATGGTTATTATATCAAGCAACATATTATTACATAACTGGACGATATTATTAAATGTATGTACATAATTTGTTGTGAATCACTGCCACGTCAAGTGCTGCCTGTAATTATTTTTTCTAAGGCTTACTTATAAAAATTCTATATTAATAATTTTTCTCAGAATTTACCTATTTTGCCATTTTATGACGAGCTGTGACTTCAGGTACCTACCAATGGATAGTTTTTGTTGGTACTTTATTGCTGGTCAAATATTTTTGAAGCCAGTTTGGTTTTAACTGCTGTGTGTTTCGGGTGCAATTCGTGATTTTCAGACACTTGGGGCAAAATTTGATCAGGTACAGCTTTTTCAAAATCTCTGAAAGGATTGCGAAGAAAAATTATTTTTATTAATGTAATTTGTACTGTGTCATGGTAGGCATGTCGGAAAGATTGATCAAACATTCTACAAGTTTTTTTTCGTAATTTAGATGTAAGTGGTGATTGTATTAATTATGAGTTATAAATTTTGTACTTATATATGTCAGTTAAAGAATATTTTTCTACATTGTTGTGATACATTTGAAAAATTGCCAGTTTTTTGATATTCAGCTCTTCATTTAATAAACATAAATTAATTTTAACAGCCGGATTATACACTCTGACCATGAATGACGCTTTTAATTGTTAATAAATTTCACAAATATCACAAAAATATTTGTTACTTTTTCAATAGTAAGTAATTCAGAAAACATTAACCAGCTGATATTCAAAAATCGTCAATTGTAATTCAGATTTGTCGAATGATATTCAGGAAGTCAAATTGGAATTTAACCCTTTCTGATTTTCATTCCTGAATCTGAATTACAAAATTTCGTTTGAAGGGCCAGTTACGAAATCTGGGGGTATGGAATACCCTTCTGTGCACTTCTTGCCTTTTGTTCACACACCAAATTGCGGGGATGTTCAATTGTTGGTGCTGAGGGGTATTCCATACCCCCCAGACCCCCCGGTCTCGACGGATCACAGGAGAATGTTGACAACGTAACCGAGAGGTGGTTTACTCTTTTTAAAATGCACAGTTGTGGCGGAGTTTACGTTATATGATTTCTCTTATGATTTATCACAGGAGAAACCATAAAACACAGTTTTTTCTTAAAATTATAAAAAATATTATGTAAACCATACTTTATGCTTTCTCCTATGATAAATCCTAAGAGAAGTCATGTAAGGTAGCGTCCATTAATTACGTAACGACTATGTTTGCAATTTTTGACCCCCCCCTCCCACGTAAGGGTACGTAAGATTTTGGTACTTCCCCCCATATCTTACGTAAGAATTATTAAACAAGAATTATTTTCATGCAAATCATCAAAAATTAAAACAATTTGATTTTTAAATTTAATTTAAAAAGATATTTTAAGACACTTACGTAAGGAATACGGTGACACCCCCCCCCCCGACGTGAAGGTTTGTAAGACTTCCGATACCCCCTCCCTTCTCCCAAACCCTTACGTAATTAATATTGAAAATATTTCAAATTTTTTTCAAGTTTACATTTCTGTTTTATTTACTATTATTTTCTTGGGGGGGGGGGGGAATTTGAGGAAATTTTAAGAGATCCTAGGACTACTAA
Organism: Cantharis lateralis; assembly: GCA_963170105.1. Classification (NCBI taxonomy): domain Eukaryota; kingdom Metazoa; phylum Arthropoda; class Insecta; order Coleoptera; family Cantharidae; genus Cantharis; species Cantharis lateralis. The sequence continues at coordinate 3,324,009 of OY720627.1, forward strand.
AGAGGGACATTTTTTGTCTTTTCTACTTTTTCGCTAAAAATCTTACGTTAAACAATGAGGAAATCCGGGGAAATCTTGCAAGAATTTCGTAAAAGGAATTTGCGGAGTATCTGATTCGTCTCCCATTTTTAAGGTGATTATAGCTGCTTCTGCCATGGAGTGCTGTAACTGGGGAGGGGGGGTTCCACCTCTCAAAACTATTCCTAAATCGCAGTTATTGAAATCGGGACTTGGGATTCCGCTCCCTAAAAGCCATAGATATTTTTTAATTTATTTTTTTTATTTGGGGGTAACACAATATTATCTCTACGTAGAAGTTTACAATAGCATAACATTAACTTAAAAAATGCAATGTTATCTATCGCACTGAAAAGTATGTAAAATATTTAGTTAAATTCTTTATGCATGGCTGACTCAGGTCCATAACCTGTTATTATCGTTATCTTGCTAGATTATAGATGAATGCTCATTCGTGCTTGAATGCAAAGTAGTTTTTTCAGTGGCGGATTAAGGGGGAACCCAGGGGGCCCACCGCCCCGAGCCCTGCATGGAAAGGGGCCCGATTTACGTAAAATTATGAGTTAAGGCTTATTTAATTCTTTTTTCGTAGCCATTGAAAACATTTATTTGCTAAAAATGTAATTGGACTTTTGTGGTTACTTTTGTATTACAATAAAACCTTCAAAATTTTCTAACATTTCCTATTGATCTTGAAAAGTCAAATTTTCCTGCCTGAGGCGCTCGTGGGGACTTTACCCCTCTCCGCCCCTTTAGAGGGCCCAACAGTACTTTTGGGCCCCGGGCCCCAGAGTGTCTTAATCCGCCACTGAGTTTTTGGTGACTTATTTTATTTTAATTAGCCCAGTAATATATTATAACGGTTACCGTCCAATTTCTACGCTTCTTTCCTTCAAAATTACGATAGAAAACCATTTAATATTCTAATAGAGCAAAGTTTAAGCTTTCTTATGAGGCGAGGATAAATAAAATCGGCCAAACGATTACTTCACAATTTACTTTCATGTTAGCTTTAAAAATCTATTCAATTACCGGTACGTGTGCGCTACTTGGGTCATAGCATCCGAATTTAGGTGGGGAGAGAGCGCGCTTCATTCCTCTACATGCGGACGCCGCGGCCACATCGTTCGAGTACTACCTACATTATCAAGTGCTTATGAATGCAATTCACTGCCCCTGACATTGGCAAATCTCGGATCTCAGCATTCGAATTTCGTCATGTTCGAGTTCTGTTGCGGCCAGAGTCGGTCGAGGCCAGGTCAAATACATTAAGAAAATATTTTTTCAAATTTTGGAAATACTACTCCTGGATATTCCGCAAATTTTATTTTTAAGCAAAAATTTCGTCGAAATTCGGAAGCGTAGAACTTGGACGTAGAACGTAGGAGTAGAACGTAGACCCCCCTCCTTATTCGCACATAGTTCTTTAAATAACCCATTCCAGTTAGGTTAGGTCTGATTGGTTAGTTATTTATCAAATAAGATATTTGCGAAATTTATGAATGAGCTGGTATAGTTGCCCTTTTTTTATGCTAGAATTTATTTATTTTGCTACTGCACGAATTTTTATATTTTAAAAATAATATTTAAGAACACTAAAATTCCCGAGCATCCGTTTTCGAAAAATTGAGGGTAGTAATAATTGATAGTCCAGTTAACTGAAATTGTGTTTGACAAACCGGAAACTAAATTTTAAAAAAGTATTTACGTTATGACCACGACATTTTCGGCATAATTGGACGAAAGCTCCGAAAGGTTTGTAAGCTACTTAGCCCTTGACAGCTGAGTAGTTGTATGTAGCATTGTTAACTTTTTGGAAGGATTTTCCCCTTTGATAATCTTCCCCGTTTCAATTACTCTTAATTAAACATTATAATTTCACAATGGCACTTAACGTCAGATGTCGTAACTTGGAGTTTAATTTTTATTATCTTTGAAGTTGTCTGCATGCGAATAAGAATGTTTGTTTTGCTTTGGATATCGATTGTTGGCGAAAATGCACGTAACGCAATCGATAGGTTAAGTTCCCACAGAGAAACTAATTTTCTTCTTTTTTTTGCAGTGGGGTGGCGGTGTTGAGTTGCACGGATTGCAGCGGAAGTAGCACAGCGTCTAGTGATATAACAGATCCGGGATCCCCCTTCAGTACCACCTCGAGCCATTCGGAAGATTCGGCCTCGCAACCCGCTAAAATGCCTCCCACACAATCAGCTCATCATCCACCCTGGCCATGGGCCATGGGCGAAAACCTGCCAGTGAAAAGAATGAGTTCGGATAAGACTGGATTCTCCAAGAAAATGAAGGTCGACGATGAGAACGCATTCAAGCAACAGGAAAATATACCGACTGAAGATATAAAAACACCACCAGTTTCTATGGGTTCAACATTAAATCATCAAAATACGTCACAAATCAGTAATCAGCCTAGTAATAGTGTAAACAAAAGTGTTGCGAGTGAAGTATTAACGATTTCGGTTTCGTCAGACTGTAATTTAATTAACAAAGCACCTAGTTCAAATTTATTGCAGAACGAAAAATTAGTTAAAGTAAAGAAAGCAACAAATAATAATAAAAAGCCAGAAACGACAATAGCAAATAAAACGCAAGGTAAAATTACGGAATATTTTAAATCGCAAATGAAAGCTAACGGAATTAAAAAGGCTCTCTCTAACGCCACGTTAAAGTCTAACGCGGTAAAAAATACGGATTTACATAAATATTTTTCGCTCGTCGGTGGTTTGAAGCAAAATGTTAGCAAAAGTCAAAATAATTTACGGAAAATCGAAGTGAGGACCGTTAATCCAACAGTGAAAAAAGTGACTACTAGCGATTCGAAAAGTAGAAAATTGTCTCCCGTCACCATACCTAGAAAAATTTTACCTGCCCCTAGTAAAGTATGTGATAAAATTACAGTTAATAGTATAAACAATGTTAATGTTAATAATTTTCCGCCGACCGTTACACTCACAACTTTAGCCATCCCACCAAATTTAGCGTACCTTCACACAAAAACACCAAAGCCGCCCGATAATAATTCTTACATTGTACAACAATTTACAACCCTCAGTAGTGATAAAATTAACGCCATTCCAGTAGTTAACGCGCCGTGCATCAATACGGTTATTCATCATCCATTGCAAAAGATAACCACAATAAATAATTATAATTGTTTTAAACTTAACGCTACGGTAGTGCCTATCGTCAAATTAAACACCTTGCCTTCAAAACTTAACGGGTCTACTTTTAATAACGTCGCGTTAAACGTCGATCACAGCGTTACCGCAGCGCTAGTGTCGGCGAAACCTAAAATTAGTGAGTGTTCCGTTAAACAAACGCCAGTCGTTAATATTTCAGGTTTACTAACGAAACATCAAAAATCGCCCGCGAGTTTAGAGGCAGAACCCGTAACGATACAAAAACACAGAATTGAAGAACAGTCGCCGCCCAGTTCGGATAGCGGCGTCTCCATCAAAGATCAGCTGGAAATTTCGGTTAACCTAAATCAAACTGAAGAGCCTCAAAAATCACCCATTCTATCACAACCAAAGACAATCAGATTCCCGGCTAAAAGTCATACAGCCACACCGTTTAAAGAACCAACCAGCTCACATTCTAATGATTCGACGGCGTGCAGATGGGCTGAATGTCACGCACAATTCGATACCAGTGGGGCCTTATTAGAACATCTACAGGTAAAACATTTAAGTATTAATTTTTGCCCCATCTTCCCCTACATTTTTAAATTCGGGGATTTCCAGAGTTTTTTCTGTGCGCAACCGAGGATTTATGCAGTTTGCATTATCTGTGATCGGTTTTTTTAAATAGGAACCTTTCGCTCTTTTAGTACAAATATCTCCTATTATTTATCACTTGATGTTTCGAGGAGGGGGGGTGTCATTCTTAATTAGATAGAAGTGTTTCAAATTGACTATATTTGTTATTTAAAAAAAAAGTTATGTAATTACAATGCTCACGCTGTTCTTTTCAACACAATTTCTTGTATTGTACTGGAGGGTATTCCATACCCCCCAGACCCCCCGGTTTGACAAACCGACAGTTCCCATGTTCAGTGATTGATTTTATTACATACCAATTTTTCACTCTTTCAGAGAATATATATGTATGGCTTGTATATCACTGGAACGCATGTTGGGGGGGGGGGGCAGAATCTCATGATACATGAGATACCCATTGGGCGATGACTGAACACTGTTTAATAAAATTCCCACTCATGATAAAAGTTTTTCTTTCTAATACAATTACTGGTTTACCGACAAGGCCGTATTTAAGTTCCCCCCCCCCCCCCAACTACTGATTTGAAGTACCCCCGGTATCGGACCAATACTTAATTTGCATTTTCTGAAATCGGTTTTTATTAAATAGGAACTTTTTGCTCTTTTAGAACAAATATACTTCTGTTATTTATCACTTGCATGATCCGGGGGGGGGGGGGGGGTCAGTATCCCACAATTATGAATAGGAATAGAGACCGTTCATTCTTAATAAGGTAGAAATGTTCGAAATTGACTGTATTTGTTATTAAAAAAAAAGGTTACGTGAATTACAATGCTAACGCTTTTTTTTTCAACACAATTTCTTGTACTGTACTGGAGGGTATTCCATACCCCCCAGACCCCCCGGTTTGACAGACCGACAGTTTCTGTCCATGTTCTATGATTTATTTTATTACATATTTTATTACATAGATACCCATTACCCAGATACCCATCTCACTCTTGTTCAGGAAAGGTCCGACTGCGATCATACAAAGATTTAAAAAAAACTTCACAAGAAAAACATTAAATTTAGACATTAACCCCCCCCCCCCCCCCGACCACTGAAAATATAGTCTAAATACGAAACAAATGAACAATTATCAGCATTTTACAATTAAGCCTTTTATGTCGGGTGATCTCATGAGGAAGGGCGAAAAATTACCGGGCGGCAGATGCCCCAAATAGATTTTTTTTTGTAATATTTTAAGTCGCCCACCTCCATTATGCCAATTACAAGCCTCCACTGAGTTTGTTTTTCGAAATTATCCACTATTTATCCATAAAATGCGTGGGCAACTTTTTCGGAAGTTCAAGGTTAAGATTGTTGACAAGGTCACTTTTACTCCACTAGTACAACTTTTTCGGGTCTACCACGAAATGCAAGGCTAACTATTCCGTAGTGAGTTGACCCGAATCTACCACTCGGTTAAAAAAAATTAGTTTACTTTGGCTTGAATTTTATCATACGTAACTTGGCAAGCAGATCAATAGATTTGTTGATATCGTCGATTAGAGTGCGATAAAGTCGGGCTCTGCTAATGCAGGTCGAGTTATTTCAAGGTTACGATAATAATAAATAATGTAGAAATATTCTTGGCAGTGCCAGTGGATCAAAGTCACCCTTAAGTGGCCAATTTTATTTCTGTTGTTGTACCAGACATTAAGTTTGGCAAAACACTCGATTACATCTGTTTCGATAAATTATACATGCAACTGTTTTTCTTTTGTTTATATTTTTAATTTTAAATTAAAAACAAAAACACATCAAATAATTTTTAAACAAAATGTTACAGTACGTAATTGGTTATATAAATAGCTATTTCAAAACTGGACTGGCTCCCACTGCTGCTACCACCGTGACGCGCAAGTTAGAGGAACAATAATCTTTGGAAATTTTATATACTTTGACTTGACAGCATGAATAGTTTACTCTTCTAGTTAATTTTGCCACAATTAAGGCGTTGTCCCCTTCCCACTGAACCAATTCTTCAATTAAATGTGTGCCTTTCTTTCTATTATTATGACTTCCACTTATTTAAAGCTACATACCATTTAAATTTTTTGTAGTAAATGTTATCAGTTTGAAAGTTCAATGCTTGCGCTAGTGACCCTTTCGTAAACAAATTGAACATAATATAATATTTATTTTTATATGTTTGTAATCGGACTCTACAATTACGTTTTATCAACGATGTTGATGTATCACCATAGTATATAATAGTAAATTATAAATAATATCTAATATTGGAATCCATGGTATGTAGCATATAAAAAAATGGTTTTCTTCGATATCGAAAAATATAATTTTAATAAATCCATTTTTGTATTTCTACAGATCAAACATGTGATATCGCAAGCTACTCAAGAACATTACGTGTGCCTATGGCTGGGTTGTAAAGTACATGGACGAAAATCATGTTCGAGAACATGGCTAGAACGACACGTTTTAGCTCATGCCGGAACCAAACCCTTTCGTTGCATAGTGGAAGGTTGTGGAATGCGCTACAACTCACAGGTATGACTTCGGAGAAAGCTTATTTTTTTTTGGTAATAATAATTATTTGTTTAGGTGTCCTTGGAGCGACACGTGAATGGTCATTTCTCAACCGATGGTTCTCAGAGTGCTAGTGCAAAAAAATCGGTGGAAAATGGATCGGTTAAATTGTTTAAACGGAATGGAAAGAGAATACGGTTTAGAAGACAGCCGTGGTCGGGTAAGTTGAAATTCACCGAGGTGAAAGTGGTTTTTTGACTGCAAATTTGTTTCAGCTCGAATGTTCGACTTCTTCGATAACGGCATAATGGAAGGATTACAGTATCGGTTGTTAAAAGTGGACGAAACACAAACGCAGAGTCAGAAAGCCACAGTTCCAGGCGATAGCGTTTTGTTGCACAGTCAAGTGCTGGCAAGGCGAATAGAAAGCGATGGAAGTAAAAAAGTTCTCTTACGCTGGAGTCCTAGCGATATGTAAGTATTGTTGCAAAATTTAATGTCTTCAAATGGTGAATTGGATTTAATTTGACTATTCGAAGTGCTGTTTACCTCATTTTGTGAGGAAATAGTGATCGAGCGTCCCCTGCCGAAATTCTGAAATTCTACCTTTTCTAAAATTGTTGGAACGTAAGTTCTGTGATTTTGTTAACTATGAGTGAAATTGAAATTTTATGTCGTGTTTACGCCTTATCTTATGTAATAGGTACTATATTAAAATGAAGGTTGTGAGTATGAAAGGCGGTATAGCCCGAATTGCATAAACTGAACTATTTCTCCTTTACAGAATACCAGATGAGTGGGTCCGAGAAAGCGAATACAGCAAGTCTAAAACTGTATCCATTCGTTCCTTACAACCGGATTCGATTGATTCGTTACAATCGATACTATTTCCCCAACAGAATAGCCAATACGTTCGACATAAACAACGGCGCAAACCTTCTAAAAGTAACACGTGATATCAACCAATTTAAAAACTTTTATTATTATAAACAAATACCGAAATATTTTTTCAATTTTTTAGAAGTTTGCGCACGTTGCGACTTTAAGGGATCACATATTGTATAGTTTACGGAGTGTTTCACTTCACGTGTACAGTTAGGTTGTATGTATTGTAAGTATTGTAAGTTAGGTAACAAAAAAGTACGGAAGACCACTCGAGTTTGTTAAATTGGATAAAAATGAGAATGTTCGACCGTTTTTTTTAAGACAACCAGCCTTCAGACACTGCCAATGTCACTGGTTTATAGTTCGTAATTGACTAGACTAGAACAATTATTAACGTAGTCATGTATTTTTTTTAAATAATTGTGTTATAATGTACTTTGTGTGTTCGCATTTAATTTATGCAACTGTTGCTTTGTAATATTTATATTGATCATTTTAATTTTAAGATTTTAGATAATTTTTGTTAGCAAAGAAATGGGAAATGTGATCAAATCATTTTATTTTAAGAAAAAATGTTTTTAATTTTATGCTAAAATTCGTCTCTCATTTTTTAAGGTAGATTTGTTTAATTTAACAAAATATTCTTCGCCAATTTATTTTTAATGTAATTATTAGGAATAATAATACATTCCAGAACAAGTACAAAGAATTATAAAATGTTAGTCCACTTCACCGACACTTTCGGCCAAAGCCAAAAGCCAACGTTTGCATTATTCGGTCAATCGTAAAGTTTACAAAATTTTATTTTTGAAAATTGCAGTCGGAGAGATTTATTTATAAATTTAAATATAAATTTTATATTTATATTTATGCAGCCGTAGATTAATAAATACTCAAAAATAATTGAAATCCCATATGTAGTTGTTCACCGTAGGGACATCCCTTAAATTTAACGTATTACTATGAATTTTTTCATAAATACAGCCAAGTTTTGTTTTTTCTTTATTTGTGATATTTAAAATAATTTTTATTCAGATGCTATTATTTATCACTCGAGAGAAGTTTACGTTTATAAAAACTCCATCTTTCTTATTTCTATTGAACTCTCGGAGCCTAAAAAGAATATTTTGTTAAAAAACAACGCATTTACATCGCATGTGATTTAATTATTTAAAATAATTTTAGTAATTAAATTTTTTTAATTAATCAGTCGGTGCATAATTCAAACAAATCACTGCCAATTGACTGCCAGAGAGAGAAAAGTAACCGATAATTAATTAGAGAAAAAAAATTGCCATGTTGTTTTCATTTTTGTCATTCTAATTTTAGCGGTGCCATTAAGTTAAAAATTTGTTCCGATTTGATAACAGAAGGTAATTTAATTATTATCGTAGGTAATTTGAATTAAGTAATAATATTTATTCCTTTATATTAGTTAATCTAGCAACGTACTTTCTGTTGTCGAATTTGAATATTTTAGGGCTTTTTAGTCAATACTAATTCATTGGGGTACCTCTGCTCCTTCCACGAAACTAAAAGCAAAAACAGTTTGGAAACTCAAAATTACTCGGATAACTTTCTTTTGAAATAATTCATATATTAATGTAGTACAAATTTCTTAGACTGGATTTTAAGTTTTTGTTTTTAAATTTTGCCGTAGGAGCGGAAGCCGCTGTTAATTTTAAAATATATTTGTGGTGTGTTCATTTTATAAATTTAAATGATTTGAATGCTTCGTCTTTTTCTTTGCCAAAAACACACTTGATCTCTTTATTATTGTGCTTGGAAAAATTTGTAGCCAAGTTTTTTTGATTACAGCGATGAAAAGTGTCCAACGGACGAAATTCCACTCATCTTGAGCACTTTTCGATCGTACTTAAATTGTGTTAAAAGGAAAGCGAATTCAAATCATTAAGACTAATTGAGTTTGCTCACGTCACTTTTGAAGAATAGACTGAAATTCATTCATACTAACTAATTTAATTCATACGATTTTGACTGAAGTTTCATCCACAAAAATTTCTCAATTACATTCTTCAATTTGATTACTTTACAGTGAACATTTAAAAAAAATGTTAATTGTAAAAAAAACGGTTGGTTGCTGTTCTGAAAGAAATTGTCGTGTAAATACTGGATGTTTTGTTTCAAATTTAGTGGAATTTATTTAGCAACCAGTCGGTCATATTTTCTATATTAGGACATATTTAAGGGTTGTACCATAAATACATATTTTTACAATAGCCTTTCAATGGCGGAATTATAATCTGCCCCGTTTAAATTTGATGTGAAAATAAATAAAAGAATAATTTTGTAAACTATTCTTTTACGATGCATTTAGAATTTTTCTCGAGAAATAAAATTTTTAAAATTAAGACTGTTTCATATGATATTAAATATCATGTATAGTGGCGCGGAAATGAGCCAAAAAGGCACGAAAATATTTTTTCAAGTAGTAAACGATAACCATACCACCTCGTTGCGACTTTAGAGGCCTTCGTTGCCGTTTTACTACTTTTTACGTGAGGATAAAAATATTTTTTATAAAAATCTTCAGGATCTTGGATTAATTTTTCGATTGCTCTAGTACTGTGGACGCCAACTCTTTGAACTCGACCTATATTTTTTTAACCTTTTGACCTCATCAAAAATTCAAAATTTCTTCACGGACCACAAAAATTTCCTGACGGACGAGTAAGTTGGCGACCGATGGTCTAGTATGTCAAAAAAAAAATAGTGAAACGACAACGTAAGCCTCTAAAATCCAGAAGCTTCTATTTAAAAAATTGTAAGCGGCTTTTAAACCCAGATCCGCTCCACTAGTAGGTAAATTTGTTAATTTCTTTTTAGAACCTTTACCTTATACAAAGATCGCACCTTTGTATGGGGAAAAATAAAAATATTGGAGATTGTTCATGGATTTGTGCATTGTTAAATTGAATAGAAACGAGAATTGTCGCATATATTCGTAATTTATATTAAAGAAAGTATATATCACTTGAAATTTTAAAGTTTGCTTACACGAATGTAACGTAGGCAAGTAATTGGAGGATTTTTTAAAATTACAGAAAATCATAATTGCAATTACCGTTTTTTTTTGGTGTACATACTTATTTATCAAACAATTTTTACTCTTTGTTATTTTGGATGCACTTCCTCTCAATTATGATTTTTTTGTAATAATTATATTTACAGAAATGTTTGAATTTATTATAAGTGTTAGTGGCTGATTAGAATATTTTAATAATAAAGAGGAAGAAGAAATATGTAAAAAGCTTACTGAATGTTAATGAAAAAGTGTGACAAATAATTAATTATTGATTATTATTATAAAAAAAAATTTATCCTAATTGGTGTCTTAAATTAAATTTTGTCGTAAAGTGCAACAAGTTTTTGCATTTTACAATTGATTATTCTAATATAATCAATAATAATTTATGGATTGGTAGATATTAGCACAAATTGTAAACGATTGCTAAATGTAGAGGTAACTTTGGGTTTTGAACCCCAAGTTGTCTGAAAAGTTTGAAAAACAATTTCCAATTAGTGTTCACTTACTTATATTGTAAATATATAATTGCTTAAAAAATTATGTCCGTTACTTTTTACACACCGTCGTATTTCTGAGCAATTTTTGGGTTCTGTTGAATTTTTATTTATTCGCATTGATTTAGGTAATTACAAACAAATTCTACCTCACTCAACTTTTAAAATAGTTCTCACATTTTGTTTTTAAGTCTACAAGATATTAAGTGTTTATATTAATTTTTTTGTAGTTCTTCTGCCTGTTAATTGAAAGACTGTAATCAGTAGTTCTGTTGTTGTTTCTTTAAATAAATCACGGCAGATTATATTTCTTTTTTTTTCTATCGGTCAATTTTTATTTTTAACCGTTTTATCTAATCTGGCGAATTTTTATAGGTCGGTGAGTAAAAGTTGGCAGGTAAGAGAATTTGAAGTCAGTTTGCAGGAAAATCTTGAAGTGAGACGTAATCTGTATGGTTGGTATGGTAACGGGTGTGGTTGGATGCTGTAGATGATTTTGGCTATTTGATTGATCTGAACAATTCTGTATTCCTTTCAATTGTTGAAAAAAAAAGTTTTTAGTTTATTTTCAAGTCGAAATGTTTTAAAATAAATTGTAGATTATGAGTGTGTACATTTAAAAACTGGAATTGCAGTATACAATTACTGGAGATACTCCATACCTCCCAGACTCCCCGGAGTGTCTTTCCAAAGAGCGAAAAGTTTATATTTAATACAATCAATTATAGATTATACGTGCAAACCTGCGACTTCTGAGACCGGGGGGTCTGGGGGGTATGGAATACCCCTCAGTATTGCTCAATAATATTAAGACGTTTTAACGACAATTTTCTGCAAGCACAAATGCCATGAAATCTTGTAAGTAAGTGCCCGTTGTCAAGTGTTGCATTTTCCTCCCTAAGCCACAGACTTGAGACCCATAGCGAATTTAGATCTCAAGCTAAGTCATATTTTTAAAGTCAGTTTACTTTTTAGGCTCATCAAGAAACGTTCCCAAGCTTAGCAGAGCAGCTAGAGGATTTTAGAGTTCTCCCACCCCACAGAAACTGAATCTGACAATTTTGGTACAACAAATTTTAAAAGATTTTCTTTTTTTTCTTTCTCGTTTTCCTCCAGAAATTTGCGAATTAAAAAATAAGACTGGACAACCATGTCAATCGCTGACTATTAAAAAAAATAAATTTGAAGAAATTCATTCTCAATGACCTGGGTCGACTACAAATAGGAATTTTTAAGGAGTTCCGGGATTTCCAAGGAATTCCAGGGATTTTTCAAGTTTTCTACAGGAAATCCAACCACGTGTAAGTAGTATATTCTTTAGAATACTCACCCCTTGTAATTTTCTCTAAAAAAATTTAATATATGCTACCAAAGATAATGACTGCAGGGTTTTAACCAGAGCCGGATTAAGGATATGCGAGGCCTGGGGCTAATTTCTTTGGAGGCCCCTTGGCTTGCATGTTTTGACAAAATGCGCCGAAGGCAAGAATTTTTGATTTTTCAAGGTCAACCGCGCTTAGATCAAAACTAAAATTTTTGAAAAAATAATTATTATTACACATACTTTATTATACCTTTTTTTTTATAAAGCACAGGTGTACTATACATTAACATTTCAAAAACGTTTTAAAGAGTTCAGCAATTTTTTTCCTGATTTAAATTTTGTTGCTTCGATTTTTAGAGGCCCCTAAAAATTTGGACGCCCGGGGCTGCAGCCCCTTAATCCGGCTCTGGTTTTAACGAAACCCACGATTGCTTGTTTTAGAATTCCTTTTTTGAACACAATTACTACTGGTATACTGGAGGGTATTCCATACCCCCCAGACCCCCCGGTTTAGAACTGAAGGTTTGTATTTATGTTTTTTGGGCGATATTACTTAATACTACATACTTTTTTTTCTTTTGGAATAAAATGTATTGTGCACAGGAGCACAAAGTAGCTCATAGGAGGAAGACAATGATTTTATTATTGGGTTTATCCCAATTGCTTGTTTTAAGAATTTTTTTAACAGAATTACTGGTGTACTGGAGGGTATTCCATACCCCCCAGACCCCCCGGTTTGAATAATTGAAGGTTTTTATGTACTCTTTGATTGATTTAACATAATGGAATTTTTTTTAATCTTTCATAATAAATAAATCTATATAATATTCTATAATAACCCCCCCCCCTCCGCACCAGACTACAGTAGTGAAACAATATCTCATGATGTCACGATGATGCACAGCAGCACAAGGGTGGCTGATCCCAACAAGACAATCGGGTTATACTTATCCAAAAAACGAATATTAAATTTTAAATAAATTATTCCAGCATCTTCACGAATTTTTATTATAATTGCAATTTTTCTGATCATAATTTATGATAAATTATTTCCATAAATCGGGAAGACGGCAAATGAGATATGATCAATCAGTGGCGGATTAAGACACTCTGGGGCCCGGGCCCTAAGGTATTTTTGGGCCACCTAAAGGGGTGGAGAGAGGCAAAGTCCCCACGAGCGCCGCAGGCGGGAAAAAAGCCTTAACTCATAATTTTAATAATAGTTTTACGTAAATCGGACCCCTTTCCTTGCAGGGCCCGGGGCCGTGGACCCCCTGGGCTCCACCCTTAATCCGCCACTGTGATCAATGTTGCTTGAAAATCTCTGGAATTAAATCTTTGGAAATCACTGGAATTCTTTAGAAATTTTTTGAAATCATTGCAAATCTTCGGAATTGGTTGGAAATTCCTAGAATTCTTAGAAATCGTTGGAATTTCTTGGAAATTATTGAAATTACTTTAAAATCACTGGAATTCTTGAAAATCTTATGAATTGCGAGTCTTGTGTACAGGGCCGTCACCTGCCGGGAGTTCAAGGGGTTGAAGAATGCTTTTCCGCGATTGGAGACGGCGATTTGTCTTCGGGGTGTCATGTAAATTTTCGACGCAACAGAGCTGGCCGCAGTTGACTGTTAGTAGTGCAACTGCTAACAAAACCAAAGTTCTGCATCTTTCTAGATCCGTAATCGGGCGTACGAGTTAGTACACCAACAAAACTAACTTTAACGTTTTGGTTTCCTATGGAGCAATGGCCAATTACCCATTGCAGAATCCCGTACTAAGGTGACCAATTTGCCACAGGCGCCAAATAATTATAATAAATTTCTTCATCCTGCCACTGACGATGAACATACAATTAATTGCCATGCTAAATGAAGCAACCTACACAGTAGATAAAATTTTTCAAAAATTCAATTTTATGCTGTTAATCCATTTTTATTATTTGAAACGGATATACAGTGTCTAACAAAAATATTTGGACACTCCTATGTTACCAATGTAAATTGAACATTTTGAAGCCGTTTTTTATCATATAAAAATCAGTTTTACAAAAAAACTTTTTAGATATTTTTTGTTGCAAATTTCATTGCCTTCAATTTTGTTTCTATAAATTTTTCTATTTTGTCGCGTCATTTCTGACTGACGGCGACTTAAACATGACTCTGTAAAATACAAAAATTATTGTCGTCTATATCTCGGAAACGGTGCAAGGAAATAAAAAAATGAATAAGCATGTTTTTCTTATAAATTTCATTCTCTACATTTTTGTTTATATACATTTTTCTAATTTATCGAACCGTTTCCAAGATATAGATGACAATATATTTTGCATTTTACAGAGTCTTGTTTAAGTCGCTGTAAGTCAGAAACGGCGAGACAAAATAGAAACATGTATATAAACAAAATTGAAGGCAATGGAATTTTCAACAAAAAATGTCCAGTATTTGAAATGGACACCCTGTATCCTAGCAATTATTTTTTAACTTGTCGATTTAATCGGCTTTATTTGCGATTCACTTTATTTAATGGCGAACTAATTAATATTCTCTTTATTTTGCAATAACTTACCTGTAGGCAGTGACGGATTTAGGCTTGCTGCCGCCTTAGGCCCCATTCGATGCGCCGCCCTTTTTGATAAAATGAATTTCATTAATTTTGATCCAATATTTTTATTTTAAAATAACTTTATTTATTGAAACATAATTTTTTAAATATAACCAATAAACATTACAGATAAATAAGTTATAAACTTCAGACATATAATAAATATTTTTTTTAATATTAATCAATTTGAAAATTTTTTTTCCTAGCTTTGGTTCGCGCAAAAACGTCGATTATATCGTCATAATTAATTTCTTGGACTAGTTGAGCTTCAATAGACAATAATGCAAGAGCATTAAGCCTATCTTGGCCCATGCTTGCGCGTAATTTTGAAATTGATTGTCTTTATTTTTTTTCGCCTCTTAAATTTTGGCATTTCAAAACTTTTGCCGCCCTTCAAATTATGCCGCCCTAGGCCCGGGCCTCACGGGCCTAGGCGTAAATCCATCACTGCCTGTAGGTTGTTTATAAAAATTGTACGTGCGAGTTAATTAACCAACTTAGGTCTACGATCTAGTTCATCGATAATCGATGATTAAGAGTTTGTAAATGATCAATGACGCATTCGGTCACCTTTTGTGTAGATTTTTAAACAAAACGTTTTATATTTGTAAACATTAAATTCGATCTCGTTTTAATGCAAAACTGGCTTGTGTGTGCGGTGACACTTAATTATAAAACGGTGTTAATTCACACGATTATCCTGTTAATTAACGCAGTCGAACAACGCTCCTCGTTTGGCCGGATAAATTATTCCATTTTCTTTTTTTACCATATTTTATTATGTCATATTAAGTTTTGATCATGTTGCATTAACAGAACATTCACCTTCTAGTCCGTATAACATTGCACATTCTAATCACGATAAATAATTTCAAGTAATCACATTTTATAACTTCATGATCTCCTTACTGTAATTTCATTACTTGCCATTAGTTTAAAAGTGAAATTTCTCGGAATGTGCATATATGGACAACAAAATTATTTATACCAGGAGTTATTATTCCCAAATTCGATCCTTGACCATTTGGTCAACTTCTTGGAATAATTTATTGGTATGGGAAAACCAATTTACTCATAATTAAGTTACTATGATTTCAGGTATAATTAAGACTGCGGTTTAAATGTGCACGAGCGAAACCGCCCATCATCATCATCATCCATTACGGAGAAGAGGGTTCGAAAGAGCGTGAAATTCCTGCCAGCTTATAGGCGGAAAAATTAGAACTAATGAACAATCTTGTATCTTCGACTCCAGGATTCAAGCACAGGTTCTTCCCCGATCGAACAAGCAGAGAAGTGGCGTTTGCCCAATTTTTTTCTCTTCTCCTATTGGTATAAAACCGGAATAGGGAAAAGCACAAAAACTTAAATTGGTCGGCTTTTACTGAATAAATAATAAAAGAGGGGGGGGTGCAGGAATATTTTCTGACAAAGTCTAACAATGGGGGGGGGGTAAAACATAGCTAAAAACGTGACGTAATTTATGAACGGCCCCTTTCCAGGAACCAAATTAACTAAATATTAGAGTTCAAAATTTGTTCTATTTGGAAAAAAAATTGTAAGTATTTAATCCCTGCTTCCTTCAACTTCATCCCCTCCCTGGATGAACGTCAATTACCAAGGAGTAAGTATCTGGAAAAAAATTTATACACAGGATTCGGAATTCCAATAGTTTCCATGGATTTTCTAGTGCCATTCAAAGATTTTCAAGAAATTCTAATTTCCCAGGAATTCTAATGATTTTGAAGAAAATTCCAAAGAAGTGTAGGTTACATAAAATTTTCGAGATATTTACCCCTTGTGAATTTCCGTCTAACCAGCTCCTTCTGCCCAGGCTTTGCTATCCTGACATCCAAACAAATTGCAGTATTTCATAAACATAATAGAAAGTCTATTTAACCCTGCAGAGAACACGTCGGGTCTAACGGGCCCGGGAAATGTATGTGATTTTAAGAAAGTAATTCAATTACTGCTTTCCTTTTTCAGTTGATGGTGCTAAGTTTCAGTCAATTAATGTTCCACAGACTCCCTTTAAAATTAAAATGTCCATAAATAATAAGAATTTTCCTTTAGAACATTATTTTAGGGGTATAACTGGGGGGGTGGGGGGGGGAGTTTACAGTTCGTCCTCTTGGTTTTAAACATGTGATCATTTACAGACTTTAATTTTTTCAGAACAAATAGATAAATTGTCACCGTAGTGAATGGTTGGGGGGGGGGTTATTATTGGGGATTACATATTGCGTAGTTTTTTGCTTTAATTAAAGAAGTATTTATCAAAGACGTATACACGGGGGGGGCAACTACCTTTTACTACAACTCGTCAAAAACCACAAAATTTTGGTAAAACTTGAAAAATATACTACCTAAATTTTCATTGAAACATACTATTTATTTACCCCCCCCCCTCCCCACAAGAACAAATGCTATTATTTGTCAAAAAACCAGAGCAACACATGTTTTCACCCCATTTACCCACTTCATGAATTTTAGCTGGTTCCACCCTTGGTATTTATTATTTACTTTGGCTAATGAAACGTGAAAAAATTCAGTTTTATGGATTTTTCATGTTCCGATGCCAGTTTGCAAAAGCGGTACCAAAAATGTATCGATTTTTTCGAGTTTTCAAATTATTTCTACAAAAAATTGGGGTAAACACTGCAAAATCCAGAAAACCAAACAAAAATGTTAATCGAAAAGTTCCCAAAACAGCTCGATTTGAAAAGTTAATCTTAAAATTTCTTAAAATTAACTTTCCGGACTACGGTAAATAATTTGAAAATTAAAAAAACAAAACCCAAAAAAGTTGTGAAAAAATGATTCGAATTTATTGGAAATCCAGCAATTCCTTTGAAATCTTTAAAGTTCTTTTAAAAAAACGTTGGAAGTGAAAAAAAGGTATCAAATTTTCGGATAAAAAAATCCAAATTTAAGACACAAAATCTTTTAAAATTGCTTGAAAATCCTGTGGAATACTTTGGAATTTCGAGTCTTGTGTATTCTAATTAGGAAATTTTTAGGAATACTACAGATGACAATGGCGTATTTTAAAAAAATGCCTAAATATGGCGGAGGGGGGCAAACCCGATTTATTTTTGGATTCTCGTTAATCCATTCATGCGCGTCAGTGGTATAGAGATAACGGACGAATGCACTCATGTTCGAGATATAAAAATTTGTAATTGGCGAACGCTGCTAGTGGTAAATAATTTAAACATTTTGAATTTTAAAACTTCAAGGTAAACATTACTTTTTTCACGGAGGACTTCAGGGATTCAATCCGAGTCCTCTCTGGGGGGGGGGGGGGCAATTGCCCCTTGCCTATCCGTAAATACGCCACTGACAGATGAGTTTTTATCGTCTCAAATACAAAGTATTTTTTTGCAAATTTCGAAGTCAAGCAAGAAGCAAACACTGCAGATTTTGCTTTTTTGAAAATAAATTCGTAAATGTAATGTGAGTCGATTCCAGACGTCAGTAAGCTTTCCAGAATTACATCGCTGTAATTGCAACCCAAATCTAATTTTGCAAAATAGACAGACGATGACATGATAGGAGTCGGTTAGGAAATGACTGCATCATCATCTTGGCAGCGAAAGCGTAGCGTTGCTGTTTTGAAAAGATTTTTGTGTACAGCCAGAACCACATCTCCGGTTCTTCAATCAGCATAATTTTCTATAATTTGTTAAAAAGTGATCCTAGCAATTTCATTATTAGATAATGCGAAAACTGCCTTCACTTTATAATCATTTTGAACGGTTTCTAATAGTGGCCGATTTGTTTGATTGCCCAATTATTATAAATTTGTCTGCAAAAATCGCTCAACTCGAATTGGATAAGATGATCGGGCAAATTTGAAGTCAAAAGTTGTTTAGGAACGCTTAATCCAAAATAATGTAAGCCTGTTGTTACAAATTAATCATGGTGAATCGACAAAAAATAGGTCGATTCGCACGTTTTGCACACTAATAAAATAAAAGTGCAATTTTGTTAAAATTCACTTTGAATTTTTATCAACGGAAAATGTACAGACTCGTATTGCACTCGTAGGACGACCCCACCTGATATCCACCTCGCTTTGGAGTCGACAAGAAATCGACAAGAGTAAACAGTTCTTTGCGGACTTTCAACGTGAACGCGAGTTGTAACATCCAAGTATACTAATATTTCGATAATTTTTTTCGAACTTTTAAATTTTTGTGCACCCAAAAGTGATTTTTTATACTGTGACTTTATTTTTTCCGGACACATTACGGATTTTCGTTTCAGTGGAGCGAACTTTATGGTAAGTTTCCAATATTTTTTAAAAATAAAAATTGCGCGCGGAACGAATTTTCTGTTTTCAAATAAATTAGATTGCAGCAGGGACAATCGCGGAGAGTAATTTTTTATTGACGAAATTGAGTTTACTTTTAATTTTTTAAAATATTCTCCGGAGACCTGAAAGGAAAAATATTTTCCCAAGTAATTCGATTAAATTATTCACTCGGAAGATGGCAAAATTGAGTTTTCCCGGGAACCGATATGTTTTTATAAAATTTAATCCTGCTAATTTTGATATCAAAATTTAAATTTTTTGATATTTTAGTAAATAATCCCATCGCAATGTTGATTTTTGAAAATGGGTCGAGCAAATTATATTTCGAGGCCACTTATATTTTTGTTATCAAGTTTTTCAAGAGTCAAAATTTTAAAGTTTTTGCAGTAAAAACAGATAGCTTTTTTACCAATGAGTCACCTCCGGCGCATTTTATATTTTAAAAAGTTTAAATATCTGATTGCAGGTTATCAATTTTTCGAAACGAATATGAATGCTTTTTTTTGTAAATTCATAACAAATATTAAAAAAATTACCAGATATTTTAAATTTTCATTTGAAATTTAAAAATTAAGCATTTGTTTTCAAAAATTTTAGTAAACAAGGTTAAATTTTTCGGAATCTCGATTTTAATTTTCAACTGGTACTCTGGCGCAGAGGTTCGTGATATTGAAAATTTGTTCCGGTGGTACTTGCAATAAATTTCGATTTAAACGATCACGAGCGGACGTAGGGTGGGCCTAATCACCTCAAATTTTATTTTGAAAAATTGCACAAAATTACATTAAGTCTTTATTTAACGCTTTGTTTTTTTGTAATTTCACTACGGTATTTCTGAAATTGCATGTTGCGTCTATATATTAATTTTTTGTTCTATTCGGTAAAATCGGTTTTAATTTTAAAAACTGCCTTTTATTTTTTAGTTACTTTTTATAAATATTTCGAAAATTACCATAAATAATGTTTACGTCTCGAGGAGGAGTTAAAATAACCACTTGATAGTTTATCTACGTTTTATTCGTTCAAAAAATCGCCGACGGCGCGTTTAGCACTTTCATTTTCATTATTTAAAATTCGCTCAGGGAAATTCGGGTGAGTTGAAACTCGGGTTCAGAGAAACATTTTGAGATTGGAGCGACCGCCTCCCTGTAACAATTTGCCAATTCAAATTTGTTCAGCCGGTATTTTAATAACAATTTAAAACCCCGATCAAGCTAAACAAGCATTCAAGCAATCTAAACGGGTGTTTCGACTTTGTTCAGTTAATTTTGGATTCAAACTGGCACTGAAACGTTGATCCCAAGAATTTAGATTGATGGGTAATAATTTCACTTTTCGTGGAGGAAATTGCAGGCTTTTAAATTTTATTTTCTTGTGTTTTTTAAATCCTAAATTTACATGAGAAGTAGGAGGGGGGGGGCTAAAACTGATTTCTCACATGATTCCTTTCAGCTGTTCAAGTTTTTGTTGAATTGCTGAACGACTCCGGTTTGTAATTTATTACCCCCCCCCCCCCCGTTAAAAATGTATTCAGTTTACATTTGGATAAAGATTCGAAATTGTAGTTAAATTACATGACATTTAACTCGCACTATTGTAGTGAACGCGGGAAAAGGGGGGTGGAAAACCTAAAAGAATTTTTATTTACGAAACAATTGCACGAGGTGGATTTTATCACTAAATTTAAATAAAATTCGCTATTTATTTTACTGCTGTTATGTTTTTGTTGTAATATCTAATAAATTGGTAAATTTTAAATTACACCCCTCCCCCCCGATAAATATTTATGAGTTTCGTTCATACATTCGGAATTGTTGCTAAATTTCTCATATTTCAGCTTTAGTTATCGCAAATTTTAAAATTGAAAAGCAGCAGGAAAATTACAAGACATTTAATTTGATGGTTTAAATTGGAACAACTTTGTACTTCCAAAAAATCGCCTGCGGTATATTTTAACACTGGATTGAAATCAAATTCAGTATTTTTCATTCAATTTTTATCGAATTATCGAAAAATTCCGTTGGTTGTTTATATGTTCAACTTTCGTTTGCAGGGTTCCTACTCTTCTGCAAAGGAAAACCTGGAAAAGTCGGGTAGTTTTTAATTATGCTAATTTTGGCAATGAACGTCGGGAAATTTTAGATTGAAATTATTTGCAGAAATTACTTGTTTTATTTCTGTAAATGATTAAAATTTCTAAATTTTAACAAAATTTGAAAAGTCGGAGAAAGTCTTTGGTTTTAGTCATGGAAAAGTCGGGAAATTTATTTGAAAAATGAGTGGGAACCCCGGTTTGTCGAAATATTGAAAATTTATTTATCGCAATTTTAAAAATCAAAAATTCAAAACGAGCATGAAAATTTCAGAAATTTTACAACATTCAGCATTATTATTTAGAGTGATCACCGGCGGGGGGGGGGGGTAATTTTTACTTATAAAAAATCTCTTACAGTTTAGGTTAACACTTGTTTGATCACAAATTCATATTTCTTCGCCTTTCATTTTTCATTTCAAAATCTAATAATTCGGATTGTTATTTTAAATCCCCCCCCCCCCCCTGAGGCAAATTTGTCGAAATCGGTGATTTACAAAGACCTATGAATTTGTAGGAATTTCAGTGATTTTCACAGAAATTTTAATTCCAGATATTTCCAAAGAATTCTAATTCCAGATATTTCCAAAACTCAACGAATCGGGAAATTCTAATAATTTCCAAATATTGCAACGATTTCTAAGGAATTCCAGAGATTTCTCTAAATCTCTAAAGAAATAAAAAAATAGTATTCAAAATTTCCAACATTCAGGTTTTATTTATAGAAATTTTGAAAATCGGATTAAGTGCAACTGCAAAATTACATGACATTTGACTTGCAGTGATTTTAGAGCAACCGAGCCGGGGGTACGTAAATGGATTTACTAGTCTGGAATCATTCCTTTCTTGGGTTGAAATTAAATTCTTTATTTCTTGGTGTTATCCTATTTTTGTGGTTTTGTCGAATAATTCGGATTGCTATTTAAAATTACCCCCCCCCCCCAAAACAATTCCTGTTTGCCTAATTATTTGAAATTCCTCCTAAATTTCCAATTTTTAAATTTGTCAATTGTAATTTTGAAAATCGAAATTTAAGGCTAGACGTTGAACTTTTTGAGTGAGCAGCGGGGGGGGGGGTAAAACCAGCTGATTTTACTTTCACATTATTGTGTTAATGGCTTTGAAATTCACTATGCTCCTTGGGTAGGTTCAATGATGAACTACCGGACGAAAATTTTACAAGGGGGGGGGGACATTAACTGTTTCTATTGCTTGGAAATTATTTCGGGATAATCGCCTGCGATGCATTTATTCTGGGTCAAATTTTTAAATTACCTCTGGATATTTATTGGAAAACCATCGGTTTGGTGTTTAACCTATCGTCCTCTTCCAATAAAATGCGCCGATCGCCCATGGATCTAGAGTTTTAAAGAGCGATAAAATATAAGTAGCGGAAATATCTGTCTGGGTAGATTTATTCGCCTACTTCGTTCTTATTGTGAACGCTGTAAAGTACATACGTAGGTGAATAAATTTCTTATTTACTCTTTTTTTATGTTTTCAAGAGCCATTTTGCAGAAATGCGACAGTCCAAGGAGGTTTTCCGTTCCTGCTCGCCTCATCAAAAAGCAATACAAATATTAAGTTCACTCCGTCCTTTCTTCTCGGTGTCAGATTCGCTTTTATGGCGACGTAAAAAAAACAATTTTCTAATGAATTGATACTTTTTTTTATGGTTATTACTCGACATATCGTAAATTTCAAGCTAACTCGTTTTCTGTTTGTTTAAATTTTAGAGATTCGTTTCATGAGTTCCCGAATGGTCAGCACCAAAATGTGTGGTGTAATCGAACGTTCTCATTTTTCAGCACATTGAATTCGATTTATCGGTCGTAACTTTTGTTATTGCTTTCATAAATTTCATTTTTGGACTGAAATAATATCACTTGACCGTGGGAAATTTCCTAATGAAAATTCTACTAAATCATGCGGTCTAGCCTTATAATGGTGGTCTTCCGTCCTCGGAAGGTCCATCAGGTTGTTACGTTTTGTCATTTAAAATCCGTTGCTCAATCGAGAATTAATCATGGATTCATTAATTAGAAATACCGAATTTTTAATTCGTACTGGCAGCCTTGGAGAGAAATCTCAATATTTCTGTTTATTAATTGCAGATTTTATGATGCAATTTTTTTATTGGTGAAGCTTCGACATTGATTAAATATTTTAACGGATGAATTTTTGGATGCGGGCTATTGTTACGAAATATTTTCAAGATCTGCCTATCCCAAAAGCAGAAGTGTTATTATGAACCTGATGTAACTGTAATATTTGGTAAGTTTATTTTATTACCCAAAGGTAAAATACGTAAGTGCTCGTTTCCGACTTGGATTTCTCCGCAGCGATTTTGGGAAGAGGAACTCGGTTTTTGACCCAACCGACGAATGTCAAACCAATTTGGATAGAAAACGGAAGTAGACTTGTTTAATTTCAGCCCATTGAAAGCTCTCGCATGCAAATATTAATTATCGGAAGCTGCCTTATTATTAACGTATCGTTCCCAACATTAGAAGGACGTGGGTTTTTGCGTTGGAAAATTTCAAACCAAGGATTATTGCGTAACCAGCTGTCAGAAATTAATCACCCGAAGAGTAGCTCCATTTATTATTTCGATTTGTGTACAATGATCTTTACATAACCAACACTTTTGGTGTCCAAAAATTAAACTTTCACTATTCCTCAGGTGCGATCTTAAGATACCAACATACACGGTGTGTCCAAAAATATTCTTCCAGTCTGTTGGTTTCCTTCTGCACTTGGTCTCTTGTGGTTTAAAATTATAGTGGGTTGACACTCCACACACTTCATATCCAACTGGTTTTGCGACTTTCTGAGTCACAACATGAGATTTAAATTAATTATTTTATGGGATTACAAATCGACACAATAAAGTTTACCAACGACATATGGTTTCATTGTTGGGCAATAAGTATATCGAATTAACTCCAATTACACTAATTTCTAATTGATTGCGTCTATTTTTTTTAAAGCGATCCCAATTAATTTAATTAACTCAACCACGCCCGATCTTGGAAAATAAAAAAATCGATCACTTATTGTCAAATTTTGTGTCGTAACGATCCGTCTTATCGAGTTATCGATCACGGTTAGAATGCCAACTTCATTTCGATCCAGGCTTCGCAATCCAAGTATGTCGAAAACATTTTGGCTAAATTCAAAATTTTCTTTTTGGAGGACATAATCTGGAAAGGTTTTGTTTTATAAATTTGAACTCGGGTGATCTGAATATCTGCAAGCTAACAAACCGTTTCGAGAATTGTAACTGTAAGTTTAACTTCTGCAGCGCAGCGCATAATTTGATTGTATCGACTTCCCATTTATCTGTCGACTCTTCCAAGATGAACTTTATTGTAAATTAATTAATATAGAACTAACGGAAATGTTGGAATAATTGCAAAATCACTAACCCGTTTTAATTGTCAAATCCACTAGTTGATCAAGATTATTATTGCAGGTAATTTCCTAAATGAGAATTTAAATTTGACTTTCAAAACGTGTGATGATTCATCAGGTGCTTATCCCAATTCTACGATGAAAATTAATGTAACTTGTTCTACCGTTTGATTATGACGTGATTGATCGTAAATTTCATTTATTAAGTTTCTATTGCGAGTGTTTCTCCTTCGCAGATATCGGCAAACGTCTAATTCGATTACTGAATTTTTGGATTTCATCGACGTCCTGCATTTTCAGTGTCCTTTTTATTTAGGAGTGCGCTCGACTTGGTAACTTAACTTAACGATTAGCATGAATCGTTCACGTAATATGGATGAATGAGTTTTAGACAATATAATTCTGGGTGGCGGTTTTTCTAAATTTGTATGTAGGTATCTATGTAATTTGATTGATAACGAGAGAACCCACAGAGACATTTATGCGACCCAGTGGTTCCAGCAATGATGCAGTTCCAAACAAAGGCAATTCGTTCAGGGCCGAATTAACCATAAGGCTGATTAGGCTATAGCCTAGGGCCCACAGCTCATACCCCCCAGACCCCCCCCGGATTGACATAAGCGCTTGGGGTCGCTAGAGTCAGTCTTACAAAATCAGCTTAAATCTTGGTATTGGTCATGGTAAATCTGGTATACTGTTAGAACTTATAAAATTAAGTTTATATTGTAAATTCCTTCGTTCCGTTTTTAAATTACATTAAATAACATTATTGTAGTCAATTAGCTTTTCATATAGGGATTTCCCCACCTATGCCCTTTTTTTTATTTTATACAAACATTTTTGGGCATAAATTGCATTCAAAAAAGGCAGATTTAGGTAGACCGTGAATATCTGAGTCGCTCCACTCATTAAAAACATCCCTGAAGCGACTCCAACTCAAAAAGTACATATTATCTAGAAAAACAAGGGCCTTAAACACCATTGAAGTACCCAGAACTCGAAAAATAGGAATCTAACTTTGTTTTTTAGTTTATTTCGGCTATAATTAACGGTTCATTAAATTTACAGCATGCTGTTAGCAGTATCACAGCTAGAAGTCACGTTTTTTGTGAAAACTCGTTTAAAATTGATTCTTCCGAAAAATTGTTGTTAATCCACTATTTTTACTCGCTTCATTTTAATGTCCTCTTACAAATTTTGCAACCCGCGCAAGTGTGGTTTAATGTTTTCCCGTAGAAAAACTACCAAAACCACGATTTCCCAATTTTGAAAGCCCAACCACCTATAAAATGCAAATGTAATTCGCCGTGGAAATTCTCTCATCTTTCAATTGTATTTGACCGATACTAATTATGATATGGGGGGGGGGTTATGGAATTATCCTGAACATAAGCAAACTACACTGGAGGGTAGTCCAGGTTCCCCCCCCCCCCCGGATTATTATCCGAGTTTTGGTTGGATAAAATTCTTTGCTTCAGCTCAGCTAAGATTTAGCTTTAGCTTTGTAGAACCAGTTCGTAAATTCATAAAAACAACGATTTTTTTCATGAATACAATGAATTTTTCATCAAAATGATGGAATTTTGTTCATCGGCGCAAAAATGGTGAATGCAAGGTGGAGTGCATCTGAAAGTAAACATACTACGAAATTGCGACCATATGGCATCTAACTTCACAACTAGAATTTAAATCCCCCTTTCGTCCATTGGAAATCTATTCTAAGCTACACAAATAAGTTCAGCATCTTGAAGTTCCTGGAAATAAAAAATATCTAAGAAAGATTGAAATGGAAAATCACAATGACACTTTCATTTATTTTTAACACAGCTTCGGATTTCCTGGGCGGGGGGTATTCCATAACCCCCAGACCCCCCGGGCAACGATACTGTTAACAATGAAAGTAATGGTTTATCATTTTTGCGCCGATGAACAAAATTGATCATATCGATGTACAAATTCATGAATACAATGATTTTTTTCCTGAATCCAATGTATTTTTCATCAAAATGATGAATTTTGTTCATCGGCGTAAAAATGCTGAATTTTTTATCGACGATTTTTCAGTGAACTACAAAGTTTCAAAACAAATGTATTTCCTAATTTTTTCCCTACGTTTCAGTATGATTAATCTTAACCGGGGGGTCTGGGGGGTGTGGAACACCCTCCAGGAGTGGAAGCTTGGATGAACAAAGTCGGACTTTTTTTATTTTGTATTCTATAGTTTAATTTCTCCAGCAAAAACATTTATATTGTCACTGATTTTTCAGATCGATTACAGAAAATTTTTCAGCCGAAGTCAAACATATTTTTCATTTCCAGACGAAAAAACATGTGTTTTTCTAATACACAATATCTGGGGGGGGGGGGGGATTATTAATATTAATAAAAATAACAAGAGCTTTTTTATTTTTTAAATTTATCCTTCATTCCGGGAAGATATGGCCGAACTAAAGTTATTTATTCTGAATAACAATTGGTCGAGATATAGGCCTATTTGAAACAATTTAATTTCCGACGTTTCGGGCCGTTTTGTTGACTCATTTCAGGGCCAAGGTGTTGGAAAATTACAATAAAACCAATATAAAATCAAAATTTTTGCAATAAATTTGACAATTATGATTGATTTTTTGTTTTTATTTTGATATTTCAAATTTTTCCACCAGCGACGTACCTGGTGATTGGGGTAGGGGAGCAATAAATTCAATTTAAAATTTAATTTTTGCAGTAAATTAGACAAATATGTTAGATTTTTTTGGTTTTTTGGTGATAGGGGTAGAGGAGCAGTGAGTGGTATATTTTATATATTTTAAACCATCAATACCTCCCCCCCCCTTAATACCAAAATTAGACTGGTGCTGTTCACAAATTGGAGTTATATTTTAAACCGAGATTAAAATTTTACAACAATTAAAATCTGTAAAATGCGAAATTCTGTGAAAATCAGTGCAAGTACTTGAAAATCTTTGATATTATCCTGGAAGTTGTTGGAATTCCTCCCGAGTTTAATAAAAAATCGTGATCGGGATTTAAAAAAAGGTTATGGGGAAATCAAGTTTTTCTGTCTGGAACGCATCGGAATTTATCGGAATCCTTCAAAAATTATTCATTGATTTTTGTCTTTCAATTAGGTTGACTTATTTATCAAATTGACTACTTCCTCTTTTATTAACGATTTCTCCACCCAAATTGAAACCTGGTTCCTGACGTGGCTTAGGAAGTGAGGAGCGGAAATCGCCAGTTTTTCCGTGAAAATTGCTTTTAAAGTGGACGAAAAACTTCTTCCAAGGCAAGGTCTCGCTGCTCGTCGAACCAAATCAATTTTAGTTGAAATTTGTTTTTATGGAATACAAAAGTTTTTTGTTACAATTAATTTCGACCTTTATGCTCTAATTACGACTTACTCGAATTTACATTAAATTATGCACGGAAGTGTAATCACAATGTGTGTGTACTTCCTCGCTAAATAAATTTGATTTCCAGTTTCTATCGAAACCGTTAAAAATTGTGCTCGATTTCAATTCATAATATTTTAGCGGAAACCAGCCAAGTTTTGCGTCTGACGATTTCTATTTATTTCTTATTTTAAAACGATAAGTCGATGTACATACATAATTTGCGGTAAATAAACATTTTTTTGCAATTTTCTACCGATTTAAATTACCCAATGTTGTAATAAAAACATTCTTGTTGTAATAGCGTCCAGTTGAAATTAACGGTTTATGTAGTTTAACGAACACTTACGAAATCTACGTCTTTCGATACTCATTAATTTACAAATGTTTAATCGAGCATTGCACAGTTTTAAAATGAAATTCCATTCTAAACACACCGAGTTGGTTTTTAAAAATGCCAGCAATTTGTTTAATCAGCAATTAAGCCAACATTTTAGAATCCAATCTAATATGAACGATTTTTTCACTTCGTGGTTTAAGGAATCACGAGCAATAGGTGAATTCTAATTCCTAATTCGATATAAATCTTCGAACACGTTTTCAGGAAATGTATGCAACAAAAACGTGAATTACATAACAAACAACCGAACATTAATCCGTACGTTCCACCCTTCCATATGTAGTCAAGTGCATCATGAAGAAAATGGTCAATTATTACAACAATGAAAATTTTTGAAATCATTCATGCATTTCTGATACGTAAACGTGATGTAGGTAGAAATTCTTGTTTTTACTTCCATATTCCATTTTTACATATTATTACACTGCGAAATGTGCTTCGATTAGGCGAAATCGTAAAACGATGCTGTCTGATAGACATTTTCCCAACAATAAATTCGATGAAATGGAAAATGGTGCAAGCCCACGTTTTACACAGTTATAAACTTGAAGCTGAAATTTTCTTTTATGTCGATATTCTTAACGCTCTTGTTTGCTCAACACTTTTTTACGAATGACGGCCAACCCAGAACGTTTTTCTTTTATAAAATTCAATTTTCACCTCTGTTTTTGTTTCAGGTAAGATCAATTTCATTCGTTTTTGAGGGGCTGAATATTCCATGGTGAGGGTAAGTTCACACATTTGTTCGCAATTGACGATTTTCCACTAGAGGAAACTTCACGAAACATAGGGTAAATGACCTGCAATCTGGTCCTGCGCAATTATTTTAAAATTAAAGAAACTTTTTTTCTGAAAATTAAATTTCATAAAAAAAAGTTTTTATTTCCTAATTAATTATGTTGGTAAATTACGATTAACCAGTATTCTTTCGATTGGAAAATGTTTAATTTTCAATAATTTAATTACCAATTTTTTCGTACTTACGATTTTTGCAGCGTTTCTAGTGCAAAGTCGCGGCGCTCGGTTTTTTAACAGTTTAGATTGGCTCAAATTTTTTATTTCGGACCAATCTGGTCCGAGTTTTTCCCGAATTTTCCTCAAGATTCCTCAATTTCCAAAGATTTTTTTGAATTTTCTGGATTTCCTCAGCGAATTCTCTTTCGGCTTTCGCGATAAAAATTAAACAAACTTGGAAATTAAAAATTAAAAAAATCTCTAGAACTTTGCCATTTGACATATTTTTGCGCAACTCATTTTAATTTTCCCAATTTAAAAGTAAAATTTCGGATTTCGATGAAAAATCCATATGAAAAATTGATCAATTTTATGGTTTTAGCGAATTCAGTTCGTCGGTTCAAATGTAATTGCTGGGGGGGGGGGCATTCCAGAACTTATACGTTAAATAAGGATCAGGAATGTGTATTCGGGAAATTCTAAATTGGAAATTAGTATTTCCAATCGGGGGGGGGGGGGGGTTGTGATTTAAGTTAATCGAAGTAATTCTTTGTCATCTGGGGTTGCTATTTATTATTAAACCTGTATAATCTGCGTAAGAGTTCCATTGTTATTGCTAAAAAGGGGGGTATTGCAAGAAAACGAAAGAAAAATGTCGGATCAGAAATCTGGTATTCATAACTGGGGGGTGTGGAACACCCTCCAGTTGCGATCGAAAGCTTGGGTTACTGCTGATCTTTTCTGGTTATTTCCTTCAAAAGAAAACTTTGCAATATTCAGAAAGAGCAAAATTTAAGCTTTTCGTTGGTCTTGGGAATCCGAATTTAGGTGGGGAAAGAGCGTGTTTATTCCACTGCATGCGGTTACAGAGGAAACGTCGTTCGAGTACCTACTTTATCGAGTGCATTTGCGCTTTCGAAGATTGTTGTAATTTGCACAGGAGTTGGGAAAACCGTATGGAGGGGTAGGTTTTCGCTGCCCCTGACATTGTAAAATCTTGGATCCCAGTTCTGTAATTTTGAGTTTGGTAACCCTGTAGGGATGTTTTTAGCAAATTCAGGGCGGCCACTTGCCGTCATAAATTCATAAAAAATCATAAATTTTGAAAAATGTCATAAAATATTATAAATTTAAAAAATTTGTCATAAAATGTCTTCAATTTTGAATTAAATTCCAACAAAACAGGTAAAATATGGTTAAATTTTGCTTTTATGCTTTTATCTAATAAATATATTAAATTTTACTGTTTATATTGCTTAAATTTTGCAAATATTAGTTTTATCGAAAGACATAAATTTTATATCTATCTTTGTCGGTGAGATCCCACCCTTAAGTTGTCATAAATTTTATATTATCATAAATTCATAAATAAATTAAATTTTTAACTGCAAATTTTGCGCCTGATAAAGCGGCTTGAAACGCCCGAACGCAGCGAGAGGGTGTAGGGCGTATTTTTGACAAGCACAACCACGGCATATTTCTTCCAGAAAAAAACATTTGCATTGTCCCCGATTTTTCGAGATAGATTACAGACAATTTTTCATTTCCGGGACGAATAATCATTTGTTTTTCTGATACAGCAATACCTTGAAGGGGGGGAATTATTATTATATTGATAAAAATAGGGAATGTGTTTTTAAATTTCGAACTTAATTTTATTGAAATCCTTCTGTGAAATTAGAACAATAAAGAGTAGAACTATAAATATCTATTAAATTTAATTAAAATTACCTTAGCTGCATCGCCTAGGCACTGAAGTACTTTACTGCCGGCCCTCAAGTTTCACGTTGTCGCCAACTGTTTGCTCGAAGAAGAATTGCTTTTAGGAGGAATGGTGACCCTTCAACAATTTTAATTGGCCTTAGGTGAATGATGAAATTATTATTTGTTTTTTTTTTAAATATTTATTTCAATAAGTGGACAAATATATGAATTCTATACTTCAATTAATTTTTCGGTTTTTAAGTACATCGGAGAGGAGGAAATTTAATTTATACGAAGGCAATAGGATCAGGGGATGGCCACATTTAATCGTGGAACCTGCACCACGGTACAAATAATTAGCACAGCCCAACCTCTTTCGTTGTGCATTTTTATAGACAAATGGAAAGTTTGCATTTTGTTTTTTTTTTGTTTTTATTACGAATTTAAATATACAAATTTAGTATTACAGGCGAAATTTGCATACGGGCGGCCATGTGTAGGGCGCGCCCATGTCTACATTATACAGGCAATATTTCATAAATAGACAATAAAACCATACAATAATATGCGAAATAAATAAAATTTAGCCAATACCAATTAACACAAAAATTAAACAGAACGTAATGTTAAGGTCGACGAAGAGTCTCGTTTACATCGAGAGTGTTCCAAATATTCAGCGATTTTTAAAATCCAACATTGTCGTGGATGGCACGTACGAAGAGTAACTGTTCAACCAAATTGAAATAAAAAATTTCATTTTCTACTGACTCAATTCCGCACCTCACGTATATTTTGACTTTCACGCTTTACTGCGCCTTGGTTGTTTTATTTGCTTTGCTTCTTTTTCTTCCGAACTGTTAATTATTTATTTTATTACTCAGCACATTTCCGATTGATTTTTTTTATCATCCAAGTGATCTCATTTTATCTAATTTATCCAAGTGCCGCTCTGTGAAATTAAATGCTTTTTAATTGCGTTTCGATTCGACTTTTATTGCGACTCTAATCTTATTATTACGAGTGTTCCAGTAATAATTATATTTTAATTACAGGGACGCTTAATTTTTTAAGTACTGGAGCTGTAATCCAAAAGTTTCCCTCGTGTACTCCCACGTCCCTGGCCCCGATCACTACTCTATGTAAAATTTGAAACTAGTTAGTTCCACTCCGGTTAAATTTGCATACCTAAACATAAATTGCAATTTAATCGGTAATGTCGGTTGGTTTTTTTTTTTAGATTTTAAAATGAATTCGTTGAGGGACCGAGGAGAAGAGCGATTTCTGCAATACTTTGACATTTAAGTTCTTAATTGCTTAGAAATCGAACTTTTATCTTAGTTTCATTTTACATAATGGCATTTGAGCTGATAATTAAGCGAAGTTTTTGTTTTGAGAAAGCATTAAATTGCAGGTTCTGCCTGTTGAACTTTGGTTTAAATTGCATGTAAATGCTTCAGCCATAGTTGGTAGAAGCTATAACAAAAATTTTGTAATTGTTCAAAGCTTTTAATCGTCTTGTATAAATGCACTTCATTCTTTTAAGTGTCTCGTCAAAGTGGCGAGCTGCGAATTCCGCGTTGAAAGAATAATTTAATTTTCACGAAACGCCAAGTCCTGCAATTTCTGCAATTTTACTAAATTAAAAAATCTTTAAATCTCGACTTCCATCGAGGACAAAAATATAAGAAAGCGAAAAATGAAATAAATTTGAAAAAATAGTAGTTTACGCAATTAGTGGGAAAAGGAACAGATTACTGAGCAACTAGACAGATTTAACATGGTAATTATGTTTTCTTTGAATAAAAAAATGCAGTTTGTTTTAGATTAATAAAAAATTTGTTACAATATAAAAATATTGAATTTTTTAGAATATATTTTATTTGGATTAAATAATCCCAATTTTTTTTTTTTTTAATGAAATTTTTGATTTTTTACGCATAAATCTGAAGAAAACCAATTGATAGCTATTTTAGTTTTCGAGCTGTCGATAAAATAGCATTGGAAAATTAAATTTATATTGTTTAATTTTCTCTCTAAATCGGAGGTTTATTTCAAATCGGAAAATCGCAACATAAATTTTTGTTTCCTAGATTGCAATTTACGAGATTTCTTTATGATTATCTTAAAATTTCTCTCGGAAAATACAGAGAAGTAAAACAGGTTTTCTTGTCCATTTAGAATTTTTTCACGTTGCCATGACAACTAGAGAAATCGTAGAGCGTGCGATTTTGATCTCTTTTTTGGTGGTATTGTTTTTTGATTAATATGCGCAACAGCATTGGTTCCTATATTCTGTTCATTTATGCTTGAACTAAGAAACTAGATTAATATTCCGTGGTAAATATTAGATTATCAAGGTTGTGCGGCCTGAAGGCCGCACTGACTTGACGGTCGCATTTTATTTAAATTCTAATTTTTTATTTTTTTTGCTCCGTAAATTAAGATAGAGTCTGTCCTACATAAATTTAAGTAATTAAATTTAAATACGAGAAAGAAAAGCAGTATTATTACATGGCATTGGCGTACAGGCAACGTCACTTCTAGGGGCTTATAGATTTTCAATGCAAGAATGTAATAAAATGTCATAGATTTTGAATTAATGGGTTGATAATGGGAATGAATTAATGGGTTAACCCATTAGTGCCTATCGTATGATATATCATACGGTTAATAGAGGTGCTTAGAGGGCGACAATTGTACATAATATCACCCATATGATTATCATATGGTAGGCATTAATGGGACAAAACAGGTTAAATTGCAATATGATGGAAAAATATCCAGACTAAAACTAATTAAAAAATCGTTAAAACTGATGCTTGTGATCTGCATATGAATTTTGACCCAAAAAAAATTAAGGGCAGCATCTCGCCGATAACGGTAGATATGCAATAAAGAAAAATCGAAATATTTCACAATTTCTCGATATTAAGGGGTCTGACCACCCTGACCGCACCAAAAATGGATTTATTCTAAAATAATCTGTAAACTCGATAGTACGAAACGGAATTTATTTATTTTTGGACACATACTAGTTTATGGTTTGATGAACATGATTTGAAAATTTTGTTGAAAAATATTTAAAAATGACGGCGCTGCAGTAGTTGCCGTGAAGGTCCATTGAGCGACACTCACGTAACTGTCCATAGGTGAATCTCGGGAATGGCTAAAAGCTGGAAAAAAATTAAACACTATCTGCTTTTTGTTTTTTTATTATTACTACAGAAATATTTGTGGGCCAAAAGAAGAAAAAGAAAATGAAAGTGGACCAAATTTCAAAAAAGTCCTGTTTTTAGTTTCCGAGAAAATTTATTATTTTAAAAAATAGTAGAAAAGCTATCTAGATTTGATGGCCATCACCACAGCTTATCCCCACCTCTCTTCTCAACAACCTTAATGTTACAAAAAAAGGTTTTATCAAAAGACTGATTTTTATATTTTATATTTCTGCTTTAGTTATTCCTTAATATTATATACAATGTTTTTTGTTGGAATCAAAAAATTGTAACATTTCTGTCTCTCTCTATTGCATTGAAATATTATATCTATCTTTGTCGGTGAGATCCCACTCTTAAGATGTCATAAATTTTATATTAGTGTTATAAATTCAAAATACAACTTTTTTGCGACTTTTTTTCTGCGTTTTTCTTTGAACTTTTTAAGTAGATCTGCTCATGTTGGGTAACCGGGGGGGGGGGGGATTCTAAGAGTTGTGCTTTCCTACAAGTCTAGCAATAGTTTCAAGAATTTGTTCTCGCATTTTTGTTCTTCCCCGACCTCCAGTCCTAACATATCCTTAATCATGCTAGTTTATTAAAATGGATATCGACGTAATATAATATAAACGGCAATATTAGATTGAAGAAGCTGGGAAACGTCTGCAAAAATATTTTTTGTTGGGTCTGGTGTGGATTCTTCAATCATACGTTCGTGACTTCATTTTCAGTTTGGCATTACCAAATGGAATATTTCATACGATTGTGACGTCACGAACGTACACATTCATCAATTTAACAACTCTAAAATACATTTCATGTACATCACAAATATATTTTAACAATCTTCTCATAGCGTAGATATAGAAATTCACAGATGGTGATGGTTTAAGCAGGTGAGTCGCACTAACTTTTTTTTTTCAATTACACTTGGTGGATGGTTTTTCAAGCACGTTTTGGTGATGGTTTTTTTTTTACTATCCAGGTCCCGCCACTACCTTGCATAACACGAATTTAATAGTATCGTGTGATGTGACGTAGTGGTATGTCTAGGGTAGTTGCATTGCATCTCATTCAGCCTAACCGCACGTATTTTTAATTTTTTTTTTTTTAATGTACACTTTAATGTTATGCATAAAGCTACAACCTGCTATTGATTTTTAAATTAATTTTGTATATTTTTTTATCGAATTTGTTTGAACAAAATATTTGTTCAAATTATTTATTCTGTTTAGGTTATAGCTTAATGTACCATTCGTTTTGCACTTTTATTGTTTGTTGTATTGTATTTGCTGTATTGTATTGGAATAGCATTTTTGCATTGTGATATTTTTTGAATTAATTTCGCAACCCCCCCTTTTTTTTTGAATGCGAAATAATTTTTTTAATTTAATATACTATGTGGGGTGTAGCGATCAGAATGGTAAGCTTAATTTTCTATTATGTAATTTTTTGTTGAATTTTTTCTCGGCAACATATCTGATCGGGACTTGATTTTTAAATGCCTAAGGTATAT
The DNA here is from genome assembly GCA_963170105.1 of Cantharis lateralis. Taxonomy (NCBI): domain Eukaryota; kingdom Metazoa; phylum Arthropoda; class Insecta; order Coleoptera; family Cantharidae; genus Cantharis; species Cantharis lateralis. Next base: position 3,359,658 of record OY720627.1, read on the forward strand.
TTTACGTAACGAAGACGTTACCTCTACCGATCGCTTTGTACTTCGCCATACCAATTAACATTTAAATGAACTATTTTTTTGTTTATTGTAGTTTTTTAATTGCCATAGGTGAGAAGCATTACGTCAAATTTATTAATAAAGTATACAATTAGTTTGAAGTTTAATTAAAGTTCCTCGAATATTAAATTTTTTACCATTATATGGATCATATTTAAATTTACCTTTTTGTTTCTACAACCTTCGGTACTTGCCCATTCTTTTGTGTGTACCTGCTTACCTATATCATTAAAGAGCAATTTGTTGACAACCGAGATAGAGTTAGTTTTTTCCCGAAGATTTAAAAAGCAATGCAAATATTACGACTTACATTGTAATAATGGTATTATTTTTAAATTATTTTATGGATGACACCGGAGACAGTGGGTAAATGTACTTTATTTTACGACTGCTTCAACTCTTTTTATGGCTTTATCTACGGTTTTTACAGACACAAATTGGAAATCACATTCACACGTACAGACGTTAATTTTGTTAAATTCAATTTTGAGTTCTACAAGGCAATTAATCTATGAGGGGGGGGGGTTATTTCAAAGAATGCGACCTTTAACCAGAAACGAATCTCTTTGACCTCGAGGTGTCCGTCCATCTGTAATCCTAGACGTTGTCGTGTTTGTAATTAACGTAACCTTGTCTTTTCGAGCCAAGCTGACTGATTTGGCTTGGCAACATGTGTCTGCCTAGTTTTTCTTATGTTGTATCTTTTTCTAGTGTCGCGTCGAACCAAAAGGCTGTTACGTGACGAAGTTGCTCATGATAACATGTCAGCACCTCGTCGCGTAGCATACATTTGCACGACGTATATTTTGACTACCAGAACTTCCGAAGAAATTTGTACCATTTGTAAACTTATAAAAAAGAAATTCTGATTAAAATTATTGCAATAACGAGTTTTATTCTTCCAATCTTCCAGGCTTTTTTTGAGTTAAATCAGGTTAGGGCGTCCGGGAGTCGCCTGACTGTTTTTACCTCCAAAAACCGATGTTCAAATTACAAATTTAATTTCGGCACAGATATTGACTGCATGTCGGCACGGAAGCACCAGAGCATAAACCATACTCGCCTTTTAATTTAATGCTATTATATCTTCATTATAATCTTGACCGACAACTAGCGCTTCGGTTGATGTGTGAGTGCAACCACGCATTTCAAAAGCGCTTTGTAATAATTGTTTAATTAGGCTACACGCGAGAAGTCACGTCAGTCGTAGCGTAAACCATTTCGATTTATTTTCATTTTTTCAATTTTGTCCTAAATATTTCATTTTATATTTTCAATCCGGGTACAATTGTCACACCTACCACACACGGAAAGCCGCCAGTGGTGTAATGCACCGTAATTCTCGAGAAATTTCGCAAGGCTGATTGGTTGTTTAGGTTATAGACAGCGGCGTGCCGAGTATTTTGGGGCGGGGGGGTGGCAAAACATTTTTAGGAGCGCAAATATGTACCTATCGAATAAAAATATGTATTCGGTTAATTATGGCCGAATTTTGCATGAAAAGTACGATCCCAGCTTACGAGTTCGGTCACACTTCAGTCATGTTTTTAGCGACTTCAGCGCCCGAGCGAGAATCGGGGCGCTTTCAAATTCACCATTTGTTGAGGAAAAACTACCGGGTTTTCCGTAGATTTTATAATTTTTTTGTATACTATAGCCGATTTACTACCCCTTTTTCAAAAAATTTTGACGAAATCTGAGACCGTAATTACTACCGGCCCCCGAGCACGCCACTGGTTACAGAATTTAGGATCATGTTTTAAAAGGTTGGGCTGTGAAGTCCCGGGAACCACATGTTTTGAATCTTGAATAGGTTAACGAAATTCTAACGTGTGAAATGTAGCTTATGCAAAATTAAAACCACAAAAAAACTGCAATTGTGAAATCTTCGAAATTTCCTGAAAATCTCTGGAATTGGAAATATCTCGAATTCCTTGCAAATCAGTGAAATTCTGTGGAAATCACTGGCATTCCTGAAAAATCGTTGATATTTTTGGAAATCTTTCAGACTGACATGAGAGGTAAATTTAAAAAAAGGCCTATTACGGAACTTAACAGGAATCACCTACAGAAAAAACTTGGTAATTTTTTCTGAAATCTGAAGAAAATCCAAAACTTAAAATTTAAAAAGGACTTGCCTTAGCGCCGAGTTGTCCTATTGGCGTGTGCTCGCTAGATTTGTGACTTTCTATGGGGGGGGGGGCCTGGTAGTTAACTAGGGTTACAGAATATGACGAAATTTTTGGACTGGGTGATAGGGAATCGTCTATATCAGGAGTCTCTTAACTTTTTAGCCCAAAGGCCAGATTGATTGCTCCACAAGATCGATCCACAAGATTGATAAGCTCACACCAAAAGAGCCACACTTTGCCGACCCCTGAGCTAGCTCATCAGATAAAGATATTTCATGAAATATTGCAAAAATACTGAAAGTGAGCTAATTCACTAAATGACGGTGAAAAACCAGTGCGGTTACAAATTTTTTTTCTGTATTAAAAATTAAATTAATAAGTTATAGAGATGGTAAAATTGACTATTTATTCTTAAATTATTCTTGATTTCATTTATCAATATAAATTAAAGAGCGGGCCGTAGTTTGGAGACCCCTGGTCCATATAGTACATATAAAAAATTAAATTTGCGGAAAATCCAGTACTTTTTCCAAAATTTGAGACCTTATTTGACCTGGATCCGACGTGCAGGTAGCTGTGACTCTCTAACGCGGCCGGAGTTGACCGAGCCGCAGGCGAGTCTTGTTAAAAACCTCCCCGGGCGCAACGCAACTCGAAAATGACGAAATTCGAATGTTGGGATCTGAGGTGTGCCAATATCAGGGGCAGGGAAAACCTTCAGTGGAATGAAGCGCGCTCTCTCCCCACCTAAATTCGGTTGCTATGACCCGGGTAGCGCACACGTACCGGCAATTGAATGACTTTTAAAATTTACATAAAAAAATCGATTTTCAAAATTAAATTGTGAAGTTACCGTTGGGCCGATTTTATTCATCCGCACCTCGTAAGAAAGCTAAAATTCTGCTCTTTTAGAATATTCATTGGCTTTCTCTCCTACTTTGAAGGGGAACAGCCTTTAACCCTTGAAGTAGTTTAATTAACCTTCTAACGTGTATATCACATATTGCAGATCGTAAGGTAAAGTGTTTTTTATATAAACTAGGTATAAAAATGAGAAAAATAAATTGGACAGTAGTTTTACCTAAATATTAGAGTAAATTATTTTGGAAAAAAGTATGCCGGGATTGGAGGGTTCAAATTTAATAAAATAGTTTAACATTGATTTTGGAAAAATGTTATGGTTTTCATGTCCTTATTTACAGGATTTATTTACTTTTATCCCAATTACGGGGGATATACCTTCCAGACCCCCCGGTTTGAGGTACCGATGGTTTGTGTACATTTTCTGTAATTAATTATATTTATTATTATGAAGCTTTTACTCTTGCAGAATAAAATCTGAATGTTTTGATAATTATTAAAAAATCTAGAACCTTGGGGATACATATATTGAATTTGAGTAAAAATCGATTGGTTAATAATTAAAAAAATTGGATCTCGAATGGGGGGGGGGGGGTTCGTTCTGAATGGCTGGAACTCCGAGGAAGCATTAAATTAACAAAATAACTAAATACACATTCAAAGTAGTTAGCGCATGACCGGTTTAGGGATTACACTGAATTTTTATTTGATGGCTGATTGCTGTAGTTTTGATTCCACGCAGCTACAAATGTTACAATGAAATAAAATTGAATTGCTCTATTTCCCGATGAGCTGAATTTGATCCAGTAATCGTAACACGATCGTGAGAGATTTTAACACATTTAAATCGTTAATCAATTATAAAACTGTAAATTATGATCGTGATGAGCCCATTATTTTTATATTTATTACTTTGTTCGCTAATTTTTGCAGTTGACGATATATTTATGCTAATTTATTTTTTATAATAAATTGAGACACATTTTTACATGATAGATAGTTTCGAACACATATTTTATGCATTTAGAAAGTTAGGGTGGGCACTAGAAGTTAGTAAATTCCGTTACGTAATATTCACAATATACAAGAAATTTACCGTTTAATAGTAATTATTACTCGCCGTATGTGTGCTTTCAGAGAGTTCTTTAATCACGCGAGCGAGTTCAAGTTCACTATTAAAATTCAAATAATTTCCTTGCTTCGATAAATAAATAATTTTTCCGACATTTTTGAATTATGCTACACTTCCATTGAAAATGATCCTGCCTAGTTCGATCCTTTTACGGCGCATATCTCGTTGAACTTGGCTGAACTATAATAAAGTATTCGTTTTATTTAGTCGGTTAACTATGTAATCTTTGCGACTCGAGAAAATATTAACCCAGTCGGCGATTCCTATTATTCTCGTTGTCGAGTTTGAAAAAAATTTGTTCCGCTCCACAGCCAGCGAATCTGTCAGCGGCTCAATTTTTGCGAACGCTCTCGCAAAGCATTAAGTGCCGGCTCTTTAATTACCAACCTGCCCCAGTTTCCATTAACTTCAAATCTACTTTCGATCTCGTTAGCGAGTTTACTGCTCAACGTCGAGGTTTATTTTTTACCTCTATGCTTTTTTCCCCAAGCCATTCTTATATAAATTCTAACCTTCTACAGAACAGTGACACCATGGTACGGTGAGGGCCACATCTCGATATGATCCATTGGGATTATTTGTTAAATTTATTTCTTGATACGTTTAGTATGACAAACGGAGATAAAGCTTGTCGTATTGCGAATTGCTTTTATTTCAGCCTGTGGGCGATGTAGAAGAACCATTATTCTACCGTTTTATTATTTTCAAGGTGTGTGCATTTATGATTCAATAAAAAATTATTTTTATGATATCTCGGAAAATCTTTATTGATTATCCACGCCGAACACAATTTTGAAGACTGGAGCAAATTTTTCTCCTCGCCAAAACAGGCTCTGGAAGCCCTGGGATTCGTATTTCTCATATTCTCGTCTAGACGATAGCTCTTCAGTACGTGGTAGCCAATCATTTACGTATGTCCATGGTGGTAATAAATGTAAGGTTAATAAACTAATGAAACTATTTAGAAAACGACTGGAAGGCATTAGACGATTTGTGCACAATACCCAGCAAATGTTTTGCACCGATAACCATGCATGGTAGGACGATTTTAATAATGGTGGGTTGATTTTAATATATTATTTTGAAATGCCCACGTTTGCCATTGAACAGTCACCATTGCAAAGGACAAAAATAAGTTGTGCTATACGGATTTTGCTTCTTCGAACAATTTCCCACCGCAAGAATTCAAATTAAGTTTTGTGGTAAACATAATCATACTTCGGACAATGCACACAATTTCTAACAAATTATTAACATTTTGTTTCATATGTTGTATTAATATTTCATTAAAATTCTTCCAGCTGGCATTAAGTTGTCAGTATGCGGTATAGACATCATTATCAGCGAAAATGAATGAAGAATGTTTAACGGTGATGCACTTTGAATGGAAAATTGGAATATTTTTGGCGAGTTAAAAAAATCCGAAACCTCGAAGGTTCTTCTTGTCTATTATGCTCTTCTTGGTAAGATAAATCGTTAACGTTAATTTTAGCGGGAAATAAAACGTTATCTTTGATATGACATCCGTTTGAATGGAATAGTATGATTGCGATTATTATCTGAGAATATCGCAATCATCAGGCTTATTACGTTTTTATGACTTGATTCATACGCTCAGAAAAATAATTGGCTGTAAGATTTTTTATTTGATGTACAAATAACAAGAGAAATCCGGCTGACTAGCGGGAGGTGGTGGGTTGAATGTCGAAATCCTTGTGACAGAAATAATAAAACCACCTTTTGTTATTACTTATTTCTGTCTCTACCGTGATTATATTATTGTAGAAAATAGAAATATTGTCGTTGTACTGGAGGGTATTCCATACCCCCCAGACCCCCCGGTTTAAAAATAAAAAAAGATTTGTATGCAAGTTCTATAGTTTACTTTAAAACAGGAGTCTTTCACTTTTTCAACACAAATTCATATAATGTTATTATGTGATCCCCCCCCCCCCACCTTAGTATCCCAATAATTATAAAAAATACTCTTAGAATTAGAGCAGCGGTCGCCAACTTACAGGTTCCGAACTATTAGTGGTCCGCGAAGAAATGTTAAATTTTGAAATTACATAAAAAATTTAAATTTTTATCCAAAAAACAAAAATAGTCAAAAAATTTATATTTTTTAATAATTTTTTGATTTAATTTAGAAATTTAGTTCATTTTATCCCAAAAATATTATTTATAGAGCTTTTGAAATTCAAAAAATATAGCAGATACAGGAAAACTATTTTTTTAACAATTTATATTTTGAATTTTTATATTGCTAAAAAATTTAGTTTTAAAATTAAAAAGATCAGAATAATTGTGAAATTCGAAAAATATAAGAATTACATTTTATTTAAAAATGCAAGATATTCTTACCTCTGAGGGTAATCTTTAGGGCTAAAGAAATTTAACAGGGTTTCCACTCGTCTGGAATACCTGGAAAAGTCAGGAAATTTTAAATTATTCAAATTTTGTCAGGCCAAGTCAGGGAATTTTGAATTTTTAAGTCAAAGTCGGAGAAATTTGACTTTGGGTCTGGGAAAATTTTAGAAACGTTGAAAACAAAATTAATAAATCGTAAAAAGTTTTGAATTCTATTAAAGCTCGAAAAGTCCGGGAAAATCTTTAATTTTAGTCATGGGAAACCTGGAAAAGTCGAGGAATTTAAAGTTAAAAATTAAAAACTTTAATTTTGAAATTAAAAATATAGGAATACAACTTTTTTAAATTTCAAGTCTTTCTAAATGTTTTTTTTTAATTTAGAGATAGTTTTTTTGAGCTAAGAAAACTGAAAAAAACATTTGAATATAGAAATTGTCTTGATTTTGAAAAATAAATTTTACATTATAAAAATGAATGTTTGTTTGTTCGTATTTTATGCACTCTTAGACCCTTTAACCGATTTGAATCAAACTTGACTCACTCAGGAATTGGGAAAGGTTATTGTACAAGAAAATGTTGAAGAAGTGAAGAGAAAAGCGAGGTTAGGTGACGCGCATCTTAAATAGATTAACGAGATTCCCATAAACCTAATAAGCCTAGCTGTTTAACAAATTAATGATGAATTCAAAAACGATAATAATCAGGAATTTCAATTAAAAAGGCTAAAAAAAGTTGAGCATAAAACAAACGAGTAACGGAAAACGTTCGAGTACGCAGACTAATGCAAAATATTTTATTTTTAAAGAGACCCCGGGCTAAGCCGGGTATCCGGCTAGTAATATAATACAAAAAATTTTAATGGTTGAAAATGTTCTTGTTTTAAGTTAAATAATCTTATAATATCAAAAATATTTTTTTAAAACTAAACAAGCTAAAAAAAGTTGAATTTTGAAATTCAAAAAAATATCAGTATAATATAAAGATTTCTAATTTTCCAAAATATATTTTGTAAGTAATTTGAAAATTTAGATAATATATAATCTTATAATTACAGAAATTATTTTTTAAACTAAAAAAGAAAAATTTGAATTCCAAATTTTGAATGTTTCAAAAAATATTTCTAAAATGTTTTTGTTTATATTTTCAAAAATTAGTTAATGTGTTTTGAAAATCGTAGAATTATTTGGATTTCCTTGGAAATAGGGGTCAACAGGGGGAGTAGTGATATTTATTCCTATAGTAAAAAATCTCACATTTTGTAAAACCCTGTCTAAGTGAGATATTTCGTGATCTCCCAGTTGGTTGCCATGGTTACCAATCGTCCTACGTTTTCTACGAAAAATCCTGATATTTTATGTCGCTCGTCCTCAAGCTTAAACACGAAATTTTTCGTTAACTATTTTTACAGTGAATTTCAATTTATGAATTTTTTTATATTAAAAAATATGGCATCTGACGTCACAAATTGCATTTCCAAATTAATGTGAAATATTTTGCAAAAGAATCCACTCGACGTTTTATATTATTCAAATGATGAAGTTTTATTCTCGTTGTTCCACACTCAGAGCCAATAATTCGCATTGAGCTAAACTATGCGTCCGACTAGGGGCGGAAAACTCTTGGAATGGGCGAAGCACCCTAGCATAAAATGTTTTTTTAATTTCCAATAAATTTTCTAGTGTTTGCTGTAACAGCAAGTGTATTTGTGAACATTCATAATGATTAGCCGGTTGAAAATTTTATTAATTGCAAGAAGTTGATTGCGCATAATATTTTAATTAAGGAAAATTAGTTTGGTGTAGTATTATAATTTGCGTTGCAATTACGCACATATAATTTGATGCTAATGCAGCCAGCTGTTGGAGATGAAAAATTGTGAACGAATTATAGCCAAGAAAGGAAGTCGTACGGCCTTCGCATTTCCTTTTTGATCAATAATAAATAATCACTTGTCATTAAAAGCCGCTAAATATGCCAATACAGATTCAGCTACTGGTCTTTAAATTGCATTAATTTTCAATTGATTATTTTGTTGTAGTGCGCTTTAATCCAATTAAAATTTATTTGTATCCCATAAATTTTACGACAAGGAAGTTGGAAATGGGAATCCAACCAAGAGATAATTTCGATCGGCTGCGTCTCGGGATTGAATTATTAAAATTTCAAATGTGATACAATTTATGCGCTGGATCATAGCGTGTTGTGGTGTCGTATTTCAAATCTCGAGATCTGCATGACTCCAGGAGCAGGAAGCTAAGGATAAAAGATAATATTAACTTGTTCAGTAATCTTCTCGACTTGTTTGGGGCGTGGCAAAAAACTAATAGCTATTTATATGCGAATCAAGTACATACACACATATCGACAATAAAAAATACCATCAATCAATTTCGATTCAACTCGAATCGTTGAATCGATTTAAAAAATAACAATGTCGGCATCACATAAGAAGGTTTGCCCAAATAACAATAACAATAAAACTTTCGTCTTTAAAATGTAGTCATCGTTGAATATTTATTTATTGGAATTCCTCTACTTCTTGCATTTTTCCAACTCGATTGGATAAACGGTCACGTTCTCAAAATCGATTGATAGTGGATCCAAACAATGCATTCACACCTACACATTTTTACATCTTGGCACTGCAGTTTTGCCTTGTCGGAAGAAGACGAAAACTGTTTCCGTCCAAATGCCTTAAAAAAGTAATCGGTCTAAAGACCTTTCGATCAACAAAGGATCCTGTTTTTTCGATCTCCTTTTTTGGATCCGAGTGTGGGGTTCATAGAAAAAACCTGAAATAATGGAATATAACGACTACTACTGTTTTATCTGCCACACTGACAAATTAAAACATCTAAATAGTAACATTTCCTCGTTTTGAGCTATTAATGTAAACCGAAATAGTAATTTACATACCTATTAGTTATTTTTACACTTTTAAATTGGACTTAATTTGCATTTACAAGATACGCTTATTATTTATATATTCTCATTTACAAATTTATTAATTGCGCTATTTTTTGCTGCTTCAATAATTTTTTTAAAGGTTGCCCATTTTGCCGTTCCAAACAGGTTTTTCTAATTTACATCAAAATTATTAAGCGTTTTGTAGTTTACATGTGCAACTTTTGAGATATTTCCTCAGGGGAGGGTGAAAGTTTATTATGCATCTCATGAAGATTTTTCTATTTATAAATAATTGCATGAATATTTATAGCTTATTTAGTAATGCAAGAAGAAGCTTTTTTGATGGTGAGGAGGTGTACGGCCCCTTATAAAGGAAATATCTGCTACTCGTGCAGGAATCCATTCTGATGTCATTATTTACCTTTGACAATAATCATTTTTCAAATATTTTTATAATCCTCGGTATCACTCGCATACTAGGTTTATAAATAGCATTAGTAGTCCACATTTATAATGCACACCAACAATGCCAGAGCTAGACAGGTCTATTTGTAAAGTAATCATAGAAGTATACTTAGGAAATACTATACTTATCTGTCCGTCTGAACGGTTACATATACAACATTCCATAAAATAAATCTAAAAATTTTCCACTGAAAATGAAAATTTGAAAGTTTGAGATAACAATCTGCAAATGCAAGCTTAATTGATAAAATTTTTACCCACCTGAACAAAATCGAACGTCGTCAGCTAATGTATAGTAAAGCTTCTTTATTGTATATTATCGTCTCTCCATGACCCTCATTAAATATAATGCGAAATTTCAATAGCATTTCAAGCACATTCATTACCAAGCCGACAAGATATTAAAATAACCGGCTGCATCGATTTTTCCGGAATTTTTCTATTGCGACGAAAATTTAATTTAATTTCCGTATATAATAGTTGCATCGGAAAAATCAAGTTTTTTTCGACTCGAACTGACGTTTAATACCTAATAAATTAGCCTCTTGCACTGGGGCCTATCTATCTCCAACATTAAATTACTAATTTATTCAGAAAAACAAGTGTAAATTTCGTAAAGCGAAAATTCAAAAATAATACAATAATTACAAAATGCTGGACATAAATTCAAAATAATTCCAATCCACTGGTGGTTCGAGTCAAAGAGTTAGGTTAAACTGAGTTTTTAAAGCAGACCCCTCCCCGGACGGCTTGAGAAACATTGAGCATACAGAAATCAATTATCCAGGTGTTGCCAAAACTAGAAACCATCTAAATTGCAGACTACAAGGTCAAGGCGTCCGGGAGTCGCCTGATTTTCCAATAAAATTATTTGATTGTTGGCCCAAATTAACATTGTAGGTGCAAAACGGATTATACTTCTTCAAGGTTTTTAAGAATTTAAGAGGAATTTTAAGAATCAAATGTTATCCTGAAACACAAGTTTGTTCAGTCAATCCGGGGGGTCTGGGGGGCATGGAATGCCCTCCAGTACACTTTTCCTATTATTATAAAACTACGGAGTTTGTCAGATACCAATTGGGAGGGGGGGATACGTAATTCTTTGTTATAACTTTTAAAATATTGAACGATTTCATTTACCAATGCTGGAGGCTTTCCGACCCCCCCCCCCTCTCAGAAAGAAAATTAGGTAGGTATGTAGGGAAAAATTTAGAAATCAAGTGTTTAAATCAAGGGGAATTATCTGGAATTTCATGGAAATCGCTGGAATTCTTTGGAATTTACCGGATTGGGAATCAGTGGAATTCCTTGGAAATCATTGAAATTTTTGGAAATCTCTCAAATTAGAATTCTTTAAAATTTATTGTAAATATCTAGAATTTAGAAAATTTTAGAATTCTTTGAAAATCACTGGAATTTATTGAAAATCACTAGAATTCTTAGGAAATCATTAGAATTTTTAGAAATCTCTCAAGTTAGAATCCTTGGCAATTACTGGAATTCTTTGAAAATCATTGGAATTTCTTGAAAATCACTAGAATTCTTAGGAAATCAATAGAATTTTTGGAAATCTCACCAACTTAAACTGTTTGGAAATATCTAGAATTTCTTGGAAATATCTGTAATTCCTTAGAAATTTCTGTATTCTTTGAAAATCACTGGAATTCCTTGAAAATCAGTAGAATTCTTAGGAAATCATTGGAATTTTTGGAAATCTTTCAAATTAGGATTTTTGTAAATATCTAGAATTCCTTGAAAATTTCTGTATTCTTTGAAAATCACTAGAATTATCAGGAAATCATTAGAATTTTTAGAAATCTCTGAAATTAGAATTCCTTGGATATATCTGGAATTTCATAGAAATCTTTGGAATTCATTGAGAGTCTTTGGAATTCGGAGTCTTGGGTTCACAAATTTACCTGGATATTTATCCCCTGGTTTAAATGCTATCGACAGGGTTTCCAATCGTCTGAAAAACGTAGAAAAATCAGGGAATTTTAATTATGCCAATTTTGTTAAGTTTTTCAAAAATTCAAAATTAATTGTAAAAATTACATGTTTTATTTCTGTAAATTATTAAAATTTATAATTTCTAAATTTTATCCAAGTTCAAAAAGTCAATGAAAATCTTGAATTTTAGTCGTGGAAAATCTGGAAATTTATTTTGAAAAATGAGTGGAAACCCTGTATCGAAGACCAATTAACCACCTCTTTCGCCGAATACAAAAGCTTAGGAGGGGGGAATAACTATCATGAATTTTAGCTGAATCTGCTTTTGGAATCTCTTGAGCTTCTTTATTTTTGTTATCTTTTGTTCCTTTGAAATAGTTCAGTTCTTCAAAATTGTTAACCAGGCTAGAGTTGTAGTCTCTTAAATTTGTTATTCGGGAAGAGTTTTTAATTTTTTCTAAAGCAATTAATTGGAAGACACCGGATTTTCAAAACAACAAAAAAATGTATAATTTCAAATTTTTCAACATTTGCTTATGAAATTAAATCCATAACTCGATAACCATTGACTTTAGACAATATAAGGTTAGAATATAGTTTGTAGATAATTTCGAGCCCTTTCAAAAAGCCCTGAACGGTTTACACAAATAAATTAATAGTTTCGGCGGTATGGCCATTTGAAGATATCGGCGTTGGAATTTTAATAAAAATTTTGGTTACTGTCGATTTTTAAAGAGCTTCTTCTTCAAAAGTAGGAAAAGATTTCTTTAAATATTCTGAAAGGGCAAAATTTAAGCTTTCTTATGAGGTGAGGATAAATAACATCGGCCCAACGGTTACTTCACAATTTAATTTTGAAAACCTACTTTTTCGAAATGAATTTCGTAATTTTCGAGTTCTGTTGCGCCCCGGGGATTTTTTAAATGAGTTTATTTCTTGTCGAAACGGCTTGAATTTTGATACCATTACCTACCAAAAATTTTTGGACCCCAAGATTTTTAATTAAAATTTTCAAATGGGGAATCGTCGGGAAAATTCAGTGTATAAGTGAAGGGAAATTGAAGGAAATCTTCATTTCTGATGCGCTTTTGTTTTTTGCCTCTACTTCCTACCGTCCATCTTGGGAGAGTGCTATTTATGAAAAGTATGTATATTTTTTGCTCATTTAATTTTTTCAAGGATGGAAGTATACTGTGCAAGCCAAGCAAAAGAAATGAAAATGCCGGAAAATGCTGTTTGTCCAATTAGTAATTCGGGACTTTAAAATTTGTGAAACTTCGACGAAGTAAAATGGCCGGTTAGTTTTCCATATTTTTTTAAAGAACTACTACAAATTATGGTTTTTCCACTGATGCAAACTTTTCTTCGCGATTTAGGCTTTCGTTTTCGAAATAAAGCAGTTTACAAATAAAATTATAAAAAATTTCATTTCAATTTCTAATTTTATCTCATATAAACCGTCAATTATTTCCGTGTTGCTATATAAAATCCTGCTAATTACATCCATTGATGAAAATTACTCGAGCAGATCAGACCTTCGGTTTACCCTTGGTAGTGAAATCCTGTAAAAATATTCATATATCTGTATATTTTTTAAATTTTGAAATTTTAAGTTGGATAGAAAATGGTCAATTTTCTCTCGTGCTGTTGTTAATGCCACGTGCGGACCATAACTTGGTCGATCTTGATTGTCATTTGCATTTTGTTAGCTGCGTATGCGTTAAGCACGCATAGGCGTAGAATGTACACGAAAATATAGTGGAACACGCACATGCAAGGATTGAATCTACATGACTTGTTCGTTTTGGATAGTTTTGAAATCAGCAACCCCATATGGCCAGGAAATGCCACATGGATGCCCTGTTCCATCCTTTCAATCACCAGCAGCTAAGCAAGCCGTAATCTGATACGTCTGCTTACTCTGGACGAGAGCAACCCTGCTATCCATATTTTTTTGATTTCAATTTTCTTTGCAAACACAGTTCACGACTTAATTAGGATCATTTCGTACGATCCATGACACACTTCATGCTTGTGGTGTAATTTGATCAGAACTACATTATCATTCCAACTTGCGGTTAACACAGCGTCTTCACAAGGTATTTGAGAAACTAGGAATTGAAATGTTAGATGTGTAATTTCAATTAATTGAAAAATAATGATAAACGATCGAATTACATCATTCGTAAACCTGCAAGTACATAGAATTATAATTTATTAGTAGGTACGATTTTGAAATTATTTCAACTTTAACTACATTCTGATGGATTGCACAGTTGGTTGCACAATCCATTTCTTCCGTTTTTGGAATTAACGTTTTACTGAATATTCACGACTGCTACAATTACGGCTAAAAGTTTTCTTAATAAAACGGTAATTACGTTTCATGTTACAAAATTTTGTTTTAATTGTTGGAGTGGTTAAGGTGAGAAAATTTCCATTTGTTATGTGTGTATTGTCCTGTCATAATTACTTGTCTGCAGATAAATTGTGTATACGTCGCCCTAAGTGCTTATTTTTATGAATGCTGTCTAATTGTGCGAAAATTTTACCATCTCGGAATTTTGATCCATTCACCTATTCAGATTTCTTTCCACATTTGGACAAACCTTTTCGTCGTAAATCTCGCCGACAGCTTTTCATATGGAGAGATTACATGTGTACAAATCAAATTGGCAGCGAAAGTTTTTCCTATTGTTACTTTTCGCAGAATTTATTAAAACATGTCGATGTAAATCTTGATTACGTGATTACGCATTGTTTGACATAATGAATACACTGGGAGGAATTTCGTAATAGTTATTGTGACTGGTTTGCTCCATTATGCTAACTTGGGCAGTAGGTGTGTTTTTTTACAAGCCAAACTCCGATTGAAAAAGTGGGATGATTTATGTTATAGTCGAGCAGTGGGGTTCTAGAATTGCAAATCCAAATCAAGGTCTGAGTTTTCCATATAAAAAAACTCATTCCCGGGATATCCCAGATTTTCCCAGTTATTCCCCCTCGACAAAAGCAATCGATTGTTAAAACTTGCAAAGGAATATAAATTTAAATATTACCTGCAACACTAAATTTAAGGATTCCGGTTTCTTGGACTAGGACCCAGTTTTTCAGTCGCCGGTTAAACCAAAAAATATATATGAACAAAAATGTAGAGAATGAAATTTACAAGAACAAAATACCTATTCATTCTTTTATTTCGTTTCACCATTTTCGAGATATAGAAGAAAATATTTTTTGTATTTTACAGAGTCTTGTTTAAGTCTCTGTCGGTCAGAAACGGTGAGACAAACTAATTAATGTATATGAACAAAATTGAAGACAATGAAATTTTCTACAAAAAATGTCGGCAAAGTTTTGCTGTAAAATCGAGTTTAATATGACAAAAAACGGCTTCAAAATGTTCAATTTACATTGGTAACATAGAAGTGTCGGAGAACTTTTACGGGTCACTGTAAATCTTCAGTTTCCCAAACCGGGGGGTATGGAATACCCTCCAGTACACAAGGATAGTTGTCTTCGAACGTAAAAAATTGCCATACCGATCTTCACACCTTAAAAAGTATTTCAAAAAATTATTGGGATAAGGTCCAGTTGTTCAGTTGCCGACCCGTTTTTTTTTGGATTAACCTGCAACTGAAAAAGAAATTAAAACATTAAAAAATTACTTTTCAAAGATGGTACACTAGGATGGACTTTTTGCAGTTTAGTGAAGTATGCTGGGGGGTATTCCATACCCCCCAGACCCCCCGGTTTAAAAAGTCGCAGATTTATTGATAGTGCTGTGAATAATAATCTTATTAAATAGGGATCTTTCACTCTTACATAATAAATACATGCACATGCCGCGGCAGTACGTACCTTGGGGTTAGGGGGGGGGGGATATAGAATACCCTCGAGAATTTCATGTCTTGTAATCTTAATCAGTTGCGGTCTGATTCATTTCTAAAAAATAATCAAAATAATATTAAAAAATATATAGATATTTACTAACGGCATTGTTTTAATGCGCCAAAATCCCCCCCCCCCCCATTGTGAGCTCGCTGTCCATTTTCAGTTTACACCAATACCTTTTATGGTCTTAAGATTAAAATTTCAACTTGGTGCTAATCTTACGTAACATACATTAATTTTTATCCCGTTGTTTTTCAACCTCAAACTTAGCTCAAACTCTAACTTCACTTTTAACCTAACCTTCAATTTAAACTTTAACCTGGACCTTGATTGAAACTCAAACCTAACTTTCAACCTAATTTCTTAACCTTTCACCTTTGGAGAACCGCCCAAATTATTAATTCTTTCTTCAACTAAGATTTTGGCGGGGGGTGTATTTTATACCCTCCACCCCGTTGTTAAAATATATTATGCTGTGGTAGTGCTTACCGGGGGGTCTGGGGGGTATGGAATACCCTCCAGCATTTCTTTAATTGTAAAGAATACAATAATTATGAAAATATGTGAAGCAATCAAATTTTTTGATTTCCCCTCCCCCCGAGAGTGTTAGCCCGTAAGCAGATTCTTAATGTTTTTTAACGAATAAAACGGTCTTTTGGTTGGGAATTTCCAATTCCTTGACAATTTCTTTGTAATTTTATAATTAATTTTCTTGCAATTTCTAGATCTTGCGTTTCAAAATTATTTTACGGATTTTTCATTCATAAAAATCTATAAGAATTCACCTCGCAGCGTAACAAACCTTCTCAAAATTATTTTAATTGAAATTTTCGCGATTTGGATTCCACGTTAAATACTAAGTGCCTGAGTGCTTACTGAGCGGCCTATTGACTTTTCAAGCTGAAAACTAGCAATTATAACCCAGAATATAAGAAAAAGAAACCAAAATACATTCACTTGACGGTACGTGGGTCTTGGAAATCCGAAATTAGAGCGTGCTACATTGTACTGCATGCGGTTGCAGAGGAAACATCCCTCGAGTTCCTACATTATCGACTGCATTTGCGCTCCCAGGATTGTAATAATTCACACAGGGGAATACCCTCCAGCATCTGATTAATTCTACGGAATACAATTCGGCGACAGAGAAGAAAAGATATGACTTGGAAATTTAAATACCTTTATCGAATATTAATTGATATATCGTGTGGTGTAATAATTGTTCCTGTAAAAAATCGACGAAATGCTTCTTCTGAATTCTTATTTTTCGAATATTCCAGTTTGGTAGGATTCCAGGAACCAAGGGAGTGTGTTCGATTTGACCTCAGGAAACGGATTAACGAGATTTCCATTAATATTCACAGGGCAAAAAACAGATTCGGCGCGACCTTGCATTGTTTCAAAATATGCATTTTAAGAAACTGTGTTTTATGGTTTCTCCTATGAAAAATCATAAAAGAAATCCTATAACGTAAACTGCACTTAAATTATAATTTTTTCAATGTAAGATATCACAGTTTGGGGGTTATAAAAGATTGGAGTGAGCTGACAATAGAAAACTGGTTAATTTTTTAACCCGATAGAGTTGATTGTGGAAGGATGGTACCACACAAGTAAAAAATAATCGTATTATTTATAATAATTATCATCACCGTCATAACTGCTTCATTTGAATGATTACCAATGAACCTGATCGTGTGGGAGGTTTTAAAATGTTTTAAAAAATAATACCAAACACACCTGTAACTTGTATTTAAAAAATGGCTAGCATTTGTAACATTTTTTTTTCAATTCAAGGTTGACTGTTTAAAAAAATACCTGTGGTTTGCGTGACGTTTCAAGTTGAATAGGTAAATAACCTATTTGACGAGAAATTGAGAATTTTCCTGTTTTGGCCATTCTTCCGAATTTCCTTCAGAATGCGTGCCGTAGCAATTAGCGCAATCCATTCCCCTTTCTAAAAGTTTCCTTGGATTACGATATATTATCGAAAATATTAGAAGGGATCCAATTGAAAAGAACCAAGTGCAGAAGTATTCGAAACAGTTACGAAATTTTAATATGCACGAATACGTATATTGAAAAAAAGTAATTTCGTGCTGATTACATTTTGCGTGTCGTAAAAAAATAAAAATTTTATTAAGTAGGTATTAAAAGTTGGTACAGTTATGCCAGCTATTTGCAAGTTTGGCGCATGCCAACATAAACATTGCGCTTTACAACTGATTAAACAAATTTTCTGTTTGCAGTATTTACAGTTTTACTTTTTTCCCTGTCAATGACATCAACAATCCTTTTTTTATTCGATTCCAATTCTGGTTAGAATATTATGCGTAGCTCGAGAAGCGAATTTCAAACTGGTTTTGATTGATTGCAGATTTACAATCTCGATTCTTAATTACATCCTATTAAGTCGAGTAAATAATTTAATACCTAATGCACATAGAGGATAAATAGCCAATAATTGCGTTGCGATGATAGAAGTTGCAGTTAGCTGGTTTCTTCTTGGTTGGAGGAAATTCAGGCCACCGAAGTAATGCACTGCGAGCTTGAAAAAATAAACAATGTTTATTTCTGGATTAAATTATCTCACCTGGTGCTGTACCGTTATTGCACCAAGATTTCTATATACACAGGAAGCAACCTCTGGGACAACAATAAAACCACGCTCCTATACATTGATATATCTTCATGTAAGATCGGAATTTATTTTGTATATACTTCCTGCACTCGGTGATTTAATTAATCCACTCGAGGACTCCGAATGCGATTTTCTCATTATTTCCATTAATTTACCTTAATTAATTCGCGATGATTCTGCTTATCATTTGCTTTTTTGACCAATCCTGCTCGTACCGTGAATTTTATCAACATTGAAGTTATGTAACCTAATGTTTTTACCGCGATGTTAGAAAGTAGTGAATTCCATTCGAGAGATGATTAAGTAAACGGTAAATACATTTTTAAACATTTCTTCTTGGCTAATAGTAACTTCTTGAAAATATTCAAATTATCGATTTCGAAATTATTGAAAACAATTTACAAACAAACTCAAGGGAATAAAGGCTAAACGAACACGTAAACTTTTTTGTACACAAAATCTGCATATTTGATTTTAAATTGCAGATTTCAATATGTAATCAATTTTAATTATTTATGTTTGAAATATTTATTTATTGCCAATATTAAAATATTGATTTTGACGAGATCGAAAAAAATAAACGTAAATTTCAATACGTAATACATTTTATTTAAAACAAAAACAAATATAATTGCTGCCTAAAATAAATTTTGATAAGATAAATTTTTTTACATTCAGCTGAATTTCGGTTCAATAAATTTTTAAAACAGTTTTAGAGGGGTTCATTGGAGACAATTAAAAAAAAACCCTTTGTTAACTTCGTTAGAATCCGATCTTGAAAAAGTAGCACTGACGCGCATGTATGGATTAACGAGATTCTAGAGAACAATTTGGTTTGCCCCTTCCCCACAGGCATATTTTAAATACGCCACTGGGGTTTACCTAATTTGTTGTTAAAACCTTTAAAAGTAATTGTAAAAATTAGCTTCAGCCTGATTCGAATGTACTGAAGAGTTGGCAAAACAGTCAGTTTTCACTAATCAAGAAATCAATAGCATTTTTTTAAAAAAGAAAAAAATTTGGATACCTAAGGGGTGAGGAGTGAAAGTGAGCGGGAGTATATAGGAGTTACACTGGCTTACTTAAAAAATGCCTGTGGAAGGCAAACCAGCCTATTTTTCAGAATCTCGTTAATCCATCATGCGCGTCACTGTTAAACTAAAAAAAATTAAACTTATTGAATTTTGACAAAATTTAGCACTGGGTTATGGTCTATATAATATTATTATTGTTAACGGGTTTTGGTGTAACGCTTACCGCGGCAGGTTGGAGGAGGAACCTGTGAGAGTTACTAAACAAACATTATGGTTTTTTCAAATTACTCAAAAATGGTGGATTTTAGAGTGCAAACTGGCTAAAAACATCCCTGTAGGGTTACCGAACTCAAAAATGATGAAATTCCAATGCTGGGATCCGAGATTTGATTTGCGTTTTTCTCGACCCCTGTGTGAGTTATAACAATCCTCAGATCGCAAATGCAGTCGACAATGTAGGAACTCGAACGATGTTTCCTCTGCAACCGCATGTAGTAGTGAATGCCTTTTAAAGCTAACACGAATTTCAATTTGTAAAATTTACATCAAAAAGTCGAAGGAATCTGGAGGCGACTAGTTTTTCAAGGGAAGTCATAATTTAATTTTTTGCAATATTAATAAATCTGAAAATATTTTAAAACTCAAAATTATGATTTGTGATAAATTTGGTCCCCCTTCATTTTTGATATTTTACCTAATTAAAATTAGAATTCATAAATAAATTATATTTCGAACTGGTGGCCGCCCTGTTTTTACCTAATTCGCTGTTAAAACTTTTAAATACAAATTCGTAGAGCTTCAGTTCAAGAAAAGAAAATCTGATTTGGATATCATAGGGATGAGGAGTGAAAGTAAACGTCTACATGGCAAATTGGGGGCTGTTCCCCCCGAAAAGTTTCACTTCAGTTCATCTCTGCTGGGAGTATAGAGGAGTTACAGTAGCGTAGCATATTTTTCAGAATCTCGTTAATCCATTCATGTGCGTGAATCAGTGGTAAAATAAAGAAAATTAAACTTATTTAGCACTGGGTGGTAGGTTATGGTCTATATAATATTATTATTATCGGGGAGTCTATATAGTAAATATAAAAAATAAAATTTTCGAAATATCCAGTAGTTTTTAAAAATGGTGGATTTTAGAGTTCAAACTGGCTAAAAACATCCCTGTAGGGTTATCGAACTCGGAAATGACGAAATTCAAATGCTGGGATCCGAGATTTGACCGCCCGGGCGAGGCCGGGCGTTTTTCTTGACCCCTGTGTGAATTATTACAATCCTCGGATCGCAAATGCAGTCGATAATGTAGAAACTCGAACGATGTTTCCTCTGAAACCGCATGCAGTAGTGAATGCTTTTAAAAGTTAACATGAATTTTAATTTGTAAAATTTACATCAAAAAGTCGATTTTCCAAATTAAATTGTTAAGTAACCGTTGGGCCGATTTTATTGCTCCTCAGCTCATAACGAAGCTTAAAATTTGCTCAGAAAAGAAAGCAGAAAAGATCGACAGTAACCCTGCCCCCTGATTAAACCAGTGGTGGTTGATACACGGAGGGCGATGGGTTAATCCCCCAAAATAAATATTTCGGTACTTCAAGCAATGACAAACCTGCAATACTGGCTCTAAGAATCTGTTTAGCCCAATTACTGGTGTACTGGAGGGTATTCCATACCCCCCAGACCCCCCGGTTTGAAATACATAAGATCTATGTATATTTTCTGTAATCGGTTTATAAACTGGGGGGGGGGGTTATGGAATACCTTCCAGCAATGATTTGGACTTGTTTATGGATTTAAATTGAAAGTACTTTAATTTATCATAAAGAAATCGTTGAATTTACGTTGTCGCCTATTTGTATTGCAGCTCTACGGGAAAGGAATCGCAACAAACATTTTTGTACATCAGATTTCCATATAAGCGAATTTATGACATTTCCAGGGATTTTTCCGGATTTCCGGGTTTTTCTTAAATATCCCTTTGCTTGTACCGGAGTATATAACGAATATTATACGGAATATCCGCTAAAAATGAATTTCCCATGAATAAAAAAGAGTTTTGAACTTTTTGAACCCAAATTAATTATTGTTAAAAATTAAAAAGTCAAAATAACCGCCTTTTTTATTAAAAGATAAATTTTGATATTTGGTTAGTCGAACGAATCTGGAGGCGACCATTTCTTCAAGGGAAGTCATAATTTAATATTTCGCAATATTAATAAATTCTGAAAATATTTTAAAACTCAAAATTTTTATTTTTGATAAATTTGGCCCCCCTTCATTTTTTAATTAGAAAATTGTGTAAGCCAAGTCGTTGTTGGAGTCCTTCAACTTGAGGTTTAGTAGTTGTGATGTTTGCTAAATCCTGAGTATGCAATTAAGTAAAGGTTGAGGTCGGAGCGTCATCTCTGATTTACGAAGTTCCTCGGTGTTGCACAATTTTGTCCTTGCAGCAGCAGAGTGGAACGAAATTTATTCGATTTTCTTATTGCCAAAATTTAGCATGCAATTTCGTATCGCAGTGAAGTAGGATGAAGTTTTGCGATTACCCCAAATGTTGACAAACGACTTTGGCCGGTATCCAAACTGATACTGGGATAATAAATTGGGCGGTTTCTCGTTGTCTGCTTCATAATTTCACAAGCAAATCGACCTGAAATTATGGGCATAAAAAATCCGTTCCTTTCACACCTCCCGATTGAGCGAGCACTCGAAATCTAGTAATTGAAATTTTATTAGCTTTCTCAGTGATCTGCTTTAACTTTTAGATGGGCAATTAAAATAAGAGAAACTAAAAGTTAGTACATTAAGGCGTTGTAATTATTTTTGGAATTACCATAAAATGCACGTTATTATACAGAACTCATTAAGTTGACTACATAATTAGCGAAATTAGAATTTTTAATAACAATCGATACGTGGATAAATTGAGTAAAAGTCGTCTTTGACAACAGAGATAATATGGAATGGAAGCAATTCGACCAAGGTGAACCCAAATTGCTTGCAAATTTCCATAATTTCACTTCTAATCACTTGGAATACCACACCGTCGGGGTGAGATTGGCCAGCACAAATCCTGAGGTTGAGAGATCGATAGTTAGTGTTGTTGAAAATGTTTCGTTTAATTAAGCCATTCGCTTTTGAATTTCCTCTTGTTCAGCTATAGCAAGTTTGGGATGCGACTAACTTCATCTGGAAGTTGGCTGTTTGTTTGTTTGTGTTTTGATAGCATGCAAGTTGGCTACATATTGCTACAGAGGAAGTTAATTAATTTAATTACATAGCGCAGCTCAAATTAGCACAACTTGAGATCAAAAATTAGTAATTAAACTGCCGGACATACTAAGTGAGCACAAAAATTCTCTCGTTTACAATTATCACATCTTTGTACGCATCCGTTGCTTTTAATATGTGAACATGTTTTTCAAAAGTGATAAACGATACAAATCAAGCTACCTTTACAGTTAGTTACAAAGGTTGGAAATAGTGATTCGATGGCATCTGACGTCACAACGTTATGAGGATCGCTCACCTGTGCTGGGACTTGCGAATAAACTGGTCGTTTAGTCCTTAACTCACTTGTTATGTAATGTACTATTTTTCGGATTAATCCTGCCGTCATGAAAGACGAAAAGTCTCATAATAAATAAGAAGGTGAGGGGTGCAATCGCATCATCTTGTTTGCTTTATTTGTGAATTTCGTTCAAGCGAAAAGTTTTATTCCGTTCCTACGCTTCCCTGCAACTCGAAGAATAACATTGGGTACTACCTACACAGTTCCCGAATTAATGAGAGAAAAATAGTCTCCAGATACACCTACACAACAACATGCGAAAATTATTGGAAAATAAAATCAATAAAAGCCGAAGAAATCTTATATCGCGTTCAAGTTCGCTTCCATAATTTCACTTACATAATTTACTTGGGAAACATTTTTACAACGTAAAAAATGTCTGCATAAGCTGTATGATAAATTGCAGCGTTGTTTCCTGGATAAATAATAAAAGGCAGAAAGTGATACATCGAGTAACAAATTTCCTCACAAAACGTCTGTATGAATATTTCCAGCTCAACTTGAATTAATCAAAATCCACCTTAATTTTATTATTTATAACGCGCCATAAAATATTTTTGAAAGTTTTTATTTATGGATGCTTGGCGCCCAGCTAGCAAAAAAGTTTGCCCAATACCCGGCTCCTTATTTGACATAGCAAAAATATTAAATTATTGGATTTTTTAGGTAAACTTTCACTGCTCCTCATTCGCAGGAAATTATTTATTTAATTTATTGTTTTCTGGTACCACCATTAATCCTTGTACATAATAATTGCTTCGTGGGTGTTCCGACATTTCAAAATTCAATTGGAAGCTGCAGTTTTTAATTATCGACATTGACCCGGTCAAATGATCCAATATTTTAAATGTGGGGACATCAAAATGATAAATTTATGCAATTACGTGCATCTTTTGGTTGGGCGCATTCGAAACAGTTTTTGCTTGCACAATTCCGTAATTTCTAAAATTAATTAATTGTAAAATTAAAATCACCCCATATTTTTCAGCAATTCGTTTCGCACATTAACCGCACAGGTTTATTTTTCACTTTTTTTAATGATAAATTTCAAATAATTAATATTAATACCAATATTGTATCAAAATTGCACCAGTATTGCACAAGTATTGGACCAGTGTTGTATCAAAATTGGACCAGTATTGTACCAATATTGCACTTATAAAAAAATTAATTAGTTTTGACTTTTTAAGTGTTCTACTGATGTTAGTCTGCATGCTGCGAGTAATTTTAGTGGAAAATAATATAATTTATTAGCATATCAGAGGTCAGCATTATTCTGCAAAGCTAATTAACAACTTTATAGGTATTTTATTATCTCGAAAGAAAATTGCATTTCTGAACTGAAAAATAATTGCGTTTTCTACTCAAAACGCTGGTTTAATCTCGTTGAATTTCAATGAAACGACTTAATCCATGACAAATTTAGATTAAATTTTGCCAAATTAAACTACATGTGGCGATCTCGAAATTTTGATAAGCTCTGCATAATAAATTATGTTCGCGTCAATAGTTGCGGTTGTCGAACGATTTATTAATTTTTATTAACATCTCATTTCAATGTGCCTTTTATAAAGGTCGCAGCTAATGGTAGTTAAGTTCTAAAATCACGACATCATATTCAAATTAACGGGCTGCTGTAATTGCCTTACATTTAAGTGAAAGCATTCATAACGCCTCGTCTAAAGGTTACTGGATAATTAAATTAAAGAATAGAGAAGGCTGTTCGAAAAATGCACCCAGCATCGTATTGAACAAATAATTGGTGTGCGACCTGCCTTATCCACAAATAAACTGCAACAGCAATCATTTTGGAAACATTCTATAATGAGGTACATGATAAAGTGAAAAGTATTTATCACAAGGTATGAAAAATTGCGCAATCTATTCATTAAAAAAAATTTTAAAAGTCAGGTTCTTCCCCCGAAGAGGTTGGACGATGGGCAATTTAAAATCGTAATAAAATACATTACTGCATAATCTTCATCGTTCATTTCCTATCTATTCAAACGTAAAAAACATAAGTTTTTCCTGCTTGTACTTGGAAATTATTCACACGTACTTTAAATGAGACAGGGGCGTGCCCGAACAAATGCAATGTTCGTGTTACGCCACTGATTATAAACATCGCCAATGCGTGGCTAATGGATATTCTTGTCCGAATCAAGTTTGATGTTTCAATATAAACATGAGAAACTTAGAAAAAGTGAGCATATTATAATTTAAACCGCTAAACAAATTACGGTTTCGCCAAAACAGTTAATAACTTTTATTAATTTACCGCTATAAGTAGAAGTGCCTTTCTCAAATTTAACTTTTTTAAATTTTAAATTACATAATAATTTCACGGTTGATACATCAAATTTGAAGATTTTCATTCATAAAAACTTTGAATGCATTTTCGAGTATTGAACCATGCATTGTTTTTATTTCTTGTTCTTCTTTTTCTTGAACGGCTACATTAGTTACTGTCGCCGCGATGCCGCTCAAATATATAGGACTAATGCACAATTTAATTGAAACGTCGTGTGCCAGATTAAAGTTAATCAGAAACTATCGGTCTTGGGAGATTTATACTGTACGTTATTTTTTTGACAAATTTTGTTATATCTCAGATTAATTGGCTATTTTTCATTTTATAAACCCCAGCTGCGTCATTGCGAACAGCTAATTCCTGAAATTGTATTATAGCCAATCGAATCATTCCGGTATAAATAATAATCAATTATAGGGTTAAAATAGCCAAAAACGTAATGCGATTATTCGATTGGCTGTATCTATAAGGTTAGCTCCGCCCATTGACGTACATTCTCATTCATTGGCTCTAAACGACAGATTTTAGAAAATAACAAAAGTTGAGACGCATGAATCTTTTGGCCCAGGCAATTTGAAAAACATCCCTGAAGCCACACGAACTCAAAAATCGATTTGAAACAATTTAATTTTTCAACGTTTTAGGCTGTTTTATTGACCATTGTCAATGCTATGTTATTTTGTCAGTCGTAATAATTGTGAAATTTATTACAAAAATTTTTAAATTTTATATTGATTTTATTGTGATTTATAAATTTAATAATAAAACTAAACTGCGGCTGGCTCCGCCCCTTAAAAGGCTGTAATGCTACCAGGGCCGTACTTAGATTAAATTTGTGTGGGGGGGGGATAATGTTACAGTTTAATGATTTTTTTTGTTTTCTCTGATTTTTTTACGATTGGAGTCGGACTTCCTAAACTTTTTTAATTGATAAATAAAAACGAGGGGTTCCCCGCTCTAAATACCGCCTACTATTCACATCAAGTTCTCAAGTTCAAGTAAAACAACAAACACATTTTCAAAAAATCAAAATTATTTTATTAATCGAAACATAAATGTATACAGCATAGAGGGGGGGGGGGGTTAATTCAAAGATTCACACGATTACGGAAGTGATTTCAAGTAGTTTAGTTTTAAAATTGGTTATCTATATCAGCGGTTCTCAAACTATTTTGACTGCGGCACCCTTACGAACTCTTCTTGGTTTCCTTCACGGTATTTTTGTTTCAAACTGCTGTTTTCGTTGAATCATGCAGATTTCGAAAAATTTAATTCGTCGTTCCAGTAGGTTTTTGTTTCGGGTTGTAGGGAAACGGGTTCATCATCCAGCTGTTGGGAATTCCATATTCTTAGACCCATTAATGAAATTCGGTTTTGAAAAACTGAAAGGTCCAAGATTGATCGCAGAATATGGTCCCGGACCTACTGTCTTCGGGACTGGGGGGTATGGAATACCCTCCAGTGCACCAGTAATTGTTTCAGGCTGTTTTATTGACCATTGTCAATACTATGTTATTTTGTCAGTCTTAATAATATTGTCAAATTTATTACAAAAATTTTAAAATATTATATTGATTTTACTATGATGCCGGTGATGTGGCCGGCTCCGCCCCTTAAAAAACTGTGATGCTACCAGGGCCGTACTTAAACTAAATTTGAGGGGGGGGGGGGTACAATTTAATGTTTTTTTTTTAGTTTTAATGATTTTCTTTGTTTTTTCTGATCTTTTTATGATTGCATTCGGACTCCCTGAACTGTTTTAATTGATAAATAATTTCGAGGGGGAGGAGGTTCCTCACTCTTAGTACGGTCTTGGCTGCTACTATTTTCTTCAGGTTCTCAAGTTTCATGTAAAACAAAAAACACATTTACAAATTATCAAAATTATTATACAGCATAGGGGGGGGGGGACGTTAATTCAAAGATTCATACGATTATGGAAGTGATTTCAATAGTTTAGTTTTAAAATTGGTTATTATCTATATCAGCGGTTCTCAAACTATTTCGACTGCGACACCTTTCCGAACTTTTCTTGGTTTCCTTTACGGTATTTCTGTTTTAAACTTCTGTCTTCGTTGACTCGTGCAGATTCTGAAAGATGTAATTCGTCATTCCAGTAGGTTTACGTTTCGGATTGCAAGAAAACTTGTTCATCATCCAGATGTTGGGAAAACAATCAACTGCTTCTTTTGAAACCTTGCAAATGGACCAATAACAATTTCAAGAAAACTTTCAATGAAGTATTTGGGGGGGGGGGGTATTCCATATTCTTAGACCCTCCGGTGATACTATTAATGTATTCGGCTTTGAATGAAAGGTTCTTATATTTTACAAGATTGATCGCAGAATATGGTTCCGGACCTACCATCTTTGGAACCGGGGGGTCTGGGGGGTATGGAATACCCTCCAGTACACCAGTAATTGTGTTCAATCTCGGGTTTTTAAAACACACCAGCATATCCGAGCAATTATCATAGATTTTTATCCTCCCCCCCTCCACAAACTTATTTGATTAGATAGTTCAAAATTTATAATTTTGTATGATAAATAAGATTAATTTTGATCTGGGAAAAACTTTATTTACACTTTTACCTCCCTTATAATGTAATATACTATTAAATAATCAAGTAATCCAACTGGAGTTTTCTCGAGTAGCTGCATGGGTGCACGCGAAAATGCAACACGCAGCAGAAAATTTGCTTCTCCGTCATTATTTTTTTATTTTCTTTTCAATCATCCCTCGGCATAACAACCAACTTGAAGTGTTGTTCACATCTCGTATGGATGATAACACTCGTTGCATTTACTGTTCTGCGTTATTACTTCGACCCTTTATGTTACATCCCCTATAATTTTCTATTATCACCACATCCGCATCGTCTCAATTCATTAACGACCTCCGCATTTGTTCCACCTACTTACCTGAATAATTCTCAATCCGAATTAAATGAAAATTTTTCATGAAAACATTTTTCGATGGGAAAGCAAACGTAAATATTTATTCTCTGTCATTATTTTGCCAAAATATTTCCGTTCCAAATGAAATCCGGTATTCGTTTTCTTTCCATTGTTCTTATCATCCATCATTGCAAAATAATAAATATCATTTAAGCGATGGACGACATTACATCTTCTATTTTGTCTTGAAAATGTTCAATCAATTAAAACGCTTGGAATATAAACAAAAATAAAATAACGAAGCAATGACGAGTAACTTTTTTTTAATAAATTCGATAAATTTTACTTTATTTTGCAAATTACGACCCTATGTAATGATTGCTTTCGAACGTTTTTGCAAAAATTATGAACGTTTGTTATCGAGAATGACTCCGTTTGCTTCCGGTACAAAGAAAAGGTGGTGTTTGTTTTTTCGTTAATTATCTTGGCTAACTTCAAAATTTAAATTTAGTAGTGTGCCGGTACCAATCGCGTCAATACCTATCGATTTGTGTTTTCAAAATTTTGCGATGAATTCCAATTTGATTTGGGCGTTTAGCAGTTATCGTGAGAAAATCTGGCGGTTTTGGAGATCGTGGAATTTTAAAAGGTAATTGTTTTATAAATCTCGTGTTGCGCCATATTAAGTTATAAATGTCATATATTTCGTCGATTATGTTTGGATTTGGCAAATTTAATAGCCCAATAAATTCGGAAGTTTGCTCATTTATATGTGATGGCCACTTTTAGTATCTATCGAATTAATTAGTTTTATTTTTACTGCTGTTTTAATACTCAATCTATTATAATTTGGTTGTAAAATTTTAATTTTGTTTCAGGTAAGAGAACCTACACGTTTTTTTTGTAAGGAAGTCTTGTCGCGATGGTGAGTTCTTTTGATCATTTTCTTTTTCCCAAATTAACGTCACAACTGTAACTTTTTTTATATTTGTCGAATTCGCACAGCCATTGAATTTGGCAATGTTTTGTCACAATAATTCAAGTAGCTCTTACGGTGATTTCCTATTAAGCGTTCAAATCCACAATGGGCTTTCCATTCACCTGCGAATTAGGAAATTGGAATACATTTTGTATAATGGATACAATGTATCCAGGATTAGAATGCAGCAAACTGCAAAGGGGATTTTGATTATTTCCAAGACTACAAAGCTCGGTTTTACCTCTCATAACCCAGAAAATATTCTTAGTTCGATGCAAAAAGCGGATTACCAAAATTTTTACCATTTCATAAATAATTCTATTCAAATTGTTAAATACTTGAATTAAATTTTTTTAGTTAGCGTGACTTAACCGTTTAATCATAGTGCAGATAATCAAATCAATTTGAATTTTTTAAAATTATTATTGAACCTGCAGCTTAAAAATATTTCATATTAAAATTCGTAATTCCGAGGAATAAACCACAGGTAAAAACATCCACATTTTGATACTTTAGAATTATAATATTTTTTTAAATTTCAATAAGTTCAATAATTCTGCTTTCCCCCTGAAACTTACATAAGGACGATTTTGACATTTTCAACTTCTCCCTCCCCATGTAAAGGGTTTGTAAAGTTTTGGTAGACCCACCCTGTCCATACGTACGGATTGCAATTTGTAACTCTCCCCTATCACCTCAGGATTCCAAATTTATGAAAAATAAATTATTAAATGTATTTTTTTCAAGTTCAAATTTTATTTTTTCGATTTTTTTCTAATTATGTTTGAAAATGTCTTACTTTGTGATATTCAAAAGTGTGTGGAAAAGTACTACTTTTTCGCCCTAGTGCGGAAAAAGTACTACTTTTCGCCCTAGTGTGGAAAAAGTAGTACTTTTCCGCACCCTTGTTAAAGTATTCGGGAAAGAATGGAAAAGTTCAGATACATAAATCTACTTTATTTGTAATATACATTTACTGTTAAAATTCGTACAATAAAATCAGCGAAATAGTAAAATTATATTATCTTGGTATAAATAACCAAAAGTCCGGTTGGTAGTCTATAGTTTTTTCATTCTATTTTCAGAAACCCTCCAGTTTATGTCTTGTCCACTGTAAAATGAAAGGTTATCTATCATATGAGTCAGTGGCGTTATCAGGGGGGCCAAAGAGGCAATTATCCCCCCCCTAAAGATGACTCGGATTATATCCCTGGATTTTTATTTTATAAAAATAATGTTTAAGATGAGGTTTTATAATTTAAACAAATTTAAATTATTTATCGTTGGCAGCGTTCGCAATTTACAATAGGATTAATAATAATTTCTATATATCAAACGTTTACAACTGACGCGCATGAACGGATTAACGAGATTCTGAAATAATCTGGTATTCCCCCGTAAGCATTTTTAAAATACTCCACTGCTAAGAGTTATTCGAAAATAATTATCACTGATGCACTCAACTCCTAGATCTAGTCCATTTTTAATAAAATCAATCGTGCAATAGGTACAAACCAACAGTTTTTCAAACCGGGGGGTCTGGGGGGTATGGAATACCCTCCAGGTACACTAGAAATTGTGTTCAATCGGTGATTTTTCCAAATTTATTCCACGTGTTCCTTTCTAGATCTTCTGTAATTTAATTCTGTTTACTTTAGGGATGTTTTTAATTAGTTGAGATATTTAGAGATTTGCGTTTTTTTGTAGTTTTCGAGTTGGAGTCGTTTCGGGGATGTTTTTAATGAATACGAGTGCTCAGTGATGCCCCGTACAGCTAGATCTTCAATTTTGGCTCAAAAATACTTGAATAACATAAAAACTCGCATTTAGTTTCTTGCCTTTTAGGCGCGTATTTTGAATGATCCACAAAATTTAATGTTTGTATTTGCAATTTACATCAAAATTTCCAAATTATTGCGTGTGTTTATATTTGTTATGGTTCATTTTATTCATAAATAAAAAAAGGGACAATAAAGTCCCTTAAAATTCAGAATTTAGTTTAAGAGTTTGGCCCGGGACTGGCTCGCAATAACATAACAATGCATTCTCCATCCACTGTAATTCGGATGAACGGAGTTCTATTGTAAACATTTTGTTAGTTTGGGATTTTCAATCATTTTTCAGTATAAAAGGATTCTCGTACAAAAAAAATGCGAAAAACTGCTCTAGATGAAGCTAGACTCAATTATCTCTAACAGGCCCTTCCCGTGAGCCTGGCAAAATTACAAAAATGTAATATTTCTTAAGTTTGTCAAAAACTTATTCCCTTAGAAAAATTATTTTGTATTATACAGTTTTTAGCAAATTCTCTTTTAAATATTTAATTTATTATTCGATTTACGGTTTTCATTTTCCCTAAATATTTTTTTGGAGGTTTTGGCTACATAAAAAGTAATTTATCATTTAATAATCTACAGATTTTAATTAAAAGAGTTTAATTTAAATTTACATAATTAAATAAAATTTTGGTTATTTGTCTTTCTTTTGTTTTATGTAATCATCTATTAATATACAAAATATGTATTGTTTTTGGCGCCAAAATTTTTTTTTTTAATTTCTCAGTCGGCAAAAATTGCAATTTTAAAATATATTAATTTGTCAACTAAATTGGGCGACTTCGTATCGATTTCTGTGGGTTATGTGATAAGAAATTGAAAGGCGATATTTTTGAAGTATTTTCGTTTGGTCGTGGTTTCCCTGAGGACCCACCAAGACGACGCGGAATCGACAATCGATAATTGGGACTGGAGGCGATAGCTTTTTTGCCGAATTAAAAATTGTGGTGACTAAACTCACAATCGCTTTAGTCACACGCAAATTTTAAATTATGTCGCACCAGTTACTAATTAAATATTTCCTGTTTTATATACGGGGGGATTGACAAGTTCCAGTTAAACCTACACCATTGAATAAATTAGTATCGTTTTAAGTTTAATTAACATTTTGGGCCAGTAAGGAAGTTATTTAGTTGGAAAAATGGTATTGTCGTCCTAAATTTAGTTCGCGTGCAATCTTTCCTCGTTGAGTTACCAAGTTCAACAATTTACAAAATTAAAGTGTGCAACCGCAAAATTAAACCATCATCGACGTCTTGCACTTGACATACCACATTGGTCACTGTAAGTAATCGACCGAAAGCGATGAAAGTGACCCACATTTTTTTAGGTTGGGTGAACTTGTTTTGTATACAAAGTGATGCAAAAGTTAGCTCTCGTGACTGACAAATTACATTCCCATAGCGAAAAGTTATGTTTTGTCGATTATAACTCATTACAGGAACTTGCTTTTATTTACCTTCACTTTCTGCAATTGTAATGGTAATTTTAAATCTTATATGGAAATTTTCAACCATTTATCGCAAATGCAAAAATCCAGCATAGCACAGCTCGCAGTTATCATTAGCTAGAACGTTGTCGATTTTTTAACCTTGTTTATTATTTCAATTTCAAATTAATTTTAATAACCGTAACACCGAATTACAATTATAATGTACCTTGAATTTTTTAATTCTATTTAGAAATAATTAATTTTGGTATAAAACTTACATAATTTATTGCTCCGTTTGGAAATTTGATTTAACTTCAATTTTTTACTGCTTTTATTATAATTACTCGTAATATTTTTATGTTTAAAATGATGCAAGTTTTTATTATAATAAATTTGATAATTGCTTATTTGGTTACGAAGTCGATCTATTTAAATATAATATCTGAAAAAAGGTACGTGCATAATTATGTAATTATATGCTTATATAATCCTGTTTCGATTTTACCTTTACTTTGTTTCGACGACAGAACATGGAACGAAAAATCCACAAACTATTTTTACCCAGTTTTATTACCCCGAACGATCTCGACTCCCGAAAACTATCCCCGTTCATTGTTATAACTTGCAGGCAAATTTGATATAATAAAATGGGGTTTAAAGAGTCACGCGATCGTGAAAGACTCGCGAGTGTTATGTTACCAGAGGTCAGTAGCGGATTTAAAACATTTAGAGCCTTGGGCGATGCATATTTCGGATTCCTATTTAAATGGGTATCTGATCTAATTTATTCCTGAACCGTGAATTGATTTTGACATTTAAACATAATTGAAAATTTTAATCCTTCGATCGATTTTCATTTCTCCAATTAGGAGGAGCAGATACCTATAAGTGGCAAATAATTTAAAAATCTTTAAACTCGCTTAAACTTCCTGTTTTCCATGAATAATGTAAAGGTTTCTAGTAATGTGATACTGTCATTCACTGCAATCCCACAACCATTTCCATGCGAAACTACTCATTATAGATGTACCATGATTAGCAATGTAAATGAGGTTTGATCAAACAGAGCACCGTAAAAGAGGCCAATTTGTATTTCAAATCGATAAACGCAATTGAAGGAGATTGTGCAAATTGTAATGCGGTGTAGGGTTGTAAGGGTTGATTAATCTAATGGCTGTAGCATTGTTAAAGTCATTAGAGCCAATTTTTGAGCTCTCTGCTTTGTTTATACTTAAAAAAGTTGTAAACAAGGAGTCAAAAAACTGATGCATAATGCAACAGCTGGAAAAGGTGGTCAACGCAAGTTTTGAGGTAAAGCATACAAATGCGAATAATATTATTGAGGTTGAAGATCCGAAATGCAATTAGCACGCGTGGACGTGAGAAGAAGTAAAACGTGAGCTTGTTGCGTGTGCAAATGGCTAGTCAAGACGGCATTATTATACTCGGGGACTCGTCTTTATTATTCTGGATTAATTCGACTTCTCTCATAATGGTAATTCGCGATATGTGTGGTTTCGTGATCGTAGAGCCATAAATTTAAATGTACTACGTATTTGAATTACCATCTTGATAAATCATAATAATTGATAGCTTCTTACATTTATAACAAGAAAATTTGAGGTATAACTTACTTCATCTACTTTATTGCTCACCAACCATGCATTGAGTTTATTCCCCACATACAACTTACAATTGCCAACAGGTCAATTTTGACTTGTTCTTATTTATTGTCATTTTTGCAATAAATTACAGTAAGAAGCTACAAGGAATTTTATATTAAATTCAAGATGAAGCCCTTAATAATAACAGGTTAGGGGCCCACGGCAGCCGTACCTTAAAATTCATGGAATAAACCACGGTTAATCTTTGTTAATTCGTCGTTAGTTCAATCACAACCTTTTCTTCGCGCGTCAAATCTGAGATTTTCTTCAGCTACCAGTACCCCCCAGACCCCCAAACTCACTAGAAAAACTAATTGACGAAAAATTCATAATTTTTGCGTTGATGAACAAAATTCATAGTATTCATGAAAAAAATCATTGTATTTATGAATTTGTGCATTAATACGATTAATTTTGTTCATCGGCGCAAAAATGATGAACCATTTTTTAATAAAAAATATTTTGACGGGTTTAATATTAGTGTTAGCCCTGAAAAAAGTCATCTAGTATTCCGAAAATTTCTTAATTTCCTTCAATTCTGTAAGATTTCCTTAGATTTTACAAGATTTTTTAAAATTTCGTCAGATTTTCTGGAATTTAATCACATTTTCTAAAATAAAATAACTTCAAATTATCCGAGAATATTTCTGATTCCCCAGGTATCACAATAATTCAGTAGAGTATTTTGAGAGGGGCAAAGGGCAATTGCCCACCGCCGAGGATGACTCGGATGAACGCCCTCAGCTTTCGCCAATTACAATAGGATTAATAATAATTTCTATATTTCAAAGGTCAGTGAATTTGGCTTATTTTTTTCGACTGACGCGCATGAATGGATTAACGAGAATCCAAAAATAATTTGGTTTTCCCCCTCCATGGCATTTTTTAAATACGCCACTGCAATAATTACTTTACTATGGAAGGACCCAATTTTTACCAACAGATAATGCAATAAATTACAATATCGGTAGCAGAAATTCCTGTTGCCGGGGGGAAAAGGGTTGAGTTAGGTTAGACTTAAAACCTAAAGATTGTTTTTAGGTTAGATTAGGCCAATGGCAGTCATAAGGAAGCCTTAGGAGTCATGGATTCAATTCATATATTTTTCCAGGGGGTAAATATGCAGAAAAATTTCTTCACACAAGACTCGGAATTCCAAAGAATTGCAATGATTTCCAAAGATTTCCAAGGAATTCCAGTGATTTCCAAGAATTCCAGAGACTTTCATAGAATTCCAGTGACTTCCAAAGAATTTCAGAGATTTCCAAAGAATTCCAGAGATTTCCAAAGAATTCCAAAGATTTTCAAAAAATATTTGGGATTTCCTGGGAATTTCAGTGATTTCTAAGAATTCCAGTGACTTCCAAAGAATTCCAAGGGAATTCCAACCAAGTGTACACAACTTTTTTGGGATATTTTTTGAGAAATCCCACCCCCACTAGAAATTAAAGATATGATCGCCACTGGGTTGGACTTAGGCCAAGTTAGGTTACCTTTACACTGGAAAAAATTCCTACGATCAAACATTAAATATAATAACGAGATATTATGTGACACCTTGACCTCTGCGATTTAAGTTCCATCGGTCGGTTTTAGCTCACTATTTTCTTACATGTAAATTCCACCGATGGTTAATTAGGTAAAGGCGGTCAAGGCTATTATTAATCTTTTTTTAAGTAAACAGGACATTGTCAAATTTCGGATCCCAGCTTTCGAGTTCTGTAATTTTCGAGTTTAGTAACCCTAGGGGGATGTTTTTAGTGAGTTGAGCTGTTGAACTGCAATTGGGCGTTCTGGGCCGTTTTGACATCCACCAACGGTGGAACTTACATGTTTACCCTCGGCAGCTTATCAAAAAAATGAATAAAATAAATTCATAAATGTATTTTGTTTTATATAGAAAAATGGATTTATTTAATAAAACCAAGCACAGAAGATGTACATCGGCTTTCTGACCTATGTGAGACCGGGGGGTCTGGGGGTATGGAATACCCCCCAGGACATCAGCAATTGTGCTGGAAGTAAAATTCTTAAAGTCAATAAATCCAGAGAAATCGGAAGAAATTCTTGTAATTTTTGACATGTATTTAGTTCAACGGAGGCTCATAGTTTAGGATAGTTATAAAGAGGGGGGGGCATAAAGCGTTTTAAATCACTGTCGTTACTATAAATACCTATGTATATTTTTCGGCATTTTCAATATTTTTCAAAAATTCACTTTTCGTAGAAATTAGAGATATGAGTACCCCTGCTCTTAATAAAAGGGGGGGGGGGGTAAATTCAACGTCTTTTGGTGTTAAATTAATGCGTTTACATAATAATGTCGAAACCTATAAGAGTATTTTCTTATGAAAGCCAGAAGGGTTCTGATTTAATAAAATCAATCACAGAATTTGTACTTAAATATTCCGTCTTCGGAACCGGGGGGGGGTCTGGGGGTATGAAATATCCCCCACTACACCAGCAATTAATTGTGTTAAAAACTCTTCTAACAGCATATCGGACATTTTTTGTTTCCATCAGTTTTGTTTATATAAATTTTTCTATGACTTCAAAGAACTCTGTAAAAAATATATAGCCCCCCCTCCCCATATATACAGTGCCTCACAAAATTATTCATCCACTCCTATGTTAGCAATGCAAATTGAACCTTTTCAAGCCGTTTCGTAGCATACAAAAATCGATTTTAGAGCAAAACCTTTCAGACATTTTTTGTTGAAAATTTCATTCCGATCAATTTTGTTTATAAGCATTTTTTTATTTTGTCCGCCCATTTCCGAGATATAGCGATTTAAAGAAGTCTCTGCGAAAATTTTATTAAAACTCCCATAAGGGTAATGTTAATTTTGTCTGTATCTCGGAAACGGTCGGACCAAATAAAAAAATGTACATAAACAAAATTTAAGGCAATGAAATTTTCAACAAAAAATGTCTAAAAGGTTTTGCTCTAAAATCTATTTTTATATATGGAAAATATGGAGAAGTCCATATGTTGCAAAAAAAGAAGAAATGAATTCTTGTAATACAAATTAATGGTTACAAAAACCTGGTTAATTGATTTTGGATTTAAATGAGTGAAAAATTATAAAAATTGAGATTTATGATACTTAAATTAATTTGCAGTATAAATAATCTCATTTTGAACCCCGCATACTGGCCGAGTTGAACTAAATTAAGTACATCAATCATTTAATAAATGGCAAATGCACGTTGCACATTTCTAAAGTAATGGTAAATACCCACGTTGCAAACGATGTTCATTAATTAAGATATGATACACCATATTCATTTACAAGCACGCAACCGGCCGATATTTTCATGGCGAAAATTTTAACGTTCAATAAATAAGATTGAAGATTGCAATATGAGAATGATTAAATTAACGTAAATTGCCGCAAAGAAATGCACGATTTGTACTTGTTATTTATTGTTGTGTTATTAATTTTAATTGTGTGATGCGTAAGCTCGTCGTGGGTTACCCATATCTTCTTCGGGCTTCAGGTGAATAATAAAGGTGGACTTATTTATTCTTCCACTTCTACGTTTTTAAATAGCACAACTTCTGTGATACAAGGCGAAGATGACTTTTATGACCTGCACATGATAACCAACATTTCAAAATATGAATAAGCGTAAACCGAGGAATGAAGTATGCACTTTCTATGTAAAATAATATCCTCTTTATAAGGCTGCATGAAATTTATCTGCATTAGTTGCAAGTTCAAAGTCTGCAATAAAATCCTAATGAAGAACATTGTGCGATTTACATGAAAGATAATATTTTTATGTCCTTTCAACAGTCTTCGCCATTCTGCTCCAAAGTATTCAAATTGCAGCCACTTAAATTCCTGGAAAATCCTCAAGTGTCTTCTCGTTTGCAGTTGTGGAAGGAAACACAAACTGAAAATGAAATTCACATTGATTTATCTAAAACCCGAAATTCACCTTTCTGATGTAAAATGACCGGTTAGTTTTTCAAAATCGTCGAAAATGAGATAGAAAAGTAAAAGCGAGGGGAATCGCTAGGGAAGTGATGTGTCAAGGAAAGGGAAATCTTAAAAAGGTAAAACTCAATTCCCCTCGCCCTTGTATACCAGATTGCTTTTTACCAGGTTCTTGAGAGATTTTTTTGGATTTCCTCATCGAAACCTTCTTCTGGTCAGTGTAAATTGAAGGTTTAAAATCTGGTGTGATTTTATAATTTTAGTTGCACCAATTATTCTTGATTAAATATTCCAAGGCATAAATTGTTGAGTAAACTGAAGTTTTTCAGTTTGGTTACGACTACAATCAACACGTTGCAATTGCTATGATTTATTTCAAAATGACTTGATAGAGTTTAAACGTAGGTAACGTAGGTTTTATAACCAGTTAGTTATTAGAGAAATAAGTCAAGATTTTTTTGATAATGGTTGTGCTTGCTTGCTCGATATAACTTTAAATCCAGTTTTGATTTATACATCGAGGTAAAAGAAATTAACGATCTATGGATTTTTATTTTTGTGCGGAAAAAACTTGAAATTCCGTTAAATAAATTCTTCGACACAATTTCATAATTTATGTTGTTGATAATCATAGGCAAACAATCCTTGGTGCACCCCTGGAATTAAAAATTGAAGCACGAGTTTTTCAACTTCCACCTTTGTCGGTGAAAGATTCCATTTCCAGTTTTTGTTTTATTTACACTCCATCTCCTGGATGTCGACACAAAGATGGAAGAGGTGAAAATTAAATTTTCACATCTTGTGGTACCGCGAACTTGATGAATTCGTTTTAAAACTAAGAACGTACACCAATCACGATTTGTAATTCAGCGAGTGCCGCAAACGTGAAAATTTTATAAAATTGCACTGGTTTTAAATGACGAGATATTTTATGTTGTAATACCATTTTGTTATTTCTATGTGTGTTGCAAAGTACTTGTAAATTGCCTTATTTTTCTATAATCACGCTTTGAGCTGTGGACGTGACTGCATTGTTAAATTGCAATATATAAATGATACCTTTTTATTTGTTGAAATTTATTAAACGCCGTTTTAATAGCAAAATAATTTATACGGCTGAAAAAACACGACATTTCCCCCTTGATGATTTTAGAAAACGCCCAACAGTTGTTTTTTAATACTTAATCTCATTAACTTTTTAGGTTGCTAATTGAAAAATAAACCAACAAAAGGAATATTTTACGTTCAAAGAGTTTTCATTGACGATGTCGTCAGTATAAATTTAAATATGCTCCTCGAGTTTTACATGAATTAAAAATAATTCAAACGAAAAATTTAATGCACCTTAAGGCAATAAAATCCTGAAATTGTGGTGCAACTCCATAAAACCCGTAATAACTTTTCATTCTTTCTTTAATTAAATGAAGTCAACTTTTTAAAATTAAAATTAGGAATTTTGTATTTATGTTCACGTAATTACGATTTAGTAAATCGCCCACAGAATGGCTTGCTTTAATTTTCGTACAAACGCATCGTGAAAATTCAATGCTGAAATTTTTTTTTATAAAAATTATAATTTAAATTTGTTGGACATTTTTTATTGCGATTACACGCCCGATAAAATTTTCTTCCTCTTTTTAATATTAAAAGTAAGGTAATAAATTTTAAAACTTTTTCGTTTAAATTTTTTGAAAATAACCGTTTAGTGGAGACTTCAGGGATAACAACTCAAAAATTGTCGAATAACTCCGCTATTATAAATTTAATAACAAAATGTCGAGAGAGCAATTTTGTACAAAATGAAATGCTTAATTAGAATTTTTGACTTTTAGAAATTTTCAAAATGCAAAAATTTATTTAAATCAAGTGAAACTGAATCTGAAACCCAATAAATTAATCATTCCAATTTAATTCAACCTGAAAACTACGCATACTACGTCGAGGAGTATTTTTAAAACAACAAAGAAGAATTTTCTGAAGCGAAAAATTTTTCTTTTGACATTTGTCGATAAAATTAATAATAACGAGGTTATTATTTAAAAGAAACTCAAGTGTTTTCGAAAACATCGAAGCAAAGAACCAAAAGAAACGATTGAAAAAATGTCTAACAATATTTCGATTTGTTGAGTTTTTCGTAAATTCGAGCAAGTTCATTCTGCAAGTTTGTTTCTCATTTTACAGTTTTTGAAAATTAGTTTCATATATTTTTTAGTAATAAAATTTTGAACCATCCGTATTTTTAATGCAGATAATTTAAAGCAAAATAGTATATTACATTACAAGGGTAAAAAGGAGGTTATTAATCGCGAAACGATAAAAAATATAAACAACTAACGCCCCCCCCCCCCCCGAATTTGAATCTACAATTATTTGTGTTTTTAAGGGTCAGATTCAGTGGCGTATTTTAAAAATAACTGGGGGGGGGAGCAAATGAGATTTTTGGTTTCTCGTTAATCCATTCATGCGCGTCAGTTGTAAAGAGATAATACTGACAAAACTGGCGTTTGAAAAATACGCTGCTAACGGTAAATAATTTAAATATTTTTAAAACCTCACGGTAAACATTATTTTTCAGATTTATATTAGAAATCTAAATGTTAGAAATATTCAAAAAAATGTAACTTCGAACTTTTCAACATTTCTTTAACTAATTTAATCCGTAACTC
This sequence comes from Cantharis lateralis, assembly GCA_963170105.1. Lineage (NCBI taxonomy): Eukaryota > Metazoa > Arthropoda > Insecta > Coleoptera > Cantharidae > Cantharis > Cantharis lateralis. Next base: position 3,400,401 of record OY720627.1, read on the forward strand.
GAAAACCGTTGATTTAAACAAGAAAGGGTTAGAATCAAGTTTGTAGGTAATTTGACGTTCTTTAAAAAAGCACCGAAGCGTTTACCCTAAAAAGTTAATAGTTTCGATGCTGCGGCCATTAGAAGGTAGAAATTTAAAAAAAAATCTACTGGGGGCTCATAATTGTTCGGCATTTTTCCAACTTCAATTTAAAATAACTTATTTATTTTAGAAGCATTGTAAAAAAAGTCAAGATGTAAATTGTTTAAAATTTCCAGCAGTATAAAATTACTCTCTTGACATTTTCTGCTAAAATCAATAATAACGTAGTTATTTGAAAAAAAGCCAATCAGTTTTCCAACCAATTATCGATCACATTTTAATTGAAAAAATTGGAAGCCAAGTGGAAGTTTGATCAATTTTCTTGGCATTGTTTTGAAATTAACTGTTGCGTAGTTTATATAAAATTACTCACTTATCGATCACATTTATTTAACTTTCCGCCTTCTGATTGTGTGCTTGATAATTTGCGTTTATTGCCTACCTGTGGTGCAACTTCCAAAATTTCATCCCCGATTATCTGCTCTCAATCATCGATTATTGCTGTTGCAAATGTAAAATGCGATTGATTAGTCCGAATAATGTTTGCAAAGTGCAGCACGTAAAATTTTAGTGTTTCTTGAAAGGGGCGACTTCAGCTGATGTTGAGGGTGGATGAGCGTGCGCTGTGAAAACGAACGTTGCCATATCGACGAAATAAATTTATTTACCCCAAAATTTGATTGTTTACCATACGTGGAAACCTCAAAACATTAAAATTGAATGCTTTCGGGGGAGTAAAATTTGCGCGTGGAATTTTAACTCTGAGAGCTTTCCGTTTTTCAACATCTCGTTTTCGGAGTTGAGGAAAACGACAACGTCGAAAACTACCCCTACAGAATATTTTGAATTGCTGGTGGAATGTTCAGTTGCCAATATTGTGTGAAGTGAGCGGTTGCGGTGCTCCGTAAAGCATTGTGTTACCTGTCTGTACACCGGCTGACAAGTGTTGAGAAAAGATACTTTGTGGCGTGCGTTCTTTCGTTTTTCTTGTTTCCAAAAAATTTATGCAAGAATGTGGATCAATTGGATGTTGGCAACTGTAAACAGTAGCTGTAAGTGTATGATTTGTTTTGTAAGCGACCGGTTAAATATTGTAGGTGTATTTTGAAATTGCCTGCAAAAATAATGAAGATATTGTTCGTTTTATGAGTCGGCGGATTCTTCCAAGAGAAATTTATTGCGTACATACCATTTATATCTGATATAAATTCCATTGCCGTAATTTTGAAATTATAATAAACCTTCAGGTGTTTCCATATTTGACCAACCAATGCACTTTATTCTTGTTAGAAAAAATTAAAAACAAGTCCACTCCAGTTTTCATCCAAATACTCGTACGTAGCTGGACCAAAGTCGTTTGCGATTGTAAACGAGAAGAATGGCTTTCCAATATTGGATTTTAGTTCGGTCAAGATGATGGAATATTTAAATTATGTATAATTCAAACAAAAACTTGGTTGAGGATCACTGCTCCAGTCAACTTCGCTGATGAATGTGGTTCTCGGTGAAGAATGGAGTTGCTTTTAATTAGGTCTAGTGGCGGTCCTTTCAGTCCTGAAGGTTTCACAACAAAAGAAAAACAATGAACTTGATAAAACCCTGGAAGCAATCTATTAACTCTATCTCGACAGGATTGCTGGTACATATTTGCCAAAATCTGAATTTCCGAGAGTGAAAGGTAAAGAGAGGAAGCTATTGCAAATTTTCGGTCGGCGGAAGAAGTTTCATAAAAAAGGGAAAAAATGTTTCGCATTTCAACCGTTGGCGTTGTGTAGACATGTTGAATGAATATTATCTGTGACATTCACCTCCACACGATTATTTTACCGCTGTCATGATGTTGACATACAAATTTCGTACACATTTGTATAATTGTGTTGGTTATATGAAACTGTCACGCATTTGGGGTAACATTGTGCAAAGTTAATTTTAACGCGCGATGATTTGACTTTTTTGAATTTTCTGCATAGATCTTGCAATATGGGAGGACTTGAACTTGATAATTTATTCCACTTGGTGGATTTTTCCGCATCGTTACTTTGACGAGGAGTTAATGGTTTCCTTACTTCCTCTAATCTAAATTTATACTTTTAATTAGGAATTTTTGGGGTATTTAACATTTTGGTAGAATTAGTGCAATCCAGCAGAGTACTTCGGCAAGGTTTTTAAATTCTTGTAATTGGATGAAGCCGAGGATCAAGCCTGTAATGCCATTAGTTACAGGTTGTGTATCAAGCTTAAACATTAATCAAAGTGTCATTGCAGTGGATATGTTTTTCTCGGTAGCTCTTCTACTAAAAGCTTAATAAAACATCGCTGGATCATATCCTGCTATTTAATTACCAATCTATAATTATCAACTCAAGATAACGGATCTGCGCAGCGATGTAGCTCAATATAAATATCCGTTCCCGACAGATCACGTGATCAGGATTCGTTGCTAACGGCTCTCACTTGTATGGGTGACCGTCGGTCGTCGTCGTTTACCAGGGATGCCAGGCATCCGGGCACCGCCCCTGGATTATTAAAATCTGCCGAATTTTTAAAATTTTGCGAAAAGGGCTTTCCGGTGTTGTTAATCTCGTTAATCCATTCACTAGCGGCATCGATTAGGGTTAAGTCCCTCGTCCATTGAGAAATTAAAAGTTTACAATTAGGCATAATAACTTAATTTTCTGTGTTGGATTCACCGGGTTCAGATGGTTTTCAAATTTTTGAGCCCTAAATCAGGCCTTAAATGGGCCCCGGGAGTAAATTTAACATAAGAGCATCGGAGCAACGCTTTACTATCTCACACGGAGGCGTAAAATCACTTCCGAAAGTGAATAAAGTTATATTTTTAACTTTACTTTTACTACCGGCACTGGGTGGCAATAAAAGTTAAACAAAACGCTGACAGGAATAGCTGAATTTTAATAATCCTTTCAGTATGGTTATATTTGTAATGTCTAGGGGGGGGGGAATTTCTGAAAAATGGTCAAATTATTTAAAAAATGTATGGCTATTTAGTGATGATATTGGTTTAAAACTTCATAATACACAATACGCTAGTTTTTGGAGAGCCATACCCTCCCCCCCTTGTGACCATTCTTAGTGGTGAGTTTGCAGAGTTCCTGGACGAACGGAACGAAGCAGACAAACAGAAATTACTTTTTCTCTGGTTAAAACCTATTATATTCGTTTTTCAAACGTGAAAAAGCATTACGTTTAATAATTAAAATGGCTTTTACTGCGGGGATCGGCGTAACTAAAATTTAAACAAAGAGATGACGAGCGCCACTGAAATTCTTTACTGCTACTCGTCACCGGCACCAAAGTAAAACAATTACTTTCACAAAGATATGAATTTTCACAATTTAAAATATTTGCAAAAAATTGTATATTTCTGTCGAATTTGTTACAAATGGACAGAGCCGGATTAAGGATATGCGAGGCCTGGGGCTAACTTTTTTGGAGGCCTCTTGACCTTGCACGAAATGCGCCGCATTCATTTTTCTGATTTAAATTTTGTTGCTTCAATTTTTTGAAGCCCCTAGAAATGTGGAGGCCCGGAGCTGCAGCCCCCTTAGCCACCCCCTTAATCCGGCTCTGCAAATGGTTCACAATAAATAGTTTTTCTCCAAATAAAACAAGCTATTTTTTTAAAGTAAATTTAACATTATTTTTTGCTTTACTTTTCGATTGTTTTCGCAGAAGGGAATGGCCCAGTTCGGCGCAGCCGTTTTGCCGCAGATGCAATTCGGCGCAATCCCAATTCGGCGCAGACTTCATTTGGCGCGAGTACAGTTCGACGCAGATCCGGTGTGATGCCGAATGAGGTCTGAGCCGAACCGTACTCGCGTCGGAATAGGTCTGCGTTTAAACGTACTCGCACAAAATTGGGTCTGCACCGAACTGAATCAGCGTCAAAACAGCTGCGCCGAAATGACTGCAGTATAGTTTATGAAAACAATTCTTTTAATATAAATTAAATCTGATATGGCCATCCCCATTTTGAGGGGTAGACCCCTCCCCTCGAATTTATTTATCAATTACTAAATTCAGGAAGTTCGAAAAAAACAAAAAAAATCTTCAAAACTAAAACAAGAACATAAAATTTTAACATTAACCCCCCCCCCCCCTCAAATTTAGTCTAGTTAGTTGTTTGGTCGTTGGGGAGTGTAAAAAGATGAGCTGCAATAACTTTGTTTGATTTTAATATAAATAACGAATTCCTCAAGAAGCTCCGTGTATCAGGGTCATTTTGCCCCCGACGACGAACTTTTGTAATTTTTGTAATATAAAAATCAATTTTGAAGCAAAATTTTTTATACATTATTTGTTTCAAATTTCATGGCCTTCAATTTTGTTTCTATACATTTTTGTCTTTTGTCGCGTCGTTTCTGACTGACAGCGCCTTAAACAAGACTCTGTAAAATGAAAATAATATTGTCATCGATATCTCGGAAACGGTTCGTTAAAATAGAAAAATGTACAGGAACATAAATGTAGAGAATGAAATTTACAAGAAAAACATACCTATTCATTTTTTTATTTCTTTTCACCGTTTCCGAGATATAGATGATAATATTTTTTGAAAAATAAAAAATGTATAGAAACAAAATTGAAGGCAATAAAATTTTTGCTCCAAAATCGATTTTTATACGACATAAAGCGGCTTCAAATAGTTGACTTTACATTGGTAACATAGGAGGGTTCGAATATTTTCGTTAGCCATTTCTGTCTGATCTTTCTTACCTAACAACCTTCAATTTTTTTCTAATCCAAAAACCCCGGGAACTTGCAGGAGAGGAACTCGTCAGTGCGGCCTTCATACCGCACAGCATGGACAATCAAATTTTACATCATTTTCACGTGCTAGTTATGTCAGAATAATTAAAAATATTAATTGCGGAATATTGCTCTCACACAGAAGTGAATCTCGATGTTTGATAATAACAGGTTATGGGCCTAAGTCAGCCATACGTTGCAAATTAAAAACAATAGTTTGCGTATAGTTTTCACGGAGGGGAGATTTTCCTTTATGGTATTCTCGATAGATTTCCCGGATTTCCTCCTGAATTACCATAAGATTTTGTTTCGAAAAAATAGAAAAAGCTCATCTGTAGTATTTTTAAGATTTCCCGGGATTTCCATTAGATTTCTTTGGATTTTCTACATTTCCGCGGACTTTCTTTCGTTTGAACCCCAGGTTTCTCCAGCGATTAAGGTAAAATAATTCAAAAATCAGGTATTTGCGGCGGTAGGAAATTCGTTTCTCTGAGTGTAATTAAAAAAATTTGACGTAAAACTTGGTTTCGCTTTCTCATCAGTACGATCTACCATTAAATCAAATTTTCTACATAAATACCTATTAATTGCTTTTACATAACACTCGTGGTAATTGCATGTATAATTTTTGTTATTTACCTTCGTGATATTCTGAAGTTGTTTATGAATTGCATGCCGTTTAATTGTCGGCCAATAATGAAAGTGAAAGAGAGTAGAAAAAGACAAATTGTTGTTTATTGCTAATATTTGAAAGACATAATTATTATAATTAATCGATTATGTAAATTGGTTTGTTGTATTGGAGAGGTATTAATAAATTTTTATATCATGTAGGTAGTCGGTTATTAACTGGTAGGCCCTGATATAAAAAGGATTGCGTTTTATGCTGGACTCTCCTTTTTGGAAATTAGGAATATTATCGCCTGAGAGCTTTCTAAATGAAAATTAATTTATTCGAAAAACGCATGCACGGGCTATCGTTTTGTTCTAAGCTAACCTAAATGTGAAATCCTGTGGAATTTACATTTTTTGACATTGTTCCTTATCTTAATTGTTGTGCAAAAAATTATTAAACGGTTTGGCGTGTTGGAATTTGAGATTATTGTTTTACGATATTACATATCTGTGGGTGGAATTAATCGTGCGTATATAACACACACATACCTTGTTGTATGGTATTTATTTGGAATGCTGAATAAATGGGTCAAAGATGTTTGCTTTTCGTTTCTAATGCCATGCGGGCTCCCCAAAGAAAGCCTTCCTCTTTCGAATTCTATCAAAACAATTCCTCTTTAAGAGCTCCCTTGAAATATCTTATTCTCTTTGTGTAAGAAGAACAAAGACGCAGGACCGTCTTTCAGTTAAAAAACAAAACAGATAGAACGAATTAATGCATATTATAGTAAACCGACAGAGGAATTTGAATGAAGGATAAAAGAAAATCCTAGGAAAATTATTTATCCACTATTTTAAAATGCAAATCTCTTGGCGCTGCATAATCTCGAATCTTTTAAATTAAACTTTTTTTGCCTCATTTTTTTTTACAGAAAGTTAGCTAACGAGGGATTATTTTGTATTTTAAATTTTTCAATCCTCTGAATAAAATTTGTCATCGCAGCTATGTGTGTTTAACTGCCATAACAAATGTATTTGTTTTTTAAACGTGGCGGGCGGCGCGGCGTCGCCGTCGGTAATGGAAAAGTTTAAAGTAATTAAACTTGCTTTAAAATTCAGTTATTAATATTAAAATGAAATTTTAAAGCTAATTTGAAATTTAATACTGTGAACAACGAAAGCACTTCTGGAGTTTTGGATAAATCGCCTGTCCACGGCGAATCAAAAATTCGGATTGATTAATTTTGGTTAATCATTTAGATGTATAAGAAAATTCCCAAGTGTTTCCTTTTTGTTTTATAAAGAATCCGACCCTTCCGTTATAATAATGAAATTTTCATCAAAACGTTCGGTGTGTATTGTCGTTTTATCAATGAATAAATTTTGGAACAAAGTAATTTCATTCCAGAAGACAGGCTAATTTAACTTAATCTTAATATTAAAATCGTATTTACAAAATCAAACATAATTTTTGGTTTTCCGATTTTGAAACGGGTGAATTTATTTAAATATTTCGTGTAAATTGACACTTACTCACAGTTCTATTGCCAGCTAATTTGTCTTCGCTGTTTAATTATTACAAAAAATTAAAAAATAAAATGATGGTTTTTTAAAGTATCAGTTACCTTGGATAACTCGCCTACAAATTAAATTAAATCAAGCCGATTAATTAATTAATATAAATAATATGAGTAATTTGTAGGCGATTAGTTTTTCAAGGAAAGTAATATTTTTAATAAAAATTGTTTATTTTATTTCTACCTTTTTAGCAATATGAGCAAATATTAATTCATATTTTTTGTGTGCCCCCCCCCCCAGGGGGCATTCACGTGATGGATGATTTTTATTAAAATTAATAATAATTACTGAAATTTACGTTCGGAAGGGCGCGGGCGGCGACTCCCTCTCCAATAGTTCTTCAGTTTTTTGAGTTCTCAATTTTGTCTTCTTATTGCGGTTAAGTCTGAGCGTAATCTAACATTACGAACTAATTAAATTCTAAGTTTAAGCGGCAACTTGCCTAAATTAACTACGTGGCAAGCTTAAATTTATGCTCGACATTAAGTACTATCAATCTGAGCAAGGATCCTTACTTTTAACTGTACTATTAATTGCCAACAAGCAATTTTCTTAATGGTTCTTCATACTAAAATGTTGTTTTTGAAAATCTAATTTGTCAATCTTGACAAATTTTGAGGTGACAAATTTATCAAATGGAATCTAACTTGGTGATAATGAAATTTAACAATAGGATTAATTAACCAATATTGTTAACTAACAATACCATCCTGAATAGCTCTGTTCCTTACGTAAGTAAGGAAGATGTTGGGTTGAACTAAATTTAATTCTTCATTGAGATCGAGAAGAAACATTATGTTGATTGTTCTGATTCAACCACTGAGCACTGCCTCGGTATTTCAAATAAAAATCGCAGCAAACTGATGGCAAATACTATACTTCACCTGTTTATATTACCTTCCCCCCCCCCCCCACCAAACCTCGTTTATTGTTAATAAAACAAAATGTTTTCGTGTCACTGGTGACGTCATAAAGTGCAGCAAACTGAAACATTTTGTTTCTTCAGTAGAAAACAAACGTTAGAATTTCAATTAGGTGAAGGTAGAATGAAAATGTCATTAGCCTACTAAGTTAGCCAAACAAATACGAACTATAAGGTACCCGGTTCGATTCCAGGGAGAGTTTAAACTTCCTTATGGCCGTTTCCCTGTTTCAACCATTTAAAAACTTCTAGTTTTATAAAATAAATTTTCTGAAATACTGAAAGTAACTGTAAAAATTGCATTGCACAGGTTGTGCGGCCTAAAGGCCGCACTGCTTTAGGAATGCATAGGGATTATATTCCATCCAATTACTGAGTTCTATGTTATTCGGGGCCGGTAGCAAACTACGGTTACAGATTTCACCGAAATTTTTGCACTGGGTGGTAGGTAATGGTCTACATAGTGGATATAAATGATAATGAAAATTCTGGATCCGAGATTTGCCGTGGTTGCGCTAGTCAAAACTCATTAAAAACATCCCACGGAGGGCACGGAACTCGAAAAATGAAGAAATTCGATAGCTGAAATTGCACTTGAATTAACACGCGCTCTCCCCACCAAAATTACAATTACCAAGACCCAGGTAGCGCACACGTACCGGCAAGTGAATGGCTTGTAAAATTTACATCAAAAAGTCGATTTTCAAAATTAAATTCTTCACCTCATAGGAGAGCTAAAATTGTGCTCTTTCAGAATATTCATCGGTTTTCTTTCCTACTTTGAAGGGGGACAGCCGTAGACTACCTCTAACCGTTATTTGCTCTAAAAGAGTGAATGATGCCAAATTGAATTAATCATACAACTTGCATACAAAATTACGATCTTTCAAACCGGGAGGTCTGGGGGGTATGGAATACCCCCCAGTGCACTCACCCCAGTAATAATTGTATGCTATCTATGCTATCGAAGTCGCGACTTCAGGACAAAAATATTTTGATTTTGTTTAATATTTAGCATTTGATACCGGTAAAAAGGAGGATTTCAGTTCCATTGGACTGCCTAATCGAATAGAAAAGTTTAGTATCTTTTACATCGATGGGGTTGCCATACAAAGTTTTTTCTTCTTATTTACTATCTCCCAGTTTTTCTTTCACATTCGTAATCATTTTTGAATGCTAAATTTGTTGGCTGAAAACTTCAATTTATTGAATTTCCATTAAGTGGCAAACAGAAACTGTAATCCATTACAAACCTTTGCTAGGATTTTAGAAGTTTTGTTCAAAATTTGACTGTATTTCAGTTCATCCTGGATCAAATAATCCTTTTCTAAAATTAGCATCTGCGTTATTGATTTAATTCAATAATTAATTCAATTCCTTTGTAAAATTTATAGCGTATTCTCGAGTAATTTAACCTTTTTATTGTCGCAATAATTATTATTAATTATTATTAACATTAAATATTTGATACAAAGGGATGCCACCCTTCGTTAGCTTCAAATTTCCCCCAAGTATGAGTATAATTGTGTCTAAATGGAAGGCTTCTTATCTTGTATGGCTGTCGCAATAACACTCTGCTTAATTTTTCCCTGAAAAGTCTCGCTTTCAACGTCGATAAAAATTGAATTTATCAACGATCTTTCATTGGGTTCTTCCTATGGTAAATTTTTAATAGCTTTCGCTATAAAATTTTAATTGTCGTTGGAACGCTCTCCGGGTGTGGATCAATACATGGACACTGGAAACCTCAGAAATGTCGATCATAATCAATTGGAGGAACTGTAAAATGAGGTGGAAAGTGGAATGCAAAATTTTCGGTGACGATGGCTTGATCGGTTACATTTCCGTTAAAACCTCGGTTACGCCTATTATTTATCATGTCTTGTTAAGTGCTCGGAGGATCTTCAAAGGAAGGACACTTCCTGACACCTGTCTCGACGCCCGACACATTCTAACCCCGGGAAAAATACAAAAGAACGCTTTTAGTATAAATATTAGGTTTGCCGGGAAAATATCTTAGGAAAATGAAATAATTAAAAATTAATACGGCGTAATTGAAATTAGGAAGGCAACGAATTGTACGGCGTGCGCATAAATTTGTGTATGGATTCAATTAACTTTATGATTATATCAACAATTTAATCGGATTTTGCAAACGGAGAGACATGAGTGATGAGTACCCATACAAATTTATGAAAGTCCGACATTAAAGTTGATTAACTTGAAACTACACTCGCAGTCAGTTGGCCAAATGAATGGGCTAACGACAATAAAATTAATGTCATTGGCAATTGCAACAAAAAGTTGCCTTTAAGCGGTATGAAATTTTACATTTTTCATGCGAATGGCGACTTTCAGCGAAGTGTAGTCTTGGTAATTTGCAGTAAATCTCGGGCGTGTGCAAGTGGTAAATAATTTTTGAAAGATATTGCCCAAGCTTACGAGAGTGCACCACGAGAAAACTTTCAGAACTTTGTCACAAAATAATAATTCAGTGTGTACCGTGGAAATTCTGGCGTTTTCCTCTATTGATCAGACGGCGTCTGGTACGTCGCTAGGCAACCCCAGCTTTTCCATGCCTACTGTGGCGCTTCAATAGCGATCTTGCTCGCACCCCAGCGTTTTTCCAACCCGAGTTCTTGTTTTGCGGACAACTTTCGCCTACAAAAATATCTAATGGAATGCGGGAGCAGCCTCCACAACAGTAGAGTTTCTCTCTTTTTATGGTACATCAAAAGGGTTCGTTGATCCACTTTTGACAGCGTTAATAAATTTTATTTAATAGCCCATGATGCACCTTTTTAAAATTATAAGTGCTTTCTTAATCCGCCCATTTTATATGCCTTCAAAATTTTTTAATAGTTTACATTATCCACTTTCTTTCATCGATCCTGTGGTCGTAATTCAACCCCCGGAAATAAAATTTATAGGAATTGTTAACGAGGAAATCTTGTTGGTAAATATTGACCCAACCGTGGTTAACTTTCTGCGGGTTGTGCATAAGGCGAATGACAAATGAAATGTCGTTTTGGTAAGAACGTAGTAGCCTTCCCCATTAGGTCGCTCCCCTAGGTTTTAGTGTTAACCCCCTGGGACAGATCGTGTCAGATGTATTTAAACTTAAAATGCCTGTTTGAGTTTTGTCGTGGTTTCGCCAGTGACCAACAAAAATTTCTAAAGTGCTTTATCGAACTTGATTCTTCTTCCCATCCATGCACATCCATGTACGATGCTGGTAGGTAATTAAATCATTAACGAACATGGTACATATAATTTATGATAAAGCAATGTCAACATTAATTGTTCCGTTTTACCTTTTCTAGTACAACTTTCATTGAAATTGTGTTAAACTTGATGACAGCAAATTGCTATATGCCAACACAAACCTTGAAGTCGTTGTCTTATTAAATTTTATGTAGATTACACCTCGAATAAATTTCAATATTTTACATTTAATTATAATATAACAAAAGTAAACATTTAATTTTGATCTAAAAACTGGGCACGATTTCTATAACAAAATGTGACTCGCAGGTCAAAATGATAATTTTACCATCGATCGTGATCTCATCGTGTGAATAGGATATGGGCATTATTTGGTAGCAAGGTTCCGTTTTCATTTTCAACACAGCATGGGAAATTCGAAAAAAGGGATCAGCGCTCCCGATTTTTAGGGCGAACAATATCACAATACAAGTCAAATTAATGTTCTGTAACTGTCAGCTACCAAGTTTGTAAAAGTTGCGTTATGAGGTTACAACAAACAAAAACCAAGTTGAGCTGTTCACAAACATTTGAATTTTAGTTATAATTCATTTAAACAGGGCAGCTGGTACGTAATTATTATTTCCAGCTCTGAATTATAATATTATGCATACTCTCCTAACATAAGTTGCTACTTTCTGCTTTCAGTTCATGTATAATAAAATTTACATCTGCGGAGAACACCACAGCAGTTCCATACCCCCAGACCCCCCAAGCGTGGCAGCAGAGTTCTTAAAAAATACTGATATAACCCTGGAAATAAATTTAGGTAAACCGAATACCGAAAAGAGACGGTCTAATGCAGTCCAAAAACCAAAAACAAAACGTTTTGCGCTTACTGCGGGGGGGGGGGGGGGAATTCTATCCCAAGAAACAAATGCTTGTTTAGTGCTGGCGGAATTTGAGGTAGTATAAAGAGAAATCTGAGAAATTTAGCATTTTATTTGCCCTCGCCGTTTAGTTTTCCATAGATAGGAGTCCGCTGTACGAAGAATGCTCAATAGTTTAGCTAATCTTCTGTTGTTTTTTCTTTTATATTAGTTAAGTTAATTTGAAAATTTTCATATTATGTACTTCAATCAACTTCATTTTGTAGTTTAAACGAGCAGTTCTCAAACTCAATTTTCTCGAAATTGGCTGAATATTGCGCGCTAGTGTTTTGAGTAGAACTTAATTTGACAAAGAACAAATATATTTTGCATTAGCAAGGCAAAGCATAGCGTTGCGTTAATTTACTATTTGTTTTGCAAATAAGTTCGAAATTAAAAAAGTGAATTTTCCACAGTGGTATCTGGTACGCGGAGTGCGATGAGGCACCGCCTTCCTAAATAAAATATTAACTTTATTATCATTTTTGCCAATTGTTCCACCGAAAAAGCGTTGTGACTATCCTGCTATTTACATACACCTTTTCAACCAATACTTCAAAAATCATCAACTGTAATACAGATTTTTCAACTAATAATTTGAAGGTAAAAAGGTAATACAAGAGCGGGAAATGTGAATTCACCCTTTTTCCCGCTCCAAAAACTTCTGATTATGCCACTGCTAATATTTAATATATATAAAAGTCAAATTTAAAAGGTTACGGGAGAGTGCGGCCTTCAGGCCGCACAACCTGGGCAATTGAGTTGCACACCATTTCGAATATTATTAGTACTGTTGTTTGAATAGTGTGGAACTAGATTGCCCAGGTTGTGTGGCCTGAAGGCCACACTGGCCTTAAACATGACTCGGAAAAATACAAAATGTTTTTACAAGTTTTCCTTGAAAATTTCATTCTCTACGTGTTTTTTTAGAAACGCCACGACGAAATAGAAAATGTATATAAACAAAATTTAAGGCAATGAAACGACAAAATTTAGCGCCGCCTAGTGCGGCCATTCGTCTCAATTTTTTCTTAGATGTTCAAGGTTGATGAACAAAATTAATCATATTAATGAACAAATACATAAATACAATGAACTTCTTCATGAATGCTATGAATTTTTCATGAATATGATGAATTGTGTTTATCATCGACGCAAAAATGTTGAATTTGTCATCAACAACTTTTTTCAGTGTGTAAGTTTTAACTTTAATTTTCAACTAAGTCATTGTTTACAAAAATGGGGGGGGGGAATTTGTAAATCTGATGTACAAGTTAATGAAACTCTGAGGAAAACTCTTAAATCGAAATCTGCAATACTAAAGCGAATTTTTAATCTTAATTTCACAGATTATTTTGGTAATTTCGAGTAATAATAAAACTAATTTGAATTGCCGGTCGTGCCGGGTCAGTGCGGCCTTCAGGCCGCACAACCTGTGCAATTGAGTTGCATATTATTTAAAATATTTATTAGTACTGTTGTTTGAATAGTGTGAAACCTAGATTGACCAGGTTAGGCCACACTGGCTCACCATTCTCCTACAATCAATCAAAAAATTAAAACAAAAGAACAAAAAAAAAAACAAAAAAAAACCTATGACCTAAACTCAAATATTTAAAAATTGAAATGTCAAACTTGGCGTATCGTTTCGGGGAGGGGGTACTAAAGTAGTACTTTAGCGTCGCCTAGTGCATTCGTCTTAATTTTTTTCATAGATGTTCAAGGTTGTACTGCAAAAATGATTTATCATTTTGAACAAAATTAATCATATTGATGAACAATGATCTTCTTCATGAATGCAATGAATTTTTTATGAATATGATGAATTTTGTTCCTTTTAACTTTAATTTTACATCAAAGTCTCATGTAAATGGTCAAAAATCCTCACATTTCTCAATCCGGGGGGGGGGGGGTTGTAAATCCGTTGTAACAGTAAAGGAAATTCTGAGGAAATGTCTTAAATCGAAATCTGCAATTTTAATTTTAATTACGCAGGTTATTTAGGTAATTTCGAGTAATAACAATACTTAGTACTAATTTGAATTGTATTATTTAATAAATTTAATGTAACATAAACGAGTAACTCTTCCAGAAATTAATTTTATTTATATAAAATTCCAAAATTAAGTACAATTATTGTAAAAACTTGTAGAAGTGTAAACCTGTAAATTCCACCTGTTAAAGGTAAAGCTTTAAACGTAAATATTAAAATTAAAGCGGGATGTTTACGAATTTATTTTTGAATGGGAAAATATCCAATGTGAGAAATAAATAAAGTTTGCTTTTCATCCATTAAAAAATTAAATTTTTCCCGGAAAAGTTCATGATAATTTTTTCATCGTTTTTTGATTACAATTTTGTTATTGAATTTCATGTGGATGTGCGGGTTCGATTTAACGTTTAAATAAAACAAGGACATCTTATTTAGATGTCGATCTACTGATTAAAATGTTCCCTGCCTGCTAGGGGTTTTCCGTAGTTTTTTAAGGGCTGGAAGTTTTGAAAGCTTCTGAAGTACCTACTAGTTTTATTCTGAAATCATTGAAAAAATTTCTTCCACGTTCAACAACTTTTTTCAACGAAAAAATAACAGTGACGCAAAAATACACACAATTTTTGGCTCGTTAAAAGGGAAAAACTGTGTTTTCCCACAAAATTTTTTTAAATGCTCTGCTCCTTCTAAAATAATAATCTGTAAGCTCCCCAGGAGATAAATTGAAAACTGTTCAAAGCGAATTTTCTGCAATACTGACTGGCTTATTTTCAAAACTACAGGTTGTTTATCTAGCGTTTTCGAGTTATTCGCCGGAAAATGGTTACGGGTTATGAACCCACCTCGGTCGGATGTGGAAATCTCAAATAAATAAAACTGAAACTAGGTATTCTCGAGTTTTACAATGAAAATGAAAAATAGAGAAAAATAATTGCGATTGCAAGGAGCAATTTTCAAAATAATCGACCCATGCGGAGTTTCCGCCTGACCAGCCTGCCCTGGGCGGTTGATCTTTTGCCTCTCCAAATGTTTATTATATTATGCGGTGTAATGAATTATTTACTAATAATTGTTAATTTTGCTTTCAGGTAAGTGTTGACATTTACACAATAAATGAGTTTACCAAAACTTGGATATCCTGCAAAATTCGGAATTTCGGTAAGTTTCGATGATTTTATGGGGCTGATTTTCCACTGACCGGACGGTTCTGGATTTTCGTTATTGCTTTTCAACGTTAAGTTTTATGGTTTTACTGTCGATTCGCAATTTTAATTTGTTTATTTTCAACGAAGCGAACGTGTCGATGAAACTTTCATCCGCTGTGAAAGACACACATTTCCTGTTGGAACAGTGAACTCTCACATGGATATTATTACGAGTTTCAGCGAAATGAACCTTGATAACCCATTATGCAATTTGCAACCATTTTATCGCTTTGCTTATTCGACCGTTTATGGAAAATAAAAAATGGCACGTAATGTTGGAAATACAGACGCCGAGTTTTTCGAAATTCCAAAGCTCAGCTTTTATGTTATATTATGTTTCGACTGCAAAATCTACGGTATTTTGGACTGCTATCAACTTTTAATTAAATGTTTCTGTAAATCGATTGACCCATTTTGTTTTAATGCATTTTAACTGTACATACTGGGTACCCGGTAATGCTTTTATGCGCAATTTTCTCCCGGCAATATTCTGTACATTTATGGATCAACTTTATGACTGACCACACTCTCGCAGTTTTATTGGAAAACTACTTTGATTAAAAGGTGCTCGAGTCACAGAAGCAATGTGTAGTCCCCTTTAGGTTAGGAATTTAAATGCTATAACTCATAATTTATAATCCAAAGCGAGAAAGTAAATTTTTTCGAATCCCAATACAACAGAAAGACAAATAAGCAGAAATGCTGCTTTATTGTGTTCAGTCAAATTGCCAATCATTCTTCTGTTTTTTACGGCTAATACAATAAACTCCGAGCTAGTATTTTGAAGGCTTTTGTCAGTTTTTATACCGTCTCGGACATTTATTACCGGCAAGTTTTTGCGCACATCTTCCTACATAAAAGCAATCGAAAGTGATTTGCAAATAATTTCATTATTAATCTCGGATTCTTCGATCATCAAACCCCGATACCCTGGTCCTTCACAAATTGCTCATTTGGGCGGAAAAAATTAACTACCGTATTTTGGTTCAACTATTAATTTGTCGTATATGGTAAAACCAGTACTTGTGTTATTATCTTTCGGATCGACTGACCACAATCACGTTTTTTATATTTTTAGTAAATGCAAGAACAAAGAAAATCAGAGCAAACGCAATTAGAAATTCAGTCAAGTGGGACGATGTACACATATTTCCAACTTCCTACTTAATAAATTATCAAGACTTTATGTAATGTTAATTTATTGACATTTAAATTTACCCAGTTCTTGTTTTATCATCAAATATAAAGTGCTTTGTTAGAACCACCCTCCGAGGTATTCGTGATTGTCTTATTTTTCCTACCTACTGAAAGATTTGAGAAAACAAAGAATTTTCTACTCGCAAAAATGACACTTGAACATTTGTATAATAAAACTATTATTTACTCTGTATATGTAAATAAATGTAACCTCTTTGCTTAAGCCGTTGTGTAGGAGACTGGGGCTAGCTGGCTAGTAGGGTAAGACGATCCATTTTAATTATTCACGATAACAATTTCTCATTATGAATGATTTTTAACGTTGAGTAACTGAATTTTGGATCATATCAGCCAGAAAACCTCTTTAAACGGTTAATGGTGGTAAGCATCAACCCAAGAGGGATCGACCGCTTCACGTGCCCTCCGAATCACGGAAACATCATAAATAAGTTTAGACTCTCCCTAGATTCAGCAATATTGTTCGGCTAATTCAAAATTTTGTAGACTTTCGGTTTTGCGGTTCCGGAGATAATTCAAGGTCAAGCCGGCAATAGAGCCAGTTTAAGGGCCTTACTCGCCAACCTTTTAGACCTCTTCGATCACTAACTCACACTTCTTAGGCTCGCGAACTACCAACATAATCATAGGAGTGATATAAATTAATTTAAAAATTTGTTTCTATCTCTTTGGTTCTTCAGCTTCTTCCTTTTGTTTTTCTCGATAGCTGTTGCGTCCGGGAGATTGGTTAGAGAATGCCCGAGCGTAGCGAGTAAGTAACTGGGGTTACTGAGTTTTAAGTCCTTGAATAAAGAGCAAGAGATGCACTGGAGGGTATTCCATACCCCCCAGACCCCCCGGTTTGCCAATTAACTACAATGTAGTGGCTGAATTTGAATTTGCAATAATAAATAAATACGTTTAATTTCAAATCACCGGAAAAAAGTCACCTTTCTACGATCGATTAACGAATTTCCACTTCCGGTCGTTCAAAAAATAAATTAGTTCGTCTTCGCTTAGCAGCGGAACCAGCTTATTGGGTGTCTAAAACTTTAAACATATATTTTGGGGCCCCTAAAACTTTTTCGCTGTTAAAAGTCTTTAAATTGGCCAAACTTTAATAACTGAAGTAAAAAACACAAAACAGTGAGTGTAAACCGGGGGGTCTGGGGGGTATTCCACCCAGTGTCCCCATTCTCTTTATCTTTATACAATAAATTTTTTCATGAATACTATGTATTGTTCGTCAATGTGATGAATTTTGTTCATCGGCGGTAAAATGATGAATTTTCATCAATTATTTTTTTAACTGTAACATAAGAGCGTCCGAATCTTTTTCGGCTGCAGTGGACTTCTAACCGTGCAATTGTTTTAAATTGGATTTAGCAATTATAGCCGATTTTAACTCAAAACCACATTTCTTCCATTCTCCCATGTGATTTTTGAGTGCGGGCGGCCTTCGGGGATATTTTTATCAATATAGCGACCCCTAAGAGCATCTGTCGTTTAGAATGAATGTTTTTACTGTCAAATTATACCATTGGCGTGCGAACCTTTTATGGAAACAGCCAATACGGTAGCCGCTTTCGATTCTTTCAGTTTTTAGGCCTTTTTACCCGAGTTTTTGGATGATCTTCAAATTTTAATGTTTATATTTGTAATTTACGCTATAATCTAGCATAATTTCACTGGAAAATTTTTAAATTTCGAGTTTATGGAGGATTCATTTCCGAACTTTTCTCTACGTTTCCAATTTTCCGCTTAAGATTGTGGGTGGTTGACCGGTTTTCGGATGGGACCCCAGTTTAAGTGAGGTGAGTTTAATGCGTGAATAAACAAGAAACGATGCGAAATTTTATGGAAATTGAAATTGAAATGCAATTGCTGAAGTTGCAGAATCCTTAAAACAATCCGGGGGGTTGAAGCTTGGGGAAAAGGGGACAAATGCAGAGTAAATGAACAATTTAGAATGACAAAAGAGATTAACAGAATAATGAATAAACAAATTGGTTTCACGTAATACTGTTTATAATGCAGATTTTATCAATGAGAAAATAATATTATTTTGTTCGAACTAAATACAAATTTTAGGAATTTTTTTTCAAAATTACAAAATTAAAGTTTTAAAAAAATAATTAATTGTTTCGATGGAGTTTTTGAAAAAATGCATATTGTCTGGTCAAAATAATTAAGTCGAAACGCGAGAGCGAGGCAAGATAAATTTTAATACATGCCTGGAAGAAAAAGCGTTAAGAGTTAACGCCCTTTGCAAGGTCTTCATAAAGTATAATCAAATTTTGAGCGTTTAATGAACGACTACACACGTTGAATTCTAAATCTCATTTTAATATTTCTTATGACGAATTTGCAACGACAACACCCAGCATTTAATGCAAATTTAACGAATCCTTAATCTCATTGTTCGCATTATTTGGGACATGTGCGATGAATAATTTAATGCCATTACTAGAAATTGTGTCAAAATTTCCACTTGGAACAATGTTTTGTGGACATCCCAAGTTTTTGCGCCACAAGTTTTGCAATGCAAATTTTAATTTGGAAAATAATAAATTGCAATATTTATTGCTTTTGAAAACACATCGGGGAGCTTTTTACTTTCAATAATGCGATGTAAATTTGTGTGTGCACTTATATGGATGACCTGTTGAAGACTGGTTTTTAAGTTCATCTTACATCATCAATGAAAGTGAAACGATTTACCAAACCAGAATTTTACTGTTACGAATTTCACGAGGTCAATAGGAAAATTGCAAATTTTCATTTGATTTTAAAATTCAATTGGATTTATTGCGAGCCGACCAAGCAATCTGGATGTGCGAACCTGTAATCCTTTTTGATCTCCAAATCCTTGCTCCAATAAATTTTAACGCGATTTTTCGATTCTCACGATTTAAACGCGAAAAAAGGTTTCGAATTATTATCTGGAAACAATAACCGATAATTTATTTTATTTTTATTTTCCATTTACAACCAGATAGCGTTTTAGGCGCGTCATTAAATTATTAATCATCGTACATCTTGTCCTGAAAGCTCGCAGGAAGATATACTACCACCAAGTAGCGTATGCTGAGTGCCGCCGAATATAATTATTGCAGACTTGAAATACAACCATATTTTTCAGCACACTCTCAGCATCCATTTAACGTCTTTTCACTCACTCATTTGAAAATGTGAAATTTTCGGTCTCAATTTTTTCTCGAGAATTTACATTTTAATATCGAACTAATTACTCGATCAATAATTTGTGTTTTAGATTCGATAAAGTGGGCGGTGAAAAAAATATTCTTCGAAAATCGTGAAGCATGTTTAACCACCTACCTGTCTAGACAACCGACAACTCTGATTATTCATCCAAAATTTACAATGTTCGGGACATATGTGGTATCTTCTCGTGCCAGCAGAAGAATCCTTTCGGTTGCTCTTTCGCTCCTACCCATCAGCTTAGCCTTTGTAATTTGCCGTCTTTGAACTCCAATTAGCATGCTAATTCAACACGACGAATTTCTTTTTACGTGTTTTTGACGTTTATTTTACTATTTTTACATTTAAGATTTTCGAGCAAATTCGAAAAGACGTCTTGCGAATTTTTGTCGAGGAAGTTTTGTTTGACCTTTTTAAGTTCAGCCACCTTGGTAAGGAGAGTTAACAAAGAACATCTTTTTGTTATCGAATACTGGCACTTGATGTAATTGATGACAAAACTTTTCCACTGATTTCTCCATTTCGGTTTTAAAGTTTTCGGAGCTGAGTCCCATAATTGAGTTTTTTCAAATCAAATAATGTAAGTTTTGAATTTAAACGAATTCCTATTGGATATGTAGATTGCCTGTTTAATTTTCCTTTATGTATTCGGAAGGCGAGGGTCGAAAACAAATGTTATCGCCAATATCATCGTGTTCCTGACGGAGCGAATCTTTGTATTCCTTCGGAACTACCTTATTGCCCATTGAGCACAATCATTTTGCTTATTGCAGAAATTAATTATAGATTTACCTTATAACAATAACAGTTATTTTATAATTAGTTTCGGTTCAAGTGGATATTCAATTGTTTTTTTTTTTTAATAAAAGGTTTTTTCAATCTGTAATTAATTTCTCCAAGATTAACATCGGCATTTTTCGAAGTGATACTGACGTAAAGGAACGATTAAGAATTGAAAATAACAAAGATGGGGGTTCCTCAGATCCACGGTCAATGCCTGTCTGCTCGTGAGGAACCTACATCACGATGTACCATTGTTAGCTCTTGCAAAAATTTTCACTCTTTGACCCTTTCACACTATGCATAAATAACTATTAAATAAGCTATTTTGTTGGTATGTTATGACTTTCAGTTTTCCTAACGTAATTTTACTTTTAACTTGACAGTGAACTTGTACGATTACGAAAACTGGTCGTTTTAAATTTTGACAAGGATAATCCCCATTTGCATAATTTAATTAACAAATTTTTAATAATCCCGCTAATTATTTAAATATTTTCACTTTCTCGGGTTTCGCATTCCTCCAACGAACGCGGCCGGAGAAATACAAGAAAGAAAATTTATTTTCTACAAGTACACAAATTAAACCCTTTTTACTTGTGTCCTTAAAAGAAAGGCAAACAATAAAAATTAGAGTGACAGGGTAATACTTACAAAGTGGCATTTAATCCTTTCAGCTTAAAAGGTTTCGCGTGAACTGGAGTGCAATATTTTTTCCATTTAAATTTGGAATTGGTTAGATTTGCAGTTTGGCTGTCGATAAATTTTAGCCATTGTTAAAAAGTTCATTACCCAAAGGTGAACAGTCGATGTGGGTCGATTACCCTGCAAAAAATCGACTAAATATCGCCTACACATAACACCTCTTCGATATTAACACTTGTTCTTTGCTACCTTTGATTACTGTCAATTAAATTATTAAATCGATAAATTAATTTTTAAATTTAATTTTAATGGATTATTTATTATGTAAGTCTACAATTTATATTATAAATAGTCAAGCAATTAGATTGAATCTGCAGGTCGTCCGAAGGTGAAAGATATTATTTATTATTGTGATATTAATGATGTAATACTTTCTTCTTCTATGTTATTTTTAAATTTTAAACCCACGAGATATTAGGAACTATTTCAACCCAAGTCGTGGAACGTTGGTGTTTGATACAAAATTCTGCGTTTACTTTCCATAATACACCCTAAAATTTTGGATATCACAATGTTGCAAAATTATTACAAAACACGAAATTTTTTTCTCAAACTTGTAAAACTTTCACTTTTTACGAAAAGTTTCTTTAAAAGTTTTTCCATAGTTTGGCTTACTATTTCAATAGTTGCGTCTTTTCATAGTGAGTAGTTTGACTTTAGGAAACAGAAAAGTTTGTTTGCATTTGTGGTTTGTGGGGATTGCTATTTTTAGGACATCTGCTATTTAGGAAAACAGCTCTATGTTGATAAAGTAGGATATTTTAGTACGCATTTTTTACTGTAAACTTAACTTTGATTTTTTCCCGCAAAAAAAGTTAAAAATATTGTATGAAGTGAAAATTAAAATGGAACACAATTATTCTTGTATACTGGGGGGTATTCCATACCCCCCAGACCCCCCGGTTTGCAATATCAACAGTTTTATGTGCATTCTTTGGTTTTTGATTGATTTCATTAAATGGGAACTTTAATAGGAATTAGGAACCCCCCCCCTCGTATATGAATCCAATTTTTGTGGATTAGGCAATTTTAGAATTTTTAACAACAAATTTAATATTATTTAGGTCACTCCACGTTCAATAAGACACATTTTTTGACATTATGGTCGTCAAAATTTTAAGATTTTACATTTAAAAGTTCAAATCACAGAATGTACACCAAACTGTTGATAGTTCAAACCGGGGGGTCTGGGGGGTATGGAATACCCTCCAGTACACGAAAAAAATTGTGTTTAACTTTAATTTTCACTTCTTACGATATTGTTAATTTTCCTACACAAAATGTACATCAAACTGTTGATAATTTAAACCGGGGACTGTACACCAGAATAATTATTATTCTGGCCTTCTTTGGTCTTTCCTCTTCTTTGATACTTTGGTTTTTGATTGCTTGTATTAAATAGGAACTTTCTACTTTTAAAGCAGAAGAATAAAAACTAAAAATACCGTAGGAAGTGAAAATTTAAGTTGATCACAGTCATTCTGGTATACCGGGGGTATTCCAGACCCCCCGGTTTGCAATATCAACAGTTTAATGTGCATTCTATGATTATTTGATTGATTTTATTAAATAGGAACTTTCTACTTTTAAGCAGAAGAAGAAAAATTAAAAATATCGTAGGAAGTGAAAATTTAAGTTGAACACAATTATTCTGGTATCCTCCGGTTTACAATATCAACACTTTATTGTACATTCTGTGATTCTTCTTCTTTGATCGTTTAGTTTTTGATTAATTTTATTAAATAGGAACCCCTGGAGAGACTGGGGGGGGGGTGTCAAGAGAACTCATGAGTCGGTTTTACAATAAAAGCTTAAGTTGAGCTTAGTTAAACTTTAAAATGTGAACTTTTGAATGTAAAATCTTAAAATTTTGACGTCCATAATGTCAGGACAGTGTCTTATTGAACGTGGAGTGACCCAAATAATATTAAATTCGTTGTTAAAAATTCTAAAATTGCCTAATCCACAAAACTTGGATACATATACGGCGGGGGGGGAGGGGTACGGATTACCCTTCAGTGTACCCTTTGCTGTTTATTCATCAAAGCTGCGGAGTTATCCACTCGACAGCAATTGTACATTCTTGCAGGAAAAACGGATCCCCAAGGAAAGAATGCACTTAAGTGGATAAAAAAGGTAATACATGTGCGTTATATCTTTCCTCTCGAGACAAACGTCAAAGGAAAGCGTACGAAGCTGGAGAGTCCTGGTCCTTCATTCGCCAGGACACATGAGACAAATTAGAAACATAGGCTATTAAAAATTAAAAATCTTAAAAATCAATTCTTTAAGTGTTGCCGAGCCGGACTTTTATAATTTTATTCCAAAATAAAAATACAGTTTCGTTTAGACTCGGGTGCAATTTAATTTAATAATTAATTAAGTCATGGATTCAATTTCAGAAGAATTACTGTGTAATTTGGTATTTTTTATAAAAGAAATAATTTTTAATTGAATCTAAACGAACCTACAATGCTATCAAATTTAGAAGATATGATAGTTTATATTACATAGGCAGATTGCCCAGGTTGTGCGGCCTGAAGGCCGCACTGATCCATCATCACTCTCTCGTATTTTTGTAGGTTGTTAATTTAAAATGACGCAATCGGGGATGCGTTGGGGGCGAGAGGGGAACCTCGCCCCAATATTTTCGGAAATTGGTAAAGTTTGGTAGAAGTGGAAAATTAAAAGAAGAAAGCTCATTTGCATGCCGAAACGGTGCGAAGAGAAACACTGAGTAAAAATCAACAGTTGGAAAATTGAGGACTGCTCTCCTCTAAGTTTCGCTTCGGTCTGTATCTGATCTTTATGCCTAAAACCTCCTAGAAAATTTTGAAAATTGAAAATGCAGCCTTTTTTGGTACTTACATACTGGAAACATTCACAGGTGGCCCTAATTTGTATAGTTTGATGTCTGATTGTTTCTCACGGGCGAAGCCAGGTACGTAACTATAAAGCCACAATTCCTAACTCACTCACGAGCTGACTGATCCATCAAAATATTAACCATAAAATATTAATATATTAAAAATTAATGAAGAAGCTCCCTTCCCCCCAATATCTTCTGAAATTGACAAAACTTTTCCAGAAGTGGAAATTTAAGAAAAGAAAGCTCATTTGCATAACGAAAAGGTGCGAGGGGAAACGCTGAGCATAAACTGACAGTTGGCAAATTGAGGACTGTCCCTCCGCCGAGTTTCGCTTCAGGCTGTGTCTGATTTTTATCCTTAAAACCTTAAAAGAAAATTTTGAAAATTGAAAATGGCAGTTCTTTTTGGTACTTACAAGCTGGAAGCAATTACAAATGGCCGTTAGTTCTATAGTTTGATGTTTGATTGTTTCTCACGGGCGAAACCGGGTACGTAATCTTTATAGCTCCAATTCATAACTCACTTCTAGGGAACCGAATTTTGCAGACAACCAAAATTGTTTCAGTTCTTCCGACCCCCCCCCCCCCCCAGTATCCTAGTATTTGTGTAAAATACTACTATTTAGGCAAAAATCTACTCTGCAACTGAAGGAAAATTCGGAGAAATCTTAGATAATTCGATGCAATCTGAAGAAAGAGAAAATATAGAAAATTAGGAAACTAAGAAATTCACTGAAATCCGGGGAACTCCCTTGAGAATCGGGATGTGGGCTTTTACCTATTCTTCAATGTTTTTTGGCACTCTGGAATGTTCATCCACCTTATTTAATTCTACTTGGTTAGAAAGGGAGGAACATTTCCGCAAAGCCGTACGTGCTTGGAATGGAATCTTAAACGGGCGTATCCCGGTTTCCGTATAACAAAAAGATAAATACAAGTTCTAAGAGTACATTTTCTGTTTAAAACATTTAGTTAATGAAAGCATTAAAGTTGAATAAGGGCTGAAAAGTTATTTTATATGCACAACTTTATATTATACTCCAGCGTCTAATTAGGATGGAAACTATTTTGCTTACGGAAGTTTTCACGTTGTTCATAATTGGAAACGTAAAGCGCAACATGAAGTGATTATTGCATTTACGGATGGGCCTGTTGAAAGGAGTAAGTAATTTTAATTGTCGATTACATGCGCTTAGCGACTTATCAAACTAGAACATCGAACGTTTAAAATTTTGAAAATAAACGATCGAGTTTGCAGCAATAAAAAATCGACACGACATGATACCGTAAGTTGCAGATGGCAAAGCAACAAATTCGAACCGTAGAAGATGAACATAAAAAATTTACTGTTACTAAATAGTGACATACCAATTATATCCTATACAACTTGCGGTTTCTGTGTTTGTTTAATACACGAAACGATTTACTATACCAGAATCATTAGTGGAGTTTAAACTACAAGTATCGAAAAAACCCATCCAAATAGCAAACAGAACCAGTTCGCTAAGATTTACAGTCTAGCGGTTAAGACTTCTCGATAACGGTTTTCGCATATTGTACGCGGATTAATGCCTTGAAAAAGGTACAATTTTCACATCAAAGTTCTTAAAAAACAATGCAAAGGGCGGGCGAAGAGTTGAGCTGAGCTTCTGTAAGGTTTGCCTAGTTAACTGTAATTTATGTTGCAATTCCTGTATTTGGAACCGAGCATTCCAATCGTCAAATTTTAATGATAGACACCCGTAACGTATAATTTGGCGTACCTATCGCATTTCGGATTAATGTATTCAATTTTCTAATAAATAATAATCCAATATAAATGAAATTGTTGGAATAATTAATGTGAACTTTAACATGTCAGAAAATTGGATTAATTTGATGCGGATATTATGTATTTGCAAATTTAATTTATTAAACAGTATCAATTTTGACTGGTTGCTATTTTAACGTATCAGAATAATTATAATTTTGCACCAAATGTAAAGTACAAATTTGCATATTACGAAATTCGGGGATCTGCTATATCAAAGAGGCAGGCTTAAATTTGGGGTTAGAGGGTATCAAGCGATTTCACTAGCTTGGTGAATGCTTAGTCGTGTCCGATATCGAAACCATGTGAGCAGATCGAAAAGCTTAACGTAATTTGCAATTTCGCTACGGGTTTCTGCGTTTTCTGCTCCCTTCAATTAACAACTTTAAGGTAAATATCACTCCACACATGAGCAGCCTTGCGAAATCCATATTGTTCTTGGTTAGGACAATGACTTGAATTTTACCAACCTAATCACTGTAATTTATTTTTCAACCATCAGTTTTTTTTGAAAATTCTGACATGTTCATTTGTATGATACAGAGATTAATTTCGTTTCGCCTTGGTTTACTATTATTGATTGCCTAGCTTTTGTTGAAATTAAAGGCTGCAAGGCAGATCCGTTTACAATTTTGTAATTAACAGCTCAAATCTTCCAGTGTTCGTTTTGGGCCTTTGGGTAGTACATTCTTCATCTCTACTTTTCCATGTCTAAAGTTTGGGAGGTTAAAACACTATGCAAGGGAACTTGGGAACCGTAAACCAACCGGATACGTTCACTACGTCTAGAAGTGCTCCCTTTGCTCCTAGTTAACCAGAAGTTCAGTTTAATTAATATTACTATATTAAATAACAAGAATATACAACAATTCACTGAATGAACAAAAGTGTAAAGGTACTGGAGGGTATTCCATACCCCCCAGACCCCCCGGTCTACAAAGCACTCGTCTAACGACGTCTTCTAAAATGAACGACACAAATTCCATTGCTTGTAAAAATATACTTCATGAACTTCGTTTTTGAAAAATATTCGACGTATTAAAAAAATATTTATGATAACCATGTTTTTCAATTAAAATAGAGGGGCGAAGAAAAAACTTTTCCCGGATTTCCTGCTGGATTGCATCAACATTTGTTTCCAAAAAAGTACAAAACGCAAAAATTTTGTAAGATTTCTTTGGTTTTACCATGTAAGCTGGGGATTTTCTAAGATTTTTTATGATTTTCAGGGATTTTCTAAGACATCCTGGGATTTCCAACATTTTCTTGTCCTTCATATTTCTAAACTATATTCTTGGATTATGTTGAGATCCTGAGATCTTCCTTTACTTGTATACAAGATTTCTCCAGAACCTCCCCCCCCCTTCCCAATAAAATTATAATCAAACAGCTGTGCCACATAATTTGAAAAAATAGTTTGGGGGGGGAGCAAGGTAGAGCAATGCCCCATCGAAAACCCAGTGGTTTATTTTGTTTCTAATCGTAATTTTAAGCATTGCTTCGCTCCCCCTTCGTCGCACTTAGTCACAAAAACGTAAATCTCCACCAAATATTACGTCACACATTCATGCAACCCATCTCTCATTTATTATCACTAGATTGACAAGGTTGTGCGACCTGAAGGCCGCACTGAATAATCATTCCTCCGTAATCTCTCTGATTTTTTTTAGGTTGGTAACGTAAAATGAACCAATCAGAGGTGTGGCACAAGATAGAAAGATTGAAATGGGCTATTGGTGGTGGTGAGTCCAAGGAGAAAATGAAAAATAAACAGAAAATAACAAAATACTGACTATAAAATATTATTTTTCAAAATTTTATATTTTAAAATTTTTGGACAATACGTGACGTCACAATTTTAGAAACTTCCCCCTTCTCTATCGTTAGAAATTGTCACGAGGGTCTTACCCCCCCCCCCTCCCTTCCGTGCGTGAAGTAATTTATGAACGACATCCCCAAACTCCGAGTATTAGCGAAAATATACTTTAATTCTTGCGAGGAGGGGGTCTAACGAAGTGCCGGTCTAAGGGGGGGCGGCTAGCAAGAAAAGGGGCCCGATTTACGTGTGGCAATTATTATTAAAATTATGAGTTAAAGCTTATTTAATTCTTTTTTCGTAGGTATTAACCAAACCTTCAAAAATTTCTAACGTTTAAACCTTGTAGACTTTAAACACTCAAATTTTCCTTTAGGGGGCCCCAGAGTATTTTAATCCGCCACTGGTCAAACATGTAGATCTATGCTGTAGTTTTATTAATTTCAATTAATATTTCATTTTTATTCAGATGTAAAATAGCAAAACATCCACATTTTGTTTCAAAAATGCGACTCGATCTCTTCAAAACCCCGCGTTCGAATCCAATAAAAAACTTTTGCTGGTGAAGAACTGCCTGAGCAATCAAAATTTTGCAAAATATTTAATTACAAAATAAAAGTCACTCTATAGTCTATACCAGTGTTTCTCAAAATGTGTTCCATGAAAACTCGGGTTCCACATAAAAATGTCACTTAGCAAATTTAAAACAAAATTGTTTCCATAACAAAGTTTTACCTCGCAACACAAGGTTGTCGGGTTCCAAACGGGAAAGTAATTGCAACATTTCGATTTTTAATTTTTAATTAATTTCAAATTATTAAATTTGTGATACGAACTTAGTTCTTCCGATCCCCTATTTCTTCCTGTGGAGCTGAAAAGTAAGCAAATTCTTGCTTAAACCGTTGAACCAATCATATCAAACATTGACAACGGCTCAACAATAAACCAGAGCCGGATTAAGGATATATGATGCCTGGGGCTAATTTCTTTGGGGGCCCCTTGCCCTCGCATGTCTTGACGAAATGCGCCGCAGGCGAAAATCTTGGATTTTTCAAGGGCAACTAGAACAAAAGTAAAATTTTTGAAAGAATAATAATTATTATACATTATAGTTTATTATACTGGTTTTTTTATAAAATACAGGTGTACAAACATTAACATTTTAAAAGCATTTGTTTTCTTACTTTAAGAGTCCAGCAAGTTTTTTTCTGATTTAAATTTTGCTGCTCCAATTGTTTGAGGCCCCTAGAAATTTGGAGGACCGGGGCTGCAGCCTCCTTAGCCCCCCCTAATCCGGCTCTGCAATAAACACAAATTATATGGAACGCCGAAAGTTTTGGAATTTTGGAAGTTTTTGATAAATAATGGTATTAGTAATTGTATTGTTTAATAAATTAATTTATAAAATGACACTCTCAAACTTTACTTTTGAGCTTTCCAGCTGAAATGCCGAGCGGGGCGAAGCCGAGTTCGGCAATCACTTAATTCCACAAAGGTTTTGTTATATTTTATTCCTTTGTCAGGATTATTTTTTCTGCACAAATCAGAAGTCAGAAACGTAGAGAATTTCAAGAATTTGAAACAAAAAATTGATTTGTACAGTGACACAGTGGCGCCGGAAGAGTCAAATATAGAGGGGGCAAAGTATTCAGTTTTGTTAAGCTTTATGATTTTAACTGATATTTTACGAACGCTAGCTAGGTAGAAACAAAAAATTCAATTTTCTAGGGGGCCTATCCGGCGCCTATGCAGTGACTCATAATGAAATCCGGGCAATCTTATGTTACCAATGTAAATTGAACATTTTGAAGTCGTTTTTGGTCATATTAAAATTGATTTCACAGCAAAACTTTTTAGACATATTTTGTCGCAAATTTCATCCTCTTCAATTTTGTTTATTTAAATTATTTTATTTTGTCGCCGCGTTTCTGACTTACAATCACTTAAACAAGACTCTGTAAAATACTAAAAATATTTTCATCTACATATATCTCGGAAACGGCGCGACAAAATAAAAAAATGTATATAAACAAATTTGAAGGGGAGGAAATATCCAACAAAAAATGTCTAAAAAGTTTTGCTTTAAAATCGATTTTAATATGACCAAAAACGGCTTCAAAATGTTCAATTTACATTGGTAACATAGGAGTGTCCGGATTTAATTAAATAACTACTGAAAAGATGAGAGAGCAAAATATTTTTAAATAATTTTTTTTGTATTATAAAAGCTTTCAGTTGAATTTATTGTCGGATCTCCTAATAATATTCGAGAATTGCTTCAAGTCATTCTGCGTCTGTGATTGGTTTATTTTTTTGCCAACCTAAAAAGAAAGGTAGCGGATAATTAACTAGAAATACAAATAACACAGTAATGCTTTTGTTGTTTTCTTATGAATTTATTCTTTGAAATTGTGATTGTTCTTTTCTGCCAACCTAAAAGGAAAGGTGGTGGTGGTGGGTAATTAACTAGAAGTAACACAATAATGTTAGAAGCTTTTTTCTTTTTTTTGAGCTGGCATTGTTTCTTCCCTCGTGGCCTAGTTTCATTCGATTCGCGTTTTCTTTTCTGTCGTGAATTTTTCTCGTTCCGGTTGATGGAGATGCAATGTTTGTTCCAGCGTTGGTATTTTACTTATTTTAATAAAAATTTGAACGTAACAGTAATTAAATTAGCTAAAATTAATTAGCGTATTTTGTTAAGTTTTCCCACGGGTGCAATAAATGTAATCCTGGACGGGATGATTTGTTAATCGAGGAGCTTTTATTTATTACTCGTTTATTTATCAAATTTTATAAATTTGCTGTTAACTGTAAATTAAATGTTTTTCTAAATACAAAATTAAGTATCAATAAAGATAAATTTATCGCTGTTTTTGCAGTTTCGTGTTTGAAGATAATTCAAGTTGTCGCCAAACTAGTTCGTTTAAATGTTGTTGTTACATATTAATTTTATTACTACGAGAACGGGACGTGTTTATCGAGCGTGAAATTTGGATTCGAATTTAATTGGGGATTCGACTTCTGCCGTTTTATAAAAAATTAATGTTTTTCGTTTCGAGGAGGTACGATAAAAGTTGTAAGATAATTTTATTTAATGTTAATTTAATGGCACTCCAAAACCCAGATGTGCTCGTTTGCATTTTAAAGGAAACTGAAAAAGCTCGAAAGCATACCGGGTCTTTTGGGAACTGCTTCTTACTTTATACGTTTTCTATTTGAAATAAAAACACTCCAGCTTAGTAAAAACATAATAGAAATTTTCCAATCTCGAGGGAGATATCGTAACGAACGAGGTATTTAATTCTGTTTTTCACTTTTTACAATCGGAATTATAATTTCTGAATCCACGTGGGAAGTACTTTTAGAAATCCTCCCCGATGCTTGTTATTCAAAAAGATATATGCATTGTTCTGGTGACCTTATTTCGTTCGATACACGAAAATTATTCATCAATCTTGTTTGCTTCGATAGTTCATTACCATTGTCGTTCCTGAGGAATCAAACGGATACAACAATTTTGCCATTAGCAGCATTAACCCAATTCTTTAGAAAATCGACGTGACAAATTCCCATCAACGTCATTTTTTTATTTTGCATAGCCATCCACTTGTTCGTCATTTTAGCAAATGGGAAAATGTAAGGATTAAAGTGCGTCGAATTAGCCGGTCGATTGGGATATTAAACGACAAGTAAATCCAAGTCGTAAATTTTTTAGAAGCAGGCAGTTTTCATAGTTTATGGGTTTTATCGGTTTTTCAAGGATAAAGTGCAAAAATAAAATGGCTTTTAACCTCAACTCAATGATGGATGAGCGAACGAGCTTGTATTTATTTATACCCAGTATTAGATATTGCCATAATTGGATGGTTATTAAATAACTAAAACAAGTTTGTTGTGGTTAATACTCATGAAGTGATTAAAGGGAATTTATGTAAGTGATTCGTCCGGTTCCTCGCCGGATACGATCCCTAAAACTCCGCAACATTTCCATTGATGGACAGGAAAGGTGATTTACATTTAATGCAATTTTGACCCATTTCGCCGGTTTCTTCATCTTGCACGGTCTGAAAGAAAAGTGATTCATTTTATTTGTTTCTAAATTTATTGTTTTACTTACTCACGACTTCAGAATTTGTATTGTGTTGGGTAATTTTAAATATCAATTTGGTTGTACGTACTGATATCACCTGGAAAATATTTACAATATTTTCTTATCATTTTTTAATTGTTCACACCAACAATCACCTTGTAAAATTTGATTAAACAATCGAGTAGGTGAGAGCGGGTACATTGAAATAGTTGTTCGAATGTGCCCCACATTCTAATTTACTACCATATTTTCCACCGGTTTCCTTTGAAAATAAATTTTGTAATGAACTTTCGGTAAAGTTATGTGAAAAACAAACACTCGCACGAAATCCACTTGAGATTTACTGCTCAAGTGAGGAAATATGGGATTTTCTTACATTTACATTCAGAATAACAAATCTATCTGGCTTTACAGCAGCACAGTATTTGCTGGAAGCGGTCTTTTCCGATTTTTTTTTATCTCGAGTTCTCATGTGTGTCTGTAATTCCATCGTGACCACCAGAAATAATATTGATAAAATGATAACAAACGTTACTTTTAAGTTACGTTACGTTAAGTGAATTATTATTGTAATCACAAGTTCGAAATAATAATATTATACCAGTTTATCTTAGCTGCTTATAGTTAGTTCACCTCTGGTGTTTATTGGGTGCCCAAAATTGCTTTTTAAAACCAAACGTTTCATGGATTTTCTAAATAACAGTTCAAAATCGTGATTACTTCAATCTTCAAGGTACCTTTCGTGGTAGTAAAGAAAAGTAAGGTAATTTATGGCGATGTGAATTGTTGAAAATTTAAAAGAGATAATTGTTTTAAATTATTAAGTCATTGTGTTAAGAATACAATGGAAGTGTTATTAATAATTATTATATTTATAACGAAATTACATAATCTGGAGTGTATTGTGGGTATATTAACTCGTTACATTGTATTACCTTAAATTAATTTGTCCAGCCCAGCTTTCGAGCTTCTAACTGGAAGTTCTCTAAGCTAACGTAAAGACCCTTAATCTCTCTTTGAGGTTTATTAAATTTATAATTTCTGAATTTGATGAAAAACATGGTTTGGTTTTCAATAAATTATACGTGCAGTTTGCCTTCAGCCTGGCTTGAAATATTACAGTTTTTAATATTATAATATACTGAATGAATGCAAGTGTTTAGGAACTGGAGGATATTCCATACCCCCCAGACCCCCCGGTTTGAAAAACTGTTAGTTTGTATCTTGACTTATGTGAACCAGTGATGGAAATGAAAAAAATCACTGCATACACACATAAACCTTCAGTTTCCCAAACCGGGGGGTCTGGGGGGTATGGAATACCCTCCAGTACACAAAGAGAGTTGTGTTCGAAAGTAAAACATTGCCATGCTGATCTTCACACCTTAAAAAGTATTTCAAAAAATTATTGGGGTAAGGTCCAGTCGTTCAGTTGCCGGTTAAGCCAAAAAATTTAGATTAACTTATATAATGCGTTGAAAAGCTGTTTTTTACGCAATATTTGGGTTAACCCGAATTTTTTGGTTTAACCTACAACTGAAAAACTTAAAACATTAAAAATTTGCTTTTCAAAGATTGAAAACTAGAACGGACTTTTTACAGCTTGATAAAATGTACTGGAGGGTATTCCATACCCCCCAGACCCCCCGGTTTAAAGAATCTTATTAATTAGGGATCTTTCACTCTTTCGGAGTAAATACATCCACATGCCGCGGCAGTTCGTACCTGGGGGGTCGGGGGGGGGGAGTATAGAATACCCTTGAGGATTTCACGACTTGTAATCTTAAACAGTTGCGGTCTAATTCATTTCTGAAAAAATAATCAAAATATTAAAAATATATAGGTATTTAGTAACAGCATTGTTTTAAGGCGCCAAAATACCCCCCCCCCCCATTGTGAGCTTTCTGTCCATTTACAGTTTACACCAATACCTTTATGGTCTTAATATTAAAATTTCAACTTGATGCTAATCTTACGTAACATACACTCATTTTTATCCTGCTGTTTTTCAACCTCAAACTTAGCTCGAACTCTAACCTCACTTTTAATCTAACTTTCAGTCTAAGCTTTAACCTTACCTTGATTGAAACTTAAATCTAACCTTTAACCTAATTTCTAATATCATGGCTAACCTAACCTTTCACCCTTGGCGAACCGCCCAAATTATTAATTCTTCCCTCAACTAAGATATTGGGGGGGGGGGGTAGTATTTTATACCCTTACATTCCCCGATTTTAGAAAGCTTGTGTAAATGTTATGTATTTAATTTTATTCAGCAGGAATCAGTCACTCTATCAAAATAAACACGTAAATAAAATATATTATGCTGTGGTAGTGCTCGCCGGGGGGTCTGGGGGTATGGAATACCCTCCAGCATCTCGTTAATTGCAAAGAATACAATTCGGCGACGTTACATTAGATAAAACATGGGAAAATATTTAAAGCAATCACTTCCCCTCCCCCGAGACTGTTTGCCCTTAGGCAGATTCCTAATGTTGTTAACGAATAATTCGGTCTTGAGATTGGGAAATTGCAATTATTTGACAATTTCCTTGTAATTTTATGATTAATTTTCTTACAATTTCTAGATCTTGCGTTTCAAAATTACTTTACGGTTTTTTCATTCATAAAAATCTATAAGAATTCAACTCGCAAAGAAATATATGGTAATAAGATACCAGCTAGACATCGTTTATTTAGTAAAACCTTCTCAAAATGAATTTAATTGAACTTTTCCCGATTTGGATTCCACTTTAAATGCTGAGTGCCTGATTGGTGCTTACTGAGCGGCCTATTGATTTTTCAAGCTAAAAACTAGCAATTATATCGCAGAAAATTAGAAAAACGAACCAAAATACATTCACTTGACGGCACGTGTACCAAAATTAGGTGGGGAGAGAGCGTTCTACATTCTACTGCATGCGGTTGCAGAGGAAACATCATTGATGTCAGAAAACAACATTGTAATAATTCACAGGGGTTGAGAAAACCGCGGGGGTGTCTAGAGGGTACAGCCCTCCAGTAAACAAGGCCAGTTGTGTTGTAAAGTAAACTCTTATAATTATTTTAGTTTTTTTTGTATTTCAAAAAATTGCTGGGGTATTGGAGGAATTGGAGGGTATTCCATCCCCCCCACCCCGAACTTCAGGGCTCTAAGATTTCTGTATATTTTTAATATTATAATATATTGAATGTATACAAATGTTTAGGTACTGGAGGGTATTCCATACCCCCCACCCCCCGGTTTGAAAAACTGTTGGTTTGTATCTTGACCTGTGTGCGACGTATAGATGCATTGGTTCTGAACCAGTAAAGAAAAGCATACTTAACGAAAAACATCACTTGCGTACGCACATAAACCTTCAGTTTCCCAAACCGGGGGGGTTTTGGAAACAACAAAAATTGTTGGGGTATTGGAGGATATTCCATAACCCCCCCTCCCCCCCCCCCAACTTCAAGGCTCGAAGATTTGCGTGCATGTTTCCTAACATTACTGGTGTAAGGCCCAGTTGTTCATTTTCAAGTTAAACCAAAAAATTTGGGTTAACCAATGAAATACATCGAAAAGCTGTTTTTTTACGAAATTTAGGTTAACTTAAATTTTTTGGTTTAACCTGTAAATGAACAACTGGTCCTAAGAGGAAATTAATAAGGGATAACTGCGGTATAGGTATGGTTTGACTTGAAAATGGAAAAATCGCTAAGGAAATCTGGAGAAATCCTGGAAAATCCGAGGAAATCGTATCCTGCTTTACTGATTATTTTAAAAATTGTCTTTAAATTCGTAAACAATGAACAAAAATGCAGTGAAAATGTCGTGACGATGTCGTCGTTTCTCTGAGTTCTATGTTAATTTTTTGAAATTATGATTTTTCCGCGTTATAAAATTCAATTAGAATATTTTACATATTTTTGTCTCGTTATTTCATGTTTCTGCAAAACCGTTTCATATTTATTATTTATGTATGTAAAATTTAGTTCTACAGTTCGCTGCTAAATCGGTAAATAATCTTTCTATTCGGTGGCGTAAAATTTCAAATTTGCGTTTCTCCAAATCAATTTCTTTGGCAGATTTACCACATGACTGCGGATAAACTCTTCAAATCGTTTGTACACCTTTAAATCTGCCGCTCCCCATTATTTTGATTGCTTTTGCCTTTACGGGAATTAAAATCGCGATTCATTCTTCCGATTATTTGTCCTGTTTGCAACAATAATTTATTGTAAACGTGGGAATAATAAAACCTCTCGAAACGCAGTTTTGCCATAATATTAAAGTTTACTCACTAAACAGTGGCAGCTGGTAGGAGGAGGTGGATGGAGCGCCGCCCTCCCAAAACGAGATGATTTTTTAAATATAATTTCCTCATATTTACAATGAAATTCCCATTTCTGATTATTTTCAAACATATAAAATTTAATTAACGAAAAACATAACTCACATTAATTTATATATCAATTATTTCGTGTTGAGCAAATTCAGTTATTTATTTTTAATTACATGGGAAGCTTGGAAATTAATTAAGCAAAATGACTTTCTTTTGGATTAGATTGGATTTTTTGGGTGCGGATCGTAAACAAGTAATGAATTGTGGGAATTTTCTTTTTAAAAACGATGATGGATGAAGCCGAAATGCGTGATGCACCTGTAGAAATATTTTGTCTGAGTTTTGTGTCTCGAACTTTGCTTTCCTGGCGTGTTTCGTAATAGCACGTTTGCGTGAATCGGCCTGCCAATATTTCAAATTGTTCAATAAAAAGATTTTTGGAAAAGTTTTATTTGGACGAATTTTCTCACACTTTCAGCTTCGGATTGAAATGATCTGCAGTAGTAAAAGTTTGATTGCTAAGTAATTTGAATGACAGTGTTTTATATTTTATTGTTGTTTTGTTGCAGATGTGAAGAGATAGTAACCGTCATGGAGGAGGACGGGGAGCGCGGCCCCGATGAGGGCTTTCTTTTGGTACGTATTCACGTACCGGAATTGAACGTGCAAAAGTGCCTCCAGTTTCCTCGGGACCAATTAGTATGGGATGTAAAACAGCAATGTCTCGCCGCGTTACCTAAGGTAAGTTTTTGAATTTTGAAAATTTGACCACTTTTTGGATTTTGAGTTATCGATGATTTTCAAATGAGGCTCATTTCATCCACTGTAAAGTTGAATTTGAGTGATCGTTTTTGAAAGAATAGAAAATTTAGTCTGTTTTGTGAGGAAGAAGTAGCATAATCTTTTTTTTTGTTTTTGGTCGAGAAAAAAAAGTAACGGTTCTTCACTTGTAGAATAAGTTGGTGTATGGCACTATGTTTGTGTTTCGTTTGCTGTTCTGTAGTTTAACCAACTCATACGTTGCTGAAATCATTTGTCCAAAAGGAAGTTCACTCTGTAGATTTCAAAATTGCATGTTCCATGAATTATTGCGGTATCGTCTCCCCCCTCTCCACTGGTGCACTTCTTTTTGGATAATCAACGTAAATCGGGAATGCTCTTTAATTTTATTTTCTGATAATTTCTTGTAATTAACACGGATTGTTTTATTTTTGTATGTTGATGCTTTCGCACGTCTTCAGGTGGCAACTTGGTACAGGGTAGGTATTTAGGATTCACATTTTTTATTTTTGCTATTTTTTACGCTACTGCATGCTTTTAAAGCTATTTAGGTGCATGTAAAAGTAAACTAAGATAGGTCATCCCTTACAAAGATTAACTCAATTATTTTGCGTGCTTTTCACTGCGACAGATGGCTATTTTACGCTCCCTGGCAAACAGGATTTAGACTTTAATTGCGTTTTTACTACTTTTTGTATTTTACTATTGCTTTGTTATTAAATTATATGCTTAATTAAGTTGCTAAATTATATTTCGTCCGTGTACTAATTGATTAATTAACGGAAAAAATACCTCTGGTTCTGTTTAGTTGAAAAATTTATTGCGATAGAAAATCTTTCCCTTGGCATTAGACTTCCTCGTATGAAGGAACTCTACTGGGGGTAGAGGGGTAATCTAGGGGGTATGGTACACCTACCTCCCAGTTACAGTATATAAAAAGTAGTTGAATTCAAAAGAAAAACTCTTACCATGGTATGGTTATACGTGGATGTGTATTTAAAAATTTCAATATTAATTTTTACGCCCTGAAAAGTATTCTAAACAAATACTGGGGGGGGGGGGGTACAGCCCCCCCACAATTTTTTTTATTAATATTCCATTTAGGGTGGGGGGTATCGCCACTTTATCTGCTTTTTTAGCATTTTTTAGCCGACTTTCACTTTCTAGTTGGGTAATTTTCGATTTGTAGCGGCGTCAGGGATGTTTTTAATGAGTGACAATTGACAATTGTTCTGTCGATCAGCTCGCGCCGAATAGAGCCAGTTCCAATTTAGTCTATAGTAATTATTTACCATAGCAATTTCAGTTTAATTTGGAAAGGTAAATGTTGAGAGTAAAATATTCACTGGGAATGGCAACTAAAATTGTTAATTTATTCACCCTGTACTGATACTATAATATAGCAATGCTGTGTGTTGTCAGGAATGGTTTTAATCTTGGTAAATAATTCATTGCTCGATACCTAATTCGCGTGGAAGGAAATGAAATTTACATTTGACGCCTGTGGAAATGCATATAAGCAAATAATTATTGCAGACTTCAATTATATTGGTTAGATATACAAACTATGAGGAAGTTATAATTTATGGTCTTCATTACGAGAAGACATTGTCGCGCTCGAGCCGATAAAAGCGAATTTTTGTTTTCTCGCTTGAATTTATTTAATTACCTATAATAATTGACACTACATAGTTTTCCAGTACGAAACATTTCGTTTGAATTTCAATAAGCATATATCATTCGCCCACGCACCTATCGGCTTCATGTATATTTTAAATCAATACAAATTTTTATATTGTCAAGGACAATATGTGATTTATTTAGTTTAGCATAGAAATTTAACACCGCAGATATCGGAATATTTATGGCCCCATCAAACCGAAACGCTGAAAATATTTTCGATTTTTCTCATTTCCAATGTGAATTATTATTCGCTTACATAAGCGTCAATATTTGACGAAAACGAAATGTGTATAAATAATGGCAATTTGATCGATTTCTTATTTCATTGGCTATGGATTTTCTTGTCATAATTTTTATTCATGATTGAAACGAAAAACCCTCTTTAAAATTTTTCTAAAATTGATTGATTGCGCGTCAATACTGATGATGATGAAGTTGCAAGATGCGGCGAGGAAATCGGATTTCACCGTGTTCATCAGAAGTGGGAAGATCCTTGCCAGGAGCAATAACTGCAAAGGGTGAAAATCTGATTGTTAATTACGTTTTCGTCCGAACGAAAGGAAAAACTTTCATTTCGAACAAAAACTGGAAGCGAACACGAATTTGAAACCCGATAAAAAGAAAACTCATTGATTTTCTTCTGATATTCTATCCGATTTCGTTAAAATGAAATATCTAATTTTGACATTTAATTGAAAGTAATTTTCTCGCCAGTTATTCGATCAACAAATTTTGTCGTTGACTGGAAAAAAAGTGGTTGGAAGCGGACGGTGAAAATAATTAACTGCTGCAACAACAAAGCCTTTAGCTGTTTGTTCCATAATTTCTTTTGACAGCAGAATTTATTTATTTTCTTTGTGATTTATAGCTTGGCAAGTGTAAAAATTGATTTTAGCCCATGGCTGTGGATTGAATTATGCGGTTATTGTTTATTATTGCTAAATACTGAAATGCTGCATAAGCCAAGGATTTTAGGTACTCCATCCACTTCGTGGATAGGTGTAATTTTTAGAATGCAGCTTGCGTTTTGCAGGAAGTAATAAGCTGGTTAAGACATGTTTACTTTGATAAATGGTCGATAATTACATTATACATACTAGATGAACATAGGCTACGTAAGTTGACACAAATAATTGCTTTATTTTACATGAACCTGATATCCACGAAGCTCATCTATTATATAATGAAAAGATAAATTTAATCAGAACCGGATTGAAGAATGGTCTTTTCGGATTTTCCTGAAAGGATTGATTATCTCCCACAACTAAGCTGTTCTGGTTGCCAATAATTTATGAACCTGTATAGATGTCTACCCATGATTTTTTCTTGAAATATTGCATACACCACTGCTAATCGACAGGGTGCCAGGGGCAGGATGACCGTTGACCCTTGCAGGAATCTCCCTCGAGATACCTTTCAGCCGCCCACTGCACGACATCGCGCTTCCATTATCTATTACTTTTGCTTCAGCATAGGTTAAGGACGTTACCGTTGTTCAAGTGTCAATACACAATGGTTCTTCTTTATAACCAGTGTCTCACAGCTCAAGTCACGATTTTCTTAGAAAAGAAATCACCCACCACGGAGCTCTATTATTGTTATTAACAACAACAACGCAATTTCCTGCAAAAATTACTGTGAAAATCTTGATAAAGCTTCACGTAGTCAAATTGACTTTTGGCCGACGTGGTTGTGCTTTTAGAATGATTGATACGTTTCCCAAGTTTGTTTAGGAACTGATAGTGCTTTGATTGTCCCGTCTTGGATCTCCTTCAGCCGGAGGGTTCACGTAACGACTTG
Source organism: Cantharis lateralis (assembly GCA_963170105.1). NCBI lineage: Eukaryota > Metazoa > Arthropoda > Insecta > Coleoptera > Cantharidae > Cantharis > Cantharis lateralis. Next base: position 3,440,775 of record OY720627.1, read on the forward strand.
CGAAACAATATGGGCCTTTTCTTGGGCCGTCCGCCAAATATTCCATTTCGTTTAGATTATTTTTAACCTTCGCACTTTTTCTGCTAATGCTGCTAAAAACCTTCGAATTTGAATTTAAAATATCAAGGCGAATTTTAATTAAATTAAATATCTCTGGCGAAATTATTAATCGAACGTTTGAAAAAAATGAGTCGGTGTAAAGGAAATTTAAGGGCTTGAAAATGCTGTAAATAAATACCCACATGTAATTTATCTTATTTTCAACACGCTTCAAGAAAGCCCTGCTAATTCTCGATCCCTCGACGAGGATATTCTTTACTTCATACCTAGTAGTTGTAGAAAGTTTTCCTTTTACAGACGTGGGGCAATTTAAGAGGGTTCATTTCCCCTACACCTTTGTTAGCATTATTTTGATGTATTTCGATATAAAGTTGCAAGCTTTCGTCGTGTAACTTATGATTTATTTATCTCCTTCGTTCAAAATATTGCAGGTTATTGATCTCGTCCTTATTTGCATTCGGGGTGGAATATCCTTGCACGCAAAATTCAATAAGAGGGTAAAGTAGACCGAATTAAAATATCGTAAAGCTATCCATTTCGCACTTCGCTGGGTTTTACCGCAGATACGGTTCCGAGATTATAATGTGTAGATCAAGAAATGATTTTCAAAGATGAACTTAATTCTATCACAACCTTCGGCAAATTGAGGGATGCTCGGTTTAACAAGTCGGCTGGTTTTGATTTTCTCTTTCGGTTCCGAAGTTGTGATTCAATCCAAGTGAACTAATCATTTTTGTAGGGGAAAATAAAAACAGAAAAACTTTGTTTACCGGAATAATAAGTTGATCGTGATGATTTATAACATCTGAGTAGCCGAGGCTACAATTTGTATTACATTCAGGTCCGTGTCTTCGAATCGTATACTCGGCTTTGGGTAATCCAAAGAAAAAATAGGGTGGCACTAAATCGCGATCTCAATTCGCAAGAGTTTAATCCTTGTTTTCAAGACTTATTCGTGACTTTCATAAATATATAACTTTGAGTTTTCTTCAGTGGCGGCTGGTGCAAAGAGGCCGCTGATGCCGCGCCTCTCTCTCAAAGCAGAATATTAAGATCATACAGGTAGAGACAAGTCAATCACGGTTGTTTGCTATTATTTACACTGAGACTGAAATACTGGCCCTAAGAGTTTTCTTTTGAACAGAATTACTGATTTATGGATTACCCCCCCCCCAAACCCTCGGTTTTGAAGACAGAAGCGTTGCTTCCCTTCTTTTTTTCATAAAGTGGAAAAGAAAAGTAGCTGTTGCTTAGCTACGTTTATACCGGGTAACCGAACTTACACCCGATCACAGGGAAATAACATTGGAAAATTAATTTTTTTTAAATTCCTGTTTCCGATTATAAAGGATAAGAACCAAAAACGCGGTAATTTAAAGAGATTGTTTTTCGCTTCTAAGGATACCTAAACCTCGATATTCCTGTTTGTTAATTATTGTTAAAAACTTAATAACTAGTGGCGCCGGAAGAGTCAAACATAGAGGGGGGCAAAGTATTCAGTTTTGTTAGGCTTTATAATTTTAAAGGAAAATTCTAATATTTTACGATCGCCAGCTAGGTAGAAACAAAAACTTCAATTTTTTAGAGGGGGGTAAGTGCACTGCTTCCCCCCCCCTCTATCCGGCGCCTATGTTAATAACAAGATAAGAAACTTTTCTTTAGATGCAGAAAAAAATCTGTTTAAATTAATACCTTTCCATTTTTTTATCCGTCAAACACACTAATTTTGCATGTTATTTCCCTATGATCTGGTGAAAGATCACTTGGTATCGTAGTTACCTTTTAATTTTGTTGTTGTTTAATTTTATTGGTGCTATCGTTCTATAACACACCTCCGATTGGTGGAAATTGGGAGGCTATGACGACTTAGTGCGGCCTTCAGGCCGCACACATAATTCTACGATTAATTATTTTTATTTCATTTAGTTATAACATAACCGATTGCTAAGGTTGTGCAGCCTGAAGGCTGCACTGTCCAACCACTATTCTAAATTATTTAATTAATACTGTTCCGCCACTGTCCTATTTGTTGCCTTTTTAAGTTCGATAATAAATGAACAAATTAATCATAAAGCGAAAAAATAGTATCTACGTAAATATTTTATTTGAACTATTAAATAAATGAACTCTGAAATTTCCAATAAATGGAAATCATTGAAATTTTTTGGAAATATCTGGAATTCTTTGGAAATCATTGGAATTCTTTGTAAATCCCTGGAATTATTTGAAATTCTTTGGAATTTCTTTCAAATCTTGAAATTCCTTGGAAATTACAGAAATTCTTTAGAAATCTCTGGAATTCTTTGGAAATCATTGAAATTCTTTAAAAATCCGTGGAATTCCTGGGAAATTACTAAAATTCTTTTTAAATCCTTTGAATTTTACGTGCTGTCTTCGCTTTATTTCTGATTAATTTGATTATTTATTAACTTCCAATAAATAGAAATCATTGGAATTTTTTGGAAATATCTGGAATTTTTTTGGAGTCGCTGGAATTCTTTGTAAATTTCTGGAATTTCTTGTAAATCCTTGGAAATGGTTGTCAATCCTTGGAATTACTTGAAAATCTTTAGAATTTCTTTCAGATCTTGAAATTCCTTGGGAATTACTGAAATTCTTTAGAAATCCCCGGAATTCCTTAGAAATTATTGTAATTCTTTAAAAATCCCTGGAATAGCTGGTAAATTACTGAATTTTTTTTCAAATCCTTGGAATTCCTTAGAAATTACTGGAATTCTAGGAAATTCTGAGAATTCCTCAGAAATCTCTAAAATTCCTTGGAGATCATTGGAATTTATTTGTAAATCTCCTGGGAGATTTTAAGATTTTCCAGACCACCCGTTTTCTAAAATTTCCACGTAATTAATGGACGGATCCTTGACAGTTAAAGTACAGATGAACTACATTTTTGTAAACTTTTTTACACCTGGTTTTCCTAGTAATTTCCCTTGGGCCCCAATTGTGTACCGAGCGAAGTTTGTTGATTTCATGGCCAGTTTGACCCTGTATTATCCGAAACTTCAGTCTTTATAATACTAACGTAAATTAACTCCACAGTGTGGTTTAGATAAATCTTGGGATCATGAACGTGGATTTTCTTTTTCAATTATCACTGAAAGGTAAACGTTCGAGCATCTCAAGATAAACAAAAACGAGAAAGATGCAGTTTCCTGAATTTTAATTTCGCATCACACACAGATAAACAAACAACATCCCGAGGGGTTTCTGCTTCTCAGAAATCAGTTTTGTAAGGATTATCCCTCGGGAAGAAAGAAAATCGTTTCGAAATTATTTTAATAATTTTTTTATATTTTTATATCTTGCAATTTTATGGCAGCGTCGTAATTTTTCAATATGCTCGAACGAAGCTGTCAACTTCCTATCTATGTAAGCATGATTAAGCATTAATTATCTTAATTAATCAGTGTCTAGTTGACACTTTTATTATAAATTTTTGCTTATTTTGAACTAACTTGTATGCTTAAAATATGAAAGAGTTAATTGAATTAAATTTTGCCTAATCCGCTCGATTTTCCACATAATTTGCATGATAATTTAAGTGTTTTAAATTTAATCTCTTACACCGATGTATTTTTTTAGGAATTGAAAGAGAGTTTCAATTATGGCCTTTTCTGTCCGCCCGAAAATGGAAGAGCCGGTAAATTTTTGGACGAAGAACGACGACTTGGAGATTATCCGTTTAATGGTCCTGTCGGATATTTAGAGGTAATGAAAGGAGACTGGTAGGCTTATTTTATAAACTTGTTCCGAGTGTAATTTAAATCTTTAATCACTTGGCGACGTTAAAACATCAATTATCCTGTTTTTGTAATTGCATAGGTTGGCTATTTGCACTATAACTACAGGAGAGATTGCACGTTCTAGGCACTAATACGATCATTATTTCCATTACAATGGCTTATCCATGAAAAATTGTTATTTAAGTTGTCGATATCAGGGGAAATTACATCGATGAACTTTTAAATGCTTGTTCGTATTAATATCTTGCAAATTACTAGTCGGAATAGGAACGCGCAATTATCCCATCGGAAATTGAAAATCGAAATTTGTCACATCCAAGGAACTAAGCCGTTCAAAATTTTAATTCGTTTTATTTTCCGTCTTCATTTGTGTTCAATAAATAACTTGCTAAACTTTTCCAACGCCAGAACTTCCGCCAGCTTTCACATGAGCATGAACTTCTTTATTGCAAAATTTTATTACGCTATGAAAGAAACTTCCCAAATTTAGAGAAACTCCGTGTTTTTGAATTTACGCTGGTGCAACTTTACTATATTGCACCGCCAAAACTTCATATTAAATTATTGGAACTTTTCCAAAATAATAATTTTCTCAATTTTTCTGTCTCATAAAAAGGGAAGTCAGCATAACATGGTGGGCAACCAGCAGAATACTGCCCGTCTATGGATTTTTTTTCTTTACAAAATTAAGTATCCGTTAATGTAGGGCAGCTTTTATATTTTCCAGGTCAGCCATTATTTTTAAGATTTTCATTACATTCTGCGAGGTATACAATTTTTCTAAAAGGAAATTTTCCTTTCTTTTAACGTCTCCATTGTACTGCGTATAAAACGCCTGGTTTCATTATTTGTTCGGAATGGCGTTTAATGCTTTCTTATTAACTCCCTTAAATTCCCGTATCTTATTATTTATATTACTAACTTTCCTGCTGATTGCTGTTTATGGCGTCCAGGACTGCGCGCCGCTACTGATTTTCGGTGATACGTTTTCAATCGGTTGATGTAATTTAAAATAAAATCTAGTTTACATATCGCATTTCGTGCATAAAATCACTTTACGCTTCGTATTTGGTTTAAATTTTCCATCAAGCTGTTACCTTTTAAGTTCGTGTATTTTAAATTTATTTCCAACCACGAGTAATTTAAACTTGAATTTCTTTTCATGTTTCTACATTTCCAGAAACCAAACCAAACAATAATACAATTTGGAAACCACATCAGGAGTTTCCAGCCAGCCGATTCTTGATTGTGCTTTTTTATTGTGTTAAATCGAGGCCTTCAAAGGTAGTTGACCAGCTAAAGTAAATTTAAGGTTTATTTTCGGTTAAATTTGAACATTTTCGTATTTAATTTTTTTGAAAAATCATTTTATTTGATATATTCAATTTTTACGTTTACTCAATTGTTTTAATGGGCCGCAGTTGTCTTCTAGGAGTGCAACAGTTATTTGTTTTAAATTGGAGCGGCTGCAGGGAAATACCGTCTTTCTAGATCCGTAATTTTTTGAAGTGCAATTTATGTTCAAAAATAGTTTTCCGGCCTTTTCTTCTTGAAACTTTTGGCGAATTTAGGCTCTCAACTACCATAATTTTGTATAGACAATTTTTAAAAATCGCTTACTCCCAAATTTCCTATAAAAAGTTCGATATTTCTTTCCGAAATTCTCTACTTTCAATTTCATTAATTCTGTAATCGGGAGCTGATCCAGTCAATGGGGGGGGGGGGGCTGGTAATCAAATATTCTACAATGAATAACCGGGTATATTCAGTAAATTTATTATAATTTAGTGTCTTTAACCGATGTTCATTTTTTATTCATTAATTTATTAGTTTATTTATTATATTTTCTAGTTAGTCATCTTGGCTTTGGTCGAGTTGATAGCGCGGTCACTGAGACCGCACAGTAGTTATAGTGTGACAATTATTATTTGACGTTAGCAATCAAGGGTTGGCCGGTATAACCCGAGATTAAGCTGAACAAAATTTAAATTACCTTTTTATATTTTTTACTAGTTTTCCATTTGAACAAAATTACTGATTACCCCCCCCCCCTCCGGTCAGATTTGCGTCCAGGTTCTGTAATTGTTTTAAAAATCTTTCAGTCTTTCAGAAGAACATTCGTTTATGGTCTGCATTAGAACGCTCTGGGGGGTCTGGGGGGTATGGAATTCCATACCCCCCAGTATACACCAGAAATTACGTTAAAATTGAATCAACGTGGATTCAACTTGCAAGTTTTAGTTATTCATGCATTGCGCAATGTCAACGTCAATTCAACCTTTAATTAACGTTGTCTCTCCCCTTTATAACAAAATATGCCCCGCCGCTGTTTTCAACTTTTTTGATTAGTTTTCACCAGTTTAAAGTTATTAGAGAAAACCCGAGTTAGATCCTGCTCGAATTTTCGTGATTTTCAAATACAAATAATGAAATTCTGGTTAAGTACGAAATATTTGGACATTTGCATGCCCAGATTGTGCGGCCTGAAGGCCGCACTCTTCCATCATACTCTTGTGGATCAATTGGAAGTGTGTTTTGAACAAAATTGACGTAATATACTGGGTGATCAATATAAATAAGCAAAATTACAAATATTTTCTTTCTCTAAAATCCTATTCGTCCTGTCCAATACCAAATATCGCCAATGCGAGAGTAAAAATCTCGTTAACAACACATTGTGCGATGTTTATGGCTTCAAATAAAATTATTCTCAACAGGCAGGAGCATTTCCATTTGTCAATTTTTATACGACGACGACGGTGATAACGCACATGTTACATGAGCAGGGGTGGCCAAAAGTTCGCTACGTAATCTTTTAATGACTCTTCTGGTCCAGAAAGTACAGATTTAAATAATTTGATTTTGATAATTCAAGTTCACATTAGAAAGAAACAGTCATGTGAGCAGTAGCCGAATGTAATATGTAACCTAGTCAGTTTGGGCGCGCAGTCGAATTTCCTACCCAGCTGTCAACAACTTCGTGACGTGAATATTTTCAGCATATTCATCGCTCAAGTTTTTTTCTCTTCCTGCAAACCAAAGCGGGCGGGCGTATTTGTACAATAAATTGCTCTTTTACTATTGATTATACATTTGAGAAAGATAGAAACTATTATTCGATTGCGTTAATCCGGGGGGTCCTCCAGTACACCTCACGTACGTACGTACTGCTGCAGACATTTCTTTGATTGTTCTAAATTTAATTTTTGAAGGGTAGGCTCCGGAATCGAGAACTCGGGGTTAAGGGGAAAACTTTAAAACAGTATACAAAGTAGGTACTACATAAATTTATTGGATTAAGTTTTTTATTATCCAGAAAATGAAAGCGCACCTAATAAGGATAGCATTATAAGTTGGTCAAGTTTATAATTTAAATTAAGCGATGTATTCCAAACATAATAATTAGCTCGTCGATGGCTGCAACAATGTAATTCAATTTTCACTTTTAAACGGTGGTGCGGTCATCGTGTGTTGAAAAAGCGTGCATACCAATATTTTAATAATATAATTAAATAAGTAACAAGAAATCTCAACACGTAAGGTTTCTTGTTTGAGCATTGAAATGTAGTTGGATTGAATAAACATGACATCTGTTAGAGCAGTTTGAATTTTAAAATTGACGTTCCATGATACTCTTGCAGTTAAAATACAAAAGGCGGGTCTACAAGATGCTAAGTCTCGATGAAAAGCAATTGAAAAATCTTCACACACGAACGAACTTGCGGAGATTTTTGGATTACGTCAGTAATGGACAGGTCGAAAAAATTACCAAGATGTGCTCGAAGGGCTTGGATCCAAACTTTCACTGCCAAGACTCGGGAGGTAAGTTTTTCTTATCGTAATTTTTTGTACAATAAATTATGGGTATTAAATAACCCTGGAACTCTTTTAACGTCTCGGAAAGTAATTTTCATAAATATCAGATATCTAATCCCAGCGTATTTTCATGGACTTGGCGTCATTATTCCTATGGGCACGCAACATGGCATTAGCTGCCTGCGGTGTTCTCGTATAATTTGTCCTCATCTTCATAAATATACACTTTAATATCACTTTTTTTTGCAAAAACTTGTATGAAAATTTTAAACATTGTTATTATTATGGAAATTGCGTTAAATTCATACTTTTCTTCTTGCACGCACTATTGTGCTACACTTGGAGTTGGTTTCATTTAAATAAGTGATTTTAATTGATTTTTTTCCAGAAACCCCATTAACATTAGCTACAGGGACTAAGAAACCTGCCAAGGTTCTAATAGCATTAGTGAATGGTGGCGCTCTTCTCGATTATCGTACACGCGATGGATCAACGGCGATGCATAGATCAATCGAAAATAAAACTCTGGAAGGGATGAAAACGCTTTTGGAGCTTGGAGCGTCGCCTAATTACAAAGACGGAAAAGGCTTAACTCCTCTCTATTTGACCATCACGCATAACGTGGATCCACAATTTTCCGAGGCTCTACTTCACGACCATGCAACTATCGGAGCGCAAGACCTTCAAGGATGGCAAGAAGTGCATCAGGTGATTAATTATTTGTTTGATAATTACAAGCAACAAATTAGCATTCCGACGTTTATGGTCGTTTTGTCGAAACCCCTTTTTAGCGTTTTAGTGCTCAATTTTGAGATGTAGCAATTAAGGTGCTTTAGGTCACGGAAATTGGCATTTAATTGCTTCGTATTACCGTGTAGATTTATTGTAATTACAAATAGTCACGTATTTGGTCGTTTTTCAATTTTTGATTATAATTAATTTGATACTAATAAATTAATTACAATAAATCATTTTTACAGGCGTGCAGGACGGGCCTTTTGCAACACTTGGAACATCTCCTGTTTTATGGGGCCGACATGAACGCGAGGAACGCATCTGGAAACACACCTCTTCATGTCTGTGCTGTAAATAATCAAGAATCGTGTGCTAGACAACTTCTTTTTAGGGCTGCGGATCGCCAAGCACTCAATTATGCAAATCAAACACCTTACCAAGTCGCTGTCATCGCAGGAAACATGGAATTGGCTGAAATTATTGAAAATTTCAGGATGGAAGATGTTGGTACGTTTTTATTCTATGTATTATTGGAATGCGATTTTATTTTATACGAAGCATGATTTGAAAATTTATTTTATGGACGTTAACGAAATTGCTCAAGGTTTAAATGTTCAATCTTTTCAGTCGGTTCAATCATCTTCAAGTTTAATACATTCGTACTGTGTAATATATCGCATGATTATTTCAGTAAACCTGAGAACTGTAAAAATTATATGCAATGCTATTTGTTAATTCCACACAAAGACCAATTTTGTAATTAATTAATTTTTTTTAAAAGTTGGCACATTTCAGGGTGACAAGCCCAACTGCTTGTCTTACTTTGGGTACGTCACTGGTATCAGTACGAGAAATTACTTTTATTGCTATTGTATAACTAAAATTCTTTATTAAATTAGGCCCTTTGGAGCGGTTAGTTGCTTTCCGATGAATGAATTTATAAAAAAAAATTATTTAAGTAAAAAACAACTGTTTTAAACTAACGAAAAACTTAGGGCTCTGTTCCACCAGCGGTGTAACCAGGATTTCCATTGGGAGGGGGGGGGCACGTGTCCCCGTGCCCCATGCCTGACTACGCCACTGTGTTCCACACTGACTAACAGTAACTAACAAAAATATTCGGACACTCCTATGATAACAATGTAAATTGAACATTTTGAAGCAATTTTTTGTCATATAGAAATTAATTTTATAGCAAAACTTTCTGGACATTTTTTGTTGAAAATTCCATTGCCTTCAATTTTGTTTATATACATTTTTCTATTTTGTCGCTCCGTTTCTGACTGACAGCGACTTAAACAAGACTCTGTAAAATGCCAAAAATATCGACATCTATATCTTGGAAACGGTTCGATAAATTAGAAAAATGTATATAAACAAAAATGTAGAGAATAAAATTTATAAAAAAAACATCCCTATTCATTTTTTTATTTCGTTGCACCGTTTCCGAGATATAGACGACAATAATTTTTGTATTTTACCGAGTTATGTTTAAGTCGCCGTCAGTCAGAAACGGCGCGATAAAATAGAAAAATTTATAGAAACAAAATTGAAGGCAATGAAATTTGCAACAAAAAATATTAAAAAAGTTTTTTTGTAAAACTGATTTTTATGTGACAAAAAACGGCTTCAAAATGTTCAATTTACATTGGTAACATAGGAGTGTCCGAATATTTTTGTTAGTCACTGTAAATCAAAAATGAATGGAAAACTCCAGTTGCTGCTCTCAAAATTTTATTTATGAATTTGTTCATCAATATTATAAAGTTTGTTCATCGGCGCCAAAATAATGAATTTTTCAACAACAATTTTTTTCTGAAATACTAAAATCGACCGATTAAACTACGGAGGAACTTCGATTTTTCTCATAAAAATTCTGTTGCTGGTACGTGTGCTCGACATAAATAGGTGCAGTTGCCTTCTAGGTGTGCAACAGTTAGTATCATGGTAGGCAGCGCAGACGAGTAGTCTAGCTGGGTTCCACGTAAAGCAGTAGGTTAAAGATTTGAGTCTTTTTAGATCCGTAATTTTCCTGTTGGAGCGGCTTCCCGGAAGTTTTTAACTTGAGAGGAGTGAGTGGCACAAAGATTCAGTCTATCTAGATCAACCATATTCGAGTGCAATTTATACCCAAAAATGTTTGTATAACAAAACACATCATGGGCGGAGCTAATATTTTAAAAACAGCCAATACAGTAGCCGCTTTCAATTTTTTACGGTTTTTGGGTCTCTTTCACTCAAATTTTTGAAGGATCTGTAAATTTTGCATAATAAAGAGATAATTTACATTTAAGTAGCTGACAAACATATATCGAGGAATTGACAAAACTCTTGAAGTGGAAAAGCAAAAAAACTCATTTATTTACTGAATAGGTGTGGAAAGCCAAAAAACGTCGACAGTTGGAAAATTGAGGACTAATACCCTCCCCTTCCGCCGCTCCCCCTCCCCCCCCCCGAAATGTTTCGCTTTAGTTCGTTTCAACTTATGGCATAAGATTTGGATATTGAATAGTGGAATACTGGATGGTCAGGTGGCTTTTTTCCGTTCCCAATTTATGCTTATTGTCCGAAATATTGACCGGGGGGTATGGAATAACCTTCAAACTTTGGTATCTATAATGTAAGAGCGGTGTCCTTATGATAGACCTACCTGTCAAAAATGTTTTGCGGACTGTTCAATGCGATAGAAGGCATTTGCACTTCCCAGGGATGTAAAAAAGCAATTTATCGCATTGAAAAATACTCTAACTATTGTTTTCGATTTTTAACCTATGGTTGACCTAGGCACATAGCTTCTATCTAAAAAAGCAGAAAAAAACATAAACGTGACGCAACCGATAAAACCACAGAACCGGAGTAAAAGATATTATGCAAAAACCGGCTCAAGCAGAAAAGTGAAAAGAAACTGAAAAGGCTTATGTTCGGTGATGGACGAGGAAAATAGCCAGAAGAATATCTATGAAAAAAAAATTCCTCTTTTACCCGGAGTATCCGGTTTTATTGAACAGTCTTTGGTCGTAAATATGCTCCCAGTTCTCTCCCAATTTTTTTTCCGATAATTAAGGCAAGGAACCTATAATGGGATAACCACGTGATACACACTCATGATGACTTCGCAACCCTTTAAGATCCAAATAGCTGATTATTCAGCATACTTTAAATGTATGTGTCGTTCAGACCGCTACACCGCTTGATATCAGTTTTCATCCATAGTAACTGCCTTTTGCTGTAGCAATGTTATGTAGTATGTCCAACACATTTCAATTTTTGTAGTGCTATAAATTTGTTTAAAAGCATTCGTCCTACATCGGAGCAAAAGGTTTTGATATAATATAAAATAGTAAAAGCGCACTTAAACCCGCAAAAGGCTCTGTAGACGCAATCAAAGTATAACGTCTTGTTTTATTCAGAGTTTTATTAACCGCACCTTTTCTATGTTTAAAGTGCACTGACATTAGAGTCTCTAAAACGGAACCATGCCTGCGGCAGTGATTAAGAGTGGCAGAAATGTCGGTTGCGGCGCCGGACCATTTAGAGATTTTCAGCATTTAAACATTGGTATTTTTTTTCTAAAAATAAATATTTCAGCGAGAAAATTCTGAACTGATTATTTAAATATTATATGTTTGTATGTCATGAATAAATACGTTCCCATCCAGAAAGCAATATCGTTAAATTGGTCTCGATGCTACTGTCGATAGCAATTTTTCGTTGTAAAGATTCAGCCGATTTAAAAAATGTATACATTATTTTGGAAATAACAAAGTTGGCAAAGCAAATAAAAATTTACATTTCTCTCAAGTTTATCATCGAATCTGCATGAATTTAGTGTGAAAGTGGTAACTTGTACCAAATTCCAAAAGCGTGAGTAACATTTTCAAATCCTTGCTGTAAATATTAACCAAAAGTCCTGTTTTCTCTCATCGTTGTCATGCATTTTTGTTCATGAAGTAGTAGGAGTTGTAATTTTTTTTTTTTTGAGGATTACTTGTAACTTTGATAACATTGTTCATTGTTTGAAAGATATGGTAAACTCTCCGATTGGGGGTAGTCCCCTAATAAGACGAGAATTTACCATAATTTTTAAGAGAGTTGTCCAGTGCTGTACTGAGGCGACTCATGTTTTATGATATTTCCTTGATGAATTGTACAAAAACCAAAATAATCCCTAGTTCCACCAATGTCGAAAATTACCAACATTTTCACAAAATTAAATTTGGAGTTTGGGAATCCCCGACTTAAATATTTTTTGGTAAATCAGATTTGGTGGAAACTAGAGATGATCTGTAGAATTCTGGAAATAAATAAAGCATTAATTCCTCACTACAGCATTGGACATTGACATTTTTGCTTTATGTAACTTACATTTTACACAAAACTTTAAGTTACCTGAAGGAGCATTTTAGAATCATAGATATCTTTCCAGTCCCATTTCGTGGTCCTCCAAGTTATAACCCGAAACGAAGGTCCGCTGTAGGCTGGCTGAATAGGGCCCCTTCGATGAGCTGTCTTGCCCTACCTCCTTCTCCTTGTCCTAGTGATCGTTCCTCGGCCCCATTCAGCTCAGCTAGTTCTAGTCTAAGTGAGGGAAGCGTTCCAGCTTGTCATGAAACTGATACTGCTAGTATTGTTACCGGTACGTATTTTATTGTCTTTTAAATTATAAGGCATGTTAATGTGCATTTATATTGCATCTTTTATTACATGTTTTTCTATCTCAGAAAAATTTATTACTACTAAACTTCAACATAAGTTATGCTTACCTGTTAACTGCAAAATGTATTGCCGAGGTACAAGGTGATGAATTTTTAAAAAGTCATCCAAGCGAAGCAAATATTCGCTTTAGCTAATTTTTTTAACTTTTCTTCTTCCTAAAATGAGAACCATCTATTTAACAATTTTATGTACTCAGTGCTTGCGCTGGGTGTTACAGATAAAAACTTGGGAGATACCAGTGATATAGTGAGCGATAGTTCCGGCGTTGGTACAGCCAATTCGGATACCACCAATGGCAGTTTATCGTTGCCCGGAGCTACAGTTGTTTGTACAGAAACCTACTCCTCCAATTTGGATGGGCATCTCAGTATTAGAGAAGGTGATATTATAGAAGGTGAGATTTTATTTTTAATTATTGAGTTTTTCATCGAAAGTTTAACCAGTTTTCAATTAAATTTAAATTAATGTTAACATAAATTTCAATGCAAGACAGGAGGTAATAACATAATATTTATTTCAAATAAAATTTCTGAATTGTTGTAAAATTGCCTTTTAATTTACAAATAGGTTCATTAAAATTTGTAAGTGCAAAAATGAACAAAAAGAAGTTTTAGTATAATTATTGCTCATTAAAATTGACTTTTATATTTGTTCTTTAAGAGGATAAGATGATATTATTGAGTAATTTGTGTTTAGGTTAATTATTTTAGATCATTAAAAATATCAGGAAGGTTTAAAATTGAAACTTGAGTAATTAAAACTTGATGTGTATAATAATTATCATAAAACGCTATAAGGGAAATGTCGAGATCCCTATTTTTGACTTCGGGGCTGTGTTCCAAATATGCGAGGTGAAGTCCCGGATTTTGGTTTTTTGTTTATATCTCGAAAACAGGTTGTCCTAGCAAAAAAGTGGTTAGGTATAAAAGTGAAGCTGATGAAATTTCCTACAAGAAGCTTCCTATTTGTTTTTTGCGTATCTGTAATGGTTTTCGAGGCATACGCTCGTGAAATTCATAAAATAAAAAAAAAGTTTTGCCTTACAAAGTAACAATTTTTATTCTAACTTAAATTTTATTGGGTAATAATTTTATAAAATATAAAATACCAAGAGATCAATTTTGTAGGAAATAAAATTTCTGTTTTCTTTTATTCCATACTAAATACCTACTTCTCGAGGCTACGTAGAGCGACATCGTGAGAAAAATTTTATTTGTTAGCAACTTTTGATGAAAAACATTTTTATGTCCTAGAAAATTTTGTCAACATAATATACTGCTTCCCTATGAAATTTTTATAAGCTTTCGCAAAGTGTGGTAGATTGAATTTAAGGAATAAAAACTAGGGCTGCCCAAGTCGTTAAGCTTCAAAATTATTTTACTTTAAAAAAATACAGAAAAATTATCTATTACCAAATTGTCCTTAACGCCTTACGGTTTTTGCAGGGTTTCCAATGAAACGTCGCGGCGTACTTTTTTTTTAAATTATAATAATTAATGAAATAAATAATTTCATTCGTGTTTTTATTTTCCCGATTAATTGGTAACTATTTTGTTGCATTACGTATTACCGTCTACGTTTAAAACATTGATCATTTTGATAGTCATAATTAACGCGACCTTGTCCTTAGCGGTTGCAAATAATTAGTTACCTTGTAAGTTTTGTACTGTAAACAAGTAATTTAGATTTTCTAACAAAATTCGTATTTTTTTCAGTTACTGGAGCAACCGACGATGGTTTACTGGAAGGCGTTATAAAAAGTGGAGGAGGTGGACGCACGGGTTTGTTTCCTCCTCATTGTGTACAAGAAGTCCGATTAAGGCATCACAGTATTCAAGCTCCGATGATGGTTGCAAGAGACACCAAAACAATAAGTAAAATGGTTAATAGTAACAGCAACAGTAACTGTAGAGTTGTTGGCCGAAGAGAAACGGTAAAGCATTTTGCAACAGCTCCTCGCATCAAGAAAACGTATACCAGTTTGCCAGCCGAGCCTAGAACGGTAATTCTTCATCGAGGACGCAAAGGTTTCGGATTTATTTTGAGAGGAGCGAAAGCGACGTCGCCATTAATGGAATTGACTCCTTCCGAAAAATGTCCAGCTTTGCAGTATTTAGACGACGTTGATTCAGGTGGAGTTGCCGATCGATCGGGCCTTAAGAAAGGCGACTTCTTGTTGGAAATCAACAACGAAGACGTTTCTTCTGCGTCGCACGAGCATGTGGTCGATTTAATTAGAAAATCAGGGGATTTAGTGTCCATGACCGTAGTTTCCATGGGTCCACCATCAACTCCAAGCATGATTCCCAATAGTAAATCAACCATGGCACTACAAGGGGGTGTTATGGACGCACCCGTTAACAGACAATGTGCCACATTACCTAGAAAATTAAATTATCAATACGGAAATTTTGTAAATAATAGTCGGGCTATTCAAGCCCCGTTACCGCCTAGAAGAGATCCAAAAACCACTCTAACCGTCAGTCGAGCCCGCGCTAAAAGTATGGTAGCCGGTTTGGGTAAGTTCCTACTTTTGTAGCAATACAAAAATTCATTGTGTCCTCTTTTAGCGGCTGCCGAAAAGGACGAAATGGACGACGTAACAAAATCGAGTTCTGCGGAATCGATTCATATGGCTACACCGACCGGTTCGACTCTTGTTCAACCAAGAACCGCGTCAATCCGTCAAAGGCCTACATCTAGTCGCATAACAACCAACGAGCTCGAGGAGCTATTCCAAAGACAACGTGGAGAAAACGAAGTTTCAAATCAGCCTGCCTTGATGAAGAGCTCTCACTTTCAGAGCAACACGCTTACATCTCCCACAAAACCCAGCAGTCGCGTCTACGCAAGCGTTGCCGAAATGAAGAGAAGTAAAAGTAAGGTAAGTCGAGTTAAGTCCAAGTTTTTGAGATCGCTTTGGTTGTCATGCAAATTTTTATCGTAGAACACGAAAGTTAGATTTTCCAACATTTTCAATGTTGGGCCCGAACTGCGACGCGATTTTCATAGTACACCAGATTTGGCGAACCAAGAAATTTACCTAAACAACGGCGTATCGTCGAAATATCATCGAAGTCAGGAAGACGTTAATTTGTACGGAAACCGCAACATACTACCTCCACCTAATCATCCTCCTCCACCACCTCCAGTTGGCCAAGTTGTAAAAGTCGAAATAACGCGCGGAAGCTCACTAGAATACGATAGTTTAGGAAATAAGGAAATTTCCGACGACGGTAAGTGCCTTAAAAATTTGTACGCAAGAATTCGTTTTCTGTGTTATGTTCTTTTATAAAACGAAGCTCTTGTCCTTCAGGTGTAGCATCTTCATTTAGACCCACAGCTAGTGCTAAATTGTATGCTTCACCTGAAGACATGAAAACTGTTGGTTATCGATCTCGAAGCTTGCCATCACATTCATCGAGGCCGCAAGTTCGCAAATCACATAGCATGCGCATTAACTCTACTTTCAAGCCTGTTAGCCTTTCTACAACACCTGGCAAAAACACCAATCCATATGCTCAACCTATAAGAGCCTCACGTTCACACTCAACTGCAGGTAAAACACGTCAATTCATTTGCTATGCTCTATGTACTGTGATTATGTTGCTTTTGCATTTTACGTCTTCATTTCCGTTCTCTTTTAGCTTGTATCTAACAAGAAGTCACTCCGACTTAGCAAGTCGGAATGTCTCCTTGGAAGGTTTTGAAGCAAGTGTGTTATAGTTCCGATGTTCTTAGGTACAAGAGAGCGAAAGAAGCGAGTAAGCAACGGTAATTTACCAAACAACGCTCCTCTCGTTCAAAACAATGGGGCGCCCCCTCCGATACCAGAACCGGATTACAGTTGTAGTGGATCCGAGAATGAAAGTGAAGATGATCGTAAACGCGTTAATAAAGTTACGTGCAGGCTACCACCCCTTCACAATCATCCCGTGGAAAACAGTGGTAACAGCAACACCAGGTAGGTACACTTGGATAATTTCCCCCCAGGAAATCAACAATTAAAAATGTTTCAGTGGTAGCAGTTCGGGAAGCAGTTCTGTGGCGCCTAGTTTCAGTATCGATGAAATTCAACGCGGGAGAAGCTTGCTAAAATCTTCGAAATCTTATCCCGATGATTTTTTGAAGAAATCTCGAGATAATGTTATTGCGGAGGATGCCGACAATAGTTCGTCCGGTGTGAGTTCTGATCAAGATGTGCCAATAGGTTCCTCGGATTTTAATGATAAAATACATCCGGAGCATAATAGTATGACTTTACCTTCACCAAAAACACAAAGACAACTCATAGGTAAGTTTTAAATTCGAGTTTGCAAATTTATAAATAAAAATGTATTTTGTAGGTTTATCACGTAATGCAGTATCTTTGGCTCAGTTACCTCCACCGATCGAAGATTCCGACGAAAAAGAAGAATTTTGTTTACCTCCACCGCCCGAATTCGACCTAACTGCTAATATTAGTCAATCAGCAGCCGAAACAGTTTTAGCACCACCACCGCAATTTAGTGATAGTAGACAAGTGACGAGGGTACGCATAGTAGGGGCAGTACCGAAAGGGACAGTAAATGCGCAATCGAAATTAAAACAAGGTAGACTACATAGTCAATGATTTAACAAAATAAATTAAGGTCATTCTTAGTGTTTTATATAAAATCGTGTTTTTCTAATAATCGCTAAGAACTTTTTCCATACCAACCAACCAATCAATCGCTAATCTTAATTTTTTTGTTTAATTAACTAATAAACACCACATGCGAATTTATATAAAGTCACATCTTACAACTTTTGCTATTATAATAATAATTAATCCATTACAGAGTTTTAAATTGTTTTAATGCAAAATATTTAACGTTGTTTCTGTTGTAAGAAACGCATAGGTACATTTTTTCTCGTTAACTATTTCAAAGTGCACTAAACAAAAATTTATTACCAATATACAATTCCGTCTTTCGCAATGATAATTCAAGTCGTCCTAAAAATAATAATTATACTATTTTTGAATTGTCTATGTCTTGTTTAAATTGAATTATAAATGTTTTTGAGATATGTGTATAAAGGAAGCGAAGTAAGAGGTCAACTTTTATCAAGTCATAGTTCAAGTTTTCATTCGAAAGTCCGCAATTTTTGTGGAGCCGCAACGGCTCCTCGGATACGATTATTTGCAACGTTCGCCCGTCCTGATTTGATAAAAGTCGACCGACCAGTGGATGTACAGGGCCTTGTGGAATTTACTATTTAACCCTAATTATTTTTAAGTTATTTTGTAAATAAAAAAAATTGAACGAAGTTTTTTTGTAATTTACGAATTAGTACAATTTTTGAATGTGTGATATGTAATAATTTTGTTCTTGTTTAATTGTTCTTGAAAGTCGTGCTCAATGATATTACCTGTTGGCAATTTTCCTTTCGATTACATTGCGAGTGTAAATAATAGTATTTTGACTCTTTTCGGGGTAGCAGTTTTTGTGTGACATTTTTTATACATTAACTGTGCGTTTTTGATAAAACCACAATCGATGCATGGTTATATCAAAAATTCGTTGGGTTTTCTTGTTTGTGTATCTTTATAATAATAATTACGAGTTGGCTAAAGAAAGAAAAATTAATTATATTTTGAAACGTGTTGTGTATATAAGTCCTGGTTCTTCGAGCAGTACAAATCGCTATTTACAGCAATGTTTACAATAAAATTGGTTTGCATTGTGCTTTATGACTGTTAAAATTGCAATTTTATTTTTCCTCCTTCTACTTTATTTATCACTCTGAAATGGAATGTAACATTTTACATACAATTTGTCTCACCTTATTGTAAAAGTGGTACGAAAAATTAAGGACACGGTCGTTGTGAACACCAATTTTCTAAAATATCCTTTTCGTATCCCTTCGAACGAGACAGGTTGTAAGTAGCCATAACTTTTGAACTAGAACAGTCTTTTTGTATATATATTTACTATGAAATATAACAACTAAAACGTTAGAAGTTTTATTTTCCCAATATAACAATTTTTTTTTAGTTCGGGTTGTGTAATTAAAAACTCTACGAACCTGAATACAACACCTGCTTATAGCTTTGAGACTCTTATTGATTTTTAGGTTCACTTTCAAAATTTATTTACTCGGTTAACTTTACATTTCAATGCAATTGTTAATTTTTATCGTATACGTAATGAAATGCCAGTCTCGAAAATCTTCCGAAAACCAACCATTCCACTGAAATTCATCGATGGATTGGAACAGACGCAAGGTAATATTGAATTTAACCGCTAAGTGTTTTTTAGTATAAATTTGACCGTTCCTACCGAAACCTTTCGGTATAAAAATATTTTAAAATCACATTTTTTAGTAAATACAAGCTTCCGAAGCTTATGCACTAACATAATTTTTTTCTAAAAACGCGATGATCTTTTTTTTTACTTGTAGATTTAAATTGATTAAATATCACACTGTATATTTGCACCTCATGTACTTCACTGTCCACCAATCAAATTGGACCAAAACAAACAGGCGCTCTCTTATTGGTTCTTTATAATTTAACCAAACTTACAAACATTTAAACTCATGTTTTTGGAAATTGGCATTAAAACCGATTTAGTATAAATAAATAAATGTCGGTGACGGTAGCATCTAACTATCACAGTTAGTTGACCCTAAAATTTTGTGATTACGTTTATTTTCGTTCCACGCACGATTTTAGGTTAGGTTTACTTGTATTTATCAAGTTTATTGTGAAAACTAAGATGAAAGATTGCGAAGTTTGTAAATCAAGTGAAGGAATATATAAATGTCCTACCTGTTACATCCCTTAGTAAGTATTTTCTTGTTTTAAAATTTGCTTCGAACCAACATCATCAGATTATGATAATTACTGTTACCGAAACAAAAGAAAGTTTTCCTTCTATCAAAATCTGGAGATGTTCTGCCAACTTGAAATTTTAAATCTATAACCATTTATTTTAGCTGTTCGGTTCAATGCTGTACGAAACATAAAGAAATACCATGTGCACCAAATATAACGGAAGCTGTTGGAAATCAGGAAACCACAAACGGGCACAATCATGACATCGATGTCGACAGACCGACAAGGTACGACTGTTACGGAACAGAAGACACGGTAAAACTTGAAAGTTTGCAACTGTTACGTAAGTTAAACCTTTTACCCGACTAAATTAACAATTTACCGAACAGATTATTGCAGGCAACGACAAAACTTTGCAAGACATTCTCGTTAATCCTCATCTGAAAGAAATTCTCAAAAGGCTCGATTCGACCAAGAATCCTCGGGAACTTATGCAAAAGGCAATGCAAGAACCAATATTTCGGGAAT
The DNA here is from genome assembly GCA_963170105.1 of Cantharis lateralis. Lineage (NCBI taxonomy): Eukaryota > Metazoa > Arthropoda > Insecta > Coleoptera > Cantharidae > Cantharis > Cantharis lateralis. Next base: position 3,461,190 of record OY720627.1, read on the forward strand.
TTAGTGATGTTTGCTTAAGGATTGTAGAACCTCGTGATCCAAGTGATTCAGAATAAATATAACTCACTTATAATTTTTTTTCGTGGAAATGACGTACGTGTTTATTGCTATCTATGGTTAAATTTGTCTGTGACATAACCTCAATTTGATTAATTTTCAAATCGTCAGTTCACAAAAATGAATAAACTTTCTGAAGTTATCCTGAAGCCTTTGGAGGAATCTATCTACATGAAGCCTCTGACAATGCATTTCACTTTAAATGGATGTAAGAGGACGTGGGATATGCTGGAAGTGCACGACAGTGTTTCCATAATAGTTTTTAATACCACTCGAAATGTTCTGGTGCTTGTGAAACAGTTTCGCCCCGCAGTTTATTACGGTAACATTCCAAGAGCCGACAGAAACAAGCAGATTGACATCGAGAAGTATCCAGTAGAATTGGGTGTTACGTTGGAGCTGTGTGCCGGAATCATCGATAAGAAGTTATCTGTTGTCGAGATTGCCAAAGAAGAGGTTCTGGAAGAATGTGGTTACGATGTGCCTTTAAGCCAATTCGAGAAAATTTCCTCGTATAGGTCCAGTGTGGGTACGTCCGGAAGTATTCAAACAGCTTATTATTGCGAAGTTACAGATGACATGAAAGTGGGATCTGGAGGAGGGGTGGACGATGAAAGTATCGAAGTCATCGAGATGACCGTACCAGAAATTAAGGCATACATAAACCAGAATAATATTTTAAGTCCTGGCAGTTTCTTATTTGGTATTAATTGGTTTCTATATAACAAAGTAAAATAATTTTATAAATCTGCTTTAGTTCAATTTATTGTAATTTAAAATATTTGGGTGAGGTAATCAAATAAATTATTTTTATTGAACATTTTGATTCAAGTTTTCGATGTTTTAGAAACCCAATTTCTTTTTACGAACTACAGATCAGCTTTTTCAAGTTATCGTAATGTAAATAAGAGACGTTCCTAAATTAAATATGTTAACTAATTTGTTAGTGTTATTAAGAATAATATTCTATGTATGTAAATGAATGTAAAATTTTTGAAAAATTTTAATTTAAAATGGATTATGTTTCCGATTTAGCTAAAAATTTTCAGAGGAAATTGATCGTGAAAATCAGGAATAATAAAATTGTTTATAAAAATTAGAGATAGTCTGAAATCTGTAGGATAAATGGAATCGCATTTTGCATAGTGTGTGGATGATCTAGAAAGCCTTATTTAATTGGTTAAATATTTGAAATTGTCCGTAAACTGCATGTAACAATTTTGACTTATGACAGATAACTTCAATAATCTGTTTAATTTTTACCATGGAAAAATAGCTCCATTTAATCGAAACCGAAATGTAGATTAAGTCAAAAAAATAAAAAGCAAGAAATTAAAATTATTATGGCTAATCTTGCAGCTGGAAGAATAAAAAGAGAACTTACAGAGGTTATCAAAAGTGAAGAGGCTGCAAGATGTTCCATCAAAGTTGAATTACTCAATGACGATTTTAACGAATTGAAAGGTGAAATTACAGGCCCGCCCGATACTCCATACGAAGGTGGACGATTTGAATTAGAAATCAAAATTCCCAAAAATTATCCTTTTAATCCGCCAATTGTGCGTTTTGTTACCAAAATATGGCATCCCAATATTTCATCCGTCACCGGAGCTATTTGTTTGGATATATTGAAGGAAGCATGGTCCGCAGCAATGACCTTACGGAGTGTCTTATTATCGATACAGGTTTTGCTATCAGCCGCTGAACCAGACGATCCTCAAGATGCGGTGGTGGCTAGACAATTTAAAGATAATCATGAACTCTTCGAGTTGACCGCTCGTCATTGGACCAATGTCTACGCCGGGGGACCTAGCCAAAATCCAAGTTTTGAAGATAAAATAAACAAAATGATCGAACTAGGACGAGGCGAAACGGAATCCAGAGCAGCTTTGTCTTCTTGCAATTGGGATTTGCAACATGCAATGAATGAATTGCTTCCCGAGGACGATGATGTATAATTTTGGAATGTTTTATATATTTTGTTAAATTATATTAAAATTAAATTTTAAATCCCTTTTGGCAACTCAGTGTTCTAGCTGTTCAATTTTTAATTCTACATTATTTTCAAAATTAATTCCAAAATGTGTAAAAATCGAAGTGAAACTGAGGAGGATTACCAAAATTAGGTGTCTTTCTGTTATTGGAAATCCTATAATTTGATAAGCTTTTTATAGTGCATTTGTGGGGATTGAATAGATTTTTGATTTGTTTAATTGTATTTAAATTAAGTTAGATGTGTTTAAATCGCTGCTAATCTTTAATGCAATTAATGTCACACCTGCGGTATATAAAACGATAAATTAAAGGTCTCATTCTAGTTGATTTAAAATGAGAGTGTGAGTTGGTCATGGTACTGAAATTATGAGTAATTTTACAATTACTGCTCTCCGGTATTCACAAAAACAGTAAGTCAGAAAGAAATTTCATGTTTTTTTAACTTTGGCCTGTCCAGTTATTTTTAAAATTTTTTTTAAAGCATTCTCTTTCAAGAGTCAGCCAAAGTAAAGAATGTGTACAGACCGTCAGATATAAACCTATGTTCTCCAATTAAGTTTGATTAACTCCTCTTTTGTTTTTGTAACTGTTCCTAGATTACCGACCTCGGGCGTACATCTCTTGGGATGGAATGTACCACCATCGGAATTATTAACAATTCCCGATCATTGGTTGGTTTTCTCCGAACCCGAAGCTTCCGTACATTACCTCCTGGGTATACTATACATAGGTTTCTTTCTTATGTCAATTATAGGAAACGGTTTAGTGATATGGATTTTCTCAACGTACGTACCCACACCAACTAATTTTTTTATCTAATTAATTCTTTGTTGCAGATCAAAAAACCTAAAAACTCCTTCCAATATGTTCATCGTAAATTTAGCATTCTGCGATTTCTTTATGATGTTTAAAACTCCCATATTTATCTACAACTCTTTCCAGCGGGGTTACGCAACTGGACATCTGGGTTGCCAAATATTTGCGTTTGCTGGCTCCTTGACAGGAATAGGAGCAGGAATGACCAATGCTTGCATTGCGTACGACAGATATGCAACAATTTCGAATCCATTGGAAGGAAAACTGACTCGCATCAAAGCTTTGGTTATGATATTGGGTATTTGGGTTTACACCGTACCATGGGCTACCCTTCCCTTACTTGAAGTATGGGGCAGATTTGTTCCAGGTGGGTTATGCCGTAACCACTGAAATTATTATTTTTAATTCTCTTCGTAGAGGGATTTCTGACGCAATGTACGTTTGATTACCTGACAGATACTTTTGATAACAAAATGTTTGTTTCTGTGATTTTTACATTTTCTTACGTGATTCCAATGTCGTTGATCATTTACTTTTACAGTCAAATTGTTAAACATGTTGTTGCTCACGAGAATGCTCTAAGGGATCAGGTAAAAATAAAAACACAAAGTCATAAGTATGTTAATTGTTGTGGTCTTTTCAGGCGAAGAAAATGAATGTGGAATCTTTACGAAGCAATCAAAATATGCAGAAACAGTCGGCAGAAATCCGAATAGCCAAAGTTGCTGTTGTAATATGTTTCCTGTTTGTTGCTTCCTGGACTCCGTATGCTGTTATGGCTTTGATAGGAGCATTCGGAAATAAGATGCTGTTGACACCAGGTATCACCATGATACCAGCATGTACTTGCAAATTTGTTGCCTGCTTGGATCCATACGTCTACGCATTGAGTCATCCTCGCTACAGAGCTGAATTGCAGAACAAACTACCCTGGTTGGCCATTAAAGAACCCAACGCTGATGAATCTAAATCAACCAATACTGCGGTAACTACTTCGTCTGCAGCGGCGACATAAACAACCAAAAGTGACGGATATGGCTCGTACTGACCAGGCTATTCTTAAAATTCTATTCAATCGAATTTTGCCTATTATGTTTATTTAAACATTTGTCTTGTTTTTACCTTTTTATAAAATTGTAGGTATTTTGGCTAGATCACGTTTAATGTAAAAAAGAAAACAAAAATGAGTTAAATTAAAATTAAAATATACAAAACAATAGTTTACTTCGCGCCAATTTAAAATAAAGAAGCTGACCTTCGTAACTGAGTGGTAGTGGAAGTTAGATGAGATGATTTTTGGGTGAGTATAATTTTTTTTAAAGTAATTAACATTACTCCAAATGAACCGATAAAATACGTTGAAAAGCTGTTTTGTTTATGAAATATTGGTTAAACCAAAGTTTTTTTGTTGTTCAGTTGCAGTTTAAACCAAAAAGTTTGGATTAACCAATGAAATACTTTGAAAAGCTGTTTTTTACGCAATATTTGGATTAACCCAAATTTGACCTAAATCTTACAAAAATTTAAAATTTAGGTTTAATAATTAAAATTGAATTTTATTGAACAACAAAAGTCGATAAAATAAGCGTTTCCTTTCCGTTTATTAGTTTTAAAGAAAACTGTCGACAGCCAGTATGGATTTTTCTGCATTCATTCGGTTGCCACTAGAGGGATCCCGGTTACCTTGTAGGGTAATTACCCTCAACTGCGAGGTAATTCACAGGTTTCCCAAGGTTTACATTTTCTGTTAATCTTGTTATCAACTCATCTCGATAATTGCAAATTGATTTGTTGTTCTACGCACTTCCATTGATTTTCTTTCTTAAACCAAAAATAGCTTCTAATTTAATATTGGCTTTAGCTGTTTCTTTCAATGCTTTCCCAAAATTGCAATAAGCTTATAATCACATAGAATGTATTTAACCTGATGATTGCCAAATAAATAATTAGCTGACCTAAACTTGTGGAATTTTACTACCATTGTGTGGTTCTTGCAAAATTATATAAATTTCGTTCTCCACTGAGATAGCATTAGTTAGTTTATTGTAGCATATAGATCGGATGTTTAGATAACTGGTAAATTTTTAAATTCAATTTGATATTTAGCTAAACTTGAATTAACACAGCAGCTGTTCTTTTACTGAAGCAGCTGAATTCAACTTTAATAACTTTTAAATTTGATCGTTTCTGGTGCATCGCCATTTTGACAAGACCAGATAACAGCAATGAAAACACAAGATTTTCCAAAGCTATCAGCAAAAAGGATAAACAAGGTCTCGGGATTACAGGAATAGCGAAGCGATTCAATGCAGCTCTAAAGAAGCTGGACAGCATGGATTTTAGAAGGATCTACAATTCAGAAAGTTTAGAAAAAGTCATGGAAGCTAATATGGACACGTTTTCTGATTGAAGTGGGGAATACCCCACAAAATACTTGGGGTATTTTATACCCCTCGGATGCGAGACCTTGCGAGAAAGAGTTAGTGACGAGTTAAAAATTGAAAAATCAATCGTCTAAGTGTCACCCGAAAACAAGAGTCTTTTTTCAATTGAATAATTGTTCGGTAGTAACAATAAATTTAAACTAATTAAACAAATAAACGAACGAATAAAAAATTTATGGCCCGTCTTGTTTAAAAAAGTCAACTTGGAGAAAGGTTTTGAAAAGTAGGGCGGTTTTTACAGCTACAAACATTTGTAAAGTTAATGTATAACTTTTAATTAAATTTTTTTCATAGTTTTAACTATAAAAGTTTTATAAAAAAATAATCACAGAAAAATGTAAAATTATTACATTTCCAAACATAAATGTTTGAATTTTGATTTATATTCAAATTGAATGAATTTTTTGAGAGTTAACTTGTCTAAAAAATTTAAATGAGGCCAACATTTTTTGAATTATGAGAAATTAAAAATTTAATTGATTTGGAAAGATGTACTGTCTCCAATTAAAAGTGCTCTTTATTCTAGATTAGGTGATATATTCAGGACTATTCTGAATCCTACTTGGGTTATTTTAAGCAGGTGTTAAATGGTTTTTCGCCAGTACGAATTTTAAACTTGATAGTGCAATGTGTAAAACTGTGTTATTTTGCATTAATCTTCTTAAGGATCTTAAAAATCCTCGATTACTATTTTTCTTTTACAGTGAGACATGGTGAGAAAATTTCCTAAAATTTTCTATAATTTACTAAGATTTTCTAAAATTTTCTAGGATTTCCTAAGATTTTCTAGATTTCATAGGATGTCCAGAGCCGGATTAAGGATATACGAGGCCTGGGGCGATTTTTTTTGGAGGCCCCTTGACCTTGCATGTCTTGACAAAATGCACCGCTGGCGAAAATTTTTGATTTTTCAAGGTCAACTGCGCTTAGAGCAAAAGTAAATTTTTTGAAAGAATACTAATTATTATACATTCTTTATTATACTTTTTTTTTTATATAACACAGGTGTACATACATTAACATTTTAAAAGCTTTTGTTTCTCTTACTTTAAAATTTTCTTCTAGAAATTTTGAGGTCCGGGGCTGCAGCCCTAAGGGGGGCTAACTGCTCCCTCTTAATCCGGCTCCTAGGATGTTTTAGGATTTACTAAGATTTTGTGATATTTTCTAAGATTTTCTAGAATTTCTTTGGATTTCGTTAAACTTTTTAGGATTTCATTGTATTATTTCCTTGGATTTTCTAGCATTTCTTAAAATTTTGTTGGATTTCCTGAGCTTTCCCAGAATTCCCTAAGATTTCCTAGAATTCAATAAGATTTCCTCGAATTCCCTAAGATTTCTTTGAATTCAATTAGATTTCCTTATAATTATTAGAATTCTTTGAAATTTCCTAAGACTTCCTAGATTTTATAAGATTTAATAGAATTTACTAAGATTTTGTGAGATTTTCTAAGATTTACTAGAATTTCATTACATTTCTTTGGATTTCGTTAGATTTTTAAAGATTTCTTAAGATTTCATAGATTTAATAGGATTTCCTAGAATTTACAAGGGTTTACTGAGATTTACTAAGATTTTCTGAAATTTTTTTAGATTCTTTAGATTTCTTTAGACTTCGTTAGATTTCCTTGGATTCCCAGGATTTCTTAAGATTTTGTAGGATTTCTATTTTTTCTAGAATTCTCTAAGATTTCTTTGAATTCCATTAGATTTCCTAATATTTTTAGAACTTTTTGAAATATCCTAAGACTTGTGAGATTTCCTAGAATTTCTTTGGATTTTGTTAGATTTTTTAGGATTTCTTAAGATTTTCTAGATTTTATAAGATGTCCTAGAATTTGCAACGGTTTACTGAGACTTACTAAGATTTTCTGCAATTTGTTTAGATTGTTTAGATTTCTTTAGACTTCGTTAGATTTCCTTGGATTTCCTAAGATTTTCTAGAATTCTCTAAGATTTCTTTGAATTATTTCCTAATTATTTTTTATTTCCTAATACTTTTTAGAATATTTTGAAATATCCGAAGACTTCCTGGATTTCCTAGAATTTACTAAGAATTTTTAGAATTTCCTTAAATTTTGGATTATGTTAGATTTTTTTTTAGGAATTCTTAATATTTCGTTGGATTTCCTAAGCGTTTTTTGAATTCCATTAGATTTTTTTGAATTCCATTAGATTATCTAATTATATTTTAGAATTATTTGAAGTTTTCTAAGACTTTCTGGATTTCATAAGATTTCCTAGAATTTACAAGGGTTTACCAAGATTTTATGCATTTTCTATAAATTTCTTTGGATTTAGTTAGATTTCTTACGATTTCTTAAGATTTTGTTGGATTTCCTAAGATTTCTTTGAATTCCCTAAGATTTTTTTGAATTCCATTAGATTTTTTTGAATTCTATTAGATTATCTAATAATTTTTAGAAATTTTTGAAATCTTTTACGTCTTCCTAGATTTCATAAGATTTCCTAGAATTTACTAAGATTTTTAAGATTTTCTAAGATTTCTTAAAATTTCCTTTGAAAGGAAATCCTTAGGATTTTTTATGATTTCCTAGATTTCATAAGATGTTCTAGAATTTTCAAGAATTTACAGAGATTTAATAAGATTTGCTGAAATTTCTATATATTTCTTTGGACTTCGTTAGATTTCCTAGGATTTCTTAAAATTTTGTAGGATTTCCTAAGATTTCTATGAAATCCATTAGATTTCCTTATAATTTTTAGAATTTTTTGAAATTTCTTAAGACTTCCTAGATGTTCTAGAATTTACAAGGGTTTACTGAGATAATAAGATTTTCCGCAATTTCTTTGGATTTTCTTTAGATTTTTTAGAAATTCTTAATATTTCGTTAGATTTCCTAAGATTTCCTAGATTATACTAATATTTACAAAAATAATATTTTTTACATTTTACGTACCTACATGCTGAATTTCCATAAATTTACTTCATTTCTGAGATTCTCTAGAGTATTTTAAAATTTCTTTGGATTTCATTAAATTTCTTTGGATTTCCTAGGGTTTTTTAAGATTTCCTAGAATTACCTAAGATTTCTTTTAATTTCATTAGATTTCTTTATGCATTCTATAAATTGTTAAGATTTATTGAAATTTCCTAAGATTGTCTTGAATTTTCTACGATTTCTAAAGATGTCCTAGAATTTATTAAGATTTGGTGGGTTCTTCTAAGATTTTCTAGAATTTATTTAGATTTTATAAGAATATTTGGAATTTCCTAGGATTTCTTAAGATTTCCCAAGAGTTCTGTGGATTTCCATAATTTCCTTGGATTTCTAAGATTGCCTTGCATTTCCTAAGTTTTCCTGAAATTTCTCAAAACTTCCTCAAATTTTCTCAGATTTCTCTTCACTTACACAGATTTTCCCAGCAATTCCCTCCTTGGGTGAAGTTAGGTTAGAGGTTAGGCTGGAGGTAAGTTTACAGGATAGGTTAGAGCTATGAATTACACTTTTTTTTTTTTAAAGGTGGTGATACTTAAATGGGAATGAGATGTTGAAAATTATTCTAATGTAACGGCGATGCGATCATATTTAAATTTTTTTTGAATGGTTTAACTGAGATTTGAATTAATTTTACGACATTTTGACGTTGAATTAACGTGTATTTAAGCAATTACTGGAGGGTATTTTATATTTTGTATTGAAAGACCGACACCTTGAGTTTTTGCGACTGGGAGGTCTGGGGGATATGGAATACATCTTACTTCCTTTCATATTTTGAATGCGACTATCCTGAATGGAGACAATAAAGGATGTTTTTTTTTTAATAGAAACGAACTGATTATATTATTTAAACTTGAATGCCTTAAAGACAACACAGGCTTTTGATCTTGGAATAAGAAGTTTTTAGATTTTCTAATATCTCAAAGCTAAACTTTTATTTTAATATAATTAAAAAAAATCTACTTTCTGTTATTCAAACCAGGACAATAATATTATATTTAATACTAAATGATTTATAAATCAAGGCAACGAATTATTGTAGATACTATTTACGTAATGTAGGATTGATTATTCAATTTTGTTGCTGTATCACATGTAAATTTTAAAATTAGTTTCTATTATTGTAAATCCTATAAATTATAATTTGATCAACTGTTATAAATGCATTTGTGGGGATTGTATTGATTTTTGATGCATTTAATTATAATAAATCCGTGCTAATCTTTAATGCAATTAATTTAAACTATGCTGGTATATAAAACGACACAAAACTGCGTTTAGCATTGTTGGTGTAAAATGAGAGAAAGAAGTTAGTAGTGGTAGAGAAAATGCATAACTTCACTGTGACTGCACTCCGGTACTCTCAAAACAAGTAAGTCAGAAAATTCCATAATTATGTTTGATAAGTAGATTCGTTTACTAAATGCACTGTTTATAGATTGTCCACTGATGGTGTACGTTTATTGGCATGGGATGTACCAGAATCGGAACTGATACATATAAATGACCATTGGTTAGTTTTTCCCGAGCCCGAAGCTTCTTTGCACTTCCTCCTGGGTATTTTATACGCTGGAATCACCATAGCTTCCCTTATAGGAAATGGTCTGGTAATGTGGATTTTTACAACGTAAGTAACATGAAAATCCAAAACAATGGTAACTAATGCTTTACTTGCAGAGCGAAAAACCTACGGACTCCTTCCAATATGTTCATTGTAAATTTAGCATTCTGTGATTTTATAATGATGTCCAAAATGCCTCTGTTTGTTTATTATTCCTTTAATCGGTTAACAATGAGACACTTGATTTGCCAAATATTTGGCTTTATTGGTTCCTTATCGGGAATAGGAGCAGGAATGACCAACGCCTGTATTGCTTACGATAGGTATGCAACCATCTCGAATCCATTGGAAGGAAAGCTTTCCCACACGAAGGCTTTGGTGATGGTACTGGGGGTTTGGATTTATACCACGCCTTGGGCTGTTCTTCCCTTTGTGGAAGTATGGGGCAGATTTGTACCGGGTTAGTATGTAGGAAACCAATTACACCGTTTAAATTAATTTTGTATTTTAGAGGGATTTTTAACGCAGTGCAGTTTTGATTATCTGACCGATACATTTGATAATAAAATGTTTGTGGCAGTAATTTTTACGTTTTCCTACGTCATTCCAATGTCGATGATCGTTTTCTTCTACAGCCAAATTGTGAAACATGTGGTTGCCCACGAAAAAGCGTTAAAAGAACAGGTATTTATGGCAAACGGAATAAATTTAAGTCGATTCAATGTGGATTTTGCAGGCAAAGAAAATGAACGTTGAATCTTTACGGAGCAATCAAAATATGCAAAAGCAGTCGGCTGAAATTCGAATAGCCAAAGTTGCTATTGTAATATGTTTTCTATTTGTTGCTGCCTGGACTCCGTATGCAGTTATGGCGTTGATAGGCGCATTTGGAGACAAGTCGTTATTGACCCCAGGTCTCGCGGTAATACCAGCCTTAAGTTGTAAATTGGTGTCCGTGGTGGATCCAATTGTCTACGCCTTGAGTCATCCTCGATACAGGTTCTCTTCAAGTTAATAATGTTTGAAATTACAAATTAACCTTTTTTTAAGGGTCAAGTGCTTTTACGTGTACCTATATTGATTTATGTTTTCAGGGTCGAATTACAAAAAAAGCTTCCCTGGTTAGCTATTAAAGAATCTAGCCCTGATGACTCTAAATCAATTAAAACTACGGTTACTTCACCACCAGAAGCTGAAACAACATAAAATTGCGGATAGTGCCCATACATTTACAAGTCAATTCTGTTAATTCAATCCAATCTGTTTTTGCTTTTTCCGATTGTTTAAATATTTTTGTTGTTTTAACATTTTTGTAAAAGTGTAGTTATATTGCTCGATCACGTTTATTGTAAAATTAAAAAAATAAAAGTAATACTACGAGTAATAATAATTATATCCCATACTTTAAAATTTAAAAATGTATTTCCTCTTCATAGAATATCAATTAAAAATTTAATGGATTATGTAATCGAAATCGGATGGTTTCTAATTACCTGTACAAAATATCATTTAAATGTTTACATCGTCGTTAGTGGGCGGTTAAAGTAATCGTTTGAAAAATAAACGGGTTTTCTCATCAATGAAGAAAGTAATTCAGCTGGCGATTTTCTTTTCAGTTCTAGCAATATTGTGTCTGGTGAATATAACAACATTTTTTTACCGAAATATTCGTTTGGCTAATTTAAAAAAACTTTATTTACTTAAAAGTTTAGTGTGAACACGACCATTTTATTTAATAAAAAGTTTTGTGTTAAAACTACTGGGCAGGTTTGGCACTAATCCAATAATATCTCGCCAGATACGTTGGTATCTTGGTTTATTCGGATAATTTGTAAATTATAGTTTATATGCTTACTTGTATAAACAGCTTTAACTGTTTAGAAAAACTTCTTTTGAAATTTTTTTGACAAAATTTCTAAGTCGGAATTTTCAGTTAATCAGTTGCCTAAGTTATAGTGTCAATTTTCGGAAACTCAATTGTTTTTTTAAAACACTGAAAAAAATGTTTCATCATTTCGACGAAAAATTCATAATTTTTTGGATATTGATGAACAAATTCATGAATACAATGATTATTTTCATGAATACTACGAATTTTGTTCATCGACGTAAAAACAATGAACATTTTTTAAAATTATTATTATAAAAATTTTAGCTTCTTATTTTTAAGACAGCAAAAATTAGTTTTCGATTTTGAAATTTACTTCAAGATAGATGCTTCTTTCGCAGTGCCGTAACTAGGACTTTTGATGCCTATGATCAAATACGAAAAATGCGCCTTAAACTGAAATGATTTCGGGGGGGCGGGGGGTTTCCCGGTTTTTTAATTTGGTGCAAAATGGCAAATTTTGAGAATTAATTTTAGTTCACACTTCAGCCTACAAGAAAACATAAAATTAGGCGACCTTTTTAATCATTTTAATTTTTTAATTCAAAATTTTGTAAAATTTTAATTTTGGTTCTTCAGGATTCCCACTAATTTTTCAAAATAAATTCTCTGACTTTTTCAAGTTTTCGATTACTTACTAAAATTGAAGATTTTTCCTGATTTTTGGAACTTTGATAAAATTTAGAAATCATAAATTATAATAATTTACAAAAATATGGAAAAATCTTCAATTTTAGTAATCGAAAACTTGGAAAAGTCAGAGAATTTCTCTTTTTTTCTCTTTAATCTCCCCGACTTTCGCTTCAAAATTCAAAATTCCCTGATTTGCCCTGACATAATTTAAATTTTTTTGACTTTTCCAGGTTTTCCAGACAAGTAGGAACCCTGTTCTTAGGATGGCGCCTATATTAAATAAAATAGATTTAATTTGAAATTTTGAATTTCGGCACCTTCATTCAAACGGAGCCTATGGCCGGGGCCATATTGGCCATAACCTAGTTACGGCACTGACAATACATATCCAAAAAGTAACAAGAAGCTATCGCAGAAACGTCACCATTGGCACAGATCGTTCATCCAGATGGTTTAGCCATCACATAGATTGGTCGTGATGGGTCAGCGCGGCCTTCAGGCCGCACAATTTGGGTAATCGATTATTAATAAATAATAAAACAGGGTTCCCACTCGTCTGGTAAACCTGAAAAAGTAAGGGAAATTATTTTTTGGGAAACATTAAAAAATAAAATTAATTGTAAAAATTACTTGTTTTTTTTCTGTAAATTATTAAAATTTAATAAGTATTTCAGGCAAGAAAAGAGGTAAACTTCATAAGACTTGCAAACTGTCCGGAATACAAAAACCTCAGTGCAACCTACCAGAATGTGGTATTCAAAAAGGATAAAAAAGGCAAATCTGTTTCAGTGAGATTTGACTACGTAGTTACGAAGGAAATTAAAAGGATGATGGTAAATTTGTTCAATTTTAACAAAAGTTTTTGATTTTTATTTTTTTTTGATTAGATGACCGTAACCTTGAAGAAATGTGTTACCGAAAATCTTGATAGTTGTGAATATTACATGAAAGATTTCAAAATTAGCCATTTGTGCGACATAATGGGTCAAAAGAATCAGATATGGAGTGAGGCTCTGGTAAACTCTAATTTTCCAAGGAGTTGTCCCATACCTGCGGTATACAAAATCACATATCTACTAGAAACTTACGTTTTTAATTTTTTATTTTGTAGGGAACGTACAACTTAAATGATACCAAGCTTGACAGTGACATGCAGCTTACCTTGCTGCCAGTTCCAGTTGCTTTATGGAAAATTAAGCTTCTTGGGTTCGATTCTGCAAATGATAACATCATATACGGTTGTACCTATTTGGAAGTGAAAGTATACTCCGCAAGAAGAAATTGATGATGGGAAAGAAACAGTTAGTCCAGTCATAACAAAGGTCTCAAAGGTCACAAGGCAATTTCATCATTTTGAATGAAGCAAAATTTTCTATAGAATTTATTGTTAATGTTTATGCCTAATTTCCTTATCTAAAAGTTAAAAAAAATACTTATTTTCATTTTACCCTCCCCCAATCATTTTCTTTGTTCAGTACGAACAAAATTTGATGAAAATTTTTATTTATTTATTTATTAATTTGTTATTTCTATGACTTCATATGTGAAATAGTCCTGGCAATGCAATCCTTTTCGTCAAAATGCAGATTAAATGATGCTGTTGACTCGAAAAAAACCATTGAAACATGGAAGGTCAACTAATAAAATAGCTAGGAATATAAAATTATAACCGAATACAATTTTAATGGAATATTAATGATCCTGATTTTTTGCAATGAAAATAAAATTGTATTTAATTATATATTTTCAAAATTCAACCCAATGTTAATAACTGAATATTAGAATAAACCTAGCAGTGGCAATCTAAACTTGCAATGAAAACTATAAATCTGTTCATGATTTTTTTCTTGGTTCCAGACATATGCGTGGTAAGCTTGGCTTCGCTGAACTTTTCAAAAATATTATTAATATTAATTATTTTGCAGGCAAAAAAAGATGTAAACTTCCTAAGACTTGGAAACTGTCCAGAATACAAAAACTACACTGTGGTACTCCAGAACGTAGTATTTACAAGAAATAATAAAGCCAAATCTGTTGCACTGAGATTTGGTGTATTATTTAAGAAAACAGTTAAAAGGATTGCGGTAAATTGGCACCAAACAAATAAACTTTTTTTTACTGTTTCTTTTACTCAGGTTTTGATGAGCTTGAAGAAATGTGATAACTCTGGTAATCTTGATACCTGTGAATATTTTATGAATGATTTCAAAATTAATAACGTCTGTGACATAATGGGCCAAAAAAATCAGATATGGACGCAAATTTTATCGAATTCAAATTTTCCAAATAGCTGTCCCATAGCTCCGGTACTCAACGTCAGATGCTTTAAATTCAAGTTCTAATATTTATTTTCCAGGGAAGGTACTATTTAAATGATACCAAGCTGGATAATGATATGCACATATCTTTGATTCCAATTCCAATCGCTTTGTGGAAAATGAAATTTTTTACATATGATTCTGAAAACGACAACGTCATGGTTACTTGTGTCGATTTGGATTTAAAAGTGTACAACGTAAGGAAAAATTAACAATTGGGAATACCAAATTATTCTAGACAATTTTGTAAAATTAATTTTAAAATTAAAAATGTTGTGACTCATTTAAGCAATGCAGTAATAATAAAAATATATGAAAAGATTTTGTTTGAAGTCTGCGTGCGTATATTTATAACCATAATTTTTCATTTTTTGACAACATAGCTCCAAAGATATCGGATAGAATTAATTAACACCTGCGAGAATTTTGAAAAACTTGATAAATCATCATACAATTTAATCGGATCAAGAAGGCGGAAAACAAATTTATCAAAATGGATATAAATAGCCGTGGGAATACACGAAGAGGGCAGTCCTCTCGAGTTTTATTATAAATATACACCGAATATTATTTTAATGGTTTATTAATGATTAAGATTTGTTTTGTTGTATAAACAATGGAAATTAGATTACATTACACCAAATTATATATTTTCAAAATGTATTGAAACGTAAAAATTATTTATAATTTAAAACATGCATTTTTTGGGGCGAAAACTTAGCTTTGATTTTTCAAAATCCGCAAAAAATGTATATATGGGATTTTTATTACTTCGTACGAGTTTATTAACGTGACCCCCCCCCATTTTTTGAGATATAAGAAAATTATCTATATTATAAAACACAATCTTTTAAAAAATGTTAAACTTTTATAAATTTGGATATTTCTTGAATTGCAAAATTCAAATTTTGTTTTAGATTTTTTTTAGCTTTTTATCCTTTTTCGAATTATCTAAATTCAACACTTCAGTGTTGACAATAATATTATTAATAATTAATATTAATATAATAATGGAATCTCATTACATTATAAGAATAATTTAAATTTTGATAATATTTTGTATAATTTAAATTATTTAAAATTATTTTTTATAATCACCAACATTTTTTTAATGGCTTCTTAATGACTCCGATGTTTTTACACATTTAGATAATGAAAATTTAATTGGATTCTACATACCAGTTGAGAATTTATTATCCTTGATTGTTGTGGTCTCCAAATGAAGATCATAATTTTGTTATTGATTGCAGAAATATGTCTGGTAAGCATCCCAAACAGCATTTTGAACCTAAAAAAGGCAGCTGTCTGACAGTCAGCCATTAGCTTGCTAAAAGCCAGCTATTGAAATTTTGGGGGTAGCGAGTGAATTATTTTTCGTAAATCGATAATTCAATTTTATAGTCGTGTAAAAAAATTCCACAATCCAACTGATTTCAAAGGAATATTTTTTTAGGCAAGAAAAGAAGTCGAGTTAATAAGACTTGCCAACTGTCCAGAGTACAAAAATTACACCATAGTCTACAAGAACTTAATTTTCAAAAGGAATAAAAGCGGCACACCTGTTTCAGTAAAATTTGATTTGATATTTAAGAAGGAAGTTAAAAGATTAGTGGTAAATTATCAAAAAAAAATAGAATTACTTAATTTATCGTTTCGCTTAGGCTTCGCTGACCGTGAGGAAATGCGATAACTCGGGAAATCTTGATAGTTGTGAATATTACATGAAGGATTTTAAGGTTAACAATGTCTGCGACATGGTGGGGAACAAAAATCAGATATGGAGTGAAACCGTATCAAATTCTAATTTTCCAAAAAGTTGTCCTATATCTGCGGTAAATAATTTCAGATACCTTAATTTTAGGTTACTGTTTTTTATTTTACAGGGAACGTACAGAGTAAACGATACCAAGCTTGATGGTACCCTGCGGCTGGCCTTGATGCCAATTCCAAGCGCTTTATGGAGAATTAAATTGTTTTCCTACGATTCTGGAAGTAACAATGTTATGATTTGTTGCACAGAAGTGGATTTGAGAATATACAGCACAAGAAGAAATTCATAATGGGAATCCCCCAATACTTAAAAATACAAATGTTTTTCTTTTAATTATAAATGTACAATAATTAAATAAAGAATTTTTTTGAAAATTATAAACAATTAAAAACAGAGTTCCCAGCTCTTGTAGTCTCATACCGTCCAAATACAACCTAACACCACTTCAGTGTTGAGCTACTCAGAAAATTGAAGTTCTCTTAGGATACGCCCCTTTTAGGTTGGTATAATACGAAGAGCCAATCAGAAACTTCGATTACCGAAGAGACTTCAGCGTTAGCGAAGTAAACGTTTCCATATTGTTAATTATTATTTTTTACAATGACCAACATTTTTTTAATGGTTTATTAATGGTTTAATACTGGAAAATTTAATTTTATTCTACCAGAATTATAAACGTATAATACGAAGAGCCAATCAGAAACTTCGATTACCGAAGAGACTTCAGCGTTAGCGAAGTAAACGTTTCCATATTGTTAATTATTATTTTTTATAATGACCAACATTTTTTTAATGGTTTATTAATGGTTTAATACTGGAAAATTTAATTTTATTCTACCAGAATTATAAACGTATTAGTCGAGAATTATCCTTTATTATTGTGGTCTCCAAATGAAGACCATAATTTTTTTCACGCTCTTCTTATTGGTTTCAGAGATATGTCTGGTAAGCATAAGCAAATTGCTGGCTAATTAAACTGTTTCGCAGTTAGAATACAGCAGCAGAATAGCGCTTAAAATGCAGCAATATTATCAGTTTATTTGCTTGGTAAAAAGCAGTAATGTCCGACTGAAATTGCTAAAATTACTTCTCGCAAATTGATAATTTAATTTTATTGTAATTGACATTTTGGAAATTATGAAAAATTAAACTCGACACTTTCAAATGAATATATTTTAGGCAAGAAAAGAGGTCGAGTTAGTAAGACTTGGAAGCTGTCCAGAATATAAAAATTACACCGCAATCTACCAGAACATAGTTTTAAAAAGGAATAAAATCGGCAAAGTTGTTTCAGTGAAACTTGAAATGGTATTTAAGAAGGAAGTTAAAAGGATAGTGGTAAATTAGGGAAAAAATAAAATTTCTTAATTTATCCGTTTGCTTAGGTTGCGATGACCGTGAGGAAATGCGATAACTCGGGAAATCTCGATAGTTGCGAATATTACATGAGAGATTTCAGGATTAACAATGTCTGTGACATTGTAGGGAGCAAAAATCAGCTATGGAGTGAAGCTCTATCAAATTCCAATTTTCCAACCAGTTGCCCTATATCTGCGGTAATTAATATCGGACACCTCAATTTTAAGTTACGGCTTTTTATTTTTTAGGGAACGTACAAATTAAATGAAACCAAGCTTGATGGTTACGTGCAGCTTACTTTGATTCCAATTCCAACCGCTTTATGGAAAATTAAGTTGTTTTCCTACGATGCTGGAAATAACAATGTTCTGTTTTGTTGCACCGATTTGGATATGAGAATATACAGCACAAGAAGAAATGCATAAAGGGAATACCCCAACACAAATGTTTTTTTTTTTGCAAATTATTGAACTTACATGCAGCACTCGGTTTGATTTATTTCCTCTCTCTTTGAATTTTTTCACACACTTATTATCTATATATTTTCTTCTTTATTGTTATTTGTATGCTAACCACTCAGACTAAATATATAATATTATTCTATTATATGTTATTTTTGTCTTTGCTTCGATATTGAATTTATGAACAATATTCATTGAATTTATGAACAATGTGCATTGAATTTATGATCAAAAATTCATTGAATTTATGAACGAATTTCATTGAATTTATGAACAAAATTCATTGAATTTATGAACAACATTCATAAATTTATGAACAAAATGCATTGAATTTATGAACAAAATTCATTGATTTTATGAACAAAATTCATTTAATTTATGAACAAAATTCATTGAATTTATGAACAAAATTCATTGAATTTATGAAGAACATTCATTGAATTTATGAACAAAATTCATTGAATTTATGAACAACATTCATTGATTTTATGGACAAATTTAATAGAATTTATGAGCAAAATTCATTGAATTTATGAACAAAAGTCATTGAATTTATGAAAAATATTAATTGAATTTATGAACAAAATGCATTGAATTTATGAACAAAATTCATTGAATTTATGAACAAAATTAATTGATTTTATGAACAAATTCATTGAATTTATGAACAACATTCTATGATTTTATGAACAAAATTCATTGAATTTATGAACAAAAGTTATTGAATTTATGAACAAAATTCATTGAATTTATGAACAACATTCATTGAATTTAAGAACAAATTTCATTGAATTTATGAACAAAATGCATTGCATTTATGAACAAAATTCGTTGAATTTATGAACAATATTCATTGAATTTATGAACAAAATGCATTGAATTTATGAACAAAATTCATTGAATTTATGAACAAATTTCATTGAATTTTAGAACAAAATTCATTGAATTAATGAACAAAATTCATTGAATTTATGAACAAAATTCATTGATTTTATGAACAAAAGTCATTGAATTTATGAACAACATTCATTCATTTTATGAACAAAATTTATTGAATTTATGAACAAAATTCATTGAATTTATGAACAACATTCATTGAATTTATGAACAAATTTCATTGAATTTATGAACAAAATGCATTGAATTTATGAACAAAATTCGTTGAATTTATGAACAATATTCATTGAATTTATGAACAAAATGCATTGAATTTATGAACAATATTCATTGAATTTATGAACAAAATGCATTGAATTTAAGAATAAAATTCGTTGAATTTATGAACAAAATTCATTGAATTTATGAACAAATTTCATTGAATTTATGAACAAAATTCATTGATTTTATGAACAAAATTCATTGAATTTATGAACAACATTCATTGAATTTATGAACAAATTTCATTGAATTTATGAACAAAATGCATTGAATTTATGAACAAAATTCGTTGAATTTATGAACAATATTCATTGAATTTATGAACAAAATGCATTGAATTTATGAACAAAATTCGTTGAATTTATGAACAATATTCATTGAATTTATGAACAAAATGCATTGAATTTATGAACAAAATTCATTGAATTTATGAACAAAATGCATTGAATTTAAGAATAAAATTCGTTGAATTTATGAACAAAATTTATTGAATTTATGAACAAATTTCATTGAATTTTAGAACAAAATTCATTGAATTAATGAACAAAATGCATTGAATTTATGAACAAAATTCATTGATTTTATGAACAAAAGTCATTGAATTTATGAACAACATTCATTGATTTTATGAACAAAATTTATTGAATTTATGAACAAAATTCATTGAATTTATGAACAACATTCATTGAATTTATGAACAAATTTCATTGAATTTATGAACAAAATGCATTGAATTTATGAACAAAATTCGTTGAATTTATGAACAATATTCATTGAATTTATGAACAAAATGCATTGAATTTATGAACAATATTCATTGAATTTATGAACAAAATGCATTGAATTTAAGAATAAAATTCGTTGAATTTATGAACAAAATTCATTGAATTTATGAACAAATTTCATTGAATTTATGAACAAAATTCATTGATTTTATGAACAAAATTCATTGAATTTATGAACAACATTCATTGAATTTATGAACAAATTTCATTGAATTTATGAACAAAATGCATTGAATTTATGAACAAAATTCGTTGAATTTATGAACAATATTCATTGAATTTATGAACAAAATGCATTGAATTTATGAACAAAATTCATTGAATTTATGAACAAAATGCATTGAATTTAAGAATAAAATTCGTTGAATTTATGAACAAAATTTATTGAATTTATGAACAAATTTCATTGAATTTTAGAACAAAATTCATTGAATTAATGAACAAAATGCATTGAATTTATGAACAAAATTCATTGATTTTATGAACAAAAGTCATTGAATTTAAGAACATCATTCATTGATTTTATGAACAAAATTTATTGAATTTATGAACAAAATTCATTGAATTTATGAACAACATTCATTGAATTTATGAACAAATTTCATTGAATTTATGAACAAAATGCATTGAATTTATGAACAAAATTCGTTGAATTTATGAACAATATTCATTGAATTTATGAACAAAATGCATTGAATTTATGAACAATATTCATTGAATTTATGCACAAAATGCATTGAATTTAAGAATAAAATTCGTTGAATTTATGAACAAAATTCATTGAATTTATGAACAAATTTCATTGAATTTATGAACAAAATTCATTGATTTTATGAACAAAATTCATTGAATTTATGAACAACATTCATTGAATTTATGAACAAATTTCATTGAATTTATGAACAAAATGCATTGAATTTATGAACAAAATTCGTTGAATTTATGAACAATATTCATTGAATTTATGAACAAAATGCATTGAATTTATGAACAATATTCATTGAATTTATGCACAAAATGCATTGAATTTAAGAATAAAATTCGTTGAATTTATGAACAAAATTCATTGAATTTATGAACAAATTTCATTGAATTTATGAACAAAATTCATTGATTTTATGAACAAAATTCATTGAATTTATGAACAACATTCATTGAATTTATGAACAAATTTCATTGAATTTATGAACAAAATGCATTGAATTTATGAACAAAATTCGTTGAATTTATGAACAATATTCATTGAATTTATGAACAAAATGCATTGAATTTATGAACAATATTCATTGAATTTATGAACAAAATGCATTGAATTTAAGATAAAAATTCGTTGAATTTATGAACAAAATTCATTGAATTTATGAACAAATTTCATTGAATTTATGAACAAAATTCATTGATTTTATGAACAAAATTCATTGAATTAATGAACAACATTCATTGATTTTATGAACAAAATTCATTGAATTTATGAACAAAATTCATTGAATTTATGAACAAAATTCATTGAAATTATGAACAAAATTCATTGAATTTATGAACAAAATTCATTGAATTTATGAACAACATTCATTGATTTTATGAACAAAATTCATTGAATTTATGAACAAAATTCATTGAATTTATGAACAAATTTCATTGAATTTATGAACAAAATTCATTGATTTTATGAACAAAATTCATTGAATTTATGAACAACATTCATTGAATTTATGAACAAATTTCATTGAATTTATGAACAAAATGCATTGAATTTATGAACAAAATTCGTTGAATTTATGAACAATATTCATTGAATTTATGAACAAAATGCATTGAATTTATGAACAAAATTCATTGAATTTATGAACAAAATGCATTGAATTTAAGAATAAAATTCGTTGAATTTATGAACAAAATTTATTGAATTTATGAACAAATTTCATTGAATTTTAGAACAAAATTCATTGAATTAATGAACAAAATGCATTGAATTTATGAACAAAATTCATTGATTTTATGAACAAAAGTCATTGAATTTATGAACAACATTCATTGATTTTATGAACAAAATTTATTGAATTTATGAACAAAATTCATTGAATTTATGAACAACATTCATTGAATTTATGAACAAATTTCATTGAATTTAAGAACAAAATGCATTGAATTTATGAACAAAATTCGTTGAATTTATGAACAATATTCATTGAATTTATGAACAAAATGCATTGAATTTATGAACAAATTTCATTGAATTTATGAACAAAATGCATTGAATTTATGAACAACATTCATTGAATTTATGAACAAATTTCATTGAATTTATGAACAAAATGCATTGAATTTATGAACAAAATTCGTTGAATTTATGAACAAAATGCATTGAATTTAAGAATAAAATTCGTTGAATTTATGAACAAAATTTATTGAATTTATGAACAAATTTCATTGAATTTTAGAACAAAATTCATTGAATTAATGAACAAAATGCATTGAATTTATGAACAAAATTCATTGATTTTATGAACAAAAGTCATTGAATTTATGAACAACATTCATTGATTTTATGAACAAAATTTATTGAATTTATGAACAAAATTCATTGAATTTATGAACAACATTCATTGAATTTATGAACAAATTTCATTGAATTTATGAACAAAATGCATTGAATTTATGAACAAAATTCGTTGAATTTATGAACAATATTCATTGAATTTATGAACAAAATGCATTGAATTTATGAACAAATTTCATTGAATTTATGAACAAAATGCATTGAATTTATGAACAACATTCATTGAATTTATGAACAAATTTCATTGAATTTATGAACAAAATGCATTGAATTTATGAACAAAATTCGTTGAATTTATGAACAAAATGCATTGAATTTATGAACAAAATTCGTTGAATTTATGAACAAAATTCATTGAATTTATGAACAAATTTCATTGAATTTATGAACAAAATTCATTGATTTTATGAACAAAATTCATTGAATTTATGAACAACATTCATTGAATTTATGAACAAATTTCATTGAATTTATGAACAAAATTCATTGATTTTATGAACAAAATTCATTGAATTTATGAACAAAATGCATTGAATTTATGAACAATATTCATTGAATTTATGAACAAAATGCATTGAATTTAAGAATAAAATTCGTTGAATTTATGAACAAAATTCATTGAATTTATGAACAAATTTCATTGAATTTATGAACAAAATTCATTGATTTTATGAACAAAATTCATTGAATTTATGAACAACATTCATTGAATTTATGAACAAAATGCATTGAATTTATGAACAATATTCATTGAATTTATGAACAAAATGCATTGAATTTAAGAATAAAATTCGTTGAATTTATGAACAAAATTCATTGAATTTATGAACAAATTTCATTGAATTTATGAACAAAATTCATTGATTTTATGAACAAAATTCATTGAATTTATGAACAACATTCATTGAATTTATGAACAAATTTCATTGAATTTATGAACAAAATTCATTGATTTTATGAACAAAATTCATTGAATTTATGAACAACATTCATTGAATTTATGAACAAAATGCATTGAATTTATGAACAATATTCATTGAATTTATGAACAAAATGCATTGAATTTAAGAATAAAATTCGTTGAATTTATGAACAAAATTCATTGAATTTATGAACAAATTTCATTGAATTTATGAACAAAATTCATTGATTTTATGAACAAAATTCATTGAATTTATGAACAACATTCATTGAATTTATGAACAAAATGCATTGAATTTATGAACAATATTCATTGAATTTATGAACAAAATGCATTGAATTTAAGAATAAAATTCGTTGAATTTATGAACAAAATTCATTGAATTTATGAACAAATTTCATTGAATTTATGAACAAAATTCATTGATTTTATGAACAAAATTCATTGAATTTATGAACAACATTCATTGAATTTATGAACAAATTTCATTGAATTTATGAACAAAATTCATTGATTTTATGAACAAAATTCATTGAATTTATGAACAACATTCATTGAATTTATGAACAAAATGCATTGAATTTATGAACAATATTCATTGAATTTATGAACAAAATGCATTGAATTTAAGAATAAAATTCGTTGAATTTATGAACAAAATTCATTGAATTTATGAACAAATTTCATTGAATTTATGAACAAAATTCATTGATTTTATGAACAAAATTCATTGAATTAATGAACAACATTCATTGATTTTATGAACAAAATTCATTGAATTTATGAACAAAATTCATTGAATTTATGAACAAAATTCATTGAATTTATGAACAACATTCATTGATTTTATGAACAAAATTCATTGAATTTATGAACAAAATTCATTGAATTTATGAACAAAATTCATTGATTTTATGAACAAAATTCATTGAATTTATGAACAACATTCATTGATTTTATGAACAAAATTCATTGAATTTATGAACAAAATTCATTGAATTTATGAACAACATTCATTGAATTTATGAACAACATTCATTGATTTTATGAACAAAATTCATTGAATTTATGAACAAAATTCATAGAATTTATGAACAAAATTCATTGAATTTATGAACAAAATTCATTGAATTTATGAACAACATTCATTGAATTTATGAACAAAATTCATTGAATTTATGAACAACATTCATTGATTTTATGAACAAAATTCATTGAATTTATGAACAAAATTCATTGAATTTATGAACAAAATTCATTGAATTTATGAACAAAATTCATTGATTTTATGAACAAAATTCATTGAATTTATGAACAAAATTCATTGAATTTATGAACAACATTCATTGATTTTATGAACAAAATTCATTGAATTTATGAACAAAATTCATTGAATTTATGAAGAACATTCATTGAATTTATGAACAAAATTCATTGAATTTATGAACAACATTCATTGATTTTATGAACAAAATTCATTGAATTTATGAACAAAATGCATTGCATTTATGAACAAAATTCGTTGAATTTATGAACAATATTCATTGAATTTATGAACAAAATGCATTGAATTTATGAACAAAATTCATTGAATTTATGAACAAAATGCATTGAATTTAAGAATAAAATTCGTTGAATTTATGAACAAAATTTATTGAATTTATGAACAAATTTCATTGAATTTTAGAACAAAATTCATTGAATTAATGAACAAAATGCATTGAATTTATGAACAAAATTCATTGATTTTATGAACAAAAGTCATTGAATTTATGAACAACATTCATTGATTTTATGAACAAAATTTATTGAATTTATGAACAAAATTCATTGAATTTATGAACAACATTCATTGAATTTATGAACAAATTTCATTGAATTTATGAACAAAATGCATTGAATTTATGAACAAAATTCGTTGAATTTATGAACAATATTCATTGAATTTATGAACAAAATGCATTGAATTTATGAACAATATTCATTGAATTTATGAACAAAATGCATTGAATTTAAGAATAAAATTCGTTGAATTTATGAACAAAATTCATTGAATTTATGAACAAATTTCATTGAATTTATGAAGAACATTCATTGAATTTATGAACAAAATTCTTTGAATTTATGAACAACATTCATTGATTTTATGAACAAAATTCATTGAATTTATGAACAAAATGCATTGCATTTATGAACAAAATTCGTTGAATTTATGAACAATATTCATTGAATTTATGAACAAAATGCATTGAATTTATGAACAAAATTCATTGAATTTATGAACAAAATGCATTGAATTTAAGAATAAAATTCGTTGAATTTATGAACAAAATTTATTGAATTTATGAACAAATTTCATTGAATTTTAGAACAAAATTCATTGAATTAATGAACAAAATGCATTGAATTTATGAACAAAATTCATTGATTTTATGAACAAAATTCGTTGAATTTATGAACAAAATTTATTGAATTTATGAACAAATTTCATTGAATTTTAGAACAAAATTCATTGAATTTATGAACAAAATGCATTGAATTTAAGAATAAAATTCGTTGAATTTAAGAATAAAATTCGTTGAATTTATGAACAAAATTTATTGAATTTATGAACAAATTTCATTGAATTTTAGAACAAAATTCATTGAATTAATGAACAAAATGCATTGAATTTATGAACAAAATTCATTGATTTTATGAACAAAAGTCATTGAATTTATGAACAACATTCATTGATTTTATGAACAAAATTTATTGAATTTATGAACAAAATTCATTGAATTTATGAACAACATTCATTGAATTTATGAACAAATTTCATTGAATTTATGAACAAAATGCATTGAATTTATGAACAAAATTCGTTGAATTTATGAACAATATTCATTGAATTTATGAACAAAATGCATTGAATTTATGAACAATATTCATTGAATTTATGAACAAAATGCATTGAATTTAAGAATAAAATTCGTTGAATTTATGAACAAAATTCATTGAATTTATGAACAAATTTCATTGAATTTATGAAGAACATTCATTGAATTTATGAACAAAATTCATTGAATTTATGAACAACATTCATTGATTTTATGAACAAAATTCATTGAATTTATGAACAAAATGCATTGCATTTATGAACAAAATTCGTTGAATTTATGAACAATATTCATTGAATTTATGAACAAAATGCATTGAATTTATGAACAAAATTCATTGAATTTATGAACAAAATGCATTGAATTTAAGAATAAAATTCGTTGAATTTATGAACAAAATTTATTGAATTTATGAACAAATTTCATTGAATTTTAGAACAAAATTCATTGAATTAATGAACAAAATGTATTGAATTTATGAACAAAATTCATTGATTTTATGAACAAAAGTCATTGAATTTATGAACAACATTCATTGATTTTATGAACAAAATTTATTGAATTTATGAACAAAATTCATTGAATTTATGAACAACATTCATTGAATTTATGAACAAATTTCATTGAATTTATGAACAAAATGCATTGAATTTATGAACAAAATTCGTTGAATTTATGAACAATATTCATTGAATTTATGAACAAAATGCATTGAATTTATGAACAATATTCATTGAATTTATGAACAAAATGCATTGAATTTAAGAATAAAATTCGTTGAATTTATGAACAAAATTCATTGAATTTATGAACAAATTTCATTGAATTTATGAACAAAATTCATTGATTTTATGAACAAAATTCATTGAATTTATGAACAACATTCATTGAATTTATGAACAAATTTCATTGAATTTATGAACAAAATGCATTGAATTTATGAACAAAATTCGTTGAATTTATGAACAATATTCATTGAATTTATGAACAAAATGCATTGAATTTATGAACAAAATTCATTGAATTTATGAACAAAATGCATTGAATTTAAGAATAAAATTCGTTGAATTTATGAACAAAATTTATTGAATTTATGAACAAATTTCATTGAATTTTAAAACAAAATTCATTGAATTAATGAACAAAATGCATTGAATTTATGAACAAAATTCATTGATTTTATGAACAAAAGTCATTGAATTTATGAACAACATTCATTGATTTTATGAACAAAATTTATTGAATTTATGAACAAAATTCATTGAATTTATGAACAACATTCATTGAATTTATGAACAAATTTCATTGAATTTATGAACAAAATGCATTGAATTTATGAACAAAATTCGTTGAATTTATGAACAATATTCATTGAATTAGGAACAAAATGCATTGAATTTATGAACAATATTCATTGAATTTATGAACAAAATGCATTGAATTTAAGAATAAAATTCGTTGAATTTATGAACAAAATTCATTGAATTTTTGAACAAATTTCATTGAATTTATGAACAAAATTCATTGATTTTATGAACAAAATTCATTGAATTTATGAACAACATTCATTGAATTTATGAACAAATTTCATTGAATTTATGAACAAAATGCATTGAATTTATGAACAAAATTCGTTGAATTTATGAACAATATTCATTGAATTTATGAACAAAATGCATTGAATTTATGAACAATATTCATTGAATTTATGAACAAAATGCATTGAATTTAAGAATAAAATTCGTTGAATTTATGAACAAAATTCATTGAATTTATGAACAAATTTCATTGAATTTATGAACAAAATTCATTGATTTTATGAACAAAATTCATTGAATTAATGAACAACATTCATTGATTTTATGAACAAAATTCATTGAATTTATGAACAAAATTCATTGAATTTATGAACAAAATTCATTGAAATTATGAACAAAATTCATTGAATTTATGAACAAAATTCATTGAATTTATGAACAACATTCATTGATTTTATGAACAAAATTCATTGAATTTATGAACAAAATTCATTGAATTTATGAACAAAATTCATTGAATTTATGAACAAAATTCATTGATTTTATGAACAAAATTCATTGAATTTATGAACAACATTCATTGATTTTATGAACAAAATTCATTGAATTTATGAACAAAATTCATTGAATTTATGAACAACATTCATTGAATTTATGAACAACATTCATTGATTTTATGAACAAAATTCATTGAATTTATGAACAAAATTCATAGAATTTATGAACAAAATTCATTGAATTTATGAACAAAATGCATTGAATTTATGAACAATATTCATTGAATTTATGAACAAAATGCATTGAATTTAAGAATAAAATTCGTTGAATTTATGAACAAAATTCATTGAATTTATGAACAAATTTCATTGAATTTATGAACAAAATTCATTGATTTTATGAACAAAATTCATTGAATTAATGAACAACATTCATTGATTTTATGAACAAAATTCATTGAATTTATGAACAAAATTCATTGAATTTATGAACAAAATTCATTGAAATTATGAACAAAATTCATTGAATTTATGAACAACATTCATTGATTTTATGAACAAAATTCATTAAATTTATGAACAAAATTCATTGAATTTATGAACAAAATTCGTTGAATTTATGAACAAAATTCATTGATTTTATGAACAAAATTCATTGAATTTATGAACAACACTCATTGATTTTATGAACAAAATTCATTGAATTTATGAACAAAATTCATTGAATTTATGAACAACATTCATTGATTTTATGAACAAAATTCATTGAATTTATGAACAAAATTCATAGAATTTATGAACAAAATTCATTGAATTTATGAACAAAATTCATTGAATTTATGAAGAACATTCATTGAATTTATGAACAAAATTCATTGAATTTATGAACAACATTCATTGATTTTATGAACAAAATTCATTGAATTTATGAACAACATTCATTGATTTTATGAACAACATTCATTGAATTTATGAACAAAATTTATTGAATTTATGAACAAAATTCATTGATTTATGAACAAAATTCATTGAATTTATGAACAAAATTCATTGAATTTATGAACAAAATTCATTGAATTTATGAACAAAATTCATCGAATTTATGAACAAAATTCATGGAATTTATGAACAAAATTCATTGATTTTATGAACAAAATTCATTGAATTTATGAACAACATTCATTGAATTTGTGAACAAAATTTATTGAATTTATGAACAAAATTCATTGATTTATGAACAAAATTCATTGAATTTATGAACAAAATTCATTGATTTTATGAACAAAATTCATTGAATTTATGAACAAAATTCATTGATTTTATGAACAAAATTCATTGAATTTATGAACAACATTCATTGATTTTATGAACAAAATTCATTGAATTTATGAACAAAATTCATTGAATTTATGAACAACATTCATTGAATTTATGAACAACATTCATTGATTTTATGAACAAAATTCATTGAATTTATGAACAAAATTCATAGAATTTATGAACAAAATTCATTGAATTTATGAACAAAATTCATTGAATTTATGAAGAACATTCATTGAATTTATGAACAAAATTCATTGAATTTATGAACAACATTCATTGATTTTATGAACAAAATTTATTGATTTTATGAACAAAATTCATTGAATTTATGAACAAAATTCATTGATTTTATGAACAAAATTCATTGAATTTATGAACAACATTCATTGATTTTATGAACAAAATTCATTGAATTTATGAACAAAATTCATTGAATTTATGAACAACATTCATTGATTTTATGAACAAAATTCATTGAATTTATGAACAAAATTCATAGAATTTATGAACAAAATTCATTGAATTTATGAACAAAATTCATTGAATTTATGAAGAACATTCATTGAATTTATGAACAAAATTCATTGAATTTATGAACAACATTCATTGATTTTATGAACAAAATTCATTGAATTTATGAACAAAATGCATTGCATTTATGAACAAAATTCGTTGAATTTATGAACAATATTCATTGAATTTATGAACAAAATGCATTGAATTTATAAACAAAATTCATTGAATTTATGAACAAAATGCATTGAATTTAAGAATAAAATTCGTTGAATTTATGAACAAAATTTATTGAATTTATGAACAAATTTCATTGAATTTTAGAACAAAATTCATTGATTTTATGAACAAAATTCATTGAATTTATGAACAAAATTCATTGATTTTATGAACAAAAGTCATTGAATTTATGAACAACATTCATTGATTTTATGAACAAAATTTATTGAATTTATGAACAAAATTCATTGAATTTATGAACAACATTCATTGAATTTATGAACAAATTTCATTGAATTTATGAACAAAATGCATTGAATTTATGAACAAAATTCGTTGAATTTATGAACAATATTCATTGAATTTATGAACAAAATGCATTGAATTTATGAACAATATTCATTGAATTTATGAACAAAATGCATTGAATTTAAGAATAAAATTCGTTGAATTTATGAACAAAATTCATTGAATTTATGAACAAATTTCATTGAATTTATGAAGAACATTCATTGAATTTATGAACAACATTCATTGATTTTATGAACAAAATTCATTGAATTTATGAACAAAATGCATTGCATTTATGAACAAAATTCGTTGAATTTATGAACAATATTCATTGAATTTATGAACAAAATGCATTGAATTTATGAACAAAATTCATTGAATTTATGAACAAAATGCATTGAATTTAAGAATAAAATTCGTTGAATTTATGAACAAAATTTATTGAATTTATGAACAAATTTCATTGAATTTTAGAACAAAATTCATTGAATTAATGAACAAAATGCATTGAATTTATGAACAAAATTCATTGATTTTATGAACAAAAGTCATTGAATTTATGAACAACATTCATTGATTTTATGAACAAAATTTATTGAATTTATGAACAAAATTCATTGAATTTATGAACAACATTCATTGAATTGATGAACAAATTTCATTGAATTTATGAACAAAATGCATTGAATTTATGAACAAAATTCGTTGAATTTATGAACAATATTCATTGAATTTATGAACAAAATGCATTGAATTTATGAACAATATTCATTGAATTTATGAACAAAATGCATTGAATTTAAGAATAAAATTCGTTGAATTTATGAACAAAATTCATTGAATTTATGAACAAATTTCATTGAATTTATGAACAAAATTCATTGATTTTATGAACAAAATTCATTGAATTTATGAACAACATTCATTGAATTTATGAACAAATTTCATTGAATTTATGAACAAAATGCATTGAATTTATGAACAAAATTCGTTGAATTTATGAACAATATTCATTGAATTTATGAACAAAATGCATTGAATTTATGAACAATATTCATTGAATTTATGAACAAAATGCATTGAATTTAAGAATAAAATTCGTTGAATTTATGAACAAAATTCATTGAATTTATGAACAAATTTCATTGAATTTATGAACAAAATTCATTGATTTTATGAACAAAATTCATTGAATTAATGAACAACATTCATTGATTTTATGAACAAAATTCATTGAATTTATGAACAAAATTCATTGAATTTATGAACAAAATTCATTGAAATTATGAACAAAATTCATTGAATTTATGAACAAAATTCATTGAATTTATGAACAACATTCATTGATTTTATGAACAAAATTCATTAAATTTATGAACAAAATTCATTGAATTTATGAACAAAATTCATTGAATTTATGAACAAAATTCATTGATTTTATGAACAAAATTCATTGAATTTATGAACAACACTCATTGATTTTATGAACAAAATTCATTGAATTTATGAACAAAATTCATTGAATTTATGAACAACATTCATTGATTTTATGAACAAAATTCATTGAATTTATGAACAAAATTCATAGAATTTATGAACAAAATTCATTGAATTTATGAACAAAATTCATTGAATTTATGAAGAACATTCATTGAATTTATGAACAAAATTCATTGAATTTATGAACAACATTCATTGATTTTATGAACAAAATTCATTGAATTTATGAACAAAATTCATTGAATTTATGAACAAAATTTATTGATGTTATGAACAAAATTCATTGAATTTATGAACAACATTCATTGATTTTATGAACAAAATTCATTGAATTTATGAACAAAATTCATTGAATTTATGAACAAAATTCATTGATTTTATGAACAAAACTCATTGAATTTATGAACAACATTCATTGATTTTATGAACAACATTCATTGAATTTATGAACAAAATTTATTGAATTTATGAACAAAATTCATTGATTTATGAACAAAATTCATTGAATTTATGAACAAAATTCATTGATTTTATGAACAAAATTCATTGAATTTATGAACAAAATTCATTGAATTTATGAACAAAATTCATCGAATTTATGAACAAAAATCATGGAATTTATGAACAAAATTCATTGATTTTATGAACAAAATTCATTGAATTTATGAACAACATTCATTGAATTTATGAACAAAATTCATTGAATTTATGAACAAAATTCATTGAATTTATGAACAAAATTCATTGATTTTATGAACAAAATTCATTGAATATATGAACAACATTCATTGATTTTATGAACAAAATTCATTGAATTTATGAACAAAATTCTTTGAATTTATGAACAAAATTCGTTGAATTTATGAACAATATTCATTGAATTTATGAACAAAATTCTTTGAATTTATGAACAACATTCATTGATTTTATGAACAAAATTCATTGAATTTATGAACAAAATTCATTGAATTTATGAACAACATTCATAAATTTATGAACAAAATTCATTGAATTTATGAACAAAATTCATTGAATTTATGAAGAACATTCATTGAATTTATGAACAAAATTCATTGAATTTATGAACAACATTCATTGATTTTATGGACAAATTTAATAGAATTTATGAGCAAAATTCATTGAATTTATGAACAAAAGTCATTGAATTTATGAAAAATATTAATTGAATTTATGAACAAAATGCATTGAATTTATGAACAACATTCATTGATTTTATGAACAAAATTCATTGAATTTATGAACAAAATTCATTGAATTTATGAACAAAATTCATTGATTTTATGAACAAAATTCATTGAATTTATGAACAACATTCATTGATTTTATGAACAACATTCATTGAATTTGTGAACAAAATTTATTGAATTTATCAACAAAATTCATTGATTTATGAACAAAATTCATTGAATTTATGAACAAAATTCATTGATTTTATGAACAAAATTCATTGAATTTATGAACAAAATTCATTGAATTTATGAACAAAATTCATCGAATTTATGAACAAAATTCATGGAATTTATGAACAAAATTCATTGATTTTATGAACAAAATTCATTGAATTTATGAACAACATTCATTGAATTTATGAACAAAATTCATTGAATTTATGAACAAAATTCATTGATTTTATGAACAAAATTCATTGAATTTATGAACAACATTCATTGATTTTATGAACAAAATTCATTGAAATTATGAACAAAATTCTTTGAATTTATGAACAAAATTCGTTGAATTTATGAACAATATTCATTGAATTTATGAACAAAATTCTTTGAATTTATGAACAACATTCATAAATTTATGAACAAAATGCATTGAATTTATGAATAAAATTCATTGAATTGATGAACAAATTTAATAGAATTTATGAGCTAAATTCATTGAATTTATGAACAACATTCATTGATTTTATGAACAAAATTCATTGAATTTATGAACAACATTCATTGATTTTATGAACAAAATTCATTGAATTTATGAACAAAATTCATTGAATTTATGAACAAAATTCATTGATTTTATGAACAAAATTCATTGAATTTATGAACAACATTCATTGATTTTATGAACAACATTCATTGAATTTATGAACAAAATTTATTGAATTTATGAACAAAATTCATTGAATTTATGAACAAAATTCATTGATTTTATGAACAAAATTCATTGAATTTATGAACAAAATTCATTGAATTTATGAACAAAATTCATCGAATTTATGAACAAAATTCATGGAATTTATGAACAAAATTCATTGATTTTATGAACAAAATTCATTGAATTTATGAACAACATTCATTGAATTTATGAACAAAATTCATTGAATTTATGAACAAAATTCATTGAATTTATGAACAAAATTCATTGATTTTATGAACAAAATTCATTGAATTTATGAACAACATTCATTGATTTTATGAACAAAATTCATTGAATTTATGAATAAAATTCTTTGAATTTATGAACAAAATTCGTTGAATTTATGAACAATATTCATTGAATTTATGAACAAAATTCTTTGAATTTATGAACAACATTCATTGATTTTATGAACAAAATTCATTGAATTTATGAACAAAATTCATTGAATTTATGAACAACATTCATAAATTTATGAACAAAATGCATTGAATTTATGAATAAAATTCATTGAATTGATGAAGAAATTTAATAGAATTTATGAGCTAAATTCATTGAATTTATGAACAACATTCATTGATTTTATGAACAAAATTCATTGAATTTATGAACAACATTCATTGATTTTATGAACAAAATTCATTGAATTTATGAACAAAATGCATTGAATTTATGAACAAAATTCGTTGAATTTATGAACAATATTCATTGAATTTATGAACAAAATGCATTGAATTTATGAACAATATTCGTTGAATTTATGAACAATATTCATTGAATTTATGAACAAAATGCATTGAATTTATGAACAATATTCATTGAATTTATGAACAAAATGCATTGAATTTAAGAATAAAATTCGTTGAATTTATGAACAAAATTCATTGAATTTATGAACAAATTTCATTGAATTTATGAACAAAATTCATTGATTTTATGAACATAATTCATTGAATTTATGAACAAAATTCATTGAATTTATGAACAAAATGCATTGAATTTATGAATAAAATTCATTGAATTGATGAACAAATTTAATAGAATTTATGAGCTAAATTCATTGAATTTATGAACAACATTCATTGATTTTATGAACAAAATGCATTGAATTTATGAACAAAATTCGTTGAATTTATGAACAATATTCATTGAATTTATGAACAAAATGCATTGAATTTATGAACAATATTCGTTGAATTTATGAACAATATTCATATAATTTTTGAACAAAATGCATTGAATTTATGAACAATATTCATTGAATTTATGAACAAAATGCATTGAATTTAAGAATAAAATTCTTTGAATTTGTGAACAAAATTCATTGAATTTATGAACAAATTTAATTGAATTAAGAACAAAATTCATTGATTTTATGAACATAATTCATTGAATTTATGAACAAAATTCATTGAATTTATGAACAAAATTCATTGAATTTATGAACAACATTCAATGATTTTATGAACAAAATTCATTGAATTTATGAACAAAATTCATTGAATTTATGAACAACATTCATTGATTTTATGAACAAAATTCATTGAATTTATGAACAAAATTCATTGAATTTATGAACAAAATTTATTGATTTTATGAACAAAATTCATTGAATTTATGAACAACATTCATTGATTTTATGAACAAAATTCATTGAATTTATGAACAAAATTCATTGAATTTATGAACAAAATTCATTGAATTTATGAACAACATTCATTGATTTTATGAACAAAATTCATTGAATTTATGAACAAAATTCATTGAATTTATGAACAACATTCATTGAATTTATGAACAAAATTCATTGAATTTATGAACAAAATTCATTGATTTTATGAACAAAATTCATTGAATTTATGAACAACATTCATTGATTTTATGAACAAAATTCATTGAATTTATGAACAAAATTCTTTGAATTTATTAACAAAATTCGTTGAATTTATGAACAATATTCATTGAATTTATGAACAAAATTCTTTGAATTTATGAACAACATTCATTGATTTTATGAACAAAATTCATTGAATTTATGAACAAAATTCATTGAATATATGAACAACATTCATAAATTTATGAACAAAATGCATTGAATTTATGAATAAAATTCATTGAATTGATGAACAAATTTAATAGAATTTATGAGCTAAATTCATTGAATTTATGAACAACATTCATTGATTTTATGAACAAAATTCATTGAATTTATGAACAACATTCATTGATTTTATGAACAAAATTCATTGAATTTATGAACAAAATTCATTGAATTTATGAACAAAATGCATTGAATTTATGAACAAAATTCGTTGAATTTATGAACAATATTCATTGAATTTATGAACAAAATGCATTGAATTTATGAACAAGATTCGTTGAATTTATGAACAATATTCATTGAATTTATGAACAAAATGCATTGAATTTATGAACAATATTCATTGAATTTATGAACAAAATGCATTGAATTTAAGAATAAAATTCGTTGAATTTATGAACAAAATTCATTGAATTTATGAACAAATTTCATTGAATTTATGAACAAAATTCATTGATTTTATGAACATAATTCATTGAATTTATGAACAAAATTCATTGAATTTATGAACAAAATTCATTGAATTTATGAACAACATTCAATGATTTTATGAACAAAATTCATTGAATTTATGAACAAAATTCATTGAATTTATGAACAACATTCATTGATTTTATGAACAAAATTCATTGAATTTATGAACAAAATTCATTGATTTTATGAACAAAATTCATTGAATTTATGAACAACATTCATTGATTTTATGAACAAAATTCATTGAATTTATGAACAAAATTCATTGAATTTATGAACAAAATTTATTGATTTTATGAACAAAATTCATTGAATTTATGAACAGCATTCATTGATTTTATGAACAAAATTCATTGAATTTATGAACAAAATTCATTGAATTTATGAACAAAATTCATTGATTTTATGAACAAAATTCATTGAATTTATGAACAACATTCATTGATTTTATGAACAAAATTCATTGAATTTATGAACAAAATTTATTGAATTTATGAACAACATTCATTGATTTTATGAACTAAATTCATTGAATTTATGAACAACATTCATTGATTTTATAAACAAAATTCATTGAATTTATGAACAAAATTCATTGAATTTATGAACAACATTCATTGATTTTATGAACAAAATTCATTGAATTTAAGAACAAAATTCATTGAATTTATGAACAAAACCCATTGAATTTATGAACAACATTCATTGATTTTATGAACAAAATTCATTGAATTTATGAACAAAATTCATTGAATTTATGAACAAAATTCATTGAAATTATGAACAAAATTCATTGAATTTATGAACAACATTGATTGATTTTATGAACAAAATTCATTGAATTTATGAACAAAATTCATTGAAGTTATGAACAACATTCATTGATTTATGAACAAAATTCATTGAATTTATGAACAAAATTCATTGAATTTATGAACAAAATTCATTGAATTTATGAACAAAATTCATTGAATTTATGAACAAAATTCATTGATTTTATGAACAAAATTCATTGAATTTATGAACAAAATTCATTGAATTTATGAACAAAAGTTATTGAATTTATGAACAAAATTCGTTGAATTTATGAACAATATTCATTGAATTTATGAACAACATTCATTGATTTTATGAACAAAATTCATTGAATTTATGTTAAAAATTCATTGATTTTATGAACAAAATTCATTGAATTTATGAACAAAATTCATTGATTTTATGAACAAAATTCATTGAATTTATGAACAACATTCATTGATTTTATGAACAAAATTCATTGAATTTATGAACAAAATTCATTGAATTTATGAACAAAATTCATTGATTTTTTGAACAAAATTCATTGAATTTATGAGCAAATTTCATTGAATTTATGAACAAAATTCATTGAATTTATGAACAACATTCATTGATTTTACGAACAAAATTCATAGAATTTATGAACACAATTCATTGATTTTATAAACAAATTTAATAGAATTTATGAGCTAAATTCATTGAATTTATGAACAACATTCATTGAATTTATGAACAAAATTCATTGAATTTATGAACAACATTCATAAATTTATGAACAAAATGCATTGAATTTATGAATAAAATTCATTGAATTTATGAACAAAATTCATTGAATTTATGAACAAAATTCTTTGAATTTATGAACAAATTTCATTGAATTTGTGAACAAAAGTCATTGAATTTATGAAAAAAATTCATTCACCTGTAGTTGCTTCGACCCAAAAACAAGCATGTTATGTACGATGTATTTTGAATAAAAATGCATTGAATGAAGTTGACTGTATTTATGAAAATTTTTTGAATTTATGAACAAATTTAATTGAATTTATGAACAAAAGTCATTGAATTTATGAACAAAATTCATTGAATTTATGAGCAAATTTTCATTGAATTCATTTATGAACAACATTCATTGATTTTATGAACAAAATTCATTGAATTTATGAACAACATTCATTGATTTTATGAACAAAATTCATTGAATTTATGAACAAAATTCATTGAATTTATGAACAAAATTCATTGATTTTATGAACAAAATTCATTGAATTTATGAACAACATTCATTGATTTTATAAACAAAATTCATTGAATTTATGAACAAAATTCATTGAATTTACGAACAAAATTCATTGATTTTATGAACAAAATTCATTGAATTTATGAACAACATTCATTGATTTTATGAACAAAATTCATTGAATTTATGAACAGCATTCATTGATTTTATGAACAAAATTCATTGAATTTATGAACAAAATTCATTGAATTTATGAAAAAAATTCATTGATTTTATGAACAAAATTCATTGAATTTATGAACAACATTCATTGATTTTATGAACAAAAGTCATTGAATTTATGAACAAAATTCATTGAATTTATGAACAACATTCATTGATGTTATGAACAAAATTCATAGAATTTATGAACACAATTCATTGATTTTATGAACAAATTTAATAGAATTTATGAGCTAAATTCATTGAATTTATGAACAACATTCATTGAATTTATGAACAAAATTCATTGAATTTATGAACAAAGTTTTTGAATTAAGAACAAATTTCATAGAATTTATGAACAAAAGTTATTGAATTTATGAACAATATTCATTGAATTTATGAACAAAATGCATTGAATTTATGAACAAAATTCGTTGAATTTATGAACAATATTCATTGAATTTATGAACAAAATGCATTGAATGAAGTTGTCTCTATTTATGAAATTTTTATGGTATTTATGAACAAAATTCATTGTATTTATGAACAAAAGTCATTGAATTTATAAATCATCGGAATTCTTTGGAAATTACCGGAATTCTCACACTTGGTTGGAATTCTTTTGAAAATCTCAGGAATTCCTTGAAAACATTGGAATTCATGGAAATCTTTAAAAAATCTCTGGAATTCTTTGGAAATCACTGGAATTCTTGGGAAATCACTATAATTCCTTGGAAAACACTGGAAACCCTTGGAAATCACTTGAATTTTTAGGAATCAACTGGAATGTCCTGAATTTTTTTCAAATTTTATAGAAATTATTGGAATTTCTTGGGAATCATTGGACTTCTTGGAATTCCCTGGAAATCTATAAAAATATTTAAAAATCATCGGAATTCTTTGGAAATCACCGGAAAATTACACGTGGTTGGAATTCTCTTAGAAATTTTTGGAATACCTCGGAAACAGTTGGAATGCACAGCAATCCTTTGAAATCTCTAGAATCTTATGGAAATCACTGGAATTATTTTGAATTAACTGAATTTTTTAAAATTATTTAGAAATATTGGAATTCTTTTTGGATATTATTGGAATTTCTTGGAATTTCCTGAAAATCTATAAAAATCTTTATAAATTTTTGGAATTCTTTGGAAATCACCGGAATTCTTACACTGTTGGAATTCTTTTGGAAATCTTAGGAATTTCTTGAAAACATCGAAATTTATGGAAATCCTTAAAAATCTCTGGAATGCTTTGATAATCACTGAAATTTCTTGAAAATCACTGGAATTTCTGTGAATCAACTGATAATGTCTTGAAATCTTTGAAATTTTCTAGAAATTTTTGGAAATTATTGGCATTTTTTGGAAATTATTGAAATTCCTTATGATTCCTTGGAAATTTACATATAAAATTTTTTATAAATCCCTGAAATTCTTTGGAATTTTTTGTAAATCTTTGGAATAGGTAGAAAATTACTGGAATTCTTATTAATCATTGGAAATCACTAGAATTCTTATGAAACCATGGACATTTTTGGTAATCACTTGATAAGGATTCTTTGGAATTCTGAATCTTGTGTACACAAATTTATCTGGATATTTGACCCCTGTTCGCGACTGTTGATGTTCAAACGTCGCGAATAAAGGCTCATTGGAGCTCGAACAGAACTGACTAATACTCGAAAAATTTAATAAACATTGGGGACATCGAGCTTCCTGTTAGGCCATATAAGATTGGCTCTTTAAAATTTAAAAGCTGAAAAAGTGAATACTGCAATCTTTTCAGAATATTTTGAATAAACCAGAGTTTCTGAAGCCTAAAAATGGTATTACCGATTTTATGGTTAGTTTTGACAAACCGCTGGTTTTTATTTTTCCACTTCACCGAATAAATTATTTTAATGGATTTATTAATGATGCTAGGTAATTTACCTATAATTCCAAATGTATTTAAGTATAATTATCAGTAGCTAGTAGAATTGTTAACCTTCCAGTTGAAATTTAGTTTTTAAAATTTCGGTTCCCAATGAAAACGATAATTCTGTTTTCTGTTTTTATATTGGTTACACAGATATGCATGGTAAGAATAAGAATTAATTATTCGTTAAACTTTATCTTTTTACAACTGCTTTCAGGCAAAGAAAGAAGTGAATCTTTTAAGACTTGCGACCTGTCCAGAGTACAAAAATAACTCTATAATTTTCGAGAACGTGGTATTCACAAGAAATAAAAGAGGAAAAACTGTAGCATTAAGATTCGATGCGATATTTACGGAGGAAGTGAAGAAGTTGATGGTAAATTTATGAAAAAAACACATTTTCTTTAATTGATTGTTTTTTCAGATTGTAGTTTCCTTGAAGAAATGCGACAGCTCAGAAAATCCTGATAGTTGCGAATATTATATGCATGATTTCAAAGTTAACAACATCTGTAATATAATTGGAGAAAAAAATCAAATATGGAGTAAAGCTTTATCCAATTCCAATTTTCCAAGAAAATGTCCCATACCTCCGGTATTCAAGATCAGGTCTTCGGAACTTCATTTTGTTATCTTAATTTAATATTTTTTAGGGGAAGTACACTTTGAACGATACCAAGCTCGATGATGATAGGCAGCTCACTTTCTTGCCGGTTCCAATCGCTTTATGGAAAATAAAGTTTTTTACGTACGATTCCGGAAACGACAACATCATGGTTTGTTGCAATGATCTACATGTAAAAGTGTACACTGCAAAAAGAAATTAATATACACTTAATATTAATTGTGTTGTATGTATTAACTGTAAAAGGTTAGACTTGCCCTACTTTACCTACAAATATTACATTTAAAAAATAAAAAATTGCAGCTAATAGCAGAATTTGAAAAATCATAATTTTGTTTAGATTTCTTTATTGCGAGATACAAAGACTTGTCGAGTCAGAGGAGACAAACGCTCTAAGCAGAATTTGCTTGTATAGTCAGAAGTAAAATTTTGAATTTACTCAAAGGCTTTTGAAAAAAAAAAGATAGTCCAGGCGGTTGTTATGTCTTAGAGTTTTATCTAAATCTTAAAATTTAACTGGGTTGAAAAATCAAACTTAATAGGAGTAATAGACTAATTTTTTTGGGTATTAATTTTAAAATGGTCCACAAAAACAAACCACATGCTATAGGATAATTTTAATAACTTCAGTACAATTTTGTTGATTTTTAATTACCTAAAATTATTTTGTAAATCTTTCATATTATTTTAATGGATAATTAATGATGCAAACTTTTTGCTAAAGGTAGGTAATTGAAATTAAATGAAAGGTTAGTAATATATTTTTAAATATTTATCAGTAGATACCACAGTTAGAGACTAATCAGTTGAGTTTCAAATTTCGTTGTGGTCTCCAATGCAGACTCTCATATTTTTTCCAATTCTTCTTCTGGTTTTAGAGATATGTGTGGTAAGCATATTAAAAGCGGTCTATTTTAGTAAAATTTTTATTAAATAAATAAATCAAAAATGTATTAAAAATAAAAGTTAATCAAATTATTTTTAGAGACAATAAGTTTGTCATCCCGGGTCTTTACACCTCTTTTACTTTGGCTTACCTGCGCCTGAAAAACATTTTCAAAACATATTATATTGTTTCAGGCAAAAAAAGAATTCAACGTTATAAGATTTGTGAATTGTCCGGAATACAAAAACAACAGCATAATGTACAAGAACATATTTATTAGGAGGAACAAGGCAGGTAAATCTATTGCAGTCAGCTTTGATGTAATATTTAAAAAGGAAGTTAAGAGGATACAGGTAAATTGTCGCAAAACCACTCGAACTTTTTTAATTTATCTGTTTGATTAGATTTTGGTGAACTCAATAAAATGCGATAACTCAGGAAATCTTGATACCTGTGAATATTATATGAAAGATTTTAAAATGAACAACGTCTGTGACATGGCTGAGTTACCCAACCAAATATTGAGTGACTTTTTAAACAATTCCAATTTAACAGGACGTTGTCCCATACCTGCGGTATTCCAAATTAGATTTATTTTATGTTTAAGTTATGAATTTTTATTTTATAGGGAACCTATAGGGCAAATGATCTTAAGCTTGATAGTTATGTTCAGCTCTATATGATGTCAATTCCTAAAGCTCTATGGAAACTTAAGCTTTTTGGATACGATGTTGGAAATGACAATGTTATGGTTTATTGCAGCAATTTGGAAATGAACGTGTACAACTCGAGAAGAAATTCCTGATAATTCAGTCTTGAAAACTGTTTTTTGGAAATTATTGTACTTAAATAAAGCACTTTGTGTATAATTTTAATGAGTTTTTGTAAAAAGAATTCCCAAAAAGTCCGAAAAAATTTAGTCAAACTTAAGTTTTGTTTTGATTGATACCTGTGCAACGAGGTGACTAAACGTGACGTTTATCCTTTACCTCACATCGTCTCAGTTTCTTACAAAATATTAAAATCATTTTTGAAAAATTTGTTGCTTAATCATCTGATTTTTTTCTGCATATCCTCGATATTATTTTAATGGATTATTAATGATCTTTTTACTATAAATAATGGAAGTTAAATGTGATTCTAATTATTTTTATCATAGATACCAAAATTACGTAGGTACATACTTTTCAGTTGAAGTTTTAATGTTATTGTTTTGGTTTCGAATGAAGACGATAATTTTTCTGCCGATTCTTCTGCAGGTTGTGGAGATATGCGTGGTAAACATAATTAACTGACTAATTTGAATTCCAATTAGCGATTTTTGAAAATTTGATTTTTTGAAAAACACAGATTGTTTTAGGCAAAAAAAGAAGTGAACTTTATAAGGCTTGCCAACTGTCCGGAATATAAAAATACCAGCGCATTGTATAAGAATGTATTTATCAAAAGAAATAAAGTTGGTAAATCCATCTCAATTAGCTTCGATATGGTATTTAAGAAGGAAGTGAAACGGGCGCTGGTAAATCTACCTAAAACTATATAATTTTTATAATATCATCTTCTTGCTTAGATTTCGGCGACCATTTGGAAATGCGATTACTCCGGATTACCTGACAGTTGCGAATATTACATGAAAGATTTTAAAATTAAAAACGTTTGCGATATAATTGGGAAAGAAAATCAGATATGGAGTGAAGCTGTAACCAATTCTAATTTTTCGGGAAAATGTCCT
Source organism: Cantharis lateralis (assembly GCA_963170105.1). NCBI lineage: Eukaryota > Metazoa > Arthropoda > Insecta > Coleoptera > Cantharidae > Cantharis > Cantharis lateralis. Next base: position 3,505,787 of record OY720627.1, read on the forward strand.
CTGCCTGCGGTATTGTAAATCAGATATCCTGTCTTGATGTAATTTACGTTTATTTATTTTATAGGGAACTTATAGGGTTGGGGAAACCAAACTTGATGGCTACATTCAGTTAACCTTGATGACAATTCCAACCGCTTTATGGAGAATTAAGTTTTTCCTGTTTGATGCTGGAAATGACAATGAGATGGTTTATTGCTGCAATTTAGAATTGAAAATATACACAACCAGAAGAAATTAGAGCAACCGTAAAAAATAATTTTTCTTTTTTTTTTCTTCACAATTACAATATTTATTCATACTACGTATGATAATGGTCAATAATTATGGTAATATTTTGCTAATTTTTAATTATGAAATTTTTTGCATGTTCTCGATATTATTTTAATGGATTATTAATGATTAAAATAATTCTACTGTATATAATGGACATTAAATTATTAAATTTTTGTTAGATATTTTTATACATTGGTCAGGTAATACCTTGCGGTTGAGGTTGAAATGAAGACGATAATTTTTTTTCCGACTCTTCTCTTGGTTTTAAAAATATGTATGGTAAGTAAAATCAGGATTTTCCTGTTGTTCAAGCACATAAAAAACAATATCAGTGATCTTAGTTCGGGTGTGTTCAGTGATATAATATCATAGCAGTGCTCGGCTTGTGGATTAAAAGCTAAAAAATCTCCGAAATCTGATAATCTGAATTACAAATGACGCTTTCTGAATACAACAAACTAGAAAACTACTGAAGTTTTGTTTCAGGCAAGAAAAGAAATAAATTTGATAAGACTTGCGAACTGTCCAGAATACAGAAACACGAGCGGATTCTACAAGAACATATTAATCAAGAGAAATAAAATGGGCATATCCACTTCGTTGGGCTTTGATATGGTATTTACAAAAGAAATTAAACGGATGCTTGTAATTTGGTGTATAATTATTGGAATTTTTAATAACTTGGTCATTTTGCTTAGATATCGGCCACCGTATGGAAATGCGACTACGTAGGAAATCCCGATAGTTGTGAATATTACATAAAAGATTTTAAAATTAACAACGTCTGCGACTTACTAAAGAAGAAAAATGAGTTTTGGAGTGAAATTATGTCCAATTCGAATTTTTCAAGGACATGTCCCATGCCTGCGGTATTTAAAATCAGATATTCTGGATCTAAGCTATGATTTTTGTTTTATAGGATACTTACAGGTTAAATGATACCAAGCTGGATGGTTACATGAGGCTCACTTTGATGACGATTCCAAATGCCTTGTGGAGAATTAAGTTTTTTGCCTACGATGGTGGAAATGACAATGTCATGGTTTATTGCGCCAATTGTGAATTGAAAATATACAACACTAGAAAAAATTTCTGATGGAAATAGCAGAATAATTAATACGTAGAAAATTATTGTATCTAAATAAAATTTTAAAAGTTCTAGGAGTTTTATAGTGATCGCCATATTATAAATTTTCGAGTAGGGAGTGGCATCAGCAAGGGGTAAATATTCCAAAAAAGTTGTGTACAAGTGGTTGGAATTCCCTTGGAAATCTTTGGAATTCTTTGAATATATTTGGATTTCGTCGAAATCCTTGGAAATCTCTGGAATTCGTTGAAAATCACTGGAATTCCTTGGAAATCATTTAAATTCTTGGAAATCAATGAATTCTTTGGAAATCATTGAAATACTTTGAAAATCATTGGAATACTTTGAAAATCATTGGAATACTTTGAAAATTTGAAATTTGAAAAAACATTGAAAAGTTTGACAAACTTTTTGGTGTTTTCTGTCACCAAATTACAATAAATATATTTGTTTACATATGACCATTATTATTGTTCAACCTGTTTCTAAAGAAATTTGAAAGATTTCCTAACAATTTCAGCGATTTTCAAGGTATTCCAATGATTTCCAAAGAATTCCAGTGATTTCCAAGAATTCTAGTGACTTCCAAGGAATTCCACAGATTTCCAAAAAATATTAAGGATTTCTAAGAATTCTAGTGATTTCCAAAATATTCCAGTGATTTCCAAAAATTCCGGTGACTTCCAAGGAATTCCAGAGATTTCCAAAAAATTCTAAAAAGAAATATTAGGGATTTCCAAGAATTCTAGTGATTTCTAAAGAATTCCATTGATTTTCAAGAATTCCAGTGACTTCCAAAGAATTCCAGTGATTTTCAATGAATTCCAAAGATTTCCAAGAATTTCTATGAATTCCAAATCTATTTGATTTCCAAGGGTGTTGGTAAATTAGCACAAAACAAATAAAATTTTCACTTATCCACTTTCTTAGGTAACGGCGAGCGTGAGCAAATCAACCACGTGTATACAACTTTTTTGAAATATTTACCCCTTCAGAGTGATGTTTAATCACAGAAGTTTAATTATTTTCTTAATATCATGTGCGACGATGGCTGTATGTAGGACTCATCACTATTAAAAAGTTACTAATATAAAATTGGAAATCTTTGGAATTCTTGGAAATCATTGGAATTTGTAGAAATCATTAGATTTGTTTTTGAAATGCTTGGAATTCATTAAAAATCTTTGGAATTCTTGGGAATCCCTGGAATTCATTGGAATTATTTGAAATTCCTTGGAAATCTTTGGAAATCATTGGAATTCTTTAAAATCTTTGGAATTCCGAGTCTTGTGTACACAAATTTTTCTGGATATTTACCCCCTGGGCATCACGGGTGTTTTCAAAAGTACATTATGTGTATTGTTTCAGGCGAAAAAAGAAGTCAACTTTGTAAGATTTGGAAACTGTCCGGAATACAAAAACACCATCGCAACGTTCAAGGATGTATTTTTCAAAAGAAATAAAGTAGGCAAATCCATTTCGCTGCGACTGAATTTGGTATTTAGGCAGGAGGTTAAAAGGCTGTTGGTAAATTAGCACAAAACAAATAAAATTTTTACTTATTCACTTCCTTTAGGTAACGGCGAGCGTGAGGAAATGCGACGACTCGGCAAATCTTGATAGTTGTGAATTTTACATGAAAGATTTCAAAGTTAAAAATGTCTGCGACATAGCAGGGAAGCAAAATCAGTTTTGGAGTGAAGCTGTGTCCAACTCGAATTTTTCAACAAGTTGTCCCATAGCTGCGGTAGGCAAAATCAGATGTTATGGATGTAAGTTAAGATTTTTTATTGTAGGGAACCTACAGTTTAAATGATACTAAGCTTGATGGCTACATTCAGCTCTCTTTGATGACGGTTCCAACCGCTATATGGAAGATTAAGATTTTTGCCTACGATTCTGGAAATAACAATGTTATGGTTTATTGCAGCGATTTGGAACTGAAAGTATATCATACAAGAAGAAATTCTTAATTTTAAGCCTTTGAGGAAAATTATCTGTGTAAAACGGCTGAATACATGATTAAAATATCAATTACGGTTTCATTATTAATTAACCCTGTACGCAGATGATACAGCTATTTATGCCCACTCCATCTTCTTTTCTCTCTTATAATGCGCTGAAAACATATTATTTAAGGGGTTAAGCCACTTTGGCTTTGTGATTGCATCCAGACAATTATTTTCATTACAGTGGAGATGATTTCGTGCATTTGGCTGGGATATTTTGACGTCGTTAACCAGGTATACTAGAATATTCTGTGTTTGGACCCGAAAAGTTCATTCGATCTAGTAAATGCATCATAGGGTGGTTCTCTAATTGACAAGTGAGAAGGTTGCGTGTTATTCAATTTCTGTACATTTTATAGTGGTTTAAAATTTCCCATCGTGATATATTGCGGTTAAGTGTTTTATAAAATTTGGAAGATAGACACGTCAAGCGTATAAATAACAGACTATTTTAAGTTACCACCCGAGTATATATTAAAATGTTTATAACATAAAAGCAAAATAGCGTTAATTATTCGAATAGGCAAGAGACGACTCATTTACATATCTTATTCATAAAATCAAGTGTGCACGTTATATGAAATGCTTCTTGCACATCATTGCACATGCCACAAGCAGGAATATTTTAGATATTGGTATATAAGGGCTACCACAACCCAGGATGGTCACATTATTGATTGTGTGCCTTTACATCACACTACTAAGGGTAAGTTGTAAAGTTACATTACATTTTCGTTGGTATAATTGTGCTTTAATTGCAGATGATCAATTATTTGACTTTGATTGTTATATGGGCTGCAATAATGAATGTCACTCTTCAGATACAAATAACGCAAGATGAAATGAAACTTATCAAGGGCAGGTTTTGCGGAACTACCTTGTCTGATACGTTGTCTGTACTGTGTAACGGGGTGTATAACAGCAAAGAGAAGAGGAATATGTACAGTAAGTAAAATTAATTAAGTGACAACTTGCCCTCGTCAGGCGATTTTGAATGTAAATACGCTATTTTTTAGGAAACGCATTGGCACGACACGAAGACTATCAAGACATCGAACCAATTGATTACGCAAACGAGCAAGAAATATATCCGTTTAGATCCAAAGAGCGAGCACGATCCATACTTTCCACAGAATTCAGAAAACGTAATGATGGAGTTGCCAGTGAATGTTGCCATAAATCTTGCAGTCTTTATGAAATGTTTGGATACTGCGGTGCATCGTAATTTCCTCCAATCACAATTTAATTATCAAAAAATTCACTATTTTCTATAACAATTATTCATTTATAAATTTGTAATCACGAGAAATGGAACTTATATACGGGGTGCTTGTTGACGTGATATACATAGTTAGAACTGATTATGTGACTATGTACATTTATGTAAATAAAATGCAATGTTAAATCGACACTGGATCTTTTAATTCTTCGGGTCACCAATTTGTGTTCTGGCGCAGACGAACCCGTTTAAATAATACGCTTACAATGTGTTTTTTGTTTGTTTTGTTCAAAAATTAATTAAAACTTTCACAACAAGGTTGCGAAGGCAGTCGTTGTAATAATGAAAAAGCCAAGCAACCTTAAGCAAATTATCCCTTTTGTTGCTCTTCAATCCGTCGATAAATATTAAGGAAAACATATATAAACTTCCACGAGTTAGTAACAAATAAAACTGCTACTTGAAACAAGAAAACGCGGATGGCTTTAATATTGTTTGTTATAGAAACAAACGCATTCGAAGGAAATTCCAGCACTCGGAGAACTTTATTGTGGATGTGTTGTTTAAGTTCCCTTAGATTGAAGTATCCTGTAGGAAAAGGATATCGCGCCTGTGCAAATGCGGATACATTACCAAACCTTTACCAATTCCATTTGATATCTCTTAGTGCACGTTTGACGTTTGTTTACGGTGTGTCTGCATAACGTAACGGAATGGGACTTACGTACGTTAAACGGAATACCACGTAAGTTTATATTGTAAGAAGAACTTAAAAAAAATTATTGTAACTTTCGAAAAAATAAGTTTTCGCGATCGAATTAAACCTTTGTTTTCGAAATATTTCGACTTAAAATTTTAATCAAAACTTTTATTGTTTCAAACCTGAAATTACCTTTTGTAAACCAGAAGATTTATTTTAATTTCGGAATTAAATAAAAAATGTTAACTGTTAGCATAATAAATATTTTACGCTGGGAACTAACTGATAAAAGACTTTGCTGTGCTAGGTACACAAAATTATTTTGGACAATGTTAGTCGGATTTATATTATGTAAATTTGAATTTGTCGAACTTTAAGCGCGTAAATAGCATTTTGAGTGATTTTTGATTTTACACCTCACTTATCAAGACTACCTATTTACATAAATAATAAATATTTTGGAATTATTGGATATTAAATCATATGTGAGCTGTTTTGACACTTAATTTAACAAAATGATTTACCAAGCAGGGTTATTGTTTTCAAAACACTGCCTCCATTATTATACTTAGCTATTATTAAACAAAGCACTTAAACCAATTTGAAATTAAGAGGAATAGACGTAATTGAGTTTGCTATTTACAATTTAAATATATTATGCTAATTGTTTATTCAATTCGATTTTCATTCAGTAATTACTTAATGCGGTAGTATTTTGTACTGAATAAATTGTTTCGCTTTTGTTTATTGCTCTTTCTTGCACTTCACCTACACAATCAAGCTTAAAAACTTTAAAAAAATTTTAAAAATAATTTTCTTTTTACACATCGAAGAACGCGCAATTTTGATCACTATCATAGTTTAATTTTAAAAGACCTCCGACGATGTAAACTAACAAAAAAAGCTTTAACTTTTAAAAGCATTAACTAGCTTTCCATATTCTAAACCTTAAATCCTGTTTCACTTTGTATAAACACTATTAGTCGTCGGAGCTGCTGGGCATGTCCACTCTCCAGTGTCCAGGTTGCATTTTATACTTCAATGAATAATTCTAAATCTACGAATAGCTCCCTTTGCTGCTTCAAAGCTGTGTACTTTTTGCAGCTCCCCGACTAGTAGTTAATCGAATTACTTTCATTTTATTTCATTAATTTTTAGATTTTTGGAATTACTCCAAGCCAGCTGTTGAAAAACCTGTTCTGGTCTATTCTTAATAATATGATACGTCCGTAATTTTGAATTTTTGAATTAGGGCGACTTCAGGGATGTTGTTAATAAACGCGTGGGCCTCAGAGACTCACGGTCTATGTAGATCCGTAATTTTCCAGTACTACAATTTTTTTCTGGCTCCCAGTTCGTATTCTACCATCTCCTTTTGATAATTTGTACCACCTGGCCCCAACTTCCGATTAAAAGTTGGTCATGATGATTTAGAAGCTTTCGAAAATACTTATAATTAGAGACCGGATTTTAAGCGTTTTTGTTTATCGTCAAATTTAAAAGCAGCTTGTTGAAATTTGAGATCTGGACGAATTTCATAAAAAGATGCATTTTAACGTCTAGTTTTTCAGCTATTTTTGCTTATTTTCTACTTTTGTGTTTATTTTGCACTTATTTCCGAGTTAAAAATTTTGCATTTACATTCTTGTTAACTACTTAAGGTACGTTTATGTTCTAAGCGCTAAAAGCTGTGATACTAGCGAAGCATAGAAAAGCAAAACGTTGAAGTAATGTGACTGTTTATTTTGAAGCAGCGCGCAAGCCAATGTTAATTCATAGAACAGCGATTAGAGCTAAAAAATTTCTTCGCTCTTATCACTTATCATAATAGCACCAACATAAACGTACCCCCAAATGCGATTTTTCCACCTGCTCTATTTCAACTGAATTAAATTGATTTTATTACGCTGATTAAGTGATTTCAGTCAGCTTTTCCGTTTTATAATCTAGAATTTTTGAAAAAAAAAAAAGAAAAAAATCATATTTCAGAAACGGATGGTAAAAACAATTTGAAAAAAATCAAGAACATATAAAATTTTGGTAAAAATCGGAAGGGGTGTTTCGAATAATACTGTCTAAGCTGCTATAATTTGCTTTTTTTGTTTTAATAAATTGTTAATTTTTCCATAACTTTTTTTGACATAATTCGAACTTATTTTTGTAAAATAGCATGGTTTTTTAAGCACTTATTTTTCAAAAAACCGTGCTTATTTATCCGGTCTCCACTTATAATTATTGGCAATTACAATAATTGCCTTCTAGGAGTGCGAGAGGTATAACGTCGTATTTTAAATTGGATTTCGTTAATTATGACCGAATTTAAATTAAAAACAAAGATTATCGTCTTTCTCGATCCGTAATTTTCGACATAATCAGTGCAAGCTACTCAGTATTTCTAGCTTTGTAATTTTCGAATTGGAACGGCTTTAGGGATGTTTTCAACGGATGGATTTTCAAGTTTTCGGGTATTTGTCGTCTGAATTTTTGAATAATCCATAAATTGAAAAATTTGTATTTGTAATTTACGCCATAAACTACCACAATTTCAGTAGAAATTTTTTTAAATTTTTAAAAATTGAAATGCAGTATTGGTTACCCCGATTATGTTAGCTAGGTGTGTCCAAAAAGTTGGCAACCGCTGCACTAAACAACTTACTGAAAATTCGCAGTTCTGTCGAAATATTAATAAAACAAATAGGGTGGTAACCATGGCAACCATCGGCGGCCCTTAGTTTGCTATAATAGAAAAGCAACGACAAGAAAAAACGGGCCGAGTGAAATTCAACCAAATTGCAAATGCCAAAAAATTAAAATTTTAATCTTCACATCCTAAAGAGATAAATCTACACGATTACTTGAATGCACTGAAAAAAATTGCTCATTAAACCGAACACCAAAAACACAACAGAGAACAATTTAATTCTGGTGTATTAGTAATCAGTATATTTACGCCATAAACTACCGTAATTTCAGTAGAAAATGTTTAAAATCCTGCTAATTTTGAGTTATAAATTTAAGATTGGAATGCAGTATTGGTTACCAATATTGGCCCAACATTGCACCCAGTTTCAGCCAATATTGGTTGAACCGATCGGCAGGCAGCATTGGTTATCATTGGCCCAACATTGCACCGAGTCTTAGCCAATATTGGTCCACCAATATGTATGTCATACCGGTGCAATATTTAAAAACAATATTGGGCCGATATTGGTCCAATATTGCGCCAACATTAAAGTAAAGAATTTTCAGATTTGCAGTTCTTAGTTTAAAGTTATTTCTAGTTATGAATTTAATTCTGATCTTCAAGTTAATAACTGTAAAATCTGAAATTGTTAGTTTGAAGTTAGGGACCATAGGCACCACCAGGTATAATTTGGGGGCGGGGAATACAATTAATACCAAATTTGTTAATTTTTAGCTTCTTCCGTCTTGTTTTTAAACGCTTTTAATTTATTTTCAAGTTAAGTCTGCTGAGATCTGAAGTAGTTAGTTTGAAGGTAGGAACTTCAAGTAATTATTTAATTGTAATATTCAAGTTAAGACTTCTGAGGTTCGAGTTAAGATTAAGGCGCCGGATAGGGGGGGGGGGCAAAGCAGGGCACTTGCCCCTTCCTAGAAATTTGAATTGTTTGTTTCTAGCTTGTAAAATATTAGAATTTTTCTTTAAATTCATAAAGCGCAACAAAACTGAATACTTTGCCCCCCTCTATCTTTGACTCTTCCCGCGCTACTGGATGCAACATTAATGCTGGATAAGGCTTACATCTGATCTTTTTTGTTCAATTTGTCCAGTCTTCTGCCAGAAAACTCATGATGGAGAGGATCAGTATAGAAGAATGGAGTTTATGTAATATGCAGTGCAGGTTTGCCCTACTAGAAACATTATTAATTTATTTTCAACAATTTTAATGTCTCCATAATTTACCTTTATTAAAACTTGAAGACGTTGTATCACTTCCGGCAATTGCATGTAAGGAAAGCATATTATAGTTAGCTCTGCTATTCGGAATGCTTGAGGTTTCAGAAAAATACATTTTACTTGCAATGTTTGTTTTGTCTAGTTATATCAGAAAATACGTCTTCAATAAAGGTAATATTTTCAATGAAAATCAATACATTGATATCGTTTACATGTTTTACCGGGGAATTAGTTGCTATACATTTTTTGTACTTCCAATTAAAGGGTATCATACCCATATAAAGGGTATAAGTGCGTTTATCTCTTTATGATTATTTTATTATTGCACCTCGTAAACGTTTCAAAAACAAAATATTATATTAACGAAGTTTTAATTATTATTTGAATATTATGGAACTAATTAAAAACAATTGAGAAGCTAAACTTTCGAATGTACTTTGTCAAATTTTTTAAAGTTTATTAACTTTTTATTATTAAAATTTTTAGCTCAAACGACGAGGAATTGATTGACATTATTTTGATTATAAGGGGGCATTTGAAAATAGCATTTTTCATTTTAAAATGGTTATTTTTATAAATTTTCTGAAGAGACTATTATTTCGTACAATTGGAAAATAAATCCACTAATACAAAATTTAAAAATATATTTTTGTATTGATCTGCAGGTAGCTACTAGCTCCCTCATAATAGGATATTTTAATATCTGCAAAGCATGTTTTTTATTGAATTATTGAGCGTAGCCTGGAAGTTTATATTCTTGCGTGATAATCTAATTAAGATCCTATATATTTATTTATTTATATGGTAACGATATGAATTACTTCTAGTTGCGTGTGAGAAGAGGAGTGTAGCTAATGATTTGTAACCAACAAAGGACTTAGACGTCTACGGTTCAGATAGTCGAATTAGTTGGGTCTTGTGTTGTATGTACCTTATTAAATTTGTGAAAGAGAAATTTAAATATTACATTGTATTAATTCGACTCAACTTATAATGAATCTTATAAATTGCATTTCCTAACAAGAAAAACGATCAGAAACAGGCAAAGTAATTTACATAAACATTTATTATACTACAACACTATTACCAACAACATAACTTTAATAATTGAAAAAGTTATTATTTGATTATATTAAAATATTTGCTTAAATTAAAAATTTACATTTCCATTATGATTCCCTGTTTTTATTAAAATATGTTATAAATATTGCAATGTTTTCATTTACATAATTTGATTTACATTTTTTTAATTTGATGTGTTCAATATAATGGAAGGCTAGCAATTATCAGAGAATTGGGCAAAATTAAAAATTTAAATCAACATCGAAACATACTCTCGATTTTTCTGAAAAAAATAACAAATAATAAATGCCTGTTTAATAAATAAAGAAAAAAGTTACACCTATAAATGTCCATCTCAACAGTGACATTACCTTGAGTTGAAGTTAAACTTGCAAAAGAAAGTTAAAAAATAAATAAAAAATGTAAGATGTACGTTTTCTGTAAAATATTAATTGAGAAAATAAAAATTTCTACTTCAGCCAATTCTATAATAAATTATATTTGGAATATAATAAAAATAATATAGTGAGCGGAGGGTCTGGGGGTATGGGGTATTTTATAACATAAAATGTGAGGGAATTAGATTGAGTAAATCCGAATGAGTTGGTTTGCTAAGGAAATTACATAACAATTCTTTTCACATCATCTGATTGCGTGAGTAAAACTCATTAATTTTTTTAGTGTTATTATTTATTAAGTAAATACTATAGGCAGTACAGAGTTGAAATATCACATCAATCTAACCGGTAGTTAATCTCGATACATATTTTTAATTATAGGCGAATAAATTTTTTTTGTAAGTCCTGTACCTTAGACCAATTGGGATTACGTGTGACGTTCTCAATACCACGACGACTTAGAAATTTTTTATTCCATATTTATCAAACATTCGATTAATATTAATTCGAATTTACTATTGGATATCGTTTCAAGTTATCCAGATAATCTTAATACTTCTTAGCGTCTGTATAACAAATTGGTTGTCGGCAATATGGTTGTGAATATTTCATCAGTAGGCTTCCAATTATTCTTTTTCAGGTACCATATAGTATTTTACTTTATAATTGTAATTCCCACTGTACCACTGTATCCTGATTCAGTTTTCACCCTAAAAATGTTTTAAAATGTATTATTCAAAAACGAAAATTTGCTTTCTTATTTTTCTGGGGTAAAATACGTTTTAGGAAATGATACTCTTACATTATCATTGGAATGTTCACACAGGTGGTAGATAAATCGACTGAAGTTGTGTCGTACATAGAAGAAACATTCTTTATCCAATACCCACCCTTTCCTTGCTTTGTCAATGAACGATGACGGTTGATGCTCTAATAAAGGTGGCAACGAAGAGCAGGAAATACAGTATAATCCTTTCGTAGCATCCTGCAAGAAATATATTGATTAGCAAGTTTGATCGTTGAGTTAGGGTGGCGATTTATTAATCGATTCCATTTTATCGTCTTAAGCTCGAACAATTATGTTGAGACCAAGTTGATAGGGGTACACATTAATTTTTATTTGATTAATTTGATATCATTATCCCGAAACGCTCTATCAGGTTTTTGTTATTGGTTTCAACATAATATATCTACAAAGTAGATACACGTAGTCGCGGGGGGGGGGGGGGGGCGCTAAATTAAGACTCCTATTTTAGGAGTCATTTTTTAAATAACTTTAAAAGTATTAATTTCAATTTACAAAGAGCGTAAAAGTATAAACTGGAAACAAAAAAAATTAACCAGGGGATGGGTTTTCGCGTGTCGCTTTTGCGACATTATTATTTATTAAATTTACAGCAACAAATTAGTTCATGTCGCATATTTCATACCGACGACAGAAAAGTTAATATCAACTCGCAAATTACCATAACTTTTAATACAATTTAAAACACTTTTAACTAGCGTTAGCGATTAATTAGTAGTTTGCTGATTTTGAAGTTAACGTTTGCATTCTTTTGAATGGCCCTAATAAATTAAAAACTTAAGCTTTCGAAAAAGCTCAAGCGTTTGATCTACGTATGCTGTCACACTTTAAAGTTGACTGTTTTTAAAACTCCGAGGCGAGGTTTAATTAACTTCGTAAATTTAAAACCGATAAGTTAAGTCATAAAAATTATGTAAAGCAAAGGTAGCCAAAATCAGATTTCACTTAAGTTATGCAAAATTGAAGCCAGTTGGGTTTTGTCCAACATTGTAATCAACTTGACATTTTTCATCTTTATAAATGAACGCACCCCAACGTTTTTGTAGATTTTCATAATATTAAAATTGTTCGAGCACATTTTATAACCTCCGCCGTTTATATCGCCAGTAGTATATTAAATATTATGCTCATCAATCGCAATTGGTAATCAAATAAGAACTTCGTTTGATAAAGTGACATCAAATATTATATTATATACCTAGTTAAATATTCGTCGCTTTTTTATTAATTAAAAAACTTTTCAGTCACGAGCATTTTAGGAAAAGCAGGCCATCACAGTTTGAATATCAGAGCTGCAAATCTCTACAAAATATTTTTTATCTACTACAGTTATAATTAACAATTTTTCCCTCCAACTTTGTAATCTTGCTGTTGTCGTTATGGGTATATCTTACTTGCTAACAAAGAACCATATTAATGGTTTATGGTCGGATGTTAAAAGTAAATAAATTGAAATTAAATAATAGGACCCCGATTATGTTAGTTAGGTGTGAAAATTCGCAGTTCTGTCGAAATATTAATAAAATTGAATGAAACGGTGACAAACAGGGTGGTAACCATGGCAACCAGTGGCGGCCCTTAGTTTGCTATAATAGAAAAACAACGACAAGAAATGTGGGGGCAAAGTGAAATTCAACCAAATTGCAAATGCCAAAAAATTATAATTTTAAACTTCACATTCTAAAGAGATTATTCTACAGGATTACTTGAATACACTGAAAAAAATTGTTAATCAAACCGAACACCAAAAACACAACAGATAACAATTTATTAAATATTGCTAGTTGTTGGAACTAAGTTTGGGCCAAATATCAAACCCCTACCTTTACATGTTTTTAGAAAACATGGGTTGGAAGACACGGAAGCTACTGAATTGAGTTACATTCCATATTTTTTTCATAATTTTCCAACCAACCATAAGGCAGCAAAAATATTTTGAAAAATTTGGGGGTGGCTTTTCGTGACTATTTTTCGAGGCACACCGACCAAAGAATCAGGTATAATCAATAAGTATTCAACAATGGTGCATAGCAATTATATAGCAGGCGTGGATCCAAGAGGAGGGCGAAGGGGGCGCGCACCCCTCTAAATCCTCGAGAAAAGGCTTTTTTCATAATCTTTAAAAACAATTCTTATTTAGTTGATTTCGATTAATAGGCTTCTAATTATTTTAAAATCGGACTTTGCGTCGTCCCGGTGAAAAATTTCTGGATCCGCCCCTGTTAGATAGGTGTGTCCTGGGTGGGAACAATTAATTTATTATATTAAAAAAGAAAAAAACAATTGCTATCTGCACTTTTAGGCTTATAATTAACGTAAAAAAAATTATGCTTGAGCGAGGGTGGTTCAGGGCTGATTTGAGAGGTTGAAAAGGGGAGAAAAATGGTATTATTGCGATTTCCGGCGAAAGTTGACGTCAAAACAAAAAGTATCCAACATAAAAATTGTAGACCATACAAAAATCTAGCACTTTTGTAAGAGTAATTTTATAAAAAAACCTTAAAATTACCGAGAAAAATCGTCTTTTTAATTTTTTTTTCGTTTTAACTTTTTCATTTCTGCAAAAATAATTTAATTTTGACAAAACTTGGTGAAAGTATACTTTTTTGTGATTTGAAATAAAAAAATTTGTTAGATAAAAATGTAAAAAAAATCTAAATTACTGATTATCAACATTTATTGGAAAATTCATTGTTGCTACAGCCATATTTTATTATTTTTTCATTTTTGAGCGTGTTTTTGAATTGTGCCTATAGTTTACCAAAAAGTATATATCAAAACGAAAATAATGAGACTTGTCAGAACTCTGTACGATGATTTTCGTAAGTATGATTTTGTTTTGAAAAAAAAAAGTATTTTGGACGGGAAAAATGTATATCTCGGAAACTTTTTGAGTTTTCCCATCTAAAAAATTTCTTGGTTATTCAAGACACAGACAGGTATACTTTCACCAAGTTTCGTCAAAATTAAATAATTTTTGCGAAAATAACAAATTAAAAGCGAAAAAAAAAATGAAAATTACGATTTTCCTCGGTAATTTTGAGGTGAAGTTAAAAAATGACTTCTACAAAAGTGCTAGATTTTTGCACGATCTATAACTTTTATATTGTATACTTTTTGTTCTGACGTCAACTTGCGCTGGAAATTGCAATAATTCCATTTTTCAACCCCCCCCGAAATCAACCCTTAACCACCCCTGCTCAAGCATAATTTGTTTTACGTTTATTAAAAGCTCCATTACTGTTTACACTTATAAAAGTCCAGATAACAATTGTTTTTTGAATACCTCAAAAAGTAGTCACGAAAAGCCACCCCCAAATTTTTCAAAATATTTTTTGCTGCCAAATGGTTGGTTAGAAAATTATGAAAAAAATATTGAATGTAATTCTAATCAATAGCTTCCATGTCGCACTGGTTTCATTGAAATATCTATCATAGTTTCGTAGAAAAACAATTTTGAAGTTTGGAGTTCCAACCCCTATTTTCCAAAAACGTGCAAAGCTAGGGGTTTGAAATTTGGCTCAAACTTGGTTACAACAATTTGCAATATAATAAAGGCATTTATGTCAACAAAGACGGAAGTGCAGATTTCACATGAAAACCCGGTGCGACCGTTTGTAATTTTCCTGAGTTGGTTAACTTGGCGCCAACTAGCTGTGGAAATTCTGAAGTCTCTGCATTTTGATCGAGCGTTGAAAAATATATGGAAACAGCCAATAAGGTGATTGCATTACTGTTTTACGGTTTGGTCCTGTTTTTCTTTACTTTCTTAGTTTAAAATTTGAAAGTGCAATTTTCCGGAGGGTAGTAGACAAAGATATTAATATATCTACTTGTAACTTACACAACGGCTTTGATGTAAAGCGACATGAAATATTATAATTAGTGGTTTATTACACAAAGCTTTTATAGTCCGAACATGTGAGACTCAACTTTAAAGCAATTTTTTATGGTCGTATTTCGTAGCTACCGGAATAATAATTACAAATTTCTTCGAATTAATTATTATTCACGTAATAGTAATAATATTAGTATAAAATTATAAATGCTAACGAAAATAATTTAATTTGTGCACGAATCCGAGTAAAATGAGTGTTAACATTAAGAAGTAAAATTTTTGTCACAACTTTGTGTTTCGGCAATAACACAAATCTAATAACAGTTTAAACAAATTGGACTAATTAAACTTTACACCTTATTGTACGTGTTTTCTTATTATATTTGTACTTAGTAATTGTAAAAGTAATTAAGCAACAGGAACAATTTCATAATTAAGTGTCAGTTTATTTGAGCTGTAATTGTTTCAAAATATTAATTATTTAACACAAAATATAAAAATTAATTACAGCCCCGAAAACAGTTTTCAAGTTTTTCAAGAGGTTATTAAAGAAAACAAGTAAGAAATACTAATTAAACTTAAAGATTACTTTTTAAAAGTTTGTTAAGTGCGTCGATAAAAGTTAATGAAAAATTTGGTTTATCCTATTAAAATTATTTTTCCTGCAAGCTTTTCGAGACCTGGTAGTACATTTATTAAACAATGGATGTAGTCAAAACATGAAATTAACTGGAGTTTGCTGTGTCAAGTGCTGGTAAACAGTAATCCAATGTCTCACTCAAAGTTGACTTCATCCAGGAGTTTAAGCTTCTGGATTCGGTGGCATATGTGGTTGTCACGTACTTCAAAGCCATTCCTCTCAATACGTATAATTTAATGCTGGCAATTTTCCTTGATGAATTTCATCTAACGAATAGTTTGTCTGTTTAAACAAGTTTAAAGTTCCACTTTTCACCAAAAATAATATTTCAACACCGGATTAATTTGTTACCAAAATATGTCACTGGGAAATTTTTGTTTCGCAATTTGCTTATTAATCAACCCACACACCAACACATGTTTCTAAATCAGTTCAGAGCATATCTCACAATTTCCAAGACGTGCCCTAAACAAATGCTCCAATGCGGAATACTCATTAATTTTTAAACAACGTGGTGCCTCATAAGAAATAAAATTCAAATACACCGAACAAAGAAAAATTCGACTAGAGAAGTCGATAAAAATTTATTCCTTAAGGAAGTGGTTTCTATTTTTTATTACAACTACGCCAAATCAATCGCGGGGAAGCACTCGTGCTGTTGACTGATCTGACGGATGTACATTTCTAGGTTTTCTTAATATCTCAAAAATTAGAAGTAAAACAAAAATTTGCTCTGAGATAATGGAGGAATGGTACATAAGTTCCATTTATCAAAAAGCTAAGACAAAATTTCTGTTTATATTAATTTTCATACTTTTGCCTATTATCCATATAGTAGCTACGCTGAAAAGCCCTTTTCATTAGTTTCTTAATTATTCTGAATAAAGGATGCTTGCTTAATGTTCATTTATATCACAAATACCAAAGGAAAGCAAATTTGGTTAGTTACATTGAGACCGTTTTAATGCTGAATAGATTAGTTATTACTTCAAAACTTGAACTGTGTAAATCATTGAAAGAAAGAGATGGAACTTTTAATGTAATTTTAACATTTTTCACATTTACAATTATTAAAAAAAATGTGTTTATGTTACTATACATCAAACAAATCTGTTTTTTATTATACCTATTTTATTCTGTTGATAAATTCAAATAGCAGTTTTATTACTATTTTTAGAAATAAAATCCTCTCGTTTACTCGATATCTATTATATTACTCTAGCAATTAAATTCTAAATCTTCAGGATTACAAATAAATACTGTACATTGCCAATATTAACAATTTAATCGAAACGCGACTAATTTTTAAAATAATTGCTTGGAAAATCTGATTTCTAAATATTTTAACTGGAATTACACCTACTTCCGAAAGATCTCTTTCATTCCTACCTAGGGAGATAAAATTTTATTTATTATTTTTTTATAATTACTATTTAATTCAATTATCTATTGAATATTTGTTTTTTTGTTTGTCTCTTATACATTCTAAGACCCTTTGACCGATTTGATCCAAACTTGACACACTTACTCAGTAGGACTTGGGAAAAGTTTCTGTGTAAGAAAATCTTAAAAAGGTTGAGAAGAGAGCGAGATCTCACAAAATTATGTGACGCGCATAAATGGATTAACGAGATTCCACGACCCGGAAATAGTTTCTTCCTGCTTTAAGTGGGTGGCAGAGCAGATGATCTAAACCTCATTGAAGTAGGCTGCTCACCAATCAGTTACTAGACTAATTTATTATCTGTGTGTTTTGGGGCCCGGTTTAATTGCTACGATCTATGTTTAAAAATTTGGGTATTCACAAAATTTAAACTTTAAATTTCAGTAATTTTTCACTTTCTTGGTTTTACTTTAAAATTTAAGTAGGTTAAATTTGATTATTCACTTTGTTTATTATAAACTAGATTGCCCAGGTTGTGCGGCCTGAAGGCCGCACTGACTGACGATTCTTCTATAATCTCAAATTTTTTCTAGGTTGGTAACGTAAAATCGCGTAAAATAAAACAATTTACGTTAATATTTTTTACATTATCATAATATAAAATATGAAAATGTATTGTAATCGTGCAGAAAAAAACCAGTTGAGATTTTTGCGAATTTAGACCTTTTGAAATCATCATTTCCAAAAAAGAAAAATTAGATGACGCGCATAAATGGATTAACGAGATTCACAACTGGAAAACGGTTTTATTTTTAAAGAGACCCCGGGCAAAGCCGGGTAACCAGCTAGTCATTAATAAATAATATAAATAAAGATATAACACAGTCAAGTAATTTAATTTTAGAAATCGCAATTATCAGAAATAAAATAAATTTAAAATTAATTATAACATTATATCACTGGATTACCAAATTGTGCTGCCTGAAGACCGCGCTGTTCTATTGTACATAATTGGGGATGTCATCATTTCTTCCTTTTTTTGGGTGGGTGGCAGAGCAGATGATCTAAACTTCATTGAAGTTGGCTGCAGGGCCGGCGTTACACAAGTGCGAACGGTGCCTATGCATAGAGGGACAGATTTCTGGGGCTGCAAATTTTTGTTTTTTCGAATGTGAAATTTTATTAAATGCCAACATCAAAAGAAATTATTATAAACAAAATCCAACAGTTAATTAATTCACTAAAATTCTTTTGAAAGCTTTGAAATGACGGCCACGTCCTTTTAAAAAAACGGGGCTTTTCCCGTTACCTCGCCCGTTAAGGGCGGCATAGTCTTAAACTTGCACAATCGGCAAATTGGCTAACGCCGGCTCTGGTAGCCTGCTCATCAATCAGTTACTAGACTAATTATCTGTGTATTTTGGGGCCCACTTTGGGCGCTGGTTTAATTGCTACGATCTATGATTAAAAATTTGGGTATTCACAAAATTTTAACTTTAATTTTTAGTAATTTTTCACTTTCTTGGTTTTACTTTAAAATTAAAATCGGTTAACTTTGATTCTTCCCTTCGTTTATTATAAATTAGAATGACCAGATTGTGCGGCCTGAAGCCCGCACTGACCAATCATGCTCCTATAATCTGTAATTTTTTTTAGGTTGGTAACGTAAAATTAACCAATCAGAGGTGCGTTATCTCTTTACGTTGTAATCCTTCAAAAAAAAAACAGTTGAAATTTTTGCGATTGTAGACGTTTTGATATCATCATTTCGGAGAACGATTAGTCAGTGCGGCCTTTAGGCCGCACAACCAGGGCAGTCTAGTAATAATATATAATTGTTAACTTATTTAATTCTCTCGAATTCCCAAGGTAAAGTAACCAAAATTATATTTTCATCATAAATTCAGCTGCCACCAAACCAACAAAATACCGGAAGTGTGGCGTAAAGCCTACACCTGATTCAATTTTGGTTCTAATCAGCACATGGAAATTTGAAATTATGGAAGAACGATTAGCCAGTGCGGCTTTCAGGTCGCACAACCAGGGCAATCTAGTAATAATAAAATTGTTAATTTATTTAATTCTCTCGAATTTCCCAGGTAAAGTAACCAAAATTATACTTGCATCTTAAATATCAGCTGCTAACAAACCAACAAAACACCGGAAGTGTGGCGTAAAGCCTAACCCTGATTTTATTTTGGTTAAAATCAGCACACGGAAATTAGAAATTACGGAAGAACGATTAGTCAGTGCGGCCTTTAGGCCGCACAACCCGGGCAATACTTATTAAATTATTTATAACGTACAGTAACCAAAATTATATTTTAATAATAAATTCGGCTGCCTACAAACCAACAAAACACCGGAAGTGTGGCGTAAAGCCTATACGGACAAATTGAGAAGCGTAAGACCGCGGTTTAAGTCCTGATCGCGTCGGAGAGGGTTTTGTTTTAACTGTGACGTCACGTATTGTTAAATTATTTAACAATTATTTATTTTAATGTTTGTTATTTTATAAATGTTGGTGTTGGGAGTGGTGAAAAGAAACTTGCGCGAAACAAAACGGAGAACGAGGCTTTTACACCGGCCCTGCTTGCGGTGAGTGGACCTGTAGGTGAATTTATAAAAGTTTTTGATGGAATATGGAATAAATATAAAAATTGGAATATTTATAAAAATACAGATTAAAATAGAAGTGGTAAGAAGATATAATTTTATTATTTAGAATTTTGGAATGGAATGAACGCGCAAAGGAGTCGAAAACAGAAATTGGTGTTCATTGGGTGAATTAATTTTCAAAAATTTTATATTTTTATTATACAGAGAAATGAAAATTACAGCTTGAGTCCTAGATATTGCTTATGAAAGTTGCTCGACTTAATTTTTACGAGTGGTTTCCGACAAAACCACCGGGTTGATGTTTCTAGTAATAAATAAAAAATGCAAAAAAAATATACAATATAACTTTTTAAATAAGCACTCTAGGCGGTTATATTTTATTCTTTAATATTAAGCATAAAATTTTTAAAATAACAAATTACCATAAAAGTTTGGTTCTAAATGTTCTTTAAGGTATTTATTTTTAAACTAATTAAGTATTTGTAAATTAAACTGAGATTTAAGTTCAATTCCTTCAGATTTCAAAGGTTAAATTTACACTGAGAGTGTTCTATTGCCAGCAGTGAGTATAATTCATTGAAGAGGATATAGTAGCCTCGCACGCTAAGATACCGATTTGTGTGCTATTTTTTGAATTTTTACAATAAAAAATACAATTTTGGACAAATAGAACAGCAAAGCTGTGCGTTAATTAAAATTTAAATACAAAGTTAAATAACAAAAGCAATTAATCGGTTTACACGTTTAAAGCTTAATTGGTCGTTTGCGAAGAAAATTTTTATATCGGAAAGGTTAAATAATCATAAATTAGGCACCTCTAGGTGACATTACAGGGAATATTATTATACCACCTTGTGAGAGATACATTGCATTAAATCAAATTTAAATTGCCAATTTTTGGGATTGCTTTTGATAAATTTGTTCTTTCATAGGGGATAATAAGAAGATTTTTAAACTTCATAAATCTACGTAAAACAATTTGTGGTTTCTATATTAAATTTTTTTGAATTAGTTGAATTATGAAGGTCTCTTGCTTTATAAAATATAAAATAAGATTTTTTTGTTATACCCAACAAAAATGTATGATGTTATTTATCCCAAATAATATAAGATATCGATGCTAAGTTTTTTCAGGTCTACAGCTCGTCCAAGCTTAGAAATAGTTGTTGGGCGGGGCTACGATGACTTATTGTCCAATAACATTAGCTCACATTTGAACGATTCGGATAAACAATTTCGTGGGTTCCTAAAAAAAATTCATTTAGCTGAAAAAATTTCTACAATAATCTAACTGTCAAAACTTTAGTGTAATTGTTTTGAAATTACGTTTTGTAAAACAAAACTTAGGGTTCACATTAAAAGTTTGCGAAACACCTCCGATAAATTTATTGTTTTTCTTTCAGTAGCTTGGTTTTTCCGGCTAATGCGAAAAACTTTAAAATTAAAATAATTATAATTGTTTGCAAATCTGATTTACTAAAATTTTTCTCGCTTAATTAAATATTCGTTTTGTTTCAGAAATTTACGTACGTAGTTTGCAATGTTGGAAACGGAATTAATTATTGTAAGTACCTTCATGAAATTTTGAAGTAAAATTTAATAAATTATTATGTGCACAAGTAAAATAATTATACCTATAGATTGTTTTTTGTTGCATTAACATTAATTTACGCTTTTATCCCGAATTTTGTATATACAAGGATATTCGGAGTGGAAGAAGCGTTTTAATTCAATAGTGCATTTTACACTTGGCAAGCTAAAATAAAGAGAACCTAGCAATGCGAAAAATTAACAGCTGCAGGATTGTGGTCTGTAAATCAAATTTAATTTGCACATGCAGTAAAATAAAATTACATTGTGCTTGCTCAACTTAAACTTAGAAAATCATTTGAATGTGGTGATATATGATTTTCAAACATTTATGAATTTTCCACAGAGGTAATAAAAGTGAAGGTAGGATTTCATAAAAATTCTCTTAAAGCTGGAATTAATTATCGCAAGTGCTTGTTAATGCTTTTATTTAATATTGAAGAGAATTTTTGGTTTGAGTAACCTCATTTAAAATTTATACAAATACTTTTCTAAATAGCTTAAGATTTGGCAGTAAATGGATGGCGTTATGTTTCTTCCTTACAAAGAAGTTTTCAACTAGTTCTCCTAGTTTGAAGCAGCTTGGCAGCTCGGAAAAGAGCAATGGGACGTCTCTAGAGTGCAGTCCACCAATCTTACTTTCCCTAATTCCATCAGCCTTTCAACATTCGCCTCCATTTCATTTCGTCTTACTCATTTGTTATATGTTATACACAAACTTTAAAATAATTTACAAAAGGTTTTTATTATCGGCATTCAAGTTCCATTAGAAGAAAATTATGGAAAATCCAGCATGACATTTTCCTACGAAAAATTCCATAAAATCACTTTAACTATTGTTAAATGAAGCGAAAGTTTCCTAATTTTTTAAAAACCCTTAGATTTTCCAACATCACCGATATCCGAAACTGACTTGAATTTAAACAATCCGGCAACGAATTACAAAGGATTCCTGAAATTCTTTCCCTTTTCTCATGACAATATAAGTTTTCCATCTGCAAATCTTAATTATTAAGCCGGAATATGTCAAGAAACAATTGAAAAATCCAAAAAGTTACGAACACTGCAAGATAAGAAAATTTTCGTGTAATAGAAAAAGTTTTATTGTTTAATTTTTCTGCAAGTAAACCTTATTTTGTTAACAAAACCGAACTTGCTTTTGATATATTATTAATTAAATTTCTATGAACTTTGTTGCATGCAGCCGTTATTCTCTCTTTATCTTCGGCTTAACTTTTCCAAGGGTCACCATTTGATATCTTGTCGAAATCTCGAACTTAAATTATCGATTTCGCTACAGTTGTTGCATCCGATAATTTTCTATGCACAATGTAACTTAATTATTATCAAATACAAATGCTGTATTCATAAAAGTCTTTAATTTATTTAGCTTGTAAAGTTCATTTTTTTATTTGGTATACTCAGTAAGTTGTTTTAAAGTTTTACGAAGTGCACAACCCGGTAGGAGGTGGTAAGTTTGCACAAGAAAGTTTTATTTCCATTTACTACAACATATTTGAAGCGAAAACTTGAACTTTTCAATCGAATTATAAACTTAATACAATATTGACTTAAAATAAGAAATTTAAAATTAATTGCACTTGTAAAATATTTTCAAGTCAGACAAGATAACGTATGGAGTACAGACCTGCGGAACAGTTTTAGTTGTTCCTTTGCATGTTCACTTAGATTATTAATTTAAATTTAAAAAAATTATAGTTTTTTTGCTAAAATTTAGTTCATGTAAGTCAAAACTTGAAAACTATTTTTCAAACGTAAAAGAAACCAACTGAAAGTCTATGCAAATACACGTGATACATGAAAAATGTGCTTTGATGTTATAAATGAAACTTTTTTAATGCTTTAGTATACACTGACGTTTTTGTGCCCGATAAAGACATAAAGACAGCCCAGTCGAGTTAAAATTTATTAGACATGTTGTAATATTGCACGATTGAAATATGCACATTTCAAGTTTGTCAAATGCTTGTATATTAATTTTATTCTATAGGTTGCTACCATTACAATCGCAAACAGGATATTAAATTTTAGATAAAGCAAATTAAATTTTGTAATAAACTAGCAGCAATATTACACATTTGTACTGATTAGTTGTAGTTATTGGTCAGCAGTTTGAGTTAATTCCGTTTTGTTTAAATTTGTATTTAGTGTAATTATTGTAGTGATAAAGTGATAGTTATTTGTGAACAAACTTTTTGTTTGCAATAGGGATTTTCATATGCCGCTCGAAAATTCTGATAATGTAATTTGGAATTACAAATGATGAAAAATTAATTATATTATTTGAAAATCACAGCAAATCTGTAAATGAACAAACAATTTATATGTCTGGAGTTAGTTTGTTTTAAAACAACTTCAAGTTTTGTAGAATTTCTAACTCCCGCGAGCTGGTTGACTTGGCGCCAACTAGCGCTGGAAACGATGATTTTCTTTGTGGTCTGATTTTCAAGATTCTTGTTTTGATTATCAATTTTGTGTGATTTTAAGATCAAAATTTTATTATGACAGTTAAAAAAATACAATGGCATGTATTTTAACATTACGTCCGCATATTTAACAAAACCGGTATAAGACGGAGTCTTCGCTACGCTGCGACTTAATATAATGATGAAATGCAGGATTTAGAATAAAATTCACAACATTTTTGATGTCTGTACTTTGCAATATCATTTTACTTGGTGTATCGAGTAAAACAATCTTGATGGAATTGGGTGGTCATAAGAACACCTTGGTTGATCCTGCAGGAATACGAGGAAAATAAAAGCAAATCGGTCGGCAAGAAATGTATTTATGTATTTTTCACATGCATGTATCATGGGTAAACATATTCAATCGCATTAGCGTTGTCGCGTATACAAGTTTTTCTTTTGAAGTTTGAAAGCTGGTTAGAAATTTAAAATATTATACAGGCTGCGACAAAATAAACCTTGTTTCTTTATCACATGCGTTCGATAATGGTTTACTTTCCGCACTGATCACATGAACTACTATTATTTGCCTAGTTATATAATTTATTACGCCGTTTTCTCGTCGTATTATTTTTTTTATGTTATAATAACTTGCAGCTTTGGAAAATTTCGTACAGAACAGCTGGCTATGCAAATTTAAATGCAGCAGTTGTACTTTAAGCGGCATCCTTAAATTAACTTCAAAAGACTTCTTTACTGCAGATCTTTTTTTCAGGAATTTGATCAGATATGCAACCCACTTAACATGCTTTTATGAATGTTGCATTTATTTACTATGAAACTTTGTGGTTTTTTAATAAATCTGTTATCATCTTGTATTCGAGTTCAGTTTTTCCAAATAATATGGAACACGTAACAGTTCTTTATTGGAGATGGAGTATGTGCTTTCCAAGTTGCGAAGTGGATGCAACTTTATTAACTTCCTCTTTGAAATACAGGATTTAAGATACGTCGGCGACATATTTTCGGATGTGAACCAAATTTATACAATTAGGTAATTCAAGTTATCCCGAGAGCACCATATTGTGACAGTGCGATTTTCGTTTTTAGCCGTAATTGGCCTTTAATTACTTCTTAAAGTAAATCGACTAAATTTCTATTGTTCCATTACGTTATAACTAAAGTCCTTTGAATCAGCAATTATCTCTTGATCATCAGCGAATAATAACCTAAGGTAGACGTTGCTGTTCTCACTTAAGTTGTGCTTACAGAAAGGAATAAATTTTAGTTATCCAGTTACGGATGAAATCATCCATTGAAAAGCACCTGAATATCGTTATTATATTTTGACAAACGTGTCATCATTGGAATGTAATATTCTGAATAATTCCACATGATGAATTGTAGCGTACGACCTCCGCATAAGACGAACGATCGGGGTAGAATTATTTTCAATCGTTTATTAGGTAGTTTAAGCACGGCGGACACTGTCCGATCTCCCTTTTTCAGTTTACTGAAAACTGCTTAATAATAAATTACAGCTCGGTGTCCGATAAGCTTCATAGTGCGACGCATAACCTGAATTAATTAAAGTTTGTTTTCAAAGGTACCTTCCCAACAACTTTCCAAGTAACCTTGTTAAACGATCAAACTTCCGTGATTAAAAAAGTCCAATTCTTTGTTATTTTTTAAAGTTTCCCTTTAACAAGAAAAACAAAAAGTGTTAAGTTTAGCTTAAACTGAAAACCGTGCAAAATTTATACCCTTATTGATTTGGTAGAAAATTATAAATATTATTTAAGAGTAGATGAGAGCCAACTAGTTTGAAACACACGTATTCGTTTTGCTGTTTTGTTTTTATTGTGTTTAAAATGTTGGGTGAAATTTCCTGCCTGAATTTTTTTTCTCTAATTTAATAAAGCAATATAAGTGGATGTAGCGAAGTGTAATATCACACAATTTGATTTTAACACCATGAAAAATGATGCTGAGGACATGAATAACGTTGTTTACGTTTTTACATCAACTTGAAGTAGGAGTTTGATTAATAACAACTTAAGAGAATCCCACAGCTTCAATTTTCTTTGCAGATGAGACGTAAAAATTAAAAAAAAATCCAAAAGCAACACAATTTATAATCCCCCCCCTCTCCGTTTGATATCAATAAAATAAATTTACCGAAAAACTTGGTAGCCTTCGGGAGAAAAATAAATACGTGACCAAATCGGTACGGATTTTCCATTTCCTTATTGACAATCGCCCCTCGCAACTTTGTCGTGGAAACGTTGCGGTGAGATCTGCAAATTTTGAAAAGATGAAGGATCAATTAATTTAAAATTTTCGATTTTTATTTTCAATTTTCTCAGCAAAAATATGGAGGTTTCCATCTAATAATTCTAATCGCTTGCAAGAAGTTGGAACTTTTTGAAGTTTAACACTTGCTCGTTGATTTACGACAGTTGGACATTGGCTTTGTGTGGTTTAACTGAAACTAGAATAATAATTTATTTCCACATTTCTTGTTAGTTGGAAAACAATCTAATTCATAAATTGTTGCAGACGGATATTTTATAGCTGGCTTCTTTAGGAAAAGTTATTTCGCAAACTGCAAAATTAATTTAATTGGACGTAAAAAATCTTAACGAAAAAGACTGAAGTGGGATGCTTTTGTGTACTAAAATAAATATACTCTTCCGGTTTTGTGGAATAATCACAACTTGAAGTATTGGTCACTTGGGAGTCATAGTGAACTTTCTTGTTTGGACAAACCAACATTAAATTGAACCTAATAAGGATAACATCAGCAGAATTCCAAATGTTTTTTGCTCAGCAGTTCTACTATTCACACTTCCTCATATTTTAATATTTCTAATAAATTGGAAATCAAAAAAAAAGAATGTAAGAGTTCTTTGTCATACAGCGTTCGGTTTGTTAATTAATTTATGTTATATAGCACGTACGGTTTTCAGGTAAATTAAATTTCACGCTAAACAAATGTTGTTTTAAATAAATAACAGTCAGCATCGAGGTATTTGAGCTAAAAGCTTTTATATACATCTTATTACTTTTGTAAAACTCACCATGAGAACAGATATTTAATTAGTATCTAACCCAACAGTCGGTTATGCAAACCTTCAGTTTTAACTTTTCGTCATAAAATCGTGAACCAATCAGAAGCCTCTATTATAAAATGTGTACTCATTGAGACTTGAAAGTAATGTTCTTATCAGATGCATAACGGCATACATTTTTAGATAAATTATTGTAGTCGTGCGTGGTCGAGTGAAGTAACATTCATGTGGAGATTAATTGTTTTGTACGAAATTGCAACAACCAATTAAATTAAAGTATAATATACTGGCGACCAAATGGAGAAAGATATCAAATAATAATAAAGTATTGAAGTAAAAAGATCGGCAACATTTAAATTCAAATTGTTTATTACATTTTTATTTTGTTTTTATTAAATTGTGCTTCCGCTCGACATGATTTCAGTCAGCGTGATTGGTCACTTACTGCTGAAATTGTTAGATTTCGAATCTCCAAAACTTGTCATTAAACTTTTAAAGGTCTTATTGCTTGTCATTTTACGTCTCATTTTATTTTTCTCTATCGAGTTTAAATTGCCCTTTTGAAAGAAATAATTAAAACTTATATAAAATTGAAGTCACATTTTAAGGGATTTGAAATAATTAAATTTTACCTGCAAACTCAGGACAAATTTTTATGATTTTTCCACACATACACACCGACGAATTTTTTTTTCAGAATCATACTTTCACTTTCTTTTCATTGAGAGCTACCTGATGGAAAGCCAGTACCTCCAGTGAGGAAACAGTTAATTAACTAAATTTTATAGTTGCATTTTCATGAAGTTTTTAGTTGGAAAAATGGTAACTATACTTCCACGTTCGTTGTTTATTAATTTTCCAATAATCAATGGGTTGATTCTGTTTGTTCGTCAGTTGTACAAAACTTTCTGGGTTAATTAATAAGCTGCAAAGGTAAACATTGAGTTGAACTAAAAATTACTAAAAAACAAACTTTAGTTGTTGATTTAAATTTGAAGTAAATCGAATACAACTGCTTTTCATTATAATTTCAAATTGAAAATTTTAAAAACGCTTTCGGATTGGATCTGACTGCACAAACGAAATTAACGTCGACTGAATTTTCCGCCATTAATACAATTATTGTAACACCAAAAAAAGGTTTTTCTTATTGTTGCTGTGAAGAAGATTACATCTGCGAGCTTTTAAGCTTCTTATAGAAACGAAACGTAAAGCCTCATAATATACGATTTGAAATAATTTTTCTAAGTGTTCTTCTTTGTGTGGCGATTAAAGGAAAGTTTCACGATACAAATATAATTACTGATGGAAAACTTTACATAGCAAGTTCGAGTTTCCACTTAACCTGACACGGACCGTTTTATACTAACAAATTCCTGACTTAAACTCCAAGTTTGAAAACTTAATTCGAAACATATTCAAACTCGAGAAGAGTGTACAAAGCTTTATTTTATTGATTTTATTTTGAAGTTTCATAAAAGTTCGTATGTAAAACATTTTCTTCAGTCGGACTTTTAATATGACCGAATTTCCCTAATGCAGTGAGTGCATTGTGATAAGTACGTATAAATAAGTCGATCGTTCAATTTCTCTCAACATATTCCCTACATTTTGCCATTACAGATTCATCTGCACCCTCGCTGATGCACAGTACACGTCTGGGATTTTCCCTTATAGTGATGTATCTGTAAGTAAACTTCAATGCATGCATCTTGGTTGAATTTTCTTGCCTACCCTGAATATTCCAAATCCGCTATTTTATTTATGAAGAAGGTATTTTATTTATAAATCTATAGAAATTCAAATACGTTAATGTTATTGTTTATTTTCGTATTGCGTTTCGAAAAATAACAAAAAAACAGATTGAATAAAACATTGACAGTAGAAAAACCGATAAAAAAGCTCTAAGGATTCGAAAATGTACGTACAATAATAAATTATTGTAAATATTTATTTTAAGAAAATTCCAACTCAATAAAAAGTCGATATGAGTAATACAGTAACCGAACTCTCGGATCCTTGATTCCTCTTGATAGAATTCGTGCTTAGAATTGATTAACAAGACGAGTTCCACTTACTTCTCAAAAATCATATATAACTTCGCCGTCTGTTAAAAATAAAATAAAATATTGACATGTCGTGTTTCAAAACTCCAACTATATTCCAGTACGTTAACAATTTATTTTAAAGCAAACAAATAAAACTTCCTAGTGTAACATTTAATTAAATTATTATTTACACTTTCAAACTTTTTCAGTTTACAACTAAATCAACCTGGCG
This sequence comes from Cantharis lateralis, assembly GCA_963170105.1. Classification (NCBI taxonomy): domain Eukaryota; kingdom Metazoa; phylum Arthropoda; class Insecta; order Coleoptera; family Cantharidae; genus Cantharis; species Cantharis lateralis. The sequence continues at coordinate 3,535,110 of OY720627.1, forward strand.
AAACAACAGTCCACATAAACACGACGATGATCCTTATTACCCATCACGATATGATTACAACAGGCAGTTATCCTTCAAAACTGCCAAACTACCAAAAATTTCCACCCTTTGACATGAAAATAATTAAAATCCACCGATTCGTTTTTGAGATATTACCAAAGCAATAATTTTCATATCTCGCGTGATTCAAAAAATATTTGGAATCAAAATTCTCGGGTTCAAGAACACTTATTCATACCAAATTGTAACCTTTCCGTTAACCGAACTGAACAAAACCTCTTTGAAAAGCAGACGGACAGCTACTTTTATGTAATGAACAAGTCTGGAATTGTTCTGTTTAAAAATAACAAAAAAGTTAATTAATTTTTGAAGTTTTAAATATGGCGAAGTTAGTATGTACAATAAAGCAAGGATATATTAATCTTGACTAGGCTTTCCTCTTTTATTTATTTGGGAGGATACCACTGTTAATTTTATCAGGAAGTATAATTGATATAGGCAACGAGAAAGTTACAAGTTAATTCGGCTTTCAGGCCGCACAATATAGGCAATCGAGGTTCACTATTTTTAACCGCTAGGAATAAACAAATTCAACATTTTTTTAATATCCTGTATATTATTATAAGTATAACCAACCTATGGTACAGTGGTGGAATTAGGTCACTAGGTGCATTTTCCCAGCCCCCTTTTTGAATTTTGGATCAAAAATAGATCTAATCGTTGGTACCTTCTTCATTTTTGTTTGTACCCATTTACTTTTTCAGATACTTTAAAATATCTAAAATATCATCCTTGCAAACTATCATTTCGAATTTTTAACCTTACGTTTTTTTCAAAAATCGCAAAAAATTTAGATGGTCTTTTTATCACTCTAACCGACGTATTTTGACCCGGGGAGTTCGAAAAACCACATTACAAGTGGCGCAAACGCTCGTAAGCATGACCAAAATGCGTTTGAATTTTTTCAACTTTAAACGCCCATAAATCCTAAAATATGATACTTACGTGAAATCTGCCTGCGCCAATCGCTTTATCTCGGCAAATTACATAAGGAACAGTGAAAAAAGTGCTCGATTTCGAACTTTCAATTTTTGGGGTAAAAAAGTAGCAAAGGGGTTAACCTTCCGTTTTTTTCAAAAATCGCAAAAAATTTAGATGGTGTTTTTATCACTCTAACCGACGTATTTTGAACCGGGGAGTTCGAAAAACCCCATTTGAAGTGGCGCAAACGCTCGTAGGCCGCTCAAAATGCGTTTGAATTTTTTCAACTTTAAACGCCCATAAGTCGTAAAATATGATACTTACGTGAAATCTGCCTGCGCCAATCGATTTATCTCGGCAAATTACATAAGGAAAAGTGAAAAAAGTGCTCGATATCGAACTTTCAATTTTTGGGGTAAAAAAGTAGCAAAGGGGTTAACCTTCCGTTGTTTTCAAAAATCGCAAAAAATTTAGATGGTCTTTTTATCACTCTAACCGACGTATTTTGAACCGGGGAGTTCGAAAAACCCCATTTGAAGTGGCGCAAACGCTCGTAGGCCGCTCAAAATGCGTTTTAATTTTTTCAACTTTAAACGCCCATAAATCGTAAAATATGATACTTACGTGAAATCTGCCTGCGCCAATCGATTTATCTCGGCAAATTACATAAGGAAAAGTGAAAGAAGTGCTCGATATCGAACTTTCAATTTTTGGGGTGAAAAAGTAGCAAAGGGATTAACCTTCCGTTTTTTTCAAAAATCGCAAAAAATTTAGATGGTCTTTTTATCACTCTAACCGACGTATTTTGAACCGGGGAGTTCGATAAACCCCATTAGAAGTGGCGCAAACGCTCGTAGGCCGCTCAAAATGTGTTATAATTTTTACAACTTTAAACGCCGATAAATCGTAAAATATGATACTTACGTGAAATCTGCCTGCGCCAATCGATTTATCTCGGCAAATTACATAAGGAAAAGTGAAAAAAGTGCTCGATTTCGAACTTTCATTTTTTGGGGTGAAAAAGTAGCATAGGGGTTAACCTTCCGTGTTTTTCAAAAATCGCAATAAATTTAGATGGTCTTTTTATCACTCTAACCGACGTATTTTGAACCGGGGAGTACGAATGTGTTTTAATTTGCGGAGGGTAAGTTTTCGTTACCCTTGACATTGTCACACCGCGGATCCCAACCTTTGCATTTTGTCATTTTTCGATTTCCCTGCCCTCCGGGGGATGTTTTTATAAAGTGAAATTCGGAAGCGTAGAACTTGGACGGTCCCCGAAAATTTATACACCAGGTTTCCAGATAGTCCCTGCTTTCAGGGATTTGAGATTGAGAATAGGTTTAATTGTTAGCAATATACCATGTCAAATTATTAAATAATATCTAAGTGGGTGTACATTAAAAAAAATTCAGATGTATATTTTACATTTTACTAATTAACATTTAATTAAGAATCAGTCATACATAAACCGTATAACAAACATTTATCTCTCAGCAAAATTAATTTAGTGTATTGTTTTTGTCTAAAAGGTAGTTTCAACAAAAGAAGAAGTAAATTAAATTTATTTAGAAAACGAATTCCACGCTTGCGAGGAAATTTTATTATTTGGTTCGATTGCGTGAACAGACCCCGTATGCAAAGTTTTATAGGAAATTTCTTATGATTTATGAATGAATAAAAACGATTAACTGAAATTAGTGCCCCTTTGACTAAATATCCTGATGAAATATGCAAACTAAGGGATTGTCTAATAGAATTTGCGAAACACAATATTAAAGCGTTTGGTTACAACTCATTTTGATAATTACTTGCTAAATTGTTAACAAATTATACAGAGGAACGAAAGATTTAATAAAAAAGTTTTAAATATTTAAATTGGTGCAGAGTGGGGTTGTACCTACTAATTGTTCAAGTATCATCTTAGCATTTAATGAATGCTTTAAGGGAAATTCTTTGTTTAAATAAAAATTGGTTGATACAAATGAAGAAAGTTTTCATTTAATTGTCAAATTTTGTGTTGGTTATTAAGTAAGTGGTATGTTGTTAGAGAAGCTCTTGTTAACTCGCTATAAATCATTAGAAGTAATTATACTTTAATAAGACAAACAACGAAAACAAATGGGTGTCATCTACCCTTAGTGTATTTAATCATGTTTGAACTCATTTCGCAATCGGATATTATAAGGACTTCTATAACTGCCACTGTAATTAACAGGAAGTTTTACAAATTAATAAATAAATTAGCATTGTACTAAATTACACTAATTGTCGAAGCTTGTTTACCGTCGAGAACTATAAATTATATACAATTTTGCCAAGGAAAATTAACCTTCGAGTGAAGGTACTAAAAGAAAATTCTATGACGAAACTTAAAAATATTGTCATGGATTTTCCTTCATAATGAGAAAACGTGCTAAATGAAGGAGCATCAAAAGAAAATTACTTAATATAGTTCGAGTATATAATAATAAAACACTTTATTTACTTTTAAGCTCCAAAATAATTTCTTATTTACGCATTTCCAGCGCTTTTAATTAAATTCTTTTCCACTTTTTCAGCTTTAGTCATTATAGATTTGACTATTTGGAATAAAACGTGATATGGAACGTAACATTTACATTGAACGTGCCGAAAATATTTGAAGTCTGTTGAACTTTTTTTGCATTTCAAAGGTTTGTCAGTTTTCACGGGTTTATCAAAAGCACTTCCATTTCTTCAATGAACATTTTGATAACCTCTTTAATTGTTCAGCATGCATTCATTCCACCAGATCTATTATACGGGATAATTATTATTAAATAATTTGGATTTACCAGATTACGTCTCGGTTAACTTTAATGCAGATTATACAGCGCAATATTCAATTCACTTATTGTTTCACGAAAATTTCCCACTCAGGAATTTGTTGTTACGAGATAACAGTGCAATTTGAAATTACTCGAGAATTAAGCCTTAATTTTCCGGTTTAATATTTAATACAAATGCCACGTTGCACATTGGTTTGTGCATCTTTAATCTACACCCTGCGGAACACCCAATCGCTGACTGCACTACTCTACTCGAGTTTCCTCCTCTACTGTGCATTTTTAACGAAGGCTGCTGCACAGCACGAAAATTCAAACGAATTTGAGACATTAAGTAAAAATATTATCGTACTCGTTTCTTTCAAATCTCATTCCGTTATTCTCTACGACCTAACGCAGAATAGCATTGCAGCTGCGACCGGTCTTGAAACATGGTCGGGCACATGCATGCGAGATTGATTACATAAACTAGCAACCATGTGCATAAACTAGCACTAAAATTAATGAATCATCACTTACTGAAGATTACTTACGCTCCACAATAAATTTTTGATTCAATCCACTTGAACGATTCCGCTTGCGGCGCTAATTTATGGATTACGTTCTCTAAATCTCACCTTTACTATCAAAATAGACTACTAATTACCCAACCAATTAGTTAATTGCATTAGAAATGTCGTTTGAAAAACTCAGACCAACACTCCAATTAGAAAATAATTATATAAAATTACAAAACAATAGTGTTTCGGGAAAACACAATTTTCCTTTCTCATCTTATGAATTATTTTTGATTTCTGATGGGTTACACCATCAAGTTTGCGTACAAAAATACTACAGTTAAGAGTTTATCCCATGAGACTGCACAGTTGAGAATGTGGTTCCCTCAAGTGTAACTCTAGAATTGGAACAAGCTTTGGTAAATGTTGGTAAAAGTTTCATTTAAAACTTAAGACATTCATACTCCCGTTAGAATAAGTCCATTCCATTCAAGGAGTCCTCGCAATCTATTTCAAGAGGGGGATCACTCCTCCATTGTTACCAATTTTTTAAATGATTTGAGTGATTTAACTCTTCCATTTGCCATTTGCCTCTTCAAAATTATAGTCTCTTGTTTTTGTTTTGTTTATTTCCCTTCCACTCTGCATATATTTAGTTTTATTGTCAGAGGGTAAATACCCAGGTAATGTGCACACAAGACTCAGAATTTCAACAATTTCCCAGGAATTCCAATGATTTTCTAGAATTCTAATGATTTTCAAGCAACTTTAGAAATATTTAAGGAATTCCAGAGGTTTACAAAAATTTCCTGTGATTTACAAAAAATTCTAATTCAAGATATTCCCGAAAATTCCCAAGATTTCCTAAGAATTCCAATAATTTTCAACCTATTCCCTATTCCAAAGATTTTCAAGGAATTTCAGCATAGGCGCCGGAATAGGGGGGCAAAGCAGGGCACTTGCCCCCCCCTGGAAACTTGAATTTTTTATTTCTACCTAGCTAGCTCTCGTAAAATATTTGAATTTTTCTTTAAAATCATAAAGCGTAACAGAATTGAATACTTTGCCCCCCTCTATATTTGACTCTTCCGGCGCCACTGAATTTCAGTGACTTCCAATGATTTTTAAGGAATTCCAGAGATATCCAAAGTATTCCAGTGATTTCTAAAGAATTCTAAGGATTTTCAAGAATTCCAAAAATTTCTAATGATTCGTAAGGCATTTCAGATATTTCCAAAGAATTACAATAATTTCCAATAAATTCCAGATATTTCTTAGGAATTTCAGAAATTTCCAAAGAAATACAATAATTTCCAATAAATTCCAAAGATTTCCAAGAATTTCCATATTCCAAATATTTCCACAAACATTCCAATGCTTTCTAAGGAGTTCCAGAAATTTTGAAAGAATTACAATAATCTCCAATGAATTTTAGAGATTTCTTAGGAATTTCAGAAATTCTAAGAATTTCCAATGATTTCTAAGACATTTGAGGGATATCCAAAAAATTACAATTATTTCCAATAAATTCCAGAGTTTCTTAGAAATTTCAGAGATTTCCAAGAATTTCCATATTTCCAAATATTTCCATAAAATTCCAATTATTTATAAGCAATTCCAGAAACTTTCAAAGAATTTCAATAATTTCCAATTTGGGATTTCCAAAGAATTACAGTGATTTCCAATAAATTTCAGAGATTATTTAGGAATTACAGAGATTTCCAAGAATTTCCATAAATTATAAACATTTCCAAAAATTCCAATGATTTATAAGCAATTTCAGAAATTTTCAAAGAATTACAATAATTTTCAATTCGGGATTTCCAAAGAGTTACAGTGATTTCCAATAAATTCCAGAGATTTCTTAGGAATTTCAGAGATTTCCAAGAATTTCCATAAATTCCAAACATTTTCAAAAAATTCCAATGATATATAAGCAATCACAGGAATTTTCGAAGAATTACAATATTTTCCAATAAATTTCAAAGAATTTTTAGGAATATCAGAGATTTCTAAGAATTTTCATAAATTCCAAATATTTGCAAGAAATTCCAAAGATTTCCAACTGAATTTTGACCAAGTTAACACATTTTTTCTTAGATATTTAGCTCTTACTTCTGCTTTATATACTTAGTGTTTATGTAAGGTGGTAAATATCTAGGTAAATTTGTGCATGGAAAAGACTCAGAATTTCAACGATTTTGTAGAAATTCCAGTGATATTTAAAAAATTACAATGATTTTAAAGATTCTAGAGATTTAGTAATTATAGAAATATTCAAGAAATTCCAGAAGTTTTCAAAAATTTCCAGTGATTTACAAATAATTCGAATTTAAGTTATTTTTAAAAATTCCTATGATTTCCTAAGAATTTCATTGATTTCCAAGAAATTTCAATGATTTATTAGAATTCCAGTAATTTCTAACTTTTTTCAAAAATTTCCATGAATTCCGATAATTTGTAAAGAATTCAAGAGATCTCCAGGGAATTCCAGTAATTTCCAGAGATTTACAAGGAATTCTAAGGCATTCCAGTGACTTCTAAAGAATTACAATCATTACCCAGAAATTCCAGAGATATTAAGGAATATCAGAGATTACCAAGAATTTTAAAAGATTTCCAACCAAGTGAACACATTTGTTTTAGATATTTAGCCCTTCCTTCTACTTCTTAACCTTAGGGTTCTTGTAAGGGGGTAAATATCCAGATAAATTTGTGCACGCAAAACTTGGAATTCCAACTATTTTCCAGGAATTCTAGTGAAATTCAAAGAATTCCAATGATTTTATAAAATTCTAGTGATTTCCAAGCAATTCTAAAAATTTTCAAGGAATTCCAGATGTCTGCAAAAATTTCCAGTTATTTACAAAGAATTCTAATTCAAGATATTTTCAAAAATTCCTGATTTCCTAAGAATTCCATTGATTTCCAAGGAATTTCAATGATTTATTAGAATTCCAGTAATTTCCAATCTATTCAAAAGATTTCCAAGGAATTTTACTGACTTTCAATGATTTCCAAGAATTTCAATAATTTCTAAAGAATTCTAGAGATTTCCAAGGAATTTCAATGATTTATTAGAATTCCAGTAATTTCCAATCTATTCCAGAGATTTCCAAGGAATATCAGTGACTTCCAATAATTTTCAAGAATTCCAATAATTTCTAAAGAATTCTAGAGATTTCCAAGGAATTCCAAATTTCCGAGAATTTCCATAAATCACAAATATTTCTAAAAAATTCCAAAGAAACATGTAAACCTTCCTTTTTTTTTTTTTAGAAATTTAGTAGGCCTTGTTTCTGCTTCATAACCTTAGGGTTATTCTAGAAATTTTTAAGAAAATCCAGAGGATTTTAAAAATCCCTATGATTCCCAAGAATTTTACTGATTTCCAAAAAATTTCATTGATTTATTAAAATTTCATTAATTTCCAACCTACCGTATTTCAAAGAATTTCAAAGAATTGCAATAATTTTCAATAAATTCAAGAGATTTCTTAGGAATTCTACAGGTTTCCAAGAATTTCCATGGATTTTAAAGATTTCCAAGAGAATTTCAACCAAGTGAACACATTTTTTGAAGATATTTAGCCCTTGCTTCTGCTTTATATATTTGGTGTTTTTGGTGTTTTGTAAGGGATATTTCCCAGAATTCCAAGGATTTTCCAAGAATTTCAATGATATTCAAAGAATTTCAATGATTTTTAAAGAATTCTAAAAATTTTAAAGAAATTCCAGAGGTTTTCACAAATATTCGGTGTTTGTTTTACGAAGAATTCTAATTCAAGGTATTTTTAGAATTCCAATAATTTCCAATCTATTCCAAAGTTTTCCAAAGAAATTCAGTGACTTCTAATGATTTTCAAGAATTCTAATAATTTCTATAAAATTGCAGTGATTACCAGGGAAGTTTTTTTACATTAATTTATTAATAGAAATTACATTAATTTCTAAGGAATTCCAAAGATTTTCAAAGAATTCCAATACATTCCAGAGATTTCCAGGAATTTCCATGAGTTCCAAATGTTTCCAAGATATTCCAATATTTCCAACACATTTTTGGTTAGACATTTGGTCCTTGCCTCTGGCTATTCACTTTTAACTTTATCTCATTTGCTCGATGGTTGCTTCATTATTATTTCTCTCATTTCCATCCACTCTATATTATCTGAATTGCACAACTGACCATCAGGCTCAACAATTCTCTCAATTTTTCCGAGTAATATTTTTAATATAAAAACTTATTCAATTTTTTTCTCTGCTTGTTTCTTCCTGAGGATATCAGAACGTGTCCTTCAGTCCTTCCGTCTCCTTTAAATCTGGTTTCATGTTTTGTTATGGTATCCATGCAGTTGGATTTATTGATTTTTATCATTTGAATTTACAAAAAAGCTCAATAAACGCAAATAGCCAAGTTTGCATACCTGTATAATTTGTTTTCGAGAGGAGAAACAAAATCTGGTGAGATATTTAAGGAAATCCTAGGAAATCTCAGGAAATCCAAGCAAATTTGAAGAAAATTAGATGTACTTATTGGTTTTGTTTTTCAACAACTCAATCAACGCAAGAAATTCGGACATACGCAGTGGTGCAAAATAAAAGTACTATTCTTTTATTTTATTTTTTTTTATTACCTAATAAATTGTTTTGTACAACAATAAAAAAACACTATGAATGAATATGAAATATTCCGGATACAGGTCACATGCAAAGAGCGTAAATTCCGCAAATTTACTGCTTTCGATGTTTAGAAAATAGTTTGGATTTTATGTAGCAAACTTTGCGGGTAACAAAACTTGGGATTTGAACAGCCTTAAGTTATTTTTGTAAATTTATATTTGCAAATGAGTACAAAATACCACACTAGCAAAACATTTTTTTGAATAATTTCGGAAAACATTTTTCGTGAAAGTAATCGCCAGCGGAAAGGTCAAGCAATTAATTGATGCTTTGTACCTTATAATAATATAATGGAAAACTTTAGGGTTCGATTACTCAATTAAAATTTTAAAATTACAAAATTGTGTAATCGAATATCCGTTCAATTGACCTCTCCGCAATGTGAGTTGTAACATTTTTGTTGGAATTTTTTTCCCGAAATAGAAAATTAACTGAAGGATAATCATTTAGAAGATATAACCGACACGGAAAAGACACTTCAGGAATATTTTACAAAAATGGTTCTGACTAGTGTCAAAGATGAAAAGAAGGTAAAGGTTTTTGTGAATAACATGAAATGGATACGTGGAACGTGCGTCAATAAGGAAGCTTTTCAAAATGTTGAAAGAAGGTTATTACGTATTTTTGCGTAATTTAAATTTAGTTTTCCAATTCAATAAACTGCTTGTCGGAAAATTTCGTCGTGAACTTGCAGGTAAGCGCACCCTTTGTGCTTTCAGCACTTATTTGACAGAGTTATGACGATTATGTTGGGGTAGTGTACGGAACGTTAATAAATAATACGTATAAAGCTGTAGGAGCTTTTTGGATGAAAGCGAAATTGAGACAGCGGCCATATATAACTTCCGATTCCGGTAGCCAAGTGCTGCTCCCATAGCGGAAGTCTCTAACTTATGAGAAAAGAAGTAAGAAATGGAAGTACTAGTACAGTTAGTAATTAGGTTATTTGATCCGTACGTGTTTCTCCAGAATCGTGCTCCAGTTCTTTTACACCCTATTTAATCGATTATTTTCAAATTAGTCTGCCTATGTACTATTTGAGACACTTGTACGTGTTTTACCATGCTTTTTATTACGTAACACAATTTTACTTGATGAAATTTTTACTCCATCTCCAATTTTCCAATTTTATTATGCAAACGTAACTTTATTTGCGACATTAAAAAACCGAAAGTGTATCACATAGTAAATGTATGCCCACTTTCACTTCAACCGAGCACTACCTCCATCAATTAAAAAATTCCATGTAGCAGCATTTCTTATCATTTTCCATTAAATTTCGAAAAACATTCACGCTTGTTGTTCTAAATTGTAATTCAATTTACCTCGATATGTTAACCAAACATTTGATAACGATACAGCATTTCCTTTTGGATAAACAACGAAATGAAAATTAAATGCAGCAAATCAAAAACCACACCTTTATTTAGAATAAACAATTCTTGTTTATTGTAATTATTGTGGTTTAGGGGGAATCACCCGGTATATACCACGAGGAACATTTTGGTTATGATTTATTGTTAATAAAAGAAAAAAGAAACGCGTTGTTTGTTATTCTTTATTACACGTTTTCTATTTTTAACAATTTAACAAGTGAGAGAATACCATGACAAGGCCCAGTAAACAAAAAAAATTTGTTCGTGTTCTCTAAAGCAGAAGTGCAATAAAAATATAATAAAAACAAGACAAACAAAAAGTTGTTTAAAGTTGAAATTATTACACTACAAAAATTTTATTGGTAATTTTGCAAATGTGCCAATAAATATGTAAATTTTAAAGCATTGTTATACTTAAATTAACTTTTGTTTTTGATCATTTGTGAAATTTTAATCAGCTTACACAAAGAGAATACAAATTTCTATTATCAAATGGTACGTAAAAAGTAAAATTTGAATTTTCTTAATAAGTTCGCGAAGTGAGCAGACGTTCAAATACAAATAAGAAATAAAATAATAAAACAAATAAATTATTTAGTCTATTTCTTCTTGCCCTTGCATTTAGATCACCGTTTATTATTATTATTTTGCAGGATAATTTCAAATTAATTATTTTGTTCCGCACTATATGCACTAATTTTCATTTTATACCAGCTTTTGTTTTCGCGCTTGTTTTGTTTTTCAAACAAAAGAAAATTTTGTTTTTCCCTTTAATCAAATTAAACGTATTGTCCCAAGAAATATGCAGGTGCTTAAGTACAAAATATAAATATATTTTTATTGTGACTTTTATAGTATCGAAATTGGAAAGAAAATAACCCCAATAAGAGGGCAGTATAAAGTTTACGACCTGCGAGTGAGGTTATGGGTTTAATTTGATAGTAGTCTGCAGTTGACTACTGACGGTTTATTTCGCTTCAGCGTTTTCAACTTTAAGTCTATTAAAGACTTTCAAATTGTAAACTCTTAAAAAGTTACAAAGTTGTTTAAAATTCTAAAACTTTACAATTTAGATTAATTAACATATTACTTAATAGGCGCCTGTGTCCTAATATTTAAAAAGTTCTTATAGAAATACAATCTTGATCTTCCCAAGTTCCTTGATTAGCAATTAAAGAATTTCGATTTTAACATTTAATAAAGGATTTACATAACTGAATTTTTGTTCTATTACGGTTTACTCATCAGTTTTAATATTTACATAAGTTGATTATAAAAGACTGATTGAGCTCAGTAGGATTACTTTAATGAATAAAGTAATTAAATTATAAAAAAGTAATTAAAAAAAATATAGAATCATAATTTTCCCCCTATCTCCCCTTAAGTTACTTGCCCAAAGGCAACCTTCACAACAGATTTGAACAATTGGTTAGGCAACTCACTACACACGGACGAGTAACTGGGGTGTGTTAGGCCCGACGTGGTCTCTGCAGGGTTAAGAATTTCAAAATTTTCAATTTTGCAATTTCTTTTTTTTTTTAATTTGAATGTTAGTTCTATTATATTTCTTCCTATTGTTCTGAAATGTTTAATAATACAATACAAAATATAATATAATTGTTCTTAAATTAGTTAACGAACAAAGTGAAACAACTCAATAAAAACGCAAATGTAATTAATTTTAAGTATTCATGTGTTGGAATTGTGGTAGGTCCATAATTTGGTTTTTAATTAAAATTTTTAATTCATATTCTGAACAATTTATCTAAAAAAAATTATATTCGTTATTTCAATTTTGTACAACTAAACAAGTTGAAAGAATTTTAAAGTATCAACTTTTGGTACCTACTTGAAAAAGTGTTGGAAAAACTCATTTTCATTTTAACGATTTCCTAGTTTTTTGCAAGCTATTTAAAAGTAAAGTTAAATGTTCTTTAGAATATTCGTTTTGAGGTTTAACCCTTTTCGCAGATAAGGGCTTAAATTGCACTACTGTGTTGGTGTGGAAATTGCGGGTCACAACAAAAAGTTTTTTATTTTAATATAACAAAAGGTTCACATGAAAACACAATTTTTTGTACATTTATCAATTTATTCCAATTTGTATAAAAGGTAATTTCGAACTACGTCAATATCTTCTCGTTATCAAACCTATTAGACCTATTAAATAAATTAAATTTTTGAAACCCCATAAAAATTTTAATATGTTTGTAATTTGTGTTGCCTGATAGCAACCTACTTAATACTTTCTTTATAATTTTCCAAACGTTACCGAATCGAAAATTGATCTTAAAAATTGATGAAAAGCAAACGAGCCTTCTGAATTTTAATTTCACTTTCTTAACTTTAATTATAAGGTATTCGGGAAGATAAGTAAGTAATATTTAGACTAAATTAATAATTTCCAATCCAATAATGATCAATAAAGCCCAAAATAATATCACAAGTCAGTGCGCGGTGGTGATGTGATTTACCCAACGCTTCCAATTTTTTAAAATTTTTTTCAAGTTTCATTTAGTGAAATTATGCAAGTAAGTACTTACTGCTTGCCATGAGATTTTTATGATCGCAATTTTTGCTTTCTTTCATTACGTCCTCTTCGTTCTTAGGTGTAAATGTTTTTACTTCTGTTTTTTAAGCGCATTACTTTCAGGGTTTTAATTAAAAATTATCGAATTTATAAAAAAGCCAATAACATATTATAATCATATTTTATAGATTGCTTGGCTTATAAATTTTTAATATACTTTACCATACGCAATTATTTTCCATTTTCTACCTCGGCCATTTGCATACAATTTGAACCACACCAATTGAAAAAATTCGAACCTGATTATCTCCAACTACAGGTTTAGCAATTTAAAACAGTCTGCGAAACTAACAATATTGGCAGTGTACTATCCTTCTAAACACAATGGGAACAAAAAATATAAACAGTTTTCAGCTGGAAAATAAAAAAATACTTACTAGAAATTGAAATATCTAAATAATACAGTCAATTAAAATGAAAGAAATACGAAAAAACCTTGCTGGAAAATTAAGCTAAAACAATATCAATTTTCAGGAATTATTGAAACAAACGTGGAATTTAATAAACCGCACAAATTACTACTGAAGAAATTGACCTTAACAATTAATCTTTCTTTCTAGAAATAAAATCTGCCGTCAATTTAAAGCTGCATTTACAACTTCAAAATTAACTAACTGATTATTTTGGTGATTTAAATTTTTAAATAGCAAAAAGTTGTAAATTTGTATGAAGCGCAATGCTGTCCTGGAAAGATATCCCTAGATTTGAATGCAAACCCGAGCGTATTAGATGTGAGTACGTGCTCTAACCAACTGTCCTGTCGAGACAAAAAGTAATTTACTTTCAAAACCGGTAAATTACCCATTTCACATTGCTCGTTTAGTTCGTTATTGAACCAATCAAAAGTGCATTCTAGCGTAACGAAGTAATATTTTCAAAATTCAAAAAAACTCTTGTATTCTTTTTTTCCCTTCTCTGTTCTGGGTTTTTCCTTTAAGTTTTTACTCTATCCGGTCCCTGATGTGCGGCACCACCTGTCGATATGTCCCTGCCTTCGGTATTCCTGATTGATTACTGTAATGTTATTGACAGTCAAGTTAAACACCAGAATCTGGGGACATTCTGCACGTTCTGGAATCTTTTCAAGAACTCCTGAATTTTTGAAATCATTCCATACCCCCCCAGACCCCCCGGTGCGTATTGTTTTTATTTAACCTTAAGTTTCTAAAACCGAGGAATTGCAGGGGTATGGAATTCCCTCCGGTATCCCCAATTGATTACTATGGTATGGTTGACTTCTTCTTCTTTTTCTCAACCTCTTCCGCTCACTGCTGGACCTAAACCTCTCCCATGCGGGAGAATTAAGCATCTAGACTCCACGGCTGCTTAAACCGGGTTGGAAATGCCCGTAACCCTGATTTGTAATGGCTTAACGTGTCATCTGAAAGTTTTCCGACTCTTCCCGGATTCGAACTGGGTATCTCAGATTTAGCAGTTGTTCGGCTAACTCACTAAGCTAAACTCCAGCCTAAGTCTTAACAGACGCGTAGTGATTACGTCATGTGTCCAACCGAGTCCATGGTTACAATTTCCCTCCATCAAGGTTTACCATATCTGGCTATCGTCACCTAGTTTAGCCTGCAGGTCAATGCAGTTACCCGGGGTATGGCACGTGGAGCCATAGGTGATAATTGGGTACCCTGCGAGGACCAGCTCCCGAAGACCATCTCCTGTCATCGGGAAGGTGCTATCTCTGCAGCATAGCCCCTATACCCCAAATCAGACTGATTTACTATATTATTATAAAAAATAAATTTGAGTATGTCTTATGTAATACACCTCCGATGGATTTATTTTAAATTACCAACCAAAATAAACTTGCGAGGTTACGAGAGAGAGAAAGAGACAGTGTGTATGTGTGTTAGTGAGGGCAGTGCGGCCTTCAGGCCGCACAACTTTGACAGTCGAGTTAAATAATACATAAACACAGTAAATTAAGTGTTACGGCAAAAATTATCAATTTTTTTGTGCTGATAAAAATTCAGCTATTGAGCTGAGTCAGCTGCTGATTTTTAGTGACGTTAGAAGCTGAATTGCTACTGAATCACTAATTTACCGGCTGAAAACCAGCTGAAATTACGCTGCTTCAGCTGTTGAAAATGTTGAATCAGTTGATATTCAGCTTCTACTTTATAGTAGATAATTAGCTACTAAAAAGCTAAAGTACAAAATTTAAAAATTATTATCTACCCATTTTTTTGGCCTTTCAATTTGGTTAATTTACTTTTTTATACAATCAATTACATTAAATACCTAGATAAATAATCCTTTTTTTATTACTCATTTATTTATTTATTATATCAGTCGCAATATATTATACATCGTTAACGATTTCCTAGTGTAGAACCTGAAACATAATATTTTTTTAATGTTTAAAAATAATAATTTTGTTTAGTAGCTGCCTTGTTTTATTATTTTCTCATTTTCAGTAAAATGGATTGGTTTTTCAAAAATCTTTACTGGAAGAGCGTCAATTAATTACGTAAAAACAATTTTTGTAATTTCTGAGGCCGAAAAACAGCTGAATTTTAAGCTGTAGCAGCTAAGGGTCAGCTGAAATTTGCTGACAAAAATTTTCAGAACATAATGTTACCTTGGGGGGGGGGGTGTATTCTACACTCTTTCGTTCGCTACTGTTTTTATTTAATGAAATTTATCACAAAACATCCATGTAAACCTGAAGTGTCAGAAATTGGGCGGTCGGAGGGGTAATACTAAAATATTTAGGGAAAAAACAATTTTTTTTAAAATCTCGCTAGGAATTTTTACAGCCAGCTACGAATTTAAAAAATTTTAAGAGAAATTTCTCGTCAAGTAAGTGGGGTGCTATGTTAATTTTTAAGTATAAAAAAGTGGCAAGAATGTTTCTCATTTTTCTCAGTTTTATTTTCAATTAAATTAAATTGAAAAGTTTGGTAAAAAGAAAATAAACGGGATAAATAAATTAAAAAGCTCTATCCTGGTGTAGGAATAATTTAAGGTATCATCAAACTTGAGTTATGTATTTTTGTGTCTTTGATCGATTAGGTATCAATAATAAATAATTAAATTGTATTTGTGACATTACAAGTAATAGTAAGACGTGAAATGGCGAAAACAAATAAAAAACTAAGTTGAGTAAAAATCAAAAATGAAAGCAAGCGGAAAACGCTTTGAGTTACACTGTTAAAGGCCACGAGACTGCTTCGGCCAGACGATTGCCGAAGGCCTTCGAATTGGATAGTAATTTGTAAGGTAGATTTTGTTTGAATTTTAATATCTTGAAACGAAAAATTTAACGTTTACATGCGTCACTTACTCTGATTTCTTGGGTTAAGTAAACGGAATCGAAGTAAAATAAAACGAATGCCTTATCAATTTGAAAATATTGGTGGTGATATGCTATTAGAACGTTCTAGCGTCAAAAATCAATATTTCCACTTTTTATTTGCTTTTTATCTTCACTTATTCGTTTTTCCGAATTATGAAAATATTCATTTCACTTTATTTTGATCAGATGAAATTACGTTCATTATTTAACAATTTGGTAGTAAAAATTTTAATAAGTTTCATTTTAGGTATTCGCACAAATGCGCATTAATTAATATTTTTGTAAACCTTTCATAAATTGTAATTCATGCCCAGATTATCTAAACTGTATCACAATAAATTGGTGTTCAAGTTAATAACAATAGTTGCTCCTTTCAGACCTTCTGGGCTTAATCCTAACACAAAATTAATGATTTTTTAGCATTTGGATTCAAAATTTGCACATTGAATAGTTAGTTGCGTGAGGATTTTATGAAAAGGGTTCCTATCGCAACTTGAAGTATTTTTTAATCGTTTCTTTCGACCTACTTTCATAATCTCGGGTTTATTGCGATTATTAGCAACTTAAGATGGATGGGTACCGCGTAGTGATTGACTTACATGTAAATAATATCCGACTAAATTCAATAAATAAATTGATTTTCCATAAATCATGTAGGAATAGTTTGGTATCCAAGTTGCGATTTAGCTGGATGATGGCTGTGACAGCGAGCTTAGTCACGAAGTTGTGTTATTTAGTATCCACTATTGTGTGTGTGATTTGTCACGATCAGATGGGGCAACAAATAATGGGGAATTTTTGGAAGTGAAAAAATCGGTGTTGCACGTACCCACCTAATGTAATGTTATCTGATGAAACTAATAGATGACTTCGATTTTATCTAATTTCTGGCTTATGTAATCGGCTTAAAGGAGATATTACCTATCATCTCGGGAATGAGACCAGAGAAATTTCCTTATTTCGAGAACGCTCGTTGATGAAGTGCTCCATCTTACAGCTTCCCATTTGGAATGCATGCTGGTTTTGATCTCCCTATGTGCCTCTCAATCAATCAGCTTCATTGTTTATAAACAGACAAACACCGTATTGTTTATTCTGTTGGTTTTTTCAGAAACAAAGCTTATAATAACTTGGAACTAGAGCGAGTTAATTTTGTATTCAACTTTTATTTGTATTTTTATTGTACTACCACAAGAATATCGAGTTCACAAAACAAGTTGATATTTCCTCGATTTAAATAAAATTCAAGTACCAGGAGGTTATTTTGTTAAACTTTTTTTCAAAATATAAATTGAACTTTTACAGTAACTTGATATTCTAGCTGTTTACTGCGAAATAACGCAGTTATCGAGTATTTATTTTACCGGGAGTAATCGAGATATCTCGGGACTGTACAAAACTTTTTTTCCCGAAATTGAGCAATTGATATTTTAGAAAAGTTACTCGAGGAAAGAAACGGCAGGAAGGATCCTTTTATAAAGCCGCCTGAAAATATTGAAAAGCTACATCTGTTTTGTTGGCCGTGGGTTAAATACACGTTTAAGTTATAATGCGAGTGTAAAAGCTTTTTAGGGGTTGTGAAAAATTTATTACAACTTATGCGTTTTTATTATTTTCTTATATTTATAATCAAATTGTTATCGTCTTCGAAATAAAAAGAAGGAAAGCCGTATTTTATTAGCTAAAGTGGTCCATTAAACTTTTGAATTTGTTTAAAACTAATTTCGATTATCTAATAAAATCAAAACCGAGCAATCAATATAGTTTAATGCATTTTTGATTCGCAGTTGGTTTGAATCACATCTGTTTTGAAACTTCTATTCGATTTATTAATCCCAATTGGGATGTAACTATGTATTATTAAGCCATTTCAACCGCGATATAAACGATGTTTTATGTTTTACGTTCAGATTGCAAAGATAGAATGGATACTTAAGTAAGTATATTACCTATTTAAAGCGAAATGCCTTTTGGTTCACTAAAATTAAATATTTTTTACGTTCCCAACTTTCCTCCAAATAATTTATAAAAATTACCCCCCCCTAGCCCTGGTCAATTACACAAAATTGATCGAAAAGAATTATTGATTGTCGTGAAAACATAATTTATAAATATGGAGCAGAATAATAAAAATATTTTAATGCTACTTTTTTGATGTTGTTTGCATTCTAAAAATAAATTTATTGCTTTGGAAAACGCGAAAAGCGTTTCTGCTTGCCAGAGCTCGGACTAGGAAAACCGTCACCCACAGCCATATTGCTGAGTTATTTGATTATCTTTCTTGAAATTTCTATTTTCACATCTTTCTGTATTGCGTTAAACAAATCTTTAAAAATCTATTGCAGATAAAAAGAATTAACGTGATTTATATTCGCAAATTTATTTTTGAATTAAATTGTATGAGAGCATTAAAATGCTTTTAACTTTTTTTATTGTTATTGTTAAGCTTATTTTAAAAAAGCGGTTTATGTAATAACTTTCGTTACAAAAACGTTTTTTTAATTAAATTGTTTATCTTAACCAGGTTTTATCATACCTTCAGTCAATTACTATGTTGTTAATTCAGAAAAAAAATTTATCCTGTGCCCTGTACCAGGGGGTACATACGAACTTTGGTGGGGAATTTTTATATTATTTTCTGAACATCGAATAATTTACTAAAAACTAAAAATTATACTTTTGAATCGTTATATAATATTCATGTGATTCGTTAGAGCGAAAACTACTTTAGTTTCACCATCACTGAGCCAATTGATTGCCTGGAGATGTTATTATACGAACGTCCATGAGTTCTTACAAAAAGTGTTCTCGTTACATTTGAAGGCATCTGAATAAAGCAAACACAAAAATCAACCGTTTAACGAACTAACCAATTAAAGCTAGGGACAAGTTGAAGACTTAAGCAATAAGAAACAAAAGAACAACTCAACTGATGACAACTCATGACTCTATCCGGGTCTAGAGTTCTACTCCCAATGAACCCTTGTTATCGGAGGTGAGTACTACCGGGGTTAAGTAAGGGTCAAATTTCCAGGGACCAATTTACCAGGGGGATCTAATTACCGAGAGGTGAAATTACCGGGGAGATCAAATTACCGAAGGTTATTTGTGGTGGACTTCGGTCCACCGACGTTTGACATCAGACGTGTGATGGTTTAGCCGAAGCCTTCGCCTTGGCCGCCGTATTGCTGATGTGCTCGGCAAGGTTGACGCTGAATCTCCTTTCCGTTAGATGCTTGTGGGAATCACCTTTCTTCTACAGGAAATCATTACTGCCTCCGTTTTTGCCGGAACCACTACCAGTCTTTTTTCCCCTACCCAGTGGACGATGATGTTGATAACCATGTGGGTCTTGGCTTCAATCGCTGTTTCGTCGCAGTCGTAGGGTTGCTGCTGAGGGAGTTCGAAACGAAGGACCCAAGGGGTAAATATCTTAAAAAAGTTGTGTACAGATGAACGGAATAATTGGAATTCATAAAAATTTCTGAAAATCTTGAAAATCTCTGGATTCTTTGGAAATCACTAAAAATATTGTAAATCATTGAAATTATTCGAAATTTCTTGGTTTAGAATTCTTTGAAAATCCCTGGAATTCTTTGTAATTCCTTGCAAATCTTTGAAATTCTTTAGAAATCATTAGGAATTTCTAGTATATCATTGAAATTTTTTGGAATTCATTGAGATTCTTGAGAAATCACTACAATTTAATCATTGGAATTTTTAGAAATCTCTGAAATTGTTTGGAAATCATTGAAATTTTTTGGAATTGTTTGGAAATCTCTGGAATTTATAGGAAATCTTTGTAATTCTCTGAAATACTTTGGAAATCGCTAAAATCCTTTGGAAATCGTTGGAATTTTTAGATATATCTTGAATTAAAATTCTTTGGAAATCCCTGAAGTTTTTTGGAACACTCAGAAATTCCCTAGAATTTCTTATAAGGAATACCTTGGAAATCACTGATATTCTTGGAAATCATTGCAATTTCAGAAAAATCACTACAATTATTTAAAAACGAATTTCAGTCGTAGGGTTGCTGTTGCGGGAGTTGGAAGCGAAAGTCCCAAGGGGTAAATATCTCTTGGAAATAATTGGAATTCATGAAAATTCTTGAAAATCTCTGAAACTATGGATATCATTGTAATTCCTTGGAAATCGCTGGATTTCTTTGGATTATTTGGAAATCAAATAAATTTATTGGAAATCACTGCTATTCTTTAAATAATATTTCTTTAAAGAAATATTGTAAATCATTGGAATTATTCGAAATTTCTTGATTTAGAATTCTTTGAAAATTCATGGAATTTTTTGTAAATCCTTGTAAATCTCTGAAATTCTTTAGAAATCATTAGGAATTTCTAGGATAGTATTGGAATTTTTTGGAATTCATTGAGATTCCTGGGAAATCACTACAATTTTTTTAAATCATTGGAATTTTTAGAAATTTTTGAAATTTTTTGGAAATCATAGAAATTCTTTGGAATTGTTTGAAAATCTCTAGAATTTATAGGAAATCTCTTGAATTTACAGGAAGTCATTGGAATTCTCTGAAATACTTCGGAAAGCGCTACAATCCACTGGAAATCATTGAAATTTTTAGAAATCGTTGGAATTGTTTTGAAATTATTGAAATTCTTTGAAATAGTTTGGAAATCTCTAGAATTTATAGGAAATCATTGGAATCCTCTGAAAAACTTCGGAAGTCGCTAAAATCCTTTGGAAATCATTTAAATTTAAGAAATCATAGGAATTGTTTAGAAATCATAGAAATTATTTGAAATTGTTTGGAAATCTCTAGAAACTATAGTAAACCATTGGAATTCTCTGGAATACTCCGAAAATCGCTAAAATCTTTGGAAATCATTGAAATTTAAAAAAATCACTGGAATTGTTTGGAAATCATTGAAATTCTTTGAAATAGTTTGGAAATCTCTAGAATTTATAGGAAATCATTGGAATTCTCTGGACTACTTTGGAAATCGTTAAATCCTTTGGAAATCTTTGGAATTTTTTTAGATATCTCTTGAATTAAATTCTTTGGAAATCCCTTTTTTGGAACACTTGGGGGAATTCCCTAGAAATCTCTGAAATACCTTAGATATCACCGGTTTTCTTGGAAATTATTATAATTTCAGCAAAAATCACTGGAATTCTTTAAAAACTTCAAAAATTCTTTGCAAATCTTGGGAATTCCTTATCTTGTGTACACAAATTTACCTGCATGTTTACCCCCTGGAAGGACCAGTCGTATATCACAGAGTAACGGTCCAAGCACCGGACCCTACGGAACTCCGCTCGTCGTCTCCATTTCTTGTAGTGCCCTCTTTCTTCCCAGTTGGATCTCATGATCATTTTTGATCTTCTTACTTCTGTAACTACGGTTACAGATTTTTGCACTGGGTGGTAGCTAATAATCAATATTATAGTGAATATCGATAATAAAGTCCAGTAGTTTTTCCACAATTAACAAAAATCCAAATCCAAATTAACAAAACTCCCCGGGGCGCAACAGAACTCGAAAATGACAAAATTCGAATGCTGGGATCCGAGATTTGCCAAATTCAGGGGTTGTGAAAACCTCCCGGAGCCACCTGAAGGGCGTGCGGAATGTGAGTAATTACTATTGTCGGATAGTGAATGCACTAGATAATGTAGAAACTCGAACTATGTGGCCGCTGCTGCTGCACGTAGTGGAATGAAGTGCGCTCTCTCCACACCTAAATTCAGTTGCTATGACCTAGAAAACGGACACGTACCGGCAATTGAATGGCTTTTTAAAGCTATCATGAAGGTAAACTTTCTCTTAGCTTCTTACGTCTTTCACGATCCGATTTAGAAGTAACTACCGCACCGACACTGGTTTTATCAATTCAATATAAATTTAATTAGCCTAATTGTGCCCCCCCCCTTTGCGGCTATGGCCGGCACCATTAGTATTGGTGGAAAGTGAAAATTTTCGTCAGCCCCTTTTTGGTCCACCTTGCTAGACTACAACTTGTCTGCGCTAGCTACCTCTAGAGAAAATACTCTAAACGTAGCCTAAGAAAGATTCTTGATTAATTCTAAATTGCCAAATCTGATTGGCTTTCCTACCCTCTGCTGCGGTTTCTAACAGTAAATAAAATTACAATTGGTATTTAAAATACAAAATTCATATTTGAAATATGATGTATGTTACCGGTCTTGCACGGTATAACCAGTGGCGGTAATTGCCCCTTCCCAAATACGCCACTGCTCACAGCCATAGATGAGAGATATGAGTAAGAAATAGAGTATTTAAATACAGAATAAAAGATATTGGTGAATTAAAAATACAAAAAAAAAGTGATTAATTTTTAACCAATGTTTTACTTATTTTACATTGAATAAAAAATTGTAACCGCCAGTATATTGTTTGAATCTTTTACATTTCCGTCTTCACTTAAAATTTAAAATATTTTCCAATTAATTTTGCCAATAAAACTATAAGACGTGCGTGCCGAATTTGTACGATAGAGAGAGGGGGTTTCTCAAATTGTGACGTCATGTATCATTAATTTTTTTGAATTTAATTTATTTTGAAACTTTCGGCGATGTTTTAAACTTATTTCATCTTTTATTGTGACAGAAAACGCATTTTATTTACTACTTTATTATTTATAAAACCGGAATTTGATGTGTAACCTGAAAAGGAAAAGCAAAAAGGTATTATGATGATATTCATTTAAAATTAATAAGATTGCACTGGGTGTTTCAAAAAAAAATTCAATTAATAAGTTAAATCGATTAAAGGGGATCTAAAATTTAATGAATAATTTAGTTCCTATATGTATGATATTAATGTTTATTTGGTTAGCAGCTAATGCTATCGATTTCACAAAACACAATAAAATAATATATTAATTTTTTATTACAGGTAGAAGGCACGTAATAGTCTGTGGAGTATTGCGTGGTAAGCTTAAATTTCTTAAAATATTTTATTAGCAAGTTTTTCAAATTTATTGTTATGTATTGAATTTGTATAACAAACTAAATTGCTTTTATGACAATTCGTTACAAGATACGATTAAATCGACTTTTATGTTACAAATTTTCGTTCCCTTTCAAACGTCATTGTCGCTTTTTACGTTTTTGTACATAACTCCTACACGAAAAAAAAAAAAAAAGAATTGTTTGCTTTCAAGCCATTTTAATGCGCTTAACTGTTCAAGATTTAAATTTGAACTTTTAAATTGAATAATGAATTCGAAATTAAACTTCCAGTATTTTAGGTACTAATTGAGTGTTTTAGAGTAATTTGTTTTGTACAAGATTTTACAATCCTGACAATTGTTTCGGGGATTAAGTCCTCTTCAAAAGGTTTTAGAATCGGCACTGGGAAACTATCACAAAGTGTTCGGCTTTTATACATTTACTCACGGTTCGGTTGGTTACATGCTTTCCAATTAGTTAATAATTGCAAAGATATTTTCACAAAATAGCCATTAGGTCTCGACCATTTTTTTCATATACACAGTGTTTTATCCAATAATTCGGATCGCCAGAGAAGTAGGTAGTTGTTTTTGTCTAAATTATGTACTACCAATATGCTTTAATTTTAAGGTTAATTAACTAATGATTATTCAACATATTATGCATAATTCAGTTAAAATGCAAATTACACTTTTTGATTTTTTAATATGGTTATCGACCGAACACATTTTGCACTATTCATGTTTTTAGACATGAAAATTTTATTTTTAATATTAAATTTAGATTTGCATTTGAAAGGTTTCGTTGAACTTTTTAATTACATGCTAAAGTAGTAATGAATGACAAAATAAAATGGGGTTTTGCGAATGAATGAATATGCATGTACCAGTAACATGCAAGGATATTTTTACAAAAGGACCGAATGATTATTTTAAAAAATAACTAAAAATCGATTATTTACATTTTAAATACATACCATTTCCCACGTTAATAATTCAGCCAATCAACTTTAACGGCCGCTGCACAGTTCTATATGTAAACGCCCACCTTAATTGTTAAACGAAAAAATTAGAAAATCAGGCTTAATTGGGATTTAACTTTGGACAAAAGCTTTCCTTCGCTTAAAAATGAGTTTTATAATATAAGTTTACATTTCGGGTTAAACCCTTTCTGTGAATACCTGGGAGCTTAGATTAATCAATTACATATGTGGGCGTGCGAACAGCAAATTCTAGTTAAAAGTTTAATGATTTTCCTGTAGTTTTCAAATAAAATGTGCGAATTTCACCAAATAATAATTTAAAAATTGAACTCTGTTCGATGTATTTATATCTACGCAATTCAGGTGTGTAAATAGGACACACATCGTTAAAAGGTGGAATCGCCCCTCAAATATTTGATTAAAATATCAATACAGTACATTCCGGTTAATTGGGACACATTGCGGCCTACAACACTTCGGCTCAATTAGGCGGCTGTCTCATTATGAAAGCTAAAGCCTACACCTACACGTGCTTTTCATCTCAAGACAACACCACAATTTGTTGAAACTAATTAGTCAGTTATTCGCAGCAGTTCCGGACACCCTTCAGCTCATAAAATCGATTTTTTGTTTATTATTTGCTGATTTTGTTATTACCCCTTATAAGCAATCACTGAAATGATTTCAACGTCTACTTTACTAAATAAGCAAATAGTTAAAAAATATCTTGTTGAGTAATTACAAAAGAGATACTGTTATTCGAACAAGAAGGATTTAAAGCAAAGTATCTCCTTACAATTCCTTTCTTTCAAGTCCTGCCGAGTCTGAAACAATTTTTCCTACAGCTGAAAAGATTTACACGAAAATATTCTTTCTATTTGACTCAAATTATTAGAGTATATTATTTATTTTTACACTATCCTTGTCTGTCCTGTCCTGTCTTTCGACAATATAAAATCAATTATAATAAATTGCTTTAGAATTTTTGAATTCAAATATTTTTACTCCGTTTTACTAATTGATGTGGCCTATAAAAAGTTTTGGAGATGTTAAAATTGAAATCATCAATTGCTTGCGGCTGTATTCCCGAATTTGTCAGACTAACCAATTAATTTCAACTCGCACACAAAACTTGTAATAACTTCTGCAATCGGCTTGTTGACAGTTGCACAATAATAATAATTAAAGACACATAAATGACACTCGAAAAACTTTTCCTTTCAAATTAAAATTAAAAATATTAATCAAAGAAAACTTTGCTCTGTACCAAAATGTCACGATGCATTTTTATCAGCCTTGTATAAACTGTACCATTTTATTTTGCAATGTAATTTTCCCTACGGGCAGGTCATTAATATCAGAAGGTCAATACGTAGCAATATTACAAAGCAAATTGTGTGATGGAAAATACGAGAAGTTACTGCAGATATGAGAACAATAAACATAATTTACAAGAAAGTCAATACTTGCCGTTTAGGAAATCCAACTGGGAATATTTAGTTGGGTAGAAATTTTCCAAAGAACTGTAAATCAATCTAGATATCAAAAATATTAAAGAAATTTTCTAGTGGCTCTCCTGGCGAGAGGCCTGCACTAAACGCTCCGCTTTTCCTGTAAGACTGGAAATAATTTTACCTAGCGATTAATAAGCTAATTAACGCCCTGGTGGTATAATATACTATTTGCATTAGCATTCAGTTGGTGTGTAAATTTTTCTTCATTAAATATTTAATGTTACATTAAAGGTCTGAACATATGACTAATATGAAATAAAATATGTCAACACTATGTCAAATAACTCCATTAGTTATTCGGCTTTTAAGTTCCCATTATGATATAAACTGATTAATTAGTTAATTCGACATTAAAGTGATTATTCGGAAACCGGACTTGATTAAAAATTCAAGTCAAACTTTTCCCTGGTTAATGCGACAGGTGTAACACAGGAACCAGTTTCAAAAATTATTTTTTAAACAAAATTTCAGTATTTAAAGCTAAAATTAGATTTGAAAATTTTACGATTAGATACTCCCGATAGTTAAACTTTTACGCCATATTTTTTTTTGGTTGGGCAACATTACAAATTTACAATTATAAGGAAAGATGTTTCACAAATAATTAATCAAACTGAATAATAAATAAAAAACACTTCGTTTTTGCATTTCACGGACTTGTCAACAAACCGCCATCATGTTGAGAATACGAGCGTCGACGGAAAAAGGTTTCCAAAGTTACATAGGATGCTAATTAAATATTTTCAATATTTATTTATTTAATAAAATTGGACAGAATAAAATTTTCATGTTGTAAGTAAGTAAAATTTTCTTAACACTTTATTTAAAATTGTTTAAGTAAAAAAGCAGTTCAACCAGTATAAAATACAAATTTGAATTGTTTGATGCTCTGCAAGTTGGTTGGACTTGGGGTCTGTTAATTTGAAATGAAAATAAATTAGGAAATAACAATTAAAATCAAAAATCTACAAGTATTAAAGGTTTTCCAAATGAAAACGCTCCAGTTAACGACACTTCATTTGAAGGAGTAAAAGGGCTATACGGGATAGCCTCAAACTGCAGTGTTGGCTCATTCTTTTCCTACTTTCTTTAAGATTGTTTCCGGTACATTTGCCATGTTTCCGAGCCATATTCTTGTTCTATCGCTCGCTTATCACTTTCTTTATCATTTTTCCTCCGATTATTATAATGAGAATATTTAATCTTATCTGTGTTCGAAAACCTTCAGTTTAAAACGTTTGTTGCTCCGAGCTTTAATAAATTATTTCTCACATAATACTATTATTACTGTAAATTAAGATTCTCGAAAATTTTAAATTGCTTCTATTCAGAAGTGTTATTAATGGTTTTGTGTAATTTGCCTAATTTATTATACACTTTTTGCGCGATCTATTATTTTATTATTATTAAAATAAAGAAATGCAAGGTCGAAATTTGCAGAGCGCACGAGAGCTGGAGAGTTGTTAAGATAATTCCATATTTTCAGTTTTATTTGTCTGAAATTTTACAATGAAAATTGTGGTACAGCAAACTATAAATGGCGGTCTAAAACAACCTCATGAGCTATATATATCACGAAAACAGGACAGAATGAGCGATCGTTTCGAATAAAGGTCCATCAGTTGGGTCCGGGTCAGCGCATCCGGGCCCCGGGGATCATTCCAATTGCACGTTAAATTCAAAATTTTTTTGCTCTATTTTTGGTTAAACGACCAAAATCTTTATCTAATTTATTTTGTTAAATCCTTAATCTCGCAAATAAATTGTCGAAAGTGAAAATTTAAATTTGACATTAAAATTCTTAAAACAAAACTCAATTTTTTTATTTGTAACAAACTGAACTTATTTAAATTAGCATACGCTTTCAGAAATTATCATTTTAGACGCAACATTACTTAATTCAAAAGCATAGAATGCGGTTAATGATAAGAACTTTTATTCTCGTTAATCGTGAACCCAGGCTGAGGAAGAAGGAAAAGTTTAATAGTCGCATAAAATGTACAATTTTAATTGGCACGTACTAAAAGCACCACCATCGCGATATCACATCTTTTTAAGATTTCAAAATTAACACTCGCTTTCAAGGGATTAACGCATTTACCAGACTCCTTTGATAAATTCTTTTTATTACTAATAGAAAAAGAACGGGAAAACTTAAAAACCCATCCTTCATATTTTAATTTCTTTAAAATTTCCTTAAATCCTGATCGCAGCGACCTCTTCGAATACGAATGTTTGAATTTTAAATTATTTACCTGTTGTACCCATAACGACCTTTGGCGTAATTCCTTTGTTTTGCTTAAGCGTAAGCACTCCCAATAGGCACAATTTTCCGCTCCAACTTCAGATAAGCCAAATGCCTACATTTTCCCTCTGAGAAATTTTTACTCCTTTTTATCTTAAACTATTGACTTTCGCAGTAATGCAAAGTAAACTGATTTATTGGCTCACTTGTTGGTACAGGAATAGCTGAGCTGCTAGCAGGTGTAGCGGGATTTTGTATTCGGTGATATTGCTAAACGAATCTCGTCTCGTAATCAATTGACTGAGATAATGCAATTCCACTTGTTCAGTCTCGGTTAAGAAAGACTTCCACCTTTACAGGATTCATTATTATTTCAACAAGTGCAGGATCGGGGGAAAATAAAATATTTTAATTATTGGCAACATGCGGGCCAAGTTTAATTTTGTAAAAAGTGAAATAGACACAAATTAAGTGATATCATTAATCTTGCGAAAGTAATAACAAAAACTCGCCTTTCTTGCGCCAATGAATTTTCTAAAACAAGACAATTAATAAATTAGCCGCAGAGCTTTTAAGTATTTCTAAGCAAAAGAAAATCTTGCAAAACGAACGCAGGAATGCAATTGTAATAAATTAATAACGAAGTTGTGAGGATTATCAAAAAAAATAATAAATCTTGTTAGGAGAAATAAACAAGAAGGTAAATTTGATTTACAACAAATTTTACTTTCCACTAGACGATTTATATTGTTTTAGAAAAATAATGGACCTACATTATGATCTCATAAACTACTCTATCAAAATTCAGAAGCTAGAAAGGGTGTAAGCTCACTAGCCGCAAATGGGTTTAACGGCACGTAGAACAGCGTCGAAATTGGCGCGGTAGTCCTGATTCAATATGAAAAAAATTTCGAAAAAGATTATTTGTCATAAATTTAATATTCTTGATAAAAAATACCGAATTTTATTTTGTTTCCATCGTAATTGAAAATTGATATTTTGACTCGTAAATATGAGTGGTATTTTGTGGGTTTAATTAACTTTTAACCGATTTACTCGATTGACATGATAGTAATGTTCCTGCAACATTAATAAGAACATTTAACCTTTTACTTTCCGTTTTTCAGTTTATCGAATTTTACAACCTTTAACCTTTCCACATTTTGACTTCAATTTGCTAAATTATTTTAAGAGAATGTTTACATCTTGTTAAACTTACATTACATACTGCATAAATAAAATTACTTTATATAAAATCTACATACAGGATGGTCCACCAACATCTGACGTCCATTTTTCACTGCAAAAAATAAAATTATGCCTTTGCAATATTTAAAAATTAACAAGCTTACGAAAGAAACAAAATTCTACTTTTGATATAATATTTATTTAGAAACAAACACGACCAGCATTTGTTTTTCCTACTCCCCAAGCCCAAAAAAAAGTTTCTTTAAATTTTTTTTTCTAGATCTGAAGACAGTAGCTCACTATTGTAAATCCTCATGGGAACTTTTTTGAAACAATGCCTTGGCGTCTTGTCACTTTAAATTTCCTCTTCAAATCTCCAAATTTCCACTGGTTGTTATTTTACCTAAGCTCTTTTTTACGGGTGGTAATATTCTTATCAGCTTTGGTGATAACTTAAATTTTATAAAATTAAGTTAACCCAGAGTTGGACTTTTAACCTGCAACAGTGGCGTTTTCTCTATTTGGACATCCTCCTCCCCTCTCCACCCTTGGTTTTTTTCCGTACTTTAATAGATTAGACCACCCTATTTCTATAGAGTGAGTTTGGTGAGAACCCAAATAAAAGGGTTAAGCAAATTTTTAAACTGCACACTGCTATGATGTATCAGGAGAAAAGCAGTGGTGACGTCGCACCGTCCCACAGCAATTACACATTTGCATAATTTATAATTTTACGATGTTCTCTATTACTGCTGCAGTCGAATTGGCTTTATTAGTTAATATTTAAGTGTATTGACTTCTAAATTTGACCTCAAATACACAAACGACGAAATTTTGGATATTTCTGCTGAATTACAATGTTGAATTCAGGCCATTTTTCCCAGGAGGGGGGGGTAATAATCTTAAACTCATGTTTCAGTTCCTGCAAGTTGGACCAGCGAGTTTTTGATGATGTTTTTTTTTTAATTTTAATAAATTGGTTTTTGTTGACTACTGGGATTACTAAGAGATTGTTTCCGGTTTTTTCAAGCAAAAATAATCTTATTGAAAAAAATAGATTACAGCATGCAAATCAAAACTCAATTAATTCAAATAAGCCACCAACATGCAATATATCTAGAAACAACAAGTTTAATTAACCACCAGGATCAACTGTTTGAACTTTAACCAGGTTAGAACAACAATTGGTAATCTTCGGGTCATCCAGTAGTTACGCTTGTGTTTTGATTGTTTAAAATATATTTTGAAGTATAACTATAAAATCGAATTTACAATAACTAATTAATTAAATACGAAATATTATATTAAAATCGAGAAATCAAGGACTTATGGTCCTGATTTTTGTAGCTGCTCGAGCTTCTTTATCCGGCTTTACACCTACGTTGTACAAGTTTACTTACACCTACAGCATAAACATATAATATTCTGACATTAAAGGTTTTCCTTTGCACTATTCCATTTACTCCCATATTAACGGTGTTGCGCACAATATAATATGTTTTTTTGTACAAAAATCAATCAGAATTAATTCATTTCATAAAATTCTATCTAAGTAGTTACGTTTGTATAAAGTACAATGGTGTCCGGTTATAACGAACCTCAATAAAGTCCGTAATAATCGAACCACGTTATATTACATAAATTTTTACTTTAATTATATAGGTCAGTATTTTTCTCAGGACGTTAGATTAATTTCTACAAACGTAAGTTCATTTGAAGCGAGTCCGTTATAACCGAAAACCGCTGTAAATTAATTGCCAAATAACAAAAAGTACTAGGGAAAAATGAATTTTTTTAAATAATTGGGAAATTATAGAATTCCCTGGGAATTAACTTGGAGTTTTTTCGAAATACGTAGAAACCTTTGGAAATCATCGGAACTGTTTGAAAATCTCTGGAAAAGTGCTGGAATTCCTTAAAAATCTCCGGATTTCCTTGCAAATCTATGGATTTTTTAAAAATTATTGTGATTCCTTAGAATTGTGTAGAAATCTTTACAGTTATAAATAATATTTTGAAAATGTCTAGAATTCTTTGGGAAACACTGGAACTTTTCAGGTAACCATAGAATTCATTAGAACTTCTTAGAATTCCATGAAAATCATTGAGAATTACCGAAATTCTCTTAAATTATCGTAATTTTTTCAAAATTTCTATGTAGAACCTTTTTAAATTTTAAATAATTTTTCGACTTCCTTAGAAATTTCTAAAAACCTTTGAAAATACGCATCTTTGAAGTTTCCTTGAAAACCAATAGAAAAATCAATGGAAGTTATGGAAAATATCTAAATTTTTTAGAATTCTTAGGAACCTTTAGAATTATCTTGTTATCTTGGTTACCAACAGGCAGGAGATGGAGCCGTGATGTCACGCCTTTTTTCTGAGTCTGCATACACTTGGTGAATAGGATAACCCATTTTAGGGTTGCAAATATTGAGAATAGGGTTTCTGTGAAAACAACAACAAAGTTAAAAAACAGAGTAATTTTTCTAAGGGCTGTATTTGATCTGGACTTTCAAACGCCACCATTCCCACGACCTAAATTACTGTATCATTAAAAACTTCCCTGAGCGCGACGCAACTCGAAAATGACGAAATTCTAATTTTGAGATCCGAGATTTGACAATGTCGGGGGCAGTGAAAACCTATCCCTGTGTTAAATAAAACAATCTTCGGGACGCAAATGCACTCGATAATGTAGGAACTCGAACGATGTTTCCTGTATAACCGCATACAGTAGAAGAAGCACGCTCTCTCCCTACCTAAATTCGGATTACCAAGACCCACGTAGCGTACACGTACCGCCAAGTAAATGTTTATTTAAAGCTAAAATTTACAAAAAAAAATCGATTTTCAAAATAAAATTGTGAAGTTATATAAATTATCAAGGCCCAAATAACCCAAAAAAGTTGTGATTGGAAATTATTTGAAATTCCTTGAAAATCACTGAATTTCTTTGGAATTCCATCAAAATCACTGATATTCTTTGGATATCTCTTGAATTTTTTGAAATATTTTATTAAGTTGGAATTATTTGAAAATTCCCAGAATTCTTAAGAAATTCCCAGAATTCTTTGCAAATTCCTAGAATTCATTGGAAATCACTGGAATACTTTGGAATTTCTTGAAAATCATTAGAATTCCTTGGAAATTATTGGAATTTTTTAGAAATCTGTGGAATTTTAATAATTGGATGGCTTCTAATAAAATTAATGTAAATTAAAATATACTTTGAAAATTGCTGTAATTCTTTGGAATTCCATGGAAATCACTGGAATTCTTTGGAATAACATGGAAATCACTGATATTGTTTGGATATCTCTTGAATTTTTTGAAATTCCTAGAATTCCTTGAAAATTTCTGGAATTCCTTGAAAATCAATGGAATACTTTGGAATTTCTTGAAAATCATTTGAATTCCTTGGAAATTATTGGAATTCTTTAGAAATCTGTGGAATTCTTAAGAAAAATAGTAATATTCGATTATTAAGAAACGTATACATTTTATTAATTGGATGGCTTCTAACAAAATTAGATTTTCAAGCCACATATAGAAAGCGGTGGAAATCACCGGAATTCCTTGAAAATTACTGGAATTCCTTGGGATTCCATGGAAATGACTGGAATTCCATGGAAACCACTGATATTCTTTTGATATCTCTTGAATATTTTGAAATATTTTATATTAGAATTCTTTGGAAATTCCTAGAATTCCTTGCAAATTTTTGGAATTTCTTGGAAATCACTGGAATACTTTGGAATTTCTTGTAAATTATTGGAATCCCTGGCAAATTATTGGAATTCTTTAGAAATCTCTGGAATTCTTTAGAATAATAATAATATTCGATTATTAAGAAAAGTCTACATTTTATTAATTGGCTGGCTTCTAACTAAATGAGATTTTAAAGCCACATATAGAAAGCGTTGGAAA
The DNA here is from genome assembly GCA_963170105.1 of Cantharis lateralis. Classification (NCBI taxonomy): domain Eukaryota; kingdom Metazoa; phylum Arthropoda; class Insecta; order Coleoptera; family Cantharidae; genus Cantharis; species Cantharis lateralis. The sequence goes on from OY720627.1 coordinate 3,568,160, forward strand.
TCACCTGAATTCCTTGAAAATTACTGGAATTCTTTTGAAATTTCTTGAATACTTTGGAAATTACAAGAATTCTTTTGAAATCAATGGAATCCTTTGAAAATAATTGAAGTTTTTGGAAAACTCTTAAATCGTAATTTTTTTGAAAAACCTACGAATTCTTTGAAAATTCTTGGAATTCCTTGGAAATTTCTGGAATTTTTGGGAAATCGTTACAATTCTGGTAAATCCTATAAATAATATTAAATTCATCACCACCTCATAAAAAAATTTAAATTTTGCTCCTTGAAAGCCTCTGGAGTTCGTTGGAAATCCGTAAAATTCATAAGAAAAATTTTGGAATTCCTTGAAAATCTTTAAAATTCCTCCGAAATAAGTAGAAACCTATGGAATTACACTTCTTTGGAATTTGCTTGGAAATATTTAGAATTCCATAAAATCTAAGAAATTTTGTGGAAATTCATGGAATTCATTGAAAATTTTCAGTTCATTTCAAATCATTTGAAGTTCTTAGACTTTATAGAAACCTTTGGAATCACATTTGTTTGGAATTTCTTTGGTAAACCTAAAAATTTATTGGTAATTTCAGAAATTTTCTGAAAATCCACAAAAATCTTTGGATTCGTCTCCTTGCCGCAGATCTAATATAAGTAGCTAAACATATTAGAAATGCTTCTATAGTCTGGGGGTTCTGGGTGATATGAAATACCCTCATGCCTGATATAATCGTTCGTATAAATATATTTTGCAGCTCTATCTTCAAATTTTTAGAACATTAGTTCTAATTTGTGATCATTAATTCGGATTTAGTTAAAAATTCCGTAATGATAAAATTTAGAAATCTCTATTTTATTTTTAGTTCGGACTGAATTACCGCTTCGTCTGTGTTAACTTTTCATTCACAAAAAACGTTGAAACTAACTGCATTTCCGTTCTATTTTTTGAAAAAAGTACGCGTTGCTTCATAAACCGAATAATATCAGATAAAATACATATAAGAAAGTTTTAGTTTTATAAGAAAAATTCTAATAATAATTATAATTTTTTACTGTGTATTAAATATTCAAAAGTTAATTTTATGATAACCTACAACTTCTTCTTGATGGTTTAAACACATTTCTTTAAATTGGCGTGTTTCATGTTTTCCGGTTCATAAATTAGGTCGTACCAAATCAAACCCTTCTTTAGAAAATTAAGGGTGCGTATCATGAGTGCGGAAAGCTCTGCATACGTATGAATCCGACGATTATTTAATACTGACCCGCACGAAAACATTTCAATCTAGCTGGGGTGAATAATCCGTTCCCGATAATACAGTAATTTTTGAATAACTTATTTGAACGTAAATGCCAAATAATTTTGTGATATCTGTTCCTGTTATTAAATTAACTTTTCTATTGCAGCATCAAGAATATTACATTCAAAATAAATTAAACTGCGAGTCCTGACAGCTGACAAGGATTTCGCACAGTTTAACAGGCGGAAGTCCTATAAAATAATCAAATGATCGGTCATTTGAAATTTTACAAAAATTTTCCTTGTGCGAAACTTTGTGTTTAAACATTTAGGTTTTTCGGCACGGCGAAGTAAAATTCCTTAACTTGAAACACCCAAAATTATTTATTAGTATTTTATAGTTCCAAAATTCTCGGGAGATTAAGCTCAAGTATCAGAAGTTTATCTTAATTGCCCCGTGGGAATTTAAATTGCTGCTGTGGCGTCACTCGTTCCTGATAACTTCTCGGTACCCTAGGTCAGTGTTATTTATCCGGGAGGTGGACACCCCCAGGTGTACACCGACGAAGTTGCAGTCAAAGAAAGCAGCGCTTTAAGTAATAAATATTTAATATATTTATTTAAGGGAGTAACCTATAAATTTGTTTAATAATAAATTGATATCTTTTGCCCAAAGAGCAATTAAAGTAACTTTTGACGCTTTCCAATATACAACTTTTTTAAAAAAGCTTCTGCACATAAAGAATCTATTTTTAGACAAAATTCATTATTTTTATTGAGAAAATGGGACCACAGAAGAAGTAAGATTAATTAAATAAGTGCGTAACGACAGAGTTACGGCGACAGCAAAAAATTATCTAAGGTATATAAGTATATAATGCCGAATAATTTTTGGTATATTATTTTTGTGTTAGTCTCTTTCTTTGCTCAAAAAGCACCAAGGAGTAAAAAATTTTCGTGTTGAAGTAATGCAGCCTGTCGGTATAAAAAATTAATATTTTCTTGTAAACTAAGATAATTTACAAAAAGGATGTTATGTATTATGTACAGGTAAATAACAAACATTAATTAGGGGTTTATTTGAGTTGAAAAATTCAAGTGGGTTTGTTTCGGAAAAACATTATTTTTATTAGTTGCTCCAGTAGACCTGAAGTGGTTAGCCGAATGCTCGCGGGAAGTTATATAATTTTTATAAACCGTAAATTTGAAATTATGTAACAATTTTGAAAAATAATGACGCAAAACTATCTCCTTGCTGTAAATTTCTAAGGAGTATCATACTAAAATTTTATTAATCCTTAAACAACCAACAATTTCTAATGTAGATGTAGTATTTAAGCAACTGAACGACTTGCATAAATTATAGCTCGTATTAAGTTTTGGAAAGAGATAAAATAAATTTGTAGTAATATAACTTTAGTTCTTGAGTAACTATAAAATATTAAACATTTATTTCATTTTATGTTCACTGGAAATTTATATTTGTACATATATTACTATAACTACAGTATTTCCCGCGGGATGCTTAAAGGTATTATAGTTTAATCCACCCCCGGGGGTTGCTGCTTTTTCAATTCAAACTTTGCGGTTTATATCAAAACAGGAAACAAAAAAATTTGCATTTTTGTATTGCTCAAATATTATAAAAGTGAAGTTGGAAAAAGTTCCGTATTGTAAACGGCGTTTTTTTTGCTTTATCGTAGGCGAAATGGAAAAGCATTTTTAATTTCGAATTAAATTAACTGCGCAATTTTTTTTTTTGAACTTCTCGATGGATGTGTCTCGTGTAGTTCATTAAGCTCTAAGACCCTCTTATACCAATTGCCACAATAAGTGTCACTCATGTCCCATAAGTACGCTACACTTAAAGTTCCACATGAGAAACTGGATGGGAAGCTCTAAGTGTCGCTTTGTACGATTTTATTGAACCGACACTATGCCTGCCGAAAAATTTTAAATATTCAAACCGATACTGCTTAAGTTCTAGCCGATTGAATTTTTCAAGCTGTGACCGTTCAAATTTTCGGCCTAAATAAACGAATTCTTTAAGGAAATTTAGCAATCCATGGTTTTAATTTTAAACTTTATTGTATTATTAATTTTTGAAACACTGCATTGCTGTTATTAATTAAATAAGTTAAACGCAGCAGTACGACGATTCAGATTTTCGGTGGCTCTTGAGGAATATGCGTACATTTTGAGATTTTTCATGATGGCACCTTTAAAACTATCCGCTATACGTTTTTCAATTTTTTCCAATTCAAATCATAAACCCACAACTTAATTTTTAATAATGCAGTGACGTCATCGCGTATAAAAGCAAGAAGTGACAACGCTGAAATAACTTAACCCTACATGATAATTTAGACACAACTTAGAAACCCAGATGTTTAATAATCGTGGGCTTGACGTCTTTTCTTAAACTAACGATCAAATTAACGTGTTTTTAACGTATTCTAAACTAATATCGGAATCCATGGGTAATATCGGAAAAACGTAAATATTTGCCTGAAAAGACCGCCGAGCCGTCTTGTTCAGGTAGTTAATTGTTGTAAGATCCTGCAGGTTAAATTAGTGTAATTTAGGATTAACACGAAACAGTTCAACGCGTCAACAGGTTTCGTGCAAAGTTATATCAGTACCAAAGTGATAACTTTTAAAATAAAAGAATCCAGTTCATTGTTTTCGCGCTGGCGATTTAATTTTATTTCAAACAAAAATCTTTCACAATGCAATAGAAAAATTTTGCAGGCTAATGAAATTTTGAAGGTTGTTTGAGGATTAATTAGTAGCTTAATTAACTATCATGATGTGTTTTTTACATCTACACGAATAATAATAATAACGTTTGAATAAAAACTGTCCATTATTATTCTGACATGTAACAAACCATTGATTTAAAAAAATTGGATTCTATTTCAGGTTGGAAGTTGCCAGCACGCAATAACGAGCCAGCTTTGTAACTTCTCAACTCAAGTAGTTTCGAAATATTTTTAAATCTATTTTTTTTCGTAGAAAAAATTACGAAAACAATGGTAAGACAGCCACAACAGTTTAAAGCTGCTTTATATTTTTCAATCAAGGATAAATATAAAATTAAGAAAGTAAACATGGCCAATAACCTGAAGGTTCTACTTTGTTACCGTGTTTGTTCCATTTTTGGAATGGAAAACCGTGCTTTTCAGGATTGCAAGTCAATTAAAATGGTTTTTCTTTTCAACCGATTTTCAGATATCCTGGTTCAAGGATTGCTATCTTGAAAATTACGGAGTTGAAAACCTGTATACACCAAAGGATTAGTTATTACTTAGTATATTATCTGTAGCAGCCATAAATAAACAAATCAATAATTGTCGTTAGCTGTAAAATTACAAGCTTGTAACTGCACTGGCGTAATATTGTGTAAATTATATTGCAGCAGCGTCTACTAAATTATTAATTTGCCTGCTCGTATTCAGTTTTTTCACATGGAAGCAGATTTTTTAATCTGATTGATCGGAAATAAATCCTAACTCGAATAAACGATCAAATTTATTACCAAAATGGGGTGATAATAAAACGGGAGTTGTAGATTTCTGACTTTTACGATAATTTAAATGCCTTTCTTTATAATAAAACTCCAATGATTTATGTGTGCATTAATTCCTTGCACATAATCTGTATTGCAATTTATAACCTGCAGTTGCTGTTCGTGTGAAAAATTGTTAAAAATATTCTTTTCGAGCAATAATAATTGTATACATACATCAAATGTGTTACTAAACAATTTTATTTATATCAAAATGAAAAATGATGTTTACTTGAATGTAGCATCACTCCACACACTCCAGAGAATTAGTTGGAATATTAAGAAAGTGTAAGTTTCGTTATGATATGTTAGATTAACTGTCGTGTCAGGGGAAAACTTCGTCGACGCTTTAAAATCTTTTATTTTTCATAGGAAAACTTTATACTTCTAACATTTTAAATTATAAATAGGAGATTATTCCAATTTTCACTTCCAATTTTCTTGGATCAAAGGGTTGCATGGATTACAAATTATCCTTTCAGTTTTAATAATGCAAAAAGATTTTGACTAGTTTTTTGAGCAACATTAATTTAACAGAGGAAGGGACTGTACCAATTAGGGCACTTACTCCCTTGCAATGTAATATACTATTAATTTAGACTTTCTTCCATTTCCTTCCACCGTCACTCCAGTGTTATCAATAACTTCAAGATGATTAGTATAAAAATCCATTTCCTTTACGCGACTATAAATTCGGTAAAGTGGTAGTTTCTTTTCTCTTAATTCTCCTGTTAACCTCCCTAAACAGTTTGCAGAAGGAAAGTAACCATAGTTTTCTAATGGGCTATATCCTTCCACATCACTGCAACACTGTAAACATTGGGACTTGAATTTCCAACAGTACACAGAGTTATTAAGGCCGCATTCGTATTATTTTCAGTAAAAGAAAATTAAAAATTGGTTGCATTCCAACTTTTAAGATTATGAAATGCACGTAATTTGCGAGAAAAGTCGTCAGGAAGTTTTAAATTTTTAATTTTTATATTAATATTATCCCCGGAATGTCTAGACATTTTAAATTGCCAATTTCATTCTGCTACATATTTGAAACGCAGCGTAGCAAGCTTCCATATATTTTATTCCATTGTACGACACCGTGCCAACGCATTATTTTTGCAATTTTGATGGCATTTCGTATGTAGTTGACTTGATCCTAGCCAAGTTATGACAAAATGTAAATTTTAAAACTTACAAAAATTTAATGTAATTGACCAAAAATTTACTTTGCACAAATTTGGATAATTAACTGAGTTGAGAAGTGTTTAAATTTTGATTGAAAGTGAAAAATAATTAAAAAATAAATAAAACGGAAATAGACAGGAAGTTAAGAAAGATATAATAGAAAACTAAATGGAAAATAAGATTGTAATTAATAATTCAAGATTTAATTAAGCGATAGTAAGAGTTTTTAAATTTTTATTAATTAGGATGTTAAATTAATTTAACAAATTTAAATTAATACTTCAGCATATGCATAGTTTTAATACATTTACACCAAATTTTGTTGATTTTTTAAATTTTACCCAATTTTGTTCAATATTTCTGCACAATATTCTGCATATTTCTACAACAGAAATTTGCTTATTTTTAAAACAAAATTATGCAATGTTGTAAAAAAATGAAAATTGGTTGAAAAATAAAATAAAAGTAGAATTGTAAAAATTTATCTTTTTCCACCAATTCCTGGGTTAAAAATAAGTACAATTTGGGTTCGAAACTATAAAATTCGAAATGCACAATATTGGGTAGATTTATTGTAAAAAATTGTTAAATTATAATATAGTTTTTATTAGAAATTTTCGGGTACAAAAATTTAAGTGCTTTTTTCCAACAAACCCTGGATTGAAAACCTGCACAATTTGGGTTTAATACATACACAGCTGAAAATAAATTATTCCATATCCGAAAATATAGTTAAATACAAAAATACGAAATGCGATCGCTTTGACGAGATTAAACGCGAATTTCGTTATGTTGAAGGCCGCAGTTACCGTCTAGGTGTGCAACTGTTAACGAAAGCAAAATTTTAATTTAAAAACAAGTTCCTGCTCTTTTATAAAATAAAACTAATAATTAAGATTAAGATTATTGAAGAAAAAATTTAAATTTGGTATCACCAATATTGGAAAAGGCCAAGCAGAAATTATGCAAATAAAAAAAGAAGAAATTACCTTTAAACCACAGTAATTCAGTCAAAGCAGTACAAATCTTTGATTGTGAAGGCAAAAATGGTTATTTAAGTTCCTTATTGGTTACAGAATTACGAGAAGCCTTTACGAGAGCCTTGGAGCTGTTAATTTAAGTAACAAAGAAGCTGCCTGGTTTTTTACTGTTTTTTTCTAAAATTTACTCGAATTTGTTGGTCTTCCTCAGATTTCTCTTCACTTGTACCGTAGATTTCATCAGCAATTCATTCTATCCTAAGATCCAAAACCGAACGAGATTCTTGATAACCTTTTCCGGTTTTCCTCCGACAGATTTCAGATTTTTTTTTGAAGTAGAAAAAAAAAAAAATTTTAATATTTCGTTGGATTTCTTAAGATTTCCTAAAATTTTCCAGAATTTGTTGGGCTTTTCCAAATTTCTTTTCACTTGCACACAAGATTTTCTCAGTTTCGCACCTCTGTAGGATTCAAACGGGAGTTAATTTAATATAGAGAAAAATACCAGGTTCTATAACTTATTAATAAATTAATAAAATAATTTAATTATTTTATTTTAGATTTCCTCCTGGATTGCCTTAAGATTTTCCTTTTAAAAAGCAGAAAAAGAAAAACAGAAATGAAAACTGATCTACAGTATTTCTAAGATGTCTTTGAATTTTTTCAAATTTCCTTTATTTTTCAAATTTTCAATTTCTTCGGATTTTTTGAAATTCCTCAGATTTCTCATTCGAGATTTTCCCAGTGATTTCTTCCTTGGTTGAATCTAAACAGGAGTTAATTTAAAAAATTGAAAAGTACCAGGTTATAATAACAACTGCATAAAAATATCACAAGGTAAATTTTTGCCCAATCGATTTCCTTTTATGAAATTCTAAAGAGATTTCTCCGGATTTCCTCCTGAATTGATTTCGGTTTAATAAAGTTGAAAAAAACAACACAAAAACACTCTTCCACAGTTTTCCTAAAATAAAAAATTATCGTCAGTATTATTAGAATTTTCTTAGATTTATTAAGATTTTCTCGGATTTTCTAAAATTTTCCGGATTTCTTGAAAGTCCACAGAATCCAGTTCACTTCCACATTAGATTTCTTCAGCGATTCCTTCCTCTAAAGAATTGAAACGGGTGTTCATTTAAAATAAAGAAGAGCACCGGGCAGTAGAGCATTTAATAAATGTCTATGGGGGGGGCATAACTGAATGTTTTTCGAATTCTCGTTAATCCATTCATGCGCGTCAGTTGTAAAAGCCTGACAAATTCTCTAAAAAAAGTTTTCACTTAAAAAAATGTAATTTAAATATGTTTTTGACCGTAATTGCTTCGGAAGAAACGTACAAATTAGAAATTTATGCCTAAACACTTGAATATCATGAAATCCCGCTATGGACGAGGCTAACTTTCAGCCGAAACCGTACCGGATGTTCGCTAAGTTAAGTTAAGTTAAGTTAAAATGTAGTTACATTTTTATTCCACTTACTTTGAAATCTGGTGTTTTCCTAGCTGTTATTCAATTTTCAATTCAGTAGTTGTTGGGCTAACTTATTTAGCCTTTTTTTTAAATTGGGGCCTTTAAATATTTTTGATTACAAGTTTGAATATTTCAACATTTTTTAACTTAATTTGATTGATAACTCGAAAACCATTGATTTTAGGCGATGAAGATATAGAACATAGTTGATAGAAAATTTAACGTTCTTTAAAAAATCATTCATGCATGAACACTAAAAAATCAATAATTTCGATGCTACGGCCAGTTAAAAGCAGAAAATTGTATTATTACTGAAATATTACTATTCCGTGTGTAATTACGGATGACTTTACTTTTAAATTCTTATTTATTTAAATAGGTAAACGAAACTTGGTAAGTTATGAAAACTGGGATTTTGAATTTATGCAGCTAAAGTAAGTTACCTACATACTATCGATACGCCCGAGGCATCAGGATTTCTTACTAATTATGAAGTCTCTGATTTATTATTTCAGACTCATATCTCATTAAAGTAGGTACGAAGAAAAACTGAGCATCTCAAACTGAAAAGTACAATTATTTACTTTAAATTTCCCCGAGAGAAATGGTAGTTTCCTCTGCACTAAAATAAAATTTTAATGTAAAATGAAATAATTTGTGATTAGAAAATCCAAAATTGTATTGTTAAATGTGGGATTAACCGCAAAACCAGGCATCACATCATGCCTATTAATCAAATTTAGCCCATTCATTAGTACGTGTTGCATTTTCTTTGTTTTCCACGTAGTATCCACCACTATGTAGATATTTTTTTATAATTACATACGTGTTTTGTTACAGATGGTTGGAGGCTTTGTTTATCGCTATGTTACAACTGTTGTTTTGGTACAAGTAACAGCGTTTAACATGATTTTGCCACCAGTATGTCCACCGGAATGTATTTGTTTGTCACAAACACAGGTAAAAATTTTTAAACGTAATTGATTTACATTTAAATGAATTTTTGTAAAATTAATAAATGTAAATCTTTCTTGAGTTTCAATTTTGGCAACCGCTTTATAGAAACAACTCGCAGAGAATTTTATCCATTATCAGAGTATGCAAATGTTTTGCTAACTTATATTGCTGGATGTGTAAGTTGAAAAACTTTTTAAGACTCTTTCTGAAAACGTGAATTTTTATTTTTCTTTTGGACGTGATTATAATTCTTATAATGTTATATACGTTTCACTGAATTTTATTACATTTATGTTATTGAAAGAAATGATATATCAGTGTAATTACGTGATATGCGTTTAAGTACACAGTTCACATAAATTGAAAGATCAAGTGAAAATAAATTTAATACAAAAATTTTACAGTACGTGTTAAGTTCGAGCTATTGTCTAAAATACTTATTGCTTTGTTTAAATCATTCATTTTCTTTTAATTAAAAACCATCGCCTTGAAACGTAACAATGAAAAATTATAAATCACAGCAAAGCATGAGAATCATACCAAAAATTTTCAATGGTCAAATTGATTTAACTAAGAAGCGAGAGCCAGCAAAAATAAATTAAATCATCGATACCTAATTTGATAATTTTCTCTTGGAAATAGTTTATTTGGTTTTGAAATTGTAGTTTTTCAGTTTTATGCAATTTTTCCAATAATTATTACTAATAAATTGTGTAATTATCGATAACTAATCTTTTAATGAATTACAACCCAATCTCTAAAATAAGCACAGGTAAGTCAATGTATATGTGTGTAAAAGCTCCAGGATTAATACTCATTGCTCTCCGCTTCAATTTTTGATTAACCTTTATAAAACAGAATTAATTGTTCAATTTGCATAAAAAAGCAAAAGAGTTGATTTAAAAATTTATCTCTGCAACAAAGACTTTTATGGAATCCATTCAACATTTCTCTTGTGAAATTTATTACGCACATTCCTTAGGTAAACATCTATGTCTTGTTAAAATTTCTAAAACCTTGCAATATTTCAAGATATCAGTATTTAAAAGTTAATCTTCTTAATATGGTAGATACAAGGTGTATTTAAAAAGTAATATTAATTTATAAATAGGTGCAGACAAATCACAATAAACTGGAAGAAGTCTTTGATTGCTGATTCAATTAAGATAATCCAAATCATTTTGAGCTAAACCTATGAAATCAGCAAACTACATCGGGGAAAATGGAATCAATATAATTGAATTCCAACGATTTTCCACGAATTCCAGTGATTTCTAAGGAATTCCAATGATTATCAAGAATTACGCTGATTTTCAATGAACTCCAGAGTTTTCCAAGAATTCAATTTCAAATGATTTCCAAAAATTCCATTGCTTTTAAAAGAATTCTAGTCATTTCATAAGAACTCCAATAATTTTCAAGGAATTGATCCAAGTAAATTTGTGTACACAAATCTTAGAAGTCCAAAAATTTCCAGATAATTACAAAGATTTCAAAGAATTCCAACGATTTCTCAGGAATTTCGTTGACTCCCAAGGAATTTCAAAGAAATCAAATTCAAAAGATTTCCAAAAATGCCATGGGTTTCTAAAGAATTTCAGATATTTTCCGGAATACCAAAAAATTCTAGTGATTTCTAAGGAATTCCAACGATTTCTAAAGATTTCCAGAATTTTCTAGGGAATTCCAACCACGTGTAGATCATTTCTAGTCATATACTAGAAATTCAAAAGATTTTCAAAGAACTTGAAAGATTTCCAAGAACTTTTAAAGATTTCCATGAATTCCAATGATTTTTCACGAATTCCAATAATTATCCACAAATTCCAGTGATTTATTAAGAATTCCAGATTATAAAGATTTTCGCTGATTTTCAAAAAATTCCATTGCTTTTCAAAGAATTCTAGGCATTTCCAAAGAATTCCAATAATTTTCAACGAATTTATCCAAGTAAATTTGTCTACACAAAACTCAGAATTCCAAAAATTTCCAAGGAATTATAAAGATTTTCAAGAATTCCATCGATTTCTTAGGAATTTAGTTGACTCCCAAGGAATTTCATAGATTTTCAAAGAATTCTAATTCAAATGATTTCAAAACATGCCATAGATTTCTAAAGATTCCAGAGATTTTCGGTAATTCCAAAGAATTCCAGTTTATTTCCAAGGAATTCCAATGATTTCTAAAGTATTCCAAAAATTTCTAGGGAATTCCAACCACGTTTACACAATTTCTAGTCATATACTAGAAATTCAAAAGATTTCGAAATAATTTTAAAGATTTCCAAGGATTTTTAAAGACTTCCGTGAATCCCAATGATTTTTCACGAATTCCAGTTATTTCTAAGGAATTCCAATGATTTCAAAAAATTCCATTGCTTTTCAAAGAATTCTAGTCATTTCCAAAAAATTCCGAAAACTTCCAAGGAATTTATCCAAGTAAATTTGTGTACACAAAACTCAGAATTCCAAAAATTTCCAAAGAATTATATGGATTTCCAAGAATTCCAACGATTTCTCAGGAATTTCATTGACTCCCAAGGAATTTCAAAGATTTTCAAAGAACTCTAATTCAAAAGATTTCCAAGGAATTCCAATGATTTCTGAAGTATTCCAGAAATTTTTAGGGAATTCCAACCACGTGTAAACAACTTTTTTGGGATATTTACCCCTTGGCCTCAATAAATTATGCAGTTCTATCAACAAAATTTTAATAAAGTATTCATAAAATTTTACTTCAAACCAACCAAGTAATATCTCAATTTTCCACTTATCTTCTTCAATCTTTCCAATCCCGAAATTAAACCTGCAGACCATCAGTTTAAATTTTTCTTTAAATTATTAATCCATTTAACAAACCACTCTTTTAATTTTATTTGTAATACGATTTTCTAGTGAAATTTCTCAGACAATGCCTTTTATTCACCACCAGTTGGGGTCCTGGTTACCAACCCCCCCCCCCCCTTGTACACAAAAATTGTCAGCGAAACATTAAAGAGATATTGATTTCTTCATCAAAGAACAAGGTAGATGTAACACGAAATGCGGTTTTCTTTGAAAATCCATTTCCACGAGAAAATTTAGAATATTAGCAGATAACAATCAGATTGAAGTGAATAATAGAAAAGAAGATTAAATCGATAATTACAATTCGATTCAAGTGAACATTCGTTTTTTTATTTAATGTAAGCATTTTTTTGTATAAATTGTTCTTGAAAATGGCAGGTCAAGCTTAAGAAATTAAAAAATTGCTGAAACAGCATCAACCCAATAATACCGGTTGTTCTCAAGAGGAAACAGAGTTGATTGATGTTACCGATCGCTATAACCTAAAATGGCTTATCAACGTTAAAGATCCGATTGAAAGACTTCCTGGGTGAGGAAATTTGACAAAATCGTAAAAAATATATGCTGTAGGATAAACAATTATTGATTATTATTATGCTGACTAATAAATAATTTTGAATAAATTTGAAATTTCGGTTGATTGGAAACTCTCGTGTTTGAATTTTTAAAACGTAGGTACCGTAATAACCCGATAACCAAATTTAACGAGCGTAACAGGGTTTTAAGGAAAAAAAAGCACTTTATGTTTGTTAACGATATTATAAACAAATAAAAGAACTTGGAGATTTTAATATACTTAAAAAAAGTTAAAAATCAATTTAAGTTTTTAGAATTTGAAATTCATAAGCTGCGTTGTTATTATAAAACAAAAAATATTCATGCTATTCAAAATATATATCTTTTTGAACGAATTATCGCAAGAGTCAATTTTTACAAGTTCTGCTTCAATTACTGTAACGTAATCGCGAGAAGGAGGTCTGAAAAATATCGAGCAAATCTCAGACTCGAAATAAAAGGGAAAAATTTAATAAACTTTTTTTTATTCGAAAAATTTGCATTAATTAAATGAGAATAATACGAAAGTAAGGAGATTGTAAATTACGGGTAGCAGTTGTGTTTCAAATAAAGTTAGTAATATTAATCCTTTACTTGTTGGCAGGTGCTGTGTAACTCTGGGGGATTGACAGAAATTCCTGTGAAGCTGCTACCATCAACTGTGGAGCATTTATCTTTAACGAGAAACTACTTTCCTCTTATTCGAAGTGATGCATTCGCGGGACTCAAAGCATTGAAAAAGCTTTCTCTAGACGGAAACAACATATCAATCATCAAGCCATTCGCGTTTCGAGGTTTGCCTAGATTAAAAGAAATTTCAATTCAACAAACTCCATTGGCAACTGTTGCTCAATTTGCGTTTGCCGGTTTACAAAACATAACATCCATTTTATTAAGTCATAATCGAATAAGAAAAATCGAAGCGTACGCTTTTGCAGGGACATCGAATTTAAAACATTTAGTGTTAAGTAATAATCCAATAATTAAAATAGAATCTAACGCCTTTAGTGGATTAACAAACGTAGAACGTTTAGCGTTGCCGTCCGGAATTAGAATCATTGAAATTGACGCTTTCAATGGACTAGAACAAGTTGGCCTATTAAAGCTGGCGTTTATGGATCTGCCTTCGTTAAAATTTGGCACCTTTAGGGGCCTAACAAATATAGGAGTTATGTCAATTCAAGAATCCGATCTCGGTATAATTAAAGAAGGTGCTTTCGAAGGCATGACGTACATCGGTGCCCTAAATTTTTTAAATAACAAAATCGATGGCATCCAAGAACTGCACATCACTCCCGAACAGCATATACGTACAATTAAGTTTCAAGGAAACCACGTCTTAGATATCCCTAAAGCAGAGATCATCTCTTTCGCGGTGGATGCCCTTACTGTGATATTGAATCATTTCCCATGCGATTGCCATATTCACACCCTAATCCAGGGACCACTAGTTAACGGAAGTGTCGAACACTTTTTATCGAAAAATTATTGTATTTCTCCATTAGAAGTAAATGGAAAAGCCATGAGCGATATTGACGTGGAAGCAATTGGAAAATGCGAGGAGCAAGTAACCCGGGAGAATTTAGAAGCCGCAAAAGACTCAACACAAAATAGTAAAAACATAAAAGTTACTCTTATTTTAAACTTCCTCACAGTTTTATTTCACTGTAGGTGAAACTAATTTAGTCAATAATAAACCACCGGCAAAGCGTGCAGCCTAACGTTTTGATAATTTCCTAAATTTTATTGTAATATATTATCTAGCGCTTCCCCGATTATAAAACTTTCATTTTACCTTGAAACCCTTACCTTAACTTAAATAGTGCCAAAAGTGTTTAGAGTCGACGACAGTTAGTAGTGAGGTAAATAAATTAGTACATTTACTTAAATATTGACGTACTTTTGTACAGGGTGCACAATTTCCTAACTTCAATAAAGTTTTCACTTTATTGGACAAATAATTTATAAGGTAAATAATTTTTAAGTTAATAACTTTCATTTTACAGATAATTTGGGAATTTGTTTTTCTTTTTACTGCTTTAATTTAATTACAACTTTTTTTGGCGTCCTCATAACGCCTTTTATTTGTTAAGTCAATACAGTTCATAAAGTAAATGCACTTTCTTCAAACTTCGCTCAAAGACGTTACGGCAAAGTAATGAAAATACTTAAAGCCACTTAACAAGATTAAAGTTAATGCCAAAAATTACCTTTTCATTTATTTTAAAGTACGTGAAATTACGACAACTGCGTAGCAAAAATCAAATCAGTAGCCTCGTTAGATTCGTCGGAATACCGAAACGTGGCTTGAGTTCCAATTTACATTCCAATTTTTTAATCTCAACAATCAAATTTGTATCATTCGCCAATTTGCTTAAGTTTCAATTCATAGGTGCTGTTATTGATCAACTCGTTAGTTCACAAGAACTCGGTAACTATAAAGCTCCCTCGTTTTACCAAATTCACGTTCATTGAACAAAACGAATGCCATTACAGTATTCGCCTATTTTACATGAAACTAAAAGAGTTTTAATCCGAAATTATACAGAAAAACTATACATCCCCATATAATTGCTAAATAAAAGAAACAATCGATGTAATTGAGTCGGATGATAGCAAAGATTCCATCTTGCGCGGGTTTCATTTAACTGATATCGAAAAGTTATCGAACGACGAAATCAATTTCGCCTTTGGATTAGGAGTAATTATATCGTAGCGAACTTAACGTTTGAGCCAGCAATTTAATCTTACTTTGCAACCGAACGTCTGCATTGTGCATTGTTTAAATCACTTAATTATCCAAAAAAGTGTTGATTGTGAAGGTGCATTAATCTAATACCTTCTCGTAAAGGAGATTAATTCCTTCCAGGTGGACTTTTATGTTGAGACATCAAAAGCTGTTATACTACAGAATCTCCTTTGTTAAAGATTTTAAATGCAAAAACAAAAAACAGTTCGGAACCGAAACTATTTCGCTTTAAAACGAGCATAAAAATTAAAAACCAGGAGTCTTCTTCTTCACATTACGTTTAATTTTGTATTTCAGTGATAGTTTCAATAATTTCTATCGAAATTACTATGAATATATGTAAAGGACAGTAACACATCCCATCGCATTAATAAAAAAATAAAAAAAAAGCGGGTATGATCGTCAATAGTGTAGGTATTGCAAACGAAAATTTTATAATAGACTGCATTGCTGAATTGAGGTTCAAAACCTCTCAAACTCACTGCCAATCTAACCACACGCCAGATGAAGGAGATATGGGGCTCCGTCCAGCCAAAATATGTCAATCAGACATCGTGTTTGATTTCTACCAGATATTTCTGAAACTTTCTACCGATTTTCGTCAGGGCTGCTACCAACTCGAAAATTTGAAAGTAATTTTTTCGTTAGCTGGGATTATCAATACCATTCGTGTAGCTACCACCAGTCAACAATATTTTATTTTTTATACTGATTGTCAATTATTACAGCGCGAACGTCAATATTTTCGGTTTTCCATTAAGAGTTAGATCAATAAAGCGTTAAAAAAGTGACAATTATCGAAACATGGAGCGTATCAAACGCCGTAATTTGTGCTTTATTAATTTTTGGGATTTCGTTTATTTATTACTGCAGTATAAAAAAGTTTTGTTAATAAACACACACACAAAACTTTATTGCTAATTGGCTTTAACTCGTATTTTTACACAAGAGAATATTATTTAAAAATTATTTAAACAAATTGGGTTGTTAAGTAATGGCATGTAGCGAGTTAAAAAGTATTTTATTGATAATTACTGCAGTAGATTACTGTTAATGAAACATTTTGAGTACTTAAAAATTGATGTAAAATTCTTTTCATTCTTCTCCGAAAAAGTTTTCAGCTCAACGATTATGTATACTTGACTATTAATAATATGTTAATTAACGTAAGTTTTATATTTTTTACATTAGGAAATTAAAGTAGGAATTGTAGAATTTGTAAATATTACATCGAAGTATTAATAACTTTAGTTGTAGAAACGTGTAGATAATTGGAATTTATATTTTTGAAAGGAACGGTAGTTAATTATCCTTATATTGTACATTGTCTAATAATTAATTTCAATATGTAAAATGTATATAATAATTAAGTATATTACCGAACATGCTAACTAAAATAAATTATCATTATTGTAAATTACATTAGTAGGCGAAGAAAATCAAAAAAGCTCACATAACGGAAATTATGTAAAAATCCCACTGTAAATGTAAATGTAAAAAAATTATAAAATCCCGCCAGTACCGAATTCGTTATTCTCAATTCTTTGCCGATAAACTAAAACAATTTTTTATTTATTTCAACACAAAGAAATGGAGCGAATCTCCGTAGCGTATTTACAAAATCAATCACAATTGAGAAATGTGAGATTTCGGTGCCGGATTTGGGGTTTGTAAATTGTACATCGAGAAATGTGCTATCAAGCCACATATCTTACTTAATTTCTAACATGTAAGTTATTTGTTAAACAATCAGTGCCTACATCGTCTATGGATCTACATAACTTTAGTGTTAACTATTTGAATGTGTTCTATTGTATACTAAGCCTTCACTAAATAAATATGTTGAAAATTATGAGTTTTTGTCTACCTTACAAAAGAAAGTCTACAGCTCGATTACATCAAATTTGAATATTGAACCGAAACTAAGCCCAAACCGACTTTTTCATCTAATTGATTTTCAACAAAGGTAAGTGCAAAACAGGAGCTTTCTTTGAAAAAAAAATTTGAATCAAATTAATTCAAAATTGAGATGATCCCCTGGATTCAGCCAGTTCGTTAATATTATGGATTCAAAAATAAAATATTACAATAATAATAATTGATGAGTTCCACCGTTAAAATTATTTAATTAAAGTTGAGCTTTTGGAAAGCACGTTCCTAAATGTTTTAATCGTCGAGTTGACTATGCTAAGCTTGACGTGAATCGTTACATTTAAATATATTCTTTTGTGTAGCTCTGAAATGTTTTTCATTTAAAAATGGAAATGACGAACAAAATAGAATAAACGTTTCAAAGTGACGGAAATAAGGCCACTTTTTTGATATTTGATATTGTTGTTCATTATCTTATTCTGTGGCTATGTCTTAGTTGACATAAAACAAGGTGGGTTTTTGTATTGTAATTTGCGAATTTTTTTATTTTAATTAAATTTTTATTTTTTATTTTGGTTCTCGCATTTTTATTACAACCATTTTGTAATTTTTTAGTAGCTCTACAAAATGCATTTCAAAGATTGTGAGATTGTGGGATATACAGGGAACGTTTGCTGAAATTAGTACATAACTTTAAGAAGTATTTTACATATCATATCAGATTTCAAAATTAGAGAAATACACAAAAAAATATCCAAAATGTAAAAAAAATTGGAAATATTCATGAAGATGACCAGTCAAACACACCAATTATGAAACTTTACTGTTCTACTGGTATATAAGTTATTCCCATAGATGATGTTATTTGGGTTGCCTATATTGCACCCCAATTGTGTACATCAATGTGTATTCGCTCTTGCAAGCAAGAATGGAACATTTTCAGAAAAATATATAAAAGAAGCAGTTTCTTCAGTTCGAAAACATACACGAAATACGAGGTCATACTGTGCTACAGGCCGCACTGATTCGTCACTTTCCCTCCCAATTTGTTTCGATTACTTGGTGGAAAGCTCGCCCGCGGACGGGCAGGTAGCGCTCGATCTATGTTCCGATCAAATTAAAATTTTTTTTGCACATTAGCTAATCCGAACTCGACTGAGTAAGTGTACAAAATTTTGTTCAAATCGGCCAAAGGTAACTACCCGCAAGCCCTCATAACTTTAGACCGCCACATTAGAGAAATTATTTATATTTTTTAAGTTTTCATTATTTTTCTTAGGTTAGAAGTTCTCAAAAATTTTGTGTACACTTCATTAATGTTTTTTGAAAATTATCTATTACTGAAATATTCTTGGAAATTTCTTCCTTGGAATTTGAACTTGAAATTGAATCATATGAATTCTATGTAAATTCCTGTAATTTATTAAAATTTGAATTATTTAAAAAAAAATTATATTCTTTGGAATCCTTGAAATCTATTGAAAATGTTTTAAATTTATTGGTAACATCCGGAATTCATTAAAACAAATTCCGAAATTTTTTAAAAGTTCTTTGAATTTAGTTTTTCCTGTAAATCATAAAAATCATTGGATTCTTCGGAAACCTCTGGAATTCATTAAAAATTCATAGAATTTCTTAAAAACTCATTGAAAGTTTTTGAATTTTTAGAAATCATTTGAATATTTTTGGGAAATTTTGAAAATCCTTCAAACTCCTTAAAAATCCCTGAAGGTTTTTAGAAATTGTTGAGATGCCTTGGAAATCTTTGGAGTTTCTTAAAAATCACTAAAACTACTCGGAAATCACTCAAATTTCTTGGTAATCATCGCAATTCTTGAAATATTTCAGAAATATTTTGAAAATTTTGGAGCTTTTAAAATCTTTCATATTTTATGAACATCTTGCCGAATTCTGGAAATTCTGGAATTTTTTAGAAGTCATTTGAATTTTGATTCACTAAAAATTCATAGAATTTCTTTAAAACTCTTTGAAATCTTGTGAATTTTTAAAAATCACTTGCATTGTATTAAAATCTTTGAAATTTATTGGGAATTTTTAAAAATTCTTCAAACTCCTTAAAAATTACTGAAGTTCTTTAGAAATCCTTGAGATCCTTTGGAAATCTTTACAATTGCTTGAAACTCACTAAAACTCCTCCGAAATCACTCAAATTTCTTAGTAATCATCGCAATTCTTAAAATATTTCAGAAATAGTTTGAAAATTTTGAAGATTTTAAAATGAACACTTTGCCGAATTCTAGAAATTCTGGAATTTTTCAGAAGTCATTTGAATTTTGATCATTTTTTTGGAGTTGTTTGAACTCACATTTGTTCGAATATTTTTGAAAATTCCTGAATTTCCTTACATATTTCTAAAAATCTTTAGTTATAACTGAATTTCGTTGAAAATTCCAAAAATTATATATAAAATTATATATAAAAAAAAAATAAAAAATTACCTGCAAATCAGAAGGAACAATGAGGTAAATTTGTGTACACAAGACTCGAAATTCCTAAGATTTTCGAAGAATTCAGAAGATTTACAAGAATTCTAACTATTTTTCAAGAATTCTATTGATTTCTATGGAATTTAAATAGTTGCCAAAAATTCCAATGATTTCCATAAATTACTAAATAATTTGAATTTTGATCAAATCTTTGGAATTCCTAAATTCCAAAAAATTCCTGAATTTCTTTACATATTTCTTGAAATCTTTAGATATTACTGAATTTCGTTGAAAATTCCAAGTAGAATTTCTTGCAAATTCTTCGAAATATTCTTCTTCATTAATTCTTCAATTCTTCATTAATCGAACTTCAATTTTAGTTTTATTGACTGGGGATAACTATGTTAAATAAATAATAATACAAATTTTTTTCATAAAAAAAATTACCTGCAAATCAGAATGGACAATGAGGTAAACTTGCGTACACAAGATTCGAAATTTCTATGATTTTCGAAGAATTCAAAAGATTTACAAGAATTCTAAAGATTTTCCAAGAATTCCATTGATTTCTATGGAATTTCAATAGTTGACAAAAATTCTAATGATTTCCAAAAATCACTAAAGAATTTGAATTTTGATCAAATCTTTAGAATTGTTTAAACTCACATTTGTTCGAATTTTTTTGAAAATTCCTGAATTTCTTTACATATTTCTAAAAATCTTTAGATATTACTGGATTTCGTTGAAAATTCCAAGTAGAATTTCCTGCAAATTCTTCGAAATATTAATATTCTTCGAAATACGAATTTCAATAGTTGCCAAAAATTCCAATGATTTCCAAGAATTCCAATGATTTTTAAGGAATTCCAAGCAATTGTTTAAAAAAAGAGATTTGCTTTAATTGAGCAATAGATATAAAGAGACCTAGCACGACGAGCTGATATAAAAAAGTAATATCTCAATAGACAGACCAAGATAGATATTGTAGCTGTCCAACGCTCTAACCGCCATACTACAACCGTATTTTTAAATGATGCTAAACATATTCCTGCATAATATTGGACAGTAATGTAAAACAGCAGTAGTTGTTGATTTATGTGATTTCTAACAATTTATGAAGTTTGTCTGTTAATTTTTAGATAAATGAAGCTTGTTAAAGGCCATAAAATAATTAAATATTTAACCACAGCTTTAAGGATGGTTAGATATAAATTGTAATAGTTTAACTCCATTTAAGTTTGTAGAGAATAACCACAGAAGCACTAGTAGTAATCAAAACCTGACAAGTATGTAATTAAGATTTAATTAACGTGAACTTTTCAGGACGACGAAGCGTTACGTTACTTACAGAAGGGTTAAGATTGTTCTGTCTTTTCAGCAACTTGGTAGTTTGTCTTTTCCAACTCGCTACGTAGTGCACAGTCAATTTTTTCTCGAAGACGAAAAAACTACATTTAATTTATACTGAAAAATTTAATTTTAAAGCGGATTAATAATTTATTTTTTAAAAAAACGCTGCAAAAGAGTTTCTTGCATTGTAAAATGTACAATAGTAAGCTGAAAGCTCGCTTATTTATTCGCTGAATTAATGAAATTTTACTTGATTAAAAATTCTTTCTGTAATTATTAACAACCATAAAAAAAATTATTGTTAATATTATGATCACCTGGGTAATCTTTCAAATAAACTTTTTCGTTAACGTTACGTTACGTAGCGTAATGTTAAAACTTCGTTTTAACTCAGTATAAATTGAATTCTTTTCTAAACGATGCGATGACCAATTTCAATTTAAATTTTTTAATGTGGTAGAATCAAGGTAAATTAAATACAGTACCAATTCTATTACTTCTAAAAATATTTTAATGAAATTCTTCAAAATCTAGCATGGCAATAAAATTATTACAAACGTCTTCCTTCGTTATTGTGAAAATGAAATAAATTAAATTTATATACTGCTGCTCAAGCAATCCTGAAAATTAAAATTATTGAAAATGTTTTAATATAAAATGTGTTTTTGTTGAAAGACTTGCACTGCGGTCTTGACATTCTCAGGTTGAGGTTGTTGAATTTTAACAAATACCAAGCAGCGTTAAAAATTACCTTTTCCCTTCCTCGTATAATTAAATTATTGCAGCTTTGTCGAATAATTTGAATTGGAAGTTTATTATTTAAAACAGAAATAAAATTGAAAAATCGTATAATTTTTATAATAATAATAAACACCCTAAATGACCTCAACAGCGTTTGCAACAAGAATGAGTGCTGAGTAACCATTTGATAGTTACTTTTTGTTTGTAATTTAAAAGGTGAATTTTACAATTTTGTTGAAGCACATTTAAACATCTATGAGTGTGCATAGATGACAGGATCGTCTGCGTCTAAAGCTATGTTTGTTTGTTTATAATATAGAAATAGAGTAATATATTGAATATCCTTAAAAGCAGGCACTGTCCTTTGTGCCTTTGTGAAAACATCAAAAACGGGTAATTTAAAGAATTGAGCTGATGTGTTCATAATTTATAAATTAAAAGCTGTTATATGTGTAATTTTGTTGAGAAGTAGTACAGCATAACCATTACTATAATATACAATGTATCATATTGACTTTGAACCAAATAGAGCGCATAAAATAACGGACATAATTATTACGACGCAATAACTTCATAATGTGTGCAATTTTGGAACGAATAATAATTAATTATTTAACGTTGCACTGCAAAAGTTTTTTTTAGATTTAAAGTTGGTAAGGTGCAAAGACGTAGCGATAAGTCATAATTTAGGTTTTTTAAAATAATAATCGTTATAAATGGGTAATCATATAAAAATGCAAATTAAGTAGAACCGAGGAAAGCAAAAAGCTACGATTAAAGGAAAGTAGCCCTATAAGCTAA
This sequence comes from Cantharis lateralis, assembly GCA_963170105.1. Classification (NCBI taxonomy): domain Eukaryota; kingdom Metazoa; phylum Arthropoda; class Insecta; order Coleoptera; family Cantharidae; genus Cantharis; species Cantharis lateralis. The sequence continues at coordinate 3,590,911 of OY720627.1, forward strand.
AATCAGCATACATTAGTCCGCCTTAGGGCGTGAATGCAAGGCACAGCTGCCGGTCGCTAGTTCATTAAAGGCTGAAGAAGGCTCGACCAGAATAAGCAATAAGCTCACTTTACACCCTCTAATCCTTGCGACAAAGGCTTGTTTGTAGCACTCCCGTGATTCCCCACGCTAATCAACATCAATATGCGACGAAAACCTGACGAGTACTTTGCTCGACAAATATCAGGAACATGTAGAACGCCTCACTAACGCAAATCCACTAAAACTTTAAATGTCACGTAACATTCGTCTATCTGCTAATTCTCTACACAATACCAATATTAGACAAAAGGAATTACTTTATTAGAAAATATAAATTTTCATTAATTCAGTTCTAACTTATTACTCCTCCGGTAGGACAATCCGTTCAATAACGTCAGCTTAAAATTTCGCTCCATGCTTTTGCTCAAAACAAGCACAAATAGGAAATTTTTAGTTAAAACGGAAGCTATTATTATGAAAGTTTTCGGTATATGAGCTAACAAGGCATACACGAGACTTTTGTAAAATAACGAAAATTTGCATGCAAAATTAAAAAAATGATTTAGTTTTCTAATCTTTGTCTGTCGGATGAATAAAGCTTGCCTGTGCTTTAAAAAAAGACCTTTCAGTATGTTGATTAAGTTTTTTTGACTAAAAACAAAAATCTTAAAAGCTAAGGAATATAATCCGAAACAACAATAAATTTATAAAATTCTTTCACAAATCTGTGAGGAAATCACGATAAGTTTTCAACTAAAAGCAATGACATCAAGCGTCTCCGAACAAGGATTTGGACTCAATAAGCACTAGTAGTTGCAAATTTTCAATCAATATCCATTTTCTTATTCCTTTATAACTTTTCAATTTGAGTATCTGAAATTTTATTTATAAGTTGTAGTTTTTAATGTTCTCTATCGGACAGCGCTTTAAATTTAAATATATGACACTTCATGGTTTACAAAAAATAAAATTCTTCTTCTTCCAAAAGTATTCGATCGATGAAAAATTTGGTACTCAATTTACTCTTTCGGTGGAGTTTGCCTGAGAGTGATACTTTATTTTTAGCTATGAAATTGAATACTATTAATTTAAAATAAAATTTCTAGCAACTCGTCCATTCGGATCTTTAATGTCGTTAAGCCATTTTAAGGCTTGGCGAACGGCGACAACAAAAAGAAAATGTTTTTATTACCAAACTAGGAATACGTCGAGTTTAGCGAAAGCCAATCATAAGAGTTAACTCATAGCGTAACTTCTGCTTATTACTAAAACATCAAATAAATGCTTTCAAACGTAAATTGAATTTAAGTTATAATTTCTTTCATCCAAAGCACTTGACCGATTTTTTCAAAGTTTATTAAAAAACGCTGACCGAAAAGTTCAAAACAACCAGTTGGGTTCTGTATTTTTGCTTTATTTTAAACCTTTGCAAATATTTTGAGTGTCTCCGGCTGATCTTTTGTAATGTAAATTCTCAATTTACATTAAAAACTCGCCATTAAAACCGTAGTGCATTCCTAGCTATAATATAAAAATTAATTAAACCTACGATTTTGATAAGTGCGGAGTTCGCGAACATTTTATACTATGAACTAGCCTTACGTCTACTCTCCTGGCTAGCTCTGGGTTAGGGCTAAGCCCTAGAGCTTGTGTGATTTCGCGATAACTCACTAGCTCATCCAGCAAACATCTTACGCCTTACACAAAAGAGATATTTCCTAACTTGTCATATAAATAGCAATTTTATTATATTGATATTTTCTTATGATTCAAAGCTGAAATACAGAACAAAATGCGGTAGCGGTAAGGAAGTTAAACTATGCTCGTAATTCGTAAGTTGTAGCTAAATTATTTGTGTCTTGATCACATGTTCATGTTAAGACTGTGGGTACTATTATCTTACCAATAAAATAGAAACTAAGTAACTACTTCTGCTTTTTTTTCAATGTTAGGAGTTTGTACTAAATGTAAAGTAACTTGTTCATTAAATGAACAGCATGGATATTTGAATAGAACGGATTAAAGTATCCTTCAAGTTTATTTTGCAATAAATTAGATAACATCATTACAAGTTTCTATTTTAAAATCAAAGTTCAGCTAGGCAACCCCTTATACATGGGTGTAAAGAGACGCATTTGTTTGGTTTTAGTTCAAATTTTGGAAATATGATTCAGTTTAGGAATTCTGTGATGAACAATCTCTCAAGCTAAATAGTCGGCCATGCCATTGCGTCACAATTTTGTAGGAGTGAACGTTGACTATATTAGAGCTGCTAGCACAGCTTGTAAATGAAACCGTTTATACATTAAACAAAAATATATCACACAAAATTTCGCCATTTTGGACCCCTCCGTCACGCTACGTCACATTTTCAGGAATTTCCCAACAAATATAACGTAGCAAAATCTAGAGCTCCCCTTAAACAAACTGACAAGTTAAGAACAAAATTGAAATAAAATTAGAACCCCTCCCCCCGTGTTACATATTGTCACGTTAAACAATACCCTTCCCTCCCCCTATTTGCGATCGGTTTTTTTGAATGGCCCTTAATCCTTTTAGTAAATTTTAAAATTAGTCTTAAAAAACATTTATGTTTCCACAATAGTATTTGCATCGAAACTTTTACAGAAATTTACTTAAAAGTTTGTTCCGGGTATTTTGCGATATTCGCTACTCAAAAATTTATAAAATTGCACTGCCACCTAAAAGAATCTAAATAAATAAATACGTCTAAAAAAGCAAGTTTTAATATTTCCAAGTACAATATCAACACAAAAAGTGATTAAAACAAAAGACGATGTTGCAAGTTACTATGTCTGGTTGCCATGGTAACACGAAAATATTTTCGAAATATTTAAATTAATTTAAATTAGAGTAAATTTTTGAGATAAATTTATAATGAAAGCTTAATTACTTTTACATTTTTATTGCCAGGGACGAACAGCTTGAAATTTCGAAAAAAATACATACCATCGTTTGCCCATTATGGGACCAGGTTTAAAATTTGTTAAATGGACATTAGTTTTTTATAAAAATTTTTGAAGAAAATCGATCAGTACATACTTGATTAAAAATGACGATTTTTCTTTTAAACTTGAAAATCTTACAATAATATCGATTTCAAATGTTTTTAGATATTTTTTATCAAAAGAATGTTTAAAACTAAACATTTTGAAAAAAAAAACGTTCAATTTGGTTTATTTTTCGCAAAGTTATAGGCGTTTAATAAAAAAGTTAGGTAATTTTTGAAAAATTAATATCTGGCAAACGGTTCGCCAAAAACAATTGAAAAACACTGTGAATGCCAGTCTTAACCAATACTAAAACAAAAAAATTTTCAATAAAATCAGAGATGCAAAATCAAAATGTTGTCCGATTTGGCGTGGAATGCCCCAATAAAATTTTTCATTATTTGCTTGCTTGATCACCAAAACAATCATCACTGTGACGCGCAATAATCGACACACAATATTGATGAAAAAATTCATAAATATAATGATGTTTTTCATGAATACTATGAATTTTACATCAATTATTTTTTTCAGTGTACATTATCGTTGGGTAGAAATTATTGCTATATTTTTCAACTCTCATTAATTTATTTCATTACTTTTCTTATTTGGGGCCTTCCATTAATTACGTAGGGGTTTGGGGGCGGGAAGGGGGTATCGGAAATCTTACGGATCCTTACGAGGGGGGAGGGAGTTCGACGTGTTCCTTACGTAAGTTTCTTAAAATATTTTTTAAATAAAATTTAAAAATCAAACATAATTTTTTTCTCTCTTTTAATTGAAATATACATTTATGCGGCGTACACATTCACAAACGGCAGAAATGTTACAACAACCTGTATAAATTGACAACATCTTATTATAAAATACACTGTGTTGATTTTTGATGATTTTCATGAAAATTATTTTTTTTAAAATAATTCTTACGTAAGATATGGGGGGGATACCAAAATCTTATGTACCTTTACGTGGGGGGGGGGGGGGTCAAGAATTGCAAAATTAGTCCTTACGTAATTAATTGACGTTCCCTTACTACACTGAAAAAATAGTTGAACAATTATTCATAATTTTTGCGATATTATGAATATACAAAATATATCATATTGATGAAAAATTCATAGTATTTATGAAAGAAATCATTGCATTTATGAATTTGTTCATCAATAATAATATGATTAATTTTGTTTATCGGTGCAAAAATGATGCAACCATTTTTTTCAGTGCAGTGCTTCTGGACATAGGAAACGAAATTTTTTGTATCGTTTGGCCCAGTACCATCAGTGGCCTAACCAGAGCCGTATGTAGGGGGGTTCAAACCCTTCCCCCATGGGTTGAGTAATACTAAATAAATAGCTAAATAACAAGAATTAAATTAAAATACGGACATATGCCAATCTCGTTTTTAATTCCATAACCCCCCTCCCCAAATATTTGTACAATATTTGACAAATATTTGTACACTACACGTTTTCCAGCAATAATTCAGCTATTCAGATTTGTCAACTGATTGTCAGAAAACCTCAAATTTCAATTTCAAATTTCAGAAAATGTCAGATTTCATTTATAACGTTTTCTGAATATCAGCTGACAAATTTGAATTACAGTTGACGATTTCTGAATTACTGGTGGAAGAAGTGTAGATTTCCTTTTACGACGTTTTTTAAAGATTTTCCCGGATTTTCTCTTGGCTTGCTTTAAGATTTACTTTCGAGATCGTGAAAAAAGTAAGAAGTTTTTGAAGAAATTTCCTAAGATTTCCTGAAATTAAAGTTTTTCAAATTTTTCTGTAACTTAAAAATTTTTATTTTACAAAAAACTCTTGGAAAAAATTAAAAACTGATGGAATGAGGATTTTAAGTGTGGTGGATATTTACGATAAATTAGTAGAGATCACCAAACTGTAATTATGACTTTAATCCGTAAACTAATTAAGTTGTTTGAAATATTAATTAGTCACGCTAGATAATTTTCCTTTGGAGACGTTCGTATAATTAGTGTTACCTAAACAATAAAATTGATTTAAAATTATTGGACAACTGGACGAGATTTATGTTCCAACCTAGCTTCGTGTTGTTTAACGATACAAATTTAAATAAGTCAGAAAATTTGTTTGTTAAACCCTTGAGTTAAGCCTAAATAACTAGAAGTTTAAACCCTTATAATCCCATTCTTGCAAATCTATTTGTTGCTGCAAACCTAACAAAATGCCATGACCTCTCGTAGATTAACTTTTCGATGATTGCTCAATAATTTTTTATTATGATAAATTTTTGTTCGATTTATTTAAATGCTCGTGGACATTAGGACACCGCGAAAAAAATTTAAACGAACTCTTTGGTAAAAGAATAATAATTGTAATGAAAAGTAATTGGGTGATTAATTATAATTTAAAATTTGAAAAGGATTTTCTGGTTGCTAAAGGATGCGATTATTTTTTGAATCAGTTGTTTGTTCTGTTGGGAAAAGTTAAAGTAAAACAAAACAGCTTATTTTTATTACTTGATGTAGAGGGTGCTCCATGACTTTTGAGTCTCCACGGACCGTCAACCTTTCTAACTTGAATCTCATGCAGACCTCGTTTTCCTAGCTTGCGGTTAGTGTTGCCTTCCTCACGATTTATTACATAATTAAATTACCCGCCGCTTCATTAATATCCATTATTACACTACAACTCTACTTAGTCAATAATATAAGTTACTATGCTAAGCAAATTACTGCTCAACTTAAGCGGATAATCATTTATCGTTTGATATGATATAATTTACTTCATATTACTCCATGACAACTATTAACGTCGACAATCCTTATAGCAATAAAATCTTCAATTGCAGATCGCAATGACCATAAAGCTGGAAAAATTTCGACCAATCAATACTTAATTGATATTCTTAAGATAAACTGCTGGAATTATAGAATGACCAATGCAGCATACGTAGTCCAGCACTATAATTTAAGCTTAGCCGGTTAAGCTTACAATAGCCAACTAGGCAGCTTCTTTATTGTGGATTTTGACCCCGACCGCAATTGCTGAACTAGTATTTGGTCATCCAGTTCAAATCTCTTCCTAAATATTAAATAAATATATTGAAATATAATATACATAATATAAAAAATATAATAATTACTTATGTGCAGTAAAAGCATCCTTAAGAACATCTGCGATAATCTTGAATGGGATACCAAGCTAATCCTTTAATATTTACGGTCTCTTTTGAACGTAGAAAAAGCTGTCCGCCTGAGAGAGCTCTGCCAGAAATCACAACAAGCAATAATTATATATCCTTTTAGTATCCTTATTCCTTGAAGGAACTCAATTTTCTAAATAGTAACCTAATGCGCGGTTTCACAAAGGTGAGTTGAAATTTAATCTATAACTCAAATATTAAAACAATTGAAATTTAACTGTTGTAAAATTTTAATCATGGCTTAAATTAAAATGAGTTTTAGCAACTTACGATCAATTGGAACTTAAAAGCGAACATACTCGTAAATGCAGGATTTACTAGCTTTCCAAATACTTGTGAATGCGTTCAATGAGAAGTCAAGTTTGCCAATTACACGGCTAAATATGCAGTTATACTAGCTCATTTATAACTTTATTATTTCGGTCAGAATAATGTAAACTGGAATATTCCGAATTATTTATTTTGCGGCTGGTAAAGCTCCGAGGTATGAAATCACCAAGTTGACGTAAACAGCCCCGCATGACACGACCCACATCGGATGATAGCTTTGACAATGATGGGAATTCTCTATTTATAACGAAGTACACCGGTTGGAGAATTATAAGATGCAAACGTTCTTAATTTAAATAAGACAATCTCCATAAACTAATGTTAATGGGGTTGCATAATTAACGGAAGTTAATATAGGATTGACCCCCCCCCCTCAGTTGATCTAATGGTTGTACATACAGAAAGATCAACGTTGTGTTAAACTTATGTAATTTAATACAATTACCTACCAAGTGCCACCAGGGGCACGTAAACATTTAAAACATTATTTAAAGCTGCCTACAGTCAATCTACTGAAAAATGCCGGGACGTTAATCTGGACACTGAAAATTCAACAAACATTTCAATACATTGAGATTTTTTAGATAAGTATCGAGATGCAACGGAGTAAATACTAAATTTCCCGAGCTGAATCTAACCTGAACCTAACCTGAACTTAACCTGGACCTAACCTGAACCTAACCTAACCTGATGCTAACCAGAACCTAACGTGAACCTAATCTGAATGTAACCTGAACGTGAACCTGAACTTGAACCTAACCTAACCTAACGTGAACCTAACCTGAACCTGAACCTGAACCTGAACCTGAACCTGAACCTGAACCTGAACCTGAACCTAACCTGAGCCTAACCTGAACCAAACTTAAACCTAACCTGAACCTAACCTAAACCTAACCTGAACCTAACCCGAACTTAACCTAACCTGAACCTGAACCTAAACCTGAACCTGAACCTGAACCTGAGCCTAACCTGAACCTAACCTGAACCTAACCTGAACCTGAACCAGAACCTGAACCTAACCTGAGCCTAACCTGAACCTAACCTAAACCTAACCCGAACCTAACCTAACCTGAACCTAACCTGAACCTAACCTGAACCTGAACCTGAACCTAACAATATTTCGTGAACATAAAAGGAATAATATGACGACTAAAACACAAATTTGCCAGAAAGTCGCTGAAAGCTCTTCACTTATTTGGAAAATGAGGGTTTCAGCTTAATATTTGTATTTTTTAATTTTTTGAAAGTAATTTTTTAAGTAATCTCCTAGGGAAAGCTCAGAAATCACAGACCTTTCCGAAAAGCTCATCCTTCAAAATTTCGTTTTTTTGAAGTCCAATCCCAGATTTGATACTTTGGCCTGTACCTGATTTTGTTCTATTTATGCTTATGGCAGCGACGTTGACCTAAGCAAAATAAAAAATATGAAAAAAAAGGTTCAAAAATTTTACAAATTCTAACAGCAGTATAGCAAAATTCGAACGATGCGATGGTGGACTGCACCCGAAGGTTAAAGGGCCCATCACCTGTAGAGTTGTCATACGTCCAGTAAACTAAAAAAATTAGTTGATGAAAAATTCATCATTCTTGCGCCGATTGATCGAAACAAAATTCATTATATTGATAAAAAATTCATAGTATTCATGAAAAAAAAATCATTGAATTTAAGAATTTGTTCATCAATATGATGAATTTTGTTCATCGGCTCAAAAATGCTGAACTTTCCATCAATAATTTATTTCAGTGCGTATATTCACTGAAAAAATGGTTCATAATTTCGGTATGCGACAACTCGGCGACCGGTCTACTTGGCAACGGTTAACTCCGCGACTTGACCGCCGCCAAGTTGACGTCGCCGAATTCATCATATTGATGAAAATATCTTTATTGTAAAGAATTTCGTTTATCAATTTGATGAATTTTGTTCAATGATGAATTTTTCATCAATATGATGAATCCTTTTTTTTTCAGTGTGGAACTGTTTTTATCCCTTTTTCTAGCTTTTTGCAGTGATAATAATTAAAAATCAGTAGCGCTTCCTTAAAATAAGAATTAGAAAAGTATCTAATGATCCTGTATGTGAATTGAACATGACTCTTCAAAAAATAAAACAGTAAAATGCACTACAATTTCAACATATTTAAAAAGAATTCTTTCAGTTTTCATTGTAAAATATTCGTAAAACTTTGTTGTAATCTGCTATTTGTTTCAAACTTTGTGATTCTAAGATCTGTCGTTTTCGGGGGATTTTTTTAACAAGTGAGTGAACTGAAAGGCAAAGGTTGTTCATTACCGTTCATCAGAAGGGGCATCTTCCTTGCATCGGTGCAATCTACATGTGACCTTTGGTCGTATTCTAAACAAAATAATTAATTCACTGAAAAAAAAAGATTCATCATATTGATGAAAAATTCATAATTGTTGCGCCGATCAACAAAATTCATCACAATAATGATTTTTTCATTAATACTATGACTTTTTCATCAGCTGAAAAATTATGGACGTTTCATCAATTATTTTTTTCAGTGGCTGAAATTTACGTCTTAGATTTGTACTATTGCTAAGCAACAGTTTCTATTTTCCCTTATTGTAAGTCGACGCCTATGATCTGCAATCTTCACTTTTCAACTTTAAAAGTTTCACTTTTCAGCTAGTTTCAGTTTTGTCAAGTTTTTTCAATCAATTTTATTCTTATTACAACTTAAAGCAAAAAATCAGTCCTAAAAATTTGTTTTGAAACAAAACAGAAAGAAATCGAAAAGTGAAAAGTTCCAAAAAGCTGAACTCTGGGGCAGGTAGATAAATTATAATTTTGAAAAGATCAGCAAAATACAAATAATTAAACAGGTTTTTGAAAATTTTCTTCTGCCACTCACTTAACATATTTTCACTAAACAGGAATTTGTAAGGTATTCTCTTGCCACCTACTTAATTATTTAAAAATTTAAAAGAAATCATAATAATACTGAGTCCATTCCTGACTTTGCCTACCTAAAAAGTTAACCCCTACAAAAAAAGACAAAGAATTACGTAATGTAGAAGTGGTAACAATAATTTTGAGGATTTAATTTTACAGTTGCATGAAATTCAATTATTGTATTGCCGCCGAGAACCATACAAAATTGTACGTAACAATTTATTAAATTTCTAAATCGATAACCAAATTATTTTGTAGGTCCTTTTCTCCCACCAAGCAATTTTTTAATTATCTACGCGGGTTAATCCAAACCATTTCAGGTAAACGGCACACAGCAGTACAAAGCATTTCGATAATCTGATTATGGGGCCGTCCCTAAAATTGGAAAACCCCAAAAAAAGTTAAATTTTGGAAAAACCATCTTGAACAGATTTAGTTGAAAGTCACAAGTCACACATTCGATTTTCAAAATCCAAAGTGGTAACATCAAAATTTAAAAATGTATTTTAAGTTGCTAATTTTGTTTGTGTCGTTTAATTTGGTGAAATCGTCAGCTGATAATTGTACGTGCGTTCCTTATTATCAGTGTTCCGATGATTTAAAGGACATGTACTTTAACGGCGAAAATATGTTGGATTTAAGGTAGGCGATTGATTTTTTTTTAATTCAAAACCTGAGTTTTAATTTAATTTTAGGCAATACGAAGAAAACCAGTGTACCAGCGAATTCGAGGTTTGTTGTCAAAACAGCGAAGTCCATAATATTTTAAGCGATAAACCTCGAGTATTGCGAGGATGTGGATATCAAAATAGTGGATTACTTCCTTGGTCGGCATCAATACACTATCAAAAGTCGTTTCGATCAATTTCACAATATAAATGTGGTGGCTCGCTTATTCATTCGAGAGCGGTTGTCACAGCGGCTCATTGTATTACCGATAAATCTTTATTGTGGTTTGTGAAAATCGGTACGTAGAAAGAAAATTATTTATCCAGCTTTTACATTTCCAAATTCTAGGCAATCAAGAAAATATTGTTCATAATGTGGTAATACATCCGTACTATAATTCCATGAACATGATCAACGACATCGCTCTTTTAATTTTGCGTCATCCAATCGAAATGAACGATAGGATTAATACAATTTGTATACCTCCACCCGGCATTGTATTTGATGAAAAAGACTGTGTGGTTGGATTGTGGAAAAACAACGTTTTTTCCTCCACGATTCCTTACGTTTTTATGTTAAAACTTCCAATCGTTCCAGCAGAGGATTGCGCCCGAGCGTTGAGGAAGACGCGCCTGGGAAGCAGCTTCCAGTTGCACCAAAATTTTTTGTGTGCGGGAGGTGAAAATAACAAGGATGCGTGTGTGGGCGACGGAGGTAGTTCTCTCGTGTGTCCAATTGCAAATCAACCGGGAAGGTATCACCAAGCTGGAATTGTTTCATGGGGAGTTGGTTGTGGCGTCGATGATTTACCCGGCGTTTACGTTAATTTAGCCAAATATCGAGATTGGATTGATAGAATAATGGTGTCGTACCGATTAAATATTGTTTCCTACAGATATTAGCTTCTTTGTGTGTATGCAAAATTGTGTAATTTATTTATTATTATATTTAGGCCGCAAAAAAATATAAAAGTTATTTATTGCAAATTATCTGTTGGTTTTATTGGGAACGGTAACATGTAAGCATAGGGAGTGAAAAATGTAATTTTGGAAAATTCCCATTTGTTAAAGAAAATGCGTTATTCAATATTAAATTAATTTGCAGGTTTCAAAGAAAGCTTTCTTCATGTTCCAACAAAGCTGGAGCTGTCGATATCGGACAAAGCTGTTGAGCAACAGCTCCAGCTTTGTAAACCATAATCAGATTAAAGCAAGCAAGTTTTTGTAGTATAACTCGACGTTATACCGTATCTACCGCTTTTCTGATAAAATTTGACACTTCATAATTAATTACTTATTGTTTAAAGTTATTAAATTAACTAATTTCCTTTTGGTAAAAAATAAATCGAAAATAAATTAGCAAAGTATCTTGTTTTTGACGTGGCGGAGGAATTAAATTTTTGTGTTTTCGTTTTGGAAAAGTTTGCAAATATGTTAGAAATAATGTAGGATAGATATCCATAGCTGTTCGTCTTTGTCGTTTAAGGAATTCTGGAAGGATAAAACATGAATACGTGACGTACGGATACTTGCGTGCTTTCTGTACATCACTGACACGAAGGTGCAAACTAAAAGGATAAGAAGAGTTTCTCACATGGTAACATGACATTCAATCGTGTATTTTTCTAAAAGTGTATTCCATCCTGTTTTGTATGCATTAAAAGTGTCTTTTAAGGCATTTCGCATAAAATGTAATCTAAATTTTGTTGGCCTGGAAGTTTATTATTTGTGCAAACTTTTAATGAATTATTTGAGAACAATTTTCCAAAATTATTAAATCAGCTTCATTAATATTTTTCTAAAACTCCAAACTTTTCGTCTAGCTACGAATATAGCGGCGTTCCCAAAATAAAGATTAATAACCCGGATTTAATCTTCTGCACTGTTGCATGCCTTTCTTCGGTAAACGATTTTTCAATTAAATATCAAACGATTTCAAATGTTCTCCTGCACGTCTACTTATATGTCAGTTAAAATGAGAAGTAACAGGAATATAAGAAAATATAAAAAGTTAATGCTGATATTCGATATACAGGATTAAATTTCAATAAATATTGACCCAATAAAGGAAGTCTTTTTTCTCAAGCGATACAAAAATATCATTAATATTTTTTGCAAATAATTTATTCGAAAAACAGAATTATCATCAGAATACATTTATTTTCCTCCGTGGTCTCAGAGCTCTCCAAAAAACTTGAATATTGATTTTCTTGATGTTATTTCAAGTGTATTTTAGAAGCTAAATCAGCAACTTTATGACCGGAGTTATATTATGTTGAATTGCAAAACTTATACAGAGCCAGTTTGTTGGCATAGATAAAATAGCTATTTTAGTCACTAGTGAAAAAGTGGAATTATCTATGATATTTTTAATGGGTTTAAGAGTGTAGGTTAAACTAAGGGGGGGGTAACTTACAAATCAAAAATCGGTTTTAATTAGTTAAATTTCATTGTGTCTAAATATTCCAATTTTTGCTTTACGAACCCCCCCCCGTGTTTGTACATTGAGTTTAATAAATGTGGATTTTTCCAAACTATTATGTATAATCGATCCCGCCTCGGTTGGTTTATGAAACATTTCGGATGACTGAATATCATTGTTTTTGATAATTAATTTCAATTCCTTTTGCAATTTTTATTTTCAGTGTGTTTTATTTGTGAACACTTAAAAATAATTCAGTTCTAATAATTTCGTATGGTTTTTCCGGGTTTTCCTAGTTTTTGTTGTCGATTATGTTGTTTTACTATAAATTCAGTGCCGTGCCGTGCCTTTTGGGACGGGGGGGGGGTGCAAATATGTACCTATGGGTTTCAATTTAAACAATTTTTGGGGGGTTGGTAGTCCTTCTATCTTAAATTTTACGGCCTCAGATTTCCACAAATTATTTTGAAAAAGTGCTAGTAAATAGGCTATAGCAGGTACCTATACATAAAAAATATAAAATCTGCGGAAAACTCGGTAGTGTTTTCAAAATTTTCATAATTATTTTCTTTGGTTACTGGTAGTTACGGCTTTTTATTTTGAAAACGCACATTTTAAGTTTTCAGATGAGGGGGAGGTTGAATGAGTAAATTTTACAAAGTGTTTTTCTTGGGGCACTAGGGCGGCACTATGGACAGAGGCGGGAGGGGCTCGAGCCCCCGCTAGCTTCCACATGGACACGCCACTGTATAAATTAGTATTTATATCACTCCAATGAGAATAATTGGATTTCGCAATGTCCGCAAGGTCGCTTCATTTTGGGGTTCAAATTTACGCGGGTCCATGGACTAAGATAGAGAGGACTGGAAGCTCCATTATTATAATGTCTATTCTCGCGTGCGCTTAACCGTATACTGCCCCAAACTGAACCAATAGTGGCGCGACAATAGAAGATTGTCGTTTTTAGTTGTTATGGTTGCCATGACGCCCATTCGCTGTTGTTTACATTTTCTGTGGTTGTTTAGGTTATGTATACCAATGGTGGCTTGTGAAATTTTCCAGTGAGAGGGCAAAAATAAAAAAAATATTTATTTATAGTATAAATCTATTCTTCTATTGGTTTTGGGATGGGATGGCACCTGCCCCTGTGCCTTTCATGACAAACCGCCACTGATATACACCAATTTAAAAATGTTAAAACAAATAGGATTTTGACAAACAAGTAAGAAATTACAAAATAGGTTTTGTATTATTCCTGGGTGTAAAACCGATTGCAAAGGCGACAAAAAAAAACAAAATGCCACCAGAAAACGTTGAAAAGCTTCAACCCGTTATTTATATTATATTTATAAATAGACAGAGCCGTAACTAGGGTATGGTTAATATGGCCCCGGCCATAGGCGCCGAAATTCAAAATTTCAAATTAAAACTATTTTATTTAATATAGATCCCATCCTAAGAGCAGGGTTCCTACTTGTCTGGAAAATCTGGAAAAGTCAGGAATTTCAGTCAAATCAGGGAATTTTGAATTTTGAAGCGAAAGTCGGGGAGATTAAACTTTAGGTCAAAAAAAATTTTTTGAAACTTTCAGAAGCAAAATTAATTGTAAAAATTACTTTTCTTATTTCTGTAAATGTATAATTTTAAAATTTTATCAAAGTTCCAAAAGTCTGGGAAAATCTTCAATTTTAGTAATCGAAAACTTGGAAAAGTCAGGAAATTTATTTTGAAAAATGTGTGGGAATCCTGAAGAACCAAAATTAAAATTTTACAAAACTTTTAATTAAAAGATTAAAATAACTAATTAACTATATATTTTCTTAAATTTAATTAATTTTAACTAAACTTAAGTCTCAAATTTTGCCATTTTGCACCAAATTAAAAAACCGGGAAAACCATACCCCCCCCCCCCCCCCCCCCCGAACCCATTTTGTATTTGGCCATAGGCGTCAAAAGTCCTAGTTACGGCACTGCAAATTGAAAAGAAAAGTTATCAGAATAAAAGTAAGCTAAATAATTGTCCATACATAATTTTTAATAAATAAAAATTTATTTGTTGCTTTTTTTACGACTTTACGACGATATTAGAAAAAAGCAGTTCCATACAACAGTTTGAAATTGATCTAAGCCGAAATAAGAGGCAAATTTTCAAAAAAAAAAGAAAAGAATACATTAGCTCTACAAAGTGAAGCTCTGTTCTTCTTGATACCTATTATTGCTTCCAACAGGATTTTGCCCTCTCTCACAAGACTTGGATTATTAAAATATTTTAGTAGAAATCTTGACTCGGTGAATCCCTAACTAACTAATTAATTTTAAGTACTCAGGAGTCAGGGCTGCAGAAAGGGCTGACCTGCTATATTTTTAATAAAATTATTAATTACACTGTTTTCGTTATAATTAAGAAAATATCAGATGCATTTGGTAGAATATCAATAAATGTAATTCAGAAAGCGTCAATTGTAATTCAGATCATTTTATGAAAAGTTTCCAAACTGACTTTTGTGATAATCTGTTACTGAAGTCAGTTAGATAAGATAGTTTTCTGAATTGCAATTGACGTTTTCTGAATTACAACTGGAGAAAGTGTAGTGATTTTCCCAATCTCAGACAAAAATCGTCAAAATTGAAAATACATTGTATTTCAATTGATCATAATTATTTATTTTTCGGTTTTATTTTTTATCAAAACAAAAACATCATTAAAAAACATTTAAAGTTCTTGAACGAGGCTTTTGTTTGAGTAATTTTTCATTTTACTTGTGTGAAACGTCAACAAATAACCAATTAATTGCATAATTATTGGGAAAGATTTTTTTTGACTGAAAAATTTGATTCTATGATTTTTTTAAAATTTTTAAAAATTGTAGTTGTAAATACTGATCATTTTTAATTATTTTTTCCTCATGAAACCCCGGCTATGTCATAATTGCTTTTAAAAACGTCACCGATTTAGTTTTTCCCACCATCCTTGTAAATTATGCGAAACATAAAATATGGGCATGTTTGAGATAAAGACAGCATCTGGTTCGTGACTTTTGGCTTATTACTCTATTGGCACGTGTAGCAGAAGAAGGTTAACTTGCTTACCAGGTGGTACGAAAATAAATCATCTGTAGGTAATTGGGAACCAAAATAAGTAGGTAGGTAAATAAAATCTTCGCCAGCATGAAGTTACAAAATGTAAAGGATTAGGAACAGCATAAGTACATATATCTCTGAAAATTTAAAAATAATTAGGTGAAGGAAAAAGTAGAACAAATAAAGGAGGAAACTGACATGAGCAATTTCATTAATTTTTTGTAATCTTTATAAACATTGTAATTAATTAAAGTTTGTTTTACTCGAAAGTTAAACGTAAAATCGATGTCTTGCATTTGATTTTTATTATTTTATTATCCTGTATACAGGATTGTACATGGTGATGTAACTTGGCAATTCCAATCACAAATCAGAGTTCAGCAATTTATGAAAGCTGGATGTTGTCGCGATCCAATCAAAATCCCAAGCAGACGAAACGGAATATTTGTACAAATATCTCATTTAAAATAATTAAAAAAAAAGTTAAAGTGATGGTAACTTTTCAAGATTATTTTTATTTGAAAAAAAAGATAAATAGTGAGCATTTAGTGACATCAAAGTAAATAAAATTAAATTTTATATGTCGTAAATACAAATAGGAATTTATAGCATTTCATAATCATTAGGGAATTGGGTAACATAAATTATGTTTTCAAAATTTATCTAATTCTACTTTTATTTTTATGTAACAAAAGAGTTAATAGAATTGGGTTTGGAAATAATTTGGGGCTTTTAATCAATTTTAATATTGTATAGCTTTTTTGTAATTACCAGCTTAATTATAAATTATGAGAAAGAATAATTTATTTTTGGACACTTTCAAATTCAGCAATGACAATCTTAAAGACATGATTAATATCTTGATCTTGTGGACTACAAGGGAAAATTGTTCGTTTAATCCGCATCACAATAGAATATTGAAGCTTAGACAGTGCACTCAAAATCCAAACTGTTCTGCAATTTGAGAATAATGAATGACTAGAATAATAACTCTTAATACATAATTCAAACTTAATATTATAGAATTTCAAACTGACATCTATTGTTCACATTTAACGACGTATTAAAATGTATTATTACTTTTTAAAGTAATTTTCCTTTGAAAAACTACAATGTTACGCGTTAGTTACAAACAGTTTAATTAAAAGCCTTTATAAGCTAGAAAAAAGCGAATTCATTTTAACAAACGTTCAAATTGAAATTAAAAGTAAGACGTCCTTTGTTTTAATTTTTTCTGACAATGCCAGTATGTCGTTGACACGAAAGCAAAAGTAGATTAAAACGAAATCAAATAACTTCGAATAAAAAGGAAAATTTTATAAATTTTTCAGAGTAGCATTTCCATATATGTCCAATTGTGACACCCACCACACATGGAAAGCCACTGGTTCTCAGCAGCTTTGCCGGTACTAGCTGTCTAGGCACTGCCAATTAAAAAATAAGGGTTGTAAATATTTGAAAATCTTAAATAATATTTATTTTATTAGTGTTGTACTGTTGTCTCATTATTTATGATTATATAAGTTAAAAATTCTCTTTTACTGCTTATCATGTAAGCAGATTTTCAAACTTCCGATATTGTTTATTTGAGAGTTAAATTTTAATGACTGTGCAATAATTGTAATATGACAGATGACTACCAAATGCATTTTCCATGAATGCTTCTTAACCTCCTAATTAAAATTTTAATTCCATTTCTATAATTTTTAATTACTCTTTGCTTATTATTAATTAATCATCACCACTTGACAACTAACTAGATTTTTTATGAACTTTAAACCTCCACCTTTTGTTTTTATTCCAATTAACACAATTTACTACACTTATTAAATTTATATTAAAGCGTGAAGGGAAAGCAAAATTGTAATAATCAAGTTCAATTTAAAAAAAGTAGGAGAACTATCACTTGTTCCTAATATGGACAAACATTTCCTGACCTAATCAGGTCACTAACACAGTTTACATTTAAAGAAAAATGTAGTTTTCACTCAATTTCACTGTAATTCGTTGCTACATCACTCGAAAAAAATTATGCACTAACCTTAACCGCTGACAAACCCACGACGTGGACCCTACCTGTAAAAAAGCAAGAAATTTATTAATATTTAATAATTCCAACTTTTGTTTCAATCAAACTTACCTTTATCATTGTAGTCCTGCTGCAATAATCGTCGTCTTCGTCCATTTCCATCTCAGGGCACTAAACACAAGTTCAAATTTTTAACGTTAACGAAAAAATTTTTTATTGAACACTGATCTCTACTAATTAAACCAACATTTAAATAAAAAATGAATCGCGATTATTTAAAACTTATGCGCATAATTTCGTACTCGACACCACACTCCCGACCGCGAAAACCGACCGAAGTAATTCCGATTTTTACGTACGCGAATCCCGCAAGGGGTTTGAACCCCCCCCCCCTTATATATGCCCGTGAGAGCAGTCCGAATGAAACACCTGGAAAAATGGGGGTTAAGGTAATGATATGGAAAAGCAAACATTTCCTTACCTTATCAGTTCACTTACACAGTTTACATTTAAAGAAAAATGTAGTTTTCACTCACTCTCACTGGAATTCACTGCTACATCACTTGAAAAAAATTACTCACTAACCTTAATCGTTGACAAACCCACGACGTGGACCCTACCTATAAAGAAAGCAAGAAATTTATTAATATTTAATTATTCCAGCTATCGTTTTCAATCAAACTTACCTTTATCACTGTAGTCCTGCCGCAATAATCGTCGTGCATCGTCCAATTTCATCACAGGGCACTAAACACAAGTTCAATTTTTTAACGTTAACGAACAATTTTTTTATTGAACACTTATCTCTACTAATTAAACCAACATTTAAATAAAAAATGAATCGCGATTATTTAAAGCTCGACACCACACTCCTGACTGAATCTCGCAAAACTTATCTGGAATTAAAAGAAATAAATGTTAATATTAGAATCAGTTTGTTCCTAATACGAAATAGAGTAGCCATAGGTACAAACTATTTAAATTATATTGAATCTAAATTTTCAAATGGGGTGGCTGGCGAAATGCACCTGAGCGGATATCATGGACTTCAGTTGGTGTTCATTTCAAAGGGTGTAAATTTCAAAGTCTTTTAGATTTCAGATTTTGGCATCAGATCAGTAGCCACATAATTATGTAGGTCACTTATATATAGCGGCGTTTCAATCAATAGATAATTATGTTTGTTGTGCCAGGAAAATACCAAAAACTTAATATTATTTGCTTTTTACCTATCTCTAAAAATAATATTAGTACGTTTAAAGCAATGTAGATTGCTTTGGAAAAACGACTGCCTACAAATTACGAATTAAATGTTATTAGTTTAAAGTAAATAAGCAAAGAAAATTCTAGCCAATTATTATTCCGATGTAGCTCTTATTGTTTAAAAAGCGTTTATTTTATTTTTGCATTTTTATTATCAAGTGTTGGGTATATTCAGCCGAGGAAAAGTCTCTTTTAATTCATACAATTTTCATTTTTATCCGTTACAATGGCAAGCGGGATTCTTAAATAAACTGATTCGCAATGTTATTTCCCTATGTGCGGGGATAAGGGTTGTCACACCCGGTATAGATCCCTTTTGGATTGTTCAAATATTTTTGTCAAAAAACTAGCTTTTCATAAAATTTCAGACTTCGTCTGAGAGTGCATGCTGCAATGCTCTTGACTATTTTTAAATGTAATTTGCATAAAAATTGTAAGCTTCTAAATTTCAGTTATGTAAATTCTTAACCCCATTTAGTTTTATTTTAACATTTACTGCAGCACAAAAAATAAACTAAAAAGCCAATAGTTGATTTAATCTCATGCAGTTGAGAAAATGTGTTATTACTTTAACGTCTCAAGTTAACTTGCGAATTTTTTTAACCTAACCCTAACACAATTTAGAAAATTTTACTTTATTTCCCTTATTTTCTCTCATTTCGCTTTCTCTTTTAGAACTATGTAGGGTTGCAACCACATTTTGCCTTGCGGCACAAGTAAATTAACATACATAAGAGAAGTAAACTGTCTTTACTTCCTTATTTCACTTTAAGTAAATGGCGCAAAAAAGAGGGAAACATAAAAGATTTGCAAATTATACACAAAGTAAACAAATCTAATTAGTGGTGGCTTGTTATTTCTGAAATACATATGTATTGTTAAATTATTAATTATTCAAATTTAATTTCCCCATCCATGTATTTTGTCATTCGGATCCTTTAAAATTGGTTTTGTGTTAATAACATGTTAACACATTTAAATTTATTTATTTCGGTAGCAAAATGCACTATATTCGAATTTACGAGTTTTCAGTTTTATCAACGGCCAAACTCGTACCTGTCTGATAAATGTGGAAAACGCTTACAGAATATTAAGCACCTACATAAGAAAAGTAGCAACTTATTTCATATATCAGTTGCATGTAATGCTTTGACCGTGTGAACAACCGCACTAAAATAATATATTCGCGTTTAGTATAATTTATATCGCACTCCTGATTTTACTTTTATTTTATATCTTTCGTCAAGGGTGTACTTAGTTTCATAAAATCCTCTTAGGGGTATTAAATTTTAAAAGCGATAATAACGTACACATTTATCTACTCTCATAATTTGACGTGTTAAGAAGATAAAAATACTCACGAGCATCTTATTATTTTTCTCTATAGCACTTTTACTTTTATCTTCAATTATTTTTTGCCAAAATAGGAAAAAAAACAGTGTTTGAAAGGATCATTTTTTGGGTACTCGAGAGAAATGTGGAGAAAGATAAGATTGTTAAAATAAAATTGTTTTCAGAAATAAACATCTCACACCAGCTACCATAAACACAATTAAAAAATAATCTAATCCAAATCACCATTTTTACATTTCAGGTTAATTTTCATCAATAATATGTAATTTTATCAAGTAATTTTACATCAATACTAAAGGAGGTAATTGTACAACCATGTAGAAATTTACCCCATTGAGTAAATCTCCACCAAAGTTAGTGGCCACTATGATGCCACTATGTTGCCACCAATTTCAAAATTAGCGCCAATAATTTTGCATTTGTTTTGTTTTAAACATGAAATTATGAGTTAAAAATATGTAAATAATAATAGCCATAGGGGGTTCTAACCCCCCCCCCCCCCTAATAATTAAGTTCAGGAAGTCCGACTGCAATCTTAAAAAAATCTTTCAAACTTTACCCTCCGAAAATTTAGTCTAAATGCGGCCCTGATACAATTCCAAATTGAAATTATTCTAATAAATCAAAATACAGATAAAAACTCAAATTAAGACGATATAAAATAAAATTCAATAATTTATTAATCAAATTGATTAATTATTGAGATCATTGTATGAGAAACAAACTCTGAAATTTTTAATATGCAGTGGAAAATAATATTTCTGTATTACAAATTTAAAATTAAATATTTTTATTAAGACTATGACGAATTGTAACCCCCCCCCCCCCCGCTGCTATTAACGTTAGATAACAGGTATTATATGAATCCCAATTTTGTAGATATAAAAAATTACGTAAGAAAATTTGTAATAGCATTTTTCAACTAACCTCATTTCTTCGACAGCGTTACATGATCAGGGGCGTACTCAGACATTTTTTACTACAAAATAACTTTTTGAACCTAACTTGCAGATCATACCGAAAATACGGTGATGAGGATATTAAATGAAGCAATGAAAGCCAATATGCCAATGGTAAATATCACACTGGTACTGGTGTACTAATTGCATGAAATCTAAGTTGTTCCTAATATGGGATAGAGTAGAACCAATCAAATAGTTAAAACTAAACACCCGGAAAACAAGCTCCTGACCTTAAGAGTTCTGAACACATTTACTTTTAATTTTTCCAGCGCCTGTTTTCAATCAAAGTTACCTTTATTGCTATAATCCTGCCGCAATAATCATCTTTCCTCCAATTCCATCCTAGGGGCGTCAAACACAAGTTTAAACACTCGCGCAATTTTTTACCGGCCACGAAGAGTTCCTTTTAATGAACACTGCTCACTACTACTAAATCCAAGATTTAAAACAAACAAAAATTTAATGAAATTGAATTTTTCAAGCAATAATCACTTTCAAAATTAATTTTTAAGCAGACGTACATTTCTTCACAGCTTTTAAAGCCAGACTGAGTGTTGTAAGCATTTTATAGTTAATTTTTGTTACTAAATTTTTTTGTAATTTAAAAGGTACGTCACCGATAAGGCATATGTGTAAGCCGGAAGTTAACAAAAATAAAATCATTTTAATTTGCTTGAAGCAGATTTAAACATTTACTGCAAAGTTAACGTTAAAAATTAATTAATTATTTTCTTTTTCAACTCTGGGGTCCAAGAACTCTTAAAAGCCGAGCGAATGGAAATTTGGCAGGAAAATTCAGAGGAAATCTACGAAAACAATATTGATTTATTTGTGTATTTTTTTGCTTGGGTAAAATTTTCTCAATACATTTTGGTCGGGGGGTGGGGGGGGGGGGAAATCTCAGTTGAGAAAATCTGGTGTACAAGTGAAGGGAAATCTAGAAAATCATAAGGAATCTCAGGAATTCTTAAAAAATCCAAGGAAAGTTTTAGGAATACTGTAGATAAGCTTCCTTTTTTGAACTTTTTCGAAAATAAATCTTAATGCAATCTAGGAGGAAATCCAAGGAAAACCTTCAAAAATTTTGCAAAAGAAAATCTATCATACAAAAATTTTCCTTATGAATTCATCCATTTAAGAAAATTAAAAGCTAATAAAAATGAGGGATAGGAAATTGTCTTTTTTAGTGAACCTTGGAAACTATTCCACTTTCAAAATAGTACATTACGCACCAAGGGAATAAAGTGATCCTTTTTTGGCCCGACGGTAAAAAATTTGCTTTATTCCCAAGGTGCATATACTGATTTTTGCAATTCCGGGAGCTAAAGTACAAACTTCAGACCCCAATTTTTACTTAAAATAAGCCCAAGGGCAATAAAGAAGTAAAATAATTTTTTTTTCTGAAGAGTAGTATTGGCATAATTTCTCAAAAACTTTCTTGATCGCTAAAGAAAATGAATTTCCTTCGGGGATTCCCCGATAGTAAAATTGCATATTCTTGGCATTTTCATAAATCAAAATTGCTTCTTCACGTGACTATTTTAATTTTTGTATAATTTTGAAAAATAGCGTAAAACAAAAATTATCCAATTATTACCCCCACCAAACTTGCCCGTAAGTAGGTCGATAATTTTAAAGTTGTATGAATTATGCCCGTAAAACAAACAAACTGGATGCCTACAAGTGTCAATTGGGCGGCGTTTGACATAACCTCACAGTCAAATAACATCTAAAATCCGCTTAAAAACTGCAATAAACGTTTAAAAAATGTCATCTAATATTGAAAACATCATTTCGGGCAATGGAGAAGAGATTGGGCTTGCTTTACAAGAGTTTGTACTGAATGTAAGTTTATATGTATTGATTTATACCTCGAACATGAATTGTGATGTTTTAGAACGCCAAGGTGTTTAAATTTGAGGAACTGAATCAGAACAGCTACAGGAGGAAAGTGTGGGGTGCTTTGTTTAATTACATTGGGGATTCCGAACTATTCAAGATCCATAAATTATGCCTGACAGCCATTCGCATTTTAAGGTAAATCCTGCTGTTTTCCTACTGAATTTTAATACCTTCTTATTTTTAGTCGTGACAAAACTGCTTTAGAGGCCCTAATCACTGCAGACAGACTAAATTTACTCTTCAAAATTGCCAATTTTGAAGAAAACATCCAGGAAGACGAAAAATACGACGTCAAATGTGAGGCTCTAAAATGTTTATGCAATATAATCTTCAACTGCCGTTCAGCTGCCACCGTTTGCAGTGAAAACAATTCCATCGAAGAAATCCTAACACGTCTAAAAATATACAAGTAGGTTCTTACTTTTTATAGCCCGGTTTATATTTTAATCAATACGTTTAATAACGTCCATTTTACTATTACTAATAACCATTACTTTTAGGAATTCAGACGTGCTGTTCGACATAGCCGTATACGATTTAAAAATCTTATTTTTGATCAGTGCACTTTGCCAAAACGTACGCCCAGATTTAAAAGCAAAATTGAACGATTTAATCGATTTGTTGGACTACTTTGCCAAATCTACCGACCAAAACAAGGTAAAACCTTTAAAATAAACGTTTACTCTAAATTACTAATTTGATTGCGAATTCCAGGATTTGCGCATTGATCTCTTGTGCGAACTGCTAAAAGTTTTGTTTAATGTGACCGTTCAGTTAGAAGGAGACGACATCGATTACACCGAGTTGTGTCTCATTCTAATTAGTTTACTGGACACAAAAAATGTCGAAAATTCCCCTAAGCAGGCAGAATTGAATAATCAAATTGTGAATCTGCTGACTAACGTGCCCATTTCCCAGTATGGATTGCTAGTGAGGGTAGAAAATGATGAAAAGGATATGAAGACGATTGATACATTGTTGGAATATTTGAGCAGTCACTTCGATGGAGTGGTAAGTTTGAAAGATTTGAATAAACTCTAGTTTTGTTGTTCATTGTTTGTAGAACGTAAAAAACCAGAGCGAATTGTTATCGCCCATTTTAACTGTACTGCTGAAGGCGGTTAAAAGTGATGGAAGTGTACGTAAATATTTACGTAAAAAAATTTTACCACCTCTTCGTGATGTTCACAATCGGCCGGAAGAGGGAGATACCGTCAGGAATTCTTTGTGTCGTTTATTAACGTCAGTTATAACCGACGTGCGTGACTTAACAGCAGATTTGTTGTTTATTATGTGTAAAGAGAACGGTAATGCAATTGTATGTGGGATGTTTTGGTACATGATTAATAAATTGTGTTGCAGTTGGTCGAATGATTAAATACACTGGGTATGGAAATGCGGCAGGATTGTTTGCACAACGTGGGTTGCTGGGCGGTGCAAATAAGATTGACGAAATTTACAGTTCCGACAGTGAAGATAGTGACACAGAGGAGTATGTTCAACATAAACATGGTATAAATCCTGTTATCGGCTGTTATGAAGCGCCTCATGCTAGAGTCACTGAAAATATGACTGATGAACAGGTGAGAAAAATTCTATAGTAGGATCAGTCTACACGAAGTTGTCTGATCTGATTGCTCGACCGTTAAATAAAAAATATGTTTTTTATCTTACCAGTTTGCATGGTTGCCAGTCGCGTAGGTTTGATCATTAATTACTAGGCTTTCTCCTGCAATAGCTGTACATAATTAAGGGGTTACCTTAATGTGAGCTAAGTGTAAAACTGGATTTTGAAAATTAATTCCGGAAAAACTACAAATGTGATTTTCTTAATTTATTAAAACTGATCTTATTAAAAAATATTTATAATAGTAATAGCTACGTGTCTTGGCGTACACCGTTGGCAATGATCTTGGCAGTTAAATGGATGTTTCCTGAAATTGAACATGTCCCCGAGGTTTATAATTTTCTGTTCCACACAATTGATCTTCCGCACTATGGAATTCTTACGTTTACATAATTTTACATTAGAATAACCCCTTAATAGATGCTCTCTTAATAGTTTAAAGAATTAGATTATTCGCTTTCCTCAAGAATGCTTTTCTAATCTTAGATCATATACAAGACCTACGTTTCTAACCTTTTGGCTCTCTTCAGGTTGTGAAAACCAATCGCGCCTGGACACAAAATTAAAACTTTGGACATTTTAAATGGATTTTGGATTTTTTGTAAGTGATTATAACTTTAAAAAGGTAACACTTACTAGCAATTCACCTTGTAGATTGTTGCACCATTATTGCACTTTTCAGCTTTGTAATTTCAGGATTTTAGAGTCATCGAATTATAATCCTTCAATTTTGTCCTTCTGTATATTTCTTTTTCTACTATTAACTAGCGAACGAAAGACTCGAGCTTGGCGATATAAAATTTTTACAGAACGTTTGCTGTTCTTCGTTAAATTTTAATTACAATATCATGGAAAAACTTTGAGAAATATTGCTTACTTCATCTAAAAATTTGTTTTTTAATATCGGCATGTTTATAATTATTGCTGATTTTGTTGAACATATCCCATTTTATTGCTTATTTAAATAGCTCATTCATCGTCAGGCATTTCCCCTCATTAGCGGCTTTCCATGTGTGGTAATTGCATACCCGTTGAAATATGAATTTGGATCTATAGTTATATTTCCTGAAAAGTAATTATCCCGACACATAATCGGATACCAAGTTAACTGCAGGTTCTGCATTAGTTGCATCCGAAAGGGCATAATTCTAAATTTACTGATGTCAACATAATATAGAAAATGCGCTTCTTTTAGAATAGCCAATGCAGATTGTAACTTAGTTTAGTTACAATTAATTAGTTGTGAAAGTTTGATTGTTTTTGGCAAAAATAATTGACCAATCAGATGAAGATAAATGAAAAGCAGCAGGAGCAGTCCGGTAATTTTATATATTTTATGGTGTCAATTAACCCGATTTTTAACTGGACACATTTGTTTCCTGTTCAAATTTTACTAATTTGCATTTTATTTTACAGAAAGAGTATGAAGTAATGAAGTTGGTTGATTTAATGGACAATCTGACCCGCAAGGGCGTCATTCAACCATGCAGAATAGGCGAAGATGGCAAACCCCAGCCAATCGAACACGTTCTTCAGCTGCAGGACAGTTTGAAGGAGAAGCAAATTTACGAGAAAAAGGACGGCGAAGAAGATAACTAAATTGTGTTTTTATTTTTATATTTGTCTATTTATTTATTATACATTACCACAAAACATTGGATGTTCTCTAACCATTAAATAAATTTTAAAAGTATTAAATTGCTTTTGGAGGTTCTGCTCTGGCACCAAATTCTTCCAAGTGCCGATCGTGATATATTCCAAAAGTATGTGGTTTCAATTCCCAAGGAATTTGATTTTCCATGTGAGTTAAACATACTCCCAAATCTTCCAAAGTTGGCAGACAGTGAGATACTTCGTCGGTGACATATTCCCTTTCTTGCCGTTCCCAGTGCAAATTACCTATAGGAGCACCAGGCAAGCATTTTTCTGTCAGGGTTACTTTGAGACTAAAGAATGGATCTATTCGACTGTCGTATCTTACATATCCCCATTTCTCATCTTTTTTCATTACACGGAAGAACCAATCCACTAAATCGGATAGGTAGTATCTTTTGGGTCTAAAAATGGCAATTTATTTTACACCCTGCTTAAAAAATCCCTAGAGCTCTCACCCAACAGCTTGATAGATTTTTCCAGCTGTATCGGGATCTTTGATTGCATTCATTATTCCGGTAGCCAAATCACTTACAAACACAGGCTGCTTGATGGTACAGCATCCTTTTTTCCAAAGTGGCATCCACACTCCTTGACGTCTCCACACATGGGCATACATTCTATCCACCAGAACAAAAAAATTTTAATAAATGTATAAATAACTCATAGGTTCACTTACCTCAAAAATCTATCCTCCTGTCCATAGACATCCGAGGGTCTAATGATGGTAGCATCTGGAAATTCTTCCAGCACTGCCTGTTCTCCTCTCCATTTACTGGATAAAAATTGTGAACCTTGAGGCAATAACACAGGTGTTGGTTTCTCGGCAGCATTCAAAGCGGACAAATGGATGAGCCTTTTAACGCCGGCATTTTTTGCAGCTCTAGCTATTGCCCGGGCGCCAGTCACATGTACGTCATCAAATTTGAAGTTTTTAGTCTCCCAATCTCGACCGACCAAGTTAATCACGACATTGGAGTAACGTACTGCTTTATCTAAATCTTCTTCGTTACATAAATGATAGGGTTGAAATAAGACTTGACCTAGATCACCTACTAATTTCAATCGTAACACGTCATAATGATCACCTCTGTAAGGAATAATCACCTACAAGAACATAGTATTAAAGTTTTACTTTACGGACCGTTTGTGTTAAACCAACTTGGGATCCAATCTTGCCCAGACGGTTACAAACGTAACGACCAATAAAACCACTGGCCCCGAATACGGTGGCTACGATTCCATTGAAACTGCTACGTCCTCCAGTACCTCGTTTCAGGGAGGCTAAATTGTAAACTTTATCGTCTGAACTGTAATTTGCCAGTCGAACGTAAGCAACTCCAGCTAGGCCACAATTTTTCCCTAAATGATAAAGTTAGGTTAAAATTTTTTAACAAAAAGGCTATTAATTGTCAATCGAGTTTTAAATTGTGCTTAATATTTATTAAATTGCATTTACATGCACTTACATAATTTATTAGTTGAATTATTTAAAACTAAAGACATTTTTTTGTTGACAACAAATTACATAACGAGTGAAGTTGGCTACGAGCAATTCGACGGGGTATTATTTCTGCAAGATGTACAGGATGTTTTAAAAGGTTTTCATTTTTCGAATATTTTGATTTTGGTTAATTTTTATTGCAAGCAATATCATCAGCATTATATTTTTATAAAGGAAATTCCTCATACAGCAGACACTTTTATTAGTTTAATTTTTTTATATTTTCAAAATCAAAATTTTGGAATTTTGAAAATATCGTTTTCATTAATTTATTTTAATTTGTAATAAATGCGGCAAGACAAGAATCGCTGGTCCTACTTATAGGCAGTTGATAAATAAAATTAAGATAAAAAACCAACGACAACTTTTTAAAAATAAATTTGAGCACTGAGCTTAGCTACAAATGACCATAATAAAATTTTTAAAAATTCTGCTGCTATATTGCGAGTTTATTACTGAAGACTCACAAAAATTTTAGTTTTTCCCATAGAAACAAAATGTTAGTTGACGAAATGATCAACTTCCCACTTCAAGTATGTAATTTTCCCAAACAGGGGGGGGGGGAGCTCCCCCCATGGGGCCAACCCTGACAAAATCATTTTATCTATAAAAAATGTGTGTGAATTTTTTAAGATTTAGGATATTCTGAAATATTCCTTTTTTTAAAATTATTTCAGTTTTTTGAATCAAAATTTTATTTTACTTGAAAATATGAAAAATTTAAAAGATTTGCAATGT
The DNA here is from genome assembly GCA_963170105.1 of Cantharis lateralis. NCBI lineage: Eukaryota > Metazoa > Arthropoda > Insecta > Coleoptera > Cantharidae > Cantharis > Cantharis lateralis. The sequence continues at coordinate 3,619,577 of OY720627.1, forward strand.
TATAAATTAATTAAATAGTTTTAAATAGAAATGAGGATATTTTTTAAAGTAAAATGTAAACAATTTTACAAAAATAAATAAACAAAAATTTTGGAACTATAAATAACATTTTGATAATAATGTGTAATAATAATTTTTTTTACAGAAAATACCGCAAAAATGATATCATTAAAACATATAAAATGTTATATTAACATTAGAGAAAATTCAAATAAGTATACCTACTACGGAAAACTTTTAGTAAAATTAAAATTAATCAAAAATGTAAATATTTGTTTGATAATATAATAATAATATATATTAGCAAAAAATGCCGGATTAATTTATATAACTTACAGTTTTATTATTTTTTAAATTTAGTTTTATTACAATTTTAAGCAACGGAAAAGGGCTGAGAGGAAGAAGGAGATAAAATTAGTACTTTTTATAATAAATACTATTTATTTCTTCTATCAACTACAGAGTCCTACAAATTTTATCATTCCATTAATTTTAAAAATTACTTCGAATTGAAATTTAGTATTAGCCGGGTAAATAAATTTTGAAGATTTTCGATTTTGTTTTGGAAAGCTAACCTGAAATTGATAAGAAAAGAGTCTCATAGCTCAACAGATGCAGTATTCGGGAAGAGGGAGTTTCATGTTTTTCTAAATTTAATTACTGATATTATGCATACATAAAAGTTCCAATGACGTCAGGGCCTATTCAAAACCACACAAAAATTAGAGATAACCCAAGCAATCCCTGAATCAGGGATAGAACAATCTTTCCTGAGAGAGTTATGAAAAGCAATCTTTGTTTTTATTGTTCAGAAGGTCGTTGTTTGTTGTTATCTTTTCATAAATTTTTATTTTTATTTTTAACGATAAACTTAAATATAAATAAAGCAGCATGTATTTTATTCAACTCAAAGGTAAACAAAATTTTTAAATAAAAGCCACGGTAATGCTGAACAATTGAAACCGAAATTTGTGTTTCACAACTCAGCTTCAGCTTTCCGTTCAACTCTCATGACGACCATGCCCGTAAGTTAAGTGACCATTTTTTTAAAGTATTTTAACCAAGTATGTTATTTAGGCACCGAATTTCCATAGAAATCATGCCCAGCATATCAGTTATTCTGAAAAACTGAGCGAGGAGCTTAAACAAACTGGGCAAGATATATTATCTCAAATTAAGAATCTGAACCAGAAAGTGGCCGATCAATTACTTATCAAAGTGATAAATGGAATGGTTGGCGGAATTTCTGGTATAATTCCTGATTTGCAAGAAGTTATTGTAGGTCTCCTATAGAAATTCGGTTATTACATTATAATTTTTCCAAAATTTTCCAGATTAAAAGTACCAGCGAGCACGAGAATAACTCGGATCTGAAGGATATGTTAAAAAAATTGAGCCAATATTGCAATGAAATGGTACAAGTTTACGATGGCGATTCCAGCACTCTCAAAGTAAAATTTCAAACATTTATTAAAAATATTCTTCTGGATGCTGAAAATTTGTTAAATATAATTAAAGAAGATAATCTGCATGGTAAGCCTTACAAAAAATTCAAGCTTGTTGGTTTTACAATATGTTTTATTTAGATTTCAAGCACGAGTTAGTGGAAAGTTTGAAAGAAATGATATGTACCATCCAGTTAGCTGAAATCAGATTGCGAATTGAAAGTTATAACCAAGAAGAGTTAAAAACTTTAGCTGAAAAGGCGCGAAAAGAATATGTGGAAAATATTTCCATAATGAAAAAGTGTAATCTAGACGTTTTGAAAACTATAACTCTCACTATCAAGTATAACGCTAAACTCGCGTTAAAAATGGCCTACCATTATAACAAAGTGGTAAGGTTCTAGATTATACTACTTTTTTTTGTAAAAAGTTAATTTTATAATTTTCAGGCTAGCAACTTTAAGGATATTGCCATTCAGCGTAAGATACTGGACGCTGCCAATTTCCTTAATTCTGAAACCGCTACTGCATTACTCTCGGACGAAAAGCTTACCGATACCGAGGAAGCAATCAAAGTACTTGTAAATTGGAATATACAGGGTTGGAACACTATTAACGAATTATTTGAGTTCAACGACATTGGTTTCGAAGATAACAAAAGTAAATTTAAACTTTTTTTTAACATTAAATAATTTTATTTTTTAGATTCTGAAAATTTAAGAGAAATCACTAAGTTGGCCATCAGTTACGGTTTCCTAATAACTAATAATTTGGGAGGCGGTGTCAATCATGATGGTCTGTTTGCTCTTCTATAAATTCTATTTTTTTTAATTTTAAATTTTAACCAAATCGAAATATAATTAAGTATTTATATTTTTACGTTTGTAGAAATAATGTTTTATAAACTTAATGCTAAACTTAAATATCAGCAGTTATTAGAAATTAAACATAACAAATGTTTTAGAAAACCTAAACAATGCGCAACTTTCAAAACACTGTCCGATAACCTAATTAAACTTTTAAATATTTTTCATATTAAAACAACAATGTTGTTTTAAAGAATTGGTTAAAATTTTTGACTTTAAACTGTGTAACTCTTGAAGTACATCTATTAATATTACTTATTGTAAATTTTAAACTTGGTTATACATCAGACAATAAAATTGGTTTTTGTAATCTTATTGGTTTTATTAATAAATTACTGTCAATAAGAGTCAAGTCCCATTGCAAATCATAAAATTCGTAATTTTACATTATTTAAAACCTTAAAACCTTTGGGGTGAGATAGTACCCCACTTGGAACGAGAAGGGTTAATCAATATTTAGTATTAAACAAGGTGGAACTCGGATGACCGCAGTTCAGCTGTGATTATGAGCTGATTCAGCATTTTCAACAGCCGAAGCAGAGTAATTTCAGCTGGTTTTCAGCCGCCAAATTAGCAACTCAGTAGCAAATCACCTTCTGAATCAGCTGTTATTCAGCAGCTGACTCAGCTCAATAGCTGAATTTTTAGCTGACACATCGTGCTCGCAGATGATATTCAGTACGTAGTGGTACTTGGGATCTTATCAATATAATAATTTAAATTCAAAAATTTTTATTTACAATAAAAAATCATGACAATCATAAATAAAACAAAAACCAAAAAGCTGAGCCTTGTTAGCCAATCAGAGCCAAGTTATTTCAATGTTTTCACAATAACTGAACGCGATTGATTTTCATCTTAAATTAAATTTAAAAAAAATTGAAGACAAATCAGATTTTTATTATTTGCTGATGTGTCGATCTGTTGATCCGTTGATACTGTTAACTTGAAATTGATAAGAAAAGAGTCTCATAGCTCAACAGATGCAGTATTCGGGTAAAGCAGTTTCATGTTTTTCTAAATTTAATTACTGATATTATACCACTACCATAAAATATGCGTATTATTTTAGGTTTTGGTTAATTTTTGTTGTTGTTGTTAATTATTATTCCTATGTAAAGAAACTGGCAATATAATCAGCAATCTGAAAGATTATCGTAATAAATATTTAATGTCTCGAGATAAAAGAAACAAAGTAGGAAGTTTAACAGTTCTAATTTTGTTCTTCAAAATTGGGCTTGAGATGCACTGAACTTGAGCTATGGCAAAAATTGACGAAATAGGCAAATAAGGTCAGAAGAGGTTAACTTACAAAGCTTACTGCTAGGGCCCTAAAATCATGTTATTACAAAGATATTCCATAGATAATTGAGTTTCAGTAATCTACTTTTCCGTCAGATGAACAGAAAAAAATCTCTACAACGAAAACTGAATGCAATGTTTTTGGGAAAAATGTCAAATGATGCCATAGGGCCTATTCAAAACCATACAAAAATTAGGAATCACCAAAGCAATCCCTGAGTCAGAAATATAACAACCAAAAATTTAATTTGCTGTTTGAAGTTCTGATTTCTATTGTTCACAAGGTTGTTGTTTGTCGTTAACTTCTAAGAAATTTTGTTTTCTTGTGTTTAAATTAGTATTTTGAACGATAAACTTAAATATAAATAGTTAATTAAGTAAACAATAAATTATGTAAACAAAATTTTCAAATGGTATAAAAACTACGGTAATGTTGAACAATTGAAACCGAAATTTGTGTTTCACAACTCAGCTTCAGATTGTTTCAGTTCAACTCTCGACCATGCCCGTAAGTTAAGTGATTATTTTTTAAAGTATTGTAACCAAATATGTTTTTAGGCACCAAACTTCCATAGAAATCATGCCCAGCATATCAGTTATTCTGAAAAACTGAGTGAGGAGCTTAAACAAACTGGGCAAGATATACTTTCTCAAATTAAGAATCTGAACCAGAAAGTGGCCGATCAATTACTCATCAAAGTGATAAATGGAATAGTTGGCGGAGTTTCTGGTATAATTCCTGATTTGCAAGAAGTTATTGTAGGTCCCCTGTAGAAATCAATAGTTTACATTATGATTATTCCAAAATGTTCCAGATTAAAAGTACCAGTGAGCACGAGAATAACTCTGATCTAAAGGATATGTTAAAAAAATTGAGCCAATATTGCAATGAAATGGTGCAAGATTACGATAGCGATTCCAGCACTCTCAAAATTAAATTTCAAACATTTATTATAAATATTCTTTTGGATGCTGAAAATTTGTTAAACATAATTAAAGAAGATAATCTTCATGGTAAGCAATACAAAAAATTCCAACTTGTTGGATTTACATTATGTTTTATTTAGATTTCAAGCACGAGTTAGTAGAAAGTTTGAGAGAAATGATATGTACCATTCAGTTAGGTGAAATCAGATTGCGAATTGAAAGTAATAAGCAAGAAGAATTAAAAACTTTAGCTGAAAAGGCGCGAAAAGAATATTTTAACCAAATTTCTATAATGAAAAAGTGTAAGCTGGACGTTTTGAAAACTATAGCTCTCACTATCAAGTATAACGCTAAACTCGCGTTAAAAATGGCCTACCATTATAACAAAGTGGTAAGGATCTAGATTATACTACTTTTTTTTGTAAAAAGTTAAGTTTATAATTTTCAGGCTAGCAACTTTAAGGATATTGCCATTCAGCGTAAGATACTGGACGCTGCCAATTTTCTTAATTCTGAAACCGCTACTGTATTACTCTCGGACGAAAAGCTTACCGATACCGGGGAAGCAAACAAAGTACTTGAAAATTATGTTATACAGGGTTGGAACACTATTAACGAATTATATGAGTTCAACGACATTTGTTTCGAAGATAACAAAAGTAAAATTAATATTTTTTTTAACATTGTTTAATTTTATTTTTTAGATTCTGAAAATTTAAGAGAAATCACTAAGATGGCCATCAGTTATGGTTTCCTAATAACTAATAATTTGGGAGGCGGTATCAATCATGATGGTCTGTTTGCTCTTCTATAAATAATAAATTTTTCAAAATTATAATTATTTATATTTTTACGATTGTAGAAAAAATGTTTTATGAACTTAATGCTAAACTTAAATATCAACAGTTATTAATAATTTAACATAACAAATGTTTTAGAAAACCTAAACAATGCGCACCTTTCAAAACACTATCCGATAACCTAATTAAGCTTTTAAATATTTTTCGTATTAAAACAACAATGTTTTTTTAAAGAAATTGATAAAAAAAATTTCCTTCAAAATAGAATTATTTATTATTTCAAGGAAATGAAGATACTTTTCTAGATATTACGTCTAAAATTTAACCATAAATAAACAAAAGTTAATAATAACAATAAAATAATAATTTTTTTTACTTAAAGTGCCGCTAGATTATTATAAAAATGTCAAGGTTTACGTTAACAATATAGAAAATTCAAATAAACATACTACGACAAATTAAAATTAAATATAATAATCATAATATATTTGCAAAAAATGTAGTTTTAGAATTTTTTTAATTTATTTTTATTATACTTTCTAACAAAAGTATTCAAAATTTTTTAAATTTTCACCTTCACATGGCCATAGCACCGAATCTATTGATTTTTTTAATAAAAATAGCTTAGTACTTATATCAAGAGCATGAAATAATCTACAAACTAGATTTAAACCTTTGATTGTCTAAAATCAACGGATTTCGAGTTATGAATTAAAGTAAGTAAAAAAATGTTGAAAAATTCGAGCTTTTATTTTTTTTGTTTTCTTCTAGACCAGAGGTGTCCAAACTACGGCCCGGCAGGCGATTTTATCCGGCCCGTCAAGGATTTTGAAATATCTGTAATTTACTATAAAAAATAAAATTCAATGCTGCTTTAATTGTAATAAGATTTTTTAATTTACATATTTACGATGCTTGGCCCCCGCTAATGAATTTAAATACCAAACTGGCCCTCGCAGCAAAAAGTTTGGACGCCTCTGTTCTAGACCCTGTTCCTTTACAGAAATTTGACGCCCGACTACAACTTTTGTCTAGTAAAAATGATTGAAAAACCAATCCATTGCACAGAAAATCTGAAAATAATAAATAATGCAATTTTGTGAATTTAATTTTTTGTTTTGTAGCTGACTTGTTTATAGTTTTCTGATTTTCTGTGGAATGAATTGGTTTTACAAAAATATTTACTAGACAAAAGTTGTAGTCCGTTAAATTTTCAATCTGAAAAGGGGTGTCAGATATTCTGTAAAATGTTTCGTTTAAAAGATACAGGGTCTTGAATAAAAACAGAAAAAATAAATGCTCGAATTTTTCAACATTTTTTTACTTAGTTTAATGCATAACTCGAAAGCCGTTGATTTTAGACGATCAAAGGTTTTAATCTAGATTTTAGATTATTTCATGGTCTTTAAAAAAGTACTAAAACATTTTTACTGAAAACTCAATAGTTTCAGCGTTATGGCCATGTGAAAGTGGAAATATAAAAAAATTCTTTAAAGAGGCTTAATTTTCGAGGGGTAAAATTTAGAAAAAAGAAAAAAAAAGATACCGGGCTCGAACCCGGGAAGGGTCGAAAAATTTAAGATGACAGTCTCCGTGCTTCGAAGGGCACATCAACCATTATTAAAATGGGATTACAGGCATTCCCCAAACCAGCTAAAGCAACCGTTGGGTCTAAATGCTTAAAATGTAATCTTCCTTACCGAGAAAACCTGAGTGATACAAATTTTATCCTTCCATTTATTTTAAAATTAATTTCGAATTGAAATTTCGTATTTTCTGGGTAAATAATTTGTGAAAATTTTGGATTTTCATTTGGAAAGTGAACCTGAAATTGTTAAGAAAAGAGTTTCATGGCTCAACAGATGCAGTATTTGGACCTACCGCAGTACATCACAATATAATATATTATGTATGTTTAATTTATTTTGATTTAGACTCAAAAACATATATTATAGATTTGTTAGTGGTTAGAATTGTAAATTGAGATAAACGTAAATAAAAATAAATGAAATATTATCAAAAATTTACGTCTATTGGCAAACAAAACAAAGCAATATTTATGAAAGATATACAATATACAGAATGTTGAATGATTTAAACTTAAACTCTTGTTTCTGAACTAACTTCTGCTTGTTTCCGTTCAAATCTGCTGACGACCATGTCTGTAAGTTAGCCGACTAACTACTTTTTAACGACTTTTAACCAGGTATTGTTTAGGAATCAAATTTTCATAGAAATCATGCTCAGCATATTCATATTTCTGAATGGCTGAGTGAGGACATTAAGAAAGCTGTGCAGGATTTACTATCACAAATTAATAATTTAAACCAGAAAACGTCCGATCAATTACTTATCAAAGTGATAAACATGATTGTTAGCGGAATTTATGGCGCAATTCCTGATTTGCAAGAAATTGTTGTAAGTCTCCAGGAATTCAAAAATTCACATAGTAATTTTTAAAATGTTTTACAGATTAAAAGTACCAGTGAGCATGAGAATAACGCTGATCTTAAAGATATGATTAATAAATTGAGTGAATATTGCAGTGAAATGGTAGAAGATTACGATAGCGATTCCAATACTCTCACAATAAAATTTCAAAAATATGTTAAAAATATTCTTCTCTATGCTGAAAGTTTACTAAATATAATTAAAAAAAATAACCATCATGGTAAGCCACATAAATAATATTTCTCAAAATTGCAATTTTAAGTTTTCACTCAGATTTTAAGCACGAGTTAGTGGAATGTTTGAAAGAAATTATGTATAGTATTGAACTAGGTGCAATTAGAATGCGGATTGAAAATTATAACGAAGGAGAATTAAGAGTTTTAATTGAAAAAGCGCAAAAAGAATATTTTGAAGAAATTTCCGTAATGGAAAAGTGTACTTTGAAGGTTTTAATAGCTATGGACCGCAATGTCAAGTTTAACACTAAACACGCATTTAAACTGGCTTACCTTTATAACAAAGTGGTGAGGTTATAGATTATAATATTTTTTTCTTAAAAAGTTAACTTTGTAATTTTCAGGCTAGCAACTTCGAAGATATTGACATACAACGTAAAATGTTAAACGCTGGCATTGCCTTTAATTCTGTAGTCGCTGCTGTATTAAATGAAAAGTTTACCGATATTAAGGCAGCATTCAATGCGTTCCAAGATTGCTGTATACATGGTTGGAAGGTGCCGAATGAATTATTTGAGTATAACGACATATGCTTCGAAAATAATAAAAGTAAATTTAAAAACGTGTGAGCCTCGTCCGTATAAGCTCACGGGGGAAGTGAAACTTCGTTAGCCGTAGATGTTATTATTTGTATATTTAAATTGTTTCATATTGTCAAATTTCAAATTCGTAGTCCCGCCATCGTTCGTTATTACCGAAGCCCTTCGCGCTCGGTCCTCACTCTTATTTTTCTATTGTTGAGTTCCCCCTATTGTAATAAATTTCAGATAGAATACGTCGCTAAAGAAGTTTCACTTCAAAATATTTTTTTAACAATATTTTATTTTGCTTTTTAGATTCTGAAAATTTAAGAGAAGTCATAAAGATGGCAATCAGTTATGGTTTCCTATTAACTAAAAATTTGGGAAGAGGAATCAATCAAGATTGTGTGTTCGCTCTTTTACAAAGCAATAATATATAATATTATGTATATTATTTCCTACAAACGCCAGATGCTAAACTATTCTTCCATAAAATTTTTTTTAACTCAAATAAAAGTACTAGATATTAGAAATAAGATTATATGATTTAAAATAAATTGTAGTGTGGCTTTAAATAAATTAACAATTTAGTAAACCGAACAAAGGTAGGATTTATCATAATTATCAATGTTAAATTACCGTCAAATTAATTATTAAAAACAACAATAATATTAGCTCATTAATTTTATTAGGGTAATTTATGAAAATATTCGAAATTACCAAAAGTGCGCAGGGTTCAAAACACTACCCGATAGCCGCATTAAATTTTAAAATATTTTGTAATTTGCAGAAATATATTATTTTATATTAAAACAGCTATATGTGTTTCAAAGAAATAGATATCAATAATTTAACTTCAAGTTGTGTATGGTAAGTCTTGAATTAAAGCTATGAATGGTTTTCAAATTAAGCTATATACAATCCTTGATCTAAAATAACGATATCAAAATTGCAAAATTGTTCTTGGTATATATTTTTCTTCTTTTCGGTTTAGCCTTTCATTTGAGGGAGATTAGTAATATTCTACGAACAGCTTGGTCATCGACCAACCACATGCTTTAAGATAAGCTCCCTAATTTTTTCAATTTGAAAGATTCATGGAGGGCGGTTACGTTCAAGAGATTAGTCTATAACAACATTTCGCAAACAACTCAAAAATGGTTAAGGCTCAAGCGACGGGAACGGAAGTTCTCGGAGGCTCAAAGGAAGTTCAATCGTTTGACAATAATTTTACACAAAAATTCAAAAAAAACTTTCTATGGTTACAATCCATCAATTCAATATTTAAAATGTAGCATTGTTTATAATCTTCTATGGATTCTCTCAATTCCAAATTTGTTGCATTTAACATTTTTTATCTTCTTTTCTACGGGGTCTATTATTTTGGGCTTGATTTTATTTTAACTGAAGCCCAAATTTCAAAACATAACTTTGCCAAAATAATACACTACGAAATTATTATTTTTGCTGTTTTATTGTATGTAGCAAACATTTTTAATTTTTAGCCAAATTTTTGAAAAATGAAATTAATAATTTATAATTGATAATTTATTTAATTATTTTATTTATTTTAATTGTGCAGACAGTAAACTAATTAAATGGAGTGTGTATAAAAAAATTAAGGTGTCGGCAACGTCGGCGATGGTGTTGAAGTTGCGGCAGCAGATGGAGATAGGAGACAGAACAAGATAGTTCGTCCTGCAGATCTTACAGTAGAAGAGGTTGCGCTGCCTTGAGCAACCTCTATGTGAATGTTGATCCCAGCTAATAAGAGAGAACAGTCGATCACGTCTCTCAACAGTCTAGAGATAAACAGAATAGACGCCGTAAAGCGCCTGGTCTCCAGAGACTCAAACTGGACCCTTGAGAAACGCTTGAACTAGCAGAGAAGACTGAAGACTTATGGCCACGATGCTCAAAAAACTGCCTGCGCTCAAATAGATATGAGCGGAAGAAAGCAATCAGCCGATTAGAGAAGCCAACTGATGATAACTTCCCAATCAGTCTGTAAAGGTCAAGATGGTCAAATGCCTTCTGGAAGTCGGTGTAGATTGTAAAAATGTTTTATTTTTGAAAATATTCTATAACCGGAAATCCAGCAATATAACCGAATGGTAAATATTATTACAAATTTACAAAATCTCTTGGCAAATAAACTGAAAATATTTTTGATTCGTCTTACTCAGCTTCTTTTTATTGTGCGCCAATCTAAAAGTTGTAAAAAAAACTTACACAATTCTTAAAATACTCTTCCTTCGTTCGGTTCCATTCACAATTCTTACCAATGCCGAAACAGAGATACAGAAAAGACAAATTAACGTTCATATTATTTCAATAAATTTTTTTCAATTAAATTGGATATTAAATCAATTTCGACAGAGCTTTGATTTATTTATTAGACAGCAATTGAACTTAAAAAATTACAGGTTTAATATTAAAAAAAAAAAAATCAATTGACCAAATTATTTTCTGCATATTTAATAATATAATTACAATCAATTTTTAAAACGCACCACACGAAAAATCTAACGTTATTTCAAATACCGTAAACCAGTAAACTCAAAATTGTGAAAATGCATAAAATTCGCGAAGATATCAATGTGAATTGCTGTTCGATACCACGAGCAGTATTGAGATTTCTTATGATTTCGCTATATCCAGACGACTCGGCACTGTATAAATTTTTTGCTACTGTTTGTTTTTTACTTCGGGCTTTCTATCCGATAAATAATATCTATCTCATCATCAAAAATTTTGATGATTTTGATATGGTAGCTAAAACGCTGTTTCATGCCAACGGAGGTGCAATATGTAATATTACATAAATTTTGTAATTTCTTCAATGTTAAATTATTTTTTTCAGTGATTTTGAAACTTATAATATTTTCGATAAATCGTCAACATATTAACAACGTCATCAATAAAGTAATCAATTTACAAAAGAAAACCAACACTGAAAAATGGTCCCAAAAATTTGTGTACAATGTCAATCGCTTCGTAAGATTACTCCTATCCATCAAATTCCAGATTAATGAAATTCCATTACTTTTAGTGTTTAGCTTTCCACATAATTCTATTTAGTGGTGTAGTAATATTTAGTACTGGAACCTTCCTTGGAAGGCTGATATTGGACGATCCATCAAAATGGGCTTTGCCTTTCTCTGACGTTTCATTTATGGAACGATCTTCCTTCCCGTATTACGAAATTGCCTGGCTCTATCAATCGATTTCGGTAACGCTTGTATCCCAAGCGTTTTGTTTAACAGATTTCCTGATAATAGGGCTTATTGCGGATATGGTGGTCCAAGTTAAACTAATTCAGAAACGCATTAAAACTACTATTCGGGAAGCCAAGCTGATGAGCGAGGTGGGAAAACGTTTGCACTGTCAATTAACTGTTTACCAAGGAAAATTTTTAGAAACAACATGATAAGGAAGCTTCGTGGCTTTACCTCCGGGAAGCTTTGAAAACCATTGTGCAAGATCATACATTTCTTTTTGACCTGGCGATGGATATAGAACGGGTTAGCAATGTTCTAACCATGGTAACCGTTTTAGGAAATTTGGGAATGATTTGTTTCTCCGTTTACTACGTTTCAGTTGTAAGTATCACATTTGAAGGAAGAAGGAAGTTTGTTTTTAATTCGAAACTTTCAGCTCTCCTTACTGGATTTCAGATCATTTCAAGTATACATCCAACTTGTTGGCGTAATAACCTGCATATTTTTATTCTCGTATTGGGGTACCCAGTTGTCTTTGTCTTCTCAAGCTGTTAGTACCGCATGTTACGAAAGTCAGTTTTGGGAAACTGATGTAAGATTTCAGAGAGGATTGCAACTCATAATTATGAGAAGTCAAAAGCCTATGATCTTTACAGTGGGAAAATTTACTATTCTATCAACTAATATATTTGTATGGGTAATACCGGAACAATTAAATTATTTTCAATTTTTTAATTACATTTTTTCAGATCTTGAAAAGTTCTTATACATTTTTTATGGTCTTACGAAAAACAAATGAAGGAATTGAAACTGTATAATTTTCAGTAATTTTAGAAAATAGTAGAAAGCACAAAAAATCACATTTTTTATTTGATTCTATGGATTATATTATAGATTTTAACGCAAATAGACACTCAATAAATTTCTTATACTTAACAGCAATTATTATTTAAATAAATTTCATGCCAAAAATGCTGCAACAACGTTTAAATTTCCCGCCTTCTGCCAGCTTGCGACCGTGTTCTTAATAAAGTAATAAGGTCGGCAAAAGATAGTACTAAAATGAAGCGCTGAACATGTGGCTCCATTCTGTTGACGGTGCGTTTACCCGAAGTATATAGTTAGAAAAACGGGTTTTACAGAGCGAAACCGACCGCAGTTGCCATCAAGGTGTGCAACTGTTAAAAAAATACCATAAATTTATTTTAAATTGTATTTTACATTTTCTGAGTAATAAACAGTTTTTTCCGTAAACCATTGAATTAACAGCACTGCAGCGCCATTAATGAAACCTATAATTGGTTGCTGCATTCACAAAAGCGCTAATTTCGAAAATATTTCCAAATTTAAATGTTTAATACACTAAATTGTGCTAGAAATTATAGTTTAATTACATCTCATGTCTAACTTAATTGATGACCACGTATGCATGTACTAAATTAATTTACGTAATAATTAAACTCAATTTAGCTAACACACATTTCCATACATTTCAAGTCTGTTTGCTTGTTTGCAGATACATTTTTTTGTAAATACCGGTTATTTAGATTTCAAAAATGCGTTGAGAATAATGGAACCACGATGGATCATTGCAATAGCAACGGGGTCGCTGGTGATGATAACTCTCATAATAGCTCTCATAATTCACTCAAACTTTCACGCAGGTAAGCTCGCTTGATTAACCGCAACAGCTTTTTTTTTGATTATAAAGTACATAAAACACATTTTTTAGTGGTTTGTCCCGAGGAAGCTTGCCAATCCACACCGTGCATTTATGCAGCTTCTCAAATTCTGAGATACATCGATACCAATCAAGATCCTTGCGACAACTTCTACAACTTCGTATGCGGAAATTACATGAATTCCGTGGACATACCCGACGATATATCCCAAATTAATGAAAATACCATGTTGGCGGATAACATACACAGACAACTTCACGAAGCTTTTGAACTGCCAATCGAACTGAACGAAACGAAAACTTTTAAATTAGTCAAGAATTATTACAAATCCTGCATGAATACAGGTCAGTACTTCCCGCATCCTGAGAACTGGAGGTTATAGTAAAATTTTAGATGCGATTGAAAAGTTGGATTTGGAAATTTTCAATCTGTTACTGCACAGTGTCGGGGGTTGGCCCGTTCTGGAAGATCACACATGGGAGGTTCGGAATTTGGAATGGTACCATTACTTGTACAAATTTAGACAACACGGATTGGATTTCAACCACTTCTTTTCGCTTGCAGTGCAACACGATTTCAAAAATTCGTCCCATTACATCCTTCAGGTAAAACAATCCAGTGCCAGTGGTAACTCAATCTGACATTTTTCCCACGCAGATAAGTCATCCAAAGTTTACTTTACCAGAAGAGATTTTATTGGATGAGGAGCAAAACGACTATATTGAAGCTTATTTTCGATACATGTTCAATGTAGCGGTTTATTTGGGAGCGGACGAATTTAAAGCATCCAAGGAGCTTACCGAAGTTTTGAGCTTTGAAAAAAAATTAGCTGCGGTAACAGCGCAATTAAACACCTATTGCTGTTAAACATTTGAAATCATTCCAGATTACCAAAACAACTGAGAATTATACATCGATCGATACGATCTACAATATTAGGTCAATCGAGGATCTGCACAAGGAATATCCAGGTATTCCCTGGTTGGAATACATCAATAATATGATCGTACCGCACGTTAACGTAACCACCCACGAAAGAATATTGGATTTTAGCCCTAATTACTTCAGTAAACTGGAAGAACTTTTAAAAGAAACACCTAAAAGGTATAGGGAGCAAATTATAATTGTTATTATTTTGTAATGTACTTTTTAGAGCCCAAATAAATTACTTGGTTTGGAAAGCTGTGGAAGAAATGGTGCCATATTTAATGGAAGATTTACGAAGTATGGAATTTAAATTTAAAAGTACGTCCTTGGGGGTTATCGAAAGAAAGCCTCGTTGGAAGGAGTGCATCGAGGAAACCTACACTAGGTTTAGCCCATCGTAAAATCAACCAAATAAATTTAATTTTGTCATTTTAGATTACCAATTGCAGTGAGCTCGTATTACGTTCGAAATTTTTTCGATGATGGCGTCAAGCTTGGTGTGGAAAAAATAATTCGTACTATAAAATTGGTATATGGTGACACTGTAGGAAGGCTCAGTTGGATGGACAACAAAACAAAGCAAGCTGCCCGAGAAAAAATAGAAGAATTAACCGAAACGATAGCTTATCCAGATGAGTTACTTGAAGATGGAAAATTGGAAGAATTGTACGGAGAGGTAAGCATAACTGTCAAGGTTAGTAATTGGATTTGGCACACCAATTCTACTTTTTAGGTTAATGTGAATCCAAAAGAGTATCTTCAATCCTTTTTAAGTATCGGTTCTATAAGAGACAACATAAAATTCAAAAACCTTCGCCTCATGAAGTCAAAAACAGCGTGGTTAGATATTGGGACTTTGTCATTAATCGACGCCGTATATTATCCACTTAGGAATGCAATCAGTGTGTATTTATCTTTTTTGATTTTCCCGAAATAATGATTAAATTGCAGTCATTCCATACGGTGTCCTTCAGGGATTTTATTTTGACAAGGAATATCCAAATTATTTGAATTACGCTGGAATCGGGTATGCAATATCCCATGAAATTTCACATGCGTTCGATTCCACTGGCGAATTATTTGATAAAGACGGAAATATGAATGATCTGCTGACAAAACATTCGAAAAAAGCTTATTCCGAAAAAATTGAGTGCATAACAAGCCAATACAGCGAATTCAACATATCCCAAATCAACAGAATGGTTCGTAATATCTTTTTTTTAAATCTTTTTTAATCTTAATTTTAGGTAAATGAAATTAAAACTCTGAACGAAAATGTTGCTGATAATGCAGGCGTTCGATACGCATACAATGCTTACTTAAATGTTACCAAAAAGTATGGAGATGATAAAAAGTTACCTGGAATGCCGTATACCACCCGCCAGCTGTTTTGGATTTCTTACGCCATTAAATTTTGCTCAAAACAACGGTCTCAGTTTTTGGAAAAGGATTATTTTGAAAATGAGCATTCGTTTCCAGAATTTAGAGTAAATGGTCCACTCAGTAATATGGAAGATTTTGCATATGATTTTGATTGTTTAGACGAAACGGATATGTATGGTGTAGACAGATGTGTTGTGTGGTGAAATTGGCAATGTTAAAGAAATAAATATTAGTTTATTTATAATTTTTATTTTAATAATAGGATATCAAATACAATTTTGTTGACGATTGAAGCCACATTTTCAATAAGTTTGTCACTGTTTTATACTTTATTTCTTGGTTTTTACAAGTTTACTTGCTGTTCTTTGGATCGGGCGCCAGAAAGAATTATTAAAAATATAGAAATTAAGTGTTTAATTCCTTAATAATATCTTCAATCAGAAAAGATCAGATGGTTTTGCAAAGGTTTTGGAGAGGTAGTTGAAATACAAACCCCGAAAACGGAAGATTTCCTCATTTAGGAAAAGATCCCTTATGGTAAATTGCAGTTCCGTTTAAATTATGGGGTAAATATCATAAAAAAGTTGGGTATACATGGTTGAAATTCTCTTAGAAATCTTTGGAATACCTTCGAAATAATTTGAATTTAGGGATATTATTGGAAATCTCTGAAATTGCTTGGAAATCACTAGAATCCTTTGAAATACCCTGGGAGTCACTGCAATTCTTTATGAATCATTGGAATTCCTGAAAATCATTGAATTTCTTTTAGAAATCATTAGAATTCCTTGGAAATCACTGGGAGTTTTTGTAACTCCCTGAAAACCTCTGGAATTCTTAATAAATCATTTTAATTGTTGAAAACCATTGGAATTCTTCAGAAATCTCTGGAATTCTTTACAAATCATTGGAATTCTTTGGGAATCTTGGAATTCCTTGGAAATCACTAGAACTGTTTAGATATAATCGGAATTTTTGAAAATTATTTGAATTAATATTCTTTGCAGATCGTTGGAAATCTCTGGAATTCCTGGGAAATCTTTAAAATTCCTTGGAAATCTTTGGAGTTCCTTATAAATCTCGGGAATTTCTTGTAAATCACTGAAATTCTTGGTATATCCCTGAAAATATCCAGAATTCTTAAGAAATAATTGGAATTGTTTAAAATTATTGGAATTCTGAAAATTATCGGTATTTCCAGCAAATCATTGCAATTCTTTGGAAATCTTTGGAATTCCGAGTCTTGTGTACACAAGAGTATACTTGGATATTTACCCCTTGGTTTAAATCATTGGCAAACCCAAAGAACCTCCCTGGAAATCATTTAAATTCTTTAGAAATCAATAGAATTAATGGAAATCATTGGAATTCCTTGTAAATCTTTGGAATTCCCTGTAAATCACTGAAATTCTTGGCAATTCCCTGAAAATATCTGGATTCTTAAAAAATCATTGGAATTGTTTAAAATTATTGGAATTCTGAAAATCATTGAAATTCATAGAAAATCAATGGAATTCTTTGTGAATCTTCAAAATAACTTAAAAATCACTAGATTTGTCGGGATATTATTAGGGTTTTTGAAAATTATCTAAATTAGAATTCTTTGCAAATCGTTGGAAATCTCTGGAATTCTTTGGAAGTCAATAAAATTCTTTGGAAATTTTTGGAATTCCGAGTCTTGTGTACATAAGTTTACTTGGATATTTACCCCTTGGTTTGAATTGTTTTCCAAATCCAAAGAGCCTCCCTGGAAATGAGTTGAATTCTTTAGAAATCAACAGAATTTTTGGAATATCTTGTAAACCTTTAGAATTCCTTGTAAATCACTGAAATTCTTTAAAACTCTTTGAAAATATCCGGAATTCTTAAGAAATTATTGGAATTATGTGGAATTCACTGGAATCATGGGAATTCTTTGAGAATTTTCGGAATTCCTTGAAAATCGCTAGAATTTTTTGGATATCATTGGAATTTTTGGAAAATTCCTGGAATTCTTTGGAAATGTTCGGAATTCTGAGTCTTAAGTATACAAAATTACCTGGGTGTTTATCCCCAGGTTTAAATCGTTTAGTAAAATTTGAAGAAATACCTAGCAGCATATGAGGTCTGACTCAAGACAGGATGAAGGAAATTATCGAGATTCCGTGCATTGCAAAAAACTAAAAACTTAGCTTGAGGCATTTACAGATAAACTTGTAGAAGTGAAATAACTAAAGTTGAGTCGAATTGATCTTGGATATATGGATTGCTGAACCCATACTATTTAAAAACATCCCGAAGTCGTTCAAACTCGAAAATTATGAATCTAGAAATACAGGATCTCTTGAGTGCATTCAACTTTTGAAACTATCCTCGAAGTTGTTTGGTGTCGAAAACCACTGGTTTAGAATGGCAGGAAACTGTTTTTAAGTTAAATTAGCCGTAATTAACAGTAAATTTTGCATAATTATTAAGGATTAGGTGATATACACTGTAATTCTGGCTTATTAGTCTTCCTCAGTACCGCATAGACATTATTAATTCTTAACTACGCAAATAACTACGTGCTCCCGAGCTGTTTGCTGAGAGAAATGAGAAGAAAATATTCAAATAAATTATAGTTAATTCAACTTTCTATTTCAACAACAATTATTTAAGAATGCATCAATTCGAAATTAGTGGGTGCTTGAGTGCTGCAATTAAATTAATTCTGAGGATTAATCATCATCAATAATGATTCCTTCGTTAGTTTTACGTAAAACCATGTAAAATGTATAGGAATTTTTGATAACCTTGAACAAAGTAGAAAAATAAATTATTTTTACCGTGATATTGTATCAGCTTACCCATACGAATATGTTAATGGACAGAGTGGTAAATCCTCCAATGGTGACCGTCATGGGCTTTTGGCTTCTCAGGATTATAAGCCTAAGTCCTTTCTGAAAACGGACATCGGTGTCCCAAAAATTAGATTCGTAGCAAGCGGTACCAACACCTTGACTGGATAGTAACAGTTGGGTTCCCCAATAAGAAGTAATAAATATACAGGTGACAATGCAGCATAATTGCAAATACACTTGCATAGCTCTGAAATCTAACAGCGAAAGCTGAAAAATTATTATTAAAATATTTCGGTTCAGAAATGTTTTGATCAAGGATTCTTACTACTGAGGCGTAATATACGGAAAAACACGTCATTCCTAAGTGGCCAAAAACGTTAAACAACAGTAACTTGTTACTAACACGTTCTATTTCCATCGCCAGATCAAAAAGAGATATGTGGTCGATCACAATCTTTTTTAAAGCATTCCTGAGGTAAAACCAAGAAGCTTCAGTGTTTTCCTGAACCTTGCTCATTTGCATTCCTTCTTGAATTGTATCCTTGATACGTTGCTGGATAAGTTTTACTTGAACCACCACGTCAGCAATCAAACCAACTAACAGAAAATCCGTTAGACAAAATTGTGGTGCCAAGAGGTACACACAAGACGATTGATAAAGCCAGGCTATTTCATAATTGGGAAAATGTGTTCGATTGATAAATGCAACATCAGAAAATGGTAAAATCCATTTTGAAGGATCATCGACAATTATTCTCACAATTAGAGTGCCCAAACAACAAATTACTATACCAGTGGATGTAGCCACTGTAAAAACTATCACCTGAAAAACCATAAAATATAATGGAGTTGCTGGAGTGGGCGGAAATAATATACCAGCAGGTTGACATTATATACAAAATTTTGGGACCATTTTTCAGTGTTCGTTTTCTTTTGCAGAGCTACCAGTTTGTTAATTACATTATTCATGTGGGTGCGATAAATCAAAATTGTTAGAAATTTCAGGATTGCTAAAAAATAGTAAATTAATGGAAGATGGATGAAATTAGAGTTTATTTTTGAAAATGTGCATATTTACCAATTACACCTCCAGCAGCGTGAAACAATGTTTTAATCACCAAATCGAAGTCATCGGAATGCTGAAGTATAAGGTAAGTATTATTGATTGGATAGGATAGAAGTAAAAATACATAAATAGCGAAAAGAAATTTATATAAAACCGATTCGTCGGGAAACAACGAAATTAAATAATATCGTAAGATAGTTCGTGGTACCGAACTGCAATTTTGCCTAATTGCACTTCGAATCTCCTGCATACTGAAAATATAAATGTTCAAATGATCTGTAATAAAATTGTATTCAAATTTTCTGTTATATTTCCAATAAAGCTTTAAATAATAAAATGATTAATGAATAATGTGATTAAGTATACCGCGAGAAAATTAATTCCTTAAATTGATACCGTCTTTTAGTAATAGGTATAATCATTTTTACATTTCGAACCTATAATTTGGAAAATAACCCTACCAAATTAGCCATCACATTTTTTGAGATTTAATTTTTTAGTAAAAATCTAAAATTAATTTAAATAATGTTTAACTTCCAGAAGTGATTGAAAAAAGTGAGGAAAATTAAATCAGCCTTCAAGTAATTACCAATTTATTTATCCATCTAAGTGACATGTTTTTTTAAATAATTCATTAACAATTGAATTTTAATTTGCTCAAAATATGCTAGAAACTGACTAAGTTGTCGTGTTAATTTAGATCTAATGCTCTGTACAATTAAATGAAATTTAAAATAATAGTAATAGAAAATCTTCTTCAAATACTTCTAACTATATAAATTGACTAAATTTGCTTTTTAGACAAAATTTGCCAATTTTACTAGTGCTCGAGTCTTCAACTTAGTTCTGGGTTTACCTACGTTTGAATTTACCGCTTGCCCGAGGTCGGATCGAGTAGAGGTGGGCTTTAATCGACTCGCCACGGCCGAAATATACGGAAAACACACTTCGGGCGAGGTTTTAAAACCATTTGCAATTTGTTGAAAATTGGTTGGTTAAAAAAAAATGGGACTCCTGGCCAAAATATGGGTCAGATTGATTTGGGGTGGGTTTTAACGGACTTCTCACTGCCGAAATATACGAAAAACACACTTCGAGCGATGTTTTACGACCATTTGAAATTTGTTGAAAATTGGTGGGTTTTAAAAAAAGAAAAATAGAGTTCCTGGCCAAAATATGGGTCGGATCGATTTGGAGTGGGTTTTAACGGACTCCTCACTGCTGAAATATACGGAAAACACACTTCGGGCAAGGTTTTACGACTTTTTGCAATTTGTTGAAAATTGGTGGGTTTTTGAAAAAGAAAAATGGGGCTCCTGGCCAAAATATGGGTCAATTCGATTTGGAGTGGGTTTTAATGGACACCCGACGGCCGAAATATTCGTAAAATATACCCCGGGCAACATTTTACAACCATTTTCTGCCAAATGGACAACCATTATGAAAAAAAGGCACTAAAAGCCAAAAACTTTTGGTTACATCCAAAATTAATTAATTAAAATATCTAATTAATTAAAAATAAATAAAATTCCTTAGCCACAATTGCACTCTAAATTTCAAAAATAGAATTTTTGTTTAAAATGCAATAAATTGTAATTGATTGCTAGAAATTTTTGGAATACCTAATGGAAATAATTGGAATATATTTGGAAATTTACGAATTCGGTGGAAATTTCTTGTAAATCCATGGTATTTGTCAGAATTTCTTAGAAATATTTCGAAATCTTTGAAATTTCATGGACTTTTTTGAAAATCTAGAAACCTCTGGAATTAATTGGAAATTTTTGGAATTTCTTGAAAATAACGAGATTTTTGGAAATTCTTATAAATCTTCTAATTTTATAAAATTAAACAGTTGTAAGTGAAATTAAGTAAATTTGTTTAGAATTCCTTTGGAAATCAGTGAAATTCTTTGAGAATTCTAAAAAATTACTGCAATTGTTTTGCTTGTTGTAATTATTAATGGAAATTATCAGTTTTTTGGAAATTCACGGAATTCTTTCAAATTCGTAAAATTAAAATTTTTGTGTTAAATTTTAAGTACAATTTTGGGGACCCGATGTATTCGAATTTCGCCAAAATTTTTGCACTGGGTGGTAGGTAATGGTCTATATGGTATATATATAAATAATAAAATTTGCTGAATATCCAGTATTAGTAAATCACCTGGGGTGCAACAGAACTCGAAAATGAGGAAATTCGAATGTTGGGATCCGAGATTTGCTAATATCAGGGGCAGTGAAAACCTACCCTCCGCACGCCCTTCGGTCGGCTCCGGACGGCTTTAACAACTCCTGTGTGAATTATTACAAATCGCGGATAGCAAATGCACTCAATAATGCAGGAATTCAAACGATGTTTCCAATGTAAACGCATGCAGTAGAGTGAACACGGTCTCTCCCTACCTAAATTCGGATTGCTAAGACCCATGTAGCGTACACGTACTGCCAATTGAATGTTTTTAAAGCTAGCATGAACGTAAACTTGTAAAATGTACATACATAAAAAAATCGATTTTCAAAATTAAATTTTGAAGTAACCGCTGGGCCGATTTTATTTATCCTCACCTCATAAGAAAGCTTAAAATTTGCTCTTTCCTACTTGGAGGATTCCTTGGAAATCACTGTAATTTCTTGCCAATCACTGGAATTTTATGGAAAGTATTGAAATTTTTAAAATCCTTCACAATTCCGAGCTTCTTGTCTGTGGTTTGAACTACGCTACGAACTGAAAATTAAAACTAAACTATGTTGAATTCCCTAATATCTGTGTTTGGTTATTCGGCAACAATTTCTTCGTTAGTTTTATTTAAAATCAAAGAAAGCGTGTAAGAGTTCTTCATAATCTAAAATCATTTTGGTTATTGCAAGAAAAATCAGCTATTACTCCAGCAGATTACCCATACGAAAACATTGATAGATAAAACCACAAATTTTCCAACTGTTACTGTCATTGGTCGTTGACTTCTTAACATGATTAACAGCAGTCCTTTCTGAAATCTAACGTCGGTTTCCCAAAATTGAGATTCATAACACGCAGTACCAACGGATTGGCCGGATTCAGATAATTGGGTACCACAATAGCAGGTGATAAATAAACAGATGACAACACCAATAAGTTCCAAGTATATTTGAAACGACTTGGAACTGAACGTGGGCAGCTAAAAATAATAATTTTAGTGATTTTCTTGATTATAAAGGTTTTCTCCATACCACCGAAGCATAATATACAAGAAGGCACATTACTCCAAAATACCCCAAAACATTGGTCAAAAGAAAGCGATTGCTTACTTTTTCAATGTCCAATATAAGATCAAAAAGAGATATGTGATCTACCACAATTTTTTTTAAAGCTTTCTGTAAGGAAACCCAAGAATCGTTGCCATCCTGTTGGATCTAAAAATAGGTATACCTATTTCTAGGATGAATTTCCAAAATCTGATGTCTACCTTATTTATATTTACGGCCTCTTCAATAATGATTTTGATGCGTTCCCGAATAAGATTCACTTGAACGATTAAGTCAGCTATCAATCCCATTATTAAAAAATCTGTTAGGAAAAAGGGCATTCCCATGAAGGTAATGCAAGTTGTCTGGTAGAACCAAGCTATTTCGTAATTTGGAGAATAAGATCGATCGATGAAGGCTACATCGGAAAATGGTAGCGACCATTTTTGGGAATCTTGGTATAATAATCTTCCGATTATACACTGGATAGCGAAGAGTGCCATACCACATCCCATTATTATTGTAAAGCCAATAACCATGCAGTTAATCCTGTAAACCAAAGTTTGGGACCACTCTTCTGTGTTTGTTGTTCTTTGTAGGTCTACAATTCTGTTAATGACATTGTTGAGACGCTTGCGGTTTTGCAGGATTAAAACAATTTTTAACGGTGCTACAAGTAAGAAAATATTAATTATCAACCTTCAGTCAATGTTGCCTCTTACTCAGCATGCCGCCTAAAATGTGAGATACGGTATTACATTTTATATCGAAATTATCCGCATAATACATGAAAAAGCATACGTTGTTTATTGGGTAGGTGAACGATAGAGCAAGAACGAACAATGCAAATTTTTTATAAAAAGGCGATTCGTCGTCATTTAGTGAAACCATCAGAAATCTCAGTATTGCTCGTGGAAGTGCGCTACAATTTTGTCGCAGAGAAACGCGTAAATCTTCCATTTTGATGATGCTGCCTAAAATTAAAAATTTAAGTGGACATATTAAGTATTTGCACTGCTGGCACCCACAGGCACTGTCATCCACTTTGATGTAAAAGTTTTGTATTGGGAAACTTTTCAAAATGTAGTTTTGAAGTTTTAGGAATAATATGCTTGCAAAGGAATTGCACTGAAGGCACCACAGGCGCTGTGTCATCCACCTTTGATGTACAAAGTTGGCCAAAATAATAATTTTGTGTTGATACCTACACCTGAGTACCTACTTTGTGGAAAAGATGCAATATTATGCGCTGTGACATTAAAAATGTAAGTAAAACAACATCTCTGCACTGTGTACACGATGAAAACTCGAGTAATGATCCGAAACAAACCATTTACGTTAAAAACTCGAGACCGTAGGGTAGAGGGTAATATACAATTATAAGTCAATTTATTATACAAAAAAATAAAAAACCAATATTTCTTACCTTGCAGCTTGCAATACAAAATTTTAAGTGCAATTTGAGTGGAAATCAAGACTCGAATGCAGTTTATTATCAGAATAGACTGGAATGACGAAGTGTATTCAGCCGGTAACGTATTGAAAATTCAACAATGCATGAAATATTAAGTCAAATATGAAATGGCAGTGCTTGAATAATTGGAGAATATTTCCTTCATCACACGGAATTATTTACTATCCGATAATAATGAAATTATAACTGAAAAATCTCATGTCAGAAACGAAACGAAAATTAGAGATTGCTCTAGTTTCTTCAGCATATTTAATATTGCACTAGCGTCACAATGGAATTTTACAGTGGATTTACAAGGCAAAGGCTGAAATATATCACGAGATTAGTTTGCAAGGACTAACATAAGAAAAACAGGATTATCTGAATTATTTGAAATTGTTTTGTATTTACGAAAAAAAGTGTAATAAATAAAATAATTACAAATTTGATTTACATTAAAGTTACTGAACACGATAATATCAAAATCACAATTACTTAGAGTACAAAACAATAGCTATTATTTGCATTAAAGATAAAAATTGTATTGTATTTTGTATATTTTTGTTTTTGATGCTACATTTTTGGAACAAATTGCCAAACAAAGAGTGAAATCAGTGTTGAATTTTAATTTTCTTTAAAAGTTCTATATTTAGAATTGTTAGAGATAAAAAATTAACAGTTTGATATACAAAATAATTATTACACATTATTAAAATATTGACTGATTTGAAATGTTTAAAAATTATATTACTTGCGTCATAGATGAATACGATTCGATTCTGATCATTAAATATTAATATAATAAAATAAATAAACAGCCAAACTTTGTAACAATAAACTACATAATAAATTGCTTAATTACTTAAAATATTGTAAATGTTTTTTTCTTAAAATTATAAATCACATCTTGATTATCACATTCAAGTAATCGATCATTTACTACTTATCAACTAACGGCACTAATAAATCAATGAAAAAGCGATTTACTAAAATTAATTTTATTGTTATTTAGGTCCCTAAAATTTTCAATACTGTAGATGCACTTAAATTTAAAATTTCGATTAGGTTCGCTTTAATTTATTTCCGCTTTGCACTTAATTTACTTAAATTTTCTCTAAGGAGGTCGTTAAGTTATTATTATAGGTTACACAAAAGTGACTAAAGTTTACTATTTTTGGTGGGTTAGAACGATTAATGTAATTTTATTTAATCTGCACAATAAGTCCTTAATACTTCGTAGGAACACGGCTTCTGACAGCATTCATTGTAGACGCCACGACGTTCACGATTCTTTCTTCTGAATTTGTTCAAAACTATCGCAGATTCTTCAGGAAACTCTTCTTCAACTTCGCTCAGGTTCAGTTTGAGAGCTGCATCGGTGTCTCGTTTCTGATAACCTAAGAAAATAACCCTCATCAGTGGTCTGGATTAAACCTCGGTGGTTTGCCATTGTCTTACTTACTGCGAATACTATGAGACGGCGAGTTGTATCTCCCTCTGCAGACCAGTGACAGCACGTCGGACAAATTTTGCCCACAATACACGGTAGCCGAACGAGCTTTCAATACTTGTAGATCATCTATTGAAATTGAATTTATGGTACATAAAATTGATAATGTTACTACTGCAACTGCCAACCACGACATCTGAAACAAGAATTAACATTAGGAAATCAAGAAATAAAACTAATTTGCAATTTTATATAAAAAGTACAAGTACTACAATTATTGATTACGTAACAGACCTTAACCTGTAATTTTTGTTCCCGTAGGTGATAATTTTACTTTCTCAAATTATGCAACTACAATCAACCGTTGCACTGTAACCGCTTAGTAGTTTTTGTAATTTTTTATCAAGCCACGATTAAATTAATAACCAGGCGGTTATCTGATGTCATTAAAATTGCCAAAAAAGACAAACAACTTAAGTGATAACGTTAACTGCAGTTTAATTAAAATTAACAAGGATCTTTGCATTCGACTTTTCTGGAAACATAAAAAATTATGCTAGCGAGATAATAAGCTAAAAATATATTTAACGGTTTCCTTGGTATGCACTAATAATTTATAATTTAAATACATGAATCTACATTTTGACTGTATAATTTTAGTTTTTGGAAACAGTAAAAAGGAGTAAAATACTTATTCCATGCCCCCCAGACCCCCCAATGTGTATTGCCGCAACAATTAAATTACTCTGTTTTAAAAAGGAAATGTTTCTCCTGTAATAATAAAACCGGTTAGGTCAAACCGGGGGGTCTGGGACCCCCCAGGTATTCAATAATAATTCAAGTTTCAACTTTTCATCTGATAATAATTGTGTAGCGATCTGAAAGACAGCTACGTTTCACTTTTAATAAATTATAATCTCTTCTGCGAGATTCCAAAAGTCGGCTGCTTAAAAGAGCAATAAAATCGATTACTTATCGAAAGCAATTAATAATTAAAGAGCAAAGTTTTCTTATTGTATTGAAAAGTTCCGGTTTGATTGAGTTTGAAAGTAGTTCTATTTCAGAGCTGGAAAATCACGAGAATTAGTCAATTTTGGATGTTGGGCGAGAAAGATGTGGATAAGTGTGAACTTGGACCGCAAAAAATAAATGATGGAGGAGCGATTGTTTCGATCACTTCTGAGCTGGGTCTGACAACTTCGATGCGAATAGCTTGAGCCTTCGCAATTATCCCATCATCGGTTGCGTGCAGGCGGATACAACACAGTAAGGATAAAATCAAATAAGGGATTGCATTTTGTATTAACGATGCTCTTTGTCAGTAGCGAACAAAAATATAAGTAAATTACGATAAGAACATAGTTGCTTCGTAAAATGAAGAGATAACAGCATTGTTACCATGTGTATAAATTATATGACAGTTCGAACCAATTTCAAAAGTACATTGTTTATGATAACTGAAAAATCAATATTGGAAACATTGTGTTGTCTATTTGAAAAACTACACACAGAATGAGAGATCTCTCCCTTCCTTACGTAAATTATTTTTACAAAATTAAATTTACAGCGGGGGGGGGGTGGATTTTGAGTTATTAAAAATTTGGAAACGTTAGATTAACTCGAAAATCGTCAGATAAAAACAATTGTTTTTTGTTATCTTTGTCCAGTTTTCCATAATGAACCCCCCCCCCCCTCCGCTATATATCTTCTTTTATTTTTATTTTTTACCTTAATTTATTAATTCATATCATAGTTTACTGTTTTATAAGCTCAAATTTCATAAATTTCATTTTGTAGTGCTGCCAATTTCAAATGAAACAATGTTATTAGCGAAATAGCTTCTAGTTTGTAAAACAATTTGTATTTATAACATATTAATGATGATGTGGGTTCCTAATTGTTTCACTGGATGTTACTACAAATTGAAAATCAGGGAAATCCTAAAATAATTTTTTAGGAGCTTCGATCATTTTATTTGTGCATGATGGAGGACGATCTCAAGTTTTATAAAACCAGATATCACGCTGTCGAAGGTTGTTAAAAAAACGTGGCGTACAAAAACAAGAACATTCAATAATCAGGAATAAGGAAATGCTTTTACAACAAAAATTGGTTACGGTTTTCCGTAAAAATCGTACTAAAATTTGCAATTTCAATATGTTTAACTTGGAAATATTTTTGCGATAATCAAAAAAACTAATGCAAATTAAAAATTGCATCAGTCGCAGGCGGGTCAAAGTTTCAGTAGAAAAATTTGATTATGTCTTTCGTTATAACCGAATTATCAGTTCCGTTATTTTAATTTCAAAATAAAACACTGACAGTTTGAGATATTTCAAAAATTTGCGAGATAGCACGTAAAACATGTTGATATATTTAAAATTATCAAAATTTTATGTTTCTGTGGACACGATATAATAAAATTTGAAGGATTTTAAACGAAAATTACTAAAGTTGTCAACAAGTGGTTGAAAAACATAGTTTAAAATGAAGAAAAAAAATTAATTACAGTAGAAATTACCTGTGCATGCTGCATATTCGTTCGTTTTTTCGAAAAACTTAATTATGAAAACTTCACTGTAACAACACCGGTTTTAAATGTTTTTAGAAAATTTTAAAACATAAAACGTTAAATTACACATTTAAAAATAGCACTAGAAATTGCGGAAAAGCTTTCAGACTCGATTAAATATTGATAGAATTTGAACTTTTATTTCTATAACAAAATTATGCAGATACAGAATAACCCCACCACTTCGAGTTGTGTATATTTAAATGTAGTGTACTTTTAGAGATAAATTTATTTATAGTTCAACTTGTTGATGTCGAAATGACCCACCTTTGACTTAATTCCGTACCTAATAGTAAACAAGACACGTGCAAGTCAGAACGTTCATTTCTCATTTTTACCCCTAATTAAATGCAAAAATAATTTTGTAATTCCAGAAAAAAATATTAACTAAATTCAAAAATTATTAAAAAAATATGGGTCAACTACCGACCCATCAGTTCAGATAAACTACTAGAGGCGTGTGCGAGGTCAAGAACGAAGTTCCCTAGTTTTATTGTTTTTCTTTTAAATATTAAATTGATCTTTCAACTTTCAAAAGTATCAAAAAATCTTGACGAACGTCTGATTTAAAATTAGACTTCAAATAATATTTTTTAAGAAAATTTTGAAACGCCTTAACGAGAAACCAAAATTAAATTTACTAATTTTAAAGGTTTAATATTACATTATTTGTTATATATTGTATAATAATGATAATCAAAAATTATTTCTCTTTTCAAAAATGCAAAAAAATTAAGACAAGTCAAGGCGAACAATTTATGGTGTAATCTGTTTATATGTATGTATGTCTGTCTATCAGTTCTATAGATATAACACAAAGATATAATTTTTATTATTTACACAGATGGAAAACTAAAGGAGAACAGCTTTTGCTGTTTATTTTGCATACTTTTCATTGCAATAGTGCAGTAATCCACGCCCCCTGATGGGCAGAGTTACCTGCGATTGTCAGCTATTGGAAATTTTTTACCCCGTCCAGCAGGTATACAAAATGTTTGCCATAGAAATGCAGGGGTGTCGGATACAC
Source organism: Cantharis lateralis (assembly GCA_963170105.1). NCBI lineage: Eukaryota > Metazoa > Arthropoda > Insecta > Coleoptera > Cantharidae > Cantharis > Cantharis lateralis. Next base: position 3,648,952 of record OY720627.1, read on the forward strand.
TTCTGTGATCTAAAGTCTAAGATTGAACTGTATATATTTTTTCGCTTCCATGAAAAAATTTCCGAGCTTTTCTTTGTGGTTCAATCATCTTTGGGGGAAATCTGTAAATTGAACGGTAGGTATGTGGAAAACTCAGGTTTAACGCTTAGTGCCTTTTATGAACTACCAACTGTGCATGAAATTAAATAAACTACAAACAAATTTAAATTTTCAATTTTGTTTATCGAAACACAATTTTTAAAAAACCTCTTATATTGGGAATCCATATATTAAGATAAAACTATTATAATATTTTTAACCAAATTTAGTTGTAAACATATTTATTTCTTCTTGTTTATTAAATGTTTTTGCTAGTCTAAGACATGTTTTTGACAAAATTCATCATCTTCCATCATGCACAAATAAAATGATCCCATATCTTCTAAGAATATTACAACAAAATTGTATTTATTGTTTTGCAATACAGTACTTTGTGGACTGGTGGACTTCCGTGTGTGGTAGGTATGACAATTGCAAACTCGTTCAAAAAAGGGGTAAATATTCCAAAATAGAAATAATCGTAATTCTATTGGATTTTTTGGAAATATTTGGAATTGGAATTCTGTGGAAATCACTGGGATTCTTTGGGAATTTCTGAAATTGCTTGGAAATCTTTTGAATTTCTTGAATATCACTGAAATTCCTGGGAAACCATTGAATTTCTTGTAAATCATTAATCGCCGAGCTTTTGTCATTCCTTGTATCAAATTAATGTTTAATAGCATTAATTCAATAGCAATCATTTCAGTATATTATAAAAAATTATATCTTTTCCTACATCGCACACCTCTTATTGGTTCAATGAAAATTATAAACCTAATAGAAATTGAGAGGGGAAAAGTACACTGAATTTGGGAAGTTTAAGGCAAGATAAAATCGCAAATATCAACCTTACCGGAAAACTACGGACGCCAACCGGTTTTTCTGCTATAACTACATAAGGAACAATGGAAAATGCTCCGGTTTTCGGGTTTTCATATTTTAGAGTTTTTCAACTTTCAAGACTTCAAAAACCTTATGGTTTTTTAAAAAATGCTAAAATATTTACAAGTCCTTTTTATTACTTAAATCGACGCATTTCGATGCAAAGTTTAGGAACATTATGGCCTGGGCTTGGCGGAAGTTGTCAAATCGTGTAAATATTAGGAAAAAGATGAGGTCAAAAGTAACCTGAATTTGGAAAGTTTAAGGCAAGATAAAATCGTAAATTTAAAACTTACGGGAAAACTGCGGACGCCAATCAAATTTTCTGCTAGAACTACACAAGAAACAGTAGAAAAAACTCCCGACGCATTTCGATGCGAAGTGTAGGAAAAATACGCTTTGGCCTGGCGAAAGTTATGAGAACCTTGTAAAAATTAGAAATAAGATGAGGTCAAAAGTAACCTGAATTTGGAAAGTTTAAGGCAAAATAAAATCGTAAATTTCAAACTTACGGGAAAACTGCGGACGCCAATCAAATTTTCTGCTAGAACTACACAAGAAACAGTAGAAAAAACTCCGAATTTTGGGTTTTTCATATTTTGGAGTCAAAGAACCTTAAAACTTTTCGTTTTTTTTCAAAAATGTTTGAATATTTACAAGTACTTTTTATTACTTAAATTGACGCATTTCGATGCGAAGTGTAGGAGAAATACGCTCTGGCTTGGCGGAAGCTGTCAAAACCGTGTAAATATTAGGAATAAGTAAGATGAGGTCAAAAGTAACCTGAATATGGGAAGTTTAAGGCAAGATAAAACCGTAACTATCAAACTTACGGGAAAACTGCGGACGCCAATTGAATTTTCTGCTAGAACTACATAAGAAACAGTAGAAAAAACTCCGAATTTCGGGTTTTTCATATTTTATACTCAAAAAACCTCAAAACCTTACGTTTGTGTAAAAAAATGCCTAAATATTTACAAGTGCTTTTTATTACTTAAATCGACGCATTTCGATGCGAAGTGTAGGAAATATTCGCTCTGGCTTGGCGGAAGTTATCAAAACCTTGTAAATATTAGGAATAAGATGAGGTCAAAAGTAACCTGAATTTTGAAAGTTTAAGGCAAGATAAAATTGTCAATATCAAACTTAGTTTCGGGAAAACTGCGGACGCCAATCGAATTTTCTGCAAAAACTACATTATAAACAGTGGAAAACGCTCCGGATTTCGGGTTTTCACATTTTGAAACTTTAGAAAACTTTTGAAAACTTTAAGAATTATAAAAATACAAAAATTAAGAATTAGTTGAGGTCAAAACCAAACTAAGTTTGGATAATTTAAGGCTAGATGAAATCGTGAATATCAAACTTGAGGAAAACTGCGTACACCAATCGAGTATTCCGGTTAAACTGATTGGGAAGCAGTGGGAAAAACTCCGGATTTCCGGGTTTGATATTTAAGATTGCATTTTTGCACTGGAGGAGATTATGCTAGCCGGCAGGCCGTCTGACCTATTTGATTGTTTAATTTTCAGTTAAAATAAGAAATTGGAAAGTGATTTAATAATTCACTTTGATCAAACACATTGTATATATTACTATGACCTTGTGAAAATGTATAAATATTTAATCTTATTGAAAAATGTAGATTTTCTTAAATTTAAACAGCCGCTTTATCAATGAAAAACGAAGTTGGAAATCGCAGGTGAAATACGAATTTTATCCGATCAAGGACTCCCACTGTGTACAGCAATACGAGTCGGAGAAACTTTATTGCTTTTTTTTATGACGCAATAACGAGACAAACACAGACGAATATGTATTGATATAAGTAAATATAAAGGAGGTAATTTTGAGGAAATGGAAAACGTCAAAGTTTGACGAAGTACTTAAGTTACGTGGTGGTATATTACTGACCAATTTATGATGTCCGCATATCCAAACGTTCGACATACACTAAATTTTAAAATTAAAGGAAATGTTTAGGAAGTGCAATCCGCAAGGTATTGGAAAAGTACTGAAGAGACAGCATCAAGGCGATTGGTCTATAAAATATGCAAGATCTGATCATTCACTTGTATTGGTCGAGACCTATGAGATAAAATCTTTTTTTTTAGCCAAAACACATAACTGACTTATCGCTAGCGATAAAGTGCAGCTCATTAACTCTCAGATATTGGGCAATTATAATTTTATATAATAAATTTAACAAATAGATTTCTAACAGTGTAAGCGCCAAAGGCGATTCTCATAGTTAATAAAAGCAGGACCATTAATGGACCATTAAAGACCAAATTTTTTTAAATGAAGAATTCTCTAAAAGATCAATTAAATCACTTTCGCACTGCATATTTAAATATTATCAATTTATCTTGTCTATTAAACAAAATTTACATATTTTATTAATTTATATAATTAATATAATTATTTCAGATTAAAGTTTATTAAAATAAATTAGTTAAATGATAAATTTAACAATGGCACGTGAATGCTAATACTATAAATTAGATAATACTCGACATAATATAAATAAATTGTTCTAATGCGTTTAGCGGGATAGTTAAAAAACAATTTGTAGTTTAATTAGTGAGATTTTAGTTTATGTCGAAATATTGCACTCTGTATAATCTCTAAATGAACTCTTCTCTTGAGTGAATGGCCGAGCGCTTTTATACAGGGTTGACTCACCAAACCATTAAGGTAACAAATTTAATTTATATTTTTATTAATTACTCAATAATTCAGTCAGCTAAGATGAAGAATTAGTACAGACCATCAGATTAAATTCTTGCTCTCCACTGATCATTTTGATTAACTTTATTGTGATTTTGGTTTATATCATGTAATTTATCAATTTTTGCATTCCTGGCATTGCGTTGATTAATTTTTATATCAGTTAAATATTTTGTTGTGTACGTAAACCGAGAATCTCGTTAATCCAAATTTGACTTTTTATTTATTTGAAAATGTTTGGATTGCTTAACCCGCAAAGCATTTAGACTGGATAAATAATTTTGATAATAGTAATTTTATTACATAATTAAAACATTTCCAAGTCATGATAAGTTGTGTAATTGGGTCCTGAAGCTATTAGAAATAAATAATGTATAAACAAATAAATTCAAATAATTTGATAAAATGTTGGTCCGGTTATACGAAGTTTCCATAACTAAGTCATGACCCGAACGTAAATCTCGTTTAGCAACAAAGCCTGAAAATTCAAGAAACTTCTGACCCTAAAATCACAAAGCAATACACTTGTGCGAAAAAATTATCAAATCAAAATTTATTCGTAATCTTAGAGCGCTTAACAAAAGTGCAAATTAATTATCTCAAATAAAACTTGATAACTTGCGCAGTTAAAAAATTAATTAATGCCACTTAACAAAATTATAACTTTTAATTGGCGAAAGACGAGATAAAAAAATTTTGATTTAGGAACATAGTTTTTAAATTTTGCAGTTTGTGTAAAATTAAAAAATTTAATTTTGCTTAAGCACATTAATTAAAAGTTAATTAAGTGCTAAGAGTTTCCAGAAAGATTACAATCGCATTACTATTAGTATTTATTTATATGGAAATAAGTTATAAACAATATAATTAAGTACACAGGGTCGATGGAATCTGTATTGAAAATTTATTAATATAAATTTATAAATAATGTATTTACTTCATAGTAGACACTCTTCAGACAGTCATGATCTATAAAAAGCTGAAAGGAAATTGAGAAAAGTTTACTGAAAACTTCTCACATCCAATAAATTGGACTTGTTCTGTTAATATTTGGAATTAAGAGCTTACGTCAACATTTTGGGGTTGCTTCCTTACAGTTGAAATAATACAACGCCACTTTGGTAAGTTATTTCATTATGTTGCTAAAACAATAATAATATTATTAATATTCATTAGCTTTCAATAACAGCAACGACGATAAGTCATTATCACTCAAAACATTTATATGTTCACGTTTCTATGTTCCTAATCGATACAATATATTGGCGATATAACTACTAGTTATTTTGTTTTGCACCTCTCTGTATGCCGCATTTTGATGCTAAAAGTTGCCGTGTGTCGCTACCTCACCATAATTCTGATTGAAATTAATGTTAAGCTTCCTGAAAGCTTAATGTTATCAATTTTCAAAGAATCTGAAAAACTGAACTCAAAAACATTATTTTTTTTTGTATCTTCTGGAATGACCATATCTACGCATTTAATGTGCAATAATTTTATTTACCGTTAAATATAAAGTTGATTTTTGGGTTATGGGATAAATGGATAACCCTCTTATCTTATATTGCTTGATTTGGAAACCAATGTCAATTCATAATTAACTTTGTATTAAAATTCTTTTAATCCAAAGCTAAAAAATTTTGAGTTTATAAATAAACGATTATTCATTTGTTTTCAATATTTTCGTTGGACATTGCTCCATTCAAATTAAAAAAAAAAAAGTTAACCGGTTTTAGTTTGTATGAACTCCACGATTTAAAATTATTTAAATTCCAGCCTTGTACTGTCAGAATTTTCACCTCATATTGTAACGTTACAAGTGTAAATTTGCCAAGTTCACTTGAAGAGTAGAAGAGCAGACTGTAAATTATTTATAAAAAATACAATGCAGGAAAAACACGTAAAGCATCCGGGTTACAATGTAAACTAACCGAATTTGGTTATGCATTGTAACTTGAAAATCCAATTAACTGCATATCAATATTTATTTTTAAAATACGTGCTTGCCAACAGTGCAGCGTGTGAATAAGTGCTCGTTAGATAAGTTATCGTAGTTGTAACATATTTAAATATATTTATTGTACACTTTAATACGCATATAAAGGCCATACGACCGCCAAGACTTTCTAGTACGTGCGGGTCATAGTTGTTCGGCCTCACTCAAAGAGTTCGCGATCACATATGAAGTTCATAGTTTTTCAATGTTTATATTCTAACTTATTTATAGTTGTTCTTGAATAATTATGATACAGCATTTAGTTGGAATCGAAAATAAAGCTATCATCTCGTTTTCACTTCAAAAAACTTTTAGTCAAGACCCCCGAGATTTACCAAACCGAATTTTGGCATAAACATAGCCACTACATTGCTGGGAAAATTTTTTAAATCAAAATAATTCTGTGAAAAGTAGCTTCTACTAATTTTTCAACGTATTGCTAAACAATACTTAAAATTCAATTTGGTACTTTGCGCAGTCAGTTCCGAGCGGTTGTGAATTTTTATAGTGCCCAGCTTGATGGTGAAATAATAAGGGAGGCGAGGTTTTAATTAACAAATAAAACTATGTAAAACTGAAACAATTCATATGAAATAAAGTACTATTTACCTACGCCCTTGGGTGCTTAAACTTTAACAATAAAACATTAATTTTATGACCACTACTGTGCATAGTCACTCAATAGGAACCAATTTAACTACTGGATATTAACTAGATTTTTTTTCATGTAACTAGAAAAATAGGAAATGGCAGTAGGTTACTTAAATTAAATTTGCTACATTAAATAAACAATAATAAAAATTGTGAGCGATAATCGTTATCAAGAATAATGAACCTGGTCCTATGCAATCGAATAATTAAAACTTTTGGCACGAGTACAGAAGAGGTCATTCCTTCTGAGATAAAAAGTCCACATGATTTAGGCAACCGACCTTGATACTTAAAGCATAAAGTTGTAAATTGATAAGTAAAATTTAAATTTTCGAAATATTTCCGCTTGTTAAAAATTGTAGTAATGACAAAAAATGACTTACCTTGCTTGTACATAATCAGTAATAGACGGCATCAATAATTTTTGCAAAGAGGGCACTGAACCACATGGGAGCTCCCGAAACAACTGATCACATTCAAAACCTATTGAGAAAACGTGCATATGAAAGCACCTAATTCTCTTGTCTATTCAATAATTAACGTTTTATTGCGATGGGCGAGCAATTGAAATCAAGTGGAATTATAGACTAGACGGCTATTCTAGATAGGACAAAATTTATTCCTAGAAATTATGGTATGACTAATAATTTGATACCTATATCACTATCGATAGCGATACATACCTTCAATTTTACAGGATTCAATTAAGACGTCCTTTAAACTTTTTTACCAAGCCGAAGAGTTGATATTTCAAGATTTATCAAAAGAGTGTCCTGCCGTGTTATATGCCACTGCGTTGCATAACACTTACTCTAGTACGCAATACTTTTATACTCCGGTTAAATCAGACAATTTCAATTAAGACCTTAATTAAGCATTTAGAGAACAACGTAATCGCCGTCTGTGACGTCGCTAATTTTAGTTAAAATTTTGTGTTTTGAGGTACAAGGTACAAGGAAAGTGATCGTTATGTAATTTACAATAATTTTTAATTATATCGGCGCCAAGAAATTCATCTTAATTTGCTTTTTGATCATTAACGTAGTGCGGTAAACCACAATACTATGTACCTACTAGGAAACCAATTTATAAAGAGATTAGTGTACAGAAGTGTGTCAATTAAAGTGCTTATTTATAGACAGTCTCGAGTGTACGAGCACTGAAAACCAACGTGCAATAAACTACAAATGTTTACAAACGCAAGTTTTGCTGCATTATCACTACAGGTTTCCTTTTGCGGCCCCTGAGCCGCGCATCCCCTCCATCAGAAAATTTCCAAGTAATAATTTAAATTATTGGTTTTTTTTTCAAAAATATTTTATTTTATTTTTCCGTAATTTAATTTTAATTTTATTGTCAATAAATATGTATGTTCATTTGTAAACTTTTTGAGATTAAATAAAATAAAACAATTGCTATATTTACATAAATCTCGAATTATGATTAAAACAAAAGCCAGTTAATATATTACATTTTCCGCTCTTACAACTTAGGGCTGCATATTTAATAAAATAAATTAAAATTAAATTTATTAAAAATAAAACATTTACAGAACAAATTAAACCTCTCGTTCAATTTTAATTATATCATTTCTGTGCAAATATTTTGTTTTATTTATTGTAATATCTAATTTGACTTCCTTTTTGTAAAATTAATTTTAATTTTCAATATTATAATTCCAATTTGCTTAAATTTATCTACCGTGTTATTTCAGTATATTATACTTTTATTTCTTTTTTTTAAATTTGAATCATTAATTAATTTATAATTTATAATTTAATTATAAATTTGGGTTTGCGAATTTAAAATTAAATTAAATTGAAATTTTGAAACTACTCCAATTTACAAGAGAAGATCATAGCAATATATTAAACAAATGAAAAACAGTAATAATCATTGCGGAATGTTTAAACAATTGTTTTTTTTTTTTGAAAACCAATATTCCCTCTATGTCAATCAATTGTCAAAGTTAAAATGTTTAAAGCAGAAAAATTAAATTTTCAAGGTTTCAAAATAAAATTGCATGTTTTATTCGGAGCATGTTTTCCGGCTCATTGGTAATTATTGGATACCATCCGCTACGCTTCGCTGTGCTCCGCTGCGCTTCGCTTGTCTGTCGATTCAGCAAAAAATCAACATTGAACAGGCAATCACATTTTACTTTCCCCGTCATTTGTTTTCGAGTCATGACGTCATGAACCGTTGTTTAATGATTTTTTCGTTTGGTCTAAATGGCAGCATAAAAATTTTGATTCCTGAGAAAAACTAGGAAAATCGATCGAAATAGTCAAAATTTGAATTTTGTCCTTATGATGATAATTAATATATTAACCAAAAAAAAGAAAATGGTTGCCATTAAAAAAATATAAATGACGTCTTTCTATATTTATAGAATTAATACTTACTAACATTGGAAGACCAGGCACAGTTTAAAAAATATTCAACATACAAAATTATTTTCAAAATTTTGAAAAAGTTCAAAATTTATTTTTAAAAATAATTTCACAAAAGCAAGTGGTGCAAATATTTTGAAAAATATTAAAAAAATTACCTTAATTTTTGGAAAAAATGAAATATTTTGGGGAGACACGTTCACGTAGCTAGAACATACTATTACTAAATTAATGTCCTGAAACGACTTCATTTATAAAAGGTTAAAGACATATTATGAGTATTAAGTATGTCTAGATTATTTTAGTATGGGTAGCTAACCAAACTTCAATTTCTAACGCCGTCTCCGAGAAATTTACATATTATCATCAAATATTTTTAGTATCCACGTGCAATTTATTATGTACTAGAAGTTACAGCAAATAATTTTCACTACTTTGAAAATTAATTCTATATTTAACATATCAAAAATTAATACACAGTCATAAGTAAAAAAAAAATTAGTTAATCCACTCTGTTAATCTCACGGATGGTTTGAAATTATTGCTATAAAGCAAGCCAGTTCCTCAGAAGAGTACTTGTCCACAACTTTCAACGTAATTTTTAATTTTCCAAATGGAAAAGCTTGTAGTTTCAATCTGCGGAAATTCAGTTCTATGTTGTTCACGTGATAATTTCCCTAAAATTTACAGTAAAGGTTACACTCCCCCCTTCTTTAAATGGGAATCATTAAACAATTATTATATTTATCACAGCCCAGTTTTTCAATTTCCTGTTATCCAGTCAAGGTTTATTTCTATAGAAATAAATTGTATTGTTTGCACGATTGAAAAACTGGCTCTTTGGTACCTTTCTCATTGGGCAGGTTCCAGGGAGTATACCAGCAGCTCTTTGGATCTCGTAACCAAATTCCCCTACGTACATTTTTAATGATCGACAAAATTCGTCTTTCAGTTCGAATAATTTTATCCATTTCCACTGACTTTCAATTACTTTTGTTTCAATATCAGCTAGCAACTATAAATTTAATAGAAACTGGTAAGCGATAAAATAGAAGTAACCAAAAATTACCATTTGGTTTTCGCCAATATTTACGGTGGAACTTAGGTTAGCATCAATTTTTTGAAAATTACTTGAGGTGTTTTGGAAAGTAACAAATATTTTTATGACTTGATTTGGTAAAGCTGGACACCAGTACAATTTTTCCACATAAAAATTTTCTGCACTTTGGGCCTTAAAATTGTTCCGAATGATGAAAAACGTTAGAACCAAAATAATAAAACGTGACTTACATTGGCTTGGGTAAACAAAACCCAACATATTTTGAAAATTGTGCAAATCATACGAAGCAACATTTTACTTGATGTTAAATAAAATTGAATGATGTATAGCTGAGCTGTTAGTAGCAAAATAGAATTAGTCACTGAACAACTGATTATCTGATAACCTTCGCTTAATGTGATGATTTTGGGAAAGATAAAAATAAGAGCTTCCGCTTTGAACATTTTATTTCTGAATGGTAATCTGTATAGAAATAACGTTCCATATATCGAAATAAAATTTTTTAAATGTTACTGTGTAGTTTTAAGTGTCGGTAATAAAAATTACTATTGTGTAAAGTGATACTTGCTGGTGATGATATAAGGTCAAAACCGGTTCATGCATAACTTAAAAATGTTAATACCATATATAAATTTAAATTTTTGAGTGAACGGTTTCTCCTGAGAATATCAGTAAATTACACTATGTAAGCTCTGCTTTTATTTTATATTATATAATTTCCGTTCTACTATTGCACAATTTTATAATAACAGTTGAAATCGCTATAAAATGGAATATTTCAAGAAAATTTAATATTACTGATTACTGTTTGTTGCTATCGCAATTTTCCCGAAATTACATCAAAGTAAAGTATATTTTTATTCACAATAAGTTAGTAATCGGCCCATTTCTGAATTTAATAAGTTTGAAAACAGTTTATTAATTAATTTCAAAAAGTTAATTAAATAGAAATGATCGCACACGCTCCTAGTTGAAGAGGGATTTCCAAAATCAGATTTTGGTTCTTGTTATTTTGTATTTATAAGTTAATTTTTGATAATAAAATCCATGCTTCACAATATTGCAGTACAGAAAAATTATTTTGATTTCTTTTAGAATTCAGTGAGACAGCAATAAAGTTTACGTTCGTTGAAAAGTTTGTAGTTGAACTTCGGGAATAATTATATTTAAAATAGAATTTAACCTTTAAAATAGCAATGCATATTCCAGTTTTTATAATCACTTGACATTTAATATTCAGTTAAATGAAACGGTTGACTAATTCGAAATGAAAGAAGGACCAAATAAAAATTGTGCAAAAATTTTCTTTTAGAAAAATGCCATGCGTGAACTGATTCGAGTGCAGTTTATTCAGCTTCGCTCTGTTGTAGTTCGCGAAGTTATTTAGTTACGTCAAGATGCAGTTTATTACTCTCCAAAGTTCTCATCAGTATTATGCCTCGGGTAAACTTGTTTGGAAAGCATTTAAAATGGCGAGAAAATTATGCAAAATGGGAATTGCACAAATTCAAATCAGTAAGCGCTTAGAAGACGAACGAAACCTAATATATTCATTTTAAATCAAATCCAAAATTTTCCAAACGGTAATATTTTTAAGATAACTTTTGTAACAACTAAATTTAAAGTCAACACATTTTTTATGGTCCAATTAAAAAGTTTTAATATAAATATGTTTATTTAATAACTCAAATTTGTCTTTCAAAATTATGTGTCAACCCAACCTTTCATGCTGAAATGCGGGTAGTACAACGTAATTTTGTGTCAATACTGCTACAATTTTCTTTTTATTTTCTTATCGTTAGTTACATAAAAAATTATTACGTATTTTGAGTTTTACAAGATTTAAAATATTCATGCTGTTAACTTCATTTTTTAACTTTAAAACATCGAGCAAGCAAAATTGTTATTTTAAAGAAATAACAAAATTAATTATTGTAATTCAATTAATTTTTTTTAAAAGTTATTAGCAATTTCTTATTTGTAGATTATTGATTTTACTTCTACTTCATTCTATGTTACGCGCCAAGCTGGAGCCTCATCTTTACGTCCGAATAACCTTGCCGGAAAAGTATGTAAAATTGAAAATGTTTATGTCTCACTTTGTTTTTAATTAAAAAAATTAATTAATAACTTTTTAGGCTTCGCCGATCCAACTGCAACAAAAATAATAACGAATCACAATATGGAAATATATTACATGTTGTATCCATCGCAGCTTTTGTTCTCTTGTAGAAAAATGGTGAGCCATAAACGAGCACCTTTATGAAAAGTAGCTACATGGGGCTTTCAAACTGCTTAATTTAATTTAATTTGATTTCTGAAGGTTACCTATTTTATAACCTGTCCATTACAATCTCTTGGGTCTATTAGCTGTGCTCTTCCCATCTCTGCATACTAATCCAATAATTACGTAATTCAGCTGCTTAAAATATGCATTTAATACAATTAGTATTAATTTATAACCCCCCCCCCGCCAATTTGTCATTTAATGGAATTTTTCTGTTTTAGTTTAAATACCCACTATGAAAACTATAGAGAAATCCCATAAAACAAGGTAATTGATTAGGTTTTACGTTTTAAAGCAATAAAATTCTCCATAAAACCAGCAGAACATTTAAAAAAAATAGATTATTCCCCTATGTTCTGGTGCAATGATTGCCTTCCGGTCTAGAAAATATGATGAAATTCATAGATAAAAAATTAATGGTTTATTTTCACTAAATCACGGGTAATTATAATTTGGCTTGACCTCTACAATTTTCCAAATAATTGTTTTCGTAGAGAACAAAACTTAAATTATTGTTTAATTATTGGAACCATCCTTCTTTCTAGGTTGGCAAGAATATTACTAATCACAGTGTGTTCCGAATTTGTACAATTTGATTGCCCAAATTGTGCGGCCTGAAGGCCGCACTGACTTGTCACTTTCCGTAGTCTCCTATTTTTGTTTAGTTTCTCTTCAAGCGCTCTATGCTATGCAGTGCCTGGGTAATTAAGTTGGTTAAAATTAAAATTATTTACCAGGAATACAATTAATTGGAATTCAAACCAAAATTTAGAACACTGTTTTCGCTTCTCAATTTGTCCCTTTTGCGGGCCTTTGGCTCGCCTGCTGACCTTTGGGACGTCTCCGCGGATGTTCCTGCAATAATGTCTCAACCATAGGTCGGAGAGACGTCCCTTTTGTTTTTTTTTGAGTGCGGTGGGCGTGGGGAAATCTTCGAAAGACACCACCCAGATAATTTGGGTGGTAGTGTCGGATTTTTACCGACTACAATCCCACTCCGTGAAGGTGCGGGAATCGCTCTCGCATTTCGCTTTTGGAGATTTGTTCTTCTTGCTTTTTCTTGATTACACCTCGGCTCCCCAATCAGGGAATGGTGTATCCTCCTGTAGCCATCTTCGGTCTTTAGTTGATCTAGCCTTGCAGCATTGCCTGCTACCGGTGATATGTCCTGATAGCCCACTACCCATGTAGGACTCTTCCCTCTTGCATGTTATGACAAAGTGTCCATCCGTTCCACATCTTCAGCATGTCTTGGTTCGGTCTTTCCCCGTTTGAAACTCTTGGGTGTCATGGTCTTCTGCTCAGCACTTGAAGCATCAGAGCAGCCTTGACACTTTGTAGCCACTAGTTAGACCCAGTTTCAATCTGGATTTCCACAAGAGTCTACCCTACTTGTTTCATAGTAACATTTTATTATAACTGTCTGAAGCCTTTCTCAACGATCGAATTTAAACTTGTCCGTCCCCTGTAGCGTACCTCCGGAGGTGAGATTTCGTATATTTACTACTTCTTTGTACTTGTCGCGTAATGTCCGCTCTAATGTCGCGTCCTTTGTCGTTGTGCGTTTCGATGAGCACGTCTCCGGCCTTTGTCATCTTTATCCTCTTGATAGATGCTGCTCCCTTTTGTGCCTCTTGCAAAGTGTGGGTGTCTCGGAAGGGCCGTTCTGGCGACTCCTTCACCAAGATTGCTGGTGCCTTTGCTTTTGTTTGTTGCCTGAGCGCATCCTTACCGTGTTGTAGTGCCGCTGGTGTGTGTAGGCCCTTTCTGGTGTCCTTTCTCCATCTCCAGTCTTTTGCCCAACCTGCCTCCCTGTTATACCTGCATTCTGCACCGCGTCCGAGTATGTCTCCGGCTGGGGGTTCTCCTGCCTGTGGATACGATCTCTTCCGGTATCTCCGGCTCTTTGTCTGTTTCCACCATGTCTACCTGTCTTCTTGTTTCCTCGTCCAATACTTTCAGCCTTAGCAGGGCCATCTCTTCTCTATTTTGATCAATCTTTCTATGATCGTCTCTATGCTTCCCCCTAAGAGTAAGGTCTGCTGGACGTTCTCCTTTTTCGCAGTTTCTTTTAATTCACCAGCTTTTTTTTCCTGTTTGCTTGTCTGCTCTAGGCTCACTTTGGGCTTTGGCCCCCGCAAATCCTCTTTACTTCATCCGTTAGGCCTGTCACGATTTCGGCTAGTTCTTCTTGTTGAAAGTCTGGTATTAGAGCATAGAAGCAGTGCTCCCACAGTGTCTTTTCGTCTGTCGTTTTGTAGTACTCGACCATCGCCTGCGTGTCTTTTATCATGCATCTTAGTGCCTTGTGCACTCTCTCTGCTATGGCGAGATTTGTGTCCGGGGCGTAGGCACTGTACCATCTGCCGTTTTTTTCATCTCGCAAATTTTTTCAATTTCCTTCAGCAGGTCTTCCGCGACTTCCGCTAATTCGTCTTGTGGGAATGACTTTAGTTTGGAGACGGGATGCCTCATCTGTGCCTTCTCGTCCATTATTGCATAGTTGTCCATAATGTTCTTGTGTACTCCAGTAACTGTTTATTGCGTCCCGGCCTGGTCAACTACCAGGAACGCAGAGCAGTCGCTTGTTTACGGTCGGCGGGGGCCCGCTCCATCGCCCGACACACCGACCGATACTAATTTCTATTTCTAAAACCTTGTACATTCCATGGCCTCTTAGGGCCTGTTGTGGATTTCTTTCATCCACTGGGATTGGATACCCGATCTCAGAGATTCCTCCACAAGTTACTAGGGACCACCACGTGGAGCTCCCTCGTCTTATTCATGTTCGCTCTGGCTTCGGCCTGCTCCTGCCTTTCAGCCAGTTCCTTTGTCAGGAGGATAGTCTTGGTGCTATTTGTTCTGCTGCCTGTTCTTTTCTCAGCACCACGAAAAATGTGTGCTCCACGCTGCCGGCCTCTGTGTTATCCATTTGAAGCGGTGCAGGTACGCGTTGAATCAACCCTGGCCGGAGAGCATCTGCGTTAGGTGATAACTCATCTCAACGTGCCCTCTGTCGATCCACAAGCAAATGTCCGGTATAAGCCGATACGTCCACCTGTCACTGTCGGAAGCTAGCCACCCAGTCTGCCACTCCTCCATTGTCTCACTCCCATCATAGTCGTGCCCCTCAAACCTTCCTGCCTTTTTCGGCGCCAGAAGATCCATCCTGGTTTCCGCCGGTTCAGAATCTGACGGGGTCCACTGCCGCATACCAAACCGGAGCTGCATCCAGCTGTATCGACTGCGTGACTGTTGACAGGGTTCGGCTTTTGGTCACTTTTGGTCCACCGATGTTAGGCATGTTGCCGTCAGCAACGCCTTTGGCTTCCGCCCGATTCGATCTCTTTCTGTAGGCGGTTTGGTATTAGCCGTACGAGGAGTTTGGCAACATGGTCCAAGGTTTTCGCAGGTTTCATGTCCTTCTGAATCAGTACCAGCCTGACGATCTTGCACCTGGCTGGGAACTCTCCCTTCGTCTGGCAGTCGTTGAACATGCCAAGGAAGCGCCCTCCGGATTGGGCCACCGCCCTGGATACAGTCTTATTCCCTGTATTGTGAAGGCGCGCAGCGGTCGGTTTCCTCTGCTTGGGCCCTGAGGAGGTCCATCCGTTGCTTCGAGAATGCGTCGTGTTCAGGTAACAGCATGGCTGTTATTTCCCGGATATTGCCTCTCAGTTTCTTCTGGACTATTTTGTAAGCCAGTCCCCAGGGGTCGTTTTCCAGATCTTCCAGGATCTTCAGCCAGTAGTCTCGCTTGGTGCGTTTTATCAGCTTGGCCGGATCTCTTTCGGCCTCTTTGTGCCTGCGGGGCGCCCGCCTCTGTTCTCGTAGTTTTGGACAAGATTTTTCTTTATTTGGCTGGACTTTTGTTTAGCGGGTTTGTGGTTCGACGGGATTATGATCTAGTTGGATTTTTCAGGCGAAATTGTGGTCGCGGGATTTTGTCCAGTCCCGCATCTTATCTGCAATAATTAAATCCCAAGCTTAGAAGTTATTATCTAATAGGGGGAATCATACCAATCAATTAATTGTATACCTACTACTCCTACTATCAGAGTTTTTATAAATTGGGGTTGTTGATAGTTTTGTAAATATTAAAAATTTTGGAATTTTGGGAAATAGTAAAAATTGAATTGTTGCTGTAATATTACAAAATTACTCATGTTTTTCGCAAATTTTCCTTTAACTGGCTGGTTATATTTTAGGTCGAGGACTAATGCTGATGTTCTAAAAATGAATGAAACAAGATGGTAATTTCAGGATCTTGTAAATAGACGGTCTACAATTTCGCCTTCGCCACTTCGCCGTCGTTACTTTCATCTATCGACAAAAGTTTATTCAAGAAATTCTAAATTTAAAATTTAAAAATTAAGCGATTAATTAAAAAATAAATTATTTACAATAGAAAATTCTTCGTCCTGATTGGTTCTCCACACACTAGAGATTTAATGGCTCTATTATTTTCCTATAATACTCTTGACAGTCAATATTAACTCTTTCAACTGTTTTTTATTGTAAATTAATCTTTGATTTGCGAGAAAATTTCAATAAAAAGTTAAATATCGCAAACCATCAACATTTTGCATTGGGAAGTACAGCTTTTATTGAATATAGCAAAGTTTTGATGCGATATTGCACTTAAACTTATGAAGTTCTGTACCTGACATGTGTGTTTATGGTTAATTTTGTAGTACAGAGCACACAGAATTAATAATTGAACCCATCGCTCTTATTTCATAATTAATTTTTTTATTCTAGGTTTTGAAGCTTCCCATTTTAAAATCAACACTGAGAGATTGATCCCAACTGAATTTGCATATTAATTTTGGAAGACTAAAAATATTTTGGTATAGTGTTAAATAAAATGCGTATCTGAAGGCGATCAACTTTGTTTCGCATCTGGCTCGAGAAAAAAATTTCTTTCTTGTTTTTTTGTCGTAGTTATTGATTTTATTTGTTGTAGTAGACATTTTACTTTGATGTTAGTTGCTGCGAGACATCTGAATGTGTTTATTTATTATAAGAAAATATTTTTCATACTGTGGAGTCGCATACTTTCCGACAATAACTCTATGCTTTGCAATATGAAAAAAATTGCTCTCGAGTAGTTTTGAGTTGCTTATTTATATGTAAATGAATAAAATGTTTTATTAAATTTAACTTAGTTTGCATACTTTATTGTTTCATTAAGTTTTGACTCCGATAAAAAGTGGCTTTGGTCTAAAATTGTTTATATAAACAGGAGCCAGGAGCGACCGAACAAGATAAATATAGATGGAGAGTGCAATATTTGAAATAATTATAAACTGTCATTTGCGGTAAAATTCAGGAGTTCCTAATTAACATCAAATTTATTTAAAGTCTAGAAATGTTTGAAATAGTAAACAGCATAAAGTATGCACAGTAGTCACATTTCAAACAAAGCTTTGATATTTTATCAAAGCTGTATTTTATCAAAAATTTAAATAAATTTTAGACGAGTTGGGTGATAATTTGAAAGGACTTCGCAGGAGAGCATGATTCGAAATAGAGGTAATTTTTAATTAAAAGATAATTGCGTAGGAAGCTGGAATTATCTAATAAGTGATAAAAATTACTTAACGTTTCGCGCAAAATTGGTGTTTTTAAAAAAATTCAAGTTGAATTTAAAGGCAATTAGAGGGTCGTTATTATCTTGTAAAAGTTTGCTCAGAGCTACTTCTGTTAGGGTACAGCTAATGAGGTGGCAATGAAGTAACTTTTAAAAATTTAAATATAAAATTGTTCTCGAAAGTTCTTAAATATCAATTAATATCATGCCATTTTTGGGAATGGCAATTTGATTTTTAAATTTGGGGTGTGAGAATTTAACTATGACAGTTATTTAATTAATAATGTTGTATGATTTAATACAAAACCCCTTAAAGATTTATATCAGCGGTAATAAATAATAAGTATTTACTAAGAACAGCTATAAATCGTCAAAACTGACTTGTTAAATTATTGTAAATGGGGTGAGATGTTTAACTTCCTTTGGTAGTGAGAAATCCTGTGTACCACTGACATTTTATGCTACTGTCGCATAGAGGAAAGGACTTTAGCAAAGTGCGTCTTACTATTTACTAATTTGCATACGTGGCAATTTTAGATAACGCACATGAAACATAACCTTTTATAAATCTTGTCAAATTACGTCAGCTAACATTAAAAATTGATTGCACCCCTTAATGCACCACACATATCCACACTTTGAAAACGTTTTCCTTTTCAAAATATGTTAGCAAAAGCATGCAATTTGTATGTATCTAAGAAGTGACAGATAACGTTTTCTTTACTCGGATTTAAGAGAAAGCGCATTTTTCCTTGAGATGAATTTTTACTGAAAAAAGTGTAAATACCAATTTTATACGCACCGTTACCTTTCAGTTTATCTTCTTAAATTGCTTCAATAAAACTTTTCTTTTCTAATTATATAAAATGTTTGCTATCCCTGCTTTTCTTGCAAATAATTGGAAAAATAGTTTTACGCTCCCCAAATAATGAAAATAAATTTAAACAAAACATGAATAATTTAAGTCGTAAAGCGGAACTGTATTAAACGGTGAGCACTTTTTATTAAATCAGTGTCCTTGACACATTCATCAACTGACTTAACTTTTAATGGGAAATTTGGCCTTTCATAATGAAAAAATTATTAGTTTAGGTAGTCAACTACATAATATCGTAACACATTAAATGAACGAACACTCTAATAGATCTAATATTTAATCTGACCAATTAACAGAAAATCAAAGTTAAAAAAGATCCTGGTAGTTATTCCCTTACTTCCCCCAGGTAGGTAGTCTACCCCCTTAAGGTAATATGATAACAGCGATCTATGCGTAACTATCCGGGATTCGAAGGAAATTCAAAGAGTTTCTTTGACATTTTTGTTCTTTATCAGTTTATCGATCGATACCTGACATACAGGGTGTATAATTAAAACAAAACAATCATCTATCATTTAGGTACCAACATTTGGAATATTTAAATGTTTGTTTAAACTTAAGGTGATCAATCAGATCATTAGGGTAGAAGTGAGATTTTATTTTGTTTTTTGTATTCAAAAATGTAATTCAAGCGTTTAATGCAACAAAGTCGGCCATAAAAGTGGCATCAAGCTGTTCGACGACGTAATAACAAAATTAATTTTGAGATGTTAAGAAAACAATTAAGCTTTAACAGGTGGGTACAATAAAGCAAATCAATAATGTTGTGCAATTTGATAAAGAATAATGTTGTACACGGTGTTAAGTGTAATTAACTAGACGTGTTAATTAATATTGCTACCTGTACGTTGCTGTGCTCACATTTCAAATCTCAAAAATCAAATTATAGCAAACAAAAAGCGAAATAATTAGGTTTAATGATAAATAGTGGAAAAATCTGAAAATTGCTTTGTCACTTTCAGATGAAAAGTGGGAATCTTCTTAAGAAAAAAATGAATCTTTACTCGTGACTGTAATAAAGAGTGAAAATTACGCTAGGCGTTGTCAAGGTGATGTAAAATTCTGACGGAATATAACATAAGAAAAAGGAAATTTATTAGAAGTGATTTGTCGCCAACAACGTCGAGTCAAATATTATCCCAATGCTCAAATTCTTAGACAAAATCATAAGTAATATAAATTGTCCCATTACCAGAGATTACATCATCTTTAGTTTCTCAACTGCTGTTAATAAACCGTTACCAAAAAATTAAACGTCACTTTATGTTGCTGATTCTACAAGTTATAAGTTTTGTCCTTAAACTCTTTTATTATACAAAAACTTCCGGGCACACTAGCGTTTACGCTTTTAATGCATTCAACTTGAAAACTTAAGCTTAAACATGCAAATATTTAGTAATTTGCGTCACTCGTAAATTCGCAATTTACCTAACCGTTTCTGACAAGATATCTAAATTTTACAAAGGCTGCGATGCTAATCACAAAAAAAAATGTAAAGAAGCAATAAAATTAGAGAAAATTGATAACAGCAATACTGGCAAGTATTAAATTTTTATGTAGATAATCGGATAGAAATTTTGATTAAAAAATTTATGGAGCGATATATTTTGCACTAAATTATAAATTAATAATTTAAAATTTAATCAGTTTAATAAAAAAAAGTATTAATTTAAATTGCTTGTCGAAGAAGAAGCCAAAGCACCGCATAGTAATGAATGAATTACCATTGCAATTTATTTTATGATTTGGGGTTCTTTTATTGAAATTTTGAAAGGGTTGTTTTGTGGTTAAAAGAGCCCGCGAGAAATAATTATTATTAGCGGATTTAGTTAACAAGCCAACTCGTTCACGATAAGCAGGCATTTCGTATTCTTACTTCAAATTGCTGTAATTTTGGTTTACCTTTTTATGAAAGATTTCATTGATTTATTGCAAGTTGATTTTCCGAAAGCTATTTTTTAAGTAAAATTGAGTCATTTCAGGTTATTGAAATGCTATTGGTACACAACCAACAGTAAAATGGATGAACAATTCATAAGCAGCAGTAGCAACAAAGGAAAACGGAAGAGAAAATGGGGACGCGGCTGAAAGTTAGGCAATTAAGGCTTTGTGTAGTTTTCAGTCGTAAATACATAAATAGTTTCGCAATTGAAATTCTGCGTATCGCCAAACTCAATGCTACATTGCTGTTGGCCGTTCACACTGTGCAAGTGCAGCCAAAGAGAATCCAGAAATTAAGTTCAAAATTCATACTGGCGAGAAACCATTTAACTCTTTGTTATCAAATATCCGCTCTTGCATTCAATACTGGTGAGCAATTTTTTTCGAATTTAACGCATGTATTTGTTGCTCTGGGGCAATCTCCCCTCGTCTTAAACGCATTGGTGGGTTCGAGAAAATTGCCGACGATATTGAATATGAATATTATCCGAAAATAACATTTTTTAGCTTTTTTAAATAATTATTTTTTGCTTTTGCAGAATTAACTCCATGGGTTGCAAGCTGTAATTTAATTCAGTAGTTACCCAATAGATGGCAACATACTGGTCGATATAATATTATATTTAAATTTTTGATTTTCATATATAACACTAATACATGAAAATATGTCTTACGCGTACACAAAATAATAATAATTTAATATGTAAGTGTTTTGCTCTGCTGATATTATGAATTTCTCATATAACATTTTTAAATTTAAACAATGTCATGTTCCTTTGGAAAATGTTAATATAACATTTTACAATGTATTTACAGACACACCTTAAAGTTTTCTCTTTTCACTGAAGGTTTTATGCATTTGCCATTTCAGAAATAAAATATTTGATCATACAAATTGCATAAGATATACGTCGAAAAATAAATTTATATTGTTGGGAATTTAATATTTCGAAAAGCAAAAGTTAGGTGATATTTCCATAGAAAAACTGTATTATTAAACCCCATTATTCATGTCTGTAAAACACGGGCGACGACCTCCACGAGCAGAAATCAAAATTTTTCTAACTTAATGACTTGAAATCTTAGCTGTTTGAAAAACTTCTGGTGTGCTTTAATGCTCTTTAGATGTTGATTGTCGAAACTCCAAAAAAGTTTACAGCTACATAAGTTTTTTCACAACAGTTTTTGAAGAAAAAGTAAATCTTGTTTCAAAAGTGTTATGTGTACAATAGAAAAGTAGAACATTTTTTGTTTATTATTTACGGATTAATAATTTTATTGTGGAAGCGATGTGAGGCAAGAATCGAACTCACAACCGTTGAGGACACAGCCTTTTGTGAAGTTAAATTCCTTCTAAATGAAGAGCGTGTAAATATTTTCCGATGGCAAATAATTGCGGTTTTTCTTAAAAATATAAACAAAGACGTAAATTAAATGTATATATTTATAATTTGTCTGTCAAGTAAGTGGAAAATTTAAATCAGCGTTTTATTAGGTGCATTTTATTAAACTCAAACAGACGGGAGTGCTTGCTCCAGAAAACAGATAAGTAAACAAAACGAATAGATGATGGAGGCGAATTTAATTTTAATTTTAAATTGGTTTGAAATAAACAATTCATGTAGAAATAATCAAAAATTGCTTTCCCGCGACTTGAACTTAAAACTTTAAAATTGTATGAGGTTTATTTCGACTCTCGGTTTCGCATGATTAAAATTTTTTTAAATAAACTCGAGATTTCTGTGGGTAGGAAACCACCATCATGAAAATTTTGTACGGAGTACGTCTTGGCAGATTTTGCCAGTCGGGTCTCGACGACAATTGGATAACGAGGAAACAATATTGAACTGGAGGAAGTAAGTAAATCACGCTTTTCTTCCCTTTTTTTATTTTTTCCTACTTCTAACTAACTCGGTGTATACCCAACTTTGAACACACTAATAAATTTTATTTTGCAAAATTGAGGACTTTGCATAAAAATTAAATGTTAATTTAATTAAAATTATGATCGGCGGAATAATTGAATATTCAAGTATTACAAAGTGAAAATTATTACCCAAACACGAAAATTTAATTGAAATTAAGCTCGCCAAAACCAAATTCTAGTATCCTAAGTAAACCGTAATTATTCTATCGAAATATTTAATTTTGTTCGAAAAGTTCAATATACAATTTATTTTAATTAAACTACTTACAAATTCATCAATTTTATCTAAATATGAATTTATTGTAGTTTAATTAACATTTGACCGAATATATTACCGATGCTAATTTTAACAAATTGTACAATACAAAGTTTTCGATTAAAAGTACTTTTTGATAATTTAAAGTTTAAAACTTCACAACGCAACATAATCGTAGTCCAGAAATATTGATGACTTTTTAAATCTGTCACAGATAATATTTTATTACTTTTTATCCAATATAATAAAAACATAACTCACAATCTGTTATTATTTAGTCTTCCAGTTATAAAATGGTGACCCTCGATGTTCTACGCTTTTGAATTTTTCCGAGTATCCAGAAGTTTTTCCAAAATTTGAAAAGGTAATTTCTTAATGTATTTGACCTAGATCCGACGTGGAGACGGATGTGACTTTAGGCTGTGATTCGAAAATGACGAAATTCGAATGCTGGGATCCGAGATTTGCCAATATCAGGGGTTGTGAAAACCGCCCGGAGCCGTCCGATTTTATTTATCATCACCTCACGTGAAAGCTTAAATTATGCTCTTTCAGAATATTTAAGGGTTTTCTTCTATCGTACTTTTGAAGGAAAGAGCGTAGAAAATAGAACTTGTTGATGAAAATTACAATAAATACAATGAAGAGTCACAAGGTCATGGCCTGCTGCTTGAATGAATACAGACATTGAACGAGATATCAACTCCAAATAATGACTTTTTGCTCTGCTGGGATCAAGGCAACCAAGGTAACGAGGGTAATAAAATATCAGATTTGTTGGCCAGAAATGGTTGGAAAGCAGATGAAACAGCTGAGCATGTGCTTTGTCACTGCCAAGCTGTAGCGTAAAGAAAATGCCATCTTGGAGGAATTATGGCCTAGTATGGCCAGAATCAGTGAAACCTCGCCCACCAGGATTTTGAAGTTCATCAACTGGTTGGGATGGCTTGAGGAATGATGGGACGGGGACGCTGAAGTGGAGGTAGTACAATGAGCCCGATTAAGCGGTCTGAGTGCGTGCGAGGTCCAACCTTACCCTCCAACTAATAATCCAGAATCCACATTGGCCATTAGAAATTTCAACAAATCCCCCGGGTGTGAACATTCCGCAGTCATAGTTTTCGTTTGACTGACACTTCCTCGGTACGATTGCCAAAAACAAAGACTACAATACAAATTTATATTTAGAGATAGAGAAATAAAGCAAGAAGTATTTCAATAGAGTTAATAAAGAAATGTGTTGGTGTAATAACGTTAATGTAAGTCATAACTCCTTCATACATGTTATCACTTTTATAATAACACCATATTAATTTAAAAGCAAGAGTGGAACGCACTTGAAACCTCATGACAATGTCACCGAAACAAATTGCTAGAAGGATTTATATAAGAAACTCTCTTGAGATTGCAAGCAATAAAGGCTACAACATTTTATTTTCAAAGAAAACGTGGCCAACCTCATGACATTTCAATTACTTTATGAAAAAATTCGCTGCATACTCGGTATTTATCAACATTTTCTACAATCCAGCCGTGATTAATTGAATTTAACTTAATATTCCATTTTCAAATTTTGTAAAATTAAAATTTTATTTACGGTGAACGCTCGACTTAAATTTAAAATTACCCAAGGTGATACTATATTCCTGCATACAATATAAACTCATTTTCTAAGCATTTCCTCTCAACTCGAGCTATAAGAACGTTATGTAACTAACAACGTAAGCTGAAAAACGGTAATTATTATTGTTATGCTTAAAAGAACTTTTCACAATATTAACTTCAAAAGTAAACCGTAATGAGCTAAACATCGTTTTATTTTTTATTAAAATCAAAGCTACTTCTTTATACCGCACGTTCTTTCCATTTTAAAATCCAAGCACAATACAAGTACGCTCTTGTTCGTTATTCAACAGCAGAAGAGTTTGATTTCTAAATATAAATGATCGAGGCTAATCCCATGCAACTACGTGCCTGCCGGTTTTAATTTTTAACAATGAAGTTAACTTGACAAATATTGAAAAGAACTCTTCAGTCACGTTGCACTTCTAATTTGTACTTTTAGCATAAGCCCCACGTTGGGCGCCGTAGTTACCATATTGAGATTTCTACATTCGCTGATCGAAGAATCGATTAAACGTTCCTTCACCGAAGAAAATCTGTTTCAAGTACATTTATGTAAATTTACATAAAAATTATGTAAAATATTAAGTAAAAAGAAGAAAAGATTTTTGTTTGTTTTTCTATATCCTGTATCTTAAAATGTAATCGATGTTACGGTTCTTATAGCTAAGTTCCCTATTGAATGAGATTGATTACTGTCACCGCACACACCATTTTCTTTTATATTTTTTGTAACTTTTTCATTAAGTTGTCACATTCTATTTCAAACATTTACAGATTACAGTATACTGAAATCTTATTATTTGTTTATAAAATTATTAAATTCGGGAATTTTTAAGTGGTTAACTGTATTACATTTTTAGAACTAAAATTTCCTATTTCTACCTCATACTTATTCTGCAGTGGTGAAAAACTGTATTAACGTTCAAACCTGACTCAGCATATAAAGAGGCGTCAAATTTAAGAGTGGTTAAATTTAGGAAGCGCTTAAAAATTAGTTTTCGTGAAAGCAATTCTACCAGTGGAAATGTGGATTATATTTACTCCAAAAAATCTGGAAGTAAGCTTGATACGTTAATGATCCATTAACAATGGCAATGAACCTCCCACAACCCATTTTAGTTCATAATACGTTTTATATGCAAAATACTTAAAATTTTACATTATGAAACTTTTCGAAAATCGCATTAACCAAGAATTTAAAATTTTTGTAAAAAAATTTTTCATTTTGATGGAGTTTCGTACCAATTACAAAGTGAAAGCAAATTGGAAACTTTGTCATCCACTCGTCACTTTGAAGTGATATTTTAATTTTCATCTTTTCATTAATGTGCTAATATTTTTGATATATAAGAAACATTTTTTATAAATTAACCGAGTAATCCTTGCAAAAGTAGGTAGTTATCAGCGTCACTCAACAAACTTTTCATATTAATACCAATGGCAAATATTATTATTCAGTGTCAGATTTGACTTGACAAATTGTTGGGTTCAACTAGGAAATATCACAATTTTATTACAGAATTGCAGGTTCCTGCTGTCTTCCTGTAATTTATTCATTATGTAGCAGGGTTTTTATTTTTAACAAAGCATTTATTATTAATTAATGATAATATTTTTCCGGCTTAACAAATAATTAACAACTAAATATAAATTTAACTGATTTATCGCTAGATTTTAATATAATAATATTTGTATTATGTATTAAAATTAACAGCACCAACCAAAATTTATTATTATAATATAATACAGTGAAACTTCAAAATAACGAATTTCAGTAAAATACATTACGTTTTTACGTACCGTCAACAGAATGTAAGAAACACCGATATTTAAAAATTATCATCTTTTATTTTACTGAACTGATTGCAATTTGAAATTACAGCTTTGATATTTGAACATTCTTATAAATATGTAAACAAGCCTGAATGAGAATAATAACCGATTTTACTACTACAGCTGTTTCGTATTGTGTAATTGCATTCAACTTGTAATTGAGTTGCAAACGAGTCTTTCTACTTAGTATTGCACATAATAAAATTACCAAAGAGGGTAAAATGTACTAGAAGTTTCGCGAGCAGTTGAGAAAATTCGGAATTAAAAATATGAGACAAATTTCCTGTTAGACTGTACTCGTTAGTAGTAGTTCTGAAATTTTTCACTTTCATTGTTGCCAATTACAACTCAGAATAAAATTTCAAACTAAAAAACAGCTGCAGAACGAAAAATAAAACATTTCGAACTTCAAGTTATAATTATTATTATTGCACTACTACACAAAAATTACTAACAAGTCCAAAATTGGAATGCTGAAATTTTTTAACGAATCGACAGAATGAAATCAGATAGTTTCCATATTTCAGATTTCATAAAAGCATTAAAGCGTTTTAATAAATAATCATATTTCTCGTTGTGAAAATTATACAACTCAGCCAGTAACTTTTATTTTTGTTTTGTAATTTTTATATTTTTCTGTAAACACATTAAAAACTGAATTAGTTAGACAGTCGGGATAAATTTCAGCGACCACCAAGGTACATTTTGTGTCAAATGGTTTTCAGGTATTCGTCGCTCGCGAATTAACATTTTTCTTAACCTTCTTGTATAAAAACTAACCACGATTTTACATTTAAATTAGTAATTATTATATTCCCTATTGTATGAAATAATTAATAATTTTAAGTTTTCCACTTTTATTCGTCTAGTTTTTCTGGAAGATAAAGACTGGAAAATCTAGTACCTTATGTAAATATGGATTTATATCTGAGAAACTATTGACTTTAAAATAATTAATATTATGATTACTTTAGGAATTCGAGTATCTTTGTAAAATACCAAAAACTATTCGGTAAATAGAGCAGAACTTAGTTTTCAGACCTTGACATATTATCTGAAATCAGCTTCTGAAAGTTGAACTCGGTGAGCAAATAATGAAGATATTTACACAAAGATTCCAACAAGGTGGAGCTTAATTGATGTAATTATTGAATTTCCAGTTGTAAGCAACAGCAACGAGAATATTGGTTATCTGCAAGAATATTTATTTTTTGAGGTTTTTTTTGTATCAATTAAGATCTAAATTCTCAGCAATACAATTTTATAATGAAACATTCTGGTTTAAAGATCAAAACCGAAGCTAACATGCGGTTCTGGTGCTAAGGACTTCAATAAATTATTGTTCAAATGTCATTTAAGTTTATAACTAACTTATTAACACAAATTGTTAACAATTTCGAATTATTACATCTGTAACTTGCACAAAACTTCAGTATAACTTATGGAATTTGTACTTTCGATTAATAAAAGTTTTCATCTGCTGCATTTTGGTTTAAGATTATTACTGTACAAAGTTGGCGCTTTCACGTCCGCTCCAGAAAAAAAAAATTCATCTGGGATGTTTGAAAACTTTTTTTTAATGTCACAACTTGTCGGCTATTGATCGTTTTCCGCAGATTTCCTGATGTAGGCGTCCAAGTTGGTCAGTTCAATCCTGGAGCTTAGCCTTAAAATCAGTGTATATAACAACACATTGTGTATGTAAAAGTGTAATTTGCATACAACAACTTGAGCTATAAATCCCGCTTTACTCGAACCATGAAAACGCTTAATCTTGCAGGTAAAGATGTGCAATTAATTGTTGTACTAAGCTTGCAGGCTTCGACGGAATTACATTTAAAGCAAGTAATGTAAAACAAATCCTAAGATATGCAACCCCATTGACATTGCTATGTGCAGGTTGCATAATTTGATTACGTCAGGGGTTTTCCATTATTGTAGTGGAAAACTTTTTACATTTCGAATAAACAGTTTGTTTCTGGAAAATCTTTCAAACTGTTATACACAGACAGTTTGCAACTGGTCGATCTAATCGCATCGGATTACTTTTGCGACAGTAGACGACACCGCCGCGACTTGGATTGTGTAAACGTCTTACAAGTGATATTTAAAATTTAACCATTTTTTCCAGTCATTTTCTGATGTAGGGTGCAATTCAGCCATGGAAGACACGAAATCGATCACTTCAGTTCAACATCGAACGTCGACCGCTTGATTCTTATGGTGCGGACCTGGGAGTTCATTGCATTCGCAGCAATAAAATCAAAATCAAAACTAATTGATTCCTGTTACCGGTTGTTCGAAGTTCTAGAACTTTGCTCTGGTGAGGTGGAACACTTATTAAACTTGGGAAACAATATTTAATTATTTTTATTTAGTGAAACTGAAGATGAAGTGAAATATCCATGATTAGTTTATGAATTTCTGTTAGTTCGGCTTCTATAGATTTTGATACTTTTCCAAAAATTTTAATATTTTTATTTGGAATATCGAAGAGTTATAATATGTTTAGCGCGACTTACCTCCGTTATTACAGCTTTAAATTTTTATTTCTTTTATTATGTACTAGCTTATGAGCTTCGCGTAATGTATGCAAATAGGTACTTTTGAGGATTTTCTTATTTTTAAATATCAAATGCATGTTATTTCTTGACTTAATTGAAGCCTTTTCATCTACCGCAATGTAGAGTACGTCTGCTTTGGTATTTGCGATATAATTTAACAACATTTAGCCAGGCATTCAAGTTTAGTTATGTGAGCTTCGTACTACAAAGTCCTCATCGATAGACAAGTGTTATTGGAGTTTGCCGAGAGGATCCCGAAGGATACGAAGTTGGTGTATTTAAAAATACTAACGTTTCATATTTCTTTAGGATCACAGTAATTTTTGTGATAATAACGTGTAGTTGAAGCCCTAGAGAATTTCTTAATTATAAAAGAGTAATTACGTCCACCCTAACCCTCTCCAATTTTTAAACAGCAAATTAAGCGTAATTAATTATTAAATTAGCCAACCGTTTGGCCGCATTAGTTTAAATTTTCATAAAAAGTCTGAGAGGTAGGTAAATAAAATATTTTGATCAGACGGAATTTCGAAATATTAAATTTGAATTTTTAGCGGCGCCGATATCATCAATTTTACATTCGATAAAATCAAATCAAATGGAAATATCGGTAATAGAATAGAATATGCATAACATTTAACCTTATTATTGGTAGGATTTTTAATTAAAAATGTAATTCAAACTATGTTTTTAAAGTTGTTTTTATTGGGTAATTATAAAAATTTTGCTCGAGGAATGGAAGGTTTAGTAATTTGCAAAACAAACTAAAACTGTTTGTTCATCGTATAACTTATTTTTGTACGTTGGTCTTGTTTAAAAAAGGAATCAAAATAACAAATTCTGAACTAGAGTACTATCAATAGTCAGAAGGTGGAAATTAACTCTAACATAGAAATAAATTAAACACACTGCTTGAATACAAATTGTGAGTACTTCGCCAAACTGGAATGCATTTAGCCAAACGGAACGACCTATATAAACAAATTGAATTTTCTTTCGCCTCGGTTCCTAAAACACGTTACAAGGCTCATTAAGCTCAAAGTATATGAGCCGCAAAATCGCCCTTATCGATGAAGTTTCCTGTGCGTCACAAAGGAAATTTCTTATTATCGAACAAATATAGGTAGTTATTACTCATATAAGAAAATCGTCCGAGTGACAATAATTGATAACTGTGTTAAAAGCTTAGCTTGAGTAAACTGTATTCGGCAATTTGACAAAATTAAGTAATTTCTAAAATACACTTTTCAGAAGTATTTTGTACGTCAACTTAATTGATATAAAGACTTGAGATGTAGCTGCTATGAATATATAATTTGTTCTAATTTCTTAAACAAATTTATTTGCCGAGTACTTCATTTTCTTTCCGAAATAAATTTAATTTTTCGAATCAACTCCACTGAAAGTTTTCCCCGACTATTGACAATGCAAAGTTGTTGTCGATGCTTTGTAAATAAAAGCTATATAATTTATTTCTCCTTACGAAAATTCAAACTCAAATTTTTATGAGACACAATTTTCTTTACATAAAAGTTTAACATAAAAAACCACTATCGTTTCACCTTGGGGTTGGTTCGTGTGAAAGCTTATAACAATAACTTCTTTATAAATCAATAAATCAAATTCAATTCTCAAAATTGACAGATACTTTATTATTTTTCATTCTGCTAAAAATAGAAAACAATTAGGTTTTTTGAAATATTACATCCTACAAAAAACCTAAATTTGAATCAACAATCGCTTTTTGCGATGAAGTTGTTGTATGTCACTAATCTGCTCTTATCTTAATTACATTTACAATTTCAATAGTTACTTAACAAATTTGCCATTGTTCAACATAATAAGCTATACAAAAAAAGTTATATTTTGCCCAAGTTTCTGAACCATTAACCCAGGAGTACTTGAAAGTGCAATAGGCCCAGGCTACCTGTTGCTTTCGTTTCAAATGGAACTGCGATTGGTTAATTATTATTGATTTTATTCAGGTATGTGTCTTAACTTATTCATAGCTCTTCCAAATATTTCGGATGCTAGCGCGCGCAATTCAAGAAGAATGTGATGTTAAAACTTCATAAGCATCCGTTTAGTTATTCCAGTCTATGCTTAGGTGTTACGTTTTATTCGTTTATGTTGCTTAGTATACTGCAGAAATAATGAACCTATGGCATGAGTTTCATGGTTATCACACGAGTTAATTTTACTGGCACGCAAGGATTTGTAAATAAAAGTTACTTTTATTTTTATTTTAAATTTACTTAATCTCTTGATCTCCTCGCTTAATTACAAATTAAACTTATGGAAAAAATCTCTCTGGCATTCTGAGCTTTCTTAGAAGCTTTATTTAGCTTTGCAAAACAATTATGGGACAGATGGGTTGTTTACATTTGCTTCCTTTACTGGAAGAGAAGTTAAATGGCCTTTACTTCGGGTGCCACTTCCAATAACTGGAAAATGATCGGAACAGTGTACATCCTATGGATTTATCCTGGGAACTGGAACAGCAGAAGCAGAGTCAGTTGTGTATGGCCCGGAGCACATCGATGTCAGGGTAGAGTTTGGCCGAACGTACCGTCAACAGTCGATAGTAGTTTTGATAGTTAGTTTAGTTCGTTTTCCCTAAAACACATTTTTGTCTAAGTTGAAGTCATCAATTTTATGCAACATTAGAAGCGTTTGGTTTATTGCTTCTAAGATTTTCAAGAATCTCAACGATTTTCCAGGAATTGTAGTGATTTCCCATATTGAAGAATTCCAGCAATTTTCAAAAAATCTCAGAGATATTCAAGAAATGTTACATACTTCCAAAGAACAACGATGATTTGCAAAGAATAGAATTCTAGAAATTTTCAAGAAATTACGAATGATTTTCTAAGAATTGCAGCGATTTCAAAAGAATTCTAGTGATTTCCAAACAATTTTAATTCCAACGATATCTAACGAATTTCAATAATTTCCAAAGAATTCTAGTAATTTTCTTGAAATTCTAACGATTGTCAAGTTATTCCAAAGGTTTTCAACAAATTACAAAGACTTCCATAACATTCCAGTGATTTCCATGGAATTACGGAGATTTTAATAGAATTCCTGTAACTTCCAAATAAATTCAGTGATTACAATAGAAGTTCAAAGATTTCCAAGAAATTGGCGTGATTTCTAAAGAATTCTAGCGATTTTTAAAGAATTCTATTGATTTCCAAATAATACTAATTCCAGAGATATTTAAAGAATTTCCAAGAAATTCTAATGATTGCCCAGAAATTCCAAAGATTTCTAACAAATTCCAAAGATTTTCACACAATTCCCGAGGTTTTCATAGGATTCAAAATTCCAAATAAGTCCAGTGATTTCCAGAGAATTCTAGAATTTTTTAGGGAGAAACAGGTGATTTTTAAAAAATTCAAACGATTTTAAAAGAAATAATTCCAATAATTTAGAAATAATTTTATTAATTTCCAAGAAATTCTCATGATTGCCAAGAAATTCCCAAATTTTCAACGAATTCCAAAGATTTAAATAAGATTTAAATAATTTTCATGGAATTCCAAAATTTTAATATAATTACAGTGTGATTTCCAAATAAGTCCAGGAATTTCAATGGAAGTTCAGAGATTTCCAAGAAATTGCAATGATTTTTAAAGAAATCCAGTGATTTCAAAAGAATTGTAGTGTTTTTAAAGAAATTTTAGTGATTTGCAAACAATACTAATTACAGCGATATTTAAAGAAACCCAATAATTTTCAAAGAATTCTTGTAATTTCCCAAAGATTTCCTTAACATTTAAATGATTTCCACGAAATTCCAGAGATTTCATAGAATTTCAGATTTTTCATTTCATTTTTCATAGATTTTCAAAAAAAGCCAAAGATTTCCAAGGAATTGCAGTGATTGTAAAAGAATCCTAGTGATTTCCAAAAATTTCGAATTCTATAGATTTCCACTAAATTCCAATTATTTTCAATGACAGAAATTTCCAAAATGTTTTGATGATTTCGAAAAATTACAGTGATTTCCTTGGAATATCAGATATTTGCAAGGTAATAACAGTGAAATCCAAAGAATTCTAGTTATAGAGATTTTCAACAAATCCGAAAGATTTAAAAATATTCAAATTATAGTTATTTCCTAGGAATTGTAGTTACTTTCAAAAAATTCAAGAGATTTTCAAGAATTCCCACGATTATCAATAATTTCAAAACAATTTTAAAAACTTTCATAAAATTCTAGTGATTTCTAGGGAATTCCAGAGATTTTCATAGAATTCTAGTGAATAATTTCTCTTGATTTCCAGAGAATTCCAAAGAATAGCAGTAATGTTCAAAGAATTCCATAAAATGCTAATTCTCAAGGTTTTCCAAAAAAAATGCCAATGATTTTCAAAGATTATTATTCTGAAGTTCAAAGAATTCTAATAATTTCCAATGAATTCCAATATCAGAGATTTTCAAAGAATTCCAAATATTTAAAAAAATTCAAATTCCAGTTATTTCTAACGAATTACAGTTATTTAAAAATAATTCCTGTGATTTTCTTGAATATTCATAAATATCAAAGGAATTTAAAAAACTTCCATCAAATTCTAGTGATTTCTTTTGAATTCCAGAGATTTTCATAAAATTCCATTAATTAATTTCTATGGAATATCAGAGAATTCGAAGGAATTACAGTGATTTTCAAAGAATTCCAAAAAATGGTAATTCTAGAGGTTTCAAAAAAATTACAATGGTTTTAAAAGAAATATAATTAATTATATTAGTTATTTTAAAAATAATCATATGATTTCGAAAAATTCAAGTGATTTCTAAAAAGAAGTTCAAAGAATTCTAGTGATTTCCATATTTTCAAAATTATTATAGTAATTTTTAAAGAATTCCAATTCCTGAGATTTTCAAAAAAAATCAATGATTTTAAAACAAAACTCACACGTGGGTGTTGTTGCGCAATGCACTTCAGATGGATATACATTAAAGTAAGAATTACTGAAAAGTTCTGAAAAAATAAATTAAACTAAAGCGGTAGACGAACGTGGAAAAGCAGTGATAATAAAACCGTGCCTGCGGCTGACGTTTGCCGCTTCATAGAAAATGGACAAGAAAGTAATTATTACTGAAAAATTCTGAAAACATTCTTGAAATAGGCTGAATTAGAGCACCAGACAGCTATCATTTAGCTAAAAAACGCTAGGTCTCTAGGTTGACGGGTTGCACTAAAAATTTCAATGATTTCCAAGGAATTGCAGTTATTTCCATGGAATTCCGGAGATTTTCATAGAATTCCAGTGATTTCTATGAAATTCTAGAAATTTCGATGGAATTTCAGTGATTTTCAATGAAATATATTATAGTTATTTCCTGTATACTCGAATGATTTCGAGAAATTCCAATTTTTTTTAAAGAATACCTGTGATTTCCATTTTTCCACGATTATTACAGTAATTTTCTAATTTTAATTCTAATTCCGGACATTTTCCAAAAATCGCAATGATTTTTAAACAAACGCAATAAAATAAGAATTAGTGCAAAATTCTGAAAAAATAAAATAAAATAAAGCGGCAAACGAAAGCGAATAAGAAATTACAAAAAGCCGTGCGTGCGGCTGACGTTTGCCGCTTCACGGGAAATGGACCGTCATATACAATATTACACTAAATAATTATTACTGAAAAATTATGAAATAATTCCTAAAATGAGCTAAACTACAGCACCACAGCTATCATCTAGAGAAAATTTGAAGTTTCTAGGTGAGACTTCGGACGAAGGAAAATTGATTATATGAGCGCTACCGCTCTTGGCGACTTGCGCTAAAAATTCCAATGATTTCGAAAGAATTCCATTTATTTCTAAGGAATTGCGGTTATTTTCAAGAAATTTCAGTTACAGTACAGCGGTTTTTAATCGGCGGATAAGACTGAAAAGGGTATGGAATGATAGATTTAAAATATTAGAATACTCAGATTAATTGGATTTCGTTCCTGCCCTCGTCGGCCCTGCTCGGACGCCACATTTACAGAAAAAAGAACTGTTAATTTTAGATAAAATAGAAAGATATTTATTTACAACTTTAATTATAAACTATATAACCAAATTAAGGCTGCTTGGGTGGAATCATCCCGATAGTGCAGTAACACTGCACTCCACAAAGTACTTCGGGAGTGCGGGTTGCTTCCCAGTGGAATTTCCTTTAAAATTACTGCAATAAATAATAGGACTGCTAAGTATTAGTATAAAACGTAATTAAATTTATAGTTAAAATATTAGGAATACAACAGAAGTACACGATTACGCTTTAATAATTAAACGTAAATATGGATTCAGTTAAAAATGGCTTTAAATTAAATTTAATTTCTTGCATTTATTTGTCTACATACTTCAGCAAACAATGGTAACACTCAGGCTGTGATGCGAATACAACAGTTTCATTACAGCTGCGAATGTACCACTTTGAAAATGTGCAAGGAAAATAAGCTTAATCAGCACAAACTTGTATGCAGGATAAGTAACATTGCTTACAAAAAATTTAATTAAAGGGTTAAAATAAAATTTAAAATTTTATTCAAAACTAGTAGATTATTAATAGTTGCATTTATTTTTGAGACGGGATTTGTTTAATTAGTAGTATGCGAGCCATTAATTTTGTAAATAATGAAGAGCGTACTCTCACCATGCCTATTATTTTATTCTAAATGCAGTAAACTGTAGCTCTAGCACCCAAATGTATCTCCAGTTATCTTCTTGATTATAATGAATGTGACATTGCACTATCGCCACTGTCGCTGAACATCCGCTGTAAATCTCGTCTCAGAAGATTAACGCGCATTCAAGATAGAAGTTTGGATAGGCAAAACCAGAATTGCAGATACACTTTATTAACACAGATCACTCGAAATTCGCTTTATTTAATTAGTACCTACTTATTGCGTAAATTGCCGAAGTTGTTTCAAAGCCGCAATTTAATTAGTAAAGGTACAAGGAGCAATGCAAATGAGCTCTCCAACAATTTATTTTCTCAAATACTAAGATTTAAAGTAGGCACCAATGCAAATGAGGAAAATTGTACAAACTTCACAGGTACAAGTGTTTTTTCTTGGCTACACTTTTCCAGCAAGAAAATATGGAGATAGATTCATTTTTAATTGAATGTTAATGACTATGGGGGAGCGGAATTTTTTGCCACGTTTGTCATTTGGATTTCTTTTGTTGGGTGCAATGTTTCAGTTTTATTCCGTCTCGTTAGGACATTCTAACAATTTCAACTGCTGTAATGGTAAAAAATTTGCGAAAAAGTAGTGACATATTATGCGATTTTCTTTGCAAACAAAAACGTTTTGGTAAACACAGCTTAAATGATGTATTACTAAACGTAAACTTAATTCAGCGTGAATGTTTAAAAAATAACGTGGGGCGCGAACGGCAATCTCCTGTATAAGGATGATGAATAAGAATCGCGTCAGGTTCCGTTCACATCAGTCATGTCATGCTACAAACTGCGACTCGTTCCAGCTCGTATTAACTTACATCCTAGGAATTAATGGTGTCATCCGACAGAACATTTCATGAACAAGAAATTTTTGATGTATTATATTGTGTTTTTTAAATAAATAAAAAAAACAGTTTAAATTTCAAGTCAACACCCTTAGAATGGGTCTATTGTAAAAGTGGGTTTCGCAAAAATGATCAATAAGTCTCTTAAGTAGCTATTCAACACTTCCGTGATCTTCTTAAAGTGTAGATTTATACAAAGTATACTGTAACAAATTTTAAACTTTCTTTAATAAAACTTGTGTGGTGTTTCGAAAGAAGTGAAGAGTTACATAAACTTTTTTACTCCATTTCCTCATGCTACATCCAAAGATAGGTATTCTCAACATAATAAAGGAAACACACGAAAACTATTTCGCAAAATATCCGAAAGTTATAACGCAATTTAAACATTTTGACACATTAATAAAATCGAAAGTTTCGCAACTTCAAAATTGATTTTCTATTTCAGATACTAAATAGCAACAAGTTAAATTAGATATTTGAGTATCTTCTGGCTATACACTTATTCGCATTGTTTGTGAAACGTTAACTTGCGGTATAGAAATGTACCCTGGTAATGCACAATACATTAGACGAGTGCTTTTACCAATTTTAGCAACGAAACAATGATACAAATTGAAGGTTAAAGCATCATCGACACTCGGCTTTTATTTTCCGCTTAATTTTTTTGGGGAAGCTCTTTCGTCTCTTATCTCAAGCTAGCTCATCAATTTAGCGATCGTGCCAATTTAATTCATTAATTACAATGGTCTTAAGTAGTTGCTTCACAAAGAAAGCATCTGGTAAGTCGGGAGTAGCGAGATTTCATCTCGTACGGGTTCAAATAACATTTTAACATACTAAGTAGATATTTACCCAATTAAATTAACACTTTCAATAAATTAATTGCCATGCAAATATTATCCTACGCTATGGAGTTTCTACAAAAATTACCGTAGCTGTTGTTTATTTACTTATTCTAAGTAGCTACTGGTAATTATAATTTTATTTTGTATAAACTAACTATTTACTACTACTAAAGCCCAACTACTTATAACAATATTGTTGTTTGCTTATTCGAGAACCCGCTTATATACTAAAACTTTCAATAGCTACAAGGTATACCCAACCGGTAAGCTTAAACCAAACTTACAATTTTTTCCTAGCCTTACCAAGTTACTTCTTCAGGGAATCCTAAAAAACTTGGGTTACTTTCACATTGTAAACGCTATTAACAAAGTCTTATTAGGGAGCATATAACATCTCGATCTCAAGTTGAACCCTGTTTCTCTGCCTCACAGGTTAGCGGTTACCCTAATTAACTTGAAAACATTAAATTTGATACAGCTCAGGTGGTCTTAAAATGTCTCGTAACTGTTTAATATTTGCCCTAGCATTGCAGTTCAATAATTTTTATAACAGCTTTTTTAAAACTTGAATAATTTTTAAATTTCCATTATTTGTACACTTTTTTTGTACGCTTTACCCAATTGCGCTAGATTGGACAGCAGTTTAATTTAACTTCAAATTTAGTGAGGGAAGAAATTTAAAATTTTTACTAGCACTGTTTGATTTAATAACATTATCCAGGTCTAAATTGCAAAGATTTACATTTTTTTTAAAGATTTCCAAAGAATTCTAATGATACTCAAGAATTCCAGTAAATTCCAACCTCTTTCAAAGATTTTTTTTTAATTCAAGAGATTCCTAAGGAATTCCAGAAATTTTCAAATAAATCCAATGATTTTCAAGTAACTCCAATGATTTCCAACGAATTCCAATGATTTCCAAGAATTTCTAAGATTTTTTCAGGATTTCAGAAATTTCCAGTGATTTTCAAAATTTCCATAAAATTCTAATTATTTCCATGGCATAAAATTTCAGTGATTTACAACAAATGCTGCTTGAATGATTTCGAAAAATTTTGGTGATTTCTATAAAATTCCGAGGATTTTTAAAGAATTCCAGTGATTTCCATATTTCCAAGATAAAAATCAAAATCAGGAGATTTTCAAAATATTCCAATGATTTTTAAACAAAACTCACGCGTGGGTGTTGCTAGGCTACCTACTTGCGATTGATTAGTAAAGAAGTAGGTACATTACTGAAATATTCTGAAAAAATAAAATAAAATAAAGCGGTAGACGAAAGTTAAAAGGCAATGACAATAAAGCCGTGCCTGTGGCTGACGTTTGCCGCTTCATAGGAAATACAATAACTATAAAATAATTATTACTGAAAAATTCAGAAATGATTCCTAAAATGAGCTAAACTGAAGCACTAGGTATCATCTAGAGAAAATCCGAGGTTTCCAGGTGTCCTATGAGCCGAAATTTCGATCGGAAACACACGAATTCCAATGACTTTGAATGAATTCCCGATATTTGCAAGGATTTGCAGTTATTTCTAAGGAATTTCACAGATGAAAAAGAATTTCCATAAATTCCAAAGGAATTTCAACGGATTTTCATAAAATTTGAAAGATTTTAAAAAAATTTCAATGATTTTCAAAGAAATATAGTAATTTTGAAGATTCTCCAATGATTTTGAAGAATTCTAGTGATTTTCAAAGAACTGCAAAGATTGTCAAAGTATTCTAGTGATTTCCATAATTTCCAAGCAATTTCAAAGATTTTCATGGAATTCAATAGAATCCCAAGGAATTCCACAAATTTTCAAAGAAATCCAATGATTTCCAACCAATTTTAATAATTTGCAAGAATAATTATCGAATAATTCCAGAAATTTCCAGTGACTTTCAGTTATTTTCAAGAAATTTCAGTTACTTACAAAAAAATTTAAATAAAAATAAAATTGAAATGATATCTAAAGTATTCTAATACATGGGTTTTCCAAAAATTCCAATGATATGTAAGAATTTCAGTAATTTCCATCGTATTTTTAAGATATTCAAGGAATTTAAGAGATTTCCAAGGAATTACAGATATTTCAAAAGCACTCCAATTATTTCTATAAATTTCAATTAGTTTTAAAGAACTGCAGAAATTTCCAGTGATTTCCAATGAAAAGTTAGTTTTAAGAAATTCCAGAGATTTCTAAGGAATTCGAGAAATTTCCAAATATTGCAGTAAATTCCAAGGAATTTCAATGATTTCTAGTTATTTCTAAGAAATTCCAGAGATTTCCAAAGAAATCTTAAAATTTTCAAAAATGGATGTTATTTAAAAATGAGTAAAATTGAAGGGTTTTCCAAAATTTCCAATAATTTATAAAGAATTCCAGTGATTTTTAAGGAATTCCAATAATTTCTACTTATTTCTAACGAATTCCAGAAATTTCAAATGAATTCTAGAAATTTTCAAAAAAATACAGTAGTGTAAAAGAGTTTTAATTCAAAAGTTTTCCTAAGGATTCTAGTGATTTTCAAGGAATTCCAAAGATTCCTAAGAATTCCAGTAATTAGCGTCCAATTTCAAAGATTTGTAAGAAATTCCAATGCATTACAAAAATACCAATGAGTTTTAAAGAATTGAAGAAATTTCCAGCAATTTTCAATGAAATCCAATGATTTCCAGAATTTCTAAGCAATTCCAGAGATTACTAAGAAATTCTAGCAATTTTCACATAATTGAAGTAATTTCCAAAGAATTCTAATTCAAGAATTTTTCGCATATTGCAGTGATTTCCAAGGAATTCCAATGATTTTCAGTTATTTATAAGAAATTCCAGGGATTTCCAAAGAATTATAAAGATTTTCAAAAATTTACAGTGGTTTAAAAGAGTTAATTCAAAAGGTTTCCTATGAAATCTATTTTGAAGGAATTCCAATGATTTCCGAAGAACTCCAATGATTTACACTTATTTCTAAGGAATTCCAGAAATTTCCAACAAATTCTATAAATTTTCAAAAAATTGCAGTGGTTTAATAAAGTTTTAATTCAAAGTTTTCCTAAGAATTCTAGCTATTTTCAAGGAATTTCAATGATTCGCAAGAATTCCAATAATTTCCAACCAATTTCAAAGATTTCAAAGAAATTCCAATGATTTCCAAAAAATTACAATAATTTCTAATCAATTCCAAACATTTCCAAGGAATTGCAAACATCTCCAAGGGAATTCCTACCATCTGTACTCAATTCTTTTTGGATATTTACCCTTTGAGTTAATTATTATCATTTTCTTCAACTGTTTTTTAAATAATATAGAATTGAGAATGAAAATCGAAGCGCGT
Organism: Cantharis lateralis; assembly: GCA_963170105.1. Classification (NCBI taxonomy): domain Eukaryota; kingdom Metazoa; phylum Arthropoda; class Insecta; order Coleoptera; family Cantharidae; genus Cantharis; species Cantharis lateralis. The sequence continues at coordinate 3,689,359 of OY720627.1, forward strand.
AAATCAGTTTACCCAACAGAGAGCATCAGTTTGAATTCATAGGTCTGTAAACATTTTTTTATTTGACTTACCTGAATATGGAGAGATAATAACTGAAGGTTGGTCGAAACGTTGTTTGTTTAATCTGCTTTTGTATTTCTATAAAGCAGTACAAATATATCTCTGTATTGCCTTAAAATTAAAACAAATAATTGGATAGCTAAAATTCAATTAACCAAAGAAAATTAAAAAGTTATCCTTGACAATTTTTCCAGAAAGAGTATTGATTACACGAAGACATCGTTGTTAAAATATTAAATTTGGATATCAAATTTTAATTACTTTTTTGGTAAAATGGCACGATGAACCACGTGACCTACGATAAACTTTTAGATATTGTGCAATTGGTGACGGCAAACCCAGATTCAAAGTTATGTTCAGAATTTCCACGTACTAGAAACTACGACGACGAACTGGAAAATTTTAGCGTCAACTAAGATGTGCAAGTATAGAAATAACCACGTTTAAAAACTTTCAAGGTACAAATTTTGAACGGGCATTGCTTCAGAAGTGGCTGGAATAGGCTAAACAAAGCTACCAGTCAACACTAATCATTTTATGCTTATTGTCTTCATTTGTGGAAAGCTAATTAACAATTATAGAGCAATGTGTGCTTTGTTTCACTACTATAAGTCAGTAATGGCATTGCCAATGACTAGGCAGCATAGTTAATAGCATAGTTTACGGAAGCAGCAATAGGTTATCAGGCAAAAAATTCAACATGGTGAAGTTGGAAGAACAGTATGTGTTCTAATAGCGAACGTAGATAAATTACAATGACTATTCAGGAGCAACGAAGTTTTGTTCGGTTGTTTATTTAATTAACATCATAAAATTAAAATTACAAACAGATATAAACATTGCATAACAGATACAAAATATTCAGTAGCATTTCTAGCTTAAAAGCAGCTGAGAATTTCAATAGTTGTTAATTAGCTGGCTAGCAGCAAGCTGTAGAAACGCGCTAAAAGCGCACTTATAGCTCGTTGGCAGCAATATGCATAAGAATTTGATCCAATCGTTTAGGAATATTGCTTTAGTACCATAAGCAGAAATATTGAACAATTGTGCATATTTTCTGCACAATATTGGATTGATAATTAATTGGTTAAAAATAACATTTTATCATGAAATATTTAATTGGTTTGAACGTTGAAAGTAAACAGCAGAGCATAAGAGAAATTAAGGGAATGAAATAGTTGGTGTTGGCAATTAACACTAAAATTTAAAAAGAAGAGAAGAAAGTATAAATTATTTGTTAGCGTCGTCGTAATTGGAGAACAAAATCTTGTTTCTAAGGAGCGTACTTTATCTTTACGTAGTTCTTGAGTAACACCGTTGGGTAAGCTCTTAATGTACACTTTCTAAGTTAGTTAGAGGGTATCTAAAGCTCAATTTCTTGACCGTCACTAACGGTTACGATTACCTTACCGAACTTGATATCAAAGTAGATTAAATGAGAGATTAAAGGGAAGTACGCCTAGAGTTTTTTAATTCCAGAAAAGCTCTCCGTATTAATTATTTTTAAAATGTTTACATTTTTGAAAATGTGTTTTGTTAGCATTGCGGGATCAAACTTAAGAAAAATACTTTGTCGTCGTAGTATTGAAAGCTCGGGAAGGAAAAAAGCTCCAGATCCTAAGCATTGCTTTTATAATAAAAGCAAAATACCCTGGCAAATACAACCCCCTATTATGTTGCCTGTTTATAGACATTGCTCAAGTATCCATTTGACTTTGCCGGTCCATGGGGAGCAACTCAAAACATTTGCATGCAGAGTTTGCGTTATGGCGTTATTAAGGTTGGAGAATATAAACGAATCTTCTTTCATTACGTTGTAAGAATAAACTTGGAAATTTTCATAACTCAAGTTTGGAGTTTTATTTAAAATTATAAGTATTTTTGTTTATCTTTGAAATTATTCCAAGTTTTATTAACTGCCCTTCTTGGGATACTCACCGAAGATGTTTTTTGCGCGAAAATAAAAGATTTTCCTCTCGAAAACCGGAGTGATCGTGTTAAATTAATTACGCTGTATGCATCTAAAACAATATTTTTATTTAATTTAAATTTATTTCCTTTGCGAACAAAAGTAAAATAAATGTACTCGCAAACAATAATATACTCCGTAATAATACTCTAAATAAAATTTATTGCATAAGTTGACCCCATTTATGATATATAGGGGCTCTTGTTTTACACAGTGTATTACTCCATGTTACAGATTTAAATTTATGCGACCGTTTAAGTTATTCGCGTTAGTGGAAAATCGGCACAAAACGTTTCTTAAATACAGAATATAAGAAAAACCTATGTAATATTTATAAGCAATTTTCGTTTTTAAAAAAAGGTTCCGCCAGCGGAATTTTTATTATAAATAATTTAAATGCTGCACAGGAAAACTTTCCAGTGATACATTCGCAAATATTTTCAAATAACGGCTTTATTAACGTGTAATACATTAATAGAAAGCTCCATCATAAAATTTCCTATAGGGCTTATTACAAAGTTTGCTTAACTTTCCCACTTAGTAACTTACATAATTAAATAAGCTTTTAGTATGCAACCTCTAAACTTTACTTTTAAGCATTATTTACAACTCCAATATTTGTGATATTTAATTCATTAATAAATAATTACGATAAGGCCATCGCTTTCCGCCGAGGGTCACTTTAAATTTACACATCCAACATTGATCAACTTTTTTTTCCAATTCAAAATTCATAGCTTTTTTACCGACCACCGCAAATCACTTTTTCGCTCCACCTTTCCAAGAGGATTCGAACCTCGGCGGCCGTGCTGCGACCGAAGTGAAAGTATCTAATTTTAGTTGCCATGGAAACGCCCTATTTCGCCTACCACCTAGACTTTTCATTAGAAGAATAAATAATTTATAAAACCAACACCCAAATATGAAAATCACAAGAATAACACAATTCAGAAATCGTCAATTGCAATTCAGATTGCATAATTTTTTATTTAAACCTTTTGCAACGAACGGTGCAAATCACTCTTTCCGGTATGTGGAAGGTTTAACAATTGGATACTGAATTATTACAATTAGAAACTTTTCGAATTGTAACTGAAAAATGAAACCGTTATTTATTTGAAATGGTAGCTCGGGCTAATTTTATATGCAATTAAAATCTGTTATTGTATTTTGACACTTTTGTTGTTTTTTTTTTTAACTAAAAAACTAAATAATTTGCAATGGCCTGATTTCCTGAAAAATCCTAAATAAAATATAAGCGTAAGCTTAGCTAAGTTTAACGAAATTTAGAAGTTAATCACAAACCGGAGGGCACGTGAAGCCGACGATCCTTCTAGATTAATGATTCGCTTTTGTCAACAATAAAAAAACAGGTTTATAGGCATATCGGAGGTAAATCTAATTAGTTACCTCGGATGTAAAACAATTAATAATGTGCCAAGTACTAACAATGGTTTCAGATCATCAAATTTGTAGTGTTAGCAACAAATTAGGGACATAAGGACCAGACAACCACCTCTATCCTCGATTATAAATTAAGGAGGTGGAATTCTAGTTTGATCTGCTGCCTTCAGGCCGCACATCACTCAAAAGTGTTTTAGTAATTATTAGGTGAAAGTTGTTTGTTGAAAAGAAGATAAAATATGAAACAAAATCCGGAAAGCAGTAAATAACATAAGCAATTAAAATTCTATTTATAATTAATTAGGAAAACCCTTCAAGTGTAACTCTAGGATTGGAAAAAAAACTAGGTTGAAAAAGTATTAAAATTAAGCGGATGTTATTTTTTTTAAAGAGCTACCATTTCAGCTAGAAGACTTTTGGATTTGTATTGCATAATGGACCGGTTTTTTAAACAGAAATGAAAGTGCAATTTTAATTAATTATGAAAATTAATTACCACAAACTGAAGTGTATTTTTATAAAAAGACGTGATTACTTTTTATTGGTTGTAATTTTGGAAATTCACTTCCTACCTCGGCTAAGCTCAATCGAAATAATTATTACGTAGTCAAGAAAGTTAAGTCTTCACAAAATGCTGTGTTTGGATTCCGGAGGTGATATAATCTACCTATAATTTTTGAATTACCTTTTGGAGTAGAAGAATTTATACAAATTCAAAAGAAAACATGGTATACAAAGCAGAGGAATAATTGAAAGCATTTTGCGAATTATTCTAAATTTGGACAAGAAAAGCTTGAAATTTAGTGTAGGAAGAAATTAAAAAATTTTACCAGCACTGTTTGATAATAACTTTATCCAGGTATAAAATGCAATGATTTCCAATTTTTGTTAATGATTTCCAAGGAATTCCAATGATAAATACTCAAGAATTCTAGTAATTTCCAACCTCTTTCAAAGATTTTTTTTTTATTGAAGAGATTCCCAAGCAATTCCGAAAATTTTCAAATAACGCTAATGATTTTCCAGTAATTCCAATGATTTTTTGAAATAACTCCAATGATTTTGAAATAACTCCAATGATTTCCAAGAATTTCAATGATTTTTATAGGATTCCAGAAATTTCCAGTGAAATTCAAGAATTTCTACTAAATTCTAATAATTTCAAAGGAATTTAAAAAATTTCCATCAAATTCTAGTTATTTTCATGGCATTTCAGCGATTTTCATAGAATTTCAGGGATTACAACGGAATTTCAGAGATTTCCAAGCAATTACAGTGATTTTCAAAAATTTCAGTGACTTCCAACAAATGCTGTTTTAATGATTTCGAAAAATTCCGGCGATTTCTTTAAAATTCCAAAGATTTAAAAAAAATTCTATGATTTTTAAATAAAACTCACACGTAAGTGTTGCTGGGCTACCTACTTGCGTTTGATTAGTATTTTCTAACGCAATAAAAGAAGTACATATTACTGAAATATTCTGAAAAATTAAAATAAAGTGGTAGACGAAAGTTAAACCGCAGTGGAATTCAATAAATTTTGAAAAATTGTAGTGATTTCCATAATTTCTAAAGAATTTCAACGATTTCCAAATGAATTCCAATAATCCGTAAGAATTATTCCAGTAATTTCCAACCTATTTCAAAGATTTTCAAGGAATTCAATAAATTCCCAAAGAATTTCACAAATTTTCAAAGAGCTCCAATGATTTCCAACGAATTTTAATAATTTCCAAGAAGTCCAATGATTTTTCAGTGATTTCCAATGATTTCCAGTTATTTCCAAGGAATTCAAGTTATTTACAAGAAATTGTAAATAAAAAAAATTTAAATGATTTCTAAAGTATTGCAATTCAAGGTTTTCGGAAAATTATTAAGGTTTTATAATGATAAACATAAACATAAGTGTATTATCCAGGTATAAAACCCAAGGTTTTCCAAAGAAATTAGATATTTCCAAAGAATTCAATGATACGCAAGAATTCCAATAATTTCCACCTATTTCTAAGATTTTTAAATAATTCAAGAGATTCCCAAGGAATTCCACCAATTTTAAATAACTCCAGTGATCTTAAAATATCTTCAATGATTTTAATGATTTCCAAGAATTTCAATGATTTTTACAGAATTCCAGAAATTTACAGTGCTTTTCAAGAATTTCCATTAATTCAAATAATTTCAAAGGAATTTGAAAAATTTCTATCAAATTCTAGTTATTTCGATGGAATTCCAGAGATTATCATAAAATTTCAGTGATTGCTAAGGAATTTCTGAGATTTCCAAGGAATTACAATGAATTTAAAAAATTTTATTATTATCTTTTTAAACATGCAAATGAAAATTTGGTTAAATAATTCCTGAAGACCCCTTGTACTTTATAAACAGAAGCCACCCAAACTTCAAAAGGTACGGATCGTAATTCTATTCGAAAATACAGTTGACAAACTTTTTTAAAAACAACCCTGAAGTCGTCCGAACTCGAAAATTACGGATTAAGAAAGTTGGGATCTGGATTTCACCGTTTAAAAGGCTTAAACTCGAAAATCAAATGTTTAGAATTGCAGAAATGTGCCAGTAAATTAAATTCGGCTACAATTAAAATAAATGTGATGTTAACAGTTTCACGGCTGGAAGACAACTGCGACCGGCTTCACCCACTAAAACACATTGCTGATAGAATCTTTACGTTGAATTTAATTTGTGAACCTTACTTATAGATAGGTTAGCAACGTATTATGCAGTTTAAGTTAATAATTTTAAATTTAAATATAAATTTCGATTTTCTTCAAGTAATTTAACTAAAATGCCGCAACTACTCTGAATTCTCGCAATATATGTATGTAGTTATAAGTACTTTAAAGTTTGATTCGCTTAAATAAGTTTTGATATATGCAAAAGGTAGCTTAGAAGCTGCTATTTACAATATTATTAACAGTTGCTTTTCCAACTTTGATAGTTACACATTACAATCTTTATGATACCTATGTTTGTGATTGCTCAAAAGTTATAATGTACATATAATAAAGTTTTTCGATCCAAAGAATAATTATACTGTTTGTTTTTTATACTATTTAAATTCCAGTTCTGAGACAACACAAGCATTGAATAAAATTTGTATTGTGAGAAAAAATTTGAAATATTTTATGAAACTTTAAAAATAAGACCTCGATTTATAATGCACTACCAAGCAGCTGTGTGGCGTAATAAAATTTCCCTCCTTTTTCACACAATGCATCAAAAGTGGAAACTTCAAATTACATTACCGTAAAAAGTGAACAAACGCCTAGTTGGGTTGCATTTCTACAGGAACCAGCTCCTCTTTGTCGACATTCATCCAATTAAATACTCCCGATACCACCCGATATCAATCATTGAAGTTGAGCAATCATAACTTCATTAATAAAAGTGTCGACAGTGCTAATACTCAATGTTATTGATTGTGTCGAAAACAGTTTACGTTTTTATCAAAGAGAAACAAAATTTTAGGTTCACTAAAAATTTTAAAGCAAATGAAATCTGAAAGAGCTTTTAGTTATCCAAGACAGTACTAAGAGAATTATTTTTCTAATTACACTTTTATTTTTAATATTTTACGCTTTTAAAAATTTAAGTGCAGGGCAGTCTCAAATTTTACTTGCTCAAGAGATTAAGTCGCACCAATTTACTTTCTCACCATCGGAGCTTTTTACTTCGGGAATATATCTTGTATGTTATTCCTTGTTGGTGTAACTTAAAAATAGCTTTGAGGAAATTCAATTAGCAAGTACAAATACTTTTGCTGTTACCATTGTTGTGTTGTAACTTGAACGAGTTCTTCAACTAAATTGCCGCAATTCTTTGCAAAGCTTTTTATTTTTTTATAAATGTGTTCAAATCTACGCAATTTATAACTTAAAGTTGTGTATGAACTCATTTCATATTTGTTTTTATCTATTAATCATAATAAATAAACAAGGTGGAAATTTCCGCAGCGAAAAATGCGAGGGTTTCGTTTCAAAGTGGAAAATTAAATAAAAAAAATTGATTTAATTTTTTTGATAACAACCAAATTTTACTTTGTTTCAATATAAAGCAATTTATCTATTTTTAAGGTTGAATATAAAAAACATTTAGTTTTCGTATTAGCATGAAAAATGTGTGAAGGGTGTGAAGATAACCACTCACCCCCCAGAGGATTATGTATCACGTAAAAATTGGAGTTATAACTCACAGGATACGTGCAAAAACAGAGAGTGGGAAAACTTTCATAAACTTGGATGTTTGACAGGAACGGCGTTACGGAATATTGACATAGTCCACCAAATTGTGTTTATAATCCAAACTTAAGGCTTCCCGTATATTTCGGGTAATTTATTGTTTTATATTGCTGATATATTAATTTACTCGCAATATTGGCGGAGTGGAAGCGAACTTAAATTGAATTTTCAATTTTTCCAATTCGTTCCGAAAGTTAGTACCTGCAGGATAAAAAATTTTATCGGCTAGTTTTATGATTACGGTTCTAATTGCATTGAAGCTCCGTGTACGTATTGCGTTGGAGGAGCTTTAAATAAAAGTTATGGCCAACAGTAAAGAAGCAGCAATACAATAACTACTTCAATCATGCACTTGGGAACTTTCTAACATAAGAAATAATAGAATGAAAAATTGTAAAGGGAAGTCATTCTCTATGGTGACTCACAGTTACTTTTACCCTCAGACAACCATTATAACCTGTAAAAGACACGTATGGTTTGAATCTCAAAGGAACGATAAATGTAAGCTCTTAATCATAAATTTGAAAACTGTGAATGGAGCTGCAAGGGGATAAAATCGCCACAAAAATGTATTTCCTTTTTAATAAACACAACGTTTACACAGTCGACGACTTATATTAGCACTTTACTACTTACGTGTAATAACAGTCGGATTATTTCGACATAACGAAAAAAGTTAATAAATATTCCTTAATGTTTGATATTTACTAAGACATAAAGCTGCTATATAAGCAAGATGAATTTAGCGCAGGAAATTAGCTCCGCATGTTGTATTTTAAAAGTTAATTAAGCTTTTTCTCACTTGGAGCAAAAATTTCACACTGATGATTTCTAAAATTAAATTTTTTTAATATATTTTAAATTAAAAATTACCTTTTGTTCAATTTTTCTGCATACTATCTTTATATTAAGAACTCTGAAAAGCGCGCAAAGTTTCTTCTTCAAAAAACGTTAATATTGAAAAATTAAAATTGCTAAAAAAATGAAAATTTATTGCATTGTGACATCACCATAACCGTAAAAAGAAAGAAGGTGTGATGAAGCAAACACAACATCGTAATTTATTTTAAAATTGAGAAAATAACCTTCTTGAAATACCACCTTATCCGTATTAATTTAAAATATTAAGAAAACTCGCGACAACGATCAAAATTCTTGCAATTCTTTATCGTACGAATTTCAGTTTTTCTGCTTTTTTTGCTAATAATTTTGTTCAGTATAATAATTCCAAAACAAGGTAGCGATAAGGTGGTGTATTTTCAACTTTGTTTTTGAAACTTCAATTGAGATAGCTTCCACGAGATCAAACCTCCTGGGGACATCAATAACAATATTTGTATCAACTTACGTGTTATTTCAAATAGCAGCCCTTATACCTTTTAGTTTATATTTGAAAATATAATAATATTAAGTTTACTTCATCCTATAAATTTTTAAATTCTTACGAATCCTTGTTTCCACAAATAAAATTTCAATAGAATAAAATAATTATAGGTAAGTAATGAAATTTAATAATTCTTTCCAAGTTCTGACTGCTTTTTGTTGATTTTCATTATTTTTGATTTTGTGTCTTGTTAACTTAAGTTTAGGTTGAGTTAACTTAAGTTAGGTTAGCTTAGCTAACCATATCTACTAAACAACTTGAAGAGCTACTTCACGGACAGGTTGTTGATGGTGAGCGAGAAGTTGTGGCAGGTGGACAAAGAGATTGCCACAGTCGGTGGGCGTGATACTTGTGGGATTCGCCGATGATCTGAATCTACTAGTGACCACAAAAACGGATCCCGAGCTTGTGGAGGCAGCGAATACAGCGATAAAACAAATAAGGGGACTAGATCGTGGAGAGGAAAAGAAAACCGACAGCCTGGAGTTCCGCCTTGGCCCCTATGTCATCGGTCCCGCACCTAGCGTCAGGGCGCTAGGGGTGGTAATTGATAAACATGTAAACTTCGGCCAACACTTAACCGAAGCCGCAGCCAGAGCGGAGAGAACCAACACGGCGCTAAATAGGCTGATGCCCAATGACGGTGGCAGGAACCCAGCCAAGAGGAGGGTGCTTGCGGCGGTGACACATTCGGTGATTCTGTACGGCCCCGATATGGGCGGGGGCGATGGAGATCCAGAGACCCCAAAATAAGATCCTCAAAGTACAACGAAAAAATAGGCGGGCTTACCTCCGATAGATCTGCTGGCAATAGAGCGCAGAAATAATTACAGAGACAAGACAAGAAACAAGCTCAAGATGGCAAAACAGTTGGGAGAATTCCACTCAAATGATGACCGGATATGGCTGCTTCAACCAATACCTTTCCAAGATCCAGAAAGCAGCAACACCAACATGCAGCTATTGCGAGGTGATTGACATACCCGAGCACAGCCTTTTCGAGTTCCCGAGATGGAAGACGAAGAGAGATATATGATGGGTGTGGACCTCTCTCCGTCGACCTTTGTGGACAAACTGCTAACATCAGAGGACCGTTGAAGGGCCATTGCAGGCCAAGTTGAGATAATAATAAGATGAACGGAAACGCGAGAACATCAACATTCTAGAAGAAACCGCTTAAAGCGCAAGTCCATGGAAGAACTGAAGTAGGATGAATAATCCAACCCTCCACCACTCACTCGATAAGCGAAGGAATACGAAAGCGATATCACAGAGGACGGAGGGATTACCAGAAGACTAGAGATATGCAGACTAACCCAACAGAGCTTTTGAAGATTACTGCACAGCGAAAAAAGACCTGAACGTCGGAATCAAGAAAGCTAAGAAGAAATGTTGGGTAAAAGTATACCGAAACACCTCCGCCCCATGGGAACCTTTACGGTCGACGAACTCAAAGGCAGCGGTCACCACCCGACTGACTGACAAAAGGACTGGACAGAGTACCAGTCGTGGCCCTAAAAACACTGACCACGAAAAAACCGGAGACCTTCTTTTCCGCCCTCAATAAATCTCTTGAAGAAGGGCGGAACTGATACTGAACCAGAGCCATAAACCGTTTGAAGAACAGTCCTCCTATCCTGAATCATGCCGGAAAGCTTTTCGAAAAGATCGAGACGAGAGGAAATCTGTCCGAAATTCAATACGAATTTAGAAAAGGCATGTCCACGGTAAGCTCACTGAAAAAATAGTCAACACAGAGACAGTACTGCCTGGTTTTGACCTTAAATGTGCGAAACGTCTTTAACTGTGCCAGATGGACCCATATACTGGTAGCTCTTCGAGACAGAGGCATCCTGGTTAGCTACCTCTGCGACCAGAACGTTAATTCTCGGAAGAGAAGACGATGCCGAGGAAATTCAAGAGACAGCGGCGTTCGGATGTACAACGATGTTTGTTATTGGATTCTCCGACGACGAATTGGAGATCAAAGGTAACGAGGCCATCGCCATAATCTACAGTGGATCCAACACAAAAGGCTGTAGCTTGTCCTTGAAAAATCAAAGGCAGTCATCATGGTTTCTGGCAGAAGAAGGCTCTTCACATGAAGGACTCCGTAATAGTGCTGGTCGTAAGGCTAGACAAACACCTCAACTTTTCCCAGCACATTAGAAAAGTTCCAACCAAACTCGAGCGCGTTTAGCAACGAAACTGGGAGCGAATCCTCCGAGTCGAACGACGAGCTGCCCTACGCTTAATCAGCGTGTACAGGACCGTATCAAGGAAAGCAGCGCTGGTATTAGCTTTGATACCGTCTGCAGAATGACAGGCCGGAGAAAGGCTCACTCCGGACAAGTGAATACACGAGACCAAGGCGGCTCATACCCAACATCAACAAATGGGTCGCCAGAGGCCACGGTGAGGTAAACTTTCACCGGCCGCAAGTCATAGTGGTTTGGTATCGCAGGAAGATAAGCAATGGAAACCTCTTGGTGGCGATGGATGAAGTTGGAGAAGCCGGTTGGTAGTATCTGGATAGGTTAAGCAACACGGATATAAACGGTAAGAAAATAGCTCTGGTCAAGGTACAGGACGATAAACTCTCGATGCAAACTCACGTCAACTATGCTGGCCAGAGGGCAATGAACTAGATCAGCGAGTTTCCAGCAGGAATCCATGATCCAAATCTGTAAGGGGAGAGAAGGGGAGGAAGCAAAATCAAGGCTTTGCTGACTGATTGCTAAATGCTACAGAACGGCTCCATTGAGGACCCATTTTGTTATGACATCTGTAACCACAAAGGCAAACTTGTTTTTCAAAAATTATGAACTTATTAACTTAGTATAATTATTTTAGTTTTATAAGAAACAGAAAGAGTGCTTATCAACACTCCTAATGGAGTTTATTAGAAGTGGGTTCCTTTTAATATCACCTGAAGGAAGCATTAGCGCAGAGAATAACCTCCAGGGATCACTAGACATTACCTTACCGGTAATCCCGTTTTCATAAAAATAATTTTTCGCTTTAAACTGTTTTGTTATCCTCACCGAAACAGGCAGATGAAGTTCAAGTGTCGATGCGTCGAATTTTAAAGGAGGAGAATAAAAGAAATCTGCACTATTACTGTCCAATCTTGTGAATTTGTGAAAATACTTTGCTGATAGTTGGTTATCAATAAATTACACCACAGCAGTAATCTATTTTAGCTTGACTAAATAATGCTTTCTCTCAAGCGTTTTCAGGCGTCATTTGACTCTCCTTAGACCCCATCCTCACTTTTAACGGCGGGGGAGCAATTTTTACATTTTTAACATCCTCTTCCTTTACAGCATTCAGTGCAGTTTAAAATGTCTTCCCAGATTTGGTGAACCATTAGCATTGCCATTTCTTTAACTCAGAAATTATTGTAACCGTGTAAATGTATTTATTTAATATAATTAAAATAAGAAATACAACTAAGATTCACTGTAACGTATTTTGTATTCAAATACCGACCTAAATAGAGCAACCCTTACGCTTAAACTAATTCTGGACCAATTCTCTATTAAAATGTATATTATACATTTAAAATCTACCAAGCAAACTATGAAAATTGTTAATTAACTCGGTATTTACAAAATATATTTAAATGAAGGAAAAAATTAAATTAAATAAACTCCAGTACGTGACATGGATACCAACGCATGCAAATGAGATTCTTAGTCTTCAAGAACTTTACATTCCGAGAAAAGCTGCTTAAATTTTGAGTGTATGCATTTAGCTTCGTGTCTTTCACGAAAAATTCGAACTGATTGGCTTGGGAGTTGAAATTATGATGAGATTATTGGAAAAACTCAGAAACCGTTCCCCGAGGATAAAAAATGATAAAATAATTGTTACTTCCAGAACCTTCACTCAGGAATTAATTTTTCTCCACTTCCGTATCTTCCAAACCTTCATCGCGTATTTGTCTTTGCTAACTAAAGCTTACAAAACTAAGAATTTCGAGTATTTGTCACAAAATAATAAATCGGGATGAAATGGTAGCCGAAGCGAATAAATTAAAATTTGACAAACGAAGCATTACACGTCGAGTTTCGCGTCATATAACTTTTAGCTTCACATAGCTTTTCACAAATTTAGAAAACTTCTAGTGGTCGATATTGTTAGGTCCGAACGCTTTATTCCCAAAGGATAACTTGCTAGCAGCAGACGCGATGTGCTAAAACCATTTACGAGAAAATTGCTGATGTCAGTAGACAAGATTAAATTGTCTCAAATAACGTAAAAATGCAACAAGCGAAATAAAAAGATTAATAAGCGCTCAAAATATTTTTTTGTTCTTTGCGAATCATACAGCATAATCCTCGCCGACGTTTGAAACTAAAAACTTGAATGAAAGCTAATCGAGGCAAAACAAATTAACATTATTTTGTAACTTTTAAATATAAATGTATTGGGATAATCCTTCAGAATTGGTGCACACATTAAATATTTTTAAATTCTGTAAGCGAGCTGGTGCAGCTAAACAAAAGTTCAATCCCAAAAGATGGAGAAACAATAGTTACTTGCAGTAAAACAGTATGTTTTTGTTGGACAGCAGAAACAAAATGTTAATTTATCCCACCGCTGCCACCAATTTCGGTGGTTGTGTCACCTTGTATACATTTTAATGTTTGAAGTTGTGCATATAAAAAAACTACTTTAGAATGAAATTCAATTCTAAAAATTTTAAAAAGATCTCAGGCTGGGATTATTTCCTCGCTCAATTTAGCAAAGCGTATTTTTGTCAGAAAGAAATCCACGTCAACTAATTGTTAAGGTTCTTTGTGTAACAACAAATAAAGTTTTATTATAGTAAAATGTTGGAAAGCGTAGTTCGCAAGTGGTTTATTTGTTGTATTTACTGCATATTATATTGCGCGCACAAGAAAATATTCCATTAAAATATGAATCGTGTTGAAATCCTGACCTTTGCGTGAACTCTCAACTTTCGCTGGCATAATTTAAGCTATTTCAGATTAATTAAAGTTACGTAAGAATATTTTCGGAAAATGTCAAAAACCAGCCACATTGTAAAGATTAGTTAAGTCAAAGTAAACCAAGAATGTTGAATCTGACACATACTAAAGTGGTCATAATAGAAACTGTCCAAAACAAATAAGACTGTCGTGACATGATCGATTTCAAGTATAAACCAACATGGAGGATATTTTTATTACATTCATATAAAAACCGAAACATGTTTGCATTTAAAATTCTTTCCGCTCGAAGAATCTAATTAGCAAATTTCCTATATTCAAATTGATTTTCACTGGGATTGCTGATAATCTTGCGGGTTCCTGATGAAGGTATAAACATTCGAAACTAGTCGCCCACTAAGGAATATTATCAATGTGGATGATGTATAATGGTATAATATGGTCAAAATTGCCCTTTTGGGAAATAAGGGTTTGATTTATGAAGGCGCACCCCTTAGTAACTTTCTTCGGGAATTATTTAGTTCGTGCCAGGGGTGTATGGTTGAATTTGAAGTTTTAAGATTCCAAACTTCACATTTTCAATTTTTTGTTCGTTATGAAGATTGTTTTTTAGTTAATAATTCAAATTTAGCATACTTTAATCTCGTGGCGTAACATCAAACTTCAAAGGTCCGTTTGAAATAATTTGGGATAATTATAGCAAAACCTGTAATCATAAAAGATTTTATGTGGGCCTGAGGTATTAGTTTAATAATGTCAGAACTTCTTTAAAATGAAATTCTGTATTTTGCCAAAATGTCACAAATTCAAATTAGAACTTTCATTAAAATATTACATACAAAGAGGTTTTATGAGCTTTTATCTCTTAAAAGGGACAAAAGTGCTTTAAAATCACTCGACCCCTAACAATCAGGCACAGTCAGGATTTTGTATTCCTAAATAAAATTTCAAAGAACGAGAAACAAAATGTCATCGTTCCAACTTTTCACAGAAAAGTAAATCAACTTTAAGCATATTAATATTAAAAACTTAATAAAACTTTGAACGAACTACTTTCTGAAAGAAAAACTTTTATTCGGAAGATAACAAATGAATACTAATCGAATAAGAAAAATTAATTTAAAATTGATTAGGAAATTTTAAATTAATTACCTCTTTGTAATATAATTATAATTTTTTATTAGAGTTTTAATTAATTCATAATTATAAAGTGATTAATGAACTTCAAAAGGGTCAAATTATAAGACAACACATTTTCTTTGGCACAAATTACCCTTTAATTATTCATTTTTAATTTAACTTATTTTTGTTTTAGCATCCATAAGAATTAATTCAAAAATTTCCGAAATGGAAATGCTAAATACCAGATTTAAAATATTAACATATTTTCCAGACCTTAATGTGTTATTTTTAAAGTAAAAAGTCTTCAAGCCAAGCCCGGCTTCGAAATGGCAAAAGTGGAAAGCCTGTTATCTTAACAAAAATAAAAACATCACATTTTTTCGGCTAAGTGTTGTATAATTAATTTTATCTAGGTAAAATTTCGGTTTATCCGAGAGTTTTCCCGATCTGAAACCTTGACACTAACATGTTGAATAAACAGTCTTCGGGGAGGTAATTTTTTGCAGAAACTTATTTCCAATTTAACCAATTTCACATTTCAATATAGCGATTATGGTTTATTTAAGAAGTTTTTAGGCATGCGAGCGCTTTTCCGGAAAACATCAAGTCAATCAAAATAAAAGTTTATTCAAATTAAATTTAAAAGTTTTACAAATGTTAGATAAACAAGAAGAAATAAAGCAGTAAACTTGGAACTTTATTGAATTTTTTTTAATCATATTGTTATAACGGTTTAATTTCAGCAGTAAATTATTGTACTTAATTTAAGTTATAATTTAGCTTTAACTTAACAGTTCAGTTAACCGCTGGTGGTAGGACGATCTACTCTTGAGGTAAAGCACCGGATTCGATTCCCTGTATGTATCAACAACTTTGCTCATTAAGTACACTTGCTCGTAGGTCCTTTGTGCTAAGGAACGAACTTTTACCAGATCTAAGATTTAAAACTTTCTAGATTCTTAGGTGTTGATTGGGCGCTAAGTGAAAGTAATACAACATAAATAAGACTCAAAGTTCATTGCTGGCATTTTTAATAGAATTAGAAAAAATTCCTCGAATAAGCAGAGATAAACTGGAATTATTATGTATTTTCGATATTATTTTAAAATTTAGATCACAAAGTAGAAAAACGAAAAATGTGTATCATTTATAAAAGGTAAATAGAATCTACCTTTTTTTAAATTTATTTTGTCGGGTAGAATAATCTTATCTTAGAGTTTCTGCAAAAACCAACAAACCACCGTGTTTCTTTTTTTATATCTCAAAGATTAACGTTTCATTTCGTTTCCTATTTAATTTATATTATTTTTGTATTTTAATGGTCATAAAAATTATTGATTTAAAGCTAATAATAACAACTGCAGCCTCAAGAAAATATTTGTCTATTTTTATCAATTGCTGGTTTAATAATAAATTGGTGGAAAAATAAAAAAAAAATTGACTTGATAATATATAAACAAGCGACATTGTGTTTTCCAATTAACAACCGCAATTAACAAGAATGCCCACAAAACGGAATTCTATCTCAAAAGTGTATAATGGAAAAATTAAAAGATTTTCTTCTGTTTCGGCTAGGAAGGCCCGTTTTCACCGTTCTTCCAGTCTTTCAGATTCAAGAAATCCCTGTTAGGTCTTTTTTCAGGCCTGCTGTTGGAATTCCAATTCGTCTTTGGCATTGGACAGACAAAATTTCCACCAAATGTTTTCTTCGCCTGCTAACATCAGTCCCACGATATTGTCGAGAGTGAGGACGGCTTCCAGTTGCCTCTGGACCCCCCGTCTTTCCTCGTTCCAAAAGATGCTGTGGACTGGATCATCTTCGACAACCCCACAGTAATGCCAGTCGCAGGAGTCCGCCCGCTTGAACCGGTGGAGGTACTAACTCTGGAAACACCCATATCCACTAAGCACCTGCGTTAGTTCATAGATAACCTCGCAATGGCGACCCACTGTCCATCTCCCCTTGTCGGATTCTTGTCATGACTCCTGACTCTCATTGAATGGAAGATGGATCGGTAGGAAGGACGCCAGCACTAATGCCGCATCCATTCAAGTGGTTCTGTACACCCCTACATATGCGCAGGTCATACCTATGTTGCCCTCTTTGTAGTTGGCCACGATACGACTCTCTCGAAGTCTTCGCTTCGAACCGTTTGGTTTTCTCATATTGGGCATCAGTCTTTGCAACGCCTCTGTCAGCACCGCCGCCTTGCTTGCCACCTTAATCGACCTATAAGAGCCTGCTTGAACCAAAGAGTTGTCACCCTCACAAAGCAGGATCAGTCTGGCTATCTTCCAGTTGGTAGAATAACTTCTGTTCGCCAGACGCCGGCACATATCGGGCCCTGGTGATTTATTGGTCTTCACTTTGCCCACTGCGGCCTCCAGTTCTTCTTTGGTTATAGGTGGGGACTTCACCCGTCGGCGCGGCGCTGGGGAGTAGTTGAACGGTGGGTACAAGTGGAAAAGGACCCCGACGATAGTTCTAAGTCTGACCTCGATCAAGCTGGGAATGATCGGTCTGCCCAGTCTTCTTGTCGCGATGTGGTAGGCCCCCTTCACACTTTTCCATCTACCTCCTCTATTAGATCTTTCAAATGTTGGCGTTAGCTGTCATTTATTAACATTCTTAGCTCTGCTAGTAGCCGCGTCAGTTCCAGTTTAGCTTCCTCCGCTCTTAATATTCTCCTTTAAACATCAGCTGATTCAGCTATGAATATCAGATGATTCAGCTCTGAATATTAGCTGATTCAACTCTGAATATTAGCTGATTCAGCATTTTCAACAGCTGAAGCAGAGTAATTTCAGCTGGTTTTCAGCAGCCAAATTAGCAATTCAGCAGCAATTCACCTTCTGAATCAGCTGTATTTCAGCAGCTGACTCAGCTCAATAGCTAAATTTTTAGCTGACACAGCGTGTTCGCAGATGATATTTACCACAAAATGTTACGTGGGCAGTTAGGTTAGACCTAACCTAACTAAGTGTTTTCAAGTAGTCTTCTGTGAGGGATTTAATTTTTGGGGTTAGGAAACCAATAACTGCATTCTATCTCAGTCTTCTATCTCAAGGTCACTATTTTGCGCTAGAATCTTCTGATTCCAAGGTGGAGAAGTCTTGATTCCGGTTTGATTTATAATTATATGGGTTATGTTATTGTTCCGGTGCTTGGAAGGATCTATTTGGTCGCGTGTTGATTTATGAGTATACAAATATTTTTATTTTCTTGTTAGATTGCTCTCTCTGCCTGACGAGATTATCATGCGGTTTTGGGCTATTTGGTGTGTTAGATGCCTAGTGTGATTTTACACTGAGGAACTCCCTGGACATTTGTTACCGGGCTTGTATATGGCAGGAAAATAGGACGCGTTGTAGTCCTTGAAAATTGTGGCTTTTCCAAGCACAGTCTCCGTCTCTGAAATTTGAAGAAAATTGGAAGAGAAGGTGGATTGTAGTTGAGGGTTTCGATTTTTGTTTCTAGGAATTTGTGTAGAGTCGGTCCTGCGGTAAAAGCTCTCAAAGTTCAGGGAGGTTTAGGAAAGGATTTTCACCTAAAAACGATTCCTTTTCTTGCCTAATCTCTTAAGGTATCTTCTGAATTCCCATGGCACAAATACATGGCAGGCTGAAGACTGGAAGTTCTCAGATATGATGTTTTGTCTTTTCTAAAATTATCCGAAAAAATGACTTCAAAGATTTGATAAATTCTATAGAAAATGATACTTTCGATAGTCTTGAAGGAGGTACAAACGGTTTTAAATAAAGTGCTACGAATATTTTACTTACTCGCAGCAAGATGAATTATAATGAAGACGATTTTAAATGAAATTATACGTAAATATTTGAATTACCATGTATGTGCTGATTTATTTCGAAAAAAATTAAGACTTTTAGGTTTGCAGTTCGTTTATTAGTTACACATTAATGTGACAACTTTGGGTAAGTTTAAGTAAATGCATTCTAGCAACGTAAGCAGTGTATTAGTGTATTATGTAGTTTTTTTTTTATAAAAACTTATATTTTTATATTAACCGCAGTAGATAGTGGGCCTTAATTTTAATAGCTGAAAAGTGGTCGTATTCTAACTCAGTAAAGTTCGTCTAGTTAGACTGCCTTGCTAGTTTAACATCAGAATTAACAAGTTTACCAGCAGCAGCAATTTCTGATAATTTTTTTCTTAAAATTTTCCCTGTAGAATTTTTAGGAATTTCGTCCAAAAACCTAACTCCTCCGTGAAGACGTTTTTCAACCGATATCCGTTCTGCTACGTAATCTATCACATCTTGTTCGCAGATGTTTGAATCTTTTTTTTTAACAACAAATGCCATTGCCAATTGACCATTTCTTTCGTCTGGAATTCCAATTACTCCACACTCCTGGATATTTGGATGTGAGAGTATAATCGATTCCAGTTCAGCTGGCGGGACCTAAGATAATGAACTGACTTGCTGTGCAGAATCTCAAATCATACTTACTTGAAAACCCTTATACTTAATTAGTTCCTTAATTCGATCAACGACATAAAAAATGTGCTCTTCGTCGTAATACCCAACATCACCGGTACAATAGAATCCTTCTTCATCGATGCTATCCTGAGTGGCTGTTTCATTCCCAAAATATTCCTTCATTACCACCGAACCTTTAAAGCAAATCTCTCCTACTTCCAAAGGTCCTAAACTTGTTTTGGTTTCGATACATTTAATTTTTGCAGATAAACCAGGCACAAGAACACCTACACTGCCTGGTGTATTTTTGATATCAACAGTTTGGTAAGTACATACTCCAGTCGTTTCCGTAGTACCATATAACTGACGAATTGTGACGAAAGGTAATCTGAAATTTGACTAACATTAACATTGATCATTTTGGGAAAAAATCCTACTTCTCGTTGGCGTTTTGGTGTAAATTTGACCCTACCGGTGCAGCTCCAACGGAAATGTACCTAAGACTGGAAATGTCGTACTTTTCCAATAGAGGTGTTTTTACCAGAAATAACAAAACGGAAGGAACTAAAACTAATTGAGTCGCTTTATAAGTTTCGATCGAATTTAGAAATACCGCAGGCGAAAACTGCTTTATGATGACCATCTTGTAGCCGCCTGGCACTGCACCCATAAGAAAGCCTAATCCAAGTATGTGACAGAGTGGCACAAAACATGGAAGAACATCGTTTTCCCGCAGGTTAAGGTATTTAGGGTTACTAAAATTAACCATTTCCGAATTTGTTTAATTATTTTGTGAATGTATAGGCTTACGATGGATAACCCATTGCACCTCGGAGGTTTTCGTGGGTTAATAGGACTCCTTTTGGTAAACCCGTAGTACCCGACGACAGTAAAACCAAAGCACCTTGTTCTGTATCATCAAATTCTGCTGGTTCGAAAGAGTCGACGTCCACGCTTACGCTTTGGACGAAATCTTCAATACTTTCATAATCGCAATTGGTATCACAATTTCTCTCTAATAAAATAATATGGTTGGTAAACTCCAGTTGGTCTTTTAAGTCCAATATTTTTTCAAGTACTTCCTCGGAACAAATTATAAGTTTTGGTTTCAAAATCTGGAGGGCATGTATAAATTCTCCTAAAAAGAGATATAACAATTCAGTGGTAGGTATTTGGTCATATAGTAAAAGTTACCGGTAGAATATGAAGGGTTCAATAAACCTGCGATTATTCCCAGATAAAGCGACGATAAAACGGGTACGGTGTAGTTTATAGAGTTGGCACTTATGATTGCAATGGTGTCATTTTGTTGTATCGAGAACGTTTTTAGAACTTCTGCAAATTTAACGCTGAGTTCCAAGAATTTTCCTCTGGTTAAACTTTTGTTCGTAACAGCGTCAACCTGGCAAAAACAGTTTAAATGTGATCAGTTGCCCCCAACCTTTTTGGTTACTTACGTGAATAATTTTGTCTCGATTTTGGATTTTTAAACAATTATAGAAGTATTTTCCAATGGATTCCTTAGGTATATCACCATATTGATCTTCATCACTGTGAATAATAAGAGACGGTTCTGAAGGCATTGCTTTTGCTTTGAAGTTTCAAATTACAATAAACACCCCAATTAAAAGAAAACTCTATTTTTGCAATTAAATATATTGGAATTTTTATAATTTTTAAATAAAATGTTAATGACGAGCATGAGGTAATGGACCATAAAGTGCATGATCTTATTTCGATAAGATACAATTTATAGTCGTCGCAAGCGAGCCGGGTCAAAATGAAGACTTGGAAATTTAAAAATTATTTATTTAGAAATTTATTGTAAATTTAATTTTTTTTAAATTAATTACAAGGCATTGATGTGTTCTGGTTAGTACTGACTTTCAGAACAAGCTGTATTATAAGTTTAAATCCGGCGATATAGAAATATTGTCATTATTTCAGCAGATTTTCAATTTTTGAAATACAAGAAATTTATAATAGTGTTTTTCCGATATTTTTACTCTAATTGGTCTACAACTTTTGATTTTACCTAATATAATTGGCTTTTATAAAAGAAAACAGTATTGCAAGAATAAAAATGCTAGAAATGTCATATTATGAATATAACAGGCAATAATTATTTGTTTTACTAGTAATTAATGCTAATTAAGTAATGGCATAATAAAGATAATGTTATAAAAAATATAGCATAAAAATGACTAAATACATTGTAATACAAATATTATTAAAATTATAATAAAATCTGAAAAGAATACTTGCCAGCCCACGAAATCTCATCAGAGGGCATAATCTCAAATATCAAAGACTCAAATTCTTAAATTTTTACATTTATTTTGAATGCGCATGCATTATTGATACTCTATAATTTTAATATTGATTCAATCCTGAAAACAAGTGATCAAATTTCCCAGGAAAAAATTATTTTATTTGTTCAAAACCAATTCATAATTTATTCTAATATATTGGGAGGTAATCCAATATGTATATAATTGGAATTCACAAAAATCTAGACGAATTTCCGAAACTTACAAATCATTGGAATTCCCTGGAAATCTTTGAAATTCTTTTGAAGTAATTTAATTCTTGGAAATCTTTGGAATTACTTGGAAATCACTAGATTTTTGAGAAGATTATTGGAATTTTTTGGGCATCTCTAGAATTCCTTGAAAATCAGTGGAATTCTTTGAAAATCTCTGAAACTCTCTAGAAAACATTGCAATTCCTTAGAAATCATTGAAATCTTATGGTAATATCTGAAATTTCTGGTAAATTACTGCAATTCAAAAATATCTTTGGAAATTTTTGAGACTTGGAAATCATTGGAATTCTTCGTAAATCTCTGGATTAATTTAAAATTAGAATTATTTTAAAATCATTGGAATTTGTCAGAAATAATTCAAATTCTTGAAAATCCTTAGAAATTTCTGAAACTTAAATCATTGGAATTGCTGAGAATTCTTTACTATTCATTTAAATCTTAATAATCTTTTCAATTCCTTGGAAATTACTGGAATTCATTGGTAATCACTAATCACTAAAATTCCGTTTAAATCATTCAAATTCTTTGGAAACCTCTGTAATTTATTGGAAATCACTGAAATTCTTTAAAAATCTCTTGAATTATGAAGTTTTTGAAATCACTGAAATTATTGAAAATTATTGAAATATTTTGGAAATCATTGGAATTTCTTGAAAATCACCGGTTTCTTGGAAATCACTGTAATTCCTTGAAAATCATTGAAATTCTTTGGAAATCTCTGGAACTCCTAGGAAATTAGAAATATTTAAAAATCATCGGAATTTGTCAGAAATAATTTGAATTCTGTGAAATCATTAGAAACTTCTCAAACTTGTAAATCATTGGAATTGTTTAGAATTCTTTAAAAGTCATTAAATTCTTGGTAATCTTTGAAATTCCTTGGAAATTATTGGAATTTGTTGGAAATCATTTGAATTTCTTGGAAATCACTAGAATTTCTTGCAAATCACTGGAATTACTTGAAAATTATTGGAATTCTTAGGAAATCTCTAGTATTCCGTGCAATTGGAAATCTCTGCAACAGAGCCGGATTAAGGATTATGTGAGAAAAGTTTTGAATTTTCAAGGTCAACCTCGCTTAGATCAAAAGGAAATTTTTTAAAAGTACAGTTGTACTGTACATACATTAGCATTTAAAAGCATTTTGTTTCTTACTTTAACCCTTTTGGTCACGGCGTTCGTTTAAACGAACACAAAAAGTATGTGTTTTTAAAAAATGATATTAATATTCTAAAAATCTTTTAAAAAAATTATATATTACTTACGTATTATCATTTTGATTGTTTTTCTTAAAAAACAGAAAGTCGTGACCGAAAGGGTTAAAAAACAAATTTTTTTCTGATTTAAATTTTGTTGCCTTTAACTTTTTGAGGCCCCTAAAATTTTGCAGGCACGGGGCTGCAGCCCCCTTCACCCCTGCTATTCCTTGGAATTCACTAGAAATCTTTTTAGCAATCTTTATAATATACCACAGAAATTATTGGAATTCTTAGGAAATCACTGTAATTTCATGTAAATCAATGGAATTCCTTTTAAATTACTAGAATTCTTTAGAAATCTCTAGAATTTTTACAAATCTCTTGAATTAGCAAACTTTGGAAATCACTGAATTATTTGAAAATATTTGGAATTCTTTGGAAATTACTGGAATTTTTTGGAAATCACTGGAATTCTTGCACATCATTGTAATTTTTTGGAAATTTCTGTAATTCCTTGAAAATCATTGTAATTCTTTGGAAATCTCTGGAATTCCTTGGAAATCACTGGTATTCTTAGGAAATTTGAAATATTTTAAAATCATTTGAATTGGCTAGAAATTATGGGAATTCTTGGAAATTATTAGAAATTTCTGAAACTTGGAAATCTTTGGAACTTTTTAGAATTCTTCGAAAGTATTTAAATTCATGGTAATCTTTAAAATTACTTGGAAATTATTGTAATTTTTTGGAAATCACTAGATTTTCTTGAAAGTAACTAGAATTTTTATAAATCTTTGGAAATCATTGAAATTATTGTAAATTATTGAAATTCTTTGGAAATCACTGGAATATCTTAGAAATCACTGGAATTCCTTGAAAATCATTGGAATTCCGTGCAAGTCATTGGAATTCTTTGTAAATCATTAGAATTTTAAGCAATCTATGCATATTACTGAAATTATTGGAATTCCTTCGAAATTATTGGAATTCTTAGGATATCACTGAAATTTCTTGTAAATCACTGGAGTTCTTTGCAAATCATTGGCATTCTTTGGAAATATCAGGAATTTCATGGAAATCATTAGAATTTTTATTGGAATTCATTGGAAATCACTGAAATTTCTTGGAAATCACTGAAATTACTTGGAAATACGTTGAAATGTTTGAAGATCTTTAAAAAATTTGGGAAATATTTGGAATTCCTAATCTTGTCTACACAAATTTATCAGGATATTCACCGCCTGTGTAGGTACGTGTTTGATAGCTTTAGGATGTAATGTGTTGACTCGGTAAACGAAAAAATAATATACCACAACAGATGCTAAAGTTAACATAAATAAATCAAAGAAGAAGAAGAAGAGTAATTTTACTGTGTAAATAGTAAGAAAATTGAAGGTTGGCATAATATATTTCAGTCCATTAGTCGGATCCAAAATTCTTGTAAAGTAAACTACTTCTTACTTCTTGATCAATAATTTGCCTCGCTGGATCAGGCGTCTAAAATCAACAGAAATACAATAAAGTTTGTAAAAAATTAGTTAAGAAGTTTAATCTTCATAATTAATTAGTTGCAATTATATTGTAGGAATAAAAGATTATAAAGTTAAATAATTGATTATAAGGTAAAGAAAATATTCTTAGAGAGCAAGAAGGTTTTTGAAATCGGGCCTTTACACATAGTGATTACTCTGACTTACCTGTGATTTATTAGAAGATTAAGTGGTAATTAATTGAAAATTCAATCATTGTAATTATTATACACTAAATATTTCAAGAATTAATATTACAAACAATACGTTTTTACCCTAAATCTTATTTTATTTCATCATCGGCCTAAATACTATTAATAATGGAATGAGCAATAATCTAGATTTCACTTTACTTATTATTAGAATATTTGAATTTGTTAGTGTTGAGCGGATTTGAATGCTCTCTCCTATATTGTAGAGTCTGTGTTGGGTGAATTAAATTTCCTGAACTAAATAGTTTCGGTGAACAGAGAGTAGTGAAATATTTTGTTAAAGCAATTAAACGCAGGACGTTTTTACATTCAAATTACGTTCAATTTTAGTCAAACACAACAACGGTTTCATTAGTTTTAATCAATCGATTTGGGTATTTTGTGTAGAGGTAGGTACTCTACACGAGGCAATAAAAAGTTTTAGGGGCTTAACATAAGTTTTTGTTAAAAAACACTTAAGGTTTTATAAATGCATGAGTACTTAGGTAACCGTAGAAAATTTTCACGCTGGGGCACGTTACCAATTTCATATTAGATATGGGTTTATGCATTACACTTATCTTAAATTGTGTAGACTACTAAAACCATGTTGAAAAAAGCAGCAAATTGCTTATATGATACATTATAAATAAAAATAAGCTCATCATCGAGGTATTGCTTGAAGAATGTCGTTATAAATTTGAAAGAGAAACTGTCTAATCCTAACCTTATTTTATATACCTTGGGGCCATAATAAACTGTCAAAATCAGGAAGTATTGATATAGTGTGGTAGGGTCTAAAACCTCAGAATACTTAACCCTCGTCTTACACGTCAGTAGAATAAAGATGAAAATATCGATTCGTCCTTATACAATATGCGTTACTTCTCACACAAAAAATGTAAATAGCAGGTAAACAAAATGCTGCTGCTTACATTGCTCATTTCCAACAGCGCGAATCCGGATTCAACTTCCCCGACACAAATTTTGAACTTTAAATTCCGGAATCAAATTAGTATTTTCTAAATTATGCTAGGTACTTCGTTATCCTGATTAATTTGTCAAAATTAGTCAAAAAGATGTCATATTATTCATCAGGGGATAATAATGCGTTGCAAGATTTTCTTCAAATTGGAATGTCTGCTTTTCATTCTAATTCAATCTGTAAGTTGATTTAGACAAATATGAAGCTCCCTGTCATGTTATGCATCGCTTGCCAATGAATATTAATTAATTATTCCGTTCTCTAAACTACCTCCACTATCAAATTTATTGGTTTTATTTAATAAAAACACAATAATGCTATTAATATCGTAAAACCTGCAATGCTGTTTAATTAAAATGGACTGGCTATCAATTTAAAATTTCAAACGAATGAATTATTAATAAATATTTCCAAGTTGATTATTGATGTAATTGACGCCCGCCCATTTTGATGTTCGCATTAGTTTCCGGAAACTTGCCATAAACTTTGAATATAATTGACTATACGTCTTTATGCAAAGTTGGCAAAATTGTAACACGACGAACGTTAATCATTTCGAAATTCTGTTTTCTATGTTCTTGTTCTGCACAATAATTAATAATTAAAAGTCATTATTTTCAAGACAATTGCAATTTTGTAGTAGTTACCCATTGTACTCGAAATTTCATTGAACAATGTAATTTTGTTAAATTTTTCCAACGAAAATCGTTCAAGACACAGCTTTGTCCTATGTAAACCGCATCGCACCGCAGGAGCATAATTGATATCCGTTCTGCCTCACTTCGCATTTTATTTACTGTTCAAACTCGCATTGTTTACAATTTATGTAAATATTTAAATTTTATTATGAGTAGACAATGCAAGTAATAATAATTCCATTATAAACTTTTTCTCGGTTCAGTTCTATCTTAACAAATTTGAACTGTAGTACTCAACTAGAAAATTATTTACCTAGCGAGCTTTTGCTGTAATAATATCAAGTTAAACACGTTTCTGCTTTCTAAGTAAATAATAGATTACTAAACTACCACATAATTTATAGCAGCACATTCAATATTATTCTTTCTGCACTGTTAACGTGTTTTTTGTAACGTGCAGTTAAAATACACATCAAGATTTTTATTTTTCTGCCATATTTTCTTAGCACGAGAACAAAGTATCAAAATCTGATTACATTTTCTCATTTTATCCTAAAGAAATCAGAATTATTATAAAATTATTTACCCGGCTCTCCCGGTTTAACGAACCTACTTTAATTGCAGTAATGCTATACCCCCAGACCCTCCAGTCTGCATTGCATGAAATGTATTTTTGTGCAATAATCTTATTGTCCGGGATTTACAAACGCAGGGGTACGGACGCCAAGGAGAAGGATATTATGTTTAAGGAGATTCCTGAATAGTTAATGAATCTTGTGATTACTGCTTATTATTAACATCCAGATTCCTTGTTTGAATAGGATTTGCCTTCGAACTGTGAAGATAGGAACTTTGAAGAATAATTTCAAAAAGCCTTGAAAGCGAGCTTTGTGGGGCTCTAACCAGTGGTGGCAGATTTGGCTTGCGCATGAAAAAGTGGGCGCCTTCAGGCAAGCAGGTTTTATTTACTATAAGTTATATTTAAAATTTACAATAACAGCTTCGCCATTTGGGCTCCACGTTGCGTCATTGGTGGCTGTGTCTGTTATGGTTTTGCGTGTATTTGTTTTCTGAAAAACAAAGAAAACACGTTGGTAGTATTTACTAGGTGTGGGGGAGAGAGACTACCCAAGGTAGTCTTTGACCGAGTATTTGCCAAACCCTTGAAATAAAGGATTTACAGAGGCCTCCGAAGCTTCGTCGAGTTTCTCTGCTACACTTCGGATAAACTCTTTGATGTATTGCAGTTTGGAGTAGCCATTGGACCTTCATGGTTAGCCCCATGGTGATATTTTGCACCACCTGGAGTTTCTTGATTTGACTAGCCGTCGGGTAGCCCCAGACCGGTCCTGCATACGTGAAAATGGGCATGACAATGATTTTCGGGGGGTAAATATCCAGAAAAATTTGTGTACACATGACTCGGAATTCTAAAGATTTCAAATAATTCCAATGATTTCCAAGAATTCCAATGATTTCTAAAAAATTCGAAAGATTTCCAATGAATTCCTGGGAATTCAAAAGAGTCCAAGGAATATCTATAATTTCCAATTAATTCCAGGGATTTCCAAGAATTCCAAAGATTTCTGTTGAATTCCAAGCATTTCCAAGAAATTCTAATGATTTCCACAAATTTGAACGATTTCCGAGAATACCAAAGATTTCCAAGAATACCAAATAATTCCTAGAATTCCAAAGATATCCAATTTTATATTAGTGACCTTTTAATAGTGATGAGAGCTACATATACAGCCGTCGTCGCGCATGATATTAGAAAATAATTAAACTTCTGTGATTAGATATTAATCTGAAGGGGTAAATTTTTTGACTATATTTGGAATTCATGGAAATCCTTGGAAATTTCTGGAATTCGTTGAAAATCATTGGATTTCCTTGGAAATCATTGAAATTCTTTGGAAATCTGTGGAATTCCTTGGAAGTCACGGGAATTCCTTGGAATTTTTTGGAAATCTCTGATATTCCTTGGAAATCACGGGAATTTTTGGAAATCACTGGAATTCTTTGGAAACACTAGAATTCTTGGAAATCCCTAATATTTTTAAAATCTTTGGAAATCCGTGGAATTCCTTGGAAGTCATCGGAATTCTTGGAAATCATTGGAATTTTTTGGAAATCATTGGAATACTTTGAAAATTGGTGGAATTGTTAGGAAATCATTGAAAGTATTCCAATGACTTCTAAAGAATCTCAAGGAATTCCACAGATTTCCAAAGATTTTAAAAAATATTAGGGATTTCCAAGAATTCTAGTGTTTCCAAAGAATTCCAGTGATTTCCAAAAATTCCAGTGATTTCCAAGGAATTCCAGAGATTTCCAAAGAATATCAATGATTTACAAGGAATTCCAGTGATTTCCAAGAATTCCATTGACTTCCAAGGAATTCCACAGATTTTCAAAGAATTTCAATGATTTCCAAGGAATTTCAGTGATTTTCAACGACTTCTTGAGATTTCAAATATTTCTTGAATTCAAAATATATTCAAAGAATTCCAAAGATTTCCAAGGGAATTCCAACCACGTGTACACAACTTTTTTGGAATATTTACCACTTGATGATTTTACTTAACCTTCCTTGCTTTAACTTTGTTTCCAGTCGTGTTTGGGTTTAGCCCCTTGAGCCAAGTACGGGGCATCATTGTGATTGTGGCTTAGCTTTTATTTGTTTAGGTTATTGCGAGCTTACAATGTACGCGGTGTCGTCCGCGTACAAGATGCACAGTGGGATTTGTGGCGGCTGAAAAGTGGTATTGGTATGTTGCGTGCGTAAAAACTGTAGACTCCCGGACTCTATAAGTTTCTCGGTAGAGCGAGAGCCATAAAACATACTACTGCACTTATTGACGTCGAGCACACACGGGGGAACGGTAGCAAACTACGGTTACAGATTTCACCGAAATTTTTGCACTGGGTGGTAGGTAATGGTCTATATTATAGTGGATATAAATAATAAAATTTGCGGATGGTCCAGTAGTTTTCCCAAAATTAATAAAAACTCTGTATCCGAGATTTGCCGTGGTTGCGCTTGTCAAAACTCATTAAAAACATCTTCCGGAGGGCACGGACCTCGAAAAATGACGAATTTCGAAGGCTGGGATCCGAGATTTTCCAATGTCACGAGCAGGGAAAACCGCCCGGAGCCGCCCGAAGGGAGTGCGTACACCCTTGTGTAAATTGTTACGAACACTGGATGACTAATGCACTCGTAAATGCAGAAACTAGAACGATGTTATCACTTGAATGAACATGAGCTCTCCCCACCAAAATTACAATTGCCATAACCTAAGTGGAGCACACGTACCGGCAATAGAATGGCTTTTTAAAGCTTACATGAAGGTAAACTTGTAAAATTTACATCAAAAAGCCGATTTTCAAAATTAAATTGTGAAGTAACCGTTGGGCCGATTTTATTCATCCTCACCTCATAAGAAAGCTAAAATTGTGCTCTTTCAGAATATTTATTAGTTTTCTTCCCTACTTTAAAGGGGGATAGCCGTAGAATAATGTCCATAAAAAGCTTAAAATCCGCAATTCTGTTTATTTCTTGGTGAATTCCACGAAAATGCTGAATTTGAAATGATCAAATTACGTGACTAGCTGAAATTCATGCATGTCCTTAATTTACAGGTATTTCACCCAAACATGGGTGAACTTTGTTGGTAGATGTTTTTCCAGAAAGAAGGCGCAAAATTAAAACTATGCAGTTTGACTGACTATAACTTCTTAATGGTAAGTGATATCAATAAATACTTACTAAAGTTTTTTGTTCTAATTTGTAATGTAAACAAAAAAGGTTTCTTAAAAAATTTTCAAAAAACATTCCTAAACAGAGTTATGATCAATTATTCCCATTAATGGATGCCATATTAGATTAAAATTGTTACCCAGTCCACCTGCCACAAATTTAATCAAAACGGTCGTACAGTTCAGCTCCACTGAACCGGAAAAGTTCCGGTGATCTAAAGCTTTTAAAATATCTCGGAAATCCAAGGGTAGAGATGACGGAAAATTGCTGTTATCGAAGATTGGACGATTAACAATGAAATTGAATTACGACAAAATTAGGATAGACGAAGGTGAGGGGTAAGGGAATGATACTTGCTTGCAAACTTGAGAAAATCGACACTGGAAGTTGACAAGACACGTAGTTTTTCAATGATTGAATAAATAATAATTTAATTCGCACCTTAAACCATCTGCAAAGTCAAGATGCAAGATAGGCTATCCAAATAACATACAATGACGAATCGTCAACAGGTAAATCAACAATTGCTTGAAAATGCAATGCTAGAAAGCCCAATGCTAGAAAATTCGAAACCATTTGAGTTTCTGATTAAATTAATTTAAAAATATACCAAATAGCATTTTTTTCATTTACATTTTTACAGCTACACCTTATTGATTCAATTTATCGATAAATAATAATAAATGCATTGAGTCCGATAAGGTAATCAGTTAACAGTTGATAATATGCAATTTTATCTACACTCGGGGAAGGCGCAGCTTATCATTATCTCGCTTTTTCATTCATCAACCAATAATGATTTTAGTCTAGCTTGAACTACATTGCGAATTTAATTTACACTGAATAGGTAAGCAATCAAAAAATTATCCTATTCCATTTTTTTTTGTTAAATTTTTGGTATAGTTAGAAATGTATGACCTGAAAAAGAACAAACCCAATAACGTCGAAAACTGGACTTCTCTTGATGTTTTCAACTGGATTGCGGAAACTGCAATTCTTAACAAACTGAGTTTTAATACTTTCAATGCCAAAAAGTATAACTACTTAAATGGAGAGAGTTTAAAAAAAATGACCTTAGAAGCCTTTTGGGATCTAACCCAAAGTCGCGAAGGTGGTTTGAAAATGTTCAAAGCTAAACAACTTCTTTTCAGTGAGTTGAGGAAAACAGGTTAAATTAGTTCATTTATGAATGAAATATATTGAAATTTTTCAGGACACAAAGTTGGAAGACCTCGTAAAAAACCACGAGATGATCATGAAGTCAAAGGTAAGTTCATGATTTAACATTTTGTTTTGGTAACTGAATAAAATATGATTTTCAATTTAGAAAAACCCTATGGAAAGGTATGGGAATTTATTGGAAAATTATTATCAAATAAAGACACTTGCCCAAGTCTAATAAAATGGGATGATTACGAAGCGGGGACGTTTAAATTCGTTCAGCCTAAGAAAGTCGCAGAACTGTGGGGTTTGCGAAAAAAAAATGAAAAAATGGACTACAACAAATTCACCCGAGCGTTGAGGTAAATGTCTACTTTTTCTCGTTTTTTTGACTCCTAATGTGCTTATTTTACAGGTACCACTACAAAAAGGGATTTCTCATCTCAGTGGGAGAAAAACGATTAGTTTATAAATTTGGCCCCAAGGCCATAGAATTTAGGAACAAATTTAAAAATATGGAAAGTTAGTAGTTTTTATATATATTGCTGTGTATTTTTCAAATTACGATGGTTATTATTAAAATTTTAAAACTATTAATTCTTATGTGAATTTCTGTCCGTGATCATTATAAATTAAATGATAATTGAAAGAGTAAATGAGATCCATAAACTTGAGTGAGGTAGAAATTTTCTTTTTAGAAATGGCCAGCAATTATTATGTCAAAGGTCTAGCAGTTTTACTTTAACAATTGCACTGCTAACTTCCCAAGAGTGCAATTTTCCTCTTGTAGAAAATAGAAGAAAAAGAGATCTCTATGCAAACATTTAAATTTGGGAAACTTAAAAGTGAGCATTAAATTTTGAACATCCTGTGAATTTAACATGAATAAAAGTTATTTCGGTAGATTTTGGATAGAAGCAGTTTAAATCTCCTTTTAAACTTAAATTTTTCGAACGTAATTCAACGGTAAAGCGTAAAAAGTTTTATAGTCTTACCCTATGCGTATTGCTTTCACGTTTTCACACTCAAGTCCATGTCTGTCATATACATGAATGCCTTACAATAAAAGTTTGTATCTTATTGTAAAACGGTGTAGGTTTATTCAGCAAATAATTTAAATTTCCGATTACGTTTTATCGTATTGTGCGGTAGATTAAATTATTTTAGGTTACCAAAATTTAATCAATGTTTTTTATTATGCTTCCAGAGTAACCAACCAATTTTCAATTTAATTTATATACTTAGAAGATATCTATTTGTATTCCAAACCAACAACTTAAACAGATTTTATTAATTTAATTATGACAAGTTTGTATAGGTAGTTTTGAAGTAATTTGAATAAGTAATGAAACTCTTGGTAAACAATCATTACTAATATGTGATTGTACTCATCAAATTTCCATCGTGAAATGTTTAATAAAACCTGGAACAAATTTTATTATCCCACTGTGCACTTCCTGCAAAGATCAACAGAAAGAATGTAAATAGAGTCCCGTATTCTAGTAAGGGGCTAACCTTGCTAGATGTATGGCCCATATACTGTTTAAAATTCACATTTTTGCATTTTAAACCCGTTTTAAATAAAGTACTAATTAATAAATATTTTATTTACTTGCAACCAGAGGTTTTAGTCAAATTTTGAAATTGTAAGTAGACAAAGGCTATTTTTGATAGTGAAAAGAGAAAGAAAAGTTTTTAAGGACGAAGCCTGGTGATACGGTTATATACAAGAGAAGGCCTTAATATTTTTAATTTACAATTTCCGGACTGCTGTCCGCATTTAGTAGCAACATTTGCATTCCTTTAAAGTAAATTGTCAAAAATATAAAGCAAAAATTCAAACCGGGGGGTCTGGGGGGTGTGGAACACCCTCCAGTGCGGATCACAGGATTCCCAATCTTCTAAAATACCTGGAGAATACAGGAAATTTATTATTTTACAAATTTCGTCAAGAAAATCGGAGGATTTTTTTTTATTAAAAATTTTATTTCATTTTCCTAGCTCGCTGAATTTAGGCAAAAATTTTTTGCATTACTTTACAAGTTAATTGTCCAAACTATGCAGTTAAAAATAGACATTCGGAGTCCGGGGGGAGGGGGGTACTCTTCAGTAAATATCACAGGGTTTCTGCTCATCTAGGAATAAAATCTGGGAAACAGGAAATTTATAATTAATTATACAAATTTCGTCATAAGAAACAGGAGTAATATTTTTTATTTCAAAGCAAAAGTTCTCGAAAATTAAAACCTTCGGTCAGAGAAAATTAAAACTTTGAAAAACTTATTTATTTTTAGGATTTATCTAATTAGTTAATTGCTCGACTGCTCGCCGAATCCAAAGGCTACATTTGCGTTACTTTAAAAATTAATTGTCAAAAGTGTGAAATTAATAATTGAGACCGGGGGGTCTGGGGGGTGTGGAACACCCTCCAGTGTGTTTTACATGATTCCCACTCTTCTAAAATCTCTGGAGAATTTTTTAATTTACAATTTTCGTACTGCTACATTTAGTAGCACCATTTGTGTTACTTTAAAGGTTTTGTCTAAAATATAAAGTCAAAAATGGAAACCGGGGTGTCTGGGGAGTATAAAAAATCCTCCACTGCGTATCACAGGATTCTTCATCTTCTAAAATACCTTGAGGAGACAGGATATTTAATATTATACAAATTTCGTCATGAAAAGTGGAGAATTACTGAATTTTGTTCGAAAGTGAGGAAAGTTAAAGTTTTCGGTCAGAGAATTGAATTTAAGCAACATTACTTTACAAGTTAATTGTCAAAAATATACAAATATACAGTCAAAAAGAGAAACTAGTCAGTTGGGGGGGGGGTTCCTATTTTTCTGAGGAAATGCATTTCAGAAGTTCTCCTTCGGCACTCCATATCC
Organism: Cantharis lateralis; assembly: GCA_963170105.1. Lineage (NCBI taxonomy): Eukaryota > Metazoa > Arthropoda > Insecta > Coleoptera > Cantharidae > Cantharis > Cantharis lateralis. The sequence continues at coordinate 3,723,853 of OY720627.1, forward strand.
AGTAGACGAACAGGGTGTGAGCAGCCGTATCGACCGCATCCAGAAGAAGGAGATGTCGTTGACGATTATCGCGGCCTTGAGTGATTTTTCGGCGACCCATTCGTCTTCTATTTTATGCTGTTGTTGTGCTTTATAGTAGCCTTGAGTAGGTCTTATACCTTCGCCGTGTTGTTTAAATTTGCTTGCAATAACTTCTTATTGTTTTCCGAGGGGCAACCGTGGCTTTTCCCCAGTGTTCGGGTTTGCGCATTTGTTTCTTACTGTGGGCCAGCTGCTGCTTCTTATTCAGTGGCCTTTTTCCCACAGCTGATGCAAAAGGACCTTTCTGCACTTGAGGAAATTCTAGGTTGATAATTGATTATTCTTATTCTGATTTTTGTGATATTATCTAGATATTTAATGGCTTGACCCCTTGCCTCTATTCTAGCGATCTCTTGATCCTCCCTTGATGATATTGCCGGAGATCTCATCCTCAGTCTCCAGGCAGCGAAGGTCCGCCTTTACATCTTCTTTGATAGTGTACTCTTCTTTGTTGTTATTTCCTTTTATATGTGGGCGTTTTGTAGTTTTTCTGGTCAGAAATCGTGTCGCTGTTTTGATAGATATATTTATCCATTAGCTTTTTTTGTAGAATTTCTTCAGAGCGTGGAACATCCTCAAAGGTAGCTTCTTGGCCGGAGCTCTCCTTTTTCTTCAGTGCAAGGGGTGCATTGTTTCCTTTCCCATACCGGATTTAGCGTATTCCGCCACTGTTAGTCGTGTTTTTGGGGTTGCATGTTGGGTTCATAGTGATTTTAGCTGCTTCTAGGCTTCCGGTTATAGTTTTGAGTTTCCCCCCGCTTCTGTTGGGCCGATAATTTTTCGGAATAGCTTGCCCAGCAGTTTCCCCGCATCTTCACTGATCTTCACGAGAGTTGGGCCTGTGCCTTTTTGTGTCTCTACCTGAGTGACAAGTTCTATTTTAGAATCTTGTTGACGTCTGAGATATATTAACAGTCTCTCTCAGCTCTTTTTCTTTAGTCTGGTTGGCTAGGTTCTTCCGGCTTCTTGTCGTTTGCTATTCCATTTTAATATCTGCGGACGTGATTTTGTACCTAACATACTTGAACTTTTGGTATTGTTGGCCTAACGAGGAGCCGCATACCGGAATGGTCGTCGGGGAGTTACCTGCCGGAGAGGGTCGTCTTCGGCATCACTACTGGGCCTCTTGTCGTGGGTTCATCTTTCTTATTTTCTTTCTGTTTTTTCCTTCGGGAGGGGGTTGGAATTTCTTCTGTCTTCTCCACGTTCTCCTCTCTTCCAGTCACCATAGAGAATGTCCCCATACCGGGGACGTAGAGCAGTCGCTTAATAATTCCTGTTGTTGGATCGTGTGGAAGCCTCACCTGATAATTTTATGTAATATAAGAATTAAAACCACAACAAGTTAATTAAACGAATCTATATTTATACCGTACGTCAAAGGACTGAGTGAGAAGATCAAAAGAACGCTCAAACAACACAATATCAACATCACTTTTAAATCCCTAAATAACATTGGTCAATATTTCAGCTCATTAAAGGACCAAATTCCAATGGACAAAAAATCAGAACTAATATACCGCATCAATTGTAACAGCTGCAGCCAAGTATACGTTGGACAAACAAGTCAGTGGCTGCGTAAAAGAATAAGTGGGCATATATCGACCATCCGATGCAACAAACCCGAATCCACCGCATTAGCAAAACACATATTAGTAGATGGACATGATGCTGATTTCAACAACGTCAAGATCATAAAGTCGGTATCCAACTACAATGACCGTCTACTACACGAGATGATCAAGATAAAGAGAGAGAAGAACGCTATGAACAGAAAGACAGACATAGACGGACTAAGCAACATTTACAGCCACTTACTCAATTAGGTTTTTGTTGTCATTAATGGAATCAAGTTTTCTCCCTTTGGGTTTTCCTTGATTCACGATCTAAGGTTTTTATTTTTGTTATCATTAATAAAACGTTGTTTGAACGTTTTTTCTTTATTTTTAAGATCATAGATCGGCCAAATGGCATTGCTTCGCGGTTTCCATGGAAATGCATGTTGTTTTTTATTATTTAGATTTTGAAAATGAAGGCATACGCTTTCGAAAGCTTAAGATAAATATAGATTCGTTTAATTAACTTGTTGTGGTTTTAATTCTTATATTATATAATTTCACAAGTTACAAATTTATTAATGATAATTTTATGGCATTTTTATGCATTTATTGTTGGGTGATCTTTTCATTCAACTTGAACAAATTGCAGAGGCAGTTTTGCTTTAAACCAGAAACGAATTGAATTAGTTCAATTTGAAGTTGCATTGAAACTTACCAACCAATCTGATGAATGCTTCCAGGAGACCCAACTGGATCAGGTCGTGAGACCGCTTAAAATTCAGTGTGTATCTACTGAATTTTAGTGACAGGTCTTTAGCTGATAAGTCAGGAACTGTTTAAATTTATCCTATTCAAGTATTAAATAACCAACGAGAGCTTAAAGCTTACACTTTTGGAACCTCATAAAATCGAAAAATTCACAAAAAAACAATTTCGTATTACAAAATAAACAAGTAAATCTAGATATTATTCCCCTCTTTCAACACACAACTATAATCTGTGTTCGTTATCCGTCTGGCATTGTGATTTACGAAAGTAGTGGCATGTCAATTGCATTAAATTGAAATAAAAATGTTTTGCTCGTAATGTGTCTGATGATAGCGAATGAAAGCTGGAGAAATTATATTTGGTCAGTGGCAGAAGAATGGTTAACAGTTTTCAAACATTCATCCGCCGTAACATCCTAATTAAACTTTGATTAAAATGTCTTAAGTGCCGTTTACATTGTAGGATTTCTCTTATGATTTATCATATAAGAAAGCATAAAATATGGTTTACAAGGTTTATATTTTATAATTCAAGAATGAAAACACAGTGTAACCTGTGTTTTATGGTTTCTCTTATGATAAATCATATAATGTAAATTGCACTTTAGTGTGGATTATTCCTTACATTATTTTACTGTAAATGTTTTTTTTATAAAAAAAAAGGGATGGCTTTTATTACCTGCGCGTAATTCGCTTAGTGAGAGTAATAAATGTATCTCCAAATAGTACATCCCTTAACGTTGAAATAGCACATCTCCTTTGATACCATATGCTTTAATATTTTATAAGTTAAATTGTGCTTTATACTGTAAAAGGCACTTTTTAGGAAAGAATTTGTCCTATTTTTATGTACAAATAAAAGTCTTTTTGCTTGCCCTATCGTTAAGAATTCTAGGCTTATATTTATTTAATATTAAAAAAAGCCGTCGATATTTATCGATTTAAAAAAGTTTAAGAGGCAGATAAAAAATTAATAAAATTTAGGAACTCGATCCACTGAAAGTTAACAATTGATTGCTTTTTTGAAAATGGTTCTTTAGGGGCTAGTCTATTCGAATTGCGCCAACTGTAGTCTGGTCGGGGTTATTTATTAGAATCTTTTTTATTTCTTTTAAGGTAGCTCTCTTTAAATGAGCAAGTGGACCTAAGGAGAAATGAGAAAGTAGAAAATAAAGTCTACCACATAAATCAACCGAAATGAAAACCCAAAAACAAATTTCAGTTTAGGTGAGGTGCTTTACTGAAACTACAATTTTTAGTTAAGTTCAACTGTTACGTAGATATATTTATTAGGAAGTGTAATACTCGTAGACGTCTACTTACATTTTTATCTAAATAGCGTTAGCAATAAATGCTTCTTTTAAAACTGCTTTCTATAAGCCATTACTTTAGCACTAAACCCGTCTCTTTACATTTATATACCACAATCACGGGCTTAAAATGCTTCTTATCTTCTTTCCGCCAATGCCAGCCTAGCGATCGATAATGAAATATCCCACAATTTTCGCTCGACGGCTTCTTCTAAAATCAAATTACAGAAACTGCCAAGTTTTCCTGTTATAGTTCTACAGTTTTTATTACAATACTTTTTGCCCTCGAGCACACATTAAAAATTGAAAATAATATCAAACTAAATACCAATTCCGCTTATATCTTTCACTTTTTTCCGCAAAATGCGCCACGCTCTCGAGAGGAAAAATTACAACGCAATTAAACAACTTTTCTTTCCATTATTTTGTGCGGTGTAAAAATTAAGTCAATTTAAAAACATTCGATGATATAAATCACTCTATAAACACGTAAGGGTGTGTGAATGTGGTCGATAGCACCAAAGGATATCGAGATCGGAAAGTCTGCAATCTTACAGTTTTCCTTCCGCCAGAAGCAACGACGATGTTCGACATTACTTTTTTCTTTTGTGCGGTTCAATATTACTATAATACCTTAATAATAAATAACGCGAAAAATGTCATTTTATGCGTGCCACGCATTTTAACGTGTTTATAAATTTTTTTATAAATGTTTTTGAGTAAGCAAACGTTTTAGTTTTATGCTCGGTATAAATGTCTTGTTTTATTGCCTTCGCGTTTTTATAGTTTTTTAGCTTACGATTCCGACACAGGTTATTATCGTAAAATTTCATTAAGGGTGCAATACTACTGAAGTAGAATTAAATTTGTCTGGGTTCAAATTCCGTAACTTTAGGTTTTTTTATTTGGCCCATTAATATTTACAATCTGTTAATGGAAAACAACAAGAATACATCCTCAGACTTTAAATTTTGTACTTTCCAATGATCAGGCGAACTTCCTAATATTTCGAATAATACTGTTTGATTTCCTCTGGAATGCGAATAGTGGAAACTTACAGATAATGTTGCATTATTTCGTTTGGTACATTCGATGTGGTATCTGCAAACATTCCTAGCACTTTATTTTGAAATCTTTCAAATTCTTCTATTTCAAGTCTGGTCGTAGGTTCTGATAGCTCTCCAGACCGAATGCTATTATAATAATATATTTATAAACGTTTAAATATTCCACTAAGAAAAAAGCAAAGAAAAATTTATTTAAGATAGAAGTAAAATCATCCCGTGAGTCTGATTTTGAAATATAATATTGTTCAATTAAAATTTTAGTTCGTATCATTTAAAAAATACGATAAAATAATCAAGAAAACTTATAGAAGTTAATCCCACCAGAACCCAGCATGAACTGGCTGGGGTCGGTGACCAACTGAAATTTATGGCGCAGGAACTGCTTAACTAAATTGTCTGAACCGACCTCTACATTGAGTTTTCGGAAGCTTAATACACTTAATTAGGGCTATTGCAACCTATGGGGCGTCAGGAGTATTATTATTAATAACTTAATTAATTCTAAATAAAATTTAAGACGACAAACAAGTAAAGAAATTAAATTTACGAAAATGGATGACGAAATTTTAAAATAACTAATGCCGAACTATAAAAATGACGGCCTGGTTAATTTATAACTTTGCTCGGCAGTAATGTAATTGCATTCATTACAATGCTTGTATTTAATAGCTCTCAAAGCGGATATACAACTGTAGTGCAATTAGTGGATTTGTTAAATATAAACTACACTACATGTGTATAAAAGAATCAGTAAAGTTTTCCTGAGGCAAAAGACTCGTTTAGGTGCGCTGTCTTTTTTTGGATATATAGTCAATATTGTGCAGGTGAACGATCTGAAAATAAGTCTCGAGTGTTCTTTTGTTTCTTTTGTTCATACAGAAATATATTATTACATTAGCAAGTTTGTTAAATATAGGGATAACATGGATATTTTGACCTTTTTGGTCAGTTTATTAAGATAGCGATACAAAAAGAAACACCGCAATATATATGCATATTATACATTAGTAAATATAATAATATTCTGTAAAGTTTAAGAGATAAAATATAAACTTTAATTTTTACCCTAGACTTCGAAGTTCATGAACCTGCACGATCTTACTGAATTTGACCTGATAGATTTCACAAAATAATTAGCTTGGTAATATTAACTTTTTACTAAACTTTTTCTGAGCAAACTTAAAAATTTTATTTTATTTTCATAATTATGATGAGGTTTAAAAGAAGTTTAAAATTTTTTTTAACTTAAAATGAGCCAACTGAGGGGTCGCCCCCAAAAAGACAAATATTAAAATGTTTAATATTATTTCCTATTTGGGCGTCCAATTCGAAATAAAAGTAAATGTACTGGAAGCGCCTTTGGAAAAATGTAATTAATTTGGATAGAGAAACGGCAGGTAATTTAAAATTCATCAAAGGTAAAGCAACAAAGATTATTTCGGTTTGCAGGAGAAAACTTATTGCGCCGGTTATCTTATTAATAGATAAAAAACATGGTTTGCAATTTTTCGTAACACTGAATTATCTGTGTATATCAAAAGTTAATAAAACTGTAACTTAAGCATTTGAGAGCATAGCAAACTTAAACAAGGCACACTGAAGTGATAAGAGCTTTTCAGCGTCTCTAATAATATTACGCTCTCTATAAGGAAACACTAGACTTCCTTTTTATTTACACCCTTCGGAATATAAAAATCAAAAGTAATCGATTACCTTCGGGCATTAATTGGCATAAAAGTTATGAAGCAATTTTGAAACCGAAACTGTACTGAATAAAGTAAAATACTATCTAAAATTTTAGTTAATAACTTACTAACTTCGTATCAAATAAAGTTGACTAAGTTAGCGATATAATAAATCTGTCTCTTTATATAAATATGCATACTTTTGGATTTCTTATTTTAATACAATAAAGCAACTTCCATTACAACAAAATAGAACTTGATATAAAGTTATAATGAAGTTTCAGTCTTACATCGGTAGTTTTATGTCTTTTGAAAGTCACTTATTCCCAATTATTATTTAAAGTAGATAATATTGTTTAAATTTTAATGCAATTTATTTATTTTTACTTCCGAATTAATTGGTAAACTGAGAATGATAAACTGCGCGTCTCTTATCGGAAGGATAGACAAGGTTTAGCAAAACAATAGAAAAACTATTTAACACAATTCAGTTTTCTCCTTTTGTATTTTATTCGCGTAAGTCAATTGATATTCTGAATTTTACTGACCGTTCATTAAGTTTGCCTCATTCCATTCCATTTAATTCTTATTGCGTTTTGCTTTTATTACATTTTTTCCATTCCAATTTCGTTTTCGGGTTTTACTTATATTTATTCTGCCGTTATCTGTAAATTTTAACTAGCAAATTTAAATAAAAGAGAGAACAAAAGAATATTGTATTAGCCAAACCACAAATTAAAGGGACGTTTAGCATTTTATACTGCACACATCAAAAGCTAACTGATTAGCTAAATGTTTGCTTTCGTTTAACCTAACGTTAACTTGCTTACCAACGAAAGAAAACCGTCAGAAGAAAGGTTGAAAAAAGCTGTAATTTAATGGATTAATTTAAAAGATGGTTCACTTCCGTTTGGTTTGACACAAGTAATGATCGACGAATAAAATTTTCTAATTGAAATAGTGGAATATTTAGTCTAGTTTCATGCATTTCATTAAGTTGAACGCTAGAACCAAGAACTTATCTGTTATATTTCTGCGCTAAAATGATACAGTTTTGAAGTTACTTCTACCGAATCACTGAAAATTAATAGCTGAGCTTAATAACGGAGTTGTATAAAATTGAAATAAAATAAAGTAGTTTTGTTCTGATCTTCACATTATTAAGTGGGACGAGAAAGTTTAAAACTTAACTTTTACATAATATGGAATATATGCTTTAAGAGATTGGCAGCTCTAAGAACTAGAAAATTAATTCCACAGAGAACTATAGTCATAATCAAAAGATAACAGTAGCTTCAAATCTGCAAGTCTGCGATGTTTGAAAATTAAATCGACTAAGCATTTGAACATGATCAAAATGTAAAACCGATCATCGGGTATGAATACGCGACAAGACTGTAAGTAGGAATCTTTCAGATAAGATCTCTGAAGGGCTATCAAATCAGCTTCATAATAGCGGTAACTGGGTATCAGATATTCGATCCATAATCAAGCTTTCTAACAGGTTTGATCTACTCTGTAAAATTATTTCATTTACCAAGCCCAAACTTTTTATTTTCAACAATCTCAAAAACAAATGCCCAACAGCCCAAGAAGCATTTTGAAGCTGCATTTAAATTGCACCCATATTGCAGCAAAATTGCTCAAGTTTAAAAGATATTGTTTGCTGCTAGCGCTAAGCTGACCAGCTATTTAGCAGAAATATCGTTGCTGCCAGCGAGCTGCGACAGATTTTCTATTTCACTTTTTTTATATCTTGCCCTTTACTAAAATAAAGTAGGTAGTTCAATTTAGCAATTTAAAAAGCTATTTTTCTGGTTGCAACAGCAAGAATTTCTGTCACATATAGCTGCATTTTAACAGCAATATTGCTTGTTACCGCAGCTGCGAAGATAATTTTGGATTTTTTCTCCTGGAGGAAAAAGAAGCAGGAATTCATGCCAGACGCCAATACTCTCTCTAAAACCTCCCCTCAACTCACCCATAGCCTAGAGAAACCGCCTTTAAGGCATTACTTTCCAAACTAGGGTGGAATTTGTGGCATGCCGTGGCTTAACCATCGGCTTCAGCTTTGCGTTGGTCCTCTTCCTTCCTGGACTCGCTTGAGTGGATTAATGTATCTATCACTCTCCAGGTTTTGCTGTTCTTAAGCATAAAAGCTACCGTTTTTTCAGGGTTCCATTCCAAATCTAAGTTCAGCCATTACTCTTCTCTGTGCAATGATAATTTCAATAATGAAAGCAGCGATGGCCGGTGAGAACCTGCTTTAGGTCAAAGTTGATCTCACCATATTGTCTGGAGACCCACTGATGAATATTTGGAATTAACCTCTTCGTCCATATGCTGGCCTCCGCTTCATCCTATCTTCTTTGCCACTTATCTTGATTGATTGTCCCTTTTGTCCCCTTTGTAGACTGTTAAACATAGCCATCTCCCGAGCCGCTCTGTCTTTGTTTTGTGTGCGCTGGGAGTGGGAAATCTTCGAAAGACACCACCCCGGTGTTCTGAGGTGGTAGTGTCGGATGCTTACCGACTAAAACCCCACTCCTTGATGCAATCGGGTTTCGCCATTCCAAAATCATCAGCCACTCTTCTGCCCTTTCTGGACTTTCTGGACGACACTTGTTGTCGATCGAGTTCTTCCTGGTGCTTGACTTTTAAAATTTCTGTAATTTCTATCTTAATTTCGACCCACCTTTCTCCGCTAGAGAGCATCTCTGAGACTTAGGTACCAGGATATAGTTCTTGAATATTATACTTTACACTTAAACTTGTGAAGGTAGCGGTTAAAACAGCCGTGATCCGTCAATGCCTGGGTCAGTTTATGGTTAATATTTCCATGAACTCTCTCAACCCAGGGGTTCAGGTTAGGAATTAATTTTCTTATCCAGGCTCCTGTGATTCATCTTGACCAACGATCTTGCCATTTATTGATTGTAATTATTTTATTAATTCGCTTCTGAGCCAGTGTTCTTATTTTGGATTCATAGCTGCGTGATCTCTCATTTGCTAGGAGGTCAATTGGTGCTATCGCTGCAACCACATGCACTGCATCATTTGAAATGGTTCAATTTTTAGATTCATTTTCCGTTGTATAGTTTCATCGTGATGACGATGTGAAGATAGATTCATAGCTTCAACCCACACCGGCTCCCCGTAAAGCATAATCGATAGTGCGATCGATGCCAGAATCCGTCTTTTGCTGTAAGATGTTCCACCAATGTTAAGCATTTTAACCGAATTCCCTGGATCAATTTGACAGCCTCCCAACTCTATTAGTAAATCCTTGCATCTTCTTCCAATAAGCAAAACAGCCTCTGTTTTCTCTGGAACGAATTTTAGGCCTCTACCATCGGTCCATTGGGGTAATTTTTGGAGAGCTTCATTAGCTAGATTCGTGATTTGCTTCATGGAATTCAATAGATATGGCGGAATTTTTTTTTCCTCTTCTTAGTCGGTCATTTCTCGAAACCCCAACCCCACACTTTGAGAAGACGTGGAAGAGACATCTGCTTCTACGCTCTATGTGGCCATCTACTCCACATCTCACACAGAATGGCAAGGTCAAAGGTCAAAATTTAAGAAATATAACGTAGGTTTGCTGATTAGAGAAGCATCGCAATGGTTCCGACCAAATTTCAAGGATATCTCTTCGGAGGAAAAAAAACAGAACTTAAGACGCAAATATCTTGAAGGAAGCAAGTTTGCATTACAGTTACAAATTCCGATTTTTACCGAAAATTCGTATTTGGTAGAACATTTTTGAAAATTGAAAATATTAACGGTTAATTCAAAAACTGCTAATTTTATCGCTTTTTATGTTGGAAAACTTGGCACTCGGGGGTACGAAAACTAAAAAATTTGTCATTTAAATAAATGTACGTACTGGGAAGCCTTTTAACGGGCATGCGAGTTCAACATTTTCAGACGTTACGACGCGACGCCAGCACAATAAAGCTTCAATTTATAATTTAAATTAATTTGAGTAAATCAAGTTTTCATTTTCTTATGTTTAGGATGCTTGAAAAATATCTTAATAATAAATATTTTTTGCGTAAATTATTATCTAACTTAAGCTTTCCGATGGGGAAATGCGGTATGTTTTCTGAAGACAGTGATATTTTGGTAATAATTAAATGTTGAAATTTTTCTTTCCTTCCTCCTGTTGGAACATTCCTTGTCGTTTTTTATAAAGTTTAAATAATTTACGAAGCTAAAGGAGGTTCCGTCACATCTCAGATGTAAAAAGCTTTTATGTACCTTTTCGCGAAAATAACCTTTTAATCTGTAGGAAAAAAAGAAAAATAAAACAACATTTTCCGCTAAATTGAACGGCAAACTTCATATTTCATAAATTAAGTTAATGTAAAAATGTATGTATGTATATAAAATTATTACTTTGAATGGTTTGTTTTGGCCGAAATTTTTTTTTGCAAAACTTTAATGTGTTTGCATTGAAGGGTCAGTTAAAAGAAAATATTTATCTTTTATATGGAATTTGTTGCTTATAAGCAAAGTTGATGTAATATTATATACCTACGTATGTTGTTTTAGGATGATTAAAGAAAACAAAACTTGTTATAAGTTGATTGATAATAAAATTTATTAGCTTTACCAATCTGTTACTTGAAATTAGCTTAAATTTCCCTAAGATGAAAATTTTTGGAAACGTTGAAAAATTTATTACAATTATTGCGGGGATCACACGAAATTATGCAAAAAAATGTTCAAATCTTGTTTTATGTGAAAATAGTAGATCAACATAAATCTTTCAAATTGGTTTTGATCCCAAATCATTTTCACAACGTTTGCGGATTGTAGATGGGATACGGTTGGAAAATCTGCGGTTCTGCTGGAAAACTGATACTAGCTGAATTTTGACAGGTTTATTGAATCCGAGTTACGAGTGACTTGAATTTTGGTTGTTGTCAATTAGTTTTTCGTTGAAAGATAAATAAAACTAAAATTACGAGCCATTAATTAATTCTACTTAATTTTGACACAAGAACAATTTAGTTACTTTATTTTTTAGTAAAAACAGAACACGCCAGCACGGAAAATTTAGCATCTGTTCTTAGTTACGTTGAATTTTATTTGGTGAAAATAATAATAGTACAAAGAAAATCCATAATCATCTTAGTTTTTTATTTATCTATTAAGAAAATTAAGAAAATCAATAAAAAGCGAAGGAACTAATTTATCTACGTTAGAGTTATGCTTTGCTATTTCGACGAAGCAATTAATAATTATAAAAGATAAATATTAGCTGCAGGCTTCGAAGTATTCAAAATGTTAATAAACTTATAACTGGTAAGACAGCAAATTATTATTAATAACATCAACTGAAACTTTTTTTCAGTAATAATATGCGAAATAATGTTGGATGTGTATAAAATTTATTTTTGTTGCTTATTCAAGAGTCTCGATGTCTTTATTTTGAAACTGAAGAATTTCTTTCATAGAATTTTCACAAAATTTATTACAAATTACATAATGCATAATAAATGATGCTGTTTTCGTGGGACACGGGTAAGTTTCAGTAGCCGAACTTTTATTAAAAAAATATCGTCAACCTCAATTTTCCGTTGCCTCAGGTTCGCTTTTCTAGCCAGGAAAATTAGTGTGCATTTTAGAATGCGGTACTGAACAGGTACATTAAGGTACGTCATTATTACTTGAGATGTTTTCGAGTACGGAGGTTGAGAACAAAACATAAGAACCGTCCCATTGCATGTAAAGAGGGTAAAACATCTCGTAAGATCTACATTATTACGAAAGTCGAAAACGCCTTTGGATTCTAGCTCTTAATAATAATAGCTCTGGTATTCGTACTAATGATACTACAAGTAGTTAAAAATCAAAGTTTCTCTGTTGACAAAGCTCCCTATTTACAATACGTAATTAATTAAATTAGAAGTCTCTTTGTAGTTTTTCTGGCCGAATATTAACATAAAGAAGCGGCTTTCCTATCTTAGCCCCACGTCTGGGAGTGCCACTCTTTGTCTATGCTAAATATGCGGCGAACCTAACATTTTAAATATTTCCTAAAGACTCTATTTTACATTTATTCTGCATTGTGTTAGTCTTTTGCTTCCATACTTGGACTAAAAATATGTTTGCATTAAGGAAATCGTTTTCGTCTATCATAAAATGATATTCTATGTACATCGCGCTATTTACTTTGACACTTTGGTGAGCACTTAAATTTTCACTCTTCTTGTTTCTTTATTGTTGCCGTTGAGTACCCCCAAGGAAATATGTTTATCCAAAAACTGCTCCAACATAAGTTTGCTTTTTCACATTTAACTTAAATTGGGTTATTTAAATCTTTATTGTTTTATTATAACTCATAAAAAGAAAGTTTCGTTATAAAAATTTCTTAAAATAAGAAATAAAAGGGAAACTCAACCACTTCGCCGATTATGGGTTTTCTTTTAATTAACCGAAACGTGGAAAAGTAATTTTCATAATTATGATAACAAAGTATCACTTTTTTTCACTTTTTAAGTTAAACAACGTTGCACTTTTATTCGTTATGTAAATGTACGTTGTTACTACGCAACAACAAACAGCAACAAATTTTAGCAGCTTCGGGAGATTTTTTTGTTTCACAATTACATATCACGCAATGAAATGTATTTTTGTTCAACTTGTGTGTTTGGAGAGCTGAAACTCCCCTCGAGCTTACAAATTCCAATTCGTCGAACAAAATGTTACAATTCAATGCTGTGTTAAATAAATAGCTATTATGCTTAAATGTACATTAGCAAATATTGAATCATAACATCAAAATGTTGTGATGAATTAATAAGAGCTCGAAATTATTTAATGGCGAATTAATATTTCGTGTTTATCGTGCTTTTCAGGCAAAAATTTAATTTTTAAATTCCTGCAGTTACATTTCCAACCCTCGCCATCTCAACATCGGCGTCGCCAGAGCTCAACTATATTATTTTGATCCGATTGTTATTTGTTTATTATATAGTAATGAGTTTTAGTGGCCGAAGCCAGCTGCAGTGGACTTCTAGCAAACTTCTAACTTTACATAAATTTAATTTAAATTGGATTTCGATTATTACAGCTAAATTTAACTTAAAAACAAAGTAATTTTGAAGTTCGGGTGACTCGGGGATGTTTTTCAAAATTTTGTATAAGCTTAAGTGATAAAACTGTTGTATAAGATATATGGGCGGGGTATGGGCGGAGAAACAACCAATTAATTCTATTTTGTTTATTTAATTCATTATTTTATTTCTTCCCATTCTTAATAAACTAATAAACTATCATGTTTGACACATTTTCCAATTTGTCTATTTATAACCATACCATAACTGATTACGTACCTAGCAACGTCTCTCAAATTTTCAGCGCCTAAAAAATGTAAATTAAAAAATTTTAAAAGAAAATCTATAAAATCTTCACTTTTCTTATTTTTAAGCTCTATATCGTCGAACTCAAATAATATTTTTACGGCATTCCAACAACGTAAAGGACATTGTATGAGTGCCGTTATTTCTCTTTTAGGATTGGCAGGTTCTTCGTTGAAGAGCAATGTGGAAAAGGTGGCGCTGTTGAGCAAACTTGCAGCTTCTAATATTTTATGTTGAAGATCGACATTGTGGTAATTGCTGGCCTGCAAATAATAGAATTTATTCTGTGAAAATCTGGTAGCATAAATATTTTTTTTAAACCTTACCACTTTGTTAAGATGGTAAGCAACTTGTAAATTGTGCTTCATGTTGAACTTCATATGAATAGACAAACTTTTTAAGGCATCCTCACTATAATTTTCAATTACAGATATATCTTCAGTATAATTCTTCTTCACATCTGCAACTAATTGTTTTAATTGTTGTTGGCTGTAATTTTCTATTCGCATTCTGGTTTCGCCTATATTAATCGCAAACATGATTTCTTTTAAAATCTCCACTAACTCGTGCTTGAATTTATGAAGATTATCCTTTTTGATTATGTTTAATAAATTATCAGCTTCAAGAAGAATACTTTGAATAAACGTTTTAAATTTTTGTTTAAAAGTGTTGGAATCGCTGTCGTATTGTTGAACCATTTCGTTACAATCTTGACCCAATTTCTGTACAATATTATTTAAAACTGCATTATTTTCGTTTCCAATGCTGTTCTTCAGCTGTAAATTTTGAAATTTAAATTTTGAAATTTATTACGCCGAGAACCTACCACAAGTTCTTGCAAATCGGGAATTACGCCAGAAATTCCACCAACAATTCCATTTGCCGCTTTGATAACGATAAGATCGGAAGTGTCCTGGTTCAGATTATTAATAAATGTCAGTATATCTTGGCCGATCTTCTTAACTTCTTCACTCAGTTTTTCAGATATGTTGATATGTTGAGTAAGATTTCTACGGAAATCTGCGGCCTAACATTACATATTTGGTTAAAATCAATTAAATATTGCCAGTTAGATTACTTACAGACATAGTCGTCAAAGAGAAAAAGTTGGATAAAAGCTAAAGTTGAATTTTGATACTTAATACTGATTCTCTTACTCAGCTTGTCGATTTTATACCACAATTTGTTTATATTTTGCCAATAATTATATGTAGATACTGTCCTATATTTATT
This sequence comes from Cantharis lateralis, assembly GCA_963170105.1. Lineage (NCBI taxonomy): Eukaryota > Metazoa > Arthropoda > Insecta > Coleoptera > Cantharidae > Cantharis > Cantharis lateralis. The sequence goes on from OY720627.1 coordinate 3,738,925, forward strand.
ATTTTGCAATAATAATTTGGAATTCGAATGTTTTTATTTGGAAATATATATTTCATAATATAGTAGATCTTTATTAGAAAAAGTTAAATCAAATAATTTCTGGAGAACAACGAAACTGTTAATCTGGGTCTTTACACGTATTCATCACTTTGACTTACCTGTTACTTATTTATTAGGAAATTGGGCTTGCAAAAATTAAAAATCAATTAATACAGATTAAATTAATAAACAAAATGAAACGAAAATAATCCGCAAACGATCATAATTATAATCAAACGATAAAAAATGTAAAATTCATGTTTTTAAAAGCCAATCTACGATTTTAATTATCAATTATATTGTAATTATAGTTAGAATTTGTAAACAAAATAGTTTCATTTTCTGTTATCACAAAACTGGATAACAAAAAACAAACTTTTCGTAGTCTTCCTGTATATGTTTTGGTTTCCTAAGATAAGTCGGCTTAGCCGCTCACATGCCCATTTATGTTTACTAAACTGAAATGTAAATAAATTAAAAGCGGCAATCATTGAAGGTAAAGATAAAACTTCTAATGAACCTAATAAATTAGAAACGGAAATATTTTGATTCAAAAGTCTTGTTTTCTTCCAATTCTTCTGATCATCATGGCGGTAAGTTTTTTTCAAATTTTCTACTCAATATTCTGTTATTTTTTCCATTCCGTCAAGACTACTATAACCAAGTAATATGTACTTGTAGGCATCAAACTTCCATAGAAATCATAACCAGTACATCAGTATATCTGAAAAACTGAGTGAGGAACTTAAGAAAACTGGGGAAGATGTCCTTACTGAAATTAATAATCTGGACCAAAAAACGTCCGATCAAATAATTATCAAAATGGTAACTAAAGTACGTGGTGGTATTTATGGTATAATTCCTGATTTACAAGAAATTGCGGTAGGTCTCCAGGTAATCCTTAAACAATTTAAGAAAATAATCAATCCAAAATTTACAGATTAAGAGCAGCACTGAAAACGAAAACAACGCTGACCTTAAAGATGTTTTAAATAAATTGAGCGAATCCTGCAATGAAATTGTGCAAACATATGACTGCGATACCAGCACTCGTAAACAAAAAATTAAAGTTTTTATTCAAAATATTCTTATCGAATCCGAAGGTTTGTTAAACATCATTAAAAAGGATAGCCTGCATGGTAAGAAAAAATTTATTTTGGATTACCGGTTTCGCTTTTCATCACATTTATTTAATTTAGATTTCAAACACGAGCTGGTGGAAAATTTCAAGGAAATTCTGTACACAATTCATCTTTTCCAAGTCAGAATTCGCATAGAAAATTATAGCCAACAGGAATTAAAAAATTTAGTTGAAGATATGCGAAAGGATTTTTTCGAAGATATTTTTGTAATTGAAAATTGCAGTTTGGATATCCTAAAAACTTTGTGGATTCATATCAACTATAACGTAAAACATGTTTTGCAAGCTGCTTACCATCTTAACAAAGTGGTAGATTATGCATAAAGCTACATTTTTTTGCACAAAATTAATTTTATACTTAATTTTCAGGCCAGCAACTATGACGATATTGCTATTCAACATAAAATATTAGAGGCTGCTAATTTGCTCAACGACGCAACCATTTCTGCACTATTCATCGGTGAAAAGCTTACAGATACCAAGGTGGCAATAGAGGCAATCACTCAATGGTGTTTAAATTGTTGGGATGCTATTAAAACATTATTTGAATTCAATGATTTAGGTGTAGAAAATACCAACAAAAGTAAGAAATTTGTAATTTATTTTCTAACATTTTTGAATTTTATTTTTTAGCTACTGAAAATTTGAGAGATCTTGTGAAGTACATTATCAGTTATGGTATTGTTACAAATACACACAGTGGAAAAAGTATTAGAAATGATGGTTTATATTCTTTAAAAAAATAACTATATTGTTTTATGTCTTTCGAATGGAACATAAAAATAAATACATTTTTTAAACATAAAACAGCAATAAAAATTTCTCTTGAAAATGAAAGAGAATAATTTTACTAATTACCTTTTTATAAATATTACTACGCCTTTTCCAGCAGCAATTTAAAAAACGCCAACTGTAATTCAGATTTTTCAACTGATATTCAGAAAATATCCAATGAAATTCGGAATGATGAAATCCAAACTGGGCCCTAGAAATGCTTACATTATCCATAAATATCCAAACTAATTTGTCTACACAAGACTTGGAATTCCAAAGATTTCCTAGAAATTTCAAAAAAATTTTTACAAGTATATTCCAGGGTATTCAAAAAATTTCAGAGATTTACAAAGTATTCAAGAGATTTCCAAACAATTCCAGTGATTTCAAAATAATTTCAGGGATTTCCAAGGAATTCTAGGGATTTCTAATGAATTCCGGAAATTTCCAATTTATTTCCGAGATTTCCAAGAAATTCCAGAGCTATCAAAGAATTCCAATGTCTTTCGATAAATTACAGTAATTTTCAAGGAATTGCAATGATTTCTAAAGTTTTAATGATTTCTATAAAAATACAGGGATTTCTAAAGAATTGCAGAGGTTTTCAAAGAATTTTGAAGAATTCTAGTGTTTTCCAATGGATTCCAGAGATTTAAAAAATAATTTTAATTCAACAGATTTCGAAATATTCCAATGATTCATGCAGAATTCTAGTGATTTCCAATGATTTCCAATGATTTCTAAATAATTTCAGAGAACTCTAGAACACTCCAGAGATTTTCAGCGAATTCCAGTGATTTTTACAGAAATCTAATTCAAGATATTTCCAAATATTCTGATGATTTCTTAATTATTTTAGTAATTTCCATGAAATTCCAATGATGGTGGTATTTTACAACTTATTTCCGAGATTTCCAAGAAATTCCATAGATCCGTAAGGAATTCCTAACGACTTCTGATAAATTACATTGATTTTCAAGGAATACCAATGATTTCCAAAAGTTCTTATGATTTCTATAGAACTCCATGGATTTCTGAAGAATTCCAAAGATTTATAAAAAAGTTCTAGAGATTTTCAAAGCATTTTAAAGAACTTCATTGATTTCCAAGGGATTCCAAGGTTTTATAAAAAATTATAATTGCAATTACTAGAAATTTCAGTTATTCAGAAGACAAGAAATTCAAATAATTTCCAGAGATCCAAAGAATTTCAGGGATTTCTAAAAAAATCCATTAATTTCGAACTTATTTCCGAGATTTTCAAGAAATTCCATAGATCTGCAAAGAATTCCTAACGACTTCTGATAAATTACATTGATTTTCAAGGAATATCCATGATTTCCAAAAGTTGTTATGATTTCTATAGAATTATGGATTTCAAAAGAATTCTAGAGATTTCTAAAAAAATTCTAGTGATTTCCAAAGCCCAAGGTTTTAAAAAAATTATAATTATAATTACTAGAAATTTCAGTGATTACTAAGAAATTCAAATAATTTCCAGAGATCCCACGTATTCCAGGGATTTCTAAAGAATTTCATTAATTTCGAACTTATTTCCGAGATTTCCAAGAAATTCCATAGATCTGGAAAGAATTCCTAACGACTTCTGATAAATTACCTTGATTTTCAAGGAATTCTAATGATTTCCAAAAGTTCTTATGATTTATATAGAATTTCAGGAATTTTTAAAGATTTTCAGGGATTTCCAGAGAATTTTAAAGAATTGCAGTGACTTCTAACAGATTCCAGGTATTTATAAAGAGTTATGATTCAAGAGATTTCGAAATATTCCAATGATTTATTCAGAATTTTAGTGATTTCTAAACAATTCCAGAGAATTCCAGTGATTTCCAGAGTTTTTTAAAAATTATTTTAATAATTAACCCTTTCCGTCACGAATTCTTGGTTTTTAAGAAAGAAAGTTCAAAATTATAACACGTAATACATAGGTTTTCTAAAGATTTTCAGAATAATCTCATTTTTTAAGATAATAATTCATTTCGTGTTTGTTTAAAGAAACGCGGTGACCGAAAGGGTTAAAGAGATTTCCACATATACCGACGACTTCTTAGGAATTCTAGTAATTTCCAAGGAATTCCAATGATTTCTTAAATTTCTAGTAATTTCCAACTTATTTCCGAGATTACCAAGATATTTCAGACATCTGCAAATAATTCTAATGACTTCCGGGAAATTATAGAGATTTCTAAGAAATTTCAATGATTTCCGAAACATCCATGGATTACTAAAGAATTCCAGTAATTTCTAACTTATTTCCCAGATTTCTAAGAATTTCCAGAAATGCAAAAAATTCTAATTACAGTGATTGTGAACGAATTCCAATGATTTCTAAAGATTTCTAGAGATTTAGAATAAATTTTAAAGAATTTCAGTAATTTTTAAAAGATTCCAGAGATTTATGAAGAATTATAATTTAAGAGGTTTCCAAATATTCCAATGATTTCTTAAGAACTCCAGTAATTTCCAACTTACACCAATGATTTTTAAGAATTCCGGAAATTTCCAACTTACATCCGAGATTTACAAGAAATACCAGAGATATGCAAAAAATTCTAATTACTTCCTAGAAATTCCAGTGATTTTCAAGAAATTCCAATGATTTTCAATAGTTCCAAAATTTTCTAAATAATTCCAGAGATTTCCAGTGATTTCCAAGAAATTCTCGTGATTTCTAAAGAATTGTCATTCAGAATATTTCCAAGTATTCCAATGATTTCTTAAGAATTCTAGTGATTTTCAAAAATTTCCTATAAAATTCAGGTAATTTCCAACAAATCCGAGATTTCTAAGGAATTTCTGAGATTTTAAAGAATTCTAATGACTTCCGATAAATTACAGTGATTTTCTAGGAATTCCAATGTTTTCCAAAAAATTCCAATGATTTCCAAAAGTTTCGATGATTTTTAAAGAATTCCAGAGAATTCCAATGATTTCTAAAGAATTCTAATTCACGAGATTTTCATATAATACAATGATTTCTTAAGAATTCTAGTGATTTTCATAAAATTCTAATGATTTCTAAAGCTTCTGAGAAATTACAGTGATTTCCAAAAAATTCCAAAGAATTACCGTAATTTCTAATGAATTGATTTCCTTGAATTCCAAATGCTCCCTGGGAATTCCAAAGATTTACAAGAGAATTCCAGACATTTTTTGGGATAGCTACCCCTTTTGTAATTTTGTAATTTCCTTAAAAATGTTCACTTAGAGCAAAGAAGCGGAGAAGTAGAACCGGATGGGTCATTTTCCCATCGGCTGTTTCGCCGTCGCTCTTTCGAAGTTAGTTTTAAATTTTTTAATGTTAAAATTTGAATTTAAAGTAATTTTTCAAGAGGTGGAAAGCGAACTCCACTTCTTTAAGAAGTCGTAAAATTTGCAGGTAAAGTTATTTTATTTACAGGTTCCCTTATTTTGGTAATCTTCTAATTACTACAGCATATTATGAACAATTAGGAAAAATTAAATTCATTTCAGTTATTCAGAAAGAAATGTTTGGGTATTGTGCATGTCAATGACAAGCTATTCAAGCAAAACATTTTCGACTGCTTGCTAAGTTCTCCTTCTTTGTCAATTTGTAAAATAACCCTGTAATGGTGTAACAGCGAAGCATGTTATCATGTTTAACTAAACCCACAACATTAATAATCGTTAATTAAGGGTTCTCCTATAACAAAAACAAATTTTAACCCTTGAGTATTTTCCAACATTATTGATATTAATTTTTGTATTAAGTATAAAATGCTTAGGTTTCCGTAGGGCTGCTCTGACGTGCTAAGTGCTAAAGTTGCAAATTCAGCTAATGAAATTGAATTAAGTAAGTTACTTCACATGTTTAGATAATTAATTTGATTATTACAAGTAATTTTCTAAAATTCTAATCGAGGAAGTGGAAAAGATAATTAAAATAATGGATAGAGTATTCATGTGGTTTTATACCTAGATGAGAATGTGCATGCGACGTTATAACACTTACTGTGCTTAATATTAAGCCTTTCCTTTCGATTTAACATTTTACGTATTATTCGAAGAGTTAGGTTAGAAAATTTTTAAATTTCGCTACTTAAATTAATCCAATCATGTGGCTGGATTAGCGCAAGTGAATCGTAGATGAAGCAGCGAACCAGAAAAAAAAAAGAAGAGAAATTCGCATTTATTTGGTCCTTTATCCGTAAGGATCGATATGGCGCTGTGACGTAAAGTGTATTCTGTAACAATCCGATAATAATCGCTGATATACAAATATGCAAAATATTTTTGATATATTATAGCGTAGAGGGATATTAATAAAAGCATTCTTTAACATTTTATTATAGAAGTTTGAGACATTGTCGGGAACTTCAACGACAACCTTATCGCTTGGGTATACTTGTTAGAAATGCGAAAAGAGAAACTTATGAAGTCGAGCCATCTTGGTGTGTTTAGTATCAAGAGATCTCGTTACTTTACCTGAGAGATTCGACTTGGTTCAATATTGCTTTACTTGTTTTTCTGCAAAATAAAATAGCACTCTTGCCTTATTTAGCATTACACCGTCACACGGAGAGCCTCTTAAATGAGATGGTAATCTCGTGACTGGAGTAATTAATTTTTAATAATTAAAAAATTTTAGTCTGATCTGAATTTCAAGAGTTATACACTTGGAAGTTTATTTTATTGTTCGAAAAAAATATTCATTTTGTAATGCAGGCATTATTACAATATCTACAATGAGTATGGTGCATCGTCAACTTTGAGTGCGGTCCTACGCTTTGTAAATTACCCTGGGGAACTAAATTCATATTTTATTCAAGAAGTGATGCTTCCATCCTTACATGTAGTCAAAAATGGAATTTATTTTACTGCCAAGTGCATTGTTTTTTTATTCATGTACTTGAAGTACCTTTTACCTTCTTCACTGCAAAGTCCTACAATAGCGAAGTCATGCAAGCGATGCAGTACTTGGCGTTAAAAATTAATATTTCAACATCTCAAGAATTTTTTTAATAATGCTGGTTCGCTTAGAACGTGGAAAAATCTCAATGTTTGTCCTAACGTTTGCTTGTGCAACTAACACCAATCAGAAAGAAAGTTTCTGTTTGCCAGATCTCTACGTTTCGTAATCCACAGGCTAAGCTTTAAAATTTCTTTGCTTTTCGAAGGCTTACTAATGTCAACTACTTTACTACAAAAGGAGGGTAGGTTTGAAAGAAATCGTCCGAATATACTGGGATTTAGCGAAATTTCTTCTTTAGTAATTTGTAAGTGTAAAATACAGTTTTCATAAATTCAAAATACATTTTCGACATTTTTTGCTTCATTATTTTATATGACGTCGTTATGACTTGAGCTTAAAATATTACGCCGATGGTGTTTCCGGCTATTACTTCAAGAAAGAAAGTGACAATTTTATATACCATCCAATCTATAAGGTGATTCATTCATCGTTTTCACCCTCGGTAAATGGCTGTATCAAGGGGTGACAGATACATGTTCAGGTTTCGCTTGCTTTGAGACTACCACCGCACCATCAATACTAACCCCTATTCCAATCACCTTCTATTGGGGCGTATGATGTAAAATACCATTTGTGAATTACCCGTTTCTCTGACCTGTAAAATTACCAGTAATAATTTTTCGTTTATTGGGCACACTTTAAATTGATATGTGATTTTTAAATTGCAACAGCTTACACCGTTGATTTTCTAACATGGTCCACCAACTCCGATAAAATTCTTTATAGCCTTAATTAAGATGAGTTATGCGCTTCCCAAAAATTTGCAATGTAAAAACCTGTTGAATACCAATTTATTTTATTTACTTCGTTTTTATTGCATTTAAACCATACATCACCTTCTGATTGGGTAGTAATCCATTGATGATGGAAACCACGAAGAGGAAAATCAAAGCATGAGCAGTGAGCATATTTTGTATATTATGCAGAAAACCGAAAAGGAATACAAGTGGAGCGAATTCAACATTACAATGACAATAACGGCTGATATATTCACCAGTCGAAATAGAAATTTACGACCAAATTTTATAACATATAAATTTATTTTTAATTTTTATTTTATATTGGAACGTTTTCCCTCGAAACTGCATTATTTTAAATTTTACCAACGTAGCCGGTGCAATAGTTTCAACATTTTTCAATATAATAAAAACACAAAATCACGTTTGGCAATACAAAAAGGCGTTCGGGCTGAAAAAGCGAACGAGAGGAAAAAATTAATATTGTCAGATGGAAAAAAGCAACACCTAAAGCCGAGAAGATATTGCACGGATACCTTATAAGTTTGGTGTTGGGTAGAATTCAATTGCTGACGGTGTAGCAACAAAAGTTCGAATTCGCAAAATAGCGCTAGAAATTCAGGCAAAGACGTAGGCGGTTAGCTTTCATTATGAGCACCACGTGAGCTTGATAACAAATTTTTGATGCTGCTTGATGTAAATTTGATAGCAAAGAGGTGAATTATAAAACAAAGCTTGCATAATATAATATGCATATGCTGTGTAAGCTCTGTAACTTGTAGTAAAATTAACAAACTACTGAAGAACTAAAATTAAAAATAGTCTTTAATTTAGAATTTTTTTGCGTAATTCGTTTGAGGATTTGTTCAAAGTACGTAAGTGTAAAAATCAATACTTCTAGAATTTTTTAAATAGATTTCGATAATAAAAAGATCCATCCTAATGATCTGAAAACATGAAACCATTCAATCAGAATGGTCAGTAATACAAACCTGAGGTTTAATAGAAAGCTAATTTTGCTAATATGTATGTATGTTAGCAGAATATTATATTATTATTACTTGCTTATCGTCCCTACCACAATATAATCATAAATTAATCAAAAAATTTGTTTACACGAAGGAATTTTTAAATCTAAAACCATAAAAATTGGAGCTAAGTTTTACTTGCCATTATAAAAGGCTTTGAAGTCTGTGGAATCACATGTCGCTCTTCGGAATATATGTACGTGATTCAAAATTTGTATTTCCAAAGTCCTTTTCATTTGCAATTAAAAGTAGAGATTTTTTAAATTAAAACTATGTTTGAGTTGATGCGGATGAGACTCACAGGTTTTTTGATTTTGGTACAGCTAAATTAAGCTATTTGGATTGAAAAATAATAACTATATATAAAATAATAATTTTATTGAATAGTAAATACAGATAAACACACTTAAAAACAAATTAAAGTTTATTAAATATTCACTACATCGAAAGACAAATAAAATAAAAGCAATATTTCTGGTTGGTGTAAATTAGGTAATTCTGAACCAGAAAACGTCCGATCAATTACTTATCAAAGTAATAAATATAATGGTTGGAGGAATTTTTAGTATTATTCCTGATTTGGAAGCAGTTGCTGTACGTCCCCTGTAAAAATTCAAATATATACATTAGGTATAAATTTAATAGTTACAGCTTTAGATATCAAATGAAATGAAATTCATTTATCGTAATAAATTATTTCTTACCTGAGGTTGGTGAAATTGCGCACCTTTCAAAACACTACCAGATAGCATTATTATATATTATAAAATATTTTGTGGTTTTTATTATTTAATCGTTACAGCTTTAGATATCAAATGAAATGAAATTCATTTATCGTAATAAATTCGTGTACAATGCCCGTTTTTTTGCAATTCGTTGAGTTAAAAATGCAATACGACGTTTCGCACACTTGTTGGCGTAATGCCCCTTCTCACCACACTTGAAACAAGTAACTTCACCTAAAGGTCTAAAGTTTTGTTCCTGTGAAATCCCAACTTGCGGTATTTTATCTGTATTGCTGCTTCTCATCTTAAAACAGTGAGAACTATCGTGTCCATCATTTCCACAAGTTGTACAGGTGATAATTTCCTTGACGTCAGATTGCTTTTCATTTGTTTTGGCAAGAACTACCGGAAGTTCATACTTTGGATGACCATTTTCACAAGTTGGTCCAAGTGGGCAGAAACCCGCAAGATAATTTCTACATAGATGTTTTTTTATATGTCCATATTTACAGTATGGTCCCTTTTTGCAATATCCCTTTTCATACCATGTGCAGCTCTTAGGATTTTCTTTCGGTTTAACATGTAAGAATTTACAATCTGCAAAAATGCATGCTTGATATTCCGAAAAGAAAAAGCATTCTGGAACTTGCATATTCTTGGTTGTATGCATAAATTCACATTCTGTTTCTTTTCTACAAAAACCTTGAAGCCAATACTTGCAAACTATTGTAATATTTTTACGAATGTGTCTAAATGGACACAAGTCTTTGTTTTTACAGCCCGTTGGCAAAAGAAAGAATTTGCAAATTGGTGTATCACCTTTCTCCTTTCGTGGAACCGATATGGGTGTTCGGTTTTTTGCTGATATTTGGAAATCCATCTTGATGACATCTATATTTGAAGTTATCTTCTCCATTTCTAAATAATCGGGTTGAATACTACTTATATGAATCCTTTGAATAACTAGTGTGTGTGTAGTTTACCTAAATATGCGTGGATAATCGGATTATCCTAAAATGTACTTAACAGATCATTGGATCAGTGGATCAACGGATCATCGGATCATCTGGATCAACGGATCATCGGGATCAACAGATCGTCTGATGCTACTCAAGTTGCATATTATGTAGATGCTCAGGGTATTAAAAATGTTTATTGAAAATTGTTATCAAAACTGTTGAGTACTGATTATTAAATTATGTACTGCACAGTAATTAAATCGGGAAGTAATATTCCCGCAAAACCCGTGGTAAATCCGGCTGAAAAAGAAATGGTTCCATAAAAAATATACTCAAGGGAATTGTAGGATTTGGCTGATATTACGTATCATATACCAGGTTTATCCATACAGCCAAAAACACAGGTTTTATAAAAAAAAATATTTTTATTTAATATTTAAAATAAACTTGTGAGGTTTAAACGTAAATTATTAACCCAACTTCAAAGGTCTAAGTTCATGAGTAACCAGAATGGTCATAAACGTAGATTAACTCTTGAACTCGATATAACATGCAAGCCTGAGAATTAATAGAAAACTAATTTTGCTAATATGTTAGCAGAATATTACATTACTACTAGCTTATCGTACCTACCATAATATAATGATAAATTATTCAAGAAAGTTGTTTATACCAAGGAATTTTTAAATTAAAAACCATAAAAAATGAAGCTTTAAAAATAACGTTAAGGGTCAGTTTTAGCTCTATCGTAAAAAGCTTTGAAGTCTGTGGAATCACGTGTCGCTCTTCGGAATATATGGTTCGGTGCAACTTACCAAAAATATGTATTTTCTTAGTTTTAAAATCAATCTTTTCAATTTTCATTTAAAAGTAGAAATTTTTAAACTTAAAACTATTTGTTTGCGTATACGACTAAAGAAGTTTCACTCCCCCGTGAGCTTATGCGGACGAGGCTCACACGGTTTTTGATTTTAGTACAGTTTTAACTAAGCTATGAGAGTTTGGACTGAAAAATTGTATTGAGCTAAGAGATTATCCGATCGAAATCACGGATAACGAACGAACGGACTTGAAAAAATAATAACTAAGTGTTGTCGCATAAAAATACGTTTGTTCGAACATTTCAACAAATCAAACCAGCAGTTTTCTTTTGATCTGGCTTGTGGGCCATACACACAGAACACTTGCTGACATACCTTGACACATCAGTCTTCATCTTGGGCCAGTAATAACGTTGTGCTAATCGTTCAAAAGTTTTGAAAATACCCTAATGATCTGATTGAAATTCCAGATAATTTAGATAGAACTTAAACGGATATTTATGTTTGTAAACATTTGCTAACATTTATTTAAATTAAATTAATCAAAAAATTATAATTTTTGTTGCAATAATATGTATAATAATATTATTTATTAATACTTTTATTTTCGAAAAATCCCGCAAGAATATCGGATCATAAAATTTTGTATCAACTTTAGTACATAAAATTAAAATAAATATATTATGACAACGTTGATAAATAATATAATCAACAAATAAATTGTTGATATGCAAAAATAGCAATATTCTGCAATTATCTCACAGAAAACTCAACACTCTTCTTGATCTTCTTTATTGGTAGTTTTAGTATCTTTTTAAAATCAAAATGGCCAGCAAACGCATTTGATTTTTCTTGGTTGCTTCTTGTCCATTCTTGAGCGGGAGTTTTGATAGGTGGAATTGTCTGCTGAGGTCCTATAATTTTTTTAATTGTCTTCAATTGCATTTTATGGTAATTTGAGAAGGAAAAATGAATATAGTTGGGGATGGGCCAGTAGGTTGGCTGGTAGGGCAGTGTTGAAAATTTTAATTTTCATAGCTCCAAATGGACGGCCTCATGAGATAATCTTGAACCTCAATAAGTATGCTTTGCATTGAAGTCTCCTCCAGCAATGGATCAACTACCGAGCATGTAAAAGTTTAGTTTTGACGGATTTTATATCATATTTGTATCTATCCATTACTTGATGATGCAGTTGTGGAGTTTATCTGCCGCAATAGAAACGATAATATGTGTTTTGTCTGGAAATCCAACAATCCATTTTGGATTTCCGTTCAAAAACATGACTTTATGGTTTATTTGCAAAAGTGGATTTAAATTTATTATGAATAATTTATTCAATAGTAAATACAGATAAACAAACATAAAAACAAATTAAAGTTTATTAAAAATTCGCTACATTTATAGACCAATAAAACAAAAACAATATTTCTGGTTGGTATAAATACGGTAATGCACAACGTCAGGAACACAAAGTTTGTTTTAGAACTCAACTTCAGCTCAACTTCAGGACCATGTCTGTAAGTTACTATCCAACTACTTTTTAACATATTTTAACCTAGTATGCCATTTAGGGACCCAATTTCCATAGAAACCATGCTCAGCATATCAGTTATTCTGAAAAACTGAGTGGGGAACTTAAGAAAACTGGGCAAGATATACTATCCCAAATTAATAACCTGAACCAGAAAACGCCCGATCAATTACTTGTCAAAGTAATAAATGGAATTGTTGGAGGAATTTTTGCTATAATTCCTGATTTGGAAGCAGTTGTCGTAGGTCCCCTGTAAAAATTCAGCTATAAACTTTATAATTTTTTTGTAATTTTACAGATCAAGAGTAAGAGTCACAACGAAAATTCCGCTGATCTGAAGGTTATGTTAAAAAAATTGAGCCAATATTGCAATGAAATGGTCCAAGGCTACGATAGCGATTCCGACACTCTCAAAATAAAATTTCGAACATTTATTCAAAATATTATTCTTGATGCTGAAACTTTACTGAACATAATTAAGAAAGATGATCTCCATGGTAAGTAATACAAATAATATTCCATATTTTGGAACAGATTCCAAAATTCCAACATACTCGTTCTTTTTTTTATTCAGATTTTAAGCACGAGTTAGTGGAATACTTGAAAGAAATTATGTACGCCATTCAATTTGGGCAAGTCAGAATGCAAATTGAGAGTTTTAGCCAAACGGAATTAAAAGGTTTAGCTGAAAAGGCACGAAATGAATATGCCGAAAATATTTCCATACTGGAAAAGTGCAGCTTGGATGTCCTAAAATCTATGACTATCAATGTCAAGTACAACGCTAAATACGTGGCAAGATTGGTTTACCAACTAAACAAATCGGTAAGGTCTAAGATTACACTATCATTTTTGATATAGTAGTTAATTTTATAATTTTCAGGCTAGCAATTTTGAAGATGTTGAGATTCAACGTAAATTACTAGATGCTGCAAGTTTGCTTAATTCTGAAAACGCTACTGCAGTACTTATGAATGAAAAACTTACCGATACCAAAGAAGCAGTCAATGTACTGAAACGTTGGTGTTATCAGAGTTGGCACAGTGTCAGAGAATTATTTGAATTCAACGACATTTGCATCGAAAACAACAAAAGTAAAGTTTTCTGAATTTTTTCTTCACTTTATATTTGATTATATTTTTTAGATGCTGAAAATTTAAGAGATATTACAAAAATGACAATCAGTTATGGTATGGTTATAACCAAAAATTTGGGAAGCGGTGTCAATCATGATGGTTTATTCGCTCGTTTATAATTATACCCTGCAAATCTACATATTTTGCGTTTGGAGAAAAAATGTAATACAAAACTCAATATGAAACTGGAATATCCATAGCTATTAGATTATGTGCTTTGAAAATAATAAAATGTAGTATGGGTTTAGTAAAATAAACAATAATAAAATAAATAAAATTTATTTCTTACCTGAGGTTGGTGAAATTGCGCACCTTTCAAAACACTGCCAGATAGCATTATTATATATTATAAAATATTTTGTAGTTTTTTATTATTTAATCGTTACAGCTTTAGATATCAAATGAAATGAAATTCATTTATCGTAATAAATTCGTGTACAATTCCCGTTTTTTTGCAATTCGTTGAGTTAAAAATGCAATACGACGTTTCGCACACTTATTGGCGTAATGCCCCTTCTCACCACACTTGAAACAAGTAACTTCACCTAAAGGTCTAAAGTTTTGTTCCTGTGAAATCCCAACTTGCGGTAATTTATCTGTATTGCTGCTTCTCATCTTAAAACAATGAGAACTATCGTGTCCATCATTTCCACAAGTTGTACAGGTGATTATTTCCTTGACGTCAGATTGCTTTTCAATTGTTTTGGCAAAAACTACCGGAAGTTCATACTTTGGATGACCATTTTCACAATTTGGTCCAAGTGGGCAGAAACCCGCAAGATAATTTCTACATAGATGTTTTTTTATATGTCCATATTTACAGTATGGTCCCTTTTTGCAATATCCCTTTTCATACCATGTGCAGCTCTTAGGATTTTCTTTCGGTTTAAGATGTAAGAATTTACAATCTTCAAAAATGCATGCTTGATATTGCGAAAAGAAAAAGCATTCTGGAACTTGCAAATTCTTGGTTGTATGCATAAATTCACATTCTGTTCCTTTTCTACACAAACCTTGAAGCCAATGCTTGCAAACTATTGTAAAATGTTTACGAATGTGTCTAAATGGACACAAGTCTTTGTTTTTGCAGCCCGTTGGCAAAAGAAAGAATTTGCAAATTGGTGTATCACCTTTCTCCTTTCGTGGAACCGATATGGGTGTTCGGTTTTTTGCTAACATTTCGAAATCCATCTTGATGACATCTATATTTGAAGTTATCTTCTCCATTTCTAAATAATTGGGTTGAATACTACTTATATGAATCCTTTGAATAACTACTGTGAGTGGTTTACCTAAATATGCGTGGATAATCGGATTATCCTAAAATGTACTTAAGAGATCATTGGATCAGTGGATCAACGGATCAACGGGATGAACGGATAATCGGGATCAACGGATCGTCTGGTGCTACTCAAGTAGTTCAAGAATTGTAACTGAAAATTGTTGTCTAGGCTTTTGACTACAGATTACACATCTCGCTATTCGATTATTCATGTCGCTGAATGAATTTTGTAAAATAAATTTTTTAAATTTAATTGTGTTTTTCCATCAAATACATATATATTTACAATCCATTGGGACAGCAAGCAACAAGTCTTTGCTTAACAATCAATCAACGTTGAATATTGAATTACCAAGGAATAAAATCCCTAAACAGAGAATTAACACAAATAGACTTACCCCACGCAACCAAACCTCAATAATTGAAGTAATCAATACAGTAATTTATTTTTGAAAAGAAAAACAACCAATTCAAATCCTATGACGAAAGTTTACCTATTTATTTACAACAAAAAAATTTAATTAATTTAAAATACCCGATTTGTAAATGTAACATTTAACGTCAATAATTCTGTGAAAAATCCTCAAAGGTAAAATATGTTTTTGTTATAGGAGAAGCATAATTAACGATTTTTAATGTCGTTCCGTTATGTGTTATGTGGATTACACATGATAACGTGCATCTGCTAACTTATAGTGTCAACTAGTTTTAATGTGCCATTTTCTATTCAGCAAGTTTTTATATCCAAGTAAAACAACATTTGCTTTTAACCACAATAAAATTGAAAAAATTAAAATAAATGTTTGTCAACTGAAACTGCATTGTAACTAAAAAGTAACCTTAAAACAGCAAACCCTTTAATATAAATGCAAAGTAAGCCAGAATTGAATAAAATAGTATGTTGTGCTATAAGTGTGTAAATCATATAGATAGATACATATGAGACAATAAAACCCACTTCTGGTCTTCTCCAAGTCTTTGGTCTCATCTCATCCCCTGAGACATCGCAATTTGTCAAGTTTACCTCCTGACCTTTTAGGCTGCTACATATTGTATTACAAGACAACATGACAGATCGGGGGGTCTGGGGGGTATGGAATACCCCCGCATTTGCTCATTTTGTTGTTTGGACAAATTTTAATAAATATGGCGATCAACGTGGGGCGCCCACTAGAAAACAAGTAACATGTTAAGTAAACTACCGATTGTACTCGAGGAAATTTCAAATAAGAAGAAATATCTAGCAAGTTAGATTATTAAAAGTTAATTTAATATCTTATAACTGCAATAGTTTTGAAGCTTCTATTCTAAATTTAAAAATGTATGATCTTGCGATTTTTCACTCATTCTGCCAATATATTTCATTCCAACCAGAATTTGCAATGAAATTTACTGCAGTCCTCTTTGCTCTCATTTTGTTTCTGTTCTTCAGCTGAAATACATTGCGAATCATTCATGTGAATAGCATACGCTGATATATAAAACTACGCTGTAGACTATTGATAAAATAGTAGTTTTATATATCACAAAGCACACCAAAAGAAATATAATTATAAAGCTATCCCGTGTTGCAGAAGATCTAAACTTTTTAATGAGAATATATAAATGCAGTATTTTAGAGTCATAGGTTTTATAATAAAAGTTATATAGTTAAGTTAAAATATTATACTCGTTTACGAAGAAAATTCAGTTTCAAGAAACTTGAAACGGGTATTATAATTTGTGATTTTACATTTTTTGACATTTTTCCCAGACAGCAGACTATTGCACTCGTATCTCTCGCAGAAATATAATAACACCGGGCCTTTCCGCTCTGCATTTATGCCAGCTTACGCAGTATATCGCAGAGCAAAAATTTTTGTTTATAATTTTAATTAAAGATACCACAGAGTTTACATAAAAAACAAGTATGTTTTGCTTTAATTTAGTTCAATTAGAGAATATTATAATATTAATCGAAGTGGAAAGACTACGCCGAACGAGCAGAACATTAATCTTTCAGAGGATATTTGAGTTTGTTTCGTAAATTAATTTAAAGTGAACTAGCTTGTTTACAGAGTAATTTTGGCTAGAGAAATCATTCAATTAAGTTTAAGTCTTGATTGATACTTTCCCATTATTTCTAAAATATTAACGCCCTCTTAATTAGTTCTTGCATTCCTACTTTTATTTTCAATATTTTAGACTTGCTCATGGGCAATCATGGGCACAGAAAATTTCAGCTGGTATAGTAGATGTGCAATAATATTTTCGAAATAAGTGACACGTGTTTTTGAAAGATCCTTTATCGTATTTTCCTTTATTTTTGATACAAAGTGTAAACGTTTTGTCTTCTGTATATTAATGTGTATGTCGAAGTTATGATATTATAGTTATCTCTTTCAAGTTAAACTCTCACTTTATCAAAGAAAAATTGTTAAATGTTTATTCGAATTGTATAAACTAAGTTATCTATGTTTTGTTAACAAAATATTACGTCTGTTCATCAATTTAGTGTTAGGGAATCCCCTAATGGTATTATTATAACCGCATAATTTATGATGTTTTTTTAAAGTTAATTTTTATTTCGGGATTTGTTTTCAGTTAAAGTAAATAATATGATATTTACAAAATATAATTTATCAAATAATTCAGAAATATATAAATAAGCTAATCATATTTTAACATCAAATTAAAAACTTTTTAATTTCAAAATAACTTACAGTGTAAAATAATTTAAATAACATATAATACAATGAGACGGTTTATCATCCACAAGTCAATTATGTAAAAGAGTAAATCGGGTTGTAAGACATTTAGTGGTTAGTTTTATTTATTTTATGTTGGCAGAATGCATAATCTATGAGACAATATATATTTATTTCTATCATATTTGATGTAACGCAAGCATGAAAATAAAAATAGCGCAATTCAAATATGTTCGTTTTTCCTCAATTTGTAAATTCTGTGTTTCATAATATAGAACATACGGAAACTCGTAGAAATTTTGGTACATAAGACAAAAGTCGATATTGTCGAACCCGATTACATTTGTGTAGCACGGTAAAATAAATACAATTTCAATAAGAAGTCGATTATTATAGAGCATAAAATCGAAGGATTTCGAAATATCAATTTTGGTGCAATTGCATTTGCATTTAGCATATCAGCAATAACTTGTGAAATGTCTTGTAAATGTTATTTTCAACGTCAATGGAACGTCTATTTCAAGTTTAATTGATTTTAATGAGTTTCCGAATTTCAATTCAACAATAACTCAAATTAAATTATTTCCAATACAAATGTTAAAATTTTACTGTCGTATCAGAATATTAAAAACCAGTGAAACGGTTTTTGTAGACAGTATAATTGATTTTAGAAAAGAATGTTTCTAATAAAAGTTATTTATGAAATATTTTTCTATCTTTTGAAGCTAAAAAAATCTCCAAGTAGGTCAACGCTTTGACATCGCATTTTTTCCTCTTTGCCGATTCTTAATAATTAAATTAACGCTACAGTAAAATAAAATAAAGTAACGAATTTTTGGAGATAAACTGAATTTAGATTTTCAGCAGATCATAATATGATCCTGAAAACTAGCTTAGTTTATTTTTGAAGCTTATTTTTATGGGAAATAAACAAGTAGTATGGAGTTGTAATACGTTTTTAAGCTCGATGGTTTTATTGACCTCTCAAGTATTTGATTTTGTTACAACACATATAAATTGTTTTTCGTTTATTTCTCAAGTAAAAATTTTCCTAGGAAATTGAAATTGTGTTACTTACTATACATTGTGCCTTTTCTCGAGAGGGAATAACAGTAAGTGCAGTTGATCCTATTACGATGCGTTAA
Organism: Cantharis lateralis; assembly: GCA_963170105.1. NCBI lineage: Eukaryota > Metazoa > Arthropoda > Insecta > Coleoptera > Cantharidae > Cantharis > Cantharis lateralis. Next base: position 3,757,947 of record OY720627.1, read on the forward strand.
CGAAGAGGCATAACTTACGCTTTTGTAATAATTTTACCTGAATTACACTGACTATACAAAAATTTAAAAAATACGTGTTTATAACATTTGAAATAGTAGGTTAATAAAGCGTCGTTCTATTTCGTCGTTAACACGTTCAAAATCACATAGCAGTGGCATTTAAACGTGATTTTCACGTGTTTTTAACGTTATTGCATTTACTGTTATTATTCGTAGAATCTATGCTCTATTAAAACTTAAAAACACTCGAGATAGTTTTGAAAACTAAATAAAAAGGGTGAAAGCATATATAATATTGTGTAATTACTGTAAATTGGTACGCTTGCGTTGCTGTTTATTTGCACCAAAATTAGTTTTAGCGAATGCATCTACAGTTTGCTAAGTCTAATTGAGTCAAATATGTATTTGTTGTCAAGTACATTACCGTTTATCACGGAATTTGGTTTCTCTAGATGTTGAGGAGTCGAGTTTACCTATACATAGTCAAGATGGTGGAACGTTGCTAAGCTAAAGATTACATGTTGACTAAATAGTATTTTAAGTAATATTCGAGATCAGATAAAAAGTTGTTCAACTTTCGAACGAATGAATATGAAACCTGGATTAATGCCAGCTTTACTAAATTTTATAAAATATTATCCGATAGGTTCGGCATAAAATTTGATTATCGACTGTAAACCGGAATTTGGTGGAAAGTAGATAAGAAACATTATAAATTCTTACTCTTTAATAATTGCAACGTAAACTTAAATATTAATATTATGATGCTTTAGAGTTTGGAGCAGTACTAGAATTTTTAACTTTAATATTAATAGAACATTAAATAATTTAGGTGTTAATAATTTATAGAAGGAGCTCACTTAAACAAAGGATTCTTAAAATGCACGTCGAAGTTAACTGAGAAAAGGGTATAATTTCACTTAAAAAACTTCCTTTGAAATCTTTCGTTAATTCTTCTTTTGTGACCCTTGCTAATTTATCTAGGCGGTTTCATTTCCTGTTTCCGACGTTTTCTTTCAGTGCAGTGGCTCAGATAAGATATCGACTTCCAAGCACGATTTCAGTATCTTCTAAACTGTTCCTCCCCAATTGTACAACTGACGTAATTCAAGTGGCCAATAACTGTAAATTACTCTTAAACTGACCACTAATGAAAAGTTTTTCGAGTATATTGCATTTATTAATAAAAAGTTCGCTACTCTGCTAAGATTCTTAAGTGGCTTCTAGAGTAATTAAATTTTAAAGTGCAGACGTGCTAAAAAATCTCTTTTAATTAAAATCGGCATCGAATCAATTTGACCAATGATTTTCCATTAGTTTGTCAATTTTTTTATGTAAATGCACGAAAAGCACCTAAGCGCAGAATTTTTTGTTTGCTTCTCTAAAAGGAATACTTTGTATTTTACGCAACATAAATCTCATGTCTAATTCGTTTTAAATTGATGTCCAAGTTCTGGAGTCTACCTTCACCAAACAATGGCAGATATACAAAAAAGGTTGATGAACACTAAAACTTTTTACTTCTCCAAGTCACAAAAAGGAACAATTGCTGTATAAAAATTGGGTTAGAAATTACAATATCGGAAAATTTGTTTGTAGTAAATAAACCGCCATTCTTTATTTACCTTGTTTATTTATTAGAGTTGTAAACACTAATGGCCTTTCGAAAGCATCAGGTTATTCAATTTAGTTGTTATTATTTTTCTCACGTATGCATTATAATAAAATTCAATTTAAAAAGGAATGAAATAAAAGAGAACAAACAGTGTAGAGGAAATAAGAAACGCAAACTTTTAGATGTATTATACATAATGTTAATATATGTTATGTACATATACACAAGACATTGTTTTTATTTATCTATCCCCTAAATTTTCGATTTTGTAATTTATCCACAAAGCCACGTTGAAACCGCGCACACACTCCTAATAATATTAAAGATTTTTTAAAAATGTTTCAAATAAACTTTGTTTTTATTGCTCACCAAGGTTAATTTTTATTAATTATGTAGTTTCAACCCAACTCGGGGATTACCCAACGTGGTAGGTGCAGTAAACATTACCGCAACTACCACAGCAACACCGACGGTTTTTGTTGTCTCGGTCGTAAATTACAATTCTATACAGGGTAGAAATGTTATGTTGGGGAACCTCAAGTATAAATTGCGATTATGTAATTCAATTTTAATTTTTCGTGCTAGATATAATTTGTTTTAATTAAAAAATTTAAATTTTGATAGTTACACATAGTGGCGGTTTCTCCTAGATGTCGTAAACAGTGTACATATTTCCATATCGTGAAAAACCAAAATTCATTATGTTTTAATATTTATTGTTTAATTTATACTAATTTTTTTCTTCTGTGCGACAGAACCCATTATACTTTGTGTATGCTGTCCTGCAACCAATGGATTCGTATAATTAACGAAAATCAGCATTAAAAAAAAAATTGTCGACCCAATAAATCAAATAAAGAACTTGACGTCAACCAAAGAAACTTTTCCAAAATAAACAAACATGTATCATTCAGATGACACTAACTTATCAACTAACAAAAAAAATAGTACATTTGGCGAAGAATTTACTCCAAATACTTCTGGGGGGAAAAAATTGAGACATATACCAGATTTTTCCTTCGTTTTGCTTTCTCGGAATTCTTAATAACTTCATAATTATTTTTAACTTTTGCATTTATTAACTGCCCACACTGAACGAAATTTTTCAATTAATGAAATCACATAAAAACCAAAGAATGAATTTATTAAAAAAATAAAAAAGTTCATAAATGTAATGAATTTTTCATAAAAACAGTGAATTTTAGTTCATTGCTTGAAATTTCATTGATTTAATGAAGCTTTCATTGAATTTTTATTGTATGACAGCTTTACGGTTCAGTGCCGATAAATTTTTTCCTTTCATCTTAGATAGTCCTCACCAGCAGATTATTTTCTTATCGTTAGAAATTATTTTCTTATTTTTATCTTTAAAAATTTCTTATCATAATTAATAATTATTTATAAATTTAAAACAATCCCATAGTAATTCAAATATTCTTACAATTTCAATTATTATTTATAAATATTTTTGGAATCCCAAGAAAATATCTTGGGATTGGGAACCCATATCTCAGGAATCAGCTAGATAGTCCTTCTATTTTTCATCTGTAAAATCTAATTTTTCTTTATTTCATGATCTTGACCATCCACTTTCATTATCTTGGTAAAATAAGTCGTCCACTTCTATCCCCTAATTTTTCGATCAATTTTCCAATTCTTTTATCCAAATTTTTATACCCAAATATTCAATATTAATTTTTTCCATTTGTTTCAATTTTAAGCTTTCTTTGTCTTTGCAATTTCTATTGTTTTTTCATGTATGAAAACCACAACTTTAATTTTAAAATTTCGAATTTTTATTTTAATTTTATTAATTTTAAATTTATTACTCCGTATTTTCCATTTTTCAATAATTTCTTTACACTAAATAATTTAATTTTAGAGTGTTTATACTTGGATTTCTCATCTATTATTTTGTTTTGAGATTTTTGCTTTATATTTTAAAATTTTTCTTCAAGTGTTCCTGTTAAAAATTTTATCGGTATTTTGCAATTTTTTATACCATTTCTTCATTATAACCTCACCCATGGCATGTTTTTATATTAAATATACAAGACACGGAACTTTGAGTAGCTCAAAAAATTAAAATATTCCTGAAGTGACCCCAGCTCGAAAATTACGGATTTAGAGAAGCGCAGTTCCCCGAGCAGCTCAATTATTATCTGCTGTTACACAGCTATTATCTGAGTTAATTTATGCAAATAACCTGGTTTATTTGCAATTTAGATTGATATTATTTTGTTAAGCTCTTTAAAAATAAAAAGACGGGGGCCGGCAGCAAACTACGGTTACAGATTTCACTACAAATTCTATCAAAACTGACTCTCTGCCAATTCACGCCCGACTTCGCCTCGCTTAGAATTGTTTTGACAGGAGCTAAATTCATTAAAAACATCCCCCGGAGGGCACGGACTTCGAAAAATGACGAAATTCTAAAGCTGGCATCCGAGATTTGGCAATTTCAGGAGCAACCCCTGTGTTAATTGTTACAAACGCGGGATGGCAAATTCATTCTAAATGCAGGAACTAAAATGTTGTCTCGCTACCAAAATTACAATTGCCATGACCCAAATAGAGCACACGTGCCGGCAATAGAATGGCATTTTGAAGTTTACATGAAGGTAAAATTTTCATCAAAAAGTCGATTTTCAAAATTAAATTGTGAAGTAACCGTTGGGCCGATTTTATTCATCCTCACCTCATAAGAAAGCTAAAATAGTGCTCTTTCAGAATATTTATTGGTTTTGTTTCCTACTTTGAAGGGGGACAGCCGTAGAGTACTACCTCTTACGAAATAGGTTAATATCAAATATGCAGTCTTATTAATTGCCTAATTTAAAATAATGGGAAGCTTTTCTACCCACACAAAGGCAGTTTTATATTTAATTTTTTTTTATTAAACTGCAAGATAAATCAGTGCAATTTGAACACCCTATATGTACAGTACTTAAATTTTGTTTAAATCGGTTTTGTATGTAGTCCGATTTGATCCGGTGGGGGGGGGGGGGGGGCATAGCCTTTCAAGTTATTTTCCGCTACTGGATATTTCGGTTAGCAGTTTCTTCCAAGTTGTGCGTGATTTTGAAGGTAACATTATCTTTAATTTATTATTTAATATCGACTCCCCTACATTTATTAATCAAATTTCATTATGACATTTTACAAGCCATTTGTTATGATTCATATTGTCAGATGAGTTTGATCGGTCGAAGTGTAATAAATTATGAATTTAAAATTATGGTTTTTTAAAAAATGAGATTTTTTACAAGTGGATTGTGTTTAAAAAATAAGTTAATCACCCTAAGGTTATTTATTACACAAATGCAATGGACACGAATCTGCACTCGTGTGGACCATTAGTCCTCGTACTGATGACGACGAATGTGACACCAAGACCATTAAGTCCGTTATAAAACGCTAATGGAAGGATTCAGGAAGATGTGCTTCTGTCCGTAAAATAGTGTAAAAGTAATGCACTTTCCTAAATTACAACTACTTTATCAATCTTGCTTTTTATGGAGAAATATTAAATACGTCAGGAGTTAAGCATTGGGCGAAGGAAAATTTATGCGAGGCAGTTTCGATTTTTGTTACCTGTTAATTTTTAAAATGACAAATTAGTAACGAAATAGACGATAACCAAAAACGATTTCAATTTACTGCGATGTCGAAGCAAATCACATTCCATCCGCCATAATTTAATAACTTCATGTGATTTGATAACATTCGAAATACTTCAGTGACTGGCTTACCTTATAAAAACAAACATTATCCATTAGGTTTTGTGAAAAATCAAAAGTAATTTTTCAAATTGAAGTGTTCATAAATAGCAAAGGGAAGATTTTGGTTTTACAAATCATTTATGCGCAAATTGAATTTGTATTTGTTTTCAAAATAAAATTTCATATCAAAAATTTGTATTGTTAAAGTAATAATAATCACGCGACGTTTGCAGAATAATGAAAATGTGTCAAAGAAGTAATTGAAAATGTTGTAGTTGGAGCAAGTGTTTTAAATAATTGTAACAAAATGGAAAACAGGAGTACAAAAAACAATTTTGCTCTGCACGTAAGCTTTGACATATTTTACTTTGTTTAATGTAACGTAAATAAAGATAACAGTACCCTTTTTCAGAAAAGCTTAAAGTAGACAAAAATAAAATTTGCACAAATAAAAAACTTTACCTACAAAAAATCTGAAGTTAACTGTTAATTAAGTTAGCAATTTTCTATTAGTTTTTGAAATTAGCGGAACATAAAAGTTTTCCAAATCCGAAATTGCTCGAATAATGTTTTTCAATTGCTTATTTTAATTTGCTTCCATGCATATGCAATTTTAGACAAAAAACTGTGTCATTGGAGCGGAATTATAGGGATATAAAGTCCCAGTTAAACTCAACTTGGCGAAGAGTGAGTTAGCACAAATTCGAAACAGTAAAATAAGCACTGCAACATACAACTCTTAGAAGAAAACTTCTTAGTGGAAGTGATTCAAAGATCCCAAATAATCTGAAGGAAGTTTTGATATCGATTTCACGGCTTATGTGCCAATCAGAGCGGCATGGCTTAGGCTTTCAGTAAAAACTGACATGTTTTGTGACTAACCTACACTGCAATTACATTCTTTTTTACTGTACAAAAATTCATAATTTTTAAGAGCAATTTGATGCATATTCGCTAAATTGAGTTTAGATGAGTTCATTGTATTATTGAAAGGAAGATCGACGCGATAATGTATGGTATGAAGCGGTACACTACAAAGTTATGAAGTTATTAAAACAATGGTTGAGTTCCACTTTACACATTATGCTACAGCGGAAATTATATTTCGTATAACGTAATGGAAATGTAAAACTTGTAATTGTTCGGCGAAACACTTAACGAGAAAGAAATTAAGTTTACAGATTATTAAAAAATTTGAATTAACTATAAATTTACGTTGCTTCAATTTTCTTCGCAAATAGGTGGATACACAGGATATCATTACATATTTCAAAATTTATTTTGATAGAACCTCACGCGTCAGCTAACTTTTCAGATTTAATTAACATTTCTTGAGAGCCAGGACGGATAATTGGTCCCCACGTGAGGTTTCCATACTCCGATTTCATCTCAGTTTAATAAAAAAATAAGATCAACTAAAACTAGTAACCGTGGTTAGATCTTAGATTCTGTGATTTCCCGAGAATTAAGCTGTTTCAGTTACCGGTTATCGGTTCCGGTCGATCTTCTACGCTTTATTGCTTTAAAAGTACAATATTCTGAAAGAGCAAAATTTAAGCTTTCTGATGAGGTGAGGAAGATTAAAATCGACCCAAGGGTTACTTCACAATTTAATTTTGAAAATCGACTTCTTGATGTAAATTTTACAAGTTTAAGTTCATGTTTAGGTTGAAAAAAACATTCACTTGTCGGTACGTTTACGCTACATGGGTCTTAGCATTACGAATTTTGTGGGGAGAGAACGTGTTTATTCTACTGCATGCGGTTGCAGAGGAAACATCGCTCGAGTTCCTACATTATCGATGATTGTTATAATTCGCACAGGGGTTGGGAAAACCTCCCAGAGGACGTGCGGAAGGTAGGTATTTACTGCCCCTGACATTGTCAAATCTCGGATCCCAGCATTCGAATTTCGTGATTTTCGAGTTCGGTAACCCTACAGGAATATTTTTAGCGAGTTTATCGCTTGTCAAAACGTCCTAGAACTTTAAGAGCATCAGCGAGGGTCTGCAGGGCTTAATTATTACAAACACAACCACGCAAAACCTCGGAGCGGAGCACTCAAAAAAGCTTAGAACTCAAAGCTTAGAGTATGACAGTTATAGCTTAAAGTTTGGAGGTTAGAGTTTTAAGCTTAGAGGTTGGTGGTTTGAGCTTTAAGCTTAAAGTTTAGAAGTTAGAGTTTAAAAATTATAAATAGCACCTTTAAGCTTAGAGATTAGCAGATGCAACTTTAAGCTTAGAGGTTACAAGTTACAGTTTTAAGCTTTCAGTTTGGAGGTTAAATATTTCACCTTAAAGTTTGGAAGTTAGAACTTAAAGCTTGGAGTTTAGAGCTTAAAACTTAGAGATTTAAGCTGTAAACTGAGAGGTTGGGGGTTAAAGCTTTTCGGTTGGAGGTAAAAGCTTTGAGCTTAGAGTATAGATGATAGTGCTTTAAGTTTTGAGATTAGAAGTAAGAGGTTAGAGCTTAAAACCATCCCCGTGTGTTATCTGCTTCGATCTGCCGTTTTTGTAAACATATGTTATTTTCCCCTTTTTTGCAAATTTCTCAAATTTTATGCAATTTTAATGCCAGGTAATTGTGAAACTTTTGCCTAGAAAGAAGGATTTTCCAATTCTAAAGGTTTTACCTTAATTCTCTGCTTAAATTTAAGTTTTGTTAAAGAAATATTAGATAACATTAAAATTTCATGGAAGAATTAACGTCAGAGAAACCAATAAAACTTTTCTTGTAAGTTAATTTTTCCCTTAAATTTTAATGCCATATTAAATTTTAATATTATAATTTGGGTCTTTCTGTCATGTAAATAAATTATCTTGGATTATAATTGAATTATCTGGTATAAATTTTAATACTAGATTAACTTTTTAATTATAAAATTAGTCCAAGTTCAAATGGCTTTGGATCCAAGCGATTCGCGTTTAAACGGTGGAATAGTTCGGAGTTTAGAGATTTAAGCTTAAAGGTTGTAAGTTATTGCTTAATGCTTAGAGGATAAAAATTATAGCTTTAAATTTAAAGTTTCGAGGTTAAAGTTTAAAGCTTAGAGCTAGGAGGTTTGAGCATTAAATTTATAGTTTATAACTTCAAGACAGGACCTTTACGCTTGGAGGTTGGCAGTTACAGCTTTAAACTTAGAGGTTACAAGTTAAAGCGTTAAGCTTTGAGTATGGAGGTTAAATCATGCAGGTTAGAGTTTGGAAGTTCGAGCTAGGAGTTTGGAGTTTAGAACAGCTTAAAACCTAGAGATTAAAGATGTAAACTGAGAATTTGGGGGTTAAAGCTTTAAAGTTGGAAGTAAAAGCTCTGAGCTTGGAGTTTAGAGCTTAAAACTTTAAAATTAAAGCTACAGATCTCTTGTAATACAGTGCCACCAGCTTAAAGGTTAACTGATTAAGTCTAGAAATGTGAGGTTATAACTTAAAACTTAGTGATTAGAGCTCAAAAATTACTAAGGGCCGATAGTTTTTTAATATAAGATTTTTTTACTCACAGAGCTCTATCAATTAGCTTTTTAGCGTTTCTGCCACCCTTTTGCACCTGGGCGATTGTAAGTTCCATCGTTGAGTCAAAGCTTAAGTTCACTTGTAACCGTGCAGTTACGTCGTCGTCGATCTTCTATGGTATTTTTCTTCAAAAGTACAATGGAAAACCATTAATATTCGTAAAAAGTAAAGTTTAAGTTTTATTGACATCGTCAAATCTCGGATCCCAGCTTTCGAGCTCGGAAACCCTAGGGGTATGTTTTTAGCGAGCTTAGAGTTTGTCAAAATCGGATCCAGACATTCTAAATCCACCATTTGTGAGTACTACAATCCATTAATACTTTAAGTTACCAACGGTGGAACTTAAATGTTTACTCTCGGCACCATAGCAAAAAAAGGACAAAAAACTGACCATCGGTGGAACTTACCCTTGTTCGGGGTACGAGCTTAGATGTTAGAGCTTTAAGCTTGAAGGTTAGAGTTTTAAACTTGGAGTTTAGAGCTTTGAGCTAGGAGGTTAGAACTTTAAGCTTTGAGGTTAGAGCTTTCAGCTTGGAGTTTGGATGTTACAGCTTAAAGCTTGAAGATTAGAGCTTAAAACTTGGAAATTAAAGATTTAAACCTAGAGGTTGGAGGTTAAAGCTTAGGGGTTGGAGGTTAAGGCTTTAAGATTGGAGGTTAGAGCTTTCATTTTTATTATTATATTTCTTTATATTAATTAATAAATAATTAACAGTGGAAAATTGGAAAAATGGAATAAAAATATAATTATAAACAAACTAACCATAAGTAAGTAAACAAAATTTAAATTATGAAACTAACTAGGATTCACTGCGTAAATCAAGAAAAGCCAATAACTATAATAAAAACCAATTTAAATTAAAAACAAAACTTTTTAAATCTGTAATAGAAAGTTTTCAGTCACATGCAGCCGAAGTTACAGGATTTTAATAAGAACAACATCAGTCTGTAATATCGCAATAGTTCACCCCGATTACAACATAGAAATCTAAGGATCTCTAAGAAGGATCTGGATACTCAGATTGGTAAAAAAAAATTTTAAACTTCTAAAGTAGATTGGGGTAGCAAATATAACCTTCAGTAGGTTGCTTTACGTTTAATATTTTACACTAAAATTTATAGATCTACCCCAACTTTAAATTTAAAAATGTAACTTAATCACACAGGAATAATATGAAAGGAATAATTTTAATTTAGATTATGACATAATTGATTGAAGATAACATATACATGTTAATAATGTAGCGCACGAGTGGATTAACAAGAAAGATACGGAATAACGGAACCTTGCTTGGATTTTCGATTGTTTGAGCTGTGTTTATAATTTTTTATTCGAGGTAATTTAGGTTACAACGTGAGCAGACGTATTCAGCAAAATTATTGCAGATTCCACTCATTGATATAAGGTTGAACCAAATTTCAAATTACACAACGTACAAAGCCTATTCAACTACTAAACATTAAATCCATAAATCTTTTCAATTCATAATCATACGAACAATACCGGTTAATAATGTAATACGTACTCACTATTCTGGATTAAAGCGATGATTATAGCTACCCAAAATAAATTTTTGAAATTATACACAAACCAAACACATTAAAGCGAGCGAGCAAGCAAGCAAAACGCTTAAATTATTTTTATTTAAATTTTCATAATGCAATACCATATTATATTAGAAACCGAGGCAATTTCAAAAAATAACACAACCATACCGAAAAAGATCACGTGTATATTTTAATAAAAAAACATTTTTGTGCTATAAAAAATTTAGTAAACGATTCGTGTGGTTTTTATTATACGAAAACAACATTTTATAAAAGAAGTGCCCTGTAATATGAGAATCAAAGTCAATGTTTATAGAATTTCTTGTCTTGTGTTTCACTTATGGGTGTAATTGGATTTTTGTGAAAAGAATATATACCTAAATAAAACAAAAATTCCGAAATCAGCTTCTAATTCGTTTATATACAGAATGTAACATGAACCGGTCTTGCTCTACAAGACCTCGTTTTCCCGGCTCTCCTGACCGAATGCCGTACCAATTTAATAAAACTAATTACCAACCCGATATTTATGAGGGGAGGATCCGCAGATGACAATTTTAGTAAAGTAGGAACCGGAAATCTAGAAATTGTGTTGTATATTATAATGCTTTGATATACTAATTTGCGGAATGGTTTATAATATAGTAGCTATTTCAATATCACTGTATTGGAGCGCAATTAATCGTTTGAAAATGAACGTACTCTACATTAATATTAATAGAGTAAACGCCTGCAAAGCAAGTTAATTGGATAATAGCAAACATTGAGAAATATTAGAAACACACATTATTTTAACCTATGTATATCTTAATAGAGAACTGCCAGTTAGAATGCTTGATTACTCTGCCGCAGTCGCAGGTTCGATCCCCAATCAAACGTGAACACTCAGGAAAAAGAGAAAGCAAAATGATCGACACAAAAAAGTTTTTTGGTTGTTACAACAAAAAATTTTACTTGGGGCGACTAATTTTTGATTTCTTGGGAGAGTGGTTAGTTTTATAACCCCTGCACTCTAAACGCTGTTTTTGTTGTTTCTACTAAAAATTTCTCAGCAAAAAATATTTTGCTGGTCCAACAAAAAACTTTGTTGTTTCAACTACAAATGTTTTTAATTATTTAAATATATAAGGTTTTCTTTTGAAAGTTCATATTTTGTTATTTTGTTGAAATCTCTCTGAATTTTATGAGCTAAATCTAAAGGATTTCACTTTCAATTTTAATTTCTTGAAAAGGAGATGATTTATGAACTATTAATTACGCTAGGAATGTCTAACAAAACTAGAAAAATGTTGTGCACGAAATGTCACAAAGATATATAAATTAGCACGTCAGTCGTAATAGGATTGCTGAAGAAATTGTTATGATAACAAAACATACAATAATGAATATTGTTTAAATCACGTCGTGTCAACTTGGAAGGAATTGTGTAACAGTTGACGTCTGAAATCAAAAAATGAATAATTACCTGTTCTGAACGTTTTACTAACAGAAGAATATGAATGTTACAAACTTTTCATATTATTAAACTTTTTCAAATAACAATAAATTTATAACTGAATTGCAAAGTACAAATTAAAATATTCATATCTTTAAGCTTTTATAAGTTATTGTTAATTGGCGCATATTTTATGCAGGAAGTATTTAAAAATTAAATTAAACATTAAATTTCCTCGATTTAATAAAAGCTTTAACAGAAAAGTTGCAATCAAACTGTTCGAAGACTAATCAATACTCTTATTGATATGCAAGATAAAATAAGATATGAAAAGGTGATGCAAATTTTTGTCTTGGTAAAAACATTCCTGTGTGCCACCCAACTCGAAAAAACGCGAATTTCTCAGCCCATGCATTTTAGAAAAACATCCGTGAAGCTGTGATCTTTGGATCAATAAAAACCTTCCTGAGCCTTCTTGAAACTGCTGAAACATAAAAATTACGAAAACTACATAAAATCGTGAAACCGAGTAATTTCTTCAGCTGAAAATCAATACTAAAAGTATAGAGCTATAAATTTAATTGAAAACTTGGTTATTTTAGGAAAAACAGTAAGATTAATTTTGAGTTAAAAAAATAATTGATATTTAAAGCATAAATTTAATTTTGAGTTCGTATTCTCTATCAAAGCATAATTATAAATTTAAGAAAAGGAATCTAAAAATAAAATAAAAAATAAACTGAAAGCCCAATAGTATTTTTCTTTTATTTTAAAAATGAATTCAATCATTAAAATTCATTCTCTTGATTTCACTCATGTTAAGTTGGAAAAGTTACGTGTTGTATCATATAAAATTCTTATTTTATAAATTCTTTCAAAAAGTTGCTGCAGCAGGAAGTTCTGATATTTTTTCTTGTATTTCTTGTTAAGGCTGTAAACTTAACCCTTGTTGCAAATTTATTATACGTTGCTTATTAACTTTTCATAGTAGCATTAAGTGAGGGAATCTATAATATAAAAGGAAAATACGTGCGGAAATATCTTACAGTTCTAAATCAATGAAGAAATATAGCAGCTATGCATAGAATCACCCCAAGATCAAACGCTATTAATTTTTTATTGCTTCAGTATTTTATACTTTGCTTCTTTGTTTAAGTTTATAAAAAAATTGCTCGCTTTCAATGTAAGTATCCGATTTTTAAATTATTAAAACTCTGGTTTTCGCAATTATTGCTAAGCCTATTTTAATTACGTACTACTCTACATACAGGGTGATCGTTAGTTATCCTTCCCTTTCCGATAAGACGGAAAAATGGGATATCCTTTCCTTTTTAATGAGATGCGATAACAAGGAATCCGTGCATCCAAGCAAATATTTTTTAGACCTAAGTCTTTGGTACCTACAATTTAACAATATGCCTAATTAGAATAAAAGGGAACGTCGAAACTTGTAATAAATTAATATAAATTTAATTTAATGCTAAGTAATACTCCATGTAACTGATTGTAGTGTAATTTATTATCTTTTAATTTATATTACTTTCTGTTATTCTCTAAGTTGTATTTCAAACTCTTTTACGTTTTCAAAATTAAATTTTCTACTAGTACTTTCAGTATGGGTTATTTAATAATATGTAATTAAAACATTGTTTTGTAAATTTTGTTTGTTGCGTTTTGTTTAATAAAAGCTCAACAACGTTTCACACAAACATTTTGTTATTAATCCTCTTTCTAAAATTTCCAAATTAATTAAGCTTAATACTTATTAAAATGTTTACTAAGAATTTTTTTCGTGAAAATGTTTGTAACCAAAATAACAATTACGAAGTTTGTAAATTTTACTTAAAAATGTTGAAGAAAAACAAATGTGTGCTTTTGGACTATTTTATACATATTATTTTGTCTTCGCAAGAAAATAATAGTGAAAATATAAAGAAAAAACTTTTTGTACTTTTGACAAGTCTATTTCTGTTTTCTGCATATTAGAAGTAGCGGAAAACATAATTTACATTTTATGGTTATACGTATAAGATAGGAACGAGTTAATATTCAGTTTCTATTTTATGTTTTCATAGTAATTTTAACACTTGAATTATTTATGATGCCAATTTTTTCATCAAACTACATAATTATACGGTTAATATTGTGAAGGATTTCAGATTTTTAACATTAAAAAATTAGTTTCTCGGCTTTATTAGCTCGTTTGCGACACAAAATAAGTTTTTTTGACCTGTCATACAATATTTTAGTTTTTGAATAAAAAAGTATTAAATGTATAAAGTTCAAGGATAAAAAGCTCCAGAAACAAAAGTTTCTAGTAGTGCAACAACTCGTGAAATACGGTACACAAATCTCTAGTATTATAAAGTTTTTGAGTAAAGATTAAAAAGTAAATAAATTTAACTTGGTGCAGTATTACACTCTTATGAATTTTTTAACACCTCGAATAAGAAATATTTTAAAGTTTTGCAGTATACATTAAATATAATATAAAATATATCTCCAAACAGCGCCAGCGGCAGTAGTTCTTCAATGCCATTTTACCAACATTAATTCCTTTGTTGTGCTAAAATTTTCGCTGTTTTAATTATACCATCAAGATAATATTCATTATAACACTACAAGTTTTTCTCTACGTGAATTATTATTATTATTTTAAATATTAATAACAAACGCCCCACGTTGAGCGACACTTTAAATATGCCATAAAAAAATGTAAAAAAAAAAACAGTTTGTTTCAACATTTTTTGTTCTGGAGTATTCGAAAAATCCGCTGGGGCTTGAAGGAAACGCTAGTATCTATCTAAAAGTATTACTTCATGATATTCAAAAGTGTGTGGAAAAGTACTACATTTCCACCCTAGTGCGGAAAAGACATACGTTTCCTCACACTTGTAAAAGTATGCGGGAAAAAAGATAATTTCAGAAACATAAATCTACTTTATTTGCAATATACATTTAAGCTAAATTCGTACAATTATTCCAAGTAAGTTTCTTCTCTCCGACACGCACAGCTGATACCAATTATCATGACCACCTAAAACAATGGAAAATCTTGTGAAATCAGCGAAATATTAAAATTTTATTACCATCATTTAAAAAAAGTGTCGCCGTCCGCCTCTTTCAAGAATTTAAAAACATTCGGCGTGGGTAAACATTCATTTACGTTTTTCGCTCGCCTTTCTTTGCACCACGTGTTAAATTGCACATATATCTTTTCAGGATTTCTGTGGAATTAGAGTTTGAACCGATAATGCCACAGATTCCTCAACATCCGAACATTCCGAAATAATCTAATATTATGACCAAAAACAAAAATTATTGTGTTTATTAATTATTATTATTACGGAAAATCTGTCTGCTCCAGTTGAATTTTCAACCCAAAATATCTAAGTAAAATGTAAACAAACAACAGGTAAGTTTCAACATTTCATTTTTTGGGATCAAAAAACACCAAAGGGGTTAACCTTTGTTTTTTTTTCTGAAATTTTCAAAAGATTGATTGTAATTTTTATATCTGAAATCCACGAATTTCCGGAAGAACTCGAAAAATCAACTTAGGGTCGGTGAAAACGCTAGTATCCTAGTAAAATTTCGACAATTTAAAGTGCAGATGAAACTCACTTTTCTCTCACTTTAAAGTCAAATAAAGTGGAAAATATCATATTCACGGGAAATCTGTCTGCTCCTGTCAAATTTTCTACCAGAAATATCATAGAAAAATGTAAAATCATCGATATATGTTTCAACATTTCATTTTTTGAGGTCAAAAAACACCAAAGGATTTAAATTTCAAAATCTTAAAAGCTTGGTTGATATTTTTATACCATAAATTGACAAATTATGTTTCGGAGTACCCGAAATATTGGCTTGGGATTGGAGGAAATGCTAATTTCTTAGTAAAATTTCAAGTGCTAAAGAAATTCACTTTTCCTTCACTTTAAAGCCAAATAAAATGACAAATATGATACTTACGAGAAATCTCTTTGTTCCAGTCGAATTTTCTTCCAGAAATATCGTAGAAAAATATAAAAAAGCAGTAAGTTTTAACAGATTTCAATTTTTGGGTTCAAAAAGCACCAAAGGGGTTAACCTTTCGCTTTTTTTCAAAATCTGAAATACTTGGTTGATATTTTTATACCATAAATCGACAAATTATGTTCCGGAGCACTCGAAAAATTGGCTTGAGGTCGGTGGAAACGTTAATTTTCTAGTTAAATTTCAAGTGAAAGTGAAATTCACTTTTACCCCACTTTAAGGCCAAATAAAATGGAAAATATCCTACTTATAAGAAATCTGTTTCCTCTAGTCGAATTTTCTCCACGAAATAACTTAGTAAAATGTAAAAAAAATAGTAAGTTTCAACATATTTCAAATTTTACTAAAGAAGTCGACGTGGGGTTGGTAAAAACGATAATATCAGAATAAAATTTCTACAATATTAAATACAGACGAAATTCACTTTTAATTAAAGTGGAAAATTTCATATTTACGGAAAATCTGTCTACTCCAAGTAAATTTTCGATCCGAAATATCATAGAGAAATGAAAAAAAAATAGTAAGTTTCAACATTTCATTTTTGGGGGTCAAAAAACACCAAAAAGGTTAAACTTTCAGAGTTTTTTTCAAAATCTTAAAAAGCATAGTAGGTATTTTTATACCATATATCGACAAATTATGTTCCGGAGTACTCGAAAAATTGGCTTGAGGTCGGCGGAAACGTTAATTTGCTAGTTAAATTTCAAGTGCAAAAGAAATTCACTTTTTCCTCACTTTAAATCCAAATAAATCTAAAATATCATAGTTACAAGAAATTTGTTCGTTCCAGTCGAATTTTCTACTCGAAATATCATAGAAAAATTTAAAAAAATAGAACGTTTCAATATAGTTCAATTTTTGGGGTCAAAAAACACTAAAGGGATTAACCAAATACTAACTAACCTAATTAAAATAATTAATATCCTAGTAAAATTTCGACCATTTCAACTGAAAATGAACTTCACTTTTTCCACACTTTAAAGACAATTTTAAAATGGAAAATATCAAACTTACGGGAAATCTGTTTGTTCCAGTCGAATTTTCAATCCGAAATATCATCGAAAAATGTAAAAAACAGAAAGTTCCAACATATTATTTCAAATTTACGGGGTTAAAACAACACCAAAGGGTTAACCTTTTTTTTTGTAGAAATCTTAAAGGATTGGTTTTTATTTTTATACCATAATGTCCGGAAGTACTGGAAAAATCGGCTTAAGGTCGGTGGAAACGCTAATATCCTAGTGAAATTGCGACAATTTTAAGTGAAACCGAAATTCACTGTTCTCTCACTTTAAAGCCAAATAAAGTGGAAAATATCATATTTACGGAAAATCTGTCTACTCCAATCGAAGTTTCTACCCGGAATCTCATAGAAAAATGTAAAAAAAAAAACAATATGCTGTAACATTCAATTTATATACTTCAACATTTCATTTTTTGGGGTCAAAAAACCACAAAGGGGTTAAACTTTCGTTTAATTTTCAAAATCTTAAAAAAATTGGTAAGTATTTTTAAACAACAAATCGACGAATTATGCTTTGGAGTACTAGAAAAATCGACTTGGGGTCGGTGAAAACGCTAATATCCTAGTAAAATTTGGATAATTTCAGTTGGAAACGAAATTCACTTTACCCTCACTTTAAAGCCAAATAAAATGAGTAATATCATATTTACAGGAAATCTGTCTGCGCCAGTCGAATTTTCTACCCGAAATATCATAGAAAAATGTAAAACAAACAATATGCTTTAACATTTCAATTTTTGGGGTGAAAAACACCAAAGGGGTTTCACTTTCGTTTTATTTTCAAAATCTTTAAAAAATCGTTTGGTATTTGTATTTTTCGCTGGAAACGCTAATTTCCTATAGTAAAATTTCGACAATTTCAAGTGCAAACGAAATTCACTTTTCCATTAGTTTAAAGCAAAATAAAATGGAAACTATCATACTTACGAGAAATCTGTCTGCTCTAGTCGAATTGTCGACCCGAAATATTATAGAGAAATGTAAAAAAACAGCCGATTCAGCATTTAACTTTTTGGGAAAAATTCATATGCCACGAAACAATTGAAATAAAAAATTTTCAATTTTGTAAAAGTACTAGACAATTATTGTTTTTATACATGAAGCCGTGCAGCTGGGAGCTTAAAATTTGTGGTGAATGACTAGAACACTTTAAATCTTTCACAAAAAAAATTATAGGTTACTGCGGGGTTTACTGTTGTTTTTTTACCGAAAAAAACCTTGTATTTGAATTTCTTCTACCTCACTCGTTATTTTCAGCTAAAAGCTCTAACTATTGAGTAAACCAAATAAATAAAAACGGGGCTTTTCCATAAGCTTGTACAAAGCATAATCCATACTTTGAAAACTTCGTGTCTATTGTTATATTGTTACAATGTCTTAAAACTATACATAGTACATAGTTGCAATTGTTTACCTTAGGAAATACTTATCAGTACATATTCATCCAATTAAAAGTTCGGCTTTCTGCCAGCCATTTTAAGAAATACTCTAATACAAAAATTGCAACTGCGAAGTATGAGTTTTCCAGATATTATTCATTCCATAGTCGTCATCAGTATCGTAGACACATGGAAAATCTACAGCTTTATGATATTGTTTAAATGAAGGATTTGTTGAATTTGTGATAAATTCTGAGTAGAATTGAGTTCTCTGCTTCTTATTTTATAGACGACTGTATTTTTCTAATTATGATTAGAATCCTCAGGTGACCACGACTCTCGCTTACCGTTGATGCGGGCGAGTGATGCCGCACATGATATTACTTGTAGTTATCTTTGAAAGACTATGCCCTATGATATGATATACTGTTGTACTAAATTTTAAGTTGCTGAGGGAAACACATTATTGTTCTGAATAATAATCATGTAAAATACCTTAAATTTTGGAAATAAAATAATTCTATACAGCCTTACAAAATCTGCTGTTGGTTTATTCGATAAACCAGTTAACATCGGTTATTTTCTATGTTTGTTCAGTAAACTATGTAACAATAAACTTTTGCATATTACAATGTTTTGTATTGCTGTAAAAACCTCCAAGCAGAGATTTGCATCATCTAATCTATGAATACCATCGAACATATTATTTTATTGGTTTAATCAAAATTTTAAAATAAAATATTAACGTTTTCTAAAAGCAACCTATTTAATTTAAAGTAGGTGGCAACTTATTCAGGGATCACATGTTGTTGAAATTTGATTGTTTTAGTTACAGATTGTTCAAAGTTATCATTTTAACAACAGACGCAACTAATTTTCGTCAAATGATTTTCCATGCTTATAATATGTAAACCTCGATTAATCTAAACAAACTTTTGTTGTGTAATCGTCACGACATGGCTATATATAACTTCACCTAATTTTAACACGTTCATCTTTTCTTCTCTGTCAAATAGTGTTATATTTTTATATAACGTCAATAATTCAACCTTTTTATTGATTTACACCTAAAAGTTTTATTACTCAAAGCATCGAAATACATGCACTTTAGCCTATTAAAATTGAGAAGTTAGATACTTAAGATATAGGTAGCATAGTGGCAAAAACTGTAAAAGGGAACCTTGCATGAGTAGGTTACTTTAGTTACATAAAGTTTTCGAAACTAAACGGTGGCAAAGGATAGTTACAGCTACCAGCTTATTTTACAAAAAAGCCACTTCAAAGTTCCAGCCACTTTATGGCCACTACATAAATTTTTTTTTATATTATTGAAATTTACAGCGGTAGTCGGATTGAGCTCTGAATTAATTTATAATTTTATCATGCAGAGAATACCGCTGGAATTTCGTACATCTGATTTAATCTGCTATATAGTAACATTATGCTAGGTCCTTTGACAAAAGGCATTTGATTCAATCAATCGGAATGCCAGTAGATAAATTAGGATGATTTCGAGTAGAAGGTATTTATAATTCCAATGTTTGTACTTTCAACGGAAATTTAAAAAAATATCAATAGTGAAGTTTAAAAAGGGACCACTTCAACAATATAATTTAATTTCAAACTTTGAAAGATTCTGCAGTTTCTAGAAATTGTGTACAAATACTAACTAATTTTAAAGTAGGTTTATATTATATCCTGTACTTTAATTATTTATATTACCTACTTTCTATTCGGGTTCAAGAATATCTGGAAGATTATGTAGTTTGAGTAGTATAATATTGCTGTATTATCTCGGACAAACAGTGTTGAAGAAAAACCTTAAAAGATTAAATCCACCTACCTTGACGAGTATTTACATCCTTTTTCTATCCTTCAGTTTATATTCTACATTACATCGTTCTAACCTAGTTAACATGTCAATATACCGTCAAACGGGGTGAAAGAGGACAGGTGAGGTGAATGGGGACACTTTACGACGTTTTCGGTTTTTGCGTAACAACTCATTGAGTTTTGCACCTACGGATGTTTTTTTTTGAAAATGCATGCTTTGGCAACCTCTAGAAGATATCAGTGTTACTCTATTTTTCCATGAAAACGACAAAATTAAAACCATATTTAGAGGTTTTATTAATATTTCCTGAAAAAAAGTTAGTGTTCAGAAGATAAAGTGTAAATGGGGACACAGTACTGATTTGCTCCGTTAGTTTTTATACATTTTTTCAAAATTTAAAGTCCCTGAGTATTTTAATAGCTTAATTGATTTACCATTGCTTTAAATTAAATGTTGTCCTTTTTTTTTACTTAATTTAAGTGTTTTTGTTCATTAAAAATTATTTTTTCAAGGTTTGAGTCTTAATTTTTGTTCAAACCCGGACAATGTCATTCGCCTCGAGCTGATTGCATGGGGACACTGCTGTAAAAGCATTAAAAACCGCTGAATTTCAAGTAGTGTCCCCATTCACCCTCCAGTGGGACGGAAACAATTTTTTTTTAATTCTTGCAATTTTTGGATAGTCTGAATTTTTGGGGAAAGTATAGGTCTCATAGGGCCACAATTTATTTTAAAAAAGTAACTATTTTTAACCAAATCTGCATTTGCACTACAAAGTGTCCCTATTCAGCCTGTTTGACGGTACACACTTCTGTTTGGTCAATATTGTTAGGAATCGAGGTGATTTTACTATTTTATGAGGCTGATAATGTAAGGAACGTAAACTAGACTTTATTAAAGTTGTTCAGTTTGGCATATAGGTCAGGGGTCACGTGAGAATAGGTAATTTCATTGTGCCCACTTCAACGTTTCGTCGAATATTCGAGAAAAATAATGGATTTGTCAGTCCTTTACGTGAAACTTTTATATTTTGTAATAACTGTTTGTTATTTGGCGATCTAGAATAATTTTACTATTATTGTTTCGCCGCCACCACTTCGCCGTTGTAAATTTATTTAATATGAAAGTTAGAAACCTTTTTATAAATAAACTGATAAAAAAAATTTATTTCAGCACTCAAATTAAGTTGATTTAAGTTATACCATCGAGAATTCAAATCCCTTTGAAAGTTTTTCACCTGCTTGAAAAACAACTACTAAGTTTATAGAAAATCTCAAAATTAAGAAGTTTAAATGTAAAACTTTTAGAATAATTGTGAAACTTTATACTGAATATGTTAAAGGTCAACTTTAAACTTTAAATCTTAAAATTAAAGTAGGCGGTTTAAAAGCCTAACAATTGTGTATGGAAAATAAGTATAATTTTCTATAGAAAAATATCTAACTTGAGGAATATTATACAAAACAACAAAAGTATTTAATTCATTTACTAATTTTTTTTTTATGGTTCATTTACGGGAGATCACAGCAATATATGAACTGATGTTATATCTGCAGGATACATATTGCTGATAAATTGAGTTATCTTTAAGGAAATTAGTTAGGTAATTGAATTTTATATCAAACGTAAACAAAACGGAATATTCATGTAATTGCTTGACTTTGGTTTAATGTTAGAAAATTACAACCACTAGCAAGTCCTGTTAGCTTTCGACAGAAATTGAAGGTTTTCTTCGTGCTAATTAAATTTAATGGAGTAAGAAATAAAAACTATGGAAGGTAGGTTATATAATTTATTAATAAAGACAAAAATAACAATAACTTTTTAAAATTATACAGTAACGTTTATGTTTCAGTACCAGGTGACGTCATACTGTCGAAATGCAGTAGGTTTTAATTTAATACATCTTATGTTGACTCTTTTAAAGTTCATCTTAATTTAACAATAAGCTGATAAGACAAGCTTAAGAATGCTTAAATTAGTTAGTAACTTACAGTTTAACTTACTTATTGTTAGTGTTAATTGGACTTTAAGAAATCAACTTTTTAAATGTCAGTAGCGTAGTTTTTTTTACATCTAGTTTATACACATCACAGTAACAGTCAACCTAAAAGTGCATCGTTAAATTCAAGTGGATACAAACGTGCTTTTTAAATCTATATAACATTTATATCAAAGGTTTTAAAGTTATTGCTAGGAAAGATTAACTTATAGTGACATTGAGCACCACAAATTAATAAATATAAAATATATTTGTCAAAACAATTTTTTTATAATATATTATGAATATTTCTCCTGACACAACCATTTTTGTTATCAATCATGTAATAAACAACGCCAACAGATTTTTAAAGTCTGTCCTAGGTAAAATATCGTTTAGGAATCTCTTAAATTAGTTACAAATACAAACACAAAAATTATGTACAATAATACACACGAAATGTGTACAGGATGATTAGAATAATTTGTTCGCTTGATATTTGGCATCCCAAAAAAAGAAAAATCAAAATACGTAGGAGTACTGTGAAAATTTAGGCAATTTATTTTAAGCGCAATTCTTAATATTACATTATAAATTAATTTAGAATAACGTTGCATTAAATTGGTTACAAATTTAATTCAAACTTTCTCAATCGTTATTTAAAAGTTAGATGAATGTGCATTTAATAATAAAAGCTAACTTGGAAGTTAAATTAGAAAATGTCAAACAGCACAAGATATTTAGAAATAATATTTTGACAATGTTGCTCTTCAAAAAAATTTATTTCTGCTTGTTCGCAGAACTCATTTTCTTTCAATTTGATCTTTTCCGCAAAATAATTTAAAAAAGTGAGCTTTTAAAATTTATTATGGCAGAACAAATTTAATATATCGATTAAACTTGCTGTAAGTTTGATTACTCTTACTTAATATGAGGGAATTCGAATATACGAGCTTTCAAATCGAGTGCTTTTTTTTCTCTCTGGAAAAAAAGTCAATTTAATCGCACAGAAGTTGCAATTTTAACGAGAAGTTATTCAATTAGGGGTAATTTTTTCGCGTGGAAAAACTATAACTTTAATTAATAATTACCCTTAAGTTTCAGCAAGTCCGCTGGAGCTGCGAAGCTTTTATAATATGCTAATCGAGTAAACTTATTAAGTCCCTTTGATTTTAAAAGAATCTCTTGGTTAAAAGGTCTGCCACAGTTGGCAGTGCGGTTACTCTTATGCATAAAAAGTAGGAATAAAACAATTTTGAGTCAAGCGTTATATTTCAATTTAGTATCAATAAAGCTTTAATTTACTCCAGTTGCTGAATTTGACTCGCAGTCCCACATAATGCTTTTATTGCAGTCGTTTAAAATATTTTCAAAGGCCGCCTAGTTTTGATGACAATTACCTTTTTTATATTTTAGTGTTAATATGTCATAAAATTTAGTTTTAAATTTATAGTCAGCAATTTTTAAATTACTAAAATTGGACGTTCCAGTCGCAAAATTTACGATTATTATCGTAAATTCAAATTGTCTCATTATTCCGTTTTTAACTCAAATATAACCAAATTTACTTTAATGCGAAGGAATTTTCATTTCTGACAATATTTTAGTCTCCTATTAATTTTAAGTTTAAAAATTATAATTTTATTCTAAAATGCACATTTCTTACGTTTTAATTAACCAAACGGAAGTTTTGTAAAATTACCCCCGACGGCGTAATTTTTTGATTACAAAATGTCCTGTAATGCATCGTGATTTTTTCTCTTAACTTATTTTTTGTGCACTTAACTGTTATCAGTGGCGACTCAAATCAATTTTAGCATAAAAGAATGGAAAACTAAAATAAAATAAAACAGAGGAAAGGTAGGCAGATGAAAAGTAAACGAAATTTAATGTAGAGTAACAAATAAAAAAAGAAAAATATTAACACTTCTACTTAGCCGGATAGACATTCTTGAGAAAGTAATAGACTACAATAAGACACAGGAGGCGCAAAACAACAATCATTGAATTATATTTGAAGTGCTCTACATCCGACAAAGGGTGGAAACAGACATTCGCTGATAATTTAAAGCTGAAAAATGCTGTAAAGCGTGCCTATGCAATATTTAAGAGATTTTCTTCTAAAAATCAATGAATTTTCCATGAACGAATTAACGAGATTCCAGTATTTGCATTAACATTTATTAAAATTTGTAATTTAATACATTAAATCTGTTAGAGGAAATTTTTAATGCCTAAAGCATCAATTAAATGTAGTCAATTTTCTTATCGACAGTGCTTAGCAGAAACAACAATTTTTTTAAATTTAAAATAAACAAAAATTTAAATTTACATAATTTTTATAATTAAAAAGAAACAATTTTGAATGCAGAATTATATACTGCTCGTTTTTTGCAATAGTTTTTACCAGTAGACAGAATACGAAATAAAATTATTGATTTATTAAAAAGGGGCTTTTATTTGTTCAAGAGCCGCCTACGGGCGATTTTTTAAGTTTGATATCAAAAAGTTTAAATTGCTCTATCTACTCAATTGTTCAAATAAAAGACTTTTATAATTTAAAAAATTTTGCTGTGAAATTATAAATATGATGACTCCGGCAGTTTGGGTGAAAAGCCACCTAATTTCTGAAGTTTTGGAATTATCATTCCATTCCAGATAAATTGGACTCCATACCTCCCAGACCCCACAGTCAATTTTCTTTTGTTTATATTTGTGCAATTTTTGAATTTTGAATCGCCACTGACTTTTAACAAATGGTTGTACAATAATGATGTATAAAATATACACTTCCGATGTTAAACAAAGCCGAATTTTAAATAATTGGATTTGTTAATTAATTTTTTTTTTTCTATTTTCCAATTCAGTATTGCTTGTTTGTCCGTACACAATTAACGTTACTTAAAAAATAATTAATATCAACATCGATAGAACACAATAAAAAATTGGATTGATAATGAAATGTTGCGCGGTTAATTTAAAAGTTGTTTGGTGAAATGTTGATACAGCAAAGAGGGAGTTTTAAAATTGCAATACGTCAATCACGTAATACAGCACTAGTGTGTCAATTTAGCAAACCACCATTAATGGTTTTCAATCGTTTAGCAAATTTAATTTATAAATTTTGACATGGAAATGTATACTTTGTACCTTTTTTAAAAATAACGAACTGATCAAACATTGCTGTTTGCAGATTTCATGCGACTTAAACACTTAAAAAAAATTGGGGCTCGGTTTTTACGTTAATTATTTAAATTAATTAATTTATATTTACCACTAATTGAGAAAAAGTTCGATTGGACGTAGTAACCATCTTACGGTAGTCATAAGTAGTAAGATGATGAGACAGTGATGCTGGGTGGAAGTGGTGGAGGAAGAGTGGAGCCAGTGTAACTTCTGGTTGCTAACAACTTGGGGTTTGTTTATTTTCAAAGATATCGAATGGGATACTTCCTGTGAGGGCAAAGGTATTCCGGGTAAAGTGGACACGCATCTAAGATCCATTGCGTCGCCGTTCCCTTGGGTATACTTGCGGTTCACTTGAAAACGCAAGGAAACCGATTGTAGCACCGAACCATCAGTGTCCGAAGTTCTCATCTCTTCTATAAATTTTGCGGCAGCCTGAAATACAAAATAAATAAATAAGATAAGACAAATACTGCTAAATAATGGAGGTTCCGGAAAAGCTCGCGTTTCAGAAAAGTGCAGAAGAGAAACAAGTTCTAGTGTATATCCATTGTTATCCTATTTATTCCGCATGGATGATGATATATAAAAATGTAGAGAAAGAATAGCTTGCTCGAGCTTATTGTTATTACGCTACCACCGCAACTAGCGATGTTACATTACCACATTATTAGGGTCTGAATGTAAATTTTTTTACATTTTGTCTTTAAATATTTAATTATACTAAAAATTTTAATTTTAAAATAAACACTCCCATAATTTATGTTATAAATAACTACCACTTCATTTTGAAAATTACAAAGTTTTCGAATTTTATTTTATTAACCTTTTCATTAAATATTATTAAGTTGGTATGTGCTATCTGATTTAATTGCTTTTGTTGCAAATTTGAATTTTAAACTTTAATTATTAATTGTTTACAACAGTTAGTACTTTTAATTAACTCAAATTAAAATTTTTGTTTTGTTTTTAAATAGCGCAAATTATTATAAAGTATTGTTTTTGAATCTCATTAATATCTAACGCTAATTACTTTTACAATATTTTAGTTATATAAAAGATTACTTTCAGGTTTAAAGTATTGTAAATTCCCAATACACATAAATATTGCATGACTATTGGCTGAATTAGCATTGTAAAGTGTCCTTTAAAGGCTAAAGCATCCAATGACGAAGGATAAGATAGACATCGTCCAAACAAGTTAGAATTTATTTATCTCGGATTCAAAAACCGAAAGTTTCTATAAAAAATAAAAGATTTTTATTAAAATCAATCATAAAACCTAGATTTCTTCTCTGGAATAATTTTCTCTCCACCTAGAATTTTTCGCCACAATACACAGCAATACATTTAATGAAATTACAACGTCAATCTTACTTGCACACAAATCGAGTTCCACATTGTTCAAGCTCTAGGGGGTCGGCTGACCCCTTAGTTAATAAATAATATATTTATTGCCAATGTTTGCTTTTATCTGGATTTTAAAAATTTTCTTATGAATTACGGATCATTCAGAAGTTCGGGTGAAAAAGGTCTAATAGAACCAAAGGTATTGGTGGTTTCCATCAAATTAACTCCGCCCATACAAGTTTTTTGGGTATAAATTGCACTCGAAAATAGTTAGATTGAAAATCTCTGAGCGGCTTCACTAATTAAAATAATCCTTGAAGCGGCTCCAACTCCAAAATTACAGTTCTAGAAAGCCGAGGAACTCTGAGTAGTTGAACTAATTAATTAGAAACATTCCTAAATTGGCTCCAACTCGAAACTTTCGAACAGAGAAAGAAAGGAAATTAATAATAAATATGGTGTTCTCAGTAGCTCGGCTAAAAGTCAACTGTGCACCGCTTTGTTCACTATATCTTGACCTAATATCTCATTTATCTGTTGATTGGAATATTGGTGTTGCGTTTAACGAGATGCTTTCGGGAACCGTGGTTTGATGTGTTTTCTTAGAGAAGATGAAGAAGAAGAGCAGCCGGATGGCTTGAATTCTGGCTTTTTGGTATTTTAAACTGTGTTTTTAAGCAGCCGATGATGCTTGTGATGATCGTTTGATCTATGATGTATAACAATAGCTGTTCCAGGATGGTCGGCATGGCAACCATTGTCTTTTTATTCAGCAGTTCAAGCATATCGCTGCCGTATCTTTTGATTTGGTACAGGTAGGCGTCAGGTGTTGTTCTGCGCATTTGACAACACAAATAACATTGAAACCAATAGCAACGGTTTGGAGTCATTTAGGCCTTACTATTATTAACTAACGGGTCGTGGTTCATGAAACACCCACTGCACTGAAGCTCAAGTATATTGTGCTCCTCGTTCCAAGCCTCACTCCATCAATCGCGTCTCATCCACAAAGTGGAGTAAGCGGCCCCCATGGTGCATGTGCAATCTCCTTAGTTGCCGAGTAGGGAAAATCAAGGTGACGTAGCCGACTCCCGGCCAAGGCCAAGCATTCACATAAGATGTGGTGGGGGGTTTCGTTCACCTCACCACATATCCTACAAGTAGGATCTTCAGCAAGCCCCATGATTTCTGATACTCTCACTCAATGGGCCTCAGTCCAGGGAGGTCCGCCCAGTGAGCAAGGTGTTGTTCGCCAAGTATGTCCTTGCAGGTTCAGGGCCCAATAAGTGTAAACTGGCGGCCTCCCTTGCAAGAGCGCACGCTTCCTCGTTGCCTTTTATGCCTTGGTGTCCCGGCACCCACATCAGCGCGTGGCACTGCTGCAGGTAGCAAGTCGTACCAGTGCTTCTTTGCATAGTTCGACGACCTTGGAGTGTGATTCTACACTCTCCAATGCTTTGAAGGCTGCCTGGTTGTCCGTTTCGATATTTTTATAGTCTCTTCTCATCAGTTCCTCAGTACAGACCTATAATGCAATTAATTCTGCCTGAAATATAGTGGCGTGGGTTCCCAGGTTAATGCTAAAGGCATCACCTGTTCTGTTTAGCCATTTCATGACATTGAAACCAATAGCAACAGTATGGAATCATTTAGGCCTCGGTTTTCAGCATTTTCGATTTTAACGTTTGCTCTTTCTTCCCTTTGAACGGCCTTAATTGGTTCAATGGGTAGAAGTGACCTTTTCTTTTCAAATCCTTGTTGCTCATTAATAACAGATTTTATATGCTTCTGTGGAACACCAGGACCTCGTCCTTATCTCTAGAAATATCGGAGATATCAACCGCTGAGATCTCAGCGGTTGTTTTAATTTTGGATTTAACGAGTTTTTCTCGAGAACTTGTCGGTACGTTAACCGGTTGATTGTTTTTCTTACGAAAGGGGAAGGCGGACCGCCAGGTGACTTGCGTTTTGGCTTATAACCGCCCTATGTTGTTAAAATTTGGAACTGCGATTTAAAGCTGCCGATAATGTTTGAAATGACGGTTTGATCAATGTTGTGGATCAATTGACTCTTGATGACGATCTCGAGGGAGGCTATTGGATTCTGGGTGGCCGAAGTTCGTTTGTTCGGTGATTCGCAGCTTTAGGTGTCGCTTAATAAAATAATGCGCTACAACCATTTACGTCAATGCACGTACCGGCAACAAAATAATCGAAACATCAACTGTTATGTGAAAAATCGAAACTTTATAATCGAATATTTGTTAAATTAATCGATATTTTAAACTTAAACATTTAACTAGTTTCAACTTACATTTCTATTGGGTAGTTTAATTAAAATTAAGCTTTAAGATATTTAACTTTTAAAGGTGGTATAACCAAGATCGACACATGAAAGCCTTCCAAAAATTAAAACCATAATTGTAAATTTTAGAATTTCATTAAATTCGAGCTGGATTAATATGTACATTGGGTGGATATGTGAAAAATTAGGGTGCCGCGAGTTACAATTTCTCACTTAGCTTTATACATTTATGTATTATATCAGTATTTACCATAATCATGTAAAACAAAGAGCTGAATCATTTTAGTACGAGAGATTCTAAATTATTACACCAAAACATCTTGAGGGAACGCACGACTCTCGCTTACCGTTGAGGTTTATTAGTCATAGAACCTAAGTTCAACACGTTTGTAAGATATTTAAATTTTTTGTACAACCCTTAAATTTAGAACAGAAAAATATAATTTATATCAACAAATATCTAAACCTTTGACATTTAACATAAAGAAAAGTATTGCTGGAACCTCCAACCGGGATCATAATTATATTAAAGGTAAAAGAAAATTGCGTAAGGATTATTTTTCTATGCCCTAATTAAAAATCTAATTAATTAACTCTTCTTAAACATACACAAAGAATGTTATTTCAATCAGCTTACTTAGCTTTTTGATATTCTTCTGAATAAATTGCCATTAGTACTTTTTCATTATCTGAAATCTCAGAGTCAATCTATCAAATCTGACACGCAGCAACCTCTAATATAATTGACCGCAAAGTTAAGGGTAGCAGTGGAATAATTAAGACGATCGAGCGTTACTTTGCGTATCCAACTAACAATATATTATTTTTCGAATTTATTCGGAGACCTGAGAAGTCAGATTTATTAGGAGTCGAGTGTTCGTTATGATTGATTATTATACGCGAGTTGGTTTTATTTCAATAAAAATTCAACAGATAATTTTTAATGATATTTTCTGGAAGCTCCTTATTTTTAACAGGGTTTATTTCTTGTGTAAATTTTGTTATATGCAATGCACAGCTTACTATCCAATCAGATCAAGGGCACCTGACGCCTCGAGGACGTCCGACCAGATCAGGTCCTTTAATAGTGGAATATTTTTTAATGTCAAGAGCCACACTGTATATTAATCCAATATTTTCATATACAACTTAAAGAATATTTTAGGTTTTATGTGACAATAAACGTTGAGGCCACACATGATACCTTCTTTGTAATAAAATATTAAAAATAATAGCTCTACTTTGCCAGAACACTTATGGAATTTGAAAATCGGTAACAAAAGGTTATTCATTTATATTAAATTACAATTTCAAGATTAAGTCGGCTAATTTAAGAATAAAAATCCAATCTTTCCTGTTAATTTTTAAACTTTAATTTATTAAGTTCTCGAGTAGTTAATAATTCATAATCGTAAAAAGGAATTCGTGACGTAAAATATTTCAGACGTCAGTTGTCTCTTAATTTGAAAATTAAGCTTCTTGAATGGAATTACACAACTCACTATAAATAATCCGAGACAAGTTTTTACTTCAGGACGATTATCAGTATGCGAAGCATGCGGCATTATCAGAAGAGAAATAATGATGGTGTGAGATTAATTGTTGCTTTTTCTCTAGATAATGTTTAACAATAAATCTTTCCAAAGCAATGTCAACATGATTTTTTACCGTATGAATGTTTTTCTTTTTTATTTCCCTTTTATTGCATTGGGTTTTCCCTTTGACCTCTTAATAATAAAAACGACCCCATATTTTTGCGGTAATTTTATTTCTGCGTTCTTAATCTAAATTTTTTGTAAGAGTATCCTGAAGGTAAACTCCTTTGTAAAAACAACAATGACACAGGAAACTAGACCAATTTGGTGCAAATAGACGGAAAGAGTTGAAAAACTTTTCAGCGTCACAAATAGGCGAATGTTAAATATTTCCCACAATTTACGATGAATAATTCAAGATTGCAAATAGGCGTCAACCATTAAACGACCCACTACCGCAATGCTTCTCAAACAATGGGGAATTGAAGTTATAGTGGGTTTGATTTTATACTTAAAAGCAGTAAATTATTAAGTAACGTAACTGACGGTTTTGCGACACTGTGATCTACTACGCGCGTTGGAAACATTGGGGCAGATATTAAAAATGATTGGAAAGTGCGACAATTTAAATTTTGCAGGATTTCTGAAATATTCTATAATAAAACGTTTCTTATTAAATAGAACAAAAGAGATACAGGTTGTGAATGTTTTCGAGCAGCTTCACTTACATTATTTATTTGTTTCTTTATTATTACTGTTTCCTTTCAACAATGGAATAATGGAACTCGAAGTACGTTTCAACGTCTCCAGAATGTAAAGAATTAAATAATTAAAATTCTGATACAATACATACTTGTCCCCATAACGTAGTGAGATTAAATTTTTTTGAAGTGCTATCTAAGATGACAATATGTCTTTATTTATTTAATTTCACTCTGTCGTCTGTTTTTAAAGTTCTCAGCCGACATTTTAGAATTAGGTGAAACTCCTTTCTTTGGAGAGGATATACGAAGTTTTTCCATTCAAACACCCAGTAGGATTATTTTTGATAAAGCCAAGCTTCCGAACCAAGTAAAAATGGTCACACAACCATTAGCAATTCTCCAATGTATGTATGAACCATGTCGTCGATTTTATCAGGTGTAATACAAATAGGTGACCCAAGGCCATCATTAATCACTCCAACATGGGGCCCGTAATTTCGGCTTCGTTTGCAATAACTCGTAAATGCATGAGGCAGTAGCCATATCGATTCCTTACTCCATAATTCCATATTATTTTAATTTTTACTTTATCGTTGATTAAAGTGGTTCTAACGCAAAATAAATTAAGCAATATTTAGTGTCATATATCTTCCGGAATGAAAATAATTTTGCGGGGTTATTTATGACACAATTAAATAATATGTTTTTGGCTTTAATTAAATGTAAAAGGCTACAAGCAGTTCCTAATAGTTACAAGCATCTAGTCATGTTAAATTATTCTACCACTACATGTAATCGTCTGTAATAATGGGTGAAATTGTCATTAAGGTAGCTACACGTTCACCATTACAAAAAATATTGTTAAATTACCAACATTGTGGAATTTTAAACTCCAGAAACTGAATTTGTAAAATTATATTTGGCGGAGTTCATATAGTCCGCTCCGTATGAATTTATATACAGTCTTGGAAGCTAATAAAAAAATAAACCATGTGAAGGTTACAGTTTTAATTACTTGCCAACTCCGTGACTTTAGCGCCAATTATGGCGGACGTACCTAATTCGGTGATTGCATGAACATCAAATAATAATCACATCTTTAACTGTGTAATTTACTTTGCTGAAATTGATCAGGTTTTACAACGTAAGGCATTTTTACGACTTCAAAAATTCTTTTTACGTCGCCATCAATGCACATCTGGAACTTATTGATGAGCAATTTTTGCACAATTTTACTACCATAAACGATAGTGTTGAAGGTTTCTATGGCAATATTCAGTCTGCTTTAACTTTTATGTAAAAAAAAACGTAAACGACGACTGCATGACGACATGACGACTTCCTTGCTCCAAAACTGACTGTTACAGTTATCCAACTTCTTAGGTTTTATTTTAAGGCTGAACAGAAAGCGTAGGATGATTTTTATATATTACCTACGCGAAACTTTCAACAACATATCGAAAAATACTTTTAATCATATATTATGCATATAACCTTTCGCTAAAAGGATCGAATATTAAAAATTCTTTTGTATTTGGAAAATATTTAAATGCTATGACGATTTTTTCCTTACATTTTCTGCTACATAAAATAATGGTGAAAGGAAACACTGTTATAATTTTTTATTATCAGGATATCGCAATTTTAAAAAGTTTTCTTAGTTGAAGTACTTAAATTTATGGTTGCTTTTAAGAAAAGAATGTAATATTTTTAGTGTCGCTTATTCTTGAATTTAAATGCAAGTAGGAAATATTGTTTCTTTGTTGTGTAAAAAATTGTTAAGTTGCAAGCATCCTATTTGTTGAATATTATAAATACTGGTTAGATAATTTAAACGGTTATAAGTTTCTCTATCAAATTTGCATATGTTCATGCAAGCTTTTTCACTAAAATCGCTTAATTAATGCATTCCAAAAGTTCAGGAAGCCCTTTTAATCACTTGAGTCACTTTTAAGTCTGATCGATTTTCATTGTTTTGAAAATTCTATTTCACCCATTATTTAACTGTTAGGGGAATTTATATTACGAGAGTTGTTTTAAATTGAGTTGAAAATTTTATTCGGAGTAAAAAATTAAATACTTACAAACTTTTGTATTTCTTGTTGTGGAGTTTTTTAAATACTTAACGAATTTTCTACAAATACAAGGTTTCTGCAATTTATTCTCACAGAATAATTTGAAATCTCTAATGCTCTGCCCTTGTTCGTTCAGAAATTTTCTAAGGTGTGTAACGTTGCAAATGCAATTTGATACTTTACATCCTAAAGTAAATTCAGAAAAATTATTTTAAAATTAAGCTTAGGTAGTAGTGTGTCGTAGTTGAAGTACCAATCTTTTACATTTAAATTTAAATTGCGGTCGGTGTTGGAAATTAAATTTTAGTCGAGTGGTGCAAGTCATTCCATTAGGCTGCGTTTTTGTTTTAATTTCCGTTATAGATTCAGTGCAGTTCAAATTTCATGGATAAATAATATTTAACACTGAAAGTTATATCAGCAATACATTATCGATAGTTTCGTTGCGATTTCCATATGGATTTAAAATTTGGCTTAATTTAATAGTTCGCCAAAGATGAGGAACCAATTTGTTCTTTAATTCCTGTAATTTTGCCATTACAATCGATGATGTGTGAGCTGATGCATTATCGTGATGATAATGCAGACGATATATCTTGATTGCTCTTTCAAACGATGCAGTAATGCTGTACAATACGCTCCTGTTATTGTTTTCCCTGTTTCTAAATCTTTCCAGCTGATGGAACTGTTTTTTCTTCTGTTGTGCCGTTTACCAAATGAATTCCACTATTTGGCACCGACGTTTACACGTCTTCCATCAACTCCTCGCCTGCAAGAGACAATCAACAACTTTAAAAGATGATTCGAAACTTGGCGTAACTTCAAGTCTTCATGTTTGAAGAGGAGATTCCGAGAAAATTCCATCTGGAAGAATCTAGGGGTCAAAATCGGCAGTCGCCTCAAATGTATTGTATTGTATTTGTACTTAGGGGTCGCTTGGCTGCAGAAGCCTTTCAGAAACATCGACCAGGTTTGATCTTTTGTTTATGACCCTACTAATTATGTGTTCAGAAGTTCGATTTTGCTTGCAAAACCCAAAATGCTCCTGAGAGATTTACTTTTCGTCTCGTTTGGTGTCATTTGTATTTGTCCCAAGTATTTATGTCTGTCCCGATTTAGGGCAGGGCAGTTGCAGAGAATGTGCTCGGCTGTCTCCGTTTCCGATTCACATAGTCTGCAGCGGTCGTCTTCTTCTAGTCCCATTAATTTGAGGTGATATTTCACCTGGCAGTGCCCGGTGAACAACCCCGTAATGAGCTTAATTTCTTTCTTTGATAAAAGAAGAAGCTTTTTAGCTTCTGCAGTCGAGTACTTTATAAATTTCTTCGCCTGTCTTTGTCCTGTTGTGTTTTTCCAGAGAGTTTTTTTGCTTTCCGCTTCCCATTGCTGTATTTCCAGCTCCCTGTGTGTCTTTGACAGCCCACAGAATGGTTCTGGCCCAGCAGGTTTAGCGTTCGAGCCAGATCTAGCTAGTTTATCAGCTATTTCATTACCCTCAATTCCCTCGTGACCTGGCACCCAATGAAGGGCAATTTTGTTGCCCTTTGCCAGTTTTTTGAGAGATTGTCTACATTCCCATGTGGATAAAGACTCAAAGCTATTAGCCTTGAGTGCTTTTATCGCAGCTTGGCTGTCAGACATGATATTAATCTGTTTGCCCTTTACCTTTCTTTGCAGGCATTGCAAATGTAAATCCCAGGTCACCAAGAAAGTGCGGTTAAAATGGTCTGCCAAAAGAGCAAGACGTGGCCCGCCAACCAAAACTGAAATTTCAAGGCAATCATCAGGCCAACTATGACCAATACAGCCCCGCCTAGAGTACAGCGCTCTATCACCTACTCAATAGGATCCAGGTGATTCAAAGCAAGAACTTTGGAGCTGTTTTAGACGTCCTCTTTTATAGTATGCCGCCAAAACACCGAAAACATAAACGCCGAAAACAAAAAAACAAAGAACAAAAATACCGAAGAACAAAAGCACCGAAAGTCAAATCACCGAAAACAAAAACAAGGGTTTTTGACTTCGGCGTTTTTGCTTTCGGTATTTTGACGTGGAATTCTTCAAATCCGGTTTCCAATTAATTATTTAACATACATAAAATTTGCTTTCCGGCTCATCCGAAACCCCACCGCGGCGCCAGCTGCCAACATCTGATAAAGAAGATATGGTGACTTCCTCGGCACTCAATTTGTCAAAAAAAATTAAAGATTAAAGAAAGGTTAAGTAGGCATGGGAGTCCACATTTGAGTCTAAGCCGTCGTAGGTACTGCTATATAAATTTATTTTAAATAGCATTTGGTTAATTAAAGTCGAATTAAACAAAGATCCCGTCTTTCTAGAATCGTAATTTTGGTGTCAAGTTCCTAGTATTTTAATGATTACCTGTAATTTTCGAGTTGAGTTCGCTGCAAAGATGTTTTTAATTGCAAGATCGGCTTAAAGTTTCACTCTCTAAGTAGATCCTTAATAAATCTGCCCTTTTTGAGTGCAATTTATGCGCAAATTTTCTTGTATAAAATAAAAACACGTCATGGGCGGGGCAACACAAGGGGTAAATATCACAAAAAAGTTATGTACACGTGGTTGGAATTCCCGCGCAAATCTTTGAAATTCTTTGAATTTATTTGGAATTCATGGAAATCCTTGGAAATCTCTAGAATTCGTTGAAAATCACTGGAATTCCTTTTTTAAAAGCGCTGGAATTGTTAGGAAATCTTTGAAACTTCTTTAGAAACAGGTTGGACAATAATTATAATGGTCATAATATGTAAACAAATATTAATTGAAATTTGGTCCAGCGATTTTCAAAGTATTCTAATGATTTTCAAAGAATTCCAGTGATTTTCAAGAATTCCAGTGACTTCCAAGGAATTCCACAGATTTCCAAAAAATATTAAGGATTTCCAAGAATTCTAGTGATTTCCAAAGAATTCCAAAGAATACCAGTGTTTTCCAAAAATTCCAGTGACTTCCAAGGAATTCCAGAAATTTCCAAAAATTCCAAAAAATATTAGGGATTTCCAAGAATTCTAATGATTTCCAAAGATTTCCTAATAATTCCAGCGATTTTAAAAGTATTCCAATGATTTCCAAAAAATTTCAGTGATTTCCAAGAATTTTGATGACTTATTCCAAGGAATTATACAGATTTTAAAAAAATATTAGGGATTTCCAAGAATTCTAATGATTTCCAAAGAATTCCATTGATTTCCAAAAATCCAGTGATTTTCAAGAAATTCCAGATATTTTCAAAAAATTCCAAAGAATTCCAGTGATTTCCAAGAATTCCAGTGACTTCCAAGGAATTCCACAGATTTCCAAAAAATTTCAATGATTTCCAAAGAATTTCAATGATTTCCAAAGAATTCCAGTGATTTTCAAGGAATTCCAGATTTTTCGCTGAGTTACAAATATATTTAAAAAATTCCAAAGATTTTCAAGGGAATTTCAAATCACGTATATACAACATTTTTGGGATATCTACCACTTCAGATTGATGTCTAATCACGGAAGTTTAATTATTTTCTTAATATCATGTGTGACGACGGCTGTATGTAGGACTCATCACTATTAAAAAGTCACTAAATATAAAATAGGAAATCTTTGGAATTCTTGAAAATCATTGGAATTCGTGAAAATCTTTAGAATTTCTTGGATATGCTTGGAATTCATTAGAAATCTTTGAAATTCTTGGAATTCTTTGGAATTCATTGTAAATCTTTCGAATTCTTTGGAAATCATTGGAATTCTAGGAAATCTTTGGAATTCCGAATCTTGTGCACACAAATTGTTCTGGATATTTACCCCCTGGGGACATTTACGGAAACAACGAATGGAATACAAATATTTAATTTTTGGGCATTTTGTTTATGCCATAAACAGCCATAATTGCATTGGAAAGTTATTAAATTCGAAATACACCAAAATATCTTTGCTCTCGCCCAAAATTGCAACATTTTGAAAATCTCCAAGGTAGATTTTACTGAAATTGCATTGGTTATAGTGAAATCGGTGTAAGAATGCTGTTGTTATGGAGCTTTAGAATACACATTCTTAATTAATTCCTAAAATTGCCAGTCTTCCTTGAAATTCCTTCTTTTTTATATATTTTAATGTAATTCAAGAAGAAATTAATACCAACATTAGAGAGAGAGAGAATTAAATTTGTATAATATATGCTGTTCATTAAATGAACATTTTTAATTCGATATAAAAGATTTCTTTGGCAGATTTTAATGTATTTGGGGAAGAAAACTGCTACTCAGAGTCCTCAAAATGTAAAATATTGATTCAAGTATTTTTGAAGACCCAAAGAGTTTCCACATGTATGTATATGGTACTGATGACGACGAATAATCCTCGAAAGTAAAGAAACCTTTTAATTCTTAAAGTAAACATTCTAAATTCGAATACAAATTTGTTACACTTGCAAGCAAGGTTTAAATGTATTTCGCAACTAAATTACACATATACTTTAAATTTGATGTAATTTTCGAAATAATCTCCATGCAACTATTTTGTTATCAAAGTGTTTTTAAAACTTGTTTCATATTTTTTGGTTTAAAATTAAATTTTCCAATTTATGCTCAAATTTCAAAGCTAGCATTTTCCATTTTCTTTTTGCCAGCAATTTTACCTGTCTGGTGGTTAATTTACGACCGGTGTTAAGGTATAAAAAAAGAATTTAAATACTGAAAGTTTTCATTATAAAAGTAATAAAAGCAAAATTTAAATTTGAAGTAAACAACTCACCTGTTGGTTATTTATAAACCACGTAATATTGGCAGCGGGGTCAGATGGCGATGCGGTACAGTTAGCCGACAGTATATCCCCCTCGTTATACGACTTTTCCAAGCCTTCCACTGTGGGTTTACGTTTTGGCAAAGCTGTAGATAGGAGTATATTAAAGTTTCAACGTAATAAAATTACAAATGTTTGTTTAAAATTTAAGTGTTCATTTAGCAGGATATACGTACTGGCAACTGTAATGTTATGAGTTTCTGCAGCTAGTCGAAAAGTTGGAGCTTCACTGGACACTTCGCAACGATAAGCTCCGTCACTGTGATGCCTTGTCAATTTCGTTAGCTGAATGCGACAGTGGGAGCCTCCGCAATTTGTTCCATCCGAAGCCAAATGCACTCCAGAGACGGGAAAATCTTTGTTATGCGGTTGCTGATGTGGCATATATCTGTGGAACAGCATTGTCTTAAGTAAAAATTGTGCAATAGAAGTAAATAAAAGTTACCTGAAAAACTCCTGATCGTCCTTGTACCATTTAACTGCATACAGTTCTTCGGATTCCATATCAAAATGGCAATCCAATACCATATTCTGATTTGTATCCGCAACAACTGGAGCACTCATATTGGTTAATCGCAGTCCATTAACTGAAACAAATTAATTTAATTAAAAATTTGTAATTAGTCGTGCCTAACGAATACACTGTACTAATTAAGAAAATGATGTACTAATTAAGATTTTAATTAATCTGGACCAGTTAAATTTATGTACCATAGTGTTATTTGTTTGTGAGACAATAAAATTGAAGGAAAACTCATTTTTAACTTTTCAGATTAATAAAATTACTTTTTATTTCCTTCTATGTCGGGATAAACATTACATGGATTAAATATGTACGGTCGTAAAGCTAAATGAAAATTTTCAGATAAAGCGTGGTTTCAAACAAAACACTTACTATTTCGTATCTCACTTTATTATTCGACGCTTTCGCACTTGGTTTGTGAGTTGTAACCGCATTTAAAATATTTAAAAATTCGGATCCTAAAGTTTCTAGGTTTATTTATTAATCCAGCTGGATACATTTAATTAAGTTATTTATGAACTTCCCTATTACACGTAAAATCGTAACGAGGAACCAACTCGATATTATTTCGTTAAAACTTGTAGCCTACAACAAAATAACACATCTAAATGAAGCTTTACCAATTTTCTACAACATCATAAACTGAAAGGATAAATGTTGGGAATGTGTGGAAATCCTCTTCAAATGTTTCCCAAACACTATCAAATTAAAGTCGGATTTAAAAGCTACTTTAGAGATACATCCCGAGTAAATTAATTACCTCGAGTTGTGTAATTATAATTTTCTAGTTAACTTCTGTTTTACTTAATTGTTTATTTATTACAAAACTAAATTTGCAAGATTTACTTTTGAATAAAAAATACCAGAGCGATAAAATAAGCCATCGGCAATAAAATTATACGAAAATAATGGATTTAACATGTTAAGACTTGTTATAACGTCCTCGAATATTGTGTTAAATTGTGAACGTTTCAATTCCCGAGTGTATCGATTTTGCATTTTTATGAAATTTTTTAACAATTCCTGCTGCTTTTTCCACGTTTTTGATTATCTAAAAATCTTAAGATCCCTTTTCTGGATTATTGTTTATTTTTTCACAAACAATCTGTCCAAATTTGTTTAGAATCATGTTATGTGCTTTAAAAGAGATAACACCTTTTAATGACGGGTGGGTAATTGAAAAACGAAATTGTACCCCGTTTTTTAACAGGAAGCTGTAATAAAATTTATAACTTGATTTCCATTTTATAATTATCCCATAAAGTCTTTTTATTACTAAAATTATAGATTTTTCCATCATAACGACATTATTTTTACTGTCGAATGGATTATCTGGATAAGTAACACTGGAATTTTCCTGAATTAGATCGTAAACATAAATTTTGTTGTTACGAAAAATATTACGTAAATTACGGAAAAACAAAAATTTGTATTAAATTATTTTAAAATGTCCGAAAATAATTAGGAAGTAAAAGTGATAATTAATCTTCATTTTATATCAGCATTTATTTTTCACCACTCTATACTACCTTCTTTTGTTTTTATAATTTCTGTGGTTGGCCAATGACATTATGTTGGAGGTCAGTTAAAAGTTAGGTTAGGTCAGATTTAACGTTGGGTTAGGTTAACAAAAGTAAGCTGAAAACAAATGCAGCTTAGATTAGGGAAAGTCTTATGACAGCATAAACGCTGTGCGCGTGGTAGGATTATCTTGCCCAAAGCCGGATTACAGAGAAAATGCAAGAGTTTGAACAAGGGCTATTCGTAAAAATAATTACTCAATTTCTCTGAAAGTTATCGATTCTTAAAAAAATAGGTGGAATTGTTGCCTTTTCGTTAAAGTTTTGCTTAAGATTCGGAAATCGGTCATGGATATCTCGCGGTCGCCGTTTCGCCGGCCGGCCGTCGCAAATTTTACTCTTATAATATTAACAAAGGGAGCACAACTATTTCCTTTTTCGCTGTACATAAAAAACGAACTCCCCTTTACACGAATAGCCAATTGTCGCTACAAACAGACGATAGAGTAATCCTGAGCGCAGGATTGTTTAAAATATTAACAACATTTAATTGTGAAATAAAACTGCAAGCTGTTACTGTTATTGCATAAATAATTCTAGAACTGCTCTAATATCATGGTTTAACATGATAATATAAATAATTTAACGGTTACAAAAAATTCCAAGATTCCAGCTTAGCTAACTCAAATAAAATTAAATGGAACATATACTAGCGTATTTATCTAAGTGTTAAAGTGTGAAATCTCACATCGACAGTGGAAACAGCTTCTTATCAATTTAATACTTTCTAAATGTGTACCGTAACGTAATATAGCGGTGTCATCTCATATCTAGCAGTGAGAAATCAATCTCTGAACAAACATATTTTTTAATTGAATGTCGTCCTTACATTAAGAAGGACATTTTAGTCTTTTTCAATGTATGAAAACCTGCAAATATTTGTCAGCTCTTGTAGTAGATACATTTACTGGTTCCAGCCAATTTTGTAAGCATTTTATATAGCCGAAAGCATTTAGAATTGGTACAAAAGCTTCAGAATGTACCGATAACGCGATTTATATTAAATTTTCAGAGAAACGTTGGATACGACCTTCTTCCTTAGCTCGACAGATCAATTTATGAAAAGTTTTGTTAGGGTGCATAATTATTTAGGCTTGACTATTCATGCTACTTGTTTTATTATGAATTCAACAATTTGTTACTGTAAATAAATTATTGAACAAGTTACACAAAACAAAACTTGATGAAAAGTTAATAAAAAAAGTTATAATACACACGCTGGAAAAATGCTTTTAAACTTGATTTTTAAATTAAAAAAAAAGTTTTATTATTTATTTAAACATTTTATTTAAACATGGTCATCAATTATGGTTGTTGAACATCAGTGTGCACCGAATAATCCCGAAACAGCAGTTTTCAATGAAGAAATAATATAAACGTTAAAAAGACGTCGAAATAACGTTGAAATAACGTTGCCCGTATTAGGTTCATTAAATATTTATTTTTTATAATTAATTACTAAAACTACTGGTCTATTCATGGATGCACGGAATATTCCAGTTGAATAAACTAGGATTTCTGGGTTAATTGATTTTTTTATTTTTAATAATTTTCATTATTTAATTAAATATCATTCATTTTATTTTAACTCAAAACTTTGTGCTTTTTTGTTTATAAATAAAAGTTTTATTGTTTACAAAATTTTCGAACACACATTTTTATTAATTTATTGTTCAAAATCAACAAAAGACTTCCAAAATGGTTTGCTAGGTGCAATATTGAATGTGTAAACGATGAACTTAATTATTTACGTTTTCCGGCAAATTTTTGCTTTTATTGTAATAATAATCATAATTCGATTATTATCAAAATTCCGATTTTTAATTAAAATTTTAATAGAGCCCGTAAGAAACGTTAATGTGGAAGTATATGTTGTATAGAAAAGTTTTAATTGAGGTATCCAGCTATTAAATAGGTCGATTATGCAAACTTCTCGGTTAACTGAGCTATTAAGATGGTTGTGGAAATTGTCATTAGGAAAATTGTCTTGCCAATTGTTTATCAACGTTTTCCCGAAGTTTTGATTAAAGTTTTGTTTTGCATTATATTATTATAAATATAACAAATTTTCATTTGGATTACAAAAACTACGAATAACAGTAGATTTAATAAATAGTTTTATTTGATAGAAAGTTGAAAACTGTCTCGGAATTAATTACTTCATAAAAGTTAAATAGGATTAGTTAGAAAATTATTCAAAATTACATTTTTAAATGGTCTTTCAGATATTCAGTTTCAATATAATTTTATCTTAGTATTTAATCTGATAAGTTACAAAAATTAAAAAATTACTTTAATTCCAATTACATCAAATTTGAGTCTTAAAATAATTAATAATCGGCAATTTCTTTTTTTTAATGGAATTTCAAATTCGTAAAATGATTTATGGGATTGTACCACAATATTGCATTTCGGACTTACGACAATATTGCTACCTAGTTTATTGTATGTTTATTTATGTTTCCTTTTACTATTATGTTTAACATTAACATAAGTTTACGTAACTTATTATGGAACATAACATTTACATGGTTTACAATAATACTAAACAATAGGTCAATATCCCAAATATGCACAAGATACAGTTCATTCCATCATTAATTTTGATATATACATTAAATTTAATTTTAAAATCACAAAACAAAGGCATAGACAACAAACCCATTGAGAAGATGAAATAAATGAAATTCTAAATGTTTCTGAATTAAATACTTAATAATGAGATTCACAAAAAAAACATGTCAAATAGCCGAAGAAAATAACCACATGTACAGGATAGTTAGTTTTACACGAGAAAAAAACAATAAATTTATTATTTCTTTCAGATTTATTTCATAATATTTTCATTACAATTATCTTTTATTTGATATTCTGGAAACTGTAATATTTTTAATTCGCAAAGTCAATTTAAATAAATTTTCATGACATTGGACGATATACCGTAGCTAATCCATTTATGATTAATATCAGGGTATTCTTAAATTGCACATTAAATTCCATTTTATAGCTTCCATTTGGTATTAACGGAGGAAACTTGTCTTCTTCGGTGGCATAATTAT
This sequence comes from Cantharis lateralis, assembly GCA_963170105.1. Classification (NCBI taxonomy): domain Eukaryota; kingdom Metazoa; phylum Arthropoda; class Insecta; order Coleoptera; family Cantharidae; genus Cantharis; species Cantharis lateralis. The sequence continues at coordinate 3,801,150 of OY720627.1, forward strand.
ATGCGTGATAAGTTTTGCCCTTAAATTGTTTATAATAAAATTAATTTAATATTTTTATAATTATTATAAAATAGGTACCTTTTTAAAAACGCACGTAGCTGAAAAATTTCCCAATTTTGTTATTCGCATCATACCTATCATATCTGAATGAAGAGCTCCGCAATAACTAACTTGATAACGAATTGGAAATTTACGATATTCGTTACTATATAATTTATAGATTTGCACAATAACCTATAATAAAAATATATTCCATTTAATTGTTCTCAAAATTGGAATCGCTCTATATGTGAGTAGGACGTTTTGATTAAACTTACTGTTCACTCATCCTTCTTTTGTTCATTGATGTCTTCTTTAGCCGCAAAAGTGATATTAGCGACTGCGTTAGTACGATTATATTTAAAAGTAACAATGCTGGCATTGTCTACTACTTGGTGGTCATGATATTGTAATTCAAGCCTTTCGAATTTTACCTTAAATTCATTCTGATGAAACTAAAAATAATAAAAAAAACTTTACACATCATAGAGCGTGTGATTTTGATCAGTACGAAAATAAATTAAAACGTTCAATACCAACCTTGGAAAGTAAATCCAGCTCAGTTTTGGCGTGAATATTATTAAATCTGAGTAAATTAAGTAACAGTAGAGTTCTCATTACTTCAAATATCAGCATTATTAAAAACTACTTGTGAGAGAAGTTAATCAGCACATATTCAGAAATTGACTGTTGTAAATCCAGTAGGTATTATTTATAATATAACCACCTTCCAGCAATATTTCAGGATAATGAGATTTTAATGAATCCGAGGACGTATCCTTTTGTTACAATTATAATTTTGCAGTACATTTCAAAACCGCTTTTAAAAAAGAAAAAATAAAATTGCGATTTATAAATAAATAAATTAATGTGATTCTAATATTTTAACATCCTGTTTAGTTTTGTTAAAATCATCGGAGCGTCACATGTAAATAATAATAAATTTTCCCATTAAAAATAATGTATTTAATAATCGTTGAAATCCTTTAGCGATCAGATTTAATGTTTTTTTAGCAATTTTATGATAATTCAAGCAGAGTAGTGAAATATCCGAGTGTAATCCGACGAAGGTCGGTGCTTCAGAAGGCACATAATGTCAAATAAAAATATTGTGCTGCTTTTTTTTACATTTTGTAATTTTAGATTTGAAATTTGGTGAAAAATGGAACTTGCGTGCTAGGAAAATAAAAACGAAGCTTTTTCGCCGTCCCTGCTCAAGGTGAGTGGACCTACAGGTCTGTGAAGTTTTGAAAATTCTTAAAAATATTTTAAGTAGTTGAGGTTATGATATTAAAAAATGAGTCTATGAAAGTTTTTGCAGTGTTTTCTTACACCGAATGTAGAATAAATAAAAAATTGGGTAATTTATAAATATAAAGATTGGTATATGGAACAAAAAAAAAAGTAAATTAGCACGACATTTATTGGTGCCGAAACCAGGGATCGAAATACAGTTTTGATCATGGCAATATTAAAAAATTTAATCGGAGAAATGAGAAAAAGCCACGATGATAAGAAAAAAGATATTGAAAAAAATAAATGAACAGAAAATTTGACGAAATAAATAAATCACAAAATGAAATCCAGAAGTTTGGATACAAAATTCGAAAATTTCTGAAAAGATGCGGATAAGGACGAAAATTTGGCCGACAATATCATGAAGAAATTAAAACAGAAAGTAAAATTTGGAAACTAAGAAAATAAAATATGGAAACAAAAAATGTGGATAAAAATTGAAAACAAAAATTGGACATAAAAAGAAGAAAAACACTGGACATGGACGTAAACTAAGGTAAAATTTTAGATGCAATCGAAAAGTTTGGAAGGACGATCTGGATTTGATTTATTATAATTTGAATATTTTAAATAATTTTATGTAAAATTAATTAATTTAAAATTTAAATTTGAATTCTGTAAATTGAAGGGTTGTTTAAACACAGAATATGGTAGTTTTGACTCCAAAATCAGCATGGTTTTCAGACTCAAACCTAGGTGGATATAAAAATGTCCTGTTTTTTTATTGAAAATTTAATTTCTATTTAAAATTGTGAAAGTGAAACTTGCGCGCAAGAAAATTTAGCACGAGGCTTCTCACTGACCCTGCTTATGGTGAGTGGACCTGTATAAGTGGTCCGCAAAGTGTTTTTTTTAAATATATTAATTTAAACAAAAAAAAATATGAAATAATTTGTATTTGTAGGAAAAATAAGAAAAACTTACGAATAAATAGAAATTGAATTTGGCTTACAAAAATAAAAATCGAATGCGTGTTTCTAGGAGCAATTATTAACCAGCACGTTAATATATTAACGTGTTTTAATTTAGCCGATCATAGGCTGAGAAATTGAGCAAATTAAGTTTGTAAATTCGAATTTAATGTTTTATATTCATCATTTTTACATAAAACAGGTTTTTAAAATAATTCTGCAGTTGACGAAGTGCAAATTTATTCTTAACAAATAAGTAAATACATAGTTAGGTGCAGTACAATATTATTTAAAATAATTCTATTATTTGTTCCCTTTAGCTTTTTATTGTATGTTGTATTTGCAGTTTTTAAATTCCAAGTACTTAGCTGTTTATTCTGGTTTTGATCAAATCGGAGTGTATATTTTAGATAACACATTTAGTGTTAGTATTACAACATTGTTAAATATCACATTAAATTCCATTTTATAGCTTCCATCTGGAATTAATGGTGGAAATTTATTTTCTTGAGGAACTATATTATATGCGTGATAAGTTACGCCCTTTAATAAAATGTTATAAACTAAAATCCGTGCTTAAAAATTAATGTAGGTTACCCTTTTAAGAATACAGTCTGATGAAAAATTTCCTGATGTTATTAGGAGCTCCATACCCAACATTCCTGATTTAAGAGCCCCGCAATAACTTACTTGGAAACGAATAGGATATCTGCGATATTCGTTACTTAAAAATTTATAGATTTGCACCATACACTATAATTGAATATTGTTTAAGTTGTAAGTTTAATAGCTTCCACCGAAACTTTGTTTGTCAACTTACACTCAAATGTCCGGTATCACCTAGAGTTATTTTTATTTGCAGAGTGATATTAAAAACTGCGGTGGTACGATTGTATTTAAACGTATTAACTCGAGCACTTTCAAACGTTCCTTTATCATAATATTTCAAATCAGCTCTTTCGAATTTAACTTTATAGCCCCTTTGATGAAACTTCAAAAACATAAACTATTATATTTTCTATAATAAGAGAATTGATACTCACTTTAGAAAGTAACTCTTCCTCGGATAGAGCATTAATATTTAAAAAATAAATTAACCAGAAGGAGACAACTTTGTACATCACCATCTTCATAAATAATTGTGACGATGGTTTCGTCATAAAATTTAAAACAAACTGTTACTAAATTCGATATAAAATCATGCTGGCAAATGTAAAATATAATATTCATTGGAATAATAATTCAGTTTACCATTAGGTATAATACAACAATCCTTGAAATGCATAGCTCATAAAATTTGGCATAATGATTGTGCAAGCGATCAGAACAAATGAATCCAAATATTTGAGTACATAGGAATCGGAATTTTCAAAATGAAAGAAAATTTTATTTATTTATTATATATTTTAAAAACTGAAATATATTCAAATTTGTAAAGTCAGTTTAAAAAATTCTTATGTCATTGGACGATATATTGTAGATAATCCATTTATGATTAGAATCAAGTTATCCTTGGAATACATATTAAATTCCATTTTATAGTTTCCATTTGGAATTAACGGAGGAAACTTACTTTCTTCGGGGGCAAAATTATATGCGCGGTAAATCATGCCCTGAAATTATTTTCAATAACAAATACATTTTTATAAAATATTAATTACCTTTTTAAAAACGCACTGGGCTGAAAAGTTCCCCGATTTTGTTATTTGCATCATACCTATCATATCTGAGTTAAGCGCTCCGCAGTAACTAACTTGATAACGAATTGGAAATTTACGATATTCGTTACTATAGAATTTATAGATTTGAATAATAACCTATAATAAAAATACATTCAAATTAATTGAAATGTGCAAGAGTAGGAAGTTTAGATTAAACTTACGGTTAACTCATCTTTCTTTTTATTAGAGTCTTCTTTAAGCCACAAAGTGATATTAGCGACTGCGGTAGTACGATTATATTTAAAAGTAACAACGTCAGCATTATCGAATATTTGATTGTTAAAATATTGTAATTGAAGTCTTTCAAACTTCACTTTAAAAACATTTTGATGAAACTAAAACGAAATTAAATTATAATAAACGATATAAGGCAACTTTACGCTTCATAGAGCGCGCGATTTCAACAAATATGAATTAAGATATTCAATACCAACTTTAGAAAGTAGATCCAGCTCAGATTTTGCGTGAATATTCATACTAAATTGAAGAAAATAAAATATCACTAATAATTGCATAGCTTCAAATGTCACCATAATAAAAACTACTTGTGTTAATCAGCATAAAATCCCAAATAAACTGTTTTAAATGCTGTGTTTATTATATAATATAATATAGATAACCTTAGGACAACATTTTTCGTAATGACTTTTTAATGAATCCAAGGATTTATAATCCTATTACCAAACATTAAATATAATAAACCGGAAGTTGGACTGTAAAGTGGATTTTTACAAAAACAAATAAACTGTAAAATATGCAGAGAAATTGAAAATCATTTATTAATTACAATCAAGTGCATAGTTAGGTGCAGAGGTGTTCCCTTCAGCTTTTTATCAAGTTCTAATTCTGATCACATCGGACGGTATACTTAATATAATTAATTAATAATTAATAATTAATTTAGGGTACCTTTTTAAAAATACAGTCAGTAGAGAAATTTCCTGATATCGTTATTTGCATCGCATCTCCCATATCAGCCTTAAGACCTCTGCAATAACTGACTTGGCAACGAATAGCAAATCTACGATATTCGTTAGTTAATTGATATGATTTTAAAGGAAGGACAAAATTATTTAAATTGAATGATTTATTATTTGCAGAAAGAAAATTCTGAATTATCTGACATCATGCGATGTCCAAATGCGTAAAATTGTTTTGATGCTGAAGAAAACCTAATTAATTACCTTTTTGAACATCCATCCCTTTTGTTATAAACTTGAGATTCCTTTAACTTATATTGATGTTGAATAATTAAAGCAAGTTTGTCAATTTAATTTTCATAATTTAATCGAAAGTTAAACAAATTTTAATTTTACAATTTCACAGGTAGGTAAATTTCGTATAGCATAAAAAGTTTCAAATTTTTGATGTTTTTAATCCTATTCCGTATTACATCGGTTTACCAAATAAATCAATTCCGTCGAATTGCAATTTTGATCACATTTAAGATTAAGTAATTCTTTCAACTACCTAGATAAAGTTGCAATTTTGATGGCAAAAATACAAATTTTTAATAAATCAATTTTATCGTGGTTTCACTTGACGAAAAATTAATCGTTCCTACGCTTTTTAAAAGTTCTCACCCTTTGTTTGAAGTTTTCATTAGTTTATTGCTGTTTGTTTCAATCATTTCACCTTCTGTCGTGAATAAATTTTTGATTCTTCTTCTTTCTGTAGAAATTATTTGCACAAGCACTCTTACTCTGAATTTGTAATCTCCAGGTAAGTAAAATATTTTAATTGTATTTATCAATTATAATTAAAATTCAATTTATTTAAATTTTTGACTCTGAGTTCATAATTTTCGAACTTTACGAAATGACGGCATTGCCCAGATTGAATTACTTTTCAAATTTTTATCCCTCCTTGATTTTTGTGACTTAGAAAACCTTTAATTCTCGAATTAAAGATCTCGAAAAAAATCGGGATTGCAGATTCGGTGCATTATAATTTTAATCACTTTCGTTGATTTTAAAACACTTTATTTTAAAAAATTTATAAAACTGAGTGAATATTGATCAATTTCCTTGATAAATTTTGGCATTTGTCTTTTCATTCAAAGATCTTGGACCAAAAACATCTTTGTTATGCATAATTGTTGAAGATTCAATTCAAACTTTCCCTAGCTGTGCTTTCTAATTTTTCTTAATTGTCATCAAAAAAATATGAAACCGAACTATTCATCATCATGGATGTTTATTTTAAAGAAAAATCTCACATTCTTAAAACAAAATTTACCTAATGAAATGTTTCAAAATTAATCCCTGTTTTTTAAATTATTTATACCTAAAAATGTTAATTTAAAATGAAACATGACAATATACGTTAATTTTAATTTTAAAATCACCAAACAAAGGTATAGACAATAAACCCATTGAGAAGATGAAATAAATTAAATTCTAAATGTTTCTGAATTAAATACTTAATAAAGAGTTTCACAAAAAAAAAGTCAAATAGCCGAAGATATTTATTTTTACACGAGAAAAAACCAATGAATTTATTAATTTTTTCAGATTTATTTTATAATATTTTTGTTACAATTATCTTATTTATTTGATATTTTGAAAACTGTAATATTTTTAATTTGTAAAATCAATTTAAATAGATTTTCATGACATTGGACGATATATTGTAGAAAATCCATGTAAGATAACCATCGGTTTATTCTTAAATTGCCCATTAAGTTCCATTTTATAGTTTCCATTTGGTATTAACGGAGGAAACTTGTTTTCTTCGGTGACAAAATTATATGCGTGGTAAGTTTGGCCCTCAAATTATTTATATTAAAATTAATTTAATATTTTTTATAAAATACCTTTTTAAAAACGCACGTAGCTGAAAAATTCCCCGATTTTGTTATTTGCATCATACCTACCATACCTGACTGAAGAGCTCCGCAGTAAGTAACTTGATAACGAATTGGAAATTTACGATATTCGTTACTATATAATTTATAGACTTGGACAATAACCTATAATAAAAATATATTCCATTTAATTGTTCTCAAAATTGGAATGGCTCTCTATGTGAGTACTTAGGAGGTTTTGATTAAACTTACAGTTATCTCATCCTTCCTTTGTTCATTGATGTCTTCTTTAAACGCAAAAGTCATATTAGCGGCTGCGATAGTACGATTATATTTAAAAGTAACAACACTGGCAAGGTCTACTACTTGCTGGTCATAATATTGTAATTCAAGCCTTTCGAATTTTACCTTAAATTCATTCTGATGAAACTAAAAATAATAAAAAAAACTTTACACATCATAGAGCGTGTGATTTTGATCAGTACGAAAATAAATTAAAACGTTCAATACCAACCTTGGAAAGTAACTCCAGCTCAGTTTTGGCATGAATATTATTAAATCTGAGTAAATTAAGTAACAGTAGAGTTCTGAAAACTTCAAATATCAGCATTATTAAAAACTGCTTGTGAGAGAAGTTAATCAGCACAAATTCAGAAATTGACTGTTGTAAATCCAGTATTATTTATAATATAACCACCTTCCAGCAATATTTCAGGATAATGAGATTTTAATGAATCCGAGGACGTATCCTTTTGTTACAATTAATTATAATTTTGCAGTAAATTTCAAAACCGCTTTAAAAAAAGAATAATAAAACTGCGATTTATAAATAAATAAATTAATGAGATTCTAATATTTTAACATCCTGTTTAGTTTTGTTAAAATCATCGGAGCGTCACATGTAAATAATAATAAATTTTCCCATTAAAAATAATGTATCAAATAATCGTTGAAATCCTTTAGCGATCAGATTTAATGTTTTTTAGCAATTTTATGATCATTCAAGCAGAGTAGTGAAATATCCGGGTGTAATCCGACGAAGGTCGGTGCTTCAGATGGCACATAATATCAAATAAAAATATTGTGCTGCTTTTTTTTACATTTTGTAATTTTAGATTTGAAATTTGGTGAAAAATGGAACTTGCGTGCAAGAAAACTAGAAACGAGGCTTTTTCGCCGGCCCTGCTCAAGGTGAGTGGACCTACAGGTCTGTGAAGTAGTGAAAATTCTTAAAAATATTTTAAGTAGTTGAGATTATGATATTAAAAAATGAGTCTATGAAAGTTTTTGCAGTGTTTTCTTACACCGAATGTAGAATAAATAAAAAATTGGGTAATTTATAAATATAAAGATTGGTTTATGGAACAAAAAAAATGTAAATTAGCACGACATTTATTGGTGCCGAAACCAGGGATCTAAATACAGTTTTGATCATGGCAATGTTAAAAAATTTAATCGGAGAAATGAGAAAAAGCCACGATGATAAGAAAAAAGATATTGAAAAAAATAAATGAACAGAAAATTTGACGAAATAAATAAATCACAAAATGAAATCCAGAAGTTTGGATCCAAAATTCGAAAATTTCTGAAAAGATGCGGATAAGGACGAAAATTTGGCCGACAAGATCATGAAGAAATTAAAACAGAAAGTAAAATTTGGAAACTAAGAAAATAAAATATGGAAACAAAAAATGTGGATCAAAATTGAAAATAAAATTTGGACATAAAAAGAAGAAAAACACTGGACATGGACGTAAAATAAGGTAAAATTTTAGATGCAATCGAAAAGTTTGGAAGGACGATCTGGATTTGATTTATTATAATTTGAATATTTTAAATAATTTTATGTAAAATTAATTAATTTAAAATTTAAATTTGAATTCTGTAAATTGTAGGGTTGTTTAAACACAGAATATGGTAGTTTTGACTCCAAAATCACCATGGTTTTCAGACTCACACCTAGGTGGATATAAAAATGTCCTGTTTTTTTAATTGAAAATTTAATTTGTATTTTAAATTGTGCAAGTGAAACTTGCGCGCAAGAAAACTTAGAACGAGGCTTCTCACTGACCCTGCTTATGGTGAGTGGACCTGTATAAGTGGTCTGCAAAGTGTTTTTTGTTAATATATTAATTTAAACAAAAAAAAAATGAAATAATTTTGATTTGTAGCAAAAATTAGAAAAGCTTATGAATAAATAAAAATTGAATTTGGTTTACAAAAATAAAAAACGGATGCTTGTTTCTAGGGGCAATTATTAACCAGCACGTTAATATATTAACGTGTTTTAATTTAGCCGATCATAGGCTGGGAAATTGAGCAAATTAATATTGTAAATTCGAATTTAATGTTTTTTACATAAAACAGGTTTTTAAAATAATTCTGTAGTTGACGAAGTGCAAATTTATTCTTAATAAATAAGTTAATACATAGTTAGGTGCAGTACAATATTATTTAAAATAATTCTATTATTTGTTCCCTTTAGCTTTTTATTGTATGTTGTATTTGCAGTTTTTAAAATTACAAGTACTTAGCTGTTTATTCTGGTTTTGATCAAATCGGGGTGTATATTTTAGATAATACATTTAGTGTTAGTATTACAACATTGTTAAATATCACATTAAATTCCATTTTATAGCTTCCATCTGGAATTAATGGTGGAAATTTATTTTCTTGAGGAACCATATTATATGCGTGATAAGTTACGCCCTTTAATAAAATGTTATAAACTAAAATCCGTGCTTAAAAATTAATGTAGGTTACCCTTTTAAGAATACAGTCTGATGAAAAATTTCCTGATGTTATTAGGAGCTCCATACCCAACATTCCTGATTTAAGAGCCCCGCAATAACTTACTTGGAAACGAATAGCATATCTGCGATATTCGTTACTTAAAAATTTATAGATTTGCACCATACACTATAATTGAATGTTGTTTAAGTTTTAAGTTTAATAGCTTTCACCGAAACTTTGTTTGTCAACTTACACTCAAATGTCCGGTATTACCTAAAGTTATTTTTGTTTGAAGAGTGATATTAAAAACTGCGGTGGTACGATTGTATTTAAACGTATTAACTCGAGCACTTTCAAACGTTCCTTTATCATAATATTTCAAATCAGCTCTTTCGAATTTAACTTTATAGCCCCTTTGATGAAACTTGAAAAAAAAACTATTATATTTTCTATAATAAGAGAATTGATACTCACTTTAGAAAGTAACTCTTCCTCAGATAGAGCATTAATATTTAAAAAATAAATTAACCAGAAGGTGACAACTTTGTACATCACCATCTTCATAAATAATTCTGACAACGGTTTTGTCATAAAATTTAAAACAAACTGTTAAAAATATTCGATATAAAATTAAGCTGGAAATATAAAATATAATATTCATGGAATAATAATTCAGTTTACCATTAGGAATAATACAATAATCCTTGAATAGCACAGCTCATAAAATTTGGCATAATGATTGTGCAAGCGATCAGAACAAATGAATCCAAATTTTTGAGTACATAGGAATCGGAATTTTCAAAATGAAAGAAAATTTTATTTATTTATTATATATTTTAAAAACTGAAATATATTCAAATTTGCAAAGTCAGTTTAAAAAATTCTTATGTCATTGGACGATATATTGTAGATAATCCATTTATGATTAGAATCAAGTTATCCTTGGAATACATATTAAATTCCATTTTATAGTTTCCATTTGGAATTAACGGAGGAAACTTACTTTCTTCGGGGGCAAAATTATATGCGTGGTAAATCATACCCTGAAATTATTTTCAATAATAAATACATTTTTATGAAATATTAATTACCTTTTTAAAAACGCACTGGGCTGAAAAGTTTCCCGATTTTGTTAATTGCATCATACCTATCATATCTGAGTTAAGAGCTCCGCAGAAACTAACTTGATAACGAATTGGAAATTTACGATATTCGTTACTATAGAATTTATAGATTTGAATAATAACCTATAATAAAAATACATTCCAATATTAATTCAAATGTTTTAAGAGTAGGAAGTTTTGATTAAACTTACGGTTAACTCATCTTTCTTTTTATTAAGGTCTTCTTTCTGCCACAAAGTGATATTAGCGACTGCGTTAGTACGATTATATTTAAAAGTAACAATGTCAGCATTATCGAATATTTGATTGTTAAAATATTGTAATTGAAGTCTTTCAAACTTCACTTTAAAAACATTTTGATGAAACTAAAACGAAATTAAATTATAATAAACGATATAAGGCAACTTTACGCTTCATAGAGCGCGCGATTTCAACAAATATGAATTAAGATATTCAATACCAACTTTAGAAAGTAGATCCAGCTCAGATTTTGCGTGAATATTCATACTAAATTGAAGAAAATAAAATATCACTAATAATTGCATAGCTTCAAATGTCACCATAATGAAAACTACTTTTGTTAATCAGCATAAAATCCCAAATAAACTGTTTTAAATGCTGTGTTTATTATATAATATAATATAGATAACCTTAGGACAACATTTTTCATAATGACTTTTTAATGAATCCAAGGATTTATAATCCTATTACCAAACATTAAATATAATAAACCGGAAGTTGGACTGTAAAGTGGATTTTTACAAAAACAAATAAACTGTAGAATATGCAGAGAAATTGAAAATCATTTATTAATTACAATCAAGTGCATAGTTAGGTGAAGAGGTGTTCCCTTCAGCTTTTTATCAAGTTCTAGTTCTGATCACATCGGACGGTATACTTAATATAATTAATTAATAATTAATAATTAATTTAGGGTACCTTTTTAAAAATACAGTCAGTAGCGAAATTTCCTGATATCGTTATTTGCATCGCATCTCCCATATCAGCCTTAAGACCTCTGCAATAACTGACTTGGAAACGAATAGCAAATCTACGATATTCGTTAGTTAATTGATATGATTTTAAAGGAAGGACAAAATTATTTAAATTGAATGATTTATTATTTGCAGAAAGAAAATTCTGAATTATCTGAACATCATGCGATGTCCAAATGGGTAAAATTGTTTTGATGCTGAAGAAAACCTAATTAATTACCTTTTTAAACATCCATCCCTTTTGTTATAAGCTTGAGATTCCTTTAACTTATATTGATGTTGAATAATTAAAGCAAGTTTGTCAATTTAATTTTTATAATTTAATCGAAAGTTAAACAAATTTTAATTTTACAATTTCACAGCTAGGTAAATTTCGTATAGCATAAAAACTTTCAAATTTTTGATGTTTTTAATCCTATTCCGTATTACATCGGTTTACCAAATAAATCAATTCCGTCGAATTGCAATTTTGATCACATTTAAGATTTAGTAATTCTTTCAACTACCTAGATAAAGTTGCAATTGTGATGGCAAAAATACAAATTTTTAATAAATCAATTTTATCGTGGTTTCACTTTCCGAAAAATTAATCGTTCCTGCGCTTTTTAAAAGTTCTCACCCTTTGTTTGAAGTTTTCATTAGTTTACTGCTGTTTGTTTCAATCATTTCACCTTCTGTCGTGAATAAATTTTTGATTCTTCTTCTTTCTGTAGAACATATTTGCACAAGCACTCTTACTCTGAATTTGTAATCTCCAGGTAAGTAAAATATTTTAATTGTATTTATCAATTATAATTAAAATTCAATTTATTTAAATTTTTGACTCTGGGTTCGTAATTTTCGAACTTAACGAAATGACGGCTTTGCCCAGATTGAATTACTTTTCAAATTTTTTATCCCTCCTTGATTTTTGTGACTTAGAAAACCTTTAATTCTCGAACTTATAGTGGTGGGATTGCAGATTCGGCGCATTATAATTTTAATCACTTTCGTTGATTTTAAAACACTTTATTTTAAAAAATTTATAAAACTGATTGAATATTGATCGATTTCCTTGATAAATTTTGGCATTTGTCTTTTCATTCAAAGATCTTGGACTAAAAACATCTTTCTTATTCATAATTGTTGAAGATTCAATTCAAAGTTTCCTGTGCTTTCTAATTTTTCTTAATTGTCATCAAAAAAATATGAAACCGAACTATTCATCATCATGGATGTTTATTTTAAAGAAAAACCTCACATTCTTAAAACAAAATTTACCTAATTAAATGTTTCAAAATCAATCCCTGTTTTTTAAATTATTTATACCTAAAAATGTTAATTCAAAATGAAACATGACAATATACATTAAATTTAATTTTAAAATCACCAAACAAAGGTATAGACAACAAACCCATTGAGAAGATGAAATAAATTAAATTCTAATTGTTTCTGAATTAAATACTTAATAATGAGTTTCACAAAAAAAAAGTCAAATAGCCGAAGAAAATAACCACATATACAGCGGATATTTATTTTTACACGAGAAAAAACCAATGAATTTATTAATTTTTTCAGATTTATTTTATAATATTTTCGTTACAATTATCTTATTTGTTTGATATTTTGGAAACTGTAATATTTTTAATTTGTAAAATCAATTTAAATAGATTTTCATGACATTGGACGATATACTGTAGCTAATCCATTTATGATTAATATCAGGGTATTCTTAAATTGCACATTAAATTCCATTTTATAGCTTCCATTGGGTATTAACGGAGGAAACTTGTTTTCTTCGGTAGCAAAATTATATGCGTGATAAGTCTTGCCCTTAAATTGTTTATAATAAAATTAATTTAATATTTTTATAATTTTTATAAAATACCTTCTTAACAACGCATGTAGCTGAAAAATTCCCCGATTTTGTTATTTGCATCATACCTATCATATCTGACTGAAGAGCTCCGCAGTAACTAACTTGATAACGAATTGGAAATTTACGATATTCGTTACTATATAATTTATAGATTTGAACAATAACCTATAATAATAATATATTCCATTTAATTGTTCTTAAAATTGCAATGGCTCTATATTTGAGTAGGTGGTTTTGATTAAACTTACGGTTAACTCATCCTTCTTTTGTTCATTGATGTCTTCTTTAAACGCAAAAGTTATATTAGCGGCTGCGATAGTACGATTATATTTAAAAGTAACAATACTGGCATTGTATACTACTTGGTGGTCATAATATTGTAATTCAAGCCTTTCGAATTTAACCTTAAATTCATTCTGATGAAACTAAAAATAATAAAAAAAACTTTACACATCATAGAGCGTGTGATTTTGATCAGTACGAAAATAAATTGAAACGTTCAATACCAACCTTGGAAAGTAATTCCAGCTCAGTTTTGGCGTGAATATTATTAAATCTGAGTAAATTAAGTAACAGTAGAGTTCTCAAAACTTCAAATATCAGCATTATTAAAAACTGCTTGTGAGAGAAGTTAATCAGCACAAATTCAGAAATTGACTGTTGTAAATCCAGTATTATTATATACCGGGTGTTGACTCGAATAGCCGAACATAGGGAATTAACACGTAAAAACTTATTTATGCAAATTCCTGCTTCCCAAATTATTTTAGAGAAAAAATGAAAGACACAAAAATAATGCAGAAATATAAACTACGTATGATAAAAGCATTAGATTTCATGTAATATTTACTTATAGGGTCAAAAAGTGCTTTTAAAATTGTTAAAATTTTCATTTATCAGACTGGCCATGTAAGTTTCCAAGGTAATTATTTTAAAATTAAATTGAATTTATTTCATGACCAGTCTGACAAATGAAAATTTTAACAATTCTAAAAGAATTTTGGACTTTTATCTTCAAATTTCATCTAGTTTCTACTTAAAGGGTCCAAAATTCTTTTAGAATTGGTAAAATTTTCATTTTTCAGACTGGTCATGAAATAAATTCAATTTAATTTTACCTTGGAAACTTACATGGCCAGTCTGATAAATGAAAATTTTAACAATTTTAAAAGCATTTTTTGACCCTATAAGTAAGATTACGTGAAATCTAATGCTTTCATCATACGTAGTTTATATTTCTGCATTATTTTTGTGTCTTTCATTTTTTCTCTAAAATAATTTGGGAAGCAGGAATTTGCATAAATAAGTTTTTTCGTGTTAATTCCCTATGTTCGGCTATTCGAGTCAGCACCCGGTATAACCACCTTCCAGCAATATTTCAGGATAATGAGATTTTAATGAATCCGAGGACGTATCCTTTTGTTACAATTATAATTTTGCAGTAAATTTCAAAACCGCTTTTAAAAAAGAAAAAAGAAAATTGCGATTTATAAATAAATGAATTAATGATATTCTTATATTTTAACATCCTGTTTAGTTTTGTTAAAATCATCGGAGCGTCACATGTAAATAATAATAAATTTTCCTATTAAAAATAATGTATCTAATAATCGTTGAAATCCTTTAGCGATCAGATTTAATGTTTTTTTAGCAATTTTATGATCATTCAAGCAGAGTAGTGAAATATCCGGGTGTATCCGACGAAGGTCGGTGCTTCAGAAGGCACATAATGTCAAATAAAAATATAGTGCTGCTTTTTTTTACATTTTGTAATTTTAGATTTGAAATTTGGTGAAAAATGGAACTTGCATGCAAGGTAAATAAAAACGAGGCTTTTTCGCCGGCCCTGCTCAAGGTGAGTGGACCTACAGGTCTGTGAAGTTTTGAAAATTCTTAAAAATATTTTAAATAGTTAAGATTGTTTGTTGATGAAAGTTTTTGCAATGTTTTCTTACACCGAATGTAGAATAAATAAAAAATTGGTTGATTTATAAAAATAAAGATTGGTTTATGGAACAAAAAAAAAAGTAAATTAGCACGACATTTATTGGTGCCGAAACCAGGGATCGAAATACAGTTTTGATCATGGCAATGTTAAAAAATTTAATCGGAGAAATGAGAAAAAGCCACGATGATAAGAAAAAAGATAGAGAAAAAAATAAATGAACAGAAAATTTGACGAAATAAATAAATCACAAAATGAAATCCAGAAGAAAATGCAAAGTTTGCATCCAAAATTAGAAAATTTCTGAAAAGATGCGGATAAGGACGAAAATTTGGTCGACAAGATCATGAAGAAATGTTGTTAAAATTAAAACAGAAAGTAAAATTTGGAAACTAAGAAAATAAAATATGGAAACAAAAAATGTGGATCAAAATTGAAAATAAAAATTGCACTAAAAAAGAAGAAAAACACTGGACATGGACGTAAAATAAGGTAAAATTTTAGATGCAATCGAAAAGTTTGGAAGGACGATCTGGATTTGATTTATTATAATTTGAATATTTTAAATAATTTTATGTAAAATTAATTAATTTAAAATTTAAATTTGAATTCTGTAAATTGTAGGGTTGTTTAAACACAGAATATGGTAGTTTTGACTCCAAAATCACCATGGTTTTCAGACTCAAACCTAGGTGGATATAAAAATGTCCTGTTTTTTTAATTGAAAATTTAATTTGTATTTTAAATTGTGCAAGTGAAACTTGCGCGCAAGAAAACTTAGAACGAGGCTTCTCACTGACCCTGCTTATGGTGAGTGGACCTGTATAAGTGGTCTGCAAAGTGTTTTTTGTTAATATATTAATTTAAACAAAAAAAAAAATGAAATAATTTTGATTTGTAGCAAAAATTAGAAAAGCTTATGAATAAATAAAAATTGAATTTGGTTTACAAAAATAAAAAACGGATGCTTGTTTCTAGGGGCAATTATTAACCAGCACGTTAATATATTAACGTGTTTTAATTTAGCCGATCATAGGCTGGGAAATTGAGCAAATTAATATTGTAAATTCGAATTTAATGTTTTTTACATAAAACAGGTTTTTAAAATAATTCTGTAGTTGACGAAGTGCAAATTTATTCTTAATAAATAAGTTAATACATAGTTAGGTGCAGTACAATATTATTTAAAATAATTCTATTATTTGTTCCCTTTAGCTTTTTATTGTATGTTGTATTTGCAGTTTTTAAAATTACAAGTACTTAGCTGTTTATTCTGGTTTTGATCAAATCGGGGTGTATATTTTAGATAATACATTTAGTGTTAGTATTACAACATTGTTAAATATCACATTAAATTCCATTTTATAGCTTCCATCTGGAATTAATGGTGGAAATTTATTTTCTTGAGGAACCATATTATATGCGTGATAAGTTACGCCCTTTAATAAAATGTTATAAACTAAAATCCGTGCTTAAAAATTAATGTAGGTTACCCTTTTAAGAATACAGTCTGATGAAAAATTTCCTGATGTTATTAGGAGCTCCATACCCAACATTCCTGATTTAAGAGCCCCGCAATAACTTACTTGGAAACGAATAGCATATCTGCGATATTCGTTACTTAAAAATTTATAGATTTGCACCATACACTATAATTGAATGTTGTTTAAGTTGTAAGTTTAATAGCTTTCACCAAAACTTTGTTTGTCAACTTACACTCAAATGTCCGGTATCACCTAAAGTTATTTTTGTTTGCAGAGTGATATTAAAAACTGCGGTGGTACGATTGTATTTAAACGTATTAACTCGAGCACTTTCAAACGTTCCTTTATCATAATATTTCAAATCAGCTCGTTCGAATTTAACTTTATAGCCCCTTTGATGAAACTTCAAAAAAATAAACTATTATATTTTCTATAATAAGAGAATTGATACTCACTTTAGAAAGTAACTCTTCCTCGGATAGAGCATTAATATTTAAAAAATAAATTAACCAGAGGGAGACAACTTTGTACATCACCATCTTCATAAATAATTCTGACAACGGTTTTATAAAATTTAAAACAAACTGTTACAAATATTCGATATAAAATTAAGCTGGACATATAAAATATAATATTCATGGAATAATAATTCAGTTTACCATTAGGTATAATACAATAATCCTTGAAATGCATAGCTCATAAAATTTGGCATAATGATTGTGCAAGCGATCAGAACAAATGAATCCAAATATTTGAGTACATAGGAATCGGAATTTTCAAAATGAAAGAAAATTTTATTTATTTATTATATATTTTAAAAACTGAAATATTTTCAAATTTGCAAAGTCAGTTTTAAAAATTCTTATGTCATTGGACGATATACTGTAGATAATCCATTTATGATTAGAATCAAGTTATCCTTGGAATACATATTAAATTCCATTTTATAGTTTCCATTTGGAATTAACGGAGGAAACTTACTTTCTTCGGGGGCAAAATTATATGCGTGGTAAATCATACCCTGAAATTATTTTCAATAATAAATACATTTTTATGAAATATTAATTACCTTTTTAAAAACGCACTGGGCTGAAAAGTTTCCCGATTTTGTTAATTGCATCATACCTATCATATCGGAGTTAAGAGCTCCGCAGAAACTAACTTGATAACGAATTGGAAATTTACGATATTCGTTACTATAGAATTTATAGATTTGAATAATAACCTATAATAAAAATACATTCCAATTAATTCAAATGTTTTAAGAGTAGGAAGTTTTGATTAAACTTACGGTTAACTCATCTTTCTTTTTATTAAGGTCTTCTTTCTGCCACAAAGTGATATTAGCGACTGCGTTAGTACGATTATATTTAAAAGTAACAATGTCAGCATTATCGAATATTTGATTGTTAAAATATTGTAATTGAAGTCTTTCAAACTTCACTTTAAAAACATTTTGATGAAACTAAAACGAAATTAAATTATAATAAACGATATAAGGCAACTTTACGCATCATAGAGCGCACGATTTCATCAGTTATCTATGTGGGAGTACAGAAATAAATTAAGATATTTAATACCAACTTTAGAAAGTAGATCCAGCTCAGATTTTGCGTGAATATTACTAAATCGAAGAAAATAAAATATCACTAATATTTGCATAACTTCAAATGTCGCCATGATAAATACTACTAGTGACAGTGTGTTAATCACTATAAAATCCCAAATAAACTGTTTTAAATGCAGTGTTTATTATATAATATAGATAACCTTAAGCACAACATTTTTCATAATGACTTTTTAATGAACCCAAAGAATTATAAACATATTACCAAACATTACAATATAATAAACCGGAAGTTGGACTGTAAAGTGGAGTTTTTGAGTCATACAAAAATTAATAAACTGTTGAATATTCAGAAAAATTTAAAATCCTTTATTAATTATAATTTAATATTCCGTATTTTAAATAATACATTTTTTTCTTGTTCCCTTTAGCTTTGTTGTAGATCATATTTATTTTTATTTTATAGCTTCCATCTGGAATTAATGGCGGAAACTTACTTTCGTCGAGAACATAATTATATGCGTGGTAGGTTACCCCCTGCAATAATTAATTCTGTGCTGATAAATTAAAAAAAAATTAATTTAGGGTACCTTGTTAAAAATACAGTCAATATAAAAATTTCCTGATGTCGTTATTTGCATCGCACCTCCCATATCTGCCTTAAGACCTTTGCAATAATTTACTTGAAAACGAATAGCAAATCTGCGATATTCGTTACTTAAAAATTTATAGACTTGGATCATGATCTGCTGCATGATCACTCCAAATTGATATGATTTTAAAGGTAGGACAAAACTATTTAAATTGAATGATTTATTATTTGCAGAAAGAAAATTCTGAATATATTATTGGAACAACCCTTAGGAATTGGTATCAAGCATGATGATGACACATGGATCTAAGCAGTTGGAATTATAATAATAAGGTAAATAGTATTTTATCTACCAGCTTCAATTTAAAGTAATGGAAAATTAACCCTTCAGCCCAGTTTCCAAAGTCGAAATAAAACAATTTTTTTTTATTATTTAAATTAAAAAATAAATTTAAATTAAACTGTTTGTTACACAGCGTGTAAAATACTGCTCGTATTATTTTCATTTATGATTTTAAGTTGTGATAATAATTTTATTGTTCAATTTATTAAACTTGTTTTGTTAAAAACATTCATGTTTTATAAATATGATTATATTTATGAAGATTAAAGCTCTGTTGGACGAAGGTTATTCAGTTGACTTTCGAAAAATTATTACTTCTGATTCTTTATGGATTTTTAAACTAAAAACTAAAAATTTTAAAAACATGGGTGCTTTCTTACGCAATATGAAAGAGAAATACCCCCAGTTCAAAATCACCGATGTCTTAAGGGGGGCCACTACAGTAACATTTTTTATTTTTCACAGTGCAAAATCAACAATATGGCAAACAGCAAATTATGAAGTATTTTAACTGTGCTTGCTGATTACAATTTTGTTTAACGTTTATTTTCCGTTTCCTGCTATTTGACATTGTGCTGATAAAAAGCATACCTATGCGATTATTATCGCAGTGCTTGTTCTACCGAAAACAGATCCGGTTTATAATTCACCAACATAAATATCACGATATGTTAAAGGTCGGAAACTGTTCAAAAATACGAAAAAGTTAAACTACTTTTCAATAAGCTATGGAAAGGATTTCAATCAACTGTTCAATTACAATCTTGCAAAATAAATGCAAAAGTATCAATTGAACGAGCTGGCAATAGGCATATTGATAGTTATCATGCCTTTGTTGGTTTTGAAAACATAATAAGAAATAAAACTTATATAAACACGTAGTCGTAAACTAATAATGAAGTGATTTATTCCATTCACGTATTTCAAGTTCCAAACGTTGAACAATAACTCCAACACCTTTATTATTACCTTTTCTAGCACTTTTCAAACTTTGATTGCTTTTTTGTCGGTATTGCTATTGTTATAAGATGTTATTGATATCGTTCCTATTAATATTGTACAATAAGATGTAATTCCTTTCAAGGAAAATGTCTTCATTTTGTTTTAAATGTTTGATCGGTTCCTTCGTGACTAGCTTGCCATTCGGGAAAAAAACACAAAGAAACCTCTGATTAATAAAATTTACTTACAAAATCAACATTAACAACGAATTTAAAATAAAATGGAACATTGGAGAGAAATATAAAAACCGTGCAATATTTGATCTTTGCCTAATTGCTTTATATTATCTTTTAATGGGTACGCACGCAAAATACTAAATTACAGAAGGTTGTAAATTACCTATAATCCATTTAATCTCGAACATTTAATGCGATACTGGAAAATTTATATAATTCCTGCCAGTAATTTTTAAATACTTTGCAAATATTAATGAGATCGTTCAGCCAATAATTTATAATTGATACTTTTATTTTCTTTGTGGTAGCTATAAGAAATGTTATAACGGACAATTGGTTTACTCCCCACTCGATTAAATTAAACTGACGTTGATAAATATCCTGTTTAATGCTAAAGGATTGGTTAACGTGCCATAATTCTCTAATCTCAGAAATTCTTTTTGTGAAATTATTGCAATATAATTTTATTTATCAATACAATTTGAAGTATATTGTTCTATTATGTATCGAAACAATGTGTTTTCTACAGGTTTTTGTATTTGCCACCAACTACACGATAAAACGATTACCTACTACATGTTTAATGGAGGTTTATTGGAGGTAAATTAAAACATGACGACAAAATTTTTTGTAAAAAAAAAGTAAGTAAGTTTATTATTATGGTACAGACCGAGGGTTCTCAGTTCGATTGTCTTACCGATTTAACAATTTTTATTATATAAGCTGATAAGTGTAAAAATACATTTTAGTAAAACATAGCTTTGTTTTAACAGACAAAACGACAAATAATTAACTCTGAAAGCTTTATGAGCAATGAATGCTCGATGGAAACCCTAGATATCGCATACGAGTCAATATCTAATTTTAACAAAACCCGATAAGTAAAAAAGCAGAGTATTGTGTACCTCCATGATTGAATGCACTTATTGAAATCCAAATTATACAGTTGAAAATTTATATGAAAGTCAAGTTCTGTAAAGATACAAAGCTATCGTGTTTTTTTTATGAAAATAAAAGAAAATATTTCCTTTATTGCGAAGCTTTCGCACAAAATTTATTTTAAGCAACATGCAATAATTTAAAATTATCGATTACATTATTTACAGTTTGTATACTAACTTTGACACTAAATTTTAATTATTCTAAAGCAGAAAACATAATTAATGTAAATTCCCCACTGAGAGCCAAACGAACAACACTGTGGTTGCAGAATCCTGCAAGCGTCATTAATTTACTGCACTTTCAGAACCTCTTTTCACCCGGAAGTGTAAAATCAAGTAGTAAAAAGGAGTTAACGGAAACCAACAACAATAAGACGGAATAAAAGTAAAGAGAACGATACAATAGTGTTTTAGGTGTTGCGGAAAAGTTATTATTGGTTTCAAATTTTATTTGTTTTAATAAAAATTCTTATTGTGCTCGGCGTCTAGAAGGTGATTTTATTATGTGTTACTCAGAAATATACAGTCAAAAGGAAGCTTTACATCATACAGAATCTTTTGAAGAGGTGCCATTGCCCCCCAAGTCGAATACTTTATTTAATTATTAAACCTGCTTTTGTGAATATTGCAATTCATACACAACTTAGTCGCATGGCTCTCTTGCGAAGTTCGTGATGTTTAATTGCTCCAAACTCAGCAGCTTAGAACGTT
The DNA here is from genome assembly GCA_963170105.1 of Cantharis lateralis. Lineage (NCBI taxonomy): Eukaryota > Metazoa > Arthropoda > Insecta > Coleoptera > Cantharidae > Cantharis > Cantharis lateralis. The sequence continues at coordinate 3,823,394 of OY720627.1, forward strand.
GCACAAAATGCTGTGCAATTCCCTAGTATATTTTTAACCTAATTATCGAACTACCAGATCTTGTAAATCGTGTTAGTGGTCTACAGAAAACTCACTTGATAGTCGCAACTGCCATGCTATTCATCTAAGATCACTGCTTCAGTAAACTTCTGCTCAGAAATTCTTTATGTTTAGCCATGCGGTTACAGATAGCGCTTTCTGCTGTACTCCATAACACGGTTGATATTTAGTCACAGAAATGATGGTTACCCCAGTTTTCCTGATCTATTTATTTAATTTTTAAAAACATGTTATAAACATTATTTACACATCATTTAGGTAAGTTTTCAGAACAAATTAAGTAAGTTCTATTAAGTTAGCGCTTAACAAGTTCAAAACTATTAAAAACAGTAAGCAACTGGAAATTCTTAATAGAAATTAACTTTAAACAAAACTTTAACTGAAAACAGGTCCCTGCGCGGGCGCCAAATGTAGGAAATAACTTTACTGACAACTGAATCTTTTCCAATTAATTCGAGACGTACTAACTTCGCCAAATACAATATCAAATGTTATGAAGAGAGGAAGTGCATCGCATGGTAAGTAATAGGTAGATAGCCCCACGTTGATCGCCATAGTTATGATAGTTAACTATATTGTATTGTGTTTTAAATTTGACTTCACTTGTGTAAATAGCTCGTTAAGACGAAACAGAACATTTCTTTTCTTTTTTTGTCTTAAATGGAGCTCTGTTTTGTGTGGTATAAAAATAAATTTGTCGAAATTGTTCGACATCTGCGATTAATCAATAATTGGACAGCCGAGCAATTATGATGGTAGAATAAAAGATACTCATAAGTCAAAATTGACATGAAACATGAAAGAGGAAGGATAGGAACAAAAAATCACAATTAACTAATCATGAAATGCTGATGTAGCATAAAAGTTTTTAACGCGTTATGAATATAAAGCAGTAGCCGGCAAAGAATTTAGAAACATTAAAAGAAAACTCAATTTGTGTCAAAATAACTGTTGTGATTAAAAATGTAAAAATCTGCAAGTTGATCAAAAATTGTTCGCTTGGCTGCACGAATAAATTAGGTGTTTGAGTAAAAACTTGAAGAAATATTTAATTAACACAAAGATTTTTTAATCGCACATTTATATATCATTTTCTCGTTATTTGCATTAATCCAAAGGAGTTAACCTCATAAATTCGGCAGCAATTTATTACTTGAATGGAACGTAGTAAAGCTATGTTAATTCCCGGTTAGAAAAGCGGATATTGCGACTTAAACAGAGTTGAAAGTACGCATTCGATTTTAAATCATGGAAATTCTTGTAGTACCGACAAAGATTTTCGTATACATAAGATGAAAGCAAAATCCTGAAAAACTTATTTCTCTCAAATATAGTAGAAATATTTTATCAATCAAAATGTATGCTGAAAGCTTGAAAAGGAGCCAAAGGTACACTTTACGAGTAGGAGGTATAAGTTAAGTAAACTTGACAACATTACGCGATTATAGAGAAATGCACTCAACCACAGAAATATTTATTGGTTATCTGAAGCGATACAACATACGGTTAGCTACAGCAAAATTCAGCTATTGCTAAATTTCCAGTTTATTATTATTGTAATAGAAGTTTTATAACATCAAAAGCACATTTTATATACCCACATTTATTTTTATAAGGAGAAGAGGTTTTAAAAGAACATGAATTATGTATAATATATCGATTCATATAATATTTCTTGCAATTTTATATTAAAATTTTGTCTACCGACATTCTAAAATCTAAATTAAAACATCAAGTTCAAAAACGCCTTTTTGTCATGCCAAATTCCAAATTAATCCACCGAATTTAGTTATCTCTCCAAAAGCGACTTTTTAATTCGATATTATTCCGCTAATGAAAATTTAACGAAATGAATCGACTTCAGCAAACACTTTACAAGGTTTTTCTGCCATAAAACAAACAACGAACCCCAGATTGCAACGATGTTCTAGAGCGGGGTTTAACGGTTAGTTAACCGTTAGTTTCACACATGTGCTCGTTTTGGTTTCGAAAGCCACCCTTCGATAGACGACGTCTTCTCCATTGTTAATGGTAAAATTATTGATTATTTAATTTTCCCATTACAATCTATAATTCGGCAAAAAGTAAGAAAATCAACATTTTTGTTAAACTGCAGTTAACTATTCATTATTCCCTTATTGAATATTTTAATTTGAATAATATAGTGCTTTAAGTTCGCTTCCATCCATTTCTTGGGTTTTTAAAACGTTAACTTTGATTTACAAGTTTCGTCAAGTCCTATACAAATTGTTTGTGACGTCAGATGCCACTTTAGTGATATATCTCAATTTTAGTTCTACATGTACCCAATTGAAACTTTACATTGCCGCATTTTATTTTTTGTTGAGCTGCTTTTACTGTAATCCGACATCAAAAAGCACAACACAATGGAAAAATCGAAAACTTTTCATATTTCACCTTTCATTTTAATTTTAACTTTCGCACTTTTCTTTTTTATCATCATGTCCAGTTTTTAAAATTGTTCTGGATGCTTCAGTATATAGGAGGACACGTAAGGCTGCCGATTCTCCCGGGTTCTCCAGTTCAACTGAGTGAGGTCATTCCAGATAGCATTGACCGGCTGCGGTACAAATTTCTGGTTACTCTGAAAACTAAAAGCTTAGTCGTCGATTGAAGAGGTTACTTAATTTTCTGCTTAATGTTTCTAATTTTCATCACAAGTTTTCGCATACATAAATTGCAACTGAATGTTACCAATCATGATGAATTGGAACTGGGGAGTCTGGCAGGTATTTCCATTATTCCATAACCCCCAGCCACCATAATCTTTTTAGTAAATATTGGAAGCTCTACAAAAAAAGATTTTGTATACTAGATTTCCTTCTACAAGATTTTTGAAAAGGTTTTCCGGATATTAACCTGGCTTTCTTCAAGATTTCCTTTCGAAAGTGTTGAAAAACAAAAAAACAGCTGTTACTATCTATAGAATTTCCTCAAGTTTTCTTCATTTTAAACAATTAAATTACATTTCAAAATTCAAAATTAAACCAATTAGATTTTGCGGTATCAAAGTTAAAGACTGCTTTACAGTTGTTGACTCTGGAGTTTAAGGGTGAATTGTCTAGATTGACAGGTATTTTAAAATTATTTTAAATTCTTCCTTGCATTTGTTAAATTCTTTTGTTATTTTTCATGTGCAGATTGCGGGGAGATTGGACAAAATCCCGTGGCCGCAATCCAGCCGAACAGAATCCAGCCAATTAGTAAACAAATACAATCATATTATTACTATTAAAATATATTGCTGTGTATTCTAGTGTAAAATTGCCTTTATATTTGTATTTAAATTTATTTTGAAAAATGCGCAGCATCGAAGATTTTTGGAGGAAATTTTGGATAGGAGGTCGTTCGAGGAAGATAAGGACAGGACCAAGATAACAAGCAGCTGATAGGAGAAAATTTAATAATTTACTGTGATGGACCCTGAGATGTAAATATCACAGCAATATATAGGTGAAGTTAGATTAAGTTTAGCAGTGGTGTGCCCACGTGGGAGCTAGGGGGCACGAGTCCCACCAGCCCCTGTCCATAGTGACAAAACACTTTATAAAACGGGGGCCGGTAGTAATCTAACGGTTTCAGATTTTAACGAATTTTTATTTATGTAAAAAAACTAGCTGACCCGGCAGACGTTGTCCTGTCCAAATTTGAATAAATTTCTTTGTTCGGTTAGTTACATCGCGCCATCTATCGATAACCTTTCGATAACCTGTTGTTTTAACCTGTTCGCGTATAAGAAAAAAATCATTATGATAAATTATTTTTATTTTTTCCGCCTTTAGTAGCATGCCGCCTGGGTGCTGCGTACCCCTTTGGACCGTCGGTTTCGGCGGCGGGAATTACGCCACAATACCGCCACTGAAATCCCGCTGGATTTTTATTGTTTAATAAAATAACCTAACCTAACCATAAGGTCTGGCTGGGATTTTGGCGGCGGGAATATGGCCGAGATTGCAGATTTTACGGTTTTTTACCTGAGGGAGATAAAGAAGAGATTTTTACTGCTCCTGTGCATATTCACCTATCTGGGCTTATCTCGGATGTGTTGGTAACCATGGTAACTACTCTAGCTGCTCTATCCTTCCACTATGAACTGGTTTCTTCTCTTATTGATATCCTGCTGACAACTCGATCTGTGGTGATCTCGCGGACAAGTTCATTAAGATCAAGTTGTCGGCAGAATATCTATGAGTGAAGAAACCGGGCATATGCCATATAGAGTATCTAGGAGTTATCGGGTGCAGCATACTAACCGGTTTCAAGTAGATTTCACTAAAATTCTTGCAAATTTGAAAGAGTACATTAAAATGAACAGTATGTTAAAATCTGATTTTGTTGACGGTACGTGTGTTAAACGTAAATACTGGCAAGAGCATGTTTCAGGTGCAGAAGTCCGCTTCAGTTAACTTGAAACCCACCATTCCACAATTAATCAAATTCAAAAAAGCAATCCAACTGATTAAATAAATTGAAATTTAAGCGGACGCTATACAAAAGAAAGGATAAGAAAAAGTAAAAGAAAAGGAAGCCAGATTATAATAAAAATATAAAATTAAAAAATCAACAAATATTAGAAGCATAATTTTAAATATTGGGTTCAACTTGGTGGGTAGAAAATACAAATTCGACAGAATTAAAAATAATTTTAAATAAAAATTGAAAAATACGAGTGATGCTCCAATTTTAAATGTAGATTATTGTATTATAAAATATCAATTACTGTACTTTCAGTTATTTATTCCTGTGTTCCATTTTACGGTTACGCCGACCTGATTTTTCTAATTAAATTCGAACCATTTTCGAGCATGAAGAAATTGTAATTTCGTCGATGGAGAAAATCTCATTGTATTACCTATGTTTTAGATATTAGGTTTACGATCGTATTCTATATGCAAGTCGTTAAATGTAACGATCCCTTAACGATCGAAAAATTCAGTTTACACTGAAATATTAGTTGTAAAAATTTAAACACAAGTCATTTTCTTGGGGGGTGGAAACCTAACTTGGATCGTTACAGTTAACCGAATTCTGTATCGCTGTAAAATTTGTAATTCAAAGACCTGTAACAAGCGTATTATGTAACTACAACAAAGAAAACATTTTAAAAGCAAAGTGGAAACTAACCTTTACTATCGTTAAGCAATCAAGAACTGCTACGAAATTAAATAAATTAAGATTAATATTACGATTGGATACTTAATTTCAATTTTATTGGGTAAAAAGCGTTAGATGTTCAGGCCATTGCCATAAAACCATACAGCGATGCAAACTTAGCTAGCCGAGGCTTTTCATTCAACGTTACCTCGTTTTGTGGGGAAAATTGGGGTCAAAAGTGTGCACTTTAATGATATCCTCGGATGCCAGTCTTAGCTATGTAGCTTATGAAGTTCAAACGGACTTTATGTAAGTTTACCACCGTTTAATAAGTCTCCAACCGAAGGGTTTCCTCAATTTTAAAAAAATTAAAAAAGAAGCAGAATAAAATAAATTTCAGGAAAGAATTAAAACCCCACTAATTTGCTTTCCGAATCCTTACCTTTGTATTCCTTATCACTCCGCAATTAATTATTTCGTTAATCTTTTCTAGCCTATTACATTCTTTTCCTTTCAAATTGCTAAACCCTAATATATTTCAAAAGTCTATCCGTACAGATTACCTTGCTAATTTTGACTGATATTTTTTATTAAATACCAAATTCTTTTTTAATCAAAATTAAATGTCTTAATCCAATATTAAAGTAGAATAATTTTCCGGCAGCGCGCAGTGAAAATCTGCATTAATCAAATTTATTGGCAATCTTCCGCTGATGACTTATTACTCTTGGAGTTTTTGTTTTCACACTTCCAACAAATCATTGTGATGTGTATGATCAATAGGTTAAGGATATTCACTCTTAAAGAGCCGAAAGTGCAGTAAATATCGAATTTTCATTTGCACCAGGTGGAAATCAAATATTAAATTTTACATAAATTTCATTTTGAAGCTTTTTAAGATTTTTCACAGCATTCGCTACTCTAATCAAGTTTTGATAAATGAGAGCCTTGGGTACGATTCCATGTATATCTCATCGTGATATAATCATCTGCTGCAGAATTTCAACTTTTAGGGGGAGATACCGACAGCAATAGAAAATGCAACAGGGAATCGCCGCCCCCACGATATACCCTCTAGTACAACAGTCATCATGAAGATGATGGTAAACATAGCAAATATAATATTATTGTGCAATATCGTTTACATAAAAATGTTTTATGATAAAGGAAACCACTTTCAGTTTTCTTTTTATGGCTCTACGTAATTCTCATTTAAGTAAGGGCATCCTTAGAAAAATATTTCTGGTTGTCGACCCATTCTATTATTTTTTATCAAGTGATTTACAAAATATGCTGGACCTTAAATCAGAAAACTATAGAGGCAATTATTGTGGCTATTACAGCATGACAAGTGGCTATATTTTATCGAAAAGCACTCCAAATAAGTTTCATATTTTGTCTATTCTTTGGCATTATTTTATTTATCATTCCTCGTTGATGTAGGAAAATCGTTAAGCAAATTCTGAAAATTTTATCGAGGTCGCTTATTTTCGCAGTAAGTAATGAAAATAAAGTTATGAAGTTAGATTAAAAAAGTCGAAAACATAAATTATATCGTTAATAATCTTAGCAGCTAGAGAACATATCGACCGTGAAAGACAGATAATATATATATCGTTTTCGCTATCTTTACTAGTGCAGAACAATTTAATTTGGGACCAATTGTTGACTAAGAATACCAACAATTATTCACTGTATCTTAGATAAGGTTCCACAATTGCGGATAACAAAACGATGCTGCCTTTCTGAAAATGGCTTTCAATCGAATTTATTGAAGCATTTCCATTTACTATAAAACTGATACAAACTTCGCTGAACAAAATATTCAACAAAAAACTTATTTGCGACCATATCAATGCGATGCTAAAATAATATTTTGACTAAGTTTAATATTATGCCGAACAAAAGCTTTTGTTAAAATGTACTGTAGTGAATTCAGTCAAAAACAATGAAATTGAGTAGAATATTGCGTGATTAGGATTTCCAACATTGAGAGTGTATTAATTTACAACCACAATTTAGATAACAAGTGTAAATGTACTTCTCAGATTGTTTATAGCAAATTACGACGAAATTACACTCTATGGCCATTTCACCAGCTTCACGAAAAGGAAAATCCATTTTATAGCACTGCCATTATTTCAGTTTATTAATTTTTTCCAAATGCTCATTTCAAGTTGTGATAGTTCTACTGCATACTATTAAATTTACTGCCATATATAAAACAAAAAAATTGCATACAAAACTAGTTTCGCGACCTTACACTCGAAGCACTACACTAACAATAACGACAGTCGTAAAATTATACCCACGAGTTCCATTTGGTTATGTAGCCTATGAGTTATGAAATAATAATCAATTTTAAACAGCTGTGTATTGCATAAAAATTTGTAAAACAATCTGACCTGATTGACCTTCAGTTTATTAAAATTGTGATAATAAACAATTAAACCACCTGTGGAATTAAAGTATTATTGATTTATGTCTAGCAATTTGTATTTGAGATGCAGTGTTTTATTCCCGTTATCGTTCGGATTGTAGTGGAAGTCGCGAATTGATGTAGGATACAAAAGGTTTAACTCCGTGGCTTCGATTGAAGATTACCTTTTGGATATGTTTATCAATCGATATTACTTTTCTTCAGTTATATTGTTTGCTTTATAAAATGTTCACTTTCTTTCTAAAATTTTATTTGCTTTAAAAGCAGTCAGCTTCCAATATTTCAATTGGCAGGGGTAAGCAATAAATATTTTTAACTGGGTTGCAAAGATTTATTTTTTATGCAACTCCGTCAATCAACCGGTTTTCCACGGCTTTAAGCCAATATTATTTTAAATTGTACTTACAGCTTCAAAGTAAGCCAATTGTTATTTGGTATTATTAACCGAAGTATAAAATTTTATCTTTTAAATCCACTACTACATTTTCAACTCGTACGTCGTGACCTAAAAACAACAAGCTTGCTAAATTAAATTTTTTTAATTAGAATCACTCGGTGTGGCGTAAAGAAAAGGAACACAACAATCAAGAATGTAATTGCAAGGTAATTTTGCATTATTTCTTTTAAGTTAAACTAATAAAAGGAAATTAAAAGTCGTGGTAGGAGTGAAAGTTTTTTGCGTTTAGTTAAAAGTTAATAATTTGTTTCCTTATAAGGTGCTGGTAAGTTAGAAATGATTCAGTTAGTATTTCCGTTCTGGTTAGAAAATTATTAAGTTTTTCAATTAATTCGTTTTCGCGGTTTCGATTGGGTCTGCAAAAGAAGGGTTAAATAAGTTATTTTTTGGGTTATCGCTAACCCTGAAATTATTTAATAAAAATGTGTGTTTAAATTCGCTCCATGTTTGAATATGTTAATTCGAAATTATCAGATGTTTTCTGACATAACATCATTGTATAGGCGATATTGTATACCTGTTGACACTACATTTACCCAAGGGCTTTTAGAGCTTATTCGCAAGTCAGTTGTAGTTTGTTGTAAGATACAAAAAAGGCAAACTTAGCATAGCAACATCGGCAATGTTTACATTTATACGAAAACCGAGAAGTTCCTCGCAATATAATGATTGCTGCCACCACTGTTTATTATATTAAGTAAAATTGCATTTGTATGCCATCTGCTCTGTAAACACTGGAAATTTACTTTCAAGTACGTTGACCTTTTAGTTAAAATAAAATTCAATATTTGTTAATTTGACCATCTTAAAAAATGTTTTTGCAAATATCTCGTTAACCGTTTATTTTAGGGCAAAAACAGTTATATTCAATATTACTTTAAATAAAATTATCTACAAAAATGGTCTGAATGATTTTTTTCTAAAATGAAACGTTTTCGAGTTATAGCTGCAAGAAGTCTCTCTCCTGTATTTTGATTTGTTCGCAGAATTTATATTTAAAAATAATTATAACCTGGATTTTCTTATCGTATTACTCTTATTAAGTCACTGAAAACCCAGGAAAATCTCTTAGTAACTTAGTAATTGTATTAAAAAGAATTTTGTGGTAGATAATGGATTGCCTTTCGTGTTCCAGATGCTGCGGTTTTCCATATTCAACATTACAATTGACTCTACCTGAAAGGAATTTCCCTTTAAAACCTGCACAACAGATTGTTTTTTGAATAGTGCTAATTTTTTGTATAATATTACTTTTCTATTATTATATTGACCTTGTCATTGATGTTATATTATATTATTAGAAAGGAAGATAAATGAAACCTCGGTCGGAATTGAAGAGAATTGAAAAATGGTTCGACGGAGAACGTGAAGAGACTGCAAGATTAAAATGGATAAGTACCAGACAGAGAAGAGGCAGAGGCAGACAAACAATAAAAATACTGAAAAATGAAAAGGCTCAGCTAGGAAAGCGACGGTTTTCGTACGTTTCATGTTCCAATTTTCATTGCTGACTCAGGGATTTTTAGCACCCTCTGATCACTTAAGACCTACTGGGGGCTGAAGGTCTTGTATTTTAAGTTTTCAGCCATGATAATTGTACTAGCGAAGATAATAAGGTGGTTTCCAGAATCATAGCTTTTCTGTTGATTCAACGCTGCTGCTGCCCAGAATCAGATTGTTTTGCCATATCTGGCTACCCTCACATAGGTTAGCCTGCAGGTCAATGCAGTTGTCCGGGGTGTTGCCGGGTTCTTTCATGGCTTTCTTCATTTCACTCCTGTTCACCCTGTCGAAAGCTTGCTTAAAATCTACCAAGAGCAGGAAAAACCCACAATTTCGTCCAAGAGATGAAAAGGCTTAACATAGAAATCATGGGCATTAGCGAGACCAGATGGCCCAACTCAGGCAGCTGCCACATAGCAGAAATAACAATACCTATCATAGACAAGATGTAGAGGTTATTGTGGATAAAAGAACAACAATAAGTCTGTTACGAATTTTGTCCCGATTTTTGATCGTATTATGATGCTTCAATTACAGGCATCCACATACAGGGCCAACCTAATACAAGTATACGCTCTAACCTCTGACAAGGACGAAGATGAAATAGAAGTTTTCTACGATGAGATCTAACTATAGTAATGGGAGACCTAAAGGCTAAAATCAAAAATGGAAACATTGGAAAATGGATAGGAGAATGGGGACTTGGAGATCGAAATGACAGGGAAGACCGTTTGATTCAGTTCTGCCAAGAATTCTCCCGAACAGACGATCCATATACATGAAGATCGCCTGCAGACAGAAAAGGCAAAATCATAAGAAATCAAATCGATTACGTGATGGTAAATAATAGATACAAAAACTGCATAAAACACGTCAAGACATATCCTGGTGCGGACGTCGACTAATCGCTCGACTCCAAATCAATTTAAAGAAAATTGCTATCAGCCACAAAGCAGCACAGATGGACCCGACACTACTAAAGAAACAAAAATACATAAAAATCTTAAAGAAACCAACCAACAAAGTAGATGTCCTTTAAACAAAAAGTGGTGGAACCAAGCAATGGACTGTTGAAACACCAAGGAAACAGAAAAAAGAAGGAATAGATGACGGATGAGATTCTCTCACTTATACAACGGAGGAAATTCAAGAACAGAAATTACCAAAAATTTAGAAATGATAGTTTTAATGTTCCTAAAAAGATTAAAGAGTTAGCCGGCATATTTAGTTGATTGCAATGGCTCTATAATCGAAGACCTAGACGAGAAGCTAAGAAAATGGAAAAAATACATCGAGGAGCTCTTTGATGATAGAAGAGAGCACACGTACCAAAACCCACAAGAAGAAAGCGGACCAACCATAATCCAATCCGAAGTTGAATACGCCCTAAAACTGCAGTATCTTGGTCATATTCTTAGGGGAGAAAAATACCAGCTCCTACAACTACTGATCATGCAGGGAAAAATTGTCGGAAAGAGAAATGTAGGAAGGAGACGCATATCCTGGCTGCGCAATCTCAGAGATTGGTACAAATGTAACTCCAACCAACTATTCAAAGCAGCAGCCTCTCGAATTCGAATAGCCATGATGATCGCCAACCTCCTGAAAGGAGAAGGCACTTAAAGAAGAAGATGAAAGAGCTGAAAATACCAACCAAGTTGATTGGATTAGTCAAAATGACAGTAGATACTAGAGAAAACAATAGCTAAAATAAAAACACCTGCAGGTGAAACACATGAAAGACAGCCAGATAGTTGCATAAGTGGTGGGACTTGAGAGTGTTAGAAGTGTCAAACTGGGGAGAGGCCTGCAACGATCGAAAGATCTGGAGATCAATAGAGAAGGAAATGAAGACACACCCCAGACTATGAGTAAAACTTGACTGTAATTCGACGAGGACTAATCCCCCTCTCAAAAAGAATTTCTAAGACCTGAAAAGGTCAGCTCAATTCAGCTATGAATGCAATGCTATTTAATAGTAATAATAAGGCCACCATAACCTGGCCTTCGAGAGAAAAATAATGGAGAGTAATCCTCGTTGCCACCATATAATAACAACGATGATAAACAGATACCATAAGTTATCACGTAAAATACCACGGATCTAGAAAGACAGGGATTTACTGATCCCACGAATATTTCAACTTTTTTGAATTTTTATTTGTAGAAGTGAACTGTAACATTTTAAGCAGTAATTTACAAAATACCTATGGATGAATGATAAATCCCAATTCCTTCCAAATGTTTAAATTTAATATAATCAACAAAAAATTTGAACATCCGAAGCTTTAAATCCTATTTTTATTTACTCATTGGCACCTACACGCGAAAAAATTTTACTTTTGGATTCGAAAATCTCTACTTTTAAATGAAAATTAAATGGATTCCTTTTAAAACAAAAATAATGCAGATCTAATTAAAAAAATTCATTTTCTTTGCTTTTAAAATATGCTTTTGAATTAATCGTTCTATAATTTTTAAATTTTAACTTTAATTTTTAAATTGAAATTACAAATTTTAAAAATAATGATTATCTACTGATTTTAAATGTTTTAAATTTACAAATCAAACTTTTATTTTAATGTACCATTAAAATAAAAGTAGTTTACTTTTATTATATAAGTTTATTATAAAAACGATTGCTTTTTACGAATTTTTAAAAGTAAAACATAATTTAATATTTTTTATTCGTAATTGAAATTTCCAATCTTGTATGCAAAGGATCTAAATCAAAACTGTTGGAAATTTTGTAATGCAGTAACTTTCAGCACTTCTAATCTCAGGTAATCTGTAACGTCACAAATTAAAGCAATATAGCTGCACTGCATAATACTATTTCAATGTGGTGTTAAGGTATTGTTGAAGAAGTTTACGAAGTTGGTATGAAAATTTATTATTGCTAGCAAGGGATCTATACATCACTAAAAGACTCTGAGGGGAACCAAAACTGCAAATGTAGCGAATTTTAGATTTAAATTTTAAATAACACCAGGGTTGAACTAAATTACTGAATCAACATTAAGTGGCGAAAAGTTTTTATGACCATATTCTGATATTCCAGCAGCCTTCCACAAACAATACTTTTTCAGCTGAAAATAAGGATTCTGATTTAAAAATTTCTGCAAAATAAACGTCGCATAACAATGAAAAGAATTGACTAATCATTAAAATTTCTTGGATGACTTTTTTATTATACAACTAATGGAAGATCAAAGGACAAAGAAACGCATTATTGGAAGGCATTTATTGATCTTGAAAACCAAAGACTTAATACTAAAAAAACTTTTGCAAGCAATGTGGTACTTATTGGAAAAAACTTTTTGAAAATAAAACTTTTTTTGTCCATTCGGAATTTTTCTTTAGGCGGTATTGTTATTACACAAAACACTCTTGAATATAGGGTTACATTAAAGAGATTACATTCTTGCATTAGCGATCAATTTTAAAGCGGAATTCTGAAAGGTTTCCTGAAATTTTTAATTTTTTCTAGTTTGAAAGCAAAAATTTTACAACTGTCGATGCATTTTCATTTCATCAAATACTGGCGTGCTTTTAGAATAATAATTACGGTCACGAAACTCAAAGTTTTGCTTTGGTGCGACATTGATTTCTACCCTTACGCTATCTCTTATTCCGTGACTTGAAAAGCTGGACACTTTGCAGGAAGTAATCCTATAGTAGCAACTTCAGAGATTTTAGTTAACTTTATGTTATTGTTGTTATTATTGCTCTTTTTGCTTGCCGTAGCATTTAAAGCTTCAGCTTCGTTCTAGAATTTCTAAACTAAAATTTAATAAGTTAAAATAAGAGTAATTTGTATTTTGTTTTAACTAATATTTAATTATTTTCTAGCAGAATGTTTCTATAATGAACATTCTTTAAATTTAATTAAGTATCTATGTACTTTGAAGATAACTCTGCTTCTAATAAAGAAACTACAAATAAATTTATCAAAGCATATTTACTGTTTCCGCATTTAATTATCCTGCAAGTTAAAAAAATAAAAAACTTCATAAAGGACGACAAATCCTACATGGGAGCTACTAATTTTATTATACAGAGTATGGTTACTATTAGATTTTGACATAATTTACGTTATATTAATCACCGCAAGAACGGATTAGGTGTGACAAAAATAAAACTAAAAGATTAATTTTTTCTTCCTGTTATTGATAATCATAAAACCTAATAAAAAAAGTTTGTCATTTAGTTTCGCGGTTTAATTCTTCTTTATAATAGTCGAAATGGTTTCTAAATGTTGTTTTTGCTGTGATTTAAAATATGGTTATTATACCCATGCCATTCTGGTTGTGGTAAGTGAATTTTAAGAATTTAGTTTTCCACACCCCAAGGAACAATATTTGTTTTATAAAGGAAATTATCGTCACCTTTATAAAACAACAATAAATTGTTCATTGTTGAGAGTGGTGAAATTATGAAATAATTACTATAATTATTATCTCATTTTTAGGGTATGCGTTCATCATTCCTGTGTTTCACATACCTTACCATAATGTATACGTGTTCATCGAACAGAAGAGAGTGTGGTAATATTATATTAATGACTGGACCGTTTCTTGGTTGGTGTCTTACATCCGTTTTGTATTGCTTTCTTGTTATAGCAGGAATCATTAAGGTAATTTAAGGAAAACCTCTTTCAGATTTCATAAAATGTTTTTTTTAGGGGAGATCAGTTTTAATGTACCCCTATATAGTGCTATTAATTATAGAACTCGTTGCCATAACAGCACTAGTCTTGTTTCTATCAATTATTGCAACTGCTTTCATGCTCATCGCTCTATTTGCTGTATTTCGTAAGTATACTGCTTTTTTAAATTCTACTGAAAACCGGACAACCACCTCAATCGCAGAGTGGATTCGATTTTTAAGGTATCTTGTCATATCAAGAACCTGAAGCTACTTTTCAGTGACCTTGGAATTATTTTAGTATTTTTCAGTTGTGTATGGTTATGATATATGCTGTTTGGTCTCTTTATACAAGAAAACTAAAAGGGCAGAAGTTGCAAATACTGGTTTCAGATTTTCCAATGAACATGATATATAAATTGTAATTTTTAATAAAATATTTTTATAGCAATTAATTATTGTGTAACTACCCTAATGCTGCCCGTCCCTGCTCATAATTTGGTTTAGCGATTCACGAAGGTAGATAATTATGCTTTTCTTCTTGCAACCTTTAATTTTGTATACCTGTTGACTCGACGTCTTCCCAAAAGCAGTTGTAGTTTGTTGTAGCTAAGACGCAAAAAGGGCAAAACTTAGCATGCCAACATCATCTGTGTTTACATTGTTAATTTTCTTCTGATGTTTACTAGCATATTGTTCATTATAAGCAAAATTTGTACGGTGTCTGCTGGGTAAACACTTTTGATTTGATTTTAAGTAGATACCTTGACCACATTTAATACAATTAAAATTATTATTGATTTCACTTGTGAACTGCCCTCAAAATTGACCCGAACATCTTTCTATTTTACTATTTTTCGGTAGGATAAAAGATAAAATAATCGATATGTGTTGAAAGCTCGAAGGTAAACTGTGAGATATTGTAGGATATTTCACTAAAATTATACGGTGTTAGAATAACACGCTGTTAGCTATTGAATTCACTTACCAAATGCGGCGTTATGGTATAGTAAACATAAACTCCAAATTATATGGCGCTTGTTAGGAATTAAATACATGTCGGAAAAGCCTTAGCGATAGAACACACCCCGGATAATTTTATAGTTTTAAATATTATTATATTTACATAAAATACTAATTTAAGGATCGATTTCTCCGCTAAACGACGTCAGATGAATCCGGCGCAAACGAATTTCCAATTAAAATATTATAAATTTCAAATTTTTGGAGTTGTTAAATTTTGCTGCAGTATCAGAATACGTCATTCTAACCGCGATATGGAAGCATTTTGGTTTGACAAAATTTGCGATGTTTTTCCTGTTCCGGCTTAGATATCTACCAATAAAATTTTTTTTTTAATCTTAACTGTTGTTTAAGAATTCACTCCATTACATGTGAACAATTTTTGTCCTTTACTTTTTGATATTAATTTTCAAAATGGTTTCCAAGTGTTGTTTTTGTTTCGATTTAAGATTCGGTTATTACACCTACGCAATTGTGATAGTGGTAAGTATATGTTGTAACTACACAAGCAGTAATATTTTTGAATACAATATAACTGGAAGGTCACAACGACCCCAACCTTCCAGCACATTAGGACCATAGTTACACGCTCTTTAGTTCCTTGAGTGTTATACCAAATTCCTCCATTACAACAATTGCTGATTAGTTTGTTTCTCCGGAAATAATTTCTCGACATGACATGTGACAATTTTATAGGACACTTAAGTGCACTAATTTTCTTCTTGCCATCTTATGTATTCCAATTTTAGGGACTTCGCTTATCATCTTTGTGTTTTTCATATCTCTACTTACCTTTTATGTGTAGCACCAACAATGAAACATGTGCTTACTTTATGACCGGCTTTGGATGGTACTGTGGTTGGTTAGTCACATCCGTTTTATTTTGCTTTCTGACTATAATAGGAGTTATTCAGGTAATCCAATCAAGGTTACTCTGAAATACTAATTAATCTTTAAATCTGTTTTAGGAACGTTCAATTATAATGTATCCGTACATCGTCACAGTAATCGCCGAACTAACGGTTATAACAATAGTCTTATTGCTTCTCTCAATTTTTGTTTATTCAACAATCTCCATAATAATGATTGCAGCTCTCTGTAAGTACACTTGAGTTATTTTATCGAATTAACTTGAATTATAATATTTTAGGTATTGGTAGTTATGACTTGTGGTGCCTGATATCTTTATACAAAAAAGTTAAAAGAGCAGAATCCGCAATGTACCTTCTCGAAAATTCTGAAAATGTATAAAAAATAAAGGTAATTAGTAAGTAAAGTAGTAATTATTTATGTTAATCTTGTAATAATTCCACAATAAAATCAAATCAATGTAATTTTCATTGTGTTATTTAAGCTACTATTCATGTTTAACTGTAATTCTGTAGTTTTTCAACATTTTTACCTTCATTTAGTTTACTTGATTTCATTGAACCGACTAATATCAAAACTGTTCGGAACTGACTGCGCGTAGTGCTTGATAGAAGATGAATTTAAATAAAATGTAATACTGATTTCTGAGACATACTCATGTCTAATGAGTAAAAAAACGGATTGTCTTGTATCAAAATTCTAAAATGGATTTTTAGTAAAAAAAACAATTAAATCAAAATTTGAAATTCTAACAGAAATTAAAGATCAAACCGTAATCTATTGTTTTTAATACACCATTTGGTTGAAACAAAACACTACCAAACCATTATTGACATTTAAAACATTTGCACCAATTGTTTTAAGAAAAAATAAAATATTATCTTAGTTACTAAGATTAGAAAATTTAATGACGACAACTAAGCAAATATTCGCTTACTGAAAAACAATTGGTGTAAATGTTTTAAATGTCAATAATGGTTTGGTAGTGTTTTGTTCTTACCAAATTATGTATTAAAAACAATAGACTACGGTGTGATCTTTACTTTAATTTTTGCGATCTTCTATAATTTTATAATATTTTTGTTGTTGTTATATATATAAACTCTATTTAAAAATATCATTTTCAACTATGGTTTCCATTTAAAAAAACACAACTTTATATTATAACTCTGAAACTGAGATAGATATTTAAAATCTCTGTAGCCCATTTTATTGGTCTTCAAAAAGTGCCTGAAGAAAGTGTTAACATTTTTTTGATAACTTGAAAAACAACCGAGATATCGACATTTATTTTTCATAATTTTTCAAAATATTAATTTTTGTTGTTGTTTTGAATTGTTTTCTCCATTTGTTTTCAATTGTTTTGCTATTTTTTTTGTTTTTGCAAAAAAAATGAAGAAAATTTCAGAAAACTTGTTTTCTTCCTGCTCTCCTTTTTTCGAAGTTAAAATTTTTGTTTGTTGTTTTCGATTGTTTTTAATTTGTTGTCAATTGTTTTGTAAAAATAAAATTTTTAAATCGAATGATACCCGCGAAAATCGCGAAATAAAATTTATAGCGCCAGCTCGCTTTTTTTCGAAATAAAAATTGCTTATTTTGATGTTTTTGATTTGTTGTCAATTGTTTTGTAAAACTAAGATTTTTAAATGAAATGCCTAAACAATTGACAACAAATTAAGGAGATTCTTGAGAGAACTCCGGGTTTTCTCCAAATTCCTGAGATTTTCTATGATTATCAGGCATTCGCGGATATCCTTTGATTTAAAAATTATATTTTTACAAAACAATTGACAGCAAATTAAGAACAATTGAAAACAACAAAAATAATTTTAATTTTGAAAAAAGGGAACTGTCGGAAAATCTTTTTTCGTGATTTTCGCGGTTATTGTTTGATTTAAAAATTCTATTTTTACAAAACAATTGACAACAAATCAAAAATAATTGAAAACAACAAAAAAAAATTAATTTTGGAAAAAGGGGAGCTGCAGAAAAAAAAGTTTTTTGAGATTTTCTTCATTCTTTTTGGCAAAATCAAAAAAATATATAAAAACAATTGAAAACAATACAAAACAACAACAAAAAATTAATATTTTAAAATAAGGGGAGCCAAGATCACGCACGTCGAGGATGCGCCATCCATTTTGTCTTCTCTTATAGTTACCGAGTTTCATAATATAAGAACTATCAAAATTGGCCCACCCTGTACATGAGGAAAATGTTTATTTTGTATTTTTTATTTAAAGAGTCTGTTATTTCTTCCTTAACGCATCTCCGATTGGTGACTTTTGATTCCTAACCTAAAATAATTGAAATATTTACCGCTCAGTGCGGCCTTCAGGCCGCACAACCATGACAATTACGCTGCACATCACTGTTTCGTTGAGATCGCCGAAGTCAGGTACTTCGAAAATCATAAGGCACATTTTTGCATATTAGATTTCCTTTTACAAGATTCTTGAGAAAACTCCGGGTTTTCTCCATATTCCTGAGATTTTCTAAGATTATCAGGCATTCTCTAATTTTTGAGATTTTTTATATTTCTAAAATTTTATTACATTTCCTAAGAATTCCTACATTTCCCAAAACTCTTTAAAATCTTCTCATATTTTCTCTTGAACATTTTTAAGATTTCCGTCCGAAAATGCAAAAAAACATCAATTTAAAACTACTATATTTAAGTTTTCTTAAAATTTTCAGAGATTTTCTTGGATTTCCTAAGATTATCTGGCATTCCTTAAGATTTTATCTTAGATTGCCTTAAGATTTTCCTTCGGAAAGGTAAAAAGGCTCTTGTATAATATTTCTAAGGTTTCCAAATTTTATTAAATTTTCCTGAAATTTTCGCCGAATTTCCTCAGGTTTCCTTTCACTTGTAAACCAAATTTGTTTTGTATATACCAAAAAATTCGCTTGAATAAGTAAAACTTTGCTTTAAACGTAAAAACTTATTGTTAGTTTTAATTTATATATTACTTTTATTGCCGACAAGTGACGGCGTTAAAGTACAATCAACTAAATAGCGAACTAAATTCAGTTAAATAATTAGAAAATTAAAATAAAAAGGATGTGTATTGTACGTTTATTAAACGTATATTTTACGTAAATAGCATATCACATTTGTTTTCTATTTCAGTTTATTTATTCAAATTATGAAAATTTAATATATGGGCTATTATTATTATTCGTAAAGCTAATAGCATAAGTTGACCCTTCTGCCTCTGACAAATCCTTATGGAATTATATAAAAGACCCAAGCTCAAAACAATTGTCCTAAATATTCACTTTGAAGAAAACTCACAGATGTGTAGAGAAAATTACTTGACCGATAAATACTGCAAAATCTAAGGTATTTTTAAGCCAATTTTTTTTAACAAATTTTCTTGTGTTATATAAATCTCTGGCTGTGTACAATAAACGTCAATTTGATAGCAATGTTATTGATGATATACCGCGATTTTATGATTCATTTTGGCAAAGAACTTGAGATTTTATTTTGTGTGTGTACAGTAAATTTGTAAAAATTTAATATTAAATTAATTTGTGTGTAACTTTATTAGTTACGCGGTATCTACTTTATTAAAAAAGAGAGATAACAGTAATTTACATTTCCCGGTGTGATGATTTTTTAAATCCAGGTTTAATTGGCGTGGTTACAGCGACAGCATTAGGAAACGAAATTAAAATTGAAATTAATTCGCTTTTTAATATTGCACGTTTTAGCCGAAAAATAAACCAATGGGCACACAAGCAATGTTATAGAAAATATCGAAGGAAATTATTCATGTCATAGCTAATCTGTTTATTAACGATTTCCCAGCGCGAGGGTCATCATTGGGGTTGCTTTAATTTGAGATATTCACTTAAAAAAATCTTTTTATCGGGAAAGTCGGTGTAAAACAGATAAGAATTCTGATTTTTAGTAAAATCACAAATAGTAGATTTAAGGAAACTTACACTAAAGATTTTTCCTTGTTGGGACTGCTTAGTATTCAACGTGGAAGCAATAGTTATTCCATGCACAGCCACTCGACACAAAATGTTGCATTTATAGGATTTACTAGACTACAACCTTTCAGCATGAAAATACACCGAGTTTATTTTTTACTACAAGATTTTGAATAAATTGTCACATATTGCATCGAAAACGTTTTAATTTCATAAATTTCAGCTGCTTCCAGAAGCGAAAATCGCGTTATATTAAATCATTTAAGAAGGTTTTTTTAGTAAGATTGATTGCATTTTGATAGGCTCGCACTTACTACGAAGAGTTGTTTTGTTACATTTTATTTTCATAGTTAATATTAAATTTATAGCTCTTTGGTTCAACCGTCGAGGTATTTATTAAAAGCTAATTAAATTGCCGCTTTTCAGCTAATAATACTTCGGAAATTAAATTTTAATCGTGGATTAATAGTTTTCAATAATTTTACTCGAAACATTTAATAAACACAATAAAAAGGTAAGAGATTGTAAATAGAAAAATAAATAAGGCTTTGATTGATATGGAAGCTCATTTTGTGTAGCTAATAAAGTTTTTCATAGGCTACTAACTCCCAAGTTTGTTTTCATGGGAAATCGATAATTATTGCTTTAATAAAATAAATATAAATTTGCAATAAATTGTATTAAATTATTAAAAAGGCAATGCAATTTGTACTTTTATTTGCCAAGGAAACGATGTTGTTGAAAATGAACACAATGGGATAAATGTATCCGTTTCAGGAGGTATTTGATAAATGGGACGTCATATCATCTGCTGAGTACATTTTTATGTTCGATTATTGTATCTACCTCTGCTGCTATATTAAAAATGGGAGTTTTTATTTATATTTGATTAATGAAAATAGAATACTTTGTGTTCAAATGCATGAAAATGTCCATAAAACTGCAGGGAATATAATGCAGATAATTGAATTATTGTTAAATCCCGAATTTTTTGTCAATAGCTAATTAAATTTATTTGAACTATCAGTTTTGATATAATTTGATTTCATTTAAACAATAATAATAATGCAGTCGGTCAATTATTCTGTAAAAAGTTCGTTATTTGTTTTTTTGTATATGATATTAAAATTTCTAAAAACCAATTTCCTACAAAGGAAACCTTACACCAAAGCCATATTATTACGACATCAAAGGCTTTCGAAGTTTTTTTCGGAAATAAATTTTTACTAATACTACCAAATAAACTTCGATAAAATTCATATTGCAAAGTTTCTTCAAAAAAGTGGAAAAAGTAAAACTATTTAGATTAAAAATCGTAATTATGAAAACAAACTATGCTAGAATAAATAACCGACAAAATGAATAATTTTGCTGTAAAGCTATCCGGCAGTATCGAATATTTTTACAATTTATTTTAGCGTAACCAGCTCAACAATTAATGTATCGATGGTTTAGTAAAGTGTTTATCCGGAAAAATTGCGATTTTTAATTGAAGGATTTTTAATATTGTAGAAATCCGAGTTTTATTGTTTAATTCGATCTCCACACAGCATATCTAATTTTTGAATTATGAAACGAGAAAAGTGGAGTTCCAATAAAAGTCGGCGTATGAAATATTAAATTAAACTGATTTACAGAAACATTTTCTACGCTATTATCCTTAACAGGTCGGCGATGCCAGTGCGTCACGATCTTAAAGCTTCCGGGCTGCCGGGCCATTAAAATTTTAATTGCCTATGCTGAAAATCAGACAGTTACGAGAGAGTTTCATATTTCTCATGAAAACAATTGAAGAAGTTTGTTGTAAATAATGAGAGAAAATCTCAGAAACGAACTAAATTCGCCTAGTTTTTTATGAATCTGCCGCTAGCAGTTTACTCTCTAATAAATTAAGTTACATAAATATCTTTGGTTAGTTTACATGCAAAATAATATATCTTTCGAAACTGCTTTATGTTAGTATTCGATTGTTTAAACAAAGTCTTATTTCGAAATTTGTCTGTTTTTCTTGTTAATATAATGCTATTATCTAGAATCAAATTTGATACCCAGGATGAAGTTGTGAGTGAGACTAGCTTACATAAAACCGCGCCTGAGCTAAAGCTAAGGTTGCATAAACAAATAATATGTCTGTTTTTTACTTTGAAAATATATGACGGCTGTGCAAGCTTGCTGACGGTAATATCCTTGCAGCCGAATGCAATTGATCATATTCAGACGGAGGAAACTAATATGTTTCAGCACATCACCTCGCTACAATATTAAGATGAAACCGTTGGGACTAATTCTTTATGTTTGATAGTCATCGTGAGGTAATTAAGTCTACTTTCCTGTAACCATGTTAGAACAGCACCGTGTTATTTATTTTTAGCTCTGTTTGTCATAAGATTTTAAATTTATTTTGCTGAAATATTTCCTTTGTAACATTTACCAACGTAGAGAGCTTTATGTTTATTTTAAAACATATTATGAACGTCGATATCGTCTTGTCAACATGAAAAATTTTCCCAAAATAAAAAAACTAACTAAAATAAATTATATTGAGCTGTTCAATCCTTTCTCAGTTGTACCGCTTTGATTGATGTAACAGTGGTACCCTCCTCGATTGTGAAACCCTTATATTTTTATTCTTTAGTTTTTAATTTAAATGCCTATAAAATTAAACGTATATTTGTCCTAAACCATATTATAAATGAAATCTCTCCTGGAACTGCGCCAAAAGCAAAAAAGATCCGGCTTCTGAGAGCAAGGACTTTAATTTTGATTTCACCTGAAGTGTAGAGATCCGAATGATTATGATATAAACGAAAAGATTATTATTTGTACCTAAAAACTTTAATCAACCGTTCTTTCGGGAAATAGTTTTCCACTTAAGGAAATTAAATTAGCTATTTTTTGCGATTTGCCAGAGCTGATTAATTCCTTAGCCACACTTTATTTTAACATTTAGCTATTTAACTATTTTTAACAGACAACAAGACACTTTAAACTCAAACAGTAAAATTCAATTATCTAAATTGGAACATCTCTGGTTTTAAAGCTCCAGATGGGAATATTTACTTGAGCGAATGTGGAGAATTCGTTTCAGAACTAACCAAATTAATCCAATTTACTGATGTCACTCAGATTTTTGTTAACACAATTTATCAAAATCGGATTTTGATAATTTCAATGGAGAATAGCAAAAATACAAAATTCTGTTTGGAAATGTTAAATTATTATAGGTCGGTAAATAAATTTTGCCAGCTTTGTGCATTTACCTGGCCATAGGCAATAATTCAAAATACCATTTTTGCTAATTAAAAAATTAAATGTAAAATTAAATAATACATAAATTGAGCTGCAAATTTACGATCAAACGAATAATCTGTTAACTTATTTGCACAAATGCATAAATTTACTATTTGAAATATTTATGTCTGTTTGTCCTAGTTTTGCGTAGGTAACAATTTTGATTATTGTCACTGAACGGCATACCGAACTTTTCGCATGGAAAATTTTAATGAGTTATTGTAATTTTCTTAGAGGGCTGCAGGCATGCGAAAATTATTAGTTGCACTTTCGTAACTACATTGTAAATCGGTTATACTCCGAATGAAAATTTAATCGAGTATTCAAATCACGTTGTACGATAACATTATATAAAGACCTTTTCCTGTCTATTAAATTGAAGTTTACATAAAATTACCGAAGGGCACTCTTAATTGAAGTAGTAATAATTAATAATTACTTTTGTATTTAAATTTTGGGCTTCCATACATACCGCATGAAATTAAGGATTAAAGTTTGTTCGGGTCGAATTCAATTTTAACAATTCTACTCAACACGTGACAATTATTATTATAACTAAATTTAATTAACTTGTAAACTTAATAATTAAAATTATTCCAAGGCACAAATGTGGTCGCGCGACTGTTAAAGAAAAACTTTCCAAATTGTTTGGTTATGAATTTTAATTGTTTTTACGTTAACAAAACGTGACAAAATTTATTTTACATTTTAAAGGCCAATATTTACATTTGATGTTTTATAAAAATGTGAACGATTTAATTAAAAATTGTTCTATTGTGTTTAAGATTACTTGGTTTGGATTTAAGCTTCAATTACACAAAATCTTCATTTAAGATACAATTTAAAAGCAGCATTAAGATTCTGTTTTTATTCAAAGCAATTGTTAGATTTTGCATTCATTTGAATATTTTAGTATCAAGTTGATTTTTACGTTGTATACGAATATAATCGTTCAAAGAAAATACTTACTTTATAATTTATTTATTTACGTATTTTATGTTTATTTATATTTTTAATACTTTAGTCAAAATACGCTCTTCGATGCTATGCATCAAAAACTCCAATACATATTCTGCAACAAAGGGTTGAATGACAGTTTTACTTCTAATACTGGACATTCCTGAAATTTATTGTTTGTGCGACTCAAAGATCTCGAGATTCCTTCAGATAAATTTTTTTAATATTATGTAATAAATATATCCAAAGACAAAAAATGTATCGCAGCTTCTCAAGAAACGTTTTTTTTTATAATTAAAATTTTCCGCTTCAATGATTCCGGTAATTAAATATAAAACAAACAAATACATGAAATCGTCAACTTCAATTATTTTCATTTTTAATTTCACTAATGAGATCGATTATTTCCTCAAGTATGTACAATTTTCCATGCTTTAAATTACCATATCTTGGAACTTGGAACTTGGCTAAAAATAGAAAACAAGATCGAAATTTATCAATTAATTACATTCCGGTAGACTAAAAAGCGCCTTAAGGATTTCATGTATGGTTAATTTACCTAAATAGACCGATGTGCACTGAAGCCGATCAAATAGTATCAACATTATCAACGAATCGGCTTAATAAAATTATTTTAATTAATTATTATTTTAGTAGTAGAATTTAAAAAATCTTCAATTTTAACTTTATTCTCCGCTTAAATCTTGATTACAGTTAATTTTTTCTTCAGTTTCTGTTTAATTTCATTAATTTACTTTTTTAGCAATTTTCCTTTCACAATCAAAATTCACTTCAAAATGAGCGATCTTTTAACAGCACTTCCTTCAAAAGTAAGATAGAAAACCATTAAATATTCTAAAAAAGCAAAATTTGAGCTTTCTTATGAGGTGAGAACAAATAGAATCGATCCAGCGGTTACTTCACAATTTAACTTTGAAAATCGACATTTACCTTTGTTTGCAATAAAACGCCATTCTATTGCCGGTACGTGTGATCTACTTGGTTCATCGCAACCAAATTTAGGTGAGAGAGAGCGTTTTCATTCAAGTGCATGCCGTGGCAGTGATAACATCTTTCTAGTTCCTGCATTACCGAGTGCATTTGCGATCCGATGTTTGTAATAAATCACACTGGGCTTGTGAATACCGCCCGGAGCCATCCAAAAGTAGGTTTTCGCTGCCCCCGACATTTTCAAATCTCGGATCACAGCCTTCGAATTTCGTCATTTTTCGAGTTCGGTGCCCTCCCCCTAAATGAGTTTAGCGCTTGTCAGAACGGCTCGGAGCGCTCCGAGCAATGCGGTTTTGATAAGCGCAACCATTGGAAATCTCGGATCCAGGATTTTTGTTAATTTTGGAAAAACAGCTGGACCATCCGCAAATTTCATCTTCTATGTAGACCATTAACTACTACCCAGTGCAAAGATTTCGACAAAATTCTAGCTCTTAAAACATCGACCGACCCCGATTAATTAATTAAAAACTCATCAGTTTATGGAAATTCAATTAGTAATAATTGAGTTTAGCCCAGGTAAAAAGTACGTTAATTTTTAAGATTAAAAATATTAAGCCTATTTTTGTCAAATTTAGTATATAAACATGTTACTTCGCGCTTGGCAGTGCCGTAACCATGGTTACGACATGGTACGTATATTTTGGAATGGGTGCGGTGCGGGGGTGAGTATTTTTTATATAACTATAGTTACGACATAGTACGTATATGTTGGGATGGGTGCACTTACGCAATTGGGTATTGTTTCGCAATATATTGATATTAAGATTTTTATTATCCCAATAAATCAAAACAAAATTTTTTTCAAATAAATTAATATCCAGATAAATGTTTATAAAGTTTTCAAATTAAAATAGGCTGGCTAAATATCAGAAGTATCAATATTATTTTATTCCTAAAATTTAATTATAAACTGATATTTTTTTAAATTATTTTAATTAATTTAAATATACTAATAATTACTTTTTATCCTATTTCTCCTATAATTTGCCTCATCTGTTAATTAACACGTTTATAACTTCGTAATTACTGTTCTTTTTAAAATTACTAAAAATCCTCAAAATTCAATTTCAAATTCAAATTAAACACATTTTCTCAAAACTGCGCTATAATTCAATCTTTCAATCAAAACTTTCATAATAATTTAATCATAAAAAGATAATAAAGATAATTTAAAAATTACTACCCATCTCATTTTGGAAAAAACCATCCCAAGTCCTCGTGTCCTTCAAGTCCCAAATTAGGATAATACAAACGCGGTAAATAAAAAAATTTACAAAATAAATAAAATTTAAATTAAAAAATCGGAAGTTTTATAAATTTTTGAAAAATTTAAGTTACAGTAAAATTTGAGAATTTTTGTGGAAGTTTCGGATTTCCTGTGGAATATTCGCTATTTTGATAAAATTTTCACTGTGCACTGAAGCCGATCAAAAAGTATCAACATTATCAACAAATCGGCTTAATAGAATTATTTCATAATTAAATTAAAGTAACAAATAAATGGCCAAAAGTGAACATAAACAATTGCTGTATCAATATTTTAATTAATTATTATTATTTTGTGATAAAATTGGATATTATACAATTAATAATATGACGAATTATCCATGTATTACATAATATAAAACTTACAGTATGTTTGCCTGAAAATAAGTCCAGACTTTTCAGTTTCTGGGTTAACTTAACTGGCAGAGAAAAAGGAGTTAAGGTAGCATTCAAATTTAAGCAGAATGTAATTAAAGTAAAATTGAAAAAATCTTAAATTTTAACTTAATTCTCCATAAAATCGCAAACTTCCTAATAAAAAAAATATTCAATTAGTCATAATTGAGTTTAGCCCAGGTAAAAAGTACGTAAATTTTTAAGAATACAACCAATAAAAATAATAATAAGCCCATTTTTGTCAAACTTAGCATATAAACATATTACTTCGCGCTTGGCAGTGTCGTAACCATGGTAACCATGATACGTATATTTTGGGATGGGTGCAGTGCGGGGGTGAGTTTTTTTGTTTCCTATGATTATCCAGATAAATCTTTATAAAATTTTCAAATTAAAACAGGCTGGCTAAATATCAGAAGTATCAATATTATTTTATTCCTAGAATTCTATTCAAAACTGATATTTTAAAAATTTCTTTAATTAATTGAAATATAAGCACTGATTATAATTTATTTTTATCCTATTTTTTCTATAACTTTCCTCATCTCTTAATTAACACGTTTATAACTTCTTAATTACTTTTCTAATTCAAATTACTAAATTATCGTCAAAATTCAATTTCAAATTAAACTCTTTTTCTCAAAACTGCGCTTTAATTCAATCTTTCAATTAAAACTTTCACTATAATTTTAAAGATAATGAAGATAATATTTTAAAGTTACTACGCCAAGTCCTTGCGTTCTCAAAGTCCCAAATTAGGACAAATTAGAAACACTGAAATTTCAGTGTACAGATCTGTGGAATTTTTATAATTTTCTTAGAACTTTTGAATTTTTATGGAAGTTTCAGAATTATCACTGATTTTTTTTTCGAAATTTTAGTTATTATTTCGTAGAATTTTTGTGGAAATTTCAAACTTTCTGTGGAATATTCGCTATTTTGGTAGAATATTTACATTCTATCGGATTTTTCTAATTTTGTTTTGCCATTTTATTGTCTACACAATTTTTTTTATAATTCGTCAGATTTTTCCTACACATTTATAGTAGATAATCAGTACCCATAAAATTAACATGCGGTGCTGATGATGCCTATTAAGTAGGAAATATTATTATCCATGTCTGTTGCTTGCCCTCAAAAACTTCTTGAAAATAAATAAGTGGAAAATATGTTTGTTCGAATAAGAAGTAGAAGAGCTTTTGAACTATTCCATGCAAATCTTTAAAATTTAGCATCCAACTAGCATAGAGTAGAAGAAAAGTTTTTGCTTATTTATAATATTTAACTTTCCCACTTGTAATAGATCTTCTGTTTTTTAACCAACGGTTGAACATTACATAAATTACGAAATTATTTAAATTTTAAATTTAAAAACAACCCAATTAATTAGTTTGCTGGATGTCATTTGAGCTATTTGCACCTCATCTGTTTAACCTAAGCAAAGTTTAGGTCAGTAAAGAGCTACATAACCCGTACAAGTCGTCTGAGGAAGCCAGACGCTTACACTACAGCCGAATTAATGACTCTACACGATGATATTCCAACCTGAAAGTTAAAATGCACCCTGATTAATGGAACACTGGGTGAGTTCTGTCTGGGTAGTGGGAATACACGATCAGAAATATCAAATCGTACATTTCCGAATTTCAAAACAATTAATTAAGATTGGCACGACAGTTTAATCTATCTAACGTATATTTTACTCAACCTATTCAATTTATCCGGTGGTAACATCAGTTACTCGGAGAAAACAGTCCAGACCCGATTTTCGCTGTTCCTCAGTTCTATTAAAATTTGTGATTATGTATTTGTATAGGAATAGTGAAACCGGGCGGAGCCGAGTACGAAAGCTGGTAAGGTATAAAAATTAAATTGATTTTGCTGTTTGTTTTACCCTGTAATGAAAAAATAAAGTGTTGACTTACAATTTTAGATTAACATTTTTTGTTCGAAGGTACAGATGATTGGTTAGACTGTTTGATCCCTGAGGTACTTAAAAATTAACGAAAGGTTTTTGTGCTTCCCCTCAATAAATTGACAAATATTATTCACACCGAACCGATTTTCTTATAGATTTATATGCGGATTTGAAATTTGTTTTAAAAGTAAATTTGTGATAAGAGAATTACAAGCTTGCATGTTGGTGCATTAATTAGTGACGATAAAAGTGCTAGTCTTTGATTCCGCAATCCTGTAGTCCCTAAGGATGCAAGTTACCCTAACTGAATATAAACTACAACATTTTTGAGCAGGAATTAGTTTTTCGGTATCTCACCCCAAGTGAGCTTAATAAAATATTCGTATTTATTTGAAGTTCTCACATTTTTCATAATTTATTTCACCGCGATTTTAAACTGCTTAAGCCTTTTAACACAAATTTGATGTATCGTCACATTAATTTGTATTTACCGTTCACTTCGGGAATATATTTTCGAGTTTAGTGTTTTCAACTTTAAAACTACTTTTCGCATAAATATTTCTCATTTGAGTTTGAAAAAACTTACCCAAGTTCTGGAAGCTTAAAACAATTTTATCTTAGGGAAGTTTTTTAAGGCGAACAAATTACCACATTTGTAAAAAATTTCAAACTTATTTATGGCCACAGTTACTTAGGGATGCTTATTTTTTACATAAATTAGGTTATAATGTGCTGAAACGATTATCCGAGGATGTGTTGTAATGTTATTACACGAGAAAATTTATGAAGTATTTTTCATAATTTTTTATATTTTTCAAAACAGCCGATTAAATAAAAGTAATTGTCAAATTTAGAAAGAGAATATTAAATTTTGCGGGCATTAAAAAAAATTCGTGCAAATATAATTTTAGTTTTTTCAATTAAATACTAAAGGTGCTTTAATAAGATAAAGTTAGGCCCGTAATAAATTATTAAATTTTATTTTCGGAACAAAAATTAATTATTTTTGCCGGGACTTTTCCGAAAACTTTGAACACCGAGTTTGTACAAGCTACTTTTTTAACTTGTCAGTGTGAAATACAAATTAAAAAATGTTATTTTAAAAAATTTTCATCTCACGTATAAATTAAGCGGTAATTTTATTGGGGAAGCGAACAGGGTAAATGAAATATTATCAATTTATGTTTGCTTTTGTTTTACTTAACAGTACATTTCGGAAATTAATCTGTAATTGTTCATTTCCTAATTACCAGGTGTGCTGCCATTAATTAACTGTAAGTGTTTTGCAATTAACGGTAATAAGTAAAACAAACGGTGAAAAATTGCAAATTGTACTTAAAAATTAATTTTTTATGTTAACACGAAAAAACAATTACTAAAATGATTAAGTACCTAAATTAAACATCAGAAGAGGAATAATCAGCGTGAACGCAAATCCTGGTGTTTCTCCAGAAATAATTTTAGACGTAATAGCTGCACTCATCTTTATTTTATTTCTTTTTGTATTACCAGTGATTGTAACGAATTTATTACATTCCTAATGTATCTTATTGCCACAGCTAACTTTGTTCTGTAGACACTGAAAATTTCACACCGCTTTCCACATAATCACATCCCAAACTTTCAGTCATATATAACACTCAGAAAATGCCACTCCCACTCTTTTACAGCACGAAAAGTTGATGTTTCTTACTTGTTTTACTTTTTTTTATTTCTTTATATCACTACAGGCTCAATAACTTATCCAATTCCTTAATTTGCGTACGACAAACAAACTTTTTAATTAGTTCTATCAAGTCGGAAAATTTGAAAACAATTTTTCCACTTTCCTGCTGTTTACTTTTATCTGTTGCGTTAGTTTTCCTACTTGTTTTGGCAGTTTGGAAATTTTTCAAAAAAAATTTAATAAATTAATAAATTAATTTTTTTCTGTAATATTTTGCCTTAAAAAATATTCAGAATGACTTGGATAATTTTAATAAAATAAATCAGCGCTCGTGTCCAAAATGAATTGGTAAGCTTATAAATAAAGCTTTATTTCAACGTAGAAGTGGGCGTGTCCCCTTAAAACTTTGAGCGTAAAGCCGGGTCCGCGTTATTCCGGGTTCCGGGCACAACTGCTGAAACCGGCGCGTCTGCAGGGTCGCGCGCCAGCGCACACACCCCCTTTGTTCCATAGCTTACAGTCAAACAATATACTTGCAAATTTAGGATGCATTCATGATTTACAAAGTTTATCTGTATCTTGTGTTGGCGCTTTAGGCGCGTTCAAATTGAAAGTGTCTACTTTAAAGAAACAAACAATACCTAATAACCATTAATGCTAATAAAAGCAAAGGGTAGTTTCCATTCAACGTCAAAAGTTTTCACGTAAAAATAATACTTCAAAAACAATTATTTTCTATAAAATAGAATTAAATAAATATCAAGATTACTAATCGTCACCTACATTTAATCAAAACTAACAAAAAAAGATTTAATTTAATTTTGCGTTAACAAATGCCTTTTTAGAAAAATTAATATTTAAATACAACTTCTTCGCGAATAGCATACAAAACAGGATTAGTTTTGGTTTTACCCTGTCAGAGTGATTAGAAGATCAAGCTGTCTACGAGTTGAATATAAGTTGGGGACCGAGGCTAAGATAGCAGACTTGTTGGACTGTTGTAGTAGGGGACATTTTCATTCAAAAATTTCAATATAAATACACTCAGCTGATTTGAGCAGTTTAGGGAGTTTTCAATTGGTCGGTCTTGATTGTCGACGTTGTGGAACCTGAAGGAGGGGGCTTCACAACCTCTTAATTATTTGACTTTCTTTACTCGATTGCACAAGTTTCCATCCCAATTATTTTAAGTTAACAATAAAAATTTACTAATGCGTTGCAGAATGACAGACAAACTTTTTTTTATATGTATGATAGTACTCGATTGAACAGGTTAGGCCGCACTATATCATCTTTACCTTCCAAATTTTTTATGAAGTAGTTCGGGATTTTGGGTTAAATGTGAAGAGCGAACCGAAGTTTGAGTGCAATCAGGCCACTTTTCTGTTTTATTCCTCAAGCCATACCCAAACTGAAGACAAATTCAAGTGCATTTTTAGGCATTATTTCCAGCACTCCACGAAGCGGTCACTAGGGCTTTCAAAGTACTTGATTCGTCTAGGTATCTTCCTGTATATGCCCTTTCGCGATTTTTTTCATCATGGTAGACCTTTGGAGTTGGAGAGTGAATGGAAGAGTCCATGCAAACCGCTACCTTGTCCAAGATTCGGCAAAATTATCTTCTTTGCTTCTGCAACTCTGTTTCCCATTGTCATCTGTTCAGTATTTATAGTACCTGACCAGCTTCAAAGCCTTCTGGAGCCGCTGGTCAAACCACAAAGACTTTCAGCCTGTTCTCTTCTTGTATCGACAAGAGGATATCTGATATTTTGATTTCCGTCATCTTCGTTAGGTTTCACTAAGCCGCTTTTTGGTGCATTTTGTACTCGTTAAAATTTTAGAATAGATTGTGTGTCTCTAAACGGCTTCTCCGGAGACTCTCTGTCGGCATTTTTTTCTTTCCGCGGGCTCGTTTTCACCAGTCTATTGAAGATTTCCTCGAGCTTCTCATCAGGGAAATTCATCTCTTTAATTTATCGGTAGTCCGCTTTCCTTGTATTCCCAAATTAAAATTCCGGCTCTCAACATTAACAGAATTAGAAAAACGTTAAAGGGAAGAACAAAAAAGCTATAATATACAAAAAATCAAACGAATATAAAATAATCCCAATTACAGGAAGTGAACACAAGAAATAATCAAATAAATTAATAAAATATCAGAAGATATATAAAATAAAGGGCTCATATCTAACGAAGTTGTGTATCCATGATTACAATTGCCCTAGAAATCTTTAGAATTCATAGAAATCTCTGCAAACCTTTGAAATTTTTTTTGCAAATCTTCGGAATTCCTTGAAAATCACTAGAATTCCTAGGAAATCACTGGAATTCTTTAGATATCTTTGGAAGTCGCTGGAAATCACTAGAATTTCTTGGAATTCTCTCTGTAATTCCTTGGTAGTCACTGGAATTCATTGGATATTACTGAAATCACTTGGGAAATGGTTAGAATTTCTAAGAATTCACTGAAAATCTCTGGACTTCCTTGGAAATCACTGGAGTTGCTTGGATCTCTAAAGCACTAGAATTAATTTGATATTTACGAAATTTGTTGGAAATCACTAGAATTCTTTGAAAATCATTGGAATTCATTGAAATTCTTCGGTATTCGTAGGAAATCTCTAGAAGTCATTAAAAATGAGTGGAATTCCTTGGAAATTTCTGGTAATCCTTGAAAATCTTTAAAATTATTTGGAATTCACTGCAATTACTGTTAAACCACAATTCCTTGGCAATCACTGGAGTTTCTTGGAAATCGCTGGAGTTCCTTGAAAATCACTGAAATTAATTTTAAATCTTCGGAATTTCCTGGATATCATTGGAATTTGTTAGAAGTTTTTTGAATTCTTTGGATAATTTTAGAAATTTCTTGGAAATCACTAGAATTCTTTGAAAATCATTGGAGTTCATTGAAAATCATTGAAATTCGTTGGAAATTGTTAGAAATTTTTTAGGAAGTTCTCTAAAATTCTTTGGAAATCTCTGAAATTTTTTGGAAATCACTGGAAATTGTTAGAAATTTTTTAGAAAGTTCTCTAAAATTCTTTGGAAATCTCTGAAATTTTTTGGAAATCACTGGAAATCTCTGGACTTTCTTGGAAATCACTGAAGCTGCTTGGATATCACTCTAATTAATTTGATAAAATCTAAATTCGTTGGAAAGCACTAGAATTCTTTGGAAATCATTGGAATTCATTGGAAATCATTGAAATTTTTCGGAATTCGCAGTAAATCTCTAGAAGTAGTTAAAAATCACTGGAATTAAATTTAAATCATCGTAATTTCTTGGAAATCACTAAAAAATTTTGTAAATTATTTGAATTCTTAAGAAATCCCAGGAATTCTTTGGAAATCTCTGAAATTTCTTGGACATTACTGGGAATCTATGAAATTCTTGGAATTCCTTGTTAATCACAGAAATTGCTTGTAAAACACAGGAATTGCTTGTAAATCACAGGAATTCTTTGGAAATCATTGGAATTCTTTGGTAATTTTTTGAATTTCTTGAAAATCTCTTGAATTCCTTGAAAACTACTGGAATTAATTTTAAATCATCGGAATTCCTTGGAAATCACTGGAATTTTTTGTTAATTATTCGAATTCTTTAGAAATCCCAGGAATTCTTGAAAAATCCTTGGAATCTTTTGGAAATCTCTTTAAATCCTTGAAAATCACTGGAAATCTATGAAATTCTTGGAACTCCTACGAATTCATTGCAATTCTTTGGAAATCCATGGAATTCTTTGAAAATCACTGAAATTCTTTGAAATTCGCTGGAATTATCTGGAAGTCGTTAGAAATCACTGGAACTCATTGGACATCTTTGCAATTATTTGGAAATCTCTGGAATTTCTTGGCTATGGCTGGAATAGGTTGGAAATTACTGTAATCCTTAAAAATAATTAGAAATCCTTTTAATTCACTGGAATTCTTGAAAATCATTGGTAATTCTTTGGAAATCATTGAAATTTCTGAGAAATCCTTGGAATTTTAAAAGTAATAAAATTCCTAGAATGGAAAAATGGAGTTGATATTAAAAGAAAATTGGATATATAATACTATAAAATTCAATAAGGAGGAAATCTCGAAATATTTAGGAGTGTAACGGATACAAACAGGATACAGAGCTTATACTAATGGCGGTCAGTGGAATGCTGGGTTCCTGAAACCGGGGGGTTTGGGGGGGGTATGGAATACCCTCCAGTTACATTTGCCACCCTGTAATATTAAAGCAGAATTTTGTTTAATAATTTAAAATTGTTTTTCATTAGAGCGAAGTGTAATTAGTACGTCTTCATTAATCAAATTAATACATTTGAGAGAAGTACCGGAAAAGTTCTTCGCCTACGTTAATTACTTACACGTTTTAAAAATTTACTTTAACGTACTTGAGTTAATGTTAAAGTCGTTTACTAATAAATTATAAAATGGGGTATTAAAGTATAAAACTTTTAGTCGTATTTTGGATAGCCTTAATTTGTATAGATAGGTCACAAAACGATTACAACGCTACCGTAAATTATAACGTAAATCTAATTAGAAAGAAAATTGCGGAGGCTGCTACGTATCCGTTTCCAAAAAAAAAACGTATCAACTTACCGATCCATTTTAAATTGCATTAACTCGTGGAAAAGAGTCGATAAAATGCGATACCTTGAATTTTACCTCTTTATATGTAAAAGTAATTTTTTCAAAAATACATACGAGGGTATCGGTAATTCGGTAATATATCGAAAATAACCCCCATCCATGTATGGTTAAAGCAGGGAAATTTCTAAATTGCTTATAGGGATTTAAGACGTTATTATTTATTCTGAGTCATTAAGTTCCCCTAATCTAATAATGTTGTCGGGATAGGTTCACCATAGCATTTATTAAGTCATAATATTAAACTTGTTTAGCCATTAGTTGCAGGTCACGTTATTTGCAATTTATAATATTAGGTAACATGCATATTAATTTTTACAAAATTTCAAAATAAGTCACGTATTTAGACCGATAATTTCCTACATAAATTACAATCCAATGAAAAGAGCCAATTTGAACAAATTACACCAATTTGTATTTCACAAAAAGTACAAAATTCAGTTAGCTCGGAAAAAATAAAAAATTTATAAAATGATCTTCCTAAATGCCACTCGAAGATTTAATTTGTTTTTAAAGTTCGCTGCAATAAAAAACCCATTTTCCTCCGCGATAAACAATGCCAGAAATCTCGAAACCTTTGAAATATGAAGTACGAAAGTAATCAATGAAAGAAATATCAATAAGCTGCAATAATCCGTAATCTGATCAACTGTAATCTTAGTTTAACTTTTAGCTTACTTGAAAACTAACTGAAAATATGTCAAACAAGGAACTTAACTGACAAACTTCCGCGATTTCATTTTCTGATGTTTATCGCTTTCAGATCGTATTTCGCAAAAATATGGCTTGTGCGATTTTGAAAATTGAAAGAAACTCGATTAAATTTTGTAAAAATAAAATCTGAGATTTAGCGCTAAAACTCAAAAAGTAAATGAATTCAAAATATTGAAAAGAGCGGTGTATCCTATTAATTACTATTATTCTTTTCATTGGGAGCTTTTAATTGTTTGAAACCGTTCAAACGGTTTTTTCTTTTTATCAATTTGGTTTCAGTCGAGACATTTTTTAATTTTCCTTTTCTCACCAAATTCATTTTAATGCTTATCGAAAGGAATAATCCACTTTAACCACTTACTTTTTTTAAATTAAATTACACAAAAGGTTTTTAAAAATCAATAACAAGGGGCCAAGCTGAATTAGTAAACGGATTTAATTTTTTTCTTTTGCAATGAAGTTTGTTTCGAGTTCGAACTTGGGCAATTTAGAAGTGGTTAAACACAGGTTAGTTAAATGTAGGTAGTAATCGACGATTTAACTTTCTCAATTGTTTGGTTTAATTGTTCAGATTGGAACGTAAATACTAAATTATAAGTAGAATATTAAAATCGCCACCCCTTAAGCATTGGAATGTGCCCGCACCCAGAGTGAATTATTTCTAACGTTTCAAAAAGATTTCATTTTCAGTTTAAAGATGTTTTATTTTATTTATTGAAATTCTTCTACCAGATCTAATTTATTTAATAAGGCATGAAAGAATTTACGAGCCTGAAACTTTATTTTTCAACTGTGAAAACCTTCATAATGAAGTTGATGCTTTAAATATTCTTATTGCACATTTTTGTACACAAAACAATGTCTTATTGACGACGTTTTTCTTACAGTTTGGCGGTGGACGAAGACAAAATCCTTTGGAAGTGCGTTGGAGTTTCAAGACAAGTAGTCCGGTGGATAGCGATCAACATGGAGTTTTAGGGGGTAAATTTGTGTACACAAGACTCAGAATTGTAAAGATTTCCAATGGATTTGAAAAAATTTCAACGATTTACCATGAAATCCCGTGATTTCCCTGAAATTCACTGATTTACAAGAAATTCTATGAATTTCCAAAGAATTCCAATGCAGGATATTTGAAAAATTCTAATGATTTCCAAAGAATTTTATTGATATTCAAGGATTTCCAAAGAATTTCAGTGTTTTATATGGAAATCAGATGATTTCCAAAGAATGCCAGGATATTCCAAATAATTCCAGTAATTTTCAAGGAAGTCAAGAAATTTCCAAAGAATTCAGGTGATTTCTAAAAAATTCTGAGGGTTTTCAAAGAATTCGAAAGATTTCCAAGAATTCAAACGATTTTCAAGGAATTGTAATGATTTCCAAA
Organism: Cantharis lateralis; assembly: GCA_963170105.1. NCBI lineage: Eukaryota > Metazoa > Arthropoda > Insecta > Coleoptera > Cantharidae > Cantharis > Cantharis lateralis. The sequence goes on from OY720627.1 coordinate 3,860,710, forward strand.
AAATTCCAACGATTTCCGACGAATTCCAGTGATTTCCAAGAAATTTCAATGATTTACAAGAATTCCGATGACTCCTAAAGAATTCCAGAGATTTCCAGCGAATTCCGAAGAATTCCGGTGGTTTCTAAAAAAGGCAGGGATTTTCAAAGAATTTCAAATAATTCCAGTGAGTTTCAAGGAATTCTAAAAATTTCAATGATGTTCATGGAATTCCAAAGATTTTCAAGAATGTCATCTGAAGATTACAGAGATTACTAGTTAATTCCAAAGAATTAAAGTGTTTTCCAAGAATGTCTAGAGAATTCCAGTGATTTCTAAGGAAATTCAGAATTCCAGTGATTTCCAATAATTTTCAAGAATTCCCAAGATTTCCAGGAAATTTCGAAGAATTCCGGTGATTTCCAAAGAATTGCATAGATTTACAAAGAATTCTAAATAATTCCACCGATTTCCAAAGAATATTTTAACAATAATTTAAAGATTTGCAAAGAATTCTGTTGATTATCAATAAAATCTAAAGATTTTCAAGAAAACCAATGATTTCTAATGAATTCCAAAGATTTCCAGTTAATGTAATAGAATTCTAGTGATTTCTAAATAATTGAAAAAAATTTCAGTGTTTTTTAGGTACATGTCGCTGCCCCCCCCCCCCCCAAATCGAATTTTTGACTGAAATTGGTGTCAAACATTTGGGTTTCGTTTGAGCCATCGTGTCTACAGCCCCCCCCCCCCCAAATATTTCGCGAATAGCTTTGCGACGATTGAAGCTCAAACGACGAGAATGGAAGCTGATTGAAGCTCAAACGTTTGACACAAATTCTTCCCCTAAAGTCGTCTTAGGGGGGGGGGCATGATGTCCACAGCCCCCACCCCCAAAAGTATTCGCTAATAGCTCCGCGACGGTTGAAGCTGAAACGACGGGAATGGAAGCTCAATGATGCTCTAACGTTTGACACCAATTTCAGTAAAAATTTTGATTTGGGGAGGGGGGCAGCGACATGTACTTGTGTTTTTTAAGAAATTGCAATGTTTGCAATTGCAAAAAATTGCCAACAGTTTCAGAAAATTCAAGAGAATTTCAGTGATTTCCAAGAAAGTCTGGATATTTACAAAGAATTCCAGTGATTTCTGCGAAATTCTGAAAAGTTTCAAAGAATTCCAAAAATTTCAAAGAATTCAAACAATTTTCCAGGAATTCTATTGATTCCTAAAGAAGTCCAGTGTTTTCTAAAGAATTGTTGTGATTTCTAAGGAATTCCAATGATTTCGGAGGAATTCCAGTGATTTCAAAGAATTTCACTGATATGCAAGGAATGTCAGATATCCAAAGAATTCCAATAATTTCCGAAGAATTCTACAGATTTCCAAGAAATTTCAATGACTGCTAATGAAATTCCACGGATTTTCAGGGAATTCCGCAGAATTCCGATGATTTGCGAAGAATAGTAGAGATTTTCAAAGAAGTCCAAATAATTGTGCTTTCAAAGGAATTCCAAGAATTTCAACGCTTTTCAAGGAATTCCAAAGATTTTCAAGAGAATTTCAATCATGTGTACACAATTTTTTGGGATATTTACCCCTTGTGGAGTTTGGGAGGTCTTTCTATGCAATTAACCGACTGGAGTTGGAATACTCGTATTTATGCGCTTTCTGGCGCCCCACACAATTTATGGCAGTATATTTTGATATTTTTCAATGTATTTGGCTTGGAAATACATTAAGACAAATTTAAAATCATAATTTACAAGTTTCATTGAACACAAATACTTGTGTAATAGTTCTGCAATTTATTGCAACATTTTTACTATAAAGTTATATGATTAATGTGTTTTATTTCATAAAAGAATTGTAGTAGTGCGATTTTATTTTATAACATTTGCAAACACCTAAAATCGCTTTTGTTGAAATTTGTGTACAGGCGTAATAATCAAACCTCTCGTAATTATTTACACATAATTATTATTTTAATTAATTTACACGCAAAATAGCAGTTTATTGTCGCAATTAGTTAAATAAATAACGAATTAATAACGTTTTTCAGTTAATTTAATTGTTTCTATTTACATATTATTCTTATTACTGCAACATTGTAGTCAAAATCGGATTTGACTCTATAATATCATACAGAGTAGTGCAAAATAATAAAAGTTCCCGGAACGTAATTTGATAATTATTTTGAATACAAAATTTTCTGTTAATTTGAGAGGTAGTGTGGCATAACGTGGAACACAGAAATTTATTAAGTTAAGTATGTTATTTTACTCAATTAAAAAGTTTAATGAAGCAATTATTAATTTATAACCAATAATGTGTATAGGATAATTAATAACTAAATTTCGTACTTAATTACTTTAAAGTGTTCAAGCTAAATCGAAATTTACACAAGTTGATTTTAAGTTTAAATAATTAAGCAAAGCTTTAAAAATAAACCTTAAAATCTTGGAATAATAAAGTTTTCTACTTTAGTCCAATGCTGATTCTAAAAATACTTACGTTTAAATTAATTAAGCTAATTTTGTAGTTAATATTTGATAAAGCGGTATTTCAAAAATTATTAAGCACATCTTATTATATAAGCTTCACCTAATAAAAAGCTCCCAGTTGCTCTAAACATTGCAAGAATTATTAACCTATTAACGTTTCGTTGGCCAAAATATAAATTAAGCCTGCAAACAATGTCAGAAGATTAAAAATACAGCTCACATATATTTTAAGTTACGTTTAACTCAAAAAGTTACGCATAGCTTAAATAGCTATTTGTTACAAAATCAAAAAGACGACCATATTATTTAATTTAAAAAACTTAATGCTCTCAAGAAACATTAACAGTTTATTACTAACCTATTAAGTACTAATGTGCTAAAACCAATACCTTCAAATGCCCTAATTGAACCAACCCTAACTCAGCATTTAGAGGGTGCTACACATACGATTACTGCATTAATTTCATCTTCTACCATTAAAGTCTTTATTTATTTCATCATGAAAGCTTAGTAAAAACCTTTTTATGTTGTTAATTCAAACGAAACGAAAACTGCAAATAAAATGCTGAATTTTTAATTAAATGCAGTTGATTTTTTTAATTTTATTTGAATTTCCAAAAAAAAGTCCTGGAACATTTAACTACCCGGATTTGTCTGTAAAATAAAATATTTTGTCACGTCGTCGGCGCGGAGGGTTGGAAATTCCTGAAAATTAAATTTCAGAATACTTTAAGGAATGTGTGCAATTACAATATTTTAGAGAATTATCAATGCACTCAAAAATACAAAGTTTGCAAATTCCAAGCAAACTTCAAGCAAGCAGTTCAAGTTGGATTTTAACTGTGGAATATAATAAGGGTCGGCACAATACTTGTATTATACCAGTTAATTAATTTTTAATGTAAAATCGGGAGTTTTTAAATTTTTGTTTATTAAATTACGCGCTGTGCTGATAAGAACGGTGGTCGAAACCGGTTCATTAGCCAAAATTATAATATTTACTATTATTCTTTTTATAATATAAAAACAATGCCTTTGTAAAATATTGCAAATTAAAAAACTACAATTAATTATCAATTTTTAAATGAAAATGCTGTCCTCGTCAGATATTTCCCAGCATGCAATTACGTTACTGGTCAAATCAATTTTTAATTGTACTTTCTAAACCTGTGCGAATCGAGCATTATTTATTTTCAATACTGTCAACAGTCATCACTGTTATGGAAAAAAATTTATTACTTCATTAAAAGCAAACGTGCAATAATTATTTTTAAACATGAAAAACAGTTGTTATTAGGTCGGCTGAAAGTTCGTATCATTTCTAAGAGGGAGCGCCACTAGAATTTCTTTTCAGTGGTTCAATTGGTTCGTGAGTTATAGCATATAGTTATAGAGATTGACGAACCCAATCCAAAGCTGGGAAAAACACAGCGGTCGGCTGGCTGGCAAGATGAAATTGGGAAAAAACGGCCTCATTTGATGAAAAAAAAATTTTGTTTCACCAAGACAATGCACCGTGTCACAAGTCAATAAAAACGATGGTCAAACTCAATGAATTGGGCTATGAATTTCTTCCCCACCCAGCATATTCTCTAGATTTGGCCACCAGCGACTACTTCCTGTTTGGAGACCTCAAGAGAATGTTCGCTGGAAAGAAATTTAGAGCCAACAAGAATTGAAATAAAATAATTGAATAATTAAATTGAATTTTGCCAAAAAAATATTAATTTCTTCAGAACGATACGAACTTCTCAGCCATGTTACATTGAATAAACATTACCTTTTGTGCCGGCAACGGGTCGCACTAAAGAAGTACTTTAGCGCCGCCGGTCACCGCCTATAATTTAATTTTATATGGTGAAGACCCGAGGCGACTGGTCAGTGGTGGAAAATTTTTTTAAGATAGTTTTAAAATAGTTCAAAATTTTTTTCTATTTGTTAATTAATTTTTTAATTTGTTAATTAAAGTATAACATTAAATTTAAAATACATACGAGAAGAAATTGTATTTAAATCACAAAATACATTTTTGTTGTATTTTTTTTTTTCGAAATTCTTCAGAGATTTTGCCGGATTTCCTATTTAATTATCCTAAGCATGATTAGTCAGTGCGGCCTTCGGGCCGCACAACCTATGCAATCTGATTAATATTATATTAGTGAATAAATTAAAATTCAACAAGTTATTAAAACTTATTTTATATATGGACGAAATTCTTCAGAGATTTCGTCGGATTTCCTTTTGAATTATCCTAAGATTTTTTGGACTTAACGTTCAACTTAAAAATTTGAACATCAATCAGTGCGGCCTTCAGGCCGCACAACCTGTGCAATCTAGTTAATATTATATTAGTGAATTAATTAAAACTTAACAAGTTATTAAAACCTAATTAATATGGACGAAATTCTTCAGAGATTTCGTCAGATTTCCTTTAGAATTATCCTAAGATTTCTTCTATTAAACGTTCAACTTAAAAATTAGAGCATGATCAGTCAGTGCGGCTTTCAGGCCGCACAATCTGTGCAATCTAGTTAATATTATATTAGAGAATAAATTAAAATTTACCAAGATATTAAAACCTATTTTGTATATGGACGAAATTCTTCACAGGTTTCGTCGGATTTCCTTTTGAATTATCCTAAGATTTTTTGGACTTAATGTTCAACTTAAAAATTGGAGCATCAGTCAGTGCGGCCTTCAGGCCGTACAACCTGTGCAATCTAGTTGATATTATATTAGTGAATTAATTAAAACTTAACAAGTTATTAAAACCTAATTAATATGGACGAAATTCTTCAGAGATTTCGCCGGATTTTCTATCGAATTATCCTAAGATTTCTTCAATTATTGCTCAACTTAAAAATAGGAGCATCAGTCAGTACGGCCTTCAGGCCGCACAACCTGTGCAATCTAGTTAATATTATATTATTGAATTAATTCAAACTTAACAAGTTATTAAAACCTAATTAATATGGACGAAATTCTTCAGAGATTTTGCCGGATTTCCTTTTGAATTATCCTAAGATTTTTTCTATTTAATACTCAACTTAAAAATTGGAGCATCAGTTAGTGCGGCCTTCAGGCCGCACAACCTGTGCAATCTAGTTAATATTATATTAGTGAATAAATTAAAATTTAACAAGTTATTAAAATCCATTTTATATAATAAGAATAAAGTCTCATCGAATTAAATTGCACATCCTGTTTTTTTGCAGCTTATGAAAAAACTTTGAAATAAATTGATCATTAAAGATATAAATAGTACATACTAGAAATCCGCTCATTGAACTATGTATAATAACAAAGCGTACAGAATATGCACTAATCCGCATAATATGCACAATAACAAGTCATGCTGTCGTTGCTTGCGAGCAGTAATGATACCTATGGTAGCATATTATCATTATTTATATAAAAATGAGGTCATATGCTAATTAATTGCTCTATACGATATTATAATGAACTAGAGTTGAGTTTGCTTTCCGAGATATACAAAGTGCTTTAAACGTAGCTGTCCTCCAGACCACTACAAACACCAAGCAGAGTTCGGAATTCATGTTTTTAAACAAGACAGCATACCAAATTAGAAATTCTATCAGGAAAGAGAAAATTAAACGATGAAATTGAAAATGTAAGAGGAAAGGACATATCGAAAAACCCAAAGACCCAAACTCAACTTAATGCAATTTCCGATTTTGTGCAAATTCCATAATTTTACTGAAATACATTTACTGCTAATAGCTAAAACGTTTTGCTTGTAAGTTAGCTTAAATTCTAATTAAATTAGGTGAACAATCCAGTTTTCTGAAAGAACATGGTATAGTATGTCCAAAGACAATGCAGCCAATGGGTGGTTCGTGAACGTAACTGAAACTATAGTTTATAAGAAATATTAATATAAAATTTATACAATTAAATTTAAAATGCTTTTCCGTCAGGTTGATAAAATTATATGCGATCCTAGAAAACTCAGCTGCAATTTAAAAGGAAAACAAAAATGATATCTGCTTTGTAAATGTAAATTTAAAAACTAAAATGTTTAAAACATGATCAATTTGTAACGATTATCGCTGGTAGTAAATTAAAGCATGTTGTACGTTTAAAGCACAGTTAAATGCCAATTTACATTGTTAGTTAACCACGTAGATTTATTTAACGACTAAACTTAGTTTTTTTCTAAACTAAAACTATGCAAATTTTATTGGTTAAATCAGAGGTTTCCCGACTTCTTGAGATGGAAAATGCATGAAACATTGCCGAGGGTTGTAATTCGTGGGTCCGAGGGTTAAATAAATGTGAAAACATACTGGTTAGCGCAGTGTTTACGCAAATTTTTAAATAATAGAGGAAAAATAAAGCTTTCGCTAATTAAATTTCAAGAGTGAAATAGAACTCTCAATTTTTATATCGAGTGAGATATAAAAAGCCCTCTCGTTGAATAATAAATCGTTCGCTGATAGTTAATTAGAAGTCTGAGAATTTGGTCAAGTGTAAGAAAAAGTACGACTTGAGTAGTGGCCTCATTTTTGGGAATTATTCTTTAGTTTTCTTTTAGTTTTTCTATTACGTTGATGATAGACGTTTTTTACTAGAAAAACGTGAAACTTAGTTGGGTGATTGATGTTGATAGTGCTTTTTAAAATATCGAACCATAACGTTCAATGAAAAAGTCTCAACAGTTTTTGGGCTTAAAATGTTTGGAGTATTATTTAAGTAACTTATTTTTGGTTAATTTAATATCCGCAAACACTTTCTTCGCAACTTACCCTCGTGTACATGCCAAAACTCGTTATAACAACCGTAAACAGATGCCGTAGTGCAATAGCGTTAGACCTACTATGTGGGGGCTGCAATTTTAGACAAAGAAAACCACACGTTAAATTATCTTCCCCTACGCCGATTTTCTTTGAGAAAATTAGATATGAGTCATCTAATTGAGGGTGTCTAATTTATTTATGTGCACGTGAAATATCATAATGGTTTCGGTTTATCACGAGACGTTAACGATTTCTCAAGTTTAAGCGCAACTTGACATGTAATTCTTCATACTAGTGAAATTTGTGGAAATTCTGCGGCTTTGTATACTTATTCGAAATTGAATAAAAACAACGTCAAGAGTTAACTAACATAAAAGTGTATTAGAGGAAGACGATGCTTAGCTGGGGATTCTATCTCGTTCATTACACATTTTGCGAAGATACTAAAAGCAGCATCTACTGTTTCAATTACGCGCTAATGTTGTTACAGACTGAGGAAATCACTTAATGCGCATTAATGTTTGTCATGCTTTCAGCTCCTCATGTTACAGATGTATTGTTGACTTGTATAAGTAGTACTTCAGCTTTTGAAGATTTTAATCTAAGACTTGAAAGATAATAACGATCTATAAAAATTACGACACAAAAATGTTAAAAGTTTGTTTTCCAATTTTGTCGAGTGTTGTTTCTCTACTTTTATCTAAATAATAATATTTACGCTTAAATGTACATGTATCCATCAAAAGTCATTTTTAACATAATTTTAAGCTCATCAAAATCTCCAAGACAAACAACAAACTGTTGAACCAACTTTTAATAATCCTATTAGATCAGGAAGGTATATCGTAGCTATCGAGGGTTATTTAGTAAAACTACTTAGGAACATCGGGTGATTATTTAATAATTTAATGCATAATTAAAGCATTTCTTTGATGACAGGTTAAATTATCTAATATATTATTAATATACTGAATTTTAATTGATTCCATTCCATGTTCAAATCCATTAGTCTACCTTTTGTTTATCTCAACTTTACATTTAGTGCCTAAAAAAAAGAGTTCATCTTGAAGATTCTGTTGTGACTACCGCCAGTTGACCAAAGTTTCAGTTTTCGACCGTTATCCGTTACCACATATCTAACATTTTTCTCAACTTCGCAATTTCCTTAAAATGCATTGAGGTTGTTGTTTGTATTTAAAACGTTCCTGAAATTCAACCTATTAAGTCCTTCCAACATCTCAAATAATATCTCAATTAATGAGTTATTTACAGAGTTTTTAATATTTTCAATTACCTGCAGCTAATATTAATTATTATTCATACAAATCTTGCTGTTCTTTTACTTTAATTAAAATTTGTTATCTTGTTTTGCTTATGTTTATGTTTTTCTTATAATCTCTTATTTAAATTCTCATTCTTAATGCTAATCTTTTTTATTGTTAAAATAATACCACCTTTAACTAAGAAATTAAATTTGGTTTCTGATTGTACAACATAACTGAACTTATTCTGCATTGCTGTGCTATCGTTCAATTCTTCTAATTAAAATATTCGATTAATTATTTTCTATAAAATTACACCTCAAAAAAAAATAAAGCCTGACAGCGAAACGGCGACGGCGAAATGGAAACACATCCCTGTAAGAGACACCTAGTACTTCGAAGCAAATTTCATTCTGTTGACAATAGAAATGTTGCGTATTTAAAAAATGCCTAACCAGACTATTTAGCAGGTTCTCGTTAATCCACTCATGCGCGTCAGAGATATAGAGCTGGTTGGTTATCGCAACAAATGGGATTATTAATCCTATTGTAATAGGCAAACGGTGATAACAGTAAATAATTTACACTTATTTAAATTTTTAAATCTCATAGTAAACATTATTTTTATCACGGAGGGCTTCAGCGATACAATCCCAGTCATCCTTGGGAGGGAGGGGCAATTTCTCTCTTGACCACGCCTAAATACGCCACTGGTTAAACAAGGCGGAATTATACCAAAAATTTCGTTGGAATTCTCTTGGAAATTTCCTGAACATCTTTAAAATTCCTTGGAAATAACTGGAATTCCTTGGCAGTTATTGGAATTCTTTGAAAATCCCTGGAATTTCTTGAAAAAAATAATTGCAGGTCCTTGAATAATTACTGGGATATCTTGAAATTCATTAGAATTTTTTTGACATTTGGAATTCTTGAGAAATCGTTAGAAATCTTTAAAATTACTTTAAAAATTTTTAAATTTCGAGTCTTGGGTGCACAAATCTACCTGGATATTTACCCTGTGTAGTTTCAGAATTATTTTTTAAAGAGCGAAACTGGCCGCAGTTGCAGTAAAAGAATGCAACTGTTAAAATAATGGTATATGTTTATTTTAAATTGTATTTTGTTAATTGTAGCCCAATTTAACTTAAAATCAAATTCCTGCTATTCTTGACGTGCGCTTTTTAACTTTGGTGTATGAAAATTCACTGGATATCTTGGAAATTTCTTTGAAATTCTTGGAAAACAGTTAAAAATCATTGAAATTTCTTCGAAATTATTGGAATTTTTCAGAAAACATTGAAAATTTTAGGATATTCTTGGAATTCTTGGGAAATCGTTGGAAATCATTGAATTTATTGTAATTATTGGGAAATCATTGAATTTCTTGAACATTCTTGGAATTCTTGGGAAATCCTTGGAAATCATTGGAATTTCTTCTAAATTATTGGAATTTTTAAGAAATCATTGAAAGTTTTTTGACATTCTTGGGAAATAGTTGGAAATCATTAGAATTTCTTCAAAATTATTGGAATTATTGGGAAATCATTGAAATTTCTTGGACATTCTTGGAATTCTTGGGAAATCATTGGAAGTTATTGAAATTTCTTCTAAATTATTGAAATTCTTAAGAAATCATTGAAATTTCTTGGACATTCTTGGAATTCTTAGGAAATTGTTGGTAATCATTGGAATTTTTAAAAATCGTTGAAAGTTTTTGAACATTCTTGGAATATTCTTGGGAAATAGTTGGAAATCTTTAAAATTGCGAGTTTAGTGTACACATATCTACCTGGATATCGACCCTGGGTAGTTTCAAAATTCTTATTTAGCGAAACTGGCCGAAGTTAAAAACTGCAACTGTTTAAATTATATTTTGTTAATTGTAGCCAAAGTTAACTTAAAATGATATTCCTGCTATTCAAGACTTGCGCATTTTAACTTTGGTCTATAAAAATTCACTGGATATCTAGGAAATTATTGGAATTTCTTCGAAATCATTGGAGATCTGGGGAAATCATTGAAATTTCTTGGACATTCTTGGAATTCTTTGGAAATCGTTGGAAATCTTTAAAATTTCGAGTCATGTGTACGCAAATCTACTTGGTGATTTACTCTCTGTAATTCCAGTATTTTTTTCAAAGAGCTAAACCGACCGCAGTTGAAGTTAAAGAATGCAAACTGCTAGAATAATGCTATATATTTATTTTAAATTGTATTTTGTTAATTATAACCGAATTTACCTTAAAAATAGATTCCTGCTATTCTAGACCTGCGCTTTCAAACTTTGGTCACGTTCGTGGATGTTTTTACCAAGGTCGTGGGTTCAGAGAGTGGCTTCCAGGGGCTTCTCCACACAGAGTGTGTATGCCGCGTAGGCAAACCAGCTTTAAGGGGGCTGACCCTTTAACCTACAATTTTTAGCTACTCTTCGGCGAACAACTTGCTCACCTAGAGCCCCTACGGTTCCTACGCCTATGGTTATCTTACAATAATAGTGAAATGTTTTTACCTAACACAGTTTAGGCAACACACAACAAGAAAATAATTTTAAAAAAAATTTGATAATTAAATTCAACCCCGATTATTTGATTTTTGTTTCAGACGCAGAGCCTATATTAGTTTTAATTCGGCGTTATCTCACAATCCATTAACTGTTTTTAACAGTACAAGTGCCGAGTATACGTATTTTGAAAAGCCCTTAATCCTTCCACATTAAATCAGCCCGCCAACACTGTAAGTTTGATTTAAAATAACCCTTTTTATTGTTCTACAAGTTATATCTCGAAAGTTATGTGAAAGTAAGGTTTAAAAATTAGAATGCATAAAATCCTTTGGAACAAAATAATCAGAAGGGGGATTAGTATATTTTTGAAGTAAGTTGACGAATTTTTATTTTCTTTTTGAATTAATATAAAATTAATGTGCGTGATTTATAACAATTAGTTTAAGCAGGAATGCTAATCCAAAATAAAGGGAGAGTTGTTATCATCACACCCTTACAAATTTCTTACACAAAAACATAATGCTGTTAGTCATAGCTATACCTCTTAAGCAAAAACCACACATTAAATTAAGGATAACTATTATTTACACCATTCTCAATTTTGATGGCAACGTATGAAATTTATGTAGTAGGAAATTGAATTTTCAGAAAACATCCGCTAGCTTAAGTGAAATACATTTTGTGTTTTCTTTCTGTAAAGTTGAAAATAAAAATGTGGAACAAATTTTATTTGCATATCGTAACTTAATAAAAAGTAATAAACAAAACGTAAGTCAAAACGTAATATTTGTAAAAACTTTCCTTTTAGGAGTCCTCGAGAAACTATAAAATTCGATAAAACTTGTAATGGATGAAAAACTTAATTAAAAATTGACTTTTTAGTAGAAGTAGGTTTTTACTCGGCGCTTATCAAAATTGAATATCGCAAATGAGATTTTAAAATATCTCTTTAATACATGCATAGACACTCTTTGCTTAAAAGGAAACTCAGGACTATAACTTAGAATTCAATTAAACATTTATGTATCACGCATTACCTCAAAAATTTATAGATGGAGCTTTAAAATGATCTTCATGTAGCAACAGAAGATACAAGACCTATCTAGATAATGAATGCAGACTCTCGTCTCGTAGGTAAAATAACGAGATCCCGTAGGATTCACAAAAGATGATTGGATACCACACAGACCACTTTTTTTAAGACGCAAATTTTGTTTAATAATTAAAAAATAACTTTATTGTCATTACCTAACCAATTTCGTATGCATTAAACAACTTGCATTTTACAACCTGCAATTTTTATCTGACATCGTAACTACTGAGATTTCGTAACATATGAGAAATACGTGTGGAAGTGGCTGCTTGTCGATCAAAGTAACTTTTACATGTAACCTACGTTATCCACAAATTCAGACACCTTTGAAAAATCTTACCAGGATTTTATTATTCCGAACATGCCTACATCCCGTTTTTGATGATTGCAGGAAGCACTAGATAATATAAAACTTAAAAAAATAACCACATAATTTAGTTTTGAGTAACAGCCACCAATTTTTACGATCCTCCACTTTAAACTGCAATCATAATTTTTTTAATTTTATTATTTTTTAATAAACACGTCCGAACTTTTTCAAATGACAACCAGGAGATTACAAGTCCTGACCCGACCATAACCTAGGGCTGATGGCAATTCCCAATTCGGTGTCCAAGTAAATTAGTCTGGAAAACTTTGTTGGATAAACTTCAGTGACACATTATAAACACCACAGGGTAATTATTTCTCCTTATCATATTTTATTTAAACGTGCGAGTCGGTACGCTCTGGGACCTGACCGACGCCCACAACAGACCAGCGTAAATTTCGCAAAGCGCAAGTAAAATTTCAGCATCATAAATAATTTATTAAAAAACTTGCATTAAATTTTAATTAAAGGAAACCTTTGACACGTAGTTTAAAATTCAAACTTTTTCAACTTAAAGTGCAATATTAAGAAAGTTTAACATTAAAAGGCGTACAGCAGCGTATAAAAACTCAAATCAATAAATTGAAAGAAAAGCGTTCAAAATATTAATGACGACATAAATTTTACATCAGGTTATACAAATCAATCAAACTTCCAAGTTTTCCGTTAAAAAGTGTAGTTTAATTTTTTTCGCTTTATTGCTAACAAAGTTTCCACTCACTTATTTGCATTTTGAAGCATAAGCTCGAAACTTTTAAGTACATACTGGTGGGTCTACACTAAAGCGTTTCTTTGCTTATTTTGTAGTTACATTCACACGCTACATCGATTGAGTTCATCAGTTTGGCTGACAATACACTCGTCTATTCTCCAGTTCGATTCCAACACACATTTACTGGAAATAAATTTACCTCGGGGAATAAAATGCTCAAGTTTGATAATAGCGCATAACATCGTCATCGTCACGTGGAAATTGCTTGATTCCGCCAAAATTAAACATGGGTACACGAAAACCTTCAAAATCAAGGTAATTTTTCAGCAGCAAGCATTTTCATCTTTTTTATTAGTTTTCTTCCTGTTTTGTTTCTTTTGCCCCCATTTTTGCAGCACAGATTTCAAACTTTCAAGCATATGTAAATGACGTTATACTTTCACATGGCACTCAAAATGTAATTTTTTATTCGGATTTTAATAAAATATACATATTATATGGGCACACACTCCCTTACATTTTTCTCGTGCGAAATTTGCATTCAATATTTTTTTTATCCGCCCATTTCTTAAACTTCCATTTAAATGAACTCGCAACTGGGTTATTTAATATTTGCTATGTTAGCTAATAGGGGTACTAGGTTTATCACATATAAATAGCATTTAACGTCTGAATTATACAACGCAAGGGTCACAAACTTGTAATGTCATTAAAATTTAATGCCGTTTTACAAAACAAAATAACAGATACTAACAAGAGGATGTACTGACTAATTTAAAATGGTACATTCCATAAAAAACCAGCAAATATTATTTTAATTTATTCATGAAACTGGACCAATGTCCAATGGTTTCATAGCATGGTTAGCACCTTACTAGAATATGTTATTTAAGTGCCGAGAGTAAAACTGGACGAAATGCTACATTTTTGAAGCAATTCATCTCCGTCGAGAGTTTTCAGACAATTTACATAGTAAATTAAAAAAAAATAGTAAAATAGTTCGTATTGGTGCGAGCAGGATTGCAATAGAAGCAATTTAACAAATTCTGAAGTGTTACAGCAATGTATTGCCGTGTTCACCACATAAATCAAATAAGCAAACACGCATGAGGTTACCTGGAAAATGGTGGTTGTTTAGAAAACTGTAAATGAGCAACCAAATTAAAAAGAGTGATTTAAAATTGTTTATTGAATTAAAGAAATTAAAATAACACTCAAGTGTTATCTGAATAACACATTCAATTTTTCAAATTTTATTTAAGAAAGGAACCTAAAGCACTCGCAGTTTAACGAAGTAAATCAAGTACAAAGTTGAAGACTTCGACAAAAATAAACAAAAAAATTACAAAACTAACATTTACCCCAAGGAAAATTCAGTCAAGAATAAAATATACAATTGGAAACCTTTGATGAAGAAAGCAAATTCAAATATGTTCAATTGTAAACAAATAGGTTTAATTTTAAAAATTCAAAAACTGTAAACAAAATATCTAAAACTTACGGTTTTAGTTGTTGAAATATATTTTAGTGGGCGGAGCCGACCGCAGTTGACTTCTAGCCGTGCTACTGAAAATGTTGTAATAAATTTGTTTTTCAGAGAGCTCAGAGATTCACTGTCCTATGTTTAAAAGATTATTTTAATGAAATTATGTGAATTACATTGAATTATAAGCAGACCCGACTTTATACTGTAAGTAAATGCGGCGACCGTCCCCAAGGGCAACAGCTTCAGGGGATTCTAAATAAACTTTAATTTTTAATTTTTTAAGTGGTTATTTGAACGACAGACTATTTTCTGCTAAATGTAGTAGCTCTGTTCACCATTGTATGGTTTAATAATTTCAATACTGCGATAATCTATACCAAAAATGTTGTCTAACCTAAGTAACATTTTGTGCTGAAAATCTTTGTCAGGAAATTTTAAGCTGACGCTTAGCCGTGTCAGCCTAAAATTCAAATGTTTATCAGCTATTTATCAGTTTAAACAAATTAGATGAATTTTTAGCTGACATTTAACTGCCTCAGCTTGATATTCAGATATTTTTCAGCTTATAATTCAGCTGTGTTTCAGCTTCAGCAAATTTTAAGCTGACACTTAACTGCCTCAGCTTAAAATTCAGCTGTTTTTCGGTGTCAGCAAATTAACTGAATTTTCAGCTGACAATTAGCTGCCTCAGCTTAAAAATCAGATGTTTTTCAGTTTTAACAAATTAGCTGAATTTTCAGCTGACACTTATCTGCCTCAGCTTAAAATTGAGATGTTTTTCAGCGTCGGCTAAATAGTTGAATTTTAAGCTATCACTTAGCTGTTTCAGCTTAAAATTCAGATGTTTTTCAGCTTAAAATTCAGCTGTTTTTCAGTATCAGCAAATTGGCTGAATTTTCAGCTGACACTTAGCTACTTCAGGTTAAAATTCAGCTGTTTTTCAGTGTCAGCAAATTGGCTGAATTTTCAGCTGACACTTAGCTGCCTTAGCTTAAAATTCAGATGTTCTTCAGCGTCGGCTAATTAGCTGAATTTTAAGCTATCACTTAGCTGTTTCAGCTTAAAATTCAGATGTTTTTCAGCTATTTATCAGCTTAAACAAATTAGTTGAATTTTCAGCTGACACTTAACTGCATCAACTTATAATTCTGATATTTTTCAGCTTAAAATTCAGCTGTTTTTCAGTATCAGCAAATTGGCTGAATTTTCAGCTGACACTTAGCTACTTCAGGTTAAAATTCAGCTGTTTTTCAGTGTCAGCAAATTGGCTGAATTTTCAGCTGACATTTAGCTGCTTCAGCTTAACATTCAGATGTTTTTCAGCTTCGGCTAATTAGCTGAATTTTAAACTTTTGCTTAGCTGTTTTTCAGTGTCAGCAAATTAGCAGAATTTTCAGCTGACACTTAGCTGCTTTAGCTTAAAATTCAGATGTTTTTCAGTGTCAACTAATTAGCTAAATTTTCAGCTGACACTTAGCTGCTTCAGCTTAAAATTCAGATGTTTTTCAGCTTCGGCTAATTAGCTGAATTTTAAACTGATGCTTAGCCGTCTTAGCTGAAAATTCAGATATTTTTCAGCTTATAATTCAGCTGTTTTTCAGCGTCAGAAAATTCTAAGTTGACGCTTAGCTGCCTCAGTTTAAAATTCAGATGTTTTTCAGCGTCGGCTAATTATATATGAATTTTAAGCTGCCGCTTGGCTGCCTCATCTTAAAATTCAGTGTTTTTAAGTGTCAACAAATTAGCTGAGCTTTAAGCTGACGCTTAGCTGCCTGATATCAGCTGATTCAGCTCTGAATATGATCTGATTCAGGATTATTAGCAGCTAAAACGGAATAATTTCAGCTGGTTTTCAGCTACCAAATTATCAATTCAGTAGCAATTCACCTTCTGAATCAGCTGTTATTCAGCAGCTGACTCAGCTCAATAGCTCAATTTTTAGCTGACATAGCGTGCTCGCTGATGAAATTCTGCCCATAATGCTACTTGGGAACCGAGATTGTATTATTGCTTAAATAAAAAATAGGTCAATGTACTTACAGAAAAATTGTAATAGTATTTGTTTAGCGGCACTACAAAGAAGATTAAAAATGTTGTCTCAAATACTTGTGGATTTGATAGTATTACCCAAATATTAAAGGCAAAATACAAAAACTTAAATATGAGATATTTAAGCTATTAAAAATTTCAGCAGAAATTAATATAATAAAGTAATGTATACTGAAAATGTATTAGTAAGTTATTAATTGGTTAAATTTGATTTTTTCAAAAACTGGAGATTAATATTTTTGAAATATTAAATTACAACATAAAATAAATAAATTTACAGATTTATTATCAGTAGGTATTAAATAATAATTTCTATATTTGTAGAAACAGGTTTAGTCAATTACGATTGATTTAAATATTATTTCTGATCCGGATATCCTAACCAGAAACTTCCTTTCTTATAAAAATTTATATAAAACGTTTAATCTAACACTTGGTATCAATAAAGCGTGCAAAATTTCACGTAGACAAGATATTGACAAAATTCCTACTGGGAAAGCCTTTTTTATACATATTTTGTGAATTCTAAGGGTTTCTATATTTGCTCTGAAATTATAACGTAGACAGAATGCTATCGTCCACCTGATTACGAAAGCAAAGAGTAAACTGCGAACAGTAGAAATGGACGGCCTACAAATTTTTTTAGGCACCCTAAATTCTTACAGAAAAGGTAGATCAAATAAGCGTACAGTTGAAAACTTCCAATTTCACGTAACAATTTTTTTTCTAGAAAATACGTTTATGTAAAAGATGTAACTACAATGTTAACTTGGCAGAAATAAGTTTTTCCCAGAAATAATAAAACTAGTCTGTCCATCCGGCCCTGTGCTGTGCAAATTGTTGAGAAATATTAATATGCTTTCAATGCATTCAATTTAATGTCTTCGGTTCCCTTGGGAACGGCAATTACGAAGGCAACCACATACAATTTAAACAATGGAATATGATATTCATATTACAATAATAGCTTTTAAATTGTTAATGTCTGGAGCTTATGGAACGGCAGGTAAGTCTATAAAATAATTGAAATAAAAATTGGAGCAAGTTGAGCATGCAGAGTGATGCAAGATAAATGTACTACAATCGGTTGGTTTATTTAAATTATTTCATATTTGCTTTATGATGCTTTTGGAAGAGCACTACTTCTCCCTGATTAAATTTTAACTGTTACTGTAAGCAGTTTGACCAAGGCAGAGACTAAGATAATTGATTGGATTTGAGTTTCAATTTATAGAAGGTAAACCGTCAATGTTGATCAAGCGTTCGATACAAAGTAAAACTGGAATTCTTGAAAAATGGTGTATTTAATTTCTCGATTTAGATTCTGTCTTTATTAGAGTTTTGTTCTAATATTAATTGGGTGAGCTTTTGAGGTGCATCATTAGGAATCTCAGTGAAGCTTAATTAAGACCACAATGGATGTAACTGAACTGCATAAACCTTTCATGTTTCTGAGATGTGTTATTTAGTGGTTTTTTTATCGCCTCAGCAGCAATCACAATCAGAAGTATGCAAATATGAAATAGTATATTGTAATATTAGTGCGTAAAACTTGCAAATTCAAGGACGAATAATAAATTTTCACGCGGTCGTTCGCGGGTTAAATATCAGACTTGGTTTATGTTCGCTAGAGTAAATTTTTTACCCATTAAAACTACGCTTCAGGTTTCCTATGTACATAGCGATAGTTTTGTCAAAGACGTATTTGGTTTAGAAAAATCAAAAGTTTTATTATTTACTTTTGCGATCTTTCATGTTAACCTGAAAATAATACCGAGCTTTTTTTGAAAATTTCGCATTGCAACCAGGTCCTCTTTGTTTAGAAAATTTGAACTTAAAGTTTAAATTGAAAATAGAACAACTTTATCCGACTTTAAAAAAGGAACTGTCAGGGAAAACAACTTTAACAATTTAATCAGTCGTAGGTACATATGGGAATTTTCAATTACATGTGGAATTAAATTGAATTATTGTTATTGATCTGATATCATTCGCAGCAGTTGACAATTTTACGACTGTTCACAGATAATTTTTGAAAAATATTTTTTATTTGTTGTTTTACAATTTTTTACGCAACATCCACACGTTCCGCACAGCTGACACAGATGAAGCTCCGATTTGTTGGCAGATAAACGCAACGAAATATATTTTCAAATAAAGATATATAGAGGATATCCTTACAGCATTCGGCAACAAAAAAAATAAAATAGATTGTATCTAAGAAACGTTTATAATCTTTTAATTTAAAGATGATATATGCATCAAAAAAGCTCGGAATTGGTTTATCCATTAGGTCATCTTTTTGCATTTCAAAAACAGTTATCTCTTTCACTTGCGTTCAATTTTTAATATTCACAATGCTCACTTTTTGTTTGCTTTAAATCAAATGCTTCTTATCGGTCATAGTTGTTTTAATGATGCATGTGCACCATTTATCATGATTTGTTGTATTGTATTGAACGGTTCTGTAGTAAAAGATAAAACACATTTTACATTTGGGATTTTTATATTCGGCGGAGAGAATCTGAAATTTAAACTACTTCCAAAGACTTATGCATGTAAAGCTCTTTATTGGCCATAAAAAATATTCAAAGCTGTGTTACTTTGCAAATAGTGAATTTAAGTTGTTGTCCGTGCACCGTTTATATAAATTATCGCTGATCCTTCCCAAATATTTACATCATAATCGAGGTCCTGGCAATCGCCCAATTCGAGCTTAACTTTCGCTCATGGACAACTATACGTTGCTATTCCCTAAGACAATATTGTGTAAGTGAATAATACGAATGTCTTTTACAAAAATGTAATACAATTTGGAAAGTTCTAAACATAACTTAATTTATTTGGAGTCACGAAGTTCTTATTTAGATTTTCCCTAACGTTTTGAATTATATTAAACGTGGAAACGTTACAATTCAACCCTAAAATGATAACGTATTAACCATGGAGGGCGTTCTAATTATAAAGGAACAGTAAGAGAAATATTAAAGTGCGAATATTCAACACAAGAGTTATTATGTGTTTAGAGTTTGTAAAATTGTATCTTACACGTGGAACATTAAAATAAATTACTTATTCAAACATCATCTCTTGCCAGCTTCCACTTTTTCTACTTCAATGCAAGATTTTATGTGTAATAAAAGCGTAACATTTTCAAGAAGTTATTTTTCAAGTTTTTTGTTTTATGAGAAATTTTCTTGCAAAAATACAGTTTGGTTAAAAAATCCTTTAAAAAATAGAAAAATAAAATTTTAAATTGTTTATGTTACTAGAGCATTGCATATGCAGAGTTATGTAGAGAATTTAATTCCTTTTACCTGAAAAACTTATATTCCATTCTTGTTCTGTTGGACGAAAAAGAAAACGTCAAACTACAAATTAAATTTATTAATTTCCCTAATGATACTGCGACCGCAAAAAGTTTTTATGTGTGGTGGTACATTGGTTATTATTCCGGATTCTGTGGTTACTAATCAAGCTTTGTCAGAAACGTAGCAAATTCAGCTTTGATAGGTTATTAAATTAAAGTACTACTATTGTAAGAGCAAAACATAAAGGCATGGACTAAATTGACACACTCTAATTGTCGGTGGGTCTTTTCAGATGAGCAAAGTATTGCCGGACGCAAATGAGAGGCCTCAACTTTAAATTTTACATAAAAATTTCTTTCTGTTTCTCAAAAGTTTTTGAACAAATTCACTTAAAAATTAAAGCTTAATCTGGATTTTCAATTGTTTTTCCTGCTGGTAGTTCAGTTCAAACTAGAACTAATCTAAAAATTAATAAAATGTTAAACGTTTAATTACATTTGCAAATTTGGGAAAATTAAATTAATGAAATGCGCTAACACAAATTGCAATATACTTTAATTACTTCATTGTGATTATAATTATTCCTTTTATTGCTGTTAATAGTAAAAACAATTTGAAAAGTTTTCCTGATAATTATAGATACAATGAAAGCGGAAACCTTTTGTTCTTTCACAATCGGAAACTGTCGTAAATGTTAAGTCAGTTGGTTAGAAAACATGCCTAATTGGATGACATTAACGGAGAAGTATTAACTTTTATGACATCCAATATTAATTAAGTAAATACTACTTTTTTTCTACAGCAATGAAGCTTTTTAAATTAGTCGAGGGAGTTATTAATAAGCCAAAGAAAAGCTTAGCGTAATTTCAGAAAAAAAAAATGTAATAATTGAATTTCGAATTACGTCAATGTTGGATTTTTGATAATAATTTTATTTGCTTTCTGTTTTACTTGAAACAATAAATAAATTTTATGAGCGTTAATTGACACAATGATGAGTAGACTTTCCTAAAAGAAAGAAGAAATATTTTTAAAGTTATTACGTGGGCTTTGTGTGGAAATCTTATTTTCTTTTTTTTTAAACAAATCTTCGATAACGAATTTAATTTCTTTCAATATTATAAAATAATTATAAGAGGCAACTGCTGTATTTGTATTTTTATTACATTTTGTTCCTTCATTCAATTCACCAGAATCAATTGATTATCGCCATTTTTTAAGTATCTAGTCAGATTTTAATTCGACACTGAAAACAAAAATATCGTCATACATTCAATAATTTTTTTCAAAGATAATTTGTATATTAATTTAATAGTGATAAAATTAAACTTAACCCGTCTATCTATCTCCGTAATTTTCGACTTTCTGGCTGCTTTGTGAATGTTTTTAATGAGTGCGTGGGCTCAAAGATCCCGCATTTCTATCTTCGTAAGTTTTGACTTTAAGGATGTTTTTAATTGTTGTCGGGTCAAAGATCTCGTCTTTCTATCTCCGTAATTTGTTGTTTTTAATGAGGGCGTTGGTCCAACGATTTGGCGATCCAAAGATCATCTGATCATACCACAACTTATTACTATTATTTTTTATAAGTTGAAAATTAAACGTAGAAGAACGCAAGTAATAAGAAACGAGAGAGGTGATGACAAAAAAAATAAAAAGGCATCCAAGACTATATACGCAAAGAAAAGTAAGCAGAAATTTATGTAACAATATAAGTGAAACACACACGACATATAGATCTAGACGTGCAGATTAATATTAGAAGACATGTAGCAATTTTAATAAAATGTTACAAATAAAGTAAAGTAAATTTAAGATAAGCTGCAAAATGAAATTTGTTACCACAATAATAGTAGTTTATGTCATCAGTGTAGAAAGTAAGCCATTAACAGGATGTTGTAACAGTCAGGTGTCGACCACACAACTAAAGAAGTAAGAATTATAATAAAAAGTTTTCACTGACTCTTTGTTCAATTGTTTTATTAATTAAAATAACATTTTTGATTTTAAAGAGTTTTTGTGTAGTATTTACTCTTCTCAACTGGCCAGTTAGGCTGTAGTGCCAACAGATATTAGTTAAGTAATCACACAGAGGGTAAATATTCAGGTATATTTGTCTACTCAAGACTTGGAATTTCAATGATTTCAAAGAATTTCAGTGATTTCTAAGAAATTTCAGCAATTTCCAAAAAATTCTAGAAATTACCAAGGAATCCTGTGATTTTCAAAGAATTTCAATGATTTCGAAGAATAGCGAAGAATTTCAGGGAATTCCAATGAATTCCAAGAATTCTAACGATTTCTACAGAATTCCAGTAATTTCTAAAGCATTCTAGTAATTTTCAAGGAATTCCAGTAATTTCCTAAAAATTCTATAGAATTCCAGTGGTTTCAAACGAATTCAAATGATTACCAAGAATTTTAGTGATTTCCAAAGGATTCCAATGATTTCCAAAGAATTCTAGTAATTTCAATCATTTCCGAGAATTACAATAGTTCTTAAAAATTCCAGGGATTTCAGAGAAATTTTAGTGATTTTCAAAAAATTCCAATGATTTCTCAGAATTCTAACAATTTTTAAGAGATATCTCAGATAAGTAGTCACGTGGGGTAAATATTTGGGATATTTGTGTACTCAAGACTCGGAGTTACAATGATTTCTAAGTAATTCAAATGATTTCAAAGAATTCCTGTAATTTCCAAAGCATTGTATTAATTTTCAAGGAATTCCAGTACTTTCCAAAGAGTTCCAAGGATTTCCAGGGATTTCCAAGAATTTCAATGATTGAATCGGTCAGTGGGGAACTAAATCTACAAAAGTATAGTAAAAAGTTTATATAAATTTTTATATTTTACATAAATCTGATCTTCTGGTGATGAAAGAAAGTACGTAGGATTTCTCAGAACCCTTGAAATCCTCAATAATCAAAACGAATGAGTGGAGAATGGAACTAAACGCCGGAGTTCGCTTTCGTGCACATTTTACTTTTGTGGAGTTAATTCCTTTCCCTTTAAAAGTCACCGATTCAATTCTTAAAAATTGCAGAGATTTCGATAAAATTTTAGTGATTTCCAAGGAATTTCCACAGATTTCCAAAGAATACCAATAATTTCCAAGAAATTCCAATGATTTTCAAGAGAATTCCAAACATTTGTATACAAGTTCTCAACTGGTAAGTTTGGCTGCAGTGTCAAGAAATCTCAGTTAATTAATCACGTGGGAGAAATACTCAGGTTTATTTTTGTACTCAAGACTCGGAGTTTTAATGATTTCCAAGTAATTCCAATTATTACGAAGAAATTCTAATGATTTCAAAACATTCTAACGATTTCTAAAGAATTTCAGTAATTTCTAAAGCATTCTAGTAATTTTCAAAGATTTCCAGTGATTTCCAAAAAATTTCAATGATTTTATAAAATTCCAGAGAATTCCAGTGATTTCAAAGGAATTTCAATGTTTACCAAGAATTTCAGTGATTTCCAAAGAATTTTAGAGATTTCCAAATGATTTAAATGATTTCCAAAGAATTCTAGGGATTTGAAAGGAATATCAATGATTTCCAAGAATTCCAATAATTCTTAAAAATTACAGAGATCTCTAAAAAAAATTGTAATTTTCAAGGAATTCCAATAATATCTAAGAATTTTAACGATTTTAAAAGAATTTCACAGGTTTACAAAATAATTCAGTGACTTCTAAGAAATTTCCACAGATTTCCAAGGAATACCAATGATTTCCAATAAATTCTAATGATTTTCAAGAGAATTCCAAACCTTAACTGGTGAGTTTGGCTGTAGTGTCAGGAGATTTTAGTTAAGAATGACATGGGGTAAATATTCAGATTTATTTGTGCTCTAAAGACTCGGAATTTCAATGATATCCAGATAATTCCAATGATTATCACGAAATTCCAATGATTTTCAAGAATTATAACGATTTTTAAAGAATTTAAGAGATTTTCAACAAAATTTGAATGATTTTCAAAGAATTCTAGCGATTTCCAATAATTTCCAAGAAATTCCAGTAATTTCTAAAGAATTTTAATGATTTCAAAAAATTCCAATGATTACAAAGTACTTCAGTGATTTCCAAGAAATTCCAAAATCACAAAATTGCAATGTTTCCAAAGAATTCTATGGATTTCCAAGGAATTCCAATGATTGCCAACTTCTAAAGAATTCTAGAAAATTCCAGAAACTTTCAGTATGTTTCAAAAATTTCCAATGATTTCTGAAGAATTTCATAGATTTCCAAAGAATTTCAGTGATTTTGAAGAAATTCCAAAAATATTTGCCCTTTGGAATATCACATAATAAAATTCTAATTATAGATCTGTTTCCCATCAGTGTGCAGTGAGTGGTCCAAAACGCATTCTAATAAACTGTTTTGCTTCCTCCTTAAAATCCTTAAAAATTTTGACTGACCCTTTGGGGGTCAGAAAACTTTGAGGATTTTCTTAATTTTTCTTGTAGTTTTTATTGGAGTGAACCAGTGGATCTAAGTGTTTGACCATGTGTAATTTCCAATGAGAATTACAAAAACACATATTATCTTTATAAATCCCATGTCTGTAAAAAATGATATTAATAAATATGAGGAATTATTAAAATTATTAATTAAAAATCATGTACAGGGCAATTTTTATGATTCATATTATGCGTTAGATTTTTTTATTGCGGTTACATCAATCGGGGATTTTTTATAAACGAAATTGAAATAGTAATTTTGTTGTTATTTATATGCCATCTTTAATATTATTTATTTACAGATAAGAAATATAAATATAATATTGTCATTCTTTTCGTTATTAAATGTTATTTTTTATAAACATATCCATCAACTGGTATTAAAATATCCCCGAGTTTTCAAACAATTTTTTTTTATATTAAATGATAAAAATTGTTATTAACAACAATAAAAATATCGCTGCGTCGGTGGTCAATCGGTAAACATTTTTAATAAAAATGTTATCAGAAAATTTCGGTGATTTTCAAAGTTCTTTTATAAGATGAGCTTATGAAGGAAATTGATAAACACAGAGACAACCACAAAATTGTGTCAAATTTGATAAAAATTGATAATCGAAGAGGAAAAATTGCTTACGATAGCGTGAAAGAGTCAATCCTTGCAGGAAAGATTTGAGTCCGGTGATGTGATTCAAAGTAAATTAACAAATTTGACTGACACTTAGCCTGATAATATGCTAAAAAAAATTCCTCGGTGAGGATTCGAACCTCAGCGTACCATTACTTCTAAAAGGGCAATAATTCACAGGATATGAAAAATCAATAAACCTCAAAAACTTTATATTTTGTCGCTTTTATTAAAATTTAATCAAAAATTTTACAAAATAGACATTTCAGGTTTTTCATTTCGATATTCTCAAGTTTCGTTTCAAACTGACAACGGAAGCATTAAAAAAGCAATAAACACAAATGAAATGATTTTACTGAAGCTGGGAATTAAAAGAACAAAATAGAAAAATATTTGGATTAAAATTCTTGTAACAACAAAATTTTGTAAATTAGATGAGCCTCACTGCAAAATACTTACTCGAAAACTGAATAATAAAAAAGATTTCTATCTGTAAGAGAACTATGTAAATTGGAATTCTAATCCTTCTAACATATTTCATCCTATGTCAGTATGAAATATTTCAGTTTCTATGCTTTCATTCCTGACACGCATTTTTTGAATTATTGCTGAGTTTTGATATGCGTGTAATATAATAGGTTTTTTTTTGTTAACAAAGTATAGCTTATCTTGTAAAATTTCATGGTTACTTTAAAGTTAAGAGATTTTTCGTTATCTTTTTGATTTTATCGAACATTCGTCATACTGCGATTTCTTTATTTGTTTAAGATAAAAAATAGATCTCTATCTTTCAAAACTATTTATTTACACAAATGTTATTTATTTTGCGTTTATCGGAAACTTCGATTAATCGGTTAATTGAAATTGCATCGTGCATTAAGTCGTGCAAAAGAATTTCCACTTGAAATAAATTACGTAAAGTTTTCGCAAGTGCAACAAATAACGAATCAATTTCCTTTTCTGACGAAGTGATAAATAATATTTGCCTTGCAATTAGCGAAAATTGGGATCTAGATTAAAAAGTTACAGCGCCATCTCTAGAAATTTCCTCCACATACAAAGAAAATCTGTGTGGAAGCGCAGTCGTTTTCTTGATTTTTATCCGAGAGCTTCGACGAGATAGAAAATTGCAGACTTATGAATAGGGTCCGGATAAATAAGCACAAAAAATCCAAAAAAAAGCGCTTTAAAAAGCACGAAATTTGCCCCTAAAAAGCATAAACTTCTGCAAAAAAAGCATAAAAATTATTTTAAAAGACGTTAGAAAACAAACAAAAGTAACATTTATTTTTTAAAACAAAATACAAAAATTTAGATATAAATGTAAATCATATTAAAATTATGCGTGGTAGTAATTTACAATTAAATGTTGCTCGATATGTTCCATTGTTAAATTCAATCTTCTTTCACTTACGAGGTGTTTATAAGCAGAAAAACTTCTTTCTACCTCAACACTAGTAATTGGGGCATGCTTGAACTTAGCAATTGTAGCTGGATCCATGTCCAACTGCGAATCTTCGACAATTTCACCTTTTATAATGCTTGAAATTTTCTGTAATTTTTGAAAACCCTCATTTTTTTTCAGTACGTCCCGTAATTTCACTTGAACTGCTTGTCCAATACGGCCTGGTACTAAAGACGTTGAATTTTCAAAATTTCGTATCGTGTTTATGGAATCCTCTAAAGTAACGTCTTGAGTTTCCAATACCGTTATGGTTTGACTAACGTATCCAAAGTTACTTTTTATAAAAGCTAAATTACATTTTAGAACTTCATTTTGAATTAGCTTTTTGCATTCTTCAATAGCAATACTATTGGGTTCTAAATCTAATATAACTTCTCCAAATTGTCGAAAATTTTCAGCATAATAAAATGCCGCATCCAACCATGTTCCCCATCTTGTGAGAATCGGTTGTGGTGGTAATGCCAGGGTTGGAAACTTTTCCTTAAATATCTGCACCCTCAAAGGAGCTTTGAGAAATACTTTCTTCCCATTGCTAATTAAATTATTTACCAATGGGAACTCCGCTCGTATAGCTTCGGCAACGCGATTAAGGCCGTGTGCCAAACAAGTGCAATGAATTAAATTATTATAAAATATTTGTAAATTTGAACCTGCTTTGATCATATAAGCCGCCGCGTCGGATAGCATTAATAAAATTTTGGCAGAAGGAACCGCTTCAGGTAAGAAAAAATTTGTCAGACTTTCATTAACAAATCTGGCTACAGTAATCGCATTTGTCTTTGCTAACTCCTTGGTGCTTACTAAGTAGCCTTTATTTGGTGTATCTTCATTTAATACACCAATAATTAAATTTGTGACGTACCTTCCGCAACGGTCTGTAGTTTCGTCTACGCAAATCCAAATACAATTGTTCCCGATGATTTGCCTAATTTTGTTGAGTGTATCTCTATATACTAAACTAACGTAATTTTTTCTTATGGTACTCTCATTCGGAATATGCATTTTACAATGCTTCTCCAAAAACTTTTGAAAAGAAGTATTGTTTAGTTTGTTTAAGGGAATGTTGCATTCTAACATTGTTTTACATAGCTCGAAATTAAAATCTTTTTGTTCATTGAGCCCAGAAGATGACTGTATAGACTCGGAAATCGTCTGTTGAAGATTACATTTTTGCAAACGTTCTTTATGCACTTGGGTATTGACGTGCTGAGTGACGTCAAATTTTTTATTGCATTGAATCTATTACGAAAATAAATACTTTAAATTCAGATTAAAAAAAAAAGTAAAACTTACTGTTCTATTGCATACACGACAAAATATTCTATTATTTTCGTGTTTTAGCTCGCGGTGATTTCGAATCCACTCTTGTACAGAAGACTTTTGCTTTGGCATTGTCAATAATTTATAAATTATAATAAAAACTTCACACTAAACTACTAAATATTATACAAAATCGATTTGAAACTCTTAAACACTGACCAGCACTCTTCAAATTAAACAGTTGAATGCCGTTTGTACAGTAAAATGGTAGGTATTATTTTACTACTATACTTGACAAGCAATTTTCAAGAAGCAACAGATAACAAAGTTTAAAACAATTCCGCTTACGTTTAAATATATCTTAAGATATCGGTACCCACGGATGTATAATTATATATTGTATGACCATTTTTGTTTATATACATTTTTCTGAGCGATCTGCAATTCTACATCCTTCTTATATGTATCGTAATTTGATTAAATGATTCATAAAATGACAAACATTATGTTAGAAAATTAATTTATTATTTTAAATTAAAAGATAACTACGATTATAAGGAATTTAATTTTTAATATAAATCGAAGCTGTCAAGTTTTTATAATTTAAAAAAAAATTTAAATAGGGAATAAAAATTCACCGAAAAAAAGCACAAAAAAGCATGAAAATTGAAAAAATGCGAAAAAACTTGAAAAAAGCAAAATAAGCATAAAAAAGTAGGTGTCAAACGATTTGTTTTTCTTTGAATCGTGCTCATTTCTTAAAATTTTTGGATTGCTTGTTACCTCCGCAATAAGCATAAAGCTTAGAAATCCGGTCCCTACTTATGAATTAGGAAAACTGGCTAGATGACAGCAGGATCTAGAAGTTGTTTAAAAAAAATATTGGGCTGATTTTTTTGTATTATTACAATAAATATAATTCAAAATTATTTTTTAACAAGAATACTTATTGATAATAAAAGTTTTATTAATTTGTAATCATCAAGTATTAATATTAATATCACTCATTTACAATTAAATTGCTATCGGTCCTTTTCCTTGTTCTACGTAAGCCGGGGGTTGCGGCGTATAAGCGACAACACATTGATCCATATTAGTAAATTGATAAACATTTGGGTAGATCGTTGTTGCTGGTGGATTAATAGGGTTTATTTTATTATAATAGCTTAGCACACAAATCCACGTATACCAGAATCCAGCTGTAACATTAATTAAGTTAGTTGATACAAATATTTCTCCACATTTATTACAATAATTGACGTATATTTGTTATTTCATATTCAGAAATCCTTTTAAATTTTTGTTAGCGGAGGATTACTTTACATTTAACAATGCACAACAAAAACTTTTATTAATTTGAAATTTAATCATTTAAAAAAACTCTTAATTAAAGCAATCGGGACAATTTCAAGTAATCAAATAAAATATGTAACACTTTATTTTTGATTTAGTTAAAAGAATTTCAGTCATCTCCAATCAATTGCAACGATTTCCAAAAAAATTTGAAGAATTCCAGTAATTTCTAAATTATTTCACAGATTCCCAAAGCTTTCCAACGATTTTCAAGAAATTCCAATGATTTCCAAAGAATTGCAATAATTTTCTAGAAGTCCCGAAATTTCTAAGAACTTCCATAGATTTTCAAAGAATTCCAATAATATCCAGTGATTTCTAAAAAATTCTAATGATTTCTATTCTGCAAAAATATTGCAAAATTTCCAAAAAAATTAAAAGCTTCTAAGGAATTCTAGTGATTTCCAGAGAATTCCAACGATTTTCCAGTGATTTCCAATGAATTTCAATGATTTTCAAGAAGTCCTGAAATATCTAAGGAATTCCACAGATTTTGTAAAAATTCCAATAATATCTAGTAATTTCTAAGAAATTCTAATGATTTCTATTTTGCAAAAGAATTGCAGAATTTCCAAAAAATTAAAAGCTTCCAAGGAATTCTAGTGATTTCTAAGGAATTTCACAGATATCCAAAGAATTCCAAAGATATTCAAAATATTTCAGTGATTTCAAGAAGTCCAAAAATTTCTAAGAAATTTCACAGATTTTGAAAAAATTGCAATAATATACCGTGATTTCTAAGAAATTCTAATGATTTCTATTCTGAAAAAAAATGCAGATTTGTCAAAATATGTAAAAACTTTTAAAGAATTCTAGTAATTTTTAAGGAATTTCTCGGATTTCCAAAGAATTCCAACGATTTTCAAGAAATTACAGTGATTTCTGAAGAATTTCAATGATTTTCTAGAAGTACCGAAATTTCTAACATATTTCACAGATTTTGAAAAACTTCGAATAATATCCACTAATTTCTAAGAAATTCTAATGGTTTCTAAAAATTTTAGTAAACTCAAATAGATCGCAGAGATTTCCAAACATTCAAAATAAAATTCCCACGATTTAATTCCAGTTATTTCCCAAAAATTCTAGAAATTTTCAAAGAATTTTACTGATATCTAAGATTTCTTGAAATTTC
Source organism: Cantharis lateralis (assembly GCA_963170105.1). Taxonomy (NCBI): domain Eukaryota; kingdom Metazoa; phylum Arthropoda; class Insecta; order Coleoptera; family Cantharidae; genus Cantharis; species Cantharis lateralis. The sequence goes on from OY720627.1 coordinate 3,891,044, forward strand.
TACAGAATTGCAGTGCTTTCTAAAGAATTCCAGAGATGTGCATAGAATTCTAATGATTTTTAAGATATTCCAGTGATTTCCAAAGAATTTCAATTATTTTCAAGAATTTCAGAAACTTCTAATGAATTCTAAAGATGTTCAACAAATTCCAATAATTTCTAGAATTTCAATTTTTAATTTCTAAGGAATTCTAGAGATTTGCCAAGAATTCCAACGACTTTCAGGATATTTCAGTGGATTACAATGATTTTCAATAATTCTACCGATTTCTCAGAAATTTAAGTGATTTCCAAAGAATTTCTATAACTTTCAAGAATTTCACGAATTTTTAAGGAATTCCATAGATTTTCAAAGAATTCTAATGATTTCCAGTGATTTCTAAGAAATTCCAATGATTTCTGAGCATTTCAGTTATCTTCTAGGAATCGCAGAGATTTTCAAAATATTCAAAAATTTCTAAAGAATGCCGAAGAAAACGTTTTCTTCGGCAATATATCAGCTGATATATAGGTTCTAATCGCAGCCTTGAACCTTTTCGTACACACAGGGTGAACGTTAAATATGATTTGGCATTCAATTATAAGGAAATAATAATTAAAATATTAATGATAAATTATTCAAAATTTCAAAATAATGTGAAAAACATTGGTTATCTTTATAAGTGAGCAAAAACTTAAATTGTGGAGTATTATTTTAGTTGTAAATTTTGCAATTGTATTAAATTAAACCTAATTGAAATTTAGCCTTTCAATTGGTCATAGCAACAAAGCTATTAAACAGCTTTATGACCTGCCTTCGTGTCCGTCTGTCCGTCAGCACAAATCAAAATGAATTGTTGTGTTTCCAGTATATTTTATTGCAATAGCAAAAATTAAGCCGAATTATCCTGGCACCGAGGGCAATTGAAATGTAATCTGAATGGAAACGCCATGTTTTTCTGAACTATCAACTTAAAATGATATTGACCCCGAAACTATTGAATTTTTAGTGTTAATCATTCAATGCCTTCCTATATCACGCGAAATTATGCACAAAACAGCTTATAATCACTTATTGTCTATAATTAACGGTTTTCAAGTTCAGATAAAAATTGATTATAATCTGTTTTTTACAAAATTCTTATAATAATTTAATTTTAATTAAACAAATTTAATCTTGAACTTGCAAACCGTGGAGTCTAGACAATCAATGATTAGAATCAGTCTTGTCGATTCCTTTAATGAAAGCAAATAAAGTCTCTTGCAAACATCCATAAATTTTCAATCAATAAATTTTTTTAATTCCAATGATTTCTTTGTTATATTAAATTATAATATTTACCACATACAAAAACTCCCATTATAAATCTAGGGGCAAAGACCATAAAAATTACACAAAAAATTGTGAAGGCGCTTATCCCAATTGCCGTGTAAACCAACCAAGGAAGCAAAAAGTATTTGGAGTTCTAAAATATAAACAAACAAATTAATTACCCAATTACAAAATAAAAATAAATTACTTTTTAAGTTCTTAATCAAACTGGGGTTTGCAAGGTTGGAAAAATTTATTAAGCTTATTTAAAAGAGCTGTTTACCTTAATACTTCCATAAATTAACATAACATCCGCAATTATGTATAAATAGGAATAACCTATCCCAATTTTAATTTCAAATTTGAGATTCTCATCCTTACATTCCTCCAAGCCTATCGAATGATTTATGATTACACCTAAAGAGAATACCTGTAAAATGAAAGTTCAATTAAATTTTTAATGAAAATTAAAACTTACGATTGAACATAAACCAATAATCGCAGCTCCTAGTTGTAAATTGAAACATCCACAGAAACTTTGTGGAAATAATCTCATGTTGTCTACACGTAATATCTTAAATTTCTATTTCTGTAATAACATTTCGTGATGTTGCAATTTCTAATAATTCTTGTAACATTTTACATCGTGAAAGCTTTAGTCGCATTTCAACTCAAAATTTCCCGACACTGAAAATTATATTGCGTATATCGGTGGCGCCTGTCAGTCGATCCTGCGTTGTCGTCCTTAGCAATGGCATGCGAAACTCAATTAAAAATTAGAAAAGCTTCAGTTTGCGTTTCGGCTCCAAATATGATGAAAAAAAGTTATATAACTGTTTAAAATTAAATTTTACATCTCGCGTGCCAGTTCAGCTTTGTACAGGGTGTTCCCGTGCCCGTAGGAGATTTTTGCATTTAGTTCCATTCTATAATTTTATTTCCTAGTCAGTCATCTTGGCTTACCCAAAATAAAAAAATTTGATGCCATTGGGCTTGGCAGCAGAATTATACTTTTTATTTAATTATTTATTCTGGAGACAGAAATTATCAAATTGTGGTTACGCGATTTCCAGTGACCACGAAAAGTAGTATTTAACTTCGTGGTTTAAACTATTTTAACATTGATATTCATTTCCCTTCTCAGTTCAAGAAATATTAAGATTTTAAATGTCCAATTATTAAAGAATTTTGCAATAATTTTGATCCTTCCCTGAGGTAAATATACAAATGAACAAGTAGAGGGGTTACACGGGTTCTGGGCCACTTAATGGTCAAGTTTATGTTTTGTAATTAAGATGGAAGGTAATGCAAGCTAACTTAGAAAAACCCATAAAACCATCATTAAATCTAACTTTTCCACAATAACCAGTTGTAAATAAAACGCGGTTTTATCTAACTTCCCTTCAACTTAGGTTAGATTAGCCAATTTCTAGGTAAAAAGACACCACTTGTTATCTGAACTTAACCACGTAGCAATAGCGACACATTTTGACAAGGCTTGGTATGATTAACTTAAGTGGTATCCCACTGGTCCAACTTAATATAAAAAGAAGCGATTGAATTCTTATCGCATAACAAATTTTCTACTGTAAAGTAAAGAGCTTAAAATCGGAATCAACGATTTTAAAATAAGCAAAATGAACCTACCGGTTCTGTTTTGTTTAATTCTTATAAATGTTTCGGTTTTCGTTACTGGTCAAGAAGAAGCTGAAATTGACTATTATATGGATTTAATTAGTCGGGAGATCGCTGCCACGCAACAATACGAAATCATCGAGGATGCGAACGAATTCAGGCCACTTTCCGAAAATATTCGAGGTAATTTAAGTTTTTTTGTTAAGTTCAATTGTTAATTTTTAAAACATTATTGCAGACTATCAGGAAAAATATGACTACATAGTGGTAGGTGCAGGAGCTGCAGGCGCTGTCGTTGCAGCCAGGCTTAGTGAATCTCCAAAAAATAGAGTTCTTCTGTTAGAAGCCGGTGGTGATGAAAACGATTTCACCGATGTTCCAGCCTTAAGTTTCTACTTATATGCCAGTAATCGCAATTGGAACTTTTTCACAACTCCACAAGAAAATGCGTGTTTAGGTAAGGCAAATATTTTCTCAAAATACTTGACCATCAATTATAAATTTTTAGGAATGAAGGATAGACGTTGTACTTACGCCAGAGGCAAAGGATTAGGTGGTTCCAGTATGTCCAATAGTTTAAATTATATTCGAGGTAACAAAGAAGATTACGACAGTTGGTTTAGGCAAGGAAATCCCGGATGGGCTTGGGACGACGTTTTTCCATTATTCTTAAAATCCGAAAATGCGAGCTTTGACTACGACCCACGGTATCACCATGGTGGTGGACCCGTAAATGTTGAATTCGGGCGTCCCCAAGATGCACAATCTGAAGCTTACATTGAAGCTAATTTAGAAAGAGGAAGACAGTTGATCGACTACAATGGAGAAACCATGCTTGGTGTCGCACAAACTCAATTCACCACGCTTAACGGAAGAAGGGTTAGTTCCAACAAAGCTTACTTGAAACCAGCCAGGCACCGCAGAAACCTGAAAATCTTAACGCACAGTTATGTTATAAAAATAAACATCGACAAGGCAACCAAAACGGCGACGGGGGTAACTTTCAGCAACGGAAAGCAATTGTTCTTTGCAAGTGCTCGAAAAGAGGTCATTATATCTGCTGGTGCTCTTCAATCGCCTCAAATACTCATGCTGTCCGGGATCGGTGTTCCCAATGAATTACGCAGACACGGAATCGAAACCATTCAACCGCTACCAGTTGGCTATAATTTCATGGATCATAACGGATATTTAGCCTTACTTTTCGACACCAACGTTACAGTTCCGGTGAAAGACTTCAGGGAATACATTCGTGAATATTTGCATGGTTATGGGCCTTTGACATTTGCAGCAAATTCCAAAGCAGTTGCTTGGTACAACTCAAGATTCCAAAACCTTGCAAACCATCCAGACATCGAAGTTCTCGTTATTACATCAAACAATACCGGTAGCCTTACTCAACTATTTAACAACTATGATGACGAAACTTACAATGCAATTTGGAGAGACATCGACCCAACCCGGTGCTTCACGGCATCCTTGTTGTTAATGCACCCCAGGTCTCGTGGGACAGTTAAACTTCGCTCGGCGGATCCATACGATTTTCCACTTATCGATAACAAATTTTACTCCGACCCCAATAACGAAGATATGGAAATTATGTACGAAGGTATCCAAAAAGTTTTAGATTTAATAGATACCCATGCCTTTAGAAGAATTAACGCTCGCCTAAGGCAAACCACCCATCCGAAATGCCGAAACTTCAGAGGATTATCAAAAGAATTCTGGTTCTGCCAGTTGCAATATTTGACGATGCCGTTTTATCATCCTTCTGGAACTTGCAAAATGGGACCCGACCCATTGAAAGGTGCAGTTGTCGACCATAAACTTCGAGTTCACGGTATTAGAAATTTGAGAGTTGCCGATACCAGTATTATGCCCACGCACATGACAGGCCATACTTATGCCCCAGCTCTTATGATTGGCGAAAAAGCAGCTGAATTAATAATGGGGAATAGGAAATAGTAATAATTACCATGTAATTTTAATTTAAGTTTTATTGTAAAAAGTACTCTATTAAATAAAGTATTATAATTTTCTTCTTTAAATTGAAACCAAATTGATTTTCATACCATTTCTGTTTTGTGGACATGTCTGAGATTGCCGTAATCTTCTGGGGTCTTCGAAAAGTTGATTCTGGGTCGAGAAAGTGTTCTATGTAGATATCTTGAGATAACTTAAGTAGAATGATTGGTGTGGACATTAGTTTCCAAATTGATATAGTTTTAGTAATTTATCAGATTGCCCAGGTTGTGCGGCCTAAAGCCCGCACTGATCGGTTTCTGTTCCATATTCTTCCAATATATCAGATTGATAACTTAAAATGGACCAATAGCAGGTGCGTTTCATACAGACAGACAGCATAAAACTGTGAGGGCATCCACAGGACACCCAGCATGGACTGACTCCATTCCACCTAAAAAGGTAAGGTTTGATTTCTTAGGATGGGGGGCACTTACAGTGCAAAATTTTGACCTTGAATTGATTTTACACAAAACTTAGAGGAAAGTTTATCGTTCAATCTTAATCGTACAATCGTAATCGTACAACTGTGCAGGGTTATCTCTACTACTAAACAATTTTCACAACAAAATTTTTATGAAAAAGTAGGCTGGGAACAGCTTTATATAAAAAGGGACAATTAAATTTCCACATCATATCAAACTTACCATTTACAATCGTATTAATTAATTTTGAAGAAACACAATGAACCTACTAGTTTTACTTGGTGTAATTTTCACAACGTTTTCAGTTTTAATTAGTGCTCAAGATGAAGCTGAAATTCAATATTATGTGGATTTAATTACTCGGGAAATCGCTGCAACTGAAAAATATAAACTTGTAGAAGATGCTAACGAATTCAGACCAGTTTCTGAAAATGTTAAAGGTGACTTAATTATTTTCATAATTTTTTTAAATTTAATTATTTTTCTATACATTGGCAGCTTATAAGGAAAAATTTGACTACGTAGTGGTAGGCGCAGGAGCTGCAGGAGCCGTCGTTGCAGCCAGGCTCAGTGAATCTCCAAAAAATAAAGTCCTCCTGATAGAAGCCGGTGGCGACGAAACCGATTTCACCGATATTCCAGGTTTATTTTTCTACTTGTACGCCAGTAACCGCAATTGGAATCATTTTACAACTCCTCAAAAAAATGCTTGTTTAGGTAAAGCAAATTTTTTTCAAAACCTAAACTTCATAAAAGTTGCCATTTTTTAGGAATGCAAGATAAACGTTGCACTTATGCTAGAGGTAAAGGATTGGGTGGTTCCAGTATGTCCAATAGCTTAATGTACGTTAGAGGCAACAAAGAAGATTACGACAATTGGTTCAGGCAAGGCAATCCAGGATGGGCCTGGGATGACGTATTTCCACTATTCTTGAAATCTGAAAACGCAAGTTTTAACTACGACCCACGATATCACCGCAGTGGAGGACCCGTAAATGTTGAATACCGATACCCCGACGATGAACAATATCAAGCTTACATTGACGCTAATTTAGAAACAGGAAGAAAATTCATCGACTACAATGGAAAAAGCATGCTTGGTGTCGGAAAATCTCAATTCACCACAATTAATGGAAGAAGAGTTAGTTCAAATAAAGCTTATTTAAAACCTGCCCGGCAGCGAAAAAATTTGAAAATCTTAACTCACAGTTATGTGGTTAAAGTAAACCTGAAGAAAAGTGGCAAAAAAGCGACTGGAGTAACTTTCAGTTCTGGAAAACAGTTATACTTCGTGAAAGCCCGAAAAGAAGTTATTATTTCAGCAGGTGCGCTTCAATCGCCTCAAATTCTAATGCTGTCTGGAATCGGTGTTCCCGAAGATTTACGCAAACATGGAATTCAAACCATTCAACCGTTATCCGTTGGGTATAATTTACAAGAACACAATGGTTATTTAGCATTACTTTTTGACACCAATACTTCAGTTCCAGTGCAAAGCTTAAGAGAAACCGTCCGAGAATATTTGAATGGTTTGGGGCCTTTGACATTTGCAGCAAATGCTAAAGCAATTTCCTGGTTTGACTCGAAATTCCAAACCCTTGCAAATCATCCAGATATAGAAGTTGTCGTTCTTACATCAAACAACACCGGTGGCGTTACACAACTATTTAACAATTACGATGATGAAACTTACAATGCAATTTGGAGAGATGTTGATCCAACTCGCTCGTTCACTCCATCTGTGTTGTTAATGCACCCCAAATCTCGTGGAACAGTGAAACTTCTGTCAGCAGATCCATACGATTTCCCTTTAATCGATAACAACTTCTACTCCGACCCCAAAAACGAAGATATGGAAATTATGTACGAAGGTATTCAGAAAGTTATGGATTTAATTGACACCCAAGCCTTTAGAAAAATTAACGCTACCCTAAGGCCGACCACACATCCGCAATGCCGAAACTTTGAAGAGTTTTCCAAACAATATTGGTTCTGCCAGTTACGATATTTAACGATGCCATTCTATCATCCAGCTGGAACTTGCAAAATGGGACCCAATCCATTGGACGGTGCTGTGGTCGACCACAAACTTCGAGTTCATGGTATTAAAAATTTGAGAGTAGCCGACACTAGTATTATACCCACGCACATGACAGGCCATACTTATGCCCCAGCTCTTATGATTGGCGAAAAAGCAGCTGAATTAATAATGGGGAATAGGAAATAGTAATAATTACCATGTAATTTTAATTTAAGTTTTATTGTAAAAAGTACTCTATTAAATAAAGATTATAATTTCCTTCTTGAAATTTTTTTCCGACAGGAGGAATTGAATTGAAACTGATGTTCATACTTGGATAACTTCTCAGCAGTACACAATCAGGTGTCACTTCCATTTATTGAGTTAAAAATATTGATTTTTATGCCACTGTTTCTTAATATCTACTTTGTGGACATGTCTGGGATTGCCATAATCTTCGGGGGTCCTCGTAAAGTTGATTCCGGGTCTAGATCTTCAGATAACTTATTTCTCTAATGTCTGCCCAACCATTGCACCAGGCAGAGCTCGATATCTCCTTCATCTAACAAGTTGAATGATTAGTGTGTCCATTAATTTACAAATTGATAAAAAGTTTATCGCGGAAAAGAAAATTGTCCAAAAAAATATGGTTAGGTTAAGGGTTTATTAATAAGCAGATTGCCCAAGTTGTGCGGCCTAAAACCCGCACTGATCGGATTCTCTTCCATAACCTCCCAGTATTTCAGGACATTCCAGTTCATAAATTTGTGAGGGCATCCACAGACACCCAGCATGGATTGGCTCCATTCTACCTAAAAGGGTAAGCTTTGATTTCATAGGATGGGAAAATTTTGACCTTGAATTAATTTGGAATTTTACCCAAAACTTAAAGCAGAGTTTATCGTTCCATCTTAATCGTACAATCGTAATCGTACCACTGTTCAAGGTTTACTCTATCTATCTAGGTATCTATCAAGGTTATTTTTGTGAAAAGGTAGGCTGGCACATTTTTATATAAAAAGGGACAATTAAATTTCCACATCATATCAAACTTACCATTTACAATCGTATTAATTAATTTAGAAAAAACACAATGAACCTACTAGTTTTACTTGGTGTAATTTTCACAACGTTTTCAGTTTTAATTAGTGCTCAAGATGAAGCTGAAATTCAATATTATGTGGATTTAATTACTCGGGAAATCGCTGAAACTGAAAATTATAAAATTGTAGAAGACGCTAACGAATTCAGACCAGTTTCTGAAAAAGTTAAAGGTGACTTAATTATTTTTATAATTTTTTTACACTTAATTATTTTTCTATACATTGGCAGCTTATAAGGAAAAATTTGACTACGTAGTGGTAGGCGCAGGAGCTGCAGGGGCCGTCGTTGCAGCCAGGCTTAGTGAATCTCCAGAAAATAAAGTCCTTCTGATAGAAGCCGGTGGCGACGAAACCGATTTCACCGATATTCCAGCCTTATTTGTCTACTCGTATGTCAGTAACCGCAATTGGAATCATTTTACAACTCCTCAAAAAAATGCTTGTTTAGGTAAAGCAAATTTTTTCAAAAACCTCAACTTTATAAAAGTTTCCTTTTTTTAGGTATGAAAGACAGACGTTGCACTTATCCTAGAGGTAAAGCATTGGGTGGTTCCAGTATATCCAATAGCTTAATGTACGTTAGAGGCAACAAAGAAGATTACGACAATTGGTTCAGGCAAGGAAATCTAGGATGGGCCTGGGATGACGTATTTCCACTATTCTTGAAATCTGAAAATGCAAGCTTTAACTACGACCCACGCTATCACCGCAGTGGAGGACCTGTTAATGTTGAATACAGATACCCCGACGATGCACAATATCAAGCTTACATAGATGCCAATTTGGAAAAAGGAAGAAAATTCATCGACTACAATGGAAAAACCATGGTTGGCGTCGGAAAAACTCAATTCACCACAATTAATGGAAGAAGGGTTAGTTCGAACAAAGCTTATTTAAAGCCTGCCGGGCAGCGAAAAAATTTGAAAATCTTAACTCACAGTTATGTGGTTAAAGTAAACCTGGGGAAACGTGGCAAAAAAGCGACTGGAGTAACTTTCAGTTCTGGAAAACAGTTATACTTCGTGAAAGCCCGAAAAGAAGTAATTATTTCTGCAGGTGCGCTTCAATCACCTCAAATTCTAATGCTGTCTGGAATCGGTGTTCCCGAAGATTTACGCAAACATGGAATTCAAACCATTCAACCGTTATCCGTTGGGTATAATTTACAAGAACACAATGGTTATTTAGCGTTACTGTTTGACACCAATACTTCAGTTCCAGTGCAAAGCTTAAGAGAAACCGTACGAGAATATTTGAATGGTTTGGGGCCTATGACATTTGCTGCAAATGCTAAAGCAATTTCCTGGTTTGACTCGAAATTCCAAACCCTTGCAAATCATCCAGATATAGAAGTTGTCGTTCTTACATCAAACAACACCGGTGGCATTACCCAACTATTTACCAATTACGATGATGAAACTTACAATGCTATTTGGAGAGATGTCGATCCAAAGCGCTCGTTTACGACACCATTAGTATTAATGCACCCCAGATCTCGTGGAACAGTGAAACTTCGGTCAGCAGATCCATACGATTTCCCTTTAATCGATACGAACTTCTACTCCGACCCCAAAAACGAAGATATGGAAATTATGTACGAAGGTATTCAGAAAGTTATGGATTTAATTGACACCCAAGCCTTTAGAAAAATTAACGCTACCCTAAGGCCGACCACACATCCGCAATGCCGAAACTTTGAAGAGTTTTCCAAACAATATTGGTTCTGCCAGTTACGATATTTAACGATGCCATTCTATCATCCAGCTGGAACTTGCAAAATGGGACCCAATCCATTGGACGGTGCTGTTGTCGACCACCAACTTCGAGTTCATGGTATTAAAAATTTGAGAGTAGCCGACACGAGTATTATACCCACGCACATGACAGGCCATACTTACGCCCCAGCTCTTATGATTGGAGAAAAAGCAGCTGAATTAATAATGGGGGAAAGTAGAACATAATAATTACCATGTTGTTTAAGTATTAAATATAATGTAAACGTCCATAACATCTAAGTATTAAAACAAAAAATTTCTGATTTACTTTCTGAACCTTGTAATTGCCGATCTAGGTGATAGTCCGGCTTCCAGTACATTTATTGTAAGTTCTCGCTTTAATGTAATAAATTTGATGATGCCATTTATGATGTTGATATCGGGGGTTCTGTTGTTTGTAACTGGAATATAGGTACTCTAAATAGGAAAATAGGATACTCCTGCAAAAGCTACGGAAGATCCACGTTCATTCAACTGCGCGGAGCCTGAAAAACACGAGGAAGCTGAAAGAGGTCGACCTCGACGTGTTAACCGACGAGGAGGAACTCCTAGGAGCTTCAAGGTATACATCGAGGATGACGACTTTATTACCGTCCGGTCGCCGAGGCCGACCTATGGAAGCACACAGATGGCGGATCTGACAGCCTTTTCTTAGGAATTTATTACCCCTTGATGTTTTTTTTTAATTTTCTATTGAGTATAAACTGAAATTTTTTTACATTTTTTAAGATTTCATGATTTAATATCTGAAAAAGTAATTTCGATATCCTAAATACCAGTGATTCCAGTGAACCCAACCAATTTCTTACATTTTCGAGAAATTTCCAGTGATTTCAAAAGAATTCCAAAGATTTTCAAGAATTTCAATGAGTTCTAAGGAATCGCAAAGAATTCCAGAGAATTCCAGTAATTTCCAAGGAATTCTTGAGATTTTCAATGATTTTCTAGGAATTCCAGAAATTTCCATGAAACCCTTGAAATAAATTTAACATTCATTTATATTTTTTACTACTTAATGATTTAATTTGTGGGAAAGTAATTTCAATAGTCCAAATACTAGTTATTCCAGAGGACCAAATCAATTACATAGATTTTCGAGAAATATCAATGAACTCCAAGAAATTCATGGGATTTCAAAAGAATTCCAATGATTTTCAAGAATTTTAATGAGTTCTAAGCAATCTTAGGGAATTACAAAAAATTCCAGTAATTTCCAAGGAATTCTAGAGATTTTCAATGATATTCTATGAATTCCGGGGATTTCCAAAGATTTCCATGAAACACTTGAAATAAATTTAAGTTTTATTTATATTTTTTACTATTTAATGATTTAATATGTGAAAAGTAAATTTCAGTAGTCCAAATACCATCACTTATTTCAGTGAACCCAATCAATTTAATAGATTTTTGAGAAATTTCAATGAATTCCAAGGAATTTCAAAGATTTCAAAAATATTCCATAGATTTTCAAAAGTTTTAATGAGTTTTAAGAAATCGCAGAGAATTTTAAAAGAATTCCAGTAATTTCTAAGAAATTCTAGGGATTTCCAATGATTTTCTAGGAATTCCAGAGATTTCCAAGAATTTCCATAAAACCATTGAAATAAATCGATCTTTTATTTAAATTTTTACGATTTAATGATTTAAAATGAGAAAAAGTAATTTCAATAGCCTAAATACCAGTGATTCCATTGAACCAACCAATTTCTTAAATTTTCGAGAAATTTCAATGAACTCCAATGAATTCCTGCGATTTCATAAGAATTCCAATGATTTTCAAAAATTTTAATAAGTTCTAATGCATCGCATCGAGGGAATTCCGGTGATATTCAAGAAATTCTAGAGATTTCCAAGAATTTCCATGAATCCCTTGAAATAAATTGAACTTTTATTTGCGTTTTTTACGACTTTATGATTTCTAATGTGCAAAAGTAATTTCAATTGTACAAATACCAGTTATTCTAGTCTTCTTCTTGTAGTCCTTCTCCTATCGGAGGTTGGACATCATCATGACTATCTTCACCTTGTTAACAGCTGCTCTAAACAATTCCGTGCTGCTGCAGCCAAACCATTCGCGCAGGTTCTTCAGCCACGATATTCGACGCCTACCAACACTTCTCTTTCCCTTTATCTTTCCCTGCATGATAAGTTGCAAGATGGCATATTTTGGGCCTCTCATAACATGTCCCAAGTATTCAAGCTTTCTCCTCTTAATAGATGTTAATATTTCACAGTTTTTGTTCATTTTTTTTAACACCTCGACATTGGTAACTCTATCTGTCCATGGTATACGCCACATTCTGCGGTAGCACCACATTTCGAATGCTTCCAATCTTTTTATTTGAAGTTGTTTGAGGGTCCATTGCTTCAACTCCGTACAGTAGAGTGGAAAACACGTAGCAGCGAAGTATTCTGGTTCGCAGTTCCAGTCCGATGTCCCGGTTATTATATTATTCTAGTGAACCCAACCAATTTCATAAATTTTTGAGAAATTTCAATGATTTTCAAGGAATTCCAATGATTTTCTAGAATTCCAATTAGTTCTAAGGAATCGCAGAGAATTCCAAAGAATTTCAGTGATTTCCGAAGAATTTTAGAGATTTCCAATGGTTTTCTAGGAATTCCATAGATTTCCAAAGGTTTCCATAAATTGTAAATCCATATTTCCAAATAATTCTAAATATTTCTATGTAAATTCCAACCATGTTTACAAAATTCTTTTGGAAAAACCCCTTAATGTTCCTTTTTTTAGTTTCTACTGAACATAAATTAAACTTTTTACATTTTTTAAGTTTTAATTAAACAAGAAACGCTTAAAACATCCCCTTACGGTAAGGTTTTCTCAAAATTCTTACGCAATTAATGGAGATCTCTTTGGAATTAAATCGATAAGCTTCTTTTTGCTTCTTCTACTTTTTCTACTAATTTTACTAATTCCTAAATTTTTCAGTGATTGACTTGATATCTCAAGTTCAATTTTACCAATTAACTTCAAATTTAATGTATATCTTCAGTACTATATATTGCTAAATTAGTAAGTAAAAATTACTTTACATAAAAAAAAATGTAAAAGTCTGTTTTTGCATTTTCAACTTTTTTCAATTTTTTCAATTTTTCAATTTTTTCAACGGCATGGTATTCTGGAATAGAATAAAACAGCCCATCTTTTATTTACTTAAAAATCGTTTTAACAATTTATGCAATAATTATTATTATCATATAAGCTATTAATAAAACCGATGTGTTATTGCAAAATAATTTTTAATTGTAAAATAATCTTATCAACAAATTATTTAAATGGTGTTTGTTATTAGAAATTAATTAATTTTCCTGGATTTGAGTGACACTTGTTATAGTTATTTCTTGTTATTTGTAACTTAAGCTTGTAATTTAAGCTTGATTTTAGTAAAAATAGAATAAATTATTAAATGCCAAAATGGCGTTCATATTGTTAGCTTTATATTAAGATTTATATTATAATTTATACAAATTTTACGATGTGAAGCAAAACAAGCTGTTGTTGTAAACATAAACTTTATGTAGATACTACATAAATTATAATTTCGTAAAAGAATAAATATTTAATATGCCATTTTCTTTATTAATAATTAGACCAGAGCTAAGCTTGCCGCACAGACGCCGACGCCGCGCCGCCACAAAAATCGTATTTTGTAAACCTTAGTTTGAAGAAAAAAATGACTGAATGAAAAACTGAAAATCCAACTTAATTGTAATTTCATAAAAGGTCCCTACCAATCTTTTTGCATTTTTTTGAACAATATACTTTTTATTATCTAAGCAACTGAATTACGTTATCTCTTGTTAATTACATAGCAATAGAATAATTATTTGATAAGGCGATTTGTGTGATTACTTAAGTTATTCTGTACGCGTAAATGCATGAAAAAGTAAACTTAGACAGCTTAATGCAAAGAAGAGCAACAATCATAACAAAGTTACCACTATAAATTGAAAAGTTTGCAATCGGATTAGTTCATTTTGTTTATATCAAAATGAACTCATTACTTCTACTCAGCTTACTTTTTATCAATTTTTCGATTTTTGTCAACAGCCAAAATGAAGCCGAAATTCAATATTACATGGATTTAATTACTCGAGAAATCGCTGCAGCGGATGAATACGAAATTATAGAAAACGCCAACGAGTTTAGGCCAATATCCGGGAACATTCAAGGTAAGCTTTTGATTTTTGTTGTAGTTAATTTTGTATACATATATTTTTTTCAGAATATCCGGAAATATTTGACTACATAGTAGTAGGTGCCGGAGCTGCAGGGGCCGTCGTTGCGGCCAGGCTTAGTGAATCTCCAAGAAATAAAGTTCTTCTGTTAGAAGCCGGAGGTGATGAAACCGACTTCAGCGATATTCCAGCCTTAAGCTTCTACTTGTATGCCAGTCGTCTCAATTGGAACTTTTTCACAACCCCTCAAAAAAACGCGTGTTTAGGTACGACAAAATTTGTATATATAATAAATTTAGCATTATTTCATGATGTCTTTCAGGAATGAAAGGTAGCCGTTGTACTTACCCAAGAGGCAAAGGATTGGGTGGTTCCAGTATATCCAATAGCTTAATGTATGTTAGGGGAAACAAAGAAGATTACGACAATTGGTTCAGGCAGGGAAATCCAGGATGGGCCTGGGATGATGTGTTTCCATTGTTCCTGAAATCTGAAAATGCAAGCTTTGACTATAACCCACACTATCATCGCAGTGGTGGACCCGTAAATGTTGAATACGGACGTCCAGATGACGAACAATATCAAGCTTACGTTGATGCCAATTTAGAGAAAGGAAGAGACTTCATCGACTACAATGGAGAAACCATGGTTGGCGTCGGAAAATCTCAATTCACCACAATCAATGGAAGAAGAGTTAGTTCGAATAAGGCTTACTTGAAACCTGCCAGACACCGAAGTAACTTGAAAATCTTAACTCATAGTTATGTAGTTAAAGTAAACATTCAGAAAGGAAGTAAAACGGCTACTGGAGTAACTTTCAGTTACGGAAAGGAATTATACTGCGTAAGTGCGCGAAAAGAAGTTATTCTGTCTGCAGGTGCTCTCCAAACACCTCAAATTTTACTGCTATCTGGAGTTGGTCCCCCTGATAATTTACGCAGACATGGAATCCAAACCATCCAGCCGTTAGCTGTGGGAAGAAATTTACAAGATCATAATGGTTACATGGCGTTACTTTTTGATACTAACACTTCGGCTCCGGTAAAAGGCTTAAGAGAAGACGTTCGGGAATATTTGAATGGTTATGGGCCGCTGACATTCGCAGCCAATTCAAAAGCGATTTCCTGGTTTGACTCAAATTATCAAAGTCTTCCAAACCATCCAGATCTAGAAGTTCTTATCCTTACAGCAAATAACACTGGTAGCGTTACTCAACTGTTTAATAATTACGATGACGAATGTTACAATGCGATTTGGAGAGATGTCGATCCAACGCGCTCGTTTACGACATCTTTAGTATTAATGCACCCCAGATCTCGTGGAACCGTTAAACTTCGCTCGGCAGATCCATATGAATTTCCACTGATCGATAACAACTTTTACTCCGACCCCGATAACGAAGATATGGAGATTATGTATCAGGGCATACAGAAAATTTTAGACTTAATAGATACAGATGCTTTTAGAAGAATTAACACGCAGCTAAGGCCAACCACGCATCCAAAATGCCGGAACTTTGAAGAGTTTTCCAAACAATATTGGTTCTGCCAGTTGCGATATTTGACGATGCCCTTTTACCATCCTGCTGGAACTTGCAAAATGGGACCCAATCCGTTCGACGGTGCTGTTGTCGACCACAAACTTCGAGTTCATGGTATTAAAAATTTGAGGGTTGCCGATACGAGCATTATACCCACGCACATGACCGGCCACACTTACGCTCCAGCGCTTATGATTGGAGAAAAAGCAGCTGAACTAATAATGGAGAGAAGAAAACATTAAAAAAAAATTTAATTATTTTATTAAAGGGAGTAGATAAAAACTTAATAAAACTTTATAGAGTAATTGCTTTTAATTATTATAGTAAATACTAGATACTAATCTTTTACAACTGCTAATTGAAAATTTTAATGATTCAATTTGCCAATCGGTTTGATTAATATAAAAAGTGCCGCTTAAGGCGGTACTTGAAGAATTACTGATATTATTTCATATAAAAAATACATCAACTTGATAAAAAGCATTGCTGTTATTCAGTGTATTAATTCTTGACATTATTATAATATTTATGACTGTCCGAGATGAGTCACCATTAATCGAAATTCACCATAATATTAATTCAAAAAATATTATAATTATCGTTCGCCGTAATTTTTAATATAAGCATCCTAAGAATTTTTGCAAGAAAAGGAAAGAAACTGAAAATCTTCAATTTTCCAGATTGGGGTAGCTCAGGGTGATAGGGTGAGTCCTAGCGTAAAGCCAAGCACTCAACTTATTTAGTCTTCACTTTTCGATCTAGAACAGTTTCTTTTGCAGTTTTTCGATATTTGGACAAAATTTCCCCCCAGTATAATAATAATTTTCATTCCATTTTTTTTAAATATCTTAACCGATAGAAACGGTATCGTAAAAGTCAAACTATTAATTATATTTTGTATTATTTCACTGTATAAATCATAAAATTATAAATATTTTTTAACATAAATTATTATAATATATAGGTATATTTTTGACGACTTTTAAACGACAAAATGCGTAAAAGCATAAAAATTTCAATTATATATAATATTTTTATGAATTTGCATTATCATTGTGATCTAAGGTCATAATTTTGCTAAGGCCCCTATTCTGCATTTTAAAATTTTCTTTAATTTAACGATTATTTGATGATCCACTCATTAGATGAAAACAAGTTGTAAACTTCCAATTAGAATTTCAAGGTCTGATTATAAAATTTCATTATATATAACAAACTAAATGTATACTACGTTTAGCCAACCAATTATTATATTGACTAATCATGTTTTTTCTTAGACGTTCAAATTATACGAAGGAACTGGGAAAGTTCAGGTAAAAAATTTCTAACCTCACACGTACTTACCTGTGCGACCACGAAAAATAAATTTTGAATTTTAAATGAACTTCGATTTTCATCTAATTTTCAAAATTTATTCAATATATTAATCTCCAGACTGCAATAATCAAATTGTGGTTATGCGGTTTCCAGAATCTAGGAAAAACGTTGAACTTACTCGGTCAATTATTTTTAATTTTTAATTAATTATGCGATGTTCGTTTTCAATTGTTTACGAATGTAACGATAAGTTTGGTACTTCACCCAATCTAAATGCAGATGTACAATTATTACGCATTTTTTCCGTTAAGGGAATACCAATATGTGATTGAATTTCTTAACTTGACTTAATCAATTTCCGTTTATGATAAAATTTACTTAACAAAACTGTTAATAATTATCAAATAAACTATAAATAAAACCAATGTGGTATTGCAAAATATTTTTCAAACCTGAAATTATCACATATTTTTTATCAACAAATTAATTGATAGGTATCCGTTCCAATTTTTTAAATTAAAAAATTACTACGTATTTGTAGAAATACTTTTAAATCTCATCAAATTAATAATTGCAGGGACGAACTGGCTACAGAGGTCACCGAGGTACAACCGGTAGGCAGGTACACAATTGGAACCGGTTCAACAGATTCGCCAGTTTAAATAATTCTATAAAATTTTAAGTAATTTTAATAATAACTAGTCGTAATTATAAAAATTCTCAATGTGCCCATGAAGAGGGAGAGCTGTTATTTTACAATTTTTAAAATTTTTAACAAAGGCAAAATCAGCATTTTGCTAAAAATTATTTTATTATCTCTCCAGTCGTTATCTTTCGTTAATTCCGTAAAAATTAACAGTTAATAATTTGACCATGTTTTGCTATTTTTGCGATTAAGTTATTCCCCACCAGGAAAACGCATGAAAATGTAAGCCTGGACAGCTGAATATAAAAACGAGCAATTGAATTCTCACATCATAAGGTGAAAAACTTTGAATCGGAATAGTAAATTTTGAAATTAACAAAATGAACCTGCCGGTTTCACTTTGCTTATTTTCTTTAAATTTTTTGGTTTTCGTCAGTGGTCAAGATGAGGGTGATATTAGATATTACATGGATTTAATCAGTCGAGAGATCGCTGCAACGGAAAACTACGAAATAACAGAACATGCAAACGAATTCAGACCCCTTTCTGAAAAAGTTCGAGGTAAGTAAAACTGTTTTTTGAAATTTTTGAGTTTTTAATTTTCTTTTTTATTCAGAATATCAGGAAAAATTCGACTACATAGTGGTAGGTGCAGGAGCTGCAGGGGCCGTCGTGGCAGCCAGGCTTAGCGAATCCCCAAAAAATAAAGTTCTTCTGATAGAAGCCGGTGGTGACGAAAACGATTTTACCGATATTCCATCCCTGAGTTACTACCTGTATGCCAGTAATTACACTTGGAACTTTTTCACAACCCCTCAAGAAAATGCGTGTTTAGGTAAGGCAAAATATTTTTCTGAAACATATTCAGAATTAATTATCTGATTTTTTATTAGGAATGAGGGGTCAACGTTGTACTTACCCCAGAGGCAAAGGATTGGGAGGTTCCAGTATTAGCAACAGCTTAAATTATGTTAGGGGCAACAAAGAAGATTACGATAGTTGGTTCAGACAGGGAAATCCAGGATGGGCCTGGGACGATGTATTTCCATTGTTTTTGAAATCGGAAAATGCAAGTTTTAATTATGATCCTAGATATCATCGCAGTGGCGGACCTGTAACCGTTGAATACGAACGACCCGAAGATGCACAATATCAAGCTTACATTGAAGCCAATTTGGAAAAAGGAAGAGACTTCATCGACTACAATGGAGAAACCATGCTGGGCGTTGGAAAAACTCAGTTTACCACAATTAACGGAAGAAGAGTAAGTACGAACAAGGCATATTTGAAACCTGCCAGGTATCGCAGAAATTTGAGAATCCTAACTCACAGTTATGTTATAAAAATAAATATCGACAAAGCTACCAAAACGGCGACGGGGGTAACTTTCAGCAACGGAAGGCAGTTATACTCCGTAAGAGCACGAAAAGAGGTCATTATTTCTGCTGGTGCTCTTCAGTCGCCTCAAATTTTAATGTTGTCTGGAATTGGCGTTCCTAATGATTTACGCAAACATGGGATGGAAACCATTCAGCCGTTATCTGTTGGCTATAACTTACAAGACCACAATGGTTATTTAGCCTTAATTTTTGACAGCAATGTTACGACCCCAGTAAAAGGCTTAAGGGAAGACGTTCGAGAGTATTTGAACGGTTATGGGCCGTTTACATTTGCAGTTAATTCAAAAGCAATAGCTTGGTTCGATTCGAGATATCAAACCCTTGCAAACCATCCCGATATTGAAGTTATTATTGTTACACCAAACAACACCGGTAGCATCACCCAGTTGTTTAACAACTACGATGACGAAAGTTTCAATGCAATTTGGAGAGATATCGATCCAACTCGGTCGTTTACCACGTCTTTGTTGCTAATGCATCCCAGATCTCGTGGAACTGTTAAACTTCGCTCGGCGGATCCATACGATTATCCTTTAATCGATAACAAGTTCTACTCTGACCCTAACAACGAAGATATGGAAATTATGTACGAAGGCATTCAAAAGGTTTTGGACTTGATAAACTCCCACGCCTTTAGAAAAATCAACGCCCGCCTAAGGCCAACCACGCATCCAAAATGCCGAAACTTCGTAGAATTTTCAAGAGACTATTGGTTCTGTCAGTTGCAATATTTGACCATTCCCTTTTATCATCCAATTGGAACTTGTAAAATGGGACCCAACCCGTTCAACGGTGCAGTTGTCGACCACAAACTTCGTGTACATGGTATTAGAAATTTGAGAGTTGCCGATACCAGTATCATGCCAACGCAGATGACAGGCCACACTTATGCCCCAGCGATCATGATTGGAGAAAAAGCAGCTGAATTAATCATGGGGAAAAAATAAACAATAATTACCAAAGATATTTTCAATTAAGTGTTAAGTTTATTCCTATTATGTATTAAATAAAGTATTTTAACTATTTTGTTTTAATTTAAACCGCGAATAAAAATAATCCGCGAATGAAAATTTCGATTAAGCAATTATTTTTGCATGAAAAACAAGGTGCCCCCGTTATTTCCGAGTTCGGTTACTTGTTAGGATTTTTTCTGTGCAGCATTTCGAGCAGAGACAGGAAATCCCACGAAGAGGTTAAGGAATTCCAAGTAACTTAATTAACATAACGTATGTTTATTAACGTACTGTCTGCTTTTACTAATTTTTGTTTAAAATATAAGCCGGACGTTTTACGCAAAAATATATGTGAAAAACATTTTCTTTAAATTATTATCGTATGAATTAAAATAATATTGCTTTCTTTATTCTTGAATTTTGTAAAGCCAATTAATTTGATCAAGTTTCGCGATGACTATGATCAACTTAGGATATTCCCCACAAAAAAAAATCTATAAAAAAGTAAACATGGACCGGTTAATATAAAATCGCGCAAATGAATTCTCACATCAGAATCTACTTCAACAGCAAGTGGAAAGGTTTTGATAAAAAAAGTGATTTCTGAAGTAAACAAAATGAAACTACCAGTTTTATTTTGTTCATTTTTTATAAATATTTTGGTTTTCGTTAGTGGTCAAGATGAAGATGAAATTAGATATTATACGGATTTAATTACACGAGAGACCGCTTCATTTCGAGATTACGAAGCGGTAGAAAATGCTAACGAGTTTAGGCCACTTTCCGAAAAAGTTTCAGGTAACTTAAATTGTTTTTTAATTTCATAAACAAGTTATTTACTTCATTTACGTTTTTTAAGTTTGAAATTATTTGATATATTTTTACAGCGTATCCGGAAACCTTTGACTATATAGTAGTGGGTGCAGGAGCTGCTGGAGCTATTGTTGCAGCCAGGCTTAGTGAATCTTCAAATAATAAAGTTCTTCTGTTGGAGGCCGGAGGTGATGAAAGCGATTTCACCGATATTCCATCCTTCAGTTACTACCTGTACACCAGTAGTTATACTTGGAAATTTTTCACAACTCCTCAAACCAAAGCGTGTTTAGGTGAGGCAAAAGGCTTTCTAAAATTATATTCCAATTATTAATTTTGATATTTATTTAGGAATGAAGGGTAAACGTTGTGCTTGTCCAAGAGGTAAAGGATTGGGTGGATCCAGCATTGTAAACAGCTTAAATTACGTTAGGGGTAACAAAGAAGATTATGACCATTGGTTCAGACAAGGAAATCCAGGATGGGCCTGGGACGATGTGTTTCCATATTTTTTGAAATCTGAAAATGCTACTTTCAATTATGATCCTCGCTATCATCGCAGGGGTGGACCTGTCTCTGTTGAGTACGATCGTCCCATGGATGCACAATTTCAAGCTTATATTGATGCCAATTTAGAAAAAGGCAGAAACTTTATCGACTACAACGGGAAAACCATGATCGGCGTTGGAAAAACTCAATTCGCTACAGTCAGAGGAAGAAGAGTCAGCTCGAACAAAGCTTACCTGAAGCCTGCCAGATACCGCAGAAACTTGAAAATTTTAGCTCATAGTTATGTTGTTAAAGTGAACATCCAAAAAGGAACCAAAATAGCAACTGGTGTAACTTTCAGTAACGGAAAGCAGTTATACTCTGTGTCAGCCCGAAAGGAAGTTATCATTTCTGCTGGTGCGTACCAAAGCCCGCAAATTTTAATGTTGTCTGGAATTGGTCGTCCGGAAGATTTAAGCAAACATGGAATCGAAACCATTCAACCGTTATCTGTTGGCTATAATTTACAAGATCACAACGGTTATTTAGCGTTGCTCTATGAAACCAACGTTTCAACTCCAGTAAACGGCTTAAGACAAGATGTTCGGGATTATTTGAATGGTTTTGGGCCTTTTACGTTTGCGGTTAGTTCAAAAGCAATTGCTTGGTTTGATTCAAGCTACCAAACCGTTCCGAACTATCCAGATATAGAACTAATCATAGTTACACCAAACAACACCGGACCCATGACCCAAATGTTTAACAACTACGATAACGAAACTTACAATGCAATTTGGAGAGATGTCGATCCAACTCGGACGTTTACCACGTCTTTGTTGTTAATGCATCCGAGATCTCGTGGAACTGTTAAACTTCGGTCGGCGGATCCATACGATTTTCCTTTAATCGACAATAAGTTCTACTCGGATCCTAAAAACGAAGATATGGAAATTATGTATCAAGGTATCCAGAAATCCTTGGACCTCGTAAACTCACAAGCCTTTAGAAAAATTAACGCCCGCCTAAGGCCAACCACGCATCCAAAATGCCAAAGCTTTAAACAATTTTCCAAGAAATATTGGTTCTGTCAGTTGATGTATTTGACTATTCCGTTTTATCATCCGTCTGGAACTTGCAAAATGGGCCCCAATCCATCAAAAGGTGCAGTGGTGGACCACCAACTTCGAGTTCACGGTATCAGGAATTTGAGAGTTGCCGATACCAGTATTATGCCCACACAGGTGACAGGTCACACATACGCCCCAGCGATGATGGTAGGAGAAAAAGCAGCTGCGTGGATTATGAGCAAAAGTTAAAAATAATTACTATGTAATTTTCAATTGAGTTTTAAATTATTTTGTAAATAAATTATTCATAAGTTGTAAATAAAGTATTTTTTAATTGAAAATTGTCTATTAGCTCATCAAATACAATGAACAATTGAAAATCAAAATGATTAATACGTGAAGAGTGTCCCTTTAAGAGGTAGGTACTTTAGGGATTACTGACTTCAGTTGAAATGAGTATTAAAAACACTTTAAATTAATAATAATAAATAGTAATTTAGATATGACATTGCCATTATTAAACTATTTTAATTTATTTATTTTTAAACAACAATAGGTTCGGACGTCTAAAATATGTCTAGATAACTTTGGAAAACATCAAAAGCTGTGTACTGGAAGAACCCTTGAATTCTTTTGTTTTATGAGGAGGAAAACTGAACTCTTCTGCATTTCTACAATACAAAAAATTTCCCGAGGCCCAACTGAACTCGAAAATGATGAAATTCAAATGGTGGGATCCGAGATTTGCCAATGTCAGGGGTTGTGAAAACGGCTCGGAGCCGCCCGAAGGGCTTGCTAAGTTAATCAATAATCGGATTTTACTCTGAAGCGGTTTCCCACGTCCGTCAGTGGGGCTCTCCCCACCTAAATCCAGATCGCTAGACCCAGGCACCGCACACGGACCGGCAATTGAGTTGCTTTCTAAAACTAACATCAACTTAAACTTGTAAAATTTACATCAAAAAGTCGATTTTCAAAATTAAATTGTGAAGTATCCGTTGGGCCGACTTTGTTTATCCTTACCTCATAAGAATGCTTAAAATAACTTACTTATTAATACTCATAAGTGACCACAGAAGGCGCCATTGGTGGTTACCAGGATGACCTGCTACACTGACTATCTCTATAGTAAATTTAATTTTTTCGTTGTAAAAACTAACCACATTTAGCCATCTGTAACCACAGGCTAACTAACAAATTAAGTGTTATTAAAAATATACTCTAGTTTGAAAAGTACATCTAAATTATAATAATTAAAAAAAAATAATAAAACTCTACACAAAAGGCACACTTTATATCCTAGTAAAACAATATACTATCACAACAATTTGAAGAAATCAATTATTTTTTAATTTTAGTTTTAGTTTTTTTTTTCAGCAGGAAACTGAATTTTGAATAAAATTGTTCAACTATTCAGGAAAAAAGTCACGTTATATTAACGTTATTTTTTTAATCGGTCGGCGGCCTGATATTACTAATAAATCACATTATTAATTATGTCATACTGATGACCAATTTGCGGCGTTATGATTATGGTACTTTTTAGCACCATAAAAAGATCGGTTTTCCTTCTATAAATTATTGATAAGACCGAAATAAACTAATTTTATATTAGATTAAGTTTTTAATTATCTTACCAAATAAACAATAAAAGTCAAAATTTTATTCAATCTTTTATTTTTGGGATTTAATCTTCCAATTTTCTGTCAATCTGTTAGAAGTTGGAAGGGACAGGTCCAGCCACAAACTCTACCACCATAATATGCTGCTACCAGCTGACAATTCTAATCTTATTACCATTAATTATTAATGTGAATTACCGCGAATTAAAATTTTGATTAACTAAATCCGCGAATCAATATTTCGATTAGGAAATCATTTTCGGATTTAGAAAAGAAAAGTATGGGCCTTTCTTTCCAAGCTCATCTACCCATTAGAAATTCTTCGGTACAGCATACCAAAAATTTCCAGAAAACCTCCAGATAAGCTTTCGGACTTCCAAATAAATTTTATACAAATAGGTAGCAGTTCCTAAGCTCATCGATGAACTTAAAACGTATATTTTTCGCAACTTTTGTTTACTTTGATTAAATTATTTTATAATCTAAGGAAATATCATTATCTCTCGTCAATTACGTACTAACAGCAAAATAATTTGATAAAGTTGTGATTTGTGTGATTAATTGAAGTTATTCCCCACCAGAAAATCACATAAAAAATTAAGCCTGGGCAGCTTAATATAAATCCAGCAACAGAATTTTCTCATCACAACAAACTTAAACAGCAAGTAAAAAGTTTTGAAATAGAGCAGTGATTTTGACATAAACGAAATGAAACTGCAAGTTTTATTTTGTTTATTTTTTATAAATTTTTCGGTTTTCGTTAGTGGTCAGGATGAAGCTGAAATTAGATATTACATGGATTTAATTAATCGAGAGATCGATGCTACGAAAGATCACGAAATAGTGGAAAATGCTAACGAATTTCGGCCACCTTCTGAAAAAGTTCTAGGTAACTTAAATTGTTATTTTTTTAAATTTAAATTATTTTATGTATTCTTGCAGATTACCCGGAAAAATTTGACTACATAGTAGTTGGTGCAGGAGCTGCAGGGGCCGTCGTAGCAGCCAGGCTTAGTGAATCTCCCAAAAATAGAGTTCTTCTGTTGGAAGCCGGAGGTGATGAAAGCGATTTCACCGATATTCCATCCTACAGTTACTACCTGTATGCCAGTAATTACACTTGGAACTTTTTCACAACTCCCCAAGACAATGCCTGTTTAGGAATGAAGGGTAGACGTTGTACTTATCCAAGAGGAAAGGGATTGGGTGGTTCCAGTATTATAAACAGCTTAAACTATGTTAGAGGTAACAAAGAAGATTATGACAATTGGTTCAGGCAAGGAAATCCAGGATGGTCCTGGAACGATGTATTTCCTTTATTTTTGAAATCCGAAAATGCAAGTTTTAACTATGATCCTCGCTATCATCGCAGTGGTGGACCCGTCACAGTTGAATACGAACGCCCAGAGGATGCACAATATCAAGCCTACGTTGAAGCTAATTTAGAAAAAGGAAGAACCTTCATCGACTACAATGGAGAAACCATGCTTGGTGTTGGAAAAACTCAATTCACTACAATCACAGGAAGAAGAGTTAGTACAAACAAAGCATACTTAAAACCTGCCAGCCACCGCAGCAACTTGAAAATCTTAACTCATAGTTATGTGGTTAAAGTAAACATCACGAAAGGATCCAAAAAAGCCAGAGGTGTAACTTTCAGTAACGGAAAGCAGTTATATTCCGTATCAGCCCGAAAAGAAGTTATTATATCTGCTGGTGCTTTTCAATCCCCGCAAATTTTAATGTTGTCTGGAATCGGTCTTACAAAAGATTTAAGCAAACATGGAATCGAAACCATTCAGTCGTTATCTGTTGGCTATAACTTACAAGAACACAATGGTTACTTAGCATTACTCTTTGAAACCAACGCTACAACACAAGTAAAAGGCTTAAGGGAAGACGTTCGGGAATATCTGAACGGTTATGGGCCTTTGACGTTTGCAGTTAATTCAAAAGCAATTGCTTGGTTCGATTCAAGCTTCCAAACTCTTCCAAACCATCCTGATATAGAAATAATCATCGTAACACCAAACAACACTGGTAGCATAACCCAGTTATTTAACAACTACGATGACGAAACTTACAATGCCATTTGGAAAGATGTCGATCCAACTCGGTCGTTTACCACTTCTTTGTTGTTAATGCATCCGAAATCTCGTGGAACTGTTAAACTTAAGTCGTCCGATCCATACGATTATCCTTTAATCGACAACAAATTCTACTCTGATCCTAATAACGAAGATATGGAAATTATGTATCAAGGTATACAGAAAGCTCTGGACCTAGTAAACTCAGAAGCCTTTAGAAAAATTAACGCCCGCCTAAGACCAACCACACATCCAAAATGCCAGCACCTCGAAGAATTTTCCAAACAATATTGGTTCTGTCAGTTGCAACAGTTGACTATTCCATTTTATCATCCCACTGGAACTTGCAAAATGGGCCCCAATCCATTCAATGGTGCCGTTGTCGACCACCAACTTCGAGTTCACGGTATTAAAAATTTGAGAGTGGTCGATACCAGTATTATGCCCACCCAGATGACAGGCCACACTTACGCTCCAGCGATCATGATTGGAGAAAAAGCAGCGGAACTAATTATGGGAAAAATATAAAGTTTAATTGGTTGTAAAGTTTATACCTAAGTTGTAAATAAAGTTTATCATTTTTAAAATTTTTAATTTTACAAACATATAGGAAATACTTGTAATAGATAAATTCTTGTTGACTCTTCGACATTGTTAACAACAACAATTATTAAAAACTGAGCAATACTTAGTATCCAGCAAATTCTTTCTATATGAAAATATTACCTTGACAAGCTATAATAAACACTCAGTATACATGTTACATAGATCACAATAATTTGAATATTACAACAACATATTATTTCTTAAGGCTGCATATTTAATTAGCAAAACGTTTAAATGCCTGATGAGTTTTATCAGTTAGACATTTTCTGGAGATTTTGAGACTTCCACGTAGCTTGGTGGTTGAGACTCATAGGTGACCACAGAAGGCGCCATGAATGGTTGTTGTGTTATACCAGGATGACCTCCCACACTCACTATCGTTGAAGTAGGTTGATTTATTTCGTTGTAGAAGCTAACCACACATAACCATACATACCACAGCCCAACTAAAAAAAAAGATAACATTATAGAAATAGGAATATATAAATTAACAACTTTAAAATTACAAGAAATGTATATTAGGATAAAACGTTCAATAATAAATTATTATGGAGCAAAAAACCAGAGAGAAAATATCCATATAAATTTGTATACACAAAACTCGGAATACAAATATTTCCAAATAATTTCCCAGGAATTCCAAAAATTTCTAAAGAATTTTAGAGCTTTCCTAAGAACTCCAATAAATTCCAAGGTATTCCAGTAATTTGCAAAGAAATACTATAAGCTTTAAGAATTCCAACAGTTTATCAGGAATTTCAGTCATTTCGAAATAATTCGAATTAGAGATGTTTCGAAAATTTCTACTAATTTCTAAATAATTCCAAATATTTACAAACAATTCCAATGAGTCCCAAAGAATTCCAAAGATTTCCAAGAATTCCAAAGATTTCCAATGATTCTCAAGGTATATCCAAAGAATTCCAGTGATTTCTAAAGAATTCCAGGTATTCTCAAACAATATCAATAATATTCAAAGAATTGCAATGATTTCGAAAAAATTCCAGAGATTTTCAAAGAATTTTTAGTGATATTCAAGGAATTCCAATGGTTTCTAAAGAATTTAAAAGATTTCCAGGAAATATAAAAGAATTCCAGTGATTTCCAAGGAATTCCAGATATTCTCAAAGACTTTCAGTGATCTGCAAGGAATTTCAATGATTTCTAAAGAATTCCAACTATTTCCCAGAAATTCCAGTTACGTCGAAAGAATTCGAATAAGAGATGTTTCCAAAAATTCTAATGATTTCTAAATAATTTCAAATATTTACAAACTATTGCAATGAGTCTCAAAGAATTTCAAAGATTTCCAAGAATTCCAAAGATTTCCAGTGAATCTCAGGGAATTCCAAAGAGTTCCAGTGATTCCCAAGAAATTCCAGGGATTCTCAAAGAATTTTAGTAGTCTTCAAGGAATTACAATGATTTCCATAGTTTTCCAGTGAATTTAAAAAAATTGCAGTGATTTCCAAGGAATTCCAGAGATTCTCAAAGAATTTTAGTGATCTTCAAGGCATTTCAATGATTTCTAAAAATTTACAACAATTTCGCAGGAATTCCAGTTATTTTGAAAGAATTTGAACTAGAGAGGTTTCCAAAAATTCTAATGATTACTAAATAATTCCAACATTTTAATTTGTCCCAATGAATTCCAAAGATTTCGAAGAATTCGAAAGGTTTCCAGGGATTCTCAAAGAATTTCAGTAATGTTCAAGGAATTGCAATAATTTTTTAAAAATTAAAGATATTTTCAAAAAAATTTAGTGATATTCAAGAAATTCCAATGATTTCTAAAGAATTCCAATGATTCCTAAAGCATTCCAAAGGTTTCTAAAGAATTCCAAAGATTTCCAATGAATTTAAAAGAATTCCAGTGATTTCTAAGGAATTCCAGAGATTCTCAAAGAATATTAGTGATCTTCAAGGAATTCCAACCATTCCCCAGGAATTTTCGATAAAATTCCAATTAGGTAGGTTTCCAAAACTTCTTATGATTTCTAAATAATTCAAAAAATTTACAAACAATTCCATCAATTCGCAAGGAATTCCAAAGAATTCTAGTGATTCCTATGGTATTCCAGCGATTCTAAAAGAATTTCAATAATCTTCAAGGAATTTCAATGATTTCTAAAGAATTCCAGGGAATTTCAAAGAATTTTAGTGAAATTCAAGGAATTCCAATTAATTCTAAATAATTCCAATGATTTTCAGGGAATTTAAAAGAATTTTACTGATTTTCAAGGAAATCCAGAGATTCTCAAAGAATTCCAGTGATCTGCAATGAATTCTAATGATTTCTAAAGAATTCAAAAGATTTCCAGTAAATTTAAAAGAATTCCAGTGATTACCAAGAAATTCCAGAGGTCTCCAAGGATTTTCATAAATTCCAATTATTTCCAAGGAATTCAAAAAATTTCTAGAGAATTTCAATCATGTTTACATAACTTTTTTGGAATATTTACCCCTCAGAAGTTGCAACAACAAAATGTAAATATTACTTTAATTTAATAAAATTAATTATAAGTATCTAATTTTTGTATTTCAATTGGCATCACAATCTTTTAGGCTGTGTTCAATAAACCTAATTAATCCAGGACAGTATTTCGTTTAATCAAGTTGGCGATAAACTAAGTTCAATTGTTTAGCAATTGCCTACATTCCAAAAACAAAAGTACTGTCGAGTTTGTTTCATGTCAGTTTGGAGCTTCTGAATTTTGTGCAATAAAGTACAGCTATCCTTATACATTTTGGGTAAATAACTAAAAAATCTTATTAAACCTATAATGGCTAAACCAAAAAATTCTTTGTAGAATAACAAATTAATTGTAAATAACTTTTGCACTAAAAACGACGTTTCGATCATAAGATCAATAAAACAATTTTGGGTTGCGTTCAATGAATCCCATTAATCCAGGCCCGTATTACATTTTATCAAGTCGGCGGGAAACTACATTAGATTGTTTAGAAATTGCCTACATTCTCAAAAACAAAAGTACAGTCGGGTTTGTTTCATGTCAGCTTGAAGCAATTTTGGGAAAAGTGAAGCTTTCGTTTTACATTTTGGGTAAGTAATTAAAAGTTTTTATTACACATAATTATTTGTAACTGATAACTTGAAAGCCCATTTGAGACGCCTTTGATTTGCTTAATAATAATGAGTGTAGTTGGTTAATGTCAATGGTAAACTAAACGCCAAATCTCAATTTTCTCATGTATACCAACATTTTATGCGACTCCCCAAAACTTGTACGCGACTCACCTAGGTGTCACGACCCACAGTTTTAGAACCACTGATTATTCTTCAATAATTACATAATAATTTTTTTATTTGTCTGATATTTTAGAAGTTTGATACGGGATCTTATCGATAACAACAAAATTCTTTTGATTAAAAAACAAAGAGTCTGTTTATTTGTGAGAAACGGGTAATTTTCCATTTTGCGAAGTTCAATAATTAAAAAATTCCATTGATATCTTATTGTGCGACAAAAAAAAAGAAAATAGTTGTTTCTGTTCCAGCAAAGGCTAAAACGGCTGACCAGAAGATGTCTGCAATGAGCAGGTCATACGATTAGGACCCCTCGTCTATTGAAGCCGTACTGGGCCATGATCGATTAATCTAATATTGAATTTTTAACAATTTCTGTGATGTGCGGATATGCAACTCAATACACACAATATTAATTCATCAATATTTCGATATGCAATCATATCAACCAACTAACCGTTCTAATCGATTATTTGTACCCTTTAGAACAAGAGACACAGGCACATGCGGCAGAGAAACTGCACTTCAGTCTTTGTTTTTGTATATAACTCGTTAGTTATTAACTTGATCAAAAAAATAGTGGTTATAAAAATTAAAGCCCATTAAATTCCCCAACGAAAGTTACTACTCATTTTTTTTGTAAAACTGACATTTCACCAGCAAATGTGAAGTGACCAGAAGTGAACCCCCACACACTGAAAGAAGTGCTGCCTATACATCGAACACACGTACCGTCAACAGAATGAAGTTCTATTACATTGAAATCAGATAATTATACAAACATTTACTACGTAGTGATGTCATTGGTCATTTGTAAATTCATTATTTATTTCCCAATAAATCCAGAATCACAAAATAAATGTATTTCCAATGTGAGGTTGCAGTAAAATGTTTAAACAGTTATTTTATACGCATTAACTCATCGATTTTAAAGTCGTGATTATGCACCGCAATGCTTTGAATATGAAATAATATCGATTAACCAACCCACAGTGTTTACATTTTAAAAGAACTTAAAACAAAATCTCTGGTGCCCGTTTTAATAATAAATATCACATTTTCAAATGAGCATTTCAAATTTTTCCTCTTTTATGCAATATTGAATCTTCGGGCTCTGCATTTTAATAAATACATAAGTCAGTGAGTTTAAATTTGATGACGATTCTGACAAGACATAATTGAATTTTATTAAAACATAAAAACTGAAAAGTCAACTAAAAAATTCTTTCAAACAATTTCACAAGCTTAAATTAAAAATTGAAGCAGTAAAGCGTTAAATGCTAACAATGTAATAAAGCTCAAATTCTTTTTTTTTATTCTCAACTGTCACCATCTCACCTTCAAATTGTTTTCCAGCGCAAGAATTTTTCAACAAATGGAGAAAAAGCAAAAAGTTGTAAAGAAGACCGTTCCGGTGTCCAAATTGAGCTTAGTGAGAAAGGTGAAGGCGAAGCGTGTACCTTGTCGTTCGATTAACTCAGTAAAATCAGAAAATAAAGAAAACGTTTGGGAAAATTGCTCCAAAATCAACGAGTTAGCCACATTTTTAATTACCAAGCTCGAAACCGGAATGAGTTGCTCTCCAGAAGAAGCACCGCTAAGCGATGATCTAAATGAGATCAGGGTTGATTTGGATCTGGATTTACTAGTGGCCAAAATCGATATAAAACATTTTATGTTCCTGAACGGCGTTACAGGTAGTGATAATTTTAATTAGGAATTTCAAAAATTTTTTAAATAAATTGTAAGTGTACCTACTTGATATAATCGTGCCCAAAACTAATCCTGGTACGAAAAACATGAATATAAAGCAAAATACAGAAAACAAGCTCAATCCAAATCCAACACAGGCTATCCAAGGGAGTAAAAAGTATTTTGATTCCTAAAATTCAAATTGTTACACTGAAAAACAGGTTTTCCCAAATACCTTGATCGCTCCATATATCAACATAGCATCTACAAAAACGTAAATGTAGGAGTAAATTATAACAATTTTAACTTGGTTTCTCGTATCCTCATCTTCAATTTCTTCCAGAGCAACCGAATGTGTAATAATTCCTCCAATAGTGAAAAACTATAAAAAAAAGTATTAGAAAATGAGATGATTTAAAATTCAGGCTAAACTTACGACTCCACATATTCCGACTAAAATGGACCCAGTTTTCAAGTCGCAGCATCCACAGCAAGTTTTTAAACGCTGCATTTTTTAATAATATGATAGTTGCCGGTCCTCTATGTGGATTAATGAATAATTTAAAAATGCAATCTAATTAAAAAATTATTAATTCGGTCACTGGATGCACTTGCAAGATGAATCTATTTTTAAAGTTTTCCTATCGATTTTATTTCTTATCTTAAAGTCAAGTAACAAATCAAATCTAGAATTTTTATCCGGATGAAACAGCAATAAGTTTGTTTTTTTGAAAATAAAATGAATCGAAATCAAATTTGGGCTTACCTGAATTTTGCTGTCACTATGATGTATATTTTGGAGATAAAGCCTGAACATAAATTATTTATCACGATTAAATTAATAATTAATATGTTGGACACGATAATTACAATATACTGTTTCCGAGTACTGTTGATAAATGACAATCTGTGCGTCACAGGCACCGGTCTGGCTGGCGCAAGGATAAATATATAAGAAATCCTGCAGGACCAAAGCAAAAGAGGGCACTATTAAATTTCTGTTTTTATTTTTATCGATTTACAGAATAGAAAATACAAACTGCAATAATTAATGTTTCTATTATAATTGAAATTTAATTAGATACTAATTTTCGTTTCGCTTTCCTTTGTTTTCTTGTATAAGGAAATTAAACAGAAAGCGGCATGCAAATTTAATCCTAAAACGGAAGTTTCGGGTAAATTTTTCAACTTATCATCAGATTTCTTACCACTAATAATTACAATATTTGTAACATACATTGCTGATATTTGCACTGCCAGTATTACGTACCAGACGAAGGCCAATATAGTTTCAGATATTAAAGTCACAATGTAAGGATACATTAAAATGGATTTTCTCTAAAAAAAAACACAACTATATTAAATATTGACTTGGTCGTCAAGTTGCAAGATTGTAAACTTCCTGGTTGGTTGACCTAATTTCTTTTTGCAAAATCCCGAACTGCTTCGGGCGCTCAGGAAGTCTAGTGCACAAGTTAGATCAAACTTGCTTATTTAAATTAAAATTTAAAAATTAACAAGTTTTACCTGTATAATTCCCTGCAAGGTTAGAAAAATACAACAGATTGTAAAAATCATCCAAATAAGAGATGCATCCTTAGCTGCAGCAGCTAAATCTTCGTTGTTCAGCTTAAACCAACTCCTGGCGATTATCGAATTCGGCGAAAAATATATCAGAAAAATTAGGCAAACTCTTAACGCCTAATAAAATGGAATTGTAAGTTATGGTGAAGGTACATTTGAATTTTACTCACCAAAGCAATCACACCGTAGGTATAATATCCGTACTTTAAACTAAAACAGCAACAGCACTTTTTCAACATTTTAATTTAAAAGAGTTTAAGTTTACAAAGTGAATCCTACAAAAGCCGTAGAGAAAATGCGGAAGTTTCGAGTTTTCGTAAAATTACTTTTTAATGAAAAATCAATCAGAATAGAATGGGAATTTTAATGGATCCACTTATAGTTTACAATGTAACGTAAATATTTACAGTCTAAATGAAAACTACAAGGAAATCTAATAATAAAATTAGAGTTAACATTGTTTACGATCAAATGGAATTATTGTACTACGTAGTATTTAAAAAATATTGATTTTACATATGGCAAAACCAGAATCAAATTAATTTAGAAAGCTTTTTGGTAATGCTCTGAAAATGTGCATTAGCACGAAACTAGTTAGCGATTAAATTAAATGATAAATCCTGGAGCGAAGGGTATTTTAAATCTGTATTTACTTTATTTAATAAATTTTTGACGTGCATATATAGTTTGTGTTGGTAAAAGCAGTTCAAACCTGCTTGAAAGCAGAAAGCTAATAAAAAAGTTGTTATTTACACTGAAATTCTTCTGAAAGGCAAACAGGAATTAGTTCAGTTCAGTAGAAAATTTATAAAAGTAACATTTTCTGAAAGCTAGGTGAGAGCTTTTCTAACCTAGCCAGTTGAATGTCATACTTTCGGAGTCTTTTTACGTAGAGGTCAGTCAAATTCAAATCTTTAAACCGTAATAAGCAGCTATGTAGATACTACCTTCACAAAAACATATCCAAAAGTAAAAGTAATCGTCTTCCGCACAGGTTAGAAAGAGAGGTAAAATTAACTTCTTTCTTACCCTAAACTGCTCTTCACCTTATGTTTGAAGAACTGTGCTGTATTTGGAGCACCAAGGCAATATACCCAGTTAAGACAAGACAGAGAGATTTTATTGATATATTGTTACTAAAGTATAAACCTATAGAGAAAATTGGATTGACAAGATAATAAATATTAAAATACTATATTAATGAAGGCCTAAGTCTTAACACCCCGCCAAAGTTTTTCTTTCGAACGAAATTATAAAATGAAATAATTTTAGCATTGAGGTAGAAGTTTGGTGCCCGCAGTATCACTGTTTGTTAGCTAGCACACTGTGTCGAAAGGTGTCATTTCTTCAATGGTGAGAAGCATTTTCTCACTGGTTCGAATGTGTTTGTATAAACTTATTATAGTCCATAATTCGTAAATCAAAATTGCTAAAAAGTTAGATTTATTAACAGTGCTCAGAAGCGCTCAGGGTTGTCTGGAACTTACGTGTTGCAATTGGTAATATTATTAAACAGTACAGTGTTAAATATATTGCAAAAAGGATAGCTGCAATGTAGATGCCTATGAATTCCACGACCAAAATTATGATATATGGATAAATTAATATCGAACGTTTCTAAAAAAAAGAAAATTTTAATTATTTTATCGCAAAATACACTCAAAAATTACCTGTATTATCCCCTTAAGGGTGAAAAATAAGCAAACAGCGCTAGTGATCACCCATCCACCATAAATACTCAAAAGCTCTGAGACCAGTATTTTGATATGCTCTGCTTCTTCTGGCTGTGTAAAAGGTGCAATATAGATTTTTGATGAATGATAAAGAGTAATGCAGAGCATCATCCGTGCTGCCTGCAAAACATTTTAAAGTAAATCGAATTTAAAATAACAATGCTTACTTACTATACTAAGAATTCCGTAAGCGAAGAATCCGTATCTCAAATTGAAACAACAGCAACATCTTGTCAAAAGATGCATGGTGGATAGCTATTATTCAAACTTTACCTTTTCTAAATGTCTGTATTTATTGCTGTTTCGGTAGCTTCCTGCTAAGCTTCGGATATGTATTGTGGGAGAAGTATTCCTCTTTAATCAATTGCACCTTATTTTTTGTCGTTTTGATATGTTCATCTTTGAATTATTTCAAACTTTAACATTAAATATTAATATTGGTTACTTGCCACTTCAAAATTTGCCTCTAAAATATAATAAATTAATTTATTTTTGGCTATGTTTACTACAAAAATTAAAATGATTTCAATAATAATCAGTAAAACATAATATTTTTTTAATATTTATTTTACTTTTCCCCCTGAATAGAATTCTTTGGGTGCCCACACAGGTTTTGATGTCTTTTAAACAAGTTTTTGTAAAATTATTGTTGAGCCGACCTAAAATTTAGAATTAACTTGATGACCTGTAAATGCCAAGGTTGCCTATAGACGTTGCATTTAACTTCGATGAATAATAATCCACGTTTTATGTAATAATGTAAAAAAAGAACAAAGTAATAATAATAAAAATATATTTTCCAATCGATTCGGGCACTTTTAAAATAATTTCGAATACTTTTATACTTTTCTTTTAAACTTTCACACTAAATAAACTTCTTTTATGACATAAATCAAGTTACAACATGAACGTGAATAGTAAAAATTGTTAAAAAAATAATAATAATATACACAAAACCACGTGTACTTACTGTTTTAATTTTTCTAGCAATTACGAACCAGTGCTCTTCACAACATGTAAACTACAGATTGAATGCATTTTGCTGTGTTCACTGAAGCTTAGGTGTATACCGTTGATCATTTAGGAATAAGCTGACCTTGGTGAAGTAATTTTATATAATAAAGTTGTGCCATCAAATTAAAATACGTTTTACTATTAAAATTCTTGCAGTTAAGAATTGAAAAAATGTATTCATTCCATCTTGGAATTTGTATACTTTAATTTCTAGAATATTTTCACTTAAATTAATCGTCACCGAATTTTTGAATATAATCACAAAACGTTTCCCGGGTAATTACCGAAAATTGCGTCCATACAACGCCGCGCTCAACCCAGGAATTGTTTCTTAACAATAATAATTTTTGTATTAATTTATTGTTTTTCATTTACAAGCAGTTAATAATAATGTACTTTGATTAATATTGAAAATATTATATAGATTGGTAAATAACAAAAATTATAACATATTTCTGTACGCAGTGTTATTTTTTGAAAGCATCGGCAGTGTCCTCAGATAATCAAACTGCTTTGACGAGTCTTACATCATCAATGTATCTGATTTTTTCATTGGTTTTCATTTGTTTGTACAAACTTATCAAGCTCCATAATTCGTATACCAGAATACCTGCAAAATTAAACTGAATAAATATAATAATTTGTTGTTAGTACTACATACCGGCTGCAAATGGTAAGAATATTAAATAATATGCTGTTCCATACACTGCTGAAAGAATTCCGGATACGAGCAGGCCTATTAATTCAATCACCAAAACAACTATATAAGGATAAATTAATATAGATCGTTCCTAAAATAGAAAAAATGTTAATTTTGACTTTGGGACAGTTAGCTAGCGCTAGTTTAGTTACCTGAACTATTCCTTTGAGAGTAAAAAACAAGCAAACTGCACTGGTGAGAACCCATCCTCCATAAACACTGATAATCTGAGATATTAATACTTGCTGAGTAGTAGTAGTACTACTTACTGAGTCCCTAAATGGCCCAACAAACATCACCGATGCATGATAAAGACCAATGCATGCTATAAGTCGGGCAGCCTAAAAATCATTTTCAAAAACCTAAATTTAAATCAATAGTTTATACTTACCATAGTGAGTATTCCATAAGCGAAGTACCCATACTTCAAATTGCAGCAACAGCAACATCTTGTCAATAGCATGATTGCTGTCTAAACTACAACGAAAAAGATTTGATAAAATTACAGACGAGCCACAAAAGGCACATTTGCCCCGAATAAAATTTAGTTTCCAAAAGATAAAATATAATTTTAATTGCAACCAAAATACCTACGTGGCTGCATGACATAATCACAATAAATATATTCTATCAGAAAACAAGTTAGGCAATTGCATAATATTCAAAAGTCCGGCAATATTAAATTTTTAGATCATTATTTTTATTGTACAATAAAATGCTCGAATAATAAATAAATTATATTAAAATATTATCTAATCATAATTATATCAATTAAATTATTTTAAAGTAAAATCGCCTGTACTTACGGAGATTATTTCCTTATTTTCAAAATTGTTATGTAACCAATGCTCTTCGCGTATAAACTGCCGGATTTATTTCGCTATAGTTTATAAAATCATATGCTGACCTCGGACTTCAAATTTCTATTAAACAAATATATAGCATTTGACCTTAAAATTGCAATGTTTTGTTGTGTCTACATAACTGAATTAGTGTTCGAATAGAAGTGGGGTCACGTCTGTTAAGAACCTGATTGACGTCCAATTTTCAATTTTGCTCCAAGAAGTTAAAAAAAATACGGCAATTCCAAATTGTCAGCTAATAGCTGGAAATCTTGCTATAACAGCGATTTCCAACTAATTTAAAATCTCCAAGTTGGATGGAAGTTGTTCACCTTGTGATGATGTAGATAACAAAAAAAATTTTAAATCCATAAGAAATATCATGAGGAACTCCCATCAGTGCAAGGTCAAAGTAGTATATTGGATTAAGTTTTTGTTGCGAGTTTTTACAGTTTTACAATGAAAATTTTATATAAATACATATTATTCACATTGCATAGGCGCCGGAGGCAAAGCAGGGCACTTGCCCCCCCCCCTAGAAAATTGAATTTGTTGTTCCTACCTGGCTAGCGCTTGTAAAATATTAGAATTTTCCTTTAAAATCATAAAGATTGACAAAACTGAATACTTTTGCCCCTCCATATTTGACTCTTCCGGCGCCACTGCCACATTGTATTGCAATTTACCTAAATTCACTAATTACTTGGCAATTAAATGCTTTAGATAAAGTAAACAATTAAAAATATTGCAATTCAAGTAAATAATAATTATTATCAAAATAGTAAGTACACAAAATGCAAGAGATAAGTAAGTCTACAATTACAAAAATACAATAAAATTTGAATAGATAAAGCAAATATGTGTACAAGATTACAATAAAAATTCAAAAACAGCAAAAATTTTCGGAGAATATTCGGTATACGGTTTCCAATAAAACACAAATCAGGATTTTTCGGTGAACAAATTTCTAGCATATTATAATATCAAATTTGGCATTACTAAAAAGGAAGAAAGCAATGCAAAAACAGGAATATCTTGAGCTCAAAAGCTGTAAACATGCTCACGAACCATTGGCAAAAAAATAAACAATCGAATAATTAGAAAAACGAAATTGAAAAAATATACGACAATATATGAGACGGCACAATTGCGCTTCCACTAATAAAAGTTGCTGATTATAATGTACTTTAACAGGGCCGTAGTTAGACATTGGCCATGGAGGGGGGGGCCTTATATACGGCCCTGTACTTTAATAAATTCAAACTCAATAATATGTGCAAAAAATATTTTTGTAGAGGGGAATACATAATATTATGTAAAATTACACAAATAATAAAATATTAGAATATATTCTTGAAAGTCTTCATATATTGCAATGCTCTTCAGTAGAATATAGTATTTACGCCCTTATATAATCAAACGGTTTTGAGGACTGTGATGTCTTTGACGTATCCAAGTTTTTCCTGATTTTTCATTTGTTTGTATAAACTCATCAAGCTCCATAATTCGTATATCCGAATAACTGAAAAACTAAACTGTTGAAGTTCTCTTATTCGCAAATAATAATAGTAAATTTTTATTAAAAATACATACCGGCTACAAATACGACAATTATTAAATAAAAAACCGATCCATAGTATATTGTAAAAATCATTGCCCAAATTACTAGACCGATTAACTCAATCACCAAAACAACTATATATGAATAAATTAATATAGCCCGTTTCTGGAATTTAGAAAAATTATTATTAACTTTTTTATTAAGTTATACCATAGTTACCTCAACAATTCCTTTGAGAGTAAAAAATAAACAAGCCGCACTGGTGAGAAACCATCCACAATAAATACTAATAATCGAAGACATTAATACCACATCTTCCAGTCTCCCTGAGCTGGGAAAATACTGCAAAAACATTGCAGATGCATGATAAAGATTAATGCAAACCATCAATCGGGTGGCCTAAAAATAATTTTCAATAAAACCAAATTTAAATTAATTTATTTAAATTACCATGGTGATAATTCCATAAGCGAAGTACCCATACTTTAAATTGAAACAACAGCAACATTTTGCCAACAGCATGATGGCCCCCTAAATAATTTTTTTAATTTTATTTTATAAACTATTGTGTAAAT
Source organism: Cantharis lateralis (assembly GCA_963170105.1). Taxonomy (NCBI): domain Eukaryota; kingdom Metazoa; phylum Arthropoda; class Insecta; order Coleoptera; family Cantharidae; genus Cantharis; species Cantharis lateralis. The sequence goes on from OY720627.1 coordinate 3,931,023, forward strand.
TTAAAATAAAATAAAATAATTAAAAACTAATAAAATACATGAACTTGAATATTACTATTTTTTGTTAATATTGTCAATTGCATAATATAACAATATTAAATTTTTTATATAACAATTGTTATTATAACTTATTTAAATTTAATTGAACAACAAAATTTTAAAATTATTACGATCCATATTTTACGAATATCTCGAATAATTAATAAACGACATTAAAATATTATCAAATTAACGCGGAAATGCGTTACAACAATGCTTATTATCTAAATAATAAGTAAATTACCGACAACAGATTCATTGTAACGAATTTGTAGCATTGTTAATTAATTAATTTACTAAGATTTCATAAAAGTACATTAATATGATTTAAACAAAACCACCTTTACTTACGGTGTTTATTCCTTATTTTTAAATAATTAGATATCAAATGCTCTTCGCGTATAAACTACTGGAATTATATCGCTACAGTTTATAAAATCATATTATGCTGACCTCGGACGACCAATATTTTGACCTTAAACCTATAATGTTATGTTGCGGTTAAATACAGTAAGCTCGTAAGGTTTGTATCGAAATCGATATCAATTTTTCGAAGAGCTTTCTGTGGAAGTCTAGACGCTTTGCAATCAAAGGTCTGTTAGGTGCAAATCTAACCTGAACCCAACCTGAATCCAACCTGAACCTAACCCGAACCTAACCTAACCTGAACCTTTTTATTTTGTTTATTGGGTGTCGGAAGGAGGAAATCTTAAACAAGACACCACCAGCCCGTGCTGGGTGTCCCTCCTGGACATCCGCGGGATTCACCTTATGGTATTCTTCCGCTCGCATCAGCATCTCTTCGTTCTTCTATTCTTGTTGTTCCGCCCTTCCGGGCCTTCTTTCTGTCTCTGAAGTTCCTCTTCATGTTTTTCCTTGACATCTTGGCTGATTTTTTAATGAGCACGTCAAAGCACGTCCAGTGGTCTATGGTTATCCAGAGCACTTTCGCAGTTTTTCCCAGCATCACCGGACATCTGGTACCAGCGTAAGTCCCCAGCATTCGCTGATTTTTAGTAGGGTTTCGTTGGTTATTTCCGAGTTGGCTTCGGGTGTCCAAACGCAGAACCCCGTCGTACATAATGTTCCACAAATGCTGGCCGAGTATCGAGCCATGTGTGACCCCGCTGGTGATGGTTTGTTCTTCCATCAGCATCTCTTCGACTATAACGATGATGCGCTCGTCCAGGTAGCTCATCAGGACATTTAATAGGTACGACGGTATCTTCCTGTTCTTGAGCTCTTCGACGATGCACGTCCATTTCGACGAGTTAAATGCATTCCTAACGTTCAGTCTAATTAGTATGCAAAGCTTCCTGGTGCGGTGTGTTCCGCTTCTAGCTTTCCTAGCCGTTTCTGTTAGTGCTTTCAGGGCGTCTTTTCGAAATCCGACCTGCTTGTCTGTTTTTCTAGGTGCTCTTGGAGTTTTGCTAGTATCATCTTTTCATAGAGCTGACCCATGCTGTCCATGAAACAGATCGGCCTCTATGAGCTGGGATTTTCCAATGGTTTGTCTCCTTTCCTCGACAGCACCAATCTCACCCTCTTCCACACTTTTGGGAACGTATCACTTTTTAAGACATTTGTTCATGACATCCAGCACCTTCTGCGGACTATCGATGATGATCATCTTGATTATTTCCGTGTCTTGCTGGTGGACAACTCCTTGCCAGCCCCGACCAACTCTTCCATGGTATTTGCCTTAGTCGCTGTGGTGTGAGGCCGGGAACGCTTGTTCAAAGTCCCCACACATCTGTGTCGACCTCGTCGAGAAGATTTCGCAGACCTTTCCGGGCATCAGCATGAACGTCATCCTCCTCAAAGTTCCCCATGCTTTGCTGCCTCTCGCTTGTTCTTCGGGCGGCTATACATTTTCGACGGAAGTCCGCTATCTCCGGATTCCACCAGTATACAGTTCTCCTTCGGCTACTCTTTTTGGGCATACAGTACCCTTTGGAAGCATTCCGTAGTTCTCGGCGCATTAAGCCACGTCTGGTCTTGAATGACTGTCTGGACTCGGGCAGCTTTGATTTGCTTAACTGCCCACTCCCTTGGTGGTCTGAGCACTGTACGGTGTTCAAGTCCAGCCCATGTCGAATATGCGGGTGTTCCTATGGATATTTAAAGCAAATCCTCAATTAAATGGAATCTAATAATATGCATTGTAATAATAATGATAATAATTAAAGTCTGTACTATCAGTACCAGTGGTCTGTTTCAAGTAATTATATACATTATTGCACAATTATGTTTTATAAAATTAAACAAGATCAAGCGAAAAATATAAACAAAGAGACATAGGCAACACACCAACCAAACAAATATAGAACTCGGGTCGCAATCGGCTTTTGTCGATACCGAAAAGGAGCTAAAAAGTTTGCCTAAGCTTCTTAGCTAGTAAGTTACTAAGTAAATTTGCACTTATATGTTATTCTGGGTTAATAAAAAGAAGAATCAACAACAAGAATATACTACTTCTGCTTAACATTGTCCACAAGATCCAGATCGTTTTTTCTATAATTGAAAATCTGAAAATTGAGAATATGTTTGATAATAAAAGGCAGTACCTTGCACATAATATCATATAATGACAAACTGTAGTGCTTAACTGCATATTGTGTAAAAGGCTTATTAAAATTATTTAAGTTTACATCAATTTTACATAGAGAAATTGTTATAATGGTAATTAAAAATAGGCTTCCAATTACACGATGAGAACTCGTTCAATGATCCTGACTCGCCACTTCATTCTAACTGAAGTAAAAGTTATCAATTATCAAGTTTGAGAACTTTTCAAACTGCTGCAGAAACAAAACCATTATTCGAATTGATGTTGCGGTTAGGTTCATTTTCAGAAATATACACTATATTAAAGCACATAAAAATATTACAAAACATTATTTGTGATAAAAGCATCCAATTATACAAGATTATAATAATTAAAAATCAAAAATTTTGAAATAGAATTCCAGAATCCCAGTATTTTTATTTGGGCAATTACATTGCTTTGAGAGGAACAGTGTCTGGTATGTATCGCATTCGTTCGTTGTGTTTGATTTCCTTGTACAAACTAATCAAACACCATAATTCGTATCCCAAAATACCTGAAAGATTTAAAAATAGATAAAATAAATAATGTAAAAGTTTATTACTGCTTACCTGCTGCAATGGGTAAAATTATTAAAATATATGTTGTAGAAACTATTGCTAAAAAGGTGACCGAGACTATGAGTCCTGTTAATTCCACAACCAATACTACGATATATGGATAGATTAATATTGAACGTTTCTGAAACAAAAATTAAGATTATATGTTTTTACCTTCAAAGGTTAGATTATCACCTGTACTATCCCTTTCATGGTAAAAAACAAACTAACGGCACTGGTAATAACCCATCCTCCGTAAATATTCATAGCATGAGCTAGCAATAGATACGTATCTGCATTATGTGCAACATTTGTAGTTCTAAAAGAAGGTCCAAAAGAGACAGATGATGCATGATAAAGACTAACGCATGCCATCAGTCGTGCTGCCTAAAATTTATCCTGAGTGAGTCAATCCGGATTAAAATTAATAAAGCAAAATTACCATACTAAGAATTGCGTACGCGAAATATCCATATTTCAGACTGCAACAGCAGCAGCACTTCGACAACATCATCGTGAAGGCCTAAAACATAATAAACTGTACTTTATAATTTACATAAAGGCCAGTCTGCCTATCGGCAACTCAAATATCGCAGTTTGTGATTGAGGTGGTTGTTCGGCAATAACTCCGTAATTAAATATATAAAATAAATTCTAATGTTTAGTCGAAATTGAATTGTATTACATGCAAAATCTAGCAATAAGCATATTATGATAATAATTAATATGTACTCGTGTGTATATTAAAATTAACAGCCAGATGTACTGCGTTTATTAATAAATCAATATAAAAACGCTTGAAGGAAAACTTATTTTTGGTACAATAATTTTGTACTGGGCTATTCACAAATATCAAATTGAAATTAAATTTTTGTTATATTAAAGCGATCGTTAATGAAGATACAAATTATTATTATTATTATTTTTTAAAAATTTATTACTGTAAGCCGTCTCGTAAATTTATAATTAGCTTGATGTTGTAACCAACTATCAAGGTTATTTAAAATTTTAACTTTGGAAAATAATAATCCAGGTTTACCTGAAACTGAAAAATAATTGTCGCGTAATTTTAAAAATAACAAAATATCAGTGATATTTAATTAACTTGGGAGAATGTTAGATAAATAACTTGGTAATTTTATACCAAAGTAATGGAAATAATTAGGTAATGTTCACTTACAGTTTTTGAGTCTTCAATGAGTACGTAAGCAACTTCTCCTGTAAATTATTGAAATTATGTATTAACGGGCTTCGCACACGCAATATGCGTAACTTGCGCAAGTAACTAAAAACAAATATTATACAGAATGCTGATTAACAGTAGGGCGTTATTTATTTTTTGTTCGCTATTTTTGCGATTTGTTTTATATTACTATAACCTAGCTTAAGGCTAACTATTAATAAGACTTGTGTTAAGCGGCTGGCGGACACTACTATTTCTAACGCGGCCTTCAAATTTTAAATACTAAGATCTCTAAATGTTATTTAAAAGAAAAAAATATACAGCTTGATTTGTAATAGGATGCCATAATTAAAGAGTAAAAGTCACAAAAAAATTATTATAAATAATACGCAATTATAAGAGCTAAATCTCGCGAGAATCAGGTAAGCCCAGGTAACTAATGTGTATAAACCTACGGATGGAAACTCATGCTCTCCAATAATCAGTTTGATTAACGCAAATTTTGAACATTATTTTTAAATTCAATAATTATTTATTATGGTCATTAATAAGGCTTTTACATTGATATATGCATTATAACGAAGAATTAGTAGATTCCAGTATTTTCTTATTTCTTGGAGTTTTCTCAAACTTCTTTGAAAGGTATTGCCTCTCCCATATATCGCATTTGTTCGTTATGTTTCATGTGCTTGTACAAGCTGATCAAACACCATAACTCGTACGCAATAATACCTAAAATATTAAATTAATTACCGCCAGTGTAGCTGTAAAATGGGAACCCCCGAGAAAATAAATCTACGGGAGCACCCCCAGCTTCCTAATTGTTACTACATACCTGCTCCAATGGGTAAAATTATTAAAAAGAGTGGCGTTGCAACCATAGATAAAATAAGACTCGTAATTACTACGCCGAATAATTCGACAAACAAAACTACGGTATATGGATATATTAATATTGAACGTTTCTGGAACACATGAAGACAATATATTTTTTATTGGGAACTATAAGAATTAAATATCACCTGCACTATTCCTTTAAGGGTTAGAAATAAAGAAACGACTGCAGTGATAACCCATCCGCTGTAAAAACTCATACCCTGAGATAACCATAATTGAGAAACTGAATTCTGACTTCCACTAGCATACGGCCCAAAAGAGATTTCTGATGAATGGTAAAGACTAACGCATGCCATCAGTCGTGCTGCCTAAAACTTATATTGAATTTCACCAAATTAAAATTAATAATTAATACTTACCATACTAAGAATTCCGTAAGCGAAGTATCCATACTTCAAATTGAAGCAGCAGCAGCATCTTGACAAAAGCATGGTGATGATCTACAATTGTCAATACATAAAATAATAATATCAATTTTGGTATACAATTTTTTGGGCTTATTGGACAATACCTTCATCAACCTCCATGATTGCGCCGTTTATCAGATAATATGTCAAGGGGTACAATATTGTTATCATTATAATTCATAATTCACAAATTTATCGCTGATAATTTCCAAATAAATTATATTAAAATTTATAATTATTATGTTCAACTTGGGTTCAACAAAGTTATCAAAACATTCAAATTTTATTTTTAGACTACAACTGAGTTAAGCAGAATTTGAAAAATTATTGCGTAATAAAATCGAAAACAAAAATGAATTTAATAATTTGGGAATTTACTCTCCAGTATTATTTTATTTATTTATAAAATTTAAAATTAATTTAAAAAAATTATTGGGTACTTACAGTTTTTTCCTCTAGCAACTGCTTGTAATCAACTTATCGTGTGAATTACTAAAACGAAACAGTATAAAATACACAATTCTGACATTTACATATAGAGATAACCCATGTGTGCATATGGGGAGAGCTTAATATTGCACAATATCTACAATAAGCAGAATGTCCCATAACGACGTTTACCTATGATAATATGGTCACTTTTTAAGATAAATTTAAACCGTTATTAAAAAATAGGGATTGAAACCCAATATCGCTAAAAATTATCAGTGGCGGCTTGTCATCAAGGGCACAGGGGCACGTGTTCTCCCATCCGAAAAACAATAGAAGGATAGATTTTTATTATAAATAAATATTTTAAAAACTATTTTTTTTATTTTGTGCCCTTCCACTGGAAAATGTCACGAGCCGCCACTGGAAATTATATCCATCATCGGTGCAATCCACATACATCGATATTTATTTACCTACTCCTTTATTGCCTAAACGCAATAGCTCTTTTAAGGACAAAAATTAAGTTTTAAAAAAAATTTATTATTAAAAGATAATACACATATTAAATGTTTAAAACTAAAATACGAATGAAAATATGAACAGTGTAAGTTCAAAGTATTTGAAATATTTATTCCTGAACATCAGGATAATACATAATATATTTTAATATCAACTAGATAGTGACATCTTGATATTCAATCACGATTTCCTTAGTTTTGATCGTTTTATATAAAGAAATTAGACATATTGCATCAAAACAATATATACCTAGAAAAAAATTAGTTATATAATAATTTAAAAAATAAAATCCAAGTTTTACTTGCCTAATAATCCAAAGAAACCAAACAGAAAGAATGGAGTCCATATAAATGACAAAACCAGCAGGATTAAGACGTAAAGAACAACTTCAAAAATTAAAATTGCAATATATGGAAATATAAAAATTGAACGATCCTAAAAACAATAATTTAATTTGTAGAATAATTCCAAATACAATAAATAAAAAACTAAATTGATTACCTGAATAATTCCCACAATTGTAAGAAAACTGAACAAGATCGCAGTGAAAAACCAACCAATCAGAGGAAATGGAGGCCACATATACATCGGATAATTGGATTTAAGAGATATTTCTACTAGGAAGTAGAAAAATACCATCAATGTTGTGCGTATCGCCTAAAATATACCAATATAAATTACTAGTTTTCGAGTTATTAGAGAAAACCTGGTTTGGGTCATAATCGCCCCGTCCCAGTTATGGCCAGTGGAGTAACAATGCAGCCATGCACCTGTGTTCGTGAGTCAAAATGGGTAATAAATTAACAATCAAAACACATTTTTTACCGGTAGTTACGCCACTGGCTATATGTCACAATTAAAATACATTTATAACTTACAACACTTATGGATGCGTACGCCAAGTAACCATACTTCAAATCAAACCAGCAGCATCTTGTAACCATGGTGGAAACTACAAACGTAAAAAAATTTAAAATTATAATTTGTTTAAATTTCTATTCAGTGGCGGATTTACGAACAGGCGCAAGAGGCGAGCGCCTGGGCCTCATAAATCCAGGGCACTCAAAATTCAGCTCTCAAAATAAAATAAAGTAATTTTATCCAACTTTTTTTGGAATGAAAATAATTAATAATTATCACAACGTATTTCATAATTCATAAGAAATTGTGGCATAGGGAAAACATATTGAAAACCTTTTTTTTAAGTCGGCTAATAAAATGACAACTGCTGTGGGTAGCAAAATTTTTAAAGGGGGCCTCAAAATTATTGCGCCTGGGGCGTGGGGCTTCTTAAATGCTAAATCCGCCACTGGTAATTATTGAATGCTGGCGCAAAGCGCTAAGACCGGCCCTGTTTAATTGCACAATGTTATGGAAAGAGTCTTTCCCATAATAAAATCCATTAAACCGTTTTTTCACTCGTTTTCAAATTTTTTTGTTTTGTTTTTCCTAAACCTTGGCTTCAAAAATGCAGGGGCAGTGGTGGACTGAACCGCAGTACTTCCCCCAGGTTTTTCAGTATATTTTCATAAAAATCGGAAATTACAACTTTTATCATGCACACCCACTATATACAGATTGTGTTTATATTTCAGTTTCTTGGAAAGAAAAATATCAAAGCATTGCCAATTTTCAAAATGTATTACGGAGTTTTTATCTTTAATTAGTGGAATTTGCAAAAATGTAATACAACTAAAATTATAAACTGACCAATATGTAGTAAATATTAATAAAATTACCTTAATATTTGAAACAACCTTAATTTCTCCTGGTATGCACACAAATGAGCAGACACTTCATCAGCAACTAATTTATATCGTCTTCTAGTATGCTGATAATGATTATGTTGTGAGAAATATGCATTATGCTGATACAGCAAGTATAATTATATAACTGCACAGCACATAAATGACGAATTGTAAATTACAAGAAAATATGCAAAATATTTAACTTTATTTACTAAATTACAGTCTAAACCTAGACTGAATGAAATAAAACACCTATCTCAAATTAAATTCGTAATTTTGAAGAACAAACCTGCCAAATGCAATAGCGTAACCGGAACTTTGTTTTCAAAGCATTGGCGATGATTTATTTCAAATCCTGAAATAAATAAGGGCCGAGCGAGAAAAGATACGCAATTCCATACCCCCAAACCTCCCAGTGCGAACTGTTTTATATTTATTTGTTAAAGAGTGAATGTAACTAATACAAATTAATAAACATTTTCAATCCAGAACGCCTGCACTTTCAGTGGCGTATTTTAAAAATTTCTATGGGGGGGACCAACCAGATTATATTTCGAATTCTCGTTAATCTATTCATGCGCGTCAGTTGTAAAGTGATAATTCTGACAAATTGACTGACCAAATTGCTTCTTTGGTTAATCTTATGCCCAGTATAACTTCTTAGTTTTACTTCTAATAATTTGGTGAGTTTCTTGCACTAAAAACTAAAAAATTAATAAGCATATTATTATTATAACGTTTTTTAACCCAACGAAGAGGTCAGTTCCGTTGTTCCTCAGTTCCTCATCCAGGAGTGTTTATACCGGTGAACATGCTGGTGAGACACACGCAGGGCCGGCGACAGGGTGGGGCAAGGGAGCCAGAACCTCGGGAACCGGGCCGCCTGGGAGCCCGTCGTCGTCCGTAAACATAATTTATGCATAGAAATGAGTAGTAAATGTTTCATAAAATTAAAATTTATTTATTTTTTGTAATAAATTACAAAAATGAAATACCCAAATAGTATCTAATGCCTAAAAGACATTCAAAGTCGAAATTTATCAATGTCTGCAGTGATTCGGATTTTTATTGTTTTGCTAGTTAATTTTTAAATTTTTTTCAATTAAAATAATATCTATTCCAAATTATCGGTACCGAATGTATTTTAAAAGCTTTGCAATATCTGCATTAACAAAGTTGTGAACGTTGGCTCCAAGTAATATATCAATATGATTGTAGTCCGGTAACCGTTTTTTGAAAATAATTGTTATACATAGTTAAATTTTAAGTTTATAGTTGTAGTTTAAAAAGGTTAAAAAATAATTAATAGTTTTGAATGAACAATAGCAATAAAAATTAAGAGTGTGGTATGCGTAATCGGGTAGAGGCTGGTTTTAAAAGAGACGGGGAAAGACGGGAAAAAACAAAAACTTTTGTAAAAGAAACGATAGTAAGAATATGGGGTAGACGGCGTAAAGAAGTGTGTGTTAAAAAGTTGAAAGATCAAATTGGAAAAATTTAGTGAAAACGGTAACGGGAAGTGACTTAGGACAAATAGGTGTAAAAGACAAATAAAGCGACGCGCGTAATTATAAGTGAAAGACAGTATAAAATTAAATATAGTGAAGGAATATTTGAGATTGAAATTTTAAGGTAGGATTATTTTTTTATTCAAATTCATACGCAACGAAAAATACTGCGGAATTTAAAATAGAACTTGCATGCCAAAATTTTCAAGAAGTTCTAACAGGTTATGAGGCCCAGAGAAGAATTTGAATAAAATTGAAATAGAAAAAAGATGATGGACGACAAATTTGAAAAACTGAATAACACAAATTATCGACAGTGGTCGTTACGCATGAGAGGTGTGTTAGGTTTAAAGGATTGCTTAGAAGCGATTGATGGATTTTCGGGTACAGTCACAGAGGAACAAACTAAAAAAGATAAAAAGTGTAAGTCATTGTTGTACTTAGGAGTCGACAATGATAATTTAGACAATATCGAGGAATGCGAAACAAGTAAAGAAATTTGGGATAAACTGCAAGATGTTCATACCAAATTTGATAGTTATCATGGAATTCTTTTGCTAAAAGAATTTATCAACGCCGAAAAAACGCAAAGCGAATCGATAATAGATTACGCAAATCGAAGAACGAACTTGTATAAAAAGGTACAAGGTGCAGGATTTAAATTTGAAGATAAAGTTTTAATGGGTTTAACGATAATAGGTCTACCGAAAGAGTTTGAATATTTGTCCAGAACAATAAAAATCGATGATGGTAGGTTGACGCCAGCAGATTTGAAAATGAGATTAGCAGAAGAAGAGAGACGACTTAAGGACACCGCTAGAAAAAATGAAACTCAGGTGTATAAGGCAGTAAGCGAGAGAAATAAAAATGAGGAGACATTGAGAAGATCAAATTACAACAACGCTACAAGAATTGGTGAATACAGTGGTAATAGTCAAAATAAGTTTAATAATGTAAAATGTTATCGTTGTAATAAAATTGGTCATATTGGAAGAAATTGCGTCTCGGTTAATAATGGTGACCAGAAATACAGCAAACGTTCTTCATGCATCATAAAAACGAATTTGGGTTATACTGAAGGGTCCATTAACGAACTAAATGATACATGGATTGTAGACAGCGGGTCAACGGACCATATGACTAGCTATAAAGAAAAGTTTACTAATTTTTATGAAAAAACTAGCGAAATAATTAGTGCAGGGGGGAAAATTTTGACATCAACGGGTTACGGTGATATTGATATTAAATGGAAAAATGAAAATGGGGGTTATAATGTTATTTTGAAAGATGTTTTATATGTGCCGAATTTAAATAACAATTTATTATCGACTGCAAAGATGTGCGAAAAAGGAATTACGCTTTTCTTTTCATATGGAACATGCACGATTAAAGATAAATTTGGTCAATTGTTGTTTAGGGCATTGCGTCATAAAAATTTATATACGATCAGAGAAGATTACGTCATTAAACCTATGTCATATTTTGCGAAAGAGGAAGAAGTAAATATGTGGCACAAAAGATTGGGCCATTTAAATGAAAAGGATCTAAACAATTTGTTAAAAGACTGCGGAAAATTTAAAAACGTCAACGAAGCGGCGAACGAGCAGAAGTGCGATATTTGTGAAACTGCTAAACCGAGAGCTAAAAGTTATCCTAAAAAGAGCGAAAACCGCAGTAAAGATGTGTTAGAAATAATTCATACTGATTTAATGGGGCCAATAAGTCCAATATCACGTGGAGGAAACAGGTATGTGATAACTTTCACGGATGATTATTCGCGATATACAGAAATAGTCCCAATGAAAACAAAGGATGAAGCTCTTGAAAAATTCGATGAATATAGAAGAAAAGTCGAAAGAAAATTTGATAAGAAAATAAAAACGTTGCGTAGTGATAACGGGGGCGAATTTGTGAACAATAAATTCGATAATTATTTGAAAAATTTAGGAATTACAAGGCAATTAACGACACCTAGATCACCACAACAAAACGGAGTAGCGGAGCGCCTAAATCAAACTTTAATGAACATAGTAAGATGCATGATGGAGGAATCGAAAATGTATCCTGATTTATGGGCAGAAGCTACACTCACTGCTTGTTATTTGAAGAACAGAAGACCAACAAGCGCAAATGATGGAAAAACACCGTACGAATTTTGGCATGGAAGGAAACCCATGATCGATCATTTGAAAACATTCGGATGTAGAGCTTGGAGCATTAAGAGCCAAAGAAACTTTAAGTGGGAACCTAAAGGTAAAAGATACATATTTCTGGGATATGAACCAAGTGCAAAAGCTTATAAATTGTGGGACGATGATAGAAAAATCATAATAATCAGTAGAAATGTAACATTCGATGAAGATGTTTTTCCGTTAAAAGGATTAAACGGAATAAATGCAGATGCAAATAAAAAAGAACACATACATTGGGGTAATATAATTAATGACGCGGAAAATGATTTTGAGGAAATAAACGATTCTCCGGCGGACAATAGTACGGAAGAAATAGAGACAAGCGATAACGATGACAATAATGAATCGGAAGAAATAAGAGAACGCACAAGTTCAGAAAATTCGGAAATTATGAGCAGCGCAGAGTCGAGTTCAAGTACTGATTCAAACGAAGAGAACTTAACGCAAACAAGAAGTGGAAGAAAAATAAAGCGGCCAGAATGGTCAAAAGACTACGATATGAAATTGAATTTGGCAAATAAAACAAAAGTAGAGGTGGAACCCAAGTCATACAAAGAAGCGATAAAAAGTAATGACAAAGAAGAATGGGAAAATGCAATAAATGAAGAATTTGAAAATATAAATACAAATGATACCTGGGAGATCGTTGAACGACCAAAATACACAAGAATCTTAAGAAGCAAATGGGCTTTTAAGAAGAAAATAAATGAAAACGAAATCGTAACACGTTACAAAGCAAGATTAGTTGCATTAGGAAATAATCAAAGATGCGGGATTGATTATGACAAAACATACGCACCTGTAGTGCAAAGGAAAACGATGCGATTTATGATGGCACTAAGCGTAAGAAAAAATTGGAAGGTGCATCATATTGATATAACTGCGGCATATTTAAATGCAAGTATAGAAGACGATGTTTATATGGAAATTCCTGAAGGTTACGAAGAAAACATTGGCGAAGTTATTGATAAAGAAAATAAAGTATGCAAACTAAAGAAACGTTTATACGGGTTGCATCAATCAGGTATGTTATGGAATAACACCCTAGACAAATTTATGACCGATGCAGGTTTACTACGATGCAAAGCCGACCCTTGTTTATATTACAGTGACGAAAAGAATATTTATGTAACCGCATATGTCGATGACCTTTTAATTTACGGAACCGAAAGTCAGGTCAATAAATTTAAAGCAGATATTTCAAAGAAATTCAAAATAAAGGATTTAGGACTAGCACGAAGAATATTATCGATAAACGTTAAACAAGATGAAAACGAAATAAGTTTGGATCAAGAGCATTACATTCGCGATGTATTGGCTGAATTTGGAATGTCAGATGCAAAAGAAACAAGAACTCCTTTATGTTTAGGTGCAAAATATGTAATCAGCGAAGAAGACGAAATGTTAGATGAAGAAATGAAGGCACATTATCAAAAGGCAATAGGAAGTTTAATGTATGTATCAACAAACACGAGACCAGATATAACATTTGCTGTAACTTACATGAGTCAATTCAATAATAAACCATCAAAACGACATTGGATAGGTGTTAAACATATACTACGTTATTTAAAGGGGACTACGAATATGAAATTACGATACACAAATTCAAGTGATAAGATTATAACTTATACTGACGCAGATTGGGGAAGCGATATCGTGGATAGGAAGTCTTATAGTGGAAATATAACAACACTTTCAGGTGGAGCAATTAATTGGATGTGCAGAAAGCAAAGATGCGTGGCCCTTAGTACGATGGAGGCCGAATTTGTTGCATTAAACGAAGCTGCAAAGGACAGCTTATGGATGACAGAATTGACAAATGAAATTGGAATACGGGGTTTGCGAGACGAACCGTCTATTATAAAAATAGATAATCAAAGCGCCATAAAAGTTGCCGAAAACAACACAACTTCAGACAAAAGCAAACACATACAATTGAGATTGTTCCACGTACGTGACTGTATCCAAAGGAATAAATTGAAATTAGAGTACATCCGCACAGACGATAATTTGGCGGATCAACTAACAAAGACATTACCCGAAGAAAAATTTAAGGTACATCTGGGGAAATTAGGAATCAAATAGATTCAGGGGGGATGTTATACATAGTTAAATTTTAAGTTTATAGTTGTAGTTTAAAAAGGTTAAAAAATAATTAATAGTTTTGAATGAACAATAGCAATAAAAATTAAGAGTGTGGTATGCGTAATCGGGTAGAGGCTGGTTTTAAAAGAGACGGGGAAAGACGGGAAAAAACAAAAACTTTTGTAAAAGAAACGATAGTAAGAATATGGGGTAGACGGCGTAAAGAAGTGTGTGTTAAAAAGTTGAAAGATCAAATTGGAAAAATTTAGTGAAAACGGTAACGGGAAGTGACTTAGGACAAATAGGTGTAAAAGACAAATAAAGCGACGCGCGTAATTATAAGTGAAAGACAGTATAAAATTAAATATAGTGAAGGAATATTTGAGATTGAAATTTTAAGGTAGGATTATTTTTTTATTCAAATTCATACGCAACGAAAAATACTGCGGAATTTAAAATAGAACTTGCATGCCAAAATTTTCAAGAAGTTCTAACAATAATATTAGGTAGTTTTTCCGTTAAAATGTCAACATTCTAAAAAAATCGAGTACAGTACTGTAACATGCGGTATACTTGCAAAATTTACATGATATGTTGCTAAGGTATCTTTGACACTGTAAAATATTGCCGTTGGCACTTCGACGTGGGATAGATTATAAATCGGGGAAAATTCACTGTTGTACATTTTCAGATTTTCACTTCTTCCGTAATCATATTTTCGGAATATTCCGTGCCGTAACTGGTAGAAGTGCTGGATTTCTTTAAACGATCCACCTGCCGGCATGTTACTAACAATAACCGGCAATCTTGCCTGTAAAATTTAAAATTATACTTTTAGTTTTTATAATCACAAGATAATTACCCTATCGATTTGTTCGCAGGAGGCAGGAAGAAATCGGCAAAGAAGTAATAAACAGAAATCTTGCGTAGAAGAGTTATAACTGCACAGTGGAATTCTATATCGTTTTGCTCCATCTGTTAATGGTAAAATATCGTATACTTCATATTTATCTACAAGTGGCTAAAAAATACATAGTTTTAACAAAATCACAAATCAATGTTACCCAAAAGAATTCCATTTCGCTAGAAAGTAATTCGACCAGGGGCCCGTAGCTTTTTTGCAAACCAAGGATAGGTGCCAGAATTATCAATATACTAATTTTTTTGTTGTAAGCTAGCTTTTCTGCTAACATAGCAAGTACACTTGTACTACCTTGAGAATATCCTATATAACACAATTGGTTTTGGTTAGTCTTTTGCAGTATATAATCTATGGTTGCCGGTATATCGTAAAATCCCATTTCCTGAAAACTATTGTCCTGGTTAATAGCAGTTCATTCAATTTATATTTTATACCTAAAATCCCAAAACTGTTTGTTATCCCTATATGGATCTAAAGTAATATGCTTTCTACAATGGGTAGTTCCCCTGGTATTGCCCAACCATACGTCGTAACCTAAATCGGCTAAAACAAATGCCAAACTTTTGTTTGAACCCAAGCTTACATAACCGGAAGAATCAGTCTGTATTCCAGCATAAATTAATACTGGCTGAGCATTTTTCAAAGATTTGTTGTTTCTTCCATGCGGAATTCTGTGTACGTCCAATAGATACCCATCTTTGGTTTGTACGGTGTGAACTTCCAACGGATATCCAAGTTTCAGTATGATTTCCATCTGGAAGAATACCTTTACAACAATTTAAGCAGACAAAAATTTAATTACAGTAGAAAGTTCAATTTCTCCAGCTGCATCTTCTGTGATGATGCTGGAAGATTCCGTTAGAAATAATAACAACAAAATAATAAAAGTCATCACTTCACCGTTGTAAACTAAATGTTATGATTTTGGAAGAATAGTTATAACAAATACAATTTATTTTATAAGTTCTTATTTATAGAATATTTAAAGCAGTAGTCCTTAACCTTTACTTATTGGTTTAATTCCGCTGTTTATATTAGTTAAAGTCTAAAGTGGCGATCAAGATCACAAAATTTGTTATAACCTTCTGCTCTACAATATTTAGGTGCGTAGTAATTTAATTAAAAACTGCGTAAGGTTTCGGAAACTACAAGTAGGAAATCAGTTTTATAAAATAAATTAGCATACAGGAACAAATTCGCAATTTTAAATGTTCCAGACAGAACCGGTTACAGACGATTAATTTACTATCCAAAAATCGACCGGTTAACTGTTAAAGCAAAAGTACAATATAAACTTTGAATTTGGACACCATTGGGTGCATTACGCAGCCTTAGTGCCGCACAACCTGAGAAATTGAGTATTCCTATTTTTCCTAATGTGAAATGGGAAGATTTCAACTTTTTATTAAATAAAAAATAAATATACATTTTTTGGTTACCTGGTTACTTAATAAACCTGGCTGCTCTGCTCCGTTTTATGGGTTTTCTCTTTCTTCCCGATTTTTGCGACATGAGCAATTATTTTAATTTTGTCAATCCCTGTATATTTGTGTGTCTCTCTAGATTCAATATTTTCCATAAGATACGTCCACGTGTTATTAATGTAACGATAACTCTTTAATTCGCCAGTTGTAAACTTTACTCGGGATTTAGCTCGATCTGCTAATACTCGATTGACAACTTCATCAAATGTTTCTAAAGCAGTGGCTTTCAACTGTACGTTTATTTTTTTAGATGTAACTAATTCGTCCAATGTACTTTGAAGGGTCCGACCCAGAGTGGAGTCTCTAAATAATTTATGAGGATTATCATTACTTGAGCTCATGTTCGTTAATACTTTCAGTACTTCTTTTATTTTTGCAAAACTCTTATATAGTAATTCAGAGTTACCAATCTAAAAATTGGTTGGTAATATGGCAGATTAAATATTTTTCGAATTGAACAAGCTGAAAAGGAAATATTTAATGGAAATTGGGATACTGGCAGAATAAAACTAGAAGTTAATATTAAATATCCTCGACCAGGGATAGAATTCCTATGTTGAGCGTGGCGTTAGATGGACGCAATTAGTGAAAACGACTGGAAAAAACATCCGATAAAGTTGAAATTTTAAGATTAAGTTACAAAAGACGACTTTCGGGTATGAATACTTTACTGTACAATAATTGCTTAAAACCTATACAAATTTGCATTTTATACAGATCAACAATGCACATAGTAACAAAAGATAACACAAAGAAAAAATATGTTGACTTGAAATTATATCATTTACATAGTAAATTAATTACATCGCTTTTAACCAAACTCTTTGGTACCACTGGCAATAACTTACTAATTATTACTAATAATTACTAAGCAACTATCTCCATAATATTAACAAAAAAACTAAATTAACTTATTCGAGTACAAAGTAGTAAATATCATTTAATTCATAAATATTTTAAATATATTAAATAATGTGCTTGATATTATTTGTCAATTTCGCTATCGCCGAGATTTTACAGAGCCGCCATTTCTATAATCTAAAAAAATATTTTTATTGTATTTGCAAAGAACAAAATTGTAGCGTTAATCTTACCAATTTTTATACAATACACAATGTTGTGTCTTTACAAACAGATATTTGTGCTTCTTGGAGAATCCTAAGTCTAGGCCCAAGGGGAACACCCATTTTCTGCAATCTCTCTTCACTTAGATATGGTAATTCCACCATACCAACCCTTTCGTTTTCGAAAACATTAGCATATTTCTAAAAAGACTACAATAAATAATTGCTCTCCAAATCAAAATTTTACCTTACCTCATATCCTAATTTCCTCAAAAATAAGCGAAGTAATGGCGGCTCATCTCCAAAAAACTTTGTCAACTTCTTAACTCTTGTTGGATTTGTTAAATTGGGCAAATCTTTCGAACCTTGCGCCGTTCTAGTAGCTGTTTGTGAACGAACACTTAACATATTTGTTTGGGTTCTTAAAGCAGAAATTTCCCCACGAATATTTTCCATTTCTTGAATCATCAAGTGCTGCGTTCTCATTTCAGAAGATAAGTGAGCAACGGAACGTGCCAACGTAACTACGTGCGATTCTAATCTCTGAAATCTCTTATTTACGCCTCTTATATCCTTAACCTTCTTTCTATCATCGTGAAGTCTTCTTTTATCTCTTATCGGCCGGCTACTAACTGAACTGGAAGGCAATGACGACATGCTTCCATATCGTCGTTTATTGAAGCGAGGATCTGACGGCTGATACCGCCCTGAATGTTTTTTCACTCCCAGCAGTTTCAAAACCTAACGAAAAATATAAATTTCCATTTTCCTACTTTGAATTTCAATTTTTACCTCCGAGTACATTCCTTCCAAGCTTTCAAGCTGCTTCCGTATTGTTCTTGCGTCGGTTGTACTAACATCTTCATCCGAATCACTTTGATTATCAAGGATCGATTCCAAATCTAATGATCGGGTAGTGGTCGACGTCAAATCCGTGTTATCAAATCCAAAAGCTACAAGAGAACCAGTAGAAATATTTTATCTAACTTTAAAATGTTAAAGTTACCGTGCTTTGCTCTAAACGTTGCGTTGTGATCCATTTTTCGTCCTGATCTGGGCTTTTGAGAGCTATTAGGAGCCCACCTTCCTGTTCCCGGGCCAATAATACCTGTGTGACCTTTTGACATTTTATTGTAACTGTCGTGACCATACTCAGGTTTGGTACTGTAAGGCAAGCTGAAATGCAAAAAATTTTAGATATCAACCGCGAGGTTTTTACGAAAGATCCTACCTGTTATGTTTTTTATATTTGGAAGAGTTTCTAGGGGTCATGTTTGGAGAAGATTGTTCTCCGGGCGATAGGGGCGGAAGTGGAGGCGTCATCGATGAAATACTTTCACTCAAGGTCGAATTCGAAATTCCTACGTTACCATGTAAAGACAGTTCGTGTAATTTGGGTTCCAAGATCGTGCGGAGTTCGTTCTCCACCACATCCACCCATTCGGAATCTTGAGCTGTTAAGAGAAATTCTATCACCGCAAAGTCATTATATTAGAATGTATTTACCTGACTGATACAAATTATTTGTAGGACAGTGCAAATCCGGAGATTCGTTATTGGTTTGCATTCCAATTTCACCTGGACGTCGTCCACTACTGTACGCAGCACTACCACGCCCGGAATCGACGTTTGATGAACTTTGTCCAGTTTTATCGTAATCCGAACTAGCACCCGATTCAGCAACCGACTTTCGCAAACTTTTAACTTCTTCTTTGTCACTTTTCATTTTCACTGATTTCGGTCCTATGTTGTAAACTCCTTCAATCTTCCCGATTTCACCTTCCAATCGTTTTCTGGGTGTCCCCATTAACGCTTCCGATATTTTCGAGTCCCCATAACTACTGTCCTTTTTATCCGTTCCGTTTTCCAGCCGCTTATCACTTTCGAAGTTTTCCGTTTTGTCGCCGTTTTCGCTATTATCCATCAGACGTCGGTCGTTAGAACCTTTATGTTGAAGAAAGCCTCCATCGTCGCTGTCTTTATCCCGTTCGTCGATTTTGGAATTAATAGTTTCGATTAAATTACCGTAAGAACCCCGACGTATAGGAGTTTGATTGGGCTGATTTTGTAATCGGTCCGTGCCGTCGTCTTCTAAAGCGAGTTGAGGATGAGACGCCGCTCTTCGAGATTCAAAGGATTGCTGTTTTATATTATCTCGCTCTATTTGTTGTGCACTGCGCTTTTCCGGTGCCGCACGTCGATCATCGATGTATCGTTCATTCAGTCCTTCCATCAGTTGCGACTGTTGCATCAGCACGTAATTCTGGTCAGCAGTTTGAGACAATCCATAGCGTTGCACCGGACGTTGTGGTGCGGATCCGTAAGAATTCTGATAATAATCCTGTATTGTCGGGGGTAGGATTTCTTGGTTTCTTCCCTGCGTGGCCTGATGGTTGGCGTAATAATTTTGTGGTTGACTTTTGAATTGTGGTAATGGATACTGCGATGGTATCGGTTGTCTGGTAACTTGCGAAGCCAGGATGTGTTGTTGGATAATTTGTTGGTTGTAATGGTGTTGCTGCATTGTTATATTTGGATCTATTCGGGGTTTACCGTAAATTCCTTGTTCACCAGGTGTGTTTTTAAAATTCGTGTTGCGTTCTTCTACGAACTCATCGCCGAGTCTGTCTATACTTCGAACACTTTTTCGTAACTCATCCGCTACGTTGTTTAAGCCCGTTTCTTCAATTTTGTCATCAGAATTTTCTTTTCCAGCTTTGAATCTGTTGGATATCAAGTCTTTGATGGTGTTGTAGGTCTTGGCGACGGATTTGGAACTTTTGTTTGAGTCTTTTTGGTTGTTGTCCTTGCCGTTTTCTATTTGAACTATGACGGTTTGTGCGTTACTTTGGCTTTCTTCGCTCTGTTGATATTGACGAGGTGCGGGCGAGGGCCGTATTATGTCACCACTCTGCCACGACGAACGAGGAACTGCTCCTGTACTCGAACCATTATACAGTTCTTGCGTTGAATGATAGGATGCTCTATATAAACCGGGTTGGTCTGTGGCATTATGTAAATTATTCTGCTGGGTTGCATGAACGTGATTCTGAAAAAAATAAACTTGTTCAAATAAATTGCTCGCTGCAGAAGAAACCTAATTAATATGATGCAATTAGAAGCATGTGAGTGATTTAATTGGAAACTTACAGATTCAGCATTGAGAGCAAACTCGACCATAATAAATCCAAAAAAGTTATCAACCGTACAGAGCACCGATCATAGCATTACTGAGGGCGTCTACATTTTCTTCGAGGTAAAAGTACATTCATAGAATTTAAAAATTCCCGGTGATAATATCTTCAGCAAAAATACAGTTGAACAACAAAATGTAATTTAAACATAATGTAAACAATAAAATGTTCATTAAGAATATTTAATTGTGCAGCACGTAAATAATTCAAGATTACTATGCAAACTGTGTGTAAAAACGCATTTTCCATTTTAATTAAATAAGAGTTCACTCAATTTGAGCTTGCATAGTTTATAGATAAGTTTATAGGCTTTTTCCACCCATCAATTTAATAAATTTTGAGTTTTTCCAGTTTCGAGCAGATTTTTGGAATTTTATCTCATCGCGATTGGAATCGTTCACACTTTCACACCCATAAAGGAAGAAGTTCTTTAGTGTGTGAACAAAATTTACAGTAAAAACATAAAAACAAAAAAAGGATAAATTTATTAATGTAAAAAGTAAGTTTCCTTTCCATTTCTCTTAGGCCTATGACGCAGCTTATGTTTTATATTTTCTCATATTATGATATTTCAAGTCAACATTAATACGGTTCTTTTTTTATTAAGACGTTTGTTTTCAAATTTAATTACGTTTTTTTACAACTACGGTCATTACGCTCATCCAACAAAACGGACGTAAAATTTAAATCAGGCTTATTTGTGGTGGTGGTTTACGAATTTTGATAAGGATGGCAAATATTGCGTTCACTTAATTTGCACTGTATTGAATCGAATGCCTTTCTAAGAATTAATTACGTGTTTGCAAAACTTCTAATTACATTTTTAAATTATAGACTGGCGTACAAGCAAATTATTAGTTTTTATACCGAAAAGGTCACACCTCGTTAAAAAAATTCAGTTATCGGGCACTGTTAACAAGAAATTCCGTTAAGAAACAGTTCTTGTATGAATAGGATAAATTGGAAAAATTATATAAAATTTATAACCCCACATTTGTTATTGCTCATAAAAAGCTGTTATTGCTATTTGAAAATAAAACTAATTATCTACATCTTTCTTAAGTTAACGAGGTAATTAAGTATGTCAATTCAATTAGGTGTGGGTGCTTAATCACATTTAAATGTTATGTTGGTGTTATTTCAATATTTACTTGAGTAAATAAAGAATAATAATTATTCTTAAGTAGAACATAAGAGTTATCAAATGTAGATCAAAAATAACGGATTACAATAATTAAACTGATCACAGCATCAGCTACCGTCTCTGACAAGCCAGATCTTTGCTCGGTCAATCTGTGAAGACATTGCTATCCAAAAGGAAAGTGATGGAACTAAGTGTTGTCTGGATTTAATCACCCAACTAAAACAATTGCAGGTTTAATTTCTTTAAATCATTGAATCGTTTTAACTGGAGGGTATTCCATACCCCCCAGACCCCCCGGTTAGGGATTCCATCGTTTAATTTTATACTATATTAAGGGTTCTCAGAGGAATTATTTTTAATTCTTGAAATTTAGAATAATTTTATGTAAAACTCAAAGATTTCTACAGCTTTTTCCCTGTCAAAGTAGGAAATAAAACCAATTAATTTTCTGAAAGAGCACAATTTTATCTTTCAGGTGAGGTGAGGACGAATGATTTGGGCCCAACGGTAACTTCACAATTTAATTTTGAAAATTGAATTTTTTCATGTATTTTTACATCTACAAGTCAATCGCAGCGTTAAAATTGCATTCTATAGCCGGTCCGTGTGCTCAAAGGTCCATGCCCCCGTACTTTAATAAATTTATATTAGATCTAATTTAAAATGAAAACTAAGATTCCAGCTTTTGAGTTCTGCAATTTTTGAGTTCGGTAACCCTACAGGGATGTTTTTAGCGAGTTTAGCGCTTGTCGAAACTACGCCTTAAACACCCTCGTTGCGCTCGGGCGTTCCGAGCCCAGGCACTTTAAAATCCACCACTTTTGAGAACTTTGAAAAAAACATGAGATTTGTTAAGTAATTCTCACAGGCTCCTCCTCCAACCTGCCATGTGTAGCCAATCACTACGTGACAATGTTAATTGAAGTCAAAGAAAAGATTTATGAAAATTTTAAAAAGAAAAATCTACCGGGTTCTCCGCAGATTTTATATATTTTTTAAGTACTATACCCTATTTACTAGAATTTTTTCAAAAAATTTGGCGAAATTTGAGGCCGTAGATTAGTACCGGCCCCCTAACCAATGACAAAATTCTATTATAGAGGCCATAATACGTTATATATTTTTAAAAACCATACTATCATTTATTGGGTCCGGATAATCGCGATATCCCACGTGTTCCTCTAGAGACAGAATAATTGGTTTAAAAAAATTAAAATATACCAACCATTAGACCATGGTCTAAAAAATACAAGTTTTATCACTTTTTTTTTACTTTTAACAGATTAGGACTAGGATATTTGAGAACATTAAAATAATTGAATGAAACGAATTCTTATATTAAAAGAACCACTGCCTGATATAAAATGATCGATCTTCAATTGCATTTAATCATAAATAATAAAAATTATGAGAATGAAGCAAAATACTTCTTTGAAAACAAAAGTTATAAATTCTTCAACCATAAAAATTCCAGACAAGTACCTGTTTCCGACGATCCTGATAGCCAGGAGAGGTTTAATAAAGGCTCATGCATTGCTGACCCCCGCCCCCCCTCCCCCAATCGACTATGTTTTATGTTACCAGGGTGTAAAAACAGGCCTATCTTCAAGTAATGGAAATGAATTAATTAACAAGAAGAAATGAACTACATGAGCGGAACTATAGCCTATGTCTAAAAACACTTCCACGTGGAAGTAACATCACTGGACACGAGAAAACCTCGTTAATCGATTCATGCGCTTCAGTTGAAGGACAGGCAATGGAAAGTAGCCCCTCCCTCTCACAAGAAACAGGAATAAATTAGTTATTGTTCAAAGAAATGACAGTGATATTACAGCTGAGTGACCGGGGGGGGGGGGGGGTCTGGGGGGAACAATATCTGAAATTTTATGTAGTTCTTTCTGGTTATTTAGATGGAATTCTGGTTATTAGCAGCTGAGAAATATTTTATATAATAGAAAATTAATTCATTTTCTGCTTGGTATATTTTGTTAGCAAGTCAGAGTTGAATTACACATTCTTGCCATATTAATATTCAATATTTTGAAAAATGCCCCCCCCCCCCTATTCTGAACATGGACAGCTACAAGTAATTTTTTTTACTTGTTACAATAACTTTAATATTGATTTATTTACTTGGATGGAATATCTTTGAAAATTAAATGGGAGGGAAGTTTCGGGATGCTATTCTCTTTGCCTGAGGGGTATTCCATACCCCCCAGACCCCCCGGTTTCTCAGTTGTTACATTTGTGTTCTTTCTTTGAATAATTAATCGATTTACTTGGATATAAGCTGATAAAATAATATTTTATATTCTATAAATTATATATATTTTAAAAATGTTTGTCATATTGATATTTAATATTTTGAAAAATGTCTCCCCCCCCCCCAACATATGCTGACAGGTATGCATGGATAGTACAAGTAATTTTCAAAATGACTTTATATTTTCCGTAAAATATGCAGATTCTTCTAGAAGTAAAAGTTGCCTTTGTTTTAATAAAACATATGTGAGCTTTCATACCCCCCAGACCCCCAATTCCATAGTTGTAATATTGAAATAATTTACTTTAATTAAAGAATTAATATTTATTAATTTAATAATTGATAAATTTACTTGGATGGAATATCTTTGAAGAAAAAAAATTGGAAAGAAGTTTGGGGATGCTATTGTCTCGTGACTGGGGGGTATTACACCCCCCGGTCTCCCAGTTGTTATATTTGTGAAAAAAATGAAAAATTCATTTTGGGGGAATACCACCTGCCACAAGTCACTCACTTAAAGCTTGGGTATTCCAATATAAAAAATTGCAGTAGATACTCAAAACCAGGGGTTTTAAACTTCCATCGAATTCTGTCCTTATTGTATTTGGCATACTTAAAATCAGAAATTCTATATTCACTTGTAAGCTAGGGTATTTACCCACCCAGGGAATAAAAACCAAATGTTAAGACTTTCATAACAAATTACGTCCAATTTTGGTTCACTAAAATAAATTTCGCTTTTAGGGAACGTTGACAATTTAACTGAAACAATGGACATTGTTTGAGCTGAACAAAATTTTCTCATTCTTCGCGTATCTTGATTTACTATTTGATTGTGACAACAGATAGGGTAATATTACACCTGAAATATCATGGGTGTGTGAGCATTCGAATATAGTAAAAAATTGAACCTTAACAGCTTAAAATTATAAAAAATCAATAATTATTACCTGTTCAGAATTTAAAATGTGATTTTGCTGAACAATTTGGTTGTGTGCTGTCCAAGCAGCCATTTGTTTGGGTGGAATATCTGGGGCAATAGCACCTTTGGTTCTTTTTTTGTACTCGTGAAGGATGGGAATTTTCGAATTTTTATCCGTACTGGATAAAATGACTTCCCTTTCGATCTGCAACAAAAAAGTCAAAATAAAACATTGAAAAAATCTGTCTGTATCCGTAGATTTAACTATGCAGCAAATAAACAAAATTACTGTAAAAATATAATAGCAAATTACAGTATTAATTCCAAGTAATTTCGAAATTTTAATAATTGGCTAGAAAATTGCAGAGCAATCTTCATTATTAATGGATGTAAGCAGAGCAGGTTTCTAAGACTTTCGAGTTTAATTCAGAACATAAACAATGTTTTGCCTTGGGCGTCTGCCACAGGCTATATTTTCGATTTTTAAAATCCGCAAAATCCTCCAAATTAAAAAAAAATTAGTTTCGCTTATTTTGAAGACATGCAATTGTGGTAAAATTATAAGGCACTCAGAAAAAAATCTTCGTAATCATGTTCGATCTTTATGGGTTCGTTCACATGTTGTGCTTTACGCCAGTATTGTTTCATGAATAATGCGGTATGGTCAAATGAATTTACTATAGATAAAACTTGTTTCAAAAAAACGAAACCTGTTTGTAAAGAAAACTCCATGCCATAAAAATAATTTTTACTTTTAACATCCTAATTATATATTTAGAAAATACTTACAGGAAATTTACTAGAATGAGTTTGCAATGCTTGTGAATTATTTGGGCTCGAAGTAGCTGTTGGGCTATCTAATCCAGCAGCTCCTGGAATATTTGGTTCGTTGTATAGTGGATATGGAGGCATTCTGTAAGGTGGAGGAGTTTGACAAGTGGAATTTTGTTGAGGAAGAGGTTTGGGAGGAGGCACAGGCTTATATGGCCCATACCCTTCTACCTCAACTGAAACAAGAAAAATGTGTTAATTTTATTGCACATATTTAGAAGGTTTAGTAAATGTTCCCGATACTTAATAGTTTTTAGAAGTATTATGTAACAGAAACAAAAGCTTTGCGTGCGAATTAATTTCTAACATGCAACAGTAATTTTCAGATTAATTATCACCCCGCAAGTGGTTTAATTGCCTGAGCAACCTACATACCTAACTCATTTTGAGGGGTTTTGGCTTTATCAACAGCAGAAATCGGATTTAGGGAATTTTGAGATCTCCTCAATCGTTCTCCATGTTTCACTTGCCGTACCGTACGAGCCGAAGCCATCACATGACGACATCATTGGAAATTTATCACTAGGTTATAATTTAACGTAAAAATAATTAGCACTTATGCTGGATTATAGCATTTTCACGAACGTTCCAAATTGAATCATTTATCAATTTCAAAACCATGCACTTCTACACAAGGCGATGATTACGATTTTTTAGCCAGACTACTTTCATCCACAATCATTAAAACGCAATTAAAAATATCGTGGCTCGTAAAAATTTAGAAATATGACGCAAAGTAATTGGTCCGTTGAAAATTTTGTATATAATTATCTAGTAATAAAACTAACAGAACACTTCCAATAGTTTGCTATTTTTGAACCACAAATTTTAGACAAACATATCACGCACTTTTCACAGGTCCACATAAATCGTTTTGCAAAATATAGTGAATGTTATGGTAACTTTACAATCTAACACCTGAAATTGGTGGGAGAAAGTGTATCTTCATTATCATAAAAAGCGGAAAGCACGTTGTTGCTTATGTGAATTAAGAGCGTTATTGTTACGGCTCCTTGCGACGTCCATGTTACATTGTAAAAACTCGGGGGAAATCTTCTTTGTTTTAGACAAAGACGAATGATAATTAACATTTAAGTAAACATTAACAGGTATTTAAAAGTTTTACTACCGTTCAATGTGGAATATTCCAAGTCACACACACACTCCGACTTAAGCAATAAGAAAGACTTTGTTACTTTTCCTTCCTTCAAGAATTCTTCGTCTTTCTTATTACTTAGGTCGGAGTGTAGATTGGAACGTGGCATCTGTGTGGAAAGGCTCCTAAACTGTGAGCTATGATGAAGACAACAGGAAACCATCAAATTGATTATATTCCCTAGTAAGTCATCTTGGCTTATGTCAAGTAGATTGCCTACTCATTGCATAGTGTGAAGTCACGGAATGCATTACTGGTTCTAAATGATTTTATTTTTAAATATATAATATGAACATTAATTCAAGTTCTTATTGTTGTCCAATTAACGCCTCCGGTGTGGCACCTCTATTGTACCAAACCACGAGCCACTACTACTTAAGATACATGACATGAGCAAATGCCGCGCTGCGGTCTGATTATTTTTAATATTAAAGCCAATTATTACCATAAAATCTCAAATAAATGGTTAGAAATCACGACTAATGTTAGCCAATGAGTCAAAAAGAGCCTGCGTGTAAGTCTGGGGGGTTTGGGAGGTAAAGAATACTCTCCAGCCTTCAGACTACCCAGACGCAGTAGAAAAACTTACAGATAAATTGTCCAAATGAGAGATATATAATATATAAGAGATATATAATAAGAGTAAACTACTTTTATTTTAAAAGGTACAATTTTTAAATACAAAGTAATGCAAACCTAATATAAAAGTCGAATGGCTGATGGACGAATTTGGAGTGAATTCCGAATGATTAAGAAATAATTTCCACACCTACGATTGAAACTTTTTATTCATTCTAATCATGTGAATTGCAAAATTCAGAATTTAATGTCATTTTTAACTTGGCTAATATCCAAAACCGACAAGCCCTTATACCACGTGACCTTGTTTATATTCAAAATTCTGTGATTGAAATAAAAAACAAACTATTATTCTGGTTTATTCATAGAATGGCATTAAGCATACTTTAGACTCTGAGATCGATAATACTGGACTATTACTCTTATTACACAAGGCCCGGAAGAAATATCAGAAGTACGATGGGAAGTCAGGTTTAACGGAGATAATAAACGTAAGACAGTGGTGGCACATAAAGCCTGCGGCTTTGTCAAGATTAAAAAGGTTGGTCAATTAAGGTGATCGATATTCCTCTGTTCCGGATAAACAAATTCATGTTACGGCTCAGTTAGTATTAATTATCTAGAACACTCGGTATATTTTTAAACAAATTCATGATTTAATAGATCAATTAGGAACGCAATTTGAAATACTTCCTAACCGTTTGAAATTTTTTTATAGTTTTCTAAATCCATATACAGAGAGTTCCATTATAATTATTTTTAACAGCTTAATTTACAGAAAAATCTGTATTTCTTCTGTATTTCAGAGGTCTATCCAGTTTTACGAAAGCGCGCTGAGAAATAATTATACAATAAAACCAGTCGTTGTGTTGCAGTGTCCTACCTTATAATTTAGATTCCGTTTATTTCATTTTTCATTTTCTACGTTGACAACTGTATACATAAATAAACTATTCAGATAGGACTACAATAGAACGAAAAACGAATGCTAAATTTTAATTATCTTACTTGATCGAATCTCTCCTTTGTTAATTTGCTAGGTCAGGATTTTAAATAGGAATTAAAGCAATTAACCACATTTTGTATTTTAAATAAATCAGGTATATATAATTTTACTAGAAATCGTATCGGAACCGTTAAAATATATTATAACAAGAAGTATACATTGTTACATTGCTTAACCAAGCATGATTCCTTTTTCTTCGGAATTTATGTGTAGTTTTAACATGTATGCAGATAATTTTCCGACTAAATTAATGTACTTACAGAAAATTAGCGTTTTGTTTCTTTTTGGTATATCGTTTTATAAAATGAGAAACCGTGTAATTTAGTGCCAACCGCCATCATATACTGCTACACTTTTAAATATATAATATATTTTACCACCAGTTTTCAGTCGTAATATACGTCAATGTAACGTAAAAGGCTCCAGTCCCATTTAGATGCTATAACCCCCATTAATTGTATATAATTCTAAATTCTGTCTTTTTTGTTGAACCAATAGACGATTTTTTCTATTGTCTGGTTTGGTCATCATAAAGTAAACGTCGCTACCGTGTAATCAATTAAATTGTCACAGTCTGATGATTATCAACGCTTTAGAAGAATTGCTAACCCATTTAAAGCACAATATTATTGCTGTTTCGCTATTTTACAATTTCTGCATCACAAATTAATTTTTTTGCGGTACAATTATAATTTGCAAATAAAATGGTGTAAAAGTTATACTGATTAGACTTTCACTTGGATGTTTTTTAAATTCACATTGGCATAATGACGGAATAATAAATATTTCACATTATTACTATTGTAAGATTGTGAAAGGAAATAAATTTGCAGTAGTTTTTTTAGTTTAAATTTGTAACGGAAGTGTGAGTTAAAAAGTGAATTCAGTGTATCGCCATTTGCAATTAGTTACGTTTCGATTTTCTTAATGATTGAGAAAATTACACATACTGGAGCAAAAAAGCTTTTAAAACAGTAGGAAAGAAAAAAGATTCGTTTTGTATCCTTTCAGGAAGTGTCATCAAGGGGAACATAAAAGAACGAAATTTGAGCACATTTTTATATCGTTTTGAAGAGGCTCAACAATAGAACACTCTCATTAGGGTGCCTACGCACTGCTTTTTTTTTTTTAATTAACTACTGGATATTAATATTCTATTAATTTAATTGAAATGCTGCGAATATCTCAATACACCAAGTGCTAATTTAATTTACTTTTTTGAAGCAGTTCATTGTTAATTCTATATGGACATGTCATTCATTGAAACGTAGCAGTTTTACCACTTTTTTCCTCGGTAAAAGCTCACTTCTTGGCCGATCTTTATTTATTTAAAGACTGCACGAGAAATAATTGTTTCAAATCGTTTCGCGTTCAGATTGATGATCGATAAATCAGCTCGAGCAGTCCATAGTTCTTTTTATGTAGTTAAATAAAATTTAAATCTATATCATACGGCAATCCCCTGATAATTAACGAGAAGAAAATGGTAACATAAAACAAGATAATATACTTGATGGCACTTAAAAAAATTAGAAAACTGGAATTGTAATGACATTACATTCCAGAAATTGCGCTATGTTCAGCTATGGAGAGATTAGCCATAAATATTTCTATATAATTTTTTTTCCGTGATTAAATAGCGCAATTAAAATTTTAATTGTGGTTTTAATAACTAATACCGATCGTTAAAAATAAGGTTATTAATTGTGACTCGTAAAATGCAAATTCTATTTAACAACAAATTGAGAATTTCCGATTGAAAGCGAAGAATGTCTGAAAAAGCTACCCTGAAGCAAACTTTGAGAAAAAACTGGTAACCAGATCCTGTAATTAGTCAGGTTTTCTGTCAAATCAAATTCATTTCTATGCAGCTTCATACTTCTTTTCACATTGCAATTATTCGGAGATGAAAAGAATAAACCAGTGTTAATTAATTATGCAACACAAAATCTTAATTAAATTTACATGAAGCGTACCGCTACTTAATTATTGGTTACTTTAAAATATAATTACGTAGGATTATTTGGAATATGTATCTTAGAAAACAATCGTATATAACATAAAACAGTTATGTGCTTAAGAATGCGGTGAACTATCTTCTTAATTCTAAATATAAAGCAGAATCAGTTGTTAAACCTCACGACCTTTGAAATCAACACATAAAACTGCTGAAAAACGAAGAATTAAAAATTAAAAAACGAGGGAATATATTCAGCCATTTACAATAGCTTAAAACACCCTTTTGCTCATGAAATAGTTTCTTATCGCGCATTTCTAAATTTTTTAAGGTTACATTTTCAAAGGATATTAAGAGAGAATTAAATACATAGCAATTCAAAATGAATACTAAGTACTGTTAATACAAAAGTACAAAGCTTAATTAAAGGCAATTAAACCTGATAATTAAAAAGCGACACACCTGAATTAAAAAGAAGTCAGATAAAGTAGTCAATTAATTAAAGAAACACCGTTTTCAATATTGTTGTCAAAATACACAACCAACTTCAAAAACAAAAGATTTCTTTGGATTTTCAGCTTTCCTTTACTTCTACAGTAGGCTCTTGTAAAATAAGCAGAAAAAGATCATCAGATTTCTCTGGATTTTTCTATAATTTCTCTACATTTCCTTTGAATATTTCACACGTAATACGTTATTTTCCGTACTGATTTGAGTAACATAATGAACCACTTTACCGCACTAGTGCGAAAAGTGATAAACTATAGTTTGATAATAACCTACTTTCTGCACTGATCATATAAACTTCTATTTATTTATTTATAAATAAATTAATTTAATAAAATGCTTATATTTTTTATATCTACTTTAGCCTCGAGTCGCCCTGATCTTATCAACGGCGATTGAGATGGTTGTCCGGCTGATGCCAGCATTTAGAGAACTTTTCCACCCATCATAAAAATTTTACGGGCTCGAGCTAGAGCGGTAAACTAGTCAAGTCAGGACAACAAAAAGGTTAAGTTAAATTTTAAACTGGCAGATGTAGGTAAAGGACATTAAATTAAATTGCAGTCAAATAAAAAAAGTTTAATTTAACTTTTAATGTTTAATATTATATACTGACAGCTGTTGTTATGACAGCAGCTGGTACCATTTTATTGTGCCAACAATTAAAATTTACGTGAAATATTGAAAAATAAATAGAAATCAAAATGGGGAAGATTTAATTCCGGAATTAATCTATCTTACTTTTTGTTTTACGGGATTCCCCGGGATAGGATTTTTTTTAAATAATGTAGACATTTCTCCGTGAATACTTTAAAATTCATAATAATTTAGTGTCCGATTAAATATAAATTACTGAACCGGTTGTTTGTTTATGAAATTAAGACATAAAGTTTACATATCGGAAATTTCTAATTTAAACTTAATATATTGCACTTTAAATATAAAATTATTGGGAAATGGATCTCAATAAAACCGGATTAAAACTTTAAGATTCTGCAGATATCAGATCTCCAGTTATTCGTTTTGTTGTAAATTTTATTCAAAATTTCTTCCCATGGAAATGAGATTAATAGCGTGGGAAGTTTTGAATGTATGTTTGGTTGACTTATAAGTTGACTAATATATTATGAAGTAACTGGTATAAGCACACAATTTCTAACAATGTAGTTCATTTTCTTACATACAGTAATTTACTTTGCATACTTGGTTGCTTTACTGCAATTTACAGAAATTCAAATAAATTACCATATTTAAATGACTTTGTTAAGTCTTCCGAACGAACCGACCCTTAGATTGCGCTATGCAGCTAAAGAATTATGTGCATAGATAACATTTTCACCAGAGGATATAAATTTAGAAGCCACACAAGTGAAGAAACTTCCAAAGGATTCAGATGATATGCAGACTCTAATATTAAGCACAATGATTTTTTTTTTTTTTTTTAATAATACTTCTATATTAAATTAATAAATAATAACATCAGATGTCCTTTTATAGAGTTGACTCCAGCTCCCAAGAAAAAACTTGGCAATTAAACGTGTCAATTAAATAATTTATAAATTCATAATTATTAATAATTCAATAGCAATGCTTTCATTAACTTCATATAAGTTAGTGTATTATACAGTTAGTGTACATCAAGCATCTTTAATTAATTTAATTGAAATTTTTATACATTTGTTCACAAGTTGAAAAAATTTGTTTAATTGAAAGTAGGTGATAATTACTAAGCATGAAATGTCTTCCCAATTAAATAGTTATAGCATGTAAAATTTAATTTACATTTTCATTGATATTTAACGGACTTATTACAAAATCAACAATTATAGGTTTGTGGACTTAACAGGATAATTAAATGGCAACTGATTCCATCTATAAGCACAAATTTAAAAACTTTTAAGAGAAATGTAAACATAAAATCACCGGAATGCTCGTTCAGTTGTGGTGTAACATCTTCATATTGCGATGAAGTTTTTAGAACCGTAAGATAAATTATTGTTAATAAACATTAAATGTTATAGTACAGGGTGGTTATAACTAAGACTTTAACGATTTTCCCAACCAGCATCGTTTTACGAAAAGAAGAAAAGTTTTCATAAACCACAAACAACCATAAATTTTCTAAATGAATTGCCTCCGTGCTATGTTGAAGTTTGAAATGAGCATAATTTATTGTAATTATATTTTTATTACATATTGCACATTTGTAGATATCATACTCCTTCCTAAAGCCCTCCAGTTTCTTTCGAAATATCGATTTTTCACATAAAATTTGATAAATAGCTCATTCTGTTGCCGGTACGTGTGTTCGACGTAAAGGGATGCTGCACTTGTTTTAGTGGGCGGGACTTTGAAAATTATAATAACTAAATTTAACTTAAAAAATAATAAAGATCCCATTTTCTAGATCTACAATTTATTTTCGAACTAGCGAGCTGCTTCAGGGATGTTTTCAATCATAGGACAAAATCCCGCGATCATAATCCCGCCGCCGATCGCCGGGATTTTGGTCCTGTTGGATTTTCGTTTGGCGGGATTGTGGTTCGACGGGATTATGGTTTGGCGGGATTATGGTGTGACAGGATTATGTCCAATCCCGGTTTTTAATGGTAGGTGTGCAATTTATGCACAGAACATCTTCTTCTTCTAACTTCTTAATATTAAATAGAAGAACATGTTTTTCCTTCCTTCCGTAATGCAGCTCCGATTGGTTTACTTCAAGTTGTCTACCTAAAAAAATATTAGGAGGTTGCGGAGCAGTGGGGCTCAGTGCGGCATCGAGGCCGCACAATACAGAGCAAGCAAGTAGCACACCGTACTGAGGTGAACTGTAGGATGATCTCTCTTTCTTTCTTTCTTGTCTCTCATAGTGACAATTTCTTTTTCTTCAGAAGAGTTTCCTTGGCAGAACCCTCGGTGGTTGGCCATTACATGTCGACCTGGAGATTTCGACTTAACTGTCGCAAGGCCATTATCAGCTTCGAGATGTTAACCAGTCCTAATTTTGAATGTTTAGTGATATTTAAAATGACAGGATCTAAGAAATTAAATATTTGATAAAGGTTGAAAATTTATTCATTATTTCATTATGAGATTTCTTTGGATTTTCAGTTTTCTTCTACTTTTACAGTAGTCTCCTGTAAGATAAGCAGGAAAGCAAAACAAGATCATCAGAATTCTCTGGACTTGACTAAATGTCATTGGATTTTTTCAAAATTTCAAGATTTTCATCAAATACAGGCAGAACTGCAAAAAAGGATTCCTCTGAATTTATCTCTGATTTCTCTATATTTCTTTTGAATATTTCACACTTATTCTGTTTTTAATTGCTACCGTTACGTAATACGTTACTTTCTGTACTGATTTGAGTTACATAATGAACCACTTTACCGCACTACTGCAAAAAGTGATTTACTATCGTTTGATAATGACTTATTTTCTGCACTTCAAAACTGAACGAGTTCCAAGAAATCCAACGATTTTCAAGAAATTTCAGACGTTTCCAAAGAATTCCAGGAATTTTCAAAAAATTCTAATTCAAGGAATTCAAGAGATTTCCAAAAATTTCAATGATTTCTTAAGAATTCTAAAATAATCCAAGAGATCTTCAAAGAATTCCAATGATTTTTAAGAAATTCTTGAGATTTATAAAGAATTCCAGTGATTTTTAAGAAATTCCAGGGATTTTCAATTAATTCTAATTCAATAGATTTCCAAAAATTATCATGATTTCCTTGGAATTTCAGAGATTTCCTAAGAATTCTAGTGATTTAAAATCAATTTCAATGATTTCCAAGAATTCCAAAGATTTCTAAAAAAATCCAGAGATCTTCAAAGAATTCCAATGATTTCTATGGAAGTCCAGTGATTTATAAAGAATTCCAGTGATTTTCAAGGAATTCCAGGAATTTTTAAATAATTTTAATTCAAGTGATTTCCAAAAATTCTAACGATTTCCTAAGAATTCTATTGAATTTTTTTTTTCAGAGAAATTTTTTCTCTGATTTCTCTACATTTCTTTTAAATACACATACTCTGCTTTTTATCTGCTACCGTTACATAATATGATACTTTTTGTACTGATTTGAGTTACATAATGAACCACTTTACCGCACTAGTGCGAAAAGTGATTTACTATCGTTTTCTGCACTGATCATATAAACTTCTGTTTATTTACAAATAAATTAATTTAATAAATAAATTTCTTATATTTTTAGAGGCTGTTGTCCGGCTGGTGCCAGCATTAGAAAACTGATTTTAAAAATTTTTATGTTAAATGGCCTTAATTTTGAATGTTTAGCAATTTTTAAAATGACAGGATTTAAGAAATTAAATATTTAATAAAGGTTGAAAATTTATTGACGGCCAAGAGTTTGATGATAGGAGGTTTCAGCTTATTTAAAATTTATTTAACCTTATATTATTATTAGATTAATATTTTTTTACTTGTTTAAATATAGAAATTACGGGAAGATCACAGCAAAATAATTTATAAACAGCTCTTTCGTAACGCAGCTCTCATTTTCTGTACCAAGGTAAAAATTGGCAAGTTTTGATGAGTCAGTGCGGCCTTCAGGCCGCACAACTTCGACAATGGACTGCAAGAAACATCTCTGAATCTCTCGGATCTCAAAAATCAGTAGTCTAGAATGGCAGGAATATTTTTTTAAGTTAAATTCTGTTATAATTCCGCTATAGAAATGTATATAAAGCAAAAACAAGCAAAACCTCGTTGGTTTATCATTGTTTTCCACGGGAAGAAGACACTTTTTCTATGAAATTCATAAGATTGACAGAAAAGCAAAATTTACAAAAAACCACGAAAAAAAACATGTGATTTGTTCTTAAAGCAACAAAAAATATCTGTTAAATTTAACGAGCACTACTTTTGCTGCCGGTGGCAAGCGGAGCTAAAGTAATAATACTTTAGAATGAGTGAAGTTAAAATTAAAAATGTTTAAAGTTGTCCAAGGTACATACAACGACCAGGTAGGTCATGTCATGTTAATTTTCATTATGTCAAACTGTCATGTAAAATCACTAATATTCCTTAAAAACAAGTGGAATTGTCAGTGTCACATTGACACTGAACATAAAACACGTGCTATGTGAACAGTTGCATAAATTTCTAGTGAATAGGCTTTTCATATGTCAAAAAGACACGACAGCCATTCCATTGTAATCCAGCCTTAAGTATAATTTGAAAAATAATAATTTCATTCCACTTCATCTGGTAGTAATTGAACCTTTACAAAACCATAACAAATTGAAAAAATAGTACTTTCAGTTTTATAACAAATTAAATTTCCTGAAAAACTTTCCCTATATTATTCAAAATCCTGTAACACATAATGTCCAGGACTTTTTTTCATAAATTTCAAATAACAAAGCTGATTTCTTTGAACCGAAAAATTGATTACCAAAACAAGCACAAAAAATATTCAAGAGAATAAAGAAGCTTTCTTTATTCAGTCAAATGCAAACTTCGAGTTGTGAACTCTCGAGTTTCCCAAGAGAAGAGAACAAATTCGTTCACACCTCATGTGCTGTATTATTCAAAAACAGCGACCCAGATAAATAGTTTAGCATGCAACCTTTAAATGAAAGCAAATCGCCCGCCCTCAATTTTTGCATTGTAAAACCAAAAATAATATTAAGCCTACAAATTTATTCATTAGATGGAAGTTCCATTGGTATTCTGTTGAGCAACCAACGAGTGGACACAAACTTCATTAAAAATATATGTGGGTCTACAATTGAGCAATTTGTAACGAGAATTTTAGTTTGAGCATCTAAAACCTTAACCAAGCGACTTTTAACTCGGGATGAACTTAAGTGAACACAATTAATGTTGCAATATCCATTGTTCTAGTGTTTATAACCCGACGTGAGTTCAAAACTTACCAAAATGTATAGGAGAAATTTGATCCAGCTTTTCTAAAGTACCCAAAATACACCTGGCAGAAAAACACACTCAGCACACAAAAGTTCAGTTTTTTAACAATTACATTGTACTTTTATTCAAGAAATGAGGACTTTTTATTTAACCGTCAACCGCTTCATTTGCACCTGGCGTTTAGCAACAGGTTGAATTCGTCAGGTAACTTTACATCTACGATACTTCAACATCCGTTCGTAAATTATCGGAGATAATCGAGTAACTTACGATAAAAACTACAAGAATAAATAATTTCAAATGGGTTACTCTTGTTATTATTTTTTAAAAACCAAATTATGTACCTTGTTTTGACAGCGTAGGCACACGAGTGAAAATTATCGTTCTTGGTGGAAGAGGAGGAACATATTCTTTGGAATTTTCTTGAGCCATCAGTAATTTCTGTAATTAGATCAAGCTATAATTAAATTACTCATGTAAACTTCCAAGTATTCCTTACCTTAGCCAAAACTTCGTTGTTTAAAGGAACTTCGCCCACGTTAATATTTTTGGTTTGCATTTTTGAAACTGGAACAAAACGTTAAATTAGTAAATTTCCAGGTTCGTCGGCTGCGCTAGCATTGAAGTCTCCACTGAAATTAACTTTTATTTGTTAATATTTGAAGTTTTTTGTGCAACAAAAGTTTGATCGATGAATTTAATTTAAGGGAAGGATATTGACTCATTTTTGTTCAATAAAAATCTACAATATACTGTTTTTAAGGACTCCAACGGATAAATTAGTACGTATTATGCATAATATAAATAAAAGGACCTTAATCTAATATTAAAGCAAAATAAAAGGTCAATATTGACTTTTTACGAAGGTTTAAATAAATAATTAGGATAATTTACTTGAAATACTTGATCGCTGTGCCATCTGTAACAACCGGATAAAACTAACCGGCAGTTAACTTTATCGCCTTGTCTGTTACAGTAAACTCTAAGAATCAAAATCAATATTTCTAATGGTTTCTTTTATTTCTGAATTTCTCCAGTTTTCAAATTGCTACAATTGCGTTATTCTAATTTCTAACTGTACTTATTAATTAATGGGAACGTCAATGAATTATTGTAATTAACGGCCGTTAACAATAGACGTACTGATAGGTATGATATGATAATAACGCACCTATTAAGGAAATATTTGCAGCGTAGAAATAAAAAGAGAAGAGTAAAATGTTTATTAATGAAATATGGTAACAGATATTACAAGTTCAACTGTACTTAGTAGACTACAAACAAAACTGTGTGTGCCTGCTTATTTAACAATGTGGCACACGCGCATAAATAACAATTAAGTAATGAATACAATATAATATTCAACACTCCCTCGTATTCATAACTTATTCCTTTAAAATAAAATTAAAATATTACTTAAAACCAATGTCTTAACATAAACATGAAATTACATAGTAAACAGTGTAATAAAACTTACTAACTAGTTTAAACAAACAATAAAAACAAACAAATTTAAGTTGCATTAGTCATGCCAAGGCAATCTCGAAAATATTCGAATTTTCTACATGGTAAAGCTTTGGTAAAAATGTCGGCAACTTGATTATTTGTTGGTACGTAATTTACATTAAACTCGCCGATTTCATATTTTTCGCGCACGAAGTTGTACCGCACATCTATGTGTTTTGTACGCTTATGAAATACTGGATTCCGAATAAGTTTTATTGCACTTTGATTATCGATGTATAAACACAAATCACTAATTAAATTTTCATCAATTTCATTTAGTAAGTGCTTCAACCATATTGCCTCTTTCGCTGATTCAGAAGCCGCCACGAATTCCGACTCTGTAGTTGATAATGAAACACCTACTTGACGTCGGCTGCACCATGTTATTGCACCTTTACACATTTTAAATACATATCCGGTGGTCGAACGTCTTGTATCAACATCATTGGCGTAATCAGCGTCCGAGTAACCCACTAATTTATTGTTGTGTTTTTCATACTTAATTCCATAACTTTTAGTATATTTTAAGTACCTCATTATTCGTTTTACTGCGTTCCAATGAGCTGATTTTGGATTATTTTGGTATCTGCTGATGATGTTTACTGCATACATAATATCTGGTCGTGCCGATATGGCAGCAAACATCAATGATCCCACTGCTTCGCGGTAAGGAACATTTATTTCTTTATCAAGATCTTCCATTTTTGATAACACCACATTTGGATCCGCTGGTATCTTCATTGGTGTAGCATCACTCATGTTAAAACGAATTAACATTCTTTCAATAAAATTTTTGATATGGATAAACATCGATCCATCTTCATTTTTATTGATTTGTAAACCCACAAAATAATTTGGATCGCTAAGTGTGATTTCAAATTTCTTTTTCATTTCATTTGCTATTTGGTTTAATAGCTCTTTGTCTTTTCCGAGAAGTAACCCGTCATCCACATACAGCACTAGCAAAGTTAATTGGTCGTAAATGTTTCCGACATAAACACATTTGTCGGATTCACATTGTTTAAACCCAAATATTTTTAAGAAGTCGTTAAATACTGCGTTCCAGCACCTCGGACTCTGTTTTAGACCATACAAAGATTTGTTCAACTTACAAACCAAATTTGGGTCATTGCTTATTCCTGGTGGTGCTGTCATGTAAATTTCCTCTTTCAATTCGCCATATAAAAATGCTGTTTTAACATCAAATTGAATCATGGAATAATTTTGCTGTACTGCAACTGCTATTAGAATCCTAATCGTTTCATAGCGGGTCGTCGGTGCATAGGTTTCCGTGTAGTCGACTCCCTTAATTTGAGAAAAACCACGAGCACACAACCTTGCTTTATATCTGCTGACCTCGCCATCACTTGACCTTTTCAGTTTAAATACCCACTTGGCGTCAATAGCTTTTTTATTATTTGGTAACGGAACCAATTTCCAAGTATTGTTCTTATTTAAAGCTGAAATTTCTTCGTAAATAGCTGTTTTCCACTGATCGGCTTCTTTTGAAACAATAGCTTCCTCATATGTTTCTGGAACTACTTCCATCATATTTGCTTCAAAATTCTCATATCTTCTTGGTGGGCGTAGATTATTACGATCTCGTAATTGATACCGTTCTTCTGGTAGTTCTACATTTTCCATATCATCAACAGGTTCAATTTCCTCTTCCTTTTCTTCTTCACTTTCTTCGGCATTTTCAATCGGAAGTAAAATGGTGTTAATTCTAGGAAGTACGACATCGTTATTTTCGTTAAATGTAACGTTTCGAGAGATTTTTATTTTCTTTGTAATTGGATCGAATAATCTATAATTTGTCGATTCGTTCTCATACCCAACCAATATTAGCTTCTTGCTTTTTGGTTCAAGTTTTCGTCTTAAACTATCGGGTATGTGCATGAATGCTTCACATCCAAATATTTTTAAATGATCCAACATGGGTGTTTGGACGCTCAGGTTGCTTGATGTGATTTCCGGTAGGAAATCTTGTTGCGGTAGAGAAGTGGACTGTATAGTTTTTCGTTTGTAGTTATAAAAAATGCGTTCATTAATAAAACGTTTATTGATGAAACCTTGCGACAAAATTGCAATTGAAGCAAACACTTGATAGGTCTCGTAGAGACCGGTAAAAGCAATAGTTCTCGAATTGAACATAAAGCCTAAAAAATGTAATCTTATAAACAAGTATTGTTTACAATATGTAAATACTTTGAAGCAATAACAATTGACATCAAAGGAGCAACGCTCTTGAATTGAGCTAGAAAATTACTGAGGTTCTAAATGCAAGGCGAGCTTGAGTCGTTGGAATTGCAAGGAAGGGATGCGTGAAGCGATGCGCCTTCATATCTCGCATACTCGAACGACATTAGCTGGCCGCGCTAGAATTGCAAGAATAAAAGTTAGGAACAATTAAAAATACACAAATTAAATAAACAGAGGAACGGTTCCGAACATGCCGCCCCCGTTGAAATGAAAAGCATTTCAATATTAATTGACAATAAACATTAGATATCTGAACATAAAATACAAAATATGAGCAATACAAGCAAATAAATCAATTGGTTTTCAACAAATAATATACACAAACATTAAATAGTGAACATTAAATTCAAAAAAGAAAATAGAGAAATTCGGTTAAATCAACAAAATATTCATGGCAAAATGCACAAAAAATGAAACAAAGGACAAATTCAAAGTCGCAAAATACAGTAAACAAATAAGTAGAAATTCCAGTCAAAAGCGCAACACTAAAGATTAATCACGACGCACAAGCACTTATGTTAATAGCGTAGCACAAACACAAATGATGCGGAAGTCATGAAGTCGGTAGCGGGCAAATCTTTGCGAAGGATCTACGTATAAGACCACCAGATGTACGGAGCGTAGCAACGCGGTTGACGCTGTCGGTGCCAGGATGAAGGGAGATGACTCGTCCTAACTTCCATTTGAATGGAGGAAGATTGTCGTCCTTCACCAATACGAGAGAACCATCGGTTAGGTCAGAATGATGATGTTTCCATTTTACGCGCTGTTGGAGCTCCGAGATGTACTCTTTACTCCAGCGCTTCCAGAAATGTTGATGTAGGCTTTGAATTCGTTTAAAATAATCAAGCCGATTGTCAGGAATTCCAGTGACATCTGGATCCGGCAGCGATGTAAGAGCGCGACCGATCAGGAAATGACCAGGAGTTAAAGGTTGCAGGTCGTTAGGATCGGCGGACAACGGTGCGATAGGTCGAGAATTTAGGATTGCCTCAATTTGGCACAACAGAGTACAGAGTTCCTCAAAAGTAAAAAGTGAGGCGCCCAAAACTCGTTTCAAATGTGACTTGCTGGATTTTACTCCGCTTTCCCATAAGCCTCCAAAGTGGGGACTGTGGGCCGGGATAAAATGCCAAGTTATACCTTCGCCTGCAAACGCCTCAACGATAGAGGTTTCTTGAATTTTCAAAAACTTTCCTAATTCGCGTAATTTATTGTTAGCGCCTACGAAATTCGTCCCATTGTCCGAATGAATATGAGACGGTTTACCTCGTCGAGATATGAATCGTCGTAAAGCTAATAAAAAGGCGTCGGTAGACAAATCGGTTACCAACTCAAGGTGAATGGCCTTGCTAGCAAAACAAATAAAAATGCACAAGTAAGATTTGTCAGCTTTGGAACCACGACCTTTATTACGTTTGTAAAGTATGGGACCCGCGTAATCTATGCCGGTCACATCAAAAGGTTGTGAACAAGTTATTCGTTCTATCGGTAAATTACCCATAATGGGCCGAGTAACAGAGGGTGCAGCTCTGAAACACGTTACACAATCATGTACAATTTTTTTTACTAAGTTCCTTCCTGCGGTTATCCAAAATTTGTCGCGTATCGAAGATAACATTAACTGTGGACCTGCATGTAGCAATCGCGCGTGCTCACGTCTAACAATAAGTTTTGACAGGTGGTGTTTACCGCAGATAAGAAAAGGATGCTTTTTATTAAAGGAGTAATTCGAATTTACTAATCGCCCTCCCACGCGTATTAAATTATCTGGGTCAAGAAAGGGATTCAAAGATAATACTTTAGAGCTAGGTTTTAAATGCTGTCCCTTTAATAATTGTTTACATTCGTCAGGAAATGATTCTTGCTGGGCGAGCTTGACTAAAACCTTCAATGAATTAAAAAGTTCGTCTGGAGATAAGGGTCCAGCTGTTCTTTGACCTTTAGATAACAAACAATTTTTACGAAACCGTAAGCAATAAGAAATGATTCGTTCAAGTTTATTCAAATTAGAATAATTTTCGAAAGGAAATGAACTTTTGTTATTAGTAATAATTAGGGCATTTGAAGTGCCCTTGAACTCTAGAGGTTCAGCGGATTGAATTTTTGAAATTGGCCAAAGGGTTTCTTCTTGAGAAAGCCAAGATGGGCCAAACCACCATAAATTTGATGTTTTCAACACTTGAGGAGTGACGCCCCTAGATAACAAATCTGCAGGATTGAATTTAGTGCTAATGTGTCGCCATTCTACATCGGCAGTATGCTCTTGGATATCAGCGATGCGATTGCACACGAAAGTTTTCAATAAATTCGGATTAGTTTTAAGCCATGCCAGTACAATGGTTGAATCTGACCACAGAAAGTATTTATCAACTGGCATTATTAATGATTTTCGAACTTGTTTTAATAATTTGGATAACAAAACGGCGCCGCATAATTCCAATCTCGGTATGGTAATCGGTTTTAACGGAGCTACTTTAGATTTTGAACAAAATAAATGTACGCGGACAAAATTGTTTGAATCTGTAATTCGGTAATAAATACAAGCACCATATCCGTTAAGCGATGCATCGCAAAAACCATGCACATGAATGTTAACAGGGTTTGCACAGGTAACATGCCGTGGTATTTGTAGGTCATTTAGATGTAATAAATCATTGCGATAAAATATCCATTTTTTATCGAGTTCGGCAGGAACAGAGTCGTCCCAACCTAATTTTTCTAACCATAAGCCTTGTAAAAAACACTTTGCGGTGAAAGTGCAAGGTGCTACTAAACCTAGCGGATCGAAAATTTGAGATATATCCGATAACATCTTTCTTTTAGTTATTCTTTCGTTTTCAAGCTTTGAAATGTGAAACATGAAATGGTCAGTTTGAAAGTTCCAAATTAGACCAAGCGTTCTAGCTTGCTCGTGGTCACCAAAATTAAGTAAACCCGGACGTAAGTCCGATTTGGGAATATCTTCCAAAACTAGTGGGTCGTTGGAGAGCCACTTGCGAAGTTTGAAGCAACCCGCGGATAACACGTCATTGAGCTCCGCGCAAATGCGTTTTGCCTCGCCAATGTTACTCGCGCCACTTAATAAGTCGTCGACATAAAAATCATTTTTAATAATTGAAGATACTGATGGTGAACTGATTTCACAATCAATTCCTAATTGAAATAGAGATCGAATGGCTAAATAAGATGCCGATGAAGTGCCGTACGTAACGGTATTTAAATCGTAAGTCGAAATAGGTTGATCGCAAGAGGAACGCCAGAAGATTCGTTGCAGATGTCTTTGATCAGGATTGATCAATACTTGGCGATACATCTTCTCTACGTCAGCCGTGATTGCGTAAAGATGTTGACGGAAACGTAATAAAATAGTAAAGAGACTTTGTTGAATGGTAGGTCCTACCATTTGCAAGTCATTTAAAGAATGACCCGTAGTAGTTGCAGATGAACCATTAAATACTACTCGCAATTTGGTAGTAAGACTTTCTTCCTTTAAAACGCCGTGATGCGGCAGGTAGTAAGACGTTTCACCTGGTGAATTAATTAGAGTCATGTGATTTAATTCCACGTATGATTGCATGAAATCAAGGTACCGTTT
This sequence comes from Cantharis lateralis, assembly GCA_963170105.1. Lineage (NCBI taxonomy): Eukaryota > Metazoa > Arthropoda > Insecta > Coleoptera > Cantharidae > Cantharis > Cantharis lateralis. The sequence goes on from OY720627.1 coordinate 3,975,477, forward strand.
TTGTAAATCCGAGTTAACCTGTAGACGTCTCTCCAGCGATAGAAAACGCTTCTTTGCAATAAATGAGGAGTCGCCTAACAGTTCGGGTGATTGTTTAAAGGGAATTGTAACAATGAATCTACCGTCCGAATCTCTGCGCGTATTCTGCACGTAATGTGTTTCGCAAGCCCTTTCTTCTGCAGAAAAAACCTTTTCTTCCGGGTAGCTTTCAAGTTCCCAAAACCTTGTAATTTGATCTTGTAAGTTTAAGGTATTAATATGATGGCATTGCACTTGAGTAGTCAATGCAGTCGTAGTAGGTCCGGAAACCACCCATCCGAGGTGCGTTCTTTGTAGCAAAGGGAGATTAGGCCCCAAGCTCCTTTGTCCGGTGCATAAAAGTTTGAAAAATGCAGGTGATCCTATCAATAAATCGATGTCACCAGGTTGGTCAAATAAAGGATCAGATATTACGATGTCATTTGGTAACTTAAGATATTTTCGATTAACTTTAAAACTAGGCACACTGCCTGTGATATTATTAATTACCAAACATGTTAGCTTCATACTGAACGACGAATGGTGCGCGCTGATTTGCAGTTCGCATTGAGATTTCACCGTTGAATTTGAATTGTTAATTCCACAAACGGTGACGTTTGCAGTTTTAACGGGTATACTTAATTTATTAAGAAATTTGGTGCTCACAAAATTGGATTGTGATCCCGAATCTAATAAAATGCGCACTGTTCTATCGATACCATCGTTATCGCGTACCTTGGCGGAAGCCGTGGGCAGTAGAACTTGTACCGTATTCGAACAAAACGTAGATATAATTTGAGTCGGCTCTTCGGGCTCGTCTTCATTAACCTGTGGTTGAACCAGTGCTGTAACTCGAGAGTTGACGTGCAACAATGAATGATGTTGACCCTTGCAGGTCCTACATGTGTATTTGGATTGACAGACATTCTTTAAGTGGTTGTTAGATAGACAATTAAAGCAAAGTTTAAGCTCTTGTGCCTTATCGCAGCGCGCCTGAGCTGTTAATTTAACGAATTCTGAACAGATTGAAATGTAATGTTCTTCTTTGCAGTAAGAACAGGTTGACTTATTTGAAACAAATGACTTTGACATGAATTTTGGCTTTTCCTGATAATGACTCTTTACGTTTCTTTTCTCGATATTTTCAAGGAAGTTTGCGTGATTTATAAGAAACTCCTTGAATTCCTTCAGAGTAGGTAAATCGTTAGAGAATTTATTAGAGAGAATCTCCCATTCTCTAAAAGTTGTTTGATCAAGTTTATTAGAAATTAGGTACACAATGATTGCATCGAAAAGTTTATCTGCTGTAGATAAAGCTAATGCGGAAGTTACATGCTTTGATAGCGTGTCGCTTATTTTTCTTATGTCTTTCGAAGACTCTTGTTTTATAATTTTTACGTTAATTATTGCGGAGAGATTATTTTTCAGAATGAGTTTCGGTCTGTCGTATCTTTCGATTAAAGCATTCCACGATACGCGGTAGTTCTCTTCCGTAAAATCTAAAGATTGGATTATTTCCGCTGGCTCATTCAATAATGATGCCTTTAGATAGTGAAGTTTATTGATTTCACTTAATTGCTGATTGTTATGAATCATGCTTTTAAATATAGCTTTGAATTCAAGCCATCGATCTAAGTCGCCGTTAAATTTTATTAAATTTATTTTAGGTAGATTTAATTTTCCATGACTATTTGCAAATGCGTTTGAATTAGTCGATATGTTTGAATTTATTGAGTGATTCGAGCTCGCATTGCTCGGTGTAGGCGAAACTTGCCTTGACGTTGCGTTATCACTTGGTAATAACCGATTTAGTAATGATTTGGCTAAAGAAGTTTGTTCATAAAAAGTATTTTCGAAATTAGTTAGCAGATCTTCTGTTTCGTCATCTAAAGCTTGTAGATTAATGTTACTAGAAACCGTCTCATATTGTTCTAACAACGAGGATACACTTTCGATTCGCGCTTGCAATTGCAAGATATCCTTTTCTCCCATAATAGCGTGACTATTATGTAAGTTATTTAAATTGTTTACATATGTTGTAAATCGCGTAAGTTTGCCTTTCAATTGGCCTCTTTCGTTTATCAACGCGTTCATTTTGAATATTAAAGATATTCAGTAAATGATAAATAATTATGATATTTACTAGATAAATAATTAAAATCGCTACAATTGAAACGTTTGCGTTTGAAATAATAACTCGTTTCGCGATAAGAAATGCAATAAAAAATGTACGAATAGAACTGTACTCTATTGTGCTTTGTTGAAGCAATCGCGGGAAAGGATAAGAAAGGAATGTTTGTCTTACTCTCTCGCTCTGCCTTGCCGGTTTGCTGTCCTTGTTGGCTTGTCGTGCTGACCTTCGCCGTTCCAAGTTGCAAAGTTTCGTGTTGTGAGAATAATTAAATCGTCCTTTAATTATTCGCTGCTGCTCGTACCAAATCCAGTTCGTTTGGAGTTTGGACAAATGTTGCTCGTACCAAATCCGGTTCGTTTGGACCAATGTTTGTACAAATGTTGCTCGTACCAAATCCGGTTCGTTTGGACCAATGTTTGGACGCTCAGGTTGCTTGATGTGATTTCCGGTAGGAAATCTTGTTGCGGTAGAGAAGTGGACTGTATAGTTTTTCGTTTGTAGTTATAAAAAATGCGTTCATTAATAAAACGTTTATTGATGAAACCTTGCGACAAAATTGCAATTGAAGCAAACACTTGATAGGTCTCGTAGAGACCGGTAAAAGCAATAGTTCTCGAATTGAACATAAAGCCTAAAAAATGTAATCTTATAAACAAGTATTGTTTACAATATGTAAATACTTTGAAGCAATAACAATTGACATCAAAGGAGCAACGCTCTTGAATTGAGCTAGAAAATTACTGAGGTTCTAAATGCAAGGCGAGCTTGAGTCGTTGGAATTGCAAGGAAGGGATGCGTGAAGCGATGCGCCTTCATATCTCGCATACTCGAACGACATTAGCTGGCCGCGCTAGAATTGCAAGAATAAAAGTTAGGAACAATTAAAAATACACAAATTAAATAAACAGAGGAACGGTTCCGAACAATGGGCCTTTTATTCGTCCATTTTTCGTACGGTGTTGTATTTGGTGTGTTTACATTTGGTGTTCGATTTAAAACGTAAACCGCAGTATTAACCGCTTCTGCCCATAAATACAACGGTAAGTCCTTCGTATACAACATCGACCGCGCGCTTTCCACGATGGTTCGATTTTCGCGCTCCGATTTTCCATTTTGCTCTGGGCAATAAGGAGCACACGTTTCAAGATTAATACCTGTATCCGCTAAATATTTTCGAAAATATTGGTTTACATATTCTGTGCCATTATCGACACGTAACGATTTCACAGAATACCCAAATTTATTTTTAGTATATTGCTGAAATGCCTTAAAACAATCTAAAGTATCTGATTTATGTCTCATAAAATTTACGACCCGATAACCCGTACTGTCGTCTTTAAAAAGAACGTAATACCGACATCCACTAACCGATTCCGTAGCCATCGGTCCACACACGTCCGAATGTATTAATTCGCCGGGTTTCAAATTTCTTGCTTTTAATTTATTGAACGCTAGCCTATGTTGTTTACCAAATTGACAACCATGACAAATAAAATTTTTATCTTGATCACTTAAATTAATGCCATCGATAAGTCCTTTTCTTGTCATATCACTTATGGTTTTTACATTTAAATGACCTAGCCGTTCATGCCACGCTTTCAGGCTATTGTTAGTCGTTAAATTTAATTCCGAGTTTATTATTGACCGAAATAAAAGTTTGTACAAATTATTAGTTTCGCGAATAGCACACGCTTTCAATAATCCGTTTTCGAAAATGTCAGCTTTTTCATTTTCTTTCACCACTTTCATTCCTTTTCTTGTTACTGCTCCTTCTGAAAATAAATTTTTCCTTAACCCTGGTATGTACCAAACATCTGTTATTATGCTTTTGAACCATTTTCCGTCAATCAAGCACTCTATTATTATCGTTCCGACTCCTTTAACCGGTAATTCTTCATTATTTCCCAATTTAACAGAAAATTCGTCGATTTGTTTAAAATTTGTAAATAAGTTTCTATGGGGACTCATGTGATTTGAAGCACCACTATCAAGAACCCATCCCAATTCATCACGAATTATTGCTTCTACGATTTCATTTTTACTTTCAACATTAAACGCCGCCGAGTAATTACTGTTACCTGTTATTCTTCTAGGAGATTCACTGATCCTGTTCTTATTTTCTGATTTACGAGGATGTGGACATTCTCTTTTGAAATGCCCCTTTTTTCGACAATTGAAACACGTAACTTTATTCTTATCAAATCTTTTCGATTTTCCTTGATTACTACTCGTACTAGATGCTAACAGGGCATTTTCTGTCTCTTCTGTAGCCGATAAAGTCAACTCTTCATCTACTAAGCGCGATGTTAAATTACTTAACGTTTGCTTACTATCAGGTGTAGACAGCCAACATTGTCTAAAATTTCTAAATTTTGACGGCAATGTTCCTAGTATTTTTGTAATAATCGCGGTATCACTAATTTGTTCTCCCGAATCTCTAATCTGACGAGCTAAGTTTTCAATATTAGTGATGTGTTGAATAACCGAATCTTTTGATGACATCGTGTACTTGTGGAATTGTTCGTGAGCCAACAACTTATTGGTTTCAGTTTTCATCGCGTAAATTGAATCTAATTTATCCAAAATTGCTTTTGAAGATTCACAATTTTCAATGTGACTTACTTGCGAATATTCCATAGCTGTTGTTATGATGCACATTCCAATTGCATCCTTTTTTACCCACGCTGAAACTTCTTCAGCAGGTCTACTGTCTGCAGGTTTTTCCGTGACGCCCGTTGCAATGTCGTAAACACCCTTTGCTTTCAACGCACATTTCACCTGGAATTTCCACTGATGGAAATTCTTTCCGTCGAACTTGTTCATCGCATAGTTCAAGTTATCGGTTGTCATCTTAATGTTAAATTGAAACTTTATTGTAATAACAAATAAAACAATACCTAAGTCCGTTTAACAAAGAAACCGATCAACGCGCACTTCACTTTTCAGTCAATATTTCTATTTTCCGCGTACACTGGGCCCATAACCTATTAAGGAAATATTTGCAGCGTAGAAATAAAAAGAGAAGAGTAAAATGTTTATTAATGAAATATGGTAACAGATATTACAAGTTCAACTGTACTTAGTAGACTACAAACAAAACTGTGTGTGCCTGCTTATTTAACAATGTGGCACACGCGCATAAATAACAATTAAGTAATGAATACAATATAATATTCAACAGCACCCAAGTTCACTAACTTTTTAAATTACTTTGAACTGCACACCATGCATATTAAACTTATAAATTATTATGGTTTTTATTATTCGTCACAATTCATTGCATTAGAAGGAAGAGAAGTTGTCCAACTGTTAACTTTTTTTTAAATTTTGAAAAGAACTGAAATTACCAAAGAATTGTAATGCAATGGTAGGTATATATTATATTTTCACCGGAAATGTACCAATAACGTTAATTTTTGAAACTGAAATAAAAGTATTAATTTAAAACAGCAATAAAAATTATTTATATTTGTTGCAATATATGGACGCTTGGGATTTAAATTGATTTCGTATTAATTCATTTAAATTTTTTAAATTTTGTAATTCCCGTGAGTTGGTGGTTTTGGCGCCAACTAGCGGTGGAAATAATTGTTTTAGCGCTACTTGCCGAAAAGATCACAAGTTTAATTTACAAGTAATTTAATTTTGTAATGATTGAGAATTAACACATGATTTTTCATATTAAATGGTTTAATTTGGATTTTTAGAATAAATTTGATAATCCTCAATTTAATAGAACGGCGCTCATTGGTCTTCATTAGGATAGGTGAGACGTGAAATGTAAAAAATATATAAAAGAAATAAGTTATTTTCAAAATAAAATTATTATCCACCTCTGATTGGCTGATTTTACGCTACCAACCTAAAAGATAGAGATTACGGGAGAATGATTAGTCAGTGCGGCCTTCAGGCCGCACAACCTAGGCAATCTAGTAATAATATAATTTGGGGATTTTAAAAATGTATTTGTAACGGAAACAGTAAAATTGATTGGAGGATAGAAAAAACATTGTAAAGTTCTTTAAGATTATTAATAGAATTAGACAGTGGTGAGAGAACATGGTCAGTGATCAAACATTCGAGCATCCCAACAGTTATAGCCCCCTTCAAGGGCGGATGCAGCCAAAATCCACGGGGGAGGGTAATTAAATATCTTATAAAAAAAATAGGAAATATCCATTATTTTAATTTGATTTCATTCGCCATAAGGAATTTACTGAGTTAATTATAATAACCGGAATTAAAAAAATCATTATTTAAATACAATTTTTAAATAAGTAAATAAAAGATTCATGCGGGAGTATCTAGCCCCATTACCCGCTTTCGCTTTGCAAGAGCTGTGATGTGAACATTTACCAATATTAATACAATATTGTTTTCGAAAATTTTGTGATACATAGGATTGAATTCGGGGGGTAAATATGCAGGACAATATGTGTACACAATAGTCAAAATTGTAAAAAAAACAGAACGAGTTCCAAGAAATTCAACGATTTTCCAGGAATTTCAGACGATTCCAAAGAATTCCAGGAATTTTCAAAAAATTCCAATTCAAGAAATTTAAGAGATTTATAAAAATTTCAATGATTTCTTAAGAATTCTAAAATCATTCAAGAGATCTTCAAAGAATTCTAATGATTTTAACGAAATTTCAGTGATTTATAAAGAATTTCAGGGATTCTCAAAGAATTCCAATTCAAGATATTCAATAGATTTCCAAAAATGTCAATGATTTCCTAAGAATTCTAAAAAAATTCAAGAAATCTTCAAAGAATTCCAATGATTTTTAAAAAATCCCTGAGTTATAAAAAAATTCCAGTGATTTTCAAATAATTCTAATTTAAGGTTGTGATTTTATTAGTGGGAGACATAAGCTCCTCCCCTTTTATTTGCTGACCGATAGTTTAAAAATTGAACGTGAATCCCAACAACCTTTTTGCAGGTCTCTTGATTTGTTTTCAAGAAAAAAATTGTTCGTCTTTGCTAAACTAGATTAATAATTGTAAATTGTAACATTTTTATTAGCCTAATTATACAAAAATATTATTGCTTAGTTATTTATAATAAAAAATCTTGGAGATTAATTATTTCTTATACAATGTTCATTATACAAAAGTCATTTAAAAATACAGCGCTCTGTACACAGATACTCTGCTTTTCTAAAGCTCCACTAAAATTTTAGCAATCTGTAAATTTTAATCAAATTTGCTACAATAATAATATTGAAATTAATCAGAAAATTATTTGACGAAACGTCGAAGGTTGCTTCGAAAATAAAGCGAATTTTTTAAATGTTTTAGTTTTAATCGAAGGATAATATATTTGCGGTTGTTCTAAAGGAATTTTTAAGACGATCTGATTTAAAACGACTTTTAAAAAAAATAAAATCTGTGTAAAATTGTATCAACTATTTTTCGGCTGTTTTGAAAACCTTCGTATTTTTAAAAGTAATTATCCGATCGGCTAGAAATTTTCTTTAGAACAGTTGTTGAAGCTTTAAGATTCTAAAAATTGAAAAACAATCAAGAAATTATATTTCGTTTTGAAAATTCTTACGACGTTATGTTGATTTTTGTTTCCTATGCGCTCCCATGTGCATGAGAGAAAGAGTACTATACATTTTCTGTCTCACTTATGCCCGCCTTAATAGATTTTTAATAATTCCAATAAATTCCTTAAATTGCTAGTGATTTCCAAGAAATTCCAATGATTTACTAGGAATTCCAGTGATTTCCAAGGAATTGTCCTAATCCTATCATAGAGTTAAATCCAGGGGTAAATATCCAGTTAAATATGTATACACATTACTAAGAATTCTAAACAAATTTAAAGATTTCCAAGAATACCAACGATTTCCCATGAATTTCAGTAACTTCCAAAGAATTCCAAGAATTTTCAAAAATTCTAATTCAACAGATTTCCAAAAATTTCAATGATTTCCTAAGAATTCTAAAATAATTCTTGAGATCTGCAAAGAATTCCAATGATTTCTAGTAAATTCCAGTGATTTGTAAAGAATTCCAGTAATTTTCAAGAAATTCCTGTGATTTACAAGAAATTTCAGGAATTTTCAAATAATTCTAATTCAATAGATTTCCAAAAATTCTAACGATTTCCTTGGAATTTCAGAGATTTCCTAAGAATCCTAGTGATTTAAAATAAATTTCAATGAATTCCGAGAATTCCAAAGATTTCTAAAAAAATCCAGAGATCGTCAAAGAATTCTAATGATTTCTGCGTAAATTCCAGTAATTTCAAAGGAATTCCATGGCTCTTCAAATAATTTTAATTCAAGAGATTTCCAAAAATTTCAACGATTGCCTAAGAATTCTCTTGATTTCCAAGGAATTCCAATGATTTTCTAGGAAATCCAGTGATTTCCATGTAATTGTCATAATCCTAATAAAATTCTCTAGGTACATAGGATTGAATCCAGAGGGTAAATATCCAGATAAATATGTGTACAAAATACTCACAATTGTAATAAACAGAATGATTTCCAAGAATTCCAACGATTTGGAAACCTCTGAAATTCCAGGGATTCTCAAAGAATTCTAACTCAAGAGATTTCCATAAATTTCACTGATTTCCTAGGAATTCTAAAAAAACTCAAAAGATATTCAAAGAATTCAAATGATTTTTAAAAAATGCCAGTGTTTTACTAGGAATTCCAGTGATTTTCAAGGAATTCCAGGGATTTTCAAATAATTCTAATTCAATAAATCTTCAAATATTTCAACGATTTCCTAAAAATTCTACTCATTTCCAAGGAATTCCAATGATTTTCTAGTAATTCCAGTGATTTCCACGGAATTGTCCTAATCCTAATAAACTACATAGGATTAAATCCAGGGGGTAAAGATTTCCAAGAATTCCAACGATTTCTCAGGAATTTCAGTGATTTCCAAAGAATTCCCGGAATTTTCATAAAATTCTAATTCAAGTGATTTAAGAGATTTTCAAAAATTTCAATGATTTCTATGAATTCTAAAAAAATTCCAGAGATCTTTAAAGAATTTAAATGATTTCTAAAGATATTCCAGTGATTTATTACGAATTCCAATGATTTTCAAGGAATTCCATTTGTCAATGATTTCTAAGAATTCTAAAAGTATTCCAGAGATCTTTGAAGAATTTAAATGAATTCTAAGATATTCCAGTGATTTATTATGAATTCCCATGATTTTCAAGAAATTCCAAAGATTTTCAAATAATTCTAATTCAATAGTTTTTAAAAAATTCCAACAATTTCCTTAGTGCTAGTGATTTCCAAGGAATTCCAATGATTTTTTAGGAATTCCAGTGATTTTCCATGGAATTGTCCTAATCGTAATAAACACACAATATTTGAATTTATGTGCAAATATTGTGTGCTAAATAGGATTACATCTATGATCCAGGGGGTAAATATCCAATTAAATATGTGTAGATAATACTCAGAATTCTAAAAAATAATTAAAATTTTCAAAAATTCCAACGATTTCCGAGGAATTTCAGAGATTTTCAAAGAATTCTAGTAATTTTTTTATGAATTTCAATGATTTCCAAGGATTCCAAAGATTTCTAAAATAAATTCAAAGGTATTCAAAGAATTCTAATGATTTCTAAGGAATTCCAGTGATTTCGAAGGAATTCCAATGACTTTCTAGGAATTCCAGTGTTTTCAACACTTTTTTTGGAATATTTACCCCTTGATTGAATCGCTATCGGCAAACGTCGCTATCGATGAGACCTGAGATCACCCTGAATCCTAAGTTATATTGGCATTGGCATTCATGGTTCTTTGAGCACCTGGATGAAAAGCCTATAGGTGGAACTTAGGCCTTAGATCACAACAGTTGGCATAACCCAGCACAGAGGCGGATCTAGAAATTTTTCACCGGGCTGGGGCAAAGTCAGATTTTAAAATGATTAGGTACCTATTGATCGAAATCAACTAAATAATTTTGAATCGCCCTCTAGCATGCCCATTTAAGCCATATAATTATCACAGTAGTGCTGTGTTCGTAAAAATAAAAAAAATTATATTTCAAATTTAAATTTGATTTCTGAAAATAAACCTGCAGAAATTAAAGATGTGTATTTTAAGACGTGATTTATTTTAATTAGAGCACTGATTTTATGCAAATGTTTGATATGCTGCTGTCGGCCTGTGGTAATTTAAAAAGAAACAGTAGAAATTTAACCTACTTTTATTTTAAATATTTTTTCATTTTCCTACTATTACTATTCTCTCTACTGTGCTATAACTCCTACTGCTGAAAATTGTAGAAAAGAAAAAGTAGCAAGTATTCATTTCATCAATTAATTAGAAACAAAATATAATTATGGTTTATATTCTAAGCTAAAGCAGTCAAAGCAAATTTTAAATGTTATAAATAAAAATTAATAATTTAAATTGGGGGCTTCCCGCCCCAGAAACAGTTTTCTCATTGCATATTCCAAAAATATGCGATCAGGATCAACGGATTGAAATCAGCTAGCTTTAAACGACTATCAGGGCCATCACACAAATACAAGATAATAACAATTTTTAGGGTTAAAATTAAAACAATCATAAAATAAATAGAACATTATTCTTTTTTGTAATTTTAGTTGAAACTTTCAATTTTGCATCGAAGAGAATCGCACCATCGTGATTTTAATATTCGATTATTAATTTAATATCGCAAGTTCTTATCAAGGTACATTGTATCGAAATCTACCCATCTGCTGTAGGAAATTCGTTTCATAAATAGGAAAAGTTAAACAGTGACCCCGGTTTAAAGAAATTAATACGTGGGCTGCATGGGAAAATTTAATTCAATATGAAAATTTTTGTAAAACTCAGTATTAAAGTAAACAAAGCGTAAGAATAACTACAAACAAATAAGTTACCGTACCCCACGCTATTCTATTTCTGTTTTTATTACTGTGATGCTTCAATGCATACAGAATCAATCTTGCGTATTGATTATTCAAACAAAACCACAAAATAAATTGTAATACTCGACTGTTGCATCGGCAAAAACAAATTTCTTTGTTTAAAGGCTGATGGCTCAAAATACTACAGTAAAAATTATATTTTGGGATTTATACATTTTTAAAATTAAATTATTCTCTCATTGTGAAACTCGAAAGGCTCGAGTCGCACAAAATAAAACAAACTCGGGAAATTGTGTTGTCTCTTAATTTAAAGAGAACATTTTAATTATCTTTGACAAAAAGTAGGAAAACGAAGAAGAAAATAAGTCAAGTGGGGGTGTGTTTTGCAAGATACAAATGGTGAGTTTCAAAATTATATTTTAATTATGGGTATGCACGATTAACGACCTTTGTTGAATGAAATGATGTCGGGACGACAGTTTCGTGAAACTTTTGTAAACACTGGACTTAAATCCATCTTAATTTGTAAACTGTCAGAGGAGACCTATAACGAAATTATAATTTTCAGCATACCAATATAATCGGGGGAGTAATTTACAAGTACAGCTTGGTTTAGCTCGCAGTGACCACTAAAGACTTCATTAACAATGTGTAATAATTTACCAAATGATTAAATTTAATAAATTCTGGTATTGGTTGTAATAATTAATTAAAAGGTTTAATTAACAACTCGTTATTTAGTTAGTCGTTAATATTGTCAGTTGAGTGACAATGAAAAGCGATAATATGAAAAGTCTGTAATATTCGTGTAATTAATAGTCGATCAAACACACTTTAATAAATAATTATAATTATCGTTGAATTTTACATAAAATACCATTTCGATCGATATACCGCAAACCGCACATTTTCAAAATTATTTAAAACAATTCGAAAATATTTGTATATCATTATTTTCTCAACACAGCGTTCGAGGGGGTTCCCATGCGATGTATTTCGCAGACAAGGCGGTATGATGGAGAACCCTTCTCTTATAAACACAAGTGGGTCACCTTTATGTCTTCTATTCTTGTCCTAGTAATAAAGATCCTTCTTGCCTGTTGAGTTGTAATTTAGAGGTCCATTATGTGTGCTGCAATTTTATATGTCACACTCCTAACGCATTGTTTTAAGGTTATTGCCTTTGTTAATTTTACAGCTTCGCTTTGCTAAAAATTGAAAATTCTTTCTATTGTTGGATAACTTTCGAAATTTTTCATATCCAAATGGGAAACGCTTTATACAAAATTATTCGGTCGTTCCATTTCACATTTTATTTTTAGAATCGATTTCAGTGAATAAAATATTTCCATGTTTTGGAAATTCTCTGAACAATATGCAAAGCGCCGAACCAAATCCCCCAAGAGTTTTAACTTTTCGCAAAGTGTGAATAGACCAAACCAAACTCTCAGAAAATTCGACTGAAAGGTAAAAATTACTTGAAACTAAAAGAAACTCCCAATTAAAAATTGGAGTAAGAATTCTCACACACAAGAAACTATGCCAAGTGTTGGAAATTTATCATAAATATAAACTTTTACAACAAAACAATGAACGAAAGTTAATTGTTTGAATTTGAACAATTATTTTGGTGTTGGCCTTTTCGCGAAATAATTAACAAAGCGTGATATTTTTTTGAAAAAAACAGATCAATCAAATTTTTTGCACAATATTTGCAGTTGATTGTTATCACATAAATAACGGGCTTTACTTGGATTGATTAAATAGGTACACAATAATTAATTGAAACAGAAATTCAATTAACTTACTTTGTTTATTTATATAGTGTAAATTTACGACATAATCCCTTTGATGAACACCGAGTTTTATACACTCCAGCACAAATTTAATAATAAATTAATTCACATAATTTAATTTAAGCACCAGGTAAACTAAGACGCGGTTTAAGTGATCATCAACTGTTAACGGAAGACTACCAACGTTTATGCTCGATATCATAGCTACTCCGGAGACTTAAGAACCGCCCTCACATCCGTAGCTCTCGAAGATTTTAAATGGTACCATGTGCAGTTGCAGTTGATGGATACCTTTCAGTCTCACCACTTGTGCCATTTCATTTCAGCGAGGTAGGTATTCTAAGCGTAAGGCCAATAATTTTTTTAATCTTCAAATATTTGAATATTTTATTCCGAGAAGCTAAAAGTGTGGGAACAAAATTTTGAACTGCAGATTTATCTCGCTTTTACAAAATGCCTCCGGCTAAACCAAGATGAATTTTAATCATCTCTAAAGTCTAGCCAATAATTTTGTATTATTAAATAACCCCAAGTCACGCAAAATGAGATATTTTAAATTTTATTGCCGTCTACTAAAGCCTTTAATAGTTTACCGAGATTATCCAAATTGCAAACCAATATTATTGTATCATTTAAAAAAAAAATTTCTACTTCACTCTCCAGTGAAGAAGTACACGCGGTAATCTCCAGATTACCTTTGTTTCGACGACAGAGAAAATTGACATCAATTTACCTAATTATTGTAATGCAATTTTCAAAATATGCTGAAAAGTACATAACAATGCAGACTTCTGTGTGCAACAATAATATTCAAACTTTATCGCGTTTTTCTCTCATTATCTCTGAATTAATAGCATACATTAGGACAACCTAATTATTCTGACAATAACTTTTTCTCATCCGTAATTAACTATAATGTGGATTTACCTTCTTTGAGTTGAGAAGGGAGACCCCGGTGTTGGGATATTTTTAGCATAGTATAGCGTCACTTTAAGTATGCCCTAAAGTAATCTACAGTAATATCTCTAGAAATCCTGTGTGGGTGTCTGACATTTCTGTTGACGCAATGAAGGATCAAACTTAAACTTCATCATAATAAATAACTTATATTTACAAATATCTTTCTGCATTTTTTCGTCCAATTAAAGGACGACCGAACTTGAAAGTTGTAAAATTTGTTTAATGTAAAATAGGGTCCGCTACTTTCCCCCCCCCCCCGCACTTACAATTTTTGATCAAAGAGCTAGCTCCCGAATCTATGGAGCTAGCACCATCACAGCTTTTTCACAAATTCAAATTCATATTTAAACTAGTAATGCTAGCACCCCCCCCCGTTCAATATTTTGGTTCCAAAAGCTAGCTCCTTTATCTAAGAAGCTAGCACTCAATTATTAGATCTAGCACCATTACAGCTTTATCACAAATTAATATTTGATAAAAATATCTAAATGTTTCATTCCACTGCGCGTGAACTATGCAGTGACGTGCTCACGTGGGAGCTAGAGGGGCTTAAGCCCCCCCCCCCGGTCTCTGTCCATAGTACCGCCTTAGCGCCTCCCAAGCAAAACTGTTTATAAAACTTCGATAATAAACTATAAAGTTTATCTCTGTAATTTATTTATTCAACATAAATTTTTTAATTATTATTAAATCTGGGGGCCAGTAGTAATCTACGGCCTCAGATTTCTACAATTTTTTTTACAAAAGTGGTAGTGAATAGGCTATACCGGGAGTTCATTTTAAAACTTCCAGCAATTAAAATCTCAAAACCCAAAAGTCAGATGAAAAAATGTTTTTCAAGGTCATTTGAAGGTCAACTTCTCGCGTTATAAGATTCTGCAGTTCTTGCAGCATTTTCATTTTGAGCTCCGTACAAGAAAATTACTCGATTCTTTCTTCTACTGTGTAAACCATTGTAATGATCTGATTTCGAACTTTCATCAGATCTAACGTTAAAGGGGAAAATAAAAACTCATTGAAAATCACAAAACTAAATTAATAGTTGAAGAAACTAATGTCAATTTATTTGTTTTATGTGACAGTGTTTTGTTTCGATTGTCCTAAAATTATAAGTTGAATAATAACAAAAGCAATGACAGCCTTCTAACTTTTAAAAAATTCAGCTGCAGTTTATTAAAATGTTTTTATTTTGTTTCAATGCATTTTACTCGAAAAGTTTCAGTCAAATACAATTTTTTTTTTAAGAAAAGTGGTTTATTTTTTTATTCAAAGTATGAATCTGCTAAAAAAAAGAATAAGCAACCACTAGAAAAAACTACGTTGACCTTGAAATGATCTTGAAAAGCCCAATAAATTCATCTGACTTTTGGTTTTTGAGATATATATTGCTAGAAGTTTTAAAATGAACACCCGGTATAGTATACATAGAAAATATAAAATCCGCTAGTTTTTCCAAAATGTTCTTAAATATTTTCTTTGAATTCAATTAACATTGTCATCTAGTGATTGGCCACACACGTCAGCTTGGAGGAGGAGCCTGTAAATTTTTCTTAACAAACGTCAAGTTTTTTTCGAATTTCTCAAAAATTGTGGATTTTAGAGCGCCCCGATCCGAGATTTGCCTTAGTCGAGTATTTGTTGTTTTTGAATAAATTGATTATTATTAAAAAAAAGTTTTGTACATTATTTTGTTATTTTAGAGTTACTTTAGCCCCCCCTCCAGTTTCAATGTGGATTTTTGAAAAAACTGTAATGGTGCTAGCTTTAATATTTGGGTGCTAGCTCCATAGATTCGGGAGCTAGCTTATTGTCCAAAAATTTAAGTGGGGGGGGGGCAAAGTAACGGACCCTGTAAAATGACCGGTTAGTATTTTTCAGGTGATTTGAATATTATACCACTTAATATTTCTAGGTAATTTTACAATTTTAGGTTAATCTTCCTCTACAAAATGTAATTTTACATCGTCGAATATGATTTATCTGTTTATTTAAATTGTTAAAAAAATATAAATGTTTACAAAGTTTAACTGAAATGTTAAATTAAATTAATTTGAATTGTGCACTGAAATTTAAACAAATGTTAAATAATTTCAATTAAAAAACAAATAAAAGAAAAGAAACTGAGAGCGAAGTGTTGGTGGGCGGTTGTTTTATAAATTAATGAAAATTGGAAAACGATAGCTACAAATTGTTTCGATCTTATTGGAATCTTCTCGGGCAAACATAATAATTAAAGAACTTGATATTATAGGTACAACGGCAATTTATTATTAGAGACTTGAAAAATTATTTATCTTTAAATAAAAAAATCAAAAACAACATAACGATCATGTACAACACAAATATGAAATAACAGTCAAATATGTTGGGTTTCACGAAGCAATTTGCCATGTGACATGCTTAGATTCTTTTAATACAACTAATTTTGAAGCAATTTAAATTAATTACTTCGAAATAAATTTGCTCATGCCACACGCAACACTTCATAAATCCAGAAGCTCGTAGGTTTCATAAAAATGGTAAGTAAAATGGAAAATCGTCAGTACAAAAATATAATTTTTATGTAATTAAAATCTAAAGTAAGCCAGTTTATATATAAAGTTAAGTAATTATTTATGTATAATTTGTCAAAAAAACTTTTAAAACAAAATAAATTAGAAATTTTTAAATGAACGAAAGTGTAAGGTATACCCGAAATTAATTATCTATAGATAATTATTAGGCATTCAATCAAGCGGGTTGTGCTTGCAGTCTACAGAGGAAATTGATTTCTTGGATTCTTAAATTTCAGTTTCCAAGCAATATGTAGCAAGTTAGCACTTTTCATCCAAAAAATCGAAAAATCTTTCAAATAAATGAAAATTTCACCGCATTGGTGTTATCGCTTGCCTTTGAGATCAGCACTACTTTTTATCATTTTAATTACCTTTTTAAATTTGAATAATTTGATAAATTTTTTTGGTAGTGTATAAAATAGTATAATATATGATTTACTCGATCAAATGCACTATATTATTCAAATTGAAACAAAATTTTAATTTCAAAATAATCATCTCGCTTCTTTTTTTAAAATTTAAGAAAAAATTGGGGATTGGCCGTAACAACGCACGAAACAAATTTTGCGAAACAATTGGTTTTAGTTCAGAAACTTACATTTGGGTGCGTAGAATTAACCTAACTTTTATTTGGTTAATCTAATTGTTCAGGCTCTGCTTGATATCCTTGATTAGGTTGAACCACCCCATTAAGTAGATGGGCTATGTTTCTTCTGAGACACTAAAAATGTTGACTGTTTATTTGTATGTTTTTGAAAATTTGTAAAATAAAAACGAACAAACTTTACTACTCTTATTTCCAATATCGTGACGTCGCTTAATTATTTAAGCTGTTATAATACGCAGTGAAAAATAACTTTAAGCGCATTAAAGTTATTAAAGTAATTTTGTGATATGTTAAGTACACGTACGACCACAAGATGAAGATATGGCTTTCGTGTTGCTAATGCCGAACTGATGGCTTTCTGAGTATATTCCAAACCCTTGCTGTAAGAATCCCGATTTCTAATCGAAAATAGGCATTTCTATTTTGAACTTATTTTGTCGAGTTTTAGGGCATGCACACTGCGTTAAGAAGTTTGGGGAGTTACGTTACCTGTGTGTAAACAGGAAGTAAATGTTTCCTGGGGTTCAAATAGCGTGGGAACGCATTTTGCATACTATAAAGAACCAGATGTTGAGATTGTTAGGTATTTGATAATCTAATTTAAAAAGCCCGCGCGATTCATTAAAATCGCATAAAAGATGCAAAAAATTAAAGCTCGTGTAATTTTTTCAAACATAATTTACATAATAAATTGTAATTTAATATCCTGACCTGCCTTCCACATACCAAAATACCCTGCGAAATTTTGGATTAACTGCGATCACATGAAATGTATTATGTAATTTTATTGATTTGCAATAATAAACAATTTTAATATTAACCTTCCAGCTAAATAATAGTATCTAATAATTATTAAAATTAATTTATTGCGTATAAATGTAGTACCTATGTATTCTCATTGAATAAGTCATTAATATTGCTTTTAGTGTAAGTGTGTGTCAGCTTCTAAGGCTTCCAATTATAAATTCATGTATTCAAAGTGCTAGCAACTCAAGCTTAACTAAGTTTATTTGTTCCTATATAGCATTGTCAAATTCGTTAAGTTCCAAATTAAAACTTAAATTAAAGTGCACTTGTATGAAACTAAATTGTTGTCTCAATTACAATCAGAACAATCATTGCTTTTCTGCCGGATTCGAATCCAACAATGCGCAGGTACGCCATCTATACCAGTAGCGGAGCTGTCCAATGGCAGTTTAGCTCCCAGCTACGCCACTGAATCAAATTATACGCCTCAGGTGTATACTTTGACTTGGTAATTTTGACATACATATAACAGGATAAACAACAAATTCGGTTTTTCTATTCATTCGTCACATAGTTGGGTTTGAACAGGAATTCGGTCGATAAATTTCATAAAAAATATCCAATGATTCATGGACTTGTGGCAAAATAACCCCACATAGTATTCGTATTATGGGTTTTAACTATATATAAGAGATCGACTTCTTTAATTTCAATTCATCCAACCATTCAAGGACAATATCGCTGAATTCTAATTTAAATAATTACAAGTTAAAAAAAATAATTATAATAATTTGAATCATTATTTTATAGCCGGTAAATTTTGATATTCGCGAGTTATTCCCACATCTTAATAACGGGCTAGCCGAAGAATCGGAACAGTTCCATTCACTTTGTCTCAGATCGCCAGTGCGGCCACATGTAATAAAACTAACGATGCCAAAATTTTGGGTTGTTGGTGAGTTTTTTTCCCAATCAATAACGTAAGTTCTAAATTTACATCATTGTGTTTTAGTGTTGATCGGTTTGGTTCAAGTGGCGGTGGTGTTAACTTTTATATTTCCTGATGATGATTACTTCAAACAGGAGAAACCTACCGGTGTTCCTCGTTACGCAACTGACTCCTGGCCAAATCGATTTTCAACGCGTCCAACGCCAACTACCCCCAGGATATATCAATTCACAACGCGTCCAACGCCAACTAGGCGACATCGATTTACAACGCGTCCAACGCCAACTGTCACCAGACGAAATCGTTTTACAACCACTCCAACGCCGACTACCGATATTAACAATATTGAAATTGATATAGCAATATTTAACTCGTGCATGAAGGGCTGTCCCACCACTACCGAATACGATCCCATTTGTGGAAACGATAGGCTAAACTACCCCAACAAATCAACGCTGGAGTGTGTAAAACGATGTGGAATAGGTAAGCTTCAACTAAGAATTTCTCAAGGTCATAGTTTTAAATCGGGGATTCTTATTCGATTAGACATAATAATTATCAAAACGAGTCGAAGAAATTTTCAATTAACAAATCATAACTAATTTAATTTATGCTTTTTAAATACACAAACAAATTGTTTGGAAATTCCCGCTTTGGTCGTATATTTTTAAGCAAATATTTTGGTTTTAATTTCATTAATATAATTTTTTAATGGGTTTTTTGTATTTTTAAATTAAAATTTTGTTGCTAAATTAATATATTTATGCAAATAAAGGGTATTGCACCGGGACGAATTGTTTAGTTTTAATTAGTAAACAATTGGTCTTTCTTTCATCAAACAATAAATCTCTTTTAATTTAAATTATGAGTCAGAAAAAGGTGACTAGCCTTCGTAAGAATTTACTGCAGAATACTACAAGGAAAATGATTAATAATTGTTGAATAATAAATAATTTTTCCGCTTCATTGCTTCAAATTAAAACATCACGAAATTCAAGTACCATCAAAATTGCTATTGTTAAAGCTGCATTTTATTGATATTTCGAAGATATTTTATAAAACTGACATCAGATAATGTAATATCTATCAAGTATCAATACTACACCTATGCAACCAAACTTACACCTAATCTACCTTAGGTTCGATAAAAGAATGCCAAGATTAGTTTTTCTCAAAAATTTTTTTTAATGTATATCTAAGAAACTCACGGCTAAAACAGATTATACTTTTGTGCTTTTATAGCTTTGGTAATGTACTTTAAGAAGAAATATTAACTTTTTGATGTTCACAAATAAAAGTATTTTTTTATTACTTGCAAAAATTTTTTTAAGTTTGTTTGTTAGTCCTATACAATTTATTAATAATGATTTTTATTTCAGATGTTGAAATGGAGCGCCTGGGTAGATGTTAATTATTCTGAATTTTTTTATATTATTTTGTACTTTATATTAAATTTTAGAATAAATATTTAAATTTCTTCTTTTTTTTAATCTAGGACTTCGTCCTGTTATCACCATTAAAGTAAGTCCTTTTATAAAAAAAATTACTGAAAAATTATTAAACGCATTGTTCAAAAAATTATTTAAATGAAATACCAATAATATCGGCATATTGGCTGTTCAGTTTATAAAACAGGCAAATTTCTTACATCTCAATTAAC
The DNA here is from genome assembly GCA_963170105.1 of Cantharis lateralis. Taxonomy (NCBI): domain Eukaryota; kingdom Metazoa; phylum Arthropoda; class Insecta; order Coleoptera; family Cantharidae; genus Cantharis; species Cantharis lateralis. The sequence goes on from OY720627.1 coordinate 3,995,768, forward strand.
CGGAAAATTTCAATCACGCGGCATGTTTACGTTCTCGACCATGCCGGTTGAATGGAAGTTTTAACTGAATCAATTTTAGTAATTTGTATGACAGTGAATATTCTAACATCAATAATTATTCATTTCAAAATTCGAACAAATGGTTCAATTTAAGTTTTGTTGACGTAAACCTGAGGTAATAATATTGACATTTAAATCAATGCATTCCTTCAGTCGCAGTCATTTTTGAAAAAGCTTCATAATCTGGTGTTGTTAATTTGTTTCCCCTAATTTGCTTAAATTTTTGCGTTTTATTTAATTTTGTGTCTGTAAATCCATAAATCGTTTTAGCCTTTAAATCCCGGCTTCAAGTTCAATCCTTAAATTTGTCTAAAATTATTTTTGATTATTATTATTGTTTTTTATGATTCTTTGCAAGCCAACTGTTTCTGCATCTACATATTTCTTGAAACATATTTAACATTTGACAAACCGTATAAAAACTTTTCATTACATCCACATAATATGGACATTCGAGAGTAAGGTGCACGTTGGCAGTTTCATGGTCGTTTGGAATAATGGTAAGTTAAATAATATTTTTTCAATGTCCAGTACATATTCGATGAGATCAGTGTCACGGATAAAACCGTGAATAAGAGCTTTTTTTAAATTCATCCAAGTTTTGCAATTACCAAGTACAAAATAGCTGTAATAAATGTATTTTTGGAAACATTTCTTTCTTGTTTGTTTAGAGCACGATCTTATGTTTCTTTATATAAGTACGTAATTGTATTTAATTAAAAATAATTGTAATTGAGATATTTGCAGAAGGAAACCATATTATGAGCAAAGGGGTGTGCACAACTATTGTGAATGACTGGCTCAGCTACGGATTGCTTACGAAACATATTGAAAAAGTGACTGATTATTTTTGAAAGTTAATTTAATTTAACTAATTTAATCCGATCAAAGAACAACAAATGAGAATGTCATCAATATATCGCTACGAGTAGATGATTCAATTTTTTAAATAGGAGTTAAAGTAATAAATATTTTATTATATTCATAATATTAACGGAACCTACAAAATTTGCATTTGTGATTTCGTTAGGTAATTGATCTTATTTTGACATGCTAAAGGCAGCATGTTCAGACTTTGAGCTTCCTGCCGATTTCCAAACTAGAACATTGAAAATTTTATTTCCCCTGGTCGGAGCAGTTTACGTTTTGTCAACAGGTTTGTAGATTTGGAAATAACTTTTTCTGAAGTAGGGTAAGGTTAGTCGTCTGGTGAAAAAATTAATAAAATGCATTTGTGACCTTTGTTCAAGGTTATATTTTATAAATCACCACAGAAACACCCCGAACACCAACTACCCTGTAGGCAGGCACTTAGAAATGAATTATCAATTGAATGCTGGGAAAGATCTTAGTAATTAGAACTCGGTCTCTAATTGCTGATGTACACATATTTACTGGAAATCATGTTATGGGTTTTCACGTTTATATGGATTTTTGAATGTTGTTGATTGCATAAAACCGGTTCCCCTTCTTAACTAGGTACGACTATATTATAAAGAAGACTTTATCAAAATTTATCATTTTTATTTCAAAACGCGAATAGTATTCACACAAAGTATCCGTAAATTCTACAAAAATGGCAAACACATCAACTTTCGTAATACGTAAGTAAATTATCTATTATACATTTTATTTTCTAAAGCATTTAATTACTCTGTCCTAATTAAAAATAATTTATATTTAATCTGTAAATCCATAATATTCGATAACCTTCTTACTTCGAATGTAAACAACAAAATTGGGTGGAAACTAAATTTATATTACATTTTTTTAATTTTCACAAAATATAAAGCCGACATATGAGGTCAATTATTATTTTTCCAAGGGGAAACTTATGAATTTGTTGTTAATTGTTATTAAGGCTTCCATTGACGTAAGCAGGCTGCATCTTCACTTTCTAAACATTTAATATTTGCGAAACTACGAAACCTGATCGAGAATTAACGTCAATTTTTAATTTTCTATTCTAAAAATAAAAATGCTAATCAATTTGCGTTAACAATATAAGATTTCAAGGTTATCGTGTGATTTAAAAAATATAATTTTACAAAAAATTAATGAAAATTTTCAGTTTCAGTGGTTGTTGCGCTTAGTATTATGCACAGCAGTAACTCTCAAACAACACAACCCAGCACCACCCCTACAATTCAATTTCAAAATTGTGTAGATAATTGTCAAACTACCCCACAATTCAACCCCGTTTGTGGAACCAATGGTGTGACATATTACAACCAATATAAATTACAATGCGCTCAAAGATGTGGACTAGGTAAGTTTGCAATGTTTATTAAACTGAAAAAAACTAAAGAAATTTTTGTAGCCGTAGAAATAAGACGAATGGGAACCTGTGTATCTTCAGCTGGAGGAAAATAACTGGAAAACTACAATAGTGCACAAAGAAGTGGTTTCTTAAAATTTTGAAGTGTTCTTGTTTTCATATTTTTGTATTTACTAATAAAAAGTATTAATAATAATTTTTATTTTACTGATGTTGTATGGGAAATCAAGTAGAATTACATGTAAATTACGGCTCATGAGATTTGTGTAGTGGCAAGCAGGTTTGTAGGTTGTTGCAAACTCTCATCGACCAAATGATAACAATGCGCCACTTGTGGGATCATCAACATTGTCCATAGAATTTGCTTATTAAGTCGGAGCGTAGCATGTAGACTTCGACTCCGCTACGCTACTGGCGTATGGCGGATCACAGCGTAGAAAAGGTGCGCCACTTCAAACCTTCATAATATGTGAAGCCAGCTCGGCTGGAAAGGCGCAATTGTCAATCTTCAAAACATCAAACATCCGTATAAACGATTTTCAATCAAAAGAAAATATGATAACGTTTCCGAATAAGGGAAACTTTTTCATATAAATTTTCGTATCTCCAATCGATTGGTTTTAGCTTGCCTTGAGGTTTTAGTTCGCGATTGGAACTATTTTAGAATTTAATTCAAAGTCTTCCAAATAACTACAAACATCATCGACCGGAAAATTTATAAAGCGTGAACTCATTGTAAGAGCTATCAAGATCGTGTTACGACCTTGCTCTTGTAAACAAAAATGAGTCTTAATTATGATAAATTAATTTTCCTGTAACTTTAATCTTGATGGTTTTGTGCTTCTGTTCTGAATACAACAAAATTTTTATTCAGAAGTTTGTTATTAATTAATTTGCCATATATCTTTATTATGCAGAACTCCAGCTAATCTCGTCTAAAAAAGATGATAATAATTTTAACTGTTTATACAAAACATCGAATGTTTTAAGAAAATAATGCAGATTGAATAAAGGCGTTATCGCAGTTTTTACAATCATATTTCGAGTTATTTTATATTTAAATAAAATCCTTACAATAAAGGGCCTACCTTGTTGGCTATTTCGAAAAAATTTACTGCATTCTAATTTAATTAACGAATCAATTACGGTTCTATCTAAATTTTAGAATTGTATTAAAAATAAATTTTAAAAGTGAATTATGAAAAATAAATCTTATGTTTTATCGTTGCTTTTAATTGGTAATTTTAGTAGTAGTTTTGATGACAAGCTTGCATAAATTATTTTTCTACATTATTATGAAACTTGGTAATTATTAGTATGCATAAAATAAATTATATTGATGCATCTGGGGATTAAAAATTTTTTATTTGCCTTGACATTCAAAATTTAACTTTCCATTTATATTAATTTAATAAAATTTTGAAAAATGCAAACAGTAACTTATCGGTAATATTCTGAGTGTATTTAGCAAAAAACTGCGTTCAAAACGTAAGACTTTTCGTTTAGTTCAAGTTTCCGGTTCAAATTAACTCAAAATATATAGGAATTTTACATTTTCAGGTTAATTTACATCAATAAACCGTAGGTTTATCAAGAAATTTCACATCAATGCTTAAATGATAAGAAGACAGCTGGACATAATGGGGAATATGTCGGTTAGTTCTCCTCTGCCCTGGGTGACCTGGGTTCATAACCTGTTGGTATTTCCTGTTTCAAACAGCTTTGTGAAAATTAATCATGAACTTATTAACCTTTAATAGAAATTAAACAAACTTATTCGTCACGAATCTTAAAAAAAAACAAAAAATGAGAGTAAATATTTACATAATTGATACAAATCAAGTTTTTTAGTTTCGTGACCCGCAACTACTCGGAAAAGTTACGCAATTAAATCATAATATTACTGATAAATAATGTTTTGGGGAATCCTGCTATTTCTTTGTATAAACCAAACAAAAAATTTAATGTGTTTTGTTAAATCCCCTTCCTCAAGTCAAGTTTTCTGTGCATACACAGCGCTCATTAGTTGCCAGTGGTTTATAACAACCTTGTTAGTTCAAGTCAAGATTAGCAACTGCGAAGTTGTCTGTTTTGTAAAATGGCAAATTTGATGATTGCATCGTGTTTAGGTAATGTAGTTAAATGTTCTTAATTAATAATTTATTATCGATTGCTATTGCAGTTTTTTCAATTTTTAACATTGCGTTAACAAATGGCCAAAATCAATTTCAGTCAAACAATGTGCCGACAACATCCACTCCACCAATGACTACAGCTTCACCGGAATATTTAGCCTGCCTCACACGATGTCCATCAGCTAATCAGTATAATCCAGTTTGTGGAACCGATACTATCTCATATTATAATCGATTTCGATTAGCCTGCGCTCAGCAATGTGGAAGAAGTGAGTATTTTTAGATTATAAAAGGATTGCACCTACAAAATTATTTTTTTTCTAGACGTCCAGGTCTCACACATAGGAACCTGCGGCCAAGCTACTGGAACACAAAATCTGTGATTATTGATCTCGATGTACAATTTTGAATAAAACTATAAAAATTTCACTTAGAATTTAAATGAATGCTCAACGGAGCACCTAATCTAAATTCCTCAAAATTCGTAAAACACCACAAAGAAGGATTTTTTGAGTTCTCAGAAATATAATTTATTAAAGGGCAGCTTGGCTTTGATCTTCTATAAATTACTTACAGTAGATATTTCCCAGACGACCTACTATATTTCCTCAAAATCGAATTATAAAATTTGAATGCTAATCTAATCAAACTATGAATTAAAAATTCACCTTCGCATTCTGCATTAAAAGAGAAATGCAATATTTAATATTATCCTTTCAAATGCAGTTTCGAAAATAATTTTTTGTGAAGTATCTAAAAATTTTGAAAGGAACGTAATCACCTATAGAATTAAGCTTTTAATATCACACCGCAACGATAAAAGGACGACAGGAAATTATTAATATCCTTGACTCAAAAGAATCGATATGAGCAGCTATGTTAAAAATTGATATTCTTGATGTGTTATTTATCAAGTTGCCAGAAACCTTAATAGACACTTTTTTGTAATTATTGTTCTTTTGATACGAAATACTCCACAAAATTTTAATAAACGAGATATTTTATTGTAAAAACGTGTGTTGGATTTCAATCCAGCTTATAAAATTTCTCTCCTGATTCCACTACATTTTGCTCAATTTGTAGCGAAACAATGATAATTCTCTTCTTCTAGGCTACATCTCGAGGCAATTTATTTTCAATAAATTTTTCTTTTTCCAAAACTTCTGTCGAAATCATAAAGGCTATTAACCTACGGGTTAATAAAGTTTAACCTGCATTTAAAAACAAAAGGCGCTCTTCGATAGTTCAAAAACGCACCGCTAGAGCTGCTTCGACAGTTCGGGAATGGCTAAAAGAGCCTGAACCAGACAATGAACCACGTCGCAAAGGCATTTGGCAAAGTATGAAAGCTGAAGTATGAGTATGAGTCCCTTCTTGGGTTGATTTTTATTACAACTGAAAACGTTTTGATTTTGCTCAATTTGAAACATGCATTGCATCGTACTTTTATCGATTGATACTGCCCAATCACAGTATAAAATTGTAATCTCGCGGATTTTGATTGTTTTCAAAAATATTATTCTTGAATTTTATTGCAAAACAATTTCGCGCTCCGTTTTAGAATTTATTTAAATTTTTTTACGCAATATTGTTTGAAGTATTCGCATGTTTTATGAAAAATATCCTGCATTCTTTAAATATTTAATAACGTATTCACTTGTTTACTACGACACATTGTAACCAGTTTTACAAGAAAAATTTAGTTCAAGGTTAAAAGAAATTTAAACGTAGGAGCATTTGCTTAGCACCTATGGGAAGATGAACTTGGGGTTCGAAACTGTGCGTAGCTAAGCACACAAGAAAAGTTTAAATGAATTGCTCTCTAAACGCGCTACGAAGATTTTTCATTTTAAAAACTTAAAAGCAACGAAGACTGATATCTTAGCAACTGAATAAAATAGATCACAAAAGATAAGAGCTCTCGTGCCATTATGAAGAGATAATCCATCACGTGTGTAGAAAAACGTATTTATTAAAAAAAGCAAGTTTGAAAAATCAACTTCTTATGAGGTCATTAATTATTATGTTATGATTTGGAAGTAAAGATATGTAAGTAAAAAATAAAGAAGCAGTCTATTTTACGTTAATGAGATTACAATGTTCTCTCATCAACTATCTCTCTCCAACTTTCGAGAAGTTAACAGGCCCAGTACTCCCAATTACTTCTAACTTCAGTATATTACTGTTATATTACAGTTAATAATCAGCAAACATTATATCGCCAGTTTCCAATCAGCTGGTCTCTGTAAGTACAAAACAAAGAGAAAATGTATAAAATCTGACCAATTTCAAGTTTTCCGATCTCTTAAATCGGTATGTTACTGAAGTTGTACATTGCGGTTCTTAATTAAATAATAAATTAGATAAATGAATTGAAGAAGATCATTCCCCATTTCGAGCAGTTACTGTCGGCGAGATTTCATCCAACGTGATTAACTCACACCGGATAGAAACGGTAGAAAATTAATCTTTTACTACTGGAGACTGCAATATTTTTAATTAACAAATATCATTAATAATTTATTTGTTAGTGTACGGCCGATAGTCTAAGTGCACAAAAAACCAGGACAATGCAAACAAGCTCATGCAAGTTGGCTTATTTTGATTGAGCTTAGCCGAGGTAAGAAGTGAATTTTCAAGAGTAAAAATAATTTTTCTGTTGTGATTTATTATTTTCTTCATTGGGAATTTGACCTGAAATATTTTAAGTAATTTATTTTGTTACTTATTTCGGTTTTTATAAAAATATTTTCATTATTTATACGGTACGTGCAATACCACTCTATACTTTACGAAAGTACTCGTTGAAGTGGAGAAGTTTTAAACTTTCTTTATCGAAAATCAAATTTAAGTTAGACCTTAACTTCGCTAACAGTTTGTTCTAATGATTGCTCTCAAAATGGTGCAAAACGTGGGGTATCTAGGTCTTAGTTGTTTAAAACCTAAAATCATGCGATTTCAATCAATATGGATCGGCTAAACTTTGGTTTTAAATCTACAGACCGAGAGCGGGGTTTGGATTGTAACTCAGTTGTGTTTCTATACAACTAATTGCGATAGAAATGTTTCCTGTTGCAAACCAAAAAATCGACAAAAATACGTGAAAGCCAGCTAACTAAGAGTTTAGTTGCTTGTACAATATCCAATTAACTGATGAAACTGTAGAAAAACAGCAATGCTACATTTTAGTCAATAACAATGACAAGTGTCCTGATTTTGTAATAAGCAATAACTCTCGTACCCTATTAGATTATCCCGGTATGAAAATCACATCGGCATGATATATCTTTCGCCCTACGAAAGGGATGATTTGAAATTTAAGCTTAAGGGGTATAGAAGTAAAATAGTCATTAAATAAGTTACATTGGACCACAAACGATAATTTGTTCACTCACCTAGGACTCGTAGAGTTGAGTATTCCTTACCTCATGCTATTGATTTTAAAACTCATATCTTATTGATAAAATTTACAAATTATCATTTAAGCTACAATTTCATTAAATTATTTAATAAGCTAGGAATTAATGTAAGTGGAAGGTATCAAGCGCAAATTCAAAGCATTTACAAAACTTTAGAACTTATGTTGAATAGACGAAACGTAATTAATACGTTCTTCACCAGGTTTCGCTACTGATAGAATAATTCGAAGTAACTTAAAGTTAGACTGAATCCAAATGTCTGTTAACCAATCAGCGCACTTAACCACTTGATTCGAAAATTAACTGCTAGTTTGGGTCACAACTTGGAAAATGTGAGCAAAATATTGTAAAATTTTCAAAACAATAAAAATCAAGTTGTTTGTGTTTTTTCTTTTTAATAACGTCGAAATCAATTTCGATGCTTTATATTTCCATAAATAGCAAATAATAAAAAGTTTACTAGTTTACTTTACGACGACATATTTTATTATAAAATATAATTTTCTCTGCTGATATCCTCGATTTTAAAGCTTCGACAAGTTAACAAAAAATAATATTAAAATCGAATATAAGACGCGGCAGCTAGCTTTGAGATTGAACTCACAGTTCTTTGAGATATAAAATTCATTTTAATTTCTCTATTAAAATTATAAATTCGAAAGTTGTTAGTTAAGGATTACATAACTCTGATGAAGAGGAGGGTTAAAAGCAAACGGTCTAAATATAGACCAAAGCAAATTCAGATAGAGTAGTTAATACAAAATATAGTAATCTATTTAGTAGGTCTCAATGGACCAACAAACATGTTAGCCTTGTTGAGATCAACAAAGTTCTAAATTTCTAAATATTTAATTTAAGAATTCCCTTTAATTGAATCAAATTTAAAAATGTTATGTAAATTGAAAAAGAACGCCAGCGAGAAAAAACTAAAAATGAAGTAATAACAGTAATAAAAACAGCTCCAAAGACAAATTAAATATCAAAGGAAAGTTGAAAAATAAGAAAATCGATAATGATAATTTACAAAATACTGAGATAGCAAATAACAAATAAACTTGTAAAATAATTTAGATCAAAAAGGAAATAAATTATACAAAGAAAAATAAAATAATAATAACAAGAAAATCCACCAATGGCCAAATCCCATAAATGGCAACAAATTGTAGTTTTTTCAGTGTACGGATCCAGAAAAATGAAGATCTCTGTTTTTAAGTAAAATTCGGAATCCGCCACTATTAATGTTTTTCTGCAGTTTCTTAATCTTAAAATGAATCATCGGCTTTGCTTTTAATAAAGCTGAGTGAAAGTTATATTTTTCGTGATGGTTTGACACGACAAACAAGAATTGACATGACATGGCCTATGTGATCCGGCCTTTGCAGATAAAATTTAATTATTTTAGTGTTTCAGTTATATTTGGATGTAGGTATTTGCAAACGCTGATAATTCTGTTCGATTGAATTTTAAATTCTCTATTTTTGCAATAAACTTGATCCGTTCGATATTGCTGTTTTAATAAGCGTGCCTACATTCTGATATTACCTTATCGATTTCATAAGTGCAATTTGATGTAATTGCTGAAGTACCGAAATATAATAGCTGAAGTTGTCACTTGACAAAAGTCAAGCGGGTTACAAGTTTTCTACTTTTCTTGCGTGACATGTTGAAACTTCTTACTTGACTTTCCCAGGCAGCCTGTGAAAATAAAAAATACATTTACCGAAAATGACAATTAAAATTGAATATTTTTATTTTATTCAAATATGCGGGGTTTTAGCGGCACGTAAGTCTCTTTCATTTAAATTTTAAACTTTATCAACCTATCCTCGTATCTTAATTAAATTACAAATTTTAACGCGGAGATTTTAACATAAAAGTAATTTTAAATAAAATTGCTAACCAAGTAATTAGTTAACTTAAGTTGTCATTTTAGGAAAAGTCTGAGAGCGTGTGGTTTAAGCGAATAAGAAAACTTAACAGTGAAGCATGAAATAATAATAAGAAGAAACTTTTCTAATTAGTTAAATTTGCAAAAAAATCGAAATATTGCTATAAATCTATTGGTAATTAAAGCGAACTGCGATTCTTGTTAAAATTTCTAATATTTTGCTTATAAATTTAGGTGTCGGAAAATGGATAAATCGATACCCAAGTAATACGTAGTGTCAACCTATTATCTTTCTCTTATTTTAAAATTTAATGAAAATTATTTTTCCCCGTTTTGTAGGTAGGAAACTTTGCTGAAACTGAAAACACGCAAGCGCTAGGTGAATTTCAGGTTCTCGTTTTCAGTTCGGTGAAGACCACCGCGAAAATAGGCAACCGCTTTGAATTGCTGTGCGGGTTGCATAGTTATAAATAAACACCAAACTGAGCTTTTCAGGAAAGCTCAACTTGTGCTGAAAACTTACGCTTAATTTGTCACGTAAAGGGATGTTTATAGACCCAAACAATTAGTGGATATTTTTTAAATGGATTTGTTTATGCTGTAAACGTCTTCCTTGACCTGGTAATATTTTTAATTATTTAGAAATGAAAACCTAACTCTTCAAATTAATTTTAAAATTCCTACCTTCATAATCATAAAAACTCGAAAAGATACATTATTTTGAGGATGTATATGAAAATTTACACTAATTTTGATCCAATTTGGTTGGATTTATCATTCTGTCAACGAGAGAGTTTTATTCAATTAATTTACTACGAATCAAGTCGATTAAACCATCATTAGCTCCGTGCCATTTGAAACGGATTAAGCAAATTTTGAATTTCTGAGAAACCACACGCAGAAAAAATAAATATTATAATTCGATATCAGAAGACCGCACAAAAAATTTAACATTGCAAACTTTGTTAAATGGTCGATATCGGCTTCCATATTTTGCTATAAAAACGAATTGAATAGTCAAATTTTTTATTGCGGATTTATATTTGCACGAAAGCAATTTAGCTTCTAAACAAAATTAAAAACCCCATTTCGCATTTAATGTGAACTACAAAAATATTTTACGAACTCACGCTAATTAAATCCCCATTTCTTAATTACGAAGTGCTTGTGATCTAGCAATTAAAATTTTAACAAAGTTCACTTCGATGTTACATAATGTAGAACAGATAATTCCTTTTAATTGTCGCTCCCGGATAGTTTTCTTTTTTATTCACAGGTAAAGGGTACAAAAGAAATACCTGTACAGTTAAAATTATTTAATTTCCGAAAATCGATACACATTTTTCGGAATTTAATTACCATTATCCACTTTTTGTTATTTTTAATTTGATAAAACATTCTGTTACTTAGTCAAGACCTCCTAATTAATAAAAAATCAGGGAAATTAATTCTACATTTACTTAAGATACCGTTTGGGCAAAATGAAATATCAAAGCAATTACTGCATCTATCACAATTATCTTTCTCGTTTCAAAAAGACACTTTCTTGCTTTGATTACAATAAGTTAATTTAGCGGAAATTGATTTTTGGTTTGCTTTTAATTTACCGTTAAGTATATTATTGTAGATTTCTTGCTGTAATTTTTAATACAACAGAAATGTTATCAACTTCATTAGGAAGGCGAGGTGATTTATCATTTTATTTAATAAACTTAAAATCCTGGTTCAAAATTTTTTATAAGGAGCTTCTTTATTAAACGAAAGAAAAACTTTTCGCTTTATGTAAGGTATTAATATTTGTGACAGAAAATTAATTTTCGATCTAATAGCTTCCACCCTATAAATAAGGAATTTTCGGGTGAAAATAATTCAATTACAGAAACAAATTATACACTTACATGTTCATTGTTTGAAAACTTTTTCATTCATTGATAATTCAGTTTATAAACTTTTAAAGTCACAAGGTTTCAAATACATGGGAGCTTATAAATAACTGAATTACAAACTTTATTATTGTTTTATAATTTTAAATTAACAATTGGAATTCTTTTATTGAAATAAATTAAATAAGCAATGCTATTTTGAACAATATAGTTGTAAAAGAATTTTATTACATGGGGATGAAAGGATTGTGATATTTTGAGAGTGGGCGAACATTATTTGGATTTAATAAAATTAAATTAGGATGAACTCTCTGATATAGACAATGTGAGCTGAATCTTAAAATTTATGAAAGTTACCTGATATGATGAAAGCAAACATATTTTCGAAAATTCCGAAATTAAATTATTAAATTGCAGGTAAACTCCTTAATTTTGGGTTTACTTTAGTAGGGATGTATGTATGTTAGCTGAATGGGGAGAGTTTCAGAAAACATGATAAAATTCAGCCTACGTTCGTTTACCTATTGTATAATTTATGCTTTTTGACAAGTCCTCAAAACCTAAAATATTCGTAAGTTCTAAACCCAGATAATGTCTTTCAATTAATTTGTTGCTAAATTAGCCATCCTGCAGGCCCGGACCAAGGAAAATCAGGCGTTTGAAGTTCTTTTCTTTGAGGAACAGGTTAAGTGTCCTGCAGTAGATAAAAACTCTAAGTAGCAAACTGCTGCTGGACTCCACAGTTAATGAATAGAACAAAAATGTTGTTCCAGATAGTAACTATAGTAACAATAACTAAACGTAATAATCTACTCGTACAAGCGATTTAAAAAAAACATGATCAACTGCTATCGTGAGAAATAATGTTGTTGACAAATGTTGCTCGGAGATGGTCAGCTCTTTTCCAGCGATAACCATATCTAATGAGTACCTTCAACGATAACAACGAATAATAAATTATAACGTAAAATCAATCTGTTTAGAGTACCTGTCGATAATTTTGTTGGAATTAAAATTTCAATTATACATATCTATAATTTATTTTTTTTCAGTAGTTCTTCTTTTTCAAACATTAACCTGTCAAAAATCCTTTCATTGTTTTTTAAATAATAATTTTCTAAGTATAGTTTATAATGAACTATATAAAAATTCAATTTTGATTTTAAAAAATGTATTCAAAAGGTTTCTTAACCCCGAGCTGAGCATAGGCCGCGACAAGAATCGAAATTAGAAATGAAATGAGCAAGAAAGACTTAACAAAACAAAGTGCGGAAACTATTTCTTTTATTCAACGTGCTAGCACGTTCTCGTTGCATAGTGACGGAAGTATAGATGGTAGAAAAAGAACTCTATTCATTGTAAGTTAATCAAACATAACAAAAAAACTAAATGATATGCATCTGACTTATTCCCATTCGCCGAAATTCCAGTTGAAAGATATAATTGCATTGCGGATCATCTCTCGAAAGGGAATCTGGAGTAAAGACAGTACTTAGGTGCTGTAGGTTCAAAACAATCGGTTTACTTTAGTGCCGGCGACGAGCGGCTACCCGTCACCGGTAGTAACGTATATTGTAAGAAATATAAGCATTGCGCTCAATTCTGCTCTAGTGGGCAATAGACAACTTCCCGCACTTATTGCACAACATACTATTGTATATTGAACTGCATTTTTCCAATCCAAAATTTTTCCAAACAAATTTTTACAAAAACAGCAATTACCTAAATTATTTCACCTTTAAAATTAATTTCAGAAATGGAGACTTCAAAAAAAGATTTCCGTTCGATATCAATTTTTAAAATCATTTAAATTATAATATTATTATTTCCAAATTTATTCCAAAAATAAAAATTAAGCAATTTCTTGTTATCAAAAATCACAGTTTAATTCTCAATCCTTACAAAATTTTAAACAAAATTCAAAGACGCAAAAATTGGACCTTTTGCTCCGTTGCGTCGCCACAATTCTGCAAATACCTTCTATCCGCTGCTAATCAGCGCCAAATCTACCAGCTTGCGGGAATTACACAAAATGATAAAATAAAAACAAATTCTTCAAAACAAAATTTTTTCAAAATATACAAATTACTCAGCCCCCCCCCCGCGGTAAATAAATAACTCGACAATACATAATTGACAGAATTTTATCATTTTTTACAAAAATGGTGCCACTAAATAAGAAGCTCCTCCCCCAAGAAACGCCTGGTGATGCCTGAAGGCTCTTGGATTTTGTTTAACAAAGTTAAATTTCAAGTAATATGCAGATTAAATATTTTAGTTTTAATCAAAAAGAAAAAATACAAAAAAAATACAATAAATATAGAATTTTCAATGAGTGTTGCAATTTCATGTTGTTTTTTTGAAATCCTGATTAAAACAATGCAAAAATTTTTATTATTTTTGATTTTCTATTTGCAACGCAATGTTTGAGAACTTGAAGAATTGTTTTCGACGTTGAATGCTTCCTGTGTCTAAACTATTAAAGATAAATATATGCTGTTGCGGACTTTTTGAAGAAAATTTAATTTTCTACAAAATTGTCAATTTGAAATTTTTTTTATATTAAGAAATATCAAGGGGTAAATAGCCCTAAACAATTTGTGATTCCTATGAATTCCTTGCAAATAATTGGAATTCATGGAAATTCCTAGAAATTAATTGAATTCTTTGGAAATTTCTGGAATTAGAATTCTTTGGAAATCATTCTCATTTTTTTGATATCACTTGAATTCTATAGACATCACTGAAATTATTGGAAATCATTAGAATTTCTCTGAAATCACTTGAATTCCTTGGAAATAAATTAAAATTCTTTAGAATTTACTAAAATTCCTTGGAAATAAATTTAAATTCTTTAGAAATTACTAAAATTCCTTGGAATAACTAAAATTCTTTGGAAATCACTCACATTTCTTGGAAATTCCTAAAATTCCTTTCAAATTACTAAAATTCGTAGGAAATTACTAAAATTCCTTGAAAATTACTAAAAGTCCTTCAAAAACACAAGAATTCCTGAGAAATCATTAGAATTTGGAGTAGCACCCAAGTAACATTTTGTGCTGAAAAACTTTATCATCAAATTTTAAGCTGACGTTTAGCTGCCTCAGCTGAAAAATTCAGCTGTTGTTCAGTGTTAGCAAATTAGCTGCATTTTCATCTGACGCTTAGCTGCCTCAGCTTATAATTCAGCTGTTGTTCAGCGTTATCAAATTAGCTGCATTTTCATCTGACGCTTAACTGTCTCAGTTTAAAATTCAGGCGTCAGCAAATTAGTTGAAATTTCAGCTGACGCTTAACTGTCTCAGCTTAAAATTCAGGCGTCAGCAAATTAGTTGAAATTTCAGTTGACGCTTAGCTGCCTCGGCTTAAAATTCAGCTGTTTTTCAGCGTCAGCTCATCAGTTGAATTTTCATCTTACACTTAGATGTCTCGGCTTAAAATTCGACGTCAGCAAATTAGTTGAAATTTCAGTTGACCCTTAGCTGCCTCAGCTAAAAATTCAGCTGTTTTCCAGCGTCAGCAAATTAGCTGAATTTTCAGCTGACGATTAGTTGTCTCAGATTAAAATTCAGATGTTTTTCAGCGTCAGCAAATTAGTTGAATTTTCAGCTGACGTTTAGCTACTTCCGCTTAAAACTGCTGTTTTTTATCCATCTTTTGTACGATTTTCAAATTTTTTAAAATATTTGAAAATCAAGAAATAATTTTTACCCCTGACGTTTTTAAAAAAAACACAGAGTATTATTATAAAAAATTATTAATAATAAAATCACAAAAACCACTGTTCCCTTTAAAAATGAAAAAATAATTTTTTCTAAATATCAGCTGATTAAGCGTTTTGTATAGCTGATGCAGCGTAATTTCAGCTGGTTTTCAGCCGCCAAATTAGCAAATCAGTGGCAATTCAGTTTCTGATATTACTAAAAATCAGCAGCTGACGAAGCTTACTAGCTGAATTGTATGCTGACACAGCGTGCTTGCAGTTGATATTCAGCACAAAATGTTACTTGGGACGTTAACCTGACCCTCGAATTTTAAATTTTTTTAAATTCTAATGACCTTATGGTAGAAAAAAGCGTAAATTACAAATATAAACATTAAATTTTATGATTCATTTAAAAATAAAGTCAAAAATTGCGAAAAATTACACCGGTCCTTATTAGGGCTCAAATAGAGTTTTCTATTATTGATGTCGTAATCGTATTTGTCAAAACGACTTGTAGCGCTCGAGCGTAGCGAGTATACGCTATACTCATTAAAAATTTCCCTGAAGCGTGACAGAACTCGAAAAATACAAATTTTTAAACGATTTGAACAGTCGCTCATTTCAAACTCAACTGAGCTTCGCTCCCAACTCAACTTTGGATCACAGTTAACCCACGGAATTTCTAGGTTAACTCTGGCTTTGGCGACTCGGATTGGATCAACTGAAAGCTAACGCTGGGTTAGCTCTTACCTGAGCTTTAAATCGACAACGATTTGCAACTGAGTTTAATTGTTTTTATTTGCCTTTTCAAAGAATTCTACAATATATTTTGCACAATCTTATAAGATATTAACTTTTTATCAAAAAAACAGACTGCATTGTAAATGAAAACTAGTTTTCCTCCTTCGTTTATTCTTCTAACTTATAAAAGAAGCTTTTGTTCCTAGAAAAGGGAAAACAAAATTTGCATTCATTCAGGTCGTATAAATTTAGTTATTCTAACTTTCGAGTTGCTATCATCTGCAATTACGGTTTATGTAGGATCCGAACGTCTAGACGCAATTTATATCGTAAATTATTATTACACAATTTTTTACTTCAATTTGAAACAAGGTAATTCCTAAATGCCGCCGCGGCGCTCGCATTTCGAGCACAATTTTCATGTCAAAATTTAAAACTTTTAAAAGTTGTTGATATGTGCAATGCATTTAGGCAAATTTTATTCCATTTGAAATGTGTCTGGAATATAATATTATATAAATATCGAACCGAGCGAAATTTCTAAAATAAAGTTAAAACGTAGCGAAGCAGCTGAAAGTTATGGATTTATGTCTGTGTGCTTGTTTATTATGTATGCAGTGGAATTGCGGAATTGATCGGAAAATGCAATTATATTTTTAAAATTTTGTAAATCACAGATCGAAATTCTAGAACACCTCGCTCGTGTGTGCTTGATCGCCCAACGATATTACCATAGGATCTAGAAAAATATTTCTATTTATACCCATCATGTAGGTTTATTATTTCATTTATGAGTCTTAGTTATTAAATATAGATAGATAATTTATGTAAGTGATCCCTTGACGTCCACACTGGGTGATTTTATGTATAAGTGTAAAGGTAAATTGATATAATGAGCAGGTAATCATAGAGTGATTATTATTTTCAAGTATATCTAGTTTTATTTTATTTATTTCTATTCGACTCGAATATAAAAATATTCAACTTGTCAGTGCACGACGTTATCCAGCTTACACATAAACTACCTAAAAAGTGTTTGGTTTATTTTATATGTTGCGTAAGCAAAATCGTTAATGTAAATTATACAGTTTTTGGTGCACGTGTGAAAAATTAAAAATCGTCTGTAATTGAGTTTTTGTTGCAGATTCTCAAAGAAAATCTTGCTACTGGGACCAAACCTTGACGTCACCACGCAACGTAAACACTAATTCAAATTTGTTCGGTGTGTGTGTATTTAAATCTACTGTAAATATTCCCAACATAATCGTGTAATGTGAAATGCATTTGGTACCAGCAACACTAGTCAGAAGTCATTTTAAGCAAAAGACTTGTGATTACGTAGGAAGGACTGTGATATAATTTTACCCATTGACCAAATTTAAGTATTACGTGGAAGTGTTGGAAGTAGCTTAACAGGGTGCTTAATCAAAATGTTATTCGGGAAGTGCAGCGGGTTTAATGCGATCTAATTAGTGTGGAAGTTGAAAACTTTATTAAATTAGTGATGGGTTGCAAATTGGGAAAATTGGCTGCTAGCACAACTTCTAATGGGGCTAAACGCGATGACCCACCGCCACCTGCCCCTACGGATCCTCGTTTACCTCTGACTGCAAAACAGAAATATAATATTTTGGCATCATGGAAGGGCATCAGCCGGGCTATGGAACCCACTGGGGTCTACATGTTCATCAAGTAAGTACCTGCATTTACAAAATTTAAAAAGCCATTGTGCAAATTCGACCAACAAAAAATAATCAATCATTGAAATTTTCACCTTTCATATCGTTCTCGTATATCACTTCCATTAACATATCATAGTACACAGCAATTTGATTTAAGCGATTTTAAATTATGAAAACCAAGCCACTATAATCACGGATAATTATGGAGTAAGTACAAACTTCATATATTTTAAATTCAAAGAACACTTACAATACATATTTTAAAAGTACACCAATCTCTTTTTAATTGCCACTCGTATTATCGTCTCTATTAAAAATTATTCAAGTGGAAGAAGTTCAGGAGAGACAATGCAAGCCTAGATCGTAATTACCCGAATATATTTAAAATATCTCCAAAAGTCAAAGTCAAATTTGCTTTTTAAATTTTATTTTCTCTCCATTTCTACATTAAATCTGCATTAATTTTTATTGCTCTTTACGTATTGATTCTGTTTACCTCAATATTTAATTACAAAGCATTAAATCAAACCGCTTCCACTCAAAAAATGCGAAGGAACACAAAAATATTCTATCACCTGAATTTATTCATCCGGGAGGTAATCTGCAGGCGAAGGACCAAGAGTTTCATGCTTTTTAATTTTTTTTATCGAGCTACGTAATATTACGTAAATATCCTTTGTTGTACTTTAAATCAAATGGAATAATTGATTTTGTTACATAAATGTTTATTTTACCGCTCCGGATATTGTAGACTCTATTGTTTGATAAAAGCTAGAGGGCAATTAGAAACCACCCCCCAGACCCCCCGGTTTAGAGACCGGTTAATTTCGTACTTGCTTTTAATGGATTTTTCTGACTTTAAATTTTCTCTGAATATCTTCGTATATGGAATAATTCCTCACTACCCCACTCCCCCCCCCCTGAGAATAAGTCTGACAGCCGGATAAAGGTCTTTAACTTACTATTATATCCAGGGCCGGCACTAGGCAAACTAGGCAACTGCCTAGAGCGCAAACCAGATCGACGTACAAAAATGAATCGACTTTTTGATGTAAATTTTATAAGTTTAAGTTCATTTTAGCTTTAAAAAACATTCACTTGACGGTACGTGTACGCTACGTGGGTCTTAGAAACCAGAATTTAGGTGGGGGGAGAACGAGTTTATTCTACTGCATGTGGTTGCAGAGGAAACATCATTCGAGTTCCTAGATTAGAGCGTAGGTTTTCACTACCCCTGACATTTTCAAATCTCGGATCTCAGCATTCGAATTTCGTCATGTGTCTCACTGCAGACGCGCAAGTACCGGAAGATACAAAGATATATAATCTTATACATAAATATATAAGATACAAAGATCTAAATGGGGGGGGGGGGGGCACTGATCGATTTTTGCCTGAGGCTTCAAATATCCTAGCGCTTGCCCTGATTATATCATAAGCTATTATATTTTCTAATCTGTATTAATTTTTGGTATTGAACAACGACAACGAAATAAATAAAGTTATTAGTGGTGAATGTTGACTCCCAATTGTATATAGCATTTTGTACTTTTACCATTTTAACAGACAACAAAACTGAAAGTAATTTGCCATGATTAATTAGGATGAGGATGATTAATTAGGGTTATGCAACCCCATTAACATGTGTTCATGATGGTAAAGGCAGGGGCGGATTAAGGTACAATTTACATATTTACAATTTTTTTTTCTAAATTCAAGCCCTCGAGAGTTATGCCTCTTTAAAGCATTTTTTAAATTTCCACCTTCACGTGGCCATAGCACAGAAAATATTGATTTTTCGCTAAAAATAGATTAGTGCTTTTTTAAAGAGCGTGAAATAATGTACAAACTAGATTCAAACCTTTTATTGTCTAAAATCAACGGCTTTCGAGTTACGAATTAAATTAAGTAAAAAAATGTCGAAAAATTCGAGAAACTTTTTATTTTGGTTTTTTTCAAAACCCTGTACCTTTTAAAAGAAAACTTTTTAAAAAAATCAGACGCTACATTTCGGATAGGAAATTTAATGGACTACAACTTTTGTCTAGTAAAATTTTTTGTAAAACCAATCCATTCGACATAAAATCTGAAAATAATAAATACGGCACCAAAACAAAAAATTAAATTCCCAAAATTTTAATTCTTAATATTTCTTTCAAGTTTGAAACCGGGGGGTCTGGGGGGTATGGAATACCCTCCAGAACGAAGATCAAATGTTGCACTGGAAGGAATTCCATACTCTCAGATCTCCCGGAATTACCTTCAAATAATCGTAATTCACAAATATAAATATTTATTAATTTATCAAACCCGAGGCTGGCTCATAAAAATAAACTATCGGTTTTAATGCTGATTGCGCTGAAACTACGAAAGTATTAGCAGCATATATTTTTATAACCCAGATTTTGCAAAATGATAATCTCCATTTTTGGAACAAAAGGATAACGTTACCGAAGTCTGAAACTACGCTCATTAGAGCTCCCTTTGCTTTTAATTTACACTATAATAAAAATAATTCGACTGCAAATGATAATTAAACATATAATCCTACGGTTTAAGGGCTCAACTATAAAAGCACTGCATATACCACCCGTATATAGTATATTTATAAACAAAACGCTGCAAATGTAAATTCAAAAAATTAGAAATTAAAGAAATTAATCCTTTTTAATACTTTCCAAATAATTTTTCAGTTCCGCTTTAGTTGACGTTGCCTTGCTTTTATTTTCGCTTCCTTTTTATTAGAAAGGTTGCTTCCCACTTTAAATTTACTTAATTTTTATTTCATTGGAAAAATTAATTTTCTTATTGGTTTTCATCCACTATGTGGAAAATTTTGTAGGGGATTAAACTTGAGAAAATATAATATGCTGATCCTCGACGCTGCAAAAATCATAAAAAGTGCCCAAAAAATCATATTTCGAAAAAGTTCATGTAAGTTCATGCTAAGCAGAATAAAAGCTTTTAAAAATAGAACTTAATCAGGTTACCTTTCGTGCTACACTAAAAGTTTTTGGGTGAAGTTTAGGGTAAATTAAAAATTACTAATGTTATAGGTCGACTGAAGGTGAAATTAACTCGAAATGGATTTTGTCAACTTTATCATAAAAACCAGTCAATTTTTACAGTTAATATTTCTCATATGCCACTGATTTGCCATCTTGCCAGAGGGTCCGGTTTGAAAATTTCTGATTTTTATTTATCTTAAATTTGCAAACGAAGCTTTCAGCTGATGAAAATATAGCACTGCAGTTTATCTAGGCTCAGCATTGCGGTTAAAACAAAATTCATAATAAAAACTTTCGAGTTGTTCCAAGGAAATCTTTTTTCCCAATAAATTGCAAAAAGCTTAATTTTTTAAGTCAATTTTTTAGAGATAAAATTAAATGTTACTTGATTAAATTCATTAACTCTCTGCTCAGAACTGGATCCAATTAGTGAATCCTTTTTGACCAATCGACAATCGAGTAAATAAAATTCGACCTTTTAACTCCTTCGTATATTTTTCGTAGTTTTGATTACCCAATTATTTTTAATTATTCCGTCAAGATTATTTTTGTAATGAACAAAATCGGAAAATTTTATTATGTGGAGGAATTTACGTTATCTGTACGTACACTTTCAAGATTTTGCGTTTGTAGGTCATTCACGATATCGATTCAGTTACAGATGGTTGGAACGAAAACTGAAAGCATTGCTAGCATGAAGAAGGTTGTCATTAAAATTTATGTAAATAATTAATTCAGTTTTCATGCTGAAACAAAAACAAGTTCAGTTTGGTTTTTAAAAGCATTTTTACAACTAAGTAGCACACCTGAAATCAAATAATGGAAATTTCTTCGAGAATGCTTAATTAAATCCTAATAATGACTTCGATTGTTCTCCAATTGGATTTCAAAATACCAAATAAATGTGAGAAAATTCTGAAAATCACAACATCATTCTTATTTGTTATAATATATATTGCAATGTTCCCTAATCAAAATTTTCACTGGCGAC
This sequence comes from Cantharis lateralis, assembly GCA_963170105.1. Classification (NCBI taxonomy): domain Eukaryota; kingdom Metazoa; phylum Arthropoda; class Insecta; order Coleoptera; family Cantharidae; genus Cantharis; species Cantharis lateralis. The sequence goes on from OY720627.1 coordinate 4,017,559, forward strand.
TAAAATTCCAGAGTTTGTTACAGAGCAACCGCTGAAGTAGAAGGGTAGCTGTGTAGAGAAACCCAGAGACTGCGGTCAGCCAAGTTCCAACTTGTTTGATTTAATTAATCTGAAACAAAGTACATTATTTACCGCTCTACCTCTCTTTATATTCAGTTCAAAATCAATTTTTGTGTTTAAGTTTCTGGTTAATTTTTAAATTTTGCAGGATAATAAATTATATCGTAATATCTTAAAAATGCAGTAAGTATAATAATTTTGGGAAAACAAATTTTTAATTAAATTTTGATTTGGTTTCGTGTCTATCTTATTAAAAGCAATCAACTACGTGATGTTATTGTAAATTTTAGCGAAATTTGATTAACGTTTTTAAAAATTTAACTTTTAATAATTACGAAACTTAAACTGAAAATTGAAGTTGATCATAATTCCTACGCTGAATTATGTTTCAGATAAATATAAATTTTATTACAACTTGCGACTAATGCGCCGCTGGCAAATTGTGTTTAAATTACAGTTTCCGTGTTTCAAAGGTATTTGAAATAGTATTCATTTCCTTTTATTGAATTTTTTCTTTTGGTGCTTGAAGTTTTTAATTTTGAACTCTGCAAGGATAACGTGAATTTTTGTATTGGCTCTTTACCTAAAGTTAGCCCCGCTCATGGCGTGTATCTATATTATACAAATTAATTTAAGATACAATGTCAACTGTTGCATTTCTAGAAGGCAACTGCGACCGACCCCGCCCATTAAAACACAGTGATGCAATTATTCACGTCGAGCACACGTACAGTCAACAGAATGAGCAATCTACCGATTCTTGAGTAAGAGAAAAAATGTGAACTAATTTGCATTTGCTATTTTGAACCAATTGCTAATGGTACAAGATCGTGTAATAAGTAAAACAACTTTTTTGATAAAATGTAACAGAAAGCTTATATTCACCGTCTCCTCGAACGATTGATTGATTACGCAAATACGTGCTACGTAAATATTTAGATAAACTAAACGAAATTTTTCAAACAACGTCAATATTTTTTTTTTGATTGATCTGAAATACCTTTATGTTTAAATTTTAAAACAGGTATATGGAAGCTCGTGCTGTAGATTGTTAATTGAGCGATAAAGCTATTAAATTCTTTTAACTGGCTATTAAAGTAGTGAGCACTTACAAAGAAAAGTAAACACTGTTATAACATGAAACACTTAAGCTAATACATATTCATTAATAGTATGCATTGGAAATCATTCAAAAAGTAATTTATAATTTTGAGCTAAAAGGGGCGACAGTTCCAAGAGCTGGGGTTCGTGGTTGTTTTGCACGAACTAATTATGAGGACGTGAGAAATATAACGCTTGTGTGTCGGAGGCAAAGTTTTATAATTTTGGTTGCAACATTTCACTTTTACGTGATGAATCGCATCACATTAAGGGTTCTTCTATCAAAATGCAGCGTATGATATGACAGTAATGTAACTTTAGTAGAATTTTGCATATATTCGTGTATTCAAAACTAGATAAGGTATCGTTTTGTACCTCAGCCCTGACAGCGATACGGAAATAACGAATTTAAAAAACATGTTTACATCATAAATAACACAAAGTAGCTACACGCACATACATATATCCATTCTGACAACTTTTTGTTTGATAATAGATTAAAAATTAATTATTTGCTATGCTACGTTATTTATTAGATCGGGTAAAATATTCGAGAATCCTATAAAAAGTTAAACATAAATATGTTTCGGCTAAGCTGTGATTTTTTGAATCCACAGCCTGAGAACGCAGTATCCTGAGCTCTTATACTTCAGATGGCTTTGTGTAAAACTAAGAGCACAGACGACGTACCGCGTTGAGCGCCAAATAAATTAACAAAACAAAAGATAAGAAATTCTCTTTGAAGGGTATAAAACACCTCATCCTTTGTTAACTTTATACTTAGGGTATACTTCAGCTTTCACAAGGCTTCTTTGTTAGGAAACTTTAAACTAAGTGATTAAACTACAAAAAAGAAGTTTAAATAAACTAAAAATCGTTTCAATAGTTCATTTTAAAGATCAAAGGCGGTTGGCAAACCATCGAGGTACTTTTCCAAGAAAGCCTCTTCTCAGTCATTGAGAGAGCGGTCACCACGCCCTTATCAGGGCAAAGGTCTGAGGGGGAAATCAACCCCTGGAACGGGTTGGTATGAAAATCAAATAATTGCATGTGGCTTCCAAAAAGCTGTAATAATCACCTGTTGCAAAAAATTTAATAATCATAGCTAATTAATCTGTCGAAATCAATATTGGCATTTGGCCAATGTTGTATGTAATGAGAATAATGAAAAATTGCCTCAAATTGCTATGTCTTTCAATTGTAGTAAAAATAAAACTACTAGAATTGGATAGCAATTTAATAATCCAATGTCCAATCGACTTGGAAATAGAAACTGTAATTTTTATTTTTATTCTCACTTCGAAACTGTAAATTTTGTTTTCTGGTTTAGCATATATTCTTCAGAGCTTTAAAGAACTTCCACTGCGGCTTTAAAATCTAATAATAAGAAGACATGCGGAATAAAAATCAAAAATTGATGACTTATACTTTTACGAAAATAGTATTGATTTTATTTCACCATCTGCATAACTTAATAATTCTTATTTTGCGCTATTGTTGTTTGGACTTCTCAAAAATATAAAAATTTAATTTTAAAACAAACGACAGTCGGAATGGAAAAGCGTAAATCTTTTCCTTATTTTCTGAAAGGAAAACTGAAAAAAAAGCAATTTGAATTTTCAACATTCCAACATGGTATAATGTGGTTTACAAATATTTTTATGGTTTTATGACCATTTTTATTAAAAAATCTTTTGGTCGCTGTGATTTGTAAATTGTCCTGATTATGAAATGACGATAATGTTTACTGTTGATCGCACTCTCTGTCATGGGTCAGTGTATATCATGCACTACAGGCCAGCTATCTTAATTAAAATCGAGATAATTACAGAACTGCACTATTACCCCGGCTACTCTGTGTAATGCTCGAATTTTGTGTTAAATTTATTGAACATTAAATGCAAGGAGCTTAATCTATTCGCATAACATTTGTAACAGCAACTTGAAATACAACTTCACGTTACTGTTTAATTGCAAACAGGTGAACGCATTGGTGGTAAACCATATTTTCAGTAAGTAAATGTTAAACAATGGCCTAATGAGTTAATCGAAAGCTTCCTTGAAATATTGATTATATTTCATATTGTTCCCTTTGAAAGTTTTTACTGCAAGTATTTCCTTAAAGAGAAAGTTTTTAAATACAAAATTTTTTATTGTTATAGGTATTTTGGGATAGAGTGAAGCCTTCCTTAATAAAAATTCTATAGAAAATATTCGCTGGAGAAGCTTTTATTACTAAAATCATAAAGGTTGTAAAGTAAACTAACGTTCTAACAAAATTTAATAAGTTTTCAATTCAAATATGTTTTTGGAGTTTTCACTGCGATATTTTTAAAGATTTTCGTAATAGACCTTCAGACTTTTCAATTCAGTCTGACGGTTAGCCATATTGGTTTATTTTTTTATGTTTCTATAATTTGTTATTTGTAACTTTTCAAGAAAAGTTTTCCTCATTTATTTTCCATTTGCCGATTGACTTTCCCGAAGTTACCTTGAGCACGAGACCGTCAAATCTTCGGCTATTGATCAACGGATATTATTGGAAATAGTTTTCCAACTAACAGTAGAATTAATATCCCACTGTCGAACAAGTGGTTTCGACTTCCAAACGTAATTTTATGCTTAAATAAATTTGTTCACCTAAACCGATTCTTTAATTTTCTCACTCTGGCAATACTGGTGAAAAATTACCCATGTGTATTTTTTAATTTGGAAAAGTTCGCGCAACTGTAAAAGTAATCAACTAAAATAAAATGTAGTAATATTTATGGTGGTAACTCTGTTCTACTTAAATATAGGGTTATGAAATATAAAAATTATTTATTGGAGTTACTGCAGCATTTTTCTTCGCATAATGAAATTTGTATGCTAAACGAAGACCTATTTGAGAGATTAAATTGCGAGAAAATTACGTTTCCAATGTGAAAATATTTTCGGTGTTGGTAATTTTTCACAATGTTCGCACTGGAGTTATGTGTAACATCTACTTAAATTACAAATTAAATACATTTTCCTAACATATGCTATCTTAATTACGTTTCACAATATCCTACAGGTAAATAAACAAGTTTTCATTTACATATGTAAATAGGAAAATAGATTCTGACAAGTTCTTTGAACACCTAGATTATATATAGCACCTTTCGTTTGAACACAAACAAAATGAAGATATATTGCAGAAGTTTGTAGTGAATACATTATTTTACTTCATCATAATGATAACTCATTGTAAACAGGAAGAATGTAATATCTTTTAACAAAGGAAGACAAAATAATGGAACAACTAAAAAATACATAATGTGTTTTTTAAATATATTAGCGCAAACATATTAAAACATTTTAACTTGTAAAACAAAATGTATTAAATTTTGATTAAATTCCAACTAAAACTTTAAATTCAAAACTTTTTGTTTAAAGCAAAAAATAATTCCCAAATGCTTTTCACCGACGCGTTTCGGTTAAAAAGTTCGTAATGAAATTAATATTGGACGTATACGAACAACCAACAGGTGAAACATCAATATTGTGGTGTAAATAAATCAAATTACTCATTTTTATTATATTAGTAAATTTAATAAATTTAAAAAAATTCTAGGTGGTTAAACTCCATTGAACCGAATACTGCACCTGTTTGCATGAGACTCTTTTCAAAATTTGAATTTCTGGCTTTAAAATTTAAACAAAATTCCAATTGTTACTTCTTTGAAAATTATATGCCGGCCTAATTTTACTTTTCAATAGAATTATTATTAATTCAATTTGAACTTCTTGAATCACAACTTGCGGCTTTGCCTTAATTAAATATTAATAATCGGTAATCTTTTAACTGGAATATTCCTGAATATTTAAGTATCACAGCAATTCTTGTGTAAAACTTGTCACTTTTAGTGTCCTGTCGTGGGATTTGATAAACGATGACAAATCTGCAATATAAAACTTCATCTAAAAGTAATGGCGGTCGTAATTTGCAATATTCATCTATGGAGCGTAATTCAGTTCCATCAAAGCCTAATAAATATTTTAAAACGAAATGAGGACGTACTAAACATTTTAGTATTTAATATAATACACCCTTTGGTGAAAATTACATCGAGGTAATTTAATATGAATAAAAAATAATAAATTGGTTTTTTATTAAATTATTTAGCCAGTGATGCGAAACAAATTTTAAAATAAAAATTCAAAACCATAATATCCTTTAAGATATAATGTAATTTTTCTGAAATTCTTTAACATTTAAACTGAAACAAACCTACAAAGGATTAAAAAGAGCTGTCGCTTTCATAAGGAAGGAAAGCTAGCAAAAAGCTTTATAAAATTGGTATTCGGATATTTTGCGACGCAAAAAGTTAAAAAATTATTTTTCCAATAATCTGTTCAAGAAAAAATATTTCATTTCTTTAGATATTTTATGAAATCTGAACTAATTATTAAACCACATCAGAAACAGGGCTATCTGGGTTAGAGTTTAGAGTTTAATGGTATGCGGTTTGAGCAGAAACACCAGATAAGATAGAAATCATGCCAAGTATTACGTATTTCTTGTAATAATTTCTGAAATTACTGCTAATTTTTTAGTGTTTAAAATCCTAATTCAACAATTACGTTAAGTTTCCGGGACCTCTTTGGGCAGATTTTAATTTTCATCCTGTACAAGTATTTACAGCTTGTTTGCTTTTGATTTATTATTAAGAATATTTTGCAGTTTCATTAAATTTAATTGCGAAGAGACTAAATATTTATTTTAATTATTTAAGCTTTACTAAACACATTGATTTTCCGTTCTTCTATGAAAAACCACTGCAACTCACATAAAAGCTTTAACGAACTACTTTCAATGTACGACAAAACAAAAAATAAATCCTTTCTGAAAAGTTTAATTTAATTCATTATAATTTTCAAGCTTCAGAATTGAATTTTAATACATGGTGCGGTATGCAGAACGCACGGTCTGGTCTAAATTCGCTGAAAGTATAATAACAGTTTTTTTGAAAAATGTTGATTTCAACAAATTTATTCCAAACTGTACGTGTTTATTGTAGGTGAAAATTTTTTACAAGCCAGTTAGTCATCTTCTTCTTTCGGACAATTCTTGCGTTCCACGCACGAATTGGAGTAGTCGTCAAAAATGTAACCTGGAGTGCAGATGCAGCCTGGTGTGCAAGCCTGACTGGGAGGACAATAAGGAGGATGATCTAACGTCTGACAGGTTTGAACGCATGCAGCCCCACAAGGAGTCCACACCTCGTGTTCTCTACATTCTAAAAAAATCAATGAATGAAAACTCTTAATCTGAACGATGCCAAATATAATAAATAACCAGAGCACGAAAAAACAAAATCCCTACTTGATATCAAAAGTTTTAAACTGAAGTAAATATGAAACCAAAAAATATGTTAAAAGTTTTAACTGGCGTCTGGCTCCAAGTTAAGAAACAATAAAGAATGGTAAGATATTATGTTTTCAAACGTATAGATGTTTTTACTCAGTTAAGTAAATAAATTGTAATTTAAAATTTATAACTTCAAAATCAGATCTTAAGAACTTCAAGCTAATTTCAATAATACTAATCGATTATTGTTACCTTGTGGGCATTTCTGGGGTGGAACACAATTTCCTGTTTCCGTATCTCTGATTAAGTGTGGTTTGCAATCACATCCTTTTTGGCAAGCTGTAAAGGTGCAGGCTTCTGGTGATGGTTTACGGCATGTTGGTTCACAGGAGCTTTTACATGGAACAGAAACTTCATGTTCGGGGCAGGATTCTGAAAATTCACAACTGTAAATTTATGAAATCGCAAGTCGTTTTGGTTCACCTTCGCAAGAAACTTGCATGAATGTAACAACAAACAGGACGACGCAAGTAAAAGTCTTCATTTTGAATTTACTGATAGTTCTAATGTTTCCAGCCAGTATTTATACATACCGGCGTCATTATCAACTTTGTGGCTAAAGTATGTCAGATTAAACTTTTATAAATTACCATAATTGATACACAAGCGAAATGGATAAAGTTTGTATCCTTTCCGTTTGCTACAAATGCAAAAAAAGCAATTAAATTTTTATTACGGTATAAACAAAGCCTGGGTATCACCGAAAATATAAATTTTATTACTTTCTTTATATTCCAAAAACCAAATGTATTAACATTTTTCGTAGCAACTGGTGTAATTAATTATTTAAAATTTTCTTTGTAGGTAGGTATATCTATTTATTACAATAATATTAGCAATTTAAAGTTCCTACCTTTGCTTATGTAAATTTTACGATAAGGTTTACTTTACTTGAACAAAAACTTTGGTGTATTCGCATCTTACATATTTAACAACGCATGGTTTAACACAGATTGTGATACCTGAGGCTTGAAACAGGAGCGTAGTGAGTACAAAATTTTTAGTTGTGTTCAATTTTCAAAGCGATGCGAAGTAAAGTTTGTCAGGATCAACTCAGTCGGTTAACAAAGCCCGGTCACACCGTAAGTCGGTAATCCGGTTGATCCAATTGAATATAATGATCATGTTTTCAGAATAACCATCATATTTTAAGTGCAAACTCTTCAGAATATCTCTAAAGCCGTTATTTGTGCAAATTTTGAATTCTACAAATTGTGCAGTATTTAATCCCGAGTTTGTGAGAAAAAAGTAAACTTTTTTATTTTGTTCGAAAGATATGCACAATTTTTCTGCAGATTTTAAACTAATTATTGGGATATATTTCTTCACAAGTTATGGACCTGAAAATGATAAAAATTGGGTTGTTCAGCTGCTCAAAATTGCCGAGCCAAACGTTGACATTTTTTTAGCACAATATTGATAATTGTGCAACTTTAATGCACATTTTTTGTTAAATGCACCGGATTAAACTCCTGGGCTTTTTAAATGCAATATCTCTATTGTTCGGTTGAAATATTACAATAAAAGGTTTGTAATTTCAACAAAGAGAAAAACAAATTCATTTTGCATTTTAATAATAAAAATTATTTAAATTATAAAATGCAAACGAAACTTTCAGCAATAATTTCACATAGTTGATAAAAATTATTCTTGTAAAATTGAAATCAAAACCAGAAGTGTACAATATTAAACGCTGAAAAATCAATGTTAAAATAATTAATGTACTAACTTGAAACCATTAATTACCAACAGTCCGCAGCTAAAATATAAATTAGCTAGATCAAATTAATTGATATCAATTTTTCAATTTTGAAAATAGTACTAATATTAACTGAAGCTCGCGGTGCAATATTGCACCAATATTGCCTGCCGATATTTATTCAATATTACACCAATTTAATTGGAAAAAATTTTTTTAAAGATATATGGAGCAATATATAAGTTGTAGATATTTAGCTGGGATTTAAATTCATGAGCAATAGGTCTGCAGTTAAACTGCTTTGTCCCTACATCAAACTTTATGATTATTCTAGGTTTAATTGGCAAATATACAATAAGTACCTGTTGCCATTGTTACAATTGTTATCTTACCTCTGACTACAATAAATAATTGATGTTCCAATTTTTTTGAAAACGCTAATGATGGATTTATTGGCGTCTGGGGAAACAAGAATACAATTGGGTGTACTTTTATATGTTCACTTATTTGTTTGTATGTCAGGAATCTTACTTATTGTTAAAAAATGTAAAGAAAAATAATATATTATGTCAAAACCTCAAAATAAAACGAATGAAATTGAAATACGTAGAATCAAATTTCAAGGGAAGCAACGGACGGAATATTAAACGAATGATATCAGAAAACGCATAAAATGAAGGGTACTTAAACCTCTGATAAGAATACATTTCCAGATTTCATATCAGTCATGAATAATTTATTTAATTTATTGCAGGCAATCCATCCTCATTGTCTTCGAGTATATAAATTTTGTAATTATTATCCGTTAGTGTCTTATTTTACATTTACCAGTCAGTTTGAAAAACTTCCGACTGTAAGCATTTTATTTGTTTTTCCCCCCTACCTCTACCCTTGGATTTCCCAAATAATTTTAATACATTAGACCACTCCCTTTTGACACGGAGTTGGCTAAACTTCTAGAATATTGCAACAATGCAAAAAACTGTTAAGCAATTATGCAAATTCCAACAAACTTTAAGTCATCGTTAGGAAATCCAATTTATTAGAAGTTGAGAGGTATTTGAGCAACGCACAGTTTAAATTTTTTTTACCAAACACATTGCTGGAATCGAAAACTGAAACTTGCAACGGGGGATCTCCCCAGTGTAATTATTGTAAAAGCTCTTTATTAATAAGCGGTACAATCAACGTCCAAAGCAGTTTAATGCTTGTACGGTTTGCATTAAATTGTTCAAATGAAGTTCCTTCATCCTATATTTCTGAAAATAAACGTTGCTCCATAGCTATTTCATCATATAAATGATGTCCTGACATATTCAAAGCGTTGTCGCATGACTAACCTCTACCGTATATTAATTACCTTCTGTTGTCTTTCAGAAATAATTAAACCCTGCGATGTAAGTAAGTTTATTTGCTTTGTGTTGGTATAACATTACATATTTTCAACTGTGTTCTTTTTGGCAGTTTAGAATCCGCTCAATTTTTATAGAGCACTAAACAACCCGGATCAACCCTTATGTAGTGTTCTTTCTTCATTTATTACACACCGACCCATAAATAATCCACCACTCTTTACCTCGAAATTGAAAAATTCGAATTTCGACATAATTTCAGAAAAAGAAACTTTAATGTATGCTATGAACTTGGAAATGTAAATCAGCTATGCCTTTGGTTAGCATAAACCAACTTAAAATTTATAGTCGGTGGCACTAAAATGTACTAAATTCTAGATGATTCTATTTCCGCTTGACAGATCTAAAATGTAATTCCATATAGACTAGGTACGACCCTTTTGTAATATAAATTTTTTTGTTTTCCTTGTTCTATTCATCTTTTCGAATTGTCGAACTTTGTTTTCAAACGAAAGGCGGCATGTTTTTTTACGTTTTATTTAGTGCGCCACCCTAGAAGCAACGAAGTTTATGAAGTGATTTTGAATTTTTTCTCTAGACCACAAAGAGGTTAATTTAAATTTTATAAATGTTAGGTTAGGTTAAATAAAATTAGGCTGAAAGAGTTTATTAATAAGCCAATTGATAATAATAATTGTAAGTTTTAGCATGATTTTAGTTTATTAACATAATTACCACATCATTTAAAGAGCCCGAGGGACGTAAACCTTATTAGAAAGTAAATTCATCCTCTCCAAAACTTGAGGTTAAATAATTAAAACAGCATCACATTAATTTAACTGAAAATGTGAGAAATTGTGATTATTTGAGGCCAACAAGGCGGACTGACCAAGCCACTAACGTGCTTCAAAAGACATTAACCCTACAGGGCATACGTTGGGCTTAACAGACCCGGCTGAACATGTAAATGAATACCTTTGAAACCACATTAATTTTACCTCTCTGGAACATTAATCTTAGATGTCCCTTTAATCTATAAAATGACATATCATAGATGTCAACTGCGTCACCAAGTCTATTTGCCACTGATGATTAATTGGAGACTGCAGAATGCCATCAGCATAGCAATAATTCACTGCGAAAAACAAGTATTCACTTACAATTTGTGTGTAGCCCTTAACGTACGTATAAGCTAGTCCAGGCTGATGCGGAAGCTAGAGTGCGAATTATGTTTTCGATAAAATAGGTTGACATTGTTGGTAAATCCAACTATAACTTACTTTTTCGCCTAATTATACTTCATTATTATTTCGTAAAAGCAACTCAAGCCGGAGCAGGAGAATTTAACTTGAAAACTGTGTAAAATCATTCGGTTTTTAAAATATCAGTTCATAGAGAGCAAACATATTTCTGGTTCGGAACACATAAATATTTAACTGAAAAATGCAAACAGTTGTAATTTTGCATTGCAAAGTATTAATGCCTGCATATCGCTAGAAAAAAGAGGGCAAAAACTTTCCCAGCGTTCACGCTCATGTAATAAAAACAAAACCGGGATGCAAAGTGTCATAAACTCATCAACGATATAAAAATTTGTTCGGTTTTCCAGCGCTATAGTTCAGGATTCTACATACATAAAAATTTTCTCCTTTATTGTGAGGATAATTCTAATGGCAGATTGGGAGTAATTGAAATGTTGAGCATTTGTGGTGACGCTCTTGGAAAATTAGGTAATCTCGGCGTTGCGTTGCATTGGCAGCATACTTCGGGATGAAATCAATTAGTTCTATTGTGGAAATCCTTACGGTGGTAAGGATTGGTAATCGTTGCTCTTATGCCACAACTAAACATGTTATATGTCGCAAGGATCACGGATAAGTTTGGTTCAAATCAACTGCGCGCTCTTTGATGTATTAAACAGATAATGAAGTCGGAATGAAGCGAACGACTATTTCTGGAAGGGTTGGAATGACAACTTCGATTCAGATGTGCAAGAAGTATTTCTTATATAATTCGAAAGAATCCTCCTGTATTGTTCCTAAAATATCAACAAGTTAAAGCTAGAACTAACTTTACAGCTATTTTACAACGAATCCAAGAAAGTGATTAAGCGGTGGCTTAACAATTTTTTCGAACATTCCCGGATTTAAGGAAAGGAAATATTGCCAAGTTTCCCCATTTACTAAATAAGCGTCAAGAGCAACGGCGGTAATACAAGAAATATTTCAATGAGCTTTTAAACTTCGAGTCCTGTATTTCTTTCCATTGATTGTTTTTATTTTATTAAAAGCGCCAGGCAGGTTTTAATCGTAATTAAACACTTTTTGATGCAAAGACCGAACAGACGTTTTTCTCTTTGCAAAAAATAATTAATTGGAGTTCTAAAAATACACAACGCTGTTGTACAAACTCAATTTTATCGTCTTGTTTAGTCAAGCATCGACGTGCAATTTTTAATCCATTAAAAAAATGTAAACTGCTTGTCAAAGAATGATGTATGTTGGAGATATTTGACCTACTTATTACCTAAAAACTACATGGATTGAATGGTTTTTCTTCAACAGGATTTTTAAATTCGGATGAAGTGTTTCTCGTCGGCATAAATGAAAAAGTAGAGATACTTAATTTCAAACCCCAAAAATAATGATCTTTTTTAACCAATGTTTACCGTACACAACACGGATTATTTAGAAACGTACATTTAAATTGCGGTCGACTGTGGAAATTACATATTTTTGATGTACGATTAGAAAGATTATAAAGGTTTTATATCATACAACTCATTAAAAAGAGTGCTGCTTTGAATTTCATCGGTTAATGCAATTAAATTCTTTGCCATTTTTATCCCTCTATGGTTTTTGGTTTTACTAATTCCATAATTTTTTTCAAATTGACCTATAAAACAATCTAAAGTTTCTATGTTTCACGTAATATAAAAGAAAATCGGCAATAGGAAATTATGAATTAACTACTTTGTCATTAAAGAACATCGAGAAAAGGTTAGAGAACAGATAAGAAAATTTCGATTAGATAAAAAATATCTTCGTTTGAAGATTTAGTATGGTGGTTGCCATGGCAACTACCCTAACTCCCGTGCGTCCTTGCTCAAATTTTGGTTTCTTTCAATAAATTATTTTGATCATAAATTTGACGATTTCTGAATTTCGTGTCACACTTTCTGAATACCAGTTGACAAATAATGTGAATTACAGTTGATGATTTCTGAATATCAAGTGATAAAAATTTCTGAATTATGGTTAAATACATTAAACAATAAAAATTGGTTTAAAACCATTCTTCTGGTAAAGTCTGCCTATAGGATGGCCTATTTCTATCAATTTATCTACCTATTCCCCAACCAGAGCTGTACAAAGCAGTCGGTAAAAGTAATTCAATTACAAATTACCAATTACTTTTACCAAATTATAGAAAGTGCTCGAAATACCAAATACTAAATATTCTTAAAAGTAATTGACATAACAATTACTAAATTACTTTACTGAGAAGAAGTAATTCAATTATCAAATACTTCGTAAAAGTAATTTAAATATTTAAAAATTAACCAAAAAGTAATGCAATTTCCCAAAGTATAGCAATTGCTCAAAGTAATTCAATTAGCCAATGTATTTCAATTAGGTACTCAAATTACTTGAATTTCCGAAAGAATTTGAATTACTCCAAATATTTCAATTACTCCAAGTATTTCAAAAAGGCAATTTTTAATTACTGAGTAATATGAAAAATGTGTTGATTTTTATTGGTTAAAATTAAAAGTTAATTGTCCTAACCCATTTAGACGCCCAGGGCCGTATTTAGACTAAGTTTCCGGGGGGGGGGGGGGTTAAAGTTGTTAAAATTTAATGTTTTTGTTTTAGTGTTAAACTTTTTTTTTGTTTTTTCTGATTTTTTTTCCGATTACAATCGGACTTCCTAAACTTTATTAATTAATAAATAATTTCGGGGGGGGGGTTATAACCTCTAAAGCTTCCTTCTAAATACAACCTTGACTACAGTGCTTCTGCTCGATCTACTACTACTCTTTCAACCAATTTTTTTAAGTTATATCAAAAAACGGTTAATTATAGGATTAAACTGGATCAGTTATTGATTTCAATTAACAAAAAAGTAATTCAACAACGAAAAAGTAATTCAATTACCGAAAAAGAAATTCAATAACCGAAAAAGTAATTCAATACGGAAAAGTAATTTAATTTCCAAAAATGTAATTCAATTCTCGAAAAAGTAATTCAATTCCTGAAAAAGTAATTCAATTAGTGGAAAAGTAATTCAATTAGTGGAAAAGTAATTCAATTACCGAAGAAAGATTTAAAATCCAATTACCAAATACTTAAATACTTTATTGAAGTAATTCAAATACCAAATACTTTACGTTAATTTCAAAAGTAATTCACTTAAAGAAAATGATTAGTCAGTGCGGCCTTCAGGCCGCACAACCTGTGTTACCTAGTGTAATAATATAATGATTTATAAATAAAAATTTATTGGCAGATTAGTTAATTTCATATTAATTGCCTCGAATGCAGCCCAAAATCACCTGGTACTGGAGGGTATCCCATACCCTCCAGACCCCCCGGTTAGAAAAATCATAGTCTGATTTATAGTATAAACCAAAAAACTTTTACTTTATTTGTTGTCCAATAATTCAATAATAATTAATTTGATCAAAAAATCTAATCAGTTAAACTAAAACTATCATAGTGTAGTGAGGGGGGGGGGGTATTCTATACCTCTATTTTAATACTTTAAATAATATTTTTGTACAAGTCCAAACCCTTGGGGGTTAGCAATTTTTTGAATTTTGCCTTCAAAGTATTGATTTTTTACTATTAACCTAGTTATGATTTTCCATAGATCATTTTGTTTAGCTACGAACTAGATTATAACCCTTTATCGTGTAAAATCAACGGTTTTTGAGTTATGAATTTAATGAAGTGACGAAATGTAAAATAATCCATATTTTATATAAACCAAACATCGTACAAAAACATTAACAATATTAAATTCGGAGAGAAAGATTTACTTTACCTTACTTAAAATTATTTATTTATAGTAGAAATTTTTAAATACAATTTTAATCCAAGTCCAAACTCTTGGGGGTTTTTAATTTCTATCTTCAAACGGCCATAGCACCGAAACTGTTGATTTTTATTTATTAATCCATTTTTTGATTTTTTAAAGAACATTCGCTTAGCTACAAACTAGATTATTACTCTGCATTGTCTAAAATCAACGGATTTGGAGTTATGAATTAAATTAAGACAAAAATGTTAAAAAACACAAGTATTCTTTTTTAAACCAATCATTTTAAAAAAAATTAGCAGTTCAATTCCGATGGAAAGGTTTACCAAGTGCAGCTTCAATTCTTGTAAAATTTATTTATTTAGTGGAAATTTTTTATAAAATTTTTGTGGAAGATCAAACCTTTGGGAATTAGACTTCAAACGGCTGTACCACCAAAACTATTGATTTTTAAGTGTTAATCTATTTATAATTTTTTAAAGATCATTTTCTTAGCTACAATCAAAATTATAACCCTTTGCGGTATAAAACCAATGGATTTAGAGTTATGAATTAAATTAAGGGTAGAAATGTGATTTTATTTGTCTTTCTTACGAACAAAAAAATTTACGTTGCATTTCGGGTAGAAAATTTAACAAATTACAACTTTAGTGTATTTGTGCGAATACTTAGGGGCGGGGGGGGATGGGTGCAATCTCCCCCCTGTCTCACGACTGAACTACTTTATTTTGACCAATTTCAAAATTTAATTTATCAAAAAACAACCTAAAATTTTGTTTAGAACGTGTTTTCTGGAAGATAGGTGAACTCACACAAAAATATCCCCCCCCCCCAAAGCAACTATCATTAATACTATTATAATATAACTATTCTCCGCCAAATATTAAATTCCTAATTTTAAACAGGAGGAAAATTAATATTTAAAAATAAAAAGCATGTAAAATTCAGAGAACTACTGAAAATGGTGAACTATTACCGAATAAACAAACACAACAAAACTTTCAACCTCTCCATAATGTGTTTGTTTAATCAACTTATCAGTTTGTCACGATATAAATTTTACATCCTGATGATGTAGACTTATTCACACGAAACATGGCGTGCAAAAAACCCTGTATGCTCGAACTTCTACTTTTCGAGGTTTAATCGTTTGGATTAATAATTGTTCATTAAAAATTAACATTATAACTCAAAATAACAGTTATTTTTAAAACTAAACTTAAAAAATGCTCGGGCATTGTTATAATGCCCGTGAAGAACCTCAACACACACGGAATAACCTTGAACTGATAGTGCGATCGATCGAAATGATTTTCAGGTCAGCCGAATAGTAATTTCTGCCCTGATGGGTGTGGTATATTGGTCTTTGGTCTGACAGCGTCGGTTGAAATGTGTACTCGTGTAAACTTATCCAGTAATTTCGACAGGTGAAATATTATTAATTTCGACTTTCTTTAAAAACTTTTAGCGAATAACTTTTGCAGGTATAGTAAATAATTGATTGATTACTTCTTTCTCTCATTTTTTATTGTTAATAAATTTTCGCCAAATGGTGGAAATCGACAGATTATTATTTATAAAAAAATAGTTGTAGAGAAAGCATTTCAGACTGTAGCCACAATAATTGTTAAGTTTCCTATGTTAATTTTAGATTTCCCAACCGATGTGGTTAATTTAACAAACTTCCTATAAATGTCTAATTGCAGCAGCAAAATATTATTTAATTTTAAACTTTATAGATTTTAGACGTCATTAAAATTTTACGTAAAATGTCAGAAACTTATTTTCAGGAAATATACTAAAAATTACAAACTGTAATTACACTACAGCACCGATAGAAAGTATAAAAGTTATATTGCATGTTGAATAATGCCGAGAAAATTTTTAATCAAATTTTTTTCAAAAATCCAATTCTAAATAAATTATCCTTGGAATAAAACTGACGAAGGTAATCGATATACTATTTCATTGCTACTTATGCGCTTGTATGCAGTCCTAGGATAAGGAGAAGCTAGGGATTTAACGTGGAATCAGAATCACGGCACATGACGCTTGTTTTACATATTCTTTCCAGAAGAATTTGAGCAGTGTCAAGAGAGCAAATTCTACACGACAGATTGTTGGAAAACCATTTAAATCCCAAGTGCAAGAAAATACACGAAACTTTATTGTCTCTTTGAATATGGAAACAAAATTTTGTTCTTCAAATTTTTTGTGCAATTCTCGGCATTCTTGCTTTGAATTCTACGATTGTAACACTTGGTTGGCCTCCAATCACATTTGCACAATATTTTTGTTTTAATTCTCAATATTGTGGCTTTAATTTCATTGTTTGGATTCCAGTCGTTCGTCTGCCAACAAAAATATTAAAAACAAGTATCTAACGCTGCAAAGTTGCATTTGCACCGTTGCATTTGTACAATAATGTTAATCTGATAGAATAAAACTAAAGAAGAAAAATTTAAATATCTGCTTATACGTATTAGAAATTAGCTTATGTAAACATGAACTTTAATAGGATTTTAAAGATTTAAAAACAAAAAGGTTTTCATGGTATTACTCTAACGTCTTTTCTTTGTGAATTATCGAAAGCGAGTTTTAAATTTTCTTTTATACAGAAAACTTTTTCTATAAAAACTTTGTATAATACTCGTAACTTTCAAGTTGATTTTCAATGATTATCAAATTTAAATGTTAATATTTTACCAGAAATGTTAACGTAAATATCACATTTTTTAAGGTGAAATGAAAATATTTATTTACCCACCCCAAAAATTCTAATTTCGAATAATTGAACAATTTTGATCAATTGAATAAGAAAATTCAAGACCTTCAGAAGAAAATAACCGAAAAAATTAATATTAAAAGTTTAAAAATTGCGAAATCTTAAAATCAAGTAATGGATGAGAAAATCAATAAGAGAAACTTCGAAAATAAATTATTTAGTTCAAACGAATTGTGGAAAAGGGAAAATATGGTTCCAATAAGAAATTTACGATTAATAAAATAAAAATAAAAATTACAAATGATTTGGTATGATTTTGTAAATTTATGATGATAATTAGTCCTTTATTTATTACTCCTTTTATTATTGTTTTAAAAATAAATAAATAACATTGGTAAATTCGCATTTATAACTTTACATCTTATTATTGTTTATTTTTGCAAATAAACCTGGGTTCTCGTCAGCGCTAATATTATTATGATTTATTAGTCTACCTTAGATAATTAATTATTTTAACCTTTGATGTAAACTTTTGCAACTATTTGATAATTTTATTAATATAAGGGTAATTAATATATTATAGAAATATTGTTTTAACAATTTAAGACTGATTCTGAAGTTTAAATTAAAATGTTTTTCACCGCCATAAAAAATATATTAGTTATTAATTTTGCAAACTTGGTAAAATTGAAAACTAATATGAAAATTCAATCTGTCGTTAAAGTTTTACATAATATGACTACAATACTTTCTAATTGTTGTAAAATTTTAATCAGAGATTAAATTTTAACTCGTCTTTGTTAAACCAGGCATAAATATATTGTTTTCAGAATCCTTTGCCCTACGTAAAGGCAAAGTGGCCACTTCATGATTTTTATGATATATTGCATCGATATTTTTCAAAAATAGAAGCCAATGACAGGTTATGAGCCCAGGTCACATATTTTTTTTATATAGTAGCATTCAATATGAAATAGTTATTTTATATTACTTTCTCGGACACTCTTATAAATAATAGGACGAAAAAGATTTTTTTTGTAGTACAATTTTTATTGTTTCCAAAAAGAATTTGCTTTAGTGCTTTCCTTGGTTAACAAAGCGTAATATGTTCTTTTACAATCAAAGGGAATAATTATTTGTAATGGATTCCGTCAATTTTCACAATGGGGGTATGGTTACACGAAACTAACGCGTTTTATTAAAAACACATAAATTTATTGCAAAAGTGTAAAATAGATTTTGTTAGACAAACAAACGGTTTTAAATATGTCCTGACCGAAATACATACCGTTGAGGTTCAGTTTAATCTAGAATGATAACGTATTTTGGTCAGTCTAACAAATTGTTCCGGAAACCAATTATTCTCTTCGACAATTCATTGAACAACATTTATACTAAGATTAACAACTGAACAAAAAATAAAATTGAAAATGATGATATATCACTGAAAACTATTATTTCTATAATTTGAAACTTCGGTTACCTTATCCTGATTTTATACTTTTTTTTTAACGATATGGGGTGTGTTACGATTGTATATTATGCGATAATTGATATTAACATTAATGTAGCAATAATCTAAATGGCGATTTGATTTTTCCTGTCAAATTAAGTATCTTGTAACTCACAGAATTTATGTAGCTTAGCATAACTATTTAAATAACCGCGAAAAGAGATCGGATGGATTGTGCAAGGTTGGTTTACAATATAAAGCGTTGCGGTCATCCTTGTATACAAAGCAATGCCACATTCAAAAATTATTCCATTCATTTAATATTATTTAGTAACAATTAAATTTTATGAAGCTTAAACATTGTATTTAAATTATATTTTACATAAATTACGTCGCATAAAATATTGAATACGTATAAACTGCTTTATATGCTTACATCCCTAATACACCACCATACAGTAAATTCTCCCTAAACGACTAACTTGTATAACAATAATGCTAGTTCATTAAACTTTATATTTTACACTTTGTTGAATAACATATAAATTTGGAAGCTTTAACTTTTGTGCGGTGGCGTTAATGATTCAACATGCATTTATGATTAAACCGTTCTATAGAAAATCATTACATTTAATTATAGCATTTAAATTAAAATGTCATCCAAAAACAATACGCCTAAAATTTTATTAATGTCGCCCTAGCGCGAACGTTCAAGTGCTCAAAAGGACTCAAGGGGATGCGGATACCGCGCAGTAAATAATTTTTTTAATATACTGAAAGAGTTTACAGTAATTGAAATGTTTAAATTTCGAAAACGTCAATTTCCAATATTGGAATATTTTTAGAATAAATTTTTCTGCAAATAAATCTGGATTTCGTATTAACATTTCGTTCTTTGGGAATATTTTCTTTTATGCCGAACTTATTTTCTTTGACCTAGTTTAACATACAGCATTAGGTGCTGAAAGCATCAACATTTACGTTGCACGGCAAATAACACCCACAACTGAAACCTTTTACACCTGCGATTTTTTCGTTGCATTCATTTTTTGGTTCGATGTTGGTAGCCATGGAAATTTATTGTTTTTTGTTGGTATTATAATCTCTTATGATCGATTGAAAAAGAATGATAATGTATTGTTCGACTTTCAAACTTTTTGTTGGAAATAAAAGTTTGGATCATTTTCGCAGAAGACGCATTTATGTTGCATTGGTATTGGCATGATAAAGTATCAAAGTTTTTGGTGACGTTTGGTGATATTTTTTTGAAAAGCTTATCACATGTAGTAATTTTCTCAGGGTGACTATTAGAACTTGGTAACTCCGGATTATAACGCCTACATCTGCAGTATCATACATTCTTGCTGTATGCAGAGGATATCATTCGGAATTGCATTACTTTCAAACTTGTTTAACTAAAGCTATTTCACTATTGTACTTACTCAGGTATAGCGTGCAAAGTAAACCCACGCTCAGAATCTGATGTATCTATAGCAACGCGGTGTATTTAATATAGCCTAGTAAGATAATCAATGATACGTTTAAGGTGATGACCTATTTTTTATTTTAAAATAGTCATCTATTTATAATGACTTTATCGCCAAATATTTTTGAGATATAGTATGGCTGTAAGCCACATTAAGCGTATAATTTAAGATCTGTTATTTAATAAGGATTAAAATATAAACCGGGTTTAAAAGTATTTTCTCATTTCTTGTTCTCGTACTAAAATAAATTACCCATGTAGGTAAGTACCTTTTGTGTAAAAGAGCAGCTAATCTTGATCTGTATCGATGAGCGCCAGGTGAAACTAATAAAGCAAACGAAGGCGAAGAAAGCTGATGGTTGCCTACCTCTGGGGGCATTTATTTGCTAAGCTGCTTAATTTATTCTAATTTTCAATTATTCTTCATTTTATAATAATTCTGCTACACTCATTTTAATTTTTTCGACATAATCTGATGTATATTTCACTTAGTAGCTTTAATAATCAACATTTATCCGCTCATGCAAATTTTCGCTTCTTAATTATGATCAATTGCTTAAAACAAAGATGGAAGTTTAAAGAAGGTACTTAATTTTTTATTATTCATTATAATTTTTTATATTTTCATGCAGTGACTGGAAAAACCAACGGCTATTAACTATGCAAATTTTTCGCTCTTAAATTTATGCGAGATTATATTATTTTAGGGTTTAAACAAACGACGATTAGAATTTAAACCAAATTTATAATTCTTCAATTATATTAATTTTCCACTTATATTATGTTTGTAATAAAGCGGTTTTAGCAAGTCAAATCGGGTTTACTGATTTATTTAAACCAGGTTTATCACGATAAGTTACAGTTGTCATGGTATATCCATCAAACTGATTGATGTAAATGTCCTTAAAATATTAATTTGACGTAATCCTTTTCGTGGAAGCTCCTTAATATCCAATCGATTGTTCTTGAAATTGATACTTGTTGCTCTTCACTATGGTTTAATCAGAATTTAAAAGTAATTTGAGCCATAACCTTCCACACTAAGTCATCTCTTATGTAAGAAACCTCCAATTCTACAGTTACAAAGAGCTTTCAGCTGCAGAGTAATCTCAAGTGAAATAATCCTTGTGTATCAAGCACTTACGAAGTTTACACCACTAAGGTTAAAAAGAACATCCATATATTTGCTGCTCTATATCCAGCTATAGCATTATCCTTTTGTTAATATGCAAATATTTTTGCCACGTATACAATATATTACAAATTATATTTATATAATAATTCCAACTTTTGCGCCGGCAAGGCTTCTTACAGGTCCTTCACAATGATAATATCCAACAAGAGCTTTTAGAATTGTTCAAACAAACAAGATTTAATCTCTTACAATTTAGGAAGTCTTGAATTTATTTTTAAAGAAATATTTATTTCAATTAATTTAATGATCTTTAAAAGCTTTAATTTGATCAAATTTGTTGTTTAAACTTGGAACTTCGAGTTTGTGTTATTTTACTAACAAAATTTAGTATTATTTGCTACATTCCACAGTAATTTCGGTTTCGGCATTATAATTTATACGAATTTACGATTTCAATTTTTCAACTTGAAAAGGAAACCTTTTAACCCTCCAAACAGAGCTATTTTCTTAGGGCAACTGTTTATTTAAGACTACGACATGTGCGTGACAAAATATATAATTTGAATATTTTTGCCGTTATCAAACAGATTGCGTCTCGATGGATTGATTAAAATAAATAATCGGTATCTCGTATGAATTTTCGTTGGAGAAAATAAAGCCATTTTTTAAAATGTCTAGCAAACATAAAGGGGTTGAATATGCTAATATGTAATAATTCTTACTTAAAATTAATTGGTTTATGGCTGTAACTGCACCTGGGATCATACATAATAATTAGGGGAATATATTCGGATGAAAATGTTTTGCTCGGGCGCCACTTCCGATGAATTGATGAATTCATGCGGAATTATGATATATTTCTGCATTTATTTATTTTAGTTTTAAAAATTTAAATAAAGAAATGATAATATCTATAGAGGCAAATGCAAATAATAATGTAATCGATAAGAAAAAAGAATAAATGTGAAATATACATATTTAATACAGAGTTTGCATATTTAATATGGAGGCGTGTTTTCGTGAGATAGTTTGCAGGTTTTCCAAGCTCTAGAAAATTATTAGAGATTACGAATTTCTACATAAAATGGGTAGACGTATAGGATGGCATTTTCATATATCTACATATAAATACAGCAAATTTTCGAAAGTAAGCTTTTTAAATAATATAATTAGTATAGAATTCATAAATTATTTTATATATGTAGGTATTTTACTACAGACTATCGATTTTAACTCTGATTACACGAGATTGTCTCGTTATTTCGAAAATATAGTACAAGCGGTTGTAATGCAATTACAACTTTAATTTTATTTAATTGACAAACCGTAATGGCGGAGTGGGTTAAAACTTTGTTTATTTAACTAAAGTTTCATAACAATCGGAACACAGCTACTCTGCCTCTCTACAATGTCTTTACGATCTATTTTCCATTTTCCGAAGTGAATAATCTTATTCTCTCTCATTAACTTTACAACTACATCACAGTGTCGTATCAGTGCGACCATGCATAGAACCGTGGTTTCTCTAGCCTACCGATGTATTCTTTACGCCGCACTGTTACTGTTGAATTATCTCAAACTTGAGAAAGTTTAACTTTGGAAAGCCAATCAATTGAAAACAAATTAGGTTTACTCTTCTTTTAGGTCCTGTTCAGCGTATTTAATAGAATACGTAGTTTAATTGTTTAATTTTTCAACAAAAATGTTACCCATACTGCGACTGACCTGGCCGATCATCAAGTCGACTAATCTGCTTAAATCGGTAGCAGTTCCAGCTTATTGACCATTTACGAGACTGTTCAGAACCAGTAATTTACTTACAAAGACGATTAGGTCTATTGAAATGGAGACGACTTCTGTTTACGAAGACGTTTAGGACTGTTGATACGACGGCGACTTCTATTTACGATGGCGTTTATAGCTGTTGATATGATAACGACTTCCGTAAATTTCCGTTATGAGATTAATTCGCGAACTACTCCATGAGAATGTTGTGTTGGTAACAGCTGTTATATTCTTGCAATTACACGACCAGTTACAACAACAGTTTATGTTATCCAAATGACACCTTCGACCTATAGCAATTCAATATCCATTAATTTGTAAGTTGATAATAATCTAATAAAAAATAACTTTTGTATTCGATCAATCACATTTTCTATTTAATGTTTCATATTTTCGTTAGATAAAAAATATTGCATTGCATTACTGGTTAAATAATAGCTATTGTTTTACTAAATGCAATTATGTAATTACGTAGCACTGCAGGAAAAGAGATTGTGCTATTAACAATATCCCGGTATCTGAACCCATTCGAATGTTAAGGATAGTTAATTTTAACAACTTCGTATTGAGTTCCGTTAGACTGGAGTAAAATGGTAAAACTTTCAAACACTTGTAGTAAATTTAAAAGTATGACTTCCGAAATTACAAAATTCAAAAGTTAGACAGTACAACAAGATTTTATATTGTTTCCCCAAAATAACATATTCGAGAAGTTGCAATTTTCATCAAAGATAGCACATACTTCATGAAATAGCTCAAGTTTTCTTCAGGTATGCTGCCATAAATTCGGATAATTTTCTGCTACGCTACAGCAAACATTGCTGTATTGTAAATTGGTGAGTAATATAGGTACGCTAATATTTTTAAACGTTTAACCAAGTTGAAATTTTCCGATCCATAGTTTAACGTGGAATTCAAACGAGAGTTAAAATGTTGAAATGGGATCTATCAGTTCTCCCGCCTGACTGCTTGTGCAGATATAATCCATTGTTGGAACCTTGTCCCACTTATAGTCTCTCAACTTGACTGCAACAATGAAAAAATGAAAAATCATCAAAAATTGTCGATCTTACCAAGATCTTGTTTATTCCAGACGAAAATGTTGATAAAACAGAATTAACAAGTAAATAAAGTAAGAGTTTTGCAATTTATTAATAAAAAAGTCTGAAATAACAGTTTCTAAAATTTTATTTCCTCAGTTGCAATTATTTTTTCAAGTCTTTTTGCGGCTGTTGTAAAGATAGTTGATAGGAAATTCTAAAAAGCTTTTCTTTTGGAAAGCAATTTAAAGATAAGCCCAAGTTTCAAACGCTATTGTTTACGAAATAGTTGTACGTAATCCTGAACCATTAAAGGGTAGTTTCGGAAATTATTCAAATTTCAGCTTCATGTAATATTGTTGCGGCTGTACAATGAAACTGTAAATTTAACAAAATTGTAAAGCCTTCACCTGTACTTTTAATCTTATTTATTACAACCAAATTGTTCAACTTTCCATCTAAATTTATACCATCGCCCGGCTTATCTTCACAATTGATTTCCGGAAAGAACCTAAGCTGAACTTCTGTTCAGAACGAAAATTTAACAGCCTTTGTTGCAGGTATTAATTATTATTAGCAATTAAAATGTTTTTGAGCTGTTGCATAATGATTACGTGCTCTAGGGAACTCGAAATTAATTAATATTTCTTTCCACGTGTAACGACTCTCCCAACTAACGCAACCACCCTATAACAGAACTCCGTTTAATTATTCATTAATTACCTTTTCTGAATAAAACTGATTTTGAGGATTACGCTGATATTTTTAATTATTGACCGGTTATTGTCACGGTTGGTTAAAATTGCTTGCGCGCACGTGATGACGTAAATTTGAAATTTGACTAAATAAAGTAGCAACGATTAGATTTCGTGATTTTAATTGAGGGTTTTAGAAAACCACAGCCTATCAAATGTAAATTAAGAGAAAATTTCGTCTGTCTGCGATAAACAATTTTGAATGGCTTTTATACAAGAATACGACAGCGAAAAGCAAATCAAAGCATATTATATACGAAACAACACGGTGTTTATCATTTTGACAAGCCTTGACACCCGCTTAAAGTCACTAAAAAGTAATAAAAACACAACTGTGATATATTAATTCAACCTACTAGGTCACACTGAAAGTCTGTAAATAATTGTGTATTTCCTTTTTTTTATTTTCCTTTGATGTAGCACCTTTATTATATTCTGGCGTCAAACGGGATCATTTTAAACAACTTTTAACGCAAAAGCATTTTTAATTCTTTATGAAAATTACAATACAATTAATTGGGAAAAACAGTGGATTAAAAATAGCCGTTGGATCGATCACGCATACATAGTCTACGTTTTTATTTGATTGCACGACCAATCAGATAAAAAACAAATAATTTTAGCCATCTCCCTGCAGTAAATTGATTAACTTGACAATAGTATGAACGCTATCGCTTTTATCAAATCAAAACTCGTAAACTCAGTCGCTAAAAAAAATTAACATTGGAAGGAAGTAATAGGAAATAAAAATACGCGTCACAATTTTTGTCACGTAATAGAAAATATAAGGATATAACAAGGTATTTATCCAGCACCTACATTTTTATATTCCATGATAAATTATATTATCAAAAGAAATGTTTTGACACTTACAAATGAAAGGTATAAACTTTATCGATTATATTCTCATTATTTTGGGGTCAAGTAATAAATAATAAGCGTCAATATTCAAGTTTTCCACATACGCGGATTTAACAACAAAATGGCGCCCAACGTGGGGCACGTCCTTGATAAATTAAAAATTGATGAAAATGTTTGTTTTTCATTAAGACATCAAACAACAACAAAATCTGATATGAAAGAGCAGCCGGTAACAAAGTTAAAATTTATTTGAGCTGGTTTTGCAAACAATTGTTTTTGTTTTTTTCTGCCTCTGTTCAGAATTTATGTCAATGCTACGTAAAATCGCCTGGGGATTTAAATATTATGCACATTTGACATCGGGGCATGTATTTTTTTATTTCAGACCGACAATTCCAACAGTTTTGCTAATATAAATTTAATTTAATTAGCATTTAATGTAACTAAAATAGTGAAATATAAATCTAAATTAAATTTTCTCGAAATTACTTCCTTACGTTTTGTTGAAATTTATGTTAAATTTTACTATTTTAATTAGCATAAGTTTGCTTTAAATTTATATTTGTTATACTTGCGTTTGTAAACGTAAATAAAGCTTTTGCTAATCTTGTTAAGTTATGTTGAGATATTAGTTTACAAGTGAATGCTCGCTTTATATTGCTCTTTACATTCAGAATAATATTATTTACAGATATTCAGGAAATGAAGAGTTGTATGTGCACAGTACAGGTATTAGTTGTTTTTTAGGCACAGAATTAAACCACTACTTCCTTTTACAGATTTAATTTCAAAGCGAATTCGATTCCTGAAGCAGAAATAAAAAGAGTCCTTTGTACTAATATTGAATTTTCGGTACACTTGCATTTTTTTATGCTGTAATTTCATTACGCCATGAATTATTCATGCACCTACTTTACTGTTTTCCATTACCTACTAATAAACCAAAGAAGAAAATATGCAAATTTCCATTTTTACTTCTAAAGGACAAAAGCAAAAATCGTTTTTAAGTGGTTTCGTCGCTTTTGATTATTTTTTTGTTTCAGTAGTTCTGTTTTAATTGGTAGTTTTTGGTCACGTTTCACATTTATGTTTAGTAGTTTTTTGGTTGGTAATCTGGTTTGCTTTGTTTCAGATTATTCGAGCAACATGCGGAATTGCTGGAATTGTTCGATAGATTTAAATATTTGAAAACGAAAGAAGACCAAGCAAATAGTTTAGAATTGGCAGAGCATGCCAGTACAGTAATGAATACAATAGATGAAGGTATTAAAAGCTTGGATAACATAGACGCTTTCTTTGAATACCTTCATCAAGTGGGAGCTTCTCATAGAAAAATTCCAGGATTTAAAGTAGATTACTTTTGGGTAAGTAGCATTTTTTCCTCACACAACATAAAAAATATATTAAATTTTATTCGAGAAAGTTTAATTAACAATTGCTGTTATTAATCCTTTGCGTTTTAATTTTATTATTTTTTTTATTCTTAAAATTAGAGATAATGTAGAAAGTTTTGTTATTCAACATTTAATTTAATTTACCATTCTTTAATTACAACATCACAAAGAAGCTCTTCAATTTTATTAACGGAGAAAATCTTATTACTTTGTACTACAAGTTGAACCTGAATTTAATTATAAAAAAGAACAATAAAGGAATATTTTTATTTATACATCAACGGAAAATTAGGTGGAACACTGGAAATATAATATTAGAACACAATTTTAAAAATACGTTATTATTAAATTTGAATTTTGTTTTATCTTCTTGTTTTTTGCAAATCTTTTGCCTGTCACTCTCACGACTGTGCAAATGCTATTGCTGGGCCTGTTTCCAGTTTGCTATTCGGATGATGTAGGCTAAAAGACAGAGAACACAAAAATACTATTGTAGAAGCTTAAAAATTATATTATTTCTTTTATCAGTCAATAAACAATTTTAAGGCAGGGTCTATAAATCTTTTAACGCGTAGTTGAATTTAACAAGCCAATAAAAATTGTTCGTTAATGCTAACAAGCCAATAGAACGCTTTGGCTAGTTTTACGTCTTAGTAAAAGTTGATGTTTTTGTTATAGCAATTTATAGTTTTCTATAAAATCTACCACACTAAATCAAGTCTTGACTTTGTATTTCTTCTAATTTAGGTATATTAGGTATTTTAAATTGGGTTAGGTTGAAGTTGGGTTAACTTAGGTTAAGGTTAAGTTAGATTATATTAGGTTAGGTTACATAATCATTTCAATTTTTTTTTTACAACATTAAATTAAAAGCTAAAAAAATTCGAAAACTATCAATATCTTCTTCAAACTTATGTTCAAATGTATGATATAGTATATAAAAGCTTTGGGTTGAATGACTGGAGGGCATGCTACATGTTGAATCGCTACTTTTAATTAAAATGAACAAAAACTCTTTGCTTTACAATTTAAGATCTTTTCATCCGTCAGCCATCTCTTTATTTGAAGTTTACAGAACTATTTAGTTGCAGCACGTATGATTTAGGTTATTACACAAAATATGACAATGTAACAGTGACACTTTAACCTGATTACATCATCCGATTTCGTCTGCACCCAATCACTGAGTGAAGAAGCGTAAGAAACCACCGACTGGTTTTCTCTGTCATTTAGTACAATTTGAAAAAATTATTACACAAAGACTGTCCCCGCGCAACTAGTCACATCTTAGTATTGAATGTAATATCGTAATTGTCTCGTTAAAATTTCTCCAATTCCTTTGTGAATTCTTATTATTTTATTAAAATGTTAAAATAATATCTAACTTTAATTAGTTTGTGCATGAAAAATGTACGCTAAAGGATTAAGAAATGAGATAATTAATTGAGATTCCTGAATGATAACTTTAAGAGGAAATAGGAAACGGTTTTCTGTGTCACTCGTCTTAGTATTGAATTACATACCTCGATTTCAAACTTGGAAAACTCATTTTTAAGTTAATTATGTGATGAATAAAATTTAAGCAAATCTCGAAATTTTCTGACTGAAGTATTTCAAATTTTTAACTCCACAAATTCCGGTACAACTGAAAAATAAATAATTGATTAATTTGCTGAATTTAAATTTGCATTTATATAACCAGAAATAAAATTTATTGCAGAATAAATCATACAATGAACTGTAAACTGCGGACTTATACATACCCTCCGAAGCACAGTTTTAAGTTTTCAGTAGTTTTAATGAAAGTGTTCTCTGTTAATAGACTTACCACAGGCGGTCGAACTCGATAATTTACCTCTCTCATTACTTTTCATCACATTTGTATGTCATAACTTCACTAATAAAATTTTCATGTTTTGGACATGAGGTACAAAAACAATTCTAATTTTGACTTTTCCCTTCGTCAACATAATTTAATTTTTAAGCAATCTGAGTTATAAATATTTAAGTAAAATAATTCACGCAGGTCGATGCTGTCGAAACCGTAATCAAATATATTAAATTTTTTACAAAATCAACAGTTTGTAGTAGAGCAATATTGAATACATTCAAAATTGTTATTGTGCTTTTTTCTCTGGTGGGTCTGAAGTTCTCAAGGAACAAATTATATTTATTTAAAAAATAAATGGCAAGGTTTATTTGAAAAAATATATATTAAATTAAAGCATGGTGTTCTCAGTTGAGTTTATACGGACAAAAAATAAATGACACAGAAGGATCATCAAAACAGAGACTAAAGATAATCAATATAAAACGTAAAAAAAATATTACAAGCAGGATTTTGTAGAAAATGACAGCACTTTGTCTTTCCACATTCTTAGCTTTTTCTTGACAAAGAAAAAGTCTCATAAAAATAAACTTACAGCGTAACACAAAGATAATAATTTTAAGTACTTGGTTTTATTCATTGCTCTAACTTTAATTAACAAACTTTTGTATTTAAGTTATTGATAAGATGAAATTGCCAAGTTGTTTGTTGATTGTACATACATTAGCAGAGAAAGCTTTAATCAACTTGAACAAACCATTAAGTAGTGCAGACGACATTAATTGATCGAGTTAATATACGAAAACCATTTAAAACAACAACGGTTGAATTTTCTAATTTGCATTAGTAACCTACAACCAATAAAATTAATAAAACACGTGCGGGTGGCTTAGCATCCTTTAATATAAAATCGTATATGTAATTCTAATTGTATAATAGACTTAATTAGTGTGTGTACCTTGAAGCTATTACGTATATTGTGTAGTTTAATTTAGTTAACCGTCGTATCAGTAAACGATTAATTCGAACCATGGAATAGAAGATGAGTAATGAGCAAGTTTAGCCTGAAATTAAGTGAGTTGATTAAATTTCGGTACTTACTCGACCTGGCATTACCATTGCTGTGCTCAACTTTAAATTTTAAGTTTAAAAACAAAATTAACTTAATTGAGATATCGAAAATCCATTAAGAATTGTCCCACAAAAATTTATAAACGCTTCAGGGAACATTAAATCAGCTTTGCTACAAACAACATCTCTAAAGAAGAAATAAACTTACCCCATGCAGCAAAATATTTTTAAAAAGACCTGAAGATTATAAGGAAATATTTTTATACAAAATTAAATATGTTTTAACTCAAATTCAAGGAAACTCGTTGTGACGCCGACGCCGCCGGATAATTTTAAATTATAAAAGTTGGAAATGTAAAAGAAAGCCATAAATTAACCACATTTGTGAATCGTGCAATTCAAATACATAAGTAAATCACAGTGAAAATCACGAAAAAATTAAAGAGTGTTATTTTAAATAAATTAGATATTCTTGTTCTTTTTATCTTTATCCACATGATAATGTTAATTTTTTTATTTGAATTGAAAGTGTGTTTTCCGAAATGAAAGGTGCAAACGTCTCTTCGGTAGATTTATTTCTACAAAAACTTTCTATTGACCTGACCGTAAGAATTAATAATTGATTTCTTTAATTAACTTTGGCTGTTGAGAAACAAACGATCTAATTTATCCTTTCCTTTTTCCGGTGGATTACAGAAAAGCTTCGTGGAGAGATATTAAAAAAATCATAGCAAAACTGCAAGAATTCAATAAAGTGGGAATTGAAACACAGCCGAAACTTTTTAAAAGCCCTCAACAATGGAAATGGTAAATATTGAAATAATTAAGTCGGTAGACAAACACAAAAGTCATTACATGCTAAAGTAAATTTTATTTCAATGAAAACCTTCCATTTTGAATGTGCACATAGTCGGAAATTGTTGCAGATTACATAATGAATTGATTTTAGTAATTGCAGAATAACAACCGATTTTGATTAAATTGAAAAGTTGCTGGTGCATGTTTTGTGAAGGATACTACTAACAATAATGGTTATGGTGCTTTCAGGATTTCAATTTAAGGACGTAGTTTAATATCGAGCTAATATTAAAGAAGTTATAAACGATTCCATTTTAACTTGATTATACTCCCATTATTAGGTTGGAAATGTTCAATTAGACGGCTATTACTGGCTTTCTTGCAGATTTACAAAGTCAAAAAGACACATTCGCCAATTTGAAATACGTAATACCTAAAAAAAAAGGAAAAATAATTTTAAAATATTGAACCGAACGTTCTGCTCTAGTAAGGAGCAACTAAATTCTGTGATTTTATACTTTTTCTTACGTAGTTTGAGCAGAAGATTCGAGTAGAAGATGAATATTTCACGTAGGTTTAATATTTTTGATTTTACGTGGTTTTAAACTACTTATTTTTCATTTAACTTCTAGTCGTTTCAAAATAAGAAATGTTATAATTTAAATCGTGGAATCTAAATTTTTGACTGGAGAAAATCCATATCCGGATAAATGTAGTAAGTTATAATAGGTACTTGAAAGTCTGAACCAATATTTGCTAAATATATTCAAATACAAACAAAATTTGCTATATACATAAATTGTATGCAAATTTATTTATTATAGTCTTTTCAAATGGTTTCATTTTATTTTGTTACACCATGTCGTAAAAATTTGAAAATTTTTAATATTTAAACCGATTATCGGAGGATTTTAATATCCGCCTCATATCGCAACCTCATTTGAGATCAGCAAATGAGTTAATCAAGGTAATTAAATCCCCGAATGATATTTAGGAAGAAACGCAATTTATTTTTAAAAGCATAAATTGACTTTGGTTGCTTTAATAATATTAATTATTAAATTTGTTTCAGAAAATAGAGAAACCGTTTCTGGAGGCAGTGAAAACAACATTAGGGGATCGATATACTGAAAATGTTGAAGCAATTTACAACGTCACAATAAAATTTATAATAGAAACTTTAATAAAAGGATACGATAATGCAAATACCACGGCGTGAGAATAACTAAATAATATTTTTCGTTTTTCCATGTGATAACTACTTGACGTTACGTTAACGCAATTTTCGCTTCCATACGGTTAATGTAAGGTGCCGCCGAAACGAGTGTTCAATGTTTAGTGCACCGATACCTAAATAAGAAAATAGTAGATGAAGTGTTTAAAAAAATGTGCCGAAAATTTTTTATAGCTAGTTTTAAATATTGATGTTCTTAAGTTAGCGATACACGATTCGATTGTACAGGGTTGTTGACAAAAATGAACACTCAAGGTAATCGAAAATGCCTAAATATTTAATGCTCAATCCGATATTAAGCGATTTTCCACCGGCTCATTGTGAGAATATAACAAAACCCTACTGAATGTTTAGTTTTTAAATGCAACCCTGTATTAATGGTTAGTTCTCTACCCCACATCCCTAAACGGAAAACTATTTTTCCGTCACAAAAAAATAGAAAAAAGAATTTATTTGCAATGCTTGACAGGACTTTTTATTATATTTTAACAATGGCAATCTTATTAACAGGAAATGAAAGAATAAAATAAATTTGTGACCAAGCAAAAATATTGGATTCAAAATGTTCAGTCTAAAGAAAATCGTGAAAAATTCAACGCCGTCTCATCATCATTTGTTTTTATAATTTCCCATTACAAGTAAACGCTTCATTAGGTTTCCTTAGTTGTTTATTATTGTTTTATTATAAACGAAAATTATTTTTATTTCCATAGGAATCGCTTATAACATTAAATTCTGTAACAAAATTGGATGTTATTATTATCATGAGCACAGAAATAAATTACTTTGTGGTAAACACGAAACGAGTCAAATTAATCGATTTCAGGACAATTTAAATTTAATGCTTACGTAATAATGTAAAATTTATTACGTAAAGTTATAAACTAAGAGTCACATAAATTTAATCAAAAAATTGAATAATCAAATGCTAAATTTAAAAATATAAATAATATTCGCTATAAACTTTCAGCACAATAAACAGAAAGGTGGAATAACATCCGAGTTCCAGCAAAAGATTTTTTCACAAATAAACAATAAGCTAAATTTAAAAATTACTACATTTCAATAAACGTGATATTTCTTCACATTCATCTCATCAGCAGACGTTACAAAAATAAAAATGAAGTACACGACAATTGAGATAAAACTATCACAAACTTACCAAATGGAGAGACTGAAACTGCAACTCCTGGTAATAAATCCTTCTATTCCAATCTTATCGCCATTGAAGATTTCTGTTGCTGTTGGGAAAACCTCTGTGTTTTATTTATGTAATGTTTTCTAGATAAGAATCATCCTGTAAAAAGACCAAAAGATGTAGATTTGTAACACTGGCGCTCAACGTGGGGCGTTCTACCTTATTTTAATAAAGGGTAATTCCTTAATATTTTTTTTAATAATGATAACGTCAAGAAGGACAAGTTCTGTAATAAATTTTTCATTGTTTTCAATCAATATTGTACTCATAAAAATCAAGTTACTGCAGAATATGAAAAACGACAGATCTGCAGTTATGTGATGGTCTGGTATATTAGCCATATTTCAGACAGCCATTAACTTTATGAACATTGAATCCTGCGAAGACAATTTAACCAGAACCTTTATTTACTTAAAGGATAAACGTCTCAACTAGAAATGCATGATTTAAATGCAAAAAAGGAAAATAAAATCGTTTAGTTTCAAAAACGTAATTTGAATAATCCCGCACGTATAAACGACAGCGTAAGGTCGACGGAAGTTCTGCCCTACTCCTACATTCTGATCGAATAAAAAAAAATTTTATTTTATAATTTTTCACTAGGTATTACTATGTTAATATTGCACGACACATTTATTTTCTGTTTAGAAAATTGCGTCGTAATGCAGAACAAACACAATTTCCCGAAAAAGCTTTTGTGTTTATACCAATAAAAAATTGATTATGTATTTGTTTAATAAAATAAAAAGTAGATACTTCTGTGTAAAACCTGAAGTTTATAATTTGACTTAGTTTTTCAATTTATAGAATCGCTCATTAATTTTATTTTTGGAATTTAAAATAATCAATTAGTAAGTCAATTATAAATTAGAAGGGAAAAATCGATTTTAGATATTCAAATTTTTTTTAATTAACATAAAATTTCAATTAATTTTCGATTCTGTTTGCTTTACGTTCGGTGCGGTTGTAATTTAAATTACGCGGTTGAGTAATGGTACGATGACGCGGTTACGACGCAGACTACCTGAAAATTAGTTTAATTTAAAAATGCAAAAAGAAAGCGTCGATTCGGAAATTTAATAAATTTTCCTCATTAGCCATCGAAGAGAAGCTTTCTTTAGAAAACATTGAAACGATTTTCCAATATTTTTTCTTTAAAAAAGTTTTGCTACGTAACGAAATGTGTTAGTCTTAGTCCTAGCGAGATTTTCTATTCCTTCTTACCTGTCCCCTGTTCGTCATATTTTAAGTTAATTCAAACGGGAAACTAATTTTAATATTTAGCAAGTTTCTTGCATTCAAGCACGGTATAATTGGGCGTATGATTTTAAAATTCAACTCTTGAATAAACAATCCCACCGTTTTCTATCTCTTGGCTTTTCCATTTAAAAAAAGTAAAACCTTGAACTTTCCACGGAGTAATATTTTCTCGTTAATGCCACCTAACGATCTAGTTATTGAAATTTTAAAAACTCTGAACTTTGAACTGTTTGTGCTGCAAAGTTTTCGTTGGGATCTTATTCTTACGAGATGTGCAACTAGCATGAAATTTTAATATATTTGAACAAGGGTTTGTTTAAATAAAATAAAATACAATGTAAACGTGTCGGCTGTAAAAGCACCTCAAATTAAAGCTCACACGACTTTCTTCGACTGCTGCGACTTTTGGGAAATTCTAAGCACAACAGCATTTTCGTTTAAACCTTCATGTAATATTTTCTGTTAATAAAAATGAGTGTTTC
Source organism: Cantharis lateralis (assembly GCA_963170105.1). Classification (NCBI taxonomy): domain Eukaryota; kingdom Metazoa; phylum Arthropoda; class Insecta; order Coleoptera; family Cantharidae; genus Cantharis; species Cantharis lateralis. Next base: position 4,052,708 of record OY720627.1, read on the forward strand.
ATAAAGTCAATATAAGAATTTACGTGTAAATGTATCATCTGTGCATGAAAAATGTATAATTCGTAAAACACACATTCATATTAGTAATTGATTGTTCACAAGACATTTCGTATGTAAATAAATTATATTTTATTATAGCATATAAATTATTAAACTATTTGAGATAATCAAATGGTTTGTGTGTATCTACTATGTATTGAATAGTTGGTAAATTTCATGTTTATTGTAAAATTTACGGCTGTTGTTAAATTGTGTACCGAAATATAGCTTTGTAAAAGTACATTTATTTTTAATTAAGCAAATAGTAATTTAAGTAATAATATAGATTTACCTAAACACTTTCTCACTTTAATATAAAATAATCATGCCGGTCGTTTGAGAATTCCGTTGAAAACAAGTCTTTATAGTCTATTCCTGTTGAGAATACTCAAACAATCTCAGGAATAATTGAAAATACCTCTGCATATTTTGCAAATAGCTACATGCAGTGTAACAAATAGCCATAACGTAGCCAATTTTCGTCCAGAAATCTTCTACATAAAGTATTTTTTATTTACCAAAAAATTTAACTTGAAAGAAAATTCAGGAGTTAAAAACAGTTCAATATTTTCATTAATATGTGAAAAAACGTACACATAAATAAAAAAGAAATAAATTTCGTATTATATCATTTTAATCGGATGCTGATGAAAAATAATAAATTAAAAACATACACGAAGAAATTGTAGGATTTGTTTAACTTTTAAGAAAGTTACCAACCATGATGAGTAAGTCCATTTGCGTATCCAAGACCTAATCCGTGTCCAACAACGGCACCATATCCAAGACCTAGTCCGTGTCCAATACCAAGACCATGGACAGCTGGGGAAATAACAGCAGCTCCATGACCAGCCCAGTCTTGGGAAGCTACCAAACCTTCACCGTGCCATTGTCCATCATCGTGTCCGTATCCAACAGCCAAACCATGAACACCAGCATGTCCAACAGCATTTGGGATTCCGTTAGGTCCAACTGCACCGTGTCCATTTACAATACCAGCTGGTCCGGCAGCTCCGTTACTAGAAACTACGCCTGAAGCTCCAACCAATGGGAGATGACCATGTCCGTGATGAGCATATCCCAATAAACCGGCACTAGATAAAGCTACCACACAGGCAAAGATAGCTACGGTCTAAAAAATAAAATTTAATAATTTTTACAAATTTTAAATAATATAATTCTTACGAAAGTATTCATTGTAGTGTAAGAGGAAATCTTGTAGAGCTGAAGAACTGTACAATGTCTAATATGATACCAACCCTCGATTATATACTTTAATTATGTCCTTGATATTCATTAAATAAATAGTTTGTAATGGAATAACTTCACTTCCCGATTATATTGACCCCGCATTAGTTTCCTACTTTTCGATTTCGAGACAGCAATTAGAAGGTAAATAGCATTGCCATGTTAAAAAGAATATTTAGCAAATTTAAACTTATATTTTACTTTTAAACTTTTAAAATTTTTAAAAATAAAAATAAAAACCGATTTTCTACCAATAAAAAGAAGGTGTCCTTTCTGGACATCCTATACGATTTGAAAATTTAAAAAATAAATTTTTGTTTGGAATAAACTTTTCAACTTATTCCTTCAAATGCAATTTAAGATATTTCATTCACTTTGTTTTATTAATTAAATCTTCGTAGCTCTATCTTGCATGGGGCCGCAAATAAAACATAATCAAACATCTTATTCTAAAAGAAGATAATGCGGAGTTAGCAAAATCCGTCTAGAAAAGTTTTCCAAGTTATCGGAAGTTGAAAAACTCGGGATTCTTTCAAGTCTTAACAAACAATAATTTAGCATTTAAAAAAATTGTGGAAAATCTTAGGTATAAAATTAAAATAGTATCTCTTCAGGAGGGTAACCCTAATAGATCAAACAGTAGAGTAGATCTACGTTTCACACACGATTATAATTTTTCGACATAATTGCTCAAACTAAGAAAAGCTTTTATATTTCTGATTTTATTTTCTTTAAGTCAGTTTTTGTCATCTCATTAGGGAAGTAGCAACGCTATGGTAACAACATTAATGGTAACATCACCATTCCTTGTATATTTTTTTAGTAAGTATTTATTTTCATTGAATTAGCCTTTGAGAGCTCGATCGACTAAGCACAGGTCTTCTTACCACCGTTCTCTATAAAAGAATCAATAATAAGACTGACAAATATATCGCTCTCCAGGGATGAAAATTCCCTCTTTCCCCAAAGTACTGAATCCATCTACATACCAACAACTACTATCGAAAGATATATAAAACAAAAACCCAACCCTGATATTCCGCATTGATATATATTATACCTGCTCCTATTAAATTAATACAAATAATAAACTAGAAAAAATTCAATGGTGCAAATTTTCTCTGAGCGGATAAACAGATAAAAAATAGTTAATCCACAAAAATATAATTTTTAAGTTGATAATAAGTTGGCAGAAAAACCGACCAATCAGAGGTGCGTTACGGGATACATACATACACAGATTAGGGCTATCATTATGTTTATAAAATTAAGGCGGTTATGATTTGACGCCTAAGTGCGTCGACGCCGAGAAGCCCGGTTCGATCCCGGGCAAAGTACGAAATCCAAACCGTCTTCCCTCGGAAGACAATGGCAAACCACCGAGGTACTTTGCTAAGAAAAGTCGCTTCTCAATCATTGAGAAGTCGATTGCCAACCTCGGATAGAAGAAAACGAATATAATAAAAATTGTAATTTGACGATGTTGTAAATAATAAAAATTTTAAGTAATGATTCGATAATGACTTACTTTCTACACTGACCACATAAAGTACTATTTCCTACACCAAAAAACAATTTAATAATATTAAATAAAAAAATCATTTTGCTGCACCCCTCGAGTTCCAACCTAAAAAAAATCAAGAGGTTACGAGAAAATGGAACAGTGCGGCCTAAAGCCGCACAACTTGCAGAATCGAGTTCCACGTCATTCAAATACTACCAAAACATAGTGCTGCAAACTGAATATAACGACCTTAGGCTGCTAGTCAATGTGAAAATATCAAATGGTAGGTATCAGTTCACAGGCAAGAGCCAATCAAATAGATTCTTCTATGTTTCTTAAAAAAATACTTCAATCTGATTGGCTCTTGCCAGTTTCTACCTAAGGAAGCCAAAACAAGAACTCTCTATTATTGAAGTTGAGAACCTCCGTCTTATATTAGATATATCCATTTTGTTTTTTTCTGATGGAATTGGCAACCCTACCTTTTTGTTTCTAGCGCTGCAAAGCAAAGCATGGTAATAAAAAGACAGGTTATGTATTTAAGAAGAGCAATGTGGTTGAGCATCAGTGAAACAAAACGTGAGCGATTTAAGAAAATGGTAAATAAATTTACATTTTGCCTTAACTTTAATATATTTCTAAATTTATTTTCACGTTTTTACTAATTTTATTTATAATTTTTAAATTATAGGTCATTGTTACCCTTCCTGATTGCAGTAGAAAACAAATTGTAAGTACGCACATGTTTTTTTTTATTTTACTTGTTTAACATAAAATTATGATGTAAATATTAGACGGGCGGACCTAACCACTTAATTGCGGATTGTCATTATTCTGATTACTAAATTAATTAGTACTTATTTTAAATTTAGTTAGGATTAATTCGTAACATTTGAAATTATATAATGAAATATTTTAATGATATTTAATGATAATATTTCATTATATTTTAAATTTATTAACAATTTCTTTCTAATTCTAAATTTGAAAGTTTAGATCTGACTGCTGTTACTCACTTTCCCATGGCTACGGGCAAAACGTAACTCTAAAATGTGAATGATGATGGCAGAATATGGACATCTCGTGGAAATAAACGGTAGAACTTTTTGTTTCAATTTACGTGAGATCACTGAATCGAGTGAACCCTATATGGTGGAAGCTGTTAATTATGATGCTAATGTTTGACGGGCGGACCTAATCACTTAATTGCGGATTGTCATTCTTTCTGATTATTGAATTTACAACTTATTTTAATTTTTACTAGTAATTTGTTTCTAATAATAACTTTCGATATCTGTTCCAGGCCACTCCAATACCTAATGAATCTCGTCCTGCGCTATCTCTCGAAGATGATTGAAATATCGTAACTGAAAGAGTAAGTAAGAACTTCTTTTTCGTAAGTATTCAATTGTATATCAAAACAACCTGATGCTAATATTGACGGGCGGACCTAATCACTTAATTGCGGATTGTCAACACTTTTTCTGATTTCTTTATTGCTTTACTTGTAAAGCTGTTTTAAAAGAATTTTCTAAGTTTACTTTCTTTTAGAATAATGGAAACTGGACAAAAATTAAGTCAACGGACAAATATGAAGTTGAACGACGTTAAAAGGTAAAAAGCTTTTCCAATTATTTATGAATTGAAATAATTAATGATGTTAAAAATTGACGGGCGGTCTGAATCACTTAATTGAGGATTGTCAAATTATTTATTCTGAATTTATTTTTGAAAATAAAAATATGCTCTGTATGGCGTTCGCTTAAAATAAATTAATATTAATATTTTTAGGAGATTACGATTACGTAGAAGCCTTCTCTTTTCCTGCTGAAAATGTGGACTATTAATAAACGTAACCCTTCATCAAGAAAATGGTTGATATGACGACTTAGGCCAGTTTGAAGTTTGCGAAGAAGACACAGATTATGATACGAATGAGCATAAGTTCTTTATTTATGTAGATTTCCAATACTTTTGTGTGTATGGAAATTCTTATGAAATAATAAAAGTAAAACTATGTTTTAGTTAAATTGTTATTTTTTTGTTTTTTTCTGGCTTATGTTTTCTGTTATTTACATGCAACAGGAATTGCATATTATAGTGATAATAAGATTTTAATTTTATAAATTCTGGGTTTAAAGAAATACAAATCAAAGACAAATTCAAAGATATTTGTGAACAGTTTCATGTTGGTACCTGGATTCCAATGAGTAGGAAAGCTACCAAATAGCTTGAACGTCATCAATAAAAACCTCAATTATAAAACTGATTAGGTACTACATATTAGTTTTAAAAATTTTATTTGGAACTGTCACACATTCAAATTTCTTATAAATTAAGAATAAAAAATTATTTTGTTAATAATCGTAAATGAGCTCACCATAATATAATTTTATTTTTTCAACCTAATGTGGAGGTAAAGATAAAACGCCGGCCATAACAGGTGGAGGCGGTGGAATGGGATTGAACATTGGAGGTCTAGGTGGAGGAGGAACGGGCAACATTGGAGGCGGTGGCACTCCACCTAAAATATGAGCCCTAGTCATGATCGTGCCGGGCTTTTTCGCTTCGTTCTTAAATGCAAACTGAAGGAAAAATTGTTTTGTGTCCCGATTCCAATGAGTCCAAAATTTTGTGTCGGTTTTCTCGACCTCCCTACTGGGAACCTTAAAAGCAATCGTCTCGTAGGGCTCTGCAGCGAACAATAAATATTGCCATTTGCGGTCTGGAGGTTCAATCTTTTGTTCATATGCTGACATGAAACGATGTCGAGGGTACACAAAATCAGTAATTTCTACAACAAAAATATATAAATCAATGCAAATTTTGCTAAATTTCGAGTGGAAAAGCTTACCGGGGTAGTCAATTTGGAACAGAAGACTTTGTTGTCCGGTTTCTGGATCACGTTGCTTTGTTACCCTATAACCGGGTCTACCAATTTTAACAAACTTCTTTGGTTCAACTCTGGGTTTCTCCGGTGCTAGAAGCTGCGGTGAATCTTTCGCTTCCTTTGCTGCACGTCTTGCAAGATTGGCTTGATGCTTCTTACCCTGGGTGTGAGCCAAATAACTACCTTCGTTGTTGTGAAGTGTCAGACACAGCTTACATTCGTAAGAACCTAAATGGTTTTTCATAAAATAAGGATCCTTCTGCAAGTCGATTGTTTCCAAAGCCAGTTGGCGAAGACGTTCCCGCCTGTCGCGGTTCGTTTCGGACCATGACGCTACACCACCACCGCCTGTTTTACCACCGGGTCTATTTTGGAAATCCATTTTGATTTTATAACAATTTTATTGTTATGCTGCCGAAATCGTAGCAAACGTATGACATCGGCTTCACATAACCTGAAACGCGATTGTCAAATGGCAAACAAACATATTTAACAGTGGCGTAACCAGTGATAGGTAAGGTGTCCAATATTAAAAATTAAAATTTATGATTTGATTTAATTTTAGGGCCGGATCGAAGGGGGGCGAGCGCCCCCTCTAAATCTCCGAGAAAAACCTTTTTTAATCTTCAAAAGCAATAAATTATTTAGTTGATTTCGATTAAGAGGTACCTAATCATTTTAAAATCTGACTTTCCCCCCCCCCCCCTGGTAAAAAATTCAGGATCCGCCCCTGTTTACTTTTAACACCAGATGCGGCCCTGAAAAGTCAAAAACCTTCGACAATTTCAAGTTAAATTATTACTAAGTTGGTAATTGGTAAAATTCTAAATAAAAGATAAGAAAAACAACTTGCACTCAAAAACTGTAAGCAGGTATCTAACTATGGATTTTCAAAATAGAGCTGGCGGTAAAACAGGCGGGGGTGGAGTAGCATCATGTTCGGAAACCAATCGCGATCGAAGAGAGCGTCTTCGCCAGTTAGCTTTGGAGACGATAGATTTGCGGAAGGATCCGTATTTTATGAGAAATCATGTTGGTTCTTACGAATGTAAGCTGTGTTTGACTCTTCACAACAACGAAGGCAGTTACTTGGCCCACACCCAGGGTAAGAAGCATCAAACCAATCTTGCCAGACGGGCAGCTAAGGAAGCAAAAGATGGAAACCAATATTTGGGCCCAGAAAAACCGACAGTGGAACCCAAGAGATTTTTGAAAATTGGAAGACCGGGTTATAGAGTTACCAAGCAACGCGATCCGGAAACTGAACAACAAAGTCTCCTCTTCCAAGTGGACTATCCCGAAATCGGTGAGTCTGTGTACCCTCGACATCGTTTCATGTCTGCATATGAACAAAAAATTGAACCTCCAGACCGCAAATGGCAGTATTTATTATTTGCTGCGGAACCTTACGAGACGATTGCTTTTCGAGTTCCCAGCAGAGAGGTTGAAAAAACTGAGGAAAAGTTTTGGACTCAATGGAATCGCGATACCAAACAATTTTTTTTACAATTTACTTTCAAGAAGGAAACCAAAAATTTTGGAAATTTTATGTTGCCAGTTCAACCTGCTGTTATGCAACAGAATATGTTCGATGCAATTCCACCACCTCCATTTATTTTGCCACATTATGTTCCCGAATTCGAATAACTTCATTTTTTTTTAAATAATATGCAATTTTAAAATAAATACAATTTTAAAACATTAAAAAAATATAATAAAACTTAATTGTACTGAATTCATTTTTAAAAGTTATTATAATTTACTATACACAAATATGCATGTATTTTCATTTAATTACCTAAAATAATTAAATATACAGTTTAAATTTAAAGAACTCAAATTCAAATTCGCGCCATGCGCATTACTGAAAGTCCACAGCGATGGCGCTAGTAACAAATCGACATTTTACGTCGGGTTGTTTATTGTCTTTCGTCGACTTGATTCGCATAAGATGGTAAGTAGAAGTTTTATTCTTGATTATTTTCAATCATCCCTTACAATTTTAATAAATTTAATATGTAACGTTAACGTGCAAACGTTAATTTAACCAATTTTGTATTTATTTCGTCGTAATTGTCGTTTTTCAATTTTATGTTCTGTATGTTTGGTTATGATGCTTACTTACCACGTTTTCATTTTCTTAGGCAACCAACAAGAAGAAGACAAGGAAGTTAAGAGGACACGTAAGCCACGGTCATGGTCGTATCGGTGAGTTTTATTTCAAACTAAATTTTTTATGGTGTAATCAATTTAAATGATGTTACGTTTGACGGGCGGACCTAACCACTTAATTGCGGATTGTCAATTTTTCTGATTCTTAACCGTTCAAATTTGCATCTGTTTTAATTCCTTCAAGTGCCTAATATAAATGTAACTTGCAGGCAAGCACCGTAAGCATCCTGGAGGTCGTGGTAATGCCGGTGGTTTGCACCATCACAGAATTAACTTCGACAAATACCATCCCGGTTATTTCGGAAAGTTGGGTATGAGGAATTATCATTTACGCCGAAACAGCAAGTGGTGCCCAACTTTAAATTTAGACAAATTGTGGACCCTTGTTAGCGAACAAACGAGACTCAAGTATAAGGATCGTGAAGATGGTAAAGCTCCCGTTATCGACATCGTTAAAGCCGTAAGTTTTACTCTATTTTTACCTAGTGTATTATATAAGATGATTATAATTTAGCGAACGGGCGGACTGATCTCTTTCGTGCTGAATGTTCCTTAACTGATTTTTGTTTTAAATTTATAATTTTAAGATTTTTCAGGTCAGGTTTTAATATCTGTTATTTTATTTTAGGGATACTACAAACTTTTGGGAAAGGGTCGCATTCCTGACCAACCAGTAATTGTTAAGGCTAAATTCTTCTCAAAGTCAGCAGAAGATAAAATTAAGGCTGTTGGAGGAGCTTGTGTATTAAGTGCATAAATTTTTTAATTTAATAAATAATTGAGTTAATTTTAAGTGTTTAATTTTATTTTCTCTAATAACATCATTCAGTTCAGGTGTGCTCGAGGGTGGTGTAATTCTACATAAATTAACGTATCTGTTTTATTGCAGGTTTCGCTATTTTAAAATTGGCCCTCAAAAATGTTATGATTTACTTTTGTGGTTACTTGACGACAAAAATAAATTCTAGTGTGAACTAGGTAAAATAATTTGAAAATCAGCAGTCAGGTGCTTATTATTTTCGTCTGGAAGTGTAATTTACATTCTCGGACAAATAAAATTCGTGTTTATCTTTCTCAAATTATTTATGTGCACACTAGAATTTATTTTTGTATCTGTGTTGCTAAAGATGCCGATTTGTTGGTAAAACGTGTCTGCGTCTAATGTTTATTTCTTATTATTTAGTATACAATATACCTGCTTTCGTAAAACTAACTTATTGGAATTTTACACATTTTGTTCAGTGTTCACTGACGTCACATGACTAATATTTTTTCTATGGCAACCTTGCTTCGATTTAGACGGATACGTCATTGCATTCCGCCAAAACTTCAATTTTTTGTAAAACTAAATTATAAGAATTTTTCTTAAAATTTATCTCAAGTTTGTTTAAATTTGTAACCAAACATGGCTTCCAAAAAGAAAATGCGTCGACAATCCATAGTACGAAATCATTAAATGATCAATTCTTAATCAATATGAAATGTCTGATTTTTTAGTCTCCCGAAGAAATACTTGCACGAGCGTTTCGGGCAAAATGCAGATTCAGAGCTGCAGTAAGGTTTGTTATGCAAAATATCTACTGGTTAGAAGACGTCGAGGACCAAGAGTTGGGCGAAGACGTGCAAAAAAATATTTTGTTATTGACTCGTAAAAAGGAGAAAAAGAGTTTGTTGACCCTTCAGGATAAGGCAATTTTAAATAAACCTGCAGAATACAGAGAAGAGCTTGAAAAAATGCATCTCAATCGGGTTATTGGTGGTTTGAAGTGTTTCAGAAGATATCCGAGTGTAAATATTGCTATTTTTAATTGAAACTGTTTAGTTTGACGTAACAATATTTAATACTAGCACGTGAAGAGCCAGTTAGCAGGAGTTACATATTTTGTATATTTTGGACCCGGTAGAACCATCGTCAGACAAGGAGACGAATCCCATGCATTATATTTTCTTATAACTGGCGACGTTGTGGTTTCTCAGGAAATGTTCGATCCAGTTGTGAATGAAATGGTGAAAATGGATCTTGGTATAATGGGGCCAGGCAATATGTTTGGAGAAGTTTCACTCTTGCACGGCATACCCCGAACAGCTACAGTTGTTTCCGTTAGTAAGTAAAACTGATCATTTTTTGGGGGAAAATTATTTTCTTTAGTTTCTTGTTTTTTATCTAAACTAATTTATTGATCAAACAAACTCGTGCTGTATTAAAAGCTACCGAAAGATTTCAAATGGTAATTAAATTTTTTTATAGCGCATTGTGAAATGCTGTGTCTAAAAAAAAATGATTTTAATGTGGTTTTGAAGGCAACAGTTCAAGAACAATGGGACGAAGTGCAAAGTTCAATGAGAAAGTTTTCCTATTTTGACGAATGGGATGAAATTGCGATTAGAGAGTGTTGTATTTTATCTAAAATGAAGATTTACAATATCGATCAAACAATTTTGGGCGATGGATATGGACTGCAGGATATGGTTTACTTCATTTTGAAGGGAAAGTGTCGTGTGGTTGAACATATTTTAGTTGCGACCAATTACATAAGAGGCACAAAGCACTATAAAATATACGTTCCGCCAGATCCTTTAGCAGAAATAAAGGAAGAAATAAATCCGCTTCTTGCTTCTCGAAGTAATGAATCAACTGGCTCCATTTCTAGAAAAAGTAGTAAAATTGAAGAAGAACAGTAAGCACGAAACTTTTGCAGGTTTAGCAATCTATTATAATTTTTTTATTTCATTGCTAAGGTCATCAGAAAAAATCAGTAAAGGCGAAGAAGAACAGTAAGAAAGTCACTTTTTTCTTTTTAGGGAAGTAATAATTTTTTGTTTCATTGCCAAGGTCAACTTCAAAAATTAGTAAGGGCGAAGAAGAACAGTAAGCTATTTACTTTTTTTTTTGGTAAAGTAATAATTTTCTTGTTTCATGTTTAAGATCAACGGAGCAAATAAACATTGGCGAAGAAGAAGAACTGTAAATAAGCTACTTTTTAATTTTTAACCGAGTAAATAAAATTTTTCTGTTTCAAGATCAACGGAAATGCTGAACGAAAGTACCAGTAGAATTGAAGAAGAAGAGTAAGTAAGCGACATCTTCAATCTTAACAAAATACCATTCTCTCGTTGCAGGTCAATGGAAGAAGGGGTTAAATCAGCCAATTCTAAAACTGATTCAAGAAGAGTTAGTATAGATAATGAGAGGAAGTAAGCAAATATCTCCCATTTTAGTCAAATAAAATATTATTTCCTTTTTATTTCGCGGCTAAGGTCAACAGATAACGTCATATCTGCAAAATCCACTTCCAGAGTTACTATAGCAAGCAGTAGTAAATCTGAATTTAATAAGTGAGAACGCACCTTTTGATGTTGTGGGTAATATAAAAATTATTTTTTTCCATACTGCAGATCAAGGGAACGATTTCTAATGGGACCAAAAAAATCGCGAGAACTGAAGCGAGTTACAATAACGGCACCTATTATTTTGCCAAAAAATGTTGAAACGCATTTTATGCAGGTGAAATCAAGAATATTATTTAAATAGCAGGAATTTTATAATATTCTGAACTAGGTTTGCGTCTTGAACCCAACAGCAACTTTTGGGATTGGAGAAAATTTTACTAATCGCCGTATAATTACAATGGTTCACACAGAGTGTTTACTAATTCCACGATATTGGCTAATGCAAAAAAATAAAGGAAATATATGGAACCGAGTCCAACAATTTTTAAACAGTCATGTACCGACAACGCGAAAAGTTTTTAAAGAATTCGTTAATCAGAGAAAATGGTTAGATCATCGGAAAAAGTTGGTCGATGAAATTTTAGACAGAAAAGCAATGAGCAACGATAACGTCCGTTCCAATGTGCCCTATTTCATTCGAATTAACGAAGATATCGAGTTTCCGTGATTATTGTTTGATACTAATCAGTGGCGGCGTAAGTAGAACGCTGGGGGGTGCGGCTAAAATTATTTGTTATATAAAAATATTAAAAACGGATTATTATCTGTTAAATATTATTTTTTCGTTATGTTAATATTAATTACGAATTATTTTGCCTTAACATTTCGTTTTCCGATAAAATAGTATACTTACGTCTACTCGAAAAATTCTTCGTTACTGAACTTGAGTGCACGCAAGCAAGTTTCGAGTTCCTTCCAATCCCTTTCCACCAACAACGCACTATTTACCTATTTGAATAAAATAGGGTAGCTAACCGGTGAATCACATTTTTAGCGGTATTAATTAAAAAAATATTGTTTCCTAACGCCAACCTAAGCTCGACCGGTGAATTTCTATTTTAACCATCATAATAAAAAACACATCGTGTTTTAATTGCACTCAATCTTCATAAGAATAATAAAATTAAAATATATTTAAATCAGTTTATTGCAAATAGAAAATTATAATCAAGTATAAAAAAAATTTATGCTAGCTATGGTTACAATAATGTTACAAAAATTGATTTGTAGTAATTACTGTTTTCTGATTTTCGTTTCATTGCGTTATGATATCGTTTTGTCATTTAATTTTATAAAAACGGTGGCACTGTTGATATCATTACTAAGATTTTTCACTAGACAAGTATAGTTTCCTTGATCTTCAATTCGCGTAGGATTAATTGTTAAATTACTAAACTGATTCTTACCCATTTTTTCGTTTACTACCTCATTTGAAATTTTTACACGATCAGTCTGTAATTGATAATATTGGTTTTACTATGCTGTTTTAGGCCAGAACCACAATTGCGTCCCGAACACCATGACATAAACGCTGCATTCAGTTTGCTTAAGGTATTAATTGTACACAATTTTAATTATTATTTTTATTATTGCAGAGTTTGCATCGCGAGTTTCAGGTCGCAAAGGTGGTCCTGATCTCAGTCTGTAATATATGTAGATTAATTACATTTATTCCACTGAGATCCGGAATGATCCAAACCATTGATAATTCCAATCTAACTTCCCAGATTGAACATTCCAAATGTAAAGGTTGTCCTATTTCCAATTCTTTGAATGATTTTTTTATTAACGGTTCTGGTGGAAGTTCTATATTATTAAAGAGAAAAAAATCATTAAATTTAATTATTTTAGTCGTTCAATTCGGCTAATCTACTACACATAATGCTCTAAATTTTCATACTAATCTTTCCCTACGCCCTTCTTTTTCAATTTGAATTAATACTGTTTTATCGCCCGATGAAAACTTTTATTTATATGTAAACAGCTTATACCTTTTAGTTTTAAAAAGTGAATGCTTTTTTGTTTTTTCTAAAATTCTGATAGGTAGGTATACTTGTGATTAATGATTATAAAATATATATTAATTTGACTTGTTTTGCACCGAACCGTACATCTTCAAATGTTTTAAGTTATATTGTTTATAACTGACAAACAGCAGGAACCGTAAAAATGTATTGCGAATGCTGTATTGGCTGGTTTTATATGCTCGCCTAACTTCTCAGTTTGCACATTATTATATTACAATGGTTGTTACAATTGAAAAAATATTAAAAGTTGATGTATATCATGTATATTATATCTGTTTTTAAGTAAAATTCGGTTATAATCAATATAATTCATTTTAAAATAAAATTATTATCTGTTACTAAAATGTTTTAAATTAAATCCGTTTCTGGTACAATCCATCATAATTAAGGATTTTAATTTAAAAATCGCACTGAAATCTTATATCGATGAATTTATCGTGTTACAAATTACTAAACACTTATATTGTACATACCTTCTAAAAAAAGACCAACTTTAGCAGATTGTTTATAGGACCTTCTTGAAAAATTGCACACGAAAGCGTATACTGTACTACCCGAAATTTTATTTGCTGTAAAACCTATTTTAGAATCGTAGGTCAGATCATAAAGGTTTTCGTTTCCCAGAGGTATCTGCCAATGTTAAAATATGTTAGAAAAAGTGCCGCACAGAACCAATAAGGCAAGTTTAACAAAAATATAATTTATATTTATAGAAACTCCAAACTGCACAGATGCTTTCTTCACCCAATACATATTATTATGTGGAAATTGATTTATTCCAATCATTTGTCATAAATAAAATACTAAATTTAAAAACTCTGTCTAAAAGTTCGGTTATACAAATCTGCAAAACATCGAACTCACAATTTACCTCAAAAATTCCATTAAACAGTAACTTTACAAGAACATCAGGTGCAGTAGGTCGGCAAGGTAAAGTCACTTTTGACCCTACAGATGCTATAATACTGCGATATTTAGGCATCAGAATCAAATTTTGATCATCTGAAAGTAATAATATTTATAATAATTCAGAAAATAAATAGTTTTAATGTTTTACCATGTACGAATATGTAGATGCTAGAACTTTTAGTGGAATCAGTAGGATCCGTAGTATTTTCGTGGCAGTAATAAAATCCGACATCCAAATAGGAAGCATTATGGATTGTTAATAGTGATTCATAAATTGAATTACATTTTGAAGATTTGATTGTTATAGTTGAATGTTTAGTTAAGTTTTCAGTTGTAAAGATCTCTTCTAGCTATTACAAGTTTGGTTAATTAGTAGTTTACGCAACGAGTGAAAAAAGCACGCTTTACTGAAGAAGTAAGTAGACATATTATTTTTGCTTAAATTTTAATAATTTTGTATTTCGCGTGTATGTAAATTTTGTAGACATTGTTATAATCTGACAGCATAGTTTGATCAAACTTACATTATTTGGGGAAGTCCATATAACAAAGTTTTTACTTAAACATTTCATTTCGAAGGTTGATTCAGCATTGATAGTAAATTCATCACTCTTTGGTATTATTTGAGGACGCATTGAAATGTTTTGATCTAAAATGAAACATTTAAAACATAACTTTCAAAGGTAAAGTTACAAATGGAGTGATTTCGAATATAATTAAATATTTCTGCAGGTATTGGGAAATAGTGCTAAATAAAATAAATAAAAACTTCATCGTATCCTACATACTTACGTAACATATCGGAGATAAAGTGTTCGCCACTACACGTGCTGATCACTAATTCACGTTCTTCAGTTGTGACATCTTCTGCAGTGATTTCTATAGACTGTTGCCTAATAAAAGGTCTTCATTAGTTAAAAATAATCAATCGTACATCATAAAGCTATTTTTATAATTATTGTAGAATAGATCAGTATAACGTAGCAGTATATACTATTATTTGCTATCCAATAATTAAATATTACGCAGAAAATACTTAAATTTTCTTACATTTGATTATAAGCTAAAATATTTGTAAGAAAATCGACATGCTGATTAATAGAAGTATATAGACTGTACTGATTGGAGTCGCATACTAACTCTCCGGTTGATGGAGATGTACTAACGATACCTTTTACGTAATATCGTCCACTTAATGTATTCTCAAAAACCAAACCTCCCCCGCTGTCTCCTCCACACACAGAAGTTCCTAAAAGAGTCATCAACATTACTTTTCAATTTAATTAGAAATTAATAAGGTGACTGATTCAGCATATATTCATACAGTCTTTTAGTATAGCAGCAGACCAAATGTATCGCAATGATTTTAATAGTGGCCATTACTGGTACAGTGGTTATTACGATACAATATGGATATAAATACTAACCGTTATTTAAATATCCCCCGCATATTTTATCAGGAGTAACATACTTTTTAAACATATTGGGTACTTCTTCAAAGCATTTACGATAGGGTATATAAGGAATCACTAATTCTTTTAGTACTTCCGACAGTTCCCTACCTTCTTCAGTGTAACCCCAGCCGGTAACCTTAAACATTGTTGATATTAAAAGTTTTTATTACATATCATTATTAGTTAGCTTAAGAAACTCACTATACCACTACTATTTGATGATAAATGGAGATATGGAGATTCTACGTTCAGTTCTATGCATACAGGCTGAACTTGAACTGATATCGTAAAGGGATCTGATAAAAGTATAATTGCTATATCTAGTCCGAAATTATTCAATATTCCGGTATATCTTTCTGGCACAAATATGTGAAGTACCTGCAAGATACGAATTTCAAAAATGTAAAAAAATTCTAGATATTTTGGAATATCTTGCTTTAGAATACTGTGCAAATCCATCTTTGTTGTCATCATATTTTCTATAATATTTGCCTGCAGCAATAAAGTAATCCTCAATTGGTTTGACGTTGCCATAATAGTCAGAAACACAATGGGCAGCTAAAATATAATATTGAAGCTTGACGAATATTTTTATTTCTATATTTTTTGAAACACTGTTTACCAGTTAAGATGATGTGACGATCTATGATAGATCCACCACATAGCAACTCTTTTTGCGCATTATATATTCCTACTTGCCAAGGATAATCTCCAAGGGAAGCATTTTGACCGTTAACTATATTGAGTCTTCCTTCGGGTCGCTTTATACCGCAAGCTACATAATATAAAAAACAAATGTAGTAAAATAAATATTGGAAAATTGTTACAAAGAAATTCTTACTTGGATAACATTCGGATATACTAGGAATCCACCGACCTGCCCTACATAAACGAATTCGATTTTTTTGTAGGTCATCTTGTTCATACAATGGATTGCACGAGAGATAAGCTGTTGTTTCTTCTATTGGATTATTACAGTTTTCTAGAGGTATGTTGTGATATTTGCACGTAACTCTTGTTGATATGGTTGAATTCAATGATGGACAAGTTCCTGTAGGAAGAAAAATATTAAATGGATTATTCCAAACAATCTGTGCTCTGAAATACTTACGTAGACAACTTATTGTTAGCGCAGGATTCCATTGACCGCTAATGCAGATGGTACGCTTATCCAAGAAAGGTTTTGGTTTATATCCTTGAACGCAGCTTACTTCTAATGTGTTAAAATTTTGTGCAAAATCTCCAGGTCGATAAGTTGTTCTCGATTCTCCAAGAATTGTAAAGCTAACGTGAACACCAAAACTTGGAATTTGGCAACTCAAACTAAAATATCAAATTTTACGCTAATACAATAAGACCAATAAGCGGATAAGCACGGTTCGATCCTGATCGGAGTAAGAAATTCTGACCGATTTCTCTCGGAAGACAATGGCAGATCACCGATGTACTTTGCCAAAGAAAAGCAGTACGCCACCAAACCATATTATCAGGACAAAAGCTTCGATTTGATAACATTTTTAAGATTTTTAAGATCAATGTCATGGGCAGAAAATTGGAAGTAAAGGTAACTTACCCGATTTCCTGTTGTCGTTTAGATCTCCATAAAATGTCTGATACATAATCACCATTAGTTAAATTTGAATCTGAAATAAATTATGGTAAATATTTAATAACAATTTATTTTAAGACAATAATATATTGACAAAAAAGCTAAAGGTCCCATAGCAAATTATTAGCGTCCAATATGGGGTTCGATAGTCCAAAACACTAAATTTACACGAGAATGATCACTGTGACGACAAAATTGAAAAAACAAAAAATAACCAAATGAAGAAAAATACCAGGAATATTTGTATTATGTGGAATATGTTATGTATAATTAACATAAATGTTTGTTAACGTGAAATTGAAGATTTTTTAATTTTTAAACGTTTTATTCATAAACAAAATTCACCTGCTCTTGTTCGGACACCCGGTATATTAATTCTATATAATTTAAATTATTTTAATACATAATATACCTACTACGTCGCAATTGGATACTATTTACTCCATTATTATATTGAATGAGTATTAGAATAACTCGAACGAAATGATAAAATGTTATAAACTTTGATCTTCTCTTAGATAATAATTGCAAAATATTCATTTTTAATAGTTTAATTTTAAAAATTTCACTTTAATTATTATTCTCGATAATTCAGAATAAACTACAAGCACTTGGAGTTACTGTTTGCGCTGTTGCAAGTTTCAGAGAGAAATAGTTGTAAACCGCCACATCGATCATTTCATGTCAGGAAATTCCCAGTTCATTTTTAATCGATATATATAGTACATAAAAATGTGCTATATTTAGATTTAAATATATTATAAACAATGTCAAATGTCGAGAACACGTTTGTAATGAAAGCGATATAAAATATTTGTTGTTAACATCGAAATACCTAATTAATAATATCAATATTTTAAATTATCACAAATAAAATACACAGTAAGTAAACGTTTTCACCATACAATTAAAATTCTGTTATTTGAATGGTTTATTAATAAAACAATATTATATAAGTTATGAAATTAAATTTATTAATTTAACATGTAAAAACATTAAAAAACTAGGACTTTTGGCCGGCTATGGCCAAGTACGAAAAATGCGTCTTATACGAAAATGGGTGGGGAGTTTTTGTTAGTTCATTTTCCAATGTAGGGCCCTGGGTTCCTCCGGATTTTTATTTATTTGGTACAAAATGCCGAATTTTTCAGCCTTACTTTCAGTAAAAATTTATTAATATTAAAAAAATATATAATTAACTGATTAAAATTTTAGGACCAATTAAACGTATGTAACGCAGACAAAAAAAAGACAATAATATTTCCAAAAACAATTTTCGGCTTCGCGATTCGAACCAATGGAGTTGATATAAAAATTAAATCAAATCAGGTGCACACCAAGAAACTAAATTGTTACAGGTTCTTTGTTATATCAAATACTACCTATTTTTAATTTGAACTTTTGATTTTTGGAGCCATCATTCAAATGGTGCCTATTGCCGGGGCCTTATTAGCCATACCGTATTTGAGGGACTGCTTACGATAACTTTAACAACACGCGATTGTGTATAGGATCCTCTTGAAAAATTGCACGTGTAATAATAATGATCAGGTTTGTCATTTGCTATAGATATGAAACCCAATTTAGAATCATAATTACTGTCATTCAGCGGTACCTGCCAAAGTTAGAATATTATTTAACATTTAAAACGAATTTTGATAAAAATTCTCCAGAAGAAGAGCTCCTGACGATGCTCGATTACGCGAAACTTACTTCATTGAAAATTAACTTAACGTGGACATCGGGTGCTGTTGGTCGGCAGGGTATAGTATATTTCTGGTTTTCATTTACCCGCAGAACCCTGCCATATTCAGGCATCATGAACATGTTTTGATCATCTGAAAATATTAATTAGAACATTTCAAAACAGATAATATTTAAATTTTTTACCATAGACGTATATGTAGATGCAAGAGCTTTTAGTAATATCAGTAAAATTGGAAGAAGTGTTTTCATGGCAATAATAAAATCCGACATCTAAATAGGACGCATTATTGATAGTTAAAACTGATTCAAAAACTGTGTCGCATTTTGAGGATTTTATTGTTATATTAGAAGATTTATCCATATATTCCACGTTGAAGATCTCGAACTATATATAAATATAATCAATTAGTAGATATTATATTCTTGTAAATATAATAATCTGGTGTTTACCGGTTTCGGTTTATTTAACTATCAAAATAAAATAAATGAGTTATTGATTAACAGCATGCATAGTCGATGAAATTAATCTTATTCCTTGTCGTTATATGTCTCTAGTTAAATCATAACTGGTGACTGTGCCCTGAAGATGGTCTAGTAAGCCAAAACCGGTAGTCAAAGTGTATAAGTTCATACTTACATAAGCTGGGGAAGTCCAGGTAACAGAGCTTTTGCTTAAACATCTCAATTCAAATGTTGATGAAGCATTGATAGTTAATTCAGTAACTTTGGGAATTATTTGAGGAGGTATTGAAGTGGTTTGGTCTAAAAATAATATTAATAAAATAACTTTAAAGCTGAATAAATCAAAATGCAAAAAACCTACGTAGCATTTCGGAGATGAAGTATTCGCTGCTGCAAGTGTCAATGTGTCCATTTGTAAATTCAATAGACTGTTGGCTGATAAAAAGTCTGCATTAGTTAAAAATATATTACGGCATTGATCAGCCTATTGGTATATTGGCGAATTATAAAAGAGTCCATTCTCACACAAAATGAATGTTTATGGGTAATTTTCGTATTTACATAAAATTTAAACTTTAGCGCCGGAGCATTGCAATATAAGACATAAATACAATGTTGTAGCAATGCTCAGTAAACTGCGATCACTTTTAATATGTAAAAGAATTAAAATTTCTTACATTTGATTATAAGCCAAAATATTCGTAATAAATTCCACATGATCATCAATTGAAGTGTATAAACTGTACTGATTGGAGTCGCATGCTAACTCTCCGGTTGATGGGGATGTACTAACGATACCTTTTACGTAATATCGTCCACTCAATATATTCTCAAAAACCAAAGCTCCTCCGCTGTCTCCTCCACATACAGAAGTTTCTAAAAGAATCATTAAAATTACGTTCAAAATTTAATAGTAGATTATATAACTAAAACGTTATGAGGCTTATTAATCCTTGAGCGGATAATATCTCAAGAGGTGAAAATATTGATGTAAAAACTAACCGTTGTTTAAATATCCCCCGCATATTTTATCAGAAGTAACATACTTTTTAAACTTATTGGGTACTTTTTCGAAGCATTGACGGTAGGGTATATACGGAATTACTAATTCTTTTAGTACTTCCGACAGTATCCTACCTTCTTCAGTGTAACCCCAGCCGGTAACCTAAAACAGTGTTGATAATACAATTTTTTATTACATATTATTTAAGAAACTTACTATACCATTACTATCAGATGATAAATGCAGATAAGGAGATTCTTCGTTCAGTTCTATGCAGACAGGCTGAACTTGAACTGATATCGTAAAGGGATCTGATAAAAGTACAATTGCTATATCAAGTGCGAAATTATTTAATACTCCTGTATATCTTTCTGGCACATATATGTGAAGTACCTGCAATATATGTATTTCAAAAATGTAAAATAATATCTAAATATTTAGGAGTATCTTGCTTTAGAATATTGTGCAAATTCATCTTTGTTATCATCATATTTTCTATAATATTTGCCTGCAGCAATAAAGTAATCTTCGGTTGGCTTAACGTTGCCATAATAGTCAGAAACACAATGGGCAGCTAAAATATATTGAAGCTTGAGCAATATTTCGTTACTACAGTTTTCGAAACACTGTTTACCAGTTAAGATGATGTGACGATCTAAGATTGATCCACCACATATCAACTCTTTTTGGGCATTATATATTCCAACATGCCAGGGATAATCTCCAAGGGTTGCATTTTGACCGTTAACGATATTGAGTCTTCCTTCAGGCCGCTTTATACCGCAAGCTACATAATATAAAAACTATAATATAAAAAAAATAAAGAAAGTTATTTGAAAGGAATACTTACTTGGATAACATTCTGAGACACTAGGAATCCATCGTCCTGCCCTACACAAACGAATTCGATTCTTTTGTAGGTAATCTTGTTCATACAATGGATTGCACGAGATATCAGCTGTTGTTTGTTCTATTGGATTATTACAGTTTTCCAAAGGTATGTTGTGATATTTACACGTAACACTTGTTGATATGGTTGAATTCAATGATGGACAAGTTCCTGTAATGTTATTGGATAGAAGATTATTGAAATAATGGAATCGTTTTACGTCAATATCCACGAGAATTACTTACTGAGACAACTTATTGTTAGCTGAGGATTCCATTGACCGCTAATGCAGATGGTTCGCTTATCTGAAAAAGGATTTGGTTTATATCCCTCATCACAGCTTACTTCTAATGTGTTATATTGTTGCGCAAAATCTCCAGGTCGATAAGTAGTTTTCGATTCTCCAAGAATTGTATAGCTTACGTGAACTCCAAAACTCGGAATTTGGCAACTCGAACTAAAATAGCAAAAAATTTTACCGATAGTAATTTTATGAGTATTTATAATACAAGGATACTTTATACACTGATACAATAAGACTACTAAGCCGATAAGCCCGGTTGGATCCCGGATGGAGTAAGAAGTTCTGGCAGTTTTTTCTCGGAAGGCAATGGCAAACCAACGAGGTAGTTTGCCAAATAAAAGAAGACGCCACCAAACCATATTATCAATGCAAAAGCACCGAACTGTTTCATAAATTTTTTAAGGTGAAATGAGATCAAATGGATGGGTAGGTAATTGTAACTTACGCGATTTCCTGTTGCCGTTTTGATCTCCATAAAATTTCTGATACATAATTTCCATTAGTTAGATTTGAATCTGAAATTAATTATGATATATAATATTTCATAACAATTAATATTATAACACAATATATTGACCAAAAACACGAAAAGTCGCATAATATATTATTATCGTCCAATATTGGGTTTGACAGTCCAAAACACTAAATTTACACGAGAATGATTGTAATCACAACAAAATTGAAAAAAGACTAATAGCAAAATGAAGAAAAATACCATGAACACGCAGAAGTATCAAAGATGATGAAATATTTGTATTACGTGGAATATGTTACGTAGAAGTAACGTAAACGTATGTTAACGTGAAATTAAAAATTGTTTAATTTTTAAACTTTTCATTCATAAACAAAATTTACCTGTTCTTGATCGGACGCCCGGTATAGTAATTCTATAAAATTTAAAATACTTTAATAGATAATATACCTACATGGCAATTGGCTACTATTTACTCCATTATTACATTGAATGAGTATTAGAGTAACTCGAACGAAATGATAAAATGTAACAAACTTTGAGCTTCTCTTAGATAATAATAATTGCAAAATATTCATTTTTGATAGTTAAATTTCACAGATTTTACTTTAAATATTCTCGATAATTTAGAATAAACTACAAGCACTTAGAGGTACTGTTTGAGTTGTTGCAAGTTTCAGAGAGAAAAATTTGTATACCGCCATATCGGTCATTTCATATCATGAAATTCCCAGTTCATTTTTAATCGATTTAAAAACATAAAATTGCGAAATATTTAGATTTAAAAATATAATCAATGTCAAATGTCTAGAACAAAATTTTAATGGGAGTGATATAAAATACTTTTGGTAAACATCTAAACAATTCATTGTGATCTGATAGTATCTACTCAAACTTTTCTTCGTTTTTTTATATTATTTAACTTAAATTATTTCAAATAGAAAAGAAACCTACCCATGTAGCACAATTATTGGCCCAATACTGGTGCAATAATCCCATACATCAGGCAATATAGGTCTTCAATATATTAATTTTATTGCTTTATGTATTTATTTGTGGTTGGAATTTTTTAATACAATTATTAAACAATTTACATTAGGTAATATCACACAGACGGGTGATATTCGTTTGTAGGTAATCCTGTTCATACAATGGATTACAAGACAAAATAGCTGTTGTTCCTTCTATTGGATTATTGCAGTTTTCTCAAGGTAAGTCGTGATATTTACTTTTAACACTTGTTGATGTACTGGACTTCAACGATGGACAAGTTCCTGCAATATTACTGGATATAAAAAACAAACAATGAAACCTATTGAGAAATGTCACCTAAGTTGGCTAAACCAAAAAATTTGTGTTAACCAATGAAATTCGTTGAAACTGCGTATTTATGAAATATCATTGGTTAACCCCATTTTTTTGGTTTAACCTGCAACTGAACAACTGGGCCAAAATACTTGAGTAGTAATAGTATAAAAAACCTAAACATTGACTTACGTAAACAATTTATCGTTAGCGTAGGATTCCATTGGCCGTTAATGAAGACGGCGCTCTAATCCGAAAATGGTTTAAGATTGTACCCCCGATCACAACTTATTTCTAAAGTGTAATATTGTTGTGCCAATTCTCCAGGTTGATTAATCTTTGGGATTTCTCCAAGAATTGTATATCTTACATGAGGTCCATAATTTGGAATTTATTATTATAATTTATTATTATTAATACTTACCTGTGAATCTTCGAAGAGAAATATTCAGGCAATAATAATGAATTATGTTTAAAAAAAATTTTAAAAGTCCAAAATATTTATTTGACCGAAAAATTAAACAAGCTCATGATTAACTTAACAAAAGTAGATACTAATTTTATTTTAAATTTTGCAATATTATGCAAAGTTAATGATAAATTACTATCAAACCGGTTTGTCATATATTTTTATAAATATGGTAGCATTGTTGGAAACTTTATTGAGATTTGAAGCAATGCAGGTATAATTTCCTTCATCCTCGATTTTTGCATTCTCAATAATTAAGGTACTTTCCATTGCCGTACCCATTCGAGCGAATACTTGCATATTGGAGATATGTACTCGGCTACTCTGTAAATGATAAGATACGTTTTACTGTATAGTCCAGTTTCCGATATTAAATAATTACATTTATTGCAGCATGGTCTGGAATGATCCAACTATTTGGCAATAGTATTCCAAAGTAGTAGGCCCAACATAGTAACTCCAGTTTTTGTCCTACTACCAAGTGTTCATTTGATATTTGCCGTATTCTTGGTTGAGATGGAATTTCTATAAGAGAAAATTTATTAAATTGCACGTATGTCTACAGTTAGGGTGGTACTAAAGCACTTACAATTTTGAAAGCAAAGAAAGCAATTTTGGTTTGATTGAAAACAATATAATATGTTTTTCCATCTAATTGTTATAATTAGGAATTTAAACCTTTCGCATTACAGTATATGGTTTTTGTCTCACTTAGTACTACTCTCCCAGAGCAAATGATATTAAGTAATGCAGTCCTGGACATTTACAAAAGAGGAATAACAGATTCAATATTTTTTTGCCAGTTTTTTTAATATTACAATCGGCAGATCATTAAGGTATTATACCCAATTTTGTACTGTTTCGATGACGAAAAGCTAATTTAATAAAAACACTTACATACTTTCTATAAAAAGATTAAAGCTAGCAGATTGTTCGTAGGGACCTCTTGAAAACCTGCAGGTGTAATTATTAGCAGGCTTATGAACATTTGTAACAATATCTGTTGTAAAGGTGAAACCTATTTTGGAATCATAAGTCACATTATTGTGGTCTTTGCTATTCAGCGGTACCTGCCAATGATAAAATATTGATTATAACTCCAAGTAACAACTTATAACTATAACTAAAGGATAGGAAAAGGATATCGAAAAATGGAGTAATACATTTTCGACTATTGAGTAACGAAACATCATGTAGTAAATTACCTCAACAACTGAATTTAACAATAACTTAACGTGGACATCAGGTGCTGTTGGTCGGCAGGGCAATATCACGCTCGAGTTTTCAGTTACCGTCCTCATGTGATATTCAGGCATCAAATGCAGTTTTTCATTATCTGAAAATAATAGTTTGAAAGAATAAACAATAAAAATATTTTGATTTTGTACCATTTACGTATATGTAGATGCTAGAGTTTTTGCTGAAATCGGTAGTTTTTTCATGGCAATAATAAAATCCAACGTCCAAATAAGAAGCATTATTGATAGTTAATCGTGATTCATAAACTGAGTCACATTTTGATGATTTGATTGTGACAGTTGAATACTTAGTCGAGTTTTCATTTGGAAAGACCTCTTCTAGCTATTGCGAAATTCGGATAATTATTAAAAATAAATTAACAAATGAGGAACATTTATATTTGATTTTTTAATTTTAATCAGTGTACTAACATTTGTTATGTTCATTGAACCCCGGTATATTACAGTTAGGTAATGGCTCATTTTCTGCATTGATTTTAGCCATACTTACATTGTTTGGGGAAGTCCACGTAACAAAGGTTTTACTTAAACATCTCAATTCAAATGTCGATGATGCATTGATGGTAAATTCAGCAACTTTTGGTATTATTTGAGGTGGCGAACCAGTTTGGTCTGAAAATAAATATTTATTAGAAATCATTTAAAGCTGTAGTGTGGTACTTACGTAGCATATCAGAGATAAAGTATTCGCTGCTGCACTTATGGGTGTCTGACCCATTTTCATCATTTTCTTCATTTGTAATTTCTATAGCCTGTGGACTGAAAAAGATTTATAAAATATAAAAATACTATATTATATACTTAAAATATCTTACATTTGATTATATGCTAGAACATTCGTAATAAAATCTACGTGGTCTCTAACTGCAGTATACAAGCTGTATTGATTGGAGTCGCATGTTAATTCTACTGTTGCTGGAGAGGTACTAATGATACCTTTTACATAATAACGTTCACTTAATGAATTTTGAAAGACCAAAGCTCCCCCGCTGTCTCCTCCACATACAGAGGTTTCTAATAAATCAAGATATTATTGCAGTATTATTGAAATATTGTCCTGGTCGGGGTAAAAAAAAGGTTAAGATAAAATAGTAAATTATTTCACCCTTCTATTTTGTAATATATTCAGTAATTTCACCGATTAGACTTTTTAACTTAACTAAACTTGACTAAACTTACTGTTATTTAAATATCCACCGCATATCTTATCTGTGGTAATAAACTTTTTAAACCTTGCGGGAACTTCTTCAAAGCATTTACGAAATGGTATAAAATGAATTATCAATTCCTTCAGTACTTCTGAGAGTTCCCTACCTTCTTCGGTATAACCCCAGCCAGTAACCTAAAAGTTATTTTAAATAAAATTGTTACTAAATAGCAAGGTTAGATACGTACTATCCCATTACTACTTAATGATAAATGCAAGTGTGGGGATTCTTCGTTCAGTTCCACACATACAGGTTGAACCCTTAACGATATCGTAAAAGGATCGGCTAAAAGTATTATTGCTATATCCAAAGCATAATTATTTAATATCCCGGTATATCTTTCGGGTACATATATATGCTGTACCTACGAAACACATAATAGGTCAGCTAAATATAAACTATTAAATTTGTAAATTACTTTAGAATATTGAGCGAATTCATCTTTGACATCATCATATTTTCTATAATATTTGCCTGCAGCAATAAAGTAATCTTTGGTTGGTTTAACTTCGCCATTGTGGTCAGTTAGGCAATGAGCAGCTAAAAGTGTACTTAAGTTTAAAAAATATTTTTAAATTGTCCAGAATTTACCAGTCAAAATAATGTGACGATCTACGATGGATCCTCCACAGATATACTGTTTTTTGGCATTATATATTCCTATCTGCCATGGATAATCTCCGATGGTAGCATTATGACCGTTAACTATGTTAGGTGTTCCTACAGGACGTTTTGTACCGCAGACTAATATAGAAGCAAATGGAAAATATACATTGGTGTATTACTAGAAGATAATATTTACTTGGATAACATTCCGATATACTGGGGATCCACCGACCTGCCCTGCATAATCGGATTCGATTTTTTTGAAGGTCATCTTGTTCATATAACGGATTGCATGATAGATATGCTGTTGTTTCTTCTATTGGATTATTACAGTTTTCTAAAGGTATATTGCGAAATTTACATATAGCACTGGTTGACATGGTTGTTTTCAGCGATGGACAAGTTCCTATAGTATTATTGAATAGAAGAAAAGTGTAAATAGTAAATGAAAAATGACTCACGTAAACAATTTATTGCTAGCGGGGGATTCCATTGGCCATTAATACAAACGGCGCGCTTATCCGAAAAAGGTTTTAGATTATATCCCCGATCACAACTTACTTCTAAAGTGTAATATTGTTGGGCAAAATCTCCAGGTTGATAGATCGTCGTAGTTTCTCCAAGAATTGTATACGTTGTATGAGGTCCATAATTTGGAATTTCACAGCTGAAACAAAAATATTTAATTGATGTGAAATAAATTTATATAAACTTTCGATCTAAAATTATAAATTATTACAGGTAAATATAACTTACCCTAATGCTTGTCGTTTAGATCTTCTTAACATTTCTGATACGTAATCACCATGACTTAAGTTTAATTCCGAAATAAGCGTTAAAAATGTAAAGTTAGGATCTAAAATATTAATTTTACAATTTTTTTTATAATATATTTTTTTGTCAAAATAATTGTTTATTTGTAATATTTCGTGTTCATCCAATCTTAACATAATAAGCCCTCGAATTACAAGGTCGTGAGTTAACCTACAGTTAGCTGACGCTGATCCAATCAGAATAAAAAGCTGACTTAATTTTATCCGAGCTTTACACAACTGACCTTTCGCAATAACTTATCTTAATAATTGTACTATTGAAACAACTTGAGGAAGGATGACACCGCTAGTTGAAAATAAGAAAATATTAATATGCAAAATGATATCTTAAGAACTTGTAATTAGCAAAAGCGGCTATTAGAATTATTGCCAGTTTCAAATTAAACTAGTTATTCAAAAACAAAACCTAACTGATTTTTTTTGGACACCCTATATTATTATGTTAAGTCTACAAAATATTAAAAGATTTTTATGTATAGTTTACCTTGGATTCGGCTACTATTAATTGAATTATTACATTGCAGGAGTATTAGAATGACTCCAAAAAAACCATAACATTTCAGAAACTTCGAGGTTCTTTCAGATAATAATAATTGAAAAAGATGCATTGTTGGTTTTATGAGTTCACACATTCCACTTTATTTATTTTTGACAAGTTAAAATTAATTTTCAGGCACTATAACAAAATGATCCCATAGTACACGCTAACTACATTGTATTTTTATACATTTGCAGATTCTGTTCGAGCTGTTTACCTGACCTCGAGCCAGAGGAATATTCGTAAATCCTCGAGATGTTGACCGTTTACTCCTCTTAGTATTACTATTATTATTCAACTTTTGCAATAAAAATCAAAATAACAAAAAAATTAAAATTTGTTTGAGATATTTATAAATTAATAAGTCAAAGCAAATAATTTTTTATGCAACTTGAATTTTTTTTTTATAGGTATTATTTTGTTGTGCATAAATTAAATTATTTATAATCTTGCTTATGTGGGATCGTTTAAATGCATTATGCTGTCGATGCCCTAAGGCGAAACCGGTTACAAAAATAAATTAAGAATATTATAACATAGACTTCACCGATTTAAGCAATAACATGAACAATATTATAGAAATAACAATATATTCTATAAGTTTTCTATTTTTGATTAATTTAGTAATTCATCTTAACATTAAAATTGTGTATTTTAAACTAACAAATTTTCATCACAGACTCGAAAAAAAAAATTGTTGCTGGTTTTGCGCTACCCTAATGTCCCAAGTAGCATTTCTAGCTACAAAACAGCTGCGAAGTTTAGTAGCTTCTTATTAGCTGACTACAAATTAGCTATTTATTGATATTTTACCAGCGGTATATTAGTATAAAAAATAGCTGTTGATTAGCTAGGTAATAGCTCTTAAATAACTGCTACCATTTGTAGCCGCTTATAATACCTGCTAATGACGCATGAATAATAGCTTAATAATAGCTTCTTGGTAGCAAAGTTTAAAATCAGCTAATTCGGAGCTACATAGGTTTAAAAATTGCTGCTTTTGAACAACTCACCTTCGTTTGCATTCGGCTTGATGTCGAATATAAACGAGAAATTATAATAATACACCGTTAAGCTAACTAATTCCGTAGCTGATTTGTCGTTACAATAAAAATTTATTAATTTCCATACATAATTATTCCTTAAATGTAAACAGTGCTTAACTACAAATTTTAGTAAGAAAATGATTTATTTGATTAAATGATTCGACCGCGGTGGCATACGGTGACCCATAGGCGCCGGATAGGGGGGGCAAAGCAGGGCACTTGCCCCCCTTAGAAAATTAAATTTTTTGTTTTTACCTAGCTAGCGCTCGTAAAATATTAAGAATTTTCCTTTAAAGTCATAAAGCCTAACAAAAATGAATACTTTGCCCCCCTCTATATTTAACTCTTCCGGCGCCACTGGGTGCCCCGTATTAAAAGATAGTTTAATTCAGGGGCGCATTAAGGTACCTCAGTCCCGCTAGGAACACAAATGTAACCGTTTACAAAATTAACCAATGATTTCTATTGGCTTATTAATAATGATAAATATTTCCTATTGGTTAGTTAAATTTAACGGCTTCATAAAATTTTTATGAAACTTATATGGTAATCCGAATTAGTTTCATTGGCATTGACGTCGACATCGCCCAAATTTTGGCCATTGGTTTCAGCGTTATTACAGCCAACATTGTCGATTGCCTCCAAGTTGACATTACCACGTGTTGATTTTAGTTCCAATTTTTTATGTATGATTCTCGTATTAACGCGTCTTTTATACGTACCGCTTCTTTTGAATCTTCTCATCATATCGAGCAAATCAATATCATTCGTAAGATTATATTTACAGATACCAATATTTCTTATACGATAGTTCTCCATTGTTTTGCGAGTAATTTACAATTTAAATAATTGTTACATATTATATACCACACGTAAGTACCATATAATAATACCTGCATTTTAACATTATAAAAATATAGCAGTCATATAGCCTAGGGGGTTAAGTGGAAGCTTCGTAATGCGAGGGTACGGCGTTCGAATCCCAGTCCAGCCAGGTAAGTAAAAAAAAAAAGTTTACAAAATTGTATTTAATATTAAAAATTTACAGATTTACCATCTAGGAATTTCGAGTGTCATAACCAGTAAAGAAGAATAAGTGAAAAAAATTTAATAATAATATAATAATTTGTAGATTATGAATTATAAATAAAAATCGAAACCACGGTATAATCAAGAATTTCAATTGTGAGAAATTATATATTTTTTTTAATTTTGTTGAAAATGAAATTATTATATCAATATATTATATAGGGTAGATAAAATAAACAATTTTTGATTTTTTTAAATAAAAAATGTTTTTTTTTTAATTTTAAATAAATTACGGCTGCTATACAACTAGCAAAATTTAAGCAATTCTAGTCAGTCATTTACACGCTACCGTAGCTGACTTTTAGTAAGCTATTCCTGAGTGTCGCAGGCAGCTACCAAACAGCTGCATAGCGTGCTACTACCATTAAAAATTGCTGGCTTTCTGCTCAAAAATAGTGGGCCAATTTAGCAATATTGCTGCACCTTTGCTGCATTGTAGGCGCTAATCGGCTGGCTACTGTAGCTGCTGCAGCTGCACAACAGAGCATTTAGCTAGCAATTTGCTTTTTTGTAGCATCAAAATGCTACTTGGGGTATTGTCATGTTTCATTTTGCATAAGCATCTTAAGTTGTAAATAATGTTTTAAGAACAGAAATTAATTTAAAAACATTCAAGTAGATAATTTGTTTTAAGCATGTGAGATTTTTCGTTTAACTAAACATCCGTGGTGATGAATAATTCGGTTTCATTTTTTTTTTAGATTAAATGATTGTTCAAAGTTGAAAAGCACAGCTAAGGAAATTTTGAGTTGAGTTTTCAATTATTATGAGTATAAAATATATTTTTGGTCCAAGATCTCTGAATGAAAAGACAAATGTCAGTAATCATCAATGAAGTCGATGAGAATTCAATCAATTATTAATTTGTGTATAAAAATAAAAGTGTAATAAAATCAACCAATGCGTAGTGCTACGAATTTGCATTCCCACCAAAATTAAGTGGGAGAATAAAAGTTTTCAAAATTGCAAAAATCAAGGAGGGAGAAAAATTGGTGAAATAATTCATCTGGGTAAAACCGTCAACTCGTCAAGTTCGAAAATTTAAAAGCCCAGAGTCAAAAGTTTAAATAATCTGAATTTTAATTGTAATTGACAAATACAATTAAAAGATTTAACTTACCTGAAGATTACAAATTCAGAGTAAGAGTGCTTGTGCCAATACTTTTCAACAAAAAGAAAAACCACAATTATTCACAACCAAAGATAATCGTCAGCAATAGCAGGAACGAGTAAGGCAACGTATGAACGCCAGATTCTCACAAAAGGTGAAATGGTAAATGGAAACAACAACAAACAAATGAAAACTTCTAATTATGGGTGAGAACAATTTAAGTGCACGGACGATTAATTTTTCGAAAAATTTGAAACCACGATAAAATTGATTTATAAAATTTGTATTAATTGCCATCAAAATTGCAACTTTGTCTAGGTGGTTGAAAGAATTACTAAAATTTAAATAAGACCAAAATTGCAATAAGACGGAATTGATTTATTGGTAAACCGATGTAAACGGATGATGATCAAAAATATCAAAATTTGAAATTTAAATGCAACATAAAATTTATTTAGCTGTGTATTTGTAAGATAAATTTTTGCTTAACTTTTTGATAAAATTATAAATTTTTATAATTGACAAATTATTGCTTTTAATTATTCAACATCACAAGTAATTGAGTTAAAGAGTCTCATGCTAAAAACAAAAGGGGATGGATGTTCCTAAAATATGGTAAATAATTAGGTTTTCTTGAATTTAAACCATTTTACACATTTGGACATCGCAGTATATTTTAATTATGTAACCTAAACTTGGCAATTTTGTTGTTTAATGTTTTTGCGATTTAGTACATATAATCATACCTAGAGATCGGTTGCAATTAACTGAATTATTATTAAACTGAAATAGTATGACCGTAAATACAAAGAAATCACAAAATGTTAGAACCTCTCCGGATTGTTTAGGTAATAATAATTGTGAAAGATTCATTTGTGATGTTCAGATCTCATTTTATTTATTCTTGATAAGTTATTGTATTTACAATTATATTATATTACTGTATTTTACAAAAATTATTTACGAAATTATACAAAAAGTATTTTGCACTGATAAGATAATGTGAAATACCCAATTTATTTTTAATCGATAGAAGTAAAACAGTAAAACAGAAACTGCCAGTATGGGGGGCGGAGGGGAGGTAAATGGGGCCCTAAGCCTTTAGGCCCTTTCCTTTATATTCTTTAATATTCCTTATCTTTCAATTTGCACCTGCTTATATAATTATTATTTTCTTCTGTTTACTAAAATCTTGGTTATTTACTATTTTATGATTTGTGCTTGTATAGCATGTATATAGTGATGGCTTATTTCATAAATCAACTTTCTTTTATTATTAGTACTTACCTGTAAGTCTTCGAAGAGAAATATTCTGGCAATAATGATAAATTATGGTTAAAACAAATTTTTAAAATTACAAAATATTTATTTAACAAAAAAATTAACTTCATTAACAAAAGTTCTAATTTTTTATTTCATTTTCCAATATTGTTAATTGTATATGCAATGTTTAATGATAAATTAATATCAATCCATTGGGTCATATATGTTTACAAATATTTTAGCAGTGTTAGAGACTTTGTTGCGATTTGAAACAATGCAGGTATAAATTCCTTCATCTTCGATTTTTGTATCCTCTATAATTAATGTACTTTCCATTGCAGTACCCGGTCCACCGAATACGTTCTTATTGGAGATATGTACTCGGCCACTCTGTAAAGGATAAGATACGTTTTACTATATACAGTTCCAGTTTCCGATATTAAATAATTACATTTAATGCAGTAAGGTCTGGAACGATCCAACTAAGTGGCAATAAATATCCCAAGTAGAATGCCGAACATATTAACTCTAGTTTATGTCCTACTACCAAGTGTTCATTTGATATTTGTCGTACTGATGGTTGAGATGGAATTTCTACAAGTTAAAACTTATTTCTACAACTAACTAGTTTAATTATTACCCTTTATTAAAAAAAAATTATTAAATTGCATGTATGTATGTCTACAGTTAGGGAAGGGTGATACTAAAGCACTTACATGTGACAGCTTTGGTGAACAAACAAAAATAAAATTTTGGTTTAATTGATAGCAATATATTGTAATGAAATTTGTAATGTTTTCCCATCAAGTTGTTACAATTACGAAATTTAACCTTTTGCATTACAGTATTATGGCTTTTGTCTTACTTAGTACTACCCACCCAAAGCAAATGATATTAAGTACTACAGTAGTGGATTTTACGATTATCAATTTTTTTTGTCAGGTTTTGTAATACTGTAATTGGTAGATTATTAAGGTATTATAGTCAATTTTGTACTATTTTAAAGACTAAAAGCTAATTTAATAAAAACACTTGCATACTTTCCACGAAAAGATCGAAACTAGCAGATTGCTCAAAGGGACCTCTTGAAAACCTGCAGGTGTAATTGTTACGCGTATTAATATTTGTCATGCTAGCTGTTGTAAAGGTGATACCTATTTTGGAATCATAAGTCATATTATTATGGTCTTTGCTATTCAGCGGTACCTGCCAATGTTAAAATATTGATTATAACACTAAGTAACAACTTATAACTATAACTAAAGGATATCGAAAATCCATTTGCAACATGAGCGGCAAACGAATGGAGTAATACATTTTCGACAATTGAGTAACGAAATATCATGTAGCAAATTACCTCAACAACTGAATTTAACAGTAACTTAACGTGGACATCAGGTGCTGTTGGTCGGCAGGGTAATGTCACTCTCGAGTTATCAATTACCGTCTTCGCCTGAAATTCAGGCAGCAAATGCAATTTTTTATTATCTGAAAATTTTAGTTTCAAAAAATAAACAATAAAAATATTTTGATTTTGTACCATTTACGTAGATGTAGATGCTAGAGTTTTTGCTGAAATCGGTAGTTTTTTCATGGCAATAATAAAATCCAACGTCCAAATAAGAAGCATTATTGATAGTTAATCGTGATTCATAAACTGAGTCACATTTTGATGATTTGATTGTGACAGTTGAATACTTAGTCAAGTTTTCATTTGGAAATATGTCTTCTAGCTATTGATGAATTCGGATAATTATTAAAAATAAATTGTCAAATAAAAAGTAATTGTTCTAAATATTTTGATTTATATTTGATTATTTTAATTTTAATCAGTGAACTAATATTATTTGTTATAATGTTCATTGAACCCTGGTATATTCCAGTACTCACGAATATAAAGAAATTTTGGTATACAAATTTAAAAAACCCACTAAGATTGGCGTTGATAAACTTATTTTATCAACTACAGTTAGGTAATGTCTCACTTTCTACATTTATTTTAGCCATACTTACATTGTTTGGGAAAGTCCACGTAACAAAGGTTGTACTTAAACATCTCAGTTCAAATGTCGATGATGCATTGATGGTGAATTCAGTAACTTTTGGAATTATTAGGTCTGAAAGTAAATATTTATTAGAAATCTTTTATAGCTGTAGTTTTAAGTTATCTTATATATCTTAAATAGATATACACTGGATTAGTACTTACATAGCATATCTGAGGTAAAGTAATCGCCGCTACATTTATGGGTGCCTGACCCATTTTCATCAGCTCCTGGATTGGTAATTTCAATAGACTGTGGACTGAAAATGATTATATAATATACTGTTTGTTTAATAATATAATATGTAGCTATTCTAATTAGTATAGTAATATTTATTACATATACAATATTATATAATTAAATATTATATTACTCAAAATATCTTACATTTGGTTATATGCTAGGACATTCGTAATAAAATCAACGTGGTCTCTAACTGAAGTATACAGGCTATATTCATTGGAGTCGCATGATAATTCTACTGTTGCTGGAGAGGTACTAACAATACCTTTTACATAATATCGCTCACTTAATGTATTTTGAAAAACCAAAGCTCCCCCGCTGTCTCCTCCACATACAGAGGTTTCTAATATATTAAATATTAGTAATAAATGAAATATCATTATTATTATTATAACAAAAGAGGTTAAGATAAAGTAGTAAATCATTTCAACTTGCCATTTTGTAATATATTCAGTAATTGCACCGATAAGACTTTTTAACTTAACTTAACTTGACTAAACTTCTTTGTCGCCCTCCTCTATAAATTTTTTGATAAAAACTTACTGCTATTTATATATCCACCACATATCTTATCTGTAGTAATAAACTTCTTAAACCTTGCGGGAACTTCTTCAAAGCATTTTCGAAATGGTATATAAGGAATGATCAATTCTTTCAATACTTCTGAGAGTTCCTTACCTTCTTCGGTATAACCCCAGCCAGTAACCTAAAAGTAATTTTAAATAAAATTGTTACTACTAAATAGCAAGGTTAGATACATACTATCCCATTACTATTTAATGATAAATGCAAGTGTGGAGATTCTTCGTTCAGTTCTATGCATACAGGTTGAACCCTTAACGATATCGTAAAAGGGTCGGCTAAAAGTATTAATGCTATATCCAAAGCATAATTATTTAATATCCCCGTATATCTTTCGGGTACATATATATGCTGTACCTACAAAACACATAATAGGTCTGCTAAATATAAAATATTAAATTTGAAAATTACTTTAGAATATTGAGCGAGTTCATCTTTGACATCATCATATTTTCTATAATATTTGCCTGCAGCAATAAAGTAATCTGTGGTTGGTTGTACTTCGCCATTGTAGTTAGATAGACAATGAGCAGCTAAAAGTGTATTTAAGTTTTAAAAAATATTTTTAAATTGTCCAGAATTTACCAGTCAAAATAATGTGACGATCTATGATCGACCCACCACAGATATAATGTTTTTTGGCATTATATATTCCTATCTGCCATGGGTAATCTCCGATGGTAGCATTTTGACCGTTAACTATATTAGCTGTTCCTTCAGGACGCTTTGTTCCGCAGACTAATATACGATAGAAGCAAATGTAAAATATATATACATTGGTGAAAATACTTACTTGGATAACATTCCGATATACTGGGAATCCACCGACCTGCCTTGCATAAACGGATTCGATTTCTTTGTAAGTTATCTTGTTCATATAATGGATTGCATGATAGATATGCTGTTGTTTCTTCTATTGGATTATTACAGTTTTCTAAAGGTATATTGCGATATTTACATATAGCAGTGGTTGACATGGTTGTTTTCAGCGATGGACAAGTTCCTAAAGTATTATTGAATTGAAGAAAAGCATAAATAGTAAATGAAAAATGACTCACGTAAACAATTTATTTCTAGCGGGGGATTCCATTGGCCATTAATACAAACGGCGCGCTTATCCGAAAATGGTTTTAGATTAAATCCCCGATCACAACTTACTTCTAAAGTGTAGTATTGTTGCGCAAAATCTCCAGGTTGATAGATCGTCGTAGTTTCTCCAAGAATTGTATACGTTGTATGAGGCCCATAATTTGGAATTTGACAGCTGAAACAAAAATATTTAATTGAAAACTTTCGATCTAAAATTATAAATTATTACAGGTAAATATAACTTACCCTATTGCTTCTCGTTTAGATCTTCTTAACATTTCTGATACGTAATCACCATGACTTAAGTTCAATTCTGAAATAAACGTTAAAATATGTAAAGTTAGGATCTAAAATATTAATTTTATAATTTTTTTTTTACTATTGTTTTTTCTCAAAATAATTGTTTATTTGTAATATTTGGTGATCATCCAATCTTAACATAATAAGCCCTCGAATTACAAGGTCGTGTCTTGACCTACAGTTAGCTGACGTTGATCCAATCAGAGTAAAAAGCTGACTTAATTTTAAAATATTAAAAGATTTTTATGATTAGTTTACCTTGGATTCGGCTACTATTAATTGAATTATTGCATTGAAGGAGTATTAGAATAACTCCAAAAAAACCATAACATTTCAGAAACTTCGAGGTTCTTTCAGGTAGTAATAATTGAAAAAGATGCATTGTTGGTTAATGAGTTCACAGATCTCACTTTATTTATTTTAGATAAGGCAAAATTAATTTTCAGGCACTATAACAAGATGATCCCACAGTACACGCCAACAACATTGTATTTATACATTTCCAGATTCTGTTCGAGCTGTTTACCTGACCTCGGGCCAGAGGAATATTCGGAAATCCTCGAGATGTTAACCGTTTACTCCTCTTAGTACATATTACTATTATTATTATTCAATTTTTGCAATAATAATCAAAATAACAAATAATAGAAATTTGTTTGAGATATTTATAAATTAATAAGAACAAAGCAAATAATTTGTTATGCAGCTTTAATTTTCTCTTATATGAAGGTATTATTTTGTTGTGCATAAATTAAATTATTTATAATCATGTTTATGTGGAATAGTTTAAATGCACTAAGCTGTCGATGCCCTAAGGCGAAACCGGTTACAAAAATAAATTAAAAATATTAAATCATATACTTCATCGATTTAAGCAATAACATATGCAAATAATAATGTATTCTCCAAGTTTTGGATTGATTTTATTTATCTTAATATTAAAATTGTGTATTCGACCACTCTTCGATGTACAATAACAGCGGCATTCTTTAGCTTTCAGATATATGACATAACCAACATACTCTAAATCAAAACTGGAGCTATATGCAGATGATACCGTTGTCTATTTTTATTTATTTCACAGATGGAAGATTTGGCCTGATACAACCTAGAACTAGGAATTGATTAATTCCAAAAGTTTTCTAATTGTACCATATTATATCAAACACATTAGTAAAGTTGGAATTGTGACCATCAATTAGAGCGTGTTTTCCAACTGCCGAGGAGTGAGATATGTTCAGATATTCTTTATTTTAAGCCACCGATTAGTCTGCCCAATATACACTTGGTTGCTATCATTACACGGGATCAGGTAGACGATTTTGGATCTTTTTTCTACCAGGAACAGTGTCTTTAAATTGTCATTGTTTTTTAAATAATAATTTTCAACCTCTGCATTCTATTATTTTAATATTTTATTTTATTTTATTTTTATGCAACTAAAAGTAAAACAATGTAAGTTGTGAGTTTAAATTTATTAATTTAACATGTAAAAACTAAAACGGCCTATTATATATAACTTTAATGCTAGACGATTCTGTATAGGATCCTCTTGAAAACTTACATATGTAATAATAATCATTAGGTTCGTCATTTGCTATAGTATTAAAACCCATTTTAGAATCATAGGTCACATAATTACCATCTGCGCTATTCAGCGGTACCTGCCAAATTCAAAATATTAACATTATGTATGAATTTTGAAGATGCTCCATTATGCAAAACTTACCTCAACGCCTGAATTTTTGTAAATTAACTTAACTTGGACATCGGGTGCTGTGGGTCGGCAGGGTATAGTATACTTCTGGTTTTCATTTACCCACTTATACTTATTTTCAGGCATCAAGAACAACTTTTGATCATCTGAAAATATTAATTTAGTACATTTTAGAACAGATAAATAATTTAATATTTTACCATAAACGTATATGTAGATGGAAGAACTTTTAGTAATATCAGTAAAATCGGAAGAAGTGTTTTCATGGCAATAATAAAATCCCACATCCAAATAAGAAACATTACTGATAGTTAAAATTGATTCATAAACTGTGCCGCATTGCGAAGATTTGGTTGTTATAGTTGAAGATTTATTCATTTCTCTTAGAAAGAGGTTGAACTATATATAAATTTAATTAATAAGTTGTTTCGGTTTATTAGACCATCTTCAAAGCACGCCGCTAGTTAAATCATCACTAGAGACTACCAAAAAATATTGTAATACTTACAAAATCTGGGGAAGTCCAAGTAACAGGGTTTTTACTTAAACATCTGAATTCAAATGTTGATGAAGCGTTGATAAGAAATTCAGTAACTTTGGGAATTATTTGAGGAGGTCCTGAACTGGTTTGGTCTAAAAGGAAATATTTATAATAAAAGCTTTAAAGTTAATACTAAATATTATATTACACTTACGTAGCATTTCGGAAATGAAGTATTCTCTGCTACAATTATCAATGTCTTCATTTGTAAGTTCTATAGACTGTTGACTAATAAAAAGTTGGCATATATTACCACATTTATAAAATTCAAATTGAGAATACTTTTAAAATTTCTTACATTTGATTATAAGTCGAAATATTTACAATAAATTCTATATGGTCCTCAATTGAAGTGAATAAGCTATACTGATTGGAGTCGCAAACTAATTCTTCTGTTGCTGGCGAGGTACTCACGATACCTTTTACGTAATATCGCTCCGAAAAACTATTCTGAAAAACCAAAGCTCCCCCACTGTCACCACCACATATAGAGGTCTCTGAAAATATTGGACAAAAGAACTTTCAGATTATGAATTCTTTAAAATATTATAACAATCCTTTGATACAAACACTAACCATTGTTTAAATATCCACCGCATATTTTATCATTGGTAAAAAACTTTCTAAATCTTCGTGGAACTTCTTCAAGGCATTGCCGAAATGGTATGATCGGAATTATTAATTCTTTTAGTACTTCGGAGAGCTCCCTACCTTCCTTAGTGAAACCCCAACCAGTAACCTATAATATTAATTAAAATAATTTTTCTTGTTAAATTTCAAGAATAAAATACTTACTGTACCATTAGTATTGAATGATAAATGCAAGTATGGGGATTCCCCGTTACGTTCTATGCATACAGGTTGAACCCCTACTGTTATCGTAAAAGGATCGGTTAAAATTATAATTGCTATATCCAGTGCCATATTATTTATTAGCCCGGTATATCTCTCTGGCACATATATCCTTTGTACCTACAAAACATACACTTTAAAATGGATTTTTTACGAACGCATTAAATTGTACGTTAGAATATTGTACGTATTCATCTCGGATATCATCATAGTTTCTGTAATATTTACCCGCAGCAATCAAGTAATCTTCAGTTGGCTTAACGTTACCATTGAAGTCAGTAAGACAGTGAGCGGCTAAAAA
The DNA here is from genome assembly GCA_963170105.1 of Cantharis lateralis. Lineage (NCBI taxonomy): Eukaryota > Metazoa > Arthropoda > Insecta > Coleoptera > Cantharidae > Cantharis > Cantharis lateralis. The sequence continues at coordinate 4,093,025 of OY720627.1, forward strand.
TATATTAACAATTTAATAATATTTTTAAAATGTTTTGCTGAAGCAGTAATCACCAGTCAAAATAATGTGACGATCTATTATCGACCCACCACATAGAAACTCTTTTTTGGTATTGTATATCCCAATTTGCCATGGGTAATCTCCAATGACAGCATTTTGACCGTTAACTATATTACCTCTCCCTTTGGGACGCTTTGTACCGCAGACTAATGGAGAAAAAATGTAAAATATACATTGAAAAATTGGAACTAAGAAATAAATGCTCACTGGGATAACATTCAGATATGCTAGGATTCCACCGACCAAACTTGCACAGACGGATGCTATTTGTTTGTAGGTAATCTTGTTCGTACAATGGATTACATGACAAAATAGCTGTTGTTCCTTCTATTGGATTATTGCAGTTTTCTAAAGGTAAGTCGTGATATTTACATTTAACCCTTGTTGATATACTAGACTTCAACGATGGACAAGTTTCTGTAATATTACTGGATATAAAAAAAAACAATTAAAAACCATTGAGAAATGATACCTAAGTAGGTTAAACCAAAAAATTTGGGTTAACCAATGAAATACGTTGAATAGCTGCTTATTTATGAAATATCATTGGTTAACCCCATTTTTTTTGTTTAACCTGCAACTGAACAACTGGGCCAAAATAATTGAGTAGTAATAGTATAAATAACCTAAAAATTGACTTACGTAAACAATTTATCGTTAGCGTAGGATTCCATTGGCCGTTAATGCAGACAGCGCGCTTATCCGAAAATGGTTTAAGATTGTACCCCCGCTCACAACTTACTTCTAAAGTGTAATATTGCTGTGAAAATTCTCCAGGTTGATAAGTCTTTGGAATTTCTCCAAGAATTGTATATCTTACATGAGGTCCATAATTTGGAATTTCACACTTTGAACTAAAATATTATAATATTTATTTGCTGCGAAATCGGACAGAACTAAGAAAACACTTGTAAAAATATAGTGGTCACTATATTTACTCAAAATTGCAGATAATTAAAAACTGTAATTGAAATATGACCAAATCCAGTTTAAATCCTGCAGACTGAGCGGTGCTCATTTTGCACAATTCGTTTCCGTTGAAATAGGTTGTTAATTGTTTATCCAAAACGAGGATGTCCGTATTTTTTAAACCCCAAGCAGTCCTGAGAGTGACATTTTGAAATAACAAATATATTCTCTACATTGCTATTTATTAAAATATATTAATATATAATACATAATATTAAAAGATTTACGAAAATATTATGTAAAATACTGAAAAGATTACATTTTTTGGAAAAGATATTGAAACTCGGTATTCTCAAAAATTCCAGTGTTGTATTAAAAAATGAATATTATTATTTCAAATAAAAAAATCAATATTTTCGGTCCTAAAAATTATAATAAGAATAAAATTTAAAAATGATGGATCTGATGATAACAATAAACTATTGCTGAAAGCTTCTGAGAAGAAAAACTTCGATTTTAAAGTTAAATATAAATTTTTATATACATAAAATAATTAAAAAAATGTAACTTACACGATTCCGTTTTGTCGTTTAGATCTTCTTACGATTCCTGATATATTATAATCATCGTTAGTTAAATTTAAATCTGAAATACACGATAGAAAATTTCTAAGTATAAATAAAAATTGAATATGAAATAAAATTTCAGTAATAAAAAATTAAAGAAAAGTAATAAAAATTAAATTTAAAAATAATAAATTATTTCTGCCATGAGAAAAATCCAAATTTCAATAATTTTTGGAATTTTCAAAATTCGTTGTCGACCCTTTAAATTTATTTTATCGACCTGATTTTTTGTGGGGGTTCTTAAAATTTGTTAAAATAACAAATTTTCATCCGATGCTCGAAAAAAATGATTATCGCTGGTTTTTCGCCACCCTAATGTATATTCTGATTATGTAACCTAAACTTGACAATTTATTGTTTAATTTTTTTTCCAATTTAGTAAATTTAATCATACCTAGAGATCGGTTGCAATTAACTGAATTATTATTAAACTGAAATAGTATGAAAGTAAATACAAAGAAGTCACAAAATGTTAGAACCTTTCCGGATTCTTTAGGTAATAATAATTGTAAAAGATTCATTTGTGATGTTACGAATTCACAGATCTCACTTAAATTATTCTCTATAATGAAATATAAATTTCAGACACTTTTTCAAAACAAATACACACCGTGATATCTGAATATACTTTTGAAACTTATTAACCTTTAACTGACCGGCCGGAGTCCAATCCCAATAATTATTTACGAAATTATACAAAAAGTATTTTGCACTGATAAGATAATGTGAAATACCCAGTTTATTTTAAAGGATTAGAAGCAAAACATAGATACAAATTTTAAAAATGCCAATTACGAGAATCCAGTACAACTTTTAATAAAAATAAAATTATAATTATACAATAAAAAAATTGGAAAGCTATGGAAAGCTTATTTTAAACGTTTTTTGTTTCCCCTGTAAAATTGTGCAATTTGGACTTACGAGGGTTTCTAACTAAGCCGATGATATATAATAATACTCCATTTTATTCACCTTAATATTGAAAGTGTGTTGCACCAATGTTTATTCATTCTTTAACTTTCAAATATATGACATACCAACATACCCTGAATCAAAACTGGAGCTATATGCAGACGACACCGTAATCTATTTTCATTTATTCTACTGCTGGAAGATTTGGCCTGATATAACCAAGAACTGGGAATTGCTTAATGTTTGTTGTACAATAATAATTTATTTATATATATTTCATAATTATTTATTTTGTTAAATTTTTATACATTAAAAATCGATGCATTTGCTTTTTATGCCAATTTTAAAAACTAATATTGGAGATCTTAAGGGCGTGATTTCTTATCTTAGATAATATTTACAAAATCTTATATAATTAAGTACATTCATGTTAGTGTCTTTACAAATTATAAACATTTTTGTTTAGTAATAATAATATGTCTCTAATACATAATCAACATTTTATAAAAATTAGATAGAGAAATTTAAAAATAACAATTATTTATATAATTATGGCACAAATTTGTGGAAACATATAAGTTTCTTTTTCCTACAACTAACATAAAGCGTCGTCAATTTTGTACAAGCAAGGCAAAAAGTTGTTCATACTATCTCATCTAGTTTTTTAAAATTATTTAATTTTTATAGGTAACTTATACTCATGTTAGAATGCTTTTAACTTGTAAAGGTACGTTTTCCAAGAGACTACTGCGACATTGCCCGGGAAATGCAATCCTGTCTACAACAAAAGGTTGCCGGTTGCCGCTGTGGTTCCTTATAAAACATATCTTAAACGGCGGTTTAAGTATTCACATACAAACTATTAAGATTGTCGAATTAATAATTCTTTTGCTTATCCAGATCACTGAAACTTAATTATTATAAAAAGAGATTTTAATATTGGTCGTCGTATTTTTAAGTTGTAACTTTTCCCCAATCTCTGCTATTACTATTAACGTAATTGTTTGTACTAGAATCCCTTTTGTTACTTACATTGTTATCTAATTTTATGGCACTTTTATTTTGCGGCATATTTATGTAGTTATCCGCCGTCTTAACTATATCAGAATCAGTCTTGTCAATAACTTTTGGAGGAATTTGATATGATGGGTTCGAATAACTGGTCGGAGTTGTTGGAGATGAAGGAAAACTTGCAATGTGAGGAGTTTCGCAATCAGATTCACTCTTTGAATGTAACATCGGCATCAATTCCGTACCTAACCCAGCATCATCGTTGCTAGATTTTTGGTTTTTGCCACTTCCATCAACATTACCAAAATTAAAAACGTTATCCACCACATCGCGTGGACTAAATATATTTGTGGGTCTCATACATAAATATCCAGACGTTTCAACTGGATCACCACATGGAAGGACGTCGTTGTTAACGTAATGATGCGGAGAGGACAGTTGTTCAAAATCAGGAGGACACAACATCGCTAAATAATCGCTTTGTCCTTCACCCAACCTTTGAGTATTCATGACCAGATATGGATCATTTAAATCGATGTAATGCTGAAAAAAACGTAATACAAACATTTGTGCAATTAAAATGAGAGATACTCACTTGTCGTACGCTCTCTTCCAACATTAAACCGATCGTATCAGCCAGTTTTGTAAAGGACGGCCTCGACAAAGGTTTGGCATTCCAACAATCGCACATAATTTTGTATCTAAAACATAAATTAAGAAAAAAGGACCGGATTTAATATCAAATATTACATTTCTTTGGGTGCGTATTGTGGAGATTCCATTTTATATCCATCCACCAGTTTATTATACAATCTCTCATCAGCTTCCATGCCAGGATACGGTGTTCGTGCAAGCGAAAAGAATTCCCATAGCACAATTCCGTACGACCACACATCGGATTGCGTTGAAAAAACACGATCTCGAATGGATTCGATAGCCATCCACTTAACTGGTAACGGACCCTAAAGATAATTTAATAGATTAAGCAGTAGCTAAAGTATCAAACTCTTACATCTCCTTGCTTTTTGTAATTATCACTTTTGTACATGCTCTTTGCTAAACCAAAATCACAGATTTTTACTATATTGTTTTCGGCTAGGAGAATATTACGTGCAGCTAAATCACCGTGAAGAACCTAAAAGGTAAGTGTTAGAAAAGAAATGGGCACCGATATTTTAAACGTACCTTTCTGGAAGCTAAATATTCCATACCACGAGCAACTTGGAACGACCACGATATAATATCTTTGGTGCAAATCGGCTTAACGTTTCCTTTGTAATCCCCACAATAGTTTGATCTCCATTCAGGTTGGACGCTATTATTGCTGGTCACCATACCATCCTCCCCTAAAATAATAAAGTTAAACTTGGCCAGGTTTACACGAATCAATTTTTTACCTGATGGTGTCATTGACACCGCAGTAGTTTCGGTCAACATTGTATTGCCAGTGTAGTCTTGATTACCTCGATAATCCGCCATGTTGTTGGGTACCGCATTTTTGACACTGTGTGAAAATGATAATGCAGCATACTTCAGATTAGGATCGGGAGATTTACTACAGAAGAAGAAATAAACATGCTCTAACATTTTTTAGTAATATTATTTAAAAGAACACAGAAGTAGGACTTCCACCACACAAAAAAAGCTAAGAAGTTTTAGTATCCCTTCCACACCAGCCAAGTACAAAATGTATTTACCTAATATTACTGGAAACTGAAAAAGACCGTTCCAAAATATCAGCACCGAAGGAGTAATCAATTTTACCAGTGTTGATATCGATTTGGTCGATGTAGCTGTTTCGATGGCGCAGTAAATAGTTATGCAGGTTTCCAAACTGGCAGTATTCCACAATTACAAGTAATTCACCTAAAAAATAATTTTGAGTATCCGAGGAGGCTGTGAAGTGTAGGACTTACGTTTAGTGACATTTTTGGTACAGGCCCCCAGTAAATTTACAACGTTCAAATGTTGGCCTAAGTGGACCATAATCTTCAGTTCTGATGTTAAAGCTTTGATGTATGTGTACTCGGCGTTTTTCTTCACCATCTTAACCGCGACGGTAGTTCTCTCTTCATTTTGGACGATGCCATACGCATCTGCTTTCATAACAACACCAAATGCTCCAGAGCCCAATTGTTTTCCCAATTTCAATTTCTCTCTGGGAAATTCAAATTTTTTATCGTACGGCAACAATTCCGCTTGGTCGTCAATTCCCAGTTCGGGATTAAAGCTTTCAAGAGCACCGTTTTCAAAATTGGCCAGTCCAGCCAACTTTAATTCGCGTCTTAATTCCTATAAAGTCATCGATTAAAATTTAGTTAATGAAAGGAACAAAATTTACCCTTTCTTTCCTGAATTTCAACAAAATTAATATTAATACGATAATGAAGAGGACGGTTAATCCCACGATAATGATGATATAGATGTAATTGAAACCTGGTTTATTTTTGAATTTTAACCGTGTTTCTCTTTGGACTGAACCTATTCTGTTGGATGCTTTGCAAGTGTACGTGCCTTCGTCTTCAAAGTCTGTATATTTGAAAATCAAGGCTTGGTTATTCTGGGCCAATTCCATTTTATTTTTTGGCCGAGCTTCAAGAATTTCTTCTCCGTTCTTAAACAGTAACTTTGGAGTGCTTGCAGCAATTATTGTTGGGTGGTTCTTACCTTATACCAGATTATGGTAGGTTTTGGGATTCCCCGCGCAATGCATGTCAATTCCAGCCGTGATGGTGACATCATAGTTAAATCTGTGTTATTTAGATTCGTTAATATGAATGAGGGCTTTTCAGAATCTGAAATATCAATGTGAGACGAATGTTGCGAAATTGATTAAATTATTTACCTCGAACGGTAATAATGACGGTATCGTTGAAACTGATGTCAAGGTTGGTTTTATTTTCAACCACGCACAGGTATTTTCCGGAATCGTTGTAGGACACTTTCGGGATGGTCAGGGTAACTTTATTGGAGTACTCGGTTGAACCTTTTTCTATGTGGTAATCTACGATGACCGTCGTAAACAAGAGGCTACATGTTTTATTTTAAACTTACGGTTATCGTTTTCCAATAAAATTGTATCCCTGTTAACCTGTTTATACCATTTTAAGTCGTTTGTATAGTTGTAGTGCGATGCAGCACAATAAATCGTTAAGTCTTCTCCAACGGCAACTGGATATCGTGAAACTTTGTTCTCTATCTCAACTGTGTCTTCATCTAAACCCCATATGCCAAAACCATTTTTAACGTCTGAAATGGAAAATCTAGATAAATGTGCAGGAAGGAGGGCTGAAGCAAACCTGTTACGAAAAATCCTTTGGAAACTTCATCGCTACCTAGAGAGTTACTGGCAGTACACAGAACGTAGCCGGTGTGGTTTGCAGTAATATTTATATAAGCCGTTTGTAAAAGTCCCCTAGTATCAACTCGATCTGATGATATCTGTAATTTAAATTTAAAACACTAAAATAAAACCTGTAAACTTGAAATTGTCTAATTACATGGGTGTAGTTGCAGCCTCTGTCCAAACAGGGCTTATAGAACCAATTTATAGTTGCTTCTGGGTACGCAGCAACCTTGCATCTTATGATGCTGGATTCATGGATTTTATGAAAATTTTTCATTTGGATATCAACGCTTGGTTTATCTAAAAGAAAACATTTACTTTGTCAACAGAATTATTCATAAAAAGGAAATACCTGTGACGTTCAAAAACAATTTGATGGTTTTTTCCTCAAAATCGTTTATGGCTTTAAGTTTATAGTATCCCCAATCATATATTGTTATATCGTTAATTTTGAGGAAAGCATCCTTTCCACTTTGGATTTCGACTAGATATTTTGAATTATCGTTTGATGTCCACCCAGTTTGAATTTCGTTGTTCCTATTGTCGTACCATATCAGTTTGGGTGTGGGATGCGCATTTACATCGATACGCCACTGTATACTAGGATTTCCCGCCGTAGTTGCAATATCATAAACTTCATTTTCTTCAGTAAGATTTATGAAGTGTTCCATTTGGTCATAAACTTTTATAAATTTGGTATCGTTGTTTACGTGGAATGTGCTTCTTACTATGCAGGTGTACTCTCCTTGATCGGCAAGCGTAGAATTTTCAATCTCTAAGGTTCGAAAATATCCGTCGTCATTTTTTGTTTTGGTCGAATTACTTATATTTATGTGATGACTCTGTAAAAAACGAGATAAACAATGCGTTATGTCTTAATATTGATAATTACTGCTATTCCATTTTTATTTGGCACTTCCCAATCCATATTAAATGGCTGATTATACCGGAGTGTACATTTCAGCGTCAGTTTTTGTCCAACTATTGTGTGTCCATCGGATATTTCCTCCAATAATGGCTTAGGTATTGAATAGGTTATTTCTAAAAAAATTTAAATCTCATTAAAAAGTCACAGTGAAACTGTAGGAAACAATTAATAAAGCATAGTTTTGGAAACACTGAGACTACATGTTAAGCTAGCTACTCTAAGTGCTTAATATTTTGTGTAAGCAGTATGACCATCCCGTATATGGAACCAAGAGCGAATGGTGATCATTATTACAAAACAATAAATTACAGAAGCATTAGTTTACCCCATAACATCTCAGCAGGACAAGACAACACAGAATAGATAAGATAATAAATTAAGAAACATCGAACAACACAGAAGTTAATTTGATTCGCATCCAGTTTACTTACTGTCTGATTGATCAATTATTAAAACTATATCAAGGTCGAAACTAGACTCCTTGTTATGCTCTGTTCTAGTGAAGGAGCAAGTTAGGAAGGAATATCCATAATTTTCATTAACAATAAGGGTAAATCCTACTTTAGGGTTGTAAGTGTAACTTACATTATCCGATAGCAGCTATAACGAAAAGAATATCAAAATATTAGCAATAATTTTTCCTTAACATAAAATTCATTATTAGTATTACAAGTGTTGGTTAGTTCCAAACCACCTTATTTTTTGCTGTACATCAAGTTTTAATATTGCCAATACCTTGATTTTTTTTATTAATAATTAATATTAAACAGTTACGTACGCAGAACAGTGAGTAAAATGTAAACATGTTGGTCTTCGTCCTCTCGGGAAAATACACAGTCGTATAAAATCGAATCATCTGATGTAGGTTCCTTCATTGAGTAACCTCTCTTGGGATCGTAAGTTACCAACTTTCCAAATTCGTCTTCTATGTCTAATTGTACCTTCCCGATCAAAGCCTGGTTATTACATTTTTCCAAACTATATTAATTTGTTAGTAAATACATACCATTTTTGAAGTAGAGCCACGACTGTTAATATTTACACTGCCGTGACTCTAGTTAAATTGCCAAAATGTTTTTGAAAGCGATGTACAGCATTTTTGTAAACCTCCCCAAAATTTCACCGTGAAAAAAACAGACAAAATTGAGTAAAAACAATTTAAACATAAACACAACGTTGATGTCTGATTTTTCCACGTTCTATGAATTACATAGTATATTCCCTTAGACTAAAATAAAATATTTTTCCATTTCGGCATTTTACAAAGCTCTCCAATTCTAAAACAACTTAATATTTACCTCTTCGCCAGTAGTTTGCCTTAACTCAACCTTAACATCCGGAGATGTGGGTCTGCATGGTAAAACTGCTTCGGAGTGCTCGAGTACTGTTATCCCATATGACATTTCAGTTAACAGAGATAATACTTGGGCATCTAAAACTACTGATTTAGAACGAAGAATAATCGGAGAGCACAGGTTCGTTACCATATACGTAAATGTAGATCTTGGAAACTCGGGATAAATCATTGAAATCCGTGGTATTTTCGTGGCAATAATAATATCCAACGTCCAGGTAGGACGCATTACTGATGGTCAAAACGGATCCATAAGGGTATCCTCTATCAGGGGTCCTCGAGGATTCGATTGTGATGTTGGAATATTTGGGCAAAGTTTCTTCTGATGAATCAACTGCCTAAATAATTAAATATTATGTAATAAATCAGCACGAATATTTTGAACATACCGTATTATCAGGTGGGGTCCATGTTACGTAATTCTTCCCCGAACATCGTAAGGTAAAAGTTTGTGTTGCATTTATTACGTATTCGTCGCCTTCGGGAAATATTTCAGGTGGCGTCAAATCGTTTTGCCCTGAAAACAAAAAATAGCTGATTTAAAGGGCAATGACCGCATAAGGGAAATTTTACTTTTACTCGATTTTCTCTGTATAACCGAAATACGAAGGTACAGTTTATTATTTTGCAATAGAATTTGACCACAACCACAGTTTTCATCATTTTTCAAATGAAAACCTAATTGTGAATAATCGCACTGATTAGAAATGAAAATAACGTAAAATAAAAATCAAATAATGTCATTTCCGTTACATAGCATTAAGTTAATAATTAACCGTCATCTGAGGTAACATTTGCCCACTTTTTAGAATTTTTTTCTACTTCAGCATACATAGAGGAACAATTTCAATTTTTCGACGCTTTCAAACCCCGAAACAATTTTTTGAGAAGTCAGTGATTTTCTCAAGAAATACAAATGAAAGTAAGTGCATAAAAATAAAAATATCTACCTAAATAAAACAATCTTTTTCTGAAAGGAGAAGAAAATAATAGAAAAATTCATAAATACAATAAACCCTTCATAAAAATAATGAATTTCTTTCATTAATAGATACTATAAAATTTTTCATAAATATAATGAATTTCTGTTCATTGGTTGAAATTTTATTGATTTAATGCAACTTTCATTGAATTTTCATTGCATACATGACAGCTTTCGGTTCAGTGCAGGGTTACAAACAAAATTTTTTTGATTCCTGTCTTTGAACTTTTCAGATTAGGGGGTGAAGACCTTCCTTGTAATTTTTTTTTCTTGTGATTCCAATGTGGGATTCGGTTACAACTCAAGGCTAGGAATTGCTACAGCAGATTTGGTGATGTTTTCCTGAACAATCCATCCTGATGTGCAGGTCACACAGCAGGTTTGTCTAGTATTTTGCATTTGAGACATAGTCCAATTTAACTATAATTGTTGATGATAAAGAACAAATCCGTTTTCACACCACATCCTCTTCCTACAGAACCAAAATTTTTAATTTAAATTGCGAGGTGAAATAATCCTAAAATTTATTTAAAACATAATAGGCGCAATACAATTTTATTATCAGATTACTCATAATTAACCAAATCTTATTTTTAATTATTGTATCATTTTTTTCAGTATTTAATCATTTCAAATTTTAGTCGATTGCGGTTTTACTTTAATCAGTTCCACTATGAAAACAAACGAATAATCGCACAAATAAAATAAATTAAATGTTGTACCGTTGTTGTTGTTATTCGTAAGGACCAGCTAAATTCAGGTGTCTCATACTAAGTATTCACGTAGAATTTTAAATGAGGATGACTAAGTTATGACTATTATGCATGAATAGTCGTGTCACACTTAGTGTACTTGTTCTCGAATAAGTAAAGAATGTGATTAATGCATTCTTTTATTACAATATACAATAAAAAATAAAAAAATTTACAATTATCCTTGATTGACAACCACAGCAATGGATTGGCGAGGTGGCTGGTTGAGTTGCAGATTGAAAATTCTGCATCTTAGCTTTCCCAGTGAGATACCCGTTCAAGAGGAAATAGTAGCCTCGCATGCTTCCAAAATTTATTTATATTATACAATTTCTGGAAAAGATTTTTTCTTTTTTAACATGGAAAACAAAGATTTAAACACAATTTGTGTGTAAAAATATTAAATTATGTTAGGATTTTCCGTTATAAATACGAACGTAAATGTAAAATGATACAAATTTAACTAGCCAACTATTTCCGATACCTAATCAGTTGTTGAGTAGGTTTGGCTTCCTTCTGGATAAAATTCAAATTATAAAATTATAGACAATAAACAGCGATTACTACAACAATGTTCTTTATAGTAAACAGAATATGTTTTTTAATAAAATAAAATTTCAGGTGTCAAGGTAACTTTTCAATGAAAAATTATAAAATATTACAACAAATATTTGATTTTCCAAAATTTGAAAGATATAAAAATATCGATAACATCAATATTAATTTATAAATACTTGGAATTTTTTATTTATCTCTTAAATTTCCCAATGATTTAACTTCGTATTAAATAATAACAGACCAATTGATTTAATCTTATTATATAATAATTACACCTATTGGATAATTTAGGTTATAAATCTTTAAAAATTTGGAGAGTGACACGACCTTGCGGGCTTTAGGCCGCACCACGTTTCCGTTTTCCCTGCTTTCAATCAATTTTTGAAGTTCTACCTGTATGTAACAATTTATTATTTCCAAGAAAAGATAAAAACAGTTTATTAAATTATTATAGATATTATTTCTACGAAATTAATTTATACTGAAATGTCAAGTGTGATATTAATAATTATTTAAAAATTGACAAATTATAGCTATATATTTAATTTGCTTTTCTCAATTTATATTTTTAATTTTAACTCAAAGCAAAGTTCTTTCGAAATTCTACTTATTTTTTCCAATCAAATTGACACTTTTTGTGTTTGAATTTTGAATAAAAAAATATTTAAATTTTGACTATGCGTGTTTCTGACTCAGCAGTGATTTGCTATTGTCGTTTATCAAATCCAGAGAAAAATTTGGGTATATAATCGCATTTCGTGGAACTGCAAGTAATATTAACTTGTTATGATAATAATTAATTTATTTGGAATTATTAAATTGATCTGAGAATTAAAAAAATTTCCAATACAGTAAATTTTACAAATGTAATATATTCAAAGTTGTCCGAAACGTCGGATAATTAAATTGTTTCAATAGATCTACTATATAGTATATCTCAATTAATTTTTATTCAGAATATAAAATAATATAAATATTATATATTATTTATAAATATTGTAATTTATATGAAGCTACTTAGTGTATTTCTGAATAATTAAATTTCTTAATTATTTAAATATTTATTCCATATAATATCAGCATTTATTTACAATAATTGTATGATCTTCCATTTAAAATATAAAATTTAAGATACAGCCCTCTCCCCATTTGCATGAAAGCTTCCAATTTTGCTTTTTTTTGTATTTATGTATATTTGAAATTGTTCGAAACAGTTTCGATAATTTCGTTTCGGATTTTTATCTGTCTCCAATCTTAAGTTATAAACAAATATATAAATTTTTTCCAAAATTAAAAAATGAAGAATATTTTTGTTTTAATTTTCATTGCTATTCTACTTGGACGAAGAAAGTTAGGTTGTGATTTCAACGAGTTTTCAAAATTCCTCCAACTTTATCGATGTTAACTGCGACAGTTTTGACATGAAATGATAATTTTATTTGTTTTCTTCTTATCGTGAATGTACACTCTGCCAAGCTAGGGTTCTTATCTTATCACTACTACAAATTCATTAACTTGTAAAACTATTAAACTCAAATTAATAATTTATTTTTGCAGCATTGACTTTGCGGATAGAAATCTTAAATAAATCTGTCACATATCAGCGGCGTATCAATATTGTGCGTACGATAGGTCTCGAAAGAAAATAATGGGAAACCCAATAAAAGTGACCTCGACTACTGAAAATAATCAATATGGAACCAAAATTTTCAGAAAAAAAAAGACAATTATTGCGTAAATTGTTTAGGGTTGGTAAATAAAATATTTCAACGACAGAATCATCTATCGTGATTAAATTTCATCATTATCTCAGAGCATCGCGCGAATAATGTAATTAAATGGTTTATTTAATGAATTCGTTGCGTGTTTATGACCGCAGAATTCGATTGCAAAATTTATTTATTAAATTGGCTGGGTTGGGGGCTAATTCAATTACGCACTTCGCGCTAAAGAAATCGAATGTGAGTAATTAGTGGGCGTTTAACACGACCCAGACAAGAATTAATATTATCATAATTAGTTTCAAATTCAGCAACTTGCTTTTAAGTTTATTATTCTAGTAAGTGTCACCGGCAAGCTAATGGGTTTATAAGTGGTTTACTATTTTAGCTAAGCAAAAAAAAATTAAATTAATTAGTTAAGTCAACAATAAATATCAAACGAACCAATAATTTACATAATTAGCAAAGGTCAGAAGTCAGTGGAAATTAGCACTTGCTATAGCGCTCACTGCGAAGATCATTAAAAAAAATATGATTCAACCGAATAATATTTTTAGTTTATTTATTGTAAACTTGTAAACATAAAATAATGGATGTAATCATTTTGACGCAAGATATGTGTGTGGCATAATTCCCAAGTGGATATTTCGGAATTTGTATTGCTGTAATTATCAAGCTGCTACGAATAAACGGTTTGAAATTTAACTGCGTCAAATAATTATTAAATTAAAATTTAATAACTTAACGCCTCAAATTTGAGAGAAAAATGAAAACTGTAAAAAAAAATTGAAGATTTTCATCCTTGTTCAGCCCCCAGTATGCTAATATATAAATTCAACATTGATTCAACTTTATCTGATATCTTTAATTAGTCAAATTATCGATTTTAATGTGAGATGAGAGAATGTTTAAAATAAAAAAGAAATGCCTGTCACATTACACAAGAAAAAATCCAAATTAAAGTTTCACGTGCTATGTAACAGCTTCTTTACTGTATTACAAGAAAAATGTGAGAAAGTTATTCCATTATAATTTGTTAATGGCCCAAACCTAATTACTTTAGATTGAACATTGAAGGTCACGATTATGTAAAAATTCTTAAATTTAGCTGTTCATTTTGGTAAAATGTAATTGTTTTATTTAATCGCTTCCTAAACATTCCTCCTATCGGTGGAATATAAGTACCGTCTATTATATATTGCCTATCTACCTGAGATACACCAGGTTTTTGCGTTTGGATGGATCGCTGATATATCCACATCCTGTACATCCCAATTTGTATAATATAGCTGTTTTTGTATATTTTTTGATATTGCGTTTAGACCATATAATTGAATATTGTTGCGACGTTTGTATGAAATTAATTTCATACTTAAGTTTTGTTAAATTTAACGAATTAATTTAAATAATTTGCAAAGAAGGTTGCTTGAATTACCTAATTAAATTATCGACCTTGTTAAGGTGGGACCGTACTACAAATCAAATTTTATCGGTCATGTTTACCTCCTGTTTTGTTGGTTTTTATGTTTGAAACTTTTCATTTACAAAACACGTAAAGATATTTTTTTTCTGAAATTCCCCGAGGTTAAATTTAATATCGTTATTAATCAGAAGCCTTTTTACGCTCGAGTACAATAATATATTGTTTGTCTTTCATGCATTTAAAATAAATTAAATTCAGAAACAGCACTTGAATAAGGACAAATAAATGATTAACCAATATGAGTATACCATTGGTGTATTAGACATTTAATTCTGTCAATATTAAGATTATTTTTAATAGGTACATAAAATAACAAAAATGTTTAATAATTTCTATTTTTGGAAACAGAATAATAAAATTTATTCCCGATTAAAATGCTCCACAAATATGCGTATAGATAGAATTTTGACTTTTTTTGGAAAAATTTTGAAAATACCAAAAACAGCTCACCAAAATGTTATATTTCATTAAAACTAATAATTAATTTATAACGTGAAATTCCGAAGGTTGTTCGGTTGGTTATTTGTTTATTTTTAATTTATTGGTACCACATTTGGCAATGTTGAAAACAATTTATTTGTAAGTTTATTAGAAATTGTCACCTGCGTACATACATGTGTAATTATCGCAAAATAAAGGAAAACAACTTTTAAATTTCAAAAGATCGAGTGAAAGTTGAAAATTTCCATTACTGGAATGAAGTGTATTTCGTAATTGCATAATCTTACCGTGCGCATAATATCCTAAGAGTAATATAATTAAAATAAAACTAAAATTGTTGATCACATCCATAACACTGCAATTGAAAAACAAATTTACTGACGCATTCTTTTTAAAACCGAGTCCGTTCGTCACGACAATATCACATACACTAAACGGAAGGCGTAACTTTTACTCTTGTTTACTCAGTGATTCTTGAATGGTGATATTCGGATTTATGGTATTATCAGTAATCCATGGTAGAACTGAATGAGTCATTTCAAATCACTTCAAGCCTCCAGCTATAGGTAACTTTTCAAGTTGCGACCAAGTTAGTCATTGATCTTAGGTGAAAAGGAAAATTATAATTATTATTCCGCATTTTTTTTCAAAATTTACTGCAATCAAAATAATTTTGGGAATTCATTTAAAACCAGCAGTAATTACCTTTTATCATTTTAATGACACAATCAATCGTGACATTTTCATGATATTTAGCGTAGCAGTTATCGCAAAAAAGAGTTATTTTAAGTAGTGCGCGTTGAATTTTTTTAAAATTATTACTCATTGTTGCCAGTTGCTCCACCTATTGGTATCCAAAAAGAACTGAAAAACAGAAAACTTTCTAAATTATAAGCTATTATATATAATAAGTTCAGATTGAACCCAATTTTTTGAATTTAAATATCAGGGTAAAGTAGCAGCGTGGGTTTTTGAGAAAAACGAGTTCGAATTAAAAAAAAATTCAAATATTTTTTTTGTTCTATGTATTTTTTTTTCAATGATGCGAGGTGGTACAATTTAAATGGAATTAAGTAAAATACATCATAAACAAAATTTGTGGTAAATAAAAGAGAGCAATGAGATTCTTAACCTGGGTCTTAGACATAATATTACTTTAACTTACCTTTGCTTATTTACTGATTAGTTTCTAATAAATCAAAAATCAATTATAATGAAATTACAATAATTATTCTAGATAAAATAAAAAACAATAAAAGGAGTTTTTGATGTAAAAAATAAAGAGTAAAAATCTTAAGTAATAAAAATTGGCAAGTATACCTTAAAAAGTGAAATAAACTTTGAAATTTATTGAAAAATTGAAATAAGCCTATTTTAGATGTAATAAAAATTGGAAAAATATAAGTGCTTCATTTGCGATAAAATGTTAACAAAATTAATATTAATACGATAATGATGAGGACAGGTAACCCCACGATAATGATAATGTAGATGAAATTAAAAGCTGGTTTATCTGAAAACAGGAGGTAGAAAATTTTCTAAATGACGTTTGCTTGCTTACTTTTGAATTCCAACCGCGCTTCTCTTTGGACTGAACCAATTTTGTTGGATGCTTTGCAAGTGTAAGTGCCTTCATCTTCAAAGTCGGTGTATTTGAAAATCAAGACTTGGTTATTCTGAGCCAATTCCATTTTATTTTTTGGCCGAGCTTCAAGAATTTCTTCTCCGTTCTTAAACAGTAACTTTGGAGTGCTTGCAGCAATTATTGTTGTGTGGTTCTTACCTTATACCAGATTATGGTAGGTTTTGGGATTCCCCGCGCAATGCATGTCAATTCCAGCCGTGATGGTGACATCATAGTTAAATCTGTGTTATTTAGATTCGTTAATATGAATGAGGGCTTTTCGGAATCTGAAATATCAATGTGAGACGAATGTTGCGAAATTGATTAAATTATTTACCTCGAACGGTAATAATGACGGTATCGTTGAAACTGATGTCAAGGTTGGTTTTATTTTCAACCACGCACAGGTATTTTCCGGAATCGTTGTAGGACACTTTCGGGATGGTCAGGGTAACTTTATTGGAGTACTCGGTTGAACCTTTTTCTATGTGGTAATCTACGATGACTGTCGTAAACAAGAGGCAATATGTTTTATTTTAAACTTACGGTTATCGTTTTCCAATAAAATTGTATCCCTGTTAACCTGTTTATACCATTTTAAGTCGTTTGTATAGTTGTAGTGCGATGCAGCACAATAAATGGTTAAGTCTTCTCCAACGGCAACTGGATATCGTGAAACTTTGTTCTCTATCTCAACTGTGTCTTCATCTAAACCCCATATGCCAAAACCATTTTTAACGTCTGAAATGGAAAATCTAGATAAATGTGCAGGAAGGAGGGCTGAAGCAAACCTGTTACGAAAAATCCTTTGTAAACTTCATCGCTACCTAGAGAGTTACTGGCAGTACACAGAACGTAGCCGGTGTGGTTTGCAGTAATATTTATATAAGCCGTTTGTAAAAGTCCCCTAGTATCAACTCGATCTGATGATATCTGTAATTTAAATTTAAAACACTAAAATAAAACCTGTAAACTTGAAATTGTCTAATTACATGGGTGTAGTTGCAGCCTCTGTCCAAACAGGGCTTATAGAACCAATTTATAGTTGCTTCTGGGTACGCAGCAACCTTGCATCTTATGATGCTGGATTCATGGATTTTATGAAAATTTTTCATTTGGATATCAACGCTTGGTTTATCTAAAAGAAAGCATTATCCATTGTCAACAGATTTATTCATGGAAAGGAAATACCTATGACGTCTAAAAACAATTTGATAGTTTTTTCCTCAAAATCGTTTATAGCTGTAAGTTTGTAGTAACCCCGATCAAATAATGTTATATTGTTAATTTTTAGAAAAGCATAACTTCCACTTTCGTTTACGATTATATATTTTGAATTGTCCTTTGACGTCCGCCCAGATTGAATTTCGTTGTTCTTATTGTCGTACCATATCAGTTTGGGTATAGGATGTGCATTAACATCGATACGCCACTGCACACTAAGTTCTTCCGCTTTAATTGAAATATTATAAACTCCATATTCTTCAGTAAGATTTATGAAGTGTTCCATTTGGTCATAAACTTTTATAAATTTGGTATCGTTGTTTACGTGGAACGCGTTTCTAACTATGCAGGTGTACTCTCCTTGATCGGCAAGCGTAGAATTTTCAATCTCTAAGGTTCGAAAATATCCGTCGTCATTTTTTGTTTTGGTCGAATTACTTATATTTATGTGATGACTCTGTAAAAAACGAGATAAACAATGCGTTATGTCTTAATATTGATAATTACTGGTATTCCATTTTTATTTGGCACATCCCAATCCATCTCAAATGGCAGACTATACCGGAGTGTACATTTCAGCTTCAGTTTTTGTCCAACGATTGTGTGTCCATCGGATATTTCCTCCAATAATGGCTTAGCTATTGAATAGGTTATTTCTAAAAAAATTAAATCTCATTAAAAAGTCACAGTGAAACTGTAGGAAACAATTAATAAAACATAGTTTAGGTGACACTGAGACTACAGATAACATGAAATATCTACGATAATAAATTAAATTATTCATCCCCGTCAACATTCGTTGTTACCGAAGCTTTTCGCGTTCGGTCGCCACTCTTGTTTCCTCTTCCTTGAGGCATTTCATCATTTAGTTCCGCACTACTTTATTTATTTCTGTACGTCCAGTTTTAATATTGTAAATATTTTGATATTTTAAATTAATAGTTATTAAATAATCACATACGCTTAACAGTGAGTAAAATGTAAACTTGTAGGTCTTCATCGCCTCGGGAAAATATACAGTTGTACAACATACTATCATCATCTGATGTAATTGCGTTTATTGTGTAACCTTTCTTGGGATCGTAAATTACGGACTTTCCAAATTCGTCTTCTATGTTTAATGGTACCTACTCAATCACACCTGGTTATTAAATATTTTCAAAATAAGTATGTCTAGTTTTCATCGTGGATAAACCAGACAATAGTATAATTTTAATGAAAATATATTATGCTTAACATTGATGTCTGATTTTTCCACGTTTTCCTAAGCTTTTACAAATCTCCTAATTCTAAAGAAACTTAATATTTACCTCTTCGCCAGTAGCTACCATTAACTCAACTTTAACATCCGGAGATGTAGGTCTGCATGGTAAAATTGCTTCGGAGTGCTCGAGTACTGTTATCCCATATACCATAACAGTTAATAGAGATAATACTTTGGGATCTAAAACTATTGATTTAGAACAAGGAATCTTCGGAGTAAACTGGTTCGTTACCATATACGTAAATGTAGATCTTGGAAACTCGGGATAAATCATTGAAATCCGTGGTATTTTCGTGGCAATAATAATATCCAACATCCAGGTAGGAAGCATTACTGATGGTCAAAACGGATCCATATGGGTATTCACTATCAGGGCTCTTCGAGGATTCAATTGTGATGTTGGAATATTTGGGCAAAGCTTCTTCTGCTGAATCAAGTGCCTAAATAATTAAAAATTATGTAACAAATCAGCACGAAGATTTTTAATATACCGTATTATCTGGTGGGGTCCATGTTACGTAATTCTTCCCCGAACATCGTAAGGTAAAAGTTTCTGTTGCATTTATTACATACTCTTCACCTTCGGGAAATATTACAGGACCCGTGACGTCGTTTTGACCTGAAAATAAAAATTAGCTGATACTTTTATTCGATTTTCTCTGTATTATTCTTTTATTTACGAGTTAAACGATTATTAATTACACGTTTCGGCCTACTGAGCCATAATCAATTTATCAAAGTTTCAAGTTTAAGAAAAAACAATATAAATTAACATATTACCAATAAAAACCAAGATCAACGATGTTAATCAGCATGATAATACAAATAACATTGCAAAAACTTGGAAATTGGAATTTATTATCTGTTAAATTTCCCAATGATTTGACTGTATAAACAATAATAATATTGTAATCGAACCATAATTAAGTTAATCACATTATATTAAAACCCAGGTTTTCCCGTACGTAAGAACCCTAAATTGGTTAATATTAAGTTGACAACTCTGAAAATTAAGATATTACGGGAGAGTAGACAATCCAGTTTAAAAATTTTTCACCATTACTTAATAAAATGTAAATATCCCATTCTCGCCAAATTTGGGGGCCGAATAATAGAATTTAGAATAAGAATACCGTAAATAATACTTACTACCAGTATGAATTAAAATTTGTTAAAATTCTTGTTAAGTCTCCAGTATGCTAATAATAATTAATAATTAAAATATTTATAATTAACGATGATAATCTGCTTTATTTTTAATTTGTCTGATATCTTTAATCAGTCTAAGTAACTTTAAAATTTAACTATTTGTTTTGGCAAATTAGAAAAAAAAAACTCTGTAATTTCGCGTTTTCAGGTCAAAATACATTAATTTATAGGTTGCGCCGGTACGCACCTCGGAATCTGTGATATTGTGATATTTGTACAAAATTT
Organism: Cantharis lateralis; assembly: GCA_963170105.1. Classification (NCBI taxonomy): domain Eukaryota; kingdom Metazoa; phylum Arthropoda; class Insecta; order Coleoptera; family Cantharidae; genus Cantharis; species Cantharis lateralis. The sequence continues at coordinate 4,113,654 of OY720627.1, forward strand.
TTGTTTAAAGTTTCGTTAAATTTTACCAATTTTTGTATAATAATCTTACCGTGAGCATAATAACTTAAGTGTAATATAATTAAAATGAAACTAAGATTTTTCATCACATCCATAACAGTTCAATTGCAAAACAAATTTACTGATGTGTTCTTTTCAAAACCAAGTCCGTTCGTCACACCAAAATCACATACACTAAACAAAAGATGTAACTTTTAATCTTGTTTACTGATTGCCGAATTGTGATATTCGGATTTATGAATGTATGTTTACACAAGTAGGGATTTAATTATTACAGCAAGTAACGGATTTAGTTAAACATGGCATCCGTAGATTGGAGCTAACGTACGTTACGTTACGTTAATTTACGTCTGAATAAATCAACCAATTATAGGCTCAATTTGATTCTTTGAAAATAGTTAATAAAACATAAACATAACATTTTTTTATTTCACAACGAAGAAATGAGCCTAAATGGGGGGGGGGGCGAAACGGATCATTAGTTTGGGTCGTAAAAAATAAAAACATGGAACCTCATATAAATCTGTTTTTAAGCTTACATTGATCCGATTCGCCTCGATAAATTATTCTTGTGGTATAAATAATACAACAACCAAAACAAGAAGTGAATATTTAATATAATTTTCTTTTACAAACATACAAAAAGCGACTAAACCATAGTATGCATCACTGGAAAGAACTTTCTTCGTTTATTTTAAGCTGGAGTGATGAGCGAGCGATTGACGGTTTTTCTCTTAACTTCTGTAATTTATTACAATAGTGGAAATCGGAAATACGACAGGTTGTTACTTACATTCTTTTTTTTGAACGTTAATTTGAGTGACATTACTACAACAAGTGCAACAACAAAAAGCACTATTACCGCTGCAATGAGAATACTGTAGGTGTAATCGAACTTTTCCGGTTTATCGAGCGGTGAAGTTTGATCGTCTACAGATTGTGCTGAAAAAGTAAATGTGCTCAGTGATACACAGTAAAAGCTCGTTTATTAGGTATAGCTTCCGTAGAAAATATGAACTGGCTATTACTACATATAGTAATATACATACGTATGCAGTCTTTTAGAGTGGGAGTCCATTGGCCATTTTTACCAGAACAAGAGAACTGAGTTTCATGCACTGAACTAAAGTTGTATCCACTATTGCAAATCAGTGTTAACATACTATGTGGAGGTACTGCATATTCAGGTTTGTACTCGAATTTTTCTTTTTGGTTCATCAAAACATATTTACCATTTTGTGGAAAACTGGGAAGTTGACAGTTTTGCCTAAGAAAAGTAAACAGTTTCGTATAATAAATTTGGAGCGACGCGACGTCACTTACATTATTTGATTATATTCTAGATTTTTTTCCAAAAATTCTATGTGTTCCGCTATTGACGTATATACGCCATAATAGTTAAAATCACATACTTTGTCCAATCCTGGTAGATTTGAGCCAATGCCTGCTATATAATATCGATCATTAAATATACTTTTGAAAATTAAACCCTCTCCACTGTTCTTTCGACATAATCTCCCTAAAAATTACTGTATAGTTGATTTTAACCAAATATGAAGTTCTTTGAACTAACCAAAATTTTGGTTGGCACCGCAGATTTTATCAAATGTAATATATATTGCTATGCTTTCTGGCACATTTGTGCGACATTCGTTGTATGGTACAAATAAAAGCGGTATTTCTTTTAATGTTGTGGTATCATTGGTATAATTCCAACTGATTACCTAAAAAATTATATTAGGATTTTTTATAACTGTTTGTATGTATATTATTTCATTTAAAAACTCACAGATCCATTTTTTTGAAAATAAGCTTCCTTGTGAAAATTCATACATACGGGCTGTACAAAACTGGATGGTACGAAAGGATCCGTTAAAATTAAAATTGCCAGATCAAATTCATATATACCCACAGTTCCCTGGTATCTATTTCGTACCACTATATTATTTACCTAAAAAACAATATAATATAAATTTTTAACTTTTGATTTAGACCTACTCGTGAACTTTGCTGAAATTTATCTCGTTTGTCCAAAAATGCAGGATAATATTTTCCTGCACCTACTAAAATGTCGTCAGAATCCCCTTCGTGTATAATACAACGTTGTGCTAAAATATTATTTTTACTGCAAGCTTAATTTTTTTTATACAAAATTACATACCAGTTAAGACTAAGTTCATAGCAATTAATGTTCCCGAACATAAAATTTCTTGAGTACTGCTGTTATAAATTCCTACATGCCAGGGATAATCCAGAAGTAAATTATCATTTTGTTCATTCCATTGGTTGAAACTTTCTTTGGGACGTTTTTTCCCACAAACTGTATTACAGGAATAAGTAGATTAAAAAAAGAGATTTCAGTACAAATTAACCTACTAGGATAACAGTTGGGTATAGGCCCATCCCAACTGCCTTCCCTGCAAAACCGATTTGGATTTTTATGTATAGTAGGTTCTTCATAAAACTCATTACAGGATAGAATTGCTTTTGTTCCTTCAATCGGAGTGAGGCAATTGTCTAAAATTTCGTCATCGTATTTGCAAGTAAAATTGGTAGTTCGAGTGGCTATCAGCGATGGACAGGCAGCTGAAATAATATTTAAGCGGATATAAGAAATCTGTGGGTAACATAAATAATATTATCTTACCATAGGAATAATAGCACATTAGAAATAAAACAAATAATATATAACTACATAATTGGTAGATCATTATGCTCCAAATAATAGAAAACAATTAAATACTGCAACCGTTTGTATTACATAATATACTTAAAAATAGAAAATGTGGTTTAGATCCAGATTTCCTGTGATAACTCCCGACTACTTCATAAATATAACAGTTCGGTAAAATTTAATTAAAATCCAGTGGAATCGTGAAATTATAAAGAATTAAGAATAAAAATTATATAATTGTAAAAAAGTTAATCATAAATTAAATGGAGAGCAAAAAGTCTTAATCCGGGTCTTTACACATATGTATTACTTTTACTTACCTATGTTTATTAAGTGATTAGGATTGAGAATAAAAGAAATTTAAAAACAGAAAATTTTATTATGAAACTGTAAACTGGAGATTAGCTACAAATGTATACTTTTTATACTAGAATCTATTTCTTCCTCATTCGATCCTTTATCAGGCAGATTGATGGGTGTCATATTAAAATTTCCCGAAGATCCAGCTTTCGGAATACTTCTATTTATGTAATTGTTTGAAAACGATCTTTGTTGAATATTAGCCTGACTCAATATTTCTATGTAATCCTTTTGACCTTCGTTTAATCTTTGAGTATTGATAGCAAAGTATGGATCATTTAAATCAATGTAATGCTGCAAAGAAAACAATACAATTTTTTTTTTATTAAAACGCAGATGGACAGTACTTACTTGTCGAACATTTTCTTCTAGTAGTAATCCAACTAAACCGGCCAATTTGTTAAAGGATGGTCTCGATGATGGGTCAATATTCCAACAGTCGGACATGATATTGTACCTAAAACCGAAATTATTATCGAGTTAAACCTAATGGATAACATACATTACAATTCTTTTGGAGCAAATAGTGGCGAATCCATTCTATATCCTTCCAATAGTTTATTATATAACTGATCAGCTTCCATACCCGGATACGGAGTTTCAGCAAGTGAAAAAATTTCCCATAATACAATCCCGTATGACCAAACGTCGGATTGAGTTGAGAAAACTAAATCTCGAATGGATTCAGTTGCCATCCACTTAATTGGTAATAGACACTATAATGAAACATAATTTTTGTTACCAACATCAACTTTTATCCGGAAAAACCTTACATCTTTATGTTTTTTATAATTAGAATTCAGGTATATTTTTTTTGATAAGCCAAAATCACATATTTTTACGATATTATTTTCAGATAAGAGTATATTGCGCGCTGCCAAATCACCATGGATGACCTAAAATATTTTGCTAATAAATGAAGATGTGAAAGCTTAACCTAACCATTCTGGAAGATAAGTACTCCATTCCTCGGGCAATTTCGAATGACCACGAAATTAGATCCTTGGTATATAACGGCTTAATGTTTTTGCTATGTTTGAATTTCAGTTCAGGTCGGCTTCTTTTGTTGTGCGTTTGTTGTGCTGAACTTCTGACACTGAAAATAGGAATATATTATAAATTACAGTTGTAATCCGAAGACGCTTTTTTTACCTTGCATTACTGGAAATGGACGAAATGTTATCAAAATCTTCAAGATCAAACGAATAATCAATGTCTCCAGTTACACTATCAATTTGGTTTACATAATTGGGGCGATTGTGACGTAAATAATTACATAAGTTTCCAAAAGGGCAATATTCTACTATAACAAATAATTTTCCTAAAAAAGATAATAATATATTTCTGAATTTATTATTAATTTTGGTGTTTTCCACTAACTTTTTGTAATATTTTGAGTACAGGCTCCAAGTAAATTTACTACATTTAAGTGTTGCCCTAAATGAATCATAATTTTTAGTTCCGATATTAAGGTTTTTATTTGAACATTATCCACAACGTCTTTGACCATTTTGACAGCTACTTTGGTTTTCTCTTCATTGGCGTTGATTCCAAAAGCATATGCTTCTCTCACAATTCCAAAAGCTCCCGAACCTAACTGTTTGCCCAAATCCAGTTTATCAATTGGAAATTCGTAATTGTAGTTATAAGGCAGCAATTCTGCCTGATCACCAATATCCAACTCTGGGTTAAACTTTTTAAGATCGCCATACTGAAAATTGTCCAATCCAATTAATTTCAGTTCCTCGTTCAATTCCTGAAATGAAACTGATAAAACTGATAAATTATTTGAAATTGATTTTACATACTCCCTCTCTCTTGAACTTTACCCTTAACACTATCACTGCAACTAGCGCAATAACAAACAGGACTACTATGGCTGCAATGAGAATGGCGTTCACGTAATTGAAACCTGAGGATTTGTCCAAAGGTGAAAGTGTTTGCTCGTCTGGCAGTTCTTCTAAAAATTTAATCTCAGGTTATGAGTTTTGCATAAAAGCATACGTACTGGTACATCCTCCCAGAGTAGGATTCCAGTGTCCAAATTTTGAACAATAGAAGTCGCTTGAACGAGGTGAACTGATATTAAATCCATCGAAGCACATCAATGTTAACTCAGTATATGGAGGTACTTCTTGTCCAGGTTTATACAGTTTAGTTACGTGTGACTTATTACTGTCGCTATTATTCATGAAAACATATTTACCATGTGGTGGAAAGTCTAGAAGATGACAGCTGTGTCTAGAAGAAAAAAACCAAGTCATTATGGACAGTTGTAGATGCTGTAGAAGACTTACATTGTCTGATTACTTTCCGTGTAGTTTCTAAGAAAGTTTCTATGGTAGGAAATCGAAGTAGATATGCTGATTTGGTTTGGATCACATGTTATTGCGTCTTCATCTGTTGTTGGAATCCAGCTAACAATACCTTTTATGTAATATCGATCCAATCTTGGATTCTTGAAGATTAAACTTCCACCAATTTCGCTGTTGCATATAGTTGTTTCTGAAATAAATACCTATAGGTATTAAAATGTATTGCAATACACAACTAACCGTTTTCTGAAGTAGCTCCGCATATTTTATCAGGTGTAACGTATTTTCTAAATTTCTCTTGTATTTTAGTGGAGCAATTACTATTTGGGAGGAACAAAACTTTAATTTCTCTTAATGCTTCAGAAAGTGCTTCACCGTGATCTTGGAATGACAAACCCCAACCGGTTATCTAAAATACAAAAAACCAATATCTGCTCAAAAATCTACTTCTTACCACGGCTAAGCTCATTGTTTGAAAATCATGATTTATTACAATTAACATAGCAATAAAACTTACTATGCCAATGTCTTCTAAAAATACATTGTGGGGTAATTTGTTATAATCTATACATATAGGCGTTACCACTGGCGACGGCAAAAAAGAATCTTTTAAAATTACAATTGCTATATCAAAAGCAAACCAAGTATCATTTCCATGATATTCCTCGGGAATCTCAATGCTTTGTACCTGTGAAGTAATTTGAATTAAATTCTTTTTGCTAATGTATTTCACTAACCGTACTTCTGAAAATTGAGCAAATTTATCTCTGTCGTCGTCGTATCCATTATAATATTTTCCCGAAGCAACCAAGAGAGTTTCCAGCAAATTGTTGTCAACGTAGTAGAAAACACAATGTGCGGCTAAATTAATTAAAAAAATTATAGTTATTCAATCAATCAGAAGATGGAGAAGATTAGAGTAAATCTTTAATTTAAATAAATTTTTAGATGGTACAACTACCGCAGTTTTGTATAAACTGAAAACTTATGCGAGCAGGCACCTGCATTCCCCACAGTTTGCAATGGGTGGCTAACCATTATGGTTACTACATACCAGTCAAAATTATGTTCATCTCTATTATTGTTCCTCCACATAGAAAATGTTTTGTATTGTTATAAATTCCTACGTGCCAAGGATAATCTGGAAGTGCGTTTTCGTCATTTGAACTGTTACTGAACCGTTTTTGACCGCAAACTATATATTTTTAATAACAATTAGAGTTAGCTTTATTGAAGTCATGGTAATTACTTAGATAACAGTTTGATATAAGGTTATCCCATCCGTCTTTCGTGCATGTCCGGTTTTGATTATTTTCTAACGTAGTTTCTTCATAAAACTGATTGCAAGATATAACTGCTTCTGTGCCCTCTACTGGATTGATGCAATTGTCTAATGTTTTGTTATTATATCTGCATGTGAAAGTTGTACTTGCACTGGATATTAATGATTTACAAGACCCTAGAAAAAATAAGCCAATTATTATAAGTTATTTCCGCCATGATCGGACTTTCAGGGCCTGCAGGCCAAACCCACAGGCGAAGAATGAGTGAACAATACATCTCAAACATCATCAAGGTTCTACTAATATTTCACCAAAAAAAGTAGACGACCTTCAATATCTACATAATGGTATTAAAACAAAAATTGTATTTACAACTATAAATTTTGTTTATCTATTCATATTTTTTCACACATTAAAAAAAATAGTTCTGCATAAAATGATAAAGTGATTGCAGTGTATGTAGTTCTACTTCAACTTACCTGCAGTGGAATTTTCAGACGCCCAAATTGGTTGGACAAGCAGTAAAAGAAATATATGATAATTTGATAACATTGTTGATTTTGAAAGTGGGAAATTGTTTTTCTTTTAGAAATACTGCACTGTTTACCATAGTGAGGAAAACACTCGTGGAATGAAACTGATTATATTATTTCCTTCCCATAGGAAATAATAGAATTGTTAATTTATAAATAATGTTAATATTAATTATATAACAATATATTATAATATAACAACGAACTACAGTGCATCTTTAAATTTAGACTGGAAGGATTTTGCAAAAAAAGGATAATAACTTTTTTTTTTTTAATAAGATTCTTAAGAAATACAATAATACATAAAGAAAGTTGATTCAAGATCTGTTAATTTTGCATCTAATTTTACTAAATTATAGACCGGTTTTGAATGTCCGAGTTTTTCAAGAAATTCGGGTGATTTCCAAGAAATTCACGGAAGTTTCGTGGAATTCCGAGGACTTTCTGAAAATTCCGTGATATCATGATTATATTTATTTAATTAATAAATTTTGAATTTGAACTTTCTTTCTGCAGGAAAGTTGGCATAATTGTCCCTTATTTGGCTTTTCTTGACTCTCAGGTTAATATTACGAACCAGAAATGGATTACCTAACAAATAAATGTTAATCGCAAAGTGCATATTTTAGGCATTCAGCATGTGATCATTTTTCCAGTTTTTTTTTGTTTGATTATTAAATGCGGTAAAAACCAACGTCTTCCAACTTTGAGATCTAAATATGAGTTAGTTACAAAGTGTAGTGTGTTTAAGAAGACGATACCTAAACAATAATATCCTATTTATTTTACTAATCGACAATGTTGCCCAATTATTACAAAATATTTATAAAAATTACGATTTTGTTTGTTCAACTGATTCAAGCATTTGCTAATACAACCAAAGGTAAGTTACAGTAAAAATCAAATTATTTGTAAAAACGAAAATTTAACATTAAACTGTTTTGACCTGCCTTATACCATTTAATTCGGATTGCTTATAAAGCAATTTAATTATAAGTAGCGGAGCTATGCGGATGCTGGCTCACTTGCATTTTATCGATAAAATATTAATACTTCTATTAAAATATTTCAGGTTCTTGTAAATCCTTAATTTCCAGTACAAGCACCAGATTTACCTGCAAATATAATAACACAATTTTGCACAATTGTACCAATCCAATGGAAGGTACAGAAGTATTTATATCTTGCAACCAGTTGTACGAAGAAGATAGCTTAGAAAATAATCCAAACCGTTTATGTACTGAAGACGGGTGGGATAACTTTATACCAGAATGTTATCTAAGTAATTTATTATTTTTACTACCAAAAGGAACAAAAAATTTATAAAATATTTTTTTTGCTAGTTTGCGGTAAAAAGCGGACTGAAACGCTTTCTAACGGTTCAGGCAGCCAAGAGACACTTCTAGATTATCCATGGCATGTAGGAATTTACAACAATACGAAACATTTTCTCTGTGGAGGAACAATAATCGAGATGAACATAGTTTTGACTGGTATGTAACAGTTCACATTTAAAATGTTAATAACTTTTTTTTTTAAATTAATGTAGCCGCACATTGTGTTGCCCAATACGCTAATAACAGTTTGCTTCCAACGCTTTTCGTTGCTTCTGGAAAATATTACAATGGATATAACGACAAGAGAGATAAATTAGCTCAATTTTCCGAAGTAAAATTAAAAATTAGAAAAACAACTAACATTTTAAGCCAAACTGTTTTTCAGGTTCGAACAGTTGAGATTCCAGATGAATATCGGGGAAATAATACCTTTTTTGGATCTGACATCGCAATTTTGATTTTGAAAAATTCTTTCTCTCCGTCTTTGGTTGTAATGCCCATATGTATAGATTTTCACAGATTACCTCACCATGTATTTTTCGAAGATAAAGGCCTGGTAAGTTAAAGTTACTGCTTTAACTTAACTTAAAATATATTTCATTCCAGATAACTGGTTGGGGTTCTTCATTACATGGCAAAGGGTTGTCTGACGAATTAAAGGAAATAGAAGTTTTACATGACTCAAAAAATCAATGTTCTGTTAAAATACAAGAAAAATTTGTAAAGTACGTTACACCTGATAAAATATGCGAGGATACCTTAAATAATGGTTAGTTCAAGTTAAACCAGTTTTTTTGTAATATTAAACAAATTTCTTCCTTTCTTTTTAGGAACAACTGTATGTAACGGTGACAATGGGGGAGGGTTAGTTTTCAAAAATCCACGTACTAAGCGATACTTTATAAGAGGTGTAGTCAGCTGGACTCCAACTACAGGTGAAGATAAATTAATATGCAATCCAAGTCCATTTAGCATATCTACTTCCATCACCTACCACAAAAGCTTTTTGAGAAACCATACGGAATACAATAAGACAATGTAAAAATAGGTAGATTTTGCGTCGCAAAATTTTAACGTACTTTCCTTTTTCTAGGCACAATTGCCATCTTCCAGATTTTCCACCACATGGTAAATATGTTTTTATGAATCCAAGTGATACCAATGTATTACCCATCGCTAAAACATATCAGCCGGGACACCAAGTACCTCCATATACTGAGTTAAAATTAGCTTGCAAAGTTGGATATAACAGAACTTTATCGCGTTCAACTGAGTTCTATTGTACAAAATATGGACACTGGAATCCTAATCCAGGAGGATGCCACAGTCCGTATACCAGTACGTATACCATTAAATTTCCAGGATCCATCCCAGTTCCCAGTTCAATAAAAACCGTATTTATTTTTTTAGAACCACGAGTGGCAGAGTCTTCGCCTCTAGGTAAATCAGTAGGTTTCAATAACACGTACGTCATCATAGTTATTGTAGCCATAGCGGTCCTGTTCGTAATTCCGGTAATTACAATATTGGTGTTAAGGTTAAAATTCAAAAAGGAGCGAGTATGTAATAAAAAGTAATGTAATATATTATATTATTGATTTTTAAAACCATAATTACAGGAATTTAGAAAAACGCTGAAATTAACTGGATTAGAGCATTTTCACCACGGTGACCTTAAAAAGTTTAATCCAGAATTGGGTATTGGTACCCAAGCGGAATTACTTCCTTATAACCACAATTACGAGTTTCCAATAAATAAACTAGAATTGGGTATGCAGTTAGGTTCGGGTGCATTTGGAAATGTAATGACAGCATATGCTTTCGGAATAAACCCGAATGAAGAGAAAACCAAAGTTGCTGTCAAAACGGTCAAAGATATTGGCGATAAAATTCAAATAAAAGCCCTAATATCAGAACTGAAGATTTTGGTTCATTTAGGACCGCATGTGAATATTGTAAATTTACTTGGAGCTTGCACTAAAAGTATTACAACCGGTAAGTTGTAGTTACCCTGTACAAATGTACATTGCCTTTATAATTTTATGATTTTTAGGGAAATTATTTATTATTGTAGAATATTGTCCACAAGGAAACTTGTATGATTACCTATTTAGCAATCGCCCAAATTTTATAGACCAAATTGACCCTGCCACTGGAAACATTGACTATTCTCTTGGGCCTGATGATTTAGGAAACATGCCAGCAAGGTATGTAAAAGCAACCTCGGATTTTTGAGTCATCTTCCACTTCTCACTTTTTTGCAGCGTCGTAAATTCAGCACCAAAAACGTTCAACAGAAGCCTCTCCGAATGCACCCGAAAGTACAAGAAGAGCGCTAAACCGCTCTACACCAAGGATTTAATCTCATGGTCATTCCAAATTGCCCGGGGAATGGAGTACTTATCTTCCAGGATGGTAAGTTGAAAATTGTAAATCTTCATTTACCACGATATAGCATTTTAGATCATCCACGGTGATTTAGCAGCGCGCAACATACTCTTAGCCGAAAATAATATTGTAAAAATTTGTGATTTTGGATTAGCAAAGAGACTTTACCAGAATATTAACTATAAAACCTCCAAAGATGTAAGGCTCTCGCCAGATAAAATTTTTTACTGGTTATTCAAACATGTTTTTTGCAGTGTCCATTGCCGGTTAAGTGGATGGCGATTGAATCCATTCGAGATCTTGTCTTCTCCACCCAATCCGATGTCTGGTCATATGGTATTCTATTATGGGAAATTTTTTCTCTTGCTCAAACGCCGTACCCAGGTATAGAAGCTGATGAGAGGCTGTACAACAAACTACTGGCTGAATATAAAATGGATTCGCCACCATACGCACCCAAAGAAGTGTAATAATATATTTCATCCGTAAGTTTATCTTAATAATTATGTTATTTTAGGTACAAAATTATGTGTGATTGCTGGAATACTGACTCAATATCGAGACCGTCCTTTAACAAATTGGCTGGCACAGTTGGATTACTGTTGGAGGAAAACGTTCGACAAGTATGAATTTCATCCTGGCTTAATTGATCACAATTTTGAGTTATTTTAATTGCAGCATTATATCGATTTAAATGATCCATACTTTGCCATCAATACTGAAAGATTAAAGGAGGGCCAACCGGATTATCTAACATTATTAAGTCAGGCAAATTTTCACCAAAAGTCCTTGTTAAATAATTACATAACTAGGATTATTCTAAAGGATGGAGCTTCATTTGTAACTTTGGAAAAATGCGATATGACCCCTACCTATGTAACTGTGGAAAACCTGAATAAAATATCAAATGAAGAGGAAATTGATCCCACTATAGAAATTGTGAGGTTGTAGCTACCTCCTTATGGTAGCAAATTTCACTACTGAGTTGTGCAGATTCTTAATAAAAATACTTATATCTCAATAGCTTTACTATTTTTGTTTTATTTTATTTTATCTAAGTCCAGTTAGGTTAGATTAAGTTCAAGAGAAGTTAAATGAAGGAATCTCTAAATTTAAAATAAACAATGCAACCTCCATAAACGCAGGTTAATTGGGTTGCATAACTTTCTATTTTCAGTTGATTCTGCTGACGGTACGTACATGCAGCAATGTGTTTTAAGTAAAGTAACTTAAGAATATAAAAAGTTTTTATTTAACAATACAGGATTCATTAACAGAAGAATTGGTTTGAACACGAGATAAATTACATATGTACGCTTTCCACATATGAATCATTTTTTTCTTCAGTTGATATTTTACCCTGCTTATCTTCAGGTGTTCTTGAAGATCCATGTTTTTGAAAATTTATGTAATTATTTGGAAATGACGTTTGTTGATAACTTTCTTGGCTTAACATTTTTAGATAATCCTTTTGGCCTGCTTTTAATCTTTCAGTATTTATAACAAGGTATGGATCATTTAAATCAATATAATGCTGAAATTGAAACAATACATAATTATTTAATTCCATTTAGCGGTGGACACTTACTTGTCGAACATTTTCTTCCAAGAGTACTCCAACTAAGCTGGCCAATTTGTTAAAGGATGGTCTCATTGTTGGGTCCATGTTCCAGCAGTCGCACATAATTTTGTATCTAAAAGAACATTACTAGGGAGGTGAACGTACCAATAAAAGATATTACATTTCTTTGGGTGCGTATTTTGGCGAATCCATTTTATATCCAGTCAATAATTTGTTGTACAACTTTTCATCTGCTTCCATACCTGGATACGGAGTTTGGGCAAGGGAAAAAATTTCCCATAATACAATCCCATATGACCAAACATCGGAATGAGTTGAGAAAACAAGATCTCGAATGGATTCTACTGCCATCCACTTAAATGGTAACGGACACTGTAACGGATATTTGTGTAACCAAGAAGAAAAAAAAAAGATAAAAACTTTACATCCTTGCTTGTTTTATAATTACTCGTGTGGTATATTCTCTTCGCTAAACCAAAATCAGAAATTTTTACGACATTATTGTCAGTTAACAGTATGTTTCGTGCTGCTAAATCACCGTGGATGATCTAAAACATTGTGCTGGTAAATTTATATTTATTAGAAAACACGAACCATTTTGGAAGATAGGTAGTCCATTCCGCGGGCAACTTGAAATGACCATGAAATTAAATCCTTGGTATATAATGGCTTAATGTTGTTTTTAGACTTTCGGCTATATTTGAATTTTGATTCAGACCAGCTTCTCTTGAAGTGTGTATTTGACTGTGAACTTTTGAGGCTGTGAAAAGAGGAATAAGTCTCAAATCAGGTTAATAAATGATTTTATATTGTACCTTTCACTGCGTGAAATGTTTGACCTGTTTTCTAAATTTTCAGAACCAAATGAATAATCGATGTTTCCAGTGATGCTATCAATTTGGTCTTTATAATTTGGACGATTTCGAAGTAAGTAATTACATAAGTTTCCATACTGGCAGTATTCTACAATAACATATAATTTCCCTGAAAATTATAAAATTATACAAAATTAAACAAAAAACAGAGCCTTGCTCACGTTTTGATATATCTTGAGTGCAAGCTCCAAGTAAGTTTACAACATTTAAGTGCAGTCCTAAGTGAATCATAATCTTCAGTTCTGATATTAATGATTTTAACTGAATATTATCGTCAATGTCTTTGAACGTTTTAACAGCGACTCTGGTTTTCTCTTCATTTGAATTTATTCCATAAGCATAAGCATTCAATACAACTCCAAATGCTCCCGAGCCTAGCTGCTTACCCAATTCCAGTTTATCCATTGGAAACTCGTAATTGTAGTTATAAGGCAGTAATTCTGCTTGGGCACCAATGCCCAATTCTGGATTAAACTTTTTAAGATCACCGTATTGAAATTTATTTAATCCAGTTAATTTCATGTCTCTTCTCAATTCCTGAAATTTTCGATAGGTTTAAGTTACATTTAAGGTTTAAGTATATTACAAGGTTCTTCGTTGTCTACTTTTACAAGTGTGCGGAAAAGCATTACTTTTTCGCCCTAGTGCGGAAAGTAGTACTTTTCCACACTCTTTTGAATATCACAAAGTAAGACTTTTTCAAAGATAATTCAAAATAATTATATTTATTTATATTACCCTTTCTTTCTTGAATTTCACCCTTAACACTATAACTGCAACCAGGGCAATAACAACCAACACTACTATGGCAACAATAAGAATGACGTACATGTAATTGAAACCGGATTGTTCCTGACTTGAAGATGCTTCTAGAGGTAGCCTTGGTTGCTGTGCTGCAAACGTTTAAAATATCTAGTCAGTAGTTAAACAATGTAGATGCTGGACCAAGATCTACTATCGTAAGTAAATGTAAAAGAAGGCATACGTACTGGTATAAGTGCTGGCACATCCTCCTAGGGTGGGATTCCAGTGCCCATATTTTGCACAATAGAACTGAGTCGAACGCAATATACCGGTGTTATTTCCAAGATTGCAAATTAATGTTAACTCACTATATGGAGGAACTGGATTTCCTGCTGTATACGTTCTCTCGGAAAGTGACACATTAATGTCACTTGGAATCGACAAAACATATTTACCTTGTGGTGGGAAGTCAGGAAGATGGCAATCGTGTCTGTAAGAGACAAACTACAGTAGTTCATAGTACAGAGTTTCATTATGTGAAACTTTCTTACATAGTTTGATTTATTTCAGTGTAGTTTCTTATAAAATTTCTGTGAGAGGCAACCGAAGTGGATAGGCTAAATTGATTTGGATCACATACTAATGAGTCTTCATCTGTCGTTGGAGTCCAGCTAACTACACCTCTTATATAAAATCGCCTCGTACGTGCATTCTCGTAAACTAAACCGCCACCATTGTCTCCATTACATGCACTTATTTCTAAAATAATTGCATTTGCAGTTAAATCATAACACATATTGAACTAACCATTATTAAAATTGGCCACGCAAATTTTATCAGGTGTCAGGTATTTTATAAATTTTTCTTGTATTTTCCTAGAGCAATTTTTGTTGTCGATATATAACACTTTTATTTCTTTTAATGCTCCTGAAAACACATTCCTGTTCCCATTGTATGAAGAACCCCATCCAGGTACCTAAAATGGAACATGCTGTTTTGATCTCTTAAATTTATAATTTAGGAACGTTGGTGTACTCACTATACCATCATCTCCGAAGTAGACATGGTGAGGTAATCTGTGTAAATCCACACACACAGGCTTTACAACTATCGACGGAACAAACGGAGTTCTTAATATTAAAATTGCTATATTAAATTCAAACAAATTGACTCTTCCTTTATATTCATCTGGTACTCTAATGCTTCCTACCTGAAAACAATTTAAATTAAAATTTTGTATTTTTCGAACTTATTTGCTTTACTTCAGAAAATTGAGCGAAAGTGTCTCGATGGTCATCGTATCCATTGAAATATTTACCAGAAGCAACCAAAAGCGTGTGATCTGAATTGTTTCCAACGTAATAGGCAACACAACTGGCAGCTTAATTAAAATAAACAAAAGAATTAAATATGTGAAGTGCAGCGTCAGTTAAAGTGCAACGCAACATTTTTATCTCTGCCCTATTTCTTCATTTATTTTACTTTACTTATATAAAAATATAATACCAGTTAAAATTATGTTCATCTCTATTATTGTTCCTCCACATAGAAAATGCTTTGTACTGTTGTAAATTCCGACATGCCAAGGATAATTTAGAAGGACACTCGAATTGTTGGAAACATTTGTCGTAGTTTTCAATCCACAAACTGCCATAGAAAATGTTGTTATATTTTGGTAAGAAAAATAGTTAAAACTTGATTAAAGTTGCAATTACTTGCGTAACATTCTGGTGGAAGGCTATCCCATCCATTTTTCGTGCATGCACGGCTTTGATTACTTTCCAGATTACTTTCTTCATAAAACTGGTTGCAAGATATAAACACTTCTGTACCCTCTACTGGATTGATGCAATTGGCTAAAGTTTTGTTACCATTTCTGCAGGTATAAGTTGTGCCTGCACTGGAAATTAATGATTTACAGGCACCTAAAATAATTTAATATAAATTTGAGTTTGTAAAAAACAAAATTTAACACTGAAATAGCGGAGAAAGAAAGAGAATAAGCTAACAAATGAAGTGGAAAAGTGGAAGGAGAGCCCAGAATAGAAAGAAAATACCCACGAAAATAAAAACCCATGAAGATATTTGCATTGAATGGCACCTTTTTTTTGAACGCGATCTTTCACACACTTGAATCACGTGATTCAATTACAAATAATTATAATTAATAAGTTTCGTGAATAGAGAATATTTCTCAAACTCAACCTGACCTTACTGAAGGTTTAGATATTTCTCAAATCAAAGTTGACGACCTTCAATTTTAATAATTCTCATACATTGTATTAAATCAAAAATTTTATTTCAAAATATTAAATTTTGCTAAAACCGCATGTATTGCTAATATTTTCCTAAGCGCTTTGAGAAAAATATTGAAGTAAACTAATATTTTGCATATTGACGAAAATGGTTAATGGTAGTTTTTTTCAAAAAAATCAAAACTTACCTGCTGTGGTATTCTCGAATGCTCCAGTTAGTTGAATTAACAATAGAGTAAGTTTAATACATAATTTATAATAATTTTTTAACATTGTTGATGAGCAAAAGTAGCAAATTAAAATCAACACATTACACTTTCTAACAGGTGCCTACAACTCCGGCACCTCAACATGTGAAAACTTCTTAAAACTGGGTTTTGCCGCTATGATTAAACTGATTAAAAAATTGGGAAATATGATCATATTCCTTTCAACCACAGAAGACGAAAAAAAAACACTTAAAATTAGGTTTTTCAATCATTTGACCGAAAATCTGAGTTTGTTGACAAAATGGTACGCGGCACAAAACTGGTCCTATGGTTTAGAAGTAGGAGTTTCCAAACTTCTCATTCAAAATAATTGAATTGCTGAAACGTAAACAATGTAATCAAAAGTTCAAGGTAACAAACTACTACAGTGCATCCTTAAATCGTAAGCGTAAATTTATTGACCGAAACTAGGTTGATTTAATGATAAATCAAAATGAAAAAATTAACGCTACGTAAATTAGCCCTACAACAAAATTAAGAAAAGTTAAACTACATTAAAACTTATGTGTGGGTTCAGAATCATAATTAAGAATTTAATTAAGGTAAGAATATAATTGAATCTATATATTTTTTTCTTCTCTTTCTTCAATTTGCTTTAGATGTAAGAATTTATTTAAAAAAGTACTATTAAAAAATATTACATTGTTTTTGGCGTGTACTGTGGCGAATCCATTTTATATATTCCTTAACAATCATTGGAATATTTTTATAATGATTTTTAGGAATTATTAGGAAATTATTGAAATTATATATAAAATCTTTAGAATTGCTTATAAAATTTGGGAATTCCTTAAAATTCCCTGGAAATCTCTGAAATTTTCTATGTCATTGGAATTTTTACAAATCATTAGAATTCTTTTGAATTCGTTGAAGTCATATCAATATTTTAGTAAATCTAAAAACTAAATTCTTTGAAAATCTCTCAAATTCTTCAGGAGTCAGCAGAATTCTTGGAAATCATTGGAATTTCTATAAAATCGCTAGGATTCATAAAAACTCATAGAAATTCTTTAAAACTATTTGAAAATCCTTAAAACTCATTGAAATTCCTTAAAAATCATTGCAATACTTTGGAAATCATTTTTAGAAACAATTAGGTAATTACTGAAATTCTTTGTAAATATCTGGAATTCCTAGTAAATCACTGGAATTCTCTAGAATTCCCTGCAAATCTCTGAAAGTTTTTAGAAATTATTGGAATGCTTTGGAATTGATTGAAATCATATAAATATTTTTGAAAACCTCAAAATTAAATTCTTTGAAAATCTTTCGAATTCTTTAGTAGTCATTAGAAATCATTGGAATTCCATATAAATCTTTGAAATTTTCTAAAAATTATTGGAATACTTTGGAAATTGCTGGAATGTTTTGACAATCTTTGGAATTTTTTTGAAAATCCTTGCAATTCCTTGTAAATCACTGGAATTCTTTAGAATTCCCTGCAAATTTCTGCAATTTTTTTATAAATCATTGGAATTTTTAGAAATCATTAGCATTCGTTGAAGTTATATTAATATTTTACTTTGGAAATCATTTTTAGAAATAATTAGTAAATCATTGAAATTCTTTGTAAATCTCTGAAGTTCCTTGTAAATCACTGGAATTCATTAGAATTCCCTGAAAATCTCTGAAAGATTTTAGAAGTCATTGTAACTTTTAGAAATCATTGGAATGCTTTGGAATTCATTGAAACCATGAATATTTTTGAAAACCTGGTAACTAAATTCCTTCAAAATCTCTCGAATTCTTTAAAAATCATTTAATACTTTGGAAATTGCTGGAATGATTTTACAATCATTGGAATTTTTTTGAAAATAATTGCAATTATTTGTAAATCTCTGCAATTCCTTGTAAAACACTGGAATTGCAGAAATCTCAGAAATTCTTTATAAATCATTGGAATTCTGTGGAATTCGTTGAAATCATATCAATATTTTAGGAAACTTTACACTAAATTCTTTGAAAATTTTTCAAATTCTGTAGGAGTCATTAGAATTCTTGGAAATCATTGGAATTCCTTGAAAATCAGCAGAATTCCTGGGAAAACGTTGGAATTCTTGGAAATCTTTAAAATAATTTTTTAATTTTCAGTCTTGTGTGCAGAAGTTTTAAGATGTATAAAGGTATACGTACTGGCGGTTTTCGTTCTGTCACATCCTCCTACAATAGGATTTAAGTGTCCGTATATTGGAAGCTAACATGGAAATGTAAATTCTATTGAAAGTAACACAATCCCATCTAAAGTTATATTTACTTTTTCTAGTAGAACGAAAAGTTTCTAATTAATTAAATAAAAATAAGATTTCCTTAAGAAAAAAAGATATTTTAGATCCTTCACGGTGATCCTTCAAGTGAGAACTTGAGCTGGGACGGACAGAGTTTAGGGTAGCTATCCTGAGTAAACGCAAGACATGTCCGAAAATAGTTCATATAGTTTTTATTTCTTTTCAGTTCAGGTTATTATAATCTTATTTTATTTCCTATAATATAAATTTTCAAAATTGATTCCTTCAATAAATTAATGGTTAAAAATAACAACTGTTAACGAGCACTCAGGTTTTGACCATTTTCTTCTAACATTAATGCAGTTGTGCAGACCAATTCCGCAAAGGATGGTCTTGCAAGAGGATTAGCATTCCAACAATCGCACATGACTTTGTATCTAAAATATGAGAGTAAAGAAATGAAAATAATCTAAAATCGAAATGTTACATTTCTTTGGGTGCGTATACTGGTGATGTCATTCTATAACCCTCCAGTAATATTTTATATAACCTTTCATCGGGGGGAACTTCAGGATATGGTATCTCGGAGAGAGAAAAAAATTCCCATAACAAAATTCCGTATGACCAAACGTCAGAACGTGTGGAGAAAATCCGATCTCGAATTGATTCGATGGCCATCCACTTAATTGGTAACGGAGACTTGAAAAAAATATCAGTAATGTAGCTGACAGAATTTTAAAATCATACATCGCCTTGCTTCTTGTAAATGCTGCATTTGTACAACTGCTTCGCCAAACCAAAATCACAAATCTTTACAATATTGTTATCGGCTAACAGTACATTGCGAGCTGCTAAATCCCCATGAAGTACCTAAAAATCAAGCATTAGGCAAAGAGATTGCACCAATGTTTAAAAAAACCTCTTTGGAAGCTAAGTATTCCATTCCTAGGGCAACTTGGAAAGCCCACGAAATTAAATCCTTGGTGAATATTTGTTTAGTATTTTTTTTATAACTTTTACTACTACCTGTACTGTTACTGTTAGATATAGGCTCGTCATCTTAAAAATATAATATTAGGCCAATATTTTATTAATAACATAAGAACTTTTTACCTGCCCCTAAGGTTGATCCGGTAATAGATTTTGAATGCTGACTGGAATCTCCAGCGACAATTGATTCCGCAGGTTTGGAATGGAAAGCGTAATCAATCTGGCCTGTAACTTGATTTACTTGATCTATGTAATTGTTACGATTCACTAGCAAATAGTTGTAAAGATTTCCAAACCTGCAGTATTCCACGATAACAAATAATTCTCCTAAAAGTATGAAATAATTTTGAAAAAGATCGGCAATTTAAGATTTTTTCCGGCTTACGTTGTTTTAGATTTTTAGTGCAGGCTCCCAGGAAATTTACGACATTAATGTGTTTTCCCAAATGATGCATAATCTTGAGTTCGGAAACTAACGCTTTCCAGTAAATGTAGTCCGTAGTTTCCTTTAGCATTTTCACCGCGACAGTGGTTTTTTCTTCACTGGGAATTATACCAGAAGCTTCTGCTTTTAGTACAATCCCAAATGCACCCGAACCTAAACGTTTGCCCAATTTTAATTTATCTCTTGGGAATTCGTAAGAGTCATCGTAAGGCAGTAAGTCGGCTTGATTTTGTACTCCTAATTCTGGATTAAATCGTTTCAGGTCACCTCGTAGGAAGTATTCCAAATCAATAAACTTTATATTTTTTTGAATTTCTGTAATAGCGTAATTTCGACATTTGTTACTCGGTATATAATATACTATTACTTACCCGATGTGCATTTCCTGGTGTAAAACTTTTTTATAGCTATTGATATAGCAATAAAAACTACAGTAGAAACTGCTATAATAATGATATAACTGTAGTGGAAAGGTTTCGCTAAAATAACATACCATGAAAAACAGTATATTGCTACTAAAAGCCACAGAAAGTACATTAGGTCCGAATAAAACATGTTATATTTAACGACACCGCAATAAAAATATATTTTTACACTGCCAACTTTGTAAATATTATGTTTTCCTTACGTGTACATGTTCTTAGGGCAGGTGCCCATTTTCCATTGTTTAAGCAGTAAAACTGAATTGCATCTGGAGTATCAATTTCGTATCCAGCTTTGCAATGTAAAACAATGGTGGTATGTGGAAGTACGTTCTTTTCAGCTTCATACCGTATGTCACTATTATTATGAATAAAATATTCACCATGTAATGGAAAACTTGGAAGTTGGCAATACTTTTGACTGAAATATTCCTTGTTAATCAATTATAAATATACCAATTATTACTCTTACCTATGATTATTTTGTATATAGTTTTTCACGAAGTCTGTGTGAAAGCCAATCAAATTGATCAAACTATTTTGATGTTTAGCGCAATCATCCGGTCTTGACCAACCCGCATGAACTATCCCTTTTACATAATATTTATCGTTTAGTATATTTTTAGAAACTAAACCTCCACCATGGTGATCGTAGCAGCCACTAATATCTAAATTAAATTAAAAAGTCAACCTGGGATCCATGCAGTCAAATACTTTTACCTCCACATAATTTATCGTACGTAACCAAATTTGCAATGGGTAAATCAAGATTTTTAACGCATTTGTCGTACGGCAGTAGTGTAACTGTTAAATCTCTTAAATCATCGAAATATTTCTCTTCTGTAGGAGGTCGAAATATATGAACCCATGTGGTTACCTAAAAAATAAGTTATGTATCTTAGTTGAATTTTTAAATATAAAATCGTACTATGCCGTGCATATCAACCAATTCACGCGAATTTTTAATTTTCTCGTTCAAGTCAATACAGGCAGGCTGAACCATCGAAGATAGCGTAAGGGGATTTTTTAAAATCAAAACTGCGATATCAAACTCATAGTGATTGCTCAGAGCAGCGTATCTCTCAGGAATATGTATTTCGAGAATCTATAATAAAATCTGCATTATTGATTTTGATTATTTGATGTGAACTGTTTACTTCTGCATATTGTGCAGATTGATCTCGTTGGTCATCGTAGGCGGAGTAATACTTTCCTGCAGCTACGTAAAAATAATTTGCTGGAAAAGCTTCTCCAGGAAAACCGTTTCCAACACACCTCGCATCTGAATTATTTTAAAAGAGTACAATAATGATCTAATGATTTGTAAGTTGTGCTTACTAGTTAAAACAATATTAGTGTCAATTAGTGTTCCAGAGCATCGATAATCATATTTCATATAGTAGATTCCCACATGCCAAGGATAATGCAGGGATGTATTAGAAAAACTTTGATCAAGGGGACGTTTATTACCGCAAGCTGTAAATGAAAGCTTATATTCAAATTCCAACTATAAAAATGTGCTTACTGGGATAGCATTGCGGTATAGAACCATTCCACTTGCCTTCTTTACATAAACGAATTGGATCTATTAAAATGGTAATATCTTCGTAAAATTCTCTGCATGAAAATAAAACTATTGTTCCTTCCACTGGGTTGGTACAATTGTTTAAAGTTTTACCATTATATTTGCATGTTACATTTGTACTTAATGTTGAAGTCAATGATTCGCAAACACCTAAAATACATAATATTATGTATTACAATTTTAATATTCGACCATCACTCGCTGATGTGGTTTGTAATTCTAAGAGAACCCTTCGGTCGCATGATGTGATGGGGATACCAATATAATATTAACATGGAAATTGGAAGAAAAATCAGTTATTATATTAAACATTTATTATTAAATTATAGAAGAACCCTTACCATGTGCGGAATAGTAGTTTATAACAAAAATAAATAAACTGAAACAAATTCTTTTAGAAACTTTATCCATGGCTACAAAATCAGCTATGCTCTGAAAGATTATGAAATGCACTAATAATAACTTTTGCGATTAGACATTTCTCGAAACCGCATTTGGAGGAAGAGAATCGTATATATATGTTAAGTGTTTTTTACGTCGGAGGAGAGAGGTAAACTTTGTTTAATTTTGTAACCTAAAGAAAACAAAACACGCAATCGGCTGTTATATTTGAATTTATTAATAAAAATGTTGATTAATTTTGCATAATTTATCTAACCCGAGATTAATAACCACAAGGAATTTTTCTCATATTAAAATATTTGTCAGCGACAGTTTACGATAAGAAAATTATAGCAAAATTTTTTAAATTTAAAAACCTGTTCAAAAATATTGATTTATCAAAATAACTTATTGCAGTTCAAATAAAATAAGAAAACAAGAAATCCCAAAATAATATTAAATTTTTAATTTCTAACCAACGTGAAAACTTGGATTGGAAAGTTTTCAAACGGTTTGCCCCTGGCTTGCATTGTCGGTGATATCCAAATTTTCAGAAGACGATTTTACGAATAAATACCCGAAGATATCCCTACTTCTATAATTATCCTTGTTAGGGCATCTATACTCATCTGACAATAATTGATCCAAGTAATCCTGTTCAGTTTCAATTAATCTCTGAGTATTTATCACAAAATAGGGATCGTTTAAATCAATGTAATGCTGAAAGTGCTCAATTTTTATAAACTTTATATTATTGAAATTAACTGTGCTCACCTGCCGTATATTTTCTTCCAGCAATAATCCAACTGTGCCGCCCAATTGGTTGAAAGATGGTCTCGCCAATGGATTGGCATCCCAGCAATCACACATGATCTTGTATCTACAATGTAACGATCAGATAAAGAGACAAACCGAAGGAAAAACTCTACATTTCCTTTGGCGAGTATTTCGGTGACTCCATCCTATATCCTTCCAACAATCTAGTGCATAGCCGGTCATCGTCTTCCATTCCTGGATATGGTGTTTGTGACAGGGAAAAAAGCTCCCATAACATAATCCCGTACGACCAAACGTCGGAACGTGATGAGAAAACCCCATCTTGAATGGATTCGACAGCCATCCACTTGATCGGCAATGGAGACTATGCGAAAATATGAAACACAAACATTTTTTTATATGGAAAAACTTACATCGCCCAGCTTTTTATACTCGTCACGCTTGCATAACATCTTCGATAAACCGAAATCACAAATCTTTACGATACCGTGATCGGCCATCAATATATTACGTGCTGCTAAATCTCCATGAATAATCTAAAAGGATAATTTGGGAAAAAGAAAAAATTAATTTCAATTATACTTTTCTAGAAGCCAAATATTCCATTCCACGTGCTATTTGGAACGCCCAAGAAATTAAATCCTTCGTTCGAATTGGTTCAACATTTCTAATAGAATCACAATAAATATTTAATGTGGATTTTGATTGACCATCCTCTTGAAACAGTTAATTAATTGCATGTAAATATGACATTAAATTAATTTTTACCTGCTGGGGATGGTGATTCCTCAGTGGATTCAATTGATATTTTATCTGTGTTCCTAAAACATGGCCGCTATATATAATATAGCTGGCTAGCCAATCAAGGATTGGACTTCACCTTTGAACTACGTACCTAACGTAATTTAGAGCTGCTGCTATTTCTTCATCTTCACAACCATAAGAGTAATCAATATTTCCTGTTGCACTGTCGATTTGGTCGATGTAATTGTGCCGGTTTATAAATAAATAATTATGGAGATTTCCAAACTTACAGTATTCTACAATAACGAGTAATTCCCCTAAAAGTAATTGCTTTAGAGATAGTCAAGTTAATTTCATTTAATGTATTACTCACGATTTTGAATATTTTTGGTGCAAGCTCCAAGTAAGTTCACCACATTTAAGTGTTGTCCTAAGTGCACCAAAATTTTCAGTTCTGATATTAAAGTTTTCAGTGCAATGTGATCTGCAGTTTTCTTCACCATTTTAACAGCTACCATGGTTTGTTCTTCCTTTGGTATTATACCAAACGCAACAGCTCTCATCACAGTTCCAAATGTTCCCGCACCAACTTGTTCTCCTAGTTCCAATTTTTCAAGTGGAAATTCATAATTATAGTTGTAAGGCAATAATTCCGCTTGATCCACAATTCCCAATTTCGGATTAAACCTCTTCAATTTACCTTCCGCAAAATGATATAATCCTGACAATTTTAATTCTTGTCGCAGTTCCTGTAAAAATTATAATTATTAATCAAGTGAGTAGCTAAAATTATTTGCTCTACCTTCTTTTTTTTATATTTTGCCGTATACAAAGTTAAAACTACCGCAAAAACCAAAATTATAACTGCAATTATGACGTAAACATAGTTGGACACTGACGAGATATCTGGAAAAAATTTAACTGAGATTAATAATGAGGCAGCATTGCATCTGTATACATACGTTGACACGTTCCTAAGATAGGAGTCCAATGCCCATTTAAACAATGAAACTGATTTTCACCTGAAGAAGAATATTCGGTGTGGCAACTTAGAGATAACGTACTCTGCAGAGGTACTTTGTCACCAACTTCATAGGATGTATCATTTCCGTTAAGAATATATTCACCATGTAAAGCAATACTTGGAATTAGACAACTTTTACTACAAAAACAGCTCAAAGTTACTTAAAGAATGCAAATTTTCCAGGGAGACCGGAAAATAGTGCTCATAAAAATAAAGTGGCAGTTCTCCAATAATTTTTTACTGCATCCCGGTCTCCATCATAAAACTTACTCATTGTAACCTGTATGATTTCTCACAAAATCAATGTGCTTTGTAATCGAAGTATATAAGCTATTTAAGTTATTTGAATTTATAGAACATGTTACTGTTTCTGCTTCCCAAGGCTGACTTAATAAGCCTTGGATATAATATCGATCCGAACTTATGTTCTTGGAAACCAAACCACATCCATTGTAAAAATTACACGAGTATGTTTCTAAAATATAATAATAAAATAGGATTATATGCGTCGAACGGGTAAATTTTCCAAAAACGTTGTGTACACATGGCTGAAAATTTTTGGAATCACTGGCATTCCTTGAAATATCTGGAATTTTTAAGCAGTCTTCGGAATTCTTGGAAATCATTAAAATTCCTTGAATATGAATGGAGTTTTTGGAAAACATTGGAATTCTTTGTAAATCATTGGAATTCTTTAGAAATCATTGGAATTCTAGGAAATCACTAGAATTCAATGCAAATCACTGAAATTCTTGCAAGTTATAGGATTTCTTTGGAAATCACTGAAATTCCCTTGATATATTAAACTATTTAGAAAATCACTTAATTTCTTAGAAATCATTGGAATTCTTTGGAAATTCCTGAAATATCTGGAATTCTTTAGCAGTTATCTGAATTCTTGGAAATCATTAAATTTACTAGAAAATCACTGGAGTTCTTGGAAATCATCAGAATTCTTTGGAAATCACTGGAATTCTTTAGAGATCATTGGACTTCTAGGAAATTCTTCTAGAATTCCATGTAAATCACTGGTTATTATTGAGAGTTATTGGATTTCTTTGGAAATATTGATATTCCTTGTAAATCATTAGAATTTGTAGGAAAACATTGGAATTCTTTGGAAATCATTAGAATTCCTAGGAAATCACTAGAATTCCTAGGAAATCAATAGAATTACTAGAAAATCATTGAAATTTTTTATTTTTATTTGGAAATCATTGAAATTACTTTATTATTATTGGACTTCTATGGAAATTACTAAAATTTCTTAGAAATCATTGCAATTGTTTAGAAATCACTGGAATTATTTTAAAATTACTGGAATTCCTAGGAATTTGGAAATTAGGTTTGGAAATTATTGGAATTTTTGGAAATTTCTTGAATTACAATTCTTTAAAAACTCCTTGAATAGTTTGAAATCTCTTTGAAATTCCTGGCAAATCGTAGCATTTCTTAGAAATCTTTTAAATTCCCTGGAAATCATTCGAATACTTTGAAAATCGCTAACATTCTTGAAAATTATAGGATTTCTTTGTAAATATCGGATATTGTTAGAATTCTTTGGAAATCATCAGAATTCCTAGGGCAACATTGGAATTCGTAGGAAAACATTAGAATTCTTTGGAAATCATTAGAATTCTTTGGAAATCAATGGAATTCTTTGGAAATCATTGAAATTATTTGTAAATATTTAACATTCCTCGTAAGCCACTGGAATTATTTGTAATTCTAGGAAATCATTGGAATTACACGCAAATCACTGAAATACTTCAAAGTTATCGGGTATCTTAGAAATATTAAAATTCCTTGAAAATCACTGAAGTTTTTGGAAATCATTGGAATTATTTGGAAATATCTAAAATTCCTAGTAAATCACTGGAATTCTTTAGATATCATTGGAATTCTATGCAAATCACCAAAATTCTTGAAATTTAATAGATTTCATGGATCATGGATCAAGGAAAAATTCCTTCAAAATCACTGGATATTTTGGAAATCATTAGAATTCCTAGGAAAACATTGGAATTATAAAAAATCATTAGAATTCCATGCAAATCATTGATATTCTATATTTTTATTTGGAAATCATTGAAATTTCCTTGATATTATTGGACTTCTATGGAAATCAGTAAAGTAGAATTCTTTAGAAATCACTAGAATGTTTTAGAAATTATTGGAATTTTCGAAAGTTCCTTGAATTACAATTCTATAAAAATTCCTAGAATAGTTTTAAATTTCTTTGAAATTCCTGGAAAATCGTAGCAATTCTTAGAAATCTTTAAAATTCACTGGGAATCTTTAGAATTCCCGAAAAATTCTTGGAAATTAATGGAATACCTTGCAAATCGCTAACATTCTTGAAAATTGTTGGATTTCCTTGTAAATCACTGAAATTTCTTGGATATCGTTAGAAATCATCAGAATTTCTTAGAAATCATTAAAAAATTTATGTAATCATTGGAACTTTTGGAAATCTTTTAAATTGGAATTCGTTTAAAATCACTAGAATTCATTGAAAATCTCTGAAATTCCGAGTCTTGTTTACACAAATTTACTTGGATATTTATTCCCTGATTCCCTGATGTAACAAATGTTTTCACTTTTTTTGGAATCAAATCAATAAGATCTTCAAAATCTATTTCTCCAAGGTTAACTAATACAAATTTTATAACTAATCTTGTATATCTAATTAAAGGTTGTAATGATCGTGTGGAGACTACCGGTTACCGAAAGCTCCGCAATTGCGGAATTGCAAAAGATTTTGTTCACCTTAAGTTTTTGACTGAAATACCAACCATTAATAGTAGAACTTAAGCATATTTTGTCATGCGTAATATAATATATGTCTATTGTTTCTTGGCATATTTGGTATGCTACCGGTGAAACTGGAATTTCTCTTAATTCACCAGGAACTTCATCTTTGAAAATATAGCCGGATAACTAAAATAGTTTTACATTTTTAGTATTAAATTAGTTAAAATGGGAATTATTAAAACTTACTGTACTAATATTCATTAACGAATCCTGCGCATTTTGAGGACTTATGTCCAGATTGATGCAGATTGGCTGAACAACTGGAGAGAGTACGAACGGAGTAGTTAAAATTACAACTGCCAAATCGGATTCATAGAAATTGGGCAATCCAATATATTTTTCTGATTTGTATATGTTAAGTGCCTAAAAAATGTAGTTCTTTTTTTAATAAAAAAAATAATAAAGAAATGCTTACCTCGGAATACTGAGCAAATTCATCTGTGACGTCATTGTAGTTTGAATGGTACTTTCCGGCACCAATTAAATATTTTTCATCATTGAATACACAACGGGCAGCTAAGGAAAAAGTAAATTTTCTTTACTGTAATTTAGAGTTTATAAAAAGAAAAAAATATGTACCAGTCAAAACAATATCAGTATCAATCAGTGTTCCTCCACATTTTAGCTTCTGTTCCGCATTATATATTCCTACATTCCAAGGGTGGTCTAATAGTAAGTCTTGAATATAACTTTCATTAGTTCTTTCTACATTATATTTCTTCCCACAAACTATTGCAAATAATTTATTATATTCTGATTAATTGCTTTTAGCTCATAGGTAGCTACTTACTTGGATAACATTGCGGTATGAAGCCGCCCCATTTGCCATTTTTGCACAAACGTTTTAAATTCGTTTTTATGCTGTGCTCTTCATAAAATGGATTGCAAGACAGCGATGCTTCCGTTCCATCTGGCGGATTGATACAATTTTCTAAAGTTATATTGTTGTACTTGCATGTAATGTTAGTAGATATTGTTGATATTAAAGATTTACAAACACCTAGAATGTTCAAATTAAATTTATAAGATGGACAGAATTTATTCCAGTTTTCAAAATTTACAATTACCATTTGTGTGATAGTACTTCATGAATAAAACTAGTAATATGGAAAGATAATCTTTGGAACTCATTATTTACAGATTGAGAAATAAAACTATAGTGCAACATTTATTCAAAAACTAAAAAGTGCCAGTTGAATGCACCGAATACATTTATAAATACAATTTGTGGTTAATTTATCACAACTAAAAAATACATCCTTTGATAAGCATCAATTGCTTACTCAATGTAACGCCGTTTTTATGCAAAACTAATTTATGCTTAAAGTTCTTTGTAATGAGTGTTGGGTTCAATTTTCAGAATTACAGAAAAGTAATCGGGTTAACTACCCCAAACTCTGTCCGTCCCAGCTCAAGTTCTGAATTGGATTGACCAGCATCAACAACCACTACTCATTTTGTATTAAGGGTACATCTTCATTATTTAAAATATAGACGGAGTCATCAATTGCTACAAAGGTAGGTGCCACGGAGATGTAGCCGGAATTCCTACTTGTACCATCAGCAGCGATACCATTAGTTGAAATATAATTCTGTGGAATTGACGATTGTTGAAAACTAGGTGCATTTAACATTTCTAGGTAATCTGGTTGACTTTCATTTGCCCTTTGGGTATTATTGGCAATGTAGAGATCATTTAAATCAATAAAATACTGCAATAATTAAAATTCAGAATTTATTTCAGTTAATGATATTAATACTCACCTCTCGCACATTTCTCTCTAGCATTAACCCAACTCCACAGGCCAATTCATTAAAGGAAGGTCTTAGTTCTGGGTTAACATTCCAGCAATCACACATAGCTTGGTACCTAAAATATAACTACTTTACACACGAAAGTTATTGATTTCAAAATATTACATCCTGTTTGGTGCATACGGCGGAGATTCCATTTTATATCCATTCATTAATTTATGGTATAGTTCTTCGTCGGCTTCCATATCAGGATATGGAGTCTCAGCAAGAGAAAAAAGTTCCCACAATACAATCCCATACGACCATACATCGGATTGTGTTGAGAAAACCCGATCCCGAATGGATTCGACAGCCATCCATTTAATTGGTAAGGGACACTAAGCAAAATCGTCGTTCTCATAATTTACATATTATAATTTTATCAAAGAAAAATCTTACGTCTGTCTGTTTTTTGTAATTGATACACGTGTACATTTTCTTCGCCAAACCGAAATCACAAACTTTTACAATATTATTTTCGGCCAGTAGTATGTTACGAGCCGCTAAGTCGCCGTGAAGGATCTAAAAGATATTTTGGAATATATTTAAAATTATAAATTTTAACAAACATTTCTGGAAGCTAAGTAATCCATTCCACGAGCGATTTGGAAAGCCCACGAAATGATATCCTTGGTATATATCGGATTAATTCTTCCAGATTGTTGTTGACTGTTGAGAAAAGAAGAATGTTGAAGATAACTCTCTTGAGATGAACTAAAAGAAGATCATGAAAATTCACCTCAGAGTTAAACATGATTATTTAATTTCACCGTGGATTATTTGGAGTTGAATCTTCGCTGGTCAAAGAATAATTGAGGTTTCCAGTGACACTGTCAATTTGATTAATGTAATTATTCCGGTTGCTGAGTAAATAATTCTGTAAGTTTCCAAACGGGCAGAATTCTACAATAACAAATAATTCTCCTAAAAATTGGAAATAATTGAATTGCATTTTAGCATCCGGATTTTTTGACTTACCTTTAGCAATATTTTTGGTACAAGCTCCAAGTAAATTTATCACATTTAAGTGTTGCCCCAAATGGACCAAAATCTTCAATTCTGATATTAACGCCTTCAGATGAATGTGATTGGTAAAGCTTTTTACCGTTTTGACTGCGACGGTGGTTTTCTCTTCATTTGAAATTATACCCAACGCATCTGCTTTAATTACAACTCCAAATGCTCCTGAGCCTAATTGTTTACCGAATTTTAGCTTATTTCTGGGAAATTCAAAGTTGTTATTGTAAGGTAACAATTCCGCTTGGTCATCTATTCCCAATTCTGGATTAAATAATTTAAGGTCGCCGTTTTGAAAGCGTTCCACTCCGGCCAACTTCAGTTCTCTTCGTATTTCCTGTAAAGAACGTTATGAAAATTTCAAGTTTTTCTACAAAAATTACTACCTACCCTTTCTTTCTTGAACTTTAACTGGTACAATATTAAGGCAACTAGGGCAGAAATAAAGCAGACGGCTAGGATGATAATAAGAACGAAGTTAACAGTATTGATACCTAATAGGAGCCCTAAAGATATATTATAGCGGGAACGTAGGGCTGAAAAATAATATAAAATTTACTTGATTGAAGAATTAGTAATCTACGTACGGGTATATGTACAGCCTCCAGGTTGGGGAATCCACTGTCCATTTTTGGAACAATAAAACTGAGTTTCATTGGGAGACGTAGAGTTAAATCCGTGATTGCAAATTAATCTTATCGTACTATTTGGAGGAACGTGATGACCAGATTTATACGGCAATGTGCGTTGTCTAGTAACGAAAATGTATTTACCAAATTTTGGATATCTTGGAAGTTGACAATTTTGCCTATGGAATAGAAACATAAAAGTTGAATATACAGATAAGATGGAAAGATATCAATGAATAAAAAAGGTTAAAAAAAAGTACGAAATAAATAAGAAGACATATACTCACCGATTTTCTTCCATTTATAAAGATAATAATATGTTACCGGCTGTTTAATTCAACTAAATTATGTGCTCGGCAATTAATATTGTGAAAGCATCGTTAAAGGAAAAACATAATTTTACATTACTTGTGGTAATTTGTCATGGTTTAAAAATTATTTCCTGTGATAAGTTGATAACATCTTCCCAATATAACATAAAAACTGTTTGAAAAATTTTAATATCGGTAAATATTTGCCAAACAGTGTTCGCCAAATGTATAACTAAATTATCATGACACAAATCCCCCTGGAATATTCACACCAAACCATGCTATAATTTTTTTTTATTTACAAAATTTCTCTAAATATTACATGAAAATATTTTGTAGACTAATATTAATCTTTCAGGCGGCCTATCGGTCGCCGTAACTAAGCTTATATTATTCAGCTGTTTCTAACTTGGAGATCTAACGCCGTTTTCAGCGTTCTGACCATCTTCATCGTTTGAAACATTTTCAGCTTTATCGATAACGGTTAGATAGGTGGGTTTCACACATAGGTATCCCAAGCTTTGATTTGGTTGATCAGCAGAAGAATTTAACAGGGCCAGGTAATCCTTCTCACCTTGATTTAACCTTTGAGTATTCATAATCAGGTAGGGATCATTTAAGTCAATATATTGCTGTAATAATTAAAATGTCAACTTCTATATTTACCGAACGTTATTAATACTCACTTGTCGCACATTCTCTTCTAGCATTAATCCAACTGTCCCGGCCAATTTATTAAAGCACGGTCTTAATGAAGGGTTAAGATTCCAACAATCGCACATGACTTTATACCTAAAATGAAACCTCTAAAGGACGCAAGCAAATTATTAAAAAAAAATTACATTTCTTTTGGTGCATATTGTGGCGACTCCATTTTATATCCATCCATTAATTTTTGGTACAGCTTTTCCGTTGCTTCCAAAGCGGGAAACGGCGTTTGAGCAAGCGAAAATATTTCCCATAATACAATCCCGTACGACCAAACATCAGATTGAGTTGAGAAAACCCGATCCCGAATGGATTCAACAGCCATCCACTTAATTGGAAGTGGACACTTTGGAAAATCATGAATTCAATAAACTGAAATGATGTAATATGGCCGACCCTTACATTTTTTTGTGCTTTACAGTTGGTACTCTTGTACATTTTTTTTGATAAACCGAAATCAGAAATTTTGACAACATTATTTTCAGACAGCAGTAGGTTGCGCGCCGCTAAATCACCATGGATTATCTAAAAGGTTGGGGAGATTGCAGAACAGTAATTTTTTATTGTAAACCAACCTTTCTAGAAGCCAAGTATTCCATTCCACGAGCAATTTGGAAGGACCATGAAATAATATCCTTGGTAAGAAGCGGCTTCGTGTTTTCTTGATGATCTTCGCAATAGTTTGAATTAAATTCCGACTGGACATTACTGCAGATGGGAACAATTTTTTTTATTCAAATCACTTTAAATTTGTTCTTACCTTGTTTTGTTTGGAACTACCAGCACTCCAGCTAAATCTTCGCTACCAAAAGTATAATCAATGTTGCCGGTTACATTGTCGATTTGATTAATAAAATTCTTGCGATTCCGAAGTAAATAATTATATAAGTTTCCCAAAGAGCAGTATTCTACGATAACAAATAATTCCCCTAAAAATTTAATTGGTTAATTCAAAAATTTGGCATATATTCCACTCACGTTTAATAATATTTTGTGTGCAAGCTCCAAGTAAGTTGACCACATTTAGATGCTGCCCCAAATGAACCATAATCTTCAGTTCCAAAATTAATGATTTCATTTGATTGTTATCGGTAGTATTTTTTACCATTTTGACCGCAACCGTAGACTTTTCCTCATGCGGAATTATACCAACAGCATCTGCTTTAATTACGACTCCAAATGTTCCAGAACCTAATTGTTTGTCCAATTTCAGTTTGCTCCTTGGAAATTCATAATTGCTATTGTAAGGTAAGAACTCCGCTTGATCGTGAATTCCCAATTCTGGATTAAATTTTTTAAGGTTGCCCTTTTGAAAGCGATTCAATCCTGATAATTTTAATTCTCTTCGTAATTCCTGCAATTGTAATAATTATTAAAATTTTAATTAGGATACAATTTTATACCTACCCTCTCCTTCTTGAACTTGAACTTATATAATATTCCTGCAGCTACAGCTACAACGCAACATACAGCTATGACTGCAATAATAATGACATTGGTGTTGTTCAAATGTGCTGTTTGCAATACTGCTGGAGTAATTTATGGATTATTACCCTGTAGTGGAGAAAATAAAATACTTACAAGTACATGTTCCTAAGGTAGGAGTCCATCGTACGTCATTTAAACAGAAAAACCGAGTATCGACATGATGATTAGATTTGTATCCATCATTGCAGGTTAAAGTTAATCTACCATCCGGAGGCACCGAGTGACCAACTGAGTAACTTAATTTTCCTCGTTCATTATGGAGAATATATTCATCATGCGAAGGGTGGCTTGGAAGCTGACAGATTTCCCTAATGAAAAGAAGGGTGTTTCTTTTTATTCTTATAATAGACATATAAATAGTAATCAATTGAGGGGCCTAGAAGTAAAAGGGTTTAAGTGAATTTTTTAAACAATGCAGAATATCATACTTAAAGGGTATCCTAACTTGGAGGTAAAATGATTTTTGGATTTTTTTTCCTTATAATTCAATTTTCGGAATTTATTACTGGAATTTTGAATTTCAAGCTAACTTTATAGGCATTTAATTCAAAACTACTGAAAATGCACTTGAATCCTTTTACTTCTAGGCCCCTCAATTATCAGAAAGCTTTTATGACGTTAGGCAACCCACAACACTTTTGATTCTCGTATTCAATTGTTGATTTAGTTAGTTGACGTTTGTCGCTGGTAAAAATTAAATAAAACAGAAACTCACCCATTTTTATTCATTTCTTGAAACTTTCAACAATCTGCATCCATAAAATATGTCTTTCCCGTGTATATAATAAGTGACAATATAATAAAATTCGAATTTTTGAAAATAAAAAAAAGTTGATTGAGTAAAGCACCAAAGTCGCACTCGACTATTTGTCGTGAAGTACTGAATGCACTAAATAGAAATCATTTTTTTGTGGTAATAATTTATCAGTCTACAAAAATTGTTTCCTGTGATAAATTTTATGTAATACAAGGTGTCCATTTCAAAGCGATCAAAAGTTATTTTACATAAGAAAGATTTTAACGTTAAATTAACGTTTATATTACGTGCTCTGTGAATGTCTTACACCTTGAAGGGTGTACTGGAGGGTATTCCATACCCCCCAGACCCCCCGGTTTGTCTGACCTAATGTTCTAGTGTATCCTCTGCAATTTTTTATACGCTTTCTTTCGCATTTATTCCTCATTTTCCGTATAATTTTTAAAACATATGAACAAATACTTTTTAACGCTGTATTCGGTACAGTGAGTGAAATACTGCATTCAGTTTAATAATATTAAACTTTGGGAGGTAAGGGGAAGGAGATTAATTGATGAGGAGATTTTTAACTGTAAAAACTCTTATACAAAAAATTGCAGTTAACTGCAATAGGAAAATCTGCAGTCAGAAGCGTATAAAAATAATGCTCAGGATGTGGCAATAATAATAATAATATATTCAAAATTCCGCCGTAGTATTACAGCAGGTGACCGACGTTACATCCGATCATAGGGAAATAGCATGGGAAATTTTCGTTCTAATTTTCGTCCCAAAAATTAGCTGGTAACCACTAGAAGACATCTCTGAAGGAAAGTTTAAATTTTATTTACTTAATTCCTGGATAAAATTTTATGTACTACAATACAAGAAAAACAAAATTTTCACCTGATATTTTCCTTGTTAGTACCTAATACAATAACAGTGATCATCTAAATTTAAAAGAATAATATAATACTCTAGAAATTAATTTTGAAAAATTCCATTAAAAAATTATTAAACCGAAATAAGCAAAATAAATTTGTCTTTCCTGTTGTCCACTGGACCGGAATTAAAATTTTTCTCGTTTGATTTACGCAATTCCACATACTGTTGTATTAAATCCTTTATATTTTTAATCCGATTCAATATTTGGAGCTGACGTTCTTCAACTGAAACTGCTGTTGAAGTTTCAGTTTCTCCATATTTCTCCATAGTTGTAGTAAAGCTTTCCGGAACAGCTCTAGTTTGTTTTTGCAGCAAAGTAGTAGAAATGCAGGAGTTGAATTGTTCTTCAATTTTTGAAAACCATTTCGACAATCCGTCACGTGCGATTGTATTTCTCGCAGAACTTATAGCCTCCTTTTCCTCAAACAGCTTATCCACCACGGTGTTCAGAAGTGCTGTTTCATTGCTCAAACAGAGTTTTAGTCGTCCTTTCTGCCAGGACAAACTATTTTGACGTATACAGTATCCAATTAGTTTGTTCATATTTCTCTCGATATCGTTAGATTTATTTATAATATCCTCCACACTTTGGGTGTAATTTGTAGCTTGCAGATTACTCTTTTCAAAATTTTGGTTTGTTTTAGAATGAGCAATTGTTAGGATTCGTTCAATTTTCCCATTTAAACTATCAATGCAATTATCGATATTTTCATTTTCGTCGGTTTTGGATTCCTTTATTTCAATTGCTTTTAAATCTAAATTTTCGATTTTAATCAACAGATTTTCGATTGGTTCCAAAGTTGACTTTTGATTTTGAATTTGGTTTTTCAGGGACGTTTTTAACAAATCCAATTTTAAATCTTTCAATCGTGCGGTTAACTTATTCAATTCTGGATTAATGCCTTGAATTGCTTCGCGTATGGGCGATTCTCCCGTCGACGACGACGGACGATGGGCATTTAAATGCTAAAATAATATATAAAATTATAAATTTATTAATTTAAGTTAGGTTATATCAACTTACTCGTAAAGTGCACACAAGAATAATAAAAATAATTTTAATGTACATGACACGTACATTTGATAAAATTGTTAGGTAAAATTAAGTGAGCAATTAATTACGTGCTACCTCGTCAGGTGACTGATGTAACTCTTATTGTTTCCTGTTATTTGTAATG
This sequence comes from Cantharis lateralis, assembly GCA_963170105.1. Classification (NCBI taxonomy): domain Eukaryota; kingdom Metazoa; phylum Arthropoda; class Insecta; order Coleoptera; family Cantharidae; genus Cantharis; species Cantharis lateralis. Next base: position 4,150,500 of record OY720627.1, read on the forward strand.
AGATGAGATAAGGGATATATAAGAAAGACCGGATTTGCGTGTGTCTATAGACATTGCGATAAGGAAACATTGAAAATTTTTGAAAAATATGATTTTCACCTAAATATTTTTTGGATTTTAAGGTTATGTTATCAAAAATGTGGTTTCTGATAAACAAGAGAATGATCCTCAAAACTTAAATCTCCGATATCTGATTTTCTGCAAAACAAATGAGGTCCAAAACATACTGTTGTTACCACATATTAAAAGGCGAGGACGGCCAGAAGGCCGCCTGAACTGATATACAATATGAGTAGTTAGAATAACAAAAATATTATATGTATTAAGTATAATTATTAAATCAAAGCTCAGGTGCGGGAATATTTTCGTCTGAACTGCAGCTTTGAATTGAAAATTCCTAAGAGGAAGATATTCGGAGCAAAACAATCTAAATACTTACAGCAGAGCTGCTTCTGTTCCTGATACTTAGTCATCATCAGATTATCGTGGGTCTGGAGATGTAATGCAATCGGGCACTGAAGATCATCCATGTTGAGAAACATCTGGGCCTCCACCCTCCAAAATACCTGAGTTTGTTTTAAGATTGGGATGTTAGAGAAGGGAAGGTGGGCTGCTACAAAAATGGGCCAGATAATGTAACCTGAGTGGACAGGTACTTCGGTTTTCCCACCACATCCAATCCAAGTTCTCTCTCAACTCTTGCATATTAGTGCAACTTAACAGTAACTACATAGTTCATAGGGCTGCCAAACAAGACCGATCAGCATAATCTTCTAGTGCTTAAATGATGTAAAACTTAATTAGCTACGCTGTGCGGCCTGACCTCTCCGTCATAACCTTAATTTTTTTAGGATGGTAGCTGATTAATTTTATAATACAAAAGCTTACTTTAATTTTTTCAATTAGGTATTCTCAGCTGAGAATAATTTCTAGGCGGCCAATATGTGCATAGTTTAGTGTTCTATTATTTTGCACGGGAGGAATCAGACAGGTAAGCTGGTCAAACATCGGCGATAGACAAAAGTGATGGAATTTTGCAAACAAATATTTATTCAACAATTTACATAACAATAAAATTTTTCAAATAAATTAAAGATCAATTAAGAAGTTCGCCCAATAGTTTTAAAAGCTTTTCGTTTATTTACTAGAACCTTAAGGTTCTTGAGTCTGTTCAGTTCCTTGAGGTTCTTGAGGTTGTTCAGTTCCTTGAGGTTCTTGAGGCTGTTCAGTTCCTTGAGGTTCTTGAGGCTGTTCAGTTCCTTGAGGTTCCTGAGGCTGATCAGTTCCTTGAGGTTCCTGGGGCTGTTCAGTTCCTTGCGGTTCTTGGGGCTGTTCAGTTCCTTGAGGTTCTTCGGGTGTAACTGTTACACCAACTTCTGGATTTCCAGGTCCTTCAGGTGCAACTGTTTCACCAACTTCTGGATTTCCAGGTCCTTCAGTAACACCAACTTCTGGATTTCCAGGTCCTTCAGTAACACCAACCTCTGGTTCACCGGATTCACCAGATTCTCCAGAATTTGGCCCAGGTCCAATTGGTTGCGGGGAAGAGCAGTTCAAGATGTTGAAGTTGATGTAAAGAATGTATTTTTGGATATCTTCAATGGCTTCGGTTAAGCATTCGTCAACGTCCAACACAATTTCTTCAGCACTGTATTTAATTTTATTGGCATATTTATCTACTTTCAATAGAGATTTGTTCTTTTCAAGTTCACAACAAGCATCTAAATCAGCGCAAGTTCCATATGGGTAGTAACTACGTGCACATTTGCCAATCGATGTTACTGCTTTATTTTTTATGGATTCCACTTTCTGTTGCACTTTTATTATTTTGCTTTTAAGTTCCAAACCTTTGTGCTGGGTTTTAAGACTGCATTTGGCTAAGTTATAACTGGCTTTGGCAGAAGCAATATCTACTTGAATTTGAATTGCACTTAAACAATCAATTGCTTCCGGATGGTTTTGAATTTCTTGATCCAGAATTGTTTGGATACCTGTAAGAAGGTCTTGTCCGGTAGTTGTTCTTTCGGCTAAAAGCGTTTGAGTTTGTTCGTTGACGTTATTGATAACTTGATCTGCATCAAGGTTGATTGCGTTGAGACGGTTTTCACCATCTTGCAAGTGTTTCTGATTTATTGCACTCGCTTCTTGAAGGGTGCATGGTAGCACTGGAGCTACCCCTACAGTTCTTAAACTCGCTGCAGGAAGAGCATTCAAACCCTTAAATCAAAATTACATAAATTAGAAACAATTCAATAATTTGGAAATTTGACTACTTACATGTAATTGCAAAATGCTGACTGTTAGCATTGTTATAAAAATTGTACACCCCATTTTTCGAATTTGGTTTGCTAATCGTTTGTTATGAGTAAACCGTTAATGTGGACTAGACAAAATTTTCACGGCCTTTTATACCCCTTTTGTTTATCTCTTTATCAAATTTCCAAATACGTGTTATCTTGCTGTAATTATAAAGATTTAATTTACGACCCGTTTATTTACATCCCATGATATGTGAATCATAAGGTTTAGGAATATTTTGAAGACCATTGTTGTGTTTAGCAGCAACTTCTGTTTTGTTAATATTTTAATTCCAAGAGTAAATACAAGAAGTAGCAAAACAGGAAGTGGGCCTATAAATAATATAATTATTTACAATTTTTTTTCGGTAAATCCCGAAAGATAACATTTCTTTCAGTATGAATTTTTAAAAATTTTGATGTTTTTCTTGGATCGATGGATATGCAACCCGACGCACACCGTCCTGCAATGCTGCAGCGCAGGTTGCAGATACACTAGGGAGAAATATTACCAGTATTGGGAATAAATTGATAAAAACAGTGTTTTTTTAAACTAACATAAATGTACTTTTTTGAGATATAAAATAAAAGAAAATTAGAAATTAATATTTTTTTGAAAATAAAATTCAAGAATGGGAGGCAGGGCCGTATATAAGGAGGTGGTTTTGTGGCCAACCTCATTTTTAATTCCATAACCCCCCCCCCCCCCCCCCCCGGCCAATATCTAACTACGGCCCTGCTGTAAGAAATTCAGGCCGCGCAACGATAGCTTAACTGTTGATAATACAACAGATAAATTTCATTTTAGTAGGTTAGTTACTGAGTTACTGAACGAGTGGTTAAATTTACACATGTTGTCAAGCGAATTCAAAAAATCTTCGAGTTTCGCAGCTTTTATTCCTGAATTGTGTACAACACTTTATCCCTGAAGAGTTTTTAGGGGCATAGAATATCCAGTTCCCCAGTATTTGGTCTTTGATAAATTTCAGTTTTAAATTTGCGATTTTTATGTAATTTTGGATTAATTTGTTTTTTTGAATTTATAGATTCTTAAAGTTCAAAGAAAACCTAAATTTGTTTAGATTCAGAAATAGCTTTTTTTATGCAATTTAAATCAATATTTACTAATAGACTATAAAATAAAGATAAATATTGGTATTTTTATTATTTTAAATTTGTAATCAGCGACCTTGGAAACCCATACGTAATTATTTGCAGGAAAAATTACGGAAAGTTTTCGAGTTACAGAATTTTAAAAATAATTTTCAATTAGAAAATTACATTCATTATACGAAAAACGTGGGCTTTTTCTACGTTTTTTCAAAAAAATTTTCTGAGTGAAATAATTGGAAATGTAATTTGGAAGATATCATCTTTACAGGATTTCATTTCATTCGTTTTCGGACTAGGAAAGCTTTCCTATAGCAGGATGCAGAGCCGGTTTTTGGGGTTCAACCCCCCCCCCCCATGGGTTGAGTAACAACTGAAAACTGAAAAAATGTACAAAGGAAGAAGTAAAAGCTACAGGTCATTTGTATCAAAGAAGCTATAATTTCTTCTTAGTATTTTCTGATTACAAAAATTAAATTAAAATACGGGCATATCAACCTCTTTCTTAATTCCATACACCCCCCCCCCCTATGGCCACTAACTACGGCCCTGGCAGAATGTTGCAGTTAACTGAAAATATTTTCAACCGATTGCTTGGAAGTTTAGTGAAATAATTCGAAAATATACTTAAAAAATAAATAAATCATTTTTTTTTGTAAAAAAACGAAAAATTCTATTTTTTATAAACAAATTTTATAGTTGCTTTTCCCTTGCCAACTTTCGAAAAACTATGAGCTTATTCGTCATATAATTTTGTAAAACATTAACACAAACATAGAAAACAACCATAACGCACGATCATCGTAAACAAATTGGTTGCCATGGTTACCGATAATATAATTTCACGTAAGGAAATCTGTAAATAATTCCAAAAATTGAGAAAATAATGAAATCTTTCTGTTTTACAACCGCTATCGGAAGTTCCAGAAAACAATGCTTGATGAAACATTTTTACAACTTTTACTAACGTAAAGCAGTTTGAAACTGTTGGATTTCTACAGGATTGAATCCTGTTTTTTTCAACTTGTTTATTTAAATCATACTCAGTCAGTGGGAATGCAACTTCAACTTTTATTCCGTCAATAAACAAAGATACTTGAACAATACAGTCTGGCGAAGAGTCTGGCTTTTGTGAGCGGTGACATGCGGACGGATTTAAAAATGAAAAAAATTATTTTGGGTAGGGGAATACCCGAAGAAAGTTTACGATGAAAAAGTAATTAAACATCACGAACAATTCAGCTGCTGGATAACGAAACGAAACATGTTAATGTGCAAAAAATTAAAGACCAAATCAAGAAATAATCACACCACGAGATTGAGTTATATTATTAAAGATAGTTTCGGGCATCGCTTTGATTGCAAAAAGTGTGCAAAGCTGCATTCTAAATATCGTTTTTCGTGTACAACTTTATTACAATAATTTAATGTTGCTATTAGGTACACATTTTGAAATGGAAGTTTGTTTTAGACATTCTACATTCTTGATAGCTGCTTTGATCATCAATCACTGGTTAAATTAATAACCAAGTTATTACATCGTAATAAATAGATTAAATTTATTGTAGCCCCAAGTTCTAGAAAAATTTTTACAATTTTAAATACCCAAATACATACACGCTTATAAAATTATAGGTTTTAAAATTGCGCTGATTAATCAAATAATAAAGTTTTACCAACATTATACGGAATATAATAATTATTCTAAAAAAATTTGATATATGTCGGAGTTATGTAAGTACTACTGGTTTATTACTTTATTGCTTGGTTTTACTATTATTTGTTGTTCGAACGTGTTGTATATCTTCTTTAATTTCTACCACGTTTAAATTTTATTGTATATTGAGAAACAAGAAATGATAGAGAAGAAAAAGGAAGAAAATTTTTTGGCATGAGATAATTTCAATTTTTATGGTAGGTGAACTTATTTTGTGTGGGTGTCCCATAAATTAACTTAAATTATTTTACATGTAAGGGTAAGTTGTCGAGAGATTTGGGTGTCCAGCGCCTTCCGGAAATTATCAAAAGACAGGTGAGAGTAAAAATTTCCAACCAGATGGCAATTGCAGCCTTCCCATTGGCTGGCGAACACGGGTCTTCGTTAACAAAATTTGCAGTTGAAACGATGGTCAATTAATATTATTGTTAAGGTCAAAAAACTGAATTTTATTCCCATATCATAACCATAAATAAAATTGCATCGTTACGTTAGCAAACATCTTAAATTATGTAATGCAACTTCTTCGCTTTTTACCTGTCCCGAAAATTAAAAAACAAATACAAATTTGTTGTTTAGGGGTTTATCAAATTTAATGTAAAAACCTGCATTAGTGATTAACAAAATGTACAAGTAAGAATGACTTTTTGTTTCAGCACTTTTGGGGGCAGACCCAATTTTCACACCAATATTTTTATAATAATACGCTTTAATTTAATATTAACACAAAAAATTCAATAACTTTTGAATATTTCTAAACAAAAAATTTATTAATAACTCAGCCGCATTTTTGTTTTAGTCTGACCCACTTTTTTTAATAAAAAACATTTTGGGTAATTATTTAATTAAATTAATCGGGAATTCTATGCTACCAAACACTTATTACATTATTTTCTTGTCAGAAGCTTTTAGAATGAAATCAAAAATAACGCTCATTTAATACAATTTGTATTTTCTCTTCTATTTTTACCACACTTCCAGTATTACTTTTTATTTAAATTATCAGCTTAATTATTACCAAAAAAATACATTTAATTTAATTTCCATGCGATGGACCACACGCATTTTTTAAAATTAATAAATGTGGATCAAAGGAAACTGCAGTTGAAAATAACTTTTTTTGCAACAGGATGTTTCTGCCCCTCAGCTCTTCGCATCGAGATATTAATTGAGAAGCGGAAAATTAGACAGCCTCATCAAAATGCTTCTCTAGCCGAGTAGCACGGTTAATATTTTTAATCATCTCGAAAAAGTTTATAAATAAGATTTTTGACACCGTTGGTAATTCTAAGTTAATAGTACACTCCCACACCATTATTAGTCCCAAGCTTCATTAAATTGGTGTCAGAATTGATTTATAAACTTAACTGTATCAGTTAATAAACACTTCTGTTTATTTTGGAAACCAAATTTTGTAAACACAACTGCAATTATCATTTGCACGGTGCAAATTTAATTGCCATGTATGGGAGGGCTGCACTTCATAAAGCTCTTTTGATTGCCGCAGTAATAACCTGTACTTCTTTCAATTTATAACAACATTTACAATCATTTTCTTTTATTTGCTGGAATTAGTACATTGTTTAATTATTAATCTAAGCAGTAGAAGCTACACATTGGTCGAGATCATTGTTGGCTTTGGTGATTGCATCATGGGCTGCTTGGGCTTCGCTTGCAACGCAAGTTGCTGAATCACTGGTAGCCGTGTTGATTGCATCAGTAATGGAGGTGACCGTGGTGTCCAATTTAGTGGTAAAGCCCAAGAGGAAGTTTTCGATACAGGTTGCTTGGAGAGTTGGTGGCCAAAATGGACACATCTTGTAAACCATCGACATTTCGCTGTGAAGTCCACTAAGCAGCATGATTTGGTTATCGATGGCTAAGAACTGAGCGGATTGATCGCAATTCGTCTTGACAAGTTCTGAGTTGACTTGTGAAATTGCGGCACTGTGTTGGGTAACGCAGCTAGCTGATCCAACAACTGCGGAGGCTTTGTTCTTTGCGGCGGTTAATTCCCCATCAATAGCTGTTTGGGCAAGAGCTATGTTGTTCAGGATGGTGGCATTTGCGTTGTCTTTGGCTAAAGTAACTTGTTGTTGGGCGACTATCAATTTGAAACGGAGTTGGTTTATGGCCGCTATTCCTCCGACACCACCATACCCTCCCCCTCCAGCTCCTCCAGCTCCGCCAAATCCTCCAGGACCACCGAAACTGCCGCCAAATCCAGCTTGGCATTGATCATACTAAAACAATTGGAGATAAATTTTGGATTTCAAGATTTAAAAGAATTACTAACCTGTGATGCGAAGAGAACCAGACAAGCGAATAAAACTTTTGCGTTCATTTCGATTGCGTTATAGTTTACTGATATTATACTATAGAACAACTTCTGTGATAATGTGAACAATTGGAGTAATTTTTGCCTATAAATACTCCTTGGAGGTGGTTATTTTACGTTTGTAGATTTCGTAGATAACAAATTGGAAATACCCCCCTTTACGTTAAAAGATTTACGATTTCAAGTTGAATCAGCATTACTTACCGTTTTCGCACGTGAAAATAAATAAATCACATATTATCTTATTTAAATTTGTTTTACTTATTATTGTTAGTCAAAATTACAACTTATGTAATATTTGCATTAGTATAAGAATACAAACGGAAGTTATAAACAATTACAGTGATAACGCAATATTAGGAAAGTTCGTTTGCATTGTTTGCAAAAAACTGTCGTACGTAAATGTTTATTTGATCAACAAGTGATTCGGATATTTCTATTTTGGTTCTATCCTGGGGAATAATGTGTATATTGCAAAATGCAGCTGTGTAAAATGAATCCTTGTATATCTCAAACCTCAGTGAATTTGTCGGTTTTCGATTTATTATTGACGCGCATGAATGGATTAACGAGAATCTGAAAATAATCTGGTTTGCCCTCCCATAGGAATTTTTTAAATACGGCACTGCTCGAATTAATTTAATTTGTTTTACATTATTTTATTTTGCTTCAACAAAGCAAACCAATTAGAACAATTATTATTGCAAAATTGCAAATATATTTTAAATTTGATTTACATGTTTGTTTAATAAATAAGAGCGGGGAGGGGCAGAAAATGAGCTTTAATTTAAAATTATTAACAAAATAAGAAATATAAAACTAATCATGAATTAAGTTTATAAGTTTTGCCTTAAAAAATTTGTAAATTGCAGTTATTTTATACATTGCGGGGGAGGGAGAAATTAAAAAAAAAAAAGATTTTTTGACTTTAATTAATTTCAATTGCTTGTATTTATTTAATTTTTATATGTATTTTATTTCACTTCTTCAAGAAACCCCATTAGAGCAAATTATATTAATAACGAGATTGTCCGGGTTGTGCGGCCTAAAGGCCGCACTGACTAATAATTCTGCCGTAATCTCGATTTTTTTAAGGTTTGAAATCGTAATCGAACCAATCAGAGGATTTCATTTGGGGGGGGGGGGATTTGTGCCAAATAGATGTTTCCAATGTCTACGACAAAGGAATTAAGTAAGCCTTAACCCATAATTTTGGTAAAAATTTCACGTAAATCGGCCCCTTTCCTTGCAGCGCCCGGAGCGGAGTTTTTTTCTAAACATTTCGGGGGAAGCACGTACCTCCAGGTGCCCCCCTAGCTACGGACCAGGATAAATAGAACTGGCATTTTATGATAAAATTTTAAAAATTTTATTATAGTAAAATTGTGAATTTATTTTAAATTTGATTTATTTGTTTAGGAAATAATAGCTTAGCTAAGTAAAGGAAAATAATTTAATTTAAAATACTTAACAAAAGAAGAAACATAAAATAAATCATGAATTAAATATAAAAGTTTTGCCCTACAAAATTTGTAAGTTATGCTACAATTTTAGTTGTTCAATATAGTGCGGGGGGGGGGGAATTCAAAATAGTTTTTTTTTGATTCTGAATAACTTGTTGTTTTACGATGGGATTTTATACCTTCAGGTATTTGGATTATTATACCATAAATAATAGTAATAACCCATTAAAACATCACAATTTGAAAAGTAAAGGGAAATCTGAGAAAATCAACTAAAATTCGGGAATTGTAAGGAAATTCTAGGAAATCTTAAGAAATTAGAAAATCTTAGTGATACTCGGGAACATCTTCCAGATTTGAACATCAAATCTTAAGGAAAATTTTGGAAGAAATCCTGGAAAAATATTACTTATGTCTGTGGAAGACAAAATATGGAATGAAAATATCGCAAAATAACTTGCGAAAGCATTTATTTTACTTTAATGCCGCTTGTAAAAGTAATTTGAATTAAATTTAATAATTTCGTTTTAGGCTTGTAAAAAATTAACCTGATTTATTTGGAGCAAATTAATTTTCGGAACTAGAAGTTCTAAAAAATCAAGCGGAAAAGATCTTAACTTGGTCATTCAACTGTCAAACTTAGAAATTCACATTTTTGTGAAAACAATTGTTATATTTTACTGGTGGCTACTGACGGCACTCTACTTTACTGCCGATGACTGACCAATAGAATTTCTTGCTCGGAGATTTGCAGTAAAAATAATTGTAAAATGCACAAAAAATTTATTTAAAAAAAATAGGTCGCCTCTATAAAATTTTAAAAAATTAGCGGAAATCTTGTTTATCTATTCTTGCGCATCAGTGGGAGACAGATAAAGGATAATATTTGAAAATCTACATATTATTCAATATTTTGGTTATTTTTCAGAAATGGTCCCTCCTATAATGATCGCTTTTGTCCGAAGAATTTGTCTGGCCAAAAGGGTAACCCCCTGGTTTGCACCCACGGTTTTGTGTATTCAAACTTAAATTCAGTTATATTAAAGCTAAACCAATTTTAGGAGTTTTTTTTTAGTTTACAGGCCCAACAATGCAAGTAGCATAATATTATTTTCTAGGCAGGGTTTTGGTGGTTTAAGGTAATAATTGGCAAACCGGGGGGTCTGGGGGGTATGGAATACCCTCCAGTACATTTCAAGATAAATGAAGAATTACTAAGTAGCCCCGGTAGTTTGCAAGGAAAATCTAGCCATTCTTTTAAAAGGTTTCGATTTTCCATTTTTACTTGAAAATATTAAATATAATTTTTTTTATATTTACAAAAACTCAAGAGCTGAGATGTCACTACAGATTTTAATTTAAAATTCATCATTCTTTCTTTCACCTTTCTCTTAAATGACATATAAACAAGAACTTTGGTGACACCTATCCAAATGATAAAAGAGACAGGGTTGGGTTTCGGTGTTAGAACTAACAAATTTGTGGTCTTTTGTATTTCACGCTTGACTTAATATTAATAATAAGGTAAAAAAATAATCTAGACAGATTGGTATGTAATATCTCAAATTTGATATCATGATTTTTTAACCAGTTCTACTTCTTCGTGCAGTTCTACACCCCTTGCATTTTTAAAAGTGAAAACCATACAAGTTTTATGAATGATCTTAATTTTTTTTTCAAAATTGGACACGTCGGTTGCGAGAAAAACAAGTTCAACGATTTCCACGAGGGATTACTTGAAATATGTGCCAATTAGAAACTTGTAAAAAGTAAAAATTTAACTATAAAATTACATGGTAGCCTTTAAATGTTACAAAACAAAATAAAGTTAACAATCGTCAGTCCTACTCAAATTTGCGACTTCGGAATTGCTCCACTTTACGAAGGGCATGCTTTAAGTACAAAATTACAATTATTTGAATTTAATAAAAGTCAGTACCTCGTTCATAACAGTCATTACGATTTTATAAATGGTTGAGAATTCCAACAGCATGTACTTTATGAAAATGCATGATACAATTACCAATTTTACACTTTTTAATGTTTATTGCGATTACATTGAGTAATCGATTTGTATGTCATTAAAGGAAAAATGTAGAAAGTAAACGATTATAAATTTTGTTTATCACTTATTTAAGCCCTATGCTTTATAATTATTTATTTAGTTTGTTCTTCTTAACCCATATTTTCAGGTTCTTTAACAAACATGCACCTTTCAATTAATTTCATTCTTGTATGCTTTCATCGATAATTTTTAATTGCTGAAAGTAATTGTATGTAAATCAACCGCGCACCGCCTTAATTTCACAATTAGAGCATAAAAAATAAGAAATAAAAAAATGTCAGGTGTGGGGTTCGAACCCACGCTCACAATTGTGAACCAGAGCTTAAATCTGGCGCCTTAGACCGCTCGGCCAACCTGACTTGTAATAAAACTTTACTTTTATTGATTGTCGGCGAGAATAAATATAACAAAAATTTGTTACCTTTCTCTATGTTTCAATTTTTAAAATATTTTAAACCGCACACGATGACGACAGCCCCTAACATTTCAACATAGAGTGTGGTTTATTTTAAATATCATAAATGGAATAAATGGAAATTTTAATTTAAATTAATGGAAATTTTAATTTGCATTTCAATCTTTGCTTTCTTGGTTTTCAAAGATACCCATCCCCACCTCAGCTTTTTAATTTTCTTAATTTAATTCGATAATTTGCTCTATACGTGTAGGTGAAAAACCATTCCATTTCTCTTATTTTCCTATTCACAGTTTATTATATGTATTTTAAAACAGCACTTTTACCACTTCAATTAAATTTTCCAGAATGTTATCTTGTTTTCAAAATAAAATTTTGAAGTAATCCAAAATATTTCCTAAAAGACCAAAAATGTTGCAATTGCTTTCAAAAAATTTGAAATCGTTTTTCTTAAAACTCCCCTTTTTTTTTCTTCTACAAATTAAAATAATTATTATAATAATAATATCAATTATTATTTGATTGAAATAGTATTATAGTAAAAATCGCTTTTTTTTAATTTTTCCATTATTTGACTTTCACTTCACAGAGTTCTTTTTGAACATAAATTAATCTCTGGATAAATTTGAAATTTTTGTAAATTTTTACAAAATTATTCCAAAATATGGCAATTTTCAACAGCCAATTGCAGAATCTATGATTTTCTTTAATGGACAATGTAAAATTTCCATCTTCGGTGAATTTAAATTTACTAAAATATCTTCAAGTTTCTCATTAAGAGGAGATTTCAGTTTTTATAACTGAAAAATGGTAACTGAAAACTTAAAAACATTTTTAATTTATTTTTATATTTTTATATATAATAAATGTTATTTATTTATAAGTTTATATCGAATTTTACTAAACGCTAAACTCGTAAAAAACATTCCCCGGAGGGCACGGACCTCAAAAAATGACGAAATTCGAAAGCTGGAATCCAAGATTTGCCAATGTCAGGAGCAGGGAAAATCTACCCTCTGTACGCCCTTCGGGCTGCTCCGGCAGGTTTTCCCCCCTGTGTAAATTGTTACAAACGCCGGATGGCAAATGCACTCGTAAATGCAGGAACTAGAACGATGTTATCAGTATCATGGCTGTCTTGTGGAGCATGGAGCGCTGCAGGCGCTTTAATCTCCGTCATCTGACGATTAAAATAACTGACCTTGATAAATTAACGATGTTAATACTGCAACGGCATGCACTTGAATGAACACACGCTCTCCCCACCAAGCGTAGCGTAGTATCTTTGATCTGTGGAGCATGTTGGCGCCGTAGGCGCTTTATTCTCCTTCATCTCGCATTTGAATAAATCACATTGGTCCTAGTAGGCTAAATAAAAAATACGCTTACGAACCCCGGTGGAGTGTTCGCGTGACTGGATGATAGGATCACCCCACCAAAATTACCTAAGTAGAGCACACGTACCGGCAATAGAATGGCTTTTTAAAGCTTACATACAGGTAAACTTGTAAAATTTACATAAAAAAGTCGATTTTCAAAATTAAATTGTGAGGTAACCGTTGGGCCGATTTTATTCATCTTCACCTCATAAGTAAGATAAAATTGTGCTCTTTCAGAATATTTATTAGTTTTCTTTCCTACTTTGAAGGGGTGCCGCCGCAGAATACTACCTCTGACAAAAAAATCTTTATTGTGAAGAATTTTGTTCATCAATGAGATCAATTATGTTCATCGGCGTAAAAATGATGAATTTTTCGTCAATATGATAAATATTTTTTCAGAGTAACCTAGCTTAGGTTGAACCGAACCTGAAGCTAACCTATACTGAAAAATATAGCTTATGAAATGTTCATAATGTTTGCGCCGATGAACAAAATTCATTATATTGATGGAAAAATCATAGTATTGAATTAAAATCACTGTATTTCTGAAGTCGTTCATCAATGTGATTAATTTTGTTCGCCGGCGCAAAACTAATAAATGACCAACCATTTTTTTCAGTGTAGGTTGAATTTAATCTGAACCCAACCTAGGTTAGCTTGAACTTAATCTGAACCTAACATAGGTTAAAGTTAACTTGAACCTAATCTAGGTGGAAATTAACTTTAATGACCAAAAATGATCCTAACCTAGGTTGAACTTAAGCCTAACCTAGGTTAGGTAGAACCGAACCTGATCCTAACCTAGGTTGAAGCTAACTTGAACCTAATCTAGGTGGAAATTAACTTGAACCTAGCCTAGGTTAGGTTGAACCTAAGCCTAGGTTAGGTTGAACCTAAACCAAAGCGTAACCTAGGTTAGGTTGAACCTAAACCTAACCTAGGTGTAACTTAGCCTGAACTTAACCGGAACCAAATCTTTGTACGGGATAGCGGCTTAATTGAAACCGTTAACAAGAATCCGCCTTTAAGCAATACTTTTGGCACTCCAGAAAGCGGCTATTTATGCTTTCGCAGTACATATTTTGCCCAAATGGTAGCTTTGTGTTGCCTTTTCAGGACTTATTTGCATTATTCGTATTATTTGCACCTTCTTCAACAAAAAAATTGCTCTTCTTCCCTACATCTCTTCCTTTTGGGAGATTTTTTCTTACCAGTTTGTAATCTGCACTGATTCTATTCTTCCTGCTCTTTCCGAACTTTCATTTCCTTTCAGGAATGCTTTTACCAAGTGCATGGACCCAGAACTCTCCATCTTTCTAGATACGTAATTTTAGAGTTTGTTCGGCTTACAGGGATATTTTTACCAAATGGGTGGGTCCAGAGGTTCCTGCCTTCCTAGATGCGTGATTTCGAGTTTGAACGGCCTTCAGGGATGTCCTTACCGAGATCATTTTGTTATTTTATTATATCTGTCCAGAAAATATCTGAATGAACGGGCTTACCTGATAAAACAGCCACTACAGGATAAGCATTTTAATTTTTACGGATTATGACCCTTTTTTACCCCAAATTTTTAATTATCACAAAATTTCATGTTCGAATGTGTAATTTCCGCTACCGATTTTTAAATTCCGGGTGGAGCTTACATTTATTTCACTAAATATAACTTTTTTTTATTAAAATACTAAATGAATTACATTCTGAGAATTTTTGAAATATTTTAATCAATACTGTAAACCTCTTATACTAAATAAGTGCAATAACTCTACGAGATCATTTTATTTACGTAGAAGTTTGCATCGGCTGTTATGTTGAAAAAATGATGCCTAGGGCATTGAAATCCGGGCCCTGATTATAATAATGTTGCTGTTTAGCCTGGTTTCATAAAATTTTTTAAACGTTAACAAATGACGAGTAAAAAGCATAAATAAAACATTTAATTTATATATTTTTGAATATAAATGAGTAAAATTACAAAACTACCAGCTCAAAAATTAATTTAATGGAAATCCATCTTATTTTCTTCCTTCTGAAAGTAAAATTGTTTTTCGTCTTGATGAAACTTCAGGAAGCTGAAAACGTCTGCTGGACTACCGGCTTATACTGGATTTTCCCGCACTCCCCACTTGGATAATCCGCTACTGGGTAAAATGAAAAGGAAACTTAGCAGATTTCAAGCAAGGTTTGCGTTTTAAGTTTTACTTTCTAAAACGACACTTGGGTGTTAATTGATGCATTTTTCACATATCTTCTAACAGCTGGGAGTTTTTAAAGAGCTTCTTAAAAAGCACGTCTGCACGTATGATTTAATATTGATTTATTATTTAATTAGTTAAGTAATGTGTAATTTTCCCGAACTACTGTTAGATTAAAATGCATTGCTTAAGCATTTTATTGTCACAAATTTAAGACTAGCTGGGTATAATTCAAAAATTGAAGCCGATATATTATTATCGAAACCAGTAATTTTAGAGAAGTAAAAATTTTAACTTATTGACGTATCTAATTAAATGTTGATTTCGAGATGTAATAACTAAGAAAAATCTCTTTAACACTATGAAACGTACAATTAAAGACGCGGCAAAAAATTTAAAAATTTAAAATATTCTAACTGTTTCGCTTTAAAATAATTGGTGTTGTTATTCGATAATTTAAAACCGCAAAGAACGAGCTTCCTCGGTGGAACGTCCAACTTAAAAAAAGTTTCGTCTTGTGATTTAAGATTTGAGAGGCGTCGAAATATTCTAATGTGCTATTTATATTCATCGAAAAACAAATAATAACCGATAAGAAACCGAAAATGATTACTCATTTATATCTGGAGTATTTTTATAATCATGATGAATGAGAGTGGATATTTTACTATGTGTGCCATTAAATTTAATTAAGTTTTCTGTTCTATTGGACGATATGTAATGTTAATACATCATACTTTTTACCATTTCATTTTAAATTATAATCGTGACCCGACGATGCATTATCTTTATATTACAATAATTTTTTAATATCCAACGTACAGAACATCCCCAAGAGCTTAATAAAATGGTGAATATGTGGAGAATATGTATGCGGTAGCAGGTGCTTTTGAAACAGGTGTATTTTCTTAATTTTCTATTGGTTGAAAATTAAAGGTTTTAAATTTTACCATTTTAACGTACTAAATTTATAATTGCATATGTAGGGAATATTCTTCTTAATTCAAAATTGCAACTTCGTAGAGCGGCTACCCAGACAAAAAAATATTCCTCTTGGTATATTAAATAAAATTTGACATGGGAGACCACCAACACCGATACCCGGATTATACACAATAATTGGACTTATATAATTTAATTAATTAGATGTGGTTTTAAAATTTCATTGAATCACCTCGCTCGTTCAAGTGTGGAACAAATTAATGATTTATATTACACTACACGGTCACATTAGTCGTGTTAGAGATGTCCTTTCTCATTAAGGTGTCACATAATATTTTCAAAACTTGAATTAACCAAAATTTAACTTTTTGTTCCCATGTTAAAATTTTTAAGCCAATCAATTACACTTCATACAAGTCACTTTCTACGGATGATAAATTAAAGGAGAAATAATACAATTTTCATAAAAAGGTGGGTTTTTGACATGAATAATGTATTAATGAGATTTTGTATTATGAAGACATTTTTTTCAAAAATATTTATAATATTTTTTTCCTACATTAATTAGCCTGATTTAATTTACAAATGTAAATTAAGGGTGTAGGTTAATTCCGTGCGAAACCTGTACATACAACATTAAAAAAATAAACCATACCTCCCAGACCCCCCGGTTTATCCTACTTTATGTCCTTTAATTCCAATTTAAATGATTTTAGCAAGAAAGGACTGTACATTATAATTTATAATAAACAAAGCTTTATATATAATTTCACATGCAAAATTTTATTTAATTATATATAACTCCCCATTCTTACGCATAGTATACTAACTACCATGAAAATGATTAGGTGGCGCCGGAGTGCAGTTATTATAATACCTTTGGTTGCAAATGTGTTAATGTATTATAAATTGTTAATAAATATCTTACTTCCAAGATATTCCAAGAACAACTCGTAAAATATGATCATAACATTACCAGGATAATAAGTAGTACATTGATTAATTTTCTTTGCACTAACAAAATTCAAAAACTTCCGTCTGATTGTCTGTCTGTCTGGAAGCTCAAACGGATGTTCTCATTGTTTCGGCAAATAAAAACTTGAGCATTGCGCTTTCATATTCTTATTTGTAATAATTGTGTAAAGTAAATTAAGATCGAATTAAACTTGACAGGGCCTACCTTACTTACACAATAATAAATTTATCGAAATAATACAATTAATCAAAATTGTAAACATTTCAGAAATTACAAGTAGAGAAAATAAATTACTTTTGTGTTCCATATTTTATGAAACAATTTTTTATAGCAATAATTGAATTTATGCGACATAAATTACAAAGGCACGGAGTAATGCGTTTATTTAATTTATTAGTACCAATATGTACAAAGGTACACACGCATAATTAAGTGCAATTAATTGAGTTCCTCAATAACTCAAAGTGAGCAGATTACGAGTTTGTTCTGAATTACATTAAAATATATATAATTTATTATGAATAATAATTATTGACTGTTTGTGTAAAATTGCAAAAGAACACAATTGCTAATTAAAATATAATTAATAAAAATATGCTGTAAAAAAATTTAAGTTGTGTTCATGTAGCGGCTCATGTAATTACATATTTGGATAATTAGAGTAAATTATAACATAATGAAAAATTACCAAAATCACTTATAAGCCATGGTTTTAATTATACACAATAAGAGAATTCCATCAATTTAATGTTGTACTTATAAAACATATATTAAATTCTAGTTTGCAATTTATCATTTTAAGCGTGATGTTATATATTTTAAGCCCGCCTTCCAATTATAGATACAACAGTAGTTTATTTTTTTTGGGATTAAAGTGCCCATATGCAATTGCTGGATGTTAAATACACGTTTTACACATAACGAGAATAAATCTGCTTTAAATTGCTAATTTCAAATAAACTACGCTGGGAAACAGGGCTTTGTTTCCAGCGAGTAATCACAAACAAGGAATTAAACTTTCCCATCAGATGATTGGCTATCGCAGTCACGTGATTCAATTGTAACGCCCATATAAATTTTCAAGCTCGATCGAACTGTACATCGTAAGAACTTGCTTTGTTCCCATAGTCAAAATAATCGTTCTTTTCAATAAATCTGAAATTTTCGGTCACAAAGGTAAATCTCTAAAATTATGAGATATTTTTATAACACTTCGTATCAAAAACTTTGTAATAAAGTAGAAGCTATTAAATTAACTTGTCAGGTTACAAGTTAGAATTTTTTGATTCCTTTGAAGAGCTTAATTTCTGTTTTTATGTGTACAATAGAAGCATACTTAAGAAGTCAAATAAATTTCAATTTTCAATTTGAGTTTGGAAAGAGTAATTTTATCGGGACGTTCCTAGGCGTCTCCTTAATAAATACAGTAGTATAAGGGTATTTTGGGCGCTTTTTGTTACAGGTGTATTTGATAGGACAGGTGTATTTCAAGGACGACTTTCTTTTCCGTATCTTGTGTATCCAAATACACGTTAAAATGAAAAATGATTCGCGTACCGCAACAAATTTTGCACTTAATTTTGAGGTGAGATAATGAAAAAATAAAAATTTGTATTGTGGTAAAATTTTGATTGAAAATTAGAAGAGTTGAGATTAATACACTTTTTTAGGACGTCGAGACATAATTAACGACTATTTTTGTTGTGGTTTTGTACTTTCGTGAAATTTTTTATCCTAATAAGGTTTTATTAATTGCTGCAGTTACGGTTTAATCCGACTGGACTTTTTGCTTTATTTTAAATTGTGAGTGAATTTTTTCTTTCGGTGAGCTGCTCATATAATGAGTTTTAAATTTCTATAAAAAATCAGTGCTTATCTAAAAACTATTATTAGTAAATTGCTACCGCCTCAATTTTAGCCTATAAAACTAATTTAAGAAATGGGTAGCCAACTTTCGGAGCAATCGCCAAGAACCCTTTATTAAAGTATTTTCAAAAATTACCAAAAATATAATTCGTATTGCTATATTTAGAAATTTTACAGTTTCACATTATTTTTACGACAGTAATTTATTTTTTATTATGCAATTTTCCAGGTCAAGTTTTCCAAAATTTACCAATTACTCCAAAAACATCGTCTATTCAATAGATAGCTGGGTGTCGTAAAGATTCACTTCCTTAATTTGGCCGTAAAAAATCATTTTTATCTGTTGTGGTTTTGGTAACAATGAAGGCGTGGAGTTAAATTTCGTTGTAAACAGCAAAAATTACTTTGCGATCTTGTGAGTCCACCCTTACACGAAAACTTGTCAGATAATGTTTGATGATTGTATTAAAATGCGAATTAAAACTTCAAGTTCTAAGGTGTGGTCCGGATTTTGGCTTAGTTTTTTCTTGACGGATTTGTTTTGATTTTGGAAGATTTATGGATCTAGCTAAGAAGTTCAACGTTTGCGATTTACTACTTTGAATTAATTATTGTTTAAAATTTATAATTACAATTATTGTTATCCCATATTATATATTAGGAACGCTTCCGGCTAAGCTAGATAATGCCATTTATCAAATTTAGGTCAAAATTTCTGCTCTAGGTGTGGGTGGACGAGGGCGGAATGCAAAGTAGGTCGTATATCTTGGTGAGCTGGAGATTTTAATGAGAGGTGAAGGCACAGTGAGGGTGGTTCACGCCCTGGGCTCTGGTTAACGAGGGGCTGAAACGCTTAATTAAGGCCACACATACGTTTTGACTTTACCGAAATTTATCTTTATTTTAACAATTTTGGATTACTTTTAATTTGGATTTTTTATCACTATTTTAATTTGTTTCATATTGAAAGTACCCATGATGTATGTTTGATATTTCCCATAATATCTATTTCGAAAACCCCCAAGCTCCACCTTTATAAGTCTATATATCGTAGGTCCTGACGTTAAGTAACTGGAGGCAACGTAAAAATACAAAAGTGAGTTTCAGTTACCACCAGGTTAAAATAAACGAGTTTATGTGGTCTGGATGAAAATTAAGTGTATAATTAAGACTTGGTCAGCATTCGATCATAGATCTTTGCGTTCTGGTGATATATGGAGATTGGATGTAATTATAAATGTCAAAAAAGGGATCATTATATTGTGCCCTAAAGACTAACGTAATTAGTGAAAAAACCAGATCAAGCATAACTATTATGCAAATATTCTTTAAAAAAAAATCGTTTTCGGTGCTTTTATTAATTTATTTGCTGTTCTAAAAGCTTTGACTTCCTTTTACGTCACAACCACATTAACGATCCGATTTTAATCCAAATTTTACATTTGAGTTTGTTTAGGTTATTTGTACACCATCAATCTTCAAACAATAATTTCTATGAAATTCAAAACCGACAAGATTAATTTTTTTGAATAACATAAACCCTGAGTTTGTGAACTTTTTTTCTAACGTTCAGTGGGTAGCATCGAAATCTCCTTACGAGAGGATAATAGCTTAGTTGAGTTTTACACGCCAGGAAGATTAGATAATTGACGAAAAGTCGTGGTTGCCAATATCTTCTTAATTAATAGTGCCTGGTTTGCTGATAAGGGGTATATTAAGATATCACTATCATCTGTCACTGTTTCAACAGTAACCAACCCATCACTTTTATATTTTTTCGTCTAGTCGTCCTTATCAAATCGAATACTGCCAATATGTAAATTTTCCAACGATAAACCACAATTAAATAAAAGGTCTGGTCTCGTTTTCGATAATATTGATATATTCCACCAGAGGAATCTTGGGAAACGTATAAATTAGCAATAAAAGTTTTAAAAATATAAAAGGTTAGGAACAACAAATTTTGTGATCTAGTAAATTTGAAAGAGTAGTTCAAGGTTTGCCTCCTAATCTCTAAATCATCTCGCAACGAAACTCGATCGAACGTCCAGTTAATTTCCTTTTCAATTCTTTTACCCGATTACATCTACAAGTGAAGGGTTAAAATTGAACTCGAGAGGGTGTCAATTAATTTACGACCGCCACAGGTAACGGAATTAAACTGGAGGCTCTCATAAAATGAGCTTTAAATTGGATGGAAATAAAGAACGCATTTTTATAGGCTAAAAATTGTCAATAGTGATGGTTTTTGATTTCTAGAAACAAGTCAACTATAGGATCGTCAAAGACATTGATATACATGTTACTTTGTTTACAGTACAAGAAACAAGTTAAAAATTTGTTAACATTATCTAACAATCATCTCTTCCACAAGATGCGTTAACTAACAAAATCATTCTTGTAGGATCACACTTCCACCTTGATAGGTTTAATGAAGATTAAAGAATGCTGTCCCAATAAAAAAATCATCGTGCTATCCTGAATTGAACGTGCAAACGCCAAAACCATAGCTCAAATGTTCAAAAAATGCTGTTCCCAAATTCTCACCCCTTTTTTCGTTTGTGATTTTTGAATTTTTTGCCTCAAATTTCACGAACCCTCCTCTTTAAGGCTGGCAATGATTAATAGTTTCAGAACAATGACGATGGGAAACAAACAGTCCGATTTCGGTTTTTTCCACGTTCTCTGTCAAGGTTCCATTTTTTATACATCTTGTACTATGTAAAATTCGTACACTTTACCTGTTTTACCTAATCAATTTTTAATTCGAAAAACCTTTGGTATTCAAATATAGCCCCTCATCAACGTTTTTGTAATAGAATAATAATAGGTTAATAGGGCAAAACAAATAATAAATTATTCATAATATTGAATTTTTTTTACAATTTGTTAATGATCTTTTTTTGTTATAGAGGTAAAAAGAAATTACATATAATTTTT
Organism: Cantharis lateralis; assembly: GCA_963170105.1. Taxonomy (NCBI): domain Eukaryota; kingdom Metazoa; phylum Arthropoda; class Insecta; order Coleoptera; family Cantharidae; genus Cantharis; species Cantharis lateralis. The sequence goes on from OY720627.1 coordinate 4,172,206, forward strand.
ATTATATTTAAAATAACTGTGATTAGCGGTCTCAAAATACAAAAATTTCGGGTAATACTTTAAAAATTGGCGAGAAAGCTCTATTTTGCCAAAAAAATTTAGCACTAATGACATACTGTGCAATTTTATTGTTACTTCTTGAGATATGGTTAGTCCATTGGTTAGCCCTAATGGCTATTTTTTGTAAAAACTTAAACTGACCTAAATATAATAGATTAGTAATTCGTAGCAACTTGGAATTTCTTTGGCTTTATCTGATGAACTGTTGTACTGATGTAGTTTTTCCAGAAACATAATTCACGACAAAGCAATTTTTATTTGCAGCTGTCCACAAAAAATATTTGAATTATCAAGTGTTTTTCAAAGTGCCACCAATTTTACTGTATTTTTTAATCAAAATATTTGGTTAAATTTTAAAAAAGAAAACTTGTCTCGTTAATGTTTCCGAAAAAAGAAACGTTGCAAGTATGTGTTGGGAACTTTAACGATAGCAAATTAAGAAAATTAAACATGCTAAGCTCTGCAGATTTAAATGCTCGCTGTGATTCCATAAATTTTCAAGTTTATCTTAACGATCTTTACATTAAATTGAAGCAGCCTTGTCCAGCTGATTATTTATTTATTTTATCCACATTTTGAACTTGTGAGCTAATTATTATTTGTTTATATCTCTGAAGTTCTACTGGTTGTTTATATCTGGTAAAATTTCAAATGTCGACGAATAATTAAGTAAATTTTATTTGAATTATAATTTTTTACTTTACATTTTCTTTCATTTTTCTTTTTGTTTCTCTTCTTTTGTATCTTACCAGTTTTCCTTTATTTATCACAAATTTATCCTTAGTTTGCCTATATTTTTCAATTTTCAAAATTTATTATAATTATTGTTAATTTTCCCATGAATAAAGTTTTTCTTTTATACTTTTGTTTTTCTTTTCGTCATATTGTAACATTTACAAATCATAAGATATTTCCGAAAATAATTTGAATTCCTTAGAAATAACTGAAATTTTAAGTAAATCATTTGATTTCCGTGAAAATCAACTGAAATTTTTAGGAAGTCTCCAAATTCCTTGAAAATCATTAGAATTCTTTGAAAGTCTAAAGAACTAGAATCTTTTGAAAATTACTAGAATTATATGGAAATCATTGAAAGATTTCCTTGGAAATCTTAGGCTTATATATTCGATTCAGTTGTGGTTATCTACAGAACTCGGCGAATTCCAAAGATTTCTAATAAATTTCAGAGATTTTCATAACATTTTAATTCAAGAGATTTTTGAAAATTTCATTGATTTTCTAAGAATTGTAGTGATTTCCAAGGAAATCCAATGATTTCCAAGAATTCTAGAGATTTCCAAGATTTCAACAAATTCCAAATATTTCCAAGGACTTCCATAAATTTCCAAGAGAATTCCAAGCATGTTTACACTACTTTAAGTAGGATCTCTAACCCCGTGGGTAAATATCTAGGTAAATTTATGAACACAAAACTGGGAATTCAAAATTATATCAGTGATTTCCTAGGAAATCCAATGATTTTCAAGAATTCCAATAAGTTCGAAGGAATTGCAGAGATTTCCAAGAAATTGCTGAAATTTCCAAAGAATTTCAATGATTTTCAAGAAATTTCAGTGATTTCTACCGAACTCCAGTGATTTTGAAGAATTCCAATAAGTTTGAAGGTATTTAAGAGATTTCCAAGGAATTCCAATGATTTCCAACGACTTCCAATGATTTCCAAGGAATTTCAGAGATTTATACCGAATTTCAGTGATTTCTAAGATATTCGAATGATTTCCAAGAATTTCAGAAATTTCCTAAAAATTACAATAATTTTGAATGAATTTCAATGAATTGCAAATATTTCCAAGGTATTCCAAGTATTTCTAAGAAATTTCCAAAATTTCCAAGGAATTTAAGTGATTTATAATTAATTCCAGTGATTTCCAAGAAATTCCAATGATTTCCAAGAATTCCAGAGATTTCTAAAAGATGACAATAATTTTCAATGAATTCCGGAGATTTCTAAAGAATTCTAGAGATTTCCATATTTTCTATGAATTCAATAAATTTCCAAGAGAATTTCAAGCATGTGTATACAAATATTGTGTGATATTCACCCCAGGTAAATTTGTAAACACAAGACTGGGAATTCCAAAATATTTTTGTGACTTTCAAAAATTCAAGTGATATTAAAGTAACTTCAGATATTAGCAAGGAATTGCAATGATTTCCCATGAATTTCAATGATTTTCAATAAATTCCAGTGATTTCCAAGAAATTCGAATGATTTCTAAAAAATTTCAATGATTTCCAAAGTATCTAAATAATTTCTAAGGAATTTCAACGATTTCCAATGAATTCCAGAGATATCCAAAGATTTCGAATTCTAGAGATTTCCAAAGAATTTCCATAATAATTGCGAATGAATTCCTGAGATTCCTAAAATATTCTAGAGATTTCCATGAATTCCAAATATTTCCAAGTAATTTTAAGTGGGATATTCACCCCACGTAAATTTATGAACTCAAGACTAGGAATTCCAAAATATTTTTGTGATTTTAAAGAATTCCAGTGATTTTGACGTAACTTCAGATATTACCAAGGAATTGCAATGATTTCCAAAGAATTTCAATGATTTCTAATGAATTCTAGTGATTTCCAAGAAATTCCGATGATTTTTATGAAATATCAGTAATTTCCAAGGATTCCAAATGATTTCTAAAGAATTTCAACGATTTCCAATGAATTCCAGTGATTTCCAATGATTTTCAAGGGATATCCAAAGATTTGGGATTCTAGAGATTTCTATGAATTCCAAATGTTTTCAAAGAAATCCAAGTATTTCCAAAGACTTTTATAAAATTCCAAGAGAATTCTAAAATAGTGTACCGAATTTTTTTGGGATATTTACCCCAGGTTGTAAATATCTAGGTAAATTTATGCACACAAGACTGGGAATTCTAAAATATTTCACTGATTTCCAAGGAAGTCTAATGATTTTTTTAAATTCCAGTGATTTTGAATGAATTCCAGATATTTTCAAGGAATTGCAATAATTTTCAAGAATTCCAGGGATTTCCAAAGATTTCGAATTTGAGAAATTTCCAAAGATTTGGAATTTCAGAAATTTCCTAAGAGTTACAATAATTTCTAATGAATTCCGGAAATTCCTAAAGAATTCTAGAGATTTCCAACATTTTTATGAATTCCAAATATTTCCAAGCAATTCCATAAATTTCGAAATGAATTCCAAGCATGTGTACACGACTTTTGTAGGTAAATTTATGTACAGAAGACTCGGGATTTCAAAATATTTCAGTGATTTCCAAGGAAGTCTAATGATTTTCAATAATTTCAGTGATTTTAAAGGAATATCAGAGATTTCCTAGGAATTTCAGAGATTTCCAAAGAATTCAATGATATTCAAAGATTTTTATGATTTCCAAAAAATTCTAATTTCAAACATATCTAAACTAAATAAATTGAATATTTTCCAAAAAATCCAATAAATTCCAAGCAGTTCCAAATATTTCCAAGGAAACTCCAATTAAATGGACACAAATTTGTTGAGTGATAACCCCTTTCTGCAAGGCAGTATATTTAAAGTAGGCTAAAAAAAAAGAATGAGACTTAGAAACAGAACAAAGTTAGAACTGTTATCGATTGGGAGGTCTTGGGGATTTTTAACGGATTTTTAAAGCCAACTGCAATTGTTAATTGTTCTGTTTTCTGATTAATAGAAATGTGAGATTTGACTTCGCATCAAAACCATCTCGAACGGAAACTTAGTAAATACAAATTTATAATTTTAAAATTTACGATAAAATACGAAAGAAGCAGCATACGCCGTGGACCAATATATCTAATATAAATTCCACAATAACTGTGATTAATCTTAATTTTTTTATTATTGCGAAACACTCCGCTAAAAATTATACTAACAAAAACTTATAAAATTGTAATGTTTTGACCTACATAAAATAAAATTATAGAAATTTGATACAAAAGAAGACATTGTCATTGTACCCCTGCCCCGGGCAAGATGAGAATAAAACAGTTAGGTACGAGATTATGTTTTTATTATCAAATATCTTTTACAATGAAATTTTTTAAATTTCTGAAACATACAATTAGACTAAAAAAATCTATAAAATTATGTAAAATAATTTTACGGATATTTTTCATGAAAACTTCAATAAAATTGAATGAGATGACCCTTGCTGCTGCAGAATAATAAATAAAAAAGTGCGGATACCAGAAGTTGTAAGCTTGTGCACAATTTTAAGCAAAGCAAAGGTGTGAAATTTTAGGTGTATCGTAAGTAATTACAGTAAATTTCATTCAATCCCTGCATTTTAAGTTAAAATTGTAAAAATTGAGTTTGAAAATTATAGGTTTTGACGGCTCGTTTGTCTGCCGTCTTCTAGTTATCCACCTATAATTTACTAGTTAACACCTGATTTAAAGTGTGAAAAGCAATTTGTATCTCATCACCGGATATTAAATTTTTGGTAAAAAATCGTAATTTAATTATTATATTTATTGCCAAAAGGTGCCGGAATTACAAAACGACATCATTTTTAACAGTTGTGAATTTCAAGCCAAGAAGCAAAAAATTACATTTTTTTATACAGAATTTAAATATTTAGATTAATGGCGTATAATAACATTTAAATTTAATAAACTATTTTACCTGCGGGGGTTCGTCTATTAACAATTTGACTATTTTTCACCATCGAATTTCATAATCACCGCATCAATATTTATTCAAATTTTCTAATAAATACAATTAATTTCCGAACTGAAAAAATTAAAAATTTAAAAATAATTGTGAGAATTTTTACATGCGTTTTTGGAGTGAATTGATGATAACGTGACAAACAATTCGACACTTCCGGTTTTTGCATGAACAGTAAAATTTGTTTTGATAATTAAAAACATGTTTGTGATGCAATAAATAATAAGGGTTGAAATTATCAAGTAACGTGAGTTAAAAAATAGGGAAATTTAAAATGCCATCATTAGTAAACGAAACCCGTAATGTTTCTTCTTGAATTTGTATCCAGAAGATGATTTATTCAACAGTTACGGGGTCGGGAATTACACGTACGCGTTTGCATATGGAATTTATGTAGGCTCATAAGGACAATTTAAAAAAAGTGATCCAGTTTTACCTGCCTTTATTGCAAGGGATGGTCTACAACCTTCGTTTTACCCTTAGACCGCGTGCTAAGAATGCAGAACGGACCACGGCATACAAAAGGGAGCAACGTTTCGAATTAAAAATTGTTGTTCATAAATCATTTCCAGTTTGAAAAAAGAAAATTTTCGCATTTTTTACATAGGGAAAATTCTAGAAGTTGCGAGTTACATTTTTGGGGTGTAAAAAATTAAATAAAAGTTTAGCCCTTTCTGTTCGACGCCGTTCGAAAATCTAATGAAAGTGAATTCGTAGGCAAGATTTAATATAAACTGGAACATATTCAACCCCCATAGAATAGTCGAGTTACCTAGCCTAGTTTAGTTTACATTACTACCCTCGCATAAACTATTATTTATTACATCTTTTGTACCAGCCAAACCTAGATTAACAATTGTTCGTTGGTATTACGTGGTTCGCTATTTTCTATTTTAATGCAAATCCGAACTATTAGAAGTAGGTGCCCTAAATTACTTATAAAAGAATCTACCTGAAGTCTTTTTGCTTTTTTCATTTTGAATTAATTAAAAAATTAAATGAATTAAAATGTAAATCGGATGCTGAGTTAGCACTTTAGACAAGTAATAGATGATTGCACATAATACGGGTTGTACTTACATTATTACACTTGAATAAAAAAATTGTAAATTTTTAACTGTTACAAAAATTACTTAAGAAACTTTTGGTTTAAATTGTAATAATGTGGAATACAATCCTCAAAAATTTACAAGTGTCTTTGTTCCTGTAAAAAAAGCATTTTTATTTTTAAAAGTTTCAGGTTTCTTCTTTTTTATTATTATCTTCTAGTCTTTTGTTATATTAGAATATTAACTATACGAACTTGATATCGTAGAGTACAGTGATAGATTGATTTCGGTGAGGATTAGACCGTAAGCCGCATGCATATTGGTTATATTTTTCTGAAAATCAACTGCCTCAACAACATAATTATTATAGGCAAACTTGGATAAGGAAGACAATTCCCCAGCTAGCGCTACCAACGCCAAGGTGGAAATTGAACGGACTGTTAACAGAATGCAATTAATTTACTAAACTCAATCTATGAAATTCTTTTTATTTTTTTTATGTTTCATAATTCAGGGCCGGGATCCGGTACTCCCTCGTTAAATAGCTTCTCATATGAGCAGGAAGCAAAAATAATTTAGTTTCTTTTGGTAATTTATGTGACTGTGCTGATGTTCTATATACTGGAATCCATGCACAAAGGTCTGGAGGTCTAATATGTAACGGTTACACCATAAGACAGTCTAATTATTAGTGATGGTTATTTCTTAGCCAGATTAGCCGCAAGTTATCATTTTGCTAGTGAACTCATCCGTTAAAATTTTTCATAATAATTTTGTTGGTGTTTCGCTAGGAAGTTAAACTTATTTTGTGGAAGAGTAAGCACGCGTGTCGTTAATTTCCTCAAGCAAACTTTTCTTAATTACAGCATATGGTGTAAATGGTCACTGAATGCAAATTTTGTTTAAATAATACCAGATAAAAAACACCTTGCACCTCATTAATAGACCGACATAATTGAAAGCTTTAAATGTCGAAGACGTGAAAAGTTCTCGCCTTTTACAAGAAGTAGCAGCAAAAAAATTATTAACAAAACTAACACGATTTGCTTATGTAAATTTTGTTCAAAAATAAACAAGTTTGTTTAACGTAATTGTTGTAATAAGAAACTTTCGGATGCTGATGAACAAATTATCACGAGCAAAATGATAGGTATTGGTGGCGAATTACTTTTATACATACATGGACACAACCAATGATAAAATAAGTAGCTATTATTAATATTAATGTTAAAAAAGAAAGCGGAGTTGTTATAATTTTCTGACACCTGCCATAATTTACACAAATTGGTTAGCCTACATACAAAATTAACTGCAGTAAATGCGTTAATCAATATTTTAGTTAATGAAGGTATTTCAAATAAAAATATTTGCCATTCCATGTGGAACACAAAATCCAAATTGCCGACTGCTTGAAATGCAAGTTCGCTGCGTATTATTCCTAATGGTGGTTGTTTTTAGGGGGTCTAATCAATTAATGTAATTAAAAATAAAACAGACTCTCGTAAAAATGTTTTGGGTGCACGTGAACAGAAAAACCGGACATTAGTGATGGATATCGTAAGGGGGCAGGTGCTCTTTTGGACTTTAGAGGAACCACCAGGTGCATGGACGTTCTTCCTCGTTGGATTGGATCACCGATTTCATAAAATATCTTTCGATTATAATTTCTATGCATAAATTTTTTAGTCGTACGAAAGTGAAACAAAATTCTAAAAATTTTAATTTCAAATCAGTTTGCAATCGTTGCGAAAACGTGATTTATTATTGGCACTGATTGGTGACTTAATATTTTGGCGCATGCAAAAGCTCAGCTGCTGGCGACTACAGGTCCCGTTAATTGTTACACCTGCTGCAGTTGCAAAATTAGAATGAACCTGCGTTGGAACATAAAATTCCTGGACACAACCAGGAAAATAATTGTAACAAATAACCCTCCTCCTTTTACCTTTCTTATCAACTTCAAAATAATCGCAACATTAATCAAGGTATTCTTTTATCCAAGACATGTTAATTATACTTCCATGTAGCAATTTTTACAAAAAAACTCCAATTTAATAAAAAATCTAAGTAATTAAGGTACACTTTTATTCGCGGTAAGACGTCGTGAAATAGGAGTTAATTTAAAACGGGGCACGTCTTAATTGCTTATATGTTAATTAAAATTATGCAAATTGCACTTACGCTTTGTTTACAAATGTTACGATGAAATCGAAGCAGACAAATGGAGTTACTTTCGTTTGCTGCCCTTCCTTAACACCTTAAAAATAATTGCGGGACCCTCGTATTATCAACGATATCATTTTTGCCGATATTTTAATGATGTGTCCGATCAGGATGTAGCTTTCATTTAAGATAAATCTCTTAAAAGTTGACCAACAAACGACTATATTAAAATTTATTTTTATATTAAAAATTGTGTCGATATAATTGATGATTTTGGATTTTATAATTTAATATCCATAAGTGACGCATTGGCGTGTAATCGGCTAAATTATTAATTAGTAAACATGCGATTTTAATATCAAACCGTTATAAATAACTCGTGTAAACGGTTTCGTTATAATTATTCAGTAATTGCATTTCTAATTAATTTTTCCAAAATTCAAAATTTTGTATTAATTATTAACTGAATCATAATTAATTTAAAACAATAAATTGTTATTTAGGAAAAGTAATACCTAATATTAGAATAAAAAGGGGTGCAATTAAGAAAGCTTTTTTCACTTTAAGGTAACAATTACAATAGACACGATAAAATTATTGTTAATTAAATCGTAATAATACGGTGAAAATACTGGAATCATAAATTTTAAAGGACTGCAAGGAAATAATTATGACAATAATTAAAATAATAATGATGGATGAATTTTATTTCATTCGAATAAAATTCAGAACGAAATAAATAATATTAAATAAATTTCCAAGATCAACAACAAATAAAAGTTAATAATAATAATTATGTATTTTTGATTTTACGATCATTTGACTGTAAACGCCCGTTATGGTAGGTCTGACGTCAATGGTTAGCAGTCGGCCATTATATTGTCGGGTTAATGAAGTAATTATAGTGTTTTATATTATATTTAAAGGAATTGTATATTTATTTACATTATAAATTATAATTACAGTAAGTACGTGTTAATTATTCCGTCATATAGAGCCTTTTGCGGAAAATGCATCATGGTTTACACAAGTCAATAAATCAGTACGTTATAATACTTAATAATTTAATTATAATGATTATTTTATATTAAATTAAAAATTTTACAAACAATAAATTACAATCCGTGACATTATAATAATAATATTTCTAAACTTTTTAAATTGTTAAGTTTAAATTTGTAACGTCAATAAATGCTTATTTATTGCCCCCCCCCCCCGGGAATTTCTTCAAGTCAAGCTAGTCAAGCTAGATAAACAGGCCAATAACGCTTTTCATTTATAATATTTTTTAAGTCTAGTTTTCCACTTATTTATTTTGTAGTTAACTATAATTTTGGAAGGAATAATGGTGATTTTAGGGGTTAAACGGAGGTTCCGGATGTTTTTCCGAGATTTCCTAAGATATCATCAGTTTTCCTGAAAGTTTCTACGATTTCGCTTAAGAGCAAGAGAGAAAATCTCAGAATTTCCTAAGATATCCTAGGATTTCTTAAAATTTCTTTGAATTTCCCTTCGCTCCAGGTTAAGAGCAAAAAAAATTTGTGATCTTCTCGACAATCAATCTATAGAAGTTCCTATTTGCTGAAATATTGCTCACTTATTTCTTGAAAACGAATCTACAGAATTTCGTCGGATTATCTGAGATTTTCTTAGATATCCTAGGATTTCCCTTCGATCCAGGTTAAGAGCAAAACATCTATCGATTGATTTGCAAGAAGAAATCCCGGATTTTTTACCGGGATTTTCAAAGATTTCCTCAGTTTTCCTAAAAGTGTCTACGATTTCGCTTAAGGGCAAGAGAGAAAATCGTAGAATTTTCTAAGATTTCCTCAGATTCTTTAAAATTTATTTGGATCCAGGTTAAGAGCAAAAATTTTAGGATCTTCTCGAAAAACAATCTATTGAATTTCCTATTTGCTGAAATATTGCTCACTTACTTTTTGAAAATTAATCTACAGAATTTCGTCCGATTTTCTGAGATTTTTCTAAGATTTCCTAGGATTTCCCTTCGCTCCAGGTTAAGAGCAAAAAATCTATCGATTGATTTTCAAGAAATGTATTAAAATTTTTGTTTTAACTTATAGAATTTTTTCGAATTACCTAATATATGTCATCAAATTTCTGAAGAATTTTTAGAATTATCCTTAAGGACTGCACTTCAATCCAAGGAGTATTTATTTTTTATTTTATAGTCAACTAATTTCGGAAGGAATAATTGTGATTTTAGATGCTAAACGAGGATACCGGATTTTTTACCGGGATTTCCTAAGATTTCGTCAGTTTTCCTAAATGTTTCTACGATTTCGCTTAAAAGCAAAATAGAGAATCCTAGAATTTCCTAAGATTTCCTCGGATTTCTTAAATTTTTTTTGTATTTTCCTTCGCTCCAAGTTATAAAAGTAAAAAAGAAAGTTTATATTCTTCTGCATAATCAATCTATAGAATTTCCTATTTGCTGAAAATTTGCTCACTTTACATCTTGAAATTTAATCTACTGAATTTCGTCGGATTTTCGGAGATTTTCTAATCTTTCCAAGAGTTTCCAAAAATGTTCTGGAATTTTCTAAGATTTCTCTTCGCTCCACTTTAAGAACAGAAAACATATCGATTGATTTGCAAGCAGTGTATAAAAATATTTGGTCTTAACCTATAGAATTTCTTCGAATTTCCTAATATGCCATCATCGAATTTCTGAAGAATTTTTAGAAATTTCCTTAGGGACTTTACTTCTTGAAAATTAATCTACAAAATTTCTTCAAACTTTCTAAGATTTCCCGGTGCTTCCTAAAGTGTAGTTTACCTCATATGATTTCTCATATGAGACAGCCTAAAGTATGGTTTACATGATATTTTTTATAATTTTGACACTGTGTTTTATGGTTTCTCCTATGATAAATCATAAGACAAACTATATAACGTAAACTGTACTTAAGATTTCAGAAGATTTTCTAACACTTTCCTTCAGATTTCACTTTAATCCAAGGAGTATTTATTTTGTAGTCAACCAATTTCGGAAGGAATAATTATGATTTTAGGGGCTAAACGGCAGTCCCGGATTTTTTCCCGCGATTTTAAGAGCAAAAGAGAGAACCATAGAATTTCCTAAGATTTCCTTGGATTTCTTAAAAATTTATTTGATTTTCCTTGGCTTCAAGTTATAAAAGCTAAAAAAAAGTTTATACTCTTCTGGAAAATCAATCTATAGAATTTCCTATTTGCTGAGAATTTGCTCACTTATACTTCTTGAAAATTAATCTACAGAATTTTGTTCGATTTTCAAATCTTTCCAAGATTTTCCTGAAATGTTGTGGAATTTTGTAAGATTTCCTAGAATTTCCCTTCGCTCTAGTTTAGGTGCAAAAAATCTATCGATTGATTTTCAAGAAGTGTATGAACAGTGGTTGCTCTTAACCTATAGAATTTCATCGAGTTTCTGAAGAATTTCTAGAATTTTCCTTAGGGACTTAACTTCTTGAAAATTAATCTACAAAATTTCTTCAAATTTTCTAATATTTCCTAGAGTTTCCTAAAGTGCAGATTACCTTATATAATTTCTCCTAGGATTTATCATATGAAACAGCGCATAAAGTATGGTTTACATGATATTTTTTATAATTTTAAGAAGGAAAACACAGTGTAAGAGAAATCATATAACGTAAATCGCACTTAAGATTTCTCGGATTTTCTAACATTTTCTTCAGATTTCCCTTCAATTCAAGTCAGGAGTAAAATAAATTTCTTTTACATTTTGAAAATCAATGTATAGAATTCACTTGTACAACATATTCTACCCCCCCCCCCCGGTCTAAACAAATATAACGTAAAATCCTAAAAGTGTTTTTCCGGAATCTCAACAAAGAAAACACAGTACAAACTGTGTTTTATGGTTTCTCATATGATAAATCATAAGAGAACTCATATTTCGTAAATTGCGCTTAAGATTTCTGCGAATTTTCCAACAATTTCCTTTAGATTTTCCTTCGATCGGCGCCAGACGTAAAATAAATTTCACTTAAAATGGACGTTTATTTGCTTACAGATATAGAAAATTATGTAAATTAATAAATTGAAGTCAAAAATTAAACTGATTGGTTGTAATAATATTGGTGTTTTTAATTACGAAGGTGGGATTCCGTTACTTATAAGGAAGTAGATGATGATGGAAACTTACAGTTCTGATCGTTTTAATTATTACAAAAAAATACAGTAGCTCCCAATTAAGGCAAATAAAATTTTATGTTAAATTTAAAATAAAAGGAGTTCAAAAATTTTGAAATTTAAAGAAGTAGAATAATTTAGTGATTAATTAACCTTTGAAACAATTTTCACATTAATTATTGCGCTTTATTTGTAAAATAAGTTTCACGACACTAAAAACTCGGGCAATAACTTGAATTTACAGAACCTCTGATTAGCCTTGCAAATTTCGCCGGTAATTGTAATTTATTTTATTAAATAAAATTTATGGTTTACATGGTAAAAGGAAAACACCCCTGAGGAACGGTACACTCAAGTTTCGATTGAAATTTGTGTTTTCATTTTCTTGATGTGTATATTTAAATGCTAAATAGACACGACGTCTTTCTCCAATTAAAGATTTTAATTTAAATTTCGTTCTGGCCATAATTGGTAGCCTTAAGGTGACACAATTATGTAATCGCGCTAAATTTCTAATTACTCAAACAATAAGTTAATTAACAATGCACTGATTTAGATAATTAATGCCATAAATCTGATTTCAGTTTATATAAGAAAAATTATTACATCCTGAAATTTCAACGTAATAAGGCAATTACTTACTTTGAATTAGTATTCCACTTGAGTTTTTGAATGACCATCGGCAAATAAGCAACATTTGGCTGCAAGAATTTAAAAAACACGCAGGCATGGTGTACGTCTTTAAGGTATTAAATTTATTAATATGCAAAGCAATTTGCCCTAAAGAGTTAAGTAAAGTTTCCGCATTTACGTATTTAAATTTAAAAAACTTAATAAAATATCACAATTCTTATCGTCATAATTGAAAATGATAAACCGAAACTTTTGATTAATTCACTATTTGAGCCACACCGCCGTACCTATCTTAATCAATATCGAGTGACGTTATAAAATTATTTGGAGTAACTGACAGATTAATTAAGACTAAATTAACTTCTTCATTTGCCGCACAAAACATAAAAGCCGTTAATTAATAATTACTAAACGCGATATTCCTCTATGTAAACATTAATTTTATTCTAATCAAATCAGTTTTTTTTAATAATTTCGCGGTGAAAAAATACATTATTAAAGTAACTCGTAATATTCTGCAATTGCTTCATTAAAATTAACTTTTTGTACAAACAAACATAATTGTAACATTTAAAATGTTTAATTAAAATTCCCAAGCTGATAAATTAGTAGCGCCCGCTGCAATTTAAATATATGGCTACGTATGAAGCACTAATTAGTCTTAATCTCTGGAAAATTATCTTACCTGAATTTTTAACTTGCAAAACAAAAATTATTGATTAATCGTATTGCATCGTGGTATTCGCATATTATTTAAAAAATAAATAAATAAATTTATCGGGCCACCCAACTTATGAAGTTATCCATCTTAAAATTGACGGCTTGTCGATTTTTGTTTGCAAACAGGGATTATTAATTTTCTTGGAAAATTTTTTTGACTTCATTAAAATCAGAAATCAATCAACAATCTTGACCATTAAGTTCATTACAGTTAAGTTTGCAAAATGTAAAAAAATTCACTAGAAGAAACCATTCATACAAACAGGAATATTATTTAGTATTTTTATACAAAGCTACGATAAGGATGTATACTTAATTTCATAATTAGCAATAATTGGTATTCATTTCGACTTATTTCATGGTTATGAATGCAGATTAAGAGATAGCAGCAACCTTCAGGTTAAATTAAAAATTTCCTTTTCTTTGTCGTACTCAAATGTTATTTGAAAGAAGCGTTCCACCTAACCGCTTTATTTATTTTAATATTAAAATTTGCTCAACAACAATTGAAAGGTTAGTGAGTAGCTCGAAAAATTTAAATAATCCCTGAGACGCCCCGAACTCAAAAATTACGGATCTAGCAATGTGCAGATTCCTGAAGATCAAAAAATTACCGATCAAGACAGACGCAGATTTTTGTTTATAAGTTAAAATCGGCTATAATGAACAAATTCCAACTCCGCTCACAAAATATATTGTAGCATCTATTTACGTCGAGCACACACACCATCATCAGACTGAGCTAATCATGGACTTTTAATCATAAAACAAATAATTTAAAATATTTTAATTTGTTAAATATTCATTTGTAATTTCAATTCGCAAAATTCGAAATTTTACTAGGATTTTAGTGTTTCCACCGAGCCCAATCCGGTTTTTCTATGGTATCTGGGTATAAAATTCCTCTAGAACAGACAGATTTCCCGTAAGTATGGTATTTTCCATTTTATTTGGCTTTAAAGTGAGAGAAAAGTGAATTTCAGTTGCTCTTGCAATTGTAGAAATTTTACTAGAAGTTTTGCGTTTCCACTGACCCCAAGCCAGTTTTTCGAGTACTCCGGATCATAAAATGTCGATTTATGGTATAAAACAGGCATGGGCAACCCCGCGAAAAAGATTTTTCCGGCTCGCGGAGGAATTTTAAACTTTTTTACAGACCAAAATTTAAAAATAACAGAAGATTTGCGAATTTTACATTTGCATAACAAAATCAAAAATCGACGATCCCTAGCCCGCATACTTGAGCGTAACAAGTTGTACCTAATTGTAGATTTTTAACAATATGACGAAATTAAATTTTTTACCAATATACCCACCCACAGCAGCGGTAGCGGTGCAATTGACATTATGGGATTATAGGAACCCTTGACCATCACTAACAGCCGGCTGTTTATTTTACCGTAGTCAATTTATTTGGGGGCAAATTCAAATTACCCCCCCCCCCCCGAAGTAGTTTTACTACTTTGTTTGACCCGCAGGTCACGTGACAGGTGTCTATGCGTCCCTCAACAAAAACAGATTTCCCATGCCTGGGATAACAAACAATTATTAATTTAGGTTTAAAAAAAAAGAAAAATTTCCCCCCTAGAAAATGAAATGTTGAAAGTTACTGTTATTTTACTCTTTTCTATGGTATTTTAGGTAAAAAAATCGACCAAAATAGGCAAATTTCCCTTTAGTATGATATTTTTCATTTTATTTGGCTTTAAAATGAGAGAAAAGTGCATTTCCACTGCTCTTGAAATTGTCGAAATTTTAATGGGATTTTTGCATTTCCGCCGACCCCAAGCCAGATTTTTGAGTACTCCGGATCATAATTCGTTGAGTTATGGTATAAAACAACATGTGATTTTTTTAAAGTTTAAAAAAAATCAAAATTTTCACTCCAGAAAATGAAACGTCGAAAGTTATAGTTCTTTCACCCTTTTCTAAGGTATTTTGGGTAGAAAATCGATCAGAACAGGCAAATTTCCACCTAGTATGATATTTTCAATTTTATTTGGCTTTAAAGAGAGGGAAAATCCATCGAGTCCAAGCTGGTTTCTCGAGTACTCCGGTTCATAATGCGTCGATTAATTGTAAAAACACAAATTTTACTCTTTTTTATGGTATTTCGGGTAGAAAATTTCCCTGGAACAAACAAATTTCTCGTAAGTATGCTATTTTCCATTTTATTTGGCTTTAAAGTGAGAGAGAAGGTAATTTCGGTTGCTCTTGCAATTGTCGAAATTTTACTGGGGTTTCTGAGTCTCCGCCAACTCCAAGCCAGTTTTTCAAGTACTCTGGATCATAATACGTTGATTTATGGTATAAAACAACATGCAATTATTTTTAGGTTTTCAAAAAATCTAAATTTTCACCTTAGATAATGAATTATTGTTTAAAGTTACTGTGGTTTTACCCTTTTTATGATATTTTCCATTTTATTTGGCTTTAAAGAGAGGGAAAAGTGAATTTAATTTGCTCTTTAAGTTGTAGAAATTTTACTGCGATTTTAGCTTTTCCACCGAACCCAAGCTGGTTTTGCAAGTACTCCGGTTCAAAATACGTCGATTAATGGTAATAAACACCAATTTTACTCTTTTCTATGATAGTTCGAGTAGAAAATTCGCCTGGAACAGACAGATTTCCCGTAAGTATGGTATTTTCTATTTAGTTGGTTTTAAAGTGAGAGAAAAGTGAATTTCGGTTGCTCTTGCAATAAATTGTCGAAATTTTAGTGGGATTTCTGAGTTTTTTTTTACTCTGTTCTATGGGATTTTGGGTAGAAAATTCGTCTAGAACAGGTAAATTTCCTCTTAGTATGATATTTTTGATTTATCATAGGGGAAACCACAAAACACAGTTTATACCGTGTTTTTTTTCTTAAAATTATAAAAAATATTATGTAAACCATACTTTATGCTTTCTTCTCTTAATTAACTGTTCGGTTTCGGCCTGCTTCGGCCAAACTGCTGGTTTCGGCCTGACTTGGCCAAAACTTCGGCTAAGTCAAAACTAGCGTTCGTGTCACTCGCTTATACCATCAATTTTGTAGTGATTTTGTAATAAATGGAAGTCTATTATTTAATCTAACGGAATAATATATTACCAGCTCGAAAAAACACTAGATTTCAGAGTGTAATGAAAATTGAACGAAATTTTAACTGAACTACAGGGACGGTTCCGATTAGATTTTACGCTTTTATTTTTTATTTTGCCAACTCATTAATAAGTGGATTTGCCACCTCATAGGTAAACTTTACCAACTTTACCGAATTTACACAGGTACACAGGTTGGGGTGGTTCTCCACCCCTTCCCTCCTCTCCCATAGAATCGTCACTGCTTAACTGCATAAATTTCGGTTTCGGTCACGGTTTTGGCAGAAACTACTTGAGGAGCCGAATATTCGGTTACGATTTTGGCTGAAAACCGTGTAAAAATTAATATAGGACTCAAAATTCCAAACATGTTTAAAAAATACCTTAGATTTTCATGGAATTCCAATGCTCTTCGGTCAGAAAAATTTTTCTACTTTTTACTCTCAACCTGTATATTTAGGTTTAAGAGAGGGCAGAGTGTTCAATACCTCCTAGATCTCCCGGACGCAAAAGCAATCGTGCTTTTGAACTCTTGAAGTTAAAAAAAATACAAAAAGGAGGAATCAAGGGGAGATAACCTAGAGAATTTATAGTATAAATGAGGAAAAATCTGAAAAATGCTAGGAAATTGTAAGAAATTTGAGGAAATCTTAGGAAATCCAAGAAAATCTTAGAAAATAGAAAATCGGAGCAAATGTAGATAATTTTAAGAAATCTTAGTAAATCGAAAGAAATTTTAGAAAAAGTATTTAGAAATACATTCAATAAGCCCACATCAAAAAACATCTTTTAGATCCGGATATAGTGGACAACTTTTTGAATTTCTTTAAAAATGTATAAAATACTGTAAATTTTTAAACTTTTTAACTGAAAAATTGATTCATATAAAATGTAAGGGTAAAATGCGTGGACACACCTAATTTTTTTCCGACTACGAAGTACTTTGTTACTATCAGTGACAACGCGTAGTTGCGTGAATGAAGATATCGGTGAGAATATCTAAAGGTGTAGTGAGATCTGAAATATTTCAAATGTAGTTGATAACCAGCTCGACGTAGACATTGTAAAATAACAACGTGACGTCTAGTGAAGCACCACGTGTTCTGTGATAAAATAAATTCGGACATCGTTGTATTGTTTCGGTGATGTACCAGATAAGAGATGAGAAATATACATTTGGACTAATTGAACCTCCGTATTAACCACAGCAGTGCCTTCTGGGTACAGAATTCTACGGGCAACTTAAAGCTTTGGAAACTGAAACTTAGCAGTGAAGAAACTTGAGATTTCAAAAGAACAGAAACTTTTTATAAAGTTAAGCTAAGTGGATTACTTCAAAATGTGACAGTTAAAAAATAGGCACCTTTTGGTGTAGAATTAATGATTATTCCTATTTAAAAGAGAAGATAATCACATTTTAACTAAGTTGTTATGCTAAGTTAAACTTACTTTGAAAAATGGTAAAATTCAGGTTCAAAATTTAATAATGAGCTACTGGCCGAAATTTAATTTATCGAAAAACTATTAAAATAATTTTGGGTCATTAAATATCTCAATTAAGAAGAAAATTAAACAATATTTCGTATAAAGGGGGTTAGCAAACTTTTTCATTAAAATCCACCCTTATATTAGGTTTCTTCCGTTATTCGGTTAATTTGATTCCTCCCATTTTATTAACCCTATACTTTACTGATCCTCTATATAAATTCTACCGCTTGTTTTTTCTTTATCAACACTTAAGCTTTTACCTTTACCCTTTCTATTGTAAAAGCTTCGAAATAAGCCAGTGCAACCCTACGTAATCCTACTTATCTAAAGATTTGTTTAAAATCTGGATCCCTCTTAAAAACATATTAGAATAATAGCTAGGATCTCTCAAAATGAAAAAAGCTGTATAATTAAGCAAATTTTGTTTATTTGAAGAGAATATTTGGCTTTTGCGAACTTTACCTTGACCTTATTCATTTGGTAAGGTAAATGAAAGGAATAGTTAGGCGTTGCTACGGATTTTAGTTTCCGGGCGGGTGTCTGTGTCTGGTTTAACCGAGCCATGCGTCTAGCTTCGATGGCACGCGCTTCTAGCTCTTCGGTAGGATTCGCACCCTTAGAAAGTGGTGGGGGAATGTCCAAAACTACTACAAGAACTTGATGGCGCGTTTTCAGATATTACTCCGTACGTCGTCCTCGATGTGTCAGTTTGTGTTTTAAAAACGTTACGCGTTGTTTATCTTTTTTTTCTCATTTTTATGGATCGAGCTATGACTCTCAGCGAGCACACCAATATGTACAACGTTATCCAGCACGCTTCGTCTCAGGCAAATTGTGTAATAGTGTCTCCCAAACATGTCGTCCAAAATAAACGACCATTGGCGCCTGCCCCGGATCGAAATTCGGTAGTTTATGGAAACGACAACGATGGACGTTTTAAGAGAAAAGTGCAAATGATGGCTTATAATAGTGCTACTCCTCAACCACCGGCTTCCGTAGCACGCAGAAATGCACGGGAGAGAAACCGCGTGAAGCAAGTAAATAACGGATTTGCAGCACTTCGTCAGCACATTCCGGCTAATGTTATGGCAGCTTTTGGTGCGATGGAGAATACGCCGTCAACTGGAAGAGGTGGAAGTAAAAAGCTAAGTAAAGTCGAAACGTTGCGAGTAGCTGTCGAGTACATCAAAAGTTTGCAAAACATGTTGGATGATCACGAATCCGACATGGCTTCCAACAACATCATCAATTCCATAGTGGAAAACCGCTACTTTCCAGGCAGCCCCGAATCGCAGCAATTCAGCCCTTATCAGATGTCCATTCCAACTCCACCATCCTCGGTACTATCTGCATCTCCGACACCATCGCAAACATCAGATATGTCATCGCCGACCTACCAGCCCACGTTGTACATCGAAAACTACAAAAGTTACGAAACCAAGGGTCCAGATGATGAAGAGCTATTGGATGCCATTTTTTCGTGGCAACAAACCGAATAGCCTCAAGGTTAGTATTTGATGCGCAAATTGATAGTAATTTTGGAATAATTTAAATTCACATTAATCTTAAATTGAAAATTTTTATTTTCAACAGTTTTATATTCTCGATGAACTTGTTTAACTTGTTTAGCGCTATTTAATTTAAATTCAAGTTGTCGATTTTGGTATTTTAAGAACATTTTTGATAAAAAAAAGTTAGCATTTTTTAAAAACCGCCAGTGATAAATTGTCGAAGAAACTTGAAACGTAATCAAATTTTATGTGGGAAAGTGATTGGAGCTGCCAATTTCGTTTTACAGTTTACGGTTTTCTGATAACCTTTAGCTGCATGCATTTTATAGTAACGTTCGTCTTTATTTACAATTACTTATCCCTTATCCATATCAGGTAGGTTATTGCATTCAAGGAAAGAAAATGAAAATCTTAGGGGGTTCACTGAATAGAACGTACAAATGCGGTTACCTGTTCTTAAGAAAACTTAAGACCCTTCATAGATTTATTACCTGTCCAGTGTAACGGTCATTATTTTGTGATGCAACAACTTTTCAAACTCCATTGTTGCATTATTTACGATTTTACCAAATAAATCAATAATCAAAAGTTTACCTCACCCACCTTTTTATTTACTTGCACAAATATTTGTTATATTTACATAAATTCGATAAGAACTTCCCGTGTTGTGAACAGACCTTTTACTGTTTTCGAACATTTTTACAACAATCGTCTGACGATTTAAATCTTGGGTAATTAGAAGAATAAACGGTTTGGTTCAAAAATCGGACCAGGTTCAAGGCGCTGAGGGGTTCGGAAAACTGTTTTCTTAAGATCCAGTCAGCATGAAAAGAGGGTGTTTTTGTGCAAGGTTCATTTGCACTACTAAAAGTTCGACTCCGAACAATGCTGTCTGCAAAACAGGAACACACTGAAATTGCGTTTTGTTAAATTTTATTCGCGCCAGCGAACTCATTGTTAAAGAAATTCGAACTAAGAAGTTCGCATATACCGCAGTTGCATCCAAAAACTACATTTTTATAAAAATACTATAAAAACCGTTAAATATCGTGTTCACGTTAGGGGAACATCCGGAAATTTCTTTTAAAAAACTACAAAATAACAAATGCCACGCAAAAAATTAGGGCAAAAAAGGTTTTCTGACCTCTTTTCCCTCTTTATTTTTTTTATTCGAGATTAACTGTTCCATTTTGCAACGTAAAACTTTCGAACGGTAAATTTTATTTTGTGATGATGAGAATTTTTTTGGACCGGAATATTTATGCAAATTTTCTAAATTATTTTTTTTTGTTCCAGATGCGCAGCCGATTATTTTATCGGGGAACTCAATATTGATGCTTTCCGATCGGGAGCCTCTTGAGCCAGTGATACGTTGAATTTCACTTTTTTAAAAAGTTGTTACGTGATATCTAGTCAAAATTATATTTTTGTACAAAGTTGTTATTGTATATTATAGTTAATTAAGTTCAAATTTATTGTACTGATTGTAATATTAGATATTCTTACGTTTTGTTAAGATAATTTATTGAAAATTAGTGTCTTCTTGGTGCCTTAATTTTAGATATTATACCAACAATTTTTAAATGTCGAATTTACAGCTCCTATTTATAAAATTTTAGTAATTTGGTAAGTTTGTCCTGATTAGATGTTAAGTTTTAATTTTTAAGAATATATCGACTTACCAGTTAATTTGAATTTCGTTCAAAATTGTAGGTACATTGTTGGTTAAATTTGTAAATATATTTAAAAAAATAAGTTTTAACTTATTTAATAAACACATTTTTATACGCTCTGTTTCATTAAACCTTTCAGGGATACAAAATCCAAAAAGATTTCTAACCGAAGAAGCTCCAAGGAAAGTGGTAAAAATTACCCATAATTATTTCAGAAGCCTTGAAATTAATCGCGTTTAAATTATTATTATGTAACCCACCAATTATTCGACCTTGATTCGAAAAAATTTATTTTTGTTCTGTATTCCTATTGATACCTCTTCCATTATCTTAATGAAATTAAACAAATTTAGTTATTCCAATTACGTTGCGCCCGAAGCACGTCCTCCACGATGTTTATTGTAAAGCAGTTCCTGAAATTGAAATTTAATTTTTATGAGGATAAAAAAACGAGAACACAAACTTGAGCGCACAATTTTGTCTCAATTAGATCCGGTAGGTAGCTAAGCTCCCCGGGGTAAAGTTCAAAGCTCGAGGGACCGCATAAAGATCATTAAAAAATATTTAGTTGCTCTCGTAGAAAAACGCAGTTCCTGATTTTTAATCCAATATTAAAAATTCATTAAAATTCTTTTGCTGCAAAAGTCGAAATCGTTGCTTTAAAAAATTGATAACGCCCCCCTACAAACAAAAGGTAATTTAATGATTGGAATCAAATAATTTAATTCGATTTAATCTACTAATCGAATTACCGATTCAGTTGTAATAGTGGGAGTGATTTGAAGTAATTAATTCGAATTATTAAGAGTAAACGGTTTTTTCAGTGTAGCCGACTTTTAAATTGTTTTTTAAATGAGATTCGAGTGCAAGTTGAGCGAACCATTAAACCGCTGAAATTATTCAACTAAAAATATTGTTCATTATTGTATTTTTATATTGAACATTTTTAAATGTATTCTTTTTGAACAAAGGCACACTTCAACTGAATCAAAATTACTTTATTCATTCAGGCGTTTACATCAATTTGTTGAAATTCACTCGAATGTAAAAAATAACGTACTCGAATGTCGGCAAACTCTAAGAAAAATAATTGCATTTATTTACTAAATAAAATAAAAAATATAAATCAAACTTATTATTTTGTTTTCTCAGTGCGGAAACTGTAAGAAAATTTATCGAGTTGGATGTTCTACAAGTTGCCTGCCCTCCTGGAATCCGAAGTTGATGCCCCGCTTTTTCAGGTGCCAAATTCAATCTTTTTAACAGGAATTTTCCCTTTGGGGACCGTTGGTAGTATAAATTTAAATTAGTGAAAAACCAGAACAGACCATAAACTCGCTTGCGCACGCTGTCAGTTTTGAGATATTTTGTTACGTTGCCATAGCAACTGGATAACTCGAAACAGACACTTTAGACATCAATGAGCATGCAATTTTAAGGTGAAATGAGGAAAATATTATTAGATATATATTTCACCAGAGAAAATCCGAAGTGAGAGAAAATATGAATTTTTGGCAACAGATTTCCATTAAGGAGATTTTCACACATTTTCCTAGATTTCCTTTCAAGTTATAGAGCCGATGAACGAAATTCATCGTAATGATGAAAAATTTATAGTATTAAACTTTTCAAATGCAAAAACTCATCGGAGTCTAAAATAAATCAATAGTAATTTTATGAATTTCTCAGGATTTTCTGAATTTCTCAGGAAACAAAAGCTCATCGACTACTAAAATCAATCAATCGCATATCTATGGATTTTCTAAGATCGTGCGGATTTTTCTGGAAGTTTAGTCTAGAAGTATTTAGTCATATATGTATATTATATTATAAACCAATGAGTAAATTTCTCTTGGAAATACTTAAAACTTATACGAAAATAATTGGAATTCCTTAGAAATAACTGAAATTTTAAGTATATCATTTGATTTCCGTTAAAATCACTGGAATTTTTAGGAAATCTCTAAATTCCATAGAAATCATTAGAATTCTTTCAAAATCTGAAGAACTAGAATCTTTTGCAAATTACTAAAATTATATGGAAATCATTGAAATTCCTACACAACTCTGCGAATTCCAAAGATTTCTAAGAAATTTCAGAGATTTGCAAATCATTTTAATTCAAGAGATTTCCAACAATTTCATTGATTTTCTAAGAATTGTAGTGATTGCCAAGGAAATCCAATGATTTCCGAGAATTCCAGAGATTTCCAAAGATTTCGAATTCCAGAAACTTCAAAGAATTTCAATAATTTGTAATAAATTCCGGGGATTCCTAAAGAATTCTAGAGATTTCCAAATTTTCTATGAATTCCATAAATTTCCCCAGGTAAATTTGTGAACACAAGACTGGGAATTCCAAAATATTTTTGTGATTTTCAAGAATTCCAGTGATTTTGAAGTAACTCCAGACACTACCAAGGAATTGCAATGATTTCCAAGGAATTTCAATGATTTCCAATAAATTCCAGTGATTTCCAAGAAATTCAAATGATTTCTAAGAAATTTCAATGATTTCCAAGGAATCCAAATGATTTCTAAGGAATTTCCAATGAATTCCAGAGATATCTAAAGATTTCGAATTCTAGAGATTTCCAAAGAATTTCAATAATATCGAACGAATTCCAGAGATATCCAAAGATTTCAAATCCTAGAGATTTCCAACGAATTACAATAATTGCGAATGAATTCCGGAGATTCCTAAAAGATTCTAGAGATTTCCATGAATTCAAAATATTTCCAAGTAATTCTAAGTGGGATATTCACCCCAGGTAAATTTATGAACTCAAGACTAGGAATTCCGAAATATTTTAGAGATTTCCAAAAATTCTAGTGATTTTGAGGTAACTTTAGATATTACCAAGGAATTGCAATAATTTCCAAAGAATTTAAATGATTTCCAAGAAATTCCGATGATTTCTATGGAATATCAGTAATTTCCAAGGAATCCAAATGATTTCTAAGGAATTTCAACGATTTCCAATGAATTTCAGTGACTTCCAAGGGATATCCAAGGATTTGAGATTCTAGGGATTTTCAAAGAATTACAATAATTGCGAATGAATTCCGAAGATTTTTAAAGAATTCTAGAGATTTCTATGAATTCCAAATGTTTTGAAGGAATTCCAAGTATTTCGGGGTTACTTTAAATTAGAAATTTATCAATACATAAATCAGTTTGATTATCAAAGATTTTTTTAAATTGCAAATTAATAAAACATTAATATTTTATAAAAATTTAATATATTTATTGGGATCATACTTCGGAATTGATACAAAAGCTGATGATATTAAATACATGTAAATAATATTGTAACCATGAAAATGAAAAACAAAATTTTAACAGGACGTAATCGTATAAAAAAATTCAAATCTTTTCTAAATTTTATTATAAAATTTATTGTGTGTGATTAGTCGATCAAACCTGTAGTAATAAGAGTTTCTTTTGAAGATAAATTTCAACATACAAAATAAAACTAATCGTAGTTTTTGATTAATTAAAATGAAATTTAAGTAGATTGTGTAAAGTGATCTATTATAATATCTCAAATTAAGAAGCCTACCTAGTTTGATTTTTAATTATAATTTTGATAATTATTATTGATTTTTCCCAGTTTTGAAAGCGTGGAATTTTGAATGGGTAATTTATTGGCTATTTATATTATTCATTTTAGACTTGGCTAATTACCTGTGATAATGTAAGATTTACCGATGGCTTATCTATGTAACGGATTTTAAATACTTGTAGCAGAAGCAACGGCGAAACAAGTAATTTATCAATATTATCTAATTGAAATTTATTTATTTAAATGTTGTAATTTTATATCTAAAAAATACTAAATCACTTGTAAATAACACCAAAAGTGTATGCCTATATATTATATATATCAGGCTTTATCTGAGAGATAAACAAATTTGGTAGTAATTTATTACAAAAAAATAAATTAAGAAATTATAAAAAAATTGTTTAATGTTGCTACCACTTCTGGTTCCGCTTCAGTGGCATCCAAACTATTTCATGCTTCAATAGCACACATTCGCCCCTTAAACAAACTTCTAGGGTGACTAACATTTTTAATAGCAAAAGAAGCATGCACAAAAAGCGTGGATAATTATCATAAAATTCATAATTGTCCTCATTTAAATGTTTGCACAGTTAAAAGCAAAACACAATTTTGAAATTAGACCACCCCTGCAACCTAATCATATAAATTTCAAAGTCACCGAAACTTACATTTTTTCAGGTGCATCAAAAGATTGAAAAGATGGATTCTACAATAACAGTCGCACCCTTTGTCATTTTGTCCTCAAAATATATTCCAGTTTTCGGGTCTCACGAGAAAATTTAGGTTACTTTTCCTAAAATTCGTAGTTTGTTGAAAAGATTCCGTTAAAAGCAATTTCGTATTTACATTTTATCCGTTTGGCTCCAAAAATAAGTGGGTTCCTACCCTAAAAGGGCAATTTGTTTTCAACGCCTTTTAACTTAAAAAAATAATTTTCGATAAAAATGCAACGAGGAAAGTAAGTGAGTATTAAAAAACCATAAAAATAAATTTTTATCAAAATATTTCTTACCTGTCCGCCTATAAAAATAATTACACCTAGCGTCTCTATCTAAGGGAACACTAAAAGCAAATTTTCGAAAGTGAAAACCGCAGTTGATAACAATCCAATTAGGCGGTGGATAAATTCCGAAAGTGAAATTCACCCCTAATGCAGTTTATTTATTCAAAAATTCCACTTTATTCAAATTATCACGTCATTGTAATTTAAATATATAATAATATTTGAATAAAAGGATAGCAGCAGATATTAAATAATTAATGCAATAAAAATTAAGCACGAGACGTGTAATTTAATGAAGTAGGTTTACGAATGAAATATTAAACTAAATCTGGCAACATACGTCTAAATATGATTTAAGATGTTCTGTTAGGGCTTAACAATCGTCTTTACATTTTAATTTACTCCGTGTCTATTAACAAAACATTCGAAAGAATTTAAATTTCAACAGGTTTTATCTTCAAGAGTGGACAAAATAAAATATTAGAATCGCGAGTTTAATCCACCATCTCTGTCGGCATGCCCATAATACCATTGTATAATCAAACGTGATATTTTATTGTGTCCACCCTGTAGATGTTGAAATGACAAATTAATAATAAATTAGCCACAACAAAAGCGATTATTCATTTTTTGGTTCTCTTCGTTAAGAAGAGCTTTGGTTCACCTTGGGAAGATATATCAATGCAAAACAAAATAACTTCGTGTAATTACTTCCCCCATGATTAATTCTTAAGTTTGTCCAGGTATAGCCAAAATTAAAACTAAATTAGTTCTACAAACACAAAGCAGTTAAGGCAAAATCGCATCGATTTATATTTTTATTTATGGAGAAATTAACATTTAAAGTAGAAAATTTGTAAATCCGTCAAAGTGGAATATCTTAATTTCTAAATTGAATTTGTAAAAAAGTGCAAATTTTCAGACCGCCAGTTTCAGTTGCGATAAATTAGTTTTTTAAAAAAGGACCGACGTTTATAACTGCATTAATGGTAAGTAAATATAAAACGCCGAAATTAATTTCTCGAAAAATATGGTCATAAAAATTTTTTATTGGTTTTAATTAGTTCGAACGAATTTTATATTTTGGTTTAATTTATTGTCATTTTATCATTTCTGGCGTGGACGGCTTTAAGGTGAACGAAACGGCGATCCCTAAACCCGAAGAAAGCAGCACAAATACAGTAAACATAAAGCTTCTGTCGGCTTTTGTAAATATTGGCATAAAAAGCAATTTTTTTGCTGTGGGAACTGATTTTAAATTCAACACGTGCTGGAGGGCAGGTGGCTTGTGGCGATGTTTGATCGGTGTACCTGAAGAAAAGATCTGTGGTTTGATGCTTGACCACTCGCCCGCATTGAACCAAAGACGTTTTAGCCACACAGCAGCTGACCAAGGCAGTGTGATGGACCATGTACATTATGGTTCGTAAGGAAGTATCGAAATGGTACATTAATTACGAAAGAAAGAAGCCGAAGATCTCAACTTATCGATTACAAAATCACAATAAGTTTCACAATTTATTGATTTTCCTTCTTTTCTAAGATTAAATCATCTTCACAACCTCAAATGCTAAAAATTCCTTCATTGATATGCAAATTATGGCAATTATTCAGTATATTTTCTATTTAAAGTCATAATAATTCATACACAATTGGTCAAAATTGTTTGCGCACACGTGATGACGTGAAATTTAAAAGTAATTAATTAATTTAAAAAAAATTGTCGCAGTAGCTAGCTTGTAAAACTCAAAAGTTGATCGGAATAATTGAAGTGATTCCATTTTATGGAATTGGATTGATGGAATAAAACCGTCAAGAAAATGACGTCACTTTGAGTTAAATGCAAATCCACGAGACAAACCTGACATATCATCACTGTTCCCATCAAATTCTTCCATATTTCAGTTAAACATAAAATAAAGCAAAACCCACACTTTTATTTGGCATTGCTATTGTTGGAATTTATTTGCAACCATTTTTTTCATTGTATAGTTGAAAACTCACGCCTCGATTTCGATGAATGCAATTAGTATCCATTATTGCTGAGCTTTGTGCTGCTCCGTTATAAATAATGGCCAGAAAAATCATCGAGCTACCTGCAATTTTTCAAAATCAAGCGTTTTTGTACATTAAATTTATGGTTTGTGTAGGATAAAACGAAATTTTTAATTTAATACAACAGAATTCCTGGTAGTAAATTTACCGCAGTTTAACAATTTTATAGCCGACATTAAACCGTAAAAACGCTTTTCATCAATAATTAATTAAATTTTTCAATTTACGAGATGAACCAAACAACCCCCTTACAAAAAGTGGTAAAAAGTAGGTTAATATTTTAATAAAATCTATCGTCGCTTCTGAAAAATCACCGCCGATCGTTTAATTAAATTTTGGGATTTGCTCTTATATTTTTTCCCAGGTAAAAAATTCAAAATTCTCATTAATATCGCAAGCGCTAGTAATAATAAAATTGTGGGTTGGAAAAAATTTTCAAACGTTATCCTTCCAAATGATACTCATTTAATTTTAACGGGTCTTTTGGGACCAATGGTGAAGGTAATGGTAGTCGAAGGTATCACACTTAATAGTTATGTTGTTGGATTGTAGACTAAAGTTATAAAATTAAATGTCAATTCCATTGCGAAATTCTATATATTTATCAAAACTTTCGACGGCCCAATATTATTTTGAGATTACGATTTCGTCAGAAAATCGTCGAAATTAATTTGGGGCGTTCCTGAAAACTTCCTCGACAAAAGGATTTGCCATATAATTACAGGTAAATATCAGGAAAATTTTGGCGAGGAGGGATTTTACGAATGTCCGCTTACAATGGGTTTGAAGAATTTGGAAGTCCAGTGTAAATTTAATATCTTGTGGGCATTGCATTGTATATTTTTTTACAATACCACACAAACAATTTCTAAACAGTTCAGTGTCAAATTTGGGGTTTCACTGGACGGTTATCAAATTTCTTCCATTCGAATGGACGCTGGACGTAAAATAATCACATCTGACCTGTTTTGCAAAGCTACAACTTACAAAGAAGTTTTACGAATTTTGCCTTACAATCTGACCGAACTGTTTTGATTTTTTTACAAATTACGAGAACAGGTTCGCATCAAACGAGCTGATTGCTTGCATTAAATTATCTTCTCTCAGTATGCTTTATTAATAGTGGCAGAGAGATTGTGGATCACTATAAATTTTAATTACATACATTTGCAACTTGATCGTGGAAATTGCGAAGCGGAAGGCTTAGAGAGAAGAATTTGGTCAAAACCAAATTCGCGATTTGAAAAGAGTACTTATAAGAATGGGCGGAGTAGAACAAACGCTATTACGTTAACCCTCCAAGATTAATCAAGCGGATATCCACACAAGAACATATATTAGCCTGCCTGAATGAGCCGCTGTGTGATGGATTACACAGTACCAGAAGAAAAAAGTTGAGTAAGGGTTGTCTACATAACATGACGGTGATGTGGGCAGGACCCTTCATACGGTCACCTCTTACATAACAAAATAAAAGACAGAAATCCTTAGTTGTACGGGCACGTGCCTGCGGGTATCCTAATTTAGAAAAATCAGTCGATCAATTTTTTAAAACAATGTAAACAATTTTTTTTCGGTTAATTTGGTTGACTTGTTGATTTTGAGTCTGTTTGATTTTTAGCTTTAATTACCCCAATCAGGCTACAAGGGGTTGTTAGATAAAATTTAGAAGTTGTACGTGGTGAAACGTACTAATTAGTCCAGAGATAATTTTTCCCAAGTAAACAAGGAACTGCAGAACAATAAATTGAAATTTGATTTAGTGTGGTTCACATGAATAAACAAGATACTAGCAAAGTTAAGGCAGCAAATCAATCCAACAATGTCAACGACTTTTTTCATGCAGGACAAAGGACTTCAAATTTACAAAGAGGTCCCCCGAAGGTTTCTTTTGATCGAATGCAGGTATAGAATGCGCGAAAAGAATTTTGATACTGGGACCAGGAAATTCTGGCATTGATAAGGTGAAAAATGTGATTTAGTTCCATTTTCGAATTTAGCCAAGTAGCACAATTTATGTAAATTTAGAGAAGGTATGTGGTTTATACCCATCAATAATCAATCATATTGAAAATTATACCAGCTAAACGTTCCAATCAACCAGATCAAATCAATTTTTGTTGTAGATGTAGCATTTTGGAATATTGCCGTTGGTCCATCAACATAACTAAAGTCATCATTCCATACGCGGAAGGCATTCTCATTACGTTATCTTTTAGATCAGCGGCGGAACTTTATGTAGATGAAACCCGATTAAATCTTTTCCTTATACGTAATCGCCCAACCAAAATAATAATTTTTGTATGAAATGTGTGAAATCTACCAACAATTTACGGAATGTTGCTAACAAAACTAATTTTTTCAACAGAATCCTCATGAATTAATTTTTATTTAGTATTAAATCAGAGTCTATCATAACGTAATCTGAAAATTAATTTTTTATGTAATGTAATTCGGCTCTTTTACATGTGCACACCATCACATTTTGTGCTTAATCCTTTAAATGAAAATTAAAATTCTTTGGAGAGTTAAAAGTTATTAAAAGTAAGATTAAATCTTAATGATCCCTTGAAGTTGGATAAAATGATTTAGTGTGATGAAAATAGATGGTCTCAATTAGAGGAAATCTGCAATAATTAGGCAGTAGTTTTCTGTGGATTACCATGACAGATTCATCTATCACCATAATCTTCCAGAAATGCAAAAATTTAAACTGCTTTATAAATTTAAAATTGTTTTATTGTCAAAACCTGCATTGAAATGACGTTGTTGAACCGCTGACCTGAAAACATTCTATCTTATAACTGGACGGTAGCTGAGTTCTTAAGTTGGGTGAATGTTGTATACGCAAACAACTCAAGCTAAATTGTGTAGCTAAGTAGCTGCTATTTACAGCTACTGGTAACATGTAACTATTTTTAGCTGTGCTACTTTAATAACTCAAATCTGTTGCAAAGCAACTTATCCAGTTTTACATTGCTGGTTATCAAGTTCATTTGTCTTGAGCAACCGTTTTTATTAGGTATTTATGAATAAACTGAATAAACATAGAATGATTTCTAAAATAACGTAGTGCTGCGTTAAAAATAATAATGATCTGTTCAGACGTCTGCAAGTCCTAACTAATATAGTATTTACATATAAAAATGTGTTTGGTTAAAAACGAAGAAGTGCAACAATCAAGAAAAAAATGTATCGATCAGAAAGGAAACACCAGCTTCTGTCATGATTTGCGCTACCATGACCGCCGATTCTGGGTGGATTTTCGCTGGAGTCATTGGCAAGAAATAACAGAAATTTTCAAAGATTTCCAATAATTTCGAAGATATTTTAGTGATTTCCAAAAAATTTCCAACGAATTCCAATGTTTACCAAGCAATTCTACTAGAAATTTTCATGATTTCGAAGAATTCTAGTGATCTCAACAGAATTCCAGTGATTTCAAAGAAATCACAGAGATTTTCTAGAAATTACAGAAATTATCAAAGCGTATCATTTTCAAGGAATTCCAGAATAAAAAATGGATTTTAATGATTTCCAAGTAATTCTAGTAATTTCAAAGGTATTTTCATGATTTCTGAAGAATCCTATTTTTCATATAAATTCCAGTGATTTCAAATTTTTTTTAAGAATAACAACAGAAATTACCAAGGAATTTCATTTTCAAGGAATTCCAGTAATTACCAAAGAATTCCTAGGATTTCCAAGCAATTCTTGTAATTAAATTTCCATGATTGGAATCATGAATCAAATGAATCCCATAGATTTTCTATGAATTATAAAAATTACCAAAGAATTACATTTTTAAACAATTACACATATTTCAAAGAATTTAAATGATTTACAAGCAATTCTAGTAACTTCCAACGAATTTTCATAATATTTAATAATTCCAGGTATATCAAAGGAATTCCACTGATTTCAAATGAATTACAGGAATTAGCAAGGAATTACATTTTCAAAGAATTCCAGAAATTTCTAAAGAATTTCAATAATTTCTAAGCAATACTAGAAATTTTCAAGGAATTTTCATCATTTTAACAAAATTCCAGTGAATTAAAAAAACCTTGATTTTCTAGGAATTACAGAAATTACCAAAGCATTCCGTTTTCAAGAATTCTAGAAATTATCAATAGATGATTTCAATGATTTCCAAGTAATTCTAGAAATTTCCAAGGAATATTCACAATTTTCACGAACATTCACGAATTATAGAAATTACCAAGGAATTTCATTTTCAAGGAATTCCAGCAATTACCAACGAATTTCTACGATTTCCAAGCAATTCTATAGTAATTGAATTTTCTTGATTTTGAAGAATTCTGATAGGTTAAAGAAATTCCATTAATATCAAATAAATCCCATAGATTTTCTATGAATTTAAAAATTACCAAAGAATTTCAGTGATTTCCAAGCTATTTTAGTAATTACAAAGGAATTTTCATGATTTCTAAGAATTCTATTGATTTCAAAGGAATTCCAGTAATTTCAAAAGAATCAAATTACAGAAATTACCAAAGAATTCCATTTTGAAGGAATTCCAGAAATTTCAAAAAAATTTCAATGATTTCCAAGCAATTCTAGTAATTTTCAAAGAATTTTCATGATTTCTAAGAATTCCTGTGATTTCTAAGTAATCCCAGAGATTTTCTAGAAATTACCGAAGAATTCCATTTTCAAGGAATTTCAGAAATTAAAAATAGATTTAAATGATTTCCAAGTAATTCTAGTAATTTCAAACAAATTTTCATGATTTCTAAAGATTCCAGTAATTTCAAACAAATTCCAGTGATTTCAAAGAATCCTGGAGATTTTCTATGAATTACAGAAATTACAAAAGAATTCCATTTTGAAGAAATTACAGAAACTGCCAAAGAAATTAAATGATTTCCAAGAAATTTTAGTAATTACAAAGGAATTTTCATGATTTCTAAAAATTCTATTGACTTCAAAGAAATTCCAGTGATGGCAAAAGAATCACACTGATTTTTTATAAACTTACAGAAATTAGAAAAAAAATACATTTTGATGGAATTCCAGAAAATTCCAAATAAAATTCACTGATTTCCAAGCAATTCTAATAATTTCCAAGAAATTTTCATGATTTCTAAGAATTCCAGTGATTTCTAAGGAATTCCAAAGATTTTCTACGAATTACGGAAATGATTAAAAAATTACACTTTTAAAGAATTGCAGAAATTTTCAAAGAATTTCAATAATTTTCTGGAAATTCTAGTAATTTCAAATGAATTCTAATAATCTCTAAGAATTCTAGTAATTTTCAAAGAATTTTATTAATTTTCAAAATTTTCAAAGGAATTTCAACAAATTGTAAACAATTTTGTTTTAAAGGTTTTTACAGATACATCATGAAAAACTGTTGTAAAATTTGAAACATGGTATTAATATAAAACAATTGAACAATAGACGAACTTAAATTTTTTCTTTAATTTCGAAAACAATTGAATTTAAAATTTTGATTTTTCACATAAAAGTCGGTGTTTTTGCTTATTCTGTTAACGGTACTTGTGCTTGAGATAAATAGGTGCAACAGTGAGTTTTAGTGGGCAGAGCCGGCCGTAGTTGTCTTCTAGTAGTGTAACTGTTAACATCGTAATATAAAATTATTTTAAATTGGATTTCGTTAATTACAGCCGAATTTAACTTAAAAACAAAAATTCCATCTTTCTCGATGAGTAATTTACACAAGTTGGGACGACTTCAGGGATGTATTTAGGGGTGAGATGACTCGAATTATATCCCTGAAACCCTCCTAGATGAAAAAAAAGTTTTTTCAGGTTTAAAAATTTAAATAAGTTTAAATTCTATACCGTTAGCACTGTTCGCAATTTTTTTTTTTTTGATTTTTGGAATTTGTTAGTTACCCCTTCTTGACGCGCATGAATGGATTAACGAGAACCTCACGCCCTCAACTGCAATTATTTAATTAAATTTTTTTTTTAATTTGTAGGCCCAAGTTACTACTCTCAGTTTAAGGTAGGTTGGGGGTAGCTTAATTTAAGGGGTTACACTTGGCCATGGAGTTGAAAAAACTATAAGCTATTTTTGATCAAATTCTTTTTAATTAATAAAAACCAAGCGAATTATTAAACAGCAGAAGCAAAATAAAATCTTTTGCAGTTGATTTTGTTATTTGTGTCTAATCCTACGATTGAAAACCACTGCGGTGGTCTGAAAAAAATAAACGAAATACAAACTGATGAAGTTTTATGCAATCCAGTGGGATTCGGTTAATGAAAGAAACATTAAAAGATTATCATTCCAAAAAGTTCAAAAGTATATAAAATTTAAGACGATCTTAATTAACAGTCGCTTAAATTTCGTCCGAGTATAAAGGAAGAAAATTAACATTTAATTATTATGGTTATTTAATACCAAAAGTTAATTAATTTCGGTTAAAAATTATTAGAATGATTTTTTTAATAAGCCGCTTGTGATTTTGTTCCGTATATGGTACACGGAAAAAATTAAAAGTTTTAGAAGGTAAACTGTGTGGTTCATTAGCATTTTAAACTGGTAATTTTGGAAAATTATGTCTAATAATTATAATATTCAAAAACGTAAAATATGATTCATAAATTTGAAAAATATGTTGGTGATGGTTCAATGTTTTCAAAGTGCACTGAAATGCGTAATTGCAAGTTGAAGTACTGGTGGACTATGAATTTTGATAGATATGCAGGTGTGTATGGGCACACGTGTATGGTAAGATAAAACACCCGCTCTTATTTTCGAATGACTGCATTAGAACGAACAATAAGTAAGTATTATGATTATAGGGTGGAACAGCACATGCCGTTGTTCTTTCATGTAGGGTTGTTTCAGAAGTTGTTTTAGAACGCTAAGGGTGTAGGACTGAATGCACTGATTAGAACCTGAGCTGAATAATTCTGGCACATGTTTAGATCCACGTATAATAAACCAATGTACTTTACAAATTAGCATATGAGTACGTTGCGCAAGGGTATTTGTAGGGAGTTCCAAAACTACGTCCAAATACCAGCAGTTTTTCTCCAATAACTCCAGTTTAAAAAATTAACTGAACAGACGCTACTGCCCACTTCTTCGACATTGCTCGATGGTGCATTTGCGAAAGATTCGCAAATTAAATTGTGTATATTTCCAAAATCGACTTGTTTGGAACTCCTGGTATGTTTCGAAAATCGTGAAGCGTGCCGGTTATAAAATGTATTGTAGGGACATTGAAATGCATGTGTAGTTCTGGTAATACTTGTTAGATTATGCTATAATTTTAACCTTTTATTCTCAACCCTACCAGAATTTTTATGTAAATAAAATTATTTAAAAATATTTTACATATTCGCCGGTAGATCCTATCATTTCAATGATCGTATTGATGTTCTACCATTACCAGAATATAATCTCAAAAATTCAATTCCGAAGTGTCATCCAGTATTGTTCTGCAAAATTTTTGTTTTGAAAATTTGAATTGCAAATGAAGCTCAAACTTCATCCATCACAGCAATCCGTTCTGTACATTTATCTGCCTCAAACCAAGGGGACGTATTTTTATGCAAAATCATTGACTCCAGCAAATAATTGCGTTGATATAAAAATTCCCAGCAGAATGTTCTGCAAAAATTTAATGATTTTCTTCTATTATTTTGCAAAAACCAAAAAATCGAGTTCCAGATAGAAGGACAAACTTTCAGAATTACAGTGTAGTATTTTTTAAATAAATGTGAAAGATAGCGCGCAATTTATTTACATGTTTCGCAATTGAGAAAACCAATTAACCTGTCGGTATTGCGTGCATTATTTTATTAATTATTATTATGCAACTATGACCAGTTGCGTTTCTGTTTTATCCGAACCAACATTTTGTGATAAATCAAGATGAAATATTTTTTAGCAAATTACGAAACATCGGAATTTCATAGAAAACCAAAAAATTTCTTAATGTTTTAGTGTATTTTTTAAACTTTTTTTTCTTACGTATTTAGCATTAAAAAAACCCGAATAATTTAAATATTCTGAATAATAATGCACTAAACGTTACTTTAAAATCTTTATAAATTAAGTAGCAAAAATCAAAACTGTATAAATATTATGTCAATTAATTATGTATTCTTACGTATAATTTTAGCCTTCAATTAAGATGCATAAGGTGAACGAACTTCCTGAAAAACAGCCTTGCAAATGAATACTGCATTTTTTTGAGAGACTAAATTGTGATTCCGAAGTTAGAGTTAGTTTTTATATTAATAAAATTTTTACGAGTTTGAAGCTTTTAGAAGAGTCCAACATTATCTTTAGTTCAGATCGTCGCAACCGCAACATAAATTTTCTTAAATATAGTCCAAAAATATTTTAGGCCTATTAACAACCAAAATAATGATAGAATCTTTAGTTGTTCGACATAAAATTTAAAATTCCATGTTGGATATACTACATAAAATTCGATTTTTTGAGATATTAGACGTTTGATTGGTTATCCGTTAAAATCTTACTGACAGGATTGCTTTAGGTATCATTTAATCTACGAAATCTCAAAAATTCGTTCAAAAAAACTAAAAAATCTTGTAATTATTTGCTAACGAGACCAAAAACATCGTTGTAAAACAACAAAATTTGGCACAGTGACATCTTCTTATTAACCGAGCCCACCACTAACGTAAAGACCCCTAAAAGGGTCATTAAGGGTAGCGGCGACGTAGAGCAATAAATTTAGCTGGTTAAGTAAAATTCCAAAATTTTACAGTAAAATTATTTTATTAAATTAAATTCCAAATAGTTCGTTTAGAGGCACTTTCGAATAAAACTTGTTTGCGTAATCTCCAAAAATGATCCCGAAGGATTGCTCGTATTCAGCTTTCACATCATTGAAAACCTCCAACCAATTTTCATTTAGAATTCTACTGGTGCTTTCGCCCAATAATTTATCTCCGTTGAACAAATTTTTGAAATCAAAATGAACTTTCTTAGGATCTAACGTAACCGTATACTGCTTAATCCTCTTGTATTCCAATCCTTTTTTGGTAAACCTTTCCCCGACAGACAAATGGGTAACATTGACATTTTCTGAAATTTGAATCGCTAGAAACATTCTTTCTATTTATGTGCACTTACCAAGTGTTATAGTGCAGTCACCTTCACCAGTAATTGGAAGAAGTAGAATCCGCCCATTAATGGAATACTGAGCTTTCAGGGTCAGAAGAGGCACAAAGGATTCGGTGTACAAAATTAAATCTTTAACTTTCGATCCGCTAAAATCTGATTATTACTCCGAGAAGATAACTGAAAAATTAACTCACTCTACTTTGGTAACTTTCCCGGTGGAAGGCCCATAGAGCTGGATGTTCTTGAAAGACTGCACTACGTGCACTGCACCTTTTCCTTCTCCAATGGACATGCTGGGGACAAGAAGGGGATCCAGTGATGGAATATTCAAACTGGGAATACCTAAAATACACAACTACGTTTTCTTAAACACGTAGACCATTTACCTTCAAGGTGCTCTATATTCGCACCATTCTAACACTGACAAGGCTGGTTGTAAGAATTAAATTATACTTCAGGTTGAATGATACCATAATTGGTATTTAGGACAAATCTTAAGCAAGAATTTTTATAAAAATACAAAAAAGTAAGAAATTAACCTACATAATTATAATCCAATTAACATATTGGTAATTTATCGACATAAAACTCACCATCTTTTAATTTTTGAATGGCATAATTCATCGCTTCCGCAAGGCAAGAATCGAAATTTTCGCCAACCATGCAAAGTTGAAAATCGGAAGCTAAAAAATAATTGGTTAAATTTTTTTTATATTGGTTCGACTTTTCTTACGTAGTTTGATACTCGACCCCAAGCTGAGTGTGACAATTATAATAAGACACAAATTTTTCATATTGTGTACTTTCGCTTGTAGTTACGGTAATGAAACAAAGTTGGTTGCACAACTGAAGTGTCCTGCCTAGAACCCCAGAATCTTATATACTCAGTCCTCTTGCTTCCTACGTACGTGGTATGGTTTATCTTACGTAGTTCTCGTCAGTAAATCATTTCTTTAAGATGAGACAAATATAACCACCGATATGGGAACAACCTTGGCAAATTGCTTACATATAATTAATTTTTTAACGAGTTTGAAAGAAAATTGGAATTTATGCAGATTAAACCACCAAGTGAATCGTAAAAATTGGATTTGCATATTATATGCACTTTATGTTAGTAAAATATGTAAATCCAATTGTTTTTCTTTTTATAGGCTAGGAAACCATCAACTGACGTAAGTGAAATTACATAAAAGCGATTCCAAGATAAAAAACCTTGATATTTTGAGTTTGGTTGGGTTTTGCTAGACAACCACATGTATTTATGAAAAATTTTCAAACTTTGAGATAACTGAAACTTGGTTGAATTATCCTTGAATGATAATCCCAGATTAATGGTAAAAAAGTAGCGGGACCACTGGTTGATTTTGGGCTATTGATGTTTCACAACCACAGCATTTTGGTAAACGCAGCCGCATGTCCATTTTTTACCTCTGAAAGCTGGAAGGCGTTGAAAATGAGATAGTTCTAAAAATCTTTTAAAAAAATCTACGTATTTTTTTTCTTAAATTACAAAAAGTTCTGACCGAAAGGCTTAACGACGATTTCACTACATATAGGACCTATGGGAGGGGATGGCATGCAGCTTTGCCACAGCTTGCAAAGAAGCTACTGAAATAATCCTGAAAGAGTAAATATCCCAAAACATTTGTGTACAATGATTGCAATTCCTTTGGAAATATTTGGAATTCATGGAAATCCCTAGAATTCCTTGGTAATTTCGTGTATTCATTGAAATTTATAGCAATTATTTGGAAATCTTTGGAAATCACTGGATTTTTTTAGAAATCATTTTCCTTGGCAATTTCTGGAATTCATTGAAAATTATTGTAATTATATAGAAAATCTTTCGAGTAAGAAATCTTTGGAAATCAAAGGAATTTTTCAGAAATCATTGCAATTCCTCAGAAATCAATCAAATTCCTGAAAATCATTGGAATTCTTGGAAATCATTGCAATTCTTTGAAACTCATTGAATTTCTTTGGAAATTTCTGAAATAGATTGTAAATTTCTGGATTTATTATAAATCATTGGAATTCCTTGGAAATCACTGCAATTCTAGGATATCATTGGAATTCTTAGAAATCTCAAGAATTAGAAATCTTTGGAAATCACTGGAATTTTTCAAAAATCATTTTCCTTGGAAATTTCTGGAGTTCACTGAAAATTATTGTAATTATTTGGAAATCTCTTTAATAGGAATGCAATGCAATGCACTGGAAATCATTGGTAATCATTGGAATTCCTCGGAAATTATTAAAATATTTTCGAAATTATTGGAATTCTTCAGAAATCATTGATATACTTTGCAACTAATTAAAATTGATTGAAATTCCGTATAGTTCTTTGAAATTTTCTGGAAAGTTTTGGAATTCTTTAAAAATCATTGGAATTCTTAGAAATATCTTGAATTCCTTGGAAATTATTAGAATTTCCCAGAAAATTATGAAATTCTAACGAAAGTTTTGTGATTCTATGGAAATTTCTTTAATAGGTTGGAAATTACTGGAACTTAGAAATCATTGGAATGTTTGGAAATCTATGGAATTTTTTGAATATCTTTGGAATTCTTTTGGAATCTCTGAAATTCTTTGGTAATCTCTGCAATAGGTTAGATATAACTAGTATTCTTGATTGATAATCATTTAAATTCTTTGGAAATCACTAGAATTCTTAGAAATTAATTGTATGTTTTGTATATCTCTGGAATATCCTGAAAATCATTAGACTTTTTGGAAATCAATGGAATTCCCTAGAAATCACTTGAATTCTTGGAAAAACGTTAGAATTCTTGCCAATTTTTAGAATTCCTAGCCTTGTGTACACAAATTTATCTGGGATTTACTCCCTGATTCTGTTAAATTTAATTAAGAATGCTGTTGTTAATTAATCAAATTATATGATCATTTCAAAATTTCATTTGACAGTGAATGTTTGTTTCATGACTTTGTTACAAAGTCTTTTTCAATTCATGATTTAAATTTTTTGATTGATTCATTATCGATTGGTAGCATATTTAAAAATAAAATTAGGTTTCCTAGATCAAATTTCTTGAAAATCATTGCGATTATTTGGATATTTTTAGAATTTCTTGGAAAAAATCTTTTAAACCAATCAAGACGATTACAATCTAATAAATTGTTAGCGATAAATCAACACAACAATTGTACAAATTATAAACCCAAATTGTGCAAATTTTTAATCCAGCCTTGGTTAACGAAAAATAAACATTTGCATCGGAAAATTTCTATTGGAAACCAGAAAACCGTTTACAATAAACCTACCCAATATTGTGCTTTTGAAATTTTATGGTTTCAAACTCAAATTGTGCTTATTTTTAACCCAGCGATTGTTAGAAAAAAAAAACTGTTGATAAACAAACATAAAATTTTTGTTTTAATTGTAAAAAGTGAGTGGAGTTGGGGCAACAAAACATAATTCGGCCTATATATCGGTGTCAAATAAATATTTAAAGAAATTATTAAATTATTCATGATCCTTTCATGCTAACACAACAATCTAAAAAAAATTCAAAGCAGGTTCAGGTAACCTTGATTCGGTTACCACATCAAGGTCCTTCTGGATATTTTGAGCAGTGCAAGTAAACAAATTAGACAAAACCTGATCCCCAATCATTTGTGCGCAAAAAAAGTTTCCGTAATTTCTTTCTTCACATCCTGCATCCTGTTGTGATATACTTCCACCCTATTAAAATTACAGTTACACCGAAAATTGAAAATTTCCAGTAAAAATGTCACGCAACCACTCAACTTCAAATTTTCACATGAGCTAGAGAAAAACTGATTTACCAACTGTTGACTTTATGAAATTTGATTAAATCATGATCGGCTACAAGTTAGTAACAGGTAATATTTACATTTTAACGAATATTTTTAGAATAAAATTTGGTTCTAACCACCGAGGGTGCCCCGAATAAAAATGCAAAAAATTTGGTAACCAAAATTACTGACCGTTACGTAGATTACGTGAGGGTGACGTGTTATCTAACCGTTATTTCCTGTAAATTGTACCATATGGCACGCGCAGGTAGGGTTGTTTCTATTACATACTAGTACCCAAAAAAATTAATTGTGCATAACGAAATATCCGGAATGCATAAAGCTTGTAATTGTGTACCTGTTTCATAAACTGCAGTAGCAATTTGAACATTTTTACATTAATTATTTATTATTATTATTATTACTTGGGCAAGGATATTGTTACGACTTGGCGTCTACAACTCGGGGTTCAATTGCAGAAGCATACAATTACAAATAGTGCTTTCTTTATTGAAAAAACAGACGAGGAAGAGTAATTTAAGAGAACGTAATTTTAAATTATCCGTGCCGTAATTAAATGTAACTTTAACGACTACTAAAGTCCTCTCTAAAAAGCAATTCCATCTCAATCAGATATTAAGAATGTCACCCACATAAATCTTTTATTATATATTAACTTCCATAAAATAATGGTTGTTAAAACTCAGGTAATTTTTTTATTAAACTGCTTCTGAATTAATTTAATTTAGACCGTGAGAAACCTGAACAACAATGCCAGTGGATTACCGATCATAATAATTTTCGAGTGCGGCCCTGATATTTTCTAATAATGAAATATAGTCGCTAATGGTGATGATTATGTGCTACTAATAATGATGATCTGTTATGTTGCATGTTTTATTAATTAAAAATTTTAATTAACTAAATAACATTAAGGTAGAACATGTCTTAGTGGACTTGTTTGTCTAAACCTTCTTTAAAATTAATCAAATCGAGATGGGGGGCCATAAAAAACAAATAACTTATTCTGTGTTACAGTTAATTTTTAAGTACATTTTATCGAGTTATTGCCAATACCACGTAAATTCCTAGGAAACCTCCCTGCCCCCCTGTTAAATAAAGAAATACCACGAGTCAAATTTTTTATTGGTTTGCCCAGCTGTGTGGATTAATTATGCATAATATACTATTTTTTAATTCGGAATCATAAAGCAAAATATGTTTTTATGTTAATGTGGTTTGTTGACTTTATTATTTAATAATTCTCCAAATCTACGAAAGTAAATTCTTGCTGCCCGCGACACTGCAACACACAAAACTGCCTCTACAACAATTAATAATTTTGTGACATCATAATAAATCATTATAAATTAACCTTGAATGCCAGAAGTATAAATTATTGAAAATTGCTAAAGTACGTGTAATCGAGCACATCTTTCCAGTCAATGACATAAAGAAATAAAAATAATAATAAAAAAGCCCCAATCCCAGACTGAAATCTAAAATGCAAATTTTTGGAATCTAACTTAATTAAAAAAAAACTAATAAATAATATTATCTTATTTGATTAATATTAAAATTTAGATAATTTTAATTTATAGCCTCCATAAAAGGCGAAAACAATCAGAGTCCAATAACCAAAATTTTCAATCATATAATTTTTATTATTTCAAGCTTGCAGCTTTTGTATCGAGAACAGAAT
Organism: Cantharis lateralis; assembly: GCA_963170105.1. Lineage (NCBI taxonomy): Eukaryota > Metazoa > Arthropoda > Insecta > Coleoptera > Cantharidae > Cantharis > Cantharis lateralis. The sequence goes on from OY720627.1 coordinate 4,214,634, forward strand.
TTTTTCAATCGCTTCGCAATATTGAAATTGTTGGAAACAACATCAAAACTGCAAAAAAATAGCACTGAACTTAAATACGAAAATACGAAAAATAATACTGATCATGTCAAGGCGAAATAATTACCATTGCAAACTACTACCGTAATTGTTGATAATTATGCTATTATTTCTATATTTAATGCTATAATTGTTTGCAGATGAGGTTGCCCAAAGAATTTTCGATTTAAATTTAATCTCACTTGCAAAAAGTTAATTAATCAGTTGTATAAAAACTCGTGACAAAATTTAGTGTAGTACAATAATTTATGCAACTGATGTAATTAAATTCAATCTGAACATCTTAATTAGTAGGCATTATTATTTAATTCTCTATGCAAAATAATTATGATATTTGAAAAATTAAAATGTTTAAATAATAAAATTCGCACGCTCTGCGATGTGAAAAGTTTTCCACGTTAATTTTTTTAATTTATAAAATAGAAAAATTGAAATGGTCAGTAAAAATTAGAAGCAATTGGGTGTAAGTAATTTGTGCCACAACAAATCTCAATTTTTGCAACCATTTGGGAATTACCAGGGTTACCCTACGTGGGTGGTATATTATGTTACGCACAGAAGCTTTAAAAGTATTCCAAAATTATTCTACCATGAGACATATTTTTTTTTATTTTAACATAAAATTAAAAAAATATTTAAAATTAAAAAATATGTGTATTTTAAAGAATAAATCGTGTAAATTGAACTTCTGTTACATTTGGTAGCTTTAAATGTGGAAGCAAACCACAATGACAATGTTGTTTGTATTATTTACAATTTTGTGGTTTACCTCACCATTGTGATGTTCAATAAGAAAAAACAGGTATAGACTTTAAAATTAAAATATAAAATTCATTGGAAGTAAATTGTATGGTCCATACACCCGAAATTTTATTCCTTCGCACAATTGGCTTTACCATACTCAATCTAATCCATAAATGTCACAACATAAAGACGTGCAGGTCCCCTGCACAAAATACACAATGCACTTTGTACAAGTTTATTAATTTTCAGTTTCGAAAACGAAAATTCAAAATAATATTCGGAGATTTTAGATAAAATAAAAAAATATAGTTTACTTATTTTATTGATATTATGGTGGATCGGCGTCTTTTCAAAATAATTTTGAAAAACTAACATATGGTATCGGGGCAGGTGACAGTGAACAGATCGATGATAACCTTCGTAGTAATCGATAAATGAATACTTCTTGATCGCTGTACCCAAAACTGTTTAGATTTTAATCTTTTACAGCTGACTGATGATCCTCGGTGAATTTATTGAGCCATACAATTACAGTTCGGCTACAGAGAGTACAAAAATAAATGCACGCAATACTTGACAAATTAAAAAAACCTTTTAATGTGTGCTTGTAAATTTTGGCATGCAAAACAGTGAACAATTCAATTAATGAAAATAATTTACAAAATGCACATTAAAGCGGTAGTAGCCTATTAATTGTATATGATCTTGTAACCTTTTACCGGTGGTACCTCATTTAAGCAAATTATAGGTCCCAAAGAATATAAATATCAGTGATTAACAGATTCATGTTCATTTATCGATTTCGTTTTAGCTTTTTCTGTCCAGATCATAAACAATTTTTGATTTTGAATTTCAAAAAACGGACAATTACACAAAACCCATAGAAAAAAGTTAGCAAATTCGATATTTTTTAAATCACGAGATGTTACTGAAGTTAAGATTTAAATTTATGAAAAAATTAAACCTTTTTAACTAACAGTCTGGCATGGTTCAATTAACCAGACGAACAAGAAATTTATATTTAATATACCCAATGATGCGAGAAAATTATTACTTCTGCTTTTCTATAATTTCGGTAGTTATAAATAATTACATTTTGACTTTATTTTTGTGCGATTTTAAGCACGTGAACTTTTATTGGAAATTTACCTCATAATAACTGATCAATAGCAATGGCTTTGAGAAGCAAATTGGGGGGCCGTGAACTGGCGAAATACACCTAAATTAAACCCTAGCTCAAAAAATCATTTCGGTAAGAAAAAAAAAAGAATAATTGATTATAATCAATGAAGCAATCGTAACGTAGCGTAACGTAACGTAACGTAATGTAACTTAACGTAATAATTTGACTAGAAGATAGATAAAACAAAACTTGATAAATACAAAAATATGACAATATATTGCAGTCATTCCTACAGATTATTTCTCAAACTGTGAATGTTTGAATTTTAACTTATCGAAAACTTTTTTAGAAACTTCCGTATTATGTTCTTTTAGTTTGGAATGAAATTTTGTAAAGTTGTAAAGTTGTGCAAATTCTAAAGAAACCTAAGTTTGCAATTTACGTTTTGCAATTCTCTAGATTCTTTGAAAACCATTCTAATTTTTTGAAAATCACCGGAATTTTTCATGAATCTTTGGAGTTCATTTGAAATAACAGAAATTCTTTGAAAATTTCTAGAATTAAAATTTTTGAAAATCACGGGAATTCCTTATTGGAAATCTCTGAATTTTCTTAAAAATCTCTGGAATTTTTAGAAAATATTTGAACTATTTTAAAATAACCGAAGTATATTAAAAATTATTGGCATTTTTGGAAATAATTAGAGTTCATGAAAAATCCTTCGAATTTCTTTGAAACAACTGAAATTCATAAGAAATGACTGCACTTTTTTGGAAATCTTCGAAAATTCATTTAAAATAACTGGAATTCCTTGGAAACTACTGGTATTCTTTGGTAATCTCTGGAACTTGTTAGGAATGTTTGGAATTCCTTTGAAATAAAGGGAATTCCTTGAAAATGAATGGAATTCCTTGACAATCTCTTAAATTTCTTAAGAATTTCTAGAATTTCTAGAAAATATTTGAATTTCTTTAAGATAATCGGAATTCAATAGAAATTGTTGAAACTTGAGGAAATATTTCGATATCTCTGGAAATCCTTAGATATTACAGGAATTCTTTGGTAATCACTGGAATTCTTTGAAAATAACTGGTATTCTTTGGAAATTCCCAAAATTCTTCAAGGAATCTTTCGAATTCCTTAGAAATAACTTCAATTTTTTGGAAATCTCCTGGATTCGAAATTTTTGAAAATCAGGAATTCCTTAGAAAATCTAAACATTTTTAGAAATCTCTAGAAAATATTTGAACTCTTTTAAAGTAACCGGCGTTCACTAGAAAATATTGGCATTTTTGGAAATAATTGGAGTTCTTGAGAAATCTCTAAAATTCCTTTGAAACAACTGAAATTTATTAGAAATTACTACTGCATTTTTTTTGAAATCTTGGAAATTCATTTAAAATAACTAGAATTCCAAGGAATTTTTCCTGGAATTCTTTAGAAATCCCTGGAATTATTTAGGGATGTTTAGAATTCTCTTGAAATAACGAGAATTCCTTAGAAATTACTTGAATTCATTGCAAATCATCGAAATTCCTTGGAAATTCTTCAACAATTGAAAATATTTAGAAATCTTTAGAATTTCTTTGAATTAACTGGAATGCCTTGAAAATAAATGGAATTCTTTTGAAATTTCTGGAATTCATTTAAAATAACTAGAATTCCTTGGAATTACTTGGAAATCACTAGAATTCTTTGACAATTACAGGAATTTATTGGAAATCTTTAGAATTATAAGTTTTTGCAAATCATAGGAATTCCTTAGAAATCTCTGGAATTTCTAAAAAATATTTGAAGTCTTATAAAATTACTGGAGTTTATTAAATTTTTTTGGAGTTTTTGGAAATAATTGGATTCTTTGGAAATCCCTGGAATTCATTTAAAATAACTAGAATTCCTTGTAAATAATTTGAATTCGTAATAGATCACTTGAATTACTTAGAAATCACTGGAATTCTTTTACTATAACCGGTATTCTTTGGAAATCTATAGAATTATTAGTTTTTGAAAATCATAGGAATTCCTTAGAAATCTCTGAACTTTCTTAAAAATTTCTGGAATTTCTAGAAAATATTTGAAGACTTATAAAATAAACGGAGTTCATTAGAAATTATTGGCATTTTTGGATTGGATTTTGAATTGGCATATTGGTATTCTTTGGAAATCTCTAGAATTATAAGTTTTTGAAAATCATAGGAACTCCTTAGAAATCTCTGAACTTTCTTAAAAACTCTGGAATATCTAGAAAATATTTGGAGTCTTATAAAGTAACCGGAGTTCATTAGAAATTATATAGAATTTTACTTAAAATAACTGGAATTCTTTGGAAATTTCTGAATTTTTTTAGGAATGTTTAGAATTCATTTGCAATAACGAGAATTCTTCGGAAATGACTAGAATTCTTTGGAAATCATTGGAATTCTTCAGAAATCTTTGAAAGTCTTTGCAATTGTATGGAATTCATTTAAAACAATTGGAATTTCTTTGGTATCACTGGAATTTATTGCAATTCCTTAGAAATCCCTAGAATTCCATGAAAATTTGAAATCATTTAAATTCCTTTCTTTCAAATCTCTGGAATTCCTTAAAAATTACTGAAATGCTCGGAAATCATCGGAATTCCTTGGTAAACACTGTAATTCTTCGGAAATCATTGGAAATTTATTAAATTCCTTTGAAATTACTGGAATTCTTTGAAATCGATGGAAGTCTCTGGAATTAGAATTCTTTAGAAATGGCCGAAATTATTTGAAATTCCTTGGAAATTACTGGAATTTCTCGGAAATTGCTGGAATTCTTTGAAATTTTTTAAATCCTTTGGAAATCTTTGGAATTCCGAGTCTTGTGTACGTGAATTTATCTGGATCAGCTCCTTTGGCAGTACGTCAATACTCCACAAATTTATAACTCGGGTCACTAAGTTTGATTTCTTAATTAAGAAATTCTGATCTTACAGTGCTTCTTTATAACTTCCTAATAATTTTTAGTTGATTACTTAAATTGAAACAAAAATGTTTGCTTCGCTCTGCTTCGCGAAGAAAATATTTAAGCATCGGATTTGTTAAAAATGTCTAAAAATTGCTTTTCTATGAAATGTGCAATAGAGATAAGATAACCAGTTGAGAAAATTTAAATGCCTTGTGATCTAGATAGTGACGCGCATAAATAGATTAACAAGAATTAGCTGTCGATAATATTATAGTGTAATTGTTTCGTGTAAGTACAATCAAATGTTTTGTGGTTTTATGATATAAAAATTGACAATAATGTCTTGTAAAGCAGCTATTCTGCTTCATAATAAGACACGAATCTCACTCTTGAGTAAATAATGAATCAAAGTCTGTTGAATGACGGCCAGTTTAACCAAGCTGCTACTTAAACTACTACATTAACAGAAGTGATTTATGCTTTTGTGTTAATAGATTTTAGACGTTGATTTTTCGTTTATGTTAACTCATTAGTCATTAATAATCTCATGATGTAAGAAAGTAATTTTGTACATAAATAACTACAAAAGGAAAAAGAAATGGAGTGTTGAGTAACATATGTTTACATTCCTGTATGTGTAAACAAATTATTAACATTTTCTCTTTTGCGGAAGAAAAATTTAACCTGAAATGCAATTAACCCTGTTTTTCGTGAAAAAAATTGTTTTTTTCTGCAGGCCAATCAGATTAATAGATAATAAAATTAATTTTATTGGTCTCCTTGCCAAAAAATATTAACTGCTTATTACTTTTAAATAATGAATTTTAGTTAACGACTACTTCATTTTTACATTCCATAATGAAGAACCGCATCGTGGCCAAATAATAATGATGTTCATTTTTAACCTAATAAAAAAAATTAAACGATACACTTTTATTAATAACCACCACAATTTGATTAAAATGTTACATAATTTAATTTTTAATAAAGAAAATAAAAAAATTACATCAATTAAATTTAACTAAAGAATAAACTCACTGAACTTGTTCTTAATGATCTTACATGAACCAACAACATTTTATATTCCTCACTTACATTTATTGCATCAATTCGAAGAAGTATGAATGTATATCTTGATTACTTTTCAATGAGATATTTACTTACTTTATATATTTTATCACTTGCAAAACGGCAATACTAAATGTACATCCATAAAATTGTACATGAAGATTTAAAATAAACAAGATTCATTGACGTTTTACATTTCATTTGATCTTCAGGCCGTAAATTACAATTCAAAAAAGGGGGGGGGATCTATAATATTATTCAAAAAACTACGCCTTAATTTTAATTGATTTTGCTTTTATTTGTTTCACAACCTCTTTCATCATTAATTACAGTTTCATGTTTTCTTTGATTAATTCAAGCTTTAATTAGTTTAAAAAACTTTATAATTATTGTGTAAATAATGCTCTATTTTACCTATCGAATTTCTTAATTTTGTAATATGAAATTTCAATTAATTCAAGTTATAATTGGAATATTTTATGTGGTAACTTAAAAAAATTAAGACCTGCAGTAATTATGAAAAATTACCCTATTTAAATCGTCTTGGGAGGTACTAATTAATTTATTTATCTTTTCATACAGGAAAAAAAATTTTCAATTTAAAAAAACTATTTTGGTTTACCTAATTACACCTATACGGTTAAATTAAATGAGGTAAATGTTTGTTTTTACGATTCTGATAGTTACTTCACGAGTTATGAGCCCTAATGATAAAAATTCATTAATTTTTCTTAATATTTAATTATTGTTGCGCGAAGCAAGGGTGGTTAAAATGAACACGCAGACGTATTTTGGAATAAGAGGTTAATTGAGAACCAATTTACGTTTTGATTTGTGGTTAATATCAAAGAAAAATTACTGTCTAAGAGATCGGGGCCTTGTAATTTTAAAAACTAACAATAGGGGTTTAAAAAAATTACTGGTGAGGCAACCAAATAATTCCAATCAACTGGTTGGGTTAATTATGTAAATAAATTCAATAAAATACTGCGATTACTTAAGAAAAGCATAAAACTCGCAAGGCTTCGGAAAATAAAAATTGGTAATAAAATCAATCATATTCGTTATGGCCAATCAAGATTACGTGGCTAATTAGCTATCATTCCAATGTTACTCTGAATTTAGACAACGTAACAAAACCGTAATAAACGAAACTATAAAATGAGATCAAAAAATGAGAGTACCTACACAATAAAAGGACGTCAAAATTTAATTGATAATAAAATGTTTAAAAAATGTAATTAAGGCGCCAAGCCAGTGGAAAACATTAACAACTTCAAAAAAACTAATAGACGGGCAAGTAGTAAATTATTCATTTTAACCATAAAAAATGATGAACTTATTTGATAGGTTTTTTAATTATTAACATAAAAAATTGTTTGATAAGTCGAACGAAAGCAAAACATAAATTTTTCGTTTTTGGGTCGTTAACCCGGCACACGAAGTGTTCTTGCAGTTTTCTTTTGGATATGAATTCTAAAAAGTAATTATTTAAATTTGTTCAAATTGTAGTACTGCAATTAAGTTCAATCGTCGACCGATGACTGTCAATCAATAATCAATGGCAGTTGATCACGAACTTTCGTAGTTTTGAGCCGACTACTGGTAACAACGTAAATTGTTCGTATTCACGCAAAGGCATAATAAGTGCTTCTTGTAAAACGCGTTTAAGATCGAGTACCTGGAGTTGTTATTAACACTCGATTTCCAAGTTTCTTCATAAGCTTTATAACTTGGAAGATGTATATCTTGCAAATTAATTGATTTGGTTTTTGCCCTCGGTTAACAGCATGATCGATGTTTTGCAGTAATACCTTCCCTGCATCTCTAATTTGCAATGATAACATGGATTTTATTAAATAACTGCAGTTTAAAAGATTATAAGGCCAAGGGTTATGAAAATTACGCACTGCGTAGCGAAATATCATTATTTTCACCAAGGGCCATGCATTTCATCAGTAAATTCGAGTATTTAATCAAAAATCTTCAATTCTGGTATTTTAATAGTCCCCGATATCACTTCATCTGAGCTGCATTACCACGCTTTCGTAAATCGATTTATGATTTGATTACACCAAACCATTTGGTCGTTTTTTGGAAAAGAAGATTTGAAACTCCAATTACAATTTAATAAGGTGATTAACATCCAAGATCTGCCGATGGTATTTCTTTGCCTTTTAAAGCATTTAACTAACATAAAACGTGTGAAAAGTATTAGGTGTTTACAATAGCCGTGCAATCATCGGCTAATTAGAATTAAATTTGTGATTTTATGGTAACAAAAAACAAAATTGTTTTTTTTATGAGGTATTTAAATCCAGCTTATTAAATGCTTATACGTCAAATTAGCGACCAGCATTCAAATTTCTAACAAATTGAGTTTTTAATTAAAACTCAAAATTACTTCTGACCGTTAGTTTAGCATTCACAAAAAAGTTATTAGCGTTAATATTGCAGTAAAAGGTTTTGCTTGATTATAAAACTAGCTCAATTCGTAATTCTGTAACAACCGTTCATAGGCTAAGATTAAGTAGTTCTGCAGTTTTTTGCTGACAAGACTAGCTTACGGTACGGTACGACACTTTGCGTTGTGGACATATTAAAGTTGAGGTAGTGACATTAATATCCTTGTGAAAACTTACTTTAGGATAATATTCACTTGCCTACTTCTGCTAGAAACAGGGTTGACTACTCGACAGAACTTCGCTATTTGATCTTAAAATCCGCATCCTCTAGGTGTGAATCCTAGCTTTACAGTTTCGGCGAGAGGAAATTGTAAAATACATTTTTGTATGGGAACAAAAAGAAGTTATGAGCATTTCAATTTAAGTTTGGTTTTATCGCTTATTTAATTCCGACATATTTAAATGCAAATAACTTCTACAAAACTACGCCGATTTTTATTTTTCTTGAATTTTTGGAAATGCAATTGATCTCGCTAAAAAATATTATGCTTCATTTGTTTTACCAAAACGCACCGTTTTCGAGTTATCCCTTACCAAAACAAAAGTTCATTTAACTTCCGTAAAATTTGAATTTTTATAAAAACACTTATTTTCCTTAAAATTTGTTAATTTGCAAGTTTAACGTACGATAATTCAAAAACCAAGCGTCCAAGTCACAAAAATGTTTGAATAATTGCTCTAGAAAAAGTAATTCTCTTTCAGAAGAACTAAGAAAAATTAAAATATCTTCGGTTTTGTAGAAGTTATGAGCAGTTCAAGAGAAGTTTGATTTTATCACCTATTTAACTCCAAAATACCGAAATACAAATAACTTCTACAAAACTGCACCGATTTTTATTTTTCTTAACTTTTTGTAATTACAATTGACCTCACAAAAAAATAGTATTGTTCATTTGTTTTACCAAAACGTACCGTTTTCGAGTTATCGCTTCCCAAATATACATTTAACTTCCGTAAATTTATAAATTATTCAGAACTAATTTTCTTCCAAATTTGCTAATTGCAAGTTTGACTATCGATAACTCAAAAACCAAACGTCCCAGTAAAAAAATTGCAACAATCATTTCTGTAGAAAAAGTAATTCTCTTTCAGAAAAGCTATGAAAAATTAAAATATCTTCATGTTTGTGGAAGTTATGAGCATTTCAATTTAAGTTTGGTTTTATCATTTATTTAACTCCGAAATAATTAAATGCAAATAATTTTAATTTTCTTGATTTTTTGAGAATGCAATTGCCTCGTTAAAAAAATATTATTTTTCATTTGTTGTGCTAAAGCATTCCGTTTTTGAGTTATTGCTTGCCAAAGCAAAAGTTCTTAATTTCCGTAAATTTAAATTTTTTTTCAAAAGCGGTAATTTTTTTTTAATTTGCTAAATGTAAGTTTAATGTACGATAACTCAAAAATCAAGCGTCCGAATCAAAAAAATGTTAGCATAATTTATGTAGGAAAAGCAATTGTCTTTTAGATAAGCTAAAAAAACTTAAAAAAAATCTTGAATTTTGTAGAAGTTACCAGCATTTCAATAATTTAAGTTTGGATTTATCACTCATTTAACTCCGAAATACTTAAATGCAAATTACTTCTACAAAAAACACCGATTTTTAATTTTCTTGACTTTTTGGGAATAAAAAATAATATTGTTCATTTGTTTCACCAAAACGTACCGTTTGCAAACGTTCATTTAACTTCCATAAATTTAAATTTTTATTCAGAACTAATTTTCTTTAAAATTTTCTAATTGCAAGTTTGCCTTACGATAACTCAAAAATTACGGGTTCCAGTAAAAAAATTGTAAGAATCATTTCTGTAGCAATAGTAATTCTCTTTCTGAAAATTAAAAAAAAATTAAAATATCTTCAGTTTTGGGGAAGTTATGAGCATTTCAAGATAAGTTTAATTTTATTATCAAAAAAATTGTTAATTTTCACTTCCAATTACTTCAATGCAAATAACTTCTAGAAAAATAGAGCAAATTATATTTTCCTTGTCATTTTGGAAAAAAAATTGTATTTGCTACTAAATGTTATTTTTTTGAGCTTCAGTTGGTTTACCGGAGCCGTCGCCTGATATTTGCCAACCTTAATTATTAACGACACTTGTTTCCCAAAGGGCACTCATAAACCAACAGATTTTTTTAAATTTAAGTACCAAAACCTTAAAATAAAATAAAATAATACAAAAAAAGTGGGTACAAACAGGATATTGAACAAAGGGCATCTTCGAATGTAGCCAAAAAAATTTTAATTTCCAAATTTACCAGATTAACGCTGTCGCCAGACATAAGCCGACAAAAGAGGGATTAAGTCGACTATAATAATTAAAACGTGCGAAAAATAGTTTTAAACAGTTATTGGGTGGTTTATTTTGTTTTACCAAAATGCACCCTTTACGAGTTATCGCTTGCTAGAACAAAAGTTTATTATTTAAGCTCCCGTAAATTTAAATTTTTTTTAGAAAGCGTAAGTCGTTTTAAATTTTTCCAATGGTAAATTTAACGTACGATAACTCAAAAACCAACCATCCGAGTCAAAAAATTTTTAGAATAATTTCTATACAAAATGTAATTGTATTTCTGAAAATCTAAGAAAAATTTAGATATCTTCAATTTTGCAGAAGTTACGAGTATTTGACTTTAATCGTTAATTTAACTCCGAATTACTTGGTAAATGCAAATAACTTTTACAAAAATACACCGATTTCTATTTTTCTTGATTTTTTGGGAACGCATTAGACCTCGTTATAAAATATTATTTTTCATTTGTTTTACCAAAACGCACCGTTTTCGAGTTATCGCTTGCCAAAATAAAAGTTCAATTAACTTCCGTAAATTTAAAATTTTTACAGAAAAACTAGGTTTCTTTCAAATTTGCTAATTACAAGTTTGACTTACGATAACTCAAGAATCACGCGTTCAATTAAAAAATTGCAAGAATAATTTCTGTAGAAAAAGTAATTCTCTTTCTGAAAATCTAAGAAAAATTAAAATATCTTCAGTTTTGTAGAAGTTATGGGCATTTTAATTTAAGTATGGTTTTATTGCATATTTAACTCCGAAATACTTAAATGCAAATAACTTCTACAAAAATACACCGATTTTTATTTTTCTTAATTTTTTGGGTATCCAATTGACCTTGCTATAAAATACTATTTTTCATTTGATTTACCAAAACGCACCGTTTTCGAGTTATCGCTTGCAAAAGCAAAAGTTGATTTAACTTCGGTAAATTTAAAATTTTAAAATTTGTTCGTCATTTTGAATTTTAAACTTTTAACTGAAAGTATTCGAAAAACTACGGATTATATAGCTAAATGCCATCTATAACAGGTAGTTAACAAATATGCTAAATAAATTAAGAAATTCCAAAAATTCTACTACTTTTGATCCCAATCCTTCTCAGTGCGGCCTTCAGGCTGCACCACCTTGGCAATTACACACTATATGGATCAAGTCAGCCGATTGCCTTCTGCATTAGTAACTAATATACAGAATAAATTAATAAATCCAATATTTTTCAACTGTTTAGTTCAATTTAATTAATAAGACTACGCTGCTGTGATCTCAAGTCCGAGTTTGATCTGTGGGCTACGCGTTTATTCTACTGTGTGCTAAAAATTAGTATTTTTTATAAGTATTTGTTTTATAAAATTTAAATTGTTAATTTCGTAATTTGTGTTAATTGCATTCAGATAAAAAAATCAGTAGCCAATTTTTGTCACCTTTGAGGAGATGAACTGGCATAAATGTTTTTTTTAGAAGATAATTTATAACCTAAAGAATTCTACTTCTCTTCATGATAACATGAATTTTTTTGGAAAGTTATAGTATGTTTTTTAAGAATTTTGGTATAGTGCCAAATTGAGAGGGTGAACCATAGCTGATACATAATCGCAATTTTTAAATTATTTTAGGGAACTTAAATTTTTTGTAAGTTTAACTTTATTCAGCTATCTATCACAATATCATCATATTATAACAATATTTAGACGTAAATTTGCATAAAAGTTAACTACAATCTCAAGATAAAACAATTTTAACGGTAAATTGAAAATAATGCATTCTAATTTTTAGACTAAAATTTAAATTGAATGATTCTATAGAATTACAAGAGAGAAAATTTTTTTAATTACTCCAAAATGAAAACCAACAATTTACCACAATTCCTACAATGTAGTATGTATGTGGTAGCACTGGTAATACCAGTTGAAAAGGTACAATCAGTACAGTCAGATTAGCTATTGCACCTCAGGTGTTAACTTCATAATTTCTCTAGATAAATTTATTTTTACTTTTTTATTCACTTGTGCGGTTACTACTATTTTCATTCCTATTTTTATTAATTTATTAAAATAAATAAATTTTCTATTCGGCAATTACCCTTTCTTTTCGGGTTCCAATTAAAATCATAAAACTGCATAAAAATTAAATGAGAGTTTCATTTCGATCTGACTATAAATAATAATTAATAACAAAAATTTTAATTTTAAGTGAATATCAATTCGCCATAAATCTCGGCTATGAATTGAATGCAAATCTAATTTTAATAATAAGATCGTTTTTCTTCAAAACGTGGTAGCCAAAATTGAAAAATTACAAGTAAGATATTAATTTGTAACTTTTCACAAATAATAATGAATGAGCAACCTTTCATATTAATATAAAGAATTGATGATCTGTCAGTGTTCGGTAGAACTAGAAAAATAAATCAATGTTAATGATGTTGCAAAACGTTTTGCTCTATGCTTATTGAATATTTATAAAAAAATAATAAATGATTTTTTTCTGACAGCTAAAATATTTGTTACTTATCACAAAATTAACTAAAAATTATTATAATAATTTTTAAGTTAATATTTAAATTTTTATTCAGTCAGCACTAACAAGCTCGTTATAAAAAATTGTAAATGAATGGTTATGGTTTTGATTAAGAAACGCTCTGACGGTTAATGACGAGATGTGATATTTGATAAACCTATTAAAAAATCAATAGAAATTTTTGAAAATTAGTTAATGTAAATTTAACTTTTAATTAATTATTACTGAATTTTATTTAAAAATTATCTCCGAAAGCTCAGTTATTTATTGACTAACTAACGAAATATTAATTAACCCAGCTGAAGCTTTAAGACTGCGCCAACCGTTAAATTTTCAAAATATGTAATTTTATCGATTGCAATTTCAGGAATTTTTTAAATTACTAATTATTCACCTACTAAATTTGCGGTTTAATTATAAAATGGATATTAACATGTAAATTAGTTTGGGGCTAAAACAGAAGTTTCCAAGTAAACCATTTCGTTTGCAACAAACGGGCAAAAAATAATTCACTTGCGGAATCACTGCTTTACGCAGCTATTGTATTTTTATTTCATTATTTTCTTGCCCATTATACCCGTGTTTATAATCCTTAATGGCCAGCTTTACTTTATCGAGCAATTTTTTATCAAATAAATTTTAAAATTTTGTATATGATTTTCGATTAAGTAATTCAGGAATTTTGAGCAAAAAGCGGTGTCATTTAAAACCTTGTTCTGAAAGTTTTAGCATAACTTGTACGGAATTTTAATGATAACCAATTGACACAATAGGATAAATACGGTGCCTATTTTTGTGGCCACGCGCTTAGCTAAAATTAGCATTTTTTGAAAAATATCTGAAGTTTCTGCACCGGCGGCGGCCGGCTGGTGGGGCGTAGTTCTATCTATTGTCGGTAAAATTTATTGGTTAGTATCACCGGTATCTCGAAAAGTTTACTGAAACTACAGTATCATAAAATTAATGATCATGTTTAAATCCGCAGGTTTGATTCCTGCACAGTTTCGTACCGTGTTATGTAATACTTAACTTCGGTGTCGCCTCATTAGCATAAGCTCTCGCTTTCATTAATTGTGTATCATACATTGTAAAGGCAAAAGTAATTGCAATAATAAGTTGTACTTTATCCATATTATATTCATAGCCTTTGGGTACCGGTTAATACAAAGTAATACCGAACATTATATAAAAATACTTGTCTACCCCCTTAAATTTGAATTGTATATTTTGATCCAAAATACTATCTTTCGAATGAACCTGTTTAAGCAAGCAACAATGATGCTGACGCCTTAAATGGATTAACGATATTTCGAGGTTTTACAAAAAATAATAAGCGAGAAGCTGTCATATTGACCAATCAGGTTACTTTTACTTTTTATTGTGCTTTAACTCTGTATGAATATCAGATTAGTAATTCACAAGTATTTACTTGCCTACATATTATAGTATAATGCAATGGGCCAATTACAGTGAGGGAACCTCCATTAATTACGTACGGACAATTTTTGAAAATTCTGACCCCCTCCACCCACAAGTAAGGGTCATTACACTGAAAATTTTTTCCAACCAATGAATTAATTTAATAAACTTTCATAAATGCAATGAACGAATTCATTAAAACAGTTAAAAAAATCATAAATACAATCAATCCTTCATAAAAATAATTCATTTAATTCATAAAAATAATAATTTATTCAAAAAATTATTTTATTAATTATATGGTAAAAATATAGTTACTATATTATTTAAATAAATGTTTCGGGGGGGGGGGGGTTAATGTTAATGTTTTTGTTTTAGTTTTGAAGATTTTTTTACGATTTCAGTCTGACTTCTTGAACTTCTGTAATTGATAAATAATTTCGGGAGGGTTCTAACCCCCAACACCCCCTTTAAATATATTTCTTAAAGAAGTGTCCTTGATCATCTATAATGTAAAAGTGTATTCGGGGACACCCTGTATAGTGGTGTGTATTTAATTATTTTTCGACAACTCATGGTCAAATACGCCACAAAGCAATTTTCGCTGCTTCAGCTGAAATTCAGCATTTTCAACAGCTGCATCATCGCAATTTCAGCTGGTATTCAACTGCCAAATAAGCAATTCGATAGCAAATCAACTTCTGACGTCACAAAAAATCAGCAAATGACACAGTTGAAAATTTGAATTTTTAGCTGACCCAACGTGCTCGAACCAGCGGCGGCGGCGGCATTTTTGAAATGGGTGGGCACAAATTGGGCCCAATATATTTAGGGTGGGCATACAAAATTGATAAATAAACTCAATAAATTCCATTATAGAAATAAGCACTTAAAAAGAAGGTTTTCGGTTTACTACATTTTAACATTTTTTTTAAATTTTGGGTGGGAACTTGGTGAGGCGTGCCCACTCTCGCCTCCCCCTGGCGCCGTCACTGGTTCGGCTTGAATGGACTCAAACTCATTGTTTCTACTACAATTTAAAAATTATATTTGATAGTGACAGCTTCGGTTATAACGTACAAATTATGCCAAAATATACTTCTGTAACATGCACTGAAAAAAATAGTTTTATGAACTATCTTTTAATTTTAGCGCTGATGAACAAAATTTATCAAATTGATGAAAAATTCGTAGTATTCATGAAAAAAATCATTGTATTTATGAATTTATTCACCAATATGATTAATTTTGTTCATCAGCATAAAATTTATATATTTTTTATCAAAGTAATGAACAATTTTTTTCAGTGTAAAGACATGCCATTGGTGGGGAAGACCTTATGGAATCATCCAATGGGATTTTTATCCTAAAGTTTTTGCATTCTTTAGGTTTATTTTTTTATTAATAAAAATTGATTTTGAAAATTATGAAAACAGCTTTTTCTCGGGGATTTGGTAAGGGCGCGTGGCCCCTTCCCCCCCCCCCCCGCCCAAGATGGTTTGGTATTGTCATTGAAGAAGGGTAATTTATAATTTTCTCAGTATTAGAATCCAAAAGGTTAAGTCATAGCCTTTCGATCTCCATGATCTCATAATATTCGAATAGTGTCGAACTGGATTTCCAGGGTTGTGCGGCCTGAAGGCCGCACTGATCTATATTATATCAAATAATTCGATCTAGAAATACATTAGAAATAAAAATGAACTCAAATTCATTTGCTAAAAATAGGTATTTTTTAAAATGAGTGATTTTTCACCATCTTGTAGATTTTCTCGAAAGGGTATAAAGGTCTTACATAATAATCAGGACCGTATTTAGACTAAATTTGGGGGGGGGGGGATGTTAAAATTGTTTTTATTTTAGTTTTGAAGATTTTTTTGTTTTTTCTGATTTTTTTACGATTGCAGTCGGACTTCCTGAATTTTAGTAATTGATAAATAATTGGGGGGGAGCGTTATCGCCCTTAGTAATGGTAAATAAAACCGTGAAAAGTACTATAATTCTCTGTAATTTCGATCTTCTTAAAATTTCTATCGAAAAAATTAATTATATCAGGGCTATTTGTTACTAAAGGAGGGTTTTTACTACATACTTTTATTTTTTAAAGCATTATTAAACTGGGCCCATAACCTGTTCTACCAATATCCCCAAAATGAGCTTATCTTTTCATTTTTTAACCGAATATTGCAGAACTTTGATATTATGCTTTTAATAAATTTGTTGATTGCATAAAATAAATAAAAATTCAAATTAAAAAAAACTAGAAGGATTATTATTACAGTATTTTGATAATCCTCTATATTTCATTAATTTAAACAAAAATGACAACTCTATTTTTAAATGAATATTAAATTTACAGTTATAATAAATATTATATCTTGGTTATACATATTTTATTACATATTATTACATACATTTGTATATAAAAATTGCGTCTTTACATACATAATACATATTTTCTGTCAACAAAATCGTAAACGGCATGAAAATGTACTGTAAACTGAAAACATGTTTTCGGAATTTATTTTCCAATTATTACAATATATTAACTTTCTTACGAAAAAAAATGAGATTTGTGCATAGATTTAATGTGTAGTAAGTACACGTCTTCATTTTTATGATATTTTCAAAACGAGTTCGTTATCATGCATACATACAATTAGCTATATACATATTATATAAAACGTGTTAGCGATAAAATTCTCATAAAAGATATGAAATGTAATAATTGAAATTTATCAATTTGTCATTCGTATACAAAAAGATATAAAACAGGTCCAAATCACAGAGTTCAGAATATGTTTACGCATCCATAATTAGTATTAATCGTATGCATAAATAGGTAACGCACGCGTTTTCCATACAAATTTTTTATAATATATTCGTAATTAACTAACCATGTGAAGTTTTATGATATTAATATGGTAATCCGTAAATTAACTCTCTCGGGGTATATCAAATTACTACACATATTTATTATTGTAAACAGAGGATCAATTAAAATTTAAACATTGTAAACAAAAACAGTCAGTTTTTATAATATTTTATTTTTATAAGTTTCAAAAAAGTCCCCCTCCCCTTTGTTTGGACTGTAGCAGTGTTTAAAAGACACAGATGTAATATACAGGGTGTATAATTTTTTTTAACTTTGTCTATCAATTTCTTCCAGATTTCCAAACCAAGCGACGTTCATAAAATTCTATCACTTTCTCAGGAAACCTCAGGTTAGCTTGTTTGGCCGGTAGAAGATCAACCTCGTCTGTGTTGGGCCACTTCATTAAAAACATTAATTCCCCGGATATGTTGGTCGCTCCTATAATTAATTCGGGTTGCAATCCACGATCTAAACGGGCATTCAGGCTGTTGTCCTTTTTCTTTTTATTGGTAATTTCTATAGGCAAACTGGTAGTTGCTTTACGTTTTTTTGTGTTCATTTCTTCTTTTTCGCGTGCTGAATTGGATTCAAATTCGGCAATAAGAGTAGAACTTAATTTTTCCTTGCTTTCCCACGAGTTATCTTTATCTTCAAAACCTTTCCACTTTACAAGATATTCCACCGCGTTGTTGTCAACGTTTATACGTTGGTCCACAATTTTTATAGCGACCAGTTCCTCCACAATTGCATTTTCGGTGGGTTTTGAAATTTTAATGTTATTTTGCATTTGGAGCCTGCTGGCTTCGAATTTGGAGATAAGTGTAGGACAATCTAAGTTTTCTGCGAGTTCCCAAGTGTTATCCTTCTTATCGTATCCGCTCCATTTTATAAAGTACTCCTTAGCACCCGAGATATGATTTACACGCCGATCTAGAATTTTTTCCACAAAAAATTCTTCTTCGCGATCTGAGTCTACGACTTGAGATATAACTTGCTTATAAGTGGCAGCCATATTTTGTTCTAATTTATTTTGACTTTATTTTGACTTTTTTTTCTTATATAGTATTTTTAAAATATATTTGATACCAACCACACAAAAATTATAAACGCCATAATTCGCTAATTAAAATGGGGGTTTGAAGATCCAAATTAGCATTTTTATATTTTATAGCTTTCTAATAAAATTTTATTACTTCTACCTACGTCCTACGTTTGTCTTCGTGCACTAAGCAAATATTGTCAAAATAATGAGAAAAAATAATTACCCAGCAAATTAAATTTGCTTATCAGTTAGTTAACAGTTTCTCGTTTACCATGCATGTAATTTTTTATTTTATTAGTAAAAACAACCAAAAAATTAATGATTTGCCCAGGGAGACGAACGAATTTTGGTGCTTAATGGAAGAGAAGATGCAAATTTTACAACAATTTTTAAGGTGGTAAATCATACATTGGCATATTTTTCTGTAATGGGTGATTAGTGCCCACCGAAAGCTTTTCTCGTTAAAACCAAATGGGGTTTTCAATATAATTTAAATCTCAAATAAAATTTGTGACTTCATTAATGCGTTTTTATCTTTCCACTAAAATTTAGTGCTCATAAATTATTTCAGCAAAATTTCATTTTTCAATATTTACTTGGATTTCCTAGGATGTCCTGTGAGTGTCCTTATGATTTATTGCCCGTGGAAATCAAACAAGACGGTTAAATTTGTACGTAACCACTTACAATTAAAATATTGTTTTATTTAAATTAAATATTTTGTCACAGCATGTACGACATGATCTCCAGTTGCTGTAAGTATGTGACAACCAGCTAAAACGGAGTTTTATCACAACTTCTAATTAAAACTTGCTCAAATTCTTGTTGCTGGGGTTGCTGTAAGTAAATTGCTACTAAGTAAAAAATTTACGAGAACGTCAAATAATATTCAACATTTTAATGTTAACTCTTAACTGCTTACTTCAATAATTAAAAAAAAACCGTCCTAAGTTAAAAATTAAAAAGCCACACACCGAGATTCCCACTGTGCACCTACCAAAAAATAAGAAAAATTAAAATATACAAGCAATACGTTAGCTCTTTTAGCTCCAGTAAACTTAATTTGTTCGTACAGAGATTAATATCTGATGTAACAATGCAACATTTGAAATTTTTAGACATAAATGCCTTTAGTATTTATTACTATTATTTTTTTAAATCACCAATTTTAAATTGTTTACCTACAGCATTTCATTAAAATTTCGTGCCTGTAAAAAGTGATAGTGATTTTATGGGCAGTAATCAAAGCCGATTTGTTAAATTTAAATTGTCACAAATAATCGAAAAAGTAAGCTTCGATAGCTTCTAGATCGATATCGTGCGACCGCCTGAAATATTTTTCGAAATTTTTGAGACAAAATAGAAATAAAACGCCCAAGTATGCTTTGTATGTCACCGTAATTATGTAAAATTCCTTTAAAACGGCTACCGAAAATTTTATCGAATTCAGTATCAATAAAAATCCACCTAATTTGGTTCGAATTAGTGAAAGCTTCTTTCTGAACGAAAAGGGTTAATTTTTTATACTGTCGCAATTTAGATCCAAGTTGATTGGAGTCGATTTTCTGTGTTTAAGCCGCTCAGCTTAAAGCTGGGAGACAGTTTGTTTGGCGAAACGTTTAAGCCGGAAATACATAATTTATAGTCGATTAAATGAGATACTTATTGCAGCCACTGCTACATTAAAACATATCGAGTGACTGTTGGAAGGTTAAAATCGCGTTAACATCTCTTAACACGCCATAAGCTACTACGTCTTGTAACCCTAGCACTACATGCTCAGGAAATGGTGATGCTACATCCAAAACTGAAATTATACGCACTATTTATCGATAAGTAGAGTGGATCAGTTTTAAAATGGACTGGGATCATTTTACAGGGATGCTTATTACAAGTTTGGCTGATTGGAAAAATTTAACAGGTCATAAACTACTCACACTTTATTTTAAATCTCGTACGGTTTTTAGTTACAATCGATTGACGAGACCCTTCTGTGAAGGTACTGTTCTTCAATTCCCATCCCCAGGTGTATGAAAAAACTCAGGTAGACTTCTTAAATAGTTTATTGATAAACTAGACAGGCGGACTGGCAATGTGGAATATAGGTCAGTTCTCTTGCCAGCCGTTTTTAAAGTAATTAAAGCAGAAAATGCAATTGAGCGAGAAATAAAAAGCGGAAAAAAACGTTGGCAAAAGAAGATCTCAAAGGGTAGGAAATAAGAAGATATAATTACTTGTGAAAATAGTGAAGAAATTTCAAGAATTTTTTATAAAAATGTAGTGATTTCTGAAGAATTTCACTGATTTCCAAGAGATTGGAAAACATAAAATTTTATTTTATGATGATTTATGATGATCACTAACCTTAATTATTGACAAACTCACGAAATTAACCCTACCTGTAAGACGACGGAGTAATTTAGTAACATTATTTTGCTTTCGGTTCATGCTTTCAATCAAACTTACCGTATTCCTTGTAGTCCTGCCGCAATAGACGAGTCTCTCCGCCAATTCCATCACCAAACACAAGTTCAAACACTATCACAATTTTTTAAAGGCCACGAAATATTCTATTTTAATGAACACTGATATATCGGAGTTACAAAATTTTCGACAAAAGTGGAAAATACTAAACACACCAAGTATAAATTTTTGAGACGACCTACCTCGAGCACGTTTGCAACTAAAATGAACATTTGATAATGGTTACTATTTGTTTCTAAAAAATTTTTGTAATTTAAAAGTAACATCGTCAGCTGATAAGGTTTATGCGGTAAGCCGGAAGTGACAAATATTAAAATACTTTGAGTTTTGTTCATTTACATTTAAACATCTACATGGTAAAGGTGAAAAATTAATTATTAATTTTCACTTTTCAACCGTATTTAATCTGACGATATTTTTTAAAACGTCAGCTTTATTTCCAGTGATATCAGAAGAATTATATAATTCCAGAGATTTTCAAAGAATTCCAAGAATTCCAATGTTGTGAACATTCAATTACATTTAAAACTTTTAAAAAATTCAAGAAATTCCAACGGATTTTAAGGTTTTCTAAAGAGTTGCTGCAAGTTTTCAAGAATTACCGAGATTTCCAAGGAATTCCAGATATTTAAAATAATTTAAAGCTTTCCAGGAAGAATTCAAAGAAATTTCAATAATTTTCAAGAAATTCCAGTGATTTTGATGAAAATTCAGGTACATCCCAATTTCTAAAAATTCCAATATTTTAATTATTATTAGATTTAAAAAAAAAATCATTTAGATGCATTGTGTAATTCCTGTAGAGAAAATTTTTTAATATGTTGTACGGGTTGATGTCCGGATCGATTTCAAATAGTTTCCCAACAACCATTTTTGCTGAGGGAACCGCCATCTTCAAAAAACCTGCAAAATTTTCTGACTTTTTTTAGTTTTTACCAAGTAGAGGCCGAAGTAAGCATCTGACAGAAAATTTATTTGGTACTTTTTTAAAGTACATTAAATTTTCTACTATTTTAGACCAAACAGAGTTTTCTAGCTGTGGTAGTTTCCGAGTTACACCTCTTCAAAAATCGTAAAAATTTCCCAAAATTGAATTTGAAATTTCAGTAATCCTACGATTACTCCAGTTTGAAATTTATTATTATACGGGGTGAAAAGCATCTGGAATTCTCAAACTTCACAATTTTGGGAAATTTTGCTGATTTTTGAACGGCTGTAACCTAAGGCTGTAACTCCGAAACTATTGGAGCTAGAAAAGTTTTTTGGGCTGAAATAGTAACTAAAAAAAGTTAGAAAATTTTGATGTTTTGTGAAATTTTTGTTGAGAAACTACTGCAATGCAATTCGGGAGTCAGCCCGTACATGTAAAAAAATTAGCTCTACGGAATGAATTCACCAAATTCAACAATTTTGACTGGAGAAATTGTAAGAACTGGAAAAGTAGAAATATTTAAAAAAATTGATTAATCAGAAATTTTGTATAATACACTTCTTTAGAATTCTCATAGAAATCACTGAAATTCCAAGCTGAAATTTTTAAAATCCCCTAAATTGCCCTTGGTTGGAATTTCCTCAATTCCTATTATATTCGCTTATAAAAAAATTTGAATTCAATGAAAATCCTATGTATTCTTAAGAAATCACTGGAATTTATGGGAAATCTCTGAATTTGCCTAAAAAACTTTTGTATTTCTTTAAAATCACTGCAATTTCTTAGTACCCAAAACGAAAAATTTCTAAGGAAGAATGAGGAATTCCTGTGAATTTTTTGTGAGTATAAACAAGAATTATATCAATTTGTTTGGAATTCTCTCGGAAATTTCTGGAATTTCTTAAAATTCCCAGATATTCTTTAAAAAATCTCTGAAATTCCCTGGATATTTCTAAATATCATTAGAATTCCGGGTCTTTTGTGAAAATTTGGCCGAGATATTTGGAATTCTTTCGGGGAAATCAAACACTCGTAAATAATTCGCTGATATTAAAAATTAAACGAATAATAATTAAAATAAAATCAATTTGTGTTTCATCAATTTAATAGTTTTCTTCCACAGAAATTTTTACGCATCTCTTATAAAATACATTAAATAGGATCCTTAATTTCCTTAATAATAATCAATTAAGTATTTAATTATTGGGCCCCCAGATTTTAATTAAGATTGAATATGGATACTGCTTTAAAAATGTATACGTACAAGAAAAGATAGAAAGATATTACTTAATGACTTTCCGTTTTACTAGGCTACACAATCAATTTAAGAAAGCCTATAGGAGACTTATAGGCTGTAATTAAGCCTTTATGATACAATCAAAAGACAGCAGCTATTAAATTCAAATTTTTTAGTGTAATTTACCCTCTCATTGTAGACTGATTGTTATCTCTCTAATTTTACATGAACACCTAAGGCCAATTAAATCTGCAAGAACATATCTCTAGTTAAAAATTTTCAAGTGCCTATAACAATCATTAATTTGTAATTTAAATACAGTAATTAGATTGTAATTATCTTTATGAATCATAACTGTAACAAAATGAAAGGTTAGAGAAAAGCCGCCATCTCACGTGTTGGAGCTGAATTTTTGGCATTACAACGAAATAATGCAGCATTTGGGGCAAGGAGAAACCAAAATTATTTTATTCTTTTTAAATCTAAGCGCCACCTACTCAAAATCAATTTAATCAATTATCCAAATTGATCATAATCTAACACCATCTCGACGTTTTTCTAAATGAAGCGATAAACCTTGTGACCGCAATTTACTTATCGTTTCAAAAATCACGCATTATTGGAAGTTAAATTGGAACAAGTTTCGAATTTTCGTTAATTAAACTTGAGGTGTGAATCGATTATATCGAAATCGAATTTTATTTCACATTTTTAAGATTAAATTAACGTTTATCAAATTTTTGATTAGATACTTAGTAGCATGTGCTGAGATCTTGTTTTGATTTTTATATTAAGCAATTAATGAAGAGTTTGCTTTAATTCCGATTTTTATCTGAAAATCCAGTCCAAAAACTAGATTAACTCAATTTAGCTTGGAATTGTAACTGTAATTTGGAAGAACAGTTAAATTCTTATCAAATTTTTTTATTTATAACGAGGACCATATAAATTATGATCAAGGAGGAATTTGAATAGAACTGCGTGACAATAAAATTAAGTTCTGGCATCCAAACGAGCAAATAAATTAAAGGCTATTAAGAAGTCAGGGTAGGTATTTGTGCAAATAATAATATCAAGTTATTGTCATTTTCTACCACCCACGCTGGTGGCAAAACAAATGTAGATGTTAACTTTTTGACTGCGTTATTGGAATGAAACCACAGTAACTGCCACCACAATTACCTCAACTGACGTTGAACTGTGCCATCTCTGATTTATGACCAAATCATGCTGCGATCGAACAATGAGCTTTGCAAAAACATGTCACAACTATTGCACAATTAATTAAATTTATTAGAACACACGCATTTTAAATGATCCATATGCGATCTCCTGCTAAATAAGTTGTTACTGAATACTTGATTAATAAATTATGCACGTTATGTATACTTTTAACATTGGACATGAATAATAAAAATTTTACGATGAAACTTACAACTTCGTTTTCCATACTTGACGATATTATTTTATAGGGGAACAGATGAAGAAATAGTGGGTTAGCCTATTCCTATTGTGGTAATAATGTACCTATAATAATCTTTCCTGAAGAAAAAAGCTAACTGAAATGTTTAGAAAGCAGCAGCCCGGCTTTTATCTCTGGAAGAGAAGAAAAGAAATCATAGTTTACAATTCCATTCATTCAGAAATTTATAATTTCAAGATGTCGAGTTACACTTATTTTATCTAATCATGGAAAATTAAAAAAATAGGTTATCACAATTCAGTTCAAGTGCAGAGCTACTAGAGCAATCATGTATTGCCAATTTTTAATTTTATTCTGCATAATTCACACTGGCCAGGTAAGTTGCAATTTATTGAGTCACCATTTGTCAGTCGTGGCTCCTATAATGGGGGGGGGGGGGGAGCCGATTACTATAAATGTGCGAAATTCTCAACTACTTAATGCTTTCCTTAAATAGAGTTGAAATTGTCTGTTTAAAATGCTAATTTACAATTTTGGGTTTCGAAACTTTTCGGACTTTCCCCGTCATTGTAATAAAAACACGTGAACTCAAACATAATTTTAACGTTTAATTAACGTTTATAATTGCGGCGACCGCGTGCAAACTGGTATAAGTCGATTTTTGGCAAAATTGAGATAATTGCATAAAAAGGTTATCTATATGATATTGTATATGTGTGTAAAACAATTTTGGTCTAACGGCTTTTTTAACGCCCAAAATCCGTATGTGTAATATGGTACAAGTACATAAATTAAATTAATATTTCGTGCAAAGTGGTATAAGTTGAATTTATACCATGTGACACAGGTATAATTCGCCCAGATCCTTTGTGAAAATAGGTCTAAAGTATACTTATACCATTTTGCACGTTGAATTTTGACATATTTTGTGACTTATACTATTCTGCACATCAATTATTGTAAATAATAATTAAATTACAACTTAATATTATGTTGTAATAAATTAATGTAATTAATAATTTTTAATAAAACATCCTTTGCTTAAAATTTTCCGTATATTGCAAAATTATTTTGTGCAAAATGGTATAAGTCATAATTTTTTATGTGTCAAATGGTATAAGTCGGTCATTTTTTATAAATTGTTATTTTTAACAAATTTCTAATTAAAAAATTAAATAAAGAAAAATTGTAATGAATTCAGCATAAAATTCTCTATTACAATGTGCTAATAAGTTTACCTAGTATTTTTTAGCCGATTTACAATATTAGGATAAACAAGTGTAAAAACCTAAAAACAGCGATAACTCAAAATGCCCTTTTTAGACTTATACCAGTTTGCACGCGCACGCCGCAATTAATATGTTCTTTAAATGCACAATTTGATCTTCCCACTTTAAGAAGGTGTACTGGGGGGTATTTACCCCCCAGACCCCCCGGTTTTTTTGGTCCGATTGGATTCTGTTCGACGGGATTTTGGTTCGGCTGGATTTTCGTTTGGCGAATTTGTGGTTCGATGGGATTATGGTCTGGCTTGGTTATGGTCCGGCGAGATTTTGGCGGCGGGATTGTAGCCCCGGGATTGCGGCCACGGGATTTTGCCCAATCCTGGGGGGGGAGGCAGTGGGTCAGTTACGGCTTTAATCGGAACGGACAAAATGACCCCCCCTCAAGGCTAAGACAGAAAAATAACAGGCGTGCCGCGGCGGGGGCGCTCTGCGGTGCTGTCCTTCGTTTCTCCTGCGACCAGATCCTCGACCTCGCCTCGCCCTTACCATGCTTCCCGCCTCTTCTATCTTCTGCCATGAATGGGCTCACCTCGCTAGCCATTCCGGCGTTATCAACGCTCTTCTAGAGGGGGTACACGCAAGCCGTGTGCTTCCGCCAGTCATTTCTGAATAAAATATGGGACTCTGTCCCCGGAATTCCATCCTTGGCCAATTGTAACTTGATTTGATAAGTTCCCAGAGTGACAATCGTTTTAAGAGCAATTGGGACAAAAGAAATCCGATTCTACAATATTTAAAATTTCAGTTGAGTGAAATTCGACAAACGCAGTACGGATTGATACAAGGCGAAAGAGTTCACGGCGCACATGATCCTTCGTACGAATTTTATTCCTTCAAAGGTGTGCCATACGCACGTCCGCCGATTGGCAACTTACGATTTCAAGTAAGTTGAGTTTTAAAAATACCAATTCCTAAAATTAAAAACAACTGTTTCAGGAACCTTTGCCACCTGAACCATGGGCGGATGTAAAAGTAACCACCAATCCGGCTGCAACTTGCTCACAAATTTCTAATTATACCCACGGCAATAATTTGACAGGAAGTGAAGATTGCCTGTATCTTGACGTTTTCGAACCGATTACAGTACCAATTTCACTTACTTACTCTTTAGCGTTGTATTTCTTTTTTGTAGGCTCGAAAAAACAACACTGGTTTGTTACCGGTTATGGTATGGCTTTACGGAGGAACTTTTATTTTTGGATCCATCAATATAACAGGTCCTGATTATTTAATGGAAAAACCAGTAGTGGTGGTTTCAATTCAATATCGAGTTAACGTTTTTGGCTTTTTGAGTACGTTAGACGAAAATGCACAAGGTAACGCTGGTCTTAAGGACCAGAACTTTGCGTTACGCTGGGTTAAGAAGAACATCGCAAATTTTGGCGGTGATCCAAACAAAGTTACTATATTTGGAGAGAGTGCTGGAGGAGCATCAGTATTATACCACGTTTTATCCCAAAAGAGTCGTGGATTGTTTCATGGAGCAATTAGCCAAAGCGGAACAACACTCAACCGGTGGGGATACCAAAGAAATCCGTTGGAAAAAGTTAGACGACTGGCAAAAGGTTTAGGGATCAAAGCAAACGACACCAAGTCCATAGTTGAGGAGTTGCAAAAGATTGATGCCAAAACTTTACTTTTTGCTGCTTTCAATAAGTCGATTGTCGTATGTTTCTCAGACAATGCCTTCCATGAATTTAGATGAGTGTTTTAGGGATGGTTTACCCCATATTATTCTCAACCGTTTGGTCCATCGACGGAAGCTGAAAGCGATACCGCATTTATATCTGAGAGTACATTTAAGTTGTTGGAAACGAAGCAATTTGCCAAAGTTCCGTATATGATGGGATTTAATACTGAAGAAGGATCCTTCGCTTACGATTGTAACAATTTTGAAATTTTAAATTTTGTTTAATAACATTTTTTTAGACATTAAAGTTGGAAGAGTTGATTTTAAAATATATGAAGACTATCCTGAACTTTTAATTCCATCGGCGATGAATATTAACATAAATAGCAGCTGTGCCAACTCAATAATTCAAGATATCAAAAACTTTTATTTCAAAGATGGGAATGTAACCAACATGTACAACTGGATACCTGTAAGAAGATAATTAAATTAGTCTAATTTGATACAGGGTGGGTTTTAGTATATATCCCAAGATATTTTTGTTCGAGGAATAATGAAAACAATGGAATTTACGTACACCCAAATGCCGGTATACTTTTACAGATTTTCGTATAGTGGAAGCAATCCGACTTCTCATATTGGTAATGGTGATTTTCCATGTATCCTGAAGATTTCAAAAACATGCTTTTAGGTGGGGTGGGTCATTATGAAGAAATTCAGTATTTGTGGTACCACAGAGGTAGGATAGACGATTCCATGGAAACCCCAAATGATCAATTGACACGAAATCGTTTGATTACGTTGTGGACCAATTTTGCTATTACTGGGTAAAAATCTTTCTTTTATTTTCTGAAAATGCAAATTTTGTTTATAGAAACCCAACGCCTGTACAAGATGAGCTGCTGCAAAATGTCATCTGGCCAAAAGTAGACGCGAGAAAGCGTTACTTTGAGTTTGGATTAAACCTAAGCGTGGCAGAACGTCCAAACCAACCTGATTCTGAGTTTTGGGAAGAGTTATTTCAGCGTTGCGGTAATCCACCGTATTATATTTATTAATAATGGAATTGCATTAAAAATTTGAACATTTCATATTGATTTTGGATTTTCCCTTACCTTTTATATTTTATAATTGAATTGCAAGTTATTACAAAAGTGATTACTTTATCATTTAAAGATTACAAAAATTTATCTAATCATAGCAAAATACCTATTCAAGTTTAAAGATTGAATGAAGTTATCAAAACCAGGATATTAGCATTATTTGGATGTGTAAAGTGGCAAAACAACCATGAATCGACAGTTAGTGTTCAGAGTTTCATTTTCAATTATTTTCTGCGCAATATCCAGTACCGTAAGTTTCACCTTTAACATCATGTTAAAATTATTGCGCACTAGTGATGACGTCCTTTTAATTAATTGATTGGTTTCAATTTCAGAGCAGTGAAATTCGAAGAACCCAGTACGGATTGATACAAGGCGAAAGAGTACAAAGCGCAGATGACCCATCGTACGAATTCTATTCGTTCAAAAGCGTACCGTACGCTCGCCCTCCGGTAGGAAATTTACGTTTCCAAGTAAGTTTCCCTGAATACACCAACAGAAATGTCAAAATTGTAATTTAAGGAACCTTTATCGCCCGAACCATGGACAAATATAAAGAAAACAACCGAGCCGGCTTTAAAGTGCGCCCAAATTTCCAACAATACCAAAGGTGACGACCTCGAAGGAAGCGAAGACTGTCTCTATCTTGAAATCTTCGAACCAATCACTGTACGTTGTAAATTTACCTAATTTAGTATAAATACTTCAAATTTATTTGTTGTCGTAGTCTAGAAAAAACGACACAAGCCCCTTACCAGTTATGGTATGGTTTCATGGTGGTACCTTCATTTTTGGATCTCCCAACGCGTCAGGTCCTGATTACTTAATGGCAAAACAGGTTGTGGTAGTCACAGTTCAATTCCGTTTAAATGTATTTGGTTTTCTGAGTACATTAGACCAAAATGCAAAAGGCAACGCAGGTTTAAAAGACCAAACATTTGCGTTACATTGGATTAAGAACAACATAGCAAAGTTTGGTGGGGATCCAAACAAAGTTACACTATTTGGAGTGAGTGCTGGTGGAACAACAGTATTGTACCATATGTTATCCAAAAAAAGTCATGGCTTATTCCATCGTGCGATCAGCCAAAGTGGCACAACAATCAATCGGTGGGGATACCAAAAAAACCCATTGGAGAAGGTTGCTCGATTGGCAAAAGGTTTGGGAATTAATACGACCGACACGAAAACATTAGTCCAGGAATTACAAAAAGTTGATCCTAAAACGCTAGTGCTTGCTGCGTTTAACAAATCGATTGTTGTATGTATCTGTCAAAAAGTATTCCAAATATCTGATGAGTGATTTTAGGGATGGTTTTTGCCTTATTACACTCAACCATTTGGTCCGATTACGGAAACTGAAAGCGATACCGCGTTTATAACGGAGAACACTTTTAAAATGTTGGAAACGGGTGATTACGCCAGAGTTCCGTACATGGTGGGATATAACACCGAAGAAGGATCGTTTGCTTGGGATTGTAACCCTCCGGTGTTAAATATGTCGAGCTTTAACTGAAGTATGAGTTTTTAGGTATTTTAGATGGCAGGGTTGATATTAATATGTACGAAAAGTACCCTGAACTGCTAATTCCATCGGGCATGAACATTGAACCGAACAGCACCTGCGTCAAAACTACAATCGAAGACATCAAGAGGTTTTACTTCAAAGATGGAAATATAACCGACCCTTATAACTGGATACCAGTAAGCGGATAAAATAATTCAATATAAGATCTTATACCTGATCTTTTTCCAGTTTATATCCCAAGATATTTTTGCTAGAGGAATTGTGAAAACAGTTGATTTTACCTACCAGCAGATGCCTGTATATTTTTATTTATTTTCATACACTGGCAGCAGAAAGAATTCGCATATTGGTAAGGATGGGACTTTTTCAAAAGATAATTCTTAATGTCAAAAGCTTTTCAGGAGGAGTGGGCCATTTGGAAGAAATACAATATTTGCTGTATCCAAGAAAAGAAGGAGAGAATCCAAACGAGACCGACAACGACCGATTGACTCGTAAACGGATGATAACTATGTGGACCAATTTTGCTACCACTGGGTAAATAATCTGCACTTCATTTTTGGATAAGATCCTAAATTTTGTTTGTAGAAATCCGACGCCGGTGCAAGATGAGTTGCTTCAAAATTTCACATGGCCCAAAATGGATTCGAATAAGCGGTACTTAAATTTTGGATTAAATTTAACCTTGGCAGAAAATCCAAACCAACCCGATTCGAAATTTTGGGATGATTTATTTGAACGGTGTGGTAATCCCCCGTACTATGTTTATTAATTATTCCAGTTTATTGTTACTTATTTTATTAACTTTGAAAATATAACATGTTCATAACCATTATAACATTTTTCTCGGGTTCCTTCTTGAGTAATCATATGTTTCATAAATGTTAAGAAATGAACCTTATCTAAGTGATCGAAAAACATGATTGGATCAGTGCTTCTGTTCTAGTAAATAAAACCAACACTTCATTACAAGTAGATTTAGATGATGTTTTGAATTTCTATATCAGTTGCAATTTTACTGATTCAAGGTTAAAGGTTAAGTTTTTCATCAGATGTAAACACTCAGTCTGGTTATAATGTGTTTTGATTGAAAGATTAAGTAATGAACTTCAAGTGCATGTAAGATAGTAAGTGTAAACTTTTTTGTGTCTAATCTACAAGGTTGACAGCAAATTCTTGGGTGTATCACATGCTTGTGAGAAAAAAAATGAGTTGAGTTTTAATGCAAAAGTAAGATTAGGCACCGAACCAGTTCGGCTTCCGCAAAAGAGGATCCACGATGCAATATGTGGAAGTCGGAAGCACCGATCCATTTCTATCCGCCTGGAAGACACAGAAGTCACCCCATCGGAGTGCATTATGGTCTTGGGCATCCTGATCGACTAAAGCATCTTCTTTGGATAACATATTATACGAAAACAGCATGGAAGGTATAGAAGGCGGCAACCAACATTGCCAGGGTCCTTCCTGATATCGATGATCTTGCCGAAAAGAAGAGAAGAGTTGTCGCGTTAGCCTCCCATATAGGCTGATTCCCTCAAGATCCAAAAATATGCGGCATATCTCACAAACATCAAGATAGGATAGAGAACAATACCACCAGAGCCAGCGACGGTGTTGCCGTTACTGCTACAATTAGACCTACAATCTAGCAGCAGAAAGAAAAACCAGATTTAAAATATCGCCGAGAAAGGATTTCTCATCGGAAAAAGCATGGGTTAGCGAAACCCTGATATATTACAGGGAGTGGATTTTTAGAGGGTAAAAATCCGAAACTATCACCCAATACAGGTTGGTGGTAGGGTCTTTTCGAAAATTTGGGTTAGATTGAATTAAGTTAGGTTAGGATAACGCAAACTCACCTGCGTGGGGATCCCCCTAGACGACGAAAGAGGAGAAATCTTCCTAGAAGCCCTGGCAAGTACGGACATCGCAGTGGCCAACGTTGCAAATATCCCAACCTTCATAAGACGACAATTGGTCTCGATACCGAACTTCACTCTGTCTCCCCCCCCCCCCCCCCCGGACAATCCTAAAAATATCGCAATGGGAGGTCCTACAAGAAGAGACACTTATCGACGGTCACGATATCATGCAACCCGCGATGCCGAGAAGAGAGGGTAATCGACGACGGCCGGTCCACTGGTGTAACCCTGGAACCCCGGACACATAAACAGATCCTATTTGGATTATCGGGCCTCCAAAAAAGACCTGGCCAGAACTGCTGACCCTCCTTGACGAAAACTCATGGGGAAAAGCCTACAAGATAGTGACAGGCAAACTCAGGGGTAAAACGACGACTTATGCAGGACATCGAAACAAACAAAAACAAATATGGCTTCAGAAAGGGCCTGTCCACAGTCGACGCACCATAGAACTAGGGAGTACTGCCTGGTAGTAACCTTGGATGTGCGGATTGCCTTCAATAATGCCGGATGGAGCCACATACTCAAAGCTCTCTGAGACAGGGAGGTAAACCCGCACATATACAACATGCTGGTCAGCTGCAATAACGGGGAAACGATGGAGCCGAGGCAAACAGGATTTGCCGATGACCTGACGCTGATAAATCAGCAATCGTGACTATAAGGCAATGGAAGCCAAAGATAACCAGGCCAACTGGTCCCTGAAAAATCGGCAGACGGATGATGCCTAACATCTGCATCCAGATGAATGGATCCCCCATCACAATCGGCCTGGTGTTGGCCTCGATACCGCCAGCGGATCTATAGGGCGGAGAAAGGGAGAGAACCCACTCCGGTCAAGTGAACACACCTGTTATGACGCTCGCCTTCTGGCAGACCTGATGGGAAGAAGCCGAGATCGGACGGTGGACAAAGCGACTCATACCAAACATGTGAAGTAATGTCTAACGGCGGATTCTTGGTCGGATGAGGCTAGGGGAGAGTTTTCAGTCAGTGCAAGTCTGACACTACCACCATAGATGATCGTGGTGTCTCGTACGAGATTTCCTCTTCTCTACTTATGCTAAAAAAAGGTTAAGTTAGGACGATAAAAGTCGTGTTTAATGTTAGTATAAATTATAAGGTTAAGATTTCAACTCGAAACAAAACCCAAAGAGTTGCCTTTGATTTATTGAAATCAAAAGTTGTACTTCAAATGCACTTTATACCCTTGTTATATAATATACTATTATACTAAAAAGATTAAGTAAATCTGTTATGTTACCATGCGCAAATTGTTTTATTGCAATACACACAGGTAATGTATTATCTTGATTGCATTCTCTAATCGTAGCCTACTTCAAATATCGCCCAAAAGACAATTCGCTTGCTTTAATGTGGATCTCGGATTAATTAAATAAATATTGTATTATTACTACAAAATAATACAATTACAATATTACATTACAATGAGATCTTTATGAAAAAGGGCCAATTTAGTTGGGCGCCAGCTCAGCATAATAAAACAAAATATTAAAGAGAAACTTATCCACTTGATCCACTTGTGTGGATCCAGAATACAATATTAATTTAAAATTTCCACATATTATTATCCCAATATTGTCAATCCCGGCCTTGAGTTGGTTACTAAATGAGTGTGATTATACGTAGCTAGATAAAATTATGCAAATGAAAGGTAGCGCCTGAGTACGATGCACCTCGTTTTTATTAGATTACAAAAATTAAATATGTAAAATTACAAATTTTTACAGACGTTTTAAAGTCAAAAACGGTAGGCACAATCGGGAGTGTGGAATACCATCCAGTGTACCCTGCTTTGAACTGATTCTATACCTCCCAGGCGGCCCCGGTCGTCTCAGAAGTATCAAAAATACCAAATAAATTTTAAATTTGATATACAGAGTACTGTTTAATGAAACTACAGCTTTAGAATCGCCATAGCAACCACTACTGAGATTTTATTTTGTTTCGTTAGTTAGATAATTCCTATATTTTATTGGTTTACTTAAACACTTCATATTTGGGTACCTACACTTTTTTTAATTTATCTAATCAACATTCGACGTAAAACTTAATGTAATATTGGAAACACCTGATTAAATAAATTAGTTTACCAGGTGCGGTGGGACAAGAACCATGTATCGACAGTTAGCTCTAAACGTTGCAATTTTACTTTGCATTTTTGCAATCCATAACAGCGTAAGTTTTATATAAAATACCATAAACCATGGTAACGAATTACCATAATATTATTTTTAGTTTGGCGAAGTTCGAAGAACACAATACGGATGGATACAAGGAGCAAAAGTACGAAGTGTACCTAACCCAACAAACGAATTCTTCTCGTTCAAAGGAGTCCCATACGCAAGTCCGCCCGTAGGAAACTTACGTTTTCAAGTAAGTTCATTCGGATGTTCTTACCAATATGTACTAAAAATTTAAACTATAGGAACCTCAACCAGCCAAACCATGGACAGGTATCAAGAAAACCGTTGAGTCAGTTTTGAAGTGCGCCCAAATTTTAAACAACACATATGGTGATGATTTGGCAGGACGCGAAGATTGTCTCTATCTCGAAGTTTTTGAACCAATCACAGTACGTTTTTAATGTATTTTCGATTTAACCACTTCAATTTTGCGTTTTTAGGCTCGAAAGAACAACACCAAATTATTACCAGTCATGGTGTGGTTTCATGGTGGTACCTTCGTTTTTGGAGCCGCCAATGTAACAGGACCTGATTATCTAATGGAAAAACCAGTTGTAGTGGTCACAGTTCAATACCGCTTGAACGTCTTCGGTTTTCTAAGTACGTTAGACAAGAATGCCAAAGGGAACTCAGGCCTTAAGGATCAAAATTTTGCTCTACGATGGGTTAAGAAAAATATTGTTAACTTTGGAGGTGATCCAAATCAAGTTACCATATTTGGAGAGAGCGCAGGTGGAGCGTCAGTATTGTACCATATTTTGTCCAAAAAAAGTCGAGGATTATTTCATCGGGCAATTAGCCAAAGCGGAACAACGCTCAACCGGTGGGGATACCAAATCAACCCATTAGACAAGGCTAGACGACTCGCGAGAGGTTTGGGAATCAAAGCAAACGACACCAAAACTATAATCGCGGAATTGCAAAAAGTCGATGCCAAAACTTTAGTATTTGCTGCGTATAACAAGTCGATAGTGGTGGGTATCTTAAAAAAAAACATTCCAAAATTTTGAAAGCGGTTTTTAGGGATGGTTTACGCCGTATTATTCTCAGCCGTTTGGCCCATCGACGGAATCTGAAAGTACTTCCGCATTTATATCTGAGAGCACGTTTAAATTGTTGGAAACGAAGCAATATACCAAAGTTCCATACATGATGGGATTCAACACTGAAGAGGGAGCTTTTGCTTACGATTGTAAGGAATATAATATGTTGAACAAAATTGTGGTGAAACAAGATTTTTAGATATTAAGAGCGGTCGGGTGGATTTTAAAATTTATGAAGACCATCCTGAACTTTTAATTCCATCTGCGATGAACGTTAATTTAAATAGCAGTTGTGCCAACACAACAATCAAAGATATCAAAGATTTTTATTTCAAAGATGGGAATGTTACCAACCTTCAGAACTGGATGCCAGTAAGAACATAATATAATAATTTTTAGTGTATACAGGGTGTCTTTTAGTACATATCCCAAGATATCTTCGTGCGAGGAATAATAAAAACAATGGAATTTACATACAAGCAAATGCCTGTATATTTCTACAGATTTTCCTATTCGGGAAGCAGGAAAAATTCATACCTTGGTAAAGGGCAGCATATAAAACAGCTAATTTATTAATATAATATATTTCAGGTGGAGTCGGTCATTATGAAGAAATTAAGTATTTGTGGTATCCCCGAGGTCCCACAGATAATCCAAATGAAACTCCAGATGATTTATTAACCCGGCAACGCTTGACTACATTGTGGACTAACTTCGCCATCACTGGGTAAAAAATTAATTTTTGTTTTTCGAAGACATAATATTTTTTTTAGAAACCCAACGCCTGTAAAAGACGAACTACTTCAAAATGTCACCTGGCCCAAAATGGATAATGATAAACGTTACTTCGAGTTTGGATTAAATTTAAGTGTGGCAGCAAATCCAAATCAACCTGATTCTGCATTCTGGGATGATCTGTTTCAACGGTGCGGCAATCCACCATATTATCTTTATTAAGAAAATCAGGATATTTTGTTAGTTACCAAAATATAAACTTTTGAATATTGCAGTCTTGTTTTTTCTTTATGATCCTTTGGTATCCTTTATTGGGTGCTTCAGTTGGTAGATTACAGGTTAGGCAACATACAGTGAGCGATTGAGGTGGTTGTCCGGCCTTTGGTAGCAGTTAGGGAACTTTTTTCCAACTGTTTGCTTAGGTTTTCAATTTTTTGAAGGGTTTTTTGGACTGATGAGACCTGGAATTCCAACATTTTGTGAAAATTTTAAAGATTTCCAACGATTTCCTAGGAATTTCAGTAATTTCCAAGAAATTCCGATGTTTTTTAAAGAATTCTAATGATTTCCAAATAATTTCAGTGATTTTCAGGGAATTTCGCAATTCACAACAACTGTTAAACTGTTAATATTTCTAAAATCGAGAACTTTTATTTAAAAAAAAATCCCGTATTCTATTATTATATTCCCACCAAGTTAAGTTACAATGTTTACAATTTAAAAAATCATCTTCAGGTTTTCCTTAAAAACCAAAGAATGCCAGCAATAAATTTTATGATTATTTAAAGAACTGCCTTTATTTAATTTGTGCTCAATGCTACGGTTATTTTATAACTACACGAGTGGGAAGGTAAATATCAACATTGGAAGATAACGTTTATCTCAACACAACGGAACAGTTTATTAATCCAAATTATGCATTTAGTAGGTACTAATTAATGTTATAATCCCATGATGTTACCGAAGATATTAATTTACGTTCTAACTGTCTTTCAAATTAGCGAAATCTATTCGGTAAGAAATTAAATTGTTTAATGGTAAAGTAACACCAAATTTTTAGTACAACCAACTAATTAGAAGAACCAGATATGGCATCGTACGTGGAACTTTGGAATACAGCGCAGCCAATGCTTCCGTGCAATATTTCTCATTTATGGGAATTCCATACGCTCGTCCTCCAATCGGAAGGCTCCGATTCCAAGTAAGACAGAAAAAAGTTTAACTTCTCCACTCACCCCTAATATCTGTTTTTGGTGCAGGAACCAATACATCCCGAAAGGTGGAACGGAATAAAAGAAGCAAATCTACAACCGGAGCGATGTGTGCAGTTTAGCAACAACTTCAACGGACCAGACGTGATTGGCAAAGAAGATTGCCTGTATCTCAACGTTTTTATTCCAGTAATCAAATTAACACCTCACTGGCTCACTTACACTCCTTTACTTTTAGAGCCAATCCGAAAATACCCATTTGATGCCGGTTATGTTTTGGATTCACGGTGGAAATTTTATTTTTGGTTCCAATGCAAACGCCGGACCAGATTATTTGATGGAAAAACCAGTGGTGATGGTTTCTATTCAGTACAGATTAAACGTGTTCGGGTTTTTGAGTACCTTGGATCAGTACGCCACTGGAAATTTTGGGTTGAAAGACCAAGTGATGGCTCTGAAGTGGGTCAAAGATAATATTAAGGTTTTTGGTGGAGATCCAAATAAGGTTACCATTATAGGAGAGAGTGCTGGGGGGGCTTCTGTTCAATACCATATGCTTTCTGCTAAAAGTAAAGGTAAACTCGATCTATTTTTTACTTTCATCACTTTTACTCTCTGTTGATGTATTTCAGGCCTGTTTCATCGAGCAATAAGTCACAGTGGGAGCACTTTAAGCAGATGGGCGCACCAAGAGCATCCTAGAGAAATGGTGATCAAGCTCGCGAACGGTTTGGGAATTCGAAACGTTGATAGTCGAGAATTGATAGTGAGACTCCAGTCGATGGATTACAAAACCATCATCAGCACCGCATTCAACGCTTCAGTGATGGTAAAAAAATTTAAGAATTTTTCCTTGATTTTGAATTGTATTTTTAGGGATTTTTTACTCCTTACTACGCTCAGCCATTCAGCACGATAATTGAAAGCGAGAGCGATACTGCTTTTATAGCCAAAAGCACATTTGAATTGCTTGAAAATGGAGGTTACAATCAGGTGCCATATATTTTAGGTTATAACACTGAGGAAGGCTCGTTCGCGTACACCTGTAAATATTACAGTAAATTAGTGTAATTTTTTATAATTATGCTTTTAGACATAGAAAATGGAAAAGACGATATCGAAAGATATGTTAATCATTCGGAATATTTGGTTTCACCTTCCTTTAACATATCGGACACTTCCATTTGTAACCACGAAGTAGCGAAACGAGTAAAAGCATTTTATTTCGGAGCCGGACCGCTGAACGATAAAGCGAATTGGATCAAAGTAATTAAAAAAATTTAATGGTCTGGAAGTAACTCTTAATTTTTAGTTTATGTCGCAAGAACTGTTCGTTCGAAGCATACGGAAATCGCTGGAATTGATGTATCTGCATGTTCCAACATACTTTTATAAATTTTCTTACAGGGGGAGTCGGAATGAGTCGTACATAAGTAGGCAGAGCAAAATTATATTTTCGGAAATTTAAACGTAAATTTGTAGATGGTGTTGGTCATCACGAAGAGCTGATGTATTTATGGTATTCTAGACGCCCGTCGGCTAACAAAAACGAAACTTCAGATGACGAATTAACGAGGAAGCGGTTTATAACTCTTTGGGTTAATTTCGCTACCGATGGGTAATTTTACGTTATCTTCGCTGTTTTTTTTTTTAATTCGGTGATTTTAGGGATCCTACCGCATGCAAGGACGGTTTACTCCAAAATGTAATTTGGCCCCAAGTGAAAAACCTGACAAGGATCCAGTTTTTGAATATTGGGAAAAATTTGGTTGTCGGCCATGATCCCGACGAAAGAGACTATATTTTTTGGGAAAACTTGTTCGAATTATGTGGAAATTCACCTTACACGAGTTATTAAATTTGGGTTTTCAATCGACCCGTCCGTCGGTCGTCTTACCTGTTGTAGCGTGATAAAATTTTGAACATGCTCAAATTAAGCTAATAAATTAGCGGCCGAACAGGCAAAAGTACTTGAATTTTCAAAAAAATAACCAAGTTTTTATAAAAGCAATAAAATTCACTTTTAAACGAGTTTTTCTACTAATGCCATTATGCTTTGTTTAAAGAAGAATAATTAACTAGCATTTCATATGTGTTAGTAGTGGTGGATTGAGCAGGTGAATTTTAATATCGGTCAGCACCAGGTGCTAAGATCTGCTTTTTAATTGGTGAACGGCTACGAATCTAATTTTATATTTTCGAATGTATGTACCCGGATAGAAGTTGACATTGTGACATCATATAAATATTACATTGTTAATTCGCGCATTTTAAGTTTCGATATTGTACAAAAATAAAGTTTTTGGCCTCAGGGCCCTTGGTAATTTTTTTAAAGTAACGTAAAATTAAACATCATCGGTGTTTCGTACCCCTTAGATTAACTACCCTGCTGAATGGGTTGCCTACCGTTTGAAGTAGTTAAACTTAACTCCGCGGTTCCAGTTACATTTTATAATCCTACTCATAAAAAATTAATAATATTTATTAGCAACACTTGTCAACTTCCAAACTTGTTTAAAATCGGATACCTAGAAAACAGTTTTCGTGACAGTCAATAATTGAGACTTAAAATACGTGATCGTGGGTGGACCTTACACAACTCGATAGTTAATCCTCTTGTCTAAAAAGTAATTTCCTCCCAGATGAAGACGTCGAAATTCCTAGCGAAATAATTTTGCTATTAAATTACAAATTGTAAAATAATACCAATTTACGATTATATTTTTTTTAATAAATTTCAGCTCCCGGTGCCGTTACTTTTTACAAATATTATTTGAAATTGGTTTTGATTGCTACATATTG
Source organism: Cantharis lateralis (assembly GCA_963170105.1). Taxonomy (NCBI): domain Eukaryota; kingdom Metazoa; phylum Arthropoda; class Insecta; order Coleoptera; family Cantharidae; genus Cantharis; species Cantharis lateralis. The sequence goes on from OY720627.1 coordinate 4,254,715, forward strand.
CGTAACCGTGCGAAAATATTTCCCATCAATAAACTGTAACATTTTATGAAATGTCGAAGGACATTTTAAGTTTCCATGTATTCGGTAATAATTTTATTATTTTAAAAAGTTAACTTTCGGCAGATGATATGATTATCGTTACCGTTACAAATTTTAATTATCCACCTGTGTAAAATTGTAAGTTACAAAATTTTTATTATTAATTAACAATAATTAATACCAATATAAAAGTCATAACAACTTCTGCGTGTACTCAAAATGACCACATTTCGCATTTTATTTTAATTTTATGTTTTTTATTACTTCTGTAACCGCAAATAGAAAATTAACTGAAAACTCTGTGCATGCCCCCAATTAAGTAATTTAAATTATAAAATCCAAATTATACCCAAGAACAATATACGCTCCAATAAAAAAATAAATCAATGGTACCCTACAACCATAAAATTATCATTTCGTTAACAATCATAGAAAAAATTAAATAAAATATAATTAAGTGGTTTATACAATTACATAGAGGTTGCTCGTAGCGATCACTCTATTTTCTATCCTAATCTGCATCCGAACCCTTAAATCGTGGCTTATAATCAGATAACTAGAATGTCAAACTAGTATAATTATTTTTCTGTCTTCAAAATTAATTGTCCAGACCACCAACCATGACCACCAACCAAAATATTATGGTTATGAAATAAAAAGCTAATTACACATAAGAATGTCTATCTGTATACTAATTAGATCCAATAACTGGCATTATGCATTTATTCGCTCGTTAATCGATAGAATTTTAATAATCCGAATTTATAAATCTTCGGTCAGCAACCTAAACCAGTGACATATTCATCTGTCCACCAAATTGGTTTACTCTACCCATTTAATTCTATCAATGCGGTATGAGCAGATTAATTGATTTTAAATTGGTTTAAATGTATTTTTTAATTTTGTCTCACTTATTGTAGCTTTCCATTTAATTTACCTGTCGTGACTATCACATTTTCCATGTACTCATGCTTTTAATTTCTGAGATCTTTTAATCTGAATTAGTGGCATGCAGGACTGCAAACCGAAAGCGAAAGCATGAAAGCTAAATTGAATGTTCTTACTAGAGGTACCGTAATTTTAACCAAATTATTACAACTTTTTTTAAAATTCTGTAATATAAATTTTTTTCATCTAATTCTTCGTATGCTTCAATTACAATGTTAAAAATCAAAAGTGGACGGCTACCGATGAAAGACCTGAATGTTGAAAGTGAAAATTTCTCATTTTTTACTCTACACGTAGTAATTAAAAATTAATGATTTCAAATACTCAGAAAGAAGTTACAAAAATTATTTCTATAGGAATTCAAATCTTTTGGAATTTACACAACGGAAATTCTGTTTTTGAATTGCGAACTTCGTAGAATTTCTTTTGGAACATCGACATACTATCGATTTTTTGTCGCTCATGACTGAGACCAATATATTTTGGTAGTTGAAGATGTAACTCATTGAGAAGTGAAATAACAGGTTAATTGCCACTTCACTGACAATTAATTGAAAATTAAACAAAGAGCATAAGAATGCAATGATCGTAAAACCATAATTTTATTAATTGTAGTTAAATTTTGCTTAAAAAGAGAGATTTGTGCGATTTACTTTCACGTAAGACAGCAGTGGATTTTAAATTCTTGCAAATTTGCCAAGTTTTTGCGTTTTTTAATTGTAATTGACTGATACAAGTCATGAGTTCGGAGGGTCTGGGAGGTATAGGTATAGAATTCAAGACAGTTGCAATGGGAAATTGATGAACGTCACATTTTTAGTTAATTAAACTTATGTTTCCAAAAATTTAGAGTTTTTTTACCTATACCATTTTGATGAGGGATCAGAATGCCGCAGGCTGAGTTTGTCGACCTGCTTCTGTTAATTATAGATGAGATAATAATTTTTCTAGGATTTCTCTGTTTTGTGACGTCAGATGTCATACAGTTTTATTGGCAATATTGCTTAAACCTAGGATTTACTGCTTCAGCCCTTATCTCAACCAATTAAAGCTGGCCAGTTCGGCTTTTGTCCTCGTTCAATTTATTCACAATATTAATTCTAAAAACAAGTTAATAAAAAATTGTCAAAACTTAAAATTTCAATAATTTAACAATATAAATTTTCAAAAAACCTGAATAATTCATAAAATTATTTTTTAATAGATACTTGAAGCAGCTGAAATTTTTTATAGTATCTGTAACCGCTTAAAAAGAAAAAAATCGTCTAGAATTTGTATGCTAATGAAATTATGGGCGCTAGGTCTATGATTCCTAGTTTTTGCAGTCCGGAAATGCCACGCAGGTTAAAGGATTTGTACAACCAAGTGTGGCTAATGAAATAGAGCAAGTTTTTTTCTTATTGGAAAGAACACTAACCTAATTTAGAAATAAACGTAACTCAACTCACACCCATAAAAAAGAGTTCTTCAGGTAAGAATGTTATTACAAATTGCCCATTTTTATATTTAGGATATCTTTTATACGAGTTTCTACATTCTCAGAAATACCTAATACCAACGAGGATATTAATCCTTGCATTTAAATAAAATTAATGCACCCATAAGATACCAAGGTTAATCAGAAACTGGACATATTTTTAATTTTAGTGAGGAATTTTTGAAACAAGCGAAAATTGAGAAGAAATAATTAAACAATTAATTATATTTTTTTTCTGCACTTTATTTATTCGGTTAATTTAAGGCTCTTAGATTAATCGCCATGTAAGCAATTGAAAAAAAAAAAATAAATCAGAGATTTGTATAGATTTTAGAAGTTTTATTGAATTTTTATTTAATATATTTTGATTTATTGTGGATAAATCAGTTAGAATCCCCATTAAGCAAAACCCGCACGTATTTAATTAAAAAATTAATCTTTTTTACTATTGGGTACACTTGGCAATTCTTATAAAATTATAATTAAACAAAATTAATTGTGACTAAATTATTTAAATATTAAATAAATTTTATTTTGATATCTCAAGCTGTAATCGTTACAGCGATTACGTGCTGTCACTTTTTATAAATTATTTACATGCCTGATAGCATTTTTATGCAAAACTATCGATAAATCTCTCTTAACATTTTCTTAACAAGTTAAAATTATCGGCGTTTGTTGATTTCGTTACATACGTGTACACGTCCGTACATATTTTTCTCCAATAAATAATGCTTCGATTAAGTCTTCAAGTGACTTTTGGAAGAAAGTCGAGATTAACTGAGCCGAAAACGCAGATTAAGTTACTCGAAATTAAATATTTTAATGTTATTCAAACAATACAAAAAATCGGACCCAGTATAAATCCTTCCAATGCTTTCAACAACTTTTCTAGAAAATTATCTCGCCAGTTTCAAATTTCTAACCAAGAAAAATCGGTGTGTCATCAAAAATCTTTTAAAAAATTCTGATGACGGTCTTAATTGCCGAATGGGGTCCCTCCATTTGTTGCTTACAAATCAGCGTCGTCATATATTTTGTATAAGAGGCACGCAAACATACAAAAGCTGAAATTGTGACAATTGGTTGTTAACAAAGCTAAGAATCAGTGAAAAAACTTTCGTAGAATTATTGCCCAAATGTTTTGTGCAATTCAGGTGTGAAATCACAATAGATCGAAAGATATCCTTGGCTATTGTGCTTTTCAATAAAATAAAGATCAGGAATTAGCTATACAAACATGAAATATTATCGATTATGGTAAAGTTTGCCCAAACGCAGGAAAACTACTAAATGGCTGATGAAAGTGAGAGTTTATGTTAATCAGGAGATACCAAATCAAATATTACATAATCCGAAGCTGGTGTTAAGGAATTCTACCTGCAGACTTACACGACTGTTGCCATTTTTAATAAAAATTTAATAAATTACAAAGTCACAGAGTCGTGACTAATTAATTAAATTTAAGTGGTATCTATCGCCATTAACCAATTACATAGAAGTTATTAACACCGCCAATAGAGCTTCACGGTTAAGTCGTTGGCTTGGTTACACACTGAATTTCCAATTCCAAAATTAGCCATATTGTTCACTCATCACTTTTAATAAATTTCATATGAAACAAATGATTCATGATTACAATGAAAAAATCATCAGCTCTGCATTGATGAACATAAATTATTAGAAATCATTGAATTTATGAATTTATTCGTTAATATAATGAATTTTGTTCGTTGACGTAAAAATGATGATTTTTTGATGATTCCCCTTTATCAATAAAAATCTATCGTACACCATATTTTATTCTCATTTCATAATTAATTATTAATAAATCAAAATTTAAAGCTGTACTACTAAAATTTTTAATAATTCATGATTGAAAACTTTAAATTTATTATCCTCATTTAATAAATGAATGAAGGTAAAAATAAGAGCAATGAAAAATCAATAATTGCAACCATTAATTTAAACATTAAGCAACTATTTACAGATCAATCAGCGGTCCGTCAGTACAAATCATCAATCAGTATTATTTCCAAGTCAATACAACATTAATTTTTGTCAATGTATGCAAAAGTATAATATGTCAACTGAAATTTAACCCAAAAATCACCACTTTGTCGATAGATCCCAGTGCCGATAGTTACCATTTTTTATATTATATAAAAAATTACATAATGAATATATGTAAATTTACATAGTACTTCATGTTTTAATCAGTATTTAGCATTTGTAAAAATTATTTACTCTTTTTTTTAATTAAATCATTTAATCTGGGGCTGGGGGTATTCCATACCCCCAGACCTCCCAGTCTGCAACAGCTAAACCTGCCTTAACTTGTAATAATTAATATTTCCTGTTTTTGATAAATGAAAATTGGTGATTGTTACATTCCACCCAGATATACTGGATAAGGGGTTGCTGGTTAAGCAGGACTCTATAGTTTGTGTTATAATGAGTTCCCAGTGCCTATGGTTACTTTATGTAAAACTACATAATTAATTTATGTAAATTTACATATTACATATTAATCAGTAAATAGCAAATAAACTTTTATTTTAATATCTTAAATTAATTATCTGAGGCTGGGGGTATTCCAAACCCCCCAGACCTCCCAGTCTACAACAGCTGAACCTGCCTTAACTTGCAATAATGTATATTTCCTGTTTTTTATAAATAAAAATTGGTGAATAAAAATAATGAAATCACTAAGTACTTCTCCAAAAACAGCACTTTATCGATAGCTTCCGGTGACTATGGCTACCTTATGTAAAATTACATAATAAATTTATGTAAGAATTACATAATAAATTTATGTAAAATTACATAATAAATTTATGTAAAGGATATTCCATACTCCAGTTCTCCGGTCTGCAACAGGTAAACCTGCCTTAGCTTGAAATAATTAATATTTCCTGTTTTTGATAAATAAAAATTGTTTGTTGCTAATTTTCACCCAGATATAACTGGATAAGGGGTTGCTGGTTAAGCAGGACTCTATAGCTTGTTTTATAATTATTTCCCTTATCAATTACTTATTGTTAAAGTGATTTAATTTAAATATTATCATTTTTTTTCTGTAGTATTTTTTAATATATCAATTTAAGTTGATATCCGAACATTTCTGAAATTCCCTTCGGTTGGAGTTTTAAATAAAGCTTCGATGATTAAGTTCCCAGGTGTACAATTTTTATGTAAGTTTATTGTACATGGATTATGGACTTATGCAAGTCCATAAATATTAATTATTGTAATTTCGTTTCAGTCATATAAAAATTTCCCTATTACTACATTTGTTGAATTAGGAACTTAATTTTCAATTAATATTACCTATTTATATTAAAACTATTTTTCTAAATTTACACTTTGTATAAATGATTATTAATATTAAAGATAGCTAATCTTTCAAATTAATGTGGTGCCAAATTTTGTCAAAAAACTTTTAAAACCAAGAGATATTATTTTTTAAAGAAACACTTGAAAACGGGATTTTTTTTACGAGATTAAGAATTTAAATTAGTAAAATATACAGAGTGTTCTATTATATTTTTTTAGCAATATTTGAAATTTTGAATAGCAAAATTAGCTTTCACAACTGTGCTTTGCCCCCCGGGGGGCAAAAATTATTTTATAATTGCAGTTTTATCAGGAAAACGAAACTTTTATAATAAAATAATTTAAAAAATGTCCTGAAAATGTATAATAAAATAATAAAATAGGTTATTAGTGATGCAATAAAGTAGTTGCAATAAACTTTCGTTTTACTACCCCTAGTTGACTCTGACACTTAGTTGCCCTAAATAACCCTTAAATAGTCCTAAAAAGCGTTTGTTCTTACCGAAATGTGCATCATTAAGGAACTTTGATTATAAAGACCGCAAGGGTGCGTTTATTAGTTAACACCGAAATTGGAAGAATATTTATTGGAAAAAATTAGGAAACGTCCAAAAAATTAAAAAAAGAACATGAAGTTACGTTTTTATGATTTTTTAAATTAAAATAATTCGGTTTTAGGGTTTCGACTTGATGGTTTTTGAGTTATGGACGAAAATGGTATTAGTACGAGTGTAATGAAGATATAATTCACTTCTGTCATGTTACTTCATGTTAACACACTTAACAATACCCGTTTTCGTTCAAATTTATACAAAGCTCATTTAAGTTCGGTAAGCATTACGCCTACTGTTACACGTGTGCCGCATTGTTTGTACAGGAAGTTAGACATGGTTTTTATGGTTGTCAAAGCTCCCAAACTGCCTAAGGACAATTAAATCCTATATTTTATCAAGCAGTGCCACAGATTTCCCAAACAATCATTGCATGTATCTTTTGAAAATCGGATTCAAAAGCGGCACTAAAATGCCGAAAAGACAATCACTTTGCTTTTGCAACCGCTTACGCTTCCGGTTGATGGACATGGTAAAAGTTTTATGTTTTGACACAAATCTGCAATGGCCGAAAACAGGCGACAAGAATCAAGGAACACTGACCTAACCTTAAGGATACAAAATCAAGGTTAATCTCTCGTCGGGTTTGCACTGTCTATTGACGAAGAACCGGTCATAAATTAATTAGTTTTTAATTTAACTACTCCAAGCTTATAGTGTAATAAATCCAGTGGCGTACCCAGCGATGGTTTTTCAAAAATCGGTAAATTTGACGTAAAAAATTGCAATTATCATTAATAAAGATATTATCCTAACGAAAAAGTTGTATTTAAATATTTAATGGTTAGTGAATGAAGCTAATAAGACGTCGTCGTCGAAATCTCGTCCCACGATCTTCTGTTGTTTAATGTATGCACACAAATAGCTTCTCCTACTAAAAATAAATAAACCTCAGGATCAAAATCTCAAACTCGAAATTTTTTCCTTTAATTACCGATCAATTTAATTTATCTGATAAGACAAAATATTAAAAATTTCCCCTGGAGATATAATTTATTTTTGCTCTGATTACAATCTTTTTTCAGGCATAAATGTCATCTTTAATTTAGGTAATTCTAATTACGTTAATTTTTTAAAAATTACTATGGTAAATTATGTATAAATTCGGAAAACACAAGTAATCTCTTGAAAAATTAAAAAACATAATTAATAATTTGTTAAATTAAATTCAACTTGAGATATACAGACAATTTTCTTATCTAGGTAATTTGTTTACTTAAAATGTATAATTAATTAATGTTAATAGGGTCAAAATACTAAAAATTTTAGTAACGCACATTTAAATAAAATAACAACAAAGATAAAAAGAGCTTAAGTTATTTTCAATAAATTAATGACGAAACAATTAAATCCAACGTCTCCATTAGCAAGACGAAAGTTGAAAGCTAATCGATAAGTCAATCGCAGAAAAAATTTACATTTGTCACTGTCGATTTTTGAATTTTAAATTTTATAAGTTAATTAAAAGTTAGTATATTTGATGTCGCTTAATGTGGAGCAGCACGACGCGACGCGCCAGAGTAGCGTACATCGTCTGGAGCAGCCGAGAATTTTCCAAAAGTTGTCCGCGTTATCTGATTAATTATTTACTTTAAATTTGGAATTTATAAAATTAGTATTTTAATTATTTCTTATTTTAAATTTAAAATTACAGTGTAAAGTTGGTAAAATATCCGCGCCAAATTAACTGAAGTGGATTTTCTTCTGTTAATTAATTTTTTTAATTCGTTTTTGTGTGCCTGGGGGCGAAAGTTAAAATGTTTCTAATCTGTTATTTAGTAGCAATTAAGATTTTTTACAATTACGGCGCATTCGGAACGCGCCATAACCAAGTATCGGCGTAACCGATTTAATTACCCATCAGATTTTCTGTATTATCATCGAAGTTGAAAGAAAACGTAGGAAATTGACGTTAAATGTAATGAAAACAAATGGAATCAATCATTATTATGCAAAACAGTCGTTTGTAAGCTAATGTGGTCTTGAAAGTGGATAAGTATATTAAGGATGAAATTTAAATTTTTAGGGCAACTTATTCAAGTACCCGCACGTAGTTAAAATTCAAATAACAAAAATTTTAAAATTGGAAACGCTTCGTACTTACGTGCTGCATCTCCACAATATTATTAAGTACAGTTTGTATATCTAATCTATATCAGTATCGGCAGAATTTAATTATCTGGTAAATGATTGCAGGTATCGTTTCTCGTTCTTAACTCACATGTAGGTAGTTTTTAAAACTGAAGAAAATAAGAAGTAAACAATAATAAATGGTATTTGTTATTCGCTACGGAATCGGTTGTACCAATTAATTTACGTCTTAATTATATTCCACAGCGTCTGCTACTCTACATTTTCGATCGGATATCAAAAATAATGTATAAAATTATCTAAAATTGTTTACATATAGGCACCACTGGTTATAAAATTCTCAGTATACTTATGAAAATTAACCTTTATAATTACTAATTTTGTGGTTGAGTGTGCTATTATCGGTACCATAGGCTAGAAATTTCAAGATTTCATCTTCTTTTTCTAATCGTGACCCTGAAAATGTTATATATTTTCATATTTTGCACTTAATATAATATGAATGAAAATCAAGAATTAAAAATTTATAATTGCACTTTTCCAACTGTGGAAAATTTAATATTTTTAAATAATTGTTACCGTTAGCTCTGGACATCAGATTGTTTTGACTCACGCTTATTTGAAAACTGTTGAAAAGTGAAAATTATTTTTTATAATTAAAACTTCCGGCTTAACACATACCACTGCGATAGCATTATCGATGATGCATCCTTTAAATTACTAAACATTTTAGAAACAAAAATCAACTATCACATTATTACTCAGCACTCATTCTTGTTATAACCGCTGTCCAGGTAGGTCGTTTTCAAAAATATATTCTGAGTGTATTTATAATTTTCCACTTTGTGAAAATTTTTGGGTCTGCAATATGATAATTCAAGGAAATTGTAGAGCTCTGTTGGATTCACCTGGTGGTGATTTGTTCTTCCCCATCAAAGTGGAAATTAAAATTTTTTAATATAAGCAATTTGAAAGCAGGTAAGCAATAATTACATGTTTTATTGTGCAAGATTAAGAAAATTTCGTGAATGACTCAGCTTTTCGACAAACTTAAGTCCTTGTTCACAATGTACATAAGCATAAACATAAGAATGCACACTAAGTTTTAAGTTTACAAGTTACAACTTATTGGCATTTTTCAAACTTGATTTTCACTAAAACCACTGTAGTTTTGTTTTATGTAGAAAATTGAATACAAATTTTTATATTCATTTTGAATTATTTTCGGAAAAACACCAAGAACAAAGGAAGTACATTACAAGTTAATATTTATTTGTATCGAAAAGAAAATTTTGTAAATAATTCAACTTGAATGGAAATTTTGTATGACCATCAGTCGGATTTTTTCTCATGTTTTCAAGTTTGACTAATTTTTGCGTAGAGAAATTACAATTCTGTTCTTTTATACGTAAGTTTTTACATATCAGGGGCAAATTCAGAAATTTTTTACCGGGGGGAGCGCAAAGTGCGATTTTGAAATGATAAGTCAAATCAACTAAATTTATTTAAATTTCTGCGATTTAAGCTATTGAAATTCATTCATAGATGACAAATTCGTGATAATTTTTTATGTGAGGTAACCCCAAATGTTATGGACCGGGGGGTCTGCGGGGTATGGAAAATGGAGAACAATTATATGTGTTTGAGATTGCTTTAGTGTACCTGGGGGGTATTCCATACCCCCCAGACCCCCCGGTCGATGTTAGTTTGAGAAGTATCCTTTCGAAAAACATCGAACTCATCGAAAGTATTCCTAAGATTTCCTTGGAGTTTTAAGGTATGAAGGGTCAGCGTGCAGAAAAATATAAACTGCAATAATTATTCAAGTTATGATGCCCAAAGGCCGCATTCACTCGTATAACTTTCAAATTTTCTTAGGTTGGAAAATTAAAATAAAACAATGGGAGGAGCGAGATTACAAAAGGAATAATAGAATATTATTATGTTGACTTTAGAAGAAAGCCAATATTTTTCTTTAGGGATAATGCCCCCCCCCCCTATATTATGTCTATAATTCTTACTATGGGATTTATAATTCGTAATGATTTCATCATACAAATTGTTATTGCATTTTTGTCAATCAATCAACTCTGAGAAATTTGAATACCCCCCCTCCCCCCGTAGACCACAAGAATATGTTAATATGCTATTCATGTTATGGTTTTAAATTTGCAAAAATATTATTTTATAATCGAGGTCGTTGTACGCTCTTTGGTAGCACTTAGAGGATTGATTTTTGCCTGAATGAAAAGCAGGGAGCACTAGAGGTACACCTCCAAACCCCCCGGACTGACATCCACGTTTTTAAATAAAAATTAGTCGGCGTTAGTCGTCGTCAAGCATGTTGGTTCAGTTTAAAATGCTATTATAGAACTGTGCCTAAAGACACAAAATAAATGTGTCAATCCGGGAGGTCTGGGGGGTATGGAATACCACCCAGGTACACTTAATCGATCGCAAACGTATTCAGTTGATCATTTTAAATTCTTGATTAGAAAATCCTGTTTGTTTTTGAAGATTATAAAAATAGCTTTTTCTCAGGGATTTGGAGGGGCCGCCCCCCCCCCTTGGATCGGCGCCTGTGCTACTGTTGGTTAACTAAACCAGCTGTTTATATTGGTGTTAATTTATATCAACGTAGAACCATGGGTATAAACGATTTAGCGAGGGGATAAATTTCGTCCAAGTCTGATATAAAATAATTGAAAATTGTAATTTAATAAAAAATAAAAAATTAAAGTGAGAACACGGAATAATATTACATGTATTTCTTTCTTGCAGGTCCAGGCTTCAACTAATTTAGGAAACTAGGACCAACCGAATTTAAAATTTTTTAGCGTAGGTTTTTTTGTTCAAATGTTACAAAATAAGTTAGTTCAACAAATAATAATTTCTGTCGGTTTTCGCGGTCGGGAGTGCGGTGTCGAGTACGAACTTGTGAATAAACTTGACAAAACTTTAAATTGAAATTCAGTTTTCGTTAAAAAAGTGTGCCAGTGTTTGAACTTGTATTTGGTTCCTTGCAGTGAAATTGGACGAAAGACGATTATTGCGGCAGGACTACAGTGATAAAGGTAAGTTTGATCGAAAACGTGAACTGAACAAATTTTAATTCTTTTTCTTTATAGGTAGGATCCACTTGGTGGGTTTGTGAACAATTAAGATCAGTAAAAAAAATTATTGTGAGATAATTCTGCTATTTTGACTTTTATTGCAAAACTCGAAAACCGCAAGCAAACGATAAATGTTAAATAATTGATTAATTTTATATACCAAACATGTTTAACGAAACAAGTGAAAAGAGAAAATGTATGGGGAAATTGTTAATTGGAATGTGTCGCCGAACCATTGCGTTGTGTAGAGGTGAAACACGGGTAACGAACAAGAAAAATTCTAAAAAGTTCAATATTCTCGCAGATAGGCAATTTGAGTAAAACTTGATTACTTGTGTCGAACAGTAGATTTTAAAATCCTCCTTAATATTAACTCACGGTATGCAATTTACGTTTAAAACACGTGCGCCTTAAAACTAAAATATAATTTGGCGGCTTGGTTTATATTTAATAGTTCGGAAAGTTTTGTATATTTAGGTGAGTGAATATATGTTATCATTTTTTTGCAATATTTAAATTTACACAAAAGTTTAATAGTCCGTGCTGGACCTTCAGCAATTTTTTTTCTTAACAAAAATTTCTAAATGCACCCGACTTGTGTTGTTTTTAATATCCGCTTCAAAATCTGAAGACGTTTTCACACATCAAGGATAATCTTCAATGGATTTCACACGTCAAATGGGAAATCAACCAAAAAAATATCAATAACCTTTCGGCCTCTATAGTATAATACAATAGATTCGATAAGATCGTCATTCATGAGTGACCAGTGGCTTCTGATGACAGTTACAAAGCAGGTAACTTACCTGCCCAACAAAGCTAACCTACAGAGACATTAATATGCGTACGATTTACCAACTTCGAAATTCTTTCTCTGACAACCATAAAGTATGAATATTTCAAATTATTTAAACGCTTCACGCATGGACTGGTAACCCACAATTCCTTACTTGACCAAAAGGGCAATCGCATTTTGGAATAGGTTCCTCCTGAGGAAATTTTCATGTTAATGACTTTCTTAAAAAATGTATTTACCATTTCATGGTCGAACGATCCAGGCTAAATTATAACATTATCGTAACGTTTTCTTCAGCTGTTATTTACCATACCATAAGGCAAAAATTCACAAACCAGTTCTTTTTATAAATATTATATCATATTTTAAATTAATTACGTTTAATGAATTTAACACCTTTTTTTCAGCATAATAATAACATACGAAATGAAAAAAGTCGAGTAATTGCAATATAAATGCTCCATCAAAATTAAAATTTTAAATAAGTCATAAATCGCCTGCGGAGGATAATTTAAATTTTTTAATTTAATTATACGGCAAGGGGTGGAAGTTTTTTCAAAAGTAATGCGGCTTTGGGGTACGACGCTTTAAATTTACCTATTAATACATATTTTAAATCAATAGCATACATTAAACACAAAAATGTGCCCAGAGCTTATATGAAACCATTCATTTGTACAAGAAAAGAATTTACTTATTGTAACAATTGCTGGTGGTAGAATAATTTATGTAAAAGTAAAATAATAACAAAACAAATTAATTATTTAACCTTGAATATTTAACATGGGCGATGCTATCTGTAGCTAATTGTTCGACCTTAGCGTTTCCTTTTCCAATAAAAATTAGCAAAATTTATATGGCATCAATAAATGGGGGTTTTGAACTGCAATTACAAACATTTACATTTACGTTATTGTATTTTTTTTTAAAAAAACGCAATTAGTTGTAATAATACTATAAAATAGTTAATCTCATTCCTGCTTAAGTATAGCATGTACAAAAGCTACTAAACTACTATGATAATTACAAAAAAAACTAGACAAAGCTCATTTTGGCCGAGCAATATTTTACAATCAATTTTCTTGTCAATTTAACCTTACACGAAAACCTATAATTTTCAACACATTAACATAAAATATCTTGCAATGTTCTATTTATGTTACCAAATTCGTATAATCTTAATAACGGAATTTAAAAATAATAATTTAGCTTTTGGGTATTCTACTACTGTACTAAGTATTATTATGGACGGATTGTTAATTTTTAGGGCAAAAAACTTACAAGACAATGTAAACAACCGATCTGCAACATAAAAATTTGGTTAATCTATTATGCGCGTCCCCATTATTTCATAACAATCAAGAAATTGGGTATTTCGATTTTGTGAAATTATTACAAACGTAGAAATATTTTTTAATTTTTCTTCTGTGAGCTTTATTTAAAAGATTCGAAATGAAGAAAGAAACTGTTTAGAATCAGGGTATTCTTTAAAAATACCTGACATTATTCCATTCAATTGTAATATTTAAGGGTTTTCTTAAGGTTCCTCTAAAGCTTTTCGGTCAATCTTGCCAAGTCGGCACGCAAACAACTTCACTTTAATATTCAAAATAAAGTTAATTTTTTTGTTTATGCAATTGTTTAGTAAAAAAATAAAAATTATAATTTTTTAAATTTAAATCAAATAGGTACTCATCATTATTTTTGATATAGTTAAAATCAAAACTTTTATTTTGTCATTCAAATAACAAACCTGCAGCTTCATTATTTGAATTGTTTTACTTCACTGCCGGCGACAAGCGGCGCTAAAGTACTGTATTGACGATTTTCCTCTGTTTGTTTAAGTTCAAGTGCCGCCCGTCGCGTCATCGGTGGCAGTCAATGTAATGTTTATTAAATATAACCAGACTATTATATTATGAAAAATCATGTCTTTCTATATGTGATTCCTTCCCTAACATTCTTTCGATTGGTTTATTTTTACTTTTCCTCTAAATTAAATCTTTGGCTTCTTATTGCAAAATTAATGTTCCAAGTTTACACTTCGATGTGAGTTTTATACAAGCACTGATCCATGGAGTGAGAGTTACAATTTTTAATTTACAACCAGAGAAAATTGCAAAGTTAGGGATCAGTGCGGCCTTCAGGCCGCACAGACAAGGCAAGCTGTACTACCACACCTTTCAAACAACCACAAAAAAAATATTTCAAGTTAACAATCTAAGAAGATTTTAAGATTACGATAAGGTAACTGGTCAGAGCGGCCTTCAGACCGCACAGCTGCCCAATTTACATATTATATTTTACATCAGAATTACATCCCACACTCTTTCTCCCTAACTGTCACTCTCTCTCTTTGTCTCTCTCATTATTATATCTTAAAATAAAAGTCGATTTTAATATTCTGGTTTTGACTTGCAAGACAAAAATTATCCACAGAAAAGAAGAATTTCAATTGATGCTCTGCAGAATAACTGGTAATTTTGTGTACACAAGAATCGGAATTTCAATGATTTCCAAGAATTCTGAGGATTTCTTCAGAATAGCAAAGATTTTCGAAGAATTCAAGAGATCTACAATGAATTCCAAAGTTCGCTAAAAGATTCCAATAATTTTCAAGAAATTTCAGAGGTTTTTAAAGAATTCTAACGATTTCTAAGGAATTCCAGAGTTCCCCAAAGAATGCCAGTAATTTCCTAAGAATTTCGGAGATATTCAAAAAATTGTAATGATTTCCACGGAATTCAAGTGATTTTCAAGAAATTTCAATAATTTCCAAAGAATTACAATGGTTCCCAAGGAATTTTTAAAGAATTCTATTGTTTTCAAAGGAATTACAAAGATTTTTTACAAGATATTTCAGAGTTTGCCAAAGGATCCCAGTGATTTTTAAGGAATTTCAGAGATTTTCGACAAATTCCAATGATTTATACGGAAGTCAAGTACCTAATTTTCAAGGAATTCCAATGATTTCCAAGAATGTCAATGATTTCCAAAGAGTTCTAAGGATTTCCAAGAAATTTCAATGATTTTCAAGAATTTCAGTGACTTGCAACAATTTCAGTGATTGCCAAGGAATTTCAGAGAATTTAATAGAATTCCACTGATTTTTACGGAAGTCAAGTAAATCCAAAAGAATCTAATGATTTCCAAGAATATCATTGATTTCCAAAAATTTCAATGATTTCCTAAGATCTTCAAAGAATTCCAAAGTTTTACAAGGAATTCCAGAGATTTACAAAGAATTCCAGTACAAAGAATTCCTGAGTTCGCCAAAAGATTCGAATGATTTCCTAAAAATTTAGGAAAGCCGTTTAAGGATTTTCGAAGATTTCTAAGGAATTCCAGAGTTCGCCAAAGGATCTCAGTGATTTCCTAAGAAGTTTAGAGATATTCAAAAAATTCCAATGATTTTCATATGAACTCAAGTGATTTCCAAGGAATTTCAATGATTTCTAAGAATTGCAATGATTCCCAAAGAGTTTCAAAAGTTTCCAAGGAATTTTAATAAATTCCAAGAATGCCATTGATTTCAAAAGAATTACAAAAGTTTTCGAAGAATTCCTAAGACTTGCAAGGAAATCCAGAGATTTATGGGACAATCCAGAGATTTACAAGGAATTCCAGAGTTCGCCAAAGGATTCCAGTGATTTTGAAAGAATTTAGGAGATCTTCAAAGAATTTCAATGATTTCAACGGAAGTCAAGAAATTTTCAGGGAATTTAAATGATTTTCAAGAATTTATGACTAGTCAATAACTTTTTTCCTATATTTCCCAAATAGTTTTAGACATTTCCAAAAAATGTCAATGATTTCCAAGAATTTCAGATATTTTCAAGAATTTCAGTGATTTCCAAGTATCGTACTGATTTCCAAGAATTTCAGCGATTTCCAAGGGAATTACAAAGAATTTCGAAGAATTGCAAAGATTTACAAGGAATTGCAGAGTTCGCCAAAGGATTCTAGTGATTTTTGGGGCATTTTAGAAATTTTCAAAACATTCCAATGATTTACACGGAAGTCAAGTGATTTCCAAGGATTTTCAATGATTTCCATGAATTTTAATGATTCCCAAAGAGTTTTAGAGACTCCTAAGGAATTTCTATAATTTCAGTCATTTCCAAGGAGTTACAAAAGTTTTCGAAAATTTACCAAGATTTACAAAGAATTCCAGATTTTTACAAAGAAATTCAGAGGTCGCTAAAGGGGAGTGATTTTTAAGGAATTCCAGGAATTTTGAAAGAATTCCATTGATTTCTACAGAAGTCAAGTGATTTCCAATGAATTCCAATGATTTCCAAGAATTGAAATGTTTACCAAAGAGTTTCAAAGGTTTCCAAGGAATTTAATGATTTTCAAGAATTTCAGTGATTTCCAAGGAATAACAAAGATAAAAACATAATATTATATTTTAAATGCATTATTACTATTATTGTGAAGACGAAATAATAGTTTTCTTAAATAGATTGATTATAATTTTGGATTGAGTTAGGACTGTAAGATCAAAAGTTCGATTCCCAAATGCTTCAAAATTATATGTACCGTGATTCGGATTCTACGTTAAACTGCAGGTTCATGCTTATGATTACTTACTTTTTCGATTTTTATTTAGATTGAGACACCTAAATTATTTTAGTCGGCCTTCATTATTTCATGAATTTTCTTTAAAAACTTAAAAACACTTATCATTAGAATATAATGTTGGGTCACTGATTTACGGTTTCACGACAAATTATTTGATTTCGGCGTCTTCTTTTCACTCCTTTTGTAATGGGTATGTTATGATCCCATTACAAAAATCCATTTGATATCCATTTTCTTGGATATACCAATTTAAACTTTTTATTGTAATTTGGAGTAGACATCATTAATTTGTTTAGGAAATACCAAAACAATAAAACTCGGTCCTTTATCTTTTCGTTAAGAAAAGAATATCAGTTTCAATTTGTAACACCGATAAAACTCATTAGGATTAAAAAATTAATAGCGCCATTTTCGAAAAAAAATTTATAATCAAATGCTTTCGGGCAGCTCACGAATTATATTTAAGTAGTGTTTAAGTAAATTACATTTATGTAATCTCCCAATATTAAATCACTATTAATAAACCGAACCCATTAAGAATAGTCGTGATCTTAAAATTAACGATATCCCTCAGCTTTCATATTATTGACATCATCATCAAACCGAATGCTCTTTTTAGCAAACCTTAAACCCTTAATCTTTGTCGGTGAAAAATTTAGCTATTGTTTAACGAGAAGTAACGGCTCTTCTCGTTGTCTAACAGCATCTGCCTATTAAAAAATTTTTGAAATACGCGAGCTACGGTGATATGAGTTATGCAGTTGTCATGTAAAAATTCGCAAATCATTCTATGACTTGAACGCTGTTTTTTTTTCAAACCAAATCTATGTCTTCAGCTTTTTGCACATTAAAACGATACGCTTTAAGTAGTTAAATAGAGTGTCTATTAAAATAACAAGTTTACATTCCGTTAAGTATTATTTGGTTGTTAATCTAAAAAGAAAAGTATAAATCAACATTAGCATTTATTAAAGCAGAAGTTCTCAATTTGATTGATCGATAAGGAATGTGATAGTCCTTTACGATATGGTATACTTATTCGATTGGAATAAGTTAGGCTGCCGTCCGCGTCTTGACGAAAAACTTTAAATTGTTTTTTCTCGAATCTTCTCGAGTAAATAATTAGGTAGGTTGGTAGGAATGGTAGGTAGTACAGAGTTGATAACTTGAAACCTGTCTATCGAAAATAGTGTCCTTTAAATTTTAATTGCTTATGTATAACAAACTTGTTTATTTAATTTATGTTGGTTTCGATGTTTCTGACAAGCAGCTACTTTATAGCATGAAGAAATTAAAAATAAAATAAATTTTGTGAGTCTTGAAAGTTAAAAGTATTAATTGTTGGAAATTATCCTCAGAAGCTTGTAACTACCGAGGAGAGACAATATGTGGTCCGTCTCGTGCGGGGTTATTAAAAGGACATCCTAGGGCAAACGAAAATTAAAATGATTAACTTAATTATGAGATAAAATCTCTAGATTCGGTTGAAATGTCATCGACTATTGCTAATTTTAATAAATAACTCGAAAATAGGTAACACGAAATGTTGTTTGTTCTAGACGAAATATTTTGGGTTTGAAACAGAACATTCTTTACTAATATGCAAAATAAATGGCATAATATGCATTTAGATTGGTTGTTAAGCATGATTATGATGTTGCTACTTCACAGATAGCGATTGTACTTTTTGACGTTTTCATGATGATGAGTTAATATTATTACAATCAACATGCATTTTGCCATTGTTGAATTTTTGAATTGATCAATAAACACCAAATGCATCTGCCGTTACAAGAATTTTTACAACGTTATTATTATCATAAAATCGTTAACTTATTGTTTTGCAATGTTTTCTTCATTTTTTCTTCTTCGATTAGATTTCGAATTTTTTATACTAACGAAATTAACGACCAAGTAAATTTTAATTGCTAATAAAAATTGTTTAAATACAAATTACTTGTCAGAAAGTAACGGTAATCACGATATCATAAAGTCGAGATAATTCGCTCCAAATTCCTTCATAACAAATTACTTCGGACAACAGTGGTGACAAGTTAAAAAACTGATCGAATTGTTCGGCAAAATTAAAGATTTTCTCCAAAATGTCGTTTGAAAATAGCGCAGGAAAGTTACAATTTTATGGCGATCAAAAAAATTTTTAACAGGTGTAACGTCAACGACTTAATGCAAGTAACAGTAAGAATTTTTAATTACTATTATTTAGCATAACTGTTAATGGTTTACAAGTTTTTAAAAAATTTTGATTTAATGACTTTGATTTTTTTTAATTTTTACTGGTAAAATAAGTTTTCGCGCATATTTTGTTAAATGCCCAGGAGACTTGTAACACAGAAATTCGGGTAATGGGACACCGCCTCGTATTAACATACTTAAGTACCTCAAAATATGAATTTTTGAGCAATTTCGAGTTGATAGAGAAGTTTGACGCGACCAATTAAGAAGTCTTGTGAAAACAACGCCCATCATCATTTAAAAAATTTCAAAATAAGACATACTTATACTTTCTAAAGCTTGTAATTTAACCATTACATTTTGAAAAGCCTCGACAATGTATGGCTAAGTTTTTAACCACCGTTTTAATGGTAGGAAGCGGCAAGGAAACTGTGTCAAAATTTCCACTTAATTTAAATAAATGTCGAAATATAATTTAAACAATCAATAAGTGTGCGTGATATTATATCAATTACATGCAATAAATGCAGACTTTCACTTAAAAAACTACATTAAACGATCGCTAACCGATAATTTATGTATTATATTAACGGATTAACGAGCGCTCGTCTTATTAGATAAGTAGCCCCCTCGACCTTTCAGCTATCAATTTGATTTGGAATTGGTAAAGCACGATGGACGCGAGCTTTACTCTTTTGTTAAGTAACCACCGTGTTATTATCCAGGTGTTTTAATTTTAAATTTACAAAGCAGATGTGTTATGTATGTCAGAGGTGTTGATGTTTGATTTTATGATCTGCCTTGGTGGTGTTATTAGTTGGGCGGAATAGGGAATAATAATCAGCGGAGGTACAAGAAACTTTGCTCTTCCCTCAGGAAATTATTCACTTAACGTTCTTGCATAATGCGGAATCCATTCCGACACCTACGAGTGAGAAAATGGCGTGGGAAAATAATCTCTCCGTTTTGGAAGGTGCCGACGGAATTTTGAATCCTCTAACATGTCACTATTGCACTATTCAATTTATGCAGATGGTACCATATCTCAATTTTAATGGTAGTGCAAGACTGTAATTATTTAGGAATCAAGCCGACTTTTGCGACAGGTGTAAAAGACCGGTCTTTGCGTGCCAATCTGCCAAAATACCAAACCAGAAGTATGCTGCGATATCAACTGAATTAATTAGCAGTTTAGTATTGTAGAAAAAGACAGCTGAATGCGACACGTGCTGCCGATCTGATCTGGATTAGTTCGATACTTGTTTGATTAGTTTCAACATTTCGGGATGATCCGGAAGAGGTGCCAACCATTTCGCATCCCTGATCTGCATTTCAAATTCTTCAACTTCTAAGGACTTTGAATCGTAATTGGCTGCTTACTGAAGGACGTTGAGTTTTGCGCGATGGGCGGTCTTTTATAATTGCATACATTTTTCATTAATCTTGATCGAATTATTGCAATTTATAAGTGCAAAATTAATTATTACTATTACTTTGCAAAAATTTTCTCCAAGGAAAGTTATATTTTGCATTAAAAAATCGACACGTAACATTATTTATTGAACTTCCACATGAAACTCCGATATTGTAAATTAAATAAGCTCCTCCCAATTATTAGTTTACAAAGCAACTATTAATTATCAACCATTGCGCTACTTGCTGACCAACAATAAAAACTTGATGTTGCGATTACCTTCGAAATTTTGCCGGGGAGGGGTCGAACACCATTTTTACTATTCCAACATTTCCAGTCCATCACGGTATCAAATCCAAAAATAATTTGCCAAAAGAAATTTGCTACGATACCGCAAGGTCATCTACTCTTAACAAACATCATGGGCAAAACGATTAAAGTAATTTATTAATTGTTTATTTTATAATGAAGACAGTGTAGGCCTTAAGGTTATTAATGCCAATTTTATCCAGCCAAAAAAACTTCAGTTTTAATATACAAAAACGGTTCCCAAAAAAATTGGAAAATTACCACGTCAGATAAAAACTGCTTCTTTTCGGTGGATTCCAATTCTTGATATAGGGAACCTACAGTTCCAAATCAAGGAAAATATTTTTTGGTAACATATCGACGTTATATAATTTAATTCTTCCACCTTGCCATTTCATGTCTTTGTACCGTTAATTGCCTCAATGCATTTTATCTTATGTTAATAAAATATTTTTTTTAATTTGAATCTGAATAGTTGTAGTATTGAAAACTACCTGAGGTATAAAATGAAATCGGAAAGCGAACTACAAATTTTTTTTTTCGAACAGAATCTTAGCGCTAGAAAGTCTGTGGTGCATGGAAGCTAATTAATAAAATTATTATACAATGAAAATGTTTTTATAGCGGGCAATAAGAAGTGACGTGTTACGGCGTTGACCGGTACAGAAGTACAAATTTATAAAACACCTTATCAACCTTGTCAGATAATAAATTAATATTATCTTTCAATTTATCAGAAGAACTTCTGTTCACCTTAATTAAATTGCGTAAAGTTATAAGAGCAATAAAATCTAGCTAATTTTTTATCCAAATTTACATACCAGCGTTAGGCGCATAGACCATGGGCGATGTTGGTTTTTGAGCACAAAAATCAAGTTTTAAAATATATGCGTGCAGAAGAAGCTAAGCAAATAGTTACTTTTTAGTTTACGCGATTACACCGTTAACATGTAAATGAGCACCAAGAAAAATTCGTTTCAATGTCTTAAATCATTTACTTGACCAGTGTTACTTGATTGTCACTTCATAATTAAAGAAAATTAATTTTATTAGCTTTTACTTAATTGGTGAACGATTGCGTTACTAAAATTTACATAATTTATTAATTTGTTACTTCAGTGTGGTGACTTCTATGTATAATAATGAAAATTTTTTACCAAAATCAACAAGAACTCCGCTTTCAACAGGTTTTGAACCAATGTCTCGTTTTTAGGCGAATTTTTTCTCAATTCTGGCAAGTAAACAAATTTCAAACACTCTGTATACCAACGAGTAGAGACAATTGCAATTTTTAGTTAGATATGTTTCTTTATTTCATCACTTCAGACTGCTATTTCACAGTGGATATTTTCAAAATAAATTTAATAAAATTGCTGATTATACATAATTTTCATTCGATAGTTTCGAAATCAAAACTCACTTTTTATTGAAAGAGAAAATTCTGACTGGAAATGATTAGAATTTGTCTGAATTACATTTATCTGAAAGTAACGTACACAATCTAAAAACATTTTCAAACAGAGAAGCTCAAATAATGACAGGTTATGAGCCCAAGTCAGCCATACGCAATAAGTTTGCATACTATTCAATGTTTAAAATTGCAGTTGTCTATCAGGCGGAGCACAAAAACCATTTATCAATTAAATTTTTAAATTTTACAAGAAAAACTTTAGTTCAAATGAAGTTCATCATTTTGATGAACAAATTCATAAACACAGCGATCTTTTTCATGAATACTACGAATTTTTAATTAATATGATGAATTTTGGTCATCGACATAAAATTTATGCCTTTTTATCAACTATTTTTTTCAGTGTTGGGGAAATTTTATTACCTATAATATCAAGTTATTTTTTAAATAACTCGTGCCTAGGGGCGCACAAGAAAATGTGCCAAAAACAATGCAAAATTTTTAATTGAAATTTCCCCAATATTCTTAAATATCGTAATTTATTAATAAAATAATTTTTCAATAAAAATGAAATATTTGTGAATTTAATTTTTTGTTTAGAAGCTGTCATTTTATTATTTTCTGATTTTCTGTCGAATGGATTGGTTTTACAAAAATTTTTACTGGACAAAAGTTGTAGTCTGTTAAATTTCCTATCCAGAATGGGGCGTCAAATTTTTTGTAAAATGATTCGTTTAAAAGATACAGGGTTTTAAAAAAAACGAAAAAAAAAAGTTTTCGAGTTTTTCAACATTTTTTTACTTACTTTAATAAATAACTCGAAAGCGGTTGAATTTAGACAATTAAAGGTTTGAATCTAGTTTGTAGATTATTTCACGCTCTTTAAAAAAGTACGAATACATTTTAGCCAAAAAATCAATATTTTATGTGTTACGGCCACATGAAGGTGTAAATTAAAAAAAATATTTTAAAAAGGTCTTATTTTTGTTAAAAAATTTTCTTAGGAAAGTGTGTCCTCTATCTGCCCAGTGGTACCTTAATCCGCCCCTGGATGTCGACGTTAAAATACCTACTATGAAAAGCACTTGCCATATAGGAATTCCATAGGAAATCCTTAGAATTTCCTTGAAAATCACTTAAATTCTTTGGAAATTCCTGAAATATTTCGAAAAATCAAATTGTTTCAAAATTAAGCAATTTGAATTATGTAGGTCCTAAGCATTTGTTTTTAACACAATTAATTATACACTGCGCTGAACTAAAAGCTGTCATATATGCAATGAAAATTCAATGAAAGTTTTATTAAGTTAATGAAATTTTAACCAATGAAATTTCTATACCCCCCAAATCCCCCCAAATATGAAATATAGAATTTGGGTTTGTTAATTAATTAGTTATTTTACATAGCAACCTTTGATTTTTCGCCCAGTATTGCAGTATTAATTATTACTAAGTATGCTCTGGGGGGTATTCCATACCCCCCAGACCCCCCGGTTTGAAATATAGAAAGTTTATGTGTACGTTATGTGATTGGTTTTATTATGCAGCAACCTTTCATTCTTTCAACACTGAAAAAAATAGGTCATCATATTGCTCAGATGAAAATTAATCATATTGATGAACAAATTCATAAATGCAATGATTTTTTTCATGAATACCATGAATTTTTCATTAACTATGTTTTGAACATTTACAGGTCGCAGAAGTACTCACCGGAGTGTCTGGAAGATATCTAATCCCCCCCTTCCCCTAACCTTCACAGAAATTTGTTAATGTAGTAAATATAAACATACATTTTACGTCAGAATATTTTTCAATCGCCCCCCCCCTTATTTTAGAAAATTATAAATGCTGGGTGGCATTGGTAAATTAATTAGTAAAGCGCATAATTAACCTGATTCTTGCAGGAAATTCAGAAATTCTGGAAGTAAAAAGTGTGAAAAATTTCAGATCAACTGCATATTTGAATGTGAATTTTTTTGAAAAATTCACTCCATAATGGAGATTTTCAGATTATTATACATTCAGAAGTTAAATTGATATTTCTAATTTTATGATAATTTGTTGTTTTCGAGAAATCTAGAGAAATTTTACGAAAATATTCAGGAAAATGCCTGCTGTAAAAGTAAAGAAAATGTCTTACAAAATCCAGAACATTGGAGGAAGTTCAGGTAAATCTGAAAAAATCCTGAAAAATCCATTGTTTGCCCATCTTTTTAATATAATTCCGTTAAAATTCTTTAAAGATAAAATAAAAATTATTTTTAATTTTAAAAATTCTATTTTGCATTTGGGAATAAATTTGTCATTTTAATCCGGATTATCTGTACTTGTAATTTCAACTCTCACTTTCAATGGATCGCGTATCTAAAGGGGAAAAACTGCAAAATACAAGCTGAATATATTTATGAAAGCAATTATTGCAATTTTCAATGCGACAGTTAATAAACTTGACTATTTTATTAAAGGCCAATTAATAAGTGGTCATCTTTTGGCCACAAGAAGATTAATTCAATAAATCGAATGGAAAACAAGATCCAGCAGCTCTCAAATTTCAATTAAATATTTTATGTTACGTAGCAGTTTATTTTCGTTTCAATAAACATTTCACTTTCGTAGTGGCTAGAAAAAGCACAACAAAAGTGTGATAAGTAATTAAAAATTAATTTTGTAAAGTGGCTACCAAAATCTTGTTTTCGTGCAATAACTTGTTTGCTTTTTATTCTATACAGAAAATTGAGTGAATTGAAATGTAATGATAGTTTTGCTGGCCATGTAGCTCAGCAGGCCGAGTCAAAATCCTAAGATCGTCCAAAACACTTTTTTCTTAAGTGCAAGATAATTTAACCAAAATCAACGACACGCAAGGTTACCCAACATCCGGTGGAACTTTTACTACTTGCAATCTTTTTACCACAATGTAGTAAAATTTTACTATGCCAAGAAAAATTAATAAACTCGTCAAAAAAAATTGGGCGGGTTGAATTGAACAGTTTCTATTGTGCAAATTTACCGATAGATACTTATAACTGTATTTTGAGTTAATCGAAAGGAAATGCAAGCACGGAGTGGAACTGCACATGCCGGTGCTCTCAAATGTACATACATAAGGGGTGGTTGTTGGTGCATTGCCAGGTGTTTGCTAGTAAGGGGTGCAGGGTTGATGCATTGATTTAAACTTGATTTGTCTAATGCTGGCACATGTTGGGGTGTAACCCACGTAGGTGAAATAGCATAACGTATGGGTGAAAAACCAGCGCTTCCAAAACTGTTTTGGAGTTTTTTACCGAAAAGCATTCGAGTGGATTAGCTGAAGGGAATGTAAAGCGATGTTTAATGGTTTCGAAAATTTTATCACCATGTAAATATCGTAAAACTTGTTTGGGTTTTCTGATTTAATATCACGAAGCGTGCCGGTTATAAAATGCACAATGCGTGAATTGCGACGCATGTGTGTGTTTCTAGTTATACTTGTTGGATTAGGGCTGGTTTGAACGCTTTGTCATTTCACGTGCATTGCTATTGTCAAAATCAAGCTTTGTTACTTTTCTGTATAGTAATTACAGGATTCGTTATTTCAGTAGTACCCATTACAACACGTTTTCCAGTCTAGCTTGGCCGCATTAAAAAACGTTATATTAATTTAATTTACATCCGATATATTAAACATTTTTATTTTAATATGATAATTAATACATTAATTGCTTAATTTGAAACTGTTTTCTTGCAACGACTGCCACGTGTTTGTAAATCGATTCTAATTATATTGGAAGTGTTAATTTTGGTATTATAAAACGCGTGTTCGTAAAAGTATAAATTACCGAATGCTACGTACGGTGTTTTTTTGACTGGACAAACTTTATAATCTTCTCCTTGTGCATAAATTATAATCAAAACCGTTACTAGGCATTCTGTTTCAAATTAATAAGAGTGAAATTTTTAAAAATAAACCAAGGGAACGCTTTATTACTTCCTTTCGGAAAAATGTGGTTTTATTGAAAAAAATATGTTCTTCATAACTGATATTCCTACACAGGACACACATTTGCACTAAAAAATTAAGTTTTGTAATTATGGAAACGATGTTAAATGACTGGCGTCCGAACAGTGTAAAGTACCATTTCTGGTAAAGATCAGTTGTTTTTAAAAAAGTAAGTTACTTACATTGGTGGGCTTGTGAATGTTTTATTCATTCAGATATTTGGACAATCAAAAATTTTGAAATGCAATTGTGCATGTGATGTATATAAAACAAGAAAAAATTTTATATTCAAAAAAAGTAGCCCACTTGAAACGTTTCATCTTGATAAAAGCTTTATTATGCGGAACATTTGTATCAAATTTAAGTTAGGTTAGTAAAGAAAGGACTGTATCATCTAAGGCCGACTAACAGCTGAGGGTTGTTTATATATAAAACTTCTTTTACCATCTACTTTAAATTTTGACATACAAATAAGCGTATCTAAAGGGCGGACATACATACAAAACCACAACGTTTAATCGAGTATTAATCTAAGTCTGGTAAGACGTTGATGTAAAGATAGGATAATATGCAGCTTCCTTGTATGGAAATAGAAACCGAAAGTCGTCCATACAAATATGAATTCTTAAACGAAACGTTTATGATGTATCTTTAACAAATTGGTCGTCTATCTAATAATATAATAGCTCGATAATTATTTCAAAAAAAAGGCCCTACTGTGTATTAAGCTATCATGGTATTTTCGGTTTTTAATTGCTACTGTCGAATCCTACTTAGAGAATTATAATTTATACTGCCTACCTAAGATAAATATCTAAATTACTCTCAAAAATAAAGGAAGACGAAAAGTAATTAAAAAACTAAAAAATAAATTCGGTATTAATTGCAAGTATGCCGAAATATGATGGTCAATACTTTCAAATTGGGCGTTGGTTCCGTACGACAATAATTTATACGCCAATATTTTAATTTCCATAAAACAGTTACAAATGACTTATTTAACTAAAGATTTTAATTAAGAATTAAATACGTAATTTTATGGTAACTAAAACTTTTCAGACAAATCCAATGGTAATTGAAATGTTCTTGACCAAAGGACCACCAACATATCGGCTGTCGTATTTTCACTAATCAACAAACCATTGTTTATGTTCAATCACTGCAGTTTTATATAGTGGACATCTTATTTGAATTGCAAGTGGAAACGACCGAACCGAAAGACATAAATTCGTAAAACACTGCCACTTATTTAGATTGGTCCTATAATTTACTTAAAAGTTGATACCACCAGCGAAATGTTATAACTTTATAGTCAATTAATAGCTAAATCTAAAATGCAGATCCATAAAATTTCGCAGCACTTCATTAGGTAAGTAAATGCACCAAACGCAATAAATAAAATTAACTAACCGAAATATCTTATCGGAATTTTATGGGATCACTTACACGCGATTTTAAAGCCACAACCCAAAAAGAAAACCATTTTTAAGAGAAAGTGGGTTAAATTTGGGCATGGGGCAAATTTATTAATACCTGAAATTATGGTTAGAATCAAGTATGATAGTGCCCTTAATAAACGCGTAACTACCCTTTAGACCGGGATTTGGGCGCCAGGTGAGATTAATAAGACACACAAAATAAGAAGAAACTTGTCTCGGTAAACGTAAGTTATCAAGGAGAGAGATAACATAATTATTATTTTACAAGTTTAAGTTCTGGTTACCTTTAAAAAAACATTCACTTGACGGTACGTGTACGCTACGTGGGTCTGGGCAATCCGAATTTAAGTGGGGAGAGAGCGTGTTTCATTCTACTGCATGCGGTTGCAGAGGAAACATCGGTCGATTTCTTACATCATCAAGTGCAATTATTGCGCTGTGAAGATTGACAGGGGTTGGGAAAACCGCCCAGAGAGGTTTCACTGCCCCTGACATTGTCAAATCTCGGATCTTAGCGTTCGAATTTCGTCGCACTCAAGGAAGTTTTTATGATACAATGATAGTCAAACGCGGCCGGAGTCGACTGAGCGCAGCGAAAATTACTTTGTTTTTTAACTTTTGTTTTTAAAATTTGTTTTTGCAACACCTTATTCTCAATATTTGCAACCATGGAAAGGGCATTCCCATGGACCAAGTGTATGCAGACATTTTTGTTAATTTTGGAGAAACTACAACTACTGGATATTCCTCAAATTTTATTTTTTATAATATAATAAAACCGGAACCGGTAGACGTTATGATTATATTTATGTACAAGAAAATACCTCTTCGCCTAAAATAATCAGTTCATCTTATTAATCTAATAACTTACATTTTAATAAATAAACAAATTTTTTTATCGGCGGTTTATACTGCCGACATCCGGAAGAAACAGGGCGTACGGCAATTTTAGCGTAAACTTCTCTAAAATTGGCCGGTTGGCTCTAAGTGCCCAAGCCGGTCTGATGTATCCCATTCGCCCCTGCCACCCTCCTGCTCCAAAGCCAAACTTGCCTTGATTCAGTTATCCAAGTCTAAGGAGAATGGCATTTATCCTTGCTCATTTACCTATTATTCTTCAAATATGATCCAGAGCACAAAGCGCGGTCATCTTAGCCCGCGTAAGCGCCGTGGTATCCAGAAAGTGAACACGATTCAGATCTATAGTTAGAAGGTGTACCTTTAAGAACCTCCAATAATCAAAAACATCCCTAAAGCAGGCGCGGATCCAAGAGGGGGACGAAGAGGGCCCGCGCTTCCTCCAAATCCCCAAGAAAAAACTTTTTTCATAATCTTCAAAAACAATTATTTAGTTGACTTCGAATAATAGGTACCTAATCATTTTAAAATCTGACTTTGCGCCCCCCCGCTGAAAAATTTCTGAATCCGCCCCTGCCCTAGAGCCGCTCTAAATGAAAGATTACGGATATAAAAAGACACTGATAGTTGTGTTTTAGTTAAATTCGGCTATAAATAACGAAATCCATTTTAAACGGCGGCTGAAACTGGCTCTGCTCACTGAGACACACTTCTGCTTCTGTTTACGTCGAGCGCACGTACTGACAACAGAATGGGCGACTTTCAAAATTTTCTGAATTGATCGATATTTGAAGTTGATTTTCACCTTAATCGCTACTTTATCAGATACCGTCCAATTTTTATAAGGATCTATAATATCTTCGGGTAAAGATTACCCTATTATTTCTCAAATTGCGCGGTCTGAAGGCCGCACTGTCCTATTACACCCGTAGTAAACATTGTTTCTTTAAATTGCTTTGAACTATTTTTATCTAGGTACCAAATGTGACAAAATAAAAATATGAAATGGCTGTTGAAGAGGAAAAAAAAGAAGAAAATCTCGAAGTTGGACATTTTGGATTTCTTCAGCTTTTTTCAGATTCAGATTGAAGAAAGGCCTTCAATCCTTTTTCGTAGTGTATACAATACAATTATTCTGATCTGATCAAAAATATCGTTAATTGGACGAATGCATTAAAACAAAATATTTCCTTCCTTGTAAAGAAGTGCGGTTTATAGTCGACTTTTTTGGCGTTTGGGAATTGGGATATAAAACGTTTTGAAACTTTTGAATTCAGGTATGCTGACCGTAAATGTAACAATTTTAATAACAAAAACCTTTAGTTTTATTTTTCTCATCTAATTACCGTTAACGTCCGAGCCCGTTTATAATGTGCGCTTAAATTACTGACAATATCTTCGCATGTGAACCAGCTTGACTTATCCATACCTTTTGAGTCGTACTTAATTATTACTTGTCATAACGTGTAAAAGTGGTTACAATTATGAAACGTCTTCAATATCAGTAGGTGCGCGAATTTACATGAAAGATTTACATTTCACACCCACCTACTTACTACCCCTTAAATATTAATATCATGGCGGCAATTATTCGTACCAGCCTACCAGTACTATTTACAAGTCTGGCCGAATCAAAAATTTAATTAATTTTAAAATTTATTGCACTATGACCTGCATTATTCATTTGTGTCCACCGGATTGAAGAAATCTAATTTTCTTGTACATGAAACCACTTAAGTGGCACGTGATTACTCGAAGCGTGCGGAGATTTAAAAAACATTTGTGTATTGACGAGAAGGAAAGTGAAGCCGTCTACTGTTACACAAGGGTACTCTAACATATAATTACTGGTACCCACACGTGTGTCTGTAGACCAAAATTATTTTGCTGCGGCGCTTGGCAATTTAATGGAAGCCACTACTTCAAAATTCCAATATTAACGCGCACCCACAAATTTTTTATGTTTCCAGAAGTTTAATTCAAGTAATTATTGAGTAGGGTACACTCGGAATGAAAAATAAATTAATCTCAAGGTGTCATTTGTCCTATTGTGTCCAATGGTCAGTACTGGAAAAACACAAGTACACTCTGGGTTATAATTTTCCAATTAATATTTTCTATTTACTCTAAAATTTAGCTAAGGGGGGGTCTGGGAGGTTTATAGATCGCCTCCAGAATTAAGAGCAAATGGTGCACGCTCCGAATTTGCACCAGATTAAGCTCTTAATGCAAAATTAACTCCCGAGTTCTTATATTTTTTTTATTTACTCCAAAATTTAAATATATATTAATACCTTCATTTTTTTCTCATGGTCCTGTTGCCTGTTGATTATCCTACTTTCAATATCTTTCATCCGGACAGTATTTAATCTGCATATTCTGCTAGCTATTGCGATAGCTTGGCAGATACGTAAAATTCGGTTTATTGGATTGAGCAGTACGCAAATTATTTTTTTACGAATTTTCAACACAACTTTTACCTGTTGATCAGTCTGGGCTCATAACCTGTTAATATTTGAACAAAATTAAATTCATGACAACAATACATTTTTTTATAAATTCAACAAATTTTTCATCAATATTATGAATTTTGTTCATTGGCATAAAAATTATGAAAAACATTAAGTAGATAGGTATTTTTCTAGAGGGTTTTTTTTAACCGATCGAGTTGAGTTACAAGTTATAAATTAAGACATTGACAGACAAGAATTAAGACATTGACAACCCATGGGAAGAAGAGGGGGTAGCTTCCCCTCTCAGATATTCAGAAGTTTGCAAAAGTTGACATATCCACGGAGAAGTTGACAAAACCTTCAATTTTGAGAAATTATTTACATTGTTAGAAATCAATAGCATTTTTTTGAAAAAGAAGTGGAAAAACAAACAAATTTGTATACTAAGAAGTTGGCAAAATGAGGACTGCTTCCCCCCCCACCAAGTTTTTCTTCGGTCTGTCTATGCACGAAGATGAATAACACCTGACAAAACAGATAGAGCAAAGACCTATTAGAAGAAATTCGAATACTGGGATCCGAGATTTTCCAATGTCAGGGGTTGTGAAAACCTCCCGGAGCCGCCGGAAGGGCGTGCGTAATTTATGAATAACCCTTTACATAAAAAAATGTTAATATTCCTGATATATTCTAGATTTTTTTAGTATTTCAGAAATTACTTAATTGAATATGTTTTGGAGAAATTTTCTGATTAATAATTGTATTCGACTTGTGAATTTTTTAATCACTTTCAAAAATAAAAAAGCAATTTTTAAAAGTAATTAAGTTTTTGAGAGGTTCAAAAATGGTTCCTGACCCAAAGTCTTAATTTACCCGACTTTCACTTAAAAATTCTCTGACAAAATTTGTCCAATTTAAAATTATCATGATTCCCGTATAGTGGATTTCCTCACTTTCAAAATTAAAAAAGCAATTTTTACAATTAATTGAGGTTTTCAAAGGTTCAAAAATGTTTCCTGACCCAAAGTCTTAATTTACCCGACTTTCACTTAAAAATTCTCTGACAAAATTTGTCCAATATTATAAATTATTATGATCCGAAATTCCGTATAGTGGATTTCCTCACTTTCAAAAATAAAAAAGCAATTTTTACAATTAATTGAGTTTTTCTAAGATTCAAAAATGTTTCCTGATCCAAAGTCTTAATTTACCCGACTTCTAATTAAAAATTCTCTGACAAAATTTGTCCAATTTAAAATTATCATGATCCGAAATTCAGTATAGTGGATTTCCTCACTTTCCGATCCAATAAATTTCGATGAATATACAAAATTTTATCCTAACAGGTTAAATGTGTTTTCAATATATAAAAGATATGTTTTATAAAATAAAAAATAATCTGAACTCGAAATAATAATAATAAACATAACTAAAGAACAAAATCAATTGAAATCAAACCTGAAGAAAAAAGAAAGTGAAAATATCAGAAAATTAAATTGAAGTAAATATGCTGCCTGTGAGGAAGGATTGAAAAATTAAATTTTAAACCCCCGGAACATTGCAATATATTAAAATTTTACTAAGAATATGTGTCAAATTAGTGTTTTTATAAAATTGACCTTTAAAGACCCAACCGAAGATGTAAATCGGGGGGGAGGGCGGGAGCAGTATGGAATATCCTCCAATGTATTCTTTGATTTTTGCTTTTTGGCCATATTGGAGGGTATTCATCTGACACGAGCACTCTTGCGGGAAACTTATCAACTTGAGTGGTGCTGGGAGCCGGACTACCACCTCAATCGCTGGCTATAAGTTCAGTATGGGTTTGTTGCTTTGCTTGATCTAGATTGCCTATCCACTTAGCAAAAGCAATTCGTTTCGAATTCGCCACCCTCATCAGATAACAATATATAGAAATATATGAATATATCTAAATTAATATTATGACAGTTCATTTTGTGCTTAAATTCCTTACGTAAGTAGCAAGGTATCAAAAAAATATTATTACGCAAGAATTTTTTTCTAAAAAAATTATTTAGACAAGATTGTATTAGCATCGTGTGCTGGTAAAATTTGTTAATAACCACATGTCAAAGGCAATCAAAGTTATAACTAACGTTATTTACTATATCTAGTAACTAATGGGCATAAGATTTTTATATTCTAATTAATTAATTCAACTGTAAATCCACAAACGAGTTTTTAATCCTTTACTTGCATTCGAATCGCCGGTAGTTTGTTGGACTTAAAAAAATTCAACAATTTTCGGTATTTCGAATCTCGTTAAATTCTAGCGACAGTACTACACGCGTCAACAGAAATTTTTAACATACATTTTCTGTTCAAACTTAACAACATTCCATATTTTATAGTTAAAGTTACTAAATTGTAACCTTAGCATGTTGTGATATATGGCTGAAATTAATTTTTTGTTTGGTGTTTTTGTGTTGACGATCTATTAACTATTTATAAAATGCTGTTTACAAATTCTTGGAAATATTAAAAATATTTTTATCGCCGTTCGATCTATCGATTAAAAAAATAGATAAAACAAGTTTGTGATTAAACGCACTCAAAATAGCGAAATTTTGTGCGGTTACATAATCGGAAGAACAAGGATTACGAGAACTTTTCATTCAAATTCTTCGACTGTTCGACCCAACTATTTAATAATTAAAAAGTTCATTAAATCTTTTAAATTGTCAATTAATAAAGGAAGATATGATCTCGTAAGCCCAACTATTTTAACAGCTTACGACTTAATTAAAAGTAATAATCACTTTTGTAGTTATGACCACATAAATTGAAGATTAATCCATTCGCGCAAAACCTGGACGAATTATTATTGATGAAACCCGAATGGTTTTAATTCATAGCGGAATTCGAGATAATACGCTTGACGTAGACGACGTCGTCTTGTCGCATGCTGTCTTCATTGACGGAACACCAGTCCACGTTCCACCTGTCCGGGTGTCCAAACAACTCAGTTTTTAAAATTGGAATTATAATTTTCATAATTATGCCGGGCAATAAACGGCAAAGAGTTGAACTTGAAGTTGAAGTTAATTCAAGAGCAAGTACGTGCTCTTGTTGTACCTTACAGTTTTAGTTACTTATAAAGGTAAATGTTTGTGTACTGACCATGCACAAGACATAAATTTTAAATTGAATCTTAAACAGCATAGCGACCTACATAGCTACTATGAAAAATGAATTGAAATTGGATCGCCTTCAATAAAAGCAAGTGCAATCGATCATAATTTTCTTTATGTTGGTAACTGTAACGAGACGAATCTGCAGGCAAAAACTGACGTGAACTCAAAATGACCTTCAAATGTGCCAATACGATCAGTAAGTCACTGGGTTTGCATTACAGGTCGATTCAATTTCGAACCGCTCGGTCAATCCAACAACCCAATATTACAGTACCTACTCAATTTTTAATTGATTTCACATGCCGACGCTTTATTTTCGTTTTCCTGCCGTATGGTTTGGTACGATTAAAATGGATGTCAATTATATTGGGAGCTAGATTATTGGGAGTTTGTTCTAAACAACGCTGCGTCTCAACCGAAACCCTACACGTCCATCAGAATAGGCGGAGCAGAAGGACCATCGATACATTAACCTTCCGAGATGAATTAAACCGATACAGATCTAAAAATATATTAGACAGACCGCATAAACCCTTTTATGATAGATTATACCGCGGCAAAACGAAATCAAAAAGGGTTCCATAATACAAAATGATGGTCACCTATGAACAATTAGTTACAACTTGTGAATGGCATTAATTGTGACACAAACAGTGATTGTTCCATTCACGCTTGGGTTTTTCAGCAAATTAAGAGCTTTTAGAAAACCTGCCAACACTGAAATTTTACCAGAACTTAATTGAGTTTGACGTGAAAGATGGGCTAAGTGGCTTAAGAAAGGCTGAATTAGTTAACTCTGACCTTAGGTGAAACCGAAAGTATTCAAGTTATGTAATTTTTCAAAAATTTCACGTCTAAAATAATAATATATAGGTAGGTAAGCAAATTTATGTCTATGAAGCCTTCAGGCTCGAATTAATAATAAAGTTGAGAGCGATCCGAAACTTTAAGGCGCCATGATCTGTAATTTGTCGAGCAGCTCCATCCGTTTGTAAAAATAATCCAGATTGTCCTCGACAATGCGGTTATTGTTTTCGGTTTGTTTATTTGTGTACACAAACTTATCAAAGTGGCACGTGAGGAGGTAAGTGATAATGATAAGCTTATCAATTGTACATTTTCTTTTGCTTATGTACCTACCGCATCATAAAATTAGGAGGAAATCAGCTGTTTGATGTTCGGTGTACTGACTTTGTACCCAAAAAAATACCAAGTTACAATTTCAAATATGATCGATTCAAGTTGGGAAGAATTAAAATCAAAGGAAAGTTTGCCTAACAAATTCATGTTTTTTTTGGGAATAGCATTTCCGTTTTGAGAAATAGATAAAAAACACAATGCTCACAGGCAGCTGTATTTATTTTATTGTCACACGTCGAATTTCTTTGGTCAATGGTTTTAATCGATATCTTATCAGTGGTGAAATCCCAAAAATGACGCTTTTTCTATTTTTAATGTATTGGAATTGAATTGGCTCTCAATACCAGAAAGGTTAGATCTCTTGGGTCGAGGGTGAAACATCAACCAAAAATAGGTAATAGTCAGGACCTGCCATATGTGGCCCTGCTATGTAATTGCATTTTTTATGAACTGACTTTCATTATTATGTCAGAAGATGGAACTGACCTCTTGCCACTTAAAGATTTGTGAAAGCAAACATACAACATCAGATTGACATTGCATTATTTAGTTGCAGTA
The DNA here is from genome assembly GCA_963170105.1 of Cantharis lateralis. NCBI lineage: Eukaryota > Metazoa > Arthropoda > Insecta > Coleoptera > Cantharidae > Cantharis > Cantharis lateralis. Next base: position 4,290,622 of record OY720627.1, read on the forward strand.
GAAGTTCCTAAAGAAAAGCAGATTTACATCTGTGTGGTGGGTAATATCCTAGATTTGCACCGAAAAACTTCCTATTTTTTTTGTCTAATTTTTGTATCCTCTGCCCAAATATCTAGGCAGCCAGCTTACTTTTCGTAACTGATGAAAAATTCATCACTTTTACACCGACGAACAAAATTAATCATATTGATGAACAATTTCATAAAAACAATGATTTTTTTCATAAATACTATCAATTTTTCATCAATATGATGAAGTTTGTTATCGGCGCGAAACATCTTATTAATTACCATGAAAAAGTGATGGAAACAGTCGGAAAAATTCTGACATACTTGGTTATAATGGTCTAACCACCGACTTACAACCACAGCATGTTCTTGTCCTGGGGGGTACCACCCAGACCCCCCGGTCGGCATATATGGGTTCTATGTCAATTTGTATTGTTTGCATTTTATAAAAATGTTGGAACACTGCTTTCTTCTTCGGCTTTTTTAACTTTGTTAGGCCATATACTTTACTATAATTTTCTCTTACTGTTACTGCTGTGAAGGGGGGGGGGGAGTTTATTTACCTTCATTTCCACCGTGTCATATTAATCAACATATTTTTTTTTTAAGAGCAGTTTATTATTCATCGATGAACTTGGACTGTTTTCTCGTAGAGAAAGGTTTTTTGAAAATTAGAGAGAAATGTGCCTGTCACCCTGTTTTATTGTTGATGGTGGTAATCATCCGAAACATGCAGACAGGCATATGAAAGTTATTGGAACCGAATACTTCAGTATCAGCAGTTGATTGCGTTAACAACTAAGCAGCAGATTTTTCGTTTATTTTTTAAAATGCTTGAGTATTACAGGCGCCGGTTACCGTCGATCTTTTACGCTTCTTTCCTTCAAAAGGGCGATAGAAAACCCTTAAATAATTTGAAAGAGCAAATTTTAAGCTTTCTTATGAGGTGAGGATAAATAAAATCGGCCCAACGGTTACTTCATAATTTAGTTTTGAAAATCGACTTTCTGATAAAAAATTTACAAATTCATCTTCATCTTAGCATTATAAAGTCAATTCTCTTGAATTTATGTGGCGAGAGAGCGTGTTCATTCAAGTGCATGCCGTGGCAGTGACAACATCGTTCTAGTTCCTGCATCTTCCAGTGCATTTGCGATCCGGCGTTTGTAACAATTTACATTAAGCAATTTACTTCAGGCGGCTACGGGCGGTTTTCACTGACATTGGCAAACCTCGGATCCCAGCCTTCGAATTTCGTCATTTGTCGAGTTCCGTGCCCTCCGGGGGATGGTTTTAATGAATTTTGAAATGCGCTACCAAGGCAAATCTCGGATCCGTCAACTCTGAAATTGTAATTTTCGAAAAACTACTGGAATTCCGCAAATTTTATTATTTATATTTACCTACCACCCAGTGCAAAAATTTCGGGGAAATTCGAAAGCGTAAACATCGACGGTCCTCCCCCCGCCGCTGTAACTCCTGATTTTATTAATTTTATCTAAAATAAATTTTATATTTCCAAAAGGGGTCCAAAATGAGATGAAAACTCAGAGAATGCAAATATTTTAAACTGTTGTAAACCGGGGGTTTCGGGGGGGGATAATTTAATTAATGCTACTACACTGATTTAACGTGGAGGTGGTATTCCAGAAACTACATTCAAGACTCCCCCCCCCACAAATGTGTAATAGTTTAAACAACTTTAAATAAAACTCTTTAATTAATGATAGTATAGTGGAAATCATTGGAAAGTTTAAATTCGCCCCCCCCCCTTCTCCAGTCAGAGTAAGTTTACAATTATCGAATTATTAGGATTGAGTAAAGTGCACTCAAATGTGACCTGTAAGGGGAAGAGATCGTCGATGTCTCTAACCGATTTCAATAATTTTCTGACGTTGATTTCATTGAAATTCTTGAAATTTTATATTATTATTATATAAAACATATCCAAAAATTATCAAAATCTGTGAAGAACACCGGAAAACTCTTTCCTACTTACCAGCTAAAATAATATTAAAGCTTAAACAAAAAGATAGAGGGCATCACTGCAGTATTTCAATGTTTATAAATTATATTCCACAATTTTAAGGATTGTTTAACCTCCCCCCATTCCATCGTCTCACTTTGTCACAAAAATGACGAAATTCGAATACTGAGATCCGAGCTTTGCTAATGTCAGGGGCAGTGAAAACCTACCCCCCGCGGGAGTAAATTATTACAATCGTCGGATCGCAAATTCACTTGATAATGCAAAAACTCAAACGATGTTTCCTTTGCAACTGCATGCAGTAGAATGAACTTAAACTTGTAAAAGAGTCGATTTTCAAAATTAAATTGTGAAATAAATTTCCCTTTTGAAGGAAAAAGGAGATAAGATCGACAGTACTTTAAAAAATTTATTTTGCAACTATTTGAAAATTAAATAACTATATTATATCAAACGTTAAAATTAATAATTCGTGACGTCACAATTTTAGAACCCCCCCCCCCCCCCCCCCCCCCCGGTGGTCACAAATCATTACGTAGGAAATGAAATAATTTGTGAGTTTTGAAAAAAGATTTCTGAAACTTTATTTTTGAAAATTATAATAATAGCTTATGTGGTTAGTGCAGAAAGTAAGTTATAATGAAACTCGCGTTATAATTAAAAAACAAACCGTCAGCCAATGCATTTTTTTTTGAAAATTTATCATTTTTATTCAAATTGGCGTTTTCCGTATTATATTTAATTAATAGAATAAGAAGCTATTTAATTTTAATTTAAAGGTTGCAATATTATGTTGAATTAATTTGTTTGTTTATGAACATGACAATCTGTCAACTGCAAAACTGTCAACATTTTATTTGACAAGTAATGTCAACAAACATCAGCTTCTTCAACTGTTTGTTGTTTAATCGATGGCGTTGAAAATAAGTCGCATTCCGCACTAGTGCCTAAAAGTGGCTTATTACGTAACTCAAATCAGTGTGGAAAATGAGCTATTACGTAACGTGCAAGAAATTTTAGATTATAATATGAACTAAAAAAAAATTTGAGTTAATTTTAACCCTCAACCTGATACGCCAAGTATTTAAATATTTTTGCAATCAAAATTTACATACTTCATTAATGAAAAAAAAATATATAAAAGAACTGATGATAGAAAAAGGTTGAAGCGATTGATTGGCCGCATAGATTGAAAGCGAATGCGAGGCGAATAAAACCAACACCAATTTAATTTTTAATGTAAATTATGAATTGTTTAATTAATTAACTGTATCGGATTAATAAATAATCACATTAGCAGTAAATTATAAGAAATAGAATTTGTGTCTTGCTTAATCACCTATCATCGTGTGGGTAACGGTACGAATTTCAAGAATTTTTAAATTTCAACCTCATCATCGCGTTAAAACGTACTCTCAAATTGTAACACATGATTACTAATAAAATTTAAAATATTAATTATAGCTTGTTAACTAAGTAGTGACTTTTTGCATAATATTTACGATTTTGTTTAATCGATTTGAGCACGCACAAAATGCTATATAATTACTGGCACAACGCATAAATTTTTTGTCTATATCTACAGTATTTAGCTCGTAATTTAACGAATAACTTAACCTAATGTTATAATTAAAACCATTAATCATGATTTTTTTAAATTTTGAAGGTAAAAAATTGAGTTTGTTAAATAGTGCGTGTACACGGCCAGCATGTGGCACGTGCGATTATCCCTGCGATGCGTATGCCCGGAGAGCAAATTGCGAAAGGCACTGTAATAAATAATATTAAACAAATATCAAAGAAAAGGGCGCCATCGTTAACTTGACAACAAGTAGAAGCGTTTACGATAAATATAAAATTTATAGTCCGAGATCCTAAATACGTCATGGTGGTTTCTTACACCGCAAGGAAAAGCATTTAGGAGACAATTTTAAAACTATTAGAATCTTATTCTCTCAGAACGTCCATTGTGAAATTTGTAAAAGAAATTCTTGCAAGTCTCTCGAAGTAAAACTACTCGAGAATGGATCCTAATTGCATTCATTGAACTATAGGCGTGAGGTTTATTGTAAAAGTCCATCATTCAAGCTGGGCAAAGAGAATGGCCTTTGACACTTGCATCCAGTTTTGGACAACAATCAACTACAAATAAGTGCCGAAATGTAGTGGGCCATACTTTTCATGTCAAAATTGCTGAGTTACACACTACATTATCGATGAAAGACTGCTACCAGTACAAGAAAAGATGAATGGAAACTTAATGTTATTTGTAGGCGTGCTTCTATTCAACGTGATAAGCTTGCCAAGGTCTCCCATGCTATTTGTTTCGATTAAAAAAATAATAAGGTGTTCCATTGTTACCTAAAAAGTTCGTTTGCACGTTTGGGCGTCTTGGCCAGTTAACATTCCATGGTCTCGAAATGAGTGGAACCGCTCCCGATAAATCTAACATCGTCGTTCCGTGTTAATTTTTTGCTGCATAAATTTTGCAAACAAGTGTTTAAAAAATTAGCATGGCAAAACTACTGTCAAGCCAATTACGAGCTATGAGGGTGGTCAACGTTTCTCACGCCGACCGTTTTTTCAAAAACCGTATCGAAATTATCGGTTTAACTGAAACAGCTGGAAGTGTAGTTTACTTGACCATGGTGGCCCACAGGCCCCTGCAGATAATCAAGAACTGCGATTCAATTTTAGATAGCTAATGCGCCAGTCTGGTAAAAAAATTGCAAATAGAAGCCAAAGTAGATCAAGCAACTTTGAATCAGATAACTCGGAGTTGGATGTAATCTGATTTAACTTGTAGTTATCGGCGGAATATACAAAAAATCCAATATACAGGGTATTGAATATTTTTATACTGAATGTGTCAATTGCAAAGCTGGGCGTTGGAGTAATTGGCAATCGTCGGAACGAGGAACTTGAATACAAAATAAATATTATTGGAGAGCTACACGTGTCAAAATTTTCCTACCAGATTGTTTACACAAATAACAGATACTTGACGAAGCATCTGAAATAGCAATTTAACCCAAAACGTTTGTAAACCTGCTTTGTACTTCAAGTGCTTCCTATTCTTCGATTGCTATAACATCTTTCGCACACCAAGGAATCTTTACAACGAGTTTGTTTTTAGTAATAACAAAATCTTTTATTTTGAATGAGATCTGCTTATTATATGTTCCATTTCAAAATTTGAGTGAGCGTTAGATTTATGACGAGAAGAGAGACGAGCGACGTCTTCCATTCCGGTCTATTAGGTAACACGTACTGTGTGTAATAATTCTTATACGCGATTATTTCAGAAGATGTTATCTGCTCGAGTATTTAAAATACCATTACTTAGAGCCGCATTTATTATAATTATCTACCTAATTATATATTTTGACTTTTTTTAGGTTATTTATATTCCTCTGCCTTTTTGACTTACGCACCAAGGGGGAGTGCTGGTGGCGGCAACTTTATACTCTCGTTTCTAAATTGAATTTATCGAAAACGAATTGTCATGATTGCATCCGACGTAGATACAGATCTCGATACAAAATTTTGATTGTATACAAATCATTAATAATAGTTCGAAGTGTATTGAATTATTTTTCGTATCAAACCTTAATGCTATTTTGACAGCATAATTGTTTTTAATGTCTTCATTATTAACGTTTTTTTGTAATCGTTCCGTGTTTTCACACGTCCAAGCAAGATTTTTCCCAAACGACCTTGAAAAATACGACAATAATAGGTTTCTTAAGAAGTAAAGGGTTCGTTGTTCCGATTCATAATCACATGATGGACAGGCCAACTTTTGACAATGCCCTTCCACCCTTTGTTGGAACGGTAGCTGCAAAGCTAAATATTATTACTTCCATGAGAAAGTTTGGATTAGACTGACAACTTGTTTCAATTTTGCAAACGGTAGCACTGGAAGCAGAAATCAGTAAAAGTGTCAATCTAAAATCGATACTTGAAAAGGGGGCTTATTCCTACTTCGATTTCTAAAGTAATTAACATGTCAGATTTTATTAAAATGTAATTAACATTAGCTGACGTACTCGTAAATAATGTATCACCTATAATTTGTAAATAATAAATTTTTTATTAACTATAAATTTAAAAGAATTTAAAATTTTATGACTTTATTAAGCAGCTTCCTATGAGCTATAGATTTAAAAACATTTAAATTTACATAATTGCAAATCGAGTTTACGCCCAAGTAGAAGTTTATTAGGTTATTCCAATATAAATTGCCGATGTTTTGTGCTCTAGCCTATCTAAATCATCGTTTCCTTATTAAAGTTACTGTTTTTAGAGTATGCATTTGAAAGTTATTTTTTAAATTACATTCATATAATTTTTAAAGCTATTTTATCAGCGCTTCTGAGTGTATAATCGCAGAATGTTGTTTTATGATTGCTTCGAGTCTTTCTCTGTACTAAAAAAATCTTATCTTTTTTTATAGCCGATATTATTTTGATAGCTAATCCAATAATAGACTTTTTAAATGGACCGCGAGAATTCCAATAGGTTTAAAATTTGTAAAAAATTAATATTCTATTTGTGCTATTCAAATATCGTGCGTGCGAAGGCGGCTTATCAAATTTTTTATCAATTTATAAAAATCTTTATGGGTAATCTAACTGTAAATTATTTTGGTTTAATCAACCAAACCTCAAAATTAAATCAGTATCAAATTTTTCATATAGTAAATGTTAAGAAAAGAATTTAATCGGAAACCGAAGGAAGAAGTATCGGGGTAAAATGAATTAATAATTATTAATTGGAGTAAGGAATTATCATAAAATTCATAAAAGTTAATAATAGGAAAAAAACCTAAAGTAGAAGAAACGAATAGATCCGAGAGGATACAATATAACAATCTTGGGAAAATTTTTAATCATTTTGCATTTCAAATTAAAGGTTTAGTTAGGTTAACTTAGTGTTAAGTTCAGTGGAGGCATAGTTTAGGTTTGGTATGACTTGGGTTAAATTAGGTTAAGTTCAGTTTTTCCTAAATTAAGTTAGGTTTTATTTTATTTGGATCATCAATGCCAAACCGGCAATCAAGCAATGAAAATAAAGCTAATAAAGATTTCTGCAAAGGGTAAATATCCCAAAAAGGGTGTGTTACATGTGCTTGGAATTCTTCTAAGATTTTTTTGTGTTGATGGAAATTTTTGTAAATCTCTGTAATTCATTGGAAATTATTATTATTCAATTGGATTCTTTAGAAAACACTGGAATTCTTTGGAATTTCCTAGAAATCATTGGAATTGTTGGAAATCATTGGAATTCATTGGAAATCACTAGAATTCATTGGAAATTGCTAGAATTTTGTGGAAATCATTAAATATTTTGGAAATTTCTTGAATTAAAATTCTTTTGAATCATTAGAATTCCTTCTAAGTCTCTGATATTCTTTGGAATTCCTTGAAAATCAATGGAATTCTTTCAATTCATTGGAATTCCTTGAAAATCATTAAAATTTCTTAGAAATCGTTGGAAATCAGAGTTTTGTATAACACTAATTTGCCGGGATATCTTCCCTCTGGATTTTATTTTGGGCAACATTCGACGATTTAAAAATATATTCCACTTTCGGATTTTTTACTATTGTTTCTAGGATATTCGATATATCTTGATACAATTTTAAAAATTATTTGACTACAATGCGGCATTTTCTCATGAAATGTACCAGGGGGAAAATTTGTGTACATAAGTCTCGGAATTCCAATGATTTCCAAGAATACCAGTAATTTCCAAGGTATTTCAAGATTTCCATCGAATTCCAAAGTGTTCAAAAATATTCAAGAATTTCCAAAGAATTATTCAAGAGATATCTAAAAATTCCAATGATTTCCAAAGAATTTTAGCGATTTCTGAAGTATTCCAGAAAATTCCAATGATTTCCTATAAATTCTAGAGATTTCCAAAAATTCCAATGATTTACAAAAATTGCAGTGATTTCCAAGGAATCTCAAAAATTTTCAATGATATCCAAGAAATTGTAATGATTTCCTATAACATCAAAAAATTTCCATAAAATTCTAATGAAATGCAGTTGTTTCGAAAGAATTTCGGAGTTTTGCAAAGAATTACAAAGAATTCCAAGGATTTACAAATACTTCTAGGTCGAGAAATTTTTAAAAATTGCAATGATTTACAATATTTCTAGTGATTACCAAGGAATCTTAGAGATTGCCAAAGAATTTCCAAATAATTTCAATGATTTCCTATAAATTCTAGAGATTTCCAAAAATTCCAATGATTTACAAAAATTGCAGTGATTTCCAAGGAATCTCAAAAATTTTCAATGATATCCAAGAAATTGTAATGATTTCCTATAACATCAAACAATTTCCATAAAATTCTAATGAAATGCAGTTGTTTCGAAAGAATTTCGGAGTTTTGCAAAGAATTACAAAGAATTCCAGGGATTTACAAATACTTCTAGGTCGAGAAATTTTTAAAAATTGCAATGATTTACAATATTTCTAGTGATTACCAAGGAATCTTAGAGATTGCCAAAGAATTTCCAAATAATTTCAATAATTTCAAGAATTTTCACAAATTCTAATTATTTACAGATAATTCAAAAAAATTTCAAGAGAAATCCAATCAGCTGTACACAACTTTTTTCAAAAATAAACCCCTTGTAATTTACCTGTAGCAGCAAGCTCAGAGTGACTGCAATAGGGACGCCTTGACGCATATGGCTCAGAATTGCAAAGATCGTCAAGGAATTTCAATGATTCCAGTAATTTCTAAAGAATTGTACTAATTCCAGAAATTTCCGAAAAATTACAATGATTTCTATAGAATTCCAAAGAATTACAATGATTACCATATAATTCCAAACAATTCCAGTGATTTCCATGGAATTCTAACGATTTCCAAGACGATCTAGAGATTTTAAGGAATTCCAAAGATCTCCAAAAAATTCAATGATTTACAAAAATTGTTGTAATTTCCAAGGAATCTCCAAGATTATCAAAAAATTTCAATGATATCCAAGTAATTGCAATGATTTTCAATAACATCAAAAGATTTTCATAAAATTCTATTTAAATTCAGTGATGCCCAAGAATTTCTAAAGAATTTCAGAGATTTGCAAGGAAAAACAAAGAATTCCAGGGATTTTCGAAGAACTCTAAATCAAGATATTTCCTAAAATTCCAATGATTTACAATATTTCTAGTGATTTCCATGGAATCTCAGATATTTTCAAAGAATTTCCAAATAATTGCAATAATTTTGAAATTCAAGAAATTTTCAAAGAAATCCACCAATTTTCAAGGAATTACAATGATGTCCAAAAATTTCAGAAATTGTCAAAAATTTTCGTCAATTCAAATTATTTCCAAAAAATTTCAAAGATTTCCAAGAGAATTCCAATCATCTGTACCCAACTTTTTTAAGATATTTACACCTTGTAATGTAGCTGTACCAGCGGACTCAGAGTGACTGTAATTTAACCTTTAGTTGAACGAAATTACACCGGCAAAATATTAAAGAAATTTGACAGATATGGCTTAGAATTCCAAAGATCGTCAAGGAATTTCAATGATTTACAAGGAATTTCAATGATTTCCAAAGAATTGTAATTTCAAAAAATTGTAATGATTTCCATAGAATTCCCAAGAATTACAATAACTACCATAGAATTCTAAAGAATTCCAGAGATTTCCATGGAATTCTAATGATTTCCAAGATATTCTAGAGATTTTAAGGAATTCCAGAGATTTACAAATTAATTTCAGTTATTTCCAAAGAATTTAAAAGAATTCAAGATATTTCTAAAAAATTCCAAAAATTTCCGTGGGAATTCCTACCATATGTACACAACTTTTTGGGTATATGTACTTACTCCTTGACATTATAACAATTAATTAGCATTTATATTATTAAATTATTGAACGTGGATTAAATCTATAATCAAGTATCTAGATTAAAAAATTATTATGATACAGGGGGGGGGGGGATTATTATGTATTATTGTATAGTAAAAGTTATATTACAATTTAAACTTAGATACTTTATTAACAAAGTGAGACAAAAATTATTAAACTAGACTTTGGGGGGTCTTATCCGTTTTCGTTTTTAAAAACCCCCCCGAATAACGAAATGGCAGCTTTTTGAAAAGTAACTCAATTGATTTGTCCTGTTTTTTCTACTTCAACGAACGAAAAACGTATTTCTAAGTCAGTTTTTGACAAAAATCGCTTCTTGATGGCCCCGCAAATTGAATTTTCTTTTAATTGCGCAGAGATGCATGTAAATCGGCTCATCCGTTGAAGCTGTAGAGTGCCCCCTCCCCGCACCTTGAAAAATGCTGTTTTCTGAAAACCTCAGCTACCTGTTAGTTGTCCAACCAGTGGACGGTTCCTTTCTACAGGCTGTAAATTCTAAAATACGTGAGATATGAAAATATCCTTTTACCCACATGATCTAAACTTTTTAAGGATGCAAATTATGAAAATTAAAAAAATCGAATTTTTCATCGGCATGAACGGTAACCTCCCCTTTTTAAAGTCCGATTCAGTGCACTGTAAACTAGAAATATGCACATTACGAAATTATAAATAATTAATATGTTTAAAATACGAATTACAACTGTGTGGCACGGAAAGCAAACCGGACCTTCAAGGTTTATAGCTCACTACTATACACTCCAGTCATACCACTTATGATTTTCTATATTTGTTTTTATTTTAAAAAGTTAATTCAAAATGAGGGAAATCAGTTATAACTACAAAAATTTAATAATGTTGTTGCTACTACGAAGATAACACGTTTCCGAAACAACTTATAAAAAATAATGTTACATCAATTACCTACATAAAGTAGGGTTAAGTAATCGTTTGAAATTTATCAAGCTCCTGCTGGGTTTTTCAATTAATATCAAAATGTCGTTACTTTATTGAATTATTATGTTTGATTTTAATAAATAGGATCATTTTGTCATTTGTGAAACCTTGTATTGCTTTAAAATATGGCGGAACAAATCAATTTTCCAAAGAAATAAAACCAAAAACATATTTGGCAATATCAGGCAATGAAATTAATTTGATGGTACAGAGGAAATCTAAATATTCCTGCCTTTCTATTTCAAACCAAAAGTTTTGCCCAATAAAATTTTGTTAATGTAAAAGTGGCTTTGTGTCTTGAAATGTTGCAGATATATAATACCTGCTTAGTAAATCAATCTTCGTGAGACAGAGCAGCATGTTTTGTCACTTTTTCTTCCTTTTGCAGGAACGTTAGATTGGCTATTGGCTTCCAGTTAAATAGTAAATAAATTAATATTAATCGTAATATTCCATTGGAATCTATCGTAAATCATGAACAAACAATGTGATCGTTCTTTATAATCATCTGGTAAAATAAAATAAGAATATTTCTCCTTTTCATATTACAGTTGTTGGGATTGTTTGAGTTATGAAAGAAGGTTGCAATTTAAAATATCAAGATAAATATTTAGTTACTTATGATATCTTTCAGGTGATAAAATTTTTATGCAAATCCTACCAACATAAATCTCTTGCGTTAAAAATTTATAACTACCTAGTTAGAAAGCTGTGATTTAGTGCTGGGTTTACTTAATCCAGTCGATAGTGCATCTTAAACGGTTAATTAATATCGTCCAACTTTTTTTTTTTTTTAATTTTCCACTTGAAGATCTAAGTTGTTTACACGTTTTTTTAAATCTGGTGTTCACTAAAGTGAAAAATTGATCTTAAATTGTTCGAATCAGTAAGTTTGGTACAAAGAAAAAAGTTCTTATTCAAATGGTCGACTGCACTCCTGGGATAAAAATTGTGGTAATGTTCTTGTAATTATCGGCACTAAGAATGCCGAAAACGTGCTGGTGTTAACTGATGATTAAGTTTAAACTTGTTATTAGTTAATTGCAAGCAGCTTTTTTGCTCATAGTTCAAACTTACGAACGCTTTACTATGACACCAATGATAAATTACCAGTTTATCTTCATTTAATTAATACCACGCCTTATAAATTAAACTACACGGAAGTTTTAACAACTCTTAGGATTACTATTATCGTGGTTCTCAGGAACTTTTACCTCTGGTTCCATACTTTGTAAAGTAGCAGTTGGTTGGTAACCAAAAATCAAACTATAAATTTAACCTTTACAATTCACCTATCAACAACTCCCGTATAAGAAATATAATTTATTACCGGATGAATTATTGTGAGATTCGAAAAACATTTGCACCTCTTTCGAACCTTTCGGTAACTTGAGAAGAGCTTCGTCTATTATTCACTTACCAACAGGACAAACATAAATTACAGGTCTAAAAAGTTCTAAACGAAATTATCTTGATGAGGATGGACATTCATTAATGTCGCGCCGAAGAAAATGACAGTAAATTTTTTACAAAAATTACACCATACAAAGGAACGAACGAGCTGCTGAATTACCAGAAGCAAAATCACGACGGGAAGTCTGCGGAATGCGCTCTACCGGTGATGGATCTTCGTGTCTGCAAGCTCAAGATACGTTTCAATCAGGTCTCATTATAGACAATGATACTCCATACGCCACCGAAGAAGTGTTTACACCGATTGTTTTCTTGTTTTTATCTACCGTCTTCATTTTTTATCAATTTAACTATTCATGCCCGATATTTAAATTATCCATGACTCAGCATTCCGTTATAGTTGACGTGAGTTGCGTTATTTGGTTTCGGTGTAAATTGCATTATACCTGAACAAAATCATTTTTCTATTGAATTACCACATTATTTTAGTAAAAAATAAATTGTTTTTGTCAGAAAATTGCTGTTTCGGGGCCGCACTAGCGACGCGTGAAGTGGATGATCTGTTTGTTTTGAATTTTTTATTGCAGTTTTTGGGAAAAACACGCAAACCGTACCCACATAATAAAATATTGATAAATTACAAATATAAACATTAAAATTTTTAGTGTGAAAAAGGTCAAAAAACCAAATGCGATTATTTGATTGGCTGTTTCCACGAGGTTAACCACGCCCACGGAGTATATTTGTGTTATACAGTTAATTTTGAGCATAAATTGTACTCATTAAGAACATCCCTGAAGCCGCTCGAACTCAAAAATTACAATTCTAGACGTTAACTGGGCCCATGAATTTATATACGCTTAGTGACCCCCCCCCCAGAAAGTGTATTTGTGTTCCTGAAGACATCAGAACTCGAAATTTACGAGATCTAGAAACACAAATCGGGAAAAACAATCCTGAAGTAGCTACAACTCGAAAATTACGGATCTAGAAAGGCGGGAGCAGGGCCGGCGTGAGGGTGGGTAGGGGGGACCTGAGCCCCGGCACCCGGGCCTCCTTGAGGGCTTGTCGTCGTCCGTTCCCGTCAAAATAATAGTAAAGTATAAGTGAAGGGGCCCCGCAATCATCAATCAGCCTTGTTGCCCTCAACAGTTCTCGCCGGCCCTGGGCGGGAGCTTCATTTTTAACTAAGAATCCATGGTTGACTTAATAAAAAATATGGAAATTCCAAAAGTGCAGTTACCAAGAGGACGTCAATATTTGATCTCAACAAACGGTTGCTCTACCACTGGGCTAAACACACACTCTATAACTGCACGCTAATACGCTACATTGTATCAATTTCATGATTTTCCTGGGGGGGTATTCCATACCCCCCCGACCCCCCGGTGTGATAATTAGGATTTTTAAATCGATCTATCTGTATATTTTTAAAAAAATGTAACTTGCGAGCTTAAACCAGCAAAAAATTTGAATATAAAAGTATCAAAATTGCTTGATTTTAAGTTACTTGGGTTAGCTGAGTGTCTAGCCAGTGCGGCCTTCAGGCCGAACAACCTGAGCAATCGAATTTGATGTACAGTTTATATGAAGAGTGAATAATACAATTTAACTCTCTATCAAAATTTACCTCTATCGAAACTCTGCTCTAAACTCGGGTTAGAGGTCTCTTTCTTATACACAGAAAAATCTGATTCATGATTTTGATGAAAAATTCATCATTTTTGCGCCGATGAACAAAAATAATCGTATTGGAGAACAAATTCATAAATACAATGATTTTTTTCACGAATACTATGAATTGTTCATCAATATGATGTATTTTGTTCATCGGGGCAAAAGCAGAGAAAGATGTCAAGATTTAATTTAGACCCTACGGCTGCTGAAAGCGGATTGGCGAATGCCTGTAACCCTGTATTAACTCTTAATATGTAGTTGTAATAATTAGGTATCCTCCGAAGCACGGAGACGGTCATATGTATGTTTAAAATTCTTCTCGGATGCGAACGATATTTTTGACTAACTTACTAAGTTAATAACCGTCTCCGATCATCCAGATTCTCTATTTATTCCAGAATCATAAAATGTTTTTAGGAAGTTTATTTGTTTTTAGGAAGTTTATTTGTTTTTTGGAAATAATCTTAATCTTAGAGCAAACGAAATTAAATATTTTGAATATGTTCGAGTAATTTTGAAGTATAGAAAATTGGAAATTTAATACCCTTGCTTGAAATTAATTAGTATTGAGGACATCGGGAGATAGCAGCAACCGTTTGAAATTCATCAGCAAAATTCGAAATCATAAATTCAATGAAACTTAAGTTATACAAAATTTTGTAGGGCAGGCTTCCACAATATCTTTCAAAGAAATACTTCTTGTTAATCCGCTCATACGCGTCAATAGAAAGCAGATAATAATTTAATAGAATGGGTCTTCTTTTTACTCACTGAAAAAATCAATTCATCTTAATTTTGGGAGCATATTTGGCAGATCTTTAAGCAGGGCCGTCCATAAAGAATTGAAATCAGAATTTTACAATTAACCATATTATGTCTGATCAGATACCCTTGGTCCGGTCCTGTTTTTAAGAAAACACAAAATATGCTTACAAATTTGACCTCTTCTCGACAAATTTTTTCATGGAATAACCAATTACCGAATTTTTTATATTTGATGTACAGGATGGTCTAAATCTACCTCCTCATTCAGACGGATTACATCGTCCCATCTGTTCTTTATTTTGCTTTCCCATCTTCTAATCTTGTATTAATTTATTAAATCTGACGTGACACAAAATACTGGTTAATTGATTTCTGGTATGTGCAGGCAGCTCCGGGCTGGTGCTCTAAAAAATTCAAAATCGCCTTCGGCCCCGTTCATGAGGAGTAGCACACGTGCTGATAAGTTCAGTCTTCTCGCAAAATTGGATTGATATTTTTTTTTAACTGGTATTTAATAAGTATAATTATCCGTTTAAAATTTTTCCGAAGTAATACATTGATGCCAGTCCGCCCCTGGGTGTCTTGGTAGTATTCTTTGATCCCCGACCATTATTTTCTCACCAGTTTCGTATCTCTTCTCTAAATGAATATGTCTGAAATTAACTGGCATATTTTTACCCATAAAAATGGTTTTAATTGATTTTTACGGCACCGACTAAGGACGAAGAAGTCCTGAACCCTGAAGTAATTATCCAAAATAGTAATAAAAATTTTAATTTTACGTTTAGGTTTGCTCTGCGTGTAGACTAAAATGTAACATAATTTTTCAAATAGAGTTATCGACAAGTGAACTAATCACGAATGGTCCTAAATTGTCCAAAATTAGCTTCATGTATCCTGTGTACGAGCACTAAACCATTATTAGCCTGCACTTTGCACGCTTTTATTTATTTTTATGTAAAGTGGCTGAAGGGTGCACTCGTTAAGGAATTAGTTGTAGTAGATAATCTTCAGTTTCCAGTTAAAATTTGAATGGAGACGAAACGCCAGCGCCGTACAAAATTATCTCGCGATTACAGTAGGCAGTTAAAAAAAGCGTCCACTACAAATTGTCCTTTATTTTCAATTAGATACGTGTCGATGATCCAGTCAACACTCGACCTTGTCTGTTACGCTTGAGCCTACATACTTTCTTCTTTTAGTTCTTGTTTGTCTCTTGAGTAAAATCACGTAAATTGACTTCGATGAATTCATTACATGTAACAATTGGCAGACGAACAAAAAGTAAGAATTCTTTAAATGAAATTGTTTGCTGGCAATAATTATCGAAGATGCTACAAGGGACAAAATAATTAGTTAATTATTTTTGTATAATAACGTCAATGTAGAGCAAAAACATTTTTATATTTTCGTCTTGATAAAAACCATAACAGTTATTCTTGGGATTTTATGCAAACTTTTGTATAATTACCAGACCAAGCCAATTAGGAAAATATTACAAAAGATGAAAAGGACTAAACATCGCAACCACTGATTGATTAAATAAATCAAACTCTACCATTAAGTTTGTACTTGGGAATCTGAGAGGGAAGAGCAATTGCGGAAATCAAAAAAATTTATGGTTTAATAAGAAAATGATTTAAATTGAAGTGATAGCTGCTTTATATTCCTACATAAGATTGCCAGGGTGATTTACTCCTTTCAGGAGTAGGATGCTCACGAGAATGGCCAGTCCGAGCCTGGAGCCTTTTAAAACAAAAATAGCATATAGCAAAATTTTTTTATCTTCTTGAATCCTGAAGAGCTTCCTTATCGACTTTTTTGCCAACCATATGGCGAACGGCATCTCAAACTTGAAGTATGTGCCAACATTTTTTTTTGCTTTTGAGATAAAAAGGCGCTTTGAAAACCATTTGAATGGAAAACCTAATTCTGGAATCGCGAAATTAATATTTGCATGCTTTTAAATTTTTTTTGTTTTAACCGTAAATTTAATTATTCCATGAAGAAAATATAATTTTAAATTAATACTTCTTTGATTAATTATACCAGAGACGTTTCACTCTAACTCCAAGCCTGCAAATTACTATAACTAGTCTCATATAAACTACAATTTACTCTTGATGAATACGTAAGGACTGTCAGTTTTAAATTGAGATTAGAAATTACAAGGTTCGAATTAAATTATTTCTTTAAAAATTAATTGCAAATGCAATTATTTGCTGCACAGAAAAAGTTAATTAAGTTGGTGAACTTTGACGTGCAAGTAAATTTATTGCATTACCTGTAATGGAAATACTTGAAACTTATCAGCAGTCGGTTTAAAATGGATCACCAAAACTCAAAGCGGCGGACCGCCCAAACGTAAGTTCCTTTTTTCCTTGTTCAGATAAGATTAAACTTTTTTACCATGCAAAAACCTTTTAACATTTCGTCACTTGTTACTCTGGAGATGTATTCATTTAGGTACAAAATTTGCAATCAATCTTATCGTTCGGATCTTTTTCGATAATTAAAACTACAACCATTTTTATTTCTGTTGGTTTTTTTGTAATCGCCCGAGAATTTCGATGTGTAAATTTGACTTCATTAAAGTTCTAATTAATTTTTCGTGTTTTGATGACTCGGACGTCTACATGAAACCCAAGTGGACACAATTAGGATCTTGGAGACGCTGAAAAATCAGCTACAAATGAGCGACTTCTTTGAACAGGCCGCACGTGATAAAAAGCTTTCCGATACCAACCCTAATTTAGAAATACTTGAACAATTTTCAGACATTCCATTTTGAAACGTTCGACGTTTGAAGTTTCAGTTTTCTTACCCAATTAAGTTATTTATGTGCGAATGAAATACAATTCAATGAAGGTAATTGGCTCGCAATCCAAAAAAGTCTGTATCTACAAATTACGCGAAGCGACTAAAATACCTACAAATTTTTGAGTCGACTTCGAAATCCAAACGTGGGGCATTTTACGCTCCATTGGGGTTTCACCTATTTAACGGCCCACTAATAATCATCCCTTGTTTACTTAATAGCGGTCCTTTTTAACATAGCAGTGTCGGAAACACGCTGATCTCAAAATGCTAATATTTCGAATAAATAATGGTAACATTTTGGTGTTATAAATTACACCGACCATAAAATCAAAATTGAGGCGTTTTTATAAAAACGTTTTAATAATAACTTATTTGGTGTGATTTTTAAATGAAGACGCCTTTTGACAATTTACATAACTCAAGTGTGATGTAAAATATAGGTTGGTTTTGTAAATTAAGCAATTTAAAAATGTAAAAGCTAAAAATACACATCAGCATATTTTTATAATAAAAAGGGTATATTTATGAAAATATTTTTTTGGCTTCTCTCCTGTGCAACATATTTTCAGTTTGAAATCAAAATGCTACCTAGCATTATAATTTATTCTTCAAAACGTTTATACATTTTCACATTATCATTCAAATATTATAATGGTAAAGTTACGTAGATGCGCATTGTCGATTTGGGCTTAATTATGGTGGGCACAAAGCTTTTACACAGCCAAAGCTTCAATTGAATATCCTGTAGTTTGGCACACGACGGCTGCGTTTTAAATGCAAGGGAGGAAGTGGGAGGATTGCATAATAAAATATTTTGTTGGTCTCAAACTCTCAAGCTATAGCTGATAATGGAATTGCCATCTCAAGTTTTCTTCCACGCGCCAAATGTGCTCGTTTTTCGAATTTCATTATTCAAATTTATCCAAACACATTGTCCTTTCAGCCTTAGATATGTTAATGCAAACAACTTTTTTCTAATTGTTGATTAAGCTGATAAATTTTGTATTAAGTGGTTTTTTATTATTTGTTTTCTCAAAAATAATAAATTTTCAAAAAAAAAACAAATTTAGCCATAAAAATAATTAAAAATGTTGAAATTTTGAATAAATTATATTGTCGTCGCTCCGTATAAATGTAAGAAACTAAAAACATTCCAAAAAAAATTTCCACATTTCAGTTGTTTCGACTTATTATGAACGATGGTACGGATCGAGATTCGAACCTAGAGGAGTCAGCACCTTACAGTGGATTTTCAGATTGGCTTTCCAAGCTAAGATGCGATTACTATCTAAATTTTAACTATCATTGTTTACAAAAACTTTCCATGATTGATAATAAGCTTTATTCCTGAAGACTAGTTTGCTGGTTCGGATCTCATGGTGGTTTCAAATTTGAATTGCAAATTGCTGGGATTTTAAAATTAAAATTATTCAAGCGCTATCAGTTTCACAAAAGTTAACCAATTTAATTTTTTTGAGCTTTTTCGAAAGATAAATTTTTAGATTAAAATATTTTTTTGTAACTGATTCGTAAAAAATTAGACATTTTTGCTTGTTTTTGTACGCACAGTTTTAATATCAACCTTCCTCAAATACAAAAAATTTGAAAAATTGTTGAACCTACTAAATAACTTTGTTGGGGCTAAAACTGCCAATTCAATCCAATTTTAATCATGCAGGCTGGGTGCAGAGCCGAATTAAGGATATGCGAGGCCCGGGGCAAACTTTTTTTTTTTTGTATATTTGTTTTTTAAAAAAAAACGAAATTTGATAATTTCAAAAATTACCAATTTTTTTTAATGTAATGTTTTTATGTTCATATAATTGAAAAAATTGAAAAAATTAATATCTCCGAAAATAATAATTAATCAATATCAATATCTGGAGACAGTAGCGCCGGAAGAGTCAAATATGGAGGGGGCAAAGTATTCAATTCTGTTAAGCTTTATGATTTTAAAGAAAAATCTAATATTTTAAGTTATTCCGGCGCCTATGTCTGGAGGTATTCTGCCAAAACATTTTAAATTAAAAAAAATTTAACCCTTTCGGTCACGGTGGTCGTTTAAACGAACAAAAAATGAATAATATGAAAAAATGAGATTTTTCTGAAAGTATTATATTTGGAGTATTTTCAGTTTAAACTTTTTTTCTTAAAAAATAAAAATTCCTGACAGAAAGGGGGACAGTAAAATACGCTCCTTTTAGGTTGGCATATACGAAGAACCGTAGTCTTGTGTGAAAGCTATTTCAAACCCTCAGACCCCCGGTCAGGGTTACCATGGTTACCAGATAATATATTGGATTGAATCTGGCAAAATACATTATGTATAGGCGATAAGTCAAATCCAAACTAAAACTCGGTAATACAATACAAAAATTGACTCAAAATGTCAAAAAATTTCAAAGATTCCAACGATTGCTCAAGAAATTTTAGTAAATTCCAATTAATTCCAATAATTTCCAAGAATTCCACCGATTTCCACGGAATTTTAAAAATTCCAATAAATTCCATAGATTTCTAACGAATTCAAAGAATTTCAGTGATTTTTAAGAAATTGTAATGATTGCTAAAAAAAATTAATAATAAAAAAGACTCAAAAATTAAAACGACTTAAATAAACGAATATAAAGTATATAATTCAAATAATTCCAATGATTTCCCAGGAAAACCAATGATTTCCAAAAATTCAAATGATTTTCATAGAATTCCCTGAATTCAAAATATTTTTAATAAATTCCAAAAAGAATTTCAAAAGAATTTCAACCATGTGTACACAACTTTTTTGAGATATTTACTCCTTTAACCATTGGCGGCTTGTGACATTTTCAAGTAGGAGGGCACAAAATAAAAAAATTAGTTTTTAAAATATTAATTTATAAATGAAAATCTATCCTTCTATTGCTTTTGGGATGGGAGGGCATGTGCCCTTGTGCCCTTTATGACAATCCGCCACTGCCTTTTACAGCACACCTCAAATGTAGCACACTTTAAAACTCAAAAAATATTATCATTTCAGCAAAATTTCGTTCATAAGAATAAAAATGATTAATCTTGCGATAACATATTTTTTTAAATGTAGTTGCCATCCGACTAAATCGTTGAATTCCTGACCGGGGGGTCTGGGGGGTATGGAATACCCTCCAGGCAATACAAAAACTGAAATATTTTAGAAACTGAAATGTTTATGCAAGAAAGCTTAAAAAGAAAAATTTGTGCAAGCTTGAAGAACTTGTTTTTTGCTTATTTTTTTTTATTTTCACTTTTTAAGTTTTTCCACACTTATTAAAAAATATTTTGTTTCTGATATTTTTGTTTCTTTTATTATTAATTGGTTAGATATTTTTCTTAATTAACACTAAATAATTTATTTACATAACATTAAATAATATAATAAAACCAAAAAGAATAAATATTATTGATCGGATCGAACCCAGAATTTAATAGATTGAAATGAACGATTGAATGTTGGGAAGTGGGTTAAAAAGTCATCGAAAGCCAGCTTTTAAAAATAATAAAACAAAGATGACTTTAATATTTTTGAAATATTGAAAATAATAAATAAAATATAAATTTATTATATTGCGATTTACTTTGAAATTTCTCAAAAGGTCCCCTGTGGCGCTTGTTGAGGTGGAGTCATATCAAATGTACTTTTTTTAATGTCGTACCATCGTCTGGTACATTGTTTGTATGTTGTAAATACCTGTTGTAATTATGTATGTACATATTATTATATTATGATGTAATCTAATGAGGAATTATTATAATTTTTTTAAATTCAAAAATCAGCTATTGGTTTGAAGATTGCGGGGGGGGGGATGTCTTTAACCAAATCAAAATATGTTTATGTTAATGTAAATTTAGTATTAACGCCGCTGTGGAAGAATTTGTCCGAGAATGTCAACAGAGTCCAGATAAGGACTCGTGGGATCCTTTGCGGTTATCGTTTACCACAAAAGTATTTTTAAAACAATAAGTTGGATATATTTATCAATCAGAAATATTTGCATAATAAAGGTTTATCTGCACCGCCAAACAAAAAATATTTCGGTGAAGATAGGCAATGCATAAAAAACCTAATGGAAATTTCTCAGATACATTATGATTATCAATAATAATAAACGTCATAAATATATTAAATAACTATATTGCAATCTTGATTTATACGAGATAATAGTAAATATAATATTAGACAAACTGTTCTTCGGAGGATTCTTGTCTGATATATTTTTTTATGTAATTACATGATTGCAACCATCATCTGGTATTTTTTGCTGCAAATAAATCATGAGATTTCAAAAAGTCTGAAAATAAAATAATTTTTTTTTATATACAGGGCGTTAGAACTACTACAATCGAAAGTGTCCATATTGGTTGACAAGTAAAATAAAAGTTGATTCGGTCATTTATTGGTTTAAGTTAAACAATGGAGGAGTCCTTGAAGGACTAAGCAATTAACGTTTTTGTAAAAGTAATTAGCTAGAAACATTTTCGATTTCGATTTTCAAGTGCCCATGATTAGTGTGATAAAATTTTTATTTTAACGACATGTTTTTTTGGTATTATATAATTAGCATATTGACATGTGGCTGTTCGGGCAGGTGTATGAAATAGCACGAGCCATAACCCGGAACACCTTGCTGTAATGCTTTTTTTCCTCGTCTTGTAAGTCTAGTTTATATGCGTCTTGGCTACTAAGGTTTTTGTCTACCAATTTTATTGTAGGTTTTAATTTTAGGCCCCCTTCAATTTATATTGTTTCTCCGCTGGATCCGCGATAACACGAACCGGTTGATTTGAAAATTTTTAAGTTTTTATTGCAGATAATTATGTAAATGTTGATAACGTAGTTTGCCAAATTCGCTGATTACCGTTACAATAAATTACCGAAACTCTGTTATTAATGCCGAAAAGTATATCAGCTTACTCAAAAAAAAAAAAAAAAGGTTAAATTGCCCAAGTTGCGGGGTGCAAATTAGAAGTAAATAAAATTAATGGTAGTTTTTAAATTATTCGTCTCGAAATTTACTACACACTTAAAAAAACTTTATATTTTTAATTGCCACAAATTTGATATTATCAGTGGTTTTTTTTACTGGTTATGTAAGACTAATGTCATTATCGAGATAGAGCATCATTGACCCTGTCAATTTGCATAAAATTAATAAGACATTCAGGAATGCAATGCCTCGGAGGTTTTCGCACTGGACCATTTTGGCGGACCAAAATATTTACTGGGTGTACCAGTTGTTGGCGGAAGATTGAGGACGGTAAATTTTCATTGGTTTACAATTAAAATTGCTTTTGCCTGATTAATTGTTTTAAACTCCTTGAAAACACTGGTTGGACGAGATTAGGAGTTTCGTTATTGAATAATTAAGCTGGATTGTGTGATGGGTTTACGTAATTAAAATGGTCGATAACGGCAAAAAAACCACAAGGTAAGAAATATTAAATTTATATTTAATCAGTAAAAAAATTTATATTTACAAAATGTACAATAGAAAAAAGTACCATAAAAACTAACAATGTAAAATTGAGGAATTAACACTGGCTTTGGCTACGGATAGGATCTCTTGGTTATCATTAGCAAGAGAAACGTACCAATAGAATTAACAGCCTTCAATGGCAATTTTTTCTCACAATAAAATATGAGCAATAATCTAATAGGTAACATAATTTATTAACTTGGATTGCACCGCGAAAAGGCACATTCGAGCTTCGTAAAATTTGGTTTCGAGTCCAAAAACTTTCAATTTTTAACCAAAATAATATAAACTATCGAACATTCTTAGAGAAATTCTAACAATAACTAACTTAGCATGAGGACGTCTCAAAGCTTCGAAACGGTCCCCGACATTTCTAAATTACTACGTATATTATGAACAATTTGTACAAATTATTTACAAACAATGACTAGATAACAATGATAAAATTTTATAAAGCCTTAATTGAGATTCAACAATATCACTGTTTGGAATGAATAAAGGCACTGGGTTGAAAACGTCATGGAGGAATGATGAGTAATGATGGCTGATTTATAGGAGCGATCGACATCGTTTCTGTAACAAAAAGAGGAGCATTATAATCACGATCACCATAAAAGCCAAAAATGTTAAAAACAAAACCAAAATTAAACTCGTTTTACTACGGTTTTACAATTTGGAACTCATTCACGTTTATGTTAATTCAAGAATGTAACCGATTCCTGAAGGATCAAGTTTTGTAATAAAGGTACGTTGCCCTACGAGTTTTTCTCCGTCCGAACTCTTCGGATGTTGGGATAGGGCAGCAATTGGAACGAGTTTTGATTATTTTTTTCGTGTCTGGCGCCTTTTCATATTTATTTACATCTTGGCGAAAAACTAAGGGGATTCGAATATTTGACCCCGATTTTGGTGTGCGTACCTACTACCTGATGCATACGTGAATTGAAAGAAACACGAAATAATATAAATCAGAAAGGTAAGCAACGGAATTCAACACTGGAAGAGATCCCTGTTTCGCAGACTGCATTGTTTAGGGCTGTAGGTTAAATGAACTTGCCTTTGAGACAAATTTCTTTCATACATCTTAAGAACCAGTTCGCAGATCCCCCGGTCTTTTAATGTTTAGTTACGACACAAAAACTCCAGCGGACCTAACAAAATACATGATGAATAGGATATATCGCTGAAGGAAATCCAGAGAGGTGAAGAGGGATAACAACCGCGCCGCAGGTAAAACGACGCCGGCAAGGGCGGCTACTCAGGTATATCAAGTTTTATAAGGTAGTGATTAGATATGCCAGAATACAGAGCAGACATTGTTTGATTACATGAATATTGGGCTTATCACCAACAATCCACCTTATTATAATCCTCCTCTGTCGTTCGCAATTTAGTCATAGTTTCGGGCAAAAATACAGAGGGTGGTTTAAGAGTTTCTAAATTTAAATAACCAAACGCAGATGTTGTAATTAAGAAGAGCGATTTTCGGGCAAGACAAGACAAAATTTCCTGTTTCTTGCAAACCACATGTCGCAGCATCTACTCATCTGAATTTTAATCGTAAAATTTGGGATCCACCCCAGGATGGTGACATTTTTGTATGCATCAGGAATGAACGACACAATTATTCCAAATCTACCTGGACGGAGGGTTCCTTCTCTATTCATACGGAATATGTGATTAGGACACGTGAAATTTTGCTTTTGGGGTATTTTTTTACGGTGCTGGTATTCTTTTAAAATTTACGCTTGATCAAATGACCTTGCATAATTTCACTTTTTATCATCTTAAAAGGGACTTTTGGGATGAGTCTCGCTTTTGTGATTCATCGTCCGACTGGAAACAAAAAACCGAGTTTTTTGCGCGTTTTTAGCTAAGGGTGACATCGGCAGCCGTTAAAACAGAATTTTACTTGTACTTACATGTTATGAATTTTGTTGCCAGGAAAAAATTGCGTCCAGTAATTCTTCGTCTTCTGGACTGTGTGGTTCGTAATTGTTGTCGTAACCGTATGGTTTGTACACCGTGGTCGTCGTGAAGACCGGAGATCCATCGGAAGAGTGTGAAGGTGTGGGCGATGCTGAAGCTTCTGAAGAAGGCGGTGTTGGAAGAAGAATTGGATACGGCGAAAACTGTTGGTTGATGTTATCCGGACTACTCGTGTAAAATCTATTATCACTAATCGTATTTTCACAGACTGAACTTTTTGACGACATTTCTGCTTCGTTGTCGTCCAACATTTGTTTAAGACTTCTTATATATTCTACTGCGAGTTTTAACGTTTCGACTTTGCTTAATTTTTTATTCGCGCCTCTCGACGTCGGGGTACTTCCCCCAGGGGGTGTGAATGCGGCCAAAACGTTTGCGGGAATATGTTGTCGTAAAGCTGCAAACCCGTTGTTCACTTGTTTTACTCTGTTTCTTTCGCGTGCGTTCCTTCGTGCCACGGAAGCCGGAGGTCCTGTCGAAGGACCAGAATGGGAGATGAATTGGATTTTTCTTTTGCAACGCATGTCGGTGTTGTTCGTCATCAACACCGTGTTACGTTCTGGTGCCGGTGCCAAAACCCTTTTGCTCTGAATTATGGAATTGGACGAATTTGGCACGTAACCATTCGGGACGATAACACAATTGTTTTGCACTGAATTATACATTTTATTTTGTTGGTGGTCTAATGTCATGATACCTTGGACAGCTGCCATGTACTTATGAAGACGACCACAAAGCGCGCACACTTGTGAATAAAATCAAAATTAGGTGGATGATAAAAATAGTTCGATAAAACTTAAAATTCGTAGGTATACGCGAACTGATCTAAAACAGAACCCGGAATGATACCTGGCATCTGTCTACCTAGGTCTTTGTAGTGGCGTTTCGACTCAATCCCCTCCACTTCTTGAGGGTTGTTGCGAGTGCTCCCGAGGGTCGACAGCGCGTGCCATCGACTCGCGGCGCATGGCTAAGCAAGCCGACAACTACGACACCCGCCCAGAAGCTTAAAGCTGGACTTGTGAACTATCGAAGACCGCACCATCGGAAGCTCTTACGATTGTTCAAATTTGCTTTCCCTTCAAAATCGCTTCGCTTTTCCTTTCACACAACATAAAAAAAAAATAATATTTTTTATTTCGGGGGCTGCTAGCTACTGAGCTAGCAATTTAAGATTTCATTTGTTTCATGAAAGGATCGAAAATTCACGATTCAATTGTTTCAAAAATATTTTTTTTAATCAAAATTCCATCCAATAATTGGGATATCGCTTTTTTAGACACCAAGTTACTGTTGGAAGTATTTATGCTAATATTGTAATAAAATATTTAAATTAAAACGTATAAAACGACCAATCAAATCCTTGTGACGACGTTCCCTTTATTGTTGAAATAATTTTTAAGTGCTCATTATTGGGCACGTGACACCCGAAGATATGCAAATTAAGCGATTTTTAAACAATTTCGTAACCAAAAGCTTTGAATTAGTTTGAAGAGACACTTTAATATGTTATTTTACGCATTTATTATAAACAATTTAAATTGTGTAGTAGGCGTTCGCTTAAAGGCTTGGTGACTTTAATGAGCGTGTAGAAGGCAAACAAGCGTAAAAATAATTCGGAAAATTTCTGTTTGTTTTTTATTTTGATTAAATTAATAAAATTTACGATATCTATTACAAAAATTTAAATTTTTGATTATTAATGACTTACCTAACGAAATAATTAAAACCTATTCTTCTTTCACAACGAAAACCTCTCATTTTGAATTTCACGTAGGCAGGATCCCCCCTGCACCCCTTAATAATTTTTTCGATTTGTTTTTTTTTAGTAACACCAAACCGCTCTACATCAGATTAAATTTAGAATACCAATTTTAAAAAATCAGTCACGATTTACCATTCTCTGATTTATGCCTCAGCCTAAAGTCCTCCATTAGCCCACTTAAAATGCATTTGCAAAAAAATAATCACGTGCATATTTTAGTCGATAATTTTACAGAAGTGAAATACAATAACATTTTGAAAGCCATTTTGCGCTGGCCCCCGGGAAAATCCCATACCAACTGGTACAATATTGGCAATATTCCATCGACGAAGAGGTTTTTTCAAATTTTAAAATTAAAATCTATCGAATTGTTGCGATAACCGCCGGAAGGTTCGAATTTTTATCGTCCATGCTACACTAACAATTTGCTCAACTTGTCGAAAAAAATTTTTATCTTCGACGGTGAGGAAGAACACGCAAACATTGAACTTTAAATTAATAATAAACAAACCTGAGATGATGGTTCCATATTATGTATTATTAACTGGTATGCGTTTTTGAAAACCAAATAACAATGCGGTAACAAACATTTCGTTATAAATATTCTTTAACGAAGCAGTCATTCATTTTTTTATGTAAATACCATTCTTTTGAGTAAAATATTTTTAATCAAATTATATACAATTATGGCAATTATATTTTTGGTTGTTAAACACGCTTCTTTCGAATAGAGCCAATTGCGCAATTAATTTCTTTTGAATAAAGTAAACGCTTGATTTTTTTGGTTCACATGATAGAAAAAGATTAAGTAACGACATAATCGGTAGATTCGTTTAATTTTAAATTATTATTATTAATTTTTAACTAGATACGCAAACTAACATTAATCTTCACTTTTAATAACAATAATTAATTAATTTATCAGATTTCAGGCTTTTTCTCGTTCAAATTCTCGGAAGGAATATTTATAATTTTTGCTAGATTTCAAAATTTTACCGAATTTGTTAAGTCGCTCTTCTTGAATATGTGCTGCTCTCTGTGAAGACTTGTTCGAATTTAAGGGTGGGGGTTTCAGGTGCAATGCAACCAGAAAGAAGCTGCAGACGTGCAGATGCAGCAGAAGGTAAAGGAACCATGAGCTGGTTAGTCAATGTTATTTTGACCAATTGCACTAGTAATTTACGTAGTTTACATTTTTTAATGCTTACATTTTCATATTTATTTCTATTCCCTGGAATAACCAAAAATTGAAATATTCAGGATAGCTATCAAAATTAGACCGGTTTTTTGGATATTTCAAAAATGATCGCATAGACTGCAGTTTTTAAATATTTAACACTTCTATAATAATCGTAGTTAGATATTTTGATCTTTTAATAACAGCATAATTGCAATTTATTATTTTGTCCTTTGAATCCTAAATTTTTGTCCTCCTGGCGATCTAATAGCAGCAAGGCCGGTTAAGACCCGGCTTACCCTTCCGCCTGAATTAATAATATTAATTTTTTGTGAAGACCTTGATTTTAATTTTGTTTTTCAACAAAAATTCGTTTTCAAAACAACTTGGGTTTAATATCTGGATTTTCAATCCCAACTCAAAAATGAGTGGAAACTACCGTGAAAACTGACGTTACCTCTTTTTATTAACTAGTATATGAAAACCTGGAATTCCTTCTAAAGTTTCCATTTGCACTTTTCTTTTGAAGTTTCCACATTTTAGTGGTCTCCGTGTTTTGGAGGACAAGTAAAACCGGCGGTCTCCCTGGTTTGATCACTGTCACCATCGACTAGTTAAAACAGACATTTCCCAATCCCAGTTCAGCAGCCTTGGGGTCTAAATGCTGAAATATTGCTCTACAAGGAAGAGGTTTTTGTTTAAAGTTATGGTCCTGTCTAGCAATGGATTGGGAGGCTAAGAGAGATATAACCAGCTATATCTCGGTTTAGAGAGTTAAACTGTTTATTTCACCATTCAATTACATAGATTGTGCGGCCTGAAGACCGCACTGGTCAGATCTTCTCAGCTAACCTATCAATTTTTTAGGTTGGTAACTAAAAATTAACCAGCTTGTTAATTAACACGCCACAGCTGCGTTACGGAAGACTAAAAGACATAGCTTGAATGTATTACTAGATTACCCTGGTTGTGCAGCCTGAAGGCCGCACTGAAGAGCCATTCTCAGCTAGTCTCTAATTTTTTAAGTTGGTAACGTAAAATGAACCAACAGGAGATACATTACGGGATAGGTAGAAATGACAAAAAGACATAGCTTATACATATTAATGATTGACCTGGTTGTGCGGCCTAAAGGCCGCACTGACGAGTCATGTTCCCTTAATCCCCAATTCATTTTTATGTTGGTAACGTAAAATAAACTAGTAGGTGCCCACAGACGGACACTTTTGAACGCCACACTCAATGGCGTCGCATTTACACACTTCGGAGCGTCGCTCCTATAACAAGCTTAGATAGGAGCAACGCTCCGAAGTGTGGCCGTGTGTAACACTTTTGAACGCGACGCTATTGAGTGTGGCGTTCAAAAGCGTCAAAAAAGTGTCCGTCTGTGGGTACCATTTAGTGGTCTCCGTGTTTTGCAGGACACGTAAAACCAACGACTATTTAAAACAGACATTTCCCAATCCCGTTCAGCAGCTTTGGGGTCTAAATGCTGAAAAATTTCTCTATAAGAAATAGGTTTACGTTTAAAGTTAAACGATCCTGTCCAGCAATGGATTGGAAGGCTATGAAATGAGATATAACCTGCTTTATCTCGGTTTAGAGAGTTAAACTGTTTATTCCACCGTTCAATTACTTAGATTGTGCAGCCTGAATGCCGCAATGACCAAGCATTCTCAGCTAACCTATCAATTTTTTAGGTTGGCAACTAAGCATTAACCAGCTCGTTACGGAGGACGAAAAGACATACCTTGAATTTATTACTAGATTACCCTGGTTGTACGGCCTGAAGGTCGCACTAATGAGTCATTCTCCCGTAATCCCCATTTTTTTTAAGTTGATAACGTAAAATGAAACAACGGGAGATGCATCACGGGATAGATAGAAATGAGAGAAAGACATAGCTTGTTATTATCAATAGATTACCCTGGTTGTGCGGCCTAAAGGCCGCACTTACAAATGATTCTCATGTAATCTCAAATTGTTTTTAGGTTTGTAACGTAAACTGACCCAATAGGAGGTGCATTAAGGGATAGATAGCAATGGACTATTATTCTATCTCTCTACCTCAACTGCCAAGTTTGTGCTGCCTGAAGGCCGCATTGACCAGTCATAACCGTTCAATTTCTTAGGTAAGTTGTGTTTTGAGAGTGCTAAGTTTCGTTTAAATTGGTAAAGTGAAATTTAATGTCACTTTCCGGATAAAAACGTTTTTAACCCTTTAGCAACCAAACAGATAGAAAACGGCTTTCCGGTACTTTACTGCCGCATTAAAAATTTCTTTTACCAAAAAGTGAATTACAGAAAATCGAGTTAGAGAAAAACTATTAGTTTATAATATAGTTGACCTACCTAATTTTCTGTAAAAAAATTCTCTAAACCTGGGGATGTTAAAAAGAATTTCCCGTTAACTGAATTATTTAGAGTCCGGTCCTGGGCTTTCCGTGTGCTATTTATATTAAGACTTGCGCCATCCTACTGGATATTATCACTTACTGAAAAAAAAAGATTCATCATATTGCTGAAAAATTCATCATTTTTATTGATAAAAAATTCGTAGTATTTATGAACAAATTCATTGTATTTATGAAGTTGTTATCAATATGATTAATTTTGTTCGTCGGCGCCAAAATGATGAATTTTCCATCAAAATTATGAGCCATTTTTTTCAGGGTAAATACTGGAATCTATGGATTTTGTGAAAATTTTTATTTTTAAGGTTTTTTATTTTCTGTTAGGCTTCCATACGAAAATCCTTGTTATTTTCCTTTGCATCTGTATATTAATTATTCAAACAGGATTATCACATTTTGTAACCTAGAATTTGCAAACTGGATCTAATTCTTGAGCAAGGGTGTATATTATTTTTCATAATATTTTTCAAATTTGTAGAAATTAGTTGAAATTTATCATATTTTTGAGTTTACAACATTCAAGATTTTCAAGATTTTAATCTTGCAGATTTTTGTTTTGTTTTATTTTTGTTACTTTAGTTTGACGGCAGGATGACAGATTAAAGATGGACAGAAATCTGCTTTAAATTCCAGAATTAAGAGGAAGTTCAGCAGCATTTAAAAAATGAAGAGGATACCAAAACTCCAAAAATCAATTCATTGCTAAGAAAATTATAAAGAAATAGCTGAAACTGCAAGTTTAACAAACTTACGAATTCAAACAGTGGAACACTTAAACAAACAATAATATGAGAGAAAAGAGAACTAGTTTTTATTTAATAATAACAAAATCAATTAGAGGAAAAGAATACAAACTATCGGCTTCCAAACCGGGGGGTCTGGGGGGTATGGAATACCCCCCAGGTAACTCAGTAATTGTGTTTAAAAGGAAAACTCTTAACGTATGTGTATTTTAATTCCACTAGGGAGTTCAGATTACATTAATTAATCCCTAATAAATTGGGGTAAGATTTTTAATTTTATTTTTCTACAATTTTTGGATTTTGTACGGATTTTTGGATTTTTCCAGCTCACGCAAGCATAATTGGGTAAAAGAAGGGCAGCGAAACTAAATTTTTTTGCATTTTTAAGGAGCAAATATTTATATTTTCAGTTAATTCGTCCAATTGAAACCTTACTTTCTAGAAAGGCGTAGTAAGTGTTATAATTTTATATCATCAATTCCAGCCATAACATAATCAAAAACAACATTCTTTAGACGACAATAAACATGAGCGATCACTGTGTACCTACCGCGGTTTTACTTTTGTTATTTGTCGCAACTTTTACACACACTCACCTCATATACATAGTTGTACACTTCAGAAGTTGAATGACTATCCGTCGGCGATACCGTGTGAAGATGCTCCTCGATGGCAAGCAGCATGCTCGAAAGTTGAAGTGTTAAACTTTTTCCGTTTCTCCAACTTATCGAATCGTACGAATTTTGATCAACTTTTTATTTAAAAAAATGAAATGCACCAGTTTATAATCTTTTAAGACATAGATGTATTGATCATCAATTTTTTCAGCAATCACTGTCAGATCTGACGCAAATAAGCTGTACCCAAAGATGTATTACCGAGAGTGCTCGGATCTCTACATCTCGCACTCAGACGTTACTTACACGAGACGTTTTCCTTGTAAAGATACTTGAAGATGATATTCATGTTAATGCTTTCAATGTTAATTTTTATCTTATTGTAGCTTATTTAGAAAATTAATTTACGGTTTGTTTGCATTCGCATTTAATCTCCTCTCCTACTTTTTGCCATTTATTCAAGCCGATTTCCTCATTATTTACCGAGGTATTTATAAACCACTGAATGGATGATTTCAAAAGACTCTTTTTCGCTTTTTTTTTAAATTATTCAACAATAAACTGTTAACCAGATTTCCGTAACGATGTATACGGCTTACAGGAATGCATTGAAACCAGTTAAAAGCGCAATAACGTTTAAAATTTCATTAGTCTTGTAGGATCCATGAAATTCTTCATTAAGTTACTTACAGCAATTACCGCGTTTAAAAATCAATTTTTTAACTTTACCAAAACCAATAAAAAGTCTTCACCTTTCCACCGCATTATTTAACAGTTTTTTGATGGCATTCTTATGCAGTTAGAATTTCATTCAGTATCTAAAACTGCATAGTAGTTTCGATTCATCTCGTAGTTTTATTCATATACTTTTTGTTTTTAAAATCTTGTTAGAGAGTCACCTGCTCACCTACATACAATCTAGACATGTTTTTATATACAGGAAACTTTTAATTGTTTATTATCGCAACAAAGTCTTCTCAAAATAAATACTACAAGCTGGTTTTTTTTCGATTTTTAATGCAAATTTAGATGTAACATCCTGTAGTAAGCTTATTATGTAGTTCCTGCCTTAACGATCCCATTTCTCATTTATCGAGCTTATTAATATTCCAACATCATTAATTCTCTCGATATTATTCTGCCACGGGGTGTATCTATTTAATAAAATTAAATAATAAAGGAACAATACCGAATCTTCATTCATCAATAGCTTGCAATTAATTTTTTAAATCTACAAAAAAACACGAATCAGCTTATTTAAATGCCTTCCAGTACCGAAAGATTAATTAAAAAATTTCGTTTACATTAAGGGATGCTCCTTTCGGTCTCATTAATTTAATATCATTAGAGATGTATTTTATGTTGAATATTAATCAAACCTATTTAAATTAGAAAAAACAACCCCGGGTGTACCATAAAAAATTTATTCTGATTTTTTATCTCACTGACAGTTTTTTGAATTTAACGTTCGTTTTGGTTTTTTGTGAAAGCTGCCCGTTACCGGACACTCGGAAACAGGATTAATAAATCAAAAATTTTTATAAAATTATGTCAAATTAAGTCAGGGCGTAGAGATTTTTCAAAAATTAATTTAAATGTAATTATTATGAGAAAGTTAATTTGATGAGATTGATTGGGCTAGTTAGAAAGCCTTCTAGCTTAGACAACAAACTACCAATTTGCCGTTATAAACACACTTTCGTTACAGTAGAATGGTTTTAGAGGTTGGGTGAACATTTAAACATTTTTAAAGGTCCCAACAACAACTACATATTTTCTGACCTGTCAATTTGTTGCATTTGCCAGATAATTTCTATTTAATATTTTAAATTCTTTTATATTACTCAGTCTGGATAATGCTGACGAAGATAAATTTTTATACTGATTGTAAGGATCAAAATCAGGGGAATTGCCGATTTATAGAATACAAAAAGTCTTAGTTAACTGGTTAACCCCGAAGTTAAGACTGAAATGCAAGCTATGAGCGAAGTTTGACCGAACTTCCGGCACTTCCGAACTTCCGGCACTTCCGAACTACCGGCACTTCCGGACTTCCGGCAAGATCTTAAATAAAATTCAGCTTTTGATCACGAGAAGCTACCAAGTGGTAATTTTGTCTACACTGAACTATTATCTAAACTACTGGATGTTTGTTTTGACCAAGAAAATTATATAGATTACGAAAACATTTTTGAAAGCAATTATTTTATTTTTATACTTTTCTTAATTGATTTAACTAATCGTGTATCACTAGCAGTTATATGTCCTCTTGAGGCAATGAAAATGATAGATATCTGATACCACCTTGAATTATTTAATGATTTAAGTTGAAAAACTGGAATATAACCATAAACCGTTTAGTATTTAATATTTCATGTAATTTTTAATTAAATCAAAAGGTAATGTCGAGCTAATGTAAATAAAATTAATGTAATTTTGATTATACGAACGTGACGGAGATTAAAAAGAAATTTACTGAAGTATTTCACAAGGATATTAACCACCTTATTATTTTTTTTTTCTGGTTTTTAACTAGACGTAATAGCTGTCGCATGTATGCGGCCTACAAGAAAACAAATTAAAAATTTTAATCTCTCAAGTTGGTAGTTAGATTTTAGAGAACGAGCGACGTTGAGGCGTTTCTCGAAAACTTCAGTGGCTCGAGAAGTTTTTACACCTCGCAGGCGGGCTGTTAACCTTACGGCTAATTAGGGATCGTGTGATGGCAACCAATTTGTTGTCGGTAAAGGTAATACTACTACAACTTAGTGATTGATGCCTTTGGTAAAAATCCAAAGTTCGATTTATTATTGCTATCAAGATCATAAAAACTAACAGGAGACGAGCATAAATAAGGTTTATAGTGGCTTAAGAAGTAATCAACACATTAACTTTGGTTAAATTTTATTGTCCAGAACGGTAACCACAACGTGGATCTTGAAATTTCACAAAATTACCCAAAAAAATTTATTACCAATTTTGAAAGATTTGCTGCCTCAATTTAATTGTTATTGTCTTCGATGCACCTTTCCTCGACTTTTCACTTTTTGGCCCACATCCATCTTTACTTTCTTATAATAAATCGAAACCAAAATCAAGATAATTACGTAATTTACGATTACTAATGAGCAAGAAAATTGCTAAAATAATGGCCAATTTCGAGACACAATAATTATGCTTCCTGCGATCTGTATCGTGATGGATTTTCAAAAGGTGCTAACTTTATTGTTTCAAGAAGAATGCGCAGGTAGTAAATAAATAAAAATGCAAGACAATAATAAAATACATTAATTTTGCAAAAAGCGAAAGAGATTTGGCTTCCGTAAGCCAAAAATACACAGTTCGAATGATTAAATGTTTTTGTTGACTTTTAACTGGGAACTGTAATTTTTTCTCACCTATCGCTTTATAATTAGATAAAAGTAAAGGTAGCACACCCTTACTAATTATAGTTGAAAAAATAGTTGAAAGTAAGCCGACTCCCCAAATTAATAGGATGAATTTCTTTGATAGAGGTCTACACGTTTAAAAAAATTTTAAATTATTTGCAATTAATTTTAAACTTTACCATCAAAGATTTTTAATATTTTTTTTTTGAGATCAAAAAAATCTTACAAGCGAATATTATATAATTCTGCTATATTGCTGTGATGTAATTGGGGTGCACGATCAATAATTGTTTTATCAAATTTAAAATAGGTTTGGATTTTCAAGACTCTTGATTTTAATTAAAAACCATCTTGCATTGCTGGACTTTTACTTGCTGCTGTAAATAATTTGGGTTCTGCTATAATTTATAGCCTAATTAAATAATTAAAATTATGTGCTTGCGTGTTTGATTATCTTTTTAATGGAAAATCCGGTACTCTTTAAGATGATAGTTTTAAAGATAACCAAGAATTTCAGCGATTTGTTCGCAATTCCCTTGATTTCCTAATAATTGAAGTGATTTTCAAAGAATTCTAGTGATTTCTAGGGAATTCTTGAAATTTCTAAGGAATTCCAGTAATTTTCAAAAAGTAAAGGATTCCAGGGATTTCCAAGGAAATCTAGAGATATTCAAAGAATTACAGAAATTTACATATAATTCCAATGAATTTAGCGATTCCCAAATATTACAAGAATTTCCAAATATTCCGGTAATTTCCTAAAGTTCCCACCAAATTTCAGAAGAATTTTAATGATTTAAAAAGAATTTCAGTAATTTCCAAGAAGTTCTTTCAATTTCAAAGAATTTTAATGATTTTCAAGCAATTTTAAAGATTTCTGAGAATTCCAATGATTTACCCAGAATTCTAGTGATTTTCTAAGAACTCTAGTGATTTCTAAGTAGTTCTAGTGATTCCCAAAACTTACAATAATTTTCAAAAGTTTCAGTGATTTCCAAAGAATTCCAGTGATATCAAAAAATTCCAAGAATTCCAGTGATTTCCAAGAATGTCCAAATAATTTTAATAATTTGTTCGAGATAACCAAGAAGTGATTTCCAAAGAATTCTAGTGATTTCTAAGGAATTCTAGAAATTTCCAAGGAATTCCAGTAATTGTAAAAAATTACAGTGATTACCAAATAATGATTCCAAGGATTTCCAAGAAAATCTAGAGATATTCAAAAAATTACAGATATTTACAATGAATTTTAATGATTCCATTAATTACCAAAAATTTCAAGAATTTCCAAATATTCCGGTGATTTCCTAGAGTTCCCATCAAATTTCCGAAAAATTCGCATGATTTTCAAATAATTTTAATGATTTTCAAGCAATTTTAAAGATTTCCAAGAATTCCAATGATTTACCCGGAATTTCAGTGATTTCCTAAAAATTCTAGAAATTTCCCAAGAATTCCAAACATTTCCAAAAAATTCTATTGCTTCCCAAAACTTCCAGTAATTTTCAAAAATTACAAAAATTTCAGAGATATTCAAGGAATTGCAGAACTTTACAAAGAATTCCAATGATTCTCGAAAATTCCAAGAATTCCAAAGATTTCCCCGGAATTCCATTGATTTCCTATGAATTCTAGAGATTTCCCAGGAATTCCAAAGATTTTCAAAAAATTCTAGTGATTCCCAAAACGTTCAATAATTTTCAAAAGTTACAATGATTTCCAACGAATTCCAGATATATTCAAGGATTTACAGAAATATGTAAAGAATTCCTATTATTTAAAAAGAATTTCAGTGATTCCTAAAAATTCAAAGAATTGCCAAATATTCCAATGATTTCCAAGAATTTCCATCAAATTTTCAAAGAATTCAAATTTCCAAGAATTACGGTGAATTTGAAAGAAATCCTTGATTTTCTAAGGATTTTCCTAACAATTAATTTTAAACTTTACCGTCAAGGAATATTAAAACGGATTTTTAATATAATTTTTTTTTGAAGCTCTGGGGGTGCACACTCTATTTTTTTATCAAATTGAAAATATGTTTTGATTTTGAAGACTCTTGATTTTAATTAAAAACCATCTTGCATTGCTGGACTTTTACTTGTTGCTGTAAATAATTTGGGTTCTGCTATAATTTATAACTTAATTCAAAAATTAAAATACATTAAAATTTATGTGCTTGCGTGTTTGATTATCTTTTAACAGCAAATCAGGTACTCTTTAAGATGATAGATAGGCAAATACGCACACACGCTAATTTTAGCGATCGGTTAACTTTTAACCCACATTTTATATGGTTTATTATCCGGCACCAATAAAATGTATGTGCGGATTACTCATAAAAATGTAGCATATAATTTTTACGATTCAGGAGTAGGTCCTGTTATTTGGCATTTTATTGCTTCGTCGAAGACTCCGAAGCAGAAAAACTCTTCCAGTCCATTTTTTTTCCATAAATTTAAAATTTTCTATTATCGAAAAATTATTATAAATTTGACCATCGCACCCGGCACGTGCTGTTTTTTAAAACTAATAACCTCATAAAGAACCCAAAAAGTATATTTTAATAAACTGTATAAAATTTTAAGCAAAACAAGTTGGTTATTTCAAAAATTAATTGCTTTGTGGTGTCTCTTATTAAACACTGTTTTGCCGAAGTTTTTCCTCGATATGCTGAAGTATTTGTATACCAATTTTGGAATCTATATTACTTTTGACCATATCCGGCGACATTATTAAGTACTGAAATTTCAACGAAGCAAGCGGCTCTTCGATTTTTATTTTGTTCATAAAATTCAGCATGTAAGTGTTATTATATCACGGATATTATTATATCTCAATTGAGATATCCATGATGAAGAACTTAATACAATTTTAACTATCCGATCAAAAAATCACTGAGCGACTTAAAAAATGTGCTAACTGTAAATATATAACTTTTGATTAAATAGGTAATTTGTGTACTAAAAATTGTCCGGTTGGAGATTAATAAAGTTTACGACAATTCAGGTGTCGAGACACCTGACTAGGCATCAGGCGGTCGGTGATTTTGATTCACCTCAAAGCGAGTTTTTTTTATACAGATTTTTTTTCATTTATTAATTTAAAAATAAAAATTTAAATAAATATACAAACTCGCTTACATTAATTAATTAAAATACTTAGAAAATTTATTTAAAACTTGTCGATTTATATTGATTTGACATTCAGCGGAATTTTTTACTGTCGTGTCGAATGTGCAGATATTTGAAAAATAAAAAACCTCGAGTATTCGCGCTTTTTCGTTTTTTAAAAAGATTTTGTTGTAGAGACACCGTCGCGCGTCGTGGCGATAAAAGATTTATTTTGCGCCTGCCCGTATTAAAATTCAAAAACAGCTTTGTTAATGCATTAGCATGAGTATTAATAAAATGTGCATTGATTAGCGGTCAAGTTTATAATGATTTATATATGCAGATTTACGTTGATGTGAATATCCAATGCTTTGGCGAGCAATGACCCTGCTGAACGATTAATCCGGGTGTCCATTTGAAATATAGAGCAGTTTTGAACCTTCAAAGTTCAACATTCCATTTCTGCAAATTTATAAATTGTTACGGTTATATTTTAAACAATTTTTTAATTTTTTCGATAAATCGATAAATAAATTATCGAAAACATTGCTAAACTGGTTTTAGTTTTTAAATTTAAGACATTTAATCATCATTAAGCACGCTAACAGTTAGCTCATTGATTGACATCCATTCATTGGTTTACATAGTTGGAATGTTTGTCCTTGCAAGGTCGAACTAACTTTATTGATAACGCGATCGATCGATCGAAATACATTTTCAAAAACTTAAACGTGCAATGTGTATATTGGCTCCCTCTCAAAATACATAATTTTGACTGAAACATGGTAAGTCATGTAAACGACCTTACGGAAGACGAAAAACAGGATTGTTGAGGTGATCTCTGGTGATTTTTAGCTATTACAAAACAAACTAAAAAAAAAAACTTCCTCGTCCTGAAATAAACTGCAGTTTCTTCCTATTGCAAATGAGCTGTATATGTCAGGTTATCAGATAAATCCAGCTTACCCGGAGTAATTCGTGGCTTATTCTACGTCCTTTAAGTTTATTTAATTCTGCAATGACACTGTTTATCACCTTGACCCCCAAAATTTATGCTGCAGTAATGATTTATATTGTGGTAACACTGACGCTAGATCGTCCGGGGATTTTTCATAAATTGCAAACTGGTTCCTAGAAAAGCATTGAATTATTGTTAAAATTATTTATCGTAGCACGCATAGTGGGTCTCTCGCTGTTTAAAAATAGACTTTTAATTTGAATTTTAAGTTTTAAAGTAATTTTAATGTCAGTAATAGCTCAATCTGTTGACGGTACGTGTAATTGCCTTCAGTAGCGACTGCACTTGATTAGTGCGGGCGGGGCCGCCCACAATTGAGTTCTAGCCGTGACACTACCATATTTATATAAAATAGGACTTTAAAGTTAATTAGTTATAGTAAAATTCAACTTCAAAAAAAGATCCCGTTTTTGATGATCACGTCACTAGAACTACAGCTGAAAGATGTCTAATGTTGTAAACTTCACACCAACGAATTCATTAAATTTTTTTACCTAAAAACATAAGGTGCGATTTAAAATTTTCAAGTTTCAGGGCCAGGGGGTCGGTCCCCCCACAAAGTAGGATTAGTTGTTACTTTTTATATTTTTTTATGTAATGCAACTTACCCCGTGTATTTGTGCCTAATGGATAAACTGGGGGTTAATTTCCAGGTAAATTTATGTCCACAAGACTTATAATTTCAAATATTTCTAAGAATTCAAACAATTTTTCAGGAATTGCAGTTATTTCTAAGCAATTCCAAAGATTTCCGAGTAATTCAAAATAATCTCAGTATTCCCAAAAATTCCAAGAATTTCCAAAGAATTTTAATGATTTCAAGTAATTTTAAGGATAACCAGAATTTCAACGATTTGCTTTGAATTCCCGTGATTTCCAAATAATTTTTGTGATTTTCAATAAAATCCTAGTGATTTCTAAAGAATTCTAGAAATTTACAAAGAATTCCAGTAATTTTCAAAAATTATAGTGATTACCAAAGAATTCCAAGAAATTCCGGAGTATTTAAAAGAGTTACAAAAATACAAAGATTTCAGTGATTTCCAAGAATTTCCATATATTCCGGTGATTTACTAGAGTCCCCATCAAATTTCCAAAGAATTTTAATGATTCTCAAGTAATTTTAATGATTTCAAAATGAATTTCAGTAATTTCCAAGAATTTACATCAAATTTCCAAAAAAGTTTAATGATTTTGTCAAGCAATTTTTAAGATTTTCAAGAATTCAAATGATTTATCCGGAATTCTAGTGATTTCCTAAGGATTCCAGTGATTTCTACGTAATTCTAGTGATTCCCAAAACTTTCTATATTTCCAAAAAAAATAACAATGATTTCTAAAGAATTCCCGAGATATTCAAGGAATTACAGAAACTTACAAAGAATCCTTATGATTTTAAAAAGAATTCCAGTGATTCCCAAAAATTTAAAGAATTTCCATCAAATTTTCAATCAATTTTAATGATTTTCTAGTAATTTTAAAGAATTCTAAAGATTTACCCTGAATTCAGCAATTTCCTAAGAATTCTAGTGATTTCCTAATAATTCTAGAAATTTCCCAGGAATTTTCAAGATTTCCATAAAATTGTAATGGTTACGATAACTTTTAATAATTTTCAAAACTTATAGTGATTTCCAAAAAATTCCAGAGATATCCAAGGAATTACAGAAATTTACAATGAATTTCTATGATTTATAAAATAATTACCAAATATTCCAGTGATTTCCATCAAATTTTCAAAGATTTCTATTGATTTGCAAGGAATTTTAAAATTTTCCAACAATTTCTCCGGAATTCCACTGATTTCCAAAGAATTTAAGTTATTTCCAAAGAATTCTAGTGATTGCCAAGGAATTCAAGAAATTTTCAAAGGATTCCAAAGATTTCCAAATATTCTAGTGATTTTCAAAAATTTCAATAATTACCAAGAATTACAGTGAATTTCAAAAAATTCCTAGAATTTCCAAAGTTTTTCTTATATATTCATGTGATTTTCAAGTAGTTCTAGAAATTTACAAGGAATTCCTAAAATTTCTAAAATATTTTAGTAATTCCCAAATAAATTTTTTCCAATAATTTTCAAACATTACAGTGATTTCTAAAGAATGCCAGAGATATTCAATAAAAAAGAATTAAAAGTCCCAAGAAATTCCAAAAATTCCAGCGATTTCCTATAGTTTACATCAAATTTTCAAAGAATTTTAGTGATTTTCAAGAAAAATAAAAGATTTCGAAGAATTTCAACATTTTCACCAAAATTGCAGTGATTTCGGAAGAATTTCCGTGATTTCCAAAGAAAATTCAAGTGATTCTCAAACATTCCAATAATTTCAGCGAATTTCGAAGAATCTCCAAGGAATTCCAAAGATTTCCAAAATATTCTCTCCAATTAGACTCCCTAAACTTCCTATAATTTTCAAAAATTCACGTGATTTTCTACACGTTCTATCAAATTTCCAAATAATTATAGTGATTTTCAAGTAAATTTAAAGATTTCCAAGAATTCCAACATTTTCCCCGAAATTGCAGAGATTTTGGTAGAATTTTAGTGATTTCCAAAGAATTCTAGAGATTTCCAAGGAATTCCAAAAATTCAAGTGATTCTCAAAACTTCCAATAATTTCGAAGAATTTCAGCGAATTTCAAAGAATTTCCAAGGAATTCC
Source organism: Cantharis lateralis (assembly GCA_963170105.1). Taxonomy (NCBI): domain Eukaryota; kingdom Metazoa; phylum Arthropoda; class Insecta; order Coleoptera; family Cantharidae; genus Cantharis; species Cantharis lateralis. The sequence goes on from OY720627.1 coordinate 4,332,532, forward strand.
AAAGATTTCTAGAATATTATCTCTAAATAGACTTCCAGAACTTCCTATAATTTTCAAAAATTACAGTGTTTCCAAGGAATGTCAGGGTTATTCAAGGAATTACAGAAATTTACAAAGAATTCAAATGATTTCAAAGAGAATTCAGGTGAATCTCAAAAATTCCTAGAATTTCCAAAATATCCAGTGATTTTCTAGAGTTTCCAACAAAAATTCTAGAGAATTTTAAAGATTTACAAAAAATTCCAATGGTGTTTAAGGAATTCAAACCATGGTACTTCATTTTTTTAGGATAATATTTACCCCATGAATATTTACAACTTATTTACACAACAACTGATTATTCCGTCAGATTTTAAATTGACATATTATGTATATTGCTTTTTAGTTTACAATGAAAGCGTCGATCGTATAGCGGAGAAAAAAATAATAGTACAATTTAAGATTTTGGCTCGCAAATACTCGTATGATTTTCAACGATTTTTTCGAGCCCTGCCTATACCCAATTTGCCTCCCTATTAATTGCTCCCCTATTGTAGTATGAGGGTATGTACTTTAATCATAATTATACAAATTTTTCTTATTTTTAATAATTAATTTATAATTTTTTCAAAAGAAGAAATAATTTTGATTCAATAATTTATTACCCTCCCCCGCCCCGTAGTTATATTTCTATTTGAATATACTTTTTGACTAAAGCTTAAATTTTGAATTTAAAAAATATTATTTTATATTAATTTAATTTTTGGAAAAACTGTAAATTTAAAAAGTAGATAATTATTACGATATATTTAAATTAAATGTGAAAAGAGGTAGTTTTTTGATGATAATTCACAGTTTAATATAACTGTTTTAAACACTGTTTTACCCCCCCCCCAGTAGTGTGTCAAATTTTTGAATATAAAACAAATTTGAATAAAAAACTCCTCCCACCCCGTCATAATTCATCAAGTTTATATATGTGATTTCAAAACTGGAAGGAGAAATACTCTTGAGTTCTAATCGAGATTGTGGAATATACTTTCAGCACATGATTACGCAGGTATTTGTTACAACAATGCTGTTACAATCAATAAACTCCTGGTACTTTTGATCGGTTGTCAACACAACATGTAATCCACCTTCAACTATCACTTTCGCCTGCTGCTACTGGAGCTAGTTTGGTTGCTAACGTTTAAATTTAATGAAACTGAAATTCTTCCAGTTCATTTACTGAACAAAAAAATGAATACTTTTTACGATAAATTTAATGAGACCTACAAATCACATTGCTACATTTTATTTGTTCCAGGATTCTTCTGCAGGATTAAATAAGAGATATTAAAATAAAATTATTTTAACTGTAAATTTAAATGCTAACAAATTTTAATCAAAAGGTGCTTCGAGATATTATATATTAAAGACATAAAAAGAAATATTAAAAATTAATGAAAACATAAAGCAGTAAAGGGGAGGCGAATAAAATTAAATTTGAAACGGTACCTTACCCGGAATTGTTTCGATCTTATTGGTTGATTTAAAATTATATGAAAATAGGATGAGAAAATTTATAAATAATCGATTAATTTTGTTGTTAAACTTGAACTAACACGGAAAAACATAGTAAACAAGCGACGAACCTCCCTTGTACATTTGAATAAATTTAAATAAGATTTAGGTTGTATATATAAAAATTTAAATTTTTAGGTAAACCGTTACTTGGTCCAAAAGTAACCCCAAAGATTTTTAATTTAATTAAGCGGTTTTATGTAATCGTTTTTTAATAAAAGCAATTTTATAGCGTAGATAGCATCGCATTATAAAAAAGTTTGTTCTACATATTAAGTATAATAATTTAGCAAATTAAACAACAAAACATTAATATTCTTAATCGTGTTATAGCTATAACAAGATCGAGATATCGTCAAGTGTCCTTAACATTCATTATATTGCTGGAGGCAACGCGATATAAAGTCTCGATTAAGTGTTAGGTTTGACAGAAATTGGTGTAACCAGAATACTGATTGTAACGTGCAAAAAATACATTTTCAAAAAATACGTGCACCAGTTTTTAAAACGGATTAAAAAAAATCGATGGGAATCTTACGCCAGACGAAAATTTTGGAAGTTGCCAGGGGCAGATCGACAACAACAACAATCGCCCTAAGGGTCAACCGTGTCGGTTAGTGACTCAAAAATTTTTAATTCCAAAAAACACGATTACCATAAAATCCGGATTTTATTTGGCTAGTCCGTTCCTGCAAGCAGCTGTAATTTTTTTAAACAAATGGAAATTAATTTTTAGCTTAATAATATTTGTTAATTAAATGACTATACAGGAGAGAAACTTCTGATCAATTTATTCTATTATTTATTGATAATAATGTAATGAATTAATTTACATAACAATATGCTAATTTTTCGACGGCCATTTTATTATTTTGTATTAAAATAAATTAATAAGATCTAACTTCCAAGTTATTGTTTCCCTTAGAGATTTTATGATTTTTTTCACCACTTGGTTCACTTTCAGATCGATACCGAAATCGATAATGATCACGTAGGTGATACGATTTTGGAATATTAATGAGCATTGGTATTGTTCCTAAATATGTAGAATGGAATTTCGGGAGCAATTTTTAAGCCTCTTAGGCTTAAAATAAGCAATTTAATCTTATTGCGTTGTGGACATTTTCGGGCATCCTTAAAAAAATTTTATGGTAACGTGGATTTAAATTTACTTAAAATTCTCTTTACATCCAAAAAGTTTCCGACCAAGCTCTTATAATTCAAGGCTCGAATTTACACCTTGTAAAATTGTAATTCAAATCAAATTGTGGCAAAAAAGAAAAAAATCGAAATTAACATAACACCTTTGTTGTCGCTCTAACGCTGGCAGTTTTCCGCAAAAGCAGAAACTTTTACTTTCTTGTTTTCACTTAATTTTCAATTTTGTTTAAATTAAACGAAATTTTATCGAATTTTTGAGGTGCGTGAAGGCGCGTGTGAAAGCACAGGTGATCGCGACTACAGGTACCGTTAATTGGTCCACCTGCTCCATGATGCAAAAAATGTTTAAGTCTTGGACGGCCCGTGCAAATCCTCATTATGATGCAAACTTAAGACCAACATCGGCTTACTCGCTTAGAGAGATGGGAAAGGAAAAGTGCATCCATCGGAGAGGCGATTTGCAAATTTTTTCGATTAAATTCAAGAAATATGGCGAGATAAATTTTATCGATGGAAGGAACCACAAAAAGTTTAATTTTTAAATTATTTTATTAGCACGAAGAATTTCAACGATGTGCGTTCAAAAGTAATATTCTTTTGCTTATCAGTAATTGGAATTCGCAAAACAAAAATTAAGTTACTTGACATTTCTTAATTATGTCCTAAAGGTAGTGGTTAATTAAATACATCTTAAACCAGTCCGCGGAAGTTTAGCCAAATTTAAACACAAGATCTAATTATATTTAACCTCATAAAATGAAGCAACGAGAATCTGCAATCAGCTCCAGGTGTAAGTCCAGGTGAGAGTCGTCGTCATCCAAATTATTCTCTGCATTTAATATCACTCATCAATTTTTACGTAATTAAGTTTTTTTTCTTGGATGAGCTTCGCAAATTTTCCGAAATTGGTTGTCTAAAATTTGGATCCTGGGAATTAGTTCGATCGAAGATTATCTAATTACTTTGTGTAGCCGTTTACGTAATACAACAATCAACCTGCTGTCAATCAATCGATTGTAAAGTTTAATGAGTAATTTAGTGTTCAATTGGAATGCTAATAACACGTGTAAGCAAATGTAATGAAGATTTACTATTGTACCCTGTCAATCATGATTAAAAATGGATTTCGTCTCCTTAATGACTTTTGATGAGACTTGCTCAACTATAAACCTTTTGAAATTTCTTCCTCCGACACAACATCAGAAGTTGATCAGCTACGTAACCTCGATAGTTTATTTTAAAAGAAGTGGGCGTAGGCTGATGCAGTTCAAAATTTTTTATTTGGGGTAAGCTACTTTTGCGCATAAATTAATTTCAGCATGAAAATTTGTCAATAGCTCCAAGAGCTCCAAAACCACAATAGCATCAAGAAGTTGTCTCTGAGAACTGGGAGGCAGTAGCTGCTTTTGCAAAATGTTATAGGAATCAAAGAAAAGATAAACATAATAATATAAGAGGTTCCGAAAAGACACAAAATTAAAAATCTCAGTTTGTTAGGTTAACAAAACCAACAAAATAATTGATTAAATTCCTGACCATTAATTATTCCAGCCCTATAGTAGCTTCTCCTGGTTACGCCACTGCTGAGTTAATTTTGTATTAATACACTGTATGAAAATCGTGCCTTTCTGTAAGGTACTTCCTCTGTAAATCACTTCCAATTGCTTAATTTTAAATTATCAACATAATAATTTAAAAGATACAGAAAACCGATGGCTCAGTGCGGCCTTCAGGCCGCACAACCTGGGCAATCGAGTTACGCACCTTTCAAACACTACGCAGTCAGGGTAAAAATAAACCTAGTATTAATTAAAATGTATTTAAAGAGCTTACGTAAAGAATTCTTTGGACTCCCATGTAAAAATTCGCAAACGTTTTGAAAAATCCGGAAAAGGTCGCTCACTGTATATAATATATTGTAATGGTTTTTTTTACAAAATCCATGTATTTGTATGATAATAATTTATTAAATTACCTAAACTCCCTAATTTAATATTAATACTTTGATCAAGCAAATTGATTTTAATGCTGATAATTTTTATTTAATTTTATCTCAATACAAATTAAATTGTGATTTGAGACAGTGGCGTAGCGTGCCTTAAATGATGTAGTAGATCATCATGTAATTCCAATCACCAAACATAATTTTTAAATTTTACAATGATTTCGAATAAATTTCAGTTATTCCCAAAATTTCTAAGAATTTTCGGGAATTTCTAAGAATTTTTGGGAATTAGGTGCAGTAATTTTCAAGAATTTTTAAAGAATTTTAATGATTTTCAAGTAATTTGAACTTTCAAGAATTCCACCGATTTCGCCGGAATTCAAGTGATTTCAAAAGAATTTCGGTGATTTCCAAGGAATTCTAGAAACTCCACAGAATTCCAAACATATCCAAAAAATTCTAGTGATTCCCAAAACTTCTAATAATTTTCAAGAATTACAGTAATTTCCAAGAATTTCCAAAGAATTTTAATGATTATTAAGTAATTTGAATTTTCAAGAATTCCAACGATTTCTCCGGAATTCCAGTGATTTCCTAATCTTTTAGTGATTTTAAAAACTTTCTGTGATATCACAAAAATTTTAGTGATTTCTAAGGAATTCTGGAAACTCCACAGAATTCCAAAAATATCCAAAAAATTCTAGTGATTCCCAGATATTCTCATAATTTTCAAAATTTACAGTGATTTCCAAAGAATTTCCAAGGAATTACAAAAATGTACAAAGATTTCTAATGATTTCATAAAGATTTCCAGTCATTCCCAGAAATTCCATGAATTGCAGTAATTTCCAAGAATTTCCAAAGAATTAAAATGATTTTCAATCAATTTGAATTTTAAAGATTCCAACGACTTCTCCGGAATTTCAGTGATTTCCAAAACATTTAGTGATTTTCAAAAATATCAGTGATTCACAAAGAATTTTAGTGATTTCCAAGGAATTCTAGAAACTTTTACGGAATTTCAAAGATATCCAAAAAATTATAGTGATTCCCAAAAATTCCAAGAATAACAGTGATTTACAAAGAATTCTAAGAACTTCCAAGAAATTACCAGAGATATTCAGGGAATCCCAAAAATGCACAAAGAATTCCAATGATTTCAAAAGAATTCCAAGAATTCCAGTAATTTCCAAGAATTTTAATGATTTTCAAATAACTTTAATTTTTAAGAATTCCACCGATCTACCCGGAATTCCAATGATTTCTAAAACTTTTGGTGTTTTCCAAAAAATTTAGTGAATTCATAAATAATTATAGTGATTTCCAAGGAGTTCTAGAAAATTCCAAGGAATTCCCAAAATTTCCAAACAATTCTAAAGAATTTTTATGATTTTCTAGAGAATGTTAAGAATTTCAATGATTTTCCAGGAATTTTAGTGATTCCCAAAAATTTCAATAATTTCCAAGAACTACAGTGATTTCCAAACCATATCCAAGGAATTCCAGAGATATTCAAGGAATTACAGAAATTTTCAAGGAATTCCAATGATATCTAAAAAATTCCGGCGATTCTCAAAAGTTCCAAAGTATTTCAAAGAATTTTTATGATTTTCAAGAGAATGTTAAGAATTTCAACAATTTTCCAGGAATTTTAGTGATTCCCAAAGATTCCGAATTCCAAGAACTTCAGTGATTTCCAAACAATTTCCAAGGAATTCCATTGATATCTAAAGAATTACAGTGATTTCCAAAAGTTCCAAAGAAATTTTATGATTTTCAAAGGTTTTTCAAGGAATTTCAACGATTTTCCAAAAATTAATATTTGAATACTTTAGTTTAGTAGGTGTTTAATTTAGTTGGATTTTGCAACTTAATTCTACAACAACTCATGCTTGATAAATTCCGTCTCCATTGGCTACCAGATTTATTTCATTTGGGTACTAAAAACTATACATTACTTCGATTCTTTAAATCTGTTTATGTAATTGTTTCAATGATGTCGTTTGCTCTGCTTCCTTCAGTTGCACTGCTGCAACTGGGATATATTTACCGAATTTTCTATGAAATTGTCTCAGTGCAGCCTTCAGTGCTGCCTTCAGGCCGCACAACCTGGACAGTCGAGTGCCACTCAAACACTAGGTAGTCATTAAAAAAAAATTTATAATGTGGAATCATATGAAAATTATTTTTCCATGCTTGCAAAGTTAATTTAAAGAGTTCGAAAGGAAAAGCGAAGATCTCCATAAAGATATCTCCATAAAGCTGTTCCCCCAGGTCTACAGAATTAAAGTTGATAGTAAAATTATAATTTGGATTTGAACAAAATCCTCAATAAAATTCTAAGGATAACTACAAAAAATTAGATGTTCATTTGTTTTGTGTTTAAGAGATCAATACCAGGGATTCAAACAAAAATTAAAGGAGTTTTCCAGAAGGTACCACCATTCCTCTGGCTGTAACAGTTTAAACGGTTTGAAAATTTGGTTTTTCGAACTAAAAACTTGCGGGATATGTTTTTTTGCTGTTGGAATTCCTGGTTGTGATTTTAAAAATTGTTATGTATTTATGTATATCAAACATGAGGCAACAAGTAGCCTGTAGCTGTTCTAAGCTCTTCTGGATTGATTTCTTTTTGCAAAATAAAATTGAAAGTCATGTTGAACATTTCCGAAACCGAAAGTTTGCTAGAAATAAATTTACCTTTAATGTAAAAGGTAAACTGATAAAAGAGACATCGTAAAATCTTTCGGATAAACAAATCGCTACGACAAATTTTATGTTGTATAATTAAGATTAAAAACGTAAGATTTCGATTATAATTTAGGCTGCCATGTTTGACAAAAATCGTTAAACGAACAAGACTTTATAGCCTCGTAACAGCAGACATAAAATATTTTAACTTAGTAATTTTGGAAAACCGTTTAATTCGAACATGTTTGCGTCAAATGGCCACGATTTGAGTTTGGCTTTTTTGTCGAAAAGTGTTACTGTTAGAAGAACAAGAATCAAATAGATTTATTAATATTTATTATTCAATACATGTGGTTTGCGTATAAAAGTAGTTTCATGTGTGGACCAATGAGGAACCAGAATTATACACCTGGTGTCTTCTTGCCACCTGCCTTAACAAAATTTCCATCACTAATCTATCTTTTTCTGAAATTTGTTGGCTTGAGCAAAATTTTCACCACACGCATTTCGATATATGCAACAATAATTATCAAATGACACAGATTATCAATTTTTTTCGCCACTAACTGTTTCTGCATACTTTTCATTTTTTTTTATCACACACCAACAGCGACTATTAGGACCTAATCTAATAATATTAATTTATCTTAATTTTTATTGGGAACCTGTTTATTTTGCATAAAGATTAAAGTTTATTTTATTAGCGTTTTAAATATTTAGAAGTTTCAAAGATTTATTGTATTTTTTCGAAGTAGTCCACAAGGTGCACGCTAAATCTTTTTCTGATTTTAGCAAACGTTTCCAAAATTAAATTATCTAATATGTAAATGTGTAACACAAAAAAGTAATTTTACGATACAAAATTAATCGCCTTCGTAACGCAGCAAATTGGCAACATTTTAATTAAATCGAAACAATGTCATAAAACAAGAAAATTTGTCGAATTTGTTTTCATATATTTTAGTGTAGTTTACAAAATCATAAATTTTGCGCCAATTTGTTAAAGTTTCAAATATAATTCAATCCGAGGCGGACAGAAACAATTTTATTGTTACAAAAATTAGATATTTTATGTTATTTCATTTGAATATACCAATCCGATAAGAGGATTCGTACATCAAGTCCCAAATTTGCATAGGCAACGAATCTTTCCAATGTCTACTGTTTTTTATGTAAAATCTTACCGCCGTCATGATCTTAAAATCTCCCACGTTGAAATTCGTCCGGGGAGATCTTAACATGCAAATTTGGGTTGGTTCATTGAAGAAACCGAACGTGGACATTGAAATGTCCATTGTAATGTATGTGAATTGGGTACTTGACGAAAACCAAGATCCTCGTTTCAAATCTGCTAGCTACCCTTCATTTCGTTCGCTTTCCATATGCTGATATACAAATTTTATTATTTTTAAAACGGAAACTTCAATTTATTGCAGTTACGTATCTCACAATTTATTGCCCAAGTTTTTTCAATCCAAACGAAAACACAATCTGGGAAATTCTCACGGAAGGAAGTAAACAAATTAACCCCCTCAAACAAACATAAACAATAACACGAATTGAGAGGAAGATAACAGCAAACACCCTCGCGATTATATAATGACATTTTTTCACAGCAGTGAAAATTAGTGTAACATCAGCTGTCCATAAAAGAGTAATAACAGGAAGTTCCACCACGCAATTGCCATTTATTGAAAGGATCGTTAATATTGTGGGAACGATATCGAGATTATTGTTAAAAATTACTCAATATAAGATCAAACCGCTTTTTACACAAATCTACAGAGACAATTATTTCCGTTAAAACAGCAGATAATTGCTGTCTCGTCCATAAAATCACCATAATCCTGCAGACCTATTTACTTCAATAGAACAGGTTTTATTAATTAACGTTTAACCTACAAATTTATTCAGATATTTAAAAAAAAAAAAGTTCAAAAAAACATGCGAATTTAAATTATTGGTAAAGAATTCTACTGAAGATACTCTGGGCGACATTGAGTAGGACCAGATAAAAATTAATAGCATGGCTCAATTTTTTTTTTCAATACGTAAAAAGAGAAAAACTTTAAATTTTCCGTCCGCCAGAACTTAACTTTTACGAAAATTTTCAACATCTGCCTCCAAAATTTTTAACCCAAGTTTAAAAATATACCAAACCGGATTGGGAACGTTTTATAAGATTATGTAATTAATGTAAACGGTCATTAACACATTAATTACCAAAAATAAATAATTTTAATGCTGGTTTTTCATTTTTATAAATAAATAAGTTTGATTGGCCTTCGATCGCCCTTATTCGGCTAATGAATTTCCGGCGACCCCTAGACAATATACAGGATGAAATTTAGAAAAATTCAACACCAAATTCGTTCGCGTTTGTATAATATAGCGGTTTTTTTTATTAAAGTGCAACATAACAAAAACACTTTCATTTTTTAAAATCTTTAAATAGCTTTAAAGCAGCTTGAGCTACTTTTTTTTTAATTGGATAAGCTAGTTTTTGTAAGCTGCTACTAACTGCAATTTACTGCAAATAAATATTTGTTTAAATGCCAAGCGTGCTAGAATTATTAATATTATATTTTTAGAGCGTTACCTAAAGCTGGGTTTATAGATGCAACCGATTTTTATAATAATAATAATTCTCATTGGCCCTACCACGACACAAAAGCCTTATTCACCTGATGGCTAATTAGGTTTTGGTTTTCACGTTGGCACATGAATACGAAATTGATTTTTCTCACCAATGCAATGTAGTCAAAATTTAAGTCTTACTCAGTCAAACACTATTAAAATAATCTCGTTAATCCAAATACGTTAATCTTATTACCACATATTCCAGAAAATTCCAAAGAATTCGAGATTTCCAGAGATTTGTAATTCAAAATTTCCAAACAATTACTATAATTTCTAATGAATTCCATTTATATTTCCCTGAATTGCTAATATTTCCATGGAATTCTAAAGAATTCCAGTGATTTCCAAGGTATTCCAATGATTTCCAAGGTATTCCCATGATTCCAATCCAATCATTCTAAAGAATTTCAAAAAATGCAATTAGAGGAATACTAGATATTTTCAAAGAATTCTCTTTATTTCCAAGGAATTCTAACGATTTACCAGGAATTTAAGTGATTTCCAAGAACTTTCAGAAATTTTTAAAGAATTCCAATTTAAGAGATTTCCAAAATTCCAGTGATTTCCTAAAAATTCTAGTGATTTTCAACGAATTCCAGTGATCCCTAAAAAATTCTAAAGATTTTCAAAAATTGCAATGATTTCCAAGAATTCCAATGAATTTTAAGGAATTCCAGAAAATTTCAATGAATTCAAAATATCCAAATATTTCTAATTCTAATGATTTTCAAAAAGTTGCAATAATTTCTAATGAATTCCAGCTAATTCCATGAATGGCAATTTATTCCAAGGCACTCTAAAGAATTCTAGTGATTTCCAAGGTATTCCAAAGATTTGCAATGAATTCCAGTGATTTCCATAGCATCCCAGTGATTTGCAACGAATTAAAATGATTTCGAAAAATTACCATAATTTCTAAAGAACTCAATTAAAGGAATTCTAAATATTTCCAAAGAATTCTATTGATTTTTAAAGTTTTTTTACAATTACAATTAAAGAGATTTCCAAAATTCCAATGATTCTCTAAGAATTCTAGTGATTTCCACTGAATTCCAATGATTCCTAAAGAATTGCAATGATTTTCAAAAAATTCCAGTGATTAAGAAATCAAATGTTTTCTAAGAAATTTCAAGAAATTGAAGAGAATTCCAGATTTCTAAAGCGTTTAAATTTCAAAGATTTCCAAACAATTAAAATAATTTTTAATGAATTTCAGAGATATAAATGAATTCCTAAGATTTGCAACGAATTCAAGTGATTTCCATAAAATCTCAATAATTTCCAACGAATTCAAAGATTTCAAAAAATTTCGAAAGAATTCCAAAGAATTCAGCTAAAGGAATTTTAAATATTTCCAAAGATTTCTATTAATATCCAAAAAATTCTATTGATTTACCAGCAAATTCTAAGAATTTTCAATGATTTCTAAAGAATTACAATTTAAGAGATTTTCAAAATTCTAATGATTTCCTAAGAATTCTAGTGATCTCCAATAAATTCCAGTGATTCCTAAAGAATTGCAATGATTTTCAAAAATTGCAATGATTTCCAAGAATTCCAATGATTTCTAAGATATTCCAAGAAATTGAAAAGAATTCCAGATTTCCAAAGCGTTTAAATTCTAAAGACTTCTGAACAATTACAATAATATCTAATGATTTCCAGAGATATCCATGAATTGCGAATATTTCCTAGAAATTCTAAAGAGTTCTAGTGATTTCCAAGGTATTCCAATAATTTGTAACGAATTCTAGTGATTTCCAAGGAATTTCAAAGATGTTTAAAAATTGCAATTTAAGGGATTTCCAAAATTCCAATGATTTTTTAAGAATTCTAGTGATGAATTTCAAAAATTGCAAAGATTTCATGAATTCCAATGATTTTATACGAAATTTCAAAAAATTCCAAAGAATTCGTAATTTCCAAAGATTTCTAATACTACATATTTCTAAATAATTATAATAATTTCTAATGAATTCCAGAGATTTCCATAAACTGTAAATATTTCCAAGGAATTCTAAAGAATTATAATAATTTCCAAATTATTGTACTGATTTAGATTGAATTGAATGATTTCGAACGAATTCCAATGATTACCATAGAATCCCAGTGATTTCCAACGAATTCAAATGATTTTCAAAAATTCCAATAATTTCTAAAGAATTCCATTAAAGGAATTTTAGATAATTTTTAAATATTCTATTGATTTCCAAAAAATTCCAACCATTTACCAGCAATTTCAGTGATTTTCAAGGAATTTCAGGGATTTCTAAAGAATTCCAATTTAAGAGATTACCAAAATTGCAACGATTACTAAAAAATTCTAGTGATTTCCAATGTTTTCCAGTGATTCCAAAAGAATTCTAAAGATTTTCAAAAATTACAAGGATATCCAAGAATTTCAATGATTTCTAAAGAATTCGAGTGATTTCCAAGTAATTTCAGAGATTTCCTAGGAATTCCAATGATTTCTAAGGAATTCCAGGAAATTCAAAAATTATAGCTTAAGATTTCTATTTCTAGGGATTTCCAAAGAATTACTATAATATCCAATGAATTCTAGAAATTTTCAAGTGTATTCCAATCATAATGTACTTCTAACACAACTTTCTTTCATGTTGTCCAACCGGGAGGTCTGGGGGTATGAAATATCTCAAGTACGCAATTTTTAAGCATTAAAACTCAAAAGTTTTTCAAAATATTGGTCTGTGATCATCTGTCGTCGAAACTTGTCAAAGATTTTATTGTTCTTCCACGTAGTGATTATAATTGATGGCTTTCTTAGCCAAATGATAATGACGATTCGTACGCTGCAATTTGCGTCGCGAAGGCGATATCAGGTTTAACATGCAAGAAGATCATCAGGATTGAAAATAGTCATAATAGTCATAAAGAAAATAGAGAAATTGGGCTACTGTGTCCACTTGGTTGTTGCAGATAATTTGGTTCACAAATGCCGGCTACCAAATTTGAATATTTACTTTCTCACGTATTAATAGGTATTACTTACGAAATTGAAAATTGATCTTTCATTGCTTGGTTCTTCGGTGACCATCAAAGAACAAATTAATTTTACAAGCATTAAAAAATGTAATATGTCTAATTATTACAGGATATCAAATAACATACAATTCAGTCAAGTGCACTAAAAATTTTAATTTAATTCTAACATTACAAAATTAAGAAGACTTTCGAATTATTACGAGAACTGATTCCTCTAATTATCAGTGTCTAATTTCAGAAGATTTAAAAAGTAAATCTGAGATATGGGATAATATTTTCCTTTATATTTGTTTGGTAATATCAAAATAAGATTTTGGACTTATACAAATATTGCAGGATAAAGAGCAGTAATTGGAATATTTTAGTGGTTAAATTCGTACTTACGCTACCTTGTCCATGTTCGTTCATGCTAAATACAAATAATTGGAATCTCAGCTTTTAAAATCAAGTTATTATTTTTATGGCAGCATAATCCTCATAACGGACAAGAAAATGATATAAACACGGTAATATTTTGATTTCACGTTCATTACACCATAAACAACTGCTTAACCTATGCTACAGTGAAATATTTTACGATGATATACTGGAATTGTAAGTCATGATCGAAAAACCGGAATCCGGAGCAGTAGCATATCATTATGATGTTGGGAGCTTATATTTTAAACTTTACGAAGAAAGTGTACATTACAAGCAATTTGCAATAAAGTATTTGGATTTTGTTTTTTCTTTTTTATATTAAAACACATAAAATTTTATGTTTATTACTTTTAGCGCTCAGCTAAGTAAACGAAGAACCACTGATAAACTTAAAAAGTAAATATTAAGATTATTAATTGATCCGATTTTATTCATTACATTACTCAAAATGCCATGGGTGTAATTTACAACGCTTAATTTCAATTACGACACGATAATTGCCATTTTCACGATTTAAAACAAGATACAAAACGCATTTAGCTTAAAGGAGCAGTTGTGTGGGTGATATGGGCAACTCGGGTAATATTTTATGTATCTGGGCTGTCCATCGTGAAGCCTGACTGGTTGATTTTTTGGCGGAATTAATTGAATCACGCGAAATGATACGTAGGTGCGAAGGGTTGGGGTTCGAACCTTTGCGATTGCCGAGAAAATTTGGAGTCGTTGATCTCGCGATAGCTTAAAAATTTTGTAAATTCAATAATACCTGGCGTCCTTCGTAGATTTTAAAAATTTGAAATTCAAATAGCGTTGACTTATTAGTCTTTTAGGCATGACTTACCTTTTTTTAGTATAAAATTACATATGCATTCCATGTCGGTTACGTTCTCTTTCTACGAACAATTGTAAATAACCTATAAACTTAATAGCACATAAAGACATAGACGTTTTTTTAAAAACGTGCAAATTTTTTTATGCTGGGAATTATGGAGTAGCAACAAGGTGCAAGAACAGTGAATAAGACATGAATTCTAAGGCACGCGTCCAGGCAGGTGCTGTATGGACCACCTGGAGTCGCATATGTCACCGGAGTTTTCAATTCAATAAAACCACAAATAGAAAATCTTGGCAAATTTATAAATTTTAATAAATTAACATTTACAATAAGTTTCGCCAATTCAAATTTTTATTTTACATCATAAAAGGAATATTAAGCAAGCTGTAATTATTGAAGATTAGAGAACCCAAAATTGAGATTTCAAAATTACCGCTTTGTAAAAGGTGTATTTAGGAAAACAATTAACCCTGTATAAAAACATGTCTCGGACTACAATAAAAATCATACTGCCGATCATTAGTTTGCGGTTTGAATTGTAGAAAATCATTAGACGAAACTATGTCGATCCTTAACGATGAGCAAGTGCTGGTGATGATCCGATCGGAGGGAAAAAAGTTTATGTACTTCAAGTTAATCGGTGTGACCAAGGATAACGCGAAGGAAGAGTAATGATGATTGCAGTACAAAGCCATTTGATCGGTTGATTGGCGTCTGCCTCATAAATGATTTCCTCTCCAAGTTAAAAAATAACCAGCAATTTCTTTTGCATAGCAGACGACCCGCAGACGAATAGACATAGTAACCTAGTACAGCGGATGAAGCTTGTAAAATCTATGTTCGATTATGTTGTCCACCAGTATGTGGGTACCTGTATAAGTCAAGGTCAAGAGCACATAGGCGACGTTCTCTTGCATAACTCTTCTCTTTGTCAATTCCAGCGCTATTCAACCCAAGAAGAAGACAGACAATGCATGTTTATATTTAATTCAGTGTTTGGCTTACAAAGATCGGTGACTTTTCAGGTGCTGCAAAACATGCGGGCGCCCCCACACTTCGTTGACGCCACTTTGTTCATGAATGTTTAATCGAGCTAATCGTGTAAAGAATTCGCTATTTTCTGTTACATGTTACCTTCATACTGATTTTTTGTTGTCGAATTTCGCCAACTCTTTACCGTGGGAAAATTGCTAGCTGGGATCTTCAGGTAAATCTTCAGGGTCCTTTATACTCACCCCAATTGAACTTACCACCAAAGAAGAACGACCTTCATCCACCTACTGAAATGTCACATTGACCTACAAATACCAGCATCGTGATTGATGGTTATCAGCATTATAAATGACACTTTTGCACATCCAACAACTTATATTTCTATAAAACTGGAAGATTTCCAGATAAAAGCCAGCGTGACATAGAAGGGTAAGATGAAGTTGCAGGACATCATTCAAATTTTGAGCTAAGTGCTAACGGTAATAAATTTCGGGAGTTTGCTCCGAGCAACCGCAATTTAGATACTACAAAGCTCAGCAGTAATTACACACTTAATTTTAATTGCGAGTAAAGGAAATAAATTAAAAAATCGATAACCCTTAATGGATATTGACAAGTCATCCATTTATTTCATTTCAAACAACCACAACTCATTTTTAACAATGAAGCTTTTCGGCAACAGGAAGGATCGGATCCTTTAACCAGAACTAAATTTATTATGTATCTACAAAAATTTCATGTTGCACCAGTACTTAAAATTGTACGCATATGGTAATTACCTAGTTCGTAATAATAATTATACGGCTACTTGCACAAATTGCATCTTACATGCAGTTGGTACAAAAGCAAAAAATATTACATCAAATTATCACAATGTACCAAGTACACTTAACATTTTCAGTAAATTGTTAAATTAAGATAATTTTGCGCTGGAAACTTTTGGATCAATTTTTATGTGATCTCAAATTTTCAATTTGCAACTCGCTAACGCTCGTTCGTCTTATTATGGAATATCCCAGTTATTTAAATGAAATTGTAAAATTGGCTAAAAAAACTGTATAATCGGCCAGCGGCGGATCTACATTAGCACTAATGAAGCAAAAGCCTGAGGCTCTTGATGTAACAAATGCCCCATTATTATAAATAACTGTTTTACGACGAATTTTAGAAAATTTGAGGAGAAGAACCGCTTTCCCTGGTACTGGCAAGTCAATAATTTCCATATTCCAGGTATTGTATACAATATCAGCATTTAAGCCCAAAAAAGATTTAAGCTTCTCAAGAGAGAAGGAGAGAGAAAACAGAGAGAGCAATCTGAATTATCCAATGATGTAATAACCACTTTCGTTAAGGTGTTCCAGAAGGCTATCCACTGCAAAATCCAACAAAAATGAGCGGGAACACTCGAGGGTATTCCATACCCCCCAGACCCCCCGGTTTAACAGATTTGTTCGTATTTTAAGGGCTACTTCTCTAATAACAGTTTAAGTTAAGGCTGACCTGGGCTCATAACCATTTATTTTGGGGGCTTTTATGAGTGAAATCAAATCCGTACTATGGTTATATCTAACCTATATATTTTATTGCGTTAGATTAACTGAAAATTATCAACAAAACATCTTGATTTTGATTTCATGGCGTTATATTAGGGAACATTGTGGTTTAAGGGTTGGTGTCAGAACCTTACACGTTTCCAACAAGTGTATGGCACTAAAATTTTTAGTAATATTCACCGATTAACACTAGGGCAGCTCTGCTAACAAGGCCTACTCTTATCTCCTCGGGCTAACTCCTAGTTACAGCTAACGAAACTAGCGTTTTCGGCAAGCAACCAGACTGGAAGGTAAAGGATCAAGATGAATGATTAAAATGAGTACAGAAGAAACTTGACATATTAGTGGCGGCTGGTATGGGAAGGACGATGGAGCGCCACCCTCCCCAAAACAGAATCAGCTGTAAATAATATTTTTATATGCTTCTAATTTTTTTAAATTTTATTATAGGGTTACCGTCGATCTTTTACGCTTCTTTCCTTCAAAAGTACGGTAGAAAACCTTCAAATATTCTGAAAGAGCAAGGTTTAAGCTTTCTTATGAGGCGAGGATAAATAAAATCGACTCAACGGTTACTTCACAATTTAATTTTGAAACTAGGCTTTTTTATGAAAATTTTACTAGTTTAAGTTTATGTTATTTTAAAAATATCATTCAATTGCCGGTACGTGTACGCTACATGGGTAGTAGAAATCTTAATTTAGGTGGGGATAGGGCATGTTCATTCTAATGCATGCAGTTACAGTGCAAACATCTTTCGAGTTCCTGCATTTTCGAGTGAATTGAAATAATTTTCAATCCTCGAGGGGCTCCGGGTGGTTTTCCCGACCCCTGGCATTGGTAAATCTCGGATCCCAGCATTCGAATTTTGTCCTTTTTTGAGTTCTGTCGCTCCCCGGGGATGCGGGGATGCCTTTTGACAAAGGCAACAACGGCAAATCTCGGATTCATCACCTTTGAAATTGTAATTTTTGAAAAACTACTGGATATTCCGTTAGTTTTATTATTTACATTTACTATATAGACCATTAGCTACCACTCAGTGCAAAACTTTAGGCGAAATTCGAAAGCGTAGAACATCGACAGTCCCCGTTTTACTTTGGCCGGGTTCAAACCCCATTAAACAAGAGTTGTGCCTAAAAGTTACACAATTATTCAATATTTCTGTACAATATTGCGTTAAAAAAATGTCAACGTGTGGGTCAGTAATTTTTAGCAGATAAACAACCCAATTTCTGTAATTTTCAGTTACATAATTTGTGGAAAAAAATATCCCAATAATGAATTTAAAATCTGCACAAAAATCGTGTAGTTTTTTAAAACAATGGATTAAAAAATGCACAATTTGTACAATTTGAAATGCAACATTGTGTAGATTTTACCTTTAATGGTAAAACATTAATGTGGCCCTGACCCATATTTTTTTTATATTCTCTATATAAACCTCGCCTGTGCATTGGGCCATTTTTCAATAAATTAAATACAATTAAAAATTAAATAAATAAATTTAGAAAAATGAAGTTTTCTGTAATTTTTTAACATTTTGGACGATAAATCCACATTTTAACAGGTAATCTTCCCATAAAACGAGCTATTAGTTATTTTATAGTTTGCCGAGTTAATGTTTAAAAAATACTTAATAACCACTTTGTTAATCTAAACCACTAAAAAATTAAGACGTTAAGCTCAATAAAAGTTAAGATATTTTTAAAAATCATAAAAGCGGCGCTTTTTGATTATGGATCCTTTACTTAAATTAATCAAAACGGCTTAAAGCAGATAAAAATAATTATAAATCGAAAGTTGTGATTTGATTACTTAATAAATTTTATTATCGACGAGCTTTTCATTTAAATTTTAGCGGCACCAACAAAAAAATCAAAGCCAATCACGCGCGGTGATTCTTTTCAAATGATCATAATAGCATGAAAGAATATGGAACGCATTATGATAATCTTAAATTTTAGGTGTAGTAAAAGGATTGAGTAGAACAAATTTTACATTTTAAGTTTTTGTAGTGAATACATTTTTGTACACAAAGCCCAAAACCTCTTTTCCGGTCCGGATTAATCTGACAGATTCAAGTACCACCAAACATGACCATGAATTGGTCCGGTGAAACTAAGAATGGAAGGATTTTCGAGATTATGTTTAGAAAAGCAGATCATTTTAGATATTATGACTATTAGAATCACATCAAAAAATTTATTACATGTTTTCAAAATTTTGAAATTTTACCTGAGGAGGTAAAATTATTTGAATATTTTGGATTACTTGATTTCGTCAATTATAAATATTTTATGATTGGTGCAGAATACAAGGTGCAATTGAAACGCAGGCGTTGTCCTTCAAACCGCTACAATCGAAAATAGCATATTAAATTATTTTATCCATTTTTGGAATTTGGAACATTAAAAAAATTATGCCGAGCGCTAGTGACTGGGTTCTTCTTGAGTAATTAGATACAAAATAATTTTTTCTACCCGTTAGTTAACAACCTCTGTCGTTGCGGTACAATTTTGTTCAAAATTCTTCCTGTTGGGCCAACTGACCAATATTTCCAATATTTGACCATATAAATGACCAATATTTCGAAAGATCACCAGCAGCGCATTTTATTTTCTACTGTCGTCATGGAAAGCTGCTTGTAATTTTTCCGAACAAAATAATTTTGGTCTAATTCGGTAAATCTGCTTACTTTCACATCTGTGACTGCAGGCGACTGAAAAACACCGAAGTGTAATAATTCTGAAAGGATTACACTTGATTAGTAAGCAATAGTGCCCGCTAAACACCTTAAGTGTTAAAATTGTGTGGTCTCGAAAAAATCGGCACTTTTTGTAATATTTTGCCCAAAATCGATTCAAGTAAGCGTGACCACTAAACCCATTAAAGGTAAAAGTTTAGAAAAACGTCATTCCTACCACGTGGGGCACCCTACAATTTGTTACAATAAAATTTCGGTTAGGTTGCAGTAACTTTCATTAAATGCGATTACGTAACTATGGCTAATCCGTTGGATAAATACAAATACAGGGAAGAATTGGACATGCAATCCGATTAAGTGTGGTGCAAAGAAAGAACGGATTTGGGGCAAATGAATGCTTTTTTGACATGTGCGGTTGACAAGCTTCCTACCCTTATAACGTAAACAAACAGCGAGGAAGACTGTTTAATTATTGAATTGCAGTTTTCGTATTAAAATTTTGTCCTATTACGTGTATGCAGTGGCAGGTGATGGGCCAAAAGACGAAAGAAATGTGATATTTTAATTGTGGATTTTATGTAGGTCACAGCTGTTTTTTGCAAAATATTCTCAAATGTTAAACCAGATTACCATCTTTGGATTGCTTTTCAGTTTTCGATAAAAATGGCAAGTTATCCTCAAAATGTTTACTTTCAAATTAGCAACTTGACAATAAAATTTTAAAATTTTATGGTGTGAAACAGCTAATTGCTTCATAGATTATATCTAAATTGTGCTGCTTGTTTATTTGTTTAACTATTTTATTATGTGCTTTATCAAACAATGTATACGTGTAAAAACGTTTATTGTGTGGTCTGGCAATAAAAAATGGTTACTTTTACATTGAAAGCTTTTAACATTTTTCATTTCATTAACAAAAGTTGGCGTGAAAGGACAAAATTTTCTAACTGTAAACAAGTTTTTATTTTTTTCGGTGTAGCTTTGATTAATTCGCTCAAATCAGTAGATTTTTCTGCAGGTGGGCGCTGCATATAGAAACGCTAAGTGTTTGATATTAGTAGATAAAAATAGGATTTCCACGTACTTTCAATGCCTCGTAAAGAAAAGATAAGCCGAACAAAACCATCATACATCTTCCATTTTCAATTCGGTGGGATCAAACGGCGGCAGTTAAAATTTTAATTAAAACTCTTTTATAAGAACAAATCCAGATAAGTATGCAGTATAAATAGTACATTTTAATTAAATACATCGACTGAAATAGAACTTAAGGCATTTCTAAGGTGAGCTTGTTCCCCAGCTAAAAATCTTTTTATGTTTTACGATTTTTTACTATTCACACCCCCTAATAACCACGTTGCATTCGCTGCAGCATACCATATCAACACCTTTGACATGAATATTGAGAGCCTTAAAGGGAAATATTTTAACATCGTCGTAATATTTAATAATACAGTTGTTGTCGGAGTTAAAATATAGTGCGGTGTGTTACCAGTCAACAAAACAAAGGCTGTAAATCAATGAAGAAATGAAGAACTGAGATACCAAAACTGTTTTGTTCCCTTCAAACCATACGTTTTGGTTTGGTTTCATTCGTCTGGTGCATGCTTCCTTCTATACTCGCTCTATTATATCTTCTATTCCGTTCTTGTATTCTTCTTCTTCGTAAAAACTTTGGGTGGGTAAAACTTTTGAGAACCGCATATACTTAAAAACGCTGAAAGTGTGAAATAAACTTTAATATAAGACAAAGAGTCCACCTGGTCTTTATGTTTAAATTATGACTTTTTTCCAATTGGTTCTATTAGTTTTTAATTTTAACGAACAAAAAACTAAAATGTAGAGAAGCATAAACGTTACAACTTAATAACGAACTTGTTAGCAATATAATAAATTGGAACAATAATTTTATACGTTTAAATGAAAATAAACACTATAAACCTGGATGACATATAGCAAGAACCGTCTTATTAACACACGTACGCCTACAAAACCCTAGGCATTTTAAAATATTAAAATCAACATTAACATTATTTGTTGTTATTTTATATTTCATTTTAATTCGCCTCTGGTTATTAATTTTGCACGATCCCCATAAATATTGCAACTCTTATCTTCTTCACTTGTTCGCTCCTACAAGTAGGTATATGATTTTTAATTAATTTATTGTTTTTGCAGGGTCGGGGATGTTGGGAATAGTCGGGGAAAAATGGAATGACGCAATTTTGTGAAAACTACATCTGCTGAAGCTACCTGAATGAGCACCATCTGCATTTTTGACCAAAAATATAGTATTTCTTTCAATCGTACAGTCAATCCTTTATTTACACCCACGCACACACAGCTTGTGCCTTACATCTGTCCAATATTTGTTTACCCCTCACGTGCTATTTACTTCCAATTTTTGATAAGATGCGTAGGTGTCGATACTGCAAGACCAATTATTATCTAAAACCGTTAAACTGAAGCACCGTTGAATAGTTCCGCCATTCATAAAATTTAAAACCCCAAACCATGGAGGAAAATGCAAAAAAAATTATAAAAGTATTAGGACGAAATTCAGTAATTTGTGTCATTTTGGTAACTGCCATCTAACATATCATTTAGATAATCTGACCACATTAAACGTAATTTTTCCTAAATGTTGCGTGTTCTTAAAAAACCATCAAACATTTAGTTTTTGTTGACAAAGCCTTGCAAAATGTGGGGTGAGGAATGAAGTGGTTTATAAAAATTATATAGGGCGCGGATATTTGGGGACACACGCAGTGCAGTAGTAGGTAATGGAATTATTTACTGTTATTTCAAATTATCTTCACTTTCTTAAATTTTTGAGTGGTAATTAATAACCGTGGAAACATAACAGGTACTTTATGGTTTATTTACGGTATAAAAATATTTAAAGCTAAATTAATGCCACAATTTATTACGACTCTCCATTACACAAACGAAAGCGAAACACTACTTGTACACATAATTGTTAATAATAAGTCTTAGTGTTTGCATATATACGACAAACGTTTACTAAAGCAAAATTTACATTAGTCAAACTTAATGATCCTGAACACGGGATTCAAATTTGGTGCTTAAAATTATAATTTAAATAATATTTTCATTTGTCTTCGAGTAAGTACTTAACGTACTTGCTTGTTTTTAATCTTAGTTTATTAATTTTTTGTTCTGTTTGTTGCGCACACACATCAATTTTCGTTGCCGAGATTAAATATTCTATTCTATAAACAGGTAAGATTTCTTCAGTTTCTTCCCATAGCTAGGTAATACATTCAAGTCTGTACAACGACAGCCCACTGGACTGACTTCAAAGTTTTTCTAGAAAATTTTTTTTAAATAACAATGTTATTTATCAATAAGATAATAATAAGAAAATAACATTGTGTTGTAACAAAAACTGCCCAGTATTCCTTCAAAAAAATTCGGGATTCTTTGGACTTACAATTCTTCAGAATTTACTTGGAAATCCTTGAAATTCACTGGAATTCCTTGGAAAGCATTGAATTTCTTTGGAAATATCTGCAATATTATGTACTTTGTAAATCTCCAGAATTCCCTGAATATGTATATAATTTGTTAAAAATATTTTGAATTTTTCAGAATAAGTTGAAATTTCTTTGAAATTCCCGACATCCATTATTCTTTGGAATTTTCTTAGAAACATCTGTAAATCTTTAGAAACTTCTGGAATTTTCTTGAAAACCCTTAGAACTATTTGGAATTTCTTGTATATTACTACAATTCATTGAAAACCACAAGAATTCCTTAAAATTTTCTACAATTTTTTGGAAATTGTTAGGATTCTTTGGAAATACTTAGAATTCTTTTGAAATTTCTGATATATA
Organism: Cantharis lateralis; assembly: GCA_963170105.1. Taxonomy (NCBI): domain Eukaryota; kingdom Metazoa; phylum Arthropoda; class Insecta; order Coleoptera; family Cantharidae; genus Cantharis; species Cantharis lateralis. The sequence continues at coordinate 4,355,882 of OY720627.1, forward strand.
TTAGACGTGTTTAGAATTTTCTTGGATAAGACTTCAATTTTTTAGAATTCTCTGCAATTCCTGGGAAATCACTGGAGTTCTTGAAAAGCCCTGAATTTCCTCAGAAAATCTTACAAATTTTTTAGAATTCCTTATAAATTCTTTAGAATTTGCTAGAAAGAAATCCATGAAGATTTATTGAAATATCTTGAATCCATCTGACTTACCTGAATTTAGAATTTCCTTAGAAATGTTGGAAATTCTTTGAAAATCTAGGGAATGCTTTGGAAATGATCGAATTTTCTTGAAAAGCCTTTAATTTTTTGGAATTCCTTTAAAATCTCTACAATTCTTTGGAAATCGTTGGAATCCTTTGGAAATCGTTAGAAATAATTTGAATTCTTTGGAAATAATTGGAATTCTTTTGAAATTCCTGATATGTATTGAACATTCTCGGAATTTCTTGGATACAACTGCAAATTTTTGGAATCCTCTGCAAGTCAAATCACTGGAGTTTTTTTGAAATCTCTGAAATTTCTTAGAAATTCATTAGAATTCGCTAGAAAGAAATCCATGGAGGTTCATCGAAATATCTGGAATCCGTAGAATCCTTTGGAAATAATCGAACGAATCATTATAATTCGTTGGAAAATACTGGAGTTCTTTGGAAATATTTGCAATATATTGTAAATCTCCATATATCTTCAAAATTGTTTACAACTCTTTGAAAATTTAAACATTTAAAATTTTTTGAAGTCCTATTCAAGTTCTCTTGAAAATCTTTGAAATGTTTTCTAAACCTCTAGAATTCATAGGAAATTACTGGAATTTCTTAGAAAACACTGAATTTCATTGTGAACTGAATTTATGTTTTTCAAAAAAAAAACAATTTATTAAAAATGTTTATTAATTCTTTTAAAATCCTAATAATTTTTTAGAAGTTTCTTAGATTCATTTTTAATTCTTTGGAAACCGCTGGAATTCAAAGGTTTCCACTGGAGTTCTTTGGAAATCTTTGGAATTTGTTATAAATTCTTAGAAATCTTTAGAAGTTCTTTAGAATTCCTTATACTCTTTAGAATTGGTTAGAATCGGAATCCATCGATTTTTATCGAAATATCTGGAATTACGTTGAAATTACGTGTGTTTAAAATTTTCTCGAAAATATCGCAAATTCTTTGAAAATCTTTGGAATTCTTTGGAAATCCTTGGAATTCTTTGAAATTTCTTATATTTCACTAAAATTCATTGGGAATCACGAGGATTCGCTTAAAAACATTAGGATTCTTAGGAAATATCTGCAATACTTTGTAAATTTCACCTATTCCTTATCCCTAGATCCCTAGAATTTCATGAAATATTTTAAAAACTGCTGATATTCATTGGACTTGTTTTGAATTTTCGTGGAAGCAGCTGAAATATTTTGGAAATCTATGGAGTTCATTTTTTAGAATTTGTTAGAATGGAATCCAAGGAGTTTTATTAAAATTCTAGATTGCTCAGGTTGTGCGGCCTGAAGGCCGCACTGACTAATCATTCTCCTGTAACTTCTAATTTTTTTTCAGGTTGTTGATGTAACATGAATCAATCAGAGGTGCGTCGGGGGATGGATAGAAATGGAGTATTATAATTATTACTAATCAGGAATCCGCCGCACCTACCTGCATTTAGGATGTTCTTAAAAATTACTGAAATTCTTTTAAAATACCAGAAATTTTACAAGAAGCTTATAGAAACTTCTGTAATTTTTGAAAATTTCTAGAATTCTTTGAAACTTCATGAAAATCTCTAGAATTTCTCGGAAATTTTTGAATATTTTTGGAAATCCTTACATATTTATCCCTTGGATTTTGGTGTTGAGATGACAAGTAATATTGTCTTGCGTAATCTACGCGGAATTGAATTGCGCGGTTGATTTCGTGTCTTGTTTCTGGCCTTTCCGGCTCCGTCTAGTGTTTTTTCCAAGCAGTAAATATACCCAAATCTTTTGGAAATTTTTGAAATTCATGAAAATCCTTGAAAATCTCTAGAATTGTTTGTAATACTCGGGAATTAGAAATCTTTGGAAATCAGAAGAATTCCTTGGAAATCAATGGAATTTCATAGAATTACCTGGAATTCTTTGGAAAAATCCTTGAAAATCTCTAGAATTGTTTGTAATTCTCGAGAATTAGAAATCTTTGAAAATCAAAATAGTTCTTTGGCAATCAATGGAATTTCTTGGAATTACCTGGAATTCTTTAGAAATCATTGCAATTCCTTGAATTCCTTGACAACATCCTTGCAAATCTCTAGAATTGTTTGTAAATCTCGGGAATTAGATATCTTTGAAAATCAAAAGAATTCTTTGGAAATCAATGGAATTTCTTGGAATTACCTGAAATTCTTTAGAAATCATGGGGATTCATTGAATTCCTTGAAAAAATCTTTAAAAATCTCTAGGATTGTTTGCAAATTTCAGGAATTACCTTGGAAATCAATGGAATTTCTTGGAAATACCTGGAATTCTTTAGAAATCATTTGAATTCCTTGAAAATCACTGGAATTCATTGGAAATTACTAGAACCACTAGAACTCTTAAGAAATCATTGAAATTTTTGGAAATTTCTCAAATTATAATTTTTGGAAATTTCTAGATTTCCTTGGAAATCACTGGAATTCTTAGTAATCATTGGAATTATTTGAAAATCACTGGAATTCTGAGAAAATCACTAAAATTCTTAAAAATCATTGGAATTTTTGGAAATCTCTTAAATTAGAATTTCTTGGAAATATCTGGAAATCTTCAGGAATTTCTTGGAAATCTTTGGAATTCGGAATCTTTGTATATAAATTTATCTGGAAATTTACTCCCTGGTTTTTTCCGTTCAAAGGCTCTCGACACTTCTTTGCAAAAACAGGAAAAACACAAGATTGTCATGTTAATCTTAATTTAAATTTTTTTAAAAAGGCCTACACTGTGCATCCTACAAAAATATTTCATCTTGTAAAATATCAGGACACTGTAACTTGCAGGCTAGTTTTTTATGTAATATAAGAAAGAATGTCAGATTGATTGGAATACCAAATTAAACAAATATAATCTGCTTTGCTGACGTTTCGAAAAATCTATTTCTACATTTTCAAGACTATAAAAGAAAATAACAACTGAGCCTTACAAGAATTTGGACCAAATAAGATACAAACATTAGAATTACGTAAAACAAGAACAAATGCTGTTCTAAATTTTTAATAATCTTTCATCGTTATTCCAGAAAGCTGGGTTGGGTCATATTTGAAAAACTTACTAATTTAATATTTTATGGTTCAATCACCATTTTATAGCATTCCGCAACCACATCCATGGAACTTTTAAACGTTTATGCAGAATCGAAAGCTTCAGACCCCGTTTCCAAGTTTTTTTTAACTAATCTCATATTCTCCCAATGGGCATTTGAGTTATAAAATTACGTAGATGTTATCATCAATGTTGCTGGTTACGTAATAAGCACATTATTTAATGATTGGATTGCATCAAATATCCGAAGTTAAGGGTGCGTTTCTTAGGGGCATTAGAACTGGTAGACAATCGAAAGTACAGGTGTTTTTGGAGAATCTTAAAATGTTCAGGTGGATATCAAGGTCACGTGGACTATCAAACTTCTTCCTTGCTCTGCCGATGAGCATCGTGACATATCTAGTTTACGCATTTGCAGCTATAAAGATGACAAAAAGATAATTACCGGCCTTTCAAATTCCTGAAAATTTAATTACCTCCACACTGACACTTAAATTAAATACAAAAATGACTTTGGTGAAAGTTGATAATCAAAAATTTTAATTCTTTCGAGTGATAAATTAAATTCAGAATTCCAATGCATTTTTTATTTATCTCTCGTTTCCTTGTTATTTGAGATGGCGCAGAAAATAGGTCCACAGATTTATTATAATGAAATGATTAAAAATCGACAAATTAGCAGTCAAATTCACCTGCTTGAGTTCACCAAACGGGGCCGTTGACTCGATAGGTGCATTATACAAAAACTCGAATAAAAAATGTTACTTCTAACCGTTTCTGCATTTCTACCTTACTACTTTCATTCATTATCCATACGTCTTCGAGAGGAGGTTATGAAGTTGTAGGAAAAGTTTCAAAGCTTCTTCCACGTGTTTTGTTGGTCTTTTTTGGGATTTTGCTTTTCGAAATATAATTCCTAATATTTTGTAAAAACGTGTACCTTTGAATTCGGCGTGTGCACAACACAATTCTTTGTGCGTAAAACGGCATGCAGAGATTAGTACAAAAAAGATTCAAGTTTCTAGATAATTAAGTTAAAACCGGACTGCAGCCGTCAGTAGCAACGATCTGTATACAATAAACAAGCGAACAAAACGCGATGATCCAGGTTTTTGCAGAAAATAGAACTTTGGGGCCATTTATCTGTCAATTAGCTTTGAACGATGTAAAAATGTTGCAAACCCTTTCCGTCTATCAATTTGCAAAAATCTCACTTCCATTAGGCTTGGCTTTAGATGTTAAGGAGCTTACGCGATTGGAAATAATGTAAACTTGGAAGTTAATGAAAATGAGAATTATGGAACTTTCTAGACACCCAAAGAAGTTTTAAGTAAAACAAATTAGTTTTATAGCATTGATAAAATCGTTACCTAGAAATGGTAACCCGATCCGATGTTGTTACTGTTAAGCTCCTTCTCCATTCATAGCGCAGTTCCATTTTGCTACATCATGCAAGGAGAGGAATTACCTATTGGAAATATTAATTTCTTTATCTTTTATTGGCAAAATTGAAAGGAAAAGTATTGCGGTTTGATTTTGCATCTGCTTTACATGTACCCTTTGGGTACCTGACCGGAACATCTGCATTTTTGCTTAGAATCATACAGAATGTATCGCTTTCAAATTCGCCACTCAATCCTTTTATTTACACCCACACTCGCAGCTTGCCCCATGCATCTGTTCCCTGTTTACCCTTAGCCCCTGTTTTCTTTTTCTGATAAGATGCGTAGGAGTTTTGATTAAAACCACCATTCATTTCGAGCTTTTTGATCTACCGCACCTTTGGCTTCAAATCGAAAATTTGTTGTACTGATACCTCAATTAATTTGCATATTCGTTTAAGATAGCAATTAAGACTTCTTTTGGAAGCAGTAATTTGTTAGACAAGTAAGAAGCATAATTCACCGTGATCGTTTCTCGATAACATCGGCCATTAAGGATGTCGTTTTGGTCTATCGCCAGGAATAAATATCGTTGGTGGCTTTTATCACAAAATTTATGTGCGTTGGAGGCAAATAAGATGCGCCCAAAGAAACATTTTTGGCAATATGTAAATAGATGATGGGGTTGGTCAACCTGGCGCCGCTCTTCAATCAAAATGACGTGAGTCAACAATCTCAAGTACAATCTTGTTTACAACCTACCTGCCAACAATGGCAGTTACTCTATTTGCAAAATTCACACTTCACTGCAAATAAACCCAAAAATCACAAGTGGTCGGTATATTTGTAATTTAAATAAGCTCTTTGATATCATCTTACCAGTATTCTTTGAGGTTTCTCCAAGTGGACATTGTGCAATTCACACGTGAGTTATTGTGTTAAATATTCTAATGACCGTGCTTAGTGCTTCTCCAAAGCTACCATGCCTTTAGAAAATTGCGTCTTCTCTATTGACGCAATTTTCAGGTAAAATTCTTAACTTTGAATTATTCGACCGTGAAACTCTTGACTTTAGGTAAGCATTGCGCCATTGTCGATAAGAAATCCTTTTAAGCAAAGCATTGTCAGATTTGTACTACTCGATGAGCGCAAAGGGTTGGAAAATTAGCCCAATGAATTGGAAAGGCTAATAACTCTTGTTCGGTCAAGGAAGAATTCCGTATCTTAAAATGTAAAAAAACGAGTATCGGTGTTATTTCTTGTTATGATAGTAGCTTATCTATGGTAAACTTCCAAGCTAATCTAAATTAAACAAACCTTGATAAATCCAATAAGATGCTAATGATGCTGGTTGTAAAAAAAAACAGTAAAAACTGGAGTCCGTAAATTTAAACATTATCGAGTTTCTAGATTTTTTTGTAATTATGTATTTAATTTTAGATAAAGTTCAATCATACTAACTGTCTTGTGCGAAACCGAACAGTTGTCCAAGCACACCCACTATTTGCAGCTGATGCTTTTCAACAATTTGATGAATAGCAATTTGTAATAAATACTCTTCCCATTACTTTTTAAAGTTTTCGTAAAATTGACCACCAGGTGTAGGTACTCCAGCATGCACAGGCAATATTTTGGATACAAGAAGCAAATTGGAGCAGTTCAATTGTCTAGGACATTTTCAAAAGAGAGAAACAATTTAAATTAGCAATACATAAAATAAAATGTGCTTTTTACTGAAGACGATCATCCTTAGAGCTCCAGGACTGTAATTTGTAATTCGTCGGGTCATAATCGTATGTGACATCACTAGGGAGATAATGTTCGAAAATTGTTGTTCAAAAACTTTTGAGGAAAATCCTAACCATGAACTGGCATTCTCCCAGTACTGTTCCGAACTCCTATTTGTTCAATCGTAATTTTTATTGGTCAAATTAAAATAAAAGATTTTAAAAAATGGTAGATAAAAAATTCATAATTTTTACGTCTATGATCAACATTCATTCTATTGAAAAAAATCCATAGTATCCATGAAACGAAATCTTTGAATTTATGAATTTATTCATCATTATGATGAATTTTGTTCATCAGCTCAAATGTGATGGTTTTTTCATCAAAATTTTTGTGTTTTTTTACATTTAGTAAAGCGACAAGTTTTCTTGATTTTAAGTTTCTAGTACCGCCCATCATCAGATTTCAACAATTTTTTTTTTAAAGTGGTAGTAAATAGGCTATAGTATACATAAAAAATATATAATCTGCGGAAAATACTGAGTTCTTTGAATTCAATTAGCATTGTCATCTATTGATCGGCTATACGTGGCAGGTTGGATGAGGAGCTTGTGAGTTTTAGTTAATAAACGTCAAGATTTAGAGTGCCCTGATCCGAGATTTGCGGTGGTTGCGTCTGTCAAAACGGCTCGAAGCGCCCGAGCACGAGGAAAACCATGCCCGAAGTGTGACCGAACTCAAAAATATCAGAACTCGAAAGCTGGAATCTTAGTTTTCATGTTTAAATTCGGCCATATTTGCGCCTTTAAGAATGTTTTGCCCCCCACCCCAAAAGGCACCGCACGCCACTGCTTTTTGATAAGAACCAGTTTAGCTTTTATCACATCATCTGGGACATTTCTTTCAAATTAAAAAGTACATCTGTTAATTTTCTACAAATAAATTTACTCCTGGTAATATCAAATCCTACCAGGAGTATTTTTTGACGTCCTTAATTTTCGCCTATTTTAAATAGGATTCGATTAAAATATCAAATCAATGGGAAAAGAAAACAAGGACCGCACTCCTGGTGTTCGCCGGCAGACTGAATGCAATTCATCTCTCAATTCATGACACCCGCAATGGAGTTTCAGAGTCCTATAAAATCAAGTAACGGGATTTGGATTGGATTATTATATTTAAATAAAAAGGAAAAGATTTCATAGAATTCCAATGCTTTCCAAAGAATTCGAAAGATTTTCAATGAATTCTAAGGAATTTCAAAGATTTCCAAGAAATTTCAAATATTTCCAATGAATTCCAGAGATTTCCAAAGATTTTTATTGAATTCCAAGCATTTCCAAGAAATTCTAATGATTTCCACGAATTCCAATGATTTCCAAGAATTCCAAAGATTTCCAATTTTATATTAGTGACCTTTTAATAGTGATGAGTTCTACATACAGCCTTCGTAGCACATGATATTAAAAAAACAATTCAACTTCTGTGATTAGACATCAATCTGAAGGGGTAAATACCCCAAAAAAGTTGTATACACGTGGTTGAAATTCCCTTGGAAATCTTTGGAATTCTTTGAGTATATTTGGTATTCATGTAAATCCTTGGAAATCTCTGGAATTCGTTGAAAATCATTGGAATTCCTTGGAAATCACTGGAATTCTTTGGAAATCACTAGAATTCTTGAAAATCCCTAATATTCTTTAGAAATCTTTGAATTTTTTGGAAATCTCTGGAATTCCTTGGAAGCCATGCAATTTTTGAAAATCACAAAAATTCTTGGAAATCCCTAATATTTTTTGGAAATCTGTGGAATTTTTTGGAAGTCTGTGGAATTTCTTGGAAGTCACTGGAATTCTTAGAAATCACTGGAATTCTTTGGAAATCGCTGGAATTCTTAGGAAATCTTTGAAATTCCGAAAACACTAAATACTTTGACAAGTTTGTTTGTCAAAATCAGTTTGTCAAACTTTTGGTGTTTTCTGTGACCAAATTTCAATAAAAAGAATTGTTTACATATGACCATGATTATTGTCCAACCTGTTTCTAAAGAAATTTCAAAGATTTCTTAAAAATTCCAGCGATTTTCAAAGTATTCCAATGATTTCCAAGGAATCCCAAGGAATTCCAATGATTTCCAAAGAATTCCAGTGATTTATCTAAGAATTCCAGAGATTTCCAAAGATTTCAATAAAATCCAAATATATTCAAAGAATTCCAATCACGTGTACACAACCTTTTTGGGATATTTACCCCTTGGTTTAAACTGTTCCAAAATTTAACTTTTCAACTGTTTGAAGTTGAAGTTCTGAGTTGTATCTGTTTCTTCATCGGCCGTATAGTTCACCCCTGAATAATCAGACTCTTTTTTTCCTCTTCAAAATAGGAAAGAAAACCAAGAAAATTCTGAAATAACGCAATTTTAGCTTTCTTATGAGGCGAGGATGAATAAAATCGGCCCAACGGTTACTTCACAATTTAATTTTGAAAATCGAGATTTTCACTTACTAAAGTATTCTGTTGTCGGTACTTGTACGCTGTGGTACTCTTAAAATTTTGGGAGAGAGCGTGTTTCATTCACTGGCAAGCGGTACCCGTGGAAACATCGTTCGACTTCCTACATTATTCAGCGCATTTGCGAACGGACGATTTTAATAATTCAAAATTTGCGGAAAATCCAGTTGTTTTTCCAAAATTAAAAAAAATATTTTTGGTAATTTTATTTTTTATATATACTGTATAGACTATTACCTATCACCCAGTGCAAAAATTTCGTCAAAATCTGCAACCGTAGACTACTGCCTACCCTCTCCCATTCTATTGATAACCAGTATTATCTCTTTACTTGTGACGCGCATGAATAGATTAACGAGAATCTTCGAAATGATGTGTTTTGCCCCCATAAGAAAATTTTTAGTGCGCCACTGATTATAATATTCCAGTTATAAATAAAGATATAATAAATTATGAGTTAACACCAGATACTGGTGATACTTTTTCCTTCCTAGCCGAACAAATAGCTATTATATTCGTCGTATTATACCAAGTCCACGTTTCTAAAAATTTAGTTTTACAGATTGTAGTGTTGATTTTTATAAAAGAAATCAGGTAAACTGAAAACTGACTGTTTCCTGAATCGAAAATCAAAGATAACACTTCCATGGTTGTGCAAGTATTTTATCCAGTTATCTCTCAGATGTTTGCATACATTTTTATCCTGCTTGCCACCCACCTGCACAGCAATAATTTCTGCCCATATATTTTTTCAAAATCACTTTAAATAACGCAAAACTATGTTCTATCGATTTCAATTACCACCGGATTTATTTATTTCCACTATTAAACTATAATATTTTGTAAACTACCATATTAGGAAAAATTTTTTATTCACTTACAAATTTATTTAAATTAAATACCGCAGTCAAGTTAGTTATTGCCATCTTTCTATAAAGTTATGTAAGCTTATAATAAATTTAAGCACATCAAAAATGAAGAGCCGAATAAGATGTTGGCTAAAAGTGAGTGTGAATCAATGACAAATAAAGAAATAGATGTAACACCCACACAACTTCTCACCTTTACCATCTACACTGTGAATTTAAATTTTATGGTTGTAGTTTCCTACTTGTTTACAACGATGTTATTTTAAGTGGTAATTAAATTTTCCAATTTTTTCACCAAAGAACCGCAATTTAAATTTTTGGTTCAGCCCCAAAAATAAACCTATCGAGGGGGGGTGCAAAAATTAAAAAATCGGAAAAAATCAAATTGTTTATGAATTCTGAGCAATATAATTAATATTTTACAGTGTAACTTTTCCCGACGCTTTGACGGCCCTATATGTGGTATTTGAATTGTTTATCTGTTTTGTTAGTTCAAAGACCTCCTAGAGTTTTAGTGCCCATATCGAAGTACTATCACGATTTTGAATAAAATACAAATTTGTTATTATGTAAAATTGGGCAACCGTTTTGTAGCGTACCGTTCACAAAAGTGGCATATCAAAAAATAATTTTATTAATGCCTTGGCATAAATCAGTGCAAGTCAGGAAGAAGTCGATAGTAAATTCTTATTGGTATGAGCTCGTGCTGTGAGCTACCAGTAAAATATTTTTGTTGGAGAATCAGAAAAGCCAATGAGGTAAAATATTAATGGTCTTTATTATTTTTAAAGGCGCAAATTGTTCCCAATCATTTACCACCTCACAGCGTAGATAATAAAAGTTAAATATTAATGGCCGTCGTTACACATCTATCACATTTTTAAATTAATTTTCTTCACTCCGTGTGTATTTAAGGTAAACCGAATGAAAAATGAGAAAATATTGGTTACGGTCATTAATAAGCGGGAATGTTAAATTCAAACTACCGGCATTCCTACTTGCAAGTTGCCATCACAAAATTTTCACTTTGGGTATTATTTTGCAAAATGTGATCGAAAACTATAACAATTAATTAAGACACCCAATGTGACCTTTGCAGTACCGTAAACTGGCGAAATTAAGATTCAGCTAAGTGTGGGAATACAAATGAACCTTCAAGCAACAAAATATTTATGTGGGTGGATACAAAATAAGTTGTCGGGTTAACAGATTCCAGCAATACGCAGGATACGATACTGTACAATTTAACATATTGTAACTTTAATCTGACTTGCAAATACAAACAACAGGTGAACAGCGGGGGTGGACATGAGAGCCACCGTAGGCTTGCAAACCAATACAAAAATACAACCAATAAATAATAACAAAGCGTACGTTCCTTTCAACTACTGCATCCTATTTTCAAAATTAATTGAAACAAATTGTGGCATCTACAATAATTTTCTTAGCAAAACTGGACCGAAACCCTATTTCATCTTTAATTTATTCGGAATATTGGTTGTTGAAAGGGTGCCCAGCGTGATCGAAGGTTTTTTAAATAAGAAATTAATTAATAGATTTTTTTACCTTTTCGAGTTGTCATAAGTACCCACCTACCGTTGGGGTGAATATTGAATTTGTAGACATAAGTAATTTAACTAGCGGACTCCCTGTAGGCCGGAAGGTACTAAACAAACTCGAATCGGAGAAAAAGGACCCAGTAAAAAATTAAGTGGTCCTGTATCAAAACATAACTTTCCTATCGAGAACGCTTTGGACTGGAGTAATTTTAGCGTGATTTTTTGTTAAATTTTTAATCATAGAGGAGAAAATTCACGTGTAGAAGAATCAGAAAATCATTAAAATATAATAATAACGTGCCGCTACATATTACTTATGTGGATGGCTACTACGTGAGTTTTATTTGCTCCAAAAGCATAGGTTAGAATTAATAGGCAAATATAAATTATAACATACTTGCATATCGTTAACCCGACTGAAAAATATTCGAATGGATTATAAAACAGCGGCGGACCGTGGTATCTCGACACAAGAGGTTGAAATACAGTCTCATTTATTTTATTAGAAATTCAATGCACTGCAAAAGAATTTCTGCCAATATATTTTGAAAATAATCCAACATTTTCTCAACTGACTCGGCATCCGCCAGAACAACTCGGTGCGAAAGTCATCTTGGCGCAAGTCAACTTTATTGTTGGTTTGGCGCCGAGTTGTTTCAATCTGTATTTTATTGTCGAGTCTAAACTATACTGTTTAAATCAGTTTAAATAGGCTGATGTTTCTAACTACTTGGAGGCGGTTCATTTGATGAGTGTAAGCGAAGACCAACGCTGAGGCTGTTCATGTGAACATTTATGTATATTTATTAGCAAAAAAATATAAACTCTGGGAACAAAATGTATAATAATTTGTTTTTAAGTAATATTTTAATGTGTTTCATTATGTTTACTTTTTATCAGAATTATAAGTTTTTTTGCCGCCCTGGGCAACTGCATTTCTTGCCTAATAGATAAATCGGCCCTGGGATCAAATGTGGACATGGCTCTTCTTGCCAAACCGTTGATTGCGTTAATGTGTTTGATCTATGTAAGATTTTTGTCCAAGATGACTCCAAGGCATTTGGAAGACGTAACCCATCTTCGGGTTTTCCTATGATCAACCATGACAACTGCATATTCTTGTCCGAATTAACTTCGATCTGCCAGGTGCAGTACCAATTTTTAGAGCATCTAGGACTAGCGGCTCGGGCGGTTCAGGGCGGTTTTCGCAACCTCTATTTCAATTATTACATTCTTCGGATCGTAAATGCTCTTGATAATGTAGGAACTAAAACCCATACGCCCTACTACCAACCGCATCAAATCGCGAAACGTTTTAATAATCTAATCTAGCCTATCCTCCGAATCCACATTGCGTCCCAAATGCGAATCATTTACGTTGTCCTCGATAAACATAAGTCCAACCCCGAATATCAACTGTGACCAACGGGTATGACTCCACCAGCGAGTCACCTGCCCCCCTCCCCCCTGATACTAAGAAACAGCTTGTCTGTGGCCGGAGTATCATGAATACACCAGACCCGCAGAGGATGCAAGACCCTGGCATCTCCAATCCTGTTCACAGCAGAACCTCATCAGCGGCCGGAGATGCTCACACAGCTATCCAGACCCGCAGATTATGGCGAAACTGTAAACAGAAGAATGGAAGACTAGGAAAAACGGCCTTACTAGATGCAGACCCGAAATCTGAAATTGAAGTGGATGAAGGTTAAGATTGGCCCCTACATGTAAATCTGTGCTGTAGACCAAGTGACTTTGATTCCTGGTAACGTCACTAAGCTCTCTCTCGGACACTCTTGGAAAGGTCAATCACCAAACAGAATGTCACCCTGTTCACACAATATTATCCACTGCCAAACTAACCAAATTCTTACAGCTAGAACAGGAGAGAGGAACAAATCAAAGCAGCAAAAGCTGATAAAGTGTCTGGGGGAAACACGGCTATCCATCTTTCCCGAAAGCAGACCGCCAATATGGCTGACTACCTACGCTACACTAAACCAAACCACTACCACCCACCTGCCTTCCTGAGAGCCAGAGAATCCCACTAGCGGCAGGGGCTGTAACGCACCCCTAAACCCGCTAATGGAACTCTCTAACCCTGAATACAGCAGAATCCCGTTAACGGCCGAATAGCAACTAAGCTAATCAGACCCGCTGTGGTGACAAAACTGTACTCAGAAGAATTGAGGATGAGGATAGCGACTAATAATGTTCCTTATTGGACGTCACTCCAAAGTCCAAGATTGAAAACTAAGTGATTTTGATTCCTGGTAACGACACTAAGCTCTCTCTCAGACACTCTTGGATGGACCATTCACCAAAAAGGTCTCCTCCCATCTCCGGGAACGGAGCCGCCAAAATGGCTGGCAACCTACACTACCACATGAGGTGGTGGACTTAGCAGCCCTAGTGAATCTGGGGTTGCCGACCATGCAATGAGGTTGGTACAGGATCCAACCAGCGCTCCTTAATGCATTCTGGGGATACTGCATACTATGGGGACGGGGTGCCCCAGAAACAATACTGCCCCGTCAACAGAGGTTCATGCAACCAGAGGTGAATAAGTAGTCTATGGGCGAGTAAAGTACTGGCCCCTGTGAATGTCTAACGCTGACCATACTACAAAAATCCAAATGCACATATCTGCAACCGCATGCAGTAGAATGAACACGCTCTCTCCCTAGCTAAATTCGGATTGCTAAGACCCAAACTTGTAAAATTGACATCAAAATGTCGAAGATGACGAGATGAAAAATCAAAATCAAATATGATTAAATGTGTAATTTACAAAATTAATTAATTTGAACAAAATTTTATGGCTTTAGTTAATTTTGTAATGTAAAATATGTCTTTAAACATTGTAATAAAAATCACAACGAAGAAGAAATCTAAATACTTGTTGCTCGGATGATAACATAGCGATTAAATTCCTAAAAATTGTAGATTTTCAATCTGTTCAGGAATTCGAGAGAAAACCACGAAGTGAAGATAAGATGAGGTAAACTGAAGATAGCGAGCTAAAAGCCGTTATAGGAAAAGAAGAGGAGTAATTTTTATAGAGGCATGAAACGAGCTTTGGAGTAAGCGCACAGTTGAAAATTAATTAAAAACATTTTACTACCTATAAAAGTAAATTATGTGTTGTCGTAAATTAAGCATGCGGGTGTTAATGTGGATGGTAATAAGCGTAAATCGAAGTCAGAAGAGTATACCTACAGATTTTTATGAAACCGACATTTAATCTGAGTTTCTGTCTTATAAAGCATTTAAAATTTACAAAGAGTAATTTACTAATGCCATTTTAATATGCGAGAAAAACACAGTGAAACCCTGAGAAGCATCGTGAATTGCAATAAACATTATACATATTTATCCGGAAGCAACTGCTTTGCATTATGTGTAGGTGTAAATTGAAAAAATGCATCTTACATTAATACTAAACATTTCTTTATTTATTGTGATTCACTAAGTCGACTATAAACAATTAATGCAATAAATTAAAACCATGTCGGAAAGTAAATCTAGTTTGATACAAAATAAATCATATACGCCTTCACTTACGGAGGATTACTTGCCTCCGGTCATGAGGGAGTACAGTGTCAGATAATGACAAGCAAAACCCAATTCGTTTACTGATTCAGGAGTGGAACGAATTTTTAAATTATATGCCTACTCGCTTCTTCAATTGTTTTTTTCCTTCACGATTTTCTCAAACCACAACACCACCAATTATTTGTGCAATATTCGCCGAAGGTGTTAATTCGATTCTGCGTTTGTCAAAAACAGTCTGGCAATGTATGTCAAATTGAAATCTGACAAGTGAGGTCTGCTTATAACTTTAAAATATTATTGTGAAATGTACTTTGGAATTCAGGATTTAAAAATCCTTTTATTTTTCAGCCATGTTATATTAAGTCGATAAAAAATTGCTGGATGTTATAACGGCAGAAAACAATGCAGAACCATATAAAATAATTGTCGTGATAAATAATGCAAACGAAAATAATATAATGGAAATATAAAATATAATTAATTGCTGAATTAATTAATTGTACCTTTTACTGCAAAAATGTATCAAAAAACAAAATTATATTGTCTTCCATAGACAGTACGGAATCGTTTTTTCCTTTTTCAATTTTCATTTAGAAAAACGAAGCAGTCGGAGACGTCCAATATTTTTCGTTCCTGTTTTGCGATATTGTTGTACGAGAAAATTATAAGAGCAACGCATTGGAATGAAACGAGATCTTCAAACTCATAATTCATTCTACTTATAAATTTTTATAATCAAGATAACACTTTCTTTATTCACGTTAAGAAAAAATGCAAGGCACAATTGACTCGCAGTATGAACTATACCTACCTACACGACAATATCAGATAAGAAATTTGAAAAGATTTTGTTGTTGTTGATATTTTCTTTAGTATTAAGCTGTTTTCAACTCTTTTTTTTATAGAAGTTACTTGAAAACTGAATACGATCGAAATGTAAAGATAAAATAGAAATTATAGGACGAGATTTACGCTCCTGATTAATTAAACCGTGATACATTTTTTATAGAAATGAAAATAACGTAAAAGGTGCAAGATTGATGTTTACCGTGTGAACCGTTATTACAAAATATGGGGTAAAATTAAAAATCAAAGGGTGACAATAATAAGTGAGAAGCAATTTTATGTGGAGTTAATGATATATTTTGGGTGTAACTAAACGCATCACCTGGACGCTGATGATAATTACACGGAAGTATCGAAACACGTTAGCATTGTATGGAAATAACAATTAGAGTTTGTCAAATAATCGTGTGAATTACTATGAAATTATATACAGAGTGAGATGCTAATGAGAACCTTACAGTGACATGATGGAAATTACATCGCAAATAAAAACAGAAATTTGTTTCATGTCCGAACCGATAAACCCAAATTTAATTTTATAATTAGCTGCAAGCTTACTGCACCCAACAATTACAGCGATCCAATTAGCGAAATTAGTATTCAAAACAAGTTTCAGGTGAGCATCAAAATCGAAATACTTGTTGCATAATAATACTGTTGTCAACCTGAACAATTAAAAATCAAAAACAGTTACTCAGTCCGAAATTATCTTTTAATACACCAATATTTAATATATTTCATGTTTGACTTAAAGCTAAAAAATAAGAAAAAAGTTTTTTAATAAGGATCTCATGATTTTGCTTAAGGTTTGAAGAGCAGTTTCACTATTTTTCCATTTACAAACCGCTCACTAATTATAATTTGCAATAACAATCAGTGTAAATGTAGATTGCAAAAATTTTAAGCAAAACTACCCCGGGTTTATTTTTAGCTTTCTACAAGACAATTTTGCAAATTGTTTTGACACAGATATTGTCACCCTCAAGTTAAATACAAATTGCTGCAGGACCCCGACCTACAATATAAATTTTAATAATTATTTGAACTTAAATCTGCAGTAGGTATACAATTTAAAATGTAGCAAAATTCGAGACAATTATAATGTCCTTTTTTGTGTATTTTTCTAATTTGATAATAAAGGGGTTCTTCTATTGACACAAACAAAACAATGCATGTGATAATTTGAAAAAACACCCTTGGGGTGCTTTAAATCACAAAAAGGTAATAAAATTGCACCTTTTTGCCTCGTAACAAATCGAAGGTGGACAGAAATCTATCGCAAGAATGGTAAATTTTTATTTTGCTTTTTTATTAAAAATGATATTGCCACGATAATATTACACCATTTTTTTTCATTTGCGACTGTTAACCTATAATTCAATTTTATTTTTTCCAAATGGCAGATATTAATTGACCAGCAATTTGTCTGCTTAATGTCGATAATAAAGGAGACCATTTGGCAGTATAATAATAGTTGATCAAATTTTAATCAAAATATTCCCAAGAATATCTTCGCTGCTATCTACATACAGACAGATAAGGTCGAAATCAATTTATTATTTTATAAATCATTTTACTTGCCGAAAGTCCCTGCTTACCTCGTACAAAATATTTTCAAATAATTATTAATGAAAATAATAGTATTTTCTATATTTAATAATATTTTTAACAATTTGGATAAACCCAAAAGTTTTCTTCTAAGATTTTCTTGATTTTTGTAATTTAAACGCTGGAGTCCGAGAGGGTAAAAGATAAATATCCCTTATACGATATGTATGTAGGTCTATTGAAACAATTTAATTGTCCAGGACTCCGGGCCGATTGATTGACCCATTTTCAAAGCTAAATTACTATTAACTCAAATTAAAATTCAAATTTATTACAAGAATTTTAAAATTTTATATTGATTTTATTGTAATTTATCCTTTTATTATTTCAATAGACTTATTTAAACCTCAACCAATTTTTATTCATATTATTAAGAAAGCTCAACTTTTTATTATTTAATTTTTGGGAAAATTGGATTTCTTTGAAAATCCCTTGAATTCTTTAAAAATCATTGAAATTCTATGTAAATCACTAAAATTTCTTGGAAATCATAGGAATTCTTTGGAAATTCCGACTGAAAGCGGTTAAACCTATGTATTAAACATAATTATTATTATACTCAGTGACGGCTTGTCCTAAAAGTGACAGGGGCATGTGCCCCCCTTCTCAAAACCAAAACCAATAGAAGAATAAATTTTCATGATAAATAAATATTTTTAAAACTTTTTTTTTTAATTTTGTGCCCTCCCACTCGAAATTGTCACGAGCCGCCACTGATTATACTGTATAATTTATAATATAAAAACCAAAGTCATATTTATTTTAAGGTACTAACCAAAAAGCAAAATATCTTAAAAAAGTTGAGTAAACAAGGTTGGAATTCTCTTGAAAATCTTTGGAATTACTTGGAAATCTCTTGAATTCATTGCAAATCACTAAAATTCCTTGAAAATCATTAGAATCTTTGTAAATCATTGCAATTTTTGCAAATTTTTTGATTTAGAATTCTTTGGAAATCCCTCGAATTCTTTTTAATATCTTGAAAATTTCTGGAATTCTTAAAATAATCATTGGAATTTTATGGAATCACTGGATTTTATTCGAATTTTATGTAAATCTATTGATTTCTTTAGAAATTATAGGAATTTCTTGGAAATCATTAGAGTTTTGGTAAATCACTAGAATGTTTGTAAATCTTTAGAAATATCTGGAATTGTTTAGAAATCATTGAAATTGTTCAGAAATCACTAGAATTTTTGTAAAATTTTTGATTTAGAATTCCTTGGAAATCCCTGGAATTCTTTTTAATATCTTGCAAATTTCTGAAATAATTTACAAAATTATTTGAATTCCATGCAATCACTGAATTTCATTCGAATTTTATGTAAATCTATTGATTTCATTGGAAATTATAGCAATTTCATGGAAATCATTAGAGTTTTTAGTAAATCACTAGAATTTTTGTTAATCTTTGGAAATATCTGGAATTGTTTAGAAATCATTGAAATTGTTCAGAAATCACTAGAATTTTTGTAAAATTTTTGATTTAGAATTCCTTGGAAATCGCTGGAATTCTTTTTAATATCTTGCAAATTTTTGAAATTCTTAAAAAATTATTGGAATTCCATGGAATCACTGGATTTCAATCGAATTTTATGTAAATCTATTGATTTCTTTGGAAATCATAGGAATTTCTTGGAAATCATTAGAGTTTTTAATAAATCACTAGAATTTTTGTAAATCTTTGGAAATATCTGGAATTGTTTAGAAAGCTATGAAATTTTTGGAAATCACTAGAATTCTGTAAAATTTTTGATTTAGAATTCTTTGGAAATCCTTGGAATTCTTTTTAATATCTTGCAAATTTCTGAAATTCTTAAAAAAATCATTGGAATTCCATTGAATCAATTTTATGTAAATTTATTAATTTCATTACAATTTTATGTAAATCTATTGATAGGAATTTCTAGCAAATCATTAGAATTTCAATTTTTGTAAATCATTGGAATATTTTGAAATCTTTGGAAATCACTAGAATTTTTGTAAATCATTGCAATTTTTACTAAATTCTTGATTTAGAATACTTTTGAAATCTCTGAAAATCTTTTAATATCTTGCAAATTCTGAAGTTTTTTACAAAATCATTGGAATTCCTTGGAATCACTGAAATTCATTAAAATTTTATGGAAATCTATTGATTTCATTGAAAATTATTGTAATTTCCAGAAAATCATTAGAATTTTTGCAAATCACTGGAATTTCTGAAAATCATTGCAATTCTTGGAAATTTCTGGAAATCTTTGGAATTGTTTAGAAATCATTGAAATTGTTTGGATATCCCTAGAATTTATAGAAAATCATTGGAATTCTCTAAATTTTCCTGGAAATGGCTAAAATTCGTTGGAACTGTTAGAAATCTCTTGAATTAAATATTTTTGGAAATCTCTAGGATTCTTTAAAAATTTCCGAAATTTTTTGAAACCCTGCAATTTTCTAGAAATCTCTAGAATACCTTGGAAATCACTGAAATTCTTGGAATTCCAGAGAAATCACTGAAATTTCTTGCGAATTTTTAAAAGTTAAAACCAGTGCGGCCTTTAGGATGCACAACAAGGGCAACCGAGTTGCACCCTGTTTAAATCTTCCCTTGGACTTGAGAGATCAGAGTGCGAGTTGGAGAGTATTCCATACCTTCCGAATCTCTCTAAATCAGTTTCATAATGGATACTTAAGCTAAATTCATATGAAATAATGGAACAAAAAGAAAACCACCCAAAAAAATAAAATTATCTGAGCATAAATTCCAAAAACAATAATTGCAGTGTAAAAAATTTCGATTTCGAGGATAAAATAACTTACTTTTTACTAAAAATTTGAAGGTATCAAAAATGCTGATTTCAAAGGCAAGCGGCGTAATTATTATCACCAATTTTTCAAAAAGCTTCTCTTTTACCCTGTATTCTAATAAATTGTTTATTCATAGTATTCTGGGGGTCTGAACCAGAACGATAATTTTGTTTAAAAAAAAAAGTGTTTAAAAATCGAAAGGTGGCAACTGTCTTATTAAACTTTGAGATATCAGATAGCGCCTATTATTCAAAAGTATACAAATGCCCTACGCGGTATGAGGTGCATATATAAATTTATAAATCAAGATGGTGCTATATCTGATAAACCTATAAAAATTGGACTACCATTTAGATGGCGTTTGGATAATACACAAAAAAAGATCATAAATCAAACCATGGAAGTGTGAAAGTGTGAACAGTAAGTTTCGATTGTTTCTTAATTTGAAGTTTTAGAAAACTTAATTGCATCTCTATCTAATATTTCATCTATGACCTACCGCCCAAAAAATTTTTTTAAATAAAATTGCTTAATATCCAACACAAACTGAAATGTTTAATTCTAAAATTAGATTGCATGATTTGATAGAAACCGCAAACCACCATTAAAGAATTATGAGATAACTTTTAACGCCTTTTCTATACAATTTTCTAAGATAACCCATCTCGTGCAAAATAAAATTACGACTTGATGAATTTTGGAAACCGAAGGTGGTGAAATTTAATACCGATTGATTTCAGATAACTGTAGATAATTGGCTATTATGCGGTGCAAACGTTTTGTTAATTTACTTCCCTACGATATGGCAAGTCATTTTAATCCCCTTAGAACACCCCAAGAAAATAATTATGGACCGATCTTCGATATCCTAGAATTTTGAAATTTTTTATCTGCCCTCTTTTTTTCGTTTTTTGGTAGTAGATACTAATAAATTTATACCTTATCGTAACCTGCAGAGGTGTAATTAACTACCGAAAAATAATTTTTGTATTTTAAAATTTAATTACAAGGTGCTGTTATCTTATCAAAAACGAATCAGTCTGACTGTAAAATAGAACAATTAACTACCAGATCATCTTAAAACTTCTTCGTGGTATGGGTATCTTAAAATATATCTTTCATGTACAGTTATTAAATGTTAATTGAAACTTTTTCGTCCACCTCCTAAGAAGAAAATATTAATATCAAATTGAAAAAAGTTAAACAAGAGATAATTGGTCGATATTATTTACCTTTTCTTATTCGCGTCACGTTGAATATATTTGTGTCAGTGCTTTTAAAAACGGCGACATTTTTAAACGAGGAGCGAATTTCCATATTGGCTTAATTGGTTGTTCAAAGGAAAGTCATAATAAAAAACTAAACCCAATATTTTGTTATAAACAAATGATGAATGAACGAATTCTCGAAAATTCTCACGTATATCAATAACAATGCAGCTCCATCCTACTATTTCATTGTCTGACCGTCGACACAAAAAATGGCTTCTTCATTCAAAGCATTTTGAGATTGATACAAAGTTAAAACCGTCGCCAAAAAAAAATCTCGGGAAGCTCAATCAATCAATCTAACTATAAAAATTATACGCTTTACATTGTTGGTGGTTTTAATTATACCATTTAGCAAACACTTTCAAACTCTTAGCTACCTTATAATTATTTTAAATGGACTACGACATCAGCTTGGTGAGTTTTTCCATTCAAAACTTGGACAATTAAAATCATTTAGGAGAAATTTACAGTGTGTCCAAAAGTACATCGAAGACACTTAAAGTTGTTAATTAAAAGATGTTTTACTTGATACACGCACAAGCGAACGTAGTATTCATTGGATGTACGTGCGATGAATATTTGTGTTTGTTAATCCGCAAGAATTAATTTATTGGTCCTTGTTTAAGAAAACCGCGCAATTACAATTATTAAGACCCCGAAGATAAGAAATCTTAAAATTTAATTTATACTTTATTGCTCATGAAAAAATGCTATTTCGCTTATGCAAAAATTTTTCAAAATTTATAAGTAGTTAATTGCTAGTTAAGAAATTTTTGAACAAGCTTTGATCGTTGAACTCGGACCCAAAAAGTTGCAGCAAAGTAATGAAGCTCATCATAACGTAATTAAATTTACTGCTTATAAAAAACGTAATTGGAATTAAATTAGAGACATTAAACAGTAACATTATACACCCGATTATAATATGCAGAACTTACACTTTTGAGAACTTTTCATCGCATAATGATATTATCAGGCACTTAATTAAATGCAACCGCAATTTTTTATACGGCCACTCCGAAATATCACTTATGCAGATTTTTAATTTAATTAAAATTACTTGTACCATCAAATTGGCAGGCAGTACTTTAATATAAATTTTCGAAACCAAATTAACTTAATTACGCACCTGGTATTTGTTTATTTTTTCTTTCAATTTTTGCCGAATTTGCTTAAAGAAGTTGTTAATATTTTTTTGATTTTATTTTGCTTTCATTTTATTTCATTTTCCTTTGAGGGTAGGTGATATTTCAATTGATCTTCCAGATCTTCCATAATTAAGTTTTTCTTTTAAGAACAATTTATTACTATCCAGATTTTCCAGTTTCCAAGAGCAAAGGTTTGTGGGAAGTGTCCACAATTGATTTCATCTAATAAGATTTTTTTTTAAATTGTAAATGAAAAATGAAAAATAAAATTCTTATCTAAAGAAACACTTCGGTTGTAGTTATATCACAAAGGCGAAAATGAATAGGATTACCATTGAAGACTACAATGGATTACCAGAAATTACAAGAGTTAATTTCAAGGCATTTTAAAGATTTCCAAAACAATTACAGATTTCCAAAGAATTATAGTGACTTTCAAAGAATTCTAATAATTTCCAAGGAATTCCAGCTATTTCCAATGAATTGCAGCTATTTTCAACGATTTTCAAATATTTCCAAGGGAATTCCGGCCATGTGAAAAAAACAAAACAACATTATACATCGGAGTTAATAAATTTATGAGCACAAGCAGTAGCGCCGGAGGAGTCAAATATAGAGGGGTGCAGAGTATTCAGTGTTGTCAAGCTTTATGATTTTAAAGGAAAATCCTAATATTTTACATGCACTAGCTACGTAGAAACAAGAAATTCAATCTTCAAGAGGGGCAAAGCAGGGCAATTCGCCCCCCCCCCCTATCCGACGACTATGAGCACAAGTGATTAATAAACAGTTTAATCCCGAGTGGAGTATACTATTTAATGTAAAGGCACTAAAGAAACTTGGGATGCTAGCCCCCTCGCAGAGGGTAAAATCTAGGTAAATTTGTGTACAAAAAATACAAGTAATTTCAAAGATTTCTATGAATTTCAGAGATTTTCACAGAATTCCAATTATTTCCATGGACTTTTAGAAATTTCCAAATGATTTCCCAGAATTCCAATTATTATTATTTCGAAATGATTATAATAATTTCAAAGGAATTCGAGCTGTTTCCATAGAATTCCAGAGATTTTCAAGATATGCCAAAAATTTTCAAGCAATTTCACTGATTTCCAAAAATTCCGTTGATTTCAAAAGAATTCCAATCATTTTCAAAAAATTCCGGAAATTTCCAAATATTTCCGGGGAATTCCAAATATTTACAAGAAATTCATATGCTTTCGCAGAATTCCAGTGATTTCAAAAGAATTCCAGAAATTTCCAAAGAATTCCAGTGATATCCAAAAATTTCAACAAAATTCCAACGATTTCCAAGGGATCTCTGTGATTTTCTGAGAATTCCAATGATTTTCAAGAATTCCAATTGTTCTATTTCATAATAATTCTAATAATTTCCAAGTAATAGCACTGATTTCCAAAAATTCCAGTGATTTCAAATAAATTTCAATAATTTTCAAGATATTCCGAAGATTTCCAAAAATTTTCATGTATTCCAAATACTTCCAAGAAATTCCAAATAGTTACAAGTGAATTTCAACTACTGTCTACACAAGAAAGTCAAATGTTTTCGCATTGATTTCAAAATAATTCGACAGATCTTCAAAGAATTCCATTGATTTCTGGAGGTTTCCGCAAAATTCCAGTGCAATTCCTATTATTATTATTTCGAAATAATTCTAATAATTTCCAAGGAATTCGAGCAATTTCCATAGAATTCCAGAAATTTTCAATAAATTCCAGAAATTTACAAGTAATTGCACTGATTTCTGATTTCCAAAAATTCCACTGATTTCAAAAGAATTCCAATAATTTTCAAAAAATTCCGGAAATTTCGAAATATTTCCGGGGAATTCCAAATATTTACAAATGAATTTCCATCAATGTGTACACAAGAAATTCAAATGCTTTCGCAGAATTCCAGTGATTTCAAATGAATTCCAGAAATTTCCAAAGAATTCCAGTGATATACAAAAATTTCACCAAAACCCCAACAAATTCCAAGGGTTCTCTGTGATTTGCAATCAATTTCAATGATTTTCAAGAATTCCAATTGTTACTATTTCATAATAATTTCTAAGTAATTGCTCTGATTTCCAAAAATTCCAGTGATTTCAAAGGAATTTCAATAATTTTCAAGATATTCCGGAGATTTCCAAGAATTTTCATAAATTCCAAATACTTCCAAGAAATTCCAAATAGTTAGAAGTGAATTTCAACCACTATGTACACACAAAATTCAAATGTTTTCGCAGTAATTTCAAAAAAACTCCAGAGATCTACAAAGAATTCCATTGAATCCCAAAGATTTCCACAAAATTCTAGTGGTTGCCAAGGGCTCTCAAGGATTTCGATGTAATTCCAATGATTTGCAAGAATTCCAATTATTATTATTTCAAACCAGTTTTAATAATTTCCAAGGAATTCTGGAAATTTCCATGTAACTGCACTGATTTCTCAAAATTCCACTGATTTCAAACGAATTCCAATAATTTTCAAAATATTCCGAAGATTTCCATAAATTCCAAATATTTTCAGGAAATTTCAAATATTTACAAGTGAATTTCAACCAACATGTACATAAGAAATTCAAATGCTTTTGCAGAATTCCAGTGATCTCAGAATAATTCCAGAGATCTCCAAAGAATCCAAAGATTTCAAGAAAATTCCAGTAATATCCAAGAATTCAAATTAGTATTATTTCAAAATAATTCTAATATTTTCCAAGTAATTGAACTAATTTCCAAAAATTCTAGTGATTTCAAAATTCCTGAGATATGCAAGAATAGCTATGAATTCCAAATATTTCTAGAAAATTTCAAAAGTTACAAGTGAATTTCAACCACTGTCTAAACAAGAAAGTCAAATGATTTTGCATTGATTTCAAAATAATTCCAGAGATCTTCAAAGAATTCCATTGATTTCCAGAAGTTTCCGCAAAATTCCAGTGTAATTCCAATTATTATTATTTCAAATGAATTCTAATATTTTCCGCAAAATTCCGGAAATTTCCAAGTAACCGCACTGATTTCTCAAAATTCCAGTGATTTCAAAAGAATTTCAATAATTTTCAAGAAATTCCGCAGATATCCAAGAATTTCTATGAATTCAAATTATTTTCAGAAAATTCCAAATTGTGACAAGTGAATTGCAAACACTGAGTACACAATGAATTCAATTGCATACCCAGAATTGCAGTGATTTCAAGCAAATTCCATATAGCTCCGAATTCCAGTGATTTACAAAAATTTCCACAAAATTCCGGTGGTTTCCAAACGGTCTCAGTGATTTCCAAGTGATTCCAATGATTTGCAAGAATTCCAATTACTACTATTATTTCAGAAGAATTCTAATCATTTCTAATGAATTCCTGAAACTTCCCATGATTTCCAAGTAATTCCAATGATTCCCAAGAATTCCAATTATTATTATTTCAAAAAATTCTAATAATTTCCACGGAATATGCGCTTTTTCCATAGAATTCCAGAAATTTCTAAGGAATTCCGGAAATCTCCAGGTAATTGCTCTGATTTCTAAATATTCCAGTGATTTCAAAAGAATTTCAATAATTTCTCAAGAAATTCAAATGCTTTCCAAGAATTCCAGTGATTTCAAATGGATTCCAGAAATCTCCAAAGAATTCTAGTGATTTCCAAAAATTTCAATAAGGAAATTTCCAAGTAATTCCACAAATTTTAAAAAATTCCACTGATTTCAAAAGAATTTCAATAGCTTTCAATAAATTCCGAAAATTTCTTAGAATTCAAAATATTTAAAATGGAATACTTGCCCCTTGATATTGATAAAGAAAAAGATTTTATGGGCACAAGTGATTAATACACAGTATATTAATATAAACGGATTAAAGAGACTGGACATCTAAGCTCCTTATACTCGATATAATATCCAGATAAATTTCTGTACATATGATTCGGAATTTCAAATATTTCCAAATAATTTGAATGATTTGCAAAGGATTCCAATGATTTACAAGGTTTTTCAATGATTTCCTAATCTATCTGATTACAAAGAAATCCATTTATCTTAAAAGAATTCGAGAAATCTCGAAGGAATTCCAAAATTTCCAAAATCAATGTGACGAAGCAGTGCGGCCTTTAGGCTGCACAACTCTATTCTCTACAAGTAGTTATGGTTAATGCTCAAAATTAAACGCACTTTTATAAAAATTCCGTACATACAATTATTTTTTGTATGTCTAATTAATAATAGTGAACAAAAATCGTGATTTTCGTAAACACAACGGTAAATTCAAGCAATACATCAAATTAAAATTGTTTTTTACAAAATTGATCGACCTGACTCCTCGTCGCATTATATAAATGATTTGATTAAATTTTGAAAATTTCTGTTTTATAAGTTGACAAGCTGAACAACTATGTAATTTAAAATTTTTCTATATTTTTCTGAAACTGTAAGATTAAATTTTCAAACTGAAAATACTTATTACATTGAAATACTGGTAGGTATCATATAAAATTATATGAAAATCAGTTTTACGGTAAGTAGAAACAAGTTTATTACAATTTATAGTAATCGTATATTAATATCTATCTATTAAGTTGATTGCATTGTGAAATGTAGCTTTTGTCGGCGAAACAACAGTTTTAATATTTTATACTTATTAATTTCGTTTTATTATTTGCAATCATAATATACAATATGATTTTTAAAACCTTGGTTATTATTTTCTGCCCGAAAGAAAACTTAAAAATTTATATGATCGAACTTGGCTGATGGTGAAGAGAAGAATTTTATTTTGATTTATTAGCTTTAATCAATAATTTATGCAGTTGAATCATAAACAATAAATAATTTTATGAAATGTTAATTAAGCTACCTACAAATTTTATAATTTTCCTACTAAAATATATAAATAGTGGCATTAAAAGTTTCGTGATAATGGCGATTTCACAATTTATATGTAAATTTGTCAACATCGAAATAAAATTTGCATAACTGCATAAGCACATAACTGAAAATTTTTTTAAAAAAGTTTATGGTATTTTATTAAAAATTAAAATCCAATTATTATTTATAATATGGTTGCTGACACATGACGCATTTGATTATGGAAAAAATCGTATTTACGGACTAAAATTTTTAATTTTTGTTGGTACATAAATTTGGCTGCGCGCTGCCGCTTAGAAGAACTTAATATAAATTTTACAGTTCTAACAATTTTTTGACAAGTTCATATATTATACAATTTTTTATTTAAATTTTAATTAAAATTTGTAATGTAATTGAATACTCGACAATATTTTTTCTTTACAAAATTTTAACTTATTGTTGGTTTTGAGTTACTTACACGGCGAAAACTTTATTATTAATTATATTTTGTTTCAAACTTGTTTCGCTTATGAATGAAATTCTTACAAATTTACACTTTGTATTCAATGGGTGTTTCCTTTTAACAAGGCGTTTTTGGCAAAAACTTCTAATGTGCTGAATTTAATTTAGTTTAATCGCCAAGATACCATCTAGAACAAAATGTTTATAAGAAAAACTGGAATTTTATTGATTTTAAAAAATTGGATTGCAACGGACGCTCTGGTCGGTTCTGGAGTGAGGAGTTCCGATTGCGTACCACTCAATTTTAATATTCCAATAAAACCACCAAAACATACCATAAATTATTACAATTTTACTAATTAGTTGAATATTTTGTTTTGATTACTGAATAAATTATTTCAACTAGTTTAGTTGTGTATTAAGTAATAGTAACATCGTTAGTAACGCTCGTAAGTGTCTCATAAATTACAATAAATAAAACTTGAAAGATAACTACTGAAAGTAGTTTCAACATAATACAGGAAAAACTGTAAAATTTTTCTAATGAAATTTTTTAAAAATTAAATTTTCTGTTAATTATGGATTTAATGGGCCAATAACTTGGGTAGGTACCCATCAACCGAACAAAATTAATTATTATTATTACATTTAAGAAAACATTCCAAGTAAACAATTTTGTAATTTAAATATTAATTGATATCTACGGGGGTCAGCAATAAATACGGTAGTAAACAAGACCGAACCAAGTAAATATTTATAACAAGTTGTAAAAACAAAGTAAATTTACAAATTAATTAACACCCGATGAACAACCTTGAAGCACTTTTGGCGACTTCAAAAGAAAATGACACAGCTTGAAGTCATAATCAGGGAAGGTATTTATGTAAATGTAGCTGCAAAATTTTAAATGTAACCATTAAAAATAAATTTTTAATAAATTATGGCGGTCTTAAAAAAGTTACATTTACATTACTTCACTAGTTCAAATATTCTGCTTCCAGCTAATTTTACAAAATTAATCTGTAAAAATAAATTTAATGCGGTACAACGTTGCAAATGCAAATTTCCAGCGTTCTATATTTTTTATTGGTTATGGAGTTTTACTTAAATTTCGCCATAATTGTCAGTAGCAATTAATTTTATTTCTCAATTTGTAATTTGTCATAATTAATAAATTATACAGCGGCTAATTTATGTTTCATTTTAAGTTTTACGATATTCGTTGAAATTCGATAAAATTAATTTTCTGTCACTCTAAGCCAAATAAATTTTGTTAATAAAAAAATCAAAAAATTAGGAGATGAACAGAAGAAAACTTAAAAATATA
The DNA here is from genome assembly GCA_963170105.1 of Cantharis lateralis. Classification (NCBI taxonomy): domain Eukaryota; kingdom Metazoa; phylum Arthropoda; class Insecta; order Coleoptera; family Cantharidae; genus Cantharis; species Cantharis lateralis. The sequence goes on from OY720627.1 coordinate 4,385,039, forward strand.
AACTGGGATTCCCCAAGGTTGGGAGTGGAAAAATACAAATTAAAATTGCAAGGAATTCCGATTTCCCGTTCCAAAATAATTATTTTAGCGTAAACAAATTATATTTCGAAATTATCATCAATTATCCCCAATTTGGATAATTTTTTCTTATACCTGGTGTAACTGTGATTACAGTTACACGATCCATCCTGGAACAATAATATAATCCCTTGGGCAGTTTAAATTTTGAGTTATAATAGATAAATGCAAAAAATGATACCGAAACCGCTGAGGTTTTAAATTTTCATGAAATGAAGTGATTTAAATGTTAACCGCAATAACCGAAAACAAAGTAAAGGAACCGCGCACCGCAAATTATGTTTATTTATTTTTCGAAAAAATGTAATAACTGTTTTTTATTCATTAAAACGCCAGTAATAATAAAAATACCTTAATATTATTGCCTGTACGTGATAATAATTTGTAACTAAACACTTTTGAAGGTCTTCTAGTAATAATTAATGGCATACCCGTATATTTTCTTGAAATAATACCAGTAATCTCAACATTTACGGCTACCACATTAGCAAATAATAGTAGTTGATAAAAATCAATAATTTACTGATAAATCAGTCGTTGGTACGTGTTCAGGTGCTTTATTGTAAATGCGAGTATGCGGGTGCCCTTACATTCGCCGCAATGCCATTAAACTAAAAATGTAATCTTGCGTTTTTGAATTTTTCTAACCTTGGCATCGGGCATTTTTATTTTTTCCAATATTGTAGTTTATATCTACTTACTTTGTTGTAAAACAAAAAAGACAAACACGGAAAGTCAATACCCAAAAGTGCTTTTAAGAAGTTCTCACAAACATAAGAAAGGAACCCCCAACCAGGTCCTGTTTACTTTTTTAAATTAAAAATATAGAGCATTTTCAAGAGGTTCCTAAATGGTTTCCTAATATTTGTCTAGGATCAGAAAAAGGAAATTACTGGATCGAATATCCTCTTTCGTTTACATTATTTTTGAACGCAGGATAAAATAAAAAATTAATTAATTAAAATTTTATAAACATTTTGAAAGTTTAATTCCGTAGTTGATGGTACAAATTACTCACTTGCATATTGGGAAGCCTTGCGTGGGTGGAATTTAATTTCAAATTCGATCAACGAGTGTAAATTGTTGCAATGGGAAAAATAAAGAAAAATAATTTCGATCATAATTTACCGCACATCCAGCTGATTATCGCACATACGCCTTCTACGCTTCCAGCGCCGATGAACCCTTAAACAAACATCAGCGTTGTTTCTTGTTATTTTAATATCTTATTTCGTATTGCCCCTGGTTAATTTTGTGCAAGATTGCAATGAATTATGCACCTTTAATCTTTTGAATCGGTTCGTTCGTTCTTTATTAAATCGATTTCAATTTAATTCTCTTCTTTGCAATTTATAGTCTTCAATTCAACTTTGCATTGATTTTATAATTTAGATTCATTAAAAATAATACAGATAAATTATGTCGAAATATTTTTCCAAAAATTAGAGAGCACAAAATCAAAACTGTTGCAGACCGGGGGGTCTGGGGGGTATTCCATACCCCCCAGCCCGACCGATTTGCAAAATTAAAATTGTAAATATTTTAGTTTTGCCCTGTACTTTTTATAAATAAGCCACTTTACATATATTTACATTTTTTATAATGTCCTATATTAAACTTCATAATTCCTAAGTTATGATATTGTTTATAATATAATATTTAGCATAAAAACATAATGAAAATAAATTAATAATAGAAAAAAAAGTTCTCATCAAAATTTCAATTAACTTTTTTTAATTTGTCTTGTCAAATTATTTATACCAATTAAAGTGGTATCATTTTTTTTACAATTTCTAAATTTTAGATTACCTGTAAAAATCTTGAAGTTTTTGGAATTTAAATTGACATCGGTGTTTATGTACAACACAGCGTTTTAAATTTTAACTAATCCTGATAAATAAATCAATGGGGCAAAAAAGATCAACCGAAAGGGTTAGAAACCCAAAAGAGCGTCTGCATAGTTGTTAAAATTGTCGGTTTGTGATTTATTAAATACTCGTAGTGTTATAATGAACTTAAATGGTGCATCTGATCTATTATATCATACGAAAAGACAGACATTTTAAGGCGCCGTGGGATACTCCAATTCTTTGAAGCTGAGAATTTATTAACCATCTTTCGATATTTGTGGCTTGCGATGCATATCCGACTTAATATCGAAAATCAATCAGAATTACAAAAATAATTATTTTATAAATAATCGTCACTAAATTTCAGCAAAATAGTGGCTATAAATTAACGGTTAACAAGACAGGGCTAACGAACGAGTTTCGGAACCCATAATTTTTACTGTTGAAATGGAAATTATATTTCCCAAGAAGCCCATAAGATGGCTTTTTCAGATGGAATGCATTTTTTCTAACTCTTAAACGAATTAACCTCCGCTAATTTTTTTTCTAATTTTAAAGTAGCTCAGTATGCAAAAAATCAATTTTAAAACAGATAGCTTTCTCGACGAGATTATAAATCATTTAAGATTATAAAAATTGATGATGATTTAATTGGTATGTATATTGATTTTTTAATTTTAACAATTAATAATCTACGATTAGATAATACAATTCTGTTTTGTTTCAGTTCAGACATAACGGTTTTGCGAATTCTATTAAAATCTTTAAATTGTATCATTTAACACCCAACTGTGAGGTTAAATGAGTTTAGGGCGGTGTCCTTTGGTCAACCTAAATTTTATTCCGAACCCTGTACGTACCAGTGGCGTACCATTCCAAGTTTGAGCTGAGGAGAACGATAGTTTTCATTGAATTTCAGTTAATTCTCAATTTTATGTTTAACGTAACCGTTTAGAGTGCGGTAAGAGCAGATGCTCGTTCAAAATGCATTAAGTAATTTCAATAGGGTGCAATGCACACGAATTGAAACTGATACTGTATCTTCACCATTGTTGGAACCATTCAATCTCGAGTGGTTCTGCAACAACCGTTGAAAATTTAATTCGTTTTACGTTTTTGTACTTCACTTAATTTTTTTTTAAACCTACAAGATTGTTGCATAAGTAATGTAATCTCAATTCCAAAATTGATATTATTATTATTATCTTCATCACCATCGTCAAATAATTTAAATTTTAATGAACACCTTAAATAATTATTCTAGTTTAAATAAAAAACTAATAAGATTTAGATTTTTGTGCTCCAGATTTTATTTGATTGCTTTTTTAAATGCAAGACATTACATTCTAATAATTAAGTTTAGAAAACTGGAATGAAAAAACTTCAAAAAAAACTGCTTTTATCAATATGACGGCCGTCGCGTGGATTACCCGTGCCAAAATATAAACTCACCTGTCGATACACCTGTTTATGAATACGAATCAAGATAAACTTGAAATTCTACTTGAAATATTAAAAATTTCTAATTTTGTAATAAATTCGTTATTAAAAGTAAAATTTTCATTTTGTGTTGAACTGACGATAATTCGCTAGGATTACTTTTGATGAAACCTTCAATACCTTTGCTACAATTTTATTTCACAAAAATTATGATTAAAAAATTTCTACCCCTTTATAAACAGGGAAAAAGACCCCCAAAGTAAATAAATTTGGCAGATATAATTATTCAAAATCCAACCTTGCGAAGCTGGTTCAATCGAAGTTTGGAATCCTTGTGGTTATTGTGAAAAATGAGAGCCTAAGGTTAGTAGGTTTTGACAAAATTTTCAAGCAAGGTGAAATGAACAAGAAAAAACAAATAAAATGTAAAAGAGCCATATTTTATTAGGTTGGTAAAAAAGTCGACCAATCAGATTTTTAGTTTTTATTCCGTCTATAAATTTGAATTTAAACAGTTTATGTACAGAATATAATTTATAATTAATTATCAATTTTTAAACAATCAATATATGATGAAGAATTTTTCATAAATTCATCTTCTTCGTTAAAATTTAAGTTACAGAGAACATTGCCCCTGTTGTTAGGCAACTTATAGCGCAATCATTATTTCTAACACCGGAAAAATTTTCATTTAATTCCAATTTATTATAAGCGACTTTTTTTGAACATATTTTCAGATCCGGACTGCTAATAACTAGAAACCGGATTTTAAGCATTTTTGCTTATTGTCAATTTTGAAAGCAGCTCTTTGAAATTTGAGATCTGGACGAATTACATAAAAAGATGTATTTTAACGCATAGTTTTTCATGCTTTTTTGCGATTTTTTGCTTATTTTCTACTTTTGCGCTTATTTTGAACTTATTTTTGATTTTAAAATTTAAGTTTTATTAATTTTTTGCAAATCCGGGGGTAAAGTACTCACTTTACACTCGACTTTTACCCCGAAGGTAATTTTTGGCTTCGGCTACGCCTCGTGCAAACAAACCTTTGCCCTCAGGCCGAAAAAGGATCACTTTATTCACTTGGTGCATAATGTACTATTTTTGATCTTAAGTGGCAATGTTTTGCATTTTTGTTTTTACTCACGCTTATTTAGGTCTTATTTCATTGGCCATTTAAATTCTTGTCAACTACTTAGGATACGTATATGTTCTAGGTGTGATAAGTGCTAAAAGCCGAGATACTAGCGAAGCAGAGAACAGCAATACGTGACTGTTTATATTGAAGCAGAGCGCAAGCCAGTGTTAATTGATAAAACAGCGATTAGAGCTAATATTTCTTCGCTCTGATCTCTTATCGCAGCTCCAACATAAACGTACCCTAAGAGGTGATTTTTCCACTTGCTTTATTTTAACTGAATTAAATAGATTTTATTTAGCGATTTCAGTCAGCTTTTGCATCTGCAAATATAATTTGCATCAAAATCATATTTTTTTTAAAGAGCATTGAAAATCAAAAAGTTTCTAAACAAACGATCCGATTAGTGCGTCTCTCGCAATGTTATAGACATTAAAAAAAAATCATATTTCAAAAACGGATGGTCAAAAATTATTGAAAAAAATCAAGAATACAATTTTGAGAGAAATCGAAAGGAGTCCCCGAAAAACGTGCCCGATTTAGTAATGGTAATCTCTAGTAATAACGTAATGGCCGGGCAACTCTTTTGAGGCAGCCATCAATGAATAGCTGGGTAAAAGATTAACAGAGAGAGACTGCTTGAAATTTTCACTTCCAAAATACAAGAAAACTTACGATGTGGAGAAATCAAAAATGCGTGTGATACGGCAATGCCCAAGCGGGGAGGTGCAGGTCACAAACCGGTTCATTGGTGGCCGCCGGAAATCACTTCAAAACATAAAAACAGCAACTGACTAAGACAAAGACTCAAATAAAAGGAAATGTTGGGAGTAGTTACTCGCCCTGCTAACTGAAGACCCCTGCGGCACGGCCTATAAAATCGAGGCAGGCAGACTGAGGGTCAGAATTCCAATCCCTGGACAAATTCCATCCAATGTCCGGCGTGTTGCTGATAAACTCTCTCCAGCTCAGGAGAGAGTTGTGAGACATACATTACCAACCCCAGAACCATGATCTTGAAAAGTATTCCATCTGATAAAGCTCCAGGTTCTGACGGTGTGCCAGGAAAAGGGGGATTTCCCATTAATATGGAATAAGGCAGATTTAGTCTTAATAAGGAAAGGTATGAAACCTTTGGAAGAGCCATCTTCGTAAAGGCCAATCTGCCTATTCGATCATGTTGGTAAATTAATGGAGAAGTTAATCCTCACAAGGCTAAAGGATGAAATTGAGAACGCTGGTGGGATTTTGCGAGAGCACAACAAAATTGTGCTCATTGTGCCCTTACCATTGCCGTAAAATCTATAGGTTTTGTAGACGACAGGACAAAATAGCAAAAATCAAACAGTAGAAGATAAAGTTAACAAGGCCATAGACAATGTCAGGCGTTGGATTGAAAGCAAAGACCTAGCACTGGTTCCGAGCAACTCTTAGGTTATGATGGTGTCTGGAAGGAGGAAGGTGCCCAGCATCACCATAGAGGTAATCGGATCAACCATTAATTAAAAGGAGTCTTTAAAAATTTTTGGAGTAAAATTTGACAAATTTTGCTGAACGTATTCGGGGAAAAAATATTACTAAAGACTCAAAGAAGATTGGCTTTAAGTGTCCCCAAAAGGACAAACAAGATTTGGACGAAGAGGTTAATTCCAAACATACATCAGCTGATCTCCAGACAATATGGCATCAACTTCCACCTGACGCAGGTTCTCATCGGCCATATGGCTGCTTTCTTTTCTATTTGTACAGGTTTGGCTTCAGAACAGATGCCATGTGCATTTATTGCAATGAAATAGACACTGTTGAACTTACGCTTTTTCCTTGGACAGAATAAAAGAGTAATGGTAGCTTTCGTGCTTAAGAACAGCGAAAACTGGAGAGTGAAGATACATTAATCCTCATAATCATGTCCAGGAAGGAAGAGAACCAACGCTACCCAAACCATTTTCAGTGCATTTATCAATATAAAGTGATAGAAACAGAAGCGTAACCACAATCACACTTGGGAGAGAGGAGACAAATTACATTACATGACAATTACATGCCTAGGAGGGGAAAAGGGTAATTTTTAGGTTCTCGTTAATCCATTCATGCGCGTCACAGGTATAAATTTTAAAACCTTATGGTATACATTATTTTTATCACGGAGGGCTTCAGGGATACAATCCGAGTTATCCTTGGGGGGGGGGGGATTTATTCTGAAAATAAATGGTTTTAAACACAAATTGCATTGCTATTAAAATAATGAATATTGCAAAAGCTTCAAAGAGAAGGTAAAGCCGAATATCCTGATAAACTGATTATGTATTAATTTAAAATTATAAAGAAGAAACATGGCATGGCCAAATAATATTGACATAGCACTAATTAAACTGAATAACCGTATAATGGCCATAAATAAACGTAAATATTTTTTGTATAATTCATAACGCTGCGCGCTGGCACATTGTCTTAATTGGAAGTTTATGTTGTGAAATTATAAAAATTGTTGTGCTTATTAAGCTTTTAAATAACTTGCCGAGATCACTGCAGCTAATGATGTTGTGTAACGGATTATGAATGAACAAACGCATTAAATAATAAAATACGCGCGGTAAAAAATGATAACCTGATCGCTGAATTAGTGAATTCGGTGCACGTTTCATATAAGAATGTAATTTGCGAATAATGTAAGTACAGTTACAAAATTACAAAAGTTAGTTTGTTAGTTGACAACAAGTACGAAAAGTATAAAATTATGTTAAAGTTTAAAAGAAAATAGAATTAGCATATACCACGGATAATTATTGAATTTTTTACATTTAAAATAAACTTTAATTATTCACGGAGCCTTGCGCTCTAAAATTAAGATCTATAAAATTGAATTTTGATTTTAAAATATTGAAATGCATAAAAGCAATAATAATTTCTCCATTCAACCAATGCAAATTAAATCAGAAAATGGCTCTAAGGTGTGATCGCTTGCTTATTTCCCCACGGAAGCCGACAAAACAAAAGATTTTTTATCATTAAAGATGCAACAAATTATTATTTATCGCTCCCTTAAGTGTTGATAGTCGAACAATATCAGATTGAATCGTAATAGGGAGCCCAACACCTATTTAGATGGCGTTCGATAAACCACAAGTTCATAAATCAAACACTTGGAGGTGTGAACGTAGTCTGCTCGTATTTAATTGTAAATCAAAATTTCTATATAATCAATAACGCCCTTTCGGTGTATTTTTTTCTTTTAACACTTAAAAATAATGTAACATCGTAATCGAAACAATCGAAGATACCTTCAGATACGGGAATGTACTTATTATTTTCAACTTTGCTTTTATTACCTATATGTAATTTCAAATACGATTTACTGGTATTTTCTTAGCGGGAACCGAAAAAAATTTCATCAATTCCAAAGATTAACTTCTGTGATTAAATCTTTCGAAAATAACGAACTAGAAAATTGATATTTAAATTGGCTCGTATTTCTATTAAGCACTTCCTGTTGAACTACAATTACATTAATAATTTAATTTTCAGTTAACAAACTCAAAATTTCGAAACTATGTTAAACTGCAATTTATTTTTTTCTGCACTTGACCGCTTAACACTACACAATACTGGCCGACAATTCCGGTACTGTCACTTTCTGTCGACCTTCACAAAAATCAAAATATCTAATAATCTTAATTATTTTAATATAAAAACATATTAATTAATCTATGTTGTCCTTCGCACGATTTTGAAATAAACAATCTCAATAAACCAAGGAATAACGCACAATAAGTAGATAATGGTTAAAACGTGAACCACCATGGTATCACTCTGCGTGAGGGATTTCACGAGACCTAAAAAAAAAAATTTATTTCGAATTGCAAACTTTCATTTTTTGAATTACTTGTTATTGGTCCACACGCTAAGGCCACAAATCCACAAACCACCATGTACAGAGAAAATGCGGTTACGAATCGGTGAGGATATGTTTCAGCCACAACCAACGGTAAGGGAATTTGTATGAAAGCCCTGAGGAATCCCAAAATTACTGAAACTGTAGTTATCCACCAGAACGCGTTGCTCATAAGGAAAGCTGGAACAAAATTAAATTTATTTTGTTTTTTGGGCAAAATGCTAACTAACCTATCCTGAATACTGCAGAAAATGTGGCACCAAACAAAAACAAGTATCTGTTTTTGATATCTGCCGCACCAGACAATATCGAAAGAGTCACCCTTCCAATCAAGTCTGCTACGAAATAAACCATCATGATGATGGTAACTTGTTGCCCATCACATCCAGCATTAACTAACAGCAATGGAAGGATTGCAATAAAGGTCAGATCGGATGTTATGGACAAGGATAATCCCAGCGAGATGTTAACATACACAGGATCTTTAAACAATCCCAAATCTAAAGATTTCACCAGCGTTTTCCTAAAATAACGTTAATAAATTTTTATCCCCTTTCTCAGGCTGAAATTTTACCATATTCCTAGTTGTCCTGTATTTTCTACTTTACCGGCTTTGTCCAAATTGGTGACCGACATAGCCATACTTCCCACGCTAACCAACGAACGTTTGGATGCATGCAGCGAGTTGTTCACTTTGAGAGTACTCTTTGCTTCCAAAAATGGTTCATTTTCTATATTTATCTTCTTTGTTTCTTCTAATAATTTGTTACGTAATACAACTATTTCTGAAAAATCTTTATTTATTCAGATGGAACCGTTTTGAATCCATTGGAACTCACCTTTGTCGACTTCAACTACTGGAAGTGCTTTTCTTTTGAGATGCCATTTGACCGGCTGTAAAGTCAGCATTGCTGGGAAGCAATTCAAACCGCATGCTGCCAGTATGGCAACAGTGCCACGAAATCCATAGGTATCCATAAGAAATTTACATAAGGGAGGCGTCGCAATCGTGACGAGCGCTATCAACGCTTGTGCCAAACTCATAACGACGTTTTTTCTTTTATCAAAATAGTGGTTAAAAGTGGTAAATAACGCCGGCAGCATTAGACCAAATCCCAACCCTAAACCCGTTATCATCATTATCAAAATTCAAGGAAGGCTAACCGGAATACCCACCTTGAATAACTCCATAGGAAATGATAAACTGAAAAATATTTGTGACAAAAATGGTACTAAATGCACCTCCAAAATAAATAACACCACCGAGAAGCCCCACTTTTCGGTAGGAGAGCTTTTGGAGCAGTGGATTTGCAGCCAAACCTAAAATTTTCAGTTAGTTTTGACGTCGTTTCAGGATGGACATTACCTGTTAAACATAAAACTGTATTGAACATTCCGTTTACCATTGCGATTCCGCTGGTTTCATCCCCGACGCTTGCCAAAAATGAACCAAAAACTATTCCTAAGTTGCTGATTGGTGCTATAGTGAAAATCTGAAAAAAATCAATGATTTAGTTTTTAATTTTGGAAGATTGCTTATCATTTGCCTGTCACTCTACCTAGAAGTATTACATTTTAAATAAATAATAAAACAATAAATAACAAGATGGGGTTTTCCAGTATTGCACATTGTTTTCAATTTATCTCGAAGCGGTTGGGGGTCACACCAGTGGCGGAACTCTGATGTGTTAATTACCCACAGTGCCAGCAATGCTATCCGATTAACTCTAGAGCAAATCGTGCATTTGGGGGGACTCCCCGAACTACACTTTGCAATGTTTTTCCAATAATTTTGGATTTTGATTTTTATCAAAATATTTTTTTTTTTAATAATGAAAGATCTAATTGATTACATGTTACAATAAAATGCAAAAATATAAAAAATTGAATTATAACTTACTAAATTATTATAAAATACCATGAATTGATAGTTTATGACACTTTTGGTCGAGCAAGCGTGTTTCGTTCTTACTGGATATTCATCAGATACCTGAGATTAACTCAGTAAAAGAGCTGGAAAAGTTATGACGTCAATTGAATAATATTAAAATTGAAGTATTTTTAGTTTTAATTAATTAATATACTTATTTATCCAGTATGAACGAAACACGCTTGCTCGACCAAAAGTGTCATAAACTATCAATCTGTTTTTTTTTTAATTTTGAAATTTTTAAACAAGCAATATAATATAAAAATATGAGGATTAAAGCTTTATAATCAGTCTGAATCACAGTATAATATATAAATAATTTATTTTTAAAACACAATACTGAAATAAATAAATTCAAAAAACTAAATTTAAGATATTTAATAGAATGTACTCTGCATGTCATCGTTTGTTCTATGTCGTGTATATCATTTTCTTGTTAGTTCATTAAACAGATTGTAAATAATGTTTAGAGTAAATATAAAAAAAGGAAATTCTGAAGTTAACGCAAATAATCCAAACTATTTAAATGTTATCGCTTCAATTTTGATTAATTACCAGATTAAAAAAAAAGCTGGATGTGTATAATATTTAATTTTTGCAATGGAATACATATAATATTGAATACCAACAATCCAAAAATGGGGGGGCCAGAGAAAAAAAATTTTTAGTTTTGCAAAATTAAAGAAATTATGATAAAAATAACACCAGAAGTATTTTAGTGTAGCATTGGTGGCATACAATGCTGCTAAGTAAAAGTTAAAATTGCCAACAATTTGAATTTCTTAAGTTAAAATTTTATAATAAAATTTATTTTTTCACTAAACAAAAAATTGTTTTCCAGCGAAATTTTTGTTTTTAATTTTATTTTAGATAATCTACCGTAAATGTATTTAAAAAATTGACTTACGAAAAAAAAGCTTAAGCCAAAGGCTACCATGTAGCCCCAACCACCTTCGGGTGGGATTAATTCATATTTTTGTTTTATTACAATTTCACTTGCAACTTTTTCAATTTGTTTTACTGTCATTTTGAAGACTCAAAATTTTGAGTTGTATCACTGAAGGCATCAACAAAACTATTATTGAGAAACATTTAAATAAGAACTATTAATTTCTTATCTGCTATTTATTTTGATAATTATGTATGCTCTTCGGTTTTAGTTGTCTTAAAAGTAACATAAAGTAAATAAAAAAGTCCGCAATAAATTATAATTCAAACGTAAAAATAAATATTTGCTTATTTTTGTAACTGATTGACGAAGATGGGAAAGTATTAAAATTTACAACAAATCATAATGGCTTATAAATTGTAGATATTTGATAAGGTTAAAATTTAAGGGTTATCTTGTTTGGAAATATTTGAAACCGATTAAATTTTAAATAAAAAGCTTTATTGCATTAAAAAATTGATAAATATACAGTTTGATTAGTTAATTGTCTATTGCTAGATGTTTTACTAAAAAGAATATCGAAATTAAAAAAATTTTCAGTAAGTTCAATGATTTCCAAGAATTTCAAAGATTTCCAAAAAAAATCCAATGATTTTCAAAAAATTTCTAAAAAATTCCAGTTATTTTCAAGAAATTTCTATAAATTCCAAATAGTTTTTGGGAATTCCAAAAATTTCCAAGGGAATTCCAACCACGTGTATTATATTCCTCTCTCTCCAGTTAGAAGTTGGTATAAAACTCAAGCATAATATAGCCTAGTTCTACCAGTGGGGGGGGGGGGGTAATTTAATAATTTTTTTGAGTAGGTTCTGCATATTGTATTATCCAAATAATTTCAGTAGATTTACTGCAAAATGCAAAACTTTTTACGGTGCATAGATGAGCGTGGAAAATTTACGGTAACTGGAACATATCAATCATTTCCAACTGCAGTGTTTCAACAGTTAATTATTTTATATAGTTGAATTACGTTATGCACAATAATTTTCCCATAACATTTATTGTATTATAATAATAATTAGGTTTTCAAAAAGTTTATACATATTTCATCCTGTAGTGTTTTTGTCAAGGACAAAAAACAATGTTTGCATAACACGCCTCCGGCAAATTTATAAAAATGAAATAAACAGAAAAAATGAAATTCAGGTTTACTTGTCTCAAACCTCTTGGTGCAGGAAGAATCAGTTCAACTTTGAATTTTACTACATCGTAAACAATAACTACTGTAAGTACATACCATTTTAATATATTCAATAAACCGGATTTTAATTTTATTTATAAATTTAATTTTAATATAGATTAAATGTTGATTATTAACTTTTAGTTTTAAGCATTCAGTATGGTGCGTCTGTTTGTCTTCTCCTTGCTTCTGGTAGCAGTTTTCGCGGCTTATGAAAATACAGAAAATAGAAGACGTGGAAATGAAATTGGAAATGAAGAACATAATAAAATGTAAGTAGTATGCTTTTGCTATGGTCGGAAAATTTTTAAGTTTGTTCCATCTTTAGAGATAAATCCACAAAGACACATGAAAACAACGCAAATGCTGAGGAAAATAACGAAGATTCAAAATCATCTTCAAACGAGAACTCGGCCGAAGAAACCACTACTGGAGATGATACAGATTCCTCTACTACTGAATCAAACAGTGATTCAGATTCATCCTTGTCTGACAGCAGTGGAACTGTAGAAACTGAGGAAGTTATAGATCAGAATAACGACGGAAGAAACACCTACGAAGTTGAAGAATCCGTAGATGAGACTCCATGCGCTATCCATGGTTTCCAGAATGGGTGTATTTGCCGAGCTGGAGACTTGCGATGTATTAATATTCACCAGGGGCAGTTCAATTTAACTTAAAATTTGACCAAGTTTTAATTTAGTTGCTAGCGTAGTTCCAGTATAAAAATTGCTGTTGTTTTCTTCCAAATGTTGAAATAAAAATTTAAATTAATTCTTGTTTAATAATATCTACGTTTCCTGATTGAAATTCAGTCGCAGTAAAGGAAGCAATATGAAATCTAAGGTCAATCTGTCGATATCGGTTGATGCGTGATTCAATAACTTAATTTTTTGATCACATTAATATTCTCTTAACGGATGATAACCAATAAATACCAAAGCTGCCCAAAGCTAATCAAAGTTTTTACAATGCGTTGGGTATGCTTGGTGGTTTGGTGTGTAGCGTGCTTGGTGTACTGTGAAGAACCTGAGGAGGATTATGCTTCCTACGCAAACCTGTAAGTAATTCCATCCCATATTCCTGTTTTAATTACCGATTTTTAGTTATCCGGAACTTGCCAAAAAGATCGGGGAAGAACCTATAGAAATTATCGATGTTGTTAAAGCAATTTTAGTTTACGATTCGGATAACGAGGGTCCTGCTGAACCAGGAACTAGCACTCCTTCGTATACAGAACGTGAAAATACGACCGAATCACAAACCGAAACGTTTGGTTTAAGATTAATATACAGAACCCCGTGAGATTCTAAATTTGCATATTTCACCTGGGTTGGGTTTTTAATTTCAAGTACATATTATATGCATTTTATTTATTTATTAGGTTAGATAACAATTTTGTTCCTTATGTATGTATGTATTATTCATGAAGAGTAAAAATGTTTAATTGTTATTTTTTAAATTATTATTTGACACACCCGCGGATTTACCTGCTCTTATACAGTCAGCACTCAGTTATGTGTACTAATACTTTTTGTAACCTTGGTCCGAAGCCAGGACGACTGCTTCTTGCAGCTCACCATTTATTGTTTTGACGATCTTCATCTCAGGTTTTTCGCTTTAATTTTACCATTCAGACAGTGATTTGAGAAATGAAAAATTTCAAAGAAAGTGTGAGTTTCCCTGAAACAAAAAAAAATGTTGCTGCTTTTATATTAACATAAAAAAATAATTTCTAAAATTTATGGGATTATACATAGACCTCAACCTTTGTGGTTACCTTTATATCACACAAGTTGATGTATGTATGATATTAAGTTGTTTTACAGATATTAATGAAGCATAAGAGGTCGGCCTAAGATATATGGATCAATGAATCTTGAAAAACATATATAAAAGTTTACTTACTAATTTGATTACTCTTGCAAATAAAACAGAGGAAAAATAATAATATGTTATTATTAAACCAAATTGCTCTGGTTACGCGGCCTAAAAGCCGCACTGACTCGTCACTAACCCACAACTACGTATTTTGTTAATAATTTTTAGTTCTGTATTCGCTTAAAAAATTTTGTAATTAGCGGGTAACACGAGGACTACATTTAGGTCTATAATTAATTATAAAATATGTAATTTTGAAATAATGTGTTTAATTTAAAAATAATAAGGCGCAGATAGATAACTAATGGAATTATAATTAGTAAATTAGAATTTAATAAGGTAAATAAATGATTAGAAAATTACTTGCGTTTAGTTTAATGTCAAATTATATAAATTACTAACAAATTTATTAAAAAAGTTAATGTTGTTTGTTTGTTTTTTTTTAATTTACAATATGCTCCGCACCAAAAGTGTCACTACCAATTTTATTAGTCAAGATTAAAACTTTGTTTTGAAAAATAATTTCGTTTGTTTTTCGATAGACTGGCACAAGTTTACAATTTAGAACATTTCGACTATAATTTCATATTAAAATATATAAAAATTGTTCAATTATTACGAATTTTATTGAAATGTTGTGTATTATAATATTTTACAACTTGATAAGATTTACTCCAAAAATTGGAATAAAAATTTAACGACTGGTTTTTACGATGACTGGATTTCATTTATATACCGTCCGGAAGTTTTCACTTTCTCAGAAGAAAATTTTGCTCGGTAGAAACCAAACCAGTAAATAATTGCAAGTTCCAACATGCGATTTATTGCGCTTTGTGTTTTCTATTTTATTGTTTGTGCTTTTTGTGAAGAAAATGGACCACTTTGTGATGAACAACATCAGGATGGGTAAATAGCTTTTTAATACAGAATTTATTAGTCTCCTAGTCTTCCACTATGCAGATTTGAATTTTTCAGACCTCCTCAAGAGAGGATTCATTCGAAAGGAAATCGGGATATCGTTTTGAAAGTATTCAGAACACCTGCTTCTCAGCCGAAAACTTTTATTGGAGAGTAATTGATCGCCAACATGGACAGTTGTGGTTTAAGCTGTGCGAAAATTATTTATACCAAAGTTTATTATTAAATTAAGTAAAATTGATATCTTGGCTTACTCAGATGTAACTAAAAAAATTATTCGAAATTTTAAAATTGGCAAATAAATCATTTTTGCCAGAGAGCATTGTCGTCATCTTTAAATTATCGTTTCTCTGTTTTTCCGCTAAGGTATATTTTATCTGGCATTGAGAAAATCAAAAATCAAGGCTAGGAAAAAGGTGAAGTTTCCAAATTCACCAAAAACCACGACAAAATTATATTGAGCCTAATTTTTACTTTTAATCCAAATTCAATTTTACTTTTAGAATTATTAATATTTTAATAATTTTTAAAACATAATTGCCATAATATTACTCTGAAGGCTGTTAGATGAAATATTATGTTTCGTTTTTACTACCATGTATAAAATTTATATACAAAATATGGCATTGGGGCTTTATTTTATTAACACTATTCTCGCTGGCGATAAGATTAATTAGAATAATATTTTTACAATTTGGTTGTACCGGATTTAATTTTTTTATAATAATTAAAATATTGAAAATTATTATGCGACACTAACTCCTCATAAATAATTTATCAGTTCATTCAATAACATATTCGTTCAAGGTTAAATATTTTGCTTTACTTTGTATTGCATACAAATTAGTCCGATCCTATAACTACGACTACGTATAAAAAAATTAGACAATTTACTGTTGAATGTCGATAGTTTTATTTTATTTTTTTTCAATTTAGTTTTCAACGACTGATTTTTGATATGAAGTTAACGCCGTTCCATTTCCACAGATAAAAAAAAAATTATGGCAGGATAAAAGGGCAATTTGACACAAGCAAAGTGAGGTCCTGAGAAATCTCAGAAAATTCATTTAAATCTTACTTATTTGATTTTCCGGGACAGAAGTCCGTTGTACAAGTTGTTTGTACAGGTGTTTGCATTTCTATAGCTTTTTCTTCCTGTTTGCGGATGTGCTGCGCATCCGTTTTCTCGCCTGGTGTCGTAGCCAACTCTTTATTTTGGCCTTCACATAGTATCATGTTTATGATTAGGAACGTGCTTGCTTCAGGTGTTTCTTCCTCTTGTCTGTCTAGGTACTGCCCAGGTATCTCCATGAGTCGAGGGTGCCTCCTCTCAGCCTGTTTTTGAAAAGCAGTGAAAATAAGACCCCTCGTCATAGAAGAGGTCTACCACATATGGTTTTCAAGTCATCCCGTAGTTCATCTTTGCTAGAGGGGATTTCTCTGCTTGTTCCCGCATCTCTCCCATCGTGCTCTTACCCGCATTCATGCCAGGGCTGTCTTCTTTTCCAGTAGTTTGGAGAAGATACCCAGCCTGGTCATCCTCCGGTGTCCATTGTTTGTGTCCACCGGTCATCCTTGTCCATTTCATGCACCTAGTCAGAGACTTTTGGGCAGAGCCTCTTACCCTGTTACCTCTCGCGTTAGACTTGCGAATTCCTCTCATCCACCGGGGTTGGATACCCGATCTCAGAGATTCCTCCACAAGTCACCAAGGACCACCATCGTGGAGGTGCGAGTAGGATTTTGGCCCCCTACTTGCGCTTGTGCTGATGGAATACTAAGATTTAAAATTACCGAGTCAAATTGCTGCGAGTTAAATTACCAGGTATCAATACACCTAACACCTTATGGGAGATAGAGGATCAAATAAGTGCGAAGTAACAAATAATAATAACAGTGAAGAGCTTGAGAGTAATAATCGGTTTAGTAAATGTCACCTGCACTTCAGTTTAAACTTTCTTAATAAAATCGCGTATCTCATTTCGATATGAAAAAATAAAATCTTCCGTTTAATTAAATCTATCACAGAACAAGTAAGCAAATAAAATAAAGAATCTAGCAGATTCTTAAATACTGATCATGTTTAGTGGTGTACTGGAGGGTATTCCATACCCCCCAGACCCCCTGGTGCGAACTGCCATGACTCATAATTTTATTTTGTTTACGAAAGAGCACAAGGTTCCGATTTAATCAAACTTATTACAGAACTTACACGCAAACTTTCCGTCTTTTTAACCGGGGGGTATGGGGAGTACACTAGTACATGTAGCCTGCACTTCAGTTTAAACTCTCTTAATAAAATCGCGTTATCTCGTTTTGATATTGTGAAAAAATAAAAGCTTCTCATTTATCTATCACAGAACAAGTACGCAAATAAAATATAAAATCTAGCAGATTCTTAAATTCTGATCATTTTTAGTGGTGTACTGGAGGGTATTCCATACCCCCCAGACCCCCCGGTACGAACTGTAGTAACTCATAATTGTATTTTATTCCGAAGAACGAAAAGTTCCCATTTGATCAGATTCATTAGAGAACATAGTACACGCAAACTTTTGTCTTTCTAACCGGGGGGTCTGGGGGGTATGGAATACCCTCCAGTGCGCTGGTAAATGTGGCCTGTCTTTCAGTTAAAGCTCTCTGAATAAAATCGCGTTATCTCATTTCGTTCTGCAAATATAAAAGTTCTCAAGTACGAAAATGAAAACAGAATCTAGCGGATACTGAAATACTGATCTCATTTAGTGGTGTCCTGGAGCGTATTCCATACCTCCCGGTGCGTACTGTCATGACTCATAACTTTATTTCATTACCGAAAAAGCGAAAGGTTTCCATAACTTTTCTTCTTTATAACCGGGGGGTCTGGAATACCCTCCAGTACACTAGTAGATGTCACCGACACCTCAGTTTAAATTATCTTAATAAAATCGCGTTATCATTTAGCATTTCATTTAATTAAACCTAAAAAGAAGAATCACCGAATACTAAATTGCTGATGACATTTAGTGGTGTCCTGGAGGGTATTCCATACCCCCCAGACCTTTCCGGTGCGGACTGTTATAACTCATAATTTGATTTTGTTTAGAAAAAGAGCGAAAGCTTCCCATTTCATCAAACCTATTACTGAACATACACGCAAAGCTTTTGTCTTTCTAACTGGGAGGTTTGGGGGGTATGGAGTGCCCTCCAGTACACTAGTAAATGTCACATGCACTTCAGTTCAAATTATCTTATCTCACTTCGTTCTGCAAAAATAACAGCTTCTCATTTATGTAAACCTATTACAGAACAAGTACGAAAATAAAAAAAGAATCTAGCGGATACTGAAATACTGATCACATTTAGTGGTAACCTGAAGGGTATTACATACCCCCCAGACCCCCCGGTGCGTACTGTCATGACTCATAACTTTGGTTAGTTACCGAAAAAGCGAAAGGTTTCCATAACTTTTCGTCTTTATAACCGGGGGGTCTGGGGGGGGTATGGAATACCCTCCAGTACACTAGTAAATGTGACCTGTTCTTCAGTTTAAGCTCTCTGAATAAAATCGCTTTATCTCATTTCGTTCTAAAAGCATAAAAGCATTTCATTTAATTAAACCTAAAAAGAAGAATCACCGAATACTAAATTGCTGATGACATTTAGTGGTGTCCTGGAGGACATTCCATATCCACCAGACCCCCCGGTGCGTACTATCATGACTCACAATTGTATTTTGTTTAGAAAAAGAGCGAAAGCTTTCCATTTAATCAAACCTATTACTGAACCTAGTACATACACGCAAAGCTTTTGTCTTTCTAACCGGGAGGTCTGGGGGTTGTGGAATACCCTCAGCACACTAGCAAATATGGCCTGTATATCAGTTTAAATTCTCTAAATAAAATTGAGTTATCTCACTTGGTTCTGAAAAAAAAATGCTTCTCTTTAAATTAAACCTATACAGAACAAGTACGCAAATCAAATAAAGAATCTAGCAGATTCTTAAATACTTATCATATTTAAGGGTGTACTGGAGGGTATTCCATACCCCGCAGACCCCCCGGTGCGTACTGTTCTGACTCATAATTGTATTTGGTTTCCGAAAGAGCGAAAGATTCCCATTTAATCAAACTTATTACAGAACTTTCACGCAAACTTTTGGTCTTTACAACCGGGGGGTCTGGGGGGTATGGAATACCCTCCAGTACACCAGTAAATGTCGCTTGTATATCAGTTTAAATTCTCTTAATAAAATCGAGTTATCTCACTTGGTTCTGAAAAAAAATGATTCTCTTTAAATTAAACCTACAGAACAAGTACGCAAATCAAATAAAGAATTTAGCTGATTCTTAAATACTGATCATATTTAATGGTGTACTGGAGGGTATTCCATACCCCCCAGACCCCCCGGTTCGTACTGTTCTGACTCATAATTGTATTTGGTTTCCGAAAGAGCGAAAGATTCCCATTTAATCAAACTTACACGCAAACTTTTGGTCTTTACAACCGGGGGGTCTGGGGGGGTACGGAATACCCTCCAGTACACCAGTAAATGTCGCTTGTATATCAGTTTATTTTCTCTTAATAGAATCGAGTTATCTCCTTCGTTCTGAAAAATAAAAGCTTCTCATTAAATTAAACTTACAGAACAAGTACGCAAATATAATAAAGAATCAAGCAGATTCTTAAATACTGATCACATTTAGTGTTGTACTGGAGGGTATTCCATACCCCCCAGACCCCCCGGTGCGCACGAACGTAGCTATAACTTTTACATGGGGGGGGGGGGGGTTCAACACTATACTTTACAAAGGTAAACTAGCTTTTGCCAGTGTCTTCATTAACGCCATAAATTGTCAGAGCTGTAAATCCCAATAAAATCAATACCCACCATAAAAAGTGGGTATTTGTTTAATATTTGCGTTATTGCTCAGGCTAAGGAGAGGATTTGAACCCTCAAACCCCCCTTATATACGCCCGTACCGATGCGTACTGTCATCACTCATAACTTTTTTTTACCGAAAAAGCGAAAGGTTTCCATTTAATCTAACCAATTAGAGAACATACACGCAAACTTTTGTCTTTATAAGCGGGGGGGGGGGGTCTGGGGGTGTAGAAGTTTATAGTTTAAGCTCTCTGAATAACATCACGTTATCTCATTTCATTCTGAAAAAATAATAGCTTTACATAAAAATTAAACCTATTACAGAAGAAATCCGCAAAACATAATAAACTCCAGGGGTACTGATCACATTTGGTGGTGTACTGGAAGGTATTACATACCCCCTCGGCCCCGCGGTGCGTACTGCCGTGACTCATAATTGTATTTGCTTACCGAAAGTATCCTACCTATTTAATCGAACTTATTACAGAACTTACACTCAAACTTTTCGTCTTTTTAACCGGGAGGTCTGGGGGGTATGGAATGCCCTTCACTAGTAATAGTGGCCTGTATATCAGTTTAAATTCTCTTAAAAAAATAAAAATTAATAAATTCTCTTAATAAAAAGTTAGTGCCACTTACTTGGTTGTGGATCTGGTACAAAATTTTACTTTTACTATGCTTTGCTTTGGTTGAGGCGAGCTGTCGCCAACTGTTTTGTTTGTTTCCAAGATAATATGTAGGAATGGTTTAATTTTTATAATTGTAAGTAAAGCAGCAATTTAATCATAAATAAATTTATTTCACGTTATATAAACAACCTGTACTTATTTAAAATTAATACTTTTATGGAACAACTTAAAATAGCATTAATGAAGTGGTCTATTAACAAAGCCTGTACAAGATGAATACATATTCACAGATTCAGTCTTATAAAAACTACTAATATCACACAAATTCCTTAAATATTGCATTATTAAATGCCAAACCAAGGTCTGTGAACTTATTCTAAAATATAAACAAAATCTTAAGTATCAACAATCATATAAAAATGTTTATTTTTCTTTTAAACAAAATGATATGCCTTAATCAGATTGAAAACTTACATCGATAGATTTTTATTTTACAATAATTATTCCTAATTTAATCACACCTGCATTTCATTTTAAAACTAACTTATCGTAAAAAGATCAACTGATTTTGTTGGTAGAGGTCTTAAGTCGTCTTAAGTACTGCACCATCAGCATTATAGTACCTCGTGAGTAAGTCAAGTGTCCCTAATGTTTAAAATTAGTTTGCTAGTGTATAAAATATTTTATTGTCTCAATATTCAAAAAAGATCTTAGATTTTACGTTGAGTAGACTGCGAAAAAGTGATGGTGTAGAAAAAAAGTTGTTTCTATAAAAATACATTTTCTGGTAAACTTTTAAGAAGTTATTCTGTTAGTACTTATAATACTTTTGAAGTTGTTACAATATTAAGTCTGGATTTGAATTGATCAGCAAGTAAGAAAATTGGCACCATTATTTCTTTATACCTTCTTTTTTGGGCAGTTTTGAAGTCGAATGAAGGAACTACGTTTTAGGGTGGAAGGTGTATTTGATATGCCACGATGAAAGGACAGTTGGCATTTTGATGAGATGAAGTTTTGTCACAATTTATCAGTTTGCTAAATAATTTAATTGATATTTTCAATCCGTGGAGATCGGGTCGCTCTAAATTCAAGCAACTCTCTTTTATGGACCTAACGCTCCACAAGAATCATTTAAATCGTTTCTAAAATTTTGGTAAATGTTTAAGGGTGAATATAATCCACAGACCTTGTTGTAAGGTAATGTGCCATTACAATCTAATTATTATTCCATTTCTAAATTGAAATTACCAAGATTCCTCTGTTTGTCATGTGGTATCTGATTTATTATCTTCCTTTCTAGCCCTAAACCAACAGATCAGGTATTCTATACTCCAGGCTAAACAGCACAACATTATCAGGAATGTTTGGGAATGCAAACAGAGCGGATAGCTTCCAGTCGAGTCGCGAATGTAACCTGAAAGAGGGGTCATAAATATTGCAATGATTTGCTAAAGTTACCGTTACTCACCCAAAACCGGTCCGAATGCAACGACAAACAATCCCTTTCCGACCATGTGTAAGCCAAAAGCGGCTGGCAGTTTTTCGAGGGTGGAATATTCTGATATAGTAATTGTAAAGTTGATGAGCGCTGCGCCACGCACAAATCCACAAATTACCAACATAACTAAGATCATTGTATAATCAGTTTGCTCGGCCAATACTGTGAACAATAGAAATCAAAAATTACAAAAACAACTAATTTACTTCAAATGACTCGTTCTTACAACAAAAAATAGAAACCAAAACAAACATAAAGCAAATTAAAATAAATAAAATACCTGTAATTAAACAAAACTCATAAAAAAATTATATGCCTTGTAAAATACGAAAATGTTGTTAAAGCTTACAGTTCTATATTTTTTGTTTACCTATTTTAGGCTCCTTCGGCTGCCAACAAAAAGTCATAAGTTCATTAGATTACAATTTCACAAAACCTGACTAGTTGTAAATAAGCAAGATTTTTTAAAACTAAAAATTGCTTTTTAGATCACTCAGAAAAGTCATTTTCACTTTTTCGCATTCATTCCATTCGCTTCATTTTTGAGAAATTCTTCAATTTCCAAAATTATTCTGTTGGT
This sequence comes from Cantharis lateralis, assembly GCA_963170105.1. Lineage (NCBI taxonomy): Eukaryota > Metazoa > Arthropoda > Insecta > Coleoptera > Cantharidae > Cantharis > Cantharis lateralis. The sequence goes on from OY720627.1 coordinate 4,407,869, forward strand.
CTTTTCTGCGACGTCCAGTTTCCAGTTTGTATCCTTTCGATCCGAACACGAACAAGTTTCCACGATGATTACAGCCTTCTCCAACTCGTCAAAAAATTCGATCCAACCAATCATACCCACAGTGCCGTACTTGCCAATTTGGAGTCCCCAACGCTTTTAATTTTTTGGACGGGAAACCCCCCGAAAAACCCAAATTAAATATTATTTTGCTACATTTCAAATCTGTGAAAATCTTAAAAAATCTGAAGTTTTTCTTTATACTTTTTTTTGCTCTGAAAAAGTGAAAGAAAATCTGAAATGTCACAAAATCTAGAAGAATCTATTAAGCTATTTTTATGAACTCCGTAATTTTAGTTTGAAGTAAAACAAGCTTGAAGGGGATTCACCCGAAAAATCTGAAACAGCTTAAAACGCGGCCGTTTGAGCGCCACCGACCACGATCGACAATTAAACGAACAAAACGAAGCTCATCAGATTCATCTGGATTTTCCAAGGAAACTATGGAAAATCTGGTTAACAAGTGAGAGTGGATCTGGGAAAATTTAAGAAAATCTAAAAACCAACAAATGAAAATTCAAAGGAATTCTATCAACTTTGTCTTTTAAAATTCAGTAAATGTAAAAAAGTTATGAAAGAAATTCAGAGAAATCTAGGAAACTTCGAAATAAATCTAAGAAAATTCGAGAGGAAATTCAAAGGAATCCGATTTTCACATTTTTACAGAAATTCGCTATAAAAATGATAGAAATCACAATCTATAAATCTGAAAAAATTTAAGAAAATTTAAATAAATTCAGGAAAATCAAAAAAAATTGTAGAAAATTCAGAGAAATCCGAAAATATTTCCTTTTATTCTGATGTAAAAATAAAGAAACCCTTTAAAAAATCCGGAAAATTTGATAATATGCAGAGAAACTGGAAAATATACAGAAAAATCTAATAAAATCCAGTCAACTCGAAAGAAATCCAGGAAAATCTGAAAAATATGAGTGGAAAATTTTCATTTTATTAATTGTATTCGGGAGCTGTTATGTAGCTTAAATTTTGATATGTTAGAATTACTAAACGGCCCCCGAGCCTATATCTAACTTTTGGACTTTTATCAGGCCGCTATTTACCCACAGATTTTTAATCATTTTAACTTTTTGTAATCCTTATGTTTTTGATTAAGACAAAACATAATACTTATATGCTTCCCAACTTCAACTTTTTTTGTCTAACGTGAAAATCAAAAATATGGTAGTCAAGGAAACGATAAAATGCACATGTCAAATTGGAGTTATGGATAAAGATTAGGGGGGCCGGTAGGAAACTACGGTTACAGATGCTGAAAATCCAGTAGTTTTTCCAAAATTTGATAAAATATTTTTTTCGAAAATAAAAAATTCGAATTCTGGGATCCGAGATTTACCAATGTCAGGGGTTGTGAAAATTTACAATCGTCGGATAGCAAATGCACTCGATAATGTAGAACCTCGAACGATGTCCCCACCTAAATTTGGTTGCTATGATCCAGGTAACGCATACGTACCGGCAATTGAATGGGTTTTTAAAGCTAATATGAAAGTAAAAATTAAATTGCGAAGAAACTGTTGGGCCGATTTTATTCATCCGCACCTCATAAGAAAGCTACAATTGTGCCCTTTCAGAATATTCATTGGTTTTCTTTCCTACTTTGAAGCGGTACAGCCGTAGAATATCTTTAACCGGTTTTTTCCCTATCAGCAACTAATTAAATTTCGAAATACTTTAAAAAGTAACACTCCACAGTCACTAGATCAATGCAATGTCGAGGTCTCGAATCCATATCTGTTGGTAAGTACGGCACTGCACGCTCAATAATGCAAGAGACATTCCAAACCCACACAAATCCAAACTTAAAGTTTAACCCAAACTCAAAGCAATTTAACTGGGTCATAACGTTTCAAATAATATAAAGTAATGTAGACTCAAATAAATACATAAGTATCAAAAACGTAGTGGAAACTCCGAATTCACAAATAAACATGGAATTATTTACTTGCAAACTTAATCCTTCCATCATTTTTGACACAAATATACAATTGAAAAATTGGATAAAAAAAATTCAAGTTACCTGATCTACTAATGCCGACCAAAAAGATCCCAACCATGAAAAGCGTTCTCTTGGTAATTTTAACTCTATCACAAATTGGTGGAAGTATCAGTCGCGCCAATATATCAGTCAGAGCCTGCACTGAGAGAAAAAGTGCGGTGTTCTTTTTGTCGTATCCAATGCTGGCGAAAAAGAACGGCGTCACCATTTTGAAATTTTGTTCTGCTACGTAAAATATCGATAGACCAAAAACCAAATTCAAATAGATCGGATCCTTGAGTAAATCCAAATCCATAAATTCCACAATTTTCTTCCAAACGGTTTCCTTCTTCTTGGGCTCAAACTGTAGCGGTTCTCTAGGGAGCTCTTTCATAAACTTGTTTTGGGAATTTAACTGAACTGCCGGATAACTCATATTTCTACGCATACGGACCCCGTCTGACACGTTAAGCGAAGACGTCGTTTTTTCTAAAGGCTAAAAGTAAAATTCAGTCTGCTTCGTACTTGAAAAATATAAAAAAATACCTGTAAGTGTAACTGGAGACTGGAACCGGTAAAATCCATATTTGAAATGGTAGAATAATTTGATACAATTGACGATTTTCTGGCTCTGGCACCAATAAAGCTCATGGTTGAAAAATTTCGGGGAAACCCAGGCTCTTTTTTCACAATATCCGGCGTTTTTGGCAACAAATCTGGGTTTGTCTTTACGCTTATCAACTTTGTTGTTTGACCATTTTCGGGCGATTCGACATCTTCATCGTCTGCTTCCTTAATAGTCTCCATTTCCTGTAAATAAAATCCAATAAGCATCCGAAATTGATGACTTTTTGTAAGGTCTGCGTTTTAGAAATTACTATACCTCGTTTGACGAAAAGTAGAATGTAATTCCCTGCAGCGATTAATAATAGAGACACAATAAATTTACAGTTTGGCATACAAATGGGTACACCTAAAACGTTCTAATTACCTTTGGAGGTTCTCCTTCTTCTTCGTCTTTATTTTCAGGAACGAAATGCCATTCTGCTGGTTGCAATAGGAAGGAACCCACGATAGCATGAAAAGCCATGCCTCCCAATATTAAAACCGCTCCACGAAATTCATAAGTTTCCAGCAACAATCGTACAGCTTGTGGCATAATCATCATACCAAAAGCAGTTCCGGCCAAAGAGAATCCAACTGCTTGACCTCGACGCTTTACAAAATAATGATTTAATGATACAAACGTGGCAGACGCGGTTAATCCAACGCCCAAACCTAAAACCAAGTCAAATAAGAGCTGTTTTTCCAAAATATCTTCGATGTTTTACCGTTAATAATACTGTAAGTAGCTAAGATGTGTGCCATACTTTTGGCAGGGGATGTGAGAGCCAAACCAAGACCACAAAGTATGGCACCAACCAATGATACTTTACGATAGGAAAAGGCACGAATAAGCGGTCCTACTAGTAGTCCTGAGAAATTAATAAGGGCATCCAATGTGCTCATAATTAGCGCCGCTCCAGTTGTTCCCACGTCCAGTCCTGTTAAAAGATCACCGAACAACAATCCGAACGATGGTTCTATCGATCTTGTACATAACTAAAAGAAATTCATGGTTTAAAGTTTAATTTTTAGGATTTTTTTCGTGGATGGCCTGAAATTTAAAATTAAACCGACGGGGAATCCCCGGTATTTAATTGGTGATATTTTGATGAATAAGCGAATATTTGTACTTACATTGACTATACTAACACCTATGACCACCACCCATCCCCATCCTCCGTCTGGAGGCACCATCTTCTTTGGTTCAACGAGCATTTTGTCTGCCAATGTTCTGTAATGGAAGATAATGTTTAATTGAAATCCATCGATGCGTGAAATTACAACGCGACAAAAAATTTAATGTATTGTAGCTTAATGCATCACGAACAGAAAAATAAGGTTTAAAAAATGCTGGTACCAGTAGTGTGACTTTTTAACTTATAAACAATTTTATTATGAGATAATGCTTAATACAAAAATCAAATATATTATAATTAACATCGTGGTAATTTTATTGTTTACTAGATAAAATAATAATAGAAATGAAAATTTTACATATTAATTTTTTAAATGACGATAAATGGTTCAATGTATTAATTACATAAATAAATAAAACGCTGAACGACACAACAAATCATCAAAAATATATTACTAATTATTAAAGTATGACCTATATTAATTTATCTGATTGTGTCAAGTGGGAAAGTAATAATAATTTACGATAAGGGAATTTCTTGTTTCGAGTAATTGATTGTCGAATGGAGATACGCTTTTACGTGAAAAGCTTACATTGTTTGCAAATTTTATTGCTACGTTATATCACATGATTACAATTCATTGTTATCAGAAATTGCAAGTTATTGAAAGAATGCAATGTATTCAATTCAAGGTCAGAAATAGATTGAATCCTAGCAATTGCTACTGAAAATATTGATATCCTAATTATACCATACTGTTCGCCAGATTTTAAGTTGACCAGGGTCACATATAAATATTTTAAGCGTAAATAGGCACTAAGCTATTTTACACCCTTGATATATAATATACTATTTACAAGTATATTATTATTTTATCTATTTATTTAGCAGGTTCTGATGCATTCGATCATATTTAAGTAAAATTTAAAACTTTGAACTGGGAAATTTTGAATTTTGAAAAAATTGGCTCTATCAAAATTCAGATATTTGTATTATCTGAAAATCAAAAAAAAAATGTTACTTTTACCAACTGGTTTTCTTTCCAATAGAGAAATTTAAATACGTTCTTAAGTACCTAATTAAGTAATTAAATAAGTCGAAACCAGGGTCTTGATAAAACAATATATCTAAATATGACGTCATAGTTATTACCAAAGGTCAGTTAAATTCAATGAAAAATAAAGTATAAAATTGAAGAATAGCAACAAAACTATTCCAAATGTTCATTCGGGAATAGGGGGACATCGAAAAGTTTAAAGCAGTTTCCCTTCGTATCCCTTCGAGCGCGGATTCAACGGGGGGGGGGGGCAAATCTTAAAATAAGGGGCATAATCTTAAAAAAAGTTATATAGTGGATTTCGATTAACTTTGCGCCCCCCCCCCCTGATGAAAAATTTCTGGATCCGCCCCTGATTCCCTTTCAGCTGTGATCAAAACTCATTGTGTAATATACTATTGAAAATATCCAAATACGTAAAAATTTACAATAAAAATTAATAATTTTTATTCAGCAGCAAAGACATAGCTGAGTTTTTGTTTTTCAATTAGAAAAAAAATAAAAAAACTGGAATATTTTTAACGTATTTTTAATTTTTTCGCTTTAAATATTTTCTTTCTAATAAAAATAGAAAGTATTTCGACCATCAGTGGCAATTAATTTTCAATTTGTGTAATTTTACTATTTATATTATATTAGTCATATTATTTATAAATAATTTAATTATTATTTCTCACAAATTCATCTTTGCACAATTAAAAACAAAATTCAAAGTTCAACCAACAATAATTATTTTGTTAGCAATTTGAACAGCCCAGAGCCGGATTAGAAAATAAAACAAAAAAATATACGCATTTCTAAACCTGTTTGTTTTACAGATTTCAGTTAAACGTTAAACTAAAATAAAAAAAAAGAACATCTGCATTTTACAAATATACAAAAATTCTTTGTTTTTGTATTTCTCTGGTTCTGCATTTTTAAGTTATAAAAATAGAAACCCGTCGTTGCAAAAATTTAATTGAGATTTAATCGCACGAAGATTTTGGTGCCAGTTCGTCCCTGCCAGTGGTACTGAGAAAACAAGAATATTGATTATTGCAAACTTTTCAGCAAAAGGTCAAATTTCTTCTTTTCAGCTCGGCCGGAAGCAGTGCTTAAAAATTCTGTATGAAATTCGAAAAACTGCATAGCAAACGTGAGAAGTTTTCGAATAAAATGTAGTCATTTAATAGTAAGTTACATAACAAGTGCGAAAATCGTCATTACAGCAATCAAAATTTTACGAAAAACACAAGTGTGGACTCGTTCAGTAAAGATCCACTTTTCAGCCAGTTATGTAAATTTGATAATACTTTTTACAATAAATAAGCAAACACTGCATAATACAACTTTAAACATATTGATTTACTATTTGCTATACGTTTTTTCCTAAACATTGTAGTAAATTATTTTAGATAACAAAAGCTCAAAGAAAAGTTGTAAAAAAGCTTTTTAAAAGTCTATAACTTTGAATACCTCCCACGGCAGACCTATTGAAAAGAAAGCTGCCCGGAATCTTTCTGCAGAAAATTTAAGTTTCCACAAAATTATTTATGTTACATTTTATGGTATTTCTTACGATTATTGCAGCATTTCGAGTGAAATAGTAAAAATATTGCTGAAAAGTTATACTTAGGAAAGCTTTTATACGTCAGCAAAAGCTTCTTTGCTAAAATCAAGAAATGCCGTAATCGGCAATAAAGTTCTCCTTTTATGTTTATTACGTGGTATGCAACCCATCGTGCAGACAATGTAATCAATTTGAGAATATTAATATTCTAACGTAAACAATTATTTAAAGATAACTTTGGCACTCACAAAATTGTGACTCATTTTAGCCATATGTCAGTTTGGAGTGGTACATAAACATTTGCCTGAAATAAATAATTCGATTAAGAGCGTAAAAGGTAGACAAACCTTCATGTTTTGAAACCGGGGGGTCTGGGGGGTATGGAATACCCTCCAGTACCTCAGCAATTACGATAAAAGAAAAATTCTTGTTCAACTAACTTATGACGTCAGCAGTGCATAAAAATAAAATTAGGTGTCACTGCTGCTTTGCCCAAGTTTTTAATAATTTAAATTACTTATGATTAAAAGTATTAATATTAATAAATAATATAAGGAAGTTTAATCCTGTAAATTATAAAGAAACAACAAATCTTAGTGTTGTGCGGTTAACAATGGCTGATTTATGATAATCTCGACATGTTTTCCCTTTCCACGACAAAATAGATCGGTTTGTAACTGGAACTAATGCTGTTTGCTGATGCCAACGCAAATAAAACTGTTTGCTCCCGTTACTAATATTTAGTAACAACAGCAAATTGCTTTTCTGAGCATACATAAATTATTTAATTAACTTTCAGGAAATTTATTTGCAAAGAGCAAAAATTAATTAACCACCTAATTACTGGAAAAACCTTTTAAAAAGCTTTCCGACTCAAATAATACATTTAATATATAATATATACGTCGAATAATATATTTTATTTCATAAAATTGGAATGAAAATGCAAATTTAACCCTGCCAATTTTAACTTCGGTTGAAACATATTTTTTAATTTAATTATAACTTTTGCTGTAATCATTTGTTTTTCTCTGGAGCAAAGCGAGAAGTTCCTAAGGATCCCTCCAGGAAAATCAGAAATATAATTTACTTCCACTTTGTTTTCTTATTTAAAAAAAACTCATCAAAATTCCCTCTGAGCAACGCGGAGAAAATGTTCCTCTCCATCGATCTCAAAATAGAAGTTATTTCAAGTACTGTAACTTTTCACGTATTACTCTCACGTTTAGACTTTTGGAATCCAATTTTCAATTTTTTGACATATTTATCTATATTGGTTTTGATGGACACTTAAGATTTCAGTCTTGAATTTTAAATTTTTTTCCTGGTCACTCCAATTACTGAGCATCAAGGATCTTGAGATAAACCCGATTAACCAACCGTAACGCCCTTATGAGCTTAGCGTCCTGGTCAATAACTCCTTGAAATTTTTCAAGTTTTTATGTCCATTTTGTGGTTACTAATTTAGTTAAATGAGTAACAAACCGATAATAATTTGGAGGTTACAACAGAAGTTTATCAATAATAGATTAGCAACCACAACGCAATTTTAAGTACAAAACCAATACGTAACGATTTAACAAATCGGTTTAGTTACGCACAAAAAGCCAAAATCGATAGGATAAACTACCACAATAAAACGTAAACCGAAAAATGAAATATTGAAAATAAAAAGCGCCGAATTCCAAATTAGAACTTCAGTCGTAATTTTGAGATTTAAGGAAATCTGTAATCGATTGGTCTATTTTTAGAACAATTTAATTTTCTCGAATTTTCCAACAGCAATTTTGTATTTTTTCACACAACGGTTGGATGGTTATTAAATGTGGCTAATAATAATTTATGGTTTCATGTGAGAAATCAATAAAAATTTGGCAAGATTAATGAACCGAAGAACAACATGGAAATTGATTTAAATTACCAATAATTAAGAAAAATAACCCTGACGATCTGTGCAGTTAACGTTCCAAAATTTATTGGAGTAAATAATTTAATTTAATTAAATTTCTTCCAACGGACTGGATATCTCCAGGATAAATAATTAAACCAAATGCAAAATTATGTAAACAACAACAAAATAGTGAAAACATGTGCATGATGGTCAAGTTGTAATTACCATAATTATCGACATTGTTATCAAAGCAAGTAGCACGTAACTTCGGAATGAAGTGAAACGAAAATTGAAAAGTGCAGAATAATGAAAAAAAATGGCGTTTTATTTAATATTTATGTATCATACGTACTCATGTCACGTGGTCAACACTATAAATGATGGCTGTTTCAATTTTTTTGACTACTCGAACTATTCTGGTTGTTGTCACAATACTCGTCGGTGAAGTCTTTCATCGATCCCACAGGCACCGCACCGTGGGGTCGATCACATGACGATCACGCGCACACCACGTGGATGAGAACAGCTGAGTTTCCTAAAATTCCACAATGTAACATCTGCTACAATAATTATGCAATTAAAGTAATTATAAGCTCCCAGTGTCCATTTCCAAAGACTAATTCCTTTTGTTCCAGTAATTGGCCAATCCCAGTATTGATATTCTCATTGGGGACTTCACAGGTTTCGCTAATCCTATTTACATTCTTGCGTCACATTTTTATCAGATCACCACTTCCGCACTTCCTACAAGTGCAATAATCATCCAGGCAAGTGCATCATGGAAAATTCCCTATTCCAGCCTTCCAATATAAAATGGATAGTGCAAATGTGCAATGATGAGTTGCTGACTAATTGAATTTCCTGTCTAGCTCTGAAGAATGAAACAGCTAATTAACACTTTGATGTTCTCAAAATCGCAAATAAAACATTTTCATCCGTTCGGTCAAAAAGGAACAAAACCGGGAAATGCAAAAATCATCTTGTTGAATGTTATCCAGGGTCACTGTACTATCTTTGAGGTCCTTTCCCTCCTGAAAATTTTCGAATGAACACTGCGCTTTTATCATCGATCCAGTCCTGATCCTTTCTCGGGACATAAATTATACTTAAATTAAAATTGTAATTTTATTTTTAATTTGCCATTTAACACATACAGGCTAAATTTGCATTTCATGAGATGTGGGTTATTAAAACATTACGTCACGTAGGTTAATCTTCTCCATTTCAAACCAGTTTTTTGCCAAACATTACGTAGCGTTCTAATTGCTCGATACAAGTAAACCAATTTCGAGATGGAATAACTTTTCTGCAGTTTGTAATTATCGACGAGGAATTTGAGTACAAGGGGCGTTCGGTTAGTAATTTCTAAATTTTACGTTATTAATCTTTGTTATGAATGAATAGTAACACAAATTCCCAATAATAATTTTACGGTTATGCTAAAGCACCGTTACCCGATGATTTACCACATCGAAAGTTTTTGCCGATTAAAAACACAATAAATTAAAGAGAAGTTAAATTTTTGGATTAAATAATATGAAAGTTTGCAAGGCCAAATAAATGTTGTATTGCAAATATCTCAGTAAATAAGTAACATACAAAAAATTACTAGGAGAACAAAATTGTAGAACGGAAAATTCTACAAAGAAAAGGTCTGAACAATTTTTTTCGTGTGACAGTGGTTCTCGAGTGAAACGCGGCGCTTTGCAACTTTTATTGGAACAGCGCCAAAGATGGGCAGATAATTAAGGTACATAGACGGACAAACTACGCTGTAACTTTTTTAGTTTTTGTTGTATAAAAATAAATAAAATTGTATTTTAAAGATGAGGATTTCGGCTTTCAAATACCAATATTTTGAATTTTTTACCGTAAAAGTGTTCGTTGAATTGAAAACAAAAATTTGAGATCCGCGCCTACTTGATATTGCGTTTTCCTCGAGAACCAGTGTCATGGGAAAAAAATTGTTTGGAACTTTAATTTGTAGAATTTTCCGCTCTACAATTTTGTTCTCTTACTAATTTTTTGTATATTGCTTATTTACAGATATAATTGGAATATAGTATTTTTTTGGCCATTACTCTTCTACCAAACCAGAAATTTTAAATGGGTTTAGGAAACACTGGAACACGAAAGAGCTAGCTTATAAAAAGATTGCTTTTGTCAATTTAAAATGTCAATGTCAAATGTATCCTAATCTTCCGACGAAAAGAGAAGGGTAGTTAAGCATTACAAATGTCACGTTTGTTTGTTTAATGTTTATATGTTCGGCGTGAAAAATCAATGTACATATAATTTAACACTTTAGATATACAAAAATAGTACAGTTTTTAAAAAAAATTTCAAAATGTTTATTTCACATTAAATGAATGTATTAACTTCTGTTTGTTGTAAATTTTGAAAATCATTCAAAAATACGCTTAAAAAATGCCCAAAACCCAATACGTGCATTTGATTGGCTGTTTCCATTAGGTTTGCCCCGCCCATAACGTGAATTTATTTTATAAAAGTATTTTTGGGCATAAATTCCACTCGAAAATGGCAGATCTTTTTTTCTGCGTATTTCCTTCCTTTTCAAAATATTTTTCGAATTTCCAAAAGTCAATCTAATTTAAATTTGTATTTGAAACAGATCAATAAAATATATCAGCGGTCACCAACCTTTTGAACCAACCGTTTTTGGGTGTTGGTCAATTCCTTAGTTCCAGTGCGAAAATAAAGAGCAAGGGTGACACTGGGGGGTATTCCATACCCCCCAGACCCCCCGGATTGACAATTAGCTACAAAGAAGTTACTGCATTTGAATTTCCGAAAACAAATTGCCTAGAAAGTAATCAGCTACTTCTCTATTGCGATTTCTAAACTAAATCACATTCTAAATAATTTATTTATTTCAAGCTGCTGTTTGTCCTTTTGGCAGCGTCTGTTAATTATGAACCACCTGTGCATTACTATACTGGGCACTTACAATTTTATAGATAGCGATTTCCCTCGCTTTTGGTTATTTGATGCGGTGTTTTATTCCCGATATATCTCTAAATGCAAAGCATATTTTATTTAGTAGAATTTGACGCCAAAGTTCAGCTGCTGGTACTTCAATTTATTGAAGACTTCATTTTCGACGATTATTTTTGTATCGCCGCTATTTATTATTTTCATGTAACTTCAAGGTTTAATTCAATAATATTTCGGTATTTTATTTTCAGTTTAAACTCTAATTGAAGTTTAGTTTAACCGCGTTTATTTTTAAATAAACGATAAAAAAAATTCCTTATAGTATATTTTCTCCAATTTCAGCTTATTATTCCTATCTGGCGCCCGAACTTAAAGCACCACTCATTGATAACATCTCCAATCACGATATTGTTCACTGTAATAGCAAGGTCGTTCTCCTGATAACCACAAGCAAAGGAGGAAAACTGAGGCACATTTTTGGGCAGTGCGGATATTTACATAAATATAAATGCGTGCCGAAGTATCGATAAGGTGGTCTCGCTGTCTCATATTTATTTTACTTTTTCTTCTTAATACTTCAAGAGATTTTATTGCAAACCAGAATAATTCGTTCTGCATTTTTCAATATATGTTAAGTAATCGTTAAATTTATTTAATAAATAAACAAATAAAAGATATTTTTAGTTTTTAGATTACAAATAACGCAGTGATCGAATGAATTAGATAATTTAAAATAAATTAATGTAAATAAATTATAATTTACAATTAGGTATGCCTGCATTATATTTGTAAAACTTGTAAATAGAATTCCAAATTCGTACTTTGTACCATGAACAAAATCATTTATCTCCATCTTGGTACCTCGACACGATTTATTCAATTTTGCTTCATTTATTGTAATAAAATATTACGCAATATGAGACCTCCATAAATTGTTATTCCAAATTGTCGTCAAATTATATTACAGAGCAACCGAATCGATACTATCTCGCAATTGGAGCCTTCTCTGAGTTATTGCCTGTCCAGCCAGAAATCTTCCAAATTGCTGCTGACAAATATACATAATGTGGGTTCTATTGACCCATATGACTTCGCAAGTTGCTCAGGTACATGTCATGGTAATAAAATCATTGATGAAACCGATAAGCTTTCAAGAAGTTTCGAGCACGTGCAAATGACTTATCACTGGTCACATTAAGTTTTGAAAAACAATGTGACAATTAAACATTTTCTAAATACACTAGAATACAACCTTCAGACAATGAATTGTTTAATCTACATATTAACGAACAGGTTCTATAATTAGAAGGAACAGCCATTATTCCAATGTGGTTTAGGCAAAATTAGATTTATCGATCAAATAATAGTAAAGCCATCGCGAACTAACTCTATGTAAATTAAATCTTTAATTATTGTTCATCATTTTGTTCGGAGAGAAACTTAAACCGTGCTCACCAAAGTTCATCAATGCATCATCAATAGCACGTGGTTAGATATCACGCGGATCAAAATATAAATTTTTTTACTTGGATGGATTTAACCTTCAATTAGCAGTATAACAGTATTTTCCCGCCAGCTGGTAATACAGAAAATACAGGTATCGCAGTTATCAGCTGGGAAGATAAATTAAAATCGCGAATACCAACTGATATGGAATGCTGCACTGATTTTTTATTCAGAAAGAGAGAAGTTTGATTTTAATAGAAATTCAATGATGGAGAGTTTTCATGATGTTTACTGTTTATTTTCTTGACGAACCTGATAATTGTTACGCGATGAGAGCTTATCGTTGCAGTAAATTAACTCCAACCGTATTTTTCATTCTAATTTTAAATATAATTTTATTTACGTCATGACTATTGATTTCATCAATAGGTTAATGTCGCTTGCGTTGTGTCCGGATTAAGACATTTAAAGTTATGTCTAACTTTTCCATTACAAAAGCCGTTTGTTTTGTTGATTTCACCTGGCGCCCAGCTAAAGTACCATTTGTGAGTTCCGTCGCCTGCGGACTGGTTTTTAAATAAAACAAGCGTATAAAAAAATTTTTGTTTAAATTTACAATAAAACAGCAGAAAAAATTATTACATAATGATGCTATCATGATTGTATTACATGATCTGGCATATTTTAGCTTTTCTCGCCGCTAACAATCCCAAATTGATTTGTTTACTTTTAATTATTGAAAAGGAAACTTCAATTACTTTCGGAGTATCACGCTGATCTGATCTGATATGTACTTCGAATGAGTCATTTTTCCCAATTACGGTTAATAAATTGAAATGTATTTTGTAACGTCATAATGTATGCTAATACAAATCAATGCAGATTACTTCACTGTTTAAGGCCCGCAACTTTTCAATTTACAATCCGCCAGCAATTTTGCAAAACATGCGGATTGCAGTGGAAGATTCCTATGGTAACCCAGGTAAAGACTACGCCATGGTATAAAAAAAATATATATATATAAACAAAAAAGTAATTGGAAAGTATTAAATTTATAATGAAAACATAATTGCGTCGGGTCGGTGGGCCAATTTCGAGATTTTTTTAATTTATTGGTGAAACCCAACAAAGCCTTTGTTTGCGAACAATACCGGCAGACTACCTACACCTCCGACAAAAATTTTATAAAATTCTCACTGGCAAAAAGAAAACATACAATATCAAAACGCCAGGGTAATTTATATTTAAATTTAAAAATACTATTTGTATGAACTGCAATAATCATGGTCACTCGGCCAATAATTGTTGCAAACTTTGTAGCTTCGAGTTCTTTTCCGATGAGAATATATTCTTATCGCCGAAGTAATTTTGCGCACATAACAGAATGGATAACTAAAAATTCCCCTTTCTATATAAAAAAAAAATTAAGAAAAACTCACCCCTGTTTCGATGAATTCTAAAAATTTGTACCGCTAAAAACTTGTTAACATTTTTTTTGTAAGTACTCGTCTACACTAACGAATATCAGCGATTCCACTGCTGTGCTATCGGTCAACTCGTGTAGACATTTCACTGTGTGGTTCAACTTCGGGTAACAGCGGCTCTAAAACGGTAGTAAATCGTACTGTCCCGACATTTGTAATATTCAATCAAATAAATGGATGCTATCGTTTAACTTGAATGCAATCTATTTTTTTAGCATGCTCATTAAGTAATCTAATCTTATTTCAATTAGCTTCATTGATATTAGCAGTATTTTGGAAATTGGGGTATCTTTAAAAATATTGGCGTAGGACACTTTGCATTTTCAATTTAACTGCTATTGGTAAAATTGCCCCAAAAAAATTAGCTAAAACGGATTTGCAATAATCGATTTGATTGCTCGGAAAGTAGTCCATGTATCATATCACATCTAAAAATATAAAACCAAGCCATCAATATAAGAAAGACGAGTTCTTTGTTAGCAAATATTTACAATATAAGCTTATGTAGCATCAGCTCATCAATGAACAAACTTTTAGTCAGTTAAATCAAATGCAAGGCTTTTCCCCTTAAATTTGGGGGAGGGAAGTTAAAAAGTCATCTTAAATTTTTAATTTTGTAAATTTTATGTTTTTTTTCAGTGTAGGATTTTTATTATTTAATTTTTATGCGAGATCAAAATTAATCTCTTCGTAGTTATTTTGGATTCATTTTTGTTAGATTTTTATTTCCGTTCTTCTTATTTTTCAATGTAATTTTATTTCTTTACTCAATTTTTCTTAATTTGTTGTAGAAAAAAAATAAAATTGTTTTATAATAAAATCATCGGGATGGGTCAATTCGGTAAATCAAATATAGTCAGTTTTTTTATTTTAATTACTCAAAAATGGTGGAGTACCTGGATCCAAAATTTGCCGTGGTTACAAGTGTAAAAACATCCCTGTAGAGTTACCAAACTCAAAAATTACAGAACTCGACAGCTGGGATCTTAGTTTTCATCTTAAATTAGGGGGCATGTTAGTACGAGCACTACAATAAGCTAGTGCTAGTATTTACGTTGAGTACACGGACGGGCTATAGAATGCAATTTTGTAAATTTTGTAAATTGCATTCTATAGTCCATTTCATTTAAGCATTCAGAGAATAATTTGTACTAAAATGATGACCTTGAATATTAGCCAATGAAATTGTCACGAAGTTAGCCGCTTTTACACTGCTAAAATTTACGTGTTGCTGACAGATAATATTTAATTTTTCATATTATATCAGAATGTATAATGTTAAAATTAAATAGTTCCTATGCAGCCTTCCTTTATTTATTTTATCAAAATCACATTAAAATTGAAATAAATTTGTGAAATTACGTTTTCTAAAAGTATTTTGTAAACTTCTACATTAGGCAACACACATTTCTTTAAAATTTTCAATCATTTTCCATTCTGTCTTTGTAAATGTGACTTTGCAGACGACCTGCCACCTACTTACTGCTAATATGAGATCGACTATACATGTAAAATTTCGATTTTTAAAATTAAATTGTGAAGTAACCGTTGGGCCTAATTCATTCATTTTTACCTCATCTGAAAGCTAAAATTATGCTCTTTCAGAACATTCATTCTCTTTCAAAATTTAAAATCTTTAGAAAACCCAAAAATTCTTTAGGATCCCGGACCCAAAGTGTCTTAATCTGCCACTGCTTCAAAGGGACACATTAAAAACTCGAAGAAATAGAAAAACGGGATCGGTCGATGTTTTAAGAGATCGAATTTTGCCGAAATTTTTGCAGTGGGTGGTAGGAAATGGTCTATATAGCAGATATAAATAATAAAATTTGCGGTTGGTCAAGTAGTTTTTCCAAAATTAACAAAAATTTTGGATCCTAGATTTGCCGTGGTTGCGCTTGTCTACCTAAACTCATTAAAAATATCCCCCGGAGGGCACGGTACTCGAAAAATTACAAAATTTGGAAGCTGGGATCTGAGGTTTGCCAAAGTCAGGAGCATTGAAAACCCCTGTATGAATTATTACAAACGTCGGATTGCTAATTCACTCGATAATGTAGCAACTAAAACGATCGGCATTCACTTGAATGAGCACGCTCTCTCCCCACCTAGTGTAGCGTAGCGGAGTGAGGCTGCAGGGCATTTGGCGACGTAATCGCTTTCATCTTGGTGATGGAGGTTTTGACATTGAGTTCAGTGAGCTTTGAAAATGCGCTGACGTAAAGTTTTCATTTACGCTGAACTGGGTAATGACTCTCCCCACCTAAATTCGGTTGCAATGACTCAGGTAGAGCACACGTACCGGCAATAGAATGGCTTTTAATGCTAACATGGAGGTAAACTTGTAAAATATTCATAAAAAAGTCGATTTTCATAATTAAATTGCGAAGTAACCATTGGGTCGATTTTATTTATCCTCGCCTATTTAGATAACTTCAATTTTGCTCTTTCAGAATATTTTCCAAATATAAACCGGAAAACGGAAATCCGGGTTGTAAAACATTGCAATCCCACTTAAGGAGTTAAGTAGATGTCTTAAATCAGTGGATAGCAGAAAATGAGCCTTACTCCGCAAATCTGTCCACAGCTGAAGACATCGAAAACTTAGTGAACGAGCTCAACAGCACAATTCAAAATTTAATCTTGACTCATTAAAAATTTAAGATATTTAAGTTGTTGTCCGACAACGGAAAGAGAAACAAGCAAAAATGCCTTGAAGAAAAGAACTAATAGTACACTAAGGAAAAAAAACTGGAAAGAGTTCGTAAAGGAGGATCTCACCAAAAACCTGTGGGGATCTTCCTTCGGAGACGAGTTTGGAAACAATACGTAAACTCCCAAAGGAACGCTGGATTTACTCTTTAACAAACGCTCCCGAACGACCGATTCATGTGGATCACCAAACCATGGGGTAGAACTTTGCGAGTCGAAAGTTTTAAGGAAGTTCTGTAGGTGGACTAAAAAGTAATTGCAGCAATTCAAACAGCAACTGAACTTGCAGGAGCTGAAAAGGGAAAACAAGAGACAGGGCAGAAGTCAAAGACTCTCCTGCAAGCTGGGATGCACTGTTTAGGAATGCACCCCTTCCTGGCCCGAATAATAGAATTTCAAGTTCCAATCGACCCAGACTCTCTCTGACGACTCGGAATTCGAATAAATGTAGCCCCTCAAACCATTCTTGCCAGAAATTATCATGCATTCCTAAAATTCTCCTGATGAACACAGCGGCAACACAGGATTCCTACTCTTCTGGAATTGGCTCAAATGGGCCTTTCTATCCAGATAACTTCATTAAAACATCCCCAGTAGGTAAACCCTACTTCAAAGGGATTCTAATAGGGGAAGAGCACTTCAAAATCAGCCTCTCCAATCAGGCACAAGCAGCAATCAAACAAAAATCAGGAGAGCAAACTCCTGGTTATAAGAAAAACGGGACTTGCAGGGATGCAGTCAAAAGACTTGGAAAAGAGAGACCCTGAACAGGAAAAATTGTACAATACAGGGACGGATTCAGAAGTTTTGTCAAATGCCCTTCGCCCCCCCCTTGGATCCGCACCTGGTACAATAAGTCAAACCAGAATTCAAAAAATTTGATTTTGTTAATTTAGAAAGTTCTGGTTCGAACTGATTTTTTATTTATCTTACACATTGGTCTTTTAAAGATAAATATTGATTTATATCATTGATAACATCGAGCCTGGGTCACCAATATTTTTAAATTATGAAAGTAATACATTATATGGCTCTGAAAATAAGGAAATAGTTTTTTAGAAAGCAGTTTCGAGAATTAAGCGCAATATTTGGAGTAAATTTTGAAAAATTTTGAATTCGATATTTTTTGATTATATACAAAGTTCGCACTTCAAAGCGGTATTGAACTAGTTACATTTTTATGACCGGATTTTTGATAAGGATCTACCGTTTGTAAACAATAGATTCATTTTAGTTAAACTTAAAAAAATTGGTTTACACGTTTATTCTGATCGAGTATCAATTATTTGGGTCAAATCGAACGCCAGTTCCATTATAATGTGCCTATTACTTGCAAAATACCTACTTAAAATTATAAAAACGATCGAACTTATGAAATCGTTAAATTGATTTTTTATGTAAAACGCCCAGAGTAAAAACAACAAATGTTTTCGAAGTAAGATAAAGGATAATTGTTCGAGAGATGAATGCCAGTATTTTACAAACTATTGTAGCAGATAAATCGAATTTTCTCTCTCTCTCTATGAAACAAACAATCCTTTAAAACCATTTGATTAACAAAAAGTTGAAACTTCCAATAAATTTTCTAGCGAAAACTTCGAGAAGGTCATTAATTTTATATTTGCTAGGACTTTTTGTTTGTCTGTATGTATTCCAAAAATAAAGTAAATACACTTCGGTGGATGTTCGTTTAAAAATTCAGTTGTATTGAATTGCATTTTTTATTAGGAAAAAAAATTTTGAACATTTTTGGGGCGGTTGGGAAATATGCAATATCAATAATGCTATATATTGTCGCAATCCTGTTTAATTTACTTAGGGGGTAATTTCGCACCAGCATGAGTTGAATGAAGGGTTAAATTTTCATCGACGACTAACTGGAATATGAGAGAACACAAACAAACAAAAGCAAGTAAGAATTTACAAAAACAAAATTCGGAAATATTAAATGAAACAATTGATCTGCGTGCTACGGGTTGCCTAACGATTCAGGCAAAGTAACAATTGTTTTTCTGAGATGCCGCCATAGACTGCCCCTCCAGTGGATAATAATAATGTAGTTCAATTCTGATAATATAGATAACTGGCTAACCACATCATAATAAGACGAAATTATCTTTTGCCTTAAGTGGCCCAATTAATAATTTCTACTGTATGGGTACAATAGATCTGACAAAGTTGTAACAGTAACTTCTTCTTTAGATTAACAGAATAATTCTGTTTTAATTTAAAGATTAAGAATTATTATAATTTTTAAATCTACAAGTTTTGTTGCGTGATGACTCCAGATGGAAGAAGTTCACATCCACCTGATGGTGGCTATGGTTGGATTATTGTCTTAGCTAGTATCATAATTAATGTGAGTTTCTTGTACCTCTAACAATAGAAATTAATAAAATATTTTATTATTAATAAGAATAATTTACACAAAAACCAGTGGCGGCTGAGAATAAGAGAAGGTTAATGACCGCCACAATTCTTCTTATAAATCTGCTCTTGAGAAGAGAACTGCCAATCCAATATCTTGAATATTTTTAAGAATGAACTGTAACAGATACCCAAAAATACCGATATAACGAACAACTTTTTTCAAATTTAATTTTCTACAAAAAAGTCCATGAGTGCATATTATACAATTAATAAATTAATATGTTTTTTACAGTCCACTATAGCTCCAATCACGCAATGTTTTGGAATAATATTCGAACAACATTTCCACAGCTTAAATGTTTCGGCGGCGGAAATATCATTTCTCTTGCACTTTCAGAATACAATAATGTGTAGTTTAGGTAAGTTCCAATTTTGCAATAATATTTCACGAATAAAAATATATTTTAGGATTATTTACCGGGATTTTATTTAAATACTGCAGTTTTAGACAAGTTTCTATGTGTGGATGCTTTCTGGTTTGTCTTGGCATCACACTTACAAGCATTGATCAAAGCTATGGCTATTTAATATTTACAATTGGGGTCCTAATAGGTAAGATTAAATTATTTTATTATTTTATTTTGTACAATAAAGTTTATTGTTATCGCGCTCCCACATGTTACGCCCATGTCTGCTCAAAATATAACCTCACTTGTAAACGTCAAGTTTATGTTGTTTTCTTCGAAAAAATGTCCGAGGGATCGAAAACGCTTAAATATTTGTTAGAAGTGGAAACTTTGGCTCAAGACATTTTAACATTAAAGGAAGAAAAGTTAGAATTAAGCAATACTCGCGAGAAACTTAGGGAATCGTTTAGGGCTTTCAAGCAAACGAAAGAAAAATATTCGTTTCTGAAAGTTGGAAATTTGTACTTCCATTACAGAACTGACGAATGTATAAGACGCGTGGAAGAAGGTATGCATGAGTTTTGTATAATTTGTTGTCGACTGACCGTTGTTGTTTTAGAACGAGCTAAAGTTCAAGCTCAGTACGATAAGCTTGAAAGTGAATATAAAGAGAAACTTCTTCTATATGCAGACATCGAACAGTTACCTATGATTCAGGGTATTTCACTTCGACCGTTGTCGTATAAAGAGGCGAAAGGATTGACGATGGGTTTCGGTGGATGAATTAATTTTTTATTTGTTATGGCTTAGTTACGGAAGTGGAATAAAAATTATTTTTGATTTTTTGAAGTAAATTTTAGTATAAATTTCTGAAAAACTTTTCGAGAAAGTAATAAAATAGGTAGTTATATTTTTAAAATTCCATAATGTTCAATGTTCGCAACTAACAGAAAAACTGTTAATAATTTGGTTTATTTAGTTCATAGCAATCTCAGCAGATTGTTGTTCAAAATGGGCTGCAGTTGTCTTTTAGGAGTGCAACTGTTAAAATCATATCATAAATTTAGTGTACCTTGGATTTAGTTAATTGTAGCAAAATTTATCTTAAGGGGCTAGACTACAGTATGATCCGTCTCAAAGCAGGTACTTTTGGAAAAAGTATAAATGTGAATGATGAGCCGATTTGATTGGAGAAATTTAAAAAAAATGTATTAAATATAAAGTAGGATTTATTTTGGCTGAAGGAAAATAATTTTTAAATTTGCAGAATCTTTTATATTATTTCCTAAATACAAATTAACGTAAGAAAATCCTTCGTCACACGAAAACTACCTTGGAAAAATTGCGTACACTATTTTGAAAACTGTTCCATAGAGTTGACTTTCCTTTGTTTCTAAACCTTTCTTTTCTATAGTTTAACCTCTTAAAAATAGATTCCTGCCATCCTATACCCGCGCTTTTTGACTTCGGTGGCTTTCAGGGATGTTTTTAACAAGTTCTAACAAACTCAGGTTTATAAGTTCCGTAAATTTTTGGTTCTGGTGGCCCTTGGGATGTTTTTACCAATTTCATTGGGTTTAGAGAACTCTTGTCTGTCTAAATCCATACCTTTCAAGTGTGGGCAGGTCCCAAGCTTTTTAAAACGGCAGGATTTATACTTTTGCCAATTTTAGGGATTGGTCAAGGTGTGATAATGCCATCAACAGCCTTGGCAACTAGCGTCTATTTCAAGAAACGTCTGACTTTTGCAATGACGATCTCTGTAACAGGAGCTGGTTTGCTTCCAATCATTATGCCCCACATTTGCCACTACTTTTTAAATTTATACGGCTTCAGGGGAACAATTTTACTATTTTCTGCAATTTCCTTCCATTCTCTCATCGGAGCCATGCTATTGCGGCCGTTAAAGCAAAAAACTAGCAAATGTAAGTTGATAAATACAACATCAATAAATAACGTAAGTTTCCTGCAGCTGCAAAGTACAAAAACACAAATTTTTGATTTTTAGGATGATTCATCCGAAAGACCCCTAATGGTCTACAATGAAACAACTACTCCATCCAAAGACGACAATACAATACATAAATCGAACAAATTGTTTACTTTATTTAATTTGGAATTATTAAAAGAACGTGCCTACGTGATTATAATTATAGGGATGGGAGTGTCCTACGTGGCTGAATTAAATTTCATTTTAATGATGCCCTTTATTTTATCAGAACTTGCAGGATTTACAAGAGCCGATATAGCTTTGGCATTATCAATTCAAGCGGCCGCTGACATCAGCGGAAGATTATTTATTCCAATTTTTATGCACAAAACTGGATGGTCTTCAAAAATCATATATTCCAGTTCGTTGTTGGGTTCATGTATAGGCAGAACAGGTACGGAATAGTCTCCTTTATGTTATGACGTCACCATAATTTTGTTTCAGTATTAGCAATATTTTGTGGCACTAGGAGTGCCGTTTTATTTTCTGCAGTTATAATTGGCCTCTCAAAAGGTTCCAAAGCAGTTTATCAATCGCTGATATTACCCAATTATATAAGCTTGGACAAGTTACCATCAGCCATAGGGTTTCTGATGGTATTCAATGGTATCCTTTCTTTTATAGTCGGGCCAATAATAGGTAACTTTGGAACACATTTTTTACAAGCAAAACTGAACTTTGTGGTAAATTTCAGGTGGAATTCATGATTTGACGGATTCATATTTTTATGCCCTTCACACCGCCACTGTCCTGTCGTTATTTTGTGTCATACTCTGGTTGTTGGATTACTATTTGATGAGATCCAAACCACAGGTTGTCGAGGTGGATGTAAATTTATCAATAATTAATTAATAAACGGTTTTGCTTTAAAATAGTTGTTCAAATGCTGTGTAGGTTTTTCCCCCTCCCCCTAGGTTTATCTAAGAAGAAGAAATTACTACAAACACGGAGGCAGGATACAAATCTTGTGATTGCACTATGCAATTTGTGTCGCATTTATGTATCAGTGGTTGCATACTTTGCAAAAAAATATAAAAAACCCTATGGCTGCCTACACCAGGTTGAGAAATATTTTGAATTGCTTAGTGTATTAGTAAATTATTAGTCAAAGTTAAATTTCAATTAATTATTGAAAAGATATTGTTTACCGATCAGTTACAATTTTTAGTTTCGAAATTAAGACATGCTCTACGAACAAAGGTCTTTGCAGATAAGTTAATGCTGATGAGATTAAAAAAACTATTAAAAACATTTTCAAAAAACCTGAAAAGGGAAAATTAATATGCATTTCACAATCACTTGGCGATTACAATGGATATTATTTAATTTAAAAAAGATTAAAAAATGTTAATTGGTTTTATCATGTAAATGAAACAAACAACTTCATCTCAATGTTAAGAAACCTACAAATTACAATTAGCCTTTAACCTGTGTTATCAAATAATCAGTGTGGGTTCCGAGATTCCGATGGTTTAAAACGAACGGTTTTGAAAAATTTGTAGTACTCTCTGTTGTCGCTCCAGCAATTCCTTTCAAAATGTTGAAAATCGTGGCTTTATTCGTTGCAGTGTTCGCCGTAGCACAGGTATTTATTTATATAAATTATTGATTATTAAAATTAAATTTTATATTCTTTCAGGCTGTTACCGAGTTAAGTCCTGTCGCCAAGGAGTGCATTAAACAAACCGGCATCGAAGCCGATACCGTACGGGCTTACATTGGAGGAAGTCAAAAAATTCCAGAAGACAATGATCTAGCTCAAACCTTCTTCGCTTGCGTTTTTGGCACCAATGTAAACGATGCCAACGAAGTCGTCCTCGATGACAAAATTAAAGGATTGGCTAAGAAAATTTTATCTGATCGCTTAGGAAGCAACTTCGAAGATCTCGATGGTGTTTCCAGCAGATTTATTACGGAATGTGCAACCCTCAAAGGAGGAAATAAAGGCTTAACCGCAATCAAAGTGACAAACTGTTATTCGAAGAAAATTAATGATTTGCAGAATTATTAGAAATTTCTATAATCAGGCTTGTTTGTTATAATTTCGATTTGGTTTGATGTAATTGCAGCGGCAGATTTTGGAATCTCCAAAAATGAACTTTAATACAATAAAAAAATATTTTTGAAATTGTCTTTTCATTTCAGTAAAACCGGTTTTGCCTAGGCCAAACTAGTTTTCACAGTTTAGCCAGTTTAGTCTGACTTAGATCAGACAAAACTAGTTTTTCCTGAACAAAAATAATTATAACTCATCATTTTTTATCGAAACAAAGCCGCTGTTGCTTTAAAATGATCAAAAATGGATTTAGTGAGGGATTTGAAGTTAAATTAAACCTTTAAACCTCTTTTTTTCGGTTTAAACCTTGTCGAAACTTTCAATTTTTATTTGTATTCTGCTTTAATTCTATTACGAAAACCTAAATCAAAAAAATTTTATTTTTGAAAAAAGCGTCGGTTTAAAATTCAAAATTTTGGACAAAATAAGTAATTTAATTTCTGAAAGATGTTGTTTTGAAGAAGCATCTCCCACTCTCTGTGTGCATTTCGCCATATCATGCTTTACTGCAATCTTATTAAGGTTAAGAAAAATTAAATGTAATATTATTGCGATAATATTAATAAATAGTTTACTATAATAAAATCAACTGCCGTATAATTTTAATCATAGATTAAATTTTTAATTACTTGTTTTCATGCAATGATTTTTCTGAATTTAATTTTCCACCAATCCAATTTCACCGAACTTTATTTGTAAATAGAAGTTAAAAACATCCGTAATTTTCGAGTTAGAACCGCTTCGGGGATGTTTTTAATGATTTCAGCGACTCAAAATTTCCGTTTTTCAAGATCCATAATTTTTGAATTGGGGTCGATTAAGGAATGTTTTTAATGAATGGAGCGACCACAAATTTAATGTCTAACTAGATTTGTCATTGTTGATTGGCAT
This sequence comes from Cantharis lateralis, assembly GCA_963170105.1. NCBI lineage: Eukaryota > Metazoa > Arthropoda > Insecta > Coleoptera > Cantharidae > Cantharis > Cantharis lateralis. Next base: position 4,432,472 of record OY720627.1, read on the forward strand.
AAAAGCTCTATCTTTGTCACAGATGGCATTTTACTATAATTTATTGTTATAATGCAGTTAATAATTACCAGATACTTATTTTAGGAATTTAAATTAATTTCGCTATTACAGAATAAATTTATTTTGTACTGCGTCATTCGAACTAATGCGAGATTCTTGTTTTGTAAGAAGAAAATTATCAATCCAAACTCTAAATTTACTTTTCCTCTTGAACAGAGAAGCCAGATCAGGACCGAGTTAGAGGAAAAGCCTAAGTGTGAAGAGAAACCCTGACGACACCTACCGAAATTTTATAAAAAAAAAACTCGAAAAAGGGAAAAATCCTTTGTTCTACACATCATCGCCATCGTTTAAAGTGTACCAATTAATAATAATTTATTATTAGTGCATCATAGTAAATATTTACGTTTTAGAAATAATTGATTATTGATTATTGATTAAACCAGTATAAATAGAATAAATTCATTGAACTTGAAATTTATGATTATTTTCTATAATAAATTACTTTTCTCGTGGAAATAGGAATCTCAAAATTTTCGTTTGGTCTTCTTTCGGTCCTGTCCGGTCTCTATGCCTGTGTTGTACGTGTAAAATTATATTTTTGGATTTTGAATACTAAAAGTTTCTTTTATGATTCCTGGAAGTTCCACAGTAATTTCATCCTAATGTTGCTAAAGTTTGACGAAGATAAAATTACGCTTAATTGGTTAAATTGGGAATTTTGGCTTTGTAATTTAGCTCAGCCCATGTTCTGTGGATTTAAGATACAAAAATTATGGTAAAGTTTTATTAAACCCATAATAGTTTTAATGAAATGGTTACATATTCCATCATCTTACTGATTACCCTCTAGATGCTCATCGAGCAGATTTGCAACTCTGGTAATTTTTTTCTCATTTTGTCAAAATATTTTGACATTTAAAAAAAAAGTTTGAAAATAATGGCAATGATACCCATAATGAATACTCCATTTACTATTGTAACAATCTGAAACAAATCGGATAATGCACATAAAACTTGAGCAAAGAAAGTTATTTTTTACCTTGTTCTGCAATTGCCGAAATTTGAGACAATCTCGATAACTCAAGGAAGTGAATGTGATGGAGTTATTTAATGAAATCCAAAAATTTGGAAATAATCGATACAAGATATCATCAACATCTTTTCTGATGAGGTAAGTGGGACGAGTAACTAGATCGCTCATTTCCTGATAATGTTTCATTGATAGAGCATTAACAACGTGTGCATCTTTCACTCTCTCTTCACTAAACTGTCTAACTGCATTTGGCAAGTAATCGTTGCATTTATCTAAAACGCGATCCAAAATCACGCAATCCTCAAATGCACTGTTCATTCCTTGCCCATAAAACGGAGCCATGGCATGGGCAGCATCACCAATCAGAACCAAATTGTCTCCAATATGAAATTTATTGCATTTAACTGACACCAAAGATGCTGGAACCTTGTTCAACAGCCGCTTGACGATTTCTTCTTCTCCAAAATATTGCACAGAATCCGGAAACTCTGCGTAGAAAAACTCGAGAATTTTTTCCTTCGAATCCAACTCTTGAAACTTTGTATGCGGCATGTACAAAGTTGCATTCCAGGATCCATCCGTGTTGGGAAAACAAATTATCAAATACGTTCCACGCGGCCAAACATGCATGAGATTAGGAGTCATCGTCGAGCCCGACTTAGGGGAAATACACAATTCGACGTATCCATGATCGATGAATTTTTGACTATAATTAAACGATGGATAATGTTGAATTCCTTGACGCAATTTACTGAATGCTCCATCGGCTCCAATTAGGAAATCTGAGGTCACTTCGCCGAGTTCGTTATTTTTCAAGCTGGGAAATAAAACGGTGAGCTTATGAAAAGTTGAAAAATTATAGTATCTACTCACTTTAAAAATTTAAGTTTGCCTTTTTTGCTTTCCACTTCCATTAGTTTGTGGTTAAAATATAAAGTTACCTTCGGATGCTCATCCAATGCTGAACGTACCAAAATAACAGTAATAATAATTACCTTCGGTTTAAAAATACTCACCATTCATTAGTATGTTATTTAAAATATTTCTTTGGATGGAGTAGATGCCCTAAAATAGTAAAAAAAAATGGTTGAATGTTTGGATATATCAGGTATGTACGTACTCTTTTTCTGTAATAAAGGATCGATTTGTGATTTCCTGAGTTATCGTGAATTAAACGTCCTTTCATGAAAACTCCACTATTGATTACTTCTTCCTCCAAACCCACCTCCTTTAGGGCTTTTCTACCACGATTGGAAAGAACCATATTGATGGTTCTTCCGCCCTCATAGTTACAAATTCTTGGATCTAAAATTGGACTTACTTGTAATATACACCAAAAATTTTTGGAATACAAACCATCTCTTTTTTCATAAAGTTGAACAGTGTACCCACGTTTGGCTAAAAATAAGGCACACAAGGGCCCCACCTAAAGTTACCACACTTCTTATAATAATTATATTGTACCAAAAATTTTAAGCCTTACCAAACCACCGCCAACTACAACAGCATTCATATCTTCGGTTGAGTGTAGTCAAACTTAAACAAATTGTTTAGTTTTTTCTATACTTTATATATTTACAACAACATCAATGTTTTTTTAAAATTCATACACTGTACTAAATTTTGAACAAGATAATATCCAGATAACCCAATGGTACTTGACGATAAACTATGGTTTAACAAACAGACAAAGTTAGCAAAAGATAACAAAGAAGTGTTAAGAATGCAAAATAATGTTTTGTCTAAATTAATTTTAAAATTTAAGAAAACTCCAAAAAAAGATGACCTATTTAAATTTATAAATAAATTAGTAATATATTTGGTCTGATCGAATAATAACAAATTTTAAATGCTGATATTGCAGTTTTTCGTAATTTTATTGATATTGGAAAATAACGGCGCACTTTGATTTTAGAACAATGAATTATTATTCCATTATTTATTAATTTATTTATAGATTCAGGATCATCACGTAGATGTCCAGAAATCTGACCAGTAGGATGAGCAAGTCGACTCGTTGTCGAATCATCATTGTTATCTGTTGACCCAGACTTTGTTGTGCTAGACATGAACAATGGGGCATTAACATTGAGATCTCCATCAGCCCCCGAACCTGAGATATGGCAGAGGCAAGCCGATGATTTTCCAATTTTAGAGAAGCAACTTCAGATTTCAGTAAAGAATTTTTAGTTCTAGGAAAAAACTAGGAAAAACAGGTATCGAAGGAGAAGGAGAAACACTCGGTATATCAAGAGAGGCACCTCCATTATGGATAGCACAAAGGAAATCCCAAGGGTAGGATAGGAAAACAATGGGTGAAAACACCAAAGACGATATTAAACCCGGAACCAAAAAACAAAAATATACCTATATATACCACGCAATTTAAGTGTTGTTATCAATCAATGATAACAACCGATTGCAATAATGCGAATTATATAATTTATAGGTTCACCACTGTAGCAGTTTCTCCCCAAATAAACCCCCTAGTTACTCAAAAACACAGGGTAACGTAAAAAAAACTTACAATAAGCAAGTCCGCATGAATTCCAGTTTTTTAAAAAACACCAAAACACATCCAATATTTGCACTTAGTAAGACGTAATTCTCAGATGTGCACTGTCTAAAACGGTCATACTATTACAATAATGTTATTATTAGTTATTGATTAATTTATGTTGCAATATTTTAGAGTATTTGCGTAAATAAATTGGCAAACACCATCTATTTTATCATTTGAAATTATTAGAGGGGTCATAGCAATATATAATCGCGTATTTTTCAAAATTAAGTTCTTATTATTATTTGTGAGACTTGGTTCGTTCGATTTTGGCCTTAAAAATCAATAACATCTCTTAACTTTCAAATGTTTCAAGGTCAACCGCCTTATCTTAAATGTTAACTGATTGGCTGACTTCGCGCCAACTTGCGTTGGAAACAAGGCCGGTCGCTAAAAACATGACGACAGAATTTTTGAAAAATTATGCGATGTAACCCAATACTCTGGAAACTACTATTAAATTATTCAACTGCGGTTGATTTTGTAATTATTATTATAATTATCTTCAAGGTAACTAACTCCTGAACTTTTACGAATGAACCAAAAATATTTTATCAAAATCCTTAGCCTATCATGGACCACAAGTAAACAATTTAATATATTACTGAAATTTTTGTAAAACCGGTAGATTTTATTAATAGTTGATTAACAACTTTTTGAAAATATCTCAATGAAAAATTCTGATAATATTTTATTAATATTATTATTGAATAATAAAATACCTTTCTAAAACAATCACTTATTGTAATTTACACAAAGTATGAATAAATACCCTTAAAAAATTAATTTAAATAAAAAAAAGCAGTTAATGTAATCAAGGTGATACTGATGGTTAGTAACAATTATATTTCTCATTTTAGACATTGTTTGAAATTTATATTATACAAAACAACAGTTAGTTATTGCACGAAGTTAAAAAACATGTTGTAGTAAGTACCTTTTCAAATGCAGATTGATAGAACATCCAATAAAAATTTAAATGGCCAATGATGACTTCGTTAATATTACCAAAAAAAATGGGAATAAGAAAGTTGAAACCGACAGATCCCGATTTTGTGGCTCCCGATGGCGGCTGGGGTTGGCTTGTTGTGTTTGCATGTGGTTTAAGTAACGTAAATGATTTTTAATTTCCAAAAATAATTATTAATTTTGAAAATATGAACTGTTCCAGTTAAGCGTTTTTTCCATGTATCAAGAGTTTGGGCTGGTATTTACCGACAAATTTCAAGAATTAGGAATAACTCATGCCCAAACCACAACAATTTTTAATATAAATTTGGCATTTACCTCATGTGTAGGTAGAAAATTATCCCAATCCATCCAGTTTTCAAATTTTAACCCAATTGCTTTTTAGGTTTATTTAATGGGCCGATTTACAGAAGATTTTCGTTCAGGCAAGCTGCATTGTTCGGGAGCACATTGGTAGTGTGTTCCCTACTCATCGTCATTTGGTGTAAATCATTTTGGACTTACTTTATTTTTTATGGACTTCTATATGGTAAGAAACCAAACGTATTGACACTTTTTAAACAAAGAAAACATTACAGGGTCGGCTGTAGGAATAACCCAGTCGGCCAACGCGCTGGCTTTGAACACATATTTTAAAAAGAAACGAAGCATTGCCACTGGACTTTCTTGGGGAACCACCGGTCTTGGTCCAATAGTTTGGCCTTATGTTATCACCGTATTAATGAATTATTATGAAATGGAAGGAACTCTTCTGTTGTTTGCAGGATTTGCTGGGCATGCCATCATGTGTTCACTTTTACTACAGCCTGTTCATTGGCACACCAAATATAGAGACGAGGTAACGGTTGGGATATATTAATTATAGAACGCCAATTTTAAAATTTTCAGACTGAAATTCCATTAAAACCGCTGTATCCAAAAAATATTTTCGACGAAATTACTGTCGATAACCAAGCATTGGATTTCATCGATTCTTCCAGTAAATCAATCAATATCGAATCTAGCGAAATTGTAGATTCATTGGAAGATATAAAATTCTGGATAAATCCGTTACATCGGAGTGCACTGAATGTTACTACAAAAGACAACTTTACATCGGATGCTTTTCTAATTGACAATAAAAGTTTTGACACGAAGCCAACATCAGGTTTTTTGGAACAAATAGTAAAATTTTTTGATTTGGACATTCTAAAAGATTTAGTGTACCTCAACATAATATTCGGAATGATGGGTGTCTGCTTCGTCGAATTCAACATTGCTCTTTTGACTCCCGCGATATTAAAAGAGTTTAAATTCGAAAGATATCAAATTGCCACTTACATGTCGCTCCTGGGAGTGACAGACGTGATAGTCCGGTTTTCTATTCCATTCGTTGCGAGAAAAATTAAATGGAACAGCAGGATTTACTTTTTGCTGGGAACTCTAATTTGCACAATGGGCAGGATACGTAAGAACATCAAGTTAACAAATTTATGATCAGAATTAGTTACTTTTAAGTTTAACTATTTTTAGTTTTAATTCACACTCAGCAATTTTATATTTCGTTATTTGTGGCAGTCGTTATTGGTTTCGGCAAAGGAATCGCCATTATTTATTTAGCTCTGCTGATACCCAATCATGTGTCGCTGAGAAAGCTACCTGCCGCATTAGGAATTTACCTGGCATCTTTTGGAATATTTCTGATACTCATGGCTCCAGTTGCTGGTAATTATTTGCTATAAACTACCTGCCTTTTTTTACATCTGGGTTTTAAGGTTGTATTCGAGATATTACCAAAAGCTATGTGACAACAATCCACATACTGCATATTTTGATTTACTTGGCAGCTCTTTCATGGTGTTTTGAATATCTTAACACGAAACGTAGGCCACCAGTGAAAATGAATGATTATTTAGCCAATACTTAGCTGGTTTGATTAACATAAATTTATTTAAATAAATTATGTATCTTTCCATATAATTTTGAAATTCATTTTTTTAATTAATTTAAGATAATTAAATTAACATCCAGTAATAATATTTAGTAATAACTGATAAGAGTGGGGCAGATTAGGACTTAAGTTTGACCACGTGCCGATTTTACGTTCCTATGCATTAATTTGTTAAATTAAATATTTATTTATTTAATGCACGAGGCCGACCAGTTTGATAATACATTTGTACGATTTAAACAACAATAACTCTTGTAATGATTTTATTTGGAAAGGTTGGCTAGACATGTAAGCCGGAATAAGTTGTATAAACCGGAACTGATCGAAGCCAATTTAAGCTGATTCCGATTGTACAAATTCCACTGTGTTCGATGAGAAACAAACTGACTTAAGAGGTCAAATCTAATCAGAATGAAAACAATGCATTATTATTGCAATACATTTTTTTTTATTATTTTTATAGAGAATCAACATTAATTTATTAATTACTTAATCGTCCCTGGAATGTAGGCCACACGTCTTCAATATCAAAACTAGCAGGCATGCTTCCTATCTAAGTAATAAGAAAGACGAAGACCGCAACATTTAAAAACGCGGTCTTCCTCTTTCTTATTGCTTAGATAGGCGCGTGCTAGCCCGCGCATTAAGCGACATCTATTGATATCTGAATATTCGGTGAACTTATTCATTTATTTATTTAAATATTTACGGTACATTTACAAACCATTTTCAGACAAAAAAAATTTACCACTGAGTCGAGATATACCACTAACTTCCTTTTCAAGTGACCTGCACTCCCGTAATGAATTTCTTGACATTCAATCGAGGACCACTGAGCTCACATCAATTCTGCAGTCTTACAAGATCACTCGGAAGAATCTTATTTCGGAGTCCATGGAGTTAACACTCAACAAGAAAAGAACAGAACCAAGATGAGATCCCAGACCAACTACTATCAATTACTGTTGCATTCTGGTCGTTTTCAGCAAGGCAGGATGGAATACAGCTTATTAAGCTTTATCGACAGCAGATTAACAGGAAAGAGTATTAAATCTATCGGGGGGTTCCATGAGACCATACTTAATCCACATAGACACTTCCAAAATTATCCAATTTGACCTTTTGAAGATCGAGGAAGCTGAGCAGAGAGAGAAAAAACTCAGAAGAGGATAAGTTCCAACAGACAAAAGACTCACCACTACTGGAGAGCTAACAGACCTGGAATAAATTAAAATTGCATTTATTTTGTTTCAAAATTTGAACTATTCATACTTTGTTGTATAATATGAGATATATTATTTACATTATAAGTTTTACTTAATCAGCAATCCGACTTCTCTCAAAGACACGACAGGCTTCTCTAAATATAATATTATTAATCATATTGTCAATATTTGTTTTAAAAAGTGAACATATTTTCATTGATGTCAATATTACAAAAGTTAGTATAATAAATAAATATTCTATTTTTGTACCATAAATATGTGAATGGGTTGCATCAGATATTAATTTGAAATTTATTAAATTATTTAAAATATTACTATTAAATTCTCGCCTATATAATATGTATATATTGCTATGCTATCAATCCTAAATCTTACATAATTCTATACTTAGAAAATATATTGAAGTACTGGTATTTACAGAGTGTAGAAAAAGTCTTGGGTGCAGAATTCAAAATAGGAATAAGGGTCATCGCTTTGGAAATTTCACCTTGGGATTTGAAAATTAATAATAATTTATTACCGTTTAATAAAAAGAAGACAGTTCACGTCTTAACCAGTATTGTTTATAATTTTTAATCAAAATTTAAAATTATATTAAAATATATTCCAGTTTTTCCAGCAATAAATAAAAAAGAAATACATTTATATCTTTTGTATTAATTATTTTACAATAGAAATAAAACGAGGTAGAATATACCGGTTTTATAAAATTAATGCATATTTAGTAATAGTATATTAATTAATTAATTATTATTAGTTTAGCTATTAAACTGCATCATAGTGGTTTAACAATTATAACATGAAAAATTGCAACAATTATATTTTTAGTATAATATAATTGCTGGCATTTATAAATACTAGTGATGGATCAATTACTTTAAGCGAATTTATTAACTGCGAAGAACATACAATGTAAGGTATATATAATATTTCAATCAATATTCAATTTGAAACAAGTAAGTTTGAATTTTTTAAAATTTTTAGTACCTCTGTTTAAGTTATTGATTGTTTTTATTCTACTTGTACTTATGGCCGTTCGAACCTAGTTTTTCAATTGCAGATTAAACCAAAAAATTTGGGTTAACCAAATATTGCGTAAAAAACAGCTTTTCAACGTATTTAATTGGTTAACCCAAATTTTTTGGTTTAAACTGCAAATTTAACATTTTGCTCGAGACAACTAAAAATTATTTTACTTTTTCTTGTGCTGTACATTTTGTTCTGAAAGTAGAAAATTTTTAATTGCCATGGAGACCATTCTACTGGCTCAAGTCAGGGTTAGCAGTACAGAAAGTGCTAGCTTTTCACATCAGATCGTTTAGGTTGCCAACCTCTTTGGTAACCAACTCCCCCGCAAGAGGGTTAGAAGATCTACTATCGGAATGAGTAGATTTTGGTTCCTTATAATGGTGATGGGTTGCATCTGTTCATTCCTGGGGAATACCCTGGTTGCAAACAATTCGGAGATGACTTTTCTACCTTAGGCAAAATTTTGGGCTTGCGCTTAAATTGATTATTTCATAAAGTGAAAATTAGGTTTTCGCCCGCATCTAAGTTTTTTTCCCACAATATTTTAATGAGTTCTTTAAATGAGTTCTTTCTGCACTATCGTAAAAATACGTTACTTTATAGTTTCTAATCTACTTTTTGATAAAATCGTTTATAAAAATGCTAACCTTTTACCTTATTATAATATTTTATGTAAATCTTTATCTTAATAATGGTCATGATCAAAAAAAGTTGTTTCGCGTGAGTTGATTTTCCCATTAAATTTCAATAAATATACATAATTTTTGTACAATCGTAACGGCATACTATAACACTGTCTATGTCCAATGGAATGCTAGACATATTTACATTTTATTTCAATATAATTTTTTTTCTGTTTGTTTATAAACTTGCGATAAGTCTTTTGTGCGAATACGATCTATTTTACATACTGATCCATTCGGCGTGTAAATGCCTAGCGAAATGTGCAAATCTTTTCAGTAGAAGATATGGTTTAAAATTATCTTTTCAAATGAATATCGATAAATCTAACAGTTTGGTTACCTCAAAGAAGAAAATTGGAAGGAGGTTGAAACCAACAGATCCCGATTTTGTGGCTCCTGATGGCGGCTGGGGTTGGCTTGTTGCTTTTGCATGCGGTTTAAGCAATGTAAGTAATTTAATATTTCCCTAACCGACTCTAAATTTATTCCTTTGCAGCTGAGTATTTTTTTGATGTATCAACAATTTGGACTTGTCTTTAGCGACAAATTTCAAGAACTAGGAATATCACACACCCAAACCACAACTATTATCAATATCAATTTGGCTTTTACTTCATGTGTAGGTATGCCAGCATCGAAATGAATTTACCTCTGAAAATCCTATTCCAATATGAATTTTGCAGGTCTATTCAATGGGCCGATTTATAGAAGATTCTCTTTCAGGCAAGTCGGTCTGTGTGGTAGCTCATTGGTGGTAGGTTCCTTACTTGCTGTTGTCTGGTGCAAGTCATTTTGGACTTACTTTGCATTTTATAGCGTTCTATTTGGTAAGAACAGTGGAACCCAATCAATTTAAATTTATCACCACAAAAATTATAGGAGCATCGGTGGGATTAACCCAGTCAGCAAATGCTCTAGCTTTAAATACATATTTCAAAACAAAACGCAGCATTGCCACGGGGCTTTCTTGGGGAACCACCGGTCTTGGTCCAATTGTTTGGCCTCATGTTATCACAGTATTACTAATTTATTATGGAATGGAAGGAACTGTCCTGTTTTTTGCTGGATTTGCCGGGCATGCCATAATGTGCTCTCTTTTACTACAGCCAGTTCATTGGCACACAAGGCATAGAGAAGAGGTAATAATTTTCAATCGGAAATGGCAAAATAAATTTTTCTTTTACAGACCGACGTTCCGTTAATATCTCCGACTCCAAAAATTCCAAGAAAACGATCAAATTCTTTACCGGTATATCTTACTATTTTGGAAGAAGCAGCAAAAAACCAATTTGATTATATTGATTCCTCCAATAAATCAGTTAATGTTGAACCAGACGAAAACAGAAATATCAAAAACGGGATTGGTGCTACGGAAAAGCTGTATTATAAGAGCGAACTAAATTTTAAAACAACTGACAAGCTGGCATCTGGAACTTTCGCTACAGTTTTACCCAATGGTACCAATTTAAACGGTATTTTTATGGAAATAGTAAAATTTTTCGATTTGGACGTTTTGAAGGATTTGGTGTACCTCAACATAATATTTGGAATGATCTTCGTGTACTATGTAGAAAGCAACCTTACTATTATGACTCCGGTAATTTTAAAAGAATTTCAATTTGAAAAACATGAAATTGCCACATATTTGACGATAGTGGGAGCGACGGACGTAATAGTTCGATTTTCTGTTCCATTTGTTGCGAGAAAGATTAAATGCAACAGCAGAGTTTATTTCGTAATGGGAACTCTGATTTCCAGCACGGGCAGGATGGGTAAAGATAGGTAATTGTCATCCTATTAATATTTGCATTATTTTCTTTTTAGTGCTGGTTCATACGCAAGATTTTTCAGTTTCGTTATTTGTGGCTGTTATTATTGGTTTTGGAAAGGGGCTTCTTATTATTTATTTGGCCTTACTTATACCCAATCATGTTTCGTTAAAAAAGCTTCCTGCTGCATTGGGAATTTATTTAGCATTTTTCGGCATATTTTTGATAGTAATGGCTCCAGTTGCCGGTAATAATAACAAAATCGCTAACTGCAAATGTTAATTTTTTAATTTGGTTTTTTAGGCTGGATTCGAGACCTTACGCAAAGTTACGTAACAACTGTTCACGTACTTCATATATTAATTTATATAGCAACTCTGTCTTGGATTTTTGAATATTTGAGCAACAAACGAAAGCTGCAATCTAAAATTAACAAAATCTATAAATGATCTTATTTCGACCTTTAAGCCTGATTAATATTTGTAAAGTTTAGCTGTTCTATTTTATAAAAACAAAATAACTTTGAGAATTAAATTTGAAAATCGCAAAAAATAATAAAATACCTACCTATTGTTTAAAAAAAAATGAATGGTTTAAACTACATTTTTTGTATATTCTTGTATTTTAAACAAATTCGAATCAACGAAATTCCATTCTAGCCCCACTAGGGATGCAGTTAAAGTCTCCTTTAGTCCGTCCGACAACAGCGTGAGATAGCAGTCTACCAGTTTCGGTTCATTATCATCATGAAGAACACAGTTTATAAAATTAAATAAATTTAAGCAATTCTTTTATTTTATTAATTTGTTCTGCTTTGCTCTCCTGTTCAGGATATACTGTTGATTACATCGCAATTCATCCATTCGATCTAGAAAAAGACATAATGACATGAAATCATTGATAAATAAATGCTTGAAATCTTCTAGCAAATATTTGTTTTTAATATTCCATAAAAAACTAATTATGACTAATTCTAATCCTTAGAATTGTATTCAAAACTAGAATGATATTAATTTGTTAATGAAACTACTATATATTTTAAAAATAGTGGGAAAATACGGTAAAATAATAAATATGTTCCAAATTTAAAAATATTTAAATAGTTCAAAAATAGCCAGTGTTGATTTCGGATTAGGTATAGGTAGGGAAAGCGGGACAAAGCCGAACGATCTGATTTTAAATTACCCAATAAAAAACTGGCGCAATATCTTGCCAAGGTGATGCTTTTGTTTACTTGACTATGAGTCAAGTGCCCCACTTTCCCCTGCTTAGAAAAGACGACAAAGGTTTAAACTTCCATTGCTTCCAAAATGAGTAACCTTTTAGTTTATGTAAATCCATTATTTTATTTACGATAAACAAAATGTTGTTATACGTTCGTTAGTTTTTTGTAGACAATTATTATTTGTATTATAGGTAATAAATAATGTGTATTTTAATAAATTGACAGTTAATTATCAATTTTGTTATTTTTTTGTAAGATATATAACTTTATTTGTTATACCACGCTACTCATTCTATGTACGAAACTCTGGTGATTAATATTAGCCATGGTTTCTCAAACCAATTTTGCATTTTCCTCAAGAAAAATTGCAAAGCGGTTGAAACCAAGTGATCCAGATTTTGTACCTCCTGATGGAGGATGGGGTTGGCTTATCGTCTTTGCCTGTGGTTTAAGCAACGTGAGTACAACTATTTCAGATATTGGAATCTAACGTTTTGAACCATTCCAGCTCAGCATTTTTTCAATGTTTCAACAGTTTGGTCTTGTATTTCCAAAAAAATTTCACGAGATGGGAATAACGGATATTCAAACTACAACAATTATTAACATAAATTTGGCACTTACTTCATGTGTAGGTACGGAAACCATAAATTGGCATGCAATGCAAGTCTTAATTTAGATTGATTTTGTTAGGCTTATTGAACGGACCGATTTATAGAAGATTTACGTTCAGGCAAGTGGGATTGTTTGGTAGCTCACTGGTAGCAAGTTCCTTGTTCGTTATTATTTGGTGTAAATCATTTTGGAGTTACTTTGCTTTTTACAGCCTTTTATTCGGTGAGAACATTCCCAGTGCGTACAGTTAAATATAACAAAGCATTTCTAGGATCGTCTATGGGATTAACCCAATCAGCAAATGCCCTAGCTTTGAATACGTACTTTAAGGAAAAAAGAAGTATTGCCACTGGGCTTTCTTGGGGAATCACCGGAATAGGTCCTATCATTTGGCCTTATGTTATTACAGTATCAATGAATTATTATGGAACGGATGGGACCATCCTGTTGTTTTCAGGATTTGCTGGACATTCCATTTTGTGTTCACTTCTACTTCAACCAGTTCATTGGCATACCAAATATAGAGAAGAGGTAAGAACTTTAGTGTTATCTTACCATCACCATGTCATTTTATTTTAGGCAGAAATTCCGTTAATGCCTCTCCATCCAAACGTTAAGATGGTACGATCGAATTCTTTACCTTTATACCGCAATATGTTGGATGAAATAACCATTGACAGTCAACTATTCCAGGATATTGATTCGGTTAAGGTTGAAAGAAACAACAATTTTACCATAGCAAAACACATGAAACACAGACAGAGTGAACCACTCTATAAGAGCGAGCAAAATTTTACCCAAAATGACATCTTCGCTACTAATACTTATGTAAAAGCCAAATCTGTTGTTACCAAACCAGAAACAAGACCAATCATATTCATAATATCAAGTATTATAAAATACTTTGATTTGAGCATTTTAAAAGATTTAGTGTACCTGAACATAATATTCGGGATGGTCACCGTATGTTTCGTCGAATGCAACTTTACTGTTTTAACTCCCATAATTTTAAGAGAGTTTAATTTTGAAAAATATCAAATTGCCACTTATATGTCGCTCGTAGGAGCAACGGACGTAATAGTTCGGTTTTCCATTCCGTTCATTGCAAATAAAATTAAATGGCACCACAGGATTTATTACATGTTGGGAACCCTGCTTACCACCATGGGCAGAATAAGTAAAATTAGCAAAATTTAGGATAGATACTTATTGGTTCAAGGTTATATTTGTTTTAGTTTTAATTCATACCCAACAATTTTCCATTTCGTTATTTGTGGCTGTTTTGGTTGGCTTTGGTAAAGGACTTTGTGTTATTTACTTAGCTCTGCTGATACCCAATCATGTGTCGTTGCAGCAGCTTCCTGCTGCGTTGGGAATTTACTTAGCAGCTTTTGGTTTATTTTTGTTGTCGATGGCTCCAATGATCGGTAATTATTTATAACATAACAATTCTAAATAAAATTATTGCTGTTTAAGGTTGGATTCGAGATATCACTCATAGCTACGTAGCAACAATTCATATACTTCATCTTTTAATTTACGTAGCTGCGCTTTCCTGGATTATTGAATACTTTTGCAAGAAACGAAGTTTTCGAACTTAAAAATAGATAAATCGGGTTGGACTGCGATTTCCTTAAATATAAGCTATTTAATAGAAAACCATGGTGTGTTCAGAGCAAACATATATTAATAAAAAACATTATTTTTCACAATTTAAGCTATTTAATTTTAATTTTCTGTTTATAATACTTGAAAATTCAATAAGGCTATCTAATGGTGTTTTGAGAGGTGCGTCATATTATTATACTTATAACGTCAAGTATTGATTGATATCTTTGTGTTAGCAACCGATTTTCTATTATTTTGTTTATAGCAAGTAAATTCAAATGGAATAACCGACCTTTTTTTACTAGGAATTCTGTTTGCCACAACTGGAAGAATCGGTAAAACCAATTTAAATGTAGGTAATAATTATAATTTTCAGTTTTTCTTCTTTACTTTTAATTCTAATCCAAGAATTTTCCATTTCGTATTGGACGATGAATTTGCATTGTTTCATTGCAAATGATTTCAGCTGCGATGGGAATACTAAGGTTGGATTCCAGAGAACAGGTATAGTTAGGCCAATATATTGTCGTATATTTTTCGTATCATAGAAAATATATAATTTGATTTTGATTGGATTTCGTCCTTTCTTGTCCTGGAATGTATGATGTATGTTCTTTATCGATGTTCTTTATTATTCTGAATTTTTAATTAAATTTTTTATATTCAAGGTATTATGAAAGTCAAATCAACAATATTAAGTTTTTGTTTTCATTCAATTATTCCCTTTTTTTTGATAATTGTTTTATTTGTGGCTTTTTCAAATTTAAAATTTAAAAATCAAAGATCAATCCTGGGTTTTTCGGATCCTTTAACAATAAAAACTATGACAATTTGAATTAAACTTAACATATTTTTAAATTATTATATTTTGTTTAATATAAAATAAATTATTTAATTATATTTTTTGATTTTTACATATTTAAAAAATATTTTCAAAATATTAATTTTTAAATTAGATAAAAAATATAAATGGAAATATTATTGTATTGAAATTATAAAAATAATACCTCCGATACGATAGGCATCACAACAATCACAATATAGTTTTTATTTTTGTTTTTTTTTATTATTGTCAGGTGTGTGAGAATTTAATAAGACAAAATGTTTACAGTCCTTTTTTTGCTTATAATTTTTTATAAAAATTATATCTGCGCAACCAATAGAATTATCCATAGCATCTGCTTTTAACATACCTACAGGTGAACCCAGTGGCGTACCTCCTTTGGCGTATCAAGTAAAAATTTTAGATAAATATTATAAAATTTATACTGTTAATTTATATTAATTTTTAATATTATGTAATCAAATCCAGCAAAGCTTTGCCTCTTTCCCCATGAAAAGCTTGACACGTCACTGGGTAACTCATACCTAAATGATGGATAAATTTAAATTAGTTATCTTTGTAGAGAATTCGGAAGTCGGATATGACGCCCGAAAAGTAAAAAAATGTATGACGTCCAGTATTTATCTTCTGGATAATCTACAATTTAAAAGTAAAACCGAAAATAATGTTAATAAATTTAAGTCAAAATTAATATCTGTAGAATTAAATTAAGAATGAACTTTTTAATTCATTTTGGGAAATTTTCAAAATACCTAAATAAATTTTAAACACAATGAAGTGAATTTTATTTTTTATTTGGCTTTTGAAAGCTCAAATTAAAAAATTTGTTTTAATGAATCTTAGCCCACAAACGGTTTAAATTGTAATTAAAAATCTTTCCTAATGAGCTTTTTTTTGTTCCTTGGGGCAACTGATGTATAATATAAATAAAAACTAGCGGAAATATACCGTAAACAAATAAATGAAAATACATTAGAAAATAATTATGAATACTACTACATATTATTATATAACTGAAAAAAATTAACAATACTAACACAGTAGAAACAAGTTAATTTTTCTATATATTGATATGTCTATATTTAGATTATAATATCATTAATTAATCACAAACCAACAACAAAGCAGCAATAAAGTAGGATATAAACTTTTCAATAGATTTGTTTTGTTGCATTCCGAAGATTTTAATTTTTCAAATTTTTGTTCCTTTTTTAAAAATTTATTGCATCACAGAAACATCAAAAAATCTTATGGATTTGAAAATTTCTACGTGGTGATTATTTAGTATATCCGTCGCGTCGCTGAAAAATATAATCGCACGCCCATGGAGAAGCTATGTTAAGGGCGGAGGCTACTACTCAAATTTGATCTTTTTGTTTTTTGAACAAAAATTTTGAATTATAATTCAAAAGTTGTCAAAGTTATTTAAATTCAAAAATTTTAATTTTCAAAAAGATTCCGTTTTTATTTAACTTGTTTTTTATTATTACACATTTATAATTTAATTAGGTTTTTGCCGCAAGTTTAAAAATAGATATTAAAAAGAAGACATATAAAAATAGTTAAAAAATAGGATATCCATTTCGAGCAAAATTTTGAATAATTTATAAATAGATTTCAAAGTTTTTCCCTAATTCACTGTTTTACTAACTTTTAGTTCCACTCATGGCCGGCAGTAGAAGTAATCTTAAAGAAATACAAAATTAATTTTTTGTGTTTGAAGAGAAACTAGCATGATATTCAGACCCATTGAAAAAAAATAATTAAATATCAAACTGTTATAATAAATTATATTATGTGGACATCTAATTTATTGACGATTGAATTATTAAAAAATAGCATAAAATAATCTTTATTGATGGAAACTACCTCCAGGAGGCTGTTGAATTATTAATAAGATAAAAATTTCCATCGCCATTCATATGTTAAGCTTTGCCTGTGATTTTCAAACTAAATAAATCTGAATAAAACCACTTTTCAAATGTCAAATACCAAAAATGTTCCAAATTTCGAAATTACTTTCAAAAAAAATTTTGAAAAAATTGTGCAAATTAGTAAAATTAGACGAAAAAAAATTAAAAATTTTAAGCCAAGTTTGGTTGATCGCCGTGGTAACAGATGCTAAATTTGTCCTATTAGGGGCCCATCCCACCAGGCAAAAACAAAACAAGTTTAAGTCAAACTTGGATTAATTAGATAAATTTAGCATAATTATGTTGCTAAGGTAATTAATCAAGTTCAGCTTAAATTCGTTTAGTTAAAAGTTTCGTGTGATCTGCCCTAAGTATAATTTTCGAAAACGTTTTCTCATAACAGCTATGTAGACTAACTAAAACTAAAAACTAGTTCATCGCTTGATGGATAGCAAAAACTTTTGCAAAAAATGTGAGTGTATTTCTTTAATATTCTAAAGTACCCATATGGTCAATACTGAGTGCCACTGCCTTGCGAGTGAGAAAAATTTTGTTTTCTATCCTTTTTTTACAAATGAGCCAAAAGTATGATTTTCACTTATTTAGTACCTAAATGGGAAAATTACACCGATTAAAAAAATTGAAAAGTAAAGAAAGTAACATTAACCTACAGCTGAAGGCTGCAGGATAAAACATCATACACAATTTTCAGTCTGTGCAACATCTGATTTTTGAAGCAGATAAGGACGATTTTGTTTTGACTTCGCAGTCAATAAGAATTTTGAATCACACAAACCGTGGGCCAGACCGGGGGGTCTGGGGGGTATGGAATACCCTCCAGTGCCGAAAAAAGTAGGTAGGTACATCAATTTTTTATATAAATTAAAAATTTATCATGAAAAAATCAAAGAAATATTTAAAGATTTTAATAAAAACCTAAATAATTTAAATTTAAACAAATTCTAGTTGAAAAAATTGAATTAGTTAAGTTAGTTTTTATTTTCATTAATGCATTGTTGTTATTTAGAGCTAGGGTTCTTTCAAGTTTTTAGAACTTTACAGCGTGTGAGGTTAAAAATCTGAAAACAAATTTGAAATATGTAGAACTCTATGGAAAATTTCTAAAAATAAAAATAGCTAGTTCAAAAGTTGTTTGTATTATGGTGGAATTCCCCAAAAATAAATTAAAAAGTATGTTCTACTTAGGTAACTTTTTAAAATTTTACTTTTTTTAATTTGCCTATTCAAAATATAACATTATGTAAATTTTAGTTACAATTCAATGGAATATTGCTGGGAAAAAAAGTTGCTGAATTGGGAATGATACGAAGATATTTTTGTCCGGTTTAGGGTCATAGGCTAAGTGAGTTCATCAAAAGTTTAATTACAGTACCTTAATTGTTTAACTTTTAGAGCATGCAACCAGGAAATGACTCCCAATATAATTAATGCACGTATTCAATATTTAATTTAGTACATCAGAAATCAAGATGAATTTTTTTATCGGTAATTCGAGAATTTCCCAGCGCTTCCGCAGGTATCTACTTTGTGGTTGACTCGAAATAAATTACATTTGCATAATTAAAGTTATTTGCTTTAATTAATTTCTAAAATGGTCACATGTAGTAAATTCAGCGTAAATAAAATTAAACTGACAGATTCCATTAGCAAAAATTCGGGCATTTGGCCTTTGCTTTTTTAAAAATTTATTCAAAGAGGAAAAAAGCTTCTCATCCAAATTTAGGTATTGGAAAAAGTAAATCAGATAAAATTCCGCATATATAAATAAAAAAAAGAGTTCTAGCTAACTTATTAATATTTTTCAAAATTCAGTCTTCCATGAAATCTCGTTTTTTTTTCAAATTTTACCCATAAAACATAATTTTGTGTATCGAGCGATACCATGACGAACGATTCTGCGTAAATTTCCTAAAATTTACGAATTTTAGGAAACAAGAGGTAAAAACTGTAATAATTACGGTTTTAGAAACCGCAATTCAGATTCAAAAACCCAAATTACGAAGCGCCAACATAATACTGACTTATCAATACAAAGCAAAGTGCAAAGAAAAACTTGGCAAGTTCATCCAAAATTGTTTACCAATACAAAAGAATACTTTGCGATTTTCAAAACAATACTTTTTCTCCAAACTGAATGAAAGTCTAGTTATTTATTTATCAAGGCGGCAAAGTTCAAGTTTTTATTGCGGGTTTTATTAGCCGAGTAAAATAATCACGTGAACTATAAAAAAAAAACTTTAGTGCCGAGTTGAATATAAAATTTTATCCAAAATCATAAAAGTGTAATTAATATTATTAACATTGATGATAAAAGGTTTCTTCATTATAATAGCCTGAACCTGATGATCCAAAATTGTTTTTTTCTAAAATTTTTGTTGATTTTACAAAATTCTGCAGCTTAAATTTTTTATTTCTTGCGAATCAATTAATTTGAGTCAACAAAGAATCAATAAATTGTGATAAAACAGATCTGGTATATCTTAAAATAACAAGAAATAAACAAGTAACATTACCCTGCAGCTGAAGGCTACAGAATGTTAACTTTAAGTTTCTGAATTCACGCTTCTTTTTTTATTAAGATTTTAAGAAAATAACAAAAGTTTGGACGAATTAGTTTTTATGCCCGAAAGCTGTCCGAAATTTGAAAAAAAGGTTGTTTAAGCCCACGTACTTTAGTAATTCTGATTCAGTTATTTAAAACATTCCTGCAGCCGCCCAAACTAGAAAATTATGGAACTTTTTAGATTTTTATTTTTAATGTTTTTTCAAATGAAATTTTTAGAAGTCACACAGAATGCAGTACAGTCGATTTCAAATTACCGGCAGTATCTACCGCTTAGATTTTTCTTATATATTTAAGTATTTTCTTCGAAAATTTTAAATTTTTCTAATTTTTCAATATAATTTTTTGTTTTATATTTGTTTTTGTTTTTGTTTCTTTTTTTCAGTTTTTTCTTATTTCACTTTACATTTAAAATTCTATTATTTTAATGATTTGCTTAATAAAACTTGATAAATTAGAGAATAATAAAAATAATTTGAATTTTATTGTTTAATTAGGGAGCGTGGACGGTTTTTGTAATTTATGACCTCCCCCCCCATGTAAGGGTACGTAAGATCCCCCCACATCTTACGTAAGAATTATTTTAAAAAAAATTATGCAGATTGTTCTAACATTTGTGGATGTTTACGCCATATTTATGTCTATTTTAATATAAATTTGTAAAAATAAAATTTTTTTTTAAATATTTAATTTTTAAAATAAATTTAAAAAAAAATATTTAAGAAACTTACGAAAGGATACCTATTTTTTATACCCTCCCCCCCCCCCCAAACCCTTCTGTAGTTAACGGATGGCCACTTACAAATGCAGTAATTTTAAAATTATTATATATTATTATGTATATTTCAATGAAGGTATACTTAAAAAATTTCAAAAAATTCGGGTGGTTGTTTAGATTAAAATAAAAATACTAAAATGCCGACGAAGGAGTGGCGACGACGAGATGTCTTAGATCGATAAAATACTAGCAAATTCTTTAGCAATGGAAAGAAATGGGGGTTGATGGGACATTTAACTACACAATTAAATTCGAATTATTTTTATCTGCTTCATTTTTATTTTCGTTTTCTATTATTTTCACCGCAGAACTGGACAGAACTTTTTTCAATCAAAAATTAATTTAGTAATTTAATATACATTTTCATTTTGAAATGATAAAAATATTTCAAATTTTACGTTTCAATATATTAAAAAATGCAGTGTTTGCTGCTCACCTTTTAAAAATATAATAAATTTCAGACGGCGAAACGGCAACAACGGAATGTCCTAAACCGCAAACTGGATAGTTAGTCTTGGTGTGCCGCAGGGTTCGATGTTGGCTTCTTTATTGTTAATCGTGTAAATCCATTCACTGGGGTCAGAGAAGGCAGGCCGCCTGACCCCTTAATTATATATAATAGACTAAATTGTATTTTCCGCGGAGTTGTCTTTTTATAAAATTCTGAAATTTTGTACAAAAAATGATCTTCTGCGTTTTTCCATCACATAGTTTAGATAAAACCTTTCACTTGTTCTTAAGTGTGGGTTTTCTATGAGTGTAATATGGATGGATATTGTATAATTTGCCGTGTTTTCTGATGACGCCTGTAAATCAATATACCTGATTAAATATATGCAAAATTATTACGTTCTCGAAATATTAATAAAAAAATTATTAAAACGAATTAAATTATTTGGCTTTTCCGAATTAAATTATTAATTCAAGCAATTGCCTGAAGAAAATGAGAACAATTTAATATTTTTAATTTTGATATCTACACACAGGCAGACAAACGGGTCAATCATATAACACCCCTCTTTCAGGAAGGGGGGTTAAAACCAGTTGTCTGTTCCTTAAATCATAATTAATTGCGATGCAACAATAATAATAATTTATAGTTGTTATAAAAATAGTATAATGTGCAATCACACCAGCTAACCTTTTTATTTGAGTGCAATTAAAGAATTAATTCATTGAATGAATAGCACATAAAAATTAAGAGAATTACCTGATTTGCAGTGGCCAGTCCGCCCCTGGACAGGAATGCCCCTGTGATGGCAATAAATTTTTATAAGTGTTACGGTATTTCCCGTCATCGAGTGGATCAAAAATATACCTACATACGCATGCATGAACATATAAAGCAAACTAGTTTCCAAAAAGAAAAATTTACGCATATTATGTGCGCGTGCCGTTGCACCTTCACATTTAAAAAACCTACGTTTAATAAATTTCTTTTCTTATTTGCATATTATGTAAAATAAAATGACAAAAAAGAGTAAATAATTCATTATCAAAAAAAAATGGCTAACGAACGATAGGTAAAGGCGGTCAGAGGTATTTTCCATAAGTTGTTTGGTGTGGAATTTCTTTGGACAGCAACGAAATTAATAATTGGAGTATACCTACCTGTTGTATTTCCCTATACTATTAAGTAATACCTTGCTAATTTGTAAATAAACATTCTTGAACCATTGATTATAAAATTGGGAAAGATTAATGACGTTGTTAGATTTGCGTAATTGTACGATAAAGCTGCTTTAATGTTAAGAGAATATATAATATAAATTAATTATATCTCTAATGGGGGGGGGGGGTTTCTGAAAAATTTCCAAAATATATTATAAAGGTATCACCAACGACATAATATGTCCCCCCCTTTTTAGTGACTAAAGCCCATCGTACACGACTGAATAGATGAATCTGCAGATCAGAACAAAAAAAAGTTGGACCGCAAATTTTGAAGTAATGAATTTAATGCCCACTCAACCCAAAAAAATAATTTATATATTGGCTTTCGAGTGTCAGTCGTGTCTTTAATAAAAAAAAAAAAAAATCCGTCGTGTGCGGTTAGTACGACTGCTTATTATCTTTCACAAAGTTATAATTAATGATTTAACTGTCCTACCATATGTTTAATTATTTTATTATTGGGTAAAAACCCAACTGAATTCCCGATGCAAGTTCATAAAGAGATTTAAAACCGGTACGGACTCAAATTTTCTTAGTTCGTTATTCACATCACTTTGAAAACCACATCTCCACTATCTGCGCTTGGCATTAAAGAAGTGGCAGATTTGAAAACGCATCCTATCAATCAGTGTTATTTAGTTTGTTGTTAATATTGCATAGTTGGTGTTGATAAGTTTATATAAAATAAAGGTAAGAAAACTTCGGTTACTTAATTATATAGAACATTAATTAAAATTTTATAAATTAATTTTTGGTACCTTCAATTTTATTTTTCAAAAATAAATTTTGAAAATTATGGTAAATGTACAATGCATTCTGCTATATTTGTAATTAATTATTTAATTTCAAAATAATTTTGATTTTGGTTTTTAAAAATTGTATGTTAAAAAATTTCCAAAATATTTATTTTTAAAATATTTATATTGTTTTAGTAATTTCAAAAAATGACTTTCGCAAAAGCTGACAGTTTTATTACCTTCAAACGAAGAATTGGCAGGAGATTTAAACCAACAGATCCCGATTTCGTAGCGCCCGACGGAGGATGGGGTTGGATCATTGCTTTCGCTTGCGGTTTAAGCACCGTAAGTTATTTTTCTTCGGTTTCAAGTGGACTATAAATCTAAACGATTTAATTTTTTCAGTTATGCATATATTCCATGCTGCAACAGTTTGGACTAGTTTTTACCGAAAAATTTCACCAATTAGGAATAACGCACACCCAAACCACCACAATTATAAACATAAATCTGGCACTTACTTCCTGTATAGGTAAGCGTTCAAAAAATCATTTGATTTTGTAATGCTGACCAAATTTGATCTTTCAGGTTTATTTAACGGGCCGATTTATAGAAGGTTTTCCTTCCGCCAAGTTGGATTGTTCGGCAGCTCAATGGTAGTATGTTCCTTGCTGATTATCACTTGCTGTAATTCGTTTTGGAGCTTCCTAGTGGTTTATGGTCTCATGTTTGGTAAGAATACCCAAAGTGTTCCAAATTGCAATATCTTACCGTCTAATTTACAGGAACATCAATAGGATTA
This sequence comes from Cantharis lateralis, assembly GCA_963170105.1. Classification (NCBI taxonomy): domain Eukaryota; kingdom Metazoa; phylum Arthropoda; class Insecta; order Coleoptera; family Cantharidae; genus Cantharis; species Cantharis lateralis. The sequence continues at coordinate 4,456,454 of OY720627.1, forward strand.
ACCCTGTCGGCAAACTCGCTAGCCCTAAACACTTACTTCAAAGAAAAACGCAGCGTTGCTACTGGATTTTCTTGGGGAATCACAGGAATAGGCCCCATTGTTTGGCCCTACATCATTACAGTGTTAATGGATCATTTCGGATCGGAAGGAACCGTCCTGTTGTTTGCAGGATTTGCCGCCCACGCCTTTTTGTGTGCACTGTTATTGCAGCCAGTCCATTGGCATACGAAACGTAGGGAAGATGTAAGAATATAATTCCTGTTTTATCTAGCAGCTTAATATAATAATTAAATTTTCAGAATGAAGTTCCATTAATGCCCCTGCGCCCAAAGAATACGATTGTACGTATGAACTCCGAGACTCATAGTATCTTAGACGAATTAGCCATCGAAATCAGCAGATCGATTAACGGAAAAATTAACGACTACACCTCAGCTTCGACGGAATTCATCAAAAACTGCTTGCACGATAGGCAAAGCGAAAGCAACAAACCCGAAGTGCCCTTTATCAAACAGGACAGCGTCATTTCCGACAACGTTAATAAAATATCCTCAAATTCGCCCAATGGAAAAACTGTTGATCCGAAACCTGAGACAAAACTTTGCAAGCAACTTATCGCATTCTTTGATCTGGACATATTGAAGGATTTGGTGTACCTCAACATAATATTTGGAATGATAAGCATTAATTTCGTGGAATGGAACACTACCATTTTAACTCCTGCTATATTAAAAGAATTCAAATTTGAAAAGTTTCAAATTGCCACGTATATGTCCCTCTTGGCAGTTACAGACGTAACAGTACGATTTTGCATTCCGTTTGTCGCCAGAAAACTTCAATGGAATAACCGGGTCTTCTATTTGCTCGGAGCAGCGTTAACCACAACTGGAAGAATGGGTAAGCAGCATTTACTTTACTTTTATTCTGATTTTAATTGTGTTGTTCTTTTTAGCTGTACTTCACACCCAACAATTTCATATTTCGTTATGTATGGCGGTTTTGGTTGGCGTTGGTCGAGGACTGTGCATTGTTTATTTGGCGCTACTGATTCCTACTCATGTGTCGTTGAAAAAGCTTCCTGCTGCATTGGGAATTTACCTATCATTCTTTGGCCTATTTTTGATACTGATGGCTCCAGTAGTTGGTAATTAAATTTTAGACACCAGGTGAAAATATGTTTACTAAATTTTCTTTTCTCCAGGTTGGATTCGAGATACCTCCCATAGCTACGTGACAACCATTCACGTACTGAATATTTTAATCTACGTGGCAGCTATTTCTTGGATTTTGGAATATTTGAGCAAAAGACATAAACTAAACGCCAAAATTCAGGAAGTCTCTACATAATGGAATTTTGAAGAATCCCATAACTTCCAGGAAAATATGTGCCATAGTGGGCCTGCATGGGCCGGGGAATTTTTACATCAGAATTCGTTAAGTTATTAATTGCTATTTGGCTGTGATCGTTCAGGCTTACAAATATGTGGAATTTCAAATTTTTTTTATAAAAAAATTGCGAAATGGCTGAAATTCAGGAAAGGTGATTGTGGAGGAAATTTTGCAACATTCCAAGTATCTAGTCATTCAAATATTGCTGGAGTTTGCGAATGAGAAAAATTGCCTTTCAGGCATAACTGTTGAATTTGTAAATATTAGGTTTATGTATTTAAAATAAATTATGTAAAAATTGTACATTATGTAATATTATTATTGTAGTCTAAATAAATGTTTAATTGTTATTTGTATTTGTTTGTCAGATTCCCTTCCGAATATTACAGAACAATTTGTTAACAGGAAAATTATTGTGGAGCCAGGATGTAACTTTTCAAAATGACGCTTTTGGGAAAAAATGAGGAAATTAGTAATTAAATAAATATAGACAATATGCATCCCAACAGATTAGATAGCAGGAAACCGCAGTTGGAATCATAGTCATAGTCAAAATGGAAAACCAACTCGTTTCCCCGATAAGTCCTCTTGGTTTTGCAAAAAGTTAATTCTCAAATTCGATTGGCCTACAAATCTGCAATGCCCTGCAATTCCATAGACAATGATTTTGTTAATAAAAATCGATTACCAAACAATTAGCAATAATTAATTAATAGCTGATCCCATGACTATTTGAAACTAATTTATGATGCAACGCTAAACTTTGCATTCTTGCAAATCTAAACATTACAATTTGAACGAAATCTATAATTGGTTCTTAATTGCATTTTAGCCTAAAAATTTTTGTTATAACAAAATCAAACCAGTAATCATCGGAATTCTTTACACCGAGGTAACTCAACTAATTACTATTTTGATTAAATTTTTGGTTACTAAAAGTTGCCTTGTTTTGGATTATTTCGAAAGTGTGGCTTTGCTGAACATATTAGTTAACTGGAAGAAGTCAAAATAATTTTTTTGGTGAGTTGGTATTTTTACATTTAATTAATTGAACATATTATTAATCTCTGCGAGACCATAAAGTTATTTTTTAATAATAATAACAATATAATCAATATTGCATGCAAGAAAACCTATTATCTCCAGACCTCAAGCAATATCAGATATTGTGTCCCTATTTCTGACACTTGCAGCTTTTTCGGTTTGCTATTAATTTTTTTAAAAGTTTTTCTTCAAAAAAAGCTAAAAAATAAGAATATGGTGCCCCCCCCTCCGGTTCAAGGAGACTACCAGTTAAATAAATAATTTTGAAAACAAAAGCGCAAAATTTTAAATTAAAAATAATTAGTTCTGGAAAAACGAAACAACGTCAATGGAGTCTGCATTGAAATAGACATGTGTTAACTGTCCGTTAATAGTTTTATAAAACCAGGCATTTAACAAAATGCTTGACAATTATGTTTATTGTATAATAAAAAGGAGTCAGTATATAAAATATTTAATACACTAAAAGCAACTTTCAAAAATATAAAAACATTATTGTTCACACTTTCTCAACTTAAAACCTGATGATGCCACGAGCTAGCAAAACCGGTTGAATGTACAAGACAAATAAAATCTTTTTTTTATTATATAATAAAATTTTCATTATGCGATGTACGCTTTTAAGAAAACTCTAGTGACGTATTGGGCGTTAAGGGAGGACACCACGGTGAAAGAAAATGATCAAAAAATTCAGGGACACCAATAGTAACTTTTTTAAGATCACGAATTTTGATATAATAATTAGGGGTAGTAAGCAGCGTTGAAAAATTGAGAAAAATCAAAATTGGAATTTTGGAATCGTTACCATGGTAACCTCCCTTAAAGTGCACAGATTTAGGGTTTTATATGTGAATGCAAATTGAATTAAATGCAGCAATTCAATAAATTGACCTAGCTTTAAAATTGAAAAAATTCCCGTATATTTCATAAGGCAGGAAATCAACATTATAATTTTAAATAGATAATAAAAATCCCCAAAATTATGAGCTGCGTTAGAAATGATGGGAAAGAAACAAAAATAGTTATTATCGTCATCCTGTGTGAATAAACAGGCCAAATAATAATCAGTGCAAATTACTAACAAATTAAAGCATTTGCTAAACGGAAATTTGCGGTTTTTCCAAATCCTTTAATTTTCAAGATGAAAACATCTAACATCCACCCCGTTAAATATTTAATACTTACAAAATAAAAAGTATTAATTATTTTTTAAATCACAAAAATTACGCATATACAAAATATAAAAATACCTCACCCCGGACCTGTTTGAAATGGTATTTTTAGACTGGATCAAGTTTTTTACCTCAATTTTATTTTTTTAAATAAAAACCTTGCATTTCTGCGGTTATTTGTGTTGTTATGAGTACACATACCAAATATTTAACACAAAAACTTTGATAGAATAAAGTTAGAAAATTTATAAAAAAAAATTTTAAACTAGTTAATTTAAAAAAAAATAAAAATACAGAGAAATCATTTGAAAGCACTAATTCTAATTAATATTAGAATTAAAATAAAATTTTAATTGTTACGGTTTATTTTGAAAACTTGAGATATGCAGGATTGGATTAATGATTTTTTAAAATTTTTTCTAATATAAATTTCCATGCTTATTCGACGTTGGGGCTCTTCCCACAAATTCTCTAGTGGAATCAGATCAGGAGACTGGCGATGGCACTCAAATACACAGCATTTTGGCATGCAATACTTTTTGAAGTATGTTTCGGATTATTATCATGCTGAAATATTCAGCAATTGACATTTTACTCTTACCATGGATATTGTTTAAAAAAAAAATTTGCTAGAAAACTGTTTGCCTTTACAAAATACCTACGTCAATTTACTGAAATCAAGCGAGTTGAGGCCAGACAATTGGCAATTTAGATTGGAATTACCTGAATATATTATAATTTTAGAACAGACAGCTTTATGCTTTATTACTTACCAATAACTTATAATTATTTTTTAATAGTATTTTAATTTTACCAGTTAAAATACATATCTACTACTCAAACACGTATTGCTTTCTTTGACATTACTCATATTGACAAAAAATTTGTTTAATGAGTTTAAAGAATTTGTGCTTCTATGGGCATCGACCCCAGCACCGAGGCAGCATTAAGCTTTGTTTTTTTTCATACTTTTAGCATTGCTATCATCTGACACATCGATTATTTGCAGACCATCAGTCACCTAAAAGTTGACAAAAAATCATAGAATTCAATTAATTCTGCCTTATTGGTGTTAGTTTTCTTTGAGCTTTGATTATTTCTTTTGAAACGTTTTCATTTTGTAAAATTTGGGAAAAAATTAATATAATAAGTTTTCAAGCGGTCAAGTTCAAGGGTTCAAGTATTCAAGTGTTCAAGTTCAAGTTCAAGTATTTGGAGGACAAATAAAAAAAGTTGGAATTGTCTCTTAATGATTTTCTCAACGAGTGATTGATTAATTTTATGAGCATTTAAAAAAGTTATGCAGATTATTGATGCTGCATTGTATTTGCATTCAATGTTTAATTAAATTTAAACTTCTTGATATACTATATATAGTATCATAGCAATATTAAGAAGTCAATGGCTAATTTTATAAAGAAATTATACCTATTTTTAGATATAAATGCTATGGGAATAACCCAAACCGTAAATACGGTAGCCTTGAAGAGACCAGAAGTACCGCGACCGCAATATCTTGGGAATCACAAAGTAATATTAGTATCTATTATGTCCATGTTTTCTGCAAAAGTACATAGTAAAAGTACGGACTTTTTGTTTACGCTGTGTACATAGTACGGTTAATTGTTTCAGTTATATTGTTTTGACTTTCCATTTTAATTAAAAAAAAATATTATATTGTCTAGAAAATATCATATTCTTTTTTACATAGTACTACCTGGTATTCCACTCTTAATTATACAAGATTATACACACATAGTATATTATTCTTTTGAATTTTGCAAAATAAAACGTTTTTAAATTTAAAAAATTTAAATTTTGAAAAATTTTGAAAAAATAATATTTTCAAAATTTTGAAGAATTAAATTTCATAATTGTTTTCAGGAAAATGCGATTATTTTTATATTTATATATTGTCAGGTTTATTGATGAAATTAACATAAATTAATATAATTTTTTGAAACCTAGGCGCATTTGAATGCAACACATTATACACCTGTGTAATGAAATAAAGGAGTTATAATGGAAACAATTTTTGACTGATTTTGCCTCGGGCTTTTCGCATGCATGATATTGTACGCATGCGCACGGCATAAAAACAAAATTAAGTTATAGAAATTTCAAACATTTATTTAAATTTTAATTATATTCTTATGATAATTAAAAATAGTGTGAATTTTCTACTACAAAATTTACAGATTAAAAAGTTTAAGTACGCCACTGTAAAAAGTTCCGCATGTAAAAACTAACAATAGGAAACTATTCTTCGAACGTTTAATTAACTAAATCGAAACCATAATTTATTGATGTCACATTTCACGGTCATCTCAATAGCAAACTTCGTCCTTGGTATAACTGGACGTCTACATTAAAATTATAAATAAGAAGATCTATAATACCATACCGAGCGGATGCGGACGCGAGACCGCATGAAGCTTTCGTTATGATTGGCTACTAAAATCTAGTTCGGTTGGATGTCCTGTTGGAATATGTGGAATTGATGAATAGAGGCCGCAGGTCCATCTGAGCCAGTTTAGCGAGCTACCTGGATTTTGGGATGCAAAACTACTAATTAATTATTATAGCTTTGGGACACCTCAACACAGGTTGCAGACCTAATGGAAAAAGAAGAAAAATAATAACAAAAAGAAGTCAAGGAACAAAGAATGAGATCAATGTCGTGGGTAGACGTTGATACGAAAAGTTTGACGTCAAAACTGCAGTGATTGCTCAATAAGTTTGAAATTGAATAAATTTCTTTGATTTACATTAATTACTTTGTTTATTTTTTTACTTTAAAGGTAATGTGTACTTTCTCCAAAAATGTATATTAACTTACAACGTCATAACTCAGATTACACGATAGCGGGTATTTCCATCCTTCTGCCAATCACAAGCTTTCATTTATGCCTGGCAATTAAACTTTTATCTGCATACGTAAATGATGAACTCGCGATTGATTATTAATTTGAATAATTTATTGATGATTTTAATTCATTAATTTATTTATTACATAATAGCAATTATTTACATGATGTGCGTTTTAAAATTTATTTTGGAAAAATTTAGTTATTAAAATATAATTAGTAGAAACCAATAATCAAAATATATAATAGTATATTACATAACAAACAAAGAATGTGGCAAATTTAAAAATTCCAAAATTGATTTAATTTAAAATAAAATTATATTTTTACACCGCAATACGTGCAATTTCTTTATGGATAAAATTCAAGAAGTCGTCTTGCAAAAACTTGTTCCAGAAAAAGAACAAAATCGCATGAGTTGAGCTTATAAATTAAAAAAAACCCGACTACAATGCGATAAATCAATAAATTAAACAGAATTCAAAAAAGTGTAATAATAAAAAAAATTATAAATAATTAAATTAACATATCGTGTTAGATTTACGATGTCAGTACCAAAAAAACTAATGTAAGTATAATTTTCGATATAAACTGTGATATAATTTTAGCAGCCATTTATAATCAATGCTTTAACTCTCCAAAAATATAATAAAATACTAATTAATTACTTGCGGAAGTTCCTTAATTTTACAATAACGACTACGAAAATAATAAATTATAACTGTAATTTTGTTACATTTTTTGGTATTTCATAAAAAGTCGTGAAGAAATTTTGAAAAGGGTGGGGCAGGAAATTTAAACCGGGACAGGGGATGCAAAGGAACACATTTGGACGAGTCAGGAAACCGGAAATCTCATCGAAATTTCAAAAATTTTAAAAATAAAAAATTATTGATGAAACAAAACTAACAGTTAAAATTGGAATATTTTAGCATTTGATTAAATTTCCTGTAAACAATATTAATGTGGCAATCAAAGTATAGGTACGCACAATAATTGCCACCAAAATTGTTTAAAATTCTCTTTAAGTGGATTTCCAGTTCTTAAAAAAATTTTAAAAACCGGTATCGAATCACTTAAGCTTAATTTATTAATCAAACTGCTTCTAAGAAACTTAGAGAACTCCGGCTTTTCATAATAAACACATTGCAAATTTAACAACGTACCGGTGATAATTTGTTATTCCATCTGTGATTTATATATTAAGACCAGCGTTTTTTGTTATCAGTCGTGAGCCAAGACTCCTAAAAGCCAAGTTAAATTAAAAAGTTTAAAGTTTAATTGTTGTTATAACCAAAGTAACCAGGAATATATTTTTACGTTAAACCAGAGTTAAAATCCAAAAACTAGTACTAGTTTTCAAATGAATATAGACAAAACCGATAGTTTCAATGCTACAAGAAGAAAAATTGGAAGAAAGTTAAAACCGACAGATCCCGATTATGTCGCTCCAGATGGTGGATGGGGTTGGTTTGTCGTTTTTGCATGTGGATTAAGCAATGTAAGTAATTTGGCACTATCAAATTGTCCTTTATTTTAAATGTAAATCCTTGAACTTCTTCAGTTAAGCATTTTTTCGATGTTCCAACAATTCGGCCTTGTTTTTACCGAGAAATTTCATGAACTGGGAATAACGCACACCCAAACCACAACAATTATTAATATAAATTTGGCTCTTACATCTTGTGTTGGTATGGCAACAACCAAATTCGGTTAAGTTATAATCCTAACCGAAGCAAATTTTTCAGGTTTATTTAATGGGCCCATTTATAGAAAATTTTCGTTCAGACAAGTTGCTTTCTTCGGCAGCTCACTGGTGGTGAGTTCCTTGCTCATCGTCATTTGGTGCAAATCATTTTGGGGTTACTTTGTATTTTATAGTCTCTTGTTTGGTAAGAATGGTACAAACGCATTTTCTGAATGCTTTACAAAAATTTTTTTAGGATCAGCTGTAGGATTAACCCAGTCAGCAAACGCTCTTGCCTTAAACACGTATTTCAAAGAGAAACGAAGTATTGCCACTGGACTGTCATGGGGAACCACCGGAATCGGACCAATCGTTTGGCCTTATGTTATTACAATATTGATGAATTTTTATGGCTCGGCAGGAACAATCCTGCTGTTCGCCGGATTTGCCGGTCATGCCATCATGTGTTCACTATTACTACAGCCCGTACATTGGCATACCAAATATAGAGAAGAGGTAACAGACCCGACCAAATTTTATCACATCATAAAATTTTTGAATTTTTCAGACAGAACTTCCGCTGATGCCACCGCATCCAAAGCTTAGGCCAGTTATTGTCCGATCAAGTTCATTGCCAATATACCGAAATGTTTTAGACGAAATAACTGTCGACAGTCAACAGCAGGATTGCACTGATATTTCCTGTAAGTCCATGATCGCCGGAACTGGCGACAGTACAACTTTAGCGAAAAATATCAAACACTGGCTGAACGACAAGCAAATTCGAGACCATAAAAGCGAACTGACTTTTACCAAAACGTCTAAAATTTCCCCAAACTTCACCAACAAAGAAAACGTCGAGGCAATGCCAGAAACCAGTCTGTTTCAAAAAATTATAACATTTTTCGATTTGGAAATTTTGAAAGATTTGGTGTTCCTGAATATAATATTCGGAATGATCAGCGTGTATTTTGTAGAATGCAATTTTTCAGTATTAACGCCCGTAATTTTAAAGGAATTTAATTTTGAAAAATACCAAGTTGCAACTTACATGTCGGTTGTTGGAGCAACCGATGTAATGGTTCGATTTTCCATTCCGTTTGTTGCAAATAAAATTAAATGGAACAATAGGCTTTATTTTATGCTAGGGACTACGTTCACCACAATAGGAAGAATGGGTAAAAAAACAGTTGAAGCATAATTGTTTAATATGCTAAGGTTTATAATTTTTTCAGTTTTAATTCATAGCCAGCAATTTTCCATAGCTATATTTGTGGCTGTTTTGGTCGGTTTTGGTAAAGGACTTAGTATTATTTATATAGCTTTGCTGATACCCAACCACGTTCCGTTGCAAAAGCTTCCAGCTGCGTTGGGAATCTACTTGGCAACGTTTGGAATATTTTTGATGCTTATGGCTCCAGTCGCTGGTAAGTTTATGGTAACCTCAAGTAAATTTGAATAATTTGTTTTTTAAGGTTGGATTCGAGATTCTACGCATAGCTACGTGACAACACTTCACATTCTTCATATTTTTATTTACATAGCAGCTATATCTTGGATTATAGAGTATTTGGTCAAGAAACGAAGGTTACAAGCTAAAATTAATGAAGTCTTAAGTTAAAAATTGCGTTTTAAATAAAATTGTATAGGTAATACATTGGACAAACACTTTTAGCTGCCAATAGCTAAAGATAGCTAAACATTTTTTTATTAGTTTGCCATTATATTTTTAAATTTTGTTAGCGAATAATTACGAGTAGGTCAGTTACATAATTTATAGTTAATGTTAGTTTTGCTTCTTCGGCACTCCAAACTAGTTATATATTTTTTAGCTGCAATATAACTTAGTTTTTTCATGAAAAACATGATATTTGATTTATATTGTTATACAATATGGAATGTATGTTATTAGCACATTTATGACTTTTTGAAATTACGTTTATTTATTATACATATATTTTTGTGTTACAATGTTTTTTTTTATTTTCTCTGTTGTACATATATATTATAATAATTTAATATAATAACTGTGGTCTTAGAAACCCTCGGATAGGGAGGGGGGTCTGTAATACCCACCAATATCTCCATAATTGTGTTCAAAATAACAGTGTTAAATTAACATTAACTGATTTGACAATCACATGGCCATACAAAGTTTCCACCCAAGCTGAGTCATTTACAATAAATTTCTTTTTCCAAGCAAATAAACAATTACTTTTTACCTACTTTCTTTGTTCTTTCAACACACCCTGAGTTTCCAAGAGGCTCCACCTCCTATTTTGTTCATATTGCACTCTCTTCAGGTTTGATTTTCCAAAAAAATTAAACACTAAGAATACATTTTTGAAACGACTTACCTTGACAGCGTTTAAAGCAAGAGTGAGTGCTGAGTAACCATTTGATAACCATTAACTTCTGTTTCTTAAAGTTTGTGTAATATAAAAGATGAATCATCGATAAGGTTTTCGCACATATGCTCAGCAGGATGTTAAAAAATTTAAATTTTTTAAAAGCAGATTTAAACATCTACAAGGTGAAATTGAAAAATTAATTAATACTTTTCCGCTGCTTCATTTAAATTGCAATTTTTGGGATTCTCAGTTATGGGGGTTTAATATTTATTTATAATGTTCAATTGTTTATAGCCAATATATAAACCCAAGATTATTTTTACCTCTCCCCTGCCCGAAGAGCAATATATATTATATAAACATGATACTAATAGTTTTTCAAAATAATTAAACATAATATGAAACGTTCCTTCATGAATTTTTTAAATTTTTGTTGATTGTGGTTTTTTAATTAGAATACATATCATATAGTTTGTTGTTTATGTATCAGTATTTATATGTCTATATATCTGCAAGCTATAACTATTTATTGACTGATAATAATTTATTCCGTATACGTTGAATGGTTGTAATCGCACACTAGGTATGTACTGGGTTTTTGATATTCTAATTTTAGATTTTCCAATTGCATTTTCTTCATTTTCATTGGTAAATAAAGGAAAGAAGAAAAATCAAAGTTTTGCCATAGTATAAATGAAATCTCCGGCGAAAAAAGGTTTAAAACCTTCAGATCCCAATTTCGTTGCACCTGATGGTGGCTGGGCATGGCTTATTGCCTTTGCATGTGGTTTTAGCAACGTAAGTATATCTTTCTCCATTAGGAAGTTTCAGTATTGACAAAAGCAAAATTATGTTTTTCAGTTATGGATTTCCACTATGTTTGAACAATATGGACTGACATTTGTAGATGAATTTGAAAGGCTACAAATCAGCCATTCGCAAACTACAACAATTTTTAACATCAATGCTTCGATTACAGCTTTGATAGGTACGCAGATGCTCTTGGTATAATTTGCAAATCAATGGAAATTTAAATTTCAGGACTGTTCAATGGACCAATATACAAGAAATATTCTTACAGACAAGCGGCTTTGTTTGGTAGCACTTTAGTTGCTCTTTCTTTGTTTAGTGTAATTTGGTGCCGATCCTTTTGGAGTTACCTGGTTTTCTATGGTATTCTGTACGGTAAAAGGACTGCGAATTATTGTGATAAAGTTTACACCAAATATTCTAGGTTTGGCTATAGGAATAACCCAAACCGCGAATGCGATAGCGCTGAACACATATTTTAAAAAAAATCGAAGTGTTGCTACTGGAATTTCTTGGGGAATCACCGGAATTGGCTCGATTGGGTGTCCTCATGCCATCAATATTTTACTCACAATTTATGGAATTCATGGGACTCTTCTATTATTTACAGGCCTTAGTTGTCACGCCATTGTGTGTTCTCTTCTATTGCAGCCTGTGCATTGGCATGCAAAAAACAAAAAAATAGAAGAGGTAGTAAGTTTCGTGCATTCTACGTTTGCTTAGAATAACATTTTTGTTTTAGACGGATTTTCCCTTAATGCCACTTGAGAGAAATAGATCAAATTCGCTTCCTGTACATCGAAATCTCTTCGGTAAATTTATAATTGACAACCATCCATTTGAATATATTGACAATTGCACCAAATCAATTTATATCACAACTGAGGATAGTAAAATATTTAAAAATTGGATAAATACTTATCAAGATCCTGCTCACCACGAAACCACTTTCAAATCTGAACCACTTTTAGAAAATCTTCCAATGGTCGACAACCAAATCGAGGTTAGCGCTAGAACAAGAAACGGATGTTTAAGTAAATTAAGCCAAAAATGTGTTTCATTTTTTGATTTGGTTCTTCTGAAAGATTTGGTTTTTTTGAATATAATAGTGGGCAAGACGATAATTTGTTTTGCCGAATTCAATTTTGCTCTTTTGAACCCAATAATTTTAAAAGAATTTCATTTTGAGAGATACCAGATTGCTGCATATTTATCGCTTCTGGGAGGAGTGGATACGATATTCAGGGTTCTGCTTCCATTCATAACAAACAAAATTAAATGGAATTGTAGGGTTTATTTTTTGGTGGGAGCGATAATTACAACAATTGGAAGAATAAGTAGGTGGAGGGAAGAGAATGGGAAACGAAACTTGATTTTTATTGTTTTTAGTATTAATCCACACTGAAAGTTTTTCAGTTTTGCTAGTCGCAGCTGCTATAATTGGGTTTGGAAAAGCTTTGCGTATAATTTATATGGCACTGGTTATACCTGATTATGTACCTTTGGAAAAGCTTCCGGCTGCACTGGGAATTTATATGACAATGTTTGGCATATGCTTGATGGCGATGGCTCCACTTGTTGGTAAAGTTGGATTATTTTCGTAGAAAAATGCGAATTAACTTATTTGTTTATAGGAATTGTTCGAGATATTACAAAGAGTTATGTGATAACAATTCACTTACTCAATATTCTTATTTTTATTGTCACCATATCTTGGACTTCGGAATATTTTTATAGGAAACGAAAATTATAGCATATTATATAAAATATTTTTTTAATTTAATTTAATTTAATTTAATTTATTTTTAATTTAATTTAATTTAATTTTGGCTTGTCTTTGAAGGCGTTCAGGTATAAACTTTTATATTAATTTGGCAAATTTATAAACAGTTGAAGAAGAAGAACGTAGAAGCTTTACGGATTGCGTGGACAGTGGTTGAACTTTAGAGTCGAATATTTACGACTTACTTTAACTTTAAGTTTAAGTATAACTTAAGATACCGTAACAGCCACTGGTGATTTAGGCGGGAATAGATTTATTGGAATCACCCTTCGAAATTGGTGCAAAGATTAATGTTTCACACTATAATGCAATCAATCTCCAATAACCCGTGAAGACTGGTGGCACGAAACCCACCCTTTGCGGTGATCCAAAGTAGAGGGGCTATATGACACCTAGATCTCATTTTAGCTAGATTTCTTAAATGATAATTAATCGAAAATTTGTCTAAAATGTAAAATAATTCTATCGCCGAATGTTTTTTTTAAGTTGAAACCGCTAGCGCTGATATGGTTTTAAATATTTTTTCTTAATTCTTGAAATGTTCAAAATACTAAGGATTATTTTAAAATTTATGTTAATTGTATGTAGGGCAAATTGATAGTAAAATATAATTTGTAATTTAATTAGCTATTTTTAAAATCTTTTTAATTAACATTGATACTATCAGGTTAAGTAGCTGTTTAGGATATACACGTTTGACTACAGTATGGATTGAGTTCAAATTAATTTGGTAATAGAAGTTGAAGACACAGAAGTGAAGGACCATTACTCAATATTTGTCTCATACAAAAATGGAAAGAGCAAAGTATCCAACATTTTTATAGCAATGTTCCAACGTTATTCTTAAGTTTTCATTCTCAAGGCAGACTTGCTCTTAATTAAAGATTAATTTCACAAATAAATTGTTAATTTTTTTCGGTTTAAAATGAGTGTTCAAAATTTCGAAGCTGGGGGTGCAATTAAGAAAACGTCGTACAGGAGAAAGTTGAGACCGACGGACAACGATTATGAAGCTCCTGATGGTGGATGGGGTTGGTTTGTTGCTGTTGGATGTGGATTTACTATCGTAAGTTTTTTTTCAATTTTTCACCATGGTATTTTTTCAATTTTTATAATATAAAGAAAATAAAATAATTAATTGAGATAAATTATTGACCCGGGGGGGGGTCAGTATCAGAACGTGAACTATAAGTACCTACCTTCTGATAACTTAAAAATTAGATAATTTGAGATTTCATCAAAATTTTAATTTGAATTAAATTAGTTATTTACAAATTAAAATTAAAATAATTAAATAAAAAGAGAAAGAACCGAAAAAGAATTACAAATTAAATGTTAAATATATAAATATGATATATAGTTGACCTTATAATAATAGTTTATCTATAAAGAAGTAACAAGACGGGGGGGGGGTAGCTGCAGCGGAAGTATCAGCTATATAACTTTCTGAAATTTCATGCTTGCTTCCCAACTTTGCGTTGATGTCTCTTATTATCAATTCATATTTTGCATGGTCTTAATTGACTTCCATTATCTCTTCATAAATTTATTAAAAGTTTATAAACTTACCCCAGACTGCGAATTTATTGAACATATTTTATTTCTCCATAAAATTGAGTTTATTGTTGTAGCTAGCAATTATTCCAATGTTTGAGCAATTTGGATTGGTATTTATAGACAAATTCGAAGTATTGGGTATTACACATTCTCAAACCACGACAATTTTCAATTTTAATTTGGCGTTGACATCATGTGCAGGTACGATGGTCTAAAATAAAATTTTTAAATAAAAAAATACATTGCAGGATTATTCAATGGGCCGATTTTTAAAAGATTTTCATTCAGGCAGATTTCTATACTTGGCAGCTCTTTGGTGGTATCCTCTCTATTCGTGGTAATATGGTGCAAGACGTTCTGGAGTTATTTAATTTTCTATGGAATTATGTATGGTAACCACAACCAATAATCGGATAAACATTAATTTACAGAAAATATTGCAGGTGCCGGGATAGGACTGACCATTTCAGCAAATATTTATGCAGTCAACACCTATTTCGCTGGGAAGCGAAACGCCGCCATGGGTCTCCTATGGGGAATCGCTGGTTGCGGTTCAATTATATTACCCCACGTGGTCACAATCCTATTGAATGTTTATGGCATGGAAGGAAGTGTGCTTTTATTTTCGGGATTTTCCGCAAATGCTATTATGTGCTCACTCCTGCTACAACCAGTTGAATGGCATACGAAATACAGAGAGGAGGTAAAACCTCTCCAGTCGAATTTTTACCAATACTTGAACTTACATTTTAGACTGAACTTTCACTGATCCCAGATCCTGTGGTAACCACGCAAAATAACACCAAGCTGGAAGATCAGAAAATGGGAAATTCTCTTAAAAGAAAGTGGAATGAGTTTATAATTTTTTTTGAACTGGACCTGTTGAACGATTTCGTGTACTTAAACCTAATGTTGGGGATGACTTGTATTTTTTTCTGTGAAATTAATTATTCTCTTCTGGTTCCCATAATTTTAAAAGAATTCCAATTTGAAAATGGTCAAATTGCTACCTACATGTCGCTAGCGGGAGTAATCGACGTTGTTACTCGATTTTTTATTCCGGTCATTACTAATAAAATCCGTCTAAATATACGGGTTTATTTATTGATTGGAATATTTATCACGACAATTAGTCGAATTGGTGAGAAACTTTTCAATTAATTAGAACTGTTTTAATTATTCACATTGCAGCGTTGATACATACAGGTCATAGGGGTGATTTTGGAATTTGTTTATTTTTGGCTGTGACTAGCGGTATCGGCAAAGCTTTTTTTATAGTTAACTTGGCGTTGCTGATTCCAAGTTATGTATCTCTGCAAAAGTTTCCAGCTGCCAATGGAATTTACTTGGCCACGTGCGGGATATTTTCTATAGCCGGAGGACCGGTAGTGGGTAAATATAATTTGCTTAAATAAATTAATATATGTAATTTATTTAAAAACACCTTTTGTAGGCTGGATAAGGGATGTCACCGACAGTTACATGGTAACCGTGCACGTTTTAAATGTTTTTAACTACGTAGCTACCATTTCGTGGATAATTGAATATTTAAGAAACAAAAAATAATAAAAAACATGACATAATCCCCCTTGAAAATCCTACCATAAGCCATTGGTCAGTCACTCTCAGTCAAATTAATCAAACTTGGAGTTGAGTTGATATTAAAAAAATTAGTTAATTGAGTATTCAGGTATCAAAAACAGATAAATGAAATAAATTACGAATGAAACGAATTTATTCGTTTACTTATTGCAAAAATGAAAAACAAAGGGAAACGCAATTAGTGTTGTTTGTGAGAGAGCTTAAGAAGTTATAATCCGAAATAGCTTTGGGTGTGGACACAATAATTTAATTATTATGAATTTTTGTTGTTATCATACAGTTTTATTTTTAAAGCCTTGCAGGTTTTATATTTTTGTAAATTTAATATACAATTTAGATGCAGCAGAAGTATTTGCGAACAATACAAATACGAAAATTAAGATACTTTACTAATTACCCTCAGGTAATTGGTATAATTTTGTTGTTATATTTTCAACAGATAATCAAGGTACAATAATTAAGTACGTAACAATTATTTTTATTTATGTGCGGTGTTTTAAATATAAAATTCTAACAGCTATGTTTACCTAATAAACAAACTTTGTTAATTTTTATAAAACTAACAAAGCTCAACAGAATTTTAATATGTTATTTAAAATTTTGATCCATATTATGTTAAAATAAAAAGAACTAAACTAAAATTAAAAGACAATAAATTACTGGGAGGTTTGGGGGTTTGGAATACCCTCATCGGGTTACTAATATGATGTAGTGTCGTACAAGGACAAGAATTTAAATAAAAACATTATGCTACCAACAAAACATCAAATGGGATTTTAATCTTTTTATAAATAATATTAGTAATAAATACGATAGTTTTACAAACATTGTATTATACCACCCGCTTACATTCCGATCGTAGAAGGTTTCGACAGTGTTCATTATGTAGTCAACACATAATTTTTATATTGTTGAATGATAAAATCTCATTGAATGTTAATCTAACTAATTAAAACAGAATTAATTAAAATATAAAGAAGATCGAACAACTTTAAATATTAAATTGATACGTATTCTTAAAGAGTGTTTGTTTTTGATTACATAGCCAGTCGAGGTTTCAAAATCTACACAGATAAGTCAGTTATCAGGCTATCTACAAGCCATTGTATGTTTCAATAAAATTGCTTATTAATATTACTCTATAAAATGTGTTTTTTTCGTAAATCGGACGGATTTCAAATTTTGTGTTGAAAATTTAAAAATTCGAAAATGCCCAAAAAGGATTTTGTGCCGCCCGATGGAGGATGGGCATGGATAATCATGCTGGCATACGCTTTGAACAACGTAAGTTTTTGAATATAATTTTTTACCACTTTTCACTGCTCCCTTTTTAGTTGATGTTCATACCCATTATGCAATGTTTTGGGCTGATTTTCAAAGTCACATTTTCCGAATTAAATTTATCTGCAACTGATGGCTCAATCATCATGACAACAAATGCGGCTTTCGGGATGATTATGGGCCTAATGAACGGCCCTTTATTAAAACGTTTTAGTTTTCGCCAAGTGGCCATTGCTGGATCGCTCCTGTTGACAGGCGGGATCATAACCACCTCTTTTGGAACCAAATTTGAACACATTTTCATAACGTACGGACTTATTACATGTTAGTGAGTACTTTACTATTATTTTGAGGAAATAAAAAAATTAAGTTTCGTTGTAAGCGACCGACCTATATAAACCACGATTTATTATTTACATAATTAAAGCTACACAAAGTTATTGAACTATGAGTTGAATTTTTAATCAAATTTATTGAAAACAGTCACGTATGAGAGATTAGATAATGAATTAGCAGCATTACGAGAATATTTGCAATATTGTCGTCCTTATAAATTGTCTTTTATTTACACAAAACATGAACCTGCACGTGTATTTCGGAAAAAGTGAAAATATTTACTTTCCACTGGAAAAACATAATTTTTTTGTCCTTCCAGCTTTTGGCATTGGGATAGGAATGGCTTCGTATTCCTTGGCACTCAACACGTACTTTTTAAAAAATCGGGGAAAAGCTGTGGGTTTTGCTTTCACCCTGACCAGTCTTGGAACAATTGGGGTCCCCCAATTAATAAGTTATTTACTGTCGGTCTACAGCGTCCATGGCGTAATATTTATCATGGGTGGAATCGCATCCAATACATTAATTGCGGCCATGCTTTTGCAACCAGTAAAATGGCACGTAAAGAAGGAAACCGAGTTGCTGGAGGATCCTGCCGATCACAAAGATAGTAATAATTGCCCAGCATGTAATTTCAAAAATAATTTTGGGTTTTTAGATGACAATTTTAAATCAATCTCGAAGATTCCACAGATTGATGAAACCATCAAGGAGGTGGTCAACTATGATAGTGACATTTCGCCTGCACATAGTTCGGATTCGGAGTCTTTATTTGAAAGACACCCAAGCCCATCTCATAAAGGTAAGACTTTTAGCGAAAGTAACAAAATTTTAAAAACAACTGTAAGTTCTAACCTTGACCATAATATTTAAATATTAAATGTTTCCTTTCTTAATTATCGAACAACCTTCGTCGCGTTAGTTGAGACGGTCAAGGTTCGCCAAGGATATTATTAATCTCGAATTAGACAACACCTAAAAAAAGATACGCGTGTGTACTAAAGGAGGTCACCAAGCAGTTTAATAGGTGCAGTTCCAGCTTACAAAATTTGTGGATTGTGAGATGAAACACAAAACAAATTTTGCCGACCGCAGTTGTCGTCTAGAAGTGCAATTGTTAATTATGCATTTTACAGTTTCTTGTCTTTGTTTTAGTTATAATGCCGGAAAACTTGGCACAGCAAACCCCACCAGCGAGTACAGAACCTACGAAGACAAAATGGTGGTCCTCGATGCAATCAATCAATTCCGTTCACTTGGGCAGCTCTTTAAAACTCTTCGACGAAAGTGATAACAAAGCAGGACATAATGTGATAACCAAGAGAAGATCGGCGATCTCTTTGGTGTACAATCCGAACCTAAGTGTTGAAATAGAAAGAGAGAATGCATTGACGAGGTGTTTCAAGAGCGTAGTCGACTTTTTCGATTTGACTTTGCTCAAAGACCCAATTTACGTTAATATAATGGTAGGTATGTCGGTAGCAGTATTTGCAGAACAAAACTTTTCTCTCTTGACGCCTTTCATCCTTTCCGATCTTGGAATGACGACGCCCAACATAGCGGCGTTCATGTCAGTTTTATCGACGGCTGACCTGGTTTGTAGGTTTATATCGCCTTTCATCGGAGATTACTTCAAGAAGACGCCAAGGATAATGTACGTGCTGAGTTTGATTGTCCTCATTATTGGAAGATCTTGTAAATTGCAGATCACCGTTAAATTTTTTGAATTATTTTTATTTTTTTAGTGTTTTTTATCTTTACGTCCTATGGAGGATTGTTATTTGTTGCCGTTGTTTTAGGATTGACGAAAGGTATAAGGACGGTCTACATGACCCTGGTTATACCAAGTTACGTCCCTTTGGAAAAATTGGCCGCAGCTTCAGGATTACAAATGGTTTTGAATGGATTACTAATTTTATGTTTGGGACCGTTTTTAGGTAACTTAATTTTTTGTATTGATTTATTTGTTTTCTCTCAACTTTTTTTTTTAAGGAGTTCTACGAGATCACACCGGAAGCTATTTTCATTCCATTATAATTATGAATGTGATGACTGCGATCACGATTATACTGTGGACTGCTGAGATTGTCTATTTTAGAACTAAACCAAAAATAAATCAAATTGACGATATGGAGCATAGATGAATTAAATTATTGTTTTAAACAATTTACGACTGATACACCACAATCTTTAGGGTTAATTATTTATTTATGACGTTTTGTGAGAATGTAAATAGCAATTGTGAGATAATTTTTGAACATCCCCTGTATCTACCTCACTTTCACTTGTAAAAGAAAGTTTTATTAAAAGACTTTGTTTACGCAAGATAGAACATTTTTACGATTTCTAATCAAAGATACAGCATTTCCTAAATTAAAAAGTTTTGTAAGCATCTAAAATCTACTGATAATCCTTGCGTATCAAATAATTTTTGTTGTAGTATAATGTTTACCTTGTACAACCAACCGCAATCCTCGTAATCTCAAATTTTTCAATCAATACCTGTTACAAGTTTCCGTTTTTAAATTAAAAAATAAGTTTAATTGAATCCAACTTTTATACTTTCGTTGGAACTTTGTAAGAAATACAGTGGTTTAAAGTGTTTGTTTGAGTAATTAAAAAAAAAATCAAAGGTTTAAATTCGAAAATATCCAAACAGGATAGAGTTAATTATTCTAATCATTGGGAGGTTACAGCTGAATTTCCAAGCGGTGCGGTCGTCAGGCCGCTGCTACTGAGCATTGCTCTTATATGCTGGTTCTCTGTTACCAGGGACAGCCTGCCCTTGCGTTCGTTCAGAATAAAATGTTTTCCGATTGATCCGTTTTATACCAAAGAAGCTGATTTCCTGTTCTTTTGTTTTATTAATTGCTCCTAGCGCCCAGTTTAATTATTATTTTGTTTTTGTACCTAAACTCTTTCGTTATTAAACAAATCACATTTAAAATAATAAGAAAAAAATATTTAAAAGGTTTAAATTCGCCAAGTCCAAGCTAGCTCCTCGTCCTACTTCGAGAGGATAATTAAAACCCACTTCGTCAAAAATTAATCAAATAAAAATATTTTAATAGGTAACTCATCTTGTAGAATTTATTTTAATAATGTGGAATTTAATTGAAATCTCGTAATCCTTAATTTTATTATAGTCCTGTAATTCATTAATAATTTAAATTGGAAAACATTGAAGTTTTCCAGTTGTAAACTAAAATTTATACTTATGGTTTTTTGGTTAACATAATCAAATTGCATGATTAGCTAATTATTATTTGTTATGCAGTTAATTCAACTTGCAAATTTTTCATTTGATTAGCTTTCAGGATAGCTCATTCAGATCTCAGAATGTTATATTCGTGACTCGGTTTTTAAAAAGTCACGTTTTGAATTTCATCCACAATCTAAATGGAATTGTTCATTAATATTGTTTAAATAAAATTGATTCAAAAATGTTGATCAATTTTGCGGCATTGTTACAAACGGATACCTCCACAATTGCTTGGGAAATTACCATCATCAGCCGGAAAATTGTGAATTACCGCACACGTCACATTGAAAATCTATCAAAAAATTTGATACCGCTGTGATGTTATAAAAGCATCATAAGAAAATTTATCTTTAACTTGTTTTGTTGAAAGTTTACAACAGTATTAATTTACATAATACAGTCAGTTCGAAGAAAAATTATAACAAATAAAGAACAAAAATTTAATTCTATAAGAAAAATAATTATACACATTTATTAATTTGAAGTCACATTTACACATGCATTTTAAACAATTTTTGTATAAGTTTAACAACTATAATGCTCCAGCCTTGCATTATAATATTTGTTTAAAAAATTAATAATTTAAAAAGCAAAATCTTTCGTTCACTATTCAGTGTCGAGCGCGGGTTTGTCGTTTTCTTGATTCCTCATTTCATTTTCGGCCATCATTTCTTCTTCCGATTCCCTGCCCAATCGTGGAGTGTAATCTAAAAATTTTAGGTGAATTTTCTTGTGGTTACGGAAAAGATGTTTACCTCCTAAATAAAAGTAGCTTAGTGGAAACTGCGCTTTGTTCGGGTGTCTTTTCTGCAAGCGACCCAATCGAGGTCCAAACCACAAACCATTGTTAACACTGGGATCGGAAGACTCCCCTCCGCGTTTTTGGAAATTATTCCATTCGTCTTCGGGCATCCAATCCATGGTTCCCGACCGGCCCACTCTTTGGAACGGAATTAACGTTGTGTACGGCGAACGACTTCTGAGTTTCCTCATCTCGTTATCTGGAATGTCAGTGAAAAACAGTTTTCCGGGTATTAACCAACCCAATGTTACCTTTCTTTGTTTCTTCTGGATATTGCATGTCATAATACGATCTACCCGTCCTGAGGAACGGTGTAATTCTTGCATAAGACGATACTTTCATCCTCTTTGGCCCTCTTGAATCTACTAAGCAAAAATACATTTTAAATATCTTGAATTTGCAATCACCGAAAAGGATTTAAATTGGTTATCTACTTAGGAATATTTTTATCAAACGTCGGAAGCGGATCATGTATTTTTAAAATTTATTTTGCTATTTCTATTAAAAAGGAGATAATATAATACTTTGCAATCAGGCTACCTAGTAGAAAATTTAAAATTTTTAAAGTAAACTTGAATGAAAATTGCAAATCGAATTGAAAAAACGCGACCATTTTTTCTAGCTGCGAAAAATTTGTTTAAATAAATCTACCGTGAAATATTTACTTTCTAGATGACAAGCGACGAATTTACCTTTTTCATACTTTTGTATCATAATTTCCTGCAAAATATTAACCGCGCAATTTTCATTTTTCACGAGTCGTAAAGAATCAGTAAATCGCGTTTAAATCTTAAGTGGGAGAGCATTTTACGTGAATTGTATTTAGAAAAGCGCTATTTACGTTTAAAGTTACATTTAAGAAATTCAATCTAAATAAATTTATGAAATCTCTTACATTAAAGAGACATTTGTGTTGAAAACAAATAAAATCTAATGAAATTAGTCTGAACCTGCCAGTTATAGTGAGCGATCGGTTTTCATCACTTTTCTTTTTGCAACAAATTATAAAGATAGAATGACTTACTAGCAAATCTGCTTTGATTTATGACTACCTGTATTTGATTTAAATTACCTCATACATTTTTAATATCACATATATTGACGTTTATTATTGAAACAATTTCGATTTTACGTAGGTTCTGATGAATTCATAATATTTATCGAAATCTAATTGATTTTCAAGTAAATAATAAAAATATTCTAGTCTTTAAACGTCGGATTGCTATTCCGCAGTCGTAAGTTCAATTTTCAACCATTCCAACTTCCATTTTTCAAAAAAAAAAAGTGAAAATTTGTGATTTTCATCAGTGAATGGAAAAAATCCGCCATAAAAAATGGAAATTTTTGAGATACCCATATATTGCTATGTTAAGGAGCAGAGTTTATAATTTTTGATATTGTTAAAATTTTAACTTGGGGGCTAAGTCTACAATCAGCACGTAAAACTAAAATTAAGAGGAAAGCGACCGCATATATCAATGCAAATGTATTTTTCTGTGGGAAAAATGACTGCACAGCTTTGTTTAATCAACCCTCAACCCTACAAAACAAATACAATTTTAGATTAGCTTTGGTAAAAAAATCTAATTTGATTTTAATTATAAATTTCATGAAAATAGCAAATAATTTTTATTTTTTCAGTTAAAATTATTAACAATTTCTTAATTTATGATATGTGCTGATGATGACGTGCAGTCAAAACCGGTTCATTAATCAAAATTCTGATATGTAAATGATATAATAATCCTCTTCGCTTCGATGAACTGCTATGATCTCAAGTCCAAAATCAAAATACAGAAGAATAACCGGTATAAATCGCAAATTTTCGAAATTATTTAAAGTTAACAGCCAAAACTGAATTGAATTCTTTGTATTTTCAATTATTAAACATTTTCATTCTATTTAATTATAAATTTATAAAATATTTGTTAATGAAATAATAATGAAAACTGTTTTTAATGATTGCTGAATATTTCAATGCAAATCAAATACTATTTTAGCTGGAAAACTATCACTCAATAATTCAAATCGGAAACAATGAGATGCTGGCTATTGGAAATTATATTTGCGGAAGCTGAAAATTATTATTCGCTCATAATACAGTGTGTTTTAAAATAATTACAATGCCAAAATATCATTCGGTTTGTTTAAAAAAATTCGCTCAGTTATCCTTTTAAAAAGTTTAAAATCTTATTTAAAATAATTCTGTAGTAAAAAGCCTAATGGAATTCGGTTACCCGAACTTTCGCCCTAACAGAAAATTAAATTTATTATAAACTTTATTCGATGAAAATTTAATTAAAATTAAAAAAAAGCTAAGAAGGCAATATATTGTTTGCAAAGTATTTTAAATTTCCCACAAACAAAACATAAATTCGGCACAATAATTTTAATTATGCATTAAGTTTTTGCTCTTCGTACGAGTGAAAAATGCATACTCTAGGGAAGATATGAATCCAACAAATTTGTTATTAAAGATGCGGAATCAGGAGGCTTACTGAGCAGACTTCAATCAGACGATTATTAGCTTTGGCTTGGCATCAAGTCCGGATAGAAATCAAAAGTAGTCATAGAGTTATTTATACACTATGATTTCTTTCGTCAATGACTAAAAAGTCCATCTGGACAATTTTAAGATTTCCCAGGGGGATTAGCCATGATATTCTGCGGTAAAAGGGATACATCAAAATATAAAATAAAATTTACGTGCAAAATATTGTGTTCAGGACTAATTAAGTAAAAAAATGCAGATTTAGTTACTTTAGCTCAAAGTTTCGACTAAGTCTAATGTATTTCAACAAGAAATCTCGAAATCATTTTTGCCATCCGACGCATCAGAGTCTTGGGAAAACATCTGATCATTTTTTCGGTAAAAAAATGGCAGTCGTCCTTTGAAATATTGTTTAAAAATTCATTGAATGAAAGTTACCACCAATGTTTAAATTAATCTTAGCCTGCGTTTTAATTTTTTATTCATCGGCGTTGCTTTCACCAAACTGGTAAAGTAATTAATTCTCTTTGATGAGCATTAAAAAATTAACTACTATTATTGCATAATGGCGAGTACTTTTTGCTATAATATTCCCTTTCACTGCATTATTTTGAAACTTTAAATTTTAATGAAAGCTTTTCGTCACAAAAAGCCAAGTTGTTCCTCAAGTTATTTTCGTTTGAAAAGTTTCTTTTATAAGAATAAATAACATTCACATAATGCGTTCGGACGGCAGATAAAAGAAAATTTTTAAATCTAATTAATTTTTTGAATAATTTTCATTTCTGATGAATTAAAATTAATAATATCAAAATGAAGAAGTTTCTTTGAATAGGACGTAAGCTATAAGTATGTTTGATTGGGCCAGTTAATGAACCGAATTTTGCAACCCCGAAAAAAAGTTTTTTCGCAATGTAAGGATTATTTTACATTCAATCAAGTTAAATTGCTAAAAATTAATTTAAAATGGAAACTTACCATCTGCATAAGTTATTGTCACGATATAAGCTAGTAAACAAAATTTAACGCTTTGCAAGAAGAACTTCCCCATTGTAAAATTTATTTAAACAAAAACTAAAATAATTTTCACGTTTGAAAGAGTTTTCACTATACTAGAAGTTGTTAATGTTGAGTTGTTACAACTATTTTAGGTGTATTGTGTGCATTTAAATAAAATCCGCGCTTTTTATACACCTGAATTCTTTAGGGGGTGTTTACCCTTGTGAGCGTGCGCTTTTCCAAATACGTAAGCAGAGCTTTAAAAATAATCAAAATTGTCTTACAATTAAGAATCTATTGCTGGTAACTGCTAATTACAAAGAAGCGTTAAATTGTTTCATTATCTTTTACTTAACTAGATGTGTGTACTTAGTCCTTATTTTCCTTCCCTTATGTACCCACTCGTTTCCGATCCTTTGCAGGAAAGTAAACCTATAAAGTTTAGAAACTAATTTTGAAATTACCTAACTATAATTAATTTGTAATGAAAATTTTTTAATTTTCTTAGATTTATTCCGATTATTAAGAAAATTTCTTAATTTTCTAAACGAAGTAAATTTTTGATACGAACGCAAAATTTGGTATACTATCCTCCTGGGATCTTGGTCACGAAAGTTTGTTATTTAAATTATTAACATATTGGTTTGCGAATTAACTAAAAGGAAGCTTAAAACGCTACAGCTAAAGTTTAACGAAAAAAAACAATGTTTAAACTTTGTTTACGAGTTTAACTAATTATAACTTGAATAGGATGCTTTAAATAATATGAATTTTTAATAAAAACGTAATTATTACCATTATTATTAATGGCAATTCCGCTCTTCTTGTCCGTTCCTGAAAACTCACCTTCTTTCTCTTAAACACAGTATCAATCCGGATTTGGTTTTCCTTACGAATTAAGGATTTCCTTAAATATAAAATACGTGCATTTAAAGATAATTTACCTGTTAACAGTAAAGCTTAAAACTTAAGCAGGATATTCAAACTTTTCTCCATTTTACGGCATTGAAAATGCTATGAAAAAGTAATACTAGCTAAAAGTAATGTATTTTTCTACACAAAATACATTAGAATCTTTCAAAAATGTTATTTATTTCTAAATTTCTAGATTGGAGAGCAACAATTTTATAGAGAAATTAAAAGTGTTAACTTGAAAGATAAATAAATAATTATACGAACAAAAGTTAATTTTTTTTCAAACTCCCCCTGATCCCCCCCCCCCCCCCCCCGGTTTCAGAAACGAAAGGTTTTTGTTACAGTCAATTCAAGAATTCTCAAAAAAAATTTAAATAGTTTCAAAAACTCTCCAGTTTTTTCATCAATCAGCGTTTCTGCTCGAAATACATTATAATCTGCAAAAAATATTATTGATTTTTAGGGATATAAATTTTTTGTAACATCTTTACGTTAATTTTAGGTGCGTTAACGAGGAAATACATTAAAATCTTTCAAATAAGTGAATTATTTTCAAATATTTCAATTTTGAAATCAAAGAAAAAGTAAAATTTGTCAACAAAATAATTTATTTTATATTTTGAAATTTCGTAAATCGTTAAACAGCATACTTACGCAAATTATACAATTGAAATCTTTATTAATATTATTGTTATTTGCCTTTATGAGTTTCAGGTTTCAAAGCGGGATGTGCGTTTTGTGCATTAATATAATTAAACTTCCATTTTAATTTAAATTAGTTTTAATTTTATTGTGTAAGTAGGCCTTAAATCGATATCTTAATAATATTTATTTGTATTTCATTTTTGAACTTATATGGTTTTTGAACGTTTAGCATTACCAGCAAATTAACAAGAAACAATTTAAAATTCGACTGTCTGAAAAACAATATTATTACTTTAATGACCAAAATTTTAATTAAAATACTGTTGGGAAAGCAATCTATTTCAAAAAAACTTTTAAATGCCGTCTAAAGGGGTGAAAGTGAACACTCTATAGTGTAAATTAAATAAAATTTAATTTTAAAAATTATAAGTATTTTTGTTTCCGTGCTGTCCCCATTGACCCTCCAGTGGGGTCAATGGGGACATTCTTATGGGGACCCTTGAAATTAAGCTGTTTTTAATGCATTTACGGCAGTGTCCCCAGGCAATCAGCTGAAGCGAAAAAAAAATTTAAACTCAAACCTTGAAAAAATAATTTTTCTGGGACAATAACTCATAAATTAAGTAAAAATAAGACATTTAATTTAAAGCACTGTTAAATCAATTAAGGCATTGAAATACTCAAGGACTTTAATTTTTAAAAAATGTATAAAAACTATGGACCCCAAAAAGTCATTAGAAGAGAAATTTAATAGTATATTTTTCCCCTTTTTATCAATTTAATGCTGAAATCTGTCGTTCAAAGAGAAAAATGAAGCAGTAAAAACTATAATAATAAAAAATATTATTCATAATTAGCAATAATAATAATAATACAAAAATTTATTATTATTAAGTACAAAACCATAATAACAACCGGCACTGATAAAAAATATAGAAATGTAGATTACATTGTTTTTTAGCTATTTATATAATACATTTTATTTTAAAGCGATGCTGTGTTTTTAAATTAATTGTTTAAGCATTTTAATAAGCATAATTTATAATTTTCCTTTGTGAAAGGTTGCCTGGAGGCTCTGTGTCAGCTAAACGACCATCTAAGATGCGGAATTAAGAGCTTAATACTCAGCCAAATTCAAAACTATATCTACTTCTTCCTCGCACACCATAATTTTAAGCTTTGATAGTTGATCGCACCAACTACTAGGCTAGTGACCGTCTCAATTATCAATATAAATAACATGAAACTTAATTTTTATGGAAATTTTAAAGTAAAGTAATTTAATTTCGCCCGAAGCCTGTACATTATTTTGCTGCTATTTAATTTATTTTAATTAGCTCTTTTAAATTCCTGCAATATGCCAGAAAATAAACTAAATCAAAATTTTCATTTAAAAAAATTCGAGAAGTTCGAAAAAAATTGATTATCCAGCAAAAGTTACTCAGGTGTGTGTGTAGCTTTAAATTAAATTAATCGGTCGTATAATTTTTGAGTAAACGAGTTTTTCATCAAAAAATGATTTTTGATCGTCCGATTTATATTAAGTAAATTTCATACGTAAGTCCGTATGTATTAGATTTGAGAAAAATATTATATGGGTTTGACTTTGAAATACT
This sequence comes from Cantharis lateralis, assembly GCA_963170105.1. Taxonomy (NCBI): domain Eukaryota; kingdom Metazoa; phylum Arthropoda; class Insecta; order Coleoptera; family Cantharidae; genus Cantharis; species Cantharis lateralis. The sequence goes on from OY720627.1 coordinate 4,485,063, forward strand.
TGATGTCGGTCTTTTCTACTAGTATATTATCTACCTAGACAAAATTGCATTAGCCTAATCGCATTTTCACGAATTTTTATCGGATCAGGGATTGAACTTCTATTTTTAACCGCAGAATTTTATGTAATCTACTTAAAATTTTATTGAATTCGTCTTGTACATCGTCAGAAAAATTTAAAACAACATTCAGGTTTCAGATATTTGGCGTAAAAATATGCACAATTTTTGTGCAGATTTCAAACACATATTGTTGGAGCAAAAATCCAGTTAGCATCAAGACCGAAAAAAGGCAGCCTTTTCGAGAGCATATGCCTGTGGGTCTAAAGGCCCCATGCCCACATTTGGGGGCTTGTTGTACAACTTGGGGGTTTGAAAAAATTAAATTGATAAAATTCAATCGCCCTCTGGCTAAAAATTTACATTTTGTGAATAATTTTGTCGCTAGAGTTGCTTTTCCAAATACAAAAGAATAAAAGAAACAGGATTTATTTTGTAATAGAATCCGCAAAATTTTCCTTCTTTTGACGGTCAGATTACAAAAAAAAAACAAATTTAAATATCATAGATTATAAGTTTTTATATAAATCCAAAACGAAAATGAAAAATATTTCTTTGCTCCAAAATCGTCTAATGAAAACTGAATATTTTATTATTTGTATTGTTTGTTTAACTATTAGCATTTTATTGGTGTTCTTTTTTTGAGACAATATCAGTTTCTTACAATAAAGACGAATTGTGGGGCGTTATAATCCGTAATAAACAAATCAGAAATGCTATTTCGTGCACAGTGGGGATATACGCTGGTAGAAATTTCTCTTTAATTATTTCAACCCCCTACACTCAAAATAAGTAAAAATAATGGAATACGTTTAATTTTCGTTAGCAGCATTTGACTTGAACAAAATCGAAACAATCAAAAATCACCCGTAGAGATTACTGCGAAATATTGCAATCATACAACCGTATTGTTTACATTTTACCAAAGTCAATCCAATGAGTTCCAATTGATACGGTTTTTCTCATTAATTATTTCTTCGGATATGATTTTTTTATTACAATATACTTCCCGCGCTAAAAATAAGTAAATCAATTTCTTTGTGTTGATAATTTTACTTCGTCATGCTCCTTTGGTTTAATTTAATTGTCTTTGCTACTTTGAAGCAAGGAAAACTTTTTCCGTTTTTCCAAAATGTTTTAAGTATGGCACGTACATTAAATATTTTGTTACACAGAAAAAATAGCACAATTTCCAATTGACATCGTCAAATCGACAAGGCACGTAACGATTTCCACCTGTTTTGCAGCAAAAATCCTACACTAAGCAGCAAATATAAACAAGGATCCCCTTATGAAATAATATTTTGTTAGACGAATACAAACCAAGTTGGTTTACATTTGTGCATCGACGATCCCCATAGAAAATATTATCTGATCTTCTTACACGCAGATGTACATGCTTGATTTGTTATTTTAGTTGTCAACCCATTCGCATTTTCTGTTATTAATAAAATACAACTCCAAAAATATTTTTATTAAGTTAAAATGCAAATAAGAAACAAACAAAAAAAGGGAAATTTTAAAATTGTGCAGAACTCTTAAGGTTTAGAGCTGTGTATGTTTTAACAAAAAAGTTTTCTGGTTTAAAGAGCTTTCGAATAAAAAAAATAAAATTAAAATCGGAATACTAGAAGCTGAGATATGGCCAATCCAAAAAATCGAAATGCAAAGCGATTAAAAGATTAATATTTCAAAAATAAATCAGTAAGTATTTAAATATGAGTAAAAAATATGTGGATTTAACAAAAAAAAATTGAAATTTTTTTACAAAAATGCGCGTCCGTTCATTTTATGTAAGTAACAATGCATTTCAGCGAAAACAAAAGCTCCTCCGGCTTATATGATTTGAAATGGATTCAGTCAAGAGAGAATTAATGAAAATTAGGAAACAATAGCTTACTTACTACCTTTATTTAGATTTTATTCGATTTAACACTAAAAACATTGTAAGAAGTTGTTAAATTAAACAAAAGTCTAACAAAAAATCACTGAATACATTGTTGAAATCTAACTCACCATTGTCAATATTTCTATTATTTATTAAGTGATCACGTGCATTTTTAATTATTCTCTTTGTTTTCCAAATAATTGCATTGCTAGTTAAATACATACATACTTTCGTATTGTTCAACCAACTACATTTTTAATAATAAATTTTTAATTAAAAATAAAAATTATTAAAAAGTATAGCAACAATTACCTATCGCGGTAACTCAAGCATTTGAAATGAAATTTTACTAAAACCCGGGAAAACTATTGCATATATGAAAAATTAGAACAAAGGTTCTCCACACATTTTTGAACAACATACTAAAATTTCCAAGACTTCAAATGTTCCTCTATCAGAGTTTTTAAATTTACATTATTTGATAGATTACCCCATTCTGTTGACGGTACGTGCACTCGACGTAAATACACTGAAAATAGTAGTTGATGAAAAATTACGCCGATGAACAAAATTCAAGAATTTATAGTATTCATGAAAAAATCATTGTATTTATGAATTAGTTCATCAATATGATTAATTCTGTTCATCGCAGTAATACGGTTAAATTTTGTGACTTCAGGGATGTTTTGCCGAAAGGAATGAGTCCGCGTATAGAGACCACTTTGCGTTAAATTATGTAATTTAATTAAATCTACGTTGAGAGCAATTTTTTTTAATAAAAATAATAATTTTAATATTATTTATTGCCAATCTGGCAAAAAAAACCTGGGGACACGTTTAATAACCTTTTTGTTTAGCTCTTTTGTTTTTGATTTTGCTTGTAGGCATTGGGGGGGGGGGGGGGGAGACAAATCATAGAAATCAAAAAAGCTAAAATAAAAAGGTCAACAAGTCGATCGCGTCATACTTTTAAGAAAAATGTTGATCTTCTGTACGGCAAGGTTGGCCACAGAGCGACTCGAGTACGTAAAATTCTGCATCTAATGATAGAACCCCCCCCCCCGCAAAAATATCCACTGGTTGGCTACGCCTAGTATAGATGTCCATATTGTCTACAGATGTCCCTAAATCCTTTAAAGCTCACTGAACGTTTTATGCATGTCCATCACTGAAAAGAATGGCTCATCATTGATGAAGAATGCATAATTTTTGTGTCGGAGAATAAAATTCATTATATTGATGAAAAAAATCATTGAATGTATAAATTTGTTCATCGGCTTAAAAATAATTTTTTTTTAACAATTATTCTAAATAATTTAAATGGTTTTAAATAATTTAGTGAATATTTAAATGTTGAAAATTCGTTAATAATGTAAAGCCAAGGCCGTATTTAAGGAGGGGTGGTAGAACCCTTAAGAAGAAAAAGGAGGTCCGACTGAAATCGTAAAAGATCAGAAAAAAAACAAAAACAATCGTCAAAACTAAAACATTAAATTTTAATATTACCCCCCCCGAAGATTTAGTCTAAATACGGCCCTATACAAATCACTTCAGATATTAAAGTTTCCCACTTGAAGATCAGAATAAATTAATAACTGCTTCCTAAAATCAAACTGACCACTTCGAATCTCCAAGTGCTCTACTGGAATATCAGCATTAACTCTGTAATTTGATGTTTTCAACTTCAATCTAACAACTTCAGATCTTAAAGATCAGAATTAATTTAATAACTTGCAGATCCAAAATTCAAATTAACGTCAAGAAATTTTTCAATCAGATGAATATTTCACAGGTTTGCGGTTTTACTTAAATCTGTCGACTCATTCAATGATCTGGTTTGTCTTTCCAACCCATGGAGTTTGTTCGGTACAATTAATTAATTGAATCCAAAATCATTACGGCAATTGATGATTTGGATCAATATAAAGTAGACTTTTTGGCTCAAAAATACTCTTGTTTTAAATACGAAGATATAAAATATATTTTATTGTGCCTTGATGTTTTGTGTGTGTACCCTCCAAACTTTAAATGAATCCGTGCAGCCCTTTTTGAGAAAATATAGGAATTTTCTTTTTATTTAAATAATTTTTATTTTCGAGTTTTCCTTTACCGATTTTAACCAAAATCTAATCAGCACTAAGTGTCATTCATAAATTACTAAATACAAATTTTGGTTAAAAAATTCCAATTACATTTTGCTGTAGGGCGCACACAAAATTTTGACCACACACACACCCTCCCTCATAGCGGTCAAACTTATCACACCCCTCTTTTTGCGCCGGGGGTTAAAAAGAGCAAATTACGGTTATAATATTATAGGCAAACACCAAAAGGTCCCCCCTTCGCTGCTTTTTCATCAAAAAATTTGAAAGTTGAAAGTAAAATTTATGGCTTTTTTGACGTTTCCTCGCGGGCTTTCAGCATAAAATACTAATGGCGTGCGCAGAATACTTAATTTATGGAATAAAAAGAAATAATTTTGATAAAACATGTATAGAACCTTCGCTAGAACACCCGCTTTCAAATATAAAAAACCGCATCCAAATCAGTTCAGTCGTTTAAGCGCTACGGTGCCACAGACAGACACACACACACAGATAATTTTTGGAAATGATGATTTTGGGCTTCCGGGATCCCAAAACGTCGAAATCCGCAAAAATCTCAACTTTTTATTTCTGCACTATTACAATACTTTTTCATATGATAAAGTAATAAACCTAATGTCGTTTAAAAACGAAGGAAGATCCACTGTATGGAGCAGAAATCGTAGAAACAAATTGATTTGAAATTTGAAACCTATTATTTTCAAAAGTCTGGTAGTTTTCAACTTATGCTGGATTTTGTAGAAATTTTGGTTAGTTAAATTTATATTCAACAGAAATATTTAAAAATTAATGAAATCTCATTTATACTTGTTTTAGAACTGAAAGGTTACATTATTTTAAGATGAGTCACTGTAGTTGAACCTATCACGATTACAATTTACCCAAAATTTTCATATTAAATCAAGTGAAATTAAGAAAAGCATCATACAAATTGTAATATTTCTTCAATTTCAATTGTCTTTGCTTTGGCAGGCTCATTTTAAATGAGAATAAAATTTCAAAATAAATTTTGAATAAAAATATAATTATATAAATTTTACATGATAAATTTAAACAACAATAATAATTTATACAACTTATATTATACACAGTGGGGTAAAGTAAACAAAAATCGTCAATTGTAATTCATATTAGCAAATTAACGCTCACTGTGTATAAAAGTTGAAAGTTTTTGTTCATAGTTACTTGATTAACAAAATTTAAATAAGTTGAGTAAGTAAAGTTAAAAGATGTCTAAAACAAAACTGAAAACATCCCATATAGGAAATGAGATTATGTGTCACCTACTGAATACGCACCCCACATACAGATAAATACGTATGCTCTGTGCACAAATCAGTAACAGGAACTAAGGTGTAAACTAAATTAATTAATTTGCATAAATCTTTTAAAATGTCTAATATGGCTTGTACGGGTATCTGTTTCTTAACGTTGTAAAATATTTTCAAATTGCAAACAGAGAGAGCATCGGTTTCTTGGCCCTGTTGCAGTTTACTAACTACGTAATCAAGATACTCCTTACATATTTCTAAAGGTATCAAACTGTTCAATTCTTTTGAACAATCTAAATGACATACAATGGCGGCTGTGTTGTTTTCAAAATTCCAGCGTCGAAAAATCGAGATGGACCAATCTTGAACACACTTCCCAGTCTCTTCATCTAAAACCATTGAAATAATTAAACAATTTAAGCGTTATTACAATAAAAATTACATTCAAATGTGTTGTTGTGTCGATGCGCCCAGACGTGCCACTCGACTAGAGCATTCCGCGGTAAAGCAGAAACAATAACATAATCAACAATCGCATTATTTGTCTTTGCCTCCCAACATTTACGAACTTTTTCGATGTGTTTCATATTTGTTACATAACAGACACCCTGAAATCAAACAGGTACAGAAGATTACAGCTAGTCGGCTAATGATGATTAAACAAACCTGCATCACGTCACGCAAATTAACGTTGGGATCGATGGCGTTGAGTATCCTGCCCATGTGTTTAAGAGCCAACTGGCACTGGTATTTAACTCCACCCTTAACCAGCTCCATACTTCCAGGAACCAATCCGATTAGACCAGATAAATTAATCATTTCGCCTACTTGTACTGCCTGACTGTATGGTCCAATATTAGCGGGTGCCCAGTGTGAAATACTCTGAACATGTAATGTATGCCTATTTATTTGAGAGTCTCCTATCGTTTCGGTGAGAGGAGACCATGATATCGCGTCTAAAATTATTGGACAGTCTTTCGGCAAAGGCACTTGTACGCAAGCTCGACTTGGAGGATTCACATGTTTCATAATTTGAACGTACGATTTATTCAACTGTGAAAATTTTGACATGTCGGCTATAAAAAGAGTCACCGAACACACGTCTTCTAATTTTTGGTCGTGTTTTTCCAGAATGGCTGTAATAAGAATCAAGATATTAGAAAAAATGTAATGGAGTGATTGCGCTTACAAAAATGAAGAACAGTGCATACCTACACTTTAATTTTTCCAAAGCTTGGGTCATGGCAGAGTCGTAATCTTCTGAATTTCCACAGATACCGCCAACACATAGCCAACCGTCGTGGCTTCTGGCACTGTTTAAAGTTTGATAAAATTGAGCGTGGTTTATTTCGTCAAATGGGGTGTTGAACGTTTCTTCATTGTCAGTATCGGCATCTTCTTCCATGAACTCTGTAGCTTCTTCGCCTTGATCGGTTACATAACCATCACTGTCTTTTAAAGCCACACCTTTCAAACGGTTTCCTAAGTCTAATTGGGGCAATTTTTCCTCCAATTTCAGTTTGTTCAATTTTAAGAACGCCACAGAAGCAACTGGGTCTTCAGACTGCATTACAACTTCAGATTCTTCACTAAAAAAATCAGAAAACGTCTATTGTAGATATTGATTTTTAAAATGCTATATAAAATCGTAAACTATTTCTGTAAACAAATCCAAATATGTATCTCAAAAAGTGCAAGGTTGAGGTAATTAAAACAAGAAAGTTGGCATCCGCAGTTAGTCCAGTCATTAAGTACTTATGCATAGAAATAACTCGGAAATAAAATTATTTTTGGCATTTGAGACAGATTTAAAGGCATTTTCATGTCTTTTTTTTATCCAATTAGTTTGTGGTCCACCCGTTGTAAATACGTAACTGATCAAGAAAATTATAATTTATTGTGATGTCAGCTGCAATATAAATCTATGCCAAATTAAGTGGCTATTGTTGAACCGAAAGTAATTGCCAAAATCAATTAAAAAATTAAGCACTCGCATTCTTTTACCTAAAGAAATTGTAAACTTACATTACAACTCTGCTGGCGAACAATGGACAATCCAGCACCAAAGTCTCGTATTCTCCTCCTTCTCCACAGACATTAACACCGTACTTCTCATGTATAGCTTGCAAGTGTGGTTCCACAAGGCGTAAAGAACGGCCCAAGTGTCTGGATGGCTCCAGACCTAAAGCTGCCACCTTAATTATAATTGCATCTAGTTCGCACCTGATCATTTCGTGTAGAAGTTCACTTTGATCCCTCCTCCATAAATAAGCCAAAGGCGTTAATCCTAATCTCGAACATCTAAATTTTAAGTTAATTAAAAAAAGCGATAACTCAGCAAACAGCTACTTACACATTTTCCACTCTAATTCTTTGATAATCGGATAAAATTGCACCAACGGATACAGCATTAACTTGCAGTTTATCTGCGACTTCTTTCAAGAGATCGTACAAATCTTCAACTTCATCGTTTTCAGTGACTGTATAATTTAGGTCTTTATGATGAGAAGTTCCGAAAGTTTGTCTACGAAATAAAGGCAAATCCATCGATCTAGCAATCAATTCGATTGATTCGTGTCCCACACTCTGATACATGTAACTGTCGATTTCGGTTAAATTGTAAGGCACTAAATTAGCAAGTGCTACAATTTCGTGTCCGGCTGCCACACATTGCATCAAATTAAAACAACTATCCTTGCCGCCACTTATTAAACCAACAACCTTCATTATCCTTAACTTTTAATTAAAAATTTGTACTAAAGTAAACAATGGTTATATAATTCGATTAAAATCTGCTTAGACCGGTTTAAGCGAAAAATTAATATAAAAGCATGTAAAAAATGAAATTTCAATTAGAATTGACTTACATAATAAGTCGAAACGTTTAGACGACAGATTATTTACGAAAATTTCTCATGATGATTTAAAGGTTATGTCTGGAATGTCAGTTCAAATGCCAATTTTTGGGGGAATTGATTTTTATACCGCCAAGATTCAAATGTTTCATTATGTACGTACGCGGCTTTGTCCGGTTTTTAATAACATTATTATTTAATTGGAATAAATTAAAGAGAAGAGATACAATCCAAGGGAGAATGCCCCCCCCCCAAAGATGGTGCAAAGGTTAGCAGACTAAACCTAGACAAGAAAAAAGTAAGTGATTTTCAATGTGAATATTAAAATTACTATTTTAAAACAATGGCTCAGCTTTAACGTCAGATTATCTACGGTTGAAAAGTGAAAATTTTTAATTTATTTTTCGCTTTCACCTTGTAGATGTTTAAATGTGATTCATGAAAACTCAAATTAATATTTTTTTTTTTAACTTCCGGCTCAATACACGTGCGAAAGCCTTTTCGGTGATTAACTTTTGTTAAAAATAAAATTAAGTATCAAATGATTATTCAGGCGTTACTCTTGATTCAAGCGCTGTCGAGGTACGTCGTCTCAAAAATTTATTCTTATAATTTATTATTTTCTACTTGTTTGGAAATTTTTGGGTCTGCGATGTAAAAATTTTTGCTACATTTTCTTGGACGAATTTTCTTGATTTCTAGCAGTCGTGGAGGCAAAGTATCTTGGAAACTGCCAGGATGCGTTGAATTCAACTTTATTATATACACTTTACATAATTTAGGTGGTGATAGAGGACACTTTTCTAAGAAAAATATTTAAGAAAATTTTTTTTCTAAATTCAAACCATCGAGAGTTAGACCTCTTTAAAGCATTTTTTTAAATTTCCACCTTCACATGGCCATAGGCCCGAAACAATTGATTTTTCAGTAAAAATGCATTAGTGCTTTTTTAAAGAGCATGAAATAATCTACAAACAAGATTTAAACCTTTGATTGTATAAAATCAACGGCTTTCGAGTTATGAATTAAGGTAAGTAAAAAAATGTTGAGAAATTCGAGCTTTTATTTATTTATTGGTTTTTATCAAGACCCTGTATTTTTTAACGGAAACATTTTACAAAAAATCTGAAGCCCCATTCCGGATTCAGGTGATATTTCACAGAAACCATTATTTCTGAAAAATAAATAGTTTAAAAATGCTTTCAAGGAGGCTAACTCTCGAGGATTTCAATTTAGAAAAAAAAATTGTAAAATATTTTTCTTAGAAAAGTGTCCTCTATCACCATCACATGTAAAATGTATCCGGGGACACCCTGTATATTAGCAAATTGGAAGTGGGTGAGTTATAAAATGCTTTGGTGGCTGTTAAAAAGTTGTGCAACTGTTTGAACTTGCATTTGGTATCCTAGGATGGAATTGATGGAAAATCGATCACTGTATTGCGGCAGGACTACAGCGATAAAGGTAAGTTTGATAGAAAAGCATGAATAAAAATAAATATTTCAATGTATTGGCGGTGGAATTTGATGAATAAATTTATTAAAATCATTTGAACCCGAATACTTTCTAAAACATAATCAGTAATTTCAATTTACCATACAAATTACAACTTTTTCAATTAATTACGAACGATAAACTTCACTCTGCTTTTCTCTGCTTTTTCTCAATTTAATTTAAGTAATAATTTTACAAAAATCTCATCATTTCTAAAATTAAATTAAGTTAAATTATTAAAAATGTATTAAACCACAAAAAATTAATTAAATTAAATTAAATTAATTAAGTGTTCAGAACTTTCGAGTTTCCATGCTGATAACTCTGTGCGTGACTGAAAGAATTAAGTAATAATATCTTTCAATTTTATTAAAAAGTAATATATTTCTTATAGGCCGTAACATGCAATTTTCAGTGTAACAGCAGTGAGTAATAACATTACAGCTAACAGCTATACAGAGATGGTGTGTTCCTTATTAATATAAATTAACCCATTTTCCGAATGAGGTAAAACTAAACTCGCAATAATTAAAATTACAATAAGTTTTATTTTTCCCTGAAAATAATGTAGGTAGGTACCTACTGGTATAATAAACGGCAGGTTATTGTAAAAAAGATAATTTGGTGTCTTTGTTACCATGTAAATGATTTATCAAAATAAATTGGTTTTTTTTGCAATTTGCCCTTACTAAATTTCCTTTCCGCACAATTAGTTCCTTTCAGCAAGTATACGTCATGATAACAATTGATCACTGAAAATATGCTGCCTCACAATTTTTCCTAGACAAACCTAGTTTTCTTTTTAACTTTAACAGGAAAAACAAAGTATACGTAAATAGGACTAAAAGTTTTCCTTGTTGTAAAACAAGAAACCGAACTTAATTATAACAATTTAAATAGCTGTGTTGGAACTTATCAAAAGTTGTATTATAGGTATCTGATCCTACATATTTAATCCTCGCTTTAGACGTCTGCTAGTTGAAATATTAGTTTTCAATTCCATTTTAATGAATCAATTAAGGAAATTTTCATTTTTATTAAAAAAATTATCAAATCGTAATATATCTTGCGACTACGCGACAGAATAGCGAACTTAATTTCCTGAACACTGAAGCCGTTGATAAATTAATAAATTATTGAAGTAAAATATTTTTATAAAATACAGGATTTTTCGATTTTCGAAATGGATTTATTGTCCTTTAAAAATAAATTGAAAATATAAAAAAAAAGAATAATATTAAACATCTTTGATATCTTCGTTGCTGCTGAATGCTGCCAAAAACTATGCGCACCAGCAAACTTAACTTGACTTCGCACTGACTTCAACTTTTTTTTTTTTTAATTAACTTAAACTGAACTATGCCATTAACAGCTTTCATAAATACAAAATTTAATTTCCCAACTTCAGGATAATAGCAACAATATTTCGGTTTATTTTCATTCGCAACTTTTAAAAAGTTTTAAAAGTTAAATTAACTTAGTGTAACCTTAGATTACGCCTATATAGAGCACTCTTTTAATACGCAATATGTTGCTCCATTTTCCATCTGCATTTCTTCCGAATTCCCCTCTTAATAAAAGTTAATATAATAAAATTGTTTTTTTTTTTGGTTGGCCCTTTAACATTTGGTAGTAATTGAATCGTTGAGCGAAAAACAAATTATCAACTTATACAAAAAATATTATAGCTAAAATTTTCTTTCATTTTGTAATTTTGCTTTACCAAAAGTTTATATGACTGTTTATGTTGAAGCAGCGCGCAAGTCAATGTTAATTCATAGAACAGCGATTAGAGCTAAGAAATTTCTTCGCTCTTATCACTTATCACAGCTCCAACATAAACGTATCCTAAGGCGGATGATTGTAACTACTTAAAAGCAGAAATATATTCGGCTGATATGGAACTTGATTGACTTACACATTTTTTTAGATCACAAAAAAAAGTTGATCAATAAAATAGTGCACCTACATTGCTGTGCAAATTAATTAGTGAGAAATTCGATTAGTGTACACCTTTACAATGCGGAACTCAATCTGTTGCGCTATATTTATGGTGGGTTTCATAAATGTATCTTAAATTCCAACGTTTATAGATTGCCAAGGTTGTGCGGCCTGAAGGCCGCACTGATCCGCACTCTTCCTTATCATTTAATTTTTTTTTGGTTGGAAACTTAAAATGAACTAATCACTGGTGCATTACGGAAGACATAGTTTGTTATGTATTGCTGTGATTATTGTATAATTATAATATTTATAGATTACTCAGGTTGTGCGGCCTGAAGGCCGCACTGATCCATCAGTCTCCGTTGTCTTTTCAATTTTTTCAAAATTGTTTATCCGGCACAATGACAAAGAATTAACCACAACTCTCCAATAAAATCAAGTAAAATCAATGAAACCAGGAAAAAATGGCGAAGAAAATGCATTAACAAAAATTAAAGATATATTGAATATTGAAAATACTTGGAACAAAAACAACAATATTATTTACTTTATATTGCTTTCTAGAAGGCAAAAAGTTTTAAAGGCCGCAGTTGCCATCAAGGCATGCAACTGTTAACATTTATACCATTCCTTTGTTTTAAATTAAATTTTGTTCACTATAGCTGAATTTAACTTAAAAAATTGTTCATATTCCAGATCTGTGACTTTTCACTTCGGTGGATGGGATATTTTTACCAATATTACGTTTATATTATTTGTAATTTACGCTGTCAACTACCAGAATTTCATTAGAAAATTTTTTAAATCCGGCTATCAGTTGTCGTACTATCTCCAGATAATTTTAACCGTTTTTACTTTATTTTAATGTCACCCGTAGCCGCAGGACCGGTGCTAGTATATTTGACGCCCTAGGCAAAAATCTATCAGTGCGCCCCTCCCACATTTACATCTTTGTATCTAATGGGCCGGTCGATGTTTTGCGGTTTTGAATTTTGCCGAAATTTTTGCACTGGGGATGACGTAATGGACTATAACTATAATATAGTACATATTTTTTCCAAATTTAATAAAAATAAATTCTTACATTATTGCATTATATTGTGCAATACCATTGGTCTTAATTACTTAACGAACCTTATGTTTTTTTAAATTATCAAAAATAATGGATTTTAGTGTGCCTGGATCCAAGACTTGCTAAAAACATCCCTATAGGGTTACCGAACTCGAAAATGACGAAATTCGAATGCTGAGATCCGAGATTTGAAAATGTCAGGGGCCGTGAAAGCCTACACTCCAAACGCTCTGCTAACCGCTCGGGCGATTCCGGGCGGTTTTCTCAACCCCTGCGTTAATTATTACAATACTCGGAGTGCAAAATGAACTCGAATGATGTTTCCTCTGCAACCACATTCAGTAGAATGAACACATTCTCTCCCCACCTAATTTCTGATTTCTAAGACCCACGTACCGTCAAGTGAATATTTTCTAAAGCTAAAATGAACTTAAACTTATAAAATTTACATCAAAAAGTCAATTTTCAAAATTCTTAAAAATTTTCTTAAGAAAGCTTAAATTTTGCTCTTTCAGAATATTTTTTGTACCTCGATCTGGTTTGCCCCCTTTATCGTCTGAGCCCTAGGCAGTTGCCTAGTGCTTAGAAAAGAAAAATTGGAATGAAAACAATTGAAAATTTAGTTAACATGAATTTTTATCACTTTTTTAGATACAAATTGAAACAATGCTGTAAAATGTCGTCACATAATTTTATACATTGCGATAACTTGTAAGCTATTAATTTCACGAAAAAAAAGGTAAACTAAAAATGTGATTTCTTTCTGTTGTAATAAATTATTTTGATCTTAAACAACAGGTAAAGAAAAATAATTATAAATTTTGAAAAAAAAGCTGCGTGCGTCAAACTGTCGTGGTCTTGCGTTTATAATAAATTAATTTTGCATCTACTTTATATGCAGCTCAGCTTTAAATTGGCTAGGGAAATATATGCATTCAAATAACCGCGATTGCATCTACTCATTTATAATGAAAATTTAAAAATATTAATCCAACTGCGCCAACACGTAATAGCGGATGCACAATCGGAATTGCTAGAACAAATTTGGTTCTCGTAGTAAATAAGTAAATACAAAATTTTGTATAGTTAGGAAATAATTTATTGAAAAAACAGTTGAATATTTAATTTTATACTGCAGTTGAATGATAATTTGGAAAAACCACGGAAGTATAAAAATCCAAATAATGTACGTTTCCGGAAAAGCATGTATCTACACATTTCTGTGAAAGAATTCGACCGGTATTTTAGCCACAAAATTGTTCAACTTTATTTTGTTGGATTTTCGTATCGGGAATCCGTTGAACCATTAATTTTCAAACAGTGACGAGAAAATCCATGGAAACTAAGATTGCATGCAATTTATCAGACAATGACTTGACTGCACAAGTTTCTTCAACCCAAATACAATAATTGATCGGAACTGTAACATTTTATCTATAAAAAGAACCATAAATCGAACGTTGAGGTTTTATTAATTTTGCTAGTAGTTTTCCCGACAGCGAGCGCCGCTCCGCTCAGTGCGTATTAATTTACGCTTTGAAACTTTCTTCTAATAATATAAGTTTTTATGGTGGACGGTTGGGTGGCGAAAGCAACAAAGAATCTAAAAATAATCCTTACTACAAACTGCATTTTGAACTTAAAGTCGCGCATTGTATGGTGTCCGCATGTTATTGATCAACTAATAGTGAGTGACTGAGTTTGCCCTCTACATTTTCCACCGACTTATAGAGCGATAAAGCGGCATGTTTCCCGGCATTTTCACGTTCGTATTCACCGTGGACGTATTGGCAGATGGTGGAAAACTTTCTCGGAAAACTTTTTATCGCACATAATTTACTTGGTTTGCGTATTTTCCGAGTTATGCTTTTCGCTCACTTCGGGACTTTTTTCGAAATGTGTTGGATCCTAAGTTAGTGTCGTGTTATATTACTTCAAAACTTCTCAGTATCCTGAAATGGTAATAAAATTCAGCACTTGTTAGTTTACAAGTAGGTAGAATAGAATCAATGCTTTGAAGCTTTAAATGTATTTTTAAATTGGCAGTGCTTCTCATGGCTAATGTAAACAGGTTGGTAATAAAGCACACAATTTGCGATATTAAAAAATTAAGCAGACTTAAATATTTACATTGTAAATAATAAACTTAAGCCAATTGCTTTTAAAAGTTTTCTGATTAAGCGTAACTTATAGTTCCACCGAACACTTAACTTAATGAAAATCGCGTAAAGTCTAAATTTAGACGCCAAGTTGAAAACCTTCATAAGGAACCGGAATTATTGCAATTTCATTGCTTAAATTTTTTGAAATTATTTCTTAGAACCAACTTAAAAATAACCACTACATCATTTTCAAAAATTTTCATTTCAAACCCACGTGGCAGTACAGTTTAACATTCGAAAAATTAAAACTTTGTTTTTGAATTTTAAAATTTTATTTTGAGTGATCGAAATAATCCCACGCAAGTTAAGCTGGGAAATTTTTTTATTCATCATCGTTGAGTTTTTTATTTACTCTTATTTTTTGTTCGGAATTTAGAATTAACTAAAAACTTCTTTTATATCGATTTCCGCTTATTGGAAATGTTTTCTATTATTAACGACTCATAAATACGTAACAGGATTTTCTAGAAATTTTAACTCGGTTCATCCAATGTAGGATAGCTAAGACTGAATTTTTTGAAATTTATATGTTTACCGTATAATTAATCATCTAAATTTTACATTTTTAATCGGATCTACCAAAACAATCAATCTTCCAATGAATTCTAACAGGATGAAAGAAACACTTTTTTTTCGCTGGATTTAGCATTGTAAATTTATCTGCTTATATACACGCAAAGGATTGTCAAAAGGATTATTTGAAAAATTCGAGAAAATGCATTGTTTTGATAAACTTCCGCCTAGTAGCTGTTCGGCAAGGAAAAACGTAAAAATATCGGATTTATTATTTTCGAGCCATAAATTTTAGATGAAGCGTTTCGAGATCCAAGGGAATGAGAAATTTTTATCATAATTATATTTTCATTTTAAGTTATGCGCAGGGGCGGGCCGGTAGTAAATTAGTGCGAGACTCTCGACTATATAAAAACTATCCCCTAAGTTTTCTTTACTTCTTTTAGTTTAAAAGTGTCCAATAAATTATTGAGTTTCACGTCAAAGGACCTTTTCCTTCGAAATATAAACTTAAATTAATTTATATTATTTGGAAAGTCAACAATGCTATCGAATAGTGTTTTGAGAGGTGCAAGTTTTTATTTATTTATTTCCAAATTTGCAAGTAAAATTCAAGTATATAATAAAATTTTTAAAGCAACCGTTAAGTTAAAGACGGTCGCTCTTTATCCAAATGGTCAGAATAAAAAAGATATTTTTCACATTTTGACAAAATACTATCATACAAAATAAATCTCATTAGCGTATTTATTATTTCCAAGATTATAGCAATGCATAAGCCTTAGGGCCCTCCGCAAAGTAGTTTTTTATGTTATGGGCCCTAAATTATTTATTATTTTTTAGATTGAATATTATTTAACTTAAAGCTTTGCCTTTTATTGTCGCAGTATGACTGTGCTCAAATTCAGATTCATAACATTTATTTATTGCCTTAGGGTGAACACCATTAGAAATTTTATACTCCATCTTTTTTGTGGAATTTATATTTTGCAAATCCACTTTTATGTAATAAAAATAAAAATAGTAATCTGTAAAGCTTGCTTTGACGCCAGTGGCTGTACATTGCTTCGCATAACAAGGGGAATCGAAATAAGTATTGAGGTGTCTTGCGGCCTGTAGGGAGCCATAACAACAGATAGTCCTATTTCACAATAGAAGAAACAAACTAAATCTTTTGATTGTCGCTAGTAGCAATTTTACATAAAAACCAAAATAATAAGAAAATGTTAGTTTTTTAAAGCATCCCTTACACTGACATCCTTGCAACATCAGAAATCAATACTGACACAACTTAAATTTATTATTTTGCTTAACCCTCTCACGGTAAAGGAATGCAACTTGTTTTGTTTGCTGATAGTTTGGTCAGAAATAGTCAGAATAGTTTCCTTACTTGTTTAAGTTTTAAATTAAAAAATGCCAAACGGCCAAAAATCGCAAAGAAAATAATTACAAAATTTTAATTCAAAGTATAGTAGTAGGTGACGCGCATATTTTGATTAACGAGATTCGTAAAAATCTGAATGACGAATTCAAAAAAGATAATAATCATGAGTTCGAATATAAAGGTTAAAAAGTTTAGTGAGAAACAAATGAGTAACGGGAAGTAAGACTGGAAAACGTTCGAGTACGCAGAATAATTTATTTTTAAAGAGACCCAGGGCGAAGCCGGGTACTCAGCTAGTATTTTATAAATTTTAGTTCAAAACTTTTTTATAAAAATAAAGTTAATTTAGTTATAGTTATTTAAATTTAATTTAATATGTGCAACTGCAATTATAACAATTAATACCAAATTCTTCTTTCTTTGGTTTTAAATTCAATTTAAAAAAATTATAATGAGCGAATATTTTCTGTCGTTAATTTAAATATTATCTACTTAGCAATAAAATGAATATCGATTGACAGGCAATATTGTCAATTGAGACAAGTGGTTTTGCTTAAAAGCAACATTTAAATTAACTGCAAATGAATTCCTTTGTGATTTTTTTATATATTAAGTAAAATATAAATTACATAATTAATTGTTAATTTTTTATAATTTTTCTTGCGATACCTCTGCAAAAATTTGCCGTAAATTAAAAAAAGGTAAATAGAAATCTTAAATAAATCAGGTGAACTGAAACTAGATTACCCTGATTGTGCGGCCTGAAGGCCGCACTGACAAATGAAGTCTTACAGAGTCGTATAAAACAAACGTATTTTCTGTAAGCATTTTCTAAAATGTATTTAAAAAAGCAATCAGGTTTAAATTTAAATATATTTACTTAAATTTAATCTGATTGTTTTTATAAATACATTTTAATGTTGATAGAATACTTTTCAGTATATTGAGCACCTAACGGCAGTTTCAGGTGGGAGGGTGGTCGTTGGTGAATTTCAAGTAGCTCAATAAAGACAATTTTCATTGTTAACACAGTAAAAATGTAAATGTACTTTGCTCGGTAATGAAATTTAAGCTGCCTACAGAATTTATTAAGTTCAGATGGCAGCTGAATAAGTGTAAATTTCTCACGAAGAAAGCATCCTATAATGACATAGACGATAAAACGACATATTACCTATTGGTACCTTAACTCTGGCTGTAATTATTTAATACTAATAATAATTTTTTTTTTTAGTGGTACAAAATCTGGATGAACTTCTTGTTGTGCTTAATGAGTGCATCAATTTTGAGTGTTTATCTTCACAATCCATCAGTCTCCTGATTTAACGGTAAGTGTCGAATATGCCTAGAAAATTACAAAATCAATTCAAATTATTCTGTATGTAGACATTCGAGTAGTAAATTAAATAAATAGTAAATTAAGGGTAATTAATGCTACAGGATATTTTAAATTTTAAATTTGTTTATTACTCACTGCTAAGTGAAAACAATTACGGGCCAGGTAAAGTTTAGTGTCTGCTTAAGCATTGGTGATTTCAATCCAATTTTAAATTTTTTAGTAGCATCATTACGAAGCAAAATTACCAAGCTGTAATTTGTTCGCGCAGTAAATATTCCCATCGATCTGAAAATATTTATTTTCTTCTTTATACATATATTTAATACTGGTTGACGAATGATTTATTAAATTAATCAAATTTATTAAGTAAAATAGGTTATTCCGATATAAAAACTAAATTAGATCTACGTATTCCCATTTTAATAATTATCACATTTGGTTAGGCCCATAACTATTAGTAATTGGCCAATATACCTTGGTACCACTCTATTTCGCTGTTGTAATATAGCAAAATTTAGCCCAAATCTTCAAAAAAATAATAAAAGTTTAAGTTGAAACAATGGAAATTAGTTTAAATCAGTAATAAAAATTAGAAATATATAAACAAAAATTATTATTATCAATCAAAATAGAAAAAGTACATTTAATTGGGCAGTTGATTGAAGGTAGGTAGCTTTTATACTTGAAAGTACATAATATTCCGATCGACCGGTGTGTAATTACTGCTGATTATACTGGGCAAGTAAAAAATAATCGGCACGAAAATAGGAAAACCGTTAGGAAAATTTCATAAAATTATGTTTCCGAGTACATTATTTTTAACATAATAATATTTTATATACAACGTAGTATTATTATCCATTTGAGGGTTTCTTCAGTCTTGGATTGGATGTCGAGTTATTTGCTTGGATAAATTTAATTTGAATTGCATTTCTCGTTAATGTTTTGGCTTTGTTCATTTTGAATTGTAAAGATTCATCTTATTTAAAAATTTAATAATCATCAAGTAATTTAAACATAATTTGAGGTTTTCAAAATTAATGCTGATATTAAAAAGCAATATTGCACCAATGTTGAAAAGCAATATTGCACCAATATTGGCTGAATCTTGCAACATTTTTACATAATATGGAGATTCGGAAGGAGGGGAATAGAAATTTTTGTAAAATCGAATCATTTTCAAAATTACATTTTTCAAAGTGGTTAATGTAATATCTCAGGTTCCTTTCGACCTATTAACTTCATATTTGGTTTCTAGCTTCAGTATATGTTGCTTTATAGCCCACATCATAGAAATTACGAAACTGTTATTATTACTATTTTTAAAAATTAAAAATCTACTGAATAATAATAATTAAACAAATTAAAATTTGAAAATTTCCTATGAACAAGATGAATATTTGATCTTTATCACAACCATTCAACTGGAAATGTCACTCAAGTTTAAACCGAACATCCAGGAGGATTAAAAAATTATATTTGATGAAATTGCTGGCCTGAATTATTTGCAAAAAATGTAATTACATTTTTTTTAATTTTGCGATTGCGACAGTCTAATCCAAATTTAAAGGAAAATTTCTTTATCAAAATGCAAAATTATGTAATATCTAACAAAACAAAACTCAGATTCGCGAAGGTCGATCTGGCAATTTCCTTTTCCTAGACGCAGATAAACAATAATATATCAACTTTCACTACTGAACTTGAAAATTAAAAAAAATTATTTAAATTATTGTTCGATGAAACCACATAATTTTAACGGAAAAGGCCTGAGATTTGTGTTCTGTAATTTGAGGAAGGATTCTAAATAGCACTCGGGTTACAAGTGGGCCTATTGTACTTCCGGAAGCTTCTCGTTCTACGTTTCATCGTTCCAATTAGTAAATTTGAAGATAATGCTATTGAATTACAAGTAGATTTAAAATAAATTTCATTTCCAATTAATGACAATACTTAATAATAAGTGCTTTGGAAGACGTAGCATTCAATGTATCTGTGATCAGTTCAATTTTTAATTTTTTTACCTTTATATCTCTTCAATTCTATTATTGCTGAATGGAGCCCTAAATCGATAGGTTACGTAATGGACATAATATCTTTTCGGCGACTATAATTTTACGTAGGTATATTATACAAAGACGTAACTTAAGCCCGAGACGTTTTAGTATGAAAGGTTGACTGAATTTTCGAATAAATTATGCGCTGGATTCTCTTTAAAAGTCTCTTAATAAATTTTCGGTGTCGACTTGAATTTTAAACAACAAAAGAAATACTAAAATTACTCCCGAGCAATTTATATTTTCGCCATTAAGTAGAATTAATTCAATTTAATTGGTACATTTTTACCGAAACCACCTGATGCGAGCACATTTACACGAAAAATTAAATTTTTATTTATTTAAAGAGAAACTGAAACTGGAGATTTCATTATTATTGTTATTGGTCTGTCTGCCAATTTTCATTAATGTGAAACATAATAAGTAATTACAGTTGGCAACAGATATTACGAATAATCTAAACAA
This sequence comes from Cantharis lateralis, assembly GCA_963170105.1. Classification (NCBI taxonomy): domain Eukaryota; kingdom Metazoa; phylum Arthropoda; class Insecta; order Coleoptera; family Cantharidae; genus Cantharis; species Cantharis lateralis. Next base: position 4,505,669 of record OY720627.1, read on the forward strand.
ATTTATTGATAAATGACAATGGTCTGCTAGAAGCTCTTTCAAGGGTTCGCTATTTACAAGGATTACGGTTCCTAAATTCCACACCATAGAAATAATGTAGCAAAAGAAGCTCCTGAATACCAGAAGATATTAATCATCAGCAAATAAAGAAATCGAGCAATATCTGATTCAATAAAATTTATTGAAAATTTCCTGAAAATTACCGAGACGGAACCTTGATAAATTTTACATGTGAGAACAGTAAATAACTGTTGGAAGTAAAAATAAATGAATCAATAAATGTCAAATTGAAAGAATGACCATTAGCAAACTGAAAGTTGCAAACATTAGTAAGTTTCAGTCAAATGGTTGTAATTATTTCTGTTTTAGATTTTGAGTGTCATAATAAACTGGTACTAAATCTTGACCTATAGCTATAAAAAGATATCTAATAATCAATTTATAATAATATCAGGCGATATAATGTTTTTTATATTATTTATATGACGTCAAGCGTTTCTTAAACCTGATCCCTCTTTACTACACCTGTGCTACTTTGGACGCCTTCATTGTCCTTCAATATTTAAACACAAGTTGTAAACAAGTGTATTTATAACCTTATTAAAATCATAAAATTTAATTGTAGTACAAGAAATTTTCAAACCAAGAACTTAGAAAATCAATAACTGCATCGAAGTTATACGTCGGAATAGTCGGAAACTTATCCTTCTCACAACAAAGAGTTCACCAAGTTGAATTTTTATTTGTTTACAAAAAAAAGGTGAATCGACATACAAATTTAGAATGTTAATTTAAATTCCAGAACATGAGACGACACAAATACTGAACATTTAACATAGACCCGAATAAACTGAAAAACTCAAACAAATCCTTGTTATTCCCCGCTGAAAAGGGAAAAATAATGTCAATATTTGTGTTTTTGAGTTTACAGCCCTTAAATACATAACGAAAATTGACAGTTGGAAAATCGCAATCTGCTAATGTTTAAAAAGATAAAAGAAAATTTTTACGCCTTTTTTTTTAATTATCCTGCACGAAATATGACAGTATATAATAATCAACAGGTAATTAGCTTCAGCATAATTGTAAACTCTATTAGTTAGCTCTGGTAGCTAATTTAAAATTAAAATTAAGTGAAAATGAATACAATAGAATTGGACAGCTTAAAGAAGCCAAACAAAATATCAATCAATTTATTAATGATAATGCGTGGTATTATGTTGCCAAGGTACGATAAGGTAAAAACTACAAATGGGATGCTTCAGCCATTCTTTTGTAATATTAAATACAGAATAATTAGGTACATATACCGGCAGGTACTTTATTAATGGATGGACGAACCATGATGTAGTGCAGGAGTGGAATATAAAATTATTACAATAATAATTTATTAGAAACATACACTTACTTACTTAGAAAAAATTACAGTTTATTAATTTAAAATAATGACGACAAGGACATCACAACCAACTCGAAACACGCTATAACTATTACGATACATGCAAGCAATCTTCTCAATCGATAAGTTTGACAAACTGCAAGCAATTATTAAAAAAATGATAAAAATTATTAATCCGATTGGATTTATTAAATTTTGTTGGAATGCCGACCTTCAAATCAGTAAAACGACTGGAGTACATCAGTGGAAGTACCCAATTAATGAAGGACGAAATTCAAAACAAAAGAAAGAAATTGCAAGATACAGAAACAATATGAATGATAACTTAAGTTCCTATACAATATAAAAATAAGAAGGATCAAGATTTGATAGCTTCAAGGTAAATATCCGAGAACTTAATGAGCTGCAATCTGCATATGCATATATTCAGTTTCATAATCATCACAAGAAAATGAAGTTCTATCTGAGCCTTCAAAGAGCAATCGAGAATGGAGGAAGCAATTTAAGCTAATATGTGAAAGTACTAGACTGCAAGGTCAGGTAGTCTTCGGCTGCTCTTCGCCAACTGTAATTAATACAAACTTGAGGCAGGCATTATTAATTAGTCTTGGATGGATGCTTGCTTTTTTTTAACATAGACACCTTTAAAATATACATAATAAAAACGAAGACCACTTTAGGATTTTTTTAAATCCATAAATTATTCGGTATTTAAGTTTCAGTTACTGAAACTTAATTTTAAAAAATATTATTTAATTTTAATTTAATAGTAGCTGTTAATCACATTTACGTTTATAAATTTATATAAACTGCCGCAGTTGCCTTCTAGGAATGCAACAGTTAACATTCTGCATTTTGGTAATAATTTTACCCGAATGCCGTTCTAGATACTGTAATTTTCGGTTTTCGACGATTTCAGGGTTTTCTTTACCAGCAGCATTTAATTGTTCATTTAACCAGATTGTTTAAAAAAATTGTACGAGTTAATAATTTATATCTGTACGGACATTATTTCACATTTATTCCTGTTCCTTCATATTACTGTGATTGTAAATTAATTAAACTAAATACTATTAGTTTATATGCGGACTATTAAATTGTTGAAACCTCGTTGCACAATAGCTTTTCTCTAATTCAATTGAAAAGCACCTAACGCATTAATACAGAATGAAATTAGTTAATTTCTATCAAATTAACATGAAATATTAAATGCCACGTAAATTCCAATTTTTGGATTTGGAGTTGAAATTTATTTATCTCGTCCTCTCCAGGGACACGAACTGTGGGTGCTAATACATCAGCATTAGCTTCTCAAACTACAAATATAACGAAAAACAATCTTTTCGTAAAATTAATTTTCAAAAATTAAAAATTTAGTATACAGCAGTTAAAAACAAACTTTTATTATTACTCAAAAGTAAATTTATTGACTAATTATTTAGAATTACTATTTTTATTAGTAATTTATTTCCTAAAATGGAAAACATACTTACATTAAAATGGGTATTTATTTTTTACCGATGACATTGTTAAACTGTTACCTTATCTGGATAAAATAAATTACAATAAATATATAAGAAATAATTAAAGCCTGACAGTTTTCTTACGTCCTATGAAAGATTTATTGATGTAAAATTTTGCATAAAATTGGCAACATACTTTTATTAATATTCAGGTCCCTAGTTGAATTTAAATCGGACCAATTATTATTGGTTGCGGGATTGGTCAATTTCATAAAGAGGCGTGGCAAACTTAGCATAAATTTACAATACCATAATAATATCTTCTAACGAGACCGGGTATTTGTACTCCAAAGTCTAATTTGCCAATTACAATAATTTTTTTGTTATACTTGTTTGTATGTAATACTTTGCGACATCCATCACTTGTGGGTCACCCAACCGTCACATGTTTTAATCGTCTAAAAGTTCAAAATTATGACTTTTCCGAGTTGTAACTTCTTATGGGGATGTGAAACTTCTGAAATGAGGTCCTGACAGTTTGTTACTTTTACTTGCCATATTGCAATTTAATTATCGCAGATTACATAATTTCCAATCAAGTTTCTATCAAAATTCCAATATTAAAATTGCTCAATGCACATTTTTTAAACCAAATGAAAAATGTATTTTCTCGATACATTAAAACCAACCGTTTGTGAATATTTAAATTGAAAAGGTTTTAGTCCTTACAAAAATATCTGCTCTTCCTTGCGTTTAGAGCAGTGATGTGTGTCAATGTCAGGTTGTAAATCTACTTCAAATTATGATTAATTTTTTTCTGTTTAAATATGCAAATAACAACGTCTTAATTTGATTACATAATTATCTGTCCGAAAAATAATTTCATCAATTAGCCATTTATGAACAAAATACCAGACACTAATTTTTAATTGTTTACTTCTTTAATTAGCAAATAAACTAAAATTACAACCTAATTTAATTTGGTCGCTATGGGACGGCATCCCTCTCCTTCGGCGCGGTTGTTGCGTTGTGCAATCCTATGCATAAAGTGGACGAAACTGATCGAAATGATGCAAAATGTATTTTTTTTCCGGATTCCACAAGTTTTCCCCAACGTTTCCATTTTACTTGTTTCGGTTAATACTCAGGAGGAAACCTATTGGTTGCGCCATGTAACCTGCACGTTAATTTCTGCAATGTTTGCCAACGAATTAAATGGGATACGTAAGATCCTCTTGAAAAAAAAACAAATAGGAATTGGTTAATCAATGAAAATAAATCAACGTGTAGAATTTATTGTGCGTGGCAAAAAAATTCAATTTGTTGGTTCATTTTGTGACCTTCTAGGGTTAATTCTTGTTAGCATTGGACAGCGGTGTCAAGGTACACTGAAATCGCATAAGATAGTTATTTATATTTGTAACCGGCATTATAATATTAGTTAGTTCTTCCTTATTAATAATGAACGTTCGATACGTGTGGATCTTTTTATTTGTATATTTCGCGAAAACAAACTCACAGTTTAAAAATGTGTGTCCTACTTTTCAAGATTATTACACTATTCGGACCAACCCTAACTGCTGGCACGATTTTACCATCGATGCAAATGTGGTATGTAATTTTTCCCATGATGGCACCTGAGATTTAACTGCATTTTTGTTAGACCGACATTATTACTAAGTTCGGTTTTCCTTTGGAAACGTACAAAATAACCACCCCCGATGGGTATATTTTGCAAGTATTCCGCATTCCAAATCCAAATAGTGCAAAAAATGGGGTGGTGTTTTTCCAACATGGATTGGGAGCAAGTTCTGCTGACTTTTTTGGGAAAAGGAACGAATCCCTAGGTAACAAGGATTTTTTATTTTTTGGAATAAGACGCAATCGTAAAACGCGTGCATTTTTAGGATTTCTATTATTTAACGCCGGTTATGATGTTTGGTTTGGCAATTACCGGGGTAATGAATATTCCGATGAGCATGTAAGGTTAAACGTGTTAGATGCAGAATACTGGAATTTTAGGTAGGCAATAAAATTTTATTTGTTCATCCAATAATTTAAAATAATTCAATATTTACTTTTTGGCATTGTTTACCTTACTAAAAGGTAGTCATAATTATGGTTTCCTTCATCGAGAGAGCTAATATCTGAGTAGGTAATTTATAATTTCATTACAGAACTTGTAATTACCATTTGCTCTTAGATAAACTGAAATTACTATATTTAACGCGTGATTTACCAGTAAGATAAATTAATATCTAGTATAATATTATGCAACTCGGATAATTACTTCCCTCATCTTCGTCTCGGACAACAAACTTCTCACTCGCAATTTTAAATTTTGGGAATTTATCTATTGGTAGTTTGATTATATTATTAGAGATAACACTAATTTGTTTAAACATTAAATTACTCATAAGATCGGGGTAATTATTCAATTTTTTTTTTGAAAATTGTATGACTTTTTTCAAAATTATTTTCTATCGCAATATATTTTCTAGTATCAATAAGGTCGATTGTGTCATTGAAGAGTTTAACACCGGCAGTTCCATTTAAAATTTAAGTTTTTGTGCAATTTTCGAGGTCATTTTTCACAATATTGAAATTTACATAATTTTTTATGGCCTGTAATTTATTCTAGCAATGTTTTTAGTATATTACCCCTAATAGGTTTAGTAGCAGTAACTCTTCTGGTTTTATTTCTCTTTTTTTTAAATTTTTCTATGTTTTTTAATGTTATATTTCCAGTACGCAGACGACACTTCTCTTTGGAGAAAATGCATGTTTAGGGTTGGGATTGGGAAATGGACCTTTTTTTTTAATTATAATTTTTCAATGCTTTTTTTGGGCTTGTAATAAAACAAGTTCTGCAACCTTCTTATTTGTATAATATAAATAAACACTGGAACAACCTTTCACGCAGTTACAATTTTACTTGCATTTCCGCACTTATTATTATTTTACCACCGGATAACCCTGCATGCTGCTAACCAACTTTTTTAATCTGGTTTTTGGCTAATTTTGATATTGAATTAATTAATGTTCATGTTTGCTTAACTAAAGTATTCTGTTGCCGGTACTTGTACGCTAGGGTAGTCTTAAAACCAATTTTAGGTGGGGAGAGAGCGTGGTTCGTTCACTAGCAAGCGGTAGCCGCGGAAACATCGTTCAAGTTTCTACATTATCGAGTGCATTTGTCATTCGACGATTGTAAAAATTCACAACCCCTGACATTGGCAAATCTCAGATCCCAGCATTCGAATTTCGTCGGATCCAGGTCAAATACATTAAGAAAATTCAAAGTCATAATACATCGACCGACCCCGGAAAATCAATCGCGATAAAAGAAATTAATATTAATTAATCGGTTTCGCACCATTATTGCCGGCATAAATTTTCACCAAATCTTAGCCTACATTTCGGTTAAATCGATACCATCAAATGCGGAATAGCATTTTAGCTTAGCAATTATTGAAACGCCACATTCATTCTTCCTTTCGGTATATTATCGATCTCGCATAAGGAACACATTACGAGATAATTAGAAACTTCTGTTTCTTAATTAATCCAATTAATTCTACAGTATGGACGAACTGGCCATTCAAGACACGCCGTTGATAATAGACTTCATAGCCGAAAAAACTAGTCGAAGAGGAAACATCACCTTCATTGGTCACTCTTTGGGTACCACCACAGCGGTTCAGTACAGCTCTGGAATGTCGGACCATGCTAAAAAAAATATAAACTTCATGATTTTATTGGCACCCACGATAACACTTCCTCACATGATTTCGCCTGTAAAATTCGTTGCACCCCTTGGAAGTCAAATTTTGGTAAACATTAAGTCCACTTCACAATGTAATAGGAAATTATAACAAACTTTTCAGGACTTCGTTACTAAAAACGAATTGGTGTCGTATGTATCTCGCGTTAACGCCCAGAGAGGATTAATCAAAGAATTATGCCGTAGTTCAGCTACCATTTTGAAAATATGTATCGATACAATTAATTTGGGTTATGGACCACATACACAAATGTCACCAGTAAGCTAATTTGTTAATATTATTAAAATGATCCGAAGCCGGCCCTGCACCAAATTAAAAATTATACCAGTTTTAACTAGGTACTCTTAAAGGTGTTAAAAATATAAAATTAATAACATAAATTATGCAGTTAATTGTTTAATGTTTACGTAATTTTACGATTAAGTTTAACTTCTATAAATAATTTTTAATTTGGTTTATTTTACTATTATATCGATTACAGAGTGATTCACCCCATTAAAGCAGTAAAGTGTTCTTCACACGCAACATTTGCCGATAAATTGACAAAAATTTGTAATTAAAATTATTTTGCTCCATAGGATCGCGTCCCTTACTTCTTCAGCCATTGGCCCGCTGGAACATCGATAAAAATTGTTAAACAAACGGGCGATATGATCCTAGACAAATTCACACGTTTTGATTATGGAAATAAAAATTACAAAATTTATGGTACCAAAAAGCCTCCAGTGTACGATGTGTCTAAAATGAAAGTTCCTATTTTTATGCTAAGTGCCAAAAATGATTGGTTGTGCACGGCGAAGGTAAAAATATGACCGAACTTTTTCTTTCTTTTTTTTTAATTTTTTTTTTATCAGGACGCTATTAACTGGTATAATAGATTGCCGCCAGAAATACAATACGGGATGGAGGTTTTGAAAATTCCAGATTTTAATCATATTGATTTTTTGTTTGGAAAAGACGTCAAGTCGTTGGTTTACGACAAAGTATTACTTATAATTGACAAAATTAATAATAATGTTAAATAAATTCTTAAAAAATTGATTTTATAATAAATTAAATTAACTCCGCAGAAGTACGTCACTGGTTTTCTGATCAAGGTAGGTAATGTTGGTTTTAGTTAATTTACATTATAATTTGGCGCGCCCAACGTGGGGCAAATTATAATTTGACTTATCAACGGGTACTGGAGTCCACAAATAACTCTAATACAGAAGAAGAAGGTGTGTACCGAGATTAACAAGGTTGTGCAGCCTGAAGGCCGCACTGATGGATAAATTAAAATTATATAAAATAAATATCCCAATTTCTGACTTCTCCGGTGGTATATACAACCATATTTTGTTGTGAGTGAATTTTAAAAGAATTAATTTAAATGCGGTTAGGTACACACAGAAAAATTTCCATAAAATTCAAAACTCGTAAAAATATAAGCAGCGATGTTTCACATTTCAAATATTTTGAGTGAAATCCAGCTTATTAAAAATGCAATAAAAAAGTTCAAAAGAGCTCTACGTACGTCTTTTGTGCGCTTAATGCATATATTATATAATAATATGCTCTTATTCTGTAAAAAATGTGGCATTTGATTTCCTGACAAATAAAATTTATACAAATCCGCGGAAAATTTTTTTTTTTGATGTACAAAAGAAAAATAAATATCCAAGTATCTACATACTTTTTTTTGCAGTTTGAAATGCAATGTTAATCTACTATTAACATGTGCAATTAACCATAAATGTAATTATTGGGAAAACATACTTTAACTAATGTTCATCAGATCATTTTAGCACGGGGCTTCTCAATAGGTGTGTCGCATGAAATTAACTAATGGAAATAATTTAAAATTTTGAGCAACTTAAGTAAAGGGCACCCACACACCTACAGGTTAATAAAACATTCAATTATTCTTCAGCAACTGTTTTTTATGAATATCAATTTTCTCGTTCATGTTTTTCAATGAGTTTACTTGAAAGTTTACAAAATTCAAATGTTTAGATTAAAAAGATTGAGGAGCACTGACTTGTACATTAATTCAAAAATGATGGACGATGACCATAAACTTATCATTAACAAACAATGTAATTACTTGTAAATTACGTTATGGTAATTAAAGATTATAAATCCATATAACGAGAATTTGAAAAAAAATTGTCATTTATATAATTTTCGTTCCATTAACTGAGGAAATCGATAATTACAATTTCAATAAATTAGCATTTAATTCAAGTTTTTTGTAGACCTTAAAAGTTCAAATTTAACTTTCTCCATATGACCAAAGGTTACATAACGAATGTATCCTCAATACTGCCCTGGATTTAATAATTTAATTTTTTAAAGAAAAAAAACTCGAAGATTTATTTACGGTTTTTAAGTTCACCTTGTCATAGATTTCGAAATTTCTCCAAAAGTGTTTTTTGTAATTAATTATAATTTATATATTTGATTGAGAAATGCCTACTAAAGAAACCAACAATTTTGTATAAAAATGCAGATTTGGTAATGTATTATAAAAATTGACCAACTTTTAATAACCTTACTGGCTTAAAAACGTCTCATAAAATCACAATAATTATTATTAATAAATTTTATTAAAAGGCCTAAATTGCTGAAATTTATATTAACAAGCGGAGAATCGACAGTTAGTCACTGAAACGAAAGCAATTAAATGGTTGATTTCGAAAATTGCGTTGTGTTCAATAAACCAAATAATTTAAATTTATTCGATCAATCGAATGTTGAACCAAATATGCTTTACTCAAGTAAAAAAATTTATATAATCATTACAAGCAGCTGTGGTCGATTGGAAAGTCTTTCAGAAGTTTAAAAGCAAAATTGGCGCTTTTCACGAAGGAATAAATTTTCCACGGAAATCCAAAACTTCCTACAAAAAAACGATTCGGATATGAGGTTTACAATTTTTTATTACAACTATAAACATTTTAACTTTGCTTTTATTATTATTTCTGATACAAAACTTGGCTTTTAATATTAAATTTCCATGAAAAACTTCATAGTTAAGTTTACATTATTTCAATTTTATCCCATAAAAAAAAGTTTAGAATTTGAAACAAGAGAAGAAAAATTATTTATTTTCCAATAAAAGTTTTTATTTTTATTGATTTTACGGTTTTCTAGAATTGTACACGACTTTTCAATTGCCATCTTTCAAAAGCTTTCTTTTCAGCAGATATTAAACCATCATGTAGTATTAAATTGACCTTAAATGTATTGACATTTCATCGGTTGAACGATTTCTTATTATCGAGTTTATTGTAAACAATTTCCAAGTATCCTTGACAAATATTTGCCATGCACATCGACATTGGCGAAATAAAATATAAAAAAAGAAAAATAATTTTTTATCCTTATTATCTGGAGGAGCAAGATAAATAATTAAGAAAGCCATTGTGTAAATATTAATACCTTAAAGAGTGCTTTCCATTCCATGTCTCCTTTTTACAGGCAAATTCGCCGGGAGTTAAATTTTTAAAACAATTTAACTGCTCTTAGCTGCAGCTTTTGAGCTTTCCCCACACGAGTTTTTTCGTACTTCGTTTCCCATTTTCAATAACCATTGTCACATTCATTCGCGAAAGATAGAAGTGTCAGCCAAACGTATTGAATTTAAAAAAACTCATTTTTGTTTATAGAAAATCAACATTAAATGTGTAAGGAGATTTGAAAAATGGTGTATTACATTTTGACGTTTCAATGCCCTTATCTACTCTGAAAGCTCAATCCATGTTTTATGTTATGACAACAAAAGGTTTTGCTTTTTGTTTCACACTAAGCGATAAGAAATGTTGAAATAATATTTCTATGGCGCGAAGAAAAATTAATGCTTTGCCATCCTGATAATATTTAAGATTAATAGTACAGCCAATTTAATCTTTATTATGTCTTACTCAGGGTTTCAGGCAAATTTAATTCACCGACTGAGCTACATGAAAAGTAAAATTTTTAAATAATTTATTAGTGCGTAGCGCAGCTGGGAAGTTTCTTAAGACGGAACCTGGACCTGCATGCAGTTTGTTTAAATTGTTTTATTGAAACACGAGAATCTACTCTCTTAACTAAAAGGGCAATTTTACCAGCTTTAACCCTCCGATTAGTGACAGTGCCGATATCTTTAAAAAAGCGACAAGGTCCCTATGGACCTTCAACGAATTGCATGGTATTATTGTCATACGGGTGGGATTTGATAGATTTTTTTGTCAGTTTTAGGTTGTATAAAGTTGTGAAAAGGTAAACGAACAAATTTCTTGATAAATTAGGTTTTATTTAATATTAAAAATATAAACAATTGATAATAATATGTTATTGTGCTTCATTTTCGGGCTCATTTAAGGCAAGTGTGCAGGTATTACAGCGATGCAGCAATGCAGAATGTTCAGCACAAATCGAACTCTTTCAGAGTGAATGCCTTCCATTCCTTTTTCTTTGAAGGATTAGCAGAATTCCATGCAGTGGTTACATCCGTGGATTTTCTATTTGTTTCGCGTATGATTATGTACGCCATATCTTCTGTGATCAGTGATCGGAATATAGTGTAAGGATCATGTGTGACATTTGATGGTCCTACTTTCCTTCTTGTGTAGTTGACGACGTTATGAACGCGAATGCGGGTATTTGGTGGTGGGTCTTTGTACCATTTAGATCAATTTTTGGAAGTATAATAAGTGGTATTAGTTTCTGTAATGGCAGCAGTAGCTTCTAATGCATCTTCATAATCTACATTTGATTCTATTTCGATATCCGACACATCAAAATCAAGGTCTGGCTGATATGTTAGGTCATCGTTATCCTCACCATCGACGTCATATTGATCATCATCATCACTGTTTTCCTCATTCATAAAATTTGCAAATCTTTCATTCATAAGACGTCTCTCCTCCACAGTCATTTGCTGATAACGTGTGTATTACGACGAACTACCACGTCCGCATCTTCACAATTTGCCTCTGCCATTGTTCACTATTCACTGTATTCACTATTTTATGGTTTTATTTATACCGAAACACTATACACTAGTCAAATTACGCACTCGATGAAAAAGTTGCAAGAAATTCTACAAAACTCAGGAGTGACTTCTTCGAATAATAATACAAGGTCCGTAGGGACCTTGTCACTAATCCCAGCAATAAACTTAATTAAATATAAATAAAATGTAAACTATTGCTCGAATCGCTTCGAAATTAGTTTTAATCGCTTCAGCACACTTTTTCCTTGGAATACATGTCGGTTTCAGGTTTCTAACCATCACACAGAAAAATTTGTCAGTAATTGAAAATTGAAAAGGTCCCCACGGACCTCCTCGCTAACAGAAGGGTTAAGATATCCTTAGACCTAATAGCAGCATTATTTTTCATTGTGTAAAATTTCATCTCACTCTTACGTTTAAGTACAATATAGAACGGCCTGGAATCATAAAATTTTTATAGTTTATTTCCGGTAAACACAAATTTTATTTGATTTGATATAAAATTTTACAGAGCTTTACTTTCGTACATTTTGGGTTTGATAAGTACCTATTCACTTCATCGCCATCGTATCATTGACTAAACGACACTTTGGCTTTTATTTTCCTAGTGTTAAAGCTATCACGAGATATTAAAATTTCCCATCGAGGACATTTACTTTTATGTCAAGCATTTCGTATCGGAAGCTCTCAGTTTTGCGTTAGCCATTCTTAAAACAGGTCTGGACTAATAATAATTTAGTTTCCTGCCAACTGTTTTGTCTGGTTTCAGGAAAGTTTAGAGAAACCGGGAGGTCTGGGGGGGTAGCCTGCGAGCTACTTGACGCCGGCCCTGACGATTAGCTCCGCTATTAAATCGATAAAAAAAAACTTTGAATTATCCAAATTTAAATTGTATTGTTAGACAACATTGCATTTTAGCACTCAACCTGAAGCTTCATACTTTAATAATCATAACAAACGACACCCAATGTGGAGTATTTATTATTTATAATTTTCCAACAGTGAAATAATGCAAAATTCTGCATTTGCTAATAGGTTAATTTTCAAAGGACAAGAATCTCATTTCATCAAACGAAGTGCGAGATTGGTTTTTTCTCGTACTGGTGACGTCACAAATGTAAAATATTAATATGCAACGATGTAGCAATTTTGTTTTTGTTTCATACGTCGGCAGTCCTTTATGAAAAGGAAATTGTTAGAAAAAACGAAATTATACGCTCGAAATGTTTGTAATGCCATGTTCCGACTGAATAAAATTATATAAAGTAAATAAACCTGAGCAAGTAAATTACGGGGCTTCAATCCTAATAAATAATAGTAAACTTACTGCAATTGACAATCCAGTCATCAACAGAGTCCTTTTATACAATATATCGAAAATAATTCCATTATCCAATTTATCTTTTACAAATATACTCATACTTATTGAATTTTTTTATATTATTATGTATTTATTAATATTATACAGTTGGTAGGTCTAAATAATAAATATTTGTACATACATAAAACATCCTCGTGTAAAGGAGCAGATGAAAGAATAATTATGTAACGTAACTTTGCGTACGAAAAGGAAATGAGTTTCCGGAATTTCCCACCACGTAAAAACATATTTTCGGATTCCGGTTCCTTCAAAACTGAAATTTAAACAGACATTTCTGAAGTGTATCCCACTTTCTGATTTATGTTTATTCACGCTTCAGCAGCACAACTTGCGAAAGGTTGTTCTTTGATTAATCTGAAATGCCAAATTTACAATGACTGAACTAAAATGTTAATGTAGGTAATATTAAAATCAAAATAACGCGAGATTTAGCTGAGCGGCCTCCGGCCGCGGGGTAACATATATGTGAACGAATAAATATTATTTGAACCGATTTATTGGGTATTATACGTTTTAATTGGTAGATTATAATATCTTTTATTCATGCGAAGTTATTTATTGCACCATATACCAATTATCAGCTACATCTATGTTATATTCATTAGTGCCGGATTATATTCTGTAATTTTGATTACAGTTTATAAACGTACAGATAACTCAATTCTGTAATATTTCTTGTCTCTTAACATAATATCATTAAAACGCAAACTTACTCTATCAGATAATTATTAAGTGAAATTGTTCCGAAAGAGCAAGTTTCACAGCCATCACTACAAATTTATTCGCAAAATTGAACACTCAATTACAATGTCAATTTTTACTGATGAAGTAGCAATGATTTTTATGTATCTATCTACTAAAATAGATAATATTTGTTCCATTTAGCTTAGTAAAATTATCGACAAATCTTTAATGTCAAGGTGATTTACCACTATGTAAATACAAAAGCAGTTCAAATAAAAATAGCAAAATGAACAAAACATTTTTGTGTTACTTTCACACAATTTAATATTATATTGATTGATTCTCGAGTTCTTTCTGCATTATTTAACTGCCGAGAGTCCGCACAAAAGATATTCTTACGGATCCGATTTATTTTTTTGCATAATTTAGATCCATTTAGAAACCGTAGTGGCGAGTTCTTTCGTAAAGTATTTGCCACTATCTGTGATATAAATTTCTTCTTTTAATATTTTTAATAAAATTAAGGCAGTTAATGACGTAAATTATTAATATAAATTCGAGTGGAAAAAACGGTAGATCTGGAAAGACGCAGAATTCTGAGTAGCTCAAAAAATTTAAAAAAATCCCGAGGAGGCTCCAGTTGCAGATCCCTGTAGTAGCTCTGGGTTCAGTAACAACCATCCTGCAGTGGACCCAAGATAAAGGGCTACAGCAGGCCTTGTGAAATCCGACGCCGTCATGGTTTTCGGAAGAACAAAGCCAGCTAAGAGACGGGTGCTGTCCACTTTCTTCCAAATCCGACACAATCGAGAAAGAATCCTCCGGGTGCAACGACGTGCTTCATTAAAAATAATCAGCGCCTATAGAACAGTGTCAAGAGAAGCAGCGCTGGTAATAGCCTCGATACCATCTGCAGATCTACAGGCAGGATATAGAGCGAGAACACTTCGGACAAGTGAACACCGTCGACACCACGCTAAACCTATGGCAAGGCAGATGGGAAAATGGGTATCACGTCAAAACATTGAAACAAAAATACTCAAAACAAAAACGCAAAAGTCAAAAGCGCCGAATACAAAAACACCGAAAACAAAAACAACACAAACAAAAAAAAACTTTAGTTACTTAAGAGCGCATTTTGAGCGAGGAAAAATGATTTAGATTCTCTGATAGAAGCTACAGGTGCCCAACGTAAATTGTAGGTACATTTTCCCAGCCCCCCCTCCCCATTTTGAATTTTGGATCCAAAATAGCTTAAATCTTTTGTACCCGTTTGTACCTTCTTAATTTTCGTTCGTACCCATTTAGTTTTTCAAATATTTTAAAATATCTCAAATGAGCATTCCGCCACCCCCCCTCATTTTGAATTTTGGATATAAAATAATTAAAATCATTTGTACCTCGTTTGTACCTTCTTTTCTGGCAAAATGCACCTAATTATCGCAGGTTCCTGTTTAGAGTTTTTTCGAATTCTGTAATTTTCGAGTTTGGTTGCGCCCCAGGGATATTTTTAATGAGGTCATCGATTATCAAAATGGCTCATAGAGCCCACAGCAAGGCGGAGCCGTTGTTTTGTTTGTCAGTTTTGACAAATGCAACCAAGACATATCTCGGATCGGGGCGTACCGACAAAAAAACCTGTTTACAAACTCTCTTTCGGAGTAATTGGAGTCCTGAAATGGGCTCTTTTTCAGTATATTTTGCTAGTTATTTTGCATTTCTGCTAGTAATTCTCATAGGATCTTCCTCCATCCTGCCGCCTTTAGCCAATCACTACATGACAATATTAATTGAATGTAATAATATTCAAAGAAAGCAAAAAAATATATACCCGGCATAAAAACTTCCGGGTATTCCTCTGTTTTTATATTTTTTATGTATACTTTAACAACCTATATGCTACCTCTTTTTCAAAATATTTTGCCGAAACCTGTAACCGTACTTTATTCCAAGCAGAAAAGAGTTTCCACTTTAGATGTTTTTTGTTTTGGTGTTTTTGTTTTCGGTGTGGGGCTGGTCCAAGTTCTACGCTTCCGAATTTTGTCGAAATGTTTGCACTGGGTGGTAGGTTATGGTATATACAGTAAATATAAATTAAAAAATTTGCAGATTATCCAGTAGGTTTTCGAAAAGAACAAAATTATAATTTTAAAGGAGAAGGGTCCGAGATTTGCCGTGATTGCGCTTGTCAAAACTGACTCTTCGCCAACTCTCGCTCGGCTCCGTCTCGCTTCGAGTGGTTTTGACAGGCGCTAAACTCATTAAAAACATCCCCCGGAAGTCACAGAATTCGACAAATGACGAAATTCGAAGGCTGGGATCCGAGGTTTGCCAATGTCAGGGGCAGTGATTCACAACCCCTGTGTAAATTGTTACAAACGCCGGATCGAAAATGCACTCTGAAATGCAGGAACTACGAACTAGAACGATGTTATCACTGCTACCGCATGCACTTGAATGAACACGCTCTCTCCCTACCTAAATTCTTATTTCTAAGACCCTAATAGAGCACACGTACCGGCAAGAGAATTGCTTTTTAAAGCTAACATGAAGCTAAACTTTTAAAATTTTCATCAAAATGTCGATTTTAAAAATTAAATTGTGAACTAACCGTTGGGCCGATTTAATTTATCCTCATCTCAAAAGAAAGCTTAAAATTTTCTCTTTCAGAATATTCAGGATATTTAAGGGTTTTCTATCGTACTTTTGAAGGAAATAAGCATAGAAGTTGGACCGTACCCTTCGGGTTTTGTTTTTGGTGATTTTGACTTGTTTTCAGTGATTTTGACTTTCGCTGTTTTTGTTTTCGGTGTTTTGACGTGGAATCGGAAAAATGCCGAAATTGGACAGTAAACAAGGAGGCTCATACCCCACTTCTTAAAATGGGTCGCCAGAGGCTTTGATGAGGCCAACTTCCACTTGACCCAAGCGCTCACCGGCCACGGATGCTTTAACGCATATCTCCACAGGTTTGTCTGAAGAACGGTACCCAAGTGTGACTACTGTGATGCGGACTGTTGGGCACGAGATCGCAACTCACTCCCGACAGCATAGTGGACACAATGCTGCGAAGCCCAGAGGACTGGAAAATTTGGAAAAAGCAACATCAGACGAACGGCGACAGAAGGAACACCACGAAGAACAACACCTAATGCCTAACGGGGAATTCTCGTGGCCGAAAAGGCGAGGGTAGGGGGGTGTAGTAAAAAAGGGTTCAATAACTCTAAAAATTAACCAAAATTACCGATCTAAAAAGACGTAGATCTTTGTTTATTTGTGTGTTTATACAAAGAAGAAAGAAGATTTTGATAAAAATTACTTTATTGTAATAAATAAGTTAAACAATCAAGTAATTCAAGTTAAATATGATTTTAACGAATTTCTACATTCCAAACTTTTGGAATTCCCAATTTACGTTATCCAACGGGCAAACTTCACGAGTTTTCAACCATCGAGAAATGCAATGGTAATGAAAAGCGTGATTGCATGTGCCCCATGCCAACGTGCACTCTTCATTTATTGCGGAAGATTGATTCGCTTGACATTCGATGCACAATTCCATAGTGTGGTTTCGGCATATAGCGCAATTCTCCACCTCGATGTTCCACGACCACAAACATATAGCATTCCACTTTTTTAATTCAAACCATTTTTTGGGTTTCGTACTTGATGCTCCAGCAGCTTCACGTGGATCAGTTGAACATGAAGGTTCAGCTTGGATATTTTTTTTGGAATCCATTGTTTTTACAAATTAGATTTAATTTTGTACTACAAGAAATTATAATTTGTCGTCCTTATATACCACTTGTTAGGTTAGACGATATTGCCAACATCAAAATACTATCATAGTTACCCAAAAATAACTTACTAAGTTTTAGTTCTTCCAATTAAGTATCATATATTTTTTGAGTCATCCTGTATTTGCATCATTTAATGTTAAAAGTTTTAAGTTTCCCTATATCCCAGGCCAAGTACACCCTCGCATCCGCATCAACATAGAGCTAGTTTATACGAACATCTTGGGCTACACACTAATAAGAGGAAGGCTACCAGTTTATTCCTTATTTATTATTCAATTAATAATTACACGACTGCATTTCCACAAATTAAATTGAAATTTATAATTCAGACATTACATGAATGAAATTTTAATCGGCAAACAAGAAAGTAAAACAAAAACACTTTTAACTGGAACATTGCAAAGTCATCCAAAAGGTTCCACATAACGGACATACAGCACGACGAATAAGCCAACGTAGGATACAATGGGAATGGAAAACGTGCTGCAAAAATAAAATGGATTATTCCTAGTTCACTTACCAGCTTACCTTATTAATTATTGCTTACTTTACAGACACCTTGCGATACGTTACATTTACAAGCTAATTCATAAGCTTCTCTCTCTGAGCTAATGCATTCGCCAGCTTGACATTCGACACAAAGATAATTAATATCATTCCGACATATGGCACAATTATCCACTTTAACATCTGCAGGTAAAGAAATGGAAACATTTCACCATATTAAGCAAAAATGTTAAAACTCACCCCATGTCCACTGAGCAACAAAAGTAGCAGGTTTCTACAACATTCGAAATTTAAATATTTTTGATTATACACCTAGGAAACCTACTTACTTCTGGGAACCTTACCAATTCGATTCTTGGTCTTCCCGTAATGGGCGCCTCGAAGTCCTCAGGTTCAGGTTCTTCAGATTCACTTCCACTTGTTGATTTAGGCCCACTATTTTCTGGAATGTAATTTACAAGTTTCAATGGCTGGACGTCTTCTGCATTTTGACTTCCAATTTGATCATATTCAGCTTTCTTCTCATTTGTAATTTTCATCATGCTTTCGAAAAACGCAATCCAGATTCTATCTGGAATCTTGATTTCTCCAATTTCTGATCGTTTTTCATTTGAAGCCATAAAATTGCTAGGTACAACTTGGTTATTAGATTCATCTTCATCAGTTTCGAATGAATTATCTTCCAATTTATCAGGTTTAACTCTTTCGAACACACTTAGAGTCTCTAGAAAATCATTTTTTTTATTCGCCATTTCAGATTTAATTATTATAAAGCAAGTTTTGTAAATCTATGAAGCTAAATTATTTGCTCTTATCGCCACCACATTTGAAGTCTGATTATTATCAACACGCCTTCGGTTTAAATTTATAAATTAAACAAAATTCGTTGAATTTATTAAGCTTACAAAATATTTATAAATTTGATTACCTAGATTGTGCAACCTTAAGGCCGCACTGATTTTTTTTTGAGGTTGTTAACTTAAAATAAACCAATCAGAGGTGCTTTACTGGAGGAAAAACAGTAGACATGGCAAAAATTCAATCTCCGATAAACCCTGTATTAGAGTCTTCCTGAAAGGTTTTCCTCCAGTTTTGTATTGACTGGAGCTAGCTCCAGTGAGATTTAGCTGCGATAGCAAATTGTTTTCTTTATTCCTAAATAATTTTAAGTGGAGAGTTTACCATTACCAATCTTTAGATTGGTTCGATAGTAAGGAACAAATTGGTAAATTATGCAAAAAAACATTGTATAACAAAAAAATACGCGATAGGCGGAGCTAAAGTTATGGAAACAGCCAATAGAACAATCGTATTAAGTTTTTTGGCCTTTTTATTTATTTATGATTTCTACAAATTACAATAAATAAGGAAATATGTATTGAAATATAATTATTATATTTTAACCTTTTTATATTCGATAGAACATAAAAATGAAATTTTATATCGTAATTGTTTTAATACAGTTATTCAAACATGCATTAACTACTACAATGTTTATAATCAAATCGAAGCAAACAAAAAATGAAATAAAAGGATACTAATCACGATAAATCGAAAAGTAATTTACTAATTTTTTAAAGTTTACCGAATTAATATAAATAAAAGTAGCTTTTTATTTACACATTAGCTACATATTAGCTCTTGGGCAAACCTCGCAGCTTATGGAATATTAAAATACTGCCGGAAATGGAACCAAGCATATGAAAAGCAATATCCTAGTAAATAGGAAATTTTTTAAATTGCTACAATACTAAGGGGCGCGTCATTAGCTCCTACATTAGCTCTGCCTATATACATTTCAACTTACCAAATTTTTGCGCCTAAGGCAAAGCCCACGCCGCCGAAAATTATTAATTAATATTTGTTCTTCACGT
The DNA here is from genome assembly GCA_963170105.1 of Cantharis lateralis. Lineage (NCBI taxonomy): Eukaryota > Metazoa > Arthropoda > Insecta > Coleoptera > Cantharidae > Cantharis > Cantharis lateralis. Next base: position 4,525,543 of record OY720627.1, read on the forward strand.
TCAGTCGGCAGTTAAGTTCAAATTTTGATAGTTCACACGATCAGATTTAGTCATAGACATTGGTAAGATACAAAAATATTTGTGTTTGTGATTTTTGGTATCCTTGAACAATGATTTTTTTTGCAAAAAAATTTGCAATGAACGTTGCCATTTTGCCAAGCAGAGCTAATTGATCGAAATTGCTTTTACTCTCCGAATTAGAGAGTTAATGAGTTTTTAGTCAAAATTATTTTATTAAATTCTAAACAATTACGTACTAGAAAGCAATTTTCCCGGAAAATTTAAGCTTTTCAATTATATTTAGTAAAATGCGAAGAATCATTATTCATACGACGTTTCCAGCTGACTATCATTAATTATTAGTTTTCAATATTTTTATCGGTTTCACAAATAATATTCAAACTGCTAATGTAAGTTCTCTTTCCAGGATATAATAAAAATTATATTACTATGAAAATTGTCTGGGTAATTTATTGTATTTTGCAGATACAAACAAATAATAATTTAAATTTGGGAATCCCCGAATATTAAATTTAATTTTAAGCGATATCTGGTGCACAACTGGAAGGAAGCATGGGGAAATCTTATGAAAACCAAGTAAAGCTTAGGAAATTCAAGGAAATCTTAGCAAGTTATCGATTTTATTGCAATGTTTGTAACAAAATAAATAAGCAACATAAAACACGAATTATTAAATATAACTAGCACTGGACTTTGCTCTTAATGGAATTAATTAATTATGTCTACTCGTTAGATGTCATAGTTTTGTTGGAAAACCCTATTTAGTTTCCAAACGAAAAGTTATAAACTTAATGGTCTGGTTGTATCATTATCGCTTTAAAGTGCATTTATAAAATCTAGGGCATTCATAATAACGATAGTAGATTACTAAATGTTTAAACTGACATTAGAAAAGAAAATTGGATTTCTGCTAATACTGAAAATAAACAGAAAATTACACTTATTTAAAAGCGCTCTGCGGCGAGGGGAGAGGGAATCGTTGAAGAAATCTGGTGAAGGAAATCCCCAAAAATCCAAGGAAATCCCGGAAATCTTTGGAAAAATCTTGAAATATTATGAAATTAGAAAATCTTTGGAATTCGATTGATAGCTACATTTTGATATTTTCAAATTTTGGAAAAAAAATCTTAGGCAATTCGGGCGGAAAAGTCCCATGAAAACTTAAAAAAATATTGTAAAAGGAAATCTAGCGTACAAAAAAGGATCTTTTAACTTAAAAGCTAAATTATTTTAGAAAACTCTTAACTGATATTTTATATTTTTTTAATATTATTTATAAAATTTGTATTTTTAAAATTACAAAAATATGAACTAGCAGATATTGTGCTTTTTAAATATTTTATGTTCTCAAAATTTCAAATAAATCATAATAAAATATGAAAATAACCGAAAAAGCCCCCCTCCTAAAGAACAACCCAAAAATTAGTAGCCTTTAGAATAATTTTCGAATTGGGGCGGCCTTCAGGGATATTTTTAACAAGGGCTCGGGCTCAGAAACTTGTTCCAAAGAATTTTCGAATTTTCCTTTCCACTTCTGTGGAGGTGTTAGCTTGCATGTTACCTAGCAATTTCTTTTTGTTTATTTGGGGGGGGGGAGGTCAAACTGCCTCTCGTTAATCCATTCATGCGCGTCAGTGGTAAAAAGCTAACAATAAATAAAGTCCTACTCTGGATTTAATTTTTCTTTTCACTTTTCACTTGAACGAAAATTGAAAACAGACACTGATGAAATTATTCTAGATATAATAGTAACCAGGGGTAAATATCCAGGTAAATTTGTGTACACAATACTCGGAATTCCTACGATCTCCCAGGAATTCCTGTGATTTTCTAGGAATTCTAGTGATTTCCATTGGAAGTCATTGATTTCTAAGGAATTCCAAGGATTTCCAAAGAATTATTAATATTTTCAAAAAATGCATTGATTTGTAATCATTCCAGTAATTTTCAATTATAATTCTAGTAATTTCCAAAAATTACAGAGGTTTTCAAGGAATTCTAGTGATTTCGAAGGCATTCCAGAGATTTCCTAAGAATTCCAGTGATTTATAAATATTTCCAAAAAATTACTATTATTTTCAAAAATATGTAATTTTTTTAATCATTCCAATGATTTTCAATTATAATTCTAGAAATTTCCAAGAAATTCCAGGGATTTTCAAGGAGTTTCAGTGATTTCTAAAGAATTCCACAGAATTCCAACAAACAAATGCCATATTCTCAAGCTCACATGACTTATTCGCATGCGAATCATTATATTTTGACCAATCAGAAAGTGCGAATACTTAATTTTAATGATTTTTAACCATTCCAATGATTTTCAATTAAAATTCTAGTGATTTCCAAGAAAGTTCAGAAATTTTTAAGGAATTTAAGTGATTTCCAAGAAATATCAGTGCTTTCAGTATTTTCCAAAAAAAAAATTTAATTTCTAAGGTACTCCAGAGACTTCCTAAGAATTCCAATGATTTCTAAAGAATTATTATTATTTACAAAGAAATGTAATGATTTTTAATCATTCAATGATTTTAAATCATAAATCTATTGATTTCTAAGGAATTTCAGTGATTTCTAAAGAATTTCAGACAATTCGAACAAACTGCATTGATTTCCAAGGAATTCTAGGATTTTGCAAAAAAATTAGTAATTTCCAAGGCATTCCAGAGATTTCTTAAAAATTCGAGTGATTTCTAAAAAATTCCAAAGACTTCCAAAGAATTCCAAAAATTTCCAAAGTATTATTTTTTATTTTCAAAAAAATTTAATGATTTTTAATCATTCCAGTAATTTTCAATTATAATTCTATTGATTTCCATGGAATTTCAGTGATTTTTAAAGAATTCCAGGAAACTCCAGAGAATTCCAACAAACCACAGTGATTTCCAAGGAATTCCAGTATTACCCAAAAAAATTAGTAATTTCCAAACATTTCAGAGATTTCCTAAAAATTCTAGTGATTTCCAAGGAATTTTAATGATTTCCAGGAAATTTCAGTGGTTTCTAAAGAATTCCAGGGAATTCCAGAGAATTCCAACGAACTGCAGTGATTTCCAAGGAATTTCTAGAATTTTCAAATAATTCAGTAATTTCCAAAGCATTTCTGAAATTTCTTAGGAATTAAGGTGAGATCCAAAGAATGAGAATTATTATATAGTGTATTTTCATTCCAATGTTTTTCAATTATAATTCTAGTGATTTCCAAGGATTTCCAGAAAATTTCAAGGTATTTCAGTAATTTCCATGGAAATTTCAGTGGTTTCTAAAGAATTCTTGGAAATTCAAGAGAATTCCTACGAACTGCAGTGATTTCCAAGAAATTTTAATAATTTGCAAAAAACTCCAATCATTTCCAAGAAATCCAAGTAAATTCCAAAGGAGTCCAGAGCTTTCCAGGGAATTTCAAAAATTTTTGTGATTATTATAAAATACTCTTATTCAAGAGATTTCCAAAAAATTTCAATAATTTCTGAAAAAAGATCCATATTTCAGAGATTTCCAACGAATTCGATTTATTACTAATCAATAAATTCCAAAAAATTTAAAAGAAATGTCAACCATGTGCACACAATTTTTTTGGGATATTTTGCCCTTGGTTTGAAGTGCTCGAGAAATAGCTAGTAGGAACATTTTATTAATCAAAAATTCTCTATTTTCCTTCAAAAGTACGATAGAAATCCTTTGAAAGAACAAAGTTTAAGCTTTCTTAAAACGGCCGGTTACAGGCGATTTTCCCAACCCTTGTCATTGTCAAATCTCGGATTCCAGATTTCGAGTTCTGTAATTTTCGAGTTTGGTAACCATAGAGGGATGTTTTTAGCGACTTTAGAACTTGTCAAAATTTTATTATCTTTGTTTTATACGGGAGTGGGTTGTATAGGCCAACTACAAACAGTATTTCCTTAAAAAGGAAAAAAAATGTCAACAGGAACAAATATCAATTTGATTCCGGCGACCTACGTCTTAATATCTTCGGCAGGTTTGCGTTGATTTAACGAACTTCTAGTTATTTTAAATCTTTCTTTGTTCCGAGTTAAATTATCTGTTTTGATCAATTTCATGTACAAACTTTTCTGAAGTCTGATACCGGAGTGCAACGCAAGTGCAACAAAAAGGAAAACTTTGTGATTATTGATTACTTTCAGAGAAGACAAAAAATTTAAACTTTCCTGAAAACTTTTGAAGATATCGTGATCTGAATGAATTATATTACGAGTAACCACTCGCGATAAGAGAGGTCGCCACGCTTCACTTGGAAAATGTTTTCCAAACGTTCTGCGCTTGCCAGTTGAAAATTATTGAACCAACTTTGAAATAATACGAAACTTGTTTGAAAGTTTTATTAGAAACATTACTTTTATTATTTATGGAATTTGCGCTTTGTTGCGGTTTTCCCGCCGATGAAAAAATTTTTCATGAAAAAAAAAAGAAAATTTATTTTTCGAAAAAAAAAATTTTTAAATTAATCACTGGAAAATTTGCAATAAATTCAATGAGATAATACGGAGGTACCGGAGGGGATTAAAAGTTTTCCGCTGAACTACCAGTTGATAAAACTTGAATTTTCCTATATCAAAATAAAAACTAGGTAGTAGTTAAAAATTATAATGGAAACTGACGTAATCTACCTATTAAATTTAAAGAAATTATTCAAAAATAATATTATTTAAGATGAAAAAGAAAATATATGTGTGTAATATACTGGAAATTTCGTTTAATCTTATATTAGGTAGTACTTTATATCCATGAAGCTGTACATTTTCTATACATTTAAAATTATACCTATCAATTATATTTAATAATATATTGAAAGTTATTTTATTTTTGAATAAAATACAACATACGGTAGCTTTATCAGTTGAGGAGTTGAAGAAGCATGTCTGGGTCAAAGTTAACAAAACTGGAAATTTGCTTTTCTCTGAACCCAACTGGTAATTTGTTGTTTTATCTAATGAAGTTACTGTAATTGACCTAAAAATTATATTTTATCGACTTGGATGTAATTTAATAAAAGTAAGCGTTCCCTCGTAAGAAACTTTTAATCTAACATTAATGGGAAGTATTTTTTATCACTAAGTAGTAAAATATAAATTTAGAAAATAAATCAGTCTTCATGGCTAGTTTGTGTAAGGATTTAATTCATTTGAGACTCAATTTACTATAGAAACTTTATCTGCAGGATAAATTAGTCTTTGGAGAGATCACAACTTTAGTGATTGAAATTTTAAGCAACGTTCGTTTAAAAATTTATTATGGTTTACCAAGTTAATCGAATATTGTAATTTAATTTAAATATTCACTCAATTAGTTATAATTCGAAATGGATCTGCAAATTAAATAAAATTGATTTCGATTCGATCATTTTAAGTTTTAATTACAGAAAACTCTAATAATAGAATTTCCTTCATGTGTTAACAGAAATAGAAGTTTTCAATTTTTTTTATCATATAAAAGTAGAGCAGAATAATCAGGTCACATGAATATTAAAAAAAAATTACTTGTATGTATATGTATATTATATTTTTAAAGTAAATATCAATTTTTAATCTAAAATAATATGTACGTCGGTATATTACAATAAATAATTGATTGCTTATGATTGCATGTACACTTATACCAGATAGCAATTTTGTGTTATACTAAAAACCCATCTGCCTGCAAACAATGCAAAGTTCTTAAAAAACTAAAAATTTAGAAAATTACAAATTATGACGACATCCAAGATGTCGACTAGGCGATACGATGCTTCTTTTTATAACAAATTAAATTTTTTTGTTACAGGTGGATATTTCTTCTAGGAGAATCGAAAGTCTTAGTTTGCCATGCCCCATCTGAGAACTGCTCTACCAGAAGTATTAGATATGGCATTGGATGAACAACAAACTTTATTAAATTCTACAGGTAAGTAAGCACACTAAATGTGAATAGTTTGTTAGTTTAAAATTACCAACTCAAACAAGCCTCTTACATATTCCTCATGAATTAATTTTCATAACAGCACTGTGCACTTAATTATTTAATTTAAAGCCGTCCTCCCACGATAAGTAAAAGTTACTAGACAAAATCCATTACTTTGTTTAGATCTTTGAAAAGATCATTAAAGTCAGAATCTTAATTGTTTTAAGGGTCTTCCCATCCAGCAACGCAAATAAAACCTGACTACGGTACTAAATTAATTGTGCGGCCTGAAGGCCGCACTAATCGGTCATAACTACGAAGTTACGGTAATCCGTAACAGCAGAGGTGCATTTCGGATTTTAAATCTTCTGAATACCAACTTTCCTAGAACAAATTCCGCACTACAACTACGTACCGGGGGGTCTGGGGGGTATGGAATATTCTCCAGTACTACACGTCAATTACAAAATTTTTAATATATCAAACAGTTTTGCTTAAATCGCTTGTTTTAAGATATATTTTTTCAAAAACAAATATAGAATATAAATTAGGTTGAACTTAACCCGAACCTAACTTAAGTTCTTGCTTAGGCCTATAACTATTAGGTTATAACATGAGCCTGACCTGAATCTAACCTAGGTTAGGTTCAGTTTACATTCAGCTCAACCTAAGTTAGGTTCAAGTCTGGTTCATCCCCAACCTAGGTTAGGTTCAAGCTAGGTTCGGTCTAACCTAGGTGCAGCCTAACTTGAACCTAAACTAGGTTAGGCGGAACTTAACTAGAACCTAGCCCAGGTTAGGTTGAACTAGACTTTAACCTAACTTTTTTTGCAAACGCTGGAGAAGGGGAAAATGCTTTATGCATAGGTTCCCAAAGGCTAGAAGTGTGGGACTCAATTTAATGTTACCCACTAAAAACCCCTTTTCATGGATGTCTGGGCATCCGGGGTTCACTTTCGTATTACTGGTCCAGGTATCGTGCGTTTGTGTTTTTGTGTTAGGCATCTTGAACCTCTTCAGCCCTTTCGGGACTTTGCATTTCTCTTTCATCGGCTTTTTTGGCTGTCTTGTCGATCATTGATTCCAGTACGCTCCACCTCTCCTGATGCGTCTCGAGCATTTCTTCGACTAAACTATTGGGGTTTATTCTCTCCCATTGTCGTTTGCCGGGCAATATGTGATCAGGTGATAGCCCACTTCGCCGTACCCTCTGTCCATCCTGATCGATATTTCAGTTTGGTTCAACTTAACTTTTTTTTTGTTTTTTTTTTCGTGCATTGGGAAGGGGGAAATCCTCATGGACACCATTCGAGAGTGGTAGTGTTGGACTCATACCGACTAAAACCCCCTCCCATCAAGCTGACTGCAGGAGCGTGGTATCCGTCGTTAGATATTACTTCGCCGCTCCTGCAGATTTAACGCAATTAGGTCTTCTATCAGTTCTTCAGCCCTGTCGGGTCTTTTCTCATCGTAATATACATGTCTTTTTTGTTGCTTAGCCTTGTTGTTCTCTTTTTTCATCTTCTTCTTTGTTTTTTATGATCTTACCTATGATTTTTTCATTACATTATGATCTAACCTAGGTTTGGTTCGGGTTAGGTTCGGGTTAGGTTCAGGTTAGGTTTAGGTTAGGTTCAGGTTAGGTTCAGCCCAATCTAACTTAGGTTTAAGTTTGGTTCAGCCTAACCTAGGTTAGGTTTAGGTTAAGTTCGGCTTAACCTAAATTAGGTTCAGGTTCATCTAACCTAGGTTCGATTTGATTAAAAGCAATGGGAGTGTTTTGAGCCTGCCGCAAACTTTTTGGAAGGACATGGGGACTAAGGCCGAAAATGATCAATTCGTCATATACAGTAATAGTTAGGCCCATTGTTACATACGCATCGTTCGTATGATGGACAAAATCTAATGAAATCACGACGTAAAACAAGATGCAGAAACTACAAAGGCTAGCGTATCGGGCTATAACAAGGGATATGCGTACAACCCCGATTGTGGATATGGATGATCTGTTAGACATGCCACCTCTTTGCCTAAAGGTGAAGAGGAAAGCCCTACAAGCCGCAATAAAAATTGCCACAACTATCTAAGCTGCAATTACCTTGCAATTACATTGTGCGCCCATAAATCTCCTAAGAAACTGGCCAAGGGCTACAAAATTGCCTTAGGTTAGGTGCCAGGTCATGAGGGTAATGAATTAACTGACAAACTAGCTAGATAATAATAATAATAATAATAATAATAATAATGTCTTTATTCTCATGAATTGCTGCAATACATTGTACATATACAGATACTACGTTACACTGACTATTTCAGTTTACACAACCAGTACTAATAAAGAAAAACAATAGATGAATTATTAACTCAAATATAATAATTAATTAAATGGGCTTGTTTTTACGACGTTTCCAAGTACAATAATAGTCGTGAATAATATTATATGAGAAGATCAGGTTTGGAAGCCAAACCGGCTGGACCAAATGTATTCTGTGAGGGCACAAGGGGTTGGAAGTCTATAAATGGAAGGCAAAAACAAGAAAATATCTGGAACAATACACCAGGACAAGTACTGAACTGCAGAAGCTAAAAGGCTTCTTTATTTATCAAAGAATGAAGTCAGACTCATTACGGGGTTGCTCACCGGACACTGCCAGGTGAGATATCACCTCAAAAAGATTGAACTGGAGAACATTGACATAATGCAGACTATGCGAATCGGAAAAAATTGATTCGGCCGAACACATTCTCTGCAACCAAATTTCCTTAGATCGAGATAGGCAAAAATATTTGGGACAGGTACAAATGACAGCAAGGGAGATGAAAAATAATTTTCAGTTTTAGAAGGCTCCTGCAGCCCTAAGCACAAATACAAAAACCTAAGTTATGTTCAGGAGATTTAGATTAGATTATGTTAAATTGAGAATTAAGTTATATTTAAGTCTGAAGTGTCTAAACGAGAGGGGCTTTTTGACTTCTCAGATAAGAAACATCCACTTGTTAGAAATGAGGACCGTCCGGTTCTGTTGCCGGTGTAGACGTAAATATTTAGTATTTTTGTTAAAAATAATTAGTTAATTAACAAACCAGTAAATTTCATGGTTCATTTTATCATTTTTTTGTTCATAATTTAAAAGCCTTTTGCCATGGAGCTTAAATAAGTGGCTTAGAAAAACCACAACGACTGCCGAAGTCACGCAAACATTTAAAGTTACAGGTTGAAACTTTCAAAGCATTTCCACTGCTTTTCTCCAAAATAAAGCAATTTTATCCACTTGATCTTCTATCATCAATTTATTATTAATTTTATCAATTTCTTCCATTTCACATTACATAATAAATTCACGTTTTGAGCTTACGGTGTCAATGTATTTATTTTGTTAAGCCCCTCGAGATTTAAGATTTCTGATCCTCGGTAAATCTGATCTTGACGGTAACTGATTGAGTAGAAAAGCAGAAAGTTACATCGTTACATCATAACCTAGTTGATCATCAAAGTTTACAAATTTGAAAATGCAATGTAAACTTCTCGTCAAAATTTTATTAAAATAATTAATAATTCGCTTACAATAAATTTCAACATTTAAAAATAATTAAATTGAATTAGGATTTCCATCTAATAAATTATAAATTTAATTGAATAAAGCTAACATCAAATTTAATTACGCCAAAATTGCAACTAGCGTTAAGTATAATTTCAGTCAAATTTTACTTGTTCAAACTTCTAAAAATTTAATTGTAAAGTTGTATACTTTCCGGCAGTGCTCACGACGGCGACGGCGACGCTTCTTTTTTTTGATTAATTCAGACTCTTTAGATTGTATTCGTTTTAATCAATTTGTATTCGACTCCGTTTGGTTCATATTTTATAAGTTGAGTGCCTTGATGCTCTTATATCGATTATCCTGTCTTCAAATTTTCACACTTGTTTTTCATTATAAAGAGAAAATGTGAATCTACATTTCAAATTTTATTTTGAAAGCTTTTTTATTTGCATAAATATGTATCGATCCTTTATTTATTTTTCAGGTGGACGTTCTCAGTTATCAGTTACCATAGTGGAAGCTGGAACCACCCCACAGCCCAGTCCTCTCTCCGAACGCAGCACTCAACATTTGTTAGAAACACCTCTGGACTCAGGTGCGTTGATTGATCCAGCTTATTATACGAAGCTTCGTGGTGACGTGATTGTATTTTTCCAAAATTAAATCAACACATTTCCAGTCATAAAAGTAACTTGTGGGGTGGATAATTCAGTCCTGAATTTCGAGTAAACAAATTGAAATCATTGTATGTTTGATTATACCTCGCCCATCATAACATCATAATAATTGAAAGTGATTGGCAATATTTCTTATTTTATATGGGTACCCTTTTCGAATCAAATCGATTCTTGTCATTACATTTCAACCACTTATGCCTTTTCCGGATTTTTCCTGAAAGGTGAAATATAGGTTTGCCCTCTCTGCTGATATATTTCAAGTATTTGTAACTGCAACTGAATGGAAAACTGCCTGGCACAAAAAATATGTGAAAATGGTCAGATTTACGTAATTGTATTGAAAAAATCCATACATCAATTATGGCTACGATAAATAAAGTTGATGTACTTAAATTCCCATATAATCAGTAAATTGTAACAATCCATGCATGCTTTCTATTCCAGTTCTCATTATATATAATCGATTATTATTAGTTGGAATTGCCATTATCGTTGCCCATTAAATAATGCAGGTCAGGGTGAATAAAATTAAGATCAACGAAAAACTTGAATAATTTAACTCAGTCTTACAAAAAAGATCTTCTGATTGAGAAAACAAGGAACGTTAACACGACCAAGAGAGAGAGGAGTAATCCTAATCCTGCAATGAAACTTTCAGCATAAAGGCGCAGCACCAAGAGGTTGTTGAAATCTAAAATCTAAGATGTACATTTGTTGTTTTAATAATATCAAAATGAAATTTAAAATCAATTTCCACCGGCAATGCTGATTAAACTGTTTGGACAGGCATTTCGTGATCGATCAAATTGTATTTATTATTTACAGTTTACAGTAATTAAAATGTCCGTTTTACTCAATATCTGTAAAAGTACTACATTCGTTTAATTATTTAAACAAATAAATCACTTAACTCGAGTGCTTAGTTCCAGAAAATCAAACTCTTAATGCCACATCATTATTAATTGAAAGTCCGCCAAAATGGGGAGCAGCAGCCAGATACGCCACGAGGGAGCATCGCAAAATAGCTGGACGTGCCACATTTCAAGGACAAGTTTACAATTTTTTAGAACGACCTGATAGTTGGAAATGTTTCGTTTATCACATGGTCGTGTAAGTACATACGATTTATTTAATTGCATGGTCTCATACATTTGATTCTTAAAAATCGCCATCTTAGAAAAAGTTAAAACTAAATTTTCTCTTCGATTTGCCTAAAATTTGCTGTAAAATTAGTTATCCATTCCAATAATATGCAGAAAAAATCTTAGTAGATTTGGCCCACTATTTCGCCTCTCAGGAGCATTTGAAGTTTTCAAAACCATGTGGCTTTCGTACGAAATAAAAATAGAACAGAGCTTTGCACCAAAATTTTGTAAACAGCAATATCGGAAGAGCTTTATTTCGTCGTAGACACAAACAATTACTTTAGTGTTATTACGATTTAATTACCATTAAAATTGGTGTTTATGTAATTTTCCAGACGTGCCATCAAATGCGAGACTATTGAATTAAGATTAATTTTCCTGTCAGTTTTGTTATAAAACATAAGAATTAATTAAATGGTGCGAGGATTAAATTGCAACATAGAACATACAAATATTTAATATAAAAGAAATAGTACGCAGTAAAAGCTTTTAAAAAATTAAGGTTTAGTATCCACCGCAATGTAATTTTTACACCAAATATAACCGAACAATTAGAGCTTTATATTTCATCATAATAGAAAAACTCTCTTTGTTCCAGTTGAAAGGAACACTATTTGATACTTTGTCTAATTGGAAAAAGTTATTAAATTGTAATCATCGCTTGATAAATTAATAAATTAATTTTACCTAACACAATTCGACAAAACCAACTATTAATTCGAATATTTTCAAGTTTAAAATCTTGAATATAAAATTTTGGATGGACTAATTCAACGCAAAAGTTATTTTGTGCTTTCAGGATAATTACACTTTTCTTTCAGTTTTGATTTCAAAAGTTTTCAAGAAAAACAAAAAATATTAACTTGAATTTTATATAAATATCTCAAAAACCATTGAATTTAGACAATACATGGTTAGAATCTAGTTCGTATATAAATTTACTCTATTTAAAAAATCACCGTACCATTTAGGCAAAAAGATCACCTTCACTATAATTCAAATTTAAACAAAAATTTCAAGCTGCACCTTGGCTTCCGGAACACCCTGTATATTTTTGAATTTCGTTTGTTTGTAAGTTTGCAATCTGTAACAGCCGCCTGAAGTTTTAAATAGGGATATTTTTTTAGGGCAGATCAATTTATTTTTTTTAGAATAAAATACTAATTAATAACAGGTTATGAGCCCAGGTTAACCATATGTTAAAATTAACACAATATGGTCATCTGTAAAAATTGTACCGTAAATACAGCCATGTTTTTACGCAAAATATTCACCACAGAGAGGTCAGATAAGTTCAAGGTTATTCCTCTGCATATTCTGTTCAGTCCAGATGAAAAACTTTGGATGTAGACCAACAATTGGTATTAATTGAGAGGTAAATGAGTCGTAATATGTTTAATTAGTTGTTAAAACTTCTAAAGTTGGTTGTAAAAATTCATTGCGTTCAGTTCAGCTGAAAGAATTTAAGTCCCAAAACTAAAAATTTTATTCATAGTGAACACCAGACCTCCCGGTTGCTCGCAAACAAAAGTTTGGAAAATTAATAAAATATTTTTTTTTAAACTCAGTAATTTTAGATTGAACTTTTATTTTTTAAAGCGTATTCAAAAAATCGGCTAATCACAATCTAACCTAAGTAATATACACAGATCTGTTTTAAATTGAGACATACAAATCTCTCTTTTTAAGCTATTTATCTTTAAGAAACCGAGGGAATAAGCCGTAAAGTGACCCCAAAAATAAAAAAAAATTTTAATGAAATTATGATAGTTGAGAGCGTAAACTACAAAATGAAAACATTAAATTTTAGCCAAATTACACTCGAAAATGTGCAAACTCAAAAATTGCGGGTCTTGAAAGACGCAGATCTTTGTTTTAAAGTTAAATTCGGCTATAATTAACGAAGTATAATTTAGTAAATGATATTAACATCTGCATGACTAGAAGTCAACTGTGGCTGGCTTCGCTCACTAAAACTTATTTACGTAACACGCGCGTACCGTCATCAGATTGAGCTATTCATAAGCTTTTATGTGAAAAATCGAAATTTAAAATTCGATTATTTTGGAAATTAAAGATAAAAATAGGAGTTAGTGATTTTTTCCATCAAATAATAATTCGAGTGTTTTAATAATTTATTCTACGCTCTTTCCTGACTAGGAATACATTCAGACTTTTAATATAAATATTCAACAGGTATTAATTCGACTTTCAGTTTGTTTACCTGAATGTTGAATACTTTCTTTGTCTATATTTTAATAAGCTTTTTTAAATTGCTTTAAAATATAATTTTTTCAGAAAACATAGGGGGGGGGGGGGTAAATATTACCTTGAACGCCACCTTCTGCCGAAACCTTGTATCACGACTAGTCTTAACACCTGTAAACTCACCTGGATGATAATAAATAATTCAAAGATGCGTTCATCGGATTTATTAAAAAATCGCAAGACGATGATAAATTAAAATTGTAATCAAACTTTAATTAAAAGTACGGTTATGACGCACACGTTTGTATGTCAACATTGCGATAATAAAATAATATGTGTTATCAAGTAGTTTATCGAACCTATTGTTTGGAATGCAATTAAGGTACATGTCAACTGGCGTGAGCGGATTAACGAGAAATAAAAATTTTGATTTGACGCCCAGGAAGATTAAAGCTTCTGAAAGCTTTGGAGAAAGATTCAGCTATGACTGACTTACGTTTTGTATTATTTTATGTTTTAATTACCTATCAAATTAATAAATAATATGTCAGTTAAATACAAACATCCGATGTAACGAGTGGAGCAATTGTATTACCTAATAACGCTTGCCATGTTCCCGTTTGCTAAAGCTGTAGCTAAGGTGTGTTCAAAATTAATTAAGCAAACAGTCAGAAAATACATCAAAAGGAAATTATGCTAGCATAATCATAAAATCGTTATTGAACAATTTAACTAAATAATTTTCTAATTATAAATAATCGTAAATGGAATTAATTTATCGTTGAAATTAAACGTTAAGGATTTTTCAGTTTGGGTAATCATGGAAAATTCTAAGGAAATTCATACCAGCATATATGCCAAATATTTTAATACAATCTTAGCGGAAATTGTACCATAAAATAATATCCATTTAAGTAACATTTCGAACACAAAGCGAATACATAAATCACACAGGATCTTGAATTAAGACTTCTATTATTATTGTTTCGTAACGGGTGGCATTTTGAGGCAAATAAATTTCAATAAACATAAATATCTAAAATTGTTGTCTGTTGAGACAATAAGATCTTTTCCTAACATCAATGTGCGTACATTTACCTCTCCAAATCGATTCGTTTGCGTATTATGCTGGATTACTCCACAGCGAATTTAATTAGATTAATACTGCAAGTAATTGCTGTAAATTTACATGCACAGCGTAATGCTTATTCAGCGTAACGGCTAACCTATGCTGACATCAGAAGTGATTTACGAAATCTTGTCGACGAACCGTTTTATTGTTAATCTCCAATGCAATGTGTCGATTAATAAAAAACAGATAAATACAAAAATAAAAGCTCTTTGATGTATTAAAAAATTATTTTTTGAATTAGCCATGGATTTGCCGTTTAAGCTTGCAGATCCTTCGATTAATTTTTTATAAGTTGGTATTATGTATTTTTACAGCAATTCCAATTATCGGGATTATTTTATATTTTACGAAACCGAACATAAGTTTACAGTAGTTGATTAGACGTTTATTCATGATTATTTGGATATTCTCCTCCAGCAGGAGTATTCCCGTCAAAGCAGACTACAAAACACTCTAATATCCAAATCTACCACTGCAATACGTGACGTTATTTCGTTATATATTGCATAATATAATAATATGTTAGTGGAACCAACCGTCAGAATTAAGACCTAGGTTAACACTCACCAATTACTAAAACCGCAAGAACATAATTTAAGATTCTGTAATGGGAAAAAAAGACTTTGTTTTTCAAAATATAAGTATGCCCAAAAACTGCCAGCTGTTAATTTGCGATTCCTTATACCAAAAGCATAACAAGAATATTATTTAAATTGAAAATTTGCGTAATAATAGACGATTTTTCTTTAAAAATATATCTGTAAATAACAAAGCATTTAATTAAAATGGAAAATTCAAAGCACGAAAGATCGCATTTTTTTGAATGGAGGTATCGGAAGATTTCAATGGCGATGGCATGGAAGTAAATAATGCTAATGCGAAACAAAAAATAAATAAATCAAAAACCGTTGTTTATTAAATGCTGGCTATAAATATGTTGGCAAGTACACACTCAATAAAATTGTCGGTACTTACTTACTGAAAAGTATTAATCATAAATTGTCATAAAACATGACATTCAAATTTCATGTCGATTTCTATCTACCTGCAAGTTGAGTATTAAAAATTGTTGCTTTTCGTGAATTGAAGTAATTTTATAAATTAATAAGTTTGACGATCCCTTGTTTGTTCCTATCACAAATACAGCATCAACTTAGATAAGGTTAAATGCTTGACATCGTAGTGCTACCATACATATCTAATTATCAACAAAGATATAAATACGGAATGATCTTGCCCTTGTACACAGAGCAGGGGTTGTTCAACTGTGATTAGTTTAGTCATTAATCAAGCAGATTAGATCATGAAACTTGGTTACATAGTTAAAAATTCAATATCTACGTACGTCATTAGTAATCGTTACATTTCAGTAAGAATTGACACCTCCGAGCTCCATTATTTATTTTTCTTCAACAGTTTAATTTAAAAACAGATAAGTAGGCGGCCTATAGATACGGTCCTATAGACGCTGCATATTCTCAAGACGCTCCTTGAGGGTCTCCTCTGCCTCCTTCCCGAGACTACCACTACCTTGGTTTTGTCAGGTACGATCTGAAGGCCCCTGTTGGTCAACCATTCGTTTATACCAGCTATTGTCCAGTTAACCAGCAGAGGACATCGTCTTATAGCACCTTCCACAGGAGGGGGCTGAGTACCGATCTCTGTGAAACGCCGCTTGTCACTGGAATCGTGTGTTGCCAGAGCCTTTCTTCTACTTTGAATTTTCTATTTGTGAAGTCTTCCTCAGCTCGGCCATGTCGAGCTCCCATCTGGCGGAGTTAAAAGCGTTCCTAACATCAAGCGTGACTAGGACCACGAAACGCTTACTCCTTCATTCCCCTCCGAAACCCGTACTATCCATCCGCCAGGCGCTCGAACAGTTTGCCGATGTGGTCCTAGAGACAGATGGGCCTGTACGAGCTTGGGAGGTGTAGAGGCTTGTGGCCTTTTCTCAATAGTACCAGTTTCGCCGTCTTCCAGCTTGATGAATAGGTACCCTCCACCAGACACTGATTACATACCCCCAGGAGGACTTCTGGACGTTCCTCCGCCAAGGCGCGCACTACTGCTGCCGGCACTCCATCTGTTCCCCGGGGTCTTGTTTGTTTGCAGTCTTTCTGCCGCATTAAATAATTTCTTCTCGTCTAGTGGTGGGACCTCGCCAAGCGTTGGCCCGTCCGTGTAAAGCAGTTTTGGGTGTTCGGAGAATAGGGCATTGATGATGGCCTTGAGGCTGGTCTCCGTTAATCCCGGGATCACCATTCTTTTTTGGTGACTATGCGGTAGGCACTTCCCCTCCCAGACGACTGCGTTGACCTCTTCTATGAGTTGGTTCCAGTACTTTTTTTGACTATCACTTATTGCGTTTTTGAGATTTAACCTGCATTGCGCCAGTGCCAATCTGGATTCCTCCCGTTGTTCTTGATGAGTTGTTTTGCGCAATCTTGTGTATGTTCTTCTGGCTTTCACGTAGGTTTTCTGGCCAGGGCTACTCTTCATTCTACCAGTGCATCTCCCTTCTCGGGGCGGTGCCCCTCTTAGGCATCACCGCGTTTCACTCGATAATGTAGGAACTCGAACGAATGAAACGCGCTCTCTCCCCACCTAAATTCGGTTGCTATGACCCAGGTAGCGCACACGTACCGGCATTTGAATGGTTTTCTAAAGCTAACATGCAGGTAAACTTGGAAAATAGTTGATTTTAAAAATTAAATTATGAAGTACCGGTAGGGCCCATTTAATTCATCCTCACCTCATAAGAGAGCTAAAATTGAGCTCTTTCAGAATATTCATTGAGTTTTTTTTCTACTTTGAATACTACCTTTAGCCAATCAAATTCTTAGGTTGGAAAGTCATCACTTCCTGGCCGATTGGAACTATAAAATGTTGATTGTAGGTTATAAAATTGATAATTTTGGAAAATATTAAAATATGCCATCCCCCCCCTCCCCGGTGGATACTGCTACTGAAGATATAAATATTTTGTTTAAATTAATCAATTGTTTAAGAAGAAATTTTGATTTACAACAATAAATTCTTAAATATTTCCAAGGAATTCCAATTATCTGCATGAAGAAAAATTTGATTTTCTCTTTCTGAAATTCAACTGCCTTTTTTTTAATAAAACAACACGCTTCTGTCATAAACTGTTATCCAGACTGATGGAAATATGATTAAAAAGTAGCATTTCGTCTCAATTGACAGAGAATTGTTTACATTTTCACTTCACACTAAGATGATACGAATATACAGAGTGTTTCCATTACCAAAGCATACAATTTTGCTAAAAGCCAACCTTTGGGAAATTTTTCATACCTCTCGACAACAAAATTTGCTGTTAATGCTTTGGTGCTGTTTTAAAGAACGTTTAATTATCTGCTAGCTAGATTATAATACTTTACAGTCTAAAATAAATGACTTTTGAGTTGTAGATTAAATTAAGTTAAAAATGTAATATTTTAATATTCTGGATGCTTTCAGCTGCAATGTAGAACATGGACTTTTCAAACAATTTTCTCAACAGTGCACCAAGTTTGTTAGTCTTTTAAAAGTTTCATGTAAACAATAACAAGCAGGACAAATTTGTGAAAATATTGAAACGAGATGTAAAAATATTGGCTCTTTTTTGTTTTCAGCGTCTTAGCTTGAAAGCTATTAAACATTGGCCAAGTTTTTATGTTTAACTGCCGGCTTAAGAAAATAATCTTAAAATTGCATTAGACGGCGTTACGTGAAAAAACTCTAAGGTAAACGGAAACGGAAAAGCGTGCTTTTATTGATTCGACCAATCAAACTGGAATTCTATTTCCGCTTTGTCCTATTGCATATATGTAAATAATCGACTGACAAATTGTTTATTCACCCTTGATTAACAAAATACCACAATTGTTATTGCAGAATTTCAAACGGTGGGGTTAGATCGATGGCGACGTCGCCGTCGAAGTACTTCGAATCTGCGCGCCGCAACCAACAGTTGGTTCCCGGTTGTAATTCGAACGTTACGCGTCCCCGTTCATTTAAAACATTTGTTCTTGACATTAGTGTTAACTGGCGTAGTATTTTACTTTGAATTTTCCGACGCGATTCCTCATAGAACTTTTCCGGACCCACTTTTGAAAATGAGTGCAAGTGATAAGTTTTCAAAAATATTTTTGTTTATCGTGCAACGTGTTGTTGAATGTGTACATGCGTTACGTTTGTTGTAAACCAACTTCCACAATGACCACAACAATCGCAATAATTCCGGTCCCTTAATTTTCAGTTGGTTTAATTTTCAGTGTGATAATTTTTTGTGCGCCAACGACGACCAACTAACTAAAAGAAGTTTTCAAATCTGAAGAAAGCTATCGACAATCAGGTTTAATTTAAAAAATGCGAATAACCGGAGTTTAATATCGCACCTAGAAATATGAAAAGGTTTTCTTCTTAATCAGTGTAAAAAGGTAATCAATCATCGCAACACAGTTGAGCTCTACGAAAATTATTACGCTAAAGCCAGACAAATACCAAATTTTTCTGTCGGAGGAATTTATTCTTTGTTCCCTATCACGAAATATGAGTGACAAAAGAGGAAAAAATTCTAGTCAAATTCTATTTCACGTAATTTCCACTTTTGTTGTTATCGCGTTTCATGTGGTTTATTGATTTAAGCTGTCCATCCAGAATACTGTTTTATTTACGATATTTAAGGACAAAATTATAATTTACTTTTTATATCGATTAGCCCGTTAAACGGTATTTAGAAAATTTTCTCATGACAGAAATTTTGAAACTTGAGACAGTTGGAAAATTTCAAGTTTCCATTACATTTTCGTAATTATTACGAGTGCAGCTGAATTTTCATGACAATTATCTGCAATTACGCAAATAACTTTAACAAGTCTAAGTTTTGAAAGCAAGTTTATTATTAATACCATATGCCATCCGGCTCGAAGGACCAAATGCAAAAACAGAGAACATAACAACCGGTAGCCGAGTGGTTAGCTCTTTGGACTGGTGGAAATTCATCTCCAGTTTCAATTTAAGCTTATTTTTCTGTTATTCCTTCAGTTTAATAAATTAAATTCTTGAATTGCATGTAATCTAAAAAGTCTACCGAGTGTCTGTCTCTAAAGTCTCTTGTCGCAAAACTCGAATAGCATCTGTTCGTGTCTCCCAGTTGGAGTAGCTTTGATCATTTTTACCCTTTCGCGAAAAACTCTAATTCAGACACAGCGCAAAAACACTTTAAAGAATAAATTTTATTGTGCTTGATCTCTTTGACAATTCGTTGGAAATAGTTTGCTACCTGTTGCAGATGTTAACTTATACGGCCGCAAAATTTCGACAAGGGTCACATATTTCTTGACTTAGCATAACAAACTTTTCGATTAATATTCCATTAGAAGAGGATCACCATTAATTATTAACTCTCAAGTTTCTTGGCCTATTAGCTCTGCACACATGAAATGCATGCATACATAATTAAGACGTTCCTTAATAGGAGTAGGCTGTGAACTTAACTCAAAAAGTGCGTAAATTAATTTATTGTAGAGATATGTCATAAGTGACCCCTATGATAAGATTAACGAGTTAGTCAAGATTAATTCTTTGAAAACTATTCATGTTGGAAGAAAAAATTAAAAATTACTTCTTTAGCAAAAATAACTTCCTACAAAATCGATTTCTTAATATTTTATGAAAAGTTCCGTCGTTATCAACTTATATAAATAAATTAGCGAGTCAATGTCATAGTTTTATTGCCTATAAAGAAAGAACGACAACAATTTTTTGAAGTATTTATAAATAAGAAATTAAAGAAATTTTTTCTAATGTTTTTTTTAATAATTAAATTTTGATATTTACAAAAATGTATTGTAAATATTACAAGCAATGAATTTATTATTTTTGGATTTTTAATTGGCAGTTTTTGTAAAAGATAATTTTATCGAATGACTTGAATTATTTTCTTACTTTTTATGTTTATTCAATTAAAATCATTAAAAATATTTAACTTTTTTTATAAAAATAAACAAGTAATTATCCCAAAAATTATTTTTGATTACACATTTGATGACTAGAATTCAAAATTGATTCAGAAAAACAAAAAACGGTAATCAAATTGGTCATCTGGGAACATGAGTTTTTGTCTGAGGGTCTGTGCACATTGCTTACTTTGACTTACTTAAATTTTTAGATTAGATTTTGATTAATTTTAACTGCACAAATGAATTTTTGTTAACTTTGCGGTTGCATCAGAACTTTGAACAGTATCCAAGTTGATATGGCAACCCTTCCGGTTATGAACGAAAATTTCAAATACAAATTTTGGACCAAATTTACTGAATTATCCAATAAATTGATTGTTTCCAATAGTTCAAGTGCAATTCTATGTTTCGCTGTTGGTTGTTACTTTTTATAACATGAAATCGCACAATGTTGCTGATAAGTGACAGCCATTTATTCATTATTAACAAATGAATTACGAAAAATTGAATTTCCCATTTTATTTTATTCGCATCTACCGAAGTAACACATGATTATTTTTAGAAACGTTACCTCAGCCTCATTTGAACAAATGGACCGCACACAACTAATTAAACTTCAGCACCAAAATTTCGCACGCCAATTTAAAGCTAACTTTTCCTGCCTATGAAGCATCTCTCCGAAATAGCAAACCGTAATTTTCCGGTAAACTTGATTTCATATTTAAAAAGTAAAAACTAAATGTTAACTGAAGGTTTTGTTGATAGCTTCTGACGTTCTCAAAGTAGACTTTATTTAATTTTCGTTGCTTAACTGGTAGCTTCTTCTGGACTGGATTGCTTTATTTGTTTCTCACAATAAAAACAAAAATTACCTCGATCCAACAAGATGAATTCTTTTATTTTCATTTTAAAGTACGGAAGCTCATCCGATAAAAATAAAACAACAGTTCTTCCAACTGGAAATTTCACCCTAAATCGACACCGATGGATTTGTGGTTTCAAAATTTTAAGGCAATACGACAGGTGCCAAGTGACCATTGTGTTTTCACATTTTGAGGAAAGCGTCGGGATTTTATTGCAGGAGAACGTTTTGATTAAAACTATCTATCTCGGTAATTTGCAGTGGAATTGAACTGGAAGCACCTCGGATGCATTAAGATTCTGAAGGTTAGCTCGATTGGAATCATAAATCCAGAAGTTTGTGTGTTTTCGACATGATTCGAATTAAATTGGATAAATTTACTTTTGTGCAAATTAACGTTCAATTTGGTCCTTAATTTCTTGATCGACAAGAACTTCGGACTTCACCATACCATCGAATGCTAGTATCGGCTTTCCTTATGGAAAAACAGCTTTTAGAAGGAAAGTGTTGAATGATAATAAAATTGACAGGAAGGAGTGTTCGTGGCAAAGTTCTATCGATTTTTATCACGAATTGGAATGTTTCGGGGGTTTATTTTTAATTTTCCATAACGTAAAGCCAGTCTCGGGAGAATGATTTTTCCCAGCGATAACAGTACGGAAAATTAATGTTATTTGAAATATCATGTTCGTTAATTATTTTGTATTCATTAACTACCTACTTATACCAAATTTACGACCTCGAACTAAATATCATTTTGCTTACTTCAGCTTGATTGAAAATAAGAAAATTCGTTAACTCGTTAAAATATTGAATTGGTGTAGGTAGATCGCATTAATTTTCCGACTTCTTATAATTGAAAAAGTGATTAATCGAATTAGTTTTTTTATACCGACCGATTTGGTTGGGTTGTACGAAATCGATTAACGATGAACCACTGAAAACTTAAAATTTTTTTAATCTTACTTCTTACGTCTCCGAATTTTTTTCGGTATGCAGCAAAAAATTTTCTGAGGGTACCTTTGATGTGACAGTGTGGGATCCACTTAAAACTTTTTAATATTTTTTTTTCACATAGTTAAAAATATTTTGAGGTATACACGTAATTTTATTAAATTTTTCATAAAATTTAGACTAAAAATTAATTATAAACTTTATGTATCGCCAGAGGGCACAAACGTAATTTGAAAATTCCGAAGAATTTCTTTTAGCCTGCAACTTTTTCAGATTTAAATTTACCATACAGGCTTCATTTTCAAACACTGCAAGAAACCTTTCATGTCGAATAAAAAGATTTCACAGAGTGAAGTTTTTTCTAAATTTGATGTTAACAAACTTTTAACATTTTCCATCATTATTCGTGCCTGGAAAATCATTTTTCAAATTTTCCGATATGCATGTAGGATAAAAGTAACTTTAAACGAACAAAAGCACTTGTTGAAATAATTATTATCACATTGTTTTTATATTTATGGTATCTAATTGTAATACGAATATGAATTATCGTAAAGTTATGATGTAGATTCTGTTTTCATACAAGTATAATATATTACACATTCAAAATTAACATGATAATTCATATCACGACAACGTAATAACTTGGCGTGTCATTAAATTCTCGACTGATTAAGCGATTAGTCATAGAAATATTAAAATGGAAAACCTTTCATAATTTAAAAAACCACCAATTGTGTTTAAGTTTTCGATTTTATTTTAAATTCTGGTTTATTTTTGCTCTTTTGGATGATCTTGTACCGGTTGTCGCCAGAATAATATTTTTATATCCTCCGGACAGGTAGATTATCTGTTAAAATATGAGGTTTTCTCGTTTTCAGGATGTAATAAACGTAAATTTAACGTAACGCGCCTTTATTAAACACACGTTAAATACACGTTATTTTAACGTGAATTTGTTTTTACGGTGTACAATGGTCATTTAAATTTTAAATATTATATTTAAAGTATTACATTTTGAGCATTGTGTCGGCCTGCAGAAAATCAAAAATCCGGTCTCCTCTCTAGGATTTATTGAGATAATTTTCTTTACCTAGCATTGAACTTCCGATTAAATTTTCAAATTAGCCTCTGTTTTTTAAGTTATGATCTTAAACAATAGATCCATTTTGTAAGACATTTCCTGGGGGGGGGGGGGTCGAGAGACAGTTAAAAATAAATTTAGAAATTTAACAACTGCTCGGAAAAAAATTCCTGTAGATATCAAAAATTTAATGCTTTTAAGAGCAGCCCGATAAAGCTTGGGCAGTTAAAAATGAGATATGAAAGGGCGACTACTTTAATAGCTACTGGAATGATAAAAATAACAAAAATCTTACAGAAAAGAACTTGGAAGCCTCGTAACCTTTTGGATGCTTCTCTGGAAGGACATAGTGGTTTCAGACTAATGTAACGGTTTGAAATTCGATCAGAATAACACGAAATATCAACATATAAATTGTGTATAAATATTTCACGGAAGCTGGGAAATCCTGGAACCTCTTAGACAGTTGAAAGGGAGATCAATTACAATAAGATGTGGAGTTTCGGGACTGCTATAATGGCTATTATCAAATTCTCGTGATGAAATACTATACAAATAATTTTTCGTTAAATATTGCAATGTCGGTTAGAATTTCAAAATCCATTTATTTTTTCTGTATATCAGTGAAAAATTTACATGAATAGAATAAGTAAAAACCTTAAATAATATAATAGTATTATATCGAAATACTACGTGAGGGTGAGGGTAAATTAAAGTACAATGTAATGTAAATAAATTTTCCTTGAAGCGACTGCTGTTACATAAAGTTGAAATATTATAAGGTTTAGTTAAGTTTTCATTACAGTTTACAATTTTCCAAAATATACTCGTACTCAAATATTAACACCCCATTACTTTGAAAATTAATTTCTAAGTGGATTTCAATAACAAATTTATTGACAAACCAGTTAGCAGTAGAAATTGAAAGTTTCCACCAAACAATTGAAATTTAGTTTTGGAAATCGTAAATCAGCAGCAATGCTCATTCGATTCAATCAAGTCTAAAACAGAGAAGGACAATATACTTTTTCAAAAAATGTCTACCCTGGCTTGGAGTTTTTGTTCATTTTCGTGATTTTACCTTGCATGGTTGTATTATTACCCGATGGCGTTTGGCTTATCTCTGGACGTATTTTTATTTTTACTTCCGTGGATTCTATTCTGAGATATAGCCAATATTTCCTCATTTCCATACAACACGGCGAATCCCACTAAATCTATTTCCAGCCCTTAATTATTCATATTTCCCACCAGGGCGGTTTCGAACTTTTTAAAACAGTATTTGATATTGCATGATCAAATTTATAATTTTCCGCTGGTTGTCAATATAATCTTCCAAAACACACAAATGGAAGCAATATATCTTCCAGTCAGAATTGGAAGAAAATTATATTTATTATACCGAAACGTAAATAATAATTTACCCACTCGCGTTAATATCTTGAAAATTAACCAATATCCAATAAAATAACATCATTAAAAAATCATGACATGAAAATTTAATTTTCTGGTACAACTACGTTACACTAACTTGTTACACCAACCACTTTTTACCATTTCATCGATAAACGCGTGTATTTGGTTTACTTTGCTTCAATCGGAATACTTTCTTATTAGGTCGTTTAAATTTTCATTCATTTTCCATCGATATTCCGTTAAAGCTGACCTAACCAAATGGATAATATGGTCACTTAGTGCATTAACCACTTTAATTTGAAAAATGTCACAATTAGTAAACACACGGAGAAGTTATAAAGTGCTATTTTAATAATTCACGTTATTGATTCACAGCTGGAAAACCAAATAAATTTTTATCATTTCGGAACTTATATTTATGAGGAATACAATGGGGTGGTTTATATATACTTTCAAGGTTTATCACAGTTATTATTTTAAGTTTTTTCGTTTACTTTCCTCGTACGTCGATTAATGCTAATAAAACGGCAGCTAAAGGGCTCAATTTATATCATATTAGTAAAATCGATTCTTAATATGATAATCACCAGGTACCGGCTACCCTAGAATTTTTAGCAACATTTTCCTCAACCTCTAATTATAATTTAAAAACGAGTACAGCTTATTTTCATTTGCATATTCATATATAAATTTAAATAAATTTTGATGGAACCAACTTTCCCGAGCAAAAGCAAGAGGCAATGCTAGCAGACGTTGAATTAGACGCTCATTTTCCCATCTTTCCATATTTTTTACGTTAATTCTACGTCATTTTGACGTTGCATTAACGTTTATTTTACGTGTTTTCTGAGTTTTCATTTAAAATTTACAATTATATTCGTTATTTAAGTCCATGAGGACATACATTGTCCCAGAAATTATGTCTTGTCAACGCTAACCCCCCCTCCCCCCAATACCCCGAAATTTGAATGAAGGTCCTTTTCGTTCCGACATTTTTGATCGCAACTTTGATGTTTACAAATTTTCGTAATTAAGCCCCTGTTTGATTTGAATATTTAAATTAAAACTCAAATTAATTCCAATCTCATATGAATATTAAATTAAAATTCCATTGTTACTGTAATCGCAATAGATTACGACATATCAAAAATGTTATGCAAATTTTCCATTAATTGGTAAATTCACCTGAGTTTAAATATCGTAAATAAGGCGGTAATTTCGAGCGCGTAATTCGAATTTGTTGTGGTATAATTTCAATAACCATGAAAAGGAAAGGCGGGCGAGTCGATGCGATTGCACTTCACCGTTAAAGTTATCAGTTTAGTTATTGTCGTTACGAGCTCAGCTGGTGTTTTTGCGAAATCGTTGCATAACGGTTTTTTTTTTTTTTAAATAGAGCAATTCAACTGTGGTGCATATTGTAATAAAGAAGACGTGTAGGATGTGTTGAATAAGTATGACGTTGAGAGAATGAATAAAGCGAGGCAGGCCTCGAGGCCTCAAAGCAAATGCTGTCATTTGCGATGTTAGGCGACATGAACCGGTCTGAGCAGGAAAATTTATACCGCACATCCAGGAAATTAAGCCTGGTACCAAGTGCTTGTGGTCACTCACAAGGGAATCTATTGGAAAGACGAACTTCTTGTTGTGCTAAAAGTTACGAGTGCGGTTCTCCTCAGCCCGTAAGTACCGACGATTTAGTTCTGAGTGTTCTCAAAAGTCCAATCAATCATGTTACTCCGGATGTTAATGAAGGTAACGCCGAACCGTCACCCGTTTCGGAAGACGAATTTTGTGTTAATACTCCTGAAGAAGACTCAAGGTAAATCATGGACAACTTTTTGTCTAACTTAAATTAATTATGTCGATTATAAGGTATAAAGTGGAAGGAAGTGACGACGAGCTAACAGAAAGTGAAACTACGGAAAGGTTGCCGTTTTTACAGAGGCTGAGGGCGCATCGAATGCCGAGGTTTTGCGAAGGTCACCACAAACGCGTTCCTACACCCTTAAAACACAAACAGAGATTTTTGCGAAGCAATAAATCTAAAGATGTCATTGCAGCGGAGGACGTAGTGGACGAGGAAGTAGAAGGCGAAGACGAAGTCGGGGATACCCCCAGAGGCGTCCCCGATCCTTACTATCCCATTTACCTTCCGATTGATCAAGCTTTCAAGGCGAAGTATGTGTTTCATCACAAAAAGGGAAAAACATGCCAGGAGAGAACTTACGTTTTTCTGGAACACCCAGGAGGATGGCTGTGTTTCATCTACCACTTTACAGTGTAAGTTTTTCCTATTTTACTTTTACTCGCGACATCTTTTATTGATTAACGACTAAATTCCAGGTAAAGTTATTAATAATGGTAGTTTTCTGTGAGGGCTATATTAAGGGTTTTAGTTTCAAGGTTGATTGAACACAAAAGAACATATTCACATTGCATGTTCCGCATTGAATCACACCGTGAATTACTAAAAATGCGCTCGTTAAACTTGTACTTGTAGCAAAGTGCTTGCTTCTTATAAAAGATTTATACAACAAATTCACAAAAGGGTACTAATGATCCAGTTTTTAATCGTTTATTTATACCAAATTTATTTTAATACTAATAACAAAATGTCGTGTCGCATTTCAATTATCATTTAGTGGGAAAAAATGTGTAAGCCAATCAATTTAATTAAATGTAATGCAAAAAATCTAAATTTAATCTTCATCGTTGCTCGTAACTTCAATGAACCTGCACGCCATCTTACGTTCGCGAGCAGAAACAATCATCGCGATTGCCACCTTAACTGCAGCTTTGAAACTTATGCTTTGATAGCTGTTATCGTACATTAATTATGTTTATGAACTTAATAAACATGATGTATTGTAAATTTATAATTAGTTAGATCGTCAGGGATGATAGATGAATTTTTAAAAGCTACACACAAATAAACTAACTTACGTTTTCCAGTATAGAAAATAACCGAGAAAATTTCTATTTGTTTACTTTTCAATTAACTTTTCCTTTTGTCAATCTTCCTTGAATAGTTGCTCCAATGCTTACAGATCGATAATGCAGAAGTTGTGTAGTCATTTCTTTTTATTTCAAAAATTACACCAGTTTGGTTAAAATCTGCTGAAAAATACTTCTTGGAGAACTGAAGAATATTTTTACTTTATATTATGGAAGACCGCTCAAGTGATTAATTAGACCCATAGGGGTTCAAAAAGCACACCCTGTTTGATCCAATATTCAAACTCGGTTACTTTTAGTTTTTATGGGAAAATCTGCATTATTTCAGTTTTTCAGATAAGAAATATCAGAAAATAACGTTACACTTCCAACTTTACTTCTGCTTTTTTATTTATGAATTATTTTATATTATCAGTACACCGAGCAAAGCGAAGGTTTCATCAGCACATAAATTATGGACGAAGCTATCAAAGGAAATTAAGTCGGGAACTTGGTGCGGAAAAGCTTAAAAATTTTCTTGTAATAACAACATCGTCGGAATAAATCCAAAAATTGGTGGTTTGCTCATTTATTCCCAATCGAGACTTCAATTTTTTTGCTGAAACCCTTTAAAATCAACAAAACACGACAGGAAGAACTTCTCAAAATTCCAGTTTGTTGTCGAGATTAAAAATGTGTTTGAAAACCTAATTGACATTATCATCACCCTTCGAATTTTAACTTTTCATTTTATTGTTGTCTATGAAATAATAAAATATACCGGGTGTTAACTTTTAGGTTTTCTTTCCATGAAAACATTATAATCCTGAATGGAACCGTTGGAGTTTTAATAGAACAATAAATTTATCGAATTCAGTACTGTCAATCACGAACAGTTTTGCACAATAATTATCTGATGCATAATTATGTGCAGAAGTAACTTCATTGTCCACTAAATTGTAGTTTAGCATAGGTACACTTTGTATACACCAATGAAAAACATAAATTGAAAATTAGCAGTAATTTCCAATTTCAATTTAATTGGCTTTTTGAAACATACAAGTTCGCATTTATGGTTTTTGATTATAAATTTAGAGATGATATTAAATCTCATAGCTTAAAATACGTTCAATCAATACCAATACTCTAGCGGTAAGCGAGGGCCGTGAGTTCATATCGGTTGAGTTCAGAAATTAATTGAAATCAAACGTAAATTTATTATATTTATAAAAAATATTACAATTATTTTATTCCGGTCAATTGGGCAGCCGAACTGTTCTAAACATCTTCCCAAAAACTTGATGTTTTTGTTGACACCGAGAATGCCCCCCCCCCCCCAGCAAATAGGGAGAGATCGCTACGCAGCCTGATAACAAATGGGAAGTTACAAGGAACTGGCGGGTCAGTGCGGCCTTTAGGCTGCACAACCAGGGCCATTCAGTTCCTAAACAATGTAAAAAAAATATAACTGGATTTCATCGGTTGGACTGAAAAGAATGTATAATCAATGATAAGAACAAGAAACCTTATATTGAAGATTAATTGAAATTTGTTCAGTTAATACTTTCGTCGATAACAAAAATTAATTCGAGATAACAACTACACTTATCTGCATTATATTACGAAGAATTAACCTTCGAATTTCTGGTTTTCGTATAAGGGCCAATTGCAGTAACGCCATTTAACACTGAAGCATAAGTGTAACAAATTCAAGTTGTATTTAGATATTTTTAGCAATTTTAACGATTTTTCAATTGAAAATGTTATTTTAATATTATCAAGGGTAAGTTTACTACGTAAATTTATTCAAAATTCATTCGAAACTGTTGTAGTGTCGCTAAAAATAAATAAATGGCATTGCTTTTTTGGTGGGCTAATTTAAAAAAACAACCTCGTTAAAAATAAACAAAATACAATTTTTACAATTCAAATTGAATTTGTAAAAAACTGTGGTTTGACCTCAAAAAAATTTTCAGCCAGTCATGTGAATGTGGAAAACGTTAATGCCATTTTAGTGTAACATTCAAACATTTTAATTTATTTATACAAATAAATTTTGAAATACAAATTTAAATTATTTATGCGGCTATCCCGGAACAAAAACATAAAAACGTTTTTTGTGCATTTACGCAAATGGAGAAGATTATTATTACAGTTTTTGTAAATATTAGTTGAATAAGCCTTTAAGTTTAAAGCATAAAAGTCGGTTTATTTTTACAAAAAATATTAACATTGGTTCATAAAGGAACAAGTGGGGTCCTGGAATTTTTTTGTGTTTTTCACGAAAATTGTTGCATTATTAAATTACAGTTTTGTGGTTAACACATTTTTAAATAGCTTCGTGGTGTGACGTCGGATAAATAAATATTTTATATAATTTTTTTATTATGACCTACACATTTTTATTAGGTCACATTTGATAGCCGAACTAAAATAATAAAAAAGTATCGATCTTTTTGCATAGCTGAGCTGCTAGAAAATGTCATGCTAGTTCAAACTTTCTTTGTGTGCTATAAATATCACCATTTATAAATGTACATATTAATACTTTAAACAATAACGATTTTGTAGGTTTCTTGCAATCCAAAGTTTTGCCAATTTCATCGCAGTGTTTTTGGTGAAATACAAAATTTAAAACATCATGTCGAAAATTGCTAATGTATTGTAAATTTGTAATTCCAACAAAATGCCGAATTTGACCCATGTTAAACTTTTTTTTTGCGGTCAATTCATAAAATAATCTGGGCAAACCTCATGCAAGCTTTAAAAATTTATGAATATACTCAAGCTTTCTCGCAGGATCGCTAGATTTCTTTAAACTGAAAATCAACAATTAAGAAATTATAATAAAAGACCCATTAGTTGGGGCACCAACTGCCCCATGGATGATAAAGTTTAACTCAATAAATAAAAAAATATATCTTAAAAGGCGTCAGGTCAGATAGAATGCAGAGGTATAATAAATCAAAGCAAGCAACAGCGACCTATAACTGAAAGCTTCAAGATAAAACAATTGCTGTACAAAATTGTAAATGAGTAATCCACTTGAAGGGTAAAATCTCACAATGCAAGCAAGAAATTTAATAATCTTGAAGAAATTAGTGAATTTCTCAAAAATCGACTACGGATACAATTAATCTATTGCAACCTCTGATTCTTAGAAAAACGAAATCAAATTCTGAACAAACGCCTGTTTAAATTAAATTTTTCCTCTTAAAATAAATTTTGATATTATCATTTAATTGTCTTGCCTGGAGGGCATTCCATACCTCCCAGACCCCCCAGTTAGGAGTCCTGTGATTTAATTAATTGGAAGTCCAAATGAGAGGAAAGTCACGGAGCAAATTATTTTACACTATATATCATTTTACGAGTTTTTTAACCTTTTGAAAGATATCCTCGGATTTCCTCCGGGATTGCATTAAGATTTCCTTTCGAAAATTCAGCCGATCCATTCCAAATTTGGTAAGATTTCTTGGAAATTCTTAAGATTTTCTAGGATTTGCTGAGATTTTTTTGGATTTCCTAAATTTCTTCGAATTTTTCCTTATAATAGTAAATTTTTTTACTGCTATTAAATCGTATTGCCTGGAGGGTATTCCATACCCCCCAGACCCCCCGGTTAGGGGGTCCGTAGTTTATTTGATTCTGTACTGAGCTTATCAGAAGCTTATTCCAACGGATACGGACTTCAAAATTTCAAAATTTTCTGCAAAACGTACGAATTTGATTGATTTTTGATTACCGGATTGATTTAATCGAATTTTTCCTTCGCGGTTTTTTTAATTAGATTAAAATGACAAATTTTGTTTCTTGTTAACTTAAATGAACCAATAGAGGGAACACCTGTTGAAATTAAAATTTTCCTTATAATAATTGATTTTGATATACTATTTAATTGTCTTGCCTGGAGGGTATTCCATACCCCCCAGACCCCCCGGTTTGGGGTTCCGTGATTTATTTGTTTCTGTACTGAGCTTAACAGAAGCTTATTCCAGCGGATACTGTAAAGCATAAACCATAATGTGAAATATGGTTTATTTCCTAAGATTTCATTGGATTTTCTAAGATTTCCTTTTACCAGCTTTTCCTCTATGATTGCTTCTGTTGAGGTGAGGATAAAAATAATCAGCCCAACGGTTATTTTACAATTTAATTTTGAAAATCGATTTAAAAAAAAAGTTTTACTTTAAAAAAAAACACATTAACATGACGGTACGTGTAGGCTACCTGGGTCTTAGCAATCCGAATTTAGATGGGGGAGAGAACATGTTCATTCTACTACATGCGGTTGCAGAGAAAACTTATCGAGTGCATTTTCGTTTCCAGTATGTTAATAATTCAAACGGTTCGGGGCTATTTTCTCAACCCTTGATATTGTCAAATCTCGAATCCCAGCTTTCGAGTTCTGTAATTTTCGAGTTCAGTAAGCCCAGGGGGATGCTTTTAACGAGTTCAGTGCTTGTCAAAACGGCCCGTAACGCCCGAGAGCACAATATAATGCAATAATTTAAGAATGTATTTTTGTTAATTTTGGAAAAACTACTGGATATTCCGTCCCCTCCTAAAATTTTCTGGGATTTCCTTGAAATTCATCAGGTTCCCCTTCACAAATACACCAGATTTCCACAGAGATGAAACTACAAAGAAATTGCATATGAAAGAATTTTCACAAATTATTTGAAAAACAACTCCAATTTAAAAATTTTAGTGACAAACTAAGAGAGTTTTTTCTAAATTCTGTTAATAGGAATGAAGAAGAATACGTAGATCTACTAAGCGGATACGGACTTCAAAATTTCAAAATTTTCTTCAAAGTGTTCGAATTTAATTGATTTTTGATTCGCGGATTGATTTAATCGAATTTTTCCTTCGCGGTTTTTTAATTTGATTAAAATGACAAATTTTCTTTCTTGTTAACTTAAAATGAACCAATAGAGGGAGTCTTACATAAAAAAAGAGAATCCAATTGTTCAAGTTGTGCAATCTACAAATCGCACCGATCCTTGACTTTATCATAAGGGGCCGTCCATTAATTACGTGAAGGTTCTGGGTGGGGGGGGGTTCAACAGGTTCCTTAGATTTTCCTTAGGTTCCTTAGAATTTAGATTTTTGATGATTTTGATGAAAATGGGGGGGGGGGGAGGTATCACAATCTTACGTACCCTTACGTGAGGGCTGTCAAAAATTACAAAAATCGTCCTTACGTAATTTTCGTAACCTTCGTAACATTGCATTTACTTAAATCAAACCGAACGGAATCTTTTTATTTTGGAAAATAGGCCAATTTTGTATTATAAATTTTGCAGTAAAAGTATCCTTTTTTTATAAACTGCCTTCATAGCACAAAATTAAAATATGTTAAAATGTATGTTTATATGCGGCTATAAAGCCGATTACGCATTGCATTAAATTTAATGATATAACCCTTCTATGTAAGATTTAATTAAACCCTCATTAATATAAATAGTTATAATCATACCAATTAATAAAAATCTGATTTAAATATAATTGCTGTGATGAATCTCCTTAAATGTAAATTAATTAAATGTAATCGCGATATTATGGGAACCAAAAAAAATAACCGCGAATTAAAAATTTGATTAAATTAAACCGCGAATCAAAATTTCGATCAATTAAATTCGGAAATTTTAAAAAAGTGAATCCGTATCTTCTCAGTAGATATACCTACCGACATTCTTCTTTATGAAGAAAATTTGACGCAAATGAAACTTGATAATCACAATATCATGAAGTTTTTGTTATAAGTTTATTTAAAAATAAAATATTTAGAAAAAGTTTAATTTGAAAATGAGTTATAAATTACATTTATTAATGTTGTAGGTACTGTAATAGAGATAAAGATCCCAAGTAGGGCATTCATAAAACAGTATTTATTTTTAGAATACCCTATATTTTGCTCGAAAAGTCTGTCTAAACAATTTTACTGCTTGTGCTAATAATACAAACCATTGTAGTTTATATTTAGCTTTTATTTTATTTTCAACTACTTTTATTTTGTCATATTATAACAATATTGTATAAAACAAGGAAAATTTTCAAACGGAAAATTTATCATTTTAATTTTAATTAAAATTTGAACAAATACATTGTTTCGATCATAATTTTTTCAAGTTTCTTGATGATGCTTGTCTGATGAAGACCTAAGAGCATTGAAACAATCGTCGCTAGGCAACAATTAAACTCGAATTCGCTTTCAGACGAAGAACAACTATCAAACTGGATAAGTTTGATTACCATTTCCCAATTAGCAAGTAATTATTGTCCTTTGAGACTTTGACCGGCTTACTACCTTTGCTAATTATTATTTGAATTAAATAATAATTTTCTAGAATACGAAATTCGCGTATAAAACCAGAGTTAAAAACACGTTTTGATTACGCCTCGGTGGTTTGCCATTGTCTT
Organism: Cantharis lateralis; assembly: GCA_963170105.1. Lineage (NCBI taxonomy): Eukaryota > Metazoa > Arthropoda > Insecta > Coleoptera > Cantharidae > Cantharis > Cantharis lateralis. The sequence goes on from OY720627.1 coordinate 4,559,808, forward strand.
TCAAAGGAAAACTATTCCACATGTAGAAATTTGCTTTGTTCAGTCACTGCCCACTGACGATTATCAAAAAGCATGAAAAAAAGGCTTTTCTATGTTGGGTTTTCTAGATATTTTCAGACCTACCCTAAATCATAACCTAATATTTCCACGAAAGTATCTTCATTTGCTGCCAAAATTTTAATATTTCTCCAGTTTTTGTTAAAATTTATTTTTGCTACGCATGCTACAATTACCACACCTTGGAAATTCTTCTTTTTTAGTTAATTTCTTTACTGACTGAGTTTATTCGAACTAAATAAGCTGCTGGTAGTATTTTTTGATTTTTTCCATTTTATTGCTGTTTTTGAATTAAAAGCTTTTGCTGGTAATGAGATTATGCCCGTTTGCACCACCTATACTTAAAATTTAAGCGCTCCTTAAGTCGGTAAGCGCCGCTTACTCCGTTTCACCATTGGTTAGAATAAGATTTAATGAAAACTTAAGTTTTAAGTACAACTAATTGGGAATTGGGAATATTTGTTGCTGTGACAAAATCTTTGTCGTCGCAACAAATAATTCTTTTTTGCATTATTCGACGTTCAGCTGTAATTCCGAAAGTATTGGTTGTACATGAAAGATATATGGGAGTAACTTTGTAGAGAATTTATTAGTTTCAATATAGTACATCACCATTTTGGCCATATAACAAAGATAAAGCGAGATTTTTCACCACTTCTTAGCAATTTTATCGCTCTCGCCTTACTTAGAGATAAAATAGTAAAAAAGCTATTGCGGTTTCCAATCTCCGGCTTTCTTATATTTTTCGGACGCAGATTTGCCGAGTTGGCAAACTTTACAACATTGTTTTGTACTTTCAAATGCACCTGGCCCTATTGACCCGGTGACCCTCACAGGCGAGGTAATACGGTGTTGACGTACGTACAATCTATTAACTTATTTATGATCTTTGTGGGCGCACTCAGACCCCACGTGAGTTACTCTAATAATAGTATATCCCCTATCCTGACTCTCATATTAGATCCTCGGTGAGAACATATGTATCCAATGTGTATGCCGGACAGTTCTCCTTCCATGGAGAGTTTTCTCCACCCAATAAAGTCGTGAACCATTACATTTGGAGATGAAACAAACTTCAAAAGGAATAGTTTTCCGGATCTTTAGAACCATGCCTGACAGTACACATCCATTATTAATAAATAAATCTACGTCTGTTGCGTTTCGGAATACTTTCCTACATCCCCTATAATAAACATGACAATCTTACGTGACTTCTGAACGTTATTTTCAATGAAAAACTAATTCACTAACGATACAGTTTTCTAAGGTAACATTAATCCGGGAATATTTCTTATTTTATGGATCACGTAGTTAATCTTCCAAAAAATTTATGATATCACGCCACGCATTGTGTCGAACTCATTCTTACGAATTTGATGGTTTATGCAAAAATTTAATTTACTGAAAATATGGGAGCACTAAACACGAAAATCGATGAGTCTCTTTTACAAATTAGATGCTTACCACAAATTTTAGTTCGAGCTGGCTTTTTGGCAGTATTTTATTTATTAATGGGGTTTTCCGTAAGGTGAAATAAATACTGAATTATAAAAAGCCACGGGTTAGTAATAAAATTGTGGTTTGGAAATCCTGCCTTTAATGCTTTCGTGAATTTATACTGTAAATTAATAAATAAAATACCAAGGAAAAGAGCTCAAGCCTTTTGGAGAACCAAAGTAAGGATTTTAATTCTCCATCGCCTGAAATTGGCTTATCTAATGTTCTTTTCATACATGAACAGCTTTTTATTTCTTTGATGGATTATATGACGCGAAGTTCTTTTATATTTTATTTTTCCCTAACAGACTGCTGATGCATTGACTTGTCAGAAAAAGTTTGGATGTTAAGTGTCTGAAGAATGAAAAACCCAGATTTTACGATCAAACTACGGAGTGAGATTGTTCACCTTGTGATGGAACATTTAGGACCTGTTTAGTGTCATCAGTAACTCCGACCGTGTTTTCATAAATAATGTAAAAGGAAAAATACTACAGACGTAAAATGGAAATCGACATAGCTATTTATTCTTTATGACCCTTTCACGTTGGATAGTTTGAATGTACGTTATTACACATAAAGTTTATTGCCCATACAAAACTATAACGAAATCGTTCAGTTTCAACAGACCATAATTTAAACCGATCCGAACCTGAAGGCTGGGAGTGATGACTTTTGGTAGTTAGCAGCCTCACTAACGAATTTTTTATAACAACAATAATTAAAATAAAAATGTGTGGCGGCCTTTTTTTGGGGGAAATTTGATTGGGTGTTCACTCCTTCTGAGCTTTGGGACTTAGAAAGCCTGATATATTGTAATATAATCGTACAGCATAATTACAGCTGGTTTAATCAAAATATTAATGCTTTTGATAAGTTGGCGTGCGCGATATTGCATTAAGTGGATTAATATGTAATAGCATAATTATACAACATAATATTTTTTATCGCTGTTTCTTATAATTTTATGTATATCTTGTTAATTATAATTTTAACAACCCCGAAAGCGTTTGTGCGTGTACAAATATTTCATTACGCTTGTTTACGAAGACGTCGCTAAGTTTTTAGACGTTTTTTTATTTTTTTATGAACTGTAAATTTAATTAAGTTTTTGTAACTTTCCCAAATGAAATTCCATTCCAACTGCAACAGTTGTATTATTTACTACGTGCAAACTGAAGTTGGCGAAACTTTCGATAAGCCTGTTATTTCTGGAATTTGAACTGAAAATTTTGTTCTTATCAAATAAAGTACCGTACGTAGTTCTAGTTTGACGGTGTTTCCATAAAACTTTCTAATTTATACACAAAAACGTTTCGTTATGCTAAAGCAGATAGTACAGCAAAGATTTGTATGAAAATGACAAAGCTAAAGTGGAAATGTTTTATTTATAACGTTGACAAACCTTTTTGCATTAAAAACCACAGCTAAGATTTTTCTTTTCATTCAGATTTATGTCGTTTTTTGTTTACAACAAAGTGTTAACTTCTTTGAGCGATGATGTGCGAGTGTCCTTTAATTTCGTGTTCCAAATTATAACCACTCTAATCTACAATTTTTACTAACAAAAAATATAGCTGATAGGTGGAACAGGTGGAATTGACGATTTAACGAATAAATTAAACCTAGTACCCAGTTGAAGACTTATTCCTTTGGTTATTTAATTCTAAGGGCTCCTTCACACAGAGCAGATGCTTTTAACTTTTGATACTTTTGATTTATTTACGGAATATTACTGCTGTCGTTGCATTAAATTGCCCTACTTTAATTTTTATTAACTTCCTGTTCCATTTTTATGTCTAATCATGTGTCGCCAGCACATTATTGCACTTGCTGCACGCTTGAAATATTTTTATGGTGATATGAGTTATTCTCACGCATTAATTCGCCACTTGAAAGTGTCAAGTATAGGTATTATTGCTAATAGCAAACATTGTGAGCAAAAATTCAATTTAATTCAGAGCCAAAAAAATTTAATTGGGTTGACCACAAATATAAAATGCTCGCAGCTGGAAAATTAATTATGAAAAATTGCGGTTCATTTGCGAAAATTGTTTAACGCAATAAATATTCTATGACATTAATAATGCAAATGGGCTGCAGAAGTTCATAAAATTAAGCATTGCGTGAATAAATACCTATTTATGCTTTGATTTTATATTTCATTGCTATATCGTGTGTAAAATTGATCGGAATATTACAAAACTTTTAATGTAACAGTAAATTATTCTAGAAATGAAAATCTGAACAAAGCTTCCAAACAATAATGAAGCTAATAATAATTATTATTATCAAGATTTAGATTTATAATAAATAATTTTTCTATTGTGAAAACTAAATGAGATTACACTGGGCGATTTCTTCCTTAATGAAATATTACACGAAGCGGTTGACAATAAAATAAAATTAGATTAATAGTTTTGAACATAGCAAGTTTCATCCGCCATAATTGGCGGCAGAAGCGTGGAGTCAGCAGCCTGTATTTGTGAATATTCTCAATTTGGAATAACCGAGTACTTTTAAAAACAATGAACTTTTATCCTGGCATGTTTGTGTAGTCACGAATGATCGAATATCACTTGCATGACATGTTTAAATATTTGTAGCGTTTATAGCGAAAATAAATAAATCTATCACACCTTTTGTTTGCAATATACAGGCATCTCAAACAGTGGAGTACGACGAGAGCACACATTGACAGATTTGTTTATCTTTTCACAAAATTGTCTTACAGTTTTTGTAAAGAAATTCGATCGCGTGAATTTATAAATGAGAAGGAGTAGTTCTCCAGATATAACTGGATTATTCAGGTTTCCAATTTAAGTGATAATATATAAGACGTTTGCGAGCTTACAAAGTTAAAGGTCATCATTTGTGGAGATAGGTCACGAAAGTTGTAATAATAATAAATGATAACGACCAACAGCATGGCAATATACGTATAAGTATTGGAGCTGTCGTGATAACAAATAATGGTTGTTAGAAAAGCTAAAGGCGTTTTATATATCCTTCCCTGAGGCTTCAAATTTTTACTACTAAGTATCTACGTAGTTTTCCATTTAAATTTTACAGCGCATTAGTACTAAAAGTTTCTTTTATCGCAGGAAACTTACCTGTTCTTCAAACTTGAATTTGAAAATTTACAAAAATTAAATTGTCAAAGATGTGTGGTTACGCACTTGATAGATTATATTACTATTTATAATGCCCCGCTCGGGCAGAGCGTCAAGAAGCCTGCATAAATAGAATTTTACTCCACAACCGATTGTGGTTTAATTTAATGAAGGGGAGAGTGTAACATCCCAGATGCAATTTGATTTTCGTAAAACAATTGGTATGGAAAAGAGCATGTTTGCTTAAAAATCGAATCCGCCCCGTTTCCCTCAGATGTTTTAGCGTTTCCCACCTCTGCTGTCAAAAATAATGCTACTGAAAATTTCTTAAAAAATAATCTCGTATTTTTATTATCCTTGCAAATTTCTGTAACGTTCATCAAATATTTAAATATTTTTTGCTTTTTAAAGCTTTCAATGAGATATCCCCTACACTACATTAAATTTCGTTTCTTCAATTTTTCATTTCAATTTTCATTTTCATTGCACAACTGAAAATCAAATACCATTTGCATCATGTTTTTTTCATGAATTCAGTTTTCCAGAGATTTAAATTGTGTACGGCGTATATTTTGTTTGTATTAAATTTTCTATATGCGCATTAAGTACGTGAAAAACTGTAGTATTTTCGTAACGAAGTTATTCAAATTTTTTATTTAATAAATTTTAAATTACTTCCTACTTGCTTTCTGTCTAATCATTTATTTAAGAAATCACATTCGATTTTAAAATTTTTATTGTGATTCGACGGCGACGTATGAAGTCATTTTCCGCTGAAAAATCGTTTCCAAATAAAATTACCCAACAATGAGTTATCGCTATTCTTTCCACTTTGTATATTTTCTGAATGACATCCCCAGCGGCATTTCACTTTTTACTCAAAAAAATTTAAATACTCCAAATAAACGACGTCTGCAGAGCATTAGCTTTGTGAAACGCACACCGCAAGGGAACGAACGTCGCGAATTTGTTAACAATAATTCCATAACTTGACGCCAGCCCATTGAAAACCTCAAGAAAAAATTGTTAAATTTGTTGTATAATATAACCCCCAAGCTTCCCAGGGATTTTCAATTTTTTTTTAAATTTTTAACTGGTGTTCGAACACGAATAAATTACCAAGTGTACATAAGTCGATTTCAATATCTTTTAATAACATTTGGTCACGTGCCTGTTTATTTTGAAGTGCCACTTTATGTTCATGCTTACGATAATAATTAGATTTTTATCTGAAATAAATTCGTTTTAATGTTATTGATTTTCTTGGAATGTTCAATTTACATAATTAAATTTTCCTAAAATTACCATTTTCTGTCGAAAAGAAGTACTGTAATCGCATTAAATTAATTAAGTAATGCTGTTCCGCCACTGTCCTGCCATCTTGTTGTATGTCAATTTGATATTTCGTTTAATATTTTGTATTATACATATTATATTGCTATGATCTACAAAATTATAAATTTAAATTACCCGGACGAACAGACGGACGGACGGACACGGAGCCAGACCATAAGGCTTTTCGCTATATACTGCGTAAAAAGCTTGATTATTCTACTTTATATGCATTTAATTGGTTTACAACACACATTGATACCTTCAATTATCAGATTTTAATTCAACCTGTCTCAGTAAAATCGCCCTTGGCATTTCCCATTAATTATACTTGAAATAGGAAAATTTTCTTGAAACTGAAGTTATTCGTTTAAGTCCTGTTTTCTAAACTAATTTTACAGAATGCTTAATTTTGTTCAAACTATATTGAACCGCTTTAAGTCACCACTGATGTTAATTAATAGCTTTTGAAATAAGGAACGTCGCTTTCACGTGGCATTGAAAACAAACAAAGTAGAACTTAGCTAGATAATTTAAAAATCGCATAATAAGAAAACCAATTTTTGTTTTGATGACGTCACACAATTAAAAACTTTTAAAGTGCTTTAACTTGCAATGTAAATGTCTCGTAGGGCTCAAGTATCTGTAGTCAGATATAGGTCAAGCTCACCTGCAGTTTTCTTTATTCCACCCTTTTAATTAAAAGTCGCTGTACAAATAAAGCCTGCTATTAAGGCACTTAGCTTTTTATTTATTCAAAAATCGCCCGTGGCGCTATCAGCTTCCATAGGTTACGTACGTTGTTGCCTAACCTATCCTTTCGTGGAGTGGTAGTTCGAGGTATACTTACCTCCTATAGGTGGAATATAGGAACCGTCTATTATATGTGATCGATTTGTAATAGCTTCAAACGTTAACCTATTGTACAAATTGTATTAACTATATGGATTTTGATACAAAGTTGTGTGTGGTATGCAACAGACTGCTTTCCTGTCATCATAGTTGAGAATTCACGTTAAACCATAGCCCTTCCCTTTGTGTGTGCTTGATCAACTGCAAAGCTAAATTTCCTCGCATGCTGTTTCTGCTTCGACACATTTCTCTGAGCAGATTACAACAAGAACTTCAAAAGTTAGCAGACAGAAAAGCTAAAAAGGCGAAACCAGGAATTACCATACAAATTCGCTATTTAGGTGTATAAATACTTTCAAACCAATCAATACCTAGCTCACGTTTCTGCGATTATCTGATCATGAAACTTTGACATGTAGCTCATCGATCAAATTTAATGAAATTAAATTTCCAATAGAAAAGTTAAGCAGGTTAATTAACTTTAAATATTTGAAAATTATTTTATTTGAAACTGCAACTTTTTAATGAAAGTAAAATGTTTGGAGAATCTCTTTGTCGCTCAGATTATAAATTAATATGTAAATGACATTATAAAATTTGCGCTGGTCGTCCACATTGATCAATGTTAATCTAAGAAAATTTAATTAGCACCTGCTAATTTTATTTTATAATGAATTTTAATAGTTACATTTTCTGTGTGCTTTTTATGCCACCTTTGAAGAGCCTTCAGGAAAATGCAAACTTTGCTGAAAACGTACAAGGTAGAGCAAATAGAATAAAAAATGTATGTTCGTTTCAAAATTTACAATAAAAATGGAAGTAAATACGAGTAGGTACTTTTTTTCTGTGTGAGCTGCAGTTATTTAAAAATGTGAATTGAAAGTGGAGCTTTCCTATTAATCAAAATACGAGGAAATTTTTCTGAGTATTTATTTTCCTGAACGTGTATTTTCTTTTTCGCTGAAAATCCATGAAAAAGAATTTGCTCTTCGAATTTTAAACACGGGATTCAATTAAATGTAACAAACCGAACAACTTGAATTCATTGCTAATTGCTTCCTTTGTGGTTACTTTAAGTCCTTGCTTACCTCATCCTTGTTTATCTAAACCAAATGATACTGAAATAATTCGAAAATTTATGTTTCGAATATGTTGGAACTTTGCACCGACAAAAAGAGAAAGAGATATAGAATTTACACGCCGTTTCGCCTTCGCCGTTTCGCCGTTGAAAATTTAGTATTTAGCATGCAAACACAATTTTTTTTTAAATATGCTTACACTCACAATAAATTCTTTTATGCTCTATAAACCAAAATTAATCTGTTCAAGCTCTTTATTGTATTAAATTTACCGCGAAACTAGAACCACAATTTTTAATTTTTTACTTAAAAATTAATAGATAAAACTAGAAAATAATATCTACTTTTTTATACATGTGTAATTAGTTTTAATAAATTTATTATTTATCTATTGGTGTATTTTTCTAAATTATTTTTCTTTTTCTTTCATTTTTTCAAATATTTTTTGAAAATTTACGCGCCGAAAAGCCTTTGCGCCGAACCGTTTTTGCGCCGAACTGTCTTCGCACCGAACCATCTTCGCGCCGAAACGTCCCATCCCGCTGTCCGTCGCCTATGGTTGCCAAACCACGTTTCTGCCACTATTTGGTGCTTAATCGACCAACTCGCGGGAAACACCAAACATTTCAAAACCCGAGTTCAACCAGCAGTTAGGGAGCATTTTTAAATTACATGGCTCCATTCAAGAGGGGGGAGGAGTTAGGTAGAATGCTATGCAGAGCTTTATGGGGGCAGGAGAGAGCTAAAGTTGAGCTACCTAATTTTCTTCATTTATTTTATTTAGCCCAATGAAAACAGTTTACAGAAGAATTAAGTGAAACCAAAACACAAAAACCTACGTTCTTTCCAAAGAAGAATAGGGGGGGGGGGGTATGGTAAATAATAAAATAAGCTCTGTTAGGTCACTTGCAGGAAAGGAGAAATTCACAAGAGGCAAAAATTATGATTACATTCTGCAACCAAATGTGCAGAAACTATAGAAAATCAGATCTCTTCATAACTTTCACATGTAATGTAAACTTTTTGGGCAGGACAACGTCTGCCGGGTCAGCTAGTTTTATATAATTTTTATAAATATATAATAAAACTAATTGTAATAACTTAAAACATAAATAAATCAATGTGGAATCCCATTGTCCAGGTTGTGCGGCCTGAAGGCCGCACTGGTGGTAACATTTTAGGTCGCTATAATTTAATTTTATCCAATTGAGTTATAAAGAGGGATATAAACTTTGTAAATATACTAATATTAAACATATGAAGAACTGAAAAATTTTGGGAAAAAATCAATAAAAGTATTACGATAATTTGATTGGTTTCTTTCAGAAGGATGCCCCGCCCATGATGTATCTTTATGTCTAATTTATTCGCTTGTTCAGCATTGCTAAAAACATGCCTGAATCCACCCCAATTCAAAAACTGCTGATATATAAATTGCTAGAATCCGTTTTTAAATTTTAAATTAATTTTTTATGTAAAAATGTGGATAAAATGAACTTAATCCAATTGTAATTAAATTTATGATATGTGAAAAATCGAATTATTTCCAGAACATCGAAAAACATTAAATTTCGGCAAAACATATTTTCAATAAAACGAATCTTTATGTTAATCTGGAGAGGAAGTCAATAATTAATGCCTTATCAAATTGGGATAGGTCAGATGATTATGGTTACAAATCCGCTGCTGAGACAAAATTAATTTTATATTTTAAATTTAAATGTTAATCAAATTTAGAATGTGTTTACACCCACAAACCATAATAGTAGTTTTAAACAATAGCTATTTGTGTATTAAGAGCGGAAAACAATCCTTTTACGAAATAAACTTGAGATTATAATTGAGAACTGGTCCGAGCAGGCTCGCCATTAACAATTTTCAGCTGTGAAAAGAAAATGCGCAAAATTGTGAAGTTTAAAAATTCCTTCGTTCAACCTCCAATTTGCATACAAAAATTACAAATAAATTTTAAAGAAGCACCTTTTATCTTGACTGATAAATTACAGAACTGTAAGTTAGGATTTTCCTGTGTTTGAAATAAGGTCACGCAAGAAATCTAATGAGTCACGAATTTGCAATTTTCTTTTAAATTAGCCATTGTTACATAACACATTTTTGCATGAAAATACTTAAATATTTAAATTTTTATCTCGTGCTGTCGGTTTTCAAGGCGTTTTTGTATAAGATGATATGCCATTAATTGTTGTGAATTTTATTTTGGATTCTTACATTTTCCGACGATTAAATCTGGCCTTGTCCTTTGCTTCTTTCGTGTCGAATATTTTAAAAACGAGTCGAGATTTCATGTCACACGAAATAAAAGCAGTTATAATTTTTAGGGCACCATTAAATGAATTAATTTGTGGTTTATGTTATCGGCAACTTTACTGCTAATTAGTGTTTTCATAAATTTTTTAACAATCTTGTAAATATTATCTTGAAGTGGCGAAGTTGATCATCACATTTAATTTACACTGGGCATGAACGTGACGCAACAGTTTTCCTTTTCCATATAATAAAAACTCAAGTTTTCTTGAAAATTTTCCGCATCACAAAAAGCAAATCTACAATCTGGCCGATGGCGTCACAGATTTCCACCCAACATTTAGCTTTATCATTTTTGACTTCCATATTTTAAATTTATGAAATTTTGCTTTTCTTTCAGTTCTCCTTATTTAGCATACTTGGACAATAACTTCTTTAAAGAAAAAAAAATAATTTTTCTCTCTTTACCTTATTTCTCCGTGTATTTAATTTAACTAGGACACCGCTATGTTGAGCTAGCTCAACCGCATTTTACGATCTTTATCGTAATTGCTTGCTTATCATTCTTATTCGTGTACCCTGGAATTAGAAAACCGTTACGTATTGTTTTGTATTGCAAAAATGAAAATTAATCGACTTTTCAGTTTTTTACCAAATTAAGTTCTTAAAATGCACTCGATACCGCTTCATTAATTTTTTCGAAAGATAACATAATAATTAAGTACCTAATTTTAACTAAAAATTTTTAATTTGACTTGTGATGAAAATTCCTCGTTATACTGGAGATATAATTAGACTCTTGACGATCATCACCCTCCCTAGTGTAAACGCAACTTTGTATTCGTAATTTTTCAATTTACGTTTTCTTTAAAATATTTTTTGCAAATTTGAAACTTCCTTTTGCTTATTTTATTGGCTTCGTCACAGCCGGCAGGATATTAGCCCGGTTATTAGGGCTTAGATTTCCTGATCGGTAGGTGTCGAGTTCGGATGTTAAAGGATTTATTCTCATTTTCTTGTTGTCCGGTATATAAATCACAATCAAATACAAAAAAGCAAGAAGTAAAATCTGGGTTCTTTATTTCGTACGGATTTGCATTAAATTGTTATACCGAATTTTACGAATATTAATAAAAAATTGTAAAGCTAACAAACAAAATTTATTGCACATTAAGCTGCTTCAATTAGTGGAATATTCTTCAAATGAACAGATATAGCTAATTAAAAAGAGGATTAAAAATATGCACTTATTATTATTTAATGATTTATTTTGTTATTAGCTAAAATCTGTTTATTTTTTAATTCCGCTTTATATAAACTGCGGACTAAAAGTTTTGCGAGAGCTATACTGTACTGGGATAATTAATAACTCCTTAGAGATTCTAAACATTTTAAACATTTGTTATTCAATTTTATAGCCATTACAAAATTTTGTACAAACTTTTCTATTTGTTATGAAGCTGAATTTTGTTATAGAAGTACTCGTGAAAGAGTAAATTTGCATGTGTTTTAACCTACATTACCAAATCAACAATTGAGGGTTTTATTCATGAGCCAGCAACTTTGTGGAAAACTTATCGGCTTAAAAAAGGAAATTGTCTTGATACTTTCTTTAAATTCTTTTATGAATTTTTTTATACAGTCATATTAGCATCTCAAAGTCATTTTGGCTTAAATAAATTATAAAGTTTTGAGTACTGTATAATCTAATATCCATCGAGCTTTCCCCTCCCCTGACGCGGGGACTTTAATCATTAAAATTCAAAAAATATAACTGAAATTACAATAAGTTCGTCTTTTAACGCTTTAGTTTTATTGAAATACAAGTAAAAACCGCTCCCGGTTCCAGACTCGTCCTGCGGGACTTCGTACTTGCTAAAAATACGATCAGAACACAATTTTTCTATTTCTAGAAGAGCAACAAACTAATCTAATCATTTTTGCATCACTGAAGGATCAACAAAGATCAAAGAAAAATTATTGAATTTATGAATTTGTTCACCAATACAATGAATTTGTTTGTATGCTATACTTTTTTATTTTTTTTTTCAAACTTACCTGTTGCGTTGTTTCCATGATGCCTTGCATTTTCCAGCATTTATTTTCATACTCTAATGAATCGTCTTCTTCTTTGTCAGCTCTTCAGTTCTCTCCTGAACCAATAGGTTATTTCTCTGTCGAGAAAGAATACCAGTAACTCTGTTTTAATAGTCAATGTTGGAAATCGTCAACTTAAGGGATTGAATTTCTGACCTCGGTGACATTGATTTGTCTTCGATTTCCGATACGGGGACTCGACCTGGACCGTGATGTTGTGGACCTCGGTGATGTCAAAGATTCGCCTTCCGGAGAAGGCAAATTCAAGCCTTCAAGCTTTGAGCTTGAATTTGCTCGGTAGGCCCCTAAGATTACCCTTAGGGTGCTGTCGTGTTGGGTGACGGCTGCGGGCTTCGCTGGAGTTGCTGCATCAATGATTTTTTGAAGGCGTCGGCGATCATATACCGTGGTTGGGTAGATGGTAATGCTCTTGTTGGTGGTTTCTATTCTGTTAAATTTGATTTTTTCGTCCTTGATTTTGGGGTTTGTTTCGACCCAGTTTGCAGAGTTTATTGTGATCGGGTGAATCGTGAGTGCAGCCATCTAGGGGGGTTCTCTGTAGGAATGGGGTTCTTGCGAGTTGGTTGCGTCCATGATTTCGATGTGAACCTGGCTGTTCTCCTCATTTGTACGGAATTTGTTCTTTGGTGGGCAGTTAGTTGCTTCAGGTGAGGGTGGTGCGCTGGGGGCCGCTTGGTGCCAGTTTGTGAGTGGTCCTGGGCGGATTTCTCGTTAATGGGTTTCGCGGGTGCGGGAAGAACTGTCTCGACAGGAGATGAGGTTCTTTCCGGACAGCTTTTCTCCCTCTGGACTTCTTTTTGCCTGCTTTAGGCATCGCTGGTTCTTCTTGGCTGGTCCGAGAGACCTCTAAGCTAAACCGATCCGGCCGCGTCAGCGATGGAACGAAAAAGCAGATAGTAGAATGAGGATCTGTGAAATTGGATAAATCGTCCAACCGGACAAATGACTAAGTAAACCAATAGGGGAGGGAAACCTGCAATTTAAATTTAGTCGGTAGGTATCTAGTTTGAAATTACCTACTCCCTGTTCAGGCTAAAAAAAAATAAAATAACTTTTAAAATAAAAAATGGTCTGCAGGTTTGAATGTACAAGTCGCGTAACTAAATTGTTTATCTACTATTAATATTGAAACTTTATTATTTTCTAGTATATAAAATAATCACTAATGAGGTAAAACACTCTCGAGGAGAAAAACTCACCGCACACTATTTAGTGCAACCTTTATAAAACCAATAAAATTTTAATGGCGTGATCAAAGTCATAAAATCTTCGTTTTCATGTTCAGAAATAATCGATTATTGTTTAATAATGCATGAAAATGAAACAATTCTTTTAACTCCATGAATTAATAATCAGAATTCGGATTTTAGAGAACGAAAATATATTACTTCAAGCTTTAATAAATTTTCAGCGCATAAAAATCCGGCTGCCGATATCAATATTTGTATTATTTTATGTTTGATATTGCTTGCGGTTGATGACAGGTAATTAAATAACCATTTTAATTAAATTAAATGATTAAGCGTATTGGTAATTATTAGATACAACAAACATTGGAAATGTGCTGTTAATGCATATTTCCGACACTTGAGGTAAAGTAAATACTTGATTTGAAACTACACTGCACATTAAAATTATATCAGCATTTATAAAGCGAAAAAAAAATTTCACAAATGAAATGCACTGTAAGTAAAATTTTCGCAAACGTTAAAGGCCACCGTATAAAAAACCTTTGGGAAAAACGCACCAACTCGCATTTATTTACCTCGACATCATTATCTTCATGTCAGACAAATACCTTAATGTTTATTTTTTGGAATATTAGTTTTTTGGGGTTCGCTTCAGGATAACGCTAAGTAAAGACTTCAAAAATAACTTTCTGATCGATTTTTAATATTTCATTCAGGAGATAGTCCTATTTATATTGTATACATTTATTAAATAAGATTAATCGATACAATATTCTATAGCATATGCAATATGGATGTATATAATTGTGGTTTTATTATAAATTTAATTGAAATAATTAGATTGAAACGTTGGGTTGCCACAAACATTTCTATTCTGCTAGCGAATAATTGAATATCTTTGTTACGGTTCGCCTTTTAATTGAATACCAATATCATTCAGTACTTATATTAAAAATTATTTAAAAGCATCAACGTCACTCCCAGAGCTGAAATACTGGGAGGTACGGATTTTTCATTTATCATATAATTAATTAAGAAAGTTTAGCTGAAAACCAAGAGAAACTACATAAAAGCTTTATGCATCAAAAAAAAACTCAATTAACATTTAGTGGGCTAGTTGACACTATGTTGCGAACCTACGACCTGACATATACCTGACCTTTATTTTTTGCAAAAAATGTAAACGGAAATATATAGAAAGTTGTCCGATCTGGGTGAGAGCTACTGTTAGTAGCATCTTCTCAGGCCGACATAACCAGGATTAAAATTATCCTGAAAAAATACATTGATAGTTCGAAAAACAAAAGTAGGTGAAGGTAGAAAATTCAAAAGGTCAAGTCTCATAATAATCAATATACATTCGTAGTTTGTGTAGTATTATAGAACTCGATACTGACCATATTATCAATATTTTAGAAGCAATCATCAATCATCTTTATAATCGGTTATTGAAAAGACATTAGAAGTTTTTGCGGTTTCAGAAAATATACAGTATTTCAGCACTAGGATGGGTGACCGTGCTGCGACCTCTTTAAGAACACAAAGAAAGCTGAACTAACCTAACTCTAGGCGCTGATGCAAATAAGCACTTAGCGCATAAAAACGTTAATATAACGTTAAAATTTTACTTGAATTAACGTGTTTTTAACGTGTTATGTTTGATGTAATTAAATGCGTAAGTTATATTTAATATACCTTTTGCATAAATAACCAATGATATTTCGGCAATATCACAAGTTTCTTTAACCGTACAACGTAGAAAATACGTTAATTCCACCGACATGTGCTTGTGGGATACCTACGAATAAATTATAAGCATTTTAATAATTACTCGCTTTTTAACGAAATGAATATGAATCGAAATCATATTTATTCCACTTAAAATAATCAATTTCAAAAGACTAAATATTGAAAATGTTGTTGGAAATTAGTAATTCATACGAAAATCACGATTACCCCTTTCGCTAATTGATCAAATGAATGTGTTGCATTTGACCTCATTGAACTAATCAGCGACAAGTTTAATTAGGAATCATAGCTCTTGAATCGTTAATGAATATTGATAGTCGCTACGTTCAAGTTGAGTGTTTTGTAATTTGGCCGTATTATTAATAACGTTGTTGTTAGGATAATTCCTGTTGCGTATATTGAAAGGAAGTTATTCCTGCCATTTACTAGGAATTCATTAATAATGCGCTACGAATATCAGAAAAATTTAATAGCTTTGACGGAAATAATACCTTGGCTCACCCTTGTGGACAAAGCTATCCGTACCAAAAACAAGTTGGCACAGCGCTGAACAAACTTGTCGCAGCGTGATACGATTCATAATGCACCATTTGTATACTGCAGCCTAAGTGTTAATAACTTGGATCAATTGCAGAAAGCTTTTCAGCAAGCAATAGGTGAACGAAGGTGGACTCCAAAGAGCGTAAACGAAATGGCTTGACGTGGAAAATTGTTGCACAAAAACAGCACTGCAAAAAAAATCTATAAGCGGATTATATTCTCACGAGCGTTCTTTGAGCCAAACTACGTCTTAGCAAAACTAATAACATCTTTAATATTTGTCATCATTTGTTTTGTATTGCTCTTTAGGGATGCGAAGGCATTTTCATAGAGTGTTCTTAAAATTATGAAATATTTTAATGCGAACAACGAAGTTGCAAATAAATTTTCATTATTATTACCCAGTGTCTTTAGTAGTGGCCACTTGAGGAACATAATTTGCAATTATGATTAACTAAACGCAAAGTCAAATATGAGCAAATATGTTCATTATCGTAAATAAATATCAACTTACGCACTTGTGTAACAATATACTATTGTGTCTGGGGAGGGGGGGATTTTGAAGTTGTATTTTGCGAAGCAAGCGGAATATTCGAAAACAATACTTAATACTTAGGATGTTTATACCATCAAATGCACTGTCTGAGCGATTACAGCTTTTAATTTGTATATATTGCTATGATCTCCCCTTAAATGCCATAATATTTTTTCGAAATGCAAATTTTTAACTAAAAATAGGAACGTTATAGAGAGAGTAATAGGTCAGTGCGGCCTTCAGGCCGCACAACCGAGGTAATCTTTCATACAATTTCTGATACCAACTGAATATATCAATCAAGTCAAGTTCCTTTGAAGTTTTGAATGAAAAACAATCGAAAACTATGAAAAATATCAGATTTAAAAATTTTATTTTTACGGAATAATCTAAATCAAATCAAGAATAATCAAGAAATTTAAGAAAAAGGAGAGCTAGTAAAAAAAAGTTCTTTGTGATTTTTTTATTATTTTTCTTGCAAAATCAAAAACAATATCAGAATAATTGAGAACAAATGAAGAACAATTGAACAATAATTGAGAACAACAAGAAATATTTAATTTAAAAAAAAAATGGGAAGCCAAGGTTACCATGAGAGGGAACTTTCTGGAGAATCTGGTGAATCCTAGCAATACAGAGAATTCTGAGAAAATCTTAAGAAATCCTAGGAAATCTTTATCAATAAGTATGCATATCTTTATCAAATGTATAATAATCAATAGTATTTCGGAAAATCTCACAATGTTAGGTTAGGTTAAAATTAGGAATATAATAAACTAGAAAACTGAGATGCGCAGGCCCTGTACCCTTGGGCTACTTGGACAGGCTCTCATTCCTCATGTGACGATAGGGTTAAATTTGTTTTAGTTTTAGAAACATCTGAATATTAATAGCTTAGATTTCTCAAATTGTGCGGCCTGAAAGCCGCACTGAGAGGAAGTATTTTTCTTTTTCGCTTTCGAATTTCGCCGAAATTTTTACACTAGTTTTTCGAAAATTAACAAAAATAAATTTTAAAATTATGGCATTATATTGTGCCATACACCGCCGGTCACCGATATCAGGCTGGAGGTGGAGCCTATGAGAATTACTTAATAAACCTTATGTTTTTCTTAAATTTATCAAAAATATGGTGGATTTATCGCTGCATTCGGGCGTTTCGGGCTGTTTTGACAATCACTAAGCTCGCTAAAAATATCCCTGTTGGGTTACCGAACTCGAAAATGACGAAATTCGAAAGCTGGGATCCGAGATTTGACAATGTGAGGGGCAGTGAAAACCTACGGCTCCAGTCGTTTTCCCAACCTCTGCAACCGCATGCAGTAGAATGAGCACGCTCTCTCCCCACCCAAATTCGGATTGCCAAAATCCACGATTTTCAAAATTAAAATGTATGGTATTAAATTGTAAAATTAACTGTTTATTTTCTTGTTTCAGGTTTATGCTAGTACTCGTGTGCCTCATATTTAGTGTTCTTTCAACGATAGATACATATGCAACTTTTGCAAACGAAACTCTATTTTGGATGGTAAGCATGGTAACTTTTTTATATTTATTACAGCACGGGATGCCCCATGAAAGACCATAAGACTGTACAAAAATTCAGAACCTAGATATTTTATCTTTCGGTCTTTATTGGGGATCCTGTATATCTCATGGCTTAAATCGATTTTTATTTTATACGGTGGATCCAGTTTAAAAAAATATCAATCTGAAAATGTGAGATAATCAATCTTCTGTGCAAATATTTACTGCAGTTGTTCTGAAGGGAATAAACTGAAGCGAAATGCGACGTAAATATCATACAACAGCATTTTTGCTTTTAAAGCCATCGACACAGTCGAGAGGTGCTTACGAGAAGCATGAACTGCTACAACAAAGCACTTTTATGAACAGATTTTAAAAATATTTCTGTAACCTCAGAAACCATACTGGAATGCAGGACCTGGCTGACACCAAATTTAGGGTCAAATAGGAATATAATATTCACAGTTGCTTATGCCCATCTAACTACTTCGGAGGGCACGTAAATTTCCCAATGCGGTGTAATGGACCGAAACTAAGCAAAAGTAGTAATTTATTTGGAAATTAATGTTTTCGAAAACAGGCATTTCTGTTCAGAATTCAATTAATTATTTCCAACTTCAATTTATTCTTGTTGTTCCTAGTGGAACTGTAACTGGTTGTCAAAGCTTCCAGCGGATCTATGTATGTACATATACTAGAAACATTATTAATGAATATAGCAGGGAAGGTACTAATTAAATTGCATTACTAATAAATGGTATTATGATTGTAGAGAAAAGCACGTCGCTCAAAGCAAACAAGCAAACTTTGGATACTGCCATAATTATCAAAAATCTTGCGAATTAACGCTTGACCGTTAAAAATACAATTTGAAATATAATTAAAAAATAAACACAAAACTTCCTAATTTGCAAAGTGCCCTCAGCTATTTCAACAATAACAGATATTTCGGAACCGCAACGTAAAATTTCCTGTATTTACTCTACCTTCCGTAAGACAACATTTATATCCATCTACATATACATAATATAACAATAGCTCAAACCGCACCATGGCAAGTATAATCAACTTAGACTAATTTATCATTATAAAATTTCCCTAATTGAGAATTACATTTATTTTTAGAATTACTCAATTAAGTAAACAAAACACCGCTTTATCAGCAATAATTATGGAATTTGAATAAATATGGTTTATTTTTTCTTGGCACATTATAATGCGTGCTGATTAAAAAACCTTCTGAAGCGAGAATTAAGTTCAAAAGAATATGTGTATAGCCCTAGCGGTCATTTAAGCTAGCTGAATCTTATAGCGGAGGTAGAGCAAAAATGATGCTAGAAACTTCTATAAAGAAGAAAATTTTGCCACTTGAAGCAATCAATTAAATTTTCTTTCGGAATTAAGCTTCTAAATAAATAATGAAATTTTATTTTAACGATTTCTACCTGAATAATGCAGCAATGCAATAAAAATAAAAACAACTTACGTCTAAATGCTTTCAGATGAGGAAACATTGAAATGCTACATTAATTTTTTAGGGACGCATTAAAAGTACATTTAAATTTATGATCAATTATTTTTTATATTCTTCTTTTTAATTATTTATGAAATGCAAAAACCTTTACTTCTCTCTCCATGTTCGAACACTGTTTGTTCTTTTATAACTTTATTTTATTTGGTATCGTGAAAATTTAAAACAAATTTTGTGTTGTCTGGTACATTTCACTTAAAGAAATTGTATTATTCCACTTCAATGCAACCGAAAATTTTTCCAATTTCCATTCCTGAACAGTTTTCCCAATAGCTTTTTCTCGTCGTATAAACACAATTACAATTTTGTAATCTTTAAAACAATGGAAAATTTTAACTTTTCCAATAATAATTATTTCAACTTGTTGCTGTAAATTTAAAATTACAAGACAAAAATACGGCCCCACGTTGGGCGCCACAGTTATCTTTAAATCTCCTTAAAAGGGATATTACGTGTACTGCGTGTAAAAATAGAAAACTAAATGATTACAGAAGTTATTTTTCGGTTTTGATAAGCTCTTGACTGAATTTATCCACTTGGTTGATAATGTCAATCAACCGTTGGGTTAAATATTCGTTATTTTTAGTTTTCTGCCAGAAATCGCGTGACAGAAATTTAAAATGTTTGGTATTATTTCATTAAAACTCCAATTGTTGAAATTTTGAATATTTCCGAAGCTGTCTCTTTACAACAATTTGATAAACCGTTCACGAGGAATATCTGCCGACTGTGAGATTTAGATTAAAAATTATAATTGCTTTTCATTCAGGATGTTGACTTTTATCAAATTCAATGTTAACTTAAATCTCTGTTAATCGACGCACCTTAACAAACGCTTTGATGGTACAATTTCGTTAATTTATTTGTAATCAGAGGAATGGCCTGCATTTAATTAAAATAAAGCATTGCCTTTGTGCATACCGTAACGTAATACAGCGGTACCATCAAATTGTAGTGGTAAAAACCGTTCGTCGCTGCTTAAGCTCTCCAGCTAAGGCGTAGCTTTGAAGCGGGCGGCCTCGCTCTCGCAGTGACAGTTTAAGTACACAGTTGCCTACAAATCATCCTGTTCTTTTATAGATTTCCCATATTGGGCCAGTTGGCAGCTTATTTGCGGTCACACCGGGGTTAAAACATAATTTCACTTAGAATCAAGGCAAATCGGTTACAGGTGTTCAATAAATCTGACTAATTTAAATTGCCAGCATACAAAACTAAAAACCGTAAATTCTAATCAATTATCAGCAAAATAAGGAGTAAGAGCTTCCACATAAAACGAAATTAATTGGAAGAACGCAATTGTCTTTTTACAGTTTTCTAAAATAGAAATTTGAATTAATTACCACTGGAAGGTGAATTAAACTCGACCCAACGACCATCGATAATGACCACGTTGCAAATCCGATCAATACCAATTTAACTGTTTCAATGTACAGGGTGTTCAGAGCCTTTGTTATCAAAAGCATAAATCACAAGGCCTCAGCGTATGACCGGTTTTGGGATTACCCAGAAGAGATTTTCCATTTTGCTGTTTTTTCTGGTCTCTGGCATTTTCCGAAAGGTTTCCTTATAAAATATTTTCGATTAATGGGTCCAAATCACGATATAGCAATTCGACCTAAATTTTTACTTCTTATCAATTCACAAATTTATAGCAATCGACGCATTGATAAGACTAATAACTAATTAATAATAATAGGTATTACGATTTCATTATTTTGTCAAATTTTTATGTTATCGATAATGTTAGGTATTGTCGAAATTTGTAAAACTAAATTATGATTAATGACATAAAATAATAATAATAAAAAGTACCCGATTGTGGTCATGGTCAAACATTGAAATTAATAGCAGTTTATTCTTCCAAATAAATCAATAAAGCACGGTTACCGTGGTCTAGTTAGGTTTTTACATCGACATGTAATTTTTCCTTTACACATTAAAAAGGAAATCCAAAATAACCCAGAAGTCCACCGTACCATCTTATCGGCTCATTCATTAAATCAACCAATATTTTTTAGGTTGTGAACTAACAAATTTTTAATTTTCAGGAAATTTGCCTAGTAGTTTTCTTCGGAGTGGAATACATAATCCGATTATGGTCCGCAGGATGCAGATCGAAATATATGGGATATTGGGGACGTCTTCGTTTTATTCGTAAACCCATTTGCATAATCGGTAAGCTAATAAGAAATTACGCATGTTATTATTGCGTGTCGCATGAAAATAAATCGAAAATTATGAAGTTCTCAAAATGATATTTTTAGATCGATCTTGGTTACAATCATAATATTTACGAAACCGAAAGGTTTCAACATTTTTCACTTTGCCAAACTATTCCTCTCGAAAGTTTCGTTTGTTCCAAATTTAAGCATGAAAAGCAACTTCTTAAAGCTTATTGCCGAATGGGTATTACATTGTCAATAAATGATACCAAACAAATCCATTGGATCAATACTTACAGTCTTGCCTATTTGTAACACAATAAATCAATTTGCCCTAATGGCTATTAATTTCCAGACGTGGATACTTTTTCCACCTTTCGCTCACGAATTGTCAGAAAACTGTCTTTTTAAAATACCAAAACCTCTGTTAGAAGCATTTTAGTGATTACAAATAAAAGAGTTACTAATGGATGAACTTATCCAATTTAGAAAATAAACAAATAAATTTTCCTTGCACACTGAGGTTGCCCCACGTTGGGCGCCATATGTTTCAATAACTATTAATGACCTTGTCGGATTGTTACGTGTATATTGGAATACTATCGATTATAGTTTTGAAAAGACCAATAAATTATTAGAAGAAGTTTAAAATATTGCAGGAAATAATTCAGATGGGTTATAAATTTTTAGTGTGCAATCCAGGAGGGCTTTAAATTATATCTCGTGTCTGCTCAAAGTATATTACGTCTACGTTCACAAATGTGGTTTGAAAATGCATAATAAACAGGTTACAACGATAAAGCTTCATTAATATTTAATAGCAAACCTCCTTTGTTTATTTGTTTTCTTATTGCTCAATGTTACTACTATTTAAAATGCTGCATTGGAAGTTATAAATACTGAAAATTGCTTTTACAGTAACAGTTTTGCTGGTGTCCAATTAAAAAATAACAAGTAATTATTATTATCGTGATTGAAAAATCGATAAGGAAACTAAATCGGAGCGCTCTTGCCTGTATTATTTTTATTAATCAAACTTTTTTTAAAGGAATCTAATTTACATGATGAATAGGGGAAGCAAAGTAGTTTGCATTTCCGATGCAGAGTTCTAATTATTTTTTGATAAAAAAACTGTATTTAGTTGCATGCCTGAAAGTTAATGATAGTGGTTAACTCTCCCTAACGTCAAGTCAAAAAATTATGGATTATATTATTCTAGCTAGCGAAACTATGAAAGATTAGCTTTTATCGTTAAGCTATTTTGTCATAAAAAAACCGCCGTGTGGTTTTCGAGAGCAAAATTGCTACATTAACATAATTACTATAAATAGCTCGTTCTGTTTACGGTGCGTGTACTCAACGTAAATACGTGCAGCACTTGTTTTTGTGGGCGGAGCCGCCCACAGTTACGTTCTGGCCGCGCACCATAAATTTATTTTAAATTGCATTTTGGAGATTTCAAAGAAATATTTTAATG
This sequence comes from Cantharis lateralis, assembly GCA_963170105.1. Taxonomy (NCBI): domain Eukaryota; kingdom Metazoa; phylum Arthropoda; class Insecta; order Coleoptera; family Cantharidae; genus Cantharis; species Cantharis lateralis. Next base: position 4,582,835 of record OY720627.1, read on the forward strand.
ATTTGAGGTAGCTAGCTAGCTTTTATGTTTTCCACAACACAGACTAGAGCGTGGGTGCAAGAAGTTTGCTTTTTGTTTCAGATTTAATTGTAGTAGTTGCGTCGGTCGTAGTTTTAACGGTAGGATCCAATGGTCAAGTTTTTGCCACTTCCGCAATAAGAGGGATACGGTTTCTTCAAATTTTGCGTATGCTTCACGTCGATCGACAGGGTGGAACTTGGCGTTTATTGGGTTCCGTCGTATTTATTCACAGACAGGTATGTACCAAGCGATATTATTTTCCCGGTCGCTTAAATTATCCTTCTTTTCAGGAATTAATTACAACACTGTACATTGGTTTCTTGGGCCTTATATTTAGCAGCTATTTTGTATATTTGGCTGAAAAAGACGCCGTGGGAGCAGATGGCAAAAATACCGGCGATTTTGCCAGCTATGCCGATGCCTTATGGTGGGGCGTCATTACCGTAACTACGATAGGATATGGTGACACGGTGCCTAGAACGTGGATGGGCAAAATTGTTGCATCATGTTTTAGTGTCTTCGCCATTTCTTTCTTTGCGCTTCCAGCCGTAAGTATCAGCTGAATTTTATTTGATAGCCCAACGGAAAATCGTTAACCGAGTTTTTCCGTTTAGTATGTAAACAGCGTCGTGCTACTAAACTGGCATTTAAAGTTTATTTTATTCTTGGAATTTGTAAGTTGAAAGACATCGGCAATCACCGCAACTACATATTACATATCCTTTAGTTCGTTGTTTTGATTTCCCACGAGATCGACTGCTGTTTACGAGTTTCGACCGTTTTCATCGAACACTCGTCGGAAATTGACAAAGCGATATTCCACGGTTAAAAGTTTAGATGTGGATGTATCCGGATTACATTTTCACCAACCTACCTGTAATGGAAAATTTTTAACGAGTTTTTAAAATAAAGCCGCTGGAATAGTTTGACACGCGAACAAATAAGCGATACCATTTATGTATTTACAAAGGAAAACCTTCGTTCTATGGAAAAGCCAAAATTAATTTTATTAATCAACATTTTTCAGCTGGCCGTCATTTTGGTAATGTGGCTATGTCATTCAATAGCTCGTCAGGATGGAATCGATAAATTTCTCTCCGGCTTTTATATTGCAAAAATATTTTAATTGTCTCGCGGTATGCATTCCATTGTTGTTAATTTGCGCTCAGGTGATTTAACAGAATGCAAAAACAAAACAACCGATAAGTACTTTCTTTTGGACTACCGGTTTCGGTTTGTTGAGACATCGTCAGGACAATTTATTTTACCTAGATGTCTGCAGCTAATCGCTCATTTAAATGACAAAATTCTTTTATGGGTCGAATGTTTATGACATAAATCATGAACAAAGTTTATATAGAACTTGAGTGTATTATGGTAGATAAGGATAAAAGTGGATATAAGTTTCAAAACGTAGCTAAAATTGGCACTTTGGTAGTTATAAGAGTATGTACACACAAAATTGCGATTTTCTTTGCTAAGCATTTCCAACTTTCATTTATCATTTTAGACATTTTAAAGGAAATGCTCCTTTTGATGTACAATAAGCATAGGGTTTCTCGTCAATTTATTACCTACCTGCTTTCATACAATTTCAACATTGTAATAATAAGAAACTACAAAAGCAAATAAGGAAATCTATTCAACTTTTGGAATAATTACCAAATCTGTTAACCGACTACACAATGAATGGAAGCTTTGGGTTTATTAATATTATATTTTTCAATTCATTCTATAGGTACTTCCGTTTACTTAACTTACTTACATTTATCTATTTTATTATTGCGCGCCGAGATGAAGTGAAAATCTCTGACAGCATACATCCAAGTCAATTTCTCATATGAATGAGATATTTGAATAGAAAATGTGACAAAGTAATCTATAACTCACTTTTTTATTTTTTAAACTTTTAAGCCAACCTTTGATACACCCAACCAACTTTTTATCGACCTTACCATGAAGGGAGGAAAACTATCCAAAATTCGAAAATTTTATTTAGAATAAAAGCGATACGAACAAATGCAAAATACATTGTGTGTATTGGGAAAATACCGTAACTTTTTTATCAGCTCAGCTTTGCATTATGAAAACTGCATTTGAGGGCAATGCAGCAACGTAGATTTCATGCTAAAACCGGAAGAGAAACGTCGGCAAATAAACAGCAAGAAATGCTCGATTGCATATCAAAGAGACTATGTACCAAATGGGTGAAGCTAATTTGATTTTCCACCAGGATTCCCAAACCTGTAAGTCAATTGGATGAAATCGTTACGAAGTTCGTGTTCCCTAAAAAAATTATTCTTTTAAATTTGTTGAAAATTTAAATTGTGATGGTTTAAGTTAATTTGTAACTTGGAAGGATACTTGGCAGGCGTTATCGTTTTAATGAAAAGTTAATGTGACGTACTATGCGCTAAAGGAGTCAAGTTTTATTAGTTTACCCTCTCAATATTTAATATCCCGGCGAAGTTGATTTACAATTTTATCAACATTCTGGTCAAAGTTTCTTAATCTTTACGATAAACAACAAGTTCAAATTTTAACTCAACTTTAAATCTTTTTACAACCCCAGCAGGAGTTTTCGTCCTGTTGAAAATTAACATTCCCTTAGAATCCACCACTAAGTCAACCCGCTACACGCAACACGTTTGCAGTCTAAACAAAGGGGTTGACGCAGATTAAAGATATTGATGAACTCTAGGTAAATAGCCCGAGTACTTGGCTCTGCAAACATCCTTACATCTATCATTCGGTTTAAAACTTTAAAATTAATTTGTTCTTTCCAGTTTATTTCAATACAAATGTAAAAATTAAAATAAAAACGATGAAAACAGAACCAAATGTCAAACCAAGCGGAAGTGAACCATCAAGAAATAAAACGCCTAGTACATCTCAAAAATAACTGAAGAATATGGTCTATCCAAGATATGCAGAAAAGCGGGCATGGCCAGATACCTTCCGTATGAAAAATAACTACAAAAATTTAAGGCGAGACATAACCTACCTAACCTAACCTAACCTGATATACTCTAAACCTAACCTTGATTTTGAAAAATCAAGGGATTCCAAAAAAAAGCTGTCTACATAATATGTTTGAAATTCCTTTGGAAATCCCTGAAATTCCTATTTGCAATTCATGGAAATGTCTGAAATTGCTTGGAAATAACTAGAATTCTTTGGATGTGATGGAATTTTTTTAGAAATCTTTGGAATTCATTGGATATCTCTGGAATATATTGGATATTACTGGAATTCTCGAAAATCAGTAAAATTATTCAAAATCAATAGAATATTTAAAAATCATTGAAATTTCTTGAAAATTTTTGGAATCTTTTGGAATTCCTTGGATATATTTGCAATTCATAAAAATTCTTCGAAATCTCTGGAATTCCTAGGAATTATTGGAATATTTTGGAAATTATTAGAATTCTTTGGATATCTCTGAAATTGGAATTATTTTGAAATCACTAGAATTCTTTGTTTGTTTGAATTCCTTTAAATGATATAAATAATAATTTGAGTTCTTTGGAAATCTTTGGAATTCCTTTGAAATAACGGGAATTCCTTGGAAATTACTGCAATTCTTTGCAAGTCATAGAAATCTCTAGAAATAGAATTTTTTGAAAATCACCGGAATTCCTTGGAAATCTCCGACATTCTTAAAAATCTCTGGAATTTTTAAGAACTATTTGAATTCCTTTAAAATATCAGGAATTCATTAGAAGTTATTGCAATTTTTGGAATTGACTAGAATTCTTTGGAAATCATTGGAATACTTTGGAAATTTTTATGAATCTCTGGAATTTCTTGGAAATGTTTGAATTCCTTAAAATTAATTGAAGTTCTTTGGAAATCTTTGGGATTTTTAAGAAATATTTGAATTCCTTTAAAATAACCGGAATTCATAAGTTATTGAAATTTTTAAAATTTACTAGAATTTTTTGGAAATCATTGGAATATCTTGGAAATTGCTGGAATACCTTGAAAATCATTGGAATACCTTGGAAATTTTTTATTAATCTCTGGAATTTCTAGGAAATATTTGAATTATTTTTAAGAATTGGAATTAATAAATCATTGGAATTCCTTGAATATGTTTGCAATTCATGAAAATTCTTCGAAATCTCTGGAATTCCTTGGAAATTATTAATTTGTTTTAATTACCGGAATTCTTTAGGAGTCATTGAAATTCTTTAGAAATCCCTAGAATTAGAATTCTTTGGAAATTATGAGAATTCTTGGGAAATCACTGGAATTCTTTGTAAATCTCTGGAATGTCTTGAAAATATCTTTCATTTCATGAAAATTTCTGTATATTCTTAAAAATCAGTAGGGATTATTAAAAATTATTGGATTACTTGGAACTCACTGGAATCCTTTGGAAATCATTGGAATTCCTTGTAAATCACTGGAATCCTTTGGAAAACTCTGTAATGTCTTGGGAATGTTTGGAATTCCTTTGAAATAACTGGAATTCTTTGGAAATGACTAGAATTCTTTGGAAATCATTAGAATACCTTGTAATTATTTTATGAATCTCTTGAATTTCTAGGAAATATTTAAATTCCTTTAAAACAATTGAACTTCTTTGGAAATTTTTAGAATTCATTTAAAATAACTGGAATTCCATAAAATCGCTGCAATTCTTTGGAAATATCTGGAATTCTTTAAAAATCATTGAAATACTTGGAACTCACTGGAATCCTTTGGAAATCAATTGAATTCCTTGGATACATTTGCAATTCATGAAAAGTTTGCAAAATCAGTTGAATTCCTAGGAAATGGTTAGAATCCTTGGAATTCTTTGGAAATCTCTTTTATTTCATGAAAATTTCTTTTAAATCACTGTAATTCTTAAAAACATTGGAATGTTTTTCCTTGGAAATCACTGGAATTCTTGGGAATTTGTTGGAATTCTTTGAAATTCCTTGGAAATATTTGGAATTCCGAATCTTGTATAATACAAAATCCGTTCAGAATGTATCTTTACTGCAAGCCAAAACAAGATGTCCTTCGTTAAAAATTGCTTCCAACTTCTGGTGTCTTTCTGGACAGGACTGGATCTACAAGAAAAGAGTTTTTCTTGTCTGAACCAGAAAATGATTAACTCCAACTGTATTTTAACAAACCGTTTACCAATTGCAGCCAAAGGCTAAATTTTATGTATTTAGGGCACAGATTCGAGAGCTAGGGTATCGTAGATTATTATTACTATTAGTATATCACTCAGAAAAAATCTAGACCGTAGCCGTAACAAAATAAACTAGAAATGACAAAAGATAGAGAACGATCGAAATCCAGGAATTAATTCAGTTTTAAAATTATTTTTAAATCTTCAACAATTTTCCTTACTGAACTTGAAAAGGCTTTTCTATGAAAATTATCATAAACACAAGCTAGCAGCTTTTAAATACAGCATCCTTCAAAATTTCTTTTTAGTCGCTGGCAAAGTAAAATTTTTTAGCTTTCGTAAAGTTTGGTATTTAGAAAATTGGGTAATAAAATTACTACCTATCTTATCTTTCAAGATTGTTAGGTATTAAACCGCCTTAAAATCTACAGGGATCTAAACGTGCTGTGACTGCAGTGTCACGCTGAGTTTTCTCTAACTACATTGTTGAACCTACATAATTCTTAATCTCCTACCGAGAACAATAAGTAATCAAACTCACTTTAAAAATTTTTGCAGGGTATTTTGGGTTCCGGATTTGCTTTAAAAGTTCAGCAGAAGCAACGTCAAAAGCATTTTAATCGTCAAATTCCAGCAGCTGCGATGTTAATTCAATGCTTATGGAGATGCTACGCGGCCGACAAAAGTTTCAATTCCTCAGCTACGTGGCAAATTTATTTACGAGATACCAACTACAACGGATCAAATCAAACATCTTCCTTATTATCATCGAATCTGCCATTATCAAAAGTAAGTATTAAGTTTAAACTCAAAATCGTCGTCCTTGTTTCAGTATACGAGGTTTATTCTAAAAGTTATTTTGTGAATCTTTGATTTATTTCTAGAGTTTACCTCGTACATAGTTGCTTTTACGTTATTCATTCAAAACAAGTATAGGGGACCGTCGATGTTCTACGCTTGGAACTGCAGGAATTCGAACGATGTTTGCACTGCAACCGCATGCATTAGAATGAACACGCTCTATCCCCACCTAAATACGTACCGGCAATTTAATGTTTTTTAAAGCTAACTAAAAGTCGATTTTCAAAATTAAATTGTGGGCCGATTTAAATGTTTTCTATCGTAATTTTGAAGGAGAGAAGCGGAGAAGATCGACGGTAACCCAAGTACAATATAATAATAACTCAAAATAAGAATTACTTAAGAAAGCCCTTAAACAATGTTTTAAGCTTAAGTAATTCACATTTTCATGTACATTTTGAAGAAATAACTTCTCCAAAGCATAATTAAATAATTGTATGTGCAAATAAAAATATTCTCGAGTTAAATTCGTAAGAGCAACAAGTAGAACTTTAATTTTATGTTCGCTAAACTTTGTTGAGAAACTTTTCAAGTAGGCAAAATATATTAGACTTTGATAGTGCATTAAGGAATCAAGTTGGGATCAGAGAATGTAGCATTTTTCCTAAATAGCTATATTTTAGGGTTCTATATCAAAATAGCTAACATTTCAAGTGACTTTAAATTTTTATTGGTCGTCGAGGATCGTGTCGAGTGATAAAATGAAATGCAAATTTTTGCTCAAATTACCAAGTTGCCAGCAAGTTCTTTATTGCATGAGCATAAAATATCAAACTATTTTATTTACAGTGTTACATAAGGTACACTGTAACTAGGAACTTTGATGTGAAAAGTTTATGTTCAATTTAGACTTGAGTATGCAGTTCAAGTTTTCTTTTTCTAAATTTCCTCTAATAATATTTTGTTGTTCCAATTATCTAAAATTTACATATTTATTGCAGGGATGAATAATTAGGTAGGCCAAAGATCCCTCACCTTGTAATTTTTGGAAATTATAATCCTTGATGCAATTTTATTTGAAGCGAAAATCCAATTATTGTTTTCCAATGGTTTTCAGAAAAATATTTCATGTTTACATACAAACTAAACCAAAGCATCTTGCTAAGTGCAAATAAGTTAGGGTGTAGCTACAGCCACTGGAGACTGTAAACGTACAGTATAATTAGATTTACGTTTGTTGAAATTTCTTGTTTTCCACCTTTCTCTCAAAAATTAAATTTAAACTCAACGTAGGGGTTCAGAATATCCGAAGATTCCCGACGATAGTTCCGAGTATCTACTCGGCACCGAGGGAAATTTTCCGGATATTTTTGCCCTCGGTGGATATTTCTTGGATTATGAATCGAAGGAAAAAGATTTTTTCAGCGGTTTTTTTGTCCTCGACTGTTTAAATTCCGAGTCCGGGTTATCGTACGCTTCCCTCTGGTTTTTAAATCTTATTTCAGTTTCTTCTTTCACTTGGGTAAATAAATTTAAAATAAAAGTATATAATCAAATATATTATATTACCAGACAGCACCAGCACCGGCCTCGAGCAATGTTCTCTGAACTTACTTTTATTTTTAATAAAAAAAAAACTTTTATAAAGAAGTGGTTGTTTTAAGCTCCAGATTTTAATTACTGCAGTTAAAAATCGTTTAAAAATGTTATTTCTGTTAATTATAACTCTTTTTTTGTCTAATTTAAAAATTCACGAGTGTTATTTTTGGAAAAATTATTTAATGCTGATTTATTTCAATATCCAATCCAAAACTGAAGACGATGACCTTTCAGGGATGATTTTTGGAGATCTTCGTCTTTCTACTCTCTGTAACTTTTTGATTCTATTACAATAGACGACTTGAACTGTAATTTCTTAATGAGTTAGGTTTAGCGACCTTGTAGCCTTTGATATGTCTTATCTTTAGAAAAAACCGAAATCAATTACGAGCTACAACTTTTTTAAAGAGAAACATTTCCTTTGAAGTTTGTAAAAATTAATTTACAGGTTATTTATTAAGTAAGTAATTACTTAAAACGTGAAATCTGTCAGGAAGTTTCTATAAACGGTTTCGAGATTAGAGTGATGTAGGTACATTTGAGCAAAATAATTACATTACAGTACATAATTATTTTACCAGTTTTATGGAAGCTAAAGCTAATTTAATTGAAAACTTGTTTTCCCATAAATATTTTGGATATTTAGTTATTTCTTCAAAGATCATCCAAACCACAAATATGTTAGTGATAGTTATTTAGATACAGTGTTCAGTGTTTCGATGTTAAGTTTGCATGGGTTGGGTCAGTCCCTTGTATTACAGGTAGCTAAAAAAGCATCAGTCTTGAAAAGACGAAAATCGAAAAACAAAATGGATCCGCCCGGTACTCCACAAGGTGACGCTCCAACACCTTCTCCATGTGATAATTCATCGGACGTTGTTTATTATGTAGAAGAGCCTAAAGCAGGTGAGCGAAATTTATTTTATTTACCTACGTCTTTCAGAGGGTTAAATTTGTTTATTTAGCAAAAGTGAAATTTTTTGAATACAATTTTCCTTAATATTTTTAAAAAAACTTTTTCAATTTGCATAAGCATAATACGTCGCATATCTGACATTCATGTATTTACGTTCTATTGTAGGTACACCAAATAGAGTAAGAAGAGGAGAACGAGAAAGTTCAAGAGGAGCTGTATTTATGAGCCAAACTAGCACGGTGACAGAAGCAGCAAGCGACGATATAGACGATCTGGATGGAGAGCTTCCTCGTGTTACTCTGTAAGTACCTTCTGCTTTATTTAAAATCCCTCAAGATTACTTTGAAGCGAATATTCAAAAGAACTCGTTTTCTCTTCCATCGTTTAACTGAAATTCGAATAATACTCGAATCTTAAAATACTGAAAATGATTACCTACTCCACGATAGCTAACACTTTCCTTTCAATTCCCTTCTTAATCCTTAAATTGTCAGTAAATAATGTTCCTTTTAAAGGTGCTTTTAGACGCTCAAACAATAGGCGCCAACTAACATTTCAATTGATATATAATTTTTGTGCAGTCCACATACATGCCCTAACTGAACCCGGAGACTATTTCTCTTTCTGATTTTCAGATTAACTGATGCACACAGAAACGCAATAAGAGCAATAAGAAAAATAAAGTATTTCGTAGCAAGGAGGAAATTCCAACAGGCCCGAAAGCCGTACGACGTACGAGACGTTATAGAACAGTACAGTCAAGGTCATCTGAACATGATGGTCCGAATCAAGGTGAGACGCAGATTTGGGTTTTACTTTTTCTACAAACATTTATTTTAGGAATTGCAAAGACGGCTGGACCAAACGTTAGGGAAGCCAGGAAGTTATCTTGCGGGAATCGATCGTGTGGGGAACGTTAGACCAATGACTGTGGGTGCCAGGTTGTATAGAGTGGAGCAACAAGTAAGTAAACTTGGATTTTTAGTTTCAGAGTATTGAAGTTTGTTGTTTCAGCTGGGAACGATTGACAAAAAGCTCGACTCGCTAAATTTCATTTTAAATGCCCTTGCACAAAAACAACAAGTTATCCCACGTTGTATAGAAGACGATGTGTGAGAAAAAATATGTACATTTTGAAGATAACGCCGCATTTTTTATCAAAAATTATATTGTCTATATTTTAAATAGAAGTGAATTTATAAATAATTGTAAAAATTGGATACTGAATTTAATTATTGTACAGCAATAAACAATTTTGTAAATGACATATCGTATAAGCCAATTGATATACAAATTGGTGTAAGTATGGATTCCTGTAAAAAAATCGACATTATTTGTGTAGTCAATTTTGTGTTCGCAAAACAATGTAGCTTTTGTATGGTCGGATCTTAGCTTCTGATTCTACCATGCAAACGGTTCAAAGTTTTTTGTTGATAAGTTTTTTGACGATTTTTGAATTACATATCCAATGGTATGTGTATGATGGACTGTTTTAAACCATTCCCTTTGTATTTTATTCTAAATCTGCACAAACCATTGATCTATTTTATTATTCTAGTGTTATGAAGACCCAGTAAAAATTTTATTTGGTGAGATGATGCTTCCACAGAACGTTCAAATTGTATTTTTAAATTTTTGACTGGGTCTCCGACGGTTATAAAGTTGTTGAGTCAATATTGATAATAAAAACAAGGCATGGTATTTCGGGGAACACTCTGTATCTAATGTAAAATATTTACTAGTAATTTAGTATATTTCTAATATAAAATTATAGTTATAGTGCCTACTTAGACTACTCATTCCTGGCAGGGGTGTGCTAAGGCTTAATTGCGCGTAATCCTGCTATTAGCCCACTTCTGATTAAAGCGGTTAACTTAAATTTAAAAACATAAATATTTTAGAACTTGTGATTTGCCGATTATTGTGATTGTGGTACACCGGGTACAGACGCTTTACGGGCACTTTCTAACTCACAACGAGTATTTGTATAAATTATATCACAGGTAGAAAATTTTAAAAATTAAGAAAACTTTACACACTTAAATTACTAAATTAGAATAGAAAAACGTGAACGTGAAAGTTTGTTGATTGAAAGTAGGGTCCAAAAATTCTTCTAGACACGTTGCCGTATTTTTACAATAATCGAATTTTCTCTTGTGCACTTAATCAAAACTGACTTTCTTTTCTGGCAAAGAAAATATCAGATTTTACCATTTGCGTTTGATACGAGTGCCTCTTGTCTGTGATTCGTCCCTTTTCGTTCACTTTTGAGCCGAATTACTCACAATTTATGGACCAAAAATTTTATTCTTCAAATGCCGTATTTTATATCAATTTCAAAATTTTTTCCAAAAATTATAAATTATTGTAGGCTTGGGCTGAAATATCGTCGAAATTAATAATAAGAGTTGTGTGCACGTTTGAAGTCATGATTCTCAATTAAACACTCCCCCCCCCTTCTTGCATTTTTGGAATCTTCAGTTCTTCTGATCGTGGGTCAGCATAGCACAAAACTTGTGAACAACTGCCTTAACACTTAAGTTCCCTTGTTTTCATTCTTCTGCGATTTACTTCCATACACGCCTGTCACATCTGATGTCAATACTAAGTTAGAATTGAGACATTCCTAAGAAAATTAACTTAACACTAAAAAATTGTGATTTATCAAATAGTTTGAACATCAAACGGGTTTAAAGTCACATTTAAATATCATTGTAAAAATTATTCTAAGAGATCGGGCAATATTTGGTGTATTTGTATATAAACGATCCTAGTTCAGGACGAAACATGTTTTAAAATTTTAACATCCCTGAGTTTCTTAAAAAAAATTATTTTGAAGAAATATTTTTGATTTTATATGGATTGCTCGCCAAACATCCATGTGTAAATATTTCATCACATCCTTCGCATTTCCTTCCTGATCGTCACGATATTTTGTAAATAAATCATAAATTTTACAACATGTTTCTTTGATAATATTGTAGATTTTGTAATAAGTATTTAAGAGTACTGTTCTAAAAGTGCCCTATGTATAAACTTTGCATTGCAATCATATGCCGTAGTTGCCTCTATAAATTTTTTTTCAAAATTAATTTTATCAAAATAAGCGCGCGAGCGCCGAATTTTGATGAAATTATCGAAAAATTCCATAAACTGTAATTTATAAAGTACTGTGGCACAATTCTAGTTATGTATATGTTATCGTCGTAGTGATAATTTAATATTAAAAGTTTTTTCTCCTTAGTGTTAAGTTAAAAATATAATAAAGAAAAATATAATAATAAACATTGTCTTACAATAATCACGTAATTAAGTCTTTTATTACACGAAAGCGTTTTGTACTTGTTATCAATTTTTCTTACGCACTTCTGTTGATCTGATGATATACTTATTTAGTCCTAACTAAATATAATGTTGTAAATAATTTATTAAAAATAGTTATATTATTATTATAGTATGCTCACAAGTTCTTCATCGGGACAATTTATTATTAATTACTCTAAATGTATTTAATAAAATTATATTTATTATAGGATTTTATTAGACTTTCTTGGTGCAATATTATATTTAGAAAATAATAAAAGCTTTACTTTACATATTATGGTGATAATAAAATAAGTTTTTTATTTTAACTTTAAAAACAGTGACGTTCATGAATGGACTAACGAGATTCCCTAGCAAGCCTAACAAATGGGGTGTTGTAAGTCTATTAGCATATATGAATATATAGCATATGCCTAACCCACTGAATAACACCTCAATTTAGCGCATGACTGAAGAGCAAGAGTGCCCTGGGGGTACTCCCCGGATTGAAATATAAATTTACGGAAGTGTAGTCAATAAAATAAAAACCAGTTTACTTTACAAAACCGGACTTCCTAAACGGCACTTAATTATTTTTAAACTTTCCATAAAAGCAAATACCGCATTAGTTTAATGCCCGTTTGCACCACCTACACTTATAATTTCAGCTTTCCTTAAATATTATTCCAACCAATTCACCAATTTAAGGAACACTTAAATTTTAAATTTAGTGCCCGTTTCCACCACCTACCCTTAAAAGTGTTAATTCCTTAAATCGTTAAGCACCACTTATTTTCATTGCACCACCAACTTAAGTCACGTTTAACATCTTAAGGAACACCTAAATGTAAGCTTAAGAAATTGGCCGCTTAAATGGCCAATCATATTTCTTGTACTTTTCAAACCACCTACACATATAATTTAAGCTTTCCTTAAATATTATTCTAACCAATAGAAAAAACGGAATAAGTAACACTACCAGTTTAAGGAACACTTAAATTTTAATTGTAATGCCCGTTTGCACCACCTACGCTTAAAAGTGTTAATCTTTCCTTAAATCGATAAGCGTCACTTATTTTCATTGCTCCATCGAATTAATTGACGCTTAACGTCTTAAGGAACACATAAATTTAAGCCAAACAAATTGGCCGCTTAAACTGGCGCTTAATCTCAAATTATTAATAAAAATTAAATTTACCTATATGTATGATATTTTCTCGTATTTTTTAAATACTTAGGCGATTTATTCATAAAATGTTATGTTAAATCTATTAAACAAATGCGGTATTGCTAAATTTATGGAAAGCTTAACTAAACCTCCACTTAAAAATAATTAAGCCCCGCTTAAGTAAAGGTCACATTTAAGGAGAGGTGATGCAAACGGGCATAATAGCTTTGGTGATATTTTATGAATAAATCGCTGATTATCAACCCATGAATTTATTTTTTATTAATAATATTATTCACAAATTTCCGTAATTTGAGGTTAAGCGATCAATTTCTTAGGCTTAAATTTAGGTGTTCCATAAGACATTGAGCGTCACTAAACTCAGTATGTAATGCAATAAAAATAAGTAGCGCTTAATAATTTAAGAACAACTTAACACTTTTAAGTTTATGTGATGCAGACAGACACTACAGTTAAAATTTAAGTGTTTCTTAAATTGATAGTATCACTTATCCGTTTCCTATTGGTTGGAATAATATTTAAGGAAATTGAAATTATAAGTGTGTGTGAGTGTGTGAAGTGTAGGTGGTTCAAACGGGCATTATTCCTTCCTTAACGCACCTCTAGTGCTCGTTTGTACCACTACTGCTTAAATGTAACGCTTATATAAGCGGCACTTAATTACTTTTAACATAATTTTATTAATAAACAAATTTCCGTAATTTGAGGTTAATCGACAGTTTAAACGGTCAATTTCTTAAGCTTAAATTTAAGTGTTCCGTAAGACGTTAAGCATCACTTAATTCAGTGGGACTTAACGATTTAAGGAACACTTAACACTTTTAAGTATAGGTGGTTAAAATTTAAGTGTTTCTTCTACTGGTAGTGTCACATATTCTGTTTTCCTATTGGTTGGAAAAATATTTAAGGAACGCTTAAATTATAAGTTTAGGTGGTGCAAACGGGCACAATTGGTTCATATTAAGGAATCTACCTAAAAATAAAGAAACTTCATGATGTGAAACGTCAGTGCGGCCTTTAGGCCGCACAACCTTGGGCGATCGAGTACTATTGGGTATTCCATAAGAAGGAAATCTGGAGAAATCCTTCGAGAATTAGGAAATCAAGTCTACAAAAATTTGCCTTGTAATTCGCTCCCCCACAAAAAAACTAAGAAAATCTGGTGTATAAATGAACGAAAATCTGAATAAATTCAGAGAAATTTGAAAAAATCTTACGAAGTGTGAGGAAATCCAGGAGATCTTAGGAAATCTGAGAAAATCTCGGGCAATCTAGTGAAATTTGTCTAACCTAAATTAAAATTATGGAGAGAGCAGTGCAGATGTTTCCTACCGCTACCTTTGCTATCCTAGCTTAGCAAAAATGTGTAAACAGAAAAATCTGGAATCAAGTGAATCAAGCTAAATCTAAAAATATAATAAATATTAAACAAGTCATTAAAAAATAAAAATTAAATTCTATGCTAAGGCGAAGTTTGAGTAATAAATATGATAAGATAAGGTACTTCTTCGCAATAAAACAAGATTTACTTTTACAAAGGACTATTTTTTTTAAAATTTTGTATTAACTTTTAGTGATTTTCACTCTGCGCTGGTATAAAAACATCAGTTGAGATAGGGATCGGTTTAATCTACCAAGCAAATACATTTCTAAATAAACAACATCATAATAAGACACCTGTAGTCAGGGCAACCTTTAGAATCAATAATAAAAAATGTATTTATAATTTTTTTTTGGGTGCATCTCTGGACTGCTTAATAAAAACATCCCTGAAGCCGCTCCAATTTCAAAACTGGAAATACGAGATGAACTTTGTTTTTTTAAAGTTATATTCGGCTAGGCTGAAGGCGTACCGTCAACATAATGAGGCGAACACCAACTCTTATGCTAAAAATCGCAACTTTAATATTATGGAATATTTTTTGAATTAATCGATCGATTAATATATTTAATTAAAATTATTAATAAAAAATTATTAATGATGTTTAAGTAATAATTCAAATAAACAACTGAAACGGGGTTATCGTTTTTAAAATAAGGATTTTTGTAAAATTAACCTGATTAATTTATGTAACACTATAAACTTGATCTAATTAAAAACTATGAAGTCATAAATTACAAACAATTATCTCCAGCATTTGTTTGACTTTTTAATTAGGAAAAATCAACATATTATTTATATAACTTACTTTTATAATAAACATTACATTAAATTACATTTTGTAAACATTTCAAAAATAAATATATTCAAATAAATCTTAGATTTAATCGGCACTTTTAAAAAATTTTTAATAAATCAAATTAATTCAGATACTGCACTAAGAAAAAGTGCCTAAACAATTAATAATAATTTAATAAATTTGAAATGTGTAGATTTTTCTCATCGTTGGTAGCATCGGGTGGGAGTCATCGTTGGTAGCATCGGGTGGGAGTCATCGTATTTTCACAAAAGAGTTTTACAGGATATCTGATTAATTTATGTAACACAGTTAACATAAAATTTAGCCTTCAATTAGAAACCATGAAGTCATAAATTACGAACAATTATCTCCAGCATTCGTTCGACTTTTTAATAAATATAAATCAACATACAAATACAACACTTAGCTTTTATTTCAAACTTGCATTAAATATATTTTATAAACATTTCAAAAATAAATTTCAGTATAATATTCAAATAAAACTTTAATGATCAACATCAAGTAAACATTTTAGGCCCCACTGAAAATATTCAGATGGAAGTTAACTTAAGTATTAATTATTAATTCGTTGGTTAAAAATCATCTTGTGCAAGAAAATACAGCCGTTTGTAAAAAGGCATGTTCGCAAGAGATGAATTTCGACCAAAATCCATAAGTAACTACAGTAATAACAATTTAAAAGTAATTTGTGCAGACATACATTACAAAGTTGTAACATCAGCTTAATAAAAACTTCTTCAAGTGTGCTAAAAAGGTATAATAAGTAAAAATATTCTCTTGTATATTCTTAGCAAAGTTGTAAATATTTTCTTACATTTATAATATAAAGGCACACGGATAAAGCCACGCGATTAACATTATAACAGGTAAAAGCAGAAGACATAAAAATGCAACTTTATTCACAAATTTTTCCACCTTTGAATTTCGTTTCGGAATTTAAATTAAAAAATTTTATTTGGCAGCAGTTCGGATTATACAGCAACAGTATTTTATTTATGTCTGTATAACTGACCTAGACACCAATTATTAATTAATTGCGAAATTATTGTGTCCCTGAAAATTTTCATAAGTCATATAACACTTAAAGGCACATAGTATCAGTTTAAAAAATGAGATTTCACATTTTATTCAAATTTAAAAGCTTCCGAGTAGTTCAAAATTTAATTCATTACAATGTAAGCTTTAAAATTACTCAAAAAATACTTAGGACCTCTTGAAAATTATTCGTTTAAACTCACAAAATTTATGAAAAACTTGCTATTTTAAGAAAACCCCAGTGCATTTTCAAAAAACCTCCCAAAAGTTTGGTAATTCTAAACTTAAAAATTACTTCTTTAAAGGCTTAATATTGGATAATAAATCCACTAAACCTTGAGAAAATGGGAGTGAAATTCGGGTCGATAGCTCCAAACAATGCAAATTCTGAATTTACAAAAATGAAATAAAATTCTCCCAAACTTAAATTTCAAAAATTGCAATCCTAAAGATATAATTATTTTCATTGTAAAATTCTAACTGTAAAACATAAAAATGTAAAAAAAGTTTTATCGGTTTACTTTACCCTCCTCCCGACAAAAATAATTAAAATTAAATCGTTAAAATTGAATGTTGTAAACAAATAAAAATTAAATTCACAAAATTAGCATACAAATTTGGATTAAAAAATCAGCAATTCTCAAAATAATTTTCAATTCTGAAAAAATTCTCAAACAAATTTTTTTTTATAATTCCTAATTAAAATTTCATAAAATTAAATAAATTTGTGGTTGTGTATCAAAATTTTCAAATTCACAGGATTGAAATGCAATTTTCTCTTGCAATTCGGCAAGTACAAAGCTGCTATAGTAAAATACTAATACTTGGTGGTATACCCAGTGGGGGGGGGGGGGGGGTAGAGATTCGTCAAGTTATGGTATAATACAATTCAGAATCCAGATATTCAAAATTTCTAAAATTTTCTAATGGAAATCCATTTAAAAAAATTCTAAAATTGTTTTTAATATTAAACATTTAATATTTTGAAAATTCAGTCTTGTACAATGCGCGTTGGGGGGCGTGGGGAATAAATCCCATAAAATCAACATATGTAAATATGGCAGAAACCTGATAATTCTTATCCGTAAAGTTAAGTTCAGTTGCTTGTTGTGTTCAACTATTGGCTACAAAATACAATATTTCGTATTTAAAAAATTTCAAAATTTTACTAAATTGTTGTGTAAAATCCAATTTAAAAAATTTTATTTGAAGTTCAAGAATTCAAAAAGATTGCATTTTGTACGGAAGGTAAAAGTAGATGGAAATGTCTTTCGAATTTCGACACAAAAATTTACAAATTTTCTGAAAAATGACAATTTATGCAGTGCCGTAATTAGGCAGGTGCACCCGTACATGGCCCAAAGACCTGATTTCAGATCAAATATTACAAGCATTTCTTTAAAAAAAAAATAAAGCCCATTGGTATACCAAACGGGGGGCCCAAATTTAATATCTAGCACAGTACACTTTGGAGGCTAATTACGGCACTGCATCAGTGTATAATATCAATATAAAAATTTTAATAACTTCCGCTTAGCTTAAGCATTTCTAAAACAAATATTACCATAAACACGTCGAAATCAACAAACTGAGAACCAGCTTAATTATTATTGTTATCTTCAAAATACATAAAATCAATCAAAAACAAGGCACCCAATAAAGTCGCCTTCATTCTTACATCTAAATCAATAGGAAAAGTGATACCAAAATTATCGGCGTCGGTCATTGCTTCCTTAATAATTCCTGTCCACTTTTTGGTAATTCTGCCAACCTCCCTGGAACCATCAGACGACAACACCTTGAAATTTACATCGCTACAGCATTTACATGCACAACAGTTACCCTCGATACGAAAGATTATATCCCCTACAGCATTTTTTACCACATACGATGGTGTGAAGATGCTCCACTCTTGCTCCACGGTTCCAATGATGGTACCTGGAGGAGCAGTCACTTCCATGGTTTGTAAGCAACAAGGGAAGCAACAGGCCTGGCAAGCAAGTGGCCGATTTAAATTAATAACCTGGTTTCCGAAATTATCAACTATCTTCATATCAAATGGACGAATGTTGCCACAACAATTCCTGCTCAAACAGCCGGATTCTTCACCGGCAAAGTAAACTTTCTGACCTAAATTATTTGTGACCAAATATTTATTTTTGGTTTCGAATCCGGTAAATATTTCCAACAATTCCACCTTTTGTTGCACTAACAGTTGATCGACCATGGTTAAATACTCTAAACCTGGTGGACAATTACTAGGCACACCTTGTGGCATGTTCATGATGGTGGGTAGATTACCATGTCCAGCCGTGGGTTGACTACCGACTATGTTATTTGGTCCAGGTGGATACGGAATCGATTGGGCTGGACCTGGAGGAATCGGAGGGTAGAGGTTGCCCTGTTGACCGCCAGGAATAAGTGGATATCCCTCTGGGGGTGGATATATACCCGGTTTACCGTCCATGTTTGAAATCGTGAAACTTGATTTGGTTCCTAAAATGCCACGAAATAATGTCGAGACCTAATTTCACCTCAAGCTCTTCCTTTACCTTCAGATAAAGTTTAATCACCACACAGCCACACCCTTCAATTAGCACAATGCACCGTTACGATTTAGGTAAATAATTTCTCTTACAACGATTAACAAACCGCAAGCAACAACGACACCTAAAAATAGAAGCGCAATTATGCGATGCTCGCGATTGAATAAAATCGGCGGTCCTCAAAATGTTACCTTGCACTGAAGAGGTACAGAAAGGATGAAGGGGTGGATGTGCTGATGGAAGTAGGTATCAATGTCATGATCAAGTGTTTATCTAAAAAAACAAATGCGTTATCAAATCAGAAAATAAAGCATTGGCGGCTGGTACGTCAGGGGCTATCGGGTCACAAACCAGAATATTAAAAAATAATCATACTTGACTCGTTTAGCTTTTGGTATCAAGTGAAAAGTCCATCATCATATTAATAAGAGTGTTTTGTTTGAATTCAATTACAGACCTGCTGGAGAGTATTCCATACCCCCCCCCCCCAGACCCCCCGGTCCCAAAAACTGAAGGTATGATATAAATTACATAAATATGAAATTAAATTACACTTTAATTTGAGGACGACGTCAAACTGCATCCAGGTCCTCAGTAGGACCTTTAAATCAGTCTCAAAGCCTAGGACTTAAGTCTAAAACTAAATCTAAATCCTTAAGGTCCTGGGGGATATAAAAGATAGAAGAAGTCGTCGAAATAACAGGGAAGTAATATTATTCTGTCTGTAAGTAATTAAATTAGGTCATATAAAAAATTAAAAACTTTTGAGAGTTTCTGGAACGACATATAATACGAATGAGATAGCTTCAATAGTTTATTCTCTCATCTCAAGGTTATTATCCAAAATTATGAAATATATTATGCTATTTCCCCCAGTAATAATTATACATATTTAATTGATTGATTAAATGGTCAATAAATTTTAATATTATTCCAGTAGTAAAGCTCATTAACTAATGATTAATCCATATCTATAAAGTATGCATACATAATTAATTCTAAATTAATTAAGAATGTAAAAACTGCTATAATTACTTTTAATAACAGTAAATACAATGTAATTTTAGCGAGGTAATTTTAACGCCTTAGCAGACATGAGTTATCAAAATTCGATGTTATATACAGGGTAATACAGATATCTGTACAGAAACTGTGTTTAGAAAAGGCTTTAGAGAAAATTCCGTTCAAAATATAAAATTTACCTAAGTACAATTTTTTCGAAAAACTACTGAATTTAACAGAAACAAAAAATAAAATAATAAACTTAATTTTTTCTTTTCTTTTATTGAAAAAAGTTTTAGGAAAAATTCTATTCCTGACAGAAATTTAACGGACTGCAACTTTTACCTAACAAATGTTTTTGAGAAAGTACTGCATTTAACAGAAAAAAATAAAGAAAGAAAAGGAAATTTTTAATAAATAAAATTAATTTTTTGTTGTCGTTTGGAAAAGATTTAGATGAAAAATTCCATTAAGATTATAAATGTAACACTGGCACCCAACGTGGGGCCAACCTTGACTGCTGTTCTTGAAATCTTCACTCATCGAAAATGTGTGCTTGTTCGTAAGTGACTGCGTAAAAATTATCGTAATAATTATATTGTCCAGTCCGGGTGTCCTTTGTTTTAGTTCTATGATTAGTTGAAATACCTACCGATGGGAGTAAATATTGGTTTGTTCTTCAGTCTGAGCATTCTCCTTAGCTATTCCCAAACTTCCGTGTCAGTACTAGCGGCATGGTCTGCATACGTTTCTAAACTGTCGGCTTTTAAATAATTGGATCTTTAGAAAAATCTCTGGAATTTCTTGGAAATCACTGGATTTCCCACTTCTCGGGACCTTTCTGACTTCTTGTAAATTGTCTGAAACTCGTTAGAGATCAGTGGAATTCTTGAAAATTATTGGAAATTATCTGAAATTTTTTTGGAGCCATTTAAATTGTTGGAAACCATTCGAATTTCTTATACATCACTGGAATTCCTTGGAATTCTATTGAAGTCTATGGAATTTTTGAAATTACTGGAATTCTTTGGAATCCCTGGAATTCTTTAGAATCTCTGAATTTTTTTAGAATTCTCTGAAATTCTTTAAAAGTCTTTAGAATTATTGGAAACCATTGGAATTCCTTGGAAATCATTGGAATTCTTTGGAAGCAATTGAAATTCCCAGATAATCATCAGAATTTTTTTATATCTCTTGAATTATAATTCATTTGAGTTTCATGGAAATCATTTGAATTCCTGATAAATCATAGGAATTTCTATGGAAATTATTGAAATTCTTTTGAAGTCTTTGGAATTATTTAAGCTCACTGGAATTCTTTAGAAATCTCTTTAATTCTTTAGGAGTCATTGCAATTCTTAGAGACCGTCAGAATTCTTTGGAAATCATTGGAATTTCTTGAAAGTCATAGGAATTTTTGGATATCTGTTGAATTAGAATTTTTTGGAAATCCCTGAAATTCCTTCTAAATTATAGGAATTCCTTGGAAATTATGAATTTTTTTTAAGTTTTTGTAATTCTTTTAAATCAGTGGAATTCTTTGGAATCTCTGTAATTCATTAGAAATTACTAGAATTCCTTTGAAATCATAGGAAGTCCTTGGAAATTATTGAAATTCTTTTGAAGTCTTTGGAATTCTTTAAACTTACTGGAATTTTTTGAAACCACTGGAATTCGGAATTCTTTGGAAGTCGTTGAAATTCCCTGGAAGTCATAGGATTTTTTTTATATCTCTTGAATTATAATTCACTGGAGTTCCTTGGAAATCACTTGAATTCCTGGGAAATCATAGGAATTTCTTGGAAATCATTGCAATTCATTTGAAATCTATAGAATTTTTTGAAAACTGTTAAGTTAGAATTCATTGGAAATTATGAAATATTTTTAAGTCTTCGGAATTCTTTTTAATCACTAGAATTCTTTGGAATATCTGGAATTCTTTAGAAATCACTGGAAATCACTGGATTCCTTAGAAATTATAGGAATTCCTTGGAAATTATGAGGTTTTTTAAGTCTTTGGAAATCATTGAAATTCCCTGGAGATTATTGGAATTCTTTGGAAATCATTGGAATTTTGGAATAAAATTTCAAAAGAATTCAATGACTTCCAAGAAATTCCAATGGTTTCCACGAATTCCAATGACTCAAAAGAAATCTCTGAAATTTTTTAGAAATTATTGGAACAATAGGAAATTATTGGAATTCCTTTGAAATCATTTGAGTTCTTCAGATTTTCTTAAAAAGCTCTGGAATATCTTGGAAATCTCTAGAATTCTTTGGAAATCACTGCGATTCTTAGAAAACATTGGAAATTCTTGGATTATTTTTGATTTTGTATGAATTTGACCATCTCGGAGTCCAAGACATTGAACGTGATTTTTGATTTATTTAACCATTAAATTACTTTGTGAGTTGTGTACATATGGTTGGAATCAGCGGCGGCGCCAGCATTTTTGAAATGGGTGGGCACAAATTGGGCCCAATATATTTAGGGTGGACACACAAAATTTATAAATTAAACAAAAATTGTAAAAATATTTTCGGTTTACTACATATTAACATATTTTTTTTATTTCGTATAAATTTTGGGTGGGCACTTGGTGGGGCACTCCAAACAATAGGGTGGGCACGTGTCCACCCTGGCCCCCCCTGGCGCTGTCGCTGGTTGGAATTATGTCGGCAATCTTAGGAATTACTTGGAAATAATTGTAATTCAAGAAATTTGGAAATAATTGGAATTCAAGAAATGCTTTCGAAATCATTGGATTTTTTTGAAAATCACTAAAATTATTTTTAAGTTATTGGAATTTTTGAAATTCTCTTGAATTGCAATTCTGTGGAATTCCTTGGACATCACTGGAATTGTTTGTAATTCCTTGAAAAGCACTGAAATTATTTCGAAATCATTGGAATTCTTTGGAAATCTCTAAAATTCTTGAAAATAACTAGAATTATTTAGAATTTTCTGGAAATATCTGAAATTCTCTAGAAATATATAAATTCTTGGAAATCAGTGCAATTTCTTGGTAATCACTGGAATATTGAATTCTTTAGAAATCATTGGAATTCCTATAAAATCACAGTAATTCCTTGGAAATTTCTAGAATTCTTTAGGAGTCATTGGAATTCTTATGGAAATTTCTAGAATTCCTCGGAAATGTCTAGTATATTCCATCAGTCATTAGAATTCTTGCAAATCATTAGAATTTCAAGTAGATCACTGAAATTTCTTGGAAATCAATTAAATACATTGAAAGTCACTAAAATTATTTGGAATTCATTGGAATTTTTGGAATACTCTTGAAATAGAATTTTTTAAAATTCCTTGGAAATACGATGATAAAAATTACAAAAATTGTACCGGGAATTTAATAATAAATTAATTTTTATTAATTTTTATTTTGATATTAAAGCGATAAAATATCGAAAATGTAGTAAATTTTCCCATTTTTTCTCAGAATTTAAGCTTCTTTCTACCCTCTAGCAATAGGACGATATATTTTAGCATATGCAGCGAGTGTAGCTATTATTTCATCATTATACAGACCATCAAATCGAAATTTGTATTCACCAGTTGGTATAAATGGTGGAAATCGAGATTCATTTGGATAAACATTGCAAATTTTATAAGTTATTCCCTACAACAATTATATGAAATACCTACATTTTGTAATTTAGCTTTATAAAAAGTGTTACCTTAACAATTTGACATGTGCTAAAATTTCCACATTTAAATAAAATTTGTAGTCCCACAAGATTTTCATTAAGACTCTTACAGAAATTCATTTGAAATTTTGTCCCCCGAAGTTCACGATATTCGTTACTTAAAAATTTGTAAAATTGCACTACCGCCTAAAACAATTCAAATTTATAATAATTTTTATTTTTATAAAAATACCATGTTAATTGTTTTCTTCTATTTGCGTTCCTACCTCCAATTCAGAGCCTATGGTCAGTTTTGAGTTAATAGTAGCATTGACAACAGGTAATGTTCGATTATATTTAAAGGTTTTTATTTCAAAAGTATTGAAATAAGATTCATTATAATAAATCAATTCAAGTCTTTGAAAATCGACCTTGTAGTCTTTTTGATGAAACTTAAATAAATAAATGGTTAAAACAATTATTTGTAATCATACCAATATTACCTTTGTATATAAATCATCGGCAAAGATTGACGATAATCCCAATAACAGAATTAATGTATTATATAATTTGAGCTTCAACATTTCGAATCAATTCGGTTTTTTGCTTCAAATTGCATCAGCTAATGTGAAAAAAAAAATTATAATGATATTATGAGCTTCCGGAATAGAATCATTTAGGATAATAAAATATTTGAAGGTTTTCTGAAATTGCTATATCATTTACTAGCCATTATTACTCCTTGCGGATTACGGTAGGGCAATGTAACCTTTGATGATCTATTTGGAATTCCATCAGTTTCAGGTGGATGCGCATAATTGGAGTATTTGGCGACTTGTAGAAGCTGTGATAGTTCATAAGTTTGATAATTTTTTTTTATTATTTATACGATTTAATAAATCACTTGCGATGCTTTTATAAATCGATAAATTGATTTTGATGGATTTACCAGATATCAATCAGTAGACCTCATTCATCATTACGGGATTTGCTGACCGAATAATTATTATCATTGTTGATAATTTAATGTTAGCATGCATCCAATATCTCGTCATGGATGGTCTATCAAGCGAATTTTTTTTTAAATTAATGTATACCGTAATGTTATAGAATATTATGTTTATTAATAGGCGAGCGGTTTACACCTATGCTATATATTTTCAGTTCACTTACCGACCAATCAGCGTTCTAGTGGCTGGAAATGATTTTATTCGATTTCTTATATTATACCGAGAAAAAACTTCTATATACACTTTATTTTTTTTATGAGTCGTTTAATAGTTATAAACAATCTTTTGTTTTAAAAATATAAATTTCAGGGAAAAAATCTGAAAAAATTATAAAGGCTTAATTGGACCAAACCACACATTTTTTGTGTCTTTGACTTTTCTCGTAAAATCAATAGTTTTTAAGATAAAACTCGATAAATGGCGAAAAATGCCTACCTTTATGATTTTTTTCTCAGTATCCAATTGTCCAATCAGAATAAATAAAAAATAAAAATATTTAGTCAACCTTAAACTATCACGACATTTTTTTTCATTTTGATTTTTAGTGTTACTAATAGTGAAAACCGTATTGGAGTAGATCTCTAACACCGCTTCCTCTGTGCGTGCGTATGTCCGTCCGGCGAGCTAGGATGGAAGCTTTAATTCAAATTCAAATTGTTTATTAACCATTGTCATAATTTAAATTACCTAAATACTAGAAGATGTTACAAAAACAAATCTATTATAAATACTCCTTGTTCCTTGACCGCATAAAACATATTATTGACTACATTTTTTATACTTTTACTTACATAATTGGTTGGCAAGGATAATTAAATGAGGTGGTAATAAAAGGTAAAAGGTTCAATTTATTGCGTTTTCAATATTTGATTATGTAAAATTAATTTTAATAGAAGAACATTTTACATTGCTGTTAATAAAATCTTTAATTTGCTACAAATGATTTTATTTTTTATATATACGGGGTGGGCAAATTTTAATATTTACATATTTGAATTTCGTGAAAATATTCTTAAAATTGAAATGATTTATATTTTCGTTATGTTTAAATAAAGAGGATTTTCGAGAGATACCACAAAACTACTTTTGCTGAGTGTTGGTGGCAACTTCATCTTTGGATTAATGATAAAATTGTAGTTATTCAAAAATATTACCAAAAATATTTTAACTAGCAATAGGCCTAGCCGGCTACCTAAAAATTAAAAAAAAAATATTATTTACCTTTAAGTTTCCTTTGAATGAGTTTCAATAGATGACACTTTACTGTCGATGGTCGTGATTATGGTTTATTAATTATTTATTATTGCAATAAATATGGTAGAAATACGTACCTATACAATTGAGTGGCCCTTCTCCAAATGATAAATAGGTACAACTCGGTCGATTTGACTTATTTTCAGGTGAAAACCTTTCGGGGTCAAACTTCTCAGGACTTGGATAGTATGCAGAATCGTGGTGAATTTCGTAAACTGGTATGTACACAGTTGTTCCCACTTCCAATACAATTTCAGTATTGGGCAATTTGTACATTTTGGTGCAGTTTCTTGGCAACATACCAACCATTGCGTATTTCCGGCAGGTTTCTAAAAATATTTAAAAATCTGCAAAAGGGTGAAAGGGGACAGGTGAGGTGAATGGGGACAGTCTACAATTTGTTCGGCTTTTGCGTAATAACTCAAACCATTTTTGACCAAATAAAATGTCTCTATTCACCCCGTTTGACGGTACCTGCGACGCATTTATCCAAATAAGTCATTTCCATTACGGATTCATAACTAAGACTTCCCCCGTGCTTTTCCAACACACTCGAAATTTCACTTCGTAAGTTACATTGAATGTCTAAATTTGAAGCCAGTTCGTAAATACAGAAAGAAATTGTTGACGAAGAAGTTCCATAAGCGGCCCCAAAAAACACCAAAGCTTGCGCGGTTATTTCTTCAATTTTCAAAGATTTTTCATTTCCCGAAACGTTGCCCGAATTCAAATCTAAATTATTTCTCAACTGAATCATCAAATGCATTAAGTCATTTCGCAACACATTGTTTCTCTCTCTGTATTCCACAATCGATTTAACCATATTTAAATAAAAGTTTTGAACTTCGAGACTATTCAAGGGAATTTTGAAAAATTGTAGCACTGAAGGGCACAGCATACTTAGCGCGAATTTAATATCTTGGATAACACTACCTCCAGTAGTGTTTTCTGCAATTTTCTTGAATTCCATATTCAAATTCTGTAAAGTATTACATTCGATTCCAAAAACACTCATACCGATTGCATCAGTTATGTATCTACCACTCAAGTCATTCAAATTAACCAGTTCATCATTTTCTGCGGATTTATCTACGGCTGACTTTAAGTGATCTCCAATCAGTAATAAGGTGTGGAACATATTTTTCATCTTACTTGGTGAAAAAGCTGGCGATAATTGTTCTCTCATTTTCTTCCACTGATCTCCCGTTGCAGAACCAATATGGAAGGTAAGTGGATCTTTCTCGTTAAGATAAAACGGACGGTCCGTAAAATGACCAAAGTCTTTTGCCAAAATCAGTTTCGCCAATTCTACATCGATTATCACCATTGTGGGTTTGTTAAAAAAATAAAAACCCATAAATTTATCTCCACGTTTTCGACATACTTTGTACACTTCTTTAAACATCCCATAAAGAGCAGTTTTCCCCAGGATTACATCTGTTAAATTTCCAAACACCAAATTTGGTCTCAGCGTTTTTACTCCTCTTCTCTTCCAATAATTAAATACCCTGTAGTAATAAATTGCGATTATTACCGCGGTGCTTAATAAAATAAGCAGTGCAATCATAGCTTATCGAAATTTGAACTGGAAAACTAGGTGATACCTATGTATTTATGGTATTTATGGTATTTATGTATGTAATACAAAATGTTAATAAAACCATTTGTATGCAAATTGCATTGTCTGCTATGAGGTATTTTTATCCAATGCACATATTCTCAAAAAAAAATAGCAAGAAAATTGAAAATACAAAATGTCGCCTGGTTGTCGGCATACAGTCTTTTTTCGGGCTGAAGCGTCGGTATTTTAAATACAAACATTTAATTAAATAAATACATCCCAAATAAAAAATATATTAAGCTCCTTATTCTGAAAACACTGAAAGAGATAGTCGAAGAAAACGATAAGGGCATAGACTCCCTCAAAAAAGAATTGAAGAAAACTAAAGCTGAGACATCGCCAAAAAAGGAAGAAGGCAGGTTTAGACAGATCCAATTAACGATAGATGCCATGCACAAAGAAGTGAAACAGCTCAAAGAAGCAGTAAAGGAGATGCGGAGGAGCAACTTCGAGACCTCCTTCCACCCACGACAGGAAAAATTACTAAGATGATTGTGTGGATGGACAAACTAAACATTAGCCTCTTGGCAACAGAAGTGATAGATGAGAAGATAGCCACCCCTAAAAGGAAATACTGAAAAAACTATCACCTTCCGGGACCAAAGCTACTAGGTCTCGTCGGGGGTCGCCTAAAGCTCTGTACTGGCACCACTGATGTAGAACATCAGCTACGACGGAGTCCTGTCGCTCCCAGTCTCACAAGGAGTGACCCTGCTGGGCTTCGCCGACGACCTGAACTTGGTGGTGGAAGAAGAAACGAAAGAAGAGATCGAAGAAGGCGCAGAGGAATCAATCAGAATGATAAGAGAGTGGACAATAGAAAGAGGTCTGACACTGGTACAGGAGAAGACGGAGGCGGTGCTGGTGTGCGGAAGACAAAAACACCCGGAGAGAAAAAACACCTAGTTTTGGTATCAGTAGCGAAGTCCATCATGCTATACGGAGCATCAATTTGGGCGGAAGCACTAAAAAGGAAGAAGTGCTGTTGATGAAAACACAAAGAAAAATGGCATTAAGAGTGACGCGATGATACCGAACCACGTCGGCCGAGGCGTCCATGGTCCCAGTGGACATCCTTGCAAAAGAAAGGAAAAACATGTTCAATCTGAAAGATCAAAAAAGAAAGGAAGGGAGAGAACATTCACTGGAAGTGTGGCAGACAAGATGGAACAACTCAGAAAAAGAGAGATGGACGTACCGCCTCATCCCAGACATAAGAGGTTGGTACGAGAGAAAGTACGGAGAGACCACTTATGAGCTGACGCATGTGCTCTCTGGGCATGGGTGTTTTGAGTCCTACTTATACAAGATGAAGAAAACAACAAACCCCAACTGTCCATCCTGCGGGGAAGAACAGGACTCAGTGGAGCATACATTCTTCAACTATACACAATGGGAAGAAGAACGAAGAAACACCGGACTCCAACTTCAACCTGAAAACTTGGTGGAACACATGCTGTCCGAACCAGAAGCATGGGAGAATGCAACAAGACTCGCCAAAGCCATAAAAAGGAAGAAAAACAGAGAAGAAAGCAAGAACAAGAGTAAACAAGCAAAAGAAGAAAAAAAAAGGCCGAAAGGGCAGAACATCCAGCGGGCTGTGTAACGGAAGAAATACGCGAGCGAATCTTGGACACACCAACGGAAGGGGGTTTTTAGTGGGTAAAAATCCTACACTACCACCAAGTACGGGCTGGTGGTGTCTTGTGGAAGATTTTCCCCCTTCAAAATAAAAAAGATGAAGTATTGTTATATTAGGTTAGATAAAGAACTGCTACTTTAGGTCAGGTGAAATCAGTGGCGGATTTAGCATTTAAGAGGCCCCAGGCGAAATTTAATTTTGAGGCCCCCTCTATAAATTGTGCTACCCACATCAGTTGTCATTTTATAAGCCGACTTAAAAAAAAGGTTTTCAAAATGTTTTCCCTATGCCACAATTCTTAAGAAGGATGAAATACGTAGTGATAATTATTAATTATTTTCAATACAAAAAAAATTTAAATTCTTCTAGGAAAAATTTACTATACTACTACTATTCTTTTCTTAAAAGCGATTAAAATGCTCACCTACTTTAGTTCCCCGAAAAAATTCTTTACATTCTTCTAGGAAGAATTTACTATATACTATTCTTTTCTTAAAAGCGATTGAAATGTTCACCTACTTTAGTTTCCCGAAAAAATTCTTTAAATTCTTCTAGGAAGAATTTACTATACTATTATTTTCTTAAAAGCAATTAAAATATTCACCTACTTTAGTTCCCGGAAAAATTTCTTTAAATTTTTTTAGGATGAATTTGTTAATTTTTATTATTATCTTGGAATTAATAGTAATTTTCCGAAAATCTGGATTTAGACTACTAATGATCCCTCCCCCTTTTAGGAACAGTCCCATGGGGGAAGAAGGGCTCCCCCCCAATGTATTAGAAAATTATCTAAAGTTAGTAAAATTAGTATTACTAATAAGTTGGCACAATCAAATGCAAACATTTCTTTGCAAAAAAGCGAAAAAGCTAAAAAAAAAACCATCGACAGTTGGCAAATTAAACGTCGACAGTTGGGTAATTGAGAACTGCCCCTCCCCCCGAAAAATTTTACTTCGTTCAGTCTCTGCCCTTTTATTCTTTAATTATTATAAAAAATTCCAATTTTTAATTTAAATTTTAATTAGAAGTTCTAATCCATAAAAATAATAATAAAATTAAATTTGTCACCACAATTTTAATTTGGAGCAAGATTATGATCTAACTGATCGAAACGCGTCAAATAAAAATTTATACGCATATATGACTAGACAATATTAATTATTTTTTTATATTCGTTATAAATGAAAAGTCATAATATCATGGAGGAAACTATCAACAATATCTCTATTATTGAAACGCAGCATCGCGTATTCTGTTTATAAGAAGTAAATATACTGTTTGTAAATCTTGAAACAATACACGTCATGAACATTGGTGACGTCACATTGGAACAATGTTGTTCTAATAACTATGCATAGCAATTTTAAAATTTATTTATATTTTTAAAATACTATGCAAAATACATATTTATAGCACAATTTATATAATATATTTTCTTAGAACCGTAAAGATTTCTCAAATCCAATCAAAAAAACAATTTATTGTACCTACCGTAATGATTTATATTTTTTCTATGTCCAGATATAACGGATTTTCGAGAGATACTACCATATTACTTTTACTGAGTGTTAGTGGCAACTTGACTTTCGAGCTAATGGTGAAATTGTAGTTACTCACAAATATTACTAAAAATATTTTAACTAGCAATACGCCTAGCCGTGCACCTAAAAATAGATAAATAAATCCTATGCCAAATCAATGATCGAATTATTGTATATTTATATATGGCGACCCCATGCCGAGTTACTGTCAAAAATAAGACATACCTATACAATTACGCGGTCCTTCTCCAAATGACAAATATGTATAACTGGGTCGATTTGATTTATTTTCAGGTGAAAACCTATCGGGATCAAATTTTTCAGGATTTGGATAGTATTCAGGATCTTGGTGAATTTCGTAAACTGGTATATACACCTTAGTTCCCACATCTAATATAATATCAGTATTTGGCAATTTGTATCTTTTGGTGCAGTTTCTTGACAAAATCGCCACCAATGCGTATTTGCGAAAAGTCTCTAAAATTAAATATTCAAGTCGCCGATCTTACTCTTTAATTTATTACCTGTGACGCATTTGTCCAAATAAGTCATTTCCATTATGGATTCATAGCTCAGTTTTCCCTTGTGTTTTCCCAAAACACACAAAATTTCTTTTCTTAAGTTATCCTGAATATCTAAATTTAATGCCAATTCGTAAATACAAAGAGAAATTGTTGACGAAGAAGTTCCATAAGCAGCTCCAAAAAACACTAAAGCTTGCGCGGTAATTTCTTCAATTTTTAAAGATTTTTCATTTTCGGATACGTTGCCGAAATCAAAAACATTGTCCTTCTCTATATCAATATTATTTCTTAACTGAATCATCAAATGCATTAAGTCGTTTCGCACCATGTTGTTTTTTTCTCTGTATTCCACAGTCGATTTGACCAAATTTAAATAAAAGTGTTCGGTTTCGGGATTATTAAAGGGAATATTAAAAAACTGTAAAACTGAGGGACACAGTACACTGATCAATAATTTAGCATTTTGTATGGAACTACCTCCAAAAGAGTTTTCGGCAAATTTCTTAAATTCCGTATTCAAATTTTGTAAAGTGTTGCATTCGATTCCAAAAACACTCATAGCGATTGCATCAGTTACATATCTACCACTCACATCGTTCAAATTAACACTTTCGCCACTTCCTGCGAATTTATTCAGAGCAGACTTCAATTGATCACCAATTTTTAGTAAGGTAAGGGTAGCAAATATATTTTTCATCTTACTGGGTGAAAATGCTGGCGTTAATTGTTCTCTCATTTTCTTCCACTGATCTCCAGTTGCAGAACCAATATGGAAGGTAAGTGGATCTTTCTCGTTAAGATAAAACGGACGATCCGTGAAATGGCCAAAATCTTTTGCCAAAATCAGTTTTGCCAATTCTATGTCGGTTATCACCATTGATGGTATGTTTAAAAAATAAAAGCCCATAAATTTATCTCCATTCCTTTTGCAGGTCTCATACACTTCTTTAAACATCCCATAAACAGCAGTTTTTCTCAGGATTACGCCTGTTAAATTTCCAAAGAGTACATTTGGTTTCAACGTTTTTACTCCTCTTCTCTTCCAATAATGAAATGTCCAAAAGTAATAAATTACTGTTATTGCAGCGGTGCTTAATAAAAGAAGTAGTATATTCATAGTTTATCATCAGTTGAAGTGATTCGAAAACAAGATTGTATTAAATAAAGTCCTTGGTATATATACGTAATACAAAATGTTAATTTTAAAATAAGGTGCTTTAAAGTCCATATCTAACCATAAAATGCACATAATTGCTTTGTCTGATATACCTAATATATTTAACGATTCTCAAAGAAAAACAACAATAATTTAGCATAATATGAAAATAAGTGTTTTTAAGAAGTTATTAAATAGTTGTAAAGTAACACTAAAAATATAAAGAATGAGGTACCGTCAAACGGGGTGAAAGGGGACAGCTGAGGTGAATGGGGACGGTTAACGATTTTTTCGATTTTTGCGTAATAACTCGTTGAGTTTTTTTTTGGCAACCTCCATAAAACATCGGTGTCCTTCGTGTAAACCGACGAGTTCAACGAAACCTCAAAACCTGTATTCATTATTAAACGCCAAAACAGGTGCTGATAACGACGTACAGAAGTGGCTTTCATACTTAAGGTAAGTTAATTTTAAATTTACCATCTCTTTTGTCACTACGATTCCTTATTTTTCCATGAAAAGGACCATATTTAGAGGTTTTCTTAATATTATCTGGAAAAAAATGAGTGTTCGGAAGATAAAGTGTGAATAGGGACACCGTACTGATTTGCTTCATTTAAAATTTTCTCTCTTTGAATGGCTTTTTGGGGCTGATGGTTTTTATACATCCCTGAGTCCCTGAGTATTTTAATGGCCGAGACAGTGTCATTCACCCTCCAGCTGATTGCATGGGGACACTGCCGTAAAAACATTGAATACAACTTAATTTCAAGCAGTGTCCCCATTCAGCCCATTAGAAGGTGAATGGGGACAGCACGGAAAAGAAACAAAAAAAACAAAAAAAACAGGGGTGTCCCTATTCGCCCCGTTAGACGAAAAATAGATTCTTTAATTACGAATGCACAATTTAAAAATAATAGGTGATAAAAAAAAGTAATATACAATATTATGATTTAATAAATGATAAAAAGGCAATATTTACATGTTACAAAAAGTAGCATGTAACAACTAAATAAAAAAGTAACAATATCCTATATTTTCAAAGATAATAAAAAATAAAACCAATACAAACCATTTGTTATAGCTAATCAGCCGTCCTGATTTATATTTTCTCTATGTTTAAATAAAGCGGATTTTCGAAAGAGACCACAATTTTACTTTTACTGAATGTTGGTGGTAATTTGACTTTCGAATTCATAATAAAATTGTAATTACTCAAAAATATTGCCAGAAATATTTTAATTTGCAATATCCCAATCCGAGCACCTAAAAAAAGAATTTTTTTCAATTTTAATTTAAATAATACAAATTTAAAAAATGGTTTTCGAAATTTTGGGTTATTGGCACAAAAATTTTGAACCACTATTTCAATTCAAGGAAGGGGAATAACGGATTGGTTCAAGATAAAAGACAAAGCAAATCATTATTGGAATCTACGCTCTTGCCTCCGCTCCATACCAGAGCTGGTTGCAATTGACCACCAGGGCCTACTACATCTTTAATACTAAAAAACATCTATTTCAAGTGTGATAAGAATCACAGATCATTTCTAGTAAGATTTTTTTATTACGTAATTAATTAATAATCTCGATTTTCATGGAAATTTTTTTTTTTAAACAAATAGCCATAACTTAGAAAATAATACGTACCTATACAATTGCGTGGACCTTCTCCAAATGCCAAAAAGGTGTAACTCGGTCGTTTAGATATATTTTCAGGTGAAAACCTTTCAGGATCGAATTTTTCAGGATTTGGATAATATAGCGGATCTTGGTGGATTTCGTAAATTGGTATGTATATCATGGTTCCCACATCTAACGTAATGTCAGTATTGGGCAATTTGTAACTTTTGGTACAAATTCTTGACGACAACGCCAGCACTGTGTACTTGCGTAAAGTTTCTGGAAAAGATATACAAATACAGATTCGAATGATGGTAACTAAATATAAAATTACCTGTGACGCATTTTTCCAAATAAATCATTTCCATTATGGCATCGTAATTAAGTATTCCTCCATGCTTTCCCAAAACACTCACAATTTCTTTTCTTAACTTATTCTGAATGTCTACATTCGAAGCTAATTCGTAAATACAGAAGGAAATTGTCGCTGAAGAACTTTCATAACCGGCTCCAAAAAACACTAAAACTTGCGCGGTAATTTCTTCAATCTTGAGAGATTTTTCATTTTCCGAAACGTTGCCCAAATTATCGTTTTCCTTTTCAATGTCAATATTGTTTCTCAGCTGAATCATCAAATGCATTAAGTCGTTTCGCACCACGTTGTTCTTCTCTCTGTATTCCACCGTCGATTTCACCATATTTAAATAAAATCTTTCGGTTTCTCGACTATTGAAAGGAATTTTAAAAAATTGTAACACCGAAGGACACATTATACTTAGCGTCGATTTAATATTTTGAGTAAGATTACCTCCAACAACGTTTTCGGCCATTTTCTTAAAATCCATGTTCATATTTTGTAAAGTGTTGCATTCGATTCCAAAAACCCCCATACCAATTGCATCGGTTATATATCTACCACACATCTCTTTCAAATTAACAACTTCGTAGTTTTCTGCGGATTTATCTAAAACTGCCTTTAAGTGATCACCGACCTGGATTAAGGTGCGGCACACATTTTTCATCTTACTTGGTGAAAAAGCTGGAGACAATTGCTGCTTCATATGTTTCCATTGATTGCCTCTTGCAGAAGCTAGATGAATGGTAAGTGGATCTTCCTCGTTAAGATAAAACGCACGGTCTGTAAAATGACTAAAGTCACCTGCAAAAATTCGCTTGACCAATTCTATATCAGTTATCACCAATGCCGGTATATTCAAAAAATAGAAACCCATAAATTTATCTCCACTTTTTTTACACGTTTCGTACACTTCTTTAAACATCCCAAAAAATGGAACTTTTCTCGTGATTACACCTGATAAATTTCCAAACAGCAAATTAGGCCTCAATGTCTTTACTCCTCTTCTCTTCCAATAATTGAATATCCAAAAATTATAAAATGCCAAGGTTATTACCGTTGCGCCTAATAAAATGATTAGAGCATTCATAGTTTTTCTCAATTTGAACCAATACCAAGATCAAAGTTGTCTGAGTTGAAGTCTGTGGCATACTATTATTTATACAGAAGAAATTTCATTAACATATTATATAAATTTAGATTTTTTATACTTATACAGCCTTGAGGTATTTTACATTTTATATACTATGCAAAATTTAATAAACAAAACAAAAAATATTCAAAAAAGTTGCAATTTTTGCAATACCAATAAATAATAGTATTTTAAAATTCATTCTCGAATAATAATGTTATATTAATACAAAGATTTTTATCTTCCAGTAGATAAGCAAACTGGATTCTGTCCCACGTCTTAAAAAACTTTTCTAATTGGGAATTTTATAAATCTAGGCTTTTATTCATTAGTGGAAATTTGACAAAATATCAATTTGCCGCCCGTGAAAGAGTCGGTCAATGGATGACCGAGCGAGATTTCCTTGGCAACTCAACTTTAACCCTCTAGAGAGACATCAAATACCTGGTTGTCAGAATTGATCGGGAAATGACATTTACCCGGCACCTAGAAGCGGTGGTCGAGAAAACATAGGGGGCCCCTCCACTCAAACAAGAAGATGGGAAGATGAATGGGAAGAAACTCTAAGATATAAGAGCCGAAAGTACATCATCTCGAAATGCCAAAGAATCTGGGTTGCCAAGGTTTACAGAACAATGTCAGTGTGCTCAAATAGACCTAATGGCAAGAGAAAGAAAAATGCTGGCAAAGAAGATGAACTTATTCCCGACCTGCGAGGCTGAGTAACCAAGAAGAACGGAAAATTGAACTATCATCTGACGCAGGCGCTGAGTGGGCATGGATGCTTTGCATCCTATCTCCATAAATTCACGGAGAAAGAAAACGACATCTACTTCTTCTGCGATGAAGTGCTGAGAGACAGCTTGCTGAGTTGAACTGATGCTACTAAGCAACGAGAAATGGGCAATCATATCGCCAAAATCGTGCCACTTTGTAGATTGCTTTCGAAAATCGTCACTTTTTCGCATTAGGGCTTTTTCTTCTTCTTAATATAGGACTACGTCATGTTATTCCTAAATGATGTACCAAATGTACACTTGGCATCCCCTTGGTTTTCTGAGCACTTTCATATAATTTAGTAGGGTGCTAACCTGGCTAGATTCGCAGCCCATAGGTGGAACTTAGCCTTTAGATCACTAGTTTTCAAACCGCGGTATCCCGTTCCGTAACTTGTCGATTTGAGCCTTATACCACACTGTTGGAAATAATTACATTTGGCCGTAAAAATGTATTTTGCAGTCTAGGGCAAAAAAGCGACACTTTGCAATCGACAATGCGAGACTTTCAATTTGATTGAAAAAATATGCAACTAAAGTGAACTTTACATTTTTATATGATTTCTCTTAGGATTTATCACAACAGCAAACATTAAATTATGTTTTATGATATTTTTTACAAATTTTAGAAAGAAAACACAGTATAAACTGTGTTTTTTGGTTTCTCCTATGATAAATCATAAGAGAAATCATATAAAAATGTAAACTGCGCTTTAGATTGCATATTTATTCAATCAAATTGAAAGTCTCGCATTGCCGATTGCAAAGTGTCGCTTTTTCGTTCTAGACTGCAAAATAAATTTTTATGTCCCTGAATGATTAATTTTGAACGCGGTGTAAAATAAGCACAAATCAAAACTTGACGCGGTCATGGTGACCGCACAATAGCGACTGTTAATACATTGTATATAGTACATACACACAATACATACACTGTGCATTGTGCAACGCAACAAATACGTAGTGATGCCGGGTTTTCCACTTGTTTTATCCGACATGAATCTTATTGGCTATTCCTATTTAAAAATACTATTTAGACGATCAATAATAATCAATTACATAACTTGAGTATTTAGTTAACTTCTGAGTAATTTCTGTGGGTGCTTGAGCCCCGAAGCACCCACGTAGTCGGCGCCCCTGGGCATGCTATCTATACAGAACAAATTTTAATAATATATAAATTAAGAATTTTTATATACAGCCTTGAGGTATTTTATTTTTTTATAACCAAAATTTAATAAGCTAAACAAAAAATATTAGAAAAAGTTGCTATTTTTCGAGTCAAAATGGAAAACTGGAAAAGGGAAAAGAAAAACATAATAGAAATAAATAACAGACAATACGGAGTATTTTAATACAAAGATTTTTATCTCCTAGTAGATAAGCAAACTGGATTCTGTCCCACTTCTTAGAAATCTTTTCAAATTGTGAATTTTATAAACCGAGAATTTCATTCTTGAATGGAAATATGGAAAAAAATTTCAATTAATGAGGCAATGGAGGTGCCCGACCCCCCACCCCCCTTAGAGTTCCAAAACATTACTTCTTACTCCAATAAATTCTGACACTTTACAAGTTCTAAAAACAGATTATTACAATTATTGGGCTAAAATTCAACACCCGAGCACAAAATTATTTTATTATTATTTAAAAGGGTTTTTTAAAAAGTGGGGCAAAATCAGATCTGTTTATCTACTGGGAGACAAAATATCTTTAATTAACATTATTAGTTATTACTTTATAATTCATTTTAAAATATTACCTAATGTTTATAATTTAATTCTTGTTTGAAAACAACTTTTTTATTCGATTTTTGAAGTACCCAAGGCCGTATTGCAAAAATCATCATTTTCGTACACAACCTTGTTCTTTGTATCAGTTCAAATTAAGAGAAACTATGTTGGCGCTAATCATATTATTAAGCGCTGCCGTGACAATACCAACATTTTATTATTTTTGGATATTCCATTTTTGGAAGAGAAGAGGAGTAAAAACGTTACCTCCGAATTTGTTTTTTGGAAATTTAACAGATGTAATCCTAAGGAAAAATCCTTTTTATGGGATATTTAAAGAAGTGTATGCAACCTGCAAAAGGAATGGAGATAAATTTATGGGTTTTTATTTTTTAAATATTCCCGCTTTGGTGATAACCGACATAGAATTGGTCAAGCGAATTTTTGCAGGCGATTTTAGTCATTTTACAGACCGTGTGTTTTATCTTAACAAGGAAGATCCACTTACCATTAATATAGTTTCTGCAAGAGGTAATCAATGGAAACAAATGAAGCAACAATTGTCTCCAGCTTTTTCGCCAAGTAAGATGAAAAATGTCTGTCACACCTTACTCCAGGTTGGTGATCACTTAAAGGCAGCTTTAGATAAATCTGCTGATAACTACGAAGTTGTTAATTTGCAAGATATTTGCGGTAGATATGTAACTGATGCAACTGGTATGGGTATTTTTGGAATCGAATGCAACACTTTACAAAATATGAACTTGAATTTTAAGAAAATTGCCGAAAATACTATTGCAGGTAATCTTACTCAGAATATTAAAGTGGCGCTAAGTATACTGTGCCCTGCAGTATTACAATTTTTTAAGATTCCTTTCAATAGTCGAGAAACGGAAAGATTTTATTTAAATATGGTGAAATCGACGGTGGAATACAGAGAGAAGAACAACGTGGTGCGAAACGACTTAATGCATTTGATGATTCAGTTGAGAAACAACATTAACATAGAAAAGGAAAACGATAATTTGGGCAACGTTTCGGAAAATGAAAAATCTCTGAAGATCGAGGAAATTACGGCGCAAGCTTTAGTGTTTTTTGGAGCCGGTTATGAAACTTCCTCTGCGACAATTTCCTTGTGTGTTTACGAATTAGCTTCGAATGTAGACGTTCAGAATAAGTTAAGAAAAGAAATTGCGAGTGTTTTGGGAAAACATGAAGGAAAACTCAATTACGACGCCATAATGGAAATGACTTATTTGGACAAATGCGTCACAGGTATTTTATATTTAGCTACCATCATTCGGATCTGTATTTGTATATCTTTTCCAGAAACTTTACGCAAGTACACAGTGCTGGCGTTATCGTCAAGAATTTGTACTAAAAGTTACAAATTGCCCAATACTGACATTATATTAGATGCGGGAACCATGATATACATACCAATTTACGAAATCCACCAAGATCCGGTATATTATCCAAATCCTGAAAAATTCGATCCTGAAAGGTTTTCTCCTGAAAATATATCTAAACGACCGAGTTATACCTTCTTGGCATTTGGAGAGGGCCCACGCAATTGTATAGGTAAGTATTATTTTTCACTTTGTTAAGCCAAGTTATGGCTATTTGTTTTTAAAAAACTTGAAACTTCCTCCTTATTGTGTCTGAATTGAAATCTTCGACTTTGTATTCCCCAGCAACGTATTCTGTTTATTATTGCAATAAGGGGAAATAAGAGTGGAGACCGAACCTCAATAAGGAGAAATAATAATTCTATTTTTAGGTGCTAGATTTGGGATGTTGCAAATTAAAATATTTCTGGCAACATTTTTGAGTAACTACAATTTTATTATCAATTCGAAGGTCAAATTACCACCAACACTCAGTAAAAGTAAAATGTTGGTATCACTCGAAAATCCGCTTTATTTAAACATAGAGAAAATATAAATTAGGACTGCTGATTAGCTATAATAAATGGTTTGTATTAGTTTTAATTTTTATTATATACTTTTGAAATGGGATTATGTTACATTTTTATTTTGTTGTTATTTTACTTTTATAATATTATATTGTATAAAAATCAGCTTTTTTATATTTTTACCTTAGCCTTAGATCTAAGATTTTTACCAATGAAGGACGGACTCTTCTACTTTGCTTGCCCAATATTTCTGTAGAAAGTTGTGAACCTAACTCTGCTGCACTTGAATTAATTTTATTTACAAAGAAATGCATTTTTAAAAGTTGGGCGCCAATTAAATTATTATGAATATGAAAAACTGCCTCAATGCTTACAACTTGACAACGCCTGTGAAGTGGCCTTTAGTTTTAAAAATGATAACCTAACCTCACTTTTAGTTTTAATAATAATAGTTTCTTGCATAAATGCGGAACTTTTATTTTGATAAAAAATACACAAATATTTTATAACTAAGAGTGTAATGGTGATACGTGTTCAAAGAAGGTTTTACTAAAATTAAATTACAAATTAAACAGGTGAATAAACAAATGTATAATTTAAAAATTAACGATTTAATTTGTTTTAGTGAAGCACTGAATATTTTCGTAAAGGAAAGTAATGTTTCCAAATACCTTAACTTGTTCTTGGAGGACCGTGATTTCATAAATACATCAATCTTCGGATGAGCAATCAAATATTATCCAAATGTTTCAAATATAACCATAACGTTCATTCGTAGCATAATTTTGTCAAATTACACACTTATTTAAATTCAAGAGAAAATTGTGGTTAAAAAGAACAATCCTTTCACCTTCACAGTTAAAACAAAAATCAAAATTATGCATTTCGGCACTGCCATTTATACCTTTTGGAAAAATAACTAGATTTTTCAATTGTTTTGCTCATTTCACCAAATTTTCACTAGGCGCTGCAAACTAGTTCAAAATTATTTTGTTACAGATCTTTTCCAAATTTGGTGGAAAATTTCATCCATAGCTGAACATGCTACTGAACAAATTTCATGTCTTTTCATTTATCCCAACATCTTCTACAAGCGAAAAAGTAACCATATTCTTTCTCGGTTGCTATGCATTCCTAAAATGCTCATAAATATCTTCCTAGCCATCAGATCGCTTTCATATTTGTATTGAAAATTAGATGAGCTCCCACAGCTCTTTTTTATATAAATTTCACTATCCAGAAATTGTTTTTCCACAAACAAACAATTTTTCACTCTAATGTCAAAATACACAATCACATGAATTGCTTCAACAACACTTTGATTTGGTTTCAAATTTGGTACACATATTAAATACTATTCAACCTTCTTATAACTAATACAATTTTTACATAAATTATTATTTTCAGAAAGAAACTGTTACTTTAGTCTCCTTCAATAAATTAGCATGGATTTATCATCGTATGAAGTTTTGACAATTGAATTGTAGTGTACGAGCTTTCTTTTCCAACACAAATTGATGATTTATTGGTATGAACTAGAAGAAAGTCGATCAACGAAGTTTTAAGACCAACGTATGATAATACAATTAAAGACGTTTTCCTATGCAAAAGAGGT
This sequence comes from Cantharis lateralis, assembly GCA_963170105.1. Classification (NCBI taxonomy): domain Eukaryota; kingdom Metazoa; phylum Arthropoda; class Insecta; order Coleoptera; family Cantharidae; genus Cantharis; species Cantharis lateralis. The sequence continues at coordinate 4,624,120 of OY720627.1, forward strand.
TTCCGAAATAAACCTGCCCTTGAAGTAAACTTTAGGCAAGCATTTCATGTTGCTATGTGTAAGGTAAAAATTAGAATTGAAAAATAAGGACTTTAATATAAGCAAAAGTTTAATTAAATTTACCTTTTAGGTTCAACATTACATCGGAATGGCTCATAATGCATCAAAATAATTGGAAATCAATAAATAAACAAAGTATTTTAGGTAAATCAAAATAATTCTAGATATCATACATGGCAGTATACACTATGCCCTCAGTGCTGCAATTTTTTTAAATACCGTTTAATCCCGAAACCGAAAATTTTTATTTAAATTTGGTAAAATCGACTGTGCAATACAGAGAGAAGAACAACGTGGTACGAAATGACCTAATACATTCAATAATTCAGTTAATTCCTCAGCGCTTCAGTAATTCTGTTAAAAACCTCTTAAAGCAAACGATCGCGAGATTTAAGTTATTTTATCAGCCTAGGGCGAAAAGCGACACTTTGCAATCAACAATGCAAAAAATATGCAATCTAAGAAATAAATATAAATTTTAGTTGGACGGTCAATAGTTTTATAGTTTGAATTTATTATTATAATATTGTACTGTATATTACACAAATGTCAAGTTTGCTTTCCGTTTCTTGCAAAAAATATTCTGCCTGCTCGTTTTGACATTTAAATATTTAATACTGATGTGCTGGCATCGAAATGGGTTGACGGCGAAATGTCTCTTCTCCGAGCTGCAAAACTTCCTCAGTAGTGATGATTTATATTTTCTCTATGTTTAAATAAAGCGGATTTTCGAAAGACACCGCAATATTACTTTTGCTGAGTGTTGGTGGTAACTTGACTCTCGAATTGATGGTAAAATTGTAGTTACTCAAAAATGTTACCAGAAATATTTTAATTTGCAATATGCCTAGCCGAGCACCTAAAAAAAGAATTCCTGTCAGTTTCAAATTATAATATGTTAAAATAATTGGGGTTTTCCGGATTCTTTCATAATAGTATCTAACAGTTCCTACAATAAAAATTATTTGAAAAAACATTGGTAATGAATTAAATAAAGCCGGCACTGATATAAAGTAATCTAATGAATAAAATAAAAATTATATCATTTAATTTTATTTTTATGGTAATCGATTCAAATTTTCTCCGAATAAATTAAGAAAATTATTCTAATTTTATTTCTTTAAAATTAATATAATTCAAGTTAAGTTGAAACTTTTCCTTTACTCAGACGATAACAAATGAAGTAAAAAATAATACGTACCTATACAACTGCGCGGGCCTTCTCCAAATGACAAAAAGGTATAACTCGGTCGCATAGATTTATTTTCAGGTGAAAATCTTTCGGGATCAAACTTCTCGGGATTGGGATAATATACAGGATCCTGGTGGATTTCGTAAATTGGTATGTATACCGTAGTGCCCACATCTAATACAATGTCGGTGTCGGGCAATTTGTACCTTTTGGTGCAGATTCTTGACATCATCGCCGCCAGTGCGTACTTACGTAAAGTTTCTAAAAAATCATGCAGAATTAGTTACGGCACGATAACTAAATATAAAATTACCTGCAACGCATTTGTCCAAATAAGTCATTTCCATTATGGCATCGTAACTAAGTTTTCCTTCATATTTCCTTTGAACGCTCTCGATTTCTTTTCTTAAGTTATTTTGAACGTCTACATTCGAAGCCAATTCATAAACACAAAGAGAAATTGTCGATGACGAAGTTTCATAAGCGGCTCCAAAAAACACTAAAGCTTGCGCGGTAATTTCTTCGATCTTCAGAGATTTTTCATTTTCCGAAACGTTGCCCAAATTATCATTTTCCTTCTCAATGTCAATATTATTTCTCAACTGAATCATCAAATGCATTAAGTCATTTCGCACCATGTTGTTCCTTTCTCTGTATTCCACAGTCGATTTAACCATATCTAAATAAAACTTTTCGACTTCCCGACTATTAAAAGGAATTTTAAAAAATTGTAACACCGAAGGGCACAGTATACTTAACGCCAATTTAATATTTTGAGTAAGATTACCTCCAATAACGTTTTCGGCAATTTTCTTAAAATCCATGTTTAAATTTTGCAGAGTGTTGCATTCGATTCCAAAAACACTCATACCAATTGCATCAGTGATATATCGACCGCACACCTCTTTCAAATTAACCACTTCGTAGTTTTCTGCGGATTTATCCAAAGCTAACTGTAAGTGATCACCAACTTGGAGTAAGGTGTGGAACACATTTTTCAACTTACTTGGTGAAAACGCCGGAGACAATTGTTGTCTCATTTGTTTCCATTGATTACCTTTCGCAGAAGCTAGATGAATGGTAAGCGGGTCTTCCTCGTTTAGATAAAACGCACGGTCTGTAAAATGACTAAAATCACTTGCAAAAATCTGCTTGACCAATTCTTGATCGACTACCACCAATGCCGGTATATTCAAAAAATAAAAACCCATAAATTTATCTCCGCTTTTTTTACACGTTTCGTACACTTCTTTAAACATACCATAAAATGGAACTTTTCTCGTGATTACACCGGATAAATTTCCAAACAGCAAATTAGGCCTCAATGTTTTTACTCCTCTTCTCTTCCAGTAATTGAATATCCAGTAATAGTAAAATACCATTGTTATTACCGTGAAGCATAATAAAATAATTAGTGCGTTCATAGTTTCTCTTAATTTGACAAATAACAAGAACAAAGATGTTTTAAATGAAGGCTCTGGTAAATACTAGTTATATACTACAAAACAAGATTTAAATAATATAAAAATTAAATTTTTTAGCATAGCCTTGAGGCTTTTACGTCATTTTTGCAGACAAAATATGATAAACAAAACAGAAAAGGTTTAAAAAAGTTGTTTTTTACTAAGAATACTTTTAAACGAGTAGACACATAATAGCAATTTTAATATTAAAAACAATTCTAAAATAATATTGTTATGTTAATTCAATTTTTTATAATAATTATTTATACATTATATCATTAGCAATTTGAAAAAATGTAAATTTTATAGGAAAAGGTTTTTTGGCAGAAATTTTCACCATTGTTTTCTACAGAAAATTCGCAGGTGACATTGTATTACAATTGTTAATTTTTACAATTTCTATACATTTTTTTGATTTTCAAATTTTTGAAAATTTTTTAATGATTGTTTAAATTTTGCTTAATGAAAAATAATAAAAAAGGGGGTTCAAGGACGTGTGATGTAATATTTGGAGGGAGTCGAAGTTTTTACATTGGAAAATTGTTATTTCAAATACAAATTGAATTCGTATTTTAAATTCAAAATATAATTTATACAGTATAAAATAAAATTTATTACTTGGAAAATTTGTATTTAATTAAAAATAGTTATTTTCCGACCTACAAATTTGTTCTCGTAAAAGTAATTTTTTGAATTTTGTTTATTTACGCAGAACTTGCGAGAGATTTTTTAATTGATTCCACGATGATTTGCCTACGTAAATCTAAAAATTCAAATGGTACCCATCATATTTAATAGTAACGATATTTATGGGCAGTTCAAATCATTTCAATTTATTAAATTCGTATAAGCAAAATCCAAAGACAGGTAGACGTACCCAGTTAAATAAAAGTTTTTGAATATTAGATCTTATGTTTATTCAAAAAAAATGTATACTGGAAGGAAAATATAAATACAAGTCAACAGTTTAATTACACCGAAGTGAGTAAAGTTAATTTTTCGTTAATTTGCAATTGCGTTTTAAGAAGTTGCGATAATGTGACAACCATAAGTAAATCTTTCACGTTACTATTAAACATCTCGGAAAACTGTTCGGGCGTCATATGTGGAACTGAATTTACCAAATCTAGTAAAGAACGTCCTACTGCATTATCAGCTGGGACACGATTCGCCAAGACATCCTCGACGTAGCCAAGCACTTGCTCCAATAAAACGCTCATCTTGGCGCCAGCCTCCGCAACCTGATTCAAATCCAGCATTGGCTGAACATTACGTGGTCTCGAAGTAGTATTCATTGTTTTTGAACACAATTGTAAGCCATAAACTTCGGGATCGTAAGATGTGATTTCGACAGGAATTGGTGTAAACATGCAGCCTTGTTTACCACTTGGCACACCCAAAGTAACACAAACGTAGGCCTTGATACCCATGCGACCCCCTTGTAAACTAGTATCGAGAGTGACATGCACAGGATTGTTACACTCACGTGAATAGTATTCGTGAATGACAGAACTATGATTGGTTACTTCGTTTCCAGTGGCCCACCATCCCACTATATTTTCCGACGAATTTACGCGTTTGTTGGAATCGTACACATCCATTGCGTAGCTCAACTCCGCTTCCACTTGATCCAAATACTCTTTGTGGGGCACACAAAAGCAATTTGTCACTTCCACGACACCCTTGTCCAATGTGCCTGTAAGAGTTGGAGGTTAACCAGCATGTTGGCATATTTGCAGTAAACTACATGAATTACAAAGAATTCAACTACTTACCCAAAAGGGTGCCGATGACACGATGCGAATCCGCATTTCTTCGTTCATATGAATCCACAATTTGGAATAAAACGACGGGATGAACCTTCACAGTTAAATTCAGATGATTCAGAGCCATTTTGAAAAGACGAATGAAAAGTGACAGAAGAAAACAAAAGTGAGATACAGCATGTAGGGAGTTTTTAGTTCTCCTGTCATACCAAAAAATACAAAATATATTAATAATTAGGTTGGTAGATACGCGAACCAACATGAATATTTTTGGGCAACCCCATCGGTTATTTTCATTCGTTTTCAAAAATTCAAAATTTTAATTTTGAAATTCAAAAAATTATTCAAAAAGAATTTTAGATGATAAAAAAACTAGAGCAAAATAAAATAATATTTTTGATGTAAAACAACTAAAAAAGATTTGTATTTTGAAATTATAAAATTTTGAAATTAAAATTTAAATATAATTCTTTTTCAAAATGCTTTTTTTATATTACTTTCAAAAGGGCCGTATTTTTTATAGAACTATAACAAATGTAAAAAAAATGTCACGCTTTAAAAAAAAAAAATTTTAGGAGTCCGGGGCTTCGTAAAGGGTTTAGTGGTCCACGAAGTCCAAGAGTTAGGGTGTAAATTTTGAAAATTACTCAGTACTCGAAAGCTTGCAATTGAATCCTTTTAATTCGTTTTATTAACCTGTTCAACGTTTAATTTTAATTATTATGTAAAAATATTGTCAAAATCAAAAAAGATAGAAAACATAATTGAGAGGTTACGGGAGTGTGACAGGTCAGTGCGGCCTTCAGGCCGCACAACTCAGACAATTAAGTACTATACAGTATACAGTACAGTGAACTCCTAAAGTTTACACGAAATTAAAATCATTTTTGTATTTTATCCGTAGTATACAACTGACGCGCATAATTAACGAGATTCCCACTACCGGCCCCCCGAGATAACTGTGTAATGTTGATTATACAAAAGAGAGAGTCCTCAGTCAAAAATCAAAAAATCATGAATGGAAATCTTGTTGGTCCATTCATGCGCGTCAGTGATATATAGATAACGGATAAAATCCGGCAGATATAGAAATTAAATTTTTTCATCTTATTAAGAGTTATAATAAAAAAATCGAGAAATAAAAATATTTAAAATGATAAGGTTGATATTCTGAAAAAAAAATTTTTTAAATATTAATTATAGTCGAAACCGGTAATTTTTTTAACGATATTCCTGCTACCGACCGCTGAAAGAAAGAATTCGTTATCGGAAATTTCGTTAATTCATTAATGGTCGTCAGTTGGCGTTATCGATGCCACCCAATCATAAGTCTCCTAGGTTTAGTGAACTGCAAGCGCCACCGCAGTTCGAGTAAAATCGCCTGGTTATTCCTAACTGGCAAGTGGGCAGCGTAAAAAACAAAAGTTACTAAAAATCACCAACTCGGATTCAAATTTCCAAAATTTTATTTAACGATTATTACATAAAGACGCAATAATTTTGATAGAAAAATTGTACCGGGGAGGTGTTTTAATAATATATTAACGATGTAAAAGTTGTGGGGCTCGGAACCGTGTAGTTTAATTGATAAATGGTGATCTTGTTGTCCCTCCAAGAGTATTGACGGCAAATCTTAAAATGGTTTCGCGGCCCACCACTACCAAATCAGCTTGGCTGTGTTCGTCGCTTTGGTATATCCGCAATGCAGGCGTGCCTAAGCGTAACCAGTTTATAGTGTGTGTGGCCGACGAATTTCTGGACAAAACTTAATACAAAAGGTCTGTTGAAATTAAAGGACCAAATTTACAACATAAGTTTATCGCACAACTTCCCCTCCCCCGCGCGTTGGCAATAAGTCATGCCTGACGTTTTGTTTATTATTATTAACGCATCAACAAATAATTAATGCTAAACCTACCTACCTAAATTTATTACAATAAGGATGTATGTGACATGCAAATTCGTGAGAGTAACTGTAAAATGGACAAACCATTTTAAGGTGACCTTCAGTAAATCTATTTGGTGTCGTTAAAACTAAATCAAACAAAACTTGCAGTCATTGAATATTTTTTAACTATAAATCTTTCATCAAAGTTTACCTAAATGGCTCTCGCCTACTTCGTTACGGTTTGTGAACGTAAATTTTAAATTGCTCAATTTGTAGGTTATATTATGGATACAGACGAAAGTTCTTCGGAGGAGCAATCGTCCAGCGAGTGCTCCACCGAATCTTCCGACGACGATGAAAAGTTAGAAACTGCACAAATATGCGGAGTGAAATTGCAACTGCCTCAAGGTTTGTGCGAGAGAAAAGACGTCTTCGACGAGTTCTTTTCGGCTCACACATGGAACTCCCTGTCGGAAATACACAGGCAGCACTTGAAAAATTTTTTACCCTCCTTTCCAGAAAACGACGAACACGAAAAAAACGCAACCTTGAAGATGTTGTTCGATAACCAAGTGTTTAGGTTCAACAGCCCCATGGAGCAGTTTCACGAAAAGTTGAAAGCCGGACATTACAGGCCCGATATTTCCAAAATGAAAACCTTGATAAAAAAGGCAGAAAGACGAGAGTTAAAGTTCAGGCACAAATTGTACAGAGAACGATTGAAAAACGATGTGGTCGAATCGAGAAACCGTTTGCTTAATGTAGTAAGAAATTTACCGCCAAACGTGGAACCTAAACTGGAAAAGTACGGTGTGAGTACCCAAAGTTTTGTTAATCCTATTTCTTTTCGTACGAAACGGAGATACTTCCAAGAGCTCAAGGAGGTTAAAGAGAAGGTGGAAGAAACCGGGTTTTCGTCAGACGAAAATTATCCCGAAGGACCACCCGTTTCAATGAGCAGAAAACAAAAACGACACTTGAATTCGATAAAAAATTCCACCTTGAACGGCGAGCGGATTATCTCAACGTTTGCTCCCAAATCCAATTTTGTTGACCTCGAACGACTAGTTTTACCCAACTCAAATCCGTTTTCGATATCCGAAGACTTCTACAAGACCATTCTGTTGTCGCACAAGCGTATGCGTCTCGAAAATTCACAGACCTTGGAGTATAACACTTCAGGGGTCACAATAGGAGACGTAATCGCTCGATGTGATTTGACCGCCTTCAAGAAGTTAGCAACGCCCGTCGTTCCGACCAAACATCATCTGGAACAGAAGTTCACTCCGATTAAGAAGAAAATTAAGCGTGAGCCGCCCCCACTTGTAATTAACCATTCACCACCGGAACTCTTCAATAAAACCAACCCATTTTTTGGTCCCAGTTCTAATTCTGACTCTGATTCCGACTCGATCTTTGATTCGCACCTCAAAATCAAACGGAAAATAACACCAAAACTCGAAAAACTACCTGAATCTCCAATCCCGCCTTTAGATAAACCAATTGAAGACCCCCCGACGATAATCTCCCCACCGAAACCTTTAAATTACGGCAAGATAGTCCCTGCAACCATATCAGACTTAGACGGTATCGACATGATGAATTTGCCCATTGACTTGGACGATTCCAACATCGACATCTTAGAATTGAATAACAAACCGGAACTCATGCAAGAAACTCACGCAAACTTTTTGTCCTTAATACGCGATATTGTGTGCTCTACCAACGAACACCGCATGAGCATGAAGGTGTTGGAAGAGCGACTCAAATCATGGCAAGAAAATCCCATCAGTCCCCTCAACGACTGGTATAGTATGTCCGATAATTGGGTGTTATTGCTAGCGTCGGCGGTCAACTTTCTAAGTGGGAATTGCTTGGAACAGCCAGAAGATTTCGTTCCATACATCGAATACAAGAATAAAATTGACATGCATCAGTGGATCGGTGCTGGACGAGATTCCGACGCCCTGCTGTCGCCTTTGTGTCAATACTGGCTGGAACATCGAAATCAAATGAAACCCAGTGTTGCTGTTAAGGAAAAGGAGGAGGAAATTGATGTGAGTACATTTTGCTTTATTTCAAGGTCACTTAAAGGTTTGAATCGTGGTTTGCAACTTGGTTTAGTGTCTTTTCACTCATATTGCTATTTTTGTTGTGAACTGTAAATTTGAAGGCTTTTTAAATCTGCCTTTGGTTTCTTATTCAAAGATTAGCAATCTGTAAAATTAGAGAAATTCCGTTGGTACACTTTTCTGGATTTTTGGAGACGCCACAAATTGGATACTTGAGAAAATGCTGTACGTGGTGACCCTACCGAGATGATCTACCCTTAATAACATTGAAACTGATTACGATATGCATACTTGGTTTTCGTAACATGTTTTAACAGCTGGCAGCCTACATTTTGCTAATTTATTTTTTTTTAATTTGCCATCTTATCTTACCCCACCACTCCCAGCTTTCAAGTTTAAGTATTTATTTTTAAATTATTTTTGAGGGTTACGGACTTCAGGGATGTTTTTAAGAGTTCCGCGTCATTTTAGATCTTAATTTTCGAGTTGGGGGCGCTTTAGGGATGTTTTTGGATATGCAGCAGCCCAGAACTTCACTGTAACTGGATCTGCCATTTAGATTTTTAAGTGTAATCTGCCTAAAAATACTTGTATAAAATAAAAACACGCCATGGGCGGGGCTAACTATATGAAAACAGCCAATACAGTAGCCGCTTTTACTTTTTCACCCGAATTTTTAAAATCCAAGTTAAGGTCACGTCATCTATATGCCACTCTAGAAGTTTTTGAACGACCCTTGTACATACAATTTACTTTCAATAAATACTACTCAAGCTATTTATATGTTCAATCAACTAGAAACAGGAAATAATCTAACCACTTATAAATATAAGTATCATGTTTTTTTTTTAATAAGACTGGTTTTACTGCATGGGATTTATATTCTCATTAAAAAACAATACAATGAAAAATTAATGACCAAAACTATAAGATGAAGAATAAAATTTCCTATCAGAAATGGAATTAAAAGATGTTACTTTCGTTTCAGATGCTAATCAGATCTCAAACGCCGCCACCTCCACGGTGTCCAACAACGTGGAGTATACGAAAAGGAAATTCAGAAGATGTTAGAATATTTCAAGAGCAAGAACAAAATCGTTACAGCAATCCCCACAAGTCATTCACTTATCGTTGTAATGGATACGAAAGTGTGGTGGGTCCAGTGAAAGGGGTATATAATAATCAAAACATAGGTTCAACTAAAGCGCGAGGTCATAGCGTACTAACGGCCGATAGGCCAAATTATGTCACAATTTTAACATTAGTTCGTGATGCGACGGCGCGATTGCCAAACGGCGAAGGCACTCGCGGCGATATATGTGAATTGCTGAAATCTTCTCAATATTTATCACCCAACGTTCCCGATAACGTATTGCAGTCGGTAGTTAGTGGAGCATTAGATCGAATGCACACACAATTTGATCCTTGCGTCAAATACGAACCGAAACGTAAAGTTTGGATTTATTTGCATAGAAATCGATCGGAAGAAGACTTTGAGCGGTTGCACCAACAGTACCAAGGAATGAGCAAAACTCACAAGAAGTCGGTCACAAAAAGTAAACCTAAACCTAAGAATAAAAATATTAAAACAAATGCGGACGGCAGTCTAGTTCCAAATGAAATTAAAACCGAAGTCAAAGTGCAACAAAATGTCCACGAAATGTCTGGTTCGGAAGTTAAGAGTGTGAAACCATTGACTTCCATCGATTTAGCTCTGAAATCTCAACAAAATCGAAAATCTCCGATTAAACATTTACAAAAACCAGAGAAGGCGGAGTCGGTTTTGTTACCGCAACAAAATACCACTCCGGCGCTTCTAAAACACCCACAGATAAATAAAAGCATAGTGAAGGTAATATCGTCGCCGCATGGGAAGTCTTTAATTATTCCTACGTCGGGTTCGCAAATCTTAAAACAAATTGAACGTTCTCACACGCTCGGTAAACAAGTCACTCAAACCATAGTACAAAAAGCGAGACAAATTAATTCGGACCAAAAAACTCAACTCACAAAATTACAACAACAAATTATCCAGTCGGCTGCACCAAAACTTCAAAGCTTAAAAGGAGTTGCTCTTCTGAAAACCAGCAATTCATCATCCATGCCCTCATCTCAATCTCAGAACGTCACCGCGTCGCTTACGTTAACCTCGACTTTAACACCAATAAAAGATTCAGTCGTGAATACTTCCGTTACTTCTCAACCCGTCATCCAAGAACAAGTCATTCAAACCGGCATACAAAATAAAATAACTCAACCCAGATTAACACCAGCCCAACAACAACAAATTTTACAGTCGTTAAAGCAAAAAGTGCTGCCCTTACAGCAAACGGTCATGAGTTCGCAGTATCGAACCATAACGAAACAAAAAGTCGCGACTGCACAAGTTCACAAACAAGCAACCACTGCCACAATATTAGGACAATCGAAAATTTCGTTGAGTGGTAATTTTTCCAAAGATATTTTTTAAATATCCAGTTAATGATATTGCTTTTTAGACGGTGTTACAAATAAGCCGATCATCTCGACTAACCAAACACCTTTAGTCGCTAAAGTTCTCACTAATGCTGCAGGACAGGTCATTTCAGTCGATAGTTTGTTGGCTCATCAGAAACAACACGGCAGTTTACCTCAAGGTTAGTTCAAAATTAACGTCAGAAAAGTTAGCTGTATATTTGTTTTTGAAAGAAATAAATTATAACTTCCACATCTTGACGTTGTTAATAAGAAAACGTTTTCTTTTTGTTTTTTTGTATGAATGTCTTAGTTATGACTGTAGCTCTTGATTGGTATATTGTAAATCGATCCCGAGTTTTTGATAAGTGAGTGGGGATTTTATTTCTATAAAAAAGTCGTCAGGATGAGTTTTTAATGATCCAATTAAAATCAATTGCCTAACCAGTGAATTAAGGCATTACCAACTAATATAAAAATTACAGTTAATAATTCTAGTCACGAAGTGGCTTAAATTCTAGTAGTTTCCTAATAATTATAATAGTTATGAAATTATTACTTTTATTAAAATCCTGTGGTAAAAATAATCAGTTCATACAAATAGAACTAGTAGTAAATAAGTGCGTGGGTCCACGGTATGGAAATTATAGTTTTTTTTTTTTGATTTGAACGACTCTAAACTTCTGACATAAAAAGTAAAACTATAATTTTCTTTATAGGTACAACGTTACGAATATCGGGGGCTAAAGGAGGTCAACCCAGTGTAATACAAATAGGAAGTTCACAAAATCCTGCCACACAATTTACGGTAACCAGTTCGAATTTGGCATCACTTACGAGTCAACAACCCAAACTCATGGTGTCAACTCCTATGACTTCCGTGGTAACATCAACCATAACGGTAGTAAAACCAGCAATAAAAACTACCCCAAAACTTCAAACTGGGACGACGACTGCGAAATTTCCACCCAAACTAGCCCAGCAGTTTGTGAACGCTAAGTTTGTAACGCAAAATATTGCGGCTCAAAAATTAGTCCAACCAAAAGTTATAGTTGGACAAACAAACCAACTGAAAGTTCCTATTTCTAGTAAAAGTTTGACGTTAACCAAACCGGTCGGCATAAACGTAACCAATGCCAACACAATCCGGATGGTGAACGCTACCAACTTGAATTTAGCTCAATTGGCGGGAAAACCGGTCCTCATAACTAGTAAGGGCAACACCTTTCAAAGCCTTCAAGGTCAGAACATAATCATACAGACTCAAGCGAACACGAACAACTCTGGTCTGATTATATCAAACACAGATAAAGCTAACTCGAACATCGCGCAAATTTCAAGTGCGGGTGCTGCGATCGGTAGTCAGCAAAGTGCGCAAGTCATTTTGAGCCCATCTTTGAAGATGCAACAGTCGCAAGTAGTTCTAGGGAATTCGTTAAAACCCACGACGGTAAGTTTAGCTCAAGGTGGTTCGGGGGGTTCCACGAATCAGCAGATTATGCTGGGAGGCCAAACCGTGCGGTTGCAAACCAGTGGAGTGCCAAATACGCACAGGGTGGTGTTGGCGAGTCAAAATCAAGGTCAAATTATTACCCAACAATTTTTACTGCCCGTCGGTTTTCAAGGAACGCCTCTCAATATCAAAAACTTGCAAGGCATCAAGGTGGTGCCGCTGGCGCAAACGCAAGGAAAAGGTAAGAAGTTGAGGTAGTTTGAAAGTATTGTTGTGACGTTTGTTTTTAAAGGCATACCTGGAAGATCGGTTTTTGCACGAGTGATGAATCCTGCTAACATTGTGCGCGTGACGCAAGCTCCTGAACCAAGCGATGCGGCCAATCTGACGAAACCCAACTCGGAATGAAAAATGTTTCTTTTAGATTGTTATTGGTTTGTTATTTATTTTACCCTGAGAACACAAATTGTAAATAATTCTTTTAGTGCGCCACTTTTTATAATTAGCAATTAATATTTTTGTGTTTTGTATAGCAATAATACTCAGAAATTCAAAATGGTGATCAGAGTTTAATGTACATTTCTTTTATCCATTATTAAAAGCGACATTTTTGATATCAAACTGCATGAAATATTTATCGATTACAAAATTTTTATTCTAATTTCTCATCATGTGTACATACAACTATTTTTATTATAATGCATTTTTATGATTAAAAAATTAATTTATGTGCTTTCTATTAGTAAAAGTGAGACAAAATTGTAAATAAATTGTTTTTTTTATTAATATTGTTGTTTTTCTAATCATATTTTGGAAATTGATCATCGCAGTATTTAAAAATATAATCAATCTGCACCCTGCTTGTTGCATTGTGCAAACAAACCCAACGTATTTTTTAAATTAATTTGGCATGGACTCGAAAGGTAAAAAAATTTGATTATTTCTGTTACTGATTTACTTCACCTTGCTCAATTATTTATATACAAAAATTCCATTATTTACAACATAAAAATGATAAAACATCCTGCTTGTTAACACAAAATAAATTAACTCACATAAACTGATTCATTGGATCTTCGTCTCGTTTTCGTTTCAGCAGGTATGCTTCCATTTCTTCTTCGGTGGGTTTTTTAACTTCGTACATGCTGTTATACGGCCTCTTGCGTTCGTCTGTTTGTAGTAAACGATCGGCTTCCTCATTTCTATCTTGTTCGGCTTTGAGTGCATCTTCCAATTTATCTTCCCCTTTTACCTTCTTCTGTTTTCGTTTCTTTTCCTTCAACTTCCTCTTTTTACTCTTCTTCTTTTCTTTCTTCTTATTTTTAACCTTTTCTTCTTCATCGGAAGAGGAGCTGGAAGAATCATCAGACGATGATTGTTCTACTTCGGTAACCTTCGCTTCATCTAATACCTTCGTTCCAATAGGAGCGTTCACGCTTTTACCTGCTTCGCCCAAGCAGTAAGAATTTTTAATAAACGAATGACAGCACTTGAAACCCCACTGGCTTCCTCTCCAGAACGATCCCCATACGCTAGTATGATTGTTAATGTACACATCTTCTTCGTATTTCGATTTTACTATTTGCTTCTCTTCACCAGCAATAACCTTCCCGGAACGAGAATATTCAACGTAATATTCAGACTGACCATACAAAAGCTCCTTGGGAGGCACTTGCAAGTATTCCTCCCCACCGTACTTCTCCAACACGTCTTTTTGAACCTTCGATTTAAACTGATCCTTCTTTTTGTCGTACTCTTGCTGCAACAGCTCCAATTTGGTTGGTTCTCCAAGTGCATGAACATCAACACCCCTCTCGTGAGCCTCCCAAGCAAACAACTGCGCTTTGGCGTGCTTCTGCGTATCTCCAGTAAACCGCACAAAGTTTTCCCCACAATAACTGGCATCTTTTACCGGATCAGGATTCTCTCGCATAGATCTCGTTTTAGGATCGTAAAACGCAGAGTTTGGATCCAAATTTCTCAAATATTTAGCAGTATCTTCACGAATACGGAGATTTCTTACCGTAATTCTCTGTTTACTGTCCACTTTGGTACCGGGCATGTCCACTTCGTCTACGTATTTATCTTCGTCTTCCTCTTCAAGCTCATCCTCGGGTGTATCTTCATTTGCGTTTAATTTATCAGCTCTGAGTTGACGTTTTGCTTCTTCCACTTTCTGAAACTCTTCTACGATTGCTTTATGTTCAGAGGGATCGTAACCACTCCACCTGTCTCTTTTACCATCGTAACTAAGAGATAAATCGTTTTGTATGTACTCATCGGGAGCTATATCGGCTCCAGTAAACCTAGCACCATTTTTACGTGGTCTCTCTAAACATTCCTTCTTTTTGTGCCCCATTGCACCACAATTTTCACACGCCCCTTTGCGGTATTTGACAGCTTTCGAAGAAGCGTTCACTCCTCGTTTGTACCAGTCGTTTAAGTGAGAGAAACTTTTCTGTTTGTCTTCTTGTGGACGCTGATGCTTAAGAGTCGGACCACTGGTGCCATAGTACCACGGAGCAGTCGAAATGTACTGCGGAATGTGAGGATTAACATCTTTACCTTCTTCGTCTACAGCTGCAGGTGCTGTACCCGCTTTACGCGCCTCTTCCAACTCTTTCGCTTTTCGCCAATCTTCTCGCGACTGTTTTTTCGGTTCATCTTCAAATTCGCTCCTGGAGCGCAATATTTGCGAGACAGTCATGCCTTGCGAGCTTGTTGCCATTGTAACCTCAAAATTTATATTCACCCAGTTGTGTGTGAGCGAATAATATATCTGTTGTCACACAAACATTGATTACGAATAACCAAGAGGAAACACTTAAATAACTTTATAACTTTCAATTATTGTTGCTTTTGTAATGACAGAACAGCATTTATTTACCAACCAACAAAATTTTGTCGATAAAGTAGATTACATGAATGTCGAATGCAAATCAGAAAATCAAAATTTTGAGTACGAATCCAATATTATATTTGGGTCCAAGATATTCTTCTCTGTTTTTGCGTAAATTAGCAATTAAGCATTTGGTCAAATAATTTTAGTGATTTCAGATTTGTTACAAAATTTAAGTCCCACCCTGTGTACGACAACAATAGCTGTCACCTGACATTTTTCTAACCTAAATTTTTTGTACTTGACGTTTATGTTTTGATTAGATTTGTAACGCTTTGTAATTAAGTAATGATTTATAATTGTCGTGTCATTACCTTCTAATTTTAATATGAAAGGAACAGAAGTTGATTTTAAAGTTTTCACGTTAAACTGCTGGTAAATATTTGTTAACGTGAGTTTCGTGTTTTTAATTTTGTGGTTTAAGGGGCATTCCAGTGGTTTCCAAAGATAGAAGATGCAGAATGCAAGCAATTGCGGAAATGTTGGCCACGAGCACTTACGACGTCGTATGCTTACAGGAAGTCTGGACGGAGTCTGATTTTTCGTTGATACGAGATAAAATTTGTGGTCTCTTTCCTTATTCTCACTATTTCTACAGGTTTTATTTTAAATTTCATATGTATTTTTTAATGTTGATTACAAATTTTAGTGGGGTTGTCGGATCTGGTGTTTGCATATTCTCGAAATATGTATTTCAAGATGTTTTCTTCCACCAGTGGTCTGTGAACGGCTACATTCATAAAATTCAACATGGCGACTGGTTTGGTGGTAAAGGTGTTGGATTGTGCCGAATTAAGTTTAATCAATACATCATAAATGTTTACTCCGCTCATGTAAGTATTTTGCATGTTTTTCTTGGTGATCTTTAATTTCGTCAATTGCAGTTACATGCTGAGTACGACAGGACTTGTGATGAGTATCAAGCTCACCGCGTAATTCAAGCCTTCGATACTGCTCAATTTATTCAACTGACTTCTGCAAACGCCGATTTAATAGTTTTAGCTGGCGATTTAAACACGGAACCAGGTGACCTAGCTTACAGGTATATATTTATTTAGTGTATTACTTGTATTACATCTCAGTTTTTCTTTTTGCTTTGTGTAACTTTTCTATTACTTTTTTTGGAACCGCATACAATTTTTAACAGTACAGAAAAAATGTATATCGCAGCGACAGATAGAGAAACTACCAAAGCAAGTACATCGAGCAGCAAATACTGATACCAATTTAAGGCTAAGGATGAGGATCTTAAATGCGGAGCTCCTTTATGTCGGATTACATATTCTATCCAAAACATTGCTTTGTCTAAAGGTTTTTCTGGTTGATCGTGCAACATTTTTGATCTGCTCTGAACATTTTCTTTATAGCTAAAACCATAAATTGATATTGGTAAATCGGAATCAGGTTTTAAAAAAATACCTGGGGTTGTTTAACATTCTACTTATTGCTACGGTCAGGTCTTCTTCATTTAAGTTGCCATATTCCAATTTCATTCCGTAGCCTGCGTTTTCAGCATTTGCAATATTAGATCGTTGGTCTCCATATATTGGTAATCCAATAATAGGAACGCCATGATATACCGTTTCAATTGTACTCAAAAAGCCTCCGTGCGAAATAAATAATTTCACATTTGCATGTGCTACAAAATTCTAAATCAACTAATTCATGTCATAAATTTGTAATTTACGTCAAATTTACCTAATATATCTTGTTGAGGTAACCACTTACTAATTTTAACATTATCTGGTTTGTTTGGTATATTTTCATCTTCCCATTTCCACAAAACTTTTACGTTTTTGAATTTTGAAAATGCACGTAATATGGCGTCGCGTTTCTCAGGATCCATGTATTTACTTTTTATATTGGAACCCATACTAAAGAAAATTGCACCATCTTTTGCGCTGTCTAAATATTCTTGCAAGTCCTTTGGAAGTGGTTTAGGACTCTTAACATGGTAACCTCCAATTTCAATCATATTTGGTACAAGAGGAACTGGACTATTTAAACCGGCGTTGGAGTTGAGTAGTACCAGCGAAACATTATAGTAAAGTTCACTTATATGTGGAGCACCCTCGAAGTATGTTTGTAACAATTTGTTTTGACTGGGTAAACTGTAGAATTCAAAAATCAAAACTTCCAGCATATATGTAAAAGTATTATAAGCTCTTTGAATGAAATTCATTTTGTTGGTAAGACCTGCGAATAGTTCGGGTACATATGAGGGTGAACTAGGATTTCCCACTTGCATATTTGTCCACATGCTTGTTCCACCGGCACTTAGGATTACACACGGGGCGTTATATTTATAACAAAAACCTTGAAAGGCCTCGTTGAAGAATTG
The DNA here is from genome assembly GCA_963170105.1 of Cantharis lateralis. NCBI lineage: Eukaryota > Metazoa > Arthropoda > Insecta > Coleoptera > Cantharidae > Cantharis > Cantharis lateralis. The sequence continues at coordinate 4,641,708 of OY720627.1, forward strand.
TTCGATAATCACCAAATCGAATTTCTCATCGCTGTTCAATAAATTCTGCACATTGGCATGTTTTAAAGTGTTTTCTGTTATAGTTACGCTCATAAAAGCTAAAACGAACATCATAATTGTGCCAGGAATATTCACAAATTTAAAAAAATCTGGTTTTTGCTCTAAAAATTTATTAATAATTAAAATATTGTAGAAGAGCTATTGCTTGGTTTAACATACTTTCCATTTCGTCAGCTGCGCCCGTTAAAACGACAGATTTGAAATTTTTAACTGGCGTTTTTTCAGCATATGGTGTGATTACCGTTACCTCGTGTCCTTTTGCTGCAAGTTCTTTAAGAATGCTATCGCCCAACTGGTAGTGGCTGTACGAGGGCATATGAAATATCCCTAAAATTTTTGCACCTTCGGCAATACATGTTATTGCGGCTAATAATATAAATAGGAGTTTCAAATTCATATTAATGAGACGACTTTGAAAATCACTTGGCTATTAAATTAAATTTTTTATATTTACTTATCTAATCTATAGAAATTACACAGCATTTTTATAATATTAGAATTTATATCATCTATTGGTATCTATAATAACTTTGGGTCCAAGGTTAAAAACAAGTTTCTGAATCGTAATCGGACCTTATCCGTTATCTGAATGGATAAACGAGAGAAAATACTCTCTTCCTAACTAACCAGACTTTACTTGATTACCTTTAACAATAAAGTATTATTATTTATAGGTAAATTTTGTTCCAGAATATTGACAAGCATTACGGGACTCGTAGATGCTTACAGCGAAATTGGCGACTCTGCTCAAATGTTGGGAACAAACGAAGGACCACAAAACAGCTACACCAACCCATCACTGATCAAAAAGATGTGCCCCGGTAAACGAATCGATTACATTATGTACTTAGGTGGCCCTGCTGTAAAAATAAACGTAGGGATATACGAACACCCTCTACCAAATCGCGTCCCTGAATGCACGTACAGTTATTCAGACCACGAAGCAATAACCGCAACTCTTAAAATTTCTCAAAACGTATCTTCCACTTTAAATAGTTCCAATTCTTGCGTTAGTATTTTGCAGGAAAGCGTTGAGGTGTGCAACACTGCTTTGAAACGACTGGTTAGTCATAAGCGTGCTTATTGGTTTATCACCGCAGTTTTGTTTATGCTCTTGGTTACCACTGCTACGACCGAGGCACCATTCGGTTTTACCATATCCTACCACATAATTCGGATTTTCGTTACGGTATTGATGGGTTTTACTCTAATAATGGCCACGCTTTGGAACATGATCGAAACAAACGCAATATTGGCAGGCAAATTGGCGATGGAAGTTAACTTAAAATCCAACGGGAAACAGTTTTGACATTACTGAAGGGACAATTCTTTTAAATTAGCAAAGGACAATAAAATTTAATTGTATGGGTCGGTGCTTACCATTATATGTGATAACTTGATTTCAATTTCAGCTTACAATTTTCATGATTTATGATGCATGTGCAGATGTTGCGTAAACTTTGATTACTGCATTTATCTCGGTAACTGAGGTTTTAAGAAACTCGTGCGATACTTCTTGTTCACGTTTAGCCAACGTTTTGAGTTAAAATTCATTCCTTCTGACATTTATTGTCTGTAGAAATTCTATGCCAGCAACTTCCACGACAGTTAACAGATTTGAATTTTTTTCAGCTCTTGAGAGAAGTAATTGTTTGAGCTAAAAAATTGAAACTGATACTTTTTTTCTGTAAAAGTCATGCAATGTTTGTAATGACTGCAGATTTGCAATTTTTAACGGACCGAAAATGTTAAACGTGATGCTTCTTAAAAATTAGATTTTAAAACAGAAGATGTTGGATGTTCCATCAGGGTCACCAATTTAGCGTGATAATGTGTTGAAAGAAATGTTCCTTAATCTGGATTTACAATTCTTAGTACAATCATATTGGAGTTAACAGTTAACTCCAGTTACTATGCTTGAACATTTGGACTGTTCCTTCAAAAGTGTTCTTCCAAACTTTTCTACTTGCTCTGCCTCGACTTGCTTCATTGTGTGTGTTCGGCTAATGCTACCTTCGATACAAAGATGTGCTCATTTTAGCTTCTAATTTGTCTTAACTCTTAACATTAAGGTAAACAAAAAATTGTGCTCACATATCTTAAACATATAATGTATGTTAATGTACGATTAGGCTCATTTAAAGAGACCAATTTATTGATAAATTAATATATATCTACAATTAATTATATTCTAATTAAATAAATTTATAAATCAGTATTAGGTTGTGATGTGATAATTATTCATGCGATGCCTACAAGATTGAGTAATTTTTTATAAAAATAATTAATTTAATTTTGGTGTTTTAATGCAGTAAGTCTGCACCCAACACCCTTTCCTAGTCCGTCAGCGTAAACTTGGGCGTATTTACAAGACTGATAGAATTAATGTAAATATTTCACTTGTGTACTTATCAAGGACAGAAGAAAAACTGGTTGCCCTACTACGATATCATAAACATTTGCAAGTCCCGGCAATGCTCATCAAATAACTTGCAAAAAAATAAATTCCGCTTAACCCACTTAACCCTCTCTTAAATTAAAACAATCGCAATTTTTCTAGTTTCGAAGCGTAATATTAAAAATGCAAAAGTAAATATTTAAACAAATTAGAAATATTTTTACTTAATCCATCTCTGTCATTGGTTGTATAAACAAGCGCACATTAAATTTAATTGTCCGCCTTATATCACATTTCAAATGTACGGTGCAACTATAACTTTTATGTAAAATCGAAAAATTTCCGCATTTAATAAGAAAACATATAAAAATGGACGAGTTATTGGAAATTAAACTGAAAGAGTGTTATAATGAAAATAACAGAGGTAGTTTTAATGTGGGTGAAAAATTCTGTGAGTTGGTGTTTGATGGAATTATGTGTTGGCCTGCTACGAAAGCTGGAATTGAAGCAAAACAGTCATGTCCGGAGTATATAATGCAATCAAAGGTAAATATTCAAATTTTATTGCTTTCATTGCAAATTTTCATTGTTTGCGTTTTTATGCAGGGTTACGCGACAAAAAAATGTGAACTTGATGGAGAATGGTTTGTTAGTAAGGAAACTAACACGACTTGGACGAATTACAGTAAATGCTGGATAATTATTGATGATCAAACTGCCTTAGTTGATATCGACTCAAAATTTGAAAATTCGACCCTTTATACCACTTGGTTTCCAATTTTAAAAAGCATCTCCCATTGGGGGTATGGTATTTCATTAGCCACGCTGATTTGTTCCATGATTATATTTTTAAGCATCAAGTAAGTAATATAAAAAGAAATTTATATCGCGATTTATTTCAACTACCAGAACAATACATTCAGTTTAAAACAAAAACCATCCCAAAAACCCAACAGATAACCATCCACTTTACACCACAAAATAAAATAGATTAATTTCGTCGGGAACAATAGTATATTACATATCAAGGGTATATAACAGCTTATTTGAATAATAAGCTGTTATCTTCAATCCGCCACAAGTTTAATGGCTATTAACGTTGATGGCCATTAACAAATCGTTAACACACCATCAATTTTTAAATTACCATTTTTATTTGATTTTATTAATTTTTAACTAGTACCTGTTAATTTTATTACTTAACCCAAGGGGTAAATATTTCGAAAATTGTGGATTCACTTGTTTGGAATCAATTGATTCTTATCGTGCAGGATTACAAAATCTGAAAATTAGTTTCACCGGTCCAACGACCTCTTTCAATGCAGCAGCCCAAAGCTCTTACAGTAAAAGTTCCTTTCAAGTCCGACTGAATATAACGTTCAGTTCAAGTACAAACTTCTCCAACCGATAACTTCAGCCATAACACTCCAATAAAATATTTGATTTTAGAAAATTACAATGCGCAAGAAATAGATTGCACATGCATTTATTCAGTTCTTTCATAATGAGAGCCTTCATGTCGATACTAAAAGATGTCTTATTTGTTGGGGGCACTGCTATGTATTCGGATATCATTTTCGATAATGGTAAACCAACGTATATAACGGAACACTATGTAAGTACAATAATAAGTCATCAAAACTTCTTGTAAAAACGAAACCTAAAATATTTCACAATTTTAGAATTGGACCTGCAAAGCTATCATAAGTGCAAGATATTATTTCATCGTTGCCAATTACATGTTGGTGCTAATGGAAGGAATTTATTTGCACAATCTGATGTTTTTGAAGTTATTTTCAGACAACAACCAAATAACACTGTACTACATCTTAGGATGGGGATTGCCATTGTTCTTCATAATACCTTGGATTGTAGTGCGGGTGATTCACGAAGACACCCTATGTTGGACTACATCGATCAATCATTATTATGCCTTGCTAATCGAAATACCGATAGCTCTATCTGTAATAGTAAGTTTCAACAAGTCGTAGCTTTTCATTCACTTGATCACTTTTATTTCTTTATTTCAGATAAATTTTATTTTATTCGCCACGATCTTGCGCGTGTTAATCATAAAGCTGAACCTCATCTATATACAACAAAGAAAAATAAAATACAGGCGTTTAACACGGTCAACGCTAACCCTGGTGCCGTTATTTGGTGTGCCGTATGTAATTTCGTTGATTATATCCTACAGCGCAACAACCAACAAAACCATGGAGTTAATTTGGCTTTTTTTTGATCAAACCTTCACCGCCTTCCAAGTAACATATTTTAGTCGTGCAATCCATGATTTTAAATTCTCTTTTTAGGGCTACTTCGTTGCTCTGGTGTACTGCTTAATGAACTGCGAAGTTCATAGAGAAATTAAACATAAATACAATTCGTTACGTGATAGCCACAAATATTTTAAGAGAACACGGACTATTTCACATACTGTGCAGTTTCAAGCTAACACCTCGCCCACACAAGAATGCGTATATGATCCATCCTAAATCGAATGTTTTATAAAATAAATCTTGGAAACTTTGTGAGAACTTATGTTTGAATTAAAGTTGTGGTTTCTTGGTTATTGTACTTATAGTTCAGTTTGTTTTGTGTTGCAGCCATTTTTTTGTCGAAAGGTAGGTTTTGTATTAATATTGTGTTAAAGCTTGCCGAACCAGGTTTAATACATGTTATTTTGTGTAATTTATTAATGATAATGTCGAGATGAAAAGAACAACGTACAAGGGCACTTTAATTAAGTTATTGTTAACTTTAAAAATGAATAATCGGTAAAACGGTAAATAAGCCAACAACGACCACCATATCAGGCATAATGGCCACCAATGCTTATTTTATTTAAAATAAAAATCAGATAAACTTACATCCATATTTATTTAAAAAAGAAACAAAAACAATGCATAAAAATTGTAAACATAAATAAGATGCGTTGGTGTTTTCCGATTTCCACATTCACGTTATATCCCAATACACATAATAAACGAATTACGAGTGAAAAGCAGCACATACATTTTTTGTTACCTTTTCTTTAATTAGAGTGAACGAAAACCAAATTTTTACAAGACACTTCACAAAAGTTATCTAACAAATTAACGATCAACAGTAAAATTGCTGTTCGGAACGAAAATATCCACTAACTACTGGCTACAAAATTGGTTTTTACAAATGTTGAATTTTTAAATTAACCTATTATAATAAATATATTTACGCCTGATTCACTTAGGTAATTAAGTGCAAGTAGATAAGTCTGTATTATCACTCTTTACGAACTTTTCGTTTTCTGGGTACGTCGCCCTCACCTTCGTTAACCTAAACCAAAAGCATGTTTAAAACTAAAACAGACAAAAAAACTATACACTAACCTTTACATTTTCGTCCTCATCTTCGTCGTCATCTGAATACTTTTCTTTATCTACTTCGTCTACTTCTTCGCCTTCGTTGGCGTCATCTGCAGTCACTTCATCAGTCTTCTTGGTGTCGGCCGCTTCTCGTTGACGTTCTTCTTCTTCCTAGAGTCAAATATTGCAAAGTTTTAGTTTTCAACGCTGCAGCGCAGTAAAAGAATTGCAAACTACTTTTGGAGAATTGGAAGGATTTCCTACGCTTACCTTACGCTGACTAGGTGAAGAACTGGGTTTGCAGCACAGGTACAATACAAAAACAACTGGAATGCCTAGCACTAAGATGTAAACAGCCCACAGAAGTGGATATTGGTTCGTTAGGTTGGCTAACCTCTGCACAAAGCTCTCCTATCATAGCAAATAATACAAATTAGTTACTAATGTTGTTGGAATACTAAAATACAGGGGCATTCGCACAATACCTCCTTCACGCACGACCAAAGATATCGTACGTAAAACACCACAGGTATGGCGCAATAAATAAAATAAATGGCCCAACTTTTGGGCCTGTGGTTGATCGACTTCATCATTCGACCCCATAATGTCACCTAATAATTTTGTTATCTTATTATTTGCTAACAAAATATATTGTAGTGTAGTGGGATTTCTTTTAAAATTCGCAAAAACCAATGAGAAAGAAAATGAAAATTTAATTTAAAAAATTGATTTTACCCCAATTTTGGAGGGTAAACCATGGCAATATATAAATTTTTAAATTGTAATTATATTGAAAAAATGTAGTGTTGTTAACAACTCGGATTTAATATCACCCATACACGAGTAAAACCTGATCTATTAATTTTACGACTACGAGGTATGAGCAAAAGTAGATCATGTTTTACAAGTGTTATTCTAGGAAATTAATCAAACACGCGTAGCATTTAATGCAATTATTGAAAGAACAAAAACATTCGCTATTGCAGTATGCAGATTAATTTTAATGTTGAGTTTCACAAGAGATTTAAAATTTAATTCAAGATTGAATCTAATTGATCCAAGAAAAGAAAAATGCAAAATAAATTTTTTCTAGATCTAATTAAATTAATCAATTGATTTGCGATTTTGTAGTGAAACTTAGAGTAACCATCCGTATTTCAGAATAACAAAAAATACACTGAACGCTTTTCCCAGACCAGACTCAAAAGTGTTTTAGACTGACTCAGTGTTTTTGAGAATATTCATCATTAAAAGCTCAAACAAGTTTATTTTCTTAATTAATCGCTTATATAAGTGTAGAAAGCATCTCTTCTGTTTGGCCGACTGGTCGTCGTCACTCGACTTTTATTAATTTTGTCGCGCCACCTGTTGGCAACATTTCTCCCTCTTGAATGAAGCACCCCTCTTAACAAAGATGCGTTACTTCAGTTAGATAGAATAGGGCGGATAAATATTTTAATGTATTGATTTTCATTGCTTCCCGTCAAGCAATAAAGCTGGAATTTTGAGAAAAATGCAGATCAACAGAATAAAATATTCATCGTATTATCTAATTAAATATTTACGATTTATTAACAAATGTTCAATCTGACCCAAATAATTTGCTTTACAACTGCAATCTAGAAAATACGTCAAAATTTATTATTAAAAATAATAAACAAGTGTTTATTATTTAAATCATTTTAAAATGAGTTAAGTATTGTTTATTATTAAATAATACTTTTAGATATTTATATTAACTCGGCTTAACTTGATTTACCCATTTTAGTTTTGAAAAGCTTTTAGTGCATTTTTGAAGATTCTAAAATAGATATACGGCTACCTAAATAAATTTGAATGCAAAACTATCTAAAATTTAATTCAAACCAGGCCAATTTTTTTTTGGTAAACTCACCGAATCTCGTGCAATCTTCTGACGTTTTTTGTCAAAAGTCTCGCTTGCCCAGTGTTCTGATACGCTAATATCTTCGGTAATGATGATATTGTCAAATAAAATATCTTTGGACATCGACCACAATTCGAATCCCACAGCAGACTAGAAGAAAACAACTGACGTAGAAAAAAATTCACTCCCAATTGAAGGGTCCAACTTACCACTGTGTGTAGCTTAAAAGGTTCCTTATCTTCAAAGAAATCAGGATTGGGGATACGTCTTGGCCTCCATTTTCCCTTATAATTTGGATTATCAATGAGTGGGGCTCTCCACTTGCCCTTATAATTTGGATTATTGATCAGCGGTGGTTCCCATGCTCCACAACCGGGTGCACTCTCACATAAAGGATTATCAATTAATGGAGCTTCCCATTCACCGTCCATCTCGGTATCCCAATCTTCTGGTTTTTTCGAATCAGGATCGGGAATGTGAGACGATTCATCATCTAACCAGCCATCAGGCTTAGTAGTAAATTCGTCTATTATTTGTGCAGGCGCATCTTCGTCCCAGTCCTCTGGTTTTACTGCCTCTGGGTCAGGAATCTTTTCGCGTTCGTCCCAATCATCAGGTTTCTTATCGTTAACGTCGTCAATTTCGGCGGGTGGATTAACTGGCGGCGTAAAATCTTCCAATAAGTTGCCCGAATTGATTAAGGTTCTATCGACTCGAATTTCAAAAGTGTTGTCGGGATTCAAAATGAGAGTATACAAATGTGGAAGTTTATCAGAGAAAAATTCTTCGATACGTTCTTTAGGTTTCTTGCAATGCTTTTCTTCAATAGTTCCGTTGATAGGATTACGATGCTTGAAAATGAAATGAAGTTTGTGATCGTTGCCGCATTTGTCAGGTCCAAACATGATGGTGTAGGGCGACCTGTCTTGGAATTGAGCTAAATTTTTGGTATCTTGACTTTCGCTGAGCAATTTTAAGTATGCGCCTCCGCATTCTTGTCCATCTTGGAAGATAACTTCGTATTGCACGATGAGTGGTTTCGTGTTAAACACGAAAGGTTTGGTAAGACGCGACGAAATCGCGGCATGTTTAGCTTTGGATTTAAGCACAAGACCCAAGTCACCTACTAAGGCGTCTTTTTGAGGGGCCTCTACCTCCCACATTCCGTCATACTTGGCTATATCCTCGGATATGCCCTCCTTTTTGGCTTGAGATTTAATCCAACGTTTAGAAAACTGAGCTACATCATCAAAGTGGTCTGCTAGGTAAACTTTAGATCTGTCACTAAGAGTGGGGCTTTCATAGGGAACGTCTATTGCGGGAGTTGGTTCTTCTTCTTCTTCAACATCTACAGTTGCTTCATCGGCGTCCTATTAATTACAATAATATTTTTAAAACTCAACGTTAGCAAAGACAAAAACCAAATCTGGCACATATTGTTTTAGTAAAGTGCAGTTATCGTAATTTCAATATTTGCTTTAGATAAGTAAAGGGAAAACTTACAAAATCGTCCACATCTTGCGTCGACGTCAATGATACACATAAAAGAGACACAAATAAAAATGTACACGCGAGTCCCACAATTTTTACCATTTTATATTCACATCAACGAATTAACCTAGAAAAAATTTGTCGTTTTAAACCAACTCCGGTGTTAAGCCACACAACAGCAAATTATAATTTAATTAAAACATAGGGGTGAACAACTAACACATCATTGCACTAATTTAATAAATGAAAATTGGGGGGCTCAAATTTGAATCGGTTGCAACAAATTAAGTAATTAAAGAAAAAACATGTAACAAATTGAAATTAATAAAATCATGAGATAATTATAACCTCAAATTTGAATGGGTTGAAAAGGGGACCGGCGTAATGTTAAAAATTAATATTGACGACCGGAAAGTATGTTGCAAATTTATATTAATCTTACTTTGTGTTATTTTCTATTACAAATCGACATAAAGGACACACGATTAACTATAACGACGAAAACTTATTAACACTGGCAGCGACTGGACGTCAATTTAGCGTCGGCCAATCAGAACGTTCCAAATGTCCAAACCAGGACCGTAATTCCGAATATTTTAATAAATTTAATTACCCATATCGTCATATTAATTAAATTTAAAATGACGTGGACCCAGATTATAATAATTATTATAATTACGTTTGAATTTATTTATTTATGTGATATAAAAAGTTGAAGTAATTTACAAAAAATAATAATGTATAGGGTACTATAAAAATTATACAAATAAATAAAGTAACCAATCAGAAAACAGCACTTTTAATTCAAGATGACGAAATCGTAATTTTTGGGTTTCCAGAGATCTCTGTCTTTCTAGATTCGTGATTTTCGAATTCGGTTGTTCGTTAGGGAACTCTTTATATGCAAGGATTATAAAAATAAATTTAATAAATAATATTTTGCGGGGTTGCAGATACTTTTGAGGGCAATTTACTTGGGGAAATTTTCTATTGACCTTTTTGTTCAAATTTATTATTTCAAATATTTAATTTTTTTTTGTTGCTATTAAGATTCGCGCACCAGGATGCAGGGTACCCCTCGAACCCCACTTGGCACGACACTGTACATGTTCAAAGAAAGGGTAAAATTTCCCGCGGTTTTATTTTGATAACCAATAAAAAAGTACTGTACCAATTTTCCTTTTCTTTATGAATTAATATGCGATAAAACTGCCCATGTTTATTTGGCTATCTATTTTGTAAACTGGTTTTGAATTTTTTTCGTCTTCTGTAGTTGTAGTGAAGGTGGTATGTATTTTTTTAAATATTTTGAGTCTGGGGGATAAAAAATACAATAATTTAATCATATTAGGGAGGGGGCATTTAATCACATTATTTTTCGACGATCAAGCGACCGTCCTCACCTCCTAGTGAGTGAATCATTGACGGCTTTCCATGTGCGGTAGGTGTGATAATTATACACCTGTTAAAATATGAAGCTTGGTAAGAGATTATCCCGAAATATGATAGGCTACCATGTTAAACTGCAGGTCCTGCTGATCTGCATTGGTTTTAAATTTCCTAATGCCAATGTTACAGGTGAAAACCTGCGATCCCGGGAGCATTAAGAAAGAAGACTTCCAAATATTTTTATTTTATTCAAATTTGTTGTTTATGTTTCTAATTTATTCTGAGGAGTTTTCGCCACCGGGGACCTGGAATACCCCCCAATGTTGATAACTGAAGTTTGACTATAACTTCTAATAAAAAAATATTTTTCTTTTTCAGATGATGCAGTCACCGTATTATCCGCTCTGTCCAATGACATCCAATTCAAGGTTTCCTTCTCGATATATCAGATTTGTCCATCGTGATCCGAAGGTAGGCACCACATAATTTTTGGTTCAAGTGACTTTTAATTGACCACAATTTGTTATAGTTACAAGAATTTCACAGTTTATTCAGCGACATTGTGAAAAACTCGAAGAAAGTAGTTAACAGCGTCGTGGTCAAAAATACGGTCAACGTGCTAAAAATTCTAGACAGAATTATTCCGGATAAATACTTCGGAATCTCAAAACACAGACAGCTGTTCTACAACATCGTAAAATTGATTCTCACCAGTTCTGCAAACGAATGTATTTACATAAATCAAATTCTCATTGGTGTGAACGTTTGCAAGATTCCCTGGCTGCAAAATTTTTCGACCAAAGACGCTGCCAACATTAAAGCACAGAAAGTTATATGCCGACGATATTACGGAGAGGTAAGATGAACCTGCTTCACTTCCGTACCAAATTTTTGTCGTTTTAGTCTCAAATTTGGCTGTTAGACAAGATCGTAAAACCTCTGGTGTTACGTTTTTATGCTCCCGTTCGGCGAGGTCAAATGCACGAAATAGAATTCGTTCCAAGACACATTTGGATATCCTACCAAAGCAGAGTAATAAAATTTTGAAAAAGCAAATTGTACACTAACTTAACGTTTTAGGTTTTCAACAGTATGTTGAACCAAAAATTTTTAATTCTGGATGCTCGAAATACACCAAGTCGGGGCATTTTGAAAATAAAACCCAAAGACGGTTACAAAAATGTTAACAACTTTAGGCCGATAATGAATCTGAAACCGGACAGGTAAATTTATGTAAGTTTTTGATCTCAAAACGTAATCACTTCATTTTAGGCGCACCAATTTAGCCCAAATTAGGGATATTTCAAAAAAGTTACGGTATGCCGCCCAAAAGGTTTGCGAAACTAAGACGGGTGCGATGTACGGCCTTTGGAAGGACTACGTTTCGTTCACTGCGGGAACGCCAATATTTTGTGCCAAAATTGATATTCATGATGCATTTGGAAACGTAAATATTGGTAGGATGCGAAGGTTTGACTATGCTGGCTATGCCTGATTTAATTATTTTCAGAGTATTTATCGTACATTTTGGAAAACATGAACGAGGTAATATAACTTAGTACGGATGTGTTCTTTGAGACTTGGTCCAATTTGCTATTATTTTCAGATATCGGAAGAGTCAAAAAAATTTTTATTGGGTCATATCAGAAACCAATACATTAGTTTTGGTAAAAATAAAGAAGGTTAAAGCAAAACGAGTTTATAAAACAAACTTATTTATTTTTGTTCTTAAGGTCTGCAAAAAATTTACCAATGGAAGCATGGATTACTCCAAGGAGACAGATTTTCAAGCGTTTTGTGTCAGTTGTACTTGTAAGTGCCTCTGGTGAAAATTAAACAGTTTTAACAGATTTTGAACTTTTTAGAAGTCACCTCGATTCCATTCATTTGGGAAAATTTTATAAAGAAACCACGCTTCTTCATCGGACAGTCGACGACTACTTCTTTTGTTCCACAAATGCGGAAGACGTGAAAGAGTAAAGTCCCCAGTTTCCAAGTCATAATTTTTTTTACTCAGATTATTTTAGGTTTATTAATATGATGAGTTCGATTCATATTTTAAATACAAAAAAGACGGAAAGCAATTTGTCCGATTATGGCCACCAGGAAATTGCTTATTGTGGTCAAATTTTTATTATGCAGACGAAAGAGATCCAACGTTTCTTTCACTTTCCTAAGCGTATCGAAATTCGTCATCGTTTTAAGTTTTGGAATGTGAAGAAACCAATTTCCTGTGCTCAAGGATTTAAAAATACAACAGTAATGTAAGAATTTATCCTCCTATGTCTCGCCACGGGCGTCAGTGTAATATAATTAAATATTGTAGATTTTTGAGAAAAGCACTGATGTTTGCATCAAATAATTTCTTGTTCAAGAATATGGAACTTAATACGCAATTTAACAATGAAGAAACGGTAACAAAAAACTTTTTTCAATCGATGGTCATGCTGGCTTACAAGTTTGACGCCGCAGTGATGTCGCTTTTCCCGAAAATAAAAAATTTTGAAGTTGTAATTGTCGTAATCAAACAGACTGTGCATAAATATTCACATAGGGCTACCCAAATTTTAAATTTAAATAAAGGTCAGTTTTCAGTGAAAGGTCAGGGAAGTCCATTTCAATTTTACTATGTTTTAGGAAGGTACGAAACAGGCATATTGTCGTTTCAGGTTTTTCTAAAAATTGGATTCCAAGCGTTTAAGCTCGTTTTACGAAAAAGATCACAGTATAACAAGTATAACGTCGGTTCAATACTCACAAAATGTGTGGATAAAATTTCAATCAGAAAAATTAATTTTCAAAAATTTAAAAGTTTACCGAAATGTTTCAACAATATCAGTAAGTATTAATTAATGTTTATCCAGTAACGAGCTCAAAAGTGGCCGTTTTTCTGAAATACTATGAATGATTTTCGATGAAAGAAACTGTTCTCTCCTCATGGAATTAAAAAATAATTCACCTATTTTTTCGTTACAGGTATACAGAGACGACTACCTCATCATAAAAATTATGATCTTTAATCAACAACAAATAGAACATAATATAAAACAATAAATAATGTGATAATAGTTACGGATTCAATTCAAATTCTTTAACCCTAAACATTGGTCCATGGCCTGGTATAATCCACTCCGCAATGCCCAAAACTTTCTCTCGATTTCTTCGTTGCGCTACTTCGCAATCACTACCTGCGTTAATCCAAATACTGTCGTCCTTTAAATCCAGTTCGTTTTCAAATAAATCTCCTGTAATCACCACCACACCCTTGTTAGCACTTTTAACCAAAACCGACACGTCCTGTAAAGTGTGGCCCGGCGTAGCAAATACTTGAACAAACTCGTCTATAATGTAGTCTACTTTCGTCTCAAAACTGTGATTGAAATAAACGTTTCCATGTGAAACGGAAAATCCTACTATGTGGATTGCTTGTTGAAATAAATAATTACATCCGATGTGATCTGAGTGACCGTGGGTGCATACCACGTAATCTATATCGTTACAAGTAAGATGAAATTGCTTCAATCCTTCCACTATTTTATCACCGTCCCATGCCGTCATGGTATCGACTATTATATTTTTAGGACCCTTTATAAGTGTGCAGGTACAATTTGCCAAACTTCCACGTTCGGTGTCTTTTGAATATCCATTATGGAGAACAATAACTTCGTACTTAGATTCCGTCATGATTTTATTCTGACGTTTAAATTTGAAAACTTCGTATTTACATCAACATAACCTATAAATAACAGCAAAGTTAAAAAAATAAGGGAGAACCTACGAGCTTTTATACAAATACCATACAAGAGATTCGTGTATTTTATCGCCAGTAAATGCAATGTAATAGATTAGAGATTTACAATAGCTGCAAATTTTAAAGCGAAGCGATAGATAAATCGGATGCATTGAACGCCACTACTATTCCCGCGCATCTCTTTCAACAGTAAACAACTCTATCATATTTTAAGGTTATATTTTGTAAATTTTAGTAAATAAAATGCCGAAATTAAAAGTTGATCGAATTGTTAGCTTCAGTAGTGAAGATTCGGTGAGTTACACTGTCATTCGTGTGACGTAATTTTGTTAAAACTGAATTTTTAGAATCATTCCGCTGGTAACGTTTTGTTGAGCGACACAACAAAAAAGTGGAAATGTCAAACCCCGGGAGAAAAAGCAGCCAACTTGGTGTTCCAGTTGGAAGAACCCAGCATCATTTCTGGAATCGATATTGGTAACGAAAACTCGGCTTACGTGGAAGTTTTAGTTGCTCGGTCGGGCTCCGACGATGACTTTGTTGTTTTGTTGGTGATGTCGTCGTTCATGACACCGTTGGAAGCCCGACAAAGTACAAATATAAATAAGGTTCGCATGTTTGGTTACAATGATTTGCAGAGCCCAGAACGAGATAAAAAATGGGATCGGGTTAAAATTGTTTGCACTCAGCCGTTTAATAGACACGTACAGTTCGGTCTGTCTTTTGTCACGCTACACTCACAAGAAAAGGACTCTCACAGTGATACGATAAAATTGGGTAACTTTTCCTTGAGACCCACTTCTCCAGATAACTTATCGGCCGGCAGTTTGTTTGCTCGAAGGAAGGAGTTGGCGAAGGAAACTCCACTTTCCGGTATGTAATATTTTAGCACAGAATGAATTATTAATGCGGACTTCTTCAAACTAATTGTTTGTAATTATACAGGGTGTTCATTTTTAGTTTTGTTTATTAAGTATTTTTGGTTTCGTAACTCGAGAGCCATTGAGTTTAGACAATAAGAGGTAAGAATCTTGTTTGTTTAACAATTACAATTAATTTCTGTTGTTGTAATGAAGTTATCGAAGAGGTCCACACTATTGATTCACTCTAGGTAGACTAGTAAAATGTATTGTTTGTCATTATTTACATAAAAGTTTAATATAGCCGCCGTTGCGATAAGAAAAGCGTGGACAAACTTGACAGCGAACGGTTCACCGAAAATAAAAGAAAAACTGAAAGGTCTAAATCAAACGCCAACCAAAACTCCGAATCGGAACACCGCCACCACAAGCGATTCTGGAAAAGAGCGAAATAGGAACGAATTATTATATGATGACGACGACGAAGCTCCAAATGCAAAAATCGATCAGTTAATAGAACAAAAAAATAAAGAAGTCGAAGAGAAACAAAGTAAGGAGAAATCTGAAAAAGAAGAAAAACGTAAAAAGGAAGGAAAAATAAAAAATCGGAAAAAGGAGAGTAAAGAAATTCAGTCTGATAGTATAAACCAGGGTGCTTCGACCAGCAAAGGCACATCGGACACTGGAAAACGAAAAATACAGGAAGAGCCCGAAGCAATAAAAAAAATTAAAACAAATCCTACCAAACTGTTTAACAAATTGTTGGAAGGTGTAACCATAGTAATAAGCGGAATTCAAAATCCCGAGAGAGCCACCATTAGGACCAATGCGTTAGAAATGGGGGCAAAGTACAAAGCGGATTGGGACCTCACCTGCACTCATTTGATGTTGGTGTTTAATTTTACTTTGGTAGTTGGCGATAATTTTAGTTTCTTTTTCCAGTTGCGCCTTCACCAACACTCCAAAGTTTAGACAAGTCCTAGGAGAAGGTAAGATAGTAAACCGATTGTGGGTCAGTGATTGCCACAGCCAACGTAAACGGTTACCCTGGCGGCGTTATGCTTTGGATTCGACGGATCAAACTAAACCTGAAAGCGAAGACGAAGTTTGGGAAGAGAAATCAAACACACCGGATGTTAAATTGATTTATTTGAGGTGAATCTCGCATACAAAGGGGTTTAAATTCTGGTAATGCAAGGTTGGTTTTAGGGAGGGTGGCGAAAGTAGTGATTCCGAGAGCAACGACCTTCAAATTGCGTCGCCAAAAATTGAAGCTTACAATTTAGAAACAGATGAAGAAGATTATGAAGCTTTAAAAGGAAACAATAAGGATAAATTTACTCCGCTATCAGAATTTTTTGACGGTAAAGTTTTTTATGTTGACCAGTATTTGAAGGACGATCAGAAACTACTTACGAGATATATTACCGCATATAAGGGGTAAGTTGAAATAGTTTTATTTACGAAATATACTGAGTAACTCATGTCTTTTGTAACTTACAAAAATTTTTGAAACCTTCTGGAAATTGGTAACATAAAATTCGCATTACTCAATATCATGAAAATGTCCTGAAGATTATAAAAGACGCCTTTGTTTGGCAGTTTACCTAAAAATTTTGTTAACAGAATTACGTTCTTTTCAGTTTACTACTTGAAGAACCAAGCGACATAGTTGATTTTGTGATTACTTCGTCCGAATATTCGGATGTTTTAAAAGGATTATGTCCCGCTGCTGAAATGGTTTCACCAAATTGGATTTGGGATTGCCACAACTGCCAGAAATTAGTATCACACAAAAAATTTACCTTTTAATTTTTTTGATTTATTTTTATAAGAAATAAAACCACTATGTCTCGTTTTCCAATATAAACTTTATTTTTGATTTATAAACTTCTGAAGTCCTAAAAGTAATTTTTTAATAAACCTTAAATCTAAAGGAACAAATAAACTCGTAACATTAGAACGCATTACTTCTTCTTGGTGGTTATATTTTTCTGGTTAATCTACAATAAAGTAAAAATTTATTAAGAAAATGGCAATCGGGAGCAGTTTCTCATGCGGAGACAGAGTTTACGCCCATTCTGGCAGAATTGATAATATGGGCGCTCATTCTGTAGTTTTAGCGTTTCGATCAACGATTGAAAAAAGAGAAGGAATGATTGGAAAACTTACCTGTTCCTGTCGCAAAGCTGAGAAAGCTTCGAAATCATATGAAATGCCCTCGTTACTACTGTTACTCATTTCATCGAATTTTCTGCGTTTGATGCTCGGAGACATATTGGAATAACTGTTAACATCGGCTTCCTGTAGTCCAACAGATCTCGTAGCTCTATTTTGAGTTCCTTGGGAGTAACTGCCCAACTTCTTAAACGCTGTAGACCTACTAGCGCTAGCTGTAGGAGTTTGGGAGTACATAGTGGTGGCTTTTCTCGTACGTTTAAGCGGAATTGGAGAACTTTTTATTACAGGTTTTAGCAAACTTTTCGCCTGTTTCAATCCTTCCATTTCTTCATCTTTTTCGGTCACCCCTTCCTCTAAATCTTTTATCGCCAAACTTTCGTCATCTAATTTTTCCTGCAGGGCCCGAATTTTCTTCTCAATTTCGCGACTCTCCTTTTCGAAACTTTTCATTTCGTTCTTCGTTTCTTCCTCAAACTCGGTCACCAGCTGATTGTTGCTCTTCATAATTTCCGCGATAGCTTCGTCATTTTTCTTTTGCATGTTTTCGATCTCCAACTCGATTTGTTGTATTTCGTTTTCTCCTTGCACGTTTTCGTTTTCCTTTTCTTCTGAAAGTTCTTCATTCAAACTGATGTACTCTTTTTGTGTAATTGAAAATTCTTTCGTTAATCGTTCAATTTTATTGGCAATGTTTTTCACGTATGTTTGCAATTGTTCGCATTCAACTTTTAGTTTTTCCAATTTTACCTTTTGATCTTCAATTTTTAAATCGATCTCATTCTTTGCTTGCTTTCGAACAACCAAATCCTAGACGAATAATTTTATAAGTAAAAACCAGAAAACCTTCTGCAGAAACCTACCTTTCTATAATCGTCTAAAGCAGCTTCCCATTCCTTGTTTTCCTTTTTAGACCTTTCACACTCTTCCGATTTGGAAGAAAGCTCCCTCTCATTTTTTTTATTGTCTTCCTCGAACCTGCTTTCAGCTTGATTTAGTGCTATTGCAAGTTCATCATTCTTCAGTTTTAAATTTGTATTTTCCATCTCCTTGACCTCCAATTCTTTCAACATATTTTCCGCCGAGCCCTCATTTTTCACCTTCTCCAATTCCAACGTATTCCGCTCGCTTTCCGTTTCTTGTATTCTAAAAAATAATTTGATTTAAAAATGAAAATACTAATGAAACAAATTTAGTTTACTTAACAAATAAATTCGTTAACTTTTCGCTATTTTCACGTTGGCTTTGTTCGAACACAACTTTTTGTTGGTCCACCTCTTGAATAAGTTCGCATTGTCGCAGTAGCTTGTCATCGAAATGTTTTTTTAACAGGGCCTTTCGTTCCCTAACTCTTTCGATGTTTTGCATCACCACTTCGTTTTCCATAGCAGTTTTCTTCGAAATTTCTTGTAAACCTTGCTGGTTGCGCTTTAATCTCTTCAAATTGGTGGTGACGTTCAAACCGTTACTGTTTAAGCACTCGATAGCCTCTTGGAACTTCTGCTTTACCCCTCGTTTTCGTTCTTCTAGCAAAGCACGTTCCTTTTCCGTGTCTTGAAATTTTATTTCAAGTTCACGTAGAAAATCATGCACATAGCTTCTGTGTTGATCTAATTTGTCTTTGACTTTAGCGAGGGAGGTATCTGAAAGATTTGGTAATGTCGTTTTGATTTTAGTCGTGTAACCTTCGATAAGGTTTCTTTCTTCATCAATTTGACATAAATTTGTTTCGATTGAGGGCATCTGAACTCTGTCGTAACGCAATTGTCCTTGCATATTAACCACCTCTTCCTGAACTTTAGATTTCTCTTCTTGTTTGGACTTTAACAATTCGCTCTCCTGGTTGCGCTTTTTCAAGTGCGAGGTAATATTTTTGAAGCTTTTGACCTGTAACCGTGAATTTGTTTTAAATTACATTTGAATATTGGAATTAGGGGTAATGTCCATGTATCAGATTTCCATTAGTTTCAACTTGTTCAGGTTAATAAATAAAATAACATTAATAAATTGTAAATTAAGTCGAAGAACAAATTAATAAATTTTTTGACCACATTTGAACGATTAAAAATTGTTTATTTTGGAGCTAATGGGTTTGATAAATTTACACTTACGATATCTTCTTGTAATTTTTTAACTGCAGTATGTTCTCTTTTCTCCGGTGTACCGCCATCCGAAGTACTTTTCGTAGGTTGTTCCATTTTGCAAAGTTTAAAACTAGTTACTTAACACTAAAACACTCAATCACTTATATTATTTAATAGAAATGCAATTTAAAATTGCAAAAATTCAACAATCACAGTAAATTAACTTAAGTAAGGGAATTACAGAACAAACTTCACATTGCTTAATTATGTCATTTGAAATAAAATCTCATTGTGGTGACAACTGTGGATGTTTCTGCAAACGGTTGCCTAGTAGCGGACTCAATTCAATTTTACATTTACTTTCAGAAAAAGTACTTCAACTCAAAAAACTTTAATAAATTATTGTAAAGATCGATCGTACCTACTCATTTGCATTGAGTTGCAAAAAATTTAAATGGCAAAATTTGAAATTAGATTAAACGAATTATGCTTACGCGATAACCGCCAGATGTCGCCACATAATGTTTTGATGCTTTACCGCCTGTCTCATTCACGTCTTCGACGCTTGCTTCGGTTAAACGCCATTAAGAAGCAGTTTTTGAGTTCAAATTTTGATGTTTTTTGTGTTGTGTGGTGAATTTCTCTAATTCGACCTCATTTCCGTTTAGTGTGCGATGCGCGAGTAGGCGTATCGGGTACCGATTCGACATTTGACCTGAAGATTTGAGGTTAAGTGAATCTGTGCGTTAGCTTTAAGTTATGAAGTTTATTATGATCAAGATCAAATTTTTTGGCTTTGAAGTAAGTACAGTTTCGAACTGGCACGAGGAGTTGTTAAAATAAATTTCTTGTAGAATAAAATTGAAAAAAATTGGAGCAAAAGTAGCTTTTCCTGGATGACGTTTTGCAGTGCAAGATGTCTGTAAGAAAGCAGTCGTACACTATTGGCACGTATACGGCAATAAATATAAAACGTAAGGAAGCCGCTTTGAACGGCGTAGTTGCAAGAATTCACGTAACTCGTTTAAGCAATGAAGGTTGTTCGTTGGAATTCTTAGCATGCAACTTTTAACAGTTTTGGTTTCAGTTATGGATTCAAAGTTGAAGAGAGGTTTAAAACGAAAGCGTGGTCGTCCGTGTCGCGTTGTTCCAGACGAAATGAAAGTCGTTAATAAGCAGCAGGTACCCGCAAGGAGGCGCGGTAGGCCTAGAAAGTTTAATTTTGAACCGAAACTTACGCGTGATACACGTACTAATTTTGTAAGTAAGAATTTGCGAGACAGAAAGTCGAAATTGAGCGCTCGCATGCAAGACGTTGAAAGAAACGCTTCTGCAATGGTAAAATCGAAGCAGAATTCTGTTGGAGACGAAGTTATTTCCTTCCTCCCTGTCTTTAATAACAAGCCCAAATCCCCAGTGGCGCCCTACAATAAAAAAAAGTACCCTCATTTTTCAAGCAAGGAAGTTTTGTCCCCTTCAAATCCAGTTGTTATTCTAGGGTCTGATTTTTCTAGTGTAATTCACGAAAAGTCTAAAAAAACTTCCTTACTTTCTCCTAGAAGCGATGCCTCTCCTGTTAACGTTGATTCAAGCGAACTTGAGATTTCTCAGAATGACATCGAGTTGAAAGAAAATAAAAAAGTTGGTCCAAAATCTAAAACCAACGGTACGTTTGTTGATCGAAAAAGTGAAAAAATCTACGCTTTGTTCGTCAATGAAGACAACAACAACAAATACATCGAGAGTAGCACCATCGGCGAGATTGATTTTAACAAATTGGTTCGCTCGTTGAAACAGGTGAAGTTGCCTGGTCCCAAATGGAAAATCCGTATTGTAGTTTCTAAATTGCAAACGATCACTGAGGTAACTTTCACTAATAAAGAAGAATACGAGCGCTGCATTAAATTTTCGCGAGTGTTCACGGGTTATATGATAACTTTCGATAAAGTGCACATAAAATTGTTTGGTGCCCCCACCAAAATAACAACATTTAACGACGTAACGATTTTGTTGGATATAATTCACAACATTTCGTTGAACGATGTGTTGCTAGATTATCAATGGGAAGAGAAGTTATAGTTTTTAAGTTTCATGAAATTCATTTTCTGCTTAATTTTTTGTAAGGTATTTGTAAATATATTTTATTTAACAAGCTTTTGGTTTTCTGAAGATTGATGTAATCCTTACTGCAGTACGAAACATTTTTGTAGTTAGAAAATATTAAGAATGGGAAATTTTTAATGCCGATCCAGAACTTTTCTCATAGGAATCTAGGGGAAAGTAATTCTTGCAAATTATTTGGTATTACAATTGAACCATTGCTTTTGACATGTTTTTCTTGTTAATTATTGTAATTAAAAGATTGGAAATGTAAATTTTGTTTCTGTTTAAGATTCCTATCCCGTAAGAATTAGAAAATTGATTTTGCAAACGGTAGTTTGTATTCACAGTTCGGATGAGCAAAATAAAACGAAAATTATAGTTTATATATTGGTGAACCCAATTGGGAAGTGGATCGTTTAAGGTTGGAGTGCTATTGAGAGGAGGATCATGATTAAGAATAATTCTTGTAAACATAGTTAAGTGTCGTGATTATTATCTGACGGGAAGTTAAAGCCAAACTTTAATATTGATTGATTATTATTTTTGGAGATATTAATTTTTTTTAATTATCTAGCTGCATTTTCACGATGATAGATCCCATAATTATTAAACCGATGAGAACTTATTTCGAATGAAGTTGCCTAAGAGTTATACGTTTTGTAAGGACACATAGGGTAAGTATCCCTTAAAACATAAAATTTAAAAAAATAAAATTAGGGTTTTTTGAAAATAACGAACTTCGGTTGTTTTAGAAAAATTGGAAAAATTTGTATTTTTAAAAATGTTTTCAATTATAATTCTTATTTTGGTAACTTATGAACTGTTTATATTTACATATTTTTAGAAACGGAAGGTTTTTCCGATAGATCAGGAATTTTCGTAATTTTATTATATTATGATATAAAGAAATTTTCTATTCAAATAAATATTTAGTGTCCTGATGATGGTTTAATATACCTACCCGAACCTGTAGACGCATAGAGTTTGTTAATTACTTCTTACCTCGGCTAAGCTCAATCACGGTTACAGCATCGGGGTTGTATTGATTGTATCTATATTATTCATCAAGTATACAAATTATTTCAAATATTACTTATTAGCGGAAATGTACCAACATGAATATAATATGTACATAAATATTGTTGGCGTCATATTTTGTATTATGTTTGTATCGAAAACCTTCATATAGTCGACTTCGTTCTCTATGACATATTAAGCAATTAAAAATACATTATACGATTTCTAAATTCTCTATAAATTTTCAACTTTCGTCAGATCACAGGCATTTTATCAGAATGTTGCAGTTTGAAATATTCTGTTTTATATTTTTTCTGTTTCAATTTTTAATAATTCCAGCACACTCCGAAACTGATCTTCTCTCTAAGGTAAACTTGAGTGTTTATAAATATATAATAGAGAAAAAAATAATCATCTTTTCAGTTTCATCAATCTGATTATAAAGTCGATTTTCAAAGAGCAGAATTAGTTAGTTATGAAAAATCTGTATGGAATTTCCTTGAAGTTAAAACTTTTAAATTTAATCGGACGACCCCAGTTGTAAATATAACATTTAATGCAAAAAAGGACATTGGTGATGAAGTTGAAGTGCCCGGAGCAAATAATTTGAAATATTTTAAACTAAAATTCCAAATTTTAGGTAGTTGTGCAACTTTATAAATTTTTGAGTAATGAATATCGAATTTTTCCAACTCGCTTTGAAGTGAATCTCTGCGAAAGTATTGAAAAAAATACTATAGGAATGGGTATCGTTTACAAATGTGGAAATTTCACAAAGTGTGAAATGTTAAAAGTAATGCCAGACATTTTTCTTCGGAAACAATTTATTATAACATTTTTTTGGTAGGATGTAACATACAAGATATGCAATTTTGGTATAGATCAATCGCAATTTCCACCTTTTATGCCAAGTGGCGAATTTAGAAGTCAATTTGAGTTTTTAGACAACAACAAGATAATTTCTACAGCATATTTTTACTACAAGATATATCGTCCAATAACTATAAAAAATTAGAATTCAAATGTTTTGATTTATTTATTAAAACTGGATTAATTTGAAATTCCATATTAAAATAAATTAAATTTGTTGCGGTATTTATATTCATTTCACCTAATCAGTTTAGTGCAATTTTTCCTAAAAACCCTGGATAAACTGATAAAGCGACTAGAGCAATGTCGAGCAACGACAGTAACATAATGCATCCCTTATCTGATGGCACAAGGCCAAAAAAGGAGCTACACTACTACACTTAGTGGTGGAAAGCGAGGCTCTGTTGGCGGCATATAAGGTTAACAGTAAATGATCGTGGAAGAGTGACCCCGAGGAGGGGTCCTCAACTCCTTCAAGAGTAACAACACGCAAAGTTTGCAATTGACAAAACCATAACTGTAAGGAACTTCCAAAAACCTTTAGAGGTTATCATACCTGAGAGAGAAGAAGGTAACATACAGGCACGAGCTAGGGGCTTGGCTCGATATAATGCTACCTGGTATACAGATGGATCTAAAACGGAGATTAGCACTGGAGCAGGAATTAGTGGACGTCGAACGGGAGGTGCGTTCAGTATAAATCTGGGCTGTCACGTTTCTGTATTCCAGGCAGAAATAACTACAATAATGGCTTGTGCAGAAGAAATGCTATGGAGAGCTGATACAAATAAGCGGATCTGCATCATGACCTATAAGGCAGCACTAAGGGCCTTGGAAGGAGTGGAAACACAATCCATGGTCATAAGTTACTTCCTTGATGCGCTAGTGGCACTGGCACTAAGGAGGCTACCACGTTAAGCGCTTTAACGACGGCAATCTCCTTACCGCGTCTCTTGGTGGGAGGGTCCAGGCGCCTATTCCGATTAAAGCCGGGATCGACGATGTGATCACTCTTCCTTTGCCTGGTGGAGCTCATAGCACGCAGTAGATTATTATCAGAGAATGTGTGATGGATCAATTATTGTTGAAAACATAAAAAAAGTGACATCATTTTGATGAAAATGTTTATCACATTGATGTAAAAATCATGAATATCCAGCCGATGAAAAAATTCATACTTATGATGAACAATAAGTGTTCATCAATTGTTCATTTTTTTTTGTTTCATTAAAAATATGATCAACAAGTTCATCAAAAACTTTTGAAAACTTTTATCGTATGTATAAAAATATGAACATATATTATAATAAAATGATGAACAAAATCACTTAAATGACGTACTGATTTATCTTATCGATGATTGAATTCATAAATATGATGAACAATTACATTAATATGATGTACTCTTTCATCAAATTGATGCACTGAAAAGAGTAATTGATGAAATGTTCATAATTTTTCAGCCGATGAAAAAAATTCATCATATTGATGAAAAACTCTTTATTGTGATGACTTTTGTTCATCAATTTGATGAAATTTGTTCATCGGCGTAAAAATGATAAATTTTTTATCAATATGACGAATCTTTTTTTTCAGTGTAATAGTATTCATAATTATGAAGAATATGTTCATAAATATGACGAACAAAATAGTTAATATGACGTACCTACTCGTTTATCATATTGCTATTTGCTTACATAAAAATGTGATGAACGTATTCATAAATATGATGAATTATTTTCTTTCATTTTATTCTTTCATCAAATTGATCATTGCATTTATAATATGCTGTTGAACGTGTTCGTAAATATGGTGAACAATTACATTGATATGATGTACTACTCATATGTTAATTTTTAATTTATGCTGAAAACTACTTGTGTAAGTACAATACAAACAATAATTATTTTCCTACTTCAAAACTATCATAACAGATTATTATTTAAATTGATATTCGGAGCGGACGGTAAAGGAACATATCTGCGCCACAAGGACATCGCAAGGAAATGTCGGACGAGTTAAAAATTTTTACAGATTAAATTCTTTAGGTTTTATTTTTTTTGCGATATAAATGACTAAATAAAGAGTCTCTTGCAAGATAATTAATTTTGATTGAGTTTAGCCGAGGTAAGAAGTAAATAAGAAATATTTATGCGTCTTCAGGTTTGGGTATATTAAACCATCATCAGGATACAGCTTTAGTTTTATACAACCATCAACATCAATTAAACAAACAATTTAAACAAAATTAAAACAATAAAATTACGTTCTTATGTTTAGAAAAATTTTCATAGAACAAAAATGTACCTCTAAGTACTTGACTGCACTATGCATTATTTTCCTGCATTTTCTCATGGCTGCTTTAATCATATGTATACAAATTGTTTGAAATATTAGTTTCTAAGCGGACATGGACCAGAACAAATAATATACATGAATATTATTGGTGTTATGTTTTATTTTATATTATGTTTGTATTGAAAACCTTCAACACTTCGTTCTGGTGATACATTAAGCAATTAAAAATACATTATACGATTTCAATATTTTCTATAAATTTTCAATTCTGTATCACATCACAGACATTTTATCAGAATGTTGCAGTTTGAAATATTATGTTTTATATTTTTTCTGTTTCAATTTTTAATAATTCCAACAATTTCAATGGAAACTGATCTTCTCTCTAAGGTAAACTTGAGTATTTATAAATACCATTATTAATACAATATAATATAAAAAAAATAATCTGCTTTTAAGTTTCACCAAACTGATTATAAAGTCGATTTTCAAAGGGCAGAATTGGTTAGTTATGAAAAATCTGCATGGAATTTCATTGAAGTTAAAACTTTTAAATTTAATCGGACGACCCCAGTTGTAAATATAACATTTAATGCAAAAAAGGACCTTGGTGATGGACTTGAAGTGCACGGAGCAAATAATTTAAAATATTTTAAACTAAAATTCCAAATTTTAGGTAGTTGTGCAACTTTATAAATTTTTGAGTAATGAATATCGAATTTTTCCAACTCGCTTTGAAGTGAATCTCTGCGAAAGTATTGAAAAAAATGTTATAGGAATGAGAATCGTTTACAAATGTGGAAATTTCACAAAGTGTAAAATTTTGAAAGTAATACCAGAAATTTTTCTTCGGTAAACAATTTATTATAAAATTATTTTTGTAGGATGTAACGTACAAGATATGCAATATGGGTATAGATCAATCACAATTTCCACCTTTTATGCCAAGTGGCGAATTTAGAAGTCAATTTGAGTTTTTAGACAATAACAAGATAATTGCTACAGGATATATTTACTACAAGATATATCGTCCAATAACTCAAAAAAATTAGAATTGAAATGTTTTGATTTAATTATTAGAACTGGATAAATTTGAAATTTCATATTAAAATAAATTAAATTTGTTGCGGTGCTTTGTTTCTCAAAAATAACAAGTAGTAGATATGTAAAAAAGTTTTAAAATTATAGAATAGGAACAAAAAATGTCCCCATTTACCCTCCACCCCACTGAAGGGTGAATGGGGACAGCTTGAAATTAAGAGGTTTTTAATGATTTTACGGCAGTGTCCCTATGAAATTTAGACTCAAACCTCTTGAAAAACCAATTTTTATTGTTTGTGTAAATATATAAAAACTCCGGGCGCCAAAAAGCCATTAGAAGACAGAAAATTATAAAAGAAGCAAATCAGTACGGTGTCCCTATTCACACCTTATCTTTCGAACACCCATTTTTTTCCATCAAATATTAATATAACCTCGAATTTTGTCTCCTCCTTCCATTTTCGTAAAAAAAATCGTAAACTATCCCCATTCACTTCACCTGTCCCCTTTCACCCCGTTTGACATAATATTTTACACAACTTCACGGACAGTAAGTCAGACAGTAAGTCTTCGAGACTTTTCTACTTTTAAATAAAACTTCACTTTTGAGATTTATTGTGAAGGAAATAAGGAAATTATAAGAATATTCCATAGCTAGGTATATTTTACCGCACCCTTAAGAAGTGGTAGATGGAATTCTTCAATACTGCAATGTTATCCATGTGAGGCTACTTTGGAAACGAGGGTAGATCAATATGAAAATTACGTGTACAACTTTTTGTACTGGTCAACTTATATTATCTACTTCTACATTGCAAGCATTATTAAAATTCTTTGGAAATCAATAGCTTGTTTGCAAATTCCCTGGAATTCTTTAGAAATCATTGGAATTCTTGAAAATCATTGCAATTTTTGAATATCAGTGGAATTCGTTGGAATCACTAGAATTCTTTGCAAATCACTGGAATTCCTTAAAAATCACTGAAATTCCTTGAAAATTATGCGAAATTTTAGAAATTTGTGGAATTTATTGGAAACCACTGGAGTTCTTTGGAAATCATTGGATTTTCTTGGAATTTATTAGAATTCTGTGAAAATCACTAGAGATCCTAAGAAATCGTTGAAATATTTGTAAATCTTTGGAAATTCCTGGAATTCTTTAGAAGTAGCAAAAACCTCGTATGAGGTGAAAATTAGACTTCCGCGGCAAAGGAGATTAATTAGGAATATATGAAAATTCGACGATTTGTTGCCCAAATCGATTTTGAGCTATAGAAAAAATTTATTTTCCACATTTGGCATTTAATAAGAAATCTCTGGGATTCTTGGGAAACCATTAGAATATTTGAAAATCTCCCAAATTATTATTCTTTGGAAATTACTTGGGGATT
Source organism: Cantharis lateralis (assembly GCA_963170105.1). Lineage (NCBI taxonomy): Eukaryota > Metazoa > Arthropoda > Insecta > Coleoptera > Cantharidae > Cantharis > Cantharis lateralis. The sequence goes on from OY720627.1 coordinate 4,669,868, forward strand.
GGGGACTTGTTACGAAGACAACACCTTGCTCACTAGGACGACCTTCCTGGACTGAGGCAATCGGGAATGTTCATCAGGAGTCAATCTAACGAAGCCAGGAGGAAAGAGATAATCCAGCTGAGAAGGATAGTAGGACTTTTTACAGGACACTGCTGTCTGAAAAGAGGATAGATGAAGATTCTACATGCAGGATGTGTGGTAAAGCGGAGGAAACTCTTTGCGACATTTCATATGAATGAACCTGGAAATCGAAGAGATAGCGCAAATGCCCCTCAGCCATCTACTCGTCTTTGTAGAGGAAAGGAGGCTGATAGAGTAAAACTTGGAGGGGCACAATAAGCTTAAGCTTCAGTGCAGTGGGTGAAAAACCACAACCCGATATCAATAATAATAGCCTGATGTTATCACTTTTCAGTGGACCGTGTGCCCTAAAGTTTGACGTGAAACTTCTTGTCCTCCAAGAATGATTGCCGAAGTGTTTGTTTTGAATCATTCGGTTCTCGGTCGTGGCCGTGGCCTGGTCGAGTAATATAATTCTTTCGATGAGTTTTTCTACACACGGGGACAGGCTGATCGGCCTGTATGATGTCAGATGTCTCTTGCTTTGGTTTGACTACGGAAACATGACGATGTCTACTACTTTCCATCTGAATTCAAAGTGTCAGAGTCTGACGCGATGGCCTTCTTTTGAAATTTTTGGAAATTCCGCATGATACCGGTGCTTTCTTTTGGTTTAATTTCCGACAGGCTATAGCAATTTTGCTATACCCCAATTCGAAAATTAGCGATCTACAAATACGGGATCTTTTAGTAACTCAAATCATTTGCGTTAACTCAAATATCTGTATAATATATTATTAAATTCTAAAATTGAATAAAAGAAATAAAATTCCGCACTGCTCCATTTGTGTACATTTTTTTCTTAATTGTTATTTCAGAAAAACAAAGATCCACATCTAATTAAATTTATTTTAATTTGGAATTTCAAATTAATCCAATTTTAACATATTATTAATCATAACATATCAATTCTTTTTTTTTACAGTTATTGGACGATATATCTTGCAGTAAAGAGCTACTGTAGCAATTATCTGCTGGTTGTTTAGGAATTCCATTTGAATTTTAAATTCGCCGTTAGGTAGAAAAGGTGGAAATCTTGATTGATCTATACTCAAATTGCATATCCTGTATGTGACACCCTAACAAAAAAGTTCAAAAATAAATTGCTTAGCAGAGAAAATTTTCTGACATTACTTTTAATATTTCACACTTCGTAAAATTTCCACATTTGTATACGTTTCTACATCCTATAATATTTCCTTCAATACTTTCGCAGACATTCACTTCAAAGCGAATTGGAAAAATTCGATATTCATTGCTCAGGAATTTATAAACTTGCACCACTACCTAAAATTAGGAATTTTAGCTCAAAATATTTCAAATTTGTTTCGTGCACTTCAAGTTTATCACCAAAGTCCTTTTTTGGATTCAATGTAAGATTTGCAACAGGGGTGGTCCGATTGAATTTAAAAGTCTTAATATCAATGTAATTCCATGCAGATTTTTCATAATCAGTCAATTCTAGTCTTTGAAATTCGATTTTATAATCATTTTGATGGAACTTAAAAGAAAATTATTTTTTTATCAATTTATTATATTATATTAAATTGGAAATACTCAAGTTTACTTTAGATAGAAGATCAGTTTCGAAATATGCTGGAATTATTAAGAATTGCAACGCAATAAATATAAAACAAAATATTTCAAACTGCAACATTCTGATAAAATGCCTGTGATCTGATGCAGAATTGAAAATTTATAGAAAAGTTTGAAATCGTAATGTATTTTTAATTGTTTAATCTGTCATCCAGATCGAAATCTACAAACATAATAAAATTATAAAACACAACTCCAACAATATGTATGCACATTATATTCCTGTGTATAATAATTATAATATAATTATGTAATTTATATATAATGATAAACATTTCGAATAATAACAATAGTTATTAAAGCCGCTAGTGATGTAACGTCACCGGTACATTCTAACTGAAAATTTAAAAATATGTCATAATATATGTAAAATTAAAATCTTATAAAATAATAAAAGTTACTAATCTAAATTAAATTATTAATTCAAATAATAATTTGTTTAATTTAATGCGTATTCTAAAATCTTCTAGTGTAACGTATTTTTATGCTGTGATCTAGATAATTAAAGGATTTATCAAAATAAATTTTCGTGCTAATTATTATAATCATAAATATTTTATTTGTCAGGGGGTAAATATCCAGAAAAATTTATGTACACAAGACTCGGAATTCCAAGGAATTCCAAAGATTTCCAAGAATTCCAATGATTTCCAAGATTTCCAAGAATTCCAATGATTTCCAAGGAATTCCAATCATTTCCAAGGAATTCCAATGATTTCCAAGATTTCCAAAGATTTCCAAGGAATTCCAAAGATTTCCAAGGAGTTCCAGTGACTTCCAAGGAATTCCAGAGATTTCCAACGACTTCCACAGATTTCCAAAGAATTCCAATGATTTCCAAGGAATTCCAGGGATTTCCAAGAATTCCAGTGATTTCCAAGAATTCCAGTGATTTCCAAAGAATTCCAGAGATTTACAAAGAATTCCAGAGATTTCCAAAGAATTCTAAAGATTTCCAAGAATTCCAGTGATTTCCATAGAATTCCAGTGATTTTCAAGAATTCCAGTGACTTCCAAGGAATTCCAAAGAATTCCACAGATTTCCAAAGAATTCCACTGATTTCCAAGGAATTACAGTGATTTTCAATGAATTCCAGAGAATTCCAAGGATTTCCAGGAATTCCAAAGATTTCCAAGGGAATTCCAACCATTTGTACACAACTTTTTTGGGATATTTACCCCTTGTTATTTGTATTCAACTTGATATTTTAAAAATCTTTGACTTGAAATAATGTAGGGTTTATATTTTTGTAATATTTAAATAAAGCGGATTTTCGAGAGATACTATCACATTACTTTTACTAAGCGTCGGTGGAAACTTGGTCTTCGAATCGATGGTAAAATTGTAGTTATTCAAAAATGTTACCAGAAATATTTTAATTTGCAAATAAGCAAGCCGGGAACCTAAAAATAAAATTTATATAAGTTTTGATATAATTGCACATTTACTAGATCTGAGTTGATTTAGGGTTTTGAGCACTGTGATTGGATGAACAGCGGGTTTAACTCGTACCCGAGCTTTACGCGCGACTTTTGCTATATAAACCACGAATCCTTACCTATACAGTTACGCTGTCCATCTCCAAAGGACAAAAATGTACAACTTGGTCGTTTCGATTTATTTTCAGGTGAAAACCGTTCGGGATCGAACTTTTCAGGATTTGGATAGTATTCTGGATCGTGGTGGATTTCGTAAAATGGTAAGTACAGAGTATCTCCCACATCCAATATAACATCAGTATTGAGCAATCTGTACTGTTTAGTACAGATTCTGGACATCATCGCCACCAATGAGTACTTCCGTAATGTTTCTAAAAGAAAACTTATTGTAAAAATAGTAATATTCTGACCAAAATTCAATTACCGTTGACGCATTTGTCCAAATACGTCATTTCCATTATGGCGTCATAATTAAGTTGTTCTTCATATTTTCCCAAACCCCGAACAATTTCGTCCCTTAAATTATTCTGAACATCGGGATTCGAAGCTAATTCGTAAATGCAAAGAGAAATTGCGGACAACGAAGTTTCATAAGCAGCGCCAAAAAATAATAAAGCTTGAGCTGTAATTTCTTCAATTTTCAATGACTTTTCGTTCTCAGCAACATTGTCTAAATTCAACTTATCATCTTTCTCTATATCGATGTTATTTCTTAATTGAATCATCGAATGCATTAAATCACTTTGCACGACGTTGTTTTTTTCCCTATATTCCACAGTCGATCTGACTAAATTCAAATAAAAGTTTTGGATTTCGGAGCTGTTTAAAGGAATGTTGAAGAATTTTAGTACGGAGGGACACAGTATACTTAGCAACAATTTAATATTTTGGCTAACACTGCCCCCAAAAGTGTTTTCAGCAGTTTTCTTAAACTCCATATTTAAATTTTGCAATGTATTGCATTCAATTCCAAAAATGCCCACACCAATTGAATCAACCAGGAATTTACCACTTACATCTTTTAAATCAACAACTTCATGATTTCTTGCGGATTCATCCAAAACCAATTTTAAATGATGACCAACTTGTTGTAAAATATGACACACATTTTTCATCTTACTCGGTGAAAAAGCTGGCGATAATTGTTCTCTCATGTGCTTCCATTGATTACCTTTAGCAGACGCCAAGTGAATTGTAAGCGCGGTTCTTTCTCATTAAGATAAAACGGTCGGTCTGTAAAATAACCAAAATCTTTTGTCAAAATGTGCTTCACCAATTCTACATCAGTTATCACCAAAGTCGGTATGTTCAAAAAGTAAAAACCCATAAATTTCTCTCCACTTTTTTTGCACGTGGCATACACTTCTTTGAACATTTCATAAACTGGAACTTTTCTTAGAACAACTCCTGCTAAATTCCCGAATAGCAGATTGGGTCTCAACGTTTTGACTCCTCTTTTCTTCCAATAATTGAATGCCCAAAAGTAATAAAACGCGATTATTACGGCGAAACTTAGCAAAATATGTAATGCGTTCATAGTAAATTTTTTCTGAAACCAAGTTTGATAAAGTTGTTTTCTTAAGAATATTAAATGTGAACAACACGCAATTATTATTGTCACCAGAAAAAAAAATGTCGCAAAATGATAAAATTTACGAAGGTTATATAAACAAAGTAGGGGAGAGAGAAGCTACATATTTTGGACAAGGAACCGCACGATCTAAATGATAGTAGCGAAACCAACAGAGTCCATGATTTATAAATCCACGTAGTACTACTTCAAATTTACTCTTTTTTTTTCAAACAAATTGTGGCTAAAATTGCTCACTTCTTCGCCCTAACGAACCCACCATTCCCCTTCGTTAAAAGGAATAATGAAATGAATACTTGCGTGCATACTATAAAATATTATTTTTGGGTTGTTTATATTTTGATAATAAATTGCGACGATAAGAAATACGATAGAATAGTAGTTTATTAATAGAAGTTAGTAAATTAATAAAAATTGCCTTTATTGATAGAATAATCCTATTTAAGTGAAGATATATGCCCCAACCCTGTTTTTTTAAGGGGTAGCTATTCAAATGCTAGATTTTCGTAAATCATTTATTATCTTAATATTGAAAAAAAAATTGCAGTTGAATCTGTTCAGGGAGCTTTAGTTAAATTTTTGAAAATAATAGTTTCAGTTGAATACTTTCAGAAAGTTTCAATTGAACATTTAAAGAAATTTTCAGTTGCTTTTTTTAAAAGAACATCGGAGTACTCTTTTGAAAAAGTGTCAGTTTAGCATTTAAAGATATTTTCTGTTGAATATTTGAATGAAGTTTTAGTTGAATCTCTGCGAGGAGCTTTCGAGTGTAAGTTTGACCCGAGGAGTCTGCGATATTCGTTACTTAGAATTTATACTGAAAAATTACTTTTTGTGATTGCCTCTATTTTATTTAGTTAAACGTACTATTCACAACTGGTTGTGTTCGGTTATATTTAAAATTGTTATCTTCCATAAAGTTCAGCATAGATTTATTATAATCGATCACTTCCATTCTTTGAAACTCTAGCTTATAGTCTGTTGCACTGATACGTCTCCTTCGGCTTTACAGTAAAACTTGGAGGTTTTCTTACTACAACTTGTATACGCCCAGAGGAGCCTTGCGTTCCCTGAGAATTATAAGGCGTACACGTATAATTCCCTTGATGGTTTTGATTAACTGAAGTAAACAGTAGAGAACCATTATTTAATATAAGGATATCTTTAGTCTGAAGAGGCTCTAGTAGGCGTTTATCCTTGGTCCACGTCACGTACTGAAGAGGAGGGTTGGATTTTATATGACACTGCACGACACCCTCTGACCGGAAGGGTAAGTACTGTATCGTTGTAGTAAATGTCACTTTAGCTGGATCTGCAATACATTTTTTTTTACTGTTTTATATTAGGTAAATCAACTTACATTCAATGTTGAGGTATATGGATGCGGACTGTGGTTCCTTGAAACCATTATTCACTCCGCAAAGGAAGTGACCCGAGTCGTCCGGACTTACGGAATTTATTATCAAAGAACCATTTCGTTGTGTGGAAATCCTGGTTTTGAGAGATGTAGCTTCTATGGGTATTCCTTTCCAAAACCACTGCACGGTTACGTTTGCTGTAACTTCGCAGTTAAGCTGCACTGTTTGACCTTCTAGTACAGTTTGGTTGGTAGCTCCTGAAATTATTACCTTAGCTATATTATTACCTTCGTCGCTGCTTATCTCACGTGAATTAGACACTGGACTAAGAATTAAAACAATGGTAATAATAAGTTCGCGATATGTTGGAAACATCTTTTAAAATCAATAAATTTAATTCCTCACTTTACTAACAATACTGTGCCGCCCAATGTCTTTACCTGTGAATTGTTAATTAGCAATAACTCTTGATAAATATTATTTATAATTTTGTCGAAGTGGGGGTTCCATTACATTTAGACTGATTACCTTGCTGTCAGGACCATTATAAAAAATTATTAATTAATTTTTTTTTCGGCCAATGAATTATTTTAAAAATTTATTATTAAAAAAAAAGTGTTCAACTTAATATCAAGTTAATTTATTTAAATTTAAGCTGTTGGACGCAGGTATAATATCAACATTATAAATTTGTTTTGAATTGACAATGCCGGTGTCCTTGAAAACAAAAATGTTGAAGTTGAAATATTATGGTTTACTAAATTACCATTAATTACCGAATTAGTATCTAACTATTAAATAGGTAGAAGGTTTTAAGAGAAAATCACAAAGTGCAGCTTTTTGATTTTCATGTGGGATGGACGATACCATCCACAGTTTTCAGCTCTCAGAAGGACGTTATTGGACCTCGAATCTTATGCAGGGGCAAGCGGAGATGACAACACTCGGTGTTGCTTGGATGAATAGTATAGTGTCATCTGAGTTTCATAATCAAAAGTATAATTTTTGGAATTGATTTGAATAATATATTATAAAATTAAACTTAAAACTAAAACAAGAGCTTTTGACGATGGGTATCGTCTTAGTTCCTTTACTTAACTAGTGGGGTAATAATATAGATATCTATTCTCTTGGATTCTCAGATTTTGTGCTTTTGGTACTAAGGATGGAAATCGCGGAACTAATATTTTAAAATACTGGTGCAATATGTAAATGATGAAACTGGTTTTAGCATACCGTTTTTCATAAACAACAAATTAGTTCTAATTATTCTAACTTTTGAATGCGACTGCTATTAATTTGCAGCAGATTCAGAAACTTTGATCAGTGCAACAATAAGTGAAATTAATTAAAATAAACCTAACAATGCTACCAAAATTTTACAACCTGATTATTATTGTTATTATATTATTATGTAGCCATCAAGTTTGCACTTCAATTGGAAAATCCAGCCATAAAGGTTAGTTGTAGTAAAAATCATCTTATAATTTACTTTGTGAAGGACGACAGCATTTCCCATTGTCAGGACAGATAGTCGGGGCAAAGGGAATTTTCAAAATTAATAGTATTTACTACACATTATAATTATGTTTTATTTGTTAACCAACTAATTTTTTCTTAATTTTTTGTTCAGATTTGGTACATTTAAAAAATTATTATTTTAATAACGTTTTATCATCAGAATTCGGTAGATACAAACGGCAATCGATCAATAACGAGTACGTCTAAATTATAAATTTTAGAATATCCCAAACCAGCTATTAAACATTGTTATTTCAGGCGGTTTTGTGAATTTCCAAAAGAAACACTTCATACTAAATATAAAATTTTGCGCAAATCCGAAAGAAGTTACAAACCTGGTGAATATGCAGAAACGGCAAGTGTCCTGGAAGTAAATTGCGATGAAGGGTATAATTTCATAAGCAAGGTTGCTCCCAAATACTCTATCTGCGTAAATGGAAAATGGAATCCTTCCCCAACAACCTGTACTCGTACGTATGTTCTGTCTAAGACATTTACTTGCATAATATATTTCGCCCAAATATGTTACAACCACGTCATCAATATCATCATTATCATTTCAGGCTCTTGCCCACCGTTAATTTCAACTGAAACCACAACAGTAAAATGCACATATAAAAACGTACGTTTAGACGATTGCTTGAATCCTGTTGATGAAACATCAGTAATCCTGTCATGTGCTCCATTCTACGAAGAAGCTAACTTGGCTAGGAATCCATTCCGTATATGCAGAAACGGCAGATGGAATCCGTCCATAGCAGAATGTTATCCATGTGAGTTCATAATGTCGAAATTTCTAACAAGTTTACAATTATAATTATTTCCTAGCTTGTGGTATGAAAACTCCTAAAGGAGTCACTAACATAATTAATGGTCGGACTGCCACAAGAGGAGACTATCCTTGGCAGGTTGGAGTTTACAAAGCCAACAAGGTGCTAATATGTGGTGGGTCCATTATTAGCCGAAATGTTATTCTGTCTGGTATGATTTTTTATCTGATTATATTTTGAAACGATTATTACTGAACCGTTTAGCTGCTCACTGTTTTGCTGACAACTATGGAAATACTTATCCACCTGAAAACTATTATATTGCTGCTGGTAAATACTATCGGGAGTATAACGATGAAAGAGACGATTTGGGCCAATATTCAAAAGTTAGACAACAGTTAATTTTCGAAAATTAGAATAATTAAATTGAATTTCTAGGTTCTCGCAATACACATTCCTGAACGATATAAATCTATTAATCATTTTTTTGGAAACGATATAGCTGTTATAGCACTATCAGATCCATTCACATTTTCCCTCGTTGTTCAGCCTACGTGCATTGAATTGAATGAGAAAACTCAAAGTTTTAACTTATATTTAAACGCTACGGGCATAGTAAGTTTGAATTGAAATTTAATTCAAGTAAAAAAATTATATGCACATAGGTTACCGGATGGGGTTATACAAAAGAAGGCAGCGAGCTTTCTGAGGTATTACGAGAGCTGGATATCCCATTTGTACCCTACTTAACCTGTTATAACGCAGTTCCAGAAATTTATAGACAATTTATAACAAACGATAAAATATGCGGTGGTTATATAAAGCAGGGTAAGTATAACTGTACGTAATTGGAACCAAGATAACCAAGACTTGGGTTTATATTTTTCTAGGTAGGTCTGTATGTGGTGGAGACAGTGGAGGAGCGTTAGTTTTCAAAAACGTGGCAGATCATCGCTATTATGCAATTGGAATCGTTAGTACTTCTCCGATAACAGATGAACTAGTATGTGATTCCAATTCGTATAGTTTATATACCAACATTTCTCTTCATAATAACTTCATCGGAACATATATACAATATTATAATGCGTAAGGACATTTTCATTTATTTAATAACTTAATACCTTATTCCACGTCAGATGGAACTTATAGTTGGGGTGGCCCAGCTAAGTTCTCAAAAGAAGGTTGTCTAAATTGATAAATTTAGTCAAAGGATCATTGGCCAATCCTGAACCAGCATGACTTCATTAACGTCCAGGCAAGGACAGATTTTCTGTTTGGCTTAACCACCTAATTGCATGTTAATTAACAGTGAATTTCAATTTTTGTATAAATCTAATATTGTTAAATTATCTGTCCCGAACTCAATGCTTCAAAAACAATCTTAAAAATAAAAAAACACTGATGGGTGGGTCAAAATTATTATGCATTAATTTTTAAATGTCACGTTTATTATTAGGGACAAACCTGTCGAGTGTAAATCTAAAGATGATTGCAAAAATGGGGAACTTCAAGACATGTAAGCTCATTGTATTCGTGAATTTTTTAAAAATTTTAATTAATTTAATATTTTAGCCACAGCTGTCGTTTTCCAAATTTTCCGCTGAATGGGAAATTTATTTTCGTTCATCAAAATCAAAATATAACTTATGCGCCCGGAGAATACGTACCTATGGGGAGTATCGTAAGTTTGTCTTGCGACGTTGGTTATGAAGTTAGTTCTCCAAGTGAAACCCAATTCTACTGCGGAAAAAAGGATCAATGGATGCCAACACTAGGAATTTGCAAAAGTACATTATATTTCATTTTCAATAATTTTATTACTTATTAAACATTCTTTAGAGTTAAATGCTGAACCCGATACTTGTTCCGTTATTGGCGAAGAAGGGAATGGAACTTGTACAACCATCCGTAGTTGCAAGCCAATTGTAAGTTATTTGGAAATAGCCCCACCTACTAGCCAAGAAATTGTATTGGAAAAATATCAATGCAGTTATGAAGAATATGTTCCAAAAGTATGTTGTTATTTTAATAAATCCATTGAAATTTCTAACAACAGCACTGAAGAACATTCTGGTCATGACAGACTGAAATTACTTCGCCTGGCGTGGGACCCTCTAGGTTGATCCTAGCATTACACAATGGTAGATTATTATATGATTTTGATTCCCAATGACTTAAGAATGTTTGTAAAATGTAGTAGGTACTAAAAAGAATAATAATATTTTCTCTTTGCCTTATATTGCATTCTCATAACATTGTTACGATTCAATTGTTTAAAGCCAATATGAACATTAATTATAAACCTTAACCGCAAAGCATTGGGCTTAAATTCCAGCTTGCTTTGAATTGAATTTTGTTCAATAAGACCCTTGGATGTAAGAAATTATTCCTCTGGATGCATACCCGTCCATAATGTTGAGAACAATGTGTGGGGGTGTTACCACCGCCTATCTGAAAATCTCGTGTTAAAGATTATTAATTTAAGCTGTACAGTAGGGTAGCAGAACTTCCAATAAGTTGGAGTTTAAGGGTGGGTCTCAAGCATAGCATTGGAGGTCAAGAGGTTTAATTTCTGTATCTTTCATGAATATGAATTTTTTAAAAAATATAATATAATAATAATATATAAATTGTTAACTTGCGAAATTAAAAATTATTTTTTCTTGTTACAAAGTAACTTCTCTATATTTTTCACCAAAAACGTCAATTGTTTTTAACTATACTCTTCTAGTAGTTATTAAATAAAAAAAGTACCCAAATTGGGGCAAGTGTTTGTTTTAGTTTACAAAAAATCGATAACCAGGCAGGATAAAAATGTTTTGATTTATTTAAGAATTTTATAAAATTTATTTTTATAATTTACTAGCCGGATGGGATATCCGGCTTCCCCAGGGGTATCTTTTAAAACAAACACTTGGCATTAGTCTGCGCACTCGAACGTTCTCCAGTCCTGCTTTCCGTTACTCGTATGTTTCATACTAAACTTTTTTTTTACCTTTTTTAACCTTTTTATTCAAATTTATGATCAACATCGTTTTTGAATTCATCATTAAAAATTGCTAATCAGCTAGGCTTATTAAGGGTATGGGAGTCGGTCGATGTTTTAAGAGCTTGAATTTGGCGAAATTTTTGAACTGGGTGGTAGGTAATGGTCTATATAGTAGATAAAAATAATAAAATTTGCGGATGGTCCAGTAGTTTTTTCAAAATTAACAAAAATTTTAGATCCGAGATTTGCCGTGGTTGCGCTTGTCAAAACTGACTCTCCGGCAACTCTTGCTCGGCTCCGACTCGGTTCGAGCGCTCCGAGCCGTTTTGACAGGCACTAAACTCATTAAAAACATTCCCCGGGGGGCATGGATCTCGAAAAATGACAAAATTTTGAAAATGCCCGAGGTGTAAATTATTACAAACGCCGCGGCATGCCACTTGAATGAACACGCTCTCTCCCCACCTAAATTCGGTTTGCTAAGACCCTAGTAGAGCACAAGTAACCGGCAAGAGAATGTCTTTTTAATGCTAACATGAAGGTAAACTTGTAAAATTTTCATCAAAAAGTCGATTTTCAAAATTAAATTGTGAAGTAACCGCTGGACCGATTTTATTTATCCACACCGCATAACAAAGCAAACATTTTGCTCTTTCAGAATATTTAATGGATTTCTATCGTACTTTTGAAGGAAGTGCTATTAAAAGATCGACAGTAGCCGGTTTATGTGAGTATCATCCATTTATGCGCGTCACCCAATTTCGTGAGGTCTCACTCTCCTCTCAACCTTTTTTTAATATTTTATTGCACAAAAACTTTTTCCAAGTCCTACTGAGTAAGTGTGCCAAGTTTGGTTCAAATCGGTAAAATGATGTAAGAGTGTATAAGATCCGAACAAACAAATATTCATGAATCATCAAACGTAATAATAGCCCAAGTTTGTATATCTATCTAGGTATGTATCCCGTAACTGTTTTGTATAGCTTATTAGTAAAGTATAATAATTGACCTATTGACGTCAATCACTTAATAGTAGGTCAGGGCAGCCGATCGAACTGGATTGATCAGCGATATTTCCCCAGTGAGGCCAAAGGTCGAATAGCCATGTAAATCACTAATTCGGAAGTAACGGCTTCGTGCGGCCTTTAGGCCGCACCACCAGGGTAATCTACATTTTACATAATAATTGAAGATCGTTGTTACACGATTATTTAACATATTTTCAAATAAAAATCACCTTTAAAGTATTAGTTTCTCACATTGTAAATAGATTGATAAATAAATATACATAATAATTATTAGTAGTAGAAAACAAAGTGATTGTAATATTTATATACATTTTTGTACTGTGAATAATAGGTGAATAATTCAGAAAGAGAAAAAATACCATTTATACCGGGCATAAAAAAATTAAAAAATAAATTAATCTTAAAAATTTACGAAATTCAAACTTGAACTTCACTTTAATTTTAATCACAGAAAACATTTAGCGACACAAACATCTTAAAAAAAAATTAGGTTAATCTAATCGATTTTTTTAAAAAGATTTAAAGTGGTTAGACGCTTGCAGATTGTTTTTCTATCCTGTGTTAAATTTTTAAATATATGTTACTAGGTTAGTTTTTTGATTTGATCAAACAACAAATTTCCAGAAATTTTATTTTGTCCAAAAAATAAATTAAATACACAATAGTCCTTATCCACGACAAGTAAGCTTGTGGGGTCATCGCAATTACCGTCGGGAGGCCTGAAAATTATTATATGAACTTCTGTAAATTTTTTTGATATAATAAAACGGCGTGTTTTGTTCTGAGACAAAATTTGTTTCAAAATTATTAAACTAGACTAAATTTAGGGGGCCTTATAGGTTTAAGTTTTTAAAAATCCCCTGAATAACGAAATGGCAGCCTTTTGAAAAAAAAACTCAATTGTTTGGCGCTGGTTTATTTGCTTCAACGAACAAAAAAATATTTCTAAATCAGTTGTTGACAAAAATCGTTTCCCGATGGCCCCGAAAATTCATGTAAATCGGCAATCGGCCTTTCGCTGTGAAAAATTCAGTTTCCAGAAAAACCTTCGCTACCAGTTTCCCAGCCGGCAGACGATTCCGCTCAACAGGCTGTAAATTCTTAAAAACTTTGGAAGTGAAAATTTCATTTTACCACGTGTGCTAAACACCAAAGATGCTAAGTATGTAAATAAAAAATTCGTATTTTTCATCGAAATGAATGGTAACTTCCCCTTAATTAGCTACAGATCTTTTTGGGGGTTTAGAGTCTTACCATAAATTGCTTCAATTCGGCCACTATTTATTATACATATACCATGGTAGGAAGTTAATTGTTTCATTATGTATGAGATACAATTTAAACATTGAAACTTTTAACAGACGAACAAACAATTTATTTTGAAAAGTTTTACGATTTAGATATATTTGATAAAAGTGAACATAAATTTGATTATTCACATGATAAGAGTCTCATCGCGTTATAAAAAGTGTGGTATTCGGATTTGTAAAGTTCATAAAATTTTATTATTACAAATTCCCTACTTTGATTAGCAATATGCTCACAACATAATATCCGATGTTACCTGAAAGTCTCTTGCTTTACAGCTAACTTTTGATTTACACGAAACCCGTGGTTTTTGAGTTCGGGTGGTTGTAGGGATGTTTTTAGCTATTGCGAAATCCAAAATTTTCAAGTTCAAAGTTAAATTTCCCAGAAAATGGGAAGTATATCTTCCAACAATATACTGTTTCTACATCTGACGATGCAGAAACCTATCTACCGATTGGAACTTGGTTGACTTTACCTGTGATATTAATTAAACTACAGTAGATACTAACATTTTGAGTGGTTTGGAATCTGTAAAACTATACTATTTTTATAGTATACATTATAAAGAAAAGCTGTAATGCTCTCATTAATAGCACTCACTGATTAAATGTGATTTTCTAAAATCTTTTTGGCTGTTTACTCTTCCGTGCCCAACTCAAGACAAATTAATTTTCCTTCGTCGAAAATTGAAAGTAAATACCGTTTTCTAGCATTCATATGGTTGAAATGTCCCCGATATTACATTGGCACATCAAATTAAAAACATTGTCAATTTTTTTTGTGCCGTCGGTATTAACGATGGAAAATGAAGACCAATATTTTGATATTCGAATGCTGCTGGCGGTGTTGAAACTGGTTTTAGATTGCAGTTTTTTTATTAACAACAAAAATTCTATATTTTCTAATTTATGTATGGGATAATCCTTGATGAGGCGAAGTTGTAGCAGATTCAGAAATTTTGACTTGCGATCAGTGCAACTATAAGTGAAATAAACCTAACAATGTTACCAAAATTTTACAATTCGATTTTTCTTATTATATTATTATGTAGCCATCAAGTTTGTTACTCCAATGGAAGATCCAGCTATAAAGGTTAGTTGTAGTATATACAATATACATTGCATATTTATAAGAATCACATTAAATTAATAGAAATAAGATCACCGATTTTCTTCAACATTATTAAAAATTTTAGTTGAAATATTTTAGTTAAAATTAAAAATCGATGTTTTTGCCAATAATTATGATATAAAAACATCTTTTAATTAATTTTTATTATCCGTTTGGAATTTATTCAAGTGAAGGACGACAGCATTTCACATTATCAGGACAGACAATGTCGGAGCACATCAGGAAATTTTCAAAATTATTAGTACTACATTATAATTATGTTTTTTTAGTTAACCATCTAATTTTATCTTTTTTATTTTTCAGATTTGGTATATTTAAAAAATTATTATTTTAATAACTTTTTATCATCAGAATTCGGTAGATACAAACGGCAATCGACCAATAACGAGTACGTCTAAATTATAAATTTTAGAATATACCAAACCAGCTACTAAACATTGTTATTTCAGGCGGTTTTGTGAATTTCCAAAAGAAACACTTCATACTAAATATAAAATTTTGGCCAAATCCGAAAGAAGTTACAAACCTGGTGAATATGCAGAAACGGCAAGCGTACTGGAAGTAAATTGCGATGAAGGGTATAATTTCGTAAGCAGGGTTGCCCCCAAATACTCGATCTGCGTAAATGGAAAATGGAATCCTTCCCCAACAACTTGTAGTCGTACGTATATTCTGTCTAAGACAATTACTTGCTTAATATATTTCGCCCAAATTTGATACAACACGTCATCATTATCGTCATTATCATTTCAGGCTCTTGCCCACCGTTAATTTCAACTGAGACCACAACAGTAAAATGCACATATAAAAACGTACGTTTAGACGATTGCTTGAATCCTGTTGATGAAACTTCAGTAATCCTGTCATGTGCTCCATTTTACGAAGAAGCTAACTTGGCTAGGAATCCATTCCGTATATGCAGAAACGGCAGATGGAATCCGTCCATAGCTGAATGTTATCCATGTGAGTTCATAATGTCGAAATTTCTAACAAGTTTACAATTATTATTACTTCCTAGCTTGTGGTATGAAAACTCCTAAAGGAGTCACTAACATAATTAATGGTCGGACTGCCACAAGAGGAGACTATCCTTGGCAGGTTGGAGTTTACAAAGCCAACAAGGTGCTAATATGTGGTGGGTCCATTATTAGCCGAAACGTTATTCTGTCTGGTATGATTTTTTATCTGATTATATTTTGAAACGATATATTACTGAACCGTTTAGCTGCTCACTGTTTTGCTGACAACTATGGAAATACGTATCCACCTGAAAACTACTATATTGCTGCTGGTAAATACTATCGGGAATATAACGATGAAAGAGACGATTTGGGCCAATATTCAAAAGTTAGACAACAGTTAATTTTCAAAAATTAGAATAATTAAATTGAATTTCTAGGTTCTCGCAATACACATTCCTGAACGATATAAATCTATTAATCATTTTTTTGGAAACGATATAGCTGTTATAGCACTATCAGATCCATTCACATTTTCCCTCGTTGTTCAGCCTACGTGCATTGAATTGAATGAGAAAACTTATAGTTTGAACTTATATTTAAACGCTACAGGCATAGTAAGTTTGAATTGAAATTTAATTCAAGTAAAAAAATGATATGCACATAGGTTACCGGATGGGGTTATACGAAAGAAGGCAGCGAGCTTTCTGAGGTATTACGAGAGCTGGAAATCCCATTTGTACCCTACTTAACCTGTTATAACGCAGTTCCAGAAAATTATAGACAATTTATAACAAACGATAAAATATGCGGTGGTTATATAAAGCAGGGTAAGTACAACTGTACGTAATTGGAACCAAGATAACCAAGACTTGGGTTAATATTTTTCTAGGTAGGTCTGTATGTGGTGGAGACAGTGGAGGAGCGTTAGTTTTCCAAAACGTGGCAGATAATCGCTATTATGCAATTGGAATCGTTAGTACTTCCCCGATAACAGATGAACTAGTATGCGATTCCAATTCTTATAGTCTATATACCAACATTTCTCTTCATAATAACTTCATAGGAACTTATATACAATATTATAATGCGTAAGGACATTTTCATTTATTTAAAAACTTAACACCATGTTCCACGTCAGATGGAACGTATTAGTTGGGGTGGTCCAGCTAAGTTCTCGAAACAAGGTTGTTTAAATTGATAAATTTAGTCAAAGGATAACTGGTCAATCCTGAACCAGCATGACTTTATCGACGTCCATGCAAGTACACATTTTCTGTTTGGCTCAACTACGTAATTGCAAATTAATTAACTGTGAATTGCAATTGTTGTAAAAATCCAATACCTGTCCCGAACTCAATACTTCAAAAACAATCTGTAAAATAAAAAAACACTGATGGGTGGGCCAAAATTATTATGCATTAATTTTTAAATGTAACGTTTATTAGGGACAAACCAGTCGAGTGTAAATCAAAAGATGATTGCATAAATGGGGAACTCCAAAACATGTGAGCTCATTGTATTTGTGAATTTATCAAATATATTAATTAATTTAATATTTTAGCAACAGCTGCCCTTTTCCAAATTCTCCGCTGAATGGGAAATTCATTTTCGTTCATCAAAATCAAAATATAACTTATGCGCCCGGAGATTACGTACCTATGGGAAGTATCGTAAGTTTGTCTTGCGACGTTGGTTATGAAGTTAGTTCTCCAAGTGAAACCCAATTCTACTGCGGAAAAAAGGATCAATGGATGCCGACACTAGGAACTTGCAAAAGTATATTATATTCCTTTTTCAATATTTTCGCTATTAGTTTAAATATTCTTTAGAATTAGATACTGAACCTGATACTTGTTCCGTAATTGGCGAAGAAGGAAGTGGAACTTGTACATCCATCCGGAATTGCAAGCCAATTGTAAGTTATTTGGAAATAGCCCCATCTACTAGCCAAGAAATTGTTTTAGAAAAATATCATTGCGGTAATGAAGAATATATTCCAAAAGTATGTTGTTATGCTAATAAATCCATCGAAATTTCTATCAGTGATTCTGAAGACTTCCAAGAGGAAGATCTTTCTCATTGGAAAGAAACGGAATCACTCAGCTTGCGGGGGTTCAGATTTGGCTGACTCCCAGCGTTGACACAAGAGCAGATTATTTTATGAATTGAATTCCTGATAATTTAAAAATTGTATTTAAAGAACAAAACAATTAAAATTAATATATTTTAAAACAAACACGGAAGCGAACTAATAAAAGTTGTTATTCGATTTATGACTTTATTATTATTTGAGATCCACATCTTCGGACAGGTACAACTCTGCCAATAATAATCTCATCTGTCCAATGTCATCTGAAAGTAGAAGCCTTAGCACTCCAACATATATAATATTCTGAATCTGAAAATCTCCTGTTGATGCCATAGAGCAGCAAAGTTAAGTTCGGGACATTTTGTTACACCCCCGGTGGTTGAAGACTGATTTCCCTAATTTGTCTTAACACCATTTGGGAGAGGGTGATCTAACCTGCACGAAACATAGATGCGTTAATTTAAAGTGTACAACAGGGTAACTTACCAGAACTTTTAATAAAGTGGAGTTTGAGGAAGGGTCCAAAAAGTTTTATTTCTGTATCTTTGAAATTAAAAAAAAAAGGAAAGCTACCATTGCTTGTTTGCTTAAAAATAGGAATATGAGTTTTTTTTAGATAATAATATGTACTTAATGATATAAATTTAAAATATTAAAAATATTTTTCTTCTTAGAAATCAAGTTTTCTATATCTTTCACCAAAAACGTCAATAGATTTCAACTAAACTGGTCTCGTAGTTATTAAATAATAATAAAAAGTATTCAAAGTGTGCCAAGTGCTTGTTTTGGGTTACAAAAACTAGGCAGAATAAAAATAGTTTGATATAATTAAAAATTTTATTTTTATTTTTATAATTTATTATTGTTATCACGTAATGGCATGATTATTTATCATATTTTTCAATAAAAATCACTTTTAAAGTATTAATTTCTCACATTATAAAGCGACCGATAAAATGAATATACATAATAAAAATTAGTTGTAGATAACAGAGTGATTACGATGTATGAGTTATTTATCTTAAAAATTTACCAAACTAATCCTAGAATTTCAAGTTAAATAGCAGCAATAATTTAGCGGCACAAACAAGTTAAAAAAATTTAGATTAGCCTAATCGATTTTTTTTTAATTTAATGAGGTTAGAGCAGTCCTAAATTTGCCAACTGCTTTTTTTTTACTTTGCCTACTCACACGTGGATTTGCCAACTTATAGTAGATTTTATCAATTTTCCCTATAATAAAAGGTAATAAAAGCTTTTATCTAGAAAATCGGAAAAATTATTTTTATCGGGTTTAGATTTTACCCAATTTCGAAATAGAAAAATAATTTTCTAGCCAGATTTTTCATTATTTGTTTTAATTTATTGTTTTAGCATATAGCGTAATCTTATAAATTTCTAAGTAACGAATATCGTCAACTCCGTGCGACCAATTCAAAGCGATCGGTTTAAGTATTCCTCAGACCTTCCGGTTTCAGAGACGGAAACTGAGGCAGTAAGAACCCAAGTAGGTACTATTAATTTTCTAATTTTAATTAATGATCACGATTCAATGATTGAAACTGAAGAAGTTATAGAGCGAACAATTATGCAGTGTTTTTTATTTTTTTTTTTAATTATACAAGATAATTTCTTTTGATATTCCACAGAAACCATTTGGAAATCTTTTGCCCATTGATAACAGAATTTAACCTTTTTTCTCAAATGTAGTAATAGGACGATATATTTTAATGTAAGATGCCACTGTAAGTATAGTTTCTTCTTTATACAGAGCGTCAAGTTCAAATTTGTATTCACCACTTGGTATAAAAGGCGGAAATCGAGATTCGTCAGGATGCATATTACAGATTTCATAAGTTACTCCCTATCAAAAAATATTGAATAAATTTTGGAATTAAATTCATAAAAATTGTTACTTTAATAATTTGACAACTGGTAAAATTTCCGCATTTTGTTATAGATTGTAGTCCCACAAGGTTTTGACTAAGACTCTTACAATAATTAACTTGAAAATTTGTTCCGAAAAGTGGACGATATTCGTTACTTAGAAATTTGTAGGCTTGTACGGCCGCCTAGAAGAATTCAAATTAATTCTAATAAGATATTTTAATAGAATAAGTTCCTACCACCAGTTCGGGCCCCATGGAAATTTTTGTGTTAAATGTGTTATTGATAACTGCGAGTGTCCGATTATATTTAAAGGTTTTAAGTTTAAAAGAATTGAAAAAGCTTTCATTAACATAGACCGTCTCTAATCTTTGAAAAATAATCTTGTAGTCTTTTTGATAAAACTGAAATAAGTAAACGGTTAATATCCGTTTGCACCACCTATACTTAAAACTTAAGCTTACTGTTAAGTAAACTTAAGTTTACTGATTTAACGAGCGCTTAAATTTAAGTATAGGTGGTGGAATGAGCCTATATCAATAATTATTATCAATCATGCAAATATTACCTTTGAATAGAAATCATCTGTAAAAATTGAAGATAACAGCAAAAACAAAGTTAATGTAATATATAATTTGCGCTTCTGCATTTCCACAGTATATGACTTTGTAATTGCAATTGCAGGTATTTATAATGCAATGAGTTTATAATTATTCAGTTCATAATAATATCTGCTGACTAATCGAGTCATTAAGGATATTAAAAAAAACGGAAGGTTTTAGAAAATCACATTATGTTGTTGTTATATTGTTATAATTATGCATAGTCTAACAATAAATCAATTATTATTACATTATGCTGTTTTATAATGTTGTGTTAATTATTTTTCTTAGACTGAATTCAGTCCAAAGTTCCCTACTGAGAAAACCTGAGAAGCACGAGAGCTTCTATCAACTATGGAGTCATCGGGACCGTCTGACTCCGCAGTAGTAAAATGTAAAATATTGGTTCCTACTCTTATATTATAATGTTCAGTAGATTACGAATCCAAATGTAAAAAATCCTTATTAATCCTTACAGGAGTGGCTTAAAATGATGAAGATTGGATTCTCATCGTTGCTTTATTAGCTTACCAGCTGGAAAGCCAGTCGGCGAACGGGGAGCTAGCCGGTCGATCTGTTTATTGAAAATTGTAATTTAAACCATATTGTTTCTTTTTTAAATTTAAAATTTCAAAAAAGATTGAAGAATATCTCAAAAAACTCTTTTTCTGCCATCTCCTCTTTTTTCGAAATTAAAATTTTTCTTTGTTGTTTCCGATTGTTTTTAATTTGTTGTCAATTGTTTTGTAAAAATAAAATTTTTAAATCAAATGATAACCACGAAAATCGCGAAAAAAGATTTTGCGCCAGCTCCCCTTTTTTAAAAATTAAAATTTTTTGTTGGTGTTTTCGATTGTTTTTAATTTGTTGTTAATTGTTGTGGATCGTTTTTTATTTGCTCTGAATTGTCTTGTATTACTTTAGCATTCGTATATTCTACTAATTTGGTATAAAGCATTAGAAAAAAAAAAGCAAAACAATTGAAAACAATTTTTTTTTGTCGCAATGGTTTCGTATAGTGTAGGGTTGTCTGAAAAATCAAAAGAAATTTTTTTTCAATATTTATACGAATATCTTTATGCATATCCATTATTTCTTTTTTTTAAATTTTCCACGAAATGGCGACTGATTGAATTTTTTTTCACTTTTTATGTGAATTTTTTTGTATTCAAGCAGCTTGAAAATATAGTAATTCTGAAAATATAAAAAATCAGCTACGCTTAGATTTAGCCATTATAATTACTAACATCTCAAAGAAAAAAAATTGAAAATCGGCTTATTAGTTTTCGAGTAATCGTTGGGACAAGTTTGAAAAATGTCTTTTTTGAGAAGACACGTTTCAAGTTTTTTGTTGCGTTTTTCTTGATTAACTTATATCTTTCTTAAAATATTGATATTTACAGTAAACTATCAAGTCCCGGGCCATAGGATGGTTCTTCATTGTCACCTCTAGTGTCGTGGTTAGAAGAAATTAAAAAGCTAATGTTTTGCAGTATATTTTATTGTTATTTTATTTAAATATTTATCAATTTGAATACTTGAAACAAAGCTGAACTGGGGAAAACATTTAGAAATATAAATAGAGAAAGCAAGAATGGCCTTCTGGCATTGTCGGGAAGCGATGGGACGGTTTTGTTAAATATTTGTTTCTTTAGTTCCTGTGTGGTTTTAATACTTCCTGCGAACCATTCAACTCTTCCAAATTTCCTTTTATGTTTTAGTTATTATTCTGGCTGAGAAAAAATTCGAATATTCGATTGTTACACCCAAACTTAGAAGTCGGCGGCTGGTGTTGGTGAATTTCATCTAACCTAATGTTACAATTCTTCATCTCACCTAGAGTAAAGTTTTCAATTGTCTTGGGAGATGTAGTTTTGAAACTACCTGCAAATACATGATGTTGTTATTGCTTGTGCAAATTAAAATAATTTATAAGAAGATTCTAAACCTGCAGAAAAACAAAAACCACTTGATGAAGATTCATTTTTTATTTAATTATTTAATTACACATAGATAAAAATTTACAACAGATTATTATAACAGCAAGACATCAACTATAAAAATTACAACAATTGTACCCGGTAATTAATTTAATGAATTATTGTTCAGAACTCTTCCAATCGCGGTTCTTATTTTCCACCATTCTTTTGCCAGACCTACATATACAAAATGAATTATCCCTAATTCCGAATTTGACTTCCGCGCTGCAGTAGTGAAAAATAGCATAATTATTTAATTTTTCAAGTCACTTTTCCACTGTTTTGCTGCTTCTCCCAAAAATACTTTAAAAAATATGATTAAATCGGACATTACGCTGAACATAGGTGGATATTGCTCTGCTCGTCCTTCAACAAAAATAATAAAAAATACAAGTAAAAAGGCTTATTTTATACAGAAATGTAAAAACACTGTATTTATGAAGATTATTTCTTAATTTTTGTAAAATTACAAAAATTTCACCCGAAAATTAAATTAATACATATTTATAAAAATTTTATTTTGATATTAAAGAGGTACAACATCCAAACATCGATAAATATAACCTTTTATTCACATTTATACATAATTTGCATTCCCACAAGATTTTCATTAATACTCTAATAATTTATCTGAAATTTTGTCCCGCGAAGTTCGCGATATTCGTTACTTAAAAATTTGTAACATTGCACTACAGCCTACAAATCAAATTAATAATAAAACATTTTGAAATAAGCTCTATCTGAGTTGCTACTTTCACTTCAGACCCGATGGTAATTTTTGTGTTAACTGTGACATTGACAGCTGGTGATGTGCAATTATATTAAAAGGTTTTCAGTGACAAAAAATTTAAATAAGATTTATTATAATAGACCAATTTTAGTCTTTGAAAATCGACCATGTAGTTTGTTTTGATGAAACTTGAATAAATAAATAAATAAATGGTTAAAACTATTACATGGAATCACACTAATATTACCATTGATATTGTACCATAGTATACCATAATTTACTTACTGTGTATTTTATTTGTGTTAACTTAAAACTTACGCTCTTCTTCGCGCTCCAACATCATCATAATGGGGGATTTTAATTTGCCGAGATCAGCTAATTTAGGCCAAACTTTCTACGAGAATGCTACCGACCCCTCAATCCTTTGATCTGCATGATCTACAATTTAAATCTAACCCAGCTAATCAAGCAGTTTACACGATACCGTGCGGGCCAGGAGCCACTTGCCCTAGATTTGATTATGACCGACGACCTCAATTTATTATCAGGTATTGAATATCTCTCTCCTGTTGGAAAATCGGATCAAGTGGTGTCTTATCCTCGAGAATACAGATCAGATCAGATTCCAAAAGCTTCACAGACTTACAGCGGGTTGTCACTGAGCTGAATAACGTCGATTGGGTTTCTGCATTGGGTGATCTTCACACCAATGATCAGTGGCAAGAGTTTCAGAAGAAGATTGGTGCCTCTATCACAACCAAATCATACGAAAGAACGATAACTTATAATCCTAGCAAACCCTGGATCACAATTGAGTTAAGGAGACTTATTGGAGAGAAGAGGCACCTTGGTACGCCATCGTAATTTTTCGAATCTCCTTAAAGCTAAGTTGTCGACTGCAAGAAGAAATTATGAAGAGAATCTCATCTTTGGGGGCAGTTCAAAGAAGTTTTACAAGTATATTATGACTTTACTGTCTTCTAAAGTGACTATTCCACGACTAATGCGACCGGATGGCAATATCTGTAGCAGCGATTTAGAAACCGTTAATCTTCGTGAGAAATTCGAACCGTTGTTTCTACAAGAACCCGACGGGCGGCTTCCGGAAATTAATTGTCCCTCTCCTCCCGGGGCTCTTTCAGTAGTCCATTTTCCGCCAGATCGAGTTGAAAGATGGATCGATAGATTGAAGAGTAAGATATCGCCCGGATTAAACTCACTTACTAATTGCGAACTTCCGCATATGATGCATATTTGGCGTTAATCTTCGGTAACTCCAATATTTAAGAAGGGTGAACAAACTTGACGCAGACAACAAATTAATGGCAACTATAATTGCTGACGATATGATGCAGTTCTTTATTGACAACAACATAATACCAGAATCACAGCATGGATTTGTACCGGGTCGTTCCATAATAACTAACTTGCTGACATGTGTTAATGACTGGAGTTCTCGTCTCGATCAAAACATCCCAGTGGACTAAATTTATCTGGATTTTTCAAAAGCATTTGATAGAGTACCCAGGGGAAGGCTTTTAAAGAAGTTCGCGCATTTTGGTGTTGGAGGAAAATTGCTGCAGTGGCTGTCTGCGCTTCTTAGTGATCGAAGCTTCAGGGTGCAAATTGAACAGACGTCCTCTCGCGATGCGATCCAAGGATCTGTGCTTGACCCATTGTTATTTCTTATATACTGTGCAGATCTACCATTCTTGATCTTGTCATCAATTTCCTCATATGCCGATGACACCAAATTTTACAATAATCCTAATTCTTCCTATGATATTCTGCAAGGTGATTTGGATGTGGTGATGAAGTGGTGTTCAGAGTGGTGTATCTCGGTAAAAACAATCCGCGGTTGGAATACGCAGTTAACGGTTCTAGATTGAGAGTTGTTGAGTCATACAATGATTTGGGTGTAACAACAACATGTGATCTTTCTTGGAGTGGTCACATCAACAAAATCTGCAATAGAGCTAAAACCATGGTCTACCTTTTTTCCAAGTGCTTCGAGAGACCCAGTCCTGCTGTTGTTAGGAAGATGTACATTGCCTACATTCGGCCCTATCTCGAGTTCGCTGGTCCGGTGTGGTGTGTTGACAACTGGTATAATTTCCACATTTAAATGGAGATTGTAGTCCCACAAGTTCTTCATTAAGTCTCTTACAATAATTCACTTGAAAATTTGATCCGCGAAGTTGACGATATTCGTTACTTAGAAAATTTGTAAAATTAAACTGCGACCTAAGGTAATAATTTAAATTAATAATATCAATTTTTATAAAAATACAATGAAAATTAGTTTTCTCCATCTGAGTTCCTACCTCCAGTTCGGGCCCGAATATCACCTTTGCGTTAAATGCTAGTTTACTTGTAACTAATTCAAGATTCTATTAACACCTCAATGTCAAAAACTGATATGATGAAGACTCATTAATGTATTTATCCTATTATACATAAATAAAAATTTACAACAAGTTACTATAACAGCAAGATATCAACTAAAAAAATCACAACAATTGAACTCGGTAATAAATTTAATACATTTTTATAAAACTTTCATTTTGATATTAAAGAGATATGTATAATAATACATCGAAATAGGGATAAATAGAACCCCGTCCCCCGCATTAATTCATAGAAATTAACCTTTTTTCTCCGATGTAGCAATAGGACGATATATTTTAAGATACGAAGCGGCTGTAATTATTATTTTATCCTTATAAAGACCTTCCAACATAAATTTGTATTCACCATTTGGTATGAAAGGTGGAAATCGAGATTCGTCAGGATACAAATTGCAAACTATGTAAGTTATTCCCTACCACAAAAAATATATTAAATAAATTCTGCAATTAGCTATATAAAAATTGTTACTTTAAGGAGTTGACATCTTGTAAAATTTCCACATTTCAATAAAATTTGTATTCCCGCAAGATTTTCATTAAGACTTTTGCAACAATTTACTTGAAATTTTGTTCCGCGAAGTTCACGATATTCATTACTTAGAAATTTGTAAAATTGCACTGCGATCTGAAATAATTCATATGAATAATATTACATTTTGAAATTAGCTGTATCTGAGTTTTTACTTCCAGTTCGGGCCCCATGGTCACTTTTGTGTTAATTGTGGCATTTACACATGGTAATGTTCGATTGTATTTAAAGGTTTTAACCTCCAGAAAATTGAAATAAGATTTATTATAATAGACCAACTCCATTCTTTGAAAATCGACCTTGTAGTCTTTTTGGTGGAACTTAAAATAATAAATGAATAAATATGTTATTTGTAATCACACCAATATTACCTTTGAATAGATATCATCCATAAATATGGAAGATA
Organism: Cantharis lateralis; assembly: GCA_963170105.1. Classification (NCBI taxonomy): domain Eukaryota; kingdom Metazoa; phylum Arthropoda; class Insecta; order Coleoptera; family Cantharidae; genus Cantharis; species Cantharis lateralis. Next base: position 4,696,318 of record OY720627.1, read on the forward strand.
ACCCGATTAACAGAATTAATGTAGTATATAATTTGAACTTCAACATTTCAAAATAATATGGTTTCGAGTTTCAAATTTTAGCAGCTTTTATATGAAAAGTTCATAATTCCATTATATGGTTCCGGAAGGGAATCATTAAATATAATAATAAATTTGAAGGTCTTCGGAAAATGCTATATCATTTCTAGCCATTATTATTTTAAGGAATTCTCAATTTTATTAATGTTTACATTATTTAAAGTTGAATCAGGATATTTAATTGCGGGCGGTTGGACGCCGCCGCCGCTTCAACGCAAGGACGTCTGAAGGAAGGGACGCACGGACGTTTAGACGCAGGTACATTTGGCCGCGTTTGCCTTGTGTAGGCAGTACAATTTATATATTTTTTTTCATTAATTAACATTAAATATTAAAATGTTTCTTATCATGCTCTGATACGATTATGTGAATTTTAGTAACACGTTCGTCTGTAAGTCAATATGTGGTCGTTGGGGTACGAATAAAAGTAGTATCAATCGCGCAGGTTGAACCGAGACCTGGAAAAAGAGCAGAGTTACTTCGCGGGAATTTATCGTCGAGGTCGTAGCAATGCATTATAAAGCAATGTGTCTAGCAATGATATGCACATTTTAAATTTTGTATTTTTCTATGAGACATAAGGGCATATTTATAAGCGCAGGAGCTGAAACGCTACATGGAATTTTTTTAAATTTGTTCTGCAAAATGTCCAGACATGGATTGAAATTTCATCCAAATTTCAAGAAAATAAATAAAACAGTAAAGCAATAGTTGGTGAAAACGATGTTCTTCGGTTTTGTTTAGGCGATTTAAAATTGGCAATTTATCCACAGGGAAGCATAACGTCAAATTTACAAAATTATTATAAACCGCTGCCATGCCCCTTTTTGTCAGCACGAAAATGCACACTAATGGGAAGCAATTATAAAGACAGGCAGATTCAAATTAAAGAAGAAGAAGAAGTTTTGCAGTATTTTTATTTATATTTTACTTAAATATTTATTATAAATTATATAAATTATAATAAATATTTTGAAAACGCGGTAAATAGATCCTCTTGTCTATTTACCACATGATTTAAACTTTTTTCTGCGATCTCGCAATAGGGCGATATATTTTAACATACGAAGCTAGTGTAAGTATTATTTCAGTGTTTAAAATAGCATCAACTTGAAATTTGTATTCACCAGTTGGTATAAAAGGTGGAAATCGAGATTCGTCAGGATACATATTGCAGACTTTATAAGTTATACCCTACCAAAAAATAATCAATAACTTTAAAAATTACTTTTTATAAAAATTGTTACTTTAACAAGATGACAACTGGTATAATTTCCACATTTAAATAGAGATTGTAGTCCCACAAGATCTTCATTAAGACTCTTACAATAATTCACTTGAAACTTTGATCCGCGAAGTTGACGATATTCGTTACTTAGAAATTTGTAAAATTGAACTGCGACCTAAAATAATAATTTAAATTAATATTATCAATTTCTAAAAAAATACAATGAAAATTAATTTTCTTCGTCTGATTTCCTACCTCCAATTCGGGGCCGAATGTCACTTTTGTGTTAAATGTGCTGTTGATAACTGGGAGTGTTCGATTATATTTAAAGGTTTTAACTTGAAAAAAATTGAAAATTTTTTTACTATAATTCATCAATTCCAATCGTTGAAAATCAAGCTTGTAGTCTTTTTGATGAAACTTAAATAAGTAAAAGGTTAATATCCGTTTGCATTATCTATACTTAAAACTTAAGCTTCCCTTAAATATTTACTATTCAAACCAATGAGAAACTTATGTATATAAATTATACAAATATTACCTTTGAATATATATCATTCGCGTAATTCGAAGATAATTGCATTAACAAAATTAAGGTAATATATAATTTGCTCTTCAACATTTCGAATATATAATAGTATGTAATATAATAATTCCAATTCAAAATGTTTTTCTGCGATAACTTTATGAAGCAGTACACATAGGCATCCGAAAGCAAATAATTTAAAATATTAAAAAAACTGAAGGTTTTAGCAAATTATATAATATATTATTCACTGACCATAGCAAATCGTATTAAGGTATGTTATATCCTGTGTTTTATTGTTGTGCTAATAGTCTTAATTTTTCTAACAAATTATATTTGTTAAAAAACCACAAACTTAATAAATTTAAATATTCTAATATTTAATTTTAATAATCGAATTATTCGGATATTCGAATATGCAAATTTTTTAATTTGCCACTTTTTCAGATGACCCCTTTCGATTTTTCTTTAAATTTTATATGCTTTTGAGAACAATAAAAAAAAAATTTTTTGACAATCTGTTTTTGAAATATGACTTGTTTTTCAAATGATTATAGCTTTGCGAAAGATGCACCAATCGGATAGTTGTTTTTGAAAATTCTTGATTTTAGATGCTCTTTCAATCAAAAAATATGATTTACATCCAAATTATTGCTTTCATTGTTGAGTTGTTTTTCGATGGTTTTAAAAAAATTCTCAAGAGAATTTTGATAAATATAAAAAGTTTTTAATCTATTCTGATTTATTTCTATTTTTTTCTTCATTCAAAAATTTTAAATTTTGCTAAATTTATGTTGATCTATTAAAAGTTTTTAACAGATAAATTAAAATATATTTGATGGTTAAATTGAGTCAGAAATGAGATTTAATTTTTTCATTTGTCTCAAAAACATAGAAAATTTTGAGAAAAACTGAAAGGGGTCACCTAAAAAAGTGGTAGATTTTTGTTTAGTGAGTGAATGAGAATTGTTTCTTTTATACACAGTGGAACCTCGATATTTAGAACCTCAAGGGGAACGAGAAAACTTTGAATTATCGATGATTTCGATATACCGATATTACCCCCCCCTCGCGCTTGCATGTAAGTGAGATAGGCAGCATGCTTTAGAGAAATGAAGGAACTTCGATATATCGAGGTTCTATTGTATTTACATAGTCAGATATAATTCGATTATTTAACAAATTTAAATATTTGAATATTTGAATAAGAATATGAATATAGGAATATGATTTTTTGAATAATCAAATAATTTGACTAATCGAATAATATGAATATTCGACCAATTTGAATATTCCAATAATTGGAATATATAAATATTTTGAATATTCGAATATTTTGAATAATAAGAATATGAATATAGGAATATGAATATTTGAATATTCGAATAATGTGAATATTCGACCCTTTTGGATATTCCAATAATTTGAATATTCGGTCAATGAACATTTGAATACCAAACTGATTTTTTACCTTTTTTCCAATTTTCATGAAAATCTTGATTGTCTCTGGTTTATATCATTTAAATTTGTCCTATCTCGTCAAATTATTTACTAAAACTTCGTTCAAGATTGCTTCGCCTATCTCCCTTTAATTTTTTTTAAATTTCTTCATATCCATTTTTTTAAAAATGTATTTTAGTAATTTATTATTGTTAGATATATATTTCAATAAAAATCACTTTAAAAGTATTAATTTATCACATTGTAAAACGATTGACATAATTAATAGATAATTATAATTAATTATTCTTAATGATTATTTATATTTAATATATAGTTTTGTAATCTACAAACAATTAATACTCAATATTATTTGTAAATTATATTTTAATACTGTCCACAGGTTTCAATTTAACTGAATTTCATCAGGTAGACTTAAAGTAAAAAAAATTAAGGTAAAAAAAGTAAAGAATAAAAAATAAATAAAAATAAATTATTTTTTTTGAACTTCAAGAAAATTTTAATCGCAAAAATATTTACCCACATAAATAAGTTTAAAAAAATTAGGTTACCCTAATCGACTTTTTTTTAATGATTTAAAGTCATCTTCTTAATAAATTAAGCAAATTGGTTTTACCAATCGGTTATCAATTGATAAATAATACTGAAATCTTCGATTCAATACCATTATCTCCTATCTAGTTATTCTTAGAGTGTAATTTTAAAGTTGGTGGTAAATTATATTTTTACGAAATTTTATTTTTTTCAAAATAACCTGAAAGGAACAACTGTGTAATAGGTTTTTTCGCAAAGGTAAGCTTCTTTCGATATTTGAATATCTTCTAATTTTAATTAATGATTCAATGATTTGCAATATATTGAAAATATTTGGAAAACTCTATATCCGCCAAGTTGAAATTTGGGAAATCGTTTGTAACAATGGGAATCGGGAAGAAAGCTGCAATTTTTTAATCCTTATTACTACATCAGAATATTAAAAAAAAATTAAATTAGGAAACATCTACGTATTAGATCCCACGAAAATCAAATAATGACATGACAAAAATTATAATTGCTGTGAATTTTAAATTAACTGTTCTATAATTTCCAGTGTTTACTGTAATATGATATTAGTATTTAATGTTTACAATTCGTTACTATTAATTTACGTTTCGTCTAAGTATATTAACCCTTTTTTTGCCGCATATTTAAAATTTTTTTTTACAATTGAATAATTAATTCGTTACGCCTTTCCTATATTTATCGTACTAAATATTATGAAAAAGCTGAAGGACGTACAATAACCTCTTTTCTATATAATTAAGTTTTTGTATATATAGGTAGTCTTCATCCATCACAACTGTATCAGTTCAAATTGCAAGAAATGTTGTTAGAACTCATTTTAATCAGCGGCGCCGCAATAATCGCATTGTGTTACGTTTACAATGGTAACTATGCGTACAATTACTGGAAGAGAAAAGGAGTTCACACCTTAAAGCCAAACTTAGTTTTTGGAAATTTATCGGACGTTATTTTGAGAAGAGTTCCTGCTTACAGAATGTTTAAAAAAGTGTACTCAACCTGTAAAGAACGTGGGGATAAATTTATGGGCTTCTATTTTTTGAACAAACCAGCACTGGTGATCGTCGATCCAGAACTTGTGAAAAATGTCCTGGCGAAGGATTTTAACAGTTTTACCGACCGTCCGTTTTATCTCAACGAGGAAGATCCGTTTACCGTTAATATAGCATCCGCAAAAGGTAATCAGTGGAAGACGATGAGAGAACAACTATCACCAGCGTTTTCACCAAGTAAGTTGAAAAACGTGTGCCAAACGCTGCTGAAAGTTGGAGACCAGTTAAAAGCGGTTTTGGACAAATCCGTGGAAAACCGCGAAGTTGTTGATTTGAAAGACGTCAGCACTAAGTACATAGTTGATTCAATCGGAATGAGCGTTTTTGGGATCGAATGCAACACTTTACAAAAGTCGAACGTAGAATTTTTGGATAACGCTGAAAAAATTTTGGGAGGCAGTTTTATTCAAAATGTTAAATTGATAATCAGTATGTTTAGCCCGTCAATTCTGCATTTATTCAAAATTCCGTTTATCCGGCAAGATGTTCAAAAATTTTATTTAAACTTGATCAAAGAGACTGTGGAGCATAGGGAGAATAATAACATCGTGCGTAACGACTTGATGCATTCCATAATTCAGCTGAGAAATAATGTCGACATAGAGAAAGAATCCGGTTTAATGTCATCCAACATTTCGGAAAGTGAAAAATCTTTGAAGATTGAAGAAATTGCAGCGCAAGCGGTGATATTTTTTGGAGCAGCCTATGAAAGTACCGCGGCAACAATATCACTCTGCGTTTACGAGTTGGCCGCAAATGAACATATTCAAAACGATTTAAGAAGTGAAATTGCTAGCATTTTGGGAGATCATGGAGAAAAAATCTCCTACGACGCCATAATGAAAATGACGTATTTGGACAAATGCATTTTAGGTAATTCTGTAAACTTAGATCAAAATCAGGCAAGTCTTTGCGTCCTTTGACTGTTATTACATTATATTCTTTTTTAGAAACTCTTCGGAAGTACGCGGTGGTAGGTATGATGGCAAGGATCTGCACGGAAAATTATCAATTGCCCAACAGCGATGTGGTATTGGACGTGGGGAGTTTACTGTACATTCCAATTTACGAAATCCACACCGATCCCAGGTATTATCCAGACCCGGAAAAGTTCGATCCCGAAAGATTTTCGCCTGAAAATAAATCAACACGACCGAGTTTTACATTTTTGTCGCTCGGAGAAGGACAGCGCAATTGTATAGGTATAATACAATTTTTATTAGATCAAGATCATTTAAGAGTGTTTAAGATTAACATGTATTCTATTTTTAGGTGCCCGGCTAGGTCTGTTAAAAATCAAAGTATTTTTGGTAACACTTTTGACCAACTACAATTTTTCGATTAATTCAAAATCTCAGGTACCACCTTCTCTCAGTAAAAATAATGTGCTGGTATGTTTTGAACATCCACTTTATTTAAACGTCGCCAAAATATAATTTTATTGATAAAATTATAATTAATAGTAATAATTTTTAATTGAATACATTTGTATACGAAAAAGGTAAAGAAAAGGCTGAATAAATTACTCACTATAAAATTTATTTATTTAGTATATCTTATACATTATTATAACATTTTCATTATCTCGTCAATTTCAATTATGTATAGCAGAAATCCAGAAGCAAGTGCTTTAAAAAATAAACTAAAAATTGGATTGTTACACCCAAATTTAAAAGGCCGCGACTGGTGTTTGTGAATTTCATCTAACCTAATGTTACAATTCTTCATCTAACCTAGAGTAAAGTTTTTCAATTGTCTTATGATGTGTTATGCATTCTACTGAATGCGGTTGCAGAAGAAACATCGTCGAGTTCCTACATTACCGAGTGCATTAGCGAAGGCGTGTGAGGAGGAGGTTTTCATCCCCTGACATCGTCAAATCTCGGATCCCAGCATTCGAATTTCGACATTTTTGAGTTCGGTAACCCTACAGGAATGTTTATAAATCTCGGATCCAGGCACTCTAAAATCCACCATTTTTGATTAATTTGAAAAAAATATAAGGTTTGTTAAGTAATTCTCACAGGCCAAAAACCAAAAACCACATGTAGCTTATTCAAGATTCTATTAACAACTCAATGTCAAAAACTGTTTTGATGAAGATTCATTTATTTAATTACAAATAGATAAAAATTTACAACAGATTATTATAACAGCAAGACATCAACTATTAAAATCATAACAATAAATTGACAACAAAAAGAGATAAAACATCGAAATAGGAATAAATAGAACCTTTTGCCTTTTTTTCATAGGATTTAACCTTTTCTCTCCAATCTAGCAATAGGACGATATATTTTAACATACGCAGCAGTTGAAAATATTATTTCATCCTTATAAAGGCCTTCCAATTGAAATTTGTATTCACCGCTTGGTAGGAAAGGTGGAAATCGAGATTCATCCGGATATATATTGCATATTTCGTAAGTTATTCCCTACCATAAAAAAATATATTAAATAAATTTTGCAACTAGTTTTATAAAAATTGTTACTTTAAGGAGTTGACATCCGGTAAAATTTCCACATTTTAATAAAATTTGCATCCCCACAAGATTTTCAGTAAGACTTTTGCAATAATTTACTTGAAACTTTGTTCCGCGAAGTTCACGATATTCATTACTTAGAAATTTGTAAAACTGCACTACGGCCTGAAACAATTCATATGAATAATAAAACATTTTGAAATTCGCTGTATCTGAGTTTTTACTTCCAGTTCGGGCCCCATGGTCACTTTTGTGTTAATTGTGGCATTGGCAACTGGTAATGTTCGATTATATTTTAAGGTTTTAATCTCCAGAAAATTGAAATAAGATTTATTATAATCGACCAATTCTAATCTTTGAAAATCGACTTTGTAGTCTTTTTGGTGGAACTTAAATAAGTAAATGAATAAATAAATTATTTGTAATCACACCAATATTACCTTTGAATAGATATCATCCATAAATATGGAAGATAATCCGATTAACAGAATTAATGCAATATATAATTTGAACTTCAACATTTCAAAATAATATGGTTTCGAGCTTCAAATTTCAGCACCTTTTATATGAAAAGTTCATAATTACCATTATGTGCTTCCGGAACGGAGTCATTAATAAAAATAATATAAAATTTGAAGGTCTTTGGAAACTGTTATATCATTATTATAATGTTTACCTTTAAAATGGGTTTGGAAAGGTCCTGTCTTGTAGTTTGGGAGATAAAGCGGAATACGAGGTTTGCACCGAAACATATGCTTTTCGTCATTCGTATGTTTACTGGTTACGTAACAGATATGTTTCGGTTGCACCACTTTGGCTATATTTAAAATAACATTTTATGATTTACGGCACACGTCGAATGAGATCCAATACAGTTTGATCAATAAAATCAAAAGAAAAAAAAATTCGGCTCAACATGGCACACATCGGGCACAAGCTGGCACAATATTGAGTTTCGCGAGGTTGACGATATTCATAACACAGAAATTTGTAAAATTGCACAGCCATCTAAAATTCAACATAATATAAAACTTAGCATTTTAAAGCTTTCTCTCTCTGAATTCGTGCCCCCAATTCGGACCCCAAGGTCACTTTTGAGTTTATTGTAGCATTGACAACTGGAGTTCTTCGATTATATTTAAAGGTTTTCGTTTCAAAAACATTGAAAATTGATTTATGATAATAGATCTTTTCTACTCTTTGAAAATCGATCTTGTAGTCAATTTGATGAAACTTAAATGGGTAAATGGTTTAAAAAATTACTTATAATCAGGGCAATATTACCTTTGCATAGAAATCGGTTTCTGAAATCGTATCATTAAGGATTTAAAATAATTGAAGGTTGTAGCAAATTACAATTTTATGCAATAGCTGTTATTTCCGGCCGTTATCTGCCCTCATCTCCTTACTCTGATGATTAAAACAGATATAGCTTGGGTAATCTTCGGAATCACGTAACCCGTTTGGTTGAAATCTTTTTGGGGTGCAACGTTGGTTCTTCTGGTTGAAGAATGCAAATGGCAACTGGCCAGGCAATTCTGTTGGTAATGCGCTGCCCGACGTCATGATGGGTCGGTTCTTCTAGATCAAAAATGACTGGACAGTGATCTTACTTAGGTCAGCTGGTATTGGAGGTGGCTGTTCTGGAGAAGAACAATACCCAAAACGTCGTCTTGGTGGAAGCCGCCTATTCCCTTATGTATTGGCTCCGTAGACAACATCGCAGATAAGCCGGCAATGCGCGTCCTCTTGCATTGGTTTTGCGTGATTGCCACTTGTTCCTTCTCTTGTTCCTGTAAATGCTGTAGTTGGAGATCACTCTTTCGGTGGATGCCCGAAAGAACGTTTCGCAGACTAGGACGACATCCACGTCGTTCTCGATTACGGGATCAATATACTATAATTATTCACCATTAAAAATTGTGCACCATTAAAAATATTCACTGCGGTTGAAAACAGAATCCCAGCAAGCTAAGCAAAAACAATACCGGGTTTCAAGTCACCCATATTGGTAGGTACTCTTGGATGGTAAACATCCCTGGGTGCAGCCGGGTGTGACCACTATGGCCCTCAGTGGCGGATTTAGCATGTAAGAGGCCCCAGGCGCAATTTAATTTTGAGGCCCCCTTTAAAAATTTTGGTACTAACATCAGTTGTCATTTTATTAGCCGACTTAAAAAAAAGGTTTTCAATATGTTTTCCCTATGCCACAATTTCTTATGAATTATGAAATAGGTTGTGATGATTATTAATTATTTTCATTACAAAAAAAGTTAGATAAAATTACTTAATTTTATTTTATTTTGAGAGCTGAATTTTGAGGCACCCTGGATTTATAAGGCCCCAGGCGAGCGCCTCTAGTGCCGGTTCGGAAATCCGCCACTGCTTATTGTGCAAGAAAATGTTAAAAAGGCTAAGAAGAGAGCGATTTTTCTCGTGAAATTAGGTGACGCGCATAAATTGCGCTCTCTTAACGAGATTCTCATAGGATATTTGACTATAATTTAAAAACCACACTAATGGTGGGTTTCATAAAGGTATCTTAAAATTTAAACTACGATTAAAATTATAACCATAGTTACAACAATTAAAATGCATTGTTGTTATATTGTTTGAATATTTTAATCCTAGATTGAATTTTAAACCTCTTTTGTGAAACCGGGCATAAATGATTCTTATGTGCATGTAACACATGTGGAATTTTTTTTTTCAAAAAATTTTAATCCAAAACACCAAAAATTAATGTTTTAAATTTATATTAAAAATAATGATTAGTTTAAGCGCTCTTTTATGGTCACGTGGTGTGTTTTTCATAAAACTGAATATTTCTTTGTTTGTTTCTTTGTCTTTCATGCGCTCTTGGATCCTTGGACGATTTAAACCAAACTTGACAAACAAGCCTAGTTTTTCAGTAGCAGGTTAAACCAAAAAGTGTGGGTTAACCAATGATATTGCGTAAAAAACAGCTTTTTAACGTATTTCATTGTTTAACCCAAATTTTTTGGTTTAACCTGCAACTGAAATACTTGTCCTAACTCAGTAGGACTTGGGAAAGGTTATTGTCAATGGCGGATTTAGCATTTGAGAGGCTCCAGGAGTAATTTAATTTTGAGGCCCACTCTAAATATTTTTACTACTCACATCAGTTGTTATTTTATATTGGTTAATTTTCAATGTGTTTTACCTATGCCACAATTTCTTATGAATTATGAAATATGCTGTGATAATTATTAATTAATTATTTTCATTACAAAAAAAGTTAGATAAAATTACTTTATTTAATTTTGAGAGCTGAATTTTGAGAGCTCTTGCGCCTGTTCGGAAATCCGCCACTGGTGGCCCTAATAAAAATCAGTGCTGCAGAAGAATTTCTTGAATTGGTTTCGCAGAGGCTGTGGTTGGCCAAATGTAGGCAACTGGATCGGGTCTTTGGTCACGGTTACGGGTAATAGGATTTAAGTCAAAAATTGCAATTTTGACTTCATACAAATTTGTATAATAAGCACTAACGATTAACACCAATTTTTTATTAAAAATCAATTTGGGGGGGGGGGCAGTGACATGTACCTCGATTATATTTAAAATTAATCAAAAATTTCTTTTGCAAATGTGATGACTTTAAATGATTATCCGAATGTTCATCCATCGTAAAAAGTACAAATTCAATTTCAGATCGAGGTTTGATCTTTATCCACAGAAAGTTATCGTAAATTTACAATAATCACGGATCACTAGCCCTTAACCTGGTTTTTAAATCTAAAGATTCCTATAGTAAAATTACATAATTATTTGAAAATTACGATCAGAAAAACACCAACTAAATTAAAGTATTTTGAAGTGGGATTTGAGATATTAAAATGTGATTTTTTAAAATTTTTATCCACATTATTAGTTATATTGATTATAAATAGCACTGGGAAGAAAAATTTAAATTTTAAGGTTTACCAACTATCAATCGTTTAATTTTACTCTTCATTTTTCAGCAATTTATTATTATAATAAATAGGACTTTTAAGACAGAGTTGTTTAGTTGCAGTTTAAACCAAAAAATAAACCTAAAATTTTGGTTTAACCTGCAACTGAACAACTCGGCATTTTGTTAATTTTTAAATTGAAAAAAATAATCAATTTAAAGGAGAAATATTAATAAATAAGGTATTCTGAAAAAAAAAAATTGCACCTCAGACCCCCCCAATATAAACATGTTTTAGTGGGTATAATAATTTTATGATTTTTATTCTCAAACTTCATAATTAACAATATCGTATAAAACCATCAAAAAAGATCATTAACAATTTCAAATAATATTTAGTCGCCTTGACAGCGCCAGCGTTGCATAAACATGATAATAATGAATATTTACTCTTTCGTAATTATATAAAGTGGTTTTCTGTTACGGATACGGAAAAAACCTTACAGATTTAGCTTCCAATGTTGCTATTCAATATAAACTGGATTTTGATCATTACCAAACTTATATCTGATCTTCTTCATTTTCAGGAAATAAAATATTGATTTAGTAATGAGTTTCTTACTAAACCAATTTTAAATCCTACAAAACAATCTGATGAGCATACACGATTTAACTGACAAATGTTCCAATATAATTTCTGCATATTTTAAAAAAGTTTTGAAATTTTTTATATTTATCACACTAACAAGAAGACGCGACGATGCCATTGCGTCACTGAACGGCAACTTTTCAATAATATATTACTTTAAATGCATTACACGAAGGATAATTTTGAAGAATAGAATATTTTTTATAAAGTAATTCTGAAGTAATTAATTAATCTAATTAATGCCGGTAATAGTTTTAATAGTTTTTTTTTATAAAAATTTTATTTTGACATTAAAGAGATAAAATATCGAGAAAATGCTAAATAGAACTGTTTGCCATTTCTTTTTACAGAATTTAAACTTTTTTCTGCCATCTGGCAACAGGACGATATATTTTAAGATACCCATCGATGGTAGCTATAATTTCATCCATATACAGACCATAAAATTTAAATTTGTATTCACCACTTGGTATAAATGGTGGAAATCTAGATTCGTCAGGATAAATATTGCACACTGTATAAGTTATTCCCTACAACAAATATATTAAATACATTTTCAAATTAGCTTTATAAAAATTGTATTACCTTGTAAAGTTGACATTGGGTAAAATTTCCACATTTATACAAAATTTGTAATCCCGCAAGATTTTCAGTAATACTCTTACAATTATTTACTTGAAATTTTGTCCCGCGAAGTTCACGATATTCATTACTCAAAAATTTGTACAATTGCACAACGGCCTAAAAAAAATCATATGAATAATGAAACGTTCTGAAATAAGCTCTTTGTGAGTTTATACTTCCAGTTCAGGCCCCATGGTCACTTTTGAGTTAATTGTGGCATTGATAACTGGTAATGTTCGATTATATTTAAAGGTTTTGATTTCAAACAAATTGAAATAAGATTTATTATAAAAATCCACTTCCAATCTTTGAAAATCGACCTTGTAATCTTTTTGATGAAACTTAAATAAATAAATAGTTAAAACAATTATTTGGAATCACACCAATATTACCTTTGCATAGAAATCATCGGTAAAGATGGAAGATAATCTCAATAACAGAATTAATGTAATATATAATTTGAGCTTCAGCATTTGGAATCAATATAAGTAGTTTCTTGCTTCAAATTTCAACAGCTTGTGCGTAAAAAATGTTTATAATTATATTATAAGCTTCCGGAATAGAATCATTTAGGATAATAAAAATTTGAAGGTTTTCTGAAATTGATATTATATCATTTACTATCAATGGATAGCTGTTGAAGTACACATAGTAGGGCAATGTAACCTGTAATGATTAGTTTGGATGCCGACAGTAATCTACAGCCTCAAATTTCAGCAAAATATTTTGAAAAAATGGTAGTAATAATAGACTACAGTATAATCTACGGAAAACCCGGTAGCTTTCCCAAAATTTCGATAAATCTTTTCTTTGATTTCAATTAGGGCGCTAGGGCGGAAAATAGTACTTTTCCACACACTTTTGAATATTACAAAGTAAGACTTTTTCAAAGTCCTGACCAGAGGTCTAGCCGCAGATTAAATTGTGTGTAAATGCAACGACGTCCCATCCGCTGCTCCATGACGTCATAATATTTTTTTTTGAAAGCCCATTTTGCCCGTCGTGTAGGTAAACTGGGTAAACTACACAATTGTGAAATTAATTTTTATTCCGCATAAGCTTTGATTTTTTTTAAGTGTTCCTGTGAGAGTAATCCCCTTTAATTGATAAATTTGCTCACAATTATTCAAGTTTCTATTTCCCCAATTGTAAAATTTAGAAATATTTAAAGCTTAGCTACCCCAATTTGCCTGGCTTTCTCTATATACCTACTAAATAATAAAGTTTTTAATTTGTAATTTTTAGTGCATTTTTAATGCTTATTTGTCAATTTTTTTAAACATTTCAAAGTGCTATTTTTAATATTTTTTGTACTTAAAATTCCGCACTTGAGATATAAATGTACAGAAAAACTATATATTTTTATAATAAAATTATAATTTATTATTAATTAAATGACTTTTCAATTTTCACTTTAATTATAATATATAATTAAAAATATAAATAAAAAAAAAAATTACTAAGAAGAACGTAACAACAAAGCTTTACAAAAATTTTAAATTTAATATACGGTCGCTGCCCCCTCTCCAATTTTTATTTTTAATGAAATTGGTGTCAAACGTTTGAGCCTCAATCATAACTCAATTCATAAACTAAACGAATTTTTTATTATCCTTTAAATTTAAAATTTTACAAATTTATAATTTATAATATTAACTCAATTTCTAATAAAGTTTTCTTAAAACAAAATAAAAGAAAAATGGTAATTTTTTTACAATAAATTTTTCACAATTTCGTTTGATATTATTGAGAAAAAATATCAAAAATACGGTCAATAGAGCCTTTTGTATTCTTATCGCCCCATTTAAACTTTTTTCTCGTATCCTGCAATAGGACGATATACTTTCATATACATAGCGACTGTTGCTATTAGTTCATCCTTATATAGACCATCAACTCGAAATTTGTATTCACCAGATGGTATAAAAGGTGGCAACCGAGATTCGTCAGGATAAACATTGCATATTTTATAAGTTATTCCCTACAACAAATATATTAAATACATTTTTCTAATTAGCTACTATATAAAATTGTTAGGTACTTTAACAAGTTGACATTCGGTAACATTTCCACATTTAAATAAAATTTGTAATCCGATAAGATTTTCATTAAAGCTTTTACAAAAATTTACTTGAAATTTGCTCCCACGAAGTTCACGATATTCGTTACTCAAAAATTTGTAAAATTGGATTACTGCCTAAAACAATTCATGTGAATATAAAACATTTTGAAATGAGCTCTATGTGAGTTTCTACTTCCAGTTCAGGCCCCATGGTCACTTTTGAGTTAACTGTGGCATTGACACATGATAATGTTCGATTATATTTAAAGGTTTTAATTTCCACAAAATTAAAATAAGATTTATTATAATAGACCATTTCCAATCTTTGAAAATCGACCTTGTAGTCTTTTTGATGAAACTTAAATAAGTAAATGGTTAAAGCAATTATTTTTAACCACACCAATATTACCTTTGCATAGATATCATTGGCAAAGATTAAAGATAATCTCAATAATAGAATTAACGTAATATATAATTTGAGCTTCAACATTTCGAAACAATATGGTTTCTTCCTTCAAATTTTAACAGCTTATGAATAAATGATGGTTTTAAATATATAATTATAATATAATTATATATTATAAACTTCCGGAATAGAATCATTTAGGATAATTAAAATTTGAAGGTTTTCTGAAATTGTCATATAATATCATTTACTAGCCATTATGAGTAATAGCTAGCATAGGAGGATGGTAGGTCAATGTAACCTGCGATGATCTATTTTAACTTCAATTAACTGTACTTTTCAAATAAGTTAAAAATTTCAAAAAAATAAAGTGCACTGTGTTCCAGTGTGCCATATCAACGAGAATACCAGAATACATGTAAATGCTTCGCTTTAGTTTTAGAATTTTTATTCGAACTAGTGGTTCTAAAACCACAATTTTGTCAAGTTTAACTTAAGCTATTTGGGTTGCCTACTACAAGGTAACCATGGATTTTTGTCTACCGATTTTAATTTTTGTTTAGATATATGGGTATTAATTTTAAATAATTTGGGGAATTATTTATGTGAACTTTAAAAAAGTTTTGAAATTGAAATTACCGCACTATCACTCATCTCCATTTTACGTTAAGTTAGAAAATTTATTTAGCAAATCAAATTGTTTTCAAAATTACTATTATTTTAGTTAACTGCTCTCTGCTGACTGGAATTTTGGTAGCAAATTAAATCTCCCCTTATCTACCCATTTCGTTGTTGTATTTGGAGGAAAAACTCTGTTTTTAGTTGAATTTCCCTCTCTAGAAGGAATTAAAGTCAACATAAGGTAGGTTCTTCACGACTTTAGCTCGAGTGGCGGCCTCTCAATTTTATCCCCCCCCTCCCAAAATGTGAAAAGGTATGTCTGCGAAAAACTTAAATGCATGTTTACCCACGCCGATGTTACTAAATTCTTGAAAGAGGCGGACGACGACACGTTTTTTTTTAAATCAAGGTAATAAAATTTTACCATTTCGTTGATTTTACAAGATTCATCATTCCGCACTAGTGAGGAAAAGCAGTACTTTTCTTGCTGATGTATTAAAGAATGTCACGAAGGAAAATGCTCCCATTGGCGGTAGTTTATTTAAAGAATATACAGGCAGCTACGCCTTTTATACAAGTACAAATTTTTGTGACAATGCAAAGGATAACAAAATGAAAAAACATTATATTTTTGAATATTATTTTATAATCCTTTAATTTTAAAATGTAATTAAATTTACAAATTACTAATTTCCTAATAACTCAATTTCTGAAATTGCAGTAAAAATCCCAAAAATATATAAGAAAAAATGATTATTGTATTATAATTATAATTTTAAATTAATTCCTGAGATTTTTTTCCTTTTGCTTTATTATCGCCATTTACCCTGTTTTCTCTAATACAGCAATAGGACGATATATTTTAATATACGTAGCGATTGTAAATATTATTTCTTCTCTATAATTAGCATCAAGTTGAAATTTGTATTCACCAGTTGGTATAAAAGGTGGAAATCGGGATTCATCAGGATACAAATTGCACACTTCATAAGTTATTCCCTAACAAAAACAGATTGTATAAATTATTGTAATTATAGATTTATAAAAATAGTTACTTTAACAATTTGACATGTGGTCAAATTTCCACATTTAAATAAAATTTGTAGTCCCAATATATTTTCATTAAGACTTTTACAAAAATTTACTTGAAAACTTGTCCCTCGAAGTTGACGATATTCATTACTAAGAAATTTGTAAAATTGCACTACCCCCTAAAATAATTAATTTAAAATTAATAGTAGATATAATAATTTTAATAGGAAAAGCAAAGAAAATTAATTTTTTCTATCTGTACCTCCAATTCAGGCCCCATGGTTACTTTTGAGTTCAGTGTGACATTGACAACTGGTAATGTTCGATTATATTTAAAGGTTTTAATTTCAAAAAAGTTGAAAAATGATTTTTTATAATTGACCATTTCGATTCTTTGAAAATCGATTTTGTAGTCTTTTTGATGAAACTTAAATAAGGAAACGGTTTAAGTAATTACTTCTAATTAATAACAGCAATATTACCTTTGAATAAAAATCAGCCATAAAGATTAAAGACAACTGCATTAACAAAATTATTGAAAAATATAATTTGTGCTTCAGCATTTCGAATTGACGTGGCTTCGTGTTTTCAATTTCAACAGCTATTATGCAAAAACTTCATAACTATATATCTGCTTCCGAAATCTAGTCATTATAAGGTTGATAAAAATAATGACGGTTGTAGAAAATTGCAATATCATTCACTAGCCATTAATCCTGGCCAAATATGGTGGAGCAATGTGACTACTGATTATCTCTCTCAACTTCAATTAGATGTAAGTTCCTTTGGAAGAGGGGGATTAAAATGTTGTTATTTTATCAGAAATAAAATACATATCAATCGCAAACATGTTCACCCTTTATTTTATAAAGGGTAAAAACCCAGGTGATCGAAGAAATGAAAAGCGATCAAGCCTACCAGGTCCAGATGGTATATCCGCAAATCCATCCGGTCACCGCCAAAGCGACAAATTGGGCCGAAATCAATACACAAATTGTAGAAGCCAAAATAAACTTCAACAAGATAACGGTCAACAACAGCGACATTAAAATCTTTCCGACGGCAACATCGCCAATAACGTGAAATCACCGGGCAAAATACAGCATCCTAAAGGTCATCCTCAGGGGTCTTCCTAGTCAAATTAAACCAAGGGCAATCCATGACGAGCTCCAAAAAACACACCAACTTCCGATACAACATCACCGCCCCATGCCGCTCTACCAGATCACTCTGGACAAATCAGATCAAGGAAGAAAAATCTTCTGGGTAACAGTGGTCCTGAACATCACAGTTCAATACAAGTCATCGCTGCCAACCAGATTCTGATGCAACAAAACTGCAGACCACCAGCATTGTACGCCAACTGCGAAGGAGACCTCGCAACTTAGTTTTTGTAACTTAGTATCATTTAACAAGCGGCGGATATAGCAACCAAATGCTCCGAAATTCAATGATGCTACGCTACGCTAAACAATTCCGATAGTTTCTAATCTTAGCGTAAGTTACACATTTTCTAGTTATTAGTGAACACGTGTCGCGAGAAACACTAAAAAAAAATCCCTACAGTTCGACAAAAACCGTAAATTTTAAGTAGCTTTCTTAGCACAAAGTCAAAAATTCCATCACCCTACGAAAGGGATTAATGCGTCTACGGCGCCACATACCCTGCGAATATTTAATTTGTAGTATGATGCTTTTTAAACCGCCATAAATGTCACTCGTCCGCAAGCCGTTTAAATATTTCCCAAAGGCAATGATTCGATCGTAGACAGAATTGGGCCAATCATCGATCGCCAGATCACATGACATGTGGCACAAGTACGTGTCTCTCTTTTAATAATTATTATAGATGAGAATCCAGTAAAGATCGAAACACGCTTGCTCGAACAAAAGTATCGTTATAATTCAATTTTATATATTTTTGCATTTTAATAAATTAGGATTATTAACTTGTGAAAATATATAATTAAAACTCAAAAACTAAACAAGTTAAACAAACGATAGAAATTCTTAAGATCTTTAATATTTCGATAAAAATTATTAAATTGTACCCGGTAATTAAACTAATAGATTATTATAAAATTTTTGTTGTGATATTGAAGAGATAAAATATCGAGAAAGTGAAAAAAACAGAACAGTTTTCCTTTTTTCACAGAATTTAAATTTTTTTCTACCATCTAGCAATAGGACGATATATTTTAATAAACGCAGCGAGTGAAACAATTATATCGTCCTTATACAGACCATCACATTGAAATTTGTATTCACCTGTCGGTATAAAAGGTGGAAATCGAGATTCGTCAGGATAAATATTGCACAGTTTATAAGTTATTCCCTGCAACAAATATATTAAATACATTTTCAAATTAGCTTTATAAAAATTGTTACCTTGGAAAATTGGCATTGGGTAAAATTTCCACATTTATGCATAATTTGTAGTCCCGCAATATTTTCTTTAATACTCTTACAACAATTTACTTGAAATTTTGTCCCGCGAAGTTCACGATATTCATTACTCAAAAATTTATAAAATTGCACTGTTATCTAAAACCATTCATATTAATATTAAAATATTTTCAAATAAGCTCAATATAAATTTCTACTTCCAATTCAGGCCCCATGGTCAATTTGGAGTTAACCGTGACATTGAGACATGTTAATGTTCGATTATATTTAAAAGTTTTAATTTCCAAATGATTAAAATAAGATTTATTATAATAGATCAATTCTTCTCTTTGAAAATCGACTTTATAGTCTTTTTGATTAAACTTGAACAAGTAAATGGTTAAAGCAATTATTTTTAAACATACCAATTTTACCTTTGCATAGAAATCATCCATAATGATTGAAGATAATCTCAGCAATATAATTACTGCTAAATGAAATATGGTCTTCAACATTTCGAAACACTATGGTTCCTTAGTTCAAATTTCATCAGCTTATATAATTTTGCTTCCGGAATGGAATCATTTGGCATAATAAAACATTTGAAGGTTTTCTGAAACTGTGGCGTCATTTCCTAGTCATTAGTCCTGGTGGAGTATGGTAACACAATGTAACTTGATGATCATTTAAACATTAATTATCTGTATTTTTTAAATTAGTTAAAGATTGCAAAAGATTGCCTACATCGTTAAGGTGGAGGTATGCGCGAGCGAGATGCAAGAATATTTTAATGTGTAAGAGAGAGACAAGTACGTTTTCAGTGTTTTACTTCAGTCACTGACATGACTAGGGTTAGCAAATAAAAAATGCGTGTGTAGTATCAAACGATGGTATAATAAAGTACGAATTACAACCTGAGTATGTTCGTTTTTCTATATTTCAAAAAAGAACTTTGTAATGCCTGAGTAAAAATACCGGTAAAAGCGCAAATTTTGGCCAACTTTACTCAGTTATTATTCAAATAATTTATAATATTTTGGTAAAAATAAACTAGTTTAGGATGTACTTTGGGGTTAGTAGATTCCATTCTCATCACCAATACCCAAACAAGCTGGCAGCCTGTTCACACAATCCGCAGCCAAACTAACCCAATATCTTCTATCTAAAAGAGGAGAAAGGAACAACTAAAATCTAAACAGCGCCGCTTAATAAGGTATCCGGGGGAAACACGACTAAATCTCTCTCCCGGGAGATAAATCCTCAAAACGGCTGGCTACCCAGACTAACCGAAGCCAAAACACTCCCACCCACCTCCCTTCCTGAGAGATGGGGAATCCCACTAGCGGCAGGGACTGCAAAGCGTCCCTAGACCCCCTAAACTCTCTAACCCTGAATAAAACAGAATCTCGTCAAGGGCCGAAAAGCTACGATGATGAAGACAAAACTGTACTCAGAAGAATTAAGGATAAGGAAAGCTACTAATAATGTTCCTTATCAGGCGTAATTCCAAGATTGCAATGATCGGAGGTTAAAATTGGCTTCAACATGTAAATCCGAGCTGTATACTAAGTGAACATACGGTCTTCTCCCATCTCCGGGAGTAGGACAGCCAAAACATCTGGTGACCCACATTACCTTATGCCGAAGTAATCCCACCCCTCCTGAAACTCCCTAGAAGACTACCGGCTTGGCTTGAGAAATCGAACCCACGCTACTCTGACCGCTCAAATAGCCATACCAGAGAGCCTAAGGCTCGGAATACTTAGCATCCTTCGTAAATCTGGGGCTAATGACCTTGTAATCAGATCGGTACAGGGTCCAACCGGCCGGTGGCGCCCCTCCTTGATGTTAGATCTCAGGACTGCATCATGGGAATTTGCTGGTACTATGGGGACGGGGAGCCCCCCAGGAGCAATCCTGTCTCGTCAACAGAGATTGGACTCGTAGTGATTGTGCTTAAAGCCCCAAGCTGGCTAAGTAGTGTAACATGATGTCAGATCTTCGAAGAAGATGTCACAGCTTCAAAAAAGGCAGATGGACAAGGGAACTTATTTCCGAACTTCAAATCTGGGTAACCAGGAATCATTTAAAGCAGGCGATGAGCATGGATGCTTTGCATCCTACCTCCATAAATTCACGGAGAAAGAAAACTTCATCTGCTTCTTCTGCGATGCGGTCGATAAGCCTGCTCACACCTTGATGTAGGAACAAACTTGATCACTGGAAATATGACAATCATAAATACGATGATCAAGCAAATTATGACGAAGATTTTCCCACTCCAATCGCACCCAAAAAAGAAAAGATATTAACCTTTGTTTGGGCATTCTAAATACTGGTAGAAAAGTCTCATATAATCTCGTGTCCGCATGTCACAGGTCACGAAAATTGGTTTTTTGCAATTATCTTGTTTCTTATACGAAATACGTCGTTTAAGTTCAGAATATAACTTGTAAATCATAAAATTTTCTACAATTTTCATCCCAAGCATTTTTTTGCATCATCAACTTTCCTCGAGATACAGCGTGGAGAATGGCAATCGCGATCAATTTTTTTTTCATTAATTGTATTATCAATACCAAATTAAAGGAAAACTAACATGGTCTTAACATGTAAAAAACACAACAATATAAACGATGATATTTATTCATTTCGTCATCCGTTTGAAAAATTAATAAGAAAATTTGTTATTATGTGTAATTTATTATTTATAAATTTTTTGCATTGGCAGCTCTTGTGTTGTCAGGGCCGGTGGACTGTTCGAAACTGCTTATTTGAGAACGAGAGAGCAGTCTTGCTTACATTGCGACCAGATATGCACAATTTATTTAAAATAAATACAAATTACTTTTGGCAAATCATATTTTTTTTTCAAAAAAGTATTAATCAGATTTAAAAAAAAACATATGTTATTGAGGAATAAATTATATAATATATATTTTAATTTATTTGATAGTAAATAAATACATAAGACGTAGGTAAGCACTATCTATATATTTTTTTATAAATTAAAAGTTAGTAATTACCAATTTAAATTTTTTCAGGCAACTTTTAACCTGATTCTTCATTCAAGACATCTTGGATTCTGCTCAAATTGCAAAAACAATGAACCTATTTCAAATTTTATTTATTGGAGCTGCAATCATTACGTTTTATTACTTTTGGGCATTCAATCACTGGAAGAAAAGAGGAATCAACACTTTGAAACCGAATATACTATTTGGAAATTTATCCAATATCATCTTTGGGAAAGTTCCTGTCTATCGCCTATTTCAGGAAGTATACACCACGTGTAAAGGAAATGGAGATAAATTTATGGGTTTCTATTTTTTGAACATGCCGGGACTAGTGATTGTGGATCCAGAATTAATAAAGAAGATTCTAGTAAAAGATTTCAACAATTTTACGGACCGTCCGTTTTATCTTAACGAGGAAGATCCATTTAGCGTCAATATAGCGTCTGCCAAAGGGGCTCAATGGAAGAAAATGAGAGATCAGTTCTCACCAGCCTTCTCACCGAGCAAGATAAAAAATTTGTGCTACACCCTACTAAAAGTTGGTGACCAATTAAAAACGGTTTTGGATAAATCAGCAGAAAATTCTGAAGTTGTTAATTTAAAAGACGTTAGCAGTAAATTTGTAGTTGATGCAGTCGGAATGAGCATATTCGGAATCGAATGCAACACTTTACAAAACTTCAACTTAGAATTTCGAAATGTGGCTGACAAAATTGGCGGAGGCACCCTTATTCAAAATATTAAATTGGTGCTGACCTTGCTATGCCCTTCAATACTAATTAAGTTCAAAATTCCATTTATCGGCTACGACATCCAGGAATTTTATTTAAATTTGGTCAAAAATACTGTGGAACATAGGGAGAAAAACAATATCGTGCGAAACGACTTGATGCATTCGATAATTCAGTTAAGAAACAACATTAGCATCGAGAAGGAAATGAATTTGAATTTATCCAACCTTCCGGAAAGTAAAAAATCTTTAAAGATTGAAGAAATTACATCGCAAGTGGTAGTACTTTTTGGCGCTGGTTATGAAACTTCTGCGGCAACAATCTCGCTTTGTATGTATGAGTTGGCTATGAATGAGGATATTCAAAATAATATAAGGAAAGAAATTGCGAGTGTCTGTAGAGATCAGAAAAAAGAGATTTCGTACGATGATATATTACAAATGACTTATTTGGATAAATGCGTTTTAGGTAATTCTATAACAGCAACTAAGAATTGGACCAATAGTAAAATCTTTATGTTTCCATTTAACCTGTTTTAGAAACTCTTAGAAAGTACGCTCTCATTGGCACTATGGCAAGAATCTGCACCGAGAGATATGAATTGCCTAATTCGAATGTGGTATTGGACGTGGGAACTACTTTGTACATACCAACTTTCGAAATTCACCACGATCCAGAATATTATCCAAATCCCGACAAGTTTGATCCTGAAAGGTTTTCTCAAGAGGAAAAACTGAAACGTCCGAATTATACTTTCTTGGCATTTGGAGAGGGACTACGTAATTGTTTAGGTTAGTGTACTTGAATTCTTCAATTGAAAACAGGATAATGAATGAATTCACTCTGGTATATGAATTAAGTTTTTGTGTTCGTAAAAACTCGGTAGCTAAAAATCTCCCTCGTGCTTGGCAAATTAACACGGTCGAAGCAAAATTCCACACATTATTATAAAAATTTTCATCCAATGGGTTATTTTTCTCTGATTTTAAATATTATTTGCTTTTAGGTTCCCGGCTAGGAATGTTAAAAATTAAAATATTCCTCATAACATTTTTGACAAACTACAATTTTTCGATCAATTCGAGAACCCAGATACCTGCAACGTTAAATAAATACAATGTGGTTATAAGTCTTGAAAAGCCACTTTATTTAAATATTAGAAAAATATAAACTGCTATTTTATTTGGAGTATTTTTGTAAAATAAAGTAATGCAAAATTTACTATATAAAATAAGTATTTTATTATTAGCTACTATTAATTTACATTTTGTCTATATTATATTCAATGTATGAATATCCCAAGAAAGTTGTGTTGGAAGGTTGGAATTCTCTTGTAAATTTTTGGAATTACTTGGAAATCTTTGGAATTATTTTGAAACAATAGGAATTTATGAAAATCTGTAGAATTCCTTGGAAATCATTGGAATTCTTTTACAATTCATTGGAATTCTTTGGAAATCACGAAATTCTTTAGAAATTTCTGGAATTCTTTAGAAATCACTGGAATTCTTAGGAATTCCTTGAAAATGTCTGGTATTCTTTAGAAATCATACGAATTCTTGGAAATCATTAGAATTCTTTGGAAATCCTTTGAATTTCTTCGAAATCACTGGAATTCCTCGGAAATCATTAGAATTATTTAGAAATCATAAGAATTTTTGAAAATCTCTTGAATTACAATTATTTAAAAATTCCTGCAATTCCTATGAAATTATTCTAATTCCTGAGAAATCGTTGGAATTCTTGAAAATATCTGGATTTCCACAGAAATCACTGTAACTCTCTAAAAATCTTGGAAATCATTGAAATTCTTTCAAAATCTCTTGAATACTTTGAGAATCACTGGAATTTGTCGGAAATCAATGGAATTTTGAAAATCTCTTGAATAAGAATTATTTAGAAACCCCTGATATTCCATGGAGTTTACGTGGGTGAACTTGGCTCCCCTTTTTTCAAAATTAAGTTTTTTGTTGTTGTTTTATTATTTGAAAATCCCTGCAATTCCTTGTAAATTATTCAAATTCCTGAGAAATTGTTGGAATTCTTAGAAATATCTGGATTTCCATCGAAATCTCAGTAATTCTTTTGAAATCAATGGAATTCTTCGAAATCATTGAAATTGTTTGGAAATCTTTTGAATAACAGTTATTTGAAAATCGGTGCAATTCTCTGGAAATTATTCAAATTCCTGAGAAATCGTTGGAATTACCGGAAATATCTAGAATTCCACAGAAATCACTGCAATTTTCTGAAAATCTCTAGAATTCATTGAAATTTCTGGAATTCTTTTGAAATCATTAGAATACTAAGAAATAATTGGAATTTTAGAAATCATTGAAATTCTTTGGAAATCACTGGAATTCGTCGGAAATCATCGAAATTTTTTAAAATCTCTTGAATTACAATTACTTGGAAATCCCTGCAATTCATTGCAAATTATGCAAATTCCTGAGAAATCGTTGGAATTCTTTGGAAATCACTAAAATTCTTTGCAAATCATTGTAATTTGAACAAATATTTTGAATTCGAATTATTTGGAAATCCCTGCAGTTCTTTGGAAATTTCTCGAATTCTTGAGAAATGATTGGAATTCTTGGAAATATCTAGAATTCCATCGAAATCTCTGTAATTCTTTAAAAATCAATAGAATTCGTCGAAATCATATAAATTCTTTGGAAATCCTTGGAATTCTGTGGATATCTCTATAGTTCTTAGGAAATCACTGAATTTTTCTAAAAAATCATTGGAATTCTAGAAAATTCTTTGGAAAATTTTGGAATTCCGAGTCTTGCATACACAAATTAACCTGGATATTTACCCCTTGACCATATCTGTTCAAATTAAAAAAAAAATGTTAGAAATCACTTTAATTAGCGGGGTTGCAATAATTAATTTTATTATGCATACAATGGTAACAACATCTTCAATTGTTGGAAGAGAAAATGAATTTACAGCATTAAAGCGAACTCTTTATTGGTTTGTCGGATGTTATTTAGAGGAGAATTTCTGCTTACCGGATGTTGAAGGAAGTGTACTCAATTTATAAACAACCTGCAGATAAATTCATAGCTTTTTATTCTTGGAACAGTCACTCATCCTGATCGTCATCAAGAATTTTAAGACCTCACAGAAATTATGCAGATATGCAAAGATTTCTATAGAATAATAAAAAATAATTTTAATTTTGTTTCTTTATTTTTAAATGAGCATTGTTATAAATTATATAAGACAATTTCTTCTGGTATTCGAGAGATTAAACATCCAAAATTCCAATAAAGTTTTATAACAAAATTAAACTTTTTTCTCTGATATAACAATAGGACGATATATTTTGAGATATGCAGCAAGTGTAAATATTATTTTTTCTTTATAAATAGTATCAAGTTGAAATTTGTATTCACCACTTGGTATAAAAGGTGGAAATCGGGATTCGTCTGGATACAAATGACACACTTCGTAAGTTATTCCCTACCAAAAAAAAATATCGAATAAATTTTATAATTAGTTTTATAAAAATTGTTACTTTAACAACTTGACATGTGGTAAAATTTCCACATTTAAATATAATTTGTAGTCCCACAAGATTTTCATTAAGACTTTTGCAACAATTTACTTGAAAATTTGTCCCGCGAAGTTGACGATATTCGTTACTTAGAAATTTGTAAAATTGCACTGCCGCCTAAAGAATTCAAATTAATAATATAAATTCTGTATCTGGGTTCTTACCTCCACTTCAGGCCCCATGGTCACTTTTGAGTTAATTGTGGCATTGGTAACTGGGAATGTCCGATTATATTTAAAGGTTTTAAATTCCAAAACATTGAAAATGGATTTATTGTAGTAGACCAATTCTAATCTTTGAAAATCGATCTTGTAGTCTTTTTGATGAAACTTAAATAAGCAAATGGTTAGAGTAATTATTTGTAATTACACCAATATAGTGTATTACCTTTGTATAGATATCATCCGTAAATATTGAAGATAAACGCGTTAACAAAATTAATACAAAATATAATTGGTGTATCAACATTTCGAAGCTATATGGCTTCGTGTTCCAAATTTCAACAGCTTTTGTATAAAAGCTTTACAATCATATTATCTGCTTCCGAAATCGTGTCATTATGGTTAATAAAAAATTGAAGGTTTTAGAAAATTACGATATCATAATGCACTAGCCATTGTTCCTGGTGAAATAATTTCAGAGCATTAAATACCGACTTTATACTAGAATAATTTTTGGTCAAGGTTTTTGTCACCGAACTTGCATCTGATTTTAGATTCACTATTTTGTCACAAAACTTTTCTCTCCACTCTTCCACTGGTGTGCTGTAGCAAATTACACTTTGATCCCACATTTTTATTATTTTATTATTCGTATTAATATGAACGTATAATTTTTTGTATATATTGAAAAAGCGTAAACATTTTCAAGCAACGAATATCGAGTTTTTCCAATACGTTTCCTACTAGATCAATTTAAAATACTGCATAATCTTGTTTGAAATGCTGAACATAATTAATAAATGAGAAGTTAAACAAAGAGACAAAGTTATGACTCACCGCTAACCTGCATAAACAATAATATTGAACTTAACTATAATATTAATTTTTTCAAATTTTTTTAAAATATTTAAAAAATATATACCTACCTACCGACTGTAATAATTTAATGTTTATTAAATTAATATATTAATGGATTCATTTGAAAATAAATTTGAATAAATTATAAACCATTAAGTTTGAATCTTTCACATTATAAATAAAATTAAAACAATTATATAATCCATTTCTAAAAACTATTTGTAGACAATTTAAAATTTAATTAGGTACCTTTTTAATTTTTTTTAGAATTTATTTAAGTTTAAGAACCTTCGCACATCCATGCTGTGGTGAATCTATAGTATCAATATATGTATATATTGCAATGATATTTTTTAAAAGAAAACAACATATTCAGGAAAATGAGATTGCAAGTATTTTATATCAATTACGTCATCTGTTTGGATGATGTGTATCCAGACATTGTATTATTATGTATATTTCTATTACTTTTTACATTTGTAACTATTAAGTTCTCAGGGTCGGTGGCACATTCAACTGCTTATTTTGCAAACTGGTAGTTGAAGCAAAACAAGCAGCTATAGTTTTGATTGCAAATCAAACACATAAACACGTTCTTTAAAATAAAGACAAATATCTTGTAGAAAAGCATAGTTTTCAAAAAATAAAATTTTAAATTAAAAAATTTTATTTCGGAATAAAATAAAATATATTTACATACATAGTGCGTACTACCTATGAAAGTAGGTACTTAAAAAGTAAGTAACTAATTTTAAATTTAAATAAATTCTATTTTATATAATCCTTAATTAATTAAATTATTTTCAGATCTTAAGGCTTAAATTATATAAGAAAAGATGAACATACTTTTTATTTTAATAAGCGGAGCTGCAATAATTACGTTTTATTACTTTTGGGCATTCACTCATTGGCAGAAAAAGGGAATCAACACTTTGAACCCGAATATACTGTTTGGAAATTTGTCCAATGTCATCCTTGGAAAAGTTCCTGTCTATCGCCTATTTAAGGAAGTATACACCACTTGTAAAAGAAATGGAGATAAATTTATGGGTTTCTATTTCTTGAATCAACCGGCTCTGGTGATCGTGGATCCTGAATTGATAAAAAACGTTTTGGTCAAAGATTTTAATAATTTTACCGACCGTCCGTTTTATATCAACGAGAAAGATCCATTTAGCGTCAGTATAGCATCTGCAAAAGGCGCTCAATGGAAGAAAATGAGAGAACAATTATCGCCAGCTTTTTCACCCAGCAAGATAAAAAATATGTTCCAAACCCTTTTACAAGTTAGCGAGCAATTAAAAACGGTTTTGGATAATTCCGCAGAAAACTTAGAAGTTGTTGATATGAAAGATGTGGGGAGTAAATATATAGTTGATGCAATCGGTATGAGCATTTTCGGAATCGAATGCAACACATTACATAACCTCAACCTAGAATTTCTGAATGAGGCTGAAAAAATTGGAGGACGCAGCCTAATTCAAAATATTAAGTTGGTAATCAGTGCGTTATGCCCTTCAATACTAATTATGTTCAAAATTCCCTTTTTCGGTTACGACATCCAAAAATTTTTTTTAAATTTGGTCGGAAAGACTGTGGAACATAGAGAGAATAACAACATCTTGCGAAACGACTTGATGCATTCGCTAATTCAGTTAAGAAATAATATTGACATTGAGAAAGAAAGTAATTTGAATTTATCCAACCTGTCGGAAAAGAACAAATCTTTGAAGATTGAAGAAATTGCGTCGCAAGTGGTAGTATTTTTTGGTGCTGCTTATGAAACTTCTTCGGCCACAATCGCTTTTTGTATTTATGAGTTGGCTACAAATGCAGACATCCAAAATAATGTAAGAAGTGAAATTGCAGGTGTTCTTGGAGATCACAATAACAAAATTTCGTATGATGACATAATGAAAATGACGTATTTAGATAAATGTATTTTAGGTAATTTTATAAAGACAACTGCGAATCGGCCTTGATGTCCTCAATTCGAATTTGTATTTATGATTGTGTTTTGATAAATTGCTCTGTTTAGAAACTCTTCGGAAGTACGGTCCACTTAGCATGATGGCAAGAATTTGCACCGAAAAATATGAATTGCCCAACTCTGATGTGGTATTGGATGTGGGTAGTACTGTGTACATACCAATGTATGAAATTCAACACGATCCAGAATATTATCCAAATCCCGACAAGTTTGATCCTGAAAGGTTTTCTCAGGAAAATAAATTGAAACGTCCGAATTATATTTTCTTGTCACTCGGAGAAGGTCAACGTAATTGTATAGGTTAGTGGGCATTCTAGTTTATTTATTTTACATTGGCGCTATATTGCAAGATTCAGCCATTATTGTAGTTAACCAATACCAGTACTGGTAATATTAGTTCCACCAATATTTGGTGGGCAATATTGCCTGTCGATCTTTATCCAATATTTTCTAATAAATGTAATGAAATTTAGTAGATAAACTATGCGGATCTTGGGCAAGTTTCCCAATTTTATGAGTTACAAAAGTTGTTTTCCTGAAATATTTAATTTTTTTAGGTGCCCGGCTGGGACTGTTGAACATTAAAATATTCCTGATAACATTTTTGACAAATTACAATTTTTCAATCAATTCGAAATCCCACGTGCCAGCAACTTTAAATAATCGTCATGTGGTATTATGCCTTGAAAAGCCACTTTATGTAAATATCGCAAAAATATAAATTACTATTTTGCGAATTAAATAATAATTTAATTTAAAACATAAAACACGAAATAACGTGAAGCAAAGTATAAATAAATGATAAAACATTATAATTATTTTAATTTATAACGAAATTTTTAATGATAACGTGTAAATTTAGCATTGTGTGTTTAAAAACATTCAAGTAGATAATTTGTTTTAAGCATGTGAGATTTTCCTTTTAACTGAACATCCGTGGTGATGAATAATTCGGTATCATATTTTTTAGATTAAATGATTGTTCAAAGTTGAAAAGCACAGCTAAGGAAATTTTGACTTGAGTTTTCAATTGTTATGAGTATAAAAGATATTTTTGGTCCAAGATATTTGAATGAAAAGACAAATGCTAATAATCATCAATGAAGTCGAAGAGAATTCAATCAATTATTAATTTGTGTATAAAAATAAAAGTGTAATAAAATCAACCAATGCGTAGTGAGACGAATTTGCATTCCCACCAAAATTAAGTGGGAGAATAAAATTTCAAAATTACAAAAATCAAGGAGGGAAAAAAATTGGTGGAATAAATCATTCTTGGTAAAACCGTCAACTCGTCAACAAGTTTAAATAATTTGAATTTTAATTGTAATTGACAAATACAATTAAAAGATTTAACTTACCTGAAGATTACAAATTCAGAGTAAGAGTTCTTGTGCTACAAGAAAAACCACAATTTATTAACGACCAAAGATAATCGTCAGCAATAGCAGGAACGAGTAAGGCAACGTATGAACGCCAGATTCTCACAAAAGGTAAAATGGTAAATGGAAACAACAACAAACAAATGAAAACTTCTAATTATGGGTGAGAACAATTTAAGTGCACGGACGATTAATTTTTCGTAAAATTTGAAACCACGATAAAATTGATTTATAAAATTTGTGTTAATTGCTATCAAAATTGCAACTTTGTCTAGGTGGTTGAAAGAATTACTAAAATTTAAATAAAACCAAAATTGCAAAAAGACGGAATTGATTTATTGGTAAACCGATGTAAGCGGATGATGATCAAAAACATCAAAATTTGGAATTTAAATGCTACATAAAATTTATTGAACTGTGTATTTGTAAGACAAAATTTTGCTTAACTTTTCGATAAAATTATAAATTTTTAAAATTGACAAATTATTGCTTTTAATTATTCAACATCACAAGTAATTAAGTTAAAGAGTCCCATGCTAAAAACAAAATGGGATGGATGTTCCGAAAATAAGGTAAATAATTAGGTTTTCTTGAATTTAAACCATTTTCACATTTGGACATCGCACTATATGTATAGGAAATCTCCGGGTCTATAAACTTTAAACATATTG
Source organism: Cantharis lateralis (assembly GCA_963170105.1). NCBI lineage: Eukaryota > Metazoa > Arthropoda > Insecta > Coleoptera > Cantharidae > Cantharis > Cantharis lateralis. Next base: position 4,727,771 of record OY720627.1, read on the forward strand.
TTGGCATATTTTCAACATTTTTTTAAAGTTATCAAGTTGCAGATTATAATTATTGTTTACGTTTAAAACTTGATAACATGCATTTTTTTGCATCTCTGTTGCAGAATAATAATGTAATAGTTCACATATTTACATACAAGTGCGAGTACAAGTTCGATATCCTATTAGGAAAACTTTGTATCAAGAAATTTTATTTTTAAAAAATTTTCCATCTGCTAACACTACGAAAATGATTACATCACTGCTTATATTATTGCTAGGGGCTGCAATAATTGCATTTTACTACTTTAGAACATTCAATCACTGGAAGAAAAGGGGAATAAATTCATTGACGCCGAATCTACTATTTGGAAATTTGACCAATGTCATCTTTAGAAAACTACCTGTTTATAGGATGTTCAAGGAAGTGTACGGGATGTGTAAAAGACATGGAGATAAATTCATGGGTTTTTATTTTTTGAACAAGCCGGCACTGGTGATCGTGGATCCAGATTTAATACAAACCATTCTAGTAAATGATTTTAACAATTTCACGGATCGGCCGTTTTATTTCAACGAGGAAGATCCATTTTCCATCAATATATTATCTGCCAAAGGAGCTCAATGGAAGAAAATGAGAGAACAATTAACGCCAGCGTTTTCACCAAGCAAGATTAAAAATGTGTGCCGCACTTTAGTGGAAGTTAGTGATCAATTAAGGGAAGTTTTGGATAATGCAGCAGAACGTTCTGAAGTGGTCGATGTGAAAGATGTTAGTAGTAAATTTATAGTTGATGCAGTCGGGATGAGCATTTTTGGAATCGAATGCAACACTTTACAGAACCTGAACATAGAATTTCATAATTCAGCCATAAAAATTGGAGGTGGTAGTTTAACTCAAAATATTAAAGTGTTGCTAAGCTTTCTATACCCTTCGATGCTGAAGGTACTGAAAATTCCATTTATCGACTGGAATCTTCAGAAATTTTATTTAAATTTGGTCAAATCCACTGTGGAACTTAGAGAAAACAACAATATCGTTCGACACGACTTAATGCATTCGTTGATTCAGTTAAGAAATAACATTGATGTAGAGAGAAAAACTACGCAGTTGGTTTTATCAAACCTTTCGGAAAACGAAAAATTTTTGAAAATTGAGGAAATTGCGGCGCAGGTTGTAATATTTTTGGGTGCCGCTTATGAAACTTCTTCGGCAACAATTTCTCTTTGCATTTATGAGTTGGCAACTAATGAAGACATTCAAAATAATTTAAGAAGTGAAATTGCCAGTGTTTTTGGAGATCGTAAAGAAAAGATTTCCTACGATGGCATAATGCAAATGACGTATCTGGATAAATGCGTTTTAGGTAATAAAATAAAAGCAAATTTTAATTGAACCAATATTTAAGAGCTATGACATACACTTTTCTCACCTACCGCTCATGGAAAGCCGGCAATATATAATATGTGTGTGTCGTATGTTCATAAATCTTGGTGTGCTTGGCTCGAAGGTTACTACAATCTATTGTTGTTTAGAAACTCTACGTAAGTACGCTCTAGTTGCTATGATTTCGAGAACCTGTACCGAAAAGTACTCATTACCAAACTCTGATGTGGTATTGGATGTGGGAACCACTGTTTACATACCAATTTATGAAATCCACCACGATCCTGAATATTATCCGAATCCTGATAAGTTTGACCCTGAAAGGTTTTCTCATGAAAATAAACTGAAGCGGTCCAGTTATACCTTCTTGTCATTTGGAAATGGACAACGTAATTGTATAGGTACGCGTACAATCCATTTTATTTATTTTTTAATTTTAAATTTAATCGACAATTTAAATTCTATGTTTAGGTTCCCGACTAGGCTTATTAAAAATTAAAATATTTCTGATAGCATTTTTGGCGAACTACAATTTTTCCATCAGTTCGAGAACTCAGGTACCACCAACTCTCAGCTGGGATAAAATGGTTGTATGTCTTAAAAATCCGCTTTATTTAAATGTTGTAAAAATATAAATTGCTATTATTGTAAGAAAAAGAAAATAAAGTGTACTTTATAAATTTTTTTAATTGGCAGATTAATTAAATAAAAATAAAAATAGTGTTAATCAAACCGATCGGAGAAGAGCACGAATTTTTAATAGCGGTCTATACACATTCCTTACCTTAGCTTACCTGTAAAATAAGAGATTATTTAAAACAAATATCATTTACAGAATTTATATGAAAACGAATTAAGTATGGAGTATTGGGATCAACCCCAGCCTGCATGATTTAAAATGGATTCAGTCGACATTATATTGATTTATGATAATTGTGAAAAACTTTTGTGAAACAATAACTTACTTTCTTACACGAAACAGTTGGATAAACTAGCTGGTTTTGTAGGCTTTCTTAAATAAATTCCTAATAACCTGCACATTGATTATTTCCTAAACTTAGGCAATATTCAATTTTCTTTAGCCTGTCCTTTATTATATCTAGAGTGCGGTGCACAGTTTAATTGAATAGATTTTTGAAGAATACAGTTTGAAAAAATTTTTAGAAATTTTTTTGTCTTTCCTTACACTGGCAGAGCCTGGTAAATTTACTAATAATTTTTTCTTACAGATATATTAATTGACCTAATATTTTTAGAAAAATTAAACCGCTGGCACCGTCAACAATGAATAATCCACAAAGATTATTTGCATTTCCTTTATCAATTTTAAACAGAATAGGATGTTTGTCAGAAAAGGAACAGTCAAATATTATATTACTAATGGTCATTATTACAATGGGAACTGTTTTTTTCGATTTAATTTTATTAATTGTTCAATTTTTTTATATGCAAGATAATCTCGAAGATTATGTGAACAATTTTTCTGGAATATCAGGCTTCACACAGGTATCAATAATAAAACATTAAATTATTAAATTGTGATTCTCAACGTGGGGCCATTTCGACCTAAAAAAATAATATGAACTGCACGAAAAGATATGATTTGTTATTGGGCTGACTTTGGGCCCTTTTGCTGATAATGTAAGGTCAGGCAACCTTAAGGCTTCTTTCCACTTTAAGACACTTTTGAGAGCCCCACGTTTGAGTAAGTACTCAATGGAGTAACACTCCATAAAAAAATGCTTCTCCTAGGAACACTAAGAGCTTCTCTTTTCCTTGTGTCCTTTGTTGGAATCTCATAAAGCTGATTTTCATCTCCTGATCTCTTAATTAACGTCTTTTGAGCTTAATTACGTAATTTCGGAATTAATTTGAATAATTTTATTTTTTAAGGTTTTAACAAAATGGCTTTACTGCTTATATTATAAAAATAAATTTATTGATCTTATTAAATACACCGATTATTTCTGGAATGCAAAAGAATGCTCGAATGTCGCAAAACGACATATTGAGAAGATATCTCAGTATGTGGTGTTAACACAAAAGATATACATATCACTAACAATAACTGTTCTCATTCTTGGAGTAACAGAATCAGCATATAAAAAACAACTGGTTGTTGGTAATTGGAATATGAAAAATGAAAATTTATTATTCACCATTGTTTGGGGTTCCATGCTAATAAATGTCAATATGTTAGGAATAATAATAATATCGTTCGATGGCATGTTTGTAGGATTTTGCTATGAAGTAATAATACAATGCAAAATATTATGTGATCGTTTGGAACAGTTAAGTGTCCAAATGATAAAGAACCAAATTAACTTGGAAAACTATTTTAATGAACTGAAAAGTTGTATTGAGCACCATACAGTAATATTAAGGTAAATATAATATCCACTATGTAGATGCGCAGTGTTGACAGGTTATTCACAACATCCAAGATCTCCATGCTGCTCAGTAGAAAATATAATACATTTTGCTTTTAGATTCCATTCGAAATTTCAGAACATTTATTCGGTTCCATTAATGATTCAATTTTTGGCCACTGTTCCTTATTTAATAGTGCAAATGAATTTATTTTCAGAACTGTACGTATATACAAAAAACTTAGAGCAATAATTTAAACAAAGCCTTAGTTCTAGTTTCAATTCTGCAGTATTTTTATTCACCGATGTCGCACGTACCATATTCCAAATAGCCCTTTATTGTATTCCTGCAAACCAAGAGGTTGACGAGGTACGTAGGTAGTTTCAAAAATGTGAAATTTAGAACAGAAATAACCATGTATTAATTATTAATTAAAATTAAAAATCTTTTAAATAAAAATAAAAATATTAACATGTCTGTGTAGCTATCAACAATATCTGATGCTGCCTATAATTCGGATTGGTATTCTCAGCATTTCTCCTTTGTACCAACATCTCTCGTACTAATGATCCAAAAAGCCCAACGTCGCAAAACTCTGATGGCCTGTGGTTTAATTGAATTTAATCGAGAAATCTTAGTAAAAGTGAGTATTCCCAATTAAGGGCCAATTTAAAATGTAATGAATATTTTTTATCTATTTAAGATAATCAGATTTGGAGTATCTACATGTATAGCATTAAGAAATTTTAAAAATATGGAAAAGTAATAAACGAAGGAACAATTAAAATTTAAATACTACCTGTAGGCACAAATAGTAGGCACCAAAGTAAAAATGTATTCTGTGTTAGAACAATTCATCACAAACTGCAAAAATTGAAGCTTGAGCAGAGGTTCCGATTCAGATGGCTGAAAGATATATTGCGATGTCCAAATATGTGTAAAATGGTTTAAATTCAAGAAAACCTAATTATTTATCTTATTTTCGGAACATCCATTCCCTTTTGTTTTTAGCATGAGACTCTTTAACTTAATTACTTGTGATGTTGAATAATTAAAAGCAATAATTTGTCAATTTTAAAAATTTATAATTTTATCGAAAAGTTAAGCAAAATTTTATGTTACAAATTCACAGCTAAATAAATTTTATGTAGCATTTAAATTTCAAATTTTGATGTTTTTGATCATCATCAGTTTACATCGGTTTACCAATAAATCAATTCCGTCTTATTGCAATTTTGGTCTTATTTAAATTTTAGTAATTCTTTCAACCACCTAGACAAAGTTGCAATTTTGATGGCAATTAATACAAATTTTATAACTCAATTTTATCGTGGTTTCAAATTTTACGAAAAATTAATCGTCCGTGCACTTAAAATTGTTCTTACCCATAATTAGAAGTTTTCATTTGTTTGTTGTTGTTTCCATTTACCATTTCACCTTTTGTGAGAATCTGGCGTTCATACGTTGCCTTACTCGTTCCTGCTATTGCTGACGATTATCTTTGGTCGTGAATAATTGTGGTTTTTCTTTTTGTTGAAAAGAATTGGCACAAGCACTCTTACTCTGAATTTGTAATCTTCAGTTAAGTTAAATCTTTTAATTGTATTTGTCAATTACAATTAAAATTCAAATTATTTAAACTTTTGACTCTGGGGTTTTAAAATTTCGAACTTGACAAGTTGACGGTTTTACCCAGAATGAATTATTTCACCAATTTTTCTCCCTCCTTGATTTTTGTAATTTTGAAAACTTTTATTCTCCCACTTAATTTTGTAGGGAATGCAAATTCGTCGCACTACGCATTGGTTGATTTTATTACACTTTTATTTTTATACACAAATTAATAATTGATTGAATTCTTATCGACTTCATTGATGATTATTGGCATTTGTCTTTTCATTCAAAGATCTTGGACCAAAAATATCTTTTATACTCATAATAATTCAAAACTCAACTCAAAATTTCCTTAGCTGTGCTTTTCAACTTTGAACAATCATTTAATCTAAAAAAAATGAAACCGAATTATTCATCACCTCGGTTGTTCAGTTAAAAGAAAAATCTGACATGCTTAAAACAAATTATCTACTTGAATGTTTTTAAATTAATATCTGTTTTTAAAATATTATTTACAACTTAAGATGCTTATGCAAAATGAAACATGACAATATATCGAGTGCTAAACGGCAGGACCTCGTAAGTGTAAAAAAATTTTTTTTTTGAAAAGCTGTCTACAAGATAGAGACACATTTTTTCAATTGAATGATACCAAACACAAAAAATTTCAAAAATGCGACTTACGAGGTACTGCCATTTAGCACTCGATATCTAATATCTAGTGCTTTTTGCATTGAACCTATTGATATCACCAGTGGCGTGCCGTGCCTTTTGGGGCGGAGGGGGGCAATACATTCTTAGAGGCGCAAATATGTACCTATAGGTTTCAATTTAAACATTTTTTTAGGGTCAGTAGTCTTTCTATCTTAGATGTTACGAACTCAGATTTCGACAAATTATTTTGAAAAAATGGTGGTAAATAGGTTAATAGTAGATTGTAGATTATTATCGGCCCTCGTTTTACAAAGTGTTTTGCTTGGGGCTCTAGGGCGGCACTTTGGACAAGGCGGGTGAGGCTCGAGCCCCCCTAGCTGCCACGTGGGCACGCTACTGGATATCACTAAAAGTAACAACTCTACAGGTTAACTCACATTCATTAGAGTACCTGACTGTGTACACGACGAGAACTTAGGTAAGGATCCGAATCAAACAGATTTTAAAACATTCTTAAAATTCTATTAAAAATTGTAATAGAAGACTTAATTATGTTGCAAATTTAGAAATCTATACCGTATTTTTATTATATACACTATGTAGATATGTTAGTTTAAATATATTGCAGTGATAACCAAAAGTTTTATTTAATTTTAATTTACTAAAATTGGTAAATAATTAAGTTAGACATCAGACAGTAAATTAGACATTCAAAGCATAAAAAAACAATTGACTTAAAAAGGGAAAATGCGGGATTCAAAATCAATAAATACAAACAATATTTTTAAATTAAAAGTGTTAGCATCAAATCGACCATATTTTTAAAAAAATTTGCGCCTGTAATAGCTTTGATTCAAATCAACTGCGCCAAATCGCTCCAGACCCGTATATATTCAGGATAATGATTTAAATTAATTCAAGTTTTAGTTTATAAAAAATGTAACATAATATTAAAATAATTTCAAACGTCCAAGTTTTTGAGTTTATTTTTAACGTTATCATCTGATGCTTATAAAAAGAACCCTGATAAAAAGAACGGTACGCGACAACTCGACGACCGGTAAACTCGACAACCAGTCAACTCGGCGACGCAACCGACAGGTCGGTGTAGGTCAATTCGGCAACCGGTCATGTTGGCAACTGTCAATTCGGCGACCGGTCAAATGTGGTGTTCCTCAAATTTGTGATGGTTCTCATTGGTTAAATTTGTTTTTAAACGGTTTGAAATCATTTTCAATTTTAATTTAATTTCAAAAAATATTGTTACTACTACAATCCTGAAATTAAAATATTTAGTTATATTTGTTATAAATATTAATAGTAATAAACAATTGTTTATTTTCGGAAGCACTTCATACAGGGTGATCCAAAAAAATATAATAAATTATAAATTAAAACCAGCGTTTACAATCGTCAGTGAAGCATGATTTATCTGTGGTATAACTTTATGCCGGTGTTTACTGGTTTTACAATTGACAGTTAAATCCATGGTAATTTAACCAGGGGATAAATTACGAAATAATTTTTGATGACGTAGGTTTGGGCAAATCATTGAACTATCAAACCCGGTCAACTCGGCGACGGTCAATTCGGGGCAGGTCGCCACAAATAAAGCCAATTTATTTAAATATAGCAAAAATATAAATTAAAATAATATGATTATGAATAAATTCAAACTATAAAACTATTAATAAAAATTTAATTTGAAACCTAAAACACGAAATACCGTGAAGCAAAGTGTAAATAATGATAAAACATTACTATTTTAATTTATTACGAAATTTTTAATGATAACGAATTTAGCCATGATTCTTATTATTTACAATACAATTCTGCATTGCGTGGTATATCTATATGTATGGAAAATCACGAGTCCATAATCCTCTAAAATATTATTGGCTAATTTTCAATATTATTTAAAAGTTATCAAGTTGCAGATTACAATTTGTTTTCGTTAAAAATTTGATAAGCTGCATTTTTTGCATTTTTATTGTAGAAAAATAATTTAATAGTTTAAATATTATTAAACAAGTGAGAGTACAAGTACAATCTTCCATTAGGAAAAGTTTGTATCAAAAGGTATTTCTATCTAAAATACATTCCATCTGATAAAATTACGAAAATGATGACTTTGCTTCTTATATTATTGCTGGGGGCAGCAATAATAGCATTTTACTACTTTAGAACGTTCCATCACTGGAAGAAAAGGGGAATAAATTCATTGACGCCGAATCTACTATTTGGAAATTTGACCAATGTCATCTTTAGAAAAATTCCTGTTTACAGGATGTTTAAGGAAGTGTACGTGACATGTAAAAAACATGGAGATAAATTCATGGGTTTTTATTTTTTGAACCAGCCGGCACTAGTGATCGTGGATCCAGATTTAATACAAACCATTCTTGTAAATGATTTTAACAATTTTACGGATCGGCCGTTTTATCTCAACGAGGAAGATCCATTTTCGGTCAATATACTCTCTGCCAAAGGTGCTCAATGGAAGAAAATGAGAGAACAATTAACGCCAGCTTTTTCACCAAGCAAGATAAAAAGTGTGTGCCACACTTTAATGCAAGTTAGTGACCAATTAAGAGCGGTTTTGGATAATGCAGCCGAACGTTCTGAAGTTGTCGATGTGAATGATGTTAGTAGTAAATTTATAGTTGATGCAGTCGGGATGAGCATTTTCGGAATCGAATGCAATACTTTACAAAACTTGAACATAGAATTTCATAATTCAGCTACAAAAATTGGAGGAGGTAGTTTTTCTCAAAATATTAAATTGGTGCTCAGCTTTCTATACCCTTCGATGCTGAAGGTGCTGAAAATTCCATTTATCGACTGGAATCTTCAGAAATTTTATTTAAATTTGGTCAAATCCACTGTGGAACTTAGAGAAAACAACAATATCGTTCGACATGACTTAATGCATTCGTTGATTCAGTTAAGAAATAACATTGACGTAGAGAAAGAAAATACGCAGTTGCTTTTATCAAACCTTTCGGAAAATAAAAAAATTTTGAAAATTGAGGAAATTGCGGCGCAAGTTGTAATATTTATGGGTGCCGCTTATGAAACTTCTTCGGCAACAATTGCTCTTTGCATTTATGAGTTGGCTACTAATGAAGACATTCAAAATAATTTAAGAAGTGAAATTGCCAGTGTTTTTGGAGATCGCAAAGAAAAGATTTCCTACGATGGCATAATGCAAATGACGTATCTGGATAAATGCGTTTTAGGTAATAAAATAAAAGCAAATTTTAATCGAACCAATATTTAAGAGCTATGACATACACTTTTCTCACCTACCGCTCATGGAAAGCCGGCAATATATAATATGTGTGTGTCGTATGTTTATAAATCTTGGTGTGCTTGGCTCGAAGGTTACTACAATCTATTGTTGTTTAGAAACTCTACGTAAGTACGCCCTACTTGCTATGATTTCGAGAACCTGTACCGAAAAGTACTCATTACCTAACTCCGATGTGGTATTGGATGTGGGAGCCACTGTGTACATACCAATTTTTGAAATCCACCACGATCCTGAATATTATCCGAATCCTGATAAGTTTGACCCTGAAAGGTTTTCTCATGAAAATAAACTGAAGCGGTCCAGTTATACCTTCTTGTCATTTGGAAATGGACAACGTAATTGTATAGGTACGTGTGCGTCCCATTTTATTTATTTTTACATTTTAAATTTAATCGACAATTTAAATTCTGTTTAGGTTCGCGGCTAGGTATATTAAAAATAAAAATATTCCTGATAGCATTTTTGGCGAACTACAATTTTTCCATCAGTTCGAGAACCCAGGTACCACTAACTCTAAGCTGGGATAAAATGGTTGTAGGTCTTGAAAATCCGCTTTATTTAAATGTTGTAAAAATATAAATTGCGATTAACAAACTGATCAGAGCAGTTTCAAACAATATATATATATTGAAGTGTATTTTTGTATTATACCTTCGCTAAGCTTAGTCAAAATGAATAAATTGCCATGCTATTATTCTAATAAAAGGTCAGCTTTGAATTTACACAAAATTTTATTATTATAATAATTTAACGCTTCGAATTTTTGCGGAATTCGATATATGCAATCTAGCATTAAATATTTTTAAAAAATGGACAAATCGAAGATTATTCTTAATTTATTAATTTAAATTTTAGTAATTTTTCTCATCTGATCACATTTAACATTTATAATTGAATTTTTGTTGCTTTCTTATACAGAATCTATTTTATTTTATTTACTTCAGTTTTTTATTTATCTTTTTATCTTTTCAATTATATTACCTTGAACTGCAAAAATAAATTAAACACATTTTTAATTAAAATCACATTTAATTTCTTTAATTTTTCAAAACTTCGAGGTAGTAAAAAAACTGCTTTCGATTGCAATTTTTGCCATTTTTCACCCTCACCAAATTTTCCAATCCAGAAAATTATCATTATCTTGATTTTGTCTGAGCAAATAGCGTACTAATATTTTTACATCAGTAATTTATTCTTTCAATGTTTAAATGACATGCAATAAACTAGACAATAACAACAACAATAAACCAAAATAACAACAATAAAAAATCACATTTCTTACCTAATGTTTATTTTATTATAAATTTGATTATCTTTATGCGATAAATATTGTTTTCTTTATATAATATAGATAATAAACAACTTTTTTTTCATCTTTTTTTAATACACCTCATTATGAATTTATGGATTCATTAAACCTTTAACCATTTTTTTACATCAGCAAATTTTTATATATCTACCCGAAACTCTGGTCAAACACTTCAAACACAAGCAACAATGAACGCATTTTATATTTTATTAAGTGGGGCTGCGTTAATCGCACTTTATTACTATTGGTCGTACAGTTTTTGGGCGAAAAAAGGAGTAGACACCTTAAAACCGAATCTGTTGTTTGGAAACTTGTCCGATGTGATCTTCAGGAGAATTCCCGCTTACAGGATGTTTAAGGAGGTGTACTCGACCTGTAAAAAACGTGGAGATAAATTTATGGGTTTCTATTTTCTAAACCAACCGGCACTGGTGATTGTGGATCCAGAAATGGTGAAGAATATCCTAGTGAAAGATTTTAGCAGTTTCGCCAACCGTCCGTTTTATATCAACCAGGATGATCCATTTACCGTTCATTTGGCTTCTGCGAAAGGTGCTCAGTGGAAGAAAATGAGAGAACGGCTATCGCCAGCTTTTTCACCAAGCAAGGTAAAACAAATGTGCCAGATTTTGTTACAAGTATGCGATCAACTGAAGGCGGCTGTGGATAAATCGGCAGAAAATTTAGAAGTTCTCGATTTGAAAGATGTGAGCTGTAAATTCATGGTTGATTCAATCGGCATGAGCATTTTTGGAATTGAAAGCAATACTTTACAAAATTCCAATGCGGAATTTCTGAACAATGCCGAAAATATTTTAGGAGGCAGTTTCACTCAAACTGTTAAATTGGCTCTCAGTATGTTGTGCCCTTCGGTACTGAAAATATTTAAAATTCCTTTTATCAGCTACGACATGCAGCAGTTTTATTTAAATTTGGTCAAAATGACAGTTGAGCATAGGGAGGAAAACAACATCGTACGAAAGGATCTGATGCATTCGATAATTCAGTTAAGAAATAATATTAACATTGAAGACGAAAATAATTTGATTTCGTCCGATAAATCCAAGAGTGAAAAATCTTTGAAGATAGAAGAAATTGCGTCGCAAGCCGTTATATTTTTTGGGGCAGCTTTTGAAACTTCTTCTGTAACAATTTCCTTCTGTATTTATGAGTTGGCCGTAAATAAAGATATTCAAAACACTTTAAGAGAAGAAATTGCCAGTGCTCTTGACGATCAAAGGGAAAAATTTTCATACGACGTCATAATGAAAATGGTGTACTTGGATCAATGCGTTTCAGGTGGGTAATTACAAAATTAAGTCAGAATGTTGTTACTAAATTGTGAATTTGTTTAGAAACTCTTCGCAAGTACGGAGTGCTAAGTATTCTTGCAAGGTCCTGCACAGAGAGATATAAATTTCCCAACAGCGACGTAGTATTGGATGTGGACGATACCGTGTACATACCAATTTACGAATTCAATAATGATCCTGATTATTATCCAGATCCTGACAAATTTGACCCTGAAAGGTTTTCACCTGAAAGTAAATCGCAGCGACCGAATTATACCTACTTGTCATTTGGCGAAGGGCCGCGCAATTGTATAGGTACGTACGTCTTTTTTGTACAGTGGGACTTAAATCTTGATTATCCAGATGATGTTAAAATAATTATAAAAATTTTTAAAAATATTATTTTAGGTACTCGACTAGGCCTGTTGAAAGTTAAAATGTTTCTGGTAACATTTTTGGCCAACTATAATTTTTCCATCAATTCCAAAACTGAGTTACCACCAACCTTCAGTAAAACCAATATGGTGGTATCTTTCGACAAACCAATCTATTTAAATGTTCAGAAAATATAAATTAGTGATATTATTTTATAAATAAAAAATAGTATATTGTAATATAAGTAAACAAATGAATTTTTTTTAGATAAAAAAACAATTAATATGACAGTTTACACTTTTTTTGGGCTAGTAGTACAAGAAATAAAAATTTACGATGTTTAAAATTTCTGCTTGGAATTACTTGCTTAGTTGCCTCAAAAAAAAAGTAACAAAATGGGATGAATAATATTTAGTTTCTGTCATTTTGATTTATCTTTTGATCTTTGATTTGTCATTTTGAATGTCATTAAGTTATGTAATTACTATATTACTACAATATACTGTAATATTTAGTTAAATTCAAAAATTATCTAATACAATAATTTTATACGTAATAATATCATATAATCATAATATAATCATAACTTTATTATTTATTGTAATGATGATTACATGATACGTCAATGCGCCTAAACTTATTTGTAATTAAAATAATTTTTTTTTTTACATTATCCGTTAATATACAGTGATGTCTATATTACATAATATTTATTTAATGTGATTTTTATACGGTAAAGTATAGAAAACAAGATTATATATTATAATATTCATTATTAAGACTTTCATCTCTTAGATGCTCTGTAGCTTTTTAAGATTATCTTTAAGAATAACTAACATAGCTAAATTTTTAATTAAAATTTGTGTTGGTAACTCTACTCTACAGAATAGGCTACAAAGAGCCTTGACATAAATACATAAAACTTAAGATAACACACCAAACTTTAATCGTAATTCGTAAAATAAGCTTTTAAATCTTCCACCGTATTTTACATGGTCCTTCGAGCCGGATAGTTTATGGTAAATTCAACTAAAAACAATAACAACAGCAGAAAAATTATATTTTACTTCTAAGAAACTTATTATTATACACTATATTACTGCCCGATATTGCAATATTGTTCCAAAATTGTTTTGCCATAATTTCTTTTAATTGGTTTAATATTAAATGTACAATGTCTATAGGGTACAGGTTAAATCGTACAGGTTCATCAAACCTTCACCTTCAATCAAGCCCACTCCAACAAAGGCTGGCTATCCCACAAAGATAGACAGGCAAAATCTGCTGGAAGCTTTCACCGTGGCGAGAGAGTGCGGTGCCGACCAACTTAATGCCGCTATGCCAAGAAGGAGGGTAATGGACGTCCACCATTCTACTGGTAGAATCCTGAGATAGAAAATTTAGGGGAAAAACCAAAATATCGGGACTCGTCCAAGCTAGACGAACTCAAAGCAACGGTCGCCAGCCTCCCTACAGACAAACCACCGACCCCGAAGAAACCGGAGACCTTTCTATCCGCCTTCAACAGGGCAATCGAAGAAAACACTTACCCCACCGATTGGAAAAGGCGGAACTGATACTTATACGAAAGGGTCAGAAACCTCTAAAACAGCCGTACTCGTATAGACCTAATGCCTCCTTGACACGCCGGAAAGCTTTTCAAAAGATGATTGAATTGGAAAAGATGACGCATTGAAGGAAATGGTAAGGAAGGTAAACCCAAAACTCGTAGAACCCGAAAGTACTGCCTGGTACTTTCTTGTACTACTTTGTATCCTCAGATAGAAGACGACGCGTACCGCTGGAATCTGTTCTAGGTCCATCTGCCTCCCGTAGGGAGTGACACTGGCAGGATTTGCAGACTTGTAGCTATCTGACCTTAATTTCCTGCGATCGGGGCGCAAAGGTGGACCCAAGACAAAGGGCTACGGATGGTCTCTGAGAAATCCGAAGCCGTCATGGTTTTCGGAAGAAGAAAGGTGCCCAACATCGACATCCACATGGACGGATCCCCCATCCAGCTCGGGGAGTCCGTTGTAGAGCTGGGAGTAAGGTTAGACAAACACCTCAACTTCGCTCAGCATATCAGAGAAACGGCGCGGCGGCCAAAGCGGAGGCGTCTGCATCAACTATCGCACGCTTGATGCCCAACATAGGAAGGCCATAGGTAACCAAGAGACGGGTGCTGTCCACCGTGGTACACTCCATCATTTGTACAAAAGAAGCAGTACTGGTATTAGCCTCGATCCCACCTGCAGATCTACAGATCGGAGAAAGGACGAGAACTCACTCCGGACAAGTGAACATCGTCGACACCACGCTAAAACTGTGGCAAGGTAGGTGGGAAAATGCTGAGGTCGGACAGTGGACAACGCGGCTCATACCTGACATCGGAAATGGGTCGCCAGATGCCGTGGTGAGGCAAACTTCCACTTTACCCAAACCCCATGGATGGTTTAACCCATATTTCTGCAGGTTTGTGGAGAACGGTGCCCAAATATCCTATTCGAATGTTCGAAATGGGATAAGGCCAGGCACGAGATCACAATTCACACTCGTCAACATAGTGGACACACTGTTGCGAAGCCCAGAAAACTGGAAAATCGACAAAGAAGCGACAGAAGGTGAACAACAAGCCGCCGTTCGACAAAATTAAACGCACCTAGACGACAAATAGAAAAACAGCGGCGACAGAAGGAACACCACGAAGAACAGTACCCTCACGAAAAGTAAAGCCTAACGGCGTATCCCCGTGGTCGGAAAGGCGGGAGTGGGGGCGGGTCAGTCAGTGCAAGTCTGACACTACCATCATAGATGGCGATGGTGTCTCGTACGAGATTTCCTCCTTCCTGCAAAAGCTAAAAAAATACCTCCACCTTGAAATAATTTTACTGTGTTTTAAAAAAGTAACTTCGAAAAACGGAGTTACGATTTGTTTAAATACAGCAGCTACAAAATAAAAAATTAAATTCACAAAATTTTAATTTTTTTGAAAAATTATTTTATTAATGGAGGTTAAACTATTACATTATTTAAGAAAATATTCAAAATGATCACCTTTGTTTTCAATACACAGTCGTAGTTATTTTAATAGATTTAAAAAAAACCCATCTCGAAAATTACAAATCTCCCGAAGGTTTCATCTTAAATTCGACAAGCGCTAAACTCGCTAAAAACATCCCTGTAGGGTCGCCGAAGTAGAAAAATGTACAAAACTCGAAAGCTAGGATTTTCATTTTCATTTTAAATTCGGCCATAATTATTAATCGTATATATTCTAAAATAAATTTATGAAAACGTACTACTCCTCACGGTAGCACCAGAATCAAGTGCATCAGGCTTCTCTCAGTACAATGAGTGTTTTTTCGGCGTTTTTGGTTTCGGTGTTTTTGTTTCAGTGTTTTGACGTGATACGTAAGGCGAATGCTAGTATTTACGTTTGAAATATCTTCTTAAATTTGGGAGACAGGTTTCATTCAATGAAATACTGGGTTGGTCGAAAAATACAATTTTATTCTTTTAATTTGTTTCTACATTCCCTGTTGCGGATAGCTTCCGCTCGCAACACGTCAATCATAAAAACTATCCTTATTCTATTGCAAAGTATAACAATTTATTGACCCCGGCTTATTCCTGTGATCAGCAGTATTCAGTCGTTATCACTAAATCGTCATATTTGTCTTTTCAATAAAATACGAGGTATCTGCACATTAAGTAATTTACATTACATTGACTCCGGAAATCAACTATCAATGCAATCCACCTAAGGCACGTTTCACACTTCATATTTTATCAGAAATATTCATGCTTATATTACACGTTGAGCACACGGACCGGCTAGAGATTGAAGCTCTCATGATGTACATAGTGAAGATATTTTATCTGGACTACTCATCTAATGAATACGACAACCTGTAGAGCTTTTTTCATCTAAACTGGAACATCTCCTTAAGTTCTAAGTTTTGAAATTTGTGTTCAATTGGTTTAATACATAATAAATTTTGCCAATAGGTAAATACTACTACTTTATTTGTGCCAATATGTTTTATGTTAATTTTTATTATTCCTTCATTTTTCTATCTTACTGAAATTTTTTAATGCTATACATGTAGATAATCCAAACCTAAGTATCTTAAAAAAATAAATATATTTATTATTTTTTAAAATCGTAAGTTGCAATACTTACTTTTATTAAGGCTGCTCGATTAAATTCTATTAAACCACATGCCGAAAGGGCGTCGCGATGTTGAGCTCTTTGAATCATTAATAGGACAGATTTTGGTATAAAAGAAAAATACTGGGAATACCAATCCGAATTATAGGCAGCATCAGATATTTTTGATAACTACAGAGAAAAAAAACATTTCTATTCTAAAATTTACATTTTGAAAACTACCTACCTCGTCAGACATTTGGTTTGCAGGAATACAATAAAGGGCTATTTGAAATACCGCACCTATAGTATCAGTAAGTAAAAACATCGCAGTAATAAAGCTAGAACTAAACCTTCGTTTTATTATTGCTTTAAATATATTTAAATGTACCTACACTTCTAAAAATAAATTCATTTGCACTATTAAATAAGGAACAGTGGCAATAAATTGCAGCATTAATGGAACAGAATAAATTTGCTGTAAAGCCGAATGAAACCTGAAAGGTAAATACGTTACTGTTCGCTCTAATTGCAATAATTGGTAGATTCGTGAAAATTTTGTACTGAGCAGCATGGAGGCTATGGGTGTTGTGAATATCTGATCACTACTTCGCATCATGTACAACAACAAAATTTAATTATTGTTATCTGTTTACCTTAATATTACTATGTGGTGCTCTATACAACTTTTCAGTTCGTAAAAATTGTTTTCCACATCATATTGATTTTTTATCGTTTCGACACCTAACTGTTCCAAACGATCGCATAATATTTTGCACTGTATTACTACTTCATAGCAGAATCCCACAAACATGCTATCAAAAAATAATATTATCCCTCCTATCAGATTTATATTTATTAATATGGAAATCCAAACAAACGTGAACAATAAATTTTGATTTTTCATACTCCAATAACCAAAAAGCAGCTCTTTTGTAAGTACCGACCCTATACATCCAAAAAAAAGGACAGTTATTGTTAATACAATGTATATCTTTTGTGTTAACACTGCATACTGGGATATCCTTCCAATGCTTTGTTTTGCTTTATCTGAACATTTCTTAGCGTTCCAGAAATAATTGGTACATTTAATAAGATCAATAAATTTTTTCTTATAATATAAACAGAAAATCCATTTTATGAAACCCTTAAAATATAAATTTTTTAAATTAATTTCCATTATTTAAAAAAGCCTTAAGTGAATCCTGCAGTATGTTTTGGATGTGCAGTGTGAGAGAAGTGTGGCACATCGTATAGAACCACATTACCTGCATTAAGCCAGATACGCCAGCACAATTGCTCACATATTCTTCAAAATTATCTTGCATATAAAAAAATTGAACAATTAATAAAATTATATCGAAAAAAACAGTACCCATTATAATATTGACCACCAGTAATAAAATATTTGAATGTTTCTTTTCTGACAAACATCCTATTCTGTTTAAAGTTGACAAAGAAAATGTAAATAATCTTCGTGGATTATTCATTCTTGCAGAGTGCCGATTTTTTATATATACTAAAAATATTAGATATTATTACATCTGAAAGAAAGAATTATTAGTAAACCAATAGAAATTTACCAGACACTGCCAAATGTTGGTAATGTGAAAAAGTTTCCTAAGATCAGCTGGTTAAATATTTTTCAAATTCATTCAGATAATATGTGGAGTGGTAAAACGATGCGTTGCGCTCCAGATAGGTAAAAACATCCACTATGTATTGTCTTTGTTTGGAAAATCAATGCCAGGCTATTATTATTGTCTTTAAAAACTTGACATATCCGACAATGTTTGAAAACAAGTTATTTCCTCCAGAAATTGTTATCATTAATTTCGTAAATCAATAGGAAATAATATGCTGTGAAAAAACGGTCCGCACCGCAATTTAAATAATTAAATTAAAATTTTGAAGTGAATTACAATTTGAAAATTGGTCATATTTACAAGAAAACCATAATTTATCATTCGGAATTCTAAATATAGTGGAATTACACTGCTTTAAATTTTTAATATTGACAAATATTTATTTTTAAAAATTGTTTTAGGAGAAACTACATCAAAATCGTTAGAAAAATAATCATAGAATTATTGTAAAAATTACAATGCAGTCATGAGCGAACACGCAAGCTTTTTCTTCAAGCGAAGATTTCAGAAAGGATTCCACTTCGAGTAACGGGAAGCACCGTTCGTTCATATGAAACAAACGAGAAACACGAAATTTGTAAGACTAGAAAGCTTTGGAGTACGCACTGCTGAAGTCCGTTCATATGAAACAAACGAGTAAAGGGAAGCAAAACTAGAAAACCTTCGAGTACGCACAGCTGAAGTCCGTTCGTATAAAACAAACGAGTAACGGGAAGCAATACTGGAAAACGTTCGAGTACGCAGACTAATGTAGAGTATTTTATTTTTAAATAAAGCCGGGTATCTAGCAAGTTGACAATATAATTGACAATATAATTGGCAATATAATTGGCAATATAATTGACAATATAATTGACAATTAATTTTAATTATTTCAAAACTTCCAATATAATTGCCAAAAAAAAATTAAACAAACGAGTTTTTGTAAATTGTTTTCAAATAATAAAGCAAAACGAATTAGAATACATGATTTTCTATTTAAGAATCAATCGATCGCATTATTTTGTACTAATACATGTAATTGTGTAAATTTTACACAAAAAACATTATATAAAAATTTATTTTTTCCTCAATTTTCGGTTAGAATGAAAGATCAGTCTGAAGAAAATTACCTTTGCCGACCGTTTTTTCATAGCATGCTATTTATATTGATTTACGTAATTAATGATATCAATTTTGTGAAAAAATTACATGTTTTTTACACAAAATACTAGTTTAAACTAACATAGCTGGACATTTCGAGAATTTTATAAATTTATAATAATCTGCGTATTGATTTTCTAAACAAAGGCAATAGCTGATTTTCTTCGTTTCGTGAGCTCGGCGCTCACTTTTACCACTCTTCAACATAGCATAGCAGTGCGTGGTAAATTTTTATCTAATATTTTTAAAAGAATTAAAAAATCGGCATAATTTAAAAATGAATAATTCACAAAGATTATTTAGATTTTCTTTATTAAATTTAAACAGAATAGGATGTTTGTCCGAAAGAAAACATTCAAATATTTTATTATTATTCGTTACTGTTACAATGGCTACTGTATTTTTTGATTTAATTATTATAATCCTGCAATTTTTCTATATGCAAGATAGTCATCTTGAAGAATATGTGAAAAATTGTGCTGGTATAGCGGTCTTAACACAGGTAGGTGCCAAAAAAAAGCAAAGTTTAAATTATTTAATTGAACTGGTGTGTCGTGTGAAGCCCCGAGAAGTTATTATTATTTTTTTTAAGGGTTTGATAAAATGGCTGTTCTGTTTATATTACAAGAATAAATTTATTGATCTTATTAAGTATACTGATTATTTTTGGAATGCACGAGAATGTTCAAATGTTGCAAAACGAAACATTGCGAAGATATCCCAGTATGCGGTATTAACACAAAAGATATACACAGTATTAACAATAACTGTTGTCTTTCTTGGTTGCATCGAGTCAGTACTTACAAAAGAATTTATTATTGGATATTGGACTATGGGAAATAAAAATGTATTATTCACATTTGCTTGGATTTCCATGCTAATAAATTCAAATATGCTAACAATAATAATAGCATCTTGTGATGGCTTGTTTTTGGGATTTTGCTATGAAATAATAATACAATGCAAAATATTATGTGATCGTTTGGAACAGTTAAGCGTCAAAATGATAAAGAATGAAAATAATTTGAAAAACTACTTCAAGGAACTGAAAAGTTGCATTGAGCACCATATAGTAATATTAAGGTAAATAGGCATAGTCCAGTCAAGATAGGATTTCACCAGGAAAAAATTAGCTATTTCATTTTTAACTTAACTTTTTATTTTTCAAATAACTCGGTTATTTTCAACTTTAGAGTGAAAATTATAATAATCAATGATATTGACAATGGGATTCTCCACAACTTTGGTCATCACTATTTTTTCCTTAAGATCGATATTTAAAGAGTTAGACTGCAATTAGAAGTAAAAAACGTTTTTTCCAAATTTTCTCACCCCCCCCCCGTAAATACAAAAAAAGGAAAAATCGGATCCGCAAATTTTTTACAGGTTCACTGATTTTTAGATAATTAACTGAATTAAATCAATTTTCTCATATCTTTTGCCCAACTTTCAGTAATATATATTTTTTTAGATTTCATTCGGAATTGCAGAGCACTTATTCCTTTCAATTAATGCTTCAATTTATGACCACGGTGCCTTATTTGATAATGCAAATGAACTTATCTTTAGAACTGTACGTATAGTTGTCCAAAAAACGTAAAAAGAAAACTAAAACAAAGTTTTAGTTCCAGTTTCACTTCAGCGCTATTTTTATTCACGGACGTCGCATGGACGATATTTCAAATAGCCCTTCATTGCATTCCAGCAAACCATGTAACTGAAGAGGTAGGTAGTTGTCAACAAATTAAGAATTTTTATTTTGGTTTCGCCAGTCCCAATATAAATAATATACCGTTAAACGGGGTGAATAGGGACACTTTACAGTGTAAATGCGTACCTAGGGCTCACAGATTTGGTATTTAAAATTTTTTTGTTTTCGTGCTGTCCCCATTCTCCCTCCAGTGAGGTAAATGGGGACACAGCTTGAAATTAAGTGTCCCCATACAGGTTTTGAGGTTTTGCTGATCTCGGCGGTTTGCACGAGAGCCACCGATGCCTTTTCATAAAAGTGCAAAATCGTAAACTGTCCCCATTCACCTCACCTGTCCCCTTTCACCCCGTTTGACGGTATGTCCAATGATCCGGGGAATCCCTGATTCATCTTTTTGGGTATGGACTCTTATAATTTTTATTTCAAAATAGTTATCGACAATATCGGATGCTGCCTATAATTCGGATTGGTATTCCCAGCATTTTTCTTCTGTACCAAAATCTGTGATGCTAATAGTTCGAAGAGCCCAACGTCGTCAAATTTTTTCGGCGTGTGGTTTGATAGAATTTAATCGACAGGTCTTAGTAAAAGTTAGTATTTGACTAATTTAGGCCCAATTTAAAATGTAATAAATATTTTTATTTTTTTAAGATATTAAGGTTTGGAATATCGACATGTATAGCACTAAAAAATTTTAAGCAGATGGAGAAGTTGTAAATGAAGGAATATAATAATCCGAATCGAACAGATTTTTAAGCAATTCTAATAAAAATATTAAAATTTGGTACCCAATACTTTACAAAAAAA
This sequence comes from Cantharis lateralis, assembly GCA_963170105.1. Lineage (NCBI taxonomy): Eukaryota > Metazoa > Arthropoda > Insecta > Coleoptera > Cantharidae > Cantharis > Cantharis lateralis. Next base: position 4,749,524 of record OY720627.1, read on the forward strand.
TGCACTAAGCACATTTTCAAATCAATATCGCATCAAAATATTATTTTATGTAATCGATATAATAATTAATGTATTGTAAATTAATTTAAAATGGACAAATTATATTAAATATGTTGAAAACCAATTAAGTTTTTTAGCTTTCGAATAAATTTTTATTGTTAATTTATTTATTTTATTAATTTTTAATTAATTTATTTTTAAATATAATTATTTAAGTAGTAATAATTTTGAAAAATTGTAATATGTGGTTTAATAATAAATTAAATTTAGAAATTTGTATTATTTTCAAAAAGTTGTTTTGGAAACTATTTTAGAGAAAACGTTTTTCTCCTACTTGGAAATAAGGATGAGAGGCAATGTTTTCACAAGCAGCGAATTCGGGGAAGGTCCAAAAGATGTCGTCCTGGTATCTGTATATCTCCCAATCGACTCCCAGGATCTGCCACCCACTCAAAAAATGGTTCACCTGGTGAGGTATATGGAGCAACATGAAAGACACCTCATCATTGGTTGCGACTGTAATTCCCACCACAGCGCGTGAGGGAATGGAGATTGCAATAATAGAGGGCAGTCGCTTTTTTAATTTAGAAATTCTTAACTGGGGACATACACCGACCTTCTATGTGTCGCCTAAACATCATTCAGCGATTGACATCACTTTGGCAGCATTAGATATTTCGGCTGGCAAGGGGCCTTTGGACCCATAGGCAAAGAGTCGGTAGGCACAAGCGGATTCTAGAGGACTGCTCGAAACGGCTGATTCTTTTGGGTGTGGATCCTCCTAAATAATTATGTATTTGACAGAAGGTTAGGATTCTGTTGATGCAACAAGAACTGATGGGTCTGACATGGTTTCAAAAGTAATACTGGCTCAGGCGTGGGAATATTCTTCTCTGCAGCGCTAGGCTTCCAAATAGAAATCATGGGTATCCTACACTGTGCTAAAATAGTCCAGGAAAAGGAAATCCGGGGCAAAACAATTCAAATCACTGAATGAAATATCAACACATAATGTCTTATCTCTCAGGTAAAATGATACGAGGGTAACGAGAGGGCTGATGAGTTGACGAGGCTGGGTTTGGGAAACACACTATGTGGTCGCGAGCATTTCATAACGCCGACTGTTAGGACCTTAGATGCCATCATAGCCATTCCACAGTCCAAATTGTCGAGGATGTAACGAAGCAGACGAAACGATGGAACATGTGCTTTGCAATTGCCCACCACTAGCGTCAAAAAGAGGATCCATGTTGGGAGACTTCTGGCCTAATATTTCGTATACGACATTTGAAAAAATGGTTTATCATTTTTGCGCCATTTTTGTTGATGAACAAATTCATAAATACAATGATTTTGTTCATGAATATCATGAATTTTGTACATCAGCGCTAAAATTACGAAATTTTCATCAATTTTTTTTTTAATAATATGTTATTTTGCAGAAACTCTGCGCAAGTACTCATTGTCGGCCACAATGTCTAGAATCTGCACTGAAAGATACAAATTGCCCGACACTGACATTGTATTAGACGTGGGAGATACAATATACGTACCAGTCTACGAATTTCACCAGGATCCCGAATATTATCCAAATCCCGATAAGTTTGACCCGGAAAGGTTTTCACCAGAAAATAAGTCGTTGCGACCCAGTTACACCTTTTTGTCGTTTGGAGATGGACCACGGAATAGTATAGGTCGGTATTTTCTCAAGGGTCATTTAAACTCCGGTTAGGTTAACCGGTGATTAACTTTGCAATATAAATACTGTTTTTAGGTTTCAGGTTAGCCCTATTGGAAATTAAAATATTTCTTGTGACATTTTTAAGTAACTACAATTTTACAATCAATTAGAGATTTAAGTTACCACCAACTCTTGGGAAAAATAGTTTATTGGTCTCTCTGGAAAATCCTCTATATTTAAATATTGAGAAAATTTTATAAATAACCCAAACTAAAGAGCTTTTCGACGCTTTAGGCTACTATAATTTTTTATGTATTATTAAGGGTGCATACGCAGTGATGAGAGCGAAAAAGAAGCTTTTTCTCGATTTTTTGAAAAAACGGTTGAATATATTTATTTAAAAATTGGATCATCTAAAATCAAAAAACGAAAAAGATTCAGTTGGTAGATTACTTTATTTGAAAAAAATTTTATTTTGGAACTTTTAGAGAACTTCAAAGTCAAAAACACGATTTTCGTTGAAAAAATCTACCGGTTTTGTTGTAAAACAGGTTCTAATCATTGAAAAACAAAATCCTTTGTCCACCCCCTAGTAAATCTTATCTAAAAGAAGTGTGTAAATTTGTAGAAAGATCGGTTCATTATTTCTAGAGATATCATGTACGCCGACTTTGAAAATGCTGTTTTGAGATAAACAAGTTGAAAGTTTTGATAAAAAATTCACTTCACAATGCTCTATCTCGTTCAATTTTCTTCCAATCGACTCGAAATTTCGGGAGAATATAGCTGACATGCTGTACTTTAATAAAACATAATTTAAAAAAAATTGATTTATTGAAAATGAAAACTGCGTATGCCCCTTAATATATTTTTTGAACTAGAAAAGTTATAATTTTAATTATAAATAGATTTTTTATTTGTAATATTTTGTAATTAATCAATTTTAATTCTAATTAAAATTTTTTTATTTGTAAATTTGGTAAAATTTGAAAATCTTTTCACAAGTTTACTTTTTAGAAGTCACACAAGGCTGCAGTGCAGTCGACTTCAAACTGGCATGACAGTGTTGTTTCAAAATTTTTCTTTTTTTAAACACCTAACATTTTTTAGCTCAGTTATATTGGTATGTATGTAATTATAGAGTAGAATATTATCAAAAAAAATAATTTTTTTTTAATTTAAAATTTTTTTTTCATGTTTCCGCATACCGATTTTGACCAAAATCTAATGATCTCTAAGTTTCATTGGTAAATTACTAATTACTAAATTTGGTTAAAAAATTCCTGTTACTTTTTGCTATAGAGCAAATACAAAATTTTACCACACACACAGATGTTTTTTGGAAATGATGATTTTCGCCTTCTGGGATCATCAATTTTTTTTACATATTCGAGATCGCCGTGTTCGGAAACTTCAAGATCTGAAAAAAATAAAAAACTTAACAGGAAAATATATGGTGGATGCAATCGGTACGAGCATTTTTGGAATCGAATGCAACACTTTGAAAAACATGAATATGGAAAAAAAAATATTATCTTCATGCTAAGTATGCTGTGCCCTTCGATATTAACTTTCTTCAGAATCCCTTTCAGCAGTGCCGAAACCCAAACGTTTTATTTAAATTTGGTCCAGTCGATTGTGGAGAACAGGGAGAAAAACCAGGTCTTGCGAAATGATTTGATGCATTCCATCATTCAGTTGAGAAATAATATCGACATAAAGGAAGAAAATCATTGTAATTTAGGCAACGTTCCCGAAAGTGAAAAATCTTTGAAGATACAAGAAATTACGGCGCAAACTTGACTATTTTTTGGTGCTGCTTTTGAAACGTCGTCGTCGACGATTTCACTTTGCATTTACGAATTGACTTTGCATGAAGACATTCAGAATAAAGTAAGGAAAGAAATAACTGGTATCTTGGAGAAATATGAAGGAAAAATTGACTATGACGTCATATCGGAAATGACTTATTTGGACAAATGCATATCAGGTAAGAGTTCTTATGTAATATACTATTTTTTCAATGTTTTCTTGTAGAAACTCGAAGGAAGAATGCGCTGGTGGGGATGACAAGTAGAACCTGCACCAAAAGGTACAAATTTCCCGATAGCAACTTTATATTAGATGCGGGAACTAATCTCATGAGATGCTATAATGTCTGATGCGAAGTTGGCATCTCATTGCTGTAAATCGCAATTTCAAGGGTAAATCACCGGAACTATTTTTAAAACTATCGGAATGTGTAGAACTATGCTGAATTCAACGCCTAGATGCTCAAATACTTTAAATCTAATGAGATGCTGTATGTTCTTCGTGAAGTTGGCATCTCATTTTTATAATACGTGATTTTAGAGGTAAATCAATCGAACTATTGTTTAAAACTGTCAGGAACTGTAGAACTATGCTGGATGCAAGCAAATCTGAAGTTTTTTTTTAAGATGCTAATAGTTGATATGCTAGGTTCACAGTGATCTACTAACGGCAATAAAGCTTCGTTTCCCCCGCTAGTTGGCGCTAAGTCGCCCAAGTCGCGGAATTGTAAAATTGACAAAATCAATAAAAACCTTCCCTTTCTCCGAAAATTCATGACAATATAAGTATTTTTCCTAACAAGGTTTCTTTCTATATAAATAAAAGAAAACCTTGATATTAATTTAAAATAATTATAAAAATAAGATTTTTCAACCTTGCTCCCTCTAAAAAAAATTTATTTTTGACTTACAGACTTACAGGTGATCAAAATATCCTTTAAGGATGTCCAGCGGGCTAGTCTGCTGACAATTTCTTCTGCGTGAACCAGACGATGATCAGCTTCCAGTGAGATCATACTTTTTGAATCATCAATGCATTTACAATTTTAAAATAAATTAAATGCTTGCTTTGCAATAATTTTAATTTATTTAATCTCATCATTCAAATGAACAAGATTGCAGTTGTCGACCTATTTGAACTTTTATATTTTGAATGCAATTATTTTATCAATTTTAATTGGAGGCTAATCGTAATATTATGTAATAAACAAAATTTGTACCCTATGCACAGTTTTATTTGTTCAAATTTCCTAGTACACGAAACAATGAACGCTCTCCTTATTTTATTAATCGGGACAGTAATAATCGCGTATTATTACTTTTGGCAATTCGATTATTGGAAGAAAAGAGGAGTGAAAACGTTGAAGCCTAATCTGCTTTTTGGAAATTTAACGGGTGTGGTGTTCAGAAGAATTCCTGTCTATGAGATGTTCAAAGAACTGTATGCAGCTTGTAAAAAACATGGGGATAAATTTATGGGCTTTTACTATTTCAACATGCCGTCTTTGGTAATAACTGATCTGGAATTGATCAAGCAGATCCTGACAAAGGATTTTGAATATTTTACAGACCGTCCGTTTTATCTGAATGAGAAAGATCCACTTACGATTAATATCGTCTCTGCGAAAGGTGATCAATGGAGAAAAATGAGAGAACAATTATCGCCAGCTTTTTCTCCAAGTAAACTGAAGTATGTTTGCCACACCTTACTCCAAGTTGGCGATCAGTTAAAGTCGACTTTGGATGTATTGGCAGAAAATCATGAAGTTGTTAATTTGAAAGATGTTTGTAGTAAATACATGGTCGACACAACCGGTATGAGCATTTTTGGAATCGAATGCAATACATTGAGCAATTTAAATCCGGATTTTAAGAAAGTCGCCGAAAATACTTTTGGAGGTAATTTTATTCAAGATATTAAAATGACTCTGAGTTTGCAGTGTCCAGCAATACTGCAGTTCTTTAAAATACCCTTCAACAGTTTGGAAATCCAAAATTTTTATTTAAATCTGGTCAGATCTACCGTGGAATGTAGAGAGAAGAACAACACTGTTCGGAATGATTTAATGCAGTTAATAATTCAGTTGAGAAATAACATTGACATAGACGCAGAAAATAATTTGAATTTAGGCAACGTTTCGGAAAAGAAATCTTTGAATATCCAAGAAATTACAGCTCAAGCTATAATATTTTTTGGCGCTGCTTATGAAACTTCCGCGTCGGTGATTTCGCTTTGCATGTACGAATTGGCTTCGAATGAGGAAGTTCAGAAGAATTTAAGGGAGGAAATTGTGAGAGTCTTGGCGCAGCATGAAGGAAAACTCAGTTACGACGCCATAATGGCAATGACTTATTTGGACCAATGCATCACAGGTAATTTTATATTTCTTATCTTATTAGTTTTTATAATTAAATTTTTAGAAACTCAACGCAAATACGCAATGGCGTCAACGTTGTCAAGAATCTGCACCAAAAAGTACAAATTGCCCGACACTGATATTGAATTAGATATAGGAACCACAGTGTACGTGCCAGTTTACGAATTTCACCACGATCCAGAATTTTACCCTAATCCTAATAAGTTCGACCCAGAGCGATTTTCAGTTGAAAATAAATCACAGCGATCTAATTTTACATTTCTGACATTTGGACAAGGACCGCGCAATTGTATAGGTTTGTATTTTTTTTTCAACAACCAACAATTTATATAAAATATTTTTAATTATTCCTTTGGCAGCACTCAGTCATAAGACATGAAAAATAATTTTTTTTGTTAATTTAAATGAACGTTAAAAAAGTTATTAAAGTCCTATGACCGGGAGTCGCAATTTAAAAATTAATTTTGAAACAGAAAAACAGGTTTACATAATATAATATAAAAATTTACTTTTTTTAGGACTTCGCCTAAGCGGATTACAAACCAAAATATTTCTGGTGACTTTTTTGAGCAACTACAATTTTACCATTAATTCGAAAGTCAAGTTACCACCAACTCTCTGTAAAAGTAATATGATTATTTCTTTCGAAAATCCGCTTTATTTAAACATCACAAAGATATAAATTTTATAAATAGCTGGGGTTCCCCCCGTGCCAATTTGTCTATCGACTAAATTTATATTTGTCACATTGTGACAATTTAATATAATTAATTCTATAAGATAATAAATATTATGTATATTGATATTCTGTAAATAATATATGCAGATTTCTAATAATCTGGAATTACAAAATTATCTATCATTGCATCGCCAACAGTCATTAACCAATTAGCATATATTCAACATCAGATCTCATATTTTCTGTTAACAATCTATCCAGGCAAAGCATATTGTAAAACAGGTAAATCCAGGGGGTAAATATCCAGAAAAATTTGTGTATACAAGACTCGGAATTCCAAAAATTTCAAAGAATTCCAATGATTTCCAACGAATTCGAAATATTTCCATGGAATTCCAAAGATTTCCAAGGAATTTCAAATATTTTCAATGAATTCCAGGGATTTCTAAGAATTCCAATAAATTCTAGGGATTTCCAAGAATTCCAAAGATTTCTAATGAATTCCAAGAATTCCAAAGATTTCTAATGAATTCAAAGCATTTTCGAGAAATTCTAATGATTTCCGCAAATTTCAATGATTTCCAAGAATTCAAAAGATTTCCAATTTTATATTAGTGACTTTTTAATAGTGATGAGTCCTACATAGGCTGAAAAAAGATAAACATTTCATTAATTACTTTTTTTAAATACCTATATCGTTGGAATTCTTAAAAATACGGAAAAGCAAAAAAAAAGTTGACAAAATCATCGTCGACGTTTCGAACTTATATATTCTTCATCTTCAGATAAGGGGCAAATATCCCAAAACAATCCGTTTACTCATTGTTGGAATTCCCTTGGAAATCTTGAAAATCATTGGAATTCTTTGAAAAACTCTTTGAATTAGAATTCTATTAAGTCTGTATTATTTGGAAATCACTGGAATTCCTTGAAAATCACTGGAAGTTTTTCGGAATTGCTGGAATAACTTGACAATCACTGGACTGTTATTTCTTGGAAATCACTAGAATTTCTTGGAAATCATTAGAATTCCTTGAAAATTACTATAATTCATTGAAAATCACTGGAATTCCTTACTAGTCACTGTAATTCCTGGAAAATCATTGAAATTGTTTGAAATTCCTTTGAAATATTTGGAATTCCGAGTTTACTTGAATTCTTCAGAACTACAAAAAAGTTAGAGAAAAATTATATTTTTATTTAACAAAATTGTCACAAACCATAATCAATTAATAGTTTTGAATTTAAATAAAATATAATTTTTCTCTAACGTGTAAATCTGTAGTCCTGAAGAAGAAGAAAATATAAGTTTGAAATTTCGACGATAAATTAAATTTTTATTTTGACCTGGTCCAAATCCCGAAAAGAATCGTTTCAATTATAGATTAATTAATGGACGATAACCAAATTATGAATAATTACAAAATTAAAGTTTTACCCAATATAATCAATCGAATGTTATTCGACAAATATACAGGTTGGTTACTCACATTTTCCTCTCGTCTCTCTTGCATTGCTAAACCAGTTGCAAGCCAGCCTATCGGTCATTGGCCACAATTTTTTCTCAATTTTAAAAGATAGGGGAGCTTTATACTGATGGATTTCGGTCGCATGTTGGCTGATCTTCATCGTTTGGACCAGGGGGTAAATATCCAGAACAATTTGTGTACACAAGACTCGGAATTCCAAAGATTTTAAAAAATTCCAATGATTTCAAAGAATTACAATGATTTCAAAGAATTACAATGATTTCCAAGAAAGATTTACAATTTATTCCAAGGAATTCTAAAGATTTCCTAGAAATTTTAAGCTTTAAGATTTTTTTAAGATCTTTTATTGATTAGACATCAATCTGAAGGGGTAAATATCCCAAAAAAGTTGTATACACGTGGTTGAAATTCCCTTGGAAGTCTTTGGAATTCTTTGAATAAATTTGTAATTCATGGAAATCCTTGGAAATCTCTTGAATTCGTTGAAAATCACTGGAATTCCTTGGAAATCATTGAAATTCTTTGAAAATCTGTGGAATTCCTTGGAAGTCACTGGAATTCCTTGGAAGTCACTGGAATTCTTGGAAATCCCTAATATTTTTTGGAAATCTTTGTAAATCTGTGGAATTCCTTGGAAGTCACTGAAATTCTTGGATATCACTGGAATTCTTTGGAAATCACTAGAATTCTTGAAAATCCCTAATATTTTTTGGAAATCTTTGGAATTTTTTGAAAATTTCTGGAATTCCTTGTAATTTTTGTAAATCACTGAAATTCTTTGGAAATCACTAGAATTCTTGGAAATCCCTAATATTTTTTGGAAATCTTTGGAAATCTGTGGAATTCCTTGGAAGTCAATGGAATTCCTTGGAAATCATTGGAATACCTTGAAAATCGCTGGAATTGTTAAGAAATCTTTGAAATTTTTTTAGAAACAGGTTGGGCAATAATGATGGTCACAAACAAATATATTTATTGAAATTTGGTCACCCAGTTTGACAAACTTAGTTTATTTGTCAAAATTAATATGTTAAACTTTTTTGTGTTTTCTGTGACTAAATTTCAATAAATATATTTATTTACATATGACCATTATTATAGTCCAACCTGTTTCTAAAGAAATTTCAAAGATTTCCTAACAATTCCAGCGATTTTCAAGGTATTCCAATGATTTCCAAATAATCCCATGGAATTCCAATGATTTCCAAAGAATTTCAATGATTTCCAAGAAATTCCAGTGATTTTAAACAAATTCCAGAAATTTCCAAGGATTTCGATGAATTCCAAATATATTCAAAGAATTCCAAAGATTTTCAAGGGAATTCCAACCACGTGTACACAACTTTTTTGGGATATTTACCCCTTGGGTAAATCCATGAGGAAATCTCTACCGAAAATAATTAATTTAATATAAATTAAATAATTTTAATTTTATTTAAATTTTGTATTTAAGATTCTGTATTTTTGTATTTGGAATTTGATGTTAGAAATTTTGAAAAGGGTACTTATACGCAAGAATATGTGAAACGTTGCCTTTCGATAGCCCTGCTCAGGTGGGGTGGACCTGTTTAAATGGTCTGCGAAGTGTTTTTGAAAATTATAAGAGTTATTGAGTTTAAATATTAAAAAGTGTTTTATTAAATTGAATATGAAACAAATAATTTGGATCTGTGAAAAAAATATAGAAAAGCGTATGGATAAATGGTAATTGAATTTGGTTTATGGAAAATTTAATAATATTTGGGTGCTGGTAAGAAATTTTAACATAAAAATTAAGGATGCGTGTACACTAGGGGTGATGGGTGATTGAAAATCAACATTGCGCCAATATTGGAAATCAACATTGCACGAATATTGAAAAATGTTCGCAAATATCTGGTCTGCGCCTGAAGGCGTATAATTAATTAATAATTAGTAATGTCAATTAAGATCATTTAAATAATTATTTGCTTATAACAAAGACATCGCAACGGATCCTAATGTTTTCTGTTTTTTCAAGTTTTCTGGTAACTTTTCAGTTCTTAAATTTTGGTATTGCTATTGTAACCTCTTGAAGAGGTCGTTCGTCTGCGGTTTGCGATAAGCAATCCGGATAAGCGGATATATTTAACAAAATTGACAGATTTATACTTAATATACTACATAACATCTATAAAAAATTTAACAACTATAACAAATTTGGTAATTTAATATTATGATATTATTAAAATATGTGTCCCACTCGAGATTTAAATTTTTTGAATATTCAAATAAAGCGGATTTTCCAGAGACACAACCATGTTACTTTTACTCAGAGGTGCTGGTATCTTGACTTTAGAATCTATGGTAAAATTATAGTTGCTCAAAAAAGTTACCAGAAATACTTTAATATCTAATAGAGCCAGCTTAGCACCTAAAAATTAAATTCATTTAAGTTCTTAAATATTCAAAAATCCTGAATACTTATTTATGTACCTATACAACTGCGCAGTCCATCTCCGAATGACAAAAACGTATAATTTGATCGCGTTGCTTTATTTTCTGGTGAAAACCTTTCAGGGTCAAACTTATCAGGATTTGGATAATATTCAGGATCGTGGTGAATTTCGTAAACTGGCATATACACAATATTTCCCACGTCCAGCATAATGTCAGTATTGGGCAATTTATATCTTTTGGTGCAGACCCGGCTTAACATCCCCACCAAAGCGTATTTTCGTAGAGTTTCTATAAGTAAACATATTTGTAGCTACACGAATATCAGATTTTATTGGAATTACCTGAAACGCAGTTGTCCAAATAAGTCATTTCCATTATAACATCATAATCAAGTTTTCCGCTAGATTTCTCCAAAATACTGGAAATTTCTCCTCTTAGTTTGCTCTGAACCTTTTCGTTCATAACCAATTCGTAAACGCAGAGCGAAATTGCTGCCGTTGAAGTTTCATATGCACCGCCAAAAAATAGTAAAGCTTGAGCTGTGATTTCTTGGATCTTTAACGATTTTTCGTTATCCTCGACGTTGCCTACCTCAGAGTCATCTACTATTTCCAAGTCAATATTATTTCTCAATTGAATTATCGAATGCATCAGATCATTTCGCACGACGTTGTTCTTTTCCCTATGTTCCACAGTAGATTTCACCAAATCTAAATAAAATTTTTGGATTTCGGAAGAGATGAGAGGAATTCTGAAGAAGTTTAACACCGAAGGGCACGTTAGACTTAGTGTAAATTTAATATTTTGAGCGACACTACCTCCAAAAGTATTTTCGGCAAATTTCTTAAACTCCATATTCAAATTTTGTAAAGTATTGCATTCTATTCCAAAAATGCTCATACCAATCGCATCAACCATGTATTTACCGCACACATCTTTTAAATTAACAACTTCGTAATTTTCAGCTGATTTATCCAAAACCAATTTCAATTGGTTACCAACCTGTAGTAAGGTGGAGCACACATATTTCATCTTGCTTGGCGTGAAAGCTGGCGTTAGTTGTTCTCGCATTTTCTTCCATTCCTGTCCATTTGCAGAAGAAAGATTAATGGTGAGTGGATCATTGTCGTTACGATAAAATTGACGGTCCATAAAATAATTAAAATCTGTTATAATGACCTGCTTTATTAAGTCGGGATCGACTATCACCAAGGTTGGAGTGTTAAAAAAATAGAAACCCATAAATTTATCTCCACTTTTTTTACACTTTTCGTACACTTCCTTAAATATCCTATATGTAGGAATTTTTCTAAAGGCTACACCTGATAAATTTCCAAAAACAAAATTCGATTTCAGGGTTTTTACGCCTCGTTTTTCCCAATAATCGAATGTAAAAAAGTAGAAAAACGCGATTAATACTACGATTGCGCATAATGAAAATTGAAGTGCGTACATAGTTGGTTGATCGAATTTACTTGAACAAATCTAAATTTATTATTTAGGTTTTGTATATTATATACATTGTTATCAAGTAACTATGTGATAGAAATTATCAAATAATTTTTAACATAATAGTGATACAATGATATTGATATCGGCTGATAATAGTTAAAAGAAGTTAAATTTTTTAAAATAAAAAGTATGTCTGATATTAATTTTAAATATTATTATTTCAATATTTTATCTATTTAATTGTTCGATGATGGTTAGCAGCCTCACTAACGAGTTTTTAGGCTTGGATCCCAGAAGTCCACTTGGTTGGACGTAGTCAATCAAAAATTTACAATTTCTGATTTAACAATTTTAAGAATTTCTCACCTTGCAAGTTCTTATCAACATTTAAGTGTAATATTTTTATTATCTACATTTAAAGTATATTTTTATTACCTTGCATTTCTAAATTTAGTTCATTGTTGTTTACATTTTCTAAATTGATTTCACATTGTTTTTGACTAATTATTATTATTTTGAAATATGGCGATCTTTTTAGTTGCATAGAATCAACAAGATTTGGATAAACATTTTAGAATTTTATCGACACAATTATTATCTACCTGGACTGACTAGCGACCTGAATAACGAAATCGCAAGCGCGAAAAGCTCCGTCTCCCTTCCATCACCCCAAAGGATCGAATACCACGTGGCAAACGAAGAGAACGACCGACGGCTTGAAAGCCATCAAGCCCGCTGAAAATGAATTGGTAAGCGAAAATGCTCTACCAACAACAACGGTTACCATGGCAACGGTTGTCATGGAAATCGTATCTCGAAGTTTAATAGAGTTTAAATAAAATATTTTAAATAACATAACAAAAATATTTCCCTTTTTTATAGTAAATTTCATACTTAAATTCTTCCAATTTGGCGATGATCAGTATAAATAAGAAGCGAGAACTTTGGGATTCGACGGCTTGATCGGGTCATAGACTGTTCCCAAAATAATTTTGGGTTAATTTTGTGCGAACTATCCCAAGAGATGGGTGTAGCTGTAGTTTCAAAAATAATTTTAGTATTCAAGCTTTCTTTTAAAATAAAATTATAGTAAAATTGATAAGCCAAATTTGCGTCAATTAAGCTGTTTGTGCTTTCTGTATCTTTCAAAAATTTTACATTACTTTCCGGTATGTAAAATAGGGGTAGTCAGATTCGAAATTATTTAAATGTACTATTTACGGTGGTTGGACGTTGCAGTAAGTGATTTCTTCAAAATGTGTCTTATTTTCAATGTTAATATCGTTTTGTTGACATTGACCTTCGTCTATTTATGTATTATCTTGTTGCAAGAATGCAATCTGAGCGTATTTGTTATTGTTTTTCGTCAGGTTATTAAACTCGTATTGTTCTGCGTTATTTTCATAATTTACAATTTGTGTTCTACCAGATCTATTGAAATTTGGATTAGTATTTTTAAAGGGTCTAGATTGATTTTCAGAATTTTGATTAAAATTGATGATGTTTGCATCTGGTATGGTCAAGTTCTATAATAATTATTGTTTCTTCTAAATTTCTAATGCCTTTAAGTTCGGACGATGCTTGTTCCTCCATTGATGACTTCTATGCAGTTGATGTTCCGCTTGTTTTTTTTCACAAATTCACAATTAATCGCTGATACGAAAATTGCTCCAACGATAAGGTCAAATTAAGGAATCCTACCGACTGCGCCAATTACAATATGCTTAGAAAAAATCGCCTTTTTAAAAATTATAAATAGATATTAAAATCAGCTACAGGAAATTAATTAAAACAAATTCAGTACCCATGTTCCAAATGCAACAAAGGCCTTATGACGATTTTCTTGGGCAACTGTGAAAAAACTTTTTATAATTAATATTTAAATGCTAATATAACAAAATAAAAGCATTTTCTCTTTAGATAACTAAAACCTTGACATGTATATTGATCGCAATTTATTGAAATATAATAATTTTTAAGGCGGTTCATGACCTTTTTATCACGCAATTAATTTAATTTGTAGATAATTATTAATAAACTTTGTAATGAAACATACTCGTACATTTGTGCTGCCTGCATAATAAATCTGCAGTTCTAAAACTTTTAAATGCTTTTCGAAAAGAATTTAGGAGTATTAGATAGAAATAGTAATATTAGATAGAATTTCAGTGTTTTTATTGAAATTTTAAATCAAGAAATGTTTAATTATTTACTCTTTTTCGAGACAAAATGTAAATAGATTTATGTGATTTTAAGAAAAGTTGAGTTGCTTTAAATTTACTGAAATATACTAAAACTACTTAAAAAATTATTGAATACAAAGCAATAATTATGAGTTTGTTAAAATAGTAATTTTCTTCTTCAGATTTCCAAAAAGGAGGGGTACACTTACCCATTTATTTTTACTTACCATTTTCTGTTTCATCCGATGCAATGAAGAAAAACTCTATTTTAGAACGTAATTTCCCAGTTCGCTTGAAATTACGCTTGAAATTATTTATCAGTTTTTTAATTGCTTGTTATAATTCGGAAAAACAATTTATTATATGATAATAATTTACTTACAGTTCAAACAAAATCAACTTGTACTTGCTAAAGATCTGACGAACAATGTCCACGCTTATTTTTTTATTATTCGCAATCACTACAATCGCGTTTTATTATTTTTCAACATTAAATCGTTATTGGAAAACCAGAGGGGTGAAAACCTCAAGTTCGAATTCACTTTTTGGAAATTTATCAAATGTAATACTTGGAAAAATTCCAGTTTATAGGATATTTAAGGAAGTGTATACAACATGTAAGAAGAGTGGAGATAAATTTATGGGCTTCTACTTCCTTAACGCACCGAGACTGGTGATAGTCGATCCAGACTTAATAAAGCAGGTTATTATAACAGATTTTAGTTATTTTATGGACCGTCACTTCTATCGTAACGATAAATATCCACTTAGCATTAATATCTCTTCTGCGAAAGGACAAGAATGGAAAACAATGAGAGACCAACTAACGCCCCAAGCAACATTTCGACCTGGTAAATGCCTGACAATTGCCTGTCAGTGAAGACTCAGCCAGGACCTGCTCCTGTGTCAGGGCTGAGGCAAGTCTGCCACAGGTGCTGTCTGAGGAAAATGGCGCATGAATTTACCTGTGGTAGGCCTGTGACAAGCTTGGTTGAAAGCAAGCAGGTGCTGGCGCAAACCTGTCCTAAACCCTTTGCAAGCCAGGTAATTGCTTGAGGCAACCCTGGGGCAGGTAGAAAAGCCTGCAACGGTTTTGATAACCACGTGTCAAAAAATTATATTGAATAAAAAAATAATTATTGATTAATGAATTTTAATAATTTTTAAATTTATTGTAAATAAATTTCATTGAATGAAAAAATTTAATTTCTATAATTTTTAACCTTTTTCATTTTTAAATTTATTTTTCTGTTTCATTTTTAGAATTATATTTTATTAATTAATTATTATTAAATTCTTTGTTATGTTACAATTCTCACAATATTTTACGATTTTCTTACTATTATGGAATCTGAAAATATAATTTTTTTTTAAATCTTACCTTCACTGGGGATCGAACCCGAACCTATTTTTCGTAGATTAGGAATAACTTGTACATTGACCACTGAGCCATCACGTTTGGTTGTAATACTTTAATTATTGGTGATTGATATCGTCGAAGTCGTTGAAGACACTGCGTATCACACGTTTATGAATTTTACAGGAAAATCCAATAACATATTTAAAAAATTGAGTGATAAAAAAAAATTTTTAATTTATTTTATTAACATAATATTAGTGTTATAAAATTATATTTTTTCTTACTTTTGAATTAATTTACCAATTGAGAACACTTGATCCGTTTCCACTACATTAATATTTCATATTTGGATATTTTTTATTTATAGTTATTAAATTTTATTTTTATTAATTTTTAAAAATATATAGTAAAATACATAGTAGTATTAAAAAATTGAAATGGTTGGATGGAAATATAACAGACATCAGGATGCCCGTAGCCAGGGGGAGGGGGCTCTTGGGGGCAAGTTCAGGAAAAATGTTCAGGAAAAAAAATTTTAAACGTGAAAATTTTGAATTTTGAAAATGAAATAGATATTCTATTTTAAAATTGGGAAGAGTTTTTTTTCCAAATATATTTGCCGTACTTTATTTAAGTCGGCTTATAGGTCAACCCTATTTATCCTTTTTTATTTATATAATTTTTTATATAATTTTATATAATTTAATACAAAAACCATGAACTGTAAACAAAATAGCTGTTCTGCTGTTAAGATTAATATTACCAGTGACTACAGCAACTGCCGAGAGAAAAAATTCTAAATTACATCGAATAACAACTCATTAGAAATATTCTACAAGTGAAAGAAGTTGAAACGGTCTAGCGCTCATGAATATTCATAGGGATCAGTGTCGAACTAAAGGGGGGGCACCGCCCCGGGCCCTGAAACAGAAGTGTTACCTCCATAACCACAATATAACTTATTTATATTTCTAGATTGGTATCACCACCTTTATCACCACTATACATGGTGTGGGAACATAAAATAATTTAAATTCAAATAAATACTTTAAATATTATAAAATTATAATAAATATTAACAGATTAATGAAATTTAAAAAAAGGGGGGGGGGTACAAAAACGTGAAGTTTTTAATAAAAATTTGTAAAAATATAGTAAAATTATTAGAGAATCTTTCCTGATAATGCGATATAAAGCTATTTTAATCTTCGACGTGATAAATTCTCTATTAACTTACTATTAATATTTCTGCAAATTTTTCTTAAAAACAAATTTTGCCCCCCCCCCCCGCTGTTCTTTGATTTCTAACGTATTTTTCAAATATTTCTGGTTCTACCCTGTTACAAAGTAATATTAATATTATACCTGTTATTGAAATTTCAGATTTAATTCTAATACTATAATAATTATTTCTCGATCATCTCTGACAAAAAATAACTTTAAAATATGTTATTTACAAATTACTTAAATTTTTTTCTTAATTACTCATTGTAAAATTTGAAAAACTGTCAATTTTAAATTAAAAATGCGATTCAATTGAATCATTTTCGTCAAAAAAAATTAAATAAACAATTCTAAATTGAATTGTAAATACTATTTTAGTGCTCAATTTTGCAAATTTAGCGCAGTTATAAAATTTACCTACTGCATGTACACGTGCCCAATTTGGTCACGTGTTTTGACAATTTTTGATAAGCTGCAACTTACGAGCCAGGGCAAGCGCAGGCTAAACGCAGCAATAAGTGCAGGCAATTCTCAGGTACGGCAGAATTGCCTGCATTTTGACTTGAGCCAGGCCAAGCGCAAGCTAAAGGCAGCAATAAACGCAGGTAATTCTCAGGTACGGTAAAATAACCTGCATTTGCATTGTGCCAGGCCAAGCGCAGGGTATTCCCAGGTATAGCTAAATAACCTGTCAATTATTATTTATTTGGTGTCAGCCAGGCCTGCCACAGGGCTGCCAGGTACATTTTGATTTTGCAGGTAATTACCAGGATTGAAATGTTACTTGGGGCCAGCTTTCACCCCAAGTAAGATGAAATATGTGTGCTCCACCTTACTACAGGTTGGTGACCAATTAAAATTGGTTTTGGATAAATCAGCAGAAAATTGCGAAGTTGTTAATTTAAAAGATGTGTGCGGTAAATACATGGTTGATACAATCGGTACCAGCATTTTTGGATTCGAATGCAACACTTTGCAAAATTTAAATACAGAATTTCAAAAGTTCGCTGAAAATACCTTTGGAGGAAGTTTCACTCAACATATTAAATTTATGTTGGGTTTAATGTACCCGTCCATATTAAATTTCCTAGGCGTTTCTTTTGTCAGTCGGAAAATCCAAAATTTTTGTGTAAATTTAGTCAAGTCTACTGTGGAATATAGGGAAAAGAACAACGTCGTTCGGCATGATTTAATGCACACAATAATTCAATTGCGAAATAACATGGACATAGACACAGATAATAATTTTAATTTGGGCAACGTTTCGGAAAAAGAAAAATCAATCAAGCTCCAAGAAATTACTGCGCAAGTTATATTATTTTTTGGCGCTGCATATGAAACATCTACGTCAACAGTTTCACTTTGCGTTTACGAACTGGCTTTAAATGAAGACGTTCAGAACAAACTAAGAGAAGAAATTAGGTGTATTTTGGAGACGTACGAAGGAAAAATTGATTATGATGTTATAAATGAAATGACTTATTTGGACAAATGCGTCTTAGGTAACTGGTTTCAAATTTATTATTGTAAGTAGTATTTATTGTAATATGTTTACTTGTAGAAACTCTACGCAAGTACGCGTTGGTAGGATTATTTAGCCGCGTATGCACCAAAGAGTACAAATTGCCCAATACTGACATTGTATTAGATGTGGGTACAACTTTATACGTACCAATTTACGAAATCCACCACGATCCAGAATATTACCCAAATCCTGATAAATTCGACCCCGAGAGGTTTTCACCAGAAATTAAAGAACAGCGACCAAATTATACGTTTTTGTCATTTGGAGATGGGAGACGCAGCTGTATGGGTACGGAGCATAACATTTTTTTTACATTAATTAATTAATCAATTTTGCAGGTGCTCGACTGGGATTATTACAAGTTAAGATATTTCTGATAACACTTTTGAGTAACTACAATTTTACCATTAATTCGAAAGTCAAGTTACCAGCACCTCTCAGTAAAAGTAACATGATTATATCTCTGAAAAATCCACTTTATTTAAACATAGAGAAAATATAAATAATAAATATAAATATGGGACGATAAACTTTGAAGTATAAATCAAATTTCAAATGTTTTTGAAAAACATTTGAAAAACAAATCACTAATAAGAAACAATACTTATTGTGGACAAATATGGTACTAAATAATTTTGTTTTATTTCCTATACTTTACAGACAGCCAATTTCCACATTTTTAATATTTTCTAATCCAATAATATTATTTTTGCAGATTTACATATATTTATTTCGACGTGTTGGAAAGTATCGGTATTCGTTACTTAGAAATTTATGAATTTTCACTATCACCTAAAAAACAGATTTTTATTAAATTGCAATCAAAATGCAATTGTATGAATATATTAAAATAATAATAATTTCCTTATGAATGCGGATTTCGAAACGGTCCTTTTAACCAGCAACCGCTGGTTAAACCCAGAATTGTCCTCTGTTCCGCTAAGAGTGCTCTCTCAGTTTTCCTGTCGCACTTAATGACCGCTATCTGTGTCCCTCCTAGTGCAGGCTTTAAGAATCGAACCATGACTTGTCCTCCCCCTGCCGCATACTTTTGGAGGTGTTGCTCTATCTCGCTCCGGTCCATTACTGCGTAGACTGGTTATTTTCATCTTAACACATCGCCTGTTCTGGCTCCGATAACGTTTTCACTAAAACCTTTCATGCTTATTCTTATTTGGTTGCATTGTTGGTGGCGAGGTGTCCCTCGCTGGAGACTTTATACCTTCTCCGCTTAGCTGCTTATCCATGACGATTCTTCTTCCATTTAGCACCGCTGTCGAGTACGTCGGCGTCTGGGGAATGCTCGTGTCTATAGTGAAGTGACTGTAGTCGCTTCCGGGATCTCCATATCTTCCTCTATTTCCATTTTAAGAGTCTCATCTTCACGTCGATTTTGGGCAGTCTTTCCAAAATCTCTTCCACATTCCCCGCTGACAGAGGCGGTTGTGTATCTCTCGTAGGTGTTGCCACTATGTCTGCCTGTGTTGCCACAAATATTTTGTTTGGTCTTGCTCTCTGTGCTTCTTATGATGTCTGTGTTGCCACAGATTTAACTTCGTGCTTGCGTGCCTACTCTTCGCTTCCTTCGTTAGGCCTGCCGCGACTTCGACTAAAGCCTTCGACTTGAAACCGTCGTTTCAAAGTAATCGATCATCGTCTGTATATCTTCAACCATGATGCTCAGTGATACGATTTCTGCTATAAAGAGGTTTATAGCCGGAGGGTAGGCTTTATATCATCTGGAGCGCAGAGCAGTCGCTTGTTGACGGTCGGTGGGGGCCCGCTCCATCGCCCAACATACCAACCAATGCTGGGGCTTCGAAACTCCCCTACACCTTAACTTTCGTATCCAAAAGCTTCTCTCTCGCGGGAAGGTTGAAGGGAAGGGGAAGGTCGAGGTAAGGCGACTAAATTTGTTATTCCACCCCTCAATTGAATTGTTGGTTTTCAGAAGATCTCTGAGGCAGGCATAGTGACAATCGAAATCCCAAAATTCATAAGTTTTCGTACCGGATTATTTCTGCTTCGAATCTCGTCGAACCAAGTATTCTCGAAGTAGTCATCAGTGGTTTCAACATTTTTTATGTTGCGAATGTGTTGGCCAAATGATTGTCTGTCAAATGATTTGTCGGACACAAAAGTTCGGCCAAATGACAGCTGTCGATGATAAACAGGTATGTAGCCGAATGTAGAGAGAAGCCCAGAGCTTCTTGGACGGAATTCTTTTATGCAGTACAATTAGTGCAACGTGGGGGCACTGACAAGTGGGGTGTAGCTCTTGTTATATCTTAAAATTTTTTCGGCAGTTCTAATATTTTATTCGCATTCGAATTTCATATGTTTCATTTTTCTAATTTCATATGTACTTAGAGAATTTTAGGAAAATCAAATTTAAATTTCTTTTTTGTCTTTACAATATTTAATGGGAGTAATAACAATCGAATGGCGATGGAATAATGCCGGTATCTGAAGATTGCGGGTTTTGTGCAAAATCAAGATAATTTCTGAATTTTTACCATATTGTTTTTCCCGGAGTGTTGTATGAATGTCGTTGTTATTAAGTACGAGAGTTCCCATTATGACATCGGTGTGCCCATTGAGGTACTTGGTTACAGAATGCATTACCAAATTGGCGACCATTTCGAGCGGACGTTGAAAATAAGGGGTAAGGAAGGTGTTATCGATTGCTAACAAAATATTGTTTCTCTTGGTAACCTCCGCTATTGCTCTGACATCAAAAACCCTCAATAACTCCATCCACAACATCTGGGAAAAAAACCGAAGAAAATTGAAGTTGATCACAAGAACTTGGTTACCTTTGTGTTTGGTGTGATGTGCTCCTCGATACTGAGCGGATCTGAAATATCGATAAACTTCACATCTATGCCCAAAGGTCTGGCCACTTCGGTGAAAATTTTAAATGTCCCTCCATACACGTCAATACTGCAAAGTATACTCTGCCCAGATTTGAACATACTAAGAAGTGCTGTTATCGAAGCCATACCGAAAGCGAAACACAAGCCATGTTTAGCGTTCTCCAATTTGGAAAGACTACTTTCCAAAGTATTTCTGCATGGATTTCCTTTTCGGCTATGTTCGTGTTTCTGAAGAAAAGCAGAGTTAAAGGAATTCTAAAAATATTTAATGACAAAATTAAGATACTTTAATAATTTTCGGTGGATAGCATTGGGTGCAAAACTTTTTTGAGGTTGCAAGAAACTGTCTTTTTGATTTTCCATATTTTATATCTAACAAAAAATTAAAAAATCAAAATTTACCCATAATAAAACTTTTTATCCAAATGTGTTATTACTTTATTTTGCTTGTGTTTTTACCTAATATTTACTATTGATATATTGATAGGTATTGCAGGAACATTCAGTTTTAAACAAACGGTTTTGAAGATAAGATATATATATTATATTATTATTTTCTTTTAAATACACATTGTGTTGACTTGGTGAAAATTAAAATAAACTAACAAAATTAAGGTTTTGTAAAATGAAACTATTAATATTTCCGGTAATTAAGTTTTCCTGTTGGATATTTATAATGTCAAGTTAAAATCTCTGACTAGCGCACCAAAAAATATAAACTATATTAATATTTTTAACTCCGCATTAATCGTCTGTTTAATATTGAACTCAAAGGCGGAACTTCAAAATTTGGGCCACCTCCCAAACAATTTCTGGTACTCCCTTAAAATTGTATTTTTTATAAAAAAAAAAAAGAATTAATATATCTAATACATATTAATATCTCTTCATACCTACTATAAAATTTCACAAAAATAAACAAAAGAAAAACGTTTTAATTAAAATAAATGCTTTAAATAGAACTAAGTCCCGAAGGTTAGAATTTTTTTTTCTCGAAATATTGCTAATTTTGATCGTGTGCCGAAACTACTTTTCCACCCTAGAGCGCAAACGTATTTTATCGCCCTAGGGCTTAAAAATATATTTTTCGACCTAGAGCGAAAAAGTGGCAAACAAACGAAACAAATGTAATTTTGTGAATTTAATTTTTAGTTGTGTAGCTGACTTGTTTATTATTTTCTGATTTTCGGTGAATTGGTTTGGTTTTTCAAAAATATTTACTAGTCAAAAGTTGTAGTCCGTTAAATTTCCAATCCGAAAAGGGACGTCAGATTTTTGTAAAATGTTTCGTTTAAAAGATACAGGGTCTTGAAAAAAAAAACAAAAAAAAGAAATGCTCGATTTTTTCAACACTTTGTTACTTACTTTAATTCATAACTCGAAAGCCGTTGATTTTAGACAATCAAAGCTTTTAATCTAATTTGTAGATTATTTCATGATTTTTAACAAAGCAGTAAAGCATTTTTACTGAAAAATCAATAGTTTCGGCGCTATGGCTATGTGAAGGTGGAAATATAAAAAAATTCTTTAAAGAGGCCTAACTCTCTAGAATTTAAATTTAGAAAAATTATGAAAAGTGTATCCAGGGACAACCTGTATATATTGCAATGTCCCTGATTATAAAATTAATAATTTTATTTTTAAATCAAATCCTCCTTCCGACATCATTCATTTTATATGAGCATGGACTCTTTTGCAGGTTCATTTCATTCCAAAATTCAAATTTTTTTAAGATTTGCTATGAACTATGCAGCAAGCTGAAAGTAATTCAATTAAAAGGCTTGGATAAAGTAATTCAATTACTGAAAAGTAATTGAATTTCTTTAATTGAATTATTTTTGAAATTAACGTAAAGTATTTGGTATTTGAATTACTTCAATAAAGTATTTGAATATTTGGTAATTATGGATTTTAAATCTTTCTTCGGTAATTGAATTACTTTTTTGGTAATTGAATTACTTTTTTGGTAATTGAATTACTTTTTCAGTAATTGAATTACTTTTTCAGTAATTGAATTACTTTTTCGGTAATTGAATTACTTTTTCGGGAATTGAATTACTTTTTCGTTGTTGAATTACTTTTTTGTTAATTGAAATCAAGAACTGATCTAGTTTTAATCCTATTCAACCGTTTTTTGGTACCATTTAAAAAAAATTGTTTTGATTCTTTTTACCATATAACAGCGACATTTTTCGTTGCATCACAAAAACCATTCCCTTTAAATAATATTTTTTAAGCAAACTTTTGCTTAATATTTTTAGCCAAAGAAAAATGTGTTTGCCATTAAAAAATTATTCAAGCAAAGTAATTCTGCTGATACAAAAAATGGTTGAAAGATGGCCGTATTTAGAAGAAGGCTTTAGAAGTTATAAACCCCCTCCCCCCCGAAATTATTTCTCAATGAATCAAGTTCAGGAAATCCGATTGCAATCGTAAAAAAATCAGGAGAGAAAAATGTAATACTAAAAAAACATTAAGCTTTAGCATTACCCCCTATCCCTGAAAATTTAATTTTATTAATAAGTGTAGTTACAGTTCACCACGTCACAAAACATGTTAAATCTGATTACTCACTAAAACTATTAAGTTAAGAATAAAGTAGTGCATCATTGGATCCACTGCTACATGTCTTTTTTATAATGTCATAAAATTTACTTATTGTTTGTAAACAGATTGTAAATACTAATTGAAGATATAAAAAAAAAAAAAAAAAAAAAAAAAAAGTAATTGAATGAATTTGAATAATTGAAATACTTTGGGTAATTGAATTACTTTCACCGAGTGCTTTGTACAGCTCTGCTATGCAGACTCACAGGTCCACTCACCGCAAGCAGGTCTGGTGAAAAAGCCTCGTTTTAAATTTTCTTGCGCACAAGATACCAAAATCATCATACCGCCAACTTAAATATTCAAACATAAATTTAGAAATTTTTAACATACACAGGGCATTTGCAAATTATCAAACATTAAAATAAATAAAAACAATTCTGATTAGGAAAAATCCACGACAATATATATATTTATATTAATGTGCCAGTCAGAGATTATAATTTTACAGAAATAGTTAAATTTTAATTTCTAACAGGAAATATTAATTGTTTTACTTCCCAAAACCTTAATTTTGTTAGTTTATTTTAATTTTCCCTAAGTCAACACTTCATTTACACAATAAGTTGTGCATTTAAAAAACAATAATTATATCAAATTTATCTTATCTCTGAAAGTATTTGCCATTAATTAAGTGTTTGTGCATGTCAGTACTCTTCAGTAAGTAGATAACGTTATAAATTAAATAAAAACGCAGGAAAAATGAAACAATTAGACATATGGTTTTATATTTGGGTAAAAGTTATCCTTTTAGGTAAATTTAATATTTTTAAAATTTTTTGTTAGATATAAAATATGGAAGATCAAAAAGACGGTTTTTTGCCACCTCCAAAAAGTTTTGCTACCAATGCCATCCACACTGCCCAAAATCCAGAACAATGGGACTCGTTGAGTATGGTGCCGCCACTGGTGACTTCGACGACGTTTAAATTATATCCACCGAAAATTATTAAAGTATATTAATTTTGTCATTAAATATTTTTAGAATACCTTTGACTCTGTTTTTCTTCAGAAACACGAATATAGCCGAAAGGGAAATCCATGCCGAAATGCTTTGGAAAGTTGTCTTGCCAAATTGGAGAACGCTAAACATGGCTTGTGTTTCGCTTCAGGTATGGGTTCGATAACAGCACTTCTTAGTATGTTCAAATCTGGGCAGAGTATAATTTGCAGTATTGACGTGTATGGAGGGACATTTAAAATTTTCACCGAAGTGGCCAGACCTTTGGGCATCGATGTGAAGTTTATCGATATATCAGATCCGCTCAGTATCGAGGAGCACATCACACCACACACAAAGGTAACCAAGTTCTTGTGATCAACTTCCATTTTATTCGGTTTTTTCCCCAGATGTTATGGATGGAGTCGACTACAAATCCGTTATTGAAAGTTTTTGATGTCAGAGCAATAGCGGAGGTTACCAGGAGAAACAATATTTTGTTAGCAATCGACAACACCTTCCTTACCCCTTATTTTCAACGTCCGCTCGAAATGGGCGCCGATTTGGTAATGCACTCTGTAACCAAGTACCTCAACGGCCACACCGATGTTATAATGGGAACGCTCTTACTTAATGACGACGACATTCATACAACACTTCGGGAAAAACAATATGGTAAAAATTCAGAAATGTTCTTGATTTTGCACAAAACCCAAAATTTTCAGATACCGGCATTATTCCATCGCCATTCGATTGTTATCAAGTGCTTCGTGGTTTAAAAACTTTAGAAATCAGGATGCAAAGACATGGAAAGAGCGCAGTAGCAGTAGCTGAATTTTTAGAAAGACATCCAAAAATCGAAAAAGTTATGCATCCAGGTAAAAATATTTTTGAGATTTATTAGGCAATCAGGGTTTTAAATCTTAGGCTTGCCATCACATCCTCAGCACGAGCTGTTTAAGACACAAACATCTGGTCACAGTGGAATATTTTCTTGTTATCTAAAAGGAGGTTGGAATGAAACCGAAAAATTTTTGAGTAATCTAAATGTATTCACCTTTGCTCCCAGTTTTGGTGGTACCGAGAGCTTGGTTGCGTTTCCGTAAGTTTTTTTTAATTTAATTCTAGTTGAGTTTAAGTTGTTATTTTTAGCACACTTATGTCCCATGAAAAGATGCCGAAAGAACGAAAGGATGCTTTAAAAATAACGGAAAATTTAGTACGATTGGCAGTGGGCTTGGAAAATGTTGATGACTTAATCGAAGATCTTTCTAAAGCCTTATCAAGTATATGAAACTCTTTGCTTTCAACACACACAATTATGCAGTGGAATTTTCAAATACTGAATTCTGATTGGACAATAGAATTTTAAGTCAAATTTTTGACCAATCCAGTATCACCAGTTTATCAGAAGAAATATCAATTATGTTCAGAAATTCAAATCAAAATAAGGAATTAAATCACAATTTTCCGAATTAAACTTGCCTTAAAATAATTTTGAGACGCCACTGCTACAGTGCTGTCATTGGACAATTCAGCATTTTAATTTTAATCATGTTTTTTATTATCATTTTTTCTTTTTTGTATCTAACCTACAAATTTTGAAAGTTTCATGTTAGTTGAAGTTGTAAATAATAAATAGTATTAAGTATTAACGCTGAATATTTAATTTTTGCTGAACAATTCAGGTAAGTAACAACAAACTTTCACTTTACATTATCATCTAGTTAGTTGGTAATTTCAAATACAAAATTTCAGGATTGCTTTGGAATTTTTTATTTTGTTTTGTATTAAAATAACATGTTAATATGTAAATGTGTTTTTAGTGTTTCCATTTAATTTACAACTCGAATTTTTATAAGTTTGATTTTGGGTAATGCACCGACCGTCTGTAGTTTTACGTTGTAAATTAGATGTGGAAGTTTTAATAATATTAAAAATCGTTTAAGGTATGTAGATCTGTCATAAGTCTGTTTTTATGATAACTTCACTCCTGGTGTTACAAGCAACTTTTTTCAGTGAAGTTTTAATTTTAAATTACATATTCTTTTCGTTCAAGATTAAACCGATTACTAACAATCTGGGTTATGACATTCTTCTTAAATGTAACGAAGATTTTTTGTGTGCAAAGCAGGACGAATGTGTTAGTTCTGTTAGTTGACGCAAGGGCAATAGTTATCTTTATCGGCCTATCTGTTTTCCCGAAAAACAAAATCTGGCATGAGTGGTTAAATTTGATATCGTAACATGTTTATATTAATTTCATATGATACCTCAAAACAGAAATGTCAGCTGTATCAATAGAGCATTTTTGCAATAAGGTCATAATTTATCGTAACATATACGTAACGAAACATTAAGATCTAAGTTTAACAAAATTATAAGATGTTTTGATAGTAAAAATATATAAACATTCTTTTTTACTATAGTATCCTGGAGTCCTAGACCACCAACACACTTGGCCCATCGCTTTTCAAATATTTCGATACTCGTTTGGTAGAAGACGTTATCCTGATCACAAACCACTCAATTAATAATCGTCTTCGTCGTTGGAAAATCTAGTTTGTTGGAAATGTTCTTCTAGTTTTGCCAAGATCTAAAATCTTCTTCAATTCAATATTTCAATATACCACCCTGATAAGGGCTTGCTCGATGATTGAGAAGCAGCTTCCTTGGCAAAGCATCTCGATGGTTTGCAATTGTCTTTCGATGAAAGACGGTCAGAATTTCTTACTCCATCCGGGATCAAACCGGGCTTCTCGGCTTAGCAGTCTTCAGGCAATATATCATGCTTCATCTTAAAATACCGCATAATAATTTTCTATTCAACATTATCGTTGTTTGAATTCAGCATCGTTGATTGTCATTATATATTTCACTCACGATAATTAAAATATTTCAATTGAATGCAGATCTTCATTGTCTGATGTGAATACAACAGATTTAATCTGCTGCAGAAACTTACTAAAAAGTAAAAATCTCAATGCTTTGCTGGTACTTTTGTATCCTAAAGTACAGGGACTTTAACTACCACGTGGATTTGCTATTCCCGGCTCTTTCTCCGGTATTCTTTTTCTGAGCATTTCACGATTACTCCCTCGATACCATGATACCTACAACATTCTTCTGTATAGATATCCTCAGTAGATAATATAAATGTTTAGGTCTCATCTTCTTTGGTCAACCAACTCGCTCTTAGTTACCCTTTTCTGATCCTCGGATAGGCAGGTTTCCTATTACTGGATAAAATCCTGTCACAAACTTTGCTTCACCTCTAAGGTCAGGCTGCTATTTAACATGGGATTAGACTCTTCCCACCTAACTGTTGAAGTGCTAGTTAATAGCATTCGATTATTAGTCCGAGAGCCAGCATGCATGCGGACTAACTATTTAATTAATGTGTTTAGGTTAGGGAATAAGGTTAAATTATTTTCAATTGGTTTTTGAAAATTAACAACTACTATAGCTTTCTAAAAAGAATCAAAATTAAGGATGTTATATTTTACGCCTATTGAAATATATTCCACTAATAACACTTAAAAAAAAGAGACGGTCATTAACTTACTAAGTTAGCCGAACAACTGCTGACTCGAAGGTACCCCTAATCTGGAGAGTCTAAAACTGGGTTGATGATTGCCACCATCAATTAAAACCAAGGTTACAGGCATTTCCCAATGAGGTTTCAGCAGCCGTAAGGTCTAAGTGCTAATACATTTTTCTGTAAAATATAGGGCTATCCTGTTCAGCAATAAATAGGAGGCTAAGTAGAAAGAAGGGAATAAAACCTTTCGATGACCCGGAAGCTAAAAGGTTACATTCAGTCAGTGTATCTGGACAACCTGACTATAATAATAATAATTGTGTTTTTCTGTAAGGTTCAATTTTCTTTCCAACAGTTTCATACTTGAGTCTTCTTTTTCGACTAGACAGAGAAACTTCTGCAGTATCTGATTCATCTCTGATATCCTTAATTTCATGTATTTTTCATCGCTCTTGGCAGCAAATTTTCTGTTTCTAAACAGTACTATAAATAATGCAGTGACCAAGTTGATTTAAAATATTAATATTTTGTTGCTGTCACTCAAGCTTTTACAGAAACATTTCCATGATTAACATTGTAAATTAAATCGTCTGCAATGGCTTCCATTTTCGTAGATATAGTTTTGTTAGTTATCGTCGGAGAGATTTCTCTTTTCCACGTTGAAAATTACTTTTCGGAAACGGTAGGCAACCCTTTGTAACTCTATATCTTCTGAACAGTTGTTGGCCAACAATGCGACTGCTGATTTGGAAGCTCCAGTCAATCCTTTTCTTCTTGGTGTATTGACATAATTTTGTACAAACCACGTAACCATTCCACCGAATAAATTTGACACCGAGCTGGCTTACCGGTCTCAAGTTAACGCTACCACTTACAAGTGACTTTCACTCTGAATGATGAAAAATGAACCTGTGGCCTAGACCAAGGCTAGAATTTAAAAATTGCTTTTACCAGATGTGTCATCCTCAGTGAATCGTTGATTTTCTCCTATGGATGGTTATGGTCCTAATAAATGCGTCGAGTGCAAAGCCGAGATATCCGGTTGATTTCTGGTCAGCGTGAATATTTTATTCTGACCGTTTTCCCTCTGTGGACAATTGTAAAATAATTTACGAAGAAAACCTTTGCAAAGAAACAGACAAGAAAGTAGAATGCTTTCTCTGTCATTTAAGTGTATACACTTTTACTTTTTCTCTTCATTTTCTTGTCTTCTACGATTCATCATATATTTTTGCTCTTTTCAATAACTTTTTGCTAAGGGTTTTCTTCCTCCAGTCTCTAATTTTGATACTTTATTCTGAGCCCTACTCTTGCTCGTTCTAAATCTGGTTTTCGTTCCACCACTTTTCTTATCGCTCTCTTTTGTTCTTTTTTTCTAATCTACTCTCTTAATCTGATCTCCGTATCAGTAGCTTCCTTCATAATATCTTCTGTTTCATTGGATCTTCATCATTTGGATTATTGTCTTGATGAAATACAAAGTTTCTTCTAAAAAGTACTGTTGTTTAAATTCTTTTTAAAATTGCAATATACACATATTGATCTGTATATCTTCAATAATATATTAATTTATACACCGAGGGATGCAGTCCTATGGTGTATCCACTATTTTTCTCTTATTTGAGTTGCGGAGTCAAATAAAGCACTTTAATGCCTCAAAACAGAGGTTCTCTAAATTTCAAAATAGTGTAATAGTATACCAAGACACTAAAGAAGTCACTTTGGTCATTAGGTAATAATATAATATAATATTGCAATTTAATTAGGGTGAGATTTTAAAATAATCATATCTCAGTTCCAAGTTATATACAACTTGAATCTTTGATTCAAATCAATAAAACTCAATAATCAATTTTATCCAAATAAGGATGCTGAAAATCGGACAATAGTCCGTAGCTTGGTTGCCGACCAACCTCCTAGTTTAGTCCGCCAGTTCCCTCTACAGGCGATATTAAATAATTCACAAATTAACCAAAATAAAATAAAGACACAACAATATACTATACCTCACGCTTTTGAAGAAAGTTTTGGAAAGTCGCATAAGTGTCTTACTCTGGATCTCCCTGTTTTGATTTGCTCTGTGTTTCTAAACACCAACAGAATAATTTTAAAATTTCTTTTCAGCACAATGGAACAAAATCATCGTTGGCTTTTATTAAATAAACAATCGCAAAATAAAATTTATGTATTTAAGTCGCGAATGAACGTCGGCCGATGTGCCGCTGCCGATATAATTTGCTACAGTGATAAAATTTCACGAAATCAAGCATATATTACTGTAGATGCAGACGGTGATTTATACGTTCACGATAACAAGGTGAGTTGTTTCTTATGTAGACGATTCACGTTTAACTTTTTTTTTGGTAAATCAAAAAATTATAGAGCGTAAATGGAACTTTTATAAATGGTCAAGCGATCGAAGCTAACAAATTACATAAATTGAGAATGTCAGACGAAGTTGGTTTTGGTTTGCACAGTGGAGTGTCTGTTGACGAAGGACGAAAATATATATTTGACGTTATTGACCTTCAGCCAAAAGAGACTGTAACAACAATACATAACACAGAAGCAAGTACGACAAAGAACGACCAAATACTTAATCCCGTTGTTCTCTTAACGGACATTAAATTGGAACCTCCTGATAGATCAAATAATATACAAAATTCGACTGCTCAAAGTCACAAGGGATACACCATCGAAGATTCCGTTATAGTCGTCGACGGTAGTGACGATAGCGATGACGATTTAGGACCTTGCTCGCAGTTATTAAACAAAAGAAACACAATTAACTCACAAAATGAACCCGGAATCGGTGACAGTATATTTTTTGAAGTTAAACAGGAGTTGCAAGACATGGAACATGGCGCGGAATATGGTATTGTTTATGTCGACGATGAACTTGCTCATGATCCTGTTAGCAGTAACGATTTGCTTGCTTTGTTTGAAGATAGTATGAGAAACGAAAATCACAAGAAAACCATGGTGTCGCATGAAAATCTAACGAAAACGATAAACCACGTTACTCCCAACGAAAAAGAGGTAATAAAAGAAGGCGAAACCAGTTCTCCTACAAAGAAGTACGTAATACCTCCCATCATACCTCCTCACTTTGAAATACCAAAATCGCGCAAAAGAAGAAGCACGACCGAAATTTCGCCTGTCAAAAGTAAACGTAGCAAGAGCACCGACGTTGCTGTGAAGCCTAGTACAAAACCGAAAAGTATAGCTGAAAATCCTGAACTTAGAGATAAACTAAAAGCCGTTGCAATGAGAGAAAAGGCGAAACAACAAAAGCTAGAAAAACAAAAAGGTTCCTCCGCTCCGGCTAAAATTAAAGTTTCTGAAAGTCGTGGTAATTTTTTGACAAAACCCCTGGAAGTTAAATCAAATTTGACAAAAAAACCAACTGTAGAAAAACTGACAACTGAATTACCTGCTAGGGTTCCTATTACGTTGACAAAATTGCCGTCTACTAGTACGGCGTCAAGCAGTAACTGCAAAAATAAGAACAAACCTATTGCAATATCACTAGGAAATTTTAAATTATCGAAGACCCATGAAAACCTGCAAGATATTTTACTGCAATTTTTAAATTGGAATCCTCAATGGTTAAACGAAAGGAAATTTAATGATACTTTGCCCCCAATCAACCAGAAGCCATTGGTGCAATTACTTAATAGTTTTAAGAGTTACGCGGAGTATTACAGCATTGTTCTACCTCATTGGATAATGGAACTCTGGTACTTTTTTTGTAAGGAATATGATTTATCTCCAGAGCGGTAAGTTTGAATTCATTGGAAAGATTTTTTGATGGTTATAAAAAAATTTCAGCTTCAAGAAGTCTTTCAAAGGTCAGCTGGAGAAATGTACAAATAACGGTAAATTTATCGAATTGAAATGTTTTGGTAAGTTGTTTGCTTCGCTTAACGCTTTGTTTTTTGATTAATTTTTTGTTAAGCCTTCATTTCGAAACAAGATAGTGATCAGGGTAATCATGTAAAGGAAGAGGATGTGGGTTTGCTGGACGTCATTTTTGAAAACAACGAAAAACATAGGGGAGTGTATTTTGGGTGTGTTAGCAGCATGAAGAAAACTTTTCTTCGAAATAATTCTGCAATTCACCACGATGGTAAGTAATTATGTGTCGTCACAGTTAGCAATGAAAATTGTCGATCATTGGCCTAGTAGTTCGCGCGATCTACTGCTAACGCGAAGGTACCAGTGTTTATTCTAGAGAGAAACCAACATTTTTGGTGGATTCCAATCACCACCTTTATTTTCGTTGCTAACTTCAATAACATTAAATTTCTTATCGTAGTTAACATTTCCGATATTTTAGTAACATTACTGGAAGGAAAGGTGCCGCATGCGGTAATTGACTTCAACGTTTTAATGAAAACAAGTCGGGATATCAAGTGTTTTAAAAAAACATTAGACATGCATGTATTCACAAATATGGTATCTACTTGGAGGATATTCAACTCGATTAAACACTTGAAATATTCACCTCTTTGCGACCACATTCTCAAACCTAATGTACAAAATTATCTAAAACTATTGAACAGAATAAACATAAATACTCTCAACTTAGACGTAACTTTTAATAATATATTTTTATTGACAAATTTTCACTGAAATTTTTGTAGGAAAAATTAAACTACAGTCAGAAATATGCCGTTGCGGAGGCAACAAGATTATGCTTGGGAAACGTACCCGGAATTTTTCTCATCCAGGGCCCCCCAGGAACTGGAAAGTCAACAGTGATAGTAAACATAGTCAAACAAATTTTGCTTGCAAATAACCAAAATGCAAGTGATCAGTGTATTTTGCTAGTCGCACCTACAAATACAGCAATTGACGAATTGCTTGTAAAATTAATCAACGTAAAGCTTAAAGCTACAGGTAACTTTATATCAATACTTCTTTCAATTTTGTCCAAATGTATTAGCCTTAGTTAAAACTTTATTTTGCAGCCGAGAACAGAAAAAAATTGAAAATCGTTCGATTTGGACCCCATTCCTCCATTGGGGCCGCTGTAAAAACTTACTCTCTCAACGAATTGACAAAAACTAACCTCATACAGAATTGTTCACAAAAATTTGCCGATAACTCCGAATTCATTAAAATACAAAATACAATTACCACTTTGAGGTCACAGCTTGGTCAAAATCCTCAGATTGAAGTTGAATTAAATGCGGCGAAAGCGTTATTGGAAAACAAATGTAAAGAGCTTTATGGTAGGTCCTACATGTCTGAATTGAATTCGGTGGAACGGTGGGTTTTAGGTGGTGCTAAAATTATTTGCACCACTTTATCCAGTTGCGTAGGAACGCGAATGGTAGAAGTTTTTTCTAAGTAAGGAATTTGGAAGATATTTTTATATTTTAACCTGTTTTCAATTTTTAGTTCAACTAAAATCAGCTGTTGCATAGTGGACGAAGCTACGTTTAGTAAAGAACAAGAGACTTTTATACCATTAACGTTGGGAATATCAAAGTTGGTTCTTGTCGGAGACCCAAAACAACTACCTGGTGTAACGTTTTCAAAGGTTAAAATTTAGTTTATTCAAAAAAATAGGACTCAATTTGATATTTTAGGAAGCCAAAGAATTGGGACATGGTAATTCCTTATTTGCAAGGCTTATGGCAAATTTCACTGGAGCACCCAAAAATCCAATACGGATGTTGAATGTGCAGTACCGGATGCATCCTGAAATTTGCAATTTTCCAAACAAGACTTTTTACAATGGTTTACTCAAGACTGATCCGAATGTGCTAAAGAGAAAGAACCCAATCAATGCATTTCTTTGTCCTTATTTGGTGTTTCAAATGGAAAACAATTTGAAAAATATTAACCACCAACAGGAGTATCAAAATGATAGCGAAACTAATTTTATCTTGACATTGGTTCAAGCCATTGTTGGCATTTTACCTAAATCGCATAAAATTAATATCGGGATAATAACACCGTACAATGTGCAGAAAGATCGCATCCTGCGAATACTTCAGGACAACAATAAGTAAGTATTATAATTTTCCATTAAGAACAGTTAGATTTTCAAATTAAATTTTTATATTAAAAAAAGAGTAACTGTGCGAATCATCAAACTCTGCGAACCCGAATACTGCACCATGTCTAGCATGAGATTCTTATCGAAATTGTGATTTTCAATAATTTTTTTTTATTGTTTTCAGTGTTGCAACAAACGTTAGCATATCTGTGAATACTGTGGATAGTTTTCAAGGTCAAGAACAGGACATAATTATTTTATCTAGCGTAAGAATATTTTCGAACAACTTTTTGGCTGATAATCAGCGCTTGAATGTTTCCCTTACAAGAGCTAAGTATGCTCTTTACGTTATTGGAAGTGAAAACTTATTTAAAGTGAGTATTTTGTTAAATTTTGTAATTGTGGGTTTAAGGTGAAGTTAGATCATAAGTTTGTGTGTGTGGCTAAAAAACAACTAGACAGTGGATTTTGTGTTTTCAGACTTGCGAAATTTTTGGAAAACTTCAGCGGAATTCCAGATGCAGAAATCTTTTAAGGTACATCCCTTTAACAATTACTGTACCTTGTTTGACAAAATTGATTAGACAAAATAGAGATAAGTAACATATAGTGCCCCTACCACCGGGTAGTGATTATTTGTACTTTTTTAAGAGTATTTTTCTGTTTTTTTTTATTTTTACTATAATCTCGATTGTAATAATCGAAATTTCGTCGGAAACATTTTTAAGTTTGCCGAGAAAGAAAATCACTTGTTTGATTTGTTGTGTGTTTATTTTTGTTATTAAAGCTCTCAAAGATCTACGTAGTTTATATTTATAAATAAATTTTCTAAGAAATATAGATTTTATAACACAGACAAATTTGTTTCTTCATTTATAATTCAACTTCAAAATATTTTCAGTATTTCAATTTGATTCCAATATACCAAAAGAATTATTTTTCTTGTAGTATATTATTTCATATCGAGGATGGTTAATTGCGTTAGCGATGAGTCATATATTTCTTTGACAAGAAATTCTGATACCATGCAAGAATGAGAAAAACAAGAAACTATTGAAATTAAGATGTTTTTTGTAAAAAAAAACTATTCAAGCAACACAGAACCTATAATTTAATTTCTTTACATCTTTATTACAACTTACTTCTTAAGGTGGTACCCTGTATATTGCAATTCTAATAAATTACTATAACTTACATATTAACAATAAGTGAGTTTGGACAAGTGTGCCAGCAGCTACGATGTAGCTAACACTAACCAATCATAAAACACTTAGCAACTCGGCCATCGTGTTTGTCCAAATATTACAATAATTTTATTTTTAGATTTATTCCAACAACAAACTAATTAAAATTCTAAGCACAAACAGTAAAACTACATTCACAACCTTAAAATTAACGTGTCAAGTTTCCAAAGTAGTTAAAAATAATTTAACTTAAACTAAGAGGGCAGTTCCAACCTTCAAATTATGCCTTAGGCTGTGAATGCAGCTTAATTCAACGTCTAAACTTAACAATTAATCTCAATTTTTATATGTATTCGGCAAACAAAATCCAATAGGTACCATTCAACAAGAAAAACAATAATGGAAAAAATACTCGAGAAAAACGATCAATGTAGATTGCTTGATTTCTACTCTTTTGAGCCGGTGTTAAAACTGGAGCAGGATTTGGCCCGGCAGTTAACAAGTAAGCGTTCTCTTTGCCTGCTAAGTCAAAAATAGTTTCCATTTTTTTTGGCGGTGTTGGTGGTTTTGGAGCGTCCGAATCTCCCAAAACTATATTGACCAAACAGTATTCCATCAGTGCCATAAACACAAACCTAAAACATGGTTCTTCAGTGAAAAACATTTTAATTTTTAGTGACTTACAAAGTGCAAGTTGACATGAAAGCATCGACAGCTTTTAAGTAAGAGACCGGAGGTAACGCAGCTTGACTTTTAGCATGCTGCGTGGAGAGAGTTAGCAGAGACGTAACTCCTAGGGTGACACGGGCTGGAGCGGCTTCGGGTTTTATCCAAAAGGACACCCACTAAATAAGGGTTAAATAAAAATTGCGGTTAAGTGTTATACTCACGGACATGATCACGATGAGGCATGTTGGAATGTAAGTATGAAAGAGATAGTAACCTAAACGACGTTTCAGTTCGAAAACCACTTCCAAACACGTAAAATTCCCTACAAATTTTTATCAATTATCATCAGGAAGGATGAAAAACTCGACTTACCAGTTGAGTATACTTGGGTGCAATCCTCGGTATAGTTTTTAAGTAACGCCAACTGTGGCAGTTCGATATTTTCGTCAACGACCAATGGAACGTCGGGATCCCATTGAAATATCAAATCGTCAGTTGTGTGTGAAACTAAAAGCAAATTAGAGAAAATTTTCACAAAACTGGAATACTCACGGCTCTCCATTTGCAGTTTGCAGAGTTGCGTATCGTGCGGGTAAATCATAAAGTTCATCGCACAAGAAAGTCGCAGAGTTAGCCTAAAAAACATCTTGTATTTTTTGCATAGTTTTTGGTAAATTAACTTACTTCACCATGTACAAAATGGTTTTGTCCTTGTATAACCACAAATAGTGGTTTGGAATGGTCATGGTTTGGAAAGTAACCGATTTGGCGTTTTTGAAGAACGAATCCGGTCTCCACATGTTTTTGAGCCAATCGACTTCCAAAAGTCTGTACTCGGAAGTCATGTTTTCTGGCAACCTTAACCTGTTATCCTTCCAGGTCTGTGCAAAAAATATGTCGGCGACGTAAGTCTGGAATGATTTCTCGGAATATTAAAAAGTCTAAGTGCAGGGGTTTTAACCGACCATGGATCCTTCGTCTATGCTGTCTAAACCCATTACGGTTACGTGAAAAAATACCGTGGTAGCCTTTCCGTCTTTCTTGGGCGGCCTCATTTTGTCGTATTTTGATTTATCTTCCGGTAAAATATCTTCTATGCTTAAACCAACCCTAAATTTTTTGTTAAAAGTTGCTACCACAGATAATATTTTGTTCTAATTAATATTTAAGAGCATAATTCAGAAAGCGTCAATTGTAATTCAGATTAGGCAATTAAAAAGCAGGAAATTTTGACTGGTTCTGACGCTGAATCTTGAACTCGCCAGAATGGAAGCATATCCTAGAAGAAGGATCCGTTCTTGAAGATAACAATCGCGCCAATATTAATTCAGACCTTTTTCTACGTATAACATGATCAATTGTATGTTCTATTCGAAATACCTAATATCAAAAACATCTGTTTGGCAGTTTTTAAAATAAATATAAAAATTTTTGGATTTTTCAAAATTAAAAAATATTTTTATTTTAATTAAATTAAATATTTTTTGTAGTTTCTTAATTTAAATAATATGAAAAAATCTGCTCGGTCGTTTATTTAAATAAATATAAAATAATTTTTGAGTTTTTCAAAATTAAAAAATATTTTTAATTCGTTCAGCCGTTTTTGAAGGATTACGATAAATCTCGACAAGCACCGGATACCGCATCCTTAAATTTAATTTATAATTGAAGAGCGTATAAATTTTTATTTTGCATTTTGAAAATAACTTGAAATGTGAAAAAAGTCATGTCAAGGTTCAACATAATTAACGACAACTTGTGAACTTGACGAACGAATATTTCAAAGCAAATG
This sequence comes from Cantharis lateralis, assembly GCA_963170105.1. NCBI lineage: Eukaryota > Metazoa > Arthropoda > Insecta > Coleoptera > Cantharidae > Cantharis > Cantharis lateralis. Next base: position 4,787,344 of record OY720627.1, read on the forward strand.
AAAGAGCTCTTATGGAAAGATAAAAGATTTAATAGGCCTCTTTACATTTTGCATTGTCAGATATCTTTTGTGATCCATAATACTGACGTCATATCCAAATCAAGACTCGATAATTAGGTGCTGTCTATATTTTTTCGATAATATTTTAATAATAAATAAAAATAATTACTACTCACTGTAAATCGGCGTAACAAATTTCTTGATCGTACAAAAGTAGGAAAATTAATGTAAAAACTGACGAACACTTCAGTGTGAATTCCATTTCGTGTTAACAGGCTATAACAGAATTACATATTTTAATTAAATTTTTTAATAAATTGGTGACCCCGACTATTCAAATCTGTTAATCAATTGAATAACAAATAATTCTATTATATTTTAGAAATGTTGTGAAAAATTCCGTATCAAAATTTTATTTTGTTAATTATTTAAAGGGAAGTCCAGTTTCCTTACTTGACATAAGCTTTATGTGAAAAACTATTTGAGACGACACAATTACGACTGAAGTTCTTCAACGTAAAAACGCCTTCTTAAGCTTTTTCGTAACACTTTTCCCCTCAAACTACCCTACCTAGAAATTGTAGTTGACGGAACGCCTGATTTTCATAAATTTACGGGCTTGATCGACTTTCAGGATAAAAATATCTTTGAAGTGCATTGGTTTATCAATATGCGCCATATGTCGATGAGAGGGGGGGGGTATTTTCGGTTATGATACATTAGCTATTTGTTATCGATTTTATTAATTGAAATTAAACGGAAATACATATTTCCAACAGTAGCTCTACACTGATTGGATGAAGCGGTTTTGCAGACTGAAAATCTCTTCTTTTCAAGAAATTAACAACTGAATTCGTAATTTATTTATTATTTTAAATAACAAAGGGTTCAGGTTTCAATTCAAGGTTTCCCTAAGTGCAACTGCTGGAGGTTTTGTATTGACAATAAGTGTTCCTGAAAACAGCAAAACGTCAAGTGCAATTTTAAGTAACATGCAAAAATAAGTATTTACCTTATTTTTTACTAAATAAATTACTTAAAATATGCTGACTTCCAATGTAACAGTACACCAACCACATTTGTCAAAAACGCGTTGGTAATACGCTTCGCTCAAAATATCAATCAAATTTACCCACAACGCGTTCTGAGTATGTTACAAAATCCACAACGCGTTGTGGGAATAAATTTTATTTTTGTAAAAAATATTATTGTTATAGCACCTTTATTATTTCTATACTACAAAAATTATTTTTTTTTATCACATTATCCGCGTGCACAGGTTTCAATTGCACAATTTAGAACATAATCGGCATTAAAATTTCAAGTTTTCACGCGGAAAACACTTATTTGCTCGAAGTGGGCGGGACTTAATACATGACTACTTCAATTTTATTTTCTTAAAGTCTACAGACGAAATCGGATTTCGTTAATTATAACCGAATTTTACTTAAAAATCGATTCCATTCTGTTTTCTGATCTGTCGTTTTCGGTTCTTTTTTAACAAGTATACCGGTTCCTTAGCAAAAAGTTTCTCGGGGGGAACACTGCGACACCTATCTGGGGGGAAGGCGTGAGGGCCTCACCGAAGTACCCTGTTTCCGGTGCTAAACATTTCTAATTTCGTCTCCAGATATCGATTGAGGTTTTGGGACGACCTCGTTAGTCCCCAGAGCGTTAGAGAAATGTTTACAATCTGCATGAACTCACTTTATCGATTTTAAGGCGTAAACGTTACATTATTGCTCTAGGGAGAAAACTTCCACTTTACCCTTCCTGATTAGGGTCGAAATTTGAAAAAATTGAACATTTTTGAAAATCGAGGGGCCTATCCTATGCTGAAAGTTATGCGAAAATGCTTTCGAAAAATGTTTGAAATCTGCATAAACTCACTTTATCGCTTTTACGGCGTAAAAAGTTACATTATTGCTCTAGGTAGGAAACTTCCACTTTACCCTTCCTGATTAGGGTCGAAATTTGAAAAAATCAAACATTTTTTAAAATCGAAGGCCAATCCTAAGCTGAAAGTTATATGAAAATGTGTTCGAGAAATGTTTGAAATCAGCATAAACTCACTTTATCGCTTTTAAGGCGTAAACGTTACATTATTGCTCTAGGGAGAAAACTTCCACTTTACCCTTCCTGATTAAAGTCGAAATTTGAAAAAATCTAACATTTTTAAAATTGAAGACCAATCCTATACTGTAAGTTATACGAAACTGTGTTCGAGAAATCACTTTATCGCCTTTAAGGCGTAAACGTTACATTATTGCTCTAGGTAGGAAACTCCCATTTTAGACTTCCTGATTAGCGTAAAAATTTGAAAAAATCGAACTTTTTTGAAAATTGAAGGCCGATCCTAAGCTGAAAGTTATACGAAAAAGCATTGAAAGTATAATTATCGCCCTAGGGAGAAAACATCCACTTTACGCTTGCAATTAATTTGTTTGCTCGTATTGTCAACATTAGATTCGGGAATCCCCGAAACTTTAAATTTCCCTTTGCGCAAAAAAATCATTATTATGGATTATGATGAATTTTTGAATGATTTTAAGGATAACTTGGAATATTTTTCAATTGAACTTTCAGAGAAGCTATGAGCTGGGCCGCTTTAGCAATAATACTCCTTTTTAAATCATTTTCCCCTTCTCAGTCTCAACTTTTTCCCTTTAACAACTAAACTGCTCCATGGTGAGAAAATCGAACCCTCGTAGTTTTTATGTAAAAAATTGTAAGTGCTTTAATTTTAATTTTGCAAACACCTCACAAAATAATTTTATTCGCAAATTGAAATAGCATTCAGATACCTCTGCGATACTTCAAGAACTTTTACAAAATCAGCATTTTGTAGGTAGTTATTTATTGTATCGTTATAATTTTTCACTCGAATACTTTTTATGTATAAAATACTACAAAATATTTCAGTGTAAAAATTTCCACGTAAATGTAAAATAATAAAAGAATCGCGTATTCAAAAAGGATTCTCATTGCTAGGATGTTAACAGACACTTAAACACGATTTCTATGCCAGCAAATTTGAAGTGGAAAGGATCGAGAATTTTTCAAGTGGTTGTTATACATTTTAAATCATGGACGACGGATTCGTTGTGTGAAAATTTTTAATTAATATTAAATTAAGCACACAGGACATAAAAGAATCTTAAAATAAATTTTTAAAATCAAAAAGTGATATAAACAGAATTTTAAAGTTCTTACGATCGATTATTTTATATCCTGTCCTATTTTTTAAATTCTCAAAACCTTCGCTAAAAGAATAGGTTGCTAACTTTCAATGTGGATCTTTAGATGTGACATCAGAAACAAACAAAGTAAAAGGCCGATTATGTTTATCGAGCGGTCGCAGAGTATTTAAAAATGCAATTGTTCATTTTATATTCGTTTCTTTGGTTACGCCATTTAAAAGAAAAATTTTAAATTTAAAAATATTTTATTAAATGACAATATCTGCAATAATTACTTGATTAAAATTCCAAACCAGTTGGTTCCAAAAAATATTAGACACTTTAAACAAATACAAAAAAATTTTGGAATTGGTATACTTGACCATAGATTGGGTACCTTCGCTAACGGCGTGTATGGCCAATTGTCCGGGCAAAATGAGGCGACAAGCTGTTTGGATGTCCCTGCTGCTCAGAGTCGATCTCCTACTGGATTGAACGAGACGTCCAGCTTCAGAAGCGATACGTTCAAACATGTCGGTTACGAAACTGTTCATAACGGACATGGCTCGACCGGAAATTCCAATATCTGGCTGCACCTGCTTCAGGACCTTATAGATGTAGATGGAATACGTTTCCTTCCTCTTCTTCTTTTTTTTATCTCTCATAACAGTCACTTTTTTGGCAATTTAACGAACAAATTTAATTTTACAAAAGCACAAATGAAAAGATAAACAGTTGTTTATTGTAACTACGATTAGCATTTGATGCATTGCAAGGTTTGGCTGGTACTTTTGAAAAATATAAGCGAATTTTAACGAATTCATTTCAAAATTATTGATAATTTTTTTATTTTTTATCCAACAAAATAATTGAATGGGGAGAAAAGAAGCCTGAATTTTTAAAATATATTAATGAAGCCCAAATGGTGGTGATGACTTTCGGAGAGAGCTGAGGAGAGATAAAGTTTAACTCTAGTATGGGGCTCGAAGCACTTTTTTCGAATATTGACTTGTCTCCTACGTTGCAGACGACCAGGTCCAACTCCGCCAGCCACTTCTCTCCTTTTCTATCGACACGTGGCGACCTCCATCCCGGCGATTTTGCATTTAAGTCGCCCCTACCAATACGGGCGTGTTTAGGCTCTTACGTTGTCTTGCAGCTCTTCGGGTCTTCATTTGGCGAACAATAGCACAAGTAGATCACGATTTTTCCGTGTCTATCCTCACCTATCTGGGCCCCTGTCCCCAATCATGGATCACAAACTTATAGGTTATCAGTTTATCACGATTGCTGCCCTACCGTTGTGTCTTGGAACCAGTTGTCATCTCAAGATTTATCAGACTGCGATATCGGTGCCCCTACTCATAAAAGGCAGCTCTGCAGTTATTGCAGTTATTGGTTATTTAGTGATCACCCCCCGCAAGCAAAGCCATCTTGCTCTCTCTCTGCAGGTGACAGCCTGGTTGCCTTCTTTACCATACCCGCCATACTGTTTACTTCTATCTTCTTTTCCCGTACATTGATTTTTGCTGTGTACCCCATGCAGGGATCTACAGCAAAAAACTCTGAACTTCTTCTTTCTAACTATACATCTGCTTACCATCCCGACCATAAACCTGGATTCTATTTGGACAGCGGCTGTGTTTTCTTCTACCCCGAAAATGGTCTTCTTCTTTCAGGCCCTCCTCTACATCCTCTACAGAGGTGTTCTCACCAGTACCTCCAGTCGTACCCTGCGGGCTTCTCTGTGGGCTTTAATGGATTCATTGCCCATGATCTTAATTACAGCTTTCCTATATAATAACTCCAACAACACATCTCCGCTCTCGTGTGGCGTATTCTCGAGATCCTAGGCGCGAGTTTTGCCGTCCTCAGTCCAATCCTGAGTTTTTCTAAAGTCAATGTTGTGGCGTCTCCTGATGAGGATTCGAGTATGACTGCTTTATCCCGGAGTGCAATCGCTCATCTCCAATTATCTTCTTCCGCTTTTTCTTACGAATTGACTCTAAAGCTCATCCCTTGGCAGGTCTACTACCACGTCATCCATTAGTTCATTGAATACTGTAGTTTCTCCCACATTTGGAGGTTTTATTGAAAGTATATCTTTCTTCTTTTTCTTGATGTTTTTTTAGTATTTTATCTATTTCGCGGAGCTTTTATGTTCTTTCTCCTTCTCGAGTAGTTTATCTTGGTCTTCCGTGATCTCTAGCTGAAGTTTGGAGTAACTCCAGCCATCTACCGCAATTTGGTTAAACTTTAACGCAGACCCGCCACAGTCATCGTCATCACCCTGACCGACTCAGGTGTACTGTTTCCTTTGCCAATTTTCTGATGTCTTCAAGCTTCACGACGACCGCTTCTATTTTGCCAAAATCTCTTTAAATTTTCTTGAATTTTTTATTAAAAATTATTTTACAAATAAAATACAAAACAGTTTTAAAAAATATTATGTAATTTGCCAATTGCTTAGCAAAATTTCAAAGAAGAACTGGGAATTACCCAGAAAACAACTGAATGAGGAGGCATCTTTAAATATGGATACGAATTGATAACTTCGGGAGAAATCGATGGAATATCACCGTTGGGTTGCAAATTGAGTAAATCTCCATTTAATTTTACATATCTAAAAATTATACTATTGAAATACTGAAATTGGGGACGCAAAAGATCATGGTGGGAAGAGGAACAAAGCACTTACTTGGAAAACATGGTGAGGGAGGAAGTTACCATATACTGGTAAACTTTGAGGTTGATTTGATCGACGCCGGATGTAAGGCCTTCTATCCTAACCTTAACTTCCGAACTCTTCATATTGAAACCAAAAACTGGAAAAAGATCAATTAGCTTTTAAAATTTAGTCATAAATTGCAGTTACCTGTAACAGAAGGAAAATTGCTGTCCGAGTTGGAATGTGTGCAATGGCAATAAAATCTTACAAAACGAGATGAAGCAACTTGGCAAGGGACAACTCCAGGTCCTACCAGACGTTTGTATAGCACACTTATCCACCAATCCTAAATAGATTATTAAAATACGGAATGCATAAAATTTGATTCCAACTTACCGGCCTGGGTAACAGGTTGGAATCGACCAAAGCGTAATTTCCTTTAAATAAAGACTGCCGAACAACCAAATCCAAACCATTGCGAGCAGCCAATCCTAACTTATCGAGCCAAATGAATACAGATATGTACCGGTTTGAATAACCTGGAGCTCCACCACCATACGATGACGATGTTTCCCCTAATAAGAAAATTTGGATACAATTTCACGTCGCGAAAATGGAAAGAAACAACAAAAACTTGTTTACTTCACATTTATTTTAAAAAAGCTTTGGAAAGACGACACAATAATTGTTTGTCGAGTGTCGGGAGTTCCATCCATAAGATACAAACAATTTCGTAAATTAAATGCAACATAATACCTAACCAAATCGGCTTCATTTCTTGATTCACTGATTTCAAGATCTTTTTTATCGTATCAATTTGATCTTCTAGAACGTTAAAAACTGCTGGATTTAAAAAATCCATCGATGATGCGGATCTTCCGTTAAAATAATATCTGAAAAATATAAATTAAGTGTTTACATTGGGAAGCCAAATCAAGAATTCTAATTTATAACTAAGTATTTTTTTGACCAGCATTTGATCACAGATATTCAAACCGATCCTAACCCTAATTAATTAAAAACCTTACTGGTGCCAAGAAACTTTATCCACCACACTTCCACCATTCTCCAAGAAGTCGTGTAAATAATATTCGCTTTCTTTGTGATTCTTCCGAGGCCTTGTGACATCTGGTCCAACAAGAATTGATTTCCGATAGCGAGGATACCGCTTTAGAATCCTTCGTAAAGTAATAAAATCGTTTGCCAACTGCGTGGCATTCACTTCATAATTAAAAACATGCTTAAACGAGTTTGGTTCTAAAAATTTTAAATAAAAAAAAAATTATGTAGGTACTGCAGATGCCTTACCGTTTCCTAATTCCCATATCACGTTTAAATTGTGTTCGTTGGAAAAGGAAATCAAACTTTCCGCATTTTCGTAATTCCACGATCCGTTATCAAAACGAATCAAACAATTTAAATCAAATAAAATCGTAAATCCTGATATGTTAGCCAATTGGTTGAGATGCAGCCACTCGATATCTAAATTTTACAATTAAAATAAAATGGCGCTATGGTAAACAAAACCGGGGATTCACTCACCTGACATTGTAAAATTTGGTTTTAGTATTAAATTACAATCAAAATCGTGGTAAATGCATTCCCCGGCGTCGATTTCCGTGATAAAACTACTTTTAAACATAAATTGAGTTGAATTCACAAATATCAACCTATCTGCCATGGTACCACCAATGCGTAAGTACCCAGGAGCTAAAGGAGTCATGAGTTTCGTAAGATATGGATTTCTAAAAATGGAAACATTAAAATTGTCTTTACCAATATTGCCTGCATTTTACGTCAAATTGAAGTATTCAAATCCATCTGCAATGAGTGACGAATCCAAAGCGACACTCAAGTATTTCGGGTTGGTTATGTGCACTAATGGTTTATCACTTTCGATGAAAACCACGGATATTTCTTTACCTAAAGGCTTGAAAGCGACCACCAAGAGTGATAAAAACAGAATTATGAGACATACGATTATTGTGCACGTGGAACAAAAGGCTCTGACCCTTAAAACTGAAAAGAATCATTAAGAAATTCGTAACTGAAATAAAATTAACTAACGCGAAGTTTTGAAGGACTGGCAACTCCGACTCTCTGGTGGGGAGGTTATCGCCATATCGCTGTCAAGTTTTTGATCTAATAATGTCTTCGGTTCCGTTAATCGATCATAATGAGATTTCTAAAAATGAAAATAAAAATTCTGAATGACATCGCTTGACAATTACAATTTGAAAAAATATTTTCGATTGTTTTTCAAGTTTCCGATAATCGGAGGTTATTCGTTCGAACGAAAGACAAAATTCACACTCCTTGAACAAAATGTCGCATTGCATCACTGGGTAAATAATAGCTATTCCAGTTCAAATCTTTATGAAATTGAACTGAGAAGTAGAAAACAAAAGCTTTCTTCCGAATTTCATGAAGTAACATAATTTACTGGTTGAGCATAGCTTTTCGTATAATATAAATCTTTTGCACCACTCTGTATGTATGTGGAACAAATTCGAAAATTTTTACAAAAATTAAAAAAATAAACTTTGAATGACAATTATTAAATTTTAATGTACCTATGTAAAATCTACCAAATTGATTTTTATTTATCGATAACTTAAATCGTATTGAAATATTGCTTTCGTTGATAATATAATATTGTAATTCAAGATCAGAAAAATTCAACCTTATCTATTTCTTAATTTTATAACATTTCAAAAATATTTCACCAAAATTTCAACTAACCTTCATTTTGTTGCTATTAAAACAAATAAATTTCACACCATTTAAATCATAATTTAAATAAAATATTATAAATGTGAGGTTATGTACACCCTATTCAAATGGAATGCGGGAAATTTGAATAAAATATAATGTAAAGTTTATAATAACTTTTTATTTCAATTACATTTTCAGAAGTTAAAATACAAGAAATTGTCTGTCGTTAATAATTATAATTGTACTAATTAAGTCTATTACGTAGTATAGTCGTAATACTGTTTCGAATACAGACATAATCGAAGCACCTAAATAGTTATATAATTTTTTAATATTACATAATAAAAATTAAGTAACTTGCGTTGCAAAAGTTTAATAAATTATGTATTGTCTTTTAAGGAATTATAGAATATAGAAATTGAATCTAAAAATTACACGATTATTAAATTACGACAAAACTCTCCGAGTAACCTTATGGGCGTTTGGGAAACTCCTCAAGGCATTCCGTAACTGAATATTGGTTAAAACATCATAATTTTCATAATTATAATTTTTGACACACCACTACAGAGGTACCAGCCCAAAAATACTTCTTACGAGGCAATAATTTATTCGAAAAAAAATTGTTGCATTTTAATAACCGCTTTGTCAATATATCCGTTTAGATTTAACTTCTATCGCCTATTAATTAGACGGTTTGCTCATAAGACGCTCAATTCAGTTGAGAATGTATAAGCAATATTTAACATTTAATAAAATTATAAAAATCACTCTTATTGGCAAGGCAAGGTTTCCAGGCATAAAAACTGGGGACTGTTAATTTCATTTAAATAAAAATGTGATGCAGACGAAACGAAACAAAATATTTCATATTTTTTAAAAATCTACGCCAAATATAAAAAAATTGTTCCCTCGGGAAGGTAAAGTTTCGTGTTATAATCACAAAGTATGCATTTTAATGCCGTCAACGCGATTGAGTATTTGTAATAACGTTTTAACAAGAGAAAGTAAGTCAACGGCATTAAAATTCTTCAACAAAAACATTTAAAAAAATAATAACGCCTAAAAAATCTAAGAATGTGTATACTTAACGGTTTACATTGTTTATTCTATGTAATGCACTAACGTAGATAAAATATATTTGTATAAATAACGGACCATCTAAACCTTCTTTAACCATCTAATTTCTATCTAAAGGTAATTTATTTATTCATTTATTATCATTGGTTGAAGTGGTGGGAGACTATCTAAGTTCATTAATTCGATAATTCTCTTGATGCACAGTTTGGACCCTTCTGTACATTCCTTTGATACCTGAAAACCACAGAATTTTCTTACTTCATTACAGTTAAAAATAACTCGTAAAATAATCGTAACAACAAAAGTGAAAAATAATTAATAAAACTCGCAACGTCAGACTTACCAATGTTAAATTCAAAAATCCATGAGGGAGACCATCTAATATGTCCAACGTAACATCATTTCCCAGCTTTTTTAATTTTTTCGAAAACATCACACAGTCATCCAGGCAGGGATCCATATTCAAAGACTAAAAATAATAAAATAAAAAACAGCAACCTTAAATTTATAAAAAGCTCTTACCAAAAATTTTACAGGCGGCAATTGTTTCAAAATCTCGTCTGGTGCCAAGTACGGACTCAAGAAAGGATCTGTGGGCGCTTCGAAATTAGTATAATCAAAATTATTTTGTTTGCCGTCGAGAAAAACTTCCGCCTCACTGGGAGTCGCACCAACCCAACCACCAATGCGTTCGCGTAACCCGGTCACAAATGAAGAAAGTTTGTTTTGTAACGAATAATCCTGATTTGGTTGCAAAGAAACGCTTTCCTGTTGCACAGTTGCTACTTTTGTTCCATCCGTCTCGGTATCTGAATCTTAATACAGAATTGTACAATCGGAAGCATAAAAGGTCATACACCTACCTAAGACGTAACGTTCCAAGAAGTCAGAAACATTAACATTTTGACTGGTGCTCTGATCACAATCTGAAACATTCACATCTATCTCGCTTATATCCAAGTCTGGACGTGGAGCTTTGAGATCGTCAACAGGAGAATTTAAGGACCCGTACGTTATTGTGTCGGAAGTTTCTGACGTGGGAGATTTGTGTGCTTGCAACTCAACCAAATCGGATTGAGAAATTTCTTCAAAACTCTCTGTATCCGATCCGTTTTCGCCTTTTGTGGTTCCAAATTTTCTTAGTCTCGGTGGATGTGGCAACACATAGGCTAAATTAAACAATTAGTGGGATTTCAAAAGCAAGCTTATTAAAATTACCCCTTAAGCAACGTGTGATGAAACCCAACGGAAGTAAAGGGTCGATTAAGCACAGCATTCGAGAAGGCGTGGGTGAAACAGAAAGCCACATGGGACTGTAGGCCATAAATAAACCTGTAGGCACAGGAATTCCCATGTTGATGCATCTTAATGTAGTTGCCATTAATAAATTTCCACCAGCGGAATCACCGGCCACCACAATTCTTTCACCTGTGGAACCTAAAAGTAGGTGGTTTTTCCGTGCCCAACAGTAAGCATAAGTAACTTCTTCGAGCGCTCTAGGAAACGGCGCCTGTGGAGCCAAACTGTAATCGATGCTCAAAATCGGAACATCTAATTCTTTGGCCCATTCACGTAAATACGAGTCGTGCGACATTGAAGATTGCGAAATAAATCCTCCACCGTGACAATGAATCAACAAGCCTCTACTAGGTGGTAATACTTTATTTTTAGTCTGTCCTTCCCCTATCATCCCTTCTCTAACGTCATGAGATATCAGACGGACCTGCACTGGACGTTTACCTAAATACGAGTTTGGTATAGGAACTTCAATGTCGCGGTCATCCACCGTCAATATCAATTGTTCTGGAGGAATTTGAATAATTTTAGATACAGCAACATTTTGGCCGATAACTGTAGGCACTTGTTTCATAAGTTCAGTCTCGGACAAAAACCAAAACGCTTTGCAAAAATCTACGTTAGCATGTTGATAAATATTGACTATCCTTTTAGCTCGCTCTTCTGGATCGGTTACATATTTTGCAGTAGTCGTAACAGAATTTCTAGCTTTCGAAAAAAAAGAGCCTAAAGAAATAATTTAAAGTTAATTTAAAAAAAAAACAGTAAGTGCTTTATGCATTACCTCGACTGTAGTAGGCTTCGGAGAAAATTACCATCGATAATGAAATAAATCGTAAGATTGGACGCATGGATTCGCAAAACTGTAATTAAATGAGATTTTTGAGTAAAACGGCACAAAATTTTAAAAGTATCAGATGGTGGTCTGCCGTTTGTTTTGGTTTTGGGTAAATTATAAAAAAAATTATAAGACGTCGCAGCTCAAAAACAAAGCGAGATAAAAAAAAATGTTAATGGTAGTAAAATGAAGTTGACGTGGCCGAGGATTTTCTGAGAATCAAAAAATGCAACAGTTTATTTATAAATTTTTAATTGGTGAAATTAAATTGTTGGAAAAATTATCAATTGTAATTTAATGTAAATTTTATTTTGTTAATGTAACTTGTGAGTTTTTTAAATAAAATACATAACATTTTTATTGCTTTTAATTTAATAAATTTAAGTGTTTTATTTGATCATAAAAATTTTATGAGTTTAATTTTGTTGTTGTTCTTAACTTGATGAAATTATTAATATTACACGATAAAAATTTAAAACGTCATGATATTAATTTGAAATTTAATTTTTGGAAAAAAATTTAAATTTTGAACAACATTGCCACTACAATCCAATTTTTATTGAAAGATTAAAGACTTTCATCGTGAAAAATTCTGTATTTTAGTGGACTATACATTAAATTTCAAGGTTGGTAAGTTTTCAATCAATTACAAAAATATTCAGGAAGTATAATAATACCGACTGTTAATTATTTATTGTTAATTAAAACGATAAAAAACTTATATTCGTAAACTCTTAAAATTAATTTTATTCGACGATTTTTAATTGGCCTAATGACGACTTTACACACAACTGTCTATTTGTGGAAAAAAGTGCACCACCCGATTGCACTTGAAGAGTGCACATAGCACTACACCATATTTTATGACGAGTCACTGCAGTGCAACCGCTTAAATGTTAAACTCACTAGCGTCACCTCTATTTCAGAACGTGAATTAATTTTAAATCTCGGTAACCACTGCTCGAGATTAATTTCTTTAGGAAAATTATAATGCAGACTAGCACCTTAACTTTTGAAACTAGAAATATTTACCTGAAACCCTAAATTTCTACCGTAAAATGCTTGCAAATTGACGTCATCATTCATCAAGTCGCTCAAAGAATTTATGTCGCAAAACAATTCGCCATTTTTCATCCAACTCATTAAAATTTTCAAATAATTTGCGTATTCTTGTAAACTTCCTACCAAGCTTGAATAAGCTTCAACTTCCCTATAATGAAACAGTCGTGGTTAAGCGAACACTTTCTCTTTTAGAAAACTTACCGAGTGGTTGACGTTTTACGAAACAGCACCCCATGTCTTTTGTAGCATACTTTCTTGTTAATTTGAATGCCGTGAATGATGGCGTAATCTAAAGCAATAAGGAAGCTCCTACAACCGTTTCCAGGCGTTTTTTCGTCAAAATCAAACTTAGGTGCAATTTCACGCAGCTCCAACACGATAGGCCACAAGTTCTCGATTACTTCATTTATATTTTGAAAGGAACATTTCAACCGCTGTCCACACTCGCTCTTGTCGTTTTCAAAAAACGACGCATTATTTACACACAAATCTTTCAAAGTGTCACAGTTCAAATTCGACCGATTTAAATTATTTTTGGCAGCTTCATTTTGGTGCAAATCTGGTGTCTCCGTCATGGTAATTATTTAACTAAAACAGAAATTTGTAAAAATGAACAGAATTTTAAATTTTTATATTTGTTTACTTTTGAAGAAGGTTAACTTGTCAAACACTACTTGTCAATTTTGTAAAATTTAGTACCGCGAAAATGGGCGCATATCGACTTGTTTATGCGACGTTCATCAATTCACATGCTGTTCTCCGTTTGCCGTAAGCACGTTACGACAATTAATTACGTATTGAATAATTTGCAGTGTACATAATTTTTTTTTATTTGACTTGTTCACGGTCAAGTGACTGACGACGTTGCCAGTTGCCAAGAGTTTTTGTTGCACTAATCCAGTGGCGGGTCTACCGCATCTTCAGCGGGAAATTTAAAATTTAAGATAAGTAGAGGGGCTAGGAGAGAGTTGGCACACTGTTCAAATTTAATTCGCGGTAATTCGCGGTTTTTTTTTTTTTTAATATATTTTGTAAAAACTTAAATATTTGTAAGACATATTACTAATAAGGGCGTCTAAATTTTTTTCCTGCGTATAGGGCATCCTCAGATAATTCTTCTTCAATGCGTAACAGTTGGTTATATTTGGCACACCTTTCCGATCTGCACGGGGCTCCAGTTTTAATTTGCCCTGCTGATAATCCGACCACAAGGTCGGCAATAAAAGTATCTTCCGTTTCTCCCGATCTGTGCGAAACCATCGTTCCCCAACAATTTTCTCTGGCTAAAAGATGAGCCCGAATCGATTCCGTTACAGTTCCGATCTGGTTCACTTTAAGTAACAAACAATTGCAAGCTTCCTTCTTGAGCGCTTTTTTAATTCTTTTTGTGTTAGTTACGGTGAGATCGTCACCAACAATTTGAATATTTGTTTTTCTGGTAATCGCGCTCCACGACTTCCAATCGTCCTGATCGAAAGGATCTTCGATGGAAACTATCGGGAAGCGCTCTATAAAATTTTGGTATATTTCCAAGAGTTTGTCACCTGCTAACCAGTTTGATTCTTCAGAATTTGAATTTTTAAAATCCAAGTCGTATTTTCCATTTTTATAGAATTCAGACGCCGCCACGTCCATGCCTATATCGATACAACCAGTGTATCCAGCTTTTTCGATCGCGCAAGTTATCAGTACCAAGGGGTCATCGTTCTTTAGAACGTTAGGCGCAAAACCTCCTTCGTCTCCAACAGCCGTGGATTCCAAACCGTACTTTTCTTTAATCAGTTTCTTCAGGTGGTGATAAATTTCCGAACCCATCTTCATTGCTTCCGAAAACGTATTGGCCCCAGTAGGAAAAATCATAAACTCCTGCATTGCTAATTTGTTGCCAGCATGCGTACCACCGTTAATCACGTTGAAGGCTGGAACCGGAAGAATAATTTCGCAGTTGTCAGCCAAATCAGCTATGTGCTTGTAGAGCGGCATATTGCGCCTTGCTGCACCAGCTTTAGCCACTGCTAGCGAAACTCCCAAAATAGCGTTAGCACCAAACCGTGACTTATTTTCCGTTCCATCCAGTTCTACCATGAACGTATCAATTTCAGTTTGATCGGTAACATCGCAAGGTTGTTGCATTAACTTAGGTGCGAGACAAACATTCACATTGGCGATTGCATGCAAGACACCTTTACCGTGCCAATTTTCTTTCTCGCCGTCTCGTAACTCCAAAGCTTCGTGAGTTCCTGTACTTGCTCCAGACGGAACTGCAGCTCTGAAGAGCCCGAAGTTGGTTATTAAATCAACTTCTACGGTCGGATTGCCCCGGGAGTCGTAAATTTGTCTAGCACATATACTTTGGATGGAATTGTGCTTTCCGCTATATTTTCGGATTGTCGGTAACAAACTTGGAAATTTTTGAAAATATTTTATCATCTCACGTTTTGTCAACATGTCACTTTGACGTTTGGCAGGAACGCCTATGATTTTAAGGTTGCAATTGGCAGCACCGTAAAAATATTTGTTTGACGTTCATTTTCTAGGTTAAAATTTTCAAAAATGACGACTTTGCGGCCCTTTACGTGCAATGATATGTACAGATTTAATAACGTGTAAGTATATTGGTAAATTTGTGAGGTTTTGTTACATCGGAAGTTTTAGGAATCTGGATCCGCTGACGGAAACCTACGCGCTTTCGTTCTACATGCAGTACTTGGCGCATTGGCCAGAATATTTTCAAGTGGCCGAGTCGCCAGGTGGAGAAATTATGGGTTACAGTAAGTAAGTCGATGTGTGCTTTTAATTTTTGACACCGCATTTTAGTTATGGGTAAAGCCGAAGGCCACGGTGAAAAATGGCACGGGCACGTAACTGCTTTAACCGTATCGCCTGATTTTAGAAGATTGGGACTTGCAGCAAATTTGATGAACTTTTTGGAAGACGTTTCGGAAAAGTATGGTTTAAAATTGTTATTTAAATTTTTGTCGTGTAAAATTTTGTTGCTTGCAGGAAGAGGGCTTACTTTGTGGATTTATTCGTGCGGGTTAGCAATAAAGTGGCTATTAATATGTATACAAATTTAGGTTATATCGTTTATCGAACCGTATTGGAATATTATTCTGGCGATCCGGACGAGGACGCTTACGGTAATTTAAATAGAATGGTTGAATATCTGATTTTTATATTTATTTTTGGACAGATATGAGAAAAGCTTGTTCGAGAGATGTATTACTGAAGTCGGTGGTTCCGTTAACTCATCCCGTAAGACCTGAGGATGTTGAATAACATTGAAATTTGTACTAAATGTGTAAAAAAATTTAATTTATGATCAAATTTGAAAATTATGTAAGTACCAAGTACTTTTGCCTTAACCGAAAAGTTTATGTTAGTTTCTTAATAAATAAAAAGTTAAGAAAATTAATAGCTAATTTATAACTTTTTCGCTTGTTTTTATGAATTAAAAGCGCGTCCGAATAGGTAATTTTAAACTTGCCTAAGTCTGAAACTTTTAATTTTCTTTCGTTAATTATAAAAAATATTTGGTGCGTACTTACATATTTGTGATTTAAACAGGAACTAAAAGTTAAAAAAAAATTTGTTATTACAGCATTCGTATCGTAAATAAAATATTATTTATTTTAAAATGAATACCTATGTCAACAATTATTGTTATAAAAAAACACATCATCTATCACCACGTCTATCATTATTATCCAAAGTCCGAAATGTTTTTAAATATAATGAACTTCAGTTTCATAAAAGTTACTAAAATTATAAAACAATCAGGTTTTTGCATTTTTCGTTGAAATTATTAATTTGTTTTAAAAATTAAATTAAATGTTGGCCACAGAAATAAGCCAAAATAAAATATTATATTTCTCGGGAACGAAGGAAAAGGAGTTCATTGAAATTGATAAATAAAACAAGTAAAAAATAGTCCAGTCAATGAATGGAGGATAGAGCAACGGTCGCTAACCTTATGAACCAGTAAACTCGCACTTCTAAAGCCTGCGAACCTCTAACATAAATTTTTTTGAACTCTACGAACTGTATTTTTTAAGATTATTAAGTTATTTAAATTCCTAAATTAAGAAAACCTTGAAAAATATTAAATTTTAATTTTTTTTCGCTCCGTATCAAATATTTTTTGAGATTAGATTGTGTATATTTTTAAATAATAAATTATAAGAAATATAAGAAATCCTTTCTTCAATTCAATATTTTTATATATTTTATTTGAATTTAGAAACTCAAAAAATTTTATTTTTTAATTTCAAAGAAAAATTGAAAAATATATTAAATTTTATATTTTTTGAATTTCAAAATTCAATTCAAATTTCTCTTCGGACCAGTAAAATTATCGCAAAAACTAAAAAACAACCTTTGGGAAAGCTAAACAAATTTGTTTGGAGGGTATTCCATTCTCCCCAGCCTCCCGGTTTAGTTACCGAAGGTTTGTGTACATAGTCAGTGATTAATTTCATTAAATGAGAACCTCTCAGAAGAAATACATAGATATGTTGCGGTGGCACACACCGGGGGGTATGGAATACTCTCCAATATATTAATAAATATATGGAATAATCTTTACTGTGGTATTTTGGTGAACAAAATGTATTTACAGATCGGGGAGGAGAAAAATAACTAGTTATTTTTTTGAAAAAAAAATTGAAACAAATGTGCATTAATATATTAATTCAAGAACATTAAGATGCAAAATTAATCTTTTCAATTGAAATTAATAAAGTCTTACTCATATTAATTATTTATTAAATTCTGGGATACGTATAACAGTATTAACATACATATCAATAATTTATTACATATATTGTTTTATATTGCGTGTACTATGTACTTCACAATAGAATTATCTTGACCTCTATTAGCAATTAGAGCGATTTCATTTTAATAAAATTAAAGAATATGTTGACATAAAAATAATTTAATGATTTGATTTAATGTATCGCCCTGTACATCATAAGAGTGCGCAACAGGAACTTTCTATTTATTCCGCCGTCACTGCTTTTTAGTTTATTAATGGAGGTAAATTTGTTGCTGTCAACCGAACGAGTTGGCGTCTCGTTTGCCTGTTAATTATGTTATTGCAAACGTAAACATATCAAAATAATAGTTTTTACGTAAAAGAATTAACAACAATGTGAACGAGTGTGTTATTTACGTTAATAACGGAAGCCCTTGACACGAAATTTGTGGGTCAATCGTTTGATCTAATTTACTTTTGACAGATGAATTTTGAAGTTTTTTATTTAGCGTGTTCTTGAAAAGATTTCAATTTTTGGAAAACAAAAATGGCTGAACCGCACGACTTAAATGAAGAAGATCTAAACGATGACGGTATGATGAACATGCAACAAGTTTCCATGGCCGAACACTCTGATGAAGATGTTAAAATGATTCTGGATAATTCGAGTAACAGTGTAGAAGAATCCAATCAGAACGAGTTAGTGGTGTTGGATAATAACATTCTGGAAGAGACGTTAGGTCCGTCGAAAGTGAGTCAGGAACTTAACGATAAAGATAATAATGTGTCGGAAGAGAGTAAAATTGAAAGTGCTTCGGCTGGTACTAGTGGTAATAGTTTTATATTTAAGTGCGTGTTTTGCGAACGAATTTTATCTCCTTGTGACGACCCTAAATTGCTCGAGTGTTTACATAATGCATGTAATAGTTGCATTAACAACAAATTGGAAGAACAACAAAATGTAAACCAGGCTGGAATAAAAGGTAACCTTTTAATATTTTACTTCTTATTATATCGAACAGAAACGCCGTCTCAGTTTATGTTGCTTTAAGTGTTCAATTTACTTGTAAATCTCTGGAGAAAGTTGAAGGTTTGCATGTCATTTAAATCAGTGGTTTAAACTGGGCCACGAAGAAATTTCAGAGGGGTTGCAAGCTGTTATAAAAAGCAATCGGTAAAGTTTAATAGATGTACACGTAATTGTTTCTTGTTTGTTCCATTTAATTTTGAATTCCACTACTGTAGATATTGGCCCTTTTATTCGTAATCGAGTAAACGGGAATGGGGTCCGACTTGCAAATCAGTGTTATCGTTTTGTTCAGCCTACTTTTCTTTTCAACTGATCAATTTCGAATTGGAATTAATTAATTTCAAATTAAAAATTATTTAAAGAAAATCAACCGATCTAATAAAAGCAGAAGAAATTAAAAGGTATTGTCGATGGAACCAATCAAGCATTCATTAAGTGCTGGCTCACACATAGATCCTGTCATGTCGTATCAAACTGGCATGAAGAATGCAATCCAGGGTTCATGCAACCTTAAGAAGTCCTTGATTTTGTATTTCAGCTTTCAAGGTCTTTAGAATATCTTTGAATTTTAAATTTTTTACATTTAACCAGAATATAATTTAACAATATCAAAAATATCTTCTCAAGCTTTTTTTTATGTTCATTTATTTGCCCTCCCCTTTCTTTAAAATTTAAATTTATTTGAACTTCAATTTCAATTACCTGCCTATCCCATATTATAATAGAGTATATTTTTTAAAGATCCTTTTTGAAAAACTATTTGAATTTTCATTGAGAAAGTGCTTGAATTGTCCTTGAATGTGATTCCTACAGAGCTGCAACAAACGAACCCTGATTCAACGGGGGGGGTACGGCAATCAAGCTAGGTGGTCCGCATAGCCAAAGCTACACAAATTTTAAATTACTCTTTTTTGCTTAGACTGATGAAAAATTGGAAAAATCCAGATGTTGGCTATCATTCTGACTATTCTGATCTTATTTAGTACTGCACAGAAGCGTTTTGTGGTTGTCTTGGATTACCACGTTCTAAGAATTTTTTCTTCTGGCAAAGCTTCTCTTACCGGCTATCTTGCCTTGTATGTTGATTATTTCACGATTTGTCACATGCTGTACCTACGACCTTAGTATTCTGCGATACAACCACATCTTGGGATTATTTTCCCTCTGAGAGGAATATAGCTTTCTGTTTTTGTGGAGGACCCTAGAGGATCTTACAATTAGCAGATATCTCACGGAGAGCGAAGTTCTGAAAAAAATCGCAAGCTAGTTTAGCTCTTTTCCGAAAGAAAACGACAGTCAAAAATAACAAGGAATTTATTTATTCTAATACCAGAGATCCAAAAAAATTAAAGAATGTTGTCCACAGTTACACATATTATCGGTAGATGTGTCTTTTTGATTCTCCATTGATTCTTTTTCTATTCTTTGGTTATTAACTAATAGTAGGCAGTTTTAGATATTCTTTTTGCTGATGATCATTGGCATATCGGATATTATTCAGTTGTTCACTGTTTCAGAAGCAAAAGCTTCTCCTAGCTTCTCTCATAATCTGCACTTTTTCCGTTTGTTCGTCTTCTTCGCGGATCACTGCTTCTTGATTCCTATATAGATTTGTTATTATCCTTAAGTTCTGACCATCTAAACTTGTGCCTTTTTATTATTTCCTTATGTTGAACTCGATCGAACGTCTTCTGGTAGGCAATGACACTGATGTATACTTTGCAGTTCATGTCTCTGGCTTCTCTTGTTCCTACTGCATCCCGGAATCCAACGGGCGTAGGCTTCACTTTTTGTATATCTCAGCTCCAGAGGCGCGTTTCATAATCAAAATTCAGTAATATTATAAGGAATTTTAAGTATTGTCCAAATCAGTTAGTTGTATACATTTTGGTACTTAGTAATGAAATAACCTATTCTAAAAGCATAGTCAAAAATCATCCTCCAACTAATACTTATTAGTATTATTTGGAGACAAATTATATAAATTTAAATGACATAATATGCGGGCACCCTCTTGTATAAATAAAATTTATATTTTTATGTTCTGCGCGTTTCGGTTACTTAATTTGGATCGTCATCAGAACCAACCACAAAAATTAACAGTTACTACCGGTTACTACATTTTAACACATTTATTTACATGGAGGTGCCAGCATACATATTAAATTAATTTAAATTAAATCTTGTACTTCACAAATCAAACTTTATTTTATGTGAAAGATTTAACGTTATATTATATCTTTCTGCTTTAGTTATTATTTTTAATATCGAGAAATAGTAACATATTTCGGTCTCTCTTCATTGCATTGAAATATATAATTATGTCTTTGTCGGTGAAATCCTGCCCTTAACTCCTAATAAAACAATATAATATAATGCTACTTACTTTTATTTACGACATCTTATACTTACAGTGGAATTTATTTGTGAAAACTTGAAAACATTGTACTTTTTAAAATATTGATAATATGATGAAAGGAAGGTATCTGTGTCAAATTTAAAGTTTCTGCTGAACGTGGTTTTAAAGTTACTTCAATAAATCGATAATAATTATGTAGAACAAATAATATTGTTTGTATTTCGTGAGAAAAATTATGACCACGACATGAACGACATAAATTTGTCACTTTATATATTAATTTTGCCCTTGGATATTATATCTGTCACCAGAATATATAATACATCTTTTTTATTTAATAAAGAATCATGTTTGTCATTTTTTAAATTCATCTTTGTTCATTCCGGCTCTCTTGGCTGCGGCTATTACTACCACCCATAAGGACCTGAATGCAAAAACAAGTCCATCGAGTTTGTATGTAGAGAGAAAGCAAAAATTCGGAGAGAAATACAATGCAGGGGAGGAACCGCAGGTTAAAGTCAAAAGAAAGAAAGATTATCAGAAAATTAAAGAAAAAGATTGCATAAAATAATCTAATAGTAGTAGCAGCAGACAAGGGAGCCGGAATCGTACTTATGGACAAACATCACCAAACTGACTAAAATGAAAAACTGTTTCATTTAGGTTATATATCAAGGTAATATGAACATTAGATTAGAAAACATAATGAGAAAATACATCACCTTGGCACACAAGACAAACAACAAAGTTGTCATCATCCTGAGCAATGCAGAAGAGAAAACCCCTGATGGGAAAATGAGGATATTAGGTATCCTGCAAGAAGTGGATAGCGACACAGTCATGTTGGAGAGACAGGAAGAGAAATAAATACCAAAATCTGAGAACAGTAAAAAGACACGTCAATATTGGCCTGCACCTTCCCTGGGAGGGTCACCATCTAAAATATAAGATAAATGTTTGCCTGCACTCAAAAAATTCTTAATTTTTGTAGACCTCGTCTGATGACGTGCCTGAGTTCCCAGTTCCAAAGAGAAACAACTAAGAATTCCAAAATAATTTTTTGTTTAAAATAGCATGTTCAAGTTTTACCTTGGTTTGACTTTAATCATGGGCGCCGGATAAGGGGGCAAAGCATGGCACTTGTCCCCCCCTAGAAAATTGAATTTTTTGTTTCTACCTAGCTAGCGCTCGTAAAATATTAGAATTTTTCCTTAAAATCATAAAGCCTAACAAAACTGAATACTTTGCCCCCCTCTATATTTGACTCTTCCGGCTTTACTGACCTTAATGTAAAAGTCTGAAATTAAGTTCTACTTGTAAATTGTTTTTAGAATTTTGTGTAACACCTATACATTTTTAAACCAACTTTTTTTCTTCAATTTTTGAGTTGTGTCTCTATGCAACTGGGCCATCAATATGGTGATATCACATAATATCCTTATTTATTGTTTCTATAATGCTATAAATACAGGAAACTTCCACAATCAGTTGGTTTGTGTAACACAGTGAGGCAGGCATTCTTTCCTGCAATATAATATAAACTAGGGATGTCTTTAAGCTATTGTACAATTTATTGTAAAATTGAATGCAATGCATAAACTCTTTATTTTGCTGTCTGGAGTTTAAACTGAAATGCTTACAGAAGAAAGAAATAGGTTTCAGTTCATTAAACTTAAAAAAAATTGTATTAATAGTTTTTCCGTTTTGAACATTGTACAGTATTATATTTCTCGTCAGCATTTCACCTACAAATATTTAAACATAAAAATAATTGCTTTTTCAATTGAATAATAAAAATTGGATTTTGAAAAAATTAAGGGAATTTTTGATTTTTAAATCCAAGTCTGCACAAGGTGCACAATAACACCTTTAAAGTATTTTTATGAATCATCCTACTTCCTGTTTTTGACTTTCTAAATAATTACCACTATCTTAAGTTGTTAATTATTTAGGAGACGAAAACTTTTAAAACCAACTATTTTGGTTTCTTTCCCCCAATTTAATCATGTTCCTGTGTTTTGGTAAGGATCAGAATAATTATAAAAAATATGCAAAGTGAAATGTGAGCTAATTCGTTCTTTTCTTTTTGTTTTCAGAAAATATCGAATGTGCGGCATGCAATTTGGCGTGCGATGTCGACAAGCTGTTAGATAATCAGTTCCTACTAGAATTACACAACCAGGAAGATAATGCATCCACAAAATCGATTGAAATTAAATGTAGCAGTTGTAGCGACGATGCTATTGCAGTTAGTTTTTGCGTTGATTGTTCGGAATACATCTGCGAAAGTTGCGTTCAAGCCCATCAAAGGTAAGTCGGAATTCATTTTAAGGGCATATAAAAAATAACTTTGTATGGTAGACTTAAAATTACCAAGGACCACACCATAAAGCCAAAAGACGAAGGATATGCAGAAAGTCAGTCTGGGACAAACGGTTCAAACTCTGTAACACTCCATTGCAATATTCATCCGAATGAAAAGCTTTCGCTTTTCTGCGAAAATTGCGATAGATTGACGTGCAGAGATTGCCAATTGCTCGAACATCGAGATCATAAATACAAATTTACACATGAAATTGCATCTGACACACGTAAACTTATCTCGACCATGCTTAAAGATGTTACTTATAAGAGGTCACTTTTAAATACGGCGATGAAGGTGATAAACGATCGGCAGGGTTTAATAGTCGAGAAGAAGCAAGCGTTGGTAGACGAAATCACCCAATTGGTGGTTAAGTAAGTCAGAAGAACTGTTTTGGGTCTTTTTCATAAAAAAGCTTTTTAGGCTCACAAATACGATAAACGTGAGGGGGAAACAATTGGTGTCGCGATTGAACGAGGTGTGTGAACATAAACAAAAGACACTGCAAGAAAAGAAGGTAGCATTGGATCAACTCTCAAAGATGACTGATCACTGTATCGAATTTACTCAGCATGCCGTTGAAAATGGTAGCGATATGGCATTGTTACTTAGCAAACGACAAGTAACGTATCATCTGCAAAGGATTAAATGCAAAAGGGCTGACATTCCAAATCCAGAAATTCCCGTTCGCATACATTTAGCTCTCGATAAAGTTCCCGATCTAATAAAAGGTATTTTTTTTAAGTTTCAATGTTTTAAATCAAGTTTTCTAATTATTTTTTTTTAAATTATTTTTACAACTTTCTGAAGGGTTGTCTTCAGGTAATTAAAGTTTAGTGTTGTATAATTTTGGTGTTATATTAACGAAAAATTAATCTGCAGTAATATCAACCATTGGTCAAATTGTGGTGGACGGGAGAGTGTACCCTACGCCTACATCGTCACCGGCTACCTCTTTACCACCGCATGGTTCTCCAAGTCCGGTTCACACGAGATCGCCGTTGCAAGAGTCACCGATAAATCATCAAATTCAGTACCAACAACAGCAGCAGCAAAACCAACTTCAAAATCAACTTCAACAACAAACCCAACAACAGCTACATCACCAGCAACAGCATCAACAAGTTTCGATGCCATTTCAGCAATCTTCATCTCAGAGTAATTTTCAACCCCATCGAATGCCTCCACCTTATAACCAGTTTCAACAACAAAATCTTGGACAAAACGTTAATATTATTCCAAATTTAGGTAAGTGTTAATTTTTGTTCAAATCTCGGACATAATCTGGCGATTAAATAATTAGACCATGACACAAAATTTTACAGGTCCGAAGATGCCACCAAATTTAAACCCAAACATTTCGCCAATGACACCATCAATTCCAATTTCTTTGGCTCAACACCTGCAACAAAATTTACAAAAAATGCCCATCATTAGAAACAACATGGGTCGAGCCATTCTGCCTTTAAGTCGAATAGGAAACAATGGTTTAAATCATCAGCAACAGCAGGTTAGTAATTCAATTTAATCGTCCACTTGGATTATTTGTTTATCACAAATTTTGGTGATATAGCAAGTGTCATCGTCGACTCATCCTCAAGGTTTGGTGCAAGACCGTGATAACCTCAGAGGTCTTTTACAACCCATTAACAATAACGCGGTATATGTACAGACGGGTCCAAATCAATACCAAGCAGTGCAACCTCAATTTGCCCAACAATACCAAAACAGATTTCCCGGAAGTCATCCAGCTCAGCAGCAGTTTCGACCGCAAGGACTTCTTCGAGGTGGAGCTATCAGCATCACACCCACGTCACAAGCCTACAGAATGCCAGTACAAAGAAATTCGTTGCCTAATCAGGAATTGCAATCGTCTAATGCGCATCAATCGGCCAAATGGCACATTCCTCAACAAAATACCGTCCAAGAACCACCAATTGGTAGTCATTTGAGCAATATTACAATTAATCGCGCCCAAGTTATACCTGGCATGAATGACAACTTCAAAATTATGTTAAAATCTCAAAACCTCGACACGAAACCGTCGACGGTTTCGTCTACAATACCTAAAACTCCCAGCCCAAATCACATTCAAGGCAAGTCTGATACCGAGCGAAATTTAGACAAATACTGCCAGGATTCCGTCAACGACCTGATGGCCACCATAGCAAAATTGGATTCGAACGGCGTGCAAGTTTTAGCCGAAGGTCGAGCGAAAACGGGTGGATCGCCGCAAGTCGACAGCTCGACCGACGATTTGAGCGGACCTACGCGACAAATTAAGAACGATTCAAATGAAAACGGGAAAGACGATCCCAACGAGGACTGGTGCGCGGTTTGCATGGACGGTGGCGAGTTGGTGTGTTGCGACAAATGTCCGAAAGTGTTTCACCAGTTCTGTCACATACCTAATCTCACTGTCGAGTAAGTTATATTTAGTAAATCTCCCAACTAGGTAATTGAATTTTTATTTTCAGGGAGAGTGATACTTGGCAGTGTTTGTTGTGCGTAAATTTTGCTGACATGCTGGAAGGGGAACGCATGCCCGGCGAATTGAGCAGAAAGGAGAGAAAAATTGCCGAACGTCTCGTCTTGGAGTTGTACTGCCAGTATGAAGAAAGCCTCGCATTTAGAGAACTTATCGGACCTGATGTAAGTTTTTGTGCATTTTTTTAAAGGAGGTTTATTATCATTTTTACTTGAAATCTGACCCGAAGTTAAATTTAGTTAAATGAGAGATATATTTACTAAAACATGTCGCCTACAACAATTAATCCAATTTTTCAACACTTAATTCTTGAAAGTATTCCAATATGAATGGCGTCTTTATCGTTAAAAGTTAAGTAATTTATTTATATAAACTAATTTATTTATGTTTGGTAAAATCATGTACTATGTTATGCAATTTCCTGATCTTGTGATTATTTATGTAAATAAATGTAAATTTTAACGATATGTACATATAGTTATGTACAAACTCACTCATTCATTCACTCGGTAATATTTTGCCAAACGAAAAACAAGAAGCTTTGATTGGTTGATTTTTTAACCAACCGAAATATATATACCTACATGGCGAACGTGGTTGAGTTCTGCCTCTTTAATTTGATCAACTGTTTTCCCAAATCTAAAGAAAGTTTTGAAGAAACTCAATAAGATATCGTAAGCAATCGAGTTCCATAGAATTTAGTTATTTATACCCGTATTAATAGTCACGGATTAATCCGAGATTCAAGATTAATTCTCGGATTGGCTTTAAATGAGTTGCATAGTTGCAATATTTCGACTATTTTATTGCGACCAAGAATTAATCTTGAATCTCGGATTAATCCGTGACTATTAATTCGGACATTAGAGCAGTTTAGTTCCACATCAAGCAAGTTGTTCATCAATTGAGTTCTACTGTATTCACTAATTAGTAGTAATAGTATATTATACAACAAAGACTAAAAGTAGTTTTAGAATTTTTACGAATTAGTTGGAAATTTTGCGCCACTCTGTAATCTTCTTTCAAAATTGAAAGTTCTACTCAAATGATTTTGTGCCCCTCTGCATTCTTTTCTTTAAAAAAAATGATAACGAAGAAGTTGACTTGTTGGATAGACAAAATATTTTTATGTAAACCAAACTTCTTTCATGGATTATGCTATGTTGCCTGTTCTGGCACCCATATTTTCCTGGGTCGGCCTATACTTCTTTTTCCTGGTGGTTTGTACTTCTTTTGTCATTCGTTCCAGGTAATCATTCTATCTTTTATTGTTGTTTTTAATTTGATCTCGTATCTTATGTATACTTTTAGTTCTTCTCTTATTGCTCTCAAAAATCTCATTTCACTGACTTACTTATGTCTTTGGATGTTGGTACCCAGGTTTCACTTTCATGTTATTGTTCGGACAGCTATTGTTTTATATAAAAGCCTTTGTTTTACAATAAGAAAGCAAGTTTCAAATGCTCAATAATTTTTGTTGTCTAAACAAAAGTTAATCCTTAATTTTGATTTTCAGAACGTGGAGTATCATTCTGTCATCAAAAATCCAATTGCATTGGACACACTCCGTCACAAAGTAGATTGGTCGACGAGCGATCATTACACAAATTTGGAAGACTTAATCAAAGATGTTAGGTTAATGTTTAATAATGCATACGCTTTCAATGAGGTATTTTTTTATTATTTTTAAAATCTTAATTTCTAAACTAATGTATTCCAGGTGGGCACTATAGTGTACAACAATGCAAAAACATTGGAGAACTTCTTCAATCAACAATTAGAAAAACTTCTGCCCCAATTTTGCGATACAAGTGACGAGTATATTCTACAACCGCCCACGAAAAGATTACGAAGAGTAATTCAAGATTAACGTGAAGATGATTTTAAAACCGTATACGAATTATGATATAATTAGCGTAAATGAATGTTTTATAAATATGTCAAGACCACATTTTATTCCCATAATACGAAGTAATCGAAAAGTCTCATAAACTCGCTAAGTTTTTAAAAAAAGAAAAAAATAGAAAGAAATATTTAGAATAATAATTTGATTAGTTGTACATTGTTATATACTTTTTTATATATTTTGAAAATCAAAAGATATTAATAAACAGTTACAGATTAGAAGTCAACAAATTCTTCTAATTCAAGCAGAATTTCTTTGATGTACGTACTCATAGATTAAAGTTCCCTAAGCAAACTAAAACACCAAGAAGTTCAGCAATATTCAATCTATTTGCAGTTTTTGTGTCAAGTACGTAGGTAGGGCAATATTTTGTCAAAAATTCACTTAATTATTGTGAACACAAAAAAATGGGCGTGGTTCAAATTATTTATAATACGGGAAATATGTTTGAGAACCACTTGAACCGAATTAATTTGTTGTTAATAATTGTTATATTATTAGTACATTTTATATTTTTGATTATTTATTCACCCATAGTGGATTTTATTATTAGGAATTCAAAAATTAGCGACTTTTATTTTATAAGAATATGAAGTAACGATTGTGAATTGTGTTAATTTAATAGGATTTTTTTTATTCTGGAATATCTGATTTTTCTATGTATGAATTTGTTAAATAAAATATTAAGTAACCTAAACTAGGTTTAGTTAAATGGAAACATATTTTAAATACTACCATATAAATTATTATCTTATGAAAATATAATGTTGAATAAAACTTTTACTTTTATTTCTAGTATCTACTCCATTCCAAATTTCAATAGTCGTAATACCTATTTTAAAAACTTGAGTGTCTGGCTAACTAGCGTGAGGTCGTGGGTTATTTTGATAATTTTCATGATGTCCGTTGCATCAGGTTCGGCTAGGGAACGTATATATAATTATTGACTGTCGATGCAGTTCACACATACGTCCGAAATTACTATATTATTATTTCTACTATTCTTTCTAGATTGACTCCTGAAGCAGTTTTCAGTTTTATCTCATTACCAACTGTCAATTTGTTGATGAGAAAAAAGTTGTTTGCGCTAAATATTGTTGCAGAAAAACCCGTGCTAGTAGTACCCTCGTATATAGAAGTGCTGAAAAATGGGAATTGTACAAATCAAATAAAACAAATAGTGGATGCTTTAAACGATGTATTAATAGTATTCTCGTTTATCGAAGACAAAGATGTGTTTCATGAATATCATCTGCAATCAACTGCAAAACGGTTGGTAAATGATTTTTCGAACCAAGATATAGATTTAGAAAGCAATATGATTACAAAACTGAAATCAATCACTGGTGTTCGATATACAAAAAAATTTGAAAAAATGATTAGTGATATGAGATTATCAATGGATCTAAATCAAAACTTCGTAAAAACTCTTCGAGAACCACTCGAAATTAATTTTAAAGTTAAGGTTCTGCAAACCGGTTCGTGGCCTTTTAAAATTACAGCGCCCTATACGTTACCCGCAGAACTAGAAAGATGTGTTGCCCAGTTTTCCGAATTTTACTTTGGAATATATTCTAAGAAACGATTGTATTGGTTGAACGGCCTATCAAAAGGTGAAATTGTCACGACAAACTATAAAAACTGTTATACTATTCTTGCCAGTACGATGCAAATATCCATTCTTTTGTTGTTTAATAATTCCGTCTCCTGGACTTTGGCAGAAATACAAGAAAAAACTAGTATAAGAATTGAATTCATTTTGGAAATTGTTGCAATTTTCCTCAAAATAAAACTTTTAACTAGTGAAAGTACCGACAACTTAACTGAAAATTCCAAAATTTGTATAAACGAAGATTATAATAATACGAAGCGTCACATCCAGATAGACGTTCCTCTTAAATCGGAAACGAATACGAATAAACACAAGACTGAAGATGAAAATATTGATAAAACAAGAATTCTTATCTTGCAAGCCACAATTGTAAAAATAATGAAATCGAGAAAAATGATACAAAAAGTCGATTTGATACAACAAATTTTGCATGTTCTCGCTTCACAATTCAACCCAGGTATTGGTACGATCCAAAAATGTATAGAAATGCTAATTGAGAAAGAATATATCCAACGCAGTTTAACGGAAGCGAATACCTTCATTTACGTAGAATAACTACTTTTTTGTATGTTGGAATTTTAAATTGTTTATTTTGAAATAAAATACACACTATTGTAATTGGCGTAATCGGTGTTCCAGGTCCAGTCATTCTGCTTTGTAGCAAATTCTTAAAAGTTCTATAATAAATATAACTACGGTGAGGGTGAACAGCCTTTCTCTGATGGGAACAAAAAAATGAAGAGGGGGTAATCAATCACCGATTGCTCGTTGAAATTAAAAAACTCCCACATTTTCATATTCAACGTAAAAATTTGATTTATTTACTTCAAATTTGTTTATATAAATTTAATTAAACATTCTTACTTCTCATCTTCTTCGGATGATTCTTCAGTAGTTTCTTCTTCATCTTCCTCATCATCGTCCTCTTTGCCTTCATCATAATCATCATCAAACTTATAACTGCCGTAATCTCCATAACTTCCTGTTGCTTCGTCATCGTAATCATCCATACCAGTATTGACCTGTCTTCCAAATTTATGACTACGAACTAAAAATAAGAGGTGTTTTAATTTATCACATAAAAAATTGAATAAATAACTTACTCGACATGCTAAGATCTTTAGTTTGAGAAGTATCGTATCCACACTTTGGACAAGGCAGTGCCTTGTTCTTCTCATACTTAAAGCCTTTCCTCCGAACATGGTCTTCACAATAACATGTCTTACATCTCAAGCAGGAGTATTGTCCAAGTTTATTACAAGATTGACCTAAAAAAAATATATAGAAAAGTTGACAATAAAATGGTGACCTTACATCTTACATTTATAATTTTCGGACTCTAAAACTTGACAGGAAGCCTGATGTTCAAACTGATCATCTTCGCACAGATGATTCTCACAAAATGAACACTTAAAAATGCGACCGCCGTGATCCCATACTTCACGTTCACACTCAATACACACCACATCTTGTAACGGACAAGTACAGGCATGGGATTGCAAACAACGCCTGCCGTGGCACACCCAAGCTTCACAAAAGTCACATATAGCCCCCTAAAATATTTAAAATGAATGCAAATCGAAAATGTAGAAATTTTACGTACCACCATGCCTAGACCGATGGTGTAGACTCCAGGATGACGAACGACACAATCTCCGGTTTTGGCCATACACTTGGTTTTTCCACATTGCGCACAAATGGGCACCCTCTGCACGTTTTGGCAAAAGTAACAAAAAGCACGGTTCTTCTGTTTCCTGCAAATTTAACGATTAATCGGAGTTTTTAGAAAGTTAACCTGGAACTAACCTGTTACATTTCTCACATTCCATCACCGCATTACACGGATGCTGGGCCACGTTAACATTATCCTTCGCCGTGCGGATTTCCTTCTGACGGAGTTTCTGCTTTTCCGCTTTTTTACGCTGTCCAGTCTTTTTCTTAGGCATTTTGCCAAATTTTAATTCAACAATGGGGTTATGAGAAACTGACACATGACAATTTGATCAAAGTAAAGCGAGTTGGTACCTCGAGGTGCAGTGGCGGGGTATGTAAAATAAATGAGAGTGTCTAATTTAATTGTAAAAATCGAAATTAATTTTGTTGCATGGGGTAAGTCTATTTTCAAAAATTGCAGTTGTTGTAAGAAAATCGCCAGGAAAATAAATAAATGGTGTAAATTTTTATTTGGATATTAGTGGAAAGAAGAAAGGCCAGTTAGCAATTGATAGCTCAGATTGATAGCACAATGGAGAGTAAATTGAAATTCAAATTTTACTTACAAAATTGTTATTATAATTTCACATTAAATTATAAAGAGATAGAGATATCTATTAATTTTCTTTTATTATTAAAAATTATTTTATAGATAATTGAAAAATTGTTAAGTGGAGCAAAAATGTTTGTTCCTAATAGGTAAATAAATTGACAAATTAAGTTTAAATTAAATAAACGCTTCCTTGAAGTTTCTCACAAAATTGCTCGCAGTATGCCGAGTTTTGTGCGGGAGCAAGGATAAATTAGATCAAGTGCGCTCCTTGGGTATTTTCTTTTGTTAATGAAAAGTGCAGTTTAACAGCTCGTGGATGACCTTCCAGGTTAGTTTATAAATATTTCAACTCGTTTAAAAACTTAAGTCATTTAAACTTTCTGTAATAGCATTAAGATGTAATTTCATTTTTGTTATGTAATTTTCTCTTCAAAATTCAAAATTATCAAAATTTAAATTTTTTACCGATCCATCGAAAATTTTGTATATGCAAGTAAAATTTAAACTCATTTAATTTCATTGAATGATTTTTGTTTTCTTTATTTAAAGATAATATTAACTCTCTCAAAAAGTAATAAAAATTTTCTAACTAAATTTCGAATTTAATACTTTAATAATAAATATGTTTTATTCGGAACAGATATACTTTTTGTGGCCGGTCTGTAATTCCCGGACTTCCCCCGCTAAGCTTATTTAATAATCCCATATTTGTTCTCAAAAAAATAATAAAACATTAAAAACAAGCAAATAAATTTCCTCTTTTTCAATTTCAAAATTTATATTTCATAATTTATTGTAATATTCAAAAATAATTATTAGTATCTAACTAATGAAAATTTGTTATTAAAAAACAAAATAAAATTGATAAGTATATGCTCTCGTGGACTTTTTTTGAAAAATTTAATTTCCAATAATTTTGTTGTAATTTCTAGAGTGTAAGCTAGCGCAGTGTCGTTCTCTTTTCATTTTTTATTATTTTTTTTCAACAAATTACATCATAGAATAAAATTCGATAAATATTGTACAATTTAGTAGCGAAAATAATATAAATTATTTGATAAGATGTAAAAAATTATTTCTAGATTCTTCGATAATTAAAAGCAAAAATAAACCATTATCTCATCACGTGCTAATTATAGAACTAGCGCGTACTACATTTTCAATTTTCACTTGAAGGTGGATTTGTTACGTCATAACTCATAAAATTTCTTCAAGTCATGCAACTTCTCATCTCGCTAAATAATTGTAGTAGGGGGCGTTTTTGGATATCATTACAACTCCAGAGTAAACATCAAAGAACTCGAGGATGTGTCAAGTAGACTTCCTTTGCCTAAAACTGGATTCATATCTAAATATTGGAAATTCCTACGCAAGGAGAACTTTGCTTTCAAAATGCAAGTACCCAGTTTATATTAATGAAGTAGCTGATTTATCTTCTCAATATCATAAATACACACATTTTATAGATTTAACAATTGTCGACTTGAGATTAGATAAGTCAATCATCGAGTAACAATTAATTATTTAATTATATCAAATCAGTCAATTTGTAGACGTGACCATGCTGGTATAAAATATGGATTCCAACGAAAAAGTCAAAAGAAAAGTCAATCCAAGAGAAAAAGCAAATTTATTTTCAAAACTAACGTTTTTGTGAGTTGTTGGACTGTGATCCGAAAAGTCTCTCACTATCTCTATTTTCAGCTTTGCCTACTCCACATTTCGATTGGGTTTGAAGAAGGAAATAGACGAGAATGACATTTACGAAATAGTAAAGAACTGCCGGGCGAACAGCTTGGGCAACGCTTTGGAAAAAGAATGGGAAAAGGAAAAATTAAAATCAAACCCCCACATTTTTATTCCTCTGGTGCGACTGTTTGGCTTCAAATATATTTCCTATGGAATTCTTCTTCTGCTTATCAACACCACCTTGATGTTGGTTCAATTTTATTTTTCCAATTTCTTTGGTTTAATATTTTAATTTTTGCAGTATGGCCAAACCTCTTCTCATTGGGAAAATCGTGGCCTATTTCGCGCCGGATCAGATTGAAATAAGTCGCAATGATGTAACTTGGTACAGTTTAGCTTTAATCGGATGCTTTCTTCTCAACACGTTTTTCATCCACACGTACTTCTTTGGCGTGGAACAACTGGGACTGAGGATTAAAACGGCAATTTGTTCTCTGTTATACAGAAAATCGTTGAAATTGGGTTCCAATTTTGTGGGAAACAACTCTCAAGGGCTGGTGGTAACCTTGATGACCAAAGACGTTGCCACAGTTGATTTAGCCATGTTTTTCATCAATCACTTGATGATAGGGGTGGTGCAGTTGATTTTGATGACGTTCGTGATGTACAATAAGATAGGAGTGTCTGCAGTAGCTGGAACTTCAGTTTTGCTGATCTGCATACCTCTACAAGGTAACCGTTTTTGGCTCTCGATTTTTTGGTGGTAAATTTTTATTCTGTTTCAGCATATTTGGGCAAAAAGACATCCGACTACAAACTGAGAACAATCAAAAAAACCGACGAACGATTGCAATTTACTCAAGAATTATTGACCGCCATTCGGATCATCAAAATGTACACGTGGGAATTATTTTTTTCCAAAACAATCAGCGAATCGAGAAGGTAAGAATTTATTTTTTTCGAATGGCCCGTTTTATTCCTTTGTCCCATGTGTTGCAGGATAAAATTTTATCAATCAATTTAACGTGTCATTAAACCACTTAATCCAATTAATCATTTTAGAAAAATAGGTTGATGATTCTAAAGTAAAAATATTTTGTAGTGAAAAAACTTGTGAAACACTTCAGACTTTTATCACTTGGTTAACCGAGATTAAATTTTTTAATGGAGTCTTGAGAGAATAAGAGTGCGATAGTACGCTCAGAAGTAAATATTGCTCAAATTTGCCAATGAGCAATTGCATAATTCCGCAAGTTTGACTCAAGATAACTCTTTATAAAACTGTTTAAGTGGCAAAAAAATATTGATTCCATTACATAATGGGGACCTTGTCCTTCTGAGTGCAAGCATTGCAGTAGGTTATAACGGGAATTAACAGTGAACGTGGAATTGGAACCACGGTATACTATGAAATACTTGGCATACTTCATTGTAAACTAATCCTGACTTATTGATCAGAACCTTTCCTTTTTACGAAGCAGGATGCACTGAAATTGCTCCCCCTCCTCCATATGTTTAAAAACTGCTGATCATCCATCTCTTTCCCGATTCAATCCGCATTTGTCTTTGTCTCTTCTGTCAGCAGGTGTATGAGCAATTCTTGCTTAAAGCAAAAAAAAATTTAAATGAATCTTTCCAATGAACTCAAAGCTTCGTCTGCTCTTCTAGCTGCTTCACTCGTCTCCTCACTGCATCTCCGGCAAAATCTATGATTTATGCCTTAAAAACACTCTGTATAGTATCGCTAAACATCCTTCTTGAAGAAGATTACGTCCAGAAGTAGAAAAAAAAACGACTGGATGATGATGTGACGTTAATTCGACGGCATTTTCACGTTAAATTCTCGTTTATATTATGAGCTTATTAGCTGTGTGTAATAAAACTTTCAATTTTAATCCATAATCAAGTTTGAATACTTATTTAGGTACTAGTAACCCCCCCCCCCCAGTGCGTATTACTGGAACTCAGAAATGCATTTTATTTTAAGAGTGAAAGATTTTTATTTAATAAAATCAATTACGAGCCTGCAGGAAAACCTTCCGTCTTTGAAATCCGGGGGGGGGGGGGGGGGGGAATCCGGCTGGACTCAGTATCTTAGACATTGTATGGACTGGGAGGTATGGGTAATTTTTCTACATCAGAAAATTTCGTTCGTTTGAAATCTGGTATACAAGGGAAGAGAAATCCGGAGAAATTCGAGTAATTCTGATAAAATCCCTGAAAATCTTAGGATACTCTCGATGATTTTTTTTGTCCCCCCACTTTTTGAACAGAAAATCATAAGATTCAGGAGAAAATCCTAGAAAAAATCTGATGTACGAAAGAGAAATCGTTGCTAAAATCTCAGGGGGTTAATATTCAGGTCAATTTTACACAAAACTCTGAATTTCATGGATTTCTAAGGAATTTTAATGATTTCAAAGAATTCTAGAGCTTTCTAAGAAGTTCCAGAGAGTTTTCAATGATTTAAGAATACTAGTGATTTCCAACCCATTTCAATGATTTCCAAGAATTCCAAAAAATTCCAATGATTTAGAAGAACTCCCAGTGATTTTCAAAGAATTCTGATAATAATTTAAAACAAATTTAAGTTATTTTCAAGGAATACCAGAGATTTCCAAGGAAATTCCAACCATGGATAGACAATTTTTTTGGGATATTTATCTCTTAGAAAATCTGGAAAATCCTAATTCGGAGAAATTAGAAAATCATAGTAAATTTTAGGAATGCCAAAAAATATTTGTTTTGGAATTCGCCCCTCGTTTGGAATTCTGTTGAATATAATTGGAATTCCTTTGAAATTGTTGGAATATTTTTTAAAAATCAGTGGAACTCTCTGAAAATCTTTATAATCCTTTGGAAATCATTAGAATTCTAGAATTTGCATGGTTTCCAAGAATTCCAGTGATTTTTAGGAAATTTCAGAGATTTCCAATGATTTACAAAAGAATTCCAATGATTTCTAAGAATTCCAATGATTTCTAAGAATTCCAATGATTTCTAAGAATCTCAATGATTTCTAAGAATTTCAATGATTTCTAAGAATTCCAATGATTTCTAAGAATTACAGAGATTGCAAATTCAGCGATATGCAGAGAATTCCACTGATTAAAAAGAAAATTCAGTGATTTTCAAGGAATTTCAATGATTTCCAAGAATTGCAAATATTTCCAAAAAAATTCTAAAAGAATTCCAACAATGTGTACACAAATTTTTATACCTACAAAATCCCTAGAATCTCGTGATTTATTGGAATTTATTTGGAAATTTCTTAAAGAAATCTCTGCAATTCTTTAGAAATTCCTGGAATTCTCTGAATACCTTCAGAATTCCTAGGAGTTTCTTGAAATCTTTAGAAAAGACTGGTTTCTTAGAAAATCTCTGGAAATTTCTTGGAAATCTTAGGAATTCTATCAAAATCATTGAAATTTAAAATCCTGCGCACTGAAGTTTTTCAAGATATTAACTTTTGATATTTTCTGTATGCCTATTACACTTTAATTTTCTATACACAATAGAGATGTGTTTTCTTTTATAAAGATCCGTATCAATATCTCTAGTAGTAAAGCTAAGTCGATGCTGCCTCACTTTTCTCGAAATATCTCCAAGTCAAAATTTGATCAATTGAAGTTTTGATTGATCAAATAATTTTGATTGGTCTAATTCTCCTTATTCTTCACTCACTCCACTCTTAGAGATCTGGGTGCTCTGCACAATTTAAAGGCAAATGCTTAAACAGCTATAACGCTGACTGAGAGTTGTTGATAATTCATTACCACTTGAATGAACTTCAAACTTCAAACAGTACTATAGTTAGGTACTTATACTGTAATAAATTTATTTACACGATAATCAAGCAGACATAAAAAATATTCAAAGTAGGATTAAGTATGACGGTAATTTCCAAAGCCTAAACTGGTTTCCTCACCCCTACAAAAGACTTGGTAATAATTTTTTCATGATTAGTTGGAATCATCAATCTTTGTACTAATTCTGAAGGTGCAGACCATCCTTCTAAAATGCTAAACATTTTGTTCCAGGAAAGAAATCAAAAATTTACGGTCTCTGTTTTACATCAAATCGCTTGGAATATCCATCGGTCACATGAGTTCGAAAATTGCGATGTACGTTTGCGTGGTGATGTACATAGGTTTGGGTAACCACATAACAGCCGAAAAAGCATTTGTCGTTAAGGGCTGCTTCGATGTGCTTCTTATAGTGGTGATGTTTCTACTCCCAGTTGGCATCTTTTTGGCCGCCGAATTTAAAGCCTGTTTAGGCCGAATAACAGACTTTCTGCTCACACAGGAAGTGACGAAAAACTACGCGATCCTTAACGCCGAAGAGAAAACTCGCATTGCCATAAAGAACGTCACCGTAAATTATCCGCAAAAATCCAATATTTTAGATGATGTCACTATAAACATAAAATCAGGTTTGACAATCTTAACCGGTTCGGTCGGATCTGGTAAATCAACACTCTTGAAGTTAATTTTGGGCGACGTCGGAAGAAGTTATGGAGATCTGGAAGTTTACGGGAAAATGTCGTATTCGTCACAGGAACCGTGGATTTTTCCCGGTACCATTAAACAGAACATAGTTTTTAACGAAGACTTTAACCA
The DNA here is from genome assembly GCA_963170105.1 of Cantharis lateralis. NCBI lineage: Eukaryota > Metazoa > Arthropoda > Insecta > Coleoptera > Cantharidae > Cantharis > Cantharis lateralis. The sequence continues at coordinate 4,825,272 of OY720627.1, forward strand.
AGTTCGGTATCAGAATGTTTTGAAAGTGTGTGCGTTGAACCAAGACTTGAACAGTTTCAGTTCTCGTGATTACACCTACGTCACGGATAAAGGATTAAATTTGAGTCGTGGCCAAAAAGCTAGGATTACGTTAGCCAGGGCTGTTTACAAATCTGCCGATATTTACCTATTCGACGATTGTCTTTCAGCTGTTGACATGCACGTAGGAAAGCAAATTTTTTTCGACTGTATCAAAAATTTCCTTAGCGACAAAATTCGTATCCTCGTGACTCACCAAACTTGGTGTCTTCCCAAATGCGATAACATTGTGGTTATGAGTGAAGGAAGCGTTAAGTATCAAGGATCCTACGAAGCTTTGAAAGATCTGTACGATGATAACTTGGAGTCTGAGTTAAACGGAATGATCGGTAGTGTCGATTTAGCTTTAAGTAAAATCGAGAACGAATCCAACGATTACGAAAGTGTAGATGACGAAAACACCAAATTGTTGTTCAACGAAAAACCTTTTCCCCAAAAGAATATATATGAGGAGTTTAAGGAAGAAGGTTCGGTGAAGAAGGAAGTTTACTTCGCTTATTTCGCGTTTGGTGGTGTCAAATTGCTGATCTTCGTTATATTTTTGGCCATCCTAGCTCAGTGTGCAATTGGAGGGTCGGAATTTTTCATCACCACTTGGTGAGTGTTCACTTGGACGTAATAATTAAATTGTGGTGTTCAACATTTTAGGGTGGATACCGAGCAAAAATTGGCGAGCTACAAATTAAACCAGACGACGAACACCACTGAATATAAATTGCTGGAAGGCGCCAGTGCTAGCATGATCAAGCAATATTCCTTCGTAATTTTGGCAGCCTGCGTTTTCAGTTTGCTCAAAAATGTCTTTTATTTCTTGTATTGTACCAGAATATCGACCAATATACATGCAGACATGCTCGATAAAATTACCCGAGCCAATATGTTATTTTTTGATAACCATTTGTCTGGAAATATCCTTAACAGATTTTCTCGAGATCTTGGGTTGATCGACGATATTATGCCTTTTGTGATTTTCGAGTTATCAATAGTAAATATAAAACCCTTGCAGTTTAACAATGTAACAATGTTTTTTTAGGCTATTTTGGTCCTGTTAACAATTTTAATCCTGGTCTCGATAGTAACTCCAGTCTTTCTGGTTCCTTCGGCAGTTTTTGCAGTAATTTTATATTTTGCCCGTCGTGCATACTTACCAACAGGACGGAGTCTTAGACGGCTGCAGGGAACGAGTAAGAAAGATTTTGTAGAAATAAAACATAGTAACTTTTCATTCCAGCTCGCAGCGCCGTCATTGGATACTTAAATGCAACCCTGGAAGGTCTAACAACGATAAGAGCCAGTGACGCTCAAAAAAATTTGATAGCCGAATTTGATAAACACCAGGACCTTTACAATTCCGTCACGTACATGTGCATATCCACTACGAGAGCCTTTACGTTTTATCTGGATTTCCTGTCCATCATTTACATAATCATCATAATCGTAACGTTGGTGTTCTTCATAACAGGTAAAAAGTTTCTCCATTGATTATTTTTTTATAACTCTAAAATTTTAGACATCTTGGCCGGAAAGGTCGGTTTAGCCCTAACACAATCGTTGGCTTTAACCGGTGTTTTGCAATGGGCTGTCCGGCAACTGACGGAACTAGAAAATCAAATGACATCTACCGAAAGAATAGTGGAATATACCAAAATTGAACCAGAACGAAAAATTGGATATCAACCACCTGACTGGCCGCTCAACGGAAAAATTGTGTACGACCAGGTTAATTTACGCTACTCGCCCAATGCGGAAAGAATTTTGAAAGACATCAGTTTTACGATTTTACCCGAACAAAAAATTGGAATTGTTGGAAGAACTGGAGCAGGAAAGTCGTCCATAATTTCTGTTCTATTTAGATTGTACCGCTTTAATGGAACCATTAAAATTGACGAAATCGACATAAATACCACAAACGTGGAATGTCTACGGTCAAAAATTTCGGTCATACCACAAGATCCGGTATTATTTTCTGGAACAATACGAAGTAATTTGGATCCTTTCCAAAAACATTCGGATAAAGAAATCTGGGAAGCTTTAGAAGAAGTAGAAATGAAAGGCCTGATAGGAAGCCTAAACATGAATGTTACGGAATCGGGCTCCAATTTTAGTATTGGACAAAGGCAGCTAATTTGTTTGGCTCGCGCGGTTTTGCGGAACAACAAAATTTTGATTTTGGATGAAGCTACGGCTAATATCGATCCTTCCACTGATGATTTAATCCAAAAAACAATTAAAAAGCTGTTCTCGCATTGTACCATAATCACGATAGCCCATAGAATACACACTATCATGAACTCTGATCGAGTGATTGTAATGGAGGCAGGACACATAATCGAATTTGATCATCCAAAAATTTTGACCAAGAACAAAAATGGAATGTTCTATAAGATGGTGAAAGAGTCTTCTCTCATATAAGTAATTAGCAATAAGTATCCAAAATAAAATATGATTAGGTTGTATTTTTTAATAAAATTGATGAAGCTGATTATTTTCCTTTCTTCTGGATTTTAAGTGCTGATCTGCTTAAAATTTCAATTTGGAGTATTTAAAATAATAGGAATAAAAAATTATATATGCAGATAAAATTTCAAGCATCCTGGGGCAATACAATTACATAATATTTACTCAAATTACATTACTATTATATTATGTCTTATCTAAAGTATTATTATTATCTATTGATAGATAATAATTAATTTGCGCAAGTGATTTTATTGTTCTCGAAATTTACTTCCATAATAAAAAATTTATATCTGAAAATTTATTAAAAACTTTTTTCTAAAAATGGTTAACGTACTTTTATTCGTTAATCCAATGTAACAAGAACATTGATCGCCACTGCAATTATATAAAGTTCGTTTTTTCTGCTTTAAATTTATATCTGATTGTTGACATAGTAATTCTTTGATTTTTTGAGTATTCACCCAATACCGCAGACAAAATTCCGCAAAACTAAAGTAGCGCTAATACTTTTATTTTCATTCGTTAATTGATTTGGAGTACATTAATTTCGGAATGAGACATATTTACACCACCATTTCAACGCGGAGATTATTCGACGCAGGAACTCGAAATTCACGGACCTCTGAGCCTACACTACACACTCATTAAAATCTTCCTTGAAACCGCCAAAAGTTGAAAATTATGGAGATAGAAAGGCAGAGCCGACGTACCAATTAAAAGCATCCGTAAATCCGTCAGAAGCAGAAAGTGACCGAGCTAGACGAGATTCGACGTCGTTCGCAAATGTCGATTTTTACGTTTACTTTATTTATTTCTGATGATTTAATTAAGGGATATATATCTATGTAAATTTACGTACACAAAACTTGAAATTCCAAACATTTACTTAAAATTTCAAATATTTCTAAGAATTCCAATGATTTCCAACGAATTCCAGTGATTTCAAAAAAATTTGACAGATTTCCTAAGAATTTCAATGATTCTCAAAGAATTCTAGTGATTACGAAGAAATTCCAATGATTTTCAAGAATTTCCATGATTTCTAAAGAATTCTAGAGAATTCTAAGAAATTCCAAAGAATTTTAGTGATTTCCAAAGAATTCTAGATATTACCAAAGAATTCTGTTTCGAGAAATTTACAAAAATTTCAATAATTCCGCAGATTTCCTAAGAATTTCAAGGATTTTCAAGTAATTCCTGTGATTATCAAAAAACTTTGAATGATTTTTAAAAATTCCAATGATTCTTAAAGAATTCCAGTAATTTTCAAAAATTTCTAGTGATTTTCAAGGAATTCCGGAGATTTCCTAAGATTTCAATGATTTTCAAGGAATTTCAGTGATTACCTAAAAATTCTATTAGTTTCCAAGAATTCCATGATTTATAAAGAATTTTAGAGATTTCCAGAGAATTCCAAAGAAATTTAGTTATTTCCAAAGAATTATAGTGCTTTCCAAAGAATTCTGTTTCAAAAAATTTACAAAAATTCTAGTAACGTCCAATGATTCCCCAGATTTCTTAAGATTTTCAATGAATTTCCGTGATTATAAAAAAAATTCGAATGATTTTCAAGAATTCCAATGATTCTTAAAAAATTCTAGTAAATTTCAAAAATTTCTAGTGATATTCAAGGAATTCCGGATATTTCTTAATAATTTCAATGATTTTGAAGGAATTTCATTTATTACCTAAAAATTCCCCAAGAATTCCAATGATTTATAAAGAATTCTAGAGATTTCCAGGGAATTCCAAAGAATTTTAGTGATTTCCAAAAAATTATAGTGATTTTCCAAAGAATTATAGATATTTTCAAATAATTCGAGTTATTTCCAAAGAATTTTGTTTCAAGAAATTTACAAAAATTCTAGTGACTTCCAATGATTCCGCAGATTTCCTAAGAATTTCAATGATTGTCAAAGAATTTCAGTGATTACCTAAAAATTCCAATAGTTTCCAAGAATTCCAATGATTTATAAAAAAATTCTAGGAATTTTCAGGGAATTCCAAAATTTTTTAGTGGTTTCCAAAGAATTGTAGTGATTTCCAAAGAGTTCTAGATAATATTTGCAAAGAATTCTAGATATTTTCAAAGAATTCTGATTCAAGAAATTTACAAAAATTCTTGTGATTTCCAATGATTTCGCAGATTTCCTAAGAATTTGAATGATTTCAAGGAATTTAAGTGATTACCTAAATAATCCAATAGTTTCTAAGAATTTCAATGATTTTAAAAGAATTCTAGCGATTTTCAAAGAATTATAATGATTTAAAAATAATTTTAGTAATTTCTAAAGAATATTAGAAATATCCAAAGAATTCTCCACTTCCAAATCCAAAAAATTTTAAGAGGTTTCCAAAAATTTTAATAATTTTAAAGAATTCTAATGACTTCCAATGATTTCGGATATTTTCTATGAATTTCAATGATTTTCAAAGAATTGCAGTGATTTCCAGGGAATTCCAAAGAATTCTATTAATTTATAGAAAATTACAGTGATTTCTAATGTATATAAGAATTCCAATGATTTCTAAAGAATTTCAGCGATTTTCAAGAAATTCAAAGGATTTTCAAAGAATTCCCAAGATTTCCATAGATTTCGAAAGATTTCAAAAGAAAGAATTTCAGGGATTTTCAAAGAATTCTAATTCAAGAGATTTCCAAAAATTGCAAGGATTTCCAAAGAATTCCAATGATTTGCATGGAATTTCAGTGATTTCTAAGGAATTCCGATTATTTTTAATAATTCCAATGATTTCCAAGGAATTCCAGAGATCTCTAATAATTATCATTAATTACAATTATTTTCTAGAAATTCCAGTAACTTGCAAGAGAATTCCAACCATGTGTACCCAACTTTTTGGAATATTTGCCCTTTGGTTTTCCATTATTTGACAAATTTGCTATTATTAGAGTAACAAAACAAAAATAAATAGCAATATGGAAGAAAACACATACATAACAAAAAAACCTATTGGTTTAACTTGGCATAATTCAAAAAATACAACCTTGGTTGTAATTTAGAATTTTATTTTACATTTTTTGTAAAATTTGAACCCCCAAACAGAGAGAAGTCAGTATTTAGTGACTGTTTTAACTGTAAAAAAATACAAGTGGAGACTTCATGACTGCAATATAAAATCGGGCTAGAAAATCTTATATAATATTTCTAAGGTCAGAATTATGGCTGAAAAATTACGAAAAAATCCACGAATTTTTTAAATGATTTGATTTCCGTAAGTAATTTCTAAATGCGCCAATGATACCTCTTTGAGATAAATAAACTTCCAATGTATAAGATATTGGTTATATAAGTGCATGATTCGCAGCATCTTGTTCATATTTAAATAAGTAGCATTTCCAGTTTTAACTGCTATTTCAACTTTTGTTTTCATTTCTTGTTTGTAGCAGATACATACTTCGCCGAATCGTTGCAACACCTTCTTCATATTTTGCTTGGTAAACAAAATTAGAGCCTTAAGGCTATGTAATAACCTAATTTTTTATTCGTAGAATTTTGAACAAAATCGGAAACTCCATCGTGGGCAATTTCATTCTTGGACACGAGAAATCATGAATACGCTACTACTAATATTGTTCTGCGTAGTCGCACTAATTGCGATTTATTACTTGCGGGCATTCAACTATTGGAAGAAAAAAGGAGTGAAAACGTTGAAACCAAATCTGCTATTTGGGAATTTAGCAGGAGTAGTTCTAAGAAAAGTTCCAATTTATGAAATGTTTAAAGAAGTGTATGCAACATGCAAAAAGAATGGAGAGAAATTTATGGGTTTTTATTTTCTGAACATACCGACCTTGGTGTTGGCCGATTTAGAACTGATAAAGCTGATTCACACAAGAGATTTTAGTTATTTTACAGACCGACCGTTTTATCTTAATGAAAAAGATCCACTTACCATCCACATTGCATCTTCAAAAGGTAGCAAATGGAAGAAAATGAGAGAACAATTATCTCCAGCTTTTTCACCCAGGAAGATGAAAATTTTGTGTACCACTTTACAACAAGTTGGTAATCACTTGAAGTCGGCCCTGGACGAGAGTGCAGAAAACTATGAAGTTGTTGATTTGAAAGATGTGGTGAGTAAATTCGTAGTCGATGCTGTTGGTATGGGCGTTTTTGGAATCGAATGCAATACATTGCAAAATTCCAATATGGAATTTCGGGAAGTTGCCGAAAATACATTTGGGGGTAGTGTTAGACAAAATATTAAATTGATGCTGAGTATAATGTGCCCTTCGGTACTGCAATTCTTCAATATTCCTTTCAATAGTCCAGAAATCCATAAATTTTATTTAAATTTGGTCAAATCGACTGTGGAATATAGAGAAAAGAACAACATCGTGCGAAGTGATTTGATGCATTCCATGATTCAGTTGAGAAACAACATCGACATACAAAAAGACAATGATTTGAATTTAGGCAACGTGGAGGAAAATAAAAAGTCTATGAAGATTGAAGAAATTACAGCCCAATCTGTAATATTTTTTGGAGCTGCTTATGAAACTTCTTCGTCGACAATTTCGCTCTGTATGTTCGAATTGGCTTCGAATGTAGACATTCAAAATAATCTAAGGGAAGAAATTCTTAGAGTTTTGGAAAAACATGGAGGAAAACTTAGTTACGACGCCATAATGGAAATGACTTATTTGGACAAATGCTTAACAGGTATTGATATTTCCTTTAATTCAAATCTGTGTTTATACAGTTATTGCAATTTATTTCTGTTTAGAAACTCTACGTAAGTACGCGTTAGTGGCGATGATGTCAAGAATCTGCACTGAAAGATACACATTGCCCGATACCGATGTTGTATTAGATGTGGGAGATACCGTCTATACGCCGTATTATGAAATCCACAACGATCCTGAATTTTATCCAAATCCTGAGAAGTTCGATCCCGAAAGGTTTTCACCTGAAAGCAAATCAATGCGCCCGAGTTTTACCTTTCTGTCGTTTGGGGAAGGACCGCGCAATTGCATAGGTAAGCTTCATTTCGCATTCCAGTTATTCTAGGTTAGTTAGTTAATGTTAACTACTAACTAACTAGTTAGTTAATGGGCTAAATTAAAAATAACTAAATAGTTCAGGCAAATTTATACAGATTCTATTTTAGGTCTCCGGCTAGGAGTATTGCAAATTAAAATATTTCTGGTAACATTTTTGAGCAACTACAATTTTACCATCAATTCGAAAGTCAAATTACCACCAAGTCTCAGTAAAAGCAATATGGTGGTAACTCTCGAAAATCCGATTTATTTAAACATCGAGAAAATATAAATAAGTACAATTTTATAATTAATGCGCCGATCCCAGCGGCTTTCGCCGCCTTTGGCTATAATATTTACTCAACATTGTTTTTAATTTTTTTTATATTAACTATTTACTAGATAATTGCAAAGTACAAGAAGTACAGACGCTGAGTCATGGAGAATTATGTAAATGTTGTTATTGAAATAGTAGAAGCTGTCATTCAAGTCTCACTTTAATTGGGGCACTATAATTAATTATACATAACTAATGGAATAATATAAATTAAAAAATTGAGTTTTTTTAAATGTTTTCTTGTAGAATTATTAAAAAGATGTAATTGGCACCATGAAAACATTTTTATTTCACAAAATCATTAATTATACAAATTTAAACTCAAAGAAAATCGGATGTCCGGTCCGTCGCCAGGTTGTCGGCGAACAATCACGTTTTCCACTTCCTTTTCCGAATTGTCCCCATCTCTTTTACAAATTTCCAAACATTTATGTTGAAGTGAAATTTAAATTTTGCAATTCAAAATTGCTGGCATTTATAAAATTTATAAAAACAACTGAATTTGGAAAAATACACGACAATGTATTTTAAGACTCTGTCTATTGCAATGCAAGCAATGCAGAGCAGGAAAGACCTACAATTAAATGTCAGTACTAGCAACTCGATGCCCAGGTTGTGCGGCCTGAAGGCCGCACTGTCTCCCTCTTAATTTTATTAGGTTGGTAACTGCAACGCAGCCAATGGGAAGAGCAGAATAATTCAAAATAATAATATAGAATAACTAATATACAATGTAGTTTTATGTATATCGTCATGCCCTTAAATTGATTAACAGTTACACACTTGAGCTACATTACCATATTTTGTAAAACCTACGATTTAAATTTTACAACCCCGATACATTACAATACGTGAATCTACAACTTAGTAAAAATATTGGAAAAATGGCGGCAGAAACCAGTTTTTCGAGAATATCTTCTCTCAGCGCCATCTAAGTCAAAAATACTTTTTACGAAAATTATAGAGCATAAAATTTCCTGCAACTTTTGCAGGAATCATTTTGCAATCAGATAAATAGTTCATGAGTTACAGCCGAGCCAAGTTCAGTAAGCTAAGCAATCAGACGAAGAGCTGCAGGAATATTTTCAATTCGAAGTGGCCCCATTTCCTTCAGCTCTGTATAGTAAAGAAGGAATACGCAAGGTACAAAATCTTCACTCTACAAAGCTTTTATGTCCATTCCAGACGATACTGAATTCGGAAATAGCATTTATGTCATGGATCGGAATCGTAAAATGACATTATGGAATACCGGGCTGAGTCCACATTTCCTTAAAATGACTGGCGAGAATCTCCTGGTTTGACATCGGGTTGAGGAATTAGCGCACAACCGTCCGACGGGGAACTGCCAACTTTAGATACGATTAGAGCCGTATCAAGACTGTCGACAGTTTGGCTGAGATGTGATAGGGTTACGTGAACTCTATTGCGAAGGTCTCTGACAATGCGAATGGCAAAGACCCAAAGGCAGAAGGAAAGAAATTTCCTATGAGGCTGGTCGTCTGTCCTCAGAGGCGCAAGGCTGGTAAGGCCGAGGCGAGGTCCAGTCCTTGGTCGGAGGAGAATTAATCGCTCCGAGAAAAAGCTCCCACGCCGGGCCCGCGGCGAGGAGCGCTCGTCATCCCGCATCCTGGGTCATTGGGGGGGTCATAGAATCGGCACCGATATTAGAGTTGTTATCTATTTTTTAACCCCCCCCCCCTTTGGTCCTAGTGGAATACTTAAGGCACTTACTCGAGTTTAGACTACCTGGTCTTGGCTGTAGTCAAGCGCCATTGGATGAAAGTGCACTCCCTTTGCGCATGATTTGTGCCTCCTCTGAGGGGGGGGGGAGTTATGTTATGGATTTCTGTTATAAGATAGGGCTTACTCCAGTAAAAGTGCAAGAGGGATACGGTCGAGCCCGTAGATGCAGGAAAACAGGCTTAAAGTGTTCTATTATCTGCACATGCTGCCATGAAGACGCGTGTGAAAACACTGGAAAATGTTTTGTAGGCTGTGGAGGAAAAGAAGACGACGAAGAGAATGAAGACCTGACCGTTGTGAAATCATTGACACACGAAGTCGAAGAAAACAACGATGATGAAAATTTAGAAGAGAAGGAAAGAAATTTCCTGGACCATCAAAGCCATCGAAACGAAAGAAAATAAATCAGTAAATAACGAATCGTGGATTACCCTACTGGGAATAAAAGTGGCCTCTCACTCTACCTCATGGTGGTATGAAAATTTGGTAAAAACGGTAGTATGTATTAAGTTATCGGAATTTACGGAAATTTCGAGAAAAATTTAACAATTTTACAAATTACAGAAATTTCCTATGTTTCACTCCCCCGTAACTATTGAACTATTTATTTTATTGAAAAATGTTTCCTACAAAAGTTGCAGGAAATTGCATGTTGTATAATTTTTGTAATAACAATTTTTAACATAGGTGTCGCTGGAGAGAAGATATTCTTGAAAAACTGGTTTTTGTCGCCATTTTTCCAATATGACGGCGCCAACGGCGGTCACAATCTCGGAATGCTAATTAAAACACCAAACTGTGCAAATGTACCAAATTAGAACTTTCCTTCACCATTTGTAGCTCAGAATGTAAACATTGCGTGGACTTTTTTCAAAATTTGATTCAAAATTTTAAATACCAGAAAAGTGAATTATTTCCAATAAATTTAAAAAAAATAGGGGTTGGGGGCATATATCTACAAAGAAATATTATTTTTCCTTCAATACATATTATTTTAAAACATTTAGTAATTTTTATAAATAAACTACTATTATATCATATTTGTTATCGTCGTAATTTATAATCAAAAAATAAGGAACTCAAAAATATTTTTTTGCATATTGCACGAAACCGGTTGATAAAATTTTAAATTGATTTAAACTTCTCTACTCGATACTATTTGAAATATCCATATTATAAGGTAAGTATAGCTTACAATTTATTATTAACTTCAATTGTAGGGGAAAAGGGGTTCGTTGGCCTAACTTCTTTTACACCGATTGGATCTTAGATGTATTTTGAAAAACTGACGTTTCCGCAGTTTCACATTACACTTGACTATGTTTTGTAATATTTTTGAAACCTTTTGAGTAGTACGTAGATTTGTAAATCATTAACTACACCGATATTTCAGTTTCCATCATTTAATCGTGTGGTATCTTGTCCGAAAAGACTCCTCTCTCCCCTGCCTTGTTTATTTAACCTTTCCAATTTTTATCTTCCAATTATATTTTTATGCAATTTCTTGTGACAACAATAATTGCTAACCAGTTTTTGGTTATTAATCAGTTATTATGAACGCATTACATATTTTGTTAAGCTTCGTCGCCGTAATAATCGGGTTTTATTACTTTTGGACGTTCAATTATTGGAAGAGAAGAGGAGTAAAAACGTTGAGACCAAATCTGTTGTTTGGAAATTTAGCAGGAGTAGTTCTAAGAAAAGTTCCAATTTATGAGATGTTTAAAGAGGTGTATGCTACGTGCAAAGAACGAGAAGAGAAATTTATGGGATTTTATTTTTTACACATACCAACTTTGGTGATAACTGATGTAGAATTGATGAAGCAGATTCTTACACGAGATTTTAGTTACTTTACAGACCGGTCGTTTTATCTTAACGAGAAAGATCCGCTCACAAATCATGTAGCTTCTGCAAAAGGCAATCAATGGAAGAAAATGAGAGAACAATTATCGCCGGCGTTTTCCCCTAGTAAGATGAAAAATGTTTGCAATACTTTAAAACAAGTTGGTAATCAGTTGACGTCAGCTTTAGATAAATCTGTTCAAAATCATGAAGTTGTTAATTTGAAAGATGTGGGTGGTAAATTTATAGTTGATGCAATCGGTATGGGCGTTTTTGGAATCGAATGCAATACATTGCAAAATTTGAATATGGAATTTAAGAAAGTCGCTGAAAACACTTTTGGAGGCAGTGTTACTCAAAATATCAAATTGATATTTAGCACACTGTGCCCTTCCATACTAAAATTCTTTAATATTCCCTTAAACAGCCCCGAGATCCAAAAATTTTATTTGGATTTAGTCAAATCCACTGTGGAATACAGGGAAAAGAACAACGTCGTACGAAGTGATTTAATGCATTCGATGATTCAATTGAGAAATAACATTGACATAGAGAAAGATGATAAGCTGAATTTGGACAATGTCGCTGAGAATGAAAAATCATTGAAGATTGAAGAAATTACAGCTCAAGCTGTAGTATTTTTTGGAGCTGCGTATGAAACTTCCTCGTCCACAATTTCGCTTTGCGTTTATGAACTGGCTTCGAATGAAGTCGTTGAAAATAATTTAAGAGAAGAAATTGTTCGGGTTTTGAGAATATATGAAGGAAAACTTAGTTATGACGCTATAATGGATATGACTTATTTAGACAACTGCGTCAATGGTAATTGATTTTTGGTCAGAGTATTACTGTTTTTGCAATACGTTTTCTTTTAGAAACACTACGGAAGTACTCGTTGGTGTCGATGATGTCAAGAGTCTGCACCAAGAGGTACAAATTGCCCAATACCGATGTTATATTAGATGTAGGAGATTCTGTGTACTTACCATTTTACGAAATCCACCACGATCCAGAATATTATCCATATCCTGAAAAGTTCGATCCGGAACGGTTTTCACCTGAAAATAAATCAAAGCGACCTAGCTGTACATTTTTGCCCTTTGGAGAAGGACAGCGTAACTGTATAGGTAAGGATCCGTCATATAGAAAAAAAAATTATCAAAACTTATATAAATTAAATTTTTAGGTTCCCGGCTTGCTTATTTAAAAATTAAAATATTTCTGGTAACATTTTTAAGCAACTACAATTTTACCATCAATTCGAAAGTCAAGTTACCAGCAACTCTCAGTAAAAGTAATATGATAGTATCTCTCGAAAATCCGATTTATTTAAATATCGAGAAAATCAAAAATTAATGCGCTCATCTGAGCGGCTTTCCTCGCCTTTAGTTATGATATAAATTAAATTAAAAATTCTGTTCTTCAATGATTTATTTCATAATTATTAAAAGTTATAATAATAATACAATGCAAATACTTTATTGGGTGTTTTCATATGCTTAGCCTGGTCCATTGAGATATTTTATAAATACAAGTGACTGCTCACATAAGTTCCCAGTTTGTACGTTACTACGATAGTTGTTATGTCTAAAAATTTATTTATATGGGAGTTTTTATTATTTTAAAGAAAATAACAAATGTTCAGGTAAATAGGTCAAGAGACCAGTCCACCTGTTAGATGCAAATGTTTAGAAGGCACGAATTTAGAAGAGCATAAATCTCTGTTTTTAAGTAAACCGAGTTTAGGTGTGGAGAGAGCGTGTTCATTCCACGGCATACGGTTGCAGAGAAAACATCAATCGAGTTCCTACATTATCGAGTGCATTTTTTACGTTCCGTAGATTGTTTAATTTACCTCCGGGCGGTTTTCCCAACCCCTGGCATTGTCAAGTCTCGGATTCCAGCTTTCGAGTTCGGTAATCCTAGAGGGATGTTTTCAGCACGGCCCGGAACTCTCGAGCGCAGCAAAAGGTGGAAGCTGTAGTTTTGACAAGCGCAATCACGGAAAATCTCGAATCCTGGAATTCTAAAATCCACAATATTTAAGTGATTTTTTTTCCCACAGGGTCCATCTCCTGCTTGATGTCAGTGACCAATGGTATCGCACAATTTAATGCAATAATTTAAGAATTTATTTTTGTTAATTTTGGAAAACTACTGGATGTTTTGCAAAGTTTGTAATTTATATGTATTTACAATTACAGACATGTTCTATGTTCCCAAACATCTTTATAGTATGACCGAAGTTAAAATAAGGTGCGGATATAAAAGAGTAGGAATCCGTTTTTAAGTAAAATTTAGTTAATTTTTTAAAAAAACAACAACAAAAAACAATAAAATGCCTACACGTGGCAATGCGACTACCAGTAAAGTCAACGACGCGACGGGAAAATTCCGCATAATCAAAATTATAATATTACAGTAGAACTCCAATTATCCGAATCAATCGAGTCCGGATAATCGGAAATTCGGATAAACGGATTTTTTCAGAACAAAGGGTCTATTTTAATTCTTAATTAAGTTTAATTTTTTCTCTGGTATTCTGAAAGCGATTTGAATAGTCGGAGTTCGGTTAATTGGAGTTCTACTGTACTATGCTATGACGGCCGATAATACTCGGATGATATAGAACTCTATTAACATGCAATTAATATTTATTGAGAACAGGCATGAAAAAAATACAAGGGTTAAATGACCATATAAATTTGTGTACACAAGACTCGGAATTCCAGAGATTTCCAAAAAATTCCAACGAGTTCCTAAGAATTCCAGGAATTTCCAAGAAATTCCAATTCAAAAGATTTCCAAAAATTCCCATGATTTCCAAAGAATTCCACTGATTTCCAACAATTCCAATGATTTCTAAATAATTCCAGATACTTCTTGGGAATTCCAAAGAATTACAGTGCTTTCCAAAGAATTCCTGATTTCCAAGGAACTCCACAGATTTCCAAGAGAAATCCAACCAAATGTACACAACTCTTTTTGGAATATTTAGTTCTTGAGAAAATACATGAAAATATGGATTTAAATATAAAAAACAAAAGATTTTAAACCAATTAATTTTTAACCCACAAAAATAAAAATAATTTTGAATTTTTAAACATGTTTTAAATTCTCATTGATTTAAAAATTGTTTTTTAAGATATTTGTATTTTAAAATTTGAAATAATAAATGTAATATATCTTATAAAATATACGTTTTCAAAATATATTGGAAATTTGTTAAAATACAAAATACTTGGAGGATTTGTATTTAAAGTATAATACTTATACAAAATATATTTAAAATTTCTATTTGAAATACAAAATATAAAAAATACAAAATGTATTTTAAATTGGCATTTCAAATACTGACCACCATCGATTGAGAATTTTAACAAAATCAAATCAAATTTCTTTTATCTCTTTAATATTTCTGGTAAAGATTTTATTACTACCCTGTTTATTATTCGAGATGGGTAAAATGGAAGAAGAGTACTTAAGGTAAGTGCAGTTAACAGTATAATATGAAAAAAAAAGTTATCAATTTGGAAAAAAAATGCAAATCATGCATTTGAGCTCTCGCTCCAAGTGCAATTCTGGTAAGTTCCTTGGGGGAGGGGAATTTTCTAAATTATCTTTACTTAAAAAAATGTTACGCAACAGTTTCGATATTTAACCACAATTTAAAAACAAAATTTCAATGAATAACTAGAATAAAAATATTAGAAAAGGAACCAATGGTAATTAAAAATAAATCAAAAAATTGAGCGTGTCCATTTTCCGGGCTCTCGTCCTGCTGAATTCGAAATTTTAAATTTTGATTTTGAAAATATATATTTTAAATCGAACTATATTATAAAAAAAGTTAATTTTAAATTTACAGTTTTATTTTGACCTAGAACTTATGCTAATATCAATAGACTTGACACATAGCTTCGATTCATAAACGCAGTATCATTGAATTTTAATTTATTTATTTGATTTTCTTCACTTTGTCAGCTTTCTGGAAATATTTTCAAATCTTGACCTTTTTTAATTTTTTTAAAAGTTTTATTGTAATATAATGTATGTTTATTCTATATTTTAAATTAATATAGGATAATATAGGTATAATAAATTATTAAATAATTTGTTGTAGTTTTAAAACGGTAGACTATTTGATTTTTTATTACGATGTTATTTTAATTCGAAGGTTTTCAAAATATCAAATTGAATACGAATCAAATGTTTATGATTATAATAATTAACACCAAAAATAATTTTGATAAAATTTTAAATCATCATAATAAAACAAATTATAGGGACATATAAGTTCGAATTATTTGATTTAATTATTTAATTTAGATTAGTAACTTTTATACTGTTGAAGTTTGAATAATAAAATAATAGCACAAATTTTATTTTAATTTAGTTGAGTGATCGTTTCGTATGATGTCAGATTTTAATTTGACATACTTTACATTTTTAACTTAGAGCACGTTACATTGCTAGCAGCTTATAACAATACTATTATTATTAATATTTTGAATATTAGGTACGATTTGTCATTTTTTGGAAAATTACCATGTATCTCTTAATTAGTATACCAAGAACAAATAAGAAAATTTAAATGACTATAAAAACTTGTTAATTATGTTATAATTGAGGATAAATATTTAATCAACATTGTTTGTAAATTTAAAGTTTTTTAAATGCACTGTTTGCTAGATAAAAGTAAAATACCAGCAGTTACCTAAAGTTATATAAGCTCTGTGTTTCTTCCAATCTACGGCCTATGTGGATTGGGCGTCCTCACAAAAATCGCGGCTTCAGATTTTCTGCGAGAACCTATAACTTTGTTCTTCAATTACTATAGTGGACTGTATGGTCTATCAATTTATTTATCTGTTAAACTATAATTACAAACTAATCGAAAAATAACTCAATTCATTACAAAAATAAATAATAAACTGACATAATTCTCAAAACTATAACAACCACAACTTTCCTTCGCCGACTACTAAATTATGTCGACAACATATTTCCCCTCGTTGTTCTTCAATTTATTAAGAGGCAACATTTGTGTCGACGTCAATTATTGCTAATTTCACTACTGGTCGGCGATATGTTCTTCTATTAATTTTTTTATTTCTACAGGCCAATCCCCCTCCGACTCTTTTAAAAACTTTGGTGCAGTAAACCATCTGTTTGTTGAATCTAAAAAATCATCCCTATTAGACCACTTCGTTCCGTCGTCTGCTACATTTTCTTTTGAGGGAATCCATCTCCAATCGTTTACGTTAGTCGGTTCTTCAATTTCACCTACTCGGTTTGCCACAAATTGTTTAAATTTTCTTGCATCTGATTTTAACCAAGATAAAACAGTTTTTGAATCGCTCCAGTAGATTACGCGATTTATAGTGACTTCGTGTTCTTCTGTGACAGTTACTGCTAGACGACTTCCTAGTAGGGCTGCTTGTAGTTCTAGACGAGGAATTGACATAGGTTTTAATGATGCCACTCGTGTTTTTGCTGCTACAAACGAAGTTGTAATCTTTTCTTTTATCTCCGCCCTAAAAAATGCTACTGCAGTAAATGCTTTTTCACTTGCATCACAAAATATATGCAACTGTAGTATAGTGACACTACATAAATGTAAATTATAACATCGAGGAATTCTTATTTTTTCAATTTCTTTCAGTTGACCAAACCAAAATTTCCATTTGTCATACAAATCTGTGGTTAGTGGATCATCGCAATCGATTCCTTTTCTCCAAATATCTTGTAATAGTATCCTCCCATGAACGGTGAAATACACAACAAATCCTATTGGATCAAAAATAGACATGACAATTTGCAACACTTCACGTTTTGTTGGAATCTTCTTATTATTAACAATTTCTGGATGGACTCTATTCAAGTTGATTTTAAAAATTAATTCATCTGTGTTTGTATCCCAATGAAGACCAAGTACTCGTTCCGTTGGTAAATCGGTTCCTGCTTGAAGACACATATCTTTATTAAGACCTGCTCTGGCTTCGTCAGGTATTTGCAATAAAACGCGTTTCGAGTTAGAAATCCAATTGTACATTACAAAACCAACTCTTTTATGAATAGCGTTAACGTCTTCTATAAGTTGCATTGCTTCTTCTTCTGTGTCAACGCTGTCCAAATAATCATCCATGTAGTGCCGTTTGGTAACTGCGTCCACTGCTCGTGGTTTGATTTTACGAAACTCTTCGGCATTGCGATTTTTAACTTCTTGGGCGGAGCATGGGGAACATTTTGCTCCAAAAATCATCGATGTCATTTGATATGTTATTGGCTCTATATTTCGATTACTTCCTCGCCATAAAAATCTTTGAGCTGTTTGATCTTCTGGTATGATTTTAATTTGTGGAAACATTTCTTTAATTTCGCCGGCAAAGGCAACTTTTCTTTGCCTAAATTTCCATAAAACTGTTGGTAGTGGATTAAGTTTATCTGGGCCAATTAAGAGAGCATCGTTTAAACTCATTCCATGCGATTTTGCTGCTGCATCAAATACAAAACGGATTTTTCCTGGTTTGTTTGGATTCGTCACTCCAAAATGTGGAAGATACCATGTCTTATTTGTATTTATTGCCGCTTCTTGCTCCTTCAACTTTTTTGCATAACCTTTTCTTAAAAAATCTTCAATTACCGTACAGTATGCTTCAGAGAAACCAAGATCTCGATCCATTTTTTTTTCTATTGATAGCAGACGTCTATGTGCCATCGATTTGCTCTCAGGTAGTAAAACATGATCGGTTCTCCACAGAAGACCTGTTTCCCATCTATTACTACCATTAATTTTCTTCGTAGTTTTGTCTATGATTTCTTGTGCCCGCCTGTCCTCTTTGGAATGGAGCAGCTCTACCCTTCTAATGCCAAAACTTTCTACCTCAAACGATGACTTAACCAACTCATGTAATTTATCTCTTTCTATTTCTTCTACATGTAAAGCAAATTCTTCATCAATTCGTCCTTTAAATTGTGTAGCATTTCCGTGAATCACCCAACCTAATTTTGTTCGCGAAGCAATTGGTCCCGACCTCGACCCTTCCATAACTTCTCTCGCAATAATTAAATGGATATTATCTTGTCCAATAAGTATAGTCGGTTTTGCGTTGACCATCGAAGACGTGTTTAAGGTGCTTAAATATTTCCAACTTTCTTTCATCTTCTTTACGTTGACAGACTGAACGGGTAAGCTGAGATTTTCTACAGTGCGTACATTTTCCATCTGATAATAAACTTCACCTTCTTCACCCTTAATTTCTATATTAACGACTTGCGAATTTATTTCCTGACAGGTCATGGAATTTGTCCATCGCATACAAAGTTGCTCTGTGGGTCCTGTTGCACCAATTTGCTTTGCTATAGAACTATCTATCAATGTGACCGTTGAGGCCTCGTCAAATAAAGCGTAAGTATGAAGATTTCCGGTAGAACCTTTTAATGTAACTGCAACTATTCTTAACAGTATATTTTTATGTTTTTTCACCGTCGTGTGACTTAAACATGGTTCATTTTCCTTCCATACTGCTGTGTTCTTGCGAGGCACAGAGTGAAGCAGAAAGTGGTGATTTTTTCTGCAGATATCAGAATTACCCACGCCACATTGTTGTTTATTTCTGCAGTATCTAATGGGATGACCTGCCATCAAACACGAAAAGCATACCCTGTTGGTCTTTGCCCAGGCCCACCTATCATCTACTTCGAAACCTTTAAAGGTAGGGCATTCAGATATCGTGTGCTGTTCTGCACATATCAGGCATTTCTGAACCACCTTTTCAGAATTTTTAAGTGAAGTAGCAAGTACCGTTTCTTTGTTCGGGTTGTTTCCATAAAATTTTGGTCTTTCAAATTTGTTTTCTTTGCATAGCTGTGGACTACATATAAAACTAACAGCGTCTGCTTTTTCTTCTAACCATGTAGCAAATTCTTCCAATGACAATCTACTTTTCTTCTTTTCTCTGACTCTATCTCCCCACTGTAACAAAAAACTAATTGGGAGTTTATTTAAAAGATCTTGGAGCAATTGTGGATTTGACAAATGACTTTGACAGTTCATTGACGTCATAGTGACAACTAAATTTTGCACAGCGTTTGAAAAGTCAATAACCGAATACAATTTATCCTCTTTAATAGGTAGTATTTTTTTCGTTTTTGCAATTAATTCTTCCACTACAAATTCTGGCCGCCCAAATCTTCGCTCGAGTAAAGATACAATTTTGTCATAAGAATCTGGTAAATTTAAAAGTGCACAAACTGTTTCTCTTGCTTTTCCTCGTAAACACTTTTGAAGCCGATTAATATTTTCTCTTTTTGAAAATCCACAAATGTCGGTTGTTTCTTTTAATTGAGTAATAAAGTTAATCCATTCTATGGGCTCTCCTGAAAATGTTGGTAATTCTGTTTTAATGCTTTGTCTAAGCAACATTTTTTCTACGAGGCCATTTTTAGGTGCAGCTCTAGTGAACGTAGGGACTGTGCAATTCACTTCACCGTAATCTTCTTGAGGATCAGATCTATTTACCCACTCTTGGACATTAGTTTTGCTTTCTTCGTCTACAAGTACTTCACGTGTCTCCGATGCTTTACTCTTGTTTTCACTTTCAAACTCTGAAATTGTGTTACGTTCGTTTATTTTGGCAATTTCATATTGCATCTGCTTGTTGATAACATCAATTTCTGCTTCTTCGATAATCTTTGCAGCTCTTGCTTTAACTTTTGCTAATGCCCGTGCGGCCTCCAATTCTGCCTGTAATACATCACTATACTTTGACTGTCTTGACCGCGAACTTGGGGGAACACCCGCTTTTTCTAATAGTCGCGCACTTCTTCGTAATGACATTGCTATATTATTTATTTACACAAGTGAAACACTATTAGCTAATTTATGATCGGTGTTCACTGCTTCTATACCAATTCTAGATCCGGCTCGAAGGACCAATGTTTCTTCCAATCTACGGCCTATGTGGATTGGGCGTCCTCACAAAAATCGCGGCTTCAGATTTTCTGCGAGAACCTATAACTTTGTTCTTCAATTACTATAGTGGACTGTATGGTCTATCAATTTATTTATCTGTTAAACTATAATTACAAACTAATCGAAAAATAACTCAATTCATTACAAAAATAAATAATAAACTGACATAATTCTCAAAACTATAACAACCACAACTTTCCTTCGCCGACTACTAAATTATGTCGACAACACTCTGTTATTGAAATTATGGAGATTATCAATGTCTCATTTTAATTGGTGTAAGTTAAATGAATAAAGAATTAATTTAAATTTTCAGACCCCCCCCCCCCTTAAAATATTCAGAGTTTATTCAGCCTGTATATACAATTCCATTTCAGTTTTTGAAATGATGTCTAAATGATCTGCATGTAAGTCCTAGGTCCAAAGTCAAAAATTCACGTTTTAATTTTTTGAAAACTTTTCAAGTTTAATAGTCCAGAATTTCAGGCGAGGCAAAGCCTTCTCTGACGATCAGCGACTGGTTTTATGTTTTAATAAATCATTTCAATTTATGATTCTCTTTATGATAATTTTCTAATTGCGATAATTATATATTGTAATAAATATAAAACTTTGCACAGAGAGTAAGAATTTATTTAATGTAGGGGAGCAAGGGGCTACTTGGAACTGTTTTAATTTTATTTTGAAAAACAAAAGAATTATTTCCAAAAGCTATCAGGAATTACCTCAGTGAATTTTCTCGGTGGCCTTGTGGATAATACCTAAAAAATACATCAAAATATGAATTGTATCATTGCAACAGCAGAAGTAATGCAATTACATCCAATAAATTTGACTGGAAGACTGGAAATATATTATTGAAAATGAAAAGTCTCTTGGGATGATATTCGAATGTTTCCACTATCTGACTAGCTCCTCTCTCCCCTACTTGCATTATGCAGATAACATATTCTATAGTTTTTTTTTTAGAAAGATATTCAAGTGTTTTATTCCATTCCTACATTTTATTTTTATCGATTGTTGCAGTATATATTTTATTCAAGAAATCACAACAGGCAACCTTGAATCTGCTTAAATTACGTGATATTATTATGAATACAATACAAATTTTATTAATCGGCGCTGCATTAATCGTGTTATATTATTTTCGAATGTTCAGCTATTGGAGGAAAAAAGGAGTAAAAACGTTGAAATCAAATCTGCTGTTTGGAAATTTAACAAACGTATTTCTCAGAAAGACTCCTGTGTATCGAATGTTTCAGGATGTGTACAAAAAGTGCAAAAAAAGTGGTGATAAATTTATGGGATTTTATTTTTTGCATATACCGACTTTGGTGATAACTGACGTAGCATTGGTGAAGCAGATTCTTACAAGAGATTTTAGTTATTTTACAGACCGTTCATTTTATCTTAACGAAGAAGATCCATTTACCATTAATATAGTTTCTGCAAAAGGTAAGGAATGGAAGAGTATGAGAGAACAATTATCGCCAGCTTTTTCGCCAAGTAAGATGAAAAATGTGTGTCATATTTTACAACAAGTTGGTGATCATTTAAAGTTGGCTTTGGATGAATCCGCAAGAAACCATGAAGTTGTTGATTTGAAAGATGTGAGTAGTAAATTTATTGTTGATGCAATCGGTATGGCAATTTTTGGAATCGAATGCAACACATTGCAAAATTCGAATGTGGAGTTCAGAAATGTTGCTGAAAATACTTTTGGAGGCAGTGTTGTGCAAAACTTTAAATTGATGCTGAGTACACTGTGTCCGTCGGTATTAAAATTCTTTAAAATTCCTTTTAACAGCCGTGACGTCCAAAGCTTTTATTTCAATTTAGTCAAATCGACTGTGGAATACAGGGAAAAGAACAAAGTCGTGCGAAGTGATTTAATGCAATCGATGATTCAGTTGAGAAATAACATTGACTTGGAGAAGGAAAATAATACGAATTTAGGCTATGTAGCTGAGAATGAGAAATTTTTGAAGATTGAAGAAATTGCAGCTCAGGTTGTAGTATTTTTTGGCGCTGGTTATGAAACTAGCTCGTCGACAATTTCGCTTTGTATTTACGAATTGGCTTCAAATGTCGACGTTCAGAATAATTTAAGAGAAGAAATTGTTAGAGTTTTAGGAAAGTATGGAGGAAAACTAAGTTATGACGCCATAATGGAAATGACGTATCTGGACAAATGTGTTAACGGTAATTATAGTTAGTCGGACTTACTAATATTTTTGCAATACTTTTTTTTAGAAACTCTACGCAAATACTCATTGGTGGCGATGATGTCAAGAATATGCACCAAAAAGTACAAATTGCCTAACACTAATGTTATATTGGACGTGGGAGATACTGTGTACATGCCATTTTACGAAATCCACCAAGATCCTGATTATTATCCAGATCCTGAAAAGTTCGATCCAGAAAGGTTTTCACCTGAAAATAAAGCTATGCGGCCCAGTTCCACTTTTTTGTCATTTGGAGAAGGACAGCGTAACTGCATAGGTAAGGGTAATTTAATTTAAAAAAAAATGTATTTTCCTACATCTAACGGTAGGGGGCGGTAGTAGTTTTAAATTTCAGGAGTTTTAATATCAGGATCTTTTAGGTTCCCGGCTTGGCTACTTACAAATTAAGATATTTGTGGTAACATTTTTGAGCAACTACAATTTTATCATCAATTCCAAAGTCAAGTTACCACCAACTCTCAGTAAAAGCAATATGGTAGTGTCTTTCGAAAATCCGCTTTATTTAAATATTGAGAAATTATAAACAGCTACAATTTTATAATTACCGCACTGCACCGATCCTAGTGCTATTTGTCCAGGATTTGGATTTTTTAATCTACATTATCAATATTTTTCACGAATTTGTGGTTAAGATAATTTCAAATTGGAAGTACGAAGAATAATAACAAAATTTTTTATTTCAAAGAACCTGTTTATTAAACTAATTTTTTTTTTGTGTATTAAATATCGGTATCTCGATAAATACGTTGTGCTTTCTCTGTTTTAGACTTTACCTTAGGCTATAATAATTATATTTTCTGTAAGATTGTTTCGTTTGTACCTATAAAATATACTTTTTTTATAAAAAATAAAATTTTAATAAAATTACATGGTAGTTTTTTTTTTATTCTGTTAACGGTACATGTACTCGATGTAAATTATTACTGTAAAGTTTTTTAAAAGGCGGAGCTGGGCCACAGTTAACATCTAGTTGTGCAACTGTTAACATCAGATTCCAATCATTCTGAATGTTTTTATGACACAGCATTTTTTTGCATTATTTAAATGGCATTTTAATTTCTTTAAATGTTTTTCTTTTTCCAGTGCCGTGCATGCACATTCATGGGTGATTTTCCGTTCCCTTCCCCATAGCCCCACATATTGATATTAGGTTTTAGAACACAGCAGTGTATTCGAAGTGATCAGGATTTAAACCGCGGGCGGTCTCCAGCTTCCTAATCGGCTGATTAGGATTCCGAAATTCAAAAATACGGAAAACAAAAAGTGGAGGCAGGCAGCCACTAGAAACATTAAATTCAAATATTTTCTCTTTGTATATTAGATCCCTGTAGGCTGTTTAAAAAAGCACTTAATTATGTAGGTATATTTGCTCAACAACAGCAAATCAAGACATGCATTATCTTTGTATACAACTAGAATAAACAATGATTATAAAGTAATATTTCCTTATCAACTACTACATAGTTCATTGCTAAAAAAAAGGATCTCAAAAATAAAATCTTGGACGGGACATAGAAAGGCTATTTAAGGGGGGGGGACCATTTTAAGACACTGAAAAACTGTTTCAATTGAGAAGGCAGTGCCTCTCCAAGCCGACAAGCGTGGTTTCAAAACAAAATAACTAATATATTTTAATAATTCCAAATTCCTTCGCCAAATTCTAGCCGCTACTGAGTTCAACTTGATTTTCCTTTGGATGCATTTCTGTCTTGTTTAAATAACCTTTTCAGTTTTTATCTTGAACTTACAACTTTTGTGCACGACTTCATGCAAGAATTGTTATATTATTACAACATTTTTACTGTATTTTGCGTTTTAAATAAAATAAATTTCTCAAGGCCGAATATTATTTTTATACGACGAAATTTTTTATTGGCATATGTATGCCAGACTTCATCGAAGATAGGGTTGTTCTTCGTATTTGGCCAAAATGCAAGAGGCTGTGATTTCATTTCTTACTTTATTATTAAGCGGCGGCGCTGCAATAATCGCATTGTATTACTTTCGGACATTTAATTATTGGAAGAAAAAGGGAGTGAAGACGTTGAGGCCAAATCTGTTGTTTGGAAATTTAACAGATGTAGTTTTCAGAAGAACTCATGTTTCTAGAATGTTTAAAGAAGTGTATGACACGTGTAAAGAACGTGGCGAAAAATATATGGGCTTTTACTTTTTGAACTTACCGGCTTTGGTGTTAGCCGATCCCGAACTGGTGAAGCTGATCCTGGTAAGAGACTTTGGTAATTTTACAGATAGACCATTTTATCTCAACGAGAAAGATCCACTTACCTACAACATAGCTTCGGCAAAAGGCAATGAATGGAGGGAAATGAGAGAAAAATTATCGCCGGCTTTTTCACCAAGTAAGTTAAAAAATGTGTGTCACACTTTACTACAGGTTGGGGATCAGTTAAAATTGGCTTTGGATAAATGCGTGGAAAACCGCGAAGTTGTTAATTTGGAAGATGTAATTGGTAAATTCATAGTTGATGCAATCGGTATGGGAATTTTTGGAATCGAATGCAATACTTTGCAAGATTCGAATATGGAATTCAAAAAAGTTGCCGAAAATACTTTTGGAGGTAGTTATATACAAAATATCAAACTGATGGTAAGTATAATGTGCCCGAAAGTACTGCAGTTCTTTAGAGTTCCTTTCAATGGTCCCGAAATCCACAAATTTTATTTCGATTTAGTAAAATCGACTGTGGAATACAGGGAAAAGAACAAAGTGGTGCGAAACGATTTAATGCATTCCATGATTCAGTTGAGAAATAACATCGACATTGAAAAAGACAATAATTTGAATTTAGGCAACGTTGAAGAAAATAAAAAATCTATGAAGATTGAAGAAATTACAGCTCAAGCTGTAATATTTTTTGGGGCTGCTTATGAAACTTCCGCGTCCACAATTTCGCTCTGCATTTACGAATTGGCTTCAAATACAAACGTTCAGAGTAATTTAAGGGAAGAAATTGGGAGTGTTTTGGGAAAATACGGAGGAAAGATTTGTTACGATGCCATATTAGAAATGACTTATTTGGACAAATGCGTAACAGGTAAATAATAGTTTTCAGAATCGGACTAAGCATTGATCTTGCAATAAATTTCCTTTCAGAAACTCTACGAAAATATTCTTTGGTTTCGATGACGTCAAGAGTCTGTACCGAAAAATACAAATTGCCCAATACTGATCTTGTATTAGAAGTGGGAGATACAGTGTACGTGCCATTTTACGAATTCCACTGCGATCCTGAATATTATCCAGATCCCGAAAAGTTCGATCCCGAAAGGTTTTCCCCTGAAAATAAATCACTGCGACCCAGTTGTACATTTTTGTCATTTGGAGAAGGACAGCGCAATTGTATAGGTTTGTATATTTTCAATTACTCATGCATTTTGCTTGCGTTTCTGGTCATAAAACCCGTTTTTTATATGTTAAGGTTTTTAGAATTGTATTTTCTTAAGATTTCATATTTTCATGATTTATGCATCCTAATTTGTTATTGAAATATATACAAATTTTATTTTTAGGTGGTCGGCTAGGCTTTTTACAAGTCAAAGTATTTCTGACGATATTTTTGAGCAACTACAATTTTACCATCAATCCTTCTAAAGTTAAGTTGCCACCAACTCTGAGTAACAGTAATATGATAGTATCTCTTGAACATCCGCTATATATAAATATCGAAGAAATACATCGCTACAATTGAGCGATCTGAGCGACTTTTACTGCATTGGCTGCAATAAATTTTTATTTGTTATATTATGTAATGTATTGTCGTGGAATTTTTATGTACAGGGGGATTTAATTAATTAAAATAACTTTTATTAATAATTTAAATTAATAATAAGGTTGTTCGCCCGCAACCATGCGACGGACAACTTGTCCAAAATACTTGAATCCATGCATTTTTAGGTCACCATATTCCATTCTTTTCATCCATGAGCGTATATTTTCCAATTTTCAATTTAAATCTTCCTGTACTTTGATTTTCCAAAAATGGTTCATTTTTCGTCTCATCGTCACTAGATTTTCCAACCATTCGGCCTCTGTTCCTTAACACATCCAACTAGGTTAGAATCTCCATAGCTCTCAATTTGACCATGTTAACTATAGTCTTCATTAAATTCCTCCCTCCCGTTGTTTATACTGTTAGTGTTGTCCTTTTTGTGCCTGGTTGTCTTTTGGTTTTTTCCTCTTGCTTTCTTGACTTACTTCTTTGTTCTTTCAGACTTTCTCTGGTCCTTCTGCAGCTCCTCTAGTTCGTGATTTCATTAGTATTAATTGTCATTTACTTTTAGCTCCATACATTCACTCCGCATATATTTCCCTTCTCTCTCTCCTCCTTTGGCAATTTCCTTACCTCTCACTGTTGATTATACCACTTGTGGTCTTATAACTAAAGAAAGTTGTTGAGTGATACATAGCTTGCCACCCCGTAGACCGTCGAACGTACAATTCCCTCACTAAGAATGTGAAACAGGCAATCAAAACGCATAGGCAGGGCAGCTGAGGCAACAAGCTGGAGAACCCGAATCTCAGGTACCACTCAGCTTGTCAGCTGGTCTGAGCCTTGCGTCAGAAACGCATTTCAGTTCCCTCTCTAGATAGCCCTTCAGGCCCAGCTCTCAGCGACATGGACAAGGCCGAAGCATTCGCCGAAAGCCTTGTCGGTCAATTTAGCCCAAACACCACAAATTATGATCCTATCCACACCGCCCTCATCGACGCCCTGATCAGGCAAAAATTAGAAACCCCCCCCTTCGAATCTCTCCCATTTCATAAGAAGAGATGTCTGGCCAAATCATGAAACTGAAGGTCTCCAAAGCCCAGGGACATGACGGCATTTGCAACAGGGCAATCGAAGAATTGCCCAAACATGGGATCATGGCACTCACCCACATCGTCAACGCCATGCTTGCCATCAGGCATTTCCCAAGCTCATGGAAGTTGGTCGATGTGGTTATGATCCTGAAATCCAACCAAAACCCCTGCAATCCTGCATCCTATCGACCCATCAGTTTGCTCCCCTCTCTAGCGAAACTCATCGAGAGGATTATTCAAGCCCGTCTTAACCTCGCCCTAAGCGAATCTGGTATAATCTCTGACGAGCAATTCGGCTTCCGTCCCGGGCACTCCACCATCCATCCCATCCTAAGGCTCACGGAGCATATCACAGAGGGGTGGAACAAAAATCAGAATACTGGTGCCTTCTTCCTTGACATCGCGAAAGCATTTGACAAGGTGTGGCACCAGGGCCTTCCAAGGACCGAGCTCACGATGTATGGCACCGTGATCCCTTGGACAGACACCTCCAAATATCTGGGGGTGATCCTGGACAAGGGTATCAGGTGGGGACACCATACCAGAAAATCCAACAGCAAGGCCAGGAAGCCATGACTGCGCTTTAACCTCTTCTCTGTCAGAACAGCTCTCTCTCTCTCCCCGCAATCGCCTGATGATCTATAAAATGATCATTAAGCCAATCATGACGTACGCCTCCACCGTCTGGGGCTACGCAGACAAGTCTCACCTTCAACCTCTCCAAGCGACTCAAAACCTGGCGATTAGGCGAGCCATGAAGGCCTCATGGTTCGTTACTAACGCAAGGTTGCAGGAATTCTCCTCAATGGAGTCTGTCGAACAGACTACGACAACCTGGGATCCTCGGACAACCCTATTATCAGAGAGCTCGGTAATTTCCAGCTCGAGGATTATCTGCGGTACAAGAGGCCCAGGACCATCCTGCAACCCAGGGTATACTAGTCCCCCCCCGATTAAAACCCCTCCTCACCCCGCCCGACCGAATTGTTGCCAAAACCCGGTGCTGTATCCAGCCATCCAGATGTCGTACGCAAGATGTGGCTTAGCTTTCGATGTTCTATGGTCGCTTTGAATGTCTCAATGTCGTACGCGCCTTAGATGTCATGTCGTTTTCTCTGTTCGTTCGTTTGGTTGTTGTTTCGTTTTCGTTGTTGTCTAGTACTGTATTGTAAAATTGTTGTATATTATTTTTAATTTTTCGTTAATAAAACCGTCGAGCGCGTCTGACGCGATGTCAATGTGGAACTGTGGCCCCCCGCCGCCTTACACCTCACGAGATCAACCAAGTGCTATCTACAAAGAGGGTGAAACCCTCAAGCCTCCCGCCAGATCCACGGCCCTTTTGAGGGCCAGCCAGACAAGAGAGTAGAGAGCCCATTTGATCCTAGAGCAAATCGGGCTCGGCACTCTTTAAAGCCATGAAAGATTAGGCTAGGCTGATACATAGCTTACTAAACTATCTGATAGACTCTCGTATTTTTACATCAAAGGTTTTCCGACGTATTTTATCAGAAGTGTCGAAATCTCGCAAGCATGTTTATAAATAGTCCACTTTACTTTACAATTCGCTAATTATTACTGATTGTTAAAATTTGATAAAATTCAACAAAATCATAATAATGTATTAAAAATAACTTCATATCGGCTCAAGTTGATGCTAGAGAATTGTAGATAATTATATTTGTCTCGATTTACGGTGAGTTTTCTATAAAAACTTAATTATTAGTATAAATTTTCTATCTGATTTTTAATAACCAGGTAAAATAAAATTAGGATTTTAAATTGAACCAATTTCAGACTTGATCGAACTGTTTAACTCTTTGACTTTTTTTCAAGTCGCGCTCGTGGTGTAATATCCTATTAATTTGGATTAATTTATCAATAAAGCGGTGTTATAATTGCATCCGAATGATAATTTATTGGCTTATTTGTTTTTATAATTTTATTTAAATAATTTTGATTTATCGCTCTAACATTGAATCAATTAGTTTAAACCAAATGCAGTGTCACCAATTTCACGAATCTGCAAATGTCCTTCCTCCGTCAGGACCTTTCGAAATCAATAACATTACTTCATCATTCTATCGGTCTACCATCCAGGAGCAGAAAACACAGAATATCATTAAAAAATCAACATGCCTGCCAGTTCCAAGGCTAAGTGTGACTGGAAATCAATTAATCTCCACTGAAACTTTGGAAGCTGCAAAACTTCACTAATATTTTCAAAACTTCAAACAGTCAAAACTGATCTTGACACGTTACAACAGACCAGTTCAAAAAAACAAAGGAAGAATAGAATGAACACGTGGAAATTTTTGAATCTGTTAGTTTTCGCTTAACAACTGACGCGCACGAATGGATTAACGAGAATCCTAAAAATGGTCTGGTTTGACCCCCCCATGGGTATTTTTTAAATACGCCACTGTTTTATAATATTACTTATCCAGACCTGCATTTATTAAAGCTTTTTTTTAAATTATTTAATCATCAAATGAGTCGATACGATCGAGTTTGAAATTAATACTTTTTATTTCAAGGTTAAAAAAATGTTTAATTGATTGGCCTATCTGTTTAGCACTGGAATTACAATTTTGTAACTTCAGTTCCGCTTTTACCAAATTAAATATGCCTATTAGAAGGTAAATGTAGCTATTAAATTATTACGCATGTACGCATGGATCCTGTTTACCTATATAATTTTCAAGTTCAAATTTTTTTTGTAGTACTGAAATTTCAAATTTTTACCAATGTTTGCTTCAATAATTATTGTTAACTCTCTCTATATCTCTTACCAATAATCGTTATCATAATAATTTGCGTGCCAACTATGAAAGTCTCGAGGCCATACGATGACCTTAATTTTTTTATATTAGGTATTAAAAATTTATATATCTATAAAAACCAGAGGCTCCACCAAGTACAACTTTGCATCTGCTCAAATCACGAGAAACCATGAACGCATTGCTAAGTTTATTATGCGTCGCTGTAATAATTGCTA
Organism: Cantharis lateralis; assembly: GCA_963170105.1. NCBI lineage: Eukaryota > Metazoa > Arthropoda > Insecta > Coleoptera > Cantharidae > Cantharis > Cantharis lateralis. The sequence continues at coordinate 4,855,795 of OY720627.1, forward strand.
TTTATTACTTTTGGACATTCAATTATTGGAAGAGAAAAGGAGTAAAGACGTTGAGGCCAAATCTGCTGTTCGGAAACTTAACAAACGTATTTCTCAGAAAAACTCCTGTGTATGGAATGTTTCAAGATGTGTATGAAACGTGCAAAAAAACTGGCGATAAATTTATGGGATTTTATTTTTTGCACATACCGACATTGGTGATAACTGATATAGAATTGGTGAAGCGGATTTTTACGAGAGATTTTGGATATTTTACCGACCGTCCGTTTTATCTCAACGAAGAAGACCCACTTACCGTAAATATTGCTTCTGCAAAAGGTAATCAATGGAAGAAAATGCGAGAACAATTATCGCCAGCATTTTCGCCAAGTAAGTTGAAAAATGTATGCTACACCTTAACACAAGTGGGTGATCAGTTAAAATCGGTTTTGGGTAAATCCGCAGAAAACTATGAAGTTGTTAATTTGAAAGATGTGGTTAGTAAATACGTGGTAGATGCAATTGGTATGGCCATTTTTGGAATCGAATGCAACACTTTGCAAAATTCGAATACCGAATTTAGGAACTTTGCTGAAAGCACTTTTGGCGGTAGTGTTTCTCAAAATATTAAATTGGCGCTAAGTTTACTGTGCCCTTCGGTACTGCAGTTTTTTAGAATTCCTTTCAACAGTCCTGATATCCACAAATTTTATTCGGAGTTAGTTAAATCGACTGTGGAATACAGGGAGAAGAACAACATCGTTCGAAATGATTTAATGCATTCCATGATTCAGTTGAGAAATAACATCGACATAGAAAAAGACAATGATTCGAATTTAGGCAATGTGGAAGAAAATAAAAAGTCAATGAAGATTGAAGAAATTACCGCTCAATCTGTAATATTTTTTGGAGCCGGATTCGAAAGTTCATCATCAGCAATTTCGCTCTGCGTTTACGAATTGGCTTCAAATGTAGACATTCAAAATAATCTAAGGGAAGAAATTGTTAGTGTTTTGGGAAAATATGGAGGAAAAATCAGTTACGACGCCATAACGGAAATGACTTATTTGGATAAATGTTTGACAGGTAATCTGATTAGTTTTTATTACTGGTTTTGAATACTTTTTTTTAGAAACTCTACGCAAGCACGCACTGGTGGGAATGACGATAAGAATCTGTACCGAAAGGTACCAACTACCCGATACTGATATTGTATTAGACGCGGGTAACACCGTGTACATACCAATTAAGGAAATCCATAGGGATCCTGAATATTATCCAAATCCTGAAGTGTTCGACCCTGAAAGGTTTTCTCCTGAAAATAAAGCAATGCGACCGAGTTTTACATTTTTGTCATTTGGGGAAGGGCCGCGCAATTGTATAGGTATGTTTTTTTTCCTTAAAGTTAATAGAGTATAAAATATAATAACCCCCCTTTAATTTTGAATAAAAAAATTTTAAAAATCCTTAAAATTTATACGTATTTAAATTTTAAAATATGCAATAAAATGTAAACAAAATATTCCAAATATATTAATTATGTAACTTTGAATAAAATAAACAATATTTTATTCATCGTCAAAGAATTTATGAATAATTGATTACATCAGTACCGGATTTAGGAACTGTATTTTAATATTTTTGTTTTATAATATCACTTGATTGTATCTTAACATTTTTATAAAAAATTTTATTTTTAGGTGCCCGACTAGGCTCTCTACAAGTTAAAATATTTCTGATTACACTTTTGAGTAACTTCAATTTTACCATCAATTCGAAATTCAAGTTGCCGCCAACTTTTAATAAAAATAGTATGGTGATAACTCTGGAAAATCCACTTTATTTAAACATTGAGAAAATATAAATTGCTACAATTTTTATTAACAGGTCAATCGATTTGCAATAATTATAATTTAGTAAAATAGACACCTACCATGGGATTAAGTAGCTACACTCAGGGAAAAATGTACTGGCCAAAATTAGTTTTTAATAAGTAGGTACCTATTTTATGTATCAAAAGGATTTTTAAAAACGTTAAATTCCGTAGTAGTTTGATTTTGAATGTATTAATCAAGTGGATTTCCTTATCTAGTCAAATAATCAAATTATCAACATAATATACTGACTATTCAGTCTTTCACCAAAACCAGCAAAGTGCGGACATCTCTCATCTTTTCAGAGATAATCATTATTTACAATAAATTGTATTTTTAACCCTCAAAGTGCATCGTTGGTAAAAATTACGTTAAAGTGCATCGTGGGTGTTTGGCACCCCAACGTGTTTAAACGTATTTTATACACCTGCTATTGAATATTTTGTCCCAAAAAAATTATCTGATGTAGTTTGATATATCTTTTTGAAAGTAGAATAGATTTCATAGCTATTTATTATTGGTAAATTTGTTAAAAAAATTGTTGCAGATCAAAAATTGAAAAAATCAATTTTTTTTACTTAAAAAATCATAATTCAAGTAATTTTAAGTATTTTTAGCTAAAAATTTATGAGTATACTTTTGAAATACTATGCTTTCGGAAAAAAAATAGTGCAATATGGTTACTTTCAAAAAAGATATTTATTTGCCAGATTGAAGAGTCAATTTTGTGATAAAATAATACACCCATTTTTCAGTTTTTATCAGTTTTATTTTTATTAAAAAAATGGTTAAAAATTATATTTTATTTCACACACCCACAGTCTGTGCAGATACCTACCTAAATTTTGGAAAACCCCTAAAATTATAATATGGTTCCTACCCTTTTTAGGTAGAAAGTAGGTAGGTATAGATAATAGAACGGCTTATTGCAAATAAAGTAATAAATAATAATTTAAATAATTTAAACTTGTTAATAATTTAAATGATAAATTTTTTTTGTTTCTTTTTCAAATACTAGAAAAAAAAATATTTCACTCATATAAATCTCACGCCTAGTACGGAAAATGGCACTTTTCGTTACTTGTTGCACAAATAGTTATTTAATTCCACTTCAAATGGTATACTTACGTTAAAAGTTGAACTAAAATCAATAAAATGATGGTAAAAAAAATTTGCTTCAAAATCACTTTTTCAGTCACTAAATGCACAGTGGGTGTTTAACACCCCACAATTTTTTAACGTCTACTTTGAGCGATTGCTGTAAGTATACAGAGGCTTGTCTCACTGTACTAACCTATGCTACTTACAGTTAGATACCTGAATTAATGCTTAATGGCAAAACATATTCAATTTTTTCAAATTAAGTACTGTTTCTTCGAGTTCAAAAAAAATTTGGGGTGTCCGACACCCCATGTGCACTTTGAGGGTTAATATAAATGTTCATAAATAATAAATGTTTGTTCCTTTATAATACCAAATAAATTGATACCTATTATTGTTGTATTTTTTTACTGACGTTCAATAATAGCATTTTACACCATGATTTATGAAAAAAGCATGTTATTGAACAAATAAACAGATTGACGAAGTTTCAAGTCGTCAACAGAACATTAAAAATGTAGCTGAGCTATAAGTACTGTAAACCTACATATAACTAGAGAATAACTTCTTCTTCTCCTTCCTCATAGCTCACAGGTCGATATTGAGCTTCAGATCACAAGACTTCCCAATCGGCTGGTGCAGGCTTACGCCAAGGAGTAAATATCTCGAAAACTTTTTGTTAATCCCAAGATTTCCAAGAAAGTTCAGAAATTTTTCAGATAATTCTAGGGATTTGTAAAGATTTCAAATATTTAAAAAGAATTCTCGAGATTTTCATAAATTCCAAGGATTTCTAAAGAATTCAAGCAATTTTCAACGAATTACAAAAAATATTCCAAAATTTTCTATAGATTTCCATATAAGTGCAATTCCAAAGAAATTCCAGAATTTACAATAAATTCTAGTGATTTCCAAGAAATTCCAAAGATTTCTATTGATTTTCAGAGAAATTCCAAACAAATGCAATTCTAAATTCAGAAAACGTCAATTGAAAACTGACAATTCTTTAAGTTAGAAATAATAAAATTAATTAATAGGAGTATATTGTTTTTTCTTGGGCTTTATTAAGGCCTTTATTCCAATAAAAATCACTGAATAATTTCATCCTATATAATTTATAAACAATCCGAATTAAATTAAGCTTTCCGAATTACAATATTGAGGTTTTCCAATTCTTATTTGATGCTTTCTGAATTTCATTTTACGTTCTCTAAATATCAACAGACAAATCTGAATTACAATTGACAAATCTGAATTACAATCGACAAATCTGAATTACAATTGACGATTTCTGAACGACAGTTGACAAATCTAAATTACGGTTGACCTTTTCTGAATTACTGCTAGAAAAGGTGTAATGATTTACATGAAATTGCAGGATTTCCAAGGAAATGTAGAGATTTCCAAAGAATAAAAATAAAAATTTCTCGAGATTTACAAAGAATTCTAATGATTTCCAACTAATTTCAGATATTTCTAAAGATTTCCGGGGATTTTCAAACAAATGCAATTCTAAATAATTTTGACGATTTACAAAAACTTCCAAAGAATTCTAGTGATTTCCAAGGAATTTCAGGGATTTCTAAAGATTTCTATAGATTTCTAAGAAACTCCAATGATATCTGAGAATTCCAATGATTTATAAAGAATTCCAGAGATTTACGAGAAATTCCAGTGATTTCTGAAGAATTCATGTGATTTAGAATTTATTTCAATGATTTCCATGAATTCCAATGGTTTTCCATTCCAAAGAGATTAATTAAAGAAATTTCCAAAAATTGCAACGGTTTCCTAAGAATTCTAGTGATTTTCAAGAAATTTCAGTAATTTCCAAAAAATTCTAAAAATTTCCAAGAGAATTTCAACCATGTGCATACAATTTTTTTTGGGATATTTGCCCCTTGAATTCCAGCGATTACCAAAGAATTCCAATGATTTCTATAAGGACTTCTGGCTGTAGAAATCAGAAGACTAAATCAATCTGATCTCAATCTAAACCACAACAGATGGTATGGCAAAAATGGAACTAACCCTGATGCTAGAAAAGATAAAAACGGCCATACTTACTGGGCGAAAAAAGTGTCGCCCCACTTTTGTAAACGTCAGGCGCTCAGTGAGAGCATAAAACTGCTGGCAATTCAATTGACATCGATAAATGCATTAACTTCGGGCGGCACTTAACAAAAGTCGCAGTTAAAGCGCTGATGCTGATACACTTGATGATACAAGGAAGAAGTGGAAGACCATCGAAAAACTACACTCAATAAATGGTAGGCATCTTGGGAGGGGTCGGGAAAGGTGAGATGAATGAACCCATCATCAATGAATCTAGTCTATTGTTCGTGTCATCAAACTGAGAAAATTGTCGTTTTCTCAAACTCTTGTATTTTTTCCAATTAAGTCCTGTTTAAGCTTCCCATTACTTGATCTATTTCCTTTTCTATAGCACAATTTTTAATTACCCCCTAACCCCATGAACTTTCACTGGATCCGCCCTTGGCACTTTTGAGTAATTTATGGTATGCAACCTGTGCTGCACCGTTGTACGAATGGATAACTATGCTGCTTATAATAAATTAATATTTCTATTTAAATTAATTTTAATTATTAAACTTGGTACAAAAAATAAACATTAGCTCCTAATAAAACAAAATCCAATTTTTAACGTCTTTCCCTACACTACAGTGGCAAACGGAAAAGTAGAAAATTAATTTAATTCATACACAAAATTAAACAGAATTGAGATTGGATTAATCTGATACTACATAATTCAAAATTTACAATGTGCACCCTTCCTCGATGGGTTTGTAAGCATAGTCATCCTCCACTGAAAATTGAAATAAAAAAGAGTACTCGACGAATTTCTGTGCTTAAGAAGTAATATCACTTCCATAACAATGAGCAATATATTTGAAGGTAATTAATTTAAATTAGCCGTTTAAAAAGAGCTAAGTGACACGCAACTCTGTATTATTAACTAATTTAATTATTAAAAATGTTTCATTGGATGACAAAAAAAAGTCGTTTGGTACATTATCCTCGGAAAGGTCAAAAAAATTGACTATAAACAATGTGCTATTTTTATTTCTACAAACAAGTCATAACTATACAGTGACACTTAAATTGTCAATACAATTAGCATAACCAAAGATTATAATAAATAATAATTTATCATGAAATCATCCAACAATACCAAACTAATCTATTATAATCATTTGTGGTAAAACAAAAAAAATTTCGTTAACAAACTCATATACAATATACATAGTACATAGACAGCCATATTCGTAGACGTTTTAATCTCGAGACTGGCTAAGCTAAGTTTAGATTAACCGAAATACGTTTACGAATGCGGCGGAGGATTTTATGATTACAACACAAACTCTAAACATTATAATTTAGCACTTTAATGTTCTTAATGCAAAATTATTGCCATCGATCATGGAATTATTTAAAAATTGTTTATATAAAATAAACAAGCAAAACAGCGTATAAAAAAATGCATAACGTAAAAATGATAATAAAAATTATATTATTTAAAAATATATATTTATAAAATAAAGCAATAAATTTTGCACTGAGATTATTTTACAATTTTAATTTATGTATAACACTATTCACAAAACCATTTAATTATCACCGTGTAAATTTTTTATAGTAATTAATAATATTATAGTTATTATTATTTCACTTGAGTTTTTAAATGTTGCAAAAATTCGTGATAAGATAATGCGGTTTCAATTCTGTCTTCGATTAAACGTTCAATAAACACATTCCTATGTTGACTATTTTCTCTTATAATATGAAGAGACGCCGGAAACGGTTTCTCGTCATTTAAACTATTAATAAAATTGTTCAGTCTCAAATTTTGGGGCGTATTTAATATTGGCAAATCGTACATTTGTTCGCTAATTGAATTATAATCGGGCACACCTAACGCGTCGTTCAGAAAACTAGCCGAAACGTTAGGACACACCATCAAAATCATATTTTCGCCCATATCCAACAAAAACGCGCTCTTCGAGTCTAAACATCGCGCACTCAATTGCAAACGACCCGGTTGCGGTACCGCCTCACCGTCCACGTTTAACGTTGTATTTTGGTCTTCCAAATTATGCACCGGATACAGATCGGGGTAAATTTGCTGAATTAACAAATACAGAGGTAAAGTTTTCATGTCGCACATTGCTTTAACCCGATCGTCTAAGCGCGTCGATATTCCGGTACGAAATGCTAGGTGCTTGAGTAAAGCAGAAATGTACAAAGGCAACAATTGCAAACAATGGGATACAACCAACGCGGCCGGATTGTTACCCAAATTAAGAGATAACTTATAACTTGACAAAATATCTACCGCAACGTTAATGAAGGCCTCGCGAGAATCGGCCAGACTAGATTGCACTGATCGATCAACCGCCATTTTGGCCAAAAGACCAATTATGCACTGTTGATCCGCCGCCGCTAAAACATCGGGTAAATTATTAGCTATGGGTAGGCACAGCGTGTGAACGCGTATCCTCCTTTCACCCTTACTGGAAGTATACAACAATGCGGCTTGGAAACAAACGGTGTGCAAATCCGCCAAACTTTCGTCGATTGAAACTTGCATACCGAAACCCGCTTCCGGATTCACATTAGGTAACGACAATAAATCCGTAGAGCGAACGAAAAAGTTTCCGTGGAAAGTATGAATGGACAAACCGCGCGTACACCTCACCCTCATAACTGCTTCGAATCCAATTTTTCTCGTCAGGTAGCGTTTCAGACAACGCTCGAAATTTTCAGCCTGCACAACCCGACTTGCTTTAAACAACGGATAATGATGAATGCTACCGCCGCTAAATTTACTAATTCCCGATATTGTCGCCAAATCCACATACTGCGAATTCAGCACAAACAAATCTACTGCTATCTGTTGACCGCTACAATCCAGCGCCAATCGTTTGTAGAAATCATTTGCCGGATTTAAATGTTGAACTTCGCTACCTGACCTTTGATTTGGATCTTCCCGCGAAATCAATTTCCCCGGTCCACAATTAGGCAAACCAGATTGAAATACCGTAATTCTACCACCCGTATTCGAAATCAGTTTATGACCTATTTGTAGAGCAGCACCTAATGCCGACCCCGTGTCATAGCTATTGTTGAACCTATCGGGTAACTGCGACAGCAAATCCATAATCAACTCCTTATGTTCGTTCAAATTTACAACTAAATTATCGGGACAGGGTAAGAAGATATCGTCGATATCCAGCATAGTCATTTCATGTGGTCGATTGAGACCATCGGCAAAAGAATAAAAATGAATCGCAGTGTTAAAAGCGATAAATCCTACCTGAGTTCGTCCGTCGCCGGGCACACTATCCAAATTGGTTTTCAAGACGCTACAAAACGAATGTAGATATCCGCTATCGATTGCAGGCCGCGAAACATCCAACAAAAAAATATAAACGGCCGGTTGTGGTGGTCTCAACATATATTCCGACGGAGCGATGTATTCGATGGTACTTGACTTAATTTCTGGTCGGCGGGACGGGTCGCCATAAGTCTTGCTCACTGGATCAAATTGAAACTCCTCCGGTAATTCGTTAACACGATAGCATAGGTTGCACTTCCAACGTTTCATGTCGATAAAAAATACAAAAGGATTTATGTAGGTGCGGCAAGCGCGACAACGCACGATCGTAGAACATTGAATCACCGGGAGGTGGTCCAAATCTTTGAATGGATGAATGAGAACGCCCAAAGGCAAACGCGATTTTTGCAATAAGGTGCTGGTTTCTGGAATTTTGGTCATGGTGCACCGAAAAATGTCGGGGCTGCAATTCGCAGCGTCCAATAATTCCTGACCCAAACTTACGCGCGGTGGCTCAATTTTAAAAGGCGGCAACACAGTTGGACATTGTAATAAGTCGATGTTTTCGTGACCCCACATTTTACTAAACCCGCCCTGCACTACCTGTGATTTATTATAGTTGGCGTAATCGTTTGGGTTGTTTGTTCCTAGAGGTGGTAGCGGTAGATTTGATAGAACGTTTTGTTTGGTTGGCTGTTGCTGCTGTGGTTGCAAAAGATTGTTAGAAAACTGACCTGGCGGATTGCTTTGCTGTGGTTGGAACGTTGGGTAACGATTGGCGTGAAGGTTGGTCTTGTATGTTATCGAGGTTGAATCGCCGATTTGTTGCGGAGGTTGAAATACTGGAGAAGCTTCTAGTTTTTGTGGCAATTGCGAACTTTGTTGATAGTTTGCTTGTAAATTTGGAACTTTTGGTGGGCCTTGGGGTTGGGGCGGCAATCGCGTCATCCCCATCGGTGGTGGAGGTTGACTCGCCAGACCATGGTTTTGAGGAGAATATTGATACGGATAACTTTGTTGTTGCTGTTGTGGGACGGGTGGTAGCTGCTTTGGAACATTTTGAGGGGGCAAATTTGGAAAATTAGCTTGCGATTGAGGAACTGCAAAGTTTGAAAATTGTGGTGGCGGTGCTGGCTTGAGTTCCTGTTGAGGTTGCGACTGTAAAACAGGAAAGTTTGAAAATTGTGGAGGTGCTTGTTGAGGCTGGGACAGTGGAACTGGAAAATTTGAAAATGCTGGGGGTGCTTGTTTGGGTTCCTGATGGGGTTGTGACTGTGACACCGGAAAGTTCGAAAATTGTGGTGGCCCTTGCTTTACTTCTTGTTGAGGTTGAGACAATGGGACTGGAAAATTTGAAAATTGTGGTGGTGCTTGCTTGAGCTCCTGTTGAGGTTGAGGCTGTTGAGAAAATTGAGGTCGAAGGGGCGGAACATTCTGATTTGGTGGAAAACGTGGCACAGTTGGTTTTAAATTAGATGGATGATTTGCCTGAAAGTTTGGTGGTTGCAAAACTGGTGGAATTCCTTTGAAATTTGCTTCTTCCGGTTTTTGATTACCCAATTGTGCGCCACCTTTTTGGTTTGTCAACTGCGGACGCGGCTGTTGTTGCTGCTGGTGTAAGTTGAATTGCTGTACTGCCGACTGTGGCTGCCCTTGAAAATACGAAAAATTTTGTAGTTCTTCTCGTTTCTGAGCATTCGGTTGGTGAAATGCCGTAGGTGGTTTCACGTTTTGACCTTGAAAATTAGGAACTTGCTGTTCTTCCCGTTTCTGATGAAATGCCTGATTTTGGGGTGCCATTAAATCTAAATCTTGCGGCGGTTGTTGCGAAGGATTTGTCGGCATCGGCGGGAAATTTTGTCTTTGTTTAGAAGCATCGGGCACCCCTTGTTTCAAACCCAACTGATGAATTGGTTGCTGTGGCCCAACACGTTGAATGGGTTGAAAAGTTGAACTCGGGGCATTTTTGTTTGAAGCGTAATGCAAATCACTTGTATTTTCTGTAGAATAAGGCAAATTGACATTTTTAGTGGCTTCATTATTCCTTGACGTTTCTTGCTTACTATTAAATTGATTAATTTGTTCTAAATTATTGTTTTCGTGGTTCTGACGATTAAGATTTTTAATATTGGCAGTTAATTGAACATTTTCTAATGACGATTCCGCACGAGAGTTCGTTCTACTGCCGTTACTGCCTACACTGTTAGATACCGGCGAATATTCTCCTACGGGAGAATCACTACTATTTTGTTGTGGCATTAGTGGTGTTGAAGTGCCAAAACTTTGCACTTTTGGACTTGAAATTGGTGTAACTTGCGAGATATTTAAATGACCATAATTTTGCGTTATTTGCTTTAAGTTTTCCTGTACACTGGCATTGCTACTTGGTGGTAATTGTGAAGATGGAATAGAAGATCGCATGGGTGGTAATTGAGAAACTGGAATTTGGTGAACCCGATGAACAGGGGACGAATCGACCCCATTTAATGGCACATTACTCATTGCACTATTTTTACCGAAATTTGATGGTGGTAAGCCATTCAGTAAACTCGGTTCGCTCATATTCGATTGCAGACTCATTATCTAAAAAAACCAATACGTATAATTTATAAATATGACGCCAAATTTAAGTTATCTAACAACAAATTAAAGATACAATTTCACTAACCTTTGAACTACTTATTAAATTCTTAAATATTAATTACCAGCAATTTTAGAAGTTGTTAACTTACGAGTAGCAGGAAAGTGAAAATTAGAATAAAATCCAAACCGAAAAGACTTACCTTTTGATTAAAAAACTTCTAATTAAACGAAACTATTAAAGTTTGCACATTTTCGGAATTAATGTGAATTTGTAATATTCTTTTCTTAGTTGTCATTGTCAATCTTACGTGGCTGGCGACTGCAGCGCCACCACTCCTACTTCATACGTCATTTTATGCAGCGGCGTCACTTCAGATCGGAAATCACAATCAATTCGTGTCAACTATGACGTCAATTTGAATCCAAATATTTTTTCTTTGTATACAGTTTTACGTCAGCTGATGCTGAGTATAAATTAAAATAATAAATAATCTTTTTTTTTAATTTTGGAAATTTAAAAAAAATAATAAAGAAAAAAAAAATTTCTGTTGTAAATTTTTAAAATAAAATATTAGTGCTATTTAAATAAAAACTAAAATATAAAAATCAAAATTTTGGTTCCTATTTTTCATCTCGGTAATAATTTTTGTTCTTTCTTGAACATAAAATGACGGATTTTTATTTAAATTCTTTGATTTTCAATTCTGTAAAAAATTAAAAAAATTAATTAATGTTAAGGTTAAATAACGGCGACTTTACAGGAATAAAGTCATTACCAGTGATGATTTGGTGTCGATTAATTTTGTATTTAATTTTTTTAATTTCTCGCTAATCCACTCATTGATAGCTGGAATCTCGTTAATTGGTAGTTTCATGCTCGTCAATGAGATCAATAAGATCTAAATTTTCGAAAAAAGGCAGATTGCGGATTTTGCGGGTAATTGTTATTTATTTTGAATTATTATTTTTTGTGAAATATTTTTTTCAAATCCCCGCTTCGGCCTATACATCGCGCCGTCCATGTAGTTGAAGTTTATTATTAAAATTGCTGCGTGTGCTGCATTTTAAATAAATTTTTTGATTTTTTTTTCAAACATAATGGGGCTTACCCACGAAATTTGACAAAAATTCAAATTTGTGAACCACCGGACACCATCAACAATGCTCGATTAAAAACCTAACCTCAATAAATTTTACGGAAAAATTAGTACACGCCCTACTAAAAAACAAGGACACCGTAGCGTAGTTGTAAAAACATCGTTGTTTTAAACACGCAAAATCGTTTTTGTTGTTCTTATTATTGACAACCACGCCACTGATTAAAGCAAATTCAAACCGCTAATATTGCGTTCCAATCAAAACCGTCATCGAAGTTTTAACGACTGCCATTGGTTGTTTAATTTAAATCAATCCGTACACGTTTGACAGATGCCAGATGATTAACGTTTATTTGGTTTAGACATACAAGAACACAAAAACTGCTGCAATGAAATTGTAATTTCTGTTTTATAGTATATGACCAGCGAGCGGATCGCCTTTTAATATTTGTTGAATTTTGTCTGATCGCGGTAATTCAAAATTGTCGTTAGTGAAGGTTTCGGTGAAATTTTAACAAAAATCGGACATTTTGATCGCCTAGTGTTTTTGCGACGTTTTTTGAGTTTGTGGTTATTTATATTTTAACATTTGTCGTTACGATTTGTACAAAGACGAGGAGTCGAAATTAATGTAAGTGTGTTATGGTTTTGTTAACTTTTTTTTGTTCCTTATATGGGCATTGCAGCATGAATCACTTCGTGCATGTAGGTTGTTGATCTAATTTTTTGTTTGTGTTCATTGATATTTTGAATTTTTTTAATTGGAATGTGCAATACAAAATTGGTTTATCAATCAAAATTTAATAACGTCTGGGCGAGGCACATTATTTTGTTGATGTTCATTGATCAAGCATAACAATTTTCAATTATAGAAGTATAACTGTTGCTTAACCTTGATTGATTTTATTGTGAAGTCTGTCGTCCACGTTGAAGTTTAGTTTTTGGTGCAGGTAAGACTTTAATGTTTGGCTTTCGTATCACACTTCCACAACTTGACACTTCATTCAATTTACAAGAATATTTTGCATTTGTTTTTGCTTTGTACTACAACATTGCAGGGTGTGGATGCTGATACAATCTTGATTGTCATTTGCTGGTTCGGTGCCAAGTATTCTTAAGATGCCTAGTAGCTTGCGGTCGAAGTGTATGTCGATGACGAATGGGCATACCAGAGAGATTTATTCTTCACCGTCTGGATTGATATATTTTTTTGGTGTTTTTATTCAAGCGAAACAGATATTGCTATGTGCGGTCACATTTAAATAGACAGGATGTTTTACATAGAGGTGACATCGATGTAGTAACCTTGATCGTGAGCAGCGAGGCATCTTGGGCATGTTTATAGCATGACATTAAGAATGTGCTTTTGTAGTGTTTCACTAGAAAATACTCGTCTTAAAACAAAAATAAAACACGGTAATGGGTTTTATTATATGCTCTCAACCATAAGAATTTTTAAACTTTTTAATCAGTGAACTTGGATTAGTTTTGTAACGAACTGTACTGGCTGTAAAGTTGTGGGTTAATTTAAATTTTTCAATATTTTAACTAACAAGTTTGAAATACTTGGATGTTTGATATTAATTTTATTTTAGATAATTTTATATTGATAATATTTTAAACACTTGAAAAGCATTTGGAATTGTGGGATGGTAATTAAAACTCTCGAATAAAATTATGATGTAGGTACATACGAAGGGCTAATCACAACACATATTTTTGTACACCAGATTTCCTTCTAAGAGTTCTTTGAGAAAATTTAAACTCTCTCAAGGGTCTAGAAAGAAATATCCAGTTCCCAATTTTTACCTTCAGGGCTGGGTTTCTGAGCCTCCGGACTTAGAACGGATTTTGGTTTTTTGCTTATATCTCGAGAACAGTTTTTAAACTGATAAAATTTCCTACAAGGTTTTGACTTCATTTTGGGTGGGTGTTATAGTTATACGGCAAATATCGGTCAAGGGAGTAATCACTAATTAGGGAAAACATGAGTCTGCGTGAAGTCTCATGAATCTTGAAGCAGTTTCACGAAGGTTTTATAAAGTTTTGCTAGCTTTGTCTTTGTGAAGTTTCATCAAGTTTTGAAATCTCATGAAGGCTAATGATGTTTTCATGAAGTTTGTGAAATGCTAAATTCAAAATGATTCGTTCCAGAATATAGCGAGAATCCAATCTCACACAGGTACTTGCTGTAAAATGGCAACTTAGAGTCTCGACAACTCTGGATATTCTTCGCCTAATTTGCTCCAAGTTTAAATTTTTTCTTATTCAGTCTTAATCGTACGAAATGTCCACCGGTGTACATTAACGAAGTAGCCATGTCCCAAGAACAATAAGCAAGATTTCTCGAGCTTCACTTAGACAGGAGATTGATACATAAAAAAGAAGAGAAAAGAGATGGACCTGAAGATCAGAAAGTTGAATTGGTTAATTATTGGAAGAAAATCTATTCTCTCTCTCGAAACCAAGCTCATCATTTATAAAACTATCATCCAACCAATTTGGACGTACGAATTTTCAATATTAAAATAATTCAAAGATATCAGTCGGAAACTCTTCGGATGATACTGGATGCTACTACTTTATCTAGCTACCTTAACAATTGAAGGGCTTGGGGCAATAACGCTACTTGCCACATTATGAAAATTATGAAATATGTACCTTACATTACATGTACATAAGGTATTATTAGAGGTCGCATTAATTTGTGTAAAATTTACACAATTAGATTTTTTCTACTCTAACTTTTTAAATGAGCTACCTACATTCTCCGAACCTAGTGTATATTCTTGTAGGGGCGATTGTAAGTTCCACTGATGGGTCAAATCTGTATTAATCCTACATGTAAGTTCCACCGGTCGATTTTAGCTCACTATTTTTTTACATGTAAATTCTACCGATGGTCAATTAAATAAAGGCGGTCAAGGCTATTGCCGGCTTTTCTACGCGTTTTTCCTTCAAAAGTATGATAGAAAAACCATAAAATATTCTTACAGAGCAAAGTTTAAGCTTTCTTGACATTGTCAAATCTCGGATCCCAACTTGCAAGTTCTGTAATTTTCGAGTTCGGTAACCCGAGGGGGATGTTTTTAGCGAGTAGCAGCGAGGGGTGTAGGGCGTAGTCTTGACAAGCGCAACCATGGCAAATCTCCGATTCGGGCACTCTAAAATCCACCATTTGTGGGTACTACAATCCAATAATACTTTAAGTTACCAACGGTGGAACTTACATGTTTTACCTGGGTGCCTTTTTGACCAGCGGTTGAACTTACATGTTTACAAAGGATTAAAAACTGACCATCGGTGGAACTTCCTCCTATCCTCTCTTAGGAATAATCCCTCTTACTGGCCACTGCATAGTATAAAATATTTTATATCCTTTCAGTATAGACTTTGGTAGGATAACAAATAAAAAAATTCCCAAAAAGTTGTTCAAAATCTGAAAATTTAACCTGCGGGAAGTAGGCAATCGTTGGCAAAATATTTAATTTTTTAACTCCCGAGTTTTATAGATAGTAAATTATTTATGTTTCACTATTAAAACTCGATCTCTTCCGAGATTGAGTTTTTTTACATATTTTTCAATAATTGTCTACCTTCGGCAACTTATCTTTCGAAAGTTTCAGATTTTTGGTTATTTTTTGTGAATTCTGGCTCACTGCACGGTGAGCCAGAAATCAAGATCTATAGTGTACAGAAAATGTCTAAAATAATTTCCACTATGCAATAATCAGTAGGAGAGATTGCTACTAAGAAAATACACATGAGCGCAGAATGGGGGTCGCTTAGGTAAAAAGTTAGGATGGAAAGAGTTTGAATTGTGTAAATTTTACACATACGCGATCAGAGCTGGACGAACTAGTAAATTTTTTTAAGAATAGAAGCTCAAATAATAACAGGTTATGGGCCCGAACCAACCATATTTTAAAAGTTCCGGATTTCTATGTTTAGATAAGGCCTATTCTCTAGGCTAGGGGAAATAAAAAGGCGGATGTTATACCGTCCAGCTCACTCTTTGCTTTTTATTTACGCGTTAGAAGTTAATCTGTTACCAATGCTTGGTATCCTCTGTATCCTCTAGATACAGAAAAAATATTTAGTAACTTGCAAGAAAATTAATTTAAATAGCAAATTAGTAATTTTTTAAGGAAAAATTAAAATTTTACATTACTACAGGAGATTGGATTCCATTGGTAGCGGCTCCTATGATTGATTAATAGTATTTGTATTGTGTAAAGTGAAAACAGAATTTTAGAGTATAGAAAACTAGTTAATGGAATTATCTTTTTCTTTTTAAAGGACTTCCTTTATTTTTTAGGTCAGGAGTTTTTAATTACATTTTGAGTTAAATAATCAATCTTTTTTTTTCCTACTATTTACTTAGCAATAAAAACTGTTAAAAATGAATATTATAATTAATTATAACAAAATCGTAGTGGGGTTTAAAAATGTTATAGCGACAGATTCGTTGCTAGGAAACTACAGATGACGGATTGGATTGAAAATTAAAAATAAACAAGTACGCACCTCGGATTGGCATTAGACACACTTGGCAACCAGACAAATAATTTTAAGGCTGGGATTCTGCAGTTTTGTACTAGAATACAATAAGCTATTTTTTTTTCACCCAAGTTGCGAAAAAGTAACTTTTCGATTGTCATTTTAATTTTGAAATTACGTTCTTTACGCACTACTGCCAAAAAGTTTCAAAATTTATTTTATATTGTGATTGTGTTTAGTTTTTTCGTAAATTTCAATTAAAGTTTAATCATTCAAATATTTATTTTAATTTAAAGCCAAGAAGGAGATATACTAATAATTATTATAAACAATAATTTTAATACACCAAAACATCCTTCTGCATTAATTTGATAACAATTTGTCAGGTACAACATATTGATTTAAAACAAATAAAGTTTAAAAATGAGTTTCAAATATTTTTATCATTTAATTTTAATTAATAAAGAGAAGGAATTGATGGCCCTAGGATTTATTAAGTGTCAATTTGCACAAAATAAACGATAAACCTTATCGAGTTTTTGAGTTTGAGTTCACATTTGACCAATAGGGATTCGTGAAATGCAGTAAAATGTGCATTGAGTGCGCACTCAATTTACTAGCTAAAACTGCTGTTAGGCCCCGAACCATCAAACAAGTAGAAATTGAAAAGTTTAAAACTAATCCTCACTCTTGTTATTTCTGTTACAGCTAAAACATGGCAATGGAAGATGACGAATGGAAGAAATTATCGTTGGAAGATCGATGCCAGCACAAATCTTGGAAGGCAAGAGTGAGCGGGTACGAAGAAGCGACGAAACTTTTCCAACAAATTGACGATGAAAAGTCGCCCGAATTCGCAAAATACTTGGGCTTGGTTAAGAAGTTTGTCATCGATAGCCATATGATGGGCCAGGAAAAAGGCTTAGAAGCTACCCTGGCGTTTGTCGAAAATTATGCGTACGCTGGTAAATCCGTAGGCGAAGTTATGTCGGGAATAGTGACCAAATGTTATTCGTCGCAAAAAGCGCGTATCAGAGAGTTAGCCGGTCAAGTTACTCTCATGTATATTGAAATTGAAAAGGGCGAACAGGTTCAAGACGAACTGATAAAAGGAATGGATCAAAAAAATCCCAAAATTGTCGCTGTATGCGTCAAAGTTTCGACAGACGCTTTAAATTTATTTGGCAGTAAAATTGTGAACGTAAAACCCATGGTTAAAAAAATAACGCAACTTTACTCCGACCGGGATAAACTCGTCAGAACCGAAACGCGTAGTATGGTAGTTGAATTATTTCGGTGGATTGGACCACCTCTCAGGTAAATACAATCTCTTTCAATCTTCCTGGATGTCAAGAAGACTTCCATGTTAATACAAATGCTCAAAATTTAAATACAAAAATAAGGTTTCTTACAAAACTGTTTTTTTATGAAAATAATCATTCTAGATCACAACTAAACAATATACAACCTGTACAATTAGTCGATTTGGAAGCTGAATTTGTAAAAATAGAAGGTAAAAAACCGACTCCAACGCGTTTCATTCGATCTCAACAAGAAAAACAAGCGAAAATCAACGAAGAAGCTGTCGATGCTGAAGGTAAATGGATATTCTTTTGAATGAAACCGTTACGTAGGATTTATTTTAGATGATGCAGCAGAAGAAGAAGCGGATGATGAAGTGCTCATTGATCCCTACGAATTGGCTGTACCGGTCGACATTTTATCGAAGTTGCCCAAAAATTTTTATGAGGATATTGAATCTAAGAAGTGGCAAGAAAGGAAGGAGGCTTTGGAAAGCTTGGAAGTTCTTCTTAAAGCGCCAAAATTGGAGAATGGAGATTACGGGGACTTAGTACGCGCGCTTAAGAAGGTTTGCTATCAATATAACAACGTAAACATTTTTAATATTTTTATTTTAGATCATTCAAAAAGATAGCAACGTCGTAGTTATTGCTTTAGCGGGCAAGTGCTTGACCAGTTTGGCTAGCGGTTTAAAGAAACGTTTTTCTCAATATGCGTCGTTTTGTGTTCCTGTTTTGTTTGAAAAGTTTAAAGAGAAGAAACAAAATGTAGTGCTAGCTATTCGGGATTCTCTTGATGCCATATACCCATCTATTACGCTAGAATCAATAGTTGACGACGTTCTCGAAGCTATGAACGTTAAAAATCCATCAGTCAAAGCGGAAACCGCGTTATTTTTAGCCAGGGCTTTTTCGAATACACAACCATCATCATTAAATAAAAAGTTACTCAAATCTTACAGTGGAGCACTTATTAAAAATATTAACGAACCTGGTAAGGCATTTTCTTGCTTGTGTAGGAAACATAGTAATTTTTGTTATTTTTAGATCCTTCAGTAAGAGATTCGTCGGCAGAAGCTCTCGGTACGTTGATGAAATTAGTAGGAGAAAAAGCAATTGGTCCGTTCATAGTGGAATTAGAAAAAGACAACTTCAAGATGAGCAAGGTGAAGGAATGCTATGAAAAAGCGACGATTAACGTTAAAGTCGCTGCTGCAAAAAAAGATAAAAGCGCACCGGCTACTTCAAAATCCAGCCCAGCGGTAAATTTGGCGTCCGATAAAACATCAAGCAATGCCAAGGTGCAAAAACCTGTTACCAAGCGACCGGCGACATGTAAGTTGTCTTATGTTTGTTTCAAGTCGTAGGTTTATAATCTTACTTTTTGCAGCCGCGACAGTTACAAAGAAGAAATCGACGTTATCCACAATTTCTTCAGGCTCTGCGACCATTGTTAAGTCGAAATCCAGCAAGGCCATAGTTGAAAAAGCGCGAGAAAGAGAAATCAGCGACGAAGATGCTGCCGAAATTGTTGGCGAGTTGTTGAAACCTGAAATTGTTACCGGGTTGGTGGATAGCAACTGGAAAACTCGATTGACGACTATGGAAGAGATTGTAGCTCAAATACAGACGCTAGAATCGAGCAGCATGCCCACACAGGCGCTTGTGCGAATACTAACAAAAAAACCAGGCCTAAAGGACACTAATTTTCAGGTGCTCAAAGCTCGTCTGGATGCGGTCAAGTACCTGGCCGAAAATTGTCAATTTTCGACGTAAGGATTTAGGTTGTAGCTTTTGAACTTCGTATTTACAATTTTTTGTTTTAGGACAACTGCAGATTTGTGCATCAATGACATTACAGAAAAATTAGGCGATTCGAAAAATGGAGGTACAGCTGGCGAAACTTTAACAAGTATAGCGGAAGCAACCAAATTTGATTACGTTTCTGGACTGGTTATGGATTTTGCTTTAACACAAAAAAATCCCAAAGTGTTACAGGAATCGCTTGCATGGTTAGCAGGATCCATTAAGGAGTTTGGATTTTCGTAAGCAATTTTGAAATTGTTCAAGTTGTTTCGATAAAATTTGGTTTGTTACAGTAACCTAAACGCGAAAGCTCTCATGGAAAGCACTAAAAAAGCGTTAGCTTCTTCGAATCCAGCAGTCCGGATTGCAACAATAAATTTAATTGGAGTTTTGTATTTGTACATGGGGCCTAGCTTACTTGTATGCTACGATAACGAGAAACCTGCATTACGCGATCAAATTCATGCAGAGTGCGAAAAATACGAAAAGGAGAAACCTCCAGCTCCCACACGAGGTTTTTGTTAACAAAATTTTTTAATTTTGTTTTTCTAAGTTTATATTTTAGGAGTTGTTCAATCGGCAAGCAGTGTTGATGTTTTGAATCAAGATGACGAGGAGGAAGTGGCAGTTGAGGTGAATGTAGCTGATTTGTTGCCTCGAGTGGATATCAGTTCACAGATTACGGAATCTCTCATAGACGAAATTGCTGATAAGAATTGGAAAGTGCGGAATGAAGCGTTGGCCAAAGTAAACACGATAATTAGCGAAGCACGACTAATAAAACCGAATATTGGTGATTTGCCCCAAGCTCTTGCCGCCAGATTGGTGGATAGTAACACTAAAATTGCTCAGACGGCGCTTAATATTTGCGAAAGTATTGCTGTTGCCATGGGAACACCCTGTAGGCAGTACGTACGTGTCTTTCTGCCAGGCTTTATTCAAGGTATGGCTTTCTGATTTGTTAAATTGCACATGAGGTTCTAAAAATTTCTATTTAGGTCTTGGAGATAGCAAAGCATGGATAAGAACCGCTTCTGTTTCATGTATGAATTCATGGGGCGAGTTGTGCGCATACAAGGAATTCTTTGACGGCGAAATGATAGGGGACGCTTTTAAAACGGGATCACCAACTCTTCGCAGCGAATTGTGGGCATGGTTAGCTGAAAAACTACCAAAAAGTGAGTCCACTCAAATTTTTATTTTTTAAATCAAATAAAATAATTTAATTATTTTTTCAGTAAAATCTGTACCAAAAGACGAAATGCTGGCCTGCATACCACATTTGTACACAAATTTAGAAGATAGAAATGCAGACGTTCGTAAAAATGCCCAAGAAGCCGTCCTAGGTATAATGATGCACCTTAGTTATGAAAGTATGGTAAAACAGACTGAGAAGGCCAAGGTAAAAATTAGTAATTGTCAAATTTATTCGGTATTTATGTTATCATGTTTAGCCGTCATCTAAAACCACGATTATTGCGGCGCTAGATAAGGCGAGACCTAATCTTCCGGTGAAACCTTTGCCGAAAAGTAAACAAGCACCTATCGAGGAAAAGGTGGTCCGAGGCACCAAACCAGTTGCTACGTCCAAAAATGCAGTGAAATCTAAGGTAAGTTTACTATTTGCGTTACTTAAAAACTTAATAACGAATTATTCCAGTAGAGGTGCAGAAAAAACTTTGAAGGCAGACTATTTTATTGTACATTTTTAAATGGTTATTGTATATTCACTATTTGTTTTTATTATTCTAAAACAAATTCTTTTTTCATTTGAATTTCTGCATGAATGTTTTCTGTTACAGGGTGCTGCCGCCAATGCGAAACCAGTGTCTGCACGGAGTAAAAAAGAAGAAGACGTCGATACGTCGCCTCTTATGGTGGAGAACAATTTAAAAAATCAGCGAACAATCGACGAAAATAAATTGAAGGTTTTGAGATGGAATTTTTCAACTCCACGGGAAGAGTTTGTAGATTTGCTTAAAGAACAGATGCTGTCGGCTAATCTTAACAGAACTCTAATAGCCAACATGTTCCATTCGGATTTCAGGTTTGTCTCATTTTAATTCTACTAAATTTTGGGCACTAGTTAGTGTATTCTTAAAGGTATCACATAAAAGCGATAGATTCGTTAATGGAAGACCTCCCCGAAAATGGAGAGGCCTTAATCGCCAATTTGGATCTCATACTAAAATGGCTGACTTTGAGGTTTTTTGACACAAATCCTTCGGTGTTGTTAAAAGCTCTCGAATATTTGCATTCAATGTTTAATATGCTTATAGAGTCAAAGTATCATATGCAGGAGAATGAAGGGTCGGCGTTTATTCCGTATTTAGTTTTGAAAGCTGGCGATCCTAAAGATGCCGTGAGGAACGGTGTAAGGTCATTGTTTCGCCAATTGTCTGTGATATTTGCTATTAGTCGACTGTTTTCTTACGTCATGGAAGGGCTTAAATCGAAAAATGCACGGCAACGCACAGAATGCTTGGAAATTATGGGATCACTGATAGAAGGTTTTGGAATTTCGATTTGTTTCCCATCACCTGCTGCTTGTATGAAGGAGGTAGCCAAGCAAATATCCGACCGAGATAACACGGTGCGCAACGCCGCCTTAAATTGTATTGTTCAGGCGTACTTTATTGTGGGCGAGAAGGTTACAAAAATGGTCGGAAATGTATGTAGACGTGATTTTTAAATTACCACCTTTGATTTTATTTGTTTTGCATAGATTTCAGACAAAGACATGTCGCTTTTGGAAGAACGGATTAAGAGAGCAAAACGGCCACCGCCACGAATTTCGAGGGTTGAATCTGCACCTGTGGTGAATACGTCTCCGCAACGCGAAACCACTGTGTCACCCCCACCACGCGAAGTTGAATCAAATGGTTACATAGAGGAAGATAATGAGGTTCAGGACGATGATATTCCTGGCGTAATGTGAGTAGATTTATAGATATTATAATAAATCTGTTAATAATTGAATTTTTACGTTTGCATTTTTCCATTTTAGTTTACCAACACCACAACTGTTACCGGAACTACCTAAAGTTACTGGACCTTTCAAACTTGACCCAGAGTTTATGAAAGAGTTAGATAGTTGCAAGCCTGTAGTTCCGAAAACGAAACTCCAAGAGTTTGATTTGAATTTCTTAAACGAGGACATTGTTATACCATCGATTTCAGACGTGAAAGCAAGGGTGATGCCCATGTCGCCACCTAAACCAATTTTACCTAATCAATCGTTTACGAGGAGTAGTCTTGGTGGTCTTGTACAAACCAGTCCTCGCATTGTAAAGGATGCCATGCTAGAAAGAACCATCACAAACATAGGCTCAACGCATTTAGAAACAGCTTTGCAGGTAAAGTTCAGTGTGTTTGTTGGGAGTGCTATCCAAACCTTGTCTTGCTTGTAGGCAATCGAACAGTTACAAGAAATACTTCAATCAAATAAGGGTAGTTCGTTGATCGATTACGAAAATCAATTTATGGACGCAATTGCAACCCAACTGAATATTTTGCAATCCCAAGATCCGAGAACCAACACTTCTATTTCTAAAATATACAGGGCGTTGCTGACCGTCATCGATTCTGTAAGACAATAAATAAATTTTGGGGTTGAGTTTTAGTAAATAAATTTTAAATGTATTTTACAGTTTTATATCAATAAAGGATTGGGGCAAAAAGTTACTGTTGATGTGTTAAGGAATGTTCTCGATCAGCTCATCACGTTATTAGTCGATGCCAAATTAGAAGGCTGTCCAAATGGTGATGCCTACGTAAGAATCATCAATGTCCATTGTGTCAAATTCATAGAACGCTCCAATCACACCAATATCATGTGGTAAGTCACACTTTGCTGCTTAAAAATGATAACGGAACATATGGCTGGTAATGTTACTTTGATCGTGCAAATAGATGTTTATCAAATTGCAAGTAAAATCGCAACAATGACAGCCGATAGTGATAGTTGCCAAAACAAACAAGGTCTCACTACTTATTTTTTGTTTTGCAGCGCTTTAGTTAAACTGCTCTACTCTGATGTCAGTTCGAAGGCGACACAGCGTCACACAGATTTAGTGATGAAATGCTTATGGAGGATTATCAAAATAATGTCCACTTGGACGGACGTCGACTACGATAATGTTTTACTTGAAATTCACACCTTCTTGAAGGACTTTCCGACTTCGTGGTGGAAAACGCAACCCGTCGACACGCCTCTCCGAACCATAAAAACGGTGCTACATTCCATGGCTAAAATTAAAGGGGGTCAACTAATCTTACATTTAGGCAAAATTTCAAACACAAACGATTCCGAACTTGAGTCATACATCCTTCGACTACTTAAGGTTTTTTCTTGAAAAAATTTTTAACTTGCAACTAAGTTTTATTTTTTAGAGTCTCAAGTTGGAAGAAATAAAGCAGGTGCCCTTAAAGTCGGAAAAGACTGAACCTAGAAAAACCATGTCACGGTCTGTGCACACTATGCTGACCGACATATTCCAAAAAATAGGCAATAAAGAAGAATCGAAAGAGGGCTTTAATTTGTTGTACGATTTCATTCAGCAACATCCCCACGAAGACGTCGATCAGTATTTGCAAAAATCCAGTCCCGTTTTTCAAGATTATATCAGCAACGGCCTAAAAGGGGTGGAGAATGCACGCAGCGAAACCAGTAAGTTGATTGAGTTTTATTTGTTTTCAAAGTTAAATGTTCTGCTCTAGTTTTAGATAAGAAGAGCGTGAATTGTTTAACGACTGTAAATGAAGGTGATAACAGAGGTGCAGCATATTACAGCGATAGGTTGCAAATGTGGAAAAAACTTTGGAATGGATCGGAAGACAAGCCACAAGTACAGGAGGAAAGCTAAAGACGGAAGAAGCGTTAATCATTTTTTGCATGAATTTTCCATTTTATCCAAACAATTGTATAGATTATGTAAAATTATTTTTGTATACATACAATTGAGTAGATATTTTAATATTTTTTTCAAATTAGACAAAAATATTCGATTGTTTATATCATTAGATAATATCGTAGAAGAAAAAATGGTTGTTGATTACTTTTATGCTGATTATGAATGACACTTAGTTCTTTTATAGTGCAAATGAATAAAATACGTTGGTTACTACTTACTTATAATGTACTGATTGTTAACATAATTTTTCTATTTATTATATATTTTTTAAACGGTCATTACTTTTTAGCAATAACAAGCTTTTTGTTTCGTTTTTATTATTAAAAGTTATATTTAAAATGTTGCTCTGTTAAACTTGATCTTAGCATTTCATAGGTTACATGTTACATTTAAATATTAATCAGTAAAAATAAAGAATATTACGGCACAAAAATTCAATATTGACCTCCATGTTCCTCTCACATTCCTAGAATTTTAGAATGTTGCTAAAGTGAACGATGAAAGTGGTATCACAGAAGAATTTTTTTAACTAAATCATAATTTTGGGCTTAGGAATCATTCAATTAAAATCGGGAAAGGAATAATCAAATTTTCAATATCTGGAATAATTTTTTTTTAAATGTTATAATAAAGTAGCCATTCAAATAATTAATTGTTAACTCTATGTATTTTCCACTTGATCGATGATATAATACAATTACATTTATATATAACAATTTTTTATATAAATAGATACAATATAACAGTTTTCGTCCAAAACGTTTCTTATTTAAAATACCGTCAAAATTTATTACTGTACAAAATTACTGGTCCTGTTGTAACTGAGTCGATCCTAACCGTGCAGGATCCTGACTGGGATAGTGCACTTGTGATGGACCACTGCTGATGCTTGTACTTGTCGATGCATTGTACGTGGATGCCTGGGGCGGTGTAAAGAAGAACGGTGGTAATGGTGGAGGCCCAAACATTGGTGGAACCATCAAAGAAGATGGTGGTGGCATGTTTGGTAAAGGTATGTGTCCTGGCTCTAAATTAAAGAAATTGTTACTCAACTCGGGAAGTGCACCCGGAAGCCCTGGTACTGGTTCGAACAAATCCACATGGGGATTTCCAATCAGTTGACCCTGTCGACCTTGAGAACGACCCCATTTAATAGTCAATCTTCTTCCACCTAAAATTAACTTATTGAATGTTTTCTCGGCGGCATTTTCAGCCGCCGATCGTGTCGTGTACTGCACAAAACCGCACTGCTGTTTTGGAACCAAGCTAATGGTACGAATTTCACCATACTGGTAAAAGTGGTCTCTTATGTCCTGTTCGGTTAAGGTTCCCAAATTGCCGATATACAAAGTCGTGATTGTTTTATCTTCCGGAGGAGGAAGTGCAGGCATTGCAGCTGCTCGTTTCAACAACTTATCTGCAACCGGGTCGTTAATACCATAATAACGATCTTTAATGTTTTGGTCAGCCAAAGGATCATCTGGATCTGTTGGTTTCTCATGCCGATATGGACATTCTTCACCTCTCCTGCACTCTCCCTTAACCCAAAACGAGCAAACGTGAGGTCGATTCCGTTTATAATAGGGGGCAGTTCTAGCCAACCGCATTAAGAGGTCATTGGATTCTGCCGCTTTCGAACCCAGACTAGAAGCTGGATCACTCTTTGAAAGGTCTCTCTCCATATTCTGAATGTAGTATTCTTTATTGACGTCACTTCGAGGTAAATCGTCTCTAAGTTTTAACGCCGAATCGCGAACTTGAATGGGTAAACCATACTCCAGATCGAGGAGGCAAGTCTGGCAAACATTCTTCAACTTACTGCAAGTTTGACAAATTTCGGTCTTCTTAAAACGCATCTTTGCGCCTGGACACCATCGAAATACAGTAAAAGGCCTCGCACATATTTTGCACTCTTTGCCGTACTTTTCTTTCGTCTGAAATTAATTTTATTAAAATAGGTTAAGAATGAGAACAGTGAAACATACCATTCGTAAGTACGGACTGTCACCTAAACAAGTTTGGCAAAGCACCGGGAAGTCCTACATTAACAGAGAAAAGAAGGTTGAACGAAAATTTGCATTTTTAACGGTTATGATGAAATACTCACTGAATCTTCCCAGTTTTGTCTATTGTAGGTGTTTGTGGTCTTGGACATCGCCATTTTTGCAGAGTTTTGATTAAAATTACTTAATTTCTAATGAAATAAACACACTTTAACTTCGCTGTACAACGCAAACTGTCAAACTACTTCAATATGACATTTCAAGTTCACGAACACCAACGCGAGAAAAGTCACCGTCTATCAGTGGCGTATCATTAAGAATGTTACATTGTTTTACTTAGAGCAAAAGTAAATTTGTTGAGGATGGGCGTCTTATAATTTCTTTCGGGAGAGGGCAAATTTAAATTTTTTAGAGGAATAAAAAATTAAAAATAAAAGTGTACTAAAAACTCAAAGATCAAAATCGTAATATAATTTAAATTTAAATTGGAATTTTAAATTAATATAATTATGTTTATAAAAAAAGATTGTACTTTTTATTCACTCTTATTGTAATATGAGTAAAAATTCACTAGAAGAATTCACATTGGAAATAGCCAAGTCTAAGTATCCCAAAAAAAGTTTTGTACACATCAGAAAAATCTCCTGGAATTCTTCGGAAATAATTGGAATTTATGAAAATCTTTGGAATTCTCTGGAAATCTGTACAATTCTTTGCAATCATTAGAATTTTTTGAAAATCTTTGGAGTTTCTTGGAAATTTCAGGAATTCTCTAGGAGTCAAGGGTATTTTTAGAAATCATTGGAATTTCTTTGGGAAATCACTGAATTTCCTTGGAAAAAAATGAAATTCCTTGGAAATCACTGGAATTCCTTAGAATTCTCTGGAATTCTTTAGAAACTACTGGAATTCCTAGAAATCATTAGAATTCTTTATTATCATTAGAATTTCTTGGAAATCACTAGAATTCTTTGGAATTTCTTGGAAATGTCCGGAATTCTTTAGGAGTCATTGTAATATTTGGAAATCATTGAAATTTCTTTGAGAAATCACTTCAATTTCTTGTAAATTATTGAAATTTATTAGAAATCAGTCGAATTCCTTGAAAATATGTTGAATTAGAATTCTTTGGAAATCCACAGAATTTCCAGAAATTCTTTGAAAATCCTTAGAAACCATGGAAATTTTTGGAAATTATAGGAATTCCTTCAAAATCATTGGAATTCTTTGAAAATACCCGGAATTTCTTGGGAATCACTGAAATTCTTTGAATATTACTGGATTTTCTTTGAAATCATTATTGGAATTAATAGAAATCATTGGAATTCTTAGAAATCATCGGAATTTTTAGAGATAATTGGAAATCCTTAAAATTCTTTATAATCTTTAGAATTCCTTGGAAATCACTGAAATTCTTTGAATTTCTTGGAAATTACAAAAATTCTTTGGAATTCCCATGGAAATCTCAGGAATTGCTGAGAAGTCATTGGAATATTTGCAAATCATTGGAATTTCTTTGGGAAATCAGTAAAATTCTTTGGAAATAATTGAAATATCTTGGAAAACAATTTCCTGGAAATCGTTGAAATTCCCTAGAAATCCTTAGAATTACTTCAAAATCATAGGAATTCGTTGGAAATCTTCGGAATTTCATGGAAATTACTGGATTTTTTTGAATGTTACTTAAATTTCTTGGAAAACATTATGGGAATTTTTAGAAACCATTGAATTTAATTGAAAATCACTGTAAATTTTTGGAATTCTTTATAATCATTGAAATTCCTTGGAAATCAGTAGAATTTTTTAAAAATCATTGCAATTTATGGGAAATCACAAATGTTTTTTGAAATTCCTTGGAAATCACAAGAATTATTTAGGAGTAATTAGAATTCAATTCCTAAGAAATAATTAAAATTTATTGGAAATAATTAAAATTTCTTGGAAATAATTAAAATGTTTTGAAAATCACTGGAATTCCTTCAACATTTTTGGAATTCTTGGGAAATCTTTTGAATTGGAATTCTTTGGTAGTCCAAGGAATTTCCATAAAAACTTTGAAATTCTTTAGAAGTCAATGAAATTCCTCAGAAATCCTTCAAATTCTTTAGAAATCATTGGAATTCTTTTGAAATCATTAGAATTCTTAATAATCATTGGCAGTAGCGCCGTCAAATATGGAGGGGGCAAAGTATTCAGTTTTTGTTAGGCATTCTGATTTTAAGGGAAAATTCTAATATTTTACGAGCGCTAGCTAGGTAGAACTAAAACATTCAATTTTCTAGGGGGGGGGGGAAATTGCCCTGCTTTGCCCTCCCTATCCGGCGCCTATGATCATTGAAATTCTGTATAAATCACTGGAATTCCTTCGATATCATTGAAATTCTATGGAAATCTCTGAAATTTCTTGGAAATCACTGAAATTCCTGGATATTATTGCGATTTTTTGGATATAACTGGAATTCATCTGAAATCTTTTACATTAGAATTCTTTGGATGTCCACAGAATTTTCAGGAAATCTTTGAAATTCATTAGAAACTACTAGAATTTCTTCGAAATCATTGGAATTCTTTGGAAATCTCCGGATTTTTTTGGAATTTTTAGAATACTACTGAAATTACTTGGAAATCATTATGATAATTTTTAAAAATCATTGGAATATATTGAAAATCACTGGAAATGTTTGGAATTCTTCGGAAATCACTTGAATTCTTTAAAAATAATTGAAATTTCTAGGAAATCATTAAATTCTTTGGAATTTCTTGAAAATCTCTGGAATTCTTCCGAGGAAATAATTGAAATTCCTTGAAAATGACTGGAATTCCTTGACATTTTTTGGAATTCTTTGGAAAGTACTAGAAATATTTGAAAATCTTTAGAATTAGAATTCTTTGGAAATCCTCGGAATTTTCATTAAATATTTGAAATTCTTTAGAAATCATTGAAATTCTTTAGAGATCATTGAAATTCTTTATGAATCATTGGAATACCTTAGATATTACTGGAATTACTTGGATATTACTGTAATTCCTTGGAAATCATTAGAATTGATTGGAAATTTCTAGAATTCTTTGGAAATTCTTAGAACACTTTGGAAAGCTGTGAAATTCTTTACAAATTTCTAGAACTTTTTGAAAATATATGAAATCATTAGAATTCCTTGGAAATCACAGGAATTGTTTGGAAATCATTGGATTTTTTCAATGAAAACCAAGCATAAATTTCAGAAATTTGTATATACATACGAGTTTTTTTTGAACAGTTGCTAGTCGAATATCAGGATTATCAAAGGGTTTTTCTCACTGAAGGTCCCTCAAAGTACAAAAATCTATGGTAGAATTTACATTGATACCATGGGCGCATTCGAATACGTCTGCGAGTAATTTATTGTAGGTATAAATTACAAAAAATTGGAGAAAAAATTTCAAGTATTAATTAACTTAAAAAATCTGCACGTCAGCAAGCTAATGTTTGCATATTTAAGGTTATCAACAATTCATTATTGGAATACTAAAAAATTAAAATGCTTATCGATTTCCCGTATTTTGATAATAATTGAAGTGTAATCATTTATAAAATACTGCTAAATTACAAATTTAAATATAATAATAATAATATTTTACTTTATAATCAGTTAATGTGCCCTCAGAATGCACTGGATCTGTGATTTGCAAGCAAGGAAAATTATTATTATGGGTTTATTTTTTTATATACTAGGACCCCCCCCTCCAACTGTCTCTGATTCAGAGTCAGATTATGATTGTTTTAAATATTTAATTCAGTCACCGCAATTAAATTTAGGTTTCTATTTGTACCTTTTATTACAACGAAGGTTATCGTTCCATTTGATAAGACAGTCAACTTGGCTTGTCCAGTGCAAGTGAACTTACAAAATTTGATTTGTAATCATTTATAATGTACTCGATGTTTACATAGAGAATTTTCTTATCACATAAAATATTTGTTAGTGCATTACTCATTTTAATTAGGAAAAGTCTTTCAACTTTGCAGAGATGAACCATAGAATCATTATGAAATTTTTCCGTTAATCTGCTGCATATTTTGAACCAGATACGAGTAGAATAATTTTAAATATAAGACATAGTTATCTTTTTAAACAAGACGATAACATTTAATTTTATAAATAGAATCGGCGATCGGAAAGCGTTAATTCAGGAGCGACGAAGTCCCGAGCGAAATATTTTTTTAAACGTTTTTTCTATTGATGAAGCAAAACAATGCAAATATTAATATTTTTACGTTGCTTATATAAAAAATAAATAACCAGGGGATAATCTTGTTTGCTGAATTTGTTGTTTTTTTAATGAGGGCAAAAAATTAAAGTCGGTGTATATTTGTAGAAGTTATTTACGTTTAAGTGAGGAAAATGAATTTATAATTAATGTGACGGTTCTTTACGGTAGTTCGGTGCGGAATATAAAAAAGTCCGTTTTAAATATTTTATTTTATTCGAGGAAGTACAACTTAAAACTAATTGAGTTTTTTATAAATATTTTTCAAGCTATTAAAAATAATCCCAAATGGTAGATAATTATTGCGTTTTTTATAAACAATGTTATCAACAATATTTGCGTTTTAAATTTTCGACATTTAAGTGCGTCCTTCGTAAATTGATTACATAACCAATTAATTAGGTTATTGAAACCGTAAAATTGAGAAAAATGTAAAAGTTTTAATTGCTATTGGCAAATTTGTTTAGAAAATCAATTTTACTAACTTAGATTGCTACACAAAGAGTTTTAATTATTTTAATTGAATTTTAAGTAACACGCAGCATTCGTCCTCGTCGCTATCCCCCAACAAAGTGTATTTCACTGGGAAAACTCCCATTGGAAAAGCTTTAGATAGTCTGATATTGTAACTGTAAGTTTGTCGCGATCCTGAAACTACCGGACAAGTTGTGGTTTTGCAAGCGTCCGTTTCCATATTTGGAAGAGGTAGCTCGAGCACTCCGTTGGGCCAAGTAGCTTTCGCGAAGAGAGTCTCGGCGGAAAATTCTGAAAAATAGAAAACCGGTTATTCATCGTAATTATGGCAATCTTCAGGAATCAACACAACACGAAATTCTCACCTTCTGGTTCTTCTCTTTACCCTCTTCCTCCTGTAAGAGATTAAATGACCGTAACATAATTTTTAATCAGTAATTTTTAATATAAAATTTTTAAACCTACGTGGCGTAAAATCGATTTCGACTCCTGCAGATTTTCCACGTTTTAATTTGCATGGCTTGTCTTCGTTGGCTTCCGTACAGGGATTGATGCGTACTTCATTAATTTCGCATTTTCCATTTTGCAATCCTAATAATCAAATAAGAGTTTAAGGTACTTAAATAAGCATAGAATTTAATAAAACCAAAAGAAATTCTACTTCTGCAAATCCTTACGATTTCAGGACACGTTTCGTCTTTTCGAATTAAACTCCGTTATTAAGTCAAAAAAAATGGCAAATTGATATAAATTTTTATTACGAAATATTCGATCGAAAATGAATTCAGGTTTTTGCAAGCAAAACTTTTAATTCTGCTCAATCTGCTGATTAAGCTCTCGCTTCGTCGGCAATTTTGTAAAATTAGTGTCAAGTGCAGCTGCACTTTTGGTTTTTTGTTCGGAAAAACAATCGAATGCTTACCACATCTCTCAAAATGCACAATTTCACCCCAACACGCGCTAATGAGGGTTAAAATGGCAAAAACCAATACAACAATTTGATTCCACATTTTTCTGCTCGTATTATCAACCAACCAACCGCTTACAAAATACTAAATATTTTGTTTACTGTGATTGTATTTATATGCACTTAGAAATATTTCTGATAACTGATTTTCGTTGTAATTAGAGGTCGGAGTTACAAGATAAGAACTTTTTCTGAACTTTAGACAGATCAAAAATATTCGGCGATTTTACATAAAATCGTATTTTAAATTCAAGAAATGTTAGAAGTTATCAATATTACATAATACCGAAACATTTCGAAAAAATATTTGTTTTGCCGAAAATCTAAACTTTTCTAAAATTAACTTAATAATTTTATATCGCGTCTAGTTTATCTAAAATTTGAACGTTGCCGTCTAAATTGAATTTTTATATAAGAAAACATTAATTTTTATTTTTAAAAATATTTAAGAAATAATAAATGGGGCTAATAACGTTGCTGCGCTTAATAAAAAATATTTCACCCGTATAAAAATAACATGGGAAAAGCAACAAATTGAAAAGAATTTCCCAGCCTAAAACATAAATTAACAATATAACATGAAAACAAGTAAATAAAAATTAAACGATAAAAAATATAAAAATTATTTAAATTTATTTTATGTTTAGTTAATTAAATTATATATTTTTATATTCATATTTTTCCATGTAGAATTACTGATGCCCGGATTCACAAATATATTTCGAAATTTAATCTAGGATTAAAATTATACAACATTAATTTGTGTATCTAACATAACCGACACTTGTTTTCTTGTCATCTTTGCAGGGCTCGTCCATGACTGAGTTTCTGCTCATACCTCTTCCGGCACACTGGTAGTCCAGAACACCCACAGTAGTTGGACCTATCATTGTTAATGCGGAAACAGCCCAGACCGGAATCCGAATCAGGATAGCTCTATTTAAGATATTCAAAACTCACACCGACCGACGTTGCTTATTGCGGCTTTCTATATTATACTTCTTTGAGAAACGGAGTGCCGGGGTAGTTCTTATATCGCCTTTATTGGATGTTGGCAGCGGACGGTGGGACTTGCGAGGCGGTGACCTCTGCTGTGCGTGTGGTACGAAAGCAGATCGTATTGGGTATTGGATCTATTGACCCGAAAAAAAAAAGATAAAGGCTAAATATTTAAAAAAAGTTGTTTACACATGGTTGGAATTTTCTTGGAAATCTTTGGAATTCATGATAACTCTTGGAAATCATTGGAATTTTTGGATGTCACTGAATTTCTTTGGAAATCTCTTGAATTCATTTGAAACCACTGCAATTCTTTAGGAGTCATTGGAATTTTTTGAAATTATTGGAATTTCTTTGAAATCACTGCAATTCTATGGAAATCATTGAAATTCTTTGAAAGTCTCTGAGAGTCCTTGGAAATCATTAAAATTTTTGGTAAAATAATGGTTTCAATTAGAACTGTTTGAAAATGCCTGAAATCTCTGAAATTCTTTAGGAATCATTGGAATTCCGTCGAAATCACTCGAATTTCTTAGAAATCATTGGAATTCTTTTCAAATCTTTGAAACTCCCTATAAATCAGATGAATTTTTGTAATTTATTGTGATATTTGGCAATCTCTTTAATCCAAGGGGAATTTATCTCAGAAAATTGTGTAAAAATAGTTAGAATTGTTTGGGAAATCTTTAGAATTCCTAGGAATTTTTTGAAAATTTCTGGAATTCCTTGGAAATTACTAGAATTCTTCGGAAATCGTTGGAATTTTTGTATACCTCTACAATTAGAATTCTTTGAAAATTCCTGGAATGCCTTGAAAGTTAATTAAATTCTTTAGAAACCATTGGAATTCATTGTAAAAAATTAGTATTCTTTGGAAATCTTTAGAATTCATTGGAAATCTTTGAGACTCCCTAGAATCACTAAAATTGTTCTAATCATTGGAATTTTTGGAAATCTCTTGTATTAGAATTCTTTGAAAATTCCACTTTTCCTCAAGATCTCATCGAGATTCGCCAAGAGAAATTCGAGAAAATACAAACATTTCTGCTGAAATTGCTTTCAAGATACAATCCCTGGAATTCTTTAGAAGTCATTAGAATTCTTTGAAAATTATTGGAATTCTTTGGAAAAATCCGGAATTTATTGAAAATTACTGATTTCCTTAGAAATCACTGGAATTTCTTGAAATTGATCAATTATTGGAAATCACTAGAATTCGTTAGAAATCACTAGAATTCATTGGAAATCACTAGATTTCTACAAAACCGTTGGAAATCGTTGCATTTTTTTTGAAATCATCGAAATTTTTTGAAAATAACTGATTTCTTTGAAAATCACTGGAATTTTTGGTAATCTCTTGGAATTCAACATTTTGAAAATCTGTCGAATTTTTTAGAAATCACTGAAATGCTTAAAATTACTGGATTTTATTGGAAATCACTGGAATTTTTTAAAATTCTAGGAAATCACCGGATTTTTTTGGAAATCTCCGGAATTCTATGAAAATCACTGATTTTCTTGGATATCTGAATTCCTTGAAAATCTATAGAATTTCTTAGAAATCACTGAAATTCTTGAATATAATTGGAATTTATTTGAAATCACTAGAATTCCTTGGAAATCACTAGAAAACATTAAAATCGTTAGAATTTTTTGGAAATATCTTTAATTTGAATTCTTTGAAAATTCCTGCAATTTTTTTGGAACACTCTGGAATTCTTTGAAAATCACTGGAACTTTTTGGATATCTCTAATTGAAAATTTTTGGAAATCCCTGAAAATCTCTGAAATTCTTTAGAAATCATTGAAATTCAATAAAAATAAACACAATCAAGGAACAGTGGCAGACACAGAATTTTTTGGAACACTCTGGAATTCTTTGGAAATCACTGGAAGTCCTTAGAAATCATTGGAATTTATTGGAAATCATTAAAATTCTAATTCTTTGAAAACCCCTGAAATTTTTTGTAATTCCTTGCAAATCTCTTAAACTCTTTAGAAACGGAAATGACTGGAATTTCTTGTAAATCAATTGGACTCTTTGAAAAGCTCCGAGATTCCCTAGAAAGCACTAGCATTTTTGTAAATATTTGTAAATTTTGGAAATCTCTTGAATTAGAATTCATAAGAAATTCTTGGAATTTTTTGTAATTCCTTGCAAATCTCTGAAATTCTTTAGAAATTCTTTCGAATTCTTTTGAAATCTTTGAGATTTCGTTGAAATCACTAGAATTTTTGTACTTCATTAAAAGTTTTGGAAATCTCTTGAATTAGAATTTTGGGAAATCTCTGGAATTTATAGAAAATCATTGGAATTTATAGAAAATCATTGGAATTTATAGATAATCATTGGAATTCTTAGAATTTCTTTGGAAATCGTTAAAATCTCTTGGATATCATTGGAATTTGTGAAACCTGTTGAATTGGAATTGTTTGGAAATCCTTAGAAGCCATTGAAAGTTCCTGGAAATTTTTGGAACACTCTGGAATTTCTTGGAAATCACTGGAGTTTCACGAAAAACATTAGAATTCTTAGAAATCAATGAGATTTTTTAGAAATCATTGGGATTCCTTAGTAATCATTGGGATTTTTTAAGAAATCATTGGAATTTCTTAGAGATCCTTGGAATTGGAATTCTCTGGAATTATTAAAAAGTTATTTGTATTTTAGGAAATCAATGGAATTCCTGTGAAATCACTAGAATTCCTTGGAAGTTTTTAAAAACTTTAGAAATTTTTGGAATTTAGTATAGGTACTTTCAGAATTTCTGAAAAATGACAATTATTATGCAAATTTTCAGACAGCTTACGGTTGAATTCGAGTTTTCTATCCTCGTAAAGTCTTCTTTTGGTGATATGAAAGGTGGCGTCAAAAGCGGCTCGGAGGCTTTTGTTTTGAATCACCTGAATCCTGTTAAGTAGGTGGAGGGGCAGCGTAGGCCAGGAATTGCCTTGTAAATTCGGATTTTGTTGGCGGATGATAACTCGTCCTTCAGGCAGACCATCAGCCAGAGCCGATGACAGCCAAAGCCGTTGATTGCTTCTCGCAATCCAGTGGAACTGGAATGTTGCCAATGAAAATGTTGAACAGCGTGGGTGACAAAATGGACCCCTGAGGTACTCGTGATCGATCACTTTTACGATTTAATTTTTTAATTTTGAAACTTAAAACTGGATATTATTGTGTATTGTCATCTATTAAATTTCACATGCACTTTAATTAAATTAAAATGTAAATAAAACAGGATAAGATAAATTTAATCTTTTTTTATGTTTTATTTTGAATTTTCGTTAAATTTGTAACCCACTGAGCACACTGGTAACGCAGGTTGCCTATAATCAATTCTCAATCAATTTTGTTAACTTGAATAATTTAAAAACCACTTTAGGTGCCGTGATTTTTCAATATTTATTTTGCCATTTAAGAAATAAAGTCTAAAACACAGAGAACACAAAAATACTCATTCCAAAATTTTATTTGGCCTTTTGTGGCTCGATAAAAATTCGATCAGTTGTTGAAGTTGTTAAAGTAAAGAAAACTGACAAACTGGAAACTTTTTCCTAGTCTGCCCGCATAAATGTACGCCCATGGTGCGCAATATTAATTGTTCCCGGTAGGCTTCTTAATAGTTTATTTTGTTAATGTATCTTCAAAAACTTGTACTTACAAAAACAAATGATAAACTTCTGCTCGTTGTAATAAATTTAACTAAGCTTTTAATTAGCATAGTGCGTTATTAAAAGGAATTGCAAATTTGTATTTTGTAACGCTTCGATAATTTGCACCCTCCGCATGTAATCCGTTACCGAAATATTACAATGGATTAATCCTCCTAGTTTTCGTGATGTTCTTCGATAAAAAATCCCCAATCTCAATTTTAAGTATAAGGTTTTCGATAAATAATTCCATTTTTTGGATGAAAATTAAAAGCGCGCCCAAAATGATCAACCCCCATGGCGGGAAGCGCTCTATAAAACATACAAAATAGATAGGGTGATAGAAATAACATAATTACACGAATTAAATAGAAGTAAAAAAATTAAAAAGGCTTCTATCGACATGTGTTATATTTTCGTAATGTTTATTTTTTAGGGCGAAGTCTACACCCTTATATTTGAATAAGGGAAATTGTATCAATAAAAAAATAATTTTATTTAGGTGGCACATCTGTGACTAGAATTTATGAGTTTACGTGAATCAAACACGAATATAAAAGTTAACTAAATCTTTGGAATTATTTTTTTTATTAAATCATTTTTAATTATTAAATCAGACGAAAAGGTACATAAGTAAATTTCCGAAAGCCCAGCGGATGGAAAGTTAATTTCTGACCCTTGTTCATAAGTAATCTCTAAATAACACATTAAGTTAATACAAGTAGATATACATATAAAGGTTTGCTATATGCACAAGAGGAAACATTAATAATCTCCTATTCGTGAGATAAACGTGGGCAAAATAAAGTCAACGTTGTGGAATAAACTGATATTCGGGATTATAATATACCGAAATTTTAATTACCAACGTTTTACGTTCATAAACTTGCCGTATTTTGCATTTACTTTATTTTCTGTAATATTACAGTTCTATCAACCAATACAATGTCTTGATATTTAATTCTGACCAATCAGCGGTCGTTATAAGTTTATTTCGCAATTTTAGACTGAATAATGTATGCAGATAGTACAGGTTGGTAAATTTATTGTTTCAATAGAAAAGCAACCGCATTATCTTAAATTTTTGTTGAAACTTTGTTGTGTTGGTGTTAAAACTTCCTTGTGCTTCTGAATATTTAATTCAGATTAGCGCGAAGCGCTTTCTGTCCATCCATCTGCACCATGTTAAATTTTAACGACAAAATTTAAAACTTCTTTTCAGCCTAAACTTGGGCAATAGATGAGCCAGATCGAAATCCCGCAGATTTTATTGACACATATTGAAAAGCGCAATATTGTAATGTGATGTTTGGACATAGACAATTAACTAAGGGATATCAACATAAGGGCGTCATGTTTTGCCTGGGGGCGAGAGTATCCGTAACGACAAAAGGGGGTAGTTTTACACTTATTATATGGTAGACGTCTGCGGAAAGATTAAAGAGTACAACAAAGGATTTAAATGTATCAAAAGCCTATTGTGCCATTTCTAACAGAATGTTACAATTTACGTGTGGTGCGTACAATATTTTGAAAGAAAATATGTAACGCTTGCAGTGCGCGATATATTGCGATAAAATATCGGAAAATCCCACGCCAAACAATTATTAGGTTATGGTGTCTCTTCATTTGTTTTGGTGCATTAGGTTATGCAACCATTCCGTCTTTTGTTTAAAGAATAAAGCAGCAAAGTTAGGTTATGATAATTAAAAAATATCTTTATCTAACAACAATTTTAATTTTGGGCATTTCGGGAATGATTTATGATCAGAATCATACAACATTTTTTAATTGCGTCGGATAACTTTCGGGGATTTTCCGAATTAATCGAGTTGTATAAATAAAAGCAATTTGCACTTTTATGGAGATCCTCCATTTAACCGCTATAAATATACATGCAACCGCCAAACTGGGTAGAAACTGCCACTTTAGGCACGACAACCACGAAAGCTTTCACCCTTGACCTGAAAAATGTTTCCGAGATAAAATGAAATGTGCGAAAAATTTGAACAATTCGCAAAAAATAAAAATGTGGAATGACAAGGAAAATAAAAATTATTTGAATGAGATATCATCGAAACACCTTGCATTTCCCATGCTAATGACAGGCATTGAAAACATCGAGGGGACATATCAGGCCAGAAACATAAGCCAGTGTAAACTGTGGTGTAACCGCACGCGCCTCTTTTGTTAAACCTTTTTAAAAAGAGGGATTACTCATGAATAGCTAAGTGAAAGATATACAGAGAGATTAGAGAGAATTAAATATTACCATAACATTGGTTAAATTGGAATGCGGAAAACTAGCAGTAATAATTAGTTTGTGTGGTTACCTATTCGTTTAACATTTAATCTGTTGCTAATTAAAACGAATTCGATTGCATTGTTGCAAATTTACATCGAACGATTAAAATGTACTGGAGCACAAAGGTAATTTGTAACTACTAAATAAATAATTAAATGCAGCCATTTGAAATGTTGATGTTGCCTCCTGCTCAAATAATAACATCAAAATCAATTTTTTTATCAACCGAACAAACCACAGATCCCTATATAGGGATGAGTTTTCCTACATAAATTTGAACTGAGTTACAGTGAAACCTATATAACCCGAACTGGTGTTCATACAGGTATAAATAAAATTGTTGCAGTTTTTGATAGATAACATTAAAATGAAGCGAATAAACTATGGGCTAACTCAAAATATCGATTAATTTAGGAAATAATCGATTTTAAACTTTTGATTCTTCACATTGAAGTCGCTGAATAGCTGATTCTGTTGACGATACGTGTGCTCGAGGTAAATAGCTGCTGAAGTGTCTTTCAGTGGGCGGACCTGGCCGCAGTTGACTGTTAGCCATGCAGCTGCTAACATCATTTTTTGTTAAATTATTTTAAAGTTGATTTCAATAATTATCACTGAATTTAATTTAAAAACCCCAATTTACCTTTATAATTTTGCAATTTGGTTTTGGAGTTGGATTTCTTTTTGGGCTACTTAGAGATCTGTATTTTTCTAAATTTATGCTGTTTTGAGTGCAAAAATCACGGCTAACCTTATGGAAGCAGCCAATATAGTAGCCGCTTACATTTTGTGGGCACACTTTGCCATCTATTCTCGTCGCGGCTGGTATTGGGAAAGCAATTGGGCAAATAGCGGTTGTATATTTTGACGTGCTATAATTTTTCGTGGTCCATATGGTCGAGGAAGTAAAGCCTCAAACCGAAGGGTAAATATTCTAAAAAAGTTGTATATATCTGGTTGGAATTCTCTTTGAAATTTTTGAAATTATTTGGAAATCCTAGGGATTTTTTATAAATCTTAGGAATTTTAGGAAAACATTGAAATTTCTTGCAAATCTCGGAAATTATTTAGGAGTCCCTAGAATTTTTTTAAATTCATTATAATTCTTTGGAAATCATTAGAATTCATAAGAAATCTCTAGTACTGGTTCGAAATCTCTAGAATGTTTAGGAAATCTCTAGAATTCTTGGAAATCACCGGAATTCTTTGGATAACCCGGGAATTCCTTGGAAACCATTGAAATTTTTTAAAAATCACTCTGATTCTTTAGAAATAATTAGAATTCTTTGCAAATCATTAGAATTCTTAATAAATCTCTAGAATTCCTTGGAAATCTCTAGAATTCTTTGGAAATACCCGAAATTCCTATGAAATCACGAGAATTCTTTGGAAACCACGGGAATTCTTTGGAAACCATTGAAATTCTTTGAAAATCACTTGGATTCTTTGGAAAACATTGGAATTTTTGGAAGCCTTTAAAATTAAAATTCGTTGTAAATCTCTGAAATTTTTTAGATATTGTTTAAATTCTTGGAATTCTTTGGAAATCACTGAAATTCCTTGGAAATCATTGGAATTCAAAGAAAATCTCAAGAATTCACTGGAAAACATTAAAATTTTAACAACCTTTCAAATTAAAATTCTTTGGAAATTTCTGAAATTTCTTGGAATCCTAGGAAAAATTTTGGAATTCATTGAAATTTCTGAAATTTTTTAGATATCGTTTAAATTCTTGGAAATCACTGGAACTCTTCGGAACTCATTGGAATTTCTTGGAAATCACTGGAATTCATAGAAAATCTATAGAATTCATTAGAAATCACTGAAACTCCTTGGAAATCATTGGAATTC
This sequence comes from Cantharis lateralis, assembly GCA_963170105.1. NCBI lineage: Eukaryota > Metazoa > Arthropoda > Insecta > Coleoptera > Cantharidae > Cantharis > Cantharis lateralis. The sequence continues at coordinate 4,896,812 of OY720627.1, forward strand.
TTTGGAAATCGCTAGAATTATTTGGAAATCTCTGAAATTTTTGGAATCCTACGAAATTTTGTAAATCATGAGAATTCATGAAAAAATGAATGAAAATTTCAAATCAATGGAATATCTTGGAAAGCATTAGAATTCCTTGAGAATCATTAGAATTCCTTGGAAATCACTGGAATTCTTTGGAAATCTCTGGAATTACTTAGGAGTATCTGGAATTCTTAGAATTCAATGGAATTCTTTGGAAATCACTAAAATTTCTAGGATATCATTGGAATTTTTTAGAAAATTTTTAGAATATATTGGAAATCACAGGAATTCTTTGGAAATTACTGAAGTTCTTTAGAAATCATTGAAAATCCTAAGTAATTAAATAATTGTGTTATTTCGAGGTTAAATATACAAGGGTAAAGAAATTCACCCTTCGTTACTTTTCTAAGTAATTAAAGTTACCTGTAAAGCTACCACGTGACGTCGGTTCGTCAAATTGCAGACGTCCGTATTAGGTTTACAGGTAACTTTAGTTACTTAGAAGATTAACGAAAGGTGAAAATTTCGGCCATAAGGTTAAATAAAATACTGCACTTTTCTCGCTTATTTATTAATTGCAGGGCAACGCGTTTTGACCTAAAGCGGTCTTCCTCAGACCAATGAAATATGTATGAAATAATTGGAATTTATGTAAATTTATGGAATATCTCGAGATTCAAGGAAATCGTTAAAATTCCTTGGAATACACTATAGAATTCCTTAGAAATCTCTGGAATTTCTTGGAAATCCATGAAATTCTTAGAAAATCTTTGTGAATTTTGGCAATCACTAAAATTCTTTGGAATTCCCTGGAAATATCTGGAATTAATTAGGAGTAATTGGACTTCTTTGGAAATCATTAGAATTCTTTGGAAATCACGGAAATTCTTAGGAAATCATTTGAATTGCTTGGAAATCGCTATGATTTTTTTTTGGAAAATATTGTAATTTATGTCAACCTTTAAAATTAAAATTCTTTGAAAATTTCTAAAATTCCTTGGAATCCAAGGAAATTGTTGGAATTGGAAAAAATGGAAGAAATCTCTGCAATTATTGTTAAAATAACATTTGATTTCTTAGAAATCATTGGAGTTTCTCGGAGATCACTGGAATTTTTTGAATATCTCTGGAATTCCTTGGAAATCACTGGAAAATCATTGGAATTTTTTTGTAATCTACGGAATTCTTTAGAAATTATTGGAAATCGTTAGAATTCTTTGCAAAATCACGGGAATTCTTTTGAAATCTCTGGAATTATTTAGTAATAATTGGAATTCTTGGAAATCATTGGAATTCTTTAGAAATCATTGGAATTCTTTGGAAATGATTGCAGTTTTTTTGGAAATCTCTAGAATTTATTGGAAATCACCGGAATTATTTGAAAATCACTGAAATTCTCGGAAATCATTGGAATTCCTTGAAAATCTCTAAGATTTCTTGGAAATCACTGGAATTCATGAGAAATCGTTGGAATTCTTGGAAAGCTTTAAAATTCTTTGGAAATCATTGTAATTCCAAGTTTTGCGTGCTCAAATTTATCTGGATATTTACCCCTGCCTCAATACGTCGGTCAACCAATTAAATCTGTCTGCATTTATTCTGCTTAGTAATAAAATAAACGGTGAAGCTTTTGCATTATCGTCCTCCAAATAGCAATGAACGTTCGGCCGCTTACCGGCACACTAGAGCAACTGCCAAATGGCCTATCCGGGCCTGAGTACTATATAAAACTACTGGTCAGTGGCAGAACGATTACTCAAATATAAATCAAATTAACTTATAAATTTAAATAAAAAACTGCGTTTATTATTTAACCAATTAGAGATGCCCTTTATATAAAAAGAAATTATGTCAAATTAAAATCTGACAAGATGGGAAAACAGCGGAGGTTAAATTATAATCAATTCAATTGTTTAATTTAAATTAGACAAAAACAAATTAGTTAAAATAAAATAAATTTTGATAAAAATAATTTTACCGATAACAAAATTATTGTGCTGGATAACAACAAATTGTCAGTTAACTTGAGCGAAGGTAAATAGCACTGCTATATATTGTCATGTATTTTTATAAAACTTTTTGTTGATTGTTTAATTTGAAAATTTTTCGGTGTTTAAATTTTTAACTAAGTTTAATTAACCATTTTTTATTTTGTTCGTTTTTAACGAGAAATTTGCATAAATGCGATTTTAGCTTAATCCGGGCTTAACTACATAATATTTACATATCTATACAAATAGCAGGATAGCTATATATTATAATAATACTACAGGTTGGAAAATAAGTAAATAAGTCGCACGGTGAAGTGGCAGACTTACTGAAAGCTTAATTCCCGTTTTTTTCATTTATAAAATATTTTTCTGTACATTTATTTTTAAACTGTGAGAGTTAAATACAGGCGTGGATAATAGGAAATCATTTAATTTTTGTTTTATAGCAATGTAAAAAAGAAATAATCATATATTTCATCGAAGCGGATTAAACTAACAAAAAATGGAAAATTATTTCGTCGAGCGACTATCAAAATTTATCTTTTTGCGAATTTTTAGGCCGACGTTATGTATTTATTATTTGTTTTACAACACAAACAGAATTTCCAACGACGTTATATTTTTTTACTTGAGAATTAATTCGACAGTTATTTCAAGTTTTGATGTTTTTCTTAGCCCATCAAATCTCACAAAAATATAATTTTTGCGAATGTTTTCCATTCTTCTCACGAGATTTATTTATATAATTGGAAATAAAATTTTCATGACATGCTTTAGTGTTCCAGGATTAGGTCTGCAATTTAATTTTGAAATAATGGAAACTGCAAATCTATTTTTACAATACAGGGCGTTCCGGTCCTAATTGCATTTTGCCATAAAAATTGTTTACTTACGAAAATCTGTAAAGCAAAATCGTTAGCAAAACTTCTTCACACAAAAGAATCACTTAAATTTTTTTTATAGAGTAAACAAGGGTCGTGATAAGGAAGGATTTGTCAAACCATCTAACTTACACCCTTGGAACATATAAGTTTTGTTATATTTCAAATTTTTCACCCTACTTCTGATCTTCCACAAAAGTGAACAATGTTTGCACAACTGACAAACTATTCAAATGTCAATACACTTTTACCGGTGGAACAACATTTGTTACATTTATTCTGGAACCACTCGAATTAACTTAATCCAATTACAAATCAAATTGCCGAATTGATCTTAATAGGGTTTCGCGTTTTAATTCAACTGGAAGAAGATATAATGCATGCTGGATAATCTAAATTTGGACCTTTTCAAACCCATTAAATTAATTCAAATATGAGTGCGAATAACACGAATTTTTAATCCCCGTAATTAATTTTAATATTTTGTCACTTGAATTGTTTTGAATCCCACTAAAGGTCCTCTTATTTTATCGTTTATTATTGGTCAAGCAAACATCAAATATTTAATTAACTAGGATTTACGCTCCAAATGGAATGCTACAATTTATAATTCTATCAAGTTATGCATTCAAAAACAAATAGAAGGGTTGCAATATGGCATGCAGTCGCAAAATGAGAAAAGCTCCGTATTTAGATTGTGTTGCAGCGAAATTTATTATTTATATTTTCATTTTATTAAATTTTTTGTTGCATAAATCGAAGGATTACCGATTGATATTTCAACCTCTCCCGATACTGCTCATTTCAGATTCAGTCGGTTTAAATTGAATATTTATGCTCCTTGTTTAATTATTTACGAGTCTTACGTAAATTAGAAAACCAAAGGATTAGCAAGATCCGATGTAATCCTTATTTGCTGTGCGTTGTTTTATTCTTTCTGTTTTGGGCTTATTCTGTGGTTTAAGCGGACTTTAATACTCCGTTATGTCGAATGTCTTTAATATTTTATTGTATAAATTTGCGATTTTTAAAATTAAACTTCAGGTCTCCACACGCCCGGAGGATCATTTGAAAAATGCGGCCAACTCTGGATCTCGGTAAACAATGCTTCACCTGGACACTCGGTTCCTTCTCGCACTTGCCTGTGCCCAAAAAGCGTGTAATTCGACTGAATTTTCCGATTTGAAACACCGCACTTGATCAATCTATGCACCATGTCCATTTGATGTTTGGGAGGTAGCCCCACTAAAAAAAAAGTGTCCAGATATTTTGAATTTCATAATTACAATACTTACTAGCCCAGTCCCCAATTAAGCAGATTCCTGTGCTTTTGTCATTGTAAGTTGGGGCGTGGGCTCCAACTTTTTCCCATTCTCTTCCAGCATAAACGTTACCGTCACCACCCACTGCAAAGCTGTATCCTATATCGTCCCAACCATTGGTTATCTAAAATTTCGTATTGATATACTTTTTCGGAAAAAATTCTCAAAGGAAACTGACCTGATGCAGATCCTGCATCCACTGCATTGCCTTGATGCACTCTTTTGTGGTATTGCACATGGGCGGACTGTGACTGTGATGGATAATCACGTGAGGTACCGGATTTTGCATTGGTGCAACGGCTTTGGGTGGCCGTGCCCCCCATTCTTCTCTACTGATTATACGAAAATCGCATTCAGAAAAGGAGGAAAAACCTGAAATTCCAAGTTATTTTAAAAATCTCAAACGTTAAAAAGCAAATATTTACCGTGAATAACGGAAATTATGCACAAAACACATATCAACAATTGTAACATATCGAAAAATATATTTGTCAAACTTGATTCCAAACTAATTGAAACGCTTTTATAGAGAATCTAATCTGTTCTGTAAAAGATAACATTTTCGGCTCATCGAATGATGTACTCAAAAAATTACTAATAACGCAGCTTATCGCATGTGTTGATAAATAATATTAATAAAATTAACAAAACAAAAATTTATAAACCCCTAATTGATGAAAAAAACACGCCAATATATATAAAATGAAATATGTGCGTGTACCTGCATAACCCGGCTACCGATTTGAACCAAACTTTACAGAAAATGAAAGCAACAAATCTGCAAAATTTTGCAATTATGCCTGACTGTCCAAACGATGAAGATCAGCCAGCATGCGACCGAAATCGATAGGCTGGCTTCCAACTAGTTTAGTTGTGTAAGCGAGACGAGAGGAAAATGTGACTAACCAACCTGTATGTTTTTGCAATAAAATTTCAAATTTTTAATATTATAATTCCAGGTTTGTCTGATGAAAATCGAAAATTTGAAACACTATGCTCAAACAAAAAGATCATAAACTACGTGAGTTTTGAATTTAAATAAATAAAATATAATTTTCTTCTAAATTTTATGTAGTTCTAAAGAATTCAAGTTAATTTGTGTACATAAAACTCAGACTTCCAAATATTTCAAAAGAATTTCAAAGATTTTTTAGAATTTCAATGATTTCCCAGGAAATACAGTGACTAGTAAGGAATTCCAGTGATTTCCGAGAAATTCTAGAGATTTTGAAAGAATTCCAGTGATTTGCAAGGAATTTCAGTGATTTCCATGAAATTCCAATGATTTTCAAGGAATTCTAGTAATTTCTAAGAAATTCCATTCCAGTGATTTTCAAGAAATTCCAGTGATTTTTAAGGAATTCCAGTGATTTTCAAAGGAACTCTAGTGATTTCCAAGCAATTCTAGTGATTTCCAAGAAATTCCATTCCAGTGATTTTCAAGAAATTCCAGTGATTTTTAAGGAATTCCAGTGATTTTAAAAGGAATTCTAATGATTTTCAAGGAATTCTAGTGATTTCCAAGGAATTCAGTGATTTGCAAAAAATTCTATTCTAGTGATTTTTAAGGAATTCCAGTGATTATCAAAGGAATTCTAATGATTTCTAAGGAATTCTAGTGATTTCCAAATAATACAGATTTATAAGAATTCTTGTTCTAAGAGTTTTACAAAGAATTCTATTGATTTTCTAGATAATTCAAAAAAATTCCAGAGATTTACAGGGAATTTCAGAGATTTCTAAATAATACAGATTTATAAGAATTCCAATTCTAAGAATTTTCCAAGGAATTCTATCGATTTTCTAGATAATTCCAACAATGTGTAAACAACTTTTTTTGGATAATTATCCGTTATCTGAAGATGAAGAATATATTAGTTCGAAACGTCGACGATAATTTTGTCATCTTTTTTATTGGCCTTTTCGCATTAAAAAAAAATTCCAACAATAGGATAATTTCTAACAGTAATTTTCAACGGTTTTTTTAACTATTTACAAATGTTTACAGCTGCTTATACTTTTTTTGGGGGGGGGGGACTACACTTCTCATTTTACCATGCGCTCGTCTTTGGCTTCAACGTAAAAACATAATAAATGTTTTAATATGATATCTGATAGGATTACAAAATTGCAGCAAAACAGTAGTAATTGATTTAATACAGCGAAGGAGTAGTGCGGCCTTCAGGCCGCACAACCTTAGAAATCTAGTATTTTGTCTACTAAGTGACAACCGGTTACAACCGTCACATCCGAACATAGGGAAATAACATGGTAAACATGTTTTTACTTTTCATTGTAACGGATGGACTGGAAGGAAGTTACCGGAAGGACTGTAAATTCCTGAAGCCTTTCTTGCTTTGATTAAGTTAACCACTAAGTCAACTTCTTTCTTAACTTCCGGCGTTTGAACGCTTTCTTCTCCAAAGCTTCTCACAACTTTCATATCCTCTACTTCTTAAATTCATTCAATACCCAATATTCTATCGTATTTCAAAAGATGAATATGTAGGTTCAAGGTGATTAGGTTTTCTGGTGCTGGTGGCTAGTGCGAAGAATTTGACCAGCCAAGGAAAGTTCTATAATAAAGCATATGTCCTACAGAGTGCTTGGAGGCACTCTCAACAGTCGAGTGCATCTCACATTGGTGGCTGGTTGTTGTATGGTGCCTAGTTTGTTTGAGGACCGGTTGTAGTGGTTGTGATCGTGGTGGTTGCGGTTCAACGAAATTGATGGGTTTAAATCTGTTGGCAATGTGTTAACCCTTCATGGACGTGAGTATTGTACATTCTTGGCCTGTGAAGTTCTTGATTGGGACGAAGCCATCATTGCCTTCCTTTTCTTTGTCAGCATCGCTCTTATATCGCTTATGTCTTGGCCCAGGTCAACATTGGGGTTGAGGGTGATTTGTTCGACTGGTTCCTTTAGCAGTAATGTTTTCATCTCTACAGATTGGCCCTTTCAATTTCTCGTTGTGCGTCTCTTAAGTATTCCTTCTCTTGGTCAGTTTCTTCTGGTTGCGTGTGCGGATCGGTTGTTCGGCTGCCGATTGTGAACGTGTATACCTAAACCAGAAGAAGCAATATTATTCCTGGGCTACAAAGAAGCCAGGGCCCAAAAAGAAAGTATCCAAAAATGGATCAGTTTTGTAATGAAGTGGAGACCCGTAGACGACGAATTCAAGTATCTGGAGATTATACTTTCCAAGAAGCAAGACTGGAGAAATCATCTAAAAATCAAACTTAGCAAGGCAGGAATGACTTTCTGGCAGTGTCGAAGGGCAATTGGACGGTCATGGAGTATTTTCCTAGGATGACACTCTGGATCTACCCTGACATTGTCAGACCTATGCTTTGCTATTTGGAGACTAACCTGTCTGGCTCTAACTGGCTGCGCAGCTGGAGGCTGTAAATGACAAGCGAAGAACTGGTACTTTGAAGGTTCCGGCTTTACCATGAACCTAACAGTCTTCCATACAGCCTGGAATCGACGATTGGATCAACTGCCCAAACTATGCCAGAATCGAGATTTTTCCCCACATGATAAAATCCAGAATCAAAAATAAACCAAATTGTTTAGTTTATTTAAACTATAAAATATAAAAATTGCAGTCATTGACGAGGTCACAATTTACCATATCACAGGGCTATTAGCTACAACCTCAATTTCTCGCAGCTCGCAAGGTTAAAAGCTTTTCAAACGATATAAATATAATATAATAACAGTATAATTTACTAGATTTTACCAAAATTTTAATAAATAATTTACAAATTTAAATAATTTCCTACAATAATTGATGCATTAAAGATATTTACAAATGAACATGATTGCCATATAAATTAACTTTCTTCCGAGTAACATCCAGTACAACAAATGTTTTGTTGCCATTTGCTGAGGTTACTTCATTATCATGCATATTATTGGAAAAAATATCACAATAACAACATTTCTATAAAAGCCCAAATGTTGCAAGTTACTTTGCACTAGTTCTGGTAGCTGGCTTCCAAACCGATGGGGGATCTGCGGAAAAATGAGGCCAAGTTTGAATTTCGTTGAATAAGGCATCCCCAGGACATTCGGTCCCTTCCCTAACTTGACGATGACCATAAAGGTCGTAATCTGGTTTGATCTTCCCACTTTTGACACCAAATTTGATTAACCTCTGGGCCAATTCCATCTGCTGCTTGGGTGGGGATTCATCTGTAAAATTAAACAAAAATTAAACTTGCATTTTAAAAATATTTGAGTATTTACATCTCCAGTCTCCAATCAAGCAAATTCCAATACTTTTATTGTTGTAGGTTGGTGCGTGAGCTCCAACTGCCGACCATCCTCTTCCCATGTAAACATTGCCGTCGCCTCCTACGGCAAAACTATAACCTATGTCTACCCAGCCGTTGGTTACCTAAAATGCAACTCCTTTTTCATTTTTAAATCTTTTTATCGCTATTACAAACTTGATGTAAGTTTTGCATCCATTGCATGGCTTTTATACAATCTTCCGTTGTGTTACATGCGCCGGGCATGTACGTATGGTGGATGATGACGAAAGGTACTGGGTTTGCCATAGGCTCGATGGATTTTGGAGGTAGTGCTCCCCAATCTGTTCTGCTGACTATTGGAAAATCAGCACCGTAAGGAAAACCTAAAAAGAAAATTTTAGAAGTATTAAGTTTTCAGAGATGTGGGATTTCCCATTACCCAAAATAATGCAGTTACCGGGCTACTTCACGTGTTGCCGTTAATAACTTGAAAACCACTAATTGTGATCTTAAAGTTGTGAACTTGATAATCACATTTAATTTAATAACCTGCATTTTATAACTTGAAAATAACTAATTCTGATCTTAAAGTTGTGAACTTGAAAATGAGATATAATTCTATAACTTACAGTTTAAAGTAAACTAAAATTGGCTATTGTCCTTTGTTTTCTTTTTGCTAGCCGAGGAAAATGGGGCGTTAATTTTAATTATTCGGAGAGGTATCCTGTGGCCACATCAGATTTTTAAAAAATAAATTTAACTGATTATTAAAAAAATGTAATGGATACACTAAAAAAATTTCACGTGTGAATGTAGCCTTGACTGGTACTCTCCCGCAAAAAATATATTGTGTTATTTAATATTATTGTAATTAATTCAGGAAGTAAACTAGATCAATTATTAATATAACCAAGTTGAAAAGAATATTTCATTTTATTAATGGTTATTGTAATAAATTATGCAAATTCGGAATTTGAATATTTAAAAAAATTGATCTTATCCTTTAATGGAAAAAATTTCAGATTAGATAATTTTTTTACTTACTTACAATTTACGCGATCGTTTTAATCATTACATGATGTAATAAAATTAATTTAAAAATATGTAAAAGTATTTACCTTCGGTTAAAATTGTTGTAAAATATAACAAAAAACACATAAGTAACTTAATCGACATAGCGAAATAAAACAACTTTGTTACCGATTAATTAAGCGAGCACTAATTGAGTTGTAGTAAAACGAAGCGCTTTTATAGTAAAACGATAATCTAGGATGGTAGATAGTGGCGTAATATTTAAATTTTATCACTTAAATTATTGTTCTCTGCTTTTTGTAGATGTCCCTGACAAGCACGATATAGTTTATATTATTTTAAAATACATAATTCCATCGTAGTAAGTATGATTACGGTGCGGTGTTTCACGATCGAGGGGAATCCTCAATAATAATTATATCGAGCTTTCATCATTTTTTCGAGTCAATAAATTGTTGTTTTGCATATTTAATAATTTTCTTAACGCTAGATGGTACATCTCATAATTAATGCTCCATTATCTATAATTTTATCTCAAAAAATGAACTTTTCATTATCAACAAATGTCAATGATTACTTTTCATTAATAAACTTGAGTGGGCCCCTCAATAACAGATAAAGCACTTCATTCAAGCATCGATGTGAGTAAATATCACAGATAGCTGGTATTCCCAAAGTTAAATAGGTACACTTAAATGTTTACAATTTAATTACTCAGGTTGGTTAACAAATGTAAATCAATCAATAAAATTAAATTAACCGGTTTCGGTTGTCATCTGCATAAAGACTGAGGTCAGCTAACTCCTTAGATACCTCAACTGCGACAGTTTCGAGAAATTTTCCAAAAAATCTCCTACGGCTCTTTTGCTATTATCAATTAATCAAGTCTGACTGCAATCGTAATAAAATTAATAAATACGGCCCTGATCCAAGTGCATTTGTCCACAGGAGCAACTGTGTACTAATGGGGGGGGGGGGGGGTCTGCAACAAATAACGACATAATTTGGGACCGAACGCCACTGATACTGGCTTCAGGCAATTTATTTGGATTGGACCAATTGTGATTTTTGGGGGGCTAACCCTTGACAGCCTATCCCTAGTTGCGTCTATGTATTTAACCGATTTTTTTTTCTAGTTTTTCAAATCATGGGAAGTTAGTTACCCCCATTACTCGATTTTTAACAGAAATCTGCATTTATTTCCAATATATCCAATTAAATTAATTGGTTTTACAATATTTGCGTATAAAATTCCGCGTGCGATGTAATTTTCTAATATTTTCTTTATGTGTGATTAATTTTTTTCAAAGGTTTTCAGATGTATTGTTTTTTGAATTTTATTGGTTTTATTTGCATTAACTGTGGTCAACAACATTTTTCACAAAAAAACACCCACTCGTTAAAAGTGAGCAACTGTGCCAAGTGCGGAGCACAGCAGCCGCTTTAACTTTTTTTTCGGTTTTTTGGTCTGTTCTATCCGAATTTTCAGAGAATCTATGAATTTTAATGTTTATAATTATAATTTATGCACTCAACTACCATAATGTAAAGATAACTAACTGAAAATTCAACTTCCAACTGATTTCAGTAGTTCAAGAATCAAATTTTTAAAAAAAATATTAAATGCTTTTTAAGAATCCCCAAGAATTTTTCAGGAATTTTTAATTTATGTGTTATTCATAACTTTAAATGACAAGAACATCAGGAAGACTCCTTAAACCGCCTAGACTATAGAAAATCTCACAGTTGTCTTTCGCCATCTCAGTTTGCTATTTCCAAATATAATATTTTCTAACATGAGCATTTATAGAATTTTTCTCGAGAGGTAGGAAGCAAACCAAATTTTTTCAAATAAACTGTCATGATTTTTATAACTTCCCTGGATGTGATGAAGAAAAACCTAAATCCCCTCAAAAATCTACCTCTTACGTCGGCTAAGCTCAGTCTCATTAAATTTCAATCTAAATTGCATGACATTCTTGATTTATTAGAAATAGCAAATTGAAATTTTTTTTTCAGATTAAAACTTATCGCGTATTGTCTTTTATCAATTACAAATTTTTATTTTGAACAAAGAAATTTCTTATCGCAAGGAAACTTTGTTGTTGTAACAGCAAATTTTTTTTTTTAATACTAACAGCTTCATTAAGGCGACAAATTCGTTTTCACAGTGTAGAGACTAACTAATTAAGTAATTATTTAAAAATTTCTAATTATTTAAAAATTTCTAATTATTTAAAAATTTCTAATTATTGAAATTATTTGGAAATCATTGGAATTCTTTAGAAATTATTGGAAATCATTGGAATTCCTTGGAAATCATTGAATTTTTTTAGAATTCTCTGAAATTCAGTCAATCCAATTTCTAGTAATCATTGAAATTTCTTGGAAATAATTGAAATTCTTTATAAAATCAATGGTATATCTAGAAAATCACTAGAATTCATAAAAGAATCATTGAAATTTCTTGGAAATCACTAGTATTCTTAAAAAATCATTAGAATTTTTGGAAATTTCTTGAATTAGAATTTTTTGTAGATCCCTTGGAATTCCTTGAATATCATTAGAATTCTTTGCAAATCATTGGAATATTTTGGAATTCAATGGAATTCTTTAGGAGTTTTTGCACTATCTGATAATCATTGAAATTAGTTGGAAATAATTGAAATTATTTAGAAAATCAATAGTAAATCTTGAAAATCACTGAAATTCCTTGGAAATCACTGGAATTCATAAAAGAATCATTGTAATTTCTTGGAAATCAGAAGCATTTTTTTTTTAAATCATTATAATTTGTGGAAATTTCTTGAATTATAATAATTCTTTGCACATCCCTGTAATTCCTTGTAAATTATTGGAATTCTTTTGAAATCATTGGAATTTTTTGGAAATCACTTGAATTCTTTAGGAGTTTTTGCAATTTCTGGTAATTATTGAAATTCCTTAGAAATCATTGGAATTCCTTGGAAATCTCTAGAATTCCTTGGAAATCAATGGTATTTCTTGGAAATCACTGGAGTTCATAAACAAATAATTGGAATTTCTTGGAAATCACTAGAATTTTGGGAATTTTCTTAAATTACAATTATTTTCAAACCTCTGGAATTCCTTGAATATCTTTGGAATTCTTTGAAAATCATTGGAATTTCTTGGAAATCATTGGAATTCTTTATAAATTATTGGAAATGTTGGAAATTCCTTGGAAATTACTGGAATTCTTTGCAAATGGTTGAAATGTGTGGAAATCCATAAAATTTTTTGTAAATCTTTTTTTTTGAGTCTTGTGTACTTAAATTTATCTGTAAATTTAACCCGTGCCCTTTTTTTGATAGAATAACACAACATTTTTATTAACTTCAATTAAGTGTAAAATTGAGTTTTTTGTTTTCGACTTTCATTCAAGACCAATTGAAGAACAATCAACGTGGCTAAAGGCAATATGGCTTACTAAGGGAATATAATTAATGCGAAAAGTTCCTTTGCCTTCCTCATAGCCAACAGATCAATATATTAGGACTTTGGATCATAGCAGTGCATTCGACACGATCGGTAAATATGCATTTGTTCTTAAGTAACAAATAAAAAATTTGTTATCTCAAGCAAACTTTTTTGTTGTAACAGCAAATTTTTTTGTTAGTACAAACAGCTTTGTTAGGACGACAAATTCTTTTTTACAGTGCAGATCCTAACTAATGAATTAATTATTTAAAAATTTCAAATTAGGTAAATAATAGAATTACTTTTTCTAAACTTAAAAAGATTGTTAAAAATTTCCTTCAAAATTCAAGGATTTTGATTATAAAAATTAAAAGCGTAGTAAAAAATAATACTGCAGATAATTAAAATTAAAATTTTGTTTATTTTTATTTTTAAAATTTAATTGAAAAAGTTAATTTAAATTAACAAACCGAATTAAAAAACCTACCTCTCTAAAAATTTGTGCCCAATCACATTTTATAATTATTAATCCTACAATGAAAGCAAGATTACCTATGGCGAATTTATTGCTTCTTTTTAGCGGTTATCATATTTTTTGTTACACATAATTTAAAAAGTATAATGAAATGTTTTGGTAGGATTAACTTATTATCTTTCAATATTTTTGCAAAGGATTTTGATCGTTGAACTTGTTTAAATTTATCGAAGCATTAAGTTTAGCAGACAATGTGAGTTATCGCAATTAAATATTATTATTAAAATTACGTACCCATAGATAATTTTTTGAAAATTGATGTATCAGTGAAGCACAAACACGTGGCTGTACTATTCAAAATTATTATGCTAACAACCAATATACTAAAAATAATTTTATGGTGCTTCCCCATGCTGCATAATGTGACGACGTACCTTGATTACGTATCCTTTGTATTTTTAAAATATTTTATTTTGCAAATTGTATAATTACAGCATTATAATGATTTATGTGATAAAATTTGTAATTTAAAAAAATATAAAAAAACAACTGGATGGAATTGCGGTATCACTAAAATTATTTATTTTACAAAAAATAAAAAGCAAGCGAAATTTAATTTCAAAACACCTTGGAAAGTTCAATAAACACTCCGGGGATTATTTTATTTCATAGTCAAATATTTTAAGGCGATGAAACACGTTTTTCTTTGAATGCTATCTATGCGAGCATCCTATTAAATCATGACATTATAAATCACAATAATAATGGTCTAAAAAATACCCTTTAGGATAAAAAGTACAAATAAGAAATGACGTACTGTTAAATAATTATTGATAAATAACTACTAATTCCGTTAATTTATGCGCATTATAAACGACCACTATTGAATAACGAGGTTTTTTAAACGATGCTACGTAAGAAAATTTAAACAAATTAATAAATAATATAAATTTAAAAAATGGGGTTTATCAGACAAATAATTGTTTTTCCAAACGAGAACAACTTAGAAAAAAAATTAAAATTTGTTTTTTATATGGGATTAATTTGTGATTTGGGGTTCCCCGGTTAATTTTTTGAATTAACGACGATTTTTTGAAAATTATTATGCAAATATTAAAAATTATATTTGTTCAATTTTACTGATTAATTAAAATTTTTAAAAAATTATTTACTTTAAGGTCGAAGGTTTTTCAAATTTTTTATTTCATTTTTAAATTTTTATAATTTTTTTGGATAAAATACTGCAAAATAGCAGTACAGTGTACACACTTAAGCCGGCTCAACGCCTTTGCATTGCAGTACGGTTTTTAAAAGGCGAAGGCGACCCCAGCTTACCTCAAGATGTGGAACTGTTAACATCATACCATAAATTAATTCAAATATAGCAGAATTTAACTTAAAAACAGATTCCTGCTTTTTGACTCTGGTCGCCTACGGAGATGTTTTTACCAAGAGCGTGGATCCAGACTCTCATAGATGTTTTTAGCAACTGCGTTACTTATATATCAATTGTTTAGGGTGAATATTTTATTTAGATTTTGTTTAATATTAACCCTTTCACTGCGGATGACGTGTAAGCATATATTGCACGTCTATTGTGCCAGGTAGCTGTTGTGTTTGGACGTCAAGTTGTTTTCCGGCTTTTAACTAAATTTATTAGAAAATAAGACAAAAACCTTTAACAACCGATTTTCAAAAAATATACGTCAGCATTTATGACAAGAGAGAAATTTAATTTTCTTACGCATTGAAAGGGTTAAAAAAGAAGATACCCTTAATTATATCATATCTCATTTTCAATGCCTAAGTTCTGGTAATTATTAATTATTACCGAACTCAAACTTTTACTTTCTATGAAATATCTTAGCGGCACAAAAGTATTTTTAAACAAATATTGCGATAAAAAATTCTAATTTTTTTTTGAAATATTTATTTGTTATTTAAGAACAAAATCACATTTGCTATGATCCAAAGTCCTAATATATTGATTTGCCGGCTATGAGGAAGAAAGAGGAAAACTATCTCATTAATTATACTATTTAGTTGTAAGTCATATTGCCTTTAGGCACGTTGATTGTTCTTCAATTGATTATTTAAGAGTTGATCTTGGATGAAAGTCTAAATCAAAAACGCACAATTATACTTAATTGCAATTCCGAAGATTTCTAAAGAACTTTAAAGATTTCCAGGATTCCAATGATTGCAAGGAATTACAAGGATTTCCAATAATATCTAAAGAATTCCAATGATTTCCAAAGAATTCCAATGATATTCAAGGATTTGTAAAGAATTCTAATTCAAGAGATTTTCAAAAATTCTAATGATTTCCAAAGAATTCTAGTGATTTTCAAGAAATTCCAATTATTTTTTTATGAACTCCAACGATTTCTAACGAATCTCAGTGATTTCCAAGAAACACAATTGATTTCAAAAAAATTCAAGGGATTTATAAGGAATTCCAATGATTTCCAAGAAATTTAAATGATTACAAGAAATTAAAAAGCACTCCTTAAAAATTTCCAGAAAATTCTGAAGAATTTCAGTGATTTCCAAGAAACACTATTGATTTCCAAGAAATTCCAATGATTTCCAAAAAATTCCAAAAATATTCAAGGAATTGCAGGGACTTGCAAAGAATTCAAATTCAAAAGATTTCCAGAAATTCTACAGATTTTCAAAGAATTCTAGCGATTTCCAAGAAATTACTATGATTTATTTTATGAATTCCAGTGATTTTGATAGATTTCCATTTGATTTCCAAGAAAAACTATTGATTTACTAGAAGTTCCAGAAATTTCTAATGCTTTCGAAGGAATTTCAATGATTTCCAGAAATTCCAAAGCATCCCTAAAATGTTCCAGCGAATTCTAAAGAACCTCAGTGACTTCCAAGGAATTCCAACGACTTCCAAGATTTCCAAAAATTCCTAAATGATTTCAATGATTTCCAAAAAATTCCAATGATTTCTAAAGAATTTTAGTGATATTCAGGGAATTCCAGGGATTTGCAAAGAATTATAACTCTGGAGATTTTCAAATATTGTATTTATTTTTTAATATTATAAATATTTTAAATACTTCGGTAAGTCGGCATCAGTAATTCTGTGTCTGCCACTCTTTCCTTGATTGTGTTAATTTTTATTTTAAATATTCTATTGATTTCCAATTATTAAATTGATTTCAAATTATTATATTGATATCCAAAGAATTCTAGCATCTTCCAAGAAATTTCAATGATTTTTTATGAATTCCAATAGTTTATAAGGAATTCCAATGATTTACAAGAAATTCCTATGATTTACAAGAAATTCCAATGATTTACG
The DNA here is from genome assembly GCA_963170105.1 of Cantharis lateralis. NCBI lineage: Eukaryota > Metazoa > Arthropoda > Insecta > Coleoptera > Cantharidae > Cantharis > Cantharis lateralis. The sequence continues at coordinate 4,913,556 of OY720627.1, forward strand.
AAGAATTCCAATGATATTTATAGAATTTCAAGGATTTGCAAAGAATTCTAGTGATTTCTAAGGTATTTCGACCGTATTTTTTATTAATACCAGCGATTTTCAAGCAATTCCAGTGATTTCCAAGAAATTCCAATAATTACCAGAAATTCCATAGATTCATAAAGAATTCCGCAATGTTCTAAAAATTTCAGTGATTGCCAAGGAATTCCAACGATTTCCATGATTTTAAAGAAGTTCTAAGAAATTGCAATGATTTCCAAAGAATTCTATTGATATTCAAGGTATTCTAGGGATTTGTAAAGAATTATAATTCAAGAGATTTCCAAAAATTCTAATGATTTTCAAAGAATTCTAGTAATTTCCAAGAAATTCTAATAACTTTTTTTCAAGAATTCCAGTGATTTTCAAGGAATTTCAGTAATTTCCAAGAAATACCATTGATTTCCAAGAAATTCTAGAGATTTATAAACAATTCCAGGGATTTATAAACAATTCCAATGGTTTCGAAGGAATTTCAAGGATTACAAGAAATTTCATCGATTTTCAATAATTCCTAAGGGATTACAATGATTTCCAAGAAATTCCAATAATTTCCAAAGAATTCCAATAATACTCAAGGAATTGCAGGGACTTGTAAAGAATTCTATTCAAGAGATTTCCAAAAATTCTAATGATTTTCAAAGAATTCTAGTGTTTTCCAAAGAATTCCCATGATTTATTTTTTGAATTCCAGTGATTTTGATGGATTTCAATTTGATTTCCGAGATAAACTATTGATTTCCTAGAAGTTATAGAAATTTCCAATGAATTCCAATGATTTCTAAAGAATTTCAATGATTTCCAGAGATTCCAAATTATTTCTAAAATATTTCGGAGAATTCTAAAGAACCTCAGTGATTTTCAAGGAATTGCAACGATTTCCAAGATTTCCAATAATTTCTAAAAGATTTCAAAGATTTCCAAGAAATTCCAATGATTTCTAAAGAATTCTAGGGATATTGAAGGAATTCCAGTTATTTTCAAAGAATTATTATTATCAAATATTTTATTGATTTTCATATATTCTATTGATTTCTAATTATTATATAGATTTCCAAAGAATTCCATTGACTTCCAAGGAATTTCAATGGTTTCTAGAGAATTACAATAGCATTGAAGGAACTTCAAGGATTTGCAAAGATATTTTTATGAATTTCAGCGAGTTTAAGGAATTCCAGTGATTTCCAAGAAATTGTAATAATTACCAGAATTTCCATTGACTCATAAAGAATTCCATAAAATTCTAAAGAATTTTAGTGATTGCCAAGGAATTTCAATGATTTCCGAGATTTCAAATAAGTTCTGAGAAATTCCATTGATTTCCAAGAAATTCCAATGATTTCCAAATAATTCCAATGAAATTCAAGAAATTCCAGAGATCTGCAAAGAATTCTAATTCAAAAGATTTTCAAAAATTCTAATGATTTTCAAAGAATTCTAGTGATTTCCAAGGAATTTTAGTGATTTCCAAGATTTTTCTTTGATTTCAAAAGAATTCCCAAATTTCTAAAGGATTCCAATGAATTGCAATGAATACAAAAAATTCCAAGAAACTTTATAGAGGTTCAGTGATTTCTAAATACTTCCAAGGATTCTAAAGATTTCCAATGACACCAGGAGTTCTTGGACTTGTTGGGATTGTCCAATGCTTCTTGAATATAACTTTGATATACAAATTAAAAAAAAAAAGATGTAATAAGCACAAGAATGCTAAAAATATACAAGTAAGTATGTAGAATCATAAACGATCCAATTCTGGTTTCTGGTCACGTTAACTTCAAACAAGATCAATGATCACCAGTGGTACGAAATCCATAAAAAAGTTCAACTTATCAGCTTTGAGAAATTCCTATCATCCACACTTCGTTTTACATCGGCTTATAACCAAAACTGGAGTATTTTAAATCAAAATTTTGGGATTTTCTTTGTAATAAAACCACTGCCGTAAATAACTCGCATACATATTTCAGTATACTGCACTGGCTGGTGGAAAATTTATAAATTGCGCTAGAAACATAATTAAACTGAAACTTTTTTTAAAGCGCTTTATAAGGTTTTTTTAATTGACTAATGATAAAGTTAATGGAAGTCAAATGAACAACATTAAAAAGATCAATCAAGCCTAATTGCAATAAGTACAAAAAAGTTTTTTAAGTCTTGACTTTTTAAAAGTTGTAAAAGTGCGCACGATAAATTAAATTTGTTGCCTTAACAAGTTAATCGGCTTAGCTTACTAAAATTCATAAAAAGATCTTACAAATTAATAACGGAAGATTAAGAATTTAAAATGGTATTTAATTTTTAAATTAATCTGAAAAATTCTATGGAATAATCAGATACGGTTTAGTTTAAGTGGTTTGTGTGCTTATCAAGAGTTGATATTAAGTTTGAAGGCAATACTTTGTTATGAAACACTGATAGAAACATTAACATTTTATTGGTATAATTATGTAATTTAATTAGTCTTAAGTGATGTACAAGGTGCTTAAACCGTCCCTGTCACGTAAACCGCTACATCCGGGCTATGTGTCTGAATGTACATATATTAAAGAATAATATGTTGATTACGGATTTGAGTTAATATATGGAAGGCAAATAATAATATGTATTATATAATTGATTAATTTAAATAAATATTTTAAAATTTCTAAAGTACGTAAATAACAAAAAATAACTAATAGTCACTTTCAGTTAAGTTTACTCAAGAGTAATGGTGTACTGTCACCGTCACTAAAAGAACGATTTACATAAGCAGATGCAAAAAGAAAACTAATGGGGGTTAATAAATTGACACTGATGAATACAATTTAATAAATTTTTCTTCAAGCCAAATGAAAGTGAGGTATATTTTAAAACTATTTTCCAAATTTAAGGCAAACAAAAAGGCGTTAAGTTTTTTTCAGTAAATTGAAAATTTACACAATGCGATTGAAAACCTCAAAGCAGCAATTTCGTCGATGAGATAGCTTTCCGCAATTTAGCTGCAAATTAGCAGCAACGTACAGTCACGATGATCGACAGTCAAGTGTCACCGAAGAAGTTTCAGGAATAAATAGAGGAAGATTAAGTTTGATTCAAATTTTTCGAAGAAATATTATGGTTTCAATCCCAGATTTGCTGGGATATTTCCTGATTGATTATAATTTCGCCTCGAAAATTCAATTAAAATTTTACATTAAAATTTTTTTTTTGTGAAAAACTTAAATAGTTGCAAATTAAAGATGTTATCCAAGTCGTAATAGAATTCGAAAGTAACCAATTTTAAAGCACATTTAAGACCAAATAGCTTCAGTAAATCACGGAAAAGAAACGTAGGAATTTATAGAAAGCAATCTTATAAGGCAAATTTAAAAACGTATTTTTCATAATCAAATAACATTAAATATTTATTTTGCAGGTTCCAATTCCATTTATAAATATTAAGGAAATACTTTTATAATTTGCAAAAAAAATTATGTTGTTTTAGGAAAATGAAGTTGCGTTTCAAATTAAACCTAAAAATTCTCATCACTAAATGAAGGATTTTTGCAATTGCAAAGCTGCCCAGAACAGAAAAACTGCGATAGTAACTTTTCTAAGTTATGTGGTTTTTTAGGGGTAAAGACTAATTTAATGCCCTAATATCTTGAAGTTTGTACACGGGATGTGCAATATTCTAGTTACCAGATCTCCTGCAGGGTATTTACCCCATTTGAACTGTTATTCCTCCCTCACCTGTCTTTTGGTAACATTTATGTCTTTTTTTATAGTTCAATTACGAAAAACGCCAATAAAAAGGATCTTTGTTTAAGAGGGTTTAGAAAAATTCATTTATTCTTCAAATAGAGCTTCTAATCTTATTTTAATAAATTACTCTGCAATTATAGACAAGGGAGGTGTTCTTTTGATGTTTTGTCATCATAAAATTTAAGCACATGGCTTACATTTCCTACGAAAAGAAAAGACCCAGATTTCCAAGTTTCAAAGGCACAAAAAAATATGCCGAAATTAATATTGCAGACTTTTAGTTTTAACAAACGTTTTCAATGTCTCTCGGGGATTCCCAGTCCTCAGTTGCGATTATTAAAAATATATATAACCACTAGTCTAAAAATTTTGATATCAATTTAATAAAGTTAGTACCTGCGCGTTTATCAACATAAATATTTATTTAGAGCAAAAAGAAAATAAAATTAGGATAGGTAACAAGCCATAAATGTATACTGCGGTTGTTTCATGACATGAAAAATGTACGTAATTTGTTTTTATCTGAAATTCGTGTTTTTAAATTCGCTTTAACCATAGGAGAAAACCAATTTATCTTTTAACCGTAACTACTCTATCGCGTAAACCAGACAAACAAATATTTTTCAAATAATTGTCGTTGTCATTAACGCCTTTGTTTTTAATGCTAACGAAGCCTATTTTTACGAATTTATGCAGATGTTTTCCTTCTCAAATTAATATCCTTTAAAATGATTTAGTGTGTGCTTGTTTTAGCCTGAGAAAAATTTTGCGGTTGTAATTTTCACTGTAACAATTTTTGTTTGATAATTTTAAAATAAACTTAAAATAATAAAACTGTATAATTTAAATGAATTTTTAGACGTTAAAACTACCGTAGAAATGTACAAACTGAAAAGTTATGCAAAAAGGTAGTTCTATTTTTCATGAAGGTTTTTCATTCAATATATCAAACAGCAAATACAATATTCGCATTACATTTTTATGGTTTTTGGCTTACCTTTACTAAAATTTACAAATGCAGCCTCTGTAAGATAAATCAATGAGGGTAAAACCTGATCTGGAGGAGGTGGCCGTAAAACGCCCATTAGTGAATCCAAACCTAAACTTACAAAATTCAGTTCATCCATTTCAAATTTACTATTCTTCTTCACTTTAAACTATTAATTTCAATTGCTGCATATACGCTCAGAGCTCGAGCTCCTGATCTGAATGCCCAAACTGGAATGCAGTTCCCCAATGAAGATACTTCCCCTACTGAGGAAGAGCCATGGCAGCAGCAAGGTTTAATAACAATGGCAGTTCTCCAAAGGGAAGAAATGGGGCACATTTGTATATTATAAGCGGTGAGACCGATTAAATTATCTACAAAGCGATTCCAAGATGAGTTTGAGTTTTGAGTGCTGGGGAAAGATCTATGGGTCGAAATTAGTAGATTACAGAATATAAAAAAAAATGCTGGATTGCTAAGGTATCGGTTTGAGATTTTCCTGTAAGAAAATCTTGAAAAAATTGACGGAGAGTGAGAAATCTTGTTGGAGTTTTATCGGGAATTTGCGGTTTTTGATAAAAAAAACAATGCAAGCTGGATAAAAGTAAAAATTAAGGTTTAATTGCATAATTTTTGAATCTTTTTCAATTTGACATGTAAGTTCCACCGATTATTAGGAGATTGTTTTAATAAGTTCTGAAGTTAGCACTGGTGGAACTAACTCGTTTTCAACCAGTGATGGAACTTACATGTTTTCCCAAGTTGAATTTTTGAAAAATATTTAGACAAATCCCTTGCTGTTTATTGGGTGCTGCATTTTAACGTTCGATTTTCAAAATTACAATTATTAATTAAATTGTATGTTTGTCATTTCCTCCGTAACACACTTCTTAGTAGCTTACCTAAAAAATTGAAAGGTTATGACGGTGTAGTGCGTCCTTTAGGCAGAACAATGTTGGTAACTTAAGTACTCAAATAATAAGCAATGATTATTAAATGGTAGATCTTTCTCAAAATGCATTGCTTGCACAAAAATAGACAGAAGAAATCATTAAAATTCTTTGGAATCCATTGAAAATAACTGATTTCCTTGGAAATCATTGGAATTTCTTCGAAATCACAGGATTTCTATAATATATTTGGAAATCATTGGAATTCTTTGAAATTCCAGTTTGAAAATAATTGGTATTTTTGGGGTCCGTTACTTTGGACCCCTAGTTAAAGTTTTTGACCAAAAAGTTAGCTCCCGAATCTATGGAGTTCTAATATTTGGGTGCTAGCTGGTGCTAGCTATATAGGTTATGAAGCTAGCTTTTGCAGCCAAAATATTAATTGGGGAGGGGCTAGGGTTACTTTAGCCCCACCCAGTTTCAATATGGATTTGTGAAAAAACTGTAATGGTGCTAGCTTTAATATTTGGGTGCTAGATCCATAGATTCGGGAGCTAGCTTTTTGGCCAAAAAATTTAACTGGGGGGGGGGGCAAAGTAACGACCCGTGTTTTTGGTAATCTCTTGGATAAGAATTCTTTTGAAATCTTTAGAATTCCTTGGATATAACTGGATTTCACTGATATTCTTGAAAATCAATCAATTTATTGGAAATCACTAGCATTCCTTCGAAATCACAGGATTTCTATAAAATCTTTGGAAATCATTGGAATTCTTTGAAATTCATATAAAATAATTGATTTCCTTGGATATCACTGCAATTTTTGATAATCTCTTGGAATTAGAATTCTTTGAAAATCCGTGGAATTTCTGAGAACTCACTGAAATTTTTTAAAATTATAGGAAATTATTAGAAATCACAGGAATTCTTTAAAATTTTGGAAATCATTGGAATGCGTTGGAAATCCCCAGAATTCATTGGAGTTTTTGGGAAATTCTTGAAATTAGAATTCTTTAAAAATCCGCCTAGAATTCCTTATAAATTACTGAAATTCTGAAATATCATTGAAATTTTTTGGAAATCATTAAAATTCCTTGGAGATTACTAAAAAACTTTGAAAGTCGTTGACATTTTTGGAAATCTCTTGAAATTAGAATTTTTTGAGAATCTGTGGAGTTTCTTAGAAATCACTGAAATTCTTGAAAATCATTGGAATTTTATTGTAAATCATTGTAATTTATTGGAAATCTTCGAAATTTCTTGGAAATCACTCGAATTCTATAAAATTCTCGAAAAACATTGGATTACCTTGGAAATCACTTGAAAACTTTAAAAATAATGTAAATTTTTGGAAATCTCTTGGAATTGGAATTCTTTGAAAATCCGTGGAATTTCTTAGAACTCACTGAAATTTATTGGAAATCACTCTTTAAAATTCTTGGAAATCGTTAGAATTCCTTGGAAATCTCCGGAATTTATTAAAAATCACTGATTGATGACCTTGGAAATCTGAAAATCATTGGAAAATTTGGAAATCTCTAGGAATTAGAATTCATTGAAAAAATGTGGAATTCCTTAGAAACAACTGAAATTCTGGAATATCATTGGAATTTATTGGAAATTGAATGAAATATCTAATTAATATACTAATTGATTAATATGTTACAATAAAATACAAAAATTATATAAAATTTATAAAATATATTATTTCATATGTTAAGAACTAATCCTATCTTTTATTGGAAATCACTAGAATTTCTTGGAAATTACTATAAAAGTTTGAAAATCGTTAGTATATTTTGGAAATCTATTGGAATTATAATTCTTTGAAAATCTGTGGAATTCTTTAGAAATCACTGAAATTCTTGAAAATCATTGGAATTTATTGCAAATCATTGTAATTTATTGTAAACAATTGGAATTAGTGTAAATCATTGGAATTTATTGGAAATCACTAGAATTCCTTGGAAATCACTGGAATTTTTTGCAATTTCTTGGAAATCAATTGAAAACGTTGAAAATCATTGGATTTTTTAGTAATCTCTTGGAATTAGAATTCTTTAAAAAACCATGGAATTCCTTAGAAATCACTAAAATTCTGGAAAATCATCGAAATTCTTTGGATATCCCCGGAATTCATTGAAAATCACTGATTACCTCGGGAATCACTGGAATTTCTTGGAAATTACGACACAACTTTGGAAATTTTTACAATTATTGGAAAAATCTTGAAATAAAAATTCTTTGGAAATTCCTGAGATTTTTGGAAATTCTGTGGAATTCCTTCGAAATCTTTTAAATCCTTGGAACTTTTCGAAAATCACTGAATTCCTGCGAAATCGTTGGAAATCTTGTTTGTATGCTGAAATTTATAATGTTTATTTTACAATTATTTTCATTGATATTTGAAAGTGTATCTATAGTTTGCATGCAGTTACATTTTATGGCATGGCAGTTTATTCAATGGTTAACGGCAGTCATAAGCAGATATTCAAAATTCCCCAAAGAATTGGTCGCTGATGTCTGTGGAAATTAGTGTTGATTGTAAAAATCATGTTTAAGGAATAATAAATTATTGTAGAACAGAAAGTCAGAAGTTAAAATTTCTGCTTAAAATATATTACATCCTTAAATATTTTTGCATTTTTATCAACTTTTAAATTACGAACATCTGTTGTATAAAATGCTCTTCATGTTAGTGCTATAACGTAATAATAGCATGAATAGATAAAAATAGCTATGCCAGAGATAGTAAATACCAGCAATTTTCACAAAATGAAATATAAAAAACTGATAATTGCTTCCTAAAACTACCATTACACTGCAAAAAGGAAATAAAAGTGAAAAGTAAAGAAGTTGTAATGTTCGTCGTAAATAACTTCAGTAAATAAAGCTTTCTACTTTAAGTTAAGACCTTTGTGTTGGAAAATTGATAAATATGGTAAACTCAGCACTAATATCCGCAATTTGATTAACTTAAACAGAGCTTGATTAATTTTTTAAATGTTTTATTTCAAAATAAAACTCCGGATGTTTTAATAGAACATTGTCTAAAAATATTTGCAATTTTCTAAGCACGCAGGATCGGAAACAATACAACAAAATACTTAGGAAACTTTTTAACAGGATTAAAGTTTCTGACAAATTTAATTCGGAAGTTAGAAAATTTTGATAGATTAAAAGGACTGTAATTACTTAGCGTTATCCAATGAAATATAAAAAGCTTAGATCGTTTAATTTTTATAAGAGACCAAACTGGAAGTTTCTGATAATGACCGTATAGGTATTTATAAAAAAAGAGGATAATTAAGTCTTATTTTTTATTAATTTTTATGGTTTTTGGTAAAAGCAGCTTTTCGGAAAAAGTCGAGCAGAAAGCCAGATTGGTCGTTATCTAAGATACATATTAATTTTAATTACAACACAAGAACGAAACCATTAACTTTAAAGTACTACCACCGCTTTTGCCACCCTTAAAACGTTTCTATTTTTTTTGATAGCGGCGCTTGTGCTCCAGATAAGTTTGAAACTTGCGCCAAAGTGATTCATTGCCTACACAGACCATTTGAGAAAAAATATATACCGTTTAAATCTATTGTAGATTATCTGCAAGGTAATATATTAAATAAAAAAAACAGATTGTTTTTTAACATCACCTGAATTTTCTCTTTAAATTCGACTAGACTATCTATTTTATTGAGTCGAATGTTTTCAGGGGTTAAACGCGTCTAAAGCGATTGATCTACATTTTTTCTTATACTTTTATGTGAGTTTTATTTCGCTCCAATCTGTTATTTTATTTCCTCTTTTCTTGTCAGATTCTTTCTAAAGGGTGCGAAATGAAAGTAATTTAAGGCAGTTTTCAACAAAAGGAGCAAGCTTTCTGCCTGTTTACGTGCATTGCAATTAAACTTGTAATTCCTGCATAAGAATTTTTAAATTCAGTATTATGGACTACGCAATTTTAAACCAGAGCTACTACTTCAAGACCGAAAAAACTTAATGGTATGTGATATAGTCTAAAGTTGATGACATTTATGAAAGAAAAATAACATCGACGTATGGCCCTTAATTTCTATAAGCCGATTTATGACTCTCAAGTTTCATTTTAAACGTCTCTTAACGACGTACCTATACAAGTTATAAATAACTTGCGTTCAAATTAGATAAAAGTTTTTCTATAGAAAATCCTGTAAAAGGAACTACATTGATAGAAAAGTTCACCACACCTCAATTTGTATTGAAAGACAGGAAATGCATTTTGAACAAAAAATTAATTGGATTAAAAATTCAGCTTCGGCAAGGAAGAGGTTCAACCTAACGCTAATCGCTGTACGTCCTTGCTCAGGTTTTGGTTCGGTGATCTAATGCTAATGTTTAATAAATTAAATAATTATTATTACAGGCAAAATATCGAACCTCCACTTCTATCAACAACTAAGGTAGGATTTTCTGCTGAAACCAGAAGAAACAAACATTTTTACTTATTTTTTAGATTTAATCTGCAGAAGAACCAGCCTACACCGGCTTACTAGGAAGCGGGAGACCGCAGTTGAAATCCAGGTCCAATGAAAAATTCACTGCTGTGATCTAAAGCCTGATATTGATCTGTGAACACCCAGTTTAGAATAGTCGGAAGATTTCAAGAAGGTCAAATTCCTACACAAAATCACCCCTATCGACGCTCTAAATTCTGTCCTCCTTCAATTCGGCGAAGGCAGAACTAACATTCCCCTTCCAAATCCAAAGTGCTTGATAATCCCCGTTCCTCAAGACACCCATGATCTGGGAAGATATGTGGGCATCTTCGAAGACAAGACTAAGGTCCACAGGACCTTTTAACCGAGATCAAACGCCAAATCTCCTCCTATAAACAATAACTAGTTGAAGCAACGGGCAGGAAAGATCTCTCGTCCTTTAAGAGATCCGGAAGCCCCACCCATAATAACAAGGACAAAACGAAGTTTTGGCACGTCAATAGGATGTAATCCGTAATCCAATCCCCCAATCTCACCCATTTCTTATCTATCCTGGCACCAACAATATTAAAAATAGAACAATATAAAAACTCTTCAAACACGGTTTGGAACAAGAATAGAAACTTCAAACAAAATCTCAGAAACCCCGCCCATTACCGACCCATCAGTCCACTTTCTTTGGTCAAGTCAAATCGTTCCAGATGAACAATTTGGATTCCGAGCAGGTCATTCTACTATCCATTAGATTCTTCGACAAACAGAACACATCAACAAGAATTGAAACAAGAAACAGGCGACTGGGACCTTCTTCTGTCAAAATGTTCGAAGAGGATATCCAAGAAGCCTTAGTTATCTCCAGAACCAACGTTTCAAAGTCAAAATTGACGGCATCTTGGTGGAACGAAATGTTAACGACTGCAGGCACTTCACAAGGATCATTCTTCATCTTCTACATTTACGATTTCCCCATCCCCCGCGAACGTCAAACAGCAGCAGTTCATGTTGCCTCTTCAGTCCACAATAAACCGTTTTCAAACACCTTAAGAAGTAATTCCATACATGGTAAGGGTTAACCCCTCCAAAAGCACGGGAACATACTTCTCCTATAAATTTTTAACAAAAAGATCTCTCTTTTTTTAAAAAAGTTTTGCGATATAAGAGGTTTACGCTGATCGTGTAGCTCCAATCATCATAATCAAGATCATTCCATCTTTTCCTTTTTATCCAAATCCATCCAACCAGAATTCAAGTATGTAACAGCATGGGACAAGGTCGGTAGCTTAACATAGAGGAACACCGCCGATGTGAAGGTCGAAATAATCTTTCCGATCAAGGAGGTATGGGTCCAAGACTTGGTCCTCTGAAAGCCACGATGACTAGGCTAGGCTACACTCTCATTAAAATGTAATAATTAGTACTATTGCACACTTATGTGGCAGAAAAGAGGTTGCCAAAAATCGATGGATTTCTAGTTTTTCTTTAATTTTTCTGGCAAAATCATTTTTGTTGAAATTAATCAGCTTGTTCATCACATGATCAAAAATTAAGGTAGGCAGGTGTGCAAGTAGCTATGTACGTAGCTCGTAGGCCAACAAATTTCACACTTTTTTAATGTAATAATTTATTAATCCTTTGAATTCATTGCAAATAACTGATTTCTTTGGATAACACTGAAATTTTTTAGTAATTTCTTTGAAAATCCGTGGATTTCCTTAGAAATTACTGAAGTTTTTTAAAATTATTGAAATTTATTGGAAATGACTGGAATTCATCGAAAATCACTTATTATTTCTTAGAAATCTGAAAATCATTGGAGTTTTCGGAAATTTACTAGAAATAGAATTCTTTCTAAATCTGTGGAATTCCTTAGAAATCAGTAAAATTCTTGAATATAATAAATTAAAATTTATTTGAAATCACTAGAATTCTTTGGAGATTACTAGAAAACTTTGAAAATCGTTGGAAGTTTTGGAAATCTCTTGAAATTAGAATTCTTTAAGAATCTGTGCAGTCTCTTAGAAATCACTGAAATTCTTGAAAATCATTGGAATTTATTGGAAATCATTGCAATTTATTGGAAATATTCGGAGTTCCTTGGAAATCCCTGGAATTTTTTTGCAATTTCTTGGAAATCCCTGGAATTTCTTGCAATTTCTTGGAAATCACTTGAAAACTTGAAAAATCATTGGAATTTTTGGTAATCTCTTGGAATTAGAATTCTTGAAAATCTATGGAATTCCTTAGAAATCACTGAAATTCTTTAAAAATAATGAAATTTATTGGAAATCATTGGAATTCTTTAAAATTCTTGGAAATATTTGGAATTTGTTTGGAAATCCCCGGAATTAATTGAAAATCACTGTTTGATTACCTTGGAAATCTCAAAATCAAAAGAATTTATGCAAATCACTTGGCATTAGAATGCATTGAAAATCTATGGAATTCCTTAGAAATCACTGAAATTCCGGAATATCATTGGAATTTAGTGGAAATCACTAGAATTTCTTGGAAATAACTAGAAAACTTCGAAAATCGTTATAATATTGTGGAGATCTCTTGGAATTAGAATTCTTTGAAAATCAGTGGAATTCCTTAGAAATTACTGAAATTCATGAAAATCATTAGAAATCACTAGAATTCTTTGGAAATTACTGGATTTAAAAAAATCTTTATTACCATTAAAAGGTAATAATTAGTACCATTGCACACTTATATGGCAGAAAGGGGTTATCAAAAATCGATGGATTTCTAGTTTCTCTTTCAATTTTCAGGCAAAACCGTTCTTGTTGAAATTAATCACCTCGTTCATAAATTCGTGATCAAGAATTTGGGTTTGCAGATGTGGAAGTACCTCGTCAGCCAGGCCAACAAATTTCACACATTTCTAATTTAATATTTTGTTAAATAATTTTTAAGGGCCGATCCCATCAGGCAAAAACAAAACCAGTTTAAGCTAAACTTGGATTAATCGAATTTAGTTTAAACTCGATTTGTTTGTCTGGTCAAAATTAAACAAAACCAGTTTAAGCTAAACTTGGATTAATAGAGTTTAATTTAAACTAGATTTGTATTTGTCTGGTCAAACTGGATTTAATGATATTAAATAATTAAACTTTTGTAAATTACAAAAAATTTAAACATTACATTTATCCCAAAGTCGGGAAAAAAAGGTTTAAAAACTCTATACGATTATTCGATTGGCCGATTCGTGTTTTTTGGGCATAAATTGCACTTGAAAATTGCGTACCCGAAATTTTGAATGTTCCATAAAATTTATTGTTTGTATTAGTAACTTACGTTGTAAGCTGCCGTAATTGCATTAGAAAATTTTAAAAATTGTGGACCCGGTTATTAGAAAATTTTTATATAATATATCAAACATATCATGTCAGTTATCATTTATTCTAGGAAATTAATAATAAATTCTTGATTACCGATGACTCGATAATATAAAAAAAATTAATTTTAAGACTGCTATAATATACAAACAGCAAGTTGTAGCTCTAGCTTACAGAAGAGCTAATATAATCTCTTGTGTAGCTTTAGTACCTCGTTAATTATTTAAAGCAGGAAGTTTGCACGTTTAATGTGTTACTATCAAGAAAATGAAATTTGCAGTAGAAGCTATTTTCTATCGTCATCACAACATATCTGTTCCTTCCGGGCAGCAATATATCTTAATGTAGTTCAAAAACTATGTTCTTTCATCTAGATTCCACTGCAAGCTTATTGAATGCTAATGCGCTTTCCACACAATTTATATTTGCGGTACAAACCTAATACCAATTTAAAAAAATACAGTAGACTTCGATCACATGAACTTTTCCATCCAAGTAAAGTAGGATTTTTAGTGGGAATTTTTATTTTATTTTTATTGCTTTTAATTTTCTATTAAAACCGAGGGTCCTTGCTTGAATCTGTCGTTTTCGAGGGATTTTTTTAACAAGTGAGCTGTTTCAGAAAGTTATGTTTCAAATTTTTCTGGATATTAATTTTTATTGGGGACATGTAGGGACAGGAAGAAACATTTTAATGTTTACCTGAAAGTTAGGATATTTTTGAAATAAATTAAAAGCGGTGCCGGTGCAATAAAATTCCCCGGTTCCTTTTACCACTTTGGTGTTGGTTTATATTAAATTTATTAAGAATTTAATTGTGCGTATTTGTAGTTTGTAAGTTACATGTTCTTTACACATATTTTCGGTTAGTTTATCACTGTTGTGGTTTGCCTTTGATACATACCTTGTAGTGGTTTTACATTTATGTAACCTACATCCTGTGGTGTCAGTAAATTTGAGCGAGCAAAAATTGTGTGAAAATATTGCACATGCTTTGCCTATATTTAATAAAAATATACGAGAAGAATTTAAAATTAAATCTCCACTCGCTTTGTCCCCAGGTACAATACCGCTCGTTCTTAAAAGAATGAAATGCAAAAAATAAACATTTGCATGTCTTCGAGTTTATATACTTCTCTCCATGTTTAATGTGTTTCAATCTAGAATATGTTTTCCACTTTGTTCCGGAAATACCTACGTATTCGTTGTTTTTCTGAGGATGCTCGCTTCAGTCTCTTCCTTTTGTTCCTTGCTGATAGCGTTTACGCTTGCTTTGTCTACGTCTACTTTTTGTATTCGCTATAAAACACATACATCTCGCTAGCTCCTCTTTATATTAATTCTTAACTTAAATTATGTCTACAAATAGGAAATAAATTAGTGTAGCACTTTAATTAATGCTCAACTAACTTCTCAATGCTCTAACGAACTTTTTTGCTTCGGCAAATTTTTATTAGAGACCCAGCTTTTTATCGAGACCTCAAGTACCATTACTTCAATTAATTGCATCGACTAATCGTTTTTAATGGAAATCTTGCTATCAATTTTTTTTATTTCACTTTAAGCTAAACTTAAACTAATGGCTTGTACACTTCGATATCTGCATTTTATACCTTCGCTCTAAAGTTTTAAGCATTCATGTTTACTTTTAAATTATTTCGAAAACTTTTCGAGACGTTTCGCCGACAACAATAGTGAAAATGAATTTAAACAATTTAATAGATAAGAACAATTCGCCCACTTTACCGAACAAGTGTAGGAAGTACGGTCATTATTTTTGCATTTGATTCACGACTTGAAACGCCTGCATTTCAGACTTCTGCAAAACCATTACAGTAAACGTATTCTACTAAAACTTGGCTGCAACTTACATAACTGGATGCAGAATTTTATAGGCATTCAAAAAATGAATGTTGCGGTGGCAGGACAATCCAACCACTCAGATGAATGGAATGCGTTACCCCTTGAATGATCCACGTAACTGTAAAACTAGTAAATCAATCAAATTCCCATGGGAAATAATGGACTAACTAACAGGCACTAAATTAAACTCGTACACGAATAATAGCTGGAATTCAAAAATTATTGCATCAAATATATTTCCATCTCTATGATGAATATAAATAATTTTAAAATATGGTAGATAATAAAATTGAAAAAGTACGAAGCCGAATTTTTTTGATATTTTTGGTAATTTTGCTAGCCAATGTTGGAAAGTTTTTGATGTTTGCTTGATTCATTAAAAATCGTGAACAGAAACACGCAAGTAAATCAAATTCATTACCCCATGACTGATTCCTAATCTTCGCAGATTCACAAATCCGTGATCTATTAAATATTAAATCCGTGATAATAGCGGAGCTATTCCCGAAAATTGAGCGAGAGGGGATATACACAAAACTCTTGCAAAAGGGTTTACTCCAAAATGTCGAAGGTCTAACGATTAATCTCGATTTTGAAAAGATGTTTCAAATATAAGGACAAATGGCAAAACATGTACCTACATATTCCCAACCCCCCCCCCCCAAACAACAATTCCGGGAATCTGTTTCAAACAGCTCAGACTGTTAACCCATAGAACCAAAATTGAACGACATAATAATATGCACAATTATTAATATCAGCCAAAAATCAAATGACGGGAATGGAAGCGCATTGCGGCCCAAAGAAAGCTGAAATGAGTGACATTCATTTTACCCTAAACTATAAACGATGACCCATGTCCCTTCCTGTTCTAAAATTCTAAAATTGAATTATTGAATGAAATTGTCGGGGGGGGGGGGGAGTAGCAACAATATGACATGATCCTGAAGAACTATTCTATTCATATTCAGTTTTAAATTTTAAAACTTGATTTTTAATAAATTTTTAAATTAATCCATATTCTTTCATCTTTCAATTTTTGAACTGTATTCTTATCTGCAATTAATCTTTAATCTTTAATCTCTAATCTCTAATCTCTAATCTCTAATCTCTAATCTCTAATCTCTAATCTCTAATCTCTAATCGTTAATCGTTAATCTTTAATCTTGAATCTTTAATCTTCAATCTTCAAGCTTCAAATTTTAATCTTTAGTTATTAATTACTTGTGTGTACCGGGAGCTAAACATTTATGGGATAATTCAGTTCACAAATTAATTTAAATACAGATCAGTAATGATTACAATGATGAATTTCAATCTTGAATTTTACGCACCGAAATAAAATACGTTAAAAGCAATAAATAACTCATACGAAAATTTTTAATAATTCAAACTTTGCAATACTTAGGACTTTATCTTCTACTCACGACATTCTTAACACATCCAAATGTTTTATATTGCAATATCTGAATTGTGCCAGGACAGCAATCGTGTGTATTAAATTATGACATAAATTCCACTGTAAAAATAAAATGTTTAAATTATCTTTCCACGGAGTTACAGCTTTGGGATGTGCACCGGATGGTGGGTGTCAGCCATGGTAGGCAGAGGAGAAATTAAATATTGAGCATTGCACACTCAAGGAATCGAAGAGTTTGTTTTATTATCCTGTACAATATTACATTAAATGTAACTTACTCATAAAGAAAATTAAGTTTCATAAACCGCAATAATCGCAATAAATAAGGATTAGATATCTAGATAGGTATCACACTAATTATTGTAATTAGTGGCTCCTAATGTGAGGTAATTTTAATTTAATCGCGTATCTATTTGATGTTAATGCTGATAATATTGTTAGGAAAATCCAAAGTTGAGTCATCGAATGCATTAATTATTGCAATACCACTTGATGTTTACAAGGAGAGCTCAAATTTAGTTTAGATAATTAAAAACAAGTTGATATTACTTTAAAAAATTAATAAGATAAAGTTCAATTCATAATATGAAACTGAGCTACGCCGACGTAAGAGGCAAATTTTCACTGGCATATCAAGTTTTTAATTTTTCTAAAAAGACATAATCAACAGAGGGCAAAATTAAAGCTTTTCCTGTGAATTTTCCGGTAATTAGTGCACTTGAAAATTTTATTTTTGCAGATCAAACTCCAAAAAAAGTTGAGAACAATTAGGAAAATTTGAATTTTTGAAATTTCCATAGCATTTTGGCTTTCATCACCTGCAGTTTATATTCTTACTACGTACTTACTTAATTTCTTCAGTTTTGCGATTTTAAATTGACGTAGTTGAGCTTTATTTTCGAATATCCTTATCCCATATAAAATCCAAAAGAAAATTGACAGAATGCAAAATATAAATTTTGTTTGTTTTTGTTATCAAGTTAGGATTCTTCTGAAAGTAATTTTCATTTCTATACTAGAAATTTAAATAAATTTTGAATTTAAATTTTTATAACTTTGGATTCGGATATAACGGAGGTCGTAACAACATTTTGGTGTTACAAAGGAATTCGAATAAAAAATATGATACAATTCATGAAATTTTATTATCATCGATTTATTGGTTATTGAACATTATGCACATCAAATCCCGTGTTGTTCGAGTTCACAACTATTCGGATTGCAACTACATACTGGTATTTACATTGCTTATATTATACGGTGCTGCTGTGGCATTCACGATCCGAATATCATGTTCACCCCTTGAATATTTTTCAATTCAAACGCAACGAAAATACGTGTATTGTCAGCACGTAGTATTTGATTTATATGCACGTCAAAATACAACCACACTTGACGAAATGAGCTAACCGTGCTTAAAAGTGCAAAAACATCGCTTTACCAGACCATTTCAATTTTACAAAAGTAAATATTGCTCTGAAATTGAATAAACGAGTCATTGACCAACACGACCGTCTGGAATTCCTTCGGACGATAAAGTGCATGCAGGATCCCACAATTTGAGAGTGTTTTGTTGAAAAACTTGCAGCTATTGTGGGCAAAGCATTGCGCTCCGTAATGGAATTTGTTTCCCTTTCATGAAACTGCAACAAATAAATGAACTCGCAAGCGTGGTTATTCAGGCTTTACATAATTAGTTGCAGGCAAGCAAAACTAACTCTAAATGTCAAGGTTATCACGACAACCCGAACCACAAATAAAAATTATATGTAGCTCATTAAAAATATCCCTGAAGTCCCCCCAACTCAAAAATTTCAGATTTTTGGTCTTAATATTGCGATATTTTTTAAATCCACCCCGTATTTGCGTTGGAAGCTTTTTATCAATTAAGGGTCTGTTTCCATTTTCCATTGTCGTAAATCTTGACGAAAGGAAAAATAATAACTACGATTTATTTTGGTAAAAATTTATTATTTAACAACTCTTACTAGCATCGAAGTGACAACCTGTTGCTAAAATATTTGTAAAAGGTTATACAGGCAAGAAAGGTGCTTCTGTTTATTAGTTCCGACGATTGGATATCATTTGTCAACCGACGGTGCACTCTCTGTAATGAAAAACTTTATGTGACTTTTGTTTTTCCACCTTCCTTACGTAATACTTAGTTCAGCGTTATGAATATTTAAGAGGAACCTTTATTACTAAGTTACGCTCAAAGTTGAAAAATGTCTTTTATTAAGTAGGATGTCGTATTTGGAATATAAAATAAACACTAAAGTTGGAAAATACGCTTTCCAGCTTAGCTTGCATTTTACATGATGATTTTCCTAGTTTTATATTTATCTTTCAAAACTTTAGTGTAAAATTCGCTCGTCTAGCTTATTTTAACTTAAAATTCTTTCAATTATTAAACAACCTAGTTGTAGACCATAAAAATTCTAATAAAAATTACATGTGAGGTACAGTTAAAATGATAACATTGTCCTTAAAGTATTACATTACACTAAAATCAGATCAGAGGAATCAAATTTCAAGTTTGTAGCTTGGCAAAACATTCAAATAAATTTTATCTGCTAAATTATTTGGCACAATATTGGTACAATATAGTATGAATATTGGCGCAATATTGCAACTAGATTCATTGCAAAAATTTATGCAATTTAGTGGAAAAATTGGCTCAATATTGTTGATATGTATTGCTGTGTAATTTCGAAAATAAATGCAAGCCAACACTTTAGTATAACATTGGTACAATATTGTTACAATATTGGTGCAATATCGTGTGAATATTGGTGCAATATCGTGTGAATATTGGTGCAATATCGTGTGAATATTGTTACTTTGGATTTGTAATTTTTAATATTTAGGCAATAGATACTTTTTCCTGGATTTTTGCTGTTTATATTGAAGTTTTAACTAATATTGCTTTGTAATTTCTCTATCATATCAGATGTTGTAGCGACTCAAAAAATTGACTTGTTTCATTTCTTTGATTCCAACTCTATTGGCCGAATAAATCACTTTCGATGTCAAAATGTATATAGTGACATGGCATACCTACCTGTACATCTGCAAAGCGTTTTCTCGAATTTTTGGAAAAGCTGAGAAACTGTGTTTAATATTCCGATCTGGTTCTTCGATGCGGATAATGTACAACGGGAAACTATATATATTGGTATTGTTCTCACTGGAATATTGATTTTGCCGTATTTTCAAATAATTAAATTTCTTTATATGTCTACGATAACAAGAATCTTGTGCTGACAATCTGAGAAGCTTTTTCTTTAAATTAAACGTAATCCAAGTTTGTTTCTGTTCAGTAATAAATTAAATTGCAA
Source organism: Cantharis lateralis (assembly GCA_963170105.1). Taxonomy (NCBI): domain Eukaryota; kingdom Metazoa; phylum Arthropoda; class Insecta; order Coleoptera; family Cantharidae; genus Cantharis; species Cantharis lateralis. The sequence goes on from OY720627.1 coordinate 4,933,636, forward strand.
AAGTCAACTAAATGAGAAATGTTTTCCTACATATTTAAGAGTGAATGATTGACTCGCGTTGTTATTGTTATAAAATTGTTTTTATAATAAGACTCTCAGCCATATTGCTTCTAAATCTCAAAGTCAAAGATTCTATTGGAAATTACTAATCCACTTCACATTTTATTCTTACTGAAAAACATTCTCATCAAAAAATTGTAGACGAAGATCTTTAATTTATGAAACCGTACTTCTAATATCTCCAGCTTATCCTGCAATTTGTTCGGGATTGCTTGACAAAAACTTGTACAATTAATTATTCCAATTGCAGTAATTCTACATAAACTCCAATTTCATAATTCAATTATGCGAGGTTAACTACGCGAAAAAACTGTCTACACCAGATTACCGTCTACATTAAATAAACATTTGTTTTTAGTAAGTAGTTAAACAAGGCCGAATCTAAGACACCTTTTATGGCTACTTCCTAAAAACTCGTTAGTGAGGCTGCTAACAGCCCATTGGTCAAAAATGAATTAAACATTTTAACCAGTTGCTTTATAAATTATATTTAATGTTTGATCTTAAAAAGTTTTGTGAGAGCAATAAAATATTCTGGGTGAACTGGGAGCCAGAATATTCAAAGCCATTATTGCTTGTGTTGGTTAGAATAGATGATCCATGTGTTGTTTGTGCACAACCACGAGAGAGCGAAGATCAAACGAAGCTGTAATTTTTGTATTATTTGCTATATTTTACAAAATTGTTTGTATTAAATTACCGAATATAAAAAGCCAACAAAGCTCTGTCGCTGTTGTCGTTTTTGTTCTGTTATATTTTTACATAAATTTTCATAAATAAAAATGTTAAGCAAATCTTTGGGTTAAATAAAATACTCGTAATAAAGAGGCACTTTATATTTAAATTGCAATTTGACAATTGCAAATTTAGCAATTTTCGCTATGATATTCATAAATAATTCGACACGAAATTGAATTTCGTCTAATAAATCAATTCGGAATGTTCGTATTCTTCCTGATATTATAAAGTCGCATTTTGAAAAGTTGATACAAGTTTTGTAAGAACATTGTGAGGGTGCAGCATGTCTACATCGAAACTTGAAAACTTTTCTAGTTACAATATCATCGAAGAGGGAAATAAGTTGTTGTAAAATACTTTATGATGCCATAAGATGGGGCTTTAGCTCGATTCTTTATTTTAGGTGAAAGCTGCCGTTAGAGATGAAAATTACCCTGCTGTGTATATAATGGAATTTATGTGCTTGACATAATTTTGCTTCGCTAGTCAATCGCCTTACACATCCAAACTTACTAAATATGTGTGAAATCAACCTATATGCTAATATTGTATTAATTTGCGATAATTTACTGTTCAAATACGTTAATCTATTGTGCGTTCAATTCATGAGCTATCGAATACGTACATACATGATTTATGTACATTCAAATTATTGCAGATTAGGAACTTCAATTTAATTCAGAATATTCTATTCAATCCAATTAGGTAAGATATGGGTAATGAAAGCATATCCAGCAACTAAGACCGAGAGATAATACACACGAAGCGACCATAAATCAAAAATTTGAGCAAAATTTCGCAAGAATCGATCGAGCCAGCGAATCGTAAACATGTGGAAAATGCTAAACATTTCCTCTGGTGTTAGTTTTTCCAATTCTAATTCAAAGAAATGTATACTGTAAGCTTTCATTATAAGGTCACGTTTGCGAGCTATCAATTTCAAGATTTTCTATTAAAACCCAAAATAGACTGCCCGAAGACAAAATAATATAAAAGTAAATTTTCAACGGTGACGGGATTTAAGACAAATAATTAGTTTCCAATTTCGGAACTTGTTAGAAATTTATTCCTTTCCAGTTGTTCTGATTCTATTACAGAATTAATCATAGGGTGGTTTCTCGTTATTTCTACCAGACTGGACGTAATTAATTTGTACTGCTGTTTTCCTTCACAAGCTTAAACCGAATGTTTAATCCTTTAAGATAAAAATAGAAACTTTGGTAGGCGCATATTTAAATTCCAGCTATGAGACGACACAATAGAGCATAAAATATAACTGAAAAACTCCAGTTGAAGACTCAAGCTCCAGATTGCAAAAATATTCCTTAGCCTCTGAGGTAGACGAACAAGCAACTTCTATTAAAAAATAAAAGGAAAAATCTGCAAGAGAGACAAATACAAAGTTGGCTGCTCGGAAATGAATAACATCAAAGTAATACATATTACATTATAATAGCAAACTTGCAGGAGCAGTAATTTGTTATAAAAACCTAACTCCATTTAAATTTAAATTAAGTAAAACGGAGTTATGAACGGACAAAGTAAATGCCCCGAGGAAAATCCATTATGCCTCTCAGATGTGGGTTGTTCAAAGACAAAAAGCAATGTCTTTATCATCAGCTTGTGGATGGAGGATGTGGGATTTCGGCTCACGGAGGTAGTGGACGTTTCCAGAAAAAATTCAGTGCCAATCTGCAAGTTAGGATCTTAGTTCCAAAACCTACGCTGCTTCTGTGCAATTGCGCAATAAAATAAATGATATTATTAAAAAACAGGGATTTTCCTAGATTTACGTAAAATTTTTAATAATTATAACTACCACGTAATCTAATATTGGATGAAAATGTAGTAATAAATTACTACAACCAACATTTGTTCTTTGATGTAACTTTTGAGCGAAATCTTCGCTACGCTTCGGTTTAATAAGGAAGATAAGCTAATATTACATTACTTGCAGATATTTCGTGAGGTTTTCTTCTCTTGGGGTAAAATCTTTTTCTATATTATGCACAAACATATCCTGAGGGCTTCAACCCACTCTCATGCTTTTATACCGCTATTTGTTTTAAAGAATTTTATAGTTAAAAATTGAATTAAATCGAGTTAATATTACATTTTCTGCCTGGGTTATGATTTTCATGAAAATTTGAAAACGAAATTGCAGATTCCTGTGTTCGCTTCACGATATTATAAAAATTTGGTATAATTCCTTCAATTACCCGATACAAATTATGTAATATTTAAAACGGAACGAGCACTTAAATAAGAAAGAAGCTCAAAAAACAATAAAGTTAAATTTAGAATCTTTGAGATTTTTCGAGTACGTCCTCGAAATGCATGCACAATTTTAAATTGAAAAAATTCGATATTGAAAATTCGCCATGCAAAGGAATCGTAATTTTTATTATTATACTACCAGCCAGGACGTTTCGTCCCTCCGTTGTGCAAAAAATCTCCTTGATGTAATTAAGGAAGCACTGCAGTTAACAAACTAAAAAATTTGTACTTGTAAACAAAAACGTATTTTTTCTTATTCTAATTTGGGTGTGACATGAATTTTCCGCTAACAAATAATTTAGAATTGAAGCCTCAAAACTTGAGAGACTCGCAAGTTTTGAATAATTGAAGAGCAGCAATTGTAGAAAATTATTTGAATTTTCCTCGGAAAATAAGATTAACGGAACGTTTCGTGAATGTCAAGTGACAACCATATAAATTAGATTACATTAACAAGAATAACTTGGTTTACATTCATGATTCTAATGAAAATCAATATCCACGCTGTAACTTACACATCGGTAAAATTACATTTAATTTTTTCTAATTACTTAGAAGTCTCCAGAATTTTATCACTGAGTCAAATTTTGCTAAGTGTTTTAAAGTATCAAGTTGGAAAATTGAGTGAAAGTATCACAACGCAAGTAAATTAAATTTCAAAAGGTTTTTGACGGTTACTAATGCAATTTCGTGTGTTTTCATTATTTTGATTACAAAACGCAACTTACAAATATTAAAAGTCGAATTGACTTACAAAAATTGCAATATTTTCAAAAGTCATCTGTGAAAATATAAAAATAGATAAAAATTATTAACGTGACAAATGCGAATTTCCCTCCTGAAACCAAAACGTAACATGAATAGTGTAAAAAAGGCTAATCTCTTCTTTCGGAGTCCCTTGAAAAGGCTATTTCAAGGTAGGCAGAAATATCTGGCTACCTAGAACCGAAGGAGCAGATAGACTGGAAGTTAAAAATTTGATGAAGATACTGCCTTCAGTGGAAAAAGGTTGAGGTTCTGGATAAAAGTAGGTAGATTCGCGAAGCAAGAAATACAGGGAAAACGGGTCGAGAAAAGTCAAGAAAACATTAGAAAAAAAGTTAAACATACGGAAGAGAGAAGAAGGATTTTGAGGAGTTCAGCACAAATAAAAAATATTAGCGCCTTTCCTGCGAAGAAGAGAGGATTATTCCTTACAGAAAAGGTCACAAAGGTCAACGTTTGATAGAGGAACATCCAGATCTATCCTGGAGAAATTCCAAACTCCAAAGCAACACAATCAAACTGCAAAGCTATACAGGATTTTAAAGGCAAAATCCAAATCGGAGAAAAACCAGAGTGACAGAAACACCGGAGGTCCGGCTAATACTGAACAATCTGTTTTCCTAAATTTAAGGACTCCAAGATGCCGACAAAAACATGAATCCTTCTTCCCTGGTAGTTGAAAAAAGAAAGCCATGAAAAGAGAATATTGGTTCTCATTCGGTAGGAAACAGAGCTGCTCGTCGATCAATCATTGTGCCACTTACTTATGCTTGCATCCTCCAGGGGTGGAATATGAAGGGTAGCATAATCATAGCGGATCAAGTCATCACCTATTCTACCGAAATCGAAACCCAAATACAATTTCAGCTAATTATCTAACGAGCTCACCTCTGATTGGTTCATTTTGCGTTACCAACCTAAAAAAATTATAGATTACGGTACAATGGTGAGTCAGTGCGGCCTTTAGGCTGCACAACTAAGCCAATCCAGTATTGAAATAAACAGGAAGCACGAAGAACGGACTCGTATAATGACACGATAAAAAATAAATGGGACTTCCAAGAGACTTGTAAAAAGACCAAAATATAAAACCAGTGGGCAGAAGATTGACATCAACTCCACGGAATTGCAAGAAGTATACGATAACGAACTTGATGATTTGGTGTAAACCACACAAGCCAAACGGATCCAAAGCTCTGATCAAAGTCAAGGCACCTTTATATAAACGCTGTATGGTTTACTGGCCCATTTTTTGAATATGTAGCAGAACAGAGTACTCGAAATTTTCCTATAAAAGAGGCTAATGAAGATCAAGGGTCAAAAGGTCAAAACATCATCACAGCACTATGCGGACGTCATAGCGTAGATTATAAAAGCTATTAATCAGAATACAACAAATTGACAACTACAAATCTTTGTAAATCGGTTGGAATAATAGCGCAATCCAATGACTGTCTAGGACAAAAGGATGCGACCGAAAGGATGCGAGAATTAGGCCGCAGACCCAAAAGAACGCATACCCAAATGGACGCAGATCCTAAAATTTCCAAAAGAATTCTTTGGAAATCTTGAGATTTTTTATTTAAATCTTTAGAATGCCGACATTTGATTAAACTATGGATGACCATACATTTTTCCTTAAATTTCAGAAATAATCAAATTTAAAGTTTCGCTTTCTTACATAAAAGTCAGTGTTTTGCTCATTCTGTTGACGGTACGTGTGCTAGACATGGGGTTGGAGTTCTTTTGGAATTATCTGGAATTTCATAAAAATTACTGGGATTTTTTGGAAATCATTGGAATTCTTTAGATATTACTGGAATTCCTTCCAAAATCTTTGAAATTTTTAGGAAATCACTGCAATTCTTGGAAATCATTAAAATTCTCTGAAAATTACTAGGATTCCATGGAAATCTCTGGAATTTCTTAACATTTACTGAAAATTGTTATCATAAGAATTCTTTGAGAATTACTGGACATCACTGGAATTTATTGTAAATCTCTGGAATGCCTTGAAATGATATTAAATTCCTTAGAAATCATTGGAATTAATGGAAATCATTGAAATTTCTTGAAAAGCAACGGAATTCTTTTAGAAATCTCTGGAATTCCTTGAAAATATCGAATTCTTTGGAAATCACTAGAATTCATAAAAATCATTGGATTTTTTTGAAAATCACCGGAATTCCTGGGAAATTGTTTGAATTCTTAAAAATCTTGAAATCACTGGATTTGTTAGGAAATATTTATATATTAATGTTTAAATATTTAGATTTTAATGTTTAAATATTTAGATTTTAATGTTTAAATATTTAGATTTTAATAATATTAAAAACATTAAATTTCTACATTGAAATCATTAAATTTCTACCTTTAAATCATTAAATTTTCATTTTTAAATCATTACATTTTCATTACTAAATCATTAGATTAAAATTTTTAAATGGTAAAATTTAAATTTTTAAATGGTAAGATTTAAATCTTAGGAAAGATGACATTAAAAGGAAGTGATTAAACTACGGATGAACACAATATTTTTTTTTTAATTTTGGAAATAATCAAATTTAACGTTTCGATCTTTTACATAAAAGTCAGTGTTTTGCTCATTCTGTTGACGGTACGTGTGCTAGACATGGGGTTGGAATTCTTTTGAAATTATCTGGAATTTCATGACAATTAATGAAATTTTTTGGAAATCATTGGAATTCTTGGAAATCATTGAAATTCTATGAAAATTACTAAAATTCTATGTAAATCTCTGGAATTTCTTGAAAATCTTTGTAATTCGCTTGAAAATTTCGGCAATTCTCTTAAAATTCTTGGAAATTACTTGAAATTTACTGAAAGTTATTAGAAATCATAACAATTCTTTGAGAATTATTTGACATCACTGGAATTTATTGGAAATCTCTGGAAAGTCTGGAAATGCTCTGGAATTCTTTAAAAATCACTGGAATTAATGGAAATCATAGGAAATTCTTGAAAAACAACGGAATACTTTAGAAATCTCTGGAATTCCTTGAAAATATCTAATTCTCCTTTCACTATAATCACTAAGAATTCATAAAAATCATTGGACCTTTTTGAAAATCACCGAAATTCTTATTAAATTGTTAGAATTCTTAAAAATCAGGATATTTCTGGATTTTTTTGAAAATATTTATATATTAATCTTTAAATATTTGAAACATTAGATTTTTACTTTTAAATCATTACATTGAATCTTTAAATCATTAGTTTAAATTTTGAAATCATTAGATTTTAATCATTAAATCGTAAGATTTAAATCTTTAGAAAGATAATATTTAAAAAAGTGACTAAAATGTGGACGACCATAAATTTTTCCTGTAATTTTGAAAATAATCAAACTTAAAGTTACGATTTTTCACATGAAAATCACTGATTTTTATGTGTAAAAATAAAGAAAGAATAACATTAATGGAATAAAATTCAGGAATTGTTTAAGATTAATTTAAAATTAATGCTTTATTGCTAAAATTATTATACAATTACTACGTACTGAAAAATGGCGTACTTTAGGTTAGATCCGAGATTTTCCGTGGTTGCTTTTGTCAAAATGGTTCTGAGCGTCCGGAGGGAAGGGTCCGGAGAGCTCACTAAAAGTATTCCTTGAGCGCCACCGAACTCGAAAATTACGGATCTCGAAAAATTATGTAATATAAAATAATTGATTTTACCTTTCTGGGCCTGCGTCTTTTTGGTCCTATGTCCTTTTGAGTCTGCTTTTTTGATCTGCGTCGTTTTGGGTTTGGGTCCAGATCCAAATTTCCTTCTTCACCAAAGTACAATAATAAAAAATAGTTGATGGTGGAAATCAAGAAGGACTGCCAGCTTTGTGTACTCCCCGAAGTACGGAGACGGTTACATGAAAGTTTTAGACTCTTCCGGGATTCGAACCGAGTTCCGCTAGATTCAGCAACTGTTCGGCTAACATACTAAGTTTATGATCGTCATTGAAAGAAACTTGAATAATCAAATTTAAAAAAAATAAATTTTGTTAAATCTGCTTTCCTATTTTAGCAAGGAAATACTACATAATTATTAAGCCAAGCATATCTTTCCTATTCGAAGTTAGTTTTACAACAAAACTTTTCTTTTGAACTCAAGTCGAATCCCATGTTTTATCATTATTTGCATTTAGATGAGCCGAGACAACATTATGTCTGCTCATAAAATCCAATTGGTTGTTTTGTCCACTAAGCATAAAAATTCAAACCAAAATTTCCCGCTACGGAAGTTTATGTGGGGTTTTCCGAATTTTCCACTTGGCCGGTTCGCCCTTGATTTAGAGAAACTTATACAAAATTTAAGGGATTTATATTATCAGGATGCAAGTCGGTCGTTTATGTGTAAACTGTGGGTTCTTAACCTACCCACATCAAGTTCATACGGCATATTTAACCAGACAATATAACCTTTTAGGGGTGATATGTGTTTCCAACTAATTTTATTTCTAAAAAATATCACGCTGATTACATTTTATGGGATTTCTGGTTAATTTAGCAGCAAAACAATTTGGGAAAATCTAAGTAACTTGTTATATTTGGAAACTATCTAATAACCTAACATAAAGTTTGCCGAAACTCCGTTTCACCCTCACCGTTAGAGCGACGTCGAGATTGAACATTGGGATATCCATTGTATGAGCGTTTTCCTTCCTTTTGTTTGATCACGTCCGTGAGTCGCACATTGTGTCATCACTTCCCTAGACTTAATAAGAATTGAGAAGTCTTTCATCGGTAAACTGATACAACTTTTCACCCCTTTTACGTCCTTTTTGATTGGCGTTGTATCGATCAATATTCGACGGTTTTTATGAAATATTGAAAAAGCTACAGTTGTCTTAAATAAATTGAAAGGGGAAATTTTTAATATCTCTTCATTTTTGCGCTTTGGGTGTTATTGAAAACGCGGATTACAAGTAGACTTTTCCAAAAGTATTAAAATATTTTTTAATTAAATATTTTTTGGCTCGAATTTTAATTAAGCGCGAAAAATTTGTTGTTAAATTATTGACAAAAAAAAGATTAAAAAGCAAAAGTGAAAAAGATAACATCGCTAAATAAAAATTGCTTTTTATTAAAAATTGTGCATTCTTATCTCGCGGTTTAAAATTTTTTTATTTTCATTTAGTAGCCCAAGTTTTTATAATTAATGCTAGGGGTAGATAACAATAAATTTCACCAAATTTTCTAAGCACTATCATAAATTATAGTGAGATGTAATTTCAAACCAACACATGCTTGTTACCAACTTAAAAGATAAATTAAGAGCCACAATATTGCCTACTAATTATAACTGAATTAGTAACCAGACGCTGGCTGTTTTCTTATAATATTCGTCTTTTTACCCTTTTGTTTTCTCGTAATTGCTAACCTCTCAAGTTTCTCAATTTCTACTTCCCAGCTGTAATATTCTAAGAAACATCTTGTTGTACTTCATCCGGCCCTTCTGGATTTGGCAATGATTACTTATTAACCAAATATGCAAATTCAATTAAAAACTGCTCCAATTGCATTTAGGCAATTTTTGGTTAGCAGAAAAAGTTTTTTCCAAGGACAAAGATTCGGTTTTTAAGTTGGTATTTCGTAAGTTTGTGAACTCGAGTACATGCGCCAGGTGTAATTAATAAAACGAACATGAATATAAGAAAAGAAATGGTTTTCCTTTCCCGTAGTAACTGTTGTTTCCCAGTAGGTGTCTACGATCATCTGCCAGGGGAAGTCCACAATTTTAGTCGATTTTCAACTTCAGTAAGTTGGTAGCACCAATTCATAAGATTTGTGATTTGCTAAGCTTCTAGGTTTCCTCCGCTAAGCATAGTCACAGTGTACATACTCTCGTCTCCTGGGAGCACACTAAGTACTTCCTAAGTACTAACTAAGTACTACTTAGAGGTTCAAATTCCTCTTCTGCTTGTCTTGCATCCTAGTATTGGCTGAACATCCTAGATCTGGAAGATCGAAGAAAGTTATATGAAAATAAATTCAGATAATTCATAGCGTGAAAAACAAGGGTCGATGGTTCCAGCACGGCCATGATATGTACATTTCTTAAACCAGGCGTGCAAAGCTACCAGTCTGAAATCCGCCAGTGATTAGGTCCAACTGTCTAATAGTAAACAGAAGAAAGCGGCATGCTCAGAAGAGGCTAAGAGGTAAATATTCCAAAAACAGTTGTATACATTAAGTTGGGATTGCCTTGAAAATCTTTGAACTTCTTTTGAAATATTTTTAAATCATAAAAATGTTTAGAAATCTCTAGAATTCCTTGGAATTAACTTAAATTCCTTGGAAGTTATTGAAATTCTTTAAAAATTATTGAAATACGTTGAAAGTTACTGAATTTTTTTGGAAGTGTCTGGAATTCCTTGGAAATCTTCTGAATTCCTTAGACATCACTGGAATTCCCGCAGATCATTGGAATTCCTTTGGAAAGCACTGAAATTTATTGAAAATCACTAGAACTCTTTAGTAATCTCCGAAAGTTCATGAAAATTTCAAAAAAATTTTGAATATCATTGGAATTTTTGCAAATCTTTGAAATTCTTTGGAAATCACTGCATACGGAAGAGCTCTGGAATTTTTTAGAAATTGCTGCATTTTTTAAAAAATCTTTAGATTTAATCTTTAAATCTTTAGAAAGATGGTATTAGAAAGAAGTGATTAAACTGTAGATAAACATAAATTGTTTCCTTTAATTTAAAAATGAATTCATTTTAAAGTTTTGATTTTTTACATGGAAGTTAGTGTTTTCCTCATTCTGTTGTCGGTATGCATGCTCGACATATGGTTGGAATTCCCTTAGCAATCTCTGGATTTCATTAAAAATCATTGGAGTTTTTTGGAAATTTCTCAAAGTCACTAGTACTCTTTGGAAATTTCTAGAATATCTTGAAAATCTGTGGAATTTGTTGGAAATTCCTGTAGTGACTTTAAAATTATGTACTTAAGTAATAAAGTAATAAGTGAATTAAGTGATTTACAAGAAATTCATCATTGGAACACTTTGAAAATCTCTGAAATTTTTTGAAAATCTCTGGAATTTAAGGCAATTATATGAATTCTTAGGAAATCTTGGAAATCACAGAAATTAATAAAAATTATTGGAATTCCTTTGAAATCTCTGATAGTTCTTTGGAAATAACTTCCTCTCTTTGTAAATTGGAGATCACAGAGATCACTGAAATTCTTTTGAAATTTGTAGATTTTGATTTTTAATTTTTTCACATAAAAATCAATGTTTTACTCATTCTGTTGACTGCACGTGTATTGTAGTGAAAGAATCCCGTCGTAGTTTTCTAGTCAAAGAAACAAATTACTCCAAAAAAACTTGTTTACACATGGTTCGAATTTTATTGGAAATGTTTAGAACTTCTCGAATCACTGGAATTTCATGAAAATCAATGGAATTCATCATAAAACTCTGGAAATCTTCGAAAATCTTTAGAATTTATGGAAATCATTGGAATTCTTTAGAAATTATTGGAATTCTTTGAAATCATTGGAATTCTTGAAAATCATTTGAATTCTTGGAAATCATTGGAATTCCTTGAAAATCATTGGAATTCCTTGAAAATCATTGGAATTCTTTGAAAATCATTGGAATTCTTTGGGAATCATTGGGTATCATTGGACTTCCAAGAAAATCATTCGAGTTTCTTGAAAAACTCTGGAATTCTTTAGATATTATCGGAATTCATGGAAATCATTGGAATTCCTTGGAAAGAACTGGAATTCCTTAGAAATCACTAAAATTCTTTAGAAATCACTAAAATTCTTTAGAAATCACTAAAACTCCTTGGAAACTACTGGAATTATTTAGGAGTATAGAGGAATTTTTCGAATTCTTTGGAAATCACTAGAATTTCTTGGATATCACTGGAAATCCATTGAAATCTCTGAAATTCGTTAGAAATCACTGGAATTCTTAGAAATAATTAAAATTCGTTGGAAATTACAGCAATTCTAGAAAATCTTACATTAAATTGTAACTCCTTTAAAATTAATAGAATTTCACGGAAATATTTGGAATTACATAGAAATCTTTGGAAATCAATTGAATTCATCAGAAAACTCTGGAATTCGTGGAGAGTCTTTGGAATTTATGAAAATCATTCTTAAAAAATTATTGGAATTATTTTGAAATTATTGGAATTCATTAGAAACCATTGGAATTCCTTGGAAATCTCTGGAATTCTTTGGAAATCTCTAGAATTTATAAGAAGTAAATTAGAAATTTGGGAATTTATTAGAATTATTTTTGTAAATCACTGGAATTTCTTGGAAATCACTGGAGATCCATAGAAATCTCTGAAATTCGTTGGAAATCCCAGGAATTCTTAGAAATAATTGGAATTTGTTGGAAATCACTAAAATTCTAGTAAATCTTACGTTAAGATTGTAACTCCTTTAAAATTACTAGAATTTCATGGAAATCATTGGAATTTCATGGAAATCATTGGAAGTTCATGGAGATTACTAGAATTCTTTGGAAATCTCTGGAATTAATTTGAAATTATGACAATTCTTTGGAAATTTCTAGAACTAGTAATTTTTGGAAATCTTTGGAAGTTTTGGAAATCATTCGAATTCGTTGAAAATATCTGGAATTCCTTAGAAATCACTGAAATTATTGGAACTTCTTCTAAGAAATCTCCGGAATTTTTTGAAAATCTTTAAAATTTCTTTAGAAATCAATGATATGTTGGACATTACTTTGTAGTGCGTATCCATGGCACCTAAGCATCGGCTGGTCAGGCTCATTCTCAGCCTTGTTTTCCCTATAAGTTGTTCTGTCCCGTCACCGTTGCACCTTAAGGCCTGATGGACTGGAGAGTAAGATAGGCATTGGCCACGATATATTTTTTGTGGATGCTTCGTTGCAGATCCTCTCTATCAATCAGAGCGTCGATTCAAACATTCAAACGTTCAACAAAGTCTAATGCTGGTAAGCAAATTCTGATGTTGAACCAAGTATGCTTTTCTTCTGCTGTTTGATGCCAGATGACTTTAGCGTGGAATTTGAATACGATGTTGCTTATTGCAATCAAGCTACAGCATCAAAGAAGGACTAATCGCAAAAATTGCGCAATTCGCAGACTTAGGATCTGCTAACTGCATTTTTGTACTTTAGAATATTAAATAATTATTATTATTGTTGGATGTAAGTAATATTTCTATACAGACAATACCCTCAGACCCCCCGGTTTCAGAGAACAAATATTAAAGTGAATGTATTATGATTGATTTTGTTAAATTAAATCCTAGTGGTAGTATCCACAAATTTTGATTTCAGTTTTCTCACTGATATTGAGATCGAATTGCTGTGCAAGTCGAGCTTTTAAAACTTTGCACCAGAAGCAAAACAAATATTTTCTGGTTTCTCCAGTTAGTAAACAACAGCACTCATTATCGTATACTTTCGAAGATTGGTCGTCAATGAAAAGTTCTATTTTTAGTTCCAAAGTTATCTTTCTTGGTTGTTAATTTTAGAACAACTTTAGGAAAGTCAGGATTAATTTGAAATCTTTACAGAATTGAAGGGAATAAAGGGATTTTGACAATCCATCATGTGCAGTTAAAAATTTAATTGCAAGTTAAGATGAAGTAATACGTGGGTTTTCCAAACGATATAGGCGAACAGATGGGAACGATTTCAACTTTACACGCAATTTTTGGGGATACCAATCCAAACAGAACAGTAATCAGCTGTCAAACAGGATAAGCGGCCGTCTAAATCGGGGATTGAATACCAAGTACCCAGTATGATAAGTGTAGTTCTAAACAACTAAGGGAATATGGCAGCTCAAGTTGTCAATTTCTGGAAGAACATAACTCTCGTAGGAGCATTGTTTCTGCGTTTTGTTACGAACAGTGCGATAAGATGGACTATCGATTGGCAGTTTTGAGTGGATTGAAGTGTCGGACAAACGGAAGAAATGAAAAAGTACGGATTCCTATTATTGCACGCGAGACTTGGCAGTGGAGGCGTTTAGACTCTCAATTACCTTAAAATGTCTTTCTTAATTTAATTCAATTCTATTATTACAATTTAATTATATAAACTTAGATTTGAATGGGAAGCCCTAACGCGTGATTGAATTTGCAGTTTTGTTTTCATTCAAAAATTTGAATATCTTGTAAGACTTCACCCTTGAGCCTACTTACTGTAATACGAAAATAATTAGATTTCGCGTTGGAGAACTTAAGTGCAGGGGTTGAATGTACGCATTTTTTTCCGATCCTTCCAGTCTTCCCAGGATAATAATGAGAATTTCTTGATGATTAAGCGCTTGTCACTTGTTATCTGCATTTAATTATTTAGAGCCCCACCAATTTAAGTTTACAGTTTTGTTTGCCGCTCTAATTAGTTTGATTTAACATTTTGTGTTGTTACACAAAGCTGTAATTTATCGGTTAGTGCTGAGCAATTTAAAAATTTTTGAGGTTGTTAAAAATAAGCGCTATGGTTTAATTACTTGTCATCAGCTCAGGAAGGAATTTATAAGTTCGAAGTAATAAAGTCTGGATGCTGTAGGCGTCACGATGATAATCAACAATCACAAAGTTTTCTAATTATCTAAGGGAAGTAATTTGGTGACGGTTACTACACGATTATGGACTAATCGAATCAGATTCTGTTAATACCAATATCCAAAAGTTTGATTTATTTCCCAACTTGAAGTTCCTTATCGTAAAGCAATTTTCATATTTTGTATAGCATTAAATAGTTGACGTGTGATTGCTTGCGAAACAGTGGGGTTGATAAATTTAGTGAGCCCCTGTGGCCTAATCAGGTTGTTCGTATCGCTCGTCCGAACCGGAATCGTTAAAACAACCCCTGCTGCGGCAATAACGGAACTAACTGTATCCGAAAATTTTGACATAACCAACATGTTATAGTTAGTTGAAATTCCCTCGGAACGAGTTTGACTTTTTCCAAACTCTATTTGTTGTTTTTGCACAAAAAAGTCAAATTTAATCGCCTAATAATTATTTCCACGGGAGACAAGTAACAATTTTAACGCAATAAGCGCCTCGACAGGACGGTAATTAGAATTAATAGATAAAACAAAAGTTGCCTTTCACTGCTTTTCAGCAGATAACGCTTTTTTGCAGTTTTCAGCAAAAACAAATTAGATATTATTAATTAACATTATTATGCCTTTCTGTCATTCAATTAACCGCCTTAATTACAAAATTTCTAATCAAATTTTAATCATTGCAAATTTATTAAAAATTAGATTTTGAGTTTAACGATTCGTAAGCCGTTTGTTTTATGAGACAAATGAAACAAGGGCGAATATCTCCATAACATATTTAACTCTAAATAGTTATTGTACACAAATGATTGTCCGATGTCCTCGTTTTCAAGTTAATAGGATGTATCTAATGTTATTGCTATCTTCTTTAAAGGAAAGGTTCACATTATACCGAAATAGAACCAGATTAAAATTTTTAATAAATGAAACTGAGGACTACCATTAAAGTTTCTTATAATTTTCCAAATAATCGAAATAATTGAAATATTACGGTTTTTCACTCATTCTGTTGACTGTACGTGTACTCGACGTAAATAGTTGCAACATTATTTGTTTTAATGGGCGGACCCGGCCGTAGTTGTCTACTAAGAGTGGAACAGTTAACATCATATTATCATGTATTTCTTTTTAATTAAATTTCTTAAATTATAAAAAATATCCCATATTTTTAGTTTCGTAATTTTCGAGTTGGACCTGCTTTAGGGATGTTTCTAATGAGTGGAGCGATTCAAAGATTCACTGAGTAAATAGATCTGTCGTTTTCGAATGCAATATATACCAAAAATACTCGTTTCATAATTTTCAATCTTAAAAAAAGACGAATTAATGATATCAAAATGTTAACCCTGTGATTGGAGAAAAAGTAAAGTTTTTAAACTTTCCTAAATGTTTTCTATATTATTCAGGTATAGCATTTTTCCCTTGAAAATATAAAAAAAGTCTTCGGAAGAAATGCAACTGTAAAGTAAAAAATCCCGCCGATGCTTTTCAGCCTCTTCCAGCCGGAAGTTCTGGTTACGCCGCTGAATAAATTATAATTGTTAGATTGCCCAGGTTGTGCGGCCTAAACGCCGCACTAACTCATCACTCACGTGACCTCTCAATTTTTGTTAGGTTAGCAACTAAAAATAAATCAATCGGAGAAGCGTTAGATAATGGAAAGACACACAGGAAGACATTCTCATAATATAAATTCATAAATTTTACGTTCGTCCAGTACAAAATTAAAGCAAAATAGCCCAGAGGTAGATATCCCAAAAAAGTTATGTACACGTGGTTGGAATTCTCTTAGAAATCTTTGGAAATTATTTGGAATTCATTAAATTCTTTTGAAATCTCAGGAATTCTATAGAAATCATTGAAATTCCTTGGAATCACTGGAATTCTTAGAATATCTTTGGAATTTATAAAAATCTTTTGATTTATAATTTTTTGGAAATGCTTCGAATTCCTTGAAAATCAGATAAAATCTTGGAAAATCATTACAATTCTTAGGAATTTCCTGAAAATCCTAATTTCTAAAGAAAATTCTTTGTTATTAAATCATCAAAATCTTTGGAATCTTCGGTTTGAATTTATTTGAAATTCCTTGGAAATTCCTAGAATTCTTTGGAATATTTTTGAAATCTTTGGAATTGTTTGGAAATCACTGGAATTTTTTAGAAATCATTGGATCTCGTTGGAAATTACTGCAACACCATGAAATTAGTGGAATTATTTAGAATTCCTTGGAAATTTCTAGAATTTCTTGAAAATTATTGAAATTCCTTGAAAATCACTGTAATTTTTTAAAAATCATTGGATCTGTCGGAAATTACTGAAACACCATAAAATTATTGAAATTCTTTAGAATTTCTAAAATTTCTTGAAAATCATTGAAATTCACACAAATTCTAGGAAAATCGTTGGATTCCCATGAAATCACAAATTTTTTTTCGAATTTTTTGTTTTAATTAACAAAAATCGTTGGATATCTTTGGACATCTGTGGAATTCTTTAAAATTCACCGAAATTATTTGGAATTCGTTGGAAATCACTGGAATTTTTTGAAATATTATTGTAATCTCTGGAAAATTAAGACAAAATAACCAAGGGGTAAATAATCAAAAAAAAATGTGTACACATGATGGAATTCGCTTAGAAAAATTTGGAGTTTCTTGAAAACAATTGAAATTCTTTAAAAATAACTGGAATTCATGCAAATCTTTGGAAATATCAGGAATTCTTTAGAAATCATGAGAATTCCTTAAAAATCACTTGAATTATTTAGAATTCTTTGAGAATTCATAGAATTCCTTAATAATCATTAAATTCTATGAAAATATCCTGATTTATAAATTTCTGGAAATGCTTGGAATTCTTTAAAAATCACTCAAATTGTTGGAAAATCGTTTTGATGCTTTGGTATTCTCTGGAAAATTCTAATTTTTTTTTGACATTCGTGGTAATTAAATCACCAAAAGCTTTGTAATTCGTTAGACGAATATCACGAAAATTCTTTGGAATTCTTTAGAAATCTCTGGAATTATTAGAAAGTTATTGGAATTTATGAAAATCCTTGTAAATCTCTAGAATTCTTTGTAATTCCTTGGAAATCACTGAAATTCTTTGAAATTTTTTATAATTTTTGGGAAATGATTGGATTTTTTGGAAATCAATAGAATTCTTTGAAAATAATATTAGAATGTATGAAAATCTCTTGCTACAATTTTTTTTGGAAATGCTGGAGAATCACTTAAATTCTTGGAAAATTGTTGAAATTCTTTGAAATTCTTTAGAAATTATGGTAATTATTTTGAAAACACTGGAAATTTAAAAAAAAAATTTGAAAATGCTTATAATTTCTTGGAAACGATTAGAAATAATGGAAATCTTTTGATTTGGAACTTTTTGGTAATGCTTGAAATTCCTGGTAAATCACTGAAATTCTTGGAAAATCGTAGGCATTCTTTGGAATTCCCTGGAAATTACAATGCTTTTTTTGAAATTCTTTGCTATTAAATCACCAAAAACTTTGGAATTCTTTGGACATCTGTAGAATTCTTTAGAAATTAATGAAATTCTTTGGAATTTCCTAAAGAGCAGTTCTTTTTTTGGTTTCTTGAATATTTTTAAAATCACTAAAATTATTAGAAAATCATTAGAATTCAAGAAAATCCTTGCAAATCACTGGAATTCTTTAGAAATCATTGCAATTACTTGGAAATCACTATAGAATTCTTTTATTTTTATAATTCTGTGGAAATGATTGGAATGAATTGAAAATCAATGGAATTCTTTGAAAAGCATTGGAATTTATGGAAATATCTCGATTTGGAATTTTTTGGAAATTCTTAGAGTTCCTTGGAAATCACTTAAATTCTTTGAAAATCCTTGGAATTCCATATGGAAATCTTTAATTTATTTAAAAAAATTTTTATTAATAAGTCACCAAAATTTTTGGAATTCCTTGGAAATCTCGGGAATTCTTGGAAAATTGTTGGAATTCTTCGGAATTCCTAGCAAATCTTAGAAATTATTAAAAATTCATTGAAATACATAAAAATCTTTGTAAATCTCTGTAATTCTTTAGAAATCATTGTAACTCTCGGGAATCACTGGATTTCTTAGAAAATCTTTGGGATTTATAGCAATCTCTTGATTTAGAATATTTTGAAAATGCTTCGAATTCCTTGGAAATCAGTTAAATTCTTGGAAAATATTTAAAATTTTTAGGAATTCTATGCAAACCTTAAATTTGTTTTGTAATTCTTTGTTTCTCAAAGCAAAATCTTTGGAATTCTTTGGATATCTATGGAATTTTTTAGAAATCACTGAAATAATTTTGGAATTCTTTATAAATTCCAGGGATTCTCTGGAATATTTTTGAAATCTTTGGAATTGTTTAAAAATCACTAGAATTCTTTGGAAATTACTGAAATTCTTGGGAAATCCTTGAAATTCTTGTTAATCTTTAAAATCCCTTAAAAATCTTTGGAATACCGAATCTTGTGTATACAAATTTATCTGAATATTAACTCTCTGAAAAGAACTGCAATCCTTTTTTAAAGATCTGATAAAATGCAAAGAATAAGAATGGCTTTCTTCCATAACAAGTGCCCACTAAACCCTAAACATACTTTAACATGAAGAACATCAAGCAGAAAAGTTAGAGATATACTGTAAGACACGACAATAAAGACCAAATTAAGAGTTGGTGGGAAATTTAAAATTCTTGCAAGAAAATAATTTCCAGAACAGGAGTTTTGGTTTCATTTTAAAGAAATATAAATGACCTCTTGACCGTTACTTTTACTACGATTTAAACTTGTATTAACGCAAGATCAACAAAGCGTCAGAACCAGACGGAATCAAGGAAAATTTTCCAAATAAGATTAACGGATTATGTTCTGCCTGCCTAGAACTGGAGGTAAACTGAAAAAGTACAGGTCTATTACTCGGCATTAAATTCTAAACAATAAGCTTCTTAAAGAATACTCTTCAATCCGCAAAAAAGAAAGCATTTTAGTCACAGCTAAGATGTTTAATAATAATTTGTATTGTAACAAAATTGGAACTTGGAAAGCTAGAAATACCATTCCTGAAACCCTTACACCACTAATATGTATGCTCATTCGTTCATGACAGCGTGAAAATTATTTTAATTATTTTGAATTACAGCAAGAAAGAACCAAGCTGAAATATTTTTACTATTTTGTTTTAAATTATTTGTTATCATATTTATATTATATGAAATAAAATAAATAAACTATGAAGCTAAAGTTTTTATGAAAAAATCCTTACGAGTTTTATGTGCAGTAAAAATTTGTGTCGTGTAAAATTTAACTACATCTATGCAAATATTTGCATTCACATGCATAATAAGAAATAAATCTCTATTTTAAAATATCCCTAGATGATATTTTCACACCCTAGATAGTCAGAGGGAGATAACTAATATAAATATTTATGCAACGTTATTTGAAAGAGCTTGATGGGAGAATAAATTTAAAGAAACGTATTTCTAAGTTTCAAATTTAAAGTTCAATCATCCATAAAATTTGTATTCCCACTTGCTTATCGCCGGATCTATACTTTATTACAATTTAAGGGAGTACTCCGGTATAATATTATCTTCTCCTAAATTATGGCATTTGGAACAAAAAACCTAATTGAAACTGCTAAATATTATGTTTTCGAAAAGGTCTTTAATACCATCAAAGGAAAACAAAATATTATACGTCTTCATAAGTTTCCTTGTTATCTAAAATGTTTGGTCATTTATAATTCAGTGCGTCGCCGACGTCTTGCCTTTCTATGTTAGGCAATAGCTCCGCATTAAAGATTAAAGAGAACATCTCAACGTTGGTATTTTTACAAAAGCCGTCAAAAAGTAAAGCCTTCGATGTAAGTGGTTGTGGAAACCGCGTTTTCGATGGAGGATTAATAAAAAATTTAGATATTTCAAAATGCACCTCTTAGTATTAACAAACTATGCAGTCTTTCCGGAGTGGAGGTGGCCGAACAAGTCTGAAATAAAATGAAAACTCTGCTTTAGTTACAATGGAAAATCCTGAAAATTTAATAAACCATTAGGTAGAAATACGGTTATCGAAAAAATACCAGTTAGGATTACGTTTTTTAATTACGTTGTATTTTCTGCACACTACCTCCGTTTTTACTTTGCCAAATTAAATACAGGACAAATCAAAGTTTATCAACTTTGTTATCTGGCATAAGTTATTAGGAAGTTTTACATTTAAAGAAGCAATTACTTCTAAATCCGACTGTAAAAACCACCCTGCAAGTAATAAAAGAAAATAAGGATAATATAAAATACTTGAAGGAAGATCAAGCTGTTGTATTATCACTTATAAAGTAGAACTTACATCAGAGTGAAAAATCATTAGATTGTAGGAAAACAAATATTTATGGCTTCAATTGTACAAATATGTTGGTTAAATAACTGTAATCAATATTGGACACAATTTGTTTCCCATTCTTGCAGGAATCACGCTGAACTGCCTGGAAAGAAGTATGTATGTATATAAAACCCATTTGTTTTAAAAGAAATCGTGTTGAAATTCTTCGTTTTGAAGTTTAAAATTTAATATATTGTATTTCATTTTAAGATTTGAAATTCCATTTCAAAAGTTGACATTTACATTGAAATTAAATTATTTAAGACTCAGATTTCAGTTTATATAGTTAACTTTGTACCTACGTTCGATGTTACGTGTAATTTTGAATTTCTGTGGGTTTAATATTCAATTTAACATCAAAATCAAAGTTTTGCGATTTGATAGATTGAAAGATCTCATTTTAAAGTTCAGTCAGGTTAAAATGTTAACGTAATAATATAATAACCTATACGCATAAAATTTGTAGAAAGCGTTTCTAAGGATTCTTGGTTTCCAAGACAAAAAAAGGAATGAAAAATATGAAATGATGTAATTTCATTTTTAGTCATCCGGTAAAATTAATTCTACGACATTCAATTTTTTTAATGTGTAGCTGAATTGTATTTGATTTTTTAGAGTACATTTTGTAATTTAGAACGATTTGGAAATTTTCTTATGAACTGCACTTAACAAAACATAAGAGATTAATTCCGTCGGATTTCATAGATTTAAAAACCTGGATTAAGAAAACACGTCAGAGGCGGCCCCAAGTTTGCTGAAATGGGAGGGCGACGTTAATTCGACGACATTTTGACGTTGAATTGACGACATTTTGACGTTGAATTAACGTTTCTGCAATATGCTTATTGGAAATTGCTGGGATTCGCTAGTTAGCATTACTTCCGTGTAATTTGCTCCCTATGTTAGTGCGGGTAACAGATGATTTCTGTGATTCCTGCATTTTTTTGGTTTCTGCCTTTTCGGAACTTTACTCTTCAGCCTATTGGTGGTTCCTCTTGCGATTCAGTCTGATTGTTGGATTTGCGCCTGGCGTTGATAGATTTCCAGAGCCTCCACCGCATTCCAGTTATCCTGGCAGTTCTAGTTGTCCGGTGTTAGCTTGCAAACCAGCTGGACTTCCAGTAGTTTTCGCTGCATGCTCCAGTGGTGGTGGAGGTGGATGTCATCCTATAGACTTTCGCCAATCTAAGAGGCATCTTCCTCTGCACACAGTAAAACCTTTCCATATATGTAGCTGGTGTACTTGGCAAGGTTGTCCGTCCATATTGAGGCTCCATACAAAAGGATGAGCTCCGCCACGGAAGCCAGAGCCCGCCTCTTGGGCTTGCACGGTCCAGCAATATATGGGAGGAGCCTGGAGATCGCTATCCCCGCTTTAAGAGATCTTGCGGTCGAGAGGCGGATATGCTCCCCGAAAGACAGACCGTGGTCGATTTGAATGCAGAAGATTTTGACCGATTTGTTGGAGCGCATCTTTTGGTTTTCCACTTGGATGTTGATTGGCGAATGTTGTCCCCTTCTGCAGACCAGGACCGCCTCTGTCTTCTTGGGCACAATTGATTGCCCTCTGGTGGTTAGCCACGCACAGACATTTTGCTACTGCTATGTTGAATCTCTCCATCAGTTTTCTTTTAATTTTCGCCGTCGTGACCACCTATGACCTCCACTTCAGCTCTTCTCCTCTTTCCACTCGTGTGGGTATTTGCCGCTTGAAACGGAGCTAAAGGTGCTCAACAGCCTCTTGATATCGTCGGGACCAGACGTCTTATTCAGCTTGATGGTATTCACTGCTTTGGCCTCCGCGTCGGTGAACATCGGGATTGTCATGATGTCAGGTATCTCTGGTGCAGGGATACGACGGGAAGAAAACTCCCAGGATGGGTACAAGTCTATCCTCTTCGACTCCGGGGACAGCCCTATGTCAAAATCGTTTGGTGACAATTTCGTATCCTTTCCCCCAGATGTCTCTATCCAGGTCCAGGAGAAGGTCTCTTCACATTTTACGCTGGCTACGGTGTATTTCGGTTTGCCAGCCTCCTTCTCGTCTTTCTCGAAACTGCTCCACCGCTCATGATGTCTGCCGGCAGCCCTGTAATGGGCTCTTCTGGATACAGTGCAGTTCTTCCTGAGGTTAGCTATGTTTTGTGTCCACCAGTAGATAGGTGGTCGTTTGGTATACAGTAGCTTGACGCACATTTCAGGACTGCTCTCATTGCAGTACCTAAAAAAAATATCGCCTCCCTCCCAAGAGCATATT
This sequence comes from Cantharis lateralis, assembly GCA_963170105.1. Lineage (NCBI taxonomy): Eukaryota > Metazoa > Arthropoda > Insecta > Coleoptera > Cantharidae > Cantharis > Cantharis lateralis. Next base: position 4,956,698 of record OY720627.1, read on the forward strand.
TTCACATTTTTTTCGAAAGAGTGAAAGATTTTAATATAGTAAAATCAATCACAGGATCTGCTTCCAAATAGTTCATTTTTGACACTGGGAGGTCTGGGAGGTATGAAATACTCCCAGTACACCAGTAATAGTGTTTAAATAAGAGTTTAAATCAAAAATTATTCATTGAAGTTTAAACTTTCTTTTCAAATCTTCTACGAATCACCTATGCTATCTTGATTGTTTACAATCGTAAAAAATATAATAAGGTAACTTAGGCCGACCGACAGTGGAGAACTGCTGCTATTGTTGTGAAAATGTCATTTGTCAATAACTGTCAAACTGACCTCAGTGGTGACCAAAGTGAGCATCAGAAAATTCTAGCAGAAAACATTCAAAGAAAGAAAGAAAACAATAGATGAAAAAAAAATGTCTTTGAAATTTGAGAAAATTTCAAAACTGTAGGTAAATTTTGTACCTGTTCAGTATAAAAATAGGTCAAGTTTCAAATGTACTGAAAAAACTGGTTCATTATTTTGATAAAAAATCATTTTTGCGTCAACAAACAAATTCATCATATCAATGAACAAATTCATAAATACAATGATTTTTTTTTCATGAATATGATGAATTTTATTCATTGGCAAAAAATTATTAATTATTGTTCATCAACTATTATTGGGTTTAGTTAAGGAAGGACTTAGTTAGGTTAGATTACATTGATTGGGTTAGGTTAGGTTTGGTTTCATTTGTTTCTAAAGAAATTCATTTTGTTCCTCATAGAATTCATAACGAAGAAGTTGTTTGTTTTTATACCATGTAGCACAAATAACAAAAACATGCCTTTTCCAAATGAGAGGAACTACAAGTTCTTAAATTAAATCTTATTTTAAAGTAAAGAACTTTTAAGATCTGAAATATTTACTTTGACAATTGGAACTTCAAGTTATTGAAATTCTATGCCGTTTTTAAAAATCAATTGTAATTAAAATTGTAAAACAAATAATATATGAATTTTTGCTTCCTGTGTAGGTAACTTTTTACTTTATCTTGCCGGATCGGCAACAGGCCCGATACTGCGTCATATTGCGTTTCTCTTCAGAAAGATCCTTCGCAGACAATTAGTTAGTATGTATATTGTAATATCACAGGATATACATCCAAATCTATTATTTTTCAAACCGGGGGGTCTGGGGGGTATGGAATACCCTCCAGGAAACCAGTAATAGTGTTGGAAAAGAAACTCGAACGGCCAGTATTTCAGTCTTAGTTAAAACTAAATAATTTAGCAAATGGCAGAAAAACATTCAAACATGGAAAAGCAATCATCAGAAGGAATAATATTATATTTGAAATACATAGTCCTTAAAGAGCAGTAATCAGTAGAAGCCTTTGAAATTTTGTTTTCTATGGAACAAAAATAGGTTAGATTAAAAGAAGCTTTAGTTAGGTTAGATTATATTGCTGGGTTATGTTAGGTTAGGTTAGCTTAACGAGGTAACGATTAAGTTTTCGTAAATTTCACGCTTAACTTGAAAAATAACATGTGAGAGTAGTGCAAAACAAAAGTACTACTTTACATCAATGAAAGATATTAAAATATCAAATCGTAGTTAAAGTGCATTTTTTTGACCAAATAGATTTTACTTATTGAGCCAATCCTTTGCCGTCCGAGACAGGCTTCCCGAACAATTACAATCTAAGCTGCTAAATGTTAAGAATAAAAAAATAAATATATAAATACAAACTTTTCGAAATTGTAAGAAATATTAATGTATGAATGTTATGTAAATCCCTTCGTTCTTTGGGGGATTTACAGAAAAGCAACAGGAAACCATTATTTATTTCGTACAGAAAATCAATCGCATTAAAGATGTCCCGTTCGATTTCTCAAATTTCTTTATTTCATGGTGAGTTTAATAAATTATTAAAAAATAATTGAGAAATATTGAAGCAATTCTGCAATAGGGCTAGCGTTAACCCTATGTTTTCAAGCTATTTCGATGCATATAAAAAACAACAAAGCTCTCCCTTCAGTCAGTCAGTGGTCTAAAATAATCAAATTGTATTAAATTTGAATGAAAACAGCACTTTCCTTTATCTTTTATTTGCAGACTCCATCACAACGGCTATTGGAATCTGTTTTACTTAGTTGAACGTCCATTTCTAGTGCATTTCTGTTAACTTCATTTTCTCTTACAGTTCATTCCCCTCGAGATGTCGGCGAACAAAATTTGATCGAAATAAAGACGAAAAAGAGAGATATATAAAATTTCTCAACTTCGCCCCTTCATTAGTTACGTATAAATCCGGAGAGTCCGAGTTATACTACCTTCACAAAATTACCACCAGTTCCTTCATGAGAATTTTCATCCACCACCATAAATGTTTTATTAAATGGAACTCTCTGAAAAATGTCGCTCGGTACGGTTTTACTGTTTTTATGCAATAAACGTCAGCATTAAAAAGAAAACGTTACATTAAGACGGAAAATTTATAATACCATCGGAAAATAATTTTTATTTTCTGACAGCTTCAACAAATGATGCGTCTTAACTTTCGATTTGTCATATCATTGCTTTGATCCTTTAATCTATCGTGTCGTTTTGTTATCCAACTTTCTTTACTATCTTCATTGACCAGGCGACGTTTATAACCAAATTTATTGCAGAAGCAAACAAAAAAGTGTCATAAAACCAGAAAAACGAGCCTTTTTTAACTAATCTTAAGAATAAGCCAAGTGAGCGACAAAAAATATGTTCTGACTTTTCAGCACAACCGTGCAATTTATTAAAGAAAGTTGAGATGGAAATGAAAACCGTAAAAAATGCAATGGTCCAATAGCTGCATAATGTCATTCCATCAGTCATTCTTTTCACGTTTTCCACGCTGAATTTTTATGCACCCTCCTCGTCGAACAGTTTTACGCAAGGAGGATTTGTCTGTCTAACTCGAGCACGTGTCGTGGTGTCATCAACCCTGCCGACCCTTCAAATTAAATGTAACTAAATTAGTTGAAATAAGTTACAATAACCCACATTATGTCATCGAAGTAATGCGGATTACGCCAATTTAAACTAAAACATAATCAGCCAATGATGCATTGTGTATTCCTAAACACAGATGCTGGAGATGGTTAACTTAGTTTCAAAACTTTCTAGGCAATTTTGATAATTTACTTGAGAAACCAAGATAAATTAAAAATTCAATTAATCATTTTTAAGACACCCTGTACTGCCTTCAAGAGGGAAATACAAAAGAAAATCGAATAGACCAGAAATTACTGTAATTAAATTAAATTTGCACGAGGGAACAAAAACTTTAAAAATTATGGGTTACTGTCGATCATTTCTGCTTTTTTCCTTCACAAGTACGACGTTCAAGTTTGCTTAACTAAATTATTCTATTGTCGGTACGTGTACGCTACGTGGGTCTTAGCAATCCAAATTTAGGTGGGGAGAGCTCTAAGTTTTCCCTGCCCCTTGCATTGGCATATCTCGGATCCCAGCATTCAAATTTCGTCATTTTCGAGTTGCGTTGTACCCCAGGTAAGTTTTTAATGATACAGTGACAGTCACAGCCACCCCCATATCGGATTCGGTTCAAATACATTAAGAATTTATTTTTGATAATTTTTATTCCGCAAATTATATTTTGTATTACCTAATAATACCCAGTGCAAAATACAAAATGCATAAAGCATCGACCGGTACCGAACTCTTTTAATTGTTCAAAGTTAAGGTTTCATTTTAATTTAAAAGTAAACAATTCTGAAACTTTAAAAATAAAATTGTTCGAGTTAACATGAATTTTCCAACCAAAAATAAAATTTTCTCCAAGTTTTATTTAAACACAAAACCGATTTAAATGCAAACATTTATATAACTTTCTTTGACAGTTGATTTAGAAAGTTTGAAAATTAAATTACGCAATTTTATTGTGCTAGGTACGAAGTTTTTTTGGCTTAGCTCGAATTGTATCGAATAGTAATTATTTTTGGAATAAAGTTTTTGTCAAATTTTGGTATTTTATAAACACATCAATAATCTTCGTTGCAAGCTGACGCGGAACCATTTTCAAGATGTAGCTTTCGTCAAAGAGGATACCGACGCCAAATGATGAACGTGTCTTGAATATTTGTGTGTGAAAAGAGAAATATAGACGAAAAGGGAGCTAACACTGGTTGCCCAAGGGAGAAGTCTCGTCAAAGACCAGCCATCCTTTGCGGTCGTAAGTTTGAAGTACTCAACTTCATGAATATTGTTTAGTATGACCGCATATTTAGCGAAGCTTAGTGTTAAAACCGTCCAATATTTTAAAAACTTACAAATCCGCAATGCAAAGGATCAGCTTAATTTTTTTAAGTCATTTTTTTAATTTGTGAAATCCGACTGTAGAAGATTGTGAAATTGTTTCTCTGGATTCGTATATTCCATCCAAACAGGATCACTATGACATTTGCACGACATGATTGCAGCTGTTCTGCTATTGATTTTCTTAACCTAATGCGTATTTGAGTGCGAAATATTAGCAATGCTGTACAATTAATTATTGATATACTGATAATAAACATTAAACTCAACGAAACAATTAGAGTAATCAACATTTCCAATTAACAATTACACCAACAAGAATTTAATACTTCCTTGTATTGTTAAATATATAATTTAATACTAAACCAGTTAATTACCCACTTCGCTCCCTTGATATACAATATACTATTATTTGATAATAAAATAAAAATGACCATCAGCATTAAACTGACAAATTGAATATTATGAATATTTTGCATCGGTAAGCTTCCTAAATTAAACTTATTTTCTAAGTTGGACAAAAACAATTGAAAGCTCAACATACTCTGCACTACATAAGGAAAACCCTTTGATGTTAAGCGACGGCTTGCCTTCGCATTCAGCTTCGGAATGTGTTGTTTTACTCATATGTTTGTCTGATAACCAACTGTAGAAAAATAACAAAGGGCAAGTAATTTGATGAACCGCTCATAGAAGGGAATAAGTAATGCAGTTCAAAGTGCGGATAAAAATTAACAAATGCTCATACTCAGCATAATTAAAATAAATACAAAGGCTTTTTTAAGCTATTCCAGTAGTTTTGTACTGTAAACATTTTTCAAACTTTCATACAACTTTTGACAAGCCTCTGGCTGGCTCATAAAGATATATCAATATTGCGCTTGTTTTCATTTCAATTTCCTCCAAAGACATAGAATCATCAGAACGCCACTATTAGCCTCTTTACCTATGAAAGACTCCCTAGCAACCAGGAAGAGTTTCCTCAAGAATCTGCATATCGCGCCATCTGGTGGTGAATATTACAAGCAGTAGGTCCTGATATTGTTTCATAAAAGCTCAGTTCTTGTAAAAGATGGTTTTTAGATATCCTGACAGTACACTGATCTTTTCCACAAGAAAGTTAATCCTATCCTGCCTTGTCTGACTTTTTCTATGGAAGAAAGCTGTTCTCCCAGTTAGTTGTCTTCGGGCACCTACATACAACACCAACTGATTTTAACGCAATCCCCCCCCCCCCCCGCCCATTTCCTATAACTCAAATTTTCACTCTAATCCGTAGAAAGCAGTCTTAAAGAATATAAAAACTCTAAAGAAACAGTTTCAGTCGCACTCGCTTACCAGTGCTTTTGACTTCATCCACACGTCTTCCATAACTTTCTCCTTCCTAAAATCAGACCAGCTATCATATAACCATTTTCATTACTAGGAGCAAGCCTATAAGTACGATGGGTCTGATCTCACCTTATCCGGAAATTTTATCACCAACCTGGACATTTTCCTCCTCTTCATGAAAACATGCATTATTGAAGACGTGCAGAACGCAATTAAAGAAAGTTTTCCAAACACACCTGATGATCTCCGGCAAAAATCCATTGATATCCATTGGTTGACCACATAAGCCATCTCTTTCTCTGTAATTTCTGTTGCATCAACCGCTTTTCTCAATTTCTGAACAATTTCAACTTCCGAAAATAAGAGTATCTAGCGTTTTAGCGTTTAAGCGAAGAGATTCCAGAGCCAGAAATATTTTTACCACGACAGATATGGTAAACCGTTGCCTGGTTACTCATTTCCATTCCGAGGATTAACGTAATTTTTTTTCTTTTATTTCCACTTCAACAGTTTTTAATTTAACACTTTTAACTTTTTTAACACTAAATTATAATTTTAATTTCCGAAATAATCGAATTTAAGTTTTGATTTTTCAGATAAAAAGCTGTAATTTACTTATTCTGTTGACGGTACGTGTGCCGGTCGTAAATAGATGCAGTAATGAGTTTTAATCGGCGCATCCGATTAAATGCGCGGTTGTCAAATATCTTCCTTCCGCCTTTTTGTCTTTTGAATTTCGCGGCTATGTACAAAGCGCTACAGAGCTCGTATCTGGCAATACTATACATCATTTGACAGGTCTTGACATAACCTACAAAACGACGCTATGCATGATTAGTTTGGATATTGCGTTCAACAGTTGTAGACGTGTATACATGGAGTTCACTAACTCCGAAATTCGCACTATTTTAAAGTTTTCCTTCGTTAAAGGCAAATCCGCTAGAGAAACGTTCCGTGAGATTAATGATGTTTTGGGGGATGGTACTCTATCACTTCAAACCGCGGAGGAATGGTTTCGACGATTCAGAGCCGGTGAAAACGACACCATGGATAAGCCAGCCGGCGGAAGACCTGTGACGACGAATACCGATCAAATCATGGAAATCGTCGTGTTAGACCGGCATGTGGCATCTCGTGACATCGCCCAAGAGATGGGAGTTAGTCACCAAGCCATTTTAAACCATCTGCAGAAAGGTGGATACAAAAAAAAGCTTGATGTTTGGGTGCCGCATGATTTGACGCAAAAAAACCTTCTGGACCGAATCAACGCCTGCGATATGCTGCTGAAACGGAACGAACTCGACCCATTTTTGAAGCGGATGGTGACTGGCGACGAAAAATGGATCACATACGACAATATCAAGCGGAAACGGTCGTGGTCGAAGGCCGGTGAATCGTCCCAAACAGTGGCCAAGCCGGGATTGACGGCCAGGAAGGCTTTGCTGTGTGTTTGGTGGGATTGGAAGGGAATCATCCACTATGAGCTGTTCCCATATGGCCAGACGCTTAATTCTACCATCTACTGCAAACCACTGGACCGCTTGAAGCAGGCGATCGACCAGAAGCGTCCAGAATTGGCCAACAGGAAGGGTGTAGTGTTCCACCAGGACAACGCCAGACCACACACTTCGTTGATGACTCGTCAGAAAATACGGGAGCTCGGATGGGAGGTTTTATCGCATCCACCATATAGCCCGGACATGGCGCCAAGTGATTACCACCTGTTCCTGTCCATGGCGAACGCCCTTGGTGGTGTACAGTTGAACTCAAAAGAGGCTTGTGAAAAGTGGCTGTCCGAGTTCTTCGCAAATAAGGAGAGGGGCTTCTACGAAGGGGGTATTATGAAGTTACCGTCTAGATGGAAACAGATTATCGAACAAAACGGCGCATATTTGAACTAAATCCGATCACTGTAACACTTTTTATAAAGCATTGAATATAGAGCAAAAAGGCAGAAGGAAGATATTTGACAACCTAATATAATATAATAAAATAATTTTAAATTGGTTTCAGTTAATTATAATTTATAAGACAATTTAATTTAAAAACAAAGATTTGATTCATTCTAGATCCGTAATTTTTGAATTCGGGGATGATTTTATTATTTGACATCGATTCAGAGATTCCGTCCTACTACAAACGTCATTTTCGGGTTGGGCCACTTCATGAAAGTTGTTTTAAATTTTTTGTGGACTCAGAGATGCCGGTATTTCTAAATGCATCATTTTTGGAATTGGTAGCGCCCCTGGGATGTTTTTAATGAGTTCGTTTACTTAGAAATTCGTGTTTTTTGAGTTCTGCCGAGCTTCAAGAATGTCTAATGGTAATTCATGATCTACAGCTTCGGCAGTAACGTAAAAAAATCAGTTGTATGACATAATGCGAGATAAGATAATAAGGGCAGGACTAACCTTACGGAAACACCCGGTGGAATACTTTCATTCGGTTTTATAAGCGTTGCCATAATTTTACATGAAAATTTTTAAAATTGTGGGGACATTTGACGCCCTACTCCCTACTTGGTCCACTCCATGAAATACATATTAAGTTCCCTGAACGACCACCACTTCTTACGCGGTTATGGTCGCTAATAGCTAGGTTCCGCTAGATTCTCCATTCTATGTTGTAGTATCAATCAAGTGCTTGATTTTCTACCAATTTCAAGGCCAATATCCTTCATTCGATTGTAACACCCTGTATATTACTTTTATATTTTATCCGTATTTTTGCCGTTCTGCAATTAGTATTGAACTCCTTACCTTGCATTCAAAAATGCGTTTCTTGAAAGGAAATGCATTGGCGAAAATCTGGGGAATCGTCAATAGGAAGTAAGAGGTATTTGCACGGGGTCACCAAAGTTCATTAATTGGAAGGTAGTAGGAGAAATTGTCATTGAAAAAAAATATTGATAGTTTTTTAAAAATTGAAAAAGGAAGACAGTCGTAATGTTGTTCCGGTCACGGTCGGGAAGGTATCTTAGCCCTCTACCTGCCAGTGTGAATTTTGATGAACCGTGAGTGTCGTTAAGGGTTGTTATTTTTGTTAATAAAATTAAACGGGCGCGACTAAATTATAAGTTTGAGTATCCATTGACGTTTTTCCCAAGGATCTGCAAGGTAGGATTAGAATTAAGTCTGATAATTAAATTTAACTTTCACATTGTTTTTCTTAATTTATTTAAATAAATAAAATACGTTTTACAACTGGGTTTTTCTTGGAAGTGACGATTAAGGAAATAGGTTCTTTTTCAGGTTACCCAATTTGGACTGTAACTCAGTACGCCTCTGGGAGGTCAGTTTGAATAACCTACCGTCGGCAACCCACTTTAGGGTAGGTGGCCCGGTTACAATTGGTGGCAGCGGAAAACGTCCTAATATTGGATATAAAAAGAGTTACAGTTTAAATTGAGAGCGTATTTTCAAAAATTTGTCTAAAATTTAATCATAATTTTTCTTTTCAGTTTATGTATAAACCTCATTATAAAATTTTATTAATCAATTATTTTTCAGCATAAAGGTAAATTTTAATATTTTATATAATTTTACGATTTAGCTAGAATATAAAGCGTACGTCACTTCCGTAGTAATAAAGTAAAGTAAATTTTGAAAAATCATAAATGAAAATAACAGTCAATTCTTTAAATTAAATTAACAATAAATTAAACTTAGAGTAATTTCTTAAAATTTTGGTAACAAATTGCTTAATAAATTTTTTTGTACTTATTGTATATAGTTTCAGGAAAACTTAAATTTCAGTTTATTAATACGTAGCTTAACATAATTCACGAAGAATATATTAAATTACATAGTTATTTTTATTATATTAGATTTGACGAGTAATCAAATTGTTGATAAAACATATTAACTTGAACTACAAGTAATTGACCTACATAATTAATTTGCTTTAAAGGGATTATAACGCTGTTTAATAACCGAAAAAAAAAAAAAAATTTTTCGTAAATAAATTCAAACTAAATGCCTACAACAACTGAAAGTGCTACAATTACTAGCCAAACTAGTGCTATGCAATCATTAGCAGAAGGAATAAGTTCAGGTTTTAATCCTTTAACAATGTCATCTTTTATGAGTTTAGGTATGACGGCAATGACTTTAGAATCATTTTCAGGTCAACAAGATGTAAAAGAATATTTTGAAAAATTAGACAATAGGGCAGAACTAGATTCTTGGTCAGAAGAAACTAAATTAAAATTAGTAAAATATAGGTTAACGGGTGAAGCTTATAAATTTTATAAATCAGATGCGACTGCATTCAATGAAACAAATTATACCGAATTTAAAAATATATTTATCGAAAAATTTTCACCTTCAAAAATTCCAGGACAAGCTTTAATTAAATTGAGTAAATGTTATCAAAGACACGACGAATCAATTTCCAATTACGTAATTAGGTTAAAATCGTTAGGTACCCAAATTTTAGCAGAGGACTTAAAAAGAGCACCTCCAGAAAACATTCCAGGTTTAAAACAGAAAAATTTAGATCTTGTATTAAATCAATTTAGATTAGGCATAAAACGGGAATTACTAAAAAATTTAACGCCTTTATTAATGCGAACTGAACATTTAACTCTCGAAAAAGCAGAAAATTTTGCCAAACAATTTGAATTATCGGATATGATAGTCAGTACTAGAAATCAAAATTCAAATACTGTATTTGCAATACAACCGCAACAATGTTTTCATTGCGGCAGAAATAATCATATTTCAAGAGAATGTAGATTAAAACAAAATCAGCAAATTTCATATTACAAGAATAACTTAAATTTTAATAATCATAAAACTCAAAACTTTAGAAATAATAATAATTCACGCGGAAATTTTAATCGGTTTAATGCCAATACAAATTTTTATAACGGAAATCGCCCAAATTACCAAGCGCGCCAATATAACAACTACAATGTCAATAAAAATTATTTAAGCCATAATAATCCAAATTATGATAACAATCACCTAAAACCACCGGAAAATTTTTCACCAAAAACACAGCATCATTACTACGGCTCAAGAAAAAACTATAATGGAAATCATAACAACACAAGAACGAATAACGGTGACCCTACAAATTGGGCCCGCAACAATAAACCGCGTCAAGGTTCAAGTCAGGACCGTACCAGAAAAATAGAAGTCAATCAAGTCGATACTTTAAACATGCAAGGGCTCTCTTTACAACCTCGAAGGAAGAGCCTCTTGTAAAAACTGCAAATAAAACAAAATTTAAACCCACCACATTCGTAATTCCACAATTAAATTTTAATACAATACAATCACCAAGCATCGTTCTCCTGTATGTTAATGGTACGCAAAAGAAATTTTTGCTGGACAGTGGATCCGCCATAACAATAATTAACGAAAATGCGTTAAAAAACGTAAATATTGAAGACGCTGGTGAAATTTTTTTAGCCGGAATCACAGGCAAGGGATTGAGAGCTACAGGGATGGCTCGAGTAAATTTAGGTACCCAACCTCTAGTAAACAATTATAATTTTAATGTAATAATATGTGGAAACGAATTGATGATAGGGGCAGACGGAATTATAGGCCGTGATTTATTAGGAAAATGTAAAGCCGTAATAAATTATCACACAAATACTTTAAAAATTTGGGGCCAACAAATTCCAATATTTTTTCAAACGGATGATAACTTATTTGCAAATGATTACAATAATGAAAATGAGGTGTTCAAACAAGAACAAATTATAAAATGTACCAACAATAATGATAAATTAAGGGGAATACTAAAGAAGAAAATTTTACCAATCATTTCAAATGAAGAAAATGAAATGGAAAATTTAAATAACGAAAAGTTTACGAAATCAATTCCAAGCAGTCTACCCAGAAGCAACTATGAAAATTCGGGATGGACCATGGAAGAAGAAAACAAGGAAACAATTTTCAAGGAAGAAGTTGATAGCGACAATGAAGAATTTTTCGACGCAATGGAATACGCCGATTCAGAAGAAAATGAAAAATTTTATCACCCCATTTTAAAGAAAAATTATAGTAACCTAGAAGAAATTAAAACAAGGAAAACTATCAATGCTGATCAACAAGATCGGGATAACGAATTTTATTATGGTACGAAGAAAAATGTAACCAGTGAAAAGAAAAAGGTAAAATTCAACGAAAATTTACCAGAAGAAAAAATTGCACGAAAAAGTAATTACGATGCAATACAGGCTAATGCAGTAATTGAAGAATACGGTGAATTATCCAGTGATGATGAAACGGAAGAAAATTTTTATGAAAACCATAGTGAAAATCAACGAATTTATTTAATGCACAAAGCAACAGATGAAACCATCAATCAAAATGAAAAGAAAATTAATAGATGCAAACCGACGCCGGGGATAACAAAACATTGTACGACTCATCAAGATAACAAGCAAGTGTCAGATAATGAACACAAAAATTACGAAGACAGTTTACGGTCAACAAAATTAGAAGATAAAATAAACTTTAAGATCAAAAATAAAAACGAAATTAATGTTAATTTATTAAACCCAAAAACGAAGAAAAACATTATAAAATTAGCAGAAGATACGGTTATACCTGCATGGGCAGAAATAAATTGTTACGCAATAAATAATTTCAGCAATAAAAATAATGAAAAATTTATCGAAGTTGTGCCAAACCAAACAGGAACTCCCAATGTTATCGCAGCGCATTCAGTGACAAATAATAATAAACAAATACTAATTCGTATCATAAATTTAAACAAACGCGAAGTAACTTTAAAAAAAAATTTAAATATTGCAACCGCTAGTCCGATTTTAAAAATTTTCGAAGAAGAAAGTGAATCCAAAACAAGTTTCAAAATAAACCAAATTAGAAATTGTAAAAGAGATACAAGTTGGATTGATAAAAATTTTAATCTTTCACATTTAGACAATCGCGAAAAAGGGCTAATTTATGAATTACTTAGCAGATACCAAGATATTTTTAATGAAGGCGATGAAACATTATCTAGCACAACAGAAGTACAACACAAAATCATAGTGGAAAATGATCAACCAATATATAAGCGTCCTTACAGAATCCCTCACCATCAAAGAGAAGTTTTAAGACAAGAAATCAACAGATTGTTAGACCAACGAATTATCCGTCCTTCAAACTCAGCGTGGTCAGCGCCTATAGTTTTGGTTTCAAAGCGTCAAGACAACGGAGAAGAAAAAATTAGGATGTGCGTCGACTTTCGCTCGTTGAATCAAGTTACAAAAAAAGATATTTTTCCGCTTCCTGTCCTACAAGATGTAGTGGATAATTTAGGAAACGCGACGTTATTTAGTGTTTTTGACGTTACATCGGCTTTTCATCAAATTTCGATGGACCCTGATAGTATCAAATACACGGGTTTTTCAACGGCAGATGGACATTATGAATTCTTAAAAATGCCGTTCGGATTAAGTAATTCTGCAATCACTTTCCAAAGATTCATGTCGTTTACGTTATGCGGTTTAATCGGAGATATCTGTTGGGCTTATTTAGATGACATCTTAGTTCATAGTTCAAAAGGAATAGAAGATCATATACAAAAAATTAGTTTAGTATTCGATAGGTTAAGAAAGTCCAATATAAAATTAAAACCTAGCAAGTGCAAATTGGTCACTACAGAAGTAAAATATTTAGGACATTTAATTTCTCAAAAAGGATTTAAACCAGATCCCGCAAAAATAGCAGCAGTAAAAAAATTTCCAATACCAAGAAATGTTAAAAACATTCGACAATTTCTTGGATTAGTTGGATGGTACAGAAAATTCATCCAAAATTTCGCAAAAATAGCACAACCTTTAACGGAATTAACAAAAATTGGTGTAAAATTTGAAATCAAAGAAAGGGAATTAGAAGCTATAGAAAAACTTAAAACAGCAATTACATCAGACAGTGTTTTATGCTATCCAGATTTTTCAAAACCCTTCATTTTGGCAACAGACGCAAGCAATACGGGTATGGGAGCTATCTTAAGTCAAATTCATAATGGTTTCGAAAAACCAATAGCTTTCGCAAGCAAATCTTTCAATAAAGCAGAATTGAATTACAGCGTATCCGAAAAGGAATGTTTTGCGGTAGTATTTGGCATAAAACAATTTAGGTGTTATTTGTATGGAAGAAAATTCAGCATCTACACAGACCACAGACCGCTTAAATGGATCTTCTCGATTAAGGACCCTTCGTCAAGACTTGCGAGATGGGCCTTATTACTAGGGGAATATGATTTTGAAATTTTATATAGGCCAGGAGTTAAGCACGGCAACGTTGACGCTCTAAGTAGAGTGTACGAAGAATCAACAGAAAAAGAAAATAATACTAAATTAACGTTCAATGACTTTCTTAAATTAATAAACAAAAACGAGATAAATAGTAGTAATGTATTTGAAAAAGAAGGTGACCTATTTCATTGTCCAGAACACTATTCGTTAGCGCACTGCGTATCACAAGATTTTAAAATGAGCAAAGGAATTGCATTACAATTCAGAAAAAATTATGGCTGTATTGACATCTTAATAAGGCAAAATAAAAAATTGAGCGAAGTAGCTGTATTGCAGTTACCAGAACGCAACATTTATTACATGATAACAAAATCGCAGTACTTAGATAAACCAACGTACGAAACAGTATGGTTTGCATTACACAATCTTAAAGCTTGCATGATACAAAATCAAGAAACATTTTTGGCATTACCTCGCATAGCATGCGGATCAGACAAATTAAGATGGCCATTAGTTTTCGAGATGATTAAATATGTGTTTCATAATACTCCAATAACAGTCTTTATTTACAACTTAAATCAAGAAAGTATGAAAATCGGAGCAATTCAACAGGTCGATTCGGACCCAACACCAATTTGGGATCGAGAAATAATCAAAACGGAACAAAAGAAAGATGCATTTTGCAAATCAATTACAAGTCAAATAAAAGACGGAGAAGAAGATTTCGGATTTTATTTAGACAACGATAAAATTTTATATAAATCAGATGGAAAAAATGAAGCTCTTGTAATACCAAAAACGTTTGTTAATAAAGCACTATATGATTTTCATGACTTGCCGTTCATAGGGCATCAAGGTCAAGAAAAAACATTAAATTTAATAAAAACTAGATGTTTTTGGCCAAATATGAAGCAAGATGTAATAAATTACGTATCTAGTTGCCACTCATGTAATCAAAGAAAAACTTCACCACATTTCAAAAAAGTACCTCTCCAAAATTTTCCATTAATTACGATACCATTTGAACGATGTTCAATGGACATTACAGGACCATTTGTACCATCTTATAAGGGAAACAAGTACATGCTAACTTTTATCGATCATTTTTCAAAATACATCGAAATTATCCCATTACAAGATCAAAAAGCAGAAACGGTAGCTCACGCATTTTTCACAAATATTATAACTAGACACGGAACACCGCAAAAATTAATCACAGATCAAGGAACAAATTTCGTCTCTAAACTTTTTAAGGAACTTTGTAAAAAGCTTAGTATTGAAAAATTACAAAGTTCAGCATATCATCCCATTAGTAATGGATCAATAGAAAGGATACATCGAGTATTGAAAGATTTTCTAAGTCACTATGTAAACAAATCGCAGTTAAACTGGGACGAATGGATCCCATATATGCGAATGTCACACAATATGACGATACATAGCTCTACGGGGTATAGCCCATATTTCCTACTGCACGGTAGAGACCCTACTTTCCCATTAGACCAAATTTTAAAACCATCTTCAATTAAATACGACACTGATGTTAATTATGTATCAGAAATGTTACAAAGGTTAAACGTAGCATTTACAAACGCAGCAGAAAATATGAAGGTCAGTGCAGAAAAACGATCCGTTCAATACAACAAGAAAGCAGAAAATAGAACTTTTAAATTAGGAGATTTGGTATATCTGTACGATCCAAGCACCAAAATAGGAATTTCAAAAAAATTAACAAAACCATGGTTAGGACCATACAGAGTAATAGAAATTAAAGGTCCGGTAACATACAAAATTAAGGAACTTCAAAAAAATAAGGAATTAATAGTACACACCAACAGGATGAAATTATGCAAGAAAAAAGAATCTAGTGAAGAAAATGAATACGATAATAGCGGAGAAGTTACCAACATAGCAAACAACCCCTTGAATGATTGGGACGTAATAACAGAGGTAGAAAAAGAAATGGACCCTACGAATACAACTTTAATGTTAGCACAAGGGTTAGCGAACCAAAAAGCGACACTCTTGCATAATCAAGAACAAGATAGAGAACGTAGAAATTGGAGACTACATATAAACAAACAAACAAGAAAAATGTTGAAAGAAAATGAAGAAAAACTAGGTGATGTTGCAAAGTTTGGATCTGTAATGAAAGAAGGCGTAAGAAGATCCACACGTAGAAGATCAAAATCACATGTAAGTAAACAATAAAATTGTATCGGAAAACAATTCGTATTTTAAGGATAAAATTATTAGGGACAACTATGGTATAGCTGTATAATAAGGTATAATAAAAGTAGAAAGTAAAAATCAACCAAAAATCAAAATGTTATGATGCATATTAAACGAAAAAAAAAAAAAAAATTGTAATATGCTTGAAAAAAAAAAGAACATTTTAACATTTTAGAAGTAAGATCTAATAAATTTTTATATTTTAAAAATGCAATGATTGTAATAAATAGATTCTTAAATGAAAAGACGCGACGTGTTAAAATTTTAATTTTTTTAATTTATGCATTTTAATTTTCAATAAGTTTAATTTTCAAGTTTGGTATAATCGAAGAATTTCAAAATTTTTAAATGAATTAAAATATCACATTGCAATTTTAAGATCAATTCAATTTTAATCATAAAATATTATTTTTATATTTTTTAAATAATGTTTGTTAAATAATGTTAAAAAATGTCAACAAATTAATTTACTTTTAAGAAAATGAACCCTCAACTACTCGTACCGCTAGTGCTAATATTCGGTTGTGTTTTAATAAAAGAAGCGGAAATGTTTATCGCATTTGACTGTCAGAATACGAACAATAATTTATCAGTGTATCCATCCATGACGTTGCACCATGCCCAGATGAAGAAAAGGACTATATTGTGAAACAATCAACAGCAACTGTGATACAACGCAATGAATTTAAACAACAAAAAGTGATGGCATGTCTAGTGGAAGTAACAAGAATCATTCAACATTGTGGAATGCATAGCCATACATCAGCAGTAGCAGGTGGTGTATCAACATTTATAAAATTCATTGGTAAACGAGAATGCCAAATCGTACATCAAGCCATTGGCAGAATTACACCCAATGGAACAACAGATGCATCTCTAATAATAATAGAGAGCTTAAAACACGATTGCAGCTGAAAGGATCATCCTACAACGAAAATGGTCACCCCTGGTCCAAGGTAATAGTGGTAGTCGCAATAAAAATTCACATTCGTGATTATTTGGCAACAGTTAAACTGAACGAAAATGAAATAAGTTTAATCAATGGTTTAACATGCAACTACATAGTGGGTTACTGCATGGATTCAACATTTGGAGAGACTGTATGGGATTTAAAACCAAAAACATCATGTGATGGAGGCTTAACAAGTTATATGACGGAAAGGCATTACAAAACTAACAGCAGCATCAGAACCAAATATAACAATAACACAGTCGACACCAGCTTTACACACCACATACCCACAGCTAGACAATTGGACCGCGTCCATGACATTACCAACGACTGAGGCAAGTACGCGTGTGTAATCAATTTACCAAAAAGAGCATCAGCACCAAATTTGGACAACAACCAGCATACCCACAATTCGAGGAATCGCGAGATGTGCGCGTGTGTGTGCAAAAATTAAAAACAAGTAATAATACTAATATAAATAGTGCATGGCCTCTCTAGTGTTTAAAGTTAAATTAAGTGTACGGTAGCGAGTAGTGGTACAAGACTAAACCTTGAAATTTAAAAAAAAAAAAAAAAAAAAAAATATATAATTTTTTAATGTTAAAATAAATTAATATAGGTACCTACATAGTTAAATAGCAATATTCATAAATAAGGGCACAATAGTTGCTACAGATTTAAAAAAAAAAAAAAAAAAATATATATTAAAAGGCAGACAAGACCAAAAGGACTTGCCTTCTTTTTAAATTGGGGGAGTATTGTAACACCCTGTATATTACTTTTATATTTTATCCGTATTTTTGCCGTTCTGCAATTAGTATTGAACTCCTTACCTTGCATTCAAAAATGCGTTTCTTGAAAGGAAATGCATTGGCGAAAATCTGGGGAATCGTCAATAGGAAGTAAGAGGTATTTGCACGGGGTCACCAAAGTTCATTAATTGGAAGGTAGTAGGAGAAATTGTCATTGAAAAAAAATATTGATAGTTTTTTAAAAATTGAAAAAGGAAGACAGTCGTAATGTTGTTCCGGTCACGGTCGGGAAGGTATCTTAGCCCTCTACCTGCCAGTGTGAATTTTGATGAACCGTGAGTGTCGTTAAGGGTTGTTATTTTTGTTAATAAAATTAAACGGGCGCGACTAAATTATAAGTTTGAGTATCCATTGACGTTTTTCCCAAGGATCTGCAAGGTAGGATTAGAATTAAGTCTGATAATTAAATTTAACTTTCACATTGTTTTTCTTAATTTATTTAAATAAATAAAATACGTTTTACAACTGGGTTTTTCTTGGAAGTGACGATTAAGGAAATAGGTTCTTTTTCAGGTTACCCAATTTGGACTGTAACTCAGTACGCCTCTGGGAGGTCAGTTTGAATAACCTACCGTCGGCAACCCACTTTAGGGTAGGTGGCCCGGTTACACGACAATATACGGAGTCAACAACCTCTTTGGTCCTTTTGGCCTGATAAGGGCTTGGTGATCGCTTTCGCAATGATTGTACCTCTGTGGTTGTACCTTCCGAGGGAAAACTTAAGCATTTTTGATTCCGAATTCGACCCATTTAAGTGTCAATCTGTTACGATTACATCTCCACTTTTCAAAGTTTTAAATTTGCCGCAAGTGCGAGCGGAAATAATCGAGATGGTGGGGTGGCGAATCTTGTCTTGGCAGGAAGGAAGGGCGTTGGCGTTACTGACTTTAAGTCGAACGACCAACTAAGCAACCTGTTTTTTGAGTGGAGGGAATTAATACCCACCGTTAGTTATAAAGTTTTGGGTTTCGTGCCACTAATGTTTTATTAAATTAAATAAAAGTTGAAGAAATTTAAGTTACCACTTTTTTGGTAAGAATGCCGCATCAAGCCCGTAACGCTGATGTTGTTGCCTGAATCAAGGACGCCGGTGTCCATTGTTGTGACCGTTGAGAGCCCTTGTTTAAAAGAAGCCGGCATCCCTGTGAGAGATGGTTGGTTGGGAAGTTTAGTCATAGTTTGTTACCGCAAGTAGTGTGATCCCTTGCTTGATCGAAGAAAGAGAGGCCATAGTGAGATCTCCACAATTTACACCGCTCAAGTAAGTGTACTTAGTATTTACGTTGTAGTGAAGTGTCAGAAAAAGATTTAATTTTGCATCAGTGCCATTGTGGCCACAGTTTTTAATAATCGAGCGGATCTGTTCCGCCATTTGTAAATGGTTATCTTTGTATTGTTTAGTATAATGTTTGTAGTCTTAAGTAGAGTCATTGAAAGATCGATCTTAGCTTGAAAATTAATAAGTTAAGTTTTGTTATATCATTGTGTGTCCCTTGTTTTGAGAAATTGTAGAGTCAAAATAAACCTGTTGCCCCTTTATGTTTTTGTTCATTTTATTTTCAGAGAAAGCTAAATGTAATGGAGGTCTCACCGCCGCATCTTTATTCCAAACTCTTAGTCTTGGAATGAAGACGACCCGTGTGATATTTTTGATAATTTCAGTACCCCCCCCGGTCAGAGCTAGTCCGGGTATTATTGAGTTGTTTTGATTTAAGTTTTTGATTGAGTTTGAGTAAAGTAAAGTAACTGTAACAAATGGCGCCCTAATCGTGGAGCTCGAATCCCAAAATTTTGTGTTAAATTTATATCGTGAATTTAAAATAATAACTATTAATTGTAACCAAGACAAGGTCGCGGTATCTTTGTATTTATTCAAGCACGAGGCGAGGTCAACCGTGCTTTCGTTCGGGTTGCGTTTTCTTATCGTTTAAATACCAAGCTGTAATTAGTAAGCATAAAAATGGAAGCGAAGTTTTTAAACAACCTTGAATTGGATTTTGAACTTTTGTCCAGGTCAATTATTCCAAAAATTTCAAGAACTTCTCGTTGCGCGCAAATGGATATTGCCCTTAGTAATAAAAAGAAAACCCCGCAAAAATTAAACCCTTATTCATGGGAGAGAAATTTTGACGAATTAGTGGAGTCATTGGGAACAATTAAAATTAGTCTTGAGAAACCCTGGGACGAAGAATTAATTAAGTTAGTCGAGACAAAGATTGAGCACGTAAAGAATAGGATTTTAATTGTTAATAACAAAGGTCACCCCGATAGACAAATTATTTTAGAACAATTATCGTCACAGTTAACAACTTATGAGAAAGAATTTTTAGAAAAAGAGGGTAAAATGTTGGATAATTTAAGTATGTGTAGTTCGGATGTGACTAATCTTCCCCCGCCGCGCGAAAAAAGCGTACAAGTCTTTAAGTGGCGATTTACTCAATATAAAGGCCACTCGGATTCAAAAGATATCTTAACTTTTTTAGAGGAAATTGAGGATTTGCGTATAGCCCGTGGCGCTACCCACCAGAATCTTTTTGATGCCGCCACTGATCTTTTTAGTCCTGAGGCGATACATTTTGTAAGGATAGCTAAAGCCAAAGCCAAGGATTGGTCGGACTTGGTGAAACTTTTAAAGGCTGAATACCTACCGTCAGATTTCCAAGTTAATTTGGAACGAAAATTTCAAAATAGTACCCAGGGGAATGAAAATATTTTTACTTATTTGACGGCCGTAGAATCTTTGTCGAAAAAATTAGAACGCCCAGTATCGGAAGCGGAAATTATTCAAATCATTTTGCGTGGTATACAACCTTATTTTGCTTCTATTTTAATATCGTCCGATTACGTTTCACTAGAGGAGTTAAAAAGTAAATGCAAACGCATTCACGAATTAAAGATAAGAAATTCCTTATACCGAGCACATTCTAAATCCCTCGAGTCAATTTCCGGCCAGTTGGCACAACTAGACCTTGAAGCGGCCCGTGCGAGTGCCTTACCCCCCCCAAAGATAGCTAGTGAAATCCCGAGTAACCAACCTGAATTAATTTGTTGGAATTGCCACGAAAAGAATCATAGATATTCCCAGTGTCCCGCCGAACGTCGCATTTTTTGCTTTTCTTGCGGTTTGAGTAATGTAACGAAAAACCGCTGCCCGCGTTGTCTTAAGTCGGGAAACGAACTTGGCGGCACTCCTCTAGTGGTCAACCCTGTGTCCGCCAACCCATGCTTGACCAACTTAAATTCGACACAACCTCGAACAACCCGAGAGTCCACTCGAGGCAAGTTTACAGGAAGACGCGGGAGAGGCCGGGGTATCTCATTCAATCCAACCCCTCCCCCATCCGGCCACTAATGTCGTTAAAACTCAACTTCAAACCCCGCACTCCCGAAAATCATATAAAAAATAAATTACCGCCAGTTAAATTTGAAGTTGATAAAATTAAATGGAATGCTTGGTTAAGCAAAATAAAAAATTTCTTTGTTACCCCGCATGTTAAGCCCGAATTATCGATACAAAAAGTAAGTAATAGAAAATTTGAACATGATACTGTAAAATGGGCGGACTGGCTAACGCAGATCACGACATTTTTTAAGAACACTGGACCCGCATTAGAACCTGTGTTCACCACTCAGTCTCCTCCCCGTGATCGACGGCTATTTTTATATTTAAATTTGTTTAACATGGAAATCCCTGCGCTTGTGGACACCGGGGCCACGAATTCCGTTATCGGTGAATATGGTTTAAAATTTTTGCAGTTACAACGCGCCCAGCACATTAAATCAATGGGGGAGTCCCAAATTAAAATAGCTGATGGTTCTAGTTTACCTGTTATCGGTACCGCAAATTTTAATATAACGTATAATAACCAAACTAAGGCGGTTTCCTTTTTGATAGCACCTGAGGTGCAAGAAACTTTCATTATCGGCTCAGATTTTTGTCACACTTTCCACGTGGCCCTAACTTTCGGAACCCCCTCATCTCCTGATATGGATAATTTAAACCAATTATTCTTAAAAGCCCCTCAGGATAATCGACCCTTTTTAGAAGTTTCGATTGTTAATACCTCTTTCTTATCTTTATTAGACTCCGGCGCGACTAATAGCATTATTGGATTTAAGGGAATTGAGTTTTTAAAAGAAAAAAAATTTACTTAATTATCAACCTACCTCTACTTTTGGCATAAGTATTGCCAATGGGGCTAAGTCTAAGGTTTTAGGCCAAATTTCCGTTAAGATCACATTAAATAACGTGACCCAGTCGATATTTTTCTTGATAGTCCCCTCTGTCCCGCATGCCTTTTTAATGGGTGCTGACTTTCTCCGTGCTTTTAACCTCACGCTAGATTACGAAAATTCACGATGGAGTATGCCGGAGTCAAAAATTGAAATTCACCCCCCCCAACCCATATCGAATAATGATCAAGTTTTCCCCAATGATCCTATTATAATCTCGTCCCTTGAAGCTCATGAATTAGAAAAGTTACCTCACGATATTAAACCGTTTGAAAATTTAGAACAAAATTCCATTGCGCCCCCACCCTCTTCAGAGGATAGAGTCCCCCTCACACCAGAACAACAAGATGCTTTGACTGTTGTTATTGCTAAATTTGAGTCCCTAAGTAAAGCCGCCGGGTTTCGCACTAATTTAGAAAAGTGCCATTTTTGTTTGAAGTCTCTGACTTTTCTTGGCTTTGTTGTAGACCAAACTGGTCTTCGTACCGACCCTGCAAAGGTGGAATGTATTCAAAGATTTAAAACCCCTAAGACCACCACTGAGGTTAAACGCCTTATTGGCTTAGTTAGTTACTATAGAATATTCCTACCGGATCTTTCTACTATTTCGTCTCCGATAACGGCGTTAATTAAAAATAAAAAGAAAGGCCAAACCATTACTTGGACCTCGGAGGCTGAGGAAGCCTTCGAGAAAATTAAAATTTTAATTTCGACCGCCCCTGTATTAATTTCCCCCGATTTTTCGAAGCCATTTTTCCTGCAAACCGACTCCAGTGCCGTAGGTTTAGGCGTAGTGTTAT
Organism: Cantharis lateralis; assembly: GCA_963170105.1. Classification (NCBI taxonomy): domain Eukaryota; kingdom Metazoa; phylum Arthropoda; class Insecta; order Coleoptera; family Cantharidae; genus Cantharis; species Cantharis lateralis. The sequence goes on from OY720627.1 coordinate 4,979,575, forward strand.
TCCAGGAGAAAGACGGTTTGGAACACCCTATCGCGTACGCGAGTCGCGCCCTAACTTCCGCTGAACAGAAATATCATGCTACAGAGCGAGAGTTATTAGCCATACTTTTTGCCATAAATAAATTCCGCGGGTATATCGAGGGGACGCACTTCGTCGTCATAACCGATTGCTCAGCTCTTCAGTGGCTTAACCGATTTAACGAATCCTCAGGACGCCTAGCGCGCTGGTCCCTGAAACTTGCGCAACACTCATTTGATGTCCGCCATCGACCGGGCAAATTGAATATAGTACCGGACGTACTATCGCGCGATGTGTGTTTGTTGAAAACCACCGACATAATTAAAGACCCGTGGTACATAGATTTCCAAGAGAAAATTACTGTGAATCCTAAAGACTACCCCCAGTTCAGTGTTCAAAACGATCTGATTTACAAACTCATTCCGTCGTCCAACCCTACCGTATCTAACCTTCCCGAATTTAAGCTAGTAGTGCCTAGGGCCAATAGAGCGGAAATCCTCCGACAATGCCATGATTAGCGCGAGTCCTGGAACTATATTACTGGCCAAAAATGAATCACGATGTGAAAAATTACGTACTTAATTGTGACATTTGTTGTTCCCAAAAAAGTTCCCAACAGGCTAGACCAGGGTTTATGGGAAAACCTAAACAAGTATCGTACCCGTTTCAACTCATTTCTATGGATTTACTTGGGCCATTGCCCAGATCGAAAAAAGGCAACCAGCATCTCTTAGTAATCACAGATTGGTTCACTAAATACGTAATAGTGAAACCATTACCTAAGGCAACGGCTGCCTTAATTGTCCGTTTTATTGAAGAACAAGTCTTCCTGGTCTATGGAATCCCGCAAATAATCCTATGCGACAATGGCGTTCAATTCACGTCCCATTTATTCCACGAGTTGACTTCAAAATATAATGTCCAAAAAATTTGGTTTAATGCTCGCTATCATCCACAATTCAACCCAACAGAAAGGGTTAATCGAGTATTAGTGACCGCCATATCGTCATACATCAAAACCGATCATACAAGGTGGGACGAAAATATTTATAAGATAGCGATGGCTATCAATACCGCAAAACATGAAGTCACGAACTTTTCGCCCTCCTTCTTAGTTTTTGGAAGATACCTCCCTATTGATGGTGCGTATTATGGCCCCGTTCCCGACCCCACTCAAGTTATAAAACTAGACGAACGAATTCGTTGGGATGAAACCCAACAACAGTTGCCAGCCCTTTTTGAGGAAGTGCGAAAAAATTTAAATAAATCATACCTTGCCAGTAAAACCCACTACGACCTTAGGAAACGCCCTTTGGCATTCCAAGTAGGTGATACCGTGTGGAAGAAAAATTATGTACTATCTGACGCTACCAAGAAATTTGCGGCCAAACTGGCCCCTAAATTTATTAAATGCACTGTCTTACGCAAACATGGGGATTTGACGTATGAATTAGCCGATGAAAATGGAAAAAATGTAGGCAGATGGCATATTAAAGATATAAAATCCTCCCCTGCCTAACTTTTTAATCCTGATGTAAATATTCAATTGATCTTAGTCATAGTGTTATAATTAGTAATTAACTTTTTCGTATTAGTTTTGTCTTACCCTGTATAGGATAGTTAGATCCCGTGTTTTTATCGGCTTTAGGATCCACTAATTTATAATTTTTTGAATTGCATTTTTTGTACCTTTTAGTTAGTATGCCCGTTGGCATTTTTTTATTTTTTTTATTTTTTTTGTATTACCGTTCAGTATAGTTTGCCCGTTGGCATTTGTTTAATCTTTTTTGTGTTATCTTTAATTTAGTATGCCCGTTGGCATTTTTTTATTTATTTTTGAATTTTTGTATTACCGTTTTGTTGAGTTTGCCCGTTGGCAAGTTATTTCGTTATGCCCGTTAGCATATTCTTTGTGTACCTTTTTAGTTAATATGCCCTTAGGCAATTTTTGTGATTTATGCCCGTTCGCATTTTTGTTTTGAATCTTTGTGTTATTTCAACTTTGTTCTTCCCGTGAGCCCCTTGAGCATGTTGTTTGTTGTCATTCCCCTAGAATATCTCCGTTAAGATTAAACTTAAGTATTGCCCTAGAGCTGTGTTCAGAAATTGTAGCCTAACAGTATTATGAACTGTGAGCCATTTTTGGCAAAATTTTGTGCCTTAGCCTTTGGGGCCATGTTTTTACGCCTGCTGGCCATTATTTTATATAGGAGTTGTAGCTCCATCCTTGTGTTTTAAGTATTTCTTTTTGAATTTTGTAAGCCTATGGCTTTTAATTTTTATGTTTGGTAATATTAAATACCTATCGCAGTTGAACGTTTTTTGTTGTCAATACCTGTTACTTAAATTAGTAAGAAGTAGTAAATTGAAATTACCGATACAGCCTTTTGCAGTAAATTCCTTGGAATTAGTTTTTTTTTGGATAGTGTCAATTTAGGTCACCAATAGTTTTGTTGACGCCCGTGTTTTTTAAAGCTTTGTTATCCTTTCGTTGGGCAATTTGTAGTGTCCGAGTATTTCCTGCTTTTCGTTGATGGGTGTAATCAGATTCTTGTGTTCAACGTTGTGAGCCTCCGGAGTTCACGATTGAGAACAGCAAGCAAGGATTTGATAATCCAGTTATGGGAGTAGAAATCCGGCTCTACCCGTTGTCTTGCGTTAGGTGATTTTGCTGCTAGCTTTTGAGCTAATTTTTTTGATTTTTTTTGTTCAATTTAATCTAGTGTTCATGTCACTACTACCTTATCGCCAATTACCTTTATTTTATCGTAATTATTGCATTATTATATTATCGCACCTATCGTAATTACCGCCTCCCGTAATTACCGCCATATGTTAGTATTGCATATCGTACCTACCGCATTATCGTACCTACCGCAATATCGTACCTATCGCATATCGTACCTACCGCATTATCGTACCTACCGCAATATCGTACCTATCGCAATCTCGTACCTATCGCATATCGCACCTACCGCAATATCGTACGTATCGCAATATCGCACCTATCGCTCTATCGTATTTTTTTATCGCATTATCTTATTTACCGTCGTATCGTTATCGCTTAGGACTGGTAATGTTTTGCGAGGTTGCGCTGAGCCCATAGCTCACACACCCCCCCAGAAGACCCTTTGGCCTTCTATTTTCTTAACAACTGCCCGTTGTTACGCGACGCCTTACGTCGCCTCAAGTTTAAGCGACTACGTCGCCAGTGCAGGTCTGCACTTACACTTCCCTTACGGTGGATTCGACCGACTCCCTTAAGGGGTTATTCTGGTTCAAAACCATGTTTAATATTAGTCTAGTTTTAATGTTTTTATCCTTTAATTAGTTTTAATTATTGTTCACTTGGCCTTTGGGATACTGCGGCATTTTTGGGTTGGTAGTAGTCACTTGTGGGATCAGTTATTGCTTTTTGACCCGGATAAAAGGAGTACCCCTCTCGCGGCTTGCTATCAATCAATTGATCAACGGAGTGTCTTGAGCCCTGGTGGATAATTTTTTTGTACAGTTAGTTTTAATTTAATTTTAGATGCTTGTAAATTTGATAGCAACAACCCCTAATTCCGTTTCTTGATTTAAGGTTTTAGGCCTCCATTAAAAATCAAGTGGCGCCCATTTACTCCCCTATTACCCACGAACCCTTTTCTTGCCCCCCCCCTCTTGTCAACAGTGATGACACTTTCTCTCCCTGTAGGTTTTAATCTTTTCATTTAACACGAGCTAGCCCTATTTAGTTAAGTTTACGTTTAATTATGATAGTGTTAGGATTCTGAGTTTAGAAATAATATTTTAATTAGTTGTTTTAGGTCATTATATCTCCTGAAATTTGGGATCTTAGTTAAAATTTTAAGGGTCGACATTTTCTTTTATTCGTTTAGTACCTACGTTTATTCATATGAAGTTGACAAGTTAGTTTAGCCGTTAGGGCCCAAGTGGATATGGCATATTCACCTTGAGTTACACAAAGGGAATCCCTGCTAATTCCGCTTATTTTTTTCTGTGTTCTTTTTTTGCATAATTCGTATTTTGGCCCCTCCCCTTACTATCTGTAATATTATTGTAAGTGTGTTTCTATTGAGCTGGAGTTGACCTATTGGTAATGGTTGAATTTGTCCCGACTTCCGCGCCTTTTTTTTGTTTTTTTAATGACTTAGAGGGGATTTGTTACGATTACATCTCCACTTTTCAAAGTTTTAAATTTGCCGCAAGTGCGAGCGGAAATAATCGAGATGGTGGGGTGGCGAATCTTGTCTTGGCAGGAAGGAAGGGCGTTGGCGTTACTGACTTTAAGTCGAACGACCAACTAAGCAACCTGTTTTTTGAGTGGAGGGAATTAATACCCACCGTTAGTTATAAAGTTTTGGGTTTCGTGCCACTAATGTTTTATTAAATTAAATAAAAGTTGAAGAAATTTAAGTTACCACTTTTTTGGTAAGAATGCCGCATCAAGCCCGTAACGCTGATGTTGTTGCCTGAATCAAGGACGCCGGTGTCCATTGTTGTGACCGTTGAGAGCCCTTGTTTAAAAGAAGCCGGCATCCCTGTGAGAGATGGTTGGTTGGGAAGTTTAGTCATAGTTTGTTACCGCAAGTAGTGTGATCCCTTGCTTGATCGAAGAAAGAGAGGCCATAGTGAGATCTCCACAATTTACACCGCTCAAGTAAGTGTACTTAGTATTTACGTTGTAGTGAAGTGTCAGAAAAAGATTTAATTTTGCATCAGTGCCATTGTGGCCACAGTTTTTAATAATCGAGCGGATCTGTTCCGCCATTTGTAAATGGTTATCTTTGTATTGTTTAGTATAATGTTTGTAGTCTTAAGTAGAGTCATTGAAAGATCGATCTTAGCTTGAAAATTAATAAGTTAAGTTTTGTTATATCATTGTGTGTCCCTTGTTTTGAGAAATTGTAGAGTCAAAATAAACCTGTTGCCCCTTTATGTTTTTGTTCATTTTATTTTCAGAGAAAGCTAAATGTAATGGAGGTCTCACCGCCGCATCTTTATTCCAAACTCTTAGTCTTGGAATGAAGACGACCCGTGTGATATTTTTGATAATTTCAGTACCCCCCCCGGTCAGAGCTAGTCCGGGTATTATTGAGTTGTTTTGATTTAAGTTTTTGATTGAGTTTGAGTAAAGTAAAGTAACTGTAACAAATCCATAACCCTCTTCTAGACTCTGAAGGACAGGAGTCAACATAACACTCTTCAAAATCTTCTTAATTGGTATACACCGTGACCACTGCCAGTCACCCCCTTCGTCTAAAATCATCGGTATTTCCCTGGGAATGCTTTGATTTTTCCACCACTCCTGACATAAGTCTTCTGATATATCGGGAAATTTACTGAGTATTCGAAGTAATCTGTTTTCTGCTCTTCCTTCTTGCAATTGAAACAGCATAACTTCCTGGCGATCTCCTCAAAACCCTAATGTACTAACCGACAATGCGGAAATTGGGGTTTCTTCGTGTATAGGCTCATAAGACATATGAGCTCACACCTGAGGAGAGACCAAGCCAATGGCTTAAGATTGTTGATCAGAGATAAAAAAAAAAGCCTATTGTCGTCTCAACGTTCAAGTGAAAGTTCATTGCGATATAAAACTGAAACCCAGATTACTCGGCGTAGAATCCAAGGATTTGGTAAATCCCCGTAACCCGTAGTTGGCTGACCGATGCCGGGTTGCAAGTAACCCATGTGGTATAAAACTGGTACTCTGGGAAACGGGTTGTCGAGCGAAAGAAGAAGTCTTCAACTCTAGGGCCTGGCTCTCCGCGTGTAGGTTGCGTATACAATAACTCATAGCTGATAGAGCTTAAGAAGTGGCTCGATTCTCACCAAGAGTGAGCAAGTGGTTGCTTCCCAATCTAATTTGGTAGATAATCCTCTGTAAGTGTAGACTTTGGTCTGTCTTATGCCCATTACCATATTTTTAGCGGTGAACTGTAATAAAAGTTTCGTCCTCGTTGTTAGCCTGTTAAGGCAAGCTTTGTCTCGAATTCTCCACAGAACACGACAAGGTGCCTGGTTCCGTCTTGAGATCTCTAGGTTGAAAACCCACCAGCAAACCAGTTACCGCTTTTGATCCACTTTTGGGGGTTTCTAATCTTTGGAGTTCTAAAACTACTGGAAGAAGATGCTCATTTCTTCTATGAGCTCTTCCTACTTTCGTTTTTATGTTGGAAGTAGAAAGAAGTTAAAATGAGAGAATTTTCTTTCTCATTGCGATTTCCTGTTTTAATGCATACAAATTAAAATTTTTAATTTGTTTAGTGTAATATGCAAATGCATATAATTTATAAACCCAGAGCAACCCTTATAAAACTGAGGTGGGTGACAGCCAACCTGCACAAAAAAGAAACGCTTTACATGTCCTTGCTGTCCCTCGATAAACGAAATGTAGATTACGAATTACGAATGAATAAATAAAAGACAATCAATACAAGATAAACAGTCTGTTGTGTTATAGTTCAGTGGCTTCTATAAAACTATCGGTAATTATAACCTGGCGAGGAAGCCTTTCAAGTTTTACTGAATAAATCATAGATCACGCACATTGCATAAATATAAAAATAGTAATTTTTAAAAATAATTATATTTGTGGACCAAGTGGACCATCTCCATCTCTGCTTGAGAAATGTGATTCAAATGCATTTTTATTGTCAAGATGTAGGGTTATGACATTAATTGATTGATGAGGTTAGGAAAATTTTACTGGAAACCTAGCAGGTTTTCGGTAAAATTAAACTTTTGTTCTTGAGACCAAAATAATAATTCTTATCCCAGCTTGCATTCAACGATTTTATCAAAACTCCTACAAATGATATATTGATCAGCTGCATTTTTCACAGTTCCACCGACAACATTGTTATGCTTGTGGGTCATTGTTACCGTAATTCATTTTTATTCCTATTACATAATTCACATTATGCTATTGTACAAAATTGAAGAGTCGTTTAGAAAAATGTGTTAAGATTCCAGAAATACTATATCAAATTGCGGATTTTAATTGGAAATATTGTTCAAATTTGTCATGAAATTGTTTGAATAACTTAAAGGTCCAAAGTATGTTTGCAAATTAAAAAATTCAATTAAAATTGTGTTTTTAGCTCGAGCCCGGTCATTACTTATTTATCTGCAATAAAAATTTATTATTTTGAAATTGGAACAATTCTGTTAGCTCCATCGTCATGTTTGCTGATCACACATCAAAAGCTATCGATTGGGCGTAGCCGTACTTTAAAACCTTAAAAGGTAATTTAAAGTAAAATTCCTTAACTGTAAAGGATCTGGACATCGCGTCCTTCTATTGACACACCTACGAGACTTATTAATATTTAACAAAGTCATGAACTTGGAAAGATCTCCTCCATTATTCAGATGCTTTTTGTTCGAACTCGTCGTGCAATTACCTGGAGCGCATCTGCTCAGGGTCACTGTTTTAGATTAAAGTGATAAAATGTGACCCTTGCTACGTTATCTAAAATTGTTTTCTCCATTTTTCGATTTTAGATTGTTACTTATGTGGTGGCTCAACTGGGATTTTGGATCAGACAGCTTTTGTTGAAAATTTAACAGGTGCATTGGAGATGATGAATTTTTATATAGAAAATCAAATTATGGAGTCAGTCGGTGATTGGAACCATTGAGATTGCCAAATTTGCTTATATAGCTACTCAATTAATCCCAGCGATGTTTCATCCAAGCGTTGGAGACTAATAGACGCCGACGTTGTTCGTGACAAGTGATGATAAGTACAACTGGCACATCTCTTGTACTATCTACCAACCGACGTGTATTATTAAGAGGGTCGTCGTTTCCAAGAACACAAGTTCTTGTTTGCGTGCTCTTTCCCTATGACCCTTTGTCAATTAAATACAAATGCGAGAAGCAATTCCACGTCGTAACCAACATTTGCTGTTCACCATTTCCGAGTTAAATTAGCGAGATTGATTTTTACACCGCATACCTACAGTGGACACCAGCCGAGGAGTTATGATCCAAAAACTGTAACCTGTTCGGATGATAAGGGTTGATTTGAATTCTATTAAAACTGAGTTTTTGGATGAGAATTATGCACAGTGCTCTATTTATTATTCAAATCGTTTGCACAGTGAGCTTATGCTTTACGAGTATGGAATAATGTGAATTCAGACGCATTGATATGAAGGCAAACACGTTCGTGTTATATGAAACGCTTCATTCATGTTATTTCCTGCTCACTGAGCTTTTGAAAATTACAAGGTAGGAAACGTCCAACAAAATTTTCAAACTAATGTGCGATGACAAACATTTTCTGTTACAAACTATTTGTGTATTTCCTGTACCTCCAGATAACTAAAAAGCAAAATTTCAAAGCAATACCTACCATTTAAATTAAATTCAAAAGCCTCAAACTTTATAATATGAACTTTCTAGTTCAGTCATTCGTAATGACCTTCCAATTTGAAATTTTCAAAGTGGCTTTATCAAAAATATTAGCAACGTTTATAGCTTTGTGAATGATCAAAGGTAATGAGCATATAATAACCGATCCAAAAGTACACATTCCTAAATTTAGTGCCTTTCTTGCAACGTCGTCTAATGTTTAGAAACGTTCAAAGTTATGCTGCCAAACTAAAATTTTACTTTGAGATTTTCCTTTTGGGATCAATCTGTCTTGATAAATAGTCTTGTACACTGTAACAATAAACATAGTTTCAAATCGGAAAAATCACTGCCTCACAGGTCATTTTGATATAGATCAATATTACTAAATCTAAAATCAACAAAAACACAACAACATTTTTATGAAAAATTCAATCTTCCATGAACTAAATTAACTAGTTAACGCAGAAGTGGAATTCCAAAGACTTACAAAGAATGTTTAAAATTTCCAACGAATTCCAGTGATTTCTCAGGAATTCCATTGATTTCTATGAATACGAATGATTTCTAAATAAATCTAGAGATTTTCAGGAAATTCAAAAGAATTCCAGTGATTTCCAAAGAATTCCATTGATTTCCTAGGAATTCCAATGATTTTTAAATTCCTGAGATATTCAAAGAATTTAAGTTATTTCCAAGGAATGCCAGTGTTTCAAAATATTCCAGGAATTTTCAAAAATTTCTAAAGATTTCCAAAGAATTCTGATTCAAGAGATTTCCAAAAATTACAATGACTTCTTAAGGATTTTAACGATTTTCAAAGAATTTCAATGATTTTCTATAAATTCAATTCAAAGATTTACAAACAATCCAGATATTTTTTATTATTTCCAAAGAACTTTAAAGAATTCCAATGATTTTCTATAAATTCTAGATATTTAGAAGTAATTCCAATGAATTTTAATGATTTCTAGTGATTTTTAGGGAATCTAAAAGATTTCCAATAAATTCTAGACATTTCCAAAGAATTCTAATGATCTTCAAGGAATTCCATAATGATTTCTAAAGAATTTCAGGGATTTTAAAGAAACACAAAGAACTCGAGAGATTTCCACAAAATTCCAATTTAAGATATTTTCAAAATAGCCAATTATATACAAAAATTCTAGTGATTTCCAAGGACTCTCACAGCTTTCCAAAGAATTTTAATGATTTTCAAGGAATTTTAATGATTTCTAAGAATTTGAAGGCTTTCTAAAAAATTTCAGAGATTTTGGAAGAAGTTACAAAAAATTCTCGGAATTTCCAAATATTTCTCAATCAAGGAGATTTCAAAAAATTCTAATTATTTACAAAAAATCTAATAATTTCCTAGGATTTTCAAAAATTTCTACAGAATTTTAATGTTTTCCAAGGAATTCCAATGATTTCTATGAATTACCTACAATGCTTTCTAAAGAATTTTAGAAATTTCCAATAAACTCCAATGATTTCCAAAGAATTTCAGTGATTTTTAAGAAATTTTAGGAATATACAAAGAACTTCGGTAATTTCCAAGGAATTCCAGAGGGTTCCACAAAATTTAAGAAAGTTTTAAAGAATTGTAATTCAAGACATTTCCAAAAATTCCAATGATTTCTAAAACTTTTTAACAATTTCAAACAGATTTCTAAGAATTTTGATTATTTCCAAGAAATTCTATTGATTTCCAAGAAATTCCAGAGTGTTCCAACAAATTCCAGGAATTTTTAAAGAATTCAATGGGATTCCAAAGAATTCTAATTCAACAGTGGAAATCTCAAAAATTCAATGATTTCCAAAAAACTTTAACGATTTCCAAAGAATCTTAAAGAGTTCCAATGATTTTCTATAAATTCTAGAGATTTCCAAATAATTCCAAAGAATTTAAATGGTTTCTAGTGATTTTCAGGAAATCACAACGAATACCTATAAATTGTAGACATTTCCAAATATTTTTAATGATTTCCAAGGAATTCCACTGATTTATAAGAACTACGATGCTATCAAAAGAATTTCAGAGATTTGCTAGGAATTACAAGAAATTCCCTGGAATTTCAAAAGAATCCTAATTCAAGTGATTTCCAAAAATTCCAATGGTTTGTAAGGGTTTTAACAATTTCCAAAGAATTTCAAAGAATTGCGATGATTTCCGAAGAATTTAAATGATTACTAAAGAATTTAAGATATTTTGAAGGAATTACAAAAAATTCCAGTGATTTCCAAAAAATTCTTATTTAAGACATTTCCAAAAATTCCAACTATTTACCAAAATTCGAATGATTTCTAAGGAATCTCAAGGATTTTCAAAGAATTCTAATGATTAACAAGAAATTCTAGTAATATCTGAGGAATTCCAGTGATTTCCAAGGAATTCCAAGGACTACTAAAGAATTTCAGATAATTGCAAGGAATTACAAAAGATTCCAGGAATTTGGATTCAAAAATTAAAAAATAGTTTCTAAACCAGATTTTCATTTACAAAATTTTTTTTAGGAATTCCTCTTAGTTTGCCTTAACATTTCTTTTTCATAAAATGATGAGAGGAGAAAAAAGTTCGTTTATAGAATTTCTAACATCTTCTAATTTCTTAATATTTTCTCCGGATCGACAGGATTTTCCTAGATTTCCTCGGATTTTCTACTTCTAAGATTTCATCTTTCCCCGAATTTAATCAGATTTCTCTTCACTTAAACATCAGATTCAGAGGTCAGCTATAGCAGCAACCATAGAAGGTATACTCAGCTATAAATATAAATATTTTGTTTATAAAAAAATTTATACTAACTTAAAATCGTGGGAAACTGCCCGCGCATCCGAAAATTTACAAATTCTTAAAAATACTAAAATATTTATTATATTTAATAAAATATCTTATGTATTACTACATTGTCCAGGTTGTGCGGCCTGAAGGCCGCACTGACTAATCATTATGCCGTAATCTCCAATTTATTTTTAGCCCTCACTATGCCGTCACTACCTAATTAGTGATTGACGTGGTTGCTTAGCCTTCGGCCTCACTGCGGGAATATCGTAACCAATGCTGGTCTATTTTGGATTTTTGCGGTGGGAATTGTGGACGTGGGATTATGGTTCCGCGGGATTTCGGTCCCGCTGGAGTTTTGTTTGGCGGGATTGTAGTTGGGCGGAATTTCAGTATGGTGGGATTGCGATTTGGCGAAATTTTGGTCCGGCTGGATTTTGTTCGGAAGATTTTATTCCGGCTGGATTTTTATTTGGCGAGTTTGTGGTTTGACGAAATTATGGTCCGTCGGGTTTATGGCCGCGGGATTTGTCCAATCCATAAGTGATTGACATGTGGTTATTCTGTCTTCGGTGTCACTGAGGTACTCATTATAGTTTTCTAATATGCTAAGGTTACATTACACGTATTTGAGCAGTGAGGCCAAACAACCACGTCAATTACTAATTAGGAAGTGATGGCTCAGTGCTGCCTTTAGGCCGCACAACTAGGGTAATCTAATTATTTATATATTAATGGTTATTATTCGGTTCTTGGTTCTTGGTTCTTTGGTTCCTACCATAGTAATGATAAACCGATCTTTTCACGATTCAACTATCATTAAAATGGGCAGGACAGATGGCGCTCCTGAGCATTTAACACACACAAATTAAGGCTATTATTGTATATGTTGATAATTTGATAATGAGACCAGCAGTACGGCGTAATCGATATCGACTGATTGGGAAGCGTAAGACTGCGGTTCCAATCCTGATCACGTCGGATATACTGCTGTGATCTAAATCCAATATACCGATCTGTGGGCTTTGGGGAAGACAACTCCAAACCACCCCATTAATTAAAAATTCCCTAGTACGTCATCTTGGTTTTAATACTACGCTTAAATTATATTGAAAACTTAAAAAAAAAGGCTGTTGTAAATAAAAGTGTGATGAATATTTTACTTACTCGCAACGGTATGCTTTAATCAAATTTTGAATTCAATTTACTGCGATCAGGGACTTCTATATTTTTTATATAAATGTTCTTCATAGGTTGTGCTAACCATAGACAAACAGGCAGTATTACATTTCACGATTTTTTTAACCAAAAATTTGTAAATAATGCATAAAATTTTAGGTTTTTAAATGAAACTGGGGTCGGGCTTTTCCTTGTGATATACATTAATTTAAAATTACTTGTTGCCTCATAAAGCAAAGATTCTCCTCTTAATGCAATTTTTATTTCCTTCCCTCGATATTATTGAACCTATACAGCAACGACAAGAGTGGATATACCGGAAGTCATAACAATGAAGTGAGATATCATTTTAAAATCTTACAAATTATGTACGAATGGGGTTTCGGTTATGAGACATATTTATATGGAAATTTTTGGTTCACCCCAACAGGATCGTTAAACAACGGTGGCAAAAAGTTAATTATGAGTTGAATTTTAAGTGCTCTATTCGCATTTTTATTAATAGATCGTAAAAACTGGGCTTTTCTGTTGCAATGTGAATTTTTTTGTTTATCGAGTTAACTATGTTCCAGCCGAGTGAATATTTGTCGAATTACCACAGAAAACTTTATGCTAAGTTTGGCTCATCAAGTTCCGAACTCAAATATTGGGTTATACCACAACAATTTTGTTACCAATAAATTTTACATGGCCAAGCTTAAAAACTGCCCCAAACAATTCTTGAGAGCATAAACGATAAGCTGCATCAAGAGATCTTTTGTAAACTACTAGTAACTTACACTATCACAAAGAGCTGAAACTATGACAAATTTTAAAATCAAAAATGTCTTCTTAAATTTTCTTATCAAGCTTCAACATCTTCAATCGAATATCGAGAGCTTTTCAACCTTAAAGTTGCTTACAAAGAAAGAAGGTAAAATTTATTACCAGACAGAAAGCGCTTGCACCCTGAAAATTTATTTTCTAATTTAATTTTGTAAAAGTAAGTATTTCCAAACAATTTGACTAATATGAGCAAAAAGCAAATACCAGATGAAATATTACGATAAGTAAGTCTGAATATTAAAGCAACGTGGAAAATTATTGAAAATTTCCCTTTGTCCGATCGGTTTGGCTGGAAAGTGTCACCTACTGACCCAGCGAAGGGTAGTGGGTTTAAGTGGAAGGAGAAGCATTTGGTCGTTCCATTACCCACGACTGGGAGTAATAGTCTGCTGCTAGTTGTATAATTACTTTCGAGTTTTCTCAAACTACTAATATTTTGATTACATTAGCGCAAGTTTTAAGTACAAAATTTAATTTTTAGCAAGTTTGTCTAGAGGATGTAATAATGCTCGCGTTCCAATTTAATTAGCAGTGTTCTAAAATTTTACGTAGCTTAAATGTTTAACCAATTTTAGTTTAAATAACGACAGATCCTAAATAGATTTAGGTTTAATTCGATTTAACTTGTTTATTTTCATGCCTTGCTTGGTTTGTTTTTGTTAATGCAAACGTAATATATTAAAACACAATGTTAAAAGGAAGTTAAAGGAAACAGCCTTAATTAGAATAAATTATTTGCATGTTCGATGAATACGCAATGAACCAACTCGAGATTGTATGAAGTACGAAACTGTGCTTTTTACGCACAATACAGTTTTATTGTTTCGCAAAACCTATTGCACGTTCTGCTTAAATGTACCTACTCGTTTTATTTCAGCATTGTTTCAGATTTGCTCTACGGTGGTCCCAACAATCAAGTTTTTAGTTCTCAACCTCTGCAAGTTAAATCTAGACAATACGTTGATTTACCATTGCTATGGAGCAATCGAAGACGAATAAACTTCCTTGATTAGTCAAAGGTTACTTTGATATCAGACTAGCATAACTATCTAGCATGGCAAACCATGATTAATTATTCATATACATCTTTAAGATACAGGGTGTCCTCCGCAATGGCCAAAAAAGTTTACCTTTTTTTATATTTCTGCTTTCCAACGGCTATAAAACCGAAACTACGCATGTTAGAGTTAAAATAGCCTAGAGATTTTTTAAAGAGCATTTGATTGTCTACAAAATAGAATATAACTCTTTTTTGTCTACAATCAATGGATTTTGAGTTATGAATTAAATTAAGAGCAAAAATGTTAAAAAATGTTAAGTTTTATTATTTTTTTTTTTTGGAAAGCTCTGTATCTTTTAACCGAAACAATTTATAACAAAACTTACCATTCAATTCGGAAAAAAAATTTTGTGGGCTACAACTTTGGTCTAATAAACTTTTTTGGAAAACCAATGGATTTTTCAGAAAATCGCAAAATTATGAACATTATAAGGAAAAACATAGTATTCACAATGTTACCAAAAATCCGAATAGGCCGACTGCATTTTTTTATTTATTGTCAAAATGTTTTGTCGCTTACGAGTGGCACAAAAAACTATTTGTCGGCACTTGTCAAACCTATGCCTTACACCCCTCGCTGCGCTCGGGCCGCTTTGACAAAGGCTAAACTCGCTAGAAACATCCCTGTAGGGTTACCGAACTCGAGAATAATACAAAACTCGGAACGCAAATGCATTCCGTAATGTAGGAACTCGATGATGTTTCCTCTGCAACCGCATGCTGAAGAAGGAAGCACGCTCTCGTCGTCGACATCTTAGCTTATATTAGAAAATAATTGTCGGCGCCTTTTTAATGATTTTTACGTTTTTTTTAAGGGAATTTTTGAATGGTCCAGAAAATGTAATGTTACATTATTTGTAAATTTGACCCAAAAGTATCATAATTTCATTGGAAAATTTTTAAATTCGTGGATCAGTTTAACGATTAACCTGCTACTCTTAAAGAATCGGACTTCCTGTCATTTAATTTTTTATAATTAAATTTTTTGTCTTTCTCAGATTTCCATGAATAAAATTGTATAATTTTATTGAATTTTGAAACCTTAGTAAACTTGAAATAAAATGAAAGCTTTTTTATGCACTGGAGGGTATTCCATACCCCCCAGACCCCCCGGTTTCAGAGATCAGGAGTTTTAAAGAATTTTTTGTGGTTGATCTTATGAAAACGAAAAGTTCTTTTGCTCAGCACAATTTTTGATTTTAATAATTATGCCGCTTTCACCCATGCAAAACAACAAACATATCCATATGTCAGATGCATTTGTTCAGAAAACGTAAACAGTTGATTTTTAATAAAGACAATCGCAATATAGTAGACTTAAACAAAAGCCTAACCATTTTTGAAAAAAAATGATGGAAATTCTCGAATTTTTTAGAAATTAATTTTTAACTTCGTTAATATTAACTTAACGAAAATGTTTCAAGAGTTTAATTTTATAGCCGCTCTAATTTTAGATAAGAATCTTCTTTAAATTTAAAAATAAATTCATAAATACGGAAGTTATCAGGGTTTAAAAATATATTTTGCATTTGACTGCAACCGCTCAAAATCAGTAGTTATACTATGCAGATTTTGGATTTTCAAAAAGCAAAATTACATGTACAGAATTACATATTAGTGTTAAAACTATCACTTTTTGTTATAGTAGACTTAAACAAAAACCTAAAATTTAAAAAGAAAATAATGGAAATTCTCGAATTTTTTGTAAATTAATTTTTAACTCCGTTAATATCAACTTACCGAAAAAATTTCAAGAGCTTAATGTTATAGCCGCTCTAATTTTGTACTAAAATCTTCTTTAAATTTTTAAATCAGTACATAAATACGGAAGTTATCAAGGTTTAAAAAAATATTGTGCATTTGACTGTAACCGCTTAAAATTAGTAGTTATACTATGCAGATTTTGGATTTTCAAAAGACAAAATTACGTGTACGGAATTACATATTAGTGTTAAACCTATCTATATCTATATGATATCTATATCTGTACGTAATTGCATGTTTACTTTGTTCAGTTGAAAGATCTTGAGAGAAAGATAAGAATCAATAATAAAAAGAAGTGTAGGAAAAAATTGAAATTTTTATTTATTTTTTTCTATTTTATTCTATTATTTTTAACTGAATTTAAGTTTAGCGAATTTTACTAGCTTTTATTCCATGAACAGTACCAAGACGTAAGATGACGTTGTAAACCTGATCCTTAGAGACATACAGCCCAGATGTAAGTCCAGGGGGTCTGGGGGTATGAAATACCTTTCAGTGCACCGTTTGCTTTTTGTTTTGAAAGAAAAAGAAAGCTCACTTGGTGAAAAAATTCCTGGGAAACAACAGATCTAATAATCCACGAGTTTAGAACAGCAGGAATCGTCAATCAAATTAATTTATTAAGTTATGAACCAATTAAATCGTCGTTATAATTTTTTTTAATAATCCAGCAACGAAAAAGAGAAAAAAATACCTCTTCAAATAACTAATTTAATTTACGTCTGTCTGTAGTAAATAATTGTCCTCATCAGCTACTAACTTTTTCACTCTGTCACAACCCAAAAAAGAAAACCAACTACATAGAAAACACTTATTTGCTGTATCCTTAATTATTGTTGATGCGGAGTATTAACTAATTCAGCAGCAAAACGTTCATTTTAAGGATTATTAATTAATTAGTTAAACATTTTAATTAAAAATTTAGTACACCTCCTTAAAAGTTTAATCCATACCGCTGTTTAATTTTTATATTTTTTTTGTAAAATAAAATCAACTCATTACTTTTTGTACCTATATAATTTTGGGTTACGCCATTTTAGTCGTCGTAACCGTAAAGATTAAACGTCGGCTTGGAATTTTTAATATCTCAAATTTACACCCACACAACTAAACATACCTAAAATTTTAATTAAAATTATACTTTTGGGAATGATAAATAATACGGGGAAGTACCAAAAGTATGATTTTAGAAGAATAAAAGCAAAGTTAATTCTTATATTAGTTGGATGCCGCAGCATCTTAGCGGATTGATAAATTATTTATTTACGTGCAGGTGGAAACTCTGACTGCGAGCTTGATTGATATTTTCTGAGCCCCTCGTATCATTAGCTAAAGATGATAATAATAATTAAGTTTTACACCCGCACATGTCGGTACAATGAAAATTGGTCTTAAAACTGGAATTTCTTAGACTGGAGCAGAATTTCATTGCCTCTAATAACCTTACTATATTATTATTATTACTAAACCAGATGGGGTTTAATTAAGGCGTGCAATATATTTACGTTTAAAACTTGGTATCGCTGTTTGGGTTTGGGTTTTAGAAAACATTTGTTAAATACCTTAAGTATCCAGCTTGCACTTAGATGGGGGAAGTTTGACTATACACGTACTCCAATTTTGCTTAAAAACTTCCTGAAAATCCTGAAACTGAAATCCTGCGTTGCGACGCAATGGTATATTTTTTTAATTTGGTTTTAACAGTCAGTAAATATGTGATTCCCTTAACAAAATATTTGGTGAAAACGTAATTTAAAACTTTCCACTTCATGGTTTCTGTAGTTTTAACAAAGTTTTAATGTATTCTAGATTTGCACAAAATTGGTAGCGGGGCGATTTAGCAACGTGCGCACAAGTTTTTTTATTATAACTTCGAAACAAAAATATAACAGGAAACTTTGGAATAATATTTCCCTTGTAAAATCGTAAAATTTGGACATGTACGATGTTGTAATTAATGGAATCGATATAAATGCTTGCGGAAATTGTTAAAACTAAAATATCTACAATGAAAATGCATGAGCTTACTTCTTTGTCCATTAGATACGAGTATCATCAAGCCCCATAAATATTTACTCGAGGAAGTGCATTTGACCACTAGCAAAAATTTTATAAAGACGAACTGCATTCATTATTGAACCCTCAAGCAAAACAAACTCATTACTTCGCGTGGAAGACACTAAGCAAACACAAACCACCATCCGGTAAGAATTTTCAATTTTTGAAAAGTCTGGATTTTGGATTCTGGATATCAGGTGGAGGGCAAGGTATAACCTCACACTCACTGAATGAGTGATGAACACAACAATCTTGGGTGGTGAGGTATCACTGGCTGGTAAGCTCAGTCTGGAAGACTGAGGTATAAGTATTTGCATCCACAGGTATTCGCCTGTTTTTCCACAGCTGCCAGCTACGTAGTCTAAGAGCAGCCCTAACTGCCATCTCCTTTACATGAAGGTCTGGTGGAGGGAGACATCTCATCGCCTCAGTTACACTAAGACAGATTAACCTCTGCATGCATACTATGCTCTCAAATTTCCCAGTAAACAGTAGGGAAATCCATTCTCATTGAGACATTGGATTCGACTATCATATTCTATAGCAGGGGGGAGAATATTCCACCTTGAGGACAGCCTTTGACGACAATGCCTTTGACAGTTATGTCCCCAACACCCACCTCTACTGCTCTCCACTTCAGTATGAAACTGATCCATTTTGCAATGGTCGTGGAAACCCCAAATCGGTACAGTGCTACATTTATACTATGGAAGGTTCATGAAGGTTTATCAAAGGGTCTTTCGATATCAATAAACGCTCTTAGTGTAGACTCTGCTGCGATAGTTGTCTCCAGGCTATTGCAGAAGATTCTCCATGATCCACGTTGTTCTCTTGTACTCCAACTGTCGCGCTTTGAACGCCGCTCAGTCGGAGTCAACACCATGATGTTGCTCGACCCCGTAATCTATCCATTTTTAATGGGCAGGAAAGCTCATTAGCATGCTTTTCAATCTCATCAATAGTTGTTAATTCACTTTTAATAGAGGCTCCCTTCAGTTCTTCCAGTCCCCATGATGTCGCTAGG
This sequence comes from Cantharis lateralis, assembly GCA_963170105.1. Lineage (NCBI taxonomy): Eukaryota > Metazoa > Arthropoda > Insecta > Coleoptera > Cantharidae > Cantharis > Cantharis lateralis. The sequence goes on from OY720627.1 coordinate 4,998,652, forward strand.
TTATCTATAAAGACCAGCCTATCGATATTTCTTGGGTTCCTGTACTGCTTGGGTTCTTTTTTTGCCATTAATTTAAAGCAGACCTATTTTTAATCTGACATTGTCAGTTGATTGGACACATGCCAGTCACGTGAATGATTTGAAATACTAAAATAAATACTGGAGTCGCATCCAATGACGAGGTGTTTCTTTTGTTGTTCGCAATAGTTCACTAGATCCACCATCCTCTGAGGAGGTGGCAATTCCAGCGAATCTATTGGAAAATATGCGGATTCCACAAAGGCATCTTCTTGATCATTCCCGAAGTCGCAGCTAATTCGTACCTCTGTCAAATCGCAGTTGGTGAAACTACCAGTAAAATGATCACCATTTACTTTTGGGAACCATGGCTCTAGGATTAGAGCGATTGTATCCTTACTATTGTCTACCTGGCGGCATAGGGTTGCAACTACCGCCCGACAATGTTGAAGGTTGGTTTGCAGTAGGTTACAACCTTCTAGGAAAGCCATTATTTTGGCCAACCTTGGAGAGCTGACTGCTCTGTAGATTCCCTGACTTGCGTCCGTCAACATTGAAGCGATAGGGTCTGTTGATTCTGATGCAAATTCGTCTTCAAGTTTCTGCATCTTGATTTCGAGAGAGATGAACTTCTCACCCCTGGTTTCGATGGCAGCGCTGTTCTCCTATCCATCACTAAATACAATAAGTTTACCTTTTAGTTCCTCTTTATCAGTGCTTAGGAAGACACATAATTCTTCCAATTTAGCTCAGGGGTTTTGAGCCGCAAGGCGAATGGTCACTGTCTCCGTGGGCTCTGGTTCCCCGGGAATCGAAAGGGTTCTGTTATCGTTGATAAGTCAGCTGGTGTTTGGTTCGTTTTTGATTCTGGGGGGGGGGGGGGGGATATATTGTCACACTCAAAAATAAACCTGAAATTATTATAAAAACATTTTAAAATTATAAATCGACGATATGAAAGCTCAGGTTAATTTATAATGAAAACAATGAATGTAAGGAAATATGAAATTTACACATCTGGTAAATTCCATAAGGGCAGTGACCAGTGACATTTCCGCTACAGACAAGAGTCGTGTCAATATGATAAAAAGGTGATGATCCCAAACGAACGATAACGGAAGAAATCGATCGAAGGGTCGATCAAGATAAGAGTAGGGATGTGGAAAGATTGATCGAAATAATTGAAAAATTAATTAATCAGTTTCGCTTGTGCGTTTAACTGGAACACCACGAAACGGTCCCTTGCTACTTACGATGGTCAATCTTTCCATCCCCCAGTTGTTTATTGCAGTCTTATGGTAAGCGTTAGTCTTAAAGTTGTACAGGTTTATTTTAATATTGCTAATTTTTATAACAATTATTGAGTTTGATTATGAACAATCATCTGAGTTACCCCCAAGTGTGGTTAATGGTGAATTACCCCCAGCACGCGACAATATAGCCCCCGGGGATGTGAGATATTTTCACACTCCAACATCCCCTAAAAACGCGTCCTGCTGATCCTCTGGCGGAAAAGGTCAGGCGATTGATCAGGATGGATTATAGTCCTGACCTACCGTTTGGGTTGAAATCTAGGCCAAAAGCCACACCCAGGAGAACTACTACCACTCCCGAGTGGGTTCAGCCACCAGGACTCCTTCATCCCACCGTACAATTCACTGCGCACGGCACAAACACGCAGGTATACCTGTAATTAGTTTGGTTTCTCCACGATGACCGTCATCCCAATTTATCGATCCAGACCTTGGCCCGAACCGAGCGAGCCAAAGCAGATCGAACACAAGGAAGTTTTAAGTCCTTGACCCGATATTTTCTTGCAACACGCAAACCCCCTCACCACGGCAAAGCTCGGGTGCATTAGAGGGGATATTGAAAAGTCAAGAACGTAAGTATTTTAAAATGTTAAGAGTGGGTTGACTGGACATGACTAACAGACCGCTTGTTTTATTTCTTTGTTTGAAAACGAAGACCACGAGCTACTCAAAACACTGTGAGAGGTAAACATAGACAAAGCACCGGGTCCGGATGATATTCCAGCCGTATTGATGAAAACGATGGACAAATGACAACCTAGGTGGCTTTTGAAAACATCGAACTCATTGCTATAAGATTGAAGATCCACTTCCTGCCGAGCAATATATTTGCTCAACCACCTAATTAATGTCTTCCAACGCTTCATCTTAGCCAAATTACAAATAGAATAAAAGAATCCGGAAGATCGGCTTGAGTTCTAAAAAAGAACAGATCGTTAACCGGGCTGAGAGGAAGAGGAAATTCCTTTTTATAAAAAATCAAAAATTAGCAGCGGCTCTCTAATGAAAATAAATTTGAAACGCTGGAAATTTGCATTTGCAACGGTACAAGCTATTTCGTTTACGTGCCTTAAATCATTTAAAGAAATTCTCTTGTAACCATGGCACGAGCCACCACTGGCTTTAATTAAACTTCTTGAAAGAAAATAAAATAAAATGTTACTTTTTACTCGAGAGGGTAGTACACCTCTGTATTCAATCACTGGTACAAAATAAATTTAATAATCTGGAAAAGAAAATGTCAAAAGCATTGACACATCATGTAAAGTGATTTTGATCAAAGGACACATTGTACCTCGCACTTTTCCCCACACATTTTCTTACTTTAGAAATTTTGTGAACGTAATAGTTTTAAAAACCTTTTAAGACAAACAAAAGTTCTTTTTGAAAAAATAAAGAACTCAATAATTTCAAATTGAATGATGCGTTTGTGAATGCATCTAGATGTCGGAAAAATATGATTGATTGTAAGTGAATATGCAAATCTTAATGTATTGAGTGATCTTTGAAAGCTATCGTATATTTTGGTTTCTAGCTACGATTCATTTAATGGTAAATTTCAAAAACTCACTCAAGAATTTATATGACAGATTTTGAATGAGTAAGCATTTTCTGCCATAATGGATCATTTTCCGAACAATGTCGGAGAAAAATTTACTAATTTCATTTGTTATTCATAAGGAATGATTTATTTACATAAATTTAGATAACAATTTAAGAGAAACAACGTATGCTCATCCAGTATATTATATTTTATTCTGTAAACTTCTCAAACTCCGTTGTTTTTTAACGAAATAATTGAATTGGTTTTTTCAATTAAGAAAATTATTGATTAGTCAATCGCAGGCACCTCTTTGTGGTAAACTACATTTTGAAATGTCCAAAAAGATATCTTTTAATTTACCAATGATAATAATAGTAGTATTTGAACACAAAGAACCTGTTGTTTTGTAATGAATTTCTACTTCTCAATGGAGCTTAATTAAATTTATTAATAATACTGGATAGCTCGTAATGCAATTATGCTTTATGTAAAGTTGAAATACAATTGCACGAATGAGTTGCTTTTTGATGTTCAATTAGCTATGTGCCCAGTCAAATTTATTTTTTCAACAGGAAACAAAATCGTATTTTACTTTTGATTATAGAAAATAATCCTGCTCTATTGTAAAAATTTTGGGAAAATCTGTTATTTTCTACACTTATTTTTATATCTAGCTCAGTCGGTAGAAAAGAAACGCACGAGACTCTTTTTATAAATGGAAATAAAGATTAAATTTTGTGTTAACTAATAAATAATTGTGCATTCCGGTTCTCGACCTGAATATCTGATATATGTCACTTATTCGGCTACATTTAATAAGATTTAAACAATTATGATAACATTTTCTGAAAATATAAATCACATAGTTTGTGTAAATATCTGCCCCATCAAAATCTCTGAACCGAAAAGCTCTAATGAAGTGAAACTTTAACTGAAGGTTCTACTACGCATTCTAAGACAGACTCAGCTATTCCCAATCCCCACATCATTCCTTTCATATACTGGAAACCAGTGGCGGACTACAGGGGGCCGGAAGGCCCACCGCCCCTGACCCTGAAAGGAAAAGTGCAAGATTTAAACAAAATTATTTCTTAGCCTTTGAAAGCATTTGTTTGATACAATTTTCATTGGAATTTTGTAGTTACTTTGGCTCTACCGAGAGCTTCGCCCCTCTCCGTCTCTTTAGGGGGCCCAAAGTTTCTTTAGGGTCTCAGGCCTCAGAGTATCCATCACTGCTGGAAACATCGAAACATTCGGTAAATTTTTAAAAATTCAAATGCAAAATATTTAAATTTCACATTATTCACTCATATTACACAGTGTGTATATGAGTGAATTTTGAACCTGTCGTTCCGTCTGTAATGCAGCTCTCCAACTGATAAATTCTTCTTGATAGCTCAAAATTGTTGGGAAGTTACAGAAAACTGGCAGATCAACCCGGCGTTTTTTAATTTGTTCAACTTAAGTTGGCAAGCTATGAAAATCAACAGATGATTGTTTTTTTTCTGTTCGTTGAGAGAGGGGAAATCTTGCATAGGCGTCCCCAATGAGCGGAGGGGAGTGTCAGATTCTTACTGACTAAACCCCACTCCATAAAAAGGTCGGGATTCGCTTATAGCATTACGTCCGTACGCTTCGCCTAATCTTCCGCCCTTTTTTCCATTTTTCCTCGCTATCAAGCATTGCATCTATCAGATTTTCTGGAGATAACCTTACTTCCACTAATAACTCCAGCCGTCTTCTCTGCTGCTGCCACATAGGGCACACAAAAAAAAGTGTGGTGTGCAATATCAGTTTCATTGCAGTATGGGCAGCACCTAATCTCTGATCTCTTAAAGTGATAAAGATAATCCTTGAAGCCCAATCGAAATCTGAGTCAGCTCATAAGTCAGGCAGCCGTCGGTTCTGTTACACCACTGGTCTATACTTCAAATTAGACGATGGGTCCATCTTCTCCTTTCGCTAGCATCCCATCTCAATTGCCATTTCTTCAGGGAACACTCAAGGTTGTAGGTTGCCTTCTTCTGGATGTTGTCAGCCCAGATGGGAGCTCCGTATAACATAATGGATATGGCCACCAAAGCCACCACTCTTCTCTTGCGTTCTAAATGATCCCGAACGTTGGGAAAGAGCTCGGAAGCTTAAACTGCGATCGACCTTGATCCCAGGATTCTTATCACATCGGTTGGTCGAACAGTGATATCCCCGACCTTGATCTGAATGGTCGTATGCCATCTCTTCCCACATACCAGCACCGCCTCCGACTCAGTCGGAACGATAGCTAAGCCCCTGGCCTCCACCCAGGAGCAAAACACAATTTGCATGCGAATGTAGACAGTTTTAAAAATATTGCAAAATTAGTATTTTCTTCATCTGATTAGATTCATCTGTCTGACGGTAACGGGACGTTAAAGACGAGAAACTGCGAGCAATTTGCGGATTTTGGAAGATTACTCAGAAAGAGTACCTCTATTGCACCGTGAACAGGACAGAATTCCTCCCAAATATAGATTTTATAGGAAATATATTATCCTTCTGAATCCAATGGAGATCCACAAGTAGGACATTTGTCTATTTTTGAAATAGTCCAGGATAAATGCATCCGCCACAAGAAGATTCAGATATCTACGAACAGCAGAGCGGCGCTTCTGACACTTTGGAATCACGAGGTCACCTCTGCTTTGGTGCAAGAATGCATTCAGACGCTGGATGAGATATCAAGCTCAAATACTCTTTACTTCTCTTGGGTGAAAGGGCACCAAGGTAACGAGGGTGTAGTGACCTAGCATCATCGTCGAGCAACGTCCATGTTATTTGTGTGGATCTAGAAATCGGCGAAGGGAAACATAGGAATGATCCCATGGTTACATTTTGGTAACCAGGGTTTATCAACAGGACTCAGATATCAGTCCTCATATCAATATCAAACGGACAACACGTCCACTTGCGTCCATTAACAAATTAATTGTATATTAAAAACATTTGTAAATAACCAGCAATAAAACTTAATTAAATGTGACAACATTTAAATTGTTATTTACAAGTTAAGAAGCAAAAGCAAGATTATGAACCAGAGCTATAAATTTAACAACCGTAGCCCTGGCCAGTAACATTGGTGACCCCCGACGTGATCGAAAAATTTTCAACTTCATTTTCCCGAATTTCGAAGCCGATAGAATTCGCCCAACGTATAAAGCGTTTGTACTTCAGCAACGTACGTGCTACGAAGTATACAGAACAACTACAAGAATTACCTCGAGATTCTGGACCCCATTTTTTGGACGAGGACTCCCAAAAATTTTGGTTGGCGCCCAGCTGAGCTATTCCCGTCAACCCGTTCCTGTGCATCACATTTGGATCATTTCTATAGTAAGTACCTTCACTTATTTCTTGATCCACATACTACGACATGGACGACGTTCACGATGCTCTACCTGCGCCACTACCACTACCCGCGTTGGAACCGTTGGTTCCACACAATATAATTGCCCCAGTTAGCGTCAAAATACCACCCTTTTGGAAAGCTAATCCTCGCATTTGGTTCTGTCAGATTGAGGCACAATTCTCGAATTCTAGAATCACCAACGACCGTACAAAATATAACACAGTCGTTGCTGCACTAGAAGGCTCGATACTATCTCAGATTTCGGACATCATTTTGAATCCTCCCGCAAATTTAATGTATGACACTTTAAAAGTCAAACTTTTGGAAAGGTTCGAAGAGTCCGAACAATCGAGATTACACACACTATTAACCTCCCTATCATTAGATGACAAAAAACCAACTCACTTACTGAGGCAAATGCGAGAATTAGCTGGAGGCAACATCGCGGACACCGCTTTAAAATCCCTCTTTTTACAACGCCTGCCGCAACAAGCCCAGGCGATGTTTTCTATCAGCGACCAAAGTCTAGAACAAATCGCAATTCTAGCCGATCGTTTTTTAGAAGTTACTACAAGTAACATAGTCAGCATTCAAAAACAACCTAACGAGATTACCAATGATAAATTCAATTTTTTAACAAATAAAATAGAAAAATTGACATTAGAACTTGCATCTCTCAAAACTAGCCGTCAAAATTTCGCATATGACAAGCGACCTTCACGATCGCTTTCGAGATCAAAATCCGCTTCACGTATCACTAACAGTCCTGAAGCTACCAAGAAGGTTGCGCCCGCTATGTGCTGGTATCACTACAGATTCCACGAAAAAGCACGCAAATGCATTAAACCATGCAATTTTTCCCTTCCGGAAAACTAATCAGTCACAATATTTTTTCGGCAGAAAATATTGTTGACTACGCAAATTGTCGACTACATATTTTAGATCCAACCACAAAATACACCTTTTTAATTGATACAGGCGCGCAATTATCCGTAATACCAGCAAAATTAATTACACCCAAGCCCACAAATTCTTTAATGAAATTATTTGCAGCAAACGGTTCTACAATTAATACTTTCGGTACCAAATTATTGCACTTATCATTAGGTCTAAGAAGGTCTTTTCCCTGGATTTTTACCATTGCAGAAATCGATAAACCTATAATCGGTGCAGATTTTCTAGCAAAATTCAATTTATTAGTCGATTTAAAAAACAAACGTCTAATTGACAATGTCACACATCTGTCAATTCCCGGACAAACTTCAAATAATTTCCAATTTTTATCTTTAACGACGCTTTCGCCTAATTTAAGCGAACCAATTTTAAATTTATTAAAACAATTCCCGGAAATTACGAAACCCGGTGCTATTAAAGTTCCACCAAAGCATGACGTATGTCATTTTTTAAACGTTACAGGTCCGCCAATATTTTGTAAACCTAGGCGCTTGGACCCGGAGCGATTAAAATGCGCTAAAAAAGAATTTGAATTCCTTCTTCAGCAAGGAATTTGCAGACATTCCACAAGTCCCTGGGCATCACCTCTTCATCTTGTTAAGAAGAAGAATGGTGATTGGAGACCATGCGGTGACTTCAGGCTCTTGAACGCCCAATGTACCCCCGATAGGTATCCTATTCCAAATATACAAGATCTAACACACAATTTAAAACATGCAAAAGTCTTCAGTACCCTCGACCTCGTTAGAGCGTATCATCAAATACCTGTTAACCCGGACGACGTACAGAAAACCGCCATCACAACCCCTTTTGGTTTATTCGAATTTCCGGCCATGACTTTTGGTTTACGGAACGCAGCGCAAACCTTTCAAAGGTTGATGAACAGCATGTTGGGTAATTTTGATTTCTGCTTCGCTTACATTGACGATGTTATCGTCGCATCTAAAAATTTAACCGAACATTTTGAACATTTAAAACAAATTTTCACACGATTGAGTGAATTTGGCATAATTTTAAATGTAGATAAATCCGTATTCGCGCAACCCTCAGTTGAATTTTTAGGTCATGTAATTACAGAACACGGAATCAATCCATTACCAAGCAAAACTAAATTAATTTTAGATTTTCCTTTACCTATCACAATAGTTGAATTAAGACGATTTCTAGGCATGGTAAATTTTTACCACCGTTTTCTCCCAAACGTCGCAACTATTCAAGCTCCTCTACATTCTTTGCACCACGGTAACAAAAAGAATGACAAAACAGTAATAATCTGGAACGACGAGTTAAAAAAAGCATTCGAAGCTTGCAAAACCGCTTTGGCAAATTCAATTATGCTTGCTCATCCTTCGGACAAATTTCCTTTAGCATTAATGGTAGACGCCTCCAGTACAGCTGTTGGCGCGGCTCTACAACAATTTAATGGAAAAAGTTGGGAACCTTTGCATTTCTTTTCAAAGAAATTATCCCCATCTCAAGTAAAGTACAGTACATACGACAGAGAACTTTTAAGTATCTACCTCGCAATCAAACATCTTCAAGATATACTTGAAGGCAGATCTTTTACAATTTATACAGATCACAAGCCATTATGTTTTGGATTCACGCAAAAGGTGAGCAAATTGTCACCACGTCAAACTAGACATTTGGATTACATAAGCCAATTTAGTACTGACATTCAATTTATTGCTGGAAAAGAAAACGTAGTCGCAGATGCACTTTCACGCATTAACACTATAAGTTTTCCTTCAACAATAAATTACGAATCCATGGCACAAGATCAACTGGTAGATACCGATTTAAAAATTTTGCAAAACTCTTCAAGCATTAATTTAAAATTAATTCCCATTTTAGGATCATTAAAATCCTTATACTGTGATACTGCAACCGACATAGCAAGACCCTTTGTACCGTTATCGTGGCGAAAAGAAATCTTTAATATGTTACACAACCTATCACACCCCGGAATTAAAGCTACTGTTAAATTAATAAGAAAACGTTTTATTTGGCCCTCAATCAACAAAGATTGCGCATCATGGTCAAAGAATTGCCAACGTTGCCAAGAAAGCAAAATTACCAAACATGTTCACTCTCCTGTGCAATCATTTTTGCCACCGACCGAACGTTTTGCACACGTTCACATAGACTTGGTTGGCCCCTTACCTCATTGTCAAGGTCATAATTATGTTTTAACTTGCATCGATCGTTTCACACGATGGATTGAAGTTATACCAATTGCTGATACAACAGCGGAAACTGTTGCCATCAATTTTCTCTCGGGTTGGATCTCCAGATTCGGCGTTCCCCTTAAAATCACAACTGATCAAGGCCGGCAATTCGAATCAACATTGTTCCAACAATTCTCACTTTTACTCGGAATCAAGCGCTGTCGTACTTCACCATACCACCCTCAATCCAACGGTATGATCGAACGCTTCCACCGATCGCTTAAGAGTGCAATAATTTGTTACCGAAACGAAAATTGGGTTGACATTCTGCCACTAATTTTATTAGGTTTTCGAACCATTTATAGAGATGATTTGCACTGCACAATTTCAGAACTAGTTTATGGTACAACACTTCGTTTACCAACAGATTTTTTCTCTACGGAAAAATCCGTCACTACAAATGAATTTGTTAAATCACTCCATCAAACTTTACAAAATATTAAACCGGTTCCGATAAAGAATCGTTCAAACCGCACTATATTTGTTTTCAAAGATCTTGCAACTTGTTCCCACGTCTACATTCGGAACGACACTATTAAAAGAGTTTTGAAACCAGCATATAGCGGTCCGTACTTAGTTGTTAGCCGTCAAGAGAAACATTTTCTGGTTAAAATTAATAACACTGAAAAATCAATTTCAATTGATAGATTAAAACCCGCGTATTTTTTAGAAGATAATTAGTTAACTAGTTATCTTACCACATTTGGCATTAATACGGCATTTTTAATTTATTTTCATTTCAATTTTCATTCCTTCTTTTCCTTGGGTAACAACTTTTCCAGAAACGGGAGTGTGTAGTGACCTAGCATCATCGTCGAGCAACGTCCATGTTATTTGTGTGGATCTAGAAATCGGCGATGGGAAACATAGGAATGATCCCATGGTTACATTTTGGTAACCAGGGTTTATCAACAGGACTCAGATATCAGTCCTCATATCAATATCAAACGGACAACACGTCCACTTGCGTCCATTAACAAATTAATTGTATATTAAAAACATTTGTAAATAACCAGCAATAAAACTTAATTAAATGTGACAACATTTAAATTGTTATTTACAAGTTAAGAAGCAAAAGCAAGATTATGAACCAGAGCTATAAATTTAACAACCGTAGCCCTGGCCAGTAACAAGGGTAACGCCAAAATGGACGAGCAGGCAAGAAGTGGTTCTAACAGTCTTCTCTGCAGTCCGAAATCCACCAGACGATACTCTCTTAAAACAACACATCCTACAACTTCACTTCATCAGATGCAAGCAAGAGCATCAATAAAGGCTCCCTCTACTTGAAGCTGTCCAGAGTCAATCAACGGACAATTGCAGGGATATTAACTAAGCTAAATAAACAGCCCAACGCAGTAGGACGAGCGAATGAAACAGCTCAACACGTGCTTTACCACTTTCCGGCTCTAGCGTCAAAGAGAGATTACGTGCTAAGGGGTTTTTGACCTAACATGGCCAGAATCAGTGACACTCCGCCTGCCAAAATACTTAAGTTCATCCTGTAACTGGTATGGCTTGAGGAGGCAGTACACAGAAAAACCTTCTACAATACATAATAGCTACAGAATCTGAAATATCATTAAATCTACAACCAAGACAGTCGGTGTTCAAGCATACTAAGCTACAATATTACCTAGTGCGGCCTTTAGGCCGCGCAACTTTGGCAACTATGCACCAGTTCATAAAAAGCGATATAAAAAGATACAAAAAAACAAAACCGCTGATAGAAAGTAAAACCAATCAAAATATATATTATGTAATATAATTTTTGCCTATGTAAGAAGATCAGCTGAAAAAAATTTAATTTAAAACGAAATTCTACTAAAATATTATTTTATCCAGATCAGTTCAAGTGGGCCGCATTCTTTAAAATACAAGATCACCTGAAGCAAATAAATAAAGGAAAGAAAATTAGAGAAATATTTTTGTTCTATTTTGTTTATGTATTTTCAGCAAAATATAAAAATAATTTTAATGAGACAAGGCTGTATGATGATATATAAGATGGAAGAATTTTAATAATTCAATTTTACATTTTAGTAAATCCTAAATATTTTATCTTAAATTCAATATAGTTAAAAATATATTCTCTTAAAATCCAATTTTCCTTCAAAACAAAATCTAATAAGAAGAATCCAAAGAATCTGATGCAGCCTATTTTAACAATTTATATGTTTAACACGTACAGTTTCAACTGATTCAATTTGATAAAATGAGAAAACTATCGAACCCTTTAAGAAAATGTACTTTAGACTGAATCGTTTCCATATTGTTAGAATAATCTTCGGTAAACAGAAGGGGTATAAATTTATAAGGATAAAAGTTAAAATTGTTAATTTTCATTTTTAATAAACAATAATTGCAACTGCCAGCGCGGTTACGTCTGGTTGTTGCGAATTTAACAAAATTACAAATTTTAATCTACTAAATAAGGCAACTGATTCTCTTCTCATGGAAATTTAATGTAGTCAAAAAAAATTTTTAACATTAGTTTAAAAGGCAATTTAAAATTTAAAATGTAATTTATTTCATGTAGGTACTAATTATAATCAAAAAAATTTTATTCCACTTATCCAGCTTTAAGAATTCTGGTGTATTTTCAAACATACACAATAAATTAATTTTATTTTAAATAAAAAATAAAATTTTATTTTATTCGCACGAATAATGCCTGCTTATTGAATGTTTGATTATGGCACAATGAAAAAGTTCACAAAATAATTCACAACTTTTATTTTTATCTTCTTTAAAAATCATTATTCGAGTTAAAACTTCTTTTGTTCTGTTTTATTGTATTTTCAGTGTTCTTTAGAATATAAATTCTCAATTCAAGAAAGTTTTTACTTTTGCACCGCAGATTGTTCTCAACTTTACTTTTCAAAGCATATCCAATTGGATTAGGCATAATCCTGTATTTTGGTTTTTTGACGATCCTCATACCTTAACGCCGATTAACTACCTTTTACACCTTCCTGATAATCAAAGATTTATTAACATTTTCAGTTTTCACCAAAAAAAGGTGCTGGGTTTTAGTAGCGTCTTTGGTAGCAGGCTAGTGTGAGAATGTTATCCACTAAAACCTTCTCGCGTGGTGGTTAGAGCGCTCTAATCGTGATTTGCCACCAGGCATTCTTTCCATATATTAATGCAGTACTTTTAAACTTCTGAAATTTCAAGACGTCTGTAGACGTCGTCGTTTTTTTGTCTGTATTCGAGTTTTCTTTCCTACAACGTTGGATCTTTCGTTTTGTGATCTAGACAGAGCTTCTCAGTTTTCCGCAATGTAAGACGGCGTCGTATTTGATAAAAATATCCCTGGAGGCCGTCCGAACTCGAAAAAATTAATGATCTGGGAAATATGGGAGTCTCTAGTACCTGAAATAGTCTGAAATTAAAACAACTTTATGATATTTTAACAGTTGCTCAACTTGAATTCAACTGCGGTATACTCTGCCCTAGTAAGTCATAGTCATAAATGACTTTATTGGAGTATCGGGCTTAGCCCACACCTCCTTGAGGAAGGGAACTCACTGAGTAGCGGATGTGTTTATAATTTTTCTTACGGCATTGGTTGTAGTGAAGGAAATCAGACTAATCTAAAATCAGAGGAAGCTAAAAAACTCAAAGCAGTTCAACTTAATAATGAGACAGGGAACCTAGGGAAACCTGTTTCCAACAAACCAAACACTAAAGATGGTGGCGAATTCTCAACCGGACGGCTAAAACGGAGGACAGTACACCAAACGGAGTGGGCAGACAAAGGAAGAAGAGCAGAATGCCCTCATCAGAGGGATGATGTTGGAAGCGCTGGACAAAATAAAGGATGGAGGGCCTGCTCCGAGATAAAACTGAAGAGGGCTGATGGTTGCCTCCTGCGCTGATTAGGCTATTAAGGATTGGACGCCGAGAAGGTAACCTGGGAGGGAGCCAAACTTGGTATTCTTGATGCCAAGGATATCCCAAGGCCCACTAGATACCGGGATCCACAAAGGAACCGGAAAAAATCCTAAAGAGGCTAAAGGTTCAAAACCTAGGACTCATAACAGAGAACTGAAGAGTTGTAGAACGAAAACCAGACAAAAAGGTCCAGCAATAATTGGTAATTTTGGTTGATGAAAAGTTCTGGAATAAAATCCAGGAACTACAATACAAACCCTTCCTAAACTTCTTCAGGATAACCTCTAAGGAACTGGAAACGAAGAAAAAAGAGGGCAAAAATGAGTAGACAAGGACAGGTGAGGGGAAACAAAGGTTAACCAAGCCGCCAAATTCACTCTCACCTCTCACTTGGAAACAGTGAAGAGAAGATATCAAAGGAGAGAAAAGAGGATGAAAAGGGGAAGATATTCTGATACAGAGGAAGAGCTAACACTTCTTCTTGTTTGTACAAATCAATATCCCCCCTAAATCAATAGGGCGGCTTCAGCTGCTCTGCAGTGGTACATAATTAAACAAAATTTTGATGTGGTCCTGATACAAGAACGCTGGGTGTACGGGGACAGGTTAGGGGACTTAATATGACAGGAGAAGTGACAATCAGCCAAGGATTTGTATTATCCCAAAAAAAAGATGAAATCTTCTGCCATGGTAGGTACTATCTACTAGACACCTAATGGCGCTAAATTTAAAATTTAGCTGGAAATAGCAAATATGGGCAATGAACCTACCTTTGTCATAATGACACGGACGGAGGTATCTGACTTGACGATAGGGACGACTATCGCAAGCCAATGGATTCCTCTCGCGGGGGGAGGCACTCTCTGATCACAAATTCATTCGATTCAACCTCGAATCACCACCTACAAGGGAGGCCACATACAGAAACCCAAGAACCTGTAATTGGGCAATCTACAAGGAGAGCCTGAGGCAGGGGTATTATCGTCCCTACTGTGGTGCCTGGTGGTGGATAGTCTTCTGTGGAAGCTGGAGCAGATTGGAGTTCGCCCACAAGGATTTGTTAACAAAATTTAAAAAAAATGGGTCAACCCATGGTTGATTGTGGGATAAAGAACTAGATGTGGTAAAAGAAGTCAATCAATCCATTGATTATCAGGTTTTCCAGGAGCCTGGTGTTGCAATGCTTTGAACAATGCTGATTTTTCTCATGCGAGTTTTCGAGAGTTCTCGAGATATCGCTAACGGCGGTTTATTACGAATATTGGGGGTGGAGAGCTGATGTACACGTACCGTCAACAAAATGAAGTCAAGAACCGGTTCTTCTGACTTCTTAAATCGAAATATGTACCCAAATAGCTTTCCGCGTAATTTTATGTGGAACAAATTGAAAAACAGATATGTTGAAAGTTATTTTTAATTACAACTGTTAATAAAGTTAATTTAACTTGATAATTATTAATAATTCATGTTTAAAGTATAAGTAATTACCTGCTAGCTTTTCGTAATTAATAATGCATATTAATTTAAAATTCAGTAAATAAGAATATCTAAATTGAAATTTGAGATATTTAAAATAGGTAATCTAAATTTTAATGTTATACTCGGCATATACAAATTTATTTAACATAATTAAGAATTATAAAATAATAATTTAGCAATTTATTATTTAATAATAATTATTGCATTAAAATTTCTTAAGCAAATTTTCAACATTTATTAAAAATTCTACATGTAGAGTGGTAGAGTATGAAAGTAAAGCTTTCTAATAATCCTTAAATAATTTGAAATTTATTTATTGTACGCATTTGTCTTTTCACTTTTTGTTCAAAAATTCATCCCGGTTAATTAAATTTAAAACTTCATTCGAAATAAAACACCCCGTGTTGTTCGTTGAATCGGATAGCTTTTAATTTTTTACTTAACATTTTTTATTTAAGACGCAGGACGTCAATAAAAAGCATTTAAAATGAAAAATGCAAATTACTCGAGCTTTTTTCAAAAAAAATGTGAAAATAATGAATGAACGTGATTTCTTAACACGCTGCTGCTGTATGAAAACAATTAATCACCTCAAACGCCGACGCATGACCATGTTTTTGTGTGGCTTTTTATTTATTTGCTCAAAATAGTATTTTCCTGAACGTTTTTCCTCCTTTTTTGCATTATAGTACATTGCGTTAGTTCGACGCGACTCGTTGGCGCCACACAAGTGCATCCCAGTCTGAACTTTTTAGTCTGATTTGTGATCACTGACTCTTCCATTTCGTCTGTGTTTCAACTAAACACTGCAGAACCAACGTCGAGTAGCTGCAAGTTAACTTTACAATGCTGTTTCGTTCAAACAAAGCTACTCGTGTATGTACTTATTCACAATACAATGCATTCATAATTTTTTAATTTTTAACTTTAAGTGCACCATTATGATTTTCAGTATGAAATTTTCTAAAAATTCTGCTTTTTTTTTATTTAATTGTTTTTGAAGTAAAACTTCATTAACGGCGTATTCTGTTTTCTGTGTGAAATTTATTTTTACTAAAAGAGGAAATAAGAGTGGGGACCCAACGCCAATAAGGGGCAATAAAAGCCGGAATATTCTCTATTTTGTATCTTTTCGTCTCCTTTTTTCGGGACATTTTATTGTTTTTAATTTTTGTTCAAAATCAGGATTTAGTGTATCATCCTGATAGAGCCTAGAGCAAGATAGCCTTGCTGCCCTAATATGACCCAGTCCTTCGTAGTCCATATAAAAGCTGCCTTTCCAGCTTCGCTATTTTAAAATCTATTATCCTAGATAAGTAAGTCAGCTTTTCCCGTACATTTGACCAGGCGCGGATTCAAAGGGAGGAGACGAAAGGGGCGAAGGGACTTTGCTCTCCCCCGGTGAAAAATTTCTGGATTTGCCTCTGCATTGGACCCTTCTTATCGGGATATCCTACAGGCTATCCTTGATTAGGACCAACATCTCTCCAAACGGCCCGTCCAGCGATGTCTTTACTAGTACTGCCGGGAATTTGGCCGGCGTAATTTTGCTTTGGTATTTTCTGACAACCAGTGCTGGGATCTTTGTCTCGACGCCCGCCATTTCCGCCCTCGAATACGAGACACAGGGGCCTGGGGAACCAATTTTCTCTTCAGTTGTTTTAAGTTTAAGAGCTCCAAAGCGATCTGTCTGCTGCGGTTCTCCTCAAGCATTCTTTTAACCAGGACCATGGATCACCTCGTTGTCGAATTCCTCTTAAATGTCAATCCCCTTCCAGTGCTACATTGATGCCATCAGACGCCACATACGCCGATGAAGCGTCATTTTTTCATACGTCTGCATGCCGATCGACACGCAGCGTTCTACTGCCCGTCCCAGCACTGGAAGAATCGGTTTCCACTTTCTGCCTTGCTTCCTATTCTTTTTTTAATCTCTCCTGGGGAATTCAATCGCAGACGTTTCAAATGCAGACGTTTCTAGTCAGCAGCTGTGTCAGTTCGTAGCTGGTCTGGTCCTGTTTCCCACTGATAAGCTCATGGATGGCAATCTTTCTTCTCACATCGCTGATGTTTGCATTATTTTAGTTGACATTCTTTGTGAGTAAAATTCGATTTCCGAAGAATTCAAAAGGTTTCCACGATATTTCATTAATTTCCATTAATTACGAGTACATGAATTTTTAAAAAATGCCAGAAATTTGCAAGAAATTCTAAGTTATAGCAATTATTTCCAAGAAATTTCAGTGATTTCCAAGAAAATAGAGAACATCAAAGGATTTTCCTAAACATTCTTGAGATTTTCTAGTAATTCCAGTTATTTGAAGGAAAACTAAGAAGTTTTCTAAGAATAACAGGGATTTTCGGGGCCGGTTGATGTTTTCTGTTGTCGAATTTCGACGAAATTTTTGCACCGTGTGGTAGGTAAAAATTTGCGGACTATCCAGTAGTTTTTCCAAAATTTAAAAAAATAAATTCTTAAATTATTGCATTATATTGTGCAATACCATTGGTCACTGACAACAAGCAGGAGGTGGAGCCTCTTAAATGGTGGATTTTAGAGTGCCTGGATCCGAGATTTACCGTGCTTGCGCTTGTCAAAACTCGCTACGCTCGCCTCGGGCGCTTTAGATAAACTCGCTAAATACATTCCTGTAGTGATGCCGAACTCGAAAAGGACGAAATTTGAATGGTGAAATCCGAGATTTAACAATATCAGGGGTTGAGAAAACCTCCTGAGCGGTAAGCGAAGGTGGTGGAAGGTTGATTTATTACAATCCTCGGAGCGCAAATTCACTCAATATGTAGGAACTCGATCGATGTTTCCTCTGCAACCGCATGCAGTAGAATGAAGAAGCACGCTCTCTCCCCACCAAATTTCGGATTGCCAAGACCCACGTAGCGTCAAGTGAATGTTTTTTAAAGCTAATTTGAACTTAAATTTGTAAAATTTACATCAAAAAGTCAATTTTTACAATTAAACTGTGAAGTAACCGTTGGGCCCACCATTCCTATTTTTAACCCTCTGCCGGATTCACCTAACGGTATTTCTTCCGCTGCCATTAGCCGATCTGCACTTCCGCCCTCTTGGGACGTTGTTCTTTTTTGACTGCCCGATTACATGTCGCAACTTTTCCTCAAACTTATTTTTCATAATGAGGATTATCCCTTTCATTATCGTAGTCCACTCTGTCTTCCACCGGAGCATCTGGTTTATCAGGGAGTCCGGGCTTAAGATGTGAATGGCCTGAGCCTCTCTGATCTCCCGCCACTTGGCGCAATGAAAGAGAGTATGAAGCAAATAATTCAACATCAAAATAAAAATAAATTCTACCCGAAGACTAAAGTTCCAATAAAAAGGGTTTTCACTATTTTGCCTGTCGAAACGCGATTGTGATTGGATTCATTTTAAGTTACCAGCCAAAAAAAGTAGGAAAGCTACAGAATAGCAACGAGTCAGTGCGGCCTTCAGGCCGCACAACTTGAACAATTGAGTTTCACATCATTTAAACACTGTCTCTTTATCCCACATAGCAGACAATACATAATCCCAATATTGGAAAAATATGGCATCAATATTGGCCGCATCTTGGTGCAATATTGATGACTGATATTGCTACTAGTTAAATCAAAAGAACTCTGGGGAAAATGTACTCTTGGCCAAAGGACTTATACGAAATTAAACTAAATTTTACAAGCAATTTTAATGAAACTAAGGGCACAAGAGGGCTTCGTACAAAATTGTAATTTTTTAAAAGAACGTAAAAAGTATTATCCTTGCACCTGTTCAGTAAAATAAAGTTATTAGATTTATAAATAGTAATAAAGAAAAACCATAATTTGAGTGAGTTCATGTCTGACGACAGTACAAAATACAATTAAATGAAACTTTTCATTATATTCAACTTATTTCAAACACGAGAACTGAATTTTGTAAAATAGGAATAAAATGATAACTAGGTAATCCTTCTCGTTTCAGTGTATAGTTGAAACTTTAATAGAAACACGTCTTGATGCCTCTAAGAACGTAATAGCTCTATGTCTAGCAATTTATACTCCAGTTACACTATCAGAACTTTAAGCAGGTACTTAGATATTTGTTTTCAATGTCCTGATTAAAATTTCAAAATATAATTAAAATATTAGCCAAAAAAATTTACTGTTGCTTTTTCAGACATTAACCGGTGTTAATAGCGCATAGCCGCGATTTATCTGACAAAAAATACAGTAAACCTTTGTTGCTGTTTATTATCCCTAAGTTCCTTAGTAGATTCAGGAGGTAAGATACAAGTAATCCCTTTTAACATGCTAAATTGAGTGTATCTCAGAAAATTGTTTCAGGGTCTTTTGTCCTCTCGATATACGTTATTACCTAATAATCTGATTACAAACTTGACTCTTAGGTGATAATTCGATAAAAGGATTTTAACATGTCGCTAATTTGGATTTATAGGGATTTATCGCTTCACTTAACTCCAATGATTCACCCAAGTCGAAATTAATTAGTTGGTTTGATAAGATTTGTCAAAACATCACCCTGTACACCAAAAACCATTTTCAAAATAGACGAAATAAAATGTTGGCAATAAAATTTTCAATTTGATTACCAAGTGACAAACTAAATATGATAATTGCTCCTAAGAGCGTTTTGATGTTAGTTTACTGCATAATACGAAAGTTTCAATTTGATTTTAATAACTTTTCAGACATATGCTATGTAATGTGAAATTCAAAATTCTTGTTTTGCTTATTTTAGCGCAGAAAGTTGCACGTTATAAATTTCATAATATCCAAGTTTTCGCATAGCACCGTTTTTCAACGAAGTGGCTTCGATTTTCCCTAATTACGCTTGCGAAGAAAATTAAAATCAAAAACAAAAATTAGATGGCTTCAGAAAAAATCAAAGCGTTGCCGTTGGTCTTCTAGATAAGATAGCAGATTTTGTGAAAAACTGTGAAATCATCAAATTTTAGTTCAAGCGTAACGACTTCTCTCCACTTCGATACTGTAGGCGCACTCAATTCAGAAAACCGTATTGATATCAATCTTAATTTGCTTTTCCCTTCTTCATGAGTCATTTATTTTTAGGGAATTATACAAGTGTCCTCAAGTTTTTCAGTTTTGTTGTCCCATATTATTTATTATGATGAAATGTAAATCGAAAAGCTTTTTTCATAAACGAAACCTGGATTTGAATACGTAATTTCCTGGAGGATGTAAGTGTTGGTTACATTTGTAATTGGGACAAATTGAATATTCATTCAACCCGAATATTTTAATGTTGCCTCTCGGCATAGGGAAAATTATTATTATTAAGCACATCGGAGTTTATCGTAAACTGCAGTTTTGCACAATTTCTCTCAATCGTTTATTTTCAGAAAACTAATTTAACTCTAACTAAAAGTCATAAATTAGTAAGTAAATATATGACTATAATTTTTATTGTCCTTATTAAGGATTAAGGTTCACAAAGGAGAAACATTGCATATGCAATTAAATCCAATTCATTACCTATGATTGCTTCCCTAAATTTATTATTCAATTTACTCGATCAATATAAATTGTAAATTTACTCATTTGAACTGTAAAGTAGAAGGTTAACTACCACAATAATAGTTTTTCTTTCAAAAACAATTTATTGCGAAGGCACTGGGGGTTATTCCATACCCCCCAGACCCCCCGGTTTGAAAAGCTGTAGATGTTGGGGGGGGGGGGTCTGCAATTATTAATATCAATAAAAAGTATAGTACTATTGAGATCCCTTTGAAAAAGTAATCTACTTCAGCAAAAAATACAATAAATTGGTGTACCCTGAAAGGCAAATGGAAAATTACCTACAAAACAAAAGGGTTACTGTAATTTTGTTTTGATGTTTCCTTTCAAAAGTACAAAACCTTTAAATATTTTGAAAGAGCAAAATTTAAAAAAAGATCGGCCGAACGGTTACTTCACAATTTAATTTTGAAAATCGACTTTTTTAAGTAAATTTTATAAGTTGAAGTTTATGTTAGCTTTAAATAAACATTCACTTGGCGGTGCGTGTACGCTACGTGGGTCTTAGTAATCGAAATTTAGGCGGGAAGAGAGCATGTTCATTCCCCTGCACGCGGTTCCAGAGGAAACATCGTTCGAGTGCATTTGCGCTCCGACGATCGTTTTAATTATTAGCACACGGGTTGGGAAAACTACTCAGAGCCGCCTGTAGTGGAGCTAAGGGCGTGCGACGGGTAGGTTCTCCCTGCCCCTTACTTTGGCAACTATCGGATCCCAGAATTCAAATTTCATCATTTTGTGGCAGTGAAAGCCACAGCCAATCCCTTGTCGGATCCAGATCAAATATATTAAGAATTTTTACGTTATAGAGTGGATTTGCGCTCTGAGGATTGTAATAATTCACACTGGGGTTGAGGAGAAAACCGCCCGGAATTGCCCAAATGGCTAGCGAGGGCATGTGTAGGGTAAATTTTGGATCTCAACATTCGAATTTCGTCTTTTTCAAGTACGGTAAGCCTATAGTGATGTTTTTAGCAAGCTTAGTTTTGCGCCATGCCAAGCGCAACCACGGCAAATCTCGGATCCAGACTCTGTAAAATCCACCCTTTTTGAGTAATTAAAAAAAAACATAAGGTTTGTTAAGTAATTCTTACAGGCTCTTTCTCCAACCTGCCGTGGGTAGCCAATTACTACATGACATTGAAATGCCCTCGATCTGGCGCACTCTTTTCAAGGGCGATCAATCCGGCAGAAATAGACGGAATAAAACGGGGGCCCCTCAAGCTCCCTCAAAATAAACCTAAGATGTTTGGCACCGAAATTCCTTGGAAGGACATCTCCAAATCCCTGGAGGTGACGCTTGATAAGGGACTTTGGTGGGGTACCCACATTAAAGCAGCAGCGACAATAGCAAGGGGGGGGCCATGACCGCGCTTGGACCCCTCCTTAAGAGAAAATTCAAACTAACCAGCGAACACGGTCTGATGCTGGTAAAAACTATCATCAGACCAATACTCACCTATGCTGCACTAGTCTGGGGTTACTCGGCCCTCAGCCGAATCAAAAAGGGCCGTGCCACCAAAACCCAGTGGCAGGTCTCAACAAAAATGTTGCATGAGGACTCCAACATGGATTCCATAGCAGAGTTTATCTGAAGCGCGACGGATAAACTCTACGTAACTGTGGGCAACTCCCAAAACCCAGTCGTCCTCCAACTGGGCAACTACCACTGGGACGACTACCTGCGGTACAAGAGACCCAAAGTAATCATACAATCTAACACTTAACCGAACTAAACAGACTCTTAACTGACAATAAATAATCTACTTTATGGTACAGACAAAAAAGACAAACCGGGCGCTTTGTAAGACAGGAGGAAGGTGACAGGTCAGTGATGCCTTGAATGGAGCAGCTAAGACCAAGCGTTGCTGACTTTGTCGCCCTCCCCCCAAATCTACAACCAAACAGACCGACTGAGCAACAAAAATCAAACAAAAAGAACCCAAACGCGACCGTTCCAACTCGCGAAAGCGAAATGATTGGGCATGCGACAAACCAGTGTTTCGCAAACAGTAAATCCCAAGTCCGGCGTCCACGACAGAGCCCAGGCTCCTATCCTAACCCCCCAAAAAGGAGTAACGGAATCCGACCCCCTCACAGAGACTGCTCGCATGGGAAGGAAAAACAGTATAAACGGTGTTTTATAGTTTCTCCTAAGATAAATCAAAACAGAAATCATATAATGAAAACTGCACTTAATAATAATAACCCAAATATAATGGTGGCTTAGGTATATCTATCCGTAACGCATCTCTGATTAGTCAATTTTGTTTGCCAACCTAAAAAAGTGAAAAACAGAAACTTTTGATTGGTAAATTCTTATGGCAACCTAAAAATAAAAATTGCAGCCAAGTATTTTTGTTAAATGAATAGTTCTCCAGCGGAGTATTTTGAGGAAAGATGCTACCCCCCCCCTAAGATGTCTTTACCACTGACGCACATAAATGGATTAACGAGAATCTGATTAATCTGGTTTTCACCCCCCCCCCAATAGGCATTACTTAAATATGCCACTGTAGTTCTAAATAATTAATAGCTGCCCACCAATATTATTGGATAATTTTAATTGGTTCAATGTAAACAAAAAATTAATTTCTTTGTTAGTTTTTGACCAAAAGAGAAGTAATTTAAAAATAGATATATTTTAGCTTGATCTACAGTTTCATTTCTAGTAATTTTTAATATTTTTACAATTTTTACTAGTTTTTCCAGTATAAATTGTAAATGTAGCAATAAATTCTAGAATGTTTAAAAATTGTTTATTTTTGGTGCAGGGAAGTTCGACTGTTTTCAAAATTACTACTTCATGCATAATGCACAATTGAAACGTGAGGGGTGGATCATCAATTTCAATTAATTGTGCTAAAGTCGTTTTTATCATTAGCGAAGATCTGGATAACTATCTCATTGGCTTGTAGAAAGCTTTGTTAGAATTAACCAAATTCGGGTTAAACTTTCCTGGATTTGTTTTCTAATTAAGCAAACAAAAAAATTTTAATTGAAGTCTTCGCTCAAAAAAGTCAATTTTTTTTATCGCGATGTCCCCAGGAACCTTCGTGTTAAACTTTAACCTTAATACAGATCCGGAAAGACACTAAATCGTTACAATCGCTTTAATTAAAAAACTGCTGTAATTATTTTACTTCGTTTCTGTTATCACAAAAAAGTAAATTCCCGTGGGTATTCCATTTAAGCTAACGTCAATTTTGTCACGAAAACTGCTGGATAGATAACAGGTGACAGTTTTATCTGGTTTATTATTTTAAAAACAATTTGATTTCGTATTGGCCTTTAAAATGTCAGCCGAATGTGTTACTCTTGCAATTTAAATTTTAAATAAGTAAAGCACAATAAAAAACTTGATTGATTTGTTTTGGAACGGCTGGTTTGGCTTTCCTCTATGTACAGTTAAAATTGTTTCAGATCCGAAAATTTAGTGAAAACTCAACTGGAAAATTTTGAAAATGAAAAAACATAAATATATATTATTTCTAAACGAAAATTTGTAGTACAAATTTTAATAAAACGTTGAATTGAAAATTTAGCATCTTCTTAAAGCACGTGAAGTATCTAATAAAAATTTACGTTAAGCTTATTTTAGATAACTTTCGTGCTTCCAACGTTACATCATTATCAACTCGAAGCTTTAGCCTGTTATACGAAAACGTGGTTTTGCCTGATAATAATAACAGTTTCGAGATTAAATTTACAAAAAATATCAAATGTACGAGATCCATTAGAGCCAATTTAAAATTCGAGGTAAGTGCTTATTTTCTTATTATCCTTTGCGTAAACCTGTTAAATTAGAAGAAACAAAAATTTGATTTTTAACAGAATGCTGTAGAAAATTTACGCGCTGCTTGCCCCGAAGACGTATTTAGGCAGCTTCACCTTAGATTGATTATCCTGTTTCAGGGAGAATATTTTCTTTAAAATAATAAATCTTCGTCCTAACTTGCTGAAAGTTCCTCTTATAAATAGTTTACAAATATTTACCATTATTTTAAGTTTTAAGTAAAGATAAGTAAATTAGTGTCATGTTAATATTCGTTACTATTGTAATAATCAGTCTCTCGAGAACCCTAACAACGTGTTTGTAACATAATTCTTGGAAGCGTGTAACGAGCACGAATTGTAATGCTAAGCGTAAAAGATAACATAGTGGAAATAATGTTTTTCTGTAAAGTAATAATATTAATCACAATTTTTGCCAAACTAAGCTACCGGAGTTATTCCAATTTAGCTTCAGTAAAATAATGAATTCAATTTAAAACATCACGTGAAGGAAAATTAGCTATTCGATCTAGATTAAAACATTTTTTTAATGGTTTATTAAAACACCCTACGGCCCAGCTCTCGGAACCGTCGATAGGCTAGTCGCCCTTTAGCTCACAGATACTTTCAACTTCAAATTATTACTTTGGTATATGTGCTTGTGTGTTATTGATATTGAAACTTACAGGAGGATAAGAATTTTAATAATACTTTCAAGATAGCGAGTAAAATATATTTTCCGCTATCTCAGTAAAGCTGATGGCAATACAACAACTAATCAAGCCAATGACCTGCCTCCCACGTAGAAATGCAACAAATATAATATTTGTCAATACAATAAATAACAAAAACATGCAGTTGACAGTAACAACTGTACCAGATAGCAATTTTTCCAGTTGTAGTGAATGCAACATCCATAAAACTTATCGTCACAGCAAAGCAAGCACACTAACAGGACACATATTGGTACAGATTTATATGAACCTTACAATATTTTCATAAATAATAGTTAAAAGTTTTGTCGTTGTTATATCCAACTTCTACTTTACAAAAAGTAAAAATTAGTATTTTAATGTAATCCTCCCACATGAAAATATTTGTTACTACAAGAACCGAGTATCATATTTAAGAATGTTTGCTTATTTTGTAAAATTTGTAAATCCCGCGAGTTACTTGACTTGGCGCCAACTAGCGAAGAAAACGAGGTCTTATGTAGATGTGGATATAGCAAAGTATTTCATTTCAGATTAGATTTTATTTTGAACACAATAACGAGATCTAAGAAGAACCAGAAAAGGAAATCAGTTATAATATTGAGTGGGGGCTTCCCCCCCCCCCCATAGACCCGTCCACGATAGTCTTCCGCGAGACTTTCAGTTAATAAATAAAAAAGTTTTCCAAAATAAATATTTAATAAAAAATAAGTTTAAAAAATTATAGTCACTTCTGCCGCAACTTCTCCAATCATCGCCACACCAAATTTTATTTGAATCGGTTAAACATTTCCGGAGATACGATAACATTTTCATTTTTTTAAAATTATTTTTATTGTGGTAGCCCTGGCAAAGATTTATCTGCCAATACTTTCTTTTCGCCACTAGATTCCACAAGGGGGGCCAAAATCGAGGGACAAGCACTTTTTTCAAGTTTCCCTAATAAAAATTTACGGGGAAGGGTTCCATATCCTGTCAAGTCCTTTGGGGACAATGTTCCTACTTACCAAATTTGGTTAAGATCCCTTCAGTACTTCAGGTGTTATTCAATCTTGAAATTTCAACTTTGACAGCTTGTAATTTTTGACAGATGACAGATAGAAAGTTAATTTCACCTATTCTGGATAAAGCTTTTCAAGGTCTCGCAGTGGCACTCCTGATTAACAGATCCCGAGGTTACAATAAACCTTCTACCAAACCAAATTTGGTCGTGATTGGTTGGATGGTTCAGGAATAAATCGAAGAATAAAATCTGACGACACACAGATAGACAGACCGACCCAATTGAGTTTATGTTTGCTCCTGTGTAGGTACGAGTACTTTACAAGAAAGCGCCGCAGGGGATTTTCGTGTTTATTGTATCTATTCAAAGTCAAGTTTTCGGTTTTCGATCGATACGTTTAAACTGTAAGCAATTTTAAGATATTTATCTGGGGGTTGTTATTTATCTTGTCTTCTATCGCTCATATTGTGCCTGTCTTATCTATAAATAGCGTCGCATGCAAAAATATAAACCGCTTATCCGATCCACGTGACAGGCTCTTAGAAGCCCCTCCTAATCAACAAATCAATAAATACGCAAATAAAGATCATACAAGTAACCTAAAGTTGTAAACTGCCAATTCTCTGATTTCGACCAATAGGATGCTCTCATTTGGTATCGCTAGGGTGCGGATAAACCTAGCAACTGAGTCAGTTACCCATTGACTATACCTTTTCGTAAGTGCAGCTTACATTATATGATTTTTCATAGGAGAAACCATAAAACACAGTTTATACTGTGCATTCTTTCATAAATTTAAAATTAAAACGAAATTAATGATTTTAAATTTGATTGCCAAGGCTGTGCGGCCCGAACCCCGCGAAAAAAAAAACAACAAAATTTTCGTTGTTTGTTAATTTTTATTTCCAAATAGCGCTCAAAGTAAGCATCTGACAGAAAATTTAATCAGTGTCTTTTTAAAGTAGATTAAATTTGCTACTATTTAAGACCAAAAAGAATTTTCTAGCTCTGGTAGTTTCCGAGTTACAGCTCTTCAAAAATCAGCAAAATTTGCCAAAATTGAATTTGAAAATTCAGTAACTCTGCGATTACTCCAACTTGAAAGTTATTATATACAGGTAATTTAGAAAGTACTTAGTTAAAAGTGGCTGTAATTCTCTAAATTCTCAATTTTTGGAAATTTAGCTAATTTTTGAAGAGCTGTTCCTTAAGGCTGTAACTCAGAAACTACTGGATCTAGAAAAATCGTTTTGGTCTGAAATAGTAGCAAATTTAATGTACTTCAAAATGACACCGCATAAATTTTCTGTCAGACGTTTACTTTGACCGCTATTTGGCAAAAACTGAAAAAAATCAGAAAATGTTTCATTTTTTTGAAGATGCCGGCGCCCTCCGCAAAAATTTTTGTTGGGAAACTACTGGAAATCAATTTATATATCATGCAAAAAAATTGCAAATGTAAAAAAATAAAATGCAAACCCGGGGTGGTATTGGGTTAATTTGTGGGGTTGAAATAGTGTGCAAAATTATTATTACGTTTTCCTGCGAAATTTGACGTTTTCTCAAAATATGTTCTACAGAAAAGTTGTAGATCCTTCAAAAACCTACAACTTTTGTTACAATCAATTTTTACTACAACCTCAAAATTTTCGTGAAAAATGTGAAAAGTACGAAAAACCGACTTTTTTGTTTTTTGTTTTATATTTCTGCAAAAATTATACAATTATCATGAAAATTTGTGAGAGCATGCATCCTTGTGTCTTAAATAAGTACAAATTTTTTTACATAAAAAAATCTAAAAGTTTTTTAGATATTAAGTTTTCCAATTCAAAAACTGTTTTTTTTCAAAAATAAATTCTGTGGTGAAAAATCATCGTACAGGGTTCTTTCGGTGCTTATTTTTTTTGTTATTACATTTACTTTTTAATGCAATAATAAAAAATAGTGGTTCCTGTTTAACAACATGCTTAAAAATTGAAAAAACTCAAAAATGACTTTTGAAACAATAAATTTTTCAGTAAAACATTAAAAAAAGTATTTATAAACTGAATATCTCAAAAACTTTTTAATTTTTTTTTGTAAAAAAATTTTGAGTTTATTTATTACATAAGGAACCATGCTTTCACAAAATTTCAGCATAATTGAATAATTTTTGCAAAAATTAAAAACAAAAAACAAAACAATCGTGTTTTCGCACTTTTTTCGCAAAATTTGAAGTGGTAGTAAAAAGTGATTTTCACAAAAGTTGTAGATTTTTGTATGATCTACAACTTTTCTGTAGAAAATATTTTGATAAAACGTTAAGTTTCGCCGGAAAACGCAATAATATTATTATTTAATTTTGAAAATTTTAACTTTTGGGCGATAAATCATAAAATTTTTAATTTTTATTATTTAAAACAGGAATAAACTTAAAAAAATCTGTAATTTTAATAATCAAGCGTCATTTTATTTTTTATTTACTTATATAATTCAAAAATGAAATTATTTCAACATTTAATTCATCCTGCCCGTATTTTTATAATCCAGCTCATGCAAAATGCAATCGTTATAAAATTTTGCTTCAGTTGTTCCTAATATGGGATAGAGAAATCTAAATCGAACATCTAAAATCAAACACCTGGAAAATAATGGTTAAGGTAATCCTATGGAAAAACGAAACTTTCCTTACCTTATCAGTTCACTAACACTGGTTACATTTAAAAAAAAATGTAGTTTTCACTCACTTTTACTGTAATTCACTGCTACATCACTTGAAAAAATATTCTGGACTAACCTTAATCGTTGACAAACCCACGACGTGGACCCTACCTATAAAGAAAAAGAGAAATTTATTAATATTTATGTAATTCAGTTTGGGTGGTCAATCAAACTTACCTTTATCACTGAAGTCCTGCCGCAATAGTCGTCATTTGTCGTCCAATTCCATCCTGGGACAGCACACAAAAGTTCAAACACTCGCACAATTTTTTAACGGACACGAAAAAATATAATTTTAATGAACACGATCACTGTTGTTATAATCAAAAATGAATCGCGATTATTTTAAGCTTCCATCAAGCTTTTCCGCAAAATTACGTACTCGACACTACACTCCCGACCGCGAAAACCGACCGAAGCAATGTGTAAAAATTCCGCACAAGTTATCTGTAATTAAGTCAAGATTAGTGTAATTAAAAATTTCATAAAGGTTACGGAATCCTTGGAAAACAAAACCGCCGGAAGGTCATAATTGGAGTGTATTTCACTTGTTCCTAATATGGGATAGATCAAAACCACTGTATAGCTAAAATTAAACATGTAGAAAACAAGGGTTATGGTAACTATGGAAAAACTAACAAGTTGCTTACCTTGTCAGTTCAAAAGACGCAGTTTCACGATAATTCACTGCTAGATCACTTGGGAAAATTGTTGACTAATCTTATTGGTTGACAAACCCACCAAGTGGAGCTTACCTATAAAAAGGGAAAAATTCTGTTAGAATACATTTTTTCAAGCAGTGTTTTTTATTAAACATACCTTTAAAACTTGCCGCAATAGTCGCCGATTTTCCTCCATTTCCATCATAGAGCACCAAATACAAGTTCAAACACTAGCACAATTTTTAATGGTCCGAAAAATTCTATTTTAATGAACACTGATCACTACTATTTAAACCAAGCTTTAAAACACGATTTTCCATCAAGCTTTTCCACAAGTTTGCATTCCCGACCGCGAAAACCGACCAGAATGAATGACCATTTGCGTGCCGGTTACCGAACAATTTGTGAATCAGCTAATTCCACAAAAAAATTTGAAATACTTGTAATGCAAAGCCCAAAATTTTCTTTTCCATACTTTCTTCGTTTTCGGAAAATCTACCAAGCGAAAGGCCGACTGGAATCCTGCAAAACAAAAATCTGTATAAAATTTTCAGGCCACCACAGGTGGTTTGGTAAAATTCGAATTTTAAAAATGCTAATTAAGTTGGAACTTGTAAAATTATGTTTGTCGTAAAGCTGAGTCATCAACAAAGATTTCGCAATGGTGCAAAATGAAATATTTTATAACTTACCCGGTTACTATTTGCTAATATTCAAAAACTCGAATTTCCACTTGGATGTGGAAAATCCACCCCGATAGTTTTCAGGAGACTCCGCCTTTATGACTAACAGAAACCAAAATTTTGTTCTACTTACATTTATTCTCCTGGAAAATCTAACCAAAATTATTATATCGCAGTTAGAAAAATTTCGATATAATTGGAAAATAATATACACCCCCAGAATAAGGGTTTTCGAGGCATTCTCGACGGCGTTAGCAACAAGACTGAGTGTTGAGCAATGAAAAATTTCATTTTTGTTCTTGAAATTATGTGTAATTTGAAAAATACATCATCAGGTGATAAGGTGATTACACATGCGTTAAGCCGGAAGTGACAAATTTCAAAATAATTCGAATTTTGTTGAAGCACATTTGAACATCTACAAGGTGAATGTGAAAAATTAATAAAAAATTTTCACTTTTCACCCAGATAGTCCAGTCAAATTAAAAAATTTGATAACTGTAACGTCGTGGAGTGCAAAAAATTTAATATGTTGAGGAAAATCTGTTGGTAATTTTCCAAAAACACTAACTCGGGAAATAATGCATAAATCCGCAATATAACAAAAAATTTGCATGGTGTAATAATAATCCGCATACATAGTTAAAGTAGAAAATAATTAAAATTTGATTTGCAATAAAAAATGTTGCTGTTTCTTCAAGGAGAGCTCTTCCAAGGTGCGTTAAAAATAATAACGGGAGGGTAATTTCGAGAGGAAGGAAATTAATTTTTAACAATTTTTTAATTGACCATCGCCATCGGTGGAATTTACATATGTAAGAAAATAGTGAGCTAAAACCGACGGAACTTACATGTAGGATTAATAGAGATTTGATTAATACGGCCTTCAGGCCGCACAACCTGCACAATTTAGTCTATCTTCTATATTACAATTGCCCATTTCTCTCTATTTATCTATTCATCCGTAACGCACCTCTGATTGGTTCATTTTACATTACCAACCTAAAAAATTATTTGAGAATTTCATTGATTGAGAAACAATATTTGCGAATGATCTATAAATTTGTACGATTATATTTTTTGTGATTTACGTTCTCAATTACCGAAATTTAATTCATTAGAAACTTTTTAAATTTGTGAACTTGGATATCTCGCAATTCCCAAATAATAATTTTAAAGCAACTGCAATAATGCAGAGCTTAAAAATTTAAATCTGGTTTAAGTGATTAAAATACTTTTTTGCAACATTAGCATTGTTTAAAGTTTTGAACATGCTCCTTTTAAATGTATGGTAAATGTTTTGTTACGTTAGCTTTCATATTTCTCTAGGGAAGGCATGCAAAGTTTCAGTATGGTAGTATCCTGTAAAATTATACAGTAACTTTTGTACACATTCAAAATTATGTTTGAATGTTGTAGTTAACTCGAGATCCTCTCGTGCTAAGTGTAAGTCAATACTACAATAGTTTGAATTTGTAATTTAAAATTTGGCAAGCCTGCAATACCCAAAATGTAAATTCTTATTTGAGTTTTACACATCCAAAGTACACATTTGCCAGGTCCATGCAAATGAAACCGACTTAACCGCCAGAGTATGCATGAAATTCTTTAAAACATACATATTTTGTCCACCTTGAAATACTCGTCAATCACGTAATAGTAGATTATGATACAAGGGCGTAAAGTAACTTTTTACTCGCATTTTTAATATGATTTAATTATTTTAAAGGGCTCTGAAGTTCTCTAGTGCGGTATATTGATGAATCGAATTCAAAACTACAAAGTTCACGTTTTATTTAAGTTACGGCTTTTTAATGAACGCTAATGGAAACCATAATGAAAAGTGCTTTTAATTTTCTGTATAACAATTTCGTTAAGGTAAATGTGATTAAGTGACGAAACTATGGGATCACTCAATTATGTTCTGCGTAATACTTACTTACTTTTATGGATTTCATCCATCTATCGAGATGGAATTAATATTCATGGTGTTTGACGTCCGTAAAGTTCCAGATTTTAATACTTCTTTAAAATAATTACGGAAAACAATTTATTTAAAGTATCTTGAATTTTATGGAAGCTTTTCAAAGTCATTTCCGATTTGAAATTTTATGCAATACACGTTTAGGTAAAATTACTTTTTTAAAATACACAAAGCAGCTTTGCTTTTCA
Source organism: Cantharis lateralis (assembly GCA_963170105.1). NCBI lineage: Eukaryota > Metazoa > Arthropoda > Insecta > Coleoptera > Cantharidae > Cantharis > Cantharis lateralis. Next base: position 5,030,729 of record OY720627.1, read on the forward strand.
ACAAAATCTCCTGAAATGAAAATTGTTTCACAATATTTCGTTTTCCTTATGCTCAGAAATGCAAATTCAAGATAATATTAATTTTGTCAAATCGACATTCAAGCAAAGTTCCCTCGAGGTATAACATAACATGATCCGAGAGAGTATTGCGTCAAGGGTGCTTCCTTTGGAACCACGAGACTTGTGGTGTATCTTTGATTATGGTTTCGTCTTTCGTGTTTCCAAAAATTGCCCACAGAAACAGAACCATTAATAATCGGTACGTGTATTGTATGTACGTTTCGTATCACATACATCGCTATTCCATTACCGGTTTACTTAAGCATTTCAGACTTTGACTGATTGAGGTTACTCATTTTCAATCCAATATATTTGCACTCCTGATGCGTGAAATTTACATCGGCGCTATTTTACGTTTTGATCAACTTAATGGTTAAAATGGAAACATTTCCATGGATCAAACTCGGCAATATTGATAGTCACAAAATAGAAAAAATAGTTTCAATATAAATTAACATTTTCGGGAAATAACAGCAAACTCATTAGCCAACTCGAAGTTGGAATTTTTATTGAGAATCTTTAAACTTTGCAACTTAAAGAAACTATTTCATTTAATGGTATCACTTACAAAGTTTCATCTCGAATTTCAAACGAGCAGCTCTTTCATAAAAGTTAACCTATTGAATTTTTCCTAACTGTAACTCCTCTATTTACAAGTTTTCACATTACAAATGTCAACAAGTTCAGTGACAATATTTTTTGAGAACATGTTCTAAAATAGTAATTATTATCAACCTAATCATTAAACTTTCAAGCAATATTGTCGAAATTTTTTATATAATTTCCTTGCGAATAGCTAGAATTCCTCGAAAATCATTGAAAATTTGGGAAATCTTTTGTATTCCGATTTATTAGAAATCTCTCCAATTCCTAGGAAATTCTGAAATTCTTTGGAAATAATTATAATTCTTTAGAAAACATTAGAATTCTTGGAAATCACTGGAATGCTTTTGAATTCCGGGGAAATCACTGGAATTCCTTGCCAATAGCTAGGATTCTTCAAAAATCATTGAAAATCTTTTGAATTCCGATTTCTTCGAAATCCCTGCAATTCCCAGGAAACTTTGATTTTTTTTAGAAATTACTATAATTATTTAGAAAACATTGAAATTCTTGTAAATCATTTGATTTCCTCAGAAATCAATGGAATTCTTTGAAAATCTCTTGAATTCTTTGGAAACCACTGGAATTATTTCGAATTCTTTGGAAATCTCTGGAATTCATTGTGAATCTTAGATTCCATGTAAAATCTTACAAATTCTTTGGAAATATCTGCAATTCCTTAGAAATCATTGCAATTCCTTCCGAATAGCTCGGTTTCTTTGGAAATCATTGGACATTTTGGAAATCTCTGAATTTCGATTTCTTAGAAATCTCTGCAAATCCTAGGAACCCTCTGAAATTCTTTGGAAATCACTATAATTCTTTAGAAAATATTGGAATTCTTGAAAATTACTGGAGTTCTTTGAAAATCTCTTGAATTCCTGGAAATCACTGGAATTCTTTCAAATTTCGTGGAAATCTCTGAAATTCTTTTATTATTTATTATTATAAATTTTATTAGAATTCATAAAAATCTATGAAAGTCTTTGGAAAACTCTAAATTCTTTGGAATCATCTGGAATCAAAAAATGAAATACCAGAATTCTTTAGATAACATTGGAACTCTTGTAAATCATTTGAATTCCTTGGAAATCAGTGGACTACTTGGAAAATCTCTTGAATTCCTTGGAAGCCATTGGAATTCATTCGAATTCCGTCAAAATCTCTGAAATTCTTTATCAATCATTAGATTTCATGAAAATTTTTGAAATTCATTGGAAATCTTTGAAATTTTTTGCGAATAACAAAATTTCTTCAGAAATCATTGGAAGTTTTGTAAATCTTTTGAATTAAGTACAATTATTAAAAATTCCTACAATTCCTAAGAAAGCTCTTTTTTGTAATTTTTTATGAATCATTGGAATTCATGAAATGATAGGAATTGCTTGAAAATCATAGAAATTCCTTGCAGCTATTTTTCTGTAAGGGAAAAAATCCCAAAAAGTTGTGTACACGTGGTTGGAATTCTCTTACAAATCTTTGGAATTCATTGGAAATATTTGGAATTCCTTGGAAATCTCTGGAATTCATTGAAAATCATTGGAATTCTTTGGAAATCTCTGAAATTCCTTGGATATCTCTAAAATTCCTTGGATATCTCTAGAATTCGTTGGAATTTTTGGAAATCTTTTAAATTCGTTGGAAATCTTTGGAATTCCCAGTATTTTCTCAGATATCCTATATTCACCTAGAGTTTTGTTCAAATGTCTATAATGTTTACTGCACATCAGAAATTTTAATGGTGCATTAACCTCACAGTTCCTAATTTTGTGAATTTTCTCTTATTCTCTTTGCTGCTCAGGTTTTTTTTTTCTAGCAATTTCTGAAGTTAATTGGATGATCTAAAAGTAATTATTCAGAGAAATAGTTTAATGTATGTCAACCTAGCTACTCTAATATTTAATAACCTTATTATTGATTTAATAATTTAAAAGTAATCCTGACAGCAACCTCTTAGTTTATGTCAATAATTTATAAATATCCTTATCTAATTGAGAATTTTACAAAACACTCTAACTACATAACAATCTGATTCCAGCGCTTTAATCCGTGGAAAGTAAAATAAAAAAGCTTTTGTTTTTTTGCTGCATAAATTTTCGAAATATATAGATATCCATAATAATATTATGTCTGTGGATCCAGGATCAATTTTTTGCGATTGTGTTTAAATTATAAAAATTAAACAATTTAAAATAAAAGCTTCAGATCCTTAATTTAACAGGAATTCTATTATCATAAATCAGACTATAAGTTAGGTTAGAGGCTAGGTTAAAAGGTTAGGTTAGAGGTTAGGTTGGAGGTTCTAAATGAAAAATTTCAGGTACTCTTGCGTTTAATTTTCATACTACGTAACATAATCAACATTTAGTGGGTGTATGCCGACGATAACAACAATAAATACACTAAATAAATTAATAAATAGAAAAAATAAATGAAAACTTAATTCTATGCAAAACTGTGCTTCTTTTGATCAAGGAAAGATTCGTCCTCGGATGTTGAGACAGCTAGCTGTAGCTTTTAATCTGCATTGCCAAGAGCGTGGGTTCAGGTTCTTCTTTAATGTATTTATTAGAAGCTGTCCTGCGATATTAGTTAGAGATGTAATTTCCATGGTCAGATAGAAAATCTTGTTATTTCACTTTTTTACAAAAACAACTATTTTTTTTGTTCTAAGTTCTACCATTTTAAAAAGTACTTCATTAAATTTTCATAGGAAATCTCTTCATTGATTTTTATATTATGGTTTCTAAGACAGCACCGCAACAATTTCGTAAAGCATTAAGTTATTTTTATATAAAATACTTATTTGTGGTTTTTTAAACATACATTGCTAGATATTTATTGTATATGTCAAATATATAATTCATAATCTTCTGAACATTTATTTCATATACAATTATTCAGCAGTTGATTTTCTTACCCGTTCATTTATCATATCTGCAGCACCGTTTTACGTTTTACCTCTATATTTATTTTAATGGGATTGTGGGGGGATTGCAGGATAATGGGATAATGGGAAAATTATTTATCTATTGAATTCAAATAACTACTAACCGTTTCGAACCATCTGGTAAATATATATTAAATTAGTAACTCTCAATTGTTTCAGATATAATAATTTAAGGCAACGCAATATTACCTTTTACCTCATTTAAAAATAGAGAGAAAACATCCTGTATCTTTAATACTTACTATGTAATGCATAATATTATCTGTAATATGTATATTTTATAGTTAATAATAATAAAATATATATAATAAAATATAGTTTAAAACTTACCTTCAACTTGAGTTTCATTCTACCAACCAGGTGGACATCTGGGATCCAAGCCTAACATTCGTTAGTGAGGCTGCTAACACCCACGGGTCCACGGTACCTTCATTTTAATGCAAAACTGCAAAAACTGCTTGTTGTTTTGAGACAGCTGGCTGTAGCTTTTAGGCTGCAGTGTCAAGAGCGTGGATTCGCAGGTTCAAAAATAATTTCCGTTGTCAGATATAAAATTTCGTAATTAAACTTTGTTTTTATAAAACAATTTTTTTTCTTTTGTTTGTTTTCAATTCTACAATTTAATAATTCGTTTTATTCAAAGTATTTACGTTGAAAAAGAAATACGGAGCGTATTTTCATATCAAATTATTTATATTGATTTTCTATATATTATAATCCTGAAACCTTGCCGTCACAATTTTTTATGGTAATAAGTTCTTTTTATGTAAAACAATTATTTTAAACTATTTTATTTTAAATTTACATTGCTTACATTCTCTAATATATAATAATTTGTTATATCCTGAGCATTGATTTCATACAATTATTAATAGTTGATTTTCTTACTTCAACATTTACTTTAAAAATATTTAACTATTGAATTCAAATACGTAACAACCTTTGGAAGTGCTTGGTAAGCATAGTATTATATTCATTCAATAAATTTTTTTTTAGTTCTCTAATATTCAGATCAGATCAATTTAAACAATGAAGAATCCTCCAAGATTGCTTGCTTTTCCTCTGAAAAGTTTAAATAGAGTAGGAAGTTTGTCAGAAAAGAAACATTCAAACATGTCGTTGCTAATAATCAGTATTATTATGGGTTCTGTCTTATTTGATTTGATGGTATTGATTGCCCAATTTTTTTATATACAGGATGATTTTGAACACTATGTATTGAATTGTAATGGCGTAGCATTCTTCATACAGGTACCAATAACAATAAAACATTACATAATTTTAGAAAACAGAATAATTCAAGCGGTGATTGCGTGAAGCTTTGGTTCTCAACCGAAAGTCTTCAGATGTCTCCAGTCGCTTTGTGTCTTTTTTTTTTGTTTTCTTGAATGTATTTTATTTATACGGGATAATCTGAACCAGAACACTAACTTTTATTATAATCCAGGTGATTGCCGTAAAAATTACCGAACTCATGTCAATTTATGCTTTAGAAATCATTTGACTTTTTTGAAAATCATTGGAATTCTTTGAAAATATCTTGAATTCTTTGGAAACCCTGAAATTTTTATGAATCATTGAATTCAAGGAAATCATCAAAATTCTTTGGAAATCCCTGGAATTCCTTGCGAAAAACTGGAATTCTTTGAAAATCTCCTGAATTCCTTAGAAACTCCGAAATTCTTTATGAATCATTGAATTTCATGGAAATCGTTGGAATCACTAAAATTCATCGGAATTCTTTGAAAATCACTTGAATTCCTTGGAAACTTGTAAATTCTTTATGAATTATTGAATTTCAAGGAAATCATTAGAAATTTTGGAAATCTCTTGAATTGTGATTTCTTAAAAATCCCTGCAATTTCTAGGAAAACTCTGAAATTCTTTGGAAATCATTGGAGTTTCTTGTGAATAGCTAGAATTCTTCTGAAATCATTGGAAATCTTTTGAATTATGATATTTTAGAAATCCCTGCAAATCCTAGGAAAACTCATAAATTCTTTGGAAATCACTATATTTCTTTAGAAATCATTGGAATTCTTGGAAATTATTTGAATTCCTTGTAAATCATTGGAATACTTGGAAAATATCTTGAATTCCTTGGAAACCACTGGAATCTGTCGAATTCCGTCGAAATATCTGTAATTCTTTATCAATCATTAGATTTCATGAAAATTTTTGGAAATTTCTGGAATTACTCGGAAATCACAGGAATTCCTTGCGAATAGCTAGAATTTTTCGAAAATCATTGAAAATTTGGGAAATCTCTTATATTCTGATATCTTAGAAATTCCTGTAATTCCTAGGAAACTCTGAAATTCTTTTGAAATCACTATAATTCTTTAGAAAACATTAAAATTCTTGGAAATCTCTAGAATTCCTTGGAAATCACTGGAATTCCTTGCCAATAGCTAGGATTGATCGGCAATCATTGAAAATTTGGTAAATCTCTTGAATTCCGATTTCTTGGAAATCTCTACAATTCCTGAAAACCCTGAAATTCTTTGGAAATCAGTATAATTCTTTGTAAAAACATTAAAATTCTTGTAAATCATTTTAATTCCTCGGAATTAATCTCTTGAATTCTTTGGAAACCACTGGAATTATTTCGAATTCCGTGGAAATCTTTCAAATTCTTTGGAAATATCTGGAATTTCCGGAAATCATTGGAAATTTCTCGAATTACTGGAATTGTTTTGAAATCTCTTGAATTCCTGAAAATCACTAGAATTCTTTCAAATTCCATGGAAATCTCTGAAAAACTTTTATTATTTATTATTATTAATTTTATTAGATTTCATGAAAATCTTTTAAATTCTTTGGAAATTTCTAGAATTCCTTGGAATCATTTGGAATCACTGGAATCAAAGAATGAAATTCTTAGGAGATTACCATAAATCTTTAGAAAGCATTGGAATTTTGTAAATCATTTGAATTCCTTGGAAATTACTTCACTACATGGAAAATCTCTTGAATACCTTGGAAATCACTTAAATTGCTTAGAATTCCATGGAAATCTTTGAAATTCCTTATAAATCATTAGATTTCATGGAAATCCTTGAAATTCATTGGGCGTCTCTGAAATTCCTTGCAAATTACTAGAATTCTTTGGAAATCATTGGAATTTCTGTAAATCTCTTGAATTTTAATTTCTTAAACATTCCTACAATTTCTAAGAAAACTCTGGAATTCTTAGGAAATCGCTGGAATGATAATTTTCTACTTGAAAATCAGTGAAATTCTTTGTAATTTCCTGGAAATTGTTATAATTCTTTATGAATCATTGGAATTTATGATAATAATAGGAATTGCTTGAAAATCACTGGAATTTTTTGGAAATCTTTAGAATTCCTTAGAAATTCTTGGAAATTCTTGGAAATCTCTTGAATTACAATTTATTAGATATCCCTGCAATTCCTAGAAAAGCTATGGAATCCCTTGGAAAGCTTTAAAATTCTTTGGATATCTTTCCCACTAATACCATGAGTTAACCAAATAACAAGAAGAAGAGATGTATATAATATAAATTTAAAATACCTTATTCCAGAAGTTGACTGGATCTTTATAAAAAATTTTAAACCTAAACCATCGGGAATTATGCTAACACCTGTACTTAAAGTAGTTACACTCTTTTGCTATAATTTCGTTAAATGGATTCAAATAAAGAGAGGGAGAGAGAAGACAAACTGTACCTATAATGCTGAATATAAATTATATTCTCTTTATTATTGAGAATCTGTCCTTCATACAATGACCGATTGAATTATTCACTTATACTTCGATTGTTAGCAATTTGAAACCATTTTCTAATAACGTAATTGATATTTTAAGGGTTTCACAAAATGGATTTTCTCTGTATATTATAAAAATAAAATTATTGATCTCAGTAAATATAAGAACATTTTCTGGAAAGCAAAGGAATGTCCAAATGCTACACAACGAAATATTGAGAAGTTATCTAAATTTGTGTTATTTATACAAAAGATGTATACAGCATCAATGGCATTGGCTGCCTTACTTGGCTGCATATCAGCAATATATACAAAAGAGTTTGTGACTGGTTATTGGAGCATGGGAAATAAAAATGTATTATTCAAAATTGCTTGGATATCCCTATTAATAAACTCAAATATTATAACTTTTATATTATCATCTTACGATGGCTTGTTCTTTGGATTCTGTTACGAAGCAATAATGCAGTGCAAAATTTTGTGTGATCGCTTGAAACGTTTAAGTGTGAAAAGGATAAATGAAAATTATAATTTGGAGAAGTATCTTATCGAAATGAAAAGCTGTATGAAGCACCATATGTTAATATTAAGGTAATTAAATATTCATAAAATATAATAGTAGATTATATGAGAAGAGAGTAAAATAGCTTGAATTTTAGATTTCATTCGGAATTGCAGAATATATTTTCGGTGCCATTATTGGTTCAATATATTACCATTGTTCCTTATATAATAGTCCAAATGTATACATTGTCAAATCTGTAAGTAACTTAAATAAAATACAAAAGGAATAATTAAAATTATCTGTTAACAGTTCTAGTTTCGACCCTATAATGTATCTTGTCGCTGATATCTCAGTTGCGGTGTTTCAAGTAGCAATTTATTGTATTTCTGCCAACCATTTGACTAATGAGGTAATCAGAATTTTCGGGCATGTGTGGGTTCAACTTCAAGGAATCACCACTTGACGCCCTTGATATGTAATATACTATTAATATTATATTTGTAGTTATCGTCGATAGGCGATGCTGTCTATATATCGGATTGGTATTCACAACATTTCTCGGTTGTATCAGCATATATCGTGCGAATAATCCAAAGAGCCCAGCATCGCGATATTCTTACAGCATGTGGTTTAATAGAATTTAATCGAGACGTCTTGGTAAATGTAAATTTATACTCAATATGGAAAACTCAAATATAAGAAATGATTTCCTTTATTTTAAGATACTTAAGTTTGGACTATCGACATGTATAACATTAAGGAATTTTAACAAGGAAAAATAGTAAATGACCGAGGTTATTGTGTAAATTTTACACATAATACGCAACCGATGAATTGCTAAGGTCGAGTTTCACTGTATAAGCCACGAATTTAATCGTGAAAAATATTTAATCGGTGCTCAACCGATGGAATTTTATGGAAAAAAATTTTGAAACAAATTCTGGATGGACTATTCAAACAAATAAGTTTGTTGAACAATCATAATTGATTTGGAAACTAATTGTTTTTTCCTCAGCTCTTATTGGCTCAGGCTCAGATCCAATTTCAGTAGTCAAATATAAAATTTTGTAAATTTGCAATAAAGCAATATTCTTCGCTAAAAGCTTAAAAACAGATTGATTTTTACTGTTGTTAAATTAACTTGTTCAATTTTTAATTCTTTTTGCATTTGAAAGCAATTTTTTTTTGTTTGTTTTCAATTCCACAAGTAAAGAAAAAATTTCATTAAAATGAGTATTTTAATGTAATTGAATTTTTATATTATCGTCTTAAGGACATTACCGTCACAATTTTGTAAGTCAATAAGTTATTTTTATGTAAAACTGTTATTTGTGTATTTTTGAACTTACATTACTAGATATGTATTTTTTCCCAAATATATAATTCATAATATCCATCGCATAATTTCATATAATTATTTAATAATTGATTTTCTTATCCACCCTTTTATCTTTTCTTCAGCACAGTTTTACCTCGACATTTACTTGAATGGTTTTTTAATACTTAATCGAAGTTAAATGAATAAATTCAGACTAATTTCAAAAAGTTAAACTACGAACTTCTGGAAGTGCATGGTAAATATACCTAAATTGTTGTTTAGTTTGATTTTTGTAAATATAGAAAATTATAAATTATAGAAAATTATTTAATCGATTTGGAATCTGGTTAAGGGAAAAATGTGAAATTTAAAAATTATATCGTTTTTGCTGTAAATTTTGTTTATAAGAGTCTTATGCTACAAAAGATGCTGTACTCGGGTAGAGGGAGGTTCATTTTTATAAACCTCTCCCGGTAAGCTGCAATATATTACTTTACTAACAATTAATTCTTTCAGATATAAAACACATTGCAAAATTTTTTTGCAGAAAATTATTAGAAACAATGAATAATCCTCCAAGTTTACTGGCCTTTCCTCTGTCGAATTTAAACAAAGTAGGATGTTTGTCAGAAAAGAAACAATCGCGTATTTTATTGCTAATAATTGCCATTATCATGGGTTCTGTCTTATTTGATTTGATGGTTTTGATTGTCCAGTTTTTTTATATACAAGATAATTTTGAACACTATGTGATGAATTCCAATGGCGTAGCATTCTTAATACAGGTACCAATAACGTTAATATCCCATAGCACATAAGTGAAGCACTTACACATTTTTGCCAATCATGTTATTGGGAATCTCTCCTTCACACCGTGACCGATTGAATTATTAACTGGAATTAATTGTAGGCCTTCACAAAATGGGTTTTCTGTTTATATTATAAAAATAAAATTATTGAACTTAGTAGCTATAAAAGCAGTTTCTGGACTGCAAGGGAATGCCCAAATGCTGCACAACAAAATATGAAGAAGCTATCAAAGTATGTGTTATTAATACAGAAGATTTATACATCATCCATGGCATTGTCTGCGTTACTTGGAAGTATATCAGCATTGTATACAAAAGAATTAGTGGTTGGTTATTGGAGCATGGGAAATAAAAATGCACTATTCAACATGGCTTTGATATGCTTAATAATAAACGGAAATGTTATAACATTTATATTATCATCTTACGATGGCCTGTTCTTGGGATTTTGTTATGAAGGAATAATCCAATGCAAAATTTTATATAATCGTTTGGAACATTTAAGTGTCCAAAAGATAAACAAAAATTATGATTTCAGAAAGTATTTTAACGACATGAAAAGTTGTATGGAGCACCATGTGCTAATATTAAGGTAACTAAGTAACTAATACTGGGGAACCCCCAACTGGGAGCAAGGAAATCTGCCAGATAGATGCAAAAATTCTAGATGGCAACATAAGCAAACACTTATTTGTGTCGGAAAGTGGGCGGGGGAGGGGAATACCGAGTGGTGACCGGGTCTCTTGATCCAAATTTTTTTGATCAGAATAACTCATCTACAATGCATTTTGACTGAAAGTCTACAACATACAGAATTTATATGCTGATTTAATCAATTTTAGATATCATTCAGAATTGCAGAATATATTTGGGGTGCCATTATTGTTTCAATATGTTACCATTGTGCCTTATATGATAGTACAAATGTATACATTGTCAAATCGGTAAGTACATAATATCCAAAATTATTTGTTAAATACAATTATTTAAACCATGTGTTAATAGTTCCAACCTCGACTCTTTAATGTTTCTAATTGCTGATATCGCAGTTGTGGTATTTCAAATATCAATTTATTGTATTTCTGCACACAATTTTACCGATGAGGTAAGGAACTTGTGGTTTATGCCATACTTACCTCCTTGATATGTAATATACTATTAATATCTATTTGTAGTTATCGTCGATAGCCGATGCTGCCTATATGTCGGGTTGGTATTCACAACATTTTTCAGTTAAATCAAAATCTGTCGTATTAATAATCCAAAGAGCACAACAACGCGAGATTTTGACTGCATGTGGTCTGATAGAATTTAATCGAAACGTTTTGGTAAATGTAAGTTAATACTCAATTTAGAAACACTCAAATATAATTTTTTTATTTATTTTAAGATACTTAAGTTTGGACTATCTACATGTATAACATTAAGGAATTTTAAGAAGGAAAATTAGTTAATGAAGAAATACAAATAAAAATCAAAATTCTTTTGCACGCGATATTAGTGTGTAAATTTTACACATATTATGTATACGCAACCGGTGTGGCGTCCAGCTAAAATTGGCACTAAAAGAAAACACTTAGGTCATTGTTTCATTGAAACGTGAAATAAAATAACACAAAATTGCTCACAATTAATTTAATACAAAATTGTGTATAAAATAATAATAACAAATTAAATAAAATTATTAACCCTACCAAAATATCATAAAATTGTAATTAACCCCAAAACATAAATGGTAGTTTGGTTACCGACATAAATATGTTCCTGTGTTAATAAACTCTTACCTATGCTAAAACAAACAAAAATACAAATTTAACCTGAGGTTTAATATTCCAGCTGTAATTAAGACGATCCCGATCTAAGTGTAACAATTTAATTATAAAAATTGAAAATTACTGATAAGTCTGGAAAACGAAGTGGATTTCACTGGAATCCGCATTTATACGAAAAGTTTGTCAATAAAACTTGCAGAAACTTCACATTTCTGCGATCAAATTACATAATAAAACCGGCAGATTGAGTTACATCTGTAATATAAAATATTAGGAAACCGGTAAGGTTAAATTAAGATAAAAGAAATCCTTTTTATGTGTGTATATACGTTGACAAAGCATCGAATCATTGTTCACAAGACAATGTAGCTTCGTTTCTAAACCCATTGCCAGGCAAAGGTATTTTTCATAGCAACTGGATAGGATTACAGTTTGATCATTTTTTAAAATACAGGAAATAAATTATTTTGTCTGAAGTGTCTAAATAATTTTCCACGTTTTCAGATTTTCACCAGTGTATTTAAAAATTCTACTTACGTTTCGAATGATTTATATTACCATGTTCCAGCTCATTGAGGTAAAGAATTTTATTCGAGAAACTAAAAATGAGGTCGCATTTTTCACTGCTTAAAATTGCGCATTTTAATTATTTTGTTGTTCCATTTTTCATAAATCAACGCAAAAAACTGTTTTGCTCCGAAATGCATGCAACTTATGGTTTAATATTTCATCTTGCACTTACATTATTTCATAAATTTTAATTTAATTATCTTAATTGGGTTGGAAATTTATGAAAATTTTGAAACGTTTCTTTGCTTCCTTTTCCAAAGTTAAAAAGTGGCTCTTCAAGTTAAAAATAGGAATCGTATATCAGCTACACGTGAAAACGACCCAACATTTTAGGGAAACGTCTTCAAAACAAATAAGCAAAATACGTGATCGAAGTTTCCTAGGAAATAGAATTTTCTGCTTTGCGCAAACTTGCAAAGCTGTTACACGTTTAAAACTTGTGATGTACGTGATCCTTTAATAAGTTGACATTTAAAAACTAATAAGAGAAAGAGTGAACACACTTTATAAAATAAATTAGTTTTTAATGTAACGCATTTTAATATCCCTCGGTATCCGCGTGATAAATTATTAATTTTTTAGCGAGATAACGCCTTCATTTGTTAACATTAAGTGTATGAACTTTAGAAGATCTCGTGCTCTGATTTATTGTACCTACACCTGACCTGCATTAATTTCCACGTGTAATATTATTTAATTGGATTGCATACTGGCCGATTATATTTTAACTGATGCAATTTTTGAAATTGATAATGCAAAATCCAGCTAATATAAGTAACCAATAGTAGCTATAGCTAAGATATTGTGCCAATATTGGCGGGAGCTTGGTGCAATGTTGCACCAATATTGGTAGAAGTTTGGTGCGATGTTGCACCAACATTGCCTGCTGATCTTCATGGCTTTTTTTAAATCGCCTTTCTTCTTGTAGAAGCGGAGTTCTGAACTTTAAGATAGTCCAGAAACTCCGCTTCTTTCTCATTTTCTTTGTCACTTATCTAGAGTGTTCCTTTTGGCCAATTTGCTCACTTGTCCGGATTGGGTACTCGCCCTTTCTCCGGCTAGTAGATCTATTGGGGTGTACTTTCAAAATTCAAATTGGTTTGGCGACAGCCCACCACCGACCGCTCTCAATTTTCTAATTTAGTCTTATGAGGATTAACTTCTTCAATAGATATGGCTCCTTCAAAAGTTTCATAGCTTTCCTTATTAAGACCAAATCTGCCTTATTCCATATTGATGGGAAATGCCCCTTTTCCGGGCACACCATCAAGACCTGAAGCTCTATCAGCTGGAATACTTTTCCATGGTTCTGGGGTTGGTAATGTCTGACTCTCAACTTCTCTCTAAGGTTGGAAAGAGTGCATCAGCAACACGCCGGACTCTGGATGGAATTAACCCGGGGATTGGAATTCTTTATCAGCCGAATGCTTTTCACCGCCAACTTTAATTCTTCGTATGTGAAAGCAGACCATGGTTCTGGGATTAATAATGTCTGTCTCTCAACTATCTCATGGGCTGGAAAGAGAGACTCGGGATGGTATTAGTCCGGGGATTGGAATTCTGCCCGTCAGCTTGTCTGCCACGATTTTATAGGCCATACCCATACGTCTTCTTTTAACAGGGCGAGTAACTCCTCCCAACATTTGCTTTTACTTGAGTCAAATTTCGGTTCTCAGAGATTTTCTCGATTGCCCTGTCTCTTCTTGTTTCAACACAACCTTGGGCCAATCTCTTTAGGCGTTCACCAATGAACCGGTTACTTCGTCTAGTACACTCCATTCAATTATTCTTCTGAAGTTTCGTTGAACGAATATTGGTGTTTCGCCCACGTTGCACATAATTAATCCACAAGACTCCAGAGCCTCCATTAGTGCTTTTCCCCTCGCATCCTCCAGAGAAGAACCCCACTGGGTCGATTTTCAGTTGAAGTCCCCTCCAACTATCACGGCCTTTGGTGTGAATAAAAAGATCTTCAATTTGCTGGTCGAATGAACGCAAGTGATCATTCGGAGAAAAGTAGCAGCTGTAGACTGATCTGCGCCCAAACATAACGATCTCCTGAGCCGCTCTCCTCCACTGTCAAGGGTGTCGGCAGCTAGATAACAGCTCTGCTGGCGGAGTTCCGCCTTAAGTCTGCCGATTTGATGACGTTCAGCTCAGATTATGCACACAAACCTTCGGTCTTTGAAACCGGGGGGTCTGGGGGGTATGGAATACCCTCCAGTATATCAGTAATTATTTCGTACAACTGCACTTGCCTTGCATTAATTTTCAAAGTAAAAATGTTTAATTGAAATGCAAGATAATGGGAATTGTCCTCGAGAGGATGCACCAACAAGGCGAGTGAGAGAGGAGATTGAGACACAAAAAATATGGAAATTCAGATTGTGTAATTTTAATAATTTTAATTATTCTTGTACTTAAATAGTTATCTTTATATAAGGCCTAAAAGGATTTTTTTCGCCAACACAATTACTGGTGTACTGGAGGGTATTCCATACCCCCCAGACCCCCCGGTTTAGACACCGGAGGTTTGTGTGCAAGATCTGTAATTAATTCTGTTAAACAGAAACAATTCACTTTTTCAGATCAGTTTTAAATAATAAATGGTGTCAGTATACACCGGGGGGTCTGATGTGGAATACCCCCCAGTAACTAGTAACTCTTGTGAGGTGTAAGCATCATTAAATCGCTTTGAGGTAATAACTATTTGGCCATTGATTTCGAGATTACTCTTTACTGTTAATAAATTTTAATTAATACTTTTAATAATATAATACTGTTATAATATGCAACTGTGCTTTCAAGATTGCTCTTTTAATCTTTTACATTCTATTACTAGATATTCTTGTACGAATTAGAGCTCCCTTGTGTTTTATTATTCATACACCTGAACTGCAAAATTCCCATGTAACAACTCGAACTCACGAGACCGCTTCACCTAATAAAAGATAGCATCCGGTACTCAAGGGGCTTCGGAAGTATTACTATAGATCGTAATTTTTATGTAGCAGATACATCGCTGTAATAAAGCAATTTTTTTGTTTATTTTGTTCAAAATTTTCGTTTTCGAGATTAGTTAACTTTTTTCTTGACCAACGCAATCCAGAATAGATCGGATACTTGACTTTTTAAAGTCAGTTGTAAATTCCGTCCACAGCAAGCAGTAGACCCGTAGTTGTAATGTGTTAATTGCCGGTATGAGAGAAATCCGTACGTAGCCATGAATCTATACGTAGGTTAGTGTTAGGTATTTATATTTATTTAATGAATCTGCCGGTAAAGCTGAGATCCGTGCTTAGCCATGCATCTGCCGGTAAAAGAGGGGTCAAATTACCGACGACCAAATTACAAAAATCACCTAGTTATTTTACAACGATTACTTCGATTAATTGTAATTTAAAAATAAATAATTAATTTTAAATCAAGAAAAACCAAAGTACTCAATAAGTTACAGGTAAGTCAAAGTAATGAATATGTGTAAAGACCTGGGTTTAAGGATTTTATTGCTCTCCGCGAATAATTTCTTTTTAACATTTAATTATTTTTAAATTGTCGTTTCTGTAAAATTTCAAATATGAACTGAAAATTAAGCAATCTTAGGGTGAAAATGATAGAAATGTTTGTGTTACTGTTCGACAGTCGACACCTACTTAAATTATATTATGTGAATTAACAACTGTAACTATTCGCGTTAACATAATAATCCCTGCATAAGTTTCCTAGTCAAATTCCTCGAACTTGTAACTTGTAAGTTTCCGAACTATAATATGATTTTAATGGATTATTGAAGTTTCAAGGATTGATGAAGTTTAAGAACTTGGCCAAATTTGAATAGAAAGGATAAAGAACTGCCACGCCATTCATTACGGAAATTAATTTTCCATCAAGTTCGCATAAAATACATTCGGTCCTTTTCTTAATTTTTTCTTTTTTTTCGATTGCATTCAGACATAGCCAAACTGTGATTAATAGATATGAATCCACATGATAAACCGATCATTTTCGTGATTAAATCTCTTCCTTAACTAGCTATTCATCAAGTCCCTTAAGAAAATATTTGCTAATAAACAAGATTTTATCGCTCCTCTGATCTTCGCAAGTGGCCATAACGCTAAATCGACCATGCCGTTGACTGTTACAAGAAAACGTAATCAAAGAATGGAAGAGAAAATATCGAAATAACAAATTAGTAGCCCATTGAGGGCAAGTTAATTTATTGACAAATATTAATAACACTTATTTTGTGTTCACCGGCGTAAAACAATATTTTATTTCATACCCAACTCGACAAAAATATAAATTTAAGTAGCACTTTCCTCAATTTCATGCACTATTAAGCCGGCTTGATTTTCTAATAAAGTGGTTATAATATACCGATATTCTCAAATGTAATTTCGTTTTAGTTACGGTTCGGTTTTCTAATAGCTGATACCGCTGTGAGCCACTAAGGTACTTTAATATCCTCGCAAAAGTGCTCACATATAAAAAAAAGTTTCTGTAATTTTACTATAATTTAGTTTCAAATTTCAAAGCATAAATATTTTAATTTTTATATTAAAATTCCCATTTTAATTGGATTTTTACAAATTCATTCGGAAAAGTTAGTTATAATTATTTATATAACTTCAAGATTTTTTACAAACCTCCCCCGGGTTTAGCAAATTTTGTAAATGCTATTAGATGTGGGCGATTGGAATTTTCTACATATTACCATTATTTCTGCATTTAATTACAAAAGTGTTGACTTATCATTGGATTGCGTTCCGAGCCGGGTGTTATTGTAAATTGTTCTAATAATTTTCTGGAAATTCCAGCGATTTCCAAAAAATTCAAGACTTGGAATTCCAGGAATTTAAAAGAGTTCCAGAAATTTCCAAGGGAATTCCAAACAAGTGCAGTACACATAATTTTCGAGTCTGGATAAGTTCGCTGTAATCAATTTGACTCCATAATACATCATCATCAACCAGCCAATCGTATCTTCTGTTGAACATAGGCTTCTCCGTTAGCTCTCCAAATTTTTTTAACTTGCGCTACTTGCATCCAATTTCCAGCACTTCTCCTGAGATAGTCGGCTTCTCTGAGTATCCCTAGGCCTCCACTGGAGTATTTGTTTCCAGCCAGTTATATTTCCACCATTCCACTCCCCCACAGCATCTTGACCCAGCTTGATGGCTCACTGGGCTACTCTTAGTTTCCCAACCGATTTCTTGAGTTTGAATATCTCGGGCTTTTCGACCGCTTGTTGAGATCTGGATGAAACTATGTTTAGCTATAAGAATGATGATGATTTATTGGAAAAACCAGCAAAGCATCCACTTGAACTAAGCTTTTACAGTTTTTAATTTCTTCAGGTATCATATTTTTCGCCACTATGTGGTGCAAAATTGGCTTATATTCTAATAGAACAGGTAAATATGCTAATTTAATAATATTATGTGTAATTTGAAATCATATAAATTTTTCAAAGCATTGCTTCTTGAACTAGTAACAACATCCGCCAGTACAAATATCTTAAATTAAATTTTAAGCAGAACTTTGCGAAAAGACGATTTCTAACTCATAACCTCCGTTAAACAGTAATAATATATTAATAAACATTTTTTTTTAATTTACAGCCTGATTGAAATACACAGTTTTTAATTTTTCACCAAAAAAATTTAATAAAATAAATATAAGTTATAGGTAAAAAATATAAGTTTTTGTTTTTCGGTGTTTTTGTTTCTCTGTGTTTTTGTTTCTGGGTGCTTTTGTTTCTCGATGTTTTTGTTTTGTTCCGGTGCTTTGAGGTACTACCTAAAAACAAATTTCAGGTAATTGCGTTGCTATGGTAACCGGTAAAAATTATTGTATTATGTTTATTTATTTATTATTTGTCAAAATTAAACAAAAATCAAAACTTCTAAATTCTCACAGAACCTGATCAAATTTTCAGAAAAATTATAATCTGTCTTACTGGAACAGTTTATTTTTAAGATAAATAAATAAATTCTTATAAACTGGGTTATTTTCACTCATTTTAAAATTTTTCCTCTCCGTTAGTGTTTCGAGTAAATTGAGAGCTACTTTTCTATTCCTTTGGGAAAGAGCGGAATTTCTGGGTGGACCTGACGGAATTTCTTTGCTCGGCCTTCCAGTGGACATTAATAACATCACTGCAGCGTTAAACCTACGGGAGCGGCGAAGCAATGTCTAAGCAAGTTCAATTTGATCAAAGTAGGAAAATTTTCATTTGTACAAGAAATGATGGAATTTGAAAGTCTAGTCCTACTTTAGTTGTCACCCAGAGGGGTAATTCGTGGGCGTCCATTGCCAATTTTAGCATGCAAAGCTTCAGCAAGCTTTTGGAAAGGGGTAAATATCCAAGAAAATTCCTTAAATTGCCAAAGAATTCTACTGATTTCCAAGGAGTTTCAATGATTTTCAAAATTTTCACTAATTTCCAAGAAATTCAAAGCATTTTTAAAGAGTTGCAGGAATTTTCAAGGAACTCCAACGATTTCCAAGGAATTTCAAAGGTTTACAAAGAATTCCAGTAATTTCCAAAGAATTTCCATGATTTTCAAAGAATTCCAGTGATTTCCTAAGAATTACAGTTATTTCTAAAGAATTCCACTGATTTTCAAGGAATTCCAGTAATTTCAAATAATTGGTAAAGCTTTCCAAGAATTCTACTTCAAGATATTTCCAAAAATTTCAATTATTGCCAAGGAGTTCCAATGATTTTCAAGGTTTTCAGTGATTTCCAAGAAATTCCAACCATTTTTAAGAGTTGCAGGAATTTCTAGGAACTCCAACGATTTCCAAGGAATTTCAGGGGTTTGCAAAGAATTCCACTAATTTCTAAAGAATTCCAGTGATTTCCTAGGAATTCCAGTTATTTCTAAAGAATTCCACTGATTTCCAATGAATTCCAGTGATTTCAAAAGATTTGTAAAGGTTTCCAAGAATTCTACTTCAAGATATTTCCAAAAATTTCAATTATTACAAAGGGGACGTCCATTAATTACGTGAGGTGTTTTATCGTAAATTTAGACCCCCCCTCCCCCTTGGTGAGATTTGGTAAGATTTTGCCGGACCCTTCTCTCCCCAATTTGACCTCACGTAATTAATGGACGCCCCCCAACGAGTTCCAGTGATTTTCAAGGTTTTCAGTGATTTCCAAGAAATTCCAAGCATTTTTAAAGAGTTGCAGGAATTTTCAAGGAACTCCAATGATTTCCAAGAAATTTCAAAGGTTTACAAAAAGTGCCAGTAATTTCCATGATTTCCAAAGAATTCCTAGGAATTCCAGATATTTCTAAAGAATTCCAGTGATTTCAAAAAATTTGTAAAGCTTTATTCCAAGAATTCTACTTCAAAAAATTTCAATTATTTCCAAGGAGTTCCAATGATTTTTAAAGTTTTCAGTGATTTCCAAGAAATTCCAAGCATTTTTTTAAAGATTTGCAGGAATTTTAAAGAAATTCCAACGATTTTTAAGGAATTTCAGGGATTTACAAAAAATTCCAAAGAAGTCCAATGATTTTCAAGGAATTCCGGAGATTTTCAAAGAATTTCACTGATTTCAAAAGATTTCCAAGGATTTGTAAAGGTTTTCAAGAATTCTACTTCAAGATATTTCCAAAAATTCTAATTATTTCTAAGGAATTCCGAAGATTTTCAAGAAATTGCAAAGATTTTCAAGAAAATTCCAACCATGTGTACACAATTTGTTTGGAATATTTTCATTTTGGATTTCGGATTAGAGATTTAGTGTAAATATTCCTAACACAAATTAATTTAATTCAATAAAATAATAATTTAAAAAATTAAATAATTAAATTAAACATTGTTACTCCCACTTAAGTTCTACTCCAAGGTAGGTCCTTCGCCGTAAGGATTTTATTGATATTATTATTCTGTAAAGTTATTTGAAATATTGTATTGAATAACATACTATTTGAATTGATATTTTTTAATTTTATTTTAAATATTCGAAAAATACCAGTTTTTTGAAAAAAATTTCAACATTTTGGATAAAAGTTTTTCCAAAATTCACTTTTTTTCTGAAATTAGAATATGTTTACGGAGGTTACTCACCTTATATTCCCTCTAAATTTCCATATCGATTAAAATTACTCTTAAAGATATTAATCTTGGAGTCGTTTTGCCTTTTTATCTCTTACATTGGCCATATCCCAGCTCCTAGTATTCCGATTTTCGGTTTATTTTTATTATTCGAAAGTTCTTTGTACCTGCATAATTTAAAAAAATTTATAAACCTTTACTTTCTTTCTCGAAGTTTATTTATTAATTTAAAATTTCCTTGCAAGAAAGTTAGAAAAAAACAATTAAATTTGTAAAGTTAAGCCCAAGTTATTTAAAAAATATCTCAGATTCGAACATTTTAAAATTCAGGAAAGCGTAAATTACGGCAGCTGATAAGCGAATAAAACATTCTCACGCAAAATATTGTATAAGGTTTCCAGTTGTATATTATTATTATTGAAAATTTTTTCAATTACTTATATAAACTTTTGCTGACACGCAATGCAGAATAATACATTGTGAACTTTTGTTGCATTCACCAGTTGATTGCAGAAATTAAGTATTTTATATTTTTAAATACATTTTCACGACGTGAAGCAAAGCTTTAATAGATTTAATCACAATCTATCACTCAAAAGTTTATGAAAACTTTTAACAACTTTGTTATACGAGACCACGATTCATAAAGTTACAAACTAAGTAATGTATTAGTTTCTAATGGCATCTATTTTTAATAATAAGCTCAATGAACTATAATCCTAAAGCGCGCGGTGGGGGAGGGTGTAGCGGCAATAAAATTAAAAACTTCCAGAAAGAATATAAAAAATAAGAAAATTTGTAGGTGCGTTGTGATCTTTTAACATCGACGCTGTTTGAATGTAAAATTGCGTCACTCCGCGTGTTCTTGTATTCGGTCTTAAAATAAATCATACGAAGACGTTTAGGGAGTTAGTGTCTTTGTGCAAGACTTCTCGCTATAAAACTAGAAGTAGCAACGAATTTTTGATAGGAAAATGTCACATAAGATGAATTATTTTTATGGTAATGGTGTTGCTACGCTTCATATAGCATAAAACTATAGGGGAAATGTTCTTTTTACTTACAATTGCCAGTACTTTGTGCGTACAACTTTTACCCTCTTATTTCGAAAAAATTTGTTCCGTCGTACGCGCCCTTGCTAAATCTTAATCTTCAATCATCGCTGTTTGGTTATGTATTACGCGCACACTGTATATGCCCGAAAATTTAAGTGGTATAAGATCATCTTAATTTCTTAGATTAAATTTTGATTAGCTTTGACCTAAACTTACAACTTGAACGCTGCTATCGAGAGTTAATTAAATTATTTCCGAAAACTAATTTAATTTGTGTTTTTCCTAATAAAAAACTACCGAAAATTAATTTGTACTGATTTATTTGATTTTTTTTATATAAGTAGTTACTGCTGACATTACATGTTTTGATATCCTGTTATGCACCTAGTAAGGATCCCAACTCTATTAAAGATCAACAAACGCAATAAAGGAGGAAACT
Source organism: Cantharis lateralis (assembly GCA_963170105.1). NCBI lineage: Eukaryota > Metazoa > Arthropoda > Insecta > Coleoptera > Cantharidae > Cantharis > Cantharis lateralis. The sequence continues at coordinate 5,052,614 of OY720627.1, forward strand.
AAAATTGCCATAGAATTCACTTTTTATTAGTTTGACCCTCGTAAGGTTTTACTAATTTTCTCCTGACCAGGAAACATAAAAGTAGCATCTGTAAAGCTCATTTTTCGACTTAATTAAAAAATCTCGAATTAATTTAATAAATTTTACAAAAAAAAATAATTAACCTTATTATTAAAACCAGAAAAATATGCCAAGGTGCTTTGCGAAGGATTCAAATTATTTTTCTTCCAAACAATTTCCTTCGAAGTTTGTCTCATTTCATTAAAAGAAAGCGAATAAAACAGTTCTTAAAGATTGTTTACTAACTTTCCATTTAACTGTCCAAATATAAACTTGTAGCTTTAGTAAATGAATGTTCTGGTCAATGTAAATATCTTGATTGTTTATTTTCTTTATCTTGAGGATTACAGTTTTTCCTTTCAGTTTATAAATTAACTTATTTTAATCGTTCTTACGTTTATCTGTCCGGGCCTTAACGGCTACCATAATAATTATGCAAATTAAAAAATTAAGATTAAACATAAAAATGGATTATTTAATCTGTACAGGCTTACTTTCTAAGTTGACGGAACCTTTCCTTCGTTTGGATACGACTGAGCCCCTAAAGTTCACCATGTGCGAGCTACCACTCCTATCCAAGCATACAAGAACATTCAAACTGGAATGGTCTGATATCGAGCAAAGTTTCAGTAAGCCTATTTGATGATCAAGCTGGTCACGCGCAGAATGGGTCTAGTGCGTTTCCAAGCTCACTCGATCATCAAACGTCTCTTCAGTCAATAAAATGCCTTTGGGAAATTTTCTGGAAGTAGACTTTTTCTTAGCTTCGAATTGGTAGTTTACCCAAATTCTTACGTCCTATTTTGAATCCCAACTCCCAAACGGCAGTGTCCACCCTCTCGAAAATGTTCTTTCACGTTTATCGCTGATTATGCCTTTTGCGCTTTCGTCTGACAGCTTTCAGCCATATTCTCGATCACAGAGAAGCTTCTTTCTAGGAAAGAGTGCATTTTCTGCCTAATTATTTTATCAATTCATCGATGGTTGATCAAAATCTCTTTAAAAAAATTTTAAACATAAATTAAGATGAATTGAGCCTCTCTGCGCTTGGTAGCCTTCCAGGATTGAAAGGAATCGCGGATGAAGCGACCTACACTTAAACCTAGTCTCTGAGGAACCTCGCAGCCTGCTGCCAGCTTGTGGAGAGGGGCATCTTATCAAGACTCAATCTGGCCATGGACGAAAATCAAATCATTCCCAACGAACAGTTTGGTTTTCACCCAGGATACTCCAAAATTCAATAGGATTTGGAACAAAACGAGGCAACTGCAGAGGTTTTTCTAGACGTCGCAGGGGCATTTGACAAGGTTTCAAAGCACCAGGTCATACTTTGCAAAATGCTTCTTCACGACTTCGACACAGCACTTGTCAGTGCAGATTCATAAGAAGCAGAGCTAATATGGACGCGGATGACACCGTCTACTACGTCAGCTTACACAAATCACAGAAAATAATAAAACATAAACACAAATAAAAAGCCAAATAAGTTATCCATGTATGGCACCGAAATCCTCTAGAATAGCACGTCCAAATACCACCTTTGAGTAACCTTGGACACAGGACTTTGGTGAGCCCCTACATCAAATATGCGACAAGCAATGAAAACGCTAAGGCCACACTAGGCCTCTTGCTGAAACGACAATGAAAATTAAGCGCCCAAAACGGCCTGTTACTGTACAAAACAGTAATCAGGCCGATCATGACGTATGCTGCACCTGCCTGGGACTATTCCGCAAAAGCCATATAGATAAACTCCAGCGGGTGCAGAACAAAGCTGCGAGACGAACACACTGCAGGCCCTTCTGTACGTCTCGTGAGGTGAAGATTCCAAATAACAAACCATCGTGGAATTTATCCAAATCAGAGAGAAAGGCCATAAGGACGTGTTGGGAAGAACTGCTGACCCTTCTCGACGAGAATCCGTGGGGAAAAGCCTATAATGATAGTGTCGGGCAAACTTAAGAGTAAGATAAAAATTCCAGGACTCACACCATCCAGAGTCCGGATGATAGCCGAGGCACTCTTCCCGGCACATCCAAAGGTAGAAGAACCCAAACTACCCACCCCTGTCCCATGGAGTTCCTTCGCCGCGGATGAACTCGGCGCTGCGACATCCACCCTCCCAACGGACAAGGCACCTGGCCCAGACAAAGTTCCAGCGGTGGCCCTAAAGACACTGGCCTCCGAGAGACCGGACATCTTCCTCTCAGCCTTCAACAAAGCACTCGAGGAAGGCAACTATCCCTCCGAGTGGAAGAAGGCGGAACTGGTGCTGATAAGGAAGGGCCAGAAACAACTGGAGGAACCGTCTTCATACTGGCTCATATGCCTCCTGGATCACGCCGGGAAGCTGCTATGTTTTCAGAAAAGGCCTGTCCACAGTCGACGCTCTAATGAAGATTGTGGACACGGTAAGGACGGCAAAGGCAGGTACCTACAGAATCAGAGAGTACTGCCTGGTGGTGACCCTGGATGTGCGAAATGCCTTCAACAATGCCGAATGGAGCCACATACTCCGAGCTCTCCGGGATAGGCATGTAAACCCACACATCTACAACATCCTGGTCAGCTACCTAAACGAAAAGGTGATAATCCTGGACAGAGACGACAAGGATGGAACAATGGAAGCGACAAGCGGCGTACCGCAGAGATCAGTTCTTGGTCCATCCCTGTGGAACGTAATGTACGACGGCGTTCTTCGAGTCCGCCTACCGGAAGGAGCGACCCTAATAGGATTCGCCGACGACCTGACCCTTATAGTCAGCGATCGCGACCACAAGGCAATGGAGGCCAAAGCCAACCAGGCCATCTCCACCATCCTGAAGTGGGTAAGAGACAGAGGGCTCCAACTGGTCCCTGAAAAATCCGAAGCCGTCATGGTGATCGGAAGACGAAGGATGCCTGACATCTGCATCCTGATGGACGGATCCCCCATCGAAATACGAGATTCCGTAGTAGTGCTGGGAGTCAGAATCGACAAACACCTTAACTTCGCCCAGCACATCAGGGAGATGTAGTTTCACAATGCAAAAGTTTCACGTTTTTTACTTTATTATGCTTATATGTGAACACTTCCACTTGATTTAAAGCTTTTAAACTTATACGCTGCCACATAATTTACGCAATACAAATCTAATGTCGTATTTGAATGGAGCTTGCAGCGAGTTCCAATATTCGCGAAAATTCTTAAGTCGATGCCTCGGAAAAGGAAAACCCGCTCAGTCCTTTAAAAAAATTGAAAAGCTAATATCGATAAGTTATCGCAACCCACATTTCCATACCAATTTATTAATGGCGTGCGAGTGAAAATTTTCTTATACATAATAACTTATAGATTTTCCATAATCCATTCACGTAATGAGAAGTAATGCATTAAATATAAGTAAGTTGTAATTTAAAAAAGAAATAAACACATTAACAGCAACATTCTAATTTTATCCAACAGCTTAAAATACTTCCAATAAAGTTTGATAGGAACAAATTTGGACTAATGGATAATCCATTACAGAAGGCATAATCCAAAGTAACGCTTTCCCATTTTCCACTTACGATTAGAATTTTTATAACTTTATAGTAACATAATCTAACCATTTTTTGAATAATTTATTTGAACGTCAGGAAAACTTGGTGGAAATTTTGCATTTCGTTCGCACGAAATTATTAAAAATTGAAATAGTTAGTTTTAAAAATTAAAGGGACGAGGGGATGAAATTTTGATTTAAAAATTCACTTTGTTTTACGTTACATCGTTGCGGTATATGAACATAAATTGAAACCTCAACTTAACTGAAAGCCTATACAGTTAGTGCATTTTCGTGGCAAAATGGGGTCTTCTTGCATAAGGGGTGCCATAGCAGTAAGTAATAGGTATAATGGAACCATAAACTACAGTTACCCTAAAACACATGGGACTTACTATTGTGTTAGTGTATGTTAAGTTTGCAACAATAAATTATGCGGGAGTTATCATTTCATCACTTTAAATTTTTATTAGCCAGTTTTTCCTCCCACAGCAAATTTCATGTGCTTAATGGAAGTGCTAGTTTAAAAGTTGTAATTTAATCGAAAGCAATTTTCTGTGATTTTATTAGACGAATTTAAAATTCAGCATGTTACACATTTTTATATCACACAGTACGTACTTACATCCTTTGTGATTTTAACGCGGAAATAAAAATGCTGCATCGCAGTTCATCCAACCGTTTTTATTTTTTTAAACTCTAAAATTCGTCTTCAACAGATAATATTCGACAAGATGATCGCCAATAATGTTGACTCTGCAGTTTTTCCATTTTTTGCTTAAAATCCTATCGGGTTCGACTTATGATGTTTTAACAAAAAAATTCCCGAGGTATATAAATCCAATTTTACAAATTACACTTACCTCCGCTTTTGCCAAAATAAACAATTGTTAAATTTTATATTTCGTTCAATCAAACCAGAGGTCGGATTGTACGATCAATTCAATTGGGTTCAGAAAAATTATTATCCAGTAAAAGTTTTTCTATTCATACAATACAACATTTTATTGTTGTGAATCTGTCGTGATTCCAATTCCACGTCAAACTAGAAGCTTTCTGGAAATCAACATAAATGAAAAATTATTTTTTGGTCTTATCGCTGGATCGTTCCTTTTACATGTAAAACTTGTACTCGATTTATTGCTGCATTTATAACGAAGAAATTTCATAACATGAAATTCTTATCAGTTCGCTCGTGGCTTATACATCTTAAATTTGTATTGCTATTTACATACTTCAAAGTATATTGCTTTACGTTTGTATGTAATTTTCAAATAAATAAAGATCTGTTCAGATTATAAAGTGGATACAAATACCTCCCCTAAAAGTTTCAAGATTCAAGTTTTTTGTTAAAATCTGATACAATTAGTAAATAATTCTTCTTACTGTCCTGGGGGGTATTCCATACCCCCAGACCCCCCGGTCACCATATTTCTAGTTTTACGTGATCTCAGAATTCCATCAACCTCATCACAAAGTTAACATTCATCTAAAGCTATTGAGGTAGTTTAACTTTAAACAGAACTTGCTGCTGGACAAACCGAATATAAGCTGGGAAACCGAAATTCTGAAATTTCCCCACCCTGCAGAAGTTTTTCGTGAGATAGTCCTGGAATAGTTTTCCAGTGATCGATTATTTGGTAGGAAATGAAACCTACAACTGCGATAGAGAACTGAAAGTTTAGCAACTACGGCCTACACTTAAGAATTATTCTAATATTACAGTGCGGCCTTTAGGCCGCACAATCTTGGCAATCGCACCCATACCAGCTGATCATGTCTTTAGAAACCGAGAAAGATCTAAAGCAAACGTCTGGATATTTCAGCAATAAATCCCATGCAGCCTTCGCGAAATCTTTCGGTATAAATGCAAACTTGCCCCCCCCCCGCATTGGATACCGCCGGGATATATTTATTCTGAAACAATGGTGATAATTAGCTAATGCTATCTTACAGGATTTTCAATTTTGAAATCAATCACTAAATATTCACAAACCCTGGGCAAAACTCTAATTTTTGTGAAAAAACTCATAAGTTACCGTTTCCAAAATTTGTAAGAGAAAACACAGCAATATTAATTATTTTGTTTGTTAAAATCCACTATTTAAATTATCAAATATTTAAAATAATACTAGTTAAATTAACGTAATAAAACAATAATGTTTTTAATATTTCGCAGATTTTTCATCTGCTTTATTACGTTAATTTAACTAGTATTATTTTAAATATTTTATAATTTTCTCACTAGTTAATAATTTTCAAGTTTATTTAAATTATCTTACAAATACAATCGATAAATATAATAGTGTAAATAGTTAAAATTATTCTTTTATTTTGTGTTTGCAACCGTTTTCCCGACTGTCCGCAATGAAAAACTACTAATTATAGGAAATAATAAGAGAAGCCAGAAGCAATTAAAGAAAAAAGATAGAAAAATTGAGTATATAAAGAGTAGTCATTTTGGCACACAGTTGGAATAATAGGACCTTGTCCTAAAATTAAAAAAAGAATGTTTTCTTTACAAAATGTATTCAATACAATTAATAAAATAATTACTGTTCAGCTTCTTTTATCCTTCTCCCTCCAACTTTTGCCAAAACGAGGATCTGAAATTACCCCGAAAAGTCTACTAGAACAGAAAGAATTAATATATTGCAGCTATTTCGATTTTGAAAAAAGAAGCTTACTGTCCATATTTACGAACTTAAGTGCGGGCTTCAGGCCGCACAATCTTGAAAGAACTGAAAATTTGGCTAAAGAGAGAGCGAAAGAGTACCAGAAGTTGTATTTAAAAAATATAAATGAAAACTAGTTAATATAACCTCGGGCCTGCTAAACCACAAAGTCGGGGGGGGGGGCAGGTTACCCTATTTATATGACAAAATATATTTTATTTTTAAAGATCCCTCTTCTTATCACCAGCTACTGTGCGTATAAAGGGCGTTTCATACAATTATAGGTAAATTGAGAGATATTCATAACCCCCCCCCCCCACGCCGGACTCTTCTGTACTTACCGTCACATTCTACTAAACTGGAATTCCTTGAATTCTTTGAAAATCCTCCTCTGCAAAAATTTTATGTATTTTAATATTAAAAATCCTGTAGTAATCGGCAATTACTCTTCATTTATCAGGTTCTCGCCAAAACTTTACATTATTTAAAATAAAATATTAAAAGTTATAGTCAACATTTTCAAAAATTTACTAGATAAGCAATGTTTATTAAAACATCGGACGGAAACAACAAACGATGGCTAAAAGCTTTTGAATATATTTTTAATTTATTGTTTATTAAATCAGTTAATTTTTAAATTGTAAACTAAAAATAGCAAAATATTTTCAAAATCGCCCGTTGTGCTTTTGTAGGCGCCTAAGTGGAAGAGAGCTGGAACTGCAAACATTCAACAAGTATCGAATTCCCTAATAATTATCCAGTGTTTTTGAATTATTCGAAATTACAAAGTTTTAATCTCTAACTGCACAATAAAATTTTTAACCTAATCTTTTAATAATAATAATTTATTGATCTACGATACTAATCCTAGTAGATAAATGTTTTCAATTTCAGATAAGTACACAAATCTGCAGCTAAAATAGGCAACATTTTCAAAAATCTCAATGAACAGTTAAGGGATAATAAAAACAAAAATTGGCTTTTTTAATAGCTATTTATGTAACCAATGATGTAATGCATATTTCTAAATTAAGACAACAGTTTTATGAAATATCCCAAAACTTACAATTACTAGGTATCAATTTTATTTCACAATACAAATTTATATTTTCCTCAATAAATTAATTGATTCCGGAAATTGTGACTAAAATACTGCACTGTCGCTAGTCGGTTTCTTTCTTGTTAATCTAATCGTGTAATTTTATTACCAAAAGATAATACTTTTTGGGTATAAAATAAGAAGTGTTCAAAATCTTAATTATCCGTAACTCTGACTAGCACCATGAAGTATTTATCACTACTGGTACTTTGTAGTGCCATCAGTTTTAACACTGCTGCTGTGTTAACGAATTCTGTTGAAGGTAAGTGGCATTTTTTATTTAATTTTGAAGTTAACGAGATCGAAACCGTCAGATTATTACTGGAGAGATTATCGTGGCCTCATACCATCAGATGCGATACCAGCTGGAACAACCCATGATGGGCTAACAACTTATATAGGCCAAATGAGCGTTAGTGTTCGTGGAACTCCAGATTATGGAAGCCACACAATGGATTTCCTTCCAGCCACAGTAACACATAGAAATGAAACTGTAATTGCGGCTTATCAGGGAGAATCAATTTTGAGCAGCCGTAATTCCAATGTAAAAGTAAGTGCCTTACAATTAGCTTAAAAGCTAAAGTCTAAAGAGTATATTTAATTTATAGATATTATGTAGTCAAAATTTCCGACGATATACATGGCACACCGAACCAAGCTCAGTTGGACCTAACTGCCGTTACGTAGTGGGTGGCCAAGAGGATTTGGTTCCATTGTACATCGGCAGAGCTGTGTTTAACAGGCAAACACTCTTTGGGAAAATATTTTCCGACGGTCGTCATGAAAAGCTATTGTTTGTTCCATACCAAGGTGGAGAAGTGGCAATAGAAAAATACGCAACGCTTACATATTGTTATTAATTTTCAGAATGCATAATAAAAATTAAATTTCTTTGAGCAATTTAGAATTTTTTGTTCTACTCATATATTTCGTAAAATTATTAATTTTAATAAAACACTTATTTATTAATTAAAAAATCACTAAAAAAATATTACAATTTATTATTAAAAATTACCGTGCGGCGAAGAAGATGGGAGATTCAAATTTTCCATTTCGGCTCGGTGGATTATTTGAGAAATTTGAGTTTTAACCATGATTTGTAATTCCGGCGTTAATGTTCTGCAAGTTTCTTCGACGGATTGAAAATACTTGGCCAGATGATCTGTACAATCTGTTTTTGTTTTTTTGGGTTGCACGTCTTCTTTCCAAACATCTGCAGATTTGGATTTTCGTTTTACGGTGGTAGAATTTCGGTTTTCAGTTTTGGTTTCATCTAATTCATTACAATAGATGATGCACGGTTCTTCTGTTTCATCGTCCATGGAATAACTGGTATTCTGGTCCCCTTGGAGTAAATGGCTCTTCATGAAGCTCATAATCTTTCCAAATTTAAATGGTTTATCGTTAGAACCGCTTTGATATAATGGATCCTGAACCTGGATGAACTTTCTATAACCGTCAAGGAGATATCGCCAGTTCTCTTCACACTCGTTACCTAAAAGTATGTCAAGGCTTAAAATCATTCCAGTTATCTTCGTCCTCGATCTAAATCTTACCTGACTTGTTCATAATTTTTCCAATTTCACCCCAGATGGTTTCCTTTCTTGGGTGGTCACTATAATTAGGATCTGAAGTGTCATATAATTCATTGTATCCTTGCACAAGAATTATAAGCTGTTCTTGGCTTTCCTGAAAAGTACGTCATGTTTACATTGTTGTGAAAGGAGCAAAAGTAAGACTTCTAGTGGCGCGAGTCTGCAAAGTAGCTCGAAGCTACTTTTTGCTCAAAATAGAACATAATATAAATAAAAGTGATTTTATTAATATTTACTTTTGCGCCGGGCGGCACTAAAGTTACCATTTCTATGGTAACAAGACAAAGAAATGAATCTCAAGATAGCAGAGAAAACGAACTCCATATCAGAGAACGACAATATCTCTCGACAGAACAATGTATTTCAGACCTTGAAGGCTGACAAAGAGAACCCAGAAATTAGCCGGTTTTTGATAGATATCCTGATTAATAAATAACAAATTTAATAAAAAAAAATTACTGGCCTAAAGTTAAATCCTGCTAATTTGACATCTAAATTGGACAGTTAATTAAAACTAAAAAATCAATAATTTCAGCGCTATGGCCGTTTGAAGGCAAAAAATCCTCCAAGGTCGTGGGGATACCCGTATATGAAATTCTACTTAAAATTAAAATGATAATTTATTGCTCAATCTCCGATTGTTTCCAAGATAGAGCTCTCCAAAAATCCCAAAATCCAAAAAAAAAAATTTTCAAAAATTTAAATAAAAGTTAGAGTAGTTTAAAACGTCATATCTCGAAAAATATTGAGGATGCAATATATTAATTTGTTTTATTTTTATGCAGAATTTTGTGCTCTACATTTTAGGTTAGCTTAGTTTTTCATCTCAGATACACTGAAATTGAGTTATTTTCAAAAATGTAAATTGTAGCAAATAATTATCGATTTTAGGTCAGGATTCTCTGACCTGTGGTCTACTTTCGCATCAAATGGATAGGGAAAAAAATCAATATCAAAAACTAAAAACTACGTGAAAAACCTAATAACCGAAATAATTGGAACTGAATTCATAACTTCTTCTAATTCGGAAGTTAAGATGGAACTTAGAAAACTTAAGTCAGGCTTAAAATAAATATAGACCTTTACACGAATTTATTTTGAACTTTGAAGTCCGCAGTGAATTTTAAAGATTTATAATTGTCAAAATTTTGTAATGAAATGCAGATCGTCAGCCTATTACTTGTGGATTAGACTATTATGTATACTACCGAGGTCGGTAACGCGTCGCCCGCAGGCGCACCTTCTCTCGACTTGCCCTCAAAAACCATAGTTTTACAGTAGATAGATAGATAGTATACTAGCTAGTATTGTAAATATAATACGCCCGATTTAAAATTTGCGTGACGCTCTTGAAGTTACGCAGGTTGCCGACCTTTGAACTACTTAGATAGTTGCAATTTTATAATAAAAACGTTTATTCGACGTTTATTACACCACCCACTGATTCGCGCGTTACATACCTCGTCTTCGATGTTGAACTTTCTTCGGGGTTTATGCTTGTCTTTCAGAAAGGTCATGCTTTGATACGCAAACCATTTACTTTTGTAAACATTGTCTGAGCCGGATTTCAATGAAATTTCTTCTCTTTTTATTTCCCGCGTGAAATGGCAGTAGAGGTTTTTAAGTTTTCGTTCAATTTCCTCTTTTTCCTGACCGAAGGATATCGCAATTTCCATCAACAAGTCGTACCTCGTATTGCGGTCTTTGTACTTTTTGTGTCTCAAATTCCATAAGGCGTCACGCTCGTGCAACATTTCTATTAGTTTGAGCACATTTTTGTTTGTCCATTCGGCCATGATGCACAATTTGCACTTAAACTGAACAAATAATATCGGTACACAGCGTAAAATGAAACACAATCAAAGATATAATATGGCTGACCCTGGTTTGACTATATTGCTGCATTCGACAAATTTCTAGGTGGTTTTGCATGGTCGCCTTTCGATGCGCACTGGCTTTGCCGTGCGGCCCTGCCGATCGGCAAAAGCCGGGGCAGATCGTTAAAATAGCGGTAACGTCACAGTCAAGTGATAGCAGCAGAACGAGCAGTTTTATTTGGATACATCAGAAATACATTCATTGTAAATTTAGCTTTCCAGGCTAAACAGATCCTTAAATAAGAAAACAACACGATTTATGCGTAAGCTGCACTTTGGACGTCCTTGCTCTGCCCAAGGCGATTACAAAAACTCACAATATACTATTTCCGAATTATTTGTAAAGTATTTTTAGAAATTTAAAACCTTTTACAATTTTTTTTCAAAATTATTGAAACAAAAAATTCTTTGAAAATATCCAGTTTCCCAGCAGTTGTTTGTTTTTTACTAATTTAAAGCAGATAACCAATTAATGCAGAGTTTGAATGCTGCATTTCAATTGTTTTGGTTAACTTGTTGAAATTTTTTGCCGCCAAGTTTGAAACAACTGAAATGCGGGATTCAAATCCCACATTTAGTGACTTCATTTAAATTAATTTAAAAAAAATTGCTTGAAGTCTGAACTTTAACGATAACAATTATCGCAATGCCGCATTAAAATTCTCAATTATTCGCTGGATTCATTTGATTTCAAATTAGTTCCGCCATTGCAATCGCATTTTTCATGATCTAAGCTCGTTTGACATACATCTCCCGATAGATAACTTTAATTGCTCCCACTAATTACAATAACCAGGCCAGGACTGGACCAGCGGGTGCAGACCTTCATTTTCTTCTAACATTTAAATTTTAAAGACGATCAAATTTCTAAAATTTATTGGAAATTATTTGAATTCTTCGGAATTCACTAGAATTCCTTTGTAGTTATTATACCGCTTTGTTATTACAAAACAACATAATTTAAAAAGAAAAGTATTAATAATATTCAGAAATCCAAATATGTACTAGAAATTTGAGGTCGAATTTCAACATTGGCCAATTGCATATAATACTGTAATTATGTACTACATAATATGAAGTGCTCAACCATGTGTAAAGAGAATATAAATTAATTATTAATATTTATTTATTTTTTAAAATTTAATAGTACTTTAATATTCCCTCTTGAGATGGTGGTGGCCCAACACCTTGTCTGTACCAACCGCCACTGATATAGCATTAATTATTCAGACCGTCCGTCCGTTTGTATTTCAACTTTAAAAAATTGAAGCCTCTCTAAATCCAATCTGTTACGGAAAGTTATGTTTTTGAATTTGAGAGTAATCATTGTATTCAAAGTACCTACCTGATTAATTACATATGGCTAATAATTTATTTTCATTAATGTCTCGGTTAAATTTAAATTATCCCATTATGTACCTTACATATGCTACATACTAAATTTATGTCTCAATTAACTATTATTCTTTAATCTATTTATCGGGTTAGTTCACTCTAACAATTTGATTTGAAATTTTAATAACTATAATTTATTTATAATACTTAAATGAATATATATAAAAGTTATAATTTAATTTTTAAAGTGGTAAGTTCAAAAAAGCTCGTTAACACAGTACCTAGGTAATCTACGAAGCAATTTCTAGTATTTCCTCTATTTAATTTATTTAATTTTGTTTATTCATGCGTAATAAATTATTATTGTATGCTACAATACTTTATTAGATAGAAATCACAATAAATGGATGCGAAGAGGGGTAGAATTATAGCGAGGGCTGGAATTAAGATGTTCTTGATAAAGGCCATAAAGCATTAATCGAAACTTTCAATTTGTTTTCAATACTGTTTATGATTGTCTGATATTGATAAAATTTTGAAGTTGATGTTCTAATAAGTCCCATATTTAACTAACGAATTAATCATACCAGTGAAAACTTTTTATAAATACACTGAAAAAAATTTTATTCGGAATTCTTAATAATTTATTCGGAATTCTGGTAAAAAACGGGATTGCAGTTCTTACGAATGATTTGACAGGAAGTGGCGGCCTAATAAATATTAGGATGCTTTCCTGTCAAATTCACAGGATAATTATCAGCATTTCCTGATAAATTTTCATGACCTAACGAATGAATTGACAAGAACTCCTGATAATTTCACAATACTTACTAATATATTATTCGTTCTCATACGAATAAATTAAAAGTCTTCCTGATAATTTGGTAGTCGGTACCAATAGTTTATTCGTATTAATACGAATACTTTATCAAATCTTCCTGATAATTTGTTAGGTTATATTGAAGATAAAAATAATTTATGCGTCCCGTCTTGTTAATTACCTTCTACTTACTGATAGAATATTAATATTTTATCAATAAGTAGAAGGTAATTAACAAGACATCACGCATAAATTATTTTTATCTACAATAACCTAACAAATTATCACAGAAATATAACAAAATAATTAAATATTTTATTTTCATAATATGCAGGTAACTTCGAAATAAAACACAGAGTAAATCAAAAATTAATAATAAAATCATCATACACATTTATTGGTTATACAATAATACAACTTTAAATATACAAATATTATACAATGTGGTACTTACAACTAAAAACAACAATAACTAAATTATCCTACTTTCGAGTTTTACATTAACTCATTGTCAAGGACGATTGAAAATAATCACATACCAAAAAAGATTTCTTCGTATTCCTGCATAGCCCAATTCGATAACAAATCACGAATATATTGGTACATTTATAATTCACTTTAATTCACAAAATATAATTGTAACTTCCGATCACACACTACAACCGCACCCATTTTGCCTTTCCCTTGCTGGATCTCACACAATCTGGTCTGTCATTTATTTTATTATGAAAATGACGTAATACAATATCAGCAAATATGTCACTAAAACTTAACAGTCTTGTACGAATCATTTTGCAGGAAATCATGATAAATTATTGTTACCTTAGCGAAAAATTATCAGTCTTGTCCTATTAGAATAAAGTAGGTACATTTTGAAATATAATTATCATGACGTCATGTTAAATAAACAAATCATACTAATAATAAGGAATTATACGGACTTTTTCATAATAAGTTATTAATAATGTCCGGATAACTTATTAGTCGTAAAATTTTGTATGGATATAATATTATTATAATGTTATTTTATGAGTAACGTCATGATATATTATTATGCAGAATTGACAAAATGTCGTGAAAGTGATATTTTATTAATCAGACCTGTTAATTTATCAATACACCAAAAATTAATTTCTCTCCGTGTAAAGTTAAATAATAACACTGCAAAAAATTACACTACTAGGCACGAGCACGTAGCCCGAGCCCACTTGCATAATATTTGCAGAAAGAACTAATAAAATGTAGTTTCGGGTATCAAAAATCATGTTCAGTGAGTTAATATCAAAGTAATTTAAAAAATCGTTATGTAATGAATATTATTAGGTAATGATTTTTTAAATTGATTTTTGAATGCCCACAAACTCGAACAAACGAAATTTTCACAGTCGTTAAAAAACTCTCGTTGACTTTTCACTCACGGGCTTCGCACTAGGGCACATACAAAATGACTCCCCCCCCCCATAACATTTTTTCGAAAAATATTTTATTACCTACTCAGTCGTCTACTAACAACGCCTACAAAGTCGTTTACTCATCAAGTAATCTGCATTTTTTCCAACTCGTGGCTAGTGACGTAACCAGAGGATGCTATATATGGAAACCTCTTGAACCTTCTTCCTCAAGTTTTCTTGAAGAAAAAAATAGACGAATGAAAGCCCCACGAATCTGCAAAAAATAAATTTATTCAAAAATTAAACTTCTCGGTTACCAACTTTATGGCCGCCCTTGATTCCTCTATCCCCCCAATGAATTTTGGCTGGATCCGCCCTTGCTTGTGATACTAATAAAATACTATTGTTTAAACGTAAAGATAACTTACTTCAAATTAAGGTCAATTCAAAGGGTATCTCTAAAATGTTTTGTACACATGGTTGAAATTCCTTTAGAAATCATTGGAATTTCCTGGAAATATTTCGAATTCATGTAAATATTTGTAATTTTCTGAAATTACTTGGAAATTGTTGAATTTCATTGGAAATCATTCGAATTCTTTCTAAATTAATGGAATTGCTTGGAAATATATGGAATTCCATGGAATTCACTGGAATAATTTTGAAATTATCGAAATTCATTAAAAATCTCTGGAATTCTTTAGAAACTGTTCAAATTTTTCGGAAATCACTGGCATTTTTTCGAAATCAATCAAATTTCTCGAAATACTCTGAACTTTTTTAGAAATCACAGAAAATCTTGAAAATCTATGAAATTCTTTGGAAATTGTTCTAATTTTTTGGAAATCATTGGAATTCTTTTGAAATCAATGGAAATTTCATTGTAAATCTCTGGAAATCTATCTTGGAAATCTCTGGAATTCCTTAAATATCATTGGACATCTTGAAAATCTTTGAAATTCCTTGGAAATTAGTGAAATAATTTGAATATCTTTGAAATTTGTTGGAAATTCTTCATCTTTTTTGGAAATCATTGGAATTCTTTGGAAATTGTATAAATTTTTCGGAAATTACTGGAATTATTTGGAAATCATTGAAATTATTTCTAAATCAATGGAGTTTCTTGGAAATCTCTGGAACTACTTATAAATCATTGGAAATCTTGAAAATCCTTGGAATCCCTAGGCAATCACTGGAATTATTTGGAAATCTCTGGCATTTGTTTGTTTGTGGAAATTGTTAAATTCTTAGTAAATCATTGGATTCCTTTCGAAATCACTAAAATTTCTTGGAAATTTCTAGAATTATTTAGAAAACACTGGAAATCTTAAAATTAATTGGAATTCCTTAGAAATCACTGAAATAATTTGGAAATCATTGAAATTCGTTAAAAATCTCTGGAATTCTTTGTAAATTGTTCAAATTTTCCGAAAATCACTAAAATTCTTTTGAAATAACTAGAATTTCTTGTAAATTTTTTGAATTCTTTACAAAACACCGGAAATCTTATAATTAATTGGAATTCCTTAGAAATCACTGAAATAATTTGGAAATCATTAAAATTCTTTAAAAATCCCTGAAATTCTTTGGAAATTGTTCAAATTCTTTGAAAATATAAATAATAATAATAAATAAACTTTATTTGGTACAAAAAACCATTATAAAAAAACCATTATAAAAAAAAAACCATTATGAACATTACACTTGACATTAAACATACAAATATACAAATAAACACAAGCCAAAATATCTAAACAAAATTAACTCCCACATACTCCTTAATTTTCTTTTTAAAAATTGACAATTCTGGCTCCTCCTTAATATCAGTAGGCAGACTATTAAATAATTTTAATCACTGAAATTCTCTCGATATCAATGAAATTTCTTGGAAATTTTTGGAAGTTCTTAGAAATCACTGAAAATAATGGTAGTCTTCGGAAATTTTTGGAAATCACTGGAATTATTTGGAAATCTCTGGAATTCCTTGGAAATTGTAAAAATTATTTAGTAAGTATTGGAATTCTTTCAAAATAACTGGAATTTCTTGGAAATCTATGGAATTCCTTAGAAATCACTGGAAATATTAAAATTATTTGGAATTTTTTGGAAATGACTGGAAGAATTATGGAAATTACTGGAATTATTTGTAAATTTCCAGAATTCCTTGGAAATCTTAGAAATATTGTTGAAATTTCGCTATTTACCAATATATTTACCCCCTGTGTCAATTGGTCAAATGTAAGCTTGGTGTACATTAAGTTCGTAGTCAAAACGCAGTCAATACGTTCAAATTCTTTGGAAATCATTGCCATTTTTTTGAAATCGATGGAATATTTGGGAAATTTCTGGAATTTCTTAGAAATCACTGGAAATCTTGAAAATCTTTGAAATTCCTTGGAAAACACGGAATTCTTTAGAAATCAGTGGAATTTCTTAAAAATTGCTGGAATTCTTTAGAATTCACTAGAAATCTTAAAATTATTTGAAATATTTTGAAAATCATTGGAATTTTTTCGAAATCTCTGGAATTGTTTGGAAATCTCTGTAATTACTTGAAAATTGTTTAATTTTTTTGTAAATCATTGGAATTCTTTCGATATTATTGGAATTTCTTAGAAATCTGAAGAACTCTTCAGAAAACACTGGAAATCTTGATAAACTTTGGAATTCTTTGCAAATCACTGGAATTATTTGGAAATTTCTGGAAGTCGTTGGAAATTGTTAAAATTCTTAGGAAATCTTTTAAATTCTTTTAAAATCTCTGGAATTCCTTATAAATCATTGGAAATAATTTTCCAATTATTTGGAATTACTCCCAAAATCACTGGAATAATTTGGAAATCATTGAAATTCTCTAAATATCTCTGGAATTCTATGAAAATTATTCAAATTCTTCTGAAATCATTGAAATTATTTGGAAATCTTGGTAATCCTGCGAAATCAATGGAATCTCTTGGAAATCTTTGAAATCCCTTAAAAATCACTGGAAATCTTAAAATTATTTGGAATTCCTTGGATAACATGGAATAATTTGGAAATTGTTGAAATTCTGTAAAAATCGCTGAAATTTTTTGGAAATTGTTCAAATTCGTCGAAAATCATTCGAACTGTTTGGAAATCTCTGAAAATCTTGGAAATCAAAAAGCTGTATAATACTTAGTGTCGTTCAATCAGGACTACAGTTTCTATTTTTTCTTTAATTATTGTTATACATAAACATTTTATAAAAAAAAAGATATATAAAAGTCAAAAAGTTGTAGAGTCGTATTGTTGTTTACTGGGTAAACAATGATGATGATGGGCTTTTGATTATAGGTACATTGAATGCCTTCTCAAATTTTGAAAATTTTAAAACAATTTATTTTCGGTTCTATCGAATTTTACAACAAAATTTTAAAAATCTAACAAAAAATTGTAAATTTGAAAATTTTTCCTTCGGTTTTTTGGTGAAATTTTTAGCATGTGATTGCAATTTTGAAAATGTTTAATTTCAGTAGATGTATTTTTCGGAACTAATTGCTTTGGTAGTCCAATAAAAAATGTAGAAATTTTTTTCAAAATAAAGTCGATTGTTTGACGACAAGCAATATTGTGTCGATAAAAATGTAAAGGTTGTGGAATTAATTTCTTTTTATTTTGAAAAAAGAATTTTCGAGTCTTCAAAATTATATGATTTAGATGAAATTTTGAAAAGGTATGCATCATTTTTTCCGGTACTGTCAGCTATAAATTTCATTATTGTTTACTAAACTAGTCAATACACAATTGATTAACTATTGACGACCGTCAACAGCGCTGAGCCAAAAATATTGAATCAATGAATAATGGAAAGCTTTAATATATTATTTATTGATAAATACATGTAAAAAAATTATTTTTAATTTATTTTTTCGAGTTTAATTGATATAATAAAAATAAATAAATTGTCCCCCTTTTCGAAAATAAAATGATTTCGCATCGAAAAAATTAATTTTAAAAATGGAGCACTTTATGTCAGGTTTGCGTAGGTCAGTAAAACATAAAGTCAACCAAACCGAAAGACCCGGCTTTCCCGGATACGTGAAATAAATTTTCCCGCAAATGCGGAACATTTAAAAACGATCAACTTAAACTGCGTTATATGGTTCAGAAAATGCAGTAAACAATAAACAATTTTTTTGAAAAATTATTAGGTATCATTATAATTCCGGAACTAGACGACCGGACTCGAAAGAGCGTAAACTTGTAGGAGCAACTCCGGTTCGTCAGTAACGATGCGTTATTCGTCATTGATAGTAGTGGGTGATTGTTCAGTTTTCTGCCATTCTGTCGTGTTTTCGTAAACTTTTGAAACTTTTTCCGCGGAAAAGTTGAGTGACGGTTTTCGCGTCTGTGTCTTTTGGATTTTCAGTACGACTTTTAGTGAAATTTCTCCAAAATGTGGTTTTGGCTGCTGTGTTTTGTTGGCGTTTCTACAATAACAGGTGCGTTAGTCATACGTGTTTGATTGGGCAACCACTTACCTGTGTTCAGTTCAAACTTGACTTTTTAACGATTCTTTATTCAAAAGTTTTTATGCACCAATAACCGGTAAAAATTATTTTTCCTTGGGAACAAACTCAAAAATATCGATTCGAATTCGCTGATTTGCCACTACCTACGGTTTTCGCCACTCAGCATTTTTGGAACGGAAGTTAATTTTTTAATTACGCTTATTTGGCATTTTTTTTTGTTTCCAGAAAAAAAATTTTTTACTTGCATTTTTTAAAATATTTATTCAATCATGACTGTTTTCTTGTCGTATTTTTTATCTTGGTGTAAACAGAGATAATATAATATTTTCGATTAGAATAATCATTTACCTTTAAAATATTGTTTTGAAATATTCCAAACATTTAAAAATAAAAAACTCGTCGGCAAATTTTCTTTTTTGGAAAGCAAAAACTTGCTCTGCCGACGAACTTGCTTTAATTTAAACAATTTTAATTTATTTTTGAAAAACTAAGCTGACAAGCTACACACCTGAATCATCAACCAAGAATGTCAAGACGCTGTAGACGCCATTAACAATGTACTTAAAGTTATTAAAATCCTCGAAGGTAATTAAAAAGGAATTAGATAAATGTTCCACACACCAAACCTGGCAAGTGTCGACGTTATCGTTGATGAACCTCTTGGCGAAAGTTATAATTTCGACGTTTTGTAAACCAAATCCAATTAAAAAATTATTCGAATTTTTGAACTGGATCTTCCTCAGGAACACAAATTTCTTCTGACCAACCCTTGCGGCAATAAAAACAAATAACGTTTTTATTTTAAATAATTTCTACATAAAACCACCGAAATAAGTCGGAAAAATTCAAATATTGCTCCAGTTGGATTATATGGATTTATATGTAGAAGCTGACTGGCTAGCTAATTTGACTTACGGAGTCTATGCAGCCTGAGCCCGAGATTTTAAATCAAAAAATTTATTTACTCTTTGTACGTTATGAGTTTGAAACACCAGGTTCGCTTTATTATTGGGCTCTTTTCTCATAATAAATGGAGGATAAACGTATTGTTCCGTATTTCGTTCTTTTTCCTTCTTTATTGCTAGAAACTAAACTTAAACCCTAGTATACCAAGTTGAACTCTCGCATTCGGACGTCCAATGTTGGATTAAAATTGACCAGTCTGGAAAACTGAAAGGGCGTTGACGTTGATACTTCTCAATCCGGATTATTTTGAACCAAAATTCAGTTCCAGACACCTAATTATCCCCCCCCCTTCAATTATTCTTGTAAATATCACTCGAAATGCACCCCATTTGTTAACCACGTTCACGTCTTTTGTGGAAACCGCACTACCTGAATTTCTTCCGCACCTGTTTCGAAACGAGGGATGCAGTATTTGTTACGATTATGATGACTTTATTACGAGATTTATATTCCAAAGGCGTGAAAACGTGCTTCTATGGACTTTTCAGACTTGGATGTTGATATTCTTTGGTCATGTACGACCATTAGTCCATTTGAAAAGTGCAAACACCCGGTTTTTACCTGTGGGATTATTTATGTTACAACTTTGAATTGCAGCTTATTAGATTTTAAATAATCATTTTAAATCTTGAAAATTTTACTCTGACCCAGTAAGTAATTGGTTCGTACGGCATTAAATTAAGACTCTAATTTACTCGTTAAATTTTTGAAAAAAAAAACACAATGCGTTAATTTTATTTCAAATTAGTGCAGTTCGTTATCTTCGTTAGCCTTCATCTTCGTCAACGCTTTGTCTTGCCTAGCCAAGGATTTGATTCTTTTATCCTCGTCGACCAATCTTGCTGTCGTTTAATCGACTTTTCTTGGTTATGACAGACAGGAAGTAATATGGGATTATTTTACAGTTAATTAACGTTTTAAAGTGTAGTGTACGATTAATTATACTTTGAATCATGTATTTTCAATTTCGGACCACCCTCTGAGCAGCTTATGTATTTTTGGATTTTAGGGAAACTTATTCCTGAAGTAATTTTCAGGACTCGGGTAAGCATTTGCTTTCAAATTCGTGTTAGTACTCGGATGGGTGACCCATCCAGGTTTGACTATTTATGACATTTTTTTTAGTGAAATTTATTTTGAGGTAATAATTAATTAAATCAAAATATGTATGTGACTTCAGTCAAAAGCATAATTGCATAAAATTATTTCGATTTTGATTTATCAAATTACCGTAAATTTTGATTATGTTAAAATTTGAATATTGAAATTTTAACATCAGGTTTAATAATAATTAGTTAATTAATTAAATAATAATAAAAGTAAATGCTTCGTACACTCCGCACATTGATTCACGATAATTTTTACATAAATAATTTTACTTCAAAATTGGGATCAAATTTTTTTTTGTAGGGTGAACAGTCAAATTAGAGTCAAATAAATGCATTTATTCCGGTAAAGCAAATTTTGTCAATAATAAATGGAGAAAAATAATAATTTGTAATAATTATATTTTTCAAATTGAATAATGATCATTTAATATTATGGGGGGGGGGAGCATTGTTCTTCTTGTACGCCGCCACTGGACTATAATAGTGAGCAAAGTGCAGTTTACATTATATGATTTCTCTTAGGATTTATCATAGGAGAAAGCATCAAGTATGGTTTCCATGATATTTTTTATAATTTAAAAAAATACACAATGTAAACTGTGTTTTATGGTTTCTCCTATGATAAATAATAAGCGAAATCCTATAACGTAAACTGCACTTAAGACTGTTACCAGGGGCGATTTCTCCGGATTTCCTGTTGGATTGCCTCAAGGATTCTTTTGGAAAAAGTAGAAAAAACAAAAAAGGTTATTTGTAGTAATATTCCTAATATTTGATAATTTCCTAAGATTTTCTCTAACTCTTCCGGATTTCATTGAATTTTTCCGATTTTCCTTCACTTCTACACAAGATTTCCTCAGCGATTTTTGCTCTCGCCTGCTACTATGAAGTTCTAAAAATCATTTAACAAAGTAAATAATAATAGGTAATTTTTAACCATGCCTTAACTGAAAAACTGCGGAAGATTTCAAAATCGTGAAGAAATCAAAAATTTAATTTTCGAGTTTTTAAAGAAAACAAATTTAGTCTGTAGGAATTACTTGGTATAATTATTATTACTTGAGTTACAGGGGTTTAAAATCTTGAATTTGTTAGAATTTCCTACACTGAAAAAAATAGTTCATCATTTTGATGAAATATTCATCATTTTTGCGCCGATGAACAAAATTCATCATATTGATGAAGAAATTCATACATTTTTAAAATCTGATTAAAATTAGATGAGAATTATCTACATTTAAATTCATAAATTCAATGACTTTTTTCATGAATACTACGAATTTTCCATCAAGATGATGAATTTTGTTCATGGGCGCAAAAATTATGTACAATTTTCTTCGGTATTATAGCTTGCACTGAAAAAAATGATGGATCATTTTGGTGCCGATAAACAAAATTAATCATATCGAGGAACAAATTCATAAATGCAATGATTGTTTTCATGAATACTATGAATTTTACATCAATATGATGAATTTTGTTCATCGGCCCAATTTTTGTTAATTTTCTGTTAAATTTCAAAACCCAAACTAATTAGATGATAATCTAAAGTTTAAAATAATAATTTTCTCAAACAAGATATATATATAACCACACTTGCCTAAACGAACATGAAAACCTCAGTTACGCACCAATTTTTGAAATTTTTTAAAGATCACTATATCGCTATTATTGTCAATCACGATATTTTTGTGAATTATTATTTTATAGATTGCTTATTGTTTTTTTTTTTTTTTTTTAAATTTGATAACTATATTAGTGACGGTAAGATGTCAGGGTAGATTTTAAATTTAAATTGTATTTATAATGTTGTAATTTTATTTTAGTTGAGAAAGGATAGGATTATCCGAAACCGGTCCTAAATATAAATATAAATAATTGAGGAAAGTGTCCAATTTATTTTGATTAAAATGTCCTCAATGGGTCTTAATATAATAAGATATTTAGAATCAGAATTTCGTTAATTATGCGTTAATTTATGCGCGTCAGTTAAAAAAACTTAATTTTCGCTTGTTTTCTCGAATGGTAATTATTTTTAAATTTTATTTGCGAAGGTAGTTGCTTCATAAATTCGTAAATGTAATTTCCTATTTCATGAATACCACGAATTTTTCATCAAGATGATGAATTTTGTTCATTGGCGCAATTTTTGTAAATGTAGTACGAGTGAGTTTCTTTTAAGTTTCAAAACCCAATCTAATTAGGTAATAATCTAAAGTTTTAAATAATAATTTTCTCAAACAGAATATTTAGAAATAGAATCTCGTTAATTATGCGTTAATTTATGCGCGTCAGTGAAAAAAACCAAGTTTTTCGCTTGTTTTCTCGAATGGTAATAGGTTTTAAATTTTATTTGCGAACGTGATTGCTTCATAAATTCAATGACCTTTTTCATGAATACTACGAATTATTCATCAAGATGACGAATTTTGTTCATAAGCGCAAAATTTATGTATACTTTTCATCAACTATTTTCTTCAGTGAGCTTGCACTGAAAAACACGATTCATCATTTTGGCGCCGATAAACAAAATTATTCATATTGGTGAGCAAATTCATAAATACAATGATTGTTTTCATGAATGCTATGAATTTTAAATCAATATGATGAATTTTTTTCATCGGCGCAATTTTTATTGATTTAGTACGAGTGAATTTCTGTTAAATTTTAAAACCCAATCCAATTGGACGATAATCTAAAGTTTTAAATCATAATTTTCTCAAACAGGATATTTAGAGACAGAATCTCGTTAATAATGCGTAAATTTATGCGCGTCATTGAAGAAAACTCAGATGTTCGATTTTTTTCACTGAAAAAAATGGTTCATTATTGTGATAAAAATTCATCATTTTTGCTCCGAAGAACAAAATTGATCACATTGATGAACAAATTTATAAATACAATGATTTCTTTCATGAATACTATGAATTTTTCATTAATGTAATGAATTTGACAATGAATCAAACAGTCAAGCATAAATTTCTTAATTCTATTTTTAAAATATTGAATTAAAAAAAAAGAAATTGTATTATGTAGGGGAATTGCTAAATGATTTCACCGGAATGGAACCCGGCCAGTCTATACCATTAGTCGAAATCGTGATTGGTTTATTAAACCAGTGCGAAGACTTTTGACCTAAAATTGGCTCTGCAGTTCTGAAAAAATACATGTTTCTCCTTGAAAAGTTTCAAGAAGTGGTCGTTCAAGTTTTTCAAGCAAAAAAACTACTTTAGTTTTTAGCACAACCAATGCTGGAATGACCGCGTTCTCGATATTGCCAGTCCGACCCTGATTTCGAACAGTGATTTCATACAATATCGATAAAAAAAATTATGAAAGTTACTCAAACTGTAATTAAATTTAACGTTCCATACAAATTTTATATTAAAAATTAGTTTTTCCATTAATTTTGATTGAAAATTCCATTTCAGTTTTACCGAATCAGGTTGGGTTCTGTGGTCGAGATTTCAACATTTTAATTTAAATGCGTTTATAATATACAAATGGTCAAACATCGATTTTTGCCATTGTATGACAGAAGCAAAGGGGGTTATTTCTTATTGCCGACCCTATGTTGCAATTAACATCCAGAAAAATTGAAGAAGTTTCCAGTTGACTTGGCAAATCCTTCCTTATTCATTGTATCATTCAATCTCCATCCAAATTTTTTTCTTTTTGTTCCTATTCGCGCCGATAAGTTTTTGCTTGGAATTTTGTTGGAAATTAAAGCGAATTTTTAGAAAATCAGGTCAACTTGAACACTCACGCAATCGAGAGAACTTCATTATTGAAATCAGAAGTGGGATGAAGTTTTGAACTTGCAGGGTCGTTTTACGTAAGATTTGGCATTGTTTATTGTAACTAAATTGAAGTGTGCGAATTTTACATGAATCCAAGACGAAACAGTTAAGTTAAAGGACATTAAAAATAGATTAGTGCACTTAATGGTAATTTTAGTTTTTTAAGCCAATTTAGAGTAAAACTTAGGACGTTTCCGGAAGAAACTCACATGATTAGTTTTAATGGCGGGTAATTAAGAAATCAAAATATTTTGAAGAGCCAATTTTTGGCTTCAAGTGGGTTCCATTTTTTTATTGGTTTAATTACGTAATGCGATCAGTTGGGGAATAAGGAACTCGTAATGGAATTTTTTAGGCGACTTTAAATTTTGTGTGCTGATGAAACATGTGGTAGCAGTTTGTTTGTCAACTTGGAGAAAAAGTACAAAATGAGGAATGGCCACTCGTTCACTAAATATACGAACTTTTATGTGACAAATTTTAGGGTCGATGTCAGGTCACTTTCCAACACTAAATCACATTTGAAATATGCCAAGTTGGACTATTTTTATTCTTGTTTTTCAACATTTTTCCATTTGTAGTCTTACAAAACCTACCCCACCTTACGATGTACTACTTGAGAAGTTATCTGTGGACCCTTTTGAATGATGCAGGCTTGAATTTTAACCGCGCCAGGCAGGCATCCCTTAAAACATTGCGGTCGAAAGGAAATTTTTTGTTTGGGTACGAAATATGAAAATTAGTTTGAAGTGGGACATCTGTTTTTTTAGTAACATAAATTCGAGCAAAAATTCAATTTTCTTACCTTTAAAGGATATTTATTTACGTCTCCGACTTCCGTCGAATTTTTCCAATTTTATGCTTAGGTTGAACTAGCAATAATTCATCGACTTAAATTTCATGGTCTGAACAAAAATATTTGAAGTGCTTTAAATTCTTTCATTAATATACAGGGCGACAATGACGCATTTCTCCCTCAAAATGAAGCATCAATTTTTAGATAAACCCACAAGGTTGTGTTTGCATGATTCACGTCCTGCCGAGGATTTCGCCCATTCCTCATTATTCTAAATTTACATTTTTAAAAAATCTATCTGAAAGTTAGATAAATTTTTGGTGTTTGATCACACCCTAAAAGTGGAGCGTGGAAGAATTTCCTAAAATATAACCTCTTGAATGTGTTCGTAAAATACCTTAAAAGCTCCTGTCTCTGTAGTTGAAAACAAGTGGTTTGTTTCAGGATATTAAGAGGATTACAATAAATTTAACGATACTACAGTTTTCTGCAATGTTTATGGTGTAAATAAACAAAATAGAAATTATTTTTTGTTCCTTCGGCCATTCGACATTTTTTATGGATTACACACTTACAACGAAAAGGGTTGTATAATGCGAAGAACCGTCGTAAATTTTATTGTGACAATTTTGAAAAACATCCAATAACTGACCAATCCGGGTGGGTTATCAAGAAATCGTTTAGTTACAACGTCAACTTTTAGATTTGAATCTGAAATTCGAAACCTTTTTCGATTGTATGAGTGAAGCTGTAGAGGTAAAGATTAATGGCAGCTGAGTAAATAAATTATCAAAAGTGTATAAGTGAAGTGGTGGGTCACATTTCAAAATAAATATAATTGGGACATTTAACAGTACGAAGGGTCAGGGCACTTATACATTTTCAACTATTTTAATTTTTAACCAAGATGTGTCGAGGTCCTGATGCTCGAGAAAATCCAATTAGATTGCTTTATTAGGTCGTTTCATAATGCACTTCGTTATGGACCATTTTATCCTCCCAAATGTGTTTAGAAGTAAAGTTTGGAATAGGGGTCGGGTTGACACTTTTATAAACAACACATTTCTATTTTTAATTTAATTATCTTATTAATGTGAGAGCTGCCAGATCTCAAAAGTTAAGAACCAAAATACGAGCATAGCAATAGATTGAAAGAACCACTGCCTGAGTTGCAGAGACGAAACTCAGGAATTAATTTTCTGTTATTTAGAAGAAGTAGTCTAAAAACCGAGAACACAAAAATACACATTAAAAAAATTGGCAATTGGAAACATCGGTGCAGTCCAGGCAATGAGTAGGTTCTGAATTACAAAAAGTCAAAGCAAGTTAAAATTTGGTAGATTTGTACAGTTTGGTATCCTAATTAATATTCCGAGTTTGCGACCTTGAGCGACCGCCGCTCGCGCCGCCATATTAGAAAAATGGGGGCGAAAAACATTTTTTCGAGAATATCTTCTTTCCAGCCCCACATAGCAGGAAATTTTCTGCAACTTTTGTATAAAATATTTTTCGATGAGATGCATAGTTCTCAAGAAAACTCCTCCAAGATTTCATCTTTGTGGTATTCTTCTTCTTCTCGATATCCTACAAAAATTTCTGCATTTTTTTCACACACGGCTCCATGGCAGCATATGCAGATAACAGAACACTTCGAGCCTGTTTTCCTACATCTACAGGGTTGACCGTATCTCTTCTTACACTTGCACGAAATAAATTTCAGGAGTACTTCGGATGCCGGATCTTTTGTTGCTTTCATTGGGGTAAGCCTCATCTTGCTTTTTTTTCAACCCCATTGCTCTGGACTCTCGAGTATACGGTATTTTGATAATTGTAGAAATTTACTGAGTTTGACTCCGCTGTAACTCATGAACTATCCATCTGATTAAAAAATATTTCCTACAAAAGTTGCAGACAATTTCATGCTCTATAATTTTTGTAAGAACTATTTTTGACGTAGGTGACGCTGGAGAGAAGATATTCTCGAGAAACTCATTTTAGCCACCATTTTTCCAATAATTACCAAATTAGAATTTTTCTTGACCTTTTGTAGTGAAACCCAATTTTTCAGGTTTCTCTTAGATTCCCCGGTGCGCATTTCAGCGACATAACAATAAATAACTCGGATCTAGAAAGGCCTGTATAAAAATCTCAAAAGTCACATTGGCTCTTCTGGACCTGAACCACAGATTTGTTCTCAAAGAGTAAAAGGATCTTATTTAGCAAATTCAATCACAGAACATGCAACAAACCGTCTGTTTCTGAAACCGGGGGGTCTGGGGGGTATGGAATACCCTCCAGTACACTAGAAATTACGATCCATCATCCGAGGATATCTAAGATTTACTGAAACTACCCCAACCTTCTTTTTGACCTAATTTTTCCTTTTTCATTTTTTTTCTTTCAGTTTCCTCCTTCCGACTACCCCAAACTTCCTTCGACTTTTCTAAATTTTTTACAGCCGTACCCCAGACTTCCCGGGCGCTTCACCACTCGGGAAGGGACAAAGTCATAATGAAAAGTAATAATTAAGCGCGAGTATTAATTAATTACATTTAAAAATTTATATTTAATTTATGAGGTGCGCAAAACACACCCTCTGGTAATTACTCCCGTGACCTATTATCAAAATGTATTTATTCTGTAGAAATACAAGGTTGCTGTTTAATAAATTTCATCACGATCATGCACACAAAGCTTCGGTCTTTGAAACCGGGGGGTCTGGGGGGTATGGAATACCCTCCAGTACACCAGTAAAAGTTTTTCATGGAACCATCAAATTTTGTATTCTAGATTTCCTTTTATGCGATTTTTTGATTTCTACAGTTCACCTTCGCTTGTAAACCAGGTTTATCTATTCGATATTGTGGGGGGGGGGGGTATTCTACGCAATTCAGACGCGCCGGTGCATACTTTCTGAACATATTAATATATTTATTCTGTGACAGCCAAATATGTACTAAAATCAATCATAGAAGGCCCACATAAACCTTCCGGTTTTGAAACCGGGGGGTCTGGGGGTTTGGAATACCCTTCAGTACACTTGTAATAAATTCGTTCAATTATTACATTGATTTACAAAGTAAGAAAGTTTAACTGAAATGCAAGACGGAAATACAAGACCTAAAAGTTATTTTAGTTATTTAATTTTTGCAAACACAATAATTGCTGGTGTACTGGAGGGTATTCCCATACCTGTACATCTGTGATGTTGTAAAATTTATTCATAACAAATTATAAATATTAACGAAAAACTTTAAAATTAACTTTAATTTTGTTATTTAACCGCTTTCAATCGAAATATCATGCACAATCTTCCAAAAGAACTTCTCTCTCCAAAACCAAAACTTTCTGAACTGCTTCAATTTCAGCTCCAATCTTCACAACTCAAATTCAAAAGATGCAATTTATTTGAGCAATCCAGGGACGGATCGTGAAATTTTTCACTGGGGGGGGGGGGGGCGCAAAGTCATATTTTAAAATAATTAGGTACCTATTAATCGAAATCAACGAAATAATTGTCTTTCAAGATTATGAAAAACGCTTTTTCTCGGTGATTTGAACGGGACGCGCGCCCCCTTTGCAAAATATATTTATCGATTAAGGCAGTATACACAAAGGAATGGGGGGGGGGGGGTATGGAACCAGCAATATTGTAGGGATTTAAATCACAAGGCTTATTTTTTTAAACTAAATTTTTTTTATGCGATTCCCCGGATTTCTTCAGCTTACCTTCCCTTGTAAACCATATTTCTTTATTGGATATTAGGGGGGGGGGGGGGAGAGTATTCTATACCATTCATACCTGCCGGCACATATTTTCTGAACATATAAAAGTATTTGATCTGTGACAGTCAAATTTGGACTAAAATCAAACATGAAAGACATAAACAAACCTTCAGGCTGTAAAACCGGGGGGTCTGGGGGATAATTAACAATTATCATGAATACCGAGTGTTATAGCGTCAAGAGGTTCAAAATAGAAGAAGAATATTGCTCCTTCGTCCTACAGGCCTACGTGACAGTTTTGAGTTATATTTGTTTGTAAATTTGTCTGTAAGTGCGAACTGTGACTTGCATTGTTCGAATTCTGCAATCTGACGAAAATCGGTATTTGAATTGTACTATTTTGCAGCTTGGCAAGATTTCACCAACAAATTATGCCAGTTAAATTTACATGATTCAACTTGAACGTATTCATCATTCTGACCAAGTGAATTCCGTCGATAAACTTGAATGATTCTGTACTGGAATGCTATTGTTGCTATTTAAAGGAATAAATTACTTCCAATATATTTTGAGTGAGAATTAAATAGAGTTTTCAGTAATTTTTTATTAATAAACCAATGATTATTCGCTACGACTTAATTCTTACGGCTGACTGAAAATAATAGCACGCTACTAACTTGATATTAGTTGCACTGGCGCCGACATGTGCAAGTGAAGCTGCCACTCAATCAATTCGATCGAATAGTAATACTTGGAGTTTCTTTTATTCCATTTCCATTAACACCATGTCAGATAGCAGTTTGAGTTGTGCAACACAATTTATTGAACATTTAGATACTTCGTGCAATGAATAATTATCCACTTCCGACGCATTTGGTCGTGCAAAACAGTAAATAATTACTTCCACTGGTCATACGTAACGATTTCGATGTTTACTTCAGAAGGCTCCCCTTTATTAATTTAATCGATTAATTTTGTTGTTGTGGTTTATGCCGTTTTCGCATTAGCCGAGAACTATCGATTAATGTTGACCTTTTTTGAAATTCCATTAATTTAGCTTATCTCATCGCTTAGTACTTCTCCACAATTTATGTCGAATTGTATTATTAATCTGTTTAGTTCGATTAAATTGATTTGCTTACATTAATAATCTAGACACCGCAATTGCATAAATAATGCCGGCCTTTTCCTAATGGTCATCTTCAGATGGAGCACTTCAGTCAGATTAATTTTTATAAATTAACCTTATCTATTTGTAAATTGCACATGATCCTATAAAGGACCAATTAGTGTGGCTAAACGGAATTTGACAGAGACGATAAATTAGGGGTGATTTTAGCCGTCAAATAATATGTTAAAAAATTTGAAAAACGGCCTGAAATATTTCCAATACTTACCAATAAATTACGAGTTAAACTCGTTTGCTCGTAAATCTAGCGCGGTTTCAGCAATTAACGATATTAGTCCGGATTTTGGAGGATAACGAAAGGATCTAGACGATGCTTGTCGAAATGGCCGCAGATAACGCGTTATTAAGGAGTTGGTTTACTGTAGGTTATTCACTTGAACTCGACCTACAAACTTATTTTATATAAAACTATTTTATTGCTACAATTTATTTAATCAACGACCGCAACTTCCTCTGCGTTCATTTAAACTATAGAATTACAAAAAACGCAATTTTACAAATAACTTCGCTCTTGAAGTTGAAGTGGAGACGAAATTGAAGTGGAGTTAATATTTTTCAAATTTCGGAAAATATAGCAAGAAATGTTGTCCCTTTAAATTTAATATTATTTTCGTAAAAAACACTTTCTGCTCACGTAAACCTTAACTAAATTTATTAAATGGCTTCTCTAACTTTTGTCAACGT
Source organism: Cantharis lateralis (assembly GCA_963170105.1). Lineage (NCBI taxonomy): Eukaryota > Metazoa > Arthropoda > Insecta > Coleoptera > Cantharidae > Cantharis > Cantharis lateralis. The sequence continues at coordinate 5,083,750 of OY720627.1, forward strand.
TTTTTATTAATTAAAACAATTGAGTTATTTCTGTAACGAATTTATTTTTTAAGTGCTCACTTCAAATGAAAATGTCAAGACAATTTAGGCAGAGCGCTGGTGATTTGGATAAACGTAAGCTGATCCATTTTTTTCGTTTCCTCATTTCTGAAACGTAAAACTTGCAATTAGCTTAATTTTACCGAAATATAGTGTTACTAAAAGTTTTTGAATTTTGGGTTTGGCTTAAATTTCATTTTAGTTTGGGGAAGGGTTAATTAATTTGCCATAAGGTGCAAGGATTACTGGACAGTATCTATCGGCCATGGCTTAAATTCAATACTAAGATTACGAAAATTACAATTTATTGTTTTTTTTTTTGTAATGCTAGAGGTTATTAGCTTCCGTATTCAACATATTTTTTATCTTATTAATATTTATGACAACATATCAATCGGGTTCCCAAAGGAAGGCAAGGTAGCATTTCGGTTCGTCGCATTTTGGTATAACTTTGGCAGTGAGCCCACAGTCTGGCGAAACAAATTTTGTTCTTTATTTTCAAATTTATTAATATTTTATAACTTTTTTTTATCAAAACACAAGCCAGCTCTCGCAATGGATGGCTAGACTTCGTTTGAGGTAGCGAAAGTTTGAGCTATTTATTATTGGAAAAAAAATTCTGTATTCAATTTCGTATTTCAAATTTTAAGCTCGGAATGTGGGTGTGGTTTTAGAAGCTTTTTCTTCCATTTAATCCCAAAACCCATCCTCACTCCTTGAGAATGGAGACTTTTTTTTTTTATATTTGCAGTCGGCTTTAGAACAATTTTTTTAATCATTTATTGAAACTTTAAACAAAATTATCGTGTACAATTTGTCTCCAGCAGCTTTGAAGGCAAATGATCTGTAGATGATTTTATTAAGCAGAATTTTTCATCTCATCTACTTGTACGGCAGTTTATAGAATACCCCCCCCCCCTATTCAGCCATAATCCAATACGTTCCTCTTGAATGGGAGCCCCCAAACTCTTTCGGATTACGCCGGACATAATCATCTTTGTCTTTTTTTGAGAGACCAGTTTTGGTCAGGCCTATACCACCTTTATGGTGAGGCCTGGTTACTTTCCCGTACCAAATTCCTGTTAACCAACAGGAGCACAACTAATCCACATTGGGGCTCTTGTTCTCCTGATCCTGGCAATTGTACCTAAACCAGCTTGCACTCTTTTAGCTGGCGTTGGTCTTTTCTGCTTTTATTGCTTCAAAAATTCGATAGAAAACCTTTAATTATTCTGAAAATAAATAAAATCAGCCTAACGGTTACTTCACAATTTAATTTTGAAAATCGACTTTTTGTCGTTCATGTTCGCTTTAAAAAACATTCACTTGACGGTACGTGTACGCTACGTGGGTCTTGGCAATCCGAAATTAGGTGGGGCGCAATCACGGCAAACCTCAGATCCAGGCACTCTCAAATCCACCATTTTTGAGTAATTTGGGAAAAAATGTAGGATTTGTTAAGTAATTCTCACAGGCTCCTCCTCCAATCTGCTGTGAGTAGCCAATCACTACATGACAATGTTAATTGAAAGCAAAGAAAAGTTTTGTGAAAATTTTGGAAAAACTACTGGATTGTCCACAAATTTTTTGTCTTGCGTACCCCTTGGCAGTTCATTATCCTAAATTGTATCTCTTATATTAGAACCCCCCCCCCCCCAGTGCTGAGAATCGCTGATATACACCATTACCTACCACCCAATGCAAAAATTTCGTCAAAATTCGAAAGCAGAAAACATTGACCGTCCCCTTTTTCTGGATTATCCCAATAAGCACAATATAAACGTTAATCCAACATCTACATTGCTTGAATTAACGTGTTTTTAACGTTGTGTGGTTTTTAGAATGCAAATAAAAGGAAAATGGACATGTATAACTAATTGCGTTAAAAAACGTTAAAAACACGTGATTTTTAACGACATTAGTATATTAATGGGGATTTGGACTATTTTTAAGAAAATCTTTTAATAAAAATTAAGTATTGGTCTACTCTGAAAGTGTAAATCATCTGGGTATAAAATCTATCCACTACGATTATAGAAAAACACAGTGAATTAAAAAATTTGTTTAAGCTGCTATCTAAAATTGGTTCTTAAAGACACAAAACGTAGGTGTAAATCCGGGGGGTCTGGGGGGTGTGGAACACCCTCCAGTGCACTCTTTTATGTTTATTAATCCTCCCCCAGATAGAAGTCAAAATTAGGAATAAAAGCAAACGTTAAGGACGCAGAAAAAAATTTGGAAATAATCCTCTAAGTGTTGCCGAAGGTCTTCAATTGCCGTCTATAAGGTCAAGACGTCCGGAGGCCGCCTGATGTTCTTTGTAATAATGGATACCCTGTTTTCAATGCAAATTCACTGCTGACTAAGCCACATTTAATTAAAAATCAGGTATTTTCTATTTAAAAAAATTGATATTATATTCCCACATTCAATATAAATATTTTTCTTTGGGTGACGAACAGATTTTTGCAATCACGTTAGTTTATCGTTCAAATGTTTATTCTGTAACGTGAATATTTATGTTGAAAAATTCTAATATTGCGAAATTTTACATCATTTCATCCGAATATTAAATCAGAAATTTTTTGTAAAATATTGCTTCCGCCACAGGTTTTTTCCTCTAGCGAAACACAAAAACAAGAAAAGTAAATTAGTGTACTTTTTTCTTTCAAGTAGCCACTTGTGTGTTTACTTAAGAACCAAACTTTAGATTCTACGTTTCTCCTACTAGTTTTAATTATAAACTCCTCTGTTTGTCTTCAATGTGTTTCGTCCTTCCTCCTGGCTGTTCGTCAGTAGCGTAACTGACGTTTTTTGAAAAAAAGAAAAGAAAATAAAACTTACGTTATGTGACACCGTAGCTTGATTTGGTGGAATAATTGACACTTTTATGTTAATTACGAGGGGTCTTGGGAAACTCTCTGCTGAGTATCTAAAAATATAATTTGTGTCAGTTGCGCCACTGTTGTCTCGGTTATCTTTTAGGTATCATATCCTATTTACATGTGTTTATTTTCAGTGTATAACTTAGTAATGTGAACTTATTCATAAAAAACAACATTTAATTAATTTTAATAGCTTTTAATATTATAGCAGGAAGCGGCGTCATATTTGCGTCGTGACGCATATTTAAATTTGCGCTGTACGCTACTTTATTATTTTTTGGAACTCTTTAAGCACAAAATCCACGTAACATGAGGGCTCGATTATGATTTTGAATTTCGGTCACGTTGTGGCAATTTTAAACGATTTTAGTTGTCAATGAACCACCGAGCCTTCGGTATTTATGTATAGGTAGCTGTGTATATCCCTTAAAAGCCAAGATCTTCACCTAAGGGGGAACCTATTGAAATTTACTATTTTAATAAATTATTGTTCGCATTATTTACTCGAACTGGTATTGTAGTATTTCTTATCGCTGATTTCTATTTATTGCGTGATGTAAAATTATCAACACGGACTGAAATAAACCATTGTTTGTTAGACGCAATATGACTGAGAATAGAATTTTCCGGTTAAAGGTTCTTTGTATTCTCTCCTTAACTTATTGTTTTCAATATCATACAACGTGATTTAAAATCGTGTATACATATTATTTAAGTTCCTCGCTTCCATTTTTCTACTTATATATTCTTCGAGTTTCATTTTTACTAAATAGAAGTAAAATGTGGAACAAGGTAGTTGATAATGAAATGAATGCTAACAGTCTTAGAAAATTGGTTCTCCGTTGATTTCTATTCTACAATATACCCGATTGTCTATTACCATCAAAGATCCACTTGGAACATCAGCACTGAGCAGACGAATTTCTCGATTAATTTTCATTTTATTACTACAAGCTTTTATTAAATTAACATGTAGTACCTATGTTTTTTTAAAATTAATTTATCAATCACTTCATATGAACAATAGCTCTGAAATGCGACGCAGGTGTGTATTTCCGATCGCAATACGATATTGAATCATTTTTTTACATCATTCATAATTTAAATCATAAGGATACAAAAAACACGTAAAAATGAATCGAGGTAGAAATAAATTCTAAATTTAAAAATATGCTTTGCCATAAACGCTTTTCACGACCAGAGAGGACGCCACTTAAGCTCAGTTTAGAGTCTCATTTAAATTCTTGATGGTTTAAATCAGAGTAATTTGTGCTGTCGTAAAATGCACACTAATAATATTATGGTAGCAAAATACAGCTTGTTAGGCAACACCTTGCACACCCACACGGTAAAGTCTAGGGGAACCCCCATTTTAATTATGTTTTGGGCGGTTTTTATGTTCTTAAAATAGCTCTTTCAATATAACTAACTTTAGTTTTTATTTTGCAGGTGAGAATTACAAGTAGAAGCGGCTGGTACTGGGATGATAGGGCGCTGCCCTTCCAAAAATATTAATTTTAAGTTTATTATTATTGCCAATTCTGCAAAATTATGTAAGTACTAGTTTACTCTTTCAATTCTGGTGTCAAGTGCACAATTATCTATCATAACAGGTTTTCTTTAGATCCTGGGGGGTATTCCATCCCCCAGACCCCCCGGTCTGTAATAATTGCAGAACTTGAGCAGAACAAATACATTTATGTGCTCAGGAAAATCCACCGGAGGCTCTGGATAGTAATACCCCCCCCCCCACTGTGAAATAACCAAATTTCAAGCTACAAATATCTGTAACGTCTTGGTGCGAGAAGAAAATCGCTTTGAAAATTTGGTGTACAAGTGAAGGAAAATCTGAGAAGATCTGGGAAAATTTGAGAAAATCTAGTAAATTTTAGAAAATTCCAGAAAATCCGAGAAAACTTTAAGAAATGGGAAACCTGGGGAAATGTAGAAAATTTTCAACTTTTTCGAAAGGAAAACTTAAAGCGATCAAAGAGAAAATTTTGGGGAAAGATAAAAAAAAAATACCTTTTATATTACTTGAATCAACTCAGATAGTCCATTCTAATATTAATTATATTTAATTTCATAGATATTAAGTTCCAGTTTCACTAGACAAAAATAAATCGAGTTTAAGCTAAACTGGTTTAGTTACCTTGATAATACATGCTGAATTCGCCGTAATAGAGCAAGTTTAGTTTAAACTCATTTTGTTTTTGCCTGGTGAGATCAGCCCTAGTTCAGTTTTTCCATACAAAAACAAATCGAGTTTAAGCTAAACTCGTTTAACATGTTAAAATTGGCATATAAATCAAGTTTAGCTTAAACTCGTTTTATTTTTGCCTTATGATAAACTAAACTCTAATTTAGTAAAAGCCGCTGGAAATTAATTTTTTGAGCAAATTTAAAAGACAAAATTTAAAAAGATTAATATTTCGCGTGACGGTAACATTCGGGGGGGGGGGGGTAGTGCGTCGCTGATTCTAAATTAAACCAAACAGCAGTGATTCTAGCAAGTTTTCAAATCCATATATTATTTCCTGTAATAATTTCCCCCCTCCCCCCGATCACCTTGTGTGTTAAACTTTGAACATACACACAAACCTTCTGTTTGTCAAACCGGGGGGTCTGGGGGGTATGGAATACCCTCCAGTTTACCATTAATTGTGTTTGAAAGAGAAAAATTGTAGGTCTTGTTTTTTTTTTTTTGATTTTGAACCAACACTAAAAGCCTGTCTTTGTCTTTAGATTGTCTTATATATTTTTTGTTTCGCCCGATTCTTCTCCTCGTAGCAGTGGTTGGACCACGGGGCTACTTTTTAGGTCGTTGGGGGTTAATTAAGATAATAAACTTACCCAGCCATTAACATTACAGGATGAATCTTCACCGGACTGATTTCCTTATTTTTTGTTTCATCAATTTCGTCTTTCGTGGTGCAACTTTACAGAACAAATACATTTATGTGCTTAGGAAATATGCACCGGCGGGCCTGGATAGTAACCCCCCCCCCCCTGTGTGATTGTATAAAATACCCTTTAAAGTAACTATAAAGATTGAAATTGTAGTTTTTAAATTAGAACAAAAATAAACATTAATAATTAACATAATTTTGAAATAACCAAGGTTTACAGATTTAAATTTCAAGAAGTTTTAGAATATTGTCACCCCCCCCCCTTCAAGCTACAATTTCCATTACAACGTCTTGGTCCAAGGAGGAAATCGTTGGGGGAATATGGTGTACAAGTGATGGAAAGTCTGAAACAATCCTGGTAAAATTGAGGAAATCTAGTAAATCTTAGGAAATAGGAGATTTGGGGGAAATGTAGAAAGTCCTAAGAAATCTTAGGAATACAATAAATGAGCGTCTTTTTATCTGTTTCAGCTCTTTCGAAAGGAAATCTTGGATAAAGATAAAGAAAACTCTTATATTTAAGGTCCAGTTTCACCAGACGAAAGCAAATCGAGTTTAAGCTAAACTGGTTTATTTACTTTGATAATACATCTAGCTAAATTCGCCATATTAACCCAAGTTTAGCTTCAACTTATTTTGTTTTTACCTGGTGGGATCGGCTCTAAGGTTTAGTTTCACCTGACCAAAACAAATCGAATTTAAGTTAAACTGGTTTAACCTTGATAAAACATGTTAAAATTGCGAATCCAAATCAAGTTTAGCTTAAACTCGTTTTATTTTTGACTTGTGAAAAATTAAAATAATTAAAACTGCAAATTAATTTTTTGAGGTTTACAAGACAAAATAAAGAGATTAATATTTTGCATGGCGGTCACAGGGCGGGGGGGGGGGGTTGCTGATTTTAAATTAAATCAAACTTCGGCGATGTTATTGCAAGTTTTTAAGTTCATATTATATTATTTCTTATAATAATCCCCCCCCCCCCCCCCCGATCCCTTGTGGTTTAAACTCAGAATAACCACGCAAACTTTCCATTTGTCACACCGGGGGGTCTGGGGGGTATGGAATACCCTCCAGTACACCAATAATTGAATTTTGTATTTACAATGTTACAAATTGTTGACTCGATTCTTGAAAATTGTCAGAAAAATTGAACTTCTCCAGTCGGCTGTAGTCATTTAATCATTATGATTTTGTTCATTTTGCCAAGACTGAACTTTTTTTAAAAGCTTTTAAAAGCTATTAGTTTCAAGCGGAATTTATGTTATTGTTTGAAAAACCTGCTTTGGCTAAGGTATGGAAGTCAAATTTAGAGAAATATTTCAACATTACGTCATTGCTGAATGTTGCTGAACGCTCTGATTCAAATGTAGCTGTCATCCAAACCGCTACAAGTCTACCCTATTCTTCATTTCAGTACAATTCATAATACATCAATGTGATTGGATTTCCGTGTTGCTAAGTAGCAAAATGTATATTATTTAAATTTGATTTTAGAAACATGAATTTACATTAAACAGAACGGCAATGTTCGGATTATTACAGAGACAGGACTCCGATAGAATATTGGTGGATCGAAAGCAATTTATATCTTTAATATTCAATTGCTGTATTGTGTATTCAATTTAGCTCAGCTGACTTAGTCAATATTTCTGTAATATTATTAAACTTGATGTGTTATTTTATAATATCGGAACTGACATTTTAACAAACAAACTGGATATTATGTTCGAATACTACGTAATGTTCACAAGTTTTTGTAATTCGTACTTTATTTATCTGCCCGCACATTTTTTTCATATTTGGGATTTCTAACCAAAATTCGATTCCAACTTAGCTCATTTGTTCAGTTATTCACGTTTCATTAAGTTTTTGTATAAGTTTGTTAGTTAAAACGTAGGAACATATTTTTTAGCGCGGCTTTTGCTTACTTAAAAAATGTTTGGCAGAGTCGAAGTTTTAAAACTTTTTGCCATTAGGCAAACTTTCCAACAAATTTTCATAATGTTATTACACACGGAGAGGTGGTTTTTATTCCACCACTTAGGTTGTTCTTTAGTTATGTAAAGTTGTTTTTATCATTGTGTGACTTTCTAACATGTTGACATGAAAAGTACGAAAAGCTGTCATTCAAAATTGATTTTGCGGTTTTTGGAAACTGAGGAAAAGTGTCATCTTATCCCGGTTATTGGAATGGTCAGTAAATATTATTTTGGATAAGAGATTTATTCAGATGTAATAAATAAAAACACACCGGAGCTACTTACCCCGGATTGTATGTATGTGTCGGGGTAAGCCCCGAAAACGTGTTTTCGCCTATTCCTATGTTTTTCGTGTAATTCCTGTTGGAAACGGCTTTTATTGTGAAAATTTGCATTAGCTATTAGAATTACATTTTACTTTTCACCTACAGTGATGGAAAGTGTGCAAAATTGGACACATCATTAATTTTAGCATTGTTTTGGTCGTTTTAGATTAAAATAAGATCAAAATTAATTACCTGCGAGGTTATAAATTTAAACTTGACAGATTTGGAGCGGCGGCCAAAGAAAGTTGTTGAATTTTTAAAGAAGAGCGAAGTTTTATTTTTCTTTTCAAGTTTTATCGAGATCATAAAACGTTGGTTTGGAAACAAAGCGTAGGTAATTCGAATGTTTCGTTTAATGAGCACTCATATTTTATTCCCAACTGTTGACCCCTTTTATTAATGATTCATCATCATCAACTTCATCACGTTATTGTTAATTTTATTGTGTCTATAATATGAGGAAGCATGTTTTATCCATTCGTTGTATTTTTGTTACAACGAACAAATTACCCTAAATGAATTATTCCATGCGTCATTTTCTCATCTTCATTGTTAATGCCCAAAAAACAACAGCAATTTATTTTACGATTACTCGCTTCTCTAATTAATAAGGATTATTCATAATTATGAATTTCTTTACGTAAGGACAGCAACAACTGGCGAAATAGACGAAAATTTAGAGCTTTTTCCTAGAGAAAATCCGACTAGTTTGTTCTCGCATAATTCAAGATTAAATTAACAAATCCCAGTAGTTTAAAATCTTCTGTTTTATGAGATCCTTGTTTCATTTGGATACCACTTGCAAATTAAAATCCTTAACTTTTCCGCATCTTAATAATTAAAAGTTAACTTTCTGGAGTATTCACGGAAATTCAAACCATAAAATTGAACGGAAACGGGCAATTAAAACAATAAAACCCCTGTTTGTTTTTGTTTAACGCCATTGTTCCCAACAGTTGAGCACAGATGTTTAAATTTAAAATTAAATTAAGCAATTACAATATTTCGAAATTAGTTTTTCATTTTAGGGCATCGGGAGCCATATTTTGTTGCTATACTGCGCCTTTAATATTTGCCTCTAAACAAAAACAAAGAGTGAAATAAGACCGGAAGACTGTTCTGCTCGAGCGAAACGGCGAATACGGTATTTGTCGGATGTGGAAGAAATAATGGTTGACAAAATTGCATATAAAGACGTTGAAATTATTTCGTTTAACTTTGTCAAGATAATTTATGCAAATAAATTGCGCTGTATTTTATATAAATAACAACTTTAAATATTGTTCTGTAATTATCTCGAAACAAAGACTTCAAAAAGCCATTATATTTTATTAACTGAATTTCATGATTAATTACTGCCTTGTCTATTTTTTTCCTCCTTGCAATAAAGGATCATTCCGAAGACAAAACTTATCATAGATGGACAATTTATATAACGAGAAAAGCGAAGTAATTTGCTGAATTTTAGCTCGATCGATGGGATAATCGGAATGCACAAATCTAAATTGAGGTGACAAACTTGAGTAAGTGCATCTAACTTCAAGCTGGATCTATTTGTGGCTCTTTAAATTTAGTTAGGTTAAGTTCTTAATCCTTTGCATAATTTTCAGCTTAGATTTAACAGTTATTATTATTTGCCCAGTCACTTCAACTTTCAGAAGACCTAAGTTTACTATTAAATCTCATAAGATAACATAAGTCACCGTACATTCTGTTGACGGTACGTGTACTCAACGTGAATTATTGCAGCACTTGCTTTAATGAACGGAACCGACCAAAAGTGCAACAGTTATTTATTTGAAAAAGTTCCAGCAATAGTGCCGACTTGGATAATCTAAACACAATACATTAACGTTTTGTAGTTTTGTAGTCGCAGCTCCCCACCTTCATGTGGAACAAATACATATTTACCATGGCGATCGTCGGAAAACACTTTCCCCATTAGTATTATTTGATCGTTGTATGCAGCTTTACCGACATAAAGCGGAACAGAATTTTCTCGTCCGGCCACTACATAGTGGCAGCCAGGTTGTGCTGCGGATTCTTCATTATGCCAGAAATAATGATGTATATTTCGGGTACAGAATATCTACAAAATAATGTTTATCCAATATAAACTATTTTTGTAGACGTACTACTTACTTTTACGTTAGAACTATTATCACTCGTTATTGATTTTTCATCGTAAGGTGCAACTACAGTTTTATTTCCAGGCGTGATTATAGCTGGAACGAAATCAATAGTACGGGTTTTATCTTGGACGTGGTCAGGAACCCGTATGTTCATTTGGCCTATAAAAGTTTTTTCTCCAGCTTCGTTTTTCCCCCCAACAAGCGCATCGATCGGTATGAGGCCTCGATAATCTCTCCAGTAATAATCTGCAACAGCTTCAAAATTTAGTTCAGTTATTCGGTTGTGATGAACATACCTTCAACAGAATTCAGTAATGTTTCGGCAGTATTCAAACTGATGACACTGCAAAGAACCAACAACGACAAATGTTTCATGGTGGAACCTGTATAATCTCTTGTAAGAATAACTGCGATTTGCCAAATGACTGCTTTGTATGGAAACGATATCAGTTTATTGATAAATTTTTATTTTTGTTATTGACCTTAGCAGATAAAGTAATCGAGTGTTACTTAAGGTTAGTTTATACCTACAACTCCTCGACATAGCCTTAATTGATCCCAGAAACAAAAAGTTTACTTGTTAATTTAATTTTTTATTTATGTTGGTTTTTGAATTAATATCTACTAATCACAATACATTAGCGTTTTGTAATGATTTAGTCCCAGTTCTCCGATAGTTTCGTGCGGAACAAAAACGAGGTCAAAACGATCATCAGAATATACCTTTCCAATTAGTGTTATTCGATCGTTGTATGCAGCTTTACCAACATAAAGCGGAACGGAGTTTTCTTGTCCGGCCACTACATAGTGGCAACCAGGTTTAGCTGCGTCTGATTCACTGTGCCAGAAGTAATGTGAAACATTTCGAGTACATAATATCTACAAAATTAATTTTTTACGAAATTTTATAATATTGGCTGCGTGGGTAGTTACTTTTACGTTGGAACTATCATCGCTGATTGTTGCTTTCCCATCATACGGCCCAACCGCAGTTTTATTTCCTGGTGTGATAATAGCTGGAACAAAATCAAGAGTCTGGGCCTTATCTTGGACGTGGTCAGGAACTCGTACATTTATTTGACCTATGAAAGTTTTTTGTCCAGCTAGGTTTTTTCCTCCGATAATCGCATCAATCGGTATGAGGCCTCGGTAATCTCGCCAGTAATGCTCTGAAACAGTTTCAAGATCTATCTAAACTATCTCGTAGTACTTAAAATTTATTAGACCAACCTTCAGCAGCATTCACTAATGTTTCAGCAGTATTCAGACTTATGGCACTGCAAAGTACCAGCAAAGGAAAATATTTCATAGTGCAGCTTATAATTTATCTTGCAGGAATTAGTGACTACTTTCTGTCGAAGCGTTATTATTTATGAATAAAATTTTGTTTTTGTTATTATTTGACCTTAACAGATAAAGGAATTGACTGTTAGTAAAGGTTAGTTTATACACAACACCGATAAGTGCAAAAACGAACACAGCGGAGTACAAATGTGATTATTTCTTCAATTAAATAAAAGTTTAAATTTACGTTTAATTAACGTAATATTTACGTATTTTCTACTTACATTCTATTTAACGTTAAATTGGAACATTTACGTTTTTTACAAATTAAATAATTTTTCAAGATAAATATTATGTTGATTTTGGCTAAATATTAGTAGACTAGGATTGCAAAATTAATAACAATACATTAACTAGGTTGGGGTATTACCCCAATTTTCAGGTAATTCGTGGTAGGTATAAATAGTATATTACAATCAATGCTGATATTTTATTTATTTTTCATAATATAACGTCTGAATTCAGTGATGTATAGACTTAGGTGGACAATACATTAACGTTAAGTAATCCTGCAATGCTAATTCTCCACCTTCGTATGGAACAAACACAGCTGTTGGTAAATTAGAATACACTTTCCCAAATAGTATTTGATTGTTGTATGTAGCTCTGCCGACATACAGAGGAACCAAATTTTCTTGACCAGCCACTACATAACTGCAATCACGGTGAACTATTGTTACATTACGCCAGGAGTAATGTGTGGAATTTTGAGTGCAATATACCTAAAAATTGAATATTATCACGAATGAAATAAATTATTAATGTACAATATATTTACTTTTACGTTAGAATCGCCACTGTTCGTAACTGTTCTTCCTCTGTAAGACCCTACTACTGTTGTATTTCTAGGAGTGATTACAACTGGAATTAACTCAATTCTGTGGATTCCATTATTTTTGGAGTAACCATCGTATGGTATGTTCATTTGCCCTAAATAAGTCTTTTCTCCATATTGGTTTGTCCCTGCAACTGTCGCATCCTTGGGTACAACGCCTCGGTAATCTCTCCAGTAGTACTCTGAAACACCTTTACGATCCTGCCAAAATGTATTTAATTAAAAATAACGCACGCACCGTCAACAAAATCTGGTGTTATTTGAGCGGTACCAAAACTGATGGTACTGCAAAGTACCAGTAGTAACAATAAATAGTTCATGATGTACGTTGCTTAGATTATCTCTTGGTAGGATAAGTTAGACTTGGCAAGGGACTTATTATTTTATATCTAAAAATTATCTTGTTATCCAAAACAGTTTAAGATTACAGTATCGATTATTAATTTTTATATTATATTAGATAGTAGGTAGTTTATTTCTAGACCTCAAAACAGGCTAGAAATAATTTGTGCTTATATTGCTATGTTTAGCTTTACCAATCGAGGCTGCACTTGATGTTTTTTATATTCAAATAATTTTTTATAAATCAAAATATTATAAAACCATTTAAATTTTTATTTATGAAGCTTTCTGATGATTTTTAATCAATGTCAGTTCGCATCGATTAAGAACTAACTGCAATACAATAAATATGCGTATCTTTTAGTTGTTATTATATTAAATCCGTTAGGAACATAGAGGTATTCCAAATTTTCATCTCCACGATTATCGGAAAATGCTTTTCCGGTTACTGTCCTATTTTGATATACAAATCGACCGACGTATAGAGGAATCGAAAATTCGTGACCAACTACTACGTAACTGCAATCAAATCCTATCTTGGTATTAGAACTCCAACTATAACGTGCGCGATTTTGACTACATAATATCTGTAAATTTAAACAAAAAGAGTAAAAATCTAATAAATAACTATGTAGATAAACTTACTTTTGGATTAGAATTAGGTTGGCTCTTCAGTACATGGTAATTTCCAACATATCCATCTACACCGTCCATACTTAATTTTCCACGCATGATTGTACCTGGAAGATGCTTATTATCTACTGTGCTCATTTGGCCTATAAAAGTAGCTTCTCCATTTTCGGTTTTCCCTCCAATAATCGCATCATTCGGTATAGGACCAGTGAAATCTCTCCAGTAGTAATCTGCAACAGTATCAAAACAGTATTAAATTATCTCGTTGGAAGCTAACTTTATCTACCTGGAACAGAATGGCGTGGAGTCACTGGAGTACTCAAACTGATGGTACTGCCAAGTACCAGCAATGTCAAAAACAACTTCATAGTGGCGCTGCAGTTTTTAATAAGCCCGGCTTGAGAAATTACTTCTTTTATAGGTACCTGAATATTGTTCTGATTTTGATTTGCAATCAATTTTTTTAGATTAGATTCCATAATTATCACTGAGGGTTTTCCCAAGGTTTTTTTTTAAATCAATTAGTTTAATCAGAATAATATTAACTTGAAGTGAGCGGACTGAATGCTAATTATAGCATAGCTAAATGATAGCACCTTCGTCTTCAGATGTAGCAGCTGTTTTAGTGGGCGGGGTCGGCCACAGTTGGCTCCTAACTGTGCTACTGTTAATTATAGCCGAATTTAACTTAAAAGCAAAGCATACTTCAGGGATGTTTTTAATATCATTAGAAAATTTTTAAATTGGTTTAAACCTGTAATAAATAATTTTAGTATAAAAAAAATGCAAAATCAATGTTAATTATATATTTTCATTACGGTCAGTTCGCTTTGATTAAAAACTAACTACAATAATATAAAGTTGCGAAGTTTTCAAATTCTAGTACACTATTTCCGAAAGGAACATATACGAATTTCTTATTTCCAGACCCGCGATCATCAGAATATACTTTTCCGGTTAGTGTCTGATTGGAATATGCAACTCGACCGAAGTGTAATGGAAGGAATTCCTCTTGGCCAACGTTTACATAATAGCAATCTATTGGTATTGTAGCATTAGTATGCCACTTATAACGTGTGGGTAATCGACTACATAATATCTGAAAAGGTATAAAATAGAGCAACAGATCCTAAATAAGTTAAAGTATTGGCGATAGTACTTACTTTTGTGTTAGAATTACTATTGCTCTTGACTATTTTTCCTTCATAAGTTGCTTCTATACTTGTCCTTCCACCCGTGATTGTGCCCGGAAGGTGCTCCATGCCACCGCTGATCTTATTATTTTGTATACTCATTTGGCCTATATAAGTATTTTCTCCATTTAGACTTTTACCTGCAACAATGGCATCATCCGGTACAAGACCAGTGTAATCTCTCCAACAATGTTCTGCAACAGTTTCAAAAGTTTATTAAGTTATGTCCTTGACAGTTCATTTTATAAAATAAAAATTGTTTACCTACCCGTTACAGATTGTCGTGTTTTTTCGGCAGTATTCAAACTGATGGCACTACCAAGTACCAGAAACGTCAAAAACAACTTCATAGTGGCGGTGTAGTTTTGAATATGTTAAGCTTGAGAAATTACTTCTTTTATACCTGAATGTTTTGTTTTTGATTTCCAATCAATTTTTTTCGATTAGATTACATTTGGATATCTTTAAGATGTGTTTCAAGTTTTTCCTTATAAATCAATTAGCTTAATTGGGAGAATATTAACTTGAAATGAGCGGATTGAATGCTAATGATAGGCAGTTGTTTTAGTGGGCATGGTTGGCCGCAGTTGACTGCTAGCTGTGCTATATATTAAGGATTTTTTAATAATTCATTATAGTCGTCTTTCCAGATCCGTAAATTTCGAGTTCTGACTATTTCAGGGATGTTTTTAATGATTGGAGCGACTCGACGATGTCCTTTTCAAGATACCAAATTTTTCCAGTTGTATATTTATAATATACACTCTCAATTACCATAAAGCCATTAGAAATTTTTTAAAATTCGTTTATACCGGTAATAATAATATTAGTAAACAAAAAATACATAATTAATTAAACTCTTTAATTTTTATTATTTATTTTCATTGTGATTAAGAATTAACTACAATATTATGAAGTTCCGTGGTCTGCAAATCCAATTTCTGTATTGTTGTAAGAAGCATATACGAATGATTCTGCCAAATACCAGCAACAACGTCAAAAACAACTTCATAGTGGCGGCTCAGAGTTGAATAAGTCAGGCTTGAGGAATCACTTCTTTTATACCTAATCAATATTTTTGATTAGATTACATTGGATATCCTTAAGATATATGTGTAAGTTTTTCTGTATAAATCGAATTGGAAGTGGTTATTTTTTCAATACAATAAAAGTTTATATTCACGTTTAATTAACGTAATATTTACGTATTGAACACAATATATATATTTTAAACTTTTTTTTTTTTTATCAATATTAGTACCTACATTCTAATTAACGTAATATCGGACCATTTACGTTCTTTTAACGTATTTCGCAAATTAAACAATTTATGAAAAACATACATGGCTACTTCAAGTTTCAAAAATTTATTACGTTGATTTTGGATTGTAAAACTAATAACAATACATTAACGTAGTGTAGTCATACAGTAGCAGTTTTATACCTTCATATGGAATGAATGCGTATTTACCATAACGATCATTAGAATATACCTTCCCGTGTAGTATTTGATTTTGATGTGTACCTCTACCCACATACAGAAGAACGGAATCTTCCAGCCCGACCACTACATAACGGCAACCAGTTGGAACTCCGGTTGATTCATTGTGCCAAGAATAACGTGAGGCATATCGAGTACATAATATCTGTAAAATAATATAATTTACCGTGGACTCCAAACCAGGTACAGTACGTCGTACATACTTTCACGTTAGAACTATCGTTGCTCGTGATTGGTCCTGCGTTATAAATCCCAATTACAGTTTTACTTCCGTATGTGACCACAGCTGGAACGAAATCAATTGTACGATTTTTATCGCTGGCGTAGTCAGGAACACGTATATTCATTTGGCCTATAAAAGTATTTTGTCCATTTTTGTTTTTTCCCGCCACTAGCGCATCATCAGGTACAAGGCCTCGGTAATCTCTCCAATAATGCTCTGTAAAAGTTTCAAAAGGTCTAACTGTTATATATAAAAAAAACGTTGGTACCTTCTACTGAATTCGGTAATATTTGGGCAGTATTCAAACTGATAGCACTGCACAGAGCCAGTAACAAAAAATATTCCATAGTGTGAATCTTATAAAAATAAGTAAAATCTGGCATTCTGACCCTTTTCTATCTAAGCGCTATCTTAATGATAAAAGTTTGTTTTTGTTGTTTTGTGATCTGATTCAGTTAAGGTTGGTTTATACGCACAGCCCAGTATGATCTCTTTGGCTTCAACATAAAACGGCGGACGTTTCAAAAGTGTGATTTTTAACTTTAAAGCCCAGTTTCTTCAGGTAATTCGACTTTAAGTTAAACCCAAACACGACTTTGTGATAAACCAACCTTTAGAATATTACTGAACAGCTTTCAAGATAAAAAGATTAAGTTGATAAAAAATATCCTGATTGAAATTGAATAGCAAAATGCGAAGTTTTATTAAAATTTCGCTCTTAAATTCAGTATAAATGTTATTGTTGTAATTTTTTTTAAATACGCGTTAGCTGTACAAAAGACCAAACTAAAGTGAATGCAAAACCAGGTTGGGGTATTATCCAGAATTGTCAGGTCATATTGTTTGTATAAATATATTGTTATTAAATATTCCTTATAATTCGTGATGTAAATAGTATATTACAAATCAAGGCTGTGATGTACAGACTAAGGACGTTAGAATCGACTGATATATTTCTAGGAGTGATTACAATAGGAATTAATTCAATTCTTTGGATTCCATTATTTTTGGAGTAACCGTCGTATGGTATGTTCATTTGCCCTAAATAAGTTTTTTCTCCATATTGGTTTGTCCCTGCAACCTGAATGCCAGATGGATTTTATGATTTTCTTAAATTTTACGGGAATTTTTTTCAAATAGAGGAATACTCATAAATATAGATTAAATATTGTTTAAATTTAAATAACATTTAACTTTTTTAATTTTTATTTTTTACTAGCTGACCCGGCAGAGGTTGTCCTGCCTAAAAAGTTTACATTACATGTGAAAGTTATGGTGAGATCTGATTTTGTGTAGTTTCCGCACACTTGGTTGAAGAATGTAATCATAATTTTTCCCTCTTTGGAATCTTTCCTTCTCTTTATGTGACATAACATAGCTCATTTTATTATGTACCATAACCCCCTCCCCCCTATTCTTTTTTGGAAAGAATGTAGTTTTTTCCTATTAAGTCTTAAAGACATTTTGTGTTTTCTGTTATCAAAAATATTTAAAAAAATTTATTTTTATAAAAATAATGTTGTCACTTAATTATTCTGTAAACTGTTTTCATTGGCCTAAATAAAATAAATGAAGAAAATTACGTAGCTCGACTTTAGCTCCCCCCATGCCCTCATGTAGCTCTGCATAGCATTCTACCTAACCTCTCCCCCTCTTTAATGTAACCACGTAGTACTGCTGGTTGAACTCAGGTTTTGAAATGTTTGGTGTTTCCCGCGAGTAGGTCGATCAAGCAACAAGTAGCGGGAGAAACGTGGTTTGGCAACCATAGGCGACGCACAGGAGGTCCTATTTATTTGAGTCCTAATTTTGATTAAACCAGTTGGATACCCTACTTCGCCCGGGGTCTCTTTAAAAATAAAATACTTTGCAATAGTCTGCGTACTCGAACGTTTTCTAGTCTTGCTTCCCGTTACTCGTTTGTTTCATACTATACTTTTTTAACTTTTTTATTGGAATTCAAGATTATTTTCGTTTTAGAATTCATGATTACTTGTTAATCAGCTAGGTTTATTAGGTTTATATGAATGTCGTTAATCTATTTATGCGCGTTACCGAATTTCATGAGATCCCGCTCTGATCTCAAGCCTTTTAACATTTTCTTGCACTATAACCTTTCCCAAGTCCTACCCAGTAAGTGCTCCAAGTTTGGTTCAAATCGGTTGAGAGGTCTGACAATGCATAACATACGAACAAACAGACAAACATACAAACATACATTTTTATATATAAGATTTATAAAGCTTTCTGATGATTTTTAATCAATGTCAGTTCACATCGATTAAGAACTAATTGCAATACAATAAATATGCGTATCTTTTAGTTGATACTATATTACGTCCGTTAGGAACATAGAGGTATTTCAAATTTTCTTCTCCGCGATTATCAGAAAATGCTTTTCCGGTTACAGTCCTATTTTCATATATAAATCGACCGACGTATAGAGGAATCGAAAATTCGTTACCAACTACTACATAACTGCAATCAAATCCTATCTTGGTATTAGAACTCCAACTGTAACGTGTGCGATTTTGACTACATAATATCTGTAAAATTAAATAAACAAAAGAAGTAAAAATCAAATAAATATCTGTACATATACTTACTTTTGGATTGGAATCCTGTTGGCTCTTCACTACACCGTAATTTCCAAATATCCCTTCGACAGCTTCTATACTTAACTGTCCACGCTTGATTGTACCTGGAATATGCTTATTATTTGGTAGGCTCATTTGGCCTATAAAAGTAGCTTCTCCATTTTCGGTTTTCCCTCCTATAATCGCATCATTCGGTATAGGACCAGTGAAATCTCTCCAGTAGTAATCTGCAATAGTTTCAAAACAGTATTACATTATCTCCTTGTAAGCTAACTTTACCTACCTGGAACAGAATGGCGTGGAGTCACAGGAGTACTCAAACTGATGGTACCGCCAAGTACCAACAACGTCAAGAAATATTTCATAGTGTGCAACGGAGTTTTGAATAAGTCAGGCTTGAAAAAATTTCTCCTTTTATAGGTACCTGAATATTGTTCTGATTTTGATTTGCAATCAATTTTTTAGATTAGATTCCATATCGCTGAGTGTTTTCCCAAGTTTTTTTAAAACTATTAGTTCAATTTGAAAATTATTAACTTGAAGTGAGCGGACTGAATGGTAATTATAACATAGCTAAATGATAGCACTATTATTATCTCTCAATATTAGTACCTACATTTTAATTTAACGTAAAATTGGAACATTTACGTTATTTTAACGTATTTATCGAGCAAAGTATACTATTTTATCAGGAAAATCAAATCAATGTAAAACCATTTTAGTCTTTTAATTTTTATTATTTATTTTGAAGCTTTCTGTTAACATAGTTTAAAGATTAACTGCAATACACTAAAGTTTCATTTCTTATAAATCCAGTAACCCAACCATCCGCAGAAGGAACAAATAGGTATTTCATGTTTTTATTTCCGCGATCGTCAGAAAATATTTTTCCGGTTATTGCTTCGCCTGTGTTAAGCTTAACTCGACCGACGTACAGAGGAATCGAATATTTTTGTCCAACTACCACATAACTGCAACCACTTGCTATATTGGAAAAATTATTCCATCTATAACGTGTGGGATTTTGACTACATAATATCTGTAAAATTAAATAATATAATAATAATAACAAAATCAAATAAATAACTATATATACTTACTTTTGTGTTAGTATTATATTGGCTACTTTCTACACTGGAATTTCCGAGAAATCCATCTACAACTAACATAGTTAACTGGCCACTTATGATTGTACCTGAAAGATGCTTATTATTTGGTAGGCTCAATTGGCCTATATAAGTAGCTTCTCCTAGTGGGGTGTTTCCTCCAATAAGCGCATCATTCGGTATAGGACCATTAAAGTCTCTCCAATAGTATTCTGCAATAGTTTCAAAAGTTTAATCAGTTATCTTGCTGGAACCGAATTCCACCTACCTGGAACAGAATTTCGTGGTGTTTCAGCAGCATTCAAACTGCTGGTACTGCCAAATACTAACAACGCAAATAAAAAAATCATAGTGAACGGAACAGTTTTGAATAAGCCAGGCTTGAAGATTACTATTTTTATACCTGAGTATTTTTCTGTTTGCTTTGCAATCAATTTTTTTGGATTAGATAACAGTAACTAAGATATCGCCAAGATTTATCTCATGTTTTTCGTTAGAAATCAATTAGTTTAATTAATGAAATATTAATATCAATAACTTGAGCAAAATTGCTCCGACTTTCGTGGGGACCAAAACGTGGGTCTGGATTTTAGATTATTAGGTGGAGGACAATTACAGTAACCCCGTCCCATCATTCCTCAATCCATCCCAACTAGAGGATTCGTTGCATCCTCCACATGTAGGGTTTCTACGACGCCCATTGTGGTTAGATGTTTGTTTAACCTGCAGTGACCAGTTAATATACCTGAAATTACCCGTAGACTGACTCTGGATAGTTCCAGGTAGTATCTTGAATATTCCTTCTTCCCATCTGCTAGAGTCCAGTTTTAGGGTGTATTGTTTTAGAAGAGTAGCAAAAGTTTTTGCAGCGGAGAGAAAGGTCATTGTTTGGAGTTGATATCTCATTCAGTGTCTGCATGCATTCAAGAAGCAGACCAGACCCTTGTGACTCTTAACCGCTAATAGGGCAGTAGATATCTGTATATTTTCTTGCGCAGTGCAGTATTCCCATAAGCTCAGCCTTGAAGACTGAGGTATATTTGCCCAGCGGTGTACTTATGTTTATCTTAAGTTCAGTGGAAGATATTCCTGCCCCTGAGTCAATATTGTTTTTGAACAATAACAGATGAAAAGTCGTATTATTGTTCGTTTAACCGGTTAGTTAGGTTCAAGCCCAGTTTTTCAGTTGCAGGTTGAGTTGGGTTAACTACCGAAATGCATTGAAAAGAAAATTGGTTAATCCAAATTTTTGGGTTTAACCTGCAACTGAAAAACTGGACCTAAGAATTACAATAATTAAAACGTTTTCCTTGTTTTTGTCAATATTAGTACTTACATTTTAATTTAACGTAAAATCGGAACATTTACGTTCTTTTAACGTATTTATCGAGCAAAGTATACTATTTTATCTGGAAAATCAAATCAATGTAAAATCATTTAAGTCTTTTAATTTAATTATTTATTTATTAAGCTTTCTGTTGACATTGTTTAAAGACTAACTGCAATACACTAAAGTTTCATTTCTATTAAATCCAATAACCCCACCAGCGCCACCGGTAGAAGGAACAAAAAGGTATTTCATATATTTATTTCCGCGATCATCAGAAAATATTTTTCCGGTTATTTCTTCGCCTGTGTTAAGATTAACTCGACCGACGTACAGAGGAATCGAATATTCTTGTCCAACTACCACATAACTGCAACCACTTCCTATGGTGGAAAAATTATTCCATCTATAACGTGTGGGATTTTGACTACATAATATCTGTAAAATTAAATAATATAATAATAATTACAAAATCAAATAAATAACTACATATAGATACTTACTTTTGTGTTGGTATTATATTGACTACTTTCTACACTGGAATTTCCGAGAAATCCAGCTACAACTAACATAGTTAACTGGCCGCTTATGATTGTACCTGAAAGATGCTTATTATTGGGTAGGCTCATTTGGCCTATATAAGTAGCTTCTCCATCTTCGGTTTTCCCTCCAATAAGCGCATCATTCGGTATAGGACCATTAAAGTCTCTCCAATAGTATTCTGCAAAAGTTTAATCAGTTATCCTGCTGGAACCGAATTCCACCTACCTGGAACAGAATTTCGTGGTGTTTCAGCAGCATTCAAACTGCTGGTACTGCCAAATACTAACAACGCAAATAAAAAAATCATAGTGCGCGGCTCAGTTTTGAATAAGCCAGGCTTGAAGAGTGCTATTTTTATACCTGAGTATTTTTCTGTTTGCTTTGCAATCATTTTTTTTGGATTAGATAACATGAAGTGTGATATCTCTAAGATTTATCTCTTGTTTTTCGTTAGAAATCAATTAGTTTAATTAATATCAATAACTTGAGAAAAATTGCTCCAACTTACGTGGGGACCAAAATGTGGATCTGGATTCTAGATTATTGGGTGGAGAGCAAGGTTTAACCTCACAGTGCGCTTAATTGGGCCCATTGTACTACCTCCGTTACAGTAACCGGTTTTTCAGTTGCAGGTTAAACCAAAATATTTGGGTTAACCACTGAAATACATTAAAAAGCTGTTTTTAACGGTATATCGTTGGTTAATCCAAATTTTTGGGTTCAACCTGCAACTGAAAAACTGGACCTAAGAATAATAATAAATTTTTCGGAAAAATTAACATTCAAAATAATTAAGTGTTTAATTTGTAAAAATTCAGCAGGGTAGTCCAGATAGAGTTTATATTTTTTTCGCTTAACCGATGGAAAGCGTTTTAAATTTTTGAGAATATTGGAGGAAGGCTATCCAGAAAGGAAATAGAAAGCCCGATCCAAACTTTATTCTTTCCCACATCATTAAATATTCAATTTGAAATTCTTTGTTGATTTTAGCAATTTTTATCACACGAAAACAATTTTGGTTTTCTAAATTTCCGATTCCTTAATCTAACTAATGTATCTCCTCCACCAACTCTATCTCACACCACAGACCCGAAGATTAAGTTCTGCTCTAGTTAACTTTACGACCACATTTAACGTAAAATATAATCGATTCCGCATTTAAATTCAGGTTGAAAAAATAACACAAAAATTACAAATTATCCGACATATAATTTTAATAAATTTACAATAGAATTTCGATTAGATAAGCTCGAGTGAGGAAGTGTTGTTGCAAAATTGGGCAATTTAAAAATCTAACATTTAAATGCGCCGAATAAATTTCCCAAATTATTTTTTAAAAGCGTTGTTGGCATGCGGTAAAAATTTAATTTTTACCACCAAGTAGTAAGTTTATATCGACTTTCTAACGAGGTTTTCTTTTTTACTTTAAGCGTTGCACACTCGAGACTTGGATAAAGTGGAAGTTATTTTCATTGAAAAACCAAGCACGTAGAAAATGTACTTTTTTTAACATACACCGTTTAGTGTAACTGTAAAAGTTTTTTTTAGTTTTCGACTCTTTGAAACCCATATTTACCAGCGGGAAACTCTTGTGGGGATAGATGACGGATTTATCTTACAATCTCATTTTCCAAACAAATTATGTGCATAATTTCTTCCGCATTTGCGTATAATAATTATTTATGAACGAACTAATCAATTTATTCTCTTCCTTGTGAACAAAATCTCGGAAGTGTGGTGAGAATTTTCATCTTTTGACCTACATCAGGTTATGGGCTGGATTTCGGTGGAAGCTGGAATAATTTTGTTGTGTCTGCGAAAAAAACTTGTTGCTTTGTTTAAAAGGGAAACATTACCGTAACGGAATTCTATTTTGCCAAAAGTGGAAGCTGCATTTGGCGACATATGCTGAATATTAATGAGAGAGGGTTAAATTTGAGCTTTTTCAATCGACGAAGAAAAATTGCAAAATGTTAAACGAAAAGAAGGGTTGAATTTATGTTGGACGTGTAGTGCACTTAAAGTGTGGTTTTTATAACTCGCAGAAATAAAATATAAAGCTAAAACAAAGGTGTGATAAAGCGACACATCAGCAGCAAAATTGGATTCTATGGTTTAGCGGAGTTATAGCTTGTCGCTCCGGCCCTGTGTTTACATAGGCTTAATTGCGTTACAGGGTGGACAAAATAATTATATTATTCACATTTCCAGCTGGCGTTTATCCCTGCCACGTATTGAAAGGAAATTGATGATGAATTTCATTTTTATCGGATTTTCGAGCATGCCGCTGCAGTGATGGTTATCCATGCATTATTAATAAACCATTGACCCGTACCGAAATAGGAGTTTGTCATTTATAACCAAGATAACAATCTACCCCTTTTGTTGGGTAACTGTTTGCATGTATATAATGCACTTACACAAGACAAGCCCGAATAGAAACCAAACAGTTAACGAGTTTAGCACTTCATTATTGTCTTAGAGTTTCAGCAAAATTTTGTTTAATTTATATTGACCTTAGTTTGATAATTTATATTCATAGAAAATTAATCAACTCAAGCGTAAGCTCTAGAATATGTTGTTTCCAATATGAAGTATCTCATTTCTTTTGCTGGGCTACTTCCCATCCGATTTGAATTTTGCAATGTTGGGTTTAAATTACCTTTCCATTTGCTCCAACGATTTTAATTTTTTTCAGCTAGGAAATCATTTCAGTCGTTGTTTATTTTGCTAAAATTCAATTCAATTTGCTGTTGCTCATGTTGGTAAACACGGTAGTTAATATTCATGAGATAATTAATTATTCTCTTAATTATTATCAAGGTTCTGATCATCAACAACGTTTTTCCATTTTCCTCTGGGTTTTGCTATTTAGCAATTTTTTAATCAAATGCATTAATTACCTTTTTTTATATCGCCGAGTGAGTGAGAACTAACACCTTTATATAACTACCAGTTTTCGCACCTGGCTAGAGCTAAACAAAGCACCCGGTGAAAGTAATTCAATTACTAAATAATATAATTTAAATATGACCCAGTTATTTTTTCACTGATCATGGACCTGGCATTATTTTCACCATCTCTTGGCAAATAAAATCAAAGCTTTTACAAAACATGGCCTTATAGAAAACGTAAACACTTGAAATAATTTTTTGTATGATAAACACAGATTTTCCTTCACGAGAAAGTTGATTAAATTGTTCTTTGTAGGAAAAACGTTGGTGAAAAAGATAGTAAAAGCACGAAGACAATTATAAGTTCACCGAATTATCTCAAGATCTTTGCAACCCTCGGTTTTTGTTTCAGCCTTACGCTCCCTCTACCTTTATATCTAGTTTTATTTACTTTTGGCAGCTGTTTGTGCACAAGTCTGCTTATTTAAGCTTAACTATTTTTTAAAATGAGTTTTATTTGGCTTAAAAAATAAAAAACTTAGTTTTTTAACAATACGTTAAAATGTCGTAAGTCGGTGGTAGAAACTCTCCATTTCCGTACGGTATAATTAAGCCTGTGTAATGCCGGCTTCCTTGGGAAAAAATTTTTCCTACTATTGTTTCTTTGTTGTGTTCAGCTTTGCCGACTAACAGAGGAATGGAATCTTCGAAACCACCTACTATGTGACGGCATCCGGGAGTGGTCAGTTCTTGTCGAGGACTCCATTTGAATTTTCCTCCACAATATTGACAACACATAATCTGCAAAACAATCTGAATGATTGCAAAATTGTAACGGGCTTTCCACTTACTTTGACGTAGGAATTGTCATTGCTGATTACTGTCCTTCCTTGGTAAGCCCCAACTGCAGTTCGGTTTCCATTTGTGATGGTAACAGGAATGGTGTGAATTTTAGAAGTTTCCGTATTGTACTCGGCTGGTATATTCATTTGGCCCACATAAGTTGTTTCTCCATCTGCGTTTTTACCACCTGGTAAGGCATCCGTTGGGACTAGACCATTATAGTCTCTCCAGTACATCTCTGTAACAGTCCCAAAAGCTGTGAGAGGTTATCATTCTGACCCAAAACTTGATTTCAAAAAAATTACGTACCTTCAACAGATGGGGGATATACATTGGCACAATCCAGAACAAAGGTACTGTAAAGTACCAAAAGTAGCAGTGAATATTTCATTTTGTATGTGAGATGTGTGCGGCAAATCCTTATAATCCCAAGTGTTATCACGATTTTATTGTAAACAAATTCGATATAAAATGATTATTTTTAATGGGATTCCCTGGGTCATGGCCATTTGAAAGGAAAAGCATCGTCTACGAGCTCATTAGGTATAAAAATAATTTTGATTAGTAAGGTTATCACTGAGCACACTGGAAGTTTTAAAATTAAACTGAAAAGGTTTATTTGAGTATGCCTGATGAAGGATTAGTTTGCATTGTGGAGGTTATATCATATTCATTCACTTACGGAATGAACTTTTACTCGCTTCGCCACTTAATAAAATTGAGTTAAAAAATTTACTTAAATAATTGCTTAGCTAGTGTAGTAATTAATTCCCGCTGCCGACCTGCTGAAATATTAATTTTCAAAACGAATTCGTCGATTTTGTGGGAAATCCGAATGAAAAGGAAGAAGTTGACAATCTTGAGACGATTGAAATACAAATAATGGCTTCCTGTTATCAATAATTCCCAGTTGTGCTCGTTACTCGACATTTGGTTTGGTAAAATCTTGCACGTATTTAAAAGTAAATTATTTTTTTGGGGAAACGAAAAAATTTGACTGCCAAGTTGAAAAAATACAAATCACGTATTGGGAATTTTTTATTGCTTAAAATACGACTTGTCAGTTTTGCAGGAATCTTAACTGAAGTTGTCAGTTAGCGAAGACAGTGAAATGTAACTTGCCGAGAATAGAAAAATGACAAAAAATGCAAAAGAATTTAGGACTGATACGAAATTTTATTGTACCACCGAAACGCTCGACAATTCTTTAATTGGCAATCTAAGAGAAGTATTGCAATTTATTTGTATCAACTTACCCCGCTGGAAGGGTTAATTGGCACAGTTGTTTCCTTTCTATTAAAGATAATATGGAGAGCGATGAAGATAAATCGAATTATTACAAGAAGGCTTTAAGTGCCATCATTACGACAATTTTTGAACTGGAAGTTGAAAAATGCGAAAACAGCGAAACTTGCAAACATTTAATTGGGAATTGGTTTTTATAAACGTAGCCGCTAATCCAATTAATAATAGACATTCGAGGCGAATTGGCTTCAATTTGTACCGATCATAATTTTTGGGTCATCTGGGGAATGTTTCATTTTTAATTACCGCCCACCTAAAGTGGCTTTGGGAAAGTGCAAAACTTGGAGGCTCGAAAAAGTTGGACCGTTTCACTTAAGTATTATTTAAAATTTTAGAAGGATTAAGCGAGTTTAATAAATTTTTTCTTCAAGCAAACTTTCTAAATCGTTTGTTTCCCTTGATTGCCCCAAGATATCACCAATTTAATGCTCACTAAGTTATTAACGCAGAGTAACCACAAATTTTTAGTGCTCATGTTCGTGCTTTATGTGAAGATTAATTTGTAAAGAACAAACTGTCAACTGCACAAGAGAAGCTCAGACATGCAATTTATTTTTGTAAAGTAAATTAAGTTTGTGGTGTTTTATTGTGTCGTTTTCAATTTTATTGTATAAGCCTTCTTTTCTTTACTTCAGCAATAACATAATGGAATGTGTAATTCCTTTGAAAAATGAAACAGGCAATATCATTTTAATACATCGCCGAAAATTGTTATTTTCCCAACTTTTCTTTCCAAAAATTGAATCAGCTCCTACATACCGTCATTATTTTTCATACATTTTTTGACTGCTTCATAAAAAATACCCACTAAGATGAAAATATTGTGATAACTTCTTATTTCAGGCCATGTACTTAAATAGGATAACACAAAACGATAAATTGAAAAATTAATTTCGTTTTTGTAGATTACACCGCATATTTTTTTGCGTTATTAACTGAACTTTAAATTTTTTTCTCTGGTGTGGGATCGGCTCACAAAAGCCTTCGGGCAACTGGCATGTTTATGTATTTGTATTAAATTACTATACCTACCTTTTCGGGTATCCAAAATGAGATTGACATTTTCTTCCTGTTTTTTTCTGCTTTTGTATTTAGTTCTTTATACTGGAGAAGTATTAATTCTTTGCGGTTTAAAATTACACCGCCCCGTTATTCGAATTCTTTTAGGTTTTGAAATCATCCATGTTCGGGTAAGGTAATCGATTCCCACGAAGTTCTACAAATTTTTTTCAACAAATGTAGGGCGCAGGGATTATTTAGTCTTTAGGAAACATAATTTATCGTTATTATTTTACGTAAAATTTACATTTTAATTTTTAAAATGGTTGTTTGAAGGTATTACGAAAAACAGTGCCTCCAAATCTGCTAGCAGTGCGAGAGAATTTTAGGTTTATTACTGACAAACTTTTGAGACCTGTCGATTTGTTTAAAAATGAAATTTTAAATTCTGTTCTGACTAGAACAAAAAATTCATGTTTATTTAAACTTTTACATTAATTTTTTCCACGGTAGAATTTTTTATATAAAAAAATTACTTCGTTGAAAACAAGCGGCATCACAACCTGCGGTTGAACCTCTGGTTAAACTTAAACTATAATTTTGCGTATTCATTCGTGCTAATATAATTTTTTTGTTTCAGGTAATTGGATTAACTAATTGTGATTGTAAACTTATGGCAAAAATGGTGAGTTGATGATAAAATCTCGCTCTCTTTTGATTAAAATGACTATAGCACCGAAGCTATTGATTTTTAAGCGTAAACGATCTGATGCTTTTGTAAAGACCGTGAAATTATCTACAAATTACATTCTAACTCTTTATTGTCTAAAATGAACGGTTTTGCAGTTAGACATTAAATAAGGTAAAAAAATGTGGAAATATTCGAAAGTAACAATAAATTAATTGTTTTTTGTTTCCCATTTTTACCGCTAGGGATTTTTAGGAACCCATCACTAGGAATTAAAACGAAAACTACGTCATATAAAAATCTGCGCCTAAAGTTAGGCAATAAAACAAAATTACCCAATGACATCACACTCCCCTTGCTTGAAGAGGAATTTCCTACGTACTTGCTCGGCGGAATCTTTCACGACGATTTTCCATCAAAAACTGTTTCAGCACCACAAGCACTTGAAGATTAGTTTGAAAACCATTAATTTTTTGTGGTAAAACATCAATTAGTGCATCTGCATAAAAATAAAAGTTTGTTAATACGTAAAACAAATTTTATTCTTAGATATCTTTAAAATTTGTTCTGCCTTTGAAACAGATCATAAATTTATATTTCGTATTATGAGCAACAAATTCCACAATATTTTAAATATTTCAGTTGGCCGACATCCATTATATCAAAAGGCTCCTTTTGAAACATTTCCAATTTATGTCTTCCCGGCTCTTATCGTCTGGATCTACATTCTGATTGATCGACAATTTAATCAAATTTTTTAAACATAAATTTTCTTTCCGAACCTTTATAGCTCCAATAATTTTGTTTCAATTGTGGAGAATATTTAATTTGCACGTGCGCCTAATATAGCAAATGGAGATAAGTGCTTAATTGAACGACTGCTTTGCGTGATTGTTAGAATGTGTAATTGTTAAACGCTCGACGAAATTAAATTTGATTAAACCGTTGACTGTTTAATCAAAAACTGAACTTGACAATGCACATTTCCACTTCAATAAACTTGAAGTGTCGCTGTAAAGTTACGCCGCAAACTATTTGATTTTGAAATACCCAAAATTTCTTAACGGTACATGATTAATTATATACAAGGGTGAGCATAATACGTGCTAGCGTTGTTTTCCAAAGGAAGGCAGCCAAACTTCAAATTATTCCTTTGGTAATTGTAAGATGTAGCTACTTTTGGGTTAGCGTGCCATGCTATTACTTATGATTAAAAAGATCTAAATTTCGCGCTGTGGTAAAAAAGGGTTCCATGGAACCCAAATTAGGCTTACCTGAATATTTCTTGTTGTCTGGGTTTCGTTGATTTTTACACCTCTGCGAAGTCATTTGTGCGAAAAGGTGGTTTTCGTTTGAAATTCAATCTCGGAAAATTAATGTTTGTCTAAGAACATTAATGAGAATTGTAAAATTTCGTCATGCTAGAGCTGAGGCGTTTCTTGTGGCATTTTCGATTGACTAACTTGAGTAAATAATGGTAGAGAATATTAAATTCACTAAAAAACAATTATAATTAATTTTGATAGAAAATTACAATATATTTTGATTATTTCGTGCTTGAGAGAAAAAATTTGGAATAGCACTTCCGTCAAATCAAAACGAAATACTTGAAGCATTAGACATAGCAGGACTTAAAAGCTTTATGGACACTTCAAACAATGAGATGGTTAGTAGATTGAAGGAAGAAGGGTAACAAAATTGGATTAACGAATCAGCAAAAGTATTAACCGCACATTCGGTTCCCTCATGTATTCATTTTAACTTTCGTCAAACCAGCTCCTCAATTTTATTGGTTTGCTGTATCGATAATAATTGAAAACTTTTTTTTGTTATTTTTATAACAAAAAATTTAATTTCCCAGCCGATATTATAAAAAGTTCGAAGGAGGAGAGAAATAAATTTATTAATAACATTGTCATTTTTTGCCAACTACAGATTAAATTCTTGTTGATGTATCTGGCAAAAAAATTGATCTAATAAAATTTTAAACCCTTAAAATTTACTTCCGGTAATGTAAAAATAATTATATCTCAGTGCAGGGGTTGCGCGTCGAGATGGGTGTCCTTTGCCGTCTAACAATGACGATATAATGAGAACTTATTATCTCCATGGCTCTACTCTTATAATATAGGCGCGTCTGCGGCTCTACTGAAGAGATATTAAAATGTACTTTTTATAAAAGCTTTTTATTTATTTAAATCCTAAAAATTAAGCTACTGATTTTCGTAGACTTAAACTAAAGCTCCAGTGTGGAACAGTTAAATATTTAATTATAGAACAGCAGGTTTACATGGACGTAAATAGTAATGTTCTGGCAGGTATTGGAAAAGTAGTAGTTGTGATCTCGGCTCTTACTAGTTTACAGGGAAATACGCAACCGAAATATAACAAGAATTCCCCATAGATCGGGTCAATTGAACTGAACGGATAACCTATTGACGTGGTCAGTCAGATAAGTGATACGGCTTGGAAATATATATTGAGTTGCTTTCCGACTGTTCTTGAAGATACAATGAAATATTTAGTGTTGTTAGTGCTTTGTAGTACCTCCATTTTTGATGATGGCATGGGAGTATTACAATCAGTAGAAGGTATACAAATTGATTTTATTTTTGGGTCGGAATTATAACCTATGACAGCTATTTCGACTGTTGCAGACCATTACTGGAGGGATTACTACGGTATTGTACCAACCGATGCTATACCTGGTGGAAAAAATGAAAATGATCAAATAACTTACATAGGCCAAATGAATGTAGTGGTTTCGTGTAGTACCGAAACCAATCCAATCCAAATTATTCTTGCCACCATCACCAGTGGGAATATAACTGGCATTGGAGCTTATCAAGGAAAAACTATGATAAGCAATAGCGGCTCCAATTTAAAAGTAATAGACTGATTTTCCCTGCGTATACCTGCCAGACTATTACTATTTTAATTTGTAGGTGCTTTGTGCTGGAAGCCAATACGAATATAGATGGCACACTCCGCCACAACTTTTAGCACCTGGTTGTCGCTACGTAGTTGGTGGGTTTGAAGATTCGGTTCCAACGTACATCGGCAGAGCTGTACGTAACAAACAAACACTCTTGGGGAAAATATTTTCCGACGGAAGGCGACATTACACCGGTTTAATTATTGCCAACCAAGGTGAAGAGTATTTGCCGGAAACATACGAAGTTTTAACGCACTGTGATTAAATTTATATTTTTTTAATTGGTTGGCCTGCGTTAATAAAAATTTAACCTAACCCAACCTTTAAACTACAATAACGATTTTTTAAGAACATCTAGGAAATCGTAGGATTTTGGCCACATTTCGGCGTTGTTTAGTCCTCTTTATGCAGGGATAAATCTAATAATCCGTTTAATGTACGGCAGTCCTTCCTCTTTGTTCTTTGATGGTTTAAATTGCACTTGAGGATATCCCTACGGGAATTCTATATTGTGTTAAGGCTGTTTGGGTTTCCGGTTTGGCTTTAATATCTTCCGAAAAATTTTGATAAAATTATTCAATTTTTTGAATCGATCGGCTCGGCTTTGATATTTGATACCCCAGTGAAATAGTCCATCTTTTACGTATTATATTGTATGTTTATATTTGATGAGATTTCGGCTAGGAAGCAATTTTCATATTTAGAAGCATTTGAACATCGATTATTTACCTAGTGGTTAGTTAAGGTTAAACTAATTTATAATTAGTATACGTAGAGCTATTACTAAAAGCCATCTTCAAAGCAAACTGATGACCTATTAATAATTGAATTTTGATACAAAATAGGTACCGGTTCTTCACTGAAATGTTATATACCTACCCTCTAACATTTACATAGCTCGACATTAAATAATTATTAGCTTCGGGATTGAAATTTATTTTCTCGAAATTTCCTAAAACGAAAATTTGGAGTGTTGACGAAAGTAGCTCTCGAAGCTCCTTTTCGCAAATTTTTAATCCATTGAAAACTTTTAACATTCCGGTAGTTTGTTTACACGAGAAAAGAAAAAGCGGTTGCTTAGTGGAGGCTTTTAGTTGAAAAGTTTGTAGGTTACTCCAAGTGAGTATATTGCTTACAAAAAAAAGGATAATAATAATCACTTCTAACTCGTTCTATGAGTAAAAGCTTCTTCACCAGTCTGAGCACATAAAGTTTTCCGATAAATAAATTTACACAGCGCTGCTACCACAATAACTCTGCGTAGACCCTTAATTTGAAAAATTGTAATAAAATGAAATTATTTCAAACTTCCTGTTAATGGTTATCGCAGGATTTTATAGTAATAGGTACAGTGTGAGTGGTTTTGATAGAGGGTGAGGGGAGGCGCATATTGCTGGATCCTGACGGGCTAATCAAGTTGTTTCTACGGAGTTGGCCTTACCGGAACCTTAATATATCCACCCTCAGCCCTTACTTGCGGTGTTGTCGTTTCCGGAAATAGTTGGCGTTAGTGAGCTTTGGATTTGTATTATTTGAGTAATACGGCCTAGTTAAAACGGCGGTAAACATCAGGACCGTGTAAGGCTGTTAAGGCAGGATAAGCTCGACTCAGTTTTGTAACTCGAAACAATTTTGATAATTAAGTTACTTAACTTGGTTTACTTCAGAATACCTGTAAGATTAATAGCACACGCGTAAACACGTTATTTACGGCCGCGATTATTTAATTTTTTGCCTAAATAAATTTTCAAACAAGCGAGATGTAAATTAATGCCTGTTTAATTTTTTCCAAATGAGCGCGTTTTAATTGCATAAAAGATAGCAAGGTCCTGTAAAGTGTCCGAATTAATTCGTAATGTAATTGGTGTAATTTTTTTGGCAAATCTGCACATCAGCAAAACGTATTGTTACACCCACAACAAAACAGCTATGTATTCTGTGGCTGACGTCTAAGGTTCTCAAACGGTTTTATAAAAAGCAGTTGTACTAAGGGGGACTCTCGAATAAACACAATTATTTCACTTATCTTATTGATAATCTCGCACTAGAGTAAACAGGAATAATTTATGTTCGCATGAATGAGGAAAATATTTTTTATGAAACCGCTCTTTTGTTACAATATTAAATTTTTTACGATCATATAAATTAGTGGTTTAAAAACGTTGTAAAGCCCGGCAATTAGCATCTTTTTGCACAATAAATTAATAGGTCATTTAATTTAAATAAATGCTTTATGGCATTAAATTTGGGCTATTTTTAAATGCAGCATGTGGTCGCATAAGTTTTCACAAAATTACTTTTTTATGAAACAGGAATTTTTTTATTAAAACACGGCAGTACGCATTGGCTAAATAATTATATGTATTTTACTTCACTCGTACTTCGTCTTTTCTAAATCGAGAATATGGGTTAGTTAGATTGCTAGTGATGTGCGGCTTGAAGGCCATAATTCCATACCCCCCAGACCCCCCGGTTTAGCAAATTATAATTTGCAGTACTATATGAATTCTGCAATTCCAGAATTTCAAATTCAAGTTTTAAATTTGTATATTTCAAAACTTCCTGGATTCCCTACCATTCACCATGAGACCGTGAGAATATTTCGGGGGAGGGGGGGCAACAACTAGAAATTGGAGATCATAGTGTCATTTTACCTGTATTATAATTTTAATCTTCATATACCCTAAAGAGTATTCCATAACATTGGTGAGCTGTACTGGGGGGTATTCCATACCCCCCAGACCCCCCGGTTTGACAGATCGTAGTTTGATGTATATGTTCTGCAATACCAGAATTTAAAATTCAAGTTTTAAATTTATATATTTCAAACCTTCGTGAATTCCCTACCTCCGCACCGTGAGACCTGTGGAGACTTCGTTATTATTTCTTCATATCTGTCTTTAGATTGAACGTTTTTACCAAAAATAATAAAAACTGCAATTTAAATATATTTTTAGACGTATCAACTACGTCTTATTTAATTAAATTCGAGCCCCCCCTTGGAGAAAGCTTTAAGCTTAATCTCTTTTTAGGTCGGTTGACTTAAAGGTCTTCGGGTTTTGAATGGTTTCAGGGGGGGAGGTCAGTACGCCCTCGGTGTCAGGATTGCCTTGGGCCTCTTGTACCGCAGATAATCTTCGAGTTGGTAATTACTGGGCTGTCGAAGAATTTTTCCCTTGCAAAAATTGAAGTCTTTCTGCAACCAGGCGTTGGAGATAAACCACGGGACCTTTATGGCAGGATTTGAAGATGGGTTTTACCTATGTAGCCCAAGACGGTGGAGGCGTACGTCATGATGGGCCCGATGATCATTTTATAGATCATCAGGCGGTTTTTGAAGACAGCTTACTGCCTTGGTTAAGAAGAGGGGTTAGGGCTGCTATCACTCCTCTTGCTTTTTTTGTTGGCTGACTTGGTATGGTGGCCCCACCTTCGACCATTGTCCAAGTTCACCCCCAGGAATTTGGAGGTGTCTGTCCATGGGATCCTGGTGACATACATGGTTAAGGAGTTTTTGGTCGTCCCTCCATTTTAAGGGTACATTTTCTCTTATCGGGGTTTAGAAAGAACAGCTTGTTGGACCTTGAAAAGTAGGTTGCCGTACTTTTTGACGGGTTAACCCCAATCTTCCAAGGTCGTCAAGGGCTGTTTGAAGGCGGGAAATTATGGGCTGTGGCCTAAACAAACTCTTGAAGAACGTGGTATCGTCGGCGGAGAAACCACGCTTGGTTTGCCTTTCACGGGGGGGAGGGGATATCTACAATATAGATATTGAATAGGGAGGGGGCAAGTATTGAGCCTTAGGGGGTTCCAGCCGTCATGTATTTGGATCTGAAGCAGGAGACCTCGACTTTTACCCTAAACTGTCTTTCATGGAGATAGGAGGCTTGGTTCTTGTTCCACCCCTCCGTTATGTGCTCGGTGAGCCTAAAGATGAGGTGGATGGTGGAATGCCCTGGACGGAATCCGAATTGCTCATCAGGGCAGAATTTAATCTGGTCTGTACTCCATGAACAAGCATGGAGTTGACAATGTGGGAGAAAGCCATGACCCGATTTTTTTATATTGAGATGCTTAACATGATTGATGATCTCCTGGTATGACGTGGGTGAGATGGGGGATTGGAAAGTCTGTGACTGAAATGTATGTTGTGCGTGCAGATGGGTTCATATTGCCCAAAGGAACTCAATGGGCGGAGTTAATCACATGAAAACAGGCAATACAGTACACTCATTACATTTTTTGTTTTTGACCTTTTTTCACCCAAGTTTTTTAATAATTCTCAAAATTTTATGTTTAAATTTGAAATAAAATCAATAATATACAAAAAAAACTGGGATTTTTCAAACCGGGGGGTCTGGGGGGTATGGAATACCCTCCAGTACCTCAGTAGTGGTTTGTAACAGGATTAAATATTGTTTGGGGGGGGGCGTCGCTTTTCTCTTACTAGTTAGCTCAGTTAAAGAATTTCACTGGCTCCAATTTTATTCCAAGAAACCATTTTTCAGTGAAATAGACCAGTTTTTCATAAAAATATATTAGAATTAAGTTGTAGCCAGTTTAATTTGGTATCCAAAAATGAGCGTAAATCTTTTATAAAACATTTCATTTAAAGGATGAAGGTTTTTGAAAAAGGAAAACATTGAATTGCTCAACATTAATTTCGTCAGATGTTAATTTGACATCTATTATTTTTTCCGATGCTCTCACAAGGATAATAGTGACAAAATGTAGTACACAACGTGAAATTCATTAAATTTTTCTGTTCTTTGCGAACAGGATCTTGCGCGATATGGAGCAAATTTTCTTGTTTTCCTCAAATTGGAAATGTTAGACATAACATCAAAGGTGAAAGAAAATGCGGTAGTAATATTGAGTTCGCTTTAATGAACTTATTAGTGCATGTGTTGTTAGTGATATGTATAATCACTACCCAAGTTTTGAAAAGGGTAATGAAGTAAATTTGAATTCACTCGTCTGCAAATATACTCTGTTCGTCGGAAAACATAATCTCTACGTTATTAATCCATGGATGAAAACGCAATAATTTCGTATCAACTTGAAACTTTGCCAATAAACAAGAAACACTAAAAATCATAGTTATACGACAGCATGTCGTCGTTCACGTTATGAAATTGGTAAACCAACATGAAGTAATTAGTACATGATTTTACCTTACAATTTTGGGAAATGGGAAACCTTCCAACCTTAGCTACATAAATTTTTATCTCATCAACCAACAAGTTTCTATTCGTTCAAGCGAATTTGGAGTTTGGACTGGGAATTATTCCATACCTCCCAGACCCCCCGGTTAGTAACAGTTTTCTCTAACTTTTCTTCTAATCTTACAGCTTAGATTTTCTGTTTGGAATATTTTTCAATTATTCGTTCAGCAGCTAAACCGGCGCTCTAGATTCATACGAAAATAATTACTTTTCTTAAGCTATGGCTGCTGCGACAAAGTAATCCCGCACCTGTGCAATGTTAGCCACGGATAATTATCTCTACAGGACTCTTCGCATTGCAATAATTTTAATCAAAACTGCAATTTTATCGCTATTTTTACTTTTTACAATAGTTCCAGCTATTCTTGGCTTGTTAGCCTGAACGACCGAGCTTCATCATCTCTTGCCGCTCCTTGGTAATCGATTTTCCAGTTGACATTTCCAATAATCAAACCTCCGTAGTTTTTCCACCGAAGGCTCAACATTTTAATTGACAATTATGCATAGCTAAAGGTGAGCGGACACCAGTTGATAGCTGATATTTTATAACAAAGGTTCAGCTTTAAATCGCAATAAAATTTATACGGCTTCTAATTGAAACGTTGGTTGGTGTGGAAAAGAAGAAAAAGTGTGAACAAAATTTTAATTTATTAATTAAGATCAACATGGAAGGTTGATTACAATACAAAGCGATCTTTATTTTACGCCAAAAAATGTAAATAACTTTCACATCAAAATAATTACTATGCAAATGAAGCTAGGAAAAGAATCAACATTGAAGTTTCGATTATCTCCAGTGCGGCTTGTAATACGGAAAATTCTTTAATATATATGAAAACCAATAAAGTATTGTCGTTTGATTATAAGCCCCATACATATGTATGGACCCAACATAATAATCATGCATTAGGAAATTTCCTAATAACAGAACAATCGTGTATGCATCACATGGAATGATATTCATAACCCATTCACTTCACGTTTTTCGATGCTGAATTTTATGCACCCCTCACTCGCCCTAAACTTTCATCTTGATGTAAGGATTTTCCCGTACTACTGGAAGTACGTGCATGACGGTGTCATCAACCTTGTCTCTTCGCAGGACCCTCAATAATATCCTTAAATTAGTTGGAAATTAATAGACAAAAGCTGCACATCATAATTGCATTATTATTTGCCATTATAGTGCAGTAATTCAATTTATTTCCCCTCCAAAAATAAACCCAACGAAATTGGAGAAATTTGTTAAAAAGGAAATTTCGCCGGATACTTTTTCATTAGGTAAAGTGAAATATGGATGTACTGGTAACAATAACTTTAAAAAATGTAACTGGCGGCTGGAGAGGCTTTCGGAGATTACTTTTCTACATTTTTGAAATTAAACCGAATATTCCTTACCATTAAAATGAATCGAATCTGCATTAAATTTGATTGTGTTTCGAAAGCCATTTGCATCCGATATGCGTAGGGGATAAACATATCGATATGAGTATTGAGAATGGGCGTTGTTGGGATACAAATAATAAATCATCATGTCCAGCTGTTTTCTACTACCGAAAACTTTTATGATCGCATTTTATAACCTAAAAGATATCGAACTCATCTTTATTTTCGTTAGCACGCAAGCTGACGCCGCTCATTTTCGAAACTCGACTTCGATAAAGAGAGGACACTCACACAAAATGACGAACGTGTTGCGAATAAAACATTAAATCAAAGGGAGAATAAAAAAGTAAAGGGCAAAGTTACCAAACCTCTCGTCCATTCAAAAAATCTTGAACATTTCCATAAAAATGAACGCTTCCATTAAGAATATTGTTCTTGTACAAGTAGTCTTTACAAAATTTTGCATAAAAAATTACCTCCGAGGGTTTACATAAAATCTGCAATATTAAAAAGTTTGTGATGGCTTGAAACTTGAAAGAGGCTTCCAGTGATCAAATTATGGGCAGGTATACACGAAACAGAATAATTAATGCATTTTTAAAATCATGATTGCAGTATTTTAATGTAAATATCCTTCGAAAATATACGGATTTTAAACTAAATATTTGGCACTGATCGCTATAGCTAATGGGGTGAAAACTATGGAATCATGTCCATGCGGTTTAATTATAGGAGCGCATTATTGGTCGTCCTTGTGAAACGACCATCTTTAGGCAACCAAACCATTTATTTTCACAAACATTTGCCAAACATAGTCAGGACAGAGTACACTTCCTCGCGTCGAAAAGGAAACGTCCGCCGACGTCGCAGAGAATGTTTGAGAATTTTCTAAATTAATCACGTCATTGTGTTCGATACTAATGAGGAGACAGCAATAAATTTTTCCGGTTTAGAGAAATACATAATTTAAATTGTAAATGCTACATTTTTTTTATTTTTATTGCTTAACTTTTAATTCTTCTTTTTCTTCTGCACTTTCAAAACTTTTAATTTATATTTTTATCTTATTTTTCAACAAATTGATTTCAAGTGATTTCAAGTGGTCTCAAAGGAATTTCCGACAATTCCGTAAATTTTCAAAGAATTTCAGAAATTCTAAACAAGTGTACCAAAATTTCACTTAAAAAACCATAATATCTTTTTTAGTTAAAAGCTTTCCGAACAGGAACTCAAAAGTAGAAAATATAAAATGTTTTCATTTAAATTTCCTGCAACAAAATTTTAATTTCTTTCGTAAACTTCAAAGCTTCGATTGTTTATATTTTTTCTTTTAGTTATATTGAACTCGCGCTTTCAAAGTTTCAAAAGAAAAGTTGCCTATAATTAATCTAATATTATTTAAAAGAAGTCAATTATTTTTTGCTTTTGAATTTATTTTTATAAAGCTTTTTCCTGCAAAAGCTTGTTTTTGCTGTTTTTTACAAAGTAAAAATGAAGAGCTCAATATTATTAATTTTATTCCCAAGGTTGTGCGGCCTTAAGGCCGCACTTATTAACAATTGAGAAAACTTGTTATACAATATAAGTAGTAAAGATTACAATTTTACTAAAAAATTTCGAAAATTATGTTCAATGCAAATTTTAAAAAAATTCTATTTCATGACTCTTTTTACCAGCATCAAATATGAATGTAAGCGGACCTTCTTTCCCGTTTATTAGTCACGTAAACTTCTAATTGCAACGCGAGCAATCTAGTATTAAATTAATAAATTAAAAGGAAAAATTCCATTCTACACTGAAAAAAATGGTTCATCATTTTCAACAAAATTAATCGTATTGACTAACAAATTCATAAATGCAATGTTTTTCATGAATACTACGAATTTTTCATCAGTATGATGAATTTTGTTCATCGGCGTAAAGTAGTGAATTTTTCATCAACTATTTTTTTCAGTGTATGACGAATTTTTGTAACATCTAAAATAAATGTAAGTAGACCTTTTCTGTCTCTTTTTTAGTCACCTAAACCTCTAATTGCGATCTTCAGGCCGCACAACTATGGGAACCTAGTATATGAAATGGACAAATAAAAAATAAGACGATTTTTATCAGAATCAAAAATGAATGAAATCGGGACTTCTTTCTTATTTGGTAGTCACATAATCCTCCAATAGGCCGCACAACCTGGGCAATCTAATAAGTTACATTGACAAATTAAGGAAAACTTGAAAAATTTCGGTAACATTTTTTTAAATATTCTACTGTGAACGATTTTTATCAACATCAAATATTATAAATTGTTTGTTTGTTAGTTACGTAAACCTTTAATTGCGGTCTTCAGGCCGCGCAACTGTGGCAATCTAGTATCTACATAATTATATAAAATTGATAACTAAAACTTTTATTTTTAGTTTAATAAAAATTCGGTTTATGACGATTTTTACCAGCATCAAAAATGAATGTAATCGGGCCTTATTTCTGTTTGTTAGTTTCATAAACCTCTACTTGCGTAATATAGTAATATATCTGAGTAATATAGTTTGTTACGTTGACAGATTAAAAGAAATTTGTAATAAAATTTTTAAAAAAATTCTACTTTAGACGATTTTTATCAACATCACATTAATATGAATGTAAGCGAGCCTTCTTTCTCATTTGTTAGTTCCCTAATTTTTAATTGCGGTCTTCAGGCTGCTCGACTATGACAATCTAGTTCCTTATAAAACTTTTATTTTAAATTTAATAAAATTTGAATTTTTATCATTTTTTTTATCAACATTAAATCTGAATTTAAGCTAGCCTTCTTTCTCGATTGTTAGTCACCTAAACCTTTAATTGCGGTCTTCATGCCGCGCAACTGTGGCAGTCCAGTACCTATATAAAATGGATAAATTAAAAGTTTTATTTTAAATTTAATAAAAATTCGATTCATGACGATTTTTATCAGCATCAAAAATGAATGTAATATCGCCTTCTTTCTGGTTTGATAGTCGCATAAACCTCCAATTGCGGCCTTCAGGCCGCACAACCTGGACAATCTAGTATGTTACATAGAACAATTAAAGTAAATTTGTAATAATTTAAAATAATATTTTATCAGCATCAAATTTAATATGAATATAATCGGGTTTTCTTCCTCGTTTGGTAGTTACATAAACTTCTAAATTGCGGCCTTCAGGCCGCACAATCTGGGCAGTCTAGTATGCTACATTGACAAATTAATGTAAATTTTAGGGCGGCCACTTGTCATAAATTTTGAAAAATGTCATAAAATATAATTTTGAATTAAATCCCAACAAAACAGGTTAAATTGCAATATTATGGAAAAATATCAAGACTAAAACTATAATTAAAAAATCTTTAAAATTGATGCTTGTGATTTGCATTATGAATTTTGGCACAAATGGTGCAGAATTTATGACAGTGTCATAGTGACAAAAATAATTTTATGAGAAAATGTCAAATTTTAGATTAAGGACAGCATTTCACCGACAAAGGTAGATATACTATTTCAATGCAATAAAGAAAGATCGAAATATTGAATAAAATAAAGCTGATCTAACAATTTAATTTAAAAATTTTGTTTTTATAGTGTACAAAAGCCCAAGCTTAAAAAGAATTAATATATTAAATTTTTCCTATTTATATTAGTAGTTTATGTTGTAAAAATTAGTTTTATCGAAAGACTTATTGTTATATTTTATATTTCTACTTTAGTTATTCCTAAATAATATACAATATTTTTTGTTAGAATCAAAAAAATTGTAACATTTCGGTCTCTCTCTATTGCATTGAAATATTATATTTATCTTTGTCGGTGAGATCCCACCCTTAAATTGTTATAAATTTTAATGTTAACTGGTGGCCGCCCAGAAATTTGAAATATATATAAATTCCCAAATTGCGGCTTTCAGGCCGCACACCGTGGGCAATATAGTATGTTGCATTGATAAATTAAATAAATTTATAATAAAATTCTACTTTATGACGATTTTTTTAACATCGAACATTGAAGGAGTCGGATCTTCTCATCTCGTTTGTCAGTTGCTTAAACCAGTTATGGCGACCTTTAGGCCGCGCACAATCTGATAAATTAAATTGTTTTAATTTAATTTTTGATACAATTTAATCGCGCAGTTGGTAGAGATTAGACAGAAAAAATAAAGCACCATTCATTGCCCTAACACTTTTATAATCAGTGGCGGCCCCTAAGGAGAGGGAATAAGGTGTCACCCTTCAATATAGAACAAATTTGAAATTGATAATTATTATTATTGCCAAATAATGGCTATCTGGGCTTTGATTATGTTAAAATCGAGTTCTTCTTTTCAACAGACTCCCCGGTAACATCTAGTAATATGATGTAAAACCTACACCGAGTAATTGGGGGAAGGACAGGCAGCGGTAAACCACCCCCATTGGTTACATTCTCTAAGTAAGTCATCTTGGCTTCACCAACCATTCCTTCCACACTTTTGAAGCAAATGCAGTAATATAATTACGTTGTAGTGCGTATTCGGACCCTCTTTAAAAAAAAATCCACAGAGCAAAATATATAAACCCCGGGTTTGATTTATCATAAGAGAAACCATAAAGCACAGTTTACATTGTAATTCCACCTATTTTGAAAGTTTTTGGATTAACTTGATGATTCTAGAAACTAGCAAAACCTCAGTGCGTTTTTAGAAAAACGCAGAAGTAAGAGGCGTAATCGCAAAGTGCACATCCCAAAATCTAGTTTTTTTACAGTAATATTTATATTTGCAAAAAAAACCATTAAAACTGGCTTGGAGAGAAGTGGTTCATGCGAGTCCGCTCTTTTATAGAAATAACATAATGTATTATCCCGGTAAATATTTATTTGGTAGGTAATCACCTTTATCCGTTGCAGATTTTTCCCGATTATTGTTATTTTTCAATTTATTCGCTTCCCTTTTGTTTATCGAGCGTTTTGTCAGCATTTTGTTGTCGATTTTGCAAAAGCGCTAATTAGCGAATAAGCTCATAATTCACTTGAGGGGCGATACACTTTTTGCAATTAAAGCTGTTCCATCTGCTTTAAAGTCGAGTTTTGCGTTTCCGAGATGTTAGGAATTTGCAAAATACAACTATGAATATTATTTTAGGGTTTTATATCTTATCTTTTGTAAGGTTCATTGCATAAACGGCTTCCTCATGAATATGCGTATAATTTAGACTTAACTGAAAATATATTGTATGTGCAAGTGTAGTAGCAAATGCAGCCAACTGCTTTTGGATTATTTATTGGAAATGTCTGTCGTAAGGATAAAGCTACTTTATGGTTTTATTACCGAGCTCGCTTTGTTTTTTTGCAAAATAAGTTCTCCATCTTTTGGTTTCGAATTTTAATCGCATTCCATTACATACTTCCGCATCAAATTTGATTACTGCTAAAAGATTGTGTAAATGCAAATTCGATGCATGTGTTGCATTTTCTCTACCCAATTTGCATTTTATAGCGCACCGGAATAAAGTGTCTTCCTTTGAAATTTTCAGTTTCCCCACAGCACCGGTGTACATTTGCCAGGTGTTATTTTTCTTGCAAGCCACCCAGGGGTGGTAATATTCGCAAGTAAAGTTTCGTGGGGTGTGGAATTAAAGTATAATCGAACACGCAATAAAGTCTTGTTAAGCCTTGACATGTGAAATTGACTTTCCTCTAATAGGCCACGATACACCGCCACCTCCGTAACCACCTGGATCTTCATAATTCGTATTTATTTGGATGTTTCCAATTATGAGAGCATTTTTAAATTTGATATTCCTTTCAAGTTTTGCATCCGAAATGGAAATGTATTTTAATATAAAATAAAATTTAATTTTAAAAATATCCAAGAGTTGTATTTCAACACCCTTATATATATGGGGGAAGGTAAATAATAGAAATATTTAGATAGCTTTATATTTGCGACTTGCTTAGGGAATTTGACGTGCACATTTACAAAATATTGTGTTCATAAAATATAAATTTAGCAACACGTCTTCTACTTGATGGGGTCAAAATAAATTTTTATTTACATCGCCGGGACTTTTAAATTGAGGTGGATTCCGTTGATAAATTTACCCTCATTAAATTATCATAACTTATCCAACTTTGTTAGTTTTTTTCGCAGATATTCGATCAAATTTGGAATCGACTGTACGCACTCGATTATTCTGCTCTAACGGTCCAACGTCACGAAGATGGGGATGAAAATTGCATCCACAATAATTAAGACAGAAATGGAATCCATATTTTCACGATTTATTACGTACGGGTTTTTGATCCTTCGCTGTTCGGTTATCTCGTGTTTGTTCAAAATTTCCCAACTACTCATTGGAAACCCTCACAACCTCATTATTTCTTGACGCAATTCAAGGAACGGCATTTGTGTACTTGGATCCCAAATGAGCAAACCGAAATATTGAATGTTCACAGAGAATTTCTGAACAAGTAATTTTGAATTACTTTCAATTCTCATATTCATGGAATTAATTACGGCATAATACTCCCTAGGGAATTAAAAATTCTGCAATGTTAGTGCAGTTTATTAAGACAAATGAATATTTTATTAATTTTATTTCCAGCAGCTGCATTTACTTTTCGGATGCAGGGGGTGGGTTCAACTCCAATAAATCATTTAATTAATCAAAATCAATTTCATTTTGATAACTTTTATGTAGATACCTACTATAACCTGATCAAAATTGATTTAATTTTCAAAATCGTCTATTTTGAAATTTCCGCGACTTGCCGCCAACTAACGCGGGAAACAAGGAT
This sequence comes from Cantharis lateralis, assembly GCA_963170105.1. Lineage (NCBI taxonomy): Eukaryota > Metazoa > Arthropoda > Insecta > Coleoptera > Cantharidae > Cantharis > Cantharis lateralis. The sequence continues at coordinate 5,128,723 of OY720627.1, forward strand.
GTTTACCATGTGGTTTTAATTTTAATAAGTTTAAATTATTTACCGTTAGCAGCTTTCGCCATTTATAATAAGATTAATAATAATTTCTATATTTCAAACGTCAGTGAATTTGTCAGTATTATCTCTTTACAACTGACGCGCATGAATGGATTAACGAGAATCCCAAAATATGGGCAAAATCTGGTTTGCCCCCCGCTTAGGAATTTTTTTTATTAGAAATTGTTATTTTTCTGAAAAATCCATTAGAAAATCGAAAGATACGGTTTAATATGTAACAGTTTCTGGTTTAACAGGTTATGAGCCCAAGTCGGGCATACGTTAAAGGTTGAAAATTATAGTTGGTTTACTTTTCAATGTGCTAATGCTAAAGTATCTCCGTGAAAATTTGGTTACTCGAATCAAAGGTGCTTTACCGAAGGATCGATTGACAGAGAGACATAGTTCTTTTCTTATTTTCTACTAGATTGCCAAGGTTTCTTTAAGTTGGGAAACAGACCAATCAGAGGCGCGTTAATGATGGATAGATAGAAATGGGCTGTTATAACAGAGATATTAGGTACTAGATTGTCCTGGTTGTGCGGCCCGAAGGCCGCACTGACCCATGGCTCGTTTATAACCTCGCAATTGGTTATTTGTGAATCAACAGTGTTAGCGAAATGTCTAGAGGAACAAATTAGTAAAAAAAACAAATAAAATCATAATTCAAAATTTGGTCACCTCAGGCAAGGGTGAAACTAACATTTTGTTAATGAAATTGTGGTGGTTTACGACGTAAATTACAAAAATTCGCTCAAAAAAGATTCAAAATAATTGTAGAAATTTGTTGAGTTTGACTCCGCCCGCTGTAATTCGTGAACTATTTATCTGATTAAAAAATATTTCCTATAAAAATTGCAGGAAATTTCATGCTCTATAATTTTTGTAATAGATATTTTTGACGTAGGTGGCGCTGGAGAGAAGATATTCTCAAAAAACTTGTTTTCTCCGCCATTTTTCCAATATGGCTGCGCGAGCGGCAGTCGTTTAAGGTCGCAAACTCGGAATATTGATTAGAACACCAAACTGTACAAATCTACCAAATTAGAACTTGACCCGTAGTACCCATAGGGACAGTTTTTATTAATAGATTAACAGATTGTCTTAAGGGCAACCTTTAGAATAAACATCTCGTTGGTATCCAAGGAACACTTAGTTCGGCCGTTTCCGATGCTCAGAGAGACTGTCCCAGTAGGGACATGGAAAAAAATTTACGAATGTAAATCTTAAAAAAATTCACAAGTTAAGAACTTCGACAATTTCATTTCACATAAATTAAAATACAAAATGAAAAATACCAGTTGAAGACGCGAGCTCCAACATCAAACTAAATCTCGTTATTATGTTGTAAGGGACTATTTAACGCTGTACGAAACTGTCGAGAAATCGATTTGATTTCGATGTCCACGCAGAATACCAACTCTTATTTCAAACCCAGAATCTTCCATCCGGTTGTCAATTTTGATTGATTGAAAAATCAATCTTGATTGCCACTTTCGATATCTCATCAGATGGTTTACAAATTCAACATCTGAAGATTGATAGCATTCACAGTTGACATTGCCGCAAACCTTTCGATTCAAATTATGTAAATATCTTTTGCTGGGTGCTTGAACCGTAGCTGTCATTCAGACCGCTACACGAAGAGTATAAGTTTCCTAGATTATTTTTTTACATTTTTTATTTGAGATTTTTCTAAAAAGACACAAATAAAATGGTAGATATAAATTTTATGACGCCCTAAAATTTAACGGCTTTTTATTTGCGCGGTATCAATAGTTGGTTAATGAATACGTGGAGCAAAAAACTATCATTCAATGGCACATAAAATTAACAACCCAAGTGTAAAAATTCTATACATTGCATTGTTTCGAATGTTCGATTGCAATCAATAACGGAACTATCAAATAGAACCCAGTAGACTGCGTTGTAAAATACCTCAATGTCGATCAGGATAAATGGTTATCATGGGAATATCATAAAACGCAAAATTTATCGAATGCTGCCGTTTTCAACTCGTCTGTCTACTATATTATTTTCTGTTTCTGTAGTGCTAAATAATTCGGTTTCGTGTTCGAATTTAAGCTCCTCTTTTTAAAACCGTAATTGGCGCAGTCGGATGGGTCGGATCAAAAACTTGGCGAACGAATTAATTTAATTAATTAAAAAAAATATTTGGATAGATTTTCAATTTCCAATTTATTCCGATCCAAGCGGGGTTCCTAATCATGGCAACGACTTAAAGAAGACCTTCCGAAACTCATCACTTATCCAATTATTAAATATTCAAGTCGACTTGTTAACAATTCACCCAACGTAACCTACGGGGCAATAGATAAAAAGTATCCAGGGATTTGTAATGATGATAAATGGATGTTTCGATATTCTCGACAAACATCATAATTTCCTAACCCACACACCTGAACTCTTCCGCTAAGCTGAGTTAGAAAATTGGAAGCGATGCGGCCGTAAGGATTGATTTGATCGAGTTAAGTTTAAATTTTGTATCGAAGCTATTTTCCTTATTTTCTGAGTAAATATAGGCACTTGATATCCACACCGTCACGACTCATTTTGACGTCGCAAACTAATAAAGAGCGACGCTTTCGTGACAAGTGATGGTAATAACCAACGACGTACCCTTAAAAGCTGCTATTGCGTAGCGTATTATTAAGGGTTATATTGTATAGCCGTTGTTTTTGTATGTTTTTCACGAGACTTATTTAGGTTCGTCTTGATTTATAGTAAAATAAATGTTACTGCACCGAAACACATCATCAATATTCATTTGTTTTGCAGTCCACAGCTCGAGAAATTTCCCGGACGCTTTTTTCCAACTGCTAGGATTGATGAAATTGAAAACAAAACTATTCGACTTAGGAATCCATTTCGTTCAGCTCTTCGCACTACACTTAGGCACGAAAAACCTAATAAACCCACCCTTATTTTTCCTAAACCGTCGCAAAATAAGACCCTTGTGTATTTAGCAAACATTTACACAATTTTTCTGAGATACTTTTTGTTCGCGATAGTTGTTCTCGGTTTTCTCTTTATTTTATTTAGTTTGTCTCGAAAAGCGTCCTCGACGCATTCTAAACATAAAACTATGATTATTCTCCTCGTATGTCCGTGCGCTTACATTCTAAAAATAAAATAGAGATAAATTTGTTGGAAATTCTGTAGGTTATTGTTTCACGATATTGTTATTGTCCAGGCAATCGATCTGTTCAAATAACTGTAAAAATTGATGACCGTTTCAAATTTTAAAAGGATATTTATTTTTCGAATCGCTTTGGGATTTAAGTTCTGTTGTAAAATTTTGAAAATTTTTCGGACGGAAATTACAATTTCATTTCTTATTGCCCACTGAAACGGTTCAAGCCTTTACTTATGAGCATTCTTTATTATGATTTTATAATTTGATTGGATCTCCAGCAATTAAGGGTCGCTGCTCGCTACAAAGTAACCCTCTCCAGTTTCTTGTTTCGATTTCGGTTTTAATTGATGTTTTGTTTCAGGTAATTGTCTTCCACCTTCGTACTTTAAGGATCAGGAGTATTATTTGTGAGTATAATTTAGCTGCACGCATATTAATGTAGGTAGGTGTATATATTTCACAGACCTACAAACAGCACAATACTAAAATTTTATTTTGATTACATAATCTAATTTTAACCAGGCACTGAAATTTATAATTACTAAATTTGTTTATTAATATGTTATTAAGACGAAACGCAGCGTAGTCGCATATAAATATCAGAATGTAGATCTACCAGTTGAAAACAATGAATTCCACCGTATAGTTTTTGAGTAATTCTATTTTTTTTGGTAAAAAAATAAATTCGTAGGATTAATATTTTTATTTTTACGAATCCTTGCAGTGGGGGGGGGGTTTCATTTTTTTTCAATTTGGGTTATTGAAATTACTTTGTAGCATACTAATTCATTAAACCAAAAAAACGAACCGTAAACACAAAAATTCAAAATATAACTGATCATATTAAATACTGGGGTGCGGGCGGAAGAGGGGGGTTACAAATTCCTATCGTTACGTAAAGGAATCGATCAAAATCCTACGAAAATTTGAAAATTTCAAAAATCTTTTTTTACTTCAGAGATCTTTCATTTTTGTAATTATTTGAGTTTTCGATTAGCTTTTGCAGGTATTCGAGGGCGGTTATAAGCCAATTCTATTAGGTTTGCAACTCCGAGATCCCAAAATCCTGGCGATTTAACACAATTTTGCGAACTAAAAATTTCGCGAATAAAGAAAAATATCTCGGGATTATAGAAAATATATTGAAATGCTCGGGGTGGTTTTTTTATATATCTAATTGTAAAAATGGATTAGACCGTTTGACCGATTTCAATCAAATTTGGCACACTTACTCAGTAGGACTTGGGAAAGGTTTTTGTGCAAGAAAATGTTAAAAAAGTTGAGAGGAGAGCAAGATCTCACGAAATTTGGCGACGCGCATGAGTGGATTAACGAGATTCGTACAAACATGATAAGCCAAGCTGATTAACAATAATTAACGATGAATTCAAAAACAATAATAATCATGAATTTGTGAATAATCATGAATAGCTTAATTTGACATTACCAACATAAAAAAAATTTTAAATTATGGGAAATGATCAGTTAATGCGGCCTTCAGGCCGCACAACCAAGGCAGTCTAGTTTTATAATATTAGCAATCCGTCACTTGAAAATTGTTTCTTAAATAGCTGCATTATTATAACTGTCGGAAAGATATTGTTTAACCCTTTCGGTCACGACTTTTTGTTTTTTAAGAAAAAAAGTTCAAAATGATAATTCGTAATATATAATTTTTTTAAAGGTTTTTAGAATAATCTCATTTTTTAAAATCGCATACATTTCGTGTTTGTTTAAACGAACGCCGTGACCGAAAGGGTTAAGGTAATTAATTGATTGGACGGTTATTATTTAAATTATGACCGTTTCTGTGCTTCGTGGTATACGAAAATTATAATTAAATATTGGCTAGTTTATTATTTCTATTTTTCAATGTAGTAAATATAGAGAATGAATGGATTTGCGAGATTCGCCTATGTCTCACAAATATCTTTACGATAAACAAATCACTATAGGCACGAGCCAAGCACCTCGTTAATCCATTCAATAGGCTGGTTTAGGCTGTATATTTATTAATTGACTGAAATGATGATAGAACAAGCATAAAACCAAAGGTGATGTAATGGGGTAACCCCCCCTCTATGACCAAAAAAAAAAATCCACAAAATTTTAAAAGATATCTTAATATCTATTAGAATATAATTACTTATGTTCCCCTTGCGAAATTAATTAATCCATGAACTTTTCCTAGATTCGCCCTTGTTTAAAGCAAACTCTGTCATAAACATACTGACGTCATAGACGCCGATGCTAGAAGGGTTCAAATAATTGCACAATATCAGAGTTTAATGCAATCCTATATAATGCACCTCCGATTGATAAATTTAATTTTGAATGTCAGTCTAAGAAAAATTGAGAGATCGTGGTCGATCAGTGCGGCCTTCAGGCCGCACAGCCTAGGCAATCCAATAGCACACCAATCAAGTAACACCTTAAATAGCTTGTTCTAACTTGCCGAATATGTTGAATTGTTATTTATTTCATAATTTTGATTTTTTTCTTTTATTAATAATATCCGAATTGATGAATGGCTAAACATATTTTTTCGATGGAATTTTGTTTGAGCGGACCGAACGTATGAATTTCATATTAAGGTTTACATTATAAAGTGAAATTTGAAAATTGTTAATTGCAAAATAATCCAATAACTTAGTTCAGATAAAATAGATTGCCAGATTGTGCGGCCGCACTGTCTAATTGTTCTCCCGTAATCGCTTATTTTTTTGAGGTTGATAACGTAAAATGAACCAATCGGAGGTGCGTTACGGGATAGATAGACAGAAATGGGCTATTATATTATAGTATAAATTAAAAAATCAGAAGAGCTAACGGACCCGGTCAACTCGGCGACCGGTTAACTTGGCGACAATTGTAAAACCAGTAAACGCCGGTATAACGTTATACCACAGTTAAATCATGATTCTCTGACGATTGTAAACGCGAGCTTTAATCGATACGATTACTTCTAAATATTACATTTATATTTTTTTTGGATCACCCTGTTTGAAGTGCTTCCGAAAATAAACAATTGTTTATTACTATTAATATTTATAACAAATATAACTAAATATTTTAATTTCAGGATTGTATTAACAATATTTTTTTGAAATTAAGAGCATAAAGTTTTTCAAAATAATTGAAAAATGATTTCAAACCTCTTAAACCTAACTTATTTCTCCTGTCGTTGGGCAACCCAATCTCGGAATTGATCGGTCGCCGAATTGACAGTCGCCATCATGACCGGTTGCCGAGTTGACCGGTCGCCGAATTGTCGCGTACCGGGATTTAATTGGTAAAATTAAACCAATGAAACTTAAGATACATCGAGGGTGGAAACGCAGCACAAATTTTAGTACTACAGATTTCCTTCTGGATTATCTTAAGCTTTCCCTTCGAAGCAGTAGGGAGAGTAAAAATAAAATGCTCATAGAAACATAAGATTTTCTAATTTCCCAAGATTCTCTCCTCCACGGAACAGAGGCGGAACAGCCACTGAAATAAATCGAATTATTTCTTAGGAGCATATGACTCATCCTTAGGCATCAGGAGAAATCTTAATCGAGCTTACATTGTGCTGAATTGAAATCCCGAAGGAGTGATATTTCATATCTTCAGCATCACTTATCCAAATTTTTTCTATAGGATGAATTTGAAAATTCAATACGCGACGGCCACTTGAGGAAAAGTTGCATGATATATGAGACATCTACGAACTTACTTAAATATTTCATAACGGTACGCGATGGGCAAATATCTAAAACACACTAAACGTCTCTAGATCCTTTTTTATACAAAATTTTGCATATAATAGGAAATAATTTATGATATCGGGATAAGAACGGTTTACAATGCTTTGACGGAGTCCAATATACCTTAACAATATCAAATAATGGTTAAAGGCGATTTTATAAGAGAATGTAAAGCTTACCCAAGCTAAAACTTTAATAATCCATTCAAATATGAATTCGCAGAACGAAATTTGTATATTTTATTCTAAAATTATATCGTCGCTTGACTTGGCTTCGCGTAGCATATAATCGAACGATGCGATGTAACGGGTGCGGCATAAACTCTCCAGTGTTGACTCCGTCGACTTAATTCCTTCTAAGGTGAAACTTCGGTAATCCCCCGTAAGATAAAGAAGTCTGCACTCAATCGATAAGAACTCGCCCGAAGGAAAAATAAATCGGTAAACACATTTCACGTGGTTTTTATGATAGTTTGATTATAATTGGTTCGAAAAGTTTACGTAACTAATAGGTAAATATCGACTCGGTTTACCCAATTATCTTTTCGGGATGAGGGAAGAATTTTAACAAGCTAGCAGGTAAAACATCCTACCCAGTACATTTTCAATATTTGTTTTATGTTTTTTGTTTGCATATAACGCAATGCTTTATTCGTATTTATTGTTTCGAATTCGCATTTTGTATATTTCAACATTTTCAATTTTAATTTCCTCGATAGTAATAATCCTGGAGGTCGTCGATTGAACTAGCCCGGTCGAGGAGACGCACTTCTCAATTTCTCAACGACAAGTTTATTATACGGTTATACCAGCCTTGCTCAAATACCAATCATTCTTGAATTTTCTTCCTTATCTTAACCGTCTACACTTCTGCTCCTGATGTTGTCAGTTATAACAAACTAAAGAGGGTTGGTAATTTGAAACTTGAATTAAATTCGGAGCGAGTTTAATTAACTTTGTATGCGAGTTATTTTGAAACAAAAATACGCACATTATTGCATTTTATTAACTCAATACGAAAAGAAATAATATTTCCTTTCGTCCTCTCGATTTTTGGCATCCATTCGGTCGAAGTTCGTTTGATGCACTCACTACATTGCCTTGTAACTAGACATAAGGGTGTTGTTATGTTTACACCCCAACACATTTTTGCTGCCCAAATGGCCTTTAGCTTCTCACTATACGACTCTAAGTTATCTCAAGTTGTGTTTATATTCATCACGAAAAGTAATAACAACCAAGTGACTGGTAAATATACAATTACAAGCCTTATCAACAGTTATGAGAAAATAAACGCTAGATTTTTACAAAATTACATTAAAAACTTTGGATCCGGCCCTGCTTGATTAGCATATCGAAATTGTTATTTTTACTGGATTAAAATTACAATGCAACGATACGACTTCCAGACTATTGATTTTCTTGAATGATGACCAATATCCTCTTCGTTTCAGAATTAAGTCCTGCCAGATCCAATTATCCGTAATTTTAGTTTTCGCTATTTTTCTGACTCCTGGTTTTGCTAAGAAACTAACTTATCTGACAGAGCTTTGAGGATTGCCTTTTGATGTTTCTTGGTAAAGGGTTTTCATGTTGAAATAAGCGGTTTAGTGTTTTCCGAATTTGAGCCTTTATTTTCAAACGCCCGGTACTATCGTGAAAAGATAATTATTTAATAAAAGGTACTGCAGGCGGTTTTTGGAAAAATGTTGAACGTCAAACGCAGAATTATTAATTTTTGAATGCCTTTAACGATAATATAATACCGTTAAATTCAAAATGAGAAATTGATTTTTTTAAAATCTTAAATTAAAAGCATTTAACCTAACCTAACCTAATCTAACGGAACCTAACCTGTTTCTTTTATCTGTTATTTTAATTCAATATTTCAAGTTTTTATTATTTTTAAATACAAATTTTGATTTTTACAAAACTCAATGGTGACAGAGGTAACTGCTACTGGAGTCGTTTCTCCACTGGATCATGAACTCGGTGGAGACGTCGATTGCGCTAATTTAGCCCGACTAAATTTGGCCATCATCGCAACTGAAGAGTTCTGTATGTACAGCTCCATCAATTTTCTTGGCAAGACTGTTTGGTTTTCATTTCTCTCTTGAGGTTCTGAGGATTTTTCCTGAAGAAACTGGCAACATCAGCCCCAAGGTCGTGACTTGTGAAAGAAATTGAAGGAGAAGCAGAAGAAGAAAAAACTGCGGACACCCCTCAATCTTTCGGAGACTCTTCCGGAGTGGGAGCATTTGTTTTGATTAGTAACACGGGGGGGGGGGGGGCTGTTTGATTATTAATGTGGTAACTTTCTACCCATTAGCGTAGTTTTTCTTCCATTTTAGTAATTTTTTTTTATATTATCCTGTTATTAGTTACACTTTTCCGACTTGTATTAGCTCCCCTAATAATGAAAACACCGCAAATGTAATCAGTTATTAGCTTAATTGGAAGTGTAAAACCTACCTCGCGATAGCGGAAATATTCATGTGTTAAATTATGCATTGTAGATGTGTTATCATCTAATTACAATATGTTTTCAATTTGACAACTAACATTTACGAAGTTAATTATAGTGTTTAGCTCCATTCCTATTGAGACTTAGAAATGACGATACAATCTATACCAGATGAGGGTTGCGTTATCACTTGAAACTATTAATTATGCAGTGCGTTGTGATTAAATCAAATTAACCTGAACCTGCAATAAACGTCGTTTGATCTCCCCAAAACACACAAGTTTAAGCCTTTCCGTCTACGAGATATACACATAGTTTTCTTCGGCGGATGAAGTTAATTTATGCAAGTCTCCCCAATAGATCACTTTTGGCTTTCACGTATTTCACAATTATATATCTACATGTATTTTTCATTTTTCATTCATTCCATTATTTTCCAAGTCCATTTTCACCCCTGCCAATTTATTTTCCTTCTGCTCGTACATCACCATAGAAATCCTGACCGAAAAAATGAAATAACGCAATTATCTATTGCCATTCCTGGCCGGAACATTTAACGATTTTTCTTAAAAACAATTACATTTCCGGGTTCCTCTCGTATTTTTCGTTGTCAAAAATTTTCGATGCAAATCGAACTTTCCTGTAGTCTGCACGCCCAATTTAACATTTGAAATTTGTTTGTGTTTTGGTAAGTCAATTTAATGAAAATAATATATCCACGTTATTGCAAACGAAGCCGGACATGAGTTGATGATTATGGGGGAAGTTGCGGTTGAAATTCGCTCTATGTAGGGAATAGGGGACACGCATCCAGGTCCCAAAGAAGGAAGGGATGTCACCTTCGTTTGGCTTCGATTGTTCCCAACCGGCAGCATTGAAATTGGATTTTAAACAGACCATGGCAACCACACACTGCTTTGGAACCGCAAATTCTGATAATTTTGCCTTAAACAACGAGAAGTGTATGTACCACCTTATTGTTTGGTTTAATCTCATCAGACCTTGTTTCCTATGTTGATTTGCGTTTGTTTCATCTAAATCTTTCTGCTTTGAATAGAGGTAATTGCGAAAAATGCTGTCGGTTTTGGGGTGGCCAGACAAAAATGTAATTAAGCAAATCGTAAGTTCTTGTATATGGCAGATTAATTAGACAATTTCATATTTCGATTTACACGTCGAAAAGTTAATTCTCTTCCGATTGAATTGTTCCTTCTTTTCATTATGACGCAACTTTTCAAGTTTGTTGGTTTTCAAGACACTTTTTTAATGGAAAAATTACTTAATTTGATTTCTTGATGCGTATGAGGAGATAAACGCCGGAATATTGATTAAGTGTCGTCGACTCATGATGAATTGATGAATAAATAAATATTTAATTTTAATTTCTTCCGACTATTTTCAGCACTTGGCAAATTGCCTCTGCAATTATTTCGTAATATTCCCTCTTACGTGACAGCTTTTCGGCAATTGCAGGCGTTTCATTCCACCGTTGCATGTTTTGGGTATTGCACTTCTTCCATTCCATTTATTCAGGAAGGCACTAAAAATCCGATTCTGAAATATTTAAATCATTTATATCAATAAAGTGTTTGTGACGTTTCGAAATACAAACAATAATAATATAAGAAACCTGATGCTGCCGAGACTCTCCGAGCTCATTTTTCTTTGTTTAATTATAAAAATTATTCTTTGGAGAATAGCATCTTACGAACGTTTTAATAAAGAACGAAGAAATTGCTACTGGCCTTGATTGAGCTCATTAAAGTAATCTGGCTACACCCTTTTCTTAAATGGAATGGCATTTTCTAGAAATCTTGTCCGTCAGGCAGTTTTTAAACTTACAAATAATTAAAACCTGCATGCTGCAGCTAAATGATTCTGACCTTCTGATGCGGAAATTCCAATATGTTTAACGGCGCCTCAGGCGATTTCTACGAAATTTCAGCTAAAAGCAAGTTTTGTGTTAATCAGACATTAAATTTTGATAACTCCAGACACAAAGTTAACTTGAAACTTATCAATAAAACTTAGAAATAAGTCGGGTGCTTCAGACAGCAGAGGTTAATGTAGGTCTAACAATTAAACTTTCGGGGGCTGATAAATTGATTTTAATTTTTGTAGATGTAAATGAACCCTCCTCCTGTAAAGCACCGAACACTTCTTGAAACTAAAATGTGTTAGAATTACGAACTGCCAATGGAAATTTCGCATATGTGCACTTTCAAATCAAATAGTATCCTTAAATTGCTTTTGTGACGTGGAAACACGTCAACTCCATAACAAGCAATTTTCAATAGTTCAAATGTGACAAAAACATTTTGTGCATCTATAGTGCAACTAACTCGTAATTTGCTCTTCCATTTAATAAATGCAGTTCAGTGATCTGCTTACGAAACTAAATTAATTTAAGTTTACAACTTGGTGTGTATCCAAAAGCACAGCTCAAGGTGCGCAATTGCGAGGCCTCATAGGCGAATCGGTAAAATAAATCATAAATCAGAGTTCAAATTTATTTATTTTTATTTAAAACTTCAGTATAAGATAGTTAACTCAAAACAAAATCCATTCATGCGCGTCACTGTAACCATGAACACCAGACTTAATTTTAAAAGTTTACAAAAAAACTGCAAGAAACAATTTTTTTTCTGCGTGCTTTCAGGAAAATCAACAAATAAAAAATAATAAAATTTTGACTGTTTAATTTTAAGAGTTTTAGGACTGGGCAATGGCGGAACAGTCACCCCCAATAACTTTATTATTATTATACATATTATTTCCAGTATGTACATACATTGTGTCTGTATTTTTCGATCTTAATTTTATAATTTCAAGATAAATTTTTAATTTTTTCAGAATAATTTAATCTAAATTAAATCAGCTACTGTTTTTGTTAATAATTTAAATTTTCCATTTTCAAACTTTTCTTCCTCAGTTTCTATTTATCAGAATTATACTATCTGAATTTTAATGAATTTTATTCTTTTAAATTTACCAAATAAAACTTAAATTATCAACGCAGAATAGATGTCCCCCAACCAGCTTGTTGGGGGGGGGGGGGGGGGGGCAAAAAATTCTCAAAACAAAATAATGTACACAACTTTTTTTTAATAATCATCAATTTATTCAAAAATAACAAATACTCGACTTTGCCTTGCTCGAGCGATCCAGGAGCAACCAAGGCAAATCTCGGATCTGGGCGCTCTAAAATCCACCATTTTTGAGTAATTCGAAAAAACTTGACATTTGTTAAGTAAAACTTACAGCCTCCTCCTCCAACCTGTCGTGTGTAGCCAATCACTTGATGACAATGTTAATTGAATTCAAAGAAAATATGTATAATGTAGCCTATTTACGACCACTTTTTCAAAAAAAATTGTCGAAATCTGAGACCGTAGATTGCTACTGGCCCCTAGATTTAATAATAATTAAAAAATTTATGGTGAGTAAATAAATGATTGGAAAACTTTATATTAGTATATTTCCGAAGTTTTATAAAGTGTTTTTTATAAAAAGGGCGGGGGGGCTCGAGTCCTCCCTAGCTCCTACCTGGGCTCGCCACTGCCCCCAACCCCATGCTAAATTCAAAAATATATAATTTCAAAATTCCTGAAATTATTACTTTTACAGTGAGGGAGGCAAAGAAGTTAGTCCCCGAAATCAAAATTACGCTCCCAAAAATCAAAATTTGCCCCCTAAACTTAGTTGACTAATTTAAATCAAAAAGGAAAAATTAATGAAATCATTTTGTGCCTGCGGCGCTTCTTTCCTGGCTTCTTTATCTCAATTTAGTGCATTTATCAATTATTTTTAGTTTTGAAGGGTCGGGGGGGGGGGTCAATTTTCCGCATCACCCTCTCCTCTTTTGTATTCAATTTTAGGTTAGGTTAGAATGCATCAAATAACACCAAGCAATTCCAAAAAATTCCTAAATTCTACTAAAATTTTCCAAATCCTACACCTACCAATTGCAGATACACTGCTATGATCTAAGGTCCAATATCAATCTGCGAGGAAAATATGGGAAAAACAACCCCATTAATTATATTTCCTGATCAGTCATCTTGGCTTTGGGCAACATGATTAATGTAATGACTCTGTCCAGAATTCAAATTTTAACAAAATTACCCCCCCCCCCAGGTTCAGATCTTTGCTTTGTATGTGTGTGATTGGTTTTTTAAATGGAAACTTTGCACTTTTACAGACAAATATATCCATCATCTGTCTGTCCATAGCTACCTGGTACTTTGAACTGCAGGATATTCGATACCTTAGGTTCAGATGGGATGCTACAACCTGGCATTGAAGGTGATGGTTTCTTCCATTCACAAACTATTTTTTTAAATTTAAAACTTGCATTTTTAATTACGGGGGGGGGGGGTTATTCCATAACCCCTGGTTCGTACTGCCGCTATTGTGAATGTATTTTGTTTTAAAATAGGAGAAGTTCTTATTTTATAAAATCTATAGCAGAATATGAACACAAAACATTCGTCTCTGCGACCGGGGGGTCTGGGGGGTATGGAATACCCTCCAGTACAACAGAGTAATTGCGTTCAAAAATATATTGGGGTCAGCATTCAGCGTCAGTTTAAACCCGAGAATAATGAGCCAAGTTCAATTTTCTTCAGTTCCCATAATTATTATTCAATGATAAATTTGATCCCTTTCGTCCAGTCGTCTCGTCAGGAGTAATCCACTTTATTTCCTTTGTGATGGATCTTGAACAAATCTGCCAGCCTCTTTAAAGTTCAAAAGCCATAAGACGCTAATTTAATTGATTTTATCTCGCGTACGATAAATCAAACGAAAAATGAAAATTGTAATTATACGAGGGCAAACAAAGGAAAGGGCTGCATGATTTACAGCTAAAATGGGGTGAAAAATGTGACAAATTTAGATTTTTCGCCAAACAAGAAAGTTTGGTGTGTCGAAAGTCGGGCATAATAATGTATTCAGAGCCTTACAGGTAGCGACCGATTCTCCGCGTTCGTTTTGTATTATTTTTGAAGTGTAAAATGGAAATCTGTCCGAAATGATCCACGTCTTCACTTTAATTATTTTCGGCTCGTTTCACAATTTATTTGCATCTATATTTTCAAATTTATAGCTCGGTGATTCCCCCAAGCATAAATAATAAATTATGTAAAAATTATACAAATTTCGCGATAGTTGCAAAATTAACAAATGTTTGAATTGCAGTTGCCAATTAAAAATGACCATTCTCTGATTGGATAAATTGAAAATGATCGTGGAATCAATTAATTATTAGTTTCGTAATGAACGGTTGGTTTGGTATTTGCTAAGTAATTACTGCAAAATTTCAGACTGTTGGCTTAATATATGTATTTTCTATTGAAGTTGAATACCACAAAGGAAGAGGAGTAAACTAATGGCGCCAAAGCGTCGCGACTGCCTAAGAAAATTCAATGATACCGAGATTCTAAGTGGAAAATCCATTTCCATTTAGATGTTTTTCAGTTTGTGGAAGTATTCGTCAAACTAATGTATTTCTTTAGTTGAAAAAATAAAATTATTCTCAAGGAGAGGCTGGAAGACCAAAGGAAACTCTGGTTTGGGGATTTTCGCTTGGATACTTTGACCGCGGTAATAAAGATAAAATTTTATTTTGAGTTTTGATGATGATCCCTTTGTTTTGAATACTGCCAACGATTAAGTAAGTTGAAGATAACCAAATTAGTAAATGCTTACCCGGGGCTAGCATAGCTTGTAACGATGCACTTAACAATGGGGTGCATTTAAATGTCTTTCATTTATTGCCGCGTTAGAAAACAGCATTCAGTCTTTTGCGCCCTTAACGTTTGTTCACCCTCTACTCTCGAGTAAACGTCATTTCCTCTTAATAAAATATTCACATCTCGGCCGTTATACATTTAACACCTCTTCGGCGTTTAAGTTATTAACATATTTGAGCACAAAATAGCTTTAATGCAAAAATAATTCGGATAAAACTTATTCACTTTTAATTAACCAATATTAAGTGCTTCGCGAAATTTGCATAAGACGAATTTGCATAGCTTCTACTTAATCTTCAGATAAACATCGTCCGACTGGTTAATATTCCTTGTAGGAAAGCTTCGAGAAGTTTTTCTCGATCGGATTATAAATTACAACAAATTAGTAGTTGTTACCCCAAACAATTATTTAAATTTTTGCGCTTTCCCGAGTTGACGATTTTTAAACATTTTGAAAGTTATACGGGATTATTTCGAGCCCTGCAACACAGGTTTCATTATAAAATTTTGATAAAAAGCATTATTAAAATGGAACTTTGAATTAAACATTCCAACCGGAAGGAAATATTTTATAACGTACTTTTCAACTGAAAAGCCGTATTTTTTTATAAATATAAAATAATAAAGCAAATTTTATTCTTATTCGAGCAATAAAAGGTGAACTTCGTATTATGACTTCTCCATTTTAAATCCGTATTGTGCAAATATTTCAATCTCCTTTATATTCAATAGTTTGGCAAAAAGTAGTTTCAATATTTGGGGTAGAAATTTTTTTTATTGGGCACATGTCGTGGAACGTAACAGTTTACTTTGATTACGTTTTCGTCGTATGTGTTCTCAGGAAAAACAATTTTAGCATTTTAAATTTCCGTTTTAGTATTTATTGAAAATAACGATTTCGACTACCATTAAATTTCTAAATCTTCCTAGGTGTACATATAAATATAACCAGCAAGCGAGAGGAATTTAGAGCGAAATTGAAATTCTATTACACATGTAAAATGTTGTTCTTACACAAATAAGAAAAATATCGGTAAACTTTTTAGTTTGCATTTTCCTTCGCAGTATTTACCTTGGACTGATTCTGGAGTTTCCGTGTTTTCGCGAAAGTTTTCAAAAAGAAAAGTGAATCGATAAATAGAAGTTTACCTTACTGACAGACGACAACATTTACTAATTAGTTCTATAAGTTATCTGGTACAAATAACCTACAGTTCTTTACGTACCCGGTTTGGCTTGTTTCAAATTTATATTTGGAACAATCCAAATTGATTTTTTTCAACTTGAAAACAAGTCACGATTCTCGATTACCGTCGAGCATTAAAAAAATTGTCATACAATTTATAGTGGCTGGAGGGTATTCCATACCCCCCAGACCCCCCGGTTTATATCAGTCAGACTGAGTACTTTTTAATTTTTTCTGATATTTAGATATTTACTGAGATAAATTGAGATATTTCTTGAAAACAAGGAATTAAAAAGGATATGGGGAAAAGTTATCCCTATAGGATTTTTCGGCGGGGGGGGGGGGGGGGTTATTATTTCCATCGTTTGCCCTACTCTCTTTAGATAATGTGTAATTATGGTCGTCGTAGTCTAGTTTGTCGTCAAATTCTTCGTCTTCGTTTCACGCAGCTTACACCTCTTAGTTCAAAAAAGGGGGAGGTTAGCATCACAAATTGGAGAGCTATGGGAGAATGATGGATCAGTGCCGCCTTCAGGCCGCACAACTTGGGTAATCTAGCTTCACTATGAGTAAATGGTGAGGGAAGCGGGTTTTTTCTCCATATTTCAACAAGAATTTTGTTTGTTTGTAATAATTGCGTGCAATAAAAGAAAAGTGCGCTACCGGTGTGGTGGAGGACTTGTCCCTTTACAGTCGAAGAATTCGCGTATAATATTTGAATCAAAAAATTCGTAACCATATTGTTTTGTACGTAGTTCTTAAAAACTCATTAAGAGTTATGTTTATATCCAAATTATTGTAGATTGTATTACATCAGTTGTTGTAGTGCCTGGGGGGTATTCCATACCCCCCAGACCCCCCGGTTTGTAACAGTTTGACAGCGTACTTTTTAACTCTCCATAGTTCAATTCTCAATTTAGTCCTCGTAGCCTTGTTATCATTGAATCAGTCGTTTCAACTCCCCCATTCCATTGAACAACTGACTGGGAGGTTGTGTCAAATCCAATTTTATGTGATTTGTGAGGTTATAGGCAGTTTAATAATAGAATGTAATTTTTAAGAAATTTTGATCATTTTTTTTGCAGTTTTGGCTTTTGTGATCTGAGAGTGATTGTTTTCTAACAAGTGGACCAACTAAAATTCATTATACTTGCGGTGCATTTTGTGCAAAGTCAAGGAGTCTCCAAAAAAGTTAGCCCTAGGCCTTACATATCCTTAATTCGGCTCGAATTAAGGATACGAACCTCCCAGACAGACATCTTGGAGTGGGGAGTAGAAATGACCTATGGCGATGTCTTCGTTTAGCTGAGCCTTCACCTTTAGTTTGAAAATGCAGAGTCCAGCCTCCCGAAAACAGCAGATATTTTATTATCACTGTAAAAAATGGGTGTGATTTTACCCGTGAAAATTACTTACGTACTTAGGCCCAGTTTTTCAGTTGTAGGTTAAACCAAAAAATTTGGGTTAACCAATTAAATACTTTGACAACCTGGTTTTTACGAAATTTCATTGGTTAACCCAAAGTTTCTGGTTTAACCTCTGCAGCTGGAAAACTGGGCCAAAGTAAGTAATTTTCACGGGTAAAATTTCACCCATTTTTTTCTTCTTTTTAATGTGCCATATCCGGTCCCCCGGACGTTGACGATTACCAAGGAAACGGCTTCGCCATCTTCCGCTAGTCTAAACAGTTCACCAGCATTACGAATTTTGGTCCATTCCAGCATGTTCCTATGCCAGGATATCTGTCTTCCTCCTACTCCTCGTTTGCCCTCAACTTTTCCCTGCAGAATCAATTGTAGTCGCCCATACTTCGCTCTCCATTTCCACCTAAAATAATGATAACGATAGATCAGTGCGGCCTTCTGGCAATTTTAGTGGCTCAGAGACGGCCCCATGCGAAGGAGCTCGCCTCCCCCCCCCCCCGGATGTCTGTAAAAATTAGGTAAAGTTGGTTAAATCTTCCCATGAGTTGGTAAAATCACATAAAACATTTCGTCAAAATGAAAGCGTGAAAGCTAAAAAAAAGTCATTGATCAAAATATAAACATCGACTATTGACAAATTGAGAACTGCTTACCCCCCCTCCCCTTCCGAAGAATTCCTCTTGGAACCATCGCTGGTCAGGCTGGCCAACCTCTTAGTATTTTCTTAAAATGGATTAATTTTCTTTTTTTTTTAAGTTTTTAATTCCCTCGAGTTGGTGGACTTGGCGCCAACTAACGGTGGAAACGAGGCTTTTTGCCAAAACGTGGCGACGCACCAGAGGTCCAATTTTTACGAGTATAAATTTTATGGAATTAAATTATGATTTTGATAAATATTGATGGATTGGGCAGCTGTGAATGTGGAGATAAGGAAGTTTGTGGATTTTCAATTAAATTTAATTGGATTTCAGCATATTAGAGGAAATACAAAATTATATGATAAGAAGGCAGCTGCAAGTCAGGATAGAATTTATTGAAGATTCCTATTTTTGATAGTTATAAAATAAAAATAAAAATTCTATGGCAAATAATTGAAAATATTAATATTAATATTTCGTAAATATTTTGAATTGAAAAACTAGGACTCCGATATATAATTTGCATCCGAGTGCATAATTTGAGTGAAAATTTTGAAAACTGTGCGTTTTTTTGCGTTAACAAATTGTTGTTTGAATTTTCTTAATTAAATTTCAAAAGTTTGGATATTCGAGGAAACAGCCTACAAATTGGACGTAATAAGAAATTACTTACTCAATTTACTTGGTAAGAAAATTGAAAATTTTGTAAAAATCGTGTTCCAGGGAACGCAAATTTTCAACGTGGGTCCTACAGTTTCCACACATGAAACTGATTTTTAAATTTACGATTTTGTTTTTGACAAGTGAACCTAAAATTGAATTTGAATAAGAGTCTCATAACTCAACAGATGCTGTATTCGGGTTAAGGGAGTTTTAATTTTTTTTTAACCCAGTTTTACGTTGTCAGTCTACTAGGTTCTTCAATTGTTCAATTGGTTCTTCAATAGGCTAAAAAAATATCTCAACCAATCATTTGCCAGAAGGACAAAGAGGACTTCGGGCGGTCTAAACTTCCAGTGTTTTATTTTTTTATCAAATTGCACTTGAATTTAACTGGCTTATTATTAAAAAAACTTGTATTTACTTTTGTCTTTATTTAATTATACATTTAATTTTGTTTGGATTAAGCAAATACATAATATATAATATGATTATTGCTTGTATATTTTATATAAACAACGTAGGAATCGCATTTGAGATTAATTAAATAAAATGTAAATTTATTTCCACTGGTATTTGCGTTTTAAACTCTCATTTAAGTTAATAATCTAAACAAACAAAATAATTATGAGTATATGAAACTAATATTTTCTTTTTGTTGCAGGTAACGAATTGGCTTCAATGAGGAAAGTGAGAAAGGTTCGGTACCACCGAAACAATTGCCATTAATTTGTGCCGTGTTTTGTGATGAGCGATGTGTTGAAATTTATTTATTCGAGTTATTCTGTCGGAATTCTAAATTTGTTTGCCGAAAACATCCAATTGAGAGGTAAAAATGAATGTAAACAAAGGTCTATTATTATATTATTCGAAATTATTACAACTTCTGTTGCGATTACACGGGTCGGTGTACGATGTAGTTTATTTTTTTCTAATTTTGGATTATAATGACACGAACGGTTGGTTCTTCGTAATTATAACTCTTCGCCTCGTTTACTGCTATTACAGATGCCCTAAAAAATTGTCAAATGCATCCTACTTACTTCAATACCGAGACACAATTTTTTTTTAAACTTAAAATTGTCGGGTACTTCTGCCACGCCCTGTAGCGTTTGGACGAAATACATTATTAATTTACATTGATACAACAATATTTTAAAATTTACATAAACGTGAACATTTTGTATTCGAAAATACGATTCGTTTATTCCGTATAATTATTTTATAAATAATTCAAGTCATAATTGGGAATTATTAAATAATATATACGTTTTTGTTAATAATCATTATAGTTAGTCTATTCCAATTGATATACAGGATGCTTGAAGTTTGTAGTGTGGCTTTCGGTTGAATTTTCCCAGATAGGATGTCTCCATTTAAATAAAAAAAGAATTTGTATTGATTTTTTAATATTTCACATCTTGCTGGTAACAATAAACATTCAAAATGAATACAAAGTCGCTTTTATAGTGGCTTCCTTCCGCGGTTTTCGTTGGCGATTTTCCAGCGTTCCTGCCATAATTTGTGTACAATATTTTTGCAATCGTCAAATATTATACAGATACGTGCCGATATGAATATGTACATAAGGGTCTATCAATTTTAAATTTTTAAAGATAGCACGATGTTGCAGCGGGTCGCGGAAAGCGCCAGGTGGTGAGGAAAATAAAACCGCCATAAGGTTTATGATAGTCTCGATTGTATACAATATTTCAAGCTGGGTTCCGAAATTTGCACAATTTTTTATACTCCGCCTAAATAAATCTAAATTCATTATTTTATTACCTCAAACTTATTTTTGCTGTCGAAAATGGATATTATAGTCAACATCACGAGTTCAGGACTGATTTCATTGTTAGATAATTCGGTGGTATTCACTAAAGTCACGAACCGGGCTTTTCATGTTTCGGATTATGCAGCATTCTGAAGGTTTAAAAGGAATTTGATCTCGACTAATCCAATAATTTCGTAAAATTTTAATTTATGCCTAACTATTTCCACTTTTCCCGCGAGGGCACTTGGAAAAAAGTTGTAAAAAAATTTGGTTTAGTGTGTTTATATTCCTCTTCTTGTTGTTTATTTTCGGAAGGGTGACGTTCTATTGTCTCTACACGATACAGCACTTAATTTCGAAACTACCCCGCTTTCCCTGGGGACTTTTCACTAATTATGTGTGCGCTTTCCACTATCAACTTTATGCAACGAATGCCGTAATGTATAATTATAGCTGTTATGTGGACACTTCTTAGACCCAAAATGTGTTGAAACGCTTTTTAACGGTAACATAAATTTTAACTTTTAAAATTTTTTCCTTTGAAAGTTTTAAATGACAATGAAGAGGATGCTAACTCTCTAAGGTTTCCACTCGAACCATTAAAAGTGATCGAACAGTTTTTTACGTCTTCTTCGAGATTTTGTCAGCGCCATTGTCTCGGGAGAGAATTAATTAATTTGCAGGCAACCGAAGCTCCGCAGGTGATTTTCTTTAAACATAAACATTGCTGGGCACCATTAAAATTAATAAAACTAAAAAAGTAGAAAAAAGCTTTAGATAGAAGTTTGTGGACACGAACAAATATAGAACATTTAACAAGTTAAATTGGATTTTAAGTATTAAGTGTGAAGACTTAATCTCAAGGCAAATGACACATTAAAGTTGAAACTGCTCTAAAGGAATGATATATTACAGCGATTGTATAGCCCGAAGGACTTAAGTGACTTTGGCAATTTGAATAACAAATAAACCGTTATAGAATAATGATATTCTAGAGGTAAAGGTGTTTATTCCAAGATTGTAAGTGAAACTTAGCCGTCAGATATCTATTACTAGTGTACTGGAGGGTATTCCATACCCCCCAGACCCCCCGGTTTGACAGACGGAAGGTTTGTGTGTATGTTCTATGTTTAAATCACGCACAGATGGATTCGGGGGGGGGGTAATTATTATAGCAATTAATATATAGATTTGACCCCTTGCAAGAATCGCCGATATTTGATTTAATTCTTCTTTTCGACTTATGGCCGGCTTAAACG
Source organism: Cantharis lateralis (assembly GCA_963170105.1). Classification (NCBI taxonomy): domain Eukaryota; kingdom Metazoa; phylum Arthropoda; class Insecta; order Coleoptera; family Cantharidae; genus Cantharis; species Cantharis lateralis. Next base: position 5,150,822 of record OY720627.1, read on the forward strand.
AGTTTAAGCTAAACTTGATTAATATGGCGAATTTAACATAATGTGTTTTCAAGGTAATTAGAAGGTCCACCCTATAGTATTAATGGTTGCAAAAGTTTATTATTTTAATTAACCCCCAACGACCTAAAAAGTCGCCTCGTGGTTGAACCACTGGTACGAGGGGGGGGGGTGATGTGAAAACAAAAGAGAATACTATGCAATGAAAAAACGCCAAGACCACGGACAATGTTGGTTCAAACTCTTGAATTTTAACTGATAGTGAAGTACAAGGATTAAATTTTTTTTCTTGTGAACACAATAATTATTGGTGTACTGGAGGGTATTCCATACCCCTCAGACCCCCCCGGTTTGACAAACAGAAAGTTAATAATAAATAATTGACAGGAGTAAATTCCACCGATCTATGGTCCTTTTTTAAGCTGCCGAGGGTAAACATGTAAGTTCCATCGCTGGTCAAAAAATTACCCGGGTAAAAATCAGATCCTGTCTGGATCTGAGATTTTCCATGGTTGCGATTGTCAAAACTACGCCCTACACACCCTCGCTACGATCGGACGTTCAAAAGAAATATTACCAGTGGCGGCTTGTTATAAAGGGCACAGAGGCACGTGCCCTCCCATCCTACAACCAAAAACAATAGAATAAATATTTTAAAAACTATTTTTTTGTGCCCTCCCACTCGAAAATGTCACGAGCCGCCACTGAGATCATCCGAGATTAACCATCGCATCGGTGGAATTTACATGTAAGAAAATAGTGAGCTAAAACCTACCGTTGGAACTTACATGTAAGATTTATAAAGATTTGATCCAGCGGTGGAACTTGCAATCGCCCGAAATAATATAAGGACCTGAAAACTTTGATTTAATTGAGAATCAGCGACGCACCCCCCTCCCCTGACTGTCGCCCATTATACAAAATATCAAATTTTATTATTTGGTCTTGTAAATTTGCTCAAAAAATTTATTTGCAGCGGCTTTTACTAAACTAGAGTTTAATCTTGCATAAGGCAGAAATAAAACGAGTTTAAGCTAAACTCGATTAATATAAAGAAATTTAACATGTGTTATCAAGGTAATTAAACAAGTTTAGCTTAAACTCGATTTATTTTTGTTTGGTGATGGCATCAGAATATTATTGTCATCGCGCCCCGTTTATATTAAATTTCGAACCGCCTATGCTAACTTGACTAGACAATTCCAAACTTTAGAAGACAACAGGTGTAACTAAAATTAAGTTGGCTGATTTCCAAGCAAGTTAACAAGCATGATCATGTCTTCAGATGTCATATTATCACACGCCATCGAAGAGATGAGTTTCATGTTGAGTGAATAACATCGTCCATCTCCTAGTAACCATAAGGAAAAGATGGGCACTAAAATCGGGATTAGGACGCAATTTAAAAATTTGCAATTATGGTAGTTTTGGGCATAAATTTTGAGGATTATTCAAAAATACGCATAAAATGGCCAAAACTTGAACGAGAGTATTCGATTGGCTGCTCCCATGGCGTCGTTTTATGTTATATAGAAGTGTTTTTAGGCATAAATTTCACTAAAATAGGCAGATCTAGTTAGTCGGTGAATTTCTAAACGTTCCACCCATTAAAAACATTCCTGAAGCCACTGCATCAAGAAAATTATGGATCTAGAAAGAAGCAGATCCCCGAGTAACTCCAGTTATTAAAAACATCCTTGAAGCCGCCCCAACTCAAAAAGAAGACGCAGATCTTTGTTTTTAAGTTTAATTCAACTTTAATTAAAGAAATATAATTTAAAATTAATATATTGCAATGTCCCGGGGTAAATCTTAATATTTTTTGGTAGAATCAAAATCTGTTACCCGGAAACATTCATCTAATATGAGCATGTACTCTTTTTTTCTTAATATATCATATTAACTGTTGCACTCCTAGAAGGCAAACTGTGGACGGCACCGCCCTTTAAAACAAATGCTGCAACTGTTTACGTCAACTCCAGGAACACTGAAAAAAATTATTGATGAAACGTTCATCATTTTTCTGCCGATGTAAAAAATTCATCATATTGATGAAAAGATCTTTATTGTGATGAATTTCGTTCATCAATTTGATGAATTTTTTACATCGGCTGAAAAATTATGAATTTTTCATCAATATGATATATCTTTTTTTTAATGTACGTCAAAAAATGTGCAAAACACCGACCCTTTGAATAATCAAGATTTTAAATTCGATTATTTTGAAAGTTAAAGGAAATTTTCATTAGATAGTTTGGATACGCGTTTAGGTTAGGGTAAGTTAAGTTTGGTTAGGTTAGGCGTCGAATTCCTGAAAAAGCATTAGCTAATTAATTAAAAATAAAAATAGAATTAATCAAAATGATGAGAGAGAACATTATATTTTTTATCCTAGGACTGTACACATTCTTTAACCTTGGCTGACTTAATTATGCTATTATTGGGAAATGATATTTTTTATAGCTATTCGCCCTTGTTTTTGCTTTAGAAGTTAAAGTCAGATTACGATTTATAATGCGATTAAACCGCAGACTTCTTTCCGCTTAGTTAAGTTTAAAGTTAATTTTAGTGGGAAAACTGTGACAGTCAAAAGGAAGTTTTTGTAACTTTTCGACACTTGTTCCTGTTATTAACATTAATTCCTTTGATGTCAAAGTTTTCAACTCGCATATAAATTTTAGTTGACGTAATAAGTAAACTTTGGTGTATTTTTGTTAGTCTCTTTATTACATCGCGTTTTTTGGTTCTGAAAGCTGAAAGGATATGGGTTTTGGAACAGCTGCGTGTTTTTCCTACCTTTTTTATGGTTAATTACGAAGTATCAAAATTGAACAGTACCTAACCAACTCTGAACTTTTATTATTATGCAATTAAGGAACAATGCACGTGTACGTAGTTATTAGAACACGTTAGGTATTTGTACCGTGACCAACACCGTAACGACCAATAACATCCGTTACTTGTATGAGAATGAGTAACTGTTTTGCTAAAAATCCGCCAACTAAAATTTTCTGCAGACATAATACCCAAACAAGCTTCCCATTTTCATTGTGTCGTCGCACTTTAATACCATTAAGTCTGCCCGGCTAGCCAAAATACATTGAAACGAAAACGATCCACTCTCGACACAATTTTTTTACCATAAATTTTCTAATACATAATAAAGAAAATATCCTCATCCATCATTTGTTTTTAAAAAAATTTTCTAAGCCGCTGGGAATTTCTTTTAGCATTTTCATGTCGGAATTGCTAACAAATAACTTGCCAAATTTTTACAATTTAACTTACGTAATACCATTGCTCGACGTTTCTTTTAATTGAAAACTTTTGCATCAAACAAAAATGCTAATTGAGATTACAAATATAATTAACTGATTAGTAATTAAGGTTCCTTGTTCCTAATTGTTTTTTCTCATTTTATTTGAACTTTTAACTTCCATTAACTGAGTAAACTACAGGGTTTCGTTGTTTTGTGTATTTTGAGAACGAACAGTAGTTTACTAATTGAATAGTTAGCTTTCATTATTCTCTTCTACAAAGATAATTTTGTGTCTTTGTAATTTACTTTCTCTTGGTCTGAATGAAATAAAAACACTCCCGAAATAACAATTCGAACTCTGAACAAATATCGACGACGGTTAAGGTCAACTGAACCTTAAAGCCGTGCCTGTCTCGCATTAAACATTTTTTTTATTTTCACGCCTTCTTTTACATGCTTGTAAATTTTCTCAAGTTTACTGTGACTAATTGTTTATACTCCAGCCAGACGACCGAATGCAATGAATCATAAATCTTGAGCTACAACTCACAAGAATTTTTCGTTACACCACTTCCAGATGGAAATTTTCAGCGTAAATATTTGTCTCTTGCTTGCTAAGATTTTCTTTATGAGCAAATAAATATTTTCACGAAGTTTACATTATTCAAATGTTAAAAATTCCAACAAAAGTGTCGTCTCGGCAGACAGAACGGTGCTTGTTTTCGCACTTCAGTTTTTAATTTTTACAATTTTGATTTTTAAACAACAGTGAGAAAAATTTATCCTTTAAAATCCCGCAAGGATAATTTATTATGAACGTCTTTTTCACGTCTACAGAACAGGGTCAAATAGAAGCATAGCATTGGTTTAATTTTAATGGCTTCTTATTGGCTAAGACTCAGCAACGAGGATTGGGGGAGAAAATGACATTGGAAATTTTTTATTTTTGTAGGTTCAACATTTTAATATTATTGCATCATATTGCCTGGAGGGTATTCCATGCCCCCCAGACTCCCGGTTAAGAATCACATAATTTACTGCAGCGGCATATTTAGAGGTGGGCAAGAGGGCAATCCCCCCCCAAGAATAACTCAGATTGTATCTTTGAAGCCCTTCGTGGTAAAGATAATGTTTAGCACGAGATTTAAATATCTTTTAATTAATTTTGGACTAATAATGCTATTGTATCGTTAACCTTTGTATTAGCAACCAGTTATCACTTTACGTTCGGACGCGCATGAATGGATTAACGAGATTCCGAAAATTCTTGTTTGCCCCAACATTTTTTTTAAAACCACGCTTTTGGTCCTGCTTAAAAGTTTTAACAAAATTTACTTCCTCTAAATTTTGCCCTCCTAAATCGTACACTGACCGCAGTTCAATTTCTCACAGTAGCAACCACTTAATTTAATGCACAACTGGAACTCCGTTGATTTTAGACAATACAGGGTTACGATCTAGTATTGTGAACTTTTGACGGTGTAAATCTGAGAAAAAGATCAATCGAAAAATATTTATTTTACACTGATGAACAAATGTCATTGTATTGATGAACAAATTTTATTGTATTCATGAACAAATACATAAATCCAATGAATTGTTTATTGTTAATATTAAACTTTCATTCATAGAATACATTTTGTTCTCCGCCCCAAAAATGATAATTTTCAATTCAGATAAAAATAAAACTTGATATTCCTGACCGGGGGGTCTGGGGGGTATGGAATACCCCCCAGGCAACACGACTTGATGATATCAAAAACTTAAAATTATTTTAAGCTGCTTGATGAAAAATTCATTATTTTTGCCAATGAACAAAATTCAGCATATTGATGAAATATTCATGATATCATGCAAAATATTCATGATAAAAATCATTGTATTTATAAATTTGTTCATCAATATGATTAATTTTGTTTATCGCCGTAAAAATTATGAATTTTTCATCAGAATGTCGTACGATTTTTTTCAGTGTGCTATCTTATAACTTTTTTTCCTCAGTTTGCAGGTTTAATATTTTAATAGTATATAAAATTGTATAGCCTGGGGATATTCTAGACCCCCCCCCCCTCCCGGAGAGATCCAGTGGTATCCAATTTCTATTCCGATTTCGTAGTGTTATTTTTTTGCACTTTGAACCTTTTCTTACTTTTCTTCCGCGAAAAATCGCCAAACCTATAATTTTGCAGCGATACGATGAAAATTTGTTTTTCACTGTAGTTTCTTCACCGAGAAAAGTATTAATTTTTGCTCCGAAGGACATAATTCATCATATTATTGATGAACAATTCATAGTATTCATGAAAAATTCATTGTATTTATGAATTTGTTCATGAATATGATTATTTCTGTTCGTCGGCGCCAAAAGGATGATTTTTTCATCAAAATGATGAATCATTTTTTTCTATGTTTGTTAGGCTCAATACAAATACAGGGTTTGTCACTCGTCTGGAATACCTGGAAAAGTCAGGGATTTTTAAATTATGCTAATTTTGTCAGGAAAAGTCAGGGAAATTAAGACTATGTGCCAGGGAAATTTTTTTGAAACATTGAAAAACAAAATTTTTTATTTCTCCTAATTATTCAAGTTTAGGATTTCTAAATTTTATCAAAATTGAAAAAGTTAGGGAAAATCTTTAATTTTGGTCATGGAAAACTGGGAAAAGTCAGGGAATATATTTTGAAAAATGAGTGGGAACGTCTTTAAAAAATTTAAGACGTGGGATTCCTGGACGGAAGGTCTAGGGGGGCATGGAATACCTCCGGGCAAGATGATTTACACTGAACCAAAAGCTGTCATAATACAATGAAAACTTCATTAACCCTTATGGGGTCATACAAATTTACACCTTATATCTGCCGTACGTAGTAGCCGGGTTCATTTAATATTATCATTTTTTTCTTTACAATTATTTGCTTACGGAGAACCTTTTTTCGTAGAGATGTCGCCGAAGCTCAAAAAAATTGGCCCGACAGGAAAAAAGTTATGCTAAAAATTCAAAATAGTACCCGGGTACTAGGTATGGCCCCATAAGGGTTAAATCAATGAAAAAAATTCATTATATTGATGAATTGTTTTATTGTTTTAATAAATTCCTTCATTGTATTTATTAAATATTTTTAAATCAGTTCATTGGTTGAAAAATTTTGAATTGTAATTTTATCAAAAAGTTAACCCCGCGATAGAAGAAAAAAGTGAAAGTATTGTGAATCTCAATTATAACTCTTTTAGATATTTTTATGTCTCAGATGCAGGATTTTCATAGCTAAATAAAATTTATTATTTCTAATTATTTTTTTATCTTCGGAACTGTAGAGTAAGAAAACCTGCATAAGTTTTTCAATCTTTCCCAAAGAGAAAGAACTAGCGACATTGCCCAGGTTGTGCGGCCTGAAGGCCGCACTTACCCATTAGTCCCATGAGCTCTTAATTTTTTTAAATAATCAACCGGAAGTGCTTTACACATCGAAGGAAACGCAAAAAAACATAGTATCCTCACTCACTCATAAAAAAATTAAAAGTTATGGCTGAAAGGTTGCGGTACCTTATTTTACTATGGTCTTTCAGTCCACTTTCGGCTTCTTTCTCTTTTAAGAAAGATTGCAACATTTTGACTCCACGTCTGCTTAATTTGGAAATGCCTGTAACCCTGTTAAAATAGTTGATGGTGGAAATTATCATCCCAGGGGGACCTACGGCTTTACATCTCTTCCGAAGCACCAAGACGGTCATAAAAAAGTCATTTCATCCAAATGTGCATTACATTATACGAATTTAAAATAAATCAGCAGATTTTAGGACTAACGACATAAGAGTGCAGTCTTGCATCCGCTGCATCTTGTTCTTGATGGCCAAAGTGAACCGAATGAAAAAAAGTTGGTGATTAATGGATGGAAAAGATGGTTTCGTTCTATCAAGTGAAAATATTCTAAATGACTTGCAAAAGTGACACATCGCAACATATCTAGCAACGTATACGACAGGATGTAAATAAACTCTCCGCTTTACTTCCATTTACTTCGTTCCTTCCTCATCAACTGCTAAAACAATTTTTGTTCTTGGATGGAAAGTGGCCTAAAATTTATATTATCTATAAATTTTCACACAAACAAGCGTCGTATTTAAACGAACCATTTATATAGGTCTGATTTATTATTCCTATATTCCAACTCATTGAGGTAAAGAATTCTTTAGTAAGAATTTTAAAATGAGGTCACACTGTTTTCTAATGCTTGGTAATTTTCGCCAAAGAAATTTGCAGAGTTTGCTCACCTGTAAAATTTATTCAGAGAGAATGCTCCAACAACTGAGGACTACGTTTCATTAATTATTCATCTTAGTTGGGTATTTTTGCTTATTTCAAACAAAGGAGTAGGAAAGTTATTTGGGATTAGTAATTAATCTTGTCGTGGTAATTTCAAAATTGAAAAGTAACATTTTCCAATTTTTTCCTCCAACTTATCTCTCACCAACTTCTTATAGCCGAACAAAAAGTTTTATCTGCAAGAAGTGATTCGCTTGAATGAATTTGTTCGTGGGCTTTACCTTTTGATACAGACATGAGTTTGATATCGACGATAGCTGGTTTTATCAGTTTCATTTCATGCGGAATAAGAACTATCGATTCCAATTTTTATTCTTGTATAAAATTTATGAATTCATCAGATATTCTTGTTTTGTTGCAACTTTCTGATTGCTTCTCGAGTTAAGTTGATAAATATTTACCACGCTCTCTGTACATACAGCATACGGCGCTTTTGAAGAGGAAAATTGGATTTTAACATTTTTTTGCTCAAGTCTTTTCGTCTGGAGTAAAGTGTATTTTTTGGATGTTCGGTTACGTCACCGTTAAGTACGCCGTTCGCACGAACGTGTGATTTGACAGATGTCAACCTAAAGTGACAAAAATGCGTTAGGCCTCGAGGAACGAGAGGGTAGATAAAGATGAGAAGTGGAATTTGATGTTATTGAAATGGAAACCGAATCTAATGGGATTTGTTTCGAGACGACCGACCGTATGAATATGCACCAAGTTTAGAGCGCCATAATTTGTTAATGTCCAGTTTAGTGAATTTTATTCCGTCGGATTTCAATTAGTCTTGCTTATAATCTTATGAAGAACGTCATCAAACTGAAGTAACAGCAGCTCTACGAGAGCAAATGATGTATAGTATGTCTCTTGTCAGATTTACATTTCCTACTACAATCCTCTGCAAATATGCTTCACTGAACACCATTGTAACATTTGCAATAGAATTACAACTCCATTAAGTTGATGTTTCGGGACCCTTAATTTTCTCTGTAAATTTTCAGGAATTATGCTTCTCCTGCTACCCACTCAGAATTTTTATATTTCAGCAATTAAAATTTAATTGCTTGCTTGCTTACTTAAATGGTGCAAGTTAATTTGATTCTTTAATCATTTTTCAAAATTCAGAACAACTAAATTTTATCTCCCATTTCAACACAAATTAAAATAATTATTGTTGAGCCAAAAAACCTCATTAAAACATCGAAAATTATTATGTTAACTGTTGCACTCTTAGAATGCAACTGCGGTCGGCAACTGGTCGGCTAAGACTGAATAGTCCTTGCATTTAAAGCGAATTTCACTTTTATTCTTTTTGAAAAAACAACCTGAAGTATTTTAGTTGCAAATACCTACTGGGGATAAGAAATAACTCAGAAGAACGACAAAATTACAATACAACAAACAAGGTATTCCGGTATTAAGTATTTCAATTAAAGTTTCCCTTAAACTTTTGAACTGTAATTTATTTGGATTGGTTTATTATCCTTGTTGCGCGCAAGTTAAAAGAAAATGGAAACTATTTTCTTCCATTTTTATTTGCATAATACAAAAAAGCACCAAGGAGTGTACTTAAAGGGCTCAAAAGACAGTTCAGAAGAAATACAACGCCGTTATCAGAATCTCCAGATTCGTCGATATCATTCGCGAAACGTTTCGGGAGCAAATAAATAAAATACGTGATACATTTTATATAAAATATTCATCATTCTGCGTGTCTCGCGGTTCGGGAATTTTAGCCAGTAGTGTAAACTTCCTCAGGTTATCATGAAAATTAAATTGAAAATTTAACATTTGATTTTCAATTAGTTTTCCTAATTTCAAATGCAATGCTCAGATGTAGATTGCATTCATAGAGAATTGTGGTGGATTATAACATGAATTTGACGTGTTACTTGTGGCTGGTGACATTAATGCACATTTTCCGAATAAAAGAATTGTTCATGTGGAATTAAAGCCAACGGAACAATTCAATATCCTTTCGACTGTTTTCTTGATAATTAAATTAAGGACGCTGGGCTGTTCCGAAAAGTATTTCGATGACTTGAAATTCGAGAATTTATAAAAATATACTAGAAATAAATTGAAATAAAATGAAACGTTCGGTAAGTGGGTGTCATCCGAAGAATCAATCAAAATTATATTAATTTAAACTTGAGATCTGGTATATCGTGCGAAGAGGATATTTGATCTCGTAGTGCAAAATAGAAATAATTTCAAAACTCATTTCATATCAATTTATTTAAAATTAAAAATAGGCTACGACTTAATTTTTACGACTGGTTTCGTTAATCCATTCAAAAATAAGACTCAAATCCCAATACCTAACCTCAGAAGGCAAGCCAATGTATTACGTACGAACAGATTCGCAAAATTACTACAATATTTTTACGCAGTCATGAAGTCACAAACGTACAATTTCGACAAATGAGCTTTTCAAAAATATACGCCCCCAAACTACTGTTAAAATTATAACCAATATAATAGAAGCAGGTAATGTTCCATGAGGGGGGGGGGCTAAAACCCCTTTTAATTTCTGAATTATTGCAGAAAAACTAGGTGGCTTGAAAACATTCGTAATTAAAATAACGAATTACAGTTTCAGCTAAATTGGAAACATACTATAGCTAATGTTCATTGGAGGGGGGGGGGTTTATTGCTACATTTTTAGATTATTTATAAAAATATATTTGAAAAATCTCATATGTCTGAATGCCATAAGATCATTCTCGTGTACTGGGGGGTATCCCATACCCCCCCGGTCTCGGACCTTTGCTTTGCATGCATGTTGTATAGTTGATTTTCCTAAATATTAATTTTTCAGAAGGTTAGGTTACACTGAAAAAAAGATTCATCATATTGATAAAAAATTCATCACAAGAAAGATTTTTTCATGAATACTATGAATTTTTCATCAATATGATGAATTTTTTACATCGGCTGAAAAATGATGAACGTTTCATCAACTATTTTTTTCAGTGTAGGTTCATAGACATAACTAGGGAAGGGGGTTAGCTCCCAAAATCAAAATTAGTTAACTACAGTAGAAATTTTAATAAAAATAAATTTTAATTTAAAGAGCTTTTTTGCTAGCTTCGCTCGCAATACTTAAATATGTTTAGTTCTCCCAAATATTGGGCCCCCTGGTTAGGTTAAAAGTAGATCGAGACAATGTTAGTTGGAGGGGGGTAATTAAATATTTTACCAAGAAATACAAAACGATATTTTTCGGATTTGTCGCAATTTCGTGAAATTAATCAATTATTTTCGTTTTTGAGTTATGGGGGAGTCGCACCCTTGAATCTTGGGTTAGGTTAAACATTTGCGTTGAAGGTTAAGCGAAGAGCAAATACTCTGAAAAATTGTGGACACTAAAATTCTAAAAATCCAGAAGTTCTATTACATCAAAATACCGAAAATTTCATAGAAATTCCAAAAATTCCCAAATTCTACCAATTCTTCTAAATAATTCTACTAAAATTATCCAAAACCTTAGAAAAATTTTATAAAAATTCCTAAATAATTTCAAAAATTGCACACACCTGTGTACTAAAATTCTGGAATGACTTATCGTTTTTTTGGGTTACAAAGTTAAATTATGGGTTAGGTTATCTGATAGATTAGGTTAAAAGTTAAGTTCAGCGGCGGCTAGTACGAGGAGGGTGATGAGGTGCCGCCCTCCTAAAACGTGACAACTCGGCGACGGTCAGGTCGGCGACCGGTCAATTAATTTTACTCTTTCAACTGACAAAACTTTTCCTCTTGTTCAAATTTGTGAAATTTCTCATCGGTTAAAATTTGTTTTACATTAAAAGTTAATGTAAAAATATATTGTTACTATCAGAACCATACAGAGCCGGATTAAGGGGGGGGTTGCAGCCCCGGGCCTCCAAATTTCTAGGGGGCTCAAAAAATTGAAGCAACAAAATTTAAATCAGAAAAAAAATTACTGGATTCTTTCGTAAAGTTAGAAAAAAATATTTTTAAAATGTTAATTTATGTACACCTGTGTTTTATAAAAAAAAAACTATAATAAAATGTATATAATAATTATTATTCTTTCAAAAATTTTACATTTAATCTAGGTTGACCTTGAAAAATCAAAAAGAATTGCCTGCGGCGCATTTTGTCAAAACAAAGACTAAGGGGCTCCCAATGAAGTTAGCCCCAGGCCTTACATATCCTTAATCCGGCTCTGCCACCATGAAATTAAAATATTTTTTGTAATTTTTTTATATATTGTACGGGTTGATTCCTGAATTGATTTCCAGCAGTCTCCCAACAAATATTTTCAGTTTTTCTCAATAGGAGTCAGAATAGGCGCCTGACAAAAAATTTATCCTATTTCTTTTTAAAATACAGTAAAATTGTTAATATTTCAGATTGAAAAGAGTTTTTTAGCTCCAGTAGTTTCCGATTTAGCGTTAGGTTTACAGCTCTTCAAAAATCAATACAATTTTCTAAAATTGGGAAATTTGAGAAGTCCAGCCACTTTTCATCCCGTGACTGCTAAATTACGACTCCTACGGTAAAAACTGGAGTAATCGTAGACTTACTGAATTCTCAAAATTCCTAAGTTTGGGAACTTTTGCTGATTTTCGAAGAGCTGTAACTTGGAAACTACTGGAGCTGGAAAACTCTTTTTGGTCTCATATAGCTGTAAATTTTATGTACTTTAAAAAGGATTGCATAAAAAATTCTATTTGCGGCTTGGTTCATCTTAAGAGCGACTTCAAGGATTGACTTAACATTTTGAAATTTTTATATGTTCTCAAAATTTCAAGTCTAAACTTCTCAGAATTTCCGTTTAATTCCTTGCAAATTCCAATGACCTCTTAGCTTCTGTAGTTATTGCTTTGCTACATTCTATGAACCAAAAATTTGAAAATGCCAAAAAATTCTATAAATTCCTAATTAATTCCTTTAATTTCCTTTCTTAAGATTGTAAAATAAAGCGAGAAGATCCAAAATTGAGATAAAAGGTTACTAACCTAAAAAAATAATTGGAGATTACTGGAGAGCGACTGGTCAGGTTAGTGCGGCCTTCAGGCCGCACAAGCTGGACAATGTATATTTTATATTTTTCATTAGATTTATGTACAATGCTCGGCCTCAGCCTCTCTCTGCAACCACGTATTGTTGTTATCGTCCTTTTAATAAGGATAATCGAACAGTGCCTTTCGTTGACAGGAAATTAATACTAAAAATAAGGCGAGCGGCCCCTGTGTAAGTCATACATGTATTAAGATAAAATGTTCAATGTTTATATGCGTTTCCAATTTATTAGGGTGGCGTATGGTGAAATGTGGGGTTGGGGTGGCTCAGTTTTGTTAAGGGAGCACTTTGCTGTATTTCATTTAATAAGCGTGACTGACGCTTGGAAACAAGACGGAACACCCACAATCTCAAATTTCGGAAAGAATTAAAAATTTTAATAGCATTCAAAATTTTCTAATTTAGCTAATGAAGGATACGTTAATTATCGAAGATTAAAACTTCCATTGTGAGTTAATATTCCGTCAGAAAAATTGATGTATTGTTGTATACTTTCATAAAAGGGTTGAATTAAGCGAAGGGGAAAAACGTGTCACTTAGTGGTATGAACAATCAAACAAACTTTCGGCATCGTACTTTTAATAAATTAAGTGTATTCATTAGAGAAATGCGTAATTATTAAAATTGTATGACGTTTTAATAGAACGAGGCTTTTAAATTAATTTATGTTTGTATTAATAAGGCGTTATCGTTTGCATTATTTATGACTTTCGTTTGTACAAACACCACAATATAAGACAATTCATCTTGGAGCTTGAATTTTGGTCTTGTCTGCGTGCTTTACATCTTCATAATATTAGAGTTCCATGATAAACGATCAAAGCTCATAACTCAAAAATACAAAAAAAAAGTGTACATTTACGAAATTGCTCCTGCCGTCGATGAATGCGGGACGAAGGAAGTGCCTTTCGAAATTTTAATATAAATTTTGCAAGAATGGAAAATTAGCTCGAAAATAAACTTCCAACATTTAGCACTTTCTATATTTAATTTATTTTGTTTCGTTCCTTTTTAATAAAACAAATCGCTTGTTGCTAGAATGATTGATTGCAACACTTGTAGGATTTTAATTCAATCAGTTGGCTTTTATTTCAGTGGAAAAGTTTTTCCGGCTTTACTCCAAAATTTATTTTTTTAGTTTACTTAATAAAAAGAAAAAATTACAGAGTGGCTTCTGCACTTACAGCAGATTAATGTTGCAATTTATTTTGGTTGCAGGATAACATAAATGGCCACCACCATATTTTAAACTGACGTCCCTAATAACTTAAATGCTGGCGTTAGAATTAAGACGAATTATGACTGAAAGGGAAAAGTTATTTAACCGATTACACTAAAATGATAAAATTAAGAGGGCACCGAAGGAGGAACCAAATTAGCCAGGACGACGTTTTCGTCATTGTAGTGATTTATCGAAACTAAATTTTTAACTAATTAATTAATTATTTAGCACGCTCGTGCAACATGCAGATGTATAAATTAAATAAATCGGGTGCATAATTTTCATTCGATTTAACTGCTCGGTCAAATTAACCCATTTGGTGCATATGTTACAAGAGGCCAAATTTATGTCTCAATTCGCAATTTACTATGATTGTGTAATCTATTTACACGTTATTTCACTCCGCCGAGTCGATTCATTCGATTTACAATTTGAAAATCAAATTAATAATTTAATTAAAGATACACGGAAAAAAGTCTCGTTAGCACTGTAATCTACGAGGCAATAAAAGAAAAGTCATTTATTTTTATATCAGCTATTTTACCTAATTTTGTTTATTCACGCGTATCAAATTATTATTGTGCGCTAGCATTCATTATCAGATAGAAATCAAAATAAATGGCTTCGTAGAGGGGTTGTATCATATCGTCGACTAGAATTAAGATGTTGACGATAAAAGATATAAAACTTTAATCAAAACTTGCAATTTGTTATCAATTGTTTATGATTGCCTATTGTAAATGAAGCTCTTCGGAAAATAAACAATTTTCACCAAATTAGGCAGTTGCAGATGCTATTTTCGTTTTGAATAACATTAAATATCGCGAGCAGTATTTTAAATATTTTATCCTTAATAAGGATGGTTTTTCTAAACATCATACAAAACATTTCAGGCGAGCCACACTTTCACATTTCAGGCTTTCTGAATTAATTAATTACCCGACTGCCGGGAGGGTTATGTTTTTGGTTTGTATGTATGTATGTATGTATGTATGTAGATTTCTTTGGCACGCTCTGTAGGCTAAACGGTTTAACGGATTTTAACATATGAGGTGTCATTGGAGTCGTCTTAATTGTGTGAGTGACATAGGCTATAAAAGTTTTAATAAATACGACGCCCGCGCAAAAAAAAATCGAATAATCTTCGGTGTTAGAGTCCCGATACCGGCAGATACGTTGGATCATCACTTGGTGCAGCTTATTATTGCTTACTTACATGTCTTATTAAAATTATTTGTATACGGACAATAAACCGCTAGGGAAACCTTGCTTTCAAAATTTGCAAACGCGTTGTTGAAAAAACTATTTAATAATTTCAATACATTTTATACCACTATTGCACTATTTGATTTCATAACTTCGTGAAATTTGTTGATACTTTTATGTTATTATAATAAAACAAAACTTGAGTGTTTTGAGAGTGTGAAAAGTTTCTGCACAAATTAATAAAAAAAACATAATATTCCAAATGTACATCTTGTGATGAGGAACATTCGGGATACGTGTGCATATTGGCACAAGGCTTACACAGATCATCTTGACATGGTGAAAAATGGGTGTTAGGTAAAGGATTGAGTGGCCTGCTCTTCGCAGAAAACAATTGGAAATAGGAGAGCTACCGCAAGCAGTTTTTATTGAATTTGATGACCCTACAATCAAAGGTAATCAACCAGGAGTAGGTGTACGAATTGAGCCCTGCACCGTCGACTTCAATGCACTACGAGGACAATGAAAAATTGAACGAAGAATGTTGCCTTTAAAACTTTGCTGGGCTGTAACTGTTCACATGCTACAAGGCACCACTCTCGATAGAGCCATTGTGGATCTCATCTCACATGTGTTTGCAAAGGGTCAAGCTTACGTAGCTCTTACTTAGCCGAGTAAAGATATTATCTGAGTTGGCTATCAGTACACTTGATCCCAAAAAGTTGTTGATTCGACCACACGATGAAAACTGTTTAAAAGAGCTTCAACGGTTACGGTATTTGAACACTATAAACTAAAAACTTCAGTTTAAGTAGTTTATATCTGACTAATGACTGAAATTATTTGAAAATAAATATCTGATGACGTGGTGGCTGGCTCCGTCTCTTAATTTTGTTTGTATTGTAAGTTTGTATTTGTATTTTTTTAATATTTTTAATTGTTATATACTTATTTGTTGATTGTACGTTTGTAATTTTATAGCACTATGTCTAAATGTGATGGCTTATAGAATTTATAGAATACGTCCTCAACTCGTTCAATATTAAATAATAATAAAATTTGTCGAAAATTGAAAGTTACATTATTTATTTTATTTATTTAACAATAATTAACCGAAGAACTTCTTCATTAATAAAAAAAAAACTAAAAAATGTAAAATAAACTTGATTATTTAAAAAAAACAAAAAACCCGACTGCGTAAAAAAAATCAACCAAAAAAATTATGTTAAAAGACAAAAAAAAATAACAAAAAAATATCAACTGAAAAGCAAAAAACAAGCTTATTCTGTGGAAATTTAGAAAAGGTATTGCAGCATTACCTTGTATTTGTAAGCATTACAAAACATATTTGTTGTAGAAATTAAAATATTTTCACTTAAAGACTACCTCTTGGACTATGCAGTGGAAAAGGTATTGCAGGCGGGGATAAGCAAAGCAATACAAAACATATTGGTTGTAGAAATTAAAATATTTTCACTTAAAGATTACCACTTGGACTATTAACTTATCCCCGCCTGCAATTCCTTTTCCACTGCATAGTCCAAGAGGTAGTCTTTAAGTGAAAATATTTTAATTTCTACAACAAATATGTTTTGTAATGCTTACAAATACAAGGTAATGCTGCAATACCTTTTCTAAATTTCCACAGAATAAGCTTGTTTTTTGCTTTTCAGTTGATATTTTTTTGTTATTTTTTTTTGTCTTTTAACATAATTTTTTTGGTTGATTTTTTTTTTTAATTTTAACCAACCTTTCCAGCTTTTCATGTTAATTTGTATCGTATTTATTTAATGAGCTTAATTGTTGAGAGAACAGCAAAAATGAAATACCCGCATGCTGACTGATAATGGAATAATTATTACTAAAATAATTAAACACAAACACAAATATAATTCGGGTAAAACTTCAATAGCCATCCTGTTTCTTAAAAGTGAAATAACATAGCACCGCATGCGGTAGTCTCAAAAACTTCTTTCAAATTTTTTATTTTCATTTAAACTAATTAATATTTCATTCCAAACAAGCGGGGGGGGGGTCTTTGTATTAAATAAATTAATTAATGCATCGAATTCAAACACGCAAACCTTTTTTTCGGGCAATATTTACACTTGTAACATGGTTGCTATGGCAACGCAAAGCTGTTTATCGATAATTAACGCTCAGTCTTTCACTTGTAGTTTGTGAAACTGTTGTTGCCCGGGGCGGGGGGCAGTAATTTGATTCCCTGGTAATTGCCGGTAAGAGCGAGATCCGTGCGTAGCCTTGAATCTGTACGTAAGTTAGTGTTAGGTATTTATATTTATTTAGTGAATATGCCGGTAAAAGAGAGATCCGTGCTTAGCCATGCATCTACTGGTAAAATAGGGGTGAAATTACCGGGGGTCAAATAACCGGGAACCGATTACAAGGGGATCAAATTACCAGGAGATCAAATTACCGGGGACCAAATTACTGGAGACAAAATCACCTAGTCCCGCTACCTCTACGACGTTTTAATTTAATTTAGAATCACACATGAGATGGAAAGCGAACCCTGGAAAAACAAAATATATGTTAAAATTAAAGCTAAACAGATTAAAGTAGAATTACTTTCAGAATAATAAGTGCAAATTTAAAATTTTGATAGCGGCTAAATGAACGACGGCGAATTAGCCGATGGCGAAGTGGCGACGGCGACATTTTGTTCCAATTTACTGACTTGCAACTTTTTTTTTTGTTTCTTGAAACACTGAAATTTGAAATTTTGTGCAAAATTGACAGGTAAAATCAGCAACTTTTACCCTTATATGTAGGATTTGACCAATCCGGAAACGGAATCATCTGAAATTTTGTTGAAATGGTTGAAATTTTCATTTTTTACAAATTAATTAAAACAAAAGGGAAATAATTAAATTGAATATTTGAATTTGAATTGAAAAATTTATAAAAAAAATTAACCGTCAGTTTTTCTGCCAACTTGTCGGATTTAAATTTGACATAAAATTGTTTTTTATGATATTGCGTTTATAAGTAGGGTTCGATCAATCCGGTAACTGAATCATCTGAATTTTTGTCGAAAATGCTGAAACTTTCATTTTTTATGATTTTTAAAGAAAACAAAATTAATTAAATTGACTATTTGAATTGTAAACTTAACCGCCAGTATTTCTGTCATCTTGTCAGATTTTAATTTGACATATTATATTGTTTTTAGGTTATTGCGTTTATTAACAAGGTTTCACCAATCCAGTAACTAAATCATCTAAATTTTTGTCGAAAATGCTGAAACTTCCATTTTTTATAAATTTAAATAGAACAAAATTTAATAAATTGACTATTTGAATTGTAAACTTAACCGCCAGTATTTCTGCCATCTTGTCAGATTTTAATTTTACATAATATATTGTTATTTAGGTTATTGGGTTTATAAGTATCTGAATCATCTGAATTTTTGTCGAAAATGCTAAAACTTTCATTTTTTATAAATTTAAATAAAACAAAATGCAAACAATTAAATTAAATATTTGAATTGTAAACTTAACCGGCAGTGTTTTTGCCAGCTTATCAGATTTTAATTTGACATATACTGTTTTTTAGGTTAGAATGCACTTCTGATTCTGATACTGAACCATTTTCAGCAACAGTAGTGATGGTACCGCATTAGATAAAACTAGGTGACGATCTAGGAGAGACAACTTTTCTAGGTTTAAGGGGGGGGGGGGGTCGTAAAGTAAACATACAGTGTTATTTACAAAACTTATAATTTATAAATCAGTCGGCGTCATCTATAGTATTGTCAGTGTCAAAGTTTCAAACTATAAATTGATTAATGAAGCGCAAGATTGGATGAACGCGAAATTTTGAAATGGGCGAATTTAAGCTTAATTCGGCACCGATTTCAATAACGTAGTGAAAAAATAGTTGATAAAAAATTTTAATTTTATACGCCGATGAACAAAGTTCATCATATTGATGAACAGTTCATAGAATTCATTAAATAAATCATTGTATTTATGAATTTGTTCATCAATATGATGAATTTTGCTCGACGGCGCAAAAATTATGATTTTCACGAAAATATCGTAATATCGGAGTAAAGTAATATAAATAACGTATATGGAATTGATTAAGCTGTGCGGCCTAAAGATCGCATTCAGGAGTACCAGTAAAGCTGGATTAACTAATCTGATGCTTATTCAGCGTGAAAAAGTCATGTCAATGTCAAGTCAATTGGTTTATTGTAAGTTTACAACCTAAAAAAACATGAAAGGTGGCGAGTCAGTGCGGCCTTCAGGCCGCACAACCTTGTTATCTGAGTTGATTAAATTAACATCGACCATCTGAAATTCAAAAAATTATGAGTGTTGGTATTCCAACTTGTGAGTGTGAAATTGATAATTTTGGCCAAGTATAGTGAGTATTTTGAGTTCAATTTTAAATTATTCACGAGACAAACGTGGATCAAAACCAATGGTGGTTGAACTATTGCCAAAACAAACAACATTGTTATTATATTCTTGAGTTACACATGAAACCTTTAGAAACTAAACTAGTTTTTGGTAAAGTGCTATGAAGATTTTACTTAGTTGCGACCTGAAGATTTAGTGAATTTTTCAAATTAATTACAAACATGAAATGCCGACTTTGACAAGGAGTTTTTCTCTCAATCTTTATTAACTAAAGAATTCTCAGACATTCTGAAAAAATCTGGATGCTAACTTTTTATTCTCCAGTAAGGAAAATATTTTATTACTATTTTATTAAATTCATTTGCTGGTTTTGAATGGATTTTATTAATAAGAATTTGTGCGTTGATAAAAGCGCTTCAATAAAATTCTAAAGATAACTTTAGTGCATCAAAAACATTTTCTGCCATTCAGTTAGGTCCTAAAGGATGAGGATAAAACAAATTGATGGCAAAATAGTGGATTTGAATCGTCTCATCAGCTTAATGCAACTAATTACGTTGGGATTTTATGAATTCTATTCAAAGTTGCATTAAATTAGAATATTCCTGAAGTATATTATATAATGGAAACATAAGACTTTTGAAAACATTTTCAGTTTATATTAAACTTTTTGTCTTGGACTACAAAAACGGAGATGAGCTTTGAGAAGCGAAACAAAAACTATTTAAAAAAAGAGGAAATTTAATTGAAATGGAAGTTATAAATTAGAAATTTAATTACTAATCCAAAATCCCGACAAGATGGAATTCAAAGATCCATCAGAGCGAAAAAGAAGTAAAGTTAGTGTTACACAGCAGGGTTGCTTGTAAGTTGCAAAATGCACTTCTCCCCTGATTTTATGCTATATGACGCGTAACACCATTACCATCATAATAAATCAGGTTTTCCGACGTTTTCTTATAGAATTTCCAGATTGCAAACAATTTCATAAAAAAACCTGAAAAAGTATGTAGAAAGCTTACAGAGTAATTAAAGCATAATGAAGCAATGTTAATTTAAAAATTTTGCTTTCAGAAAAGCACCCGCAGTTTTCTTTTTATATTCTTATAAAACAGCAAGAGTTTATCCAGAAATTGCGACTGAAAAGCTTAACGTTAATAATCATCAATCTAAATCACTGCTTTATTGTTGGAAATTAAAGCCGTTTACCTCAAATATTACATTAGCTCGACATGGACCCACTAACGAGCATAAAATTTAAGAGTCGCAATACGTGTTACGTTAAGTTTCGAATAATTGAGATAAATTCAAATTTTGATACTTCCGAGCATAATTTTTAAAATTTTTATTAAAACCAAATCGAGTTAAACGCGCTACCGTTTCGCGCCAGAAGGTCGCTCTTAATTTTTACTCTAACATTTTTTAATTCAAAATGGATCGCAAGATAATTGAATAAGTAATTGATTATTAATTTCCCTGGGCACCAATTCAACTGGAAAATAAATAGCCTGTCAAGTTTCTTCGTTCTAATTTTCGAGAACTTAGTCAAACTTCATCAATCTAGTGAAGTTGCGATCATCCACTTCTAAACATTTATTACGAGCATGCCAAAGTTATTTTAAAAGTTTGCGAAAAAATTTTCTAATATAAATTTTTTGGTCAGATAATATGAAATTTTTCTGTTCACATTTTTCTAACCACGCACATCCTCACATCCTACTAGCTTATTTCAATATTTAAACAGTTATTTACATTACGTTTTTGAAATTCTCCTCTCAAGAGAAAGTCAATCGCAGAAAATGCACTGGAACTTTCGGGTCTGGGGGGTATGGAATACCCTTTGTATTGTATGTGCAGATCATAATTGCAATTTTAAATTAAATGCACTGGATTATGTAGAAACTAACGATGTTTCCTCTGCAACCGCATGCAGTAGAATGAAGCACGCTCTCTCCCCACCTAAGCGTATCGTAGTTGGTTGAAATGCGGAGGCGCCTTAATCTTCTTCATCTGGTGTTCATTGCGTTAACAATGAGCCAAGAAGGCAGTAAGCTAACTTTTCGCTAGCAAAACTTCAGTTTCGCTCGTCTGATTGATTTCAGTTTTCCCCTTTGTTCTTTCCTCAGTGATGGTTTTTAGTCGTTTTGGAAAGTTGATGAAGGCGTCGGAAAGATAAGTGCGGTTACAGTCCAACTTATCTGCTTCTTTTATTCAAAAGTACGATAGAAAACCTTTAAACATTCTGAAAGAGCAAATTTTAAGCATTCTTATGAGGTGAGAATAAATAAAATCGGCCCAACGGCTACTTCACAATTTAATTTTGAAAATCGACTTTTTGATGTAAATTTTACACATTTACCTTCATGTTAGCTTTAAAAAGCCATTCTAATGCCGGTCCGTTCACTGCCTCTGACATTGACAAATCTCGGATCCCAGCATTCGAATTTCGTCACTTTCAAGTTTAAAATTCATAAATTAATAAAATTTCGTCGAAATTCGGAAGCGTAGAACTTGAACGGTTCCCTCCCCAGTCTGCGTTGCCTTCAATTTTGAAGTTGGGAAGCGTGGCTTGTCACTCTTGCTTGTTTTTGCAGGTGGGAGTGGCCTGTGAGCACAATCTGTGGTATTGGTCGATTTTTGAGACCTGGTGTTGCGGCTGTCTCGCGGTCGGCAATTTGAATCTGGATTTGTTTTGGCGCCGACTTTGATTTTAGTTGTTGTTCCTGTTTGGAGCTTGGTCTGGCTGGCTTGCCTGCGAGTTTAGAGTTGGTTGGTTCGTGGTGGCATCCGCTTTTATATTGGTGGAACATCCTTGGAAGTTGGCTGGTTGTTCTCCCCGGCAGTTAACACATAAGGCTGGCTTGTCGATGGTTTCCAGCAAATTTCACGCATCTGAGTGTGGCTCTGTGACATTAGTTTGTCTTATAGGGTGTTGTCGTGTTAGGTGACAGTGGTGGCCTTTGCCGGAGGTTAAGGCTGGAAAAAGGTGGATGAGTATTTGGTGATACCTTTTTTAGTCATTTCGATTCTGATCTTATTTGGTTTATTTCGACCCAGTTTGAGGAGTTTGTGGTGATCGGGTGAATTATGAATGAAACCATTGGGGGGGGGGGGGGATTTTGCGATCTCCTCCGTACGGGAATGAGCTTCCTGCGGGGCGATGTCCTTGATGTCGATCTGTACCTGAATGTCCTGGTTAGAACGGAATTTCTTCTTGGGTGGCTGATTTTGTTTGCTCCTGGTGAGAAAGGTGTGGTGGAATCGCTGTCGTGATGCTACCGCTTTGTTTCGGTTTGGGGTTCAACTTCCATCAATGGGTCGATTTGTTCGTCGCTTTGCAACTGGGGGCTTGGGTACTCGGCTGGATGGCCGTGAGTGGTCCGGGGAGAGTTCCTTCTCCTTGTTCCCCTTCGTCTAATTTGTATTCTTCCTTTTCGCGATTACGTTTGCGATGGAATTCTGCCAACCACTTTCTGTGTTCTTCCATGGAAGCGCGGCGACTGTGGTATAGCGATAGGACGTGTTACAGAAAAAGGGGCGTGGATAGAGAGCGTGATTTCGTACGATGAACTTGTTGGCTTGACTTAGTGCCGGGGCTAGGCCTCATATATCTTTCATCTGATGTGGGCGGCTGGCGTTGGATTTTGGAGGTGTTGTCCTCTTTGGGCAGCGCTGGGCTGTGACTGGCTGGGTGGGCTGACCCTGAAGCAGAAAAGGGGGGGGAGTACGATTTTACGAAGGTGAATATTAGTAACTTGTTCCAAGACAGGCCGCCAGGAGGCCTGATGGTGTGTGGACCCTAGAGGTAATGCCTGGGAAGAAACCTGCAGAGAAAGAATTTATTAGTTGTTCGTCTGTGTCGGTAGAGGGGAGGGGCTTGAGGCATCTGGATCTTGTGGAGAAGGCGGGGGTGTGCGTTGCCCCATACTGGGGCGGCGTATGTCATGGTGGGTCGGATGATGGACCTGTAAATACGAATTTTGTTAGCTGGCTACATCTTACTATTTGAATTTGCCGAAGAGTGCTTTTCCACGGTCGGTGACTGAGGTGATGTGAGGGGGGGTCTATGAGATTTTCTCTCCGAATATGGAGGTTTTTGGAGTTGACGGCTTCGAAACATGGTTGCACTGCTCTTGCTCGAGTTTACTCCGATGCGCCAAGTCACGAACCATCTTTCCAAGTCGTTAACGTAGTTCTGAAGTCGGACGGTGTACGGGTTTATGGAAGAAGTGTAGATGGTAGTGTCATCTGCGTAGAGGGAGATCTTCGTGTTGTCGTCGAGGGATTCCGGGATGTCGCTCATGTAGAGGTTGAAGAGAGGGGGGCCCAGGATGAACCCCTATGGGATGCCAGAGGTGTTGCTTCGGGCAGTTGGACGGGTGCCTTCCACTTTGACACGGAAGTGTCTGGAGTCGAGGTAGGAGGAGAAACCTGTGAATTTGTGCTTGTTGAAACCTAGAGTGAATCCCACCTAAATTCGGATTCCCAAGACACACTTAGCGTACACGTACCGTCAAGTGAATGTTTGTTTAAAACTAACTTGAATTTTAACTTGTAAAAGTAGATTTTCAAAATTAAATTGTGAAGTAACCCTTGAGCCGATTTTATTCATCCTCACCTTAATAAGAAAGCTTAAATTTTGCTCTTTCAGAATATTTAATTTAAATGTATGTACAGAGTGCGTAAAACGAAGCTATCCTTCAGTACGCTACATACTATACTTGAACTTGGAAGAACTGTAAGAATTAAAAACTGAAATCTTACTATATTTTCAAAGAAAAAACATGATGTTTTTCCTTACGTATGTATTCCAAAACAATTTTCTTTGTGAAATTGGCCATTGTGCGGTGATTGTCAGACAAATATAGATGCTTCACACATTATTATTGTTAACGAAGGACGAAATTTTTATTTCTTATAGAAAGTTGACGGTGAAAAGAATAAACCCTAAAGATTGGAATTGAAATCCATCAAAAGCAAGTTGCAATACAAATATAAGTTGAAAAAAATGGAGAAACCAACTTTGATGTATGTTATCGACATTTTCAGATTGATTGGCTAATTAATTAAAAAACAGATTTTCTTTTGTACGATTAATTAGGTAAAATTTTGATCCGGTGTATTGTTTGTGCAAATGTACTTGAAAATCGTTATATTTATATTTTATGGAAACGTACGAAAAACATTCGAGTAATAAATTGAAAAATGTTGGTATACATAAATCATGCGAAAAACTTTGCTGTACCAACATCGTAAAATATTATTAGTTTTATTTAGTTTATTCCGATTGGCGGAAAAAAGAAAAACACTTTTAAATTTTTGAAAACGATCACAAAGTCATTGATCTTCTCTTGTATACAACGCAATATGCGTTTTATGTTGTCGCATCATTACTCCACCATAATTAAACATGTAAATTGTGGCAAAACTGCATTAATTCCATTGTTAAATTTATAAAGCGACACTTCCAATTTGAGAGAAAAATTACATACAAATTCGTCAAATTTACTGTATTCCAAAACATGTTTTCCAGTGGATTATCAAACAAGCAGATTGTCATTCATCCATTTTCCTTTTGTTTCAATAAATATCTGCTTAAATAGTTATAAATATGCAAAATCATGTCCAATTTGCACGAAATATTAATGCAAATGCTTAAAAATCTGCTATACTGACACCAAGTTGATGCATGGCTATTTTTAATTGCTTCGTTAATTTCTGTTCAATTTTTTGCTTGCACCTTTTTATTGCTCGTACAGAATATCAATGGCAGTCGTGTTTTGCAATTTTAATTATATTTGTTTTAAATTTTATAAAAATGAGGAATCGGTTCATTAAAATGCGACATGGTACTCGGGTAAGCCTTGTGCAAAAAAAAAAACGTTAAAAGTGAGATATTCAGATATACGAGGGACGTTGATCTCGCCAACGTGCTTATGATGAGAAACAAAATAGCTCATGATCGCGGTTTACTTGAACTTACAACTCAAGTCATATCTAAAACCGCTACATTACCCCCCTCCACCCTGTTCTGCATACGAAATTAATCATCTTTATTTTTGTGTTAAGGTAATTTTGTCGTAAAAACAAAGCTTTTCAGGAAAAATTGATTTCTTTATCGTGCGAGCAAGGGGGCGGATTTTATGCCCGTATCCCTCGTACTACAAGCGCAATAATGGAAAAGCTCGGTAAAAAAACTAAGTCAATCGGCAAAACAACCAAACAGAAGTTTTATCAACTATTCGATATTTTACTTTTTAAATAAATTTTGGACAGAACATAAAAGGTTATCTTTATTTGGCAATAAATTGTTAGTGCTGCTTTTTTTGCAAATAATACAAAGCGTAAACTTGAATGTAAATAAATATACGAGAAAATCGCATTTTATGAATTTGAAAGTCAACAATAAAATTTGAAAAACAAAATAAGCCATATAAAAAATATCACCAGTGAATTTGGTGTTAGGTTTAAGTCTGTTTTGGATTGAAAACTCGTACATCCCCTTCATTTTAGCTGCATTAAAATTTATAGATATTTTGTCGACAGCAACTGTGAATCCAGAAGATGTCTCCATGAGAGCCGGAATCATTTCCGATTATCTTTACAGTATTTTTCTTTGTCGTAACCATTTAAATTATTAATCCAAGGGTTGAATGCACCAATGCAATTTAAGAAACTGTCAAATTTTTAACGTAAGTTAAATTTAAAAGGATTTATGCAACCAATTAAAATCAACAGTTTTACTTTTGTGCCGTCTGTACAGGAAGTTTAAGGGTAATTAATTTTTAAAGTTGAAATTGATAGATCCAGCTTCCAGCAAAGCATTTATTTCATCAAATATAAAAAACAGTTTAAAAAAAAGCACTGCAATATATACATATCCCAATAAATGACATAAAATTTCAAAACAGCCTTTTTTGCCTTAACAAAATTATAGAAGATGTTTGAAACATAACATGGCATCTGACGTCATAATCTGTTGTAATCCGGCAAGGGGTAAATATCCCAAAAATGTTGTGTAAACATGGTTGGAATTATCTTGGAAATATTTGAAATTCCTTGAAAATATTTGGAATTTATGGAAATCATTTGAAATCTCTGGAATTC
Source organism: Cantharis lateralis (assembly GCA_963170105.1). Lineage (NCBI taxonomy): Eukaryota > Metazoa > Arthropoda > Insecta > Coleoptera > Cantharidae > Cantharis > Cantharis lateralis. The sequence goes on from OY720627.1 coordinate 5,177,366, forward strand.
CTTTAAAATTATTGGAGATCTTGGAAATCATTGAAATATGTTGGAAATTACTGGAATTATTTGTAAATCACTAGAATTCTTAGAAAATCATTGGAATTTTTGGAAATTTCTTGAATTAGAATTCTTTCAAAATCACTGGAATTCTTGCAAATCGTTGGAATTCTTAGAAAATCTCTAGAATTCCTTTTTTTTTGTTTACTCATACTTATATTCTGTTATAATCCGACAAGGGTAAAATATCTCAAAAATATTGTGTGCACATGGTTGGAATTCTCTTGGAAATCTTTGGATTTCCTTATAAATATTTGGAATTCATGAAAATCCTTGCAATTTATTGGAAATTATTATAATTCTTATTCTTTATCAATTTCGGGAAATCATTGAAATCATCTATTGAAATCATCGAAATTCCTTGGAATCATTGAAGTTCTTGGAAGTTTTTGAAAATCACGGGAATTCTTGGAAATTATTGGAATTCTTTAGAACTCAGGAATTTCTTGGAAATTCCTAAAATAGGTTGGAAATTACTAGATTTTTGAGGAAGTCATTGGAATTTTTGGAAGTTTCTTGAATTAAATTTTTTTTAGAAATTACTGAAATTTTTTGCAAATCACTGGAATTTCTTAGAAATCACTGGATTTCTTGTAAATCGTTAGAATTCTTAGGAAATCATTGGAATCTTTAGAAGTTTTTTGAATTAGAATTTGTTCGAAATCTCTGGAATTTATTGGCATTTTTTGGAATTTGTTGGCATTTTTTGGAATTTGTTGGCATTTTTTGGAATTTGTTGGAATTCCTTGGAAATACTTAGAATTCCTTGGAAATATTTGGAATTCATAGAAATTATTACACTCTTAATTCTTTGGAAATCTCTGGAATTTCTTGGAAATTTTGGAATTCTTTAGAAAGCATTTGAGTTCTTAGGATTCCTTGGAAATCACTGGAATTATTTGAATTCTTTGGAATTCTGGAATTTTTTAGAAATCATTGGATTTCTTGTAAATTGTTAGAATTCTGAGGAAATCGTTGTGATTTTCAGAAATTTTTTGAATTAAAATTCGTACGAAATTCTTTGAAAATATTTTAAATTCATGGAAATTATTATAATCCTAATTCTCTGGAAATCATTGGAATTCTTTAGAAACCATTTGAGTTCTTAGAATTTCATGGAAATCATTGAAATTCTATGAAATTATTGGAATTCCGGAATTTCTTAGAAATCTCTGGAAAACGTTGAAATTTACTAGAATTCTTTGCAAATTATTAGAATTCTTATGAAATCATTGGAATTTTTTGCAAATCACTGGAAAATTCTTAGAAATTACTGGATTTCTAGGAAATCATTGGAATTCTGGAATTTTTTGAAAATCTCTGGAATAGGTTGGCATTTACTGGAATTTGCAAATTATTGAAATTCTTTGGAAATCACTGGAATTTCTTAGAAATCACTGGATTTCTAGGAAATTATTGAAATTGCGGAAATTTTTGGAAATCTCTGAAACAGGTTGGAAATTACTGGAATTTGTAGATTACTAGAATTCTTATGAAATCATTGGAATTTTAGGAAGTTGCTTGAATTGGAATTCATTCAAAATTACCGGAATTCTTGAAAATCATTGGAATTGTTTGGATATTTCTGGAATTCCTTGTAAGTCACAGGAATTCTTGGAGATCCGTAGAATTTCGAGTTTTGTGAGAAATGTGGTTATTTATTTACTCCATGGAATTAATCTGATTTTTCAGGCATTTGCATTTTATTACCCTACATATTTGGCAGGTTGTTGTCTAAAATTCCAAATTTACTCAGAAGCAGCACACATGAATTCCATATTTGTAGCAAATCGTGAAATACAATTTTTGTTTATGCAACAGTTTGAAACGGTTTAAAAATATTTTTACTTTCAAATGGTGCATGTTTCATCAAAGGCAAAATACAAGGCTGAATAGAAAATACAGAAATTTTCTTTTGAATTCAAATTTTGCCTCCGTTTGTAGACTTGTAGTTTGTGTGCAAGTTTTTCGATTGAGTTTATTAAGTAGAAGTTTTCCTCTCTTTTAGAACAAATATATTGCGATGTACTGGGACGTGGAATTTAAATAACAAAATCATCAAACTCCCCGTTTCCGAATATTGCACCATTTGAGCATGAGACTCTTGTAAAAATGTAATTTTCAAGGTTAAATTTTATCAAAGTTACTAGTTTACTTCATGATGTAAAATTATAAGAGTTTTCCTTTTGAACACGATTACTGAGGGGGGAGGGGGGTAATGAATACCACTTACTATTCAACTTATTATTGTATGAAATACACTTTGTCTGGTCTTTAGATATCTCACATTTGATATAATCGAAGGTCAAGCGTACTAACGTTGAAATTTTAAATGTGAAAATTTTAGAAACGTAGATGCGATAATATTATTTTGTCCATTACAGTGGATCGCAATATCCCTGGAAACCTAAACTGATCAGCGTATTATATAATTTTGAATACCAGACTAATGAGGGTACATAATTAGTTTACGTAAGTTTGAATCCATATAAATATCGAGAAATCTCTGAGGAAACGAAATGGCATTTTTGAGTTTAATGTTAAAGAAAGCAAACGATTACAAAGTAATTAATGTCTTCGTAATGTCAAAAAAACTTAGCGTTTGGCAATTCCCACGTGTAGCTTAATTCTTTTTCTCAGCGTGAGGATGCAACTAAACGACTTCCAATCTAAAAATCTTTACTTCACGTGTTGTTATATAATTTTTTATTTTTATGGCACTCTTGCACTTTTTCCGGCTTTTATCATTACGATCAATTTATTTCCCTTTCAAATTGATTTTTTATGTTTTCATCATGTCGGGTTAATTTTATTTAGAAAAACGGCGAATGCCAATATTTTATTAACATTTTCTCGAACGAGTGACTTTATATGTCTCAGGGGGAATTCAGTTTAGGATGACTAACATTTTGTGTTTTTATTCACTTTGCAATAATTTTGCAAGTTGGATTATTTTAGTAATCATCGAGGACGCCGATGTTTATGAGCGTCTCCTCTTCTAATTTGGTCGTTTCGCTACTTTAATGGCTTTTCCATTATGTCATTTTATGATCCCATAGCAATTCCGATGATATTTCTGAAAGTGTGTGTCGATGTGTCGACCATTAGGCTAAATGGTTTTCTTACCACATTTTATGTCCGAGCACTTGGGAAAAAAAAATTTATTTTCAGTTTTTCTGGCCGACATTTAAACTCGGAGGCCGTCGTCATCGATCTTCATTTAGATTTTCTTAGATGACGACGCCCGGCGATATCATTTACGGAAACGACTACATTTTCAATTCCACCATTTACAGCGATTTTCCTTCGCCCAACCAAACTTTCCTAATATTTGCTCAACATTTGACCGCACACATTTGATCCCGAACCTCAAACGGCGTCCTTTCATTTTAATTACAAGTTAATTACCGAAGTTTCTTGACGTCATTAGAAGAATTGCACTTTTGCCGTTCGTTCATATCATCAATAATTAAGGCGATTAATTAATGTGAATCAATCAGCGACAAATTACAAGCCATCGATTTTACTTCGGAAACTTTGCAAAGTAAAATTTGTTAGATAATTGACTTTACATTAAAACTTTAATGCAAGTTGATTACGGCAGTTATCTTCCAGCAAAATTTTGTAATTTACATTTAAAATTAATCCTAATTACACAAAATAAGTACCTACTTTCGAAGTTGATTGAAAATTAATCGAAAGAGTGATCGAGGCGTGGCAGATCCTTTTCGGTATTATATTCAGGTCGAACTGGTAGAATTCAATTTTTGTAAATAAAATATTAAAATCTACACAAATTTTAATAAGGTGAAAATATCTAAATGCAAAGTTTACAAAGCCCGCAATGGCAGATACAAACGGATAAAGCATGCAAGTTTTTGTTTAAACTTGGAAGAAAGATTATTAAAAGTTTGCTTGAGCGGCATTTATATGAACAAAAACTAAAGTTTGCCTTTAGGACGTATTCATTTAGATTGAAAGTTTGAATACATTTCTAAAAGCCTTTAAATTGAACATAAAAGTTGCATTTAGGCTTGAAAATTTATATTAGAAAAGAGAAAAAACGCAAACCGGGATTTTGTTTGACTTTAATTTGATTTTTGTATTTTTTATTCAACCTCTGCAATTATTTATAATTTGTGTTTCAGGAACCCACACGGCGATGATAAAGCCCAAACTTGAAATTCAACCAGGAGCTCTAGTTGTGAAACCAATTGGATCCAGCTTAGCACTTACGTGTAAACCGATTGTAGAAAATCCTCGACTAGTAACCCAATTGGAATGGAGAGACACTAAGAACAGAAGGATCGATGTAACTAACCAGGATGCACCTTTGTACATTGAGGTTTGTGTTGATTTTTACTCCTACCGACTGCGCCATGTAGTGTTCAATTTAAAAAAATTGAATCCATAAACAACAAATTATTTAATTTTCCTCGTGGAGGAAACACAAATTTTAAATTATGAGTTCAATATATACCTACTTTATTTGTTTAAATTTGCGGCAGAGCGGCATAGAAAAAAAATTTAATAACTTCCTCTATTAAAATTATCTTCGTTACCGTATAAATTATAATTGGTAGGTGATTTGTTAATACTTTTTTTAAAAATTTGTTATTAATTAATTCGATATAAATACAGGTCGCTTCCGGTCGTCTGTACCCTGCCATCCGCAATTAAGGTAGTGTACTATATATTTTTTAAACAGTCGACCTAACCTCATTTCTTTGTGACCCTAACTTCATAGAATTCAAACATTTTTGAGACGAGACAACGATAACTTCACTCTACTATATTCTGCTTCTATATATTGTAATGATTTAAATTTAAAAAATTTAATTTGTAAAATTTTGCATTTGGCATTTTTTATGATGTTGAAATGTAAGAAAGCGGGGGGGGGGGACGAATAACTGATTTAAAAAAATTCAAGTAAATCCACATAAGCGCAATTTCAGGCTTTTCTAAGGTATTCTAGAACTTTTTAAGGAATTGCGAACAAATACAATTTTGAGGAATTCATCAGGAATTTCATTGATTTACTGCGAATACCAGTAATTCCTAAAATTTCCAGTGGTTTCCATAGAAATTTCGGCGATGTCTAAAGGATTCCCGAGATTCCCAAACAAAAATTTGTAATGTAATTTTAAGGAATTTCAGTAATTTTCGACGAATTCTTGTGATTTCCAAGAGATTATAATGATTCTATACGAATACGGATTTTCAGCGATTTCTAAGGAATTTCATAGATTCCCAAGAAATATTAATTGTTTACCAGGACTTCCAATGATTTCAAAGGAATTTCATGATCTTTTAGCGTTTTCCGGTCATTTTCAAAATATTAGATTGATATCAAGAATTTTCAAGGCCTTCGCTGAATTCCAATTTTCAGACAACTACAATTTTAAAGAATTCCATAGATTTTCAAGAAATCTTATTTTTTTAGTTGGAATTCCAATGATTTCTAAAGAGTATCATTGATTTTCAGAACATTTTCAGCGATTTTTTATCTTTTATGATAAGAAACCTTAATTATTTACTAAGAATTCCAATGATTTCTAATAAATATTGCTGATTTTCAGAGAATTTTCAGCGATTACTAAAGAATTCTAGTAATATTACTAAAAAAAATTTCATATTGTTTTAGTATTTTCTAAACAATTGCAGTGACTTCCAAAAAATTTGAGTGATTTCAAAAATTTTCAAGGCCTTCAGGAATTCCAAATATTCGCAATTTGAAAGAATTCCTGGCTTTCTAAAGAATTCTTGTGATTTTTGAAGAATTCCTATGATTTCTAAGAAATTATAATGATTTCGAAACAGACACGGATTTCCAGGAAATGCTATGAATTTTAATGATTTACTATGAATTTCAATGATTTCTAAATAATTTGACTAATTTTCAAAATGATTTCAGAGATTTCTAAAGAATCCAGAGATACAAAAACAAAACAATTTTATAGTATTTTTCAGTGTTTCTGTGGAATTCCCAAAAATTCGACTGATTTTAGGAATTCCAAATAACTTCAATTTGAAAAGAATTTCTGTGATTTCCAAAAATTCATAATGATTTCGCCACGGATGATGGATTTTGAATTTTAATGATTCACTAGGAATTCCGATAATTTATAAAAAAAAATCACTGATTTTCAAAGAAATTTTAGCGATTTCTAAAGAATTCTAGAAATATTACTAAAAAAAAATCATGGCGTTTCAGTACTTTCTAAAGAATTGCAGGGATTTTCAAAAAAATTGAGTGTCTTCAATAATTTCCATAGCCTTCCATGAATTCCAAATAACTAAAATTATAATTATTTCCACACTGATGAGATTTTTGGGAGATTTCCAGGGGATTCCACAGATTTTCATGGAATTTTAATGATTCACTAGGAATTTCAATGATTTATAAAGAATTTCACTGATTTTGAAAGAAATATTTGCGATTTTTAAAGAATAACTGTGATTTCCAAGAGATTATAACGATTTCGATACGGAGGCGGATTTCCACGATATTTTTCAATGATTTACTAAGAAAGTCAATGATTTCGAAATAATTTCACAAATTTTCAATAAAATTTCAGCGATTTCTTAAGAATGCAGAGATACAGAAATAAAATCTTCATGATATTTCAGTATTTTCTATGGAATTCCAGTGATATCCAGAAAAATCCACTGATTTCAAGATTTTTTAAAGAATTTTCAGGAATTCCAAACAACTTTAATTTGAAAGGAATTTCTGTGATTTCAAAAAAATTATAATTATTTCTACACAGATGAGATTTTTCGGAGATTTCCAGGAAATTCCACGAATTTTCAAGGAATTTTAATGATACGCTAGGAATTCGAATGAGCTATCAAGAATTTCACTGATTTTCAAGGAAATTTTAGCGATTTATATGGAATTATACAAAAGTGAGTGATACAAAAAAAAGTTTTATGGTATTTTTGTGTTTTCTAAGGAATTCCAATGCTTGCTAAAATATTCTATTGATTTCAAGAATTTCCAAGCGCTTACTGGAATATTCCAAATAACTGCAATTTGAAATGAATTTCTGTCATTTCCGAAGAATAACTGTGATTTCAAAGAAATTATAATTTCGATTCGGATGCGGATTTCAGGGAAATTCCAAGGAATTTTAATGATTTGCTAAGAATTCCAATGATTTCTTCGGTGAAACGGAAAAAAACGTTATTATGAGGTTTCAGTGTTGTCTAAAGGAATTCGAGTGATTTCTTAAAATTCCACTGATTTCAAAGGCTTTCAGGAACTCCAAATAACTGTTATTTTAATTTTTAATTTCAGAAATTAAAAGGCGAAGTCGCATCAATTCTCATATTTTCATCGCTGTCGGAAAATTTGGCGGGAAAATACACCTGTTCTGCTAGCTACGCCAACTCCGAGCAACTCACAGCTCAAACTCAAGTCAACACAATTAGTAAGTAAATTAATTAAAAAAAAAAAAACAATTTTAACCTGTGCTTAACTCATTAGTTGATATAACATGGGTCGACGCACCCGAATCGCAATACTCCATTTTGGGTAGAAATTACAAAATCAGATGCGAAGTCAAAGCAAGCCCCGCACCGACTGTTAACTGGTTGAAGAACGGAGAAGAGATCGACTTCTCTTCAAGCGACCGTTACATCGTAGAAAACAATGGATTGACCATAAAAAATGTTAGAGAATCTGACGACGGCGTTTACACCTGCAAAGCTGTCGTATTCAGTACCGGCGAAATTAAAACAAAAAATATCAAGGTAATTATTAAATCTCAATTATTTGACTTTTTGAGCACAACACGATTATTTAGGTCGAGGTTCAAATCATCCCAAGAATTTATCAAATGAATACAATCGAAGTGGTAGAAGGTGAAGAGGCGTCGGCAATTTGCAACGGAACTGGAAAACCACCGCCATCATATTCGTGGATCAAGGAAAACACTCGCGAGGATTTATCGACTTCCGATCGGTTTCGAGTTCAGAAGAACACGGGTTTGTTGACAATCCATAGGGTTCACTTCAACGATAATTCCTATTACAAATGCATCGCGAAGAATTCGGCAGGAGAGACTGAAACGAGAGTAAAAATCAACGTTCTCGTCAAACCAAAAATATACGAACTGGTCAACGTCACCGCTTCCGTTAACACAAGCACCAGAATCATTTGCAAAGCTTTTGGTCGACCCGCTCCAAAAGTCTCGTTCCGAAAATTAAGCAACAAGGTTCCGTTTTTGTTGGGCATTCAGTCTAGCCATCCTGGGATAGTTTTGGAAAACTTCCCCAATGAAGAGAAAGGTGAAACTACTGGAATTTTAAATTTTGACCGACTTTATCGTAGCGATGACGGTTTGTACGATTGCATTGCGGAAAATAAAGTGGATGCTGCGCACAAAAACGGGCACATAGCAGTGCAATTTCCTCCCACGTTTGAGAAGACTGAAAATTATCCTCCGGTTTGGAGTTGGGGTACTCATCCGGGTAATTTGACGTGTATAGCGGAATCGATTCCTAATGCTACTATACAGTGGCGTTATAACGGCGTTATCCTGGAAGATTCTGCACAGATCAAGCAGTTCCGTAATGGTGCAATTTCGAGTCTTATCGTCAACCCGATGAACGAACCCAGGTTTTACACCACGTACGAATGCGTTGCGACAAATATATTAGGAAGTGCGATTAATAAAATAGAACTGCGGAAGGCGACCGTTCCTCAGAAAATTCAGGAAGTCCGGGCTGAAACGGTAACCGCAACCACAATTAAGTTCAGGATAGTCGGACCTCCGAATTACTATGGTTTACCAATCAGGTCGATTATTGTCAACTATAGAACTGAACGGGATAGGTCGTGGGATACGTCAAAGGAGCACATTTGGAGTTTTAGTAAGTTTTCATCATTTTGACGTGTTAAATCGTCTAAATTGTTTTTTTTTTCTAGACTCATCGTACATTTTGGAACACTTGATACCGGAAGAAATTTACAATTTCCGTTTTGCTGCCAAGAACGATGTCGGCATCAGTGCTTGGGAAGGAGACCAACAGATAAAAATGCCGAGGAGGTCGATTCCGGTCGAACCTAAATTTGTATTGGAGGGTAGCATTCCCAGTAGCGATATAAATTACGTTGCATCTGAGGTTATCGAAAACAGCAAGTATGCCGATCATTACACACTGAAGTGGACCGTTCCTCACGATAATGGAGACCCAATTGATTTTTATGTAATTCAGTACTGCGTGGTAAGTTGCTATATAGAAGTATCTCTGAGATCCAATCAACACGACGTAAATATGGCACCCAACGTGGGGCCCAAATGTTAATATACTAGGGTGTAAATATCCCGATGAATTTGTGTACACAAAGCTCGAAATTTCAAAGATTTCCAAAACATTTTAAAAATTTATTTTCAATCCCAATCATTAATTCCTTTATATCCAAATTCAAATCCTTTTTATATTTCAATATTTCTTTGAAATCTAACTCTGTTTAAATTTTCCAAATTCAGTTCAATTTTGTTTTTCTTAAATTCAATCAAACAACACAAATTTCAAAATCACAAATTCACTCTTTATTTTTCACTTAATATAAAAAACTCTTATAAAATTCGGACGCAACAATAAATGCGTCCGCCCGCTTTGGCTTTCGGCATTAAAAATCTTCTTATATTTAATTATAAACTTTTTATAAATTTGTATCCTTGGTCGAGGATCGAACCTGCGACTTCTCCATGCTAATCTAGCATTCTACCGTTGGCCTACAATACCAACAAGAATTCCGGAGATTTTCAAGATTTCCAAAGACTTCTAAAACACTCCAGAAATTTCCAGTTATTTCCTATGACTTGTAAGGAATTCCAGTGATTTCAAAGGAAGTTCAATGCTTCCCAAGGAATTTCAAAGAATTTCAGTGGTTTCAAAAGAATTTTAGTGATTTCTACAATATTCCAATGATTTTCAAGAAATTTCAGTGATTTCGAAAGAATTCCAGGGATTTCCAGATAATTCTAGGTCAAGCGATTTCGAAATAATTCTAATTAAATATATTGTCCAAAATTCCATTTATTTCTAAGGAATTCCAATGATTTCTACGAAATTTCAGTGATTTTGAAAAAATTCCAGAGATTTTCAAATAATTCTAGTTCAAGAGATTTCGAAATAATTTTAATTCCAGATATTGCCAAGTATTCCAATAATTTCCAAAAAATAACAATGATTTTCAAAGAATTCCAATGATTTCTAAGGAATTACAATGATTTACAAGGAATTCCAGTAATTTAAGAGGAATTCCAGTGATTTAAGAGGAATTAGATAAACTTTTAGTGGTTTCCAAGGAATTCTAGTGATTTCCAATGAATTACAACGAATTCCTGGGACCTCCTGGGTTTTCTAAAGAATTCCAATGATTTCCAAGAAATTTCAGTGGTTTTCAAAGAATTCCAGGGATTTCCAAATAGTTCTCGTTCAGGAGATTTCAAAATAATTCTAATAAGAGATATTGTAAAAAATATCAATAATTTCCAAGGAATTCCAATGATTTACAAACAATTCTAGTGATTTGCAAAGAATTCCATTGATTTCAAATGAATGTCAGTATTTCTAAGGAATTCTAATTCACTCAATTTTCAAAACTTCCAATGATTTCCTTAAACTTTTAATGCTTTCTGAGGAATTCCAAAGATTTCTTCTGATTTACAGAGTTTACCAAATAGTTGTATTACCAGGAATTTGCAAAGAATTTTAATTCAAACGATTTTTCAAAATTCTAATGATTTCCAAAAAAAACCTGGAGTGCTTTCCAAGAAATTTCAAGGATCTCCAAATTTAGAAGATTTCTAGATATTTTAATAATTTCCAGGAAATTCTAGTTCAATAGATTTCCAAAAACTCCAATGATTTTCAAAAAATTCCAGTGATTTGCAAGGAATGCGAGAAATATCTAAAGATTTCTAAGAAATTCCAATGATTTCTCAGGAATTTCCGAGATTTCCAAGAATTGAATCGACTTCTAAAGTTTCCAGAGATTTCTAAGGGATTCCAATTACTTCTAAAGATTTCTAGAGATTTCCATAGAATTCCGGAGGTTTCCAAAGAATTCCAGTGATTCCCAAGGACTTCCTGGGTATTCTAAAGAATTACAAGAATTTCCAGTGTTTTTTAAAGAATTCCAGGAATTTTCGGAGAATTCTAATTCAAGAGATTTTGAAAGATTTCCAAGAAATTCCAGTAATTTTAAAGGAATTCCAGTGATTTATAAGAAAGAGATTTTCAAAAGTTCCAATAATTTTCAAAAACTTCTAAAGCTCTCTAAGAAATTCAAATGATTTCCAGGGATTGCCAAATAATTGTATTTCCTGGAATTTGGAAAGAATTGTAATTCCTGAATTTGCAACGAATTTTAATTCAAGAAATTTTTAAAATTTTCAATAATTTCCAAAAAATACTAGTGCTTTCCAAGGAAATCCATGGATTTCTAAATTATTTTAATTTAAGAAATTTTGAAATATTTCAATGATTTCTAAGGAATTCTAATGATTTATCAGGCATTTCAGTGATAAACAAGGAATTCCAATTCAAGAATTTTTCAAAAATTTCAATGATTTCCAGAAATATCTAATGCTTTCCAAGGAACTCTAATGATTTCCAAGGTATTCCCAGGAATTCCAGTGAATTTCAAGATATTTCAAGGAATTTCAAATAATTACAGACATTTACAAAGAATTTCAAGAAATTTCAAAGAATTTTAATGCACGAGATTACCAAAAATTTCAATGATTTTCACAAAATTCTAGTGCTTTCCAAGGAATTCCAATGATTTCCAAGAATTCCAAAGATATTCAGTAATTTCCAAGGGATTTCTAAATAATTCTAATTCAAGAGATATCCAAAAATTCCAATGATTTCCAAAAATTTCAACAATTTTCAAAAATTCCAATGATTTCTAAAAATTCTATTGATTCCCAAAATTCCAATGATTTCTACAGAATTCTAGTGATTTCCAAAGAATTGTTATTTCTGTGGAATTCCAATGATTTCTAAGGAATTTAAAGATTTTCACAAGAATTCCAACCATGTGTGCCCAAGCTTTTTGTGATATTGTAATGTACTATCTTTTTAGACCCAGAAAGTGAACGGACAATGGAGAACTTCCGAAAGCGAGTGTAGCCCAAAAATTGAGCAAAGTTTCCTTCACACTTATTACGAAATGAGCTCTCTCATGCCCGATACGACATATAAGGTGGAACTTAAAGCTCACAACGCCATTGGATTAAGTGCACCTGCAGAAATAAGAGTTAAAACTGCACGAGGTGAGCATGATCAATATTATAGTTATAGTTTGAGTAGCGATAATACTAACAGTTCTATTAAAAATGGATTGTCGTACGTTTTAAGTTTAATTTTTATTATTTTTTATTATGTATAATAATTAACTATAGCATTGCGTTTTTTAATTTAATTAATTTGTGTGATTAATGTTAGTTTTGATTTTATTTTATTTTTGTATTTGTTTTATGTTTAAACAAAGTGTAGTTTGTATTGTAATCGTAGTTGCTCATTTCTTTGTTATCAAGCGTTTGTTTTTTTGTATGTGTGTGAGTGTGTGGAAGACAGTAAATGTTGTGTTGTGTAACCAAATAATTAGGGTATTTAACGTTTCCCTACCCTCCCTAGGTGGTTTTTACGGATCAACTTCGAGTGCAGCTCTCAGCTTCACGTTACAGGTTGTGGTGTCTATTTTATTAGTGTTCTGTGCGTTCAGTTAAAATCTACACTTTTAAAATAATCAATCGAATTTAAAAAGACTATTTTTAGAATAATTAAATTGGTCAATAATTTCAATCTTAAATGTGTTCAAATTTGATATACGTATGTAAATACTGTAGCCTAAAGGGTCATACATACCATTCGATGTTAGTGATCTTTTTTTTCCAAGATAGAGCAAATTTTGTATCGCTCACCTGTAAGAACAATTTAGGCCACGTTTTTGTGCCAAGACTTCATTTTTATTTATTTTTATTCATCTAAATTTCATATCACTTCATTTTTTTTCCTTCCGGAACCATTCCATATTATTTTAATAATATAATGCAAATCCGACTTATTAACAGCACGAGATTTTTATTTATTATTTAAGTTCTTCTTTTCTTATCGTATCCGTTTTTATTGATCACTAGACTTTTTGTAACTAACTTTATGGGTATGAAAGGTTTTGAATGGATAATACGCCAAGTCGTAATTCAAAACTGTGCAATCTCTTGGTCAGATTCCAAATTTTTTGCACGATGCGCTCACGGTGGATGAATTCAGATTGGTATGCTGATTTCTCCACAGCGACTGGGGCGCTCAATTTGATATTATCAATACTGGTATCGTGATTAACACTATTGGTGCTTAGCTTAAATATAAAATTTATTCCACTTTAGATTTTTTAACTTCAAAAGTTGCACAGCTTTATTATGGCTAACAAACTCTGTACTTTAAACTACAAAACTCCATTTGTACTCTAAACTACAGACGGAATAACTGATTCATAAAATAATCCTTCGTTTAACTTTTTTTCATTACGACGACCAAAAGTATTATTAACAAAGCGGGGAATCAAAATCCGTTTCCTTTCTTTCTCTTAATTGCTAGACAATAAATTTTCAAATTGTTACAACGACACATTTTTTTAATTTAGCGGTACCGCACTTGTCCCCCTCCGTTTTCTTTTTTTTTTGTAATATATTAAGTGAAATTTTGTAATTTAGTAAATATAAATAATTAAGAAAATTATTATAAATTGTCATGTATATAGTAAATTTTAAAAAATAAACGAAAAAGTTGATACCATCATGGAAATTAATTTATTGTGCGTCGGACGCGCGTCAAAGAGCCGCTCCTTCCAAGTTTTAGTTATCTATTTGTGCTTTTGCGTCAACTGGTTATTATTATTATTACTACCAAGTGGCTTTTGTCGAGTGAATTTTTGCTTTTGTATTTGTCAACCTGTATAAGATTTGGAGGATCAAAGCATCGTAAAATGTACGTAGCTAATACAACAATTTTTTTTATTTCAAGGTCATATTGTATTCTTGAAATAAAAAATGTAGCTTAAGTAGTATCCTGCTTTGTATCTTTCTTTGGGTATACTTTCCGCTTGCATGCATGGTTTGGCCGATCTGGGTTGTAACAATAAACTAATTTACACAAAAACGTGCGAATACTTCGAGTTAAATTTTGAAGTATCCGCACTACACTCCAACTACTAAATATGAGGACTGCGCGGCCGGATGCACGCACGCACGTGTGGTGCACCCGTACGCTGGTTCAGCTTGGTGCAGCCTATTTAACGCAAACAATAAAAACGGATTAAAGGAATTTTCCCCTTTTCATTTTCTCTTATTAGTTAAGTAAATCAATTGAATCATTTCTGCTCTGTTTAGGTTTTTCAAGTTCAAGTTTAATATTTTAATGCTATTTTGGTTAAGTCCAGCATGATCTGTGAAATAGATTTAGTAATAATTCTATATCTAAATGTTATTTAAGTGGTGTGCTGAATCAGCTAGGGGACAGGAATTAAACAAAAACAGATACAAACAAATTGTACAATACACAGTTTAAATTTATTCTAACCTCTCAATTTCTGTTCAATTTTATGTAAATATTTATTAACACATTCGTACTGCTATTCCGCGTAATGTGAAACGAGTTCGTGTTCGTGTCGAATTTTAATAAAAAAGGGGGGGGGTGCAAAACTCTTCTGAATGTTGGCATCACTTTTTTTTTTTAATTTTGGGCTGGAAATATATTGAAGAATTTTGTCAGAATCCGATGGCGAGTCGCCAGACACAAAGCAAATTTTTGTTTTGTAGGTTTCTTTTTACGAGATTTTTGAGAGATTTCGCGGAATTTCCTTCTAGATTGTCTTAAGATTTTCTTTTGAAAGAGTTAAAACATCAAAAAAAAGCTCATTTATGGTATTTTTAAAATTTTTTTTTGCATTTATTACATTTGTTTTAGATTTCCACAGATTTCTTAAGATTTCCTTTGGATTCCTAAAATTTCCTACAATTTCTCGGATTTTCTGTTTCCTAAGATTTCTTGGATTTCCTAAAATTTTCTAATATTTTTTTGCATTTCCTGAGGTTCTCTTGTATTTCCTAAGATCCAATGGGACTTCCTAAGAGTTTCTGGATTTCCTCGAATTTCTTAAGATTTTCTTGATTTCAAAATTTCCCTATATTTACTAAGATTTTCTTTTTTCTAAGATTTCTTGGATTTCCTCAAATTTTCTAAAGTTTCTTTACATTTCCTAACATTTTCTTGCATTTCCTAAGATTTCTTGGGATTTCCTAAGAGTTTCTAAAATTTTCTAAGGTTTCTTTGATTTCCTCGAATTTTCTAAGATTTGTTTACATTTTTTGAGAATTTTTTGCATTTCCTAGGATTACTTCGAGAGTTTCTAAATTTCTTCCCCTTTTCTATGATTTTCCAGAATTTTGTTGGCTTCCGAAGATTTCCTGCATTTCCTGTTTTCTACCATTTCTTGGGATTTCCTCCAATTTTCTAAGATATGTTTGCATTTCCTAAGATTTTCTAGCATTTCCTGGGATTTCTTGGGACTTCCTATGAGTTTCTAAATTTTCTCAAGTTTTCTATGATTTCTTGCTATTTCCTATGATTTCGTGGAATTTTTTAAAATATTGTGGGATTTCCTTATATTTCTCAGGTTTCCTTGGATTTCCTGTTTCCTAAGATTCGCTCGGATTACCTAAGATTTTCTTTGATTTTCTATATTATCCTAAAAAATTCTTAAATTTTCTCGAAGAAAAAAGCTTATCTACTTATCTACTATAAAATTTTTTAATTTCCTGAGATTTCTTAAGATTTTCTTGATTCCTCGAATTTTTTAAGATTTTCTTCGTTCCCTAATATTTTCTATATTTTCTGTTTCCTAAATTTCTTCAGATTTCTAAATCATCTTGGGTTCCTATGATTTCCTGCTATAACCTAAGGTTTCCTAGAATTTTCTAAGATTTCTTTCGATTTATAAGACTTTCTAAATAATATAATATATTCCTAAAATTCCTACATTTTTCGGATTTTCTGTTTCCTAAGATTTTCTGAGATTTCTTGGCTTTTCTAAAAAATTTTTAGATTTCCTGAAATTTTCTTAAATTTTTTTGCGTTTCCTAAGATGTCTTGGGGCCTCATAAGAGGTTCTAAAATTTCTCGAGTTTTCTATGATTTTCAAAGATATTCTGAATTATCCTTAGATTTCTCAGGAGATCTTATATTCCTTTGGGTTTCCTAAGATGATCTTGGATTATCTATTTCTTAATATTTTCTTAGATTTTCTAAAATTTATTCGAAATTCTTAAGATTTCCTTGGCTTCCTAAAATGTCTTGCATTTACTCATATTTTCTGTTTCCTAAGATTTCTTGGAATTTCCTAGGAGTTTTTAAATTTTTTCGGGTTTCCTATGATTTCCTGCTATAAGCTAAGGTTTCCTAGGATTTTTTAAGATTTCTTGGATTTCTTCGGATTTTCTAAATAAATTTGCATTTCCTTAAATTTTTTTTAGCATTTCCTAGGATTTCTTCCGATTCCTAAGAGTTTTTAAATTTTCTTCGATTTTCTGCTTTCTTATGATTTTCTAAGATTTCCTCGGATTTACTAAGATTTTTAGCATTTTCTAACATTTTCTAAAATTTCCTTGGATTTCTTAAGATTTCCTTGATTTCTTAAATTTTCCTACATTTACTCAGATTTCCTGTTTCCTAATATTTCTTGGAATTTCCTAGGATTTCCTAAAATTTCTTGTGATTTCCTAAGAATTTCTAAATTTTCTCGGGTTTCCTATGATTTCCTGCTATAAGCTACTGTTTCCTAGGATTTTCTAAGATTTCTTCAGATTTTCTAAAAAAAATTTGCATTTCCTTAAATACTCAGAATTTTCTTGGTTTCCTAAGATTTCGTACATTTCCTCTCATTTCCTGTTTCCTAAGATTTCTTAGGATTTTCTAAGATTTCTTTAGATTTTCTTGAATTGACCAAGATTTGTTTGCATTTCAAATAATTTTCTGAAATTTCCTAGGATTACTTTGAATTTCCTAGGATTTCTTGGGATTTCCTTAGAGTTTCTAAATTTTCTCGGGTTTCATATGATTTCCTTCTATTTCCTTAGTTTTCTTAGAATTTCCAATGATTTCTTGAGATTTTCTAAGATATCTTGGAATTCACACGATTTCCTACATTTTATTGAGTTTTCTTTTTCTAAGTTTTTTTAAGTATCCTGGAAGAAAAAAAGCTTATCTACTATAGTATTTTTAAATTTTCTTGGATTTCCTATGATTTTTTAGATTTCCTCGGATTCCTTGAATTTCCTTGAATTTTCTAAGATTTCTTAGCATTTCATAAGACTTTCTTGCATTTTTAGTATATCTTGGAATTTCCTAAAAGTTTCTAAATTTCCTCGGGTTTCCTATAATTTCCTGCTAAATCCTAAAATTTCTTAGGATTTCCTATGATTTTTTAAAAATATTCTAAGATTTCCTTAGATTTCCCAGATTTTCCTATATTTTTTTTCAGATTATCTAAAATTTTCTCGAATTTTCTTGGATTTCCTCTGATTTTAATTCACTAATAACTAGATTTCTTCATCTATTCCTTTTTTAATAATAAAAATTCCAAGTTTCTTTTAAGAAAAAAATTTAATAAAAATAAAAAAACAGGTAACTCTTTGTAATCCTGTTTAAGCGAGGAAGGAGTTTTTCTGATCAGCTCCGAATTGTCTCTTTCAAATATCACATATTATTTCTCTTTTTCTTGAGTTCTCTGATGCCACGGAAGAGGGGAGGGAAAGCCCTCTACCAACTCGCTTGGCGAATGTAGTAGAGTCATTATGCATACAGATCTTCGGCCTTGAAACCGTGGGGGGGGAGTGGAATATCCTTCAGTACATCAGTAATTATCTACAAAATAAACGCTTAACTTTAAAAATTAAAATTTTTGCACCCTAAAAGTTATTCCATGTAAGTACTGGGTACAAGGATAGATCCAGTTAAAGTTCATTGGGGGGGGGGTTATTGAAAATTTCATTATTAAAAATTTAATAAAACGAATTTTATAGCTAAAAATCTAGTTTTTAGAAACTTTTGTCTAAAAACTAGATATTTTGACACGAAATTCGTAATTTACACTCAAAAGTGTAAAAGAGCAGATATTGTGCATTAATATAATATTGTACTGTATTTTTTCGATGGCGTATAAAATAGTATATTTTATTAATATTAACAGCAGTGTATTTAACGCAAATTAACGGTTAACGGTTGTAGAAGATTGTTACTTTTTGAAAGAAACAAATACTACCCTCTCCTTACATATCCAGTCAATTATGTATTTTATGCGCTATTATGATATTATGGCAGTATGAATTTGTTAATCGTTGATTAATTCGTAACAAGAGCATTTTAACATACACAAGCATACTAACATACTAATTAGAGACTAAAATGTCTGCAATTATAAAAATCTAATATGTTTTTCTCGTGGTAGGACTGAATCCGATAATTTATCAAGAGAACGGCACCGTAATTAGCAGTGCTGCCATCATTGGGATCGTCGTTGCTGCAATACTTTTGGTCATTATCATTGTAGATTTGATGTGTTGCTGCGTCAATCGTGCCGGAATCTTGGCCTGCATATGCGACCAGCTTCGTTCCAAGCCCGTAGACGAGGAAGATCCAAAATTGGGAAGGTAATTTTTTTAATTTGTTTACTTATCTGAAAAGTGTGATTTGTGTATACCATGACGCACAGTCACAAACTGAAATTTAGTAGAAACAAATGAACTAAACTTCAGTTTGGCGAGTATAAACATCGAAAACAAAAGACACGATACATCCAAAACTTTTGAGAACCGCACATAATTTTAAATTCACAATTGCTTTTGTGGCTTGGTCAAAAAATTGAACACATACACACGCAATACTGTAGCTGGAAATTTTAGTCTATACAGTTGGCGATTTCCGCTGCCTTATTGCAGTTACAAAGCTGCTCCGGCACATCCCAGCAGTCTCAACTTGCCGCAACCTATCAAATTGGCCCCTTCACCTAAGTAAGATTCGTTGATGTTGCCTGTTTGTCTTGTCTTGTGGTAGAATGATCTTAGATCTAAACCGCAGCTTTTGTGTTGCTTTTTGCATGACCACTTGAGTTTTTGGGGCACTAAAAAAGGCTTCTTCAGTTTTTTTCAATCAAAAATTTGAGTTCCACCGCTGGTGAAAAATCATGCACTTGTTAAAAAATTCCTCGGAAACGGCAGATCTAAGCAGCCGCGAGAAGTTCACAGTATGGGACCAATGAAAAAAGATTTGAGCCACCAGTGGAACTTACAGTCGCCAATTTCACCAGTGGTTACCACCTCTTATTTATTGCTTTTGCACAAATTGAGCTAGATGGTTTTTTTGTCATCTTGACGAAGTTTAATTATCCCTCTGTTTATTTAGCGATGAGAAAGAACCACTTAAGCCTGCCGATATTAGCAGTCAACAGCCAATGATAATGAACGGAAGCATGACGCCGACCTCGTTGTACGAGGGGAAGCCGGCCCTGACTCCATCTTCAGTGCAGTACGACGGTAAGCAGGTGTACACTATGCCTGGAGAATATATAGGTAAACACTCGGTTGTTTAATTTTTACGATGGATCAAAATCTCGATTTTTAAATTTTATTTACGAACGATTACGTGCTGGATTTTAAGATTTTAAATTTTTGTCGAATTTTAAATATTATTAATTACGATATTAATAAGTTAAACGTCGGATATCTTCGGTCGGGGCGACTTGCTCACCACATCGTTTAAATTTTAAGAAGTTGCCGCTCAGTTTCCGATCAGTGCAATTTTTAGTGTGCAAGCCGCCTGAGTGAGTTGAGGGGAATCAAACAAAATGTCGAGCTGAAAACTTTTTATTTTTTACCATAAATCCGTCCAATCAGAGAACCTGTGTGGGTCGAGGTGCTGAAGGTTCACGATAATTGGACGAATGGAGAACTGTGACTAATCGTTTATTGTTTGCTTCTCTAGACAACTGTTACTCTATGACAGAAGACGAGGTTTGATTTATTGAATTTGAGTTGGAAAAAAATTATTTCTGTGCCAAATATAAAGTATTAAAGGCATTAATGTGGCTTCATAATTATGATACTAGTTAGTATTAATTAAAGTATTAAAATTTATTCATACGGGGTGATTCGAAAAATTTTGGTACCAAAATTGTCAATTAGAAATAATGTAATTGGTGGAGTCGCTCTGTTAAAAATCAAATTATCGATAGGCAACTATTTAAATTTTTTCTTGTACAGCTTATGTGTGACAATTAGTATAGTGTAAACAAAGCTTTATCTGGCTTTGATTTTGTATAGTTTCTTTTGTAAAGAAGTCCAGAGGTTTAATTATTATATTAAAGTTTAATTTAAAGATTCAAGGGTAAAGATCAAATTTGTCGATGGTGAGTGATATTTTTATACGAGTAGTGACGATATTGGACAAATTTACTTTTGGATCTTAATTTTTATTTCTTGTACTTACGATTTTTCTACTTGATGTAAGACTGAGAAAGACATGCAGCAATTAATTCTGTACTTAACTATTTTTCGCTAATTGACGAAAGAGTTATTAGAATTGGACAGTGCAATTTTTTAACACCGCGTTTTTTCAAATTATGCTAAATTTTCTAAAAATTTAATCGCTAGTCAAAATATTGACATTTTTTGCTTTACGATGTTGTATTACGAAATTTTATGTGTTAAGTGTCATCAATGTTTCACTCATAGTACATTTACTAATTTTAAGACATAATTCACATTATTTGTTATTTTAAGTTAAAATACAACATTCCAAAGAGTTTTGTGTAATTTTATTGTATGATACACCACAAAACAAAATAATTATAAGCTTTTATCTGACATAATTATAATATGTAACTTTTGTACCTATTATCCAATGTAAATAAAAAGTTAATATAACTTCCTGTTTTTTTTTTTTAATTAGTAAGTACCAAAACTATTTCGCTAACAAGAAAATTTAAAATAACAAACCAGAAGAACAGTAAGAGTAATTTTGTAAATTGCCAACTCGGCGCCAGCACCGCCAACTTGGCGAAGGTTGACTCTATGATCCATCGCAATATATTAAATAGGTTTTTCTAACAATTTCCGACCATAAGTTACTTGCACACTCAGTTACTCAGCTAAATACGAAACTAAACTAAATTTTGATCTGTAAAGCGAATTTAGAATACTCTATAAATATGACAACCCTTTTATTTCATTTTACCGTCCCCTCCCCTTTATTTTCTGCAAAAATTACATACGAAACAATGGAAAACCTCCAGTTGCCGGATTGCATATTTTGGGGTAAAAAACCTTTACTTACTAGGGTTAACCTTACGTTTTTTTCAAAAATTGTAAAATATTCACAAAGTAAATATTTGAGGTCAAAACCACACCAAATTTTGAAAATTTGAAGCAAGATAAAATCATAAATATTAAACTTATGATAAAACTGTTTGAGCCAATCGAATTTTCTGCAAAAGCTACATGAGAAACAGTGGAAGAACCTCCGGATTTCGATTTTTCAAATATTTCAAAAATGGTAAAATATTTAAATCGAAGCATTTCGATGCGTAGCGTTGGAAAAATGTTCCTGGGCCTTGCAGCAGTTCAAAAAACCGGGAAAATATTAGCAATTAGTTAGGATCAAAATAAATTTGGCACGTTTAATGCAAGATAAAATCATAAAAATTTTATTTCCAGCAAAACTGCGTTCGCCAATCGAAGTTTCTTCATAGACTACATAAGAAATAGTGCAAGAAGCTCCGGATTTAGGGTTTTCATATTTTTGGGGTGAAAAAACCTCAAAGGGGTTAACCTTCCGTTTTTTCAAAAATGGTAAATTATTTACATGCTGGTTTCATTCCTTACATCGACGTATTTCGATGCGTAGCGTTGGTAAAATACGCCTGGGTCTGACGGAAGTTCAAAAAAACGGAAAAATATTAGGAATTAGTTGAGGTCAAAACCGCACTAAATTTGGAAAATTTAAAGAAAGATAAAATCATAAATATCAAACTTCCAGCAAAACTGCGTGCGCCAATCGAATTTCCTACAAAAACTACATAAGAAAAGCTGGAAAAAGCTCCGGTGTTTGGGTTTTCATATTTTGGGGTCAAAAAACGGCATTTTTCTTTCCGTTTTTTTCAAAAATTGTGAAATGTTTAGATGCTGTTTATATTACTTATATCGACGCATTTCGATGCGAAATATAGGAAAAATATACCTGTGCCTGCCTGACGGAAGTTTACAAAACCGCGTAAAAATTAGGAATAAGACGAGGTCAAAAGCACACTGAATTTTGAAAGTTTAAAGTAAGATAAATTCATAAATAACAAACTTCCAGCAAAACTGCGTGAGCCAATCGTATTTTCTGGAAAAACTACACAAGTAACAGTGAAAAATGCTCCGGTGTTTGGGTTTTTATATTTTGAGGTCAAAAAACTTCCAAGGGGTTAACCTTACGGTTTTTTCAAAAATGGTGAAATGTTTACATGCTGTTTTTATGACTTAAATCGACGTATTTCGATGTTTACCTTTGGAAAATACGCCTGCTCCTGGCGGAAGTTTACAAAACCGTGTAAAAATAAAGAATAAGATGAGGTAAAAAGTACACTAAATTTGGAGAGTTTAAGGCAAGATAAAATCGTAAATATCAAACTTACGGGAAAACTGCGTGCGCCAATCGAATTTCCTGCTAAAACTACATAAGAAACAGTAGAAAAAGCCACGGTTTTCGAGTTTTCATATTTTAGAATCAAAAAACTTCAAAGGGGTTAACCATTCGTTTTTTTCCAACATTTTTATCTATTTATAAGTCCTTTTTATTACTTAAATCGACGCATTTCGATGCAAAGTGTAGAAACAACACGCCCTGGGCCTGGCGAAAGTTGTCAAAACCGTGTAAATTTTAGGAATATGATGAGGTAAAAAGTACACTAAATTTGGAAAGTTTAAGGCAAGATAAAATCGTAAATATCAAACTTACGGAAAAACTACGGACGCCTGTCGAATTTTCTGCTAGAAGTACACGAGAAACAGTAGGAAAACCTTCGAATTTCGGGTTTTACATATTCTAGAGTCAAAAAAATTCAAAGGGGTTGACCTTTCGTTTTTTTCCAAATTTCTTAAACATTTTAAAGCCCTTTTAAATACATAAATCGACGCATTTCGATGCAAAGTGTAGGAACAAATCGCCTGGACCTGGCGGAAGTTGTCAAAACCGTGTAAATTTCAGGAATAAGATGAGGTAAAAAGTACACTGAATTTGGAAAGTTTAAGGCAAGGTAAAATTGTAAATATTAAACTTACCTACGGGAAAACTGTGGACACCAATCGAATTTTCTGCTAAAACTACATAAGAAACAGTGGAAATTGCTCAGGATTTCGGGTTTTAATATTTTGGGATAAGAAATGCTTAAATATCTGCGGGTCCTTTTTATTACTTAAAGCGACGCATTTCGATGTGTAGTGTAGGAAAAATACGCCTGGGTCTGACGAAAGTTCAAAAAAACGGAAAAATATTCGGAATTAGTTGAGGTCAAAACCACACTAAATTTGGAAAGTTTAAAACAAGATAAAATCATAAATTTCAAACTTGCGGGAAAACTGCGTAAGCTAATCGAATTTTCTGGAAAAACTACATATTATATGAACCAGTGGAAGAAGCTCCGGATATTCGGAAGTTTCCCTTCTGTTTTTTTCAAAAATTGTAAAATACTTACATGCTGTTTTAAATACTTAAATCGACGCAATTCGATGCGTAGCGTAGGAAATATACGCCTGAGTGGCGGAAGTTCACAAAACCGGGTATATATTTGGAATTATTTGAGGTGAAAACCACACTACGTTTGGAGAGTTTGAAACAAGATAAAATCATAAATATATCAAACTTACGTGAAATAGGTGTTTTCTTCAAAATCAGCATAAGAAACTGTGGAAGGAACTCCGGATCTCGGGTTTTCATATTTAAGGGTCAAAAAAACTTTAAACGGGTTAACCTTCCGTTTTTTCAAAAATGCTTAAATATTTACAAGTCCTTTTTATTACTTAAATCGACGCATTTCAATGCTTAGTGTAGAAAAAATACGTCTGGGCCTGGCGGAAGTTCACAAAACCGTGAAAAAATTAGGAATAAGATGAAGTGAAAACTACACTGAATTTGGAAAGTTTAAGGAAAGATAAAACCGAAAATATCAAACTTACGGGAAAACTGAGTACGCGAATGGAATTGTATGCTAGATCGGCATAAGAAACAGTCAGGGCCGTATTTAGACTAAATTTTGGAAGGGGGGGGCAGAGGGTTTAATGTTAAAATTTAATGTTTGATGAAGATTTATTTTTTCAGATTTTTTTTTACGATTGCAGTCGGACTTTAGTAATTTTTAAATAATTTCGGGGTGGGGAGGGGTTAGAATACGGCCTTGGAAAAATTTCCGAATTTTGGGTTTTCATATTTTGGGGTCAAAAACTTCAAAGGGGTTTTAACCTTCCATATTTTACAAAAATGCTTAAATATTTATAAGTCCTTTTATTACTTAAAAGGACGCACTGCCATGCGTTTTGGGAAAATACGCCTGGGCCCGGCGGAAGTTTACAAAACCGCGTAAAAATTAGGAATTAGTTGAGATCAAAATCAAACTAAATTAGGAAAGTTTAAGACAAGATAAAATCGTAAATATCATACTTGAGTAAAACTGCGTACGCCAATCGAGTATTCTGGTTAAACTGCATGGGAAGCAGTGCGAAAACCTCCGGATTTCCGGGTTTGATATTTTGGGGTCCATGTCATCCAAATCAACCGGGAAGACTATGTTGCAGAAGGAAGAACAAAAATGGCTCAATATTATACAGGGATGTTTTAAAAGCTCGAATTTCGCCCCAAATTTTTGCACTGGGTGGTGGATATAAGTTGTAAAATTTGCGGATGGTTGAGTAATTTTTCCAAAATTAACAAAAAAATTGGATCCAAGATTTACCGTGGTTGTGCTTGTCAGAACCGACTCTCCGTTAACTCCCGCTTGGCTCGAATGCTGGGATCCGAGATTTTCTAATGTCGGGGGCAGTGAAAACCTACTATCCGCACGCTAGACGGTTTTCTCAACCCCTGTGATAAATTAAACAATTGTGAAGTAACCGTTGAGCCGATTGTTGTACAAACGGGATCGCCCAATCGGCCAATTAATGCTTTGATAAACCAAAAAATAAATTATTTCTAACAGTTTATTTATTTAAACAGAAAGATATAGTATTCATATTTCATAATCATAATTTTGATTTTCTTCTTCTTTGTTCTCACTTTAACTTACGGCGGTAAGGTTTACCTAAAAGGAGTTAAAAAAACGTATTAATCACGTAATTATTTTATCACTTCCTCTGTTACCTCTTTTGCCACTTTCAAGTAACAATTGAAAACTTTAAACGCTCCTTCGCAAGGTTCTGCACTATCGTCAACTAAAAAAAACAGATTAGTAGGTATCATAATTTTGTGGTTTAAAATTTTCTTACGCTCAGGCCAACATCTTTCAGTGATGACTTCAATCTTCTCTGCAAGTTTTGGACTCGATGCTTTAACTTCTGCGATTATGTTTTTCATATTTTCAGTATTTTTCTTTCCATCTTCGTCTTGCTAAAATATAAAAGTTAGCATTTTGATTTGCTTGTTTTTGGATAAATACTCACAACTCCAATTTTTTTGTGCAGGCAGAACAAAAAGCACTTT
This sequence comes from Cantharis lateralis, assembly GCA_963170105.1. NCBI lineage: Eukaryota > Metazoa > Arthropoda > Insecta > Coleoptera > Cantharidae > Cantharis > Cantharis lateralis. Next base: position 5,203,226 of record OY720627.1, read on the forward strand.
CCCTTCTCGGATGATGGGAGTTCTCTTTGAAGAAGTTTATTAAAATCCTCTAAAATCCAAAAATAAAAACTTTATTTTAAAAAAACAATTAATTGTAATTATATACCTTGAGGAAGGCCTATTTCTTTTCTACATTGTCCCGCAAATCCCATAAATTTCTGTTGCAAGCCACCTGCATCGGGTTTCTAAAAAAATTATTTCAAATTTTTTGAAGTATTTTTATTATTTATTACCCCGTATATGGCACATATGCACAGCAAAAATACAAACACACACGACTTCATGATTTGGATGATTCTTCGAGGAATTACTAACTTTTGTGTTGATTATTTTCACTTTATATAAGAATTTATATTTTATAATTATAGGACGATGGTTTTTTTGACTGAATGTTATTTAATCGGTTGACGTCTACGAAAGTAATTTGTAATGGTTTTATCATTGACCATAAGTATTATAATCATTTCGATAATTCGCGTCTGCTTATTATTTCCAAAATTATAATTTTTTTATCTCAAATAATTTCCACGCCCTTTTTAATTTTAATTTTGGTGTATTTGCTAAAATTTGTTTTCACTGAAATATATAAAAAATTTCCTTATTTAAATTGTAATTTTGTATCTTTTGAATATTGTACTTGATCTTTTTAAATATAAAAATCCAAAAAATTGCCAAAAAAACAATAATTTTTGTCTGAATAAATTTAATGTGGTTTTTTCCCAAAAACCCCGCACTTTTTCTAAAAATTCAATATTTTCTGGGGGGAAAGTCACCCTATAATATGTTCTCGAAATTTAAAAATCGATTTATTGTTAAAGGTATTAATTTTTGAAATTTTTTATTTATTTAGCTGATGATTGAATTCATATCAAAATCAAATTCTGCAGGCTGACGTAGCTCATGTTCCAGGTTTCGTTTTTTCTGGAATATATTGCTTTTTTATTTTCAATTTTAGATTTTCAAAAATAATGTAAACCAAATTATTTCTAAAAATAATCAAAATATTGCAATTTTTATGAAAAATTTGAAATTTGTTATTCTGAAAAAATTCGATACTTTTTTTTAACAATTTAATATTTTGAAGGAATATTTGCTCTATATATCCTTAGAAAACGTTTGAATTACAGTTATGCAACCCCACTGCCATTCGTGTATGAAGTTTGCATAATTTATTTACGTCAGGGATATTCAATTTCTGCATTAACTGAGTGTTGTTATGGGAGACATTCCCAACCAAATTTTTTAAATAAATTCAATTATTCAACACAGTTTAAGCAAACTACAGTAGGAAGGCAATAAGTGCAATGTAATACATAGTAAAGCTTTGTTTTATTTAATTTACTTTTCGAAAACATTTAAAATTATAACTTGTGTTTGTAAAATTTTTATTAATCTTAATTAAATTGAAGCTTCAAAGCAGTCGAATCACAGTCCAAAGGGATCTTCAACACCAAGCTGAAATTACGAAAATTAATAGATATTTCATAAAAAGTTAAATCAAAATACTTACCGTTTTGCTTTCAGCCAATGCGCAGGCCGAAATTTCTGCAGCAGTATCACAGTGATTTGGCAATCCCATCTCATACACTGAAAAAAATAGTAAAAGTTTAAATTAGTTCATTCTTAAGGCTAATTGGATACCTTTTGGCCCACAGGTCATTGCCATTTGTAAGAGTTTGTCGTATAATACTGAATCCTGCCCACGAATGGGCTCCAAAAATTCCAGAGCACCATTTTTACTTGGTTCGCCAGCTTCGTTTTGCTGTAAATAATTAAATTAAATACCGAAAACTAAACTCGAAAATCTAACCAATCCAAATTTCTTGAAGAAACAGGAAATCAAACATTTTCCTTCCATTCTGCTTGGAGCGTTTTTTCCCTTTATTTCGGCGATGTCAGCTGAAAAATACATTTTTGAATTGGGTGGCCAAAAATATTGAGAACAAAAATTTTCCGTACCTTCCGTGGCCTTAGTTTCCGGAACACAAACTGCAGCAGCGTCCATCACTCTTGCTTTCAATTGATTTCGGTATTCATCGCTCACCCCCGAATACACTGCCACTATTAGGCAAGATAAAATAAAAATACACTTCATTTTTTTTTTATTGTACAATGCGAATAATATATTGCAAAAATTTGTTTTATACGAACTCTGAAGGTTAATATTTATTCTTCCGGCAATTTCAACCATAATATTTGGTTTGCCCATATAATTTGTCCCAATTACATGGTATACCGTCCAAAAAATTAAAAATTATTAAATTTAAACTTTTAATTATACATATTGATTATATCGGCCATATAATTTTAATACCTACAAAAACAATTTATTCAGATTTGCTGATTCGAACGTGCGAGTTTTAATTTTAACCTACAATTTTGGCAAAAAGAAATTTGAGAAAATCGCGGAAAATACAAGAAAATCTTTGGGAACTGTGAAATCTTAGGAATATTTCAATTAAAATATCAAGCAGGAACCAACTATAATATAAATTTCAAATTATATAGAAATAATTGTTGATGAGTTACATATATTGCAATGTCCTGGGGTAGGTTTTTAAATTTTATAGAAATAACTCCCTCTACACGAAATACAGCACCTTATTGCACGAGACTCCTTTTAAAATATAAATTTTAGGTTTATTTAATCCAATTAAAAATTTTATTTTCCAAATCCTCTTCTCCTTATCATTGATCAAAAATCAAAATAAAACACTTTTTATTCACAATAAAAATTAATATTGCTAGTTTGTTTGTTTGTCTCTTATACACTCTTAGACCCTTTGAGCAATTTGTACCATACTTGGCACACTTTCTCATCAGGGCTTGGTTAAGGTTTTTATAACCTTATAACTGGTTATAACCGCATAACTGGATTAACGAGATTCGTGAATCATGAATTCGAATAAAAAGTAGTATGAAACAAACGAGTAACGGGAAGCTAGACTTGAAAATTTTTGAGTACGCGCTGCTGAAGTCCGTTCATATGAAACAAAAGCGCAACGGGAAGCAAGGCTGGAAAACATTAGAGTACGCAGAAGTATTTTATTTTTGAAAAAACCCCGGGCGAAGCCGGGTATCCAGATAGTTAATGTAAAAATTTTCAAATGTACAAATTTTCAAACACAGTTATGAAATTTAATAAAACCACCCTATTAATAAATGGGAACATGACAATATCCGATTATTTTTGATTGGCTATTTCCAAAAAGTTTACCTTGCCCACGGCGTGAGTTTTTGTTTTACACTTGTTCCGTTGAGTCTATTCAATCGCTGAAAGCTCCCTGAAACCGTCCAAACTCGAAAATTATGGCTTTAGATAGACGTAGGATATCTGGAGTCCATGCAATTACTAAAATCATCCCTGAAGACGTCCGAACTCAAAAATCAAAAATATATTTTTAAGTTAAATTCGACCATAATTAACGAAATAAAATTTAAAATATATTTAGAATATGATTTTAACAGTTGCACGATTTGAAGGCAACTTTTTTCAAATTCTAAACCTTGATTCCGTTTTCACTTTAATGCAAATGCAAACAAAATTTTTGGTTAGGAATATTTCAGCAAACAGGATAGACTAGAACGGAAAGTAACCATGAAAGCTGTCAATAAGTTTAGATAAAATTTACAAAAGAAATTTGACAAAAAAAGAAAAAAATCCACTGTTAAAAATAATAAATTTTAAAAATCTAATTTTTATTTAAAATAAATCCATGCATTGCTAAAATGCGAAAATGTATTGCTTGCGAGCCAGTACCTCCAGTCGAAATTAAAGACAAATGTAGTTTTCCCACTGTACATTTCTTCTTCAAGCTTCATTAGGGTGGATTTTAGTAGAGGGGTTAAGCAGATTCCAACTCACTGTGGAGCGAAACTCCTAATTTAAAACTTAACTTCGACTTGAGTTTTATTCTACCACAACGGGGTGACTTTTGGGATCCAAGCTAAAAACTCGTTAGTGAGGCTGCTAACGTTCAAGAGTCATCGCAACTTTATTTGCGATCGACAATATTTTCTTCTGAAATAATTGTAATATTTCTATTACCCATTGTTTTCTAATGGCTATCTCTTACATACTACTATAATATTCTGGAGTACAATAAAAAAAAAAATCCTTTCAAGTTTTATTAATATTAATTAAATTGACCATACAAAAAATCTTAAAACTTAATCACGTAACCCAAAGGGATCTTCAACTCCAATCTGTAATTTAGTTAGTAAATTTTTGTATAATATTTTATATTTGAAACTTCTTACCGCTTTACCTTCAGTCATTGCGCAAGAAGAAACTTGTGTAGCAATTTCACAGTGATCTTTCAATCCCATCGCAGAAACTGCGAAAAAAAAAAGATTTAAAATAATTTTATTTAACTTAATCGCCAATTAATTCATTTCTACCTTTTGGTCCACATTTTAATGCAATTTGTATTAATTTGGTGTACAATTCGGGATCTTCATCATGAATGGGCTCCAATAATTCCAGAAGACCATTTTTGTTTGGCTCGCCATCCTCGCTTTGCTGCAAATTATCAAATTAAAAATCATTTTAAAAAATCCAAAAAACTAACCAATCCAAATTTCTTATGGAAACAAGAAATCAAACATTTTCCCTCCATTCTCGACGGGGTTTTTTTATCCATAATTTCGGCAATATCATCTGAAAATTGGATTATAACTCAAAATATTTTCGTAAAAAAAGTTTATTTTCCATACCTTCGTTGGCCTTAGATTCAGGAACACAAATTGCAGCTACGTCGATCATTCTCGACTTCAACTGATTTCGGTAATCACTACTGACCTATGTATTTAAAAATTATTTGAAGACATTCTAAATTTGTAAAAAAATAATTTCTCACCCCTGAATACACCGCAACTACCAAACAACATAAAACTATAATGCACTTCATTTTTTTTTGTATAATGCTAATTTCAAATTGTAAAATTCGGTTTTATACGATCATTTTGAAGGACAATTATTCATTTTTCCTTCTCGGTAAGTCAACCGTGCATATCAACGTAATTTCTGGTTTATCCGTATAATTTATCACAATAATGTGGTGTACCTTCAAAAAAATTAATAAATATATAATTTAAAACTTTTAATTACACTTATTTAATGTCAGTTTAATATACAAAATGTTTAAAAATCAGGATCACCGATTCATCTAACAGGATGTCTTGTTAGAGCGCAGCACTCGGCAGTTCACCTCTCAGTTTAATACAGTTTCCTGTAGCTTCCAATCTGCTTAAAATCAATATTTTCGTCTCTCGGAATTAAAATTTAAACCGGGTTTAAAGCTGGCCTAATCTACCATTTGTGGACCAATATAAACTTTTTTATCTACAAAATTTCGTAAGCAAACAACAAAATATAAAAATAAGTAGTTTTTTAATCTAAATATTTTTTTGAATCACGCGAGATATTATCATATCATAGCAAAAGCAGATGTTTAAATTTTCCGTCTGCTGAAGTTTCTGCAGTTTCATTTTCAGTCAGGCTCTGTTCGACCCTTTCGAATTACAGTCGGCTTAGCAATTTAATTTAAGTCTAAAAAGAGGCGTTCGTCATATTGGCGTGTAAAAACGCGGAATCGACTGTTACTCGCAAGAGTAAAAAAAAGATGATTGTGCTCTTAACTGCAGATTCATGGAATAGTTTAAGGGTTGCGGAAAATCTTAACCTAGCACAAAAACGCCGAAACGTCGACGTACCTTATCAGGAGTCAGTGTTTTGCTCATTCCGTTGACGGTATGTGTATTCGAGGTAAATAGATGCATCAATCTGTTTTGTTTTGCTGTGCCGGTCACAGTTGCCTTCTAGTCGTGCAACTGTTAGAATCTAGGTTTTGTACGGATTTCTTGGTTGGCTTTTTTGATTGAGATCTTATCATTGATTACCAAGGGACATATATCCCAAAAATTAGTGTACACTTGGTTGGAATTCTCTTTGAATTCTTTGGAAATGATTGCAATTCTTTGGAAATCACAGGAATTCTTTGAAAATTTCTAAAATTCTTAAGAATTTATTGGAATATTTGGAAATTTCTTGAATTGGAATTCTTTAGAAATAAATGGAAATCTTTTAAATTCCTTGGATATCTTTGGAATTCCGTGTCTAATGTACACAAATTTACCTTCTGGAGTTAAAGGCTTCGCTATAGCATTGTGAAATATGCATAGCTTTCCGAATTAACTAATTGTCAAGCCCCAAACGTGTACTGAATTACGAGGATGAATAAATTACCGAGATTCCAAACAAGAGGTAATAAATATCCCAAAACAAAACCCATGTTTGAAATTCGCTTGGAAATATTTGGAATTTACGGAAATCCTTGTAAATCTTTGGAATTCCTTGGAAATCACTGAAATTCTTTAGAAATCATTGGAATTCTTTAGAAATCAGTGGAATTCTTTAGAAAACCGTGAAATTCTTGGAAATCACTAGAATTCGTTGGAAATCTTTGGAATTCCGAGTCTTTTGTACACAAGACTCGGAAATTAAATTATCCAGCTAAATTTAATTTACCCCCGGTTACCTTTCGGATGGTTTTGTTTTTGCCAATTACATAAAAGGCGACTCTTACTAAAAAACAAAACAAATCTCCAAAACCAAAACAAAATCTTTAAATTTTAACATTAACCCCCCCCCCCCCCCCCAATTTAGTCTAAATGCGGTCCTGGTTGGTCTTATACCACCCTATTCGTAGCAACAGTAGCTTGCCATCTTAGGCCTTAGTTAGCTGGTGTAGCTTTTTATTGTTTTTCTCTATTTCCGTCATCTAAGTCCTGCAGTCTGAAATTAGAAAAAGAAATATTAATTTGGTTTGATGGGGGGGGGGGGGGAGTTGTAGAATCGTTTCAGGTCTCTTGCATCGCAAATACTTGAAAAATAATTTAGGTTGCTTTACGACTACGTCCTAGGTATCTTACTATTTATTCCAAAATTATCGAAGTATCTCAACGCATTGAAAATGTTGGCGACCACTGTAGTAGACGATGTAGTAGACTTTTCCGTAATTTTCTAGTTGCAGCGACTGTAATGAGCGGAAGGATTCAAAGATCCTTGTCTTTCTATATCCAAATTTTTCGAGTTGGGGTGGTTTCAGGGATGTTTTAATTGAGTGGGGAGTGAAGATGTTGTACAAAAATACTTTGAAGAAATAAACCGTAATAAAATGAAAAATAAAACACTTTGATTATTCGCTTTCTTTCGTCCCCCCTTTCCACTACTGCAGATTATGCGAGTACCAGGACTGTAGGTATAAGACTGCCTGCCAGAATTTCCGAATTCGCATTTGTTTATTGTTATTTATTAGGAATACAAAACGCAGGATGTAGATACTACGTAATTCCTGTAATTAATTCACAAAGTAACTTAATTTTTAGCAAAAGTTGCAATATAATTTTCTATAATTAGTTACATAATGCAAACCATTCATAAAAACAATGCTATTACAGCTCTTAATTTAAATGACAAGAAACTTGAAGATCTGGTCCATTAATTTTGTCGCAGGTAGATTATTTTTCGTGTCCTCATTAAATTTTTATTAACATATCGCTAACTTACAAACTGTACACACAGAAAAAAAAAGTAATTATACTGCTAAACTACATTCAGAGTCGTCTGCGTAGGTCGGTAGTTCATCTTTTCTTAGCTTCGCAACTTAAGAGGATCTTCGATTCCAAGCTGAAAATTAATAAATTAGTAGTTTTTATAATATAATATGGATTATAATATTATTTTTTACCGCCTGCGCTTCAGCTATAACACAAGCCGACAATTCGGAAGCTATTTCGCAATGATCTACCAAGCCCATTTGGATAACTGAAAAGATGAAAAAATAAGCTGACTTAAACTACAACAAAAAAGAAAAAAAACCTTGAGGTCCACATTTCATAGCAACATCATTAATTTTTGTGTACAGATCAGGATCATCTTCACGAACTGGCTCCAATAATTCCAAAAATCCAGCTTTGTTTGGTACGCCCTCTTCAGTTTGCTACAAATTGAAACTAAAAAATTTGTTTGAAAATTTCAAAATCGACTTACTACTCCGAATTTCTTAAATAAACAGGATAACAAACATTTTCCTTCTTTCCTCGATGGAGTCTTCTTATCCTTAAGTTCGGCAATATCACCTAAATCAGTCGTTACGTATTTATGCGATAAGAAATATTTTAGTTTTATTTACCTTCGTTGGCGCCCGTTTCAGAAATGCATACTGCCGCAACAGCTTTCAGTTTTGATTTTAGTTTACTCTGAAATTCTTCGCTTAGCTGCAGATAAAATGGGTTTATTGGTGTGGTTTTTAAAAATATACCAAAAATTAGTTCTTACCCCCGACACAGCCACCACTAAGCACAAAGTTAATATAGCGACACACTTCATTTTGATAACAGAATGATATACCTAACTCAAAAAAATGTATTTTTATTTATATGCTGCCTTCGAAGGTTATTGCTTATCCTTCTTTTAAAATTATTAATTAATAATTTTTTTCGAGTAGGATATGGTACCAATTGGTGGTATTGTTTGGTGTGCCCTATAATTTTCTGAGGTAATGTGCGCAAAAAAACAAAACTTGTGATTATCGATTAAGCAATAATTAATTGAAAACTAAAATTATAGGTAAAAATTCATGGGAACCATCTTTTTTCGAAATGTTCCGGAAACTCAAAAATGCAATTAAAATTTTTATTTATAATAATCTTACAAAATTAATATTTGTTTGCATCATACTATTTATCTATGTAAATAATTCCTGTTAATTCATAAGTTCGTCGTGATTAATCCCCAGCTACAAAAAATTCAAAAAATTATAAAATAATTATTTTTTTTAAATTACCTTTTGGCCCTCCCTGTGCAAGCATGATGCAGATTTAAAAGCAAATTCGCAAAGATCTTGTTCGGGATCTCCTTTTACTTAAATATTAAAAATTAATTACATGGACCTAGGATTAAATAAACTTACGTTCCGGATCACAGTTTTCCATAGCTTGCACAAATTTTCCATACAACTCCAAATCGTCTGCTTTAAAATCGTCCATGCTTGCTATACTGGTGTCTTTGTCATATTTTCCATCTTTTAACTATAAAAATTCAATGAAAATCATTTTTGCAATGAGAAAAATTAATAGTTACCATTCCGAAATGCTCCTGGAAGCAATGGATAACACATTTTCCTTCTTTTCGCGAAGGTGTTTTGTGATCCATTAATTCGGCAATATCATCTAGAAAATATGCAAAAAATAAAAACAAAATTAAAAACAGGAATATAAACCTTCGTTAGCGCCGGATCTTGGTATACAAATTGCAGCAGTTTTCATAATCATTTCGTTCATTTCATTTTTATATTTTTCACTTAACTAAAATTTTTAAAATTATTAAAATTGAATTTCGAAAAATAAAATTGTTTACCCCATTTACGTATACGAAAACGCAAATAAAAAGAATAATAATTGCCTTCATGTTACTGTATTATTCAACTGAGTTTCCTACTTAATATTCACAACAATTTATATAGAATTTCTTAACCTGTAATTATGATTTTCAATAATTAGCTGCTTTAACTTACAATTTCTTAGTACCACGCTGGTTATTAAAATAATTAATCCAAAAGTTATTTTTAAAATTGCAGACATAATATGAAATAAAACCGAGATAGATACTAAAAAATAAATTTTCAAATTTATATTATTATTTTAAAAACAGCACGCGGTTCCGCCCGTACTACAGTAATTTTTATTTTTAATAAAAATTCTTTTTCTTAACAAATGCAAAATTTTTACATAGAAAAAGAAATTATTGGATCTGACTATGCAGAAATCGATTGGTTTTTGGAAATTTTTGAAGTTCATTTAGGTTTAATTAAAATTATTTTTAACATATCCTAAGTTGGTATATTATTAAGTAAATTATGATAATAATCAATGCCATGAGAAGTAAAATTGTAAAATGCAAGTCAGCTCACCAAGTGTATGTTTTGATACTCACTCCTTCATTATAAATATATCAAAGCAGGAAAAATGCTTCGGAATTAATTATGTGACTGAATATAAAAACATCAATTGATAAAATAAAATTTACACAAGAATTAAACGTTGACGACGAAGTTAATGTCTTAAAATCGTAACGCCACCCCATTTTGAAATCCGCTCAAAAAAAAATTATTTATCTCTAGTAAATACTATTCTGACCAATTTAAAATTTTTGACCAATATTTAGTGATAATATCCAGTTTTTTTTTCATTCTTTTCAGAATGCTATAAAAATTTAAACAATCGCTAGCATTTCAAAAAATTGCAAAGTTTCAGTGCAACAATCAACAGGTAACTGATGTTTTATTTGATTAATTTCGACAGATGTTATATTTTTGCCCAGAAACAAACCTTTAAAATAAAAAAAATCCTAACCACGTGGTATTTTCACCAGTAAGTGTTCAAATCCGCTCAAAAACTCTTCTTTCTAGTGCAGTGTTGGCAAACCTTTCCGAGAAGTGGGTCAAATTTTTTTCATGATTTTCTTTAATACCAACCCATTAGTCATTGGTGTGACTTGGAAGTGAGGGGAAGGGGGGTGTAAAAAGAGTACCAATAATTTGTAAAAATATAAAAATTTGTGGATTATTTAAAAATCATGGTAAAAATGTCCAAAATCTATGGCCGGTTAGCTGGCACACTTGTTGGCGTTCGTTTTGCAGTTCCAATCAACAATTATGTCGCGGCGTTTGGGTTGCTAGCGGAGCCCTGACCTTAGTTGCTAATGTAAGTTCCACCGCTGGTGAAAAAGTACCTTGCCAAAACGTATTATAAATTCTACCAATTAAAGTTTTATTATTAATAAAATCCACCAGAACTTGAAGGCATGAGATTATTTGAAACCGCTCAAATTGGAAAGCTAGTGGGAATCGAATCGACTTGGCTGTAGGAATTGTAACAGGCTTGACTAGTGACGTATTTAAAAAATGTCTATGGAGGGGGGTAAAACACATTAATTTTTTGATTCTCGTTAATCTATTCAGGCGCGTCAGTTTTAAACTGATAATACCGAAAAATTCACTGACGCGACGCGACGGCGAAAAATATTGTAAATCTGATTGTAATTGGCGAACGGTAGATAATTAAATAAACATTATTTCTAACACTTTCATCTTTGGGGGAGGCAATTGCCCCTTTGCCGCTCTCTAAATACGCCACTGGGATTGACATTCGGCGTATATAGCTAGCCGAAAAGTTATTAAACTCAATTTTTTCGAGTTTGTCTGGTTCTTTTTCTTCAATTGAATCGCTAATGTTTTCTAACAAAATCAATGTTTTAAAATACTCCACACCGCGTGTAAAGAAGCAGTGGCGTATTTAAGGGTGGGCAAAGTGGTGATCTCCCCCCCCCCAAAGATGACTAAAATTGTATCCCTGAAGCCCTCCATGATAAAAATAATTATTATACCACGAGGTTTTAAAATTTATGTAAGTTTAAGTTCTTTAGCAGAGGTGGATTTAGGCGCTAATATTTTTGAAATGGGTGGGCACACAAAATATTTAAAAAAGCTCAGTAAATTACATTACTGAAATAAGCACTTCAAAAAAAGGTTTTCGGTTTACTATTTCGGGTAGGCACTTCAAGTAAGCACATGCACACCCTGGCCCCCATGGCGCCGTCACTGCTTAAGTCCCGTCCGATATGGCGTCCTTTTTGCTTTAAATTTGTAATTTATTTTACTTTTCACAAATATTAGAAATATTTTATTTTGAGGTTTATTAATTTAGATATTATAATAATAAATTTCTTAAAATTTTCTGCTTCTTTGTTTTTTTTTCTTTTTGTTGTTTCTTAAAAAACATGAAATACATTTTTTATTACTTATTAACTTATCTTTTTGAAATTTGTTCATCCATGCATTACAGCAAATCTAAGCTAAATCGATTTTTAAATTTTATTAGCAAATTATAAATATTAATAATTTTCATGGTCAAAAATTTTACTTAAATAAATTATATTCATAAAAATTATTAATATTTATAATTTGCAAATACTATGTTTGTATACAAACAGAATTTAAAAATTTAATTATTCTTTAAATTTTGGTGCCCCTAAACTTTCGGCGTCCTAGGCCCGGTTCTCACGGGCCAAATATAAATCCTTCACTGTTATTTACCTTTACCAATTACCAATTACGATAGATTCAATAATTCCATTTTATCAACCTTTTTAACTAATTCAATATATTTGAATTTTGGAATTTGTCAGTGACGCGCATGAATGGATTAACGAGAAGATGTCCCCCCCCCCAATGGGCATTTTTTAAATACGCCACTGTAAAAAAGCTAAAAGTATTCGAAAAGAATTTATGAAACATACGAGAGAGAAATCGTGATTTCTGTTTACGTAATTTCTTCAAATTATTTTTCTGGATTTTCAATTTATTTACATTTTTTCGGATTTTCAATTTCACTTCGTTTCCATGGGTATAATTTCGAGGAAAAAATCGTTCAGGAATTGTGGTGTATAAGTAAAGGGATATCTGAGGCAATTCAAGGATCAATTTTTAAAAATCTTAGGAATAAATAGAAAAGTTGAGAAAATGTAGAAAATTCAAAGAAATCTTAGGAAATTCAGAGAAACCTTAGCAATAATTCTTGGGAAATTTAAGAAATTCGAGGAAATCTACGAAATCCCAGGAACTCTTAAAATAATCAAAAAAATCTAGGAAAATCAAAGAATATCTCAGGAAATCTTACAAAATCTCGTAAAAGGAAATTTGGCATGTGTTTTACCTCTCGAGTAATTTACATAAATTATTAAAATTAATCAAACAAAACCGATTAAAAGCTGTTATAAAGGAGAGGGCAAAAGAGCCGAGACCCCTCCAAACCAGGGTTTAAAACCAATGTCGTTACATAATATTATGGTTATCTAAAAAAAATGACTCTTTAAAAATTAAATAATAATATAAAAAATGTGTCACCCCGAAAGATCCTGCGCATGCCGACCGCTGTGTAATCCTGCTATTTTTAATAACTTCGCAATTAGTAATTTCCCATTCAAATAAAACAGTTAAATGTAGGTAGTAATCAGATGCATTTTTAACTTTGCATTATTTAAGCTGTTTGCTGTATACAGGGTGCACGTAAAGTTTGGAATAAATTCGAAAAAATTATTTCGAGGAATTTTCTCAAAAAAAAAAAAAAAATCGGGGCACGTCACTCTTTGTGGTGATTTATATTTTTTTATGGTGTTTTGTTATTGAGTTATGACGTCACCTTAAATTTTTATTTTCTGAACTCCTGGTAAGGAAAATATTCAACTCCAAGATTTAATTATTTAAAAAAGGTGTTTCTGTGACTCCTTCGTATTTTTAATTTGACCCCCCCCCCCTTACAATTACTACTTTGTATATAAGTTTTTTTCTAAAATGTGAATTGTTCTCAAATATTATTTATTTTATACTGGCAAAGCCGTTTGAGATGGAATCTTCAAATTTTGAATATGTTCGTTACTCATCGAAAGCTGTAAATTGCAAATTAATTCTAAATTTAAAATTTTAATTTTGTTTCTTGTAATTTTCTGATATTATGAACCTTGAAGCGAAAAGTTTCGAGATAATCAGTCGGAAAGTTTCAAACCTGCATTTTATCAACGACTTCGATAAACCACAGACCGCTCAGATTACAACAAATCAAATTACTATCAAAATCGTGTTATTATTAATTAATAATTTTATTACGCATTTTTGAAACCTTGAGGTCATAGCGTATACCCAGAAAATTGTGTTTTATTCAAATTCGTAACGAAAAATAAGGGTTGCCATTTAAAACAATTTGCGATGACATCACAGTTTAAAAACAAAACACGATAAAAATTTTATTTTAAATGATTGAAACTTTACGAGCTCTCTGTATAGGCTAAAAATTAAAAAATTAAAAATACAAAATTATTCACCCAGAGTTGGCATGAAAAACATATTTTAATTATGTCAAATAAAAGTCAAATTGTGCGGTTTTCGCCAATTAATTGAAGTTTTGTAGAAAATGTGTTTGAGTTCGCGCTGTGTCTTACTAATTTCAAAATATGATCCATCGATAGACAACAATGTAAATTTTGTGTACTTGGGATTATACAAAAGCTAGTAGGTACCCCAGCCGGTTTTTTGAAACTGTATTGCATTGTTCGAAAGCACTTGACGTTTGACGGCTATTGTTAGTGCCCGAGTATTTTACCAAAATTTTAAATTTGCGTACAGTTGATGCTGTGTGGCCATCGCACGAAGACACTGCGTGAACATCGGAGACAAAAATGGTATGTATTTTGTAAATTTTCTAAAGCGAGAGCAATTTAAAATTTTTAATTATTTATCAAAACTTCTGACGTATGATTAGTAGATATTTGTTTTCAATTTTTTCAAGTTGGGGATAAAATTTAGAAATTTTAAATTGGTACTTCATAATAGATGGCGTTATGCTATATAAACAAAGCTAAATTATCACTTTCGGTAACCTAACTTTTAGTTCTTCAGAAAAGATTTAACATGAGTGAAACGTCGTCTGACTCGCAAAATCAATCTGCATACGCTGAGGCTTTACAACGTGCTCAACAAATTGCTGCTCGAATTAATCCAGGTGCCTGTTCTGCCGATCGAACGCCAAAACGACCGTTAGAGGACTACGAAGAACCCGATTCTAAGAAAATGGCCAGAAGCAATGACTCGTTATCACAAACCAATAATTCTTATATGCCGAATTTAAGAGAACCAAATGCTGCAGCCAAGGTTATCAGTACTGTGATTATGATTCCCCGGTCAAAAGTCGGTCTTATAATTGGCAAAGGTGGGGAAACAATTAAACAATTACAAGAAAAAAGTGGTGCAAAATTATTTATCGTGCAAGATGATGCGAGTACGTCTGTAGAAAAACCGTTACGCGTTAGTGGCGAACCACATAAAGTGGAATACGCGAAAGAACTCGTACAAGAAATAATAGGAGAACATAACCGAAAAGGTGATTCGAAGCAAGAAGATAAACAACACTACGAGTACGGCGGAACGCTTCAAATCGAAGTGTCGGTTCCCAGACCTGCGGTTGGACTGGTTATAGGCAAAGGAGGAGACATGATCAAAAAGATTCAAAGCGAAACTGGTGCTAAAGTTCAGTTTCATCAAGCAAAGGAGGAAGGGCACGGCGATCGACGATGCTATGTTTCTGGAAATCATCAGAATGTCGAACATGCCCGTCAACGAATCGAAGAAATAATCGCCGTTGTGTGTCCTGGAAGAAATAATGGGAGTGGAGACGGCGGAGAATTTACTTTCACCGTTCCCGTGTCGAAATGCGGTATCATTATTGGGAAAGGCGGTGAAACAATCAAATCAATAATACAATATTCCGGAGTGCACTGCGAATTAGATAAAACTTATCAGGGAGAGGACAGGTCGTTTATAATTCGAGGCGATGAAAAACAAATTGAAACTGCGCAGAAAATGATCAGTAAGAAAATTCACATGCAAATTGACCTCGTTCCTACTTCTGCCGCTAATAATCTACAAGCGGCTGCGGCTGCTTACCCAGGACTAGCGATGGGATATTACCAAAATTGGGGTACGCCTTCTTATGAACAACAACAGCAGTGGGGAGGTGCTACAAATCAAGCCGCTCAGCCTGATTATACGCAACAATGGGCTGAATATTATAGAAATTTGGCAATACAATCGCAAAGTGGAGGAAATGATCAAGCGGCGGCGGTTCACCTTGCACAACATGCTGTTTCCAATGGATCAGGAGCCGATTACAGTATTCAATGGATGCATTATTATCGCCAACAAGGAAAGCACGTGGAAGCCGATGCAATTCTTAAGCATCTTAACGAAAAGACTTCTAGATAATAAGTGAATTGTAAATGTAAAAATTTAAATTGTAAGATTATAAGTTAAGAAATAAATAAAATCAACAAGACAACTTTTTTCAAATTAATTTTCAAAAATCAATTAAACTGATCTCTCAGGTAAACTGCCATACCTGATCGGGTACTTAGCAGTAGCGGACAATGAAAGTCATTGCCAGGGGGTATTTTCAAAAACCAGGTAAACAGGTATTTTGAATATAAGTAAAATTAAAAACTTTCACTTTCAATTCATTTATTTCTTGCATTTCAAAACACCACGGAATGTTTTCCATATTTTAGCGCGGGAGGGGGGGGGGTCACTTCAGCGGTCCATCCAGAAACTCACACTGGTGATTTGGTTATACAAAAAAAAATTTAATTTGAGTTAACATAAAAAAATAATTAAAAGAACAAAATTACTTTAAACTATACAACAGTGGCGTAACTGGGTGCTTTAGAGCTGGGGGTTCCAGTTTCTCGAATTGTATTTTCATTTTCTGTTTTTCATTGTTAGATAAAATAATAAAAATAGCACTAATTTTTGACTGCGAAGATTTTTAAATTTTATGATTTGTCGCCGTTCTATTGGTCCATATTTTTTGATTGGCCTGAATTTCACACTTCAGAAAATTTCAGTTCTTCGCAAAAATTCGTTAAATAATTTGTTTATTCTGATTATTTTCTTGAAACGGTTCAAGATATGTTAAGAGGATTTTGACGTTAAATTAACGTTTATACTATTTGGTTAAGTTTACAATTTTGATTTTCAAACCTCAAAGAATTTTTCATACAATTACGGGTGTACTGGAGGAAATTCCATACCCATCCCCTGGTTATTGTCAAACCAAAATTTCCAGTATATTTTCTACGATTGACTTTATTAAATAAATAAATAAAAATAAACCGTCAATACGCACCTTGGGGGGTTTGAAATACGCCCCCCACCCCCCAGCAACCCAGTAATTGTATGGAATGTTATTTAAGACTATAGATTGCCCTGGTTGTGCGGCCTAATCCGTACTTCCCAATTAGTGATTTACGTAGTTGTTCGGTCTTCGACCTCGCTAGGAGAATATCGTTATCAATCCAGTTCTATCGGCTGTTCTGACTTACTAATAATTGATTGACCTGGTTGTTCGGCCTTCGGTTTCACTGAGGTACTCATGGCTAGTTACATGTTACTAAGATTACATTACACCAATATATTACAGTATTATTTGAATAATTTTTCAAAAATTTGGGTTAGAGCTAGAGAGCGAGCTAAAAACTCGCCAAGGGTTCCTCAAAACAATGCTGCTAAGTAAAGTAAAAAAGATTATTCCTATAACCAGGGCCGTAATTAGACATAATTTCGAAGGGGGGGTTTATTGTAAAAATGTGATGTTTTTGTTTTGAAGATCTTTTTGTTTTTTTCTGATTTTTTTACGATTGTAGTCAAACTTCCTGAAGTTTCGAAAGTGATAAATAATTTCGGGGCCTAAATACGGCCTTGCCTATAAGAATGCTTTAACTCGCATCTCAAGATTGTCGGGTTCCATGCTTACCTTCCAAATGGAAAAGGGTTCCACATTTGACAAAGTTTGAGAAGCACTGTACTGTGGTAGAAAATGATTCACATAATACTACACTAAAAAAATATAATTTATAAAAAATTCATCATTCTTGCACCGATGAACAAAATTCATAATATTGATGAAGAATTCATAGTATTTATCAAAACAAAATCATTGTATTTCTGGATTTCATCGATTTGATGAATTTTTTACATCGGCTGAAAAATGATGAATTTTTCATCAATATGATGAATCTTTTTTTTCAGTGTAGTGAAGTGTAACCTTAGCATATTAGTAAACTCTAATGAGTACCTCAGTGAGGCTGAACAACCGTGTCAATAACTAATCTGGAAATGACGGCACAGTGCGGCCTTTAGGCTGCACAACCAGGTTAATATGGTTATGTAACTTATTTTTATCAAACCTCCGGGGGGTGCATAAGAGTAATTTTTTAGCCAACCTGGCACAATGTCCGTAATTCAATGAAACTACGCTACGCAAATTAAGGCTGTTTTTCATTGAATGAATGAACAGATAAAAAATAGTTAATCCACCAAATAAATTCGTCGCCACAAAAACATAATTTTTAATTTTTAAGTTGGTAATAAGTTGGCAGAAAAACCGACCAATCAGAGGTGCGTTACGGGATACATACATCCACAGATTAGGGCTATTATTATGTTGATGTGAACAATAAAATTTAAATTTATAAAAATACGCAATGTAAACGTTAATTCAACGTTAAAATGCTGCTCTAATTAACGTGTTTCGTTTTAAATAACCAAATTTTACATCAGTGTATACTTTAAAAAGATCGCCTATTAAGCACCGCCTTCCCAAAACTGGGCCCCCCTAACCTACATTTAAGCTGAGCTATAGCTCTATTTTAGTTAAATAAAATCTAGAAGGTTAAATTAAGCTGTTCCTCCCAATTCTTCGTTACGCCGGCAGATACCAAGCGAGATCTAATAGGATCAAACTAGAACTAACAAACAAACACACAAACACACGAACGAACGAACAAACAAACACACGAACGAACGAACGAACGAACAAACACACGAACAAATCTACCCTATATTATATACAAATTTAAGCTAACGCTTTTGAGATTTGGATGGATTTCTTTTTGAAACAATGACCAATGAAATTGCAGAGCGTTTTCTGGATAAAAGATTACTAGAGAGCGGATTTCTTTCCATTGTGCTTATTGTTAATATTTAGGGCACCAAGAAATTATTTTAAATGTGATCATTTAACACTACGTTTATTAAGCTTTTTCTGTCTTTTTGAGCATTTTGACCTATTCAAAATTTTTGTGCTTATTTGAAGCTTTTTTCACTGAATTTCAACGCCGATGCATATTATTTAAGAAGTGATTTATTTATTTATTACAGAAACTTTTTTAAGTCGCTGTATCTTAGAAAACGTGCGACGAAATAAAAAATTTATATAAACAAAAATAAAGAGAATGAAATTTGCAACAAAAAATGTCGATTAAGTACTGAGATGAAAGCGATTTTTATACTGTCAAACGGGGTGAAAGGGGACAGTTAAGGTGAATGGGGACAGTTTACGCTTATTTCGGTTTTTGCGTAACAACTCGTTGAGTTTTGCACTTACGGATGATTTTTTTTCTCGCACGGTTGGGCAACCTCCAGGTGTAAACCTATAACGACGCGACGTACAGAAGTGGCTTTCATACTGAAGATAAGTTAATTTTGAATTTACCATCTTTTTTGTTATTATGATACCCTATCTTTCCATAAAAAGGGCAAAAATGAGTGTTCGGAACAGTGGCGCCGGAAGAGTCAAATATAGAGGGGGCAAAGTATTCTGTTTTGTCAAGCTTTATGATTTTAACGAAAAATTGTAATTTTTTACTAGCGCTAGCTATAGGTGGAAACACCAAATTAAATTTTCTACAAGGGGGGGAGTGCTCTGCTTTGTCCCCCCTATCCGGCGCCTATGGTTCGGAAGATAAAGTGTAAATGGGGACACCAGCACAGTACTGATTTGCGTCATTTAAAATTTTCTCTCTTCTAATGGTTTTTTGGGGCACATAGTTTTTATACATTTCTTCAAAATTTAAAGTCCTTGAGTATTTCAATGGCTTAATTGATTTACCAGTGCTTTAAATTAAATGTTGTCCTTTTTTTACTTAATTTACGTGTCTTTGTTCAATAAAAATTGTTTTTTCAAGGTCTGAGTTTAAATTTTTCTTTTCAAGCCCAGACAGTGTCTTCATACTCTCTTCAGCTAATTACATGGAGACACTGCCGTAAATGCATTAAAACCGCATAATTTCAAGCAGTGTGTCCCAATTCACCCCACTAGAGGGTGAATGGGGACTGCAAGGAAACAAAACAATTTTAAATACTTAAAATTTTTGGATCGTCTAAATTTTTGGGGACACAACTTATTTAAAAAAATTAACTATTTTTGACCAAATCTGTGCGCCCCAGGTACACTTTATAAGTGTTTTATTTACATTATAAAGTGTCCCTACAATGAAAAAAAAGATTCATCATATTGATGAAAATTCATCATTTTTGCACCGATGAACAAAATTCATGACATTGATAAACAATTCATAGTATTCGTTAGAAAATTCATTGTATTTATGAATTTGTTCATCAATATGATTATATTTGATCATCGATGCAAAAATTATAAATTTTTCATTAATATGATGAATCATTTTTATCTGTGCAAAAATGGACTTCAAAATGTACAATTTTCATTTCTAACATGGGAGTAGTGTACGAATATACTTTCTATGGCCACTGCATGTATATTATTTTTATACTAAAATTAATTCTATGTTGGCAATGACCGCATATTAAAAAAAAATTTATGCTTTATTTAATGCCTATTTAATTATTTTTTAACTTTTTCAGAGCTTTTTTCCGCGTCTTTTGTGCTTTTTTAGGCGACTTTTTTTACTTTTTTTAAGTTTTTTTATCCGCTCTCTAGAGATTACAAACTTATATGGTTTTACAGCTTAATAACTAAAAATAAATCTCAAAATCCAAGACGAAAAGAAAATGATATTATCATTTTGATACAAAATACAAAATATTTCGTCATAAAAGGCTGAAGACGGCCAGGGGGCTGAGCCCCTCTAATATTAGTAAAGAAATCATTAGATTCCATTACGTCAAAATTCTGCTAATTCAACTTTTGGCAAAATAAATTAAAGTTTTTTACCGATCTACGGAAAATTCTGATTGGTCGACTAATTGTTCTCAACTTAATAAAACCTACTAATCAATCACTCGAATTCCATTCCAATATCGGGTTGTACATCAATCCAGTTACATTCCAACTAAATTGCAGTCAGTTAAATTTGACATCAATTATGTTCCATTATATTCACTAATCTCCCTCCGTCGCAAAGGCGATTGTCGGTTTTTAACCTTTTTCTTTTCGCACCAAAGGCTGCCAGCAGGTAAAGGAATTAGTTGGATTACTTCCAGATTGAAATAAAGTCAAATTGAAAATTAAAATAGTTTTGTTAACTTTTTTGTAAAGGAAAACATTGCAATGTTATGCAAAATCTCTCTGATGGACGGTCAATTGTTAATCCTTTCCTTTCAGGTAGACGTAAAGGGTTAAAGCCTTCATTTGGAAGAAAAATTTAAATATACCTATAGATAATTTATGTTCATAATAATAAATTGTAGAATTGAAAAAATGTATCATAATTGAGAACTGGCCTGCTAATTATAAATATAAAAGTAGGTGGGGCGGCCTATCGGCCGCACTGAGTTGTTCAGCTTTCGGCTTCTCTGGGAGAATATACACTTTCAAATTATATAATAGCATTGTTTAATTTTTTTATTTGTTTAGTTAGGTACATAATTTTATGACATTTTATAGTAAAAACTTGGAAATGTTTAAACTACCATTTATAATTATTTTGCGGTAGGACTTCTCGTTTAACCCATCAAATCATCGCAATCAACTCCCATCTAAAAAATAAAACGTATAATTCATTTTGATAACTTTATAATAACTCGAAAAAGTTAATTACTTCCTCTCCTGCTTTGTGCATGCAAGAAGCAGCTTTGAAAGCCAATTCACATTCGTCAGTTTCAGTTTCGGTTGCCACTGGAAAAGAAATATTTGATTAAAATGTTCCAACTTGAGACTTAGAAATTACTTTCGGCGTGACATTTTTCGAGCATTTGCTCAACTTTTCCATAAACCTCAGCATCATCTTCTTTTAGTGCTGAAAGCGCTGCGAGAGTGCTGTCTTTATCTGGTTTTCCATCTTTCATCTAAAAAATTAAATAAAAATCATTTAAAACAAAAACAAAAAGTGACCAAAATAGGTACCTGGTACCTATAAATGGACATATTATTTACTTTGCTTTAATTACGTCGTAATTACCTTACTCCAAAGAAATAATTTTATTTTTATGTATCCCATTATCCCATTGTTCTCTTTGTATCCCGACTCTACTAATAGATTTTTGTTGTTAGTACTATGACCGGATAATGCGGTCGAAAATTGATTATATAAATTAATTTCCGATTAGTATAAAATACTCATTCTTTTTTTTTGTTACAATTTACTAAGTCGTCATTTTATTTTAATTTGATAATTTTTGGGACAAAACAATATTTTTGTTTATTGTCTCTGGACAAAATAATATTTATTAAAGAATTTCTCAATTTACTTTACTTCGCAAAGCCTTTGGACTAATAAACTAGACCCCCCCCCCGTAACCTACATGATAATTAAATTTAAGTTGCTTGTTCATTGATACTGCAATAATCTTCCGAAACGTCGGCTGATAAGTTATATAATTTGTTTGATTCACACCTGTCTAAATAACCCGAAACTCCCGTTTACTTCAAATAATTAAAAATGTAGTATTACAGTAAATTCCCATTCAACCGGCACGATCGCGATCGTATATATTCCGGGAGATTGAAATTTTTTTGAACAACGCGTTTGTAAATGGCGGGAGTACATTTTACTTTTAACCAATACGTTACAAAATATATTGGAATTAAATAATTTATTAAATTTCTAACTCGGCGTCGACTGATATTTGTCTTCTACGTGCCGCTTGTGAGATCTTGATGCCGGTTAACTGGATGCCGGATGAACGCGAATTTACTATATTATGCTTAAAAATAACACAAAATTAATTAGAATTAACTATTAACCTTTATCCTCGTAATCAAGGGATGAATCTCTAGTGAAATGCAGTTTACAAATAAAGGGAAATACAAGGAAATCTTAAGACAATTCAGACTATCTTACTAAATATCTTACTTACCATTCCCAATTTTTTGCTAAAGCAGGCAATCAGACACTTTCCTTCCTTTCTGGATGGCGGTTTCTTTTCCATAAGTTCAGAAACATCGTCTAAAATTTACAAGAGTAAGCTCAACTTTATTTTCCTTTCAACGTAGTCTTACCATCACTAGCTCCAACCTCTGGAATGCATTCTCCAGCAATATCGCTTAATTTATTCATTGCCTTTTCTCTGTACGCGTCGGATACCTGATGCATAAAAAAATATATAAAAAATACTAATTAAGGTGGTCCAAACTAACCGAATATACGGCGACGATAAGGCACGATAAAATTATAAACTTCAACATGATGGCTACACTTTTTTGCAACTGTTGGCAGAACATGGCAAACCAACGTTTTATAGGAATTTTGAAGGACAATGGTCAATCTTGTCAACTGCTTTTTTTGTATGGGAATTATCATTTATAAGAGATTGATTTCCGGAATGAGTTTCATCTGCGTGTAAAACATTGTTACATGACACCTATCACTGCTGATGAGACAAAGATAATAGATAATGGCTATTGGATAATACATATTATTCAATTTGCAGACAAAAAAAGTCATTTGATTTACCAAACGACAATCGTCATACTTTAATGTCCGAGTTAATTAAAAAAATTTTGTCTGGCTAATTACGTTGGGTTTCCATTGTTAAAAAGTCGATTTATTTATTTACTTCCCAAACTATCAATAATTGTTTAATTAATTAAGTCTGGATATGGTAAAGTTACGTAATAAAAATTTGAGCCCGTTGCAGGTAATTGGAAAATAACAGCCGCATTATTAAAGATTTATTTATTAGCACTTATGCGCAATTAAACAAATTACCCGACTTGGACGTTGCATATAAATGCTCCTGCTAATTAGCGAACTTCCTTGCATTCTTATGTAATATTGCATAGTTTGGAAATATCGTAAAACACGAAAATTAATAACATATCTGAAAAGCAATTATTCCAATTAATTTGAATACAATTAATTTAATCTTTTTTATATAGTTTTAACAATTTCCTACACACAATTTCATGTAACAATTATTTTAGATATTTTTGCAATATTATATGACAATAATTATTTTTCCATACATTGGATGATAACTCTGATTCTAAACACGCCAAACAGTACTAAAAAATTTATTGCCACCGCGTGAGAGAATGTCCTTCGCAGAGTCTAATCAGTAATCACCAAGGGACTTTTCGTGAGCCTTTTGATTGTCTGCCATGGTCGTCCATCCTGGAAAAGCTGACTGCTGAAAATGTGGAGAGGAATTCAAAGACCGGAGGAATGTCCTTTTCGTGTGTGGAACACTCTTAAAGCTCACATTGTGGGTAATAAACACCCCTGGCCAAACTTTCTGATTCTGTGTTAATAAACTGTCACATATTCTAGAATAAAAAAATAAATAAAATGTGCAACTTATCAATTTGACTTGAGGTTTAACGATCCGGCTGTAATTTACACAAACTCAATTAAAAGCCAACTATTCCTGCTGAACTTCCAAAAGAAACTGAGTTCAAAATATTAAATTTGAAAATAATACCACCAACTGTCTTAGATTATTTTACGTTTCCGGTTCTAAATAACTTCATATAAAATTTATCTTTACAAAAATTGGGTAATCACGGTAACTTATGATTAACTATGCACTCCAAAGTAATAAATGGTAATAAATGTCATCGAAAGCTTCCCAAACCATTGGATGAGAAATTCTAAAATTAAAATCTTTTAAAATTAACTTCCAGTTTAGTAAATAATTGAAATTTATTGACCTTTAAGGGTCAAATTACAACAAAATATATATGACATCCTATACATATGAGGAATTTTTTTAGATGTAAAATGACCGGTTAGTTTTACATTTTCAGGTTGATTTAAATCAACAAACTGCGCTTTTATCAATTAATTAAAAAAACGATTTTAAAATTTCGACTTTTTCACGTAAGAGTCAGTGTGTTTTACTCCATTTTGATGACGGTAAGTATACTCGACGTAAATAGCCGGCCGCAGTTGTTTACTAGCCGTGCAACTGTTAACATCATAATATAAACAGCGGTGCAGTGGGGCCAGGCCATACGAGAGCGCAGTCCCGGTTCTTTCTCTTAAGACAGAGCGCCGCTCTGGTTAAATAAATAAATAATTTTACCTTCAATAAATACTTTATGAAAATAAAAACTACTGATCCTACCTTACCAACAGCCTGACAGTTGGAATCTCGTTAATCTGTTCATGCGCGTCCATAGTAGCCTGGATTAATTGATTATTTATAAATATTATTTATTTAATATATAAATCTATTAATAAATAAACAAAATCCACAATAATTTAGCAAATTATTCGATCAGAGGGCCAAAAAAACGCTTAAAAGAGTTATTGATTAAGTTAATAATTTTGAAGAAATCCGATGAAATCTTAAGAAATCCAAAAAAATCCGAGAAAATCTTAGGAAATCCAAAGAAATTTTAAACAATTCAAAAAAATGCTAAGTAACGTAGGAAATCATTCCTTAGTAAAGCCGAGCAAATTTTAGAAATTCAAGAAAATTCGGAAAAATTTTAAGAAATTCAAGAAAATCCGAAGATAATATGTAGAAAATCTTAGAAAATCAAAAAATGTTTAAAAAACTCAATCTGGAAATTCGAGGAAGTGATAAGAAATGCAAAGAAGCCCTAGGAAATGTTAAAAAGTTGCGGAATATCGGGAAATCCGAAGAAATCTTAATCAATTCAAGGAAACCCTAGAAAATGTAGGAAATTTTTTTTAGGAAACCAGAAAAAAATTTAAGAAATTTAAGGATATACCGAGAAATTTTTAGAAATCCAAGAAAATCCGAAGGTATGTAGGAAATCATAGAAAATCCAAGAAAATGTTTAAAAACCTCAATCAGGAAATTCGAGCAAATGATAAGAAATATGCAAGAAGGCCCGAGGAAATGTAGGAATAAATCTTAGCAAATCTTAAAAAATTGGGGAATCTCAGGACATCCGAAGAAATGTAGGAAAATTCCAAAAAATTGAGAAATCTCAGGAAATCCTAAGAAATCTAAAACAATTCAAAAAAATCCTACGAAATATTGGAAATCATTCTTAAGAAAACCCGAGGAAATTTTAGAAATTCATGGAAATTTGGAGAAATTTTAATAAATCCAAGGAAATCCGAAGAAATGTAGAAAATCCAAAATAATGTTTAAAAAAACTCAATCAGGAAATTCGAAGAAATGATAAGAAATGCAAAGAGGCCCGAGGAAATGTTAAAAATCTTAGCAAATGTTAAAAAATTGCGGAATATTGGGAAATCCGAAGATGTGTTAAGAAATCTAAGGAAATCTGAAGAAATGTAAGAAATCCAAGAAAATGTTAAAAAATCTCAATCGGAAAAAGTGAGGAAATGGTAAGAAATATTCAAGAAGGCCTGAGGAAATGTAGGAAATTTTAGGAAAAGGAAATCCGAAAAAATCTTAACCAATTCAAGGAAACCCTAGGAAATGTAGGAAATTATTCTTTCCTATTAAATTTTAGAAATTCAAGGAAATTCGGAGAAATTTTAAATATCCATGAAAATCCGAAGTTATGTAGGAAATCCTAGAAAATCTAAGAAAATATTTAAAAAAACTCAATCAGGAAATTCGAGAAAATGATAAAATGTCCAAGAAGACCCGAGGAAATGTAAGAAAACTTAGTAAATCCTAAAATAGTGGGAAATCTCAGGAAATCCTAGAAAATCTGAGAAAATGTAAAAAAATCTTAATCAAGAAATTCGAGTAAATCATAAATAAATGCAAGAAGGCCCGAGGAAATGCAGGAAGTTTTAGGAAATCCTAAAAAATTGGACAATCTCAGAAAAAAAAATTTTATTTTTCATCATTTTTGAAAGGAAATCTTAAAGCAATCCAGGAGGAAATCTCTCAAAAGTCTCATAAATGGAAATTTTGGTAAAGAAATTATCAACTAAATTCATTGTTATTAAACAAAAAGGTGGAAAGCGCCACTAAAATTTCTCACGGCCGCCTTCGCCGGCACTAAAGTAAATAAATTGATGTTTTGTCTTTTCTTAATTTTCCACAAATAATTTAAAAAAAAAATTATTGAACTCTGGAGTCCGGTGAAGATTCAGTCGAACACTAATAATTAGTACAGATTTCATAATCTAAAAAATGCCTTTTACTGATTCGTTGAAAAATATTTTAACATTCTGTATATACAGTGCAACAATAACCTCACTTTACTAAAACTGTTTT
This sequence comes from Cantharis lateralis, assembly GCA_963170105.1. Lineage (NCBI taxonomy): Eukaryota > Metazoa > Arthropoda > Insecta > Coleoptera > Cantharidae > Cantharis > Cantharis lateralis. The sequence goes on from OY720627.1 coordinate 5,230,207, forward strand.
AACCTCATTTTGTGGCTTTTTATTTGTAGGAAGATGTTTCGTACATTCTACAGATCCTTTTCTTCACACTTACAACCTTCGAGCATATCCCACATTTTAAAAACCAAAAATGTGAACGAAGAAGTAGTCATAACCGTAAGTACCAACTCTCACACTTGGCACCCAATTTATACCATTTCTTTCAAGGGTTGGATAAAATCGTTGCGAAAAATGAAAAGCAACGCATTTTTCGACATAAATGATGGATCCTCTAGCCAAAACCTTCAGGTAGTTTTCTCAAATTCACAAAACTTGGATGGTTTATCGGCAGGTGCTTCGGTGATTGCTAAAGGACAATTAAACGTTTCTCCGAAAGGACAACTCGAATTGAATGCCGATAATTTAGAAATTTGCGGTAAGTGCGTGATAACTGACGGTTATCCTTTTAGCCCTAAAAAGACTTATACACCCGAATATACTCGGCAGCATCTGCACTTCCGACCGCGGATTTCAACGCATGCAGCTCTTCTTAGGGTGCGTGATGGTGCGACGCGTGCAATACACGATTTTTTCGGAGATAATAAGTTTGTCCACATTCACACTCCAGTTTTAACTTCCAATGATTGCGAAGGAGCAGGGGAAGTGTTTACCGTTTGTCCCGATAACGAAGAAACTTTAAAAAGTATGTCTAAAAGTAAACAGTCTCTAAATGAAGTTTATTTTAGTTCTAAGGTGTTTTTGACTGTTTCGGCTCAGTTGCACTTGGAAGCAGTGGCTCATAGTTTAAATAAGGTGTACACTTTCGGACCAACTTTTAGAGCGGAGAATTCAAAATCGAGACTGCACTTGTCAGAGTTTTACATGCTGGAAGCTGAGTTGGCGTTCGTAGACAAATTAGAACAGGTTTTGAGTGTGGTAGAAAATTTATTAAAAAGTGTCGGTAGAAAAGTACTGGATAAGTGCGAAGAAGATGTGGTTAAATGTACGGAAACAAAACCTGATCACAGCTGGTTGGATAAACAATTTGTAATTTTAAGTTATGACGAGGCCGTTTCCATTTTAAATCAGAATAAAGGAAAGTACAAGTACGATTTTGTGGAAAGCCATGGATTTGTTAAAGAACATGAACATTTCTTGGTCGAGTATTGTAGCGGGGTTCCCATTTTTATTGTGGATTGGCCGAAGAAGTTGAAGCCGTTCTACATGAGAGATTGCGAAAAGGATCCTTCGAAGGTAAGAAGCCCATTGGCATCTTGGTATAAAAAAAAATTTGGTTTATTTTTTTCAGGTTGCAGCATTCGATTTGTTGGTTCCTTGTGTCGGTGAGCTGGTGGGAGGAAGTTTGCGTGAAAATAATTACGAAACACTTAAACAAAAGTTACCTCATGGACGTACGGACCTGGACTGGTATTTGGATATAAGAAAATTTGGCGGTGTTCCCACCGGCGGGTTTGGATTAGGATTTGAAAGGTTTCTACAGTTTCTTTTAGGAATCGGTAACATTAAAGACACTATTCCGTTTCCAAGGTGGCCTCATAATTGTCAGTTATAGTTTTAAGTTATTTGAGGTTTCAAGTGATATTTCTGTGGCGTAGAGAATTTAACTATGGCTTTAATAAATTTTATTATTTGTTTTGGTTTGCGTACATAAAAAATTACTACTTTCATGTTTTGATCCAACGAAATAGCGTGTCTTTGGTAAAAGCTGATTTTGGTCATTTATGCTGTTCTTTTAAAAAATCTTTTCCCTTCAACTCCGCTTTTTTCATCAAATAAGACCTAAAATTTAAGATGTGATTGTGGTAAAACCAAATTTTTGTTACTCACCAAAATACAGTGCGTTTCACTAAAATGGTATGTTCTGATTACTTTTTCTCCATCAGGTCTTATAGAGATGGTTGTTAGTTGATTATCTTTTAGTGTTGTAACGCTCTGAAAATATTTAAATTAATGATAAATCTATAAATTGAGATAAAACATAATATCGGGAAGTATTTTCGGTGCGCACGTGCAAAATGGTATCAGTTTAATTTTTTTTAGATTAAGTTTTTGGTTAATTCTGGAAAAGGTAATAAAAAAAAAGGATACACCCTGTATCCAGAGATAGAAACAAGATTCCGAAGAACCAAATGGAAATACCGGAACGGAAGTAATCGACGAGAATTACAAAGTATAAGAAGAACCCAGTAACCGATATTAAAATGTTGAAAAACCAAAACCGCAGGTTTAAAAACCAAAACCCCAGAAAAGTCAAAATTCAGCACTTAAAATATGTATATTTACAACGGAAGGGTGAAAGGCCCTTCAAATCCCTGGAAGAAAAAATAGCATTTCTAACTACAAATTTAAGTTAAAAATTGAAGTTGCAAATTTAAATTGCTATTTATTAGCTGGCTGGCAACCAGCAGCGCATCAATTTAGAAAAATAGCCGCTAATTAGTTGCTAATAGCATTCTAATTACTATTTTATTAAAACCTGGAATACTTGAAAATATCAGAGAATTTTGATTTTTAAGCGAAAGTCAGGGAAAATCCTTTAAAACATTTAAATACAAAAATTATATAAATTACGTTTTTCGTTTACGTAATTTTTAATTTTATTCGGGGAAAACCTGGAAAAGTCATGAGATTTATTTTGAAATATTAGTGGCACACTGAGCTTTTTTAAATACAATTTTTGAAATGAAACAAGTAAAAAGTAGGTGGAACAATTTTTAATATTGGAAAAAAAATAATGCGCAGAAAATTAATTTTGAGTTGTATCATTGGTACCTTAGCGGCATCCATGAACGAATAGTGAAACTTAAATTTTACTGGTCGGACACAGTTTTCCTCTTAAGCTATATTCAAAATCGGCTCAACAGATCGACTTTTTGAAATTGTTAATTTGATTATTGTTACCTTTTGTTTTTTTTTTACATTTTCAGAAAAATTTTGGTTTTGTTCATTTTTACACTCAAGTTTTTCAAGTTAATTTTGAATAATTTTTAAATTGCAATGTATAATATTAATTTTTAAATACGTAAACACAAAATCCTGCCAAATTAATTTATTTAGTTGAATTAATTTGATTTGCTGATTTTAATTTTCGTTGTTACGTCGAAATTACCAAATTTATTTCTAATGCAAATTTAATTAGAATTTTAGATAAAACTAATTCCGTTATTGTTTGTTATTAATTATTATTTATTACAATTTTTAAAAAATTCTAAGAAATTTGTTGTCAAACTAGGAAATTTTGTGAAATTCGCGATTTAAACCTAGAATTTTTCTTTGCATTTTAAAAAAACTATTTAAATTTTTGTTATGGTCAATTAATTTTTTTGAAAACTAATGTTGATTTTAGCTTTCTTTTTTCACCCCCCCCCCCTTCCCTTAGTTAGGCCTATGATGTAATTATTTCGCTCGATACAATTGATATAGTAGAATTAGTTCAAATTTTAACAAAATTCTTGAGTTTTAAATGGATTTTTAACGATAAATTCACATGGGGTAGAGATTTTTTTGTTTTATGCTTAAGGAATTTTTAATTCTAAAATTAGTCGTAATTTATGATTAGACAACTGAATTTAGACAATAATAAATTACTATTTAAATATTATTTTACTCTGAATGCTTTTGGTTTTTTCAATATATTTGATTTTATTTTTTGATAGCCCCTCCCCCAGGCCCCCTGGTGTATAATACCTTTTTTATCGGAAAATATTTAATTTGCCATCCGACAACCCCCCTAAAGTTATCGATTAAAATTCGGTGGACAGCCAAATAATATTTTTAATCAACTTGAAAATATTAAATAATAATGTGGACGCCGAATTGCATAATCTAACAATTTTAAATGTGATACATTTCAACACTACAAACTCTTATCTTCGACCGAATATTTTTAAAAATTGATGAATTATATTTGAATCAATATAAATTTTTTTTTTAAGTTTTTTTTTTAATTAAATTTATTGTTATTCAACTGCTAAACTTAAAGTTTCACTGTTTTGTCAAAATAATAATTTCACTTTTGTGTGCTGACGAAAGCCGGCTTTAAAGTACTACTTTAACGCCGTCCGTCGCCGATAATTAAAGTATATATTGTTAATTAAATTTATAATAATTATTATATTTGCAAAGATTGACAACTCCAAATATACGGTGATATAATATATTAAAATTAAAAAATTGTGCGCTATAAGTTGACATTTTTGATTTTTGACTAATAAAAATCAGTCGCTACTAAATTACTTTAGTGCCGTTTGTCGCTAGCAGTAAAGTAAATCAATTGTTTTCACCTTTCGGCCTTTTTTATGTAATCAAGTCGCGTAGAAACAAAAATGCAGAACTTTGCATTGACCGACGTGACAGACGAGCCACAAAAAGCGCATTTGCTCCAAATAAAACATGTTAATTGTTTTAAATTTAATTATTAAAAATAAAATAATTGTTTTTATAAATTGCGAAACTTGAAGTTTGATATTTGAATGACATAGCATAAGGTTTCCTGCGTATCACGTGTGGAAAACAATTTATTTTTTAATTTCTGGTATAACTGGATTATAAAATAATTAAATTTTAATAACTATTTTTTTATCTGTGTTTAATTTGCTAACAGCCGAAATTTAGTGCCGATCCGGCTCTGCTAACAAGCAATATGTTATAAACTACTCCTATATTTTATTATTTTGGGTAATCAGGCGTAGATTTGATTGATTGATTTTTAATTGAAAAAATTTGTCTTGTGATGATTATTACATCAGTGCAATCGTTATTTCCACGATAAGACCTGATAAGATAATTTTATTAAAATTTTCACCTTCATAACTAGTCCGGGAACTGGATCGTCATATTCTTCTCCAAGTCGAAATTTAACTGAACTATTGGAGAATGTTGATTTTGACGTCAATTCCCAATTATCGCCATCTCGTGTAATCTCCATTACTGGCTTTGTGCTCATCAGCACTTTCCTTATTATGAATGGAACTCCTAAATATTTTAAATTATCAACGCATATTGCAATTCTGTGTGAAGCTTACCAATTGTTTGATAATATTTATCCAAATTTTCATTTTTTTCGTGTTCAAATTTTCCAGTCAGCAGTTCCATTTTGTTCGATCTACGATGAACTGATAGTAAATTAATAATGTAAATTCGTAATTATTGTATGTACTTTGGATTTAAATCTATCATCTGATTAATAATACCTTCAACAAGTAATTCAATTGATAAATATTTATCGAACATTTTTTTGTAATTCCGTCTTGCTGATTTATCCCATAATTTCTGAAAACTGGTTTATGATATCATTTTTAAAACCAAGTGATAGCTAATTTTTATACGATACCTTTTAATTAGATAATTTTATGCTAATTGGTTATTAGTAAGGCAGGTAAAATTGAGATCTCAAATGTTGGCATCATAAAATTCAAAAGCGCCGCCAAAGATGTTTAGAATTTGTATCTTCTTTTTCCCCGCAATAAAAGCACCCTTTACGAAGTAATCCTAAAAATGGACACATCTACGAGTCCGTCCGTCGGATATGCCGGCGCAATAAACTTTTCAATATACACCATATCATAAAATTTTATGGAATTACAGATAACAATGTCGGGAAGATGGGTTTTATTGCCATCTTTATTGAACCATCGGACACCTTACCTTGTCCAGGTTTGCGGCTAGAAGCAATTGGGCAAAATATGGACCAAAAAACCTACGAGCCTTCGCCGCTTTCGTTTTAATTATTTTCGTTCTATTTTAATGCGTTGGGAAATTTCCTAAGATATCCAACAAAATCGAATTTTTAGTTTAGTTAATGTCGAGAAGTCGGATTTGTATTTTTAAACCGAATCAGACAAGAACACGGGATGCTCACAAGGGGTTCCACTCGTTCTAACGCCGTTACCGTAACAGCACTCTCGGGATCGCTCAAACCACACTTTGTTTCGCTTTAACATACAACTTGACTACATTTCTTTTATTATAGATTTATTTGCACTTTAATTGCATTATAATCACGCGGTGAAATTCAAAAAAATTATTTATTAAGTAAAATTTATTCCAACCTGCGTTGCGTTTCACGATAACGGGTTTTAATCGGAATCGTAAAACTTTATGGCGGCATTTTGAAGAATAACCGAAAACCACAATCTTTTAAATCTCCATTAACACTTTAATATTTGTTACATTTTGTCAGAATAAAATATAATGCCTTTAAATTCCAGTATCGCAGTCGCGTGTGGGAAGCATAAATTTTAGCAATCACATTTTTTTAAATCCGTATTCGATCCGATTCAAATTGGCTTCAAAAATCAAAAGGAATAATTTTTATCTACTTCCTTGACTTTCTAATGATGAACTTTTAGGATTATGCCAAACCCAGGTAAAATAAAACTAATTTTTAAATATAAACTCCCGGGGGGAATACCCTCAAACTCCTCCAAGTAACACACTTCATTTCGGCTTGCGTCACAAACCGAAATAATGCACATTTTAAACAAGAAGGTAAGCTTTCACCACAACAGTTTTATTTATCTGATGAGCGTTTTAGCATAAAATAAAAGCAGCCATAAAAAATGTTGAAATTATATTGACTATCGCACTTTTATGTAAAACAAAAGACGTCGGCCAATCAAAATATTTATGTTTATGTTTCAATTTGAACCAATCAGCCTGCACTTTAGCGCAAATCGTTAAACTTACATTATTATAACAATAATAAAATTTATTCAATAAAATTACAAGCCACATCAAATTGGTTTATTTTAAATAAAAGATCTAAAAGAAACAGGATTTATAATTATGGTAAATCAGTGATGCGACCTTCAGGCCGCACAACACTCACAATCGAGTTTGATATTGGGCTAAGGAGTATAATTCTACTCGACGGAAAAGTCATTACAGAATTTTAGTATACACAATTTTTTTCAAGAAAATGCTGTGAACGTGGCTCTGACGGAGTGGTGCTAATAGTTATATAGAGTAACCAATAGTTATATAGTCCGAATAAGACATGTTTTTCAAAAAACAATTTTAAAAATTTGTTTTATATTAATCAATTGTTTTTTCGTGATCGCAATTGTTTTTAAAGCATAATGGTGACAGGCGGCACTAAAGTACTTTAGCGTCCGGCAGTAAAGTTTGTAAAACTTGTAACAACATTTTTTAAATGTTATAAATTTGTGGCCCCTATTCTGATTTTTGTTGCACTCGGTGAAGTTTCTATAGTTTGATAGCTACTACTCTATCAAAAGTTAATGACCATTCACATTCAATTAACGCTGCGTAAATTAGCACAACAGCATAATTGACAAAAATTAATGTACATGTTTAATGTAACATTTTGGTTTCTATGGGCTATGGAGCTGGATCTAACTTACCTAAGGTGGGCCAAAATTAGATGTTTCCATAGTCTGCTTTATATCTCTCATATAATATTATTCTATATTGACTATTGACGTCAGCAGTCATCAGATTATGTTTTGTTTTTCAATTCAATTATTTTTATTTTTTCAAGGTGTTGCTGGGGGTGCACCACCTTAGATGACATCGCTCCAATTTTCAATCATCAGGTGGAAAATTATTTTTGGACTTCCTTCTGATAGGACAGATGTAATTTTGAAATGATGTCTTATCTTAGGTTGGGGGAGGGGGTTGACCACCGACCGGGCGGGATTTAACAAATTAATTTTTTAATTAAATAAACAACAACAATAGCTGAACATTCTGACGGAAATTTGCCGTCTACATATTTATTTGTTAGGGTGAACGGCACTCAAATAATACTTTAGCGCTGTCCGGTGCCGGCACTAAAGTAAAATTCCTTCTACAAAATGTAAAACTTTAAGTTTGACAATTAAATAACATAAAAAGTTATATTTAAAAATTAAAAAAGGTTTTCGGTTACTGATTGTAGTCGACCCCCCCCCCCCAATTTTTATAATATATAAAATATATCTCTTTGTTTACCTTGTTGATCTTATTCAAAAAAAAAATAAACACGTTTTCTTCAGTTTCACAAATTATTATTCAAAGTCGGGGTAAAAGAATTTGTTAGTTTCCATTGCAACAGCGCCGCGGGTGAGTTTCCTGAAATGACCAAATCAGGTGTTTAGTGCGTTATAAAATTGTTAACACTATCTAATTTATTTAAAACATATTTTAATATTCATGGTAGGTATTAAAATAAATTACAATATATTATAATATCAATTACTAAGCCGTGAAAATTATTGAATTGTGTTTTGAAATTATAAAAACACTTGACGACATCGACAACATATTATTTATAAATAAATTATTATTAGAATTTATTATTATTACTCTGATCACTTTAATTTAAATTTTATTGGGAAAATGCAATTCAAATTAAACAATTTATTTTTGTGTGGGATGAAAATTTTCCAAATTTTTACAATATATATGGTCATCTTTAAAATTTTCTAGCAATTTTACTAGGATTTTAGCGTTTCCGAGTACTACTGATTTATGGTACAAAAAGACCATGGAAATTTTTTAAGACTTTGAAAGAAAACCGAAGCTAATTTTTACCCAAAAAATGAAAGTTGCAAAATTAATACCTTTTTCACATTTTCCAATGTATTTTGACCGAAAAACTACCCTGGACCACACAGATATCATTGTATTCGGCGTTAGAATGAGAGAAAAGTTGTTTTCTTTTACTAGGATTCTTTAAATCTGAAAAATCTGCTTTAAAAACCAATATCTTTCAGATTTCTGAAGGGCCGAGCGCCACTACACCAAATTAATTAATGTTTTTCCACTATTGTTTTGTAATTTTGTTGCTTCCCAATTGTTACAACTTTTCATTTACTATTCCGCCACTGTCCTGTATTTTTGTTAAATCAAGTCAATTTTACCTTTAATTTGTTTCTACGTCTCCGACGGGTAATTAAGGGTAAACAAGAACATTTCGTTTACATTTCTACTTATTTTTTATTCTCTTCTGATTTTTTGTCTTTTCTACTTCTTCACTATTATTTATTCCACTTCACGTTCAAGGGAAATCTGAGGAAGTGCAAAAACTCTTGGTAAATTTAGTACATACAAGAATATTCCCTAAATTTCTACAAAGTATTTTGTTCTTTTCTGATTTTTTATTTTTTTCTACTTCTTCACTATTATTTACTCCACTTCACGTTTACGGAGAGGGGATTTGCTGAAGATATATGGTGTACAAGTGAAGGGAAATCTGAAAAATGCAAAAACTCTTAGTAAATTTAGTAGATCCAAGAATATTCCCTAAATTTCTGCATAGTATTTTATTCTTTTTTGATTTTTTTAAATTTTCTATTTCTTTACTATTATTTATTCCACTTCACGCTGACGTGAGAGTGGATTTGCTGAAGAAATCTACTTGTGTACAAGTGAAGAGAAATCTGAAGAAATGCAAAAACTTTTAGTAAATTTAGTAGATCCAAGAATATTCCCTAAATTTCTACATAGTATTTTATTCTTTTCTGATTTTTTAATTTTTCTATTTCTTTACTATTATTTATTCCACTTTACGCTGACGTGAGAGTGGATTTGCTGAAGAAATCTACTGGTGTACAAATGAAGAGTAATCTGAAGAAATGCAAAAACTCTTAGTAAATTTAGTACATGCAAGAATATTCCCGACATTTCTACTATGTTTTTTATTTTTCTTCTGATTTTTTGTTTTTTCTATTTCTGCACTATTATTTATTCCGCTTCATGGTGAAGTGAGAGTGGATTTGCTGAAGAAATATGGTGTACAACTAAAGAGAAATCTGAGGAAATGCAAAAACTCTTAGTAAATTTAGTACATGCAAGAATATTCCCTAAACTTTTGCATAGTTTTTTATTTTCTTCTGATTTTTTATTTTTTTCTACTTCTTGACTATTATTTAATCCACTTCACGTTTACGTGAGAGGGGATTTGCTGCAGAAATCTGGTGTACAAGTGAAGGGAAATCTGAGGAAATGCAAAAACTTGTAATAAATTTAGTAGATGCAAGAATATTCCCAAAATTTCTACATAGTTTTTTTATTTTTTCTACTTCTTCACTATTATTTACTCCACCTTACGTTTACGCGAGAGGGGATCTGCTGAAGAAATCTAGTGTACAAGTGAAGGGATATCTGAGGAAATGCTAAAACTTTTAGTAAATTTAATACATGCAAGAATATTCTCTAAATTTTTTCTACTTCTTAACTATTATTTACTCCACTTCACCTTTAGGCGAGGTGGGAATGGATGGGGAAGTCTGGTGTAAATGTGAAGGAAAATCTGATGAAATTCAAAAACTCTTATATTTAGTGCTTGCAAGAATATTCCCTAAATTTTCACACAGTTTTTTATTCTGTTCAGATTTTAAATATTTTTTCTACTTCTTCACTATAATTTACTCCACTTCACGTTTACGCGAGAGAAGATTCCCTGAAGAAATCTGGTGTACAAGTGATGGAAAATCTAAGGAAATGCAAAAACTCTTAGTAAATTTTGCGTATTCAAGAATATTCCCTAAATTTCTACATAGCATTGTAATCTCTTCTGCTTTTTGTATTTTTTCTACTCCTTCGCTAATATTTACTCCACTTTCCGTTTACGCGAGATGGGATTCGCTGAAGAAATCTGGTGTCCAAATGAAGAGAAAACTAAGGCAATTCAAAAATCTTAGGAACTCCGAGGAAACTCAAAATCCGAAATTATGCAGGAATAAGATAATCTTTTTATTTTATTTTTCCAAATTGTTTGTTCTTGATTCTTTAGAATGTCACTAATTAGAATCTATTAGCAAAAAGCCAAATTAAAGTAGGTACTATAAAACTTTGATTTTTTTATCATTTCATCTCTTCATTTAATTCATAGCTTGAAATCCGTTGATTCAAGACGTTAAAGAGTTCTGATCTAATTGGAAATTCAATATAGTTTTGGTGCTTATGACCGTTTGAAGGCAGAAATTCAAAAAATTACTTAAATAGACTCCCAGGGTTAATACACAAAAAATTGCATAATTTAATAACTTTTTGATTGCAAAAAAATAGTATGAAACTTAGGTTGCATCGATCCAGGAAAATTTAATAGCTAATCAATAGCCGATGTTTGTTTACTCCCATTCGGTATCGACAAAGCTGGGTGAGATTGATAAAAAGCTTAATTAATAATTTATTTTATTAGCCGGCTTATTCGAATAAAAAGGTTTACGTGCTTTAATAAAATGGAGAAACGATGATCTGATGAAGCTTCCCACCTATTCGATAGGAAGTTTAATTGAAAATGCGTCGAGTACTTTCTAATTTTTTTATTTTATTAAAAAAGAAAGAAAACAAATACATATTTAATAATTATAATTATTTAATTATTTTACATAACAATAACAAAATATGAAGCTGGTGACATATAAAAAGTTGTTAGCTTTTCCATATTTTTTTTTACAATCTTCTAACATATATTTTGAAGTAGTATAATAGCTTTCTTTACAGGATTCGAGGTAAACAATAATTATTGGGGAGATGGCATTATTTACAATAAAATACTTTTAGAAGATAATAAAAGTGAGGATTTACGTTTAAAAAAAAACCAACCAAGGTTGGGTATTTTGGGTTGGAATGTATTCTTGTATGTGGGTGGCGGTTCCATGTCAACTTCTGGAACCAACACAATTTGTTTTTAAAAAAATATTAAAAATAAATATTTATTATTACCAGTGCATTAAAATAATTTACAAATAAAGAGACAATAATAAGGCGTTCATAATATTGCTAATACCTCCAATTTTTTTTATATACTTAATAGCAAATTAAATAAATACTTATTTTCTAAATAAGGACCTTTTGGACATTTTAAGAGCACCTTAACCAAGTTCAACTTTACAAAAATATGGTTATATTAAAAGTATCAGTGAATAATAGAATAATTGAACATTTGAGCCCTAATAATTTATCAACAATTACTAATTTCAAATTAAATGTTAAAATCATTTTGAGAACGGGGACCAAGTATGTGACGATTACAGATAATTTGTGTAAATAAATTATTAGGAGTTTTGCCAAAATAGTTAAAATTGCAAAAAAATAGAGATCGCGGTGTTCAACTAGGATATAATTAAACAATTTAATTAGCTTTACGATAAAATTACCTATATACAATATACTTTCATTTCGATTGCACATTATCTTAAATGTTACGGCGTTACATGAGCATAGAATAACAACTCTTTTCCGTAACAGTACGTAGGTAGTAACAGTTATCTTTTTTTTTATTTTACGAAAATCACAGTAATATTTCACAATTTTCTGAATTAAACCAATCAGAAGTCAATTTATTTACCGGTCACATGATTGCACTCACGGATGATTGGGGCAGCAGAGAATGCTGTTGATGCATCAAAATTCCGTCCTTTTGCGTTAGTTCTTCCTGTTTCTTGACTTGCTTTCGTTCTTTTGCTCTTCTATTCTGGAACCATATTTTGACTTGTCTTTCGGAGAGGCCCAGAACAGAGGCCAATTCGGATTTTCGTCGGATCGTTATGTACCTACTGTAGTAGAATTCCTTTTCTAACTCCACTCGTTGGTGATCGGTGTAAACTACCCGATATTTATCCTTGGTTCTTGTTTTTCCTGCAAAAAAAACAAAAATCATTGTTTAATTATTGGATTAAAGGCTAAAAATAACTAAAATATCAATATCTACAATTCTAAACTTAAATATTTGATACGGAGATACAAAATAGTTTAACGGTCGGTTATGTTTTTGAAAATTTGCAGTTCAGATAAGAAGTGTTTGATTAACAAAGATAATTAGAAAAATTAAATAGTGGTTCATGATTTTTAAATAACAACAATTTCGTGCGGCGGCGGTGATCTAATTGTGTGGTTAATGACAAAAGAAGCCAAAATTCAAAAATAATTCAATTATTAATAACAAAAGAATTGAATTTGGGCAATCGGTAAAGAGGTAACTGGTTGCGGATTGAGAGTTTTCCGAAAAATCTCCGAAATTTTAAAAACATAATAAGATTTTTTCTAGCCAGTAGTTCTCTAATAACTTTTATTTAAAATTTTTAACTAATGAACTCAATTAAACTTTCTTAAATTCAATGAACGAATTTATTAAAACAATAAATAAATTCACAAATACAATGAACGGTTCATAAATATAATGAATTTCTTTGCTTAATATTATGAAATTTTTCGTAAATATAGTGAATTTAAGTATATTGGTGGAATTTCATTGGTTTAATGAAACTTTCATTGTGTAAATGACAGCTTAAGTATTTAAAAATTTCAGTGTCGAAATAATCTCTCTATTTTTCCATTTTTAAATAATTAGATAAATCAATTGTCTCCAAATTTTCCAGGTTAGTTAAAAATATTTTAGGAAAATTCTATTCAATACAATTTCAGATTATCGCCCCCCCCCCCCAGGCTTTTCTAATGTAAAAAATTTTAATATTTTGTTTTAATCAAAAGTATTTACTTTGTTTTCGAAGCACTCTTAATAAATCAGAATAATTTGAAGTTTACGATGTAAAATATTTGTTTCAAGTTTTTGTTTATCACTTTAAAGCTTAGACGTCAATGTAAATGCAATTCCTCATAAAAAATGTTATAATAATTATTTTTTACATTTTTAAAACTCAAAATTTGCTCAAAAATAATTAATTTTTTATTAATGACATTAATAAAACTCGCTAAAATCATCCCCGTATGGTTACCGAACTCAAAAATTACAGAACTCGAAAGCTGGGATCCGAGATTTGACAATGTCAAAGAAGTTTAAACTTTGCTCTTTCAGAATATTTAATCATTTTCTATCGTAATTTTGAATCAAAAAAGCGTAGCAGATCGACGGTAACCGCACGGCTAGAAGTGAATTTATGCCGACCATCGGTGGAATTTACATGAAAGAAAACACTGAACTAAAACCTTACATGTATAGGATTAAAAAATAATTAAAAATAAATAATTTAGTGGGCGGAGCCGGCTTCAGTTCTAAATTTATTTTAAATAATATTCGGTTAATTTTAGCCGAATTTAAGTTAAAAACTAAGATCCCGCCTTACGAGATCCGTAATTTTCGAGTTCGGTCGCGCCCCAGGAACTTTTTTAAATTGTACAACGCTTGTCAAAAGGGCGACCACGCTTGGTTACAGTTTTCGAAAATTCACTTCGTGCAGGTTGAATTATTACTGCAATATTGGAATAAGTACTATTTATAGCCGAATCATTTTAAGTCGCGTAGGACTTGCAGCATAGGCGCCGAATAGAGGGGGCAAAGCAGGGCACTTGCCCCCCATTAGAAAATTAAATTTTTTGTTTCTACCTAAAATATTAAAACATTTATACTTATCTTAAATAGCCTAACAAAACTGAATTCTTTGCCCCCCTCTATATTTAACTCTTCCGCCGCCACTGACTTGCAGTGACATTTTACATAAGACATTTGGTTATCTTTGTCATATTTAGAAAAGAGAAAGAAAACAAGAATACGTCGGTTTCGCATTGATTTAACCCAAATACGGGTCTTAATCCAGTAATACTTTAAGTTAGCACCGGTGAAACTTACATGATTTGCCTGCACTGTAAAAAATAGTTGATGAAAAATCATCGTATTGAGGAAAAATGCATAGTATTTATGTAAAAAATTATTGTATCTATGAATTTTTCAGCCGATGTAAAAAATTCATCACAATAAAGATTGTTTTCATATAATGAATTTTTTATATCGGCTGATTATTAATTATTTTTTACAGTATCGGTATCTTGTCGTTTAATTAGATAAATTTTTTGTTCAGGGCTCAGTTGATCTGCACTGAAAATATTTTTTTAACCAATGAACTCGTTTAAAAACCTTTCATAAATGCAATGAACGAATTTATTAAAACAATAAACAGATTCATAAATACAATGAACATTTCATAAAAATAATGAATTTCTTTCATTAATATAAATACTACAGTGGCGTAGCTATGATAGGGCAATTCAGTGCAGCGCACAGGGGCCCAGACGGTTTGAGGGCCTCGCAGGAGCGCCTGACAGAAATTAATTCAAAATGCTAAAAAATAAAATTTTATTTGCTTCGTAATGAATTTTTTTCAGGAACCTACGTAAAAGCTCTTATTACTCAACATACAATGAACAAATTTATTAAAAAAATAAAAAGATTCATAAATGCAATGAAGTTTCTTTCGTTAATCTCTGAAATTGTCTGAAATTTCATAGATTTAAAAGCAGGATTCTACCGACAAAGACAGATATAGTGTTTCAATGCAATAGAGAGAGACAGCAGTATATTACAATTTCTCTCGATATTAACTAAGTATTTTTTTGAAGAAATAACCCAAGAAGTAATATTGAACACAAAGGATAATCTTCCAAAAAAAAACAAAATATTGTAATAATCAATTAACGAAAATGTCATAAAAAAAATGTTTCAAAAATATTATATCTGTTTTTGTCGGTGTAATTTTCATTGTATAATATGACAGCCTTTGGTGCAGCGCAGATTACCCAGGTTGTGCGGCCTGAAGGCCGCACTGGCTCATCTCTTCCGTGATTTTGTTATACGCGATTTTTTCCCTATGTCCCTTAAACTTTTTAATTTTCCACACAACTACAGGATAGGACCGATATTTTAAGGCTTCGACCGTAATATATAAATATAAATTTTGTATACCTTTGGAACCCCCCCCCCCGGTATTAATTACGAGCGTTATTTTTTAGTTTTAACTGGACTTAATATTCAGTTGACAAAAAATACTGAGGATGTGACTTCGACCGGACGTGGCGGTACTAAAAGTACAATTTTAGCTGGTAAGTTGGCTGCGCACTGGGTCCACATTATCAAATGTGAACTTATTTTGCACTGAGTGTGTACTAAACAAACTTATCAACTAAAAATGCTATCAGTCACATTTGAGTATGCACTTGACCAAATTGGTCAAATGTAAATTTAATGCTCAATAAATACTCAACCTAACAGGTTCTCTTGCCAGTTTTCTTGACGTCTGGTAAAATACAGTATTGATTTATTGGGAGTAAATATTGGCGGTCAGGAAGACCACAAAAAGTACATTTGCTCCGAATAAAACGCATTTTACTGACAAGCGGCACTAAAGTAAAATAATTGCTTTCGCCAAATGTGAAACAATTGAATGACATATTCGGGTTGTTCCATAGAACTTCAATAAATTTCTATATTTTTTTTGAATAGTGACCGTGGTCAGTAGTAAATTTCACCGATGTGAATTTGGTTTAATAAAATCTCCTTTAGTATATTTTATGGCATTCGAGTCAAATATGTATTCAGGTATTCTCACGCCGTAATCTGGTTTTCTAACTAATACCATTTATAGAAAAAAATTTGAGTATGAATGCAATTTTAATAAAACCATATGGCTGGCGTGCGAATTAAGGTTAAAATGGCGTCAAGTGTTAGATTTAATCCATTTGACTCTGATTAAGTATTTTTATGGTAAAACATGTTCCGTCGGTCGGCTAAATAGTTGCTTGCTCAATTTGGGCGTGTTTTTCTTTTGAAATTGGAAATTTCCTAAGGATCAAGCAAATAAACAAAAAATTAATCACAAAAGCAGTCGGGTTTGAAATTTTAATTGAAAAAAAGTAGTGACAACAAGAGGATAATACGTTCTCATATCTTTTAAATATGGTTTATGATAAGAACATGGCTGATCCATGGGATTAGCGGTGCGGCTAGGATGACTCGGGGCGGTATATTTGATTTTGATAACAATTTACGCACCTGACAAGGAACATATTGTCATTTCCCGGAGCTCACCTAGCAAGACACGACGTGTACACACACAAACCCCTCGTATTCCAAAAACTTTATTTGAAATGGGATTATATATTTTAGACATCCGACAATGCGATAGCGGAAAAATGCACGTCGACTTCCACTTCCACAATTTCGAAGCGCATACAAATCAAGAAGAAAAAACTGGTGGATTTTGAAAGGCTCGGAATGTATAGGTAAAAAGTTGAAAGTCAAAAGTTGAAGAAATACCAATTTGAACGAGCATAAAATTAACAAGTAATTACTTTGTACGATGTTTTTTTGAAACCATAAAATACAAAATTCGAGAAATTTACATAATAAAGGCAAACCTACTTTCTTTTTACAAACTTTAATGGTACCTACTAAGATTTCAAGAATTAGATATTTACGACTTAATTTGATATTTATTATGTTCTAACGTAAAAATCCGCGATTCTAACAAAATATCCTGTTATTTACGGCCAAAAAAATTCTTACGTAAGTTTTAAGTACGTGCGAATGTAATTGGTAACTTTTACAAAGTAGAAGGGAACCAGTTGCCTTCACATTAAGGATTGGGTCAAATTTTTTGAGAATTTATCTAAATTTGCTTGAAGCGACAAAAAGGAACAACATGTGACACGAAATATATTTTCGAAAAGACAATTTGTCAAATGGGACAAGTGTACCCAAACAGTGGCTAATTCGATTGCCAACATCCATCCATAGCTGTCAACACAGTCTTCTCTTGGGCTCGTCTTTTTTCAGGAGTATGTTTCGTGTCTGTGATGAATGGCACCGAACAATAGGTAATGCATGAAGAAAAGCGTGACTAATCTCTAAAATGGCTTAGTTAATATGTCAACACGTCAGGTTTATTGTAACGCAAGTCACAATAATACCCAATAAACGGTTCCGTCTTTCCGGAAGGCGAAACAAAAATGGCGCTGTTTGTAATGAATGCTTTAGAAATAAATGGAATTGTGATGGGCCTGATTTATTCAATAAGGAAAGTAATTCGGCCACTGGGCTGCTGTAAACACTAAATAGACATCTAGTTTGTGGAGGTAGTTGGCCATAAAGCGCGTGCGGCGCCTCTTTATGACGCTCTTCAAAACGCAATGTTACAACCACTTCCTTTTATCCGACTCCAAAATTTTTTCGCCCTTAACTAGATTTGACAATTTCGTTGTAATATTAATTCGCACCAGTCGACAATATTTAATGGCCGCAATTTGTCACTTGTAACAATGAAGCAATTACCAACCCTCAAAACTGTTTTGCACGGATTTATCATTTTAGGTTGATACACACGTCAATATATCAAAGAATTGAGAACGAAATGGATGTTTGAAAATGTTTTGTTCCAGCTACGGTGGCGCCTGTGTATCGCAGACCGCGTGATAATTGCCGAGAGGGTCGATCTGTAACTCCCAACAGTTTGGGGATTATTTGTCCCAAGAGATCCATTGCCACTATTACATTGTCGCGTTGGTTATTTCTGGTTAACTATATCGCATATTCGCACAAGCTTTTACTAATTTTCTCTACAATTTATGTAATACCCTCAGCTCTAACGTCATTTAATTCTCGTTTTACGGGATTCGCTTATATTTATTTTATGTTATTATCATTTATATTATTTTCAAAATGGAAATTATTATATCTACATTTTGCGTAGTAAAATTTTCATTTCAAAACTGAAACAATTGCCGTTTCCATGGTGAGAGAAAAACAATCGATTCGTTGATAAACAAGAGAAAGCGTATTCATTTGTTTCCGCGAGAAGGCAAATTTGATCCAATCAGGACTGCGCTCGATGAATTTCGATGCGATTTTGTTTTTTGGAACGTCGCGTCAGAAATGTCGACAAAACAAGGCAAATTAAAGCATGACTGCCGTTAAAATATTTTTGCTAGTGGGTAATAATGTAAACTTCAGGTACAAATTGCAAAAAGGCAAAATATGACAGAAGTTAAGTTTGGTGACATTGTATTCCAAACATTTCAATCACAAAATACTAATATACAACCCAAAACCTTCTCCGACGGTCTATTGAGAGTCTATTTAGGATCCCAAAGTTCGCTTTGACATGCCGATTTTTAAAGTTTACCCCTAATAAAGTGAAGACATCTCGGATTTACTTATAACGGCACCATCAAATCGGACGTGCCGATTTCAATGCTGCTGTAAAAGCATTTGGCGACAGCACAATAAATTGAATCTGTTATCCATATTAAGTCGTTTTAACCCGCTACCACCTTACTTTTCACATAAACGAAAAAGAAAGTCACCTTTTTACATTTTCTAGATAAACTAATTATCATCTTGAATTTTCAAAAATAAAATAGGGTTAGGTTCAATATTGCGTTTAAACAATCAAAAACGACAATCATTTCAAAAAGTGAATGTTTATCAAATTTAAAACGATACAAATTGAACAGGGAGAAAAATTGAGAAAAACTACGATTAAATTACATATAGGTATATTGCTTTTCAGTCAAGAAGTCACACTTATCAACAATTATCCAAGCAAGATTATCCCGAAACTTTTTGCAATTTCCTGTTGTAGTTTGCCATAAGAAATGCGAGATCAATATCTAAATTTACGGGTGTAAAATACGTTAATTTAAACGACATTTGAATTAACGTTATTTTAACGTTATATTAACTTTATTTTAACGTTATATTAACGTTATTTTAACGTTACGTATGGATATATTTATTTTAAAAATTTTCTATTCGTGGCAGGTAACCGTTCACTTTATATCATGAATTAAAAACTCAAGCAATTTCTTATATATTACTTATTTACTTTTAATGAAATCTCTTTAATTTTATCATACACGTCACCGACAATATAGGAGATATTGGGTGCGCTTCAAGCTAAAATGCAATTAATATAAAATTGAAATTCCGAAAAATAATTGAATTACAATAGAAAAATAATGTTTTATACCTATTATGTAAAATTAAAACCTAACAAGTTGACAAAATAGCAAGGTTTCAATTATTATCAATTTAAATAATTCAATTCAGCCGTTTCTCAATTGTTTTACGTAAATTTAAAAGAGAACAAGTTAATTTTATAATAAATTAAATGCCAATTTGGATAAATTCTTTGATTTCCAAAAATCAAATATAAAATGTTGCATTTTGTAATGGCCCGGTGAAATACCAGTGAGCGCATAAAGGGATTTATTCCGGGTTGCCAATAATAATAATAATTTATTTAAAATTGCAGAGATTATTAGGTTAGGGCAGTGTTTTCCAAAGTTGGACAAACGCCAATTTCTTCAGCGAAAATACTGAATAAGTACTAAAAATTATGTATAATATACTATATATTCACATAGAATACTACATTATACTATGTTTCGGACTAAATTTTAGGGGGGGGGGGGGTAATTTTAAAATGTATTGCTTTTGGTTTAGTTTTGAAGATTTCTTTTGTTTTTCTTTCTGACTTTCTTCTCCCCTGTACATAGGGGACATAAGAAATTTATGAAAGGGTTAGGTGGGGCAGGGCTTCACAAAGGTTGGGAATCACTGGACTAAAATGAAGTATTCGCGGATTTTTATAAATTTGCCCAATCACTAACGAGGTAAAATTTTAGTATAGATATTACCATAGGCGCCGGAAAGGGGGGCAATGCAGGGCGCTTGCCCTCCCTTAGAAAATTAAATAATCGTAAAATATTAAGAATTTTCCTTTAAAATCATACAGCCTAACAAATCTGAATACTTTACCCCTCTCTATGTTTAACTTTGCCCCCTCTATATTTAACTCTTTCGGCGCCACTGGATATTACAGTAAAAGTCTTCAAACTTGGCTGTGACCTCAGCGTTCTGGTAGGTAAATGTCTATTTATATGAACATAATTTTAGAGGAGTCTAACCCCCTCCCGCCAATGTACGACTTTGTTCACATGGGAAAATGCCCAAAACCCAACTCTAAATATTTTACTTTCATGCTTACTTAAAACAAAAAACTGAAACAAATGCTTTAAAAAGTTGCCTTATTGTAAACAATTGCCTAAGAATTTGTTTTGTACGCACTGTTCATTTGTTATTTAAACGTTCATTTGTTATTTGTTTTGATCCGTCAAAATAATTTAAAAGCAATTGTTTTCAAGTGTTTGCTTTATTTTTGGGTTTTTAACAAAAATTGTGTGTTTATTTTTAATTTTTTAGTGGCTTCAGAAGCGGAAAGAGAATCTTTTTCAATTGGTCCCATCTTTATACTTATCCGCGGCAAAAAAATACCTGCTTTAATATTTGGTTTAATAAGGGATTATTTTTCCCTGTAAAGGTTATGTTTGCTTTCAATCGATTTTTTTTAGAGCCAAAAATATGCCGTGTCTGAATTGATTCACAAATCCTTGTTGCATAAGTGATTATCTTTCTCACCCTCTCCTATTCACCGTTGGACTCCTTTCTGGTATCTTATGATTCTGTGATCTTGTTGATAATGGCAATCATCAATTGAT
This sequence comes from Cantharis lateralis, assembly GCA_963170105.1. Lineage (NCBI taxonomy): Eukaryota > Metazoa > Arthropoda > Insecta > Coleoptera > Cantharidae > Cantharis > Cantharis lateralis. Next base: position 5,251,423 of record OY720627.1, read on the forward strand.
GGGATCCGACGGTTTTATTACCTACCTTCCAAAACAAAGAAACCTTCAAAAGGAAGTCAGTATCTCCTGGGAATGTAGATCATGTGATACTTTCGTCTAAAGAGTTTTAAATAAGCTCTAAAATTCTAACGTCCCCGAAAACAATTATATTAGTTGAAGCAACTAGTTTTATGTTAGGCTAACAAAGTATTGTTTGCTATTTGAATATGTTTTTGTCGAAAGAACAAAAACTTCTTTTTGCCCTAAATTACGTTAAAAAGTCGTTGTTCAAATCTCTAGTCAATGTTAATCCAAGATTAACTCAGTGAGTTACCCTGGGTGAACTTTGACCAGAGTTGTATACAACTGATCCTTAGCAGAACAGTTTCATCAGCAGTGTAGTGTAAAGCATAAACTGGCAGACGAGGGAGCGGAAAACAGCGGTTCTATTCCTAACGAAGGCCCAACCTAGAGCGGCCCACCCGCCATCGAATGAGGCCTTTATTGATAATTTTTAATGTGTTTTACTTATTGATTTTTTCTTTAATAATTAAAAAATTGATGCCCTACCCCTTCTATAATTTATACATGCATACTATTTGCGGAATAGCAAAATGTGCCGCTAATTGAATAAGTAGAAAATTTATTTATTATTCTGTCTAGTTAATTTACAAACTGGCCAGGCATGCAATTGAGCCGTAAACATACATTTATGCACATTTATGTATGGCATCGCCTCAATATTACAAAGTTGCACATAATAATATCTTATAATTTTATTTGTTTTTAATACTTTTGGTATAAAAAAAACAAATATGCCTAGTTTATCTGCTAAGTATTATGTATCTTACAAGATACAATGATATAACAATATAATAAAAATATATAATAGGTTTATTTTTTTTGAAACCATGGAAATAGACGAAATAGATAATTAAAAATAAATTTAAATGTTAGGTTAGGTTCAAATTTGAAACAATCATGCGAGATACTTTTAAAAAACCGTGTAAAATAATAAACAAAAAACAAAAAGGCCATAAATGTCTTGGGAAAATATAAAACGACCATATAATGCATACTTGAAAGTAATAAAATAATCAGAGACATTTTATAGATACATTTACAACATTTTGTTGCACATAAAACAGAAAATCGTGCAATAATATGAAAATGTTGCGTGTTATGCCGAAGAAATAATTTCGAAACGACCATAAAGGTCGTTTATCTAACGTAAAAATCTCCGATGTTTTAGTTTTACGCGTTTAACTCTTTCAATCAAAATGTCAAAAAATACAAAAGACCGCGCGGCGCCATTAAAATATAAAAATGTTTTTAGAGCCCCCAAAAGTCGGTCATTTTGTTGACCGCCGCGTGCTTAACGTGGTACAAGAAAGTGAGATGTTATCTTTTTTTTAGAACACAAAAAATTCTATTGGTTACGACCTAAACGTATGCTTGTTCAAAATGGCGATTTTACGATCATACCTACCTACACACACCTGCTTTTTGGTATAAGTATAATTAATTTTAACACACGAGTTTCTAAAGGTCGGCTACAGCTACATAAAAATAAATTTATGGTAACTTGTTTATTACTAACAAAATTCATGAATTTTTTTGGTTATTAAATTAATTAAAATATAAAAGTTTTAAACGCTAACGAAGATGTTATGTACTAATTTTTTTTTTATTTACCTCTTCGGTTCTTACCCGGTTTTCTAGAAAAATTCTGCAACATACATATTTAATTAACCTCATGGAATTCATTGTCCCACTTTTTTTCAATTGTCGCATTAATTGTTATAAACCAAATATTGAATCAGATCGTAAGCTTTTGGCAAATATAAGTAACACATTATTCTGAGTACATTAATCATTTTGGTATATAAAACCAAGATAAAACATGAGACAGTACCGTGAAAAAGACAAAAGTACAATAAAACCATCAAGTGAAAATCCAAATAAGATTAAGTCGAGATTTCAAAAATCAACAAGGTGTAGACGAGACAATGGCTCTAATGCAAATTTTGTAACAATACAAATGATGGAGAAAGTTAATCAAACACCAAACTACAACAACGACAATTAGAAACAACACCAATGCATACCAGGATAATGGAGAGCCGAAAAATCTAGAAGCAAACTTTCCGAATTTGACAAATCAGCGTCTAAAACAGGAAATTTAAAAATCAATGAAAATTTTAATTTGTTTTAGTTTTAGGGGAAATACCCCGTTTCTTTTCGAAAACTTATCATCCGCATAGAGAAAATGCGTTCGACAGTCTCGGCAAGCACAACCAGAGTTATTTATTAACTTACGAGACAATATAACAATTAAGGGATCATATTGTGAGTTCATAAAGTAATAAATATTATTTCCATTGGTGACAAACTTTTTAATTACCTGCTTACTAATTAACTAATTTTCTTAATTTAAGAGCTACACTTTTATGGTTATCTTGTTTTACAAATAAGCCAAAATTACAGAGACACGCACCAAATAGATTTACCCAGCATTTTTTTTGTTAATTGACCGCGCCGCAGAACAACAAGGCCTGCTTCTAAGAGGCACGATGTACCTGAACAAAATTAAATTAATATGCAACGGAATTTCGAAGTCTGCATCCGCCATTAGACATAGTCAAAAATAATTACATCGAAATTATTAGATTGTATTCTACGTCAGCCTATTCGAATGTGACACTAACAACTTAAATACTGTAGTTACGCCACTGATTTCTATTTTGGTTGATGTTTTTATTATCAAACCCACTTTAAAATTTTAAGGTGGGCTTGTGCTTTTTTAAGTGGTAAATGTAATCACGAAGGGTCATAATTTAAAGAAAAAATATTTGCGTCATTCGATATTCTTCTGATTGCATATTGAAATATTCCGGGGGGGGGGGGGTGGATTTATTTTTAAAAAGATAAATCCACAATAAAGTAAATTTTTTTCTAGTGTTCAAGAGCCAATCAGACCACATAAAATTATAATTATTGTTCTTAAGCGGCATTTAAGTCATATAATTATTATAATTTTGGATTATGTCATTATATGAGGTTGCTAAGTAAAAAACGCATTGACACTTCATGATTTATAATAATCATTGTTTTATAATTTTACTTTCACGGTTTGGCAACGTAAACAATGATTCAATCGATAAAATTGCAAAATATTTTCTAATCATATTCCTCGAGCTTTGATAATTTTATCTCAAAATTTTGTTTTCTACCGTCATTTGTTTTTGGTTTTTTTGTTTGAATGGCAGCTGTCCATTGTTTTTTTTTTCTTACATAAAAAATCTTCGAACAAATGAAATTACTCCGCGATCCGCCATCCTTGAGGGCTTCATCTATTAAAATGAAGAAAACCTAGAGAGTTGAAAACTGGAAAACAAAATAATGACCGTTACAAAATGAATTTGATTAGAAAATTTCAATTGAAATGGGTGCAGCAATAATACGTGCTCTCATTTGAGGACAATGAAGTGCAGAAGTCGTCCTCCCAAAGCGATTAATAAAACATTATGATATTATTATTTTCAGATCTGAATAATATTTTTTATTCCAAGAATTTTTCTTCTGAATACAATTCTACCCCCCCCCCCCCCCCCCGATTTAAACAAATTAATTATACTACGCTAATTTACGCTGTGCAACGAGGGTGATTTTACTTACTTGCAACGAGACGAATTGGTCAAATTGTAAAACTGCGAATAATCTGCTATTCAACATGTGGTCACTCATTGCAAGCCACCAGTGATCTTATCAACACAACTATGCGAACTTGGGCAATTATCCAATGAATTTAAACATTTATTTCGGAATATAGTTTTTAATTCATGAACATGAGTATAAATTTCATTTATTTTTAATTGAAGTATAGAATTGCAATTAATTTAATATAAATTTGATTTTCATTGATGTTTTAAAACAATGTCTTATGCCAATTATTCAACCTACTGAGCTAAGCCAAAAATAAGTGAAATAAGTCAATTTTGGTTGAATTTGGAACATATATCCTGAGTCGAGTAATGAGGTTTGTAACATCCAGTGGCGGCTCGTGACAATTTCAAGTGGGAGGGCACAAAACTAAAAAAATATCTTTTAAAATATTTATTTATAATGAAAATCTATCCTTCTATTGTTTTTGGTTTTGGGATGGGAGGGCATGTGCCCCTGTGCCCTTTATAACAAGCCGCCACTGGTAATATCTTGGGTCAACATTCACCCTGTATTATAGCGAACTACGAACCGTCGCTGTTGATTTAAGTAGAACCTGACAGCAGCAAATTGCATTTTTTTTCATCGTTACTTCTAATTGGTCAAAAATTTGAAGTAAAGTCCTATTCATCGGAAAATTCCCCAATTTTTAGCTACTCTGGCGGTAAAGTACTAATTCAGTGCCGTCAGTAAAATAAATGTTAGATTGAATTTATATTACACTTTACATTTAGAAAACTGGCATACTTTATTCGGAGTAAATGTACTTTTTGCGTACATTATTACTCTGTATACTGTATTCTATAATTATTATTATGAAATGTCCTCCATTAAGCTCATACCTACAGATTCGCCACGAAAAATCCTCCATTTTTGCTCTTTACAAAAAAAAGTACTTATAGTAATATCTCCTGACTATAATTAAGTTTTTGAACTTTTCCTTATAATTTTAAAATTTAAAACAGTTGAAAGTTTTAATGGCGGTGTTGTCATGGCAACTAATATTCATTATTATCAACAAAAAAGTGAAAAATGAAATAAATTTTAAATTCTTAGTTTATTAGAGCGCCAAAATTAAATTGCGTACCATTGTTATTCGATTTAGTCGCCAGAGTTAAAAATTTCACAATGTGTACTTTTTCAAAAATTGTTTAAACTGTTACAAACCGGGGGTCTGGGGGTTTTGGAATACCGCTCACCCCCGAAACGATTCAATCCAAATATTTTGAATGTCGAAAAAAAATATTTTTTATATTTTTCATAAAATTGTTGTTAAAAATTTCTGTTTTACAAAAGTTGCCGGGTAACTAAATTATTTCTGGTCCGGACCTGGTAACTAGCGAGAGATTCGGGGGGTTAGAGATTTGGTTTAATTTGATTTCATTTTTATATATTTCAAAGAAATCGAACTGAATACCTCACATTAGAAAACCCAGAAAATAATTTTTTTTTAATATCAAATGTTTGTTTTTATTTTCAAAAAATATCGTAAAACAGCCAAATATAAAAAAATCAACTTTGGCACTCTAGTTTTTTTTTAATCGAAAAAAAATATCAAAGGTTAAAAAAACTAATAATTTTTTGAAAAAATGTTTCTAAAATATTTATCGAATTTGTTCCAAACTTTACGAGCTCCCTGTATAACAAGTAGTAGATCAGGCGATTGGTGTACAATTCAATGGTTCAGGCAGTGCGGACTCTCCAACAGCTTCCCATTTTTTAGCCTGATAATTTAAAATTAACCACTTGAAGATGCGTTTTGGAAGGAATGACAAACAAAAAACATGTTTTTTTTATACAATATGTTATGTATTCGATTGCACAGGTTGTGCGGCCTAAAGGCCGCACTGCTCTCCCTCCTACTTTTCTACGCTGATAATAACAATTGACGAATCGGAAGTATATTATGCATTTTTTTGTTATTAATGTTTGGTTAATGTTTTGACATTTCACAAAATGCAAGTTTGAATAATTTCATAAATATAACAATTTTTAACTTGATAATTAAAATTAGTTCTTTTAAAAACTAAAAATGTCAGTGAAAGCTAAAACTTTATGTTCTCAGGCACAATAGTTTATTTTTATTTTAATAAATATTTTGTTGTTATAACCTAAAACTTATATTATTTGACTTTGACAGATAGAACGCAGAAAATTATGTGGTGGAAACAATTGCAGATTCTCTGTCAAATTGACAATTTAAAAACTGACAAAACAGAAGCGGAACAGGATTAATTATTTTTAGAAAACACCGCTATAAAAAATGAAAGATTCTTGATGTTTTATTTTTTATAATTATTTTAAATGTCAGGTTTCGAACAGTTTTAGTTTTATTGTAGTAATTATAAATGCTATATTGCCACTGTTATGTCACCTTGTCACATGTCAATTTGACAGCATCTACATGACACCAGGCCGTATTTCAGGGGGGAAAGTTCAGGAAGCCCGAGAGTAATCGTAAAAAATCAGAAAAAAACAACAATAAAATTTCCAAACAAAAAAGACAAAAAAATTTAACAATAACCCCCCCCCCCGCCCCGAAAACTCTTTCAAAAGCCCCTTCATAGTACAGTGTAAATGTTGCGGTGCGACGCTGCGTTGTCGTAGAAATAGAAGCTAAGGAAAACCATTGCAGCTCCTTTAGTTTTCATCATACAGAAATAAATTAAAATATATTTTAAAGGGGGGGATTTCAGCTTTCTAATGCATCTGCTTATAATTATTATATATTATCTATAATTACTGCAAAGGTGTTTCTAAAATTTAAAAAGAAATTCGAACTTCACATGGTTTTAAAAACGCATTTTTTTAAAATTTTGTATTCGCTTCCACAATCAATTTTGAATTTAAATTAAAAAAAAATCAGTTAAAAACTACATAGGTATATATTAACTGGATTCTTTATTTTTCAAAAAACTGCCTACTTTATGTCGTAAAATACAATTTTTGAAGGAACCGTTTTCTGAAACCGGCGGGAAAATGTCATTCCGGGTGTATGTAGTCTGTCCGTTCCGCTTCTAATCTACCCTTCCGACTGATTAAAATAGGAAATTCTAATTTTTTCCGTAACATTCTTGATATTTTATACATAGCAGTCTTTTGTTTATACCACTTTTTATTGCGTCAGTGGCCATAAGAATTTTATTACCTTCAACATTTCAACTAAAAGGGTGCTTCCCATTGTTCTTTGAGCAGCGACCATTTTTCACCAGCCATCAAATTATTCATAATACCACCACTTAAACCTGTGGTAATTTCCTGTCGAACCAAAATTTCTTTTCACATCAGAATTATTTAATTTTACTATACACTTCCGAAAGACCCGATAATGCGTAAAAAATATTTCCAGTTTTGCGATAAATTGCTCATAACAGGAAGTGTGGATTTATTTTAAGCAAATTCAACAGAAACTCTTTCCAAATAATTACGACTAATCTGAAGCCGACAGAAACGTTTTGACGAACATTTACTTTTGAATATTTTAAGTATACCCGCTTAAAAGTGACAGTTTTCGGCTTCTCGTGACATTCTTTTGTGCAAAATGCAAATTTTAACTAACTTCTTTCGTAACTGTAAAATTTTCATCTATGGCTAATCTTACCTGGAGTAGGTTGATTCTGGTATGCCGTTTTGTTAACCCAATCGTAAGTTGCTGCAGGTGACGGTCTGGTTATTTGAAGGTTTGCGGGTGAAATTGTGCCTCCCGGTGCGTCGGGAGAAGACATATCGCTACCTGAGACTGTAGTCTGAGGCGACGGTAATTGTGTTTCGTTTTCCACAACCTGGTGAGGTTGTTGATTATGATGATGATAATGGTGAAGATGGTGTAAACCGGCGGCGTGATGGTGAGATATGTCGGGTGGAAAATCTTGATGGAACACACTGTGAGGCCACATTTGGTCTTCTTGCATGCAGTATCCGTTGGCTTGCGGAGATGCCATGGGTATGCTTTGATGGTATCCCGAATACCAAGCCGGGTTTATCCCCGACCCAGAATTGTGCAACTGTGGGCCCTGGAGTGCAACACCCTGCTGAGGCCGATACATTGCTCCGGGTGTATTGTAATAATTCATATCTTTCATAACACACGGGAGTAACACAAAAATTTATCTAATGTATCTACCATACAAACAAAAAGTTTTTTTATCCTTTATTCACAAAACTCATTAGTAAATTTGCAACAGAAAATGTCCCCCCGGTATCAAAATTTTATAGCACTCATTGACAACTGCATAAACTTTTCACGAACTTTTCGGAACAAAGCGCAATATCCAACTGTTTAAAAATTCAAGATTGTACTGAAGCAGCAAGTCGGGAAAGCCATCCAATAGTCACTTTTAGGTTGCCGCCGTTGAAGGCGTTCCCTAATAGACCAATTGCAAAGCTTCATTTCGACAATGGCCGCTGAAATGCGTAAGCGAAAACAGTATCAAAAATAAAATATTTCGAAAATGTTTTTTAAAACAATACAGCGGTTTCATTCTCATTTTTAATTTTTTATTAAAGTATCTCGGTATAGGTATGGATTTTAAATTTTAACTTCAATGCTTTTTGAAAAGTTTTTTTCTAAAGAAGACAAAGCAGACAATCAACTAAAAGCGGTTTAAGAAGTAGTATATAAAAGTAATCCACCCCTGTTTTGCATTTACCTGCAAAATTACAATGTACAAATTAAACCACAATATTATTCCTTGAAGAGTGCATCTTTTTTGGTAGTCGGGTTAAAAAATAATTTTGAAAGAATATTAGTGAAGACCTCAAAAAATATGAGTTGTCGACAAATAAGTAAATTTGAATAAATAGCTTTCTTCAGCAAATATGAGCAAATAAGTGACGCTAAATCCTAAAAAAGATAAACATAAAATTTTTTTGCCGATAAAAAAGTTAACGTTTTAAGTAGACAATATGGATAATTTAAAAAAAATTAAATTTTGGTATTAATAACTAAATCTATTCCCAGTTGTGCCGTGGTTCGGATTTCGCGTTAAACTGTAAGAACTATAAGGTGCTTGTTTACTTGTTTAATTATTTTAATGTAAAAATATCCCATAAGTATGCGGTATCCGAGCCGACATTAGTTACGGTGAACTCGCGAATAACATCGAAATTATCATTTGTTATTTTAACTTCTTTTAGTTTCATAGTTTACAGCCCAGATAATCTTTGAGATGCAAGCCTGTTTTTGAAAAACCTACCTCCCCCCCCCCCTTTTGAGAAACATTTTTGTTATTCGTTAATATATTTTAAAACATTTTTTTTTAAATAAAAGAAAGATAGCCTAATTTAATTTTAATTTTGAAATATGAAAGTGAAATTTCCGCTAGCCCAAAAGGGGTGCTTTTTTTCTAAAAATAAGCAGGAAACCTTATTTTGGAACTTTTTACCTTTTACGTTTTTTTAGAAATTTAATTTGAGAAAATCTTCAAATCAAACAGAAACTGTCATTGTCACCCATGACAAGAAAATATATCAATTTTTTTCCTATTAATTATATTATATTTTTTTTATTGAATTATTTAGCTGACTCTATGGTAGCCGGTTCGAATCCGGAAAGAGTCGAAAAACTTTCAGATGGCCGTCCCCGTGCTTCTGTGAGCACGTAAACAGAGCTGTTCCCATGGGTTGATGAATGCCACCATCAACCATTATTAAAAAGTGTTACAGGTTGTACCGCAAACTGCTCAATTTACGCTACAACAGCCACTTGCTTAACCGTAGATGTTCTGTACGCGTTAGCTAGCCTTGTTACCTAAAACGCAGTTCTCGAGAGCGTGGGTGTTTCGGAAAACATCGTGGATTCGGTTCCATTAGGTCCTTTTCATACTCAGAACTCATCTCAGCTAAATGGAAATATTGATGTTAAAGTGGACGCCAATTGATACAAATAAAACTAAGAAGTAGTGAAGAGTCGATTTATTGTATAAACAAAGATAGAAAAAATAGTTGAGGTCGACATGTTTAATTAATTCACTAAATTAAAAGTAAAACATAAAACACACACATAATCGGCAAGTAAAACTAGCACGTAATTGAGGACTATGTACTAGAAAACAAAAATAAAAAAATTGCAAATTTGAAGAACTGACATCTACCTGAAGGGTAAACTCAGTCAAAAACATACAGTTGAGTATCCTTGAAGAGGATAACCCAACAAAATCGAAGTTATGCTCCAGCAAAGATTAATCGCACACCGAATTTTAAATACTCGGGATTATTGACTCAAAATAGAACCTGGCACACAGCATCATCAATAAATAAGTATATGCATCTCTATCCGACTTACCCTGAATGCAGTACCACCAATTTCGCGACTCTGCAAGTATATTTCCTCCGTCAGGACCCTTCGAAATCAACAACATTACTTCATCATTCAATTGGTCCACCATCCAGGAATGAAAGTCTACAAAATAGAGAACACAAAATACTCATTAAAAAATCAACATGCCTGCCAGTTCCAAGACCCATCAAGCGAGTAAGTGTGACTGCAAATCAATTAATCTTCACGGAAGCATCTTCAAATCTAATCATCTGCTTGAAAGTTGAGGTGTGACATCCCACAATATAAAGATGGTAAAAAGGAAAATCTGCAAAGTTTGGCTCTCCAACTTGAAATGATATTTTGACCCATCTGGTATAAACACTTCACAAGGAAACATCCTCTTGTGAACAAAAACCAACCATCAGGAATCAAAATTCAAAAGGGTAAAATAAACCATTCTTCGCACTCAAAATATTCGTCATCCCCCCAATTCTTCCAACAGGTGACGTATTAAAACAACGTCATCGTAAAACCAAAAATAAAGGTAAGAAACCATATGGGTGGATAAAAGATTTCCAACACAGATAAATCTCCATTTCACGACGACGAAAACATAAAGTTGATAAACCAAATAACGAATAATAATTATAACGAACTACCAGTAACCTGGGTGCTAAAAATAATTTGTTAAACAAATTAATTTGTAAGAAAATACTATATTTACCCGTTAATCCGGCAAAATTAAATGAAATTAAAACAAATAGAAACTAAAATGGACAAACACCAAGATTACACGTCCATTCCTTTCGAAATTTCCGTGTAATGGCGCTTATCAAAACCACACATATTTTCCAAAACTAAAGCGATCCAGCGGCGTAGCTTGGAAAAGAAATGAAACGGTCAAAACTAATTTTGACACGTTACAAGGTATTCCCCAACCCGGTTTAAGCAGCCGTGGGGGTCTGAATACTAAACCTTCCCTTATGGGAGAGACTTATGTCTATAGGAGTGGGCGGAAAATGGGCTGAAAAAGAAGAGAATGAACTTATGAACTAATAAAATTGGGAGATTATGTGAAATCCACAGGGCAATCGATTTGTACACCGATTGCTGATCCACAGGAACAACTTACTATAAAGTCAGAAAGGCCGATAGATTTCCTGACTTCCTAATTTCATAATATTAATTTTCAAGTTATTTTACTTTAAATTGAAGTAAACTTGCGGAGAATTATGGGATTCCATGTTAAAACACCAAAAATAATAACACCGCAATCAAAAACATCGAAAACCAAAACACAGATATTTACTAAATCAGCTTTATATACATAATTTAGTAGTATTTTTGATTCGAACATAATTTTTCATATTTTCCGACACTAAAAAATTTTGGGTTGCAACCCCCTTAGCTCCCTCCCCCCCCCTTATCCGGCTCTGAGTAAAATTTAACATTATTAAATCAAAGTATTTTGGAAGTGAACAAAAAAATTAAAATTAAAAGAGTCCATGCTCAAATTAAGATGGATGTTTCCGTGTAAAGGCAATTTAATTAATTTAAAAAATTGAAAATATCACCCCGTTCATCGGAATATATGTACAGAGGGGAGTATAAATTCCTCAGTATGATAATATAATCTGTTTTATGAATATAATAAATGTGTTAAAATCAAATGGGTGTACCTACACACACAAAAATGATGTGCGAAATATAATATGATCAATACATATATCCAGGGCCGTATTTAGACTAAATTTTCGGTGGGGGGTTAATTCTTTAGTTTTAAAGATTTTTTTTGCCATTTTCTGATTTTTTTACGATTGCAGTCGAATTTCCTGAACTTTATTAATTGATAAATAATTTCGGGGGGGGGGGGGGTTCTAACCCCGTAAACCACCACCCTAAATACGGCCTTGAATATATCATTCGCCATCTGAATTTTTCTTCTTTTTTTAAGAGGAGCGACGCGACGTCAACACTAACGCAATTCTTCTTACCATCGCGATGGTAAGAATAAAAAATTCTTATTAGAATATTGTTCATACGTGAAGCGCAGGGCGGCGCCAAGCCTATCAGGCGTCCTCGGGCAAGTCACTCTTGTGGGCCCCCCTCTTTCAGTGATTTTAAATAATCAAAAGTATACAATATTGTAAATTTTCAAAAATTTTGCAGACACTTTAAAAAATGTATAGTTAAAATAAAGTAATACGTAATATAATAAATAAAATATAAATTATACATTTATGAATTCTTTTGAATTTTTTTTAGATTTTTGTTACTTTACCAAAATGTACAAGTCAAAACAAAAACAATGAGGCCCGACAGAACTTTGTACAAAGGTATTCCTAAGTAGAATTTCATTTTGAAAAAAAAAGTATTTCGGACCGGAAAAAATGTATATCTCGGAAACTTCTTGATTTTTTTTATCTAACTGATTTTGTGGATATTTAAGACACAGAAAGGTATACTTTCACCAAGTTTCGTCAAAATTAAATTATTTTTGCGAAAATAAATAATTAAAAACGAAAATGACGACTTTTCACATTTTCCTCTGAAATTTTGAGGTTATGTTAAAAAGTGACTCCCACAAAAGTGCTAGATGTTTGCTTGATCTACAACTTTTGTATTGAATACTTTTTATTTTGACGTCAATTTGCGCCGGAAATCGCAATAACACCCCTTTTTAACCCCTCAAATTAAACCTGTACCACCTTAATTTGCGGTAGGCTACCGATAATCATTAACTGTTCTGGGAATGTATAATCTTAGCTAAAAAAGTTTTAAAAAAATATAAAAGCCGAAGGCGCCCTATGGCGCCCTCCTCTTACGGACGGCGCGAGCCTGGTGAAGCCTAAATTCACGGATGTTCTAAATTATTGCAGATAAATGTATGCTTTTGTGGACTTTTTTATACGATATTTAATTTCCAAAAAATTTTCTAGGTATAATTTTTGTGTATTTGTTCCATTTTTTTCAGCCCTTTGAATGCAAGCTAATGTAGTAAAGAAAGGGGCCCGATTTACGTGAAATTATTATTAAAATTATGATTTAAGGCTTATTTAAATCCTTTTTCGAAGCCATTAAAAGCATTAATTTGATAAAAATTTTATTGGACTTTTGTAGTTACTTTTGTATTATAATAAAACTTTCAAACATTTTTAAATCCCCTCTCCGCCCCTTTAGGGGGCTCAAATATACTTTAGAACCCCGGGGATCAGAGTATCTTAATCCGCCACTGCAAATCACTTGAAGATATGGACTATGGAGATTTAAAAATAATTATTATATTGAAATGTTCTACTAGTGGAAGCTGTGTCCCAAATTTCAGTTCTTGATGTTGTTTGAAAGTTGTTAAATTAATTATTCTTGCCCTTGCCGTATCAATATAAAATTAGTTTTTGTTTCGCAATACAAGGATATTATATCAGTTATGTTCTCTTTACTTACTTCAATTAGTAAAAATACATATTTAAATATTCTTTTAGCACTTAAGGGCGGATGCAGCCGAACTTTATGGAGACGAATCAAGTATTTTACTACGAATATGGGGTATACTTTGCATTCTTTATTATTGGCATTTGAAAAAAAAACAAAGAAATCAATTTTGAAGACTGGATGAAAATAAATCTGTTTCATTTTAATTAAACAACAGTTTTTAATGGTATTTTGTTATGAACATTATCTCTGTGTAACTCAGTAATTAAGCTCTCATTGGTCAAATTTTAAACTTAATTGAATATTCGGATATCTTAATAACATAATAAAATAATCGGATTAATCACTTTTTGTCAGTGACGTAACCAGGACTCCACTTTGTGAGGGGCTTAGGGGAAGTCTAAATTATACTCATTGATATAAAAAAATTAGAATTGATTGCTTGCTGAGAACTTTTTAACTGCTTGCAAGAGACTTTCGTCCCCATAACCCGCCCTTACTACTATAGCAAGAATTAGTTATTCATTTGTTTAAATATTAATTTCTAACTTAGTTATTATTTCTAAAATAAAAAAAATTAAAAGCTGATAAGCCAAAAGGAACCTTCGAGATCCGTTAGTTACACCTTCAATTTAAATAAAGGTTTAGAAGCCCTATTTGTACTTTAGTTGAGATGTGGGATTAACAATTGTCAATATTGACCTTTTATCTTGTACAAAGCAAAACATAAAAGTATTACTTAATTATTTTTAATTTTTCAGAATGACAATAATTGGATTAAAGCAATAAAACTAACTCCAAGTTCAACATAAACATTTTAATTTTTTTAAATACCTAAAAACAGAGGAAGGATTTTGTTTCACACGTAATGTGAATGGTTGTTTTTCAAATTTCCCAGCTACAAAAATCTGAAACATTTCTGGCCATTCTTTCCTTCCATAAACAGTTATTCAAATTTGCCAAACTATCTTTGAAGCTGGGCCGACAATAAATGTTTTATTGCAGTTAGCTTAAAGTGAATTTTCAAAATTTCGAAAGAAAGGCACGAGAAGATAACTTAGGTAGTGCAATAAAATATCCCAGCTAAGTGCAGTAGTCACCAGCCAACGACTTATTTCCTTTGCGATTTTAATCTTTTCTTCGAGCATAATGAAACCATCTTCCTTGATTCCTTCCAGGTGAGAACTGAAAGACTTCCTAATTATAACGCGCGAAACCACTCAACAATGGACGTTTTGAACAAATAGATGGGCAATTAATGTGAAAATTAAAGAAAACATAAAATTTAATGCAAATAATGCTGAGCACGATCTGCAATGATAAGCGCCGAATATCGCTCGAGACAATATAAATCAGAATGCGTCGCGACGCTAAGCGAACCTTTGGGACGCATTTCAACCCCGCAGATTCGACATGATTCATTGGCTACCAAATGTTATAACATTATAACAGTTTGAATTTGTCACACATAAATACTGTCGATGTACCGGGTGACTTCCAAGTTTGTTCCAATTTGATTGGGTTAAGTGGTGTCACCACGATCAAGATTTTTATAATTTAAAGAATCAAAAATCGAACTATAATAATATATCCTATAATGGATAAGTCCCAAAATCTTAAATTAAAAATTATTGTTCTAGTCTATCTAATTCTCAAGATATAGCCCATCATATAAAACTCCGTATTTTTCGAAATCGATAATTTTTATTTGAATTGATATTTCCGGATATTTTCTAAGAAAGTCAAAAACTTGTCTTTGTATTTTGTCATGGAATAATAGTCGAATCTCAAGTTTCACCTTTTTGTCAAAGCAATTGTTTCTCATTAGTTCCGGCGACGGACGGGGTTAAAACACTACTTTAACGCCTTCTGTCTTCGGCAATAATAAAAGTTTATAATTATTTTTCTAAATAATGGCAACTATATTTTTGCCAAAAAAAGGTGTTGACCGATTTTGATTTATAAAACGATTAGTATCAGGACACCGACAAATTATAAAATAATAAAAATTCATAAATAAAATTCGCCACTGTTCTGTTTAGTTTTTTGAACTCTAGAAAAAATATTTTTTTTAAATTAATAAAAAGCATTTTGAAAAATATAAAATTTTTATGTACATTTTTATATTTTTTAAATTCAAAAATTCGAATTCTTATTTTTTAAATTTTTGGCTCTACAAAATAATTCTGAGATGATTCTGTAAATTTTTAAATTAATAAAACATTTCGAAAAATACTAAATTTATATTTTTTGAATTTCAAGATTCAATTTATTTCTTTTTATCTTTTTTAACTCAATAAAAATATTTTTTTAATTAAAAAATTATCCAAATTTCAAAACTAGAAATTTTGAAAAATGCGAAATTAAAATTTTTTTTTATTCCAAACTCTAAAGTTTTTAAGCATACATTGCAATATAATATATTCAAAGGTAAATTAATGGATTAATAAAACAATGAAATTCATTTCATATGTTGCATATTTTTTCAATCCAAATAATTTTACCTAGTAAAATTCAAATAATTTCAGATTAAAAATTCAATAATCTTACATACCAACAGGGGTGGTCCTAGGTGTGTGTCGCTGCATCAGATGCCGTCATAGGGGGGCTCCGAAAAGGCAGCATGACTGTTTTTTCTCCAAATAAAAATGAATTTTATCTATTTACTTTTTCAGCTCCTATTTATTTATATACACAGAACTTACGTATTTAGTCACAAATAATTTTTCTATTACATAAACAGGTTATTTCTGATAAAGTAGCAACAATCGGCATTCAAATAAAAGTTTATTTTTTGTAAAATCTTACAAAATAAAATATCATTCATGAATACTATCAGCATTAAATTGCGCTCGAGATATCACATATACACTTCCCAAATCTTTGAAAAGCAAAATACAATGCATATTATCCCAAAACTTTATTAGTCTGATTCTAACTTTACAATCTTAAATGGTAAATACGAGAACTGCTTTGCACATACATTATCGACAAGTGATTAAAAAAACGATACCAACTCTATCCTTTTAAAGGTTGCTATCCAGAAATACCTAATATCTAAAACTAGGAAAAAGCTGATAAATTAAAATTCCTAGCTTGAATAAAAAATTTACGTAATAAATTAACTTCACGAATTTATAAAATTATAGTTTTGGCATTTAATTTCAAAAAATGTAAAATCGTCCTTACTAAACAAAATAATTTTGAAAAAAATCAAAAAATAAACGATATATTCTCTGTAATAAATATCGGCGCTGTAAAATTTAGTATCATTTTCTCCAATTTCCAATAGAACCACCTCTGCGACCACGACCTCCTCTCGAATTACGTCCTTGACCACGCCCACTGTTGTAATTTTGAAAATTGTTACTGAACTTTCCGCTGGGTGGCGTGTAAATCTTAACATCTGACGATTTGTTCG
This sequence comes from Cantharis lateralis, assembly GCA_963170105.1. Taxonomy (NCBI): domain Eukaryota; kingdom Metazoa; phylum Arthropoda; class Insecta; order Coleoptera; family Cantharidae; genus Cantharis; species Cantharis lateralis. The sequence goes on from OY720627.1 coordinate 5,268,237, forward strand.
GCTTGGTCTGTTTTGCTCCAGAGCCGTTGGAGTCGAAAGTAATTGGAACGTGACGCTTGTTAGGCATAATTGTAGATGGTTCAGCTTCCCTCTTCTTAAGTGCGGTTTCTTCTAATTTAAAAGACAGCATTACAGTACACTGGTATTTGGGTGGCTGGTAGAACAAATCCTTGATCAACGTGTTTATGTTGCTCAATAGTTTTGGTGCCATCTTCTTCTTTCTAATATCTTCTTCGGTTAGAGTTTTATCTTTGATGTCGATATTGTCGAGCGCCTTTATACAGCCTTGGGCGCCACGCGAGAAGTACGTGAGGCGGGCACGAAAATCTTTTAAAACTTGTGGATCGTGGGTCAGAAAGTCCGGACACTGCCTGGCTAATCTGTGGAAGCTGTACAGGAGACATTCGACAACTGAAAAGTCCAACAAAGGCATGGATATTACGTCGGTGTCTTCTGGGGGCGGAGGCATGTAATCCTAAAAGAACACAATTAAAAATGTACTGCAAGAAACAGCCAAGAAATTATTTTATTACCTTAAGCCTTTGGTAAACTTGCACCACGTACAAAGATGGATTGTCCAATTTTCCACAATGAGTGCTCATTTCGGCTAGCTGCCTCAAAATAACGGTCTGGAATAAGTTACCACTGTCGATTAAAGCAATTTTGTCCCACTGAGACAACACCTGATCGCAATAATAGACAACAAATTTTGTAGATTCAACTTTGGCCTGTAAAAGTAACGGTTAAAAAATGAATAAATGAGGCAAACCACATAAGTACCGAAAAGAGGGGTAAAATAAATTTGACGCAAGAAATCAATCTGTCAATATTGTGGCTTTCCTCTTCGTATGGCACAAAATCTGTATCGAGCTCGATTTGTTCGCCCACTATGTTAATCAAATCCTGTTGGCCTGTGAATGTTTGTGAAAGCCTCGTCGATAACAAAAACGGCATCAGAATGATGAACTCTTCAGCCGTGGTGTCCTAAATTATAAAAATTAAATGAAAGGTCAACTTCAGTTGAAGTAATTTATAATAATATGGCATACCTGTAAAACCTTTTTTGTTTCGGTTACAATTATATCTTCAACTTCAGTGGTTAAAACTGACTTATCCAAACCTTTAACTTTCGAGACCAGAAATTTGATGCATTTATCACGCACCAAACCTTCCACTGTATTAATTTGTTTAAAAATTGACTTTAAAGCTAAAATCGGATTTGACTTCAGAATTTGTAGAAGAGAATTGCTGGCGATGTTATATTCCTGGGGGTCGTCCAATTGCAGTAATTGAGCCAAGATGTCCGAAATTCTCGTCACGTAATCTTTGCTATCTTTACAGTAAATTGGTAGAGTTTTCATTGCAGCAATACGAATCTAAAAACGAAAGAAAATCAGTAAGCTACGAATCAAAGAGTTAAGGATTTAATAATTCAACTCGGGAGAAGAAACCGTAAATGTAATTACCGAAGCGTCTTCATCTTCGCAAACGTCAAAAATTGCTTCAATAGCATCGCTCTGGAGTTCGGGGAAATGTTTAAAAAACTTGGATATTATTTGTGTCGCCAATTTTTTTTCCTTAACCCCACCTTTTGTGCTATCGATCGCTTCACGGTATTCTGCAGAATGCTGAAAGCAATTTTAAGTTACAAAATGAGTACTTTATTGAAAATTAAGTAAAAACCTGTGCGATGTTGTCCTTAGCGTCAGACAACACATTGTAGTTGTCGTATAATTTGTCGAAAGTGACTAATCCCATTGTTCTTGATTTATGTTATGATTCTAAATCCTAATAATTTGATTAAATCTGCATTAACGCATTACTATTACAATTCCTTGTATTATTTGGCTTTTATTTAATATTTTTTATTTTCACCAAAGCGGTTAGCTTTTGCTATTTACCACACACAGATACTGCACGAACACCAACCCTGAAAAAATAAAGTCACCAAAATATACAGGGGCAATTTGTACGAAGGTGACAAAAATATATGTTAAAAATTTAAATCAGCTCATTTATTTTTATATTAGTTCGTATAAGATTGGAATCGCTCCATCCATCCCTGGATGATGAAAAATTTGACCCCCATTTTTTTAAATCAAATTTATATGTTTCGAAGTCCACTTCATTTTTGAAAAATGTCTGGATAGGTGTGGGTGTGCGATAGTATCCAAATTCCAAACAAAGCAACAAAATCACTTTTAAATTTTGATGGATGTTAATCCATTCATGCGCACTTTTTTCATGTTGTTAAATAAATCGATAATACAATTAACTAATTAATATTTCTCTTAGAAATTAAAATGGTACCTGATGGGGGTATTCCATATTACTGGCGGTTCGTCCAAGGAGGTATAGCTTCCTCTAGTAATAAGTGGCTACCGCAAAAACAGGGCTCTCGGACTAGAACATACATGCAGATGATTTAGCCTTCACTAGGTTTTACAATTATGCTGATGGTTTTGAGATTACACCAAAGAGATTTCTCATCATCCCATTAACTCGCAGTAAAAATTCATTGACCGAAACCTCCACATAAACATATGACACTATCAATTTAACACAGTATTGCAATATATCTAGCGCATAAGGAGAACGCACTTCCTTATTGTATATCCGACCTAGTTTTTAATAACGTAGTTGAGATCAGCCTCCTTTGTGAGTCGTGCGCCTTCAGCGCTCTGGTCTGGTCTCGCTCCCACAACAAACAATTGGAAAGTAATATCACAAAAATAATAAACCTTTACATTTTTTTATATAATGTAATATAATCCCCCTCAACGTAGCTTAGAGAAGCAAGTTTGAGTGACGAAAGCTGTAAAGTATTATCCTTTCTCTCAAAAGAAAATTAAATTTATAAGGATTTTTTAAGGAGTTATACGGAAAACAGGTCAATATGAAGTAATAAATTTTAAATTTATATTTTCTAAACTTCAACGTGAAAGTAGTTCAAGAAATCGAACTGTTAGATTGTATTTCAAAATGTTGTTTAGAAAAAATTACGAAAAACCATTCAAATTTTTTTAATTCTTATTAAAACTATCAAATAAATTAATAACTTACGACATATTATCGACAACTTTACACATAATTCTATCTAATATATAACATGGATCCGCATTTGGACCATCTTGCTCTAACCCATCCTGACTATTCAGCATGTTAGTATCAATCGATAACTTCGAGTCAACTTCCATTTGTTCGGGCAAGCTTTGCAAAGCTTGCTGTAATATCTCCTGCACTTTATCCAAGTGCTTTTGAAATCTACTAGCCGTTTCAATTCGTTGTCTTTTTTGTAAGTCCATCATCACACGCAACGTCTCCCTGGCTTGATGCGGCCTAAATTCGTTCAGCAAATGATGAATGTGAATAAAAAGTAAACTTAAATCTTCCACCTTTTCCGTGCGTTTAGGTGAGTCGGGGCAGTGCACCAAGAGGTCCAACAAGTCTAGGAAATTGGCTAAAAGCGATTGGTTTAACTTTTTTAGCTCACGACGTCGATCAAAATGATTCGGGTACAACCTTTTGATTCCCTAAAAAAAATATTTTAGTACCAAATAAAAACAGGTTATTTTTCAATTTACTTGGCTCTCTAACGGTCTGATGATAGTTTCTTCTGTGTTGAAAGCGTTACCAAACATATGATATTGGTCGTGAATAGGAGGTGGCGGCCGAGGGGCTCTACCCCTTCGTATCACATCGTCTGTGTATTGATTGATGTACTGCATAGGCGGTAAAGGTAATGAACTCACTTGGATCGGTTCTGTATTTGTTGCCATCTTTTTTTAGAGAAAATGAATGATTTTCACAAAATAAACCTCAATATTTACAAACTTCTCGATCTGTCAAGCTAAACGGTAAACTTTAATAAGTAAAATAGATAAGTCTACTAGATGGCGCACAATTAAAAATTTTATTTGTAATTTATAAATTTCAATTATGTAGTTTTACTATTGGTACCATTTAATCATAAGTACTTATTAATAAAACGACGATTTTTACCTATCTGATATCCAATTGTCACAATAAAAATTTAAATTAGATTTGAATTTGAATTTTGGATTACAACCATTAGGTTGGCAACATTGACAGTTACAAGTACCATTCTTTTCCGTACGTGTTTTGCTGAAGGCAGTTACATACCTACACAGTAAAGTAAGTTTTTGTATTATCTTTAAAAAGTTTAGTCATCCGTAGGTCTTTTCGCAAATTTTTCAAGTAAGTTCAGATTTGAGTTAATTTTTCCAAATTTTGGTTAAAATATTTTCGATTTACGTTGATATAACCCCAGTTTGTCAATGTGTTCGCGGTGGAGTGAAAAGAATTAATTTGGACTATTTTTTGCAGGATGTTGATGCCCAAAAAGAATAGAGTTTCGATTTACGAATACCTCTTTAAAGAGGGAGTTATGGTGGCCAAGAAGGATTTCCATGCCCCTAAACATCCCGAATTGGAAACCATTCCTAACTTGCATGTTATTAAGGCTATGCAATCTTTAAAATCGCGTGGTTACGTTAAGGAACAGTTCGCATGGAGACATTTCTACTGGTGAGTACTTGTAATTTTAGTTTGGTTAGATTTTAATTTTTGATCGTCTAGGTATCTCACGAATGAAGGTATCGAATATTTACGTACTTTCTTGCATTTACCACCCGAAATTGTTCCCTCGACTCTTAAGAGACAAATGCGAGTAACCGAAGGCGCACGCCCACGACCAGCTAACATTTCTCAAAGAGAATCTTCGAAACCCAGCGAAGATCGTACTGGATACAGAAGGACTGGTGGACCTGGTGCCGATAAAAAGGCTGAAGTTGGTGCCGGTACAGCTGAGATGGAATTCGTAAGTTTGATATTTCGTATTTTAGTTTTTGGTTTTAATTGTGTTCGTTTACAGAGAGGAGGTTTTGGTAGAGGCAGGAGCGGACCCCCACAGTAATTTAATGTACCATATTTTTAAATAAAAATAAACCGATAAGTTTGTATTTGTTTATACATTTTGTATTTTTTAATGGAATTGATGTTTCGGCTTGTGGATGAAATAATTAATAATTATTACAAATGGCTTTTAGCAGAAATTAGTTCAAAGTGCCAGTTATTAATTTTTTCAAAATTACGCTGGCTTATCGTTAATTCTTTTATTTAAGTTATGACTTTCCATATTAACACCTTGACGTCCGGTCGTCTAAAAGTAGACGTTTAGCGAACTGGACGTAAACTGCCGGCCGTCTATTAATTGCGATTTGACATTTCTTACATAAAATGCCGTTAATTAAATATTAACGATTGCAAATTTAAATTGGTATGATATTGTTTATTTAGTAGAAACAACAGAATTTGTCAAATCACCAAAAAATGTTATCTCCCTTCGATTTTACGAACATTTACAGAAACATAGGTGTAAGCGGTGTAATTAAGCATTTATATGAATTATTGCCGGCTGCATAGGTAAGTTTTGCTATAAACTCGCCGGACGTCAAGGTGTTAATTAAAAAAAATTTTATGATTCACAATAATATATTTTTTTAATTACGGGAGGCTACTATTTACCCGACTACGGCAAACCCAAAAGGAAGGGTTATTTCTCGTAACGTAATTGTAAAATTAAATTTAAGGCTTCCTGCTGCTGAATTTAGTGTGACTGACTATACGAAGTATATTTGCACCAATTGCAAAGTAGCTCCAGTGCAGATCTAATGCCTTGATTACACGTAATGAGTACAATGGTGAGACAGTGTTCTCGGCCGAGTGCTCTGTTGGTATAAACATAGCACCGAGCGATCGGCCTAGTAGGATGGCGAAAAATATATATACAACTCTCTCGGCATGGTAACATTTTGCTGTCTCTCTACTTGATTACGTTATGTGTAATCAAGACATAAGGAGAGTTAATTGGACCACTAAACTCATGCTTCCGAAGCTGCCAGACTTAATATAAATTCTTATATTCATTTTTTGAAACTAATTTTTTTTCCCCCCATTCCCTGGGGGGAGCGAAAAGAGGATGCAAAAATCTGCAACGTTTTTTGTTCATGCGAAAAACGGATGGAATATCTTTCTGAATCGATCCTATCCTTCTACCACTGACGCACATGAAGAGATAAATGAGATTCGGGAAAGAAAAATTAATGGTTTTTTATAAAGTAAAACTACATGTAAAGACATCGCAAACTAACCATGAATTCTTGCTCTTGATGGTAGCGGGAATCGCGTTAATCCTTTCACTCTATTTATGCGCGTCAGTTGGAGCAAAAAAAATTTGTTTCATTCCAATTCAAATTTTGGCGGATACATTCTGCGATGTTGCCGTACAGTTTTTTATCTTGCAAACCACAAAGGTTATCATTGATAGCGGTTGATAGGTTATGTACGATAAAACTGTTTACAGTGAAGTTTTTGAATAGTGAAAATGGGGCAAAAACAGAGTAACCCTTTACAAGAATATCTACCCTCCTTTATCACTCATTTATTTAGCGAAGAATCGTCCAACAGTTTAATATCCGACGAAATCAGCACAATGACTTACAAGGACTTTTTAAACATTTTGGGCAAATTAAATCAATTGTACGCTTTGTTTACCTTAACCTTTTAACAATCTATTGCGTTATTTTCTGTTGCTTAGGTCGCAAACATTTTTAGGAGAGCAAGGGTTTAGCGAGGAGTGTCTGGTGTTTGCCGTCAAAGGAGGCAGCGATACCAGTCAGTTTTGGAAGGCAACCGTTAAAATCGCCTGCGTCAAACTTAAACAGGATCGAAGGACTGTGGAATCCTACGGTTTGTTATCTTTAAGTCAGTTTCTGAAAGTTTACAAAACATTGCAGTGTCAATATAATGCAAGAGAACAAAGCAAATCGGTTCCATTGGAGGACCTTTCCTTTCTTTCCGATGTTAGTGACCAATTTTCTCTTGATTTGTGTTGTATTTGCTTGGAGAGGATGCACGATACGATGCTGCCATGTGCACATAGCTTTTGTGAAGTTTGCTTCAGGCAATGGTAAAACAATTGAATGTTTACGATTCATATTTGACTCAAAATTGTAACTTTTAGGAGGATAAACAATCAAACGTGCCCAATTTGTCGTGAAACTTTGGAAAATTTAGAAGAGGCGTGGGTTATATCGGAGCCACCTACAAGTACTGAGATCAGCGATGAAATTTCAGACTATTTATCTAAACTCTCGAAAACCAAACCTAAATCTTAAAATGTACTTAGTACCTAAGGTTTTCAAAATTTTTAAATTTGTGTGTTCGAAAATGTAGGGTAAGCAGATTATCGGGAAGTTTTTGTAACTTCCAAATTTGTATTTATAGATTTTTGCATGACATGTGAATCTCGGTGCTGGCACATTTCGCTGTTTAAAACAGCTGACGACTGTCTTAGTAGCGAAATGTCTGGTCGCCGGGAATCTCACCTCTGGTTACCCTGCATTCTAATGTGATAATTTAGATTTTTAAACATTTTAATCGTAATGTTATATTATTAATAAATATATATAGTATATGCTATTCTAAATAGGTTCGTTGTCTTTCCCAGAAGTCAGTTTTACGTTGCTCCCCTTTTGAATTGAAGTCATTTTTTTTCGAAGTTTAGGTTTTTTAACAAAGGATATTTATTGATCGAAGTTGGTAACATCTTTCTTCTAATGTAAATTTTGTAAAAATTCATACAGGCGAGCACTTCCCAATTACGTACTGAGCAAACTGAACTATAGGTGGCGCTGTGAACATAAACATTTAAAAAGTGACAGAGTCAAATCTTTTAACCTCACTTCAGTTCTTAAAACGTGTAAATAAACCGTAGAAATGGTAAGTTTTTTCTAAAATAAATTGAACAATGAGCTAACTGTGCGATAAATCTTTTAGGGTAAAACGAAGCAAACAAGAAAAATAGCGACCCAGCGGTTTGCTAAAATGAAAAAAATCATCAAACCCAGCGACTCCCGCATCAAAGATTCTTTGCGGAAAGGTGCGAAAACGAAGAAATCTAAAGATTTACATGCAATTAAAATACACGACGCCCCTCAAACGAGTTCGGCGCTGTTTTTCCAATACAATACGCAGTTGGGGCCACCGTATCACATTTTGGTCGACACAAATTTTATAAACTTCTCGATCAAGAACAAATTGGATATAATTAAGAGCATGATGGATTGTTTGTACGCGAAGTGTATACCGTATGTTACGGATTGTGTAGTTGGAGAGTTGGAAAAGCTGGGAAGTAAATTTAAAGTGGCTTTGCAGATTATTAAAGATCCTCGATTCGAGAGGATCAAGTGCTTGCATAAGGGGACTTATGCTGACGATTGTTTAGTGCAGAGAGTCACACAACACAAGTGTTATATCGTTGCGACAAATGACAAGGATCTTAAGTGCAGAATTAGGAAGATACCGGGAGTGCCGATCATGTACGTCGCTCAACATAAATACACGATCGAAAGGTTGCCGGAAGCTTATGGGGAGCTGAAAGTGTAATCGTAATTGTTTTGATATGTTATAAGAAAAATATTTTAATAAATATTTATTAAAAATATTGAAATTGAAGATTTCTAAAAACTCCGTCTTATTAAGTGCTATCTGGCACTGCGTAACATTGTGCTAATAAGTTGCAATTTTTGTGAAGTATTTCAATGGTGATCTAGTGGAAATCAGTCTAAACCCCAAATGTTGAAATATAAAGGATATTGGTCTCCGATCTACAGGTTAGCAACGTAATTTGTAATTCAACATATTGAATGTTGTTAAAATTTTATTAGCAGGACTTTCCCTGAAACCTCTGAAGAATATCTTTTCAAGAAGTGAATAGAGGCAGCAATTGAACAGAACGAAACGTTTTTGATTGCTGAATTAGAATTCTTTAATGATTTTGAAGAAATAAAAGATTTCTTCTATGGGTGAGCTACGAGCAGTAATTTCAAATTTAATAATTGCATTATATAAATTTTGGGGTGAGAAACAGGTCTTCCGCTAGTCCTAAAATTTATCCTAAATCACGGATAATCTGGGTTCTACTGTACGACAAACAATTCTACGTGCAATGGACAGGCCTCTCACTTATCTTATAATCCTAAACATTTCTGAAATCCTAGCATCCTAAATTTGTGTAAAAATTATTAAACTAATTTTTGTTTTGAACGGCTGCCGATTGATATCCGAGTATAGAAATTTGTCTCGACAATTTTTAGCTGATTTTGTATTCAGATAATTTTGATGGTTTTAAATTAGACAAATTTTGTCGGGAAATTAAGATTTTGTTCCAGGGAAAACTTTAAAATACAAAATTAATTGTAAAAATTGCTTTTTTATTTCTGAAAGTTATTCAAAATACAATTTCTGAATTTGATCAATGTTAGAAAAGTCAGGAACAAGCTTCGATTTTAGTCATGGAAAACATGGATAAGACTCGAATGAAATCGAAGTCCTGAAATCCTCGGAATCTGTTTTAATGCTGGCAGTGTAATTGTTGGCTTTTAAATAATATACACGACTGGTAGGTTGGTTAATAATATCAACAGGCAGAAGTGCAACGTTGTTACCGATTCTTTCCTGAGATAATTAGATAGAGCCCAGCAGCCAACCAGAACTTATAAATCTATCATTTTTGTTTGTTTTGTTCCACATAATCTAGTTACTTGTCGAATATTTATTCTGACCATTCCCACTGAGAAGGCAATAGCAAATTATTGAAACATATTAAAAATCTTCTAAAAATAAAGTGTTTCCAGATTTCTCGTAGTTCCGAGTCTACATTAGTAGTGTGGACGGTGAAGAAGAAGACACCTGAAGAAGTTAGCTGTAATTAGAAACACAAATTTGCTTCTCTTAAGGTATATTCTTTTTTGCAATAATAAAAGATAAAATTCTTTGAGACCTATTATTATAAAAATATAATACAAGAACAAAATCGTGATCAATTTTCTATAATGTACATACTAACAATATAAATAACATGACCCATTGTAAAACTTATAAAAATACATAACAACATTTAAATTACTTAAATCATACAATTAAAATTATATACAATACTACACTCCTTTCTTTTTTAATGCTTTTCGCTTTTTTTCTTCCTTTTCACGTTTAATATCTTCTAAATCTTCCAGTAGACCAAGTCTTGCACTTCTCTTATCCTCACGCATTTGATCAGCAAATGAAGATTCCATATTATCCACATCTTCATCCGCACCTCTATATTTCGATTTATCATAACCAAATATTTCTTTAATGTGTTTGGAATAATCTTCCATCTCATCGGGACCATCATCGATAAAATCATCCATTTCTGAATCGTACTCTTCATCTGAATCAATCACCATACGTTTTTTACCCATTGGTTTTCTTCTAACATCACCCGGTGGGAATTGCTTGGGCCTCAAATCGCCAGGTGGGAACTGTTTCGCCTTAACATCTCTCGGAGGAAATTGTTTCGATTTTAAATCTGTAGGTGGAAACTGTCTGGGTTTCAGATCCGCTGGTGGAAACTGTCTGGGCTTTAGATCTTTTGGTGGAAACTGTTTGGGCTTCAAGTCTGCAGGAGGAAACTGTTTAGGTTTCAGTTGATTTTTGGCAGCCTGTTGTGCAAGTTCCTTCGAACGTGCATTCATTGCTATCATTCTAGCTTCTTTTGACATCGGCTGTCCAAACTTCAAATCCGGCGCTTTCTTAATTAAACCATTTACATTTCTATTATCACAGTTGTTCATGGGTTTCTTTGTTATTTCAGGTTTAGACTTGGGTAGATCACAGGACTTGGTACTTTTGGGCACTTGAGAAGTTGATGACTTTTTAAAGACTTCATTGGTAGGCTTAGATTTAACTTTAGATATATCGTTGAGTATCGATTTAGAGACACTTGGAGCTGTTTTTAACTTGGGAATTTTATTTAATTGATTTGGAATTAAAATTGGACTTGGCATTGGATCCTCACGTGTCTTACGCTCCTTCCACTGTTGTTGTCTTTCAAGTTCTAATTTTTGTTTCTTAGTCAATAACGGTCCTTCGTCGTCTTTCGCTTTCACTTCAATCACAATCGGCTCATGCTGCTTCTTTTCTGCGATCTTCAGGAGTTCTAAAAATAAAAATGTTATAAATGTGAAATATCGTAAACTATTTAGAAAATCATACTGACGGATATTTCAATAACAAAAATTACATACCAGAAAAACTAAGAGGTGGAGGAGCGCTAATTTTCGGCTTTTTCGCTGGTTGATGTTCTCTTTCGACTCTCGAATCACCTTTCCGTTCTTCTTCTTCGGGGCCAGTAGAATCCTTAGGTTTTCTTTTTCTTTTATGAGGCATCATGGCCTCCTCTTTCTCTTTTTCTAACGCTGCTCTGACACGATCCTTTGTTTCCATCATGTTGCTGCTAGCCTTCTTTTTATTGGAAAACTTATCGTCTTTCGGCATGTTACTGTATCTTTCCATTAACTTGTTATACAAAGCTTGAGCTTCTTGTGAAACGTAGCCATAATCGTCCTCGTCTGGTTGTGCACATCCGCTCAAAGTATCGGCTGTGTTATTAACGTCCACTGCATCGGCTAACACAGATTGGTTAGCAGACTTGGTACGTTTCAACATGACGCTTACACGTCTAGTAGCCTTCTTATCTTGAGCTCTTAGAGCCAACAAATCATCTCGTTTCTTGTTAGTCACCATCGCCTTGGCCTTCTCTTCGGCCTCCTTACGTGCTAAAAATTTTTTGATATTATTCGATAATTTAACATCTTTCTTTTTCTCCTTTTTTGGAGGACTGAATTTTGTGCAGTACGTTCTAACCTGAAAATCAAATTAATTATTAAATTTTGCAATCATAAGGTCGGAAATTTCCCATAAATTAATTTTGTCAATACTCACATCCTTCTTGCTTGTTTCCTGAATTTTTTTAGCAGTTTGCAGTACCGCACCAAAATCCATCGTTCCAATGTGATGGAGACCACAAAATTAAACACAAAAATTAAAAAATAATAAAAATGTAATTAAGACGTAATAAAAATAGAACTGTACACCCATACGTTTCCACATAAACTGACATTTCTCACATTCGTTGATAACAAGAAATTCCAAGCAGAAATCTGATATAACGTTTTTGTTCGCCCTCTCTTGGAATATTTTGTAAGTTCGAAAAAGTGATTGACGGTTGGTTCAAACAATTGACGCTACTATTTAAAAAAATTAAAATTTACATTTTTATTTGTACTATTACCTAATTTATGTTGTATGTGTGTCTTTGCGCATTGCATCTTTTCACGTTTTCTTCACAAATACCGAAACCGTTATATTATGTTGACACAAAAACGGCCATTTTGAAAAAAAATCAAATTTGAGTGTAGCGACTTACCGCTCTGCCTTTGTTCAACTGATTTGATTTTCTTTTGTTTTTCTGGCATAGCGGTTGGGACCTAAAGACCGATTGTACCAACATTTTAAAAATTTTCTCCCAATTTTACAGTTAACCCGGGATTTTCAACTCAAAATACTTCGCCAACGGTAATAAATACCAAAAATTTGTAAATGAACAATTTTGTGGGTAATTAAATTTCCTACAAAAAAGTCCTTCACAACATATAAATTTATTATAAATTAAAATTTCATTAGATGTTGCTTTTTAAGATGTGAATTTTTCAAAAACTATATTCAGAATAAATCAAAAATTTAAAAACTTATTTTTAGCAAATTTAGCACGCGAGGAATATTATCGAAAAATTAATAAAAACTCAAGTTTTTTAATATGAAATTTTAAATCCAACCGTCTATTTTTTGAAAATAAAATTCTGATATTAAAAAAGGGGTAATAAAATATTTAAAAAATTAAATATTTCCAATACAAAAATTATTGAAGATTTATTATAATAATTGATATAATGCGCTATATTTTTAAAATATTACTAAAAAAACTGACAATTATGTTATAAATAAATAATTAATTTAAAATTAGCATAATTAATTATGCTGAAGATCGAGTTTTTTATGTTTTACGCTATCAGAATTATGTTGTAGGTGAAAGAAGTTACGCAAAGTTATAATTTGTTTTGCTACTTTCACATCAAGATAAAGTTATTTCCGACTTCTTTCCTTAATTAAATAGTTTTTTAGTTTTTGTTATAATTTGTTGCTAAACGTTTAAAATTGTTGTCGTTCTTGCCTTGTGTTGGTGTTTAATACACGTGATTACATACAAGGATCGTAACTATGCTGCACTTATCGGGTAAGTTTTATTAATTTATTCATTTATTATGCAGTTAAAATATTTTTTCGTCAGGTATTTAACGCAACGTTTTGCTTTTTTGTTCATTTTCAAGTAGTTTCAGGGGTAATAAATAATTTATTTACCATTAATTAATTTATACCAAGTAGCAATAGAAACCCATATCAAGGTTGAAAAATAAAAAAGTCATTGATCTATATAATATTTGGAATAATAAATCATCTAGTGGACCAGTTTTTTTAATTTAAAAATTTCGGTTAGGATTAAATTTTTTCTGTCACCTTTATAACAGGTAAAAATATTAAATTAATTTTTAAATTAAACTAGGTTAAACGAGATTTGAATATTTTGAATTGATAAGAATGTGGTGTTTTGAATGTATAACAAATTTTAAATATACAGGGTGTCCCCACGACCGTTGCAAACCTCTGAGGTGGTGATAGAAAACGCTTTTCTTTATAGAGAAAATTTTAAATAAAATTTTTGTTCAAGTCCAAACCCTTGGGGGCAGCCATTTTTAAAGCACATTTTTGGATTTCTGCCTTCCAACCGTCATAGCACCGAAACTATTGATATTTTACTATTAATTGGTTAATGATTTTTTAAAGATAATTCATTTATCTACAAATTTAATTATAACCTTTTTTTGTCTAGAATCAACGTAATTTGAGTTATGATTTAAATTAAGAGAAGAAATGTTATAAAATACCAAGGTTGATTTTTCCTGCAAACTCCGGAATTTTTAAACTAATCGTCTTAAAAAAAACTAACGGCCAAATTTGGATAGAAAATTTTACGGTCTACAACCTTAGCCCAGTAAATTTTTTTTGGAAAATCAATTTCCCAGAAAATCAAAAGATTCAGATTTTTGATAATCAGTAATTCTACCTATATTAAAAAATATTTTTAAAATTTAATATTCTGTTTTGGAAAAACGGCGCTCCGTTCAGCTGTTTCGTGGCATATTCTCCTTGAAGTTAATTTCAAATCATTTCAATCAGGTCCGTATTTAGACTAAATTTGGGGGGGGGGGGGGGTTAATGTTTTAGTTTCAGTTTTGAAGATTTTTTGTTTTTCTTTTCAACTTTGAACTAAGATTTAACTTATTAATTAATTTAAATCATTAATTACTAATTAAGTTATAAATTATGGTTGGAGTACATGGAAGAGCTGATCGCAGTTGCCTTCTAGTAGTGCAACAATGAAATTTAAATTTTTAATTTACTCTTAGTTAATTATAATCAAATTTAATTTAAAAACAAAGATGCCGTGTTTATAAATCTCTAATTTTCGAGTTGAAGTGGCTTCAGCAGGGACTGCCCCATGGGGGGGGGGGAAGAAGGGTGTAGCCTTCCAATGTTTACAAAAATTAGGTGAAGTTAGTAAAATCTTCCTTTTTAACTAAACATTTCGTAAGTCGGCAGTTGGAAAATTGAGGACTGATCCCCGCCGAAAAATTCCTCTCTGAGGCCGTCCCTGAGCTTCGGAGATATTTTGAATGAGTGAAGTGGTTCAGACTTTTACTGTTTAACTAGATCTGCCATTTTCGAGTGCAATTTATGCTCAACAACTCATGTATAACATCAAAGCATGCCGTGGGCTCGGTTAACCAATTGGAACAGCCAATACAGTAACCGATTCATGTTTTTCGTTTTTTTGACCTTTTTTAGCCAAATTTTTGGATTATTCATAAATTCATAAATAAAACTACCGAGACAACGTCTTCGAAAATTGATAAAAGTTGGCTAATTCACCGAGAAGTTGGAAAAACCGTAAATTTTCACAAATTATCTGCATTGTTAGAAATCAATAGCATTTCTTAAAAACTGAAGTGGAAAACTAAGAAAATACGTCATTCGGAAAATATTAAAAATAAATAGACGCTTTTCTAAAATCAAATTAAGTAGTAACATTTTACTTTCAATACCGGTATGGAAAGTAATCACTTTCTGCACTAGTGCGTAAAAGTGGCTTATTATGTAACTAAAATCAGTGTAGAAATGGGATATTACGTAACGGTAGTAGATAAAAATAATATGTTCTGGATAATAATGGCAATAAAGTATTGGAATATTAAAAGTTGAAATCCAATCGGAATCAAAAACAATAAATTATTCAATATATGTACGTCACTTGTCATTGTAAAAATATGTTTAACTACCATTTCACTATCATAATTAAAAATGAACCATTAGGAAAGGCTACATAACAGTGGCGGCTTGTGCTTTAGAAATGTGGGGGTTGCGAATTTTTACCGAGTTTTTCAAATCACTGTATCTGGGAAACGGAGCCACAAAACATAAAAATAGCCCACTTAGGTATGGACGATCCCTAATCCTGTACCTGTACGGTCGCGATTATAATAACAACAAATAATGTAACGCTGGCAAAACGTAATTTGTAACGTTACAATTTTTTTTATAATTCAAAAGTATTTTGACAAAACCACACCACATAGACCATATCATCAGCAATCAATTCCTAACCTTTTGGACCCCTTTTTTTTATTTTGTATCTTACTAAATCCGGTCCTGACTTACAAATTATTAAAAAACAGAAACAATTCGTCAGTTTATATTAGTTTTTGATAACATTCCAAAGTGCTTTTCAATGCCTACTCTTTGAAAGTGCATTTTAATGTGCGCAATATATTCATGACTAGTAATAATAATACACAGCTAAATCATTTCTAGTAGTTTCAAATGATTGATAAGAATATTTAAATTTATGTAAACAAATCTTATCTGAAAAATTAAATTGTTTTGGAGTATTGTCCTGATTGATATGTTATCAGTACGTATATGACTCTTGAGACACACGCTGGAATTGCTGTTGCAGTTTTGCAAATAATTGGTGCCACTGTAAGGTAAGACATTTTTTCTTGTTTTCTAAAAATTCTTTTTTAATTCAATAGTATGAAAATTTAAATTTCGCGGTTTCAAACCGCAGCGATACTGCATAATATAAAACCGCACTAATCAAATTTGAATGCATAAATCAAATAAATTGTGCAGGACCGGCTTTAATGGTGAGGTGGGTTGTAAATGTCGAAATCGTATCGATAACAATGCATCTTAAAATATTACGACCATGGCATAAGTTTTAAAAATAATCTGTAAAGTCGATGTACAATTTCAAATTTAATTTAACAGAAACAATGGTCAATTTTTCATATTTTTCGAGATCGTTCTGCTTGATTCACGATTATACATGTTCGTTTTAATTATTGCACAGTACAAGTTGGTGTATTATGAATCGTGTAAGCTTGTTATTATTATTTTTCCAGAAAAGTGAGTATTACATTGTATTCGTATGACTGTTCAAATTGTAAATAATACAACAATTAAAGTTAAATAATTGAAATTAAAACGCCAACATAAGTCGTGAACTAAAAAATTTCGATTATATTAACTTTACGAAAAATATTAACTCTGCATACTGAAAAAAAAACAGATAGTTTGATATCGCTCATACCACATCCTCTATACTTCAAGTTACTTTTCCTTCGACTACAAGTAGCAATATAAATATTATATCTTATTTTTTCCGGTTTTCTGTAAACATTTCATTATAATTGATAAAAACCATAATGTGACAGGTTATGAGCCCAGGTCAACCATGCGTTAAAAATTGAAACAATACGTAGACTTATACGTCGAGATAAGACCTGCCCACCCACTTTGCCCACTTAAGAGATAAGTATTAACAGGCTGATTTTCTATAAGCAGAATTATCCAAAAAATTATATTCCATTTACTCCCGATCAAATTTGAGTAGTACGAAAATAAGTTTTTTCCAATATTTTGGATTTATTAAAATAATATAGGTAAATCAAAATCATTTTTGATAAAATAGACTAGAAAAATTCTAAATATATACAACACTTTTGAATTTGTAAATAAGTCCATAATATTTCTTATTTATTTAATCCAAAAAAATCCAAAAAAAAGGTTTCCTAGGCTTCGAAATATAAAAATAACAAATAAAATTCTTATTTTTTTTTAGATGTTGCTTAAAAATTAAGCAGGAGTATTTTTTAAATTATTTAGAAATTTTTTTGAGCATGACTTTTTAAATTTTGGAGTATTTCTTCTTCCTACACTGAAAAAAATGGTCCATCATTGTTGTGCCGATGAACAAAGTTAATCATATTGATGAACAAATTCATAAATATAATGATTGTTTTTATGAATACTATGGATTTTTCATCAATATGACGAATTCTGTTCATCGGGGCAAAAATAATGAATTTTTCATCAACTCTTTTTCTCAGTGATATATGTAAGATTACGTAAGAATTTGTCCCCCCCCCCTCTCTCACCAATAGCGGGAGAACTGGTTTGGATTTTATCCCCTAAAAACTCTTAGGTAATTTTGGATGCCTATTTTTGTATTATTCCAAATGTTTTCTTTTCATACTGGATTTTACTATTTTAAATTTTTTTCAAATATTGAATAAATTGTTTTTTTTTAACAATTTTTACTATTGCAATTCTTTTCAAAAATCTGCAAAAATTTAGATGGCCTTATTTTGAACCGGAGAAATTGGAAATACCTGATTAGGATTGGTGGAAACGCTCTGAAGCCGCTTAAAATGATGTTGAATTTTTTGAACTTTAAACACACATAATTCCTAAAATATGATACTTACGTGAAATCTGCCAACGCACATCGATTTTTCTCGGCAAATTACATAAGAAAGAGGGAAAAAAGTTCCAGATTTCTAACTTTTATTTTTTGGAATCAAAAAATTGTTTTTAAAACATGAGCTAAAATTTAGATGGCTCAAACCGACGTATTTTGAACCGGGGAGTTCGGAAAACCCGATTGGGATTGGCGGAAACGTTCGTAAGCCGCTCAAAATGAGATAGATTTTTTTGAACTTGAAACGCACATAATTCCTAAAATATGATACTTACGTGAAATATTTCTGCGCCCATCGATTTTTCTCGACAATCTACATAAGAAAGAGTTAAAAAAGTGCTCGATTTAGAACTTCCATTTTTTGGGGTCAAAAGTAGCAAAGGAAAAAACCTTACGTATTTTTTTAAAATCGTCAAAAATTTAGATGGACTTTTTATGCCTCAAACCGACGAATTTTGATCGGGGGAGTTCCAAAAACCGAGAAAATGAGATTTAATTTTTTTAACTTTACACGTAGATAAATCGTAAAATATCATACTTACGTGAAATCTGCCTGCGTCCATCAATTTTTCTCGGCAAACTACATAAGAAAAAGTGAAAAACTTTTATTTTTTTGAACTTAAATTTACATGGTAATTTTATCGCTGAAATACTGGCTGTAAAAGTTTTCCTTCTGAACACAATTATTATTGATGTACTGGAGGGTATTCCATACCCCCCAGTTTTAGAGACGGATGGTTTGTGCGCATATTATCTGATTGATTTTATTAAATAAGAACCTTCACTCTTTTGGAACAAAAAACATTTATAGGTTATGGCATTGTCTGCAACAGAGCCGTATTTAGACCAAATTTTCGGGGGTGGGGTTAATATTAATATTTAATGTTTTAAATATTTGCTTTATTTTTTTCTGATATTTTTGTTACGATTGCAGTCGGACTTTCTGAATCTTATTAATTTATTGATGAATAATTTCGGAGAAGGGGTTCTAACTCCTAAATTACCCCCCTAAATACGCTCCTGGTCTGGAAATAGGGGTACGTAATACCTCCAGGTATCTCAATAATTTTATTACTATACACCCAATAAATCAATAATAAAAACGTTACTTTAACGTCAAAATAGCGTAACAATTTAATTTTTTTTTAATTGTCAATTATCACAATTATAAACAATTTTTTATTGTTTGCAATCTGCAAACAAATGCAAGTTTATTAATTGTTTCACAATCAATAATTAAAGGCGCTCTTCTATTACAGCAAACTTATTTTTACTTTTTCCTGTTGTTTGGTGTAAACCTGTCGGAAAATTTTTTTTGTTAATATCTAAGAGTATATTATGTTGGGGGGACTGAATCACGACTAAATTACATGATTTATATTTATTTCCATACTTGGGATAAATTTAAAAAAATAATATTTTGGAAGAAAAATTGGTTAGTGGTGAAGAGTTTATTTTTTAGAATACTGCGTTTAAATGATGATTAATAATTGGTTTTAAAATTAAAATTTACGTCATTTAATTAAATGTCACGACCGTGATATGGATACTTGAGTGATAAAGCAAGTATCAAATTTACAATAAATGTTCAAAATTGAACTTATTGAAAAGTTGTAAATATTGAAAAGTTAATCAAAAAAATCTAGATATTCTGGACATAAAGAATTACTAATGCCTACCTACAGTGGGAGTAAAATACGTACTTATCTAGTCGGGAGCGAATAAACATTTAAATTTTAATACTTGGTTGTTTAATTATTATGCATTGTACTTTTATGAAATACGGCCCCCTTATCGTAAATAAAAAATTCATTGTTATGTTGCATTATTTTATAGTATTTATATCTTCTAAAGAATTTATAAGATTTGAGATAATTTAATCAGTTTAAGCAATTATTCAATGAAATGTGTTTAATTAGAGAACATCCTGTGTTCGTTATATTCAATTTGATTGTTGCAGATCGTTCATCCGATTTGCTAGTATTGTCGTGCGTTGGGTCACAACGTATTTGTGTGCGCTATTACAAAATTCTTAAAATACTACGAAAAATGTAATGAATTATGAAAGTAAAGCAATAAAAAGGTAAACTTTTTTACAATTTTAATTTTTGCATTGGTCGACCTCAAATTTACAAATTAGAAATTAAATTGTTGTGTATTAACGGAATTAGTGTCATACCATTGTTTTCGAAAAAATAAGGGTAAGAAAAGGCAGGGGAGATAATACAAAAAACTTGACGGTAATTTTGCAATACGAGTTACAGATCCGTAAAACCATAAAAAATTGGTAGTAATTGTTTATTATGATAATTGCAAAATTAAATTTGGTTTTGTTACAAAATTTTCCTTAAACATTATTTATAAATTTCATACTCTGTTGCCATATAAAATTTTATTCGCCATAATTGCATAATAATTTAACCATTATTATGTTAACGACTGTGTTAACACCTCGACGTGCCAGACGAACTCAACATTAATATTATTTTTGTTTTTATAATTGAAGACTTACGTGGATTGTGGTTTAAGTGTTATGCCACAAAATGAGAACATTAAAATATTTTATTGTAATTTTTTTAAATTAATACCTGTGAGGACAGCAATTTATTTGAATTTTATTTTTGAACCGGCTATAGGTACCCCCGAAATTATTAAATTTTTAGTACTACTAATAAAATTGAGAAATAATCTTAAAAATTTACAACGAAACAATGCTCACGTTTTGATTTTCATTACTTTTTTATTTTTATTACAAAGAATCGGTTTATCGGAATCGCAGCGGAAAATTGATTTTTTCTGATAACCGAAATAATTTTTATAAAATAATGTTAATGACAATTTTGCAGTAAATGTACGAAAAAGACCCAAAATTAATCTACAGTACATTGGTACAATATTCATTTTCGATATATTATTTCATATCATAATTAAAAATATTTTAATATTCATAATTTTTTTAATTATATTACAAAGAAAAATAATTTAATTTAATATATTAGTATTAAATTTTGGTGATTGATACTCACATATGGGTCCCAGTGATTTTCAATTTATTGAAAAATATAAAATTTTATGTTATTTATGTTTTGAATTTCGAATAACAGTAATTATTAGAATTAAAACAATTTCTTTTTCCAATTCAAATTTTTTTAACTTAAAAATTCAAATTTTATTTTGGTTTTTAGCTCTGTAAAACAAATTTTTCCAGAATATAAGATTATATAAATTTCAAAAAATTTTTTAAACATTTTGAAAAAAATAAAATTTAAAAATTCAACTATTTTGAATTCCAAAATTTAAATACTTTTTAACACTTGTAGCTCTCGAAAAATACTCTTTCAGATTATAAAGTTATCTAAATTAAAATAAAATTCGAACAATATGAAAATTATATAAATTCTGGTTGATTTTTTAACTTTTTTGGGTATAAAAAATAAGCTTTGAGATTATTCGCGATTTCTATTAAGGAAAGTCATGTGACCAAATATTCAAAATGGCCGCTAGAAGTGAGTAGTTTTAAAACAAAAATTTTGGTTTCCTTCTTCATGAAATTTGTAAATTAAACAATTGATAAGTAGCGCTTATAAAAACAGTATTCAGCGTTAAAAACGATATGTCACCATAAACTTCTAAATTGAAAGAAAAATTTTGAATAATGCGGAAATTGTTTTAAAATATCTATTAGTTGATTTTCAAAAATCAATTTAATTTTTAGCTTTTTAGGTAGTATTTTTTAAATATAGTTTTTTTTTTCAAAAAAAATATTTTATTTCCAAAATTCAAATTTTATTTTTTAATATTTATAGCTAGCTACATAAATATTAATTTTTGAAATTAAAAAATCTACAAAAATATGAAATTTGAATTTATTTATATTTTTTGAATTTCAAAATTTTAGTCTTTTGAATTTTAAAATTCAAGTTCTAATTGTTTAGCTTCTTTAGCTCTATAACAAAATAGTAGCTATATATTATATTTTGTAAGATTTTCAGAGTTGCATAATTACAAAAGAACATTTTGAAAAATTTGAAATATTTTTATTTTGAAAATTACAAAATCAAATTAGCGTTTTAGCTCTTAGAGCTTTAAAAAATATCTTTGAGATTATAAGATTACCTAAATTTCTAAATTAAAAAAAAAACAAGCATTTTTAAGATCTGAAATTTTCAAATATTTATATTTTTACCTCCAATCAATTAAAAAATTGGAGGTATGGTAATCGAAAAAAAATTTCAATTTTTTTTTTTTACATTTTCGAGATCACCGTGTCCAGAAACGTAAAGATCTGTAAAAAATAAAAAATAAATTTCTGTGTCGGTCTGTCGGTCGGTCGGGCGGTCGGTCGGGCGGTCGGTCGGTCGGGCGGTCGGTCGCCAGATTTTGTCCCTCGATTTATTCGTGAACCATCCAACCTATCAGGACCAAATTTGGTATAATGGTAGGGTTTACGGTAGAAAAGTGAAAATAAGGTTTTCGTCGCGATCTGTCAATCAGGAGTGCCACTACAAGAAAATGATACAAGATTTTTAAAAGCGATTTTGTCTTGTGATAGGTTATTTTAAAGACCTTGAAAAGCTTTATCCAGAATGGGTGAAATTAACTTTCTATCTGTCATCTGTCAAAAATTACAAGCTGTCAAAGTTAAAACTTCAAAATTAAATAACCCATGAAGTACTGAAGGGATCTCAACCAAATTTGGTATGTAGGAACATTGCCCTCAAAGGACTTCACCGCATATGGAACCCTTTGATAAAAATCAGGAATTTAATATGAAAAAAAATAATTAATTTTTTTTGCGAATACTTAAAAAAAGTCCTTGTCCCTCGATTTTTTTCGGCATTTCTACGTCGATGGCATTCAAACTTTTTGGACGTGTGTCTTGTAGGCTCTAGTGGTGAAAATAAGGTTTTGGCAGAGAAATCTTTGCCAGGACTACCACAATAAAATAAATAAAAAAAAATGAAAATGACATCATATCTCCGGGAATGTATAACCGATTCAGATAAAATTTGATGTGCTGATGATTGGAGGTATTGCGGCAGAAGTGACGATATTTTTTGAATAAATTTCAAAATTTAAATTAATTTTACCTCCAATCAACAATTTTTTTTACATTTTCGAGATCACCGTGTTAAGAAATGTAAAGATTTACAAAAAATAAGAAACAAAATTCTGTGTCGATCTGTCTGTGTGTAGTCAGATTTTATCCGTCGATTTATTCATGAACCATTCAACCAATCGCGACCAAATTTGGTATGTTAGTAGGGTTTAGGGTAGCAAGCTGAAAATATAGTTTTCCTCTCGATCTGTCAATCAGGAGTGCCACTGCAAGAAAATAATACAAGATTTTTAAAAACGATTTTGTCGTGTGATAGGTTATTTTAAAGACCTCGAAAAGCTTTATCCAGAATCGGTGAAATTAACTTTCTATCTGTCATCTGTCAAAAATTACAAGCTGTCAAAGTTGAAACCTCAAGAGTGAATAACTCATGAAGTACTGAAGGAATCTCAACCAAATTTGATACGTAGGAATATTGTCCCCAAAGGACTTGACAGCATATGAAACCCTTTGATATAAATCAGGGATGCAACATAAAAAAAAGTTTTTTTTGCAAAAACTTGAAAAAAGGTCTTGTTTCTCGATTTTCTTCGGCATTTCTACGTCAATGGCAATCTAGCGGTAAAAATATGGTTTTGGCAGAGAAATCTTTGCCAGGACTACAACAATAAAAAAAATTAAAATGTCATCGTACGTTAATTCATTGCAAATATGCAGTATATTGCGTTGTTCCAATATTGTACTAATATGGATACTATATTGTGCCAATATTGATACTGTATTGTACCAATATAGTACAATTCGAAAAAAAAATATGGAAAAATTTATAAAATCAGGTTAAAATTCTAAGCCAATATTACAAATCAATATTGTTAGTCAACATTCCGCCAATATATTATTGGATTAATTCCAATAACTCTAGTTTAATTACAAAAAATTACGATAATACCAAAATAATTCGGTCAATTTTAAATTAATTCCAGATATCCTCAGACATCTATTTTTAAAGTTTTCGGTGACCATTGAACTTGGAACCCTGATTTACTCGACAACAGTTTTGTAAACAAGCAATCATGAGAAACTTGATTTTATACCCAAAAACCGCATATTATTGTAAATTTTATGTAAAGTACTAACCTATTACAATAAAATATCGCCTACTGATTCTTCCATAAACAAATTGCAATACTTTAGTGAAAGCCTGAGATTCGACATTTTAAATGCATGTGTAGGTTGTTCGTAACACAATAGTTACTTCATTTTAATCTATTTGATTCAGTTCAACAAAATTCTTTCAGACAAGTCCGTGCCTTCGCTCTCGGTTGAGATTTTCTCGTTATAGTGCTTTTTTTTTAATCATATAAAATGGTGATTAATGATGTTTTATCCATTAGCAATGCTATTGGTTAGTTTATAAACTGAAAAAAACATTTCATAATTAAAAAATTCTACAATTTTATTTTTTTAGAAGAGAAAAAAATGCCGATGAAGAAATGGTTCAGACAGTTACAGCCAATGCAGGTTTACATAATATTGGGGCTTACGATTACGCTTTTCATCGTAGAACTAAGCATCAGCCATATAACGCACTCCCTGACCCTCTTAATTGACTCCTACCACACTCTGTGTAATATTCTCGCGTTATCAGCAAGCATGATCTCGGTCAAGGTAAATTTTCGTACACCGAAACGACATTTTCAAATTTTAATTTCAATTTCAGTATGGAAAAAAACCACAAAACGAAGATGAAGCCAAAATGGTCGATGAAGGAACGCAAGAAATTTTGTCCAGTTCGATTTGTTCCGATAAAGCCCAATCGATCGTTACGCTGAGGGGTAAACAACAAGAAAATAAGCTGAAGAATACCTTTGGATGGGCGAGAATCGATGTTGTTGGGATGCTTGTATGTGGTGTGTTCTTGGCATCATTAAGTTTTTCCATACTTATACAGGCGTTACAAACTTTGTTCCACATCGATCATCACGATGAAATGCATCATGCGATCCTTGTTTTTGGAATTGGCGCTCTAAGTCTGCTCCTCAATGTGATTTGCTACGTTTTAATTGGAGGATACACTTTCCATCAGGGTAGTTTCCTTTATATGACCGACAAAGGATGCGTCGTACTTGAAAATGTGGTCGCGAACGATTCTGGTCGCGAGAGAAGGCTTTCTCGAACTAAAACCGTACCACCTCCGCAGTGCAGACAAAGAACTGGAATGAGAGAAGTGTTACGTGATACCGTGGGTGCGTTACCATTTGGATATTTTAGATTTCACTTTTCCATAATATTTTTGTTGTAGGCTGTCTATTTGTAATGGTTTGTGCAGTGATAGTTTACTTCACCAAACAAGAAGTTGCCAAATTTATAGATCCCGCTCTGTCGATGCTATCAGCTACGATTTTGATGATCCTAAGTTATCCATATTTGCAAGAAAGTTGCTTAATCTTACTTCAAACCATACCAGACACGATCAACATTGACTCTTTGAAGACCCAACTGGTTCAACACTTTCCCGACATAATAAACGTACACGATTTGCACGTCTGGCAACTCACTGCGAATAAGGTCATTTCAACCGCTCACATAATTTTCCAAAATCCAACGGTAAGATGACCAATCATATTGAGTTTCTTCTGACCTTTGTTGTTTAAGGTTTACTTGAAGATCACCGACAGATTAACGGAGTTCTTCCAAGAACAGGGAATAACCCAAGTGACAATCCAGCCTGAATTTTTCACCAAGTCGAAAAGTTGCGAAAGCATTAATTCCAGTAACTCTTCTTCCATGTGCCTCATGCAATGTACCAGTGAAGATTGCAAAAGCAGCCACTGTTGTCCAGACATACAACCAAAGGTGGAGGTTTGGGAAAAATTATTATGCTATCTATTTTTAAATTTGTTTTTTATTTTAGACGCTCTCAATTAGCAGCAAGTGGAAGTCGTTATCGAAAGAGCTATTCCATTCTCCTTCCAGTGTAGATTTAATTTCAGTCAAAATTGACACGAGTGAGCTACCCATTAACATAGAAGTTGACAAAAATGTTGACATTGCAGCAACGCAGACTGACACAAAAGAAATCAACGATAAAGAAGAAAACGAAACGAGTCCGGATGACAAAATCGAGTTAGCCAAAACTGAAGAAAATTTGCTGCCAATTAAAAAGGAAGAAACTGTTACCGAGTCCACTACAGAGTGTTAAATAATTATTGTTTGTTTTGCGAAGAGACGACTGCTGACTGATTAAATAATTTCCTTTCGTTTTGATCGCTCTCTTTACAACTTAGCACCATACAGGTCTCAGCTACGTATACAAAGGAAACGGGAAACCCTACTGATTTTTTAAAATAAATGAAGATCGTAGTACCTCCCGCTTCCGTTGTATCGCTTTGAAATCCAAAATCTTCGGTTTTACTTTGTAAGTTGTTTCCAACTTTGTAACGTTCGTTATTTTTTGGTTCACATTGAACTGATAATAGTACAAACATTAAATGATTGTAAATAGAAAATAAAGATAGTGAAATAAAAAAACAATATGAGAGAAATTCGTTTGATTAAATCCATTAGTTTAGATACTTCTCTCACAATACATGCACTATTGGAGCGACCGAACATCAAAATTTTCCATTTTCCCACATTTTTCTAGAATTTGTAATTTTCGAGTTAGGGAGGCTTCAGGGATGTATTTAATAAGTTAGGTATCTTTAAAAGAGGAACTTTTGTTATTTTCTTAAATCTGTCGCTTAGGGCGAATGTTTTCGCTAAAAATAATAAAAAAAGTTTAATTAATTTAAAAAATTAAGAAATAAATAATTTATAAAAAGTATTGCGTTCAGTTTCTCATGGGCAGCGATAACATTTTTTTACATCTATAATTGTTTTTGTATATTATATCTACGTTATTTATTAACATTTTTCAAAGAAATTGATAACGCAATCATAACCTATAAACTACCAGATTATTAGATAATAATCAACCTTACGTTAAGTATAATTGCAAAATTGAGTCTAAAACTCAAGATCTCCACAAGTATGTAAATCTTGGGTGGATTTTCTTGGAAAACAAAGCGGCAGCAATGGCGGCTTTCCATCTGTGGTAGGTGTAGCAGGCAGTTCAAGTCAGGCTGAACCCCTGCTATACATTAATATATTAAAATAAAAAAATTTAATTGAAAAAGGGTGGGATGATTCTTGATAGCCTTTCCTTTAGGACGCCTATGGTAATAGATATCGTATCATCAAAATAATAAATTGGTTACTTTCAGTCGTGCTTTCAGTTAACAACAACATCATTAACACTTTTAACAGCGTCTTGTGAACAAAAACAAAATGAAGCTCACGTTGGTAATATTTTTGGTGGTCGTTTTAGGAAATGTCTTTGTTGGTATGTATCCCTCCAATTTGAACTTACTCTACCAATTAAATTTCAATTTTAGTTAGAGCCCTTAAATGCTACGCTTGTGTTGGAAGTAAAACCAGCGATTGTTACAATGGAAAAACTTCGTCCATGGTAGTTCAAAAATGTCCTACCGTTACACCAAGTTTACATTCCTTCGTAACTGGATCTTATTTCACCAGTCCATACCAAGAACTTTGTCTAACCGTCGTCGAGACAAGTAAGAAATTCATTTTGTTGAAATTTTTTGAAAAATCTTAATATTATTTTTAGATACCAGCCCCGATATGTTCGTCAGAGGCTGTGGAATACTTCCCGGAAATGTTGATCCTTGCAATTTTATGAAGCATAATTTTCCAATTTCTTCTTGTAAGTACTGCCGCTCAGATTTATGTAATGTTTCAGAAGAGGAAGAAATTGAAGATATTGATGTAAATATTCTGTAATTGTTTTAATACAAAAAATTAAAATAATTTTAATTTTCTATATACTATAATACCTATATATAATATGTAATTTGTACTCTTCATTAATAAAAGATTATTTTTATTTACATTATTACATTACCAGCTCAAGGCAAAGTTTCCTCCCAAAACAAACATTCAAAAAAATTTAGATGATCCCATGTTGGGCGCCATTATTTTAGTTTATTGGTTTAACTTATTTTCGAAATATATTTCATCTAAAACTACAAAGGGAGCGGTTGGAAATGATTAATTCGTCTCTAGATTTTGGATTATTTTGAATAATCCAAATAATTCAAGTTTGAAATATTTGAAAAATTGACCTCGCAACGAAGAATGAGGTTGCAATGAAGATAATGAATGGTCACTGGACTTGGTTTATCTGTTAAATTTGATAATTATTGATAAATATTCAACATCAGTCTGAAGATAATTTATAAGTCGGTAGGTATGTTTTATATCTTTCAAATTCAAAAATAATTTCAAAATTTTAATTTTTTTTTTTTTTTATTATCAAATTCGAAAATAACCTAATGGATATTTATAAAAAACCTATCACGCAGATTCACCGTAATTTAAAAAATAAAAGTATAATAGAAATTTTGTTTTGTTGAAGCAAAGTCAGGGTCGTAAATAATGAACCATTACAGAATTAATGTCTAATTTGTTATTATATTATATTTCGAGGGATGCAAACATAAGTTTTTATTGCATAATTAAAAACCGATTTGGAAAAAAATGTATATAAGTTGATCAATTTAGTTCGCTCGATCAATAAGACAGTGAAATGTTTCGAATAGTTTGCATTATTTTGTTTCTTGTGATATTTGGTGTCCAAAATTCATTTGCTTGTGTAAGTTGGTAATATTGATTACTTTTTATAACCATAATATTTTATATGTAAGTTAAATATATTAATTGCACTTTTCTCGTATATATATAGTTAATATAGTTAATATATTTAACTTACAAATAAATATCCTCGTAAAAATATCTCAAATTATAATCATAATATTTTAGCATTTACAAGTTAGAAGTTTGCACAAAAATATTTTTTCCCAAAAATTCATTGTATTAACGTACAAATTCATAAGTCCAATGAATTTTTTCATTAAATAATTGAGTCCAGGCCAACTCTGAATTAATAAAATTAAATATCTATGCTTCATAGTTCAGTTTTGAGCCCAGTGCTACAACGTAAAGCCTACAACCGCCTAGGAACCGAGTTCTCTAGTAAGTCATCTTGGCTTCGGCCAAGCTGATGTTGGGGGGATTGAAGCTTACGAGTATTTCTACCACGAGCAGAGTGGAAGTTATACTTTTTTTAAATTGCAATTAGGTGTCTTCATTTTGAGTAAATTAAACATAACCTGTCCAAACGAATTTATTTTTATTTCAGAAGTAAAACCGGATTACAATTTTTACTATCCAGTATTTACTGAAAATATTGTTTTAATTTTCCGTCTTCGTACATTCGCTTTATATCAGTGCCACCCCCTAAGCATTCTCCTTTTACAAAAACACGTGGGACAGTTTGTGCTCCAGTAATTTCTCCCAAAATCCTTTGTATTTCTTCACCATCCTGACGTTGGTCCAACTCGATAGCTGTATAACTTTGGTGCAACTTATTAAAGGCTTCTTTTGCCAGCTTACAATAGGGGCAGTAGGTTTTTGAAAATATAACCACCGAATTACTAGAAATCATTTCCTTAACCTTCAGGGCAGCCGGTGATTCCAAATCGATGGCTTTAGAACTAAAAAGACCCATTATAAAAAACGTTACCAAAATATTGAACGAGAAAGTGGTGAAAATCGTGCGCATCACTTAAAAATGTAAACTTTTGCGAATGTTGGTGTTATGTCACACTGACATAACGTAAAAAATAAGAATAATGCGAAATATCCAACTTACCGCCGCATTTTTTTAAAATTTAGTTAAAACGGACACAAGAATTTTAAATAACTAATCAAAACAAATGACTGTTTATAACGTGACGTTCCACGTTTGAACGGTCAAGGTAACATCTCGCCGTCGCCACATTGCCGTCGGAATTTTTGATAATTTTTTAATCTAAAATTACAAGATTTTGAGTTTCTTTCTCGTCATTTGAAGAAATCATGCTGACATTAAACAATTCAATATGGTAACGGCGAAGTGGCGACGGCAAAATTTTATATACATAACATTTTGGATACACAGTAGTTAACCGAAGTGTCGCTGTTATTTTAATTTTTTCTCTGATGCAAATTGTTTTTTTTTAGAATGGATATGAACTTATACTGAACGAAGTGAACAATTGCGATCCAGCCAACGTGATAAAATTGGAGAATTTTGAACTCGCTTTGGATAAAGATTGCAACGTGATACCAAAAGGATGCATCCACATAACTAAAAGTTTTACCTCTGCAAAGGTAAGTGAAAATACAAATAAATAAATAATGCAAACGTAGAGAGTTTAGAAAGAATTTTGAAATTTTAAATTCTGATTGGTGAATAAAATTTGATACCAAATTTTTTACCCAATCAGGAGCAAGTTATAATAAAATCATATTAACCAATCACAATTCATGTGAAAACAATATTTGCAGAATCTATCTTAACAGTTAGGTTGGCATCCCTGAGCCCTCTCTTGATACGCCTATCCGTTATTACACTAATACCAACTTAGAATTAATTAATGTACAGTATGTTGTCATCTCTTAAATAATATTCATAACTAGTAGGGTTGTTGTATTGTGTGCTTGAACAAAAAAGTTTGGTAGGTTCTTGTGAATTACTTCAAATATATTGAATCAAAAAAAAACCAAAGATGCAAATTTTTGTGAAAACTCTCACCGGCAAAACTTTAACCTTTAAAGTTAAATCATCCGATAGCATCGAGTACGTTAAAGCTAAAATTTACCATGAAGAAGGTATTCCACCAAATCAACAAAGGCTGATCTTCTCTGGTAAGCAATTAGAAGATGGAAGGACTTTGTCTGATTATAACATCCAAAAAGAAGCCCACCTCCACTTGGTATTGCGTCTTTGTGGCGGTATGCAAATTTTCGTGAAAACCCTGACTGGAAGGACCATCACTGTGGAAGTTGAACCTTCCGACTCGATAGAAAATGTCAAAGTTAAAATTTATGATAAAGAAGGTATCCCGTCAGACCAACAACGTTTGATATTTGAAGGTAAGCAATTGGAAGATGGAAGAACTTTGTCTGATTATAACATCCAAAAAGAAGCCAACCTCCACTTGGTATTGCGTCTTCGTGGGGGTATGCAAATTTTCGTAAAAACTCTTACCGGACAGGCCATTGTTTTGGAAGTTGAACCTTTTGATACG
The DNA here is from genome assembly GCA_963170105.1 of Cantharis lateralis. Classification (NCBI taxonomy): domain Eukaryota; kingdom Metazoa; phylum Arthropoda; class Insecta; order Coleoptera; family Cantharidae; genus Cantharis; species Cantharis lateralis. The sequence continues at coordinate 5,299,330 of OY720627.1, forward strand.
GTTGAAAAAGTCAAAGCAAAACTTCAAAGTAAAGAAGGTATCCCAGCACACCAACAGCGACTGATCTTTGCTGGTAAGCAATTAGAAAATGGAAAAAAAATCTCGGATTACAATATCCAAAAGAATATGACACTGCACTTAGTTTTACGTTTACTAGGAGGTTTTTAATATCCTTAAATGATTAATGATTGTATGTACTACATGATAAAATTTTAATAAAACTAAAAAAATTTAAAAACGGATTGTCTGAAAGTGAGATTTGTAATAAAATTTCTTTCAAATCGAATTTTATTACAGCATTTAAAATAGCCATTTGAATCTTGGTTAAATTGTCATACAAAAAATATTATTAAAGTATTTCCAGTAAATTCTCGTTCATCCGGCATCAAAATCCCAGAAGCGGCACGTAGAAATGTCTTGCTTTAAACTTGCAATAAAAATATAATACAATAAAATCCCGTTCATCCGGCACCCAATTACCCTGTATAATTTTTCTAAAATTATGGGAATTTTTATGAAATTATAAAAGGAAACGTCGTTGTTACGTTACAAGTTTTTGCATTTTTCTTAATACCACTGGTTGCTTAGTATATAAATAAATAGGTATATTTCATAAATTCCAATTAACCAGAAAATTTCCTTCTAAATTTTTTTTTTATACAGAAATAAGTTTACTTTATTTCTAACTTGTATAAAATAATTAATTATGTACCAAGGGCGTAAAGTGGTCGTTTCTAGGCAGTGGCACATACAATGTTTATTTGTCTGAGCCAAAGGAGAGTGCTCAAAAAGTGTAGTATAATTTTTTTACCCCCCCCCCTTTGTCACACTTTGCCACAAAAACCAAGACCCCCTTCCAAATATACGTCACATGTCACCCCCCTCTTTTATTATTTGCAGACCGAAGAGAAAATTTCAAGACTACACACAAACTAAGAAAATTTCAAAATAAACCTAAAATAACAAAATATCAACAGCAAAATAATATAAATAATAATTTAAAAATATTCAGATTAAAATTTTTTTAGATTATAAAAATAAATAAAACTCGAAAATTTAAGAATACGTGACGTCACATTTTTATAACACCCTCCCCATCGGAACGATGATATAAAATTATATGAGACAATTCACTTGGCGAATTTTCCAAATGATGGTGTAAGTAAGACAAATGCACTTTTGGCATATTTTGGAAAAAAAATATTCGGAATTTATTCGTATTCGGTCTCTGAGTCCACGCACATGGTAAAAACATCCTTAAAACTGACCGAACTCGAAAATTGCAGATTTAGAAAGAGAGGGGGATTCTGAGTCTACGCACTTGATATAAACATCCCTGAAGGCCGCCTCAACTCAAAAATCATGGTCGCGGGAATTTCGTTAATCTGTTCATATGCGTCGAAATATTCAATTGAAATAAAATAATCTAAGCCAATTTTCAGATTTCTTGGGCTAATAATAATCCTTTCCAAAATTATACCTTATATTATGCAGAACGAGAAAATGCAATATGAAATTTTCAAATTGCTGTAATTCTTGATCAGTTTAAGATAAAATATTGAATAATATACTTAAATTAAAGAAAATTTAATGCTCTAAAATTTCTTTTCGGAAAATTTTCGTCTCAAATAAACGGTAAACAAGTTAAGAGACAAAGTTGATCAAAAAACGACAAAAATAATTTTAAAAAAATTCAAACCAAAAAACAGATTCAAAAAAATAAATATAAACATTTTTGTAATAAATTTTTTCAGCTTCAATTTTATACTTTACCGCTTTTTGGTTAGGGCTGACAACATTTTGTTTTAAACCTCACCCGCAACGAATATTCTCCTCCGATTTTAATAATCTAAATTTTAACAGCTGCATTACGTGGTGACCAAGTCTTCATTTGCTCCAATACAAGGCGATATGGATTTATGCGAAGCTCTAGTCAAAAATACCGAACCAACGGTAATGAAAGTGTTGCAGTCTATGGAGTTACCAACTCGTTGCCCCATAAAAGCGGTAAGTGTATACCATATTTTTGAAATCTTTTCTCAACATTTTTTTGCAGGCCAAAATTTGTGAAAATAATAAAAAATTGAGTATAAACAAATACAGACATCTCTTGCCAATGATAACAGGAAACATAATAATTAAAGCCAACGTCGTTCACGATACTGGAAAAACATGTTCGGTAATTAAGTTAACTTTGCAGAAAACTAAGCATGGATAATTGTTGCACGTTTTAAATGTTATTTGGCACTTATTTTGAAACAATCAAATAACTCGTCAAGAAAATAAAATATACATTTTATTTAAATAATATACAATAATTAATATAACATTAATTTATGATATGAGATTATGAGTGCGCTAATTCACTACATAAATAAAATGACATAAATTTTATTACCTTATAGGAAAAAACGGTTAAAAGTGAGCTACCTTAATTTGTTATTACCCTGCTCATTAAAATTACCTTACTTATTGGTACTTACATTTACTTAATTTACACTTGGGTGCACAAGTATGCAACTTACACTTTGATCCATTAAATACTTACACACACAGGGCGAATAATTATTAATTTAGTAGCTGCAATTCGAGCATTTTAAAAACTTAGGGATTCCCCTACTTTAAAATTAAATATCCGTTGGAAGAATATCTGGAATGAGATGAGCACACAACTCTTGTTCGGAATTGACAAAAATTACTTTACTGGAAGTGTTTTCATCCAGCCACCCTTTGATGACACTCCAACATCCGGAGAAGAGAGCCGGCGAATTGATAATTAAACAAACACCCAAACGTTCGGGATAGTGACGACTAAGTAGCCAGATTAAATTTTTTAAAACTTGGTAGTCCATGCATCCCAGGCTAAAGTCTTGTAGATCAAAGACGATGCATAAATTGTCGATAACTTCTTCGAAGCAACGCTTGCACGCTTCCTCCTGCACAGAGAAAAATAAATATTGTGACAGTCTTACTTCGGATCAATAAAATTACTTACCAAACAATATACTATAAATTTAGTGAGGTCTTCGAGATTACGATCTGTACTACTGTGATTTTTGGCAGGAATGTAAACAACCGGTCGACCGTACATGTCTCTGTGTCTCAGTACCCTAGCTTTATTTGCTTCCATGTTACTTTTTATGGCTGGAGTATCAGGGTTTAGATCGGCTAAGCCGTATTCGGTTCTCCACTTGTTTGTCTTCAAGATAGCCTTAAATACAAAGCAACAATAAAAATAGCAAATTAAAATCGTTTTAAAGTAAACAAACCTTGAAAGCATCGTCTGGAGTCTTAAAAGCCCGCAGGTAGCGCTTCAAAGACAAGTCATTGTGGTACTGATTTGGATCAGCCTCGCTGATGAGTTTCATTCTCCCCTTTAGATCCTTCAAATCCTCTTCGTTTACAGGTTTAAGTTCTTGTGTCGACATTATTTTCAAATTTCGAAACCAAAATGCAAGTCTAAAAATAAAACTCCAATAACCTAACCTCGAAAGTAAAAAGTAAAAAATCGATCGATTTAAATTGAATGACTCATAAAACAATGTCACTTAAACGCTGACCCTGCAGCTAAATTACAAATTGATAAGGAACGTTAAATTTTGAATGGCAATGCAATTTAAAGTTGTGCACCACCTACCTGCTGAATTTGAATTTTGCGCCTTTAGAAAGTCACTCCGTGCAGTCTATTTCATAAATTTCGATCAAACATCTGGCTTATCTCACAGAAATTGGGTGGAAATGATCGTTCATTATGCAATGGCCACATAAAATCTTTAGTATCTTATCAAAATTTTTATCATGTGATTCACATAATCCGCTTTGGATTACGTACAGGATGCTTCGAAATTTGTAACAATCAAAAATTTGCAGAAACAAATGACTGCGAAACAAAATTATGTGGAACACTTGGAAGTGACAACGTCGGCACGTCCGAGTCGTATCTACATAAAATTGATAAGATAATCGACCGAATGAACCCGTTATCGGGTCAAAATTAACTTTGAGATGTAAAATAAATAATTAAAAGTTTGATTTTCGTTTAAATACATAATAGGTTCCAATTGAACTTAAAAGTTTAGACTTGTAACCTGGGGAATCGTTTGTACTAATTATGTATTTAAATTCACAGTATATGACCAAATGTCATATATTATCTGATAAGATAAAGAAATTTAGAAATAAATGATGAAAAAATCAGTGCAAGTTTTTAAAGTCGTTTAAAATGTCAGTGTCATCGAACGACGAATATTTGCCGACTCGTGAGTTATCATATTAAATTTATATTCTTGCCTGATGATGCGTTTTAGTTGTCGAGATCCTTCTGAACCAATTGAAAGTCTCCAAAAGGAAAACGATAGGATGGCTTGCCAGGCGACCAAAATTGGCTGTGCTTCTTGTGTTTATTTTCATCGTTGTGTGTTTGCCGGCGGTTATGGTGGCAGCGTTAACGCCTTTTGCGTTTTTACTTAATTTCCTAGGAGGTTTTGCCTCACCAAGTAAGCAACTTTTAAACTTTGCGATTTTTTTTCTTAGCAGTGGCGTAACGGTGGTGGAATGCCCCCCCCCCACCACTTGTTACCTGTAGTTAGGGTTTTCAGTTAGAGCTCCTAAGAAACTTTTCTAACTCAAAATCGAAAAAATATTTTGAATATGTGTTACATCAAGGATCGCAGTCTTCAGAGACATCTGACCTTGGTAATGCCAACGCAAAAGTCGACTGTGGATCCCAGCGTAGTCCCTTCCATCCATATTCTATGATATTCAGTATATTATATCAACCGGCTGTTCTATTCATCATCTGTTTCTGTTCTGGGTGTCTGTGTGCATTTTTCGAATGCATTTTTGAGCGCAGCCTGGAATTGAAAACGCAGAGAGTACGGTTAGTACTACGACAAAATAGTCAATTGACAATTTGTAGAGAATTAAATTTCCTACAAAAAAGTAGGCAAGAGTCTATATTTAGCTTTTTTGGTTTAGGCGTGAAAGGCATTCGAAAATCCATATTGTGATTTTTAGTTGGCCAACTGCAACTTTGAATCCCATTCATGCCTAAACCGTTGAAAATAAATATAGGCTATCTTATACCTTTTTGTAGAAAATTTAATTCTCTACAAATTATCTCTATCCAATTTTGTTATATTCTTGACTGTTCTCTCAGCGTCTTTCGTTGAAGATTACGAGGCATTTGTTTCTGCGTGCTGTATAAAAAACTTTATCGTTACAAGTTTTGATTAGAAAAAAGTTTGGATAATTAGAATTCTAAATTAATAAAATTGGACATTGTTATTTATTTCACTCGATTATAGCGTTCTGCTGTTGACCTGATCTGGTCAGGTGTCCTGTGTAGATCAGAAGGTAAGTTAGGTAGTCATGGCATTTTTGTCAGATGGGGCGCCACCGTCCGCTTAAAGCAGAATATGACAAGAAAATTACAAAAAATAATAATTATACCACGATCGTTTACTATAAGGTCCGGTATATCATTGCCAGTATGAATCGAGAGGTAGGTCACTCTGGAATGTTAGTATTATAATATGGGAAATTTAAAACTTTTTGGCGCAAAAGCCGCTACAAATCTATGTAGTAGGTTCTTGGGGGGGGGGGGGGAGCTAGTTGAGAATATCTAATTTGTTAAACAATTGCTTCTTTTTTTCGCACCATGTCGTCTACTATCCAAAATATCCATAATCAATTACATATGGATATTTCAAATATCAGACCCCCCCCACGTAAGGGTACATAAGGCTTTTGCTAAAAAAGCTTTAAGTGGAGTTTTACACTAAAACTCCAAAATGCCAAGAATTCCAAACAAATTAAAAAAATTTCATTCTACTAAAATGCAGAAAATTTCACAAAAAAAAATAAAAATTTTAGGAATTCAAAAAATTTCACACACCTGCACCTACACTAAAATTCCAAAATTACTTACCCCGTATTGTAAGGGGTAAGTTTTAAAAAACTCCTCTCAAAACTTTTTACCCTTCCGTTTCCTCAGCGTAAAATCAGAATCTTTTATTTTCTCAGAACTTTGTAGTCGTTTAAGCAGATAGTCAAGTTAACAAATAGGCATCTCACCAAAACATCTGGCTATAATAGCACTGATAATAAATTTAAATAAATAAAATAAAAATTCAATAAACGTTACCGATTTCAAAAACTCCATTTGTTGCTCACTGGGTGATTTAACTTCTTTTGTTAACTAGATTCTTTTTTTAGGCGGAATCTTATCAATATATGGAATTTTATTGAAAGGATTTTTGATAGCAGTTTTAATCGTGGCGACCATAACAGGAGTATTTTTCATCCTGACGTGCGTGGGATTGCTAAAAAACTACAATGTGATACCACAACAACCGAAAAAGAAGAAAATGTAAATACGTCTAGTTTTATACTTTTATATCACACGTAAAATTAATGTACAATAAAAATTGTCTATATTATTATTTATCTACCCCTAATTCTATAGCTACCGTTTGCCATAATTCTTTGCAAATGTCTTCTCGTTTTAGTTCTGTCTGATCAAAATTAAAATTTTGAGAGCCATCGGGAGTAGAGATTACTTTAAATGAGTTAAGGTAATATTGATTTAGTAAAATCTTCGACATGAAAAATTTAGAAAAGGATACTTCCAGCAACATTAGATCCTTGGTAATTGAAAATTGTTCCAGTTAATAATTTAGACGCCTTACACTTCTTTCTAAAACAAAAAACTGTGAAAACGCATCCCACTATCGTACAATTAAACCAACTTCAGCATATCCAACTCCTTATCGTTCTCCAATTTTGTTTTACTCTCCAGCAATTCTTTAATTTGTGCCTCCACATTTTCAATTTCCTCTTTTAAATTTGAGTCTATCTTCTCGATTTCCAAGTTCTACAACTCAAGCATTAACGTAACAATATAAAATTACGATGAAGTTACAAACCATTTCTAGTAACTTATTGCAATCGTTTGTGACATTGCCCAAATCTTTATGTAATTTATTCACTATGATTTCATTTTCTTTCAGTCGATTAGTTCCATCTTCGAACAAAGTCTCCTCTAAAAATATAAAAAAGTAAGTACACGCAAGTGAGAACGAACACTCGGCTTACTTGATCCAATCAAATTGATTACTTTTTCATTCGTCATGTCTTTCCATTTTTCGAAAATCGAGTAAAAATCTTGATGAAGTAACAAGTCTTCTGCGGTGAACTCAACTAAATCATCGATGTGTTTATGAGAGCTTTCATCCATTTGAATTTATCGAAACTTCAACCTCAAATATTTGAAAAAACGTTTATGATTAAACTTATCGCGTTTGGCTAGTGGAAGAATATCAAATAATTTTAATTCCACTTTAATTATCGCCACTAAAAAGTTTCCGTCAGTTTCCGTTACGATTTGAATTTTCTACCATTTTGAATGGTTGCAGTGGCGGCCAATTGAAGGAGGACGATTAGGAATTGTAGTCTCCCTTATAGTAAATACTGATTTTGATTGTTCACATTTTGATATTTTATCCTTATTTTTTGTTTATTTAAATCTTAAAAATATTTAAATTAAGAATTTTAATATAAACTTTTATTATTTTTTCTCCACGCCACTGTTTTCATATCTGGATTTAAAACTAATGTTGGCAACACGGTGTGTCAAATGTAAAAAAATCAAACTTACGTTTTAGTTTCGTTCTGTATTTGCTTCATTTCTTAAATTTAGTTATAATAAAATAATTTAAAAGTTCTATGCACCAACGAAAGTTGTGACGTTACAGTACTTGGTGTTGTAAATGCGAGTACTCGACTTTTTGAAACAACAAGTGTTTTATTAAAACTAGTAAAAATGGATCAAATGTTACCCAGTCCCGGTTTTAGTATCCCGAGTATAGGTATAAAACTTCTATATTTAACAGTCTATTCGATTTTTACCGTGAAATTTCAGGGACTCCTTTACATCAGCCGGAAGAAGATCAACTGATTCTTCCCAACGCATTACAACAACAGCAACAGATACAACAAACAACCTCACAAGTTCCTCCCCTGGCACCAATGGGTGGTTTATCCTCATTGGGTATGTCGATGCTACCACAAACAAGCAAATATGTGCCAGGATTTGCCACCCCTCAAAGTTTGATGCAACCTCAAACACCGGTAAGTTCCAGATTATTTCTAACTATAAACAGCTAACCAACTAAGTTTTAGCAACACACCATGTCGTCCGGCTTGGTCAACTTGGGTGGGTCAAGTAATTCGGTTGCACCGCCAAGCGTTGCCCCGGCAACACCAGCACCGATGACTCCTATGACCCCACATTCGGCCGATCCTGGAATTGTTCCACAACTTCAGTAAGTTTCTATAAATTTCTTTAAATTTCCTATCTTAATCGTTCATTTAACAGGAACATTGTGTCAACCGTAAACTTGAACTGCAAGTTAGACTTGAAAAAAATTGCATTGCATGCTCGTAACGCAGAATACAATCCAAAACGATTTGCTGCGGTTATTATGAGAATCAGGGAACCACGTACAACTGCCCTAATTTTTTCATCAGGCAAAATGGTGTGCACTGGAGCCAAAAGTGAAGAAGATTCCAGATTAGCTGCCCGAAAATATGCACGAATCATACAGAAACTGGGCTTCCCAGCAAAATTCTCGGATTTCAAAATACAAAATATGGTAGGGAGTTGTGACGTCAAGTTTCCCATCAGGTTGGAAGGCTTGGTTTTAACGCACGGTGCTTTCAGTTCGTATGAGCCGGAATTGTTTCCAGGTTTAATCTATCGTATGGTTAAACCCAGAATAGTTTTGTTGATATTCGTTTCCGGTAAGGTTGTGCTAACTGGCGCTAAAGTTAGGCAAGAGATTTACGAAGCGTTTGATAATATTTATCCAATTCTTAAGAGTTTTAAGAAGCAGTGATGTGGTTTTGTTAAGTTTATGTGTTCGGTGCATTTAATTCTTTTTATAAGTAAGAATTATATTGTTTGTATCAAACAAAAATGTTTATTTTGTAAATAAAAAGACGTATAGATAGAATTGAAATAAGCGAGTATTGATTGGAAATGTAAGGAATGCAATATTTCTCAGAAGACGCACTTGGCCACGAAGTTTGGCAGCTTAATCACATTGCACTCGGATAATTAAGTAGTTCATATTTTTTGTACGTAGATTTAATAACAAAATTGCATTAGATATTATTGTAAAATATATCAACATTGCAGATATTGGAGAATGGACCTTATTGCAAATTCTTTCGTAAATACCTCCATACTTTCTTCATTTTGGGATAGGTTTACGTGCGGCAAAATTTTTTGAATGCATTTTAATACCTACCTTGATTAATAACAATATTGTCACCTGAATGTAAGAACTAGGTAACTCGAAAAAGTTAAATTTGAGTTAGAGCTAAAAAGATACATGGCAAAACGATAGTATATTTATTTAGGTGTTCGTGACTTAATACGTAGTTAGTTTTGTTATGGAAGTACAATAAATAAAGGAGATTTATGTTCGGTAATAATTCTTTTGTAATCTATTTTGTTTGAAATTCATTGCATAAGGGGAAACAAGAGTGGTGACCGAAGGCGAAGCACTTCAGTAACAGCAAACGATGGCAGGGACGAGTTGCACAGGAAACAGAGAGTATAAATGGAATAAATAATTCTTCCATGTCTCCACTTTACGTAGAGTAATATTCTCTACCAAATATCAGGATGCACTTTAGCTCGAGATGCTCATTTCCTGAATTTGCTAAAATGGAAGCGCTCAATTTATTTGAGTTAAAGTCGTAATGGGAATATGTCTCTGGTATAAAAATTTCCTTTGAAATTGGACGATGACTTTTTTGTCAGTTTCCATTCTTAAGTTCTGTTTTCTTTGTATATTTCATACAACTTAGTAGAATACCTCTTGGGCAGCGGTTTTACAATTTCCATCCACAAGAACAAAAAATTCCTCCACCTTCTTGGCAAATTCACTTTTTGTGTTAAAATTAAAATTACAAATCTAAAGCTTCAGTGTATTAATGTAAATCAGTGTTACAATAAATTAGAAAAATTAATGCAAAATACGATTGAATATTTTTAAATTAAATTGAAATACTTCATGTTAACTCCTAACCTCTTGATACAACTATATCGACGGTCGTTACTTGAGAAAAAAGAAAATCGACAAACAGTAATGCACACTTACGTCATCGTGTTCACCTAAACAAAAAGAAATTGTTAAATTTAAAACAGACTCGAATGAAAGCAACTTACAATATCATCAATTTTTAAAATCGACCGAACCATTTCAGTCGCTAAAGTTAAAGCGCTGGTCGAGACCAAGAGGGGTTGAATTACATGTTCCTCTAAAATGTCGGAAATTGCTCCCTTGCGTACATTTATTCCAGCTGAAGTTTCACCATTGGCATGCCTGTTGCGCAATTCGGTCACAGTCTTAAAAATACAGAGTTAACATAAATTCATCTAAAGCAAATGTAACACCAACCTGTATCGGATTAAGTCCAGCGTTTTCAGCCAAAGTGAAAGGCACAACTTCAAGTGCATTTGCATACGCTCGAAGGCAAATCGAATCTACCCCTTCGGTTTGATCGGCGAATTTAGCCAACTTAATTGCAAGTTCGATTTCGGGAGCACCTCCACCTGCAATCAGGGCACGCTTTCTTACCAAGCAACGGACAACACACAAGGCATCATGAAGAGATCTGTCGGCTTCCTCCAATACAAGTTTGTTTGAACCACGAACAATCATGGTTACAGTTTTTCCTGCATTCTGAGCACCAGTGATTTTGACCATTCTGCTACTTCCAATACCAACTTCCTCCACTAATTCTGCGTTACTGAGATTTTCAGGAGTAAAATGGTCTAACGAGGCGATTGGTCGGCAGCCCAATGATTTACACACAAATTCTACGTCTTCACGTTCGATGTCTTTCACAACCATAACTTTAATTTTGTCCAAAAAGTGTAAAGCTAGATCAGATACTGCATCACGAAGGATTGATTTTTGGACAAGCAAAACATTGCATCCTGATTTTTTAATTTGTTTTACGATATTTAAAATGTAAGCACGTTCTTCTTTCAAAACCCTATCCATAGCGGCATAGTCGGAGACAATGATGTTATGATCCATGTCCGTCTTGGGTGGAGAAATGCAAAACTGTATGAGACCAATTTTCGCCTTCTCGGCGCGTTTGGGTCCATTAATATTGGCGGTCTTGTGTGGGAACACAATTCCATCAATCAATTCGGTGTCTTCAACCGTACCACCCAACTGTTTGATAATTTTAATGTTGGAGAGATCGACTGCAGATTCACGACCAGGCTCGATAACTTTCATGAGTGCATTCACTGCTAAAGGAGCCAATAAACTGGACTGTTGGAAGACCACTTTAGAGTTTAAAGACGTAGATGCGCTACGAACTAATTGTTCGCGGTTGTCTAACTCGACGGGTGTCGAAATACTGGTCAAAATCTAAAAAATTTTATTTTTAACGAATTATTTGAAATGTTCAACTCAAGGTTAAGAAAGGTAAGAGACTTACCTCAACTCCTCGTGCAGCTGCTCGTTGAAAAGCTTCTGAAATAGCAGTGGGATGAATACCACGACCTAACAATTTCTCGGCAGCATTTAACATGGCACCTGCTATAACCACGACAGTAGTGGTACCGTCCCCAGCTTCGATATCTTGAGCACGAGACAATTCAACCAACTAAAAACAAATTCAATAAGTTTCGCTTTATACCCACCGACGAATGACTCACCATTTTCGCAGCTGGATGAATAACATTAATTTGTTTAAGAATAGTGGCCCCATCGTTTGTAATTGTAACTTCACCATTACCGGCTTGTATCTAAAACACCAAAACACTTGTAACCCAAGAGCTAATCGCATAATTAACAAAAATCCTACCATTTTGTCCATCCCACGGGGACCCAAACTCGTACGGATTGCATCGCTGACAGCTGGAAATTGAAATGAAATTTAGAATAATGAATTTCATTAGACCGAACATTTCGTTTGGTAAACATTCACAAATCCTAGAAAATAAGTATATTTGTGGTTAACCTACCCTTAGCCGCATTTATGTTGCTCAAACGAATGTCATTAGGTTTACTTTTATCTTTATAAGCGAGATTGCGGGTCCTATTTGAATCACCACTTCCAGTCGTCATTTTTAATCACAAGATTGTTTTACGATGAACAAGATGATTTTAGATTTATTCAGCACAAAAACTTTTGAACATGGAACAGGATGACAATTGACATTCGCCGCCTTGTTTAGATTCGCGTGATTCAACTAAAACGCCATCTAGGAGAATTATTTACATTAAAAATATTGAATTCAAAATTTTATTTTGACGGAAAATTCCAAAGGATTTTACTTATCGGTAGACCACTTTTCCGTCGGATGAACAGAGGAAAATACCTTCCACTTCCAACTCATCTTTCCTATATCGAGTGAATTTAAGTCAATTAAATCTGGCAGGAAAAAAGGCGAGTTCATTAAAAATTTATTTTGTAATAACTTAATATATTTTTACATTGGTTTAATAACTTAACAAAACCTAAAGTAGGTTCATAAGTAAAAAAATATTAACAAGGTAGGTGTAAAGGCGCAGATAGATTTTTATTAAAATGAAAACATGAAATTTTAATAACGAAAACGTCTAAAGAGTATATAACATAACAAAATAATACTTATAAGTGGAACAATTAAAAATAATAGTCAACGCGATGATCCACCTGGCCACTGATTTTTTTTGTCGGTGAGAGGCACATAAATAACCCCCATCAGTCTCTTCTTGTTGATAGTTCCATCTTCTAACTTATCGATTTGTTCGAGCGATTGTTCACCTCCAGCAGGACCAACAGGAAGAACGAGACGACCACCTTCCTGATAATAAAACAAAATTATTATGAAAAGGTCTGCAATTTCATCTAACCGAACCTACTTTTAGCTGATCAATTAATGGTTGAGGTATATCAGCCGCCGCAGCGCCAACGTGTATTGCATTATATGGTCCTAACTCGGGTACTCCTAATCTCCCATCTCCCACTTTTAAATGAATTTGTCCGTTTTGGAGTAAATCGGGATTGTCCTTTTCAATATTGCTCCTTGATTTGGCAACCAATTCTGCTATGTGGTCAATGCCAACAGCAGCCCTGTACATACACTTCATATGTGACATAAGTTTGATTATAAAGATTTGACTACCAAGATTCAAGTTCTCAATTGCAAGAAATTTTTTTTTATTAATATACGCACCCTTCATTTCCAACCATAATGGCCATACAGGAAGTTAAATAGCCGCTACCTGATCCTACATCCAAAGCTTTTTCGCCTTCGACCAAGTGGTCCTTTAATAGTTCTAACGCATGAGCATGCATATGAGGTGCACTTATAGTCACTCCGTAACCAATACCTTGCGGTGCATCCATGTAGGGATTATTCGGACAATAATTAGCCCGATCCACTGCCAACATTGCTGCTTCAACATTTGTACTGCGTATTATACGATTTTCTAGAAAAATAGAATTTTAGCTTAGCAATACATTGGAAAAACTTGAAACTAACCTCTCAACTGTCTAATTAAATCCGCATTAGATTTTCCGTGAGATCTCCAGGCCATGCTAGTTAAAATTAAAATTCTAATTTGATATAAATAAAATATTTTACTCCATAGAGTATTCAATTTTGACATGTAATTTAAATTAAATTCATATTATTATTCTTAGAGAGAAGTTTGTGTTAGCCTTGATAATTATTAACTTCAATTATTCTTAGGTTATATTGCACAACTGACCTAATTTCTAGGTTAATGACAGCAGACTGTCGAAAACGAGTAAATGGGAGAGACTACAGTTAAGGTAAATGTAATTTTAAGGGGAGGCTACAGTTTTAACAACTAACTTTTTACGCATTTTTCTAGTTTTCCCATTGATCCAAAGACGCAGGTTCGTTTAGTTTTTCCGTGATGTAAGTCCGTTGTGTAAGTAATGGGAAATCCTAAGAAGTCGTGGGAAATTCCTATATTTTGCTTATTGAGATTTTCTCAAAAGTTTGATATTTAACCATGTCGGATTAGGGCTGGTGGGGTATTTACGCAGGGCTGTATTTAGGATAAATTTTAGGGAGGGGGTTTAATGTTTTATTTTTGATTATTTTACTATTGCAGTCGGACATCCTAAACTTTAGTAATTGATAAATAATTGGGAGGGGGGGAGTTCTAACCATTAACCCCCCCCTTAATTACGGCCTTTGATTGCAACATAATCAAAATAAATGTAGGTATAAAATCTAACTCTATTGAATATAATTTAGATCTAGATTTATATAATAATAATTTAATCTAAGTTCTTACCCTAAATTTACAATTACCAGAGGGATGAAAAGCTTGACCATCATCATTGCTACTAAAATTTGGTCCGTGGTGCTTCTAGCCACTTCACTGACGAGACTAATTAATTAATTAATAATTAGTTAACCCCTTCCTTATTTTCCATCGATCATTACATCGACTTTTAACGATCACTATCTTCGCGGGGGTCATTCGCCCCTCCGTCATACTGAAACAATTCTTGTCAATAGGAATGTAAGTGAAAATATCGGATATCGATATTCCATTTCAGATCATATTAACTTTACCATGAACTTTTGATAGCTCTATAATTTTGTAATTTCCCGAATTATATTTCGAATATGACAATAAAATATGTTTTTTTCTAAATAACTTATCAACGGTTGATCCTACAATAAAAATATATAAGATCAAATTTGAAGACAATAAAATTTCCTACATTTTTTGTATTAATATTTTTTTTGTAGGTTTAATACAAGCGTAGATACAAGGGGGGGAGGAGATGGAGGTACATGAATCTTAAAAAAAAAATATGATGTCATTTTCATTTTTTTTTATTTATTTTATTGTGGAAGTTCTGGCAAAGATTTCTTTGCCAAAACCTTATTTTCACCACTAGAGCCTACAAGACACACGTCCAAAAAGTTTGAATGCCATCGATGTAGAAATGCCGAAAAAAATCGAGGGACAAGGACTTTTTTTAAGTATTCGCAAAAAAAATTAATTATTTTTTTTCATATTAAATTCCTGATTTTTATCAAAGGGTTCCATATGCGGTGAAGTCCTTTGAGGGCAATGTTCCTACATACCAAATTTGGTTGAGATCCCTTCAGTACTTCATGGGTTATTTACTTTTGAAGTTTTAACTTTGACAGCTTGTAATTTTTGACAGATGACAGATAGAAAGTTAATTTCACCCATTCTGGATAAAGCTTTTCAAGGTCTTTAAAATAACCTATCACAAGACAAAATCGCTTTTAAAAATCTTGTATCATTTTCTTGTAGTGGCACTCCTGATTGACAGATCGCGACGAAAACCTTATTTTCACTTTTCTACAGTAAACCCTACCACTATACCAAATTTGGTCCTGATAGGTTGGATGGTTCACGAATAAATCGAGGGACAAAATCTGGCGACCGACCGCCCGACCGCCCGACCGACCGCCCGACCGACACAGAAATTTATTTTTTATTTTTTGCAGATCTTTACGTTTCTGAACACGGTGATCTCGAAAATGTAAAAAAAAAAAATTGAAATTTTTTTTCGATTACCATACCTCCAATTTTTATTAATTGATTGGAGGTAATTATTCAAAAAATGTGAATAAAATTAAATTTATTGAAAATCTATGGAATTCTTTGAGAATTAGTGGTATTTTTCAGTGGCGGCTCGTGACATTTTCGAGTGGGAGAGCACAAAATAAAAAAAAATTATTTTTAAAATTCTTATTTATAATGAAAATCTTCCTTCTATTGTTTTTGCTTTTGGGATGGGACGGCACGTATCCCTGCGCCCTTTATGACAAGCGGCCACTGGTATTTTTTGGAATTCCTTGAAAATCATTGGAGTTCCTTGGAAATCACAGGAATTCTTTGGAAATCATTGGATTTATTTGGATATCATTGGAATTCATTGGAATTCATTAGAATTCCTGAGAAGCCACTGCGGAATTCTGTGAAATCATTAGAACTTTTTCGAAATTTCTGAAAATTTTGAAAATCATTGGAATTGTTTGAAAATCACTGACATTCCTAAAAAGCCACTGCGGAATACTGTGAAATCATTGAAATCATTGGAATTTTTTTGAAATTACTGGAATATTGGGAATCATTAAAAATCTCTGGAAGGGCTTGAAAATTACCGGAATTTTTTAGAAACCTCTGGAATTCCACGGAACATATTAGAATACTTGGGAAAACATTGGAATTCCTTGGCGTTCACTAGAATTCTTTGGAAATCATCGATATTCTTTGGAAATCTCTGTAATTCCTTAGAAATAACAAAAATTACTGGAATTCTTGGAATTCCTTATAAATTAGTGGAATTCCTGGAAATCATTTTAATTCCCTAGAATACTTCTTTTTCGTGCGTTGGAGGAAGGGAAAATGCTTTATGCACTAACCCCAGCCGAAGCAAGAGTTTGGGACTCATCAATGATGCTACCCACTAAAAACCCCTCCTCCAACAAACAGGGAGGTAAGATCTAAGCCCTCCCTGCGGGCACCCACGGAATCCGCATATATGCATTACTCCATGAGTGTCCTGCTGGTTCTTCGATTTAACTACTCTTCAGACAGCGCTTTGTGTACTTCTTTTTTTTCTTGATGAGCGCCACCGCGATAGCCCACTCTCGGTTGCCCCTCAGCATTAACCCCACAAAGGTTTCTGGGGTAATGGCTTGGCACAGCTTCAACGAAGCGGCAATCCTCTGCACCTCCAACATTGGAAAATGGTGTGTTCGGAGTCGTCCACCTCGTCGCAATGATCGCACTTGGGGGAGGCCAGCTTACCTATCCGGTGCTTGTAATAATTAAAGCACCCATGGTCGGTCAAGACTTACGTCAGGTGGCATGTGACAGCGCCATGGCCTCTTCCAAGCCAAGGTCTTAAGTCCGGAATAAAACGTTTGGTCCATGAACCTTTTTCTGCTCCAGTCCATCTGTTCTGCCATGCCGCGATGGTAATCTCTCTGCTGTTAGAGTTTGGCATGGTTCTTTCAAGTGCCATGCATTGGAGGCATGCAGCGGAACCACCAGTGCTGCCTCCGCAGATGTTGTTCTGTAGGCAGATGTTACCGGTAGGGCCATCTGCCGATGGACTGAGCCACCACGCTAAGCAACCTTCTCTTCGCTGCCTTAGGACCCCCCAAGTTAGGCATCAATCTTCCCATCGAGGAAACCACTTCTTCTCCTTCTCCCACTTCCAGCCATCTGTCGTTAAGATAACTGGCGATAATGTTGAAAAGGGTGGGGTCTATCTCTATTTCTTTAAAGGCTCTCAGAATCCACCCCCATCCGGCACAGTTGAAGGCATTGCGGACGTCGAGGGTTACCAAAACTCAGAATTTACCGGCTCCTCAAACTCGGAACTCGTAGAAACTTTGAGTTCCTCCGTTGTGGCCATCGTCTCTTGCGCGAAAAGAATGGAGACTATTTCTTGGATCCTTTCCGGGGTCATACCGGGGGTCGTCTCTCGACCCCTGAGTTTACGCCGAACGATCTTATACGCCAGCCCCCAGGGGTCACTCTCCAGCTGCAGAAGCAAATCTTTACAACAGCGGCGTTTACTCTCTCCGCTGAGTTTTAATTGCCGATACTTCGCTTCTTTATAGGAAGCCTCTTCCGCATCATCTCTCTCTTCTCCTTTTCTTCCTCTATGGGCTGCTCTTCTGCACCGATTTTTCACTTTCCGCTGTTCGGAGATCTCGGGATTCTACCAGTGTACCGGTTTCCTCCCGATAGGTCTACGGATGGGCATTGATGCATTACATGCTCCGACCAGCGCTTCGACCAGTGCTCCCGCCTTTGCTGCACCTCGGGACAACTCGCCCAAACTAGGTGCGTGAGCTCAGTCGGTTAAGACAACATAATATGGATAAATATTTTTAACATTGATGGAAGGTCACAACTTATTTATAACTACAGTTTTTAGTAAAAGTTTTATTATTTTTCTAGTTTATTTTTAATTTAGGTAACATATTTTTATTTTTATATTAGATTACGTAATATCGTAATACTAATAAAATAACATTTTAACCAACGAACTTATTTATTAAATTTTCATAATTATACAATGATTGAATTCATATATTACGATATATACAATGAATTCTTTGATTAACACTATGCAATTTTCCAATCTTCGTAAACACAATAAATTCTTGTTCATTTAAATTTTGGCAGTATATTACCTTAACCTGACCTTTTATCGGTAGTATTTGGTAATATCATTTTTTAATTATTTTATATTATAATTTTTAATTATATTAAAAAAATATATGTACATGGTCATGATCAAATCTCTGTAGAGTAATATAATAATAGAGTAGAGTAATATAATAAAACTATAAATATTAATAATGATTGGGTCGAAACCATACAATTTCTTTATTATATTTATTTAAATTATTATTTTTTATTGAAATATAATAATATATTGTTCTGCCTTTTTTATTGAAAGGGGAACTTGTGCAAAACAAAACGTAAATCGTGTCTTTTTCGCCAGCTCTGCTCATGTACGGTGGACCTGTTTAAATGTCCTGCGACTAAGTTGAGTTTATGAATATTAAAAGTGATTTTATAAGAATTTTTGATGAGTTTTTATTCCACCGAATATGAAACAAAATTAAAATAATTTGGATTTGGGTGCGAAAATATAATAAATTATGAAAGAATGCGTGTTAACATTGGTTAATAATATTCAAAAATAATTATTGTACCGAAGAACAAAAATAAATTTTACTCCAAATAAAAGAAGTAGTAATTTTTTTGCAAATGTTAAAACAAAAGACGACCTACCTAATTATTTACGTAAGAGGCGACCAAATGCCTAAAAAAAGTTTTAGGCAACGCCATCCTGTAGAATAAAATATTTTCGGCCCCATGCAAGGGAAGAGGGGGATCCACCCCAATATTTTAGACAGTTGAAAAAATCAATATAAAGTACATAGGTTTTCATACTAGTGAAATAATAACTTTTTAAACACAGAACTTTCATACCCTTTGGATCAGTAGTGTCTGTGATGGTTTATCATAAATAGGATCAAGCGGCCTAATCTTTTTGTTGGTCGTTATTTTCCAAGCCACGACGGACGCTATCAAAGAAACTAATACAACACCCACGATCGCGATAGTAAAAAAGGCGCAATTTTGATTAAATCCATCTTTTTCCTGTTTCTCCACTTCGTTGTGTTTCTGTAGCATATGATGCGGTTTATGATGCAACTTATGGGTCACATTCTCACTTTTATGTTTAATTTCTCTCGACTCATTCGCACAAAACGTTTTGTTATCTATTGGCCCACCGAGGTTGGTGAGATCCTCAAACAAATTGTTCTCGTGCAAACATTGTATGTTATTTTCAATTGTGATATTTTGGTGTATGAGGTGGTGGAAAAGTCGCAAAGAATCGCAGGAGCACTTCCAGTAGTTGTACGAAAGGCTGACAGAAGTGAGAGGTAAACTATCAAAAATGTGATGGTGGATGTGTGTCAGCGTGTTGGCGGTTAAATGTAAAACTTTCAAATTTGGCAAATTTGCAACGTGACTTTCATTAAAATGCGAAATTTTGCAATTGGACAAATCCAAATATTCTATACTTTTGGATATCAATTTGGGCGTCTTTAGATTAAACATATTTTTGGCCAAATTCAACTGAAGCAATTTCGTATTTTTTGCCACCATGGTATCAGACACGCTCTCTAGCAAATTGTTAGAGATATCCAAATACGACAAATTTGGTAAAGAATCGAATGCGGTGTCTTCGATATCGTAGATGCTGTTTGCATCTAGCTGTAATTCTTGAAGTTTTGCCAGACGAGGGTATATAAAATTTGACGTGGTCAGAGTCTCGATTTCATTGTTTGAAAAATTTAGAGAGTGAACGTAAATTTGGATTATCGTTAAATCGGGAACTTGGTACAAGTATCTGTCACTGCAGTCAATTTTTGGGCCATTACATTTGCACGTGGATGCACAGCGGTCGGAGTGCATTTCTCCTCCTTCACTAGAATTTGCCAGCACTAAAATAATGGCGGTTGCAGATATCCAGAAGTAGATTAGATTATTCATATCTGAAAATTTATACTTGGTTTTATTGTTTGAAAAAATCATTAAATTAGGGAATTACCCTAAACCGTTTAATTTGGCGCCATTAGTTTATTGGGTTATATATTATTAGTTATTTGGAATAATATAAAATAAAAAAATTTTATAATTACGTTTTACGTGCTATATTCAAGAGGTAAATTTTGAAAAAATAATATCTAAGTTCAAGTTGTTTTTTTTTAAATAGATTGCAGATTACTTATAAATCAATAATAGAAGTATTGGTTATCTGCTATATTTAAGTTTTATCTAAACAATTTTTACCTCAATGATATTTTTATTTTTTAAACTAATTCCCGAATATTTGATTTTGCAAATTATAACAAAAACTGGAATATTTTAAAATTTATATATTTAAACAAATTACTATCTGGAGTCTCGGGATTACCCCTTTAATTTAAAATATTGGAATTGGAATATACCGAATATACTAAACAGTTAGGTATGAAGGTTAACCGCGCTAGAAATTTCGATAGACCGCACGTTAGCGCAGGACCAGATACAATTAGGGGGTAAACCAATTAAATGAGAAATAATAAATGACACTAACCTGAAAAAGTAACATTCACTAATTTTTAAACTAGTATCAACTATACAATGTTCCATGAACAATTTTGGAACAGAATAATAGAGTATTGATTTCATCGTAGCTTATCATATCTCCAATACTGATAATACTTTTTCTATAAATCTCAGGTATGTACATAGTGCATGCTATATATCTAAAGAGATATTTTTGGGATAACAACAAAGTAAAGTTTACCCACTCAATTTTCTTTAATATATTTTTATTTTAAAAATTAAAATCTTGATCATACCTAATTTTATGGGAAAATATCATGACAATATATTTTAATTTAAACATTTTTTTATGAGAATTTAAATTTTGTTTTTGAATATAGATTTTGTAAAACAATAACATTTTATCTATTAGCTATCTTTTCTTGATAAAGGCAGTACTTACATTTTCATTGTATGTCCTAAGTAGACAACCTGGCTACTTCATATGACCTGTTATGCAATAGTTTGAACTTTAAACTACAATTATTAAAAAATTATAAAGAAATCAATAATAAAAAATCAGCAAGTACTAACATTAACTTTATGTACTATTTTGTTAATGAGAAAATATATTTTTAAATTATTATTTTATTTTCAAAAAATAAGAAACCAAAATTTAATGTTTTTTTCAGAGATCATTAGAATACCGAATAGTAGCAATTTAAAAATTTGTTGCTATAAAACAACATATAATGAAGGTGCACACCAAATCTGAAGCTAATCAGTCCCATAGAACTTGAGATATATTATGTATTTTGAAAAAAAAATGCGTTTTTCGACTTTGGAAAAAAAATCGATTTTTTCAAATTTTTATACTATAGAATACGGCATTAATTACAAATTTAACAGAAATATTGTTTCGCGAAAGAGCCTATTTTACCATTAGGCGTATTAAGCGCTCGCCTAGGGCCCAATGGCTAGAGGGGCCCGAAAATAAAAAACATAAAATCGTAAAAATGCACAAACATAATAAAAATTCCGGCTACTGGCAATGCGAATGCCTTATGGTTTTTTGATTACCTAATTATTTTTATCCAATTGCTGAAATCATGAAACTAAAACAATTGGAGTAAAGATTTCCGCGGTACAATAAAAATTTAATATGCTAGCATATTAAATTGCGGCGTTTCCATGGTAACGGTTAAACAATTTTTGTAGATACAACAAATTTATTTCCATTCTCACAAGTAACAAAAATGTGTTAAGTAACAACATTTGATAAAAAAATAATAATTATATGTATGTTAATAGTTATTTATGTAACAAGTGGAAAAAGACAGATGTTATTAAACGAGTATACACATTCAAACACGAATCTTCAGAAAAGTTGGCAGAAAATTTATCTACGTCAAGTTTTAATAGAAAGAGGTTCAAGAGGCTTTTGCATTTCTCTTTCTTACGTAAAGAAATCTTTAGACCCCCCCCCCTCACCCAAGTAAGAACTCATTCGTAATTAATGGACGCGAGTATTGTTAGTGGATAAGAGTTGTTTCTTTACACACAACTTCTAGTGTTTTTTTTTTTTTTTTTTTTATGTTTTTGTTTTTGTTTATTTGATTCAACCAAATAAAGAATTTATATAAATTTAGGAAATCTGTATTTAATTTTTTTTAGGAAAGTCGAGGAAAATAAAGAAAATCCCTAGAAATCCTTGATAATTTGGCTAGAATATGTTATGTGCTATTAAGTGCAGTTTACATTACATTATTTCTCTTAGGATCTATCACAGGAGAAAGCATAAAATATGGTTTCCATGATATATTTTTAAACTGCGTTTTATGGTGTCTCCTATGATAAATCATAAGAGAAATCCTATAATGTAAACTGCACTTTACAAGTATTGTTTTAAATTGTTAAGTTGAACACGGATCTTCATATAATGAAATATTGTTGCACTGCTTCTTGGTACTTTATACCTCCCAGACCAGCAGATGCGAAATATATAAATATTTTCAATTACTTACAGTGGTGGATTTAGCACTTGAGAGGCCCCAGGCGCAATTCAATTTTGAAGCCTCCCTCTAAATATTTTCACAACCAACATAAGTTGTCATTTTATATTGGTTTATTTTCAATGTGTTTTCCCTATACCACATTTTTTTGGACCACCTGCATACGGTTTATTTCAAAATAGGATTCTTTTACAAAAAAATATTATTTTGAGACCCCTGGATTTATGAGGCCCCGGGCGCGCGCCTCTTGCGCCTGTTCGGAAATCCGCCACTGATTACTTACATGAAAGAGTAAAAGTTACCTATTTAACAAAATTGATCGCAGAACATATACGTAAACCTGCAATCTGGCAAACCGGAGGGTCTGGAATACTCCCCCAGGTACACTAGCAATTGTTTCCCAAAGAAAAATCTCTTACGATCCAGTTCTTGAGGATTTTACTTGTAACAAAACTTCTAGTTGACCTATTATAGGTATTTAAAAAAAATCAAATAAAAAATATATACACAAATCTTCAATATGTCAAACCGGGGGGTTTCATACCCCCCAGGTACACTAGAAATTGCGTTCCAAGGAAAAATCTCTTTCGATCAAGTTTTTTTGGGTTTTTCCTTCTAACAAAATTTCTAGTGTACCTGGGAGGTACTTCTTCGAAAAAAATATATCTATCACCTTCCTGTGTATAGCATCAAAATGTACTGGGAGGTTTGGGAGGTATACAGCATCAATATGGCAGAGTCGGCCAACCACATTTGGATACTCGGATAAGCAAATTTTCAGTGTCCAGCAGTTTCAAAAAGTACATGGGCTAATTTTAGTAGTTGCCATGGTAACACGTAATAAAATATCAGCAAGATGAAAAAATACTTTTAAATTTTTCTAAAACAAATTCCTTTGCTCCAGGTTTTTCCATATTGCATAAAAAATTTAAATTTTCTCTTATTAATTTACGTAATAAATAAAAAAAACGTGGTGGTACCAGAGCCTATTTTACCATTAGACGTATTAAGCGGGTGCCTAGGGGCCATTGGCTAGAGGTTGTGTTACCACACAATTTAATTTTGCAAATAGAATTTTTGCTGTAAATTTACAAGTTTTACTTCATGTTAGCTTTAAGTATAAAATCATTCAATTTACGGTGCGTGTACTCAACATTGGTCTTAGAAGTCGGATTTAGGTGAGAGCGCGCTTAATTGCACTGCATGCGGTTGCCGCGGGCACATCGATCGAGCCCTTGCATTATCGATTGCATTTGCGCTCCGATGATTTTTTAATTTAGCACTACTCATATCCCAGCTTTCGAGTTTTATACTTTTCCAGTTCGGTTAACACTTCAGGGATTTTTTTAGCTAGTTTACTCGCTACGCTCGAGCGTTTCGGTCCATTTTGACAAGCAAAACCACGGAAAATTTCGATCCAGGCACTGTAAAATCCACCAATTTATTTTTGTTAATGTTAGAAAAACTACTGAATATTCCGCAATTTTTTTTATATCTACTAAATCTACGAAATAGATAACAATTGCTAATAAAAATTTTGTTGCATTTAATTTGTTTGGAGTATCAGTTATTGGGTACACATTACATAGACGCAGTTGAGGGTTACAGACATGCAAGATAAACATTATAATATTTCGATATCTCGTTTTTTTTGTTTGTGTATTTTTATATTAGATACTGCGTAGCAGCGCAGCGGTCTTTTTTTATTTTTTGTAAAAGGTGTAGTATCCGTTATCAAGCAGATACTATTCTAGACTAATGTTGTATTCGTAAGTCATAACTCAAACTAAAGGAAATATCAATGGCAAACAAAAACAGAACGTTAAAATATATTAATAATACACTTAAAAACATTTTTTAACCAATGAACTCGTTTAAAACCCATTCATAAATACAATGAAGAAATTCGTTAAAATTCATAAAAATAATGAATTTTAGTTCATTGCTTGAAATTTAATTAATTTAATGAAACTTTAAACAAAAAGTTTCGAGTTTCTCAAAATATAAAGAGCAAAATTAATCAATTCAGGTGCTAGGCACCCCTTTGTCCTTGGGTCAGATGATCGCCGGTCGCTCACCCAACGTTTCAAACTTTGCAATAAAAATTTTTCAAATTGAGTTTTACGATTGATATATTACTATAAGTATTTATTTCCGGCAATATACAAAACCAATATTGCACCAATATTGGCCGAAGCTTGGTGCAATATTGCGCCAACATTGCCATGTGATTTTCATCCTATATTGGTTCGTACACGATGATTTTGGTGGTTATCTTGGAATTTAGAGTCATTTGCGAAACAAACGTAGATCAAAGTCAATACACGTAAAGCTTTTAAAAATCAAAAACAGTTTCAATAAAGTGCTATGAAGATTTTACTTACTTGCAACAAAAAGATTTCTTAAACTTAGCATATAAACTTACCTGTTTACAGGACCAGACTGAACCGGTGACCTTGATTTCTTTTGCCAAAATTGTGTAATAGTGATTAAATTTTCACAGCAGTGGTTTGGTATGATCGCGAAACACAACTGCAACTAGCAGCTTACGTGAAAGGGTAGGATTTGAAGTGAGAAGGGCAGAAATTGGGAAAATACTCAAGTAGGTTTGAATTTTTTTTATCGAGATGAATAAATTCTTCACAATCGAAAGTTTGTGAAGTGCAATGATAATCAAAGTGCATTGCTGGCTAAATCTATTTTTAACCGGTAAGAAGAGCTTGGCTGGCAATTTGAATCATTGGGACAAATGAACGTGCGACCTTCAGGCTGCACAACGTTGGAAATGGAATATTTATTAATTTAATATATTTGTGATACCTTGTTATTGTTATTGTTTATTACATAGCTAAGCTATAAATTCCACTGGCTCTTAATCGACTATTCCTGTTAATAGTTACACTTCAAATTTTAAAGTGCATTGTAATCTTATCATAAATTAATAATAAAATACGCGAAGACAATTAATATTTTATCAGTTATTTTATTATTAATTGTAATTATTAATCTAATTTGAAATGTATTGAAAGCATCAAGTGCGAAAATATAAATTAAATAGTAATCAGGGTTAACTAAAAAGTTAGATAGTCTTCTACCGACTTTTACCGAATAACAGCAGAAAATTCGATTCTATTACTTTCCTATTTAGATTTTTCATAACAAAGGTGATTTGCCCGGATTGTGTTTATTTTTTTAAATGTTATATGTACGCAGGCTCTGCTCGAACGCGCCGTTTCTTCCAAATCATTCTTTATTTACTGAAAATTTATAGTGTTATAGAAAATTATGTGACGAATAAGTTCCTATTGTTTTCGAAAGTTTTTGATGAAGCCTTTAAGATAAATAGAACCGGAGATAATTTTTTGTCGAAGCTATGGGGCGATCGACTTCATCGTCAGAAGTTGTCCTTGACAGAATGACCCCGTGTTTGCTAAAGTTAATTATCGAAAGTTGTTGCCGATTATCTTCCATAGACGTAGAATAAAAACGCATCGTTGGGTAACAACTGGCGCCAAAAAAATTAGTAATCAGATTCTAAAAACAATAAAAAATCAAAAGGAAAATTTAGCATTTAGACCCCACGGCTGCCAGTAACCCTTAGTTGATGATGGCAATCATCAACCCAGGGGAAACACCGCACCGGCTTAACATGCTCTCCGAAGCACAGAGACGATCATCTGAAAGTTTTCGACTCTTCTAGGATTCGAACCGGGTACCTTTGAGTTAGCAATTCTTTGACTAACTTACTAAGCTAATGACCGTCTGTTATCGTCATATTACATTGGATAATTTCAATGAAACGCGCCGCGATGTAGCCGGCGCCCATGCTCTGAATTTATAACAATATGTAGTCTTAAAAACAAACAACTTTTGATGTGTAACTAGTAGATTAGTGAAAATCTGCGAAACAACAACAAAAATGGGTAGTTCAGCTAAAAATTATCTCAAAAAGCTTCTATGTCACCAATTGTTTATAGTCATAATTTTAATTAATTTCGTTTCGAATTCATCTTTAATTGACAATAATCAAGGTAAATTAAAATTAATTTTTAATTACCACCTTATATTTTTTAAAAACTTTGAAGTTTTTCAATGTGAGTTAATATTTTATTATTGTTGAAGTATCGAGATTGGATAAAGAGTAGTAATGTGATCTTTGACTGGAATTCCCTTGGAAATCTTTGGAATTCTTTGAATATATTTGGAATTCATGGAAATCTGTGGAATTCGTTGAAAATGACTGGAATTCCTTGGAAATCATTGAAATTCTGTGGAATTCCTTGGAAGCCACTGGAATTCTTTGGAATACTTTGAAAATCGCTGGAATTCGATTTTCGAAGTATTCCAATGATTTCCAAAGAATTCCATAGACTTCCAAGGGATTCCACAGATTTCCAAAAACTATTAGGAATTTCTAAGAATTCTAGTGATTTCCAAAGAATTCCAGTGATTTCCAAAAATTCCAGTGACTCCCAATGAAGTGTAAATCATTAGAATTTCTTGGAAATGTTTGGAATTCATTAGAAATCTTTGGAATTCTTGGAAATCCCTGGAATTCATTGGAAATATTTGAAATTCCTTGGAAATCTTTCGAATTCTTTGGAAATCATTGGAATTCCGAGTCTTGTGTACACAAATTGTTCTGGATATTTACCCCCTGCATTTAAACATAATTCTAAGCTTTATTTGATTTAACAACCACCTATATTTCGCCAAATACAAATATATTGTAATGTTCGGGGGTAGTAATTTTCAAAAATCGCCGATTTCATAACATCTCAACCCTGTCTACACCAATTTAAATATGTAAAAATTTTCTTCAGTTTGTGGTAGAAAACGAGTGGTAGGAGTCTCTAACATTCCAAATAATAATAATGCCACCCACAGTGACTATCCGTGGCATGTTGCTGTATATGATGCTACGAAGACTTTTATATGTAGTGGTTCTCTGATCAGTGCGAAGATTGTGTTATCAGGTATGTTACCTTACATATTATTAACGTGTAATTTACAACAATTATTGATTACCTACTCTAATAAATTTTAGCTGCCTATTGTTTTACCGATTTTGATGGAGAAGTCTTGCCAAAAGAAAATTACTATATTGCAGGTGGAAAGTATTACAGTAATTACGACGATAAAAGAGACCGCAATGCACAATACTCTGAGATAAATGCCATTCATGTTCCTAATTCATACAGATACAGAGGGTTATTGAATTATTATGGATCAGACATTGCAGCCATAATACTATCAACACCATTCTTGATTTCCACAAATATTCAACCTGTTTGCATTGATTTGGAAAGCGATAATGACGAACTTAATGACACTACTCTTGGAATTGTGGGTAAACAATATTAAAACTAAGCTGAAATTATATTTGTCTAGGTTACAGGATGGGGTGGT
Organism: Cantharis lateralis; assembly: GCA_963170105.1. Taxonomy (NCBI): domain Eukaryota; kingdom Metazoa; phylum Arthropoda; class Insecta; order Coleoptera; family Cantharidae; genus Cantharis; species Cantharis lateralis. Next base: position 5,327,423 of record OY720627.1, read on the forward strand.
GTTAATGAACCATCAACAGAAGGATTAATAGATTTGTTCGTTACATACATTCCTCACGATAAGTGCTTTGAAGAAATGCCTAAGCCGATCAGAAAGTATATAACGTATGATAAAATTTGTGGTGAATCTTTAGATAACGGTTAGGGAGAATCTAGCTTTTATAATCTTAAATTATACATTGTAATTTTACAGCTACATCGATATGTAAAATCGGAAGTGGAGCTCAATTAATCTTTCCAAAAATAGTTCAAAGCAATGAACAATATTACATAAGAGGAGTTGCAAGTGTATTTAATCCTTGTGATCAAACTGAAAACGTATATGAAATTTTCACCTCGGTAGCTAACCATATTGAATTTATAAGAGAAATTATAACTATTAATGGTACTATGGAATAAAAACTAGCGAATTATTTTTCCTTCTGGGGAACTGCTGTGAAGAAATATACAATAAAATTTAAAAAAATTATTAGTTTTCTATATATTGCGGTGTAATTGGTGTATTGAACCCAAATACTGCACCGGTTTTGAGCTATGAGACTCTTATAAAATTACTTTTCAAAGTTCACTTAAATACAAAATCGTAATCTTTAAAAATAACTTTCCGGCTATTATTATAAATATCTAATGCAATGTTAAAGCATTGTTCCCCAGCTGTGCGAAACGCAATTCGCTTATGGCAAATTAAACAACAAATTTATACCATATAAAACAGTTTTTATTCGCAAAAACTCACAAATATAAGAACTTATGCTCAAATCCTACTATTGGACGTCGGTCGCTTTGTTGTGAACCAACAACTTTGTTCCGTACGCTGCTCGGCGTTACAAACAATAAAAAAAATATCAAAATTAACAACCGCCCCTAATAAATAAAAGGGACACAATATATTATTCATTTATAATTAAAATCTGCCTTTCTATTTTCATTGTTGCAAAATATTTCTATTACTTTATTGTCGTAGTCCAGTATGCTCTGAACAAATTCCTTTTCAATCGACAGTACCGCAAGAGCATTTAGTCTGCCTTCGACCATCGCACTTCTTAAAAATGTCTTAATTCTTTTCAAAGTTGAAAAGCATCTTTCGCTTTCACTCGTTAACATGGGTGTTGTACAAATAATGTCCAATAATTTGTATGTTTCGGATAAAAAATGTTTTAAATTATTGTCCTTAATAAATATTAAAAAAGCCGGAATACTGGTAATATACCGCATATCTTCTCGAGTGTACAGAACCGTAAGTTCACTTTTTAATTTTTCACCATTTAAAACCGAATACGTGGTTACTACGCTATTAAAATAATTTAGTGGAAATACTTTGCGGTAATCTAAAAAGTGTTTTGATTCGAATAATTTTGCTGCGCATAAGTGTTCGTTGAAGTCAAATCTATCTTTAATTTGCATCAAGATTGTGTCACAAACCTCTTTCGCAATATCATTTGCATTTGTAGCTTCAATGTCAACTGAAAAATTATCCAACAAATTTCTAACTGTAATAATTTCTGTTTCAAAATGCTCTACCGCTAGCCGGATGTGTGTACTATCAATTCCAGGTGCTTGAGCTTGATTAAAAAATATTTCGACGTGTGGCATAATGAAATAGAAAACCTTTAACCAATAAAGAAACTCTTGACAATTTAAGCTGTTTAAAAGACCATGTGCTTCATTTAAAGTTACAAGATCGACTTCATCATCGTCCATAATTTTCTCTAAGCATTCTTTGAAGTAATATTTATATGCGTATAAAGTATTTACAGTCTTACTTTTGAAATTCCACAGAGTCGGCAGCACCTGAGCTAACCTTTTTTTCACAGCTTCATCAAGAAAATATATTCTTTTGGTCGATTGAGAAAAAAATGAAGCAAAGGCCTGCAAATTAGCAAAAAATATTGAAATTTTTTTGTGGCATTGTGCTGCTCGCACCATAATTAAATTAGCCTGATGTGCATAACAATGCACAAAATAGGCATTGGGATATGTTTGCTTGATTATGGACTGAACGCTATTATTTTTTCCACTCATAACCGACGTGCCATCGTAGCTTTGGGAAATCAATTTATCGCTTGAAATATTCAGTTTGGTTTGCAACTCTGTTAATAGCGCATTCGATAAAATTTGTGCAGTATACCCTGATGGTTTAATAAAAGACCAAAATCGCTCACAAATTTCTCCTTCAAACACGTAGCGAAACAGTATAACTAATTGTTGTTGATCGGATGTGTCGGTAATTTCATCCGCTTCAATAGCTAAAAAACTTGCCGAACTGATTTGTCTTGTAACTTCATTTTTGTAAACTGTATACATTGCATCGAGCAGTTCGTTTTGTATTGTTTTTGAAGTATCTTTAAATACTGGTGCTTCTTTTATGTTTATCCCAAGAACGGAATCTAACTCAGCAGCAAAATCAATCAAACCCAAATAAATACTTTCATTATCAGATGATGTAGACCTTTCGTCATGTTCTCTCAGTGCAAGTTCAAAAGTTCCGCAAAATTTTATACACATTATCAGACGTCGTAAAATGTGTCTGTTTTTGTCTACGTTTTCATTATGTTTTTGTGTTTGTAGTAAGTACGCACTACTTAATTTATCGTTTAGATCGTTTACACCTAATACAGCATAGTCAATACATGCGTTAATATGGGTCAACGAATTGTCGTGTTTTTTTGCTCTCTCGGCAATATGTTTCAAATCATCTACACCGCACATGATCCACGGAGATGCTTCTTTTGTCAGCAACAGACAATAGAAACAAAATAGTTTATTGGTTAATTCGCAACCGCAAATCCACTCGTACTTTTCATAAATTTTTCTACTAAAATGTCTTTTGTAAATTCGTGAGGTAGTGGTTGCAATAAAATCAATTTGCAGATCCGGAGTTGGTCGACCTTTTTGTTTGATTAAAACTTTATCTTCGAATTTTAAATTACTATTCTTAATGTTATGTACAGAATTTACATTCAGTACAGTATTCATTTTAAGCAGTCACGATCGATCCCAAATCGAATCAAATGCTGAAAAATTATTTCTATCAGGATTTTAGAAATTGCAAAATCAAGTATTATTAAACTAAACTTACTCGATAAATCCTCATCAGTTTTGCTTCACTGCAGTATATTGCTTGTAGATGTTCATGTACAGGAATATTAAATGATTCCTACAATTTGGAAATTTTACAAAAAATATGACTTTATCTGTTACAAAAAATAATAAAGTTTACATTAATAATTAAACAAAAACCAGGTTATCAAAGCACTTCAGGTAACCGGTTAATTTAACATTTTAGGTTATAATACTTATAAATAACAAGCAGTGTCTAGGTAGCCGGCAGCGGTGGCAATGTTCCTATTTTTTTTATAAAACACAGGTGTACATACTAACATTTTAAAAACATTTTTTTCTTACCTTAAGAAAGAGTCCAGGAATTATTTTCTGATTTAAATTTTGTTGTTTCAATTTTTTGAAGCTCCTAGAAATTTGGAGGCCCGGAGCTGCAGCCATTTAACCCCCCCCCCCCTTAATCCGGCTCTGGAAGGGGACAGATACTGTAGGATATTGTCCGCAGTAGTGTATTGTTGTCGTCGCCGGACGCTTACGGGAAGAGCTCATTTATGGTTGAGTCACGCATTCCTGGTTCATTGATTTCCCAAGTAATATTCAGCTATTGAGCTGAGTCAGTTGCTGAAAAACAGCTGATTCAGAAGGTGAATTCTTTGTACCATTTGTACGTAGAGTCTTGAGGGCATCTTGCATTAGAGTGCACAGAACATCCTCATATTTTCCTGTAAACAGTATGACAATGTCAGATTTGGTTTAAGGTAATTTTCCAGCCACTGCAGTATCGTCTGCGTATAAAAATTGTTTTGTCTCTGTTTCGTTAGATTCGCTTTCATGAGCCAGACCTGTTTTTTAGTCTCTCCATCTACCATTATATAACATTTTATAAGTTCGTAATCCTTAGATCTTTGAATCCAGTTTTTAGTCCTTGTCTTCTGTAGATCATTTCTAATTCCTGAGTTTGAAGACCCATTTGATGGATTCGGATACCAAATACGTGTTAAATTCTTATCTTATCCAAATACGGACATTTCTATTTTCTAAGATAGCGGAGTTTCCCAACCTTAAATTATTACCATATTTATACCAAATTTTAAATTTTTTTGATTTTCGAGGCAAAACAAAAATCGAGTATGTATTGTTGAGTAAAATTAACAAAACTTAATACTAATAAAACTCTGCATAGATGGGGTTCCTGGAGTAATCTGGATAGACTATTTTTACTTGAAATTCTAATTCTCCGCTCAAGACGCTAGAATTAATTGATCTCCTTACTCAGCATATAATTAATTTTTTTTCAAAATTTCTAAGCTTTGTTAAAATGATATTAAAATAACAAAAAAACCAGAGTCAAAAACTGTTCGATTTGCATTAGAATTCCCCATGATTTTTCCATCTTAAATTCTTGTAACTGTAAAATGTTTAATACTAATACTTCACCTCTCTAGATTGTTTATTTATCGAGAGCGATTTTAGATAATTAACATACCTGTTACCCTACCATCCTACCAATAAATGGGAGGTATATGTATATAAAACAACTGTTGCTAAAAGATAAATGTTATTAAATCAGTCGAGACTGTGCGTTCAGTAAAATTGTATTAGCTAAATTAACTCTCTCGCAATGGCTGAAAATATTTTAACGTTTCCAAAATGTTTGAAACTGATTATCCCCATTATTTTGATTTTTAATCAAATTTCTAATTCATCTGGGGATGTTACCTACGAAGGTAAGTAATAATTTAATAAACATAGGTTTCAAATTTTATATTTCACATGACAAAAACACAATTAAAATATTTTACTTTCCATATTATAATATTTTTTATTATTAACACGAAATACAATTAAAAATCAATTTAAATCAATCATATATTTTAAAAGACCAAATTAAATTCTCGATATAATTTTCGGTGATTTTGAAGGACGCCTGCTCCTTCTTCATAAGTACCAAGGCCGGTTAATAATACGTAAACATCACAATTTAGTATGGGGTTTTCCCAATAATAAATAAAAAATTTTTAGGTAATTTTTGTTCGCCCCTAACATCATCTGCATCCACAAATTTTAAATGCAGATATAACGGCATACAAGTAGAAAATTGCGAAAATCCCCGAGATGGAACAACAGTGTTAATCTCATGCAAGCGATTCCATGAAGAAGCGACATTAAAAGATAATCCAATCCGTTTATGCCGGAATGGAAGATGGAGTCCTGATATTCCAGAATGCTACTCCTCACCAAGTAAGTAATTCTTTTTAACTGCAGTACGTAGTAATCATAATGATATTTGTTGTAGTTTACGGAGCAGATCCTACCGAAGCTCGCTTTAAGCCAAATCTTGATCTTGGAGATCAAAATAAACCTCAGGGTGAGTAAGAAAACAAATTGTTTTGTTCAATAATTGGACACTTGAATTTTGTTGCTATATTTTTTTCCAATATTTCATTATTGCTCATTATTGTTTTTAGCTACTTGTAGATCATTATCTTCAAATCTCTCCACTAATGTTACGTGTGTGTATAACGGCATACCATTAAAGAATTGCCAGAATCCTACAGATGGAACAATGGTGGTAATCTCCTGCAATCCCTTCCATGAAAAAGATAGCTTCGAAGAAACTCCAATCCCAGTATGTAGGAACGGACGTTGGAGTTCTTCCATTCCACAATGCTATTCAAGTAAACTGGTTTCATTTGTGTACTCCAATAGCAATAATTATAATATTTGTTGTAGGTTACGGTGAATCCAATCTATTAGTTGGCTCTCAAAGCGAATTTCATCGTAAGTACGGGGTGAAGTGCCACTTTATTTAAACCAGGTTTAGATAAACTGATAAAATATTTTTTAGGCATTTCTTGTCCATCGTTATCTGCTACTGCATCTACAAATTTTGAATGCAAACACAACGCCAAACCTATAGAGAATTGTCTGAGTCCTGTAGATCAAACAACAGTGTTAATCTCATGCAATCCTTCGTTTGAAGAACCTAGCTTAGCACTAAACCCGATTCGATCGTGTCAGAACGGCAAATGGAGTTCTGATATTCCACTGTGCCGTCCAAGTAGATTTCCGTTACTAAGTTTAACTGAAATTTAGAATGATATTTCTGTTGTAGGTAACCGTGCAGGGTCTTCTCCAGCTTATGATCCATTACCACGTGATCAAACCAGATATCACCGTAAGAACTGATTGAAATATTAATTATCATTAGTTTTCCCTAAGTGTATCTTGCAAATATCTCGTTAACCGTTTATTTTACGGACTAAGAAGTTATTATAAATATTTTTTAGAATAAAATTCTCTACAAGAAAGGTCTGAAGCATTTTTTGCTTAAATCAAAGCGTTTTCGAGTTATAGCCGCAAGAAGTCGACGATGTTCGTTATCGGGGTTCTCCTCTTGTATTTCGACTTCTAGTTACTGTAACTCCAAAAATTTTTATTTTAAACAAAAAATACTCGATGCATTTGGAGCTCTCTGGCTACATATTAAAAATAATCAGACATTTCGCTCTCTTAACATATAATATGCTATTAATCCGGTTCATGTTTAAAAAGTGATGGGCATTCGTACAAGTGACATAGTGAATCAAATGGCTGTAAATACTAAAATATTATAATATAAGATTAAAAAAATTTTTTTTATAATAAAATATACACATACTTACGAAGGGAACCTCTGAAGTGTAACTCGAGGATCGGGACAAGCTTTGAAGCTGGGTCCTCCAATCCAATCTCATCAGCTAGAAGACCTTTGGATTATTGCTTAATTAACTAATTTTTCATAAAAGCTTGTACCAATTCTTCTCGTTAGTATTTTGCTAAGTTAATCATATTAACACGAATGAAGTTATGTTTTAAATTATTTTTACAATGACTTTTCTCAAATTGCTTAAGGCCTGCCCGAAATTCTCCAGAATCAAGAGATATTACAACGAGATGTTCCGGCTCTGGCTACTAGATTGGGATATCGTCTAGCTGATCTAAAAAATAATCATTTTTTGAGTTCACGTATTTTCTAATGTCATGAAATGTAAAATACACATTTAATAAAAATATTAGGAAAAGCTTTAAGTTTTTAATTTTAATAAAAATTGTGCATTTGCAAATGCCAGATCTACTTAGACAGTGAGCCACTCCAATCAATAAAAGTATTCCCGAAGCCGCTCCAGCTCAAAAATTACGAGAATAGAAGAACGAGATTCGTGTTTTTCAGTTAAGATAATAAAGTTAAATAATAAACAATGTTAGCAGTAGCACGGCTAGAGGCCAACTGTGGCCGGCTCCGCCTACTAGTACACACTGCTACACATATTTACGTCGAGTACGTAGTTTTCGAAATAACAGATAAATAAATTTTCAGGCATTTGTCGATCACTCACTTCAACTACTTCTACAAATATTAAATGCGAATATAATGGTAGTCCTTTGAGGAATTGCGAAAATCCTATCGATGGAACGACAGTTTTAATCTCATGCAATTCGTCCCATAAAGAATTGAGCCTAGGAAATCACCCAAACCGTATATTATGTAAAGACGGCAAGTGGAGTTCTTCTATTCCTCAATGCTTTCCAAGTAAGCCATTTTTACTAATTTAATTAGAAAATATAATAACATTTTTGTAGTTTACGACATAGCATCTTCTACGACTTCCGAAAAATCCTATCCCTTACCAGGGGACCGTGGCAAACATCACAGTAAGAGCTGCTATCCTCGGGTTCCATTGTTAAACCAACATAAATAATTTTTTAGATGGTTGCCCATCTTTAACTTCAAGTACGTCTACAAATATTAAATGTATAAATAATGGCCAACTTTTAAACAACTGCCAGAATCCTACGAATGGAACAATAGTGGTTATTGCATGCAACCCTTCCTATGAAGAATTTAATTTAAAAAATAACCCAATCCGGATATGCCGAGACGGCAAATGGAGTTCTTCCATTCCACAATGCCATTCAAGTACAGCATCGTCACTGACTTTTACAGCAATTATAGTATTATTTATTGTAGGTTGCGGAAAAGTCCCTTCTGAGATGTTGAGAAAATCCAACCCAACACTTGGCAGTAAGAATTACGCCCATGATCACCCATGGCATGTTGGAATTTATAACACTACTCGAAAGGAATACATTTGTGGCGGATCAATTATTCATCCGAAAATAATTTTAACAGGTACGCACTTAATAACATCTTTTGTAATGCGAATTTTATAATTATTGTAGCTGCTCACTGTATTGCCGACGACACAGGAAATCATAAGCCAGCGGAAAATCTCTTGGTAGCAGCGGGAAAATATTATCGTAATTATAATGACATCAGGGACAAATATGCCCAATATTCTATGGTAAATATGATTAATAGAATTTTCATTCGCGGATTAATTTAAATACACTTTTAATTCGCGGTTTTACAATTAAAACTAATTTTGCAGGTGTCTCAAATTCATACGCCAATAGGATACGAAGGACGCAAATCATATCATGCCTTTGATATAGCAATTTTAGTCATGGACGAACCATTTACGCTTTCCATAGCTGTTCAACCTGTATGTTTATCATTAAATGAAGAATCTGAAGATTTGAAATTTTTTTTAAATAACACTGGAATTGTACGTTTTTGATTTTGAGTTGTTGAATGTTTCCCAAATTTGAATTATGTTTTAGGTCACAGGGTGGGGCAGCATAAAACGAAGAGGTCCGCATTCCGATGTTTTAAAACAGATAATAATTCCATACGTACCTTTTCGTAAATGTTATCAAGAAGTACCAGAAACATTTAGACGATATATTACAAATGATAAAATATGTGGGGGGTACATAAGCAACGGTTGGTTATTGAAAATGATTGAAAGGGCAGAAATTATTATTTTGGAATTTTTGCAGGGTCAAATATCTGCACAGGAGATGGTGGTGGAGGTTTCATATTCAAGAATGAGTCTGAAGATCGGTACTATATTAAAGGTATACTGAGTGTAGGTCTGTTCAATGATTTACACGAATGTTATTTAAATCAATATTCCGCGTATACTTCAATTTTATATAACATTGAATTTATGAAAGTTATGATTGATGCTTTAATTAAATTTAATATTATAGTAAAGTTTTTCTAAATTGTAAGAAAAATTACATTGTAGATTTTTTTATTGTGGTTGTTAATAAATCATTCTAAACCAGATCTCCCGAAGTATTAAACCATAACAGTCCTAATGCCAGTTCATTTCCACAAGTTTATGCTGCATTGGCATCGCCGACCTAGTAAGAATTTCTGTCAGGGTGACTTTTGGGAGTCAAAAATATTATACTGGCATGATTACAAGGATGTTTAAAGAGTTGCCTAAGTGAACCTTTGATTTTCGTCACAACTTTCTCGCGTTCTTTGTTTAGTAATTAAAAATATTATCAATTTATTGTTTAATATACTTGAAAAAAAAAACAAAAACAAAACGGGTGAGGGGAGGGAACTTCGTCTATTACCACATATGCAAATGTTTTTTGTATTGAATTCCTATAAGTTATTAATTATAAGTTATGGGAAATTTATTAATTTGTCGAAAACAATTAAATAATTAGCATACCTGTTATTCGCCTGGTATAATATTTTATTATAAGTTAGCACTAACTAATGAATAAAATATTGTTATATACAAATTTACAGGTTAGATACCGCGGGTTCAGTGGAATAGTATTAGCAAAATTAACAGTCTCGCAATGGGCGACGATAAATTAACGTTTTCAAAATGTTCGAAATTGATTATTCTGATTATCCTGAATTTTGGGCAAACTACTAATTCAGCTGGGGTTGATTACCGTACTGGTAAGTTATTATTTGGTAAACTTTTTATATTATTTTTAGTAGCATTTTACAAAAACGAACCCGATCCCCCATAGCTCTTCTTATGACCGATCTTGGCTGATCATAATTAATGGCTAAATTATTAAACGAGAATTATGATTTTGAAGGTCGCCCTGCTTTTTAACACTGGGATAAGTTGGAAAAATATCGAAAGTCATCAAGACCGGATATTAATTAAACATAACAATGTTGATGTTCAAATAAGACATAAAATAATTTTGCAGATTGCTATATAAAATTTTTCTGTGCGAAAGTTAATTTGGTCCTTATTCGCCGTCCCATTAATTTGAATTTGGATCTTTCAAGCTAAAAAGCCAAATTAACGAACGTTGGTCTGCTAAAGAAAGCTATTACAATTTATATTTCATAATAACTTGTTTCCGGTCGTTCAAAAAAATTACATTAAATTGGCAGATCTTAAATGAGAGTTTAAGTTTATTGAAATTATAAAATTAAGTAGCTTACATATTTTTTAGGCAATTGCCAATCGCTAACTTCGAGTACAACCACAAATGTTAGATGTAAACATAACGGCAGGTCTCTACAAAATTGCGAAAATCCTATAAGTGGAACAACCGTGCTAGTCTCATGCAATCCTTTCTATGTAGAAGAAAGCTTGCGACAAAATCCAATCCGTATATGTAAGGACGGCAAATGGAGTTCTACAATTCCAAAATGCTATCCAAGTTCCGAGAATTCTAGATCTTTAAGAAAGGTTCAAAGCACATATCAGAGTAAGAATTTGTTATGGTTTTCTAAATAACAGATCAATAATTTTTTAGACAATCGTTGTCAATCAATAATTTCAACTAAATCTACAAATTATAAGTGTGAACACAATGGAAGACCTTTGGAGAATTGCCAGAATCCTATCGATGGAACAACAGTGTTCATCTCATGCAGTCCTTCCTATGAAGAGTTGAGCTTAAAGAATAATCCAACTCGTATATGTAGAAATGGGAATTGGAGCTCTTCGATTCCACAATGCTATTCCACACCAAGTAAATCGTTCTTCCAAAGAATAATACGGAATTGTAATAATATCTGTTGTAGGTTACGGTGCAAATCTTTCTGGGGTTCTTAAATTTAATCCATTTTTTAGTGACCAAGCCAGATCTTATAATAATAAGAGTGAAAAAAAAAGTTTTAGAAATATCATGAGTAATGTTTTAGGTGCTTGTCCATCATTAATTTCAAATACATCTACAAATTTTCAATGTATTCATAACGACAGACCTTTAAATAATTGCGAAAATGCTGTGGATGGAACAATAGTGGTAATCTCATGCAACACTTTTTATGAAGAATCTAGCTTAGAGAATAATCCAATTCGTACATGTAGCAACGGAAAATGGAGTTCTACAATTCCACAATGCTATCCAAGTAGACAGTTGCTTCATTTTTAACATTATTGTATTTATAACAATATTTATTGTAGTTTGCGGAAAAGTACCTGCCGAGGTTTTAGGAACATCAGAAAATGCTCTCCATGTTTACCCATGGCACGTTGGAATCTATAGCGCAGCAAAGAAATATTTATGTGGTGGAACAATAATACTGAAAGCGAAAATTATTTTAACAGGTACACACCTTATTTTTAGCATGCATTTGTAAGGAAAATTTATTTGCAGCTGCTCACTGCGTTACCGATAACGAGGGAAAACTTAACCATCCCAGCAATTACTTGGTAGCAGCGGGAAAATACTATCTTAATTATGCTGACCCAAGAGATGAATACGCGCAATACGCTAAGGTAAATAAAATTTTTCCTGGTCCATGACCTATCTATTGCAACAATTTTTTGTAGGTATATGAAATTCATATACCAAGCGGATATAAAGGGACCAGAACTGCTCTGGTATTTGATCTGGCAGTTTTAGTATTGAAAGAATCTTTCGAATTTTCCGTAGCAGTCCAACCTGTATGTTTGGAATTAAATAATAAATCCGACAATTTGAGTAATTTGGTAAAAAAAACTGGCATTGTACGTTTTCGACTTTGCAAGCTTCCTGCAATTTAATAAAATATATTTTAGGTTGCTGGTTGGGGTGGTTTAAAACAAGGGGGACCGCGTTCAGAAGTATTACAAGAGTTGATAATTCCATACGTGCCTTTCAGCCAATGCTATCGAGAAGTACCAGAATTATGGAGAGCCTTCCTTACGAAAGATAAAATATGTGGCGGGTATATACAAAATGGTTAGTTCAAAATGATTGCAGATGCGGAAAGCATCACTTTATCTGTATGTTTGTAGGTGGAAACGTCTGTAATGGAGATGGCGGTGGAGGTTTCATCTTCAAGAATGCGATTGAAGATCGTTACTATATAGAAGCTATATTGAGTGTAGGTCTATTTAATGAATTAGATGAATGTTATTCAAATCAGTATACTGCATTTACTTCGATTTTCTCTAATATTCCATTTTTGAAATCTGCGATTACTGCTTAATAGTTGAATTTGTAGTAAAAATTATAGAATTATTGTAAATTTTACAGAATATAAAAAATACAATCTAAAATAAATTTATTAAATCATATTTGCACTAGCACTGCTTCAAGGGAACTGCGCTCCTGCATCAATTTACGTCGAACACATGTACCGTCAACAGAATGAGATTTTAACGCAGCCATTGACTTGAAGATATCTGAAAAGTTGATTTTTAAAATTTAATTGCAAAGTAACCGGTGGACTTAAATCATTTTTCCCTACCTCATCGGAAAGCTGAAAATGTGATCTTTGTATCCTACTTTGAAGTTAAAAAAAATTACATATCCAAAAAATTAACCAAATCTTGATGAGGCCCGCACTTCCATAGGGCTTATTTTCAAGACTTAGCTTGAATTAAACTATTATAAGTTTATAATTATAAATATTAATAATTTATTAACTGATAATTTACGATTCGATAAAATTAGCATACTTGTTAAAATACTGGTATGGCATACAAAATAAAATAGTTCTTGCTATAAAATACAATATTTTTATATAATAAAAGATTATCTGTAGATACTGTGAGTTCAGTAAACTAGTTTTAGCAAAATTAACTTTCTCGCAATGGCTAAAAGTAAATTAATATTTTTCAACTGGGTGAAATTGTTTTTTTCTATTATTCTGCATTTTGGTCAAATTACTAATTCATTTGGCATTGATTATTCTAGAGGTAAGTTATTATTTGACAAACTTTTGATTAATATTTGTGTAATAATTGCTAATTAAAAGGGGGGGGTGCGACTTTTGGTCATATTTTGTCAATTTTCCTAGTATTTAAGAAGCCTAGTTCTCTACTGCATAATATTTTCAAAATACTAATTTTTTATACTTTGTATAACTTTAAATAATAATAAGCAAAATTTATTTTAATTATGCACATTTTTTAAGAGAACTCTGACATTAGATTAAGAAATATAGTAAATTTATTACGAGAAATTTGGCTTAGAAGGACGTCTGCCTTTTTTATAGCTGCGATAAGTTGGAGAGATATTAATGATGTCTTAACAGGATATTAATTAAACAAAAACGCAATACTATTTGTGATTTGCTGCTTCATTGCATTTCCTCTTTATTCTTTTGTTTAATTTATTTTAGAAATTGTTTTTTTTTAACAGGTAGGATTGTGTTACGGACAATTAAAAAAAAATTGCTTTCAATAAAAAAATTATATTATTGTTTAGGTAGTACTTGTCCATCGCTAACTTCTACTACTACCACAAGTGTTAAATGTTTTTATAATGGCACACCTTTAAGGAACTGCGAGAATCCTATAGATGAAACAAGGGTTTTAGCCTCGTGCTTCTATACAGGATATAGATTAGGACATAATTCAATTCCTGTATGTAGGAACGGACAGTGGAGTTCTTCTATTCCACAGTGTTACCCAGGTACATCAATTTTCCTTACAGTAATAGCAATTATAATATCACCATTTTGTTGTAGCTAAATCGGCAGCACTATCTGAAGCTTTTGGACAACCCAATCCATCACCACCTCAAACCAGGCCCAATAGTATGGGCTGCTTTATTATATTGTTTATATATTGTAAATAATGGCTAAATAATTTTTAGGTATTTGTTCATCGCTAACGCCAAGTGCATCCACAAATTTTAAATGCAAACATGACGGTAAATCATTGAAGAATTGCCAGAATCCTATAGATGGAACAACAGTGTTAATTTCATGCAATTCTTTCTTTGAAGAATCTAGCTTACAAATTAGCCCAATCCGTTTATGTAAAAACGGAAAATGGAGTTCTACCATTCCGCAATGCTATCAAAGTAGACCAATGGTATTAAGTTTAAAAATGATAATAATAATAATTATATTTGTTGTAGGTCGCTATGTAGAACCTTCTACGACTTCTGAGAGATCTTATCCATCACTAAGCAGTCAAGCTACTACTATATATCATCGTAAGTGTTACTTTGTTAAGTTTATAATATACTTGTGTTTTATATTTAGGCAATTGTGAATCACTGACCTCAACTGAATCTACAAATGTTAGATGCAACCACAAAGGCACATCCTTAAAGGATTGCCAGAATCCTGCGGATGGAACAATAGTATCAATCTCATGCAATCCTCAATATAAAGAATTCAGCTTACAATACCACCCAACCCGTGTGTGTAGAGACGGCAAGTGGAGTTCTTCCATTCCGGAATGCTCTCCAAGTATACCTTTGATATTAACTTTAATAATAAATTAAATAATCTTTGTTGCAGTTTACGGCAACCCTCCGCCTACGTCGACTGAAAAGTATAATCCACCACTAAGTAATCCAGCCAGCTATTACAGTAAGAATTAAACTTGTTTCCTCCAAACAACATAATAGCGTCAGTTCTTAAAAGACAGGACTATATTTTCTTCAAAGAAAAGAAAAATTGACCTTATTCTTAAAATCGAAAACATGCTCTACTTAAATTGATCATATCTCTTAACTTATTAGTCTAAAACTAACCTATAAATATTTTTTAAAGGTGTTTGTCCATCACTAACTACAAGTACGTCTACAAAAACTAGATGTATCCTTAAAGGAAACTTTTTAAACAATTGCGAGAATGCTCCAAATGGAACAATAGCTTTTTTCTCGTGCAATGCTTTTTATCAACAACCTATCCTGCAAAATAATCCAACCCGTACATGCAAGGACGGCAAGTGGAGTTCGTCTATTCCAGAATGTTACCCAAGTAGACCTCTGTTTTACCTTTAAAAACAAAAATACTATAATATTTGTTGTAGTTTATGGCGAAGTTCCGTCCGAGGCTTTCGAGAACTCGAATCCATCCATCCAGTCTAGCTATAACAGTAAGAGTTTTTTTCGGCTAAAGTGTAACCAATTGCTTTAAAATTATGTTTTAGATGTTTGTCCATCACTAATTTCAAGTACTTCCACAAATTTTAAATGTATCCACAATGAAAAGCCTTTAAAGAATTGTGAGAATGCTATAAATGGAACAATAGTGATAGTCTCATGCAATACCTTCTATGAGGAATCTACCAGCCAAAAAAATCCAATTCGAATATGTAGAAACGGCAAATGGAGTTCTTCTATTCCACAATGCAATCCCAGTATAAACCATAATTACTAATTTTAATTGTCATTACAATAAATTATTGTAGTTTGCGGAAAACCACTTGCTAAGAGTTTTGGAACATCTAACCAATTACTTGGCAGCAAGAGTTCTCTCCATGATTACCCATGGTACGTTGGAATCTATAGCAACGCAGAGGAATATGTATGTGGTGGAACACTTATCAATCAGAAAATTATTTTAACAGGTCTGCATAAAATATTGGTTAGGTCTGTGTAATACTAATGTAATTGTAGCTGCTCACTGCGTTATCGATGGCAATGGAAATCTTAGCCAACCGAATAATTACTTGGTAGCAGCGGGAAAATATTATCGAAATTATGCTGACATAAGGGACAAATACGCACAATATTCCGAGGTAATCCTCAGAATCCTTAAATTTTTTCTTGACCATTAAAACTATTTATTTTGCAGTTGGCTCTAATGCATATACCAAGGGGATATACAGGAGAAAGATCATATCAAGCTTTTGATATAGCAGTTTTAATTTTGAACCAACCCTTGGCTCTTTCCATAGCCGTTCAGCCTGTATGTTTAGATCTATATGAAGAAACTGCAAATTTGGAAACGTTGTTAAATAATCCTGGTGTTGTAAGTTTTTAATTTTTTTTTCTTTTGATGGCAGACCATTTATTTTTTTAGGTGACAGGTTGGGGCCGTCTAAATAAAGACGGACCATTTTCAGAAGTATTGAAACAGTTAATAATTCAATATATACCATTTCGACAATGCTATCAGGAAGCACAAGACACACAGAGAAGCTATATTACTTCCGATAAAATATGTGGGCAGTCGTTAAAAAACAGTTAGTTCAAAATTCTCGAAAATGGTTGCCATTGTAAATATTTTGTTAATATTTTTCTAGGTTCAAATATCTGCAATGGAGACGGCGGTGGAGGGTTAATTTTCAAGAATGTGGTTGACGATCGTTATTATATCAGAGGAATAGCGAGTGTGGGTTTGTTTCTATCCAGAGATTGTTATTCAAGTCGATATACCGTATATACATTGATTTCACGTCATATTGAGTTTATAAAATCTTTAATACTGCCTTATATTTAAATATTATATTAGAAATGATTTTTATTTCTCTACGTGTATTTCAATTTATTAAACTTTAATAAAAAAGTAATACTAGTTGTCATTTGTTTTATTGCTTATGTTAGTATATCTTCTGACAGTTAATTTTATTCTTGTCGTCCACCAGCACATCTATTTGAAAACTTTTTTATTTGGATATAAACTGATCGCGTGCTTACAATTTTATCTAATAAAATTATACTTCTTTAACTTTTCATATTAAATACTTTTTATGCAATACTTAATTACGATATACATAATTTCAATAGATTTTGTTTTTAGCGTTCCAACATGCGTTGATACTAAAGATAATTGGAGTTTCCGGTTGAGACGTCCCGTTCACTCCGACTTTTTCTGGGTTTCTTGTTTCCATTTCGTTATTCCGCTTATCATCTGCTTCCGATTTCAGCTTTCTGAAATTCTCCGATACCCAACCTTTATCTTTTCTCCGTTTTTCATTGTTTCCTTAGCTATATTCCATATTTTGTTTTGGATCTCTCTCCCCTGATTGGTCATATCACTTTCTATACAGGTTTTGGAGCCAATAAACATCTTCGACTGCCTCTGTCCAGGGAGGTCCACCCAGTGAGCAAGGTGTTGTTCGCCAAGTATGCACCCACATCAGCGTGACACTGCTGCAGGTAGCAAGTCGTACCAGTGCTTCTTTGCAAAGTTTAACAACTTTGGAGTATGATTCTACACTCTCCAAAGCTTTGAGGGCTGCCTGGCTCTCCGTCACGATGCAGATTCTTCTATTTTCATAGTTTCTCCTCATCAGTTTCTGAGCACGGACCGATATTGTAATTAATTGTGCCTGAAATATAATGGCGTGGGTTCCCAGGTTTATGCTAAAGGCATCACCTGTTCTGTTTCCCCGCACCCCTACTCCAGTACATATCTTTGTTTTAGACTCATCTGATCTAAGATAGATAAAAAGAAATTTCACGATTACAAGGATTTTGATGTCATAAGCAAATCCTTGACAGTGTACCCCCGCCTGTTCTAGTTCCCACAGAAGACCATCCACCACCAGGCACCAAAGCAGGGGTGAGAGGACCCCCCTTCCTGCGGACACCCCCCTTACTGCGGTCTTCAACAGAAATGACATTAGGCTAATAGGGCAAAAATACTTTGCTTGGGCATAAAAGCCCCGCCCTGGTTTGGGTATAAATACCACTCTGATTTTTCGCCATTTTTGAGGCACATAGTCGAGAGCTATGCTAACTCTAAATATGGCACATAGGGAGGAAGTTAAGATCTCCACCCCCAGTTGTAATAATTTGGGGAAGATTCCATCCTCGCCTTGAGATTTGTATGGTTTGAAAGTATTTGCTCATGCAAATCTCGTTATATTGATAACTTCATCTGCTACTCTCTAGTGGTAGAATTAACAAGTTCAGGGATACATCCCGGGAAGTATGTCCGGAGCAAAAGCTCCAGAGTTTCCTCCCCTGATGATGTAAAATCCGCCCTGTGGTTTTACTAGAGTGCCCACTTTTCCGTGGTGTTCTTTTAGGAGAGCTCTTTGGAGTCTGGCACATTCTGGAGTTCTTTCAACCTCCCCGCAGTACTTCCTCCACGAGTCTTCCTTAGCCTTTCGAATGACATATGTGTATTTCAGGTGGGAGCTTTTGTAAGCTTCCCATTCACCTGATCTTTTAGCTATATTAATGGACATGCGTGTGGCAGCCCTGAGAGATTCGAGCTCACGGTTCAACCATATGGTCTCCCACTTAACTTTTCTTTCTTTGAGGGGGCAGTTTGTTTCATAAGCAGTCAAGATGACCGACGTTAATATGTTGTTCATCATATCAAGTTCCGCTGTGTTTGTGGGTCTCGACGGATATTCCTCTAAGCCCTGCCTCAGTGTCTCCCTGAAGAGACCCCAATCGCAGGCCCTCGGGTTCCAGTACGTGATCCCCCCCCCAAGACGGTGTCTCAATGTTAAATCTGATGTATTTGTGGTCAGAAAGTGACGAAGGTAGGTTCACTCCCCTTCTTAATTATTTCCAGCATATTACTAAAAATAAATTCTAATAACAACTCACCTCTGCTGTTCGTATTCGAGCTCCCCCATAAAATGTGGTGTGCATTAGAGTCACATCAGATCCCCCGTTGTGTGCTCTTGATTTAGCAGTCCATTACCAGATCCTTAACTTCTGTTGGGAGGGGGGTCCTGGTTGGTCGTATGAGATGTAAGCTGATGCCACTACCAGGTTTCTCAGGCTACCATCCACTGAGATTTTCACTCTTGCTGCAATAGGGTCTCTCGTACAGAGCCGCCATAGTGGTAGAAGGCCGAGCCTTTCTTTTTAGCAACGATGCATACTCTCGGTTGTCTGTCCTCAGGGCTAATTAGTTCCCAGTCACCCGAGAGGTTGAGACCTTTGACCCAGCCCCCATAAATCCAGGGTTCCTGAATCTGTGCCATATCGATGTTATGTTTTGTAATGTACATTTGGGCAAAAGTAATCATCGCTAATGCGATGTCGGTGGGAGAACTGCTTCTCCTTTTGCCCCCTTACCACTGCCATCAGCCGGAGTTACAAACAATTCGCATCTTCACTAGAAGGAAGATGATAAGGAAGAACTTCTCAGAAAGATGGGTATGCTTTTATATCACAAAGGCTACGCCAATTAATTGCGTTCCTCTCTACAAAAGTTGACATGATAGTTACCAAATGAACATCTTGTAAAATTATACGTAGTATTAGGAGCATTTTTTTGAACACATTATTAGAATTTTTTAGTGCTCAATGTTTGATTCCGTGCTTATAATAACTTGTTAAAGTTTTATTGTTAAATACTTTTCATGTAATAACTATGATTATATAATTTGACTATAATTTTATTGAACTTTATATTCAGAAAATTATAAGTATTTCTGTCTTGTATGTGAAATAGATTTTCAAGGCATAAATCTAGGCAATTAAAAAATTACTTATTCAAGTAATATTTATAAATCGCAAAAGCTATAAGCATCGTTTCTTATTTGGTTTTTATTATATTTTCTAGAAAAATGGGAGACCTACAAAATATGCTGTCGCTACCTTTATCAAATATGAATAAACTGGGAGTTTTGTCTACAAAAAAACTATCAAAAGTATTTTTCTTAATTATTAGTAGTCAAATACTATTGGTAATAATTCATGTGATTCTAATGTTTCTTCAATTTCTTTATATGGAGAATAATATTCAGCATTATGTAGAAAATGTGGAAGGGCTTGCAATTTATATTCAGGTAAAGGCTTCAGTATTTTTTAGGAAAATTACCGAAAACCCAACATTCCCACATAGAAAATCGTTGTAAACTGTGGGAGCAATGCATCACAAATCTATTACAGGATATCTCTTTTATTTTTTTTATTAATCTAATGTACTTGTTCGGTGATCGAACTTGGGAATTCAATATCATTAAATAATAATTTTATTTGACCAAATCATAGCGTTGCAAGTAAATAAAATATTTGTAGAACTTTATTTAAATATTTTTTATAAAATTACACAGCGTTAACGACCTCTATTGATTGTTCACCATTTAATTTAAAGTTAGTTAAGAACAGAGATTAAAATTGTTAATAATTCAATGCCTATTCTTAGTTTTTAGGAAAATTACTCTCGTGTTTGTATAATAAAAGAAAATTCCTGAACCTTGTTAATTATACTACTGAGCACTTTTGGACAACCAAAAAATATTCTAAAATTGTAGATCAAAATACAAAGGAACTAACGGATAAAATTAGATTTGCCCAGAGAGTGTATATGTATTTGGTAACAGTAGGTGTAATATTTGCGATGATTAAGTCTCCTGTTAAAGATGAACTTGGGACTGGTCATTGGAGTATGGAAAAAGGATATTTATTCAGATATGCTCAGGCTACACTGTACATAGATGGTACTTTAGCGGCACTAGGTATAGGATGTTTTGATGGTCTCTTCTTAGGATTTTGTTACGAAGGGATAATCCAGTGCAAAATTCTGTATGCCCATTTGAAAAGCTTAAGTGTTAAAGATATAATTACTGAACATGATTTTAAGAACTACTGCGAGAAAATGCAGTACTGTATCAAACATCATGCAGTACTATTAAGGTACTTAATGAAACTTAGCTCGGCCTGCTAGTAATGATTTTTTTAGGTACCATAAAGATTTGCGAGAAGTCTATTCAGTTCCATTGTTAATTCAATTTCTAACAGCTACCCCTTTCACCTGCATTGAAATGTATGCAATATCAGAGAGGTACGTAGTATACGTATGTATTTCATTTAAACAATGTTGTAATTCATTAAAGACCATTTTCAGTTCCAACATGAATTCTTCAATAATGTATGGCAATTACCTCGTAATTGCCGTCTTACAATTAACATTTTACTGTCATACTGCGAACCACTTGACCGATGAGGTAAATGGATTACCATAATAAGATAATATATTAATTTTCTGAATTTATTTGAAATAATTAGATGATATTCTTATATAGTTATCATCGATATCCGACGCTGTCTATAATTCGGATTGGCATTCTGAACATATTAAAACAACACGTGCCCCTAACACAATTTTGATTCAAAGAGCTCAACAGAAAAATGAAATTAGTGCATGTGGATTGATAGTCATGGATCTCGAAACCTTAGTCAAGGTAACAATAACAATAATCCAAAATTTCACAACCGAACGAAGTTATCCCAATATTTTTATTGTAGTTATTAAAATTTTGCCTGACCACATGTTTAACATTGAGAGGCTTAAAAAAATGAAGATTTTGAAAATCAAAACTTTGACCAGTGTATGTGCACAAATTTATTAGTACTAGACTTGCAAATGCTAATTGACACCAAATATCAAGAAAGGATAAAACATATTGCAATTAAATTGAAAATATTTTTTGTAATTAGAAGTATGTTTAGTACACTGACACAATCACACAATATAATATCACCTATCTCAGCAGATTAAAATTGTTTGAATTCAGTTAACCTTCCATTATAATAAATTGATGAAAAAAATCAGATGTGGCCATCGCATAAGTTTCCAAAAACCAAAATTTTATCAAGGGAGAGTTGTAATCGCGAGAAACATTCAAATCAATATTTAAATAAACAATTGAATTTATATTTAGATTTCGAAAACAAAAGACAACAGGTAATTTTTTTTCTGGTTTGAATTTTTTATAAAGAGACATCAAAAGCATAGTATCAATTTTTTTGTACTTATCTCTTTTAGTTTAAATAAAATTTGACTATTACTTGCAAATTTTAGAAATTATAATTTTTTGTCATAATAAAATTTTACCTATTTCATTGCGTTTCGAAGTTATGATGGATTGTCTTATCCCTTCAAGTAAACCCCCTGTTCCCCCATATGATTTCATTTATTTTTAATATTAATGACATCTTAAAAAGGTATTCTCGGGGGGCAATGGCAAATCATCGAGGTACTTTGTCTCAGAAAAGTCGCTTCTCAATCATTGAGAAGTTCATCGCCAGTCTTTGATGGCACCTTAAGAAGAACAGGATATTAATTATACAAAAACGCAATATTATTAGTGATATCCATATAACTACTTGCTGCAACATTGCATTTCCTCTTTATCTTTTTGTTTAATTTATTTTAGAAATGTAAACTTTTTCATCTTTTTTTTTTATTATTTTTTAACAAGTATACAAGTTGTTATATTCATCATCAATAGGAATATGATGAAGTGTAAAATTTATAAAACTGTATTGTGTTTCTAAAGAATAAAAATGATTTATAGCTGAGGAAATGTTACCTATTTGAACAGACGTCCAACACGAAATTTTGTTCTGTGCGTTTCCAAGCCGTATTGGCAAAAGTCCAGGATTGTCAGTCAGTTTTCTGTATGTCGGTTCGTCTGCAGTTATTGGGCAGAAACATTTGAAATAAGATTTGTAAGTAATTACTAATTTTACTAATTTTGTAATTACAGTATAATTTATTATTTTAGTTTGCGGAAAACCATTAGCTGAAAGTTTCATACCTGGATCCTGAGAAGCCCCGTTGTTGACGTGCCGAACCATGTTCTTAAATGATATTAAATTTTTATCTTCAATAAAAACCAGAAGTCAAGGTCAGCCAGAGTATCTGATAGTTTAATATAAAAAATATTTCTTTAAATCGTAAATTTATGTACTCAATCTGATTGCGTGTTTGCAATTTTATCTAATAAAATTATACTTATTCTTCAACTTTCTATATTAAATACTTTTTATGCAATATCTAATTACGATATAATTTCAATAGACTTTGCTTTTTAATTTTAGTTCCAACTGGAATTGTTACAATCGGTTTTAATGAATTGTTTAAATTTAGTTGAATTCTGACAATTTACTGAATTCTATCTATTTTTTTTAAATCGTTGAACAAGGTAAATATATCGTTGAAGCCTAAAATAATAATTGTAAACGAACTGAAATCCTATCATCCATTTAATGTTTTCTTACAGGACATTCCAAATCACAAACCTGTAAAATAATGAGGGACCTACAAAATTTGTTTGCTTTGCCTTTATCAAATCTAAATAAAATAGGGATTTTATCTACAACAAAAACTACTAAAATATCATTTTTAATTATCACTATTGAAATAGTGCTGGCAACATTCCACTTAATTCTAATGTTTCTTCAATTTTTATATATGGAAAATAATATTGAGCATTATGTAGAAAACGTTGAAGGGATTGTAGTCTACATACAGGTAAAGGATTAAAAATTCCCAAAGAATCAGTTAAATTCTCGACATTATCAAATTTTTAGTTTTTAGGAAAACTGTTTTCATTACTATATAACAGAAAAAAATTTCTTGAGCTTATAGAATATGCTACTCAATACTTTTGGACTACTAGAAAATGTTCAAAAATTGTTCAACAAACTACCAAGAAATTATCTGATAGAATTCTATTTATACAGCAGATTTTTAACTACTTACTTACAGCAGCCATAGTTTTTGCCTGGCTAAAGACGATCATAACAAAGCAACTAGCTGTTGGTCATTGGAGTATGGAAAGAGGAAATTTATTCATAATAGCTTGCGGAACTATGCTTCTAGATGGAACTTTATTGGTGTTTCTGCTAGGAATTTTTGATTGTCTGTACTTGGCATTTTGTTACGAAGCAATAATCCAATGCAAGATTCTATATGACCATTTGGAACGCTTAAGCGTTAAAGAAATAACTTGCGAGAATGATTTAAAGAAGTACTATAAAAAATTGCGAAATGGCATAAAGCAACATATATTATTATTAGAGTAGGTAATTATAATTTAAATAAATTTTAGAATTCGTAACTTTTGATAAAATTATTAATAATATTTTAAACTATAACAAAGTTAATTAAACACTTAAATATTTTAAAAGAAATATCGAAATAATATCGTCTCTAATAAATATTTCTTTTAAAATATTTAAGTGTTTAATTAACTTTGTTATAGTTTAAAATATTATTAATAATTATAATTTAAATAACAATTCAAATCTTAGTGTTAATCGTATTTCAGATACCACAAAAAACTGAAAGATGTTTATTCGGTGCCATTATTGATCGAATATGTAACAGCAGCAATGTTTACTTGTACAGAAATGT
Source organism: Cantharis lateralis (assembly GCA_963170105.1). Taxonomy (NCBI): domain Eukaryota; kingdom Metazoa; phylum Arthropoda; class Insecta; order Coleoptera; family Cantharidae; genus Cantharis; species Cantharis lateralis. The sequence continues at coordinate 5,351,600 of OY720627.1, forward strand.
ATGCAATATCGGAGGTGTACGTGTATTTAATCAACATGATTTTGTTTAAAATAATATTTATTTTTAGTTCCAGTTTCAATACGTTGGTAATATCTGTCAATTACCTCTTAATTGCCGCAGTTCAATTAACATTTTATTGTTACACTGCCAATCATTTGACCGACGAGGTAAAAGGATTTATAATTATCAAAATTTAAATTTAGCGATTTATTGTAATAAGGCCAAATAAGAGTGGGAACCGAACGCGAAGGGCTTCAGTAGCATAGAACGATGGAGGGGATGAGTTGCATTTCCAATATTTCAGAAGGAATCTTAACATGTTGTTTTCAGTATTAACGGTTAAAGAAGTTTTTTCTATTTTGTGTATTCATATCGAAGAGATTAGATCATCAGAATTCACGCGAATTTTGAATTCCGATTGGTGAATTTAATTTTATGTCAAAAACATCTGTTCAATTTCAATCTGCAATATTAGCTTTTTTGGTTTAGTAAAAATTTAGAGTAATCACAGTTAAATAACCCCATTATATTTTTGGTATAGTTAGCATCAATATCCGATGCAGTCTATAATTCCGATTGGTACTCACAACATTTAAAAATAGTACGTGCTCCTAACTTACTTCTGATTCAAAGAGCTCAACAGAAAGTTACTATTAGCGCATGTGGATTAATAATTATGGATGTTGAAACGCTAGTCAAGGCAAGAAACATTTAAAATTTCAAAACTGAAAAAACTAGATTAAAATTTTTATTCTAGCTATTCAAATTTTGTCTTTCCACGTGTCTAACACTGAAAGGTTTAAAAGATTGAAGACTTTGGCAACCAATTAAGTTATGTGCACACGTTTAATAGTATTATGTAGATTTATAAATGCACAGAAATAATTATCACAAATCTTGGCAAATTGTATTAGAAATGTTAATTTAGCAATAAACGCAAATTAAAAATTTATATGTGTTTTAATTCCGGTAATATCCGAAATAGCACATTTGCATTTTGCTGCCCGCCAATTTGCTTCTGGACTATTTCACCGCTAGAATAGTAGAAATAATAGAAATATCGTCATGAGTGAACACAAAGTCCCCAATTCTAATTCTGTAAAAAACATGTCCAGTATAGTTAGTACGATCCAGTAGTGTGATCAATAAAAAGTAGGGGTATGGATGATGGACGACCTCTGCCAAGGGGTAGTCCGTACATCTCGAGCAGCGCGAGATCAACACCGCAGAGGAAATGAGAGAGATAACCATCACCATATGCGACACATACATGCCTCGCAGAAGAAACAACCCATGGAGAAGAGAGGCTTATTGGTGGACCGAGGATATCGCGAACCTCAGGAGGACCTGCCTAAACACCAGGAGAAGGCTCCAACGGAAGACAATCAGAATAGGCTACCAACATACTGCAGCCGAACAACAGGCAGCCCGAGAAGCCAACAAAGAACTTTCCGATGAGATAAAAAAAAGCAAGAGGTCACAAAGACGTTTGGGGGAAGACCCAACATCCCAGGCATGAACAAAAAACGTACTATTAAGTCCATAGTGAAGATGCTATTCCCAACCCATGAGGAGGAAAGAGTAGACCCAAAGAGATGGTGCCGTTCACTCATGGAGAACTGCAAGAGGCCCTACATAGGATGCCAACAAACAAAGCTCCGGGACCCGACTCAGTGCCGGCAATCATCGTAAAGAAAATGACGGAGGTCTTCCCGTCCCAGATCCTGCGTCTCTTTAACAACTACCTGAAACAGGGGAGGTACCCAGACGTATGGAAGAAATCCAGACTGGTCCTCCTGCACAAGTAAGACAAGCCGCTACATCTCCCGAACTCCTACAGACCCCTTTGCCTGCTGGACGACATGTTCCCAGATTCGGCATGCCGCCTAGAGTTACCTTGGTGGCCTTCGCAGACGATGTGATCGTGGTGGCGTCGGCAAGGAAAGAGAAAGGTCTATCGACGAAGATAAATAAAACGCTACAAACATTAAGCGACTGGATGCAGCGGCATGGACTCCAAATGGTGCTAGAAAGGACGGAGGCGCTCCTCCCTATTGGGCAAAGAAAAATCTCCAATACGCACCAAGGAATGGCGTTCAAATAACATCTAATAAGAGCAGCAAACAAGGCCAGCAAATTACAAATCGCCCTGCAGCAGCTGATGCTCAACATGGCGGGTCCTAGGACAAGTAAGAGGAAGTTCATCAGCTCGGTGGTGCACTTGGTCTTGCTTGGCCAAGATACAGCGAAGGGCAGCCATTAGAACGGTGAGCGCATATTGTACTATCTCCAAAACCGCGGTGCTCGTCATGTCACCCAGATTCTGTCAGGACACGAATGATTTAACAAGTACCTGAGAAAAATGGGCCTGCGAGAGACATCCGAGTACCGATACTAAGACCAGGAAGTCACCACGGTACACACGATGTTCGTCTGTGAAATGTGGGAGGAATAGAGATCGTGAACAAATGAAGCACTGGGGACGTATTTATCATGGGAAAACCTGATAGCAAATGATCGAAAGTGAAGAAAAATGGTGAACTATAGCGAGCTATATTAAAGATATATTCACCCAAAAGGAAGCACACGAAAGAGAGGAACAGAACAGACCATAGAAAACAACAAACAAAAGAAGAACACAGACCCAAAAGGGCAAAAATATAACACAAGAAAATAAGAAACTAAACATCTGTTAGCGGAAATCTGCAGGATTTAGGAAGGACGGATACCAAGCTCCTGCAGTTAACGAAAAGGGAGGGGGATTTAGTCGGTAAGAGTCCTGCATTACCACCCCATAACATCGGGGAGGTGTCCACGAGGATTTTCCCCTCCCCAACGAAAAAAAAAGGTATGGAGGATCGAAGCTGACAGATCATTGAAGAAAAGCTGCTCCAACTGGCTACTGGATGGCCTCAGATTAATAATATCAGGATCGGTTCCTGGAAACTCGTGTGGATGCTGTTGAAATTTCAGCAAAATCATCTTAATTTTAATATATCTGGTACTTTTTGGATTGCTAATTCCACAGAATTCGTTTAATAACCTGTAAAAACAGTTCACGTGATAGCTAATTTAACGTTTGAATGAAAATATCAGTCGACTTTATTTCTATCATCAAATAATAATTAGTAAAGAAAAAAAGAAATTGTGCTTCAGAGAAACTTAGTATTGTATATTTTCTAAGTGGAAGATATAATTGAATGAAAATGTTTTCTTTAAAATTTATATAAGAAAATTTTGGCGAATATACGAGAATTTTAATATCCATTAAAATATTTTAATTTACCACCGAGAACAGCAGATACTGGATGAAAATCGCTAGGGAAATCTGGAGTAGAAGTAAATGGAAATCTACGAAAATCATTTTGCACTATGGCTTCTTATTATTTATCATTTTTATAACCAATATTGTTTATTGCACCGCGAAAAAGAATTTGTCGTCCTCACAATTCATTTTAAGTAGTCTCAACAAAGTTTTTTGCTCTTACAACAAATTTTGTACTGCCACAACAAAGTTATTAGTTGAATCAACAATTTTTTTTGCTGAACAGAAAAAACTTGCTGTAGCAGCAAAAAAACTCTGTTGATTCTCATCCAAAAATTGTCAGCAGTAAGTTAAGATTTGCATTTCCGCACTAGGGTGGAAAAGTATTATTACATTAATTAAAAAACATATTTAAAAAAATTTAAAAAATACATTTCGCAATATTTATTTTTAAAAACTCAACTACTACATAGTTTCGCGTAAACTGCGCATCATCAGAAGCTTTCAGTAAAATTTTGAAACCATTGCGAAGTGTCTAAATATAATAAGCTCCTTGTATCATTTTTTTGGTTGTTTACATTATTTATAGAATATTAAATTTCTGAAATTCTTTTATAATTCGTTTACAACAAATAATGGATTTAACTTGCTTGCGTGTTGTTATATTTTCTGTACTTATGTATACGACAACTTACAAATACTATACTTGATGAAGTTTTCTTATTAAAAACTTTTTATATAATTTCGGTATAATTTTACTGGGGTTTTCAATTTCAACTAATCAGAAAATTTGTAATAATCCAACAGAATTAATTCGACGTTGTCACAGAGAGATATCAATCATACTTTTGATTTGCACTAGCTGTATTTGACTGGGAAATATACTAATTTGTTCAAGTTATTACACAAGGTATACATACCTACTTAATTAATGATTTCTCGATTATTTTTACTATAAATCAATACATTCTTTTTTTTATTGTTTCTTACAGGTTAACAAAAATCAGAAATCTTCAAAATTATGGCTGACGTAAAAAATTTATTTTCTTTGCCTTTAATAAATTTAAACAGAATGGGAATTTTGCGTACAAAAAAAATTCCAATAATATTATTCTTGATTATTGGCATTCAAATAACATTGGCAACTTTCCATTTCATTTTATTGCTGCTTCAATTTTTCTACATGGGAAATAATATTGAACTTTACGTGGAAAATATTGAAGGGGTTGTAGTTTTTATCCAGGTAAAAACATAAAGACCCCCCCCCCCTCTGCATTTGGGATATGATGTTTATTTCTATTGGTCTGTTCATAGTTAAACTCTAAGAACAGTTCGTAGATCTTGTTAGTTGTAACATGATATGTTTAGTTTCTAGGGAAATCCTTTTCATTGTTGTATAACAAAAATAAATTTCTGAAGCTTATTAATTATGCCACTGAACATTTTTGGACTGCCAAAAAATGTTCAAAAGTTGTGCAACAAAGTACTAGAAAATTATCAGACAGAATTATATTTGTACAGAATGTGTTTACAAACTTACTTAGAGCAGCTATTATTTTTGCGTGGATAAAGTCCCTCATTACAAAACAACTTGCTACTGGTTATTGGAGTATGGAGAGAGGAAATTTATTTATAATAGCTTGGATCACAATGCTTATAGACGGAACTGTATTGGTGTTGTTCCTAGGATTTTTTGATTGTCTGTTCTTAGCATTTTGTTACGAAGCCATAATCCAGTGCAAGATCTTGCATGACCATTTGGAACACTTAAGCGTTAAAGAAATAACTTGCGAACGTGATTTAAGCAACTACTACAAGAAAATGCAAAGTTGTATAAAGCATCACACATTGTTATTAAGGTATGACGAAAATTTTATTACCTCTTTGGTAGTAATGATTTTTTTAGATACCATAAGAAATTGCGAGACGTGTATTCAGTTCCATTATTGATTCAATATGTAACTGCTTCAGTTTTCACTTGTTCAGAAATGTATGCAATATCAGAGGTGTACGTATATTCAATGACCATAATATTGTAAGACATGAATGCTCGTATTTAGTTCCAGTTACAATTCGCTGGTGATGTCTGGCAATTACCTCATTATTGTCGCATTTCAATTAACATTTTATTGTAATACTGCAAACCATTTGACCGATGAGGTACGTGGATTTTTATATTAAGATATTAATTTTTTAAATTTTGAAGTGGAACTTCTTTAGCGACGTATTTTGTTTGGAATTTATTGCAATAAAGAGAAATAAGAGTGGTAACCGAACGCGAAGGGCTTCGGTAACAACGACTACGACTAAAGAAGTTCCAGTTCCCCGTGAGTTTATGTGGATGAGGCTCACACTTCTTTTATTATTAATTATTGTTGTAGTTATCATCAATATCTGATGCAGTTTATAATTCTGATTGGAATTCACGACATTTTAAAATAGTACGTACTCCTAGCTTACTTCTGATTCAAAGAGCTCAACAGAAAGTTACAATTACTGCATGTGGATTGGTAGTCATGGATCGCGAAACCTTAGTAAAGGCAAACATTTTACATTTTTACATCTGAACAGAATTTCATCTCAATTTTTTATAGTTATTCAAATTTTGCGCATCCACGTGTTTGACACTAAAAGGCTTAAAAACCTAAAGATTTTGGGAAGCAAAATGCACAAGTATAATATCACTAGAAAACTAGCTGCCTGCTGATGAACATGAGAAACACTGACTTTATTAATCATCACAACGTAATTTTCACAAATCTCAGCAGATTATATTAGAAATGTTACTAACTAATACACAAATTTCAAACTAACATATTTGTTCTTTTATGGCACCATAGCATAGTCTATCTATAAATTTCTTCTTGATATTAGCTATTTCAGTACATATCTTAGCTGAGGACTTAAGGTTCTTTCCCAGTTGATGCAACAACTAAGTGATACCATGGACATTTCGTATCTTCGACAGAAGGAAGTTGATAAGGAAGGTAATTTTTTTAAATTTAATTTTTTCTCTCCGCTGCTCTGTAGAAAAATGGCTATGATCGATTTCAAATGAACATCCTCTATAATATGTATTAAATAGGAGAATTTTTTGAGTACCTACATGATTAGACCTTTTTAAAGCTCTAAAAAATGTTTGATTGCGTGCTTATAATTTTGTATAATATAAATTACTTGTTAAAGTTTCCTTGTTAAAAATACATTTCATGTAATAACTATAATTTTAGTGGGATTGTTATTTTCACAACGAAATAGCTTCGAAAGGAATAAACCAAGGCAATTAAAAAATTTAACGCCAACCGCAATTTTGAGTATTGCTTGATTGATTCTGGTTTTACAAAGGTATAAGTAGTCAGTTTAGTTTTCTTTAATGTTCAAACCAACAGTTTCCTATCACATTGCTTTTTATGTTTTTTGCCAGATCATAAAAAATCTTCAAATATGGGGGAATTACAAAATATGCTGACGCTACCTTTATCAAATATGAATAAACTGGGAGTTTTGTGTACAGGAAAACTATCAAAAGTATTTTTCTTAATTATTACTAGTCAAATACTATCGTCAATATTTCATGTGATTCTAATGTTTCTTCAATTTCTTTATATGGAGGATAATATTCAGCATTATGTAGAAAATGTGGAAGGGCTTACAATGTATATTCAGGTAAAAGCTTCAACATTTTTTAGGAAAATTCCGGAAAACTTAACATTCCCACATAGGAAGTCTGTATAATTCTGTCTGTCTAATAATTTTATTTGACCAAGTCATAGCGTTGCAAGTAAATAAAATATTTGTAGAACTTTGTTTAAATATTTTTTACAAAATTACACAGCGCTAACGACCTCTATTGATTGTTCACCATTTAATTTAAAGTTAGTCAAGAAAGAACAAGATTATTTATTAGTGTCCAACTTAATGGGGTGTTTTACACAGAAAATCATATATCTAACAGATTAAAATTGTTAATAATGCAATGGTTATTCTTAGTTTTTAGGAAAATTATTCTCGTGTTTGTATAACAGAAAAAAATTCCTGAACCTTGTTAATTATACTACTGAGCACTTTTGGACAACCAAAAAATATTCTAAAATTGTAGATCAAAATACAAAGGAACTAACGGATAAAATTAGATTTGTACAGAAAGTCTTCATGTATTTAGTAATAGCAAGTATCATTTTTGCGATGATTAAAGCTCCTGTTAAAGATGAACTTGGGACTGGTCATTGGAGTATGGAAAAAGGTTATTTATTCAGATATGCTCAGGCTACACTGTACATACATGGCCCTGTAATGGCACTAAGTATAGGATGTTTTGATTGTCTCTTCTTAGGATTTTGTTACGAAGGGATAATCCAGTGCAGAATTCTGTATGCCCATTTGAAAAGCTTAACTGTTAAAGATATAATTAGTGAACATGATTTTAAGAACTACTGGGAGAAAATGCAGTACTGTATCAAGCATCATACAGTATTATTAAGGTACATAATGAAACTTAGCTCGGCCTGCTAGTAATGCTTTTTTTAGGTACCATAAAGATTTGCAAGAAGTCTATTCAGTTCCATTGTTAGTTCAATATCTAACATCTACCCCTTTTACCTGCATTGAAATGTATGCAATATCAGAGAGGTACGTATATTTATTTGATTTAAACAATGCTGTAAATTATTAAAGATCATTTTCAGTTCCAACATGAATTCTTCAATAATGTATGCCAATTACCTCGCAATTGTCGTCTTACAATTAACATTTTATTGCCATACTGCAAACCACTTGACCGATGAGGTAAATGGATTACCATAATAAGATAATATATTAATTTCCTTAATTTATTTGAAATAATTAGATGATATTCTTATATAGTTATCGTCGATATCCGACGCTGTCTATAATTCGGATTGGCATTCTCAACATATTAAAACAACACGTGCCCCTAACACGATTTTGATTCAAAGAGCTCAACAGAAAAATGAAATTAGTGCATGTGGATTGATAGTCATGGATCTCGAAACCTTAGTCAAGGTAACAATAACTAATCCAAAATTTCACAACCGAACGAAGTTATCCCAAAATTATTATTGCAGTTATTAAAATTTTGCCTGACCACATGTCTAACATTGAGAGGTTTAAAAAAATGAAGATTTTGGGAATCAACACCTTTACACAAATTTATTAGTACTAGACTTGTTGAAGATGCTAACGGACACTCAATATCGGTAACTGATGAAATATATTGCATTTAAATTGAAAATACTTGTAATTAGAAGTAAGTTTAGTTTGATGGCACAATCACACAATATAATTATCACCAACAGCAGAATTAAAAGTGTTTGAATTTAGTTAACCTTCTAATAGCTGATGAAAAAATAGTTAAGAATAACAGCCAAAATTTACTTAAAAACAGATACTCCTGTCCTAGATCCGTGCCGTTTCGTCGTTTTCGTTAACAGAAGCGTGAGCAGGAAACAGTTAACTTATTTCAGTGTTTCCTTATTTTCCTGTCTTTAATTTTCCTTACCGGATTTCGATGATCTGAAAATTGCCAGAGAAATGCCCATTTAAATGTCCTAAAATGCAATTAGAAATTTAGAAAAAATACATTGCGAATTAAATTATAAAAATTATATCTATCTTATTTTCTTCTTATATATAAAAATAAATGTTTGTTTGATTGTTCGTATGTTATGCACTCTTAGACCCCTTAATCTATTTGAACCAAGCTTGGCGCATTTGCTCAGTAGGACTTGGGGATGGTTCTAGTCCATAAAAATGTTAAAAACGGTGAAAAGAGAGCGATATCTCACAAAATTAGGTAACGCGCTTAAATGGATTAACGAGATTCACATAAACTTGATAAGCCTACCTATAGGCGAGCGGTTTACTCCTATTTTCAGTTTACTTACCGACCAATCAGCATTCTAGTGGCTTCATTCATTTATTTTATTTGTGGGTCTTTTAATAATTTATTATAAAGAAGTTTTTGTTTCATAAATCTAAATTTCGGAAAAAAATCTGAAAAAATTATATATAAGCTTAATTGACAAAACCTCATATTTTTTGTCTCTTTGACTTTTCTCGTAAAATCAATGGTTTTTAAGATAAAACTCGAGAAATGGCGAAAAATGTTTACATTGATGATTTTTTTTCTTAGAAACCAATTGTTCAATCAGAATAAATAAAAAACAAAAATATTCAGCCCACCTTAAACTATCACGAAATTTTATTTTTATTTTATTTTGATTTTTAGAGTTATTAACAGTGAAACCGTACTGGAGTGGAGCTCTAACACCGCGTCTCTTGTGCGTGCGTACGTACGTCCGGAGAACTAGGGTTAAAGATTTAAACAAATTCAAATAATTGTTTATTAGCCACTAAAATACAATATATTACATACACGTGGATTGTCATAATTTAAATAGCGAAAAATCGTAAAAGTAGGCATTTTTCGCTATTTATTGAGTTTTATCTTAAAAAATATTGATATTACGAGAAAAATCAAAGATACAAAAATTGTGTGTTTTGGTCCAATTAAGTCTCTATAATTTTTTCAGATTTTTTCACCGAAAGATGATTTTTAAAACAAAAGATTGTTTATAACTATTAAACGACCCATAAAAAAATATGGTGTATATAAAAGTGTTTTCTCGGTGTAATATAAGATATCGAATAAAATCATTTCCATCCACTAGAACGTTGATTGGTCGATTATTAATGTAGTTTTTAAGCGAGTTTGAGACGGTCAACCGCTTGCCAACTAAAACCTTACGACGTATCCCCAAGGGGAGGGGGGGGAAGTAAAAAAGTGGAATAAAAAATATTAAGTGATTAAAGGACGACCCAATACAATACAAAAAAAGATTTCAAAATGTTTTGAAGAAGGGGACCAGCGCGAAATTTTGTTCTACAAAAGTAGAAACAACACAATACAGAAAAAAGAAGGCACGTTCATGCGCAAGGGGAGACCCCATTTCTCCCATGTCGCATGATTACAGCCACAGATCAGGTAACCCCATTCCCCTTCCTGCAGATCTAAACTCGATCGCGTGACTCAAGTATTCCCCAGGACCAAAGGGGGGGGATTCCGAAAAGTCGACAACGGCTCTAATCGGTGTCGACTCTAGCCCCCCCTCCCAATGGCCAAGGAAGCGGGACGATGGTCGCGCCGCGCGGCGCGCCCGGCGTGAAAGCCTTTTCTCGGAGCGATTGATTCTCCCCCGACAACGGACTGGACCTCGCCTCGCCCTTACCATCCTCGCGCCTCTGAAGACGGACGATAAGTTTTACGGCTAATTTTCTATCATCTTAGGCAATTTTATCCTTCTGCCGCTGGGTCCCGCCATGTTTTGGATCCATTCCGCATGCCATGATTCGCATTGTCAGCGACTTTCGCGATGGGGATCACGTACCCCCATCACATCTCAGCCAATCTGTCGACAGTCTTGATACGGCTCTAATCGTATCTAAAGTCGGCAGATCCCCGGCGGACGGTTGTGTGCTAATTTCTCAACCCGATGCCAAATCAGGCGATCTCCGCCGGTCATTTTTAAGGGAGTGTGGGCTTTGCCCGGTATTCCATAATGTCATTTCACGATTCCGATTCCGATATAGAAAAAAGTTTAAAAATTTTTGAAAAAGAGGAACTTTGTTTCGCGATTTATGACATTAATATTAAACTTGGGTTGAATCAAATTTTAACGAATAACTTAGCTATCAACTGGCATATCTTCCATTGTTAAGGCTTATGATTTTAATTAATCTTTTATTTCGATAAGGTACATGTCGGTGCCCTCCCCCAAATAAATTTTTTATTGAAATTGGTGTTAAGCGTTTGAGCTTCGTTTGAATCTCAATGAGCTTTAATTCCCGTCGTTTGAGCCTAAACCGTCGCGGATTTATTCGCGAAATGTTTGGGGGGGGGGGGGGGGGGGGGGAGTGCTGTCGACATGCTTTTAATTTTTTTGTCCTATTCAAAATTTTTACGTAAACTTGGTGTCAGTCGATAAAGCTTCGTTTGAGCTTCAACGAACTTTTATATTCATCGCTGTATTTTAATTATTTTCAAAGTTATAGGTGTTTTAATTTTGCTAACCTCTGAGCAAGTTGCGCGTGAAACTGGTAATTTTAATTTCGTAATCAATTTATTATTGAGTTTGTAAACAACTGAATTACACTGCAAAAATAAGTTTTTAGGAAAATTTTATATTTTCATCTTACCTTATACCTAATGATATTGAGAAGATTTGGCTGAAAGCAGTTTTTTTTTTATTCTACCTTACTCTACAGTAAACTTGTACAGGATTAGTTGTAGATAATTCGGTCAAAAAAATTCTGATTGAGTAAAATAATGAAGATTTTTTGAAGAATTTACTATATCAGTATCATTAGAGGATCTTTAAAAACTAAGCAAAGTTTGTAAAATAATAGGTAGGTAGGTACTATAATATTAAAATTTTGAGGGGGAGGACATAAATATAAATGCAGCTCAAACGATGGGAGTAGAAGCTCAATGAAGGTCAAACGAAACGCAATCGATTAATCTTGATTTCATAAAGTTTTACATAAACATATTGAAATTTTAAGTAAGTAAGATTCATGCCCCTCCCCCAATCCATCATGTCTCCCCCCCAAGTTTTTGCGAATAGTTCCGCGACGGTTGAAGCTCAAACGACGGGACTGGAAACTCATTGAGGCTCAAATGAAGTTCAAACGTAAAAATGGATTAATACTTTTTAAAGAGCGTGAAATAATCTACAAACTAGATTCAAACCTTATATGTCTAAAATCAACGGTTTTCTAGTTATAAATTAAAGTAAGTATAAAAATGTTGAAAAGCTCGAGATTTTTTTATTGTGGTTTTTTTCAAAACGCTGCATCTTTTAAATGAAACATTTTACAAAAAATCTGACCTAGCATTTTGGATAGGAAATTTAACGGACTACAACTTTTGTCTGGTAAAAATTTCTGAAAAACTAATCGATTCGACAGAAAATCAGAAAATAATAAATACGGCATCTACAAAACAAAAAATTAAATTCACAAAATTTTTATTTTATTGAAAAATTATGTTATTAATTAAGGTTAAACTATTACATTATTTAAGTAAACGTTCAAAATGACCACCCTCACTTTCAATACATTAAAATGTTTCGTTTAAAAGATACAGGGTGTTGAAAAAAAAACAAAATAAAAAGATCTTGAATTTTTTGACATTTTTTTACTTACTTTAATTTATAACTCGAAAACCGTTGATTTTAGACAATAAAAGGTTTAAATCTAATTTGTAGATTATTTGACGGTCTTTAAAAAAGCACTAATCAATTTTTACCGAAAAATCAATATTTTTTGTGCTATGGCCATGTGAAGGAGGAAATTAAAAAAAATGCTTTAAAGAGGCCTAACTCTTGAGGGATTGAATTCAAAAAAATGTTTCTTAGAAGTGTGTCCTCTATTACCACCTAATTTATATAGAGTGTATCGGGGGACACCCCGTATAAGCCACAGAATTGATGCTTTCTGATTTTCATTTTACGGTTTCTGAATTTCATTGAACGATTTTCGAATATCAATTGACAAATCTGAATTACAATTGACGTTTTCTGAATTTCTGTTGGAAGAGGTGTAGAAAACCTTCAAGTACGCACTGCTGAAGTCAGTTCGTATGAAACAAACGAGTAATGGGAAGCAAGAATGAAAAACGTTCGAGTACGCAGACTATTGCAAAAATATTTTATTTTTAAAGAGACCCTGGGCAAAGCCGGGTATCCAGCTAGTTTAAAATAAAAATTAAAAAAAAAAAAACCAATAAAACTTGTTTTCTTCAGAAAAAGTATTTTCGTATACCTGAAACCTGTATCAGGTTAGTTATTAAATATAAAATAATTAATTTGTAGATTTGCAACATCAAAAATCAATGATGATGACCCCAGTTAAAATTTTATTTTGATAAGTATAAAAAGTATTCCAAAAAATATAAATAATTAAATTTATATCTATTAACGTCCATTGTTTTCAAAATTGAAATTTTTATAAAAATGGGCTAATTTGCACCACACAAATAAAACTAGTTTATATTTAATCGACGTTTTGATTATATAAATAATATAAACTAATAAAAAAAAAATAAATAAAATAATAACTTATCACCCAAGGAGTTGTTTATTTCAGAAATATTAATTAATACATATTGCAAATGGGGAATTCCATCCATATCAACTCAAACAGTTTCGACCAAACAATTTTAAATTGGAGTTATTTTTTTATTTCAGATATTCATAATTACTTTGTAATATTTACAAAAACAAATTAAATGTTTTCCTAACCTTCACCTCCAATTTTCTTTCAAATTAAACTGATTATCTTCACTTCTCTGGTTCAACGCCCAACGACGCCATGGTGTGCTGAAAACTTTTGCAATAATTATATTTACAGTGCAATAATGGGGTTTTCTAAAATATTGATATGAAAATAATTGCAAATTATTATCTGTAAGTTTTCCGTAAACTTTTTGAAAGATAAATCCAAAGTTATAAAACTACAATCTCAGGGTCAGAACTTTTACTTCAACAGTAGGAACCTATATATAGATAGCTCTTGCTACACGATTAAATATTAATGTAAAGAATATTGCACTATAAAAATTTTGTATCTTGCAATGGCTGAAAATAAATTTATTTCTTCAAAATTTTTGAAATTGGTTATCTCCATTATTTTGATTTTTGATCAAATTACTAATTCCTTCGGTAGTGAAAACCCCACAGGTAAGCTAATATTTAAATATCACATTATAATAAATCATATAAATCAAATAGTAATTATGTTAGGATTTCCCAGGATATTAGAACTATGATAATAAATGATGACGTATTTTGAAGGAATTTTTGTTAAATTTATTTGATTGGTATTTACAAAACAATTTAATATTTTTGTTTCTTGCAATTTGGAAAACGATATAATTTTGTAAAAATTTTGATTTAAGTGGTAAATTTTTTTTTTTAGGTGTTTGTCCATCACTGACTTCGACTGCATCCACAAATGTTAAATGTGAACATAATGGCACACCCTTAAAAAATTGCGAAGATCCTAAAAATGGCACAACAGTGTTAATATCATGCAATCCTTTCTATGAAGAACATACTTTACAAGAATACCCAAACCGGATATGCACGGACGGCAAATGGAATTCTCCTATTCCACAATGCCATCCAAGTAGGTTGTTGTAACGAATGTTAATTAGTAATTAATAATATTTGTTGTAGTTTGCGGTAAAGTACCTTCTAGGGCTTCTTCGGAATCTGACCAATTAATCATCAGCACAAATCGTCCTCATGATTACCCCTGGCATGTTGGAATTTATAATAAAAAGGGGACCAACCGTTATTTATGTGGTGGATCAATTATTAATCCAAAAATTATTTTAACAGGTATATTTCTTTCTGTTGGCAGACATTTGTAATGCAACTAAACTAATTTGTAGCCGCTCATTGTGTTACTGATCATAATGGAAATGTTGAACCATCGGACAATTATTTAATAGCAGCGGGAAAATATTATAGCAATTATGCAGACGAACGAGATGAACATGCGCAATATTCTCCGGTAAGCTAGCTATAATTGCTATAAATGCAGCAAATGCATTTTGCTGCTACAACAAACAGATAGCTGAAATATTTTTGAATTGCTTCAGTAAAATTTTTTAATTCAGTTTGTTTTGTAGGTGTCTGAAATTCATGTATCTGAAAGATTTAGAGGAATACTAAATAATTACATAGCTGATATAGCAATTTTAATTTTAAGCAAACCATTCACGCTTTCCATAGCCGTTCAACCTGTTTGTGTAGAATCAAACGAAGAACACAAAGATATGGACATCTCGTTAGATAGCAATAGTATTGGTATAGTAAGTTTTCGATTTTGAAATAATGTTCCTGAAATTTAATAAAACAAAATATATTTTAGGTTACAGGTTGGGGTTACATAAAACCAGGCGGACCAATTGCGGAAGAATTAAAAGAGATAATAATCCCATACGTACCTTTTGACAAATGCTTCAACGAAGTACCAAAATCATTCAAAAGATTTATTACGTTTGATAAGATATGTGGAGGTTATTTAAATAACGGTCAGTTTAAAGTTATATTATGCTTTAAATTTTTTCAACCGCTCGTAAAATATGCATTTTCAGACATATCCTATAGATTTGTCTACTAGTTTAGTAAAACGTCACTTTTGTATCTTGATACGTAATATACTATTGTCTGTATCTTTGTAGGAACAAGTATTTGTCAAGGAGATGGTGGAGGCGGATTCGTTTTCAAGAATGTGATTAAAAATCGATATTATATAAAAGCTGTAGCGAGTTCAGCTCCGGCAACAGAAAACAATGAATGTGATATGAATCAATATGCCACGTATACCTCAGTTTTACATCATATTGAATTTGTGAAATCTCTGATGAATTTATATAGAATATAAAAATTAAATTTTTTTCCAATAATATGTTTTTGCTATTTGGGAACGAACGAGAATTTTGCTCCTCGTGCGCCGCCTATGTTTTGCTAACAGCCATCTTCGTTGTTATTCGTATTTATTTACCTTTCCAAAATAATGTCATCATTATTGATTTGTGATCTTGGACTGATAGCTCAAGTTAATAAAATTAAAAACATGGACATTCAAGATTTAAAAGAAATAGAAGTGAAGAAATTTGTGCATATCAAACAAGAACCCGACAATGAAGTTGATGTTAACAACGGTGAATTCATAAAATTTGAAGTTCAAGATAATATAAACGAGATGAAATGCAAATTCGAAGAATTACTACATCATTCCGTTAACATCAAAGATGAAAATACATCAACTGTATCTTCAGAGACGACGCTCAAAATTCTAACCTCTGAAATTGCTCGAAACGATAGACCTCCATTTGTATGCAAACGCTGCAATACTACATTCACTCGAAAATCGAACTTGAAAAGACACTTGCTAATTCACACGGGCGTAAAACCCTACGAGTGCAGTATTTGTAAAGCAAAATTTAGCGAAAAATCCAAGGTAAAAATCCACCTAACAATTCACACTGGGGAAAAACCATTCGAATGCGGCGTTTGTCATTCGAAATTTAGACAGAAATCTACCTTGAAAAAGCATTTACAAATTCACACCGGCGATAAACCCTACCTCTGTCACATCTGTGACTCGAGATTTGCTCAAACCTCAAATTTACAACGGCATTTAAAATGGCATGCGAATGAGAAGCCCTTCGCATGCGAAATTTGCAATTACAAATGCATCGAAAAGAAGCGCTTGCAGATTCATTTAAGAAGCCACACCGGTGAAAAACCGTACGCGTGTGAAATGTGCGATTATAAATCTGCCGGGAGGGAAAATTTGAGCAGGCACGTAAGAATACATACTGGCGAAAAACCCTACGTATGTGAAATCTGCAGTTACAAATGTTCAGACAAGACTAGGTTGTCGATTCACTTAAGAACCCACTCCGGTGAAAAACCTTTTGTTTGCCAGGTTTGCGGTTTAAGATTTTCACTCAACGCAATCTTGAAATGCCACGCAAGAGTTCATACAGGCGAGACTCCATTCTCGTGTCAGATTTGTGGTGCCAAGTTTACACAAAAAGGAAGCCTGCGAAAACATTTAAGAGCACACAGAAGTGAAAAGCGGTTTTCCTGCGAGATTTGCAACACAAAGTTTTCGCAAAAAGTGAATTTACAAGTTCATTTAAGGATTCATACAGGTGAGACACCCTTTTCGTGTGAAATTTGTGAATATCAAAGTGAAACGAAACAAAAATTAAATAGGCATTCAAAAAAATTTCACACAACGTAACAACTTAACGATGTCATGCGTTCATAATTATTTAAATATAAAAATGTTTATATAAAAGTATTTTTTTATATTATCAAAAAAAAGATACCTTGTATTCTTCATGCATTTTAGTAGAACATACCGAGATCAAAATTTCGAGTCCAATATATGGCAACCAACTTGCATTTGACTTTCTTGGTCATACTTGTTCATTTGCATTCCCATATGTAGCTGATTTTCAGTTCCTTTGCAAATGCTGAATGAACTCCATTGACTCGAAAGCCACAGTGACGACATATAATGTCCAACGTATATTGTTGGTTTCTTCTAATTCTCTCTTAATTTTTATAACGGAGGACTTTTCAATTTATGATTGATGTAAATTTTCTCATTATTTACTTCTTCTGGTTTTACTTTAATCATTGGAATGATTGCGCATTCCATTTTTAATTTCCCCAAGTTTCTCCAATTTAAAGAAAATTAAACTGTAAATAAATAATATGAGGTTAGAAAATATAATTAAAATAATAATTACTCCAGTTTTAGTACGTAAATAATTTTTCAGAACTGTGTAGGTGCAATAATTCGAATTTATATCATTTTAACTTATTTCTGATTATTTGTAGGGTTTTGTCAACAACTTCATTGACAAACTGACAAACTGAAACTTCAAATTAATCAGTGCGTGTCAGCGAGAAGTACCTGTCAAAATGGATTATTTGAATTGATAAAATTTTGTTTTCAAAAATAGCGAGAAAATTTAAAAAACAAAACTAAAATAAAATATTCTTGGTAAGCAGATTTGCGAGACCGAACTGAGTGGATTGAAAACTTGTGCGCTGAAACGTTGTATTTCAGTCCAATAAAATATGCGATTTTTCTCTACACTACTAGAAATCCCATATTTATTAAATCTTTTTTATAAAAAATTTTCGCAGTCGGTAGGATTCGAACCTACGCTCCCAGAGGGAATCTGATTTCTAGTCAGACGCCTTAACCGCTCGGCCACGACTGCTGATATCTTTTGTTTGCATTATTTACCAATCTATTTTTTTTATATTAGATATCATAATTTATTATTGTTTATGTTTACGAAACATTTGAACATCCATCATTAATTTTTTTTTTCATATTTAAAAAATTCAAAAGCACGCCAAATAAATTTTTAGGAACTTTTCTGTTTAAGAGTTGGTAGTACAGTTTTTGTGGGTAAAACAGCTATCGTTTCGTTCAGGTGTTCATCATTCGGTGTTATAAGTCAACAGAATGGCTTGGCATAAATTTTAATCGTATTATAATCGCGAAAATTATTATCTGCGTTCATCTTGGTGTTTTAAGTGTTGTTCATAATAATTAATGGATGGAAACAAGATTTGGTTGACATCTTCTGGGAATGAAAATAATTTTTTTACTTGTAGATGGTTTTTAGACTAGAAATTCGGGCCAGGGACATACAATTCCTTCGTGTTCGGTCTGTTTTGGCTCGCTGGATTCTGGCCGAGGTCTAAAACCCTTCGTGTTCGGACTTTGGGTCAATAAATCATGGCGAAACCAGACTAACTACAGGTTGCCGTGCGTGTAAACCCATAAGGTGAGATGAAAGGATTCTGACGGCTGAGCCGGTCCGAAACTGGATGTAGTTCTCCAGAGTCTGGCAGCACTCCTTTTTGGCTTCGATTTCTACTTAAACGGGCGGTGTGGGGAGGTTAGTCCACCTGTGCTGTAGGGGTGAGCAGCTTTGGAGGTACAAACAATAAATTTCTTACGTGGCTAGAAATGAAATAAACAAATATCACTCGACAGCTGTACCCTCCCCCCCCAATGGGGTGGAAGTGCCTACAAAAGATATATTTTCAGATGCCAGTTCGGCCGTACCCGGGGAGTCTTTAGAAGATTCCCTGCTGGAAGGCAACACTGTAGGGTCTCGTCATAAAAACACAAGCCCTGCGATGCGGAGAGAAAACGCCGCAAATAGGCAAAATTGCAGAAGGCAGTGGGTCTGCAAATAACAATGATCGTTCGCAAACGGGCTGGGATTTCGAAACCCCAAGTTAAGGATAGGGATAGAAACCAGCCACTACCAAAAACAGGTGAACATACGTTCCCTCTTGGTGATGTAAAGAAGAGGCTCATGACCTAGCAATCGTCTCTGAGTGGTCAGAGCAAGAGGGCTAAAATTTCTGGACCTAAATCAGCAACGATTCTAGCGGGTTCAGTCACCTACAAAGAGGCAGCATATTGTTGAGACTCATCTCAACCAAGCCCTGGACAGAACCATTTTGGCGACTCAAGAAAGGGCAATGGTAGTACCCATATTTGCGGGATTCCGTTGCACGGAGCAAATCCTTAGGGTTACCTGCGACGGACAAACGATGAAACAGGTAGCTGCAGAGCTTGAACTCAAGGGGAGCCTAGGAGGAATCACAGACAGCAGCTCCAATTCCATCAGAAGACCCTACCACCAAGGAAGTCTAATGGCTGCTCTTGGAACACAACAGAGCGGCTATGGTGACTTTTATCTGATTGTACGAACACAATAGCTGTAATATGAGTTATAACCTACTGCTGTAGTACAGCGACTGAGACCTAACAGCAGTTTGGATATACTGCAATGTAGGGGATGGCCAAAAGGACGTAATTTTACCATCCATCTACCACCCCATTGATTCGCTGGAACTATCACCTTCTTGGAGAATCATGAATGTCGTGAACCGTTGTGAGCAACAGGGAAAACCTCTCGTAATTGGTTGGGAATATAACACTCACCGTCAAGCATGGAACAACATGGAGAAAGCCTGATTTCCCACTGGTAGAGCAGTATTTCTACACAGTTGAGTATAATCATATGAATAAATACAAATTATTGTTTTGGAGTTTTATTGACTTTTAAAGTGCAAGATATACATAAATTTCTATATCTATGGAGTTTAAAATGTATCAATCTGTACCGAAAATTAATTTAGGTGTTCACAAAAATTCAAATTGTATTGCAACCAACGTGTAAGTTAACACTGTGGCTAATATCTAAAAAATATTGAGTGTAATAATAATAATAACATATTAAAAAATGCAACGGACTGAATCCATTTCAAGTCTGAAGCTGAAGTTCCAGGATTTGGTTTCGCTGAAATATGTTGATGTTTGGACTTCAATGGATTCAGTCGAGGAATATTTTATATATTGGAATTATACTTACAGACGCAAATAATTGAGTGTCAAAATTAACAATCTCGCACGCGTGCAAGTCTGATTGATTTTTTACTAGTACGTCTAAAACGCATTCGAACTGAAAATAGAGATGCTTTATTTTTGGTTATTTTAATTTACAATAAATTTAAATTTTAAATCTGATTTGTACACGGAGTTCATAGTCATAAACTTAAGTTTGGTGTAAAATCAGGTATTGGCGTGTATTTTTGGTGATTACTTTTTATTTGTTGTACATTGGTAAATTTTCACTTCTTGCACCGGCTTAGCTCAATCGAAATAAATTAATTTGCACGAGACCAAAATTTTTTATTTTAGCATACCAATACAAATCAGATTTTAACACACATAAAATTTCATCAATCAATTAGCCTTTTAATTAACTGAAATTTGTTTTTTTGTAATTACAACCAAAATTTTCGTTAAAATCTCACCTGGACACGTTCAGAAGAAGATAACATGCTTAAAGGAAATTTGCGCAAGAATGATATCATTTTATCGTTCTGAAAGAAAGGAAACACCACATTGAGCTTTATTGTTTTAATTATATAATAATTTTTTACTTACCATTGTCTTCATTTTTGCCAATTGTGCTATGAAGTAACCTACTCCAATTATTGTGAATTGCATTCCACATTGCACAACAACAAATTTCATATTTAAGGAATATTGGTTAAAGTTTACCATGAGAAGTACCATTAAAAATAATGTCAAGATAAAAAAAATAGTTGTAATTAAAATATAAATTAACATAAGAGGATTGCAGGCATTGTTGATATATTTTAAGAAACGAATCAAGCTGTTGTGAGCATCGCCATAACTGAGCAAAATTTTGTTAGCATTGACTGTTACAATTGGTAGGATGGCGCTGTCATCCGAATTTGAGTTTTCAGAAAGACGCAAATCATCCAACCCCAAAGATAAGAGATTGTTGAGATTGCTATGAAGCTGATAAAAAAGTTTTGCTGCTAGTAGCATAACAATAACGATTGTAATACACACATACACACAAATTATTAAACCAAACTTCTCAATTGTACTCCAATTAGGATCCATACTGTACGAAAACATAGATATGGTACCAATGAAGAAGGCAATACAAATTAAAGCCACTTCAATAGCAACTCGTTTATGAAAATTTATCACGTCTTCAATTGGAAGCAAGCTATTGGACGTTTGTGTTTCAAATTTTACCAGCACATCTCCTATGGATACAACTATGGTAATAAGTTTGTGATGGCTAAATAATAATTGAAGAATGGTAAGAACGGTTACCATGTACAACATTAAATCATATCCAGTAAGTATAACATCGTACAGTGGCCTATTCTCCTTGATTGCATTGTAGGTCCTGTTTGCACAATAAAAACTTGCCAAAGCTACTGTCGTTACAACCAAAGTAAAAATAAAGACCTGGTGTATCGATTTCGTAGTTTTTGCTTTCACCTTTTGATTTTCATGATCACAAATAAAATTAGTTGGTTTTAAAACACACCAGTTCACCAATTTAAAGATCAAACCTATGGAACAATTAACACAATTTTTGGAGAGCTCTGGCATGTTCTTTAAAATTGTATGATGTTCAGAACGCTGTATGTTGGAATTTAGGCAAATTATATGAAAGTACGAGTAATATTGACGAACAAAATTATACTGACTTTATTTGTACTCATATCGATTCTGGATTTATCAGGAATCTTCAAAGTATTTTTTTTTATATTGATGAATATTATTTATTCTGCAGTTATTATAATGATAGCGTCGATTGTTAGCGAAAAAAAAATCAAAGTTCAATATTTATTTGCTTTAATAAAATAATAAAACACAAACTTATAGAATCCATCGTCCTGGATCCGAAATTCGAGAATTTTTTTGTTTTGAATTCAAATAAACGGCAATGGTTGAAACAAATAAATCAAAATTAGTCGATTGGATCTATTTCATAACCATTTTTTTTTCAATCAAAAACCAACTCCTTTTCAAAATTTCAATCCCAACCTTCGATAATTTTCCGGACTCCAGAAATTACTTTAAAGTTCAGAGCTTTTAAAATCAGGCCGCTCGGTCCGGTGCCTTCTTAGGTCTTGCCTTACAGAAATTTGAACTGTACAGCAACCAGAGCATAAGTTAACACCGTGGCTAACATCTAAAAAAATAATAATATAGTAAGAAAATTTCCATTAGTACTTTAAACTTGAAAATTATTAACTAGTGAGAAAATTATAAAATATTTAAAATAATACTAGTTAAATTAACGTAATAAAACAATAATGTTTTTAATATTTCGCAGATTTTTCATCTGCTTCGTCAGAAAATATCAATTTATTGCAGATGAAAAATCTGCGAAATATTAAAAACATTATTGTTTTATTACGTTAATTTAACTAGTATTATTTTAAATATTTTATAACATTAGTACTTTAGTTATAGCCCAGTAATATTAGTCAAAAATATATAATGTTTCGATGGTGGAGAAAATTCAATTTAAGTGTTTTGATTTGACCAGAAGCAATAACCAACAAGAACTCGTTATTTTATTTTCATTGATGCTGTGCCCTGAAGATGGTCTAATAAACCGAAACCGGTAGACAATATAATATTTTATTTGCAAGAATTTTATTTCCAAAAAACATAAGATTGAAACTTGCACAATTCTCGTTATTCCATCGGAGTTTTCTAGTATACATTTTTTTTTAGATATTTCAGATTTTCTCAATTAACTAACCTAATATTACTGTGCCATTATACTTACAGATGCAAATAATTGAATGTCAATACTAATAATTTCGGAAACATGCATTTGTGCTTGATTCATTCTAAGCGCATGTAAAACGCATTCAAACTAAAAAAAAGACAATGATTAGGTATGTTTGGTATACTAACAAATAACAATTAACTACAAACTTGCTAACAAGAATAAAATAAAAGAAATTGTACAGTACCGGAATAAGGCACTTGCAAAATATTTTAATTTGTATTAAAAAACTGCTTGCAACACACCTACTACAAGTGAAATAACAATAAACTAATAAAAACTGATTATGTTAGAATTTAAATTTTGCCATGTGCGCTCGAACGCGATCCTATCGGTTTCACGACGGCAATTTTTGTTTTTCTTTTATAAAAGAAAAAAACCGAAAAACAATGTTTTCTGTATGTCTTGAAGTTAATAACTTTAAAGTAAGTAATTCTGATCTTAAAGATGTTAACTTGAAGATGAGATTCAATTTAATAATTTGAAGGTCATAACTGTAAAGTAACTAATTCGGATCTTAAAAGTTGTTAACTTGCAGATGATAATTTAATTTAAACGTTAAAGCAACTAATTCTGATCTTAAAGATGTTAACTTGAAAACGAGATTCAATTTAATAATAATATCATAACTTATAATTATATACCCATATAACTTTAAAGTATAGAGTATAAAGGTCATAACTTTAAAGTAACTAGTTCGGATCTTAAAGTTGTCAACTTGCAGATTATATTTAATTTAATAACTTTTATAAAAACCGTTGCACAGGGTCAAAATACCAAAAAAGTTGTGTACTCGGAAATAATTTGAATTGAAAATCATTGGAAATCTCTGAAACTCCTTGGAATTTCTTAGACATCTCGGGATTTCTTTAGCAGATATTGCATTTCTTGGAAATCATTGGAATTTTTATGAAATTCTCAAAAATTCTTTAGAATCCATTAGAATTCTTGAAAAACATGGGATATCTTGGAAACCATTGGAATCCCTCGCAAATAACTGGAATTCGTTGAAAATCTCTGTAATTCTTCGGAAATTACTGGAATTCTTTGGAAATTATTGATAATCAATGAAATTCCTTTAAATCCCCTGCATTTTTTAGAAATCATTGGAATTCTTGAAATCACTGAAATTCGTTGAAATTCACAGAAATCAATTGATTAATGAAAAAAATTGGAATTACTGCAAATCATTGCAATTCTTAGAAATCATTAAAATCTCTTGGAAATCACTGCAATTCGTTCAAAATCCGTGTAATTCGTCAAAACTCTGAACTTCATCGGAAATTACTGGAATTCCTTGGAAATTTCTTGGTAATTGTTGGAATTCTTGTAAATCACTGGAATTTCTCCAAAAACATTGTTATTCCTGAGAAATTTCTGATATAGTACTTGAAAATATAAATTTTTTAGAAATCAATAGAATTCTTGGAAATCATTGGAATACCTTGCAAATCCCTGGAATTCTTTGAAAATATCTGTAATTATACGAAAATTACTGGAATTCTTTGGAAATGCTTGAAAATCAATGGAATTCTTTGAAATTCTCTGGATTTTTTGGAATTCCTTGGAAATCACTAGAATTGGTTAAGATTCCCAGAAATTTGTTTATAAATCTTTAGAAATATTGAAAAACTTTGGAATTCTTGGAAATCATTGGAATTCTTAGAAATCATTGGAATCCCTAGGAACTCACTGCAATTTGTTTAAAATCCCTGTAATTCTCTAAACTATGGACTTTATTAGAAATTACTGGAATTCCTTGGAAATTCCTGGGAAACCGTTGAAATTCTTGTAAATCACTGAAATTTCTTCAAAATCATTGTAATTCTTTGGAAATTTCTTAAATAACTTGAAAAAAATTTTTTTTTAGAAATCAGTAGAATTCTTCGAAATCATTGGAATCCCTTGAAAATCACTGGAATTCGTTGAAATTCCCAGAAATTCTTTTATAAATCATTAGAATTATTGAAAAACATTGTAATTTCTTCAAATTCACTGTAATTTTCGAGAAATTTCATAAATTACTTGAAAATAAAAATTCTTTAGAAATCAGTAGAATTCTTCGAAATTCCTTGGAAATCACTAGAATTCGTTGAGATTCCCAGAAATACTTTTATAAATCATTAGAAATATTGAAAAACTTTGGAATTTTTGGAAATCATTGGAATCCCTTGGAAATTATTGCAATTCTTTTAAAATCCCTGTAATTTTCTAAATTATGGACTTTATTGGAAATTACAGGAATTCCTTGGAAATTTCTGGGAAACCGTTGGAATTCTTATAAATCACTGGAATTTCTCCAAAATCACTGTAATTTTTAGGAAATTTCTTAAATTACTTGAAAATAAAAATTCTTTTTAAATCAGTAGAATTCTTCGAAATCATTGGAATCGCTTGGAAATCACTAGAATTCTTTCAAATTCCCTGGATTTTTTTAGAAATCATTGGAATTCCTTGGAAATCACTAGAATTCGTTGAAAATAAGTGGAATTCTGTGAAATTCCCTGAAATTATTAGAATTCTTGGAAAACATTGGAATTTTTGGAAAACAATAGAATTCTTGGAAATGATTTGGATCGTTTGAAAATCCTTGCAATTCGTTTAAAATCTTTGTAATTTTCTAAAACCCTGGACTTCCTTGGAAATCACTGGAATTCTTGAGAAATCGATGTAATTCCTTGATAATCGTTGTAATTCTTTGAAAATCGTTGAATTTCTTGGAAATCACTGGAATTTTTTGAAATTCTTTATAAATCATTAAAATTCTTGGAAGTCATTGGAATGTTTTGAAAATCACTGGAATTCGTTTAAAATCTTTGTTATTCTTTGGAAATTAGTGTAATTCTTTGGAAACTTCTGGAATTTCTTGTAAACAGCTGGAATTCTTTGAAATCCCCTAGAATTTTTTTGAAATCATTGGAATTATTGAAAATCATTGCAATTCCTTGGACATCACTGGAATTCCTTAGAAATCACGGGAATTTTTAGAAAATCAGTAAAATTCTTTAACCCTTTAGTGTGCTGTTTTGCACATATGGAAAGCGACATCTACAAGCTAAATCTTCCTCTGCGGTTAAACGTTAAAGATTAAATAAACAGTTTTTCAGAACTCCAAAACAGTGTTTAAACATATTTTGTACAATTTTGCCAATAGATAGCGTCGCTTTAATATACTGATTTGCTTTGATTGAAAAGTAAACAAATGTGTTATTTATATTTTAATTTGAACCTTTTTCTGTATATATCTGCCTCTGACTTTAATGTAGCAGGATTACCGCAATTGTTCATATATTTTAAAAAACGGATGAAGTTGTTGTGAGTATCTCCGTAACTCAATAGAAGTTCGTTTGCATTTATATTACTGTCTGAATTTATATTTCCATAAAAGCGCAAGTTATCCAATTCCAATTTTAAGAGGTTCTTCAAATTACTTTGAAGATGGAGAAGAAATCTTCCAGTTACTAATATTAAAATAATAGTTATAAAAAACAGATACGTAGAAATTAGTAAACCAATCTTCTCAATTATATTCCAATTAGGATCCATATAGAAGAAAAACATACATACTGTACCGATGAAGAAGCCAGTACAAATCAAAAGAACTTCCATAGTAACCCGTTTACGGAAAGTAATCACATCTTGAATTGGTAGTATAGTTTTTGATGTTGATGATTCAAATCTTACTAAAACATCTCCAATGTGCAATATTATATTAACAAATTTACGATAGATAAAAATGAATTGAAGAAGCGCAGAAATTCCTACGAGGTATAACATTAAATCACATCCTATAAGTATTATATCGTAAAGTGACCTATTTTCTTCAATTGCAATGTAGGTCCTGTTTGCACAAAAAAAGCTTGATAAAGCTAACGTTATTACGATCAAAATTACAACAAGTACGTCTAATTTTGATGAACTAACTCGTAATTTAACCTTTTGATTTTCATGATCGCAAATGAAACTAAATCTTGTTAATGCAACCGCACTGACCAATTTAAAGATCCTGCCGATAGAACAATTAATGCAATTTTTTGAAAGTTGCGGCATGATTTTTTTCACGAATACTACGTTATATGCCTTTACAATATGTGAGAGAAAAAATTTTGTGTTGTATTTTATTTAAGTTAATACTATAATATGCATGTGATTATGAATTTATCAGAAAACCTCCTATTTTTTCTTTTTATCCTTGAATATTTTATTTCTAAAATTATAGGATGAAATATTCTATACTTCAATTATTATAGTTAGTAACAGAATCGATTCCTAATGCAAATATTATGGGGATACGAATGGAATATTTGGATCAAGCGGTAAATTATTCATTAGATAAATATTATTATGCCCTTTAAGGCCTACTGGTTTCCAATATTTAAAAATCTTAAGATGATTATATGATATACGTTTAAGGCAGTGAGAAATTCTGAACGTCTTCCCTCGTAAGGCAATGGCAAACCACCGAGGTTTGCGTGAAAAAAGAAGAATTATTTTTTATGTTGCTGGTGATATTTTAGCATGGGTTGTCGAATGTGTGGCATTGACCCATCAGATTATAATTGCTCGAAGAATTATTCAGGCAGTTCCAAAGGTATGGAAAGCAACAATCCATCATTGGAAGCAGGCAAGGGAATACGGACGAAGAGGAACTCCAACAGAGTCTTCACGAATTCGTCGCGACCAATGGGCATCTTACTCTCCAGTCCTAGAGGCCCAGAGACAGTTCCAGATCTCAATTTGCTAACTGTCAATGTCTATATTTCGATCCTCACCCTTGTTCGGTATCCCAATGACCCTTTTTTACGATTTTATTCTTAAGAAATGCTTTATTGCGATTATTCCAACACATAGGTAGATAGGTAGACTTTTTTGAGTGGGGACATCTTTAAAGGACACCACCCTGATATTTTGGGTGCGTAGTGTCGGATTTTCACCGACTAAAATCCCACTCCGCGAAGTTTCCGGGAATCTCATGCGCATATCGTCCTTACAATCTTCTGAATTCTTCATCGTTCTGCCCTTTTCGTATTTTTCTACGTCCTGTGCTTTGCCGGCTCCACCAGCATCAGCTCTATGGTAGCCCAGTTTCCTTCACTATTCAACATAAGCTTGACGAGGTTGGTTGGGCTGATATCATTGCCCAGCTGTTCTCTCGTCTGATCTCGGTCTATTCCAGTTAAAATGCTCGGTTGTTGTACTGCTCCTTGTTTTTGATGCGATACTTGATGTCTCTCATCTCCGCCTTAAGATGTATAGGGAGAAGGGACGCTTCTAGGACTGCGTCGGTGGATAAGGTCCTGAATGCGCTGCATATAGGTAGGACGCTCCTTCTCTGGATATCTGGACGGACTTTGTTGTCTGTTTGCTTTCCTCTGCAGGACAGTCACCCACACTGGGGCAGCGTATAGCATTACAGACTCAGCCACCGTGCTCAGGAGCCTAATCTTGGCCTCTGTTGTTTGGCATTATTCTCTGTAGGGCCTTCGATAGTGACGCTGCCCTCTTTGTAACTGTCAGGATGTGGGGCTTGAAAGAGAGGCAGCTGTCGATGTCAACCCCCAGAACCCTAGCGTGGTCACTTGTCGAGACGATATGTCCGCCCACCAGGAAATGGACGGGTCTCATCTTCCCGAAATAACCACCGCTTCGGTCTTTTCTGGGACAATCTGTAGGCACCAGTCGGTTATCCGCTATTAGATCCTCCAGTTCCTACTTCATGTGGGCCTCGGCTACGACCGTGATATCGTCTGAAAATAGATAGGTAGTATGGTGTTTCTTTCCCTCCCTCCACCATGAGACCCTCTTTGTTGAGGCTGGAGTATGGAGGCGCACTGCCGGCGGTCGTGTACTGCGACGACGACACGACAGAAAAGCTCTTGAAAGAACAAAGCCTAGAGGCACGAATGCTCAGGTATTTTAGTTGTTTAAACTGGGAAGAAGACCCGGAAGAGTATAAAGATGGTCATAGGACAAAAAGGATGAGGCGCCATGCCCTTATTGGAAGAAGCGCTCATGAAGAAGACAAAGGCCCAGGAAGAGCAAGAAGAAAAACAATCAGTGCATCTTCCGAATTAGAGCAAATGTCTGGAAAAAAGGGAACAAATTAAGTAAGACGCGCAATTCCTTTGTTGGAAAATGCGTAGAAAGTGGAAAAATTCTGAATGTGCTGTTCCCGAACTGGAATAAACGCCTGTAAGATTATATCTTCCAAAAAAGAGCGACGTAAAGAGGAAACGCAATTCCCTGGTAAACACAGGACGAAACAGGTACTGTGAGAGCCTATATCTTCGCTTCGTGGAGTGTTGGAAGTACTGCCCACGAAGTTGGGGAGAGGTTTTGGTGTTAACTTTGGGGATATGTTCAATTTCAGTAAACATAAACTGAAAAAATATTAAAAAAGAATCAAATCTTAAAAAGAGATGAACTAATAATTTGGGGACGAGGTTAATTTGAGTTGATGGAATATTTATTAAAAAATTAAATATTAAAAAGTTTGATTTTAGGGGGAAAACTGAAAATGAATTCATTTAAAAATGCGTTTAATTTGCTCTACATTGAAAAAATTTGGTATGGATTTTAGAGGGCAAATTAAAAACAAATTGCTCTAAGTTTTAAAATTTTGGAATATACTTAATTTGAATTAATTTTAAAAAAAATTGTTACAAAAATTAAAGCCTGAATAGGGTGGGCTCTAAAAATCTAAAAATTGATTTTTTATTTCCAATACATGTAAACTAAAATTAAGAGCATTTTCAAAATTTTACAGCAATTTATTTTCAATATTCCCAAAACCTTCAACTGTTCAAGATTTATTTAAAGAAAAATATTTAGGAACATCCGGAAAAAATTCATCAAGAAAGATTTATTTCCAAAGTCCGGTCCCTAAGGTTCAAGTTAGTATTTTTAGTAATTTTAAATTATTATCTTTTCTTGAATAATTTTCTGAAGAAAACTTAGCTTTCAATTGTTTCTCCAAAAAAATACTACACAAAAATTAACATTAATTTTTTTCAAAATTGTCACTATCAATTAAATTTCCAAATTAGAAGGCATCACAATTTTTGTCATTAAGATTTAGAATATCCTTAATTTTACTGTTATTTATTTAAATTTATTTTTGTTTACGAAAATAAACTTTTATTTTTAAATAAGTACATAATTACACTATTATACAATTTTTAAATGCAGATTTCATTGAATACAAATTTTATGTACAAAAACCTTAATTTGTAGTTCATAGGCATAATTTGCATAAAAACCTCAGGTTCTCTCGGCATTTGGCCGTTTAAAAATTAGAACTTCAAAATTAAGCTTACTTAAATCTTTTTGAATTTTTAGAATACCAATTTTTATTAAATCTTTAAACTGTTAATCTTAGGCATATTGAAAGGATGATTAAAAAACAACCTTCGACAAATAAATTATATAAAAGAAATTTTATAATTAACTAACAGAGCAAACATGTTTTCGCTTCATTTCATCGAACTATTTAATTAAAATTTAAAAAATATAAAGTCAGCGACTTGGAAAATTTAACCAATTCAATTATGCGTAAACTGCATGTTACGAAGTATTAATTCGATGAATTTACACATTCATTAAACATGCTAGGAAAATAATATAATAATTCTTTAGAATTTTGTGTATCGATCCACACCAATCCTTCATTTAAAAGATGATTCAGTGCCTGTTGTGAACGATCGGTTTCCCAATTCAATTTCTCCCGTAATATCGACACGGAAGTGTAAGCTTGATTAGAATTAGCCACTTGTTGAATAATCGACGTGTGATCCATACTTAACTCTCCAGGCACCGATTGCACCATATACTGACCCTTTCCGACTGAAACCACTGAAAAACCACTACCAAATATTTTTAATTTTCTCGCAGCACAAATTAAATCGTCTTGACTAATCTCCTGATGCTGTTTACCCTGACCACGCGCTTTTATTAAACGAGTACGCAGTTCATCCAAACCGATAAGCCCGCCGTTTTTATAATTCGTTGCAATGCACACTTCAACTATTTGAATAGCTAACTCGTAGTAAAAGTCACCGATGCCCAGAACCGACCAAAACCCTTTACCTGAAGCTAAAGGATCGACACCGATAGAAGCGCACATATCCTGAAATTGTTTTCTGAACTGAGCATTCTTACGTATTTCGCTCTTGTGATTTGCTGCAAATTCTTCTAGGTTCGCACGAAAAACTTCCAACTGCTTCGTCATTTGCTCAAACTGATCTTCTTGAATTTCATTACCTTTATCTTTGTATTTTTCTTGTTCAAGTCTTTGCTTTTGCACTGCACCTAATCCCACTCGGCGTCTCATCTTTTACAAAAATAATTTATTGTAAACGTCAAGTTTGACAACTGGTATAATTGAGGTTATGGCTTCTTGACAGTGACAGGAGAATAAATTATAGTTACGGGGTGCGGCGAAATTAAGTACCTACTTCAACATTAAAATTTTTAATAACATCATATTTACACATTGGAAATTATAAAATGGAAATTTTGTTATACAATGGCAAAGACAATAAAAAAATTGTATTTTTATTATATAAAAAAATATTCTTAGAAATTATTTTTTAAATAGTAAAATTCGAAAACACTAAAAATTAAAATCGTTCATCCGGAATTGAGGTGAAATTGTTGTCACCTTCACTCGATTTTCTTGAATTACCATTACTTTGTTTGTTATTGTTATATGCGAATAGTGTATTGTTATTTTCGTTGGCTACGATAGCACCAATCGTGCTAATGCGATTACTGAGGATATGAACTTCCGAGACTGATTTCGATGTACCATCTGGATTGGGTAAGTCTCTCTTGTATAATTTTCGTGCTATCAGACCCAGCATGAGCATTTCCACCAGCATGAGAGAATTGTAGATCACTAAATTAAATCAGGCAAATCAAAGACATTCCAAAAAAATTTAAATATTTACTTACTATAACCATACACGCCAGGTGTGATGGGTGGATGGCAAGGCAGCAGTCCAGCCCAGACAATGCCTTTCATTATTAAATTTTGAAATTTACCGAAAATTAAGACCATTTGAAGTACAAAAAATTTTCCAATCGTAGAGTGATCCTTGAGGACGTCTCTCAGCAAGTTTAAGGTTATCGACATTGCCCAAACACCAAACAATATCGAAAGTACAATCAATGGTTGTACATAAAAGTAGTTGATATGGTATAAGCTCTAGAAAAAATTGGATGGTACTTTCTCTTAAACAATTATTTTGTTAAATAATTTACTTGTTACTGCAATGACTATTATTTTAAAACGCTAAGTGCGCTTTTTATTTAAATATAATTTCTTTTTGTAAAAAGAATTATTTATGTTATCCTTGCCCTGAATCCATGTATTTTATTGAGATTAATTTATTTTAAAAGTTGGAAAACATCGTTTGAGTGCTATTTTATCGAAGTTGCTTAATTGCTTACCAATGTACATATTTTTAAAATTTTAGAAAAATGCGAAAATAATTATTTTACCTCTCGTTCGGCCCACATAACCAATAGGGTCAAATAGACGAGTCCTTGCACCACCGGAAGCTGAAGAACTAACATTCTTAATTGGCGTATTCGATTTCTAAAATCAATTTTGTTTATTAATTTCGGTTAGTCCAATTCTACAAAACGAGAAGACTGATTTGATTACATAATGTTGTGTAAAAACTTGGTAAAACAATTCCGGACTAATCTCTTCCACCTTGACATCAACAAGCAAGAACGACCTGTTATAACTTTTACTTTTACAACTTGAAGCTTTTTCTTATTGTTTAAATCATTACATATTACGAGTTGAAAAAAATCATATTAGCATGAATGAATAATTATTAGAAAAGCAATTTGTGAATAATAATTATAACACCTATTAAGGCACGCAATCCGTTGGCGCTGGTCAAATTCACTTTCCAATTTATTGTATAGAAAATAAGCAACCTGGAGTAACTATCGATAAATTATTGGAGCTTATTAAAATTTTCATAGTTATATAATTTTAATTTTTATTCGTTTATATCTTGTGTTGAGTTTACCTCATCAGAGTAGGTCAATTGTTATTTATTGATCTACATAGATAAAAGCCAATTATTTGCCTTGGAATTAAATCTTCAGATTAAGCCTTTTAATTTCCTTTGTCTATGCGTTCCAGATTGTTATTTTGAAATTTTAAAATAAATGTAATCTTAGTTTCACCTGAGCAAACGAATCCGTGAGTTTCCACGATTTCAACGATCGAAAACCTCTCAAGTTGAAGTAAGTGACCAACCCATGCCCAAAAGACCAGGCTTCTGTAGACCACAGTTACATTAGTACCTGTACAGAAGGCTGGAAGCTCCTGAAGACTGGTAGCCAACAGCCACAGAAGAGGCTATCCAGGCTTATAGAAAACAGCAAGCGGTAATGTTGGATGGAGCTGCTCGGCCAACTTGAAGAGGATCCCTATGTATTAGCATACAAAGATGCAGAAACATCAACTAAAGTCATAGAAATAACGGCGGATTTATTTATGAATTACCAGGAGCTGAGAGAAGCCGCTAAGAAATGTGATTGCCTCGCCGCAGGGATATTTTCTATAAGGTTGCAAGATTAGAAGTCCTTTCATCCTACAGGCTCATATACCTGCTGGACTTCATGGGCAAGCTCTTCAGAACGATATAGACAGCAGCGGAAGCCTTTAAGATAACCAATTTGGTTTCAGCGACCAAATGACCTCAAAGCTATCACGAGGACTGCAAGAGAAGCCATGAGCGGATCGTGAAGGACCCAGACATATGCCATGCTGATGCTGAAGGCTCTGAAAAAACGAAAGATCAGAGGGAACATCTTTAACCTGATCGTCAGCTACCTCAGGGATAGGCGATTCCAACTGGGCCTGGAAGATAATGACGCGGAGGTTGGCTTTACCAGTGGGGTGCCACCGGAATCGGTGCTTGGTT
Source organism: Cantharis lateralis (assembly GCA_963170105.1). Classification (NCBI taxonomy): domain Eukaryota; kingdom Metazoa; phylum Arthropoda; class Insecta; order Coleoptera; family Cantharidae; genus Cantharis; species Cantharis lateralis. Next base: position 5,385,597 of record OY720627.1, read on the forward strand.
CGATACTATGGCCGACGACCTCAATATTATAGTCGTGGCGATGGAGGGGTCGATGCTCGAAGAGAATACCAATGAGACCATCGCAGCAATGGCGGAATGGGCCGGCTTGAAGAAGCTCACCCTCGTCAAAATCCAGTCGTTGTCTGTTTCCAGATTCTCACATCTCTGTTCGAAAGTAAACAAAAAAAAAAGATTTAAGAAGTTCGAATCGCAAATCCACTAGATGTAGAAACTCTAAGGATGTTTCCATTGCAACAGCATGCAGTAGAATGAACACGTTCTCTCGTAGAGGACTGATATGCGGAGTATATGGCGCCGCTGGCCTCTAAATCTTCTTTATGGTGGTTTTGGAAATGTTGACATTGTGTCAAGAAGGCAATATTGCTGATATTGATCGTTTTTGGAATGTTGGTGGAACATCCTCTGAAGTCGGCTGGATGTTGACACATGAAGCTGGCAAATGCGTTGCGGCTGGTTGAAGAGTTGATAACTGTGGCATTGGCTTGAATCCGATTTATGAAAAGGGGACTCAACCTTCCTTGGTCAAGTTTTTCTAGCGTAATGTGGTAGAGGGGCATGGGACGGTGGTCTTTACCTCAGCAGGGTATGAAACTCTTTGGAAATCACTATAATTCTTTAGAAAACATTGCAATTATTGGAAATCACTGGAATTCCTTGCCAATAGCTAGTATTCTTTGGAAATCATTGAAAATCTTTTGAATTTCGATTTCTTAGAAATCCCTGCAATTCCTAGGAAACTCAGAATTTTTTTGTAAATTGCTACAATTCTTTAGAATACATTGAAATTCTTGTAAATCATTTGATATCCTCAGAAATCACTGGAATTCTTTGAAAATCCCTTGAATTCTTTGGAAACCACTGAAATTATTTCGAATCCCTTGGAAATCTCTGGAATTCTTTGGAAATATTTGGAATTTATGATAATCTTTGGAATTCCTTGGAAATCTGTGGAATTCATTGAAAATCATTGGAATTATTTGGAAATCTCTGAAATTCCTTGGATATCTCTAGGATAAGGTTGGAATTCCTATAGGATTTCCTATAGGAAATCGTTGGAATTTTTGGAAATCTTTGGAATTCCCAGTATTTTCTCAGATATCCCATATTCACCGAAAGTTTTGTTCAAATGTCTGTAATATGTTTACAGCACATCAGAAAGTTTAATAGTGCATTAACCTCACAATTTCAAATTTTCTGAATTTTCTCTTATTCTTTTTTCTCTTATTCCGTGCACATTACTTACATGCGTTGTTTGCTGGTTTCTTTGGTTACTTGTTTTGTAGTTTATGCATTAATTATTTGTTTGTTAAAATTGTAGATCTCATCTGGAGGACTTCGCCGATTGGCAGTTTTTTTTGCCTTGTGCTTGATTTTACCAGGGAGGCCCCTAAGGATTACTCGTAGGGTGTTGACGTGTTTGATGACTACTTCTCGTCTGCGGTCGAAGAGTGCGGCAGGGTAGTGGTGATGCAATCTCCTTCTCCGTGCCAAGTTCTTCCTCCATGCGAGGATGATTTTCTTGCAGGGTGGAGTGGTTGTTGTAGTCATTCAGCACTTGGTTTTTTCCTGGTTTGAACGAAACTTGTTTTTGGATAGGCTAGTAGGTATAGTCCCAGGCGAGAAAGGTGTGAGGGGGCAGAGCTGTACAAAGCACTCAGTGAAAGTAATTCAATTACCAATTTCCAATTATTTTGCCAATGTTGAAAGTGCTTGAAATACCAAATACTAAATATTCTTAAAAGTAATAGGCATATCAATTACTAAACTGCGAAAAAGTAATTCAATTATCAAATACTTCGTAAAAGTAATTGAAATATTTAAAGATTAACCAACAAGTAATTCAATTACCCAAAGTATATCAATTACTCAAAGTAATTCAATTACCCAAAGTAATTCAATTACCCAAAGTATTTCAATTATCTACTCAAAGTAATTCAATTACTCAAAGTAATTCAATTACTCAAAGTAATCCAATAACTCAAAGTAATTCAATTATTTTAAGTATTTCAATTACTCCGAGTAATGCAAAAAGGCAATTTTTAATTAATGACCAATATATATGAACTATAATGAAAAGTAACTCAATTACCAAAAAAGTAATTCAAATACCAAATATTTTACGTTAATTTCAAAAGTATCAAAGCCTTTTAATTGAATTACTTTCAGCTCTGGGGGGGGGGTCACTGTCGTGACGCTGCCGCTATAGGCCGTTGGACGAAGGATATCAGAAATGTCGTTTACTTTGCGATTTTTAAAATGTTGTCTTATAAAAATTTCTTTATCCCTTCGAAATAAAAACGTTTAAGTTAGGTTAGGTTATATTTAAATTAGGTTATTTTGGTTAGGTTAGGTTTAGTTTTGTTTAAGTTATAAACATGAACTATGAACTACTATTAGTAACAGTTTATTATTAGTTATAATTTTGTGTGGGCATATAATCCAATCGCAAATGTCAAGTTCAATGCTACCATTCGTCAATTACTCTGATGTGTTCAATCAAAAATGTTCAAAATTAAACGGTTTACGCAATCAAACCTTTCGACACTTTGTTTTATACAACATTCTTCGTTACTACTATTTGCTTAATATTAATTTATATTGACTTTAATCGTTAAGGTAAAGGTCGAAACGCAATGCTTCAGCAAAAATGTTGCTTTATATCGGATTTCATGCAGATTTTGTTCGCAAATATCCGGCTAAATGAATAGGTAACTTTTATTTTAAGGAAACCTATTTACAATCGGTGATCAAGATCAAATAATCCTTGTAAATATTAATAAGCATAAGTGATGTTACTTAGCTTCCTAAGGTGGAAGGATGTGTTGTACAAATAATTTATTTTTGTAATTCTTCTGCTTTTAAAAATTTAATTTTCATTCAACAAGGTCAAAATCTTACTTGTTGATTTCCAACGATGGCAAACAGAAGCAGCATGGCCAACAACAGCACGGACCAACTTTGAGATTTAAAGTTGCCGGCTTAACTTTTCGTATCAATTCTGCTTCTCCTCCACAGTAAGCTACCAATAAGCAAAACAGTTGATACATTCCAGCCATGAAAATGCCTTGAGTAACTGCTTCTGCTAAAAGGTGAGATCTGGGCACGATTATTGCACAAAACGTTGCTAACGCAACTACCTAAAACAGACATGTTTAAGCAATTATGAGTCCTCGATTGCATACATATACCAAGTATGTTATTGCAATAAAATCTTTAGTGTAAACCTAACACCTAATATTGACATATATTACCGGATACACTCCTATTATGAATGCTGAATGAGCTTTCACTCTCGGTGATGAATTTTTCATTATGTATCGGAAAGTATCAATAAATATCAGCAAAACACTTATCACCAATAATCCAGCAATGGTCGCCCATATTGTTCCGTAAACACCAATTGCTGCAAGGAAAAAGAGTATAAAGTTTTTTGATTTTTGTTGCAGCAATGCAACTGCACATTCTAGAGCTATTAACCTTCACTTTTAATAGAGTCAATGACTTCTTAACGATTTAAATTAAATAATTATCTACTTTGTATGTCAATATTAAACGAAATACCGAAGCAGGAATGTCCGGAATAAGATGACCAAATTTTTTTTATATGGAAGAATTATTTATGAACTGAAAGTTGCTAAATCGGAAATAGCATTTCAACTTATTTAATTAATTTATACTCTAACTTCCTGTGAAGAACGAAGCAAGATTAGATAACAATTCGATGCAGTACTTCCGGTTAAATTCTTATTGGTGTCCGGCATTATAACAAATTGGGTAATTTTAAATTAACTTTCGTGCAATGATATTTTTACTGGACTTCCTATATTATAATATTATTTTGTAATAATACCAAACCATTTATTTAAATTTACATATTTGACCTTGACGTTCTGTCAATTATTGGCAAACTTATGTAAATATACAACCAATTCTGAAATCCGCACGTGTCGATTACAAACCTGGAGTCAAAGTAAAATTCAACTTATATATTAAAAAGAAATATTAATAAATTACTGTGGGAAATTAAATATCGTGGAAATTCATAATATGTGTTAAACTTGGTTATGTAACAGAAAACATGTTAATTCGAGCGAAATTTTGATGTTAAAGTGTGAATTTAAACATTTAAAATTTCATATTTAACCTTAAAGGTTTTTTCAAAGAATTAATGGAGTACTGTAAAATATTCCCCCCCCCCCAATCTCCCGATCCACACTGCTGCCACCTATTAGATGTATCTATTCAGATTAAAACATGCAAATGTAAAAGGTTTTCACTTAAGCACTTAAAAAGAAATAACTTACGGATTATAAACAGGGGGGTCTAGGGGGTAGTAAATAGATGAAAACTTTTTTAAAACAAATGGAAATACTACATTAAAGTTTTTCTGGCTTTTGGTTGGCGGAGCTTATGTTCCAGAAATTCTTTTTCTGAAATATGTTGTTGTTTATACAAAATGGGGAGTCCCGTATTTTATTTTTCATCTTAAAAATATTCCTGATGTCCGAAGCGGCATTTTAAGATTTTAAAATAATAATATTATTTTTGAAACTAGAAGAGGTTTTGGTAGATAATTTTATGCTCTTAAAAAAAGGTCTTCAAGATTTTCACTGAAAAACCACTATTTTACTATAATTCTAAATTTAATCCATAACTCGAAATCTCTTGATTTTAGACAATAAAGGGTAAGATACTTTTTTGTAGAAAATTTCAAGCTCTTAAAAAATGATCTGTACAATTTATTCTGAAAAATTAGTATTTTGCGTGCTACGTTGTTTTGAAAGTATAAACTGGGAGAATTTCTGTATAAAAACATATATGATTTTAATTTACTTCAACTTGAAATTTAATCCATAACTTGAAAGCGGTTGATATTACACACTATAAACTAGAAACTTTTTGATAGAGAATTTCAAGCTCTTGAGAAAAGTTCTGAAGAATTTATAATGAAAAACCAGTAGTTTCAGTGCTATGCTGATTTGAAAGTATAAACTATGAGAACTTCTGGAGAAAAACCTGATTTTAATTTTACTTCAAAACTAAATTGAATCCATAACTTGAAAGCGGTTGATTTTAGACAATAAAGACTCAGATACTTTTTTGTAGATAATTTCACGCTCTTTAAAAAAGATTTAAACGATTTACTCTGAAAAATCATTATTTTGAGTGATATGTTTATTTTAATGTTTAATTACGCAAATTTCTGTTGGAACACCTGATCTTAATTTTACTTAAATTTTAAATTTAATCCGTAGCTCGAAAGTGGTTGATTTTAGACAATAAAGGGTTAGACTCTTGTTTGTAGAGAATTTCAAGCTCTTGACAAAAAATCTGAACAGTTTATTTTGAAAAATTAGTAGTTTGGGTGCTATGTTGTTTTGAAAGTATAAATTTAATTAAATTTAAAATAAAATTTTTAAATTTAATCCATAACTCGAAAACGGCTAATTTTAGACAATAACGGTTAAAATAAATTTTTGTAGAAAATTTCAAGATCTTTAAAAATGGTTTAAACGATTTCACTGAAAAATCAATATTTTGTATGATATATGTTTATTTTAAAGTTTAATTACGCAAATTACTGTTGCAAAACCTGATTTTAATGTTACTATAACTTTAAATTTAATCCATAACTGGAAATTTCTTGATTTTAGACAATATAGGGTTAGACACTATTTTGTAGAAAATTTCAAGATCTTGAAAAAAGGTATGAAGAATTTATACTGAAAAATTAGTAGTTTGCTGTCCCGAGGCAAATTGGATGTTAATTTTAATAATTCGGAAAGTTATGCGATGGCTACATCAGATTTTCGCGAATTTGGTTAATCCATTCATGCGCGTCAGTGGTAAGATCAAAAATCAAAAAAATAGGTTTTAAATGGTTAACAATACAATGTATGTATACAATCCTATTGTAATTGGCGAACGATAAATAATTTAAACTTATTTTCATCTTAAAAGGAGAGCTTCAGGGATATAATACGAGTCATTCTTGGGGGGGGGGGGGAGGCAATTGCCTCCTTGCTCACCCCTAAGTATGCCCCTGAATTTTAATAATTCGGAAAGTTCTGCGATGGCCAAATCAGATTTTTTAGAAAATATTTCGGTTCATAATTAAAAAAAATCAAGTGCGATGTTTTAAGTAAGAGAAAGAAATTAATTCAAAATCTATATAGAATTTTTTACAATAATATTATTTATTTTAAGAAAAAGCTAAAGGTCTCTTTTATAATTTCAAGATTGTAATAAAAAATAATTTTTGAAAAATCTCAAAAACTTGAGATTGAAATTGAAATTCTATATTTCTCAAAAAATAGAACTTTTTAAAAAAAATTCAATGTTTAGAGAGAATACTTAGGGCCAATTTCATAATAAAAGTTAACAGAGCGTTAAATTTAAAAGGCGACTTAAAGCAAAACTGATGATTTTTATTGGTCTGTTTTGTCTTAAGTCGCCTTTTAAATTTAACGCTCTGTTAACTTTTATTATGAAATTGGCCCTTACTCTATTATGTTTTAACAAATTGTTTAACTCTTGAACAATATCCTACTAAATTAATCATCAATTTTAAAATTTCGAATTTGTCATTGTGAAAATTCAGCTGTATAATTTTAAAACTTAAAAAATCAATATCTTTGAAAATGGTAATTCATCAATATTGAAATTTGGAGGGCATATAGAGTAATCATTCTGCCAAAACACATTAATTTTTCAAAGAAAAAAAGTTGTGTTTTAGGAAAAATTACCATATTTTTGAGTTTTCTTAAAAATTTTTTGGATTAAATATTATTAACAATTACGTACGATAATCCATGTTAGAAAAAAAAACAACAGTTTAAAGTTACTAAATTTCTGAACTGGGAGCAATATGTCGTATAATAAAATTAATTCGAAAGCTGTAAAATTTTTTTGGGATTCTTTTAGGATGAAAAAAGTACGGGTCTCCTCATTTTGTATAAATAACAACATATTTCAGCGAGAATAATCATTTCAGTAAGTATTATATTTTATAATTTAATTAAGGACAGCAAGTTCACTTTTTTTGGGATTGTAATTATTTAAAACTTTTCAGGGTTTTCTTCAATAAAAATTAAGTATGTCATTAATTTCTGGATAATTTTTATATAGCTAAATTCAGATTTTACACCTGATTTATCGCCTGATTTTCAGGTGTGTTATTATATTTTTTGAGTGAGTTTTCATAGGTTCTTTTCAGTAGGATGCTTTTTACAAGTAACAGGGAACCGGCCTGATACCTCAGTTTTAATTTTAATAGGGCAGTAATAAATGGTGTTCTCGAAGCGGTCACCCATCTAAGCGTAAACCGCAATTTATGGTGCTTCACTTCCATGTCACTATCTTATAATATTTAATTAGGCGTAGCGCAGCAAATCATTTCACTGGAAAAAATTGACCGAGTTTTCTTTCCATTGATTATATACAGCGTTGACCAACAGCATTGTAGCTTTTACAGGCTGATCAGGTTTTGATTAAATTATAACAGGTTAAGTAACAAATTATGCAATAAGCGTATAATAATTGCAACCAGCTATTGAAATTAAGCTTAAATTTTAATTAAAATGCAAGTAATGACAAGCACTTTACTAGTATGTTACTTTCGATTTCTTAATTTATTGTAACATTGATAATAATGCTCAGGTTAATTAACACAATTTTTCCAAGTTTCCAAATTTTGTCATTACGCTTAAGTTCTACGAGTCATCTTGCTCAGAAGTCTATAGAAAGTTAAATGGCCTAAAAGTGAAAGTTTAACGAAACAAACATTTAAAGAATATAATCCATCAGACCGGTAGTTATCTGGGTCGCTTACATAAAGGCTATCAGAATTTTCCTTAATTATTTCTTAATAGATGATTTAATAAATTAATGTCCGAAATAAATTAATAAATTAAGTAAGAATTGCCAAATCGCTATTGGAATTGCTCTTCCTCTTCTTTTAATTGTTTTGACATTAAAGCTTTTCACAGAAACAATTGATAATTTTTTTTAAGGAAGTGAAATTATCGGGAATACCAAGAATGTTTAATCAATAAAGAAAGTGTCTCATCGATAATATTGACAAATTACTGAAAGACAATTTTGTCAATTTCTTCTCAGCAAACAATATCATTTAATGACCCAATTGGATGGGCCGAAAATAAAAAATTTGAACTCACCGGTAAGATATTCGTGCACTGCAGGAATACTATCAATTCCACATGCAGAACTATTGACACTTTTCATTTTCGCCAATCGTGATAACCCAAAACTTTTCACTTCCTCGGAGAAAACCTCATTATTGTTTTGATTGTCTAAATCCATCTTCATTTTTATTCACTAACTAACTTCATTATTAACTATTTGATTTTTAACTGGTACACATTTTTAAAAAACAAAAGTACCTCCTGTCAGGTGTACTTTACCACTGATGAAAACTTTCCCACTACGGAATGAAACTGTTAAGAGAAGTGGCTTTGTAAGTAACTTTGCTGTTTGATCATAAATTTGCTATGAAATTTATTTTCATTTTGGGACAAACAGACAATAACCGATTGTTATTTTTCAAACAACATGAGACCACTTGAACATGGTATCTAAGGGTCTAGTACAATATAATTTTTTAGTTCTATTTAAGGTATCTCCATTATATCTCCTCCTGCTGATAACAGTGATAGGAAATTTTACAATCAAAACAATTACAATCAATCTCGCGATAGTAAGAATTATAATTCGTATATAATACCAAATTTAAATTGAAAATATAAAATTTTAATTACCGGCATTCTTAGTTGCAAGTCAAAACAAAAAAATAATGTAGATGAAGAATTACCGCATACAACTTTGATTTTTTAATGTTTTCAAATTATTGAGAACAAGTTTACAAATTATTTTATTAACCCAGTTATAGCAGTTGCATCTTCAATTTTTGGAAAGTGATGATCAAGAATCACCTAGTGTGAACAGTTAATTTCATAATACGTCTGATAGATTCATAATAATGAGAAAGAAAGCGGAAGAAGCATACATTTATTCACTTAATTTACAACCTCGAACATAAAATTACAAGTTAATGAACTTTTATGTATTTCATAATATTTATTAAGTACCATTTTGGCTCTGTCACGCGAAACGTGCTAATCCAATATTTTTCTACAATATTTCTATGTATTTGTATTGAAAATTATAATTATAATGCTTACTATCGTCATGAAACTGTAACTTAATTTGCATAATTGTGCTAATTACCACCGAAATTTTAAATAATTTTGTGTTAAAAGTAAACACCAATTATTTAGATATTATCGCAAAACAAATGTATAGCAACTTAAAAAACTTAAAAACTTTTTTAATAATTTAAAAAAACTGGAAATAATTAGTAAGTTCAAAGTTAATATGAAACGGCGGGATCACCTTATCGGTACTTCAGAATGCATTTGATTCACATGTAATTTGAATGCGACAGCCTCTAGGTCCCCACTCACTTGTGGAGACCGCGAAAATAATCAGCGACGCCAGTATGATCATGAAGTGTAGGAATCCCAGAAGAGGAGTATACTGGTGGAGCGAAGAAAGCGCTGATCTAAGAATAGAATGCATAACGAAATGGTAATACTCCAAGGTAATGATGAACTCTTTCCCACTCACGAACATGCCCCAGTACGAAAGATCACTGAGCTCTTTTCCCCGGATGTACTCTGCAGGGTGGGCAGCAGGATGACTACTGGCAAGGCTCTAGGTCAATGTTGTGATAGGGGAGTCTCCAGTGCCGGATACTAGCAACGCTGAATGCTGAACAAATGCCACCTTTCCGATAGTCTGGAAAAAGGCCAGACTAGTACCTTTAGAGACGGTGATTAGCTCAACAAAATAAAGTCTAAGGAACCCGGTTCGTATCCGGAAAGAGTAGAAAAACTTCGGAGGGCACTTTAAGCCGGCGGTCCCCTTGAGAAAATGATTGCCACCATCAACCATTATTAAACTGGGTTACTGGTATTCCCCAACCCGGTTTAAGCAGCCTTTGAATCTGAATGCTGGAACTTCCCCTACAGGAGAAGCTTATATGGACGGAAAATGGGCTGAAGACCTTACCTTTGAGAGAGGGAAACAAGCCCTTGAATGCTTCTTCGTTGTATCGTTCAATATGCCTGCTGGATAGCCTGGGTAAGTTGTAAGAGAAACTGGGACTGTATGGATAAAGAAGCCGTGCTCATGAATGGCAGGCGCAAGTACGGGCAGCACAATGTGGTGTTTGGTGGTTGCGCGTTGGGGCCGGGAAAATTGGTCAAGGTCATGGGCCTGGATAAAAGACTCAAGTTTGATGTCCATGTACGAGAGCAGCGTTGGTACGATCGATGCTCAAAATCGATAATGCTCTACGGAGCACCGGTGTGGAGCAACGCTATGAAGGTGGCATCCTACCGCAAGCACTATGATGAATATTCTAATAACGTACGCATACCGCATGGTTTCGATTGAAGCCAAAAAATGAGCGCTCTTTGACTTTGACGCTAAAACAAAATGGCAGTGCAGGTGGGTGGATGGGAAAAAAGGAGAATGGACCAGCCATGGGTCGAAAAAACCTGCGGTGAGCTAATCCACCACCTGACTCAAGCCCTGAACGGCCATGGCTACTTCAACAAATATTTGTACAAATTCAAAAAGGTGGCCAGTCCCGTCTGTCGCTAATGTGGGGATGATGATGACGTTCAACATACCCTCTTTCAATGCAGCAGGTGGCGAGAGATCCGAGAGGCACCCTAAATCCAGACTTTATTATAACCGAGATACCCTGGGGGGAAGAAGAATGTGCGACGATTACGAGCAGGATAACTAGCATTATGAAAAATAAGTTTAAAGAAGAGCTCCTACGCCAAAATGCAAAACTGTAATTGAATAGTTAAAGAAAAACAAAGGGTAGAAATAGAAGATCGGCCGATGCCAGCGGAAGAACTACCGACAGGTGAATCCTATTGCCATCCGGGAGGATTTTTTAGTGGGCTGACCCCACACTACCATTTAGCACGGGCTGGTGGTGTCTTTTATAAGATTTCCACCCTTCTGACATGCTATACAAGGGGTATAAAAGTGAAAGGGGAAACCAATGCCGGACGTACTGTTTCTTAAAAGAACTTGGTTACATTTGAAAATTAAGTGGTAAAGAGGTCAAGATTACTTTTATTTAAGAACTAGATTGCCTTGGTTGTGCGGCTATGTTTAGTATAAAACTCGATAGATTGCCTTAATAGTTTATTAAATAGACGAAAAAGTCGAGCAATAAAAGAGCGGGTAGTAAGAGGAGAATGACTGTTACCTTCAGCTGAATTTGATCAATTTTTAAGTTTTTCGAAAACTTCCCTGATTAATACATTTTGAGTAAAACAGTAAAAGTTGTTCTTGGAAGAAGATTATTTGTAAAGACGACGAGTATCTGTATCAATAAGAAAAAGTTCGACGATATTGGTATCAATTTTGAATTTATTTTACTTTTGGATTGTTTGGGAGCGCGGCGCTCCTCCGAAGTCGTGCGCAGAGTGCTCTGTGCGGTCGAGGCCCTCACGGCGAAAATCGGGGAAATCCAGGAGGCCCTAGTGTAGGTAGCCCTCCCCGCAGAGAAGAAAACGAAGAAAACGAGAGAGGCATAAAATTTCCTCCCCCCGGCCCCCATTTCAAACCCTATCCCCGCCTCCTTCCCCCCCTCCCACACCGGAAGAACGCACACAAATACCGGTGCACACACAACCCGCTGTAACACAAAGGCAGCGGAAAGGCTACCCCTCCCCCCGGACACACAAACCACCGGGAAGATGCTCGCCAAAGGAAGGGCAAAACGAGTGGGGAGGCGAAGGAGAGTGATGCAGAGGGGGAGCAAAGGGAGGTAACGTCTTTCCGATTAGAAGTCGAGACATTGCAGGAACATCCGCAGGGACGACCACAAGGCACGCTGCCAAGGAGAAAGGGCGAGAACCCACTCAAGTCAAGTGAACACACCTAACATGACGCTAGCCCTCTGGCAGATCAGATGGGAAGAAGCCGAGGTCGGACGGTGGATAAGGCGACTCATACCAGACATCCAAAAATGGGTTGCCAGAGGGCATGGTGAGGCAAACTACCCCCTAAGCCCTCACTGGCCACGGTTGCTTTAACGCATACTTCCACCGATTTGCCAAAAGAACGGCCGAATATCTGACATATTCACAACAAAACATCTTTCTTATATTTTTAACCATTTTATTTAATTGTAAATATTTATATATGTACATAAATAACAGCATTATGGACTTATCAATGCCACAGTTTCTCCAACCAAATTTTGGGCCGCTTGTCGTTTTAAATCAAACTTAACAAAAAAGAAAAGTAAATTAACCAATCCCATTAGTAGCAAATTCATATTCGCCCAAAATATTCCGATAGATTCAAAGATGTGAGTGTAGAGAGAAACAATAATAACCGATAGTAGGTTATCTGCAATAAAAAGTAAACTCGTAGCTATGTTTTCAGGGACAGGATACGTTAATTCCATACATAATTCTATAGCTGACGGCACTAAAAAACCATCAGCAATACTGGAAAACAAATGTAAGTGGTAGCAGGTATATGCACTAATTAATTTTTACCCCATTATTATAGCGGTTACGTAAACGAACGCTATTCCTTTATCCAACAAACCCATAAACAGCCCAACAGATAAGACGTAGATCGTGTAGGATGCGTAAATTGTTAGCCTGAAAAAATATTTTTATTTACAAGATAATATTTTGAATTGTTCGACTACCTGAACTTCTTGTAATTATCCAATATTTTTCCTATAAACAAAGAACCAATAATGCTAAGAAAATTCAGCAGAAGACCTATTACAGCTACATCACGAGTTGCATCCTGAAACAAATATTTCCATACATAGAATACCAAATACCGATTCCAAATAGGGCACTCGATGCCAAATGAACCGTCTAAATATTTTGCATTTATTGATTTTGCAGCTATAGCTGTTCGGTTCGGGTTCAATCCCCGACCAAGGTGCTGGCAACATCTTTGAGGTATTAACTGCCTTGAACAGCCAAACCCCATTTTGCATATCTGACAGCTTTCCACTTAAAATTTTTTTTTCAAAAAATACAAAAATTATTTCAACGGTTGATTTGGCATGGAATGCTCCATTTAAGTACGTACCGGGTAGTAGTTCAAAATAATTTCATTTAACATTGTGTGAATTGGACTAAGCATTCTCGTATTCACAGAATAAATAATCACGAATAATCCATAGGATCTATTAGAACAGAGAATCAGTATAAATTTATATATTTGTATAAGTCCAAACGGCTCTAATGTCTCCTTAGTCTTAATGGATTTTATTTGAGCTACAGATGAGGGTGTTGTTGGTGCGTTAGAGAAAACTAAAAAACAAAAGTTAGAAACTGAAAAAGCATTTTTTTCAAAAAAGTTTATATTTGTTAGTAATACGTAGCTGAAAGGAACTGAAAACCCGCCCAAGAAGGGTTCCGGTGCTTGGGCACCTTACGCAGATGCACTCTTAAAGATCAGGTGAAAAACTGGTAAATTTAAATATTATTACCTGTACTTACAACAAAATAAAGCGATCGTAGTGGTTAATGAAAACCCAGTATAAATCGTGGTGAGTGTGGTTAAACACCTTCCTATGTTGTCAGGCTTTCCTTTAGTTACTATCATTGGTGGTAATAAAAATGACAAAGCCACCCCGAACTAAAAGTTGAGCACAGTTCAATAAGTTAAATAAACATAAATTTTGCCTACATATATTCCTGCTGATCCTATCGCATTTGCAATTCCTGTTTCTTTACTTCCAAACCAAATTGCTGTAACTTTTGGGAGCAGAGGTATTACGAATATATAAAATATAAATATTATTGTTTGAGCTAAAATTGCAATCCAAAATCGGTCCGGGTGAATTGATGCGAATTTAAGGCAAGTTCCTATAGAAGTACCTACTGTTGCAATTAGAATTGTCTTTCTAATACCCTAAAATTCTATGAATTAACACACTGTTATCCATGTTTTTGAGTATTATGAATTTTACGCAAAAGCTCTGAGAGTTATCACATGCAGGGGGTAAATATTCAGGTAAATTTGAGTACACAAGACTCGGAATTTCAAAGATTTTCAAGGAATTTTAATGATTTTAAAGAATAATAGCAATTTCATAGGATATCCAGTGATTTTCAAGGATTTCCAAAGAATTCTACAGATTTCCAAGGAATTTAACAGATTTGCAAAAAATTCTAATTTACCAGATTTCCAAAATTTCCAATAATTTCCCAAGAATTCTAATGATTTCTAAGGAAATTCAGTGATTTCTATGAAATTCCAGTGATTTCTAAGGAAATCCAGTAATCTCCAAGGAATCCAGTGATTTTGAAATTTCAATGATTTTCAAGAATTCTAATGATTTCTTAGAAATTCCAATGATGTTTAAGAATTCCAATTATTTCTTAAGAATTCTAATGATTTCTTAAAAATTCCAATGATTTCTAAGGAATTTCAAAAAATTCCATTGATTTCTTAAATTTCGAATTCTAGATTTCCAAAAAATTACAACAATTTCCAGAGAATTCTGGAGATTTTTATGGAATTCTGGAAATTTTCACAGATTTCCAATAGAATTCCAACCACATGTACATAACTTTTCTGGGATATTTACCTACTCCTAGCTCAAATGCTTTTATTTTTGTTTTGTTGTAATTACAAAGAAAACGGATTGATTTGACTGATAAAGTCGGAATAGACAAAAACGCCTAATTCTGAAAGGACTAGTGATAGTCCGGTTTTTGGAGATATTGACCTCATTTTCAATAAAAGGAAAGAGTCAAGTCCACTAATAATCAAAATTAATTCAACATTGACCTTTTTATCAATGCGAAAGTTATTTACAATACTACATGCAATTTTTTAAATGAATTATTATTAATGATTTTAATACAAAATAAAAAATTTCACTTATTATTATTTATGGCCATATAGATTTATAGAATTATTAATTTGGTTAAAGTAAAAATATTTAATCAACTTAACGAAATAAACTGTTTTAACTAATTGGGTGCGAAAAGATATCTCTTAGGACATTAAAATCGTATGCAAAGTGATTCAACTTCTATTACACAACGATTTTCATAGAATTTAACTTACTATTCTTTCAATTACATAATTAGCTGGAATGCAGAGTATAGGGAACGTCACAAACTTCACCATTGTAGTCCAGTTTATGGTGGTATGCGAAACTCCATAATATTGCACTATCACATTTGCTATAACTGTATAATTATAATACTGCATTAGATTTGAAAGAGAGTATAAAACAAACAGAAATAATATAAACCATCTCTTTTTGTAGAGAATAATATCTTCCGATCCGGTACTGTTTATAATTTTTCCATTCACTTCCATTTTAAATCGTAAATTTTAAAAATATTATAATTTAGGTTCGAATGCTGTCTTTCTGAAGACACAGCAAGACAAACAAGATAGAGAGGACTAATATAAGATTAGGCTTCTTTATTTACAATTTGTTTTAAAATTAAGTTTCATTGACTGTTATCACTATTATTACAGGGGGTACTGTCTACTATGTCCAAAGGTGATCTGTTAATTTTCCAGATAGATATAATTTTTATCCATTCTGACCTTTTCAATTATGGCAAAATATTTTTTATTGAATTTATCAGTTCGAAAATAGGCCTTCGCTGTCAACTTCGAAGGTCAGTGCAGCTTCAATACCGACTGCCACCTCCAGAAAAAGTACGGCAACCATGTTTTGAAGACATTGGAAACAGTTGCCGGTCGCAGTTGTCTACCAGCGGTGCAACTGTTTCACTTTGTTCATAAAAGCAAAGAGAAGATGGGATTTGGTAAAACTACAAATTAGTGTTAAATAAATCAAAGTCAAATGTTTCGGCGCGAGAACAATTCGGCGTGAGGACAATTCGGCGTAATAATACACTTATAATAATTAACAAAATTTTATTTATTTGTACTAAATTTTAAGCCTGACGGTCTGGGAGTTGTATATTATTTTCTTTCTCGGTGAAGTTGTCAGCAGTATGTCTTTTTAAATTAAATTTTATAAAATAAAAATTTAAGTTGGTTACAAAAAGTAATATTAAAATTGTCATGTTGGCCCAAAATATTCCGACAGTTTCGAATATGATGCTGTACAAGGAAACGATGACCACTGTCCCAATATTGGCGGCAATAATGGCTAAACCCAGAGTTATATTTTCTGGTAACGGATACGTTAATTCCATTACTATTTCTATAACAGATGTAAACAGGCAGGCATCGGCAATACTGTAAAAATTAAATAAAAGATTAAAATTACAACTCAGGATGTAGTAATATTATTATTACCCCATTATGATTGCTGTTACGTATAAGAACGGTAGCCCTTGATTCTGTACGCCAATGAAAAGCGCTACAGTGATGAAATGTACTGCGTACGAAGAATATACAGTCAATCTAAAAAAATATTTTTTTAAAATAAATTATGTTATGTATGTACAATACAATAAATTATTACTTAAATTTTTTATATTTGTCCAAAATTATGCCAACACTTATCGAGCCAGTGATCCCGAGAAAATACAAAAGAAGTCCTATTATGCCCACGTGTTGCCTTGCATCCTAAAATTCAAATAATCTCAAAATAAAATTATAGAAATTTTTTAAATAATTACGGGGTAATAGTGCAGCACAATTTCGTTGAGCATTGTTTTAAATGGGCTAATGGATTTTGTGTTTATTGCGTAAACAATTATGAATATTAAGTAAGATTTATTTCCAAATAGCTGTTTACATGTGTATATAAATCCAGAAGTTTCTTTCTTTTGCTTTTCTTCATTCAACTTTTTTTGAGCAACAGATGGCGGTATAGGTGGTCCGTTTGAAAAAACTAAAATAAAACGTAGTTCTTAAGGAATTATTGCATTAATTTAGTTTTCTACGTACAAAAGTATACAAGAATGGTCATAAAAATGGAACAGCCAATAAAGATAATATTCAGATAATTTAACCTTCTTGCAATATCATCATTTTCGCCTTTAAATACTACCAATGGTGGTATGAGAAATGACAAAGCAATGCCAAACTGAAAAAATACCAAAGGATCAAGTTATCTTATGTTATCCATACTCACTTGAATTCCAACAAGTCCCAATGCATTCGCAGTAGCAATTTCTTTTATCCCAAACCACACTGCGGTTACTTTTGGAAGCACAGGTAACATACATATGTAAAATATGGATGTGATCCCCTGTGCCAAAATTGCAACCCAAAATCTGTCAGGATGCACTGAAGCAAATTTAATTGCTGTACCTATGAGAGTTCCAACTGTTCCAACTAAGACTGTATTTCTTAAACCGATTCTGTCCATAATGTAGTTTCCTGGAAAGCTTAGCACTGTATATATTATTGACATGATAAGAACAGACCAATTGATTGTTGTGTACGAAACAACATAATATTGGGTTACCACATCTGCCAATATGGTATAATGGTAATGCTGCATTAAGCTGGACGTACAATAGAAAACAAATAATAATAACATCAGCCATCTTCTCTTATAAAGTTTTGTAACCTCTGTTCTATTTTCTACATTTTGGATACTTCCAGTCATAGTAATTTTTCCAATTAATTTAGAACTATCTATCTGTGGATAATGGTATTATTAGAATCATGTCTGATGTGTAGATAAATTTGGCAGTGTCAGAAAATTTTCAGGACGGTAGTTCACTAGAGTAGAACTTTTTTGAAAACGCTAAGTTGATCACTTGCAGGTTAAACCAAAAATATCACTGGTTAACTCAAATTTTTTGGTTTAACTTGCAACTGAACAACTGGATTTTTAAAAAACCGCTTTACGTTATGTTTTCAATTGGATAAAAGTTATAGTAATTATAGTAAATGTTAATTACATAACTACTTACTTTTAGATAAATTATAAATTTCAAAAAAATATGGCATATTTCACGAAGTTACACTAATATTAATCTCATTTAGGCTGTGTAAACCATTTAAATAATCAAAAACTTGCTGTTACTAGCAAAAGTTTAATATTTTTGTATGTTTTAAAAATATAAGAGATAAATAAATACATATAAAGGTTCCGCACAAAATAACTTGTATTTAAAGTAATCTTTTACTTATTAGTAATAAATAAAACGAGTGATTACAGGATACTTAATCTGTTAATAAAATAATAAAAATTATATTATCTCAATCCAAACAAAAAATGGTTTTATATATTTTGGAAACTCTTTTTTGGCAATTATAATCAGATAATATTTAAGAAAACTACTAGAACGTTAAAATATAACCATTTCCACCTTTTTTTTTTAAACAAAATTAAAATAATTGAACCAATTTATTATTATCGTTTAATCGACCGCAGTTGCCTCCTAAGAGTGCAACTGTTAATCATATCATATAGCTGATTTGGATCAAACTCACCGCATAGGTAAAAAAGGATAACAGAGGCCGCGTGTAATCCTATGTATGTGGTCAGATCCTCGCCGGATGATGATGATGCTTTGAGGGTATTGTTTGTGGCGTCATCATTAAGTGAGTTACTTTGGTTTTATTTGTGCGGTGCGACTATACTCAATGTGTGTCAAGTCTTTATTTTGTCCTGTGATTGTTTATCTTTATGGAAAATTTATCGAATAATTTTTAATTTCTTCTTAACTATGTTAATAAGTTGATAAAATAATTTTAATTCCTTAATTAAAAAAATAACACACTATTTTGGATAATTTATTTTATATTTTATGATAAAAAATCAGGGGGTAAATTTCCAAAACAATTTGTTTACACAAGACTCGGAATTCCAAAGATTCCAATGATTTCCAAAGAATTCGAAAGATTTCCAATTATTTCCAAGGAATTCCAAAGATTTCCACGGAATTTCAAATATTTCCAATTCCCGAGAATTCCAAGAATTCTAAAGATTTTTAATGAATTCCAAGCATTTCCAAGATATTCTAATGATTTCCACGAATTCAATTGATTTCAAAGAATTCCAAAGATTTCCAATTTTATATTAGTGACTTTTAATAGTGATGAGTCTTACATACAGCCGTCGTCGCACATGATATTGAGAAAATAATTAAACTTCTGTGATTAGACATCAATCTGAAGGGGGAAATATCCCAAAGAAGATGTATACACGTGGTTGAAATTCCCTTGGAAATCTTTGGAAATCTCTGGAATTCCTTGAAAATCATTGAAATTCTTTGGAAGTCTGTGGAATTTCTTGGAAGTCACTGGAATTCTTGAAAATCACTGAAATTCTTTGGAAATCACTAGAATTTTTGGAAATCCCTAATATATTTTGAAAATCTTTGGAATTTTTTTGGAAATTTCTGGAATTCCTTTGAAGTCACTGGAATTTTTTGAAATCACTGCAATTCTTTGGAAATCACTAGAATTCTTGGAAATCCCTAGTATTTTTTGGAAATCTTTGGAAATCTGTGTAATTCCTTGGAAGTCACTAGAATGCTTGAAAATCACTGGAATTCTTTAGAAATCATTGGAATACTTCGAAAATCGCTGGAATTGCTAAGAAATCTTTGAAATTAATCTAGAAACAGGTTGGACAATAATAATGGTAAATTATTATATTATTTTAAATTCCAGTGATATCTAAGAATTCCAGTGACTTCCAAGGAATTCCACAGATTTCCAAAGAATTTCAATGATTTCTTAGGAATTCCAGTGATTTTCAACGAATTTCAGAGATTTCCAAGGATTTCCATGAATTCCAAATATATTCAAAAAATTCTAAAAATTTTCAAGGGAATTCCAACCACGTGTACACAACTTTTTTGGGATATTTACCACTTGTAAAAAATCCTCTACTTTGATGTGAAAGGCCCCAATGATGATAAAAGCTAGCTTTCTGTGCTTTAAAAGACGGGAGCACAGGAGCAGAGTTCTACTCAAATAGATTGCTTTCTTCGAAATAAAAACAAATCAATTCGTGGTAATACAACAATCACTGATCACAATATTTATTAACAATTCAGGAATTTCCTTAAGCCCTTAACCCCGGAAGGTATCGTGCGCACGCTCACCCTGCTTATCGTGACATAGGCGAAGGATTAGAAGGCTCAACACGACTTTTATCAGCAAAAAACTTGTTACAATTTTTTTTATAGTTCACTATTGAGATCAATAATAATAGCTCTGAGAAAATAAAGACAGTTAAGATAAATTATTGATCTTTATTATGTGAAACTCTAAAACTTATAGTCAGAGGTCACCTTGTAGTAAAATATTATCCTTCTCCAGATTTTGGGCAGCTTGTCGTCGTAAATCCAACTTTACAAAGCAAAATAATACATCAGATACAAGAATTACTAGTAATATCCCAATATTAACATATAATATTCCTACATCACGAAATAATGCTTCATAAACCGATATAATTGATGTCGACATTATGTGAGTTAAAACGATCATAATCCCCACTGTTATGTTTTCGGGTTCTGGGTAGGTTAATTCAATTATAACTTCAATTGACACTATGTAAAGACTTCCATCGAAAATCCTACAATTCAAAATGTTTAAACATAATCAATAATTATTGAAGGTACATTTATACCCGATCAATATGGAAGTGCAATATACAAAAGGTATTCCTTGATCTAGCAGAGCTACATAGAGTACTACCGACACGAAAAATAAACCGTATGCTAGACAAACTGTTGCTCTACAAAGTAAAATTATTACCTCTAGATATTTCTGTTATAAATACTTTTAAGTTACTTAAATGCCTTAAATCGGTCCAATCCAATACTGATCAAGACAGCACCTAAAGGAGTTACAACAATACCAATGAGTCCTATGATTCCTATATGGTACCCTGCATCCTACAATAATACTTATGGTTAATTTAACCAAAACAACATCTTGGAATTACTTACCGGATAATAATGTAACATAATTTGGTTTAGAATGGTTTGATATGGAGCTACAGATCTCACATTAATCGAATGGACAATCAAATATACTATATATGACCGATTAGTTAAAATTCTCTTGCATGTGCTGAAGAACCCATCCGGAATAAGTTTATTTACTTCGATAGAATTCTTTTGTGCTATAGATGGAGGACGCGGTGGTTCGTTAGGAAAAACTAAAAACAACACAATTAAGAAAATCGAAAAGCCTTCTCTGGGCCAGATCATGCCCTATTAGGACAATTGTTAGATACTGGGATCTCTATTACTGCAATCCATGGCTGAACCTGACTGTTGCCAGAACCGGTAACTAGTCGGGTAAGTAAGCCGCATACTTACAAAAAAATAATAAAACTGCCACAACCGATGTCAATACACTAAAAATGATTGTAAGTAAGTATAGCCCCTTTTCCATTTCTTCTTGTGTTCCATCAGATACTATTAGAGTTGGAATCAGGAATGACAGTGAAGATCCCAGCTAAATTACAAAAAATAAATAAAATATATTTATTTTGGTGGTTTAGTATTAACTCACCCCGGTTGCCATCATTGATAATCCTGTAGCAGTGGCGACTTCGTTAGCTGGAAACCACGTAGCGGCAAGTTTAGGAAATAGAGATACAATGCATACGTGAAAAATAGATATAAATCCTTGAGATAATAATGCAACCCAAAATCTATCCGGATGTACCGATGCAAATTTCGCATAGGTTCCAAGACAAGTGCCACCTATTCCAATTAAAACAGATTTTCTAAGTCCCTAAAATTGTAATATTTTAGTAGGGTGATAACCTTGCTAGCAGTGTAGCAGACAACTACAGCTCCAACCGGAGCTTGTTAATTGATTCGAATGTAAACAATTTTTGGTCTTACCAATTTAGTCACAAAGTAATTACCAGGGATGCATGTTACTATGTATACGACTCCGCCAATCATAGCGGTCCAATTTACAGCTACAAATGAGGTATCATAGTATTTAACCACAATATTAGCAATGATAGCATAATGCATGGTTTGAATTAAATTGCTGGAACCATACAGTACAAATAAAATTAGCACGAGCCATCGCTTTTTGTATACTTTTATGGGATTATGTTTGTTAATATCATAATCAGTGGTTTCCAGCATTTCAGCTTCTGCAAAAAATAAACAAAAATTAAAAAAATTAACATACTAAATTTTTTTTTATTACTTATGGTTATGCCCATTTTAAGATTTAAACTTTACTATAAGAATGCAAATTACAAACTAAAGGTAGTTGGCAAGTTTTTCATGAAAATAAATTGTCAATTTTAAAATACTTATCTATTACATTTTGTAGATTTATGGTATATTATCACAAGGCCAAAATGTTCATGTTAAGTATACAATGAGTCGAATAATAACTCGGACAAGCAATAAATTGCATTAATTTCCTTGTAGTTTAATTATTTAGCAGATATCGCGGTGTCAAGTTACTATTTGATAAAGTATTCCTTAAGGTTACCAAACACAAAAAAATTAAAAAAAAAACAACAACAAGAATACTAATGTTTAAACAATTTAATATTCGAAATGATGGTCGAAAAATAATTCGGACAAGATAATAATATGTTTGTACATAACTTTAGTTTCGTTAATAAAAAAATTTTTAAAATATTTTTTTGGGTAAATTTTCCAAATACAAATTTACCGTAATAACATGCGCAAACCACCTTTACAGACTAAATAGCAAAACATTGCAAATCATAACTTACTTGATGAAAAATATTAACTAATTCGAATTTACTAGATGAATTCGAAACAAATCTTTCACCTACAATGAGATTTTAGAATAATCCTGTTTATAAAAAAGCACTTCCTGAGTTCAACGATAATTTAATATTTTTTAAATTTGTTTTTATATTTTCGGTAGATTATATTACTGTTTTTTAAATTTTAAGCGGTTTGTTTAAAGTATTTACTTATGTTTCTTTTGCAGAACAATGATATATTGTCGTGGCAAAAAGGGGTGTGGCATAAATTTTAAATTTTGTTTAACAAAAAAATTTGCGTTTGTTTATTTTTGAAACTTTTTATTAAAATTTCTAAATTTGAGGTTCCCGCGAGTTAGTTGATGTGGCGACAACTATCGGAGAATACGGAGCTTGGTTGTGCTAATATGGCAAAAGAACAATTTCTTGTTCCGACCTCCCCTTTATTACCGTATTTGCAAGTCATGAACTTGCAGGCAAGCGACTGCTCTGCGCTCCCATTGGTTGACCAGGCCGGGACGCAACAAACAGCTACTGAAGGAGACAAGAAAATAAAAGCGGAGGCGGAAGCCAACATGCAAACAGACTGATGCTTCAGGGCCTTTACTCCGGCAAAAGAGCTCTCTAAAATAGAAAACGTGCTCAAAAGGCACTGAACAACATGTTCGAAGACGCACAGTCCTCACGGAGTACTACTACAGGGGGACCTTCCACCACCTGATGGTGGAAGTGAAGAATATTTGCAAGGGCCAAAGAATGGAGCTGGCCACTTCTCCAGGTATTCAAGCAGACATGGACAGGACAGGTAAGCAGAAAGTAAAAGCCGTTTCTATGCAGATAATGTCAGTTTCGGACCTCTCCACGGCCTTGGAAGTCCATATAAAGGAGATAACAGGCAAATCTGTCAAGAAGAAATGGAAATCTGCGGCAACGCAGATCTAACCAAATGAAACGGTGGTAACACCTATTAATGATAATATACAGATTATCTTGCAGATTGAGTAAAAGGCGAGAAACAAGAGTAAGAAGCAAGTGGCAGTGAAATGGAAGCAACTGAAAGTGTTGGGACCCCGGAGGCGATAACGCCACAGGCAAATCCCAATCGAGGATTCGAACAGGAATACTCCCCAGACACCGCTTGCGATCACATTCTCCAGATCGGTGCGAACAGTAAACAAGAGCAAGCATAAGCAGTAAGCCGGAGAAGGTGGAAAGACCCCAGCCCAGGAAATCACACCACAGGTTGATCGTAACAACATGAAGAAACGCCTAAACGACGAAGAAAGGCAAAGTCACCGGCAATATTAGTGAAAATGTCAAAAAAATCCTGCAAGATGCTCAGACAGATGAGGAAACAGTGAAAAGTATTTAGATGAAAACAAAAGAACACGACATTGGCGCAGACGCTGCGACACAAATACAAGGAGGCGGATATTCGGAACCTCATGAACCTGACAACGATGTAGATGGTAAACTGCTTATCCAGAATAGAGAAAATGATTGTTCCTTATCAGGGGAGGAATAACTTTTGTTTCATGCTTTGTGTACTTCTTCACATGCTGTCCAGCTAGATAAAACAGCTCATATAAACCAGCTGATGTTAGTAGTATTACTGTGAAAGATATGCTCTCATTCCAGAACTGTTTCTTCATTTGGAGCTCTAGCATAGAAAATACTATACTGTATTCACCACAACTTCATGGACCTCTTCGAATCTTTTTCATTTCTGTTGCCGACAACCAAGCGCTTCAGTATTTGGACTTCACAATCTTCTTTACAGCAGTTTACAGCATAGGGAATGTAGGTCATTAGATCTAAATGTTTTCCAGATTCCAAGAAAGATGCTTTTACTCGGATCTCGTAGTATTTAATAGGAAATGTTTTCTCAGTGAGTTTAGCAGAACTCTTAGTTTCATTTATAATCAGTGGTGTCCAGCATTTTAGTTCCTGTAAAAATAAACCAAAGTAAGTAATTTTTTTTAGCTAGCTCAACAGCCATCGCTGCCGCTAACATCCAGCTAGTTGCAACATCATTGTGTGTGCAGAAATCTGTTTATCCCTAGGGAAGACAAAATGTATCATTAGTATACCATCAAATCAGCCATAAAAGAACTAGTAAATACAATTTTTTGTATAATTCGAAATTAACTGTAATTATAAATGATTAACTGAATGTGTTTAAACAATTTTGTGCAAGAGACAAATTATAGAATTGTATGATTATAATTATATAATATAAAAAAAATTAGAAAACCTAAATTGAAATCAAATTAATGTCAAAGATCAGGAATCAGTGTCAATTATATTTTTGAAAGAACTATTTCTGAAAAGCAAACAGATAAAGAAATTGCACAATCAGCAAAATTACTAAGAAAATTCTGTAGACATTACTTGAGATCTTGGAATTCCTTGGAAATCATAGAGAATCTCTGCAGTTCCTTGGAAATCTTCGGAATAGGTTGAAAATGACTGGAATTCTTAAATATCATTGAAATTCTTTGGAAATCCCAGAAATTCTTTAGAAATCATTAGAATTCTTGGAAATTATTGGAATTCTTAGAAATTCTCTGTAATTCTTCTAAAATTCTTTAGAAATCATTGGAATTCTTAGAAATCATTGGAATCCCTCGCAAATCACTTGAATTCGTTGAAAATCTCTGTAATTCTTCTAAAGTTATTGAAATTCTTCGGAAATCCCTGGAAATCTTTGGAGATCATCGGAATTCCTTGGAAATCACTGGAAATTCTTGGAAATCATTGGAATTCCTTGGAATGGAATGGAATTTGTTGAAATTCCCAGAAATTCTTTAGAAATCATTAGAATTAATAAAAAACATAGGAATTCTGGAAAATCATTGGAATTCTTGGAAATCATTGGAATCTCTTGGAAATCACTGGAATTCATTGAAAATGTCTGTAATTCTTTGGAAATCTTTGGAATTTCTTTGAAATCACGGAAGTTCTTTGAAATTATTAAAATTCTTTGAAAAGTACTGCATTTTCTAAAATTCCTTGGAGAACTTGGCAATTTACCTCCTAGGTTAGTCCCCGAATGGGGGCATCTACTTTGCAAGGAATTGTATTAACAGCACCACATAACGCCTAGCTGTTCTTATGCAATATCTGTTATTTGGTTTCTTAGACGATGTAATTGAAGCGCAGCGCACCCCGTTAGATATTGCAATTTTTGTTGACTCCGGCCCCAACTGCTTTGCTACTCCTGCTTATAATGCAGCAGGTATTTTTTTAATTTTCAATAATTCCAAAGACTTTGCAGGAATCCCAGCGATTTCCAAGGAATTCTAGTGATTTCTAAAGAATTCCAATGATTTACAGGAAATTCAGTGATTTAGAAAGAATTTCAATTATTTCCAAAGAATTCTATGGATTTTCAAAGAATTTTAAAATCAAGAGATTTTCAAAAATTCCAATGATTTTCAATGAATTCTAATGATTTCTAAGAATTCCAGTAATTTCCGAACTATTCAAGAGATTTCCATGGAATTCCGGAGATTTTCATGAACTTCAAATATTTCGAAGGAATTCCAAAGATCGTCAAGAGAATTCCAATCACGTGTACATAATTTTTTGGGCTAATGTATCCCTTGCATTTTACAGTGCTTTATTTGCTCCTTGCTACTGAATTCTTGTTGAGATTAATCCAAAGAATCGGGAACACAAAACTGTAATTCAGATCGATCAGCTGATATTCAGAAATCTTCAATTGAAATTTGATACTTTCTAAAATTTAAAAATGAAATTTGTCACTTTATAATTTACCTTTGACAATTCCTGAATCATTTCAGGCTTCCTGAATTTCAGTTGAAAAATCTGAATTACAGTTGACGATTTCTGGGGTTAATGATGGGAAATTGTTATCGTTGCATCAAAATTAAACTATTCTCTTAGTTCTAAGTAATTTATATAACCTAAGATAACCTATTACCAGAGCATGATTAAATTAAAAACATTTTTATTATTTGATATAAAATTATAACAATTACATAGTACGAACTATATGAAAATAACATACCATTTTGATATTATATAACCAAGCCATCTTTAATTACTTCCTAAAATCTCGGTCGTATAAATTAGCCTCTAGCTGTGTTAGTGCTGGTTTTTTGATGCGATGAAAATAAAATATTTATTATTTACAATAATATCGAGGAATCGGACGTATACGTAAGACTGAATAGTGGGGAAATACGTTAGCTCTCACTTACTCTTGCATACATTGCTAGGCAATATCGCGTGTAACTTTCAATGTGAAGACGTTTAATAATTTTTACGAATAGTCAAAACGGAAATTTTATTAGTTATGTTTGTAATAAATTACACATTTGTTATAGTTACTCTCGTTATATTTACCCAAATTACTGATTTAGCTGATATTAGTAGTAATTATCGAGGTAAGTCTGCCTCCAGTTAAATAAATAAATAAGATTCGTCCTTCTATCTAGTTTGATTTAAGGATAACAAGTTTTAAATAATTTTATTTACTCCGAAATTTAACGACGATCTTGGCTAGACATGTTGAAAACATGGAAAACAAAGTTTTTTTTGTTATAGAATTCTTGTTAAAATTTAAGAAAAAAACAAAACAAAAAATCTTCATATTGCATACAATCTTCTCATAAAAGTTCGTACAACCAAATAAGAAGAAGGATAATAAACAGAAGCAGAAATTCAGAAATCAAATTTTTTATCCCCAAATTTAAAGCTGGGCTTTGCTCAAAAAACCATAGTTTTATAACTTTCGTATATTTCAGATTCAATGTATTTCTCCAAACGCAATAACAATCACTCATTGGTAGCTTCCAGACGACATAGAAGACAGTTGTATGTTTCGCACAAACACCAAATAATGGAATTTTATTGATTTTCGTATTTCAGAGCGTGCAGAATTCCCAAATTCCCACGTCATACCAGATATAAAGTCCTTAGCCAATCCGAAACAAACTATGGAGCTTTGGATTATGTACCAGGTTTTACTGCATTAGAAACAACGTGCGATGCAGGATATAAGCTAAGCCCAGTTATCCAAACGCTTTCTCTGTGTGTAAATGGAATGTGGACTCCCCCGCTATCAAATTGCTTAGGTGAATATTACTTTTCCCAAATTATACTTGGAAATACTATTTTGAACTAAAATAGTTTCGACTAACTTTTTAAGATGCTTGTCCGTCCTTGCAGTCCATTATGTCCACAAATGTTAAATGCTCACATGGAGTAATACCTTTAGACAACTGTTTGGATCCAGTCGAAGGAACAACTGTTTTGCTGACATGCAATCCATTGTACGAGGATTCCAGCATACAATATAATCCAATTCACTTATGTGTAGATGGAAAGTGGGAACCTGCCATCCCTCAATGTTCTGCAGGTGAGTTTTAAAACTTTCCCACCCCTACAACATGTAAAATGGAAATGTTTTAGCTTGTGGTCAAAAACGTCCTAAAGGAGTTGTTAACATAATTAACGGTTCTGATGTTGTTCAGGGAGATTACCCTTGGCATATTGGAATTTACAATTCTTTGAATTCGGAATACCTCTGTGGAGGAGCCATTATTTATCCGAACATCATAATATCAGGTAAGAAGCAAAATACACTTAGGCAGAGTTGAAAATTAATACAAAACGTTTTAGCCGCTCACTGCTTTACCAATATTGAAGGTGTTGCTTTTCCAAGTGAAAATTATATGGTAGCTGCCGGAAAATATCATCGCGAATTAAACGATCACAGAGATCTGCTTGCTCAACATGCTGAGGTACCATACCTTAATTTTGAGATTTTGAATTGTTGCAAATTTTGGATACTTTACAGCTAAAGGAAATAAAAATTCCAGACAGATATAATGGACGTACAACACTGCAAGCGCTGGATATAGCAGTTTTAATTTTGAAAAATCCCTTCTTGCTAACTGTAGCTGTTCAGCCTGTTTGCATAGAGTTGAACGAAAATTCGCTACAGATAGAGTTATCTTTAAATGATAAAGGAATAGTAAGTTTGAGCGTTTTAGTAAAAATGTGGTTGAACCTATTCAAAATATTTTAGGTTACAGGTTGGGGTATCACACAAGAAGGAGGTAATCTGGCCGATGTTTTAAAAGAAGTAGTAATTCCGTATATTCCATTCGATCAATGTTATAATGAAATACCAACCTCTTTTAGGAGATTTTTTACCCCAGATAAGATATGCGGAGGTTACCTAAACTCGGGTTAGTCCCTTTTAAAAATATTGTCTTAAACCTAAATCGGTGTTTTATATTTATAGGAACTGGCGTATGCGGTGGCGACAGTGGTGGGGCATACGTTTTTAATAAAGCGACAACAGATAGATATTTTATTAAAGGAGTGGTCAGCACCTCTCCGACATCAGTCGAATTACAATGTGATTCCAATCAATACAGTTTGTATACGTCCATTGCAGCTCACATTGAATTTGTGCGAAATATTATAATTCGCAATCGTTTGTAAGATAATTTAATTAAAAGCTTTCGGTTACAACTAAATTTAGTATTTTAGACGTTATTATGTAGAATGCAGACGTGATAAATGCGTAGGTGAAGAAACGCCTGAAGTTACAAAAGTAGTTAAACCTATAGATGATTTTCCTGATAGTCGTAAATGTTGCACGCCATCGCCCAGATGCGATTATTATGCGTAAGTATTTATAATTCAAACTCTCCCTTCCTGGACAACGGGAGGCACTAAAGTTCAGTTTTTTTTATAATTTTTTAAATACTCTAGATGCAAAAGTTCGAAGCCGTTGTTTAGAAGAATGGCTGAGATGTTATTCTAAACTTGGCAAACAGTGATGCTGCTAACCAAAGACTTATAGTATCAAGAACATTATCGTGTCATATTTAAAAATTATAAAAATGTATTATAATAGTAAACAATATAATGTTATAATAATATTATTTGTTTTCACTCATAGAAAGAATTTTTCTATATATTTTTTCTATATTTCCAATACTTAGATATTTTCGACGCGTTTTATATTACAATAGGGCCCAGAACTGAATTTGTACCATTAATTTACAAAGAATTTCAATGATTTCCAAGAAATTCCATTGCTTTCCAAAAAATTCCAATGATTTCCCAGGAATTCCAATGATTTACAAGAATTCCAATGACTACTCCATACTAATGAGAACTCCATAAATTTCCAGAGAATTTAAAAGAATTTCAGTGATTTCTAATGAATTTCAGATATATCCAAAGATTTCCATGCATTTCAAATACTTCCAAAGAATTTCAGTGATTAACATGGAATTGCAATGATTTATAAGAATTTCAAGAATTTCTAAAGAATTCCAATGATTTCTAATGAATTCCAGAGAATTCCGTAGAATTCCAATGATTTCCAAATCATTTAAGTGATTTTCAAGAATTTCAATGATTTCTAAAGAATTCCGGAGGTTACCAAAGAAGAAAAAAATTTCAATAATTTTCAAAGAATTTTATTGATTTCCAATAAATTGTAGTGATCTCAAAAGAATTTCAATAATGTGCGAAGAATTAAAATGATTTACAAGCAATTTCAAGGAGTTCCAAACAATTCTAATGGTTTCAAAAAAATTCAAATGATTCCCAGGAATTAGTGCCATGATTTCTAAGAATTCCAATAACTACTGAAGAACTCCAGAAATTTCTAGGGAATTTAAATGACTCTCTGTGATTTCCAACGAATTCTAATTCTAAAGATTTTCAAAGAATTATAACAATTTCCAATGAATTCCAGGGCTATTCCAAGATTTCTAATAATATCAAATATTTTCATTGGAATTGATTGGGATCAATCAATTGATTAAAATCAGTGGAACGATTTCTTAAGAATTACTGAAACTTACAGGGAATTCCGAATGATTCCAGTAATACCCTTTGATATACCCTTTGAAGGCCTTTAAAATATTTATAAGAATTTTTACGATTTCTAAAGAGTTCCAGAGATTTCCAAGAAAATCTAGCAAATTACAAGGAATTCTAGTGATTTCCAATGAATTTCTGAGATTTTCAAAGACTTACAATAAATGCAAAAGATTTTTAACAATTTCTATGAATTCAAAATTTTTTCCAGGACTTCCAAAGATTTCCAAGAGAATTCCAACTATATATGTACAATACTTTTTTGGGATATTTAGCCCATTGATTTTTAAAGTTGGATAATTTAAAGGAGAAATTGCTATATTGTGAATATTCAACTTAAATTTTTTTTAATTTACTTCTTATTTTTGTAAGATCTTCTAAATCTTATAAAAAGTTTTAAAATTTTGATTAGCCAGCTACAGTTTAAAAAAATGCTTTTATTTGCTTTCAACGCATCTTACTCGAAAAGTTCAACTAAAAAAAGGCAATATATTGCTTAATACAAGGGGTAATATCCCAAAAATGTTGTCTACACGTGGTTGGAATTTCGTTGGAAATCTTTGAATATATTTGGAATTCATGGAAATCCTTGGAAATCTATGGAATTCGTTGAAAATCACTGGAATTTCTTGGAAATCATTGAAATTCTTTGGAAATCTGTGGAATTTTTTGGAAGTCACTGGAATTCTTGGAAATCACTAAAATTTTGAGAAATCACTGAATTCCTTGGGATTCTTTGGAAATTATTGCAATACTTTGAAAATCGCTGGAATTGTTAGGACATTTTTAAAATTTCTTTAGAAACAGGTTTGAAAATAATTCTTTGAAAACCATTGGAATTCTTGGAAATCATTGGAATTCTTTGAAATCTTTGGAATTCCGAGTCTTGTGTACACACATTATTTTGGATATTTACCCCCTGGCTTAATATCAATTTCAAGTTTAAAAATAGTTTAGGCCTTCTAAAAAAAAGTTCAGCTCAGCCCAATTTGCAATATTCTGAGCAACAACTTATAGACTAATTAGAAAAACATTGAAAATTATAATTTACCTGAGGAATAATTTTACATTAATTTGCTTTTGAAAGATGATACATACAATTACGTTTTTCAAATTTAGAAAAACGTTTTAATTGACTATAGCTAGAACCAATGAGTAATAGGGTGACTCGGTTGTTATACTTCCGATTGCATTCAGTTAGTTCAAGTGTGCCTTTCAATAAGGTTGGTTTAAAATAAAATATGTTAAACCTTGAGTTTTATTAATCAAGCCCTTCGAGTTTCCAAGACGGTTGTAAGTGGGTAGTAGCTCAAAAAACGGGGTTGAAGATTATAAGATAAATATACAATTTATTTAAGTGAAGCATATTTTCGATTTTCGGTAAATTTTTCCAAAAGAGAGATGACGATGAAAATTTCCAGATATCTTAGGACGTTTTTGTATACGAGATTTTATTATTAACTACGAAGATTGAGACGTCGCCGTCGCTGCTTTATCGTCATAACACAAGGTACATATATAAAAATAATAACATTTTGGCATTAAGCAACAATATGATACTGTACTTGTACAATTTGAAACTTGGTGATAATAAGATAAGTGTTTTGTTGGGTTTTTTGCTAGCCGATAAAAACTGTGAAATGATAATGGTTTTTACGAATGGTTAACTCAGTAGTAACTACAAATAGTAGCTATGTTTCCAATAAATTATATACTTATTTTTGCTATTATTTTGATATTTTTGCAATTTACTGATTTAGCTGATATTAGAAATCATCCAGGTAAGTGTGTGTTATATATTAAAAGTTTTAAATTTTAATATTTATTCCGCAATTTTATTGACGAAAAAATAATTTTTATACCTGAATACTAATTTATTAATTTACGTTAAGTTAATTCGATGAAAACCATATTTGATTCTTGTTAATTATATTTCATAAAGCCAATAGTAAGTCGGCATTAAATGTCTCCAGGCGATATAGAAGACAGGGGTATGTTTTGCACAAACACAAAATGAAGAAATTTTATAGAATTTTTATTATAGAACCTGCAGAATTCCCAGATTTCCACGTAATACTACATATAACATCCTTAGCCATTCTAACTCACACCATGGTCCTTTGGATTATGTGCAAAGTTTCACAGCATTACAAACAGTTTGTGATTCAGGATATAAGCTAAGTCCAGTCATCCAAAACATTTCGTTATGCATAAATGGTTTCTGGACTCCTCCCTTATCCAATTGTTTAAATGCTGGTCCATCTTTAACGTCAATTATGTCAACAATTACAAACCCCGAAACATTAGGCCAATGTTGCTTGACAAAGTATTTTGTGCAAAATCTGCGGTGGGATTGAATTTTTAGAGGGATAATTAATAGAAAAAACGCAAAATAGTAATAAATTAAACGATAATTTTACTTTTCTGAAGAAATACAAATGAAAGTTAGTGCATAGAAATAAAAATAACTATCTAAATAAAATAATCGTTTTGCCAAAGTTACCCGCAAGGGCCAATGTTACCCAGATGACGATACTCGAAAAACATGGATTTTGAGTGCCCTAATCAGACATTTGCCTTGGTTGCACTTATCACAACGGCTCGTAGTGCCCGCAGTGATCGGATACATTAAGGGTAGCGAAGATGTAATGAACTCAATAAAAACATACCGGGGGGAACTGAACTAAAAAATTACAGAACTGGAATAGCGGAATCCATATTAACAGTAGCACAGCTAGTAATGAACTGAACCTGGCTCCGCCCACAAAATACCCGCCTGCGACATTTTACGTTGGACACACGAACCGTCTATAGAATGCAATGATAACGCAGCCATTGACTGAAAACCTGTGTACCTAAATCATTTTCCTTCACTTGATTGAAAAGCTCAAAATGTGCGTTTTTAGAATTTTCATAGGTTTTCTTTCCAGCTTTGAAGGCAACTAAAAAGAACGTGATTTATTCATAATTTTTGACTTTTACTGTATTTAATTTAATCAAAAATAAAATAAAACTTTTTTAATAAATTATATAGTAGATAGAACTAAATATATTTCATCGTAAACAAAGCATAAAATTACTAACTAAACAATCCAATTTAATTCAGACTTAAGTAAACAATGATCCCCCGCAAAATAGAGTTTCCGCGTCATTCAAACTGTTTTCTGTGTTTTTGTTTTCGATTTGCTTCCGGTGTTTTTGACTTTCGATGTTTTGACTTCGGCGTTTTTGTTTTCAGTGCTTTTGTTTCGGTGTTTCTGTTGCACTCCTAGATGGCAACCGTTTCTGGCTCCGCCCACTCAAACACACTGATACACCTACTATTTACGTCGAGTCCACGTACCGTCAACAGAATAAGCACATTAGCGACTTTTATATGAAAAATCTCAAGTTTAAAAGCGATTTGATCCAGAATTGTCAGGTTTTAAATTCTACAATTTTTATTGAATCTATAAAAAATTGTGAGACGATAACATGCTGTACTAATGATTTTTACATATTATTCTATGTCCCAAATAAACTAACCTCAATAAATAGCTTTAATATGACTTTTTAATAAAGCAAGTAGTATTATTAAAACCGGAGTTACGATTTATTTAAGTAGAGCATATTTTCGATTTTCGGTTCATTTTTCCAAATTAAACATAATAATATGAATATACAGGATGTCCCCGGATACACTTTACATAACTTACGTGGTGATAGAGGACACTTTTCTAAGAAACATTGTTTTTACATTAAAGCCCTCGAAAGCCTCTTGCTACTTAAAGCATATTTTTTAATTTCCACCTTCACGTGGCTATAGCACAGAAAATATTGATTTTTCGGTAAAAATGGATTAGTGCTTTTTTAAAGAGCGTGAAATATTCTACAAACTAGATTTAAACCTTTTGTTGTCTAAAATCAACGGTTTTCGAGTTATAAATTAAAGTAAATAATTAAATGTAAAAAAATTCGAGATATTTTTTATTTGTTTTTTTTTTCAAAACCCTAAATCTTTCAAACGAAACACTTTACAACAAATCTGTCGCCTCATTTCGGATTGGAAATTTAACGGTCTACAACTTTTGTCTAGTGAAATTTTTTGAAAAACCAGTCCATTCGACAGAAAATCAAAAATAATAAATAAAGTAACTAGAAATTAAAAAATGAAATTCTCAAAATTCTTATTTTTATTTTATTAATTAATGTTGAACTATTACATTATTTAAGAAAATGTTCAAAATGATCATCCTCATTTTCAGTCCCCACCTAAGTTATGTACAGTGTATCCGGGGACACCTTGTATACAACCAAATTAGTTTCTTTTCAACTGTCTAGTCCCAGCATGAGTTTTTTTATACAAGATTTTATGAATGCATAGATAATTGCTTGTCGTCATAACAAAAAAACAATTTTCTAGCAATGTTAGTGTTTGGTTTTTCTGTGTGATAAAAACTTAATGATAATAGATTTACGAATACGTAGTTAACTCAGTAACAACTTAAAATCGAAATCAATACAATTTACCGAATGGTAATTTTACTAGTTATGTTTCGAATAAATTATACATTTATTTTTGCTACTATTTTCATATTTATGCAGATCACTGATTTAGCTGATATAGGAAATTATCGAGGTAAGTGCGCATTGTAAAATTTACAGTCAGTGTTTTAGTTCTTACAAAACAATTTGTTATTATTATTCCGACCTTTCCAGTCCATTTCTGATATTATAAAAATGTGAGATAATAAAAACAAACATGGATGAATT
Source organism: Cantharis lateralis (assembly GCA_963170105.1). Classification (NCBI taxonomy): domain Eukaryota; kingdom Metazoa; phylum Arthropoda; class Insecta; order Coleoptera; family Cantharidae; genus Cantharis; species Cantharis lateralis. The sequence goes on from OY720627.1 coordinate 5,420,965, forward strand.
TGAACATTAACCTGGTAAATTTTGACCTTAAAAAGTGTGATCGGCATATTTGGATACCAGAATTTTCATGTAGGATTTCATAATTTTAGGTTCAATACATTTAACTAAATCCAACAATAATTCCGCATTAGCTGTTTTCAGACGAAATAGAAGACAGGTGTATGTTTTGCACAAACACCAAAGGAAAATATTTTACAGATTTTTATTTCAGACCCTGCAGTATTCCCAGATATCCACGTCATACTACATATAACATCCTTAGCCAATCCAACTCATACTATGGACCTTTCGATTACGTACCAAGTTACACTGCATTGGAAACAGTTTGCGATTCAGGATATAAGCTAAGTCCAGTTCTCCAGAACATTTCTTTGTGCGTAAATGGTATCTGGACTCCTCCTCTATCCAATTGTTTAGATGCTTGCCCATCTCTAACGTCAATTATGTCAACAAGCGTTAAATGCTCACATGGAGCAGTACCATTGGATAATTGTTTGGATCCAGTTGAAGGAACAACTGTTCTGCTGACATGCAATGCGTTGTACGAGGAATCCAGCATACAATATAATCCAATCCATTTATGTACAAATGGAAGGTGGGAGCCTGCTATACCTCAGTGTTATCCAAGTCAGTTTTATAGCTGAGCAAAGGAGTTAAAATGATATATTATTTAAATTTTTTTCAGTGTGTGGTCAAAAACGCCCCGAAGGAGTTGCGAATGTAATTAATGGTAAAAACATTGTACAGGGAGACTACCCTTGGCATATTGGTATTTATAATTCTTCGAATCAAGACTATTTATGTGGAGGAGCGCTTATTTATCCCAATATCATTATATCAGGTAATTTTGAAGCAGCTTATGGAATCTACTGAAATAGGGGACTTCCTGCAAAGCAGGGATAAAAAAATAGGTTATGTTGAAAACTTATATACATTTTTCAGCTGCTCACTGCTTCACCAATCTTGAAGGCGTTGCTTTCCCGAGCGAAAATTATGTGGTAGCTGCTGGAAAATATCATCGTGAATTAAACGATCACAGAGATCTGCTCGCTCAGCAAGCTCAGGTGAAACTTACGAAGAAAAATCTTTTTATAATTTTATTTTGGTTACTTTACAGTTAAAAGAGATACAAATACCTGATAGATATAAAGGACGTACAAGTCTGCAAGCGCTTGATATAGCAGTTTTAGTGTTAAAGAAGCCCTTCGTGTTAACCATAGCTGTTCAACCGGTATGTATAGAGCTAAATGAAGATTTGCTACAAATACAATTATCTTTGAATGATAATGGAATAGTAAGTTTGATGTCTTCCAAGTTTTATTAAAAATTTAGTTCAACTTCTTCAGGTTACTGGTTGGGGTGTCACACAAGAAGGTGGGGAACTTTCAGAAGTTTTAAAAGAAGTAGTCATTCCGTATATTCCCTTTGACCAATGTTATAGTAAAATCCCAAACAGTTTTAGGAGATATTTCACTCCGGATAAGATTTGTGGGGGTTACTTAAACTCCGGTTAGTCAGTTCTACCTATAGGTAGTTTCAGTAAAAACTGAAACCGGTACTTTATATTTTTAGCAACTGGCGTATGTGGTGGAGACAGTGGAGGAGGTTACGTTTTCCATAAAGTAACAACGGATAGGTATTATATTAAAGGTGTGGTCAGCACGTCTCCGACAACAAATGAATTACAATGCGATTCAAATCAATACAGTTTGTATACTTCCATTGCAGCTCACATTGAATTTGTGCGAAACGTCGTAATATACAATCGGTTGTAAGTATTTATATTTTTATATCTTGCTAACTCAACACCATGACTGTGGAGCAGTCTACGCACTTCACATTCAGTACAACTCGGCGCCAAGACATCTTGGCGCTATGTTAACTTAGCAGTTAAATTCTAAATTATTTATGAATTTTTAAAAGGTTTAGTTATCGAGTTACTTAGCGGCAAGTTGGCGACGCCGAGTTGTCCCATTCCGGTATGACATTTGAATTTATGGTTTTAGGCGCTATTATGTAGAATGTAAACTTGATAAATGTGCAAGTGAAGTAATACCCAAAGAAATAATAAATCCTATGGATGACATTTATAAGAGATGTTGCCAGCCATATTCCAGATGCGATTATTACGCGTAAGTATTAACAATTCAAAATTTTAATATTGATTCCTATTAAAAAAGAATGGAATGCTTTAAAAAATTTATCTCAGCAAGTGAACAAATATTTGTTCAATTAATTGTCAAACTTTGTGTTTCACTGTTTTGTGCCAGTAGTTGTATTACTTTAGTGCCGCCTGTCAAATTTATTGTTTTCAGAAAAAGTAGTTAACATTTTATTTTAAAGCATAGTTTAGAAAAAAAAAGAGAATAATTAATTTTCTAATATGAATTTTTATTACTTCAGATGTAAAAATTATAAACCACTGTTTAAAAGGATGGTGGATATGATATTATAAAATTGACAAACAGTGATAAAATAGTCCGACAAGTGAGTGCTGACAACCAAAGACTTATAACATCAATAAAGGATTATTATTATAAAAATTATAATTATGAAAAATTGGAAAAGTTATTTATTTAATAAACAAGAATATCTCAATAAAAATATTATTCTTAATCTTCATACCAGAGATGGGAAAAAGAATGCAGGGGGGAGGGGTAACGCCACCAAAACGTTTGTTTTTGCCTGCTGAGATTAAGCCTGGTTAAATGGTTCCATAATCTGGAATGTGAACTGCATAGGGTTCGGTTGGGACACGTATGTGGACTGCACCGGCGATGGCCAGTTAGGTAATGACTTTTTTATAGTATCCGACTGAAAACTGAAAACTTAATTGCTAAATTCAATAGAACTTATATAATTTCGAGAAAAATTAGCAGATATACAGTTTATGTAGTTCTAACTTTAATAAGATATATAAAAAATGATCAGACTAGGTGTAAATATTTTTAATGCCATTGGCTGGCGTCCACCTTGCCCACTCGCTTAAGCCAGGCCTAGCTAAGGCGCAGTTGAACAATCGCGAGTTAAATCTTTCCATTGGGCGTGTTTACAAAATAAAATACAAAGCTTTGTCACATAGATGGTATTCTTGTGGTTGTGATTTTTTAGAGTTTACAAAAGAGAATTGCCTATATTTATTATTTTTGAACCATTTTTCCTTAGATCGATAGACTTAACTTGTACGGTCGATAAAATTTCAACTAGATACCGGTAGTTCCGCCTTCTCTAAATTGACTAATGAAAAGAGATTAACTGCTCTCAACATTATTACATGTATTGGCTACCGAAATGTTGCCTAAAAAAAATTCCAGTAAATACCATGGACAGCACTCGGCCATTCACTCGCCATATCTAAGTTCAATACCAAATTCAACCTGTTTAGTTATACACCTCCGGCGCATTTTTACAGTTTAGTGTTGTTATACAATTTATTAGTTATGTTTTGGACAAATGTGAAATTTATTGTAACTGCCATTTTCATATTTATCCAAATTACTGATTTGGCATCAGGTAAGTCCGGATTTATGCAAATCTAAATTTTACGTTTTAAATATTGTTTCCAATGAATTTATCGATAAACAGTGTATTTCTTGGATAAACCTATTTCGCTTGAAGGTCGTCAAGTTATGCAATTACTTGTTTAATTGATGCGTGAATCGGCAAATGATCAGCACTCGCCATACATCGCATCGTGGGGAAGTTCACACGAGTCCGTGGTTTTCCCGAATCTCTTGTTTTTTCAATTCTACTTATGTTCAAAAGTTGTTACCTACCCTTGTGAGAGCCACCACAAGGCGAATATTCGGCATGCAGAATATTTAGTAATTAATTTTTATTACAGATTCAACATATTATTTAGAAAAAGAAAATAATGATTCTGTAGTACCGTATAGACGATATGGAAGACAAGCTAATACGTACGTTTTCCACAAACCCCAAATAAAGAACTTTTTTTACAGATATGATTATTTTAGAGCCTGCAGAATTCCCAGATTTCCACGTCATACCACATATAATGTCCTTAGTCAATCCAACTCAAACTATGGGCCTTTAGATTATGTACCAAGTTTTACAGCATCACAAACTGTTTGCGATAAAGGATATAAGCTAAATCCGACTGTACAAAAACTTTCCTTGTGCATAAATGGTATTTGGACTCCTCCACTCTCAAGTTGTTTAGGTAATTCCGTAAGTAAGGAGCTGCATCCATTACATTGTAATTTCTTGTTTAGCTGCTTGTCCGTCTTTAACGTCAATTCGGTCAACAACTGTTAAATGCTCACATGGAGCAGTACCTTTAGATAACTGCTTTGATGCAGTCGAAGGAACAACAGTTTTGCTCACATGCAATGCATTGTACGAAGAATTAAGTATACAATACAATCCTATTCATTTATGTGCGGATGGAAAGTGGGAACCTTCCATACCTCAATGTTATCCAAGTGAGTTGTATCGCTGGGTTATATTACGTTATCATGTTAAATGTTTCAGTCTGTGGTCAAAAACGCCCCGAAGGGGTTGTTAATGTAATTAATGGTCCAAACGCTGTACAGGGAGATTATCCTTGGCATATTGGAATTTATGGTTCTTCGAAACATGATTACTTATGTGGAGGAGCACTTATTTACCCAAACATCGTCATATCAGGTAATTTTGCTATGCTTCCATGTTGAGCGAATTTTCTATACATAAATTTATATTGCAGCCGCTCACTGCTTCACCAATACTGAAGGTACAGCTTTTCCAATTGAAAATTATGTGGTAGCCGCTGGAAAATACCATCGCGAATTTAACGATCACAGAGATTTGCTGGCTCAACAAGCCGAGGTAAAACAATAAACGCATAGTTATTATTTGGATACTTATTTTTTTGTAGTTAAAGGAAGTAAAAATACCAGACAGATATAAAGGGCGTACGACTTTGCAAGCTCTTGATATAGCAGTTTTAATTTTAAAAAAGCCGTTATTGCTGACCATTGCTGTTCAACCGGTGTGCATAGAGTTGAATGCGGACTCGCTACAAATACAGCTATCTTCCAATGATAAAGGAATAGTAAGTTTGATAACCCTCAATCATCTGTAAATGCTTAATTTTGTCCAAAATAATTTAGGTGACCGGGTGGGGTGTCACGCAAGAAGGAGGTGATCTTGCCGATGTGTTAAAAGAAGTAGTCATTCCATATATTCCCTTCGACCAATGTTATAATGAAATACCAACCACTTTTAGGAGATATTTTACTCCGGATAAGATATGTGGTGGTTACAGGAACTCTGGTGCGCTTCATCTGAAAGTATAGCCAGACACATTAAACTGAAACCGGTATTTTATATTTTTAGGAACTGGTGTATGTGGGGGGGACAGTGGTGGAGGCTACGTTTTCAATAAAGCAACTACGGATAGATATTTCATTAAAGGTGTGGTCAGCACGTCTCCGACAACCAACGAATTACAGTGCGATTCAAACCAATACAGTTTATACACTTCCATTGCAGCTCACATTGAATTTGTGAGAAATATTGTAATACGCAATCGCCTGTAAGAATTTCAATTTTTATAACATTAAAAAATCACTGTTTGTTCAAATGCATTTCACTAAACTTGGATTTGTAATTTTAGGCGTTATTATGTCGAATGCAGATATGATAGATGTGAAAGTGTAGAAATACCAGATGATACCGAAGTAATAAAACCTACTGATCCTATGTATGAAAAATGTTGTGCGCCAGGGGCCAAATGCAAATATTATTCGTGAGTATTAACAATATAAAATATTTTATTCGGAGCAAATGTACTTTTTGTGGCTCGCTCAGCTTGTCCATCAATCCTACAAACTCGTCACAAAAAGTTTTACAGTTGCGGGTAATAAAACACTAGGATACATAATAAAACAGTTAACTACATAATATAGCTTTAATTCCCTAGGTGCGATGAAAAACAAACTTTGTTTAAAAGAATGGTGGATATGTTATTATAAAATTGGCAAACGATGATCAAATAGTTTATCAAGCAAGTCTTTCTTAAAAGAAGGATTTCACTATGTCATAGAAGAATTTTGGCCATACACTACCAGGCTAGCCAAGTGAGTTTTGATTGGTCAGCATTTGTTATAATAGTTTTGGTTCGTACAAAATTATTAATTTTTAAACATTCAACTGCAATATTATATAAAAATATATGTTATAAATGAACAATAGTATGTTTTGTTTTATTTCTACTAACAAATGAAGGTAGGTTTTCCATACCATTGTAGAGGATAAAAAGAAGACAATTACTGCCTGTCGGGTGGAAAAGTAACTTGATCGCTCTAGAACTAAAAGTACAATAAGTTCTTTCCATTGGATATTAAAACAATGTCAACAACAATTTAATGAAATTAATTCCCAAACAAAATAAGATCCCTTCCCCCCAAAAAAGACAAAGTTTAGACTTTGTTAATCAATAACACAAGAACTGGCGCTCAACGTGGGGCCATTTATATCATTCATTTTCATTTTAGAAGCATCTACTAACTAACATACCTTTTCGTCAAAGAAAGCATCCAATTGGTTGCCAACAAGACGACCTTTTGTGCCTTAATTAGTCACATTTCACCACAAATTAAATCTCACTGGGCTCAAACATATAGATATGGATTCCTACCCCTCCCATAAGAACTTTCCTAATAACTTTGCGTTTTCATTAATTTTACTGGGGCTCGAAATAATCTCAGTTCGCCTCTGCATGCAGCAGTGAGTTATCAGAACTAATGAAGTAAAAAACAATTTACATTATGTAGAGATTATTTTGATTGAGTTTTTGTTTTTCTTTCATTCGATTAATAGTTGCATAGCTGTCATTTCGCAAAATACTTTTATATTCATAAACTTAACCAGTTTAACCCGAGGTGTTTAGATTTTCTGGAAAATACGTGTGTGTTACAAAAGCGCAATTAAATTATCTGTTACGAAAGTGATGTGAACAGTGAAGGTGTTATCCTAAATTTATAAAAAAAAGGCACCGTATCTTGCCTAAATTATGTATCCAAAGTTTTCTAAACTTATTATCACAGTAATATTTATGTTTCTTAATATTTCCGATATTAATAATTATCAAGGTAAGAAAATTATAATATTCATACAAATAAAATATTTTTGTAATTGATTATCCCTATGATGATTTTAATATTAAAAATAATCATTTTTGATTCTGTAAATAACAAAATGATTTAAAATTCCATTAAGGACGTTAACCTTTTACAAGCCAAAACGTTACAACAATAAAAAATCAGAGATTCCCATCCACATGACCACTAATATTTAGTTGATTAAGTTTTAAAGCAAAAAGCCAAACAACGTAAAAGTTCCATGATTTCATTAATTTTACTTCATAAAAATCATCCGGACCAGACAGTTATAAAAAAATTACAGAACTGTGAGCGAGGAGCCTTTGAATCAATTAAGTTTTTAGAGCCCTTGCATTTATTAAAATAATCCCTAGGTAGAGATTTGACCTTAGATCTAAAATAAGTATAAAACTTGAAACATAGAGATTTTTTGAGGATGGGGATGAAAACTTTTGCCGTCACCATTTTAGTCTAGCCGCTTCGCCATAGTTTATTTCAGCTTCAATGTTTTAATGTCAAAATTGACATCCAAAGTATTTGTTCCAGAGGTGGGAATCAACCGTGAGAGTTTTTAATATATCAAGGGGAAAATATTCCAAAGAAGTTCAGTACACATGGTTGGAATTCTTTTTGAAAATCTTTGAAATTGCTTGAAAATATTTGGGATTCATGGAAATCTCTGGAATTCATTGGAAGTCTCTGGATTTGATAGAAAATTATTGTAATTCTGTAGATATCCCTGGAATTAGAATTTTTTGGAATTGTGAAGAGTTCCCTGAAAATCTCTAAAATTCTCTAAAAGTTAATGGAATTATAGAAAATAATTGGAATTCTTGAAATTATTTTGGAAATCTGTCGAATTTTGATTCTTTGAAATTTACTGGAATTTTTTGGAAATCATTAGATATTTTGGAAGTCTCTGAAATTGTTTTCAAATCACTGGAATTGTTTGAGATTCCCTGAAAATCTCTGAAATTCTTTAGAAATCATAGGAATTTCTTAGAAATCATAGGAATTCTTTAGAAATTATGGGAATTCTTTAGAAATCATTGGAATTCCTTAAAAGTTTTTGGAATTCCTTTTAAATCAATGGAATTTCTTTGAAATCGTTGGAATTCTTTGGGATTCTTTATTCTTCTTTTTCTACATTCCTAGTTTAAAACTACGTCCTGTTATCACCAAGTGGTATGCCAAATTTACACTTGGCACTCTTGATTCTTTGATCGCTTAAGTACACTATATTAGAGTGCTAACCTTGCTAGATGCAAAGCTCATAGATGGAAATTCGGCTATACATCACAACAGAGTATTAATCGGTGCTACCGAGCATCAAACCGCGAATTCCTTGGAATTCCTTTTAAATCACTGGAATTCCGTTGAAATCTCTGAAATTGTTTGGGATTCCTAGAAAATCTCTGAAATTCAATAGAAATTACTGGAATTGTTGCAAATCATTGGAATTCTTGGAAATCTCTGGAATTCTATTGAAATCACTGTAATTTTTTTGAAACTAGTAGAATTGTTTGGAATTCTTTGGAAATCCCTGAAATTCTTAAGAAATGACTGTAATTCTTTAAAAATAATAGGAATTCTTTAGAAATAATAGGAATTCTTTAGAAATAATAGGAATTCTTTAGAAATATTAGGAATTCTTTAGAAACTATAGGAATACATTAGAAATCATTAGAACTTTTTGGAAATTTCTGTAATTCTTTAGAAATCACTGGAATTCTTTAGAAATCGTTGATTTCTTTAGAAATTACAGGAATAACTTGGAAAACATTTGAATTCATTTTAATTAGAAGGACATTACTGGAATTTGTATACATCATTGGAATTCTTTGGAAACCTGTAGAAATTTTTGGAAATTATTGGAATTTAGAAAATCTATTGAATTGGACTTATTTTAAGATCATTGAAATTCCTTGGGAACCTCTGAAATTCTTGTCTACACAAATTTACTTGTAGATTCTACTACTGTCGAGGATTAATCTTCAAAATCCAAAATCATTAAACCAACTTTTATATCAAAATCATCTAAATCGGAGGTGTCGTTCGTTGCCTGGTTGCGGGCGAACAATCTCGTTTTTCACTTCCTAAATCAAATTGTCTCTATTATTTCTAAATGATCAACTTTTTAAAATTCTATGTTGGAGCGAAATTCAAATTTAATAATTCAACATTGGTGACAATTTTTGTAATACCTAAAATTTTAGATTTGACACATTTGGATGACAGCTCTGATCAAGTATTACTAGTTTTAATCAGATATGGCCGGCAGGTTTCAGGGTAAGTTTTAAAATAATACTAGGCTACATTGTGAAAGATATCGTATTTTAGTTATACATGTATAGTTCCTTTTTTACCACGTCATACTAAATATAAAATTTTGAACCAACTTGGACCTGCTTATTCTAAATCCGGAGATTTAATACCAAATTATGCCACAATTGGAATATCTTGTCGTAAAGGGTATAAGCTCAATCCTCTTGCCCAAAACTTTTCTGTTTGTGTAAGAGGAACATGGACTCCACCGTTAAGAATTTGCTCACGTGGTTGTCCATCGCTAACGTCAACTATATCAACAAACGTTAGCTGCAAGCATGGTACTACACCTTTGGATAATTGTTACGATGCAGCAGAATCAACAATCGCAAGTTTGTCGTGCAATCCATTGTACGAACATCCAAGTGTAGATAATAATCCAAATCATTTATGCTCGGATGGAAGATGGGAGCCTTCTATACCTCAATGTTTCCCTAGTGAGTTTTACCGTTTGGTAAGTTTTCAAATTTTATCTAACTTGCACTTTAGCCTGTGGTCAAAAACGTTCTTTGGGAAATGTAAATATAATTAATGGAAGAGATACGGTCCGTGGAGATTATCCCTGGCATGTAGGAATTTACAATGCTTCCGATCGAAGTTATTTATGTGGAGGATCGATTATCGAAAGCAACATAATTTTGTCAGGTAACTATATACATATTTAGATGTTCGGGGTGCAAATTTTTAAAATTTAATCATCCAATTGTTTTTGACATAATATGCTTTAGCTGCTCATTGTTTTGCTGATTATGACGGCAATGTTTTCCCATCCGAAAATTATTTAGTGGCTGCTGGTAAATATTATCGGGTATATGACCACGCGAATGATGAATTTGCTCAATATTCAAAGGTAACATTTTTAAACTGAAAATCTCGATACTAACTTTTTGGAATATCATACAGATAAAGAAAATCAACATTCCAGAAAGATACAAAGGAACTACAACTTTACAAGCGCTTGATATAGCAGTTGTAATTTTGGAAAGTCCTTTCACGATAACCAGGGCCGTGCAACCTGTATGTATAGAGCTGAATGAACGATTGCAACATTTGTATTTATCTTCACAAAGTATTGGAATAGTATGTTGGGTTGTGTTTTGTTAATGTTATTAAATTATTGAAACTGCTTTAGGTTACAGGATGGGGTTACACACAGGAAGGCGGTGAACTGGCCAATGTGTTAAAGGAAGTGGAAATTCCATATATTCCATACCAGAAATGCTATGATGAAATTCCGATGAATTTTAAAAGATATGTGAGCCAGGATAAGATCTGTGGAGGATATAAGGACTCGGGTTAGTTTAAAGCTGCCATATTGAAGTTTTATATTGTATCATGGAACTTTTTTCTTTTAGGAACTAGCATATGCACTGGCGATAGTGGTGGAGGATTAGTTTTTAATGATGGGGTTACTGATCGATTTTATATAAAAGGTGTAGTTAGTACATCTCCAGCTACAGCAAGACTTGAATGCGATTCAAGTCAGTACAGCTTATATACTGCGGTTACAGCTCACATTAAATTTATACGAGACGTTATAACGGCGAATCGCTTGTAAGATTTTTTTATATAAAGTAGAAATACAGATTTTACTAACCTCTTTTTGAAGTGCCTAAATATTACAAACAGCAGAGTGCATAATATCGTACTTTCCATGCTTCCTATATAATATACTATTGTAGATTATATTTTTCCTAGTTGAAAGGAGTTAGGTTAAACTTGAATTTATGATTTTAGGCGTTATTATGTAGAATGTAAATATGATAAATGCGCAAGTGAAGACACTCCCGATGACACAGACATAGTAAACCCCATAGCAGAAGGATTAGGGATAGATAATGATTATGATAGATGTTGCTTACCATTTGCTAGATGCAGTTATTTTTCGTACGTATTACTTTACTTTACTGCCGATGGGCGCTGACGGGGGGCACTAAAGTGCTACCCGCCATCTTTTGGATATATAACAAATGAAGTTGATAATATTTTTTTTTGTTCTTTAATAATTTATTTTATACTTTAGATGCAAAAATCATCGTGCACCCCTGTTTAAAAGAATGGTAGAAATGTTATTATAAAATAGGCAATCAGTGACTGAAGTCTGGTAAACGAGAATGCTGATAACCAAAGACCTATAATACCAAGAAAATGATTGTGTTGTAAATACAATAAAATTGGCAATATTATTATTTATTATTTCTATATTAACTTAAAAAAATTCTTCTTTAGAAGATTTTGTAGATAAGATAATAAAAATTGTATCGTGAGATCGGCTTTGTTTCTAATACAACGAAGGAACTGAATGTTGTCTTAAAGTAAGTTTTCCCTTATTTTATTATTATAAAATTCGAAGAATATTTAAATAATAAATAAATACAAGTTAAGTGCCCTTTTTCAAACCTACCCAAATCGATTGACTGGACTCGTAAATAGTAAAAAAATATATAAAACTAAATTATTATAACTGGTTTTATACAAAATCACGTGAACCATCTAGAAGTCAATAGATTGTGGAATTACCAAGAATACAACATAATAAATCGACCTCGAAATTTTATTTCAAGGTTGCGATTATTTCTACTTGTTTTGTTCAAATTTTAAGATAATTTTTAAATTTGCAATTGTGTACATTCATGGCGTCCGTCGGTGAGCTACCGGAACTAATAAAATAAATTTAGATTTTTCTGAGAGAGCATTTCTGATTTTCTGAGTGTTGTTTTTTCGATTAATTGATCTCATAAATTCAACCTGTTTGATACACCTGAAGCTATTTAAAAAAAAAGTATTTTTGGAAATTTTTTGAATACGTGTATGTTACAGTTAAAGTAGCCCATACGAGAGTGATGTGAACAGTGAATGAGATTTCTTATATTCAGCAAGAAAGAAATACCGTAAAAAAATCAGTTATGTTTCCAAAATTTTCTGAACTTATTATTATTGTAATTTTCATATTTTTTAATATTTCCGATATTAGTAATTATCAAGGTAGGTAAATTATACTTCAATATTGAAATTAATTGCGTTTAATATGTTTCTCAGCATTAAAATCATACATTTTTGATCATAACAAACAATCCATCAAGGACGTCGACATTTTACAAACCAAAATCAATACAATAAATAATTAAAATTAACATATTCCAGGAAGAGACTTTTATTTTATACATTTTTCGTTTTTTCCAGTGTGGTAATTTTGGTAACAATAATAATTATGAAAAATTAAGTCTGCAGTATATTAAATTATATTCCTTTTTTAATTTTCTCAGGGAGTGTTTTTTATTTGTCTCTGTCTGAGATTTCAGTTAAGGGGGAATACCTGTGAAGAATCAATTATTTTAAGATTTTTTTTCTGGAAAAATGAAAAATAAATTGAAAATCCATTTTATTGTTTATGTTTCAAAAAATTTTAGAATTGCCATATTTAGAAGATACCAATGATCAGGTATTACCAGTTTTAACAAGATATGTTCGTCAGACTCCGAGGTTTGTTACAAACACTGTGTCCAATATTCCTTAAACATTATCCTATTTTAGTAACGTATGTGTTGTTCCTGTTTACCCACGTCACACCAAATATAAAATTTTGAGTCAACATGGAACAAGATACACAAAATCTGGAGATTTGGTACCAAATTTTGCTACAGTCGGAATAATTTGTGATAAAGGATATAAGCTAAATCCGCTTGCCCTGAACTATTCCGTTTGTGTCGGAGGTACATGGACCCCACCACTAAAAATTTGTTCACGTAAGTACTGTACTGGATCACGAATACCCAAGTACAACATGTTATGTAACTTTTTAAGGTGCTTGCCCATCGTTAACGTCACTCACATCAACAAGTGTTAGCTGCACGCATGGTAGCACCCCTTTGGAAAATTGCTACGATCCAGTAGAAGCAACAGTCGCACAGTTATCCTGCAATCCCTTGTACGAAGGTTCCAGCGTCGAAAATAATCCAATTTATTTTTGTTCGGATGGAAGATGGGAACCTTCCATACCTCAATGTCACCCAAGTGATTTTTATTGTCTATTGCTCAACTGTCCACAATTTTACGTGTTTTACATTTCAGCTTGTGGCCAAAAACGTCCTTTGGGAAAAGTGAATATTATCAATAGCGCAGACACTGTCCGTGGTGATTACCCTTGGCATGTTGGGATTTACAAGGCTTCCGACCAGAGTTACTTATGTGGAGGGGCTATTATTGAACCCAATATAGTTTTGTCAGGTATATTCCCATAATAATGCGTACTTTTACACTGAAGTTTTTATGTTTCAGCTGCTCACTGTTTCGCCGATTACGACGGCAATGTTTTCCCATCCCAAGATTATTTAGTGGCCGCAGGTAAATATTATCGCGTATATGACCACGCGAGTGACGGATATGCTCAATATTCCAAGGTAAAATTGTAAAATTCAAAATCTCCTGATTCATGTTTTGAATATTATACAGATATTGAAAATCAACATACCAGAGAGATATAAAGGAACTACAACTCTACAAGCGCTGGATATAGCAGTATTAATTTTGGAAAGACCCTTCACGATAACCAGTGCCGTGCAACCTGTATGTATAGAACTGAATGAACGATTGCAACATTTGCACTTATCTTCAAATAGTATTGGAATAGTATGTTGGGTCACGATTTATTAATGTTATTAAATTTATTTGAAATCCTTAAGGTTACAGGTTGGGGTTATACACAAGAAGGTGGTGAACTGGCCGATGTATTAAGGGAAGTAGAAATTCCATATATTCCATATCAGAAATGTTATGATGAACTTCCAATGAATTTTAAAAGATATGTGAACCAGGATAAGCTGTGTGGAGGCTATAAAGACTCCGGTTAGTATAACCAAATAAAGGATCCTGCAGAATCAAACTTTTCTTTTAGGGACTAGCATTTGCACTGGTGATAGTGGCGGAGCATTTGTTTTCAATAATGCGGTTACAGATCGATTTTTTATAAAAGGTGTAGTTAGCACATCTCCAGCTACAGCAAGACGCGAATGCGATTCAAATCAGTACAGTTTATACACTTCGATTGTCGCCCATATTAAGTTTATACGGGATGCTATACTAAGAAATCGATTGTAAGAGCTTTATATTGTTAAACGTAAATTTTAAACACACAGATGGTAAAAAAAAATTATTACCCACACTGATATAAAATATCATGACATAAATCCCCCTTTAATATTGTCAAAATTATTAAGTGCTTTTGTTTCAAACTAATAGTTTTGGTTTAATTTGTTTTACAAATTAATTTTAGGAGAAATTATGTAGAATGCAAATATGATAAATGCGGCAGTGAAGAACCGCCAGAAATACCCGAAGAAGAAGAAGAAAAAGAAGTAATAACAACAGATGAAAATTCTGATAAATGTTGTGCACAAGGCGCCCGATGCAGATATTTCTATTTTGCGTAAGTTTGTAAATGTAAATAATTACCTGTTTCTTATACTATATAATATTTTAATCTTAGATGCGGAGATCATCAGACCGTATTTAAAAGAATGGTGGATATGATCTTATAACAATTCCCCCATGAAATGTTGATAACATAGGATTTACAATTTCAAGAAATTGATTGTGTCAAACTAATAATTGTAAAATATTTTCTAATAATTAATAAAAATATTGTTATAAAATTATTTTTTACATTAAATAGTTTAAATTATTAATTGTACTCTGCCAAGTGAAGAAATGCGAACAAACCTTTGATATCTGAGGAAATCCGGGAAATCTTAAAATGGTTTGATTGGAAAACTTCTAAAAGATCGCGTAAAAGAAAATCTAGTTTACGAAAACCTGCCCTGCGATTTAATTCGGCTGTTCTTTGCTTTTAAGGCTGTTAAGGTTTATATGAACTTATCCGGCCGCAGTTATCTGCTAGCCGTGAAACTGTTAACATTATTCCAGTCAAGATAGTGAAAACAGGTGTATTAATTCCGGTAGAGCTAATTTTTTTATATGTTGTACCGGTCGATGCTCAGATGCATTTCCAGTAGACTTTCCAACAAGACTGCACCTTGTAACTCCATGTAGTCGGCGCCCATGTTCTGAATATATAATAATATGTAGAGTCTGATAAACAAACAACTTTTGATATGTAGTAGAGTAGTGGAAATCAGCTAAACAACAGTGAAAATGAGCAGTTCAACTAAAAATTACGTCAAAAAGCTTATAATATGTTACGAATTGATGATAGCCATCATTTTATTTGAGATTAATCATGCTTCTAATTCAGTTCTAATTGGCAACCAACAATGTAAGTTGAAATTAAATTTAAATTATCTACTTATATTTTTTAAAACCTAAAAACTTTACCAATTATTGTGAATGTCCGTTCATATTATTTTTATTATCGCGCAATTACTGAGATTGGGAAAAAGTAATAATGTGATCTTTGACTTGGAAAATAGATAGGTATAATCACAATTTAATAATATTTTGAGACTGCTTTAAATTATTGATTAGTAAATTGAAAATAGAAATTTTGGTCTCTGAAATGTATAAATGAGCAATAAAAAATTTAATTATTTAATAAATCAACACATTATTATTTTTTTGTTTTAATTAGATTCGATAAATTTTGGGAAAAGTACAACTAATGATTATAATATATCAAATTCAAGAAGATACAAACGTCAAACTATCAATAACGGGTAAGAAGGAAAACTTTTAATATTAATCACAACTTTGAAGACGAAAGCTTATGTTCTTCTGATGTAGGCATCGTACACTACACAGCAGGTCCTTGAATTTCCGCAAAAACTCTAATATTATTTTTATATTTCTAAATCAACGTACAGAATTTGACAATGCACCCTGATATGTTCCTAACATCCATGCTGAAAATGCTGTAAATTATTAAATCAGAAATGAAGATCCTAACTTGACTGACCCTATAGAATCTTACTTACAGATAAATAATGTTTGCTATTTTTTCAGTACAAACTGTGAGATTCCATTTAGAGCACCTCACACTAATTATAAAATTTTGGGAGCATCTGAAACAACCTACGGGGCTGGTGATTTTGCTCCAGAATTCAGCACACTAGACATTAGTTGTAATGAAGGATATTCCCTAAGTCCACTAGCTACAAAGCGTCCTTTATGTGAAAATGGAAGATGGAGTGAAACGCCACAATCTTGTCTCGGTAAGTAAATTTACATAAATTAAATGTTCTCTGCATTAAAATTGGCAGATACATTATTTAATATGTGGAAAATAGCGTAGACATACTACATCATGAATTACCATTTCAGGTACTTGTCCGTCCTTAATGTCAACTGAAACCACAACAGTTAAATGCAGATATAATAATTTTCCATTAGAAAATTGTCTCAACCCAGTAGCGAGAACTATAGTAGTATTATCGTGCAAACCATTGTATGAAGAACACAATATACGCAGAAATCCAGTACGTGTATGTAAGAACGGCAGGTGGGATCCATCTCCTTCACTGTGTTACCCAAGTAAGTAGCAATTTATTTTTATTTTAACGAAACCTACGTGGACAATTGTACTTTAATTTCAGTTTGCGGTATAAAACATCCTCAAGGAGTCGTAAACATTATTAATGGTACCGACGTAACAATTGGCGACTACCCTTGGCAAATTGGTATTTATAACAGTACCACAAAAAAACTTCTATGTGGTGGATCCATTATAGAGCAAAATATTATTTTAACTGGTATGAAATGTAAGCGAGGATTAAGAAAATCGTTATAAAAGTTTGTCCCTATTGTAGCCGCCCACTGTATATCGGATTATAACGGAAATGCTCTACCAGAAAGCAATTATTTGGTTGCTGCTGGTAAATATTACCGTAAATATGACGAAGCCAGAGATCAGTTGGCTCAATATTCAAATGTAAGATTTAGCCCATTTTAAATTATCTTAATTGTACATGAAATGAATTTGAATCCTTAACTGCAAAATTGATAGATACTCACAATTCACGTGCCAGGACGTTATACAGGACGAATAAACAATTTTGCCCTCGATATAGCAGTTTTAATAATATCGGATCCTTTTACGATAACTGAAGCAGTTCAACCAGTTTGCATAGAGTTAAGTGAAGAATCTCAATCCATATTTTTATCGCCAAATGATGATGGCGTGGTAAGTTTTAAAGTTATCAAACTTTTTGAACCAAATATAATAAATGTACGTTTTAAGGTTACCGGTTGGGGTTATACTCAAGAAGGACGAGTACTATCTGATGTGTTAAAGGAACTCATAATTCCTTATATTCCTTACAATCAATGCTTCAATGAACTGCCAGAGAGTTTCAGAAGATATTTCACAGAAGATAAGATTTGTGGAGGTTATAAAAATAATGGTAAGCATCCATTCAATCTTTGAATTTCAATTTGAGCCTTAACTTAGATAAGGCCAGTTAATCTCTGAGAAGAAGCTTTTTTCATAATATTCAAAAACAATTATTTAGTTGATTTCGATTAATAGGTATTTACCTAATCATTTTAAAATCTGACTTTTCGCCCCCTTGTGAAAAATTTCTGGATCCGCCCCTGAACCCACGCATTTAACGTTTATTATCAATCTTCAGTTGCATATAACTTAAAAATGATATATAATACCTATATTATCCTTTCAGCAACATCTGTATGTAGTGGTGACAGTGGTGGAGCATTAGTTTTCAAGAACATGCAAAGTGATCGATATTATATACAGGGTATTGTTAGCACATCTCCTGCAACTCGCGAATTAGTATGCGACTCAAATCAATACAGCCTATATACATACGTTTATCATCACAAAAATTTTGTGCGAGATATTGTAGCACTGAATCAATAGTAAGTAATTTTTTGCCTTGTGCCGCTTTAGGAAAATATTTTTTGTTTATATTAATTTGTACCTATTGTTTTGTAGTCGAAAACCTCTAGAAAATATTAGAGATGGCTTCCCAAATAACGAAACAAGGTAAGAGTTAATTTTCTACACCAAGAAAATTAGGGGTTGGAAAAACCATCCGGAACCGCCCGATGGGCGTGCGGAATTGTTGCAATCTTCGAATTGCAAATGCACTCGATAATACAGGAACTCGAACGATGTTACCACTACAACCGCATGCGGTAGAATGTACACGCTTTCTTCCGATCTAAATTTGGATTGCTAAAACCCATGTAGCGTACACTTACCGTCAATTGAATGCTAACATGAACTTAAACTTATAAAATTTACATCAAAAATCGATTTTCAAAATTAAATTGTCTAATCAATATAATTTATTATGACTGTGGTAGTTGATATTTAATCTTGGTCAGGAAACAACTGATTTAAAACTTCAATTGTGTTACTTTTTAGTCAAGGATGTTCTTTACCTAACAATCCTGCATATGGAAACTATTCTGAAATTTCCTCCCCAGTAGGTGTATATAAACCAGGAGATATTGTACCGCTATATAGTCAAATAGTGATGCATCTGAATTGCTACAGAGGATATGCAGCTAATCCACCATCCACCATCAGAGATTTTCATCCAAATCTCTATTTTTGTCTGGGTTCAGGAACATGGACTCCTACTCCAAAAACTTGCACACGTACGTATTATTTACATTAGTCTAAGTATTAGTTACAACGCCTTGGTTATATTTGTGTGCCACTATCCTCGTGTAATTGGCTTTTTAGAAGTGTACATTAATAGTATGATTATTTAGGTGCATGTCCCTCAGAAATACCAAGCGAAGGAACAACAGTGCAATGCAGTCTAAATGGGGATCCGTTAAAGACGTGCACGAACACAGTCGAAAATACAATAGCTGTTACATCGTGTACTTTCAATCAACACGCTCAACCAAAATATCCATCACGTCAGTGTAAAGATGGCCGTTGGATATTTGTAAATGTTGAGGAATCTAGTTGTTATATATTGCATAAAACTGACGATAAAAATTACTATAATATATTTGCAAACTGATAAAACACAAATATAACAAAGTAACTCACGCAAACTCGTCGGCCAGCACGTAATTTTATCTTCTCCTCTTCTATTGCTATCTTCTGTTTAACACGTTCTTCCAAATCTGCCTTATTATAATTATGTTAAATAATCTTTAATTCTTCCAATTCTTTTCAAAATATATTTTCTCTGCTCCAAAAAACACCGCTTGCCTTATTAGCTTTTTAATTCATCTCCTCTTTTCTCGTGGCCTCTTCTCATTGGTTCTTACTTTTTTCTTTTATTATGCAAAAACTTGATTTTATAATAATTTTCCAAATTTAGAGTGCTGGCGACTGCATTTGGTGAGTCATACAAATACAACAATAAAATAATACAAATTAAAATTATGCAAACAATAACTAACAAACTATAACTAGTAAAACGAACAATATTTAACTAAACAATAATAAACTTAAAATTAACGAACAAATAATAAACAACACATGGTAACGGAAAGTCCTGCCTTTATGGTTCCTCAGGTTGCAAGTCAGTACTTTATCTTTAAATACGCAACCCACCTTTTTTCGCTGGAGTGAACAATGGAGTGAACACAACAGTATTAAAATATGACATTTGAATTTAAATTTGTAGTGTAGCGCGGGAGCGAGAGATGGCGTATGATGTTCAATCATGTATTTCCTGTATTGTCACGTTTTTCGTTTACTTTAACGTTTACTCTTTTGTACATTATATTATCATTTACTAATAAATATTACAAGAAACAAGTTCTATTTATTGAATAAAACAAACAGTAATACCTAATTGCATTCCAGGTAAGAGATTTTAGACAATATTTTTCATAAGATTGATTTGAAAACACAATGAATCGTAAATGATTACAATGAACTCCTTCTCTATGGAGTTTTTTTTTTAAATAATTCAGTAAGAGCCATAAAGCTCTATATGTCTCAAGAAAATGTAGAATTAAAGCAAATATACCGTAAAATGAATTTATCCAAACTTTTAAGAAATTTATCTGTCGTAAAATAAAATAATAGTATATCTATTTAACACAAGGAAATTATGAAGATTTCCTTCAATTAAATTTTAATACATATTTATTTACTTTGAATGAATATTTATATTTGCCAAAAATAACTCTTAAATTTTATTTGATCTAATATTCACCTATTTTCACCAAATACAAATACACTACCGCTCAAAAGTTTGGAAACACTTAAATTTTATTTATAATAATTATTAATAATTTTACTACAATATACGATTTAAAGAAATAATTTTCACACAACATCAGTTTTGAGTTATAAATGTAAAAATTTACGGAAAATCCGCCTACACTTTTTGTTAAAATTGAATAGAAGGATTTAAACAAATGTTGGGATTTTGACGTGCCGGACGGGATCGGCGAACTTGGAACTAATTTGAGTACTTAAAGTTTTAATTTTAATTTTATGATAGTAAATACCCAAAACTGCAGATATATTTGTTTTACGACCCTTTTTCAAGTTGCAATATGAAATAAGTTGAATTCAAAAATTTAAATCATTCATTTTGTTTCGAGTTCCTTCTGAGTGTAATTTTATTTTATAATGGCGAAAAAACATCAAATTATATATCTATATAATATAATAAATATATATAATATAAATAAAATATTATGTAATAATATCAAAAATATTAAAATTAATTTAATGTTATTTTTTGTTTCAAAACCTTTGAGCGGTAGTGTATATATATATTTATTTGAGACAAATAAATCTAGTAATATCTCAAATAAACCTTGTTTTTAGGGTAATAAAATAATTTCTTAATCGGCTAAACTATCAAAAGGTAGTACTTATTATGTAATTATTTCAGTTTGTGGTAGAAAACGAGCAGTAGAAGTTCCTAACATTACAAATAATAATAATGTCACCCACAGTGACTACCCTTGGCAAGTTGCTGTGTATGATGCAGAAAAGCGTTTAATCTGCGGTGGTGCTCTGGTAGATAGGAACTTTGTGTTATCAGGTAAGTTGGTTTATGTTAAGTAATTTACAATTATCATTTAATAATAAACTTTAGTTGCCCATTGTTTTACCGATTTCGAAGGTAAAGTCTTGCCAAAAGAGAATTACTATATTGCAGGTGGAAAGTATTACAACAATTACGACGACGAAAGAGACCACAATGCACAATATTCTCAGATAAATTATATTCATGTTCCTATTGGATACAAAGGGAATCTTAATAATTATGAATCAGACATTGCAGTCATAATCCTATCAACACCATTTCTAATTTCATCAAGCATTCAACCTATTTGCATTGATTTGGATCGCGATTATGAAACTGTTGGTATTGGAATTGTAGGTAAACAATATAAAAACTAAGTGGATACTTAATTTTGTCTAGGTTACAGGATGGGGTGGCGTTAATGATCCATCGACAGAAGGGTTAACTGATTTATTCGTTACACACATTTCCTACGATAAGTGCTTTGAAGAAGCACCATTGACGTTTCGGAAATATATAACTCAAGATAAAATTTGTGCTGCTGGATCTTTAAATACCAGTTAGGAGGAATACATTTTTTAGTATCTCAAAATTATATTTTGTTCTTTTACAGCTACATTGATATCCAAAATAGGAAGTGGTGGTCTATTAATCTTTCCAAAAATAGTTGAAGGTGATGATAAATTTTACATAAGAGGGATTACAAGTGTATTTGCTGCTTCTCCGGAAGGAACTGGTGAACCAGACGTGTATGGAGCTTTTACCTCAGTAGCTAAGAGTATGGACTTTTTACAGCCGCTGATAATTTACCAGTACCGTACTGTAATACCCGGACGTTCGTAATTAAAATTACAAACTGGTACCGCTTCTCGCTGCCACCTCGTCCATTTCTTGGGAACGGGATAGACGAGCCCGTTTGCTGGATTTCTGGTAGTGTGGTCGTTTTAGAAGCGCAGGAATTAACCCAAACAAAGTCTCTCGTTTGTAACACAAAAAAGCAATAATAATCGTTTTGATTGATTTATTAAAATTAAAAAAATAGAATAAAAAATTACGCTGTTTACAAAGATCAGAAATAAAAATAATTAATTAATAACTCAAGTAATATTTTGTAGCGGTATTGAATTTAATTTAATTGCGAAAAGTTCATTAGTTGAGTTATTAATTTAATTGCACACAAAATTTATACATAGTATTTTTGTACCCTAACAAAATAAGCTCGACTCAATATAAATTTAAACTGTTGTTAATTAGATAATCGAACAGTTTGTTCTTTAAAAATTTGTTTTTACCTTAAATATATTGTTGTTGGCACTCAAAATCACAAAAAAAAAGAGAATAATAGGTTGCTCTAATGATGTCTTAGAGTAGAATTGCAAAAAATGAAGTTCACACAAGCGTGACTCAATTAGGCAGTGGCAAAAGGCAAGTGTAAATCAATGGATTTACATCGGCTATTTATGTAAAAATCGATATGTTTGAGGGATTTTCAGGGTTCTCTATTCCTTTTTAATTTGGCTAGAAATGTTTCTAAGATCCCCCGTACAATCTCAAAGTTCCCACATGCAACCACATGTGAACTTCGGGTCACTTAGATAATGAAAGATTTTTCCTAAAACATGCAAGTTTAAAGTCAAGTGTTTTTATCTTACAAATTACTTTAATTATTCTTGCCAAACCATTGATCTAATTTGAATTTAGTTTGTTATAATCTCATTGAGTAAATTTTGTACTTTTGCATATTTAATTTGAAGTTGATAGTACTTGATTTGGCGAAATTAAGTTCCTTAAGGGTCAAAATGGCAAACTATACCCTCCATTAAAAAGATATAATAACTGTCGATAATTTGAGATTTACGTTTCCCTTAGTTTGGTTCAACAACAAAATATTTACTTATCTACGGTAACCATTCGTACAGACTTTTCAAAAGTAGTATTATGAAGAAATATTTTAATAAAAATGTTGAAGGCGGTTTGTTACACAAGAAGGTGGTGAACTGGCCGATGTATTAAGGGAAGTAGAAATTCCATATATTCCTTACCAGAAATGTTATGATGAACTTCCAATGAATTTTAAAAGATATGTGAGCCAGGATAAGCTATGTGGAGGCTATAAAGACTCCGGTTAGTAAAACCAAATAAAGGATCCTGCAGAATCTAACTTTTCTATTAGGGACTAGCATTTGCACTGGTGATAGTGGCGGAGCATTTGTTTTCAATAATTTGGTTACAGATCGATTTTATATAAAAGGTGTAGTTAGCACATCTACAGCTACAGCAAGACGCGAATGCGATTCAAATCAGTACAGTTTATACACTTACATATTAAGTTTGTACGGGATACTATACTAAGAAATCGATTGTAAGAGCCTTATATTATTAAACATAAATTTTAAACACACAGATGGTAAATAAAAATATTACCCAAACTGATATAAAATATCATGACATAAATCCCCCTTTAATATTGAAAAATTTATTAAGTGCTCTTGTTTCAAACTAATAGTTTTGGTTTAATTTCTATTACAAATTAATTGTAGGAGAAATTATGTAGAATGCAAATATGATAAATGCGGCAGTGAACCCTTTTAGTAGAAACTATATGAAATTCGAAGATAAAAGTCCAAAATTCGTTTAGAATTGTTAAAATTTTCATTTGTCAGACTGGTCATGAAATAAATTCAATTTAATTTCAAAATAATTACCTTGGAAACTTACATGGCCAGTCTGATAAATGAAAATTTTAAAAATTTTAAAAGCATTTTAAGACCCTATAAGTAAAGATTACATGAAATCTAATGCTTTTATCATACGTAGTTTATATTTCTGCATTCTTTTTGTGTCTTTCATTTTTTCACTAAAATAATTTGGAAAGCAGGAATTTGCATAAATAAGTTTTTACGTGTTAATTCCCTATATTCGGCTATTCGAGTCAGCACCCGGTATAATATTTTAATCTTAGATGCGGATATCATCAGACCGTATTTAAAAGAATGGTGGATATGATCTTATAACAATTCCCCCATGAAATGTTGATAACATAGGATTTATAATTTCAAGAAATTGATTGTGTCAAACTATAATAATTGTAAAATATTTTCTAATAATTAATAAAAATATTGTTATAAAATTATTTTTTACATTAAATAGTTTAAATTATTAATTGTACTCTCCCAAGTGAAGAAATGCGAACAAACCTTTGGATATCTGAGGATATCCGGGAAATCTTAAAACGGTTTGATTGGAAAACTTCTAAAAGATCTCGTAAAAGGAAATCTAGTTTACGATAACCTGCCCTGCGATTTAATTCGGCTGTTCTTTGCTTTTAAGGCTATTCAGGTTTATATGAGCTTATCCGGCCGCAGTTGTCTGCTAGCCGTGAAACTGTTAACATTATTCCAGTCAAGATAGTGAAAACAGGTGCATTAATTCCGGTAGAGCTAATTTTTTTATATGTTGTACCGGTTGATCCTCAGATGCATTTCCAGTAGACTTTCCAACAAGACTCTGCACGTTGTAACTCCATGTAGTCGGCGCCCATGTTCTGAATATATAATAATATGTAGAGTCTGATAAACAAACAACTTTTCATATGTAGTAGAGTAGTGGAAATCAGCTAAACAACAGTGAAAATGAGCAGTTCAACTAAAAATTACGTCAAAAAGCTTATAATATGTTACGAATTGATGATAGCCATCATTTTATTTGAGATTAATCATGCTTCTAATTCAGTTCTAATTGGCAACCAACAATGTAAGTTGAAATTAAATTTAAATTATCTACTTATATTTTTTAAAACCTAAAAACTTTACCAATTATTGTGAATGTCCGTTCATATTATTTTTATTATCGCGCAATTACTGAGATTGGGAAAAAGTAATAATGTGATCTTTGACTTGGAAAATAGATAGGTATAATCACAATTTAATAATATTTTGAGACTGCTTTAAATTATTGATTAGTAAATTGAAAATAGAAATTTTGGTCTCTGAAATGTATAAATGAGCAATAAAAAATTTAATTATTTAATAAATCAACACATTATTATTTTTTTGTTTCATTTTAGATTCGATAAATTTTGAGAAAAGTACAACTAGTGATTATAATATATCAGATTCAAGAAGATACAAACGTCAAACTATCAATAACGGGTAAGAAGGAAAACTTTTAAGGGAGGAGTCTGGTCCAGCCGAGGTGTTTTTAGAATGCGTTTTTTTTCTAATACAAAATATATTTTCGTTCACATCATTTTTGCCACATGTAAAGGTACATTTGCAGAAGAAAATACACTATTAAAATTTTGATTTGAATATCTATGTAAATAAATGTAGAAGCGGCAAGAGGATGCTCCGTCCAAATCGGCTGGAACCCTGGAGTCCTTGAAAATTATCAGAAATGTGAAATTCAAAAAAATCTTGTTTCCTAAGGAATGTAAAATGCGTATGAACCTCCAATAATGAAAAAAAATTGTTGAATACAAAAATTTCGGACATAAAATGGAAACTGACGAAAAATAATCGACCTTAAGTTTTCAATAACTTTGTCCTGTAATAATAATTTTTCATTATTGGAGGTTCATCCGCATTTTACATTCATTAAGAAACAAGATTTTTTTGAATTTCACATTTCAGATAATTTTCAAAGACTCCAGGATTCCAGCCGATTTGGTCGGAGCGTCCTCTTGCCGCTGCTACATTTACTTACATAGATATTCAAATCAAAATTTCAATAGTGTATTTTCTTCTTCAAATGTACCTTTACATGTGGTAAAAATTTTGTGAACGAAAATATATTTTGTATTAGAAAAAAACGCATTCTAAAAACACCTCGGCTGGACCAGACTCCCCCCTTAATATTAAACACAACTTTGAAGACGAACGCTTCTGTTCTTCTGATGTAGGCATCGTACACTACACAGCAGGTCCTTGAATTTCCGCAAAAACTCTAATATTTTTCTTATATTTCTAAATCAACGTACAGAATTTGACAATGCACCCTGATATGTTCCTAACATCCATGCCGAAAATGCTGTAAATTATCAAATCTGAAATGATGATCCTAACTTGACTGACCCTATAGAATCTCACTTACAGATAAATAATGTTTGCTATTTTTTCAGTAAAAACTGTGAGATTCCATTTAGCCCACGTCACACTAATTATAAAATTTTGGGAGCATCTGAAACAACCTACGGGGCTGGTGATTTTGCTCCAGAATTCAGCACACTAGACATTAGTTGTAATGAAGGATATGCCCTAAGTCCACTAGCTACAAAGCGTCCTTTATGTGAAAATGGAAAATGGAGTGAAACGCCGCAATCTTGTCTCGGTAAGTAAATTTACATAAATTAAATGTTCTCTGCATTAAAATTGGCAGACACATTATTTAATATGTGCAAAATAGCGTAGACATACTACATCATGAATTACCATTTTAGGTACTTGTCCGTCCTTAATGTCAACTGAAACCACAACAGTTAAATGCAGATATAACAATTTTCCATTAGAAAATTGTCTCAACCCAGTAGCGAGAACTATAGCAGTATTATCGTGCAAACCATTGTATGAAGAACCCAATATACGAAGAAATCCAGTACGTGTATGTAGGAACGGCAGGTGGAATCCTTCTACTTCACTGTGTTACCCAAGTAAGTAGCAATTTATTTTTATTTTAACGAACTCTGCGTGGGCAATAGTACTTTAATTTCAGTTTGCGGTATAAAACATCCTCAAGGAGTCGTAAACATTATTAATGGTACCGACGTAACAATTGGCGACTACCCTTGGCAAATTGGTATTTATAACAGTACCACAAAAAAACTTCTATGTGGTGGATCCATTATAGAGCAAAATATTATTTTAACTGGTATGAAATATAAGCGAAGATTAAGAAAATCGTTATAAAAGTTTGTCTCTATTGTAGCCGCCCATTGTATATCAGATTATAACGGGAATGTTCTACCAGAAAGCAATTATTTGGTTGCTGCTGGTAAATATTACCGTAAATATGACGAAGCCAGAGATCAGTTTGCTCAATATTCAAATGTAAGATTTAGCCCATTTTAAATTATCTTAATTGTACATGAAATGAATTTGAATCCTTAACTGCAAAATTGATAGATACTCACAATTCACGTGCCAGGACGTTATACAGGACGAATAAACAATTTTGCCCTCGATATAGCAGTTTTAATAATATCGGATCCTTTTACGATATCTGAAGCAGTTCAACCAGTTTGCATAGAGTTAAGTGAAGAATCTCAATCCATATTTTTATCGCCAAATGATGATGGTGTGGTAAGTTTTAAAATTATCAATAATTATCAATAAATGTACGTTTTAAGGTTACCGGTTGGGGTTATACTCAAGAAGGACGAGTACTATCTGATGTGTTAAAGGAACTGATAATTCCTTATATTCCTTACAATCAATGCTTCAATGAACTGCCAAACAGTTTCAGAAGATATTTCACAGAAGATAAGATTTGTGGAGGTTATAAAAATAATGGTAAGCATCCATTCAATCTTTTATTCCCATACCAATTTGTCCATTTTTGAATTTCAATTTGAGCCTTAACTTAGATAAAGCCAGCTAAATCTCTGAGAAAAACTTTTTTCATAATCTTCAAAAACAATTAATTATTTTGTTGATTTCGATTAATAGGATCCGCCCCTGAACCCACGTATCTCACGTTTATTATCAATCTTCAGTTGCATATAACTAAAGAATGAAATATAACACCTATATTATCCTTTCAGCAACATCTATATGTGGTGGTGACAGTGGTGGAGCATTAGTTTTCAAGAACATACAAAGTGATCGATATTATATACAGGGTATTGTCAGCACATCTCCTGCAACTCGCGAATTAGTATGCGACTCAAATCAATACAGCCTATATACATACGTTTATCATCACAAAAATTTTGTTCAAGATATTGTAGCATTGAATCAACAGTAAGTAAATTTGGGAAAATATTTTTGCTTATATTAATTTGTATTGTTTTGTAGTCGAAAACCTCTAGAATGTATTAGAGATGGCTGCCCAAATGACGACACAAGGTAAGTGTTAACATTTACATTAATTTTCTATTCCAAGAAAATTAGGGGTTGGGAAAGCCGTCCGGAACCGCCCGAGGGGCTTGCGGAATTATTGCAATCTTCGGATCGCAAATGCACTCGATAATACAAGAACTCGAACGATGTTACCACTACAACCGCATGCGGTGGAATGTACACGCTCTCTCCCCATCTAAATTTGGATTGCTAAAATCCATGTAGCGTACACTTACTGTCAAGTGAATGTTATTTAAAGCTAACATGAACTTAAATTTGTAAAATTTACATAAAAATCGATTTTCAAAATTAAATTGTGTAATCAATATAATTATGACTGTGGTAGCTGATATTTAATCTTGGTCAGGAAACAACGGATTTCAAAATTCATTTGTGTTACTTTTTAGTCAAGGATGTTCTTTTCCTTACAATCCTGTACATGGAAACTATTCTGAAGTTTCCTCCCCAGTAGGTGTATATAAGCCAGGAGATATTGTACCGCTATATAGTGCAATTGTGATGCCTCTGAATTGCAACAGAGGATATGCAGTTAATCCACCATCAGAAGAAGAAAATCTCTATTATTGTCTGGGTTCAGGGACATGGACTCCTACTCCAAAAACTTGCACACGTACGTATTATTTATTTAGTCCCAACATTAGTATTACTATTAGTTATAACCCCTTGGTTATGTTTGTGTGTCACTATCCTCGTGTAATTGGCTCTTTAGAGATGTACATTAATAGTATGATTATTTAGGTACATGTCCCTCACTAATAACAACCACAGGAACAAAAGTGGAATGCAGTCTAAGTGGTGTTCCTTTAAAGACGTGCATGAACCCACTCGAAAATACAATAGCAGTTATATCGTGTATGCCTTTCTATGAAGATCAAGGTCTACTAATTTTTCCATCACGTGTGTGTAAAGATGGCAGTTGGAATTTTCCATTGCCTAATTGCACTCCAGGTAAGAGATTTTAGAAAATATTTTTCATAAGATTGATTTGAAAACACAATGAATTGTAAATGATTTACATTGTACTCCTTCTCTATGGAGGGTTTTTTAAAAAATAATTCAGTAAGAGCCATAAAGCTTATTTATTTGTCTCAAGAATATTCAGAATTAAAGCAAATATACCGTAAAATGAATTTATTAACCTTTTAACAAATTTATTTGTCGTAAAATAAAATAATAGTGTATTTATTTAACACAAGGATATTATGAAGATTTCCTTCAATTAAATTTTAATTCATATTTATTTAGTTTGAACAAATATTTATATTTTCCAAAAATAACCCTTAAATTTTATTTGATCTAATATCCACCTATTTTCGCCAAATACAAATATATATATATATATATATATATATATATATTTATTTGAGACAAATAAATCTTGCAATTTCTCAAATAAACCTTGTTTTCGGGGTAATAAAATAATTTCTTAATCGGCTAAACTATCAAAAGGTACTTATTATATAATTATTTCAGTTTGTGGTAGAAAACAAGCAGTAGAAGTTCCTAACATTACAAATAATAATAATGTCACCCACAGTAACTACCCTTGGCAAGTTGCTGTGTATGATGCAGAAAAGCGTTTTATCTGCGGTGGTGCTCTGGTAAGTACGAACATTGCGTTATCAGGTGAGTTGTTTTACGTTAAGTAATTTACAATTATCATTTAATAATAAATTTTAGCTGCCCATTGTTTTACCGATTTCGAAGGTGAAGTCTTGCCAAAAGAGAATTACTATATTGCAGGTGGAAAGTATTACAACAATTACGACGACGAAAGAGACTACAATGCACAATATTCTCAGATATATTATATTCATGTTCCTATTGGATACAGAGGGAATACAAATAATTATAAATCAGACATTGCAGTCATAATCTTATCAACATCATTTCTAATTTCATCAAGCATTCAACCTGTTTGCCTTGATTTGGATCGCGATTATGAAACAGTTGGTATTGGAATTGTAGGTAAACAATATAAAAACTAACAGCCTTACTAATAAACGTTTGTATAAATCTTATAACAGGCGTATACAGGGTTGTATAAGAAAACTTTACTAATAAACCTTGTATTAATTGTGCTCTGTATAAGCCTTGCATAGTTATTCTCAGATGTACTAATCAAGCATGTTGATGACAATTCGGATGTATAATAAAGTGCATAGTTATACGGCGGCTATTATGACGTTTATTAGTAAGAAATTTATGCGTCTCTTATATTATATGCCTTATACAGTGTATAACTAAACAGTGGTTAAACTCCTGAATAAGGAATTTTTATTAGTAAGGCTGTTAGTGGATACTAAATTTTGTTTAGGTTACAGGATGGGGTGGCGTTAATGATTCATCGACAGAAGGGTTAGCTGATTTATTCGTTACACACATTCCCTACGATAAGTGCTTTGAAGAAGCACCAAAGACGTTTCGGAAATATATCACTCAAGATAAAATTTGTGCTGCTGGATTTTTTAATACCAGTTAGGAGGAATACATTTTTTAGTATCCCAAAATTATATTTTGTTCTTTTACAGCTACAACGATATGCAAAATAGGAAGTGGAGGTCCATTAATCTTTCCAAAAATAGTTCAAGGTGATGATAAATTTTTCATAAGAGGGATTGCAAGTGTATTTGCTGCTTCTCCGGAAGGAACTTGTGATCCAGATGTTTATGGAACTTTTACCTCAATAGCTAAGAATATTAACTTTTTAGAACATATTTTAATGGTTGAGACTTAAAAAAAATTCCCAGTATCAAAATTTTTAATATATAAATTATATTTTTAGTTCGTTGTGTATTTTTTGCGGTGTGGAAAAAATAAAAATATTGGGGTGTGGAATGGGAAAGAAAACGCGTTGAGTATATAATATTTTATATTTTTAACATTTACATATTTTAATATACACATTTGTAAAATTACATTATAATTTAAATGTAAACAAAATATTTTGACGATAAAAATCAAATTATTCTCATAAATTTTTAAATTAAAATACTAGACAAGACACCAGACTGCTAAAAAGTTATGAGAATTATTTAATTTTAATTGTTTTTCCCGGATGTGAACCAGTATGGGAAGTATGCTAATTTATTTCAAAAAAATATGGCAAAAACTTTGAAAAATTTGAGTAGATCTAATATAAAAAAGTTATAAATAAGCTTCAGGTTATAGGCATTCCCAATCCGGTTTCAGCTGCCGTGGAGTCTTTTTAGGTTTCCTTAGAGAATTTACACAATTTTTCGGCTTAACACGCACAGCATGTGGCAAAATCTTTGAGCTTCAAATATTTTTTATTAAATAATGCAAACTAGAGGACGTATGCAGTAAGTATTACAAATGGCTGGGCTGGCTTATTCTAATTAACTAACAAGCCAAATTTTGGCCAAATGGCCTTGTTCATATCTAAGTCTACAAATTAGCTTACGAAGATAATCTACCAAAAATAACTTTTTTGTCGAAACTATGGTGATCGACTTTAATGTCAGAAGTTGTCCTTGATAGGATGACCCCCGTGTTTGCAAAGTTATTTATTGAAAACTTGATGCTGATCATCTTCCATAGACGTAGAATAAAAATGCATCACTGGATAACAACTGGCGCCAAAAAATTAGCTATTTGTTTCTAAAAACAACAAAGAATCACAAGGTAAGTTTGGGTCCTTAAAGGTTTGAGGATGTCTATCCATATGCAGATATTTTAAAGGCAACCGAACGTTCCTGACCAAAATAAGACATTTCAACAAGACTATGCACCTGATCATAAAGCAAAATGTATTGCCCTTAGTGGGCATAAAGTTTAACGTACAGTAAACAAGGAAAATATTAGAGTTTCCAAAATTTTATCGTCCAATTAGTCTACTGTTGCACGTAGCTGTTCGTTCGCACCTGTTGGATAATTTCAATGTATTCGGCGCCCATGTTCAGAATTTATAATAATATGTTAAGACTTATAAATAAATAATTCTTGATGTGTAGTAGAGTAGTGGAAATCAGCGTAACAATACCGATGGTTCTAATTGTTTAAAAAATTCATTTGTGTTATTTTTTAGGCAAGGATGTTCTGTGCCTAACAATCCTGCACATGGTAATTATATAAAAGATATGCAGCTAATCCACCATCAGAAAGAGAAAATCTCTATTTTTGTCTCGATACAGGAATATTGACCCCTACCCCAAAAACATGCACACGTACGTATTATTTATTTGGTCTTTAGTCTTAGAACTGTGACCTTACAGTCAAATTAGCTAACACTTTGTTTGTACCAATGCAGTTTTAACTTGCAACCAGGCGATGATCGCCTAGGCTTCGGCTAACTTTATAAAATAATACGATCCTTAGAGATGTTCTTCAATAATATGATTATTTAGGTACATGTTCTTCGCTAAAAACAACAGAATCAACAAAGGTGCAATGTAGTCTAAATGATGTTCCATTAAAGACGTGCATGAACCCAGTTCAAAATAGAATAGCAGTTATATCGTGTAAGCCATTGTATGAAAAACAAAGCCTAGAAATTCATCCATCACGTATGTGTAAAAATGGTAATTGGGATTATCCAATGCCTGATTGCACTCCAGGTAAGAGATTTTACATCATAATCCTTGGAGAAGATTTTTTTTAAAACGCAACCAATCGTAAATTATTAGATCGTATTCTTTCTGTAGGAAGGTTTCTTTTAGAAGAAATCCAGTAAGAGTTATGAGATCTAGCTTTATTTGTCTCAAGAAAATATATAATTAAAGTCAATGTACGATTGAAAGAACATTGATAGGATTCAAGATTATTTCTATAAAATACTTTATGTATAAAAATACATCGAATACTAAATATATTGGTTCCAACTTTTCCAATATCCAAACCACATAAATTAATAAATTTATTTGTCTAAAGCAAATTAATAATATATTTATTTAACACAAGAAAATTATGGATATTTCTTTCAATTAAATTATTGAAGACCATTTAATATATTTCAGATAAATATTTAAAAGTAATTCTAGGCTTTATTTGATTTAATTTCGACGTATATTTTGCCAAATACAAATATATATTTATTTGAGTCAAATAAATTTTACATTGGGTTCAATAAACCGCTTTTTCAGCGTAGATTAGAGATTATTATCATATAATTTTTTTAGTTTGTCGTAGAAAACGAACGGTAGGAGTTTCTAACCTTACAAATAATAATAATAATGTCACCCATAGTAACTACCCTTGGCATGTTGCTGTGTATGATGATAAAAAAGAATACGTTTGCAGTGGTTCTCTGATACGTGCGAACATTGTGTTATCAGGTAATTTGCTTCACATAAGTGTAATTTACAATAATTATTTTACGGTAAATTTTAGTTGCCCATTGTTTTATCGATTTTGATGGTAAAGAGCTGTCAAAAGATAGTTACTATATTGCAGGTAGAAAGTATTACAGAGATTTAGAGGAGTATCGAACTTGAGAACAGGCTCGAGTGTCTCGTAAATTCCTCAGCCTACGGCTTTTAAATTTCCTCGACTCGAGCCTGTTCTCCGTGCGATACTCGAGAATTAACCGGTCTCAGTGCTGTTACATACGAAAATTACCCCAAATGCCCCTGGACCAGCTCATATTTCTAACAGTCCAGCTTGTTCCGGACGTTCCGTTTTCGCCGAGACAGTCCCGTTTTCAAGTAAGTCTTCCCCGTTGTCCGGCATTTGATAACTCTAACCCCCCCCCCCGCGCAGCGGGTACACCTAAGTTGGCCCACCTGAAAAAATTTGGGCCCTTGCTGGGCCCACCTGATTTTTAAAGCTAGTTACGTGCCTGATTTATGCTCAATAATATAATTTACTAACAAATTTTCATTTATTGCAAATAAAAGTAATGTGTATTATTAACTTGCTATTACTTGCTACCAATAAAGTATATTAAAATAATTTTAATAAATCCGTTATTTCTAACAAATAAATATTTATTCCGCCATTATCGAATCAAGCCTTTATTAAAGGTTAATCAATTTACTTAATTGTGAATAAACTGTAAAAAAAGGAAGGGTTCTGTAAGTTACATCAGGATTAAAGCAAAACCTTGAAATATAAAGCAGTATTAACAAGTTTTAAGCTACAAACTACATTATAGATTAGTATATTCGCGGAGCAACAACGAAAATGACCATTCCATTTAAAAAATACTACTCAAAGTTTTTGATAACAGCTATAATTTTAATCGAAATTAATCACGTTTCTAGTTCAGCACTAATTAACAGCAATGATGGTAAGCTGAATTTGTGTATTACTTAGACTTGAAGAAGATTTTCAAACATTGATATTTTATTTCAGAGAGTTTTATGAACTTTATGAAAAAATATTTCTTAAATAAGCCAGTTTCAAATATTTTTGATACTTACTTCTGTGATTCTAAGTGCTTGTTCACAATGTACGTAAAACGTAAAACCTACATAAAACATACATAAGACGTAAAGT
The DNA here is from genome assembly GCA_963170105.1 of Cantharis lateralis. Classification (NCBI taxonomy): domain Eukaryota; kingdom Metazoa; phylum Arthropoda; class Insecta; order Coleoptera; family Cantharidae; genus Cantharis; species Cantharis lateralis. Next base: position 5,455,858 of record OY720627.1, read on the forward strand.
TGAACATATGTAAAATCAATGCAATGTTCACAATGTGCTTACGGAGCTTTTACGTTTACGTAGTTTTTATGTTCAAATTTCGTTTATGTATATTTTACGTAAATCTTATAATATTCAAGTGAAATTTGTGGTTTGAAGTTGGTAGTGTTTGGTTATAAATTGAATTAAATTGACATAACATAATTTTTATCAATTAAAGTCCTTAAAATAAGTTTATTTGTTATTTATTGATTTAATTTAGAATTGTGAACTTATATTTTAAGCAAATAAGTGCCAATATAATTAATTTGATGCAATTTTATTTTCAATAGTTTGAATTTAAAAATATTTTTGGTTGATTGCGCATGCGTATGTTGACATAATTATTACGTACATTGTGAACAATTTTACGGCTTATGTTGGTTTTATGTACAAATTACGTTTCGCGCTTATGTACGTTTTATGTCTTACGTACATTGTGAACAAGCACTAAGAAATCAAATTATGAATATACTGGTATTTTTATTGAAGGACGCTTGCATAATTAACATGGAGAATTTTATGAACTTTACGATTCAAATAAGGTGAGGTGGTGCAAGTGCATTTACGGGGCAAGTGCAGTATTTGGTACATAGTGGTTAAAAATAAAAAAAAAAATTAGAATCACATCAACATCTGATCAATCCAAATTTATTGTATCATGTAGTGTACATTATACTCAAAACTACTAGACTGCTGAGAGAAACTTTTTTTTTTGGCAACTTAATAAGTATCTTCAGCGGTTGTTAGCGGTATGTAGCGGTGGTTAGCGGTAATAAGTATGTTCAGCAATATTTTTTAAATCTATGAATAACTTTTGTTCAAATTTCATCTTTGAATTTTTATTCGGAGGGGGTTAGAAATTTACAAAGCTAAGTTTTCATTGGTTTGAAAAATTATTAACACAGTTTATGGAGTCTTTTAAAGTCATTAACATTAAAACGAAGCAATTGGGTTCACAATAAAATATTAAATTTAAAATTTCTTTATTAAATTAATTTTTTAACTTCTTTGCGATCTGATGTTGATCTGTTCCGTATTTCTGTGATTCTAGTAGGGTGCAAACCCTAAAAAAATATTTTTCGGTACATATCTACTAAATAAATTATCTAGTATTTTATTTGTTTTACTTTATTTTAGATTCCGTATATTTTGAAAACAATGCAAATAATGATTACATAATAGAAGTTCTAAGAAGATACCAACGCCAAGCTACCAATAACGGGTAAGCAAACCAAAAAAGGAAAAATATTTAAACTAAAGTAAAATTTATTTTCATCTCTAGATCATATAGGTATCTACTTATTGTTTCTTCCAATCTACGGCCTATGTAGATTGGGCGTCCTCAAAAAAAAACGCGGCTTTTCTTTTTCTACAGTAACTATAGACAACTAACTATATAACAACAAAATAACAGAAAATAACTCAACTCATAACAAAATAAAATAAAACTGGCATAATAATAAAAACTATAACAACAATCTTCGTTTCTTCGCCGACTACTAAATTATGTCGACAACACTTGTATTATAGATGAAACCTAGAATTGACAGATTTATTTGGATCAATTAAATTGAAATTCATACCAAATTTAATATAATAAAAATTCGGAAAAATCTACATAATTGAAATTAGATCTGAAATCAAATCTTTGATGGATAGTATATTGAACGTAGATTTTTAAGATTATAATCTTGACCTTTCCATATTTTCATGCATGTACATATTATTGTTTGTCAATAAGTTTAAAACCTTGACCGTTTTCGATGGTCACTAAGTCCACAGGCCACCACCTATTTATTTTAACTAACAGGATAAATCTTTGTGAGGAGCTTGGTTTTGACCAGTCGCCCAATTTATCTCTCTTCGAAAAATCTCGAAATAAAAAACGAAATAAAAAAAGTGTTTTTTCTTGTAAATTTCATTCTTTACATTTTTGTTTATATACAATTTTCTATTTTATCGAACCGTTTTCGAGATGTAGATGACAAATATGACAAAAAATAGCTTCTAAATATTTAATTTCTTAAGCGATAGGTACCCATTTTTTGTAGGACACTATTGTATTTGGGCTTTTTATCACCCTTTTATTTGGACATGTTATTTGGAAACATAAAAAGTTGATGATAAAGGGGGGTCAATTTTTTTTCAATTTCTGATTACAATACTTTCCTTACTAAGGAGTTCGGAAAGTAAAAACTAGCAGTTATTTATAAAATTTAGACAATAATCAAATCGACATGTATTAAGACTGCGCACTTTATTACCTACCGCTATCAAGAATATTCGAAGAGAGAAAAGTTGGGCGACTCGTCCAAAAAGTTTTCAAATTCTACTAGAATTTTGAGAGAAATTACACATAGTCAGAACGCACATTGTTCTACAATCACTTATAATTTTATTTGCAAGTACCTATCTAAACTAAAATAATAAAATTTTAGAGAAAACTGTGAGATTCCAGTAAACCCACCTTTTACTACATATAAAATTTTGGGTGAATTACAATCAAATTACATACCTGGTGACTTTGCTAAGCAATACAACGTTTTAGAAATAAATTGTAATAAAGGATATGCACTAAGGCCATTGGCATCCAACAGACTAATTTGTATAAATGGAAATTGGAGTGATACGCCACCAGCTTGCATCCGTAAGTAAATTTAATACATTTTGAATTCCAAATTATTCCAATTTTTTAACTTTCGCGAGGAGGTTTCCTACATTTTGAAATTTTATATTTCAATATATGGGAGGGTAGCTTTAAGGGTGGTATGGGTGGTAAGGGTAATATTGCGAATTTAGTACTCAGCACAACGTATACAAATTTTATTCTTAACTAAAGACCAACTTGCGGGGTTATCGCTTTTATAGTTTATTGTGCATATTAACTTCCATAAATTATTATTATCTATCTATGTATAGGTATTGTAAACAATACTGACTAATGAGTATATATTTTATGGATCTATGTAAGTTGAATTATATTTTAGGGACATGCCCATCGTTGATTTCAACTGATACCACTACAGCTGCATGCCGGTATAATAATATACCATTACAAAATTGCATCAATCCAGTGAAGGAAACTATAGCTGTGTTATCGTGCAATACCTTGTACGAGGAACCGAATATACAAAGAAATCCAATACGTGTATGTAGGGAAAACAGGTGGGATCCCCCTATTGCGGATTGTTATCCAAGTAAGTATTTAGCACCTTAGGATTTGTTCTTAGCATTTTCCGTCACTTAAGTAATTAATCCAAAATTTACACCATTGTACAAAATCCAATAATCTACTTTACTTTCAGTGTGTGGTATTAAACATCCTGTAGGAGTTGCTAACATAGTTAATGGTACAGACGTTCAAATTGGCGACTATCCGTGGCAAGTAGGAATTTATTATAGTGATACTAAAAAATTCTTATGCGGTGGATCTGTAATAGACCAAAATGTAATTTTAACTGGTAAGAACTGAAAGAAAACATTTGAAACACTAAAAGTATTCTAAAGTTTGTTCCAAATTTAGCTGCTCATTGCGTAACGGATTACGATGGGAACGTCCAACCAGCTAGGAAATACTTAATTGCCGCTGGGAAATATTATCGCCAATACGAGCAAGACGAAGATCTCTTAGCTCAATATTCCTCCGTAAGATTTTGCTAATCCTTTTCAACTGCCTTCATTATTTATATTAATTTATAGATATCAGCAATACATGTACCAGAACGATATTCGGGACGTTTTAACCATTTTGCACTGGATATAGCTATATTAATATTATCAAATCCGTTCACTCTAACTGATGCAGTTCAACCAGTTTGCATCGAGTTAAATGAAGTGTCTAGTTATATAAGTTTATCGCCATATGACGAGGGAATAGTAAGTTTTAAAATATATTGTATTTTTTAATTAATCCAATAAATAATTTCGTGCTATTTAAGGTTACTGGTTGGGGTTATACTCAAGAAGGAGGAGTTCTGTCGGATGTACTGAAGGAATTGGTAATACCTTTTATACCATTTAATAAATGTTTTAATGAAATACCAATTGATTTCAAAAGATATTTCACCCAAGATAAAATTTGTGGTGGCTATAAAAATAACGGTAAGTATCAATCCAATAATTAGTTTTGTTTTAGCAGCAGTTTGAAATATTTTGAAACTGTCAATTTGAACATGACTTAATATGATTTTAGCAACTTCCATATGTCGTGGTGACAGTGGTGGAGCATTGGTTTTCAAGAACATGTTTAGTGATCGATATTTTGTATGGGGTATTGTTAGCACATCTCCCGCAACAACATCCGCAACTTGCGATTCAAATCAATACAGCCTATATACAAAAGTTAACAATCATATTAAATTTGTGCGAGAAGTAGTAGCAATTAATCAACTGTAAGTTAATTTACTTAAATGTAATGTTAACTTTGATGTTTTCTTTTCCGTGCTGCTTCAATTATATGAACTTACATAATATGTATACAACACTGATATATTTTAGCCGAAAACATCTGGAATGCTTTAGTGATGACTACGCCAATGAAAAAAATACAGAAGAAAGAATTCTGCTTACAAAGGGGTAAGATATATTAAAATTCCATTCTTACCGCTGCTGGTATTTTGCTGGTTGTCCTTTGTTGAAATTTATTTTAATTTTGTAGAATATATAAATAATATAATGTTTATATCAATATATGAAGATCATATAGCTAGCAATATTAGTTATCAATATTGACACAACATTGTAAAACAATATTGCACCAATATTGGGTAAAGATTGGCAGGCAATATTAATCTGCAATATTAAACTAATCTTGAAAATCGACTTTATAAATTGTCGTGAAACCGAAAGCGAATGAATGAAGTTATTTTCCCGATTTCACATTATTTGCTTTGGTCATGAAGATTAGCTTTCAATTACTCAACAATACAAAAAAGCAGCACAGTTATTACTTAAACATTTCTTCCAACTCTTATTTTTATTTTTAAATTGACATGTAATTTTTATTTTGTAAAAGTGCCTTTAATTTATTAATTTGGTGTTTTGAAGTTTATATCGTAATTTCTAAAAAGAAGACTTTCATAATTTAATTTCATTCGACTGCGCACACAAGGCTTACAAATAGAATTTCGGTTTCTTTAAGTTTAAGGCAAGTCAAAAGGGCATCTGGCAGAAGATGCGAGTGGAACTTCCAGTTTGTTGGAATTTAATACCACACGGAAAACAGAAAAATTGGTGAAGGCCTAAAATTTCAAGCAATAAGTAAAAATTTACAATAAAGAAGATTACGTTAATGAAAGCGTCAACTAACTTCAATGATATTTGGAAAACTACGAAGATGTTAATTAGCACAATTAAACAAAAAGCGAGATTTGCACAGTAACCGCTGTCCGATGATAGAACGTCCGTTCATCGTCATCGTGTGGATGCTACGATCAAGCTTCTCATGCGCAACTGTACATCAAGGTTGAAGCTAAGCAAGTTAATCCGACAATTATAATTTATTTGATATTATACAAATTACATCAAAGTCATTAAAATTTTCACAATTCAGCAAGTCTAAGTTGACAAAAATTAAATATAATTGTGGAGCTTTTGATGACACACCTCTACACAAAGGCTGCATTCAAGGATTGTCTTGAAAATTTTCTATCGTTTAAGAACCGGCTTCCGAGATTTTCGTGTTCACGACTGTCAGGCGAAACCGGAGCATACAAACATTCAAGCATTACAACTATTATTGGCACCCAATACGTGGCATTAGAACTATAATTGACGTATAAAACGCGTGGGATCGAAAACACGACCTTTTTAGTACATTCAACATTGTAACAATAATAAATAAAATGAATTTAGGAGATGATAGGGAATATCGGTTTTTATCAAGTTCGACGTCTTCCGATTTCTTTCCTAATCCGTCGATCAAGATTGGAAAGGTATTTAGGCATTTAATTCCTAAAAGATGTTGCCAGCATCATGTGAGGGAGCACGGCCGAGATATCCTGGTGTACTTGGATCATTCAGAGCATTCAAACAGCTCGCCTACGATAGCAATCGTAAAATCTAATTTCAATGCTGTAAATAAGTGTTTTTTTAAGTAGAAATATCTTCCCGTTCGAGCCTTTGAAATGAGGTAATTTAATATTTACTTTCAGATGTCTGCTTCCTAATATGCCTCCCCATGGTGAATATAAGCTTCTGAATAATACTACTATGTACGTACCTGGAAACTACGTATTACCAGCTACACAGGTAACTGTAATTTGCAACGACGGGTATACAGTTGTTCCCATAGACACAAATTCATCAGTTTGTGCGGACACCGGAAATTGGCAACCACAGTTGCCAACATGTAAACGTAAGTATATACTTTCTATGTATATTGCATTAATAATATTTCGAACAATACGGTATACTGTAACGAGAGGCATGTTCGATATGCAACCCCATTAATATAATATCGCGTATTATACACAACTTCGCTCTAGCGAAAAATTTTCAAATAGAGCTGAGTAAACTCTTTTATCGGAAAACTTAAAAAAACGAAATGTTATGTCAAAATTATCCACATTTAATATTAACAGTATGAAAAAATATTTAAGTAACATGACACACGTTCATGCAGTTGCTGGTCTACTGAGATTTTTATTTCGGCTTAATTTGATATGAAGCTTCATTTAGAGTCGATCAGATGTCAGCCTATGCTAACTTGTTTATCATGAAGTGTAAAATTTATAGCCTCACTGTGTTTATGTTTAACAACACTTATTACCATCAAGGTCGCTTTTTTTCTCAGGGTCTATTGATTCACCCGACAAGGCATTTTCCTATAATACCATATATTTTCTGATTCCGTAAGGAAATTAATATAATTTGTTCACTAGATTTGGGCAACATTCGTATTGTCTGTTATTATGGAAGATGGTCAATTTACAAATCAGGAATAAGACGGTTTACTCCAAAAAACATAAATCCACATTTATGCACTCACATAATTTACGCATATGGAAATTTCACAAATGATTATATGTTTACGCCAATTGACATATACGGCGATATCACACGAGGTACGAAAATCATATTTTAATTCAGAATTACATAACATTATATTTTAGGTGGCTATGCTAAATTTACGGGACTTAAAGCATATAACAAAGATTTGAAAACTTTACTTGCTCTTGGAGGAAGTGTGGAAGGTGGCCTCAGATTTTCTGCTATGGTCGAAAATTCAACAAAAAGGAGCATATTTATACAAAATTCTATTGAATTTTTACGACAGCACAACTTTGATGGTCTGAGTCTCTCAATGCTTTGGCAATTTCCTCTTCTAAAGGATAGAGACAATTTTTCGTTATTAATACAGGTTCGTATTTTAGTCCTCCTGCACCTTTCCTTTCTATTTAGTTTTGTGTCTGCCTATTCTATTTCCCCAATATTCCTTTAGGTACTATTTACTCATTCGTTCGCAGTAAATGAAATTACCATCTTTATGAGTTGTGATTTACCTGATCCAACAATAAATTATAGCCTCATTCGATGGTTTCCCTTAACCATCTTACCTCTACATACTTTCACTGAATTATTCTTTTTAATTGCTTCCGTTTCCACACTCATAGCATTGTTTGATCCTGCTTTCCCAACGTTCAAACTGAGCTGGTGTAGGTCACCACTGGTCGCCAAGATTTAATAACACATTATTAATGATTTAAATCAAATTTTATTATTAGGAATTACGCGAAGAGTATGAGAGTGAATCTAAAGAGACCGGTCTACCCCGATTGCTATTATCGATAACACTCCCGACTTACATCAAGGAAGGTTACGATGTACCAAAATTAATCAAGTGAGTTCGGTGTTAAACTTAATATTATGTTGTAGTAGTTGTAATTATTAATTTTAAAACAGATACGTTGATTGGGCGAATGTAAGAACTTACGATTATCACCTCTGGTCAGAGCCTTCAGTCAACCATAATTCGAAATTATATAGCGAGAAGGGAAGCGATAATCATAGAAAAAATGTTGTAAGTTACTTATATATAATAATTATTTTAAACTTATTTTCGAAAAACTAATATTAATTATTTAATTACAAATAACAATATATCTACTTTAAATTTTAGGATTACACTATAAATGAATATTTGGAATTTGATGTACAAAGAAATAAGCTGCTGTTAGGTATTCCGAATTATGGAAGAACATTTACTTTGAAAGATTCAAATATGACGGATATTGGATCACCAGCAATCGATCCTGGCGTAGCGACAGATCAAAGAAGGGAAGAAAGCATATTAAGTTACAACGAAGTATTTTAAATTCGTCGTCCACTAAAATGTCAATAAAACAATTTTTTATAGATTTGTACAAGGATTAAAAACGAAGGTTGGATTGTAAAACATACATATCCACAAGAGATGGGACCATACGCTTATAATGGGAATCAATGGGTGTGTTATGATGATGAAAATATTGTGAGAAAAAAATCACAATATGTTGTTGAAAATGATTTAGGTGGCATCTTCTTTTGGCTGATGGAAATGGACGATTTTCATGGAACTTGTACTGGAAAACAGTTCCCATTAATCAATGCGGCAAAGGAAGCTCTGTTATTGGCTGTACAACAACAATGACAATAATTAAATGTTCACTGATAAGGACGAAATTTTTATATTTATTTATATTAAATAAATATTTTATTACATTACTTTATAGTTAAAGATATTGTTTAACAATAAGTTTTATTGTAAATAAAATTATCCAAAAATATACAAATCACGTCTCTTTTCTTATTGTGAATTCTTCTAGTGAAGTCCTTCGATCTGTCCAGAATTAAATCTGTTGATCCGTTAATAATATGCGGACAGAAGGAAGGACACACTTGGCATTATTCTATTATGAGATGAGATCTCCTTCCGTTGGTAAAAAATTTCGACCAATCGGAGTGGTTTTTCTTTTTTTTTCTAGGTTGGTGGAAGGTTACCAAAAAAATGAGACGATGGAGCTGCAGCAGCAGTAGCGTATTGATACTTGTTCTACTATAGGTAGAAAATAATAAACAATTTTACAATTAAAATTATATCACCTACTCATATTTTTATAATTCATGAAAGCTATTTGACAGCTCTTGATAGCAGTGATTTCAAGATTCCCTCGTTTGCTTCGACAGATATGCAGAGCGAATAAATAAATAATAAATCATAAATTATGTTTTTCTTTGCCCATTATTTTTGTAACCACATTGACGATTATAGGTGAATGATCAGGCGAGAGGTCAAGGCAGGATTCGGCTTTTATATTTTTTGTGTCAATTCCTTTTGGAATTTATTACAAATAACAAATTTTTAATTTAATTACAAGGTTGTCGTAAATATAGTTCATATATAGTTCATACATAATAACTATGTAAAAATACAACTTTAAATTTTAGGATTACTCCAAAAATGTATACTTAGAAACTGGTGTACAAAGTAGTAAGCTGCTGGTAGGTATTCCAACCTTTGGAACAACATTTACTTTGAAAGATTCAAATATGACGGATATTGGATCACCAGCAATCGGTCCTGGCTTAGAGTCACTTTCAGCAATTAGCAATACCAGTTTAACTTATCCCGAAGTATATTAAATCAGTACCACACGGCATTGTAAAGAAATACAATTTTATTTTAGATCTGCACAGGGATTAAATACGATAATTGGATTGTAAACCAGACAAATCCACAAGAAATGGGACCATACGCTTATTAAGGCAATCAATGGGTGTCTTACGATGATTAGAATATTGTGAGAAGAAAATCCCAAATGTTGTTGAAAGAAAATTAGATGAAATCTTCTTTTGGCGGATGGATTTGGACGAGTTTCGCGGAAATTGTACTGGAAAACAGTTCCGATTAATAAAAGCAGCAAAGGAAGCTCTGTTATTGGCTATACAAGAACAATGAGATAACAGTATAAAATAAAGATATTGTTTAACATTAAGTTTTGTTGTAAATTAAATCATCGAAAAAAATAATTCTTATCCATATTAATTATGTTATATTAATACATGGATCACCATATTTCATGTAAATCGTTTCTTTCATTTGCCAGATACTTTTAAAAGTGGTGTCCCATTTTAAAATTTTCATCGATCATGATAAGATCAAGAGCAGGGGACACACATGTTGAGAACCAATCTTTACCTACCCTTTTCCTCCTCTCCATCATACACTTTTCTTCTTTACAAGATGAAATTTTGAAAAATCTTCAAAATATTGTATTCTATAGTTTTCTGCACACCTGTCACGTGCTCAAAATAGCTAGAGCCCAAAATATGAAAGGGGTTGAAACGTACCTGGCGGTTTCTAGTCCTTTTGGAAACAGCGTGAAGCCGGCAGCTCAATGGCGAAGTCGCGGGTCCAAGACAGGGGTTCCCGAGTACAAAACCAGGTCGCTAGAATGGTCAAATAGGGAAGACAAAATCAAGAGGGCGCCATTCGAGCAGAGCAATACGAAGACCAACCTTTGTTGAATCTCCCAACTCGATTAGGGGTAGCAACTAAACAGGGGTTTCGTCAAGGGTTAATGGGATCACCAGCAAAGAAAACAATTATTGGGGCAAGAAATACGGTTTACTAAAGTGATAGAAGCACGGATATACAAATGGGGAATTTAACTTACGATAATGCCAGTAAAAATTGATAGTTTGACTTCAACAATTTTAGTATTTCAAAATTAATAACTTATAGTAAATGAAAAGGAAGATCTTAAATAAACTAAACAATACCCTAATACTTATAATAATTACACTTGGTGTGATCCAAGTCTCAAACAATATCTTTAAATGATTTTGTAAACTGTTGCCTGTTGGGTTTGCAACTAAAAATATACACAATTAATCCTTAATTAATGTCACTGTACAATTTACAATAACAGCCAGAACCAAAATTGTAGCCTCGTAAAAATTTCAAAACTGATAGATTGCACTGAATCGGAAATTGATTACTTGTTAACGGAAACAGTCAAAATTTAATATCAATGATGGACGCGTAAACTTGAATTTTGTTTTACTGTTCGAAAATAAATTACCAAAGAAATATTCAATTTGATTGTTTATTAATTACGAAAAGGTTAGCTGGTACGAAATAAATTGGTAAACTTCCGTGATGAGATCATCGGGCATAGTCATCAAATGGCGGTGGAAAATAACCAACATAATAATTTTTAATCCACAATCATCGGGAACATCTTGCAGAAATAAATCGGGTTTTAACTAAATTTGGGTGCCGGTTGTAAAAGCTGAACGTTAAAGGTGAGAATGTTTACTTCAAACGGTCTGATGTTAGCAATAATCTTCTTCAAAATCTTCCATAATAGAAACGTGGTAACGAAAAGCCACAATTGTTGTTTGCAGACCTGGACGGGTTTGTCAAATTTGCACTACGGTAGGACGAGGTGATGCTGATATTACTAGCCCAACATAGCTACACTAAAAACTCACAACACCAAAAATACCTAAGATGTCCAAGGAATTTCAACCAGAAGAATACTATTTGATTAGAAACTCCCGCCTTCAACGGAGTAGAACTAAGTTCTCGCTCCGAGAACCCAGCTCATACTGCCTGCAGAACATGGCAGAACGTTGATGCATCATATCAAAGAATGATAGATTACTAATTTAACTATTGCAACCTAGGGGGTGTCAGGGGTATGATTTAGAAAATGAATATTACCATAAACAACTATAAGTCAAGCACAACCATGAAAATATTAAATTTACAACAGTAAATGACAAATCATAGTAATCTTAAATTACTAAATGACTCACAATGACGGGAAAGAATAAAAGAAATAAAATTTACAAAAATTTAAGCCAAGGTACACAAAAATGGACGTCAGAACTCGGTCAACATGACACACCTGTATGTCAAAAAAGAAATTACATTAAATAAGCACAACCTGGAATGAAGTTTTACCCATACGGTGGCGATCTATGCTTATGAGATTTAAAATAAGTGGGTCTATAATATAACAACAGTATTTCTTGTTAAGAAAGGGTTTTCCTATGTTTTGATTAAAATATCTGATTTATAAAAAGTGGTATCAACAGGTTTTAAACTAGAAACTACATTATAGAATTGTATATCGGCGAAACAACAACAAAAATGAGCATTCAGTATAAAAAGTACTACTCGAAGCTTTTGATAACAGCTATAATTTTAATCGAAATTAATTACGTTTCTAGTTCACCATTAATTAATAGCAATGATGGTAAGTTGAATTTGAATTTATATTAATTATATTTTAAGAAAACTTTTAAACTACAGCTAGCAGTATTTTATTTAAATAAGCCATTTTCAAATTAAATAAATTGTTGTTGAAACAAATCAATTGCGTTCAGAATAAAATATAAAACTTGAAATTTCTTTATTAAATCTTTTTTTTTAACCTCTTTGCGATCTGTTGATTTGTTCCGTACCATTAATGTACTCGTGATTCTGTGATTCTAGTAGCGAGTGCCATCCCTATAAGTAATATTATATATTTTAAAATATTAAATTTTAATTTAATTTTTTTATGAAATTTTAAGGTTAATGCGATGATTACAAACAATAAAGAAATATATATAATTTTTTTCGACACGTAAATAAATTATCTACTTATTTTACTTTATTTTAGATTCAGTATATTTTGACAACAATACAAATAATGATTACATAATAGAAGTTCTAAGAAGATACCAACGCCAAGCTACCATTAATGGGTAAGTAAACCGAAAAGGGGATTTATTTGAACCAAAGTAAAATTTATTTTCATCTCTAGATCATATAGGTACTACTTGTTGTTTCTTCCAATATCGCTGCTTCAGGATTCCTGCAAAAACCTATAACTTTTTCTTCAGTAAATATAGTGGACTGTATGCTCTATCTATTTATTTATCTTCAAAACTATTACAACTAACTATATATAACAACATTATAACAGAAAATAACTCAACTCGTAGCAAAATAAAATAAAACCGACATAATAATAAAAACTATAACAACAACTTTTCTTCGCCGACTACTAAATTATGTCGACAACACTTGTATTATAGATAAAACCTAGAATGGTCAGATTTATTTGGATCAATTAAATTAAAATTCATAATAAAAATTGGGAAAAATGTACATAATAAAAATTAGATCTGAGATCAAATTAATTACAATTTTGATGAATAAGTATATTGAACGTAGAAATTTAAGATTATAATCTTAACCTTTCCGTATTTGCATGCATGTTTGTAATCCGCTAATGTCAAGTTTAAAACCTTGACCTTTTTCGATAGTCACTAAGTCCACAGGCCACCACCTATTTTTTTTTACTAACAGGCTAAATCTTTGTGAGGAGCTTGGTTTTGACCAGTCGCCTAACTTATCTCTCTTCAAAAATTCTCGAAATAAAAAAAAGTATTTTTTCTTGTAAATTTCATTCTTTACATTTTTGTTTATATGCAATTTTCTATTTTATCGAACCGTTTTCGAGAAATTGAAGGCAATGGAATTTTAAAAAATGTCCAGAAAGTTTTGTTTTAAAAATAATTTTTATATAACAAAAAATAGTTTCTAAATATTTAATTTCAAGCGATATAGGTACCTATTTTTTGTAAGACACTATTTTATTTGGGCTTTTTATCGCCCTTTTATTTGGACATGTTATTTGGAATTTTAGGAGAAATTAACATAATCAGAACGCATATTGTTCTACAATCCCTTATAATTTTATTTGCTAGTACCTATCTAAACTAAAATTATATAATTTTAGAGAAAACTGTGAGATTCCAGTAAACCCACCTTTTACTACATATAAAGTTTTGGGTGAATTACAAACAAATTACATACCTGGTGACTTTGCTAAGCAATACAACGTTTTAGAAATAAATTGTAATAAAGGATATGCACTAAGGCCATTGGCATCCAACAGACTAATTTGTATAAATGGAAATTGGAGTGATCCGCCACCAGCTTGCATCCGTAAGTAAACATGCATTTTATAAATAAAATATTTAAATTTCTGGAAGTGCCAATTCTTTAACTTTCGCGAGCAGGTTTCCTACATTTTGAATTTTTATAATCTAATATATGGGTGGGTTGCTTTAAGGGTCCGTCTTAAAGTTCAGATTCCGTTTTAAATTTCTGCAAAAAAGGAATATATGGCGAATAGAGTACTCAGCACAACGTATAAAAATTTTATTCTTAATAATAGGAACAACTTGCGGGGTTATCGCTTTTATAATTTATTGTTCATTGACTTCCATAAATTATTATTATCTATCTATGTACATAAGATCCTCTGTAAACAATACTGACTAATGAGTATATATTTTATGGCCATATGTAAGTTGAATTATATTTTAGGGACATGCCCATCGTTGATTTCAACTGATACCACTACAGCTGCATGCCGGTATAATAATATACCATTACAAAATTGCATCAATCCAGTGAAGGAAACTATAGCTGTGTTATCGTGCAATACCTTGTACGAGGAACCGAATATACAAAGAAATCCAATACGTGTATGTAGGGAAAACAGGTGGGATCCCCCTATTGCGGATTGTTATCCAAGTAAGTATTTAGCGCCTTAGGATTTGTTCTTAGCATTTTCCATCACTTAAGTAATTGATCCAAAATTTACACCATTTTACAGAAAATCCAATAATCTACTTTACTTTCAGTGTGTGGTATTAAACATCCTGTAGGAGTTGCTAACATAGTTAATGGTACAGACGTTCAAATTGGCGACTATCCGTGGCAAGTAGGAATTTATTATAGTGATACTAAAAAATTCTTATGCGGTGGATCTGTAATAGACCAAAATGTAATTTTAACTGGTAAGAACTGAAAGAAAACATTTGAAAACACTTAAAGTATTCTAAAGTTTGTTCCAAATTTAGCTGCTCATTGCGTAACGGATTACGATGGGAACGTCCAACCAGCTAGTAAATACTTAGTTGCCGCTGGGAAATATTATCGCCAATACGACCAAGACGAAGATCTCTTAGCTCAATATTCCTCCGTAAGCTTTTCCCAATCCTTTTCAACTGCCTTCATTATTTATATTAATTTATAGATATCAGCAATACATGTACCGGAACGTTATTCGGGACGTTTTAACCAATTTGCACTGGATATAGCTATATTAATATTATCAAATCCATTCACTCTAACTGATGCAGTTCAACCAGTTTGCATCGAGTTAAATGAAGTGTCCAGTTATATAAGTTTATCGCCATATGACGAGGGAATAGTAAGTTTAAAAATATATTGTGTTTCTTAATTAATCCAATAAATATTATCGTGCATTTTAAGGTTACCGGTTGGGGTTATACTCAAGAAACGGGAGTGCTGTCGGATGTACTGAAGGAATTGGTAATACCATTTATACCATTTAATAAATGTTTTAATGAAATACCAATTGATTTCAAAAGATATTTCACCCAAGATAAAATTTGTGGTGGCTATAAAAATAACGGTAAGTATAAATCCAATAATTAGTTTTGTTTTAGCAGCAGTTTGAAATATTTTGAAACTGTCAATTTGAACATGACTTAATATGATTTTAGCAACTTCCGTGTGTCGTGGTGACAGTGGTGGAGCATTGGTTTTCAAGAACATGTTTAGTGATCGATATTTTGTATGGGGTATTGTTAGCACATCTCCCGCAACAACATCCGCAACTTGCGATTCAAATCAATACAGCCTATATACAAAAGTTAACCATCATATTAAATTTGTGCGAGAAGTAGTAGCAATTAATCAACTGTAAGTTAATTTACTTAAATGTAATGTTAACTTTGATGTTTTCTTTTCCGTGCTGCTTCAATTATATGAACTTACATAGTATGTATACAACACTGATTTATTTTAGCCGAAAACATCTGGAATGCTTTAGTGATGACTACGCCAATGAACAAAATACAGAAGAAAGAATTCTGCTTACAAAGGGGTAAGATATATTAAAATTCCATTCTTACCGCTGCTGGTATTTTGCTGGTTGTCCTTTGTTGAAATTTATTTTAATTTTGTAGAATATATAAATAGTATAATGTTTATATCAATATATGAAGATCATATAGCTAGCAATATTAGTTATCAATATTGACACAACATTGTAAAACAATATTGCACCAATATTGGGTAAAGATTGGCAGGCAATATTAATCTGTAATATTAAACTAATCTTGAAAATCGACTTTATAAATTGTCGTGAAACCGAAAGCGAATGAATGAAGTTATTTTCCCGATTTCACATTATTTGCTTTGGTCATGCAGATTAGCTTTCAATTACTCAACAATACAAAAAAAGCAGCACAGTTATTACTTAAACATTTCTTCAAACTCTAATTTTCATTTTTAAATTGACATTTAATTTTTATTTTGTAAAAGTGCCTTTAATTTATTAATTTGGTGTTTTGAAGTTTGTATCGTAATTTCTAAAAAGAAGACTTTCATAATTTAATTTCATTCGACTGCGCACACAAGGCTTACAAATAGAATTTCGGTTTCTTTAAGTTTAAGGCAAGTCAAAAGGGCATCTGGCAGAAGATGCGAGTGGAACTTCCAGTTTGTTGGAATTTAATACCACATGGAAAACAGAAAAATTGGTGAAGGCCTAAAATTTCAAGCAATAAGTAAAAATTTACAATAAAGAAGATTACGTTAATGAAAGCGTCAACTAACTTCAATGATATTTGGAAAACTACGAAGAAGTTAATTAGCACAATTAAACAAAAAGCGAGATTTGCACAGTAACCGCTGTCCGATGATAAAACGTCCGTCCATCGTCATCGTGTGGAAGCTACGATTAAGCTTCTCATGCGCAACTGTACATCAGGGTGAAGCTAAGCAAGTTAATCCGACAATTATAATTTATTTGATATTGTACAAATTACATCAAAGTCATTAAAATTTTCACAATTCAGCAAGTCTAAGTTGACAAAAATTAAATATAATTGTGGAGCTTTTGATGACACACCTCTACACAAAGGCTGCATTCAAGGATTGTCTTGAAAATTTTCTATCGTTTAAGAACCGGCTTCCGAGATTTTCGTGTTCACGACTGTCAGGCGAAACCGGAGCATACAAACATTCAAGCATTACAACTATTATTGGCACCCAATACGTGGCATTAGAACTATAATTGACGTATAAAACGCGTGGGATCGAAAACACGACCTTTTTAGTACATTCAACATTGTAACAATAATAAATAAAATGAATTTAGGAGATGATAGGGAATATCGGTTTTTATCAAGTTCGACGTCTTCCGATTTCTTTCCTAATCCGTCGATCAAGATTGGAAAGGTATTTAGGCATTTAATTCCTAAAAGATGTTGCCAGCATCATGTGAGGGAGCACGGCCGAGATATCCTGGTGTACTTGGATCATTCAGAGCATTCAAACAGCTCGACAACGATAGCAATCGTAAAATCTAATTTCAATACTGTAAATAAGTGTTTTTTAAGAAATATCTTCCCGTTCGAGCCTTTGAAATGAGGTAATTTAATATTTACTTTCAGATGTCTGCTTACTAATATGCCGCCCCATGGTGAATATAAGCTTCTGAATAATACTACTATGTACGTACCTGGAAACTACGTATTACCAGCTACACAGGTAACTGTAATTTGCAACGACGGGTATACAGTTGTTCCCATAGACACAAATTCATCAGTTTGTGCGGACACCGGAAATTGGCAACCACAGTTGCCAACTTGTAAACGTAAGTATATACTTTCTATGTATATTGCATTAATAATATTTCGAACAATACGGTATACTGTAACGAAAGGCATGTTCGATATGCAACCCCATTAATATAATATCGCGTATTATACACAACTTCGCTCTAGCGAAAAATTTTCAAATAGAGCTGAGTATACTCTTTTATCGGAACACTTAAAAAAACGAAATGTTATGTCAAAATTATCCACATTTAATATTAACAGTATGAAAAAATATTTAAGTAACATGACACACATTCATGCAGTTGCTGGTCTACTGAGATTTTTATTTCGGCTTAATTTGATATGAAGCTTCATTTAGAGTCGATCAGATGTCAGCCTATGCTAACTTGTTTATCATGAAGTGTAAAATTTATAGCCTCACTGTGTTTATGTTTAACAACACTTATTACCATCAAGGTCGCTTTTTTTCTCAGGGTCTATTGATTCACCCGACAAGACATTTTCCTATAGAACCGTATATTTTCTGATTCCGTAAGGAAATTAATATAATTTGTTCACTAGATTTGGGCAACATTCGTATTGTCTGTTATTATGGAAGTTGGTCAATTTACAAATCAGGAATAGGACGGTTTACTCCAAAAAACATAAATCCACATTTATGCACTCACATAATTTACGCATTTGGAAATTTCACAAATGATTATATGTTTACGCCAATTGACAAATACGGCGATATCACACGAGGTACGAAAATCATATTTTAATTCAGGATTACATAACATTATATTTTAGGTGGCTATGCTAAATTTACGGGACTTAAAGCATACAACAAAGATTTGAAAACTTTACTTGCTCTTGCAGGACGTTTGGAAGGTGGCCTCAGATTTTCTGCTATGGTAGAAAATTCAACAAAAAGGAGCATATTTATACAAAATTCTATTGAATTTTTACGACAGCACAACTTTGATGGTTTGAGTTTCTCAATGCTTTGGCAATTTCCTCTTCTAAAGGATAGAGACAATTTTTCGTTATTAATACAGGTTCGTATTTTAGTCCTCCTGCACCTTTCCTTTCTATTTAGTTTTGTGTCTGCCTATTCTATTTCCCCAATATTCCTTTAGGTACTATTTACTCATTCGTCCGCAGTAAATGTAATTACCATCTTTATGAGTTGTGATTTACCTGATCCAACAATAAATTATAGCCTCATTCGATGGTTTCCCTTAACCATCTTACCTCTACATACTTTCACTGAATTACTCTTTTTAATTGCTTCCGTTTCCACACACATAACATTGTTTGATCTTGCTTTCCCAACGCAACGACCAAACTGAGCTGGTGTAGGTCACCACTGGTCGCCAAGATTTAATAACACAATAGCAATGATTTAAATTGAATTTTATTACTAGGAATTACGCGAAGAATATGAGAGTGAATCTAAAGAGACCGGTCTACCCCGATTGCTATTATCGATAACACTCCCGACTTACATCAAGGAAGGTTACGATGTACCAAAATTAATCAAGTGAGTTCGGTGTTAAACTTAATATTATGTTGTAGTAGTTGTAATTATTAATTTTAAAACAGATACGTTGATTGGGCGAATGTAATAACTTACGATTATCACTTCTGGTCAGAGCTTTCAGTCAACCATAATTCGAAATTATATGGCGAGAAGGGAAGCTATAATCATATAAAAAATGTTGTAAGTAACTTATACTTATATCATAATTAATTTAAACTTAATTACGAAAAACTAATATTAATTATTTAATTACAAATAACAATATGTTTATTTAATTTCAAGTTTTTCGTAAATATATAGTTCCAGTGGCGTATTTAGAGGGGAAAAGGGGCAATGTCCCCCTCCCCCGAGGAGAACTCGGATTGTATCCCCGAAGCCTTACAAAAAGAGGCGAAGTTTGGATATTGTGTTATAAATTAATGTAAAATTATATAATTATTCATCACTATTTTGTTTGTATATACCTGCTTATAGTTCGTATATACATATTTTAAATTTTTGGAATTTGTCAGTTATTTCTTTATTATTTCCACCGCCACTAACGTATTTACGAGAATCTAAATCCCCCATAGACACATAGACATTTTCTAAATACGCCAGTGTATAGTTCATACATAATCACTATTAAGTAAATACGATCTACTTTAAAATTTAGGATTACACTATAAATGAATATTTGGAATTTGATGTACAAAGAAATAAGCTGCTGTTAGGTATTCCGAATTATGGAAGAACATTTACTTTGAAAGATTCAAATATGACGGATATTGGATCACCAGCAATCGTTCGTGGCGTAGCGACACATCAAAGAAGGGAAGAAAGCATATTAAGTTACATCGAAGTATTTTAAATCCGTCCTCCACTAAAATGTAAATAAAACAATTTTTTTTAGATTTGTACAAGGATTAAAAACGAAGGTTGGATTGTAAAACATACATATCCACAAGAGATGGGACCATACGCTTATAATGGGAATCTATGGGTGGGTTATGATGATGAGAATATTGTGAGAAAAAAATCACAATATGTTGTTGAAAATGATTTAGGTGGCATCTTCTTTTGGATGATGGAAATGGACGATTTTCGTGGAACTTGTACTGGAAAACAGTTCCCATTAATCAATGCGGCAAAGGAAGCTCTGTTATTGGCTGTACAACAACAATGACAATAATTAAATGTTCACTGATAAGGACGAAATTTTTATATTTATTTATATTAAATAAATATTTTATTACATTACTTTATAGTTAAAGATATTGTTTAACAATAAGTTTTATTGTAAATAAAATTATCCAAAAATATTACAAATCACGTCTCTTTTCTTATTGTGAATTCTTCTAGTGAAGTCCTTCGATCTGTCCAGAATTAAATCTGTTGATCCGTTAATAATATGCGGACAGAAGGAAGGACACACTTGGCATTATTCTATTATGAGATGAGATCTCCTTCCGTTGGTAAAAAATTTCGACCAATCGGAGTGGTTTTTCTTTTTTTTTCTAGGTTGGTGGAAGGTTACCAAAAACAAGGTGGAACTCGCTTTTGCGACAGTTCTTAGGCTTCTATACATCTACTTTTTCGGTAGGTTAAATTATTTGGGCTTTATTTTATTCCAATTTTTAATGCCTTAATCATTTAATTAGGTAGATTTTTTTACTATATAAGGAAAACGCTAATGTCTGAAATTGTAATATTTTTTTTTTTAATTTCGACCATTATAGGTAAATATTTGCAATTTACAAACCACAAATAAAACACAATCCATAATAAAATATTTATAAAACACGTAAAATACCTACTCTAAAAATACAAAATAAGAATATCGGATTAAAAAATATATATGTAGATAATCTGAATAATTAATACCAATCTAAAAATATTCTATATAAAAGTAAAATTGTTTTAAGAACGTGCGTTGAATTATTATTTTGAATCATGCGGACAGACGGACAGACAGACGGACACGGAGCTAGATCATAAGGCTTCTTCCTATACGTTGTATAGAAGCCTAAAATGAGACGATGGAGCTGCAGCAGCAGTAGCGTATTGATACTTGTTCTACTATAGGTAGAAAATAATAAACAATTTTACAATTAAAATTATATCACCTACTCATATTTTTATAATTCATGAAAGCTATTTGACAGCTCTCGATAGCAGTGATTTCAAGATTCCCTCGTTTGCTTCGACAGATATGCAGAGCGAATAAATAAATAATAAATCATAAATTATGTTTTTCTTTGCCCATTATTTTTGTAACCACATTGACGATTATAGGTGAATGATCAGGCGAGAGGTCAAGGCAGGATTCGGCTTTTATTTTTTTTGTGTCAATTCCTTTTGGAATTTATTACAAATAACAAATTTTTAATTTAATTACGAGGTTGTCGTAAATATAGTTCATATATAGTTCATACATAATAACTTATATAAAAATACAACTTTAAATTTTAGGATTACTCCATAAATGTATACTTAGAAACTGGTGTACAAAGTAGTAAGCTGCTGGTAGGTATTCCAACCTTTGGAACAACATTTACTTTGAAAGATTCAAATATGACGGATATTGGATCACCAGCAATCGGTCCTGGCTTAGAGTCACTTTCAGCAATTAGCAATACCAGTTTAACTTATCCCGAAGTATATAAAATCAGTACCACACGGCATTGTAAAGAAATACAATTTTATTTTAGATCTTCACAGGGATTAAATACGATAATTGGATTGTAAACCAGACAAATCCACAAGAAATGGAACCATACGCTTATAAAGGCAATCAATGGATGTCTTACGATGATGAGAATATTGTGAGAAGAAAATCCCAATATGTTGTTGAAAGAAAATTTGATGAAATCTTCTTTTGGCGGATGGATTTGGACGATTTTCGCGGAAATTGTACTGGAAAACAGTTCCGATTAATAAAAGCAGCAAAGGAAGCTCTGTTATTGGCTATACAAGAACAATGAGAGAACAGTATAAAATAAAGATATTGTTTAACATTAAGTTTTGTTGTAAATTAAATCATCGAAAAAAATAATTCTTATCCATATTAATTATGTTATATTAATACATGGATCACCATATTTAATGTAAATCGTTTCTTTCATTTGCCAGATACTTTTAAAAGTGGTGTCCCATTTTAAAATTTTCATCGATCATGATAAGATCAAGAGCAGGGGACACACATGTTGAGAAGCAATCTTTACCTACCTTTTTCCTCCTCTCCATCATACACTTTTCTTCTTTACAAGATGAAATTTTGAAAAATCTTCAAAATATTGTATTCTATAGTTTTCTGCACACCTGTCACGTGCTCAAAATGGCTAGAGCCCAAAATATGAAAGGGGTTGAAACGTACCTGGCGGTTTCTAGTTCTTTTGGAAACCACGTGAAGCCGGCAGCTCAATGGCGAAGTCGCGGGTCCAAGACAGGGGTTCCCGAGTACAAAAACAGGTCGCTAGAATGGTCAAATAGGGAAGACAAAATCAAGAGGGCGCCATTCGAGCAGAGCAATACGAAGACCAACCTTTGTTGAATCTCCCAGCTCGATTAGGGGTAGCAACTAAACAGGGGTTTAGTCAAGGGTTAATGGGATCACCAGCAAAGAAAACAGTTATTGGGGCAAGAAATACGGTTTACTAAAGTGATAGAAGCACGGATATACAAATGGGGAATTTAACTTACGATAATGCCAGTAAAAATTGATAGTTTGACTTCAACAATTTTAGTATTTCAAAATTAATAACTTATAGTAAATGAAAAGGAAGATCTTAAATAAACTAAACAATACCCTAATACTTATAATAATTACACTTGGTGTGATCCAAGTCTCAAACAATATCTTTAAATGATTTTGTAAACTGTTGCCTGTTGGGTTTGCAACTAAAAATATACACAATTAATCCTTAATTAATGTCACTGTACAATTTACAATAACAGCCAGAACCAAAATTGTAGCCTCGTAAAAATTTCAAAACTGATAGATTGCACTGAATCGGAAATTGATTACTTGTTAACGGAAACAGTCAAAATTTAATATCAATGATGGACGCGTAAACTTGAATTTTGTTTTACTGTTCGAAAATAAATTACCAAAGAAATATTCAATTTGATTGTTTATTAATTACGAAAAGGTTAGCTGGTACGAAATAAATTGGTAAACTTCCGTGATGAGATCATCGGGCATAGTCATCAAATGGCGGTGGAAAATAACCAACATAATAATTTTTAATCCACAATCATCGGGAACATCTTGCAGAAATAAATCGGGTTTTAACTAAATTTGGGTGCCGGTTGTAAAAGCTGAACGTTAAAGGTGAGAATGTTTACTTCAAACGGTCTGATGTTAGCAATAATCTTCTTCAAAATCTTCCATAATAGAAACGTGGTAACGAAAAGCCACAATTGTTGTTTGCAGACCTGGACGGGTTTGTCAAATTTGCACTACGGTAGGACGAGGTGATGCTGATATTACTAGCCCAACATAGCTACACTAAAAACTCACAACACCAAAAATACCTAAGATGTCCAAGGAATTTCAACCAGAAGAATACTATTTGATTAGAAACTCCCGCCTTCAACGGAGTAGAACTAAGTTCTCGCTCCGAGAACCCAGCTCATACTGCCTGCAGAACATGGCAGAACGTTGATGCATCATATCAAAGAATGATAGATTACTAATTTAACTATTGCAACCTAGGGGGTGTCAGGGGTATGATTTAGAAAATGAATATTACCATAAACAACTATAAGTCAAGCACAACCATGAAAATATTAAATTTACAACAGTAAATGACAAATCATAGTAATCTTAAATTACTAAATGACTCACAATGACGGGAAAGAATAAAAGAAATAAAATTTACAAAAATTTAAGCCAAGGTACACAAAAATGGACGTCAGAACTCGGTCAACATGACACACCTGTATGTCAAAAAAGAAATTACATTAAATAAGCACAACCTGGAATGAAGTTTTACCCATACGGTGGCGATCTATGCTTATGAGATTTAAAATAAGTGGGTCTATAATATAACAACAGTATTTCTTGTTAAGAAAGGGTTTTCCTATGTTTTGATTAAAATATCTGATTTATAAAAAGTGGTATCAACAGGTTTTAAACTAGAAACTACATTATAGAATTGTATATCGGCGAAACAACAACAAAAATGAGCATTCAGTATAAAAAGTACTACTCGAAGCTTTTGATAACAGCTATAATTTTAATCGAAATTAATTACGTTTCTAGTTCACCATTAATTAATAGCAATGATGGTAAGTTGAATTTGAATTTATATTAATTATATTTTAAGAAAACTTTTAAACTACAGCTAGCAGTATTTTATTTAAATAAGCCATTTTCAAATTAAATAAATTGTTGTTGAAACAAATCAATTGCGTTCAGAATAAAATATAAAACTTGAAATTTCTTTATTAAATCTTTTTTTTTAACCTCTTTGCGATCTGTTGATTTGTTCCGTACCATTAATGTACTCGTGATTCTGTGATTCTAGTAGCGAGTGCCATCCCTATAAGTAATATTATATATTTTAAAATATTAAATTTTAATTTAATTTTTTTATGAAATTTTAAGGTTAATGCGATGATTACAAACAATAAAGAAATATATATAATTTTTTTCGACACGTAAATAAATTATCTACTTATTTTACTTTATTTTAGATTCAGTATATTTTGACAACAATACAAATAATGATTACATAATAGAAGTTCTAAGAAGATACCAACGCCAAGCTACCATTAATGGGTAAGTAAACCGAAAAGGGGATTTATTTGAACCAAAGTAAAATTTATTTTCATCTCTAGATCATATAGGTACTACTTGTTGTTTCTTCCAATCTACGTCCTATGTAGATTGGGCGTCCTCACAAAAATCGCGGCTTCAGGATTCCTGCAAAAACCTATAACTTTTTCTTCAGTAAATATAGTGGACTGTATGCTCTATCAATTTATTTATCTTCAAAACTATTACAACTAACTATATAACAACATTATAACAGAAAATAACTCAACTCATAACAAAATAAAATAAAACCGACATAATAATAGAAACTATAACAACAACAAACTTCTTTTCTTCGCCGACTACTAAATTATGTCGACAACACTTGTATTATAGATAAAACCTAGAATGGTCAGATTTATTTGGACCAATTAAATTAAAATTCATAATAAAAATTGGGAAAAATGTACATAATTAAAATTAGATCTGAGATCAAATTAATAACAATTTTGATGAACAGTATATTGAACGTAGAAATTTAAGATTATAATCTTAACCTTTCCGTATCTGTATGCATGTTTGTGATCCGCTAATGTCAAGTTTAAAACCTTGACCTTTTTCGATAGTCACTAAGTCTACAGGCCACCACCAATTTTTTTTACTAACAGGCTAAATCTTTGTGAAGAGCTTGGTTTTGACAGGCGCCTAACTTATCTCTCTTCGAAAATTCTCGAAATAAAAAAAAGTATTTTTTCTTGTAAATTTCATTCTTTACATTTTTGTTTATATACAATTTTCTATTTTATCGAACCGTTTTCGAGATGTAGATGGCAATATTGTTTGCATTTTATATAAACAAAATTGAAGGCAATGGAATTTTAAACAAATATTGTCCAGAAAGTTTTGTTTTAAAATTAATTTTTATAAAACAAAAAATAATTTGTAAATATTTAATTTCTTAAGGATTAAGCTATTTTTTGTAGGACACTATTTTATTTGGGCTTTTTATCGCCTTTTTATTTGGACATGTTATTTGGAAACATAAAAATTTGATAATAGAGGGGGGGTATTTTTTTTTAAATTTCTGATTACAATACTTTCCCAATTAAGGAGTTCGGAAAGTAAATTCTAGCTGTTATTAATAAAATTTAGACAATCATCAAATCGACATGTTTCAAGCCTGCGCACTTTTTCGTTCAAAAAGTTTTCAAATTTTACAAGACTTTTGGGAGAAATTACACATAATCAGAACGCATATTGTTCTACAATCACTTATAATTTTATTTGCAAGTACCTATCTAAACTAAAATTATAAAATTTTAGAGAAAACTGTGAGATTCCAGTAAACCCACCATTTACTACATATAAAGTTTTGGGTGAATTACAAACAAATTACATACCTGGTGACTTTGCTAAGCAATACAACGTTTTAGAAATAAATTGTAATAAAGGATATGCACTAAGGCCATTGGCATCCAACAGACTAATTTGTATAAATGGAAATTGGAGTGATCCGCCACCAGCTTGCATCCGTAAGTAAAAATGCATTTTATATAAATAAAATATTTAAATTTCTGGAAGTGCCAATTCTTTAACTTTCGCGAGCAGGTTTCCTACATTTTGAATTTTTATAATCTAATATATGGGTGGGTTGCTTTAAGGGTCCGTCTTAAAGTTCAGATTCCGTTTTAAATTTCTGCAAAAAAGGAATATGGCGAATTGAGTACTCAGCACAACGGATAAAAATTTTATTCTTAATAATAGGAACAACTTGCGGGGTTATCGCTTTTATAATTTATTGTTCATTGACTTCCATAAATTATTATTATCTATCTATGTACATAAGATCCTCTGTAAACAATACTGACTAATGAGTATATATTTTATGGCCATATGCAAGTTGAATTATATTTTAGGGACATGCCCATCGTTGATTTCAACTGATACTACTACAGTTGCATGCCGGTATAATAATATACCATTAAAAAATTGCATCAATCCTGTGAAGGAAACTATAGCTGTGTTATCGTGCAATACCTTGTACGAGGAACCGAATATACAAAGAAATCCAATACGTGTATGTAGGGAAAACAGGTGGGATCCCCCTATTGCGGATTGTTATCCAAGTAAGTATTTAGCGCCTTAGGATTTTTCTTAGTATTTTCCATCACTTAAGTAATTAATCCAAAATTTACACAATTTTACAGAAAATCCAATAATCTACTTTACTTTCAGTGTGTGGTATTAAACATCCTGTAGGAGTTGCTAACATAGTTAATGGTACAGACGTTCAAATTGGCGACTATCCGTGGCAAGTAGGAATTTATTATAGTGATACTAAAAAATTCTTATGCGGTGGATCTGTAATAGACCAAAATGTAATTTTAACTGGTAAGAACTGAAAGAAAACATTTGAAAACACTTAAAGTATTCTAAAGTTTGTTCCAAATTTAGCTGCTCATTGCGTAACGGATTACGATGGGAACGTCCAACCAGCTAGTAAATACTTAGTTGCCGCTGGGAAATATTATCGCCAATACGACCAAGACGAAGATCTCTTAGCTCAATATTCCTCCGTAAGCTTTTCTCCAATCCTTTTCAACTACCTTCATTTATATTAATTTATAGATATCAGCAATACATGTACCGGAACGTTATTCGGGACGTTTTAACCAATTTGCACTGGATATAGCTATATTAATATTATCAAATCCATTCACTCTAACTGATGCAGTTCAACCAGTTTGCATCGAGTTAAATGAAGTGTCTAGTTATATAAGTTTATCGCCATATGACGAGGGAATAGTAAGTTTTAAAATATATTGTGTTTCTTATTAATCCAATAAATATTATCATGCATTTTAAGGTTACCGGTTGGGGTTATACTCAAGAAACGGGAGTGCTGTCGGATGTACTGAAGGAATTGGTAATACCATTTATACCATTTAATAAATGTTTTAATGAAATACCAATTGATTTCAAAAGATATTTCACCCAAGATAAAATTTGTGGTGGCTATAAAGATAACGGCAAGTATCAATCGAAGGATTAATTTTGTTTTTGCAGCAGTTTGAAGTATTTTGATATTTTGAATATCATTTTAGCAACTTCCATATGTCGTGGTGACAGTGGTGGAGCATTGGTTTTCAAGAACATGTTTAGTGATCGATATTTTGTAAGGGGTATTGTTAGCACATCTCCCGCAACAACATCCGCAACTTGCGATTCAAATCAATACAGCCTATATACAAATGTTAACAATCATATTAAATTTGTGCGAGAAGTAGTAGCAATTAATCAACTGTAAGTTAATATACTTAAATGTCATGTTAACTTTGATGTTTTCTTTTCCGTGCTGCTTTAATTATATGAACTTACATAATATGGTATACAACACTGATTTATTTTAGCCGAAAACATGTGGAATGCTTTAGTGATGACTACGCCAATGAACAAAATACAGAAGAAAGAATTCTGCTTACAAAGGGGTAAGATATATTAAAATTCCATTCTTACCGCTGATGGTAATTTTGTGGAATATGTAAATAAAATAATGTTTATATCTATATTGCGATGTCCAAATGTATAAAATGGTTTAAATTCAAGAAAACCTAATTATTGACCTTATTTTCGGAACATCCATCCCCTTTTGTTTTTAGCCTAAAAGCAATAATTTTTCAATTTTAAAAATTTATAATTTTATCGAAAAGTTAAGCAAAATTTTATCTTACAAATAAACAGCTAAATTAATTTAAATAGCATTTAAATTTCAAATTTTGATGTTTTTGATCATCATCCGTTTACATCGGTTTACCAATAAATCAATTCCGTCTTATTGCAATTTTGGTCTTATTTAAATTTTAGTAATTCTTTCAACCACCTAGACAAAGTTGCAATTTTGATGGCAATTAATACAAATTTTATAAATCAATTTTATCGTGGTTTCAAATTTTACGAAAAATTAATCGTCCGTGCACTTAAATTGTTCTCACCCATAATTAGAA
Organism: Cantharis lateralis; assembly: GCA_963170105.1. Classification (NCBI taxonomy): domain Eukaryota; kingdom Metazoa; phylum Arthropoda; class Insecta; order Coleoptera; family Cantharidae; genus Cantharis; species Cantharis lateralis. The sequence goes on from OY720627.1 coordinate 5,484,851, forward strand.
TTTTTCATTTGTTTGTTGTTGTTTCCATTTACCATTTCACCTTTTTTGAGAATCTGGCGTTCATACGTTGCCTTAGTCATTTCTGGCATTGCTAACGATTATCTTTGGTCGTGAATAATTGTGGTTTTTCTTTTTGTTGAAAAGTATTGGCACAAGCACTCTTACTCTGAATTTGCAGTCTTCAGGTAAGTTAAATCTTTTAATTGTATTTGTCAATTACATACAATTAAAATTATTTAAACTTTTGACTCTGGGCTTTTAAATTTTCGAACTTGACGAGTTGACGGTTTTACCCAGAATGAATAATTTCACCAATTTTTCTCCCTCTTTGATTTTCGTAATTTTGAAAACTTTTATTCTCCCACTTAATTTTGGTGGGAATGCAAATTCGTCGCACTACGCATTGGTTGATTTTATTACTCTTTCAATTTTATACACAAATTAATAATTGATTGAATTCTCATCAACTTCATTGATGATTATTGGCATTTGTCTTTTCATTCAAAGATCTTGGACCAAAAATATCTTTTATATTCATAATAATTGAAAACTGAACTCAAAATTTCCTTAGCTATGCATTTCAACTTTGAACAATCGCTTAATCTAAAAAATATTCAACCGAATTATTCATCACCACGGATGTTCAGTTAAAAGAAAAATCTCACATGCTTAAAACAAATTATCTACTTGAATGTTTTTAAATTAATTTCGGCTTTTAAAATATTATTTACAACTTAAGATGCTTATGCAAAATGAAACATGACAATATATGACGTTCATAGCTAGCAATATTAGTTATCAATATTGACACAACATTGGAATACAACATTGCACCAATATTGGGTAAAGATTGGCAGGCAATATTGATCTGCAATATTAAACTAATCTTGAAAATCGACTTTATAAATTGTCGTGAAACCGAAAGCGAATGAATGAAGTTATTTTTCCGATTTTACATTATTTGCTTTGGTCATGCAGATTAGCTTTCAATTACTCAACAATACAGAAAAAGCAATACAATATTACTTAAACATTTTTTCCAACACTTATTTGCATTAAACTGTCATAATTTAATTTTATTCGACTGTGCACACAAAGCTTACAAATAGAATTTCGGTTTCTTTAAGTTTAAGGGAAGTCGAAAGGGCATCTGGCAGAAGACGTGCGTGGAACTTAGAGTTTGTTGGACATGAAAATAGAGTGTCTTTGAAAAAGTGACTTAATAAAGAGGATAATTTTATCTAAATAGGGTAACATCGTTAGAAAACCAAATTTAGTTGGAAGAACCGGCTTCCGAGATTCTCGTGTTCACGACTGTCAGGCGAAACCGGAGCATGCAAACATTCAAGCATTACAACTATTATTGGCACCCAATACGTGGGGCATTAGAACTATAATTGACATATAAAACGCGTGGGATCGAAAACACGACCTTTTTAGTACATTCAACATTGTAACAATAATAAATAAAATGAATTTAGGAGATGATAGGGAATATCGGTTTTTATAAAGTTCGACGTCTTCCGATTTCTTTCCTAATCCGTCGATCAAGATTGGAAAGGTATTTAGGCATTTAATTCCTCAAAGATGTTGCCAGCATCATGTGAGGGAGCACGGCCGAGATATCCTGGTGTACTTGGATCATTCAGAGCATTCAAACAGCTCGCCTACGATCGCAATCGTAAAATCTAATTTCAATGCTGTAAATAAGTGTTTTTTTATGTAGAAATATCTTCCCGTTCGAGCCTTTGAAATGAGGTAATTTAATATTTACTTTCAGATGTCTCCTTCCTAATATGCCTCACCATGGGGAATATAAGCTTCTGAATAATACTACTATGTACGTACCGGGAAACTACGTATTACCAGCTACACAAGTAACTGTAATTTGCAACGACGGGTATACAGTTGTTCCCATAGACACAAATTCATCAGTTTGTGAGGACAACGGAAATTGGCAACCACAGTTGCCAACATGTAAACGTAAGTATATACTTTCTATATTGCATTAATAATATTTCGAACAATACGGTATACTGTAACCAAAGGCATGTTCGATATGCAACCCCACTAATATAATATCGCGTATTATACACAACTTCGCTCTAGCGAAGAATTTTCAAATAGAGCTGAGTATACTCTTTTATCGGAAAACTTAAAAAAACGAACTGTTATGTCAAAATTATCCACTTTTAATATTAACAGTATGAAAAAGTATTTAAGTAACATGACACACGTCTATGCAGTTGCTGGTCTACTGAGATTTTTATTTCGGTCTTAATTTGATATGACGCTTCATTTAGAGTCGATCAGATTTCAGCCTATGCTAACTTGTTTAAAATGAAGTGTAAAATTTATAGCCTCACTGTGTTTTTTACCATCAAGGTCGCTTTTTTTTCTCAGGGTCTATTTATTTACCCGACAAGGCATTTTCCTATAATACCGTAAATTTTCTGATTCCGTAAGGTAATTAATATAATTTGTTTACTAGATTTGGGCAACATTCGTATTGTCTGTTATTATGGAAGTTGGTCAATTTACAGATCAGGAATAGGACGGTTTACTCCAAAAAACATAAATCCACATTTATGCACTCACATAATTTACGCATATGGAAATTTCACAAATGATTATATGTTTACGCCAAGTGACATATACGGCGATATCACACGAGGTACGAAAATCATATTTTAATTCAGGATTACATAACATTATATTTTAGGTGGCTATGCTAAATTTACGGGACTTAAAGCATACAACAAAGATTTGAAAACTTTACTTGCTCTTGGAGGAGGTGTGGAAGGTGGCCTCAGATTTTCTGCTATGGTAGAAAATTCAACAAAAAGGAGCATATTTATACAAAATTCTATTGAATTTTTACGACAGCACAACTTTGATGGTTTGAGTTTCTCAATGCTTTGGCAATTTCCTCTTCTAAAGGATAGAGACAATTTTTCGTTATTAATACAGGTTCGTATTTTAGTCCTCCTGCACTTTTCCTTTCTATTTAGTTTTGTGTCTGCCTATTCTATTTCCCCAACATTCCTTTAGGTACCATTTACTCATTCGTCCGCAGTAAATGAAATTACCATCTTTATGAGTTGTGATTTACCTGATCCAACAATAAATTATAGCCTCATTCGATGGTTTCCCTTAACCATCTTCCTCTACATACTTTCACTGAATTATTCTTTTTAATTGCTTCCGTTTCCACACACATAGCGATGACCAAACTGAGCTGGTGTAGGTCACCACTGGTCGCCAAGATTTAATAACATAATAGCAATGATTTAAATTAAATTTTATTATTAGGAATTACGCGAAGAATATGAGAGTGAATCTAAAGAGACCGGTCTACCCCGATTGCTATTATCGATAACACTCCCGACTTACATCAAGGAAGGTTACGATGTACCAAAATTAATCAAGTGAGTTCGGTGTTAAACTTAATATTATGTTGTAGTAGTTGTAATTATTAATTTTAAAACAGATACGTTGATTGGGCGAATGTAAGAACTTACGATTATCACCTCTGGACAGAGCCTTCAGTCAACCATAATTCGAAATTATATAGCGAGAAGGGAAGCGATAATCATAGAAAAAATGTTGTAAGTTACTTATATATCAGAATTATTTTAAACGTAATTATGAAAAACTAATATTAATTATTTAATTACTAAACTAAAATCTAAACCCCCATAGACACATAGACATTTTCTAAATACGCCACTGTATAGTTCATACATAATCACTATTAAGTAAATACGATCTACTTTAAATTTTAGGATTACACTATAAATGAATATTTGGAATTTGATGTACAAAGAAATAAGCTGCTGTTAGGTATTCCGAATTATGGAAGAACATTTACTTTGAAAGATTCAAATATGACGGATATTGGATCACCAGCAATCGTTCCTGGCGTAGCGACAGATCAAAGAAGAGAAGAAAGCATATTAAGTTACAACGAAGTATTTTAAATCCGTCGTCCACTAAAATGTAAATAAAACAATTTTTTATAGATTTGTACAAGGATTAAAAACGAAGGTTGGATTGTAAAACATACATATCCACAAGAGATGGGACCATACGCTTATAATGGGAATCAATGGGTGGGTTATGATGATGAGAATATTGTGAGAAAAAAATCACAATATGTTGTTGAAAATGATTTAGGTGGCATCTTCTTTTGGCTGATGGAAATGGACGATTTTCGTGGAACTTGTACTGGAAAACAGTTCCCATTAATCAATGCGGCAAAGGAAGCTCTGTTATTGGCTGTACAAGAACAATGACACTAATTAAATATTCACCGATAACGACGAAATTTTTATATTTATTTAAATTAAATAAATATTTTATTAAATTACTTTATAGTTAAAGATATTGTTTAACGATAAGTTATATTGTAAATAAAATTATCCAAAGATATTATAAATCACGTCTCATTTCTTTTTGTGACGTCCTTCGATCTGTCCAGAATTAAATCCGTTGTTCCGTTAATAATATGCGGACAGAAAGAAGGGCACACTTGGCATTATATTATTATGAGATGAGATCTCTTTCCGTTGGTAAAAAATTTCGACCAATCGGAGTGCTTTTTCTTTTTTTTTTCTAGGTTGGTAGAAGGGTACCAAAAAAATAAGACGCTGGAGCTGCAGCAGCAGTAGCGTATTGATTCTTGTTCTACTATAGGTAGATTCGACAGATAAGCAGAGCGAATGCAGCAATTATGATAAATCATTCATAAATAAATCTTAAATTATGTTTTTCTTTGCCCATTATTTTTGTAAGCACATTGACGATTATAGGTGAATGATCAGGCGAGAGGTCAGGGCATTATTCGGTTTTTATTTTTTTTGTGTTGATTCCTTTTGGAATCTGGTATTTTCTGCCTAAAGTTACTGCCGAAAGTTACTAGCTGGATACCCGGCTTCGCCCGGGGTTTAAGTTAAAATAAAATAATTTGTCATATTTAATTTGTATACCATATTAATAAAAAATCTAGTTGTTGTTTGTTTTACTTTATTTCAGATTCAGAATGATTTGACAACAATACAAATATGTAATGAAAGATTTAATTGATTACATGTTACAATAAAATGCAAAAATATATAAAATTAAATTATAGCTTACGTAATTATTATAAAATACTTTGAATCGATAGTTTATGAAACTTTTGGTCGAGCAAGCGTGTTTCGATCTTTACTGGATTCTCATCAGATAAACCTTGTATAGTAATTATTAAATTATTAAAGTCTGTTGTTGTTGGTGTTGGTGCTCTTCTCGAGACGAGAAATGCGCGCGTAGCAGCTTTTTGGGTTGAAGAGAAGAGCAGGCGACTCTCGTTGAGAGTCTTTACCCTACCTTTTTCCTCCTCTCCACCACACCCTTTCCTTCTTTAAATATAAAATTTCGAAAAATCTTCTTTTCCAGACACCTGAATGTCGAAAAAGTAAATATGTACGAGGGGTTCTGTAATTTACCTCAGCTTTTATATTTTTATCATTAAAGGTTGATTAAAGCAAAACCTTGAAATAAGTTTTCCAGATACAGTGGCCAGCTATGCTTATTATACCAACATTCTTGTTTGTTTTAAAGATGGGTTTTCCTGTGTAGCAGGTTTTGATTAAAATATATAATCTATAAAAAGTAGTTCTCTATTTACATTCAGCATCTTATCAACAAGTTTTGAGCTACAAACTACATTATAGATTTGTATATCAGCGAAACAACAGCAGAAATGGGCATTCAATATAAAAAGTACTTCTCAAATCTTTTGATAACAGCTATAATTATTTTAATTGAAATTAATTACGTTTCCAGTTCAGCATTAATTAATAGCAATGATGGTAAGTTGAATTTGAATTTATATTGCATATAATTTAAGAAAACTTTCAAACTACAGCTATCAGTGTTTCATTACAGCTAGTTTTTCAAATTTTACAAAAAAAAAGATTTCTTAAATGCCCTTTATTAATTTTTTTGATACATATTTTTAATTATAAGAAAACAAATTAGGAATAAAACAGTATTTTTATTGAAGGACGCTTGCATCATTAATGGTGAATTTTATAAACTTGACGATTCTAATATATAATTAAATATATGAAATATAGGATTTGGGTAAAATATATACATATAAAAAATATAAGTTTATAATATTGGTGTGATCAGAATAAATTGTTTAGTTTAAATTGAAAATATTTTTTAAATTAATGACTTCCGTCAAGAATAAAATAACTTTTTCCAAAATTATAATAATTATAAATAATGATCAATTTTCTTCTTTGAATTTTGAATTTCTTGAATTACTTCTTTATTTGTTTTACTATATTTTAGAATCAGTATATTTTGACAACAATGCAAATAATGATTACATAATAGAAGTTCTAAGAAGATACCAACGCCAAGCTACCAATAACGGGTAAGCATTGAGGAATTCACGCTTTCTTTCATCAAAAAAGGAATTTATTTGAATCAAAGTAAAATTTATTTTTATCGCTTGATTTGAATTCATAGATTTATTTGGATCAATTAAATTAATATTCATGCCAAATATAATATTATAATAAAAAGTGGGAGAAATCTACATAATTTGAATTAGTTCTAAGATCAAATTGATTACAATTTTCATGGATAGTCTACTGAACGTAGACATTTAAGATTGTAATCTTGACCTTTCCATGTTTTCATGCATGTACGTATTTATTGTTTGTAATCCGCTAATGTCAAGTTTAAAACCTTGACCTTTTTCGATAGTCACTATTAAACAATATAAATTGTTTTTGATGCTTGAATGATTTTAGAAACTGTTTTTGATTTAGACAAAACCGCATAATATATTTGTATTAATATAAACTGTACAACTGTGTATGTACAGCAACAGTAAAAAGTATTCGTTCACCTGAATATATTATTATATCGATAGTTGTTGGAACTAATCTTTGGTCCAAATATTAAACCCCTTGCTGTACACGTTTTTCGAAAGTAAGGGTTGCAACTCCAAACTTCAAAATTGTTTTTCTACGAAACTATAATAGATATTTCAAGGAAACCAATACGATATTACAGCTACTGATTAGAATTACATTCCATATTTTTTTCATAATTTTGCAACCAACCACCTGTTCGTTTATCACATTCACGATCTCGACCTGATCTTCCACAACTTTTTGGACCACGTCTTCCTCCTTGTAGATCGGTTCCACAATTCTCTCCTGTCCATTCTTTTCTTTTTCCAGAACCGGATCATTTGTGGCTTCTTGTATAACAATATCCTTTATCTGCGGCTCATTTACAATTTCCTGTACTTTTTCGAATACTGGATTAACTGGATCATCCACTACTGTATATAATATAGGCACCAATGTCAACAAAGACGCCAGTGCAGATTTCATATGGAAACCCGCTGAGAAGCTTTAAGCCTGAGTCTAAATACTTATTAAAAACATTTTAAAAGCAGCCCGAACTCAAACATTACGAGTCTAGATCGGCAAAAGTATGTTTAAATTTAAATTCGACTAAAATTAACGTAATGTTAACAGTTTCATGGTTAGAAGACAACTGCGGCCGGTTCCATCTACTAAACCATAATTTTACTTCGAAATGGCTGTTCATATTCATTGTAATGTAATTTTTAAAATTCTACGAGAATTTTGGGAGAAATTACACATAGTCAGAACGCAAATTGTTCTGCAATCACTTATAATTTTATTTATGATTTTAGAGAAACCTGTGAGATTCCAGTAAACCCACTTTTTACGACATATAAAATTTTGGGTGAATTCCAAACAAATTATAAACCTGGTGACTTAGCTAAGCAATACAGCGTTTTAGAAATAAGTTGTAATAAAGGATATGCTCTAAGTCCATTGGTTCCCAAAAGGCTAATTTGTTTAAATGGAAAATGGAGTGATCCGCCAACAGCTTGCATCCGTAAGTAAATTTAACGCAAATTGTACATATAAATAAAAAATAAATTATAATTTTAAATGTTTAAAGAGTAGATACCTATAATAATATATTGTATTATATTTTAGGGACTTGCCCATCGTTAATTTCATCTGATACTACTACCGTTACATGCCGGTATAATAATATACCTTTAAAAGATTGCATCAATCCAGTGAAGGAAACCATAGCAGTATTATCGTGCAATCCTTTGTATGAAGAGCCGAATATTCAAAGAAATCCAATACGTGTATGTAGGGAAAATAGGTGGGATCCCCCTATTGCGCATTGTTATCCAAGTATGTAGTTAGCTTCCTAGAAATTGTTCTTAAGGACTTAATCCAAAACTTGCACCAGTGTGCAGAAAATCCAATTATCTACTTTACTTTTAGTTTGTGGGATTAAACATCCTGAAGGAGTTGCTAACATAGTTAATGGTACAGACGTTCAAATTGGCGACTATCCGTGGCAAGTAGGACTTTATTATAGTGACACTAAAGAACTCTTATGCGGTGGATCTATTATAGATCATAATATAATTTTAACTGGTATGAACTGCAAGAAAGCATTGATAAAAATGAAAGTATTCTTTCAATTTCAGCTGCCCATTGCGTAACGGATCACGATGGGAACGTCCAACCAGCTAGTAAATACTTAGTCGCCGCTGGGAAATATTTTCGCAAATACGACCAAGACGGAGATCTCTTAGCTCAATATTCCTCCGTAAGATTTCCAAATTTTTTTTAACTACCTTCATTCATATTAATTGATAGATATCAGCAATACATGTACCAGAACGATATTCAGGACGTTTTAACCATTTTGCACTGGATATAGCTCTATTAATATTATCAAATCCATTCAGTCTAAGCGATGCAATTCAACCAGTTTGTATCGAGTTAAATGAGGTGTCTAGTTATATAAGTTTATCTCCATATGACGAGGGAATAGTAAGTTTCAAAATATGTTATATTTCATTATTAATCTAATTAATATTATCGTTCATTTTAAGGTTACCGGTTGGGGTTATACTCAAGAAGGGGGAGTTCTGTCGGATGTACTGAAGGAATTGGTTATACCATTTATACCATTTAATAAATGTTTTAATGAAATACCAAAGGATTTCAAAAGATATTTCACCCAAGATAAAATTTGTGGTGGCTATAAAGATAACGGCAAGTATCAATCGAACGATTAGTTGTGTTTTTGCAGCAGTTTGAAGAATTTCGAAAATGTCAATTTGAATATGACTTAATAATATGATTTTAGCAACTTCCGTGTGTCGTGGTGACAGTGGTGGAGCATTGGTTTTCAAGAACATGTTTAGTGATCGATATTTTGTACAGGGTATTGTTAGCACATCTCCCGCAACGACAGCCGCAACTTGTGATTCAAATCAATACAGCCTGTATACATATGTTAACAATCATATTAGTTTTGTGCGAGATGTAGTAGCGATTAATCAACTGTAAGTTAATTCACTTAACTGTAATGTTAACTTTGATATTTGCTTTTCTCCCTTGTTTTAGTTAATACTGTTTTATTTTAGCCGAAAACATCTGGAATGTGTTAGTGATGATTGTGCCAATGAACTAAGTACAGAAGAAGAAATGATGCTTACAAAAGGGTAAGAGAAATTTAAATTCAATTCTTCCTGCAGTTGATATTTTGTTCAAGGACAAGTTTTTTAAAAAGTGAAATTTTTTTTTAATTATGTGGGATATGTAAATAGTACGCTGTTTACATCTTCATATGAAGATCAACTGGGAATATTAGTTATTCTGTATTGTGTCAATGTTGACACAACATTGGAAAATAATATTGCACCAATATTGGTCTTCAATATTAATCTAATCTCTAAAATTTAATTTTGCAAATATGCAAATATTTGAATTTTTGTGAATTGAGGTTCTTTAATATTAATTTTCAGATGTCTGCTTCCTAATATGCCTCACAATGGTGAATATAAGCTTCTAAATAATACTATATATGTACCTGGAAACTACGTACCACCAGCAACCGAGTTAACCTTAATTTGCAACGACGGGTATACACTTGTTCCTATAGACACAAATTCATCGGTTTGTGCGGACACCGGAAGTTGGCAACCACAGTTGCCAACATGTGCACGTAAGTATCTTCTTTTTACATTATACTGTATACTGTAACCAAAGGCAAACAGTGCGATATGCAACCACATCAACATAAATTGCGTGTATTATACACAACTTGAAGAATTTTCGAATAGAGCTGAGTATACTCTTTTATCGGAAAACAAAAAAACAAAATGTTAAGTCAAAATTTTCCACATTTAATATTAACGGTATGAAAAAACTATTTAAGGAAAATCACATACGTTGATACAGTTGCTGGTCTAGTGTATTCTGTGATTCCTTAAGGTAATTAATAATATAATTTGTTCAACAGAATTGGGCAACACCCGTATTGTCTGTTTTTATGCATCTTGGGCAATTTACAGAATAGGAGTAGGAAAATTTACTCCAGAAAACATAAATCCACACTTATGCACTCACATAATATACGCATTTGGAAATTTCACAAATGATTATAAATTCAAGCCTACTGACGAATACAACGATATCACACTAGGTAAGAAAACGGTTTTTTAATTCAGGGTTATACTAAATCGTTTTTTAGGTGGATATGCTAAATTTACGGGACTTAAAGCATACAACAACGATTTGAAAACTATGCTTGCTCTTGGAGGATGGGCGGAAGGTGGCCTCAGGTTTGCTGCTATGGCAGCGAATTCAACAAAAAGGAGCATATTTATACAAAATTTGATTGGATATTTACGACAGCACAACTTTGATGGTCTGAGTTTCGATTGGGAATTTCCTCTTCGAAAAGATAGAGATAGTTATTCGTTATTCATACAGGTTCGAATTATTGTTATACCAAGGAAAAATGGTCTGATTAAATTTTATTATTAGGAGTTACGTGAAGGATTTGATAGTGAAGCTAAAGAGACCGGTCTACCCCGATTGCTATTAACCATAACACTCCCGACTTTAAAGCATCATATCACAGAAGGTTACGATGTACCAACATTAACAAAGTGAGTTGAGTATTGAACTTAATATGCAGTTGTAATTTTTATAATTCATCGACAGATACGTCGATTGGACGCATGTAATAACTTACGATTATCACTACTCGCAGGAGCCTTCAGTCAACCATCATTCGAAATTATATGGCGTGGACCAAAATTTCGATAATGAATTAAACGTTGTAAGCTCTTTAAAACTACTTAAAATAATTTCAATATTTAGGATCCATAATACTTACATTATCACTGAATACTATTTTAATTTTCAGAATTATACTATAAATACATATTTAGAATCTGGTGTAGAAAAGAATAAGTTGTTGATAGGTATTCCGACTTATGGAAGATCATTCACTTTGAAAGATTTAACTATGACGGATATTGGATCACCAGCAATGGGCGCTGGTGTGGAGGGCAATCAGACAAATGAAAAAGGCTTCTTAGCTTACTACGAAGTATTTTAAATCTGTACTCCATAGGATTGAAACTAACACAAGTTTTTTTTAGATTTGCACAAAAATTAAGGACGATGGGTGGATTGTAAAACAAACATATCCACAAGCGATGGGACCATACGCTTATAAAGACAATCAATGGGTGGGTTACGATGACGAGAATATTGTGAGAATAAAATCCCAATATGTTGGTGAAAATAAATTTGGAGGAATATTCATTTGGCTAATTGAATACGACGATTTTCGTGGAACATGTACTGGAAAACAGTTCCCATTAATTAAAGCAGCAAAGGAAGCTCTGTTATTGGCTGTACAAAAGCAATGAGAGACCAGTTTAATTCGCTCATAATGACGGAATTACACATTTGTTTATGTTAAACAAATAATTTATTATATTGCTTTATAGTTAAAGAATAAGTTTTATTGTAAATAAAAAACGTACAAATAATTCTTAATTTTAAATCACGTTTTCTTTCTTGAACATGTTTACTGTTCAATTCCGAAATAAAAAATCCAAAATACCTCTCCGAGACAATAATGGCGTCAAAACACAAACATCTTCTTCTGATGGAGAAGTATAATTTTACCTACATACTTTTTAATCGTGAAGAGGGTCCTAAGAAGATTTACAACTAGTTGATCATCGTGGAAGCTAGAGCGAGGATCTAAAGCGAAGAATCCCAGGCAAGTCCAGAATCTCCTGGAATATATGAATTTTTACTCACGTTGATCATAATTATGCTTCTCCAGGAACAAAATGTACATTACATAAGTAAATATGATGTATCGCATTAAAAATTATGAAAACTATTTGTATCAATTCTTAACGTTGTTTACATTTAGATATCAGTAATTTTAAAAGGGTTCGTAGGTCATAGCCGTTAAAACTGTTCAGTTTACGAGAACGGGAATTTGAAATAGGTTAAGTCACTGATCTTCTGCATACAAAAATGTAATCTTAGAAGTCTAAACGACAAATAAGATTTTACAATTTTAGTAATTTTAAGTGTGAATCTAAACGACGTAAAAAAGTGAAGAATCGCATATGCTGTTATTCCAGTTTGAGTAAAACTAGAAAAATGAACTCTTCGCGATTCATTAAAATGAACTCATTAACGTTTCCAAAATATTTTGGAGTTTTTATAACAATTATTTTCATTCTTGTAAAAGTTAGTACTTCGATTGAAGTTCAAATTGACAGCTCGTATACAGGTAAGTGTGTGATCAATTTAATTTTTTCATAATAATGCTGAAAAATTGGGTATATTAATATTTAAACTAAGATATGAATTGTAAATTATGTTCAGTAGTTCCTTTGTACCTATTTATTTTTAATAATCAATGGTAAATAATGTTTAATTAAACGTTTCGGGAATTTTAAATTAATTTTAAATACATCTCTGTCGAAGGACAACCGCATTATTGTATAAAAATCAGGAGTATCGAAGAAATATTATTACGTATTGCAATCATTTATTTATTTAAATTGAAAATATTTTAAAATCATTTCAATTCCGTTAATACATAAAAGTGAATATCTGATAAATCATGTATACCAATTACCAAATATAGGCAAATTGCATGAGCAATAAAAATCTTCGAAGTTGATATATACAGAGATACTAGATCAGGGGAGAAAATATCCAGATAAATTTGTCATAACATGATTCGGAACTCCATAGAATTCCAAGGAATTTTAATGATTTAGAAGAATTCTAACGATTTGCTAGAAATTCCGGAATTTTCCAAGAAATTGTATAAAAATACCAAGAAAATCCATAGACATTCAAAGAAGTCTAATTTAATAGATTTTCAGAAATTCCAAAGAATTTCAATGATTTCTAAGAATTCGTGTAATTTTCAATTTATTCCAGAGTTGTAATGAACTCCACAGATTATTAAAGAAACCCAATGATTTCCAAGAAATTTTAACGATTCCAAGGAATTTAATGATTTCCAAGAAGTCTAATGATTTACAAGGAATTCCAAAAATTTCCTACAATTCCAATGATTTTCAAGAATTTCAATGATTTTTAAAGAATTCTAGAAGTTTCCAAAGAATTTCAATCATTTATAGGAATTCGAGTGATTTCCATACAATTGCAATTTCAGAGATGTCTAAAGAATTTCAACCATTTCTTAATAATTTTATAAAATTCCAATGATTTCCATTAATTCCAAAGAATTTCTAGAGAATTCCAACCAATTAAATATAAAATACTCGTTTTATTTTTAATAAAAATTTATACCAAATTATTTAATCTCAGCTATTGTCCGCCATTTAAGCTTATTATATTACTCATTAGATTATTGATTTTAAATCTAATTTCATTAATTATTAATAAAAAATTAATGCTAATTCAATTTAATGTATATTAGATTTGGAGCCATTAGGAAATATTGCCAATTATTCTGGATATTATTCATATGCTACCAGAAGATATAGAAGACAAACAAATTTGAATGAGTAAGTCAGCACTGCAACTATATTAATTAATGGATCGCAATACTATGTGTACGATAATATTCAAAAATCTAGGCGCATTTACCCCCCCCCCGTTTTTGATTTTTGGATCCAAAATAGTTTAAATGGTTTGTACCTCGTTTGTACCTGTTTGTACCTTCTTTATTTTCATTTGTACCTATTTAGTTTCTCAGATATTTTAAAATATTTAAAATGAGCATTTCGCCAGCCCCCCCCCCCCCATTTCGAAATTAGGATCCTTAATAATTTAAATTGCTTGTACCTCATTTGTACCTGTTTGTACCTACTTTATTTACGTTTGTACGCAATTAGTTTTTCAGATATTTTAAAATATCTTAAATGGGCATTTCGAATTTCAAAACTATTAATTTTTTTTCCAAGGACAATTTCTCCTAGTACTTTCCAATTTTTAAACTTTGGTGAATCCTGTTCAACGATCTTCTTACTTCCATTTAAAAATTGATCATTCCTCGGATTACATTGGATTATACAAAACGATTTAAATTATTTTGAATCCAAAATTCAAGATGGGGGGGCTGGGGAAATGCACCTCAAATATTTCGTTCTTTTAGTGAAACCTGCAGAATTCCATATAATCCAGCTCATACTACTTATGTGATTCTCAGTGAATCAGAAATAAATTCCAAACCTGGAGATTATGTGAAAAAATTAACTGCATTAGAAATAAAATGTGATAAGGGATATAAACTAAGCCCATTAGCATTTCCGATCTCAAACTGCATAAATGGCGAATGGAAGCAACCTCTATCAACTTGTATTCGTAAGTATTTCAATAAAAATTAATTAATCTTCAGCCATATAGCCGTATCTTGGCCGATGATCGTGATCCACTCACTTTGTCACCTTCATTACCTTAATGAGTGCTCTGTAATCGTTCGGGGTAGCACAGCTGATTTCCAGATGCATCTGACACCTTCGTAATTAATTTTGACTTACTTGATTGTTTTGATTAGATTTGGCTATACCACAGTTTCCTTGAAGAACAGTATGTCAGGCATGTCTTCTCTGTTGGAGGTCCGGTTTTAGGACTGCGATTGTTGTAGGGTCGGTTAGTAGTGGAAGTTCGTCATCTTCCCCATTTTCAGTATGATCAGTGATTTGTTCAATGCTTTTGAACCGGATGAACAATAAAATTCCACGAAGGAAGAATCCTAGAAAGCGCACTGCACACGTTTCTAGCACTGAACTCTTGTGTAACCGCTATTGTATTCGTTTTCGTCGATTTCAATATTTTTGGGTGTTGGTAGTGGAAAGGAGCTTGACAAGCTTATACAGCGGCGTATGGTTCGTCGGGGGGATTTACAACTGTTTTTTTTGTTCTGGCTTCCATCGCTTGTTCCTTGTTCCTTTTGTCTGTTTGCGTTGTTTGCAGATGGAAATTTGATTTAGTAACCTTCTCAACTGTAATTAATTTTAAACTTAGCACAACGACTACATACTAATTATATTGTTAGGTGCTTGTCCATCGCTAATGTCGTCTGCTACAACAATGGTTAGATGCAAATATAACGGCAACTTTTTGCCAAACTGTATCAACCCGGTCAAAGGTACAACAGTACTGGTATCCTGTAATGAATTTTATGAAGAAGCCACATTAGAAAAAAATCCACTTCGTGTATGTAGGGAAGGCGTATGGGATCCAGCTATCCCAGAATGTTATCCTAGTAAGTGATTATTGTACAAAATTGCGATTATTTTAGAGTATTAAATTTATAGCTTGCGGTATGAAGACTCCTAAAGGAAACACTAATATAGTTATGGGTCACAATGCTACACCTGGGGATTATCCCTGGCATGTTGGAATCTATACGAGTCAAAAAGATTTCCAGTGTGGTGGCTCAATTATCGATCAACACATTATTTTATCTGGTAATAGTTTTAAAAAATGTATTTCAATTGTATGAATTTTGTACCTTTTAGCTGCTCATTGCTTCACCGATTATAATGGTGAAGTCAAACCAACTGAAAACTACTTGGTAGCAGCTGGGAAGTATTATCGGGAGTATGACGATGAGAGAGATACAATTGCTCAATATTCAACGGTAGGACCTATCTTATTTTTTTAAATTCCAAAACATAGTATACTCCTTTGCAGATACTCGAAATACATGTGCCAGAAAGATACAAAGGGCTTAAAGG
Source organism: Cantharis lateralis (assembly GCA_963170105.1). Classification (NCBI taxonomy): domain Eukaryota; kingdom Metazoa; phylum Arthropoda; class Insecta; order Coleoptera; family Cantharidae; genus Cantharis; species Cantharis lateralis. Next base: position 5,500,974 of record OY720627.1, read on the forward strand.
ATTTCATGCATTTGATATTGCAATTTTGATATTAAAGGATCCTTTCGAACTAAGTATAGGTGTTCAGCCTGTATGTATAGAATTGAACGAAGGGTCGCCATTTTTACAGTTTTCATTAAACAGTCTAGGCATTGTAAGTATTCACATGTTTGATTGGATAGGTCAGAAGAAATCTATTTGGGCAAAACAAATTTTTTATTTTAGGTAATGGGTTGGGGATACACCCAAGAAGGCAATGCACTATCAGACATATTAAAGGAACTGACGATTCCTTATATCCCATTCGATCAATGCTACAACGAAATTGCAGAGAGTTTCAGAAAATATGTAACCTTTGATAAAATATGTGCTGGTTATTTAAACAATGGTGAGTTAAATTAAATTTGGATCTATCCAACCTACAAAAAATTAGAGGGGTTACGGGAAAATGATTAGTCAGTGCTGCCTTCAGGCCGCACACGAAGTTCCTTAGCTTAGTTAGTTTTGTACATTTAATATTTAACTATTCTATAGCTACTGCTGTATGTGGAGGAGACAGTGGTGGAGGGTTGGTTTTCAAAAATTCATACAATGATCGGTATTACGTCAAGGCAATAGTTAGTACGTCTCCATCATCTGCAACTTCCGAGGTAGTGCAATGTGACAGCAATCAATACAGCGTGTATACTTCGATCGAAAACCACATTGATTTTGTTCGAGATCTCATTACATTTAATCGCAGGTAAGAGTAAATTCGGGTTCCAGGACCTTTCTCTAAATTCTGTAAATTTTATATGTTTAATAGACAACAACCGGTAATATGCAAACAGGATGACTGCAGAGCTGAACCAACCAAAAATGAGTAGGTTTAGAATTAAATTTGTTAAAACAGCAATGTGAACAACATTTTTAGAGTGAATTGTCGGCTTCCAAATAATCCACTGCATGGCCAATACTTCCTTCCCAACCAAAACGACATTTACACGCCTGGAAAGAATGTATCCCAATATGTGATATTATTTTTAACGTGCGATGCAGGATATGAAGCTAGTCCTTCGGGGGCAACCCAATTTATTTGTCTAGATAAAGAACAATGGACCCCCGCTCTGGGAACTTGTACAGGTATAAATAATAAAAATATTTGCTATATAATTTGAAAATTTTGTTCACAGAAGTCCAAATTCAAGTTCAAATGGGAAACTTCGAAATAGGGGAAAAAAGTAGACAAAGTACGTATTACTCATATCCAGGCAGTTTACTAAGTCTTTTTTAATTTCAGAATGTCAGGAATATGGTAAATACGTCTTTGAAAATGGAGTAGCTCCTCTCAACAGCGGTTCCCTTCAGAACACAAATAATTGCATATTCTCAGATGTGGAAAATATTGTTAATGTGAAGCCTGCTCAGCAAAAAGAATTTCCTCATATGGTACTTGCTTAATTTAATACTTACTTACATAATTCAACATTTTGTTTAGGCATTAATTGGATTTGATGGTCCAACCAAAACCAAATGGCATTATGGAGGATCACTAATTAGCGAAAAATTTGTTTTAACAGCGGCTCATTGCGTGAGCCTTACTAATTTGTAAGCCATTTTGTGGTATCTTAGCTAAAATACTTTTATTATTTTTTAGTGGCACAGCAAAGTACATACTGCTGGGTGAATTAATTATCGATTCCGTTGAAGATGGAGACTTAACAACTCAACAGATCCTAATTAAAAATGCAATTTTGCACCCCAGCTATGCACCTCCGGTGAAATACAATAATATTGCACTATTTGAATTGGAACATAATGCAATTTTAAATGTTTTTGTTCGACCAGCATGTTTAAATACAAACCAGATCCAAATAAATACATTTGGTATTGTATCTGGCTGGGGACAAACTGCATTAAATTCGGATATTAGCCCTCACATGCAGAAAGCTACTTTAAACATGTTTTCAAATCAGGAATGCAATCACACCTACAGAAGAATTAATAAAAAAATTTTGGAAAATGGAATTGTGGAGGAAATTCAAGTATGCGCAGGAGCTAGAAACAAATCAGAAGTGGATGTTTGTCAGGTATATAATTTAGTTGCACTCAGGTCAACCTGCCAAATCATTTTATCATAATTTAATAATGCTTCTTGTTCCTTATAATTTAGGGTGGTGATCCTCTTCAAATTGTGAATTCTGACGTCTTCTGCACATATAACATCATAGGAGTTAGTGCTTTTGGCAGAGGTTGTGGCCTGGCCAATAATCCTGCGGTTTACACAAGAGTGTCTGCTTACATAAAATGGATTGAAGACATTGTATGGCCGTAGAAAATTATTTTTGTTATTTTCCTCTTTTTTTTAAATAAAATTTGTATGTATTTTCGAATTTTCACTGTACCATTCGAAAATGATTTTCAATTCCCTGGACAGGACGAAAAACTCACCTATAACTAGAATATGATTGGCAGGTTGCCAATAAACTTTATTGACACACACCAAAGATATAAGAATCTGTTGTAATGTAAAATTTCCAATGATTGAAAAAATATTAACAAGTTCTGTCTAAAGGTTAAACAAGATTGTCTGAAGGACTTCAGTTTCATTGAAGGTTAGAACTAGTAGTCTAGAAAAGTTATGCTCAATGTCTCTATGGTAAGCAATACTACAATATTTTTGCTACCATACAACTACAACTGTAAGCTGTCTAAAACTGAAGAAGACGTTCGAAACGTTGATCTTGAAATAAACTTGTTGTTTTATTGGATAGCCCACCTTCCCAACATCCAAATTAATTTAATATTACTTATCAATATAATAGTTATAATTAGATATTATTAATTATAGCAGGTATTTACAAAAAAAAATTAAATATCAATGTCTTTAATACGACAATCCCTATATCGTCACCATACCGGAAGCGTTAAGTGAAAGTTAATATTAATTTATAAAAAGAAATCAAATACCTACTTCACTATTTAACTAATTGACTCCATTAGTTTACTTCATCATGGTTCACTTCAAGTTCAGTTCAATTCAAAAACACACATTTTAACCGTAAGTTTGAATGTCACTTCGTTACGAAAAAAATAATATAAAATGTACAACTGCGCGCGCCACCCCTTCCAGTAGGGGGTGGGGAGTCTTCACGAGTTTTCTGGGTATATACCAACATTTCCTTATTTTTATTTTTCATATGCGTGTTTAAAAGAATTTTCTGTCATTCAGAAGAAGTATCAGCTATCGCAGGACCTTAGCTATTACCTCATATTGGTTTATTAAATTTAAAAAGAGGTTTAACGAAATCGGTGAGTGGTCAACTGTGGGGTCTCCTCATTAGTTGCTCTTAGTTGTAAAGATGATGCCAGAAACTTGTAATGCAAAACTAGATATTTTGTTTATTATAAATTGTAAAGTGTAAAAATCAATGTATAATCAAATGATTTTCGTATTCTTTTATAAATTTATCTTCGCCATTATTTTTAGTCTTGATAAATTTACAATAGGTAAGCGTAATTTGATTTTTTTTTAATTATAAAAATACTGCTGTCAAACTTGTTTTGAAGTTATCCAAATTGTTTTAAGTAGATTAATTAAACCCAAACAATGTTTTTTTGTCCGATAGTTTTACATTTCTCAAAAATTTTATATTGCAATTTGAATAATCAAAGTACTAGTAACTTTTAAATTTCCTCCTATTCTAGCATTTCAAGTAAAAAAAAATGAAATAGAGGTAACCTTGTTTTAATTATTCAGGTTTGCACGATTGTCTTCCCTATAATATTAAATACAACTTATATCAGATTAATTAAATGTAATAATACCGAATTTGCTATTCTTCCTTTAATAAGAAACTTTTCAAGGTTGTATAATAATCGATCGATTAAAGTTTTTTTGTAATGAAATTTATAGCTTTGTTGTTATGGCAAAATTTTTACATATGGGGAATTCCAAGTCAACGCTTACAGTTTAACCCGGCCTTTTATATTATATTGGGCAATCTCTGTTAAACAGTAATACCCAGACACATTTCAAAGTTAGGAAGAAATTAAATCAATACAATTACGAATTTTCCAAAATTGTTCATTGGAAAACTAGGGAAGAAAACATAATCATTACGAAAACAATAAAATTAAAAACTAAAACAAACTTTAAAATTAAAAAAAATTATCATTTTTATGATAATTTTCAATAAATTTATATTAAAAAAATTTGGCTGTTGGTTTATCCTTTTAGCGTTTAGCGCTCATAGAGGTTTGGACCACTTTAAAATTAATCCATATGCTCTTCAAATTTTAATTTGCTCATAGAATTATTTATTAACATCTGATTTGAGGTGATTTTTAATTCATACTTACTTGATGTATTTTTAAGATGATCAATATGAATTCTAGGTAAAAATTAGCATTTTGCATTAGAACGGCAGGAAAAAACCAAGTTGAAGGTCAAAAATTTAAACTGTAATTTATAAAAAGTTTTGATTAATCTTCGGTTCATAAAATTCGACAATAAATCATAAATTTTTTAAAGTTTTGCCGTTATCTTGATTTTGATTGAAAAAGGCTTATTTGATGTTTTTGGTTTTACTTTCGAAAAATATTTTTGAGCAATATATTATATTAACTTTTTTTTTTTAATTAGGTGCAGTGGGCTTTAATAATCACGGGTAAGTTGATATTTTGTACCAAAATGCAGAAAAGCTTTCAGATTTCTGAATTGTGACTAACCCATTGTTGATATATTATGATTTTAGTAAACAATGCCAGATACCTGATTATCCACCACACACAAAATATTATGCAAATTTTTATAATCAAATAGAAATAAGAAAAGACCAACCTGGTGAATACGTCCCAAGCTTCAGCATATTGATAACAGAATGCGATAAAAAATATCAGCTAATTGATCCTTCACTCAATACTACAATTTGTATCAATGGTAAATGGTCATTTCAGCCACCAAATTGCTTCCGTAAGTAAATATACAATTAATATTTTGTTCTTTAAGCCAGAATCACACAGCTAGGATACTTGCCAATTATTTGTCATGAATTTTTTAGATTCCTAAAACACTAATTTAATAAAAATACAGTCGATTTTGCTTTGTAAATTTGAATTTTCAAAATTTGAAATTTCAATTTTATCCAATTTTCCAATGGTACTATATATCTCAAAAAGCTTGTGTACACATGCTTGGAATTCTTTCGAAAATCTCTGAAAATCCCTTAACTTTCTTGGAAATCTCTGGAATATGAATTGTTTGGATATCTTTGGAATTTCGTGGAAATCTTCGAAATTCTTTGGAAGTCATTAGAATTCTTTGGAAATCATTGGAATTCCTTCGAAATCATTGTAATTCTGTTGAAAGCTATGGAATTCTTTGGAAATCTCTGAATTTGTTTATAAATCATAGGAATTTTTGAAAATCATAGGAATTCTTTGAAAGCAATGGAATTCTGGGAAATCATTGGAATTTCTTGAGAATTGCTAGAATTTTTTTAAATCATTGTAAATTCCTTGGAAATCACTATAACTTTTTGAAAGTCATTGGAGTTTTTTGAATTCCTTTAAAATCTCCGGGGTAGGTTGGAATTTTTATGGAAATTATTGTAATTATTTGGAAATCTCAAAAATTATAATATTTGAAAATCACGGGAATTCTTTGAAAATTATTAAAAATTTTTGAAAAATTCTGGAATTTCGTGGAATTTCCTGTACATCTTTGGGATTTGTTAGAAAACAAAATATTTTTATATATGATTGATTTTCCGTGGAAATCACTTGAATATCTTGAAAATCATTCTATTTCTTTGGAAAACTCTGAAATTATAATTCTATGGAAATTATTGGAATTTTTCGAAATCATCGGAATTATTTTTAAAGCACTAGAATTTATTGAAAATCAATAGAATTCGATGAAATTCTCTTAAATTCCTTTGCTCTTTATATATCACTAGAATTCTTTGAAAATTCTTTAAAAACCATTGAAATTCTTTAGAAAAATCTGAAATTCCTTGTAACTAACTGGAATTTTTTGGAATTTCCCCGTAAATGTTTAGAATTCTTTAGAAATTAGCAAAGTTTTGTATATCACTGGAATTCCTTGGAAATTACTAGAATTGCTTGAAATCAATGAAGTTCTTTGGAAATCCCTTGAATTCCTCAGAAATAAGCTGGAATTTTTTCATATTGCTAAAATTATAATTCCTTTGAAATCGCTAAAATTATTTAAAAATTATTTTAATTTCTTGGAAATTTCTGGAGTTTACTGAAAATTACTGGTAATTTTGAAAATTATTGCAATTTGTTAGAAATCACCGGAATTCTTCGAAAATCCATGAAGTGTTTTGAAAAAGTCTGAAGTTCCCTGGAATTAAATGGATTATTTGTAAAACATTGGAACTCCGTGGAAATCACAAAAAGGTTTTGAAAATCATTGGATTTCTTTGAAAATCCCTTGGATTCCTTGAAAATCTCCGGAATAGGTTGGAAATGACAAGAATACCCAGAAATCATTGGAATTATTTAGAAATCGCTAGAATTCTTTGATAATCATTTGAATATTTTGGAAATTACTGGTATTAGTTGTAAATCCATTGGAATTTATTGGAAATCTCTGGAGTTTCTTAAAAATCTCTGGAGTTCCTTGAAAATCACCGGTACTCTTGAAATACATTGAAATTACCTTGGAAATCGTTAAATTTCTTTAAAATCGCTGGAATATTTCTGAAACCATTGGAATTCATTGGAAATCGCTGAAATTTTATGAAAATCATTGTAATGCTTTGGATATCTCGAGAATTCTTTTTTGAAAAATTTTTTTACTGGAAATCTTTGAAATTCTTTTTATATTCTTTCTTTCGGCTCGAAATAAAGGCGGTTATATTTTTTAATTATTATTATATTCCTGGTTTCGGTACCATACATACAAAGTTATTTTCATCACGTCCACCCGTCTTGGCTTGTAACACCAAAAAGCAAATTTCACTTTTAAGAAAATACCAACATAAACAATTTTAAAATAAACACAACTTCTACAGGATGAAACAAAACATTTACAAGTTTAAAAACATAACTAAAATAACATCCCCCTACGCAATTTATACAATTTTTTTTAGTAGTTTTACTTTTTAGGTTCATGTCCACCATTATTGTCAACTACATCAACAAATGTTACATGCAAGTACGGTAGAACATTGTTAGATAATTGTGACAATCCTGTCGAAGGCACAACCGCACTCGTAGCATGCAATCCATTGCATTATGAACCTGACGTAAAGAAAAATCCACAGTATTTATGCAGTAATGGAAGGTGGACCCCCCATATAAGTCCATGTGAACCCGGTAAGTGATAAATATTTAAATATTTATTTCAATTAATTGTAATACCTTATATTTTATAAGACTGTGGTATAAAACGTCCCAGAGCAGTCACCAATATAATTGGTGGCAGTAGTGCAACACGAGGAGACTACCCCTGGCATGTGGCAATTTATAATCAGAAAAAAGATTATATATGTGGGGGTTCCATTGTCCAACGAAACATTGTACTGTCAGGTATCACCCATTTTTTCTTTAATAATTTTTTTTAAGAATATGATATTTTCAACCAAGTGTTAATTTATACAAAATATTGTGGCGCCCTAATTCTCATTATTTTGTAATTTTAGCTGCCCATTGTTTTACCGATGATGACGGTAATCGCTTATCCGCAGAAAAATATTTCGTGGGTGCTGGAAAGTATTATAGCAAATTTGACGATGCTAGAGATACAGAAGCTCAAATTTCGATGGTGAATATTTTACCGGTTTTTTTGGTATTGTTGCTAAAATTTAACTCTAAACTGTTCCGAAATGAAATAAATTAATTTGTTATTTATCAGATATTACTATAAACCATATTGTGAATAATTTAAAGATCAGTTTAGAGCAATTAGAGCAACACAAGCAAAATAAATATTATTGTAATGATAATTCCACTAGGTATCAGAAATACACATACCAGAAAGATATAAATCCGGCTTAAGTTACCAAGCAAACGATATAGCACTCCTAATTTTAAAAACACCATTTCAAATAACCCTCGGTGTTCAATTAGTATGTGTTGAATCGAATCGTGAAATCTTACATTTGGATTCATTGTCATCAGATACAAAAGGAATAGTAAGTATTGAAGTTTTTTCAATTATTAGTAACTATTAATTGCAATATTTTAGGTAACCGGTTGGGGTTTTACAGCAGAAGACAGAACAGACATTTCAAATGTATTACGAGAAGTTGAAATTCCATTTATTTCTTATCAAAAATGTTTTGATGCAGTTCCAGCCCAATTCACAAGGTTTATTACGTCTGATAAGATCTGTGGCGGTTACGTAAATAGTTGTAAGTTTGTAAATTATAAGACGGCCAGTCAAATTTTTCGAGCTTTTCAAATTAATTGCTATTTAAAAATCTGTGTGTATGCGGTTTGTGGCTTGTAATCAAATTAATGCATAAAAGTCTGATTTCCATTGTTTCAAACCACAAACATATTCCCAACACAAATTTTCAAGAATCGACACCCAAGTGTGAATCAGTCATAATTAACGTAAATTAAAATAGTAATGTAAATTAGCATTTTAACTTTTTTTAAATAACGTTTTTCTACAAAATTCTTTTAAATTTAACTTGGACTTGGGTAAATAACTAGGTTTTTGTAAAACCCCGCGTGGTATAGTTTTTATAATTAATTCAATGTTACCACTCACTAACGTTTCTACAATATTTTCTGTTTCTACATTTATTAACATAATATGTTCTCGTGTTTCAGCAAAAGGAGTATGTAAAGGAGACAGTGGTGGAGCACTAGTTTTTACAGATAATCTGATTTCTGACCAATATTTCGTCAAAGGCATAGTTAGTGTCTCTCCAGCAACAGATGTACTTCAATGCGACTCAAATCAGTACAGCGTTTATACTTCTGTGAACAAACATATCGGATTCATAAACGATATTTTCACGAAACATCCACTGTAAGAAATTTAAAAAAACAATTTTTTCTTATTATTTTCTTGATTATTCATAATTCTGAAAAAATAAGGTTATGCGTGCGAAAATGCCCATATTTTCGTACTTGCCAGATAAATTACTATTTTGTAATAATCATACTATTTTTATTATTTCAGTATAATGTATACAAACATTTCAACTGATATTTTTCAGGCGCGAGTTTATTGAAGTGACACAAGACGATGACGAAAATGGTTACTATCCCACATTCACACAAAGTAGTTAGTAAGTACCAATATATTGTATTTAAATTATTATAAATTATTAACAAATGCAATAATACCAATGGTAATTGTTTTTAAAATATGCAGACTAAACAATAATATGTATAATTATTTTGTAACGTAAAGCTTTCATTACCTGCTAAATATAAACTTGAAAACCGCTAGGATTACTTTTAATCCTGAGTGGACTAAGCACTTCCCTTCAACTAATTTTTCCGCTTAAATCTGTTTTTTTGTATTCAAATCAGTATTAAATGCTCTCGTAGACAGAACCACGGTTGGTAAAACGACATAGTATGTTATTTTATCGGACATTTTCAATTTAAGTATAATACATTTTTATATCATTGTTCCATATCAAAAATTGCAAGAGGTAATTATACCAAAAATTTAAGTAAACTTAATTGGATTTATTTTGGAAATCTTTGGAAATACGTATTTGGAATACTAGAAATCCAAGGAAAAGTCTAAAATTCCTTATAAACCTCTTGAATCTTTCGCAAATCATTGGACTTCCTTGGAAATCTCTTGAATTCCTTGGAAATCGCTAGAATTCTTTGAAAATGATTGTAATTTCTTAGAAATCTCTAAAGTTCTTTTGGAATCACTGGTACTCTTTGAAATCATTGAAATTTCTTGAAAATAACCGGATCTCACAGGAATAAATTATTGAAATTTTTTGAAAATTTCTGGAATTCCTTGGAACTAAGAAGAAAAAAATAGAATTTCCTGTACATCTTTGAGATTTTTTAGACCTCATTGGAATTTTTGTAAATCATTGAAATTTCTACGAATTTACTAGAATTTCTTGAAAATCATTGGATTTCTTTAAAAATCGTTTAAATTCCTTGTAAATGTTTGGAATTTCGTATAAATAATTGAAATTCTTTAAAATCTCTGAAATTATAATTTTTGGAAACCACTGGAATTCTTTGGAAATCATTGGAATTATTTGAAAATCTCTAAAATTATACTACTTTGGAAATCACTGGAATTATTTGCAAATCATTAGAATTTCTTGGAAATCCCTGTAGTTTTTTTGGAGAGCTCTAGTACTTACTCTTAGAAATCATTAAAATTGATTGAAAATCACTGAAATTCATATAATTCTTGAAATCATTGAAATCTTGTAACTAACGGGAATTTCTTGAAATTTCCTGTACATCTTTGGATCAAATCATTGGAATTTTTGTATATCATTGGAATTCTTTGGAAATTACTAGAATTGCTTGAAAATCAATGTAATTCTTTGGAAATCTCTTAAATTCCTTGGAAATCTCAGAAGTAGGCTGGGAATTACTAGAATTCTCAGAAATCATTGGAATTCCTTAGAAATCACTAGAATTCTTTCGAAATGGCTAGAATTATTTGAAAATCATCGGAATTTCTTGTACATTTCTGGAGTTTCTTGAAAATAACCGCTACTCTTAAAATCTTTGAAATTACTTGAATATTACTGGAATTCCTGGGAAATTATTCATATTATTTCTAAATATCTGAAATTATAATTTGATGGAAATAACTGGAATTCTTCTGAAAACATTGAATTTATATTAAAATGTCTGAAATTCCCTGGAACCAAATGGAATATTATCAAATCATTGGAACTACTTGGAGATCACTAAAAGTTTATGAAATCATTGGATTTCTTTGGAAATCTGTTAAATTCCTTGAAAATCTCTGGAGTAGGTGGGTTGGAAATTATTGGAATTCTCAGAAATCATTGGAAGTCCTTAAAAAACAGTGGAATTCTTTGGAAATCACTGGAATTTTTGAATATTTTAAAATTAGAATTCGTTTTGAAACGCTGGAATTATTTGAAAACCTTTGAAATTTCTTGAAAACTGCTGAAATTGATTGGAAATTACTGTAATTATTTGAAAATTATTGCTACTTCTAGGAAATGATTAAAAGTTCTGTAAAATCTATGAATTTCTTTGGAAATCACTGGAATTATTTGTACATCCATTGGAATTTCTTGATAGCCTCTGGAGTTCAGTGAAAATCAGTGGTATTCTTGAAAATCATTGAAATTACCCGAATTCCTTGGAAGTTATTGTAATTATTTGAAAATATCTGAAATTATAATTTGTTGGAAATCATTGGAATTCTTTAGAATTCCAAATCTTTGTGTTTACATTTACCTGGATATTTACCCTTTGAAGAATTCCCTGCATTATAACGTCAAATGTTTTGTTATAAATATTAATCCTGTAACACAATAAAAATTGCAGGATTTGCTTAAAGGTCTATTAACCAATTAAAAAAAATAGAATTTATAAACAACTCAACCCTCAAATGAAAATATTTTGCATTTGCGAATTAATGGTTCAACGCCGCGCATAAAGCAAGGATTATATGAAAAAAAAATTTAAATTAAAATTGAGAATTTCAAAACAAAACCACTTCACTTAGTTTCTTTGGTTCGATTGAGCCGATATAAGTAACAACTTCGCAGAGAAAGTTGTTCATTACCTTGGTAAAACAATTATTATTATTCCGGTTTCATCAAACAATTATTATTAATATAAATTATACATTGAACACTGGATTTCCAGATGTTATCGAGAGTTGACCCGTTGAGGAACCAATTGCAAAATTAGTATTGCGGAGTGCACAAATTTCATGAACGAACCAAATTTAATTATTCATTTCTATTGAAGGTACAATTTACACAAAATAACCAATGTTTTTGTGAGAGCTAAGCTTGTGATCATTCCAGTTCACAAGTACTTAACACAGAAAAATAACACGTTAATCCTACGGTCACCTTGGACGAATTCATTATCATTACCATTTTAAATCTTGCTGTAGAAATTACTAATATGGGGACAGGCGTCCGTGAGATTCATTTATATTTAATTAAAGTTTTTTTCAGCACAAGCTGTGTTCTTCCAAATTTTCCACCGAATGGGAGATATACCGTTAGTAATCAAACTACTACATTCGCTTATAGACCTGGAGGTAATGTTCCGGAAACAAGTGTTCTGTTTTTAACTTGCGACAAATCATATTTATCTGACGATAAACTTTCAAAAGGATCCGTTTGTACAGAAAATGGGGAGTGGGCACCTTCTCCGCCGAAATGTACAAGTAAGTAAACCAAATGCTATTTGGTTGAAAATTTGGTAAACTTATTATTTCAGGTGTTTGTCCATCTTTATTTTCGTCTGCATCTACAAATGTTAAATGTGAATATAATGGCCAGCCTGTCAAGAATTGTGAAAATCCCGAAGAAGGGACAATAGCAGTATTGTCATGCAATATGTTCTATGAAGAATCAAGTTTACTAATAAATCCAATTCGGTCATGTGTGAACGGAAGGTGGAATTCTTCAATACCTGAATGTAATCCAAGTAAGTACATACAACTTTTTATCTATGTTCTAATACAAAACTTGTTTATTTGACGTTTTAGTATGCGGCGATCCAACCGATCTGCACGAAACCTTTGCATGGCATGTTGGAATTTATAATAACGACAAGAAATTTGTATGTGGAGGTTCAATAATCAGTTCAAAAATTATATTATCAGGTATTTATCCCACATTTTTTTATTGTGTGTTAATCAGGAAACTGCACTCATAAAACGAAAGCCAGCAAAAGGAAAACACTTTCCAAATGGTTCATTAAAAAATATTCGATAGAATTTGCTTGCGGGTGATAATTTGCCATTATTATTCATAATAATATTCCGATTTTCTCAGGCCTCACTTCTTGATTTTTTTATTAATTTTTTAGAATAAAAAGGAGCCTGTTTTATGATAAAAATGATTTATTTTTAAATGTATTAAAAAAAATTATCATCATTGATCATTTTGAATTTTTTAGCTGCTCAATGTTTTACTGACTACTACGGTGCTCGCGAACCAATTGAAAACTACTACGTTGCAGGTGGAAAGGTTTTTCGCAAATTTTACGATCGTAGAGACAATCACGCCCAATATTCCACGGTAAACCTAAAATTTTGTGAAACTCTCAAAATTTATATTATTTTGTAGATATCTCAACTGCATATACCGAAAACATATTTGGGACGTAAAACCTACAATACATTTGATATTGCAATTTTAATTCTGCGAGAACCCTTTTTCCTGTCGAAAGTTATTCAACCAATTTGTTTGGATTGGAATAAAAGATCTCGAGACTTGGAAATTACGCAATATAACGGCGGAATTGGTGAAGTATGTTTTCAAATTTTTAAATATTTTTCATGGTTAACAAGAATATTTTAGATTACTGGCTGGGGTTACCTAAAGGAAACCAGAGATCTTTCTGATGTACTTCAAGGAGTTAAGTTTTCGTACATATCCTCATACAAATGCTATCAGAGCCTGCCGATTAAATTTAGAAAATATTTTACTTACGATAAAATATGTGGCGAACATTTCACCGACGGTGACGGTTAGTTAAAAAGTATTTTTATGCGATAACTTTCAGCTTTTTGGTAGAAAAAGACTATTAATAATTTTGTATTTTATTTATTTAAAAGATCTAACTTGAAAGTGAAAGTCAAGAGGAAAATATCCAGATGAACTTGTGTATTTCATAGATCTCCAAGGAAGTTTAATGATTTTCCAGAATTCCAACGATATCATAGGAATTACAGAATTTTCCTAGATATTGTTAAAATATTTCAATGAATTCCAAGTCACTCAAGGAAATTTCAAGGAATTCTAATTCAAGAGATTTACAAAAATTCCTAAGAAATTCAACGACTTCGAAGAATTCATATAATTTCCAATTTTTTCTCGATATTTCCAATGAATTCCAGAGATTTCTAAAGAATTTCAGAGATTTCTAAAGAATTTCAAAGATTTCTATGAAATTTCATTGATTTCCAAGGAATTGAATGATTAACAAGAAATTCTAAGAATTCCAGAATTCAATGTTTTTGAAGAATTCCAGAATTCAACAATTTCCAAAGAATTTCAGAATTCAATGATTTCCAAAGAATTTCAGAATTCAATGATTTCCAAAAAATTTCAGAATTCAATGATATCTAAAGAATTCCAGAATTTAATGAATTTTTAAAAGAATTCCAGAATTTAATGATTTTTAACGAATTCCTGAATTCAATGGCTTTTAAAGAATTCCAATCATTTTTATGAATTCCTGTGATTCCCATATAATTGTAATTCCAGAGATATCTAAAGAATTTTAATAATATTTAATTAATTTCAGAGATTTCTAAGAATTTCCATAAAGTCAAAATATTTCCAGCAAATTCCAAAGATTTCCTAGAGAATTCCAACCAAGTCTACACAACTTTGTTTTTGATATTTACCCCTTGGTGAAAGTAATATGTTTCAGATATGAAAGTGATATTTGAGTTAAACTGATTTTCTCATAAAATTTCCAATTTATTTCTCAAGTTTCTTTGGAAGAATCTTTGGAATTCCGAGTCTTGTGTACACGAATTTATCAGGATAATTATTTATTTCTTCAATTATTGCTTTGTTACAGAATCGCCGGTATGTGGTGGAAATCGCGGTGGAGGGTTAGTTTTCTATAATGTGAATGAAGAACGCTATTACATAAAAGGAATAGTCAGTGCAACTGAGTCAATAGATGAGCATCAATGCGAATTAGAAAATTATGGCATTTATACTTCAGTGGATATTTATACAGATTACTTGAAAGAAATTATAGCTAATAATCCATAAATATACTGAAAATATTAAATTTTTTGAATTTTATTAATTTTTTTATTATTTAATATAAAAAGAATATTAGGTAAATATTTCGAATTTAATTTAAATAATTTCTGCGGTTTAACGACTGAACGCTGAAACCTGCAAATTTCGGTATTGAAAGAAACAGTGGTAGAGTATTAATTATTTGTCTGTCAAGAAACGAAGAAGTAACCATAGTGATTTATGTTTCTCAGTTTTCTAAGTTTTATTAATCTATTATATGTACCATTGGGTTTGTGAATAAAAATCTAAAAAAATTTATTATTTATTTTTCTGCTATTGCATTGGTGTGGTACCAGGTAATTTGATTCCCGGTAATTTCACCTAAAAATCTTATAATATTAGGGTTTTCCATTATTGCAGTACTCATACATAATGGATTTTAGAGTGGATCCGAGATTTGCCGTGGTTGCGTTTGACAAAAAGCGCTCGGTGAGGAGCAGAGCGCAGGTAGCGTACAATTTAAAACAATTCCTGGGACGCGACCAAACTCAAAAATTTACAGTGACATTACCATAAGGTAACCGTCGACCCGACGGCGGGTTTACGTCGAGAACACGCACCATTTAACCTTTAAAATCAATTATTTCCAAAATTAAAGGAAACATTTAGGTTGCACCATAGTTCAATCGCTTCATTTTAATGTCATCTTTCAATTTCTACCAAATTTTACGTGTTATACCTCTCTTTACTATTTCGGATTTTTTTCTCAATCTCCTTTGGCGCCGAATTCTTTATATTGCGCACGATTTTATTTAGTGGATTTTGAGAGCGTTATTTCCCGTGTGTTAAAACTGCACTTTGATGAGTTCTGAAACCAGATACTGTCAATGGAGGATTTCATGCTGGACGATCAGGAAAATCAATTTATTAAAAGTGACAATCAATCGCTTGAGAGGAAATTGACCGATTTGTTTCTTCTTCTGCGCCAAAAGTAGCGATGCGAACGCTTTGGTCGCTTGAATCGCTCGTCCTTTAATCGATGTGTCAGGGGACAGACGCACAAAAAGTTTTTTAATTCAAAAGATCAGTTTGTGCATTCAATAAGGAAATTCGGCTTACGTGCTAGGGTCGATTATTACTAATTATTATAAATATTGTTATTATAAGCATATAAATATTGAAAGTTTAGAATGCATTTATAATGACTTTTTATTTTTATTCATTGGAATACTGGTCTGGACTGCTGCAACTACTTTTTAATAAACTTGTTTTTACTTGAATAAAATAAGCGAAGGTCTTTGTCCTGCTAACCATTAAAGAATATTGCATTTGTTGGTATTGGTGTTGCAAAAATCAACAAAAATGGATTTTTCTCAATTTATTATCAAAAACGCAGCAGTGATTCCAAAATCTTCAACATTGTTTATTGCTATAATTTTCATACTTGAAGCAGTTAGTTCAAATTGCGTTAAAATGGACAGCTTTAAAGGTAAGTCGGAATTAACCGAATTAACTTTCCACAATTAATAAACTTTTGCGAAAAAAAAAATTAAATCCTTTTTTATTATTTTAGGTTCAGAAATAATTTATAAAACTGAGAACAGTAATTATTATGTTTATACATCTCATGTTTCCAGACGAAATAGACGCCATACTTGTATTAAAGAGTATGTATACCTCCCTACCCTATATTGTTAATTTTCGTAAATTTTATGGTGTAAATTAAAACTTATTTTATTACCGGTCAAAAATGATTAAATTCTCATGATTGGGTCCATGGTTTCGAAACTGCGCTAATGGTAAAAAGAATGGAGACTTACCGAATTTCTTCTCCAGATCCCCTATCACGTGGTACAGTGAAATTCAAACTTGTATTCGTGTTGGGTGAAGGAGGTACAAGTTTTTGATCAATTGAGAAAGCTATTGAGTCAGGTATTGGAGATCGATTGGGAAGGGTGGAGAGTATATTTCTTCGATATAGAGGTCGTCTCTAAGTTAGGGTAGACTACGATAATAGCATATTGTACAATAGCTAGTCTGGTCGGGAGTTTTGTAGACTGCCCAGCGTTATTCTCTAGAATGACAATAAAAACTTTATGACTATTTTGTTTATATATCTTTAAAATAATATTATTTCAGCCAGGAATGTAAAATTCCAAACTTTGCCCTCAATACTATATATTCCATTTTTGGTGATTCACATACTAACTATAGACCTGGTGATTATGTATCCAAATTGAGTGTATTGGAAATAAGCTGCGCTCAAGGATATAAGCTAGGCCCGTTTGCATCAAGCTTTTCCATCTGTAGAAATGGTGAATGGAGACAACCACCAACGACTTGTTTTCGTAAGTAATTCTGACTACTGAAATCTACTGAAAATGCAGCTGATCAGTTGTTTAGTGTATTGTAATAAAAAAATTTAAGGTACTTGTCCATCATTACAACCAACTATAGCAACGACAGTTAAATGCAAGTACAATGAAATACCATTAGAAAATTGTACTACTCCAGTCCAAGGAACAACAGCATTGCTGACCTGTAATCCATACTATGAAGAATCAAACCTATATAGCAATCCACTCCATGTATGTAAGAATGGCAAATGGGATCCTCCTGTATTGGAATGCAATCCAAGTAAGTTCTACAATACAGCTGAATGTTCAGAACTAAGATATTTTGATTTGCATTCTATTGTACTGGGTGGGCAAATTCTTCAAATTGTTCGGGTATTATTATGCTGTAATTTATATTTTCTAGCTTGTGGTATAAAGAGTCCCAAGGGAAGACCTAACATAATCAGTGGTGAAATCACAACACCTGGAGATTATCCATGGCATGTAGGAATTTACAACAGACAAAAGGAATTTCTATGTGGTGGCTCAATTATTGACCAACACATTATTTTATCTGGTACGTACGCATTTTTGACATTATCAAATTTCAAATTCAACTTTCAGCTGCTCATTGCTTTACTGATCATAATGGTAAGACTCATCCACCTAGTAATTATTTTGTTGCTGCCGGAAAGTTTTATAGAACGTACGATGATTCAAGAGATGAACTTGCTCAATATTCAACAGTAATATTTCAGATATTATTTTAACAATATAATTTTTAATTAATCAACTTTGTAGATATCTGAAATACATGTATCAGAGAGATATGCAGGAATTAAGGCTTTATTTGCGTTTGATATAGCAATTTTGATTTTGAAGGATGCTTTTGCCCTTAGTATAGGCGTTCAACCAGTTTGTGTTGAGTTAAATGAAGAAAGCCAACATTTACACATTTCGTTAAACAATAACGGCATTGTAGGTTGTTAATTTATAAATAATTTTATTAATTAATTTTACTATATTTAAGATAACCGGTTGGGGATATACAGAAGAAGACAGGAATCTATCAGAGCAATTAAAAGAATTGATAATTCCATATGTACCTTACGAGAAATGCTACCAAGAACTAACCGAACAGTTTAGAAAGTTTTTTACTTTTGATAAGCTGTGCGGTGGATATCTAAACAATGGTATTAAATTACATAACTGGTGATTATGTTAACCTTAAAATATTTTACAGCAACTTCAGTGTGCGGAGGTGACAGCGGCGGAGGATGGGTTTTTAAGAATACCTTCAATGGTAAATATTACGTGAAGGGGATAGTAAGTACATCTCCTTCTACACAAACAGAAATAAGCCAATGTGACTCAAATCAATACAATCTATACACTGCAATTGATCACCATATTAATTTTATACGGAATATTATTGCATTTAATAGAAGGTAATTTACTTGAAATTCTTAATTTTTAATATTATACAAAATAATTATTATATTTAATTAAAATTACTTTTACTGTCGCCGAAGGATTATATTATAATGTTTATTAGGCAGCAATCTATAGAAATTGCACAGGATGATACCTCAAACGAAGAAACTGGACTTAGGTAAGTGTAGTAATTGACGATCTTCTTCATTTTTGCTTGCTGTAAAAAACACCAATACATTTTTAGTGATGGTTGTCGGCTTCCGAATTTTCCACCACATGGTAAATTTTTTATTTCTAACAACAGGACGTACGAACCAGGAAAGTTTGTAAGCCAATGGACTATGTTATCGTTAACCTGCGATATCGGGTACAAAACTATTCCTGCCGGAGTGACTCAATCTTACTGTTTTGATAAAGGACAATGGACTCCAGCTCCGGCTAGATGTACACGTAAGTACCTATCTAAATTAATTAGAAATCATTTCTAAAACTGAAATTTTTTATATAAAAAACAGCATTGAAGAATATACGTGTTGTATGCTACTACGTGGCTCGAACAGCTTTCCATGCAGGATTTGGAATATTTTCTCCACGTAATATAAATCCCCACCTATGTACTCATATTATTTACGCATACGGAGACTTCACCAATGAATATAATATTCAACCTTTAGACAATAACATAGATATCAAATCTGGTAAAAATTATTTTTTTTTAATTTACTGGTTGTACGAAATTTTATTTTAGGTGGATATGCTAATATTACGGGACTTAAAGCCTATAATCAAGACCTGAAAATCATGCTTTCTCTTAAAGGTTGGAACGAAAGCTCTGATATATTTTCTGCTATAGTTGCTAGTTCAAAAGGAAGACAGCAATTCGTCCAAAATTCCATTACATATTTACGACAGTATAACTTCGATGGTTTGGATATAACCTGGGGAGTTCTGTTTGAAAAAGACAGATCTGGTTATTCCTCATTAATACAAGTGTGTTTTCATATAAGTTCTTCTTTAATTCTATAGCAAATAAATTTTAATTGTTAGGAATTGCGGGAAGGATACGAAAAGGAATCAGGAGAAACTGGCAGACCTCGATTACTTCTGAGCATAGTAGTTCCTGTTGAAAAATATTTCATAGACAATGTTTACGATGTACCCAAATTAACAAAGTTCGTTAAAGTTAAAATAAATTTAGAGATATTCTTAAATTAGTTTTTATGCAGATACGTAGATTGGATGAACGTTTTATCTTTCAATTATCATTCAGAGTTTGAGCCTGTAGTTAATCATCATTCGCAATTGTATGGTTTGCCCAATGAAACCGATTCTGATTTAAATATTGTAAGCTGTGTATGTTGAACAGTTTGAAATGATTTTAATCATAATTTACATTTCCAGAACTTTACAATGAGCTACTATTTAAGAGCTGGTGCTGAAAGTGACAAACTAGTCTTAGGGATTCCCACTTTTGGAGGGACGTATAGATTAAGTGACCCAAAAATGACCAATATTGGATCGGCAGCATCCGGTCCAGGTGAAAAGGGCGATAAAACTGGTATAGAAGGACTTCTAGCTTATCATGAAGTAAGTTCTATATGATAAGCCTCTGAAATAGTAGTGAAGCATAATTTATTTTAGATTTGCAAGAAAATTAAAGACGAAGGTTGGATCGTAGAGCAACCGAGTCCAAACGTGATGGGACCATACGCTCATAAAGGCAATCAATGGGTGGCTTATGATGACGAAAATATTGTAAGGAAAAAAGCTAAATTTGTTGCTGAGAATAACTTGGGTGGAATTATGATTTGGTTGCTCGAATACGATGATTTCAAAGGGTATTGCACTGGAAAACTATTCCCACTGATTGAAGCTGCAAAAGAAACTCTGATAGCAGCGTCAGATTAGTGTATTGACATGAATATTAATAGTTTTGTGTTTTATATAATTTTATTATAAAATAAATTTTCTCATTGGAATCATTGGAATTCCAATTATTCCCCTTTTTTCTTCACATCTCATAGCTAACCTGGTAGGTTTAATAGGCTTTTGTCTTGGTTTGAACTTAGCATAAATCTTACTTTTCTATATTCAACTATAGGAAAGCTGCCTACATAGTATGTGTAGTTTCAAAATCATAATTTTTTATTTAATTATTAAATAGGATAAACCTGACCCATTGTAATGTATCCGAACCTTGCCGTGGTGAGGAGGATTGCGTGTTTCAAGGAAACGTCGGGCTCGTATCAGCTAGAACTCGGACCAGGGACGTAAAACTCTCTCTTGTTCGGTTTGCTTTGATTCGCTCGGTTCGGTCCAATGTATAAAACCGGTAGTGCTCGGACTTGGGTTAATGACTAATTACCAGACTAAATACGGGTACCCGCGTGTTTTTGCCATGTGTGGAAACCCTTAAGGTCGGATGAAAGGATCCTGGTGGCTGAGCTAGCTCGGGAGCGGTTGTAGTTCTCCTGGGTCTGTCAACACTCCATTTTGGCCTAGATTTCTGCTTAAATGGGCGGTCTGGACTAGTCTACTCAGATCAATCGGCTTTTCTGTCCTCCGTCAGAGGATTCGCGGGACGAGCTTGTAGTGATCTGTGACGGGTGGGGAGCTCTGGAGGATGAAATAACAATTTCTCACATGGATAAAATAAAACCCAACAAACAACAGCTGCGTCCCTTGAGGACGTACTGTCAAATAGAGTTCCGGTGGGCATTCCCCTAAAGGTGATCGTTGAGAATCATCTCAACCAAGCCCTGGACAGAAATATTTTGGCGGCTCAAGAAAATGCAATGACAGTACCCACATTTGGGGGATTCCGATATGCAGGACAAATCCTCAGGAATACCTGTGACAACGTAGTTCCCTGAAGTGGTTACATAATAATGTGGCTGGACTCCCGTAATTGTGAGAAGGAGCCAAATTTGAAATAATTCATATTTGGGTTCTGGATAAAACTGAACTGACTAGGGAGGTGATCGGACGGCTTGGGGCTCAGAATCCATGGGTAAAAGTTAATGACTGATGTACCTTTTTTGCGCCGACAAGAGTGATCCATTGGGAAAACTCATTGTTTTTGGTATCAATGAGAAAGACGTAGGAGAGCTTATAAGAAGGAAGGAGAAGCTGAGTTGTAGCATCAGAGCGACTGCGGCGAAGCTCTGCAGACGTTTGGCTGGTTGTAAGGAAAGTATAGCTCTTATACAAGAGCCACAAATAGCTAAAGACAGAATCGTAGGTCTCTGAGCGCTGAAAGGTAATGTCTTCACAGACAGCCTTTCAATCAGACCCAGGACACCTGGAAATGTTCAGGTTAACCCTCTACCGCAGTTTAGTGACTGTGACCAAACAGCTACTGTTTGACTGAGATGTGACTTCGGGGAATGTCCAAAAGATGTCGTTTTGGCGTCAATATATCTCCCATGATCTGCCACCCTCTCAAAGAATGGTGGACCTGGTGAGATATTGTGAGCAACACAAAAGACACCTCATCATAGGTTGCGACTCCAATTCTCATCACAGTTCGTGGGGAAGCGGAGATTGCAAAATACCTAATTGGTACAAATTTTGAAATTATGAATAGGGGGGGGGGCACCAACGTTTTATGTGTCGCCCCAACGCTATTCAGTGAACCTTGGTTTGCCCTCTACAGCCAATCCAGAATGCAGGATATACCTGAAATATATGTAAAATTTGGTGTTCGAATTCATGTAATAATAAAAACACTAGTTATTAATCACAAAATCATAAATATGTTAATTCTATAATTATTATTTCTGTATAATCTACATAATGATTAAGAGCTGCATACTATATTATGTATCATTTTGATACATAATCAAATTACTAATTCTTTTACGAGTATTAAAAATGCAGGTAAGCTCAATGGTGAACGTCATGAAAAGATTAAAAGAAATTATAATTTAAAAATTAAGAGGATAATTAAACAATTAAAATTTTATTCTTATCAGATGTTTAAATTTAAAAACTTTTGAGAATAATTTGATTTTTATCGTCAAAACGTTTTGTTAACAATTATGACATATTATAACAGAATATAATAATAATATTCATTATAACATAGAATATATATAATAACATATTATCATAATGAATATTATTATTCTCATGTGGTCTATGATAATAATCATTATTATTATTGTACTCATATATGGCATAATACTCGGTGTCTGGAAAATCATAATAATAATAATTCCTATTTCCTGAAGGGTCAAAAGCATGGGTATCTTCATATATATCCTGATAGATTGTATTGTTGTACTCTTCAACAGGAATCAAGTTATTTACAACTGCCAAGTTGTTAGCTCGCATTCCAAACGCAACATTGGCGGATACTTGTCCATTACTTGTAATAAGAATTTCGGTAAACTCTTGCCTACAAAGAGGACAAGTGTTGTGTTCATTTGCCCAGTTCAGTAGACATTCTCTACAAAATTCGTGCCTGCAGTTATTTGGGGATCCCACTTCCTGACCAATCGGATTGATGCATATTGCGCACTCTTCGAAGTTTTCATTTGAACGAACCATAATGCTATTTGTGAAATGCTGAAAATAAATTGGGTTACTTACACACACAATTTCTATTTTCTTATATAGTAATTGGAGCAGAGAATTAACGGATTAATGTATCCATGGATTAGCGGATTAATAAATGAACGGATAAATAAGCAACGGGTAAGATGTTTCGCCAATTCCATGCCGATTAATTGACTTTTTGATTTTTCTGAAAGCTTAGATGTTGTATATATAATAATATTACTGCTTATGCTTAATAGCCGAAGGCGATGATAAGTATTTATCCGACGATAGTAGTTAATGCTGGCCGAAACACGATGTTGTGTTCAAACTTGCCCGATTATATTATGTGATCTGCTGACACGAATTTCTATATCGGCCGGGTATCTACGGTAGCCACTACCAAATGACAAAAGTTTCGTAATCTCAGCAATCGAGTTTAGTGAGTGATCAGTGTAAACAGCTTTCCAATGTTATTTAAATTCAAAAAAATTATTATTTTCATTATTATTAACCTTAAAACCACGGCAATTCACACAGGTAGGCATAGTAATTTTCTATGATTACAATCAAATTTAAAAATTATTAGCTCAAGGACAATATTATGAATATATTAAATTTTTCAAGTTAATACCCAAGAGAAGATCGACTTAATAATATCAATTAAATTTAGAATAAATTAGAAACTTTTTATAAAAAATCTGCAATAATAGTATTATTTTGTACCAAATTATAAATATTTTATTATTCTGGCAATGCTCTGCCCTACAACTTTTTGTTAGTATTAAAATTACGAAAAATGATGAACTGCGACGTTCATAACCTTCCGATGTTTTAATTATTTTTAATTAAATTAATGAAACAGACAGGTTGTAAAAAATTAATTAAACCGTATTTCTTTTTCATTGATACGAATATTAATTATTTAAAGCGAAAATCTACCCTTTCAATATTTTGATAGTCAACTACATTCCTAACTGTACAATTTTTGAACTTCTCCAAAAATTTAAAATTTAACCAATTCGTTTTTGAACTTGAAACCAAAAAACTTTTTTGAAAAATCAAATTTTTTATCGTGAAAATTCAAGTTATATAAACTATAAAAAATTGAATCAAAAGAAGTATTATTAACATAAACTCTAATTATAACATATCAGTATGTAATTTGTTGTTTAATTTTAATTAGGTGAACCGCATTTAACAAATCATGGATTGGATCTCCGTGTCAATAGCAAGTGAGTTAATTATTGGTTAAATATTTTTATATAATTGAATAAGATCTAGATAATGATTTTTAGATATTATCTGATTGTAGTGAAGTATGTCAAATACCAAATTATCCATGGTACACTAAATATGAAATTCTCAACGAAGATGAAACGGTAAATAGAACTGCCAAACCTGGTGAGTATTATTGGCGTCACTACGGCCCATTGATGGCAGTCTGCGATAGAAGATATAAATTAATTCCATTCTCATCTAAAATTTCCGTTTGCTTAAATGGTATATGGACGCCCTCGCTAGGTACATGCTTACGTAAGTAAAAATCCCAAAAGGTACTTTCTAACAACAAGGGTTTTTTCTCTATTATATACAATTTATATTGACCTTACACTCGGTCATAGGGAAATAACATGAAAAATTGATTTTTCTTGAATTCTTGCTTCCCATTATAACGGAAATTGTACCCTTAGTTATCGGTGGTACAAGTAGAGTAGTTCCATTACATTTTTCCCCCAACTTTTGTTATTTTCTGAAATCATCATTTTGAGTGAATCTTCGTAACGTTTATTTTTGTATGCGATTTTGAATTTATTTTAAGCCATTCCCCACCTTCATTTGTCTGGTTTTGATAAGCACAATGACCTTTCAAATACCATGAAGAAACGGACTTCTACACTACCATTCATTTCATTCTTCTTACCGAGAAAATGATAAAAATTTAAATAAACAGCAAAAAGTTGTATTCGCACCTAGGAACGGGTCGTCACGACTGATGAATAGTCACGAAATGATCATTTTCTATACAAAATAATTATGGCTAAAATGACGCAAAACAATTTATGTACTTCACCATTTCATTTTTAAATTAATAATAATAATTATTAACTCCAATTTCATTTTAGCAAAATTTTACTGTGAGGATATCTATTCATAAACGTAATTCTAGATAAAGAGATATAGTAATACTTTTGTAGGTGCCTGCTCAGGATTAATGTCAACTAAATCCACAAATGTTATATGTGATTATAATGGGTCTTTATTGAAGAATTGCCATGATCCCGTAGAAGGAACAACAGCACACATAACATGCAATCCATTATACAGCCAGAACAGTTTAAAAGAAAATGTAATCCGTTTATGCAGTAAAGGACGCTGGAATGCTTCTATCCCTCACTGTACCCCAGGTGGGTACACAAAATTTACACAGCTTCATTTGCATTGTCGTATTTTTTTAAGATTGTGGTGTAAAACGTCCTCTGGCAGTTCCTAATATAGTCAATGGTGAAATCACATTAAAAGGGGAATACCCCTGGCATGTTGCAATTTATAACAACAAAAATCTTATATGTGGAGGTGCTATGATCGAACGAAACATTGTGTTATCAGGTATGCATTACCATTTTTCCCCTTTTCAAATTGTGTTAATTGCGCACTATATAATTTTTATCTTTTAGCTGCTCATTGTTTTTCAAATCATAGTGGTACCTTGTACCCAGTGGAAAATTATCAAATAGGTGCTGGAAAATATTATAACAGATATGACGATAACAACGATAAAAAGGTTCAATTTTCTGACGTAAGTACCACGTGTACACCCTTTTTTGAGATATTTACCCGTTGGATAAACTTGGAGCAACTATACTTTTATCATATTATTATTTTACCAGGTGATGAAAATACATGTACCAGAAAGATACAAAGCACTACTAAGTAATTTTGAAAATGATATTGCCATTGTCATTTTAAAAACACCCTTCACGTTATCCGAAAATGCTCAACCTGTTTGTTTAGAAATGAACCAAGAATTGCTACATTTAGAATCATCGTCGGAAAATGGAATAGTGAGTTTTGAATTTCAAAATTAGTATGTGATTTTCCAATGCAATTAATTTTTATTACAGGTTACAGGTTGGGGTTATACAGAGGAAGGTGCTGATCTTTCATATAAATTAAGAGAACTTGAGATACCTTACGTACCATATGAGAAATGTTTCGATGAAGTACCAAGAAAGTTTAAAAGATTTATTACAACTGATAAGTTTTGTGGTGGTTATCTAAACAATTGTTAGTTCAAATTGTAGTTTATAAATTTAACATGAAACTTGGCAATCTTAAATGTAAGAGATGTACTGGTGCAGTTTAAACAAATATTTTTCAATAATGTTGTTCTTTACACATTGCAATGTAACAATTTATTCGGGTCAATTTTATATCTCGCTTGGGCTAATATAACTAGGTGTTAAATGGTTTCTCGTCAATACGAATATAAATCTATTGACTTGTGGTTTTACTTTATTATTATTGTTTGTTTTAGCAAAATCGGTTTGTACAGGCGACAGTGGTGGACCCTTAGTTTTTTATAATCCGACTACCGCCCAATATTTTTTAAAGGGCGTAGTAAGCGTTACTCCATCAAAAGCCATGAATAAATGCGACCCAAATCAGTACAGTGTGTATACCTGTGTGCAATGTCATATCAAATTTGTGAAGAATATCGTAAATCATTATCGACTGTAAGAAATTGTAATTTTATCTATATAATTTTTGAGATTTTGAATTTATTCTGTTCTATATAGTAAAAGTAAATTAATAATTTTTTTTGTTACTTTGTGGGATGTGTTACGACCCATATTGGTTATTAATATGAAATTTCAAATTTAAATTCTTAAATACAGCTCTTTGTATTATTTTACTTTTAACAAATGGGTGTAACATTGTTTTCAGGTATGAAGTTGTGGAATTTGCACAAGAAGAAGATGACCTAAATGAAAAATTTCAAAGCGCTTAGTAAGTATCGAATTTTCCAATACGAAAGCAGTTCTAATATTTTTTCGTGTCTTTCAGTGCAAGATGTTCACTACCAAATTTTCCATTAAATGGTAAATATGAGGTCGTAAACCATACTGGTATATATAAACCAGGTGAATATTTGCCCGAATCCAGTGTATTACACTTAACTTGTGACTCGGGGTATAAAACTGATTCCCGACATTTAAATCAGTACAGTATTTGTTTAGGAAACGGGCAATGGACACCACCCTTAGGAAACTGTGCACGTATGTAGTAGATACTATTACTATTTTTTTATTCTAATTTTTTCCCCATATATTAGCTACTTGCCCAACGCTTATGTCGTCGTTATCGACCAATATCAAATGTGAATATAAGGGCCAACCTTTAGAGAATTGCGAGAATCCTGTAGACGGAACAAAAGCTTTATTATCATGTAATCCATTCTACGAACACCTAATGTCCCAAAAAAATCAAGTTCTCCAATGCACGGAAGGCAAATGGAATTCTTCCATATCCCAATGTTTACCGAGTAAGTGCAATCGTTTTTATTTTAATTGGGAAATAAAAAAATTAAATATTCCAATTATTCAGTATGCGGTACACCACCTAAAACCGACGATGATTTTCATTCATGGCATGTGGGAATTTACGACTCCGAGAAGAAATTTTTATGTGGAGGATCGATAATTGTTAATACAAAAATTGTTTTATCAGCTGCCCAATGTTTCACTGATTATGACAACAACCGACAACCAGCTGAAAATTATTTTGTAGCTGCCGGAAAGTTTCACCGCAATTATTATGATTATCGGGATAAAGATGCTCAATATTCCAAAGTAAAACTTGAACTTTAAAGTAGCTAACTTGAAAATTTACGATATTTTTCAGATACAACAAATACATATACCAGATCTGTACAGAGGACGTGTACATTACAACACATACAATATAGCAATTTTAATATTACATGATTCTTTTTTAATATCCTCGGTCGTACAACCGGTATGTTTGCAACTGAATGAAAAGTCTCTAAATATTAATATTTCCCAATACAATAACGGTTTTGCTGAAGTATGTTTCAAAGATTAGAACGTTGCCGATATTAAAAAATATAATATATTTTAGGTTAGGGGGTGGGGTTATGTAAAAGAAACCAAAGAATTGTCCGATGTACTAAAAGAAATTGAAATTTTATGTATACCCCTCCATACATGTTACTCAACAGTGCCAAACACGTTCAAGAAATATGTAACTTTTGATAAGATATGCGGTGAATATACAAAAAATGGTTTGTAAATATTTTTTCCACATTTCCCAGTAAATGTGCACTATTGCTAACTCCCGATAACTTATACACATTTACTGGTAAATGTATACATTATCCAGGTCTGCTGAAGAGGTATTTTTTAGAGTTTAATTAAGAAGTAATGTTATTTTTAGAGACAACTCTATGTGGAGGAGATGGTGGAGGTGGTTTAGTTTTCTATAATGAGGATATACGTCGATACTACATTAAAGGTGTAGCAAGCGATTCATTTTCAACAGAAGAACAGCAATGTGATTTAAGCAAATATACGATATATACTTTGTTAGCTTTTCACATAGATTATGTGAAAGAGATTATATCTAGGTATTTGTAGAGAGAAGTGATATTTTTTAAATTTTTTATATTGTTAAATAAATTTTAAAACACAACCACAAATTTTTAATTACCGTTAATATCTTCCAAATAATGGTATCGTTGGTTAAATATTCCTGCCACTCCATCTTTAATGCAAATTACAGTTAATGATTTCAAAATGAATGAGTTTCAAAATTAAAAAATCAAGAGGTATCTACTATATAAAGAAAAATTTATTTACACATGGTTGGAATTCACTAGAAAATTTTTGGAATTAATTAGAAATATTTGTAATTAGAATTCTCTGGAAATCAGTGCAACCCTTTGAAAATGATTGGAATTCTTTGGAGATCACAGAAATTCTTTGGAAAGCACTGGAAACATTTGGATTGCTTTGGAATTCTTAGAAATCACTGCAATTTTATAAATCATTGGAATTCTTTAGGAATTTTTAGAATGCTTAGAAATCATTGAAATTTTCTTTAGAAACCATTGGAATTTTTTGAATATATCTGAAATTTCTTAAACATTTTTGGAATTCGCAAGAATTTGCTGGAATTCCTAAGAAATCGTTCAATGCTTGAAAATCACTGAAATTCTTTGGAAATCACTGGATATCCTTGAATTTCTTATAAATTTCTGCAATTTTGGAAATCGTTGGAAATTTTTGGAAAACATCGAAATTCTTTAAAGAGAATTTAAAAAGCTTTTAGGAATTAGGAATTCTTTGAAGAATTTTAGAATTCTTGGAAAACATTGAAGTTCTAGAAAAGCTCTTGAATTAAAAGTCTCTGAAAGCCATTGGAATAATTTTAAAATCTCTGGAATACCTAAAAGAGTTTTAGAATTCGTAAGAAATCATTGGAATATTTAATAAATCTCGACGAAATTTCTAAAAAATCGTTGGAATTCCGAAGAAATCGTTAAAATTCTTAGAAATCACTAAAATTCCATAGAAATCACTGAAAACCTTTGAATTTTTTTTGCAATTCTTGGAAGTTACTGCAATTTTAGAAATCGTTAGAATTCTGAGAAATCATTGAAGTTCTAGAAAAGCTCTTGAATTAAAAGTATTTGAAAACCATTAGAATACTTTGTAAATCTTTGGAATTTCTAGAATATTTTTAGAATTTGAGAAAATTGTTGGAATTTGTAATAAATCGTTGGAATCCGTAAGAAATAATTGGAATTCGTAAGAAATCGTTGAAATTTTTAAGAAATCGATGGGATTCTTAAGAACTCGTTGCAATTCCTAAGTAATCGTTAGAATTCTTGAAAATAACTGGAATCCTTTAGTAGATTTCTTTGGAATTCTTGGAAATTACTGCACTTTTTTAAATCGTTGGAATTCCTTGGAAATATCTAGAATTCTTAACAATCATTGACATTTTAGAAAAGCCGTTAAAGTAAATACTCTTCGAAACCATTGGAATTCTTTCAAAATCGCTGGCATTCCTTGAATAGTTTGTGGAATTTATAGGAAATGGTTTTAAATTCGTAAAAAATC
Organism: Cantharis lateralis; assembly: GCA_963170105.1. Classification (NCBI taxonomy): domain Eukaryota; kingdom Metazoa; phylum Arthropoda; class Insecta; order Coleoptera; family Cantharidae; genus Cantharis; species Cantharis lateralis. Next base: position 5,531,298 of record OY720627.1, read on the forward strand.
GTTGGAATTTGTAAGATATTGTTGAAATTCATAACAAATCGTTGGAATTCCTAATAAATCGTTAGAATCCTTGGAAATCACTGAAATTCCTTAGAAATCACTGCAAACCTTTGAATTTCTTCGGAATTGATAATAAATCGTTAGAATTCTTGGAAATCACTGAAATTCTTTAGAAATCACTGTAAACCTTTCGATTTCTTTGGAATTCTAGGAAGTTAACACAATTTTAGAAATCGTTGAAATTCTTTGAAATTTTTTAGAATTCCTAGAAATCATTGAAGTTCTAGAAAAGCTCTTGAATTAAAAGTTTTTTGAAACCATTGGAATTTTTTAAAAATCTCTGGAATACCTTGAAAAGTTTTGGAATTCATAATAAATCGTTGGAATTCGTTAGAAATCGATAAATTTCATAGAAAATCGTTGGAATTCCTAAGAAATCGGTAGAATTCTTAGAAATCACTGAAATTCCTTGGAAATCACTGAAATTCCTTGGAAATCATTGGAAACCTTTCGATTTCTTTGGAATTCTAAGAAGTTACTGCAATTTTTAAAATCGTAATAAATCTTTGAAAATTTTTGGAATTCTTCGATCTAATTGAAATTTTGGAGAAGCCCTTGATTTAAAAGACTTCGGAAACCATTGGAATTCGTTGAAAATCTCTGGAATTCCCAGAATTTTTTTTAGAATTTCAGGGAATTGTTGGAATTCGTAATAAATCATTGGAATTCTTTGGAAATATCTAGAATTCCTAGCAATCATTGAAATTTTAGAAAAGCCGTTGAATTAAATGCCTTTGGAAACCATCGGAATTCTTTGAAAATTGTTGAACTTCCTAAGAAATCGTTGGAATTCTTAGAAATCGCTAGAATTCTTGGAAATCATTGGAATCCTTGGAAATCATAAGAATTCTTGGAAATTACTGAAATTCCTTAGAAATCACCGGAAACCTTTAGATTTATTAGAAATTCTTGAAAATTACTGCAATTTTAAAAATTGTTTGAATTCTTTGAAAATTTCTAGAATTCTTAGAAAATCATGGAAATTTTAGAAAAGCCCTTGATTTAAAAGTCTTTGGAAACAATTGGAATTCGTTGAAAATCTCTGGAATTCCCAGAATTTTTTTTAGAATTTCAGGGAATTGTTGGAATTCGTAATAAATCATTGGAATTCTTTGGAAATATCTAGAATTCCTAGCAATCATTGAAATTTTAGAAAAGCCGTTGAATTAAATGCCTTTGGAAACCATCGGAATTCTTTGAAAATTGTTGAACTTCCTAAGAAATCGTTGGAATTCTTAGAAATCGCTAGAATTCTTGGAAATCATTGGAATCCTTGGAAATCATAAGAATTCTTGGAAATTACTGAAATTCCTTAGAAATCACCGGAAACCTTTAGATTTATTAGAAATTCTTGAAAATTACTGCAATTTTAAAAATTGTTTGAATTCTTTGAAAATTTCTAGAATTCTTAGAAAATCATGGAAATTTTAGAAAAGCCCTTGATTTAAAAGTCTTTGGAAACAATTGGAATTCTTTGAAAATCTCTGGAATTCCATGAAAATTTTAGGAATTTGTAAGAAGTCGTTGGAATTCCTTAGAAATCGATGGAATTCCTTAGAAATCGATGGAATTCCTCAGAAATCGATGGAATTCCTTAGAAATCGGTGGAATTCCTAAGTAATTTGTTGGAATTCTTGGAAATCTTTAAAATTATTTGGAAATCGTTCGAATTTCGAGACTTGTGTACAGAAATTTATATGGATATGTACCCTGTGAGAAAAACTTTAAATTTTCATACAGAAAAGTGTATTTTAAATTCAAGATATTGGAGAGTGCAGTAAAATGGATAATGGTGGTGTTGAATAATTAATTATTAATAAAATATTAATTTTACTAATTTATTACATGCAAAACTTCTAAATTTGATTTTGACTGCCCAATGTATCTAAAATTGTAACCTGCAAACCAAAGTTTATTGAGTGAATTATACATCAAAAAGGGTTTGGGCGGTGGTTTGTAGGGAATCTTTCAAACCCTTACGAGGGGGGTTTTGACGTAGTTTAGTAATTTTAAATTAAAAAATACAATTTATGTTATTTCATAGAAGTACTATTACTATATAATATTTTATTTATGGTAATAATTACAAAATTATTTGTTATATTTATACAGTATGTACCTATATATTTTTTAACTCTTTAATACTTAATTTACAACACTTACTTTACCTTTTACAAATTTAGAAGCTAGGCATCAGCCTTGGTTAAAGTTGTGAGGACTGACAATCATTTATTCACAATGTAAAAGTTTGTACAAGAATAATAAATGTTTTTCGGGAATAACACTTACGAAACCTGATTTATTATTATATCAAGTTTCACTCATGGTATTTTTGGACACTATGGAAGATTATGCATTTTTACAGCTGATAATTTTCCAAGTTGCTTTCGTCCCGAGGAAAACCCAAAAGTAGTTATTCTAATATACAAATACTGGTATGATGATTTTATATAGAATGTTGGACGAAAGGTTGTTCATTTCTTCTGATGTCTTGTCTTAATTGGCGGAAGGAAGTCCATATTATAAATTGATGCGGAAGACGACATTGAGTATTTTGGATCTGCCGAGTAATTTTAAATGAAATACTTGTAGTATAAAAAATTTATAGTTATGATATTGCATAAAACGAATTAATCCGTTTAAGGTAAAATGGACCATACTGTAACAATACTTGAGACAGCACTACTTACTTATTAAATTCTTCATCATCAAATAGCTTGCCGGCACCATCTGGAGCTTGTCTAATATTCAAAATAAGTTTTGTATTAGTCATATAATTCAATAGCTAAAAATACATTAGATTAACCCGGTTATAATGGATTCCGTTTTTTAAAACGAATTTAAACGAACGGTTCAGTAAAACAACTACATATTATGACAAAGGTGAGTTTTTCCGAACTGAAAAACTTTTGCTGTAAGAAATCAAATCATCAGTATTTTGAGGTTCATTATAACCGGACTCGACTGTATTATGAAATTATAATTTTATATGATGATAATTGAATTTGTTTTTTATTATTCCTGAATCACTGACCCGGGTCCTTACAATATAATGTACTGACCTTGTTGGTTTGTTGACATTAATACGATCATCTGACCTATCTTGTTGTGAATAAGTTGGCAACGGTTTAAATTCGGAAGTAGGAGTAGTATTTGGAATATTCAGAATTTGCTTCAGTTTTTCAATGCCACCTAGGTGAAACGATTAAAATATTATTTTACAAAATTAATTATGACCCTTACCAGGTCCCTCCAAGAAACTTTTAAGTTGGTTTAAATTCTTGGCATCTTCAAAATATTTTTCGTTATCCGTTCCGAAAAATGTTATTTCATCGGGGAATTTCTCGTCATTCTATAAGGAAATGAAAGTGTTAATCTATTTCTTAATCTATAAAAAGACTTACAAACTGAGTAGGATTTAAAGGGGGAACGCTTCTTGATATAACTCGTTGAGTACTTGAAGAAACAAATACTGGATTTCTAAAGGCCGGTGGTGATGTTGGGATTGCTTCTTGCATTTCATAAGGTATCATTGTAGTATGAACTGTAGTTTTTGGCCTTTCGCTAAAGGGGGTGGTTCTCGCTTTATTAGGGTTAGATCTTGCCAGTTCAGCATTATACCTAGAATTAGACGTCCTCACATTAGATACTTATATTTATCAATAATGCTGTTTATTACGCTCTGGCCGTACTGATGAGACCGTCTTTTGCAGCTTGGATCAACGGGAATGGTTTTCCACCGCAATATCCGTGAAAATCATCATATTCCATCAACCAAAACACCATTCCTCCAAATTTACTGTTGGCTACATATTCGCCCTTTTTTCTCATAATATCCTCGTCGTCATAACCTACCCATTGCTTGCCTTTATAAGCGTACGGTCCCATTGCCTCTGGATGGGGATGCCTTACATTCCAACCATCGTTTTTAATTTTTTTGCAAATCTATAAACGTTTTAATAAATTAATATTTGTGTGGTGTTTGAAAATATGAATATTACTTCGGAATAAGCTAAAACTCCATTTTCATCTGTTAGGTCGCCTTTTAATCCAGGGCCGTCCGCTGGGGATCCGATATCTGTGAAATGTGGATCGCTTAATGTGTAACCTCTTCCGAATAGTGGAACACCTATTGCCATCTTCGGCCTTTCTGCCCCAGATTCTACATAGAACGACATGGTATAGTTCTGAAAAATTTAAGAAGTACGTAGTCAAACTTAAAAATAGGAAATAAATAGTTATACTTACAGTGTTTTGTTCAAAATCTGAATATTCCGTATGGTCCACATTGTATAATTGCGAATGATGATTGACTGTCGGCTCGAACTCGTCGTGGTAATTGTAAGTTAACGGATGCATGCAATCTATGTATCTATTTTAAAAGATTAACCATAATAACATAATAATTATTATTTTTTAAAAAGTACTTCTTCGCATTAATTTGTAAATATGTATTTTATTTATTCACGACATGTTTCGCACGAATTATCGTGCATCGTCAGGTGTCTACAGAATACAATATAATATTAGTAAAAAAATTAAATTAGAAAGAAAACGATTTTACATACCAAATAAATTAATTCTTAGGATAATTAAATATATAAATTAGGATGTTATTGTTAATTATAAATAATGTGGAAAATTTTTTAATTTAAGTTTGGTTTGGAATGTTTTAAAATTTAAAAAATTTTTAAAATTTTTGAAGTTGACAGTTATATTATAATGAAAGTGGAAAAACAAAAATGCGGGAAAGTTGAAAATTTTTTAATGTTTAAAAATCTAGGAAGTTGTATTTAAAAAAGTATTATAAAGTGGTGTAAAATTCAGTAATTCATGTTTGTTTAAAAGAAGTTCATTTTTATTGGTGGCTTTTTGAATTTCATAAGATTCCCAGATAATTCTTTTCAAATATTTATCTTCCCTATGTAGAATTTTTGTTTTGTTGTGATTAATTTTGTGATTTTTTAGTTTTAAATGTTTCGCAACTTGGGAAATTGAGTTAGTTCGTTCGTGTTCGGCTAGTCTAAGTTCTAATCTCCGGCCAGTTTGTCCAATATAACAAAAATCGCAGTCATTACAAAATATTTTATATACTCCGTTTGATAAGTTATTGTTAGGTTGAAGTTTAACATTACATAAAAGGTTTGTAAGATTGGAAGTGGTTTTTTCTGCTAGTGTAATATTGTGTAGTTTACATATATTAGTCATTTTAGTGTTTATGTGGCCGTGATATTTAATAGCCATATTTTAATAACAACGACACAAACAAAACCATCAAAATATATAAAGCTATTAAATATCACGGCCACATAAACACTAAAATGACTAATATATGTAAACTACACAATATTACACTAGCAGAAAAAACCACTTCCAATCTTACAAACCTTTTATGTAATGTTAAACTTCAACCTAACAATAACTTATCAAACGGAGTATATAAAATATTTTGTAATGACTGCGATTTTTGTTATATTGGACAAACTGGCCGGAGATTAGAACTTAGACTAGCCGAACACGAACGAACTAACTCAATTTCCCAAGTTGCGAAACATTTAAAACTAAAAAATCACAAAATTAATCACAACAAAACAAAAATTCTACATAGGGAAGATAAATATTTGAAAAGAATTATCTGGGAATCTTATGAAATTCAAAAAGCCACCAATAAAAATGAACTTCTTTTAAACAAACATGAATTACTGAATTTTACACCACTTTATAATACTTTTTTAAATACAACTTCCTAGATTTTTAAACATTAAAAAATTTTCAACTTTCCCGCATTTTTGTTTTTCCACTTTCATTATAATATAACTGTCAACTTCAAAAATTTTAAAAATTTTTTAAATTTTAAAACATTCCAAACCAAACTTAAATTAAAAAATTTTCCACATTATTTATAATTAACAATAACATCCTAATTTATATATTTAATTATCCTAAGAATTAATTTATTTGGTATGTAAAATCGTTTTCTTTCTAATTTAATTTTTTTACTAATATTATATTGTATTCTGTAGACACCTGACGATGCACGATAATTCGTGCGAAACATGTCGTGAATAAATAAAATACATATTTACAAATTAATGCGAAGAAGTACTTTTTAAAAAATAATAATATAAATAAACTTCGCTTGACGTCACTTCAAACATAATAATTAGTTTAATAATTAAACTCACTTTGTTAATAATGGTATATCGTAACCTCTGCTGACGTGATCTGTTGAAGTAGGAAGTGTTATGGCTAATAGTAGTCGAGGATAACCAGTTCTTATTGATTCTTTCTCATATTCTTCGCGTAATTCCTAAAAATCGAAAGTGATTTTTGAAATAAACTTGGTGCAGCAGCAAAGTCCAGTACACCAGAAAGTTGCAAATTGCTCTTTCAGACATCGACAAGTTTTGTATGCACAGAACCAGCTTAACTGCTCTACTAGTTATAAAGTTTTATGAGCTTATAAAGATTAACTGCAATCAGAGGAAAACTATCCAGGTAAATTTGTGCACACAAGTCTTGGAATTCCATAAATTTTCAAGGAAGTTGTTTGATTTTTCAGAATTCCAAAGATTTCCTAGGAATTCCAGAATTTTCCGAGAAATTGTATAAAATTTCAAAGAATTTCAAAAATCTCCAAAATCTTTGAAAAGAATTTTAATGATTTTCAAAGAATTCTAATTCAATTGATTTTCATAAATTCCAAAGAATTTCAATGATTTCTAAGAATTCATGTAATTTACATTTTGTTCTAGAGATTTCCTATGAATTCTAGAGATTTCCAATGATTTCCAAGAAATTCCTGTGATTTCCATGGAATTCAATGATATCCAAGAAGTCTAATGCTTTACAAGAAATTCTAAGGAATTTCCAAGAATTCCAGAATTCAATCATTTTCAAAGAAGTCCGGAAATCAATGATTTCCAGAGAATTCCGGAATTCAATGATTTTTAAAGAATTTCAGAATTCAATGATTTTCAAAGAATTACAGAATTCAATGATTGTCAAAGAATTTCAGAATTTAATGATTGTTGAAGAATTCCAGAATTCAATGATTGTTAAAGAATTCCAGAATCCAATGATTTTTAAAGTGTTCCAGAATTCTATGATTTTTAAAGAGTTCCAGAATTCTAGAATTTCCAAGAATTTTGGTAAAACAAGTAATTTCTGAAATTTCCAATTATTTAGAAGAATTTGAGTTTCCAGTGATTTGCATATAATTGTAATTCCAGAGACATCTGAAGAATTACAATAATTTCTTATTAATTTCAGAGTTTTCCTAGGATTTCCATAAAGTAAAAATATTTCCAAAAAATTCCAAAGATTTCCTAGAGAATTCCAACCAAGTGCACACAACTTTTTTCGAATATTTACCCTTTGACCGTAATATTGTATGTCCATACTAGAATATCGTAGCCAATTTAAAAAGAAAAGTTATCACAAACCTTTATTAACGAGGAATAGCTGCGTCTATCTTTTAGATTAGGATACTGCCAATGAAATTCCAACCCATCAAAGTTGTGCTGTCGTAAATATTTGATAGAATTTTGGATAAAAACACTCCTTTTAGTCGAATTAGCAGCGTGAGAAGCAAATTTCACGGAATCCCCATTCTGAATTATAAGGGAAAGAAACGTTTTCAAATTTTTGTTAATTTTTTTAAGTCCTGTAAATTTTGCATATCCACCTAAAACACAATTATTGTTCAAGCAGTAATTTAAGTGCAGATTTCCTACCTTGATCGATGTCGATAGTTTTGTTTGAAGGTTCAAAAGTTAACCGCTTTGTCAGACGTCCAAAAGCGTAAAGTATGTGAGTACACAAAAAGGGATCTATGTTTTCTGGAGTAAATTTTTCCATCCCTCTTCTTGAAGCTGCCCAGGATCCATAGTAGCAAATGATACGCAATTCTATTAAATTAAAATGCAGGAATTGTAAAAATTTTATAAATAAATATACCTGTTATAATAATTTAAAAATTTGTCTATGTGATCATTTGATGGAAAATAATAACTTTGTAAATTTGCAACCAAAGCCCCGAGTAACCATCGTGTCCTGTTATTCCCCTACTTTAGGCAACTTTACGGGGCTATAGAACTGGGTATGGGGTAACTATATTACTAAACCGCTTTTAAAACTTACCATCTACAGGTATTTCCTTGTTGTCGTCCTCGATGACTTCCCCTGAATTATAATATTCATCGTCATTCTATAACCAAATTGATTTCAAAAATTAAAATAATATAAGTTTAACCATAAAAAGAAGAATATTAAAGTAGAAAATTATTATTTAACTACTTACGTCCTGTGGAATATCTGAACCAGAAAATATTTCGTCCACTGCAGACATAATTTCATAGGAAGGTGTCGCTGGTGGTTCTGGGGTTGTATACTGAACCATCAAGGGTAATTTCGATGTATTCCTGACTTTTCTAGTATTCTTGGTCATTCCTATTTCTTGATGTTCAGCATCTTTGGGATCCGATATCGTGTTATCGATAACATATCTGAATTTTAATAATAAACAACATAATATTAAATTCTTAATAAAATAAATGCTATAAATACCCTGATGCAGTTAAGAGAGCTTCTTTTGCTGCTTCGATTAACGGAAACTGTTTTCCATTGCAATATCCACGAAAATCGTCGTATTCCATCAGCCAAATAAAAATTCCGCCCAATTTATTTGCACCCACATATTGGGACTTTTTTCTCACAATCATTTCGTCATCGTAACTCACCCATTGGTTATCTTTATAAGCGTATGGTCCCATAGCGTTTGGATATGGCCGTTTTACAATCCAACCGTCATCTTTAATTTTTTTACAAATCTGAAGGAAAAAATTGTGTTAATTTATGTTGCAGTGGTTTGAATTGCGAGAATTACCTCGTAGTAAGGTAAAAGCCCACTTTCCCTTAGGCCAGGACCTGCCGCTGGCGATCCAATATCCGTCATAGATGCATTACTCAAAGTGTAAGTTCTTCCAAAAGTTGGAATACCTAACACCAGCTTATGTCTTTCTGCACCAGATTCTAAATATGAATTTATAGTAAAATTCTGAAAATTAATATAAAAAGAATTTAGGGATTTATTTATTATAAAAAAAAAACTTACAGTGTTTAATTCGTAATCGGAAGCTTCGTCCACACCATATAATTGCGAATGATGATTGGTTATAGGCTTGAGTGCGGTGTGATAATTGTAAGATAATACATTCATCCAATCTACGTGTCTATTTTTTTTTGATAATGGAAAAATATTAAAACTGCATATTATTTTTTAGTTCGATACCCAACTTACTTTGTTAATTGCGGTACATCGTATCCTCTTGAAATGTGGTCCTTTTCAGTGGGAAGTGTTATGGTTAACAGCAATCGAGGTCGCTTTTTGTCTTTAGATTCCTTTTCAAATCCTTCACGTAATTCCTAATAATAAAATTAAAAATGTAATAAAATTGTGAAAAGGTAACTTAGGGTAGTTTTTCAAAGAGTATCTTCAAAAAAGCAGAACATTTTTTGAGAAGTTTAAGCCTTCATCTGGGCTTGGAGCTGGTTTACCATTTCTAAGGATGCGAGACCTCAAATGGTAAACATTTAGACAGAAGACGGAAGCCCTAGATGCGGGACTTCCTCCTGCTCTTCCAGGTATTATAAATGGTAAAGTTAAGAGTCTGGATCTCATAATCTAGATAGACCCTGCTGAATTGAACGGTGAGTTTCATGTATAAATTAACTAAATCTTTCATTAAACTGGGCTGGATATAATATGTACAAACCTGTATTAATGACGAAAAACTTCGCCTGTCTTTCAGATAAGGAAACTGCCAATCCAAATTCAAACCATCAAAGTTGTACAATCGTAAATATTCAATCAAATTTTTTATAAATATGCTTCTTTTCGCTGCATCAACTGCTATAGAAGCAAAGCGGACAGATCTTTCATTCCAGTTTCCAAGACCAAGCATAGTTTTTAAGTCTTTATTGTATGCTTTAAGTCCCGTAAATTTGGCATATCCACCTAAAACACATTTTTTTTAAATCATGAATTTAAAAAGCCTTTTCTTACCTTGTCTGATATCGATATTTTTGTTTGAAGGTTTAATAGTAATATTTTTAGTGATACTTCCGTATGCGTAAATTATATGAGTACATAAGTATGGATTTATGTTTTCAGGAGTAAATTTTCCTACAGCTGTTCTGGAAGCCGACTTAGAGGAATAATAACAGATAACACGAATGTCCTCCAAATCTGTTGAACAAAATGTAATAAATAAATTGAGGAATATTATTATAAAATATATACAGTTAAAATGTTTTTCTTATTTTACTGTTACGAATTTTAGAGATTAATATTCGATTTATTATTAATTGTTTTAATTTTTAACGGTCGTAGGCTAGCAATTAGAATGCTCGATTGCTCTGTCACAGTTGCGGGTTCATCCATGGAAATCACTTAAATTTTTTGGAATTCTTTGGAAATCATTGGAATTTTTTGGAAAACACTAGAATTCTATAGAAATCACTACAATTTTTGGAAATTAGAATATTTTCGAAATTCCTGAAATTCCGTGAAATCACTGAAATACCTGGAGAATCATTAAAAATTTTTTAAATCTATAGAAATTTCTAGAATTCCATAGAAATCTCTGAAATCTCTTGATTTTATTAGAATTCCTTGGAAATCATTTGAATGTCTTGGAAATCAATAAAAAAAATTATAAATCATTGTAGAACTCTGTAAACTTGTGTCCCCATGGTTATTTTTATTTTGAAAATCTTTGGAATTCTTTAAAAATAATTGTAATTCTCTGGAAATATCTGCAATTCTTAGCAATCATTGAAATTCTTTGGAATACACCAAAATTCGTGGGATATTATTAAAATTTTTGAAAATCCCTTGAATTGGAATTCTTTGGATAATCCTGGAATTCCGTGGAAATCAGTGAAATTCTTAGAAAATTCTTGGAATTTTTGGTAATTTTCGGAAATCCATGGAAACCTCTAGAATTTCTTAGTAATCAGTAAAATTGTTTTCAATTCACTGAAAATCATTGAAATTTTTAGGATTATCATTTAAACTCCTTGAAACTCATTGCAATTCCTTGCAAATTAATTAAATGCTTTGCAAATTTCTATAATTCTTTGAAAATCATTGAATTCCTTGAAAATCATTGAAATTTTCCATGGAAATCACTTAAAATCTTCGAAATTCATTTATGAACAATCACTAGAATTTTTTTGAATTTCCTAGAATTCTCTAGAAATTTTTGGAAAGCATTGGAATTCCTGGAAATTAATAAAAAAATTTAAATCATTGAAATTTGTTGGAAATTATTAGTTTTTGGGAATCTCTTCAATACGAAATCATTGGATAATCCTAAAATTTCGTTAAAATCTCTTGGAAATCCTTGGAATTTCTTGAAAATAAAATTGAACATCTTTGGAAAACACTGATATTTTTCAGAATTTTCTAGAAGTCTCTGAAATTCTTAATCATTTGAATTCTTTGAAAATCTGTGGAATTGTTTTAAATCATTGGAATTCTTAGGAAATTATTTGCATTATTGGAAATCTTTAAACATTTCTGTAAATCACTAGAATTCCTTAGATTTTCACCGAAATTCTTTAAAATCTAATGGAAATCGCTAGAACACCGCTGATAATACTCGAATTTCTTGGAATAAATAGGAATGCTTTGAAAATTATTCAAATTCCTTGTAAATCGTTGGAATTCGTTGGAGAATAAAAATAATTTTTTTAAATTATTAAAATCTAGTGAATAAGAATTCATTGGATAACCCTGGTATTCTGTGAATATCACTGTTTTGTGAATTATTGTAAATCTCTAGCTAACTTCTTAGCAATCACTGAAATTCTTCAGAGTTTTATGGAATTCTTTGGAATTCCGAAAAAATCACTGAATTCTTTTTGGATACCAATGTAATTCCTTAAAAATCAATGGAATATCTTTTAAATGATTATTGGAATTATTTGCAAATCGCTAGAAGTTTCAGAAAATCTCTTGAGTTCTTTGAAAATCATTTAAAATATTGAGAAATCGTTGGAATTCTTGGAAAAGCTATGGAATTATTGGAAATCATTAGATATTTCTGTGAAATGTTTGGACATATTTGAAAATCTCTAGAATTCCTAAGAAATTTTTAGATTTCCCTGAAAATCACTAGACTTCCTTGAAAATCTTCGGAATTCGTTGAAGATGACTAAAATTCTTTGAAAATTATTAATTATTTTTGGGAACCTCTTAAATTACAATTCTTTGGATAACCCTAGAATTCCGTGAAAATCACTGATATGCTTGGAATATTATTAGAATTCTTGTAAATCTTTGGAAATTCTTCGAGATTTCTAGAATTTTTATAGAAATCAGTCAAATTCTTTAGAATTACCAGGAAACACTGAATTTTGTTGGATATTATTGTAATTCCGTAAAAATCATTGGAATTGCTTGGAAATTATTGGAATGTTTTGAAAATCGCTAGAAGTCTTTAAAATTCAGTAGAATTCCATAAAAATCTTTAGAAAACATATAAAAATTTTTGGTAGTGATTAGAATTTATTGGAAATCACTAAAAAAATTTTAAAATCATTAGAATGTTTGGAGATCTCTTGAATTAGAAATCTTTCAAATTTCTTTGAAAATCGTTAAAATTCTTTGAAAATCATTGAAATATTTGGAAATTAGACTATAGATCACAATAGTGTAGTCGGAGAGCATTTTAATAGAATTATAAATATTCATTTGATCGTGGTTCTAAGAAAAAGTTTATATGATTATAAATTTTCCAATGCGGTTATTTCACATGGTCTCTTTTAAATATATAAAGAAGTTTTGCATATGCAGATATGCTGATATATGCATGTTATCTAACATCTCAGAATCTACAGTATTCAAATTCATACATTTTAAAGTTGCTTGTTAAGAGTCTTAAATATTTATGTATTATGTGTTAATTAAAATAAATTGTGGTAATTATGTAGAAATTACATTTTTGTTTTCATCACATATTACATGCTGATGATATCCCTGATCCCTAGAAGATTAGAGCAGGAAATTGTAATAAGACGTACGCACTAATTATGTATGTTGAAATATGCCTAATTAATTTCATGGGCCAGACTTATAAAGAACTCAAGAAAAGTTCAATTATAATGATAAATTTGAAATTATTATTTTTTTTCGTAAAGTTCAGAGCAAACCACTATGTTTATGTCACTGTGCACCAATATGCACCGTGCAGAGTTATGTGCTTAAGGAGGCATACGCAGTCAGCATTTTCAAAAGACCGATTTTTCGATTCGAAGAAAAAAAGAAAAAGACAGAAAATTTTTCTTTGAATAATAATAAACATTATGCAACAATATTTAAATAAACATATTCAGTTGATGCATGCGTATGACTGCGTATCCCCCTTAACATCGGGATGAATTGCTTATATTAATACGCAGTTAAATGCGAAAACAAAAGAAAATTTTACAATCCTAAAATATTGGCAATTTCCACGTTGTGGTAATTTCGTTGCAATGTGCGCTCACACGCTCAATTTTTATATTATTTATTCTTTAAATTAATAAAATTTTAGTATATTCTATAATTCACATTACCAGCTAGACTGCTAATCTCAATAGTTGCACAAATTTCAGTAAGTGTTAAAATAGCTGTAACAGCCAGTATATATTTTTTGGAAAACATTGCACAAAAGAACTTCACCAATCTCACTTAGCCACAGTTAACGAATAAATTTCTACTGTTTCACTCGAGTAACACATTCAAGAATGGATTTTACCAACATTAAAATTGGTAATGCCCAGTGTCTCACAGTTTAAAGCGGATTATTCGATACTATCGTTAAGTTGAAGTTTAATCAATCACTTCATTACGAACATTTGCCATGATTAGTAAGCAAAACGCTGGAGGCGCACAAAACTAGTCGTATATTTCAAACATTGCGAGGATATTGGGGATGTCCTTGCGTTCGAGCGTTACAGTTTTTAAATGTCTTTAAAAACTGGATTTTTTATTAACAAAAAGTAAGAATAATAATTATTCTTAATCTGATGAAATTAGCATATAAATGTTTTATTGCGAACAAGAAATATAAAATCTAGCGAAACAAACGTATATTGGGAGAACGATCCAATATTAATTGATTTATATTAATTTTTTATATATTTAATCGATCAAGTGGAAAAAAAACCAGTTATAGAATGAATGTTGTGAATTTAAAACTAATGAAGGTTTTCCATAATAGTAAAACCAAACCAACATATTTATGGGTTTTCCAATGAGTTGTCATGTGCAAAGATTCATTTTTATAAGTTTTGTTTGATTTTAACTGCAGAGAAAATGTTTTTGTGGAATTTCCCATGGGTTGAGGACCTAGCGGCCACCGGACACTAGTTCCCTTTGAGAAGAAGAAATCATTTTTATAATATTTTCTTAATTTTTGCTTTTCTCACTTCTTTGCCATTGACAAATTGTAAAATTTTTGAAAATTTGTTTAATTTCTAAATATCAATGACCCCGAAGAGAGAAAGGTAGGTTATGCAAGAATTCAAGTTTACGTGAAATGAGAGGTAACCAAAACAAAATATTCTGTGTGATTGGACACATGTGAAACGTGGGAAGAATTAAAAGTAGACATGTTAAGAAGATAATGTCAAGTACAAGGAAAAACACAGTTCTTGAAACAGCTGATTTGATGTTTTGTAACGAAATGGAAATAAATTGCCAAAAAATTCGTCACACAAATTATCACGGAAATAACAACGAAAAAAAAGATTAGTATACTGGACTATCGGAAAACACGCAATTCCACCAAACATCCAAATAACTATCACAAAAGCTAGTCATTGTCTAGTCATTGAAAACAATGTTAAGACACTGACCACATATTAATTTCAGAATTTGAATAATATAATTAAATCACCGCAATAATAATCCAATAAAATATTATTTACGCAACATTTAAGAGAGGCGCAATTAATAAATTGGATAATCACGCCGATTCTTATAGCAGTTTTATAAAAAAAAAATTAAATAATAATAGGTTTACTTGAATCATATGAGCTTGGAAATTCCAGAAAAACTTTTTGAGACGGAAATTGTTAAATTCAAGTATGTTGGAACTCTCGATGAAACCCATTCAATTCAAATTCGATATTTATTTTTATTTTTCACTAATATTTAAATTAATTGTACATTAATTTTTTTTATAAACATAATATTTGGATATCGCCCATTTTTTAATTATTTATAATTTTATTGTATTTTTTTTTTCGAAGAAAAGAAGTATAAAATATGTTTTATTCTTTAAAACCCTCTTGAATTCTATAAAATTCAAGTAGTCTATCCTGCCATAATTTTAGTAAAAAAACAGGAACTGTATTTTTACCTGATCAAATAATCAGAAAAATTTTCTATTTCTTTGTTGGGTTACCGTCGATATTCTACGCCTCTTTCTTTCAAAAGTACGATAGAAAACTCTTAAATACTCTGAAGGAGCAAATTTTAATCTTTCTTATGAGGTTGAGGATAAATAAAATCGGCCCAACGGTTACTTCACAATTTAATTTTGAAAATCGACTTTTTGATGAAAATCCTTCATGTTTGCTTTAAAAAGCCATTCTCTTGCCGGTACGTGTGCTCTGCTAGGGTCTTAGCAGTCAGAATTTAGGTGGGGAGAGAGCGTGTGCATTCAAGTGCATGCCGTGGCAGTGATAACATCGTTCTAGTTCCTGCATTTTCGAGTAGGTTTTCACTATCCCAACCATTGGCAAACCTCGGATCCCAGCCTTCGAATTTCGTCATTTTTCGATATCCCTGCCTTCCGGGGGATGTTTTTAATGAGTTTAGCGCCTGTCAAAACGGTTCGGAGCCCTCGAAGCGAGTCAGTTATTTATTTGGTGGATTTTTTTTTATGTTTTCGTCTGTAACAGCCTCTATTGGACGTCCACTGAGCTCATCATCTTCGATGCTCATATGGCTTGTACGGAATTTAGCAAACCACTTACGAATGGTTGCTTCCGTTGGAGCAGAGTCCAGATAACACTTATCAAGCCAAGTGTTTGTTCCAGTGCTATTTTTCTCCATTAAAATCCAGTGTTTCATTATCACACGAAATTTCGTTTTATCCATTTTTTTTCCAATAACAATTGCTATAACTCACGAACTAATTTGCAGATCGCTATCAAATTTTGACGGGTATCGTTTGAATGTTAGTTCTCAGTGAAAATCAAATGAAAAAAATTGTAGTGTCCCCCTCTCTTAGAAACGATACGAACTTATCAGCCGATCTAATATATATGGACCATTACCTACCATCCAGAGCAAAAATTACGGTGAAATTATAAAGCGCAGAACATCGACGGTCCCCCTTTGTTGTTATTCCATTTTGAAAATGAATTATTTCAATTATGTTCAAAAAGAGTGACTTGTCTGCCCCCAATTCCTTCCATAGCGGAGTTGGCAAAACCGCCAGTTCTCACAAATCACTTGCACCTTAGAAATCAATAGTTTGATTTATAATCAATCAATTCAAATCAATAGTTTGATTTATAATTATATATTTGACGAATTGAGACCTGCCCCCCCCCCCTGAACAGTTTCCCTGCGACCCGTCGTCTCTTATTGGGTTTTATTCCTATCCTAACCGCTGGTAGGTACGAATTGGTAAAAAAGCAGTAAGTCGCACTATTCTTGAAATGGTTACCATTCAAGTACAAACCAAGAAACCTTGGGGAAATGAAGATGCGGATCAGCAGGCCAGATTGGCTGCCCCCCCAAGTAACATTTTTCCCTGCCTACAGCCCTGAGCCTACCTGGAAGGGTATCGGGGACTTGTTACGGAGACAACACCTTGATCACTGAGAGGGCCTTCCTGGACTGAAGCAATCGCGAATGACATTAAGGGCCCTTCCAGCAAGGTCAAGAGCAAGAAGATAATTTAGCTGAGAAGGATAGAAGGACTTTTTTTTCAACTTCCTCCAACAACCGCGTCTTCTCCACAAAGTAGATTAAGCGGTTTTAAGGTGCTCGTATTATCTCCTCATTTTCCGGGTAGGGTAAACGTAGGTGACGTAGCCTACTCCCAGGCAAGGCCGGGCATTCACACATGATGAGGTGGGGGGCTCTTCCTCCTCACTACACAACCAACAAGTAGGATCTTCAGCAAGCCCCATGATTTTTGAAGCAGCAATGTCCTATGAAAAGTCCTACTATCTTTCTTAGCTGATTCCTACTCAGATTGAGTATCTCATTCCTGCTATTTTCACTCAATAGGCCCCCAATGAACAGCTTCAATTGCCTCAGTGTAGGAAAGTCCGCCCACTGAGCAAGATGTTGTTCGCCCAGTATGTCCCTGACGGGGGTAGAAAACCCAGCACGGGTTGGTGGTGTCTTTTGGAAGATTTTCCCCCTTCCGACGTAAAAAAAAGGTGCAAGCTAGCGGCCTCCCTTGCAAGACCCTCCTCTTTTTTGTTGCTTTTTATGCCTTGGTGTCCCTGCACCCACATCAGCGTAACATAGTTTGCATAGTCTGACGACCTTGGTGTGTGATTCTACTCCCTCCAAGGCCTTTAGGGCTACCTGGTCATACAAATTGAGATCCAGCTTATGTGCGGTTTCAACCCCATCCCTACCAGGTGAAATGACCCTGAAGGGTTTTAGGAAGTCCCTTATCTGGTGGAGTAAACAAGGAGGGGCACAATAAGCTTAAGCTTCAGTGCAGTGGGCGATTATGTATTAATATATGTTTTACATTTTGAATATACTTCAGAGTTGATAATGACGGCGACTGCCTATCGTGTCTTTTCAAAATTCTATTCTATAAAATATAATGCACGTTTTTGCCAAGGCTGGTTAATATTTAATCTCGGATTAAAATTTTATAGGTACATAATATGAAATATATAACTAATTTTATTACACTTGTAAAAATATTCATGCAAAAATCAAATGAGATAGTTATTCTAATATACTAATATGTAAATCTATGTCTATCATAATAGTAAGACTACATTAATTTTAGATAGAATTTAACGAAACGTTTCTTCTTTTTCTCCAATACCTAATTTATACTCAGAGCCATGTGCTAGTGGAAATCGATGTTGAAGACGACATTGAGTATTTTGGACCTGTTGAACAATTTTTATTGAAGTGATTTAAAGGGAAATAACGTCTTTCGGAAAATACTACTTACTTTTTAAATTGTTCAGCGTCGAATAGACTGGATACACTATCTCGCAGACTTGAAGTTGGATCTTCTTCTTGGTGTGTTTGTCTAATTTGGAAAATTATTTTAGTAATTTATTTTATTTTAGTAATACCGAAATGGATATATATATACCTTGTTTGTTTGTTCTCTTTTGTGCCATCTTGTGTCCTATCTTGTTGTGAATTTTTGTTATTATTTGGCAACGGTGTGAATTGGTAAGCAGGAGTAGTGTTTTCAATATTTAGAATTTTTCTTAGTCTTTCAATACCACCTAGTCAAAACGTCCAAAACATTATTTTATAGAATTAATTTTCAAACTTACCTGGTCCCTCTAAGAAACTTTGAAGTTCTTTTAAATATTTGGCATCTTGATTATATTTTTCGTTATCCGTTCCGAAAAGTGTAATTTCATCGGGGTATTTCTCGTCATTCTATAATGCAAGAAAGCCGTTATTATATTTTATTATTATTATAAGGAAAATTATCCGGAAGACGACTTGTTTTCCGACTGAGTTAGCTAAGCGGTTTATTAGAAATCTTCTCTCGGCAGCAAATTTATAAATACATCAACAAAAGTTAAGATTACTTACAAACTGTGTAGGCCTTAAATTGGGAACACTTCCAGAATTAGATAACACTCGTGGAGGATTTCCAGTTGTCTGGCTTGAAGTGAGTGGTAAAGGTTGCCTTTTATTCGAGTTCAATCTTGCGATTCCAGCATTGTACCTAGAATTAAACGGAATTACTATTTTTATATTTAACAAAATTGCTATTTATTACGCTTTCGCAGCACTGATGAGACCGTCTTTTGCAGCTTTGATCAACGGGAATCGTTTTCCACTGCAATATCCATGAACATCATCGTATTCCATCAGCCAAAACACCATTCCTCCAAATTTACTCTTGGCTACATATTCACCCTTTTTTCTCATAATATCTTCGTCGTCGTAACCCACCCATTGGTCGCCTTTATAAGCGTACGGTCCCATTGCATTCGGATATGGATGCATTACATTCCAATGGTCTTCTTTAATTTTTCTGCAAATCTATTAATTGGGTAATACATTAATATTGTGGGAGTGTTTGTATATTGGATATTATTACTTCGGAGTAAGGTAAAATCCCATTTTCATTTCTTATCTGGTTGCTTTTTAAACCGGGACCGGCTGCTGGGGATCCGATATCTGTGATATTTGGATTGCTTAAAGTGTAAGTTCTTCCAAAAGTAGGAACACCTATTGCCAATGTAGGTAGGCGAGCCCCAGATTGAACATAGAACGACATGGTATAGTTCTGAAAAATTAAAGAAGTATGTTAAATAATATAATTATGCTTGGTAGGATAGTAAAAGACTTACAGTGTTTTGTTCAAAATCCGAATATTCCGTATTGTCCACATTATATAATTGCGAATGATGATTAACCATCG
Organism: Cantharis lateralis; assembly: GCA_963170105.1. Taxonomy (NCBI): domain Eukaryota; kingdom Metazoa; phylum Arthropoda; class Insecta; order Coleoptera; family Cantharidae; genus Cantharis; species Cantharis lateralis. The sequence continues at coordinate 5,551,019 of OY720627.1, forward strand.
GTTCAAACACGTTGTGATAATCGTAAGTTAACGGGTGCATGCAATCGACGTATCTATTTAAAATTATTATTAACCATAATATAAAAGTAATTTGCTTCATAATCAACTCACTTTGTCAATAATGGTATATCGTAACCTCTGTTCACGTGATCCGTTGAAGACGGAAGTGTTATAGCTAATAGCAATCGAGGAACACCAGTTTCAATTGATTCTCTCTCATATCCTTCGCGTAATTCCTAATAATCAATAGTAACTTGTTAGCATAAACTGGGTTTAACTAATCTACTTAGCCAAATTTATGGGCTCAATAGTGGACCTCCATACTGGAATATCATATATCAAATGGAAATACAAACCTTTATTAATGCGGAATAGCTTCGTCTATCTTTTAGATTAGGATACTTCCAATGGAATTCTAAACCATCAAAGTTGTGCTTCCGTAAATATTCGATCGAATTTTGAATAAAAACACTCCTTTTAGCCGCACTAGCTGCTGCAGAAGCAAATTTTACGGAAGCCCCATTCTCAATTCTAAGGGAAAGAAACGTTTTCAAATTTTTGTTGATCTTTTTAAGTCCCGTAAATTTAGCGTATCCACCTAAAACGCAAATTTTATTCAAGCAGTAGTTAAGATTCAGATGTTCTACCTTGTTCAATGTCGATAACTCTGTTTGAAGGTTGAAAAGCACACATATCTGTTATTCGTCCAAACGCGTAAAGTATGTGAGTACACAAGAAGGGATCTATGTCGTCTGGAGTAAATCTGCCTATCCCTGTTTTTGAAGCTGCCCATGATCCATAGTAACAGATGATACGCAACTCTGTTAAACGAAAATACAGCAAATTAGATTAGTTAGAGAATGCTGCAATGGGTTTTTAAAACTTACCATCTACAGGTATCTCATTATTATCTTCGTCGTTAACTTCCACTGGATTATATCTATCTTCATTCTATAACCAAGTTGTTTTTTAATAAAGCGATTTCCAGAGATGGACAAGGAGATTCAATTAAATTTAGGAAACACTTACAAGCTGTGTAGGACTTAAAGTGGGAACGCTTCTAGATAGAATGTTTCGTTGGGTACTTGGAGAAATAAAAACTGGATTGGTTATAGGAGACCCTCTGTCAGAAGGTGGTTTTGCAATTGCTCCCTGAATCGTCCAAGGAATCTTTGTATCTGCTTCTTGTGCTCGGCTTCCACTGGGTGGCACACCTAACCCTTGATTTCGCTTAATTCTTGCTATTTCAGCATTGTACCTAGAATGAAATGTACATACATTAGAATGTTGTATGTAACAAAATTGCTATTTGTTACGCTTTTGCAGTACTGATGAGACCGTCTTTGGCAGCTTCGATCAGAGGGAATCGTTTTCCACCGCAATATCCATGAAAATCATCGTATTCCATCAGCCAAAACACCATTCCGCCAAATTTACTTTTGGCTACATATTCGCCCTTTTTTCTCATAATATCTTCGTCGTCGTAACTCACCCATTGGTCGCCATTATAAGCGTAAGGTCCCATCTCGTTTGGATATGGATGCCTTACATTCCAATGGCCTTCCTGAATTTGTCTGCAAATCTAAAAAGAGTTTAATACATAATTAATTGTTTTGGTGTTGTATGATTTATATTTTACTTCGGAGTAAGCTAAAATCCTGTTTTTATTTGTAGGGTCGCTTCCAAAGCCAGGACCGGCTGCTGGGGATCCTATATCTGTGATATTTGGATTACTTAAAGTATACACTCTTCCAAAAGTGGGAACACCTATTGCCAACCTAGGTAGGTCTGCGCCAGATTCAACATAGAAAGACATGGTATAGTTCTGAAAAATTAAAAAAGTATGTTAAATTAGAAACAGGTTACAGTTAAGATAGTGAAAGACTTACAGTGTTTAATTCAAAATCTGAATATTTTGTATTGTCCACGCTAAATAATTGCGAATGATGGTTAACTGTTGGCTCGTACTCGTTATGATAGTCGTAAGTTAGCGGGTGCATGCAATCTACGTATCTATTTAAAAGGATAATAATATTAGGCATAATATAAAAAAATTAGTTTAAAAATTAAACTCACTTTGTTAATAATGGGATATCGTAACCTCTGTTCACGTGATCTGTTGAAGTAGGGAGTGTTAGAGCTAATAGTAATCGGGGAACGCCGGTTTCGTTTGATTCTCTCTCATATCCTTCGCGTAATTCCTGATAATCAAGAGTTAATTGTAAAAATGAACTAGTGATAATGGTTTACACGAACCTTTATTAATGAGGAATAACTAAGCCGATCATTTATATTAGGATACTTCCAATGAAATTCCAAACCATCAAAGTCATATTTTCGCAAATATTTTATCGAATTTTCGACAAATATCCTTCTCTTTGTCGAATTAGCTGCTACAGAAGCAAATCTCGTGGACTCTTTGTCCTCAATTTTGAGGGAAAGAAACGTTTTCAAATTTTTATTGATTCTTTTGAGTCCCGTAAATTTAGCGTATCCACCTAAAACATAAATTTTGTTCAGGCAGTAATTTACATGTAGATATCTTACCTTGGTCAATATCAATAGTTTTGTTCAAAGGTTCAAAAGTAAACTTTTTTGTCAGGTGTCCAAAAGCGTAAAGTATGTGGGTACACAAGAAGGGATCTATGTTGTCTGGAGTGAATCTTTCAATCCCTTGTTTTGAAGCTGCCCAGGATCCATAGTAACAGATGACACGCAACTCTAGTAAATGAAGATGCAGTCAATATGTACATATATATTTTAGAATCCCACTTAGATGATGGACGAGAAGACGGAAATATATGGAAGAGCGAAGAGATGATGGAAGACAATATGAGAAGTATACAAAGAAGAAGTTTTTAGAAATAGAGACTTTTGTCCTGAGGGCGCAAATATTATTTCCCTAGGTTAAATATGATATAACTTACCATCTATGGGTATTTCCTTATTATCCTCCTCGTTAACTTTCTCTGGTTTATTATTTCTATCTTCGTTCTATAACAAAATTGATATTTTAATATGAAGTACATAAAATTTCTTACAAGAAGAAAGAAAAAGAGTTTTCGCGAAGCAGGCTGCCCAAGTACATAGCTGAAGCTACGGAATGACTTACAAGATTTGTAGATCTTGAATTATCGATTGCAGCATCTGGGCTTTTAGTAAACAACACTCTGGAGTTATCATCTTCTTTTTCGGGGATGTATCTAAAATTGGAAATCCGTATACTAGATGTTAAATTTACAAAAATCAATGAGGTACCTTGGTGTATTTAGAAGACCGTCTTTTGCTGCTTCGATCAATGGAAACTGCTTTCCTCCACAATACCCGTGGAAATCGTCGTATTCCATCAACCAAAACATCAGTCCTCCCAATCCATGTTTGGCCACATATTCACCTTTTTTTCTCATAATGTTTTCATCGTCATAACCTACCCATTGGTTGCCTTTATAAGCATACTGTCCCATTGCGTTTGGATATGGCTGCTTTGCAATCCAACCTTCGTCTTTAATTTTTCTGCATATCTAAAATAAATGCTTTTAGAATTATGTAGTGTTTGTATTGCAGGAATATTACTTCAAAGTAAGATAAAACCCCACTTTCTTGTGTCAGGTTGCCTTTTAAGCCAGGGCCAGATGCTGGGGATCCGAGATCGGTCAAATTTGGATCAGTTAATTTATAAGATTTTCCATATGTTGGAATACCTAAATCCAGTTTTCTCCTCACTGCCCCAGATGCCAAATAGAACTCAATTGTGTAGTTCTGCAATATTCAAATGGTATTAGTCCAATTTAAAAATGTACTAAAATGCTACTTAATTCTTTTTTTTTAGTTTTTTGAAAAACTTACAGCATTAATTTCATGATCCAAATTTCCTTGCACGCCGTACAGTTTCGAATGATGGTTGACTAAAGGTTCGAACTCGGTGTGATAATTGTAAGTTAAAGCGTGCATGCAATCCACGTATCTATTTTTGAAATAACAAAATTAATAACTGTATAATAAAGAATAATTTGTTTAGCCGGTAAACTTACTTTGCTAATAATGATATGTCGTAACCTCTGTTGACATGATCCGTTAAGGTGGGAAGTGTTATTGCCAATCGTAATCGCGCACGACCAGTTTCTAGTGCTTCTATCTCAAATCCTTCACGTAACTCCTAATAATAAAATGTAATAAGTTAAATGTGGAGAGGTACAAAGAAATTGTTTCACCAGACAACAAATCGAGTTTAAGCTAAACTTGTTTAGATACCTTAATCCAATTACAGCTTAAACTCGTTTAATTTTTGCTTGGGGGTGTCGACCGAAAATAATTTTGTAATGACTTTTAATACATTATTATTGTTAAATTGAACATATTATGACTATATAACTCCAAGGAATAAAAAAAGAGTTAACTCAAACCTTTATTAATGAGGAATAGCTATGTCTATCTTTTAGATTAGGAAACTGCCAATCTATTTCAAACCCATCAAAATTATGCTGTCGTAAATATTTAATGCAATTTTTCACAAAAATACTTCTTTTTATCGGATCAGCTGCTAAAGAAGCAAATTTCACGGAACCCTCGTTCCAGCCTCCTATACAAAGAGCCGTTTTCAGTTTTTTGTTGTATTGCTTTAGTCCAGTAATTCTAGCATATCCACCTAAAACTCGATTTTGTTCAAGCAGAAATTTAGAATGAAATTGCTTACCTTCTTTAATATCGAAAGTTTCGTTGAGTGGTTTTAAACCAAGATCTCCGATGCTTGCAAATGCGTAAAGTATGTGTGTACATAGGAAAGGATTTATGTTTTCTGGTAGAAATTTTCCTATTCCTGTTCTTGAAGATGCCCAGGATCCATAGTAACAAACGATGCGAAAGTCGTTTGTGGCTATTAAATAAAAATTAAATAAGAAATATAATATAATAGGTATAAATGGTATAAGATCCATTCTAAATAAGCTATATGTACTGAAATTTTGATAAGGGGGATTTAATAGGGGCGAATAAAAATTGAACCCCAAATTTTCAGTTCAGTTCAGTTCAAAAATTATTTTAGCAATATTGTCTAACAGTTTAGGGATTTTGACTTAGTAATTGCGGTAAACCAGCAATTAAAAATGGGGTTGGGTTATTTCGTCGCTGCCACTTTCAATTCGCCAGTTTCCGCCGGCAGACGCGGCAGAATGTCCTCGCGCGAAAGACGTTAGGAGTGGGATAACAAATCATTTTTCAAGCTATCGATCAAATGGTTTATCCCTACGAAAGATTGTCATTGATTTTTATAAATTTCTTTTGCATGAGTAATTTTCCAACGTATATTTAAAGCTGGCCATGAAAATATCAGGTTTGCTTGGTTTTAACTTATTTTCCGGCATTGTCGTAACGAGAAATCTGAATTAAATGTTTAAAATAAGAAAAATAAATACCAAATTAAATAATTTTTTCTGCCCCATGAAAACAAATTTAAATATTGGTTATCGATATTTAAGCTTAAAATTTTAATTTTAGAATTTATATTATAAATTTTGTTATTAATGTTACTTTGGTACAAATATTTGGTAATAATATACATTACTTCCTGTCTCGGTAAGTTCAACAACGGATTCACTAATCTTAGCAAGTGTTAAGATTGTTGTAACAAAGAGTGCAATTTTATTTGCAAACATTGTTCATATTAGCACTCAAAATAACTTCACTAATCTCACCAACTGTTGTTCTTGGACTAATTTTTCATTGGAGTAACTATATAATTCTACCATGGATTTCCCTAAAATAAATTTTTTTCTACATCAAACGGGTTATTCTAGATTGTTTTAAGATATAACATCATTAAGTATTACCGCTCATCAAAGTGCGGTTTCTGTTTGCACTGTCAAGTTAAAAGCTAGAATTTAATCATTCTTTAAGCCTTAAATTTAAGACCACCGGGAAATGGTTCTAGGTTTTAACTAGATAGCAAACGAGACTGTATATAGCAGGCTGTGAATATTAAAAATAACCTTTATATTGATGATTCGAACTTCAAATACGAAATTAAAACTTAAATGTTTGTTAATTTATTCAAAACAGTATAAAAACATTAGGTAGTATTTTCCAATTATTTTGTGTGTACACAGGTAGCATCATAAACTAATAAAATTAAAAAGGGAACTTGCATAATCAAAAAGTAACATTTTTTTATATTTAATAATTATTGTAAATTTTTAATTTAATTTAATGATTTTTACGACTAAAATAATACAAAATGAAACGAAAATTATTTTAATTTAATTTGATTTATTACATATCCCCTTTTTTGAAAATGCTCGCGTTCCTTTTTACAATTAAGATAAAAGTTAACAAGAGCTGATTTTGAAATAGATCATTTTTGTATGAACTATTATAATTATACATATTTATTTCTCTGGTCGTATCGTTTAATTAAAACATCTAATCCAAAAGAAGTGGTATTTTCAAACTATTAGAAAAACCTAAAATTAAAAACCAAAAAATAAAACGAAAGAAGCAGAAAAAAATTTTGCGGTAATTCCGCTGATTAGATTTGGCAGCGCTTCTATTTATTGTGACATGTTAACTAAATTTTGCGGTCAAAATTAGTCGGTATTGATTTCATTCTATTTAACATTCGACGATCGCGTTATCACTTCACTTGCTGATAACAATAATTGGTCATCAGGATGTTGCGATTTGACGCCCGCAAACTTTTTTATTTGACTTCTAACCTTACTTGCCTCTTATTTTACCTAGCAGTTTTTTGCTAAACTTTTGTTTAAGCTTTAACAACAATTAATTTATTGTGTGACGACGTTCCTTATTTGTTTTATTATCAGAGGAGCTGGACTTGTCTGGGATTCCTTTTATCAGAATCTCGCTCTCGCTTCTGAGAGAAATCAGCTAGCTTCAGGTCCTCTTAGAGCCCTCTATTCGATGAGAAAGGGGTTAAGAGGGGGGGTGGGATTATACCAATATTGGAAAATGTTTACATTTCCTAATTTCTCTAATTTGGTCGGATTTTGTGCAAAAATTCAACTCTACGTTGATCATTAAAAAAAAAGCTTAATCGTGGCATTGAGTGCGGTAGCTCGTTAGTAGCTCTCTTTTTTACAGCTCTGGAAGTTCAATTATAAAAGATTCTAGCATTCGTGATACATTGATAGCCGCTGGCTTTATTAGGAGGAACACACGCGATTTTTAGAATGTGTTTATACTAAAAAAAATTATGTCAGTTTAGTTATTTTTGTTAGGAGCTGCGTTATTTCTGCTATTTTGTTGAATTATATTGTTGAGTTGCATTGCAAATCGATGGCACACAGACGTCTGCTACCAATTTTCTTTTCTTTTCTACCAAAAGAAAACCTAAATATTTACCTTATTTTCGAAACATCCAGCCCTTTTTGTTTTTAGCATGAGACTCTTTAACTTAATTACTTGTGATGTTGAATAATTAAAAGCAATAATTTGTCAATTTTTAAATATTTATAATTTTATCGAAAAGTTAAGCAAAATTTTATCTTACAAATACACAGCTAAATAAATTTTATGTAGCATTTAAATTTCAAATTTTGATGTTTTTGATCATCATCCGTTTACATCGGTTTACCAATAAATCAATTCCTCTTATTGCAATTTTGGTCTTATTTAAATTTTAGTAATGCTTTCATCCACCTAGACAAAGTTGCAATTTTGATGGCAATTAATACAAATTTTATAAATCAATTTTATCGTGGTTTCAAATTTTACGAAAAATTAATCGTCCGTGCACTTAAATATTGTTCTCACCCATAATTAGAAGTTTTCATTTGTTCGTTGTTGTTTCCATTTACCATTTCACCTTTTGTGAGAATCTGGCGTTCATACGTTGCCGTATTCGTTCCTGCTATTGTTGACGATTATCTTTGGTCGTGAATAATTGTGGTATTCCTTTTTGTTGAATAGTATTGGCACAAGCACTTTTACTCTGAAATTGTAATCTTCAGGTAAGTTAAATCTTTTAATTGTATTTGTCAATTACAATTAAAATTCAAATTATTTAAACTTTTGACTCTGGGCTTTTAAATTTTCGAACTTGACGAGTTGACGGTTTTACCCAGAATGAATTACTTCACCAATTTTTCTCCCTCCTTGATTTTTGTAATTTTGAAAACTTTTATTCTCCCACTTAATTTTGGTGGGAATGCAAATTCGTCGCACTACGCATTGGTTGATTTTATTACACTTTTATTTTTATACACAAATTAATAATTAATTGAATTCTCATCGACTTCATTGATGATTATTGGCATTTGTCTTTTCATTCAAAGATCTTGGACCAAAAATATCTTTTATACTCATAATAATTGAAAACTCAACTTAAAATTTCCTTAGCTGTGCATTTCAACTTTGAACAATCATTTAATCTAAAAAAATGAAACTGAATTATTCATCACCACGGATGTTAAGTTAAAAGAAAAATCTCACATGCTTAAAACAAATTATCTACAGAATGTTTTTAAATTAATTTCTGTTTTTAAAATATTATTTACAACTTAAGATGCTTATACAAAATGAAACATGAGAGTATATCCTTTATTGTATACTATAATTTAGAGAGGGTGTAGAATAGATTATTTTGTTACATGAGGTCAGTTACGATCATTGACTACAAGAACAGAGTAGGGATTCGGATAGGTTTTCCTTCAAAAATATTTAAACAAATTGGTAGAAAACTTTTAACATTTTTAATTTTCTTTAAATTTTGATTTACTAGATCAATAATAATTATATTGGTGCATTTGAGTGTCTGTTTCAGTTCTATAAAATATATAACTAATTTTACTACACTTTTAAATATTAATCCAAAAATTAAATTAAATAATTATTTTAATATACTTATTATGTAAATCTATGTCTATCAAAGTAAGACTATATTAATTTTATATAGAATTTGACGAAAGATTTCTTCTTTTTTAACTCGGGGGGAGTCTACTATTGGAAATCGATGTTGAAGACAACATTGAGTATTTTGGACCTGTTGAACAATGTTTATTTTTAATAAAATTAAGAAAATTTAAAATAATAAAAACTCTGAAATTGTATAACACTTGGAACAACACTACTTACTTTTTAAATTCTTCAGCGTCGAATAGACTGGATACACTATCTTTCAGTTTTGAAGTTGATTCTTCTTTGTATCTTTGTTTGATATGAAAAATTATTTTAGTATTATTCGTATAATTCAGCATTATAAAAAAAATATTAGCTTATGCAAAATTAATACATCTTGTTTGTATCGACCGGTTTCGGTAATTTGTTTTATCATTTTTATAAAAATTTATCAAATCAGTCGATACAAAGCCGATTTTCGTTTGGCAGAAATATTTTTTTCTTTGTATGTACATACCTTGATTGTGTGTTGTCACTAATGCGATCTTCTGACCTATCTTGTTGTGTATTTCTTTTATGATTTGGAAACGGTGTAAATTGGGAAGCAGGGGTAGTGGTTTCAATATTTAAAACCTTTCTTAGTATTTCAATACCACCTAGTTAAAATCACCGAAACATTAATTTATAAAATTAATTTTAAAACTTACCAGGGCCCTCCAAGAAATTTCTAAGTTCGTTTAAATATGCGGCATCTTGATCAGGTTTTTCGACATCCATTTCGAAAAGTGATATTTCATCGGGGTATTTCTCTTCAATCTATAATACAACAGATTTTGTTTTATGAAATATCACTGCAATATTGAAAATATGTAGAATATTTCACAATATTGAAAGCAAAATTTACTTAGCATTAAACGAAATACTTACAATCTGTGTAGGCCTTAAATTGGGAACACTTCCAAATTGAGATAACACTTTCTGAGGTGCAGGAACTGGATTTATCTTGTTGTCTATTGGCTTTCTGTTAGAAGAAAATACCGGTGATGATTTCGAGATTGTTTCCTGAACTGCCCAAGGATTCCTTGTAGTTTTCACTGGTTCGTTCTCTGTTAGTTGATCTGTAGTTGTTTGGATTACACCGAGGGGTAAAGGTTCCTTTTCATTAGAGTTAAATTTTTCGATTTCAGCATTGTATCTGGAATTAAATGGAATTATATTAAAGTTTTAGATTTAACAAAAATGCTATTAATTACGCTTTCGCAGCACTGATGAGACCCTCTTTTGCAGCTTCGATCAACGGGAATCGTTTTCCACCGCAATATCCATGAAAATCATCGTATTCCATCAGCCAAAATACCATTCCTCCAAATTTACTTTTGGCTACATATTCACCCTTTTTTCTCATAATATCTTCGTCGTCGTAACCCACCCATTGGTCGCCTTTATAAGCATACGGTCCCATCGCATTCGGATATGGATGCACTACCTTCCAACCGTCCTCTTTAATTTTTCTGCAAATCTACAAATGGGGTAATATAGTAAAATTGCGTTGGTGTTTGTATATTGGATATTATTACTTCGGAGTAAGGTAAAATCCCATTTTCATTTTTTATCTGGTCGCTCTTTATCCCAGGACCCGATGCTGGGGATCCGATGTCAGTAAAATCTGGATTGCTTAAAGTGAAAGTTCTTCCAAAAGTAGGAAGACCTATTGCCAACCTAGGTAGGTATGCGCCAGATTCTACATAGAAGGACATGGTATAGTTCTGAAATATTAAAGAATAAGTATATTATATAGAATATAAGCATATCATAATATATACTAGAAAAGATTGGAAAAGACTTACAGTGTTTTTTTCAAAATCTGAATATTTCGTTTTGTCTACGCTATATAATTGGGAATGATGATTAACCATCGGTTCGTATACGTCGTGATAATCGTAGGTTAACGGGTGCATGCAGTCTACGTATCTAATTAAAATGACAATAAAAATAGGAGTAATAATTAGTTAAATAATTAAACTCACTTGGTCAATAATGGTATATCGTAACCCCTGTTGATGTGATCCGTTGAAGAAGGAAGTGTTATAGCTAATAGCAATCGAGGAATACCAGTTTCAATTGATTCTCTCTCATATCCTTCGCGTAATTCCTAATAATCAATAGTAACTTGTTAGCATAATCTTGGTATGTAGGAATAAAGCAAATTTATGTCAAAATTTTGCATGGTTACAAGTTCCAATCCAAATTAATGGGCTTAAAACGATTTAACTCAATATTGAATCTCCATGCTGGAATATCATTTATCAAATGAAAACACAAACCTTTATTAATGAGGAATAGCTGCGTCTATCGTTTAGATTAGGATACTTCCAATGAAACTCTAAACCGTCAAAGTTGTGCTTCCGTAAAAATACGATCGAATTGCGGATAAAAATACTCCTTTTAGCCGCACTAGCTGCTACAGAAGCAAATTTCCCGGAATCCCTATTCTCAATTCTAAGGGAAAGAAATGTTTTCAAATTTTTGTTGATATTTTTAAGTCCCGTAAAGTTAGCGTATCCTCCTAAAACACAAATATTGTTCAAATAGTAATTGAGATGAAGATATCCCACCTTGTTCAATGTCGATAACAGGGTTTGCTGGTTCGAAAAGATACGTATCTGTTAGTCGTCCAAACGCGTAAAGTATGTGAGTACACAAGAAGGGATCTATGTCGTCTGGAGTAAATCTGCCTATCCCTGTTTTTGAAGCTGCCCAGGATCCATAGTAACAGATGACACGCAACTCTATGAAAGGAAGGTACAGTCAATGTGATAATATGTAAAAAGTATATTTTAAATCATAGAGTATCAATAAGAAGTTGACCTAACAATAGTTACTTTTACCGGGAACAAATTGAACAGTTTCGAAAATTGGCAATTTTACTGTTTGCTCCGCCATATTTATAAAATTAAGACAGAGTGTAGATTTGGACTCCCACCTTTATAGATGATGGACGAGAAGAAGAAGAAGCTTTCATCATGCTACCTCGTACCTTAATTTAACAACTCCTACGTGCATATTACCTTTTACCAAATTTGAGCAAACATTGGTAATAGGAGCTGCCGCTCTTATCCCAATGGGGCCGTCCTTAGAATGAGAAGATAGAAGTGTATGTGAGAAGTATACAAAGAAGAATCAAATTTAATTTAAAAATTATTATACAACAAGCTATTTTCGTGTCTAGAAATATAGAGAAATCTTTAGAAATAGAGACTTTCGCCCAGAACTACTTCAGTGCCCCATAACTTACCATCTATAGGTATTTCCTTATTATCGTCTTCGTTAACTTCTTCTAGATTATTATTTTTATCTTCTATCTATAACCAAAGTGTATTTTTAATATCAAGAGCCATTCAAAAGGGAAAAATGATGGAATTTTGACTATTTCAGCCATTTTCGGCCTATATTTGAAACTACGGAATGACTTACTAATTTTGCAGGTCTTGTACTAACGAATGAAGCATCTTTACTTTTAGTCATCAACATAGAGGAGCCATCATCTACTTTTTCGGGGATGTATCTAAAAAGATATCCCTATATTAGATTTTACATTTACACAAGCTAGGTGCTACCTTGGTGTATTTAGGAGACCATCTTTTGCTGCTTCGATCAATGGAAACTGCTTTCCACCACAATACCCGTGGAAATCGTCATATTCCATCAACCAAAACATCAGTCCTCCCAATCCATGTTTGGCCACATATTCACCTTTTTTTCTCATAATATTTTCGTCATCATAACCTACCCATTGGTTGCCTTTGTAAGCATACCGTCCCATTGCGTTTGGATATGGCTGCTTTGCGATCCAACCTTCGTCTTTAATTTTTCTGCAAATCTAAAATAAATGTTTTTAGAATTATGTAGTGTTTGTATTGCAGGAATATTACTTCAAAGTAAGATAAAACCCCACTTTCTTGTGTCAGGTCGCCTTTTAAGCCAGGACCGGATGCTGGAGATCCGAGATCGGTCAAATTCGGATCACTTAAATTGTAGGCTTTTCCATATGTTGGAATACCTAAATCCAGTTTTCTCCTCACTGCGCCAGATGCTAAATAGAACTCAATTGTGTAGTTCTGAAATATTCAAATGGTATTGGTCCAATTTTAAAGATTAAATTACTGAATTAAATTAAATCAATGTAATATGCAGTTGAAATGGGGGGATGCCTTCATTCACAGATAAACTCTTGGTTTAAGCTCAATTTACCTTCCCTAGCAATCACTAATACAAACATACATATGTCTTGGTGGAAACATAATGAAAAACTTACAGCATTAATTTCGTAATCCAAATTTCCGTGCACGCCGTACAATTTCGAATGATGGTTGACTAAAGGCTCGAACTCGGTATGATAATTATAAGTTAAAGCGTGCATGCAATCTACATATCTATTTTTGGAATAATAATATTAATATCTGTGTAATAAATAATAATTTGTTTCGCAGGTAAACTTACTTTGCTAAATATGGTATATCGTAACCCCTGCTGACATGATCAGTTAAAGTAGGAAGTGTTATTGCCAATCGTAATCGCCCCTGGTTAGTTTCTAGTGCTTCTATCTCAAATCCTTCACGTAACTCCTAATAATAAAATGTAATAATTATCTGTCCAGGTGGGCTAAATAAATATTAAATACTAAAAATGTGAAAAAGTAGAGCGATAATTTTACATTTAAGTTTACATCTATTATTAAAATGAAATACTATAACAAATTTAACTATTATTTAGGGCCAGCTTCACAAGATAAAAACAAATTGAGTTTAAGCTAAACTAGTTTACCTTAATTCGAGTTTAGCTTAAACTCGTTTTATATTTATATTATTTTTTATAGTTTTTCAAGAGTTTTAATAAATTATTATAGTTAAGCGAATGATTTAAACAGCATATTATGTATAACAAGGGATCATTCCAGACCATCCAACAGATCGGCAAGAATTTGAATGTACTCCAAGGAATAAAAAGAATTTACTCAAACCTTTATTAATGCGGAATAGCTATGTCTATCTTTTAGATTAGGAAACTGCCAATCTATTTCAAACCCATTGAAATTATGCTGTCGTAAATATTTAATGCAATTTTTAATAAAAATCCTTCTTTTTATCGGATCAGCTGCTATAGAAGCAAATTTCACGGAACCCTCGTTCCAGCCTCCTAGGCAAAGAGCAGTTTTCAGGTTTTTGTTAATTTGCTTTAGTCCATTAATTCTGGCATATCCACCTAAAAAGCGGTTTTGTTTAAGTCGAAATTTTGAATTAAATTGCTTACCTTCTTTAATATCAAAAGTTTCGTTGAGTGGTTTTAAACCAAGATCTCCGATGCTTGCAAATGCGTAAAGTACGTGTGTACATAAGAAAGGATTTATGTTTTCTGGTAGAAATCTTCCTATTCCTGGTCTTGAAGATGCCCAGGATCCATAGTAACAAACAATGCGAAAGGCGTCTGTGGCTGTTAAATAAAAATTTAATAACAAATACATACTCGTATACTTATGTGAAATTATATAACATAATAATATATTGTCATGGATTTTCCAATCAGAATCATTTTTATTTATTTCCAAGCTTGTTAATTTGTAAATTTAATGTTGATAGTTTTTGATAAGTGGCTTTTTAATTGGCCCTGCTCATGTAGGGTGGACCTGTTTAAAATGGACTGTGAAGATTGTTAGAAAATTATATTGGTTATATTGAGATTTAATATTAAATAGTGATTTATAAAAGTTTTTGAATTGTTTTACTACTTCGAAGCTCTGCAATGGTAATTGAATTTGTATTATGAAATAAATATTTGGATGGTGGTAAGAAATTTCAGTATATAAAAATAAAGGATGCGTGATGAAATTTCGAAAATAATTATTGCAACCGGATATCACAGCAATATAATGTATAATAATAACATTATATATAAAAAGGATCTATTTTTTATTATATATTATGTATTATAGAATTCTAAATAAGCTAGATACATATACTGAAATTTTGATGAGCCAGATATTATATTACAAAATTGTAATATTTTTTATTTAAATTTCGCCAATAATTCCAATTTTGTTGATTTAAAACTAGTAGATATCAAACACATCTTGCTTTATAATTATTCTGACCTCTCAAAGTCAAGGTCGACCGGTCCGATATTTAACCAAAAGTTCAAGTGCTCAACGCTGTTGATGTAAATATAAACGTAAAATATACAAATCAGATTTGCAGATATTCCTGGCTTTACATACCGTTCGGAATTCGAATTCCAAGGACGGAGATGATAATAATTATGAAAGTTAGGGTTTTCCCGGATTCAAACCGGATGTCTTAATCAAGTCTTTTAATATTTCTTTTAGCATTTGATTAACAATAAGATTTATTTCAGGTTAGGTTAAGCAACTGTTAGTTAGGTTAGGTTAAATTTGATCGTGTTTTGTTTCAAGTTTTAGTCTAGTTTCGTTTGCTAATTTATTATAAAAAATGTTTGGAATCAGAGCGCCATCTTCTTTAAAATTCAAGTTAAGTTAAAGTCTTCTTTTTAGTGTAACAACTAATACCAATTAGTGTAATTTCAAAAAATAGCAGTTATTCCAAAAATAATTTTGTCAGATTCAAATTAAATAAAGTACACTGCAAATTGTTGACACGTTTTCGTGCACAGTTGCAATTCAGAAAATCGTGAACAATAATTTTTAATAACAAAATTTGCAAAGAAAAACCATTGCAAATATTTTGATAAATATAATAATTTTGAAAGCAAATCTCGGAATTTTTCTATATTACCAATAGGTAGTATAATAATTATGTTAAAACGAAAAAAGTGAGACCCGGAAATGACCTCGACAAAAATGGTAGATGTTTGTAAGATCTTCACTTTTGTATTTAATATTTTTAGTTTTGACATCAACTCCCCAAATCCCCCAAATTTATTATAAAATACAAAATAAAAAAAATAAAATCAGATTGGAACATTGAATTTTTATAGAAAATTAAAAATTATTCAAAAATTGCTAGAAAGCAAATCAATAAATTAATAGCTACCGAATCAACGGCAAATAGGAATATAATTTATTATTTTGTTAGAAACATGTTGTTAATATTTTAGTAATAATATACATTACTTCCTTTCTCGGTGAGTTCAACAACGGATTCACTAATCTTAGAAAGTGTTAAAATTGTTGTAACCAATAGTGCAATTTTACTTATCCACATTGTTTATATAAGCACACAAAACACTTCACTAATCTCCGTAGCTGTTCTTGTACAACTAAATTTTCATTGGTGTGACTACGAGATAATATTCAACTTTGGATTTTCCAAAAATAACATTTATATTTTCATAAAACGGGTTATTCTAGATTTTTGTAAGATGGAACATCATGAAGTACTACCGTTGTTCGCTAAATTTTGGTTTCTGTGCGCACTATCATTTTTTAATCCTAAAATTTACAACCACCGAAAAATGTTCCAGATTTTACATATCAGAAACAGAAACATATTAATATTAGAAATAACCTTCATACGTATTGATGATTAGAATTTCAAATACAAAGATAATAATATGTAAAACAGTACTAAAAGATGAGGTAGTATTTTCCAATTTTTTCTGTGTGTTGATAACATCATAAACTAATAAAATTAAAAGAGATCCTTGCATAATCAAAAAGTAGCTTCATTTGAAATCTTACATAGCAACAAACCAACGAAGCTGCAAATCAAATAATATTATTTTTATCTCCCGCACATACCGGTAAGGGAGGTAGGTACACAGTATTTATTTTGTTTTAAAATTATAAAATAAATTAATTTAATTTAATTGTTAAAAAGAATCTATTAAAGTTTATGGTTGGTATTAAATTATTTTAATATGAATTTTAATTTATAATAAATTTAAATATTCATGTTTTCTTCTCTGTATACAGAGATTTAATTAGTAATAAATTTTAATATTCAAGTTTTGCGTTTCTATATGCAGAGAGGAAAATAAAACAGAAAATTAAATAAAAATAATCACGCCGCGCCGAATCGAGTCTGCGCCAAACGTACTCGCACCGAAACCATACTCTCGCCGAATCGGGTCTGCGTCGAACCGTACTCGTGCTGAATCGGGTCTGTCAGTTTTTAACTAGAAAGTGCAAACTTAAATCATTTATGAACGCCTTCATCAGCATCATAAACTAAAACTGCCCCTTACATAAACAAAAATTTGGAAATTCACCAGCATTATTTAAAATTCTTCAATTTCCAAAAATATTGGAATCTACAGTGGGGGTGGGGAGACTCAGACTAGCATAGCATTGTTTTTGCCCTAAACCGAGCCGGAGCTTAAAATAGAAATTAACTTTATATAAAATTTATATTTGATTTCAAGTAAACCACTTGTTACATGTCACCAGCTATACCAAATTGCATGTTAATTTAAAATACTGGCCACATACTTAAAATATTATTTTCAAAAATTTAAAAAGACTATCCCAATAAATACCAGCATTTTTAATTATATTATTTAATTTTTGATATATAGGTCAATTTTATTCTAATATTTATTATATTTAAAAAATTAGGGAGTCAAGTTTACACACATAATAATAATAAATTATCGATACTAAATATTATAAAATTTTTATAAGGAATTTTTTTTCTGATGTGTGCTCTTCACTTGCCGGGAGTCCAGTATTACAAATTGATGTTGAAAACAACATTGAGTATTCGGGATCTGTTGAAAAATTTTTAATTAATTTTAATTTAAAAGTTGCAAAAAATTAGTAGCCCGAAAAGCTGAAAGTAACAACACTTAAGACGAAACAACGTACTTTTTAAATTCTTCTGCATCAAACAGCTGAGACATATCTTTTCGTAGATTTGGATCTGATTCCGTTTTATGGGTTTCCCTAACATTGAGAAAAGGGCATTTTAGTATTGTTAAAGATCGCAATATAATAATTATTATACTTACTTTAGTAGTTCTTGTTGTGGAGATCTTCTGTAATTCGGCAATGGTTCAGATTTGGAAGTAGTGGTTTCTTTAATATTTAAAATAGCTTTTAATCTCTCAACACCATCTGGATAAAAATTCTAATCATTATTTTACAAACTTAAAATTTAAACTTACCGGGTCCTTGAATAACATTTTGAAGTAGTTGTAAAATTCTGGTATCTTCATTATATTTTTCATCGCCCGTTTGGAAATCTTCTATTTCATCTTCATATTTAGTGTCAATCTATAATGAAACGAAAATGTTTATTCTTTATAGTTAATAGTTAAGTAGTTAACATTTTAGTTAGTTAACCAAGTTTAAATTAATTAAATGTTTTATTGCTTATTCTGTACTGTTTAGGTCCACTTGGTCAGTTGCAGGATAAACCAAAAAAAATCAGGTTAACCAATATTTCAAAAAAACAGGTTTTCAGCGTATTTTATTGGTTAACCCAAATTTTGTACAACTGAACCTTAATGTATTTAATAGTCATTTCCAAGGAATTCCAGAGATCTTCAAAAAGTTCCAGAAATATACAAGGGAGGACTTACTAACTGTGTAGTGCTTCTATGGGGAACGCTTCTAGATACAATTCGTTGAGTAGTCGTAGACGTAGTTGAAACTGGTTTAATGAGGTTGTTCGGAGTTGTTTTCACCTCGGAAGTAAATATCGGTGTTGGTTTTGGAGTTACTTTCGGAAATTTACTGTTTTCATTTTCAATGTACCTAAAATTAGATACAGCTATATTATATCATATTTATATTAACAAAATGCGATTTAGTACTTTGGAGAATTAAAGAGGCCTTCTTTTGCTGCTTCAATCAATGGGAACGGTATTCCACCGCAATATCCATGAAAATCGTCATATTCCATCAACCAGAACATCATTCCGCCCAATCCTTGTTTCGCAACGTATTCGCCTTTTTTCCTAACAATATTTTCGTCATCATAACTCACCCATTGGTTGCCTTTATAAGCATACTGGCCAAAGGCATTTGGATGTGGCTGTTTTACTGTCCAACCATCGTCTTTAATTTTTCTGCAAATCTGAAATAAAAAATACTCTATTATAGTTGTTATGTTAAAACAAAAATATTACTTCATAGTAAGCCAAAAAACCAGTTTCGTGTGTCTGTTCGCCCTGCAAGCCAGGCCCATTTGCTGGCGATCCGATATCAGTCAAATTGGGATCGGTTAAGTTGTAGACTTTTCCATAAGTTGGAATACCTAAAGCCAGCTTTTTTTTCTCAGCGCCCGATTCTAAATAGAACGACATGGTATAATTCTAAAATATTTAAAATCATTACTGCTGCTTTTGCTGGAATAGTAAAGAAAACCTTACAGCGTTTACTTCATGATCCGATTTGTCGTCCACACCATACAAAGCCGAATGATGGTTAACTATAGGCTCAAACTCGGTGTGATAATTGTAAGTTAAAGCGTGCATGCAATCTACGTATCTAGGTTTTAATTATCCAGGTTATTAGTTGTCCAGGAATAATTAGTTTAAATAAACTTACTTTGTTATTGATGTTATATCGTAACCTCTGACGACATGATCCACTAACGTAGGAAGGGTTATGGCTAATCGTAATCGAGGAACACCTCTTGCTTTTGCTTCCACCTCAAATCCTTCGCGTAACTCCTAATAATAGAGACTTGAGCAGGTAATTACGCAAAATTTGTATAAGAACAAATACTTAAAAGGAAGTTAATGCAAACCTTAATTAATGTGGAATAGCTGAGTCTATCCTTTAGATTAGGAAACTGCCAATCCAAATCCAGTCCATCGAAATTGTATTTACGTAAATATTCGATACAATTTTTGATAAAAATACCTCTTTTTGTAGAATCAGCTGCTACAGAAGCAAATTTCACGGAACCCTCATTCCAGCCACCAAGAGAAAGACTGGTTTTCAATTTTTTATTAAATTGCTTTAGTCCAGTAAATTTAGCATATCCACCTAAAGAGAGTATAATTTTGTTAAATTAACAAAATAGAAGCAAAATTATTACCTTGTTCAATATCGACAACTTCGTTTAACGGTTCAAAAGTGATGTTTTTTGTGAGACGTGCAAATGCGTAAAGTAGATTAGTACACAAGTAGGGATCTATATCTTCTGGAGTAAATCTTGCTATTCCTGTTCTTGTAGCTGCCCAGGAACCGTAGTAGCAAATGATACGATATTCGCCGGCATCTATTAAATGCAATAATATTAATTTTATGTAAGATATGTAAGATTACGTAAGGTAGCTAAAGTGCTCCTTCGTTCTAGCAAATTTACATGCGTTGAACAAAGTGTCAGGTTTCCTTGCTGGTTAAAGGCATAGGTAACTATTACACGTAAATATTCGGAAAATATGACTAAAAAGGAAAGTATGCATAGTTCGCTCGTTCTTCCGTTCGTTAGTTCGTTCGTTTGTTCGTTCGTTCGTTTGTTGGTTCGTTAATTCATTCATTTAACAACTGTATTAATTACAGTACTAATATTCTAAAATTTATAACTAAAGTTATGATGCTGGGGTTATACTACAGACAAAAT
Organism: Cantharis lateralis; assembly: GCA_963170105.1. Lineage (NCBI taxonomy): Eukaryota > Metazoa > Arthropoda > Insecta > Coleoptera > Cantharidae > Cantharis > Cantharis lateralis. The sequence continues at coordinate 5,571,412 of OY720627.1, forward strand.
GCGGAAAAGATTTTATAATATTATATTGTAATGTATTTTCCCTTGCACTACAAAATTACTGAAATTTTGAAAAATTTTCATATTACCAAACAATTAACATACTTATTTATTTAACTCAGAATTAGTAGAAATAAAAGATTTAAGATGTTAAAAAACTTCTAAAAATCATAGAAACGATCATCTATCCTGTATTTCTTAAATCCCTTTCATCAATTCCATTAATGATGATTGAGCCTATTTAGTTAGCTTGACTCCAAACTCAAAATTCCATAAACCACGTGTATCCCAAATGATTAATTTGATTATTTCGGCGCTTTTGAAGATTTTTACTTGAATTATTTGATTGAATTTTGAAATTATATTAGGTTTGTAACGAAATTACTGCCCACTTGACTCAATTTTATTAATTTAACAATCACATTAAAGTAAATTGAAATTTCTTTTAATCGTACAATTCTGATAATTCTTTTGAAAATATTTACTGCAAAAAAATGCTGTTAAAATGTGAATTTCGAAATATTTTTTCAAATATGTGACATTTTCAGTAAGTATTTGGCTTCAAAATTCATAAAACTGAATTTTGAAAACTACACGACAATATATTAATATTGAACCTAAATTTTATTATTTCCTTGCCATATTTTTTCAAATTTTTAAACAGCTAGTAGCTTGCTTAATTTTTAAAGTGAATTTTATTTAAAAAAAATTTTATTTTATTTAATTTTGCTGTTCATCAGTAGGGTATTTTTTTTTGCTTGCTTATGAAGGCAGAATAATATTTCCATGATTACGTGAACATGTTCGTCATGTAATCGACTCTATAATATTATTTGGTACAATAAATAAAAATAAAGCAATTAATTAATTGCTTTGTTTTGCGAAATTAAATAATAAGTATACTATACTCGTAAATTATGTATTTTTTCGCTTGAATTACAGTTAAAATTTCCATTTTGTTTGTTTTCATAGAAACCAATTAAAAAAATATGAACGATTGTCTTCTTAACCAGTTTATCTTGTTCTTCAATAATCAAATTGAATAAAAATAATTTAATTTTAAAGTGTTTTTTTTTACAAAATTACAATATATGTACTTACAGATCCAAGATAATTTTATTATTATATTAGAAATAATAATTTATTTCTAAATATCAGGTATCAGCGTTTGCTAATGTTTATTCATAGCACCATTTAATATTTTAATGCACATTACCTGCTGAGGGAGTAAGTTCAATAACTGGATCACTGCTTTCGGTAAGTTTTAAAATTGTAAAAACAACTAGTACAACTTTTTTTATAAACATAGTTCTGCAGATAAGTGCACAAAATAACTTCACTAATACCACTTGACGATAGTCATCGATTTAACTACTATTTCACTGGAGTGACAAGTTCATTATAATTATTCCAACATGGATTTTCCAGAATAAATTGTTTATATTAGGCAACATTTAGTACCTTACTGCAAAAGACGGGATATTCTAGACTATTTTAAGATAAAGCTTCATCAATGGCAACCATAATACAGGTAGTATGTTCACTAATTGGAACCCGTGGGGCATACAAAATGTATTCAAACGGTATATTATAAAACATAATTATGTCCTTGTATTTTATTGGTAGATTTTCGAATGTTACTAATAAAAATATATAAATATTTTAAAATCACTTTTTTTAAATTTTGAAAATTTAATAAATTTTTTTTTGATTTTGAATACTTTTTCAATTTTAATATATATAAAAAATGCATACTAACTTATACAAATTTGAATATAGAAAATATATTTCTACAATAAAGCCCAAGTGCAGTAAGTGTATGTTTCTGGCATTAAAAGCTTCTAAAAGCTTAAGATCGAATGAATTTTACACTACGAATTAAGTCTGCGGTGTGGAATCCATACCGGTTAACTTTGCTCTAAACTTAAACCGTCCGTCGCGTCGTCCTGATGGAGATAGAGTTAGAGATAGCATTTTGTTAGAATTAAAAACTCAATGATATTTAAAAATTTAATAAACCAATATTACTAGTTACATGTCAGACCTGTTTCACAGTTCAACGGTCGCGTATGTGTAAAATTTACACAATTGCATGTTTGTCTGCTTAAGAATGAAATAATAAGATGACTTGACTGTTAAAAACTTGACATTACAAACAAATACTGGCCATCTACTACTTACCTAACAAACTTAAAAATACTAATCTAATAAAATTTTGTTTTGAAGTCTAGGGATATCAAAAACTACAGATTTTGGAAACAATACAATTTGATTGCCCTAGTTGTGCGGCCCGAAGGCCGCACTGACTTATCATTTTCCCGTAATCTTTCTAATTTTTCTGGTATAATATAAAAAAATAATGATATAGTGTATGGTAGAATACTAGACTAAAATTTTTATAAGGAATTTTCTTTCTGATGTCTGCTCTTCATTTGACGGGAGTCCGACATTAAATATTGACATTGAAGAGGACATTGAGTATTCGGGATCTGTTGAATAATTTTAATTTTAGAGTTGGAAAAAATGAACACCTAAGACAAACCAACTTACTGTTTGGAATCTTCTGCACCAAATAGCTGAGACAAATCATTTCGTAGATTTGGATCTGATTCTGGTTTATACGTTTGCCTAATATTAAAAAAATATATATATTCTTTTGAAATAAAATATATTTAGTTACGACCGGTTTCGCTACTTTATTTGATCATTCTTATGATCCATCGTCGAAAATATATTGTAGAAGTTTACGATTTTCTTTTATTAGTACTAAAAATCGCAATATAATATAATATAATAGTTATACTTACTTGTTTATTAACTTTTCAGTAGGGCTAGCATTTAATGTTTCCTTTCGGTAAGTAATGGTTTCTTTATTATTTAGAAAAGTTTTTAATCTTGCCAAACCATCTGGATAAAAACACTAATCATTATTTTATAGAGTTAATATTTGAACTTACCAGGTGTTCGAATAAAATTTTGAAGTTGTTGTAAAATTTCCGTATTTTCATTATATTTTTCATCATCTGTTTCTAAAACTACTATTTCATCGTCATATTTATTTTCATTCTATAAGGAAATGAAAGTGTTTATTAGTTTTATTTGTTGATATTCAAGAGACTTACTAACTCCGTAGTAGTATGGGGAAGGCTTTTCAATACAATTCCTGGAGTTCTCTTAGAGGTAGAAACTGGTTGAATGTGGTTTTTCGGCTCAGATTTCAGCTCAGAAGTAAATATCGGTAGTAGTTCTGGAGTTGTTTCCGCAATTTTAGCATTATCATTGCCGATGTACCTAAAATGAGATGCAGATACATTAGATTATTTTCATAACAACAAAATGCTATTTAGTACTTTGGTGAATTTAGCAGACGTTCTTTTGCTGCTTCAATCAATGGAAACCGTATTCCAGTACAATATCCATGATAATCGTCATATTCGATCAACCAAAACATGATTCCACCCAATCCATGGTTCGCCACGTATTCACTTTTTTTCCTAATAATATTTTCGTCGTCATAACTCACCCATTGGTTGCCTTTATAAGCATACGGTCCCAACGCGCTTGGATACGGCTGTTTCACGGTCCAACCATCGTCTTTAATTTTTCTGCAAATCTAAAATAAATTATACTTTATTGTAAATTCAGTTGTAATCGTATAATAGAAATATTACTTCGTAGTAAGCTAAAAAACCGCTTGTTTGTGTCTGCTCGCCCTGCACACCAGGCCCACCTGCTCGGGATCCAATATCTGTCAAATTTGGATCGCTTAAGTTGTAGACTTTTCCATAAGTTGGAATACCTAATATCACCTTTCTATTTTCTGCTCCCGATGATAAATAGGACGATATGGTATAATTCTGAAATATTCACTGGAGTTAACAGAACGAATGATGAAGAAGAAGAAAACAATATATTTAAGTTATTTAGGCCACCCAAATATATTTCTCAATAGAAGAGTAAAGGAAAACTTACAGCGTTTACTTCATAATCCAATACGTTGTCCACACCATACAAAGTCGAATGATGATTAACTATAGGCTCGAACTCGGTGTGATAATTGTAAGTTAAAGCGTGCATGCTATCTACGTATCTATTTTTTTAAATTATCCATTTTATTAGTCGGTTAAATATAATTTGTTTAACAGATAAACTCACTTTGTTATTGCTACTATATCGTAACCCTTGGTGATGTGATCCACCAAAATGGGTAGGGTTATTGATAATTGTAATCGAGGAACACCTCTTGCTTTTGCTTCTATCTCAAATCCTTCACGTAATTCCTAATAATTAAAATGTCACATTCAGATTATCTACTTGAAAATTTAAAGTATAAGTTGTGAAATAATATTATACCCGGTTTTAAATTTGTGTACCCAGTGGTTTTTACTATTTTATGGAAGATGGTGCACCATGTCATACAGCCAATATTTAAATTATAAAAAATGTATTTGAACTTTACAAACCTTTATTAATGATGAATAGCTGTGTCTATCTTTTAGTTCGGGAAACTGCCAATCCAAATCTAATCCATCAAAATTGTGTTTACGTAAAAATTCGATGCAATTTATAATAAAAATACTTCTTTTTATCGAATCAGCTGCTATAGAAGCAAATTTCACGGAACCCTCATTCCAGCCACCAAGAGAAAGACTAGTCTTCAATTTTTTATTAAATTGTTTTAGTCCCGTGAATTTAGCATATCCACCTAAACAAAACTCAAATTCGTGCAATTAGGACTTTAAAAACAAATATCTTACCTTGCTCAATATCGAGAACCTTGTTGAACGGTTCAAAAGTGATATTTTTTGTGATACTTGCGAATGCGTAAAGTAGGGTAGTACACAAGAAAGGATCTATGTCTTCTGGAGTAAATCTTCCTAATCCTGTTCTGGAAGCTGCCCAGGAACCGTAGTAACAAACGATACGATAGTCGCTGGCATCTATTAAATGTAATAATAATAATCATAACTAGTAATAAAATATAATAAATTATAATTGACAACATTAAAATTTCATTATTATATTAGAAACAATAATAATGCACATTACCTGCCGAGGTGGTAAGCTCAATAACTGGATCACTGCTTTCAGTAAGTATTAAAATTGTAAAAACCACTAGTATAACTTCTTTTGAAAACATTATTCTTCAGATAAGTGCACAAAAGAACTTTACTAATCTCACCTGACGATAGTCATCGATTAAACCACTACTTCACTGGTTACAGTTATACAAGTTCGCGATTTAGATTTTCATGTTTTATCCAAAAATTTTAATTGTTTATATTGAGAATTAGCGACTTTACTGCAAAAAAAGAGGAATACTGGAATATTTTATAATAACACTTAATTAATTATAACCCTTGAGGCATGCAACATTATAATACCATGATATCATGTCCTTGTATTTATTGGTAGATTTTTGAATATTACTTTAAAATTTTATTTTTTATTTATATAAGATTGGTATCTAAATACTAAATATTAGCCTCAGAAGCTAATAAAACATAAATATTTCTAAAATACAAATTTTTGGGTAGAAAAAGGTAATAAAAATGTAATAATATTACAAATTATTAATGTTAACTATTTATTGTCCAAAAATTTTACTATTTAAAAATAGGTATACAGTCTATCTATTCAATACATATGTTTCGGTATACTGTACTATCTTTCAGTTTATAAAATGTATATCAGATATTTGAAAAATTAATTCTATATTTTTGTGATCTGATAGGTGTTCTTCTCCTATCAGGTGGTCTGAGAAGTTAGACTTCTCATAGGTTTTATTTTTCCACGAAGATAAATGTTCTTTTACCCGAGTTCTATATGCTCTCCCTGTTTGTCCAACGTATACCATTTCACAAGAGCTGCATTTGAGCTTGTATATGCCACATTTAATAATATGGCATAGATAGGAATTTGGGTATTTCCTTAATAGCTGGTTCTAGTGTTGTCATATTTTTTGTAGTTATTCTTTTATCCATTTTCTTAATCAAATTCTTAATTATAGTCGTTTTGTATCCGTTATTTTGCGCAATGTTTTTTATTATGTTAATTTCTATTATTCTAGCTTGTGTGTTCATTGGAATATTGAAGAACACCTATCAGATCACAAAAACATAGAATTTTTGCACATATGTGACAAAGGTGAAAAAATGGATAGACTTGAAGCCCTAGAAATGAAATACCATTTGATTAAATACCCAAACCTCTTGTTAAATGAATAATTGGATCTAGTTAACGGACCGCTTGTAGATATTTGTGTAAAACTCAGGGAAACCACTGACAAATAAGTCATAATAATATTAATTAATTAATTAATTAATCCGATGTTTGTTTAATTTAGCGCAGCGGTTGGTAAAAGGACCCGGAGCCGCGGAGGTTAGATTTTCACTGCCCCTAACATTGGCAAATCTCAGATCCCAGCTTTCGAGTTTTGTACTTTTCGAGTTCGGTTAACACTTTAGGGATTTTTTAGCGAGTTTAGCGCTTGTCAAAACGATCCGAAACGCCCGAGCGCAGCGATCCAGGCACTCTTTAAGCCTTAAATTTAAAGGTATCGGCTGTTTAACGAGCCTTGTTAAACAGAAAACAAAATTTTGTGTGTTCCTCTGGACAGTATCTGTAATTATGTCCGGAAGACTTGCAATTCCAGCAGATTTCCTCCTTCGAATGTCTTAGTTACTTATGTAAAAACTAGAAGACACTCAAATTAATAATTAATTAATAATGTCCTTCGCATGCCTAAATAGATTTAAGGTCGACAAACAGGAGTGGGAAGAATGTTTAGTTTGCGTAAAATCCTTGTTTGCTGCGGAAATCCTCTATAGTCGAATAATTCATGCACCCAGCAGGAGATATACGGCCATATATGGATTTATCAATTTTGTCACATTTTTCTAAAGCTTATGGTGGACTCTGGCGATACCATCACAATATTAGGTGTTTATGGTATAGTTCTTATTAATAAGATGAACTTACCTTTTCGCCCAGTTATGACCTTCATTTGTCTGCAGCGAGTGACTCAAGATTACCTATTTTGGGTTATGCTATCTTGCCTATTACAGTTTCGGGTGTTACTAAAACCATAAAAACTGTGGTATGTAAAAAAATTGAAGCTCCTACGTTCGGGGACATAGCCGTTAGGTTTCACGTGAATACGTCGTCCAAGGATACCCGTTTTCGCCCAAGTTTACCGATCGGATAACAGCGATTTGAAAACAACTTCCAAGCTTTTGCAGAATTTTGACAATTCGAAATTTATTATTAGTATATCTATTTAGCTGATTTTGCATTTATTAATACAGTACAGTCTCGGTAATCCGAACTAATAGAAACCTGGCCCCATTCGGATTACAGAGAAGTTCAGATTACTGGATAAAGTTAAAAAACGAAATAAACCTCGCACTGTAAATGGTATGCTAACTTACCAAAAAAGATTTAAAAAAGTTAAGTAATTTTTATTGAAAAAAGTAGAAGTGACCTAAAGGTAAAACCTAGTGACCTTTCAAGACCTAACGATTCTATATTTTTTTTAATCAACATTTTATAAGATTCTAACTTCACGGAGGTTACACATAATATAAATGTTTGTAGTACTTATGCATTGCATTAAATACATATTTTTCATCCTATCCTTTCTTCTGCAATCCGAACATTTTTCTATAATCCGTACATTTTATTAGTTGTGTTCGGATTATAACTATTTGTGCGGACAACTGAGGTTTTCTTCTATTGTTCGGATTATTGGATGGTCGGATTATGGTGTGTTCGGATTACCGAGACTGCACTGTATTTATTTATTATTATTAATTAATACCTTAACTAGTGAACAGTTCAACGTGAAATTGACATCAAAATAACGCCATGACAACGATCGCATTAATATAGATCATGAAATCAATTACTATATCGGATTAGTGGATTAAAAACTGATATTAATCTGGGTCGTTAAACCTCTTTTCACCGTTTTAAGAGACCACTATTCCCTGCTATGGCTGAGAACTATGAAAGACCCGACTGGTTGTTTAACCCGTTGGAGTATTAATCTTTCTCAATATTCTTTTGCTTTTAAACATCGAAAGGGGAAACAAAACATTGTTCCAGATGCTTTATCGCGCGCTCCGTTAACTACAGATTTTATTCAACAAATATCAAGTGATTTAGGCAGCTAGTATAATAAAATATTTGGAGTACCACAAATTTACATGGTAAACAATGGCCCTCAGTTTGTGAGCTCTGAATTTAAAAAGCTAATTTCAAGATACCAAAAGTTTGGTACAATGCCTCATACGATCCTCTAGTTAATTATGTGGAAAGGGTTAATCGGGTTATTGGTACTGCGATACGATCGTATGTTGGATATAACCACCGTACTTGGGATGAACACGAGATTACTGGTTGTAATCCTTCCTTTCTGAATCTTGGCGGAACCGTACCGGCCACCGGTGAATACTACGGTCGTCTAACTAATTTTCAGGAAGAAGACCTCGTATTAGATACTCGTGAACGAATTATTGAGGACATCAATAAACAATCATATATTTACGATGACGTGAGACGTAGGTTAGATATAGCTTACCAACGTAACAGTCTGTAACCAAGTAACAGTGATGTTGTGTGGAAACGCAATTATGTTTTATTAGACGCTTCGAGATTTTATTGCTAAGTAACCCCAAAGTACATACGCTGCAGAGTTAAATAAATCACTGGCTCCGTAACCTACAGATTAGTAAATGACCAAAGAAAAAATGACCTGAAACCAAACCAACCATCATTTTCGGATGTAGACGAAACTATTTCCGAGTAGTTTACACTCACTTCACTTTTACCAATCATCGCAATTCTAGGAAATCATTAGAATTCTTTGGAAATCAGTTGAATTCTTTGTACTAGAAATCTCCGGAATTGTTTAGAAATCATGACGCAATTTTGTGGTTATTTTCAAGAATTACGTGGTCAAAGTCGTTGATGCTTGAAATACTAACTTTATTATTATTGGGGATGTATGGTTTTTGAGAAGATTTTAGTAAAAATGTCCTAGAAATTATTGTTGAAAAGATTTGTTATCTTTTATTGGCGATTCAATTAATGCATTTGTGAAGAATAATTGTATAATTATTATTAAAGCTTACCTGAAAGTGCATATGGAATTATTTAAAATTGGATAATCTGGTTTGTGTGAGAGACGGCGCTGGTAACTCATTGGAGGCAGATAGAAAGAACATAATTGAAATTGATAGAAAATTTATACAATTTTTGTACACTTTATCTTTAATACGTTCGGGTTTAATTTAAATATTTATTTTCAATTCATCAATAAATTGGCTTCGAATTTAATGATTCTTAAATGAAATGACTTTTACAATTCTAATATAATATGTATTATTTTGTTGAATTCGATGGTACAATGTTGGTCAAAAGGTTTTAAGATGATTTTTCCCTCCTTTTCGCTTAGCAGAACTTCACTATTGAAAATCGATGTTGAAGACGATATTGAGTATTCGAGATCCGCTGAAAATTTAAAATTGTCAAAATAAAAATTTCCCTTACCAAAATACCCTTATTATCTAATTTTTCTTTATCTTACCCTGATTTAATTTTGCAATATCAGGTAAAGCCTGATGAATAATAATGCAAAGGTAATAAATATATGGAACAAAACACCTTACTTTCTAACTTCATCGGTTGAATCTGACTGAGATACACCACTTTCTAGATCTGCCCCCTTGTCTTGTCTAAAATTAAGAAACAAATTTTTATTATTAGTATCATTAAAATCCTTAAATCATAATAAATTCAGAAGTTTAAGTAACACTTACGAGGTTTCTTCGTTGTTATCAAAACGAGAACTTAATAGTACTGCCGCTGGTCGAGGCTTTTTAGTAGTTACCACAGGTTTCGATTTGATTTTAGACGTTTCAAGCAAATTCAAAAATCTTCTTAGTCCTTCAACGCCACCTGATAGTTAAAACGTCTAAATTATATTATTTTATAGAATTGGTTTTAAACCTTACCAGATTCCGCCATAAAAGTTCCAAGTGCTTTTAAATTTTTGTCTTCATTAAAATATCTTTCGTCGTTTGTTTCGAAAACTTCGAATAGTCCGGTCACACCGTTCTAAAATTAAATAAGGGTGTTTATTTTAATTTTTGCCTAATATAACAATTATCAATTAGTTAGTGCCAAATTGTATTGGGAAAACTTACAGACTGCTTAGAGTTTGACTTGTAAAGGTTTCTAGTTATAATTCGTGGGGTATTCCCAGAAGCTGGAATTGGAGTAACATTGTTGATTGTCGAAGACTTCTCTTCAGAAGCAGGTATTCGTATTTGTTCTGAAGGTTTTTCGTCAGTTGTCAAACGAGGCATTGTAGGAACCTCTCTAGGTTTTTTAACATTTTCTTCTGCTGTTATATTTCTAGAGTCGTTTTCATTTTCTATGCTCTCGGCAGTGTTCCTAAAATTATATAATATTACATTTTTATATATAAAAGTGTTAGCTACTACTTCAATGCATTTTGAAGACCTTCTTTTGCTGCTTTGATCAATGGGAACCGGTTCCCGCCGCAATAACCATTGAAATCGTCGTATTGGAGTAACCAAAACATCATTCCTCCCAAATTATGATTTCCAACGTATTCGCCTTTTTTTCTCATAATATTTTCATCGTCATAGCCCACCCATTGGTTGCCTTTATAAGCATACTGGCCCATAGCGTTTGGATATGGCTGTTTTGCGGTCCAATGGTCATCTTTAATTTTTCTGCAAATCTAAATGAATTGGTAATTAATAAATATTGTTTCAGTATTTGTATGATGTAATATTACTTCGTAGTAAGCTAAAACCCCAATTTTATTGGTTTCACCAGTTAATCCTGGTCCCATTGCTGGTGACCCGATATCTGTCAAGTTTGGATCACTTAAATTGTAGACTTGTCCATAAGTTGAAATGCCCAAAGCCAGCTTCTGGTGTTCTGCTCCAGATGCCAAGTAAAACGACATGGTATAGTTCTGAAATGATAATGTCTTTAACTGTTTTTTCTTCTAAATAGTAAATATTAACTTACAGCGTTTACTTCACTATCCGAATTTTCCACATCGTCCACAGCATATAATTGCGAATGGTGATAGACCAAAGGCTCGAACTCGGTATGATAATTGTAAGTTAAAGCGTGCATGCAGTCTACATATCTTTTTTTTAAATAATATTAATGTTAACTTTTAAATATTAATTATTGTTTAGCAAGTAAACTCACTTTGTTATTTCCGCTATGTCGTAACCCCTATTCACATGATCCACTAAAGTAGGAAGCGTTAGGGCTAATCCTAATCGAAAACGACCCGTTTCCAATGCTTCTATCTCAAATGCTTCACGTAATTCCTGAAAATATCTTGAATAAGTCAAAATAAAAATTATTATATAATAAAACTGTCACGCAAACCTTTATAAATGATGAATAGCTCTGTCTATCCTTAAGGGTAGGAAACTGCCAATCAAAACAAAAGAAATCAAAATTGTGCTGTCGCAAATATTTGATGCAATTTTGGATGAAAATACTCCTTTTGGTGGAATTAGCTGCTATAGAAGCAAATTTCACGGGGCCTTCCGTCCAGCCTCCAAGGGAAATACCCGTCGACAAAGCTTTGTTGTATGTTTTCAGACCCGTAAAATTGGCATATCCACCTAAAACGTAATTTTGTTCAAGCTGCAATTGAAAGTAAATTTCTTACCTTGTTCAATGTCGACAACTTCGTTTGAAGGTTCAAAAGTAATATTTTTTGTAAGGCGTGCGTACGCGTAAATTAGATGGGTACATAAGAAAGGATCTATGTCTTCTGGTGTAAATTTTCCTGCTCCTGTTCTTGAAGCTGCCCAGGATCCGTAGTAACAAACGATACGCTTCTCGTTCAAATCTATGAAATAAATTAATGTAATTTATCTACAAGAAATTTATGAAAATTTGGTAAAATAAACCGAAAATCGAAAATATGCTCCACTTAAATTAATCGTATCTCAGCTTGTATTTATCGTACAGACTTCATTAAAAACTCTTTTTGATGCCGTTTAAACAGGCTTTCGTTGTATTGTTATTAAATTTTAGAGTATCAAAAAATTCTATTTTTGGTAAACAATTAGTTGAGGGATGAAATATTTTGAAAAAATATGAGCTTATCTGATTACCAGATCTTAGAATTAGTGATTCTTGGGAATCTTGGGCAGAACAAATTAAAAAAATTGTCTGGTAATTTTTGCAACTTTTTTTTTGTAATTTCTTCGAAGTGGTAGGCCGTATTTTTGCAATTTTCACCTTTAAATTAAGTAAGTAGTAATAAAACGTAGTAGCTTAAACTGGTAAAAATTATATAATTCTTTTTCTCTGGCTCCCGGACTAATAATAGGTTGCGATCAAGTTTTTAACATTTAAGGTCGGTGGTAACCACTAATTGCCCAAACAGTGGAGTTATTATAATTTAAATTATAATATTACTATTAAATTTATTGGAAAATACCAGCAAAAATTACGCATTATTTTATTTCATAATTTTTATTTTTTTTATTTGGTAAAAAAATCTGACAGGGATCTTCCTCAAATTATATTGTATTTTTTATTACAAAAAATCTTTTTGGATATTGTTCAACATACTATTAATACTCCAGCTCCAGAAAGAAACAGATTTCGGTTATTCTAAATTTTTAACAATTGCGGGGACTCAGAGTTCTCATCTTGTCGAGTTCGGGCGGCTTTAGGGATATTTTTAAAAAGTGCGTAAGAAGTGCGTTCAGCAGGAATATTTTAAACAAGAATATAAGTATATTAGAATAGAAAGATCTGAAGAAAGAAATAATTTTTCTTTACGCGAATGAATAATTTTAAATTAAGTGGCTGTTTAAAAATATTAAGATTCACTTTAAAATATTACATAATAATGGGGTGTATATCATGAACAAAAACTAAGTTTTTGTTTTAAAAAACTAATATTTAAGTAAGAAGTATTGAGCATTCGTGTAATTTTATTCATAGCACGCATTAAAAATATTTTATTAAAATGCACATACTAGGTGGCCAGGTAAGTTTAACAGCACATTCACTAATTTTAATCAGTGTTAAAATTGTAATAACAACAATTACAAGTGTTTTTGGAAACATTGTTCTTCAGATAGGTGCACTAAATAACATCAAAAATCTCACTTAGACTTTCTTTTTTTTTATAGGAGTAACAAATTCACGACACCTTATTTTAAACATAAACACTTTGTAATAACAATAATTTATATTATTTACATCAGACAATATTTAGCTGGCAGACTCATTGAATAGAACGGGTTATACTAAACTACTTTAATACGAAATTTCGTCATTGGCAATATTTTCAGATAGTTGGCTAATTGGAACGCTTGGGGCATATGGGTCACTCCACGTCATGTGGGAAAACCTAAACCAAAAATTATTCTCGGAGTTTCCTAATTTTCTATAATATAATTTTTATTAGATTTTATAGAATAAACTTTCTACATATTATACGAGTAGATATAAATCTGTTGTACGGATAATATGCGCAATATAACATAAAAGATTAAATTTATAATGTCGGGAATAATTATTATGTTAAATAATTATGTATAACTAGAAGAAATATTCTAAATCGTAAAAAATTAATTATTTGTATCCTTGATCTACACAGAAGTATTAAGAAGTACAAAATCCGTCAATTTTAATTAAATTTATTTCCTGACTTTAATTTATTTTATGTATAATTTATAATGGGACCTTAATTTTTATTTAATAATAATAATAAGTTCATTGTATTGCTGTGCTTCGACCCTGATATCACCGAGATACCCTTTTCCCAAGAGGTAAATATCCCAAAAAAGTTGTGTGCACATGGTTGAAATTTTCTTAGGAAATAGTAGGTATTCATGAAAATTCTCGGATATCTCTGGAAATCTATAGAAATCAATACAATCCTTGAAAATCATTGGAATTTGTTGGAAATCATTGGAATTTTTTGGATTCTCTAGAATTACTTGGAAATTACTAGAATTCTTTGGAAATCAGTGCATTCTTTTTAATTTCAATGAAATCTCTGGTATTGTTTAGAAATAAATCGCATTCTTGGAAATCATTGGAATTCGTTATTGGATCTCACTAGAATTTTTTTGGAAATTACTGCAATTCCTTGAAAATCGCTAATTTTAATGATTTCCTATATTTTTTTCTAATTTCAAAAATGTCTTCAAAAATTTGCATAACCACTCCGCGGTTTGATCTACTCAAAGAATAAAAGTCAAGTTGTCTTCTTATAAAAAATCAATCTATTTCGTCCATGAAACTAAAGTAAATTTTATATAATTTCAAAAATTTAAAATGCAAATCACTGGAAGTCTTTGGAAATCTTTGGAATTATTTGGAAATCACTAGCATTCTTAGGAATTCCTTAGAAATCGGTGGAATTCTCTGTAATTCCAGTGAAAGCTTTAAAATTGGTTGTATCTCACTGGAATTCTTTAAAAATCATTGCAATTCTTGCAAATCATTCAAATTCGTTAGAAATCACTAGGATATTTTGGAAATTTCTGCCATTCCTTGGAAATCGCTGGAATTCTTTGCAGTGCCTTGTAAACCAGTGTAAATTTTTGTAATTCCCTATAAATCTCATGGAATACTTTATAAATCACAGATATTCATTAAAAATCATTGAAATTCTTTATAAATCATAGGAATTTCGTATAAATCATTGGAATTTTTGGAAATCACTGGAATTCCTTTGCAATCATTGGAAGTTTTATGTAGTAATCACTAGAATTCTTTGAAAATATTTCAATTTCTTGAAAAATCTATAGAATTCCTTGGAAATCAGTAGAATTCATTAAAATTCGCTAGAACTCTCTGGAATTCTTTAAATATCATAGCAATTCATTAAAATTTCCTAGAATTCTCTGGAATTATTCAGAAATCATTAGAATTATTTGAATTAATTGAAATTCGTTGAAAATCACTAGAATTCTTTGGAAATCTCAGCATTTCTTTGGAAATTGCTGGAATTTTTTATCAAAAATAATTTTTTTCCTCAATGTGACGTCAGAATCACACAGAAATATCAAAATATGTACGTTCGAAATACTATAATTGCAGTTATTGATGGATATGTGTGTGATTATGACGTCACAACCATGGCAGTCGATGCTTCCCGATTGTTGCGCGTTTCAAGTCACGTGATATTTTTTAAAATTATCCACATTTCAATTTAGTTATAATAAATTGTATGTAAGTTTTGAAAAAAATTTGTGTTGGTTTTCAATTTTATTTATAATTTGGTATTGAAATAAAATTAAAATATTAATTATTATTTTTTATTCAAATACCTACTTCTTTCAAATTCCTTGCATATCAGTGTAATCCTTTATAATTCCCAAATATTTCTCAATTATTTTGTAAACCATTGGGATATGTTCTATAAATCATTAAAATGTTTGGAATTCCTTTGAATTCATTGGAATTCTTTGAAAATCACTAGAATTCTTTGTAAATCCCAGCAATTCCTTGAAAATCTCTAGAATTTTTTGGAATTCCTTGCATATCAGTATAATTTTTTGTAATTCCGAAATATTCGTGAAATATTTTATAAACCATTGCGATGATTTATAAATTATAGTAAATTTTAGAAATTACTAGAATTCCTTTGAAATCATTGGAAATCACTGGAATTTTTAAAAAATCGGTGAAATTCTTGGAAATCTTAGAATTCTTAATAAATCACTGGAATTCTTTGGAAATCACTTAAATTTCTTGGAAATCACTTCAATTCTTAGGAAATCTCTGGAATTCTTGAAAATTATTAGAATTATTTGGAATTCGTTAGAAATTGATAGAATTCTTTATAAATCTATGGAATTCTTTGGAAATCTCTGGAATTCTTTAGAAAGCACTGAAATTCTTTAGATTTTAGTGGCATTGTTTAGAAATCATTGAAAATCATTAGAATTTTCTGAAAATAGCTGGAATTCTTTGAAAATCATTCGAATTCCTGGAAAATCTTGAAAATTCCTATAAACTTGAAAAATTCTTTAGAAATCTCATCTAGAATTCCTTGCATATCAGTATAACCTTTTGTAATTCCCAAATATACGTGGAATATTTTATAAATCATTGGAATATTTATAAATCATTGGGATGTTTTATAAATTATAGTAAATATTAAAAATTACTAAAATTCCTTTGAAATCATTGGATATCACTGGAACTTTTTTAAAATCATTGATATTCTTGGAAATCATTAGAATGCTTTATAAATTACTGGAATTCTTTGGAAATCCCTGTAATCTTTAGAAAGCACCGAAATTCTTTAGAATTTAGTGGCATTGTTTAGAAATCATTGGAAATCATTAGAATATTCTGAAACCAGCTGGAATTCTTTGAAAATCATTCGAATTCCTGGGAATCTTTAGAATTCTCATAAATTTGAAAAATTCTTAGGAAATCTTTGCAATTTAGATTCTCACATTCACAAATGCAGAAATGCAAATGAATACTCTAGTGCGGTACTAACCTGGCTGGATGCATAGCCTCCGCAGGTGAAACCTAGGTATTCAGATTGCCACAGTGTAGTCTCAAAAGTATTCATTGTAAAATTAAAAGCAGCGGGAATATGCCGTCTTAATTAGCATTAGCATTAAACAAAACTAATTTAAAATAGATCAAAAAACTAAACAATTCACAAAAATAGCATTTTTTCAAGAAACCGCAAGGATATTAGTCACTGAATTCCCACTGAGCTCATCAACTCTTGTCAAATCTTCCCGGTTTTGCCAAGCTCCATATTATTTCCCGAATTGATATAATATTGCTTTAAAATTTTACGCTTTATTCATGCTGTGAATAAAATAACAATGAAAATAATAGGGAATACCAAACCCACTATAATTTTGGTAATCCTTGAATATTACACCGGAAACAGAAAAAAAATCGTTCCCCATCGAATAAAATCTGTGTTAATATTATTGTTTTTTTTTATCAATGTTGAAAATATTTTATAAGATTTTTATAAGCTGGAGAGAGATCTGCACGTTTATCATTACTCTATAAACCTTTTGTATATTTGATTTTATCTGTCGATGTTTTTTTTTTATTTTCTTTTCTTTTCTCTTTTATTTATTTTTTTTTATTAGAAAGTTGTTCATCAGGCAATGTGACAAGTAAAAAAAAATTCTTATATTTTATATAGAACTGTTAAGGGGTTCCTGCGGTCTAGCACTCCAAAATTTAAGGTATTTTCAAGTTTTGGCGAAAGCGATTCGGCGACGGTCAATTCGGCGACACGAAATTGGGTGTCCGAAAGAAAGGATTAGGTAGACTTAAAGTGTTTTAAAATTATGTTACAAATTCAACTTTAATTTAATAATTCTAAAATAAAACTACTGTGACTGCATATTATAAACGTTTAATCATGTCATATAACATTATTTGATGATTTTATGCTAAAATGTTGGACGAAAGGTTTCATGATAAAATTCTTCTCGATGTCTGATTTTCAATTGACGGAAGTCCATTATTTGAAATCGATGTTGAAAACGATGTTTAATATTTTGGTTCCGCTGAAAATTTTTTTAATATTTTCATATAGCAAATGCGTATAAATGTGTGAAAAATATTATTACAAAATAAATAACACTTATAAAACGCAACAACTTACTTTACATTTTCTTCATTTTGAAATGGCTGAGGTACACCATCTTGTTTATTTTCACCTTTATGTGTTTGCCTAGTATTCAAATATAAATTTATAATAAGATAACTTCAAAATAAAAATACATAATCACGATATTCAATCCAGAAAATCTGTGGTCATATACATATATTTACCTGATTTGCTTGTTGTTGTTGGTATTCAAGCGAGAATCTAATGGTGTAGATCCTCCATATGAGATCACAGGTTTCGATTCAGAACTAGCATTTTCAAGCATACTCAAAAACTTTTTTAGTCCCTCAATGCCACCTGTTTGAAACGACTAAATTATTAGTTTATAAACTTTTTTAATTTCAAAACTTACCAGATTCCTTCATGAATTTTTGAAGTGATGTTAAAATTTCTTCATTATTCTGCAATCAAAAAAAATTCTTTATTGTATTTATTTGCCCATTGTGGTTTTTCATAAAAGGAATATGTGAAGTATTATGAAGTTTTTATAATATAAATTGTTAAAAAATGAGATAATGCTAATCTCGATTGGTGTGGAGCTTGATTGGTTGTATTGTATTGTTACGCCATGATGATGTGTTTGATCCCCAACAAAATACATCTGCTGGTTTGAGGTTTTTATATATAAAAATTCATCAGCCCTAGGTGTACAAAGCTTGTAGTGGTTTAAAATATAATCAAGACCTGACTAATCAGAATGTAAGGACAGAAGATGATAGAAGAATGAAAGCGACGCGACAGTGGGAAAGCCGGAAAAATCCTGACGGCCCCCCTGTCATCCTAATCTAAACTTTTAAATTATAAGACTTACAGCCTGTGTATTAGGATCTAAACTGAAAGTGTCTCTAGAATTAAGTTGTGGAGTACTCCGAGTAGGAAGTAGATTAATACTGTTTATTACCGAAGAAGGTCTCGATGCTGGTTTTGGGATTGTTTGTTCAACTGTTGACTTCTTTGAATCAAGCACTACTGGGTTTTTGATAATACCTTCTGGTGTGTTTTTACTGGAGTCCACATTATTGGCAGTTTTTCTAAAATTAGATATACCTATATTAGATTTTTATATTAAAAAATATTATTGAGTACTTTAATGCATCTTGAAGACCTTCTTTTGCTGCTTTGATCAATGGGAACTCTTTTCCTCCGCAATAACCATTGAAATCGTCGTATTCCAGCAACCAAAACATAATTCCTCCCAGTTGTTGGTCTGCCACAAATGCACCTTTTTTTCTCATAATATTTTCGTCGTCATAGCCCACCCATTGGTTGCCTTTATAAGCATACTGTCCCATCGCGTCGGGATATGGCTGCTTGACGGTCCAACGATCATCTTTAATTTTTCTGCAAATCTAAATTATAATGTAGTTATTAATTAATGTTGGTATAATATGAATATTACTTCGTAATAAGCTAACACTCCGTTTTCAGTTGCCTCGCCTGTTATTCCAGGCCCCGATGCTGGCGATCCGATATCCGTCAAATTTGGGTCAGTTAAATTGTAAACTTGTCCATAAGTGGATACACCTAATGCCAGCTTCTGATGCTCTGCTCCTGATGCCAAATAGTATGCCACGGTATAATTCTGCAATATTCAAGTACTCAAGAATCATTTTTGGCTAGAATAACAATGAAGCACTTACAGCGTTTACTTCATGATCTGAATTTTCCTCGTCGTCCACGGCATATAATTGTGAATGATGGTAGACCAAAGGCTCGTACTCGGTGTGGTAATTGTAAGTCAATGCGTGCATGCAATCTACGTATCTATTTTTTTTTAATAATATTAATATTACCTTTATGATAACAATTATCGTAAACTCACGGTGATATTTGGGCTATGTCGTAACCTCTATTGACATGGTCCACTAAGGTAGGAAGTGTTAGAGCTAATCCCAATCGGAAACGATTCGTTTCCAGTGCTTCTATTTCAAATGCTTCGCGTAACTCCTGATAATAAAAAGTAGCTTATTAACTTGCCAAGTAACTTGGCAACTAAATCGTAAGGTGCAGCTATAATTAGCTATATTATAAAAAAAAAGTTAATTCAAACCTTTATTAATGAGGTATAGCTTTGTCTATCTTTCAGAGTAGGAAACTGCCAATCTAAGCAGAAGAAATCAAACTTGTGCTGTCGTAAATATTTGATGCTGTTTTGTATAAAAATACTCCTTCTCGTCGCATTGCCTGCTATTGAAGCAAATTTCACGGAACCCTCGTTCCAACCTCCGAGGGAAATACCCGTCAACAAAAATTTGTTGAATCTTTTTAGACCCGTAAATTTCTCATATCCGCCTATAAAAAAAATGTATTTCCAAATTGGAATCATTAAAAACAAATTTCTTACCTTGTTCAATATCAGTAACCGGGTCTGATGGTTCAAAAGTAATATCTCTTGTGAGGTGTGCATATGCGTAAATTAAGTGAGTACATAAGAAGGGATCTATGTCTTCTGGGGTAAATTTTCCTGGTCCTGTTCTTGCAGATGCCCAGGATCCATAGTAACAAACGATACGTTTGTCCTCCAAATCTGGAAAAAATAAAATATTGATTTGATTTTTTCCTCTTTTAGTTATGATCGATAGTAATCTTAACTTTCTAGTTTATAAAATACAACGTATTTCAAACTGGTAAAAATCGCACCAATTTTTTTGACTAACTGCCGGACTAATAATAGGTTGAGTTGCAAATCGTGAGGTCGCTTACGATTATTGATTGCAGAGGCTCAAAGTGGGTATTCAGATAGATAATTAAATATATCATATTAATTGAAAAATACAAGAAAAAATAATATTTTAAAATATTGCAAATTTATAATCTTTAATAATTTATAGGTTTCTTCTTCTTCTTCTTCGTGTTAATTTATCTTCAGGTAAACCTGAAGATATTAAAAAAAAACTTGAAACAGCTATACGTAAGTGTTAAATAGATAAGAGAAAAAATAAAAATTACCAACATGGCGAGGAGTTTTCACGGATTAAACATTTATGAATATTATCATCTTTCTAATAATTTACATTCCTATTTTCAAAATATTGTGAAAATTTTATTAAATATAATTAACTTATACAACTAATAATACATACTCGGTGGCCAGGTAAGCTTAACAGCACAATTACTAATTTCAGTAAGAGTTAAAATTGCTGTAGCAATCAGTACAATTGTTTTTATACACATTGTTCTTCAGGTAGGTGCACAGAATAACTTCACTAATCTCACTCGGCTGTAGTTATCGATTGAAC
Organism: Cantharis lateralis; assembly: GCA_963170105.1. Taxonomy (NCBI): domain Eukaryota; kingdom Metazoa; phylum Arthropoda; class Insecta; order Coleoptera; family Cantharidae; genus Cantharis; species Cantharis lateralis. The sequence goes on from OY720627.1 coordinate 5,592,346, forward strand.
TACTTATTCATTGGAATAACAAATTTTCGAAACTGCGTTTAAACTTGGATTTCCCAAAAATTCACATTCTTTGTATGAAACAACCTCTAGTACATATCTTACTCTGCAGAACGGGTTATACTAAACGGTTTAATACCAAACTTCATCATTGGTAATTTTACAAGCAGTATGTAAAATGCCCGAGGCATATGTTATAAATAAAAATAATAATTAAATTAAATCGTTATTTCCATGCGTAACCTCTGAATATTTCCTCAATTTAATTGAGCATTTTTTTAAAACGATTTTCTTCTTTCTATGTACATAGATCAATGTGGAATATAATTTTCGATCAAAGGACAGTTTATACATACAAAGCCACAGTTTATACATAAAAATTTGTATTTTAAGGAATTTGTCCTTCTGAATTTTCACAGCTTGGTAAAGTAAGTACAAATGTTACAATTTGGTTGCACGTCATGGGAGGAATGCCGAGGGAAACTTACCTTCCATGGATAAAAAACACTGTCCCACTGTGTACCAAATACAATAATTTTGTGTTTTGTCACGTTACAAAAATTGAAAGCTATAAAATTTGTAACAATGGGAACGCTAAATTCGTTTCGTTCCGGCATGCAGCTTTTGCAATTTTTGGATTAAATTTTACCAATTTTAATCCTCTTATTCAACTCCTTGTCTTTTAATCAATACTTATGAATTTATTACTTCCGGATCAATTCACTTTTATTGTCATCCTGTTATAAGTCCCATTTCCTGTGCTAGTGGGCGCTAAGTTAACCAACTCGCAGAATTACAAAACATTACAAAATGAATGGAAATGAAACTATAGTTTTTTTTGCGTTAAGGGGTTATACGCAGTTAGGATTAAAAATCGATTTTTTTGTATTTTATTTTTGTAATGTACATATATTTAAGTATACGCTCTGAAAATTTCATGATAATCCGAAAACTATTTTCGAAGTTACCTGCAATTTTGCAATTGTAAATGCACTGTGTGTAATGAAAATCTTTGAAACCCTTTTTCTCAAAACTACATTTTAAAGTCGGTGAACAAGATTTCTCAAAAACAGCTGTACCGATCAGTCTCAAATTTGTACACGAGCTCTAAAAATATATTTTTTAGGGATTGATCTCGCCGATAAATAATTTCCATTTTATAAACAATTTAAGTCCAAAATATATATCGAAAATCGAAATTTTTTTTGTGAAGCTGCCATGTTGTTAAAAATTAATGTATTGTTTATTCCTTCCATTTAACCCTAGATCAAACCTTTTATTAACGAAAACATTTTCGATTTCTCATTTTTGATCATCCAATCCAGAGATATCGTGCTCTTGCACCGCAAGACGTCATTTTATAGGAGAACTCCCGGAGTTCGGCTATACTTATACAATTTTACGTTAAGTAATTAATATGTTTTTCAAGGAAAAATTCCCCTTCAAAGTAGGAAAAAAATCAATGAATATTCTGAAAGAGCATAGTTTTTACTTTCTTATGAGGCCAGGATGAATAAAATCGGCCCAACGGTAACTTTACAATTTAATTTTGAAAATCAACTTTTTGATATAAATTTTACAAGTTTACATTCATGTTAGCATTAAAAAGTCATTCAATGCCGGTAAGTGTGCGTTTCATGGGTCATAGCGACCGAATTTAGATGGCGAGAGAGTGAGTTTCTACATTATGCTATCCGACGATTGTAATTAGTCACTCCGCACGCCCTTCGGGCGGTTTTCACAACCCCTGACATTAAAAAATCTCAGATCCCAGAATTCGAATTTCGTTATTTTCGAGTTTTTTTATTTCCGCCTTGCTCGAACGCTCCGAGCCGTTTTGACAAAGGCAACCACAGCAAATCTCGGATCCAGGATTTTTGTTAATTTTGGAAAAACTACTGGACCATCTGAAAATTTTATAATTATATCTAGTATACAGACCATTATCCACCACCCATTGCAAAAATTTCGGCGAAATCTGTAACCGTAGTTTACTACCGGCCCCCGTGTATAATTATGATGAAAAAACGTGTGAGCCTCATCCACATAAGCTCACGGGGGAAGTAAAACTGCTTTATCCTTGCACGCAAAGAAATTTTAGGTTTAAGTTTAAAAATCTCTACTTTTAAAAGAAAATTAACAGGACTTCTGGTAAAACAACAATAATGTAGGTCAAATTTCAAAGAAGATCAATAACAACACTTTCCTTAAGTAATTTTCTTTAATTAATGTAAACTAGTTTCGACTGGGTCCGGTCCTCATCAGTACAATCCGTCATTTTTATATTGCCATTCTTTATAGAAAATTCAGACGGATTGTACTGATGAGGACTGCACCCAGTCCAAACTAGTTTACAATAATTAAAGAGAATTACTTGGAAAATATTTTTTGAATAATTCTAACTTTTTTATAATTACCTAACTTAAAATTTTTCATCTGACTTTTGCGTCATGTTGGCACAAAAAGCTCGTCTCCTCGGGTAGCTAGTAGCTATACGGAAGTCTGATATACTACTGGCATGAACATTTTTACAGTTTTGGTGGTTTTAAGTCTACTTTATATAGTATTTTCTTTTCGTTGAGAAACTTTTTGACTTTATTTTAATAATTTTTAAATACAAATACTTTTAAAGTAATACATTGCTTCTAATATCTAATATAATAATAATATCATTATGATGATTTTAAGGTAGACAGTTGAAAGAAAGATTTCATGACGGAATTCTTTCCGAGATCTGATTTTAACTTGGCGGAAGTCCATTATGTAAAGTGTATGTGGAAAATGACATTAAGTATTCGAGATCCGCTGAAAATTTTATAATAGAATACATGTAGATACCCAATATCCTTAACTGATTAATGATTGGTATTATAAAAGTAACAAAATGTGGAACAAATCAACTTACTTTTTATATTCTTCAGTTTCAAATGGTTGGAATACGCCATCCCGTTGATCTGCACCTGATTCTTCTTTATATGTTTGTCTAATATTAAAAATAATTTTATTTTTATTTAGAAATTTGTAAAGACTGGCTTTGATAATTTGTTTTGCCTTTGTATCAACCTAAAATTCTTAGTAACATCGCTACGCCAGGAAATCATTAAACTTTCAAATCGCAACTTCTATTAAAATTTTCAGGACATGTTTTCCCAAAAAAAATACAATTCATTTGGAAAATTGTGTATCGCGCGTACTTCGGCATTGAAGGGTTGACTATCTTGAATGCTGGCTGTCCTTGCTCTGGTAATTTGGGTTAGCAATTTAGTGTTAATTTGTTGATAATTTAAACCAATTCTTAAATAAGCTATCGCCTAGTTCAACTCTACTACAAGGTAGTGGTAGGTCCTACATTGTAAGGTTTGCATTTGGATATGGTTGCCTTACGGTCCAACGATCGTCTTTTATTTTTCTGCAAATCTAAATTAAATAGTGATTCAATAACTGGTATGGTGCTTGTATAATATGGGTATTACTTCGTACTAAGCCAAAAATCCACTTTGATTTGTCTGCTCTCCTTTTAATCCAGGTCCAGCTGCTCATCAGCAGCATAGGTTGATGAACCTATATCCGTCAAATCTGGAGAGATTAAATTGTAGACTTGTCCTTAAGTTGAAACACCTAATGCCAGTTTTTGCTTCTCTGCCCCAGATGCTAAATAAAGCGATATGGCATAGTTCTGATATATTTAAGCGAAGATATTTTTTAGGCAACTCAGGCACATTATTTGCTGTGAAAATCTTACAGCGTTAAGATTAATAGAAATTATTTAAAGAAAAATAATTTTTGTTGGAAACATTCTTCGTCGGCTAGGTGCACAACATTTCTTCACTAAGATATGTTTGTTGTAGTTATTAATTAAACTGTTTTTTCATTTCAAATTATGCAAACAAAGAATTTCCAATAATTAATGTTTTTACATCAGGCAACTGATTATCTCACCGCGTAAAACTTCATCTAAATTATTTCAAGATGAAATTTTATCATTGCCAATGTTTACATTATTCATGTTAAATATTTTAATAATTTTTAAGTATTTTATATAACCATGTAAAAAAGTATGTTTAGAATTATATTTTTACTATATTAATTATTAAAAATTTATAAACAGGTTCATCCTGTTTTCACGAAGTCCTATTTCAACAAATAAAATAATGCGCTGTTAGCAGTAGCACGACTAGAAGTCAATTGCGGTCAAATTAAACAAAGTCAATTAAGCTGATGTTTGCTGATTATGTAAAATAGTGTTTTTCAATTAAACCACGTCAAATCTTCTTTTGTGCCGCCCGCAGTAAATCTTTCATATTTTGTTTGAAAACTTACCAAAAATATGTCTACGGAATTATTGAAAACATCAGATGCTTTGTACTGAAAAGAATACTTGAATTTTGAATTTTTACGTAGTGAATATCTTCATTATTTCTTAAATTCGAGGACGACCACTTTTATTTACATAATATGTAGCTATGTATGAACAAATATTAAATATGTATGAGAACCACAAGCACAGTGGTTTGCTACAATTCGTAGAAGAAATCTAAATTTTTAAATGGAACTGGAAGGGGGGGGCGGAGTTAAACGTGCTATCGATGAAAGGTTTTAAATAAATAAGCAATTTTTTAAGCAAATAATTTTATTACTTTCGCCCTTTACCTTAACCAGTTGTTAATAAATGTAATTCTCTTTATTTAAATAAAACTACTACTACTAAAGAAATAAAAATTTAATAATTATAATACAATCATTTTATGGCAGAATGATGAACGAAAGCTTTCATGATGAAATATTTTCACGTGTAATCGGAAGCTCATCATTGGAAATTGATATGGAAGACAATATTGACAATTTTGGATCCGCTGAAAATTGTTTAATGAAAAATTTATATATTTAAATATAAAATATTTGTAATACATGTTTTTTTATAAAAAAGTCAATGATGAATTTTTTTAAAATCCCTCCCCCCCTCCCCCCAACCGTTTTAGCTAATGGTCTACCCGATATTTTAACCGACAAGCGCCAACTGATAGAATAACAAAGTTTGGGACAAAACAACTTACTTTTTATATTCTTCGCTTGCAAATGGTTGGGATAACTCATCTGGTTGAGCAGCACTTGATTGTTCTTTGTATGTTTGTCTAATTAAAAAAAAATTTTGGTATTATTTCTGGTAATATTCGGCCAACTGCGCATGCAAGATCGGTTTATCGGTAGAATAAATTATTACCTGATTGGTTTATTGTTTTTAATTTGAGACTGAAATATTTCTCGATTTGGAGCTTCTTCGTAAGTTATCTCCGGTTTAGATTTGTAACCAGTATTTTCCAGCATATTCAAAAACTTTCGTAGTCCTTCAATACCACCTGCGTGAAACAATTATTGGATTATCGTTTTAAATAATATATTTTAAAACTTACCTGATTCCTCCATCATTTTTCGAAGTTGAGCTAACATTTTGTCATCATCAAAATATTTATCATCATTTGGATGGATTACCTGTAGTTGTCCGTTGAATTTATCACTACCCTAAAATGAAAGGAGAGAGTTGAATTTAATCACGAAAAGTTATGTGAAATAATTGTATATTCAAACTCTTTACCGACTAATATCAAAACTGTTAGGAACTGCTTGCGCATATTGCCAAAATTTAAATATAAGATGAATAAGTTAATAATAAATATAGTTGTATAATCATGGCGATTAGTATGCAATTTCACACCTTAGTTTATGTTAAATTACGGATATACTTACAAGGTTTGGAATGGGAGAGTCTCTAATAAAAATTCGTTGAGTACTCGAAGAATCAATTGAATTTATTGGACTTCCGTACGATGGTACATTTCTCTTTTCAGTAGTACCAGATTCTACGGCTTCATTGGCTCTAAAATTATATATAGCTACACTACATCTTAATAATTAAAAAAAAAAACTGCTATTTAGTACTTTATTGCCGATAGGAGTCCTTCTTTTGCTGCTTCAATCAATGGAAACTGTTTTCCACCACAATATCCTTGAAAATCGTCGTATTCTAACAACCAAAACATCATTCCTCCCAATTTATTTTTTCCCACGTATTCACCTTTTTTTCTCATAATATTTTCGTCATCGTAACCCACCCATTGGTTGCCTTTATAAGCATACTGTCCCATTGCGTTTGGATATGGCTGCTTAACAATCCAACCCTCATCTTTAATTTTTCTACAAATCTAAAATAAGTAGATATTAATTTACTATTGTCATTGCGGTGTTTGTAGAGAATAAATATTACTTCGTAGTAAGCTAAAAATCCACTTTCGTTTGTCATTTCGCCTTTTATGCCGGGCCCGACTGCAGGGGATCCGATATCAGTCAAATTTGGATCGCTTAAATTGTAGGCTTTTCCATAAGTTGGAATACCCAATGCCAGCGTCTTCTTGTTTGCGCCAGATGCCAAATAGAATGCCATGGTATAGTTCTGAAAATTAATTAGCTTTGTGTTGATCTTTGGATATGTATGGTGCAAGAAGTATCTATATTTGATATACTGGATACTGATATCCAAACGTATTCCCTGGTAGAATGGTACAAAAAACTTACAGCGTTTACTTCATGATCCAAACTTTCGTCCACACCATATAATTGCGAATGATGATAAACCAAGGGCTCGAACTCCGTATGATAATTGAAAGTTAAAGCGTGCATGCAATCTACGTATCTATTTTTGAATTAAAAAAATTATTAACTGCTTAATAATAGTAGTTGAACATAAACAACTCACTTTGTTAATAGTGCTATATTATAACCTCTATTGACATGATCCACTAAAGTAGGCAGTGTTATGGCCAATCGTAATCGAGTACGACCAACTGCTAGGGCTTCTAGCTCAAATCCTTCACGTATTTCCTAACAATTAAAAGTTACGTTCTAAAATTAATTTCCAGCTGGAGAGCGAATTTAAATTCAAGGTTTTAAGTCTATAAGTCTTATAAGTCACTCTACTTATAAGAATTCTGACACCTGATTAAAGTGCGTTTGGTTTACATGTTATTTTTTTAATTTTAAAAATAAAAAACACTGTGTTTTATGGTTTCTCATATGATAAATCTTGTAATGTAATGAATTTAAATAAATAGCTAATTTTCTTGTTCTGCATTTCAAGTAAAAGTTAACGCAAACCTGTATTAATGCGGAATAGCTATTTCTATCTTTTAGATTAGGAAACTGCCAATCTAAATCTAAGCCATCAAAGTTGTGTTGTCGTAAATATTTTATGCAATTTTTAATAAACATGCTTCTTTTTGTCGCATTAGCAGCTATAGAGGCAAATCTGACAGAACCCTCGTTCCAGCCTCCAAGCGAAAGGCTGGTCTTCAATTTCTTGTTGTATTTTTTTAGTCCAGTAAATTTAGCATATCCACCTAAAACGCAGTTTTGTTCAAGCAGCAATTCGGAAAGAAATTTCTTACCTTGTTCAATATCGACTACTTCGTTTAATGGCTTAAAAGTAATATCTTTCGTGAGACGTGCAAATGCGTAAAGCAAATGAGTACACAAAAAGGGGTTTATGTTGTCAGGGGTAAATCTTCCCACTCCTGTTCTTGAAGCAGCCCAGGATCCGTAGTAACAAACTATACGGTACTCGTCCATGTCTATTAAATAAAAATGCAACAAATGTAAAGAATACAATTATTTATATAGGTAATATACTATTTTATACCAGAATTTATTTCTTAATGTAGGAGGTTCTCCGAAGGCCTCCAGTGATTACATTAAAGAGGATTCAATGATTGACGGGTAATTACCTCAGCACGCGACAATATTAGGTAAGATATTAAAATGGGCATAAAAAATGTACAAATTCCGGAAATAAGCTACATCTAACACCGAGGAAGTTTCTGTTCAGTATTTCGTACTTTTATGCGTCTGTGATTGTAAAGGTCGTAATCAAGGTTTACTAACTCGAAAGTGATATACCAGTAGAAACAATCCTGTTTGTTGAGTATTATTTTATTCGATTGCTTGAATCATCTAATGGTATCAGTAAATCCATCATTGAAGGCCGTTGACTTTATTAGAAGGAATAGAAGCTATTTTTGTAATATATTTACACCAAATAACCCATACGACTACTTTGCTGGTACTGATAGACTGAAGATTCTTTTATTTAGGATCCAAGATTTAGGGGTAACTGGCTTTAAGCCAATCTCATACAATGCAATGCAATTTTGTTTAGTTTTAATAGATTTTTCCGGATATTCCCCTGGATTTCCGAAATATTCTTTTTCAAAAGAGCAGAAGTAGATTGTAGAGAGATTGCAAAAGAGTTTTCACTTTTCCCTGGGATTTCCTACAATTTCCTCTGTTTCTTCAAAAGGATTCTTTCTTCGAATAAATTATGATGTATGATTAAAATTTCATTTTTTTTATTTGGTTTAAAATATATCCTGTGGTCGGTTACGCCGAATGACCGCAGAGGCCCTGAGTAGGTGCTCAAATATTTTGAAAGAAGAAATTGCAATGAATTATAATAAATGAGCGATGACGATTTTGAAGAATGAATTTATTTAAAAATACCGCAACACCGATTTGTAACTTAGGTATATCTTGGTATTCTCGAAAAGAAGTCCTTCTATGTATTTCGAGATTGTTCTTTCAATTGCGCATGTTTGATTTAATTTTATGTTGCCCGAACAAGCAAGCATGACTAATAAATTCAAATAATGTAATGTTAAATAATTTTTCTGTGCATATCTTCAGAGCAAGGGCAGGATATATAATATCGCTCAGGATTAACAAAACTAAAAAAAATAACCATCGAAATCTGTCAGAGAATAAGTACTTTACTTCAGCCAACCAGTTTCGTGCACTTCCTGTGCACATCTTCAGGATCAAAACATGAAAATCAACAAATAAAATAATATAATCAACCTAACAATGAATTAGAGTGTTTCGTACGTTCGATCCGGAATGAAATTTAAATCTGACTGAGAGTAAAGATTTTCTAAACTGATTCAACTGATTGATCAAAATATTTGAGCAACAAATCAGGGAGTTAGCAATTTGGTAACTCTAATTTAGATTTATATTACTGCATTTATACAGGAATGCTAATTAGTTTATAGCACCATTTAATTTTAATGTATGTACTTAGATAATTAATAATGCACATTACCCGTTAAGCTGGTAAGTTGGATAGCGGATTCACTAATTTGAGTAAGTGTTAAAATTGCTGTAACAGCCACTATAATATTTTTTGGAAACATTGTTCTTCGGATAGGTGCACAAAATAACAACACTATTAAACTCACTTGGCTGTAGTTACTGATTAAAATCTATTGTTGCGTTAAAGCATCAGCTTTATGACTGTCGATGCACATTATGGATTTCCCAAAACTACTTATTTACATCAAGCACCGTCCTGCATGAAACAGGTTACCCTAAACTATTGTGGAAGCTAACTACAGATTTCAGAACAAAAATAATAAAATTAGGGATGTCCTTGATTGTTAAATTTTTAGAACCACTATTAAAGTCAAACGTACACTAATTTATTATGTACACGTTGGTACAACTTATAAAAAAACTTTTTACATCATAAATATCTACTTAAATAATTTGTAACCATGGTAACGCAAGGAAGTAGTCAGAAGTTATAAATTTGTCAACTTATTGTCCAATAAAATCATAATTTTTCGTAGGGGAACATTTGAGTTCGTTTAGGATCATTTAATTTTTTTTAAAGAGGAATTAACGGGTTTTTGACCTGACATATTGATATTGTCGTGTTCCTCTATGTACAGAGAGGGGGGTTGATTAAATTATCTAAATTTGTATTTTTAAGAACTCAATTATTCAAATTATTCAAACATAACAAGAAAACAATAACAAAGTTTAAAAATAATAATAAAAATAAAAAATAAAAATAATAAATGGTTTAAAAATTAATTGAAAGGTTGTTAAGAGCAATCTCTACCAGAATCAAACCCTGTACCACAACATGACCCATGACCGTCTTTCAACAAATTATATTATTACAGAAAATAAATTTAATGAATAATAATTAAAGGCAAGTAAAACCAAAATAGTAATTTTATTTCAATACTTACAATTAGCTTTGAATTTTAATAATTAGCGGTTTCCCTCCTTCAAGGCTTCTCATGGTATTTATTGTACATTTTAACTATTATATTGCAATGTTTTGTTTCAAATCTAAAATTTTCGTCTTTCCTTTGATATAAATCTTTACCATAAACTAATTAATTTCGATTCAATGATTATTATTTCACTCCCTATCGAATGTAATCTTTTCTATCTCTTAAAATTTTATAGATTGAATTAGTTATTAACGAAACGCGCTTGATCGACCAAAACTGTTATAAACTATCAATTCATGGTATTTTATAATAATTTCGTAAGTTATAATATTCAAGTTTATATATTTTCAAATTTTTGATGTTGATTGACAAATTAACTTAAAGCTAATGCAGTGTATCAAATATAGAAAATTAGTTGTTAAATCATCCTGGGACAGGCAATGGTATCGATGGATTTGGTAGGCAAAGTTCTGGAAAGCTAAGAAATCGAAAACTTTGGAATTCGAACAGTAGAAGTAAACAAACTCTTCGTGGAGGTAGCTGGAGTTTGAACGATGGAAATTCATTTGGTTTTTTTATTTTTCTTGAATTCCAAGAATGCTGCCGTTAACCACTCATAATACTCCACTTTCCTAATTTTTTCTGGGTTTTACACAGCAATTCAATTGGTATGTATTTAAATATTTCAGAACAGCCTCAACGTGTGTAGAGCAAATAGAAATCGTAGAGCACTTAAGGATGATCTTGTGTGGTTTTCATTACTTCAGTCATGAATTTACCTTGACCAGGCTTCCTCAACATGATTCATGTGAAATTGAGGATATATCTGGATTTATTGAACATACATGCTCGGATGGCACTCTTGCTTATATTTTCGACTATTTTGTGCTTTTACTGCTTTTAGTTAAAGATCTCTCTTCTAGTATTGTGTAGTTTATATCTTTAGAAATTTAAAAAAATCTGTTTGTATATGTAACCTAATTAAATTGTGACCACACGTTTTATTAAAAAAATTCTTCTGAAACAACTAATATGAAAAACCCATAAATCAAGTGCACGAATATCCATACTGGGCTAGGAAATACCTATAGTATTACTAATCTTGCTTATTATGGGTTTAAATTATTTACAAATAGTATATTGTTTCATTAGGGAGGTAATGTTCGACGTTTTGCGGCGATTTTGTGACATTGCCTATAACTATCACTCTTGATTTGGTTTGAGATGGCATACAATTTCCCCTTGAGCCCAGTTTTTCAGTTGTAGGTTAAACCAAAAAATTTTAGTTAACCAATAAAAATGTTGAGAAGCTATTTTTTCACGTAATGTCATTGGATAACTCAAATTTTTTGGTTTAACCTGCAATGTAAATATTGAGCCTGTAAAATTAAACTATAGTATTAACTCTAATTGTAGTTATATGTATTGTCGTGATGTGTCTGTATAAAGGGGGGGGGGGCAATTACTTATTTTTTGAATTGTTAGTTTGTTGAAATTTGAAATTTTATTTTATTTCGCGATTTTCGAAATTCCCGCAAGTTGGTTATAGTGGTACCAACTAGCGAGAAATAGTGGCTTTCTGGTCCAAAATGACGGAAGGGCCGGATGTGAAAATTGGAAGTCCGCTGATTTTATTGTAAAAATTTATATGAAAATAAAATTTAATAAAAAATAATTTGAAAATAACAATCGAGCGATAAGCGGACAACTGGGGACAGTTCAGTATGTAATATGTAATAAATTACAATCGGTATTGCGTTGTCCAACCAAATTACACTTGGAGAAAAAAAATCCGGACTTTTGTAGGTGGAAATAGTAAAAGGGCTTAAAATATGCTCGAGCGGGGGTGGTGTAGGATTGATTTGAGGGGATAAAAAGTGGTGAAAAATTGTATTACTGCGATTTTCTGCAAAAGTTTACCTCAAATAACCAAAACTGTGAAAAATCGCCATTTTTTTTGTTTTCGTTTTTAATTTTTCATTTCTGTAAAAATTATTTAATCTTGACGAAATCCGGGGAAAGTATAGCTTCCTATGCCTTGAATAACCACAAATATATTTAGATCAAAAAATCAAGAAGTTTCCGAGATATTCATGTTGCCGGTCCGAAACAGGTTTTTCTGAAAACAAAATTCTACTTAGGAAAATCATGAGATAAAGTTCTGCCGGGTCCGTTTATTATAATCCATTTTACCATTTCTACCTATAAAAGTCCGGGTTACAATTTTTTTAATGTCGGTCTATCGGTAAATAACTTTATAGCATGTGTGTAGTGGATTCTTGGTTATTAATTTGAAAACTTTCAATATTATTGTTAGTTTTAATAATTGAGGAATTATTATAGTATTAAAACAGAATTTTACATTAATTCCACAAACAAAAAAGTCGACCTGAATTTTACGTAAAATAAGGAGTTGGCCAAGACTATAGAGCAGGTCGGACACTTGGTTAAAATAAAGAGAATTTTAATTAAAATTAAAAATAATTAGTAAGAAATTGTATTTGACTGTCAAGGAAAATACGCTTGAATTTCCTTGGCTATTAATTCTAATTGCTGATTTGTAATAACAATTATGACAATAAATTGTTTTTTTTAATTACACGAGTAATTATTAGTGATATTTCTGCGGTTTTCCAATATGCTATCGGTTATAATCTCTTATGATTTTTTTTGCTTATTTGGGTGGGAATAATCTACGTGCAAGTATTCTCGACATTGACATTTCAAAGCGTGCAAGTTAAAAGCAATTAAAAAATTGCAGTTTTAATATCAAAGTGAACTTTGATTGCAGATTTGTTTGTTGCAAATAAGACGTTTTTAAATCCGTAAATTCTGCTTAAAAAGAGAGATCTGTACATAAGCAATACGCGTTAGGAACCGTTTATCAACAATCGGCTCCATTATTTGGAAAAACTAAAATAAAACAATTTTTACTAAAGGACTAAAACTTTAATAATGCCAATAATATTATGATGAAATTTTGGACGAAATTCTTTTCGATGTCTGACGATCACTTGGCTAAAGTCCACTACTTGAAATTAATGTGGAAAACAATATTGAGTATTCGGGACGCGCTGAAAAATGTTGAATAAAATCCCAACACTTGGGGAAAAGCAACTTACTTTTTAAATTCTGCAGTTTTAAATGGCTTGGATACGTCATCTGGAAGTTTTGGACCTGATTCGTTTGTATGTGATGGTCTAGTATTGAAAATTACAAATTTAATATAACATACAATATTTATACTTACTTGGTTGGTTTGTTGTCATTAATGCGACTATCTGTTACTGCTTGTTGTAGAGGTTCTTTATAAAGCAAAACCGGTTTCGTTCCGGAAGAAGCATTTTCAAGCATACTCAAGAATCTCCTAAGTCCCTCGATGCCACCTGATTCACAAAACTAAAATAGTATTTTATAAAATTAATTTTAAAACTTACCAGATTCATTTATAAATTTCTGTAGTTGTTTTAAAATTTCGTTTTCAAAATGTTTTTCGTTATTCGTTCCGGAAGCGTTTACTTGACTGATGTATTTATCTCGATTCTGTAATTAATTAAATGTATTCATTGTATTATGAGAATATCCGGATTTCTATATTTTTATATAAATGCCCAAAAAAGTTCCCAAAATAATTCTTTGAAATTCTTGGAAATCATTGGAATTTCTAGAAAATCACTGAAATTCTTTGGAAATCTGGAGTTTGGGAATGTAATTAAAGTAGAATGTACCATTTATAGCGTGTACTTTATTTTTAATAATGGAAATACTCACAAACTGTGTAGAACTTGCATTGAGAGGCCTTGTTGTAAAAATTCCTTGAGTACTCGATGAAGCAATAGGTTTGCTAGCACTAGGACTAGAAGTTGCGGTTTCAACCGATAGCCTAAAATCAGGATATAATTACATTTGATTTTAATATTTCATAAAATCCTATTTAGTACTTTGCTGCAGTTGAAAGAAGAGCTTCTTTTGCTGCTTCGATCAATGGGAATTGCTTTCCACTACAATCTCCTCGAAAATCGTCGTATTCCATCAACCAAAACATTATTCCTCCCAATCCATTTTCGGCTACGTATTCGCCTTTTTTTCGCATAATATTTTCGTCGTCATAACCCACCCATTGGTTAGCTTTATAAGCGTACTGTCCCATCGCGTTTGGATATGGCTGCTTTACAATCCAGCCTTCATTTTTAATCTTTTTGCAAATCTAAAATACGTACATGGTAATGTTGAGATTTATTTCAAATATAAATAATAGTACTTCGTAATAAGCTAAAAATCCACTTTCATTTGTCTGATCGCCTTTTAAGCCAGGCCCGACAGCTGGAGAACCTATATCGGTCATATCAGGATCGCTTAAATTGTAGGCTTTTCCATAAGTTGGAATACCTAATACTAGCTTCTTCTTCTCTGCGCCAGATGCTAAATAGTACGATATGGTATAGTTCTGAAATATACAAAGATTATGCAGTTAAACTCCAAAGATCAATGTGAAAAAAGAACGTGTGAGCCTAATCCGCACTAGCTCACGGGGGAAGTAAAACATCGTTAGCTTTAGTTAACACTTACAGCATTCACTTCATAATCAGAATTTTCGTCTACTCCATATAATTGCGAATGATGATTGACTAACGGCTCGAACTCGGTGTGATAATTGTAGGTTAATGCGTGCATGCAATCTGTATATCTATTTTTGAATAATAATAATATTAACTATATAACAATAATTATTTAGTTTAACTCACTTCGTTAATAGTGCAATATCGTAACCTCTGTTGACGTGATCTGTTAAAGTAGGAAGTGTTATGGCCAATAGTAGTCGAGGAAGACCCGTTTCTTGTGATTCCCGCTCATATCCTTCACGTAGTTCCTATTAAAAAAAGCATTCCTGAAATTCGTTCGAAAGCAAAAAAAAAAGTTAACGAAAACCTTTATTAATGCGGAATAGCTACTTCTATCCTTTAGATTGGGAAACTGCCAATCAAAATCCAAACCTTCGAAGTTGTGCTGACGTAAATATTTGATCGAATTTTGGATAAACAAATTCCTTTTTGTCGAATTGGCTGCTATAGAAGCAAATCTCACGGAACCTTCATTCCAGCCTCCAAGCGAAAGCATTGGTCTCAAATTTTTGTTGATTTTCTTTAGTCCTGTAAATCTAGCATATCCACCTAAAACGCAATTTTGTTCAAGCTGTAATTTGGAAACCAATTTCTTACCTTGTTCAATGTCGATAAGTTGGTTTGAAGGTTCAAAAGTAATATTTTTGGTGAGACGTCCAAATGCGTAAAGTATGTGCGTACACAGGAAGGGATTTATGTCTTCTGGAGTAAATCTTCCTAAACCTTCTCTTGAAGCTGCCCAGGATCCGTAATAACAAATGATACGAAACTCGTCCAAATCTGTTACATAAAAATAAAGATATATTGATTGGATATATCCTGGAAATCCACTATTTTTTGAAATCTGCAATAAGTTTTACTTCTATTTTTATATTAGTTAGCTAAAGGCTGCTTCCCCGTGCGATTGGAATGAAATATATTCCTTATAATGAATCACAAAAAATGTTGGGGCAATATTGTTCTAATATCGAGATATATAATAATATACAGTTAGAAAGTGATAAATAATCTTTATTTTGGGTTTGTTAGATTTTTTTTTCAAAAATCAAAAACCATTTGAGTTAGCATGGAATTCCCGATATAACTGCACCTTTCTTATGTAACGCTAAGATCGCAGTTTTTTTTGTTGATATTTCGGACCGCTTATTAATCTATTAATTCAATGAAAAGGAATATTTAAATAAAAATTACATTAAATTGCATTTTTTCTAAATTATTATGGTTTGCAATTCTTACATTCTCCCACCTTTTTATCGTAAAGTCGAGTTTATTGAACCGAATTATACACTCTTCTTTTTTTCAACTTTGTTACTGCATTATTTCTTCAATAATTGCTTTAGTTGTTATTCTTTTGTTTTGGTAAAATGTTAAAAATGTAATAATTGTTATTTTTCTTCACTAGGACGATAAAGTAAATTAAAGTAAAATCATTTTTATGATTTGATTATCATTCACAAAATTATTTTATTTAACAGTAATTTATTAATAATTAATTTATTGAATTTAATTTATGACCATATACAGAGCGGTATAAAATACTGTGTAAAAACACAACATTTTAACTCAAGGAAAACTCAGAAATTTTCCAGTTTTTCCTTACTCTTAGGTAAAAATCGTTTTAGATACGGAAGTAAGTTGTAATTTGCAATATTATAAACACAATATTTCAAAAATTTGCGGATTTTCATTTTAGGTTTGTGACCTCCCAGTTATTATCAACATAACTCGTTATTTATGTGATATATATGGTATACCTACAATATCGGGGAATTCCATGTCAACTCGAACGGTTTTTGACCTGACTTTTTTAAATTTCAAATAGATTTCAGATTTTTTTCAGATTTAGTTATCCTGAGTCGAAATTTCCTATTTATAAATCGGAAAAATGCTATTACGTGGGTTCGAATCATTTTTAAGGGTTTTTTAATAAAAAAAATTTGAACAAAATTGAAGTTGGCAAAATTTTCCTATATTTTAAAAATAAAATTCAGTTTACACTGAAAAATTAAATATTAATAGATGCATTACCTGTTAAGCTGCTAATTTCCATCGAATAACTAATTGTAACAAGAGTTACAATTGCTGTAACAACCAATCCAAGTGATTTTGGAAACATCATCATCAGCAAGCTGCATAAAAAAACTTCACTAATCTTTCTTGATTCTTCTTTAGTTACAAATTAGAGAACTATATTTTCACTTGCTCAGCGTAGGTATGACAATTCAAAAAATTTAAATTGTTTTTAAGTCAATACCCAGTGCCTAACTGCACTAAGCAAGTTCGTTTAAGATAAATCTTATATGTCTATGTGATTAAGTCGCGCGCATTAAACAAGTCATATTTTTTACGGTTGTTTTGCCATAAAATATTTTTTTGGATTTTCTTGCATGCTTTTCTTGTTCTTCTCCTTTGTACTCGAATGTCGATCAACTCTTTGATCAACTGACAAGAGTGGTAAGAAGCCAAAAAATTTGTTTTTGAAAAGTTACAATTATTAAAGACACCGAGGTTCGGTTTCAGATAAGATGTTAAACCAAGGATAACCGCAAATTAACTGAAGTACAGAGAATTTTGATCTACATAAAAATAATTCTATAAAAAATTATGAAGTGGTTTTAGTTGATTTTCAAGGAAGACAGAGATTTTTGAACTTGTTATGTTGCTATAGTGAAGTAACAAAGTGCTTGCTCTTCAGTGATTACTGCAGGGTTAAAATCCTGTATTTAAATTTAAATCATTTGAAATATGCAGTACTCTCTAGCTTTAACTCTCTAATACAAACTTTTTTTATCTTATTCCTTTGTTTCTTCTAATCCTAAAGTTTTCTCACCTTTTTTATGATCTTCTCTAATAATCTGTAATTTCTTTAAATTTTCAAAATTTAATCAATTTAAAATGTGTAGTTTAAACAAAATTGCGTTTTATGTACGAAAATGCTATATTATTATAGAATTAAAATAATACTTTATTTTTAGATAATATATTATTTATTTTTTTATTAAAACTAAGAAACTAAGAAATATTTGAAATCATTGCAATTCTTGCAAATCATTGAAATTCCCTGAAAATCATAAGAAATTTTGGAAATGTGTAGAATTAGAACTCTTTAGAAATCACCAAAAATCATTAGAATTCCTAGAAAATCACTGGAATTCCGAGTTTGTGTACACAAATTTATCTGGATATTTACCCCCTGCAATTTACCTTACACAAATTTATCTCCGCACTTCTGACTTATTCTAATATTATATTATTTCGATGATTTTCGGGTAGAATGGTGGACGAAATGTTTCATGATGAATTTCGTTCTGATGCCTGCCTTTGATTTGGAAGAAGTTCACTGATGAACGATGATGCGAAAGACGATATTGATTATTTTGGATCCGCTGAAAATGTTTTATTAAAATAACAAAAACAATAATTGCAATCTATCAAATCACTGAAACTGAATTTTACTGTATAGATAAAAATACGAACACAAATCAACTTACTTGCCAAAGTCTTGAGTTTCAACTAGCTGGGGTGAACCATTTATTAGAACAGGAGTTGTTTGTTTTGTCCCTGTTTGCCTAATATTAAAAATAATTTTAGTATTAATTCCAGTTGGAATTATTAAATTAATAAAACATCGCAATATATGCACTTACTTGGTTTGTTTGTTGTCACTAACGCGAGTAATTGATATTTCTTGTGGTGGAGGGTTTCCATAAGTTATCACTGGTTTGGAAGTAGAAGTTTCAAGCATATCCAAAAATTTCTTTAGTCCATCAATACCACCTGGTTGAAACAATTAAAACTTTATTTTATAAAATTAATTTTACAACTCACCAGAGTTCCCGATGATAGTTTGAAGTTGTTTTAAAAATTTTGCCTCCTCATCGTCTGAATTTTTATTAGGATTGCTTCTGGCAAAAACTCGTGATGTGGTAGAAGGAATAGAAACTGTATTAATAATGTCGTTTATGGAAGATATTCCTTCAGGAGAAAACATCGGTTGCATCGTTGTAGCTGTAAAGCTTCCGCTGGGTGTTACATTATTCAATTCATTAGGACTAGATCCTTCAGTTTGCCTAAAATTAGATATGTCTGTACAATAATTTTACATTTTCTAAATTTCTATATAAGTACATAGCTGCAGTTGAAAGCAGAGCTTCTTTTGCTGCTTGAATCAATGGATATCGTTTTCCATTGCAATATCCATGAAAATCGTCGTATTCCAGCAACCAAAACATGACTCCTCCCAATTTGTTTTTGGCCACATATTCACCTTTTTTTCTCATAATATTTTCGTCGTCATACCCCACCCATTGATTATCTTTATAAGCGTACCGTCCCATTGCGTTTGGATATGGCTGCTTTACAATCCAACCATCATCTTTAATTTTTCTGCAAATCTACAGTTATCATTAATTCAGTATTATGATTGTAGTGCTTGTATAATATGAATATTACCTCGTAGTAAGCTAAAAATCCACTTTCGTTGGTTTCTTCGCCTTTTAAGCCCGGCCCGGCTGCTGGGGATCCGATATCCGTCATATTTGGGTCGCTTAAATTGTAAACTTTTCCATAAGTTGGAATTCCTAATACCAGCTTTGCCTTTTCTGCACCAGCAGCTAAATAGTACGCCATCGTATAGTTCTGAAATATTCAATTGGTATGTTAGACTTTCTTGGTGGAATAGTGCCCAAAAACCACTTACTGCATTTACTTCATGATCAACACTTCCGTCCACGCCATATAATTGCGAATGATGATAAACTAAAGGTTCATATTCCGTATGATAATTGTAGGTTAACGCGTGCATGCAATCAACGTATCTGTTAAAACATTAATATTATTAACTGAGGAATAATAATTAGTTAATCAGTTCAACTTACTTTGTTAATAGTGCTATATCGTAACCTCTGTTGACGTGATCCGTTAAAGTCGGAAGTGTTATGGCCAGTAGTAGTCGAGGAAGACCGGTTTCTTGTGATTCTTTCTCATATCCTTCGCGTAATTCCTAATAATTAAAAGCAATTTGTTATTTCTTGGTGTACTTGGTGTGCACCAAATAAATGAATCAGAAGATTATATTTTTATTTGTTACTTAAGGGAAGTTACTTCAAGGAAAAACTACAAGAGGTAAATATTCCACAAATGTTATGTAAACGTGATTGGAATTCTCTTGGATATTTTTGGAATTGTTGGAATTCTTTGAAAATCATTGTTAATTTTTGAAATCTCTAGAATTAGAATTTTTTCGGGTCCCTGGAATTTCATGGATATCATTGAAATTTTTGGAAGTGTGTGTGAAATTCTTTTAAATATCTGGAAATCTTTAGAAATCCTTAGAATTCCTTGGGAACATTGGAATTTTTTGGAAATCACTAGAATTAAATATTTATTTTACAGCTTTAGGGAAGTTAATTCAAGAAAAAGTTACAATAGATAAATATCCCAAAAAGTTGTGTACACGTAGTTAAAGTTCTCTTGGAAATCATTGGAATTCTTTATAAAACATTGGAATTTGAAGTAAATCTCAGGATTTCTTTGGAAATCATTGGAATTTCTTGAAAATTATTAGAATTCTTTAGAAATCTTAAAATTCTTTGGAAATTAATGGAATTTTTTTAAATCTCTTGAATTAGGATTCTCTGGATATTCCTTTATTTCATTGGAAATCATTGGAATTCTTAGAATTTCGATTGAAATCGTTACAATTTTTGGAAATCTTTGGAAATCATTGTAAATTTTTGAAATCTCTGGAATTAACAATTTTTCGGGTGCCTGGAGTTTCATGGATATCACTGAAATTTTTGGAATTGTGTCTGAAATCCTTTTGAATTTGAGAAAATCTGTAGAAATCCCTAGAATTATTTGGAAAACATTGGAATTTTTTGGAAATCAATAGAATTAAATTTTTATTTTCCAGCTGTAGGGAGTTACTTCAAGAAAAAGCTGCAATGGGTAAATATCTCAAAAATTTGTGTTCACGTAGTTGAAATTCTCTTGGAAATCATTGGAATTTGAAGTTAATCTCTTGATTTTTTTGGAAATCATTGGAATTTCTTAAAAATTATTGGAATTCGATGGAAATCATTAGAATTCTTTGGAAATTATCGGAATTTTTTTAAATCTCTTGACTTAGGATTCTATGGATATTATCCTAGATTTCATTGAAAATCATTGGAATTCTTAGAATTTCAATTGGAATCGTTACAATTTTTAGAAATCCTTGGAAATACCGAGAAATTTCTAGAAATCCTTAGAATTTTCTGGAAATCCATTAAATTCTTTGAAAATCCATGCATTTTATTGGAAATCCAGGAATTCTTTGAAAATCATTGGGATTTTATTTTTATTTTGTTGCTTCAAGGAAGTTTCATCACGAAAAATTACAATTTCAAAAAAGTTGTGTCCACTTGATTGTAATTATTTTGGAAATACTTGGAATTCATTGTAACAAATCATTGCAATTCATCCAAAATCATTAGAATTCTTTGGAAATCATTAAAAATAATTTATATCTCCTGAATTATAATCGTATGAAAATCCCTGGAATTCCTTAGAAATAACTCGAATCCTTGTAATTCCAATTGGAATCGTTGGAAATCTTGGAAATCACTAAATTTTGTTTTGAAATCAGTGGAATTCAATTTCGACATTCAGTCGAATATGATTTCTTTAGAAATTAATGAATTGTTTTGGAAATCTTTGAAATTGAATTCTTTGAAAATTGTTAGAATTTTTTGAACTTTTTAGAATCTTTCAGAAAATCCTGGAATTTGTTGGAAATAACTCGATTATTTAGAATTCCACTTGGAATTGTTAAAATTCTTGGAAACATTTCTAAATCCCCGAAAATCTAGGAAAATCCTCAGAATTCCTTGGAAATTCTTGGAATTCCTTAAAAAGCATTGGCATTCATTGAAAATTACCGAAATTCTTGGAAATCATTGGAATTTCTAGTAAATCACTGGAATTCCTTGGAAATCGATTGAATTCTTGGAAATCCTTAATATATCGGTTAAATGAAATACACATACTAGAATATCCTAACGAATTTTTACATACTATCAATACTAACCTTTATTAATAAAGAATAGCTTTGTCTATCTTTAAGATTGGGAAACTGCCAATCAAAATCTAAACCTTCAAACTTGTGCTTTCGTAAATATTTAATCGAATTTTGAATGAAAACACTCCTTTTCGTCGAATCGGCTGCTATAGAAGCAAATTTCACGGAACCCTCATTCCAGCCTCCAAGGGAAAGCATCGGTTTCAAATCTTTGTTGATATTCTTCAGTCCAGTAAATCTGGCATACCCACCTATAACACAATTTTGTTCAAGCAGCAATTTTGAAAAAAAATTTCCTACCTTCTTCAATATCGACTATTTCATTCGAAGGTTCAAAAGTAATATCTTTTGTGATACGTCCAAATGCGTAAAGTATGTGAGTGCACAAAAAGGGATCAATGTCTTCGAGGGTAAATCTTCCTGGCCCTTTCCGTGAAGCTGCCCAAGAACCGTAGTAGCAAACAATGCGAAAATCTGTTAAATAAAAATTACAATCAGAAAATAAGCCAATGTTCAACTTACCATCTTGCACGCTTTTTATATCATCCTTGTTATTGACTTCTACTTTATTCAGATTCGAAAGTAATCCATCTTCTGAAGACATCATTTCATTGTAAGGTGACGTTGTTGGTTCAGGGGTTGTTTGCTGGACTGTCACTGGCTCTGTTGCCATAGTTGTACCCCTTCTTAGAATTTTAGTAACGCCTTTTCGGCGACTTGGAGCAACAGTAGCTGTCGTTCTGTCTTTGGATTTTGGATTATTTGGTTTATTCGGGCTCGGCTTCCTGTTGCCAACATTCAATCTGAAATTTGATAATACAGTAGATTAAATAATTAATATATGATATGCTGCTGATACCCTGATGCAGTTATCAAAGCTTCTTTTGCCGCTTCGATTAATGGAAACGGTTTTCCAGTACAATATCCATGAAAATCGTCGTATTCCATCAGCCAAAAGAAGATTCCGCCCAATTTATTATCATTGACGTATTCGGATTTTTTTCTTACAATAATTTCGTCATCGTAACCCACCCATTGGTTATCTTTATAAGCGTATGGTCCCATATCATTTGGATATGGCCGATTTACAATCCAGCCGTCTTCTTTAATTTTTTTACAAATCTAATAGAATAAATAGTAAGAGTATTAATTTATATTGCAATATTGTATGGTATGAAAATTACTTCGTAATAGGCTAAGAGTCCACGTTGATTGGATTGTTTATCCTTTAAACCAGGGCCGGCTGCTGGTGATCCAATATCCGTTTTAGTTGAATGTCTCAAAGTATATGCTCTTCCATAAGTTGGAATACCTAACACCAGCTTATCTCTTTCAGCACCACTTTCTAAATATGAACTTATGGTGAAGTTCTGAAAATTCAGGTTGTGTTTTAGTTACAATTCAGATAATTTCAGATATCAGTAAAACTTACAGTGTTTAATTCACGATCTGAATTTACATCGACGCCATATAATTGCGAATGATGCTTCAAGACGGGCTCGTATTCGTTATAATAATTATAAGTTAAAACGTTCATCCAATCCACGTACCTGGTTTTTAAAAATATGAATTAAAACAGTAAATTAACTTCGGTAGGTACTCATCTTACTTGGTTAATTTCGGTACATCGTAACCTTTTGAGATGTGATCTTTTAAATGAGAAACTGTTATGGTTAACAGCAATCGAGGACGACCAGTCTCCTTGGATTCGTTTTCATATTCTTCGCGTAATTCCTAAAATTTGAAAAATAGAAGAAAAATAATGTAATTCAGATCATTAAGGCAAACCTGGATTAATAACGAATAACAGTTTCTATCTTTGAGAAAGGGAAACTGCCAATCTAAATTCAGACCATCAAAGTTGTGCCATCGTAGAAATTCAATCGAATTTTTTACAAACACACTCCTTCTTTTGGCATCAGATGCCATAGAAGAAAATCTAACCGAGCCTTCTTTCCAGCCACCAAGACCAAGCATAGTTTTCAAATCCTTATTATTTGCTTTAAGGCCCGTAAATTTAGCATATCCACCTGAAATAAATTTTTTTAAACTATCAATTTATTTCAAACCCCTTTCTTACCTTGGTTGATATCGACGTTCTCGTTTGAAGGAATGAAAGAAATGTTTTTTGCGATATCTCCAAATGCGTAAATTAAGTGAGTACATAAGTGCGGATTTATGTTTTCAGGGGTAAATTTTCCTACCCCTGTTCGGGAAGCTGAAGAAGATGCGTAATAGCAGACTATACGTCTGTTACCCAAATCTGTTAAAGAAATATATTCAATTTTTTGAGATATTATAAAATTAAAATTAAATTGCAGAAACCACCAGTAAGAAACCCATGGTTTGTGGTAATTTTGAATTACACAAGTAGCATCTCCGGTGTTTAGAAAGTAAAACTTGCTGGAAATACGTTAATACTTATTTATTCATGACTTCATCAAAATATATGGTAATAAAAACAAATTAATTAAATAATAGTGATTCTATTTTTATTGCCTGCAAACCTAATAATATTCAAATTAACAATAAACTTTTGTAAATTCTTTAGTATTAATTTCATTAATTTTGTTTTCTTTAAACTCTAAATCACATACCCGCTGAATTGCTAATTTCAATTGAAGCACAAATTTGGAAAATTGTGGAAACTGCTATAAGAAGTACCGCACATTTAAATTGAAACATTGCACAAAAGAACTACACTAATCTCACTTCACTTGCCGAATGAAATACTACTTTTACACTGGCATGAGTAACACGTTTATGACAATTCGAACATGGATTTTACCAAAATTACAATTGGTATTGCCCAGCGGTTATTCGCTACTATTCTAAGACAAGTCTTCATTAAACGCTGATGTCCATTAGTCAAAGGCTGGAAGCGCATTAAACTAGCCGTGTATTGTTTTTGTTATTTAATTGGGGATGTCCTTGCGCTCGACCGGTACACTTTTCAGTTTACTTAGATTAGCACCGAGATTGATAGCGTGAAATTATCACCAAATGTTATTATGTTTAACCTTCTAAAATCACCAAATTTTGAATAAGTTAATGAACAGTTTGAAATGCGAACAGAAATCGTTTCTAGATGACTTGGAAGCGGTGATGGGCTCGACTATTGGAGTTGATGAAATTATTTATGGTATGAAGGTTTTAGCAAAAACAAGTTCATTAAATAACAAACTAGGAAGAGAGATGCCAGATAGAGGTCGTTTGAATAATCAATCGTTTATTTCTCGATGTGTCTTGAGATAGACCAGTAAAGTATTTTCATCCAAAGAGACAGCTTGTGCATCCAACGCAGAAATTTTTTCATCTTACCGGATAATTATGTCATAAATCCTGATTTCGTTGCCATATTAATAGTTTACATCTCATATTAAAAAAAAAAAAAATTAATTTAATTATTGAACTGCGTAGTACGCAGGAAAAGAACGTAACTTTTAAAAGTTACTCAATATTATTTATTTAATTACAGTTTAATTAATACATTCATATGATTATTAGTTAAATAGAAGTTTAACAACATACAGCAATTAATTTTTGTATTAAAACACGTTTCTTTCCTGAGGCTGAGGCGCAAGTCATTTTGGATGATAATAATAGTATAATTTATGAAACTTAGTTATTAGTTACATATTTGTTAATTGATATAGTGA
Organism: Cantharis lateralis; assembly: GCA_963170105.1. Classification (NCBI taxonomy): domain Eukaryota; kingdom Metazoa; phylum Arthropoda; class Insecta; order Coleoptera; family Cantharidae; genus Cantharis; species Cantharis lateralis. Next base: position 5,617,751 of record OY720627.1, read on the forward strand.
ACTAAACCAGTTGTTATAAAATTAAATTTGTGTTTTGGCAACGTAAGAAGTTTTTTCGTAATAATCTAACATATAATCTTACTTATGTTTTTTTTAATACGGCGGCAATTATATTGCTCATTTGTTATTTCAAGTTCTTCTAAAGTATCTAATTTTTGTTTTATTCTTACTTATACGTATTGCCGTAAGTAGCAGTCTTAATTTGGTGTTTTGCTGTTTTAAGGAAATATATTGAAGTGCACAGGAGGTAAAAAATTATTTTTTTATAAAATTAATTTAAAAAATTCTTCTACTCTTTTGCGACCTTGTGCTCTGGGAAGCGAGTTGGCAGTCTATGAACATTTTTTCAACATTTATTGCACCAGTGGCACCGATGCCTTCGTTGTCGACTCATTGCTATTGCTATTATTAGTATGTATTCTTCTTGGTAGAGAATTCTAGAATCCATCATATTAGCCGACCAGTGGGCTTTTTCTGTTGTCACAGGTGTATCCTTCCGAATAACTTCGTAATTTTTTTACGCCCAGACAACTGTCAAACACTCCAATTCAATGACGGAGTAATTGTGTAAAGGTAATGGAGGGGTGTCGCTCTAGATACTCCTGCTTGAGGACCACTTTCAGCCCTTGAATGCTGGCATCTGTTCACAAGACAAATGGTATTGGGAAATCAGGACAAGCCAGGACAGGAGAGTCCGTTAAAGCATTTTTCTGTTGATTAAGGGTTTTTGGGGTTAGGGGTCCCGCCATCCTTGATAAAAAACTACAAGTGGTAGGTAGTAGGATATTATCGATGGCCTCCACTTTCTCGTGATCGGTTTTGATTCCGAATTTGTTGACTACAATCCCCAGGTGTTTTCCGCTTTTAGTTTAAGACTGTGTTCTTTTAATCGATCACATACCTCTGCCAGGCAACACGAATGAAATTACCCGGACTGGAATAGTTCCCGTCCCGGATCAGAAATCTGTTTGCTCTTTTCGGCCAGCAGGATCTGCCAGTGTCCATTACTTTGCTAGTCGGAGTTTAACGAGAATCGCCTGAATGTGGGAGAGGGGGTATGCGTCTTTGAGACTGGCTTCGTTCACCTGTCTATAATCGATATTTGCCGGTAGACTTGCGTACGAGTACTATCGGAGAGCTCCATGTGCTCTGAGAGGGTTCGATCATCTCATTTTAAAACATTTGGTCTTTTTCCTGGTTAATGACCTCCTGCATCTTAGGGTTGCGCAGGTAGTATCTCTGTTTACTCGAAAATGTGTTGGGTTTAATCCAAATCAAGTGGCAGGTGGTCGTAATGGGACCCTTTCTAGCTCGGGCAGTTTCGTCTTCCGTATCGGGAGAGTTGCCCATAAGGGGATAGTTTTTGGTAGCGGCTGCACTACAAATCAAGGCGGATTAAATCGGGTGATAGCTTCTAATTTATGTAATGCGTCTACTCCAATTGTGTGTAAATTACGGTTAGAGGCACAATTTTCTTATTATTTGAAGTTAAAAATTTTCAGTCTGACTTTGTTCGAATGCTTTGCATTGTATGCTTGCAATCTTCGACTAACTCTAAATCAAACGATTTAAAAACCAACTATTCTTAAAGTTTGAATTAGATGAAGAAATCCACGTATGTATGAAAACGTTTCTACATTGAAGAGGTTCCTGCGCCGAAATGATCCCGTCTAAAAATGGCAATTTCCTGAAATGACTTTATAAAACAAAGAAAGTAGGTAGATAGGTATCTACTTGGAAATTCTAACAAATTTTAAAAACTATAAATAATTATTGCTAAGTTAAACTAATTTGAACCACAATCACAAAAGGAATTTTCAGTAATAGTACCTATAGTAAACTTTTAAATGATTAATACATTTATGGAACCAATTAATAAAACCACAAAAGTGACGAAAAACATTAATTTAATAAAAAAATAAAAGAAAATTTAAATATAATTTTTTTGGTTTGGTAGTTTATTTTAAGAATTTAAATTATATTATAGCAACTTCCCCTTTTAAGTTGGGAATAAGCTCACGGGGGAAGTGACACTTTTTTAGCCGTACACGCAAAAAAAAAGTTTAAAAATTTAAATTTAAATTTAAATTTAAGTTTAAAAATCTCCACAAAATTAAAAGGAGTCAATTTTTAAATTATGCATGATTTAAATTTACCATTTAAACAATTTGCGTTAGGTCACCACTCTTGTTTCCCTTTTCATTTCCCGTTATTGCCGTTCGGTTCCCACTGTTATTTCCCCTTTGTTGAATAAATTTCAAATGGAATACATCGCTAAAGAAGTTTTACTTCAATAAAACTCTACCAGTTTTGTATGCCCCGAGCATTTTTCCATCTGAATTTTGAAAATATTTGTTTAAAATGACAATTTTAGTGTAGTAGACCGCAGACAAGCGCATTCAGTAGTGTGATTGGTTAAGTAGTAAAAATATCCTTATTTACTGAAAAAAATCTATCATGTTTTCAAAATTTTGCGTAATTTTACGTATCACAATAATTGGTTTACTGCTTAGTCGTATGATCGATTCAACTGATCTTAGCCGTACAGGTAAGTTGCTAATTATCAAATGGAGTTACTTTTCTAAACTACAATAATATGAAAATGTACTTTTTTTCAAGTTGAAACTTTGAAATTTACTCTTAATTCTAAAATGTAAACTACACGCAAATTACTCTGAGGTTAAAAACATCGTGATAGTCAAGGACGCCGACTGCTTTCCAAGCGGGTTTTCCGAACGATAAACAGTGCAGACCGTTTAGTAAATTGTTTATATTTATAGTTATAAACAAAAGTACTCCCGAGTCAATTTGTTCGTACTCATATTCTTTATCTATCCATATTTATTTGCATTATCTATCTGACTAGTTGATTATTTTATTTATTTAATTAATCAGGTTCAACAATTAATTTAACTGTCGGTCATCCACCCAATCTCTTAAGAAGATTTTACAGACAGGCTACGGATCCCGAGTAAGTTTTTTGTTGGCCTATAATCAGTGACTTTGAGTATCATCATTATTTAGTTACAGTGGAAGTTGTGTAATTCCAAATTACCCACCCAACACCCAATATGCAGTGACTGGAGAGTTTGGAGAAAGCTTCAATGCCGGAAATAATGTGAATAATCTTAAAGTATTGAGAGTAAGTTGCGATCTTGGATATAAAGTAAGTCCCACTGGATCTAACTACTCCATATGTTTAAATGGTACATGGATTCCCTCTCCATCAAGTTGCTTGCGTAAGTAGCCTTTATATAATATTATAAAATCTTCAGGGTCTTATTCCCGCAACTCTTATTTCAGGCGCTTGTCCAGTGCTAGCATCAACTAGTTCCACAAAAGTTCAATGCAAACACAACAAGACACTTTTAGAAAACTGCAATAATCCAGTAGAAGGAACCATTGCATTATTGTCCTGCAATTTGTGGTTTGAAGAATCATCCATAGACAGATATCCAATCCGACATTGTAATGGAGGCAGATGGGATTTTCCTATCCCCCAATGTTATCCAGGTAAACTATTCTGTCTCAATTTATCAGGATATTCATATTTTTCTATTATGTCAGCTTGTGGTCTGAAACGTCTGCCGGGACTGAACAATATAATTCATGGTAAAGACACCAGAACTGGGGACTTCCCATGGCATGTTGGCATATACAATACAAAGAAAGAGTTAATATGTAGTGGATCACTCGTTGAGCAACATGCCGTTTTGTCAGGTGAGTTGAGTAGGTGGTGCAGATTTTCAATAATTATTACTTATTCAGCTGCTCGCTGTTTCACCGATCTTGATGGTAATATCCAACCGACCAATCATTTCTTTGTTGCTGCTGGAAAATATTATCGCAAATACGATGACAATAGAGACAAATTTGCTCAATTTTCAAAGGTATAAATTTTGTCCTTATATTTAATTTTACTTTAATTATTGGTTGGTTTTTATAGATACTTAAAATACACTTACCGGAAACTTATAAGGGCCGTACTAATTTTTTTACTTCAGATATAGCAATTTTAACTTTAACGGATCCATTTATGATAACTATGGCAGTTCAACCTGCTTGCATAGAGTTGAGAGAAGAATTATATTTTGATTTATCATTAAATATGAGTGGAATTGTAGGTTGTAGAATATTTAGAATACAAAGCACAATTTTGTATATTTCAGGTTTCTGGCTGGGATTATACGGAAAATGACAATGAAATATGGGACGTATTGAAAGAGGTTCTGGTTAATTACGTATCGCTTAATAAATGCTTTCAAGAAGTACCTGATTATTTGATTAAGCATACAGCAACTGATAAAATTTGTGGACGTTATAAAAACAATGGTTTAGTATTTTTAGTATTTTTAAGTGAGATATTAGTAATTATATATTTTAGAGACGTTGGTATGCGAAAGTGTCATTGGTGGAGGATTGGCTTTCAAGAATAGGCTGACTAATCGATATTATATAAACAGTGTAGTTACAACGTCACCATCAAGCAATGCCTATACATATACATGCCTTTCAAAGCAGTATGAAACATATACTTTGATTTCCCCACATGTTGTCTTTTTACGAGAGTCGATAGCACATAATCGAGTGTAAGATATTTAATTTACTTGATGTAGTATCATGACGCGCACGAGTTGATTAACGAGTAAAGAAATTACCTGAAAAAAACATAAATTTGTTGTATGATTTATAGATTACGAGTTATTGATTTTTAGCCTGCAACCATTGGAATGCGAAGATGACTGTATTAATGAAAAACCGGAGGATAAGTAAGTAATTAAAATTTCAAAATAACACAATTTACGTTTACAATATTTTTAGTGGAATGTCCAATTTCTGCTGTGCAGGAGGCGAACAAACTGAAAATTCATCTGGTAGTAATGAATGTGGGCCAATTTCTAACTCATTAACGGAGCATATAATAATAAATGAAAGCATCGTAGAAAAGAGTCACTTTCCGTGGCTGGTTTCTGTAAGACATAGGTTCAATAATGGTAAATCAGAATTTATCTGCACTGGAAATTTGGTTTCCAATATATACGTTATAACAGGTAAAAGCCACCTTTTGATTGTGTTGAGTAAATTTTTTATTTTATTTTAGCCGCTCATTGCATTCGGGAACAGACACCCCTTTATGCTACCGAAAGTCTTCTAGTACTTTTAGGCAATAATAATATTGAAGATTGGCATAGAGAGTACATAATATCCGAAGTGCGTAATGTTGCTGTACATCCAGATTATGATTGGGCCAACGGATATTCAGATGTTGCTGTGTTCACTTTAGCCATAGAAGTTTTATTTACTGATTTAATAAAACCTATTTGTATATGGAATGAAGATGATGATGTAAACCTTATCATGGGGTGCAAAGGTGTGGTGGCAGGATGGTGTGGTAGTAAAGGAGGAGATATTGCACCAGAAGCAATAAATTTTGAAATTCCAATCGTTTCCAATATGGAATCTCCTGTTCCTAAAGGCAATTTCAGAACAATTCGACCCAACAGATCATTTTGTGCAGGTAATTATTATAATAAGTAATTAACGTATTATTTGTAAATTATCTAAACTGTATTTGTAGGCAATGGTGGCGAAAGAGCATTTTGCGCCGAAAACAGTGGCGCCGGATTTGTTGTGCTACGGAATGGTAGATGGACTCTTAGAGGTGTCTCATCTAAACAACCAAGCAATGTTACCACGTGCGACATTAATAAATATTTTAATTTTGCTGACATAGCACAAGTTCGGAATTGGTTAGATAAAATATTAATATAAAAAAATATTTATGAATTACAATATAATATGTTGGGTATAATACCTACCTTGTAAATTAACAATAAAATAAAATTGGATGATAATCTGAGCAGATCATTGAGTATATTATTATTTTTCTAATTAATTTGCAGGAAACTTTCGGTCAGACATTAAAGCTACCTGACCGAAATATGCAAGCATAATATTTTTTAAGTAAATGAATAGTGTGATTTTGAAATTTCTGGATGAATATTGGAAGGGAATCATCTGGATCATCTGAAATAAAAAAATAATAAAAGAATCATTTATTAGTAATGATATAATGCTCCGGATGGACGAAGGGGTTTGAAAAATTTTGATTTTTCACACAATGGCGGATGTCGAAATTCTAAGTTGTTTATTCGACCAAAGTTTCACTCACATTTTCGGCTATAAAAAAATTTTCATTGGAAAAAATCCTTTGTTCATCTGGAGGAGATGTATAGAAGGGTATGTATAGAAAAGGTAAGAGATATATTGCAAAATTTTAAATCATACCGACCGAACTGCACAGTTATCGGTTTCCAATGTATTAACTTTTTATAATAATAAAATCCCAGGTAACATTTTCATCAATTACGTAACGACAAAATTTTAGACTTGACGAAATCGTGACGAACTGTCGATATAACAAATGCACAACAAAACCATATAACACAGCTTAGACCAACATGCAACCAAGCCACAAGTAGCAATTTCCATCCACAACAAATATGGCAAAGGTACGAACCATAATATCGAGAATGCGAAAAAGAAGAAAATGACATTACCGAACTAAAAACTCTTGTATGAGACTTAATTGAACAAAATAAGGAAAACTCAAGAAATATGTCACAATGTTAAACCTCCTAACTTGCACTTGTTAATGCAATTAATGGAAGCTCGCCCTAGATATAACAAATGTTTGCCAGCAAGTCACAAGTACAAGATATGCATCTGGAACGCTAACGGTCTGTACCAGCACCTTCTCGAAGTCAAAACATTCCTAACAGATCAAGAAATCGACATCTTATATAAAGATACCAAAATACAAAATATACCATACCAAACACTCTAATGAGGGTAAAGCACACGGTGGCACAGCTATAATCATTCGCGAAACCTTGAAATACCACGAAACAGAAAGGTACGAAAAAAAAAACCTATAAGCTACTAATATAATTCTAGAAGATAAATCAGGCGAAATAATCATTTCAAAAAGAATATAATGAGTTTTTCGTTACAAATGGCATCGACATAAAAAAAAGCTAAAATAGAGACCACCCTCGATTTATCATCTGACCATTCTCCAGTCACCCTTTCAATCTACTCAGAAATAAAAAGAAAAGAAAAACAACCAAGCCTGATCAGCGAGAAAACTGACTGGAATATCTTCAGAGAAAAACTGGATACATACATACTCCTGAAAATACTACTGAAGACAGAAGATCAATTGGAAAAAGCAGTAAACAAACTGACTAAACTGACAAAACTAACGCCATATATTATACAACAAAAAATACCAGAAAAATAAAAACTTCGAAAAAGATGGCAACAAACTAAATCTCCAGCAGATAAAACCAAACTTAACAAAGCTTCAAAAGACCTGAAAGAAAATTTATTAGATATCAGAAATCAAGGTATCCGGGATCACCTCGAAAATCTGAGCGCGTCGGAAGCTACCGACTACTCTCTTTGGAAGGCCACCAGGAAATTAAAAAGATCGCAGCAAACAAATCCTTCAATCAAGAACCATAATAATGAATGGACTAGAAACGACGAACAGAAGGCTGATACTTTTGCGAAACATTTGTCTGATGTCTTTCAACCAAATCCATCAACATGCCCAGTAGAGGAAGAAAACAAAATCCACGAATATTTAGAGACTCCCTTCCAAATGAACTTGCCAATTCCAAAATTTAAAATAAAAGAAATCAAAAACATCATTAAAAATACAATTAACCCAAAGAAAGCACCTGGTTTTGATCTAATCACTGGGTGGGGGGGTCCTGCAAGAGCTATCTGAAAAAGGGTTCAAAGCAATTACCCAGATATTTAATGCAATAATTAACATTAAGCATTTACCAAGACAATGGAATATGTCACATATTGTCACGATCCCAAAACCTGGAAAGAATAACGAAGATGTCAAGTCATATAGACCAATTAGCTTGTTACCTATGTTATCTAAGGTATTTGAGAAAGCATTTGTTGAGAAACTGAAACCAATAATGGAAGATAAACAAATTGTACCCAACCACCAATTTGGTTTCCGTCAGCAACATGGCACGGTAGAGCAAGTACACCGCATAGTTAAAAAAATTAATCAAGACCTTAATAACAAAAGCTACTGCTCGGCTGCATTCCTCTGGTCTGGCACGAGGGACTGCTGTTTAAAAATTTTTTTTTAAATTAAACATTTGGACAGACGCCTAAGGGCAGAAGCACATAATCACAAAGAGACTACAACTCTGTCATAAATGGAGGCAGATGTCCTGACTTGGTGGGCGAAACTCCCAGCTTTTAACTGAGAACAAGGTGTTGTTATACAGAGCTATTCTGAATCCAATATGGACGTACGGGATCCAGCTCTGGGGTTCAGCGGCTCATTCAAACATCGAAATTATACAGCGTTTCCAGAATAAAGTTCTACTCTCTATCGTCAATGCACCATACTACATACCAAATTCTGTCATACAACGAGATATTCTATTACCTACAATCTTGGAAGAAATACAAAGATTTAGTGTTAAATATCGTGGGAGAGTTACAGATCATCTTAACGAGTTAGCTAATCAGTTATTTAACAGTAAAATGAAGTGCGCAGGCTAGAGCAATACCAACCGGACGACCTACCAAACAGACACTAATACTCGGTTTAATCCTGTCTTCAAGAAGAGATTGTTCACTGGAAAAATACTCTACATGTTATAGTTTCATTGTCATAAAATAAGCTTGTTGTCCTTTGATAGATTGCTTGTTAAAATAAAAAAAAAATTATTTTGATTGGACAATTGGGTTCTTAGAAAAGAAAATCATAAAAGTAGGGATTCTTTTGCCATTTATTGAGTTTTATTTTAACAGCCATTGATTTTACGAGAAAAGTCAAATAAACTAAAAAATGTGTGTAAAATGTAAGTAAAGTTTGGTCAAGTGCAGTAAAAGCCCGATTAGAAGGAATATACGTAACTGTAATCAAGCCTTTCTTTTCCCATTTAGGTAAGATAAGTTCCTAGTGTTATTAGAATATTTTTGCAAAGTTCCCACTAAGTACGATCATATTTATTATAAGATATACATGAGTGGTATGCCTTGGAAATTTTCCTAGTAATCGTGCTTTATTCTATTGCGACAACCATCAGTTAATTTTAAGAAAACAATCTCGCGTGACTGTTAGAAGATCGCGTGAAGATTAGACTGATAATAATGAAGTTATCTTTCTAAAATTTTGCGAAAGAAACAATCATTTTAAAGCGTAAAATAATTAATACGGACTAATTCAAAATTTTGTTACAAGTACATACAGTGCGTTTAGTGAACGTAGGGAATATATTATATAAAAAAAAATGTTATCAAATTATTATATTTTAACTATCTCATTTATGTTAGTGTTTGTTCAACTTACTACTCACGTAAATAGCAAAACGGGTAAGATTATAGTATTTTATTTCGGGTGGAAATTTTCATATACCGCAATATAATAATAAATTAACAAAATTCATAATCTATAATAAAATTATCATATACATAATGTTATATTGAAGGTCGCCGTCTATTCGAGAAAAACCACAACCTTGGTGAGTTATCCAGGAGAATCCAATTGAAAGAAATATATATTTTACCAACAAATCAAAAATTTGATAAAATAAAATGATAAAAACTAATTTGCAACATTGAAGTCATTAAAAAAATTATTAAGCGCCTTTTAAACTCTTCTTTGACAATAATGCGGAACACGAAGGGGGAAATTTCAGGACTCTTGTACAGCAAACTGCTTTTAAAAGAGAGCATTTATGTTACTTTATCTAATTTTTGTAAATTTTTTTAATTAACTGACTGTAAGATGTTGCAACAGATTAATTTTCAGAAAATTGCTTTAAATCAATTTAATGTACATTTTATAATTCAAATTGAATTTAACAGGGATTGTAAACTGTGCCAACTTATTGCCAAAAACCATTTAGGAATTTAGAAAGAGTTGGACACTTTTCCTAAGTTTCAAACAGCTGAAGTATTTGTATGCGAGTTTTTGCAGTACTTTGAGTATTTTAATTATTGATAACTGAAGTAAAATATAAATTAATATTTTGATTGTAATAATTATTTAATTTTTCAAAAACTGAATACATTTTTTATCGGGTTTCTTGGGTTATAACGAAATCAATGTTTTAATAGGATCTTGTCCAACTTTAATTTCTACTAGTTCAACAAGTGTTCAATGCAAGCTTAATTATGGAAATTTACAAGATTGCATCAACCCAGTAGAAGGAACAATTGCAACACTGTCATGCAATCCATGGTTTGAACATCCAGATTTAGAAAATAATCCAACTCGTTTATGCAAAAACGGGAGATGGGATCTTCCTATTCACCAATGCTACTCCAGTAAGTAAGCCATACCATGAAGAGGTAGCCATTTACCCATACTTCACAGTTTTACATTACACTTTCAAAATTTCAACGTAAATTGAATGTTCCAATTGGATAACGTTTTATAATAAACCTAATACCCATTTATTTTTGTAAAATTACAGCTTGTGGTTTAAAAACTTCTAAAGGAGTAATCAATATCATTAACGGTACAAATGTTATGGCTAATGGAGACTACCCTTGGCAGATTGGTGTGTATATATCAGAAGACAAACAATTTATATGTGGTGGATCAATTATTGCACCGAATGCAATTTTATCAGGTAAACTACCTATAACCTCTCGATTCTATTTTAATGTACGTTCAATTCAGTTGCACACTGTTTTGCTGATTTCAATGGGAATATCAAACCGGTTAATAATTATATCATTGCTGCGGGTAAATATTATCGCACATTTGATGATGAACGAGATCAACTGGCTCAATATTCAAAGGTAAATTTAATTTATACTTTAAGTTTCGTAAAAATCTATACCTTTCTATTTGTAGATTCTGAAGATATACAAACCAGAAAGATTTAAGGCACAATATAATTTATTTTCATCTGACATAGCAATTATAATATTGAACGAGCCTTTTAAATATTCTGCGGTGGTGCAACCAGTATGTATAAATTTCAAGGAAGAAAGACAGCAGTTATTGGATAGTACTGGAATAGTAAGTTCATCTTTTTATAATGAATTTAGTTTATAATCATAGGCAATAAAGTAACTTTAGGTTACAGGCTGGGGCCATACCGAAGAAGGTAGGAATCTTTCCGAAGAGTTAAAAGAATTAGTAGTTCCTCTGGTACCATTCAATCAATGTTTTAATCAAGTGTCTCCAAATTTTAGAAAATATATTACAGACGATAAAATTTGTGCAGGCTACAAAAGCAAAGGTAAAGTCAAAGTTTCAATTTATAATTCATAAGAATGAACAATAAGCAACATCATCAATGTTTAGTTGGTTGTGTTTTGAGTTTTCCAAAAATTATGATTGTTTTTAGGAACCTCTATATGCCAAGGCGATAGTGGTGGAGCATTAGTTTATAAAAATGCTATTGATGATCGATATTACGTAATAGGTATTGTTAGTACCTCGCCTGCATCTGAAGCCCTTACATGTGATTCAAATGAATACGGTACTTATACTTCTGTTTCTCACCACTTCCAATTTGTAAGGGAATCCCTATCGCAGCACCAATCGTAAGAACCTTAATATTACTACGATATTTCAGAATTACATTAGTTACAATTTTTATTTGTGTATATTACCGAACCTTTTATCTTATTTATAATTATTAATGATATTAGGTATGAACCTGTCGAGTGTACAAGCACTCAATGTTCAAATGGATATAATATTGAAAATAAAATGAATTGCAATAGTTTCAACAATTTCTGCCACCCTTCTAGGTGAGTATTCTCAAATCTTGATCTTAATACTTTCCTGAATAATATCTAACGCATACTCTGGATTCACAATGCACATAAGCGTAAGAAATTCATTAAATTTTATTATTTTAGTAAAAACTGTGAGATTCCACCTAACCCACTTCATACTCAATATAAAATTTTGGGAAAAACGGAAACAAACTACAAACCTGGCGATTTTGCGAAAGAATTTAGTGTATTGGAAATAATGTGTCATAAAGGATATAATCCAAGTCCATTAGCATCAAGCATCTCAACTTGTACAAACGGAAAATGGAATCAATCGCTGACGGCTTGTCTCGGTGAGTTAATTAATGTATTTCATCTAATCGAACTATATTGAATTTTTCAATTTGCAAATTAGGAATTTATATTTTAGACATTACTTGTCCATCGTTAATTTCAACAGAAACCACAACAGTTAAATGCAGTTATAATAACATAGCTTTAAAAAATTGTATCAATCCAGTAAATGGAACCACGGTATTGCTATCGTGCAATCCATTTTATGAAGAACCCAACATAGAGAGAAATCCAATACGTGTTTGTAAGGAAAACAGATGGAATCCACCTATAACACATTGTTATCCCAGTGAGTATACAATGAAAAACAAATCTAAATCATTTAAATTTTCCTTGTAGTATGTGGTGTCAGACATCCTGAAAGAACGGCTGATGTTAATGGTCGAGAAGTTTCAATTGGTGAATATCCATGGCATACTGGAATTTATTCCAGTGCTACCATGGAATATCAATGTGGTGGATCTCTCATTGAAGAAAATATACTATTAACTGGTTGGAATTGCAGGCAAACGTTAAAAACTTGATTGTAAAAATATAATGTTTATTTTAGCTGTTCAGTGCGTAACAGATCAACATGGCAACGTACAACCGCCTGGTAACTATTTGGTTGCCGCTGGAAAAATTTATTCCAAATATGATGAACCCAAGGATCACTCGGCTCAATATGCGAACGTAAGCTTTTCCTGATTTGCGGAAATTCTTAATATACTAATTATTGATAGATATCGGCAATACACGTGCAAGAACGTTATAGGGGACCTAAAACTAATTTTGCTCCTGACTTGGCAGTTGTAATATTATCGCATCCTTTTACGCTATCTAAAGCGGTGCAGCCGGTATGCATTGAATTGAACGCAGATCCTCACTATTTTCATTTGTCATCGAATATTACCGGAGTTGTAAGTGCAAAATTCACTGCACTAATCAGATACATATAACATATTTTAAGGTTCCCCGTTGGGATAATGCTCAAAAAGGTGAATTATTGGATGTACTAAAAGAACTGATAAGACAATATATTCCGTTTAACCAATGCGTTGATGAGCTACCATTCGCATTTAGACAATATGTAACTGAAGATAGCATTTGTGGTGGCAATATAAATAATGGTAATTATCAATAATCGTAAAATTATTATTAAAAGTATAAGAAATATATTCTAGAAACCCCTGTTTGTACCGTTGATAGTGGCGGAGGTTTAGTTTTCAAGGACATATTAAGTGATCGGTATTTTATAAAAGGTATTACCAAAGATCCTCCTACATTGAGGACATGCAATCCAAGCCGAAACGACGTATACACATTGGTTAATCATCACCTTAATTTTGTACGGACTCTAGTTGCACTTAACCAATTGTAAGTTAATTACTTATGCGTTTTCCTTCTTACGCTTATCAACGCCGCGTTTCGACTACCGAAAATGTCATTATAAAGTCGAAACGGGTTATTGACAAGCTTATGTGTGTTTAGAAAAGCTTGATGTTTATGCATTATTAAAATAATCAATATACCATTAGTAATTATAAATTCGTATTGTTAATAGTCGAACATCTTTAATATGCATTGACAGGGACTGTACAAATAAAGAAAATGAAGCCGAAAACAACAAGGAGACAAAAAGGTAAGAGAAAATTTGCGAAATTTTAAACCAACTACTTTTGATATTTTAAAATCTCTAACATTCCTAAATATTGAATTATTTCATCCTGCAATCGTTTGAATTAATACTGGTATAATTGGTAATGAGTTTCTTTGCAGTAAATAAATTTTTTTATTGCAGTGAAAACTGTGAAATTCCTCTTGACCCTCTTTATGGTAAATATAAAATTTTGGGAGACTTACTAGAAGAAAGCTACACACCTGCCAAAATTGCTAAAGAATTTAGTATATTAGAAGTACGTTGTCATAAAGGGTTTGCTGTAAAACCAATTCCAGCAGAAATTGCAACTTGTATAAATGGAACGTGGGATCAATCGCCAATGGTTTGTCTGCGTAAGTTTATTATATATTCGGGTTTTAATCTTCGGTGCCGCCTGCCACCGGCATTAAAAGTAAAATATGTAGCTATAGAACATTTACACTTCAAAATAATTATTTTAGGCACTTGCCCATCATTAATTTCAACTGAAAGTACGACAGTTACATGTAGTTATAATAATATAACATTAGAAAATTGCATTAGTCCGGTTAAGGGTACTATAGCAGTGTTATCGTGCAATGAGTTTTATGAAGAACCCAATATAGAGAGAAATCCAAAACGTGTCTGTAGGGAAAACAGGTGGGATCCCCCTATAACAGATTGCAATCCGGGTAAGTGTTTAATATTAGGTGTATTTGGTAAACTGCACCAGTGTTTTTACAAACTGCTTTGTTTTGCTAACCTTATATAAAGATTTTAATTTTTATGTTTATCCCAATATTGTGGATGATAAATAAATTTGCAAATAACAGTGGGCAACTGTACGCTAGTGCACACCTATTGTAAAAGTACAACAGGACCTTCTTTATTTTTCTATTTAAATCCAGATCACTAAACTATTCTCGTTTACTTTTAGTTTGTGGTATAAAGCAGCCTAGTCGTGAAATTATAAAATCTGGAGACTATCCTTGGCAGGCTGCACTTTATGGAAATGATACAATGGAATTTTTATGCAGTTGTATTATTATTGAACAAAATATAATTTTAACTGGTTGGAAACTTTAAGCAAGCATTGAAATAATTATTATAAAAGTTTGTTTTAATTTTAGCTGCCCATTGCGTAACAGATTCTGATAGTATTGTATATCCAGTTGGTAACTATTTAGTTGCCGCTGGAAAGCACTTTCGTAAATACGACGATAGCCAAGATCAATTTGCTCAATATTCAAAGGTAGAGTTTTGGAAATAAAGAAAACTTCATTTTATATTATTAATTGACAGATATCTGCAATACATGTGCCAGAACGTTATAGAAGTATTTTCAAACGGCATGAACTTGATATTGCTGTTTTAATATTGGAAAATCCCTTCACCCTAACTCATGGAGTTCAGCCAATTTGTATTGATCAAAATGGAGAACCGCAATATCAATTGTCACCAAACTTTATAGGATGGGTAAATTTTTAAATTGTTTGTACGTTGCTGGTTTAATACTGAAAATTATGTCTTCAGGTTACCGGATGGGGTTTTACTGAAAAAGATGAAATTCTATCGGGCGCACTAAAGGAAATGGTAGTTTCATATATTCCATTCGCACAATGCTTCAATGAATTAGAAGACGAGTTAAAACGGTATTTAACACAAGATAAGCTATGTGTTGGTTATATAATTGATGGCAAGTATAAATTATAGTTATAAACTATTATAACTTTATTTTTACTAAAATCGTGTTTGAATAAAATACCTAAATATTACTATTATCTATTAGGAACCCAAGTATGTGCTGGCGACAGTGGTAGCGGATTAATTTTCAGGAACTCGTTAAGAGATCGATATTTTATTAAGGGCATTGCTAGTACAATTTCTGTAACAAATGCAACAGACACTGTAACATGCGACAGAAATCAACACAGCATCTATACATCTATTGAACATCACATCAAATTTGTGCGCAACCTTATGCAGCTTAATCAATTGTAAGTTCAATTATAGCCTGTAAGATATTTTATATTTAATACAATCAAATTGTATCGTTTAATAGTCGAATGCCACTAGAATGCATGGGTGAATGCAAAAACAAAGGAAATCAAACCGACAAAAATGAGAAGTCCAATAATAGGTAGGAAAAAATTATCGATTTTCTTGAAATGCATTACATCGTAATTTTGAATGCTAGTGAAGACTGTGCGATTCCACTCCTACCTTATGCCACATATAAAATTTTGGGTACATCCGGAACTAGCTACAAACCTGGTGACTACGTTAAGCAATTCAGTATATTGGAAATAACTTGTCGTAAAGGATTTACTCTAAGTCCAATTGCACAAAACACCTCATATTGTATAGATGGGAAATGGAATCAATCGCCAGTACCTTGTCTCCGTAAGTAAATGAACTGACTAAAAACGTTATGCGTACCGGTTAAACGGGAGTTTTAATATCCTACAAACTAACATATTAAACTTAATTAATATACTAGGTACCTGTCCATCATTAATTTCAACTGAAACAACGACGATTACATGCAGATATAATAATATACTATTAGAAAATTGTACTGATCCTGTTAGTGGAACCATGGCATTGTTATCGTGCAATCCATTATATGAAGAACCTACCGTACAAAGAAATCCAATCCGTTTATGCAGGGAGAACACATGGGAACCTTCAGTATCATATTGTTATCCAAGTGAGTAGTCATATTTAACTGAGCAGATGCATTGTTGAATTTATTCGCATATTACACGCATTTAGTGTGTGGTATTAGGGTTCCTAAGAAAATCTCGGGCATAGTTAAGTTTGGAAATGCTGCAGTTGAAGACGTTTCTTGGCAAGTCGGGATTTATAACAGTACTACTAAGAAATATATCTGCAGTGGTACTATTATTAATCTAAACATAATTTTAACAGGTATGAACTGAAGGCTTTGCTGAAAAATATCTAAAAGTATTGTTGCAATTCTAGCCGCTCATTGCCTAACGGATAATGAGGGAATTGTCCAACCAGTTGCTGACTATTCAGTAGCCGCTGGAAAAAGGTTTCGTGAATATTACGAATCTAGAGATCTGTTAGTTCAATATTCGAAGGTAAGCTAGTGATTGATCTAAAAAACTGATAATATTTTTATAACTCACAGGTGCTTAGAATTTACGTGCCAGAAGGATACAAAGGACGTTCAAATATGTTTGCAATGGATATAGCTATTTTAATATTAACTAATCCTTTTATATTATACGGAGGGATTCAACCTATATGTGTGGATTTAAATGAAAATTCTCGACATGTGGATTTGTCATCGACTAATGACGGAGTAGTGCGTTTTAAAAATCTATCAAACAGTCTTGAGAAATAAAATGTTATATTTTAAGGTTACCGCTTGGGGTTTTACCCAGGAAGCAAGAGAATTCCCGAATGTATTAAAAGAAGAGATAGTATCTATTATTCCATTTAACAAATGCGTTAATGAGTCAAGTGATAATTTAAAAAAATATATTACACCAGATAAGATTTGTGGTGTTTATATAAATAATGGTAAATATAATAAAAATGAGATAATATGTAGATAGTAATAATTATTATTTTTTGTAATATTGTAATATCATATATTTTAGGAACAACTGTGAGTGGTGCCGATGGTGGTGCAGGATTAGTTGTTCAGAATAAATTAAGGGGTAGGTATTTTGTCAAAGGTGTTATTAGCACGTCTGCAGCAGCGGAATTATCAAATCAATACAACCTCTATACATCAGTTGACCACCACATCAAATTTTTGCAAGATATTGTAGCACTTCACCAACTGTAAATTAAATGAATTTAATTATTATTAATAGAGAACCACAGCTTACTTTGAGTGAATAATTCTGTACGTTAATATCATGAGAAACATTTTTTGTAGTTTTCTATCTCATCAATCTAATTTTTAAAATTTTCTTTTGCTTATTTGTTCGGCTATCAAAATTCAGCTGAATTTTGAATTAAAATTTTGTGCGAGATATTGTAGCCCTCAATCAACTGTAAGTCAACATAAAACTAGAAATTCCATTTGTGTTTACAAACTCTACTGTTTTGTAGTCGACAGCCTCTCGGATGTGTTGGTGATGACTGCACAAATTTATGAAGAAAATCGATGGAAATGTTTCGGATCGAAATCTTAAAAGATTAATATTTAATGAATCGGCTGGCATATTCTTTAAATATTCGGCAAACGTATCATTAAGTTAATTGTAAATGTAAAAATTTGTATTAAGCTATAATTATTATTTTATATTTAAAATGTTTAGGATTAAAAGGCTTGGTTTATTTTCATTCTGTTTTCTAAATTCTAGTTCCTATAGGTTTGTGCGACGATTTTTGTCCGGTGTCCCAGGTCTTCAATTGTAAAGTTGTATCCTCGATTGTATGGTGTTGATTGATGAAAGTTGGTAGTGGCTATTTTTGTTCACTTCATCACAATCTTCTATCGCTGTTCTTGCTTGCCTGGATTCTTTGATTTTGTCAAATAAACTGTTAATACAGACCGTTTTCGGGATTTAAAAAATGTTTCATGGGTCCTACCGACTGCGCCAGTTTTGTCAGGCAATCCATAAAATAACTTTTTTTTAAATTAAAAATGCAACTTTGCTATCTAAGTTCCTTGGTCTTCAGATTGTTGAACATAACTCGCGTGAGGAATTTCAAACTAGAAAAAAAAATGGCGATTATGGAAATTAAAAAAAAAAGACATAAACGGTGCTATGTTACTGATAATTAACTGAAAGTTACATATAGTACCGAATAAACTAACTAAAATTATCAGTTAATTGAAAAGATAACTTCTTAAACTTATGTGATCCTAATACAGCAACAGAACACTGGTTTAAAATTCTTAATTAATTAAGCGAAAATTAAATTATATTAAATCTAAAATAATAAATTAATAAATTAAATCTTACATATTTGCAAACTATATTTAACTCACCAATTAAATAAAATTTCTTTCCAAGAAGTACAAAATAACAAAAAATATTAATTGAATTCGTAAATTCTAGTTTTACCAGTTTTTGCTACGTACTAGCTGTTTGGAAATTTGTTCGTTATTTAGTTCTTTAGCACAGCATTAATTATCATACTTGCTTGAAGAATATAGAGATAATAATGAAGTAAAATATTTAAAAGTGATAATCCATAGTTCTATATAAAAATTAGTACCGCCTAATTTAATATCTTTCAAGTGCGGTTACATATCAAAGCATAAAAAGACGTGTGCATTAACCGATAATGTTGCCGAATTATTTAAAATTCCTTATTCCAGTTATATTGGTGCTTGCTACAATTACCTATTCAATTGAGAGTAGTCAAGTAAGAGTTTTAAGTAAGTAGTAGGTTAATAGAGTAAAGTAAGCTGCGTAAGTATAAATTAATTTGTGCTAGCTTGCCTAAAATTTATATCTAAACTATAATTATTTTAATAAATTTTTAATTAATTAGAATGTTATAATCTTTCGGAAAATTAAAAATTATAGTTTTATTTAAATTCATATTAAATTATCCTTGTTGGGAATAAGGAAAATTATTATATATAATACTGAATAATAATAAAATATTGCGATGTTACCAAATATTAAACTTCATGGCTGAATTTAATATTTTTTTGTTTTTCAAACATTGCTTTTACACATTTTACTTGGTGATTATTTTGATGTCGAGTTCGGTGATCTAAATAAAAAATTTTTTTTACTTAAAAATTTTGTTTTTGAAGCAGAAAATGCGATAACAATTCTACCTTGAAGAAATAAACGAACAAAAGTAAAGTTTTAAGTCGTTTTGGGTTTTCCTTGTTTTTCGATTAACAAAAGCAGGTACGGAAACAGTGAGAATTATTATTTTTTCTGATTTTGGTGAACCCGGATAGGCAGGTAGCAATAATTATTTCCACCTGCAAAATAAAACCTCTGGATACGAGATAAGATTTAAGGCAGTAATTTTTTTTGAAAACTTGGCTAACGAAGAATGAAATTTTAACTGCCTTCTTTTTGTAAGGCCGAAAATTAGTGTTTTCTTTTGGGTTTGTGGAAACGAGACTCTTATCGATTAGAGGTAGCTGAACCCCTGCTATGTTTAAAAGGATGTTGACAAAATCAACTTTTCACAAGAATATATTAAATTTTGTAATTTATAAATAACTGCGAGGATTATTGGAAAATTGCAATATCATCAATTTATTATTTGAATAATTATTAATAATTTATTCAAGGTTAGAGATTGCACTAAATTATCTAATGTTTATTTTTGAAATTCTGATTATTTTGTAAGGGGAAATTTTTATTTATATTAAATTAGAAAATTTGTATTTTGCCCCCAAAATTTGTATAATGGAATGGAGGAAAATGAAGATAAAATTTTTTTTTGTTTAAAGAAATTGGCTTTCGAACGGCTCATAGATTCACTATCTTTGTACCCAAAAACACTTGTATAAAAAAAATTCACGCCATAGCTGCGCCAACTGTTAAGGAAACAGTTAATCAAATACACGCATTTAGTTTTGGCCTTTTTTTACACATACAATGATCAATAAACTTTAAGAATCAACGCCGAAAGTTTCTAATCTTATAAATATTTTTTATTTGGTTTCTTTCTGAAATAATAAAATTAAAATTTTACTAGGCACTTGTACGACCTTGACTTCCACTAGTTCTACAAGTGTAAAATGCAAGCTGAATGATGGAAATTTACCAGATTGTAAAAATCCATTAGATGGAACAATTGCTAGACTGTCATGTAATCAGTGGTTTGAACATCCAGATTTAGAAAATAATCCAATCCGTTTATGTAAAAACGGTAGATGGGATCTTCCTATTCACCAATGCTACCCCAGTAAGTACATACTTTTTATTTTCCGAATTCCATAGTAAGGAAAGTATTGTTATTAGAAATTGAAAAAAAATTGACCCCTCATGTTTTTATTAAATTTTTATGTTTTAAGGTCCCCATAAACCATTTTCACAATTTCACCCAATCATATGGGAGGGGGGGACTTAATCCATCATGAATTTTCCAATTGGAAAACGTTTAATAATAAAACTAATATATATTAAATTTTATAAAAATATAGCTTGTGGTTTAAAAACTTCTAAAGGAGTAGCCAATATAATCAATGGTACCAATGTTATGGCGTATGGAGATTACCCATGGCAAATTGGTGTCTATATATCAAATGACAAACGGTTTATATGTGGTGGATCAATTATAGCACCGCATGCTATTTTATCAGGTGAATTACTAATCTACCTATAACCTCTTGAATATATTTTAATGTACTTACAATTCAGCTGCTCACTGTTTTACTGATTTCAATGGGAATATCGAACCGGTTGATAATTATATCATTGCTGCCGGAAAATATTATCGCACATTTGATGATGAACGAGATCAACTGGTTCAATACTCAAAGGTAAATTTAAAAATGTTAAAATAAAATAGAATCTTTCTATTTTAATTTGCAGATTCGAAAGATATACGTACCAGAGAGATTTAAGGCACAATATAATTTATTTTCATCGGATGTAGCAATTATAATATTAAAAGATCCTTTTCAATTTTCTACTGTGGTGCAACCCGTATGTATAAATTACAAGGAAGAAAGACAGCAGTTATTAGACAGTACTGGAATAGTAAGTTTACTTTATTGAAATTTTAAAGGCGGATTCATTTTTTTTGGTATAATTTAAATCATAACTCTTACCCTCATTTATATTAACTGGATATTTTAGGTTACAGGCTGGGGCTACACCGAAGAAGGTTCAAATCTTTCGGAAGAGTTAAAAGAATTAATAGTTCCTCTTGTACCATTCACACAATGTTTTAATCAAGTATCACCAAATTTTAGGAAATATATTACTTATGATAAAATTTGTGCTGGTTACAAAAGCAAAGGTACAGCCAAGGTTTCTCTTAACCCTTTGTTTCATGATTTGAAGATTGAATTTAAAGATTGATGGAATTCTTTAAAAAGTGTGCCAAATTTGGTACACGATGAAGCGAAGGGTTAAACTTCAATACAATTATATTTGCCAAGTGAATGAATCAGCAACATCATCAATGTTTAGTTGGTTGTGTTTTTACTTTACCAATAATTATGATTGGTTTTAGGAACCTCTATATGCCAAGGCGATAGTGGTGGAGCATTAGTTTATAAAAATGCTATTGATGATCGACATTACGTAATAGGTATTGTTAGTACCTCGCCTGCATCTGAAGCCCTTACATGTGATTCAAATGAATACGGTACTTATACTTCTGTTTCTCACCACTTTCAATTTGTAAGGGAATCCCTATCGCAACACCAATCGTAAGAACCAAATTTTATTATTAATATAATATAGGAAGTGCCACTAAAGTGGAATACGATTTTTGGATATTTTATAATCTAACAAATTAATTTAATTACAAATAATTTAATTTATCAATGAGGAGGGTACAGAAGAGGAGAAAGAACGGTTTCATTACGAATTGGAACTTCTGTATGATATGGTACCAAGACATGATAACACGATTGTAATGGGTGATTTTAATGATAATGATGTGGCTGGAAAGTGTACAATTCATCTTAGAACAAACGACAAAGGAAACAGCCTATGCTGCCTAGCAGCCTCGCTTGGCATGGTTATTAGTAGCACCAAAGAATACAGAAAACTACACTAGATTGCATGGATGTGGCCTGGATGTAAGAGCGATGAAGGAACCAAATCGACCATGTACTAGTTACAAATAGGAGATGTGAGAACTTAGAGAAGCGTAAATCCTAACACGGTACATATGTTGATAGTAGCGGAGGAGGCGAGACAGAACACAATGGTGACAAATATATAAAACACCCAGCAAAGAAGCGGTTAGCAAGGAAGTGAGTAAAACGAAATACAGTGACAGGGTAACTAAGGAAATGGAAAGTCAAGGAGAAAGCAATAACTAAAACATAATATGGGATAATATTATGGCTAAGAACAAATAAACGGGAACACCTGGATGATTACAGAAAGAAAAGAATGGAAGCTTATAAAATGTTAAAAAAAAAGAAAGAATGGATTGATGAGAAAATAAGAGAAATAGAATTTAGTAATGTGAATAATAATATAAGGAAATTTTATAAACAAATTAAGCAAACGAATAAATCCTGTATGATAAGAAACAGAAAAATAAAGAATGAGGGCGGAATAGTCGAAAATAGATCGGAAAAAATTAAGAAAATCTGAGAGAAACACTTTCGAAAACTGTTGAATACACCACAAAACGAAGAAATACAACAAAAACCAAAGAGAAGATACACAGATTGAAGACGAAATTGGTGAACCATTAAATGAAGAAATTCTAGAAGCAATCAAAAGGTTAAAAAACCGAAAAGCTCCAGGCACAGACGAAATTATAGCGGAAATAATTCAAAACGGAGGAGAAAAGATACAGACCGAAATATGCAAACTAATAAAGCAGATATGGATACAAGAAAGCATGCCAGATAAATGGATGGTAATTTTGACGATAAAAAAAAAGGAAACGCAGAAGAATGTAACAACCATCGGGGCATAACACTTCTGAATCTTGCTTACAAGATCTTCATCAATCGTCTTGCTGAATACACCAATGAAATAGCTGGAAATTAGCAATTTGGGTGCAGGAGAAGAAAATCAACAGTGGATGCATTGCACATATTAAAACTTATAATATTGGTAGATTTTAAACAAGCGTTCAACAAAGTAAACAGATGTCAGATGATGTGTTAATTTATTATTATTATTATTCCTTACATTGTTAATTTACTTGTTTTGTTTCTAAATTTCTTTTTTTACATTATATTAGGTACGAATCTGTCGAGTGTACAAGACCTCAATGTTCCGATGGATTCATCAAAAATAGAATAAATTGCAATAGCTTGAACAATTTCTGTAACACCACTGGAAGTGGGTGAGTATTAAAGCTTTCTCAAAAATTGAATAATGCTGCAATAATATTTGCAAAAATAAGGCCGTTTATAAATTCAAATTATAAATTCTGTTATTTTAGTGAAAACTGTGAGATTCCACCTAACCAACTTAATACTCAATATAAAATTTTGGGGGAATTTGAAACAAACTACAAACCTGGCGACTTTGTAAAAGAATTCAGTGTATTGGAAACAATGTGTCTTAAGGGATATAATCTAAATCCATCAGTACCCAGCATGTCAACGTGTATAGATGGTAAATGGAATCAATCATTGCCGGATTGTCTTGGTGAGTTAATTAATATAATTCAAGTAATTGAATAAAAAACTAAGTAAAAGTGAGGAATTCCAGTACACTGAATCTATTTCAAACCATGCTGACTGGATAAACTTCATATTCCACAATTTTTTTCACTGAAAAATAAAGATATATTTTAGATACTTGTCCATCGTTAATTTCAACGGAAACCACAACAGTTAAATGCAGTTATAATAACGTACCTTTAGAAAATTGCTCCAATCCAGTAAACGGAACCACAGTATTGCTATCGTGCAATCCATTTTATGAAGAACCTAATATACAGAGAAATTCAATACGTGTGTGTAAAGAAAACAGTTGGAATCCACCTATAACACATTGTTATCCCGGTTAGTATTCTGGGAAAAAGAAAATTTAACGCATTAATTTTTTACTTTTAGTTTGTGGTATCAAGCATTCTAAAGGAACGGCCGATGGTAATGGTCGAGAAGTGAAAGTTGGTGATAATCCGTGGCATACTGGAATTTATTCCAGTGCTACCAAGGAATATATATGTGGTGGATCTCTCATTAACGAAAATATACTTTTAACTGGTTTGAATTGCAGGCAAGCATTGAAAACTTGATTGTAGAGATATATGTTAATTTTAGCTGCTCATTGCGTAGCGGACGAAAATGGCAAAGCACAACCGCCTGGTAACTATTTGGTTGCCGCTGGAAAAGTTTATTCTAAATATAATGAAACCAAGGATCTCTCGGCTCAATATTCAAATGTAAGTTTTGTAGAAAACCTTTATTAACAATAATATGTACCTACTATTATTAATTTCTAATAGATATCGGCAATACACGTGCCAGAACGTTATAGGGGATTTATAACTAATTTTGAGCTTGATCTGGCAGTTCTAATATTATCGCATCCTTTCACGCTGTCGAAAGCGGTTCAGCCAGTGTGCATTCAATTTAATGAAGAATCTGACCGTATTGATATAACATCGAATATTAGCGGAGTAGTAAGTTTAATAATCTCACTGACCTAATCGGATACATAGAACTTATTTTAAGGTTCATCGTTGGGGCTATGCTCAAGATGGAGAGGTATCGGTAGTACTAAAAGAATTCAATATACAATATGTCCCGTTTAACAAATGCTTTAATGAAGTACCACCTTCATTTAGAAAATTTTTGACTGAAGATAGCATTTGTGGTGGTAATATAAATAATGGTAAGTATTGATAATTGTAATATTATTAATATTTTAAATGAAAACAACGAAGTTCATCGCCTGATGATGCCATAGTATGGTGAAAACCTTTGCGATTAATATGCTTACTATGTATTTTATTTGTGATAACTTTTAATTTAGAAAAGTGTGTGTGCATTTTTTTTTTCAGAATCCTCGATATGCAGTGTTGATAGCAATGGCAATGTTGGTGGAGGATTCGTTTTTAAGGACATATTAAGCGATCGGTATTTTATTAAGGGTATAAGAACAGTTTCCCAACCACCGAACTGGTGGAAACCATGCGATCCAAATCGATACGACCTGTACACATTGGTTGACATTCAAGTTGATTTTGTGCGAACTCTAGTTGCACTTAATCAGATGTAAGTAAATTACTTAATTATCCGTTCTCCTACTTGAAATTTTTATCTGAGTTTGGTAATTATAAATATGACGACGGCATAATAAAGCCGAAACGGGTTCTTAATAAGCTTCAATATTACAACAAGTAAATGCTTTATTTAAAAAAATATCAAATAATGTAAATAATTTTTCTCCAAACTGACCAAAAGAGCGTTATTTTCATATTAATTTTAGACACGAAACATGAAAGTTATTGTTTTCGCTACCCAATTTGCATATAAATATATTCCGGATTTAATAAAGTAAATTCTACCTTTTGAAGAGTTCGTTCAAAATAAAATTTGCGGAATATCAAATAGTTTTTCGAAAATGACAATTTCAAAGCTGATTATTAAAAATATCTCTCGAGGCGCGACAGAACTCTAAAATGACGAAATTCGAATGCTGGGATCCGAG
Organism: Cantharis lateralis; assembly: GCA_963170105.1. NCBI lineage: Eukaryota > Metazoa > Arthropoda > Insecta > Coleoptera > Cantharidae > Cantharis > Cantharis lateralis. The sequence goes on from OY720627.1 coordinate 5,643,782, forward strand.
ATTTGCCAATGTCAGGGGCAGCTTCGGGCGGTTTTTCCAACCCCTATTGCTAAATTAAACAAACATCGGATCGCAAATGCGCTCGATAATGCAGGGACTCGATCATTGTTGCTCCCGTAACCACGTGCAGTAGAATTAACACGCTCCCTCCCCACCTAAGCGTAGCGTAGCATGATATCTCCTTCATCTGGTGCTGGATTTTATGACATTGTGTTCAGAAACTGCTTTTGATACATCCTGGAAGTTTGCGCAGCAGTATTAATTTTTGTTGAAGGCTAGTGAAATTTTCTCGACCATCCGCAGTATTTGCTAGGTGGTGAAGTGGTCTGGTCGGAATCCAAATTGCTTTTCCTGGATGATTTTATTTTCCTTTATCACTTTGCTTAGTCGGTCGAGTATGGTCTGCTCTGTGATTTTTTGTGATTTTTTGAGTTTATATAGAACGACCACGTCGGCCGTCTTTTATTTGTCCGGGAAGTGCAATAGCCTCAGGACGGTGTTGATGATACTTTCTTCGGGAGCTCTTGTTAGAGATGCCATCGGGATTAGGAGCTTTTCTTTTATTCTTTTCATGGCTATTTCCAGGCGAGGGCCTGAAGTGTTGATGTTGCGTAGAGCCTTGATCATTTGCCGATCAGAGTTGTGTTCGCAATTCAAGGCTTGTATCTTCCGGGACCAGGATTCGTTGTTATGCGTTTTTAAGTTTTCTGTGAGTTCATTTTTCAGACGGCTGGTTTCTCGGCAGTTTGTCCGGAGTCCAGGTTCTTCTGATTAGTTTCTCAGCATTTCGCTTTGCTTTGATTAGACTCTTTCAGTACTTGGGAAGTTGGTCTCTGGAGTTCGGAATTTGGATGTCAACGGAGGCAACCACTTGTTTTTCGAACACATCTAGATAGTGAATGAGCTCCATCGGGGCTGCCACTGTGACATCGAGGTGGTCAGCTAGCCTACGAAGACAGTTTTCTGTCTTGTTTGGTTTACTCGAATGCCATGTTCGGTGTTTGACGTTTAAATCACCAGCGATGATTTTTAGACATACATAACTTGCATAGCAAGATTTTGATATTTTCCTCCGGGAGGTCGTTTTGAGGCCTGCTATGGACTGAGGACAGTTGAAAGTTGCCCAAGTTGGAAACGTGGATGCATCTGATGGTAGCTTCGAGTTGGACCAGGTCTCTTCTCGAGATGTCGTGGTGTTGAATTGATCTTTTGACATATATGGCTGTTCCACCCCCTTCCAGTTTAGCAGTCGTTTCTATGCAGTTTGTAATTTTCCAATTTTGCGGATTGATTTGACTTGAGGTGCGTCTCGTTCACTAGGATTACGTAAAGGTCTGGTAGTGTGACTTAGCCTATTCAGTTCCAAATCGCAATCCTTAGTGAAGCTGGTAGACTTCTTTTCGTTGGAGGCATTTAAGTTTGTGTAGGCTTGGTTGGGGTTTCTTATAGTCGGACTCGAAAAGCTTGTAAATGCTTCTGAAGTCATCGATGGTTGAGGGGGTGATTGCTGGCTGCCCTCAAGATGATTGGAGGAATGCGGATTTTGTCCGGCCGGGTGGTCTGAGTGGGTTGCGGAGGTTGGGTTGGTGCGCTGGTGGATGATCCATACTCGAGACTTGAGAGTCCATTTGACTGGTTAATGGGGCATTTTCGTCAGTTTGAAGGAGTCATCTTGGTTGTTATCTGAATCATCTCCCTGGAGTCGTATCCTGATAGGTGCTTGCAGGGGATGGTTGGATTGCGGATGTTGTTGCATCTGTTGATCTCGCTGAAGATGTCCTCGTTGGAGTTGAACAGAACTTGGCTTTTAATATGTTGATTGAATTTATTCATGATTTAATCGGTTTCCGCTTTGGGGTTGGGGAATTTCATGTTGATTAGCTAATAGTTTGCCTTGAGCAAGACACTTTTTTGCTGATTGCTGTAAAACAAGGATTTTCAAGAAGGAAATTTTTTTGTGGACAATGAATTTTACAAATTGAAGGAAAAAAGCAGTAAAGATCGACAGTAACCAAAACAATATATATTTTTTTTGGTCGTTTGGAGAAAAACTAGCATGTTTTATTCCAACTAAATTTGCCCGCCAATCGGCTCGGTTTTCATTCGCATTTTTAAACTTTTACCATTCAACATTAAAATAATTATTATAACATTAACATGAAACTGCATTGTTTAATAGAGCAACATCTTTAGTATGCACGAACAGCGATTGCGCAAATAAAGAAAATCAAAGAGAAAACAACGGGGAGACGGAAAGGTAAGAAGCAAATTACACAATTTTACTTAAATTTTAAGTTAGTATATCTAATGCTATATAAACACAGGTTGTAATTCAAGCAAACAAATTTTTTTATTGTAGTGAAAACTGTGAAATTCCCCTTCACCCTCTTTATGGTAAATATAAAATTTCGGGAGAATTAGAAGAAAGCTACACACCTGCCAAATTTGCTAAACAATTCAGTATATTAGAAGTACGTTGTCATAAAGGGTATGCTGCAAATCCAATTCAACCAAAAACTGCAACTTGTATAAATGGAAAGTGGAATCAATCGCCAATGGTTTGTCTTCGTAAGTATATTATGCATTCGAGTTGGTAAAGCACAAACAACAGCCTCGGATCTACGATTTTTGACGCAATCATTGCTATATTACATAATATTTGTAATTTTAGGCACTTGTCCATCGTTAATCTCAACTGAAAGTACGACAGTTACATGTAGTTATAACAAAATAACATTAAAAAATTGCATTAGTCCAGTCAAGGGAACTATAGCAATATTATCGTGCAATGCGTTTTATGAAGAACCAAATATAAATCCAATACGTGTTTGTGAGGAAAACAGATGGAATCACCCTATAACGGATTGCAATCCGAGTAAGTATTTAAAATTTTCAATTTCCGTACAGAGAGTAATGAAAATATTCAATATATTATAAACATTATATCTTGTTCGTTAGCAGGCTCACTAACGAGTTATTTTGTCTTTAGTTTGTGGGATGAAGCGGCCCCAAGGAAACCCTCTAATCGCTGATGATCAAGATGTTACAGTTGGAGACTATCCTTGGCAGACTGCAATTTACAATAATGATATGGAAATTATATGCAGTGGTATTGTTATTGAACGAAATATAATATTAACTGGTATGAACTGCAAGTAAACATTGAAATAATTATTCTAAAAGTTTGTTTTGATTTTAGCTGCTCATTGCGTAACAGATTTTAACGGTACTACCCATCCAGTTGGTAACTATTTAGTTGCCGCTGGAAAGTACCATCGTGGATATAATAATAGCAAAGACCTATTTGCTCAATATACAAAGGTAAAATTTTACAAATACAAAAAAACTCAAGTTATAGATTATTAATAATTGATAGATATCTGCAATACATGTGCCAGAACGTTTTAAAAGCACATACAATCAACGTGGACTTGATATTGCTGTTTTAGTATTGGAAAATCCCTTTACGCTAACTAATGCAGTTCAGCCTGTTTGTATTGAAGCGCAATATATGCAATTATCACCAAAGGACGAAGGATTGGTATATTTTTAAATTTTATAATCGGATATTCTAATAAGTACATAAAATTGTGTCTTAAGGTTACCGGTTGGGGTATTACTGAAGAGGGAGAAGTACAATCGGACGTATTGCAAGAACTGAGTGTTTCATATGTTCCATTCGTTAAATGCTTTAATGAATTACCAGTTGAATTTAAACAATATTTTACACAAGATAAGTTTTGTGGTGTTTATATAAATAATGGCAAGTATAAAACAAATTACAGTAAAAACCCTTTGTAAAGACACCGCTTTTAACGAAAATCAGTATATAACGACGAAATTATCAATAGATAATATTGTTACGTAATATTTACGATCCTTTCAATGTCGTTATAACGGGATTTTAATGTATTTACTCTATCTATTGCTATGTATATAGCTGAATAAACATCCAAATATATTTTAGGAACCTCAAAGTTTTGTAATGGTGATAGTGGTGGGGGAATAGTTTTCAAGAACACTGTAATAGACCGGTATTTTGTAAAAGGCATTGTCAGTACAACTCCTTTCACATATTTTGATCGTTCATGTGACTCAAATCAATACAACCTCTATACATCTATTGATCACCACATAAAATTTGTGCAAAACCTTGTAGCACTTAATCATGTGTAAGTTTTATTTGAAATTTTAGAGTGAAAGATAATAATTTATATTTAAGCGGGCATACGCAGTCAGCATTTTCAAAAAATCGCTTTTTTTGTTCATGTCAGAAATGTTCTCCCGAAATTTCTAGTCGATACGAAGAAAATTGAAAGAGAGTGTAAGTTTAAAAACAAATATTTTATCAAAGTTTTTATCCATAATTAAAACTTTCAACGTGTTTATCTCAAACCTGCATTTTCAAAGTCGGTGGACATGGTATCTCAAAAAATTATGAACCGATCTTTCTACAATTTTACACACTTCTTTAGATAAGATTTACTTGGGGGGTGGACGAAGGATTTTGGTTTCAATGGTTTTGGATTGGTTTTTTGAAAGAAAATCGTGTTTTTGACTTTAAAGTTCTCTAAAAAATCCAAAATTTAATTTTTTTCAAAATTCTTTGTCCACTCCCGAGATAAAGTAATGTACTAACCAAATATTTTACTTTTTTTGATTCCTGATGATCCTATCTCGACTTATCATGTCCACGGGAAATCACTTTTTTAGGACTCGAGAAATAATAGTTAATAATAATTAATATTTGTTCATAAAAAAATAACCGATAATTTTTTAAATGATAATAAACATATTCTACCGTTTTTTCGAAAAATAATCCTGATAAAGCGTATGCCCCCTTAATAAAATTAATTAAAGTAAACTCATAATTGCAATATAGCCGGTGTAGTAATAAAAATATATTGTTTATCAGTCGACAGCCACTGGAATGCGTTGGTGATGATTGCAAAACCGAAGAAAATCAAACCGAGAAAAATGAGGATTCCAATAATAGGTAAGAAATATTTTTCCTATTTTCTGTCAATTACATTGTAAATTTGATTATAAGCGAAAATTGTGCGATTCCACTCATACCTTATGCCAAATTTAAAATTTTGGGAGAATCCAAATCTATCCACAAACCTGGTGACATTGTTAATCAATTCAGTAAATTGCAAATAAGTTGTCGTGAAGAATTTTCTCTAACTCCATTCGCACCAAACACCTCATTTTGCATAAAAGGAAAATGGAATCCACCGCTAGCGCTTTGCCACCGTAAGTAAATAGATTTATTATTTTGGATTAACACAACTGACTGTCTAAAACATTATGTGTAAATACGTCTATTGCATTTAATCTTGTTTCTAAGTTTATAAATAATATAACCGAGATTATTTTGGTAAATGAACATTTGGTCGGCCAACTCGGCGCCAGGCCAACTTGGCGCCAAGACGGATTTTCGAATCTTGGCCGGTAAAATACTTTTACCTTTAAATGTGTAGAAGTTCTACTGGAGATGGTGAGAATAACTTACAGAATTGCTGCCTCCCAGACTACAAACTAACATATTAATACATTAAACTTGAATTAAAAACTTCCGAGTATCAGAACAAACTAAATATAATCAATACACTAGGTACTTGTCCATCATTAATTTCAACGGAATCAACGAGAATCACATGCAGATATAATAATATCCTATTAGAAAATTGCACTAATCCTGTTAGTGGAACCATGGCATTCTTATTCTGCAATCCATTATATGAAGAACCTACTGTACAAAGAAATCCAGTCCGTTTATGCAAGGAAAACATGTGGGAACCTTCTGCATCATATTGTTATCCAAGTGAGTAGGAATATTATTTATATTCCATAAAAATTTAATAAATTTTCATTTAGTATGTGGTTTAAAGCATCCTAAGGAAAACTCAGATGTAGTAGGTAAAACTGAAGATATTGCGGACGAAAGCTTCTCTTGGCAAGTCGGGATATATCAGAGCATACAATATACTTATATATGCAGTGGTAGTATTATTAGGATGAACATAATTTTAACAGGTACGAACTTAAGCCGTGGTTATAAATTTGTAAAAGTTTTGTTATAATTTCAGCTGCTCATTGCTTAACGGATACTGACGGAGTTGTCCTACCAGCTGATGACTATTCAGTTGCCGCTGGAAAAAAGTTCCGTGAATACTTGGAAGCTAGAGATCTGTTAGTTCAGTATACGAATGTATGCTCGTAATTGATATGAAAAACCATTTTTGGTATTAACATTTTTATTGTTCACAGGTACTTAAAATCTACGTTCCAGAAGGATATAAAGGACGTTCAAATAATATGTTTGCAATGGATATAGCCGTTCTAATACTAACCAATCGCTTTCCATTATTTGAGGGTACTCTACCTATATGCCTTGATTTAAATGAAAGTTCTCAAAATATAGATTTGTCATCGACGAATGACGGAATTGTATGTTTTAAAAATTTACTAAACACACTTCACTAATAAAATTATGCATTTTTAGGTTACGACTTGGGGTTTTACCCAAGAAAGGGTATCTATAGTTCCATTTAACACATGCGTTAATGAATCAGCAGAGAATTTAAAAACAAATATTACACAAGAGAAGATTTGTGGTGTTTATATAAATAACGGTAAAGATCATAAAAATAAGACGTTATTGTAATAATAATTATTATTTTTGTGATTGTAATATTATAATATATTTTAGGAACAACTGTGGGTGGTGCCGATGGTGGTGCAGCATTAGTTTTTCAGAATAAATTAAGTGGTAGGTATTTTGTCAAAGGTGTTGTTAGCACATCTCTACCACAGGAATTAGCAACATACGAATCAAATAAATACAACCTCTACACATCAGTTGACCACCATATAAAATTTTTACAAGATATAGTAACATACAACGAAGGAGATACGAATAACGTCACCTGCAAATCTACTTACAACATCGTACGTCATGAATATGAAGTTTCATTATTCTGTCAGATTTTATATATGCTTTATTAAGTCACACAGGCAACTGTTTCAAAGATAGTGGTTTTGTTATACAAAATTGTTAACTTTGAAAATTTTCCCGAACAAATTGGAAATTATATTTTTTATGTATTCTATAGCCTATTTACTACCACTTTAAAAAAAATGTTGAATACAGGTCCCCCAAGTTGGAACAAAGAGTTTTCAAGCAGAAAAGAGTTTCAGGGTAAGTGTTTTTCGATGTTTTTGTTTTTTGCAATTTTTGTGTTTCGGTATTTTTGACTTTGGCATTTTTGTTTTTGGTGTTTAGTTTCGGTATTTTGACATAATACCGATCCTAGCACCGAAGCGGAATTTCCTCGTTGAATGCAGAAACTGATTCTTTGGATTAAGGAACTCTTTGCGTGGCTGTCCCCCGTCACATCGTTTAGAAGACGACGGATCCAATTTTACAATGGTTTTGGTTTCTACTATTGTAGTATTCAAAAATGGTGGATTTTGGAGTTGTTTGCCATTTTTCTTGGATTTCGGTGCTTCTCAGAGCGAGCAGGGTCTTGTTGGCAGTGAAGTTGAGGTGAATTGGCGTGAGGGACCCAAATACCAGTACCGCATCCGTGGAAGTGGTCCTGTACGCGCCGATTATTCTCAGAGTGGCCTTCCTCTGTACTGCCTCCAGCAACCGTCTGTACGTCGCCTTTTCAAAGGCCGGGACCCGTGTTGGGGAGGCGTACTGCATAATGGACTCCGTTACCGTGCACAAGAGCATTCTCTTACACTCTCTTGGGTTTCTCATGCCATCGTTGCCGCAGCCCTGGCCGCCATCGTCGTAATGTGGGGCTTAAAAGTCAGGCCCTGGTCTACATCCACTCCCAGCACCCCTGCATGGTAACACGTTTGGATGTTCTGCCCGCCCACCAGAAATTGGAAGGGCCTGGTTCATCTCTTACCCGCTACTATGACCGCTTCTGTCTTCTCAGGGACAAGTTGGAGGCCTCTTATTAACATCCAGTCTTGTATTCCTGACACTTTTCTATTGACCAGATCTTCCAGTCCCTCTTCCGTTTGTCCTCTGCCACAATCGTGATGTTGTCCGCGAAACATGTAATGCTCACCCCGGGTAGTATGGGGAGCCTGAGGACACCGTCATACATCACGTTCCAGAGGAGGGTTATCGAAGCCCTTGGCGAAATTGAGAAACACCGCCCCCGTGGCCTGTTTTCGGTTCCAGTACAACGTGACGTGTTTTACCAGCCTCAATACTTGTGTCATGGAGTGGCCGGAGCGATTTGTTCGTTTGGAGCAATTTGTTTTTCTTCCATTGAATTTTTTGTCTACTTAGGATTTCTTTCTCATCCAGCTTGCCCAAAGCAGGGATACGATACAGGCAGCCTCGAATTATGACAATGCAGTTTAGTGAGACAGACTTCGCCCACTGAAACATAGAGGTTTGAGGTGCCTAATTTATTTGTTCCAATTTTGTTAATTGTTTAAATAATATATGGTAAACATAAATAAAACGCCCACAAATGTATTTTTCATTTATATTTTCGTTATTTATTAACTTGGCACTGGCATTAATATCTGTACAAATATGTTGTAACGTATTTTTATGAATTAAAGTATCATTTAGAGCTTTCCTTAATTTTCTTCTTAATGATTTATTTTCAGCTTTTAAATTACACATTTCTTGTTCAAATTTTGATATTATTTTGCACACTTCTTTCTTCCATTTTTTATGTAAACCTATTTGACTTTCTAAATAGGATTGCAATTGGATCTGAACTTGTGAATTCTTTTTCTCGACATTCTCAACAGTCTCGGCAATATGTTGTTTATAGAAACTGTAAAAAAAAACAGGGTGTAATAATTTATTTATTAATTAGCCCCCTAATTTGAAGTACCTTTCTTGTCCACTCAGCTTGTCTCTCAACTCAATACTCGCAGAAGAGAGTTTTGATTTTAACGTTTCATTCTTATTTGATAATTTTTGTAAATTTGTATGCAGAATTTTTAATTGGCTTTTCAAATCGTAATTTTCTTTTTTCAAAATTTGATGCGCAATCTCTCGCGATCTTACGTCACGCTTGTAACAATCTCCCATTTGCTCCAAATCTGATTTGATGCCCTCCTTTTCGGATTCCAACTGTAAGTTTTTCTTTTCGGAGAGTAACTAGAACAAAAAATTGCAAAACTTTCTTAAAATACATCTTGTTGTCTTTACCAGCTTTTGAAAAGTGGACTCCAAATTTTTTTCCAAAACGAACAATCTATTGGTGCAGGTATCGTCGATAACCACGTTACCTTTTTTAATTCTCTCTAGTTCGTTTTCCAAAAATTTGTATTCCTTCGAGTGCTTTTCCAATTCTTCATTTTTATTATTTAATTCTTTCTGTGCCGTTTCCATTGCTTGTTGCAGTATTTCGATTTTACTTTGGTATTCCTTTTTAACTTGGCCAACATCGTGGTCGAGTTTTTCAGACGATTCCTTTAAAACCTCCGTCAACGTTTTTGAAAGTTTTAGAACTTCGCCTAAAATTTTAATAAATTTTATTTAAAAAAAGTTGTAATTTATAGTTGTTGTTACTTTTTGCTTCCTGTTCATTTAGAATGGCGGCGTCCTTTTCCAAACATGCAGCTTCAATAAGTTGAATCGCTTCGGTTACTTTGCGCTTCGCTTCAATATCCTTCAGTTTTAGTTCTTCAATTAACATTTTCTTGTTGCTTAATGTAATTTGGTGTTGATCTCTTATAATGACAATTTCTTGCACTTTCCGTTGTAACTCTTTGATATCATCTTCCAATAACTTAATTTGAGAGGTAGCAGTGTTTTGGTAGGATACTGATTTTTCCAGGTCTTCGTTTCGTTTCTGAAGAAGCTTGCTGGTTTCTTCCAAATTCGTTTGATTACAAGCGAGTTTGCTTTGCAAATCGTTGATGTGATTTTCATACATCTGCTTAATCTAAAAATATTCCCAAAATTAATTTTCTCAAACTCTCGATTGGTTTCATACCTTTAAAACTTCGGTTTTGGAATAATACCCATGCGTTCGCCCTTCGAACAATTTCATTTCTTCTTCCAGTCTGTCTATATTTTTAAGGGAAGTTTGCCACAGTTCAACTACCGCGTCCTTTTCCTGTAAGTTAAAAGAAGTTTGAGTTTATTGTAATTGCGTAAATTGCTGTTTACCTTCATCATTAAGTTTAATTGTGTTTTTAAGTTGATCACTAAATCGCTTTCTACTTTTTCTACTGCCAGTTCCTTATTAATAGATTTATCCTGGTATAATTCGCTCACGGTTTGGCCCAATAATTTGTTCTCTTTAATCAGTGTTATAATTTCTTTCCTTAGACTCTCTTGCTCCTTCTAAAAGGTTAATTTTTACCAATTGTAAATTTTAAAAAATATAGCTAAGTACTTACTGAATAAAATTCAACTTGGGTTGTTAAGGTATCGATTACAGATTCGTATTCCTTTACAGCCGATAGTAAATTTCTAAAAAAATGTTAGTTATGTTTGTAGAAATCAAATTCTTCAAGTACTCACTCCGTAGGTAATTCCCCACACATTTCCATGATTTTTTTTTCATTTAAGTTGAATTCGAATCTTTAATGGTGCTGCGTTCGGTGGAATTTTCTCGAACTATTTGGCTGAAATTGTGCAAATATAGTATAATTTTATTTTTGTCAAAATTTAACACTTACCTACCGTGAAAAATTATTCAAACAACTTTTATAACATGCATGAGTACATGCCAGGTGTTACTCGACTGTGCATTTACTTCGGAATGGGAGTTGGCTATTAATCAATAAAATATAGCGGGAAACTCAATATTCGGTTTCTCTGTGCAAATACTGACAATTTTAAAACGAGTTGTTTTGAGGTGTAACCATGGTTACGGCCTGTGGTCATAGCTACAGAATACTTCTCTTCAACTAATTTTGTGTGCTGAGTATTATTGGAGTATCCTGGAAAGCTAACAGATGGCATTAAAGGTTAAGGATTGGAGTTCAGAAGAAACTCTTTTTTTTTATCGTTTTGAGAAATGCTCAATAAATTTTATTTCGGTAATAATTTTGCTATACATTCTGACACAATTACGTAAACATAATGTAATGAACCTGAACATTCGGAAATTAAAACATGCTGACTGTTGTACTGTGTAGTAGATTGCATACTCCGCATTTTCGCTACTGCAATACAGGTTGCCTAAAAGCTGCCAAGTTTGCAATGTATTTTGCGCAGTCCAATACACAATACGTCAGCTAAATATAAATTATTGCTTTTCATTACATAGAAAGTTCACAAAAAGACTTACAAAGCACATTATTTGAGTGTTTAGAAAATTGAATCAGGTGAAATAAATCGTCATACAAAATCACATGATATAAAACGATTTAAATTTTAAGTTTAAGCTTTCGTAGGACAATGGGTGAAATTTTAAAAAGCTTAAATTTTTACGTATACTATACACGTTTGAAATTAAAGAAAAGGAAACATTTAATTGCAAATACTTTAACATTTACTAACTCTGAAGTTTAGAACAGTCGCTTACGTTTTGTAATAGAGGTAATTACAAAACAATTTATATTAACCAAGAAGTTTTTATTGCAGCCTGCACAACTCAAGTTTGTGCTTTTAACTTACACATAGATACATTATTATGTATAGTTAATAATATATACAATATAATTCAGCAAACGAGCCTAGTAAAATAATAAACATTCAGCAAAGTATACTTTGCTCTCAGCTTAGAGATTTATTGCATTTTTCAAATTAAGCGGTCAAGTCTCAATATACACGCGCTTAAATATATTTACATGTTAGCATTGAGGTATTTTTTGTATAAATACAAGAATTATGTACATAGCGTTATATACTAATGAGAAAAAGCAATTTTGAAATTTATTTTCTATATCTAGAATGACCCCTATCACCTTCATAAAAAATTTTGCGTAAGAACAGTCAAAGAAATATTTGTATAAAAATCTTAATTGGTCTACTTTATATTATTTATTTTAGTTGCTTTTATTTCGGAGAACCAAAGCTTGCGCACTCGGTTTCGCCCGATTCAAACCTGAAATGCAAGCAACCATCATAGCAGAATAATTTATTTTGTTCTTTTTCACAACAAAAAGCTTTTATGCATATCGGAAATTGCACTTCGAGATACTCACGGAAGCTTATCTTATGTTACAAGATTTTACAAATCGAAAATACACAAGAGAGACAGTTCGTTAAAACGAATTCCCAGTTGAGGTGCAACAAACGTTATATTTCTAGATTATTGCACCGAAACAAACATTATGTAAAGCATCTGGATTAAAATTTAAAAACAGAAGTACGTACGATCAAGATCGCACTGTAGTTAAATTAAAATGAGCAACTGAATGGTGGAATATTATTTTCAAGTGTTTGAATGTTTATCATATCCAGTTTCGCGATGGAAGTAAAGTACTCTAGCTTCCTATATATTTAAAGCTTTCAATGACGGGATATTTAGGGGTTTAATTAAAGCGAACTGTTTAAATTTATTGCTAGATGTGTCTACTAACAGAAGTGGATCTAAACACATCAGATTTCATTACGCACAATCTGCACCACCAAGTCCAATATCTTTAAGAGCCGTTTCGATGTGATCGCTTAAGCTATTTTCTGGAGATAGATCGGGATGTCGGTATCCTGTTAGGAAGTAACATGTACCCGGAGTGTGGGCTGGGAAATCTTGTGGGAGGCACTCTCTAGGTCGTTCTTCAAAATCAAATCCAGGCGATTCCGTAAGTAATCTGAAAACACACTTCGTGTATATTCTGTTGCGAAATTTTGTAATGTTTACTTACGTGTACGTCGTAGGGCTGATATTTATTCTTAGTGGTTCGCTTCCTGATTCAAATTTATTAGCAATCGTTACATTGTGCCCGAACATGCAATATCGAGGCATTTTAACTCCCACAACTCCGGCTAAAACCGTTCCTGTATGAATGCCAATACGCATCTGAAAAGTTAAAATTATGTAATGTTCTCGACTTTTAAAATTTCCTTCTCTTATTTGTCTAATGCCCAGTTATGAAGTTGTTCAAATTTCAACAGACATAATTTAATTTTCGAGAGTAATTAAAAAGTTAAATGTAACATAGAGTGCTTTTAGTTTTCAGTACATTAATGAAAATATAGTGTCGGTCTAACCTGAACTTATAATCCTGCATTTATTAATGAAAAATAAAATTCAACATTTTGATTTTCATGTAATCGTTAAATTATTTAAAAAACCTAGCTGAAAAATTTTCATTCAAATACTTTTTTATTTCCAGAATTTTTTTTATTACTCATTGGATGTGTTACGATCGAAAAACAGTAAAAAGCACAATACTTTATGATTTTCGTGGAAAATTGTATAAACCACAGCTTATAGGTTATTTTCCCTTGCGAGGTAACCAAATCAGAAAATAGGGAACTTTTTATATACAGTTTATCTCACCCCTACCGATTCGCACTATGTTTAAGTTGATAAGTGTATTTCCATGTTTTTTTTTACTTTTTGCTGAAGTGCAGACTATTGACGACCACACCAAACATAGCTGAACTTTTAAGATCTAACATTTGATTTACAATTTATCAATTGAAGTGACACTGCGTGGTTTATCTTATTTCTTTTTCGTAATTATTCAAAATCACGTTGGCGCAAAGAAGAACTACTTTTATTTCTGCTACTTTAGAATAATTCAGCAAACTTTTTTGTACGTTTTTCGATTTACTAAAGAACGTTGCAAACGCGGAATACTAAAACACTTTTTTGAAATTTCCTGAATATTTAGTGACAAATCGATAAAACATTTGCATACGTTTAGTTATGTTCATCAACCGAACAATTAGCTGAATTTAGGGAAGTAATAAAATTATTAAATTCTTTCTCACCCTAATGGGTTGCCCCTGGTGAGTTTGATGACAGGAACATGCGTCGATCATTTTTAAAGCCATCCACGCAATTTGTTGTGCATGTGTTTTGCTATCCTTGTGGAGACCTCCAGCAACGCAGTAGGCATCGCCGATGGTTTCGACCTAAAAGTTAGAAAGAAATTAGAAACTTAAAGTTTTTAAATTTAAAGTCTGGGACATTCAGAGGAGCCAAAATTTACGAAATTGATAACTTCCTCGAAGTTTCAACCGAATAAAAATTTAATTAGAAAGAATTGCGAACCGACATTATTTAAATGCGAAAGATAAACTGCTTATATAAAGTTGTTTGATGATGATTACTTCCTTCGTCGTCTTTTTTGTTTGTTTTTGGTGTTGCAAGATAAGGAAAGACTTGGAAAACCCAACAGCTTCGCGAGCCCATTTAAATTTTCTTGACCGCAACTGTTTATTCGATAAATACACAGCAGGGCGTTGCGTGCTAAAGTTTGCCGTTATCCTATCAGAAACACGGAAATGCGTTGTGATGTTGATGAGAAACTGTGGAAGATGGATCAAGCTATTATTTAAACGTCGGATATCGAAATCATTAAAGTTATCTGGCAATTGTAGTTTGCTCCAATTCGTCAAATGCTGCCTAAATATTAATCAAATTCAACAAATTGTTTTGACAGTTGACATCAGGGTGAATAATAATTAGTCGATTTAATTTAAATATGTAAATATTCGCATATATTGCTAACCCAGAAAATTTCATTCTGATGTAAATATCATTATAAACAGATCTCTTCATACATTTAGATATTATTTATGTAATTATATATTACCATAATAATTATCTAATTCTATAAATCCATCAATTTTATTATGATAACTGCATTTAACAAACTAACAATCAAATTTTGGTTAAAACTAAGGGTTATCAAAGCAATACCCATCTACCTAAGCGTTCAGTCGGACTCTTCAAATTATTAAACCACACTAAAGGTGATGTAAAAATCAAATAGTCAAGATTTTAAATCTTTATTGAATACGCCTACATTTTACATTACAGTAAACCCATATATTTAATATACTGAATTTTCATTTTCTAAATTTTTCTTAAATCACCTCTCTTTCACTTCGTTCAGGACCTTCCTCCCAATTATCTTTGCCAACTTCCTGATAATCGGCTTCCAATGCAGCCGTATTTTCGCGTGCTTCACTGAATTCGCCTTCCTCCATACCTTCCCCCACGTACCAGTGTACGAAAGCACGTTTTGCAAACATTAAATCAAATTTATAATCCAGACGAGACCAAGCTTCCGCTATTGCCGTAGTGTTCGATAACAAACAAACTGATCTTTGGACTCTCGCCAAGTCTCCTCCGGGTACACTAGTCGGAGGTTGATAATTAATTCCAACTTTAAATCCGGTGGGACACCAATCCACAAATCTAATTTCCTTCAGCTGTCTTATGGTAATAATAGCCGTATTAACATCTTTAGGTATAACATCACCTCGATAAAGCATACAGCAGGCCATGTATTTTCCATGACGTGGATCACATTTTACCAACTGATTGGTGGGTTCAAAACAAGATTGGGTTATTTCCCTAACACTTAAATCACTGTAGTATACATTTTCATTGGATACAAGTGGGGCGTACGTCACTAGCGGAAAGTGAATTCTTGGATAAGGTACCAAGTTTGTTTGAAATTCAGTTAAGTCCACATTTAATGCCCCTTCAAACCGAAGAGATGCAGTTATGGAAGACAAAATTTGACTAATGATTCTGTTAAGATTTGTGTAAGTAGGACGGGTTATGTCCAAATTCCTCACGCAAATATCGTAAATTGCTTCGTTATCTAACATAAAAGCGCAGTCGGAATGCTCCAGGGTGGTATGGGTGGTTAAAATGGAATTGTAGGGTTCCACAACGGCAGTGGATACCTGTGGGGCTGGGTAAATTGCCAGTTCCAACTTGGACTTTTTTGAAAATTCAATCGCAAGCTGTTGCATTAGTAATGACGTCAAACCAGAACCGGTACCTCCACCAAAGGAATGAAAAACCATGAACCCTTGCAGACCATCGCACTGATCCGCAAGTGCTCGGACACGATCGAGTAGGATATTAATGAAATGTTTCCCAATTGTATAATGCCCACGTGCATAATTATTGGCAGCATCTTCTTTTCCATTAATTAACTGTTGGGGATGAAATAAAGCGTGGTAGGTGCCGGTACGAACTTCGTCAATAACCGTTGGTTCGAGGTCCACCAGAATAGCTCGCGGTACGTATTTTCCACCCTCTGTCTCACAAAAGAAAGTTTCAGAACTGTAAGGATCTTCCACATCAAAATTTGCCATTTGGCCGTTTGGGTTAACTCCATGTTCCAAACAAAGTAACTCCCAGCAGGCATTTCCAATTTGAACACCTGCTTGACCTACATGTACGGACACTATTTCACGCTAAAAATAAAAAACTGTAAAAGTTGTACGAAATTTCCGCCGTTTTACCATTTTGATTTTGAAGTTTTCTAAAAGGAATAAACACAGACTATTCGAATTTTAAACTCAGGGTCAAAAATGAAAAGAATAATTGACAACATACATAATTTTACGACATGACGTTTAAATTTGGATTTGACGGTTTGAAATCAGTCTACTTGACTGTGTTTGCTTAATTTTTAATCTTTTTAATGTTAAAATAGGCAGTGCTACGTTGCAACGGCGTCGCGACGCCATCCTGACTGTTTACTCTCTTTCGCTATCATTTAAGAACGAATTTCTTTATTTGTATTTCCGATGTTTATCAACCTTATTTATTTCTGAATAGAAATGAAATTTAAAATTTGCATTTTAGAATGTAATATTGATTTAACATCCATAAAGTGAAGGAATCGTTTCGTAAAAATTTCTAGTGGTGGTTATTTAGATGAAGGTCCTAATTCCGGTTGCTGTAAGACCAGCATTCTGTTCGAACTGCCGCAATCAATTTTAAATGATTCAAAGACAGACAAACCTTTGAGTTTTGAATCAAAAATATTAATTACGAGGTGTAATTTCGTTCGATTTATTCTAAATTGAGTTTTCGAAATTTTAAATAGTAAATTCAGAAGGATAAAAGTTTTATATTTTATTTACTTTCCTGAAAACTTAATTTTCGAGCTCCTATTACAACTTTGACAACAGATTTAAGTTTCCTATCGAAGAGGAAACTATTTTATAAGGAAGTTCTTTTATTGTAAGCCAATAAAAGCTTCTTTATTTTCAAGATCAGTTTTTCTCTAAAAATTCAATAGCCATGACATGGTCAATTAGACTTCTAATCAAAACCATTATTTTTGTGTATTAGTGCAAGTTAACTAAATGAACAAACAGCGAAGGGTAAACAAAAAAAATTCTAACAATATTTGACAGTTTTGGTTTAAGGTCATCTAGAAGTGGAGCATTGTTTTCCCAATATTGAAAATCATTCAAATATTTGATGAGCATCAATGTGCGCCAATCAATGGAAGTGTTACGTGAGCCGCAATAACATGAATTTAGAGTAAATTACAAATCAAGCTTTATTGAATATTCATTTATTTTGATATTCTTTGATGTCTTCGTCATGCTAATATGACATCAAAGACTAATTTATAAAAAGGTTTTAGTAAAACATCAAGCAAACTAGTTTACCTGCCGACAATCTAAAAAAATAAAGCTCGAAGGAATTCCTTTTATAAAATATTGAATTACTCCATTATAATATTTTTCAACTTTAGTCCTCCCTAAAAACTGTTTGAAAATATTCTTAAAAATTTTAAAAACAACATGGTATCAATATCTTGTGTTTTCCGGATGCCTAGACGAAAGGAGAAATGTTCAAGTAATGCCAGCAGCCGCAGCGATAACATTGGTTTGCGTTTTCTATTTTTCTACTTATTCTATTTTTTTTTATTTTTGAAAAATTTCTATATGCTGTAACCAACTTAATTTGGCTACAAGGAATGGAACTTTAACATTTTTATCACCCTTGCAAATTTATTAATTTAAATAATATAAATTTTTTAATATAAAATTCCCATATAAATTTTTATCATATTCCTACTAAAAATTCCCAATATATTTTATACTACCATTGAGTCTTCTCAAGAAGGATACTCCATGGCTGGCGAAGTATCACGTTTCTAATATACTGCATAACCAATATATTATAAATCAAATAACTTTCATACGCCCTAAAATGCTGTTTAACATTTTAAACGACTTTGCCAAGGGAAAAATAGAATAATTATTGAAAGCACGTATTTACCAATATAAGGACAATATTTTCCAAGTATACCGACCGATATTGATGAGCTTTACAGACAGTAATTATTTAATTTCTTAGTTATATAATAAATTTGTAGTTAAATATGGAAAACATAGAGAGAGGATCTAATGAAAGAAAGGTAACTGACGAATCGTGAAACTTTTGCGCTTATATTTTATAAATTTAATATCGATATCTCTTTATAGGTGACGTTATTTACAACCAATCAAATAGTGTTATTTAGGTCGTAATATATAAAATAGTTAAGTGCCTGGGGTAGGTTAATCCCTTTGGACATTGGCGCATCCCTTCAGTTTGATGTTGACAAGTCGTTCATTTTCTACTTGAGCACTTTGGTAAATAGGTGAGCAAAAGAGAAATGCTTTGGTTACTTTCACAGAATTTTTTGAACTAATACCAATAAATTTTAAGACTGCTGTGATCGCTTCTATTAAATCTTCAGTTTTTGCCTGAAAAGCATGTATTCGTGCGAATAAAATTTATTGAATAATCAAAAAACCAAAGCACTCGGGCTTATAAATTTATTTAAAAATTTCCCTTGGGTAGATAAATTTAGTGACCAACAAGCGAAATTAAATCAACTTTTATGAATACTTCGTTTATGGAGTTTGTTTTTGATATTGAGTGCAGTTGCTAATTTTGTATTGTATTGACCCACAGTGGATGCATATTTTGATAAATGTTATTTAATCGTGCAAAAATATTTGCAGTGATGGAATAATTTGATTTACGGTTCGCTTTTTCACATTTCAAGCTAACTCATTTACAAAATATTCAAAAAATATAATGTTGGCAACGTAAATACAATCAATCAGCTGAAAAGTGTTTCATATAATTTTATATTTATAACTAACATTAAATAGGGCAATGTGAAAAATGGAGTTATACAATAAAAAAATTAGTTTAAACATTTATACGATGTGTAATAAACTGTAAAACGAAAATAATAATGAAAATCCACATAATGAAAATTTTAGTATAATTTGGACGAAAACACATTAAAATGAGTAAATTGTGTGCGAGGGGATTACTACATTAAGGTTAAATTGATCGTGTAAAAATGATAAAAGGTGTAATTTTTTTATAAATACTAAATTTAATCTTTTTCAATTTAGAGATAAGCTTCATTGATATATTGGCAAAATCTGCTACTATTCAGCTGTGATTAAATGGGACAATCAATAATAAATGGCCGTATAGCTCTTTTCAAGAAGCTTTTGTGTTAACATTTGTGACGTTCGAAGGCATGCACTAAATGAGAGTTAAAATTAATAATTCGACTATTAAAAAATATTAATCCACCCCAAAAGCTATTAAAAGCAAAAATTTGAAACGAATAATAATTGCTCATTTAAAGGCACTTATTATCATAAAGAAGTCAATAAGGAATTTTTAATGAATTTTATAGGAACTTAATTTAAATAAAATTAGAAAAAAAATTATAACAAATTTTCTTTGGCAATGCTGAAATTTTTACAGGATGTAATTTTTTAGTTTTGCAATAACATATTGAGAAATTACATCATAATATGAATTATTATTAAAAGAATTTTAATTTAAACATCAAATCAAATAAAAAAGTTTCTAAAAAAGCAATTAAATTGGCCATATAGTTTTTGAGCAATTAAATATAATTGGTATAAACACAGCATTATTAAAATATAAGAAACATTACATGTGGCAAAACAGCAAACGCTCTCGGAACTGTGGGTTAAATTTCTAAAGCTAGCTGTTATATCCTCATTTAATAAATTTATTTTAAATTGGAAAATAATATTCCGCCTTTTTGCAATCCGTAATTTTCGAATTTCGAATCTCGAAAAAATTGTACAACTGTACGCTAGGTACTCTGCACTCCTACAGAGTAAAATACACGATTTTTGACTGTTGCAATAATAAATAAAACCCTAATTTTATATATTTTAAGCCCCAATATGAGCTGGTCGAATACTATTCCGAAATCATCATGGCCGATGAGTTCCGAGCCCTATTTGTTCTAGAAAAAATGGGCTCTCTCCTCACATATCTGGTCGGCCCTTAGAGGAGCCATGTTATTGGCTTGAGGATTGGAGCTAGTGCCCCCTTGGGAGCAGGCTGATGAGCCTGTAGGAATCGGGTTTGCTGGGATTTTAATGGGATTTTAGGATCATGACCACATCAGCCAACTTCCAGGGGCTTCGGAAGTGCCCAATGGCAAGCATAGAGTTGACAATGTGTGTGTGCGCCATGATCCCGTAGTTGGGTAACTCTTTAATCGCTCTGTTGGAAATTCCGTCACGTCCAGGAGCTTTGGAGACCTGCAGATATCTGATTCGGCCGATCATTTCTTGGAAAATGGTAGGGGAGATATAGGGGTTTAGGGATTAGCATCTACTATGAGGGCGGTGTGAACGGGGTCGGTATTTGTGATGTTGGGACTAAATTGGTTGAAATCTTAGCCCTTGTCATCATTACTAAGGGCTGGGCCTGAGGGGCGGTAGAGGGGGGAAAGGAAGGACGTTTTTGGCACAGGGCTCTGACTAGCTACCAAGCCGAAGGGTACCTGAGATTCAGGTTCTCCAGCTTGTTGCCCCAGCTAGTCCCCCTGTGCGTTTTTATAACTCTTTTGACCTCCTTTGTGAGCGAGTTATAGGTATGCCTGTCTGATGGGTGCATTTGTGTATTGAGCTGTTTTCCTGGCTCGGTTTTTGGCCTTGATCATCAGCTCTCCAATTTCGGGAGTGAGTCGGTCGTGGGGGGGAGGAGATTGGAGTGGTGACTTCTGCAATGCCCTCTTGCATTTCCAGGGCTTCTGCGTTTGGTAGCAGGGGAATAGGGCCGAAGTTGTTGTTGATGAAGGATTTGTAGAAGAGCCAGGAGATTTTGAATTTGGCGGGGGGGATTTTGGGGCTCTTCTCGCCCAGCTGCAGCAGAACTGGATTGTGGTCGGAGTTCAGTGCGTCTAGGAATGTAAGGGAATGTAGGAGTTTCAGGTTTTCAAGGAAAATGATGTCCAGAACATCGTGGAAGTGTTCTGGAGCATACTTATCCTTAGGGAGGTGGGGGTTATAACCGGGGTTACATCGGAAATGGGTATAGTCGACTAGAGTGTCGACCATGACGTTGAGGGCGTCGGAAATTCCGTGAAGGTCACGCCCGGCTGTGTTCATCTTCCTGCTTTTCCATGCCGGATGTTTGGCGTTCAGATCCCCCGCGATGTTGATCTGAACGCCATTAGGGTCGGATGAGAGCCTCCGATCTCTTCGAAGAGGATCTTGGCATCTGGGTGTTTTTAGGCCAAGATGAGGACAAGGTCTCCAGAATTGCCGGTTTTAATGAGAATTGAGGTGCTGTCGATGTGTGTGAAGGTTATGGGGGGGGGGGGGGCTTGTGATGTTGAATCCTGATCTCGACCATTATCGCGGTGCCACCTCCGGTGGGTTTCAGGAGGGTGGACGACGACTATATCCAGGGCGTACTCCCTGATGAAGTCAAGGAGTTTGGCCTGATGGTTGAGCTCCTTAATAACGAAATTTTCGGTTTGGGGGGGGGGGTTGTTGGGGGGCGGAATTGAGCGTAGTTTGGCCGTCTTTTGGGGTACATTCTGCACCCCTTATAGCTGGCCGGATGTACGAGGTCGCAGTTCGAGCACTTAGCACTAGTGTCTTTCGACTTAGTGCAGAATTTACCTGCTCCTATAGTATGTAGACTTAGGAGATGGGAGGAGCTAAACATATGGCAACGGCAAATTCTTTTGTGTTTTCGACTTTTTTACCCGAATTTATGGATGATCCATAAATTTTAATGTTTATATTTGGTATTTGTACTATAAGCTACCATAATTTCGTTAGAAAATTTTTAAATTGGGGCTCATTTTGCGTTCTACTAGCATTTAACCCAAAATTTGTAAATAAATTGAAATAGTTGATTGGTATTTCGTTAAAATAGGTTTTTTTGAAGTATATCCATTACACAATGATTTTTAAAACTTACATAATTTCGCAGGGAATAAGTTATTTTGAACACAAGTTTGGATATCCGAAAAGATGTCTTTCTTCAAGAAATTAGATAAAAAAATTTGAAGGAAGATGTCCGTAGCGAATAGACGGTGAAAAGAGAAAGAAGCTGTCGATAAATGATCGTAAAACGTTAAATAAATTTCATCGTGAAACGATGAAAACTGAGATGTTTCTCTCATATCAGGGTGACGTGATTTCTTAGTATGCCAGCCGAACATATCAGTTGATGTTATTTACACGAAGGCATGTAAACACGAATGTATATAAATAAAACATTCAATACGTGTCTTACTAATTCGACATTCTCTCACATGGTGGCATTTCCCACTTCTATGTATATGAATAATTGAATATTGTAAGTCATTTTGTTGTGAAACCGCAATTACCGTATGTAATTTGCCTCCCTTGTATTTTCGTTGTAATTGTCCTGGTTTTCCTGTTTTGCTCTTTTCGACAATTTCAATCTTCTTTCCGATTTTCTTTATTTTACATTTGGTTCACTCGTCGTAGAAGCTATCTATGTTTTTGATTTTTATTTCTTCTTTTTATTTTACTTTCGTTAAATTTTTTTAAATGTTTTCTGTTCTACTGTACCTTGTCATTTTGTCCATTTTCCAATGGTTCCAATCTGTTTTGGCGCCCTATTTCGTTAATAAAATTGTATATAATATAGGTAATTTTCCTTGCCTATCTTTGCATTGAAATCTCCCAAAACAATCAACATGTTGTCTTGTGAGGAAATTACTTTTGTTATCTTGATTTACATTTTTTCTGAAAATAAAATGGTTTTTGATTTCTATTTTTGTACACTTTAGATTATTTTTATTTTCCATTAGCAATAGCTAAGATCGTAACTTTAGATACCATGCATCGCCCATAACCTAACTTCACTTCCCTTTGATTAACTTTGCATTACCCTTGGTAGGATTAGGTTATTTTTTGGATTTATTTCGTGCAAATTGACACTTATTCCTTCCGTTTAAGTTATAGATTTTCTTGAGGATGCAAAACGAAACGCTGCTGTTAGTTTAGTAATACGAATGCAACGAAGAGTTATTCCTTTTTGATGTACATTACTAGCTTATTTTAACAGTTTACCCAATTTCCGGTTTTCCCTGCACGAGCTTGTGACGGACATGTTAATTTTTCCATTCAAAAATATTTCATTGCAGAGATTTAACATGTTTTATGTTTCCAGCCGATTAGCTTCGATAACGTTAAATGATTCATTTTAACGTTAATTGAAATTATAAGCTACAATGCAGCTTTTTTAATAAGATAACTTGGAAACTTTATAAATGAAAATTCTGACAATTTCCACGAAGCAGCATTCTATTATATACAATTGCAATAACGTTTTATTAACGGTTTACAATGGCGTTCCTTGATAAAAACTACGAATGTCGTAAACTGTATTTAATGAGTGTTTCATTCGTAGCATTTTAGTTGAGTGCTGAGTATAAAACAAAGTTATGGGGTGAATATAGAGATAACTAACACGATGAGTAACACCTTATTAGATTTACAACGTATTTAGTTAACTTTAGCAACATTAGATAATTTTAATTAATTAGGATTTAACAAAGCACTCGTGTTAAGTGTCACAATCTTTAACGTGATTATTTCGACAGAGTATTACCAGCAAATCGCGATATTATGCTGAATATCATAAGTGGAAGTGAAAAGCGAGAATTTCTAACAATCAATTTTTAAGCCCTCCATTTTGAAAGATATTTACATAAGGTTTACCATTGTATCTCGTTGCAACCGTTAGTGTATAATAGATTCCGGAAATAACATTGTTGACTACCTTTCACATAAAATATTTTTACAGGAAAACCTGTAGGGAGCTATAGCTTTTTAAAGTATTTTGAAACATCAAAGAATGTGTTTCATCGTGCTTATCTTTCTTATTTAATTTCGGAATACGTTTACTTCTTTACGCATCAAACCCTCATAAATAATTTATTTTTAATATTTATTATACCTACAAAAAATAAAAATTTTGTTTAAAAAATAGAAAGCAAATGATATGCAATTATTACGTTTGTTTTGCCTAATTATATTTACCAATTTACACAGCTCCAGCAATTTTAACCTTATCAGTTTACGTTATCAAAACGTTCAATTCAAATACGCAAAAGGATGTAACGTGATGGATGTAATCAAATAATCACATCGACATCACGCTATCAATACGAATATATCCAAAACTTTGAAATAAAAAACCTTTTTTATTTTAGTAAAAACCAAGCCATAAAGTATTATTAGCTAGCTGCCGCAATTAGCTAACTAATAGTGCGCTGTGGCAGCTAGCTGGCAGCAAGCAGGCAGCAAGCAATATTTTTTATCTTAAAAATAGCATATTAGGACCACTAATAATTAAAATTGTAATTTGATGACTGTCGCAGCAGGTGAAGCTGTCAAATACAGCTATTAGCTAGCTGTTAGCTGTTTATTAGCATCAGAGGCGTTGTTCGATAATTAATCGTGAAATAATTGCCCCTTGTTGTATCTTATTCAAATATTCCTAGTCCTAAAATGTCTTTTCAGTGCTTTTCAAATAATAATTTTCTACTTAACAAGTATTTATTCCTCACTTTACGGTTAAAATTCTATTATTTTAAAGTTCTGTTTAGTCTTGTCAAATATTATATTAATAAAGGCTTGATGCTTTCTTGACTCTGAATTAAACGCTGTAAATATTGTATATTTGCCTTGGCTCAAAATAATGGTTTCCTGCATCTGAGTTTAACACTTTTTAAAATATAGTCAATTTATTGATTGGTTATTATGCAGCAATTGCTGTATAAATTGTGTCTTTGATACAAATATGACAAATATTTACACTAGTTAATACGTTTACTTTCCACTTGGCACGATTTGCCAATACCTGCTAATTAATTAAATTTGAGTGCATGGTTTTGAAATTAATTAGGCATCGTTTTAATTAATTTAAAATTTATTTCAAGCGGGTATTGAAAATTGTAACCATTTTTACTAGTCATTTTCACTCACTAAAGACTAATTAATTTACTTCACTTCAAACTTTGTTTTGATCAACAAGTTGGGGTGAGTTAAATTATAATTAATTGTTTTTGCTGTGGGGGTAAAAAAAAGTTTTAACATCACATAAAAGAGAATTTTTTTATATAATTTGTCAATATTAATTTGTGTAAGTGTGCTGAATAACTGCCGAAAGGTTCGTTTTTTATATCACAAGATTGCAACTGTAAGATAAAACTTTATATTTTTTATCATCGTGTAATAGCCGTTAATGAATGCTGCACCTACCGGGGTAATCAAACTGAAATTTAGTCACATCACAAGGGAACGGGTGCACCTACCTACTATATGAATTCCTAATTTTTATGCATTTGATGTATGTTTACATGTTACACTCCGGAATTTTTATCGATTTTTTACTTGAACAAGTGCGTTAAAAAGATTATTATTCACGTCGTGATTAATAAACAATTCAGCTGATGTACAACCAGGTCAGTCTCAAAATGGCTTTTGCAAGTTAACTGTGAAGTTCACAAACTCACCTGTAGATTTATTTTAATTAAATTGTTATTTGAAATAAATTTCTAAAGAACAAAAATAGAAACTTGTTAAATAGGTATTCTGACAATTTATTGTAACTCAAACACAGCAATGACTTATATAAAATCCCCCAATGTACTTAAACTATCAGTTTCAGTTGCATTATATGATTTCTCTTATGATTTATCATAGGCGAGAGCATAAAATATGGTTTACATGATATCTTTTATAATTTTAAGAAATAAAATACAGTGTACACTGTGTTTTATGGTGTCTCCAATGATAAATCATAAGAGAAGTCCTATAATGTAAACTGCACTTTACTTTAATTACTTCGCCGTAAGATAGTATGAGTAGAAAGGAAAATTACTAGGAAAATCTGGTGTACAAGTAAAAGGAAATCTAAAGAAATCCTACGAAATTTTAGTAAATCCAAGGAAATTTCAAGAAAACTTAGGAAATTGTTATGACTTCTTTTTCTCCGATTATAATTTAACAATATCCCTTTTTATTTTTAGTTAGAAATATCCAGAATATTGAACCTAAGTTTAAAATTGAGAAATTCTAAAATCAGAAATTTATTAATTTTGTTTAAATAGTTGCCTAAATTCGTAAAATATTTCAATGGAAACCTTGAATATGACTTGCAGTCATAGACATGCTACTATGCACTGTCTGTCCATGTGTTCCAGTGGCGTATTTAAAAAATGGCTATGGGGCCGGTAAAACAGAGTATTGTTAATTCAATATACTGAATCTCGTTAATTCATTCATGTGCGACACTAGTAAACAATACAATAGGATTATGAATTCTATAGGATTAATGGGATTATTTATCCTACTGCAATTTGCAAACGGTGCAACCGGTAAATAATTTAAACTTATTTCAATTTTAAAACCTTATATTAAATTTTTTTTTCTTCACGAAGAGCTTCAGGGATACAATACGGGTCATCTTTGGGGGGGGGGCAATTGCTCTTTTCCCACTCCTAATACGCCCCTGATATGTTCATAGTGTCGGGTAGATTACATAATATGTAATTGCGGGAACAATTAAATTCCATTTAATTCCAACAATTTCAATTATTTCCAACAATTCCAATTATTTCCAACAATTCCAATTATTTCCATCAATTCCAATTATTTCCGAAAATTTCAATTATTTCCAACAATTCCAATGATTTACAACAATTACACTGTTTTGCAACAATTCCAACGATTTTCAATAATTACAATGATATACAAGAATTTTTATGATTTCCAGCAATTTCAATGATTTCCAACAATTTAAATTATTTCTAAAGAATTTCAGAGATTTTCAGGAAATTCAGAGATTTCCAGGAATTTCCAGAGATTGCCAAGATTTCTAATAATTTTAAAGAATTTCGGTGATTTTCAAGAAATTCGAAAGATTTCAAATAAATTCCAGCAATTTACAATGAATTCTAATTCAAGAGATTTCCAAAAATTCCAATGATTTCCAACAATTCTAGTGAATTCCAACAATTCCAATGTTTTTCAATAAACCCAATGTTTTTCAATGATATCAATGTTTTTCAACAATTTCAATGTTTTTCTACAATTCCAATTATTTCCAACAATTTCAATGATTTCCAACAATACCAATGTGTTTCAGCAATTCCAATGTTTTTCAAGAATTCCAATGATTTACAACGATTTCAATGATTTACAACGATTCTAATGATTTCCAGCAATTCCAATGATTTCCAACCATTTCAATTATTTCTAAAGAATTTCAGAAAATTCGAGAGATTTTCAAGAAAGACCTAGTAATTTTCATAAATTTCAATGATTTTCAAGAAATTCCAAAGATTTCCAATGAATTCCAGCAATTTCCAATGAATTCTAATTTAGAACATTTCCAAATATTCAACTGATTTTGAAGAATTTCACTGATTTTCCAGGAATTCCAGAAATTTCCAAAGAATTGCAATGTTTTTTAAGGAATTGCAGATGATTTCAAAGAATTCCAATCACGTTTTCAGAACAATTTTGTGATATTTACCCCTTGTGAAAACATTATATTGAGAACAGTTCGGTAATAGTCCGTTAAAAACAAATTGAAGCAGAAATCCGAAAATATAGTACACGGTCGAAAAATGGGGGTTTACCTATGAAGCTTCTACTAAATTAGCTTATTAAAATTCTGATGTGATTTTTATTTTTTTATATTTTTCGGTGTTTAAAATGTATCTTAATACATTTTATTAAAAAAATTTTTTTTAGGGATGGGAAGCAAACTCGACATTTTTTAATATGCGGTATAATACAATATATTTCAATTTAAAAATTAACAGATTAATTATTAAACAATAAAATTCGAATTAGAAGTCGGCAATTACAGCTCACCCCCTGTTATTCATCCGGTGCTCGGGGCTACTACTGTTGTTTACATAATATAAAAATTGGCATTTAAAAAAAAAATTTTATTTTTACTCTAAATTATTTCGAATTGTTAGATTACTTTGCTGTAGAAATAAATGACATAAAAGTTTAATATGAAATGATACCTTAGCTATCAGAGAAGAGTTTACTGCACCATCGCATCGTGCAGATGATAAATGTGAAAATTAATATTAAAATTGAAATCGCATGATTAAATTGAAATTATAAATTTTTGGTTTAAAAAATATCCAATGTGAGGAATAAATGTTGGTTCTAGCTGTAATAGCTTGAATAATGGCTGAAAATATAATGCAAAACAATGGATTTGAGATTAAAATTCAAATTTTCAATTCTCAAAACTTACTGTGGATGCAACAATAATTATAATTTTAATACTAAATTAATTTGTTCCTTTTCAAATTGTAATTGTACAACATTATACTGTATATTCAAAAACGTAGAGTTTGCTTTTCATCTCTTAGAAAAATCCTAACTCTGTTAACATTAATAAATTAAATACAAAATTTGCGGCGGCGAATCGACGACGGCATAACGGCGAAATGGCGACGGCGAAGTGGGCACAAAATGAGACCAGCGAAAATTCATAGATTGCTTTGTTTTACTCCAATTTACCCCGCCTGAGTAGATTTCTTATTTCTACGATAAGTTGGCTGGAGCAATTGCATTTTTGTAGGGGAAAGGGCAATGTAATAAATTCTACTTTTTCAAAAGTTAAGGAAATCCTGAAGAAAATCCGACAAAATTTCTCGACAATTTCGTAAAATGAAAGCTTGTATACACGAATAGGCCTTGTTAATTTAGATTTATAGATATATCACTAAAAAACATTAGCTCCGAATAAAATATTTTCTAAATTAGTGAAAAAATGTTTATTTTTATTTAAAATTATCTTTATTTTAGTTCTTGGTCATTAAAGCACTTTACTGCCGGTTGCCATCGTTTTTTTCTAACAACAATATTATTGCGTTTAATAATAATTATTATTGTTGTTCTCATTAGCTTCAAAACTTGTTTTGACAAAAGGTGAACTTTTTATATTGTTTTTAGAAAATATATTTGACTTTCTGATGTTGTGAGTAGGATTTGTAAGATTAATGACATATATAAACTATGATTGATTTATTTTTTTACCCTAATTTATTATAAAAGCAAATTATAATTGTTAATTTATTAATGCATAAAAAATCTAATACAAAAAAATCATTTGTGGAAATAATTCGAATGCTATCATTGTTGCAAGTAATTTTTTTAAATTTCAAAGTAAAACATATCTACAATGTAATATTTTTGCAGGATGCCAATTTTAACTGCATTGCACAAAGTATTTTAAGATAGCTAGGGGTTGTGAGCTCTCAGAAAGCTCTAACTTCATCAAAGTTAATAAAATACTACTGGATCAGTAAAAATCATTTGCTGATGCGAAATGCTTTTTAAAATGGTATTTTTTGCAAAATATGGTATTTAATTTTTAATTTCTAGCTTTTGAATTTTTCATTTTTCCTTTTACAAGTTCCACTGTAAACTCTTATGCAGTTCTGCATCGACAGACATTTCGCTAAAGCTGAGTTGATGAATATAAAATTTTTGCTGCCCAGAATTTTTAATTATTTCTTAAAATCAAATTAACTATAGCATCCCCAAATATTGAATTTTACAAAAATTGAATTAACCGTTGCGGAATTAACATCAAAAATTATTTCAAACCTGACAGTTGACCTAAAATTTCACATGCAGATAATGTAGTTCGTGAGTAATACAAATAATATAAATTTTACGTTTCCTACATTACAATTTAAAATTGCATAATTCTGTTTAATCAAAACTGAATGTTTGAATTTTTTATGCTTTCAACCAGAATATCGACTATTCTAGTTTTGAGCTAGCCTATTATGGGTAGAATTCCTTATAAGCTGCCACCACTGAAACTTTGTTTATAATCCTAATGATAAAATTATAAACAAAAACATCAACTATTTAACACCTGACGTATTTTAAGATGATTTAGGTGTACGAGTATTATAATAGTGAAAGATCAAAAGTTTTAATCCAGGATTTACGCACTTGCAGAAGTTTGTTTAAAACTATCTAAGAGATTCAAGCTGTTTAATGTGTAAGCATAATTTTATTACCTGTATGCTACGTCTCAACTGCAGTTTTTATAATCTTGAATAAAATTGAATGGAAAAAAAAAGATTTCTCACAGCCAAATTATGACATAATTATTTTCAAAGTACTATGGGAAAGGAACTCTTGACAGCAGAGGACTAAAGGACACTTAAGAAACTTTCCTGAAAGAAATACTTTATGACATTACATTAAAATTTCATAAAATTTTCAAATTGTATGAGTGATATTCTGAAGTTTTCAAGTAAGTTTTTGCCGATTTACACAAGTTTTTACCACCAAAACCTAGGGAATAGCTTGTAATTCTCACTTATAAATATTCGAAACGTTGGTAGTTTGTCCAATAGCTAGTTCCCATCTCTACCATATTATCCAATATCTTTCAAATTCAAATCCACAATAATAGTCAAGCCAATGTCAAGCGGTTGGATTCCTTTTACAGTTATTTCTTTAGTTTGCTTTTCTGTTTATACTTTGTAATCTTGACAATTCGATTGTTGGTAATAATATAAAATAGCAGTGCTTGTTTTCAAATTTCAGTTGTATATTTAAAAAAAATTGATTATTCTGAATTTTTGCAAAACAATTTTTTCTTATTTTTATTCTGTACTAGAATTCGTACCCGGCTTTGCCCGGTTGTGTGACTCTATTCTATTCGTATCGAATATTTTTTAGATTTTAGTTTGATAGAAGTAAAAACAGTTATTCCACTGATTACTATTATTAATATTAATTATTGTCGCCAATTATAACTAGAAATTAACTTAAAGTTAAATGGATTTGTTAAGCAACTAAACTTGTACCTGTTGCTTTCATGACTTTATATCCCCAGTTTCTTATTTTATTTCATAATTTGCAAGATCCACCTGTGATCAAGACGTAATTGATAATGCTAGCCTCAGTCAAGTCTATTTGATTGGAACAGCATCGGTCTGATTTTAAAGATTACATCATTCAAATTGCATTTAGATCTTCTTCTGATGGAGACACATATTCAAGATTAAAGGATATATAATAAAATTGGTGTAATGAAATCCACATTTACTGAAAAATTAGACAAGAAGTAAGTATCCCAAAAAAAGTTGTGCACAACAGGAATTTCCTTAAATATCTCTCGAATTCCTTGGAAATTATTAAAAAAATTCTTTAAAAATCCCTGAAATTCCTTGGAAATCACTGAAATTCCTTAAACATCTTTGAAATTAAGACTGTTTTGGTTACAAATTTTCCTCTCTTGTAAAATTAACATTGTTGCTTATCGACTACAAGGTTGGAATTACACATGGTTGGAATTTTCTTAGAAGCCTTTGGATTCTTCGAAAATTTTGGAGTTCATAAAAATACTTGCAAATTTCTGGTATTCCTTGGAAGTAACTGGAATTCCTGGTAAATTAATGCAATTTATTAGAATTTTTTGGAAATCACTGGAATTCTTCGGAAATCAAAATTCTTTAAAAATATACCTGGAATTCCATGGAAATTAATGAAATTCCTGAGAAATCGTTGGAAATCTTTAAAATTCATTAAAAATCTTTGAAATTGTAAGTGTTTTGTATACAAATTTATCTGAATTTTTCCCCTCTTTGTAAAATTCACACTGTTGTTTATCAACTACTTGGTTGAAATTACTCATGATTGGAATTCTTTTTGAAACTTCTCGAAGTCTTTGAAAATATTTGGAATTCATAGAAATCCTTGTAAATTTCTGGAATTCCTTGGAAGTAACTGGAACTCCTGGTAAATCAATTAAATTCTTTGGAAATCGCTGAAATTCCTTAGAAATAACGGGAATTCCCTTCAAATCATTGGTTTTCCTGTAAATTTTTTGGAATTCTTTGAAATTAGTCAAAAAAATTTCTAATTCCAAATCTTTTGTACACAAATTTATTTTAGCTTTCCCCTCTTCATTTTAATAATTTGATTATTGTTTATAAACTACATAGTTGGAATTACTAATGGTTGCAGTTCGCTAGGAAATATTTGGAAATCCTTGGTAACATTTGGAATTTATTATTAAATCACTTAAATTCTTGTAAATTATTAGAATTCTATATAAATTTCTTTAGTTCCTTGAAACTCATTGGAATTCTTTAGAAATCATTAAAATTCTTCGGAAATCATTGAAATTTCTGTAATTGTTAGAAATCACCGGAATTCTTGGAAAGTCGTTAAAAAAATCTTCGGAATTCCGACCCTTTTGTACAAAAATGTATCTAAACTTTTACCCGGTGCTTTTAAAAATTTAATTTGTTGATTATCAACTGCATAGTCGCAATTACACATGGTTTGAATTCCGTTGGAAATATTTGGACGCTGTTGATAATTGGAATTCATGAAAATCATTTACAATCTTTGAAAATAACTGGAATTCTTTGGAAATCAATGAAATTGTTTATAGATCTCTGAAATTCCAGGGAAATCACTAAAATTCTAGTAAATCTCTCAAATGCTTTGCATATCACAAGAATTCGTTAGAAATCAGTGGAAATGCTACAAATCGTTTGTTTTCCTTGGAATTTAGTGAAGTTTCTGGGTAATCGTTGTAATTCTACGATATGTTTGAAATTCCTTACAAATCTTTGTAATTTAGACTCTTGTGTACACAAATTTACCTGGATATTTGCCCTCTGTTTTCTAATTATCAGGAGGAATTTTTTACATGAAAAAATATTTATTACGAAGTTTAATCTTCTCGAAAAAAAAGTTCTTTTTGTAGTATATGCTTTCCCATTATTTTATAATCATGTGCAGATCAGTATGATTGAGAAATTCATTTGTTACAATAATTTTTAGAAATTACTAAAATATTCACCAAAAACTAAATGATCCACCCTACCCTACAGTACTCAACAAATATCGACAAATTTCGTATTGTAAACTCAAGATCTGAAAATAATTTAAATCTGTTTAGGAAATTTACAGCAAACAATATTAATTAACATTTTCCTCAATTATTAAGTAACAATAATAGGAAAATACTTTCGTATTAAGTCATAAATTGAAATCTACTAATAAATAGAAACAATGTGGAATGCTAACAGGCATAAAATACATGTAGATTTATTCAAATCCAGGTAAAAGGATTACCAAACCGTATTTGTTTCATAGCTTGCGAGCGAAGCGAACTGGTCGGAATTAGTGTGATGTATTTCTCCATTCTCTTAACCTATCATTCGATAGGCTAGGATAGGATATATATGTACCAACAAAATAAAATATTTTGGCTTTTGTAAACGTAAATACTACATCTAACAGTATTGGATTCAGTAATTATTTTTAAGGTATTTAAACAAGCAAAACACGTGTATCATTTACTCCCGGGAGTGGGGTCAGTTTATTTTCCTCATAATGTACTGAGTCCGCCACTGTGCAATATTTATTACCTTGTACACGTCAAGTTGTCCACAGAAAACATCAAATTTGTTGTAGAGATCCTGTAGCATATTTATAACCATCATTGGTGTGGTAGTTGAGCATATGGACGTAAATCCAACAATGTCGCTGAAGAGCATTGTTATATCTTCGTGCGTCTTAGCTTCAATTGTTTCACCTAATGCAAATTCAATAGTTAAAGCTCAATTAGAAATAAAATATTAGCATCTTTGTCTTAGAAAAGAATATTATCAAGTATAATAGAGATAATTTTCTTTGTGATACAAAATTTTAAGCTAAATTGGTAAGTGAAATATCAAAGACGAACAAAATTTTTATAACATACCCAGCCAAAGGCGTTTTGCTATATCTGGTGGAAATATCAGATGAAGTAGACTTACATTCTTCTCTCGTTCTTTATCTACCGCTCTATTTCCTTCCTCTATTGAACTTTTCAGTTTATCCATTCGCCTTCTTAAACCATCCTAGGAATTTAAATAAAACAGTTTGAGAAAAGAAAATTTAAAGTTTAATAGTTACAGTTTTCCATATTTTTCTAAAATGATATAATTTTTAAAGAAAAATTGGAAAGTTGCTATCAACAAGTAAACCGCTTTTCTATTTCGATTTCAAGACATATTTTCTTATGAATTTCAAAATCATAATATTTTGTACGCAGGTAGGTAAAAGTAATATTTTGAAATTTTATTCTGTTTTTGATAAAGAAAATTCAAAAGGAAATATAATTACAATAATAGGATATTTATGTCCGACTTACTTGAGCTCGAGCTTGTTCTCCGACAAGAATTACATCTCGAGTGGCATCGTGAAGTGGAATATCGGATATAAAAAGACTATTTCCCGTAAGACCATCTAATCCGTCTAAAAATGGCGATCCAATAAATAAAAGTGAATCAGATTCGGGACAGTAAACCATTTGACCTTTCAACTGCAATCCCTAAAAAAGTTAAGAAGTTATTTTTCCTGATTTTCAACGTAAAAGTTTTAATATTTAATTTAATAAATTAAATGAGATTTATAACAAATTGATTGACCGTAGAGTAGCTTGCTCTATATAATTTATTCATTTTATTACATAAAGATGTCTATTGCCAAGATACCAAAAACTTCAGGACCGAACAAATAAATTTTGATTCCCCTTTTAACCGTCCAAATGTAATAAAATTTCATCGATGTTTTAGAAAGTTGCCAAAGTCTATTTCGAGAGAAAGCTTTTTACGCTTGTTAGGGTAACAAGAAATTATTTTCTCATATCTTACACCGTATACCTACTCACAATGGGAAGATGAACTTATTGGAATATTGTAAAAGATAGCAGTTATTTTATACATTAGGGAATAGGAAATATTATGCAAAATTTTCCCGTGGAGAAAAATGGATGCTCTGAGCCAATCCTGTTTAATTAAACCAACGCGAAGTTATATAACAAATAATTAATCAATTGTTATCAGTGGTATTACTTAGAGAAAGAAATAAGGACGCTTCTTACTTTTGTAATTAATTAAATTTGTTGTACAATTTTATCAAAGTAACAGATGCTTCTTAAATTAAATTTATGAATTGTCATTACTAATAAAAGGAATACCATCTTATCAACATAAATTGCCTTATTTTCATCTCCCTTTCACTGTACAAATAAAACGTTTCAATTTGTTGAAACCAATTTATTACCTTGTAGGAAGGTAAGAATTGTATCCATCTTTTTACAAATTTGATTAATTACCCAAAATAAAATTTAACTGGAGTATATCTCTTTTCATCTAATTTTAAATTGTGCGTAATACAAGCGAAGTGATTAAATTTTGAACAAGAGAGAAATATTATATTTTACGATTATTTTGGAAATAATTTATTATTTCATGCAAATTAATTTATTCCATTTATGTGTCAATGGTAAACACATCCATTATCCATTATATTGTCAATCAATTGTTTTCAATAATTGAATTGATCCAGATTCTAATTAGCAATTTATTTGTATGAAGAACTTGCGATATAAATTTGAAATGTGTTAATTATTTTTGATTGTCATTTTTCGAATTCGAAATATCAAACAGGAAAATTTTCAAATTAAAATTAATATTTCCGTTTCCAAATTTTAAATAAACTCTCTTTTTCGCAATAGGGTAATATATAAATTAAACCGTTCCCCGATGCTATGTTAAAATTTTGTGACGTCAGGTGCCATATGTTGTGTAATAAAATTATCCTGTTCAATTTCTATTTTTCTTTTGGATAATTTGAGATTCATACATTAAATTTTGCTGATTTCTACGTTATTGTACTGTTAATTTTTTTACATGGTGTAATCACGTGTGATGTAAATTTTAACGATTGTGATAACGTGAATGTGGAATTACACAAATAAATGTGGTTATGTTGTCACCGGGGTTGAAACCGCACGAGATTTCACAATTGGATCATAATAATTTATTTAATTGGGTCGGTATTTGTTTACCTCCGCACAAAAATGTATGAAACGACCTCCATTTGTAAATTTGGTGGAAATTAAAAAAACCAAGACACAATAACGTAATTAATTCAATTCCTAATCACAATGCTAAATTACAAAGTTTAACTCGGGTTAATTTAAAATTCCGCAAGTTTCCTTCTATTAATTTGTCTAATTGCATAAAATCCTAATCAAATTTGTTGTTAGAGTGGATTAAATTTAGTGGAGGTATTCGCGGCCTTACATGAATATTGTAAAATGTAATATTACGATGGTTTTAAGTAATTTACTTATCTCGACATTACTTGAACTGATGTTCCTTACAACCCTCATCAACAAAGTTTACGCGTTTCTCTTAGTTTATTACTCCGCAATCCATTGTAGGAAATTTCGTAAAGACGCGGTTTTTTAATCCAAGAAGTTATTTTCATTATTTTACTCTCTTTTATCTCAGAAAGTAATTGTTTTCGCCGTTCTATAGGTACAATTTTAAATTTTTTTTGTCATTAATGTAAGTATAGCTATAATTCAAAAAATAACTGCCATAAAAAATATTAGACCTTTGTGGTAGAACAAACTTATAATGGATGAAGTAAAGAATACTGTCTTGCCTGTTTTAAGCAATTTGTTAAATTGACATCTTACTGTTGCCAGATAGAGAAAAATTTTCATAAAGCCCCGGAAATATTTATTGTTTCAAGGAAACTGAAAGTTTTTAAAATAATATCCAAAATCTTATTTTGGAATTTTTTGGCTGCTTTTATTACTTTTCTCCACAAGTTCCTGTTGATTTCACCTTGGATCTTTGCTTTGTTCTTCATTTTCTCCATGGTTCATTCCAATGTTGTTCCTTTGTTTTGCTTTCTCTTCTTTTTCAATGTTCAATTTTGTTCCGGTATTCCGATCGTTTTTTTGTTTTATTCCACTTCTGTTTGGTATACGTCAAATTCCCTTATTCTCTTCCTTGTCTCTTCACTCATTTGTGGCTGCTGTTGGTCTCTCACCAGTACGGGAGCTTCGTATAGTGCAGGGGTAGGCAACCCGCGGTTTACAAGCCAAATTTTTTGACAAAAAATTTGTGGCTCTTGTCGAGATAATTGATAAAATTTACATTTTCGTATTTTCGTATTTTGATACTGCAAAGCCAGAAGGAGAATAGGGGAAGAGTCCTCGAAGCAGACGTATGGGGCCTGGGATCAAGCTCAAAATATAACCAGGGTCCTAGATACATTATTTCCCACACATGACACCATAGATTGGGAAACAAGGATACTAACTATCCCCTTCTCATACTTTTCTGCGGGCGAACTGCAGGCGGCAGCGAAGAGCGAACCAAACGGCAAGGCACCAGGTCCAGACTGTATCCCTAGTGAGGTGATCAAAATCGCAGCGGAAGAGTGGCCGGAAGCAATGCTACAGGGCCCAAACAAATGCGCTGAACACGGGATAATTTCCGAAAATCTGGAAAATCAGGCCTATTTAACGATTTAACTCGTTGAGTTGGAGTATGATCGCAAATGAAATTGAGAGGAGAAACGTAGATCCGGCCCTGGTGACGTTCATCAAGAGCTATCTGAGTGACCAAGAGCTCTTGGTGAAAGCGACAATGTATGCCAGAAAAATGAAGAGCGGCGTCCCACAGGGGTCTGGAATATACTCTACGACGGGGTATTATCCGTCCCCCTGCTGGGGGGCGTGGAGTACCTTTCATGCAAAAGGAAAATTAATTTTGAACACCATCTTTTTTGTCACTATGATATCTTATCTTTTCATGAAAAGGATAAAATTAGAACCATATTTTGAGACGTGCGTGAACTTGGCTCCCCTCATTTTAAAATATAAATTTTTGTTCAATTTAACGTAAGATTCGTCGTTTTTCTCGCTCAACTTTGCTTCTAAAACTAGGAGTCAAAACTGTTTACTATTGCGCATTCGCTATCACAATCATGCACGAAAAAAGTTTAAATATTATAAATCCAAATATTACCAAGAAATATCAATTCACTTCATAAAAACGTGCCAAGAGTAGAGAGAGTCGACTAACTCTCTTTCTTGACAGAAGAAATACATTTTATAATATTATAATCGTATATAAATCATTTCTTTCCCCTTCTTCAGGCTTCGGTTTCAGGCATCAGCAATTGATCGCGCTTGCAACTAGGTCCATGGCCGTCTTATATTACACTTATAATAAAATCGAATAATTAGTATTTTCAGTTTCTACGCTACCCTCACTCTCGCTTTGGGCGCTCCGAGCCGTTTTGACAATAGAGCCGGGGCGTAACCGAATTCAAAAATTAAGGATCTCGAATAAAACTATGTTATCACAAACACGGCTACAACGCTAGCCGGGCTCCTGCATCTATTTACGTCGAGCACACGTACCATCAACAAAATGTCAAACAAAAAATTGTACCTGTAACTGAGTGAAATATCTTAAGATTTTAATAAACTGAAAACTTTTTGCTCTGAGGACCAATATCTTGTATTAAACCATTAAAAATATTGATTTACAGTTTTATTATGTAGCTGAAGTTTATTTTGTAATAACATTGTATCCTGCAATAATTAAATACTGGTACATTTTGATAGAGGTGAATGGAAAATATCAATAATTTGTGACTGTTGGTTTGTTGTTAATATAAAATTTTAATTTGTCTTGCACTAACTAAAAATAATAATACACAATACAATGAACCAGTAATAAGAAAACAATGCGTCGTTTTTTTGGGTTTCGAATGTTTGCAATATTAAAATTATTTTTTAAATGAAAATCATTTTCGTTCATCGTTCAATAAATATCATACTAATTGTCCGGGAGGCAGCGTCAGAAATCAATGTTCCGTTCCGCTAAAGCTAATTTTTTTTAGATTAATTATGCATGTAATATGATCTTGTTCCATCACAGTTGTACAACGGGGGGTGGCAGGAGAGTTACAAGTATGTTTGATGTTTGAAATTAAACAAATGCTAACAACGCAGAATTTTAACAGTTTCATTTGTTCAAAATATCTATGAAAAATTTTATTATAACCAGGAAAATGATAAATAGTTCACTCGTGCAACTGTAATTAGTGATAACATTTCATTAAATTCTTCTGTAAAATAAAAAATTCTATTTCACGTTTCCTACTGTATTTCGATGCACTCAGTGAATAACGTCGACTGTAGCCAAGTACTGCCAAGATTTAGCCTGAAGAAGTAAACTTGAATAACATAAATTTTCAATTTTGGTTTAGAAAAAAATTTTATAGACCATTTGATCAGAGATTTACGGTTTAAGATTTTCAAATAATGATCCAACTTATGAAGAAGTAGATTATCGCAGAGAGTAAACAGAAAGACAAACGACTCAAAAAGAAAGTTTTAATAAAGTTGCACCACTTACTTTTACTGATTACCTACGATAACAAACAATAGAAGCAAAATATGAACTAAAAACAAATAAATCAAGATTCAAGATTAACAAATTTTAAAAGCTTCATCA
The DNA here is from genome assembly GCA_963170105.1 of Cantharis lateralis. Classification (NCBI taxonomy): domain Eukaryota; kingdom Metazoa; phylum Arthropoda; class Insecta; order Coleoptera; family Cantharidae; genus Cantharis; species Cantharis lateralis. The sequence goes on from OY720627.1 coordinate 5,683,400, forward strand.
TTTATAACGTAAATGACTGTTTGTCGATCTAAAAATCTTCATTATTTCGGTAAAATAATTTGCTACTTTTTGAAACCGAATCAATCATTTGTCAACAATTCAATAAACGTAAAACATGGGCCAGAAAAGTTTCTTTTAACAGTAAGATAGATTTGTAGAATATTTCTGATACTACAGCATTCATCAAGGTTTTTTCTTTTTATTTTTATAAATTGACGTCGTTATTTATTATATGACAGTTTGATTCAAAGATTGGAACAAAAAAATCTATAGGCATCTGTTTTTGTAATATCAGCCGTCATGTTTCTTACAAATTAAAATTAATTTTCCGCAAACTGCAACGCATCCAATATTATTTCCAGTATTCCGCCGTAACACTTACCAGCACTTTAACTTGTTAGCTCAAGTCTTTTCCAGATATACGGGCCTAAAGAAGACGTTAAAAGATAAATTATGGTTTAGAACATTGGGAAAATTTATCGTATAAAATGCGTTTTTTTCTTTTAAACGTAAAAATTTTCTTCAGGTTCATTGTGTAAACATTTCCCGAATTACTGTTGGAATAATAAAATTTCAGGATTAAATCTCAATTTGTACACGTACCTGGGTAACTTGTAAACAAATAAGGTTATCCTTTGCAAATAATGTTGTGTTGTACCTTTTGATTGAAATTAATTTACACCGTATTGTTCGTTCGAAAATTAAATTTACTAACTTGAAAATCATAGAATGAACCGTCCTTTAAACAACAATACCAAAAGGGTAACGAAAAAGAACTTCATATAATAGCTAATTTTTAATTTATCATGAAAATGTTGACTGCATTTCCACCTAAATACAAAGTCATATTACGTAGGTTTCGACTTCAATGCAATTCTTCGGTTATCAACTGAATTTTGATTAATTATTTTCTAACTTCCAATGTTCAATCTTCCATTGTGTATTTGTTAGTTTTCCCGAAAACGGGTAGTTACACATTTGGGTGTGATTAATTTACCCTTACAACAGTATGAATAATTATTTATTTTATCATAGTTTTTAAAACGAACCTATTGATCCTCGTAAATGTTGAAATTTACATCCTATTTGTACCGAATTACTAGAAAACAACAACCAAGTCATTTAAACTTTAAATACTCTTGACTTATGATGATTACATCTAATAAGAAACTCCAGAATAAACTCAGACTTAACGAGCAACCGATGTAATTTAAGTTTTTCTTTCATACATAATTTTGCTGATTTGAATCTCTGTAAAACTACATATTTCGATAAATGTTTTAGGATTTTCCAAGTATGAAGTCTCGAGTTTTCTAGCCTCATCGCGTCGTAGCAGGCCTGCAAAAATATGGGAGACTTTTCTGCTCTATTTATCGCGAATAATGGGCTTAATTTCCGAAGTAGTCAATTGGCCCCATGTCGTGGAAATAAAAATAACTAGAAAACTAGAAGAAAAACGCAATACTAGATAAAATCAGAAACGAAGCCGGTGGAACAAAGACGAACATGGAATTAAACGAGAGGAATAACAAATAGTACAAGTTAGAAGAGAAAGAACGAGCAAAAATTGCAGAAAGACTATGATAGAAATAGGAAGAGTTTCAGAGGAAGAGAGATAGAGGAACAGAAAAAAAATATGGAAGTAGTATCGAAGACGAAGATGATGAGGGGGGGGGGCGGTAGTAATCTACGAAAAATCCGGTAGTTTTTCCAAAATTTATTTTCCTTGGATTCCATTAACATTATACACACGGCAGGTTGAAGGAGAAGCCTGTGAGTTTTATTTAACAAACATTAAGTTTTTTTCGAATTACTTAAAAATGGTGGATTCTGACAAGTGCTAAACTCGCTAAAAACATGCCTGAAGCGTTACCGAACTCGAAAATGACGAAATTCGAATGCTGGTAATACAATCTAAAATTAATTTATTAAATTTAAGCACGACTACTACTCCCCCACAGCATCCGAGTCAAGTGCAGCGGGTTTCTCCCACTTTAATATGACTATGCTAGTATTTACGATGAGCACGCACACGGACTGGCTATAGAATGCCATTGTAACGCGGCGATTAACTAGTAGATTTGAAAATCTATGTAAAAAATCGATTTTCAAAATTAAATTGTGAAATAACCGGTGAGCCCAATTCATTCATCCGCACCTCATCTGAAAGCTTAAAATGTGCTCTTTTAGAATACCCATTGGTTTTGTTCCCCACTCTGAAGGGAAAAGGTCGTAGAAAACTACCAGTAATCCTAAGCCGAAACCTGGTTTAACGATAGGCAGAGTTATAACGTAAAAAGCGACAAAACATCTTATGAAAAATTTTACGAGTCCAGAAGCTTTATGGCGTCTATTGAAAAAGTTCCGGGTATTTTAGGTGTTTACGAGATACGCTCAATTTAGCCTGTTTAACTAATCATCTTCAGGTGCCTTATCCTCTCTGGATGTTGGCAATCACCATGGCCCTAAAGCCAAGATGACCTACCATCAGGCGCGGATACAGGATCTTGTTTAGGGAGGGGCGATTTTTGTGTGATTTAAATAATAATCTTCCAAAAAAAATTAGTTTATTTGATAAAATTATGAAATTTCATGCCTCCCCCCTGTATCAGCGCCTGCCTACCATGAAATTTAATTATGGGATGGTTTCCCGTTGCCTTTCCCATAGCCCACAGATCTATATTGGGCTTTATTAGTATTTAAGTAATAAACTTCAATAATTTAACGTGTGGTTGAATATCCGGATTATAGAGCTATACAAACTCATTATTGTAAGTAAAATAATAAGTCGATAAAAAACCATTTCTGCATGTTTTTCCTTACGTGGTGCACCTCTGATTGGTTTATATTATGTTAGCTGTCTGAACAAATTGGAAAGTTATGTGAAACTGACGGGCCAGTGCGGCCTCTAGGTCGCACAAACTAAATAAATTTTTGAATTACTGTAATCAAAACGCAATGCTCTTTTTCCATTCCTTACGTAACGCAACTTCGATGGGTTAATTTTAAGTTACTAAACCTAATGAAATTACGGTGGTAAACGGGCGTTAACCTAAGAATGGCTGGGCACTTATCTTTAAATGCACTGAAAAAAATGATTCATCACTTCTGCCCCGATGAACAAAATTCATCAAATTGATAAACAAAATTCTTGACAATACAGATTTTTTCATTAATACTATGAATTTTTCATCAATATGATGCAATTTTTTTATTGGCTAAAAAATGATGAACTCATCATCAATTATTTATTTCGGTGTGGCACACCATGAAATTTCTATACAAAATACCAAGTGGCACATATTTTAAAAAAGTTGTCTACATTATGAAATGTTTGGAAATCTCTTGAAAACCTTGGGAATTTAAGTAAATCCGTGGAAATCTTTCAAATTTCTTAAAAATCTCTGGAATTCATTAGAAACCATTGTAATACTTTAAATATCACTGTAATTTATTGGAAATTACTATAATCCTTTGAAAATCACTGGAATTCCTTGGATATCTCTAGAATAGATGGAAAATTACTGGAATTCTTTGAAAATTGGTAGGATTTTTAAGAAATTATTGGAAATTTTGGAAATCACCAAAATTCTTGGAAATCTTTTAAATTTCTTAGAAATTACTGGAATTCCCAGGAAATCGGTAGAATTATTGGAAATCTTTGGAATTCCAAGTTTTATTTATGTACATAAATTTACGCGGATATTGAGATACTGCAAAATACAATGACAAATTAATTTGAGAAAATCAGAATTCTTTGGAAGTCTTTAAAATAGATTGTAAATTCCTGTAATTCTTATAAATCGTTGGAATTCTTAAGAAATCATTGAAATATTTGGAAATTTCTAAAATTTGAATTTTTGGAAATCCCTAGAATTGGAATGTTTGTAAATCTCAAGAATTGAAATTCTTTGTAAATTTCTAGAATTGTAATTCTTTGGAAATCACCAAAATTCTTGGAAATCTTTCAAATTTTTTGGAAATTACTGGAATTCCTAGTAAATCGGTGGAATTATTGGAAATCTTTTAAATTTCTAGTCTTATGTATGTACATAAATTTACGCGGATATTTAGCTGCTCATAAAAACAATGACAAATTAGTTTGAGAAACGCAGAATTCTTTGGATCTCTAGAATATATTGGAAATTACTGCAATTCATAGAAATCATTGGAATTCTTTGGAAATCTCTAGAATAGATTGGAAATTACTGGAATTCTTATAAATCGTTAAAATTCTTTGGAATTCTTAAGCAATCTTTGGAATTTTTGGAAATCTCCAGAATTCGAATTTTTGGAAATCTCTAAAATTGAAATTCTTTGGAAATATCTAGAACTGTAATTCTTTGGAATTCACCAAAATTCTTGGAAATCATTCAAATTTCTTAGAAATTACTGGAATTCCCAGGAAATCGGTAGAATTATTGGAAATCTTTGGAATTCCGAGTTTTATGTATTACTATGATTATATATTTACGCGGATATTTATAGCTCTTGCAAAATACAGTGAAAATTAATTTGAGAAAATCAACAAAGAGTATGGTTCAAGTTTCTCAAGTTAGGGTCGCTAAGTGCGAAGGGGCGAGTCCTAGCGAAACGCCAAAGTACATAGTCTTGTCTCTGTTGCCCTATCTAAAAACGTTTTTTTATTAATTTTTTAAATATTTTACATTGTATTCCATCTATCTGTCTGTACTCGTAAATCTGGAATTCTTTTCACTTTATTTTCATAATCATTTCTTATTCAAAAATATTTAATATTGTACCTATTTTTATAATTTTTTGCTTAAAAATCCTTGTCTGCGTTTAATTCTTGCTTGTATGCTCGATTTTCAACTTCTCGTGTCCGTCGACGAAATCCCGGCCTCTAGATTTCGGGTTTTTGCGAGATAATAGCTCTGGTGCTCTAGTTGAGCCCATTTTTGGAATTTTTCAGAAAGAATTGATTACATGTTACAATAAAACAAAAATAATATAAAAAATTGAATTGTAACTTACATACGTAATTATTATAAAATACTATGAATTGATTGTTTATGACAATTTTGGTCGAGCAAGCGTGTTTCGATCTTACTGAATTCTCATTAGATAAACCTTATATAATAATAATTGAAACAGCTAGAGAAGTTATGCAGTCAATTATACAAGGTTTACCTGATGAGAATCCAGTAAGATCGAAACACGCTTGCTCGACCAAAAGTGTCATAAACTATCAATTCATAGTATTTTATATTATTTTTTGAATTTTTTGCAACATGTAATCAATTAGATCTTTCGTATATTTTCACATGTTAATAACTAATCCAATATATGATTTTATTTTTATTAAAAGTGATGGTCAATTTTCTATGAAGCGGCAAGCGTTATCTGTAGGCACACCTATATTATCATTGTCTTTGCGCTTTCGTCTGCCGCTTTATAGAAAAATATTCTCGTATTATATGAATGTGATGAATATTTATGTTTATTATAATTGAATTATATTTTTAAATATTCTAATATTTAAATTATGAAATTTATTGCGTAGAATTTTATATTTCTATTTTTTAATTCCGTCGTGTTCTTTTCAATTGTTTTAGTTCTCCGTCGAAAATGGCAAATTAAAGGAAATAATTGCGATGGGACAAGAGTAAAGGAGGGATACTGTATTAAAGGGCATTCTGTTGTCTCGCCGCGGACAACTTGTTGGAAACTCCCAACAAACTGATATTGCCGCAGCAACCGCAAAATAGCTGCGGTGATTTTGTCAGAGAGTGTCTAAAACGATCCACTCGTTTCATAAAAAATTTAATTGACAATATTAGACCAAAGAGCCTAATGTCGTAGAACCAAATTTCAAAGTTTTTCCATCGATAAAAAATGTTGAATCACATCTTAGTTTTAGTAACTTTAAAGTAAAATTTTCCAGGTGCTGTACGCATATATTTTTATGTTATTTCTAAGCATATGCGTAATTGTTTTGATAAATTGAAATGGTAAGTAAAAAGTTAATTTTCCATTTAGTAAAGTGAGATTACTGCAGAAACAGCACAGTCAGTCAAAAATAGCCAAAAATAAAATGGGATAGGCTCTTAATTTTAAAAATATAAAAACTCCCTTAACCCGAATACAGCATCTTTTTGAACTTGAGACTCTTTTTCAATTGAAATTTTGTTATAATCGAGATTTTCGCCCCAGAAGCCTCAGTAACCAGTTTTCCTAAACCAAAATTACAATCGCAAAATTCTTTAAAATTATTTTTAAATTTATTGTTGGCCAGTTAATATAAACTTTTAAAAAGGGAAATGGAAAATTTCGTTTATTAGTTTTCGCTAATTGCACAAGTCGCGAGAAAATTTAAAAATTGCAACAAGTAATTATTATAAAATTTACTACCTCCCCTAATAAATAAAAAAGGACACGACAATTATGTAGTTTTGAGAAATTTAAAAGTCAAATGTTTCAACATATTTTTGTTACGTTATAAAATTCCATTAATTTTAATTAATTAAATTTAAAAAAATAAAGCTAATTTTTAAATCGCCGACCGTCAGTTAAATTTTAAATACTTTTTATTTTAACTTACACTTTTTAAACAATTTAATTGAAGGTACAACAGTGCTCTATCGATCACATACGTTTAATTTCCTACTAATTAAAATTTTCATACTTGTAAACAAAAAATAAAAATATTTGAAAGAAATTTTCCACCCGGATGCACACACCTTAAAGTTTAGTCTCAGCAAACGGTTTCTAAAAGTCACAAACTTTGCAATTTACAATTTCAAACTGTTTGATTAACAAAAATTTCGGTTATGATTAAAATTTTCGGTTTTAATATTAAACCAAGTTTGTAAAGGTAAAGTCAATTTTTCACCGATTTGCGTTCATACTGGAAATCCATTAAAAATTATTGTTAGTAATTTTAAAACGTTTACTAATAATTTCCAGCCTTTGAAAATATTTCAGACCCAGCCGTACACTTTTAATTAAAATTTTTAGCTTCTAGCGTAAGTATAACAATAGCAAAGTAACATTTTTTGCCGTACCGAATTTTATTAAACAGTTTTTATACAATCCAATTTTGATGCAAATTCAAAGTTTCAAAATTGTTTCGGCACAATAATATTAATCTAATAAACAATAAAAAAAAATTGGACTAAAATTTGTTACAACCTATACAATCGAAATTCAACTTATATTCTGTTATCGGACAAAATGCACATTTTAATTTTCTTGATTAGCATAAACGTAGGTCCGATGAGTGAATTTTAAAATCTGTGGTTGTTCGTTTAATATTTTGTATTTTGTTTAATTTTTCGGTAATTTTAATTTTATCATGAAAAGTTTTATTGTTCCTGCATTGTTTATAACATTCACTACAGCTGTTCCAGTGGGACTTTGGAGAATTTACGCGTATTACAGGAAAATTTTAGGTGAGAGCTGTTAAAAAAATTCGAATTATCCGAATTCATAAATCTGTTTTTGCCAGAAAAAAAGTATGGTAATTGGAAGCGCATTGGCACTCTGCAAACGATTATAATTTATCCACTCGAGGGCGCCCAAGGCGTAATCGCATCCAAAGCTTTCTGCTCCAGATATGGACCTGCCATGTATGCTTCTGAAGAGAGAGATAATACACTTTGCTACGATAGGTAATAAGTTACATTAAAGTTTTTTTACGTTGCCTTACGTTACGTTAAATTTTAGAAGTTACGTATTTTATTCCACTACTTCGGATAATGCTATAACGTTGGATCCTAGATTGATAAAAATCAGTAATGAAAGAATCTGGAATTTATTACTAAAAACTGAGAAATTTAAACTAACCAATGAGATGAGAACCATGTAAGTTGATAAAATATAAGGAAATTTTAACGCCAGGTTTAGTCATTATTTAGGTAATGAAATTTGTGTGAACTCAGTTTCCAATGCGATTCCAAAGAGAATTACCAGCTTCATAGAAAATCATCAAGGTGGCGGTTTGAGAATTGGTCTTACATTCAATTTCCTAAGAAGTTCTTTGGATTACAAGAAAGCGGATGACATGAATTTGACTGTAAGGCAATATTAAAACATTTTTAGTGTTTAATGTTAAAATTATAGGGTAATGAATCCAATTTCTCGAATTACACTTTGGTAAATCTTTCAAGTCTGGAGCCACTGCAGGAGATTCTTCGAAGGCAAGATTTAACGTATATAAATTTTCTTCCACATTTCGTAATCGATTGTCCGGATTATGATTATTACATCGAGGACAATATCAAACAACTCAGAATTGGAAAGGTGCTTTTTGAAAAAGTAACTCCTTGCACCCATACCAAATTCATCGAGGCTAATCCTAATGCAGGATTTAGCTTTGCTGGCCTGTTTGAAGCATTACAAAGGTCTGTTGTTTAAAATATTGTCAGTAGTGAAATAATTGAATCATTTACAGTACTCGTGCGTTAAACAAGTTGTATCCAGGGTTGCCAGATTCCAAAAGTGCGCCAGTGTTTGGAATTAATTTAAAAATGCTAAGTTCTGATTATGAAGGGGATGTTAACACTGATGATCCAATTTATGCCACTTTTAGATTCGATAATCTTAGTTTGGTTGGGCAATTGAAAGAAATAATATCTTATATTATATTTAACCGATAATATAAACAAAAATAAAAATGAGGAAAAGATATATTAATTGTAAAAATTGAAAAGTTTAGAATAAAAATGTTACCATTAAAATAATTGTTTTGCCATGACGAAGTTTTGCACTGCGCAGTTTAAATCCACGAGGTAAACATCGAAAACGTAAGAGCAGGATAAAAAATAATTGAATATAAAATTCGCCTATCCTCACATATCCGTATTTTAGGAATCAATAAAAAAAATTGTTTTATTCCTTTTTCGACTTCTGTTAGATTGTTCCAATTTGCTGAACGCTCAAAATAAGTGGAATAGGGATCAAATTTTCCTAGTCTAGCACCTAAATTATTTTAATTGAAAAATCTTATTTTACAGACATTGAGAAAAATGCTAGATGACGTGAGAAAAATTATATCCGTAAGGAAAGTTCACTGTTGCATTTCAAAGTGATTGGTCAATTTGTTTGTAATATTGTGACGCCCCCATTCTTTTTTTTTTATTTTCATCCCCAAATTGCTAAAGCCGATTTGAATTAAATAGAAAAATCTTCCTTTTTTGGGCTGATATCTCAGCAATGCCTTTATTGTTAAATTACTTAAGATTTACAGATATTCCCATCTTATTCGAATAATTAGGAGTCACGTAAATTACTAGCTCAGTAGCTAAAGATAAATTTCAAGTATAAAATCCTTTGTTGCTTAAATTATACAACATCAGTGATATATTTAACAATCGGATACTTTTCGATAAATTACCAGTGTCCAAAATGAAATAACGCAGATGGAATTTAAATTTAGAATTAAACAAATTATTTATATAATGAAGTTAATATGTATTAGAAATAGACAATTCCAAACAATTTTAGACGGCTTAGAATACAATCAAGGAAATATGGTAATATTCGAAGAAAATAACTAAAACCAATTTAAATGCAGCCCAATTGCATTATTGTATTAAAGATATCCTTATATTTAAATAATTTATTACTAAGATCCGATTGCATCAACCGTATTTAAGAATTTAACAGGCATTTAAATTAGATGGAGGTTTAAAATTTACATTCCAAATGTTACTGCAATGAATTTTGACATATAATTATAATAAATTGAAGTTAAACCGAATAAGACAAAAAAGGCCCCACGTTGAGCGCCATATTTACATTTTTTGTTTTTATGTCAGAAGTTTTCAGTGTTTTCACCTTGACCATTGGACTACCTCCCTTGTTAAATGGAACCATTATAGGCTTTAAAATTGTTGAATGAAGTTTCAATTGTATTTTGTCACGCTATTAGGAACACTAATAGATTCAAAAACTCATTTCAGTTAGGTAACCAAATAAAAAGTAAATAGGTTGCCACGTGCATTAAAAAATAACAAGTTCTTGAAAATAACGCCCAAGTGTCTCTAGAGACTTAGCAGTAAATTAAAGAGTACTTACTTCCGCTGGAAATGGCTCCACTGCTGGAAGCTTTCGAATAGCTAGCACGAACGGTGTGTTCGCTCTCTTAACAATTTCGTTGAACGATAGTGTTATATTTCTAGGTCGATGAAATTCAAAATAAGTAGCCGCAGTTGTACCACAAGTCGTTAAAATTCTACCAAAAAGCCGCATAAATCCCGAACCCAATTGTACCAATTCTAAGCGTCGATCGATTACAAAATGCCACGGAAATGCTTTACAAAACGTCGCTACTCCCATTTGAATATCGGTAACTAACGAAGAAGAGCTAATCGTATTAATTTGCGTTAGCGATTCGTCGTTTAAAAAGTTTATTTTGTATCTGCAAAAAAATGTATGTTAAAATATTTGAGCAACCCCCGAAATCCTCCGAATATCTACCTAAAGTGTCTCGAATCTTGTTTACTCTGATCTATGCTAATATCAACCTCAGTGTAGTAGAGTATTCTGGCAATCGCTTTCAAACTGCCGACCAACAAAAACGCTACTGCTGGTCTTTCTGTTGTAAATTCTAATTGTAGATAATCTTCACAACTTGTGCAAACAAAAACGGCTTCGTGGTCGGATTCCTCGGCGTCTTGTTGATGCTGGAGAACATCATGAACTCCGTCGAGAGTTGTTAAAAAGTCTTTTAAATTACCACCTAAGCACATAAGGGCTCTTTCTAAACGTTCTGTACACGATGTCACTATGAGTTCTTGACCTAATTTATCTAGAAAACTTCTTTCGTCAACATCTGCAACAAAAAAAAAGCGATCGTTAAATTCGCAACATTTTTAAACTACCGTGAATTTATTTGCATAAATTCATTCTATTGGAAATTGGCTAATTCTCAACTTTGAGGTTATGTAAATTGAAACTCTTGTTGTAATTTGAATGCATTACATTGCGGACGTGTCTATTTTACTTTTACACGTTGCGGCAGAAGCTTTAATGAAGTGCAGACCCTTTGTACGTAAACTGAAAATGCACTTGAACAAAGAAAATATTCTAGCAAACTCTGCAATTTCCACAAAAAATACAATTATTATTTAATCCCGACATTAATTAAAAGCATTAAACGATTTCACTTTAAAGAGATTAAAACTTTACATATAAGCGAATTACATTTATTGATAATAATTTTGAATTAGTGTTAGCTTGCCTTTGGATTATTCACTTTAATTTGCATATTTTACAAACTTTAAAATACATAATGAATTTTAAACGTGATTTAATTAAGAGCGAGGCACAGATTAAGTTGCTGTAAGGAAATTAAAAAAATTGAAATTAAAAGAGTTTGAATTTAATTTAATAAAGTTGATGAAATCATGAAAAAAACTAAAGCATTTAAATCTTAAGTATGGAATAGTGTAAACACCACCTGTTGAGTGACAACTATAATAACACTGATGAGGTGGAATAAGTACGGATGCAAAGCTGTGTGACCTTGAAGAACAGAAGACCAACTCTATAAATATAATCCTTCATAGTATAGTGGCATGAAATTTCGTACATTTATGAAGATTTATTGTGATTCTGTATGATGGAAAGATGGGAAAGTGATATAATTTTCAGTTAACAATGTAATTTGTTCCCTTTATCAGGATTTAACGAATGATAACCATGATAAATGTGACAAATGCTTATTTGGCTTCAAACTCGGAGGCAACTGATTGGTTTGATAAAAAAGTTGTAATTTAAATCAAGTAAAATATTTAGTTTGCATAATTACTACCTCAGGAAAATCTTAGCATTATACTTGTTTTGGAAACTTTGAAATTGTTTTGGCTTGTTTTTGTCATGTTCATGAAATAGAAAATCTGATTTTATCTCTCAAAACCATCTAATTAGGATTTTGTACAGGTGATGTTTCTAACTAAGTTAATTTCAGAACAGAAATTCAAATGGCATATTTAAATCAGGCATTAACTAACTCTTAATACCAGGCCAGTGAGGTATTTTGATTGACGTGGTTGTTCGGCATATTATATTGTCTTAAGGTAAAACTATTAATACAGTTTATTTAATCATACTACCAGCACGTATATTTTCTATATATTGCTATTAAGGTGTACCGAAGCAGAATACAAAGCCTATTGTACCCAAATGTCAACCTCACACACACGAGACTCTGACGACCGAGACACAGCGGGAACTAGAACTAAGGATATGTAGTTTAATAACAAAATCTATTATCCTGAAGCTAAATTGGATTCATTCCAAACAGCAATTAGGTCAACATGGAATGGTAAAGCCTAACTCCTCCAATTTATCTCCAATTATAAAGCCCTCAGTCCCAGCACTCTCAGAAGCAAAAGAGGGTGCTAAAAATCTCTGGGTTTGTCACAAGATGACAATTCAAATATATTAATTGAAGTCAAACTTAGGAAATAAAAAGAAGAATTTCCCAATCTGGGGTAGTTTAGTAACACAACACAAGATGGAGAACGCAATATTGGACATATCTCTGAAAGATAGAAACACCAATATCCGGATAAGGCAAAAAAATGCAGATTACTGACTTAACTGAAGAGAGAGAAAGCGAGAGTATGGAAATTTAGCAGTCACAAATTAGAGAAAAATGGAGAGAATTTCAAGTTGAATACAGAAGGAAAACCAAGAAAACGTTGGGATTTGTCATAAGTAATGTTTTGTATTTGCATCAATGACCAATCGTCTTCATGCAGTCACAAAACAAATTCAAAGATCAAATCAAAGATATATTTTTTTTAAGATAATTGAAAAAGTCAAATTTCAATGTATATTATTTGTGATATGCTCAAAATAGGTAACAATCCTACAACCACATTGTTAATATTATAATGAAAAGATAATTTACTTCTCTGTAGTTTTTTTTGTCCCTCTATCGTATAAATTAACCAAGTTATGGCTTTTTGTTGTTAAAAAAGTGCGATTTCGTGAAAATGAAAATTTCACTTTACTTATCTAATAATTGCATTTTGCCAAAAAGCAATCACCAAATATTTTTGACATCTTTTAAGGTTGTGATTTTATTAGTGGGAAACATAAGCTCCTCCCCTTTTATTTACTAACCGATAGTTGCGTTTTAAAAATTGAACGTGAATCCCAACAACCTTTTTGCAGGTCTCTTGATTTGTTTTCAAGAAAAAAATTGTTCGTCTTTGCTAAACTAGAATAATAATTGTAAATTGTAACATTTTTATTAGCCTAATTATACAAAAATATTATTGCTTAGTTATTTATAATAAAAAATCTTGGAGATTAATTATTTCTTATACAATATTCATTATACAAAAGTCATTTAAAAATACAGCGCTCTCTGCTTTTCTAAAGCTCCACTAAAATTTTCGCAATCTGTAAATTTTAATCAAATTTGCGCAAATAAAAATATTGAAATAAATCAGAAAATTATTTGACGAAACGTCGAAGGTTGCTTCGAAAATAAACCGAATTTTTTAAATGTTTTAGTTTCAATCGAAGGATGATATATTTGCGGTTGTTCTAAAGGAATTTTTAAGACGATCTGATTTAAAACGACTTTTAAAAAAAATAAAATCTGTGTAAAATTGTATCAACTATTTTTCGGCTGTTTTAAAAACTTTCGTATTTTTAAAAGTAATTATCCGATCGGCTAGAAATTTTCTTTAGAACAGTGTTGTTGAAGCTTTAAGATTCTAAAAATTGAAAAACAATCAAGAAATTATGTTTCGTTTTGAAAATTCTTACGACATTATGTTGATTTTTGTTTCCTATGCGCTCCCATGTGCATGAGAGAAAGAGTACTATACATTTTCTGTCTCACTTATCCCCGCCTTAACAAGAAAAAATGGCACTAAAATTTAAGAAATTTAAAAATTTCAATGAAACAAGTAGAATTCGTAATTATTTCGCTGCATTTCTGCAGCAGCTAATAATAATTAGGTGTTTTTCTATATTTAATTTGTTTGTAAAAGCAATTAAATTTTTTATGCTATAAATTATTTTAAATTAACGTTTCTAGGTTCAGCTCTTTTCAGGTTGGGAGTTGATAAGTTAGGCGGTCAGTCAATCAGCATTGACGATTATATACCGAGTGTAGAATTGAATCACGTACCAGAGGGATTTCCACAATATATTCGTAATGTTTAATTATTAAGCTTCTCTAATTACTTGAGAAATAAACTGTAAAAAAGTTTTTTGTAGAGAAATATTAAACTATTGTTTGTAACTTTTTACAGAAAGCTAGTAATCATGAAATTAAAATTGCTCTTTTAACAAAGTCAGTTAGTTTTGTATTTAAAATTCATTAAAGCATAATCTAAATTAAAATAATTGCAAAGCAACAAAGGAAGTTTAAACAATAACATGTACGAATGTAGAATTATTTTCTTTACAAAAAATTTCTTTTCATTATTTTTACTTATCTTAAAAGTACTAATTTAAAAGAGCAATTAATTAAATATTTAGTTTTGTATAAAAAATCATAAAACACTTTTTAATTGAAAATAAAACAGAAAAAAAATTACATAAGAACTCATATTTACATGAATATCTGTTATGTCCAGACGAGCTGAAATAAAGAACATTCTCGACCACTAGAAAATAAATTCTGCTTCGAAATTGTCAGTATAAAGATAAGTACCTACCACTTATCACGATCTTTCAGTAGGCGTAAAACATAATATTACATGATATCTAAAGCGGATAAAAATATTTTGTATGCTTTTCTGTGCTTTCGTATGATCAAACTTACGCTACAATATTGGGTGCAATATTAAATACAGGTGCAATATTTTATAGAACTTGGAATAGATATTTCATAACCGGATTGCCCAAGTTGTGCGGCCTGAAGGCCAAATTTTTTGAAAAATTTTGAAAACGTACGGTCGGTTGCCCCATTGAAGCAAAGGAATCAGAGCAATTATAGGAACGGATGTTCTGCCGAAAGTTCTTGTAGCAACGATTTTTGGAAAACATACAGCGAAGAAATGCAGGATTCAAAAATGGATTCTTGACTTTTCCTTTACTCCACAGTCATGTCTAGTTGCGTAAGATTAAGATTGTGCGTAGCAGCTAGTATTGTTCAAAGTTCTTCTGATGTGCAATTAGCTCTTGCACAGGCTATTCTCTCACGATCCAAATAATTAATTTAAATAATTACGAATATTAACACCTCCTATCCTGTAGACGAATTTATCGAGAAGCAGGATATAAATCAATTTTTATGTTAATTATAAAATATAATTAGCAATATAAAATAAAATACAAATAAATTAAAAAGAAAATAAGATAAAAATTGTCTTAAAACAATTTTTCAATCCTACTTTCACGTCTCTTGGTTAACAGTTTCGGTATACTTTAGCAAACCACATGGCTGTTACATATTGAAAAGATTACACAATATAAAAACTATACGATGCTTTAACAAAATTCATAAAGTTGAAAAGTCTGAAAAAACATTATTTATCAGAAATAAAATTAATATCAATAATAATTTATTATGTTATTAAATTTAGTTAATAATTAAACGCACTGGTAGTTGATTACTTTAGTCAAAATAGGTGCATTAATTCCGGTATTAGAGTTAATTGATTTCCATCACCAAAATTTTCTGACTTTTTTTGCTACCAAAAAGAATTTTCTAGCTCCAGTAGTTCCGAGATAGGAAACTTTGGTTACAGCTTTTCAAAAATCTGCAAAATTACCCAATATTGAGAAATTTGAGAATTCCAGCCACTTTTCATCCCGTGCCTAAATTACGATTCCTGCGTTAAAAACCTGAAAAATCAGAATTACTGAATTCTCAAATTTCCCAATTTTGCAAAATTTGGCTGATCTTTGAAGAGCCGTAACTCTGAAACCACTGCAGCTAGAAAACTATTTTGGGTCTGAAATCAACCCGAATAACATTTAAACAAATTAGCTTTACCAGAATTAACTCATCCATTTTGGATTTTTCCTCTAATTTGACTAAGCTATCTTTATCGTCGGATTATTTTCGGTTGAAAAGTGAAAATTATTAATTTATTTTTCATTTTTACCTTGTAAATGTTTAAATGTGCTTCTAAGGCTTCAACAAAACTCGAATTATTTTAATATTTGTCACTTCCGGCTTAACGCATGTGTAAGAACCTTATCACCTGATGATGCACATTGCAATTTACAAAAAATTTTAAAAATAAAATTAAATATTTCATTGCTCAGCACTCAGTCTTGTTGCAAACGCGGTCGAGAATGCCTGGAAAACCCTTCTTAGTGTGTTTGTTATTTTCTTACATTTGTCGAAATTTTCGTAAATGCGATATAATAATTTTTGTCAGATTTTCCATAAGAATAAAAGGTAAACATAGTGTAAATTGAACAAAATCATTTAAAAAAATTAAAAAGAAAACAAGGAAGTGGAGTCTCCAGAAAACTGTTAGGGTGGTTTAGATTCAACTGCTGGTCGTTTCTTCTCTTCCATCGAAATGAAAATTCGAGTTTTTCGATATTAGCAAATAGCAAGCGGGTGAGTTATAAAAAGTTTTATTTTTGAGAATGACTCAGCTTTTTGGAAAACGTAATTTTACAAGTTCCAACTTTATTAGCTGACTAGTGGTAGCAGGTAATTTATTTCTTACTATGTAGAAAATTTAATACAGAATTTTGTTTTGAAGGATTCTATTCGGCCTTTACGGCTTTGCTTAATGACGTGAACATTCGTGAAAATTTCGAAGAAAGAAATTTAGTCAGCATTGAATCGTTGGCAGAAGAATGGAGAAAAAAGTTTTGAGAATGAATCAGCATGGGTGGAAATTTTGTATGGTCACTTGGATTTTTCCGAATTTATAAACTGGATCATTTTCTTCGGTCTGTTCCATTTAGTCTAACGATTTCAATTTTTTTTATGGAATTACCTCATACAAATTTTTACCGTAAATTCATTCCGGCCGGTTTTCACCGTCGGGAGTGTAGTGTTACGTTCAAACTTGTGGAAAAGCTTGACGAAAGCTTTAAATAATCGCGTTTCATTTTTTATTTAAATCTTGGTTTAAATAGTAGTGACCAGTGTTCATTAAAATAGAATTTTTCGTGGCCGTTAAAAAATTGTGCTATTGTTTGAACTTGATTTGGTGCTCTACGATGGAATTGGCGGAGAGACGACGACCATTGTGGCATGACTCCAGTGTTAAAGGTAGGTTTAATTAAAAACACTGCTTGAAAAACATGTATTCTTACAGAATTTTTCCTATTTTTATAGGTAGGGTCCACTTCGTGGGTTTGTCAACAATTTTTCCAAGCGATGTAGCTGTGAACTTTTGTATAAAAGTGTGAAAACTACATTTTTCTTAAAATGTAAACTGTATTTATAACTGGTAAGGTAAGAAACTTATTTGTTTTTTCTAAATTACCATAACCCTGGCTTTCCTGGTGTTTGATTAAAATGTAGATTGGTTCTGCTTTAGGGGGTAAATATCCCAAAAAAGTTGTGTATCCACGGTTGGAATTCTTTTGAAAATTTTTGGAATTCTGTGGAAATAATAATTACAATTCATCAAAATCATCGGAAATGTTTGGAATTCTTTGTAAACCATTGGAATGCTTTGGATATCTCTGACATTACTTGAAAATCATTGGAATTCCTTGTGAATGACTGAAATTTTTTGGAAATTATTGAAATTCCTTGGTAATCAATAAAATTCTTCAGAAATCATCGTAAATTTTGGAAATCTCTTGAACTTATTATCTTTGATAATCCGTGGAATTCCATGGATATTATGAAAACTCTTTATAAATCAATATAAATTTTGGAATTCCCTGTAAATCTTTAGAATTAATTGGAATACCTAGCAATCATTGGAATTCTTTGAAAATCACTGAAATTCTTTGGAAAACACTGCAATTTCTTGGTAATCACTAAAATTCTTCAGAAATCATTAGAATTTTTGTAAATTTGTAAATCAATTGAATTAGATATCTTTGGAAATCCCTGGAATTCCGTGGAAATCACGAAAATGCTTTAGAAATCATTGTAAATCTTGGAAATTATTAGAATTCTTTGGAAATCATTGAAATTTTTTGGAATTCTCTAGAAATCTTAAGAATTAATTGGAATTCCTGGCAATCAAGGAATCATTGTAAATTTTGTAAATTATTAGCATTCCTTGGAAATCACTAAAATTTTTTGGAATTCCCTGGAAATCTTTACAATTAATTGAAATTCCTGACAATCATTGAAATATCTTGGAAATAACTGAAATTATTTGGAAATCATTTCAATTCCATGGTAATCACTAAAATTCGTTAGATATCTTTGGAATTTTTTAAATCTGTTGAATTCGATATCTTTAGACATTCCTGAAATTCTGTGGAAATCATGAAAATTTATTAGAAATAATTATACCGAAATACTAAAAATTATTGGAATTCGTTGGAAATCACTTTAATTCCGGGTTTTGGGTACACAAATTTACCTGGATGTTTACCCCCCTGTTCTGCTATATCCCATATTAGGAACAAGCAAAGTACACTCCAATTATGACCTTTCGGAGGTTTTGTTTTCCAAGCGTTCCGCAATTTTTTGTGAACTTTTTACTTAAACTTATTTTGATTTTCAATTTTTTCAATTACAGATAACTTGTGCGGGATTCGCGTACGTAAAAATCGTAATTTTGAGTCGGTTTCCGCGGTCGGGAGTGTGGTGGCGAGTACGAAATTTTGCGGAAAAGCTTTAATCGCGATTCATTTTTGATTTAAATCTTGGTTGTAACAGTAGTGATCAGTGTTCATTAAAATTTTATTTTTTCGTGACCGTTAAAATATTGTGCGGGTGTTTGAACTTTTGTTTCTTGTCATTGGATGGAATTGGACCACAAATGACGACTATTGCGGCAGGACTACAGTGATAAAGGTAAATTTGGTTAACAACACAAACTGAATTAAATAAATATTAATAAATTTCTTGTTTTCTTTATAGGTAGGGTCCACGTCGTGGGTTTGTCAACGATTAAGGTTAGTGCAGAATTTTTTTTCCAGTGATGTAGCAGTGAGAGTGAGTAAAAACTGTGAACTAGAGTGAACTAATAAGGTAAGGAAAGTTTAGTTTTACTATATCATTATCTTAACCCTTATTTTCCAGGTGTTTGATTTTAGGCGTTTTAGGTAAAATTACCTAGATTAGTAGAGTAATCGTAGAATTACTGTATTTTCAGATTCAATTCTGGGAAATTTAGCAGATTTTTGAAGAACTGTAACTGGTAAACTACCAGAGCTATAAAACTGTTTTTGGTCTGAAATAGTAGAAAATGTAATGTACTTGAAGAAAATACTGCAAACATTTTCTGTCAGATGCTTACTTGGACCGCTATTTAGCAAAAACTGAAAAAAGTCAGAAAATTTCGCTGTTTTACCTTTCTGTAACCTGAAGTTCTAAGTTTCAACTACTTAATTCAATTTTATATTCTGCGATTCAAATATTATATTTCATTAATTTAAAATTAATCTGATTATTTTTGAAATCAAAATTTTAGAATGGTAGCATAAAACTGCAGATATTGAATTTTTTCACGATTGCAGTACATTTTTGATTATTTCTTTTTAATCTTTTTGATCTGAAAATCATATTGGGCAAATAACAATAAAACAATTTGATATGACCCCAAGGAACATATCAATTTTCATTTATCCTTCTACCAACTAATAAAAAAGTAATTTTAAAATCGTGATTTACTGTAAAGCTTATCGTTATGAGGGAAAATATGATAAAATGAAATCGTAATTTTAAGACTTCCTAAGTGCTTGCTTCAATTTCGAACCTTATGGGATTAGAAAATTTTGTTCAAGTTATTTTTAGTTTGCTTTTACCAGGCACACATATTATTTTTTTTAGATTTCTGCTTTAAAAATCAATCAATCCTTTTCTTTTTTTTATCTACAAGCACAGAAGTTATATTACCTGCATCGTTAACCACGGCATCATATAAATCTTCTAAGAAGTCGTAATGATTACAACTGCTAACATCGCTAGGTAGATTTGACCTAAAAAAGAAATTAAGTGTAAATACTTTTATACACAGGCGAAAATTGCGGAAATCGCAATTAATGACTAATGGTTATGTGAAAACTTTTAAATTTACAAAACTATTC
The DNA here is from genome assembly GCA_963170105.1 of Cantharis lateralis. NCBI lineage: Eukaryota > Metazoa > Arthropoda > Insecta > Coleoptera > Cantharidae > Cantharis > Cantharis lateralis. The sequence continues at coordinate 5,703,527 of OY720627.1, forward strand.
ATGGGCGTTTCTACTGGCGCTGCAATTAGTTTACTAGCCAATCACCATACCGAACGATCGTGTTTACCATTTTTGATTGGTCAGCTACGAGTAGTACACGTATTTTCCGCAGACAGAACTTTTTTTTAATCGCTTTCTGATCGACATAAAATAGTGCGAAGTAAACGGTACAATGGATGTTAGACCGAAAGTTAACAAGGTACTTTTAGCAGAAAATTCGCGATAATGGTTTATGTCACTTCCTTAACTTTTCTGCTCTCGCAAAACTTTTCTTGTGAATTAAGCACACTAAAAGTTCTAATAGAACAGTAAACGTTCGTTTAGCTTTAGACTTACTCTTGTAATTAGTTATTATAACACACTTATTTTGTTTGAACTTATTTAACCGGACATAAATCGATACGAACCTTTCTAGGGCAAATTAGTAAATTGCGGTGTTGTAACCGACGCTATTAATAAAGACATAATTTTATGGTTGGATTAAAGACTTTATAATTTATTATGCAATATGTTTGTTAAAATTTTAAGGTTAAGCTATATATTTATGTATAAAACATATTTTTCAGCCTACAAAGGCCTCCCGGTAACTCCTAGTTATATCGCCCTTTTTTTATTATTTATAATAAATAACAGGACTTAGCAGTATGCTAATTAATAGTTACTTCACCAATAGTAAAGTAGTACTTTACTGCCGCGCAACCATTATATTATGTATTAGGTATGCAACCAGGCAAGCACACTTATAACTGTATGTTTTACTGTCCATATCGGACTGAAAAAAATTTATTATATTCTAAAACGTTTAAGAAAAAACAATAAAAGTGAAATCTTGCAGATAAAGTATAAAATGAAAGTTTAAAAAATGATCGTCACTTGAAAACCAAATTGAATGTGTAAAATTGATGACGACAATTTTTCCACTGATTTGAAGTAATAGAAAATTGTATACAATCTGTAGCGTGTTATATTATGAAAAATCTGTTCGGAAAAGTCTAAAATAACACTAAAAAGTTTCTATTTGAGCTTTTTGTCGATATTGTCATTTTAAAGTTTGAGTTATTTATGTTTTTGCGTCACACTCGACTGGAAACTTTTGATTTTTTGGAATAAATTTGTATTCTTCTTGCAAATAAGAAACATTAATTTGAAACATTAATCTCCTGTGACATTAGAGTAAAAGCAATCAGGAGTTATCATAATATAAGATATAAATGTGGAAGATAGAGGCGTAAAGATTGGCTCGACTCAACAATTCCACCGAGAATACGTTTGCAGTTTCACGATAGGTTTATGACATCCGCACTCGTGCTACTGCAAATGAAATTTTGCTATATAGTGTCTACTTCAAATGTAAAAAAAAATTTAATATTTAAAGTAACCACATTTGAGTATAATTTACAGCTACTTACGTAAGAAATTATTTATTAAAATAATGAACCAACTGGAAACTTTAACCTGAATGCGGATTTAAAATAAAGGCAAGCCACTGCAGCAGTAGTTTTCCAAGTGTCTAGTTGGAAAATTTACGGGAAGAAAAACTTTTCTTTAGCTCAAATACATTTTAATTCGAAATAATTTATGATGCTATATAATAAATTCGGGAAAGTTTTCTTCTATGTGTCGCTGTTTAATGTTACGATTTCATTTCGGCATTCAAAATTGACTCTACAGTTTCACAGTGTCTATAAAAATATTTATTTTTATATTTACGTTCAGGTTCTAAATATTAAAGGAAATCCGTTCCTACTCAAGTAGAATATTTAGTGATACCGATGTTACGTTATCCATACAGAATGATATAAGCGTTATTGGTTTGAGTATTAGGCTAGAGTTACGTTATACATGTCAATATCAGTGGCAATTACGTTGAGTTTTTGCAGTGCAATTGGATTTTCTAAATTTACTTAACATGTTTCGCAGGAAAGCCTACATCAAGATCATGATGTGTTATAAATGAAACTAATATAATTGGCAATTAAGCTAAATCTGAAATTAACTACCACCCTATCGCGATTTTGAGTGATTAATTTAGGGTTCGAACCCCCTATTTACGCAGAAAATGATAGCTATTTTAATGGTAGTTCCTTTTCTTGTTTTTGCACTACTCAATATATTTTAAATCTGACGGAATGATTTTTCGTTGAAAGAGAAATTATGTGTTAGGAACACTACAGATTGCTTATTTCCCACTTTAACAGTTTTTAAATTGTGATCTTCCATTCAATTTCCCATTCAAGGGGTTCTTAAACCATAAACTTTACGATCTTCTTAAATGTAATTTTATTTAAGAAGTTTCGGTAAAATTAACATAATGTAGGAAACTATCACCATAAGATGGTATTATCAATTTTTTTTTAAATAAAATTACTCAACAATTATATTTTTTGGATGGAAAACAAAAAGGTTTAATTAGAAGCGAGTAGTTTCAAATTAATTAGGATCAACAATGTGCAAAGGTAAAGGTCAATCTCATTAAGCTAAAAATTTGTTTAAAAATATTTTCCGTTATTTAGTTTTTTTCCGTTCAGAGAAAAAATTTTGTGGAACAAACTTTTTATTAGAAATTGACAAGTTTTTTTGGAACTACAACCAAATTTTTTGTATTACAAAATAAAAATTTTGTTTTATCGATTAAGGCCCAGTAGTTCAGTTGCAGGTTAAACCAAAAGGTTTGGGTTAACCAATGAAATACCTTGAAAAGCTGTTTTTTTTGTTTAACCCACATTTTTCGGTTTACCAATGAAATTCATTGAAAAGTTATGTTTTTTATGAAATAAAGTTGGATAGCCCACATTTTTTATTTAAGCTTTAATCTGCGGACAGTGATGAGTTCCACCGATGGTCAATTTTTAGCGGTCTACGACGTTTCGGCGGAGCCGATTCGGCGCGAGAATAAAAATCTTTTGTTTTGCAACTGCCTTTTATAATTTTCTGCTTTTCTGTTAAATTTACTGGTCTTTCAAAAATATTTGCCAGACAAAAGTTGTAGTCCGTTAAATTTCCTATCTGGAATGGGGCGTCAGATTTTTGTAAGATTTTTTGTTTAAAGGATAAAGGTTTTTCAAAAAAATCAAAAGAGAGCTCGATTTTTTCAACATTTTTGTATTTATTTTAATTCATAACTCAAATGCCGTTGATTTCAGCCTATAAAATGAAATGAAATAGGAATCCCTAAATTTGAAAATTTACGCCCCGAAAAGTCTTTGCGCCGAATCGGCTCGCGGCGAACTGTCTTCGCGCCGAACCGTCTTCGCGTAACTTAAATAGCTCGAAGTGCTCGGAGGCGACCGCAGAGTAGCTTATAGTACAAGCACTGTACAATTTAAAAAAAGTTTTGAGGCGCTAACGAACTCAAAAAATAAAAATCTCGAAAGGCAGAATCTAAGTTTTCGAATTAAATTCATTAGTTTTCAAATTAAAAGTGGATTTCAGAGGCCTGAATCCGAGATTTTCCGTGGTTGCGCCTTGTCAAAACCACCCGGAACGCCCGAGCGAAGCGAGGGGTTTATAGCGCTAAGCTCGCTAAAAATACGCCCCTAGGGTTACCTAACTCCAAAGCTGGGATCCGAGATTTTACAATGTCAAATAACCGCACGGCTACAAGTGAACTTAAGCCGGCTCGGCCCACTAAAACACGCCCCTGTTTACTTAAAAGATTATTATAGCTTTGACGGCCTTTACTTAATTTTGAACAGCGGTGGAACTTACAATCGCCCTAACCTGCAACTGAACAACTGGGGCTAATCTAATTAAAGTGCAGTTGGTCAGTTGCAGGTTAAACCAAAAAGTTTGGGTTAACCGAAAAATACGTTAAAAATCCGTTTTTTTATTAAATTTCATTGATTAACTCACATTTTTTTAAATTTAACGTTTAACCTAATTTGGTAAAATACGGTGATTCAGAAAAAACTTACTGGTAACTTTAAATTAATACAGCACTGCGCTCTGATCTGAAGTCTAATCTGTGGGGTATGGCAAAGATAACGACAGCCACTCCATTAACAGGTAATTTCCACTCCCCACTCCAAGATGTCTGTCTGGGAGGTTAGTGTCAAAACAAATGCTATATGATTTTTTAAGGTTATGAGCAGTTTCGTTAAAAAATGAAATTTTTAAGAAATTTTGTCGATTTCTTTCCTTAGCTACTAAAATCGCTAATATCGCTAGGATATTTGACTGCCTAGGCAAAAATCTATCGGTGCCCCCCCCCCATTTATATCTTTGTATCTTATGGGCCGGTCGATGTTTTGCGGTTTTAAATTTCGTCGAAATTTTTGCACTGGGGATTATAGGTAATGGACTATAATGTAGTACATATAAAAAATAAAATTTGCGGATCGTCAAGTCTAGTTTTTGCATTATTTTGTGCAATACCATTGGTCACGGACAACAAGCAAGAGATGGAGCCTATGAGAATTACTTAACGAACCTTATGTTTTTTCAAATTATCCAAAATGATGAATTTTAGAATGTCTGGATCCGAGACTCGCTAAAAGCATCCCTATAGAATTACCGTTGGAACTCGAAAATGACGAAATTCGAATGCTAAGATCCGAGATTTGAAAATATCAGGGGCAGTGAAAACCTACGCTGCAAAACGCCCTTGTTAAACGCTAGGGCGCTTCCGGAAGGTTTTCTCAACCCCTGTGTGAATTATTACAATACTCGGAGTGCAAATGAACTCGAATGATGTTTCCTTTGCAACCACATGCAGTAGAATGAACACGTTCTATCCCCACCTAAATTCTGATTTCTAAGACCCACGTAGCGTAGAGGTACCGTCAAATGAATACTTTTTAAAGCTAAAATGAACTTAAATTTATAAAATTTTCATCAAAAAATCTATTTTCAAAATTCATAAGAAATTTTCTTAAGAAAGCTTAAATTTTGCTCTTTCAGAATATTGAAAGGTTTTCTATTGTACTTTTGAAAGAAAAAAAACAGAAAAGAGCGACAGTAACCTCATTTTATATTAGACACTACAATTAATTTTTGTACCTTGATCTGGTTTGCGCCCTTTTATCGTTTGCGCCCTATGCAGTTGCCTAGTTTGCCTAGTGCCTAGCGCCGGCCCTGTCTATACTTACAAATAATTGAATTGATCCAGTCGTACTGGTGAGAAGCGGTTGAAATGTAAAATTTTTGAATTTAATTTATTTTTTCAAAATACAATTATTTGTAAGTATAGTGGATTTTAGCTGTTCAGCTTGTTATAAAACAATCACTATCGGATGACAAAAACTAGAAATTCAACAAAAAAATACAAAATTCCTTAAATATTACATTTTTTAACGAAACCACCTGTAACCTCACAAATGACATAACATTGGATTGACATTGGATTTGACACGAACCTCCCAATCAGCTGCTTGGCGGAGTGGGAAGTGGAAATGACTTATTATATTTCGTAGTCAGTCATCTTGGCTTAGAGCAGAAGAACAGCTCGGAGTGCAATTTATCTACTTGGCCGACACTATTTTTTGTTATTGACCTTTAAAATATTGAACTCCCTTTATAGGGAGGAGTACTATACAAAATTTTCTAAAACTTCATAAAAAGTTTTTGTATGTTTGCGATTTCGGACAACTATTAGAATGAAGTGTGGCCGGCAGTGGTGTATTTAAAAAATGCCTATTATTTTTCAGATTCTCGTTAATCCATTAATGCGCGTCAGAGTTAAAGAATTAACTGCGGTTATGAATACAAAGATTACCAATACAACAGGATTATTGATTCTCATGGTACTTAAACATTATTTTTATCAGAAAGGACTTCAGGAGGGGGGAGGGGGGGGGCAATATTCTTTTGCCCACCAGTAAACCCGCCGCTGATGGCAGGCATTTATTATATCAAATTAATTGGACAATATTTCAAATTTTCAAATACATAAATTTAAAAAGATAAGATTTTTCTTTTCCGAAATTCTGAATTAATTTGTTTCAATATTTTTTGTGTTTGACACATAGAAACATAGGTTTCGAAGAGGCTGGTATAATATATATACCACGTTCCCCAAAATGAATTAAGTTTTGGTTTAAACAAAACCGCAATTGTGTACAATCTTATCCTGAGTATAACCCTGCGGCAGCATAATAATTAACCATAATTCAATTATTTGTGATATATTCGTAATATATAAATCCGTATAGCTACATTACAGCGCTGAGATGTTAAGGGTTGGCGTAAGAAAAAAGAAAAACGTACTATTTTATGCCCGGAAGTAAAATTTTCGATTTTTTCGAAATTATCGAATCTATCAGTTTCATTTTGGTAGATATCCAATAGCTACTGTGCTGAAAAAAAGTATTAGTTAAAGAGGATTATTAGAAATTTGGGTTTCGAGATCCCGTAAGCTTGCCTTCTTTCACTTCAAAGGGGCTATTGGTGATTTCAAGTTATCAGAACCATTCAGTGGAGTATTTGTAAGCTGCTTGTACAATATCCATATTATCACATTTCTGTAAGTTTGCAACGTCAACTTCAAATATAAATTTAATTTTATAATAGAATAGATTGAACCAAATTAATCAATACCTATAAATTACACTAATTATCGAGAGGAAAATATTAATGTATTTGATCGGGAAGCGAACTTGCAACTACGGCATAGTAATCTAACACTACAACCGCTATATCATAGGAGAAAGCATAAAATATGATATTTTCTATAATTTTAAGAAACAAAACACAGTGTAAACTGTGTTTTATGGTTTCTCCTCTGATAAATCAAATAATTTAAACTTCACTTTAATCTAAATCTAATATTTTCTCTGTCCGTAAAAGACACTGGAAATCTGTAAATTGTGGAAAGCTGGTAATGTTTTCTTAAAGAGCAAATAATTATATGGATATTATTAAAAACTTAAATAATTTGTTTTGAAAGTTGAATTTTTTTTTAAATGTTGGCTAACCTCGTAAAACTTTAAACTAAACAACTTAAGAGTAAATAAATTTATTGGAATGGCTCAATGCGGGTTTGGGTTAACAATACGTATTAGTTGCCATTAGAAAACTTATTTAAAAGAAGAGCGTCTTATAACTGAAAGAATTACTATTATTTAAATTTTGGGAAAATTAAAAATTACAATTCCAGATGCAAAATGTAATATGATATTATATCTACTTACTATATAAATTATGATTTAGATAATAGTAGTTTAGCTAAACCCCATATGGCTACTTTCTAGACCTCTTATGGCTTTAAATCTACCAAGTTTGGAAACTTTAAAGGGTTATTTAATCACTAAAGTTTGAAAATTTTCTACTATTATCGCATTTCTGTTGCATTTGCATAAGTTAATATGTCATAGGAATAAATAAACAAATAAAATTCACAAATAGCATAAAATTTATAAAATAACACTTACAATTATTTTTATGGTTTTATTACCAATTTTTTTGCAGTCGTACTAATATTTAACTCTAATTTTAGGGCGATTAATTTATTAAACGGACAAAGCTATATCAGTTAAGCTGTGACGTAATCAATCCGTAAGGAAAACCTGGGATCCTATAATAATTTAATTTCCCAAGAAGATACTAATTCGAAACATATCGACCGTATTTCTCTATCTAATCAGCATGCTTGACAATTTCAATTTACGTACTTGAAACCCTTCTGGACAGAAAAACACAGGGTCATCTTTAAAACAATTAAGATTGTGAATTGTTGCTTGCAGTGATAGTTTAACAAAAATGATAATTTTGTAGTTGTTTTGAAATTTTTAAGAAAGACTTTCAGGTTCGTGCTTTCAATATTAATATAAATTGATTTTCTATTCCAAGTTTATACTGCTTCATTGAATCATTCTGGATTATATATTAACATGTTTTAATAATGCATCAAATACCAAATATTACGGATCATATTTAATGTATTTTTGTTATTTCGATTGGAATGAGTCACAGGCGAATGCCGATTTATGCGCAAAAATGCCAGAGAAGAATTTAATCAATATAATATTTGATTCAAGTGAGATATTCGAATGCATATCTTGCGCTTTAAACAAAAATATTGCCAAGTTTACATTTTATTGGGTTAGATTTTATTGTTTATAGTTATAATAAATTTTGATTTATTTAGTACAGAAAACAATCCTTAAAAAAAATATATGATCAAAATAATTTAGTAATGAAAATTTAATTTTGCGGTAAATTCAATAAACAAAATATAAAACAAATGAACTAAGAAACAAATTTTTGAAAAACATGTCCTAGGATCCGCTTAGTTTAACTACTTAAATTGAATTTTCAATTTTATGAACTATACTTGATTCCACGACCGTCTAGGATAATAAATTTGAATCTTTTTAAGTTGCTTAACTTTTCTCGTGGGATTTCTTTGGGTGCTCCATATTAGAACTTCAAAAACTCTATAAAGAATTTGGCAATAACAATTCGGCCTGTCTTTTAACAAAAATAACATCAAACATCAAAATAAATATAAAAAAAAAATCAAAACCAAATTTCAAATTGCAATAAATTTTCTCCTGGAAATTTAATAGCTGTTGTCTCCGAATGAAAACTTGAACAAGCTGAAATTAAAATTCTCAATACCACCAACTGATTTGCGGTGACGTTAGATGTGGTTGGGATAAAAATGAGTTGTTCCCAATAAAGTCAATAAAACACATCGAATTTATTTTGGCGTCAAGTTGGGATTGCAAAGATAAATCTAAAAATTCAACAGTTGATAAAACTCCACTTGAACAAAAATTCTTTTTGTGTGTTAAACGAAACCTCACTTTCCTTAAGTTTTTCATAAACTACAGCTTAAAAATTTCGATTTCGTACACTCGTGGAAATGTTATTAATAAAACATTGAAATATCGATTTATCCAACTTGAATAAAATTTTCCGATTTTATGTTTAGCTTACGTTTATTTTTACTATTTGATGATTCCTAAAGCCAACAAAACAATATAGGAGAATTCGAATAAAACGAAAAGTGTTATTCTTCTGGGAAGTTGGAAAATTCCCTATGTGACTTACAAATAATTGTCGGGCGAGCTTATTTTAAAATAAAAATGAAAAATATCTAAGTTTCGCTTGGGGAAAAAAATTAAACGTTTTATAAATATTTAATCATGTGATTTAGTGTTTACTCCCGAATTATAATATCTATTAATATTTAAGTTGTTACAAAAAATATTATGTTTATATTTGAATACGGATTATGTACGCTTATCCACCTGAAACAAATTGCTTGTCTCATTACGTAACAATAAAATTAAATTGCTTCATATTGATAAACTTCACTCAAAGAAACTTAACGTCTACGTTTGAAATTTAATTTACTATTATTGATTACGGTTTGTAATTTTGCTAATTAAAATTTAATTGAACTGTAGTGGTTGTCTAACGATGTCGATGATAGATGTGATAAAGACGAGGTGTTATCATTATACAGTAATTAAGGATTGAAGCAGTGGCGGCCTGCGGTATTTTAACAAAAAGGCACATAGGCTTTAAGTTTGGTAAAACTCCGACGACACCGCCGAAGGATCAGATTGTAAGCAAAACTGGAGAAATTTTGAATTAATTATAGCAATTAAAAGTAATTTAATTCAATTTTCTCGTATCAGAATTATAAAAATGGTCCCATCAAGAAGGCTTCTTGCATTTAGCAATATTATTTTCCTGGGAAAAATGTTTGCTGTAGTACGTTTTATTTTTATTCTTATCCAAAGAAGTTTGTATAAAACTTTAAAAATTATTACGAAAATTTTAATTGAACAATATTAAATTTCAAAATCAGACTCACTGGATGATTTAACTTTTAAAAACTTCCGATGATATCATAGCGTCGATTTCTCTCTTCTATCAGGTGTTTACAGTGGTACAGTATCAAAATCACTAACAAGGTCGAAAATACAAGCATATCAATTGTATCCCAGTGTCCACACCATCCCCAGTCTCCCCTATGCATGAAAAAGTACTTGACAGCATTGGCTTCCTGGTGAAACTATTTATATAATGGTTAGCAGAACAAACTTCACTAATTGACTGCCTTCATTAGTTCTTAATATCCTCCAAAGAAGCCTTTTGATGCTACGCCAATAACTTCTCCAATTTTGCTTAGAATAGTTTCTCGTCACTTTTCGCAGAATACCAGTCCGTGATTTACCTTTGAATAACAATAACAATGATATAATTGTGATATTACATTAAAATGTTTTTTAACCGCAGTGTTACGTTTGGGATGAAAAACAACGTCCTAATTTTGTATGTACATACATAGTTGAATTTGAAATGCCATAACTCCGGGTACTAATCAAAACTCGTGCATAATTTTCAAATAATTTTTGATTGATTTGAATCGGTATGTTTACGCAAATTGGTTATGCCGGGATACATCAAAATATAAAACCCGCTTTAATAACAATTTATAATTAAACTATAGTTAATATTTGTATTTTCAACGATACAATAAATAAATTGATATTGGAATTATCACGAACAGGTTTTCCTGAAAATTAGTATCGTCCGATTGATAAATTTTTGTGAACCTAAAATATTTGGAAAATTGCGGAGGAGTAACGGGATATATTTCATATATAGAACACAATTATGTAATTAGGAGATGAGAAGAGGTCCTGCGTCAAAACATCGTGGCTAATTGAATGCGCTACAATTTATTGGACACATGAAAAACAAGATAAAATTTTAATTTAATATTTTGGACAAAACCCCCACGTTCTGCTCGTATATTTTTGTTAATTTAAATTAATATCATTGCTTAGCAGGAACTAAAGCTTATTAAATAGTAAAAGATAAGTTATTTTTGTTAATTTGCTGGCTACGTACTCCATTTTGTTACGCCCTGAGCCCGCAGGATCTATAAAACTAACTGGTCGGCGATGCCATTGCGTCATATCTAGTTGGAAAATCATTTTTCCAAAGGAAAACTATTACAGTTAGCTGTTTTCTGCAGAATGCTCACTTGCGCATCTTTTTCGCATTTTATTTCAAAAGGACATGCAAAAAAGTGCTTTCGTTGGAGATAGTACGATAACTCTTAGCTGGATTTTTTAAAAATTAACATAAAAGCATGGTTTGATTTTAAAGGATTCTGGGTCCTTAAAAACTCATAAAAATCATTTCCGAAGCCGCTCCAACTCGTATATTACGGATCTAGGAAGACGCAGATCTATCACGAATCTTGAAAGACGGGATATTTGATTTTAAGTTAAATTTTGCTATAATTAACGAAATCCAATTTAAAATAAATATAATTATGATATGATTTTAACTGTTGCACACATAGAAGGCAACTAAAACCGGTTCTGCTCACTACAAATTGCTGGACTGACAAGTTTTCGAAGTAACCCACAGCTTTGTAGAGTTTAATCGCCGTGCTGCGGATAAACTCTTCGATGAGTTCCAGGATGATGTCCTCCTACAGCCTCCATTTGAGACTTACTCCAGACTGATGTAGCCTGGTGAGCTGGTTTGGTAGAGAACACGTACCATCAACAGACTAAGCAAATCACCGACCGAAATTTTAAAATTATGTACTTGACCTTAGAGTTCTAAAAGCTGGGTTAATTTAAATTCACTAGAGCTTAATTATGGTCGTAGTCGTTCTTCGAGGTATTTAGATTCTCTAGGATTATTGCATTTTGTACTACTCATTTTCCAATTTGTATTACATTTATTGTTATATTACGTAAACTCCAGCTATAGGTTAAAGTTACTTGTTTTATTTTATGTAATGTATTTTATCCTGATTAACGAACTGAAATATGTCAACTCCTCTATGCTATCTAACTGCATTATCGCAATTAAACGACTCTCCTTATCTTTATTGGTTTAAATCGTATTAACTGATGTCTTTTAAATTTATTTTTACCCATCCGCATTCAAGATTTGAACACTCGATAAAATTTTTGGATTAAAATTCTGCATAAAATAATTGTTTTCAAGTTAAAAAAGTTTATTTGTAATGTACTTTTTAAGCAACTAATTACTTTTTCGATATATTTGTCTCTCTTGCTCACTTGTCCACAAATCGTGTCCGGTTTCGCCTTAAGGTATATACTAGAAGAAATTGAGGAAGTAATTATAGATCTATTTCAAAAGGATATGCAGAGCAATGATTTCGTCGATTCGAGTTGATATTTACGATTATAGTAGATAGGTTAATTTAAGTTTACTAGAGTTGAAATATCGCTGAGCTTTAATGATATTTACCATAAAGTGTAATTTCTTGGTTTAATTACACTCGTAGACGTTTTTCGAGGTATTATAGCATTTCCTTCGGGATTATTAAACTTTTTACTTGTATTATAGGGTTTCCCTCCCCAAGTCAAGAACTTATTTCTAAATTTGTAGTATATTTGCTATATTATGTTACCTGCAGCTAAAGGTTAAACTTACTTGATTTTTTATTTTAATCTACGGCCTTCAGCTGTAGTGTAATTTTACTTAGGTCTCTATTTTATTGAGCAACTTATATTGGGCATAGAGTTGCCTAGATGTGTATTTTTCATGGCAATACCTGTGGATGTACAATATTCTTGTAGAATTGATCTAAGTATAAGCCCGTAATAACTAAATTATTCTAAAATTAAATTAAATTATTACTAAACGGGGTTTATAGAATATATATCTGGTACTGAATTTCAAGTTGAACTATGTAAATTGGGCAGGGATGAACCGCGTTAATCTCTAATCAAATTTTAAAAAGTTACAACTTTTTTGCGAATTCATAAACAACTACTAAAAGTACTCCGTTTTTAGGTAAAAACGCTTATTCATGCTGATGTAGTCATTCGCAATTTTTGAACCAAAAAATCATAATGAATGCTGAAAATAAGAGAAAACTTTTAATTGAATTATGTTTGTACAGAATATAATTGCAAAATTTTAAGCTTGTGAAACCTAAATTTCTGAAAAGAGTTCGCTCGGTGTGTATTTTTAAAATTTTAAATTATTTAAATTAATTATTAGTTTTAAGTTGCACTTCCAGAAACTTACAGTTGACTTTGAGAGTAGTTCCGCAAACCACACAACGTTTAATATTGAATATACATTGCCGACAGCCATACTTTATACATATGTAACTGGAAATAGTTTAAACATGAAACCCTACGAAACTAATAGAAATTCCAAATAAAACGAGACTTAAAGAGTAGTGAAGAAAAATACCAGAACATCGAATTAAATAGCTTTGTTTCCGACTACAAACTCTGCAGTAATAGGAGGAAAACAGAAATATTGTTGTTTTTTGTTGTACTGTTCAAGATCAGAACTGAAATTAGGTAATTAAATCAAATTCATTACCTATTAATGTTCTCTCAACTCACAACCTTGTGGGTTGAATGACGATAAAGGCAGAATACCGATGCTCTTCCACCTATAGGAGGGAGAGATGAAAGCAATCAGCAAGAAGCATCTTTGTGGTTAAAATCGCCAAAGAATTTTATATTAAAAAAATGAAAGGGGAACATCGCAATTAACTGCAAGAAAATGTAAAATTTTGTAAACTTACTACAAAAACTACGTCGAACTGAAATTGTGTTCAATATGCACCAGATTTACTAGCTCTGCCAGATCTACAAAACTGAACGGACACCGGATGCTAAACTAAGCAAATATACATTTTGTAATGTGATTTATAATATGGAAGTAAGTGAGAAGCCTTCAGGTTGTCACTAGCGATATTTTCCTTACGTTATTTATATTATGTTTTTCAAACGTGAATTTGTGCAAATTCGGCGGCTCAAATGTTATCACAAAATTATAGTTATTTATTTAATGAATTTTCGCATGCGAAATCCAAAACATGCAATTTCTTCTACTACTAACTTAGTTAACGGAAAATGATAATTATTTTTTAACGAAGGATCATTTATAAGGAAACCGTATAATGTGAGAAGAAAATAATGAGATTTCTGATTCAACAAAACCATTGTTTAGCTGCATAGCTGAAAGTTTAAATTTATAGATTTTCCTTGGGGGTGTCTTTGCTGCAACTTATCAAAGAAAACTGCAGGATTTCTAGGTATTTTTAGAAATCCAATTCATTTATTAGAAGGAAACCGAACGGAAAGCTTTTTAAGTTGTTTCCTGCAAATTTGTAACTTGTAATTTTAGCATTAATTTTTTCACTAATGAAAGTTTTCCAACTGAGACCTGAAAAATTATGGATTTCACATAGACAACCATTACGGGGGTTTTATCCTGCATTCTTATTTTATTAGCTTTTATCGAAGCCTCAGATAAATGTTTCGAATTTGTTTAAAGTTATTGTATTATCGTCGACGTTGAGTAAAAAAATGTTTGTTTTGCGTTGTAGTTCACGTCAATCTTTATTTTACTAAATTGGACTGTTGGCGTATTTTCACATTTATTTTGCACAGTACGCTTTCCTTTAATTTTAAAAGCTTTTATCAGAACTTGACTTAGATCAATCGATGCTGGTTATTAGATAAAAATTTTTTTTTACTTAAAAATAACCATTTACCTCGAGTACCTAATGCAATTTGGGAAGGTCAATCTAAATGTAAAATAGAAATTTTAACTTTAGCGAACTGTTGGTTGCATGTTTAACATCTCAGACAAGCCCCCAGCAGTCTTTCAAGATAACATCGACGTAACAAGAAAAAAGTCAAATGTGACAATCCTGGCAAATCCACCAAGCACATTGTCTCCTGAAAATTTGTTATCAGGAAAAGTATTTTATATTTAAATTGAGTGCAGCCTAACACTCTCAGATTTCCACTTGCTTTTCTTAAATTAAATTTATTTTTGATATCGCAGATATGGAAACACACAAAAACAGCATTGCGAGTTTTGTGTGCAAATATTTCTTTTATATTTGTTTATTTATCTCAACCATACTTTTTTTATTCAGATCAGTAAAATTATGTATTCAATGTATCAAAGTTGTTAAAAGCATTCTCTTATACTAATAGTATTATTATAACTTGTTTGTTTAGTCAAGCGGTTAAGCTTAACCTTAAACTTAAGCTTGAACTCAACTTAAATTGCCCCAAGATTAAATCATATTCATTTGGTCTTTATTTACTACCACTTTCCACACTTTCACTTCTTTGCATATTATTAAATTTTATATTTTTCTCTATCTCACATATCTTCGAACACATTCGTCTTCCCCTTCTCATTCTTCCATTATTAATCTGTTTTGTTATTCGATTCGTTCTTCGCTCCTTCTTTCTCGCACTGATCTAAATATTAAAAGTCACGTTTACACCGCATTCATTCATCTCAAATTTTTCATTACTGACCTTGCTGGAAATATCTAAATCAAATTGTTAAAATGTATTAATCATTGAAAATAAGAAATCAATCATCTCAGTTAAGCCAAATATGAATTTTTAACTTCATCTTAATTGAAATAAAAGTCTTTCCATTTCATTAAATTTAATGTATGTAAGTGTAATCTTGCAATTTAAAATACACTCTAAAGTGCATTTATTTACGAGTGTTTCACAACCGAGAGTACCTGTATGTGCACTCAAGATTCTGCATATATACTCGCCGGCCAATATTCATCCATATTAATGGAAGCTCATGGATTTAAAAAATACATTACGCTATTTCCATGTAAATTAAGCCAGAGCACAACTGCGCTCAGTATAATATTTCAATTTTAACGTTTTAAAAAATAGCAAGCAAATGCAACGGTGCAAAGTTCACTTTGTATCGTTCCATGATTTTCTTCATTATAAGGTTAAGTAGTAATAATTTAAATGAATATAATTCAAGTTTGAATTAATGTTTTCTACAGTTTTCTTTTTTGATAAACAAAATTACCAGAAAATATCTGAAATTTAATTATATTTGATTTTAGTCCAGCTAGGACATAGTGAAAAAGAGGTTTGCGTGAAAATAACTCGAAAATGAATTTTTTTGCTTACCTAAATTCTTTTTCTACGACGAATTCCAACCGGAACAGAGAAAAATTTGTCAAGAAAAGTTCCAAAAATTACAAAGTCTTAAATTGGCAGTTTCGCTTACATTTTAAAGCCAAAATAGGTCTTATCAAAATTAAAGTACATAAAATTTTACGAAGAAAGATAAAAAATTATTTTTCTAGTCTATTTATTTTTCAAGATATAACCTTTCATAGCAGCCCGATTTTTATCGATCATACTACAGATAATCGAGTGTAGTTTCGTTTGTAGACCACTTTTGCGTCAGATGAACTGAAAAAGAACTCAGCTTCGAAAACTGAAAACTACTTGTGATAAAAATTCGATCTCGGAAATATCTTGGAAACCAGGTAGACTAGAACAATAATTTTTTTATACTTCGATGTAAAATTTTATTTACTTTAGTTTTTATAAGAATTATTTTGGAGATAGGATTTCCCGACAAATTTGCCCCTTTTTCGAGTTGAATCTGTAGTAAAACATTTGAGGTTCAAGCAAGAAAACTGTATTTCCGAGTAATTTCCACGCACAGTGCTAGTAGGTAATTGGGTAAAATGGATGTACACATTCTTATTCACCGAACTGTGGTCACTTCTTACTTACAATATAAAAACAAATAATCAAAAATCCGGAAAAAGCGAAAGAATTATGTTAAGAATTATATTATTAGGGTTAGGGTAGATTAAGATTGAAGAAGGAAGAAAAATAAAGAGGAAAAGCACCAAGAAAGGTAAGAACAAACCAACAGAGACTGTAGAACCAAGAACGACAGCACCTGCTGAGCTCACAGCAAGTGCAGAGTAAAACGAAGTACAAGCAGAGACGAGAGCAGCCAAAGGCGCTGCACGGAGAGATGGAAGCGGCTTTTCAGCCACAACCGTATCAAAGAAAGGTGGCAAACTCACAAGACAAAGGGCAAGGATCTACAACATCAGAAATAAACCTCAAGCCAACAACCCAAAAAAGAAAGCGGGTCCATCAAGATCCGGCCATCATGGCGCAACTATGGGAGGCTGGAACCCATATTGAGTACACTGTCATAATCAGGTTGGAAGTTAGTCTGACCAAGGAATCACGGGAAATCATTAAAACGATGCGGATCACGTAGGCTGGAAACGCACTGCTGACAACAAGGATGGACGTAGTCGCGCAGACTCGGCTCCTAATCGAAATCAGGACCTCAGTTCAGGAGAACAAGGTGACCGCTAGGTTTGAGAAGACCGCGACCGAATCCCCACTAATCAGGAGCGTTGACCCCACAGTCTCAGAAGACGAGGTGGTCTTGGGTCTCCAACAGGGGATGAAGGGCACATAACCCTGCAGTCAAGGTTTCAGATGTACAAAACAGATATAAACAGCGCAAAGAAACTCTTCAAAGCGATTACAGTGACTATAGGATTTATCAGAACGTGTCGCGTCAGTCTAAACATTAGGTTCTTCCGATGCTCGGCTTCTGACCATGAGTCAGCAGAGTACGTAGGTTCAGACAGGACGAACAAGTACTGGAACTGGTGAAAAGTCACCTCTACTTACGTAAACTGCAGGAGGGAAAAACCACAGAACCACGAACGCTAACTGTCCCAGTTACAGGAAGTACGGACAGCCCTCAGACCAGTAAGATCCAGTCCAACCCAAGCTAATAAAACCATCAGGTTTCTCCAGGTCAATTTAAAGCCCTTTGATCAGAATTTTATAAACGGGCAGTGCGCAGATTGCACGCACCAGTCGTCCTATAGCGACACAACATTAAAAGGGGGTGTACAGCCAGTGTCTTTTGAAGATTTCCCCCTACCTTAGTCCTTAGAAAAGAAACCCCCAGAAGACCCTAGCGCATACAGACCATTTCCTTTTTGGACCATGTAGACAAACTGTTTGAAGGGCTGCTAATACTCCAAAGATTAATTAATTAGATAGATAAAAATGGAGATCTCATAGATTTGTAAATATAGGCAATATAGATTCCGAAAGTCAAAGTCTAACATCCAGGCGGTCCAAAGAGTAGTGGATTTGGCAGGGGCGGCAAGGAACAACTGGGGTGAAATTTTAAAATAACTTTGAAGAAAAGAGGTTGCTCCATACCTAATTGGAATGAGGAGCGCTATCTGAAGGCTAGAAGAAACAGTGCCATCATGAATAATAAAAATCGAGCTGACGCAGATTCTTGAAAAGATCGAAATGGTCCTGTTGACCACGAGGAGGAGGTTCCGGCTTATTACTATTGCAATAACCAGTACAAGGACGAAATATCAGACTTAAGAGGAGCCAAATTGGGAAAACAACAAGTGTCGGCAACATACTGATTAGTCGGATACAATAGCGGCTGCAAATGAGATAACGAAATCCCTAGAAATACCAAGTCCGGTAACCAGGAAAGATGTCCAATCCCAATGGGAAAAGATGTTCCAATAATCGCCAATGAAATGAAGACTCCCGAGAAAATAAAGACATATTAACAACTCGATCATATGCGTCAACAAGCATATTCAGCAGGGGCTGGTGGTGTTTTATTTAAAATTTCCGTCCTTCTCACGCAAAACAATGTTAACTCTCTGAAACATCAATTACTACAAACTCCTGAAATGAACTAAAACTGCATGAGCCTATAGAATAGATGAATTGATGAAAATGAAGAGGTTCCCAGAAGTCCATCTGGTTAAACGTAGTCAATCGAAACGAGGTTCGACTGCTAGTCACTTTAATTCGTTTGAGGATGCGATGGACCTCTAGGCTGTTAGCAGGCGCACTAACGAGTTTTTAAGCTTTGGTCCCAGGAGTCTACCTGGTTGAATCGAAGCGAAGTTCGATTGCTAATCTTATATTCAACAAATTTACAATCTGATTTACATTATTCCTGATTTAACAATAATTCTTGACCGAGTAAGCATTTGATCTTCTATCTAATTAGAAAGACTCCTTGAAACTATACTTCACCAAGTACTAAGAAGCCAGAAAAGCTCCCTGAGCATCGATAATCCAAACTTCAAATGCTATGTGGTATTTTTCTTAACATGGTCAAGATTACCAAACTTCTACTTATCTCGTTAATTTATAAGTGGGTTTGTCTGTACTTTCAGAACAGATGATGAAATAGTGAAAGAGAAATGGAGAAATGGATACTTACAAGCACGCATATTCATTGGGATTTGTTTCAGCTTCTTTTTCCACAAATGATGTCACAGCACATTGCAACGCCGAATTCTGAAAATAAAATTCAAAATTAAAGTTTTAAGATCAAATAGTAAAAATAAGTAACCATTATAATAAAATTTCTAGTATTCATCCTACTTAAGGAGGTGAAAATAATAAAAAATTACTATTATATTTTACAGCGGCTGGAGTGCCATAAAAAATCTTTGAAATGAGTAAATAATACGACAATAAATTTACTATACTGACGCCGAAAACTATACCTAAGCCAATGAAAATTCATGGTGAATTATATCCGCATTAGAACCAAATTCTTTATCCGGAAAATTCGATATTGGATTTGAAGTGGTAAAAAACCGCTGCTACAAGTTTATTTTTAATTGAATTGTTCGGAATTATTTATTACGTCTGTGTGAAAACACCTTTTCCGATTATAAAGTTGAAAAATTTTAGATTGATCATTTTTGAAAGTATTCGACCCTTTCTTCGTAATTGTTCTGTTTACGTTGTGAAAACTCAGTATGCAAATCTTAAAAAATGAAAATTTATGTTAAGCTGCTTTGCAAATTCTCTTAATAATTTAACTTGTCAGTAACCCGCCTTTGTGTCAACATAATGTTAAGCTACTTAAGAGTTTTCTCTGCCATGTCACAGTTTGAATACACGACGTAATCAAACTTAATCTCTAAGCACATTGTGAGTATGCATTGAGGTTAAGATATTCCGGATTTTCCTTGACGAATAAACAAAAACACAAGTTAACACTCAAGACTATACTTTTGTCTCGCGTCGTTAATCAAAATCAGGCTTTCAATAAGTCATTTAGTCATCATCGTGCAGATGATGCGGGAAGAACGCGACCAACCGAAATGCTCAAGCAGCTTGAAACTGGGTCGATCACAATTTAGAAGCTACCCTTAATTGGATGGTCTTTTATTAACAAAAAATTTTTTTATTGTATAGTATGATAATTTCCGCAAGAACTGAGCAAACCTCGTTTTAGTTAAAATACTCCAACTAATGTCTAATTTGTTAAAACGCCGAGAGATTTAAAATTTAAGTCAAAGTGTATATCACAAAGTTTGATGTTTGCTTAAACTAGTTTTGTACAGCCAAGGTTTAAAGATTACAGCTAGTAAACATTTCAAGAAACTTGGAAGATTTAACAGACAATTTACCAAATTTATAAAGTAGTAAACGTATTTACGAAGTAATAATTTTGGTTCTTGTATTTGCCGATCAATGTGTAATGTTGTGCTTCAATTTTTGAATTTCGCGCCATTATTTTTCAAAACAAAAGATAAACGACGGCAGCACCAGTAACTGCGGCAACTGCAATTCGAATAAATTAATGAAAACGTAAATAATTTGTAAATTTAAATTCGTAACGCCCGCCACTGGAAAGTTTTCCGTTTTCCTTTAGTTTTAAAGAAAATAAAGGAGTTTTAAACTTTTGACACGCTTCTCCGCCAATTGTTTGAAATTACTTTTAACGTACGTACCTATTCCGGTTTATATTACTTTTTATTTACAAAATAACATACAAGATGTAGCGAAATTGAATAGACTGAATTACTTCCTCCAACAACCACGGGTGAAACCCCGAAATAAAAATATGTTTCGAATTATATTTGTGACAAATTTAATTATGCCTTAATCCAAACCACCAGAATGAAGTTTCCGACAACTATATTGTTAAAGGCTGCTGTTAGCGTAGCAGTTTTCAACTTTCCAGTTGACTTGGTTTTATGAAAAGCAAAGATGTGAAAAGCACAACGAATATTCAATTATATTCAAAAACCTATTGGTTGTTTACCTAAAACAGAGTTTGGAATCCGCTTGCCTACATTAAATTTAGTTTCATTTTTTCAAATGGTATAGGTACATAATAAATGTCAAACTCACGTTTTCGAATTATCTCAACGGAATCCTTATCTGATGTTGCTCGGTGTACTTTGCCATTTTGAGGTAATTCAAAACGTGTTGTGCTTTCTAGATTAAGGTGTGCATTATCTAATTTAGTTTGCTCTATTCGGTTTCTTAAGTAAGTTTTTCTTTTCGACATTGACATGGGTATTTTCCTTGATAATAGAATTTCCGGACATGTTGAATGCTATTTTTAGTTTCGCCAATTTACCATGTTAGTGTCATAATGAAAATAAAGGAAAAACATTTTCCGTATTTTTTTAAAAATCAGTTGGAGAAATTATAGAAAAACAACAACAAATTCAATAGTCCGCTATATACCTCGGCGCACTTTATTTTGTCGCTGGTGCTGAAAAAGAAGAATTATGTGCCTAAGAGAAAAATATAATAATAGATCATCCCGGAAAATGTGACAGTTGAGTAGGATAAAAACGAAGACGTGAAAGACCCCATCATATCTATTAAGAAGTTGAAAAAATAGGATGCGGTGAGTTCATGACAAAAATAAATTAATATACCCTGAGACCGAATATAATAATTATGATATAAGGTAAATTTTACAAAAACATAAAAGTTTGTTCTAAAGAAGCATGAAAGCTGTTGCTATGGTTACAAGTATTATCGTGTGTGTTGTACACGAATAAGCTTTCTTATTTATCACTCAAGTTTAAGTTTGCGCTTTTATTTTACAAAATACTTTTTCTCCTAAGTATTCCGAGTAGCAGTGAATCTCAAACGAAGTGGTTGAAATATTTCGGCTCTTTCTTTTTGAATAAACTCGATTAAAAGCTAGCTGAATCCCCGAAAGCCAGATTAGAGCAGCCCTCTTCAATGTGTAAAATAAAATCTTTTATTTTTACGAGATAACAAAATTTATGCAACATCGTAGCTTTGGTTGGTAAGCTCCTGAAAAATCTTCAGCTAACTATGAGCATTCCAGCACTTTTAGATCCACTGCTTTAGATATTAATTCAAAAAATGCAAGTTGGTCTTCCGCCTAGACAATTAAATTATATGTGATGTATGCGTTCTTTCAGTGGAATATTTGAAATTTTATTACAACAATAATACATCGAGATGTAATATTATTTAGATTATTTCGAAACACATAAAATATTGCAGTTTATGGATAAAAGTGTTCACGTTTTATTAAAATTTCTACACACATTCGTCTTCTTCTATTATTTATGACTGACTACATTCAGGTAAACACCAATGTATGGAAATTTTATTCCAAACCCGCTGACCTGTCACAAGAAATTTGATACGATAAAACCTTATTAAATTTCCTAAGCGTGAAATTCTTGAATTTATCTCTACAACGCAAACATTAGCTTTCCTCTGCCCTGCATAAATAGTGAGGTTAGAATATTTTTTATGAAGTTAGATACATAATAACATGTACGAAATTAATTTCAGTTTATTACCTACCGCCCGATAGTAAATCAATCCGGCGGAAGGAAATTGCTCGTAGAGTCTTGGAAAGTTCATGTAAGCAATTAATCAATATTTTCTAATTATAACACTAAAAAATTATGGAAGTTGTTAACAAGACTGCGATGGAAGCAACTGAAACTTCTACCGCTTATATTTTTACTGAGGCGAACAAGAACGCACGTAGAGCCATAAATTAATAATTACAATGTACAAAAACGTTAAATTAACTACATTGTAATTAATTCCTCACGCAGCTATTAATTATGTTCAAGAAAACGACGCCAACAAATTTGAAGTAAAAATTTATCACATAAACTCTACAAACTTCTTTGATAAAATTAACAAATAAGCAAAATCCCATTATGACAACAAATCACGGATGGGTTGTTCCAAAATTATCTCCAGAAAATAAAACGTTGAAAATTTTATTTAATATCCAAGAATATCGAATTTTTATTATGTTTACCAATATAGCGCGCATTTTAATAACGCGAATAAATAATTTTTAAGTTTGTTTGTCAACTTCTTACTTCAAAGACATTTTATTTTTAAATACAAAGGATAATTTTAAGTAAAACATTTATATTCTCAATTTGTACACCAAAGTTTTAAAAGTCAGATTAAAAATACCGGAATTGCCTATCAAAGCAGAATTCCTGACTAAAAATTGTAATTCTCCTGTTGGTTGTTATATATTTAAGTGATATAATATGATAAGACCACTGAGGATTTTTACTGTTTTCAATAGTTAGTTGTTGTTTCATTCTTAATCGCATTAACATAACATCATCTGCAATGCAGAAAGCACTTAGGCAGCATCAATTTTGTCTTCAAAACTGTGCCTCTTATCCTAATCAAAGTAAACAATTTAAAAACAACAAAATTTGTAGATTAGTAATGGAAAAAAAATCTTACCATAAAATATTGTTTTACACAAAATACATTATGCAACAGAAACTAAAATAAAATGCACGATTAGTTTCCCAAAGCAAATGAGATTAGTAAAATTATCTTGTTTTAAAAGTTGGGACGTTTATAACAGAAAAAGAATCTTACCATAAAATATTGTTTTACACAAACAATATTGTTGTGTTTTTTACATTATGTCTAACACTTTTCGACCCGTTAGACTAGAAAATGGATTTTTTATACTCTTCTTTCTTGATTATAAGATGGGTACCACCACTTTAAAAAATTACATCTTTTAAAAGTGAAATCTTAGATTTTCTTTGTTTGTGCATTTTAGCAACAAAGGTATATGTCAACCAGCTTAGAGATATCAGAGAGTTTTTCCGTGAAACTCAGACTTTTATTGTTCAAATAGTTGCGGATCTTAAAGACATTTTTGCCAAACAAAATACCTTTTGTTTTTAAAGACAAAGGCGGATTCAAAGGCTTTATTTTTTTATGTAGTTGGTTCTGTCTAATTTTCATGTTAAGGAAATGTTTTCCTTCCTGTTTGCGAATTATATTAATTTAAAATATTAAAAGCGTATCTGCAGACGGCAGATATAAGATAAGTTGAGGCGGATGGATCTCTGGGCCTACGCACTTAGATAACACATCCCTGAAGGCGACCGAAGTCGAAAGAAGGATTTTGAAAGAAGTTCAATTTCAATAAACTAAAAAACAAGGATTAAAGTAATGGTAAGAGGTGAAAGTTAAAATACAATAATTTCATCAGTTGGTTTGTGTGAACGCCGTCAAACGCTGCCGCTGTAGTTTACGCCGTACAGCCAAGATCAAAGGTTGAAAAATATAAATATTTATAATTTTAATCCATTTTGGTTAAGACGCGCAATAAACCACCCTTTAGATTTTTATATTATGTAGTTGAGTAAAGAAAATAAAATAAACGTAAATAATGTATAAAACGTTCTTTTATCGGGCTTTATGCAATTGTGTCATAAAAGCTTTAGGTTTCAACAATAATTAATGGTAATAAATTTGTTATTTGTGTACAAGAATGTTTTAGTTCAACCAGCCCCGATTTACAACTGCAAAATCTTGATTTACGTTTACTATTTCAGTTATTTATTTAAGGTTAAACCCAACGGCAACCTCGTAAAATAAATTAATGAAAACAATCTTAAATAAATTTAGAAATGTAACAGGTATTTGCAACAAAGCACTGACAAAGGATTATTGTATTATTGAGCATAACAAAACGGGCGTCCCTAATAAAATCATAAAATAATCATATTTGTTCTCAAAGAAAAATTATGCTAGTGATAATTAAAGATTTTTAACTTTATGATTAAGTTGTTGATAAATTCCACTGCATAAATTTCAACTAAATTTGGAATTGTTCCGTTAACATTATTCAATTCAAACATTCAAAGTACCTACCATTTTGTTTAATATATCAAGCGTTTAAGTGACAATGTCGCCAACAAAATAATTTCGTTTGTCTGAGAATAGGCGTGAATTTCATTGTAATCAGCAATTTTGTGACAAATGGGCCCTTTAATAGAACCACATATTATAATTACCGTATGTAGTTGTGTTCAATGTTTTGGAAATTTCTCTGACTTAAAATTATCCAGTATTTTAACATAAATTGTGCTTTCACATGCTAATGTTAGTATTTTACTATAGCATATTATGAAACTTTCGTCAAGTTTGCCACACTGCGCTTTGTATCGCATACAAAAACCTTAATACAAAATACAATTTCAGTTCTGCAACAATAAATCATAAGGAAATTAAACAGGAACCGATTGAAATTTTGCCTAATCTGTAATTATTGGCTTTTAACTGAATACTAATTTTTATCTGCGAAATACAATTTGGTTTAGAATTAGGCGGTATATTGATTATGTTGTTGTATAGAACAAATAATTATTCTTCTTTGAGTTTGTCATACAAAATGCTACTACAAATGCAAGTAATGTCTTTGAAGTATAAAACACACCACATGTATTAATCAACTATTTCGAAACGTCTCAATGTATTAAAAACGAATTCCATTCAAAGAACATTTTGATTTAACTTGGAAAACCTTTTTGAGGTACAAACAGAACTTATAATTGAAACAGTTTGGTTTTCCTGTTTATCCCTTGTCAAGAATTTCTAAACATTACATGTACTTACATGCTGTATATTCACCAGACTTACTACTGCTTTGCATCGCATGGTTTGGAATAAACTTGCAAAACTCATTTTGATTTCAATGTTTGAATATATTGAGCTGTAACATAAGTTTTGTCTAAGATTTAAATTAATCTTGAAAAATATAGTATATTAAGTGTATACAGCGAGTTTGGGAAATCATGGGTTGGTTTGGAATACAAATCCAAAAGACTTAATGGCTAATGGCTCCTATTTAGGATACCCTTAATGTGGATTTACTACAGAAATCTTCTTCGATGTCTTCGTAGTTAGAATTGGACTTCGATTGAAATAAACACCAACTGCCTTTCTTCTGTGGAGGGAGGTAGATTTTGTACTAGAAGCAAAAAACTGGTTGATTTTTGGGTAATACGCATCTGAAAGCACCAAGGGTTGATCTTTGATAATTTTATTCTGGTCTGGCTGTCTCCTTCCCCTAAGGTGACATTTTTAAACTGGAGATCTTCTATGATGATAATATATCACATTTGGATGAAGTTCTGGGTGTAGAAAACCAATGAATATTCCGAAAGAGCACATTTTGAGCTTTCAGGTAAGGTGCGAGGCCCACCGATTGCATTCTATAGACGGCACGTGTGCTGCACTTCACTAGCACGCGAATGGCACGCAGCAGCACCCGCCAGAGCCACTGAAGCACTGAAACCCTGTCAGAAACCATCGGGAAACCCAAAAAGACTAAGAAAAAGAAGAAGAAATCCACACCAGTTGTATCCGCAGCTGAAACAGATGCCACTTCTTCCGCCAGCACCTCTTTGGGTCTCCCGACGAAGAAGTCCCTTCAGCCGAACCTCCACCAGACCCACACAGCGATGAAATCACCGACCCGACCCACAAATGGAAATTAAACCACACACTGGCACCAAGCGGCAGCGTCACGACAGTGACTCCCCCGCACCATCTTCACCCTGAGCAAATAACACCAGCTTACCCAGTAATAAATTTCGTCCCAACGAGGACAACAACCTGGTTCCAACTGACATCATAAACGAATCCACCCCGCAAAATATCCACTCTAGCACGGAGGAAAAAATCGACACGGAGGTGATTGCACAATATCCCACGCCGACGCACTCCCCCAAATGACCTCGCTCATGATACACCCGATCACCACAAATTCATCAAGCTGGGTCTGTTAAAAAACATGTTTTTAATGAGTTTAGAGCTTGTCAGGACGGCTTAGAGCGCCAGAGCGCTCCGAGGGTGTGTAAAACAAAGCAATTGGAAATCTGGGGCCGTAGATTACTACCCCCCTCTTCTGTATTATCCATGCTTCCTACATATAATAAGAGAAGGGATAATTATGAATTAAGATAAGAATGGTTCAAGTAATAGGAAAGTTGTCAAACCGGGGGGTCTGGGGGGTATGGAATACCCCCCAGGCATTATCAAAAATTAATTAAAAAGAAAGACGGACAAATACGGTGCCAGATCATAAATCTTCTTGTTGTTCTGTGTGTGGGAGCCCAAAACAGTCTAAAGGTAAACTTGACAGACCGGGAGGTCTGGGGGTTGTGAAATACACATTTGGGCGGATTTTATGACGAAATGACATAAATTTTATACTAAATTGTCATTAAATAGTGAAAACACTAGTTATATATTTTTGTGTATTTTTTTAATTTGAAAAAATATATTAAGTTATAAAAAATATTAATATTTTTGGTTCATAATATTAGAATGTTGAGCGCTACAATGTCTCAAATTTGGAAACCATCTGCATATTTCTATTGGATCACATAAGCTGATATTGATTTGTTATGTTCATTACTGGAAAAAAACCAGACTTCCCAAATTATAGCATTTATTAGATTTGTAGGTATTTATCTCGACAAATTTTATTATTTTTGTTATTCTGATACGAAATTAAGAGCGTAATTATTATATAAATAACCAATTATACTGCATGCTTTTAGTTCAGTGTTTCTCAAACTTTAGAATAGCTACTCTTATGGTGGGTTTCATAAAGGTATCTTAAAATTTAAACTACGATTAAAATTATAACCATAGTTACAACAATTAAAATGCATTGTTGTTATATTGTTTGAATATTATAATCCTAGATTGAATTTTAAACCTCTTTTGTGAAACCGGGCATTAGTGTAGCTAGTAGTTTCTTTCTTATCATACGCATACAGACATGGGAGAGAGAGGTAACCGAGAACAAAACGAAACCTATAATAAAAATTTCAGATTTAAAACAAAAAAAATATTTTTTGAAAAACTTCACGAACATTTTCTCCTACTAAATTACTAATAATGAGCTTTATAATAACTTTAAAAATAAAAATAAACATTAGTAAACTGTTGCATTCAGCTTCAGGTAATGCTAATTTATAAAAATGTAATTAAATAAAAACTTTCAGGAAACCTGAAAATTAAGATTTTCGCCGGGTACACTGCAATATTTTATTTCATATTTTTAGTTCCTTGTTTTTCAATCCATTTATTAAAAATTATTGTGTGATAAAATCGTTAATTATTATTGATACTGAAAGCTTCGTATTAAATAATGCAAATGCACGGAAAAATATTAGCTGAAAAAAGCGTGAATAAGCTTTAAAGGTAATTTAGTAAATTTATTTTGACTTCACATGTCATCGGGGTAATACAAAATCATATTACGAACTAAGCAAAATTCAATTTCCATTTTCGGCGGATCAGGAAATATGGGATCCATTAGGCATAATACTTCTGTGTAATCGAACAAGATGGAATTTTCAATAATTTGTGACTAATTTTGTTTTAAAGCTTAATTTTTCTTAATTTTTTTTTTGATTTTAAAATTTTTTGCGGACAATTACACCGAGCTTTATCAAATTTTTTCCGCAACTACTGTAATTTAAAACAAATTTTCTTGAAAAAATTAATAGGTTCAATTTGTCATTGTCTATCACAGACAAAGAATTTTAAAATGAAGAAGAGATTCCGTAAAAAGAGTCATCCATTAAAAAACAATGCGATAGCGGGACAGTGGCATTTAATTTATTAATAAATCTTGCTCATCTAACACAAAATGTTCTAAAATTTTACATGAATGTGTTTTAGTACAATTTTATATAATATTAATTTACAAGCAATTTGGATAATATATCATTGTACGCATATGTGCAAAAGTAAATTTGAGCAACATTTCTAATCCGTTCTCTACGGACTTAATTCTGGCCAATTAAAAAAATTGAAAATTTGTAATAATAAATTTAAATTGCGTTCGGTTTGATCATTACGAACATTTTGTGCGTAGCTTTATACCTTCAAAACTTTTGCCAGTGTAATCACTCTAACAATAGAAAACACAACGTGCGATATCATTAAGGGCATAATTGTTTTCTTGACGGGAAATCTTGTTAACAGTAATTGTATAAGAATGAAAAATCGGAAAGAACAAAATTTTTATTGTTGCTCTTAAACGCAATAATTTATAATTTCTTACCAGTCGGTGTTGTCAATTTTGCTTTAACATTTTACAACGTACTAAAACCTGAAAGTAGTGAGTTTCCGGATTTCAGGGTGACATACTATACAAAAGCAAAACGTGATGTGAAAAATAAGATTTAGACCCAAACCGTAAAATAAACGTCTAAGCATTATTTCCAATTGTTCGATTAAAATTTTTATATCGCTACGTTACTGCTTTCCGATATTACCTACCCACTTCAAAAATTCAGTTTCACTAATTTTGTAAAAAATTCCACAAATACCAGAATGGGTTTTTGTGTTACGAAAATAGCAATACAGGAGTAGGTATATTGCAAAATAAAATATTTACAGAGAGCTATTCTGAAAGTTACATTGAGTT
Source organism: Cantharis lateralis (assembly GCA_963170105.1). Taxonomy (NCBI): domain Eukaryota; kingdom Metazoa; phylum Arthropoda; class Insecta; order Coleoptera; family Cantharidae; genus Cantharis; species Cantharis lateralis. Next base: position 5,732,864 of record OY720627.1, read on the forward strand.
TCTAGATTCAAGTAAATACATGTGGCATATTTGTATTGGTTTTGCTCTATTTATCGATATATAATGCCGTGCCATTGAAAAGGAATCTATTACAATTTTGACAATTTAAGAAAAGGTTCGATAAATATGTTAGCAGTATCGAAACGCTTTTTATTTTTTATATTTTTGAACACTTTGAATTCGGGTGCATTTTATATCTTGAAAAATATGTGATTTCATATTTTATTGAAAACAACTGAAGGTATATAATTCATTTGAACTGATTTATCCACCAGCATCCGCTGGAGATAAATAACTTCTCCAATATTTCGTTAAATTCGCGATAATTATTATTATTGCTAATAATTGTGAACAAAAACAATTGTTTAATCCCGTAAAGAGATTCAGTACGTTGAGCTGACTTTTGGGCGTTAGCAGGCACACTAACAAGTTTTTTAGGCTTGGATCCCAAAAGTCACCCCCGTTGCTAGCATATAAAACTTAAGTCGAATTAAGTTTTAAACCTGCCTATTCATTTTCAAAAGAGAGAAATTATAGATTATTAACTTAAAATTTCAATATTTAATTGAATGCTTTCCTAACAAAAATTAAAAATTTTTAATTAAGTTAGAAAAATAAAATGTTTTAATTTCATTCATTCTTTTATAAATATTTCACGCATTTCATATCAAAAAACTTTGTATATTTAACATCCAATATACAAAACATATAGTTGACAGTCACCGCATGACCAACTTTTTCAAAGGTCCTGAAAGCAAACCGAAAATATTTTATTTTAAGCGGATTATTGAATGAACCGACATGACATCGGAAGTATCAACAGGTCCTTGTTCCAATATTCAATCCGTCTAAAGGTGGGTACACATTCATCAAACAAATACTGAATTACAAATTAATGCAAAAAACCGAGCATTTCCCAATCGGAACGATTGATATAGTTAACATTTGCGAAAGCTAATTCAATTCGATTTTCTTCGTAAACTAAAAGCAAAAAAAAATTATTTATAATTATAAACTATACAGAAGTTGAGTGTCAAAAGCATAACTGTTTGCAACATGTTTCGTTAATTTTTAATATAATATTTTAACAAGCTAATAAATTATGCGATATTAGCCTTTAGCAACTATTAAATTTTTTTTAAATGTCAACATCAACTTTTAAAACGAATTTTATAAAAATATACTATAAATAACTTTAGTCCGGGGTCAGAAATATTATTCCGGGATTTCGGAATTTTGTTATTGTAACAATAAGAAAATATAACGTATTATTACATATTATTATAATGTAAGATATGAGATTTCAAACGATTAGGTTTAGTTGAGTCAAAAGCGTCTTTTGGAACAAATGTTTCCAGCTACACACAGGAAACGCTCTTTCCGGAGTGAATAATTCTAATTCCATCTCATTTAAGGAATTGTATCTTCTGTCTACATAATTATTTTTGCGAGATATTTTGATCAATTTGCTTTTAACATTTAGCCAGCCTACTGTTTCCAGTTTTATTTGTGTTTAAAATCCTCATAATACGATTCAGCAGCAATTAATACAGTAAAAATCACAATTCCTGAAGAAAAGCAACAGATATTGGTCGAGGACGTAATCGGAAAGAATGGAAAAGGATAAAAAGAAAGATATCACGGAAAATTATCAGAAATTAATATAGAGAAGCTTTACAAATAAATTCAAAAGTTTTTAAAGTAAAACAAAATGCTGAAGGACGAAAGAAATTATAAAGCTGCAGATAAAGATCGAATATCGGCGGAATCCTGAAATGTTTCAGGATTGTTTTTAAATTAAATTATAAATCAAAAAACTATCCCAAAGAACGTCAACAGAGATATTCTGCAAAATATACAGATAAATTCAATAAACTGACTTTTTTGCAAAATCAACCGATTTCACAAAAAATCTGAAGATTTGGTGCAGAAAATTTTGCGAGAAACCAATTTGGTGCAAGATTTTTTCGTGTATGTAAGCAAAACATTCTGTAAGGATCACTCATTCCAGTAGGGTTATTTAACTTTGCGAGTAAACTGAAAGACTGTTATTGAGATTTATTGCGCAATTACAGAAGCTACACATCATTGTGAAATAGGAAATTGGTGCAATTCGACGTCATTATATGTAATGCTATTTAGAGATATGAATTAATTGATTCCCCGTAGCCTACAGAGCCAATTTGAACTTATTGTATGTTTGAATATGAAAATGAAATTGCAAAGCAATGATGTAAACCAATTTAATTAAAAATCGTTTCATTAGTAACTTGGCAATTTATTTTAAATATAGAGGCAGGGAATAAAATATCAATGTAAATTTGTATATACAAAACTCGAAATCTCAAAGATTTCCGGGAAATTTTAAAGATTTTTAATAAATTTTAAATATTTCCAAGAATTACAACGATTTATAGCGTCTTCCAAACAATTCAAATCATTTCCAACGATTTCGGTGATTTTCAAGGAATTCCAAAGATTTCCAGTGAATTCTAGAAATTGTAAACAAATTACTACCGTGATTTCCAAAAAATTCTAATTTAGCAGATTTCCAAAAATTCCAGTAATTTTCTAAGAATTCTAATGAATTTCTTAAAATTCTAGTGAATTTCTAAGAATTCCAGTGAATTTCTAAAAATTCTAGTGAATTCCAAAGATTTACAAGGAATCATAGAGATTTTTAAGGATTTCTAATAATTCCAAATATTTTCAAAAATTTCAATAGAACTTCAACGATATGTACACATTTTTTTTGGGATATTTACCCGTTGAATAAAGGGGTTAATTTAAGGAATTTTAAATTTTAGAAAAAACTCGAAATTTCAACGATTTTCGAGGAATTTTAAAGGTTTCTATGAATTTTAAATATTCCACAGGTATTCTAGTGACTTCTAAGGAATTTAATTGATTTCTAAGGCTTGCAGTAATTTAAAGAGAATTCCAGAAATGTCCAGTAGATTTTAATGATTTCTAATGAATTCTAATTCAAGTCTTTTTTCAAAATTTCCCATGATTTGCAATGAATTCTAATGATTTATAATAACTACTCCAATTTCCGATGTAATCCAGAGATTTTCAAGGAATTTCAGAAATTTCCGAAGAATTCCAATGTTTTATCCAGCATTCCAGAGATTTTCAAGGAATTTCAGTGATTTCCTAATAATTTAGGTCATTTCCAAGGATTTTCAAAGAATAATAAAAATTTCTTTTGAATTCCAGAGATTTCCAAGAAATTCCGGATATTTTCAAGGATTTCAATGAATTCCAAATATTTTCAAGAAATTTCAAATATTTCAAGACAAATTCAATGATGTAGCACAGTTTTTATTTAGGATATTTACTCCTTATATAGAGCGGTTAATTTAGGGATACTTAATTAACAGAAAACTCGATATTCCAAAAATTTCCAAGAATTTTATTTCCGAGGAATTCTAGTGATTTCCATAGAATTCTAATGATTTTTATTATATTCAAATGATTTCCATAGAATTCCAATCGTTTCCATTGAATTCTGGAGATTTTCAGAGAATTCTAAATTGTTTTTTTAGAATTCTAGAGATTTACAATAAATTATAGTTAATTTCAAAGAATTATAATTTAAGGATTTTCCGCACATTCCAATGATTTCCTATGGATTTTAGTATATTTCAGAGAATTTTAAATGATTCCAAGAAAAGTTCAGTGATGTTTACACAGTTTTTATTTGGGATATATACTCCTTGTATAGAAGGGCTAATTTAAGGATTCTTAAGTCTTAAGACAAAACTCGAAATTATAAAAATTTTCAAGAATTTTATTTCCGAGGAATTCTAGTGGTTTCCAGAGAATTCTAATGATTTTCATTATGTTCAAATGATTTTCATTATATCCAAATGATTTCCATTATATTCCAATGATTTCCATAGCATTCCAATCATTGCCATGGAATCCCAATGATTACCATTGAATTCTGGAGATTTCCAGAGAATTCTAAATTTTTTCTTTAGAATTCTAGAGATTTACAATAAATTATAGAAAATTCCAAAGAATTTTAATTTAAGGAATTTCCAAACATTCCAATGATTTCCTACGAATTTCAGTATGTATATAACAGGGAATTTTAATGATTTGTAATAATTCTAGAAATTTCTAATGTATTTCAGAGGTTCTTAGGGAATTCCAGAAAGTTCCAGTTCCTTAAAGTAAGTTCTATAGATTTTTCTAAGAATTTCAATGATTTGCAAGGTAATGCAGTGATTTTCAAAGATTTATAATTCCAGAAATTTACAGGGAATTCCAAATACTACCAGTCAGTTTCAAATATCTGCAAAGAATTACGATGATTTCTTTTGAATCCCAGAGATTTTCAAGGAATTCCGGAGATCATGGAATTTCAAATATTTGAATTTATTTTTGATATTTACCCCTTGTATAGAGGGGTTAATTTAAAGATTCTAACACTAAACTAGAAATTCAAAATAATTTCAGAGATATTTAAAGATTTCCAAGGACCCTTTTAGTGATTTTCATGGAATTTCAATGATTTCCAGGTAATTCCGGAAATTTCCACAGAATTCTTAATGTTTCTAATTTAAGGGATTTTCAAAAATTCAAATGATTTTCTACGAATTTTTGAAATCTTCTGGGAATTTCAGTAATATCAAATCTATTCTAGAGACTTTCTAGGAATTCCAAAAAGTTACAGAGGTTTCCAAGGAATTCCAGAGATTTTTCTAAGAATGTTATTGGTTTTCTAGGAATTGCAGTGATATTTAAAAATTTCTAATTCCAAAACTTTTCAGAAAATTCCAAATACATACTATATCAGTCATTTTCAAAAATTTCGAAAGTAGGACAATAATTTTTTTGAATCTGAGATTTCAAGGAATTCCAGATATCTTCAAGGATTTATTCTTGTTTTCAAAACATTTTTAAGAGATATTAAATATTTCCAAAAATTCCAACAATTTCCTAGGAGTTCTAGTGATTTCCATAGAATTCCACTGATTTCCAGGGAATTATAGATATTTGCAGGGTTTTCTAAGGGTTTCCATGGAATTTTAGAGATTTACAATGAATTATAATGATTTACAAAGAATTATACTTTAAGGGATTCCCAAATATTCCAATGATTTCCTACAAATTATAGTGATTTTCAGAAAATTTTCATGATTTTCAGAGAATGTTAATGATTTTTAGAGAATTTTAATGATTTTCAGAGAATTTTAATGATTTCTGAGAATTTCAATGATTTCCAGCGCATTACAGTTATTTTCTAAGATTTCTAATTCCTGAAATTTCCAAAAATTGCTATAATTTCCAATGAATCGCAGAGATTTCCAAGGAATTCCAGAGATTTATAATGTGTAAATTGTAGTAAAGTCATTAACATATTAAATTAATAATTTTTGTGCGAGTAGAAAATATACTATTTTTATTATTATACTTTCTTCTTTTATTAATCATGTTTGTCGTTATTCTACAAAATGCTACTCTGTAATTTACAATTATGTTTAAGAAATAACTTGATTTTAAATTGCCTTATAAATTATTATTTACGTAGAAGTTTTCTTGACATAAAACTAAATATATTACAAAATTTAAATAAAGATTTCGTATTTTATAATAAAATTTATATTGCGAGACTTTGGTTTGGTAGTAATTTATTAATGTAGTAAGTTTACAATAATAATTTACGATACGAGTGTTAAAAGCGTAATTTTATTTTACAAGTTGGTAAATTTACGCGAGTTATACGAACAAATGTACTGTTTTACAGTTTTTATTAAGACTCTTGCTAGAAATAAAAAGAATGAATAATTTAATAAATATGACGAATAAAAGATATTTTCTTATTGTTGTGTTTCAAATAATGTCACCAGTTGGTATTTCAACATTGAATTGTGTAATTTTAATTGGGAAATGTTTTATTGCACTTTTTTGAACTTGAAATCAATAGTTGAATAATGTAGATTGGTTCGAAACATCAAATAATAAACAATGTGTAGAACCATTAATCTTAGTTTCCAGCTACGTTCACAATCGTAAGAAAATTTCATCTCAAATATATCAAAAACGAAGTAATTGATAAGAAAATCGAATTTTATAAAATCAGTAAAGTTAAATTGCATTTACAAGAGCTTTCCTTAATAGTTCGCGAGCTTAACCTCGAGAAACTTAAGTAAACATTGATTTTCTTGTTGATCAAATACAACTAATGCCTCGCAAATACAATTGGATTTTCACTTAATTGTATTTTGTTAAGATAACAAGAACTTTAATTAATTTAAGTTGTTTATTTAGTATGAAGAAGAATATCGGCCTTGTTAGTAAAATAAAGGTTTTGAATTTTTGACTCTGAAAATTCATTTGTTTACACCCTGTAAATATTAATTACTGCAACATGGACACTTTCCTAGTCAAAATTATTTTATGCATTAATTAGAAAACTTTTTAATATAAAATTACAAGTTTCTCTGTCATTAAAGTTGACGATCAAATCTCGAATACAAAGGTTTGCTTTTAAGTCTCAATTTATTAAGTTTTCAATCTAAATTAGTCAACAAAATTAATCTTGATGGCTGAAAGTTTTAAAAAAGTAAATTAAAAAGTTTTCGTTTTGTCGTAATACTTTTGCGAAGAATTATTTAAAGCTGCGATAAGGAATATAAAATTAAATACTCGTGAATTAATAGTAAAGATCGCATTGCAGCGTGTTTTGCAATTTATGAATGGATTATCCGGCTGATTTGAATTTTCGCACTTGCAATTTCTTAAAAACGCTAAATTGAAAATATCACCGAAAACTACTACAAATCCAGTACGACAGTTAATCTGATCCCAGTTTGTAGAAGGCGAAGCTTTCATTCACATGCAAATTAGATGGTCCGCTATTACGGCAACACACTTGAATATTTTCCCGAGTTTACTAAAACATCCCTTTCAGGTTAGAGATTTCTGGTGGTATAAATTTAAAGTAGATGTTGTGGAATTTATACACAAAAACAAAAATTTAAATAGAACCAAACTTCTGACATCTGTAATATCGAAACTTTGTTTTGCTCTACAGTGAAACCTCAATAACCGCTTGAGCTTAACGCCGAATTTTTGCGTGTCCCGATGAGTTATTATAAAATTATTATGTTATACACACAAAACTTTTTTGTTTGCCAAACATTTTTCTGTTTTATTAATTATTTTTAACAATTTTGGTAAATTAATTCGTTAAAATAATAAGTTTAAAAGTTAGTTAATCTAAGTAATCAGTGAGGAGCAAGAATTTTTATTTTCGGGTCTCTACACATTTTGTTACTACGTCTTACCTGTTCATTTGAATACAAGATTTTAATGATCAAAAATAACGTAAATACCAATAACTCGATTATTATTAAGTGGCTTGACTTAATGCGTTGGACAACTCCTAGTTACACTAACAGTTAACACTAATGTTATTTCAAATATTCATGAAAAGCTACATATTAAAATTAGAATAATCCATAAATCGATTTATTAGTAAATTTGAATGTATTGAAAATTGCGTGGTAATTTATTTTATCCAATTAGCTATGATTATTCCAATGTGTAGCAATGCAACAATCTTTATGCGGTTCATTGTTTTGGCTTTTGTTATAATTTAAATAGTTAAATTCAAAATTATGGTTATGTCAAATTAGTTATCAAGTAATTACGCCGTTATTGTTCATATCATTTAAAATTTTCGTATTGTTCCAAATATTCCTATTCCCTCTAGTGTGCTTAATTAAAGCAATCAACAGAGATAAGCATCGCAAAATACCCACATACTTTTCTTTAATTATTCTAGTAATTCCGAAAACACAAATTCAATTACCATTTTAATATTTAAATCAATATTTCCTTTCAATGCAATCAATCAGTGTAAAAATCGATGAAGCATACAATTATTTTAGAATTTTCAGTCTCGTCTGATAAGATTCACAATGAATATATTAATCTTCAAATTTAAATACAAGAAAGTTAAGTTAAGTTAAGTTAATTTGAAAAGAATGAAATAACTTTAGAGTATACATTTTTATCAGGCGTCAGCAACTGCCATTTTAGTTTGTCCATTCTATAAATTAAAACTTGTCCTTTTGTATACAAAACACTGCACTGATTTAATTACCAGGCTAAAATTAAATTCTTGCTTGGTTGAGAATTGTCGACGGTGATTAAAATGAATTTTCATTATCATATACTAACAAAATTCCATCAGCATTTAGGGTCAATTAAATGTAGCTTTTGTGGTGACCAGACTAATGCAGCTACATGAATCTAAAATTTCATTCGCAATCACGTATTTTAGTATAGCAGAACCGCGGAGTAAATTAATAATGCTTAATTAAAATTTTTATTAATTCGTCAATATAAAAAATTGATTTTCGAAGCTAATGGCAAAGCTGACATTTGAATGATATGGGCACAAAAAATTGAGAAACAATGAATGTGCAAATTACAGATATTCGAAAATAAAATGTTTTCGGCGTTTGATGGTTAGAAGAACAATGGGTTGCGTTCATTAAAATCTCAGCAAATTGGACAGTCAAGTCTAAAGCTTTACTTTACAAAGATAAGCTCATTATTTGAAATAAACCACCGTATCGTTTATGTTAAATTAAATATCGTAAAAAGAAAAAGGAAATTGTACTGCTAATTCGCTATTTTCAAAATTTAATTAGCTAAGCAAACACCGAAATTATAAGATAATTCAAAATAAAACTTTTTTGAAAATAAAATTTTCATTTTCTAATCATTTCAGTCGTCCCGACAGCATGAGGGGATTTCCTGATTATTGGAACCTGAAAGACTCTCTTGGTTAAAAAGTATGTTTCCTGCTGTTAGATTTTAAAAGGAGAATTTTATGTTGACGTTTACATCTCGATTTTTGCTTCGGCGCCACTGCCGGTGAATGGAAGAATTCAAGCGGATGTAAACTCAGGTGATATCGTATTTTCAACATTTCCTTTACAAAGATAAATAAAAATATTTAATTTTACATTTAGGGCAGAAAAATTCTTGAAAAATTCATTGCAAGTCATATGGATAGGCAGGATTTTTCAAAATTAATTAGGGTAGGTAGTTTGGAGTTTTCCTTAAAGATTAATGCTGTTTAATTTAGGTTAAGTTTTTTTGAAGTTAAGTTTTTATATTAAGTTTAATATAATTACTTATATTAATTACGATGGATAACATCAATAATTTAGCCATCGTGACCGAGTTGAATAAGCTTACGAAGGGTGATTTAATTGATTTAATCACACAAGGAAAGCTACCTTTAGGAAAGCTGAAAGATGGTAACGTGCTTCTCAGTTATGATGTATCAATGAAACTGATTAACAAAGATGACACATTGGAGATCAATGGCGAAACACGTGACCTGGCGGGTGAACTGCTCTGCTGCTTGAAGCAACAAATTGAAAACTTGAACGAGTTGGTAAGTGATAAAAACAAAATTATCAAATTGTTGAACGAAAAGATAGATTCGCATGCATGTTATACAACCAATGCAACAGTAAATAACCAAATCAAAACCGCTCAATTGAACGCAGCTAACAAGAAAGTGTTGAACGCAGCTAACCTCGCCACAGCGTCTGTCAATTCTGCAAATACAACCTCAAAATTACAAAGTGTTAAACTGAATAAACAACAAAATATTTCGGTGTCGGATGTTGCTAACTGTTTGGAAGAACCCGAGCTAAAGAAAATTATTAATGGTAACAAGTATGTCGCCTCAAAAGCAAGTGAGGATGTTGGAATTGTTGCTGCTGAGGTCAGCGAGGGCCCTTACCAAACTGTTTCACGTAAAAGGTCACGTAAACCGAAGAAAGCTATTGTCGGCCTGGCTACCGAATCTTCCGCCGATTTTGCTGGGACCAACAGTAGGTGTTGGCTCTACATCAGTAGAGTTAGTACTACCGCCACCGAAGATTCTCTACGAAATTTTCTGAATAGTAAGCTTCCTAATCATACATTCGAATGTACTAAATTAAGCACATTTAGCAATTCGACGTCGTTTAAGGTGGGTGCTGACATTTCGCTTCATGATACGTTAACCAAACCTGAATTCTGGCCTAAGAACATTAACGTAAGGCGCTTTAATTTTTTTCGTGGACCACGAAATATTCAACCGGGCAGGAATACATGCTAAAACGAACAGCTGTCAGCCTGTCAAGCGTGACGGCAATGATTTTATAATTGCTCACTTAAATATTAGATCGCTTGTGAAATGTTTCGACGATTTTGTCAATGAAGTAACAGACTTAAAATTACAAATTATATCTGTTACAGAAAGCTGGTTGCCGCCCTCGTTTCCTTCATCGTTAATTGCAATTCCTGGCTATTCTCTACATCGATGTGATCGTTTGAGCAGAGGCGGTGGGGTGTGCTGCTATGTTCGGAAAGGCATCAAAAATCAAATCATTAACTTGAATGATGGTAGGACTCATCTTCTGGAGCAGCTATGGGTTCGTATCTGCATTAACAATAAATCATATGCAGTGGGTACGATTTATCGTCCTCCACATGTTTCAGCTGCCTTTATCAATGAACTTGAACGTATATTGTCTATGCTGGTTGTTGAATACGATGGCATTATCATTTTGGGAGACCTTAATGTGAACCTGCTCTCTGACTCAACTCTTGGTGCATCCTTGAAGTCGCTGTTTGACTCATTTAATCTGGTGCAAGTTATCAATCAGCCTACACGAGTCACTGCTAACTCGGAATCGTTAATTGACGTTATCTGCCTGAGTAATGACATTGGATTTTCCTATGCCACTACACACGACATGTCCCACATGACGGATCATTGCTTAGTGAGCTGCAGGCTAGATGTCAGTAGCGAAAATTCTCAGCCTCAATATGCAACATTCAGAAATCTCAAAAATATCAACACGGAAGAGTTTGCTCTCGATGCTAGTAACATTAACTGGACTAATGTTGTAAACTATGATAATATCAACGATAAGCTCACCTATGTCAACTCGGCCATTGCATACCTTTTTGATATGCACGCTCCTGTTTGTACGGTTAGAATCAATACTAAAAAGCCGGCTTGGCTTACATATACCTTACGGTGCATGATTAAGCTTCGCCAAAAAGCTTTTAAGAGATATGTCAAAACTAAGAAGTCCTCTGACTGGAAGTGCTATCAAGACATTCGTAACTACGTCACACAAGCCATATCTAATGAAAGGAAAGCCTACTTCCAACATCAAGTCGATATCCGTTCAAATAGTCCTGGGAAGCTGTGGAAGTTTTTCGATCGTGCCAACGTACATGCTAGATCCAAAAACGAAATGGATTTGGAGAACGCTGATCCCGACCTGCTGAATAGGTTCTTTGCCAATTCCGCACCTAAGACCACCATCAACCTGAAAACTATCAATGAATTTAGAAATAGTTGCCACCCTCGGATCACTGAAAAATTGACATTCTGCTTGGTCAGCCCGGACGACGTTGTTAGATCTATATCTAAACTTAAGTCGAATGCTGTGGGTATCGATAACATTTCATCTAGAATGCTAAAACTTGTCCTGCCGTTTTGTGTGGACACGTTTACTCACCTGATCAACTACTGCCTGGAGACATCATCTTTTCCTGAAGTGTGGAAAAAATCAATCATTGTACCTCTTCCGAAGACCAGTACTGCTTGTAGATTTGAGGATCTCCGACCTATCAGCATTTTACCAGCTCTCTCGAAGGTACTTGAGTCCTTCATCCATCTTCAACTGCTTGAGCATATTGAAAAATTTGACGTTCTTCCTAACACGCAATCGGGATTTCGCTCTGGATTTAGCACTACGACTGCTCTATCTAAGGTGTTAAATGATGTGATTAGCAACATGGATAACTCCAAAGTCACTGTAATGGCACTTCTTGATTTCAGCAAGGCTTTTGATGTAATCGACCATGATCTGCTAATCGCTAAATTGGTACACTATGGATGTGGTGAGTCTGCACTGAAATTACTCATCAACTACCTTAAAGGAAGATCACAATGTGTGAAGCTGAACTCGACCTTATCCGAGTATCTCCAAATTACTCGTGGTGTTCCCCAAGGTAGTGTACTAGGACCACTTCTTTTTGTTATTTTTACGGCTGACCTTCCCAAGGTGTTACCAGAAGGCACAAATTCTCATGAGTATGTGGATGACACTCAATTGAATATTTCAGGCGAACCATCGTCTATTAATGAAATTGTCCGAGACGTAAATGTTTGTCTTGAGCTGGTGCTCCGCTGGTCCTCTTCAAATGGCTTATTCCTCAACCCCAGCAAAACTGTATGTCTCTGTGTCGGCAGCTCACGCTGTCGAGCAGTGGCTAATAATGTAAAATGTACAGATATTCTCCTAGACAACAATGTGATCGACTTCAATGAAAAGACAAAAAATCTTGGCGTCATTTGGGATTGTGGTTTGACGTTCGAAAACCATGTAAATAAAATTTGCAGCATGGGATATTTTAAACTAAAAGCGTTGTATAGATATAAGCATCTTCTACCTTCAGAAGTCAAATGGAACTTGATTCAAAGTCTAGTATTGTGTCACGTCGACTATTGTTCCGCAGTCTATTATGGATGCCTAACTGGTTATTTGAAGAATAAATTGCAAGTGCTCCAGAATGCATGTCTTCGTTACGCCTACTACGTTGATCGATGGGACCATGTCACTCCAACCTACAATTCACAGCAAATATTGAAGATTGAGGCACGCTGTGAACTACAGTTTGCTCTTCTTCTTTATAGTGTCTACAAGTCTGGTCGCCCAGGTTACTTGCATGAATTCATTAATCAAAGATCGTCATGTCATGAATTAAACCTACGCAATAATGGAGCTCTGTCGGTGCCTACACACAGGACTGTGAAGTTTGAGGGATCCTTCCAGTACAGAACTGCCCACACGTTTAATAAGTTTGCTTCACACTACCTGAATGCCAGTTCGAAGCTATCGTTCAAAGCACGTATTAAGGAACTGCTGATGGCGAAACAAATTCAAGGGTCTCTTTGATGGGCAATGGTTGAAAATCAGCTCTGCTGAACTTTTGCCTTTTAAGCAATCGTTATTACTTATGTATATATATTTTGCTTAATAAACATTATTATTATTATTATTATTATTATTAATTACTTGTTTAAAATTAAAACTCATTATAGAATCTAAAAAATAATAACAAAAGGTAATAAATAGCAAATTCATCAAATACATTATTATTCTCTATTGTACTCAATCGCGTGATCTTACTACTACAACGAAGAGTAGAATATACTTTTAAAAATAATTATAATTTTCTTAGATAAAAGTTACATGAGAGGATTAATTTGCAGATTCAAGAAATACAATTTTTTGATCAGCACGAAACTTCTCCCATTAAAATTAAAAACGATACACTGCCCACACAGTTCTGAGTCTGAAACTTCGCCACGAGTTTCATAAAAGTGATTTAAAATTTAATTTTGCGTTGTTAGTATAATTTTGATCGAATTTAAATGTTTAAACCAAGTTTTTGTAAAAATTTGTATAATTTTATCTTAAATAGAAAATCTTGGCATTCTATCTATCTCTCAAAGCTATTCTGGTGTAATAAAAATGATAAAGTTATCCCGGTTGCTCAGAAGATAGATTTTAACTGCAAAAATGTAATTAGAATAACCGAATCATTATTAGCTGTTTACTAAAAATACACGTCAATATATCTTAATTTTGTAAATTTTATAAAAATCTTCTTACAATGTAAAACTTTTATTGGCTAAAATAAATTGTTCAAAAATAGGTGTGCAGTCATTTTCACATCATAAATGTGCAATCACTATGAAAATATTATATCTCATTAATAATTGGCAATCAAAATTATATTCCATTGTTTCCATCAAAATACTATAAGTAAACTTTTAATTTGCTATTTAATTACAACTTTCAGTTTCTGCTTTCCTATTTAACAGTTTTGTATAAATTTTAGTCCATTTATTTTATAATCTAAAATTCACTTTCTGTTTAATAATTAAAAAGCATTTTATTTCCAAATAATTAACAGTTTACATAAAAACATGCTTAAACATAAAATTACACAGCATCAATCCAATTTACGTCATCACGTGTGCGCAAACCATTCTGGCTACCTTGGACAATGGCTAGAAATAAGAAATAAGTTAGTTGTTCATTAATTCATTGAAGTTCGTAGAAGAATGAAGAGATCGTAAATTTAAATATAATAAAACTTGCAGTTCTACTGAAATTATTATGATTCTAATTTTATCCAGCTAACGTTGCAGTTCTTCTCTATAATTTATTGTGGTGACAACGATAGAATTACAAGATAAGTAATTTTAATTTTGTTGGCATGAACTAATATTTCAATTTCTAATTCTTTTACGATTTGATCCTTCGCTCGCCGCATCAGCTATCAGCAGATTAACAATGTTAAATTTAAACTGGGGTAATTGGATGTTGGAATTAGTCATTCTTTCCGGATTGACGTGGAATATCTCGAGTAATATGTCATTTTGAAATGCAGACATAACGCTTACCCAAGTATTTAACCATATTTATCCATCGTCATCAGTAATAAATGGTGTAACTTATGTATTTGGGCTCTGGTATCCGCTTGACTATTCGCAGAGACAACGGTTTCCTGATTTCAGAGACTTCTCTGCATGAAGAGGGTTTAATCGGTGTTTCCTTTGTTGATTCATGTTTTCATTGACCAATTTAAAATTAATCTCAAGTTACTTTTATATTATTTTTTAGATAACTTATCCAAAGGATAATTCAAGGAAGCTAACCTAATGTAGAAGTGGAATTCGTGTCGCTGTGCTCATTTTGAAGTCTATTTTGGAATTTTTTCTCTTAACTGTTCTAAATTTATATTTGAACAAAAAAGATACAAAAACAGAGTTATTGTGCTACCTACGTATTTCGGCAATATAAATTAAATATTGGATTTATTTATTTATTTTATGAGATCCTAATATCCAAGTTTATCGAAAACCAACAATTAATATCGGCTAATAGCTACTTAAATTATTACTGTAGCTAAGAGGTTTAATAGCATGAATATACAATACATTATATTGGTGGTAGTATTACTCTAATGTTAAGCTTTTACATGATATGCTAATATTATACTTTGGTTGCAGTTTATAGATTTTAACACCCACGTCCAAAATAATTTGTAAATCTCTAAGGGAAAAATAATAAGTTTTCCCTCAATCGATCACCGTCAGCTTTAATTTCCAGTCGATGATGTTTTCATTCTATCAAAGCAACTGCACTTTAAGTATTTTATTTAGATTTATCGTTAATAATCTGATAGTTTTAATGCTGTTTGGCCAAAAACAGGCTTTCATTATTAGCAACTGAGAGTCTAATTTATTTTGGGATCCACTAAGCCAATTACGTTGTGATTTATTAAGCTTGATCTTACTTGGTGGTGTAACCATTGTTAAATAAATTATTTAAAGTTGCTACTTAAGGAAGATTTCAACAGATTTTCCAAGACATGGAAAGCTTAAAAATCGGCGTTTGTTAGTTCCCTTTCATCTGAGCAATCCATTACTGACACAGGATAATCCTAGAATGCTATACAGGAAATTGAACGATGGAAATAAATAAAATCCACACGATGAAAAATGTGCAAAACTTCACTTTGGGCAGGGAGACAAAATTAAAATGGTGTACATTTCGATGACTTCCTGCGTAGGACGATTAATAATGTAGGAGAAACAAACCGCAAGGAATAATTTTTCCAGACACTTTATTTTAAGCTTGTTAACCGCAGCAGCGTTTTCTAAAGCAAGATAAATGAAATATTCCGTATTGATGAATAATGATGATAATTTATGGATTTTAATATTCATAACGAACTTCCAAGACGAGAGGAGCACGTTATACAAGCAACTTTAAATATTGAGGCAGACATGCACACACTTTGTCTACATCAGTTTCGTATTGTTGGTTTGGCTTACACTTTCCGACACTTACATTACAACTCTAGTCAAGATAAATGTTGATCAATTTAAATGCTTGTCTGGGCGGACGAATTTTCAGCAGATGCACAAGATTCTTTTGCTCACAGTAGAATTTTCCAAAAAATATTCAGCAAAAATTTAATTCGATGAAATCTTGGAAAAAGAAATTTTTACAAACTTTGTTAAATAAGAATGGTTCGCACGAAAACACAACATAAGAAATTTGTCTTTGTTCGTCTTATGTATTATGCATGAACTTTGAGTACTTTGCACGGAACAAATGTAGAACCATATATTTTACTTTGTAAGTAATGAAAGAGTAGCATTTTTGTTGTTACAAACAAACGTAAATATGACAGTGGAAGATTGAAACCCTAGCTACATCTTCAAAATTATAAATAATATAATTTGCTTTAAATTAATTATAATTTACGTGCCTAATTTATTAAAAAGAATGTTTTTTACCAGAAAGTAAAATTTGCAAATATTTTAATTTAAATAAAATGTGGATTATAAAGGGACCCAAGTTAGAGCATCAAAAAATAAGAGCCCAATTTTCGAATTTTCATGTAGAAGCAAATTTTCGCCGAAACAAAGAGTTTCGTAAAAATTAATTTATTTCAATCGAGTTTAGCCGAGATAAGAAGTAAATTTTCAAGAGTATTCCAAATTTATAAAAAGAATTAAATGATAATTAGAGGAATTTAGGTTTCTTAAGGAAACTTACGGTTTTTTTTTATTATAAATTGACAGCCAGAGGCATTGTTTAATAGCAATATTTAAAATAACTCAAAGAAATGTATATCTCAGTAATTATGGCTTTGTTGTTTTAGAAAGCATAATTTTAAGCTAAGGTTTTCGTTGGCTTACAGAAAGTAAATAATCGCAGATACACCCAAAAAAACGAATTGATTTATTCGTTTGAAAGACTTGGGATATTCAAATGAGTAATTCAATTTATTTTTTCTTGATTGCATAAATAGATGTTGGGAGATTTAAATTTCTGTTTAATCCTGAAAAGTAAATGTTATCGCAAATACGAATTATTCAATTATAACCAACATTGATATTGATAAAAAAATTGGTTTTGCTTAAATTGCTATTAATCGATAAGGAAAACAACCGAAAAGGTAGTAAGTGACTTGGGTTTTTCACAATTTATGTTTATGCATGCAAAAATCACACTATTAATCATATAAAAGCAAAGCTGTCGGCTTGAATGAAGTTCCAATATTCAACATGCATCGCTTATCAATAGAAAGCCTAAGAAATTGTATTTTAGCAAAAATCAATATTTTTTATTAGATAAAAATACTTTCCCCTATACTATCACAAAGGCATATATTAGTCCTGAAAGACGGTCTCTAAGCAAGAAGTAATGAAACATACCCTTATTTGATCATTCATTTCTTCCCACTGGCAGTACAAGTGAAATTCCTTTCAAAATTATTATATTCTAATATTTAAAAATTTAAATCGTGCTCGCTTTTTTGCAGAATATGTTTGAGCATAATGCTTTTCCAAATTTCTTTAATAATAATGTAAGGCGTATCTACCCTTAAAGACACTCGCAAATATCAGGTAGGAGTCATTAGTCACGCAATGTATTGAAAAATTTTGAATGTCATTTTTGGATTAAAAATATATCAGTCAAATTTTACAAGCATTCTACATAGCATCATAATTAATTTTGCTACCTGTATAAAAATTCTCGCTTGAGAAATTTCCAAGTTGTAACAACTCACAACTTTTCAATTAATTATTGTACAAAATACATATAAGAAAATTATCTACACGGAAGGTTCGTAAACTTATTTTGTAGATTCACAAATAACACTGCAAAGAAACTTTAATAGTTTGGTATATCATCGGTACACCAGGCACAGGAAGACGTTAATTGCCTGAGTTGCAACTTTGGTGAAAGGTAAAGTTTTGGGCAAAAATCTTGATTGTTGTGTTCTAAAATTTATTTTAAAAGAGGCAAGAAAACTTTCAGAAACCGGAAGCACGCCATCTTGGATTCGAAATACAAAGATAAACTTCTACCTAAGCGTCATTTAGTGATACGGTTGGAAACTTTCAGCAAGCAGTGCATATCTTCTTAATCTCTAATAGATTTGAGTAAAAGCTTTCTGAATAGGCTGAACGAGATTCGCGTCGAAAACTCATTCAGCATCCAAATGGGACTAACGTATTCAAGATACAGTTTCACACGTTTGGAATAGAGTTATTAACAAGCAATTGATATGGATTCTCTAATCATCTCCTAATCACCCATCTGATGCTTTCAAATCTACAAGAAATACTGGTATCAATTATTAATCATCACCTTACTGTCGTTAATCAAATTTTTCGTCGAAATGAAATCAGTGAAAACGATAAGATTATTTTTGTCAAGTTGTTTGGACAATTTAATATAATTAGCTTAGATGGCAGTGTCGTCTGCATATATGGTGGAGTTTGTTTATAACCTTTAAAATAGTTTATGTATTCTAATTAAAATATATCTCCAGAAAATTTACATTTTGCTGTAATGAATAAATGTTATTATGCTGTAGAATTAAAATTAGGTTATAGGAATAATAGTAGTGAATTTCCTGTAGATAAATATTTTAATTCTTAGAATAGTAGATATACGATTTTATTGCTACTTATCAATAAAAAGATTTTATTATTTCAGATTCATCATTTCACAGAATATTATTTTTCGCTAAGTTTATTTCTCAAACTTCATTTTGGTGTATTGTGCTTTGTGACGTCAGATGCCGTATGGCAAAATAATAAAGCATCCTTAAAAAGTTTACGGTCAAGCTACGGATATTTTACAACTTTGTACAATTCGAGCCCTCTTTACTTTTAAACTGAATTTTCTTCTTAGTTTTCAGTTTTTAAAGTAATCTTGACTCACATTAAAACTACTCGACAAAGTATTACTGGAGATTTCATTAAACTATCTTAAGTTTCAAAACTTCGTCCGAGCCAAGGGAAATACATCTTTATATAAATTTTACAAATGTTCCAAATTGAATAATTCAATTATAACATTAGTACAATCCGTTTGTAAATTCAGACCGTATTTGATGGAAATCTTGCTTCTCGAACGTTGGTTTTTTGGACATTAACGCGTTGGCAAATTTTTAATTAAATATTTAGTTCCTGAAGACTAATAAATACAATTAACTTTTATTTAATTTCGAAATGTAGCTTAATTAAAAAATTAATTTCTATAGATACCTGAATTTTTAATATCAGAAGTTCTCCAGAAAACTGAAACTTCTTTTATATCGAATCATTAATTTTTACTTAATTACATTATCAGATAAAGGGATTTAATTAAATATGGCTTTCGGAACAGAGAATTTTCTTTAAAACTTTTTAAGTTAATGTGACATTTCTTAAGCGAGTCTTAACGTTGTTCAAGAAGTTTGTGATTTGAATTCATTCTGGCGAATCAATTTGAAATTTAAAAATATTTCAAGTCTTAATCAAATTGATATTAATTTTTCCTGAAAGCATACGTGCTGTTTGTATAAAATTAGTTTTAATTACACCAAATGAGCCCATTACGTTTTAATGTTGACTTTGCAATTACATTAAAATTTTTATGTTTTAAAAGTTATTACTACTTCTTTTCAACTAAAATTGGCACCAGACTTTGCAAACTAACCCATTTATGTTAATGTCGGGACTGAAAATGAGCAACAAGGCGTAATTTCTATAAGGGTTGTAATTTTATCAAAAAACGTCAGAGTTTCATTTTAAATGCATTCGGATTTCATATTCTTCGTGACATAAAATGTTGCAAAGCAGTTTTTGTTGTGAATATAATCCAGAGTTTTGGGTAACCGTTTTTGCTCTTTGCAACTTCCAATTGATTTTCGTCTCGCTTGCAAAATTATAGGTAGTATATTAAATAATGAACAATGGCAAATTTACATTAATTCCCCTTTAAATTAGTTCATAATAAAATGAAGACTAAAAGGAAGACTTTCCTGTGATTAATTGTCATTACGAATCTTTTAAATTGTCAAGATGTCAGCATCCAGCTCCGGTCAGCTTATAGAGCTTTAAATAAAAGCTCAAAAACTTTGCGTTTTCATTGAAATGTAAAGTAGCTGAAATGGTCCATATCTATTTTTGACAGCTTGATAAATCAAGACTTTTACTCCGTCGTAAAAACATGTTAAAAGATATTCCAACTAAAATGATTTCTTATATTTCTTAGCGCTACATGTAGCTTATTTAATTTTTTTTTCACTGAATGCTGTTGAGTTTGCGTTTGATTAACAAGAATGTAAACCAAAGGAAAAGGATAATAATGGCTTCGATCTCAATTAATTTATAAGGTTCAGAAACTTACTGATCGATTTTGAACTACTCTAGTTAATGTACGAGTAACTTGTAACATAGTTAAGTAATTTTTAATGCTTGAATCACTCGTACATGTAAAAACACTAAAAATTAATTATTTGATGTATCAGCCTGCATAATATGCAATCAATTTATTTATCCATTAAAGTATCAGTTTGGGCTGGCAATGGAAAACTGATGATTATATTATATTAATAGGTTAGGTGCACGTTGGCAGGATTCATGATCGTTTGGAATAATATTAATTTTTTTCAATCGCCAGTGTAAATCTCAAGAGATCAGATGTAATGTTTTTCCTGTGCTTCCCATAAGTTGTCGACTGATTTCTGACAGGAAGAACTAAAAGATCTGCTCCACAGATAAAGACATAATAAATTTAAGGATTTAATTTAAGGTTTACAGTAATTCAGTTGGTATGTTTTTCGTGCTGATGAAAACGGGCATCGCAGCGGTTTTCCAATCATTTGGAGTTCTTAAGCAGTTAAAGTAATAATAATAAATTTTTGTAAATACAATTCAGTTAATTCAGAGTTCAATTTTAAAATAAGATGAAGTTTTGTAATAACGAATAATCTTTTATTTAGGTTTTCCAGCTTAAAAGAGTTTAATTAAGTTTGAAATCTTGTTATCCTTGGAGTATTTTACCACTAATAAAGGAATTGTTTTTGTAAGAAAGCGTAGTACCTAAAGAAACTTTAGGGTACGAGAAAAAAAATTAAAGAACAAAACTTTATTGCTTGTATTTATTTTTAAACGAGAACGATAATGCAATTTAATTTCACGGTCTTATTTTAAATGACTCTCTGAAATGTAGGTTGGTTCGAGTTATTTTCAATCTGCAAAAACAAGGATTGGTCGGAAGCAGTCACACTTGCTTCTGTCCTTTAATTTGCATACGCCATTGTCAGCTTTTGATGATCATTATACTAACTGAATGTTTAATTAAGATTTGGAAAAAGGTTTTAGAAGAAAGCCAAGCAATTTTTGCTATAATTTTGTTTCTCTCTAATTTTCTTAAATTTCCAACTGCCTAGCAATGCGGTTCATTGTTTATGTTTAACCCCAAACCAGCAACATTAATGATTTCTTAACTCTCTACAAGTTTTGTACTAGGCTGGGGCTACTCCTAGGTAGGTATATGAAAACTGAGTTAGTGGAAATTTGCGATTCAGGCTAACAAGTTGAATAATTATTGCGAATATTGTGTACCAAGTGGCGAACAGATAGAATTACTCTACTTTGTCTGCACTTAGGTTATGAACGTCTTTCGTCAACCCCAAACTTAGAAGAGGTCAACAACGAGCGCTATACTTGGATATTACTTCACTGCCTCTTCATTTATTTCAGTCATTAAGCAAAGACGTAATTTAATATCGAAAAAGAAAAATTATCATTGTAACGTAATAAGTTTGAACCAAATTTAAATTTGTAGCAGTCAGAATAATTCTGGATACAGTTTGTAAAAATAATATTAAAACTTTGATTAATGAAGGTTGGAGGAAAACGAAATAAAAAAATAGAAGAAATTTTAATGTTAGTGAAGAGTTGAGAATTAATAAATTACAAAAAGATTTATGAATTTGGAATGATAAAATATTAATTTAAAAATAGATTGAATTGCTTCAATTGTATAAACCAATCAACTAATTGTAATCATAATAAATTTGATCTTTAATGAAATGAAAATGAAATAGCTGGAATTAGTGGAGTAGTTATATTTAGAAGCCAATATATTATTGAATTGCTAAAATTTGTCATCAAGTGAAGTTTTGATTGTTTTCAATTCTATTTTAAAAATGTCTTTTGGCTTCAGAAATGCCGTTGGTGCCAGACGACAGTGTACACGTCATAAAAACTGACTTATAGCTATCGACATTTTTCCGGTACATGCTCTAAGAACCACAGTTGGCATTACTGCATGATTTTTCGTTAAATCTCCCCGGGATTTTATTATTTTAAATGTGATTTATTTAATTTAAATATTACATAACTTATCAATTTTTTTATTCGAAGTATTATTCTTACTTTTGTTTCCTAGCTCTTGAGTCTTCAACTTAGTACTAGTATTACTTGATGATATCGTTAGATATATAATAATAATTTATTAATCCTGTATTGCATTAAATTAATGTCATCCACAGATTTTCTACGACAGTAAAACCTAAATAAATAAATAAAATAAATTAAAGGTTTTATCAACCAAACCAATTTAAGCTATAAATAATTACAGTCAATCTTGACGATTATATAAAATACCCTGGCAAATACGAAAATTAATTAGTATTTGAAATTCCGTTCGCTTTAGAAGAGTCCTCGTCTATAAAGATAAAATAATTATTTTATACATAAGCTTATCAATTAAATAAACGTCTATTTGGTTCCAAAGTATTATTCTTATGTGACCTATTTTCTCTTAAAATATTAATTAATTAGATCAATTGCACGCAATTTCAGAGTAAGTACACTGGAACAAAGTTTGTTAAAGCTTTTCGGGAAGGGTTCCCCAGTCATAAAAAGAGTAAAGGCTTTAACGAATTAAACTTTTGCGACAGACGACTTGAATTAAGTAAATTGACAATTTCAGGAAGAAAAAAAATCTTCTCAATTTATAATTTGATTGGCAAGTCAAAATTTTGAAATGATTTAATCGGACAAAATTAAATTACAAAACGGCACGACATTCAAGTTGTGGAAGATGGATAACTCTAATATCACTTACAATTCCATCACGTAATGTAAAGAACGTCTAAGAATTTTGTAATATTGGCTAAAATTCAATTTCTTCATTGATTTTCCAAGTTGTTTGCGAGCTGAACATCTATTTTGTTTTAATATAAAAGTTCCACTGTATGTTTTTTATAAATTCCCTAGTTAGTATTCCCCAATCATGTTAACACCAACCCTGGTGGAAAGGTGAATAATTAAATTTTGAAAGAGTTTTTAAATTCCTTAAGTTATAGGAGCCCATGCCTCCTTATATAATATTGAATTTTAAATTTACTACGATCATGTGACACTTTTATGTTAAAAAGTTTGAAGCCATATTGCATTCCATTCTAGCAGTAAACCTTCTCTCGGTAAGTTTTAAGGACGCGCCCAACTTTATTAGGAAGAAAATATGCATTCCACGTGATTCTTCTAATAATTATAATATAGAGAATTTTGAAATTCGATAAATTAAAATTCCGAATAAGCATATCCGCTTTGTAAGATAATGCCTGCTCCTGCCGTTATTCGGAAGGATTAGACTGAAACAGACCGAAAAACTTAATCAAGTTTTCCTAATACATTTTGCTGCAACTACAAATTTTTTTTTCATAAAAAAAATTTATTCCTAAGAAATTACGGTTATAAATTTTCTTTTAGTATTACGATGGAGCATTAAAGTAGGAAGCCATAATTTACAAGAACCATTTTCATCTCGAAAATTTTCAATTATATTCACCTCTTCAACTTGCGTAATGAAACAGTGATTGTCTTGAAAATAACTTTTATATGTTAGGTTTAGCTAAGAAAGATTATGACTGTGTTCAGGTGAACACAGCTCTGAAATTATTAATTTTTCGATAACAATCAAGTTTATCATTTAGTCTTAATTATCAAGATTGGAAACTTTACGTTTAGTTAGTTTTGGGGATATAAAAAACGCTAAGCTTATTATTTATTTCAGCAGCATACTTGGTTAATTCTATATCCAATTATTAATTAATTACATTTTCACTAAATCAATTAAGTCCCATTGATTGAATCTTGCTTTAAGCGCTTATATTGTAAAATTACTCGTAAGGTGAAATGTATTTACGGAACTTGGAAAACTTATTCTTAGTTTGAAACATTTGAGTATCATGAATTAGAATACGAAGAGATAATATATAATATTATCCATATTACAACAGCCAATTTTTATCTATTTATCCCGTAACGCAACTCTGATTGG
The DNA here is from genome assembly GCA_963170105.1 of Cantharis lateralis. NCBI lineage: Eukaryota > Metazoa > Arthropoda > Insecta > Coleoptera > Cantharidae > Cantharis > Cantharis lateralis. The sequence goes on from OY720627.1 coordinate 5,757,133, forward strand.
TTCATTTTACGTTACCAACCTAAAAAAATTAGAGATATCCGAGAAAGATTGATCAGCGCAGCCTTAACCTGTGCAATCGAGTTTTTTATACATTTAATTTGTTAAGAGTTAGCAGCAATAATAATTATAATATATTGTCGTGTCTTATTATAATTTAAAGGGGGGTTGTAAAATTTATAATTTTGTTTGTAGTTTTTCAATATTACAGGTTGATATTTCCAGTTAGCACGCACGGCCAAAACAATGTTATTGCTGGCAAACAGGCAACACGAAAGGACATCCGATATTTTTAGAAATTTTCTTTATTTATTTTATATTATTTTGATTTACATAAACAAATTGAATTGTTGTATAATATGTTACGGTCAATGATGACACTTCGGCCATTAATGATAATGACGGCAACGCCTTGCTTAGCTGGGCATTGACGTTAACGCCCGGTCAATAACGTCAATTCAATAAAAATAATCATAATCAATAAAAAAATCAAAGCGCAAGAAGGGTTAGGCGAATTTTGTCTACTTTAATTTTTATAAGACCTTTTTTGGGTATGGGATGTACAGGAAACGGTCAATTCAAGATTTTTGGGCCCTTTGATGACAAAGTAGCTCTGGTTCCGGTTCGAATTTCTTATAGGAAACATAAGAGCCTTCTTTCGGATACTAAAGTAAAAGGTTTAAGCTAAATAAAATTTATTTCCGAGTTATGTTTACGCAAACCCTTTTTCGCGACGTGATGACTGGACTGAATAGCCTATTTTCATCTATTTTGCCCGTAAAGCACCTCTGATTGGCTGATTTCACGTTAACAACCTAAAAAAGTTAAAGATTATGGGAAAATGATTGGTCAGTGCGGCCTTCAGGCCGCACAACCTGGGCAATCTAGTTTTTTATACATTTAATAATAATAATAATACATTATCGGGGGGTTGTAAAATTTATAATTTTGTTTGTAGTTTTTGAATATTTGAAATTTTATAATTATATTTAAAGGTTGATGTTTCTCGTGAATGTTGTTGCTGGTAAACAGCAACATGAACCGACATCTGATATTAGTCCATAATTTTGATTTAAAATTTGTATTTTATTTGAGACGAAATGGCATTTTGCGAATAAAAAGTGTTCTAATGAAAATATATTATTTTGATTTACATAAATAAATTGAATCGTTGTATATATAATAAATTTGCTATTTTGAGAAAACAAAATTTGAAATTGATTTTAAAACAGAAGGTGGATTGTAGGAGAGAAAAAGATAAAATGGAGGATTGGAATCTGAATACAAGAAATAATTGGAAAAACGAAATAAAACGGCCAGGATTTGGAAATTATTATGACTTTAAAATTGTATCGAAGGGGACACATTTGCTACGACAGCCGCTCGGTTCAAAGCAACGATTTCTAAAAAAAAATTTATAGTTCACATTTGAATCCAAAATTTGCATTTTGAATTTTGATTACATTAAAATTTATGCTAGCCGGGCAAAATTATTTTCAAAATTTTATATTTGGACATTGTTTTGAAAGTGACTTAAAATTACTTTTGAAAAGAGTCTCATGCAAAAAGATGCTGTATCCGGGTTATATAAAATTATAAAATCTTACCCCGAAACATTTCAATATATCAAAATTTAATAAATCAATTAATAAATCAAGCCCCATCGTTCTCGCCTTATCAGCTGTATCCCCGGCACTGCTTTTAAGCTCGTAATTCAATTATAAATTAGAAATGACATGAAATAAATGTAAAGATGTAATTGGATCAAGTTAATAATAAATACGATAATTTGAAATTTAAATTGGGATATAAAAAAATAAATGAAAACAATTCAGATGTACCTAATTATAAAATTAAAATAAGAAAATATGAGATTTTAAGCGAGATTATTCAAATTATAAAATGGAATGGAGTATAAAAATGTCCGAACTATTGAAGTGCACGTGTGTTTAATAAGCGGCTATATTCCAATTTATTACATTGAATTTACAATTTGATAGACACCAATGGTTTAAAATGTTTAAAAAAAAATTAATAATGAAAGAAACGGCTTATAAAACAGTGATCATAATGGAAACTATCGTAGGGAGGCAGGGAAAAGGAAAAGGTAGCAGAATCAACTGAACGTTAAGAAATGAACGGAAAATTGAAGAAATATTTCCAATACACCAGAAGGAACACCTGAAGGAGTTCCAGGATTTTTTGCAAAATATTGCAAAACTTAATTGTATACAAAACAGCGAATACATTGTTCCAAACGAAGCGAAGGGGAGAATGTAACATTTCAAATTAAAAAATATTTTTAAATAAATTGGTGAATCTAAATTCGCATTTAAACAGCAGCTATCTACGCACTAATACCCTCTGAGAAAAACGTGGAGATTGTAGTTGAAAAACAAATGGCGTAAAAGCAAAAATAATAGCCTTTTTCTAGTTTAAATGCGTTTCTAGGTTGAATAATAATAAATGCCCAGGTTTTTACTTTGCACCGTCTGCTTAAAGAAGCTCTTTGGATAAAAGTTTTAGTTCCCAAGTCAGATGCTGTGCCGATCTCAATAAAAGCTTCTCGTTTAATTTATGTGTTGTAAATTTACAATTTTTGCACTTTCGGTAAGAAAATCTTGCGTTAAGAACTCATTTAATCAAGTTAATTAATTTTTCTTCTTTCTTATTTAATTAATTAACATCTGATTTCAACTTAGAATTTTCTTTACTCCTGCTTAATGATAGGTACTTTATTTTTCAAGATCGCGAACTGTTGATAACATTGAATTGCCTTAGTATGAAATTTTTTACTTCAATTATTAATTTCTAGTTCAATTTTCTTTCATTTCAGGATTTTTCAATTACATTTTTTTAATTTTCATTCTATTACTTAACTCCAAAATTCATTACATTTATTTTAAAAATTACTTTTTACGTTCATTTAATTTTTTCTTTCATTATTTCCCATTTGTAATTTTTAATTTCCTTTTGTGGTTTCAATATTATCATTGCTATTAATTAATTTACATAAAGTAACTATCGGGACATTAATGAACATAATCAATAATTGGTTTCCATGTGTCTAATTTATTATACTAATTGCATAGAAACGGCTTAACAATTAATAGTCTATCGCATTACAAGGGAAGTAAGTGGATAAATATTTGATGCTTAGTCCGCGCTCCTGGAGTTACCCGCGAGCTAACTTTAAACACCGATTTAAAAAATTTGAATTGGGTTTTCTGCCGTTTTAACATAATTTTTAAATAATTTTCCTTTGTTAATATTATGTTTTCGTCACTACACATCCATTAATTGAATAAACTAATTTACTGTAATATATTATTTCATTATTTCGTGAGTAAGTCAGCGTTGGAAAATAATTTTTTTATTTGAGTTTCAAATACTGGTAATACTATTCACCAATAATACCGAGGCTTAGTTTATTCTTTAGAATTCATGAGAGACTCGAGACATCATTTACTTATTTACACAAAACCCAATGCTGTTCGAATGACTAAAGAACTGACAAATAATGAGAATCCTGATGCAACATTATCTAATTCTTCTGAGAGCTACTAATTGTTGTAAATATTTTTCCTGTCAATATTTCTGAATGCAAGGAAATTTTTTAACCACATTTGATGTTGACTGAGGGCTGATAAAAATAGTACTGCAATTAAATGAAATCCCTTAACGTTTTATTAAAGCTGACGAGCTATGTTAGCATGGGAGACTAAATAAATATTTGACGACATTTTGACTAGAAAAATTTCGGATTAAATATTTTTACCGGTGGATTAATTTTTAAATAACGAAAAAAAGCTTTTGTGAAAAATTATACTTACTTTCTCTTAATAAAATGTAACTGCCTTTAAAATGATAACACAAAATATAAATCGAGAGAGACTTGTTTTTAAAATTGAAGTTTATATAAAATGAAAAATTTGGGTTGGAAGATAAAGCTGCAAAATTACATTTTCTCTGAAAACCTTTTAGGTTTTCTATCAAACTGTACAACTTGAGTATCTCATCTTTGCGCGATATTGCATGTATTTGGTACACTAACTTAATTTACACACACTATATCTCACTAATAAAAGCACACAGGATGAAGTTAAGTTTTCCTGTTTATTAACAAGGAAACCTTAACACTTACCCGTTTAATCAAATTTTCTATCACAATCTTATTATATCAAAATTTCCGTCTTGCTTCTGAAATAATTTGCTCTAAAAAAAAACTAAATTATTCCATAATTTAAAGTAGAGCCCGGATTCGTATGCACATTCGCTTTCACAAATTGAATTATAAGGCTTGATTAAAACTTAAAGTACTTTTAAATGTGTCCATTTACATTTTTGTAATAGAGGAATTGCACTTTAAAAATTAAATCCAATTAATCCACCCAAATAACCCTCCCGGCTTGAGCTAAACTTTGCACATTTTAGTTCGTTGCCAATTTTCGCAGATGTTACAAGTTGCAAGCTATCACCTTATTCGTTAGCTTAATTTATAGTTCTCGCCCCAGTTAACGTTAAAACTTAAAAAATATTTCGAAGCTTTACGTTCCAACAAGTTATAATGCCTGTATAATCAAAACGATATAAAATTTCAGGTTGAATAAAATCACATGAAACGTAAATTTTTAATGTGCCTAAAAATAGCTAGATTAAAGTATTTTTGTTTCAAATGAGCTTGACCTTTTCTTTAAGCTTATTATGTGTAAACCTTCTTTTGTTAAAAGCACATAAAATTTTATCGCTAAGCTCCAGAAATAGTAAGTCACCTTTAAAAAATATTATCAACTTAAGGCAAACAAATGTTATCCTTCTGATAAATTGCTTAAAAATATAATCATGAAAGCAACGTAGTTTATCGAAAATTTTCTTCTGCCCAAGAAAACTGAATAAAGCAGACTTTTCGACAAGATTAATTTGTAAATAATTTATAATATATTTACAACAGAGTAACAGTAACAACACATCATAACAAAGTCGATACACTTTATTTTGTTAGTCGGATAAATCTTATTTTAATGACCTGTTTGTTGCCTAGCAATTTAACGAATCAGAATGCTTCGAAAGAACTTCTGAGATAACTAAAGAAATGAAAACAAGGATTATTCTTTGTGCCTACCTAATGATATATACAAATTATTATTTAAAATACCATTAATAATCTTTAGGGAATTGTCAAGTTAAAATAAAATTTTTACCCGATTGTACAAATTTTTTTTTTTAAATAATAATTGACGATCGTTAATTGTACCTATTGGGTGTATAAATTTAATTGCTAAGCAAGTTTACCAGAAACATCTTTTATATAATAATATAATATTTAAATTTTAATATTTATTTTTACAGTTGAAACGGTCATGTTTTGCTAGTGCGAGAGTTGTGATTTTACTGAAATAATTTTTCAATACAGAAAATGAAAACTGGAATATTATTAAATTTTTTGCTAGCAGCTAGTGTGTGATTTTCTAGGTCTTCACAACGGAAGCCTTCCCTCAGTTTATCAGATTGTGTAAATCGCGATTGACAACGATAAAACTGAACAAGAGGATTTTGTTTTAGAAATTTTAAGTAAAACTAAACTCTAAGATAGTTGAATTTGAAAAGTTGATTTTATTCAAAAACACATTTAATTATTGATTTCTTTTGATTTATTGCAAATGTGTTTTTTTAAATCAAATGTAGTAGTAGTATATATTTTTAAAACATAGATAAGTTTACAATATGTGTATTTTTTTTATATTACGTGGTATTACTTTGGTTCAAAAGGATCAAAAATATGGAAAACTAGACTTTCAGAAAGTGCAATGAGATTTAAAACATTCAAAAAATCGCCACAGTCGCACCATTGGCAGACAAAATATTATTACATGTTATAATAATTTATTATATGCATAAATATTATTTATTTAATCTAAAGTATTTGAATACCACAATATTTTAATATAACAAAATAATATGTAATATGTTGTTCATTGGGTTAGTATTTTAATTGTTTACTGAAGTATTCAATTACATCAACAATTATACATCATCAGAATAATCGAATTAGCTTCGTTCGCCCTAATCCGCCCCAATTCTCTAAAATATAATTTTAGAAATCAAGCTTTAATTGTAATTATGAACAAATGATCAAAGCTGATTCACCTAAATCCATGGTGACGGATTTCCACAGGACTACTTTTCTTGAAATCTGCCACACGCTGATTCCACGTTCTTTTCTACTCACAAACGAAAAAATAAAAAATACCAAAATTTTTGGTATTCTTAAAAAGCATTGGAATTCTTAGAAAAACACTTAAATTCGTTAGAAATCATTGGAATTCTTTGAAATTTATTGGAGTTCTATAGAAATCGTTGGAATTATTTGAAATCTTGATAATTTGTTGAAAATCACTAGAATATTTTTAAAATAACCGAAAGTTTTTCCAAATTTCTGGAATTACTTCAAAATTCCTGATTTTTTTGTAAATATCTAGAATTCCTTGTAAATCTTTAAATTTTGTTGGAAATCACTGGAATTCCTCAAAAATCACTGTAATTCTTTGAAAATCATTGGAATAATTCTTTGAAAAACACAGAAATTCTTTAGAAGTTTCTGAAATTCCGTGGAAGTCACTGGAATTCTCTGAAAATCACTATACTTTCTTCAAAATCACTGGAAATAACCGGAATTTTTTGGAAATATCTGGAATTCTGTGAAGATGCTTGAACTTCCTTAGAAATCACAGGTATTCTTGAACATCATTGAAATTCTTTAAAAATCGCAGTTATTCATTGGAATTCTTTAACAATCACTGTAATTCTTTAGAAATCTTTGGAATTATTTGAAAATCATTACAATTCTTTGGAAATCTCAAGAATTCCATTTAAAATCGCTGGAATTTTTTGAAAATTATCAAAATTGTTTAGAAATATCTGGAATTAGTAAAAATTATTAAAATTCCCTGAAAACCTTTAGAATTCTTGAACATCATTGGAATTCTTCGAAAATCATTGTAACTCTTGACAAATCACTGGAATTCTTTAAAAACCATTGGAATTCTTTAAAAATCATTGGAATTCTTTGAAAATCACTGGAAGTTTTTAAAAATATAACTGGAATTCTTAAAAATCATTGGAATTCTTCGAAAATCACTGGAATTTTCTGAAAATTACTGCAATACTTTGGAAAAAACCGGAATATTTTAGAAATATCTAGATTTCCATGGAGAAGAAACTAGAACGTCCTTAGAAATAACTGGAATTCTTAAACATCATTGAAATTCTTAAACATCACTGGAATTCTTAGAAAATCACTGTAACTCTTTGAAAATCATTGGAATTCTTTGAAAATCACTGAAATTTTTTGAAAATCGCTATAATTACTTAAAAATCCCTCGAATATTCTAGAAACCATCGGAACTTTTTGGAAATCTCTAGAATTCTATGGAGAAGATACCTGAACTTCCTTGGAGATCACTGGAATTCTTGAACATCATTGGAATTCTTTAAAAATCTCTATTATTCTTAGGAAGTAATTGGAATTCTTTAGAAAACACCGGAGTTCTATAGACATCTTTGAAATTGTTGGAAAATCTTTGAAATTTTTTGGAAATCATTGGAATTTTTGAAAATCTCTGTAATTTCTTCAATACGCTTAAATGTTTTTGGAAATCATCGGAGTTTTTTGGAAATCTCAAGAACTCATTGGAAATACCCGAAATTTCTTGGAAATCATTGTAATATTTGAAAATCACTGAAATTCTTTGAAAATCATTGAAATTCTTTGTAAATTATTAAAATTCATTAAAAATCACTATATATCTTTAGATATCCCTGAAATTCTGTGAATACAACTAGTTCTTTATAAATCATTGTAATTCTTTGAAAATTATAGGAATTCGTTAGAAATCGTTGTAAAAAATATTTGACAATCATTGAAATTTTTTAGAAATTTTCGTAATTCCTTGTAAAATCAGTGGAATTATCTGGACATCATTATAATTTTATGGAAACCAATGGATTTTTTTGAAAATCGTTGAAATTACTTGAAAATTTTTGAAACTCCTTGGAAACCTCCAGAATTCTTTTTAAATCTGACAATCTTTGGAAATAACTAGAATTTTTTAACAATATCGGAATTTGTCGAAAATCATTGTCATTATTTGGAAATCATTGGAATTCTTTGGAAATCACTGGAATTCTTTAGAAGGTTTTTAAATTTCTCCAAAATCATTGGAATTCCTTGAAAATTTCAATAAATTTTTGTAAATCTCTGAAATTCCAGGGATCCCTGAACTTTCTTGGAAATTACTGGTATATTCTGGAAATGCAATGAAATCCCTGACCTACCTTGGCAATCATTGGAGTTCTTGAACATCATTGGAATCCTTGAACATCATTGGAATTCTTTAAAAAGCAATTTTATTCATTGTTATTCTCTGAATTCTTTGAAAATTACTGCAAATCTTTAGAAACCCCTGAAATTTCTTGGAAATCATTGTAATTCTCTGAAAATCTGTAATATTTTTTTGAAAATTGCTGATCTTTTTTGGAAATCACCAGAATTTTTTTTGGAAACCGCAGAAATTCGTTGGAAATCATTGGAATTTTTGAAAATAATTGAAATTATTTGGCAATCACTGGAATTCTCTGAAAATCTTTATATTTTTTGATAATCATTGGAATTATTTGGCCACTACTGGTATTTATTAGAAATTTCTGGAATTTCTTAGAAATCTCCTAAATTTCTTGGAAATCACTGGAATTTAGTAGATATAGCTGAAATCTCTAGAATTCGTTGGATATCTTCTGAAATCTTTTGGAAATTACTGTAATTCTAAGAAAATCTCTAAATTTTTATGGAATCTTTTGGAAGTCACAGAAATTTTTTTGGAAATAACTGGTCATCTCTGGAATTCCTGAGAAATCAATGGAATTCTTAGAAATCATTGGAATTTCTTAGAAATCGCTGGTATTTTTAGGAAATCGTAGGAATTATTAAAAATCTTTGGAATTCCGCGGTTTGTCTTTATAAATTTAGCTAGATATTTACCCCCTGAAAGGCAAACGCAATTGAATGTAAAAGCTGCAAACAAAAAATTGATTAGTCAATAAAAACCAACAAAAAAGTTGATTATTATTCTTATTGCTTAATTTACTTTAATATCCCCGATTTAATTTTTATAGTAAGTATATTTTTCTGCTTTTTTTTATGAGATGTAACTTTTATAGCCACGTATGCATAATATATAACCGAACAATTTGGTATATGAATTTTTATATTTCAGTTCATGAAAATTCTACCAATATTATAATGACGCAGTTTCCTTTTTATTCAATTTCATTTTGCAAAGTGTATAAACTTTTTTTAAGATTGACACAGGGTCAGCAGTCAACACTGCTATTGATATTAAAGCTGCTTCAATTGCTGCCGTAAAATTTAAATATTTTTAATAATGTAGGTTTTTCTGTAAATTCCTATCGATTTAATGCTCCTTTAAATGGCGATCTGCTTTCCCCGAATGACATGAACTATTTTTGTACACTAATTTTAATTAAAAAAAGATTCAAAAGTCCAAATTTTAATTTAAAACCCAATCTGCTTGAAAGTGAACACTTGCATCGATGTTTAAATTATCGAGTGAATTCTTACGTATTTCGCTATAAATTATAATTAATTGTAAATTCAAGCTTGTAATCTAAAGCTTTAATTTTCGCGTTAAATTGGATTATAAATAAAATCGATGAAGCTAAACGAGTCAAGAAATTAGTAAAGTAAAATTGAATAAAACGGAAAACTGTCGAATTAGAATATAAAAAGTTGCTCTAATTAATAACGTGTTGCTTCAAACTTCAAGGATTAAGCAAACATTGCCTAGGGCAAACGCAATCGTTGTTTTATTAACTGAAGACAAATCTTTGTATTAGAAACATTTTACTTATCTCCCGTCAGAAATTTAATTACCTTTTTATTGGATTTTCTGCGTTAATTAACGCCGTGTTAATCACTGCGTTATTCTTCTAAATTAAGGTTTACAGATTTTCTACATTCTGCATGTCATAATCAGAAAGAACCGAGAAGTTTATTTCTAGTGTATTTAGGAGTACCAACTTATAATTCTATGTTAACGTACTGTATGAAGTTTATTTTCGTATGCACTGAAATAACTAAATTTATGTTTTACTGGTATTATTAATGGCGGAATTTATTTATCAATTTAACTACGTGGTTGTGTCTACAATAACTTTTAAATTAATAGTGAGTTTTATATTTCTCCATTTAAACGCTTTATAGCGCATAACTTCAAATTACTAAACGTTGTTAATAATTCAATATACAGTTCGTAATCCACATAATATTATGTCAAATAATATTATATAAATCAATAGCTTACATGTTGAGCGTTAGATTATATACTACACTAATGAATGCGTTTCACTAATGCTGAGTAACAGTACAACCTGGAACTGAATATAAGTAATATATTATTGGTACAAACAACCTGAAAATTATTAAATTAAATTTATTTCATTGAAATACTGCACTCAGTACATTGCAGTATCAGCAGTAATTGGCAATATTGAGTACTGGAACTCTCAATTCCGATACTGCCACTTACTGCTGCTACTGCCGCTCAGGGCACTTAAATAATTTCTAGCAAAACCCTGGACAATAATTTTATTTTGTTGTGATACTAACACGGTTGCTAGGACAACATATTTTATTATTACAAATCGAAGCTACTAGTTGAATTACCTGAATTACACAAATATTACAGTTAGTCTAATTACAACCTGTTGCATTATTCGTTGGAATTTAATTGTTATTACGACGGAAAACATATAAAGTAAATTTTAATTTCAAAATTGTTTTGGTTTAAAAAAAGGATTACAAAAACTTGACTACCTGTTAAATTTTTTATTTTATTTGCAATGTTCACAAGAGGAACAGGCATGTTATTTACATTTTACCTTCTGTACATACGCTTACTTCATCATCAACCTCTTGTGTTTGTTCAAAAATTTGCTTTTATGATGTAGTTTCGCAGAACAACGTTTTAAAATTTAAAATGTTTTGCTTAAGTTTACAGGATACGTTTTAAAAATATAATTAATTGGCGAGAATAATTAATGCTTTCATTTTTTATAACTTTGTGTTCTCTCGTACTCACTGGCATGCAACTAATGGACTGTGCGTATCAGTTTGTTTGTTTTCGGAAACCACAGTAATTAAAATATGCTATAAATATAATATAAATGCTTTTTAATTAAAGGAAATCAATAACAAAAATTGATTATTATCTTGTTTTATTCTGTTTTGAACTGAACACTGAACTAAGCAATGGGTTTAACTGATAACCTACGTACACATCTCTATTTTTAACAAAATTTTCTAGCCTACTTGAGGTCTTTTAGCAAAAAACTGTTTCCTATCGAAAAAAATACGTACAGATCTCTCTTTTTTAGCAAAATTTATCATCATAGCCTAATTAACCCTCACACAAATTTTCAAGCTAATTATTAAGAAATATTTATTTCAATTCCGGGTGTAAAGGCCATTTTATTGCCGTAGGGCAAAAAGGAAGTCACCAGGTTGTATTATCGGTGCCTCGTTTAAAAATTTTCCTACGTGGTCAGAAGTTATAGGACGCGCGATGTTTTCGACACATATCCTTCGTTTTTTCGCTTCATAAAAGCGGATAACTTGTGGAAATTGCCGATATCAATCTGGTTTTCTACTGCGACTACTCGGGGGATAAAGTGACTTTTGGCTTCAGGGTAATTGTTGCCCTCGGCTAAAGCCTCATCCAAAAAATCCTTTACCCTCAGACCAAAAATGGGTCACTTTATTCCCTTGGTGCATAATTCACTATTTGCTGATTTTGCTTTCGGTGCATTGGTATTCGGTGTTTTTGTTTTCGGTGTTTGTTTTCGGTGATTTTGATTTGGTGTTTTGACGTGCGACCGGTTTAAATAAGTCTACCTTTAAGGATAGGTTATAATAACCAATTTTGTCAGATAAATCTGACCTTCCCAAACAACATTTTGTTCTGAAAAATTTTGTCAGCAAATTTTAAGATGATGCTTAGCTGTTTCAGCTTAAAATTCGGCTGTTTTTCAGCGTCAATAAACAGGCGCGGATACAGGATTTTGTTTAGGGAGGGGAAATTTTTGTGTGATTTACATAATCGTCTTCCAAAAAATGTGTTTTAAACAAAAAATTAAACAAAATTTTAGTTTGTTATTTGAGAAAATAATGAAATTGGTCAAAATAAAGCGCTTTGGTCATGAGTCAAGGGGGGCAATTGCCCCCATTGCCTCTCCCCTGTATCCGCGCCTGTCAGTATATTAGTTTACTTTTCAGCTGCTTTATTTTAATTCAGCTGTTTTTCAGCCTCAGAAATTAGAAAAGTCGTCTTTAAGTAATCAGTTAATTCGGTAACTGAATTGCTAATTTGGCAGCTGAAATTTCGCTGATTCAACCTTCTGACTTCACTAAAAATCAGCTGACTCAGCTCAATAGCTGAAACAGCGTGCTCGCAGTTGATATTCAGCACAAAACGTGACTTGTTTGAAACCAACTGTCGGTTGCCATATCGGTAAAACTTTTAATTCTTTTCCGACCAACATACGGACGTGCTTCCATGGAACTCTTGTTTCTCCAAAATTGTTTTTTAAATGTTTTTCAATTTAACAATGTTGTAAATTTGTTAGCAATCCTTTGTGTAATGCATGAATGTCATATTGTAGTGGTAGTTTAATTAATAACAACCGCTTGCGGTAAAATGCTTTACTGTACGTGAAAATGTCATGTCTGCAGTCCAGACAACTTTGTTTTCTATTATGTTTAAACGCTGTAAAATGGCGATTGTAAGTTTAAGAATTGTATATTAAAAATTCACAGGTAGTTAGTTTATTCTGGGTCCTTCATTGGTTGAAACCTGAAGGCTGCCTTTGATTAAATTTTCCGACTATAAATCCACAAGTAAATATTTTACATTTGAAATTGCATTTTCAATAGTTTTTCGTTCATATAATTTGAGTTAATTGCAGTTTTTATAATTTTCTGTTCAATGAGCAATCTACTAACTCCGCTCCTCTAATCAGAATTACTTTTAATTGTATTTTTGTAATATTTTTTCGTAACATTGGAAACATTTTCATGTTATATTGGTTGTTATAAAACATTTTTCTTGTTTTATATGCTAAACATTCTTTCTTTTCTTTTGTTTAGGTAATTTGTTGAATTTACTGCTTCAGAGTGATCCAATTTTTATATTGGTTTGTATATTGTGATGTTTTTTTTATAGAAATATATGTTGTGTATAACATTCTGAAAATGTTATTAAATTGGTGCGGGTTGATTTACTTATACAAATGTTAATGTTGTACATTATTTATAAATTTAGCGAACTGATAGGGGTTTGCGGTAGCGCTGCTATAATATTCCCTTTAAGTCTGATATGCACCACAGTTGTTTAGGTGTTTTGTATTAAATGTATAAAGTTGGTCTCTCTTATATTATTAATTCAAATTTTAGATGAATTCGTAAGTTGTCTGATGAAATTTTCCTAACCAACTTTATCAGTTTTGGATTTAATTACAAGTCATCATCAGGCACGTACTGATATCTTATTTGCGAATAATTTAATCGTGCAATCATTGTTTAGCCAACATTGTATTATAAAGCAGCTTTACTTGTTGCAATTTCGTTTGAAAATAGTTTTCTTAATCATCTTGCTTTAATAACCAAAGCTTTGACTTTAACTGCCGAATTTAATTAAATATGAATACCTACAACAAAGTTTGATGAGCAGCACGATACGTTCTTTGTGTTTGCACAACATTTTAATACCAAAGCCTTTGACTCCAAAAAAAAAGAAAAGAAAATTTAATAATATCATTACCGCAGGAATTAAACAAACATTTTAAACGCTCGTACTTTTCCTCAGCTAACTGGGAACCAACCAAGTTTATTAGTAATGTCGATATGCTCAAAGGGGAAGTATATTTTGAGTTAACTGCATTTGCTATGGTATAGGTATACGAATTTCATAAAACTAAATTATCACCCCAAGCACAGCGAACACTACATCGGCATGCTATAGAATAACTTTGTAATGCTACAGTAATAATTATTATAAACTTACTTTGTATTTTCCTTAATGAACGGAAACCTCATCGCAACCTTAATAATACGACGTTTACATAAAACCGAACTTAAATATTCACCGGCTTCTACACGTAGTTTATCGCAAACTCATCATTAGACAGAAGTAAATTGAAATGAAAAATATCATAATATGAACTCTGAATTCCAACTAATGCATTAATTAAATATTTTTTGAAATGGAATAAATTGAATAAAACATAGAATAGTTTTTACAGCTCCCAGACTACGTTCATCTCGAATGTTTTTCTTCCTACTCGGACTTTTCAGTTGGTTTTCTTACAACACCGATATTTTCAGTTGAAACTTTTAATTTAGTATTTTTGAGCTCTTCAATTTATTTTTTGCTAAGAAATACGTAACACCTACTTACAAAATATAAATTTCAAAATAAAGTAAGGATTATTTTATGATATTGCAAAACAATTTAATTTGATTGAAAGTACTTCGAGTTTTCTCTTTTATTAATTTTTATTTTTGGAACACTCGCGAATAAATTGTATACGATTATTCCTGTTCTTTAATTTATTTGTTTTTCAGCAAAATTCACTTTCATTCAAAAATACAAATCATTGAGTTGAGAGACAGCGAAAACGTCTGTAAAATAATTTTGATAAAATTTTGCTTTCTTACAAACCACGAAACCTAGTTGTAACCTCACATAAATGGCTTCTTGTAGCGTGCGAGGCTGCTATAGTCTTTTGAATGGGTGTTTCAATGGAGTATTTCTTTAATTTTAAACTGAATAAATCAACTAATGCTTACATGTAACCATAAAAGTGGGTTATTATGAAACGCAAAAACTTTCTTAAGTCAATTTTCCTTGGTTTTCCTTGTTTGATACTAATAATAGTACTTTATTAAATGTATTTTAAAAAAACGGCATGGATTTAATTAATTGGCAATTAATATTCCACAGGTAAATTTATTTATTCAAAAATTTTGTAGTACCTAGTTTAATTAAGAATCTGTTAGCGGTTAATTACGGCTTTGGTTTTCGCTTATATGAAATTATAAAATTTTAATAAATTGCGCCGTCGTTAAATGTTTAAGCAACATGAAGTAAACAAGTTTTAACATCAAAATTCAAACTTTAATTTTAATTACATATATTTAATTAATTTATTGTTAATTAGTAAGTCAGCAGCGCAGTGTATTCTGAAAGCTCGATATTAAAATGAAACTTTTAGCCCTTCTTTTTACCTCGCCCGCTGCAAGTGGCCTTCAAGAACAAACAAAATCCATCGGAAAAGTATTTTATTCTTTGTGTAAGAGGACCAATACCGTTGTTGTGAAAGAAAATAATGTGATTTCAAAGGTAAAGGTACAGTAAAATACAAGGAAAGACAAGAATATAACAGGAAGAACGACCTAAAAAAATTCATCACAAAGCAAATAGAGAAAATTTTCTTTTTCTTTTCAGATTAGAGTAAAAAAGCGTAGATCTGCGGATATCAGATATTGGTGAGCGGTTAGACCAAGAGAGAAGTAAACAATGCCTCTAAAATATATGGGAGATAGAGGGAGCAAATGAAATTATTGGCTTAGAATAGCGAGCTCTTTAAATGAAAGTTATACATGAAAACAAATATTTTTGAACCAAAATAAAAGAAACTAAACCTGAAATTACAATTAAGAAAGAGTGGAAGTTTTGTTTTATATAAAATTATGAAATTTTACCCCGAACATTACAATATATGGATCCCTTTCTTATTTAACCCTTTTTAATACCTATTCTGTGTGTTGATGCCTGTTTCTTTATCTGTTTTATCGGTGTTTTTACTCCAAATCATTTTGGACCGAAACGCGTCGATATTAAAATTATTTTAAGTTTACCCTTAATTTATTGTTTACTTATTTATAATATTCAAATGTTTTCATGGTTTTAGTTCAAAATACAATTCCGCTTCCTATTTTTCAGGCAGATGATTAAAACGAGTTTTTTTTTATCAAACTTTATTAATCGATCGACGAATAACACCAAAAAGGCAAGAATCAAATTGTTTTTACATCAAACGTGAGCTTTTATCAGGGGTAACGAATTTTTCGATAGCTTTTGTTGCTTTCAATTACTACAAGCAACTTTCAATTTTGAAAAGTTAGTGCTTTGCATCCAAAATAATTTAAATTTAAAAAATTAGTTTTTGAGTTACTTATTCTACTTTAACTCAAACAAAAAGAATGTTAGAAAATGAGTTTAATTGAAAAAGATGATAATACTCATAACCGTAACTTGGTTTTATAGTACTCCGAGGAGCGGTAATAAAAATTTTATTTACAAAACTGCATGTTCGTAATAAATATGCTTTAAGCATAAATATTTTTATTTTGTACTAATTTTTTTTGGCAATACACTTCAACGAAGTTAAGAGTAAACCACAAGAAGTAATAAATAAACCGCAATAATAGGAATATGATAGTTCCACAAAAAAGAAAGTTTAAATTTAAAAAGGATTGTAATAAATTTTCAGAATGTTAAATTTTCATTTCCATAAATTTTCAGTAATGTTGTGTTCACGACGTTTAGTAAAACTATATTTTTACTTGGTTGGCACACTTTATGAATGAATTCAGTTTATTCAAATTGGTCAATAAGTTGTCGTAATCGAGACAACTAGAGAATAAGTTTCGGGATTTGCATTTCGCTTAGCACGTCACCTAATTTTATAACAGATGAACAGTTTCATTCAGAAATAACTATAATTTCATACAAAAAGATGAGATATTACTGACCTTTCCAGCCTTGTATGAAAAATTGGCATTAAAAATTGCAAAGAAACATTATGGTTCTTGAATGGTTTCAAACTTATAACTTTATTAAAAAAATATACACTATATGTCTTGAAGAGAAAAGAGTCGACGGAAATAAAAAACTTGAACAAAGTTCGTAAACCACTTAATCGGTTACCTTTGGTAAAAAATTTTTTCTTTTCTGGAAGTCTAAATACATCCTACGAATTTTAAAAACGTAAATTCCGCTTTCGCTTTTGATTGTTCGATTTCATACTTGAGTAATCCTCAAGTAATACACGAGATCGGACGACTCATGCCCGGTTTTACCGCACTAGTTAAGAAAGTAATAGTTGCAACAGACAAATTTGTAGTTAATTTACATTGGAAGTGCTAATGCCGAATATATTCCAGCCAAATGTTGGTGTTCAAAAATAAAAATGCAGAATTATAATGATAACGGGAGTTTAAGTAAGGAATTGCGACGAGAATAGCAACCCAAGGGAATATGTAATTTATTTACTAATAATTAAGTCTCATGGTTTGTTTATTTCTACTTTGTTAATGTTTGGAATTGTAAATGTCTTCTCTATTAGAAGACGAGGACTGCATGTATTGTTTAATTAAGATTAGGTTAAACCTTCGTAAATAAAATAGGTGTAAATAAAATAAATATTGTGGCGCCCTAATTAAAAAGCTCGCATCTAACAACTTAATATTTTCTGAGTAGGAAAGCAGGTAGTTAGAATTTCCTTGCATCCTTTGCACGATGAAAAAGCGTAAAATAAAAGATATTTTGAACTTTTCGTAGTTGTAATTTAACTAACTGTTGAGTGGTGGACGTGAGAATACGAGTAAAATTGAAAACTCGAAATCTGAATAAATAACTAAACATAATTGTGTTTGTTTAAAGACACAGGTACTTTATACTTTACGTACCTATAATGGAATCCAGCCATAAACAAATATAGTGCACAACTAAACAAATCGTAGTTGTCATGGAGATGGTTTGGAAGTCCCTGGGATTCATCTGCGAAGCTCACAAAATTTAAAGAATTCCTCAACCGGCCCCAATTCAAAAATTACGGATCTCAAAAGACGCAAATCTTTGTTTTTAAGTTAACTTCGGCTGCACGACTAGAAGTGAACTGGTAAACACGGCGCTGCATATATTTACGTCGAGCGTACGTACCGTCAACAGAATGAGCTGTTCACCAGCTTATGTGATATCGGTTATTTCCAAAATTACTCGATATCTGGGATTCGCCTTTATTTTTGCGCAGAATAGCAACAATTGTTATTTTTCCATTTGGTCTGTTTTCATTTTCCAAGAATTACTAACCGCAGCAAGTTTGTATCTTGACGGTCGTCGCACTAATGCAGATGCTCGGAGTGCGGTAAATATGATGTTCACTAAAGCTCTTCTAGAGTTTCACGACTTTATTGGAGTGATTAATATGATATATTTGTATGTTTATGTAAAATAATGTTTTTGTATCCGCTTGGTGTAATTGGACCCGACCGCCCGTTGAAAATAAAAAAAAAATTCTAAAAATGTTAAAATATTAAAATGTTGAAATAATATTGCTGCTTTCCAGAGCGGCTGGTATATTTATACAAATTTTAAATTCCACTTAAAAGGCTTAAAAGAGAAAACAATTGATGTAATATTGTAATTACTTAGTAAATTGTGCTAATAATTTTCGCAACTATTAACTCTTTAAAAACAATATGGAAATTTAAAACCGCTTTATTACAACTGTCGTAAATTTTACAATAACGTTTTTATCATCTCTTTATAGTTTTATTTATCATTTTATCGTAACCTATGCTTTTGTTTGTTAATTCGTTCACAACCCTTTTAATGATAAATGTTTTTAAAATTACTGTAAAAGTTGAATTGATTAATAAAAATTTTTGAATGTAAAAATAAGGCTAATTATGATAGCTCAGCTTGGTATGGTTTGAACTTACAGGTATTGTTTGAACCTAAGCAGGCGTTTGAGCCCCACTTCTAATGAATGGAAGAATTTCGAAGTACTAAAATGTCACGTTTCATTTTTCGTAAGCATCTTAAGTTGTAAATAATATTTTAAAAACTGAAATTAATTTAAAAACATTCAAGTAGATAAATTGTTTTAAGCATGTGAGATTTTCTTTTAACTGAACATCCGTGGCGATGAATAATTCGGTTTCATATTTTTTAGATTAAATGATTGTTCAAAGTTGAAAAGCACAGCTAAGGAAATTTTGAGTTGAGTTTTCAATTATTATGAATATAAAAGATATTTTTGATCCAAGATCTTTGAATGAAAAGACAAACGCCAATAATCATCAATGAAGTCGATGAGAATTCAATCAATTATTAATCTGTGTATAAAAATAAAAGTGTAATAAAATCAACCAATGCGTAGTGCGACGAATTTGCATTCCCGCAAAAATCAAGTGGGAGAATAAAAGTTTTCAAAATTACAAAAATCAAGGAGGGAGAAAAATTGGTGAAATAATTCATTCTGGGTAAAACCGTCAACTCGTCAAGTTCGAAAATTTAAAAGCCCAGAGTCAAAAGTTTAAATAATTTGAATTTTATTTGTAATTGACAAATACAATTAAAAGATTTAACTTACCTGAAGATTACAAATTCAGAGTAAGAGTGCTTGTGCCAATACTTTTCAACAAAAAGTAAAACCACAATTATTCACGACCAAAGATAAATCGTCAGCAATAGCAGGGACGAGTAAGGCAACGTATGAACGCCAGATTCTTACAAAAGGTGAAATGGTAAATGGAAACAACAACAAACAAATGAAAACTTCTAATTATGGGCGAGAACAATTTAAGTGCACGTACGATTAATTTTTCGTGAAATTTGAAACCACGATAAAATTGATTTATAAAATTTGTATTAATTGCCATCAAAATTGCAACTTTGTCTTGGTGGTTGAAAGAATTACTAAAATTTAAATAAGACCAAAATTGCAATAAGACGGAATTGATTTATTGGTAAACCGATGTAAACGGATGACGATCAAAAACATCAAAATTTGAAATTTAAATGGTACATAAAATTTATTTAGCTGTGTATTTGTAAGATAAAATTTTGCTTAACTTTTCGATAAAATTATAAATTTTTAAAATTGACAAATTTTTGCTTTTAATTATTCAACCACACAAGTAATTAAGTTAAAGAGTCTCATGCTAAAAACAAAAGGGGATGGATGTTCCGAAAATAAAGTAAATAATTAAGTTTTCTTGAATTTAAACCATGGACATAGCAATATAAACTCAAAATATTCCGTAAACTGTTCAATTTTTTTAGGTTGGTAACCAATCACAGCAGCGATACGGGAGAAACGACTTGTAAAGCTTAATAATGGGCAACTTACAATGCATTGCCGTAATATATGCGTAAAACTAGATTGACGAATTTATTATTATTTATTATTAGATTAAAAATTTGATTTTAATAAAATATGTAAATTAAAAGATTTTTCGCGCCAAAAATCAACTAATCGTAATTAAAATGATTTTTCTAGTTGGTGGTTTAAGTTATTAAAATAAAATATTAATAAACTTGGATCTCGAGCTTGCCTTGTAGCTTCATTAATTTTGTAAGTAGGAAGCGACATCAAAAACAACTTTATAATTGCTTTTGTGTACCATTCTTTTCTTAAAACGCCTTTGCTTTACTGAAATTAGAAATTGTAATGTTAAAATTAAAAATTAGTATCTTACTTGATGAAATGCAAATAAAAGTAAAAACTTAAAAGCCAACTACAGTTTATTCAAATTTTTTGAAGACGAATTTTCTACACCCTGATTTTTTTTAAATTCAGCAGCGTAAATATAATCGTAAAAATTCGTGCAATCATGTTTTATTTCTTGTTTTACGTTACCCGCTTATATTGGAATTTTTTCTTTCTAACCACTTTTCCGTTCTTGAAAATTGAGTAGAAAATGTAAATTTTGTTTACGAATAAAAGATTTTTATTTTACGCACGATTTTCATGTAGTTTACGGGACAATATTATTTGATTTTCAAAAAACTGCTTTCAATTTGAATTGATTCTTTTGTAATGCTACTTAAATAGTTCAAAATTGATTGACTCACCAGTTTTATTTATTTAAATAATTAGATTTTTAGTTCTCAATTGCTTTTCTTCGTTCTGAAAATTTACTCAATTTTAAAGTTAGACAATTCAAACCAACGCTCAACGTTGAGCTTTCTGGAAAAACTTTAGAAACATCAAGGTTCGAGATGGGTCAACGACAAGAACTTGAGAAATTCAGTTATAAAATATAATATAAGCCTCTGTTGAAGTTTCGCAGTTACAAATAGGTCAAGGATTGTGTCCGACAATAAAATGAAAGGCGTTAAAATTTAAAAAGTGATTTCAAGAAAATTAATTCCCGTTATTATATACGAAAATCTTGAACAATTACTTGATAAAGAAGTCAAAACCATTGTCATATTTCAACAATCTTGTGTATACTGCTGGTTTACGTTCATTTACTGCTCAAGTTTGTTAAATGAGCTTAACAACTGTGTCACATCCCAAACGCCTTTTATAAGAGAGCTTTCCAACACAAAACATTATTTGGCAACAAACAAGCGTAACAAATAATCAAAATTTATTGTAACGTTAAAAAATTTTCTGATATTTCTTGAAAGGTAAGTTTTCTTTGTGTAAGAGAAAACCAATTTGAAAAAAAAATCTCCAACTGCTTTATTGGTAAAACATCCGGACTGACATCAAGTACAGAAAGCAAATATTAGATTACTTACTTATGGATTTTTAAATTTTATTGACGGGTGGTCCTAAATTGGATTAAAATATTGATTAAACCCTGCTTTCTTTGATTAATAATAACCGTAGAAAAAATACACAAAATTAATTGAACCATCAGGAAAAGTAGGCAGCATTGCTGTTATTTGTCATCTAAATAGCATTTGGAGCTGACAAAGAGCTTGGGTTTTCAAAGCTGCTTATCAGCTGACTAGCAGCTAAGTATGCACAGCAATATTATTTGCTGTGGAGATATTAAATTTGGATTAAAAATTCGGTTTATCAATAGGCTTTTTTTTTAGTTTTGGCAAGATTAAAAAAGTTTTGTATGTACGATATTATGCTTAGTAGGGGGTTTTCAGTAGAGATTTTATCTCTGCTTCTAATTCACTGAAAACGGAATTTCTACGGAAATTAAGAGACAAGATCACTTTCGAATTGAACATAGAAGTTCTCGAATAGATAATCACTTATTTTGGGAGAGATGTTACCTGAGTTTCGATTTTATTTTAATAGGAATGAGGCTGAAGAAAATATAGAAGTAAATAAAATAATTATGCCTTTAGCCCTACGTAAGAATACATCTACTTATGCCGGCAGAAGCGTATAAAATTATTAAATCGAAACCTCATCCAGTATTAATTGTCGTTTCGATATGACCATGTCTACGATATGTTTTTGATTATCTGTAATTCCTGTTAGTTCTTGTGGCATTCGCTCTATATGATCAATAAAGAGAATCAAATAAAGTTAAAATTATTTTGACTTATCAGATTAGAAACAGACAAGACACTGATTGATGCATTTGTAATTAATATGGATATTTTACTGGAAATACGCACGCAATATATTATTATATTTAGTCAGCGTCACAAATAATATCTGTTTCTATAATTTGAAAGTTCTGTTTAGCTCAGTAAGCGGATATCTCGGTAACGATTGAACCTCTATCGCTTAGAAATTTTTTGTGAAGGCTTTCGCTTTTAAGTTCACATAGGATGGGATAACAAATCGAAATCAAACTAAAACTGCAAATGATGTATTAAACAAATGTGCAAAATAAGAAATAGAGTTACGTAAAACTCCAATTACAAAACAGAAGAAGTAGCAATGAAGATAACAAAGCTATGCTCCGTTCAATTAAAATAAACGGGAAATTCCCGCATTTTATATAAAAAGTCGTAATAATATCTTTAATCTGTTGGAACAGCTTTAATATCGCTGTTTCCGCTTTGGAAACGATTCCCTATAAATATGATTGTTTGCTCGTCGTTAATCCATTCATGCGCAGTACTATACTTATAGGTTATTGCGTTTCAATATTTTTAATTGTTGACATTAAAATAAAACGATTAAATTGAAAATTAGTTTAAGAACTTACCTACATTCTATTAACAGTACGTAGAACCAGTGGCGTGACATGGCTTTAGGGGCAGGGGGGCAAAACAATCTTAGGGGCGCAAAGTTGTACCTATGAGTTTCAATCGGAGCTGTACAAAGCACTCAGTGATAGTAATTCAATCACCAATTTCCAATTATTTTGCCAATGTTGAAATGCTTGAAATACCAAATACTAAATATTTTTAAAAGTAATTGGTATATCAATTACTTAATTACTTTACTGAGAAAAAGTAATTCGATTATCAAATACTTCGTAAAAGTAATTGAAATATTTAAAAATTAACTAAAAAGTAATTCAATTACTTAAAGTAATTCAATTACCCAAAGTAATTCATTTACCCAAAGTATTGCAATTATTTATTCAAAGTAATTCAATTACTCAAAGTAATTCAATAACTCAAAGTAATTCAATAACTCAAAGTAATTCCATAACTCAAAGTAATTCCATAACTCAAAGTAATTCAATATCTCAAAGTAATTCAATATCTCAAAGTAAATTCAATATCTCAAAGTAATTCAATATCTCAAAGTAATTCAATATCTCAAAGTAATTCAATATCTCAAAGTAATTCAATTACTCCAAGTATTTCAAAAAGGCAATTTTTAATTAATGAGTAAATAATAAACAGAAATTTTTTTTAAATGTCTTGATTTTTATTGGTTAAAATTAATTGCTCTTCCCCATTTAGACGCCCATGTATTTATAGTACTACTACACTCAGGACCGCATTTAGACTAAATATTTGGGGGGGGGGGATTAATGTTAAAGTTTAATGTTTTTGTTA
Source organism: Cantharis lateralis (assembly GCA_963170105.1). Classification (NCBI taxonomy): domain Eukaryota; kingdom Metazoa; phylum Arthropoda; class Insecta; order Coleoptera; family Cantharidae; genus Cantharis; species Cantharis lateralis. Next base: position 5,780,988 of record OY720627.1, read on the forward strand.
CTACTACTACTTTTTCAACCATTTTTTGCCTGAATAATTTTTTAACGAAAAATTTGGTTGAAAAACATTACCAAAAATGTAATTCAATTACCGAAGAAAGATTTAAAATACTCAAATTCCTTATTGAAGTAATTCAAATACCAAATACTTGAATTACTTGAATTACTTTTGACTAAATCCACCATTTTTGAGTAATTAGCAAAAAACTTGACATTTGCTTTGTTGAGTAAACCTCGCAAGCTCTTCCTCCAACCTGCTGTGTGTAGCCAATCAGTAGGTGACAATTTTTTAAATTGAATTTAAAGAAAATATTTATGAAAATTTTGGGAAAACTACTGGATTTTCGCAGATTTTATACTTTTTTATGTATGCTCTAGATTTACTACCCCCTTTTCAAAATTTTTTTTTTAAATCTGAGACCGTAGATTACTACCGGCACTATGGACAGGGGCGGGTGGGGCTCGAGCCCCTCTAGCTCTCACTTAGGCACGCCACTGCGTAGAACCTACGTAAATGAATATTTATGTTGTGTTTGGAAGTGCTTAATTTAGATTATTGAAGTCAGGAGGGTAACTTTGTGCATTACAAGCATTTTTATTGCAATTGCTTTCAACTGGGCTACTGGGCAATGGAAAGTTAAATTGAATTATCCAGGTCCAGACTTAACAGATATATTTCGAACAGCTTACGCTTATTTATGATTGGATAGCACTATTGCAGAATTTTATTACGGTATGAATCATAAATTTATTTTAATGATGGCATTTGAAAGGTTACGTTTTTCTATCAAATTCATCTATTAAGTATTGGAAAACGTTGGGTTTTGCAGACGATTGATCTCAATTTTTTGTATGCAGCAGTTAACAAGAGTGAGGATTATTGTTCCTCACGAAAGCGCGATTCCATTGCTGAATCGTACCTGTTTCAATAAATTAGATTGGTAAGTGAAATCGGTTATTTTTTTTTTCAGATAATAATCCACTTTGAAATGTTACATTTCTTTGTTTTTCAATTTTTAATAATGGGAATTATTCGTTGTCGGATCTTCCAATTGTTTGATTTAGCTTTTTTATTGGATCATTTCTTCCAAATGATTTAAATTGCTACCTCTACACTATTTAAATATTATATGTGTATTATACTTGTCTCATATTCTGGAATTTAAATTTGACCTAAATTTAATTGTAAGAATTTTTCAAATATCCTATTAAAGGTAATTTCAGAACTTTTAGATAGACTAAGAAAACCAGATTTGCAGTTACTACATTTGGTTCATATGGATGGATTGCGCATTACTTGCACCCTTAAGTTCCGGGTTTGTTGAAACGTTGCAGCTTGCTGCAATTGCTTGGCAAACCTTTGTAAAGTTTGCCGCTTATGCTATCTTAGTGAAATCAAAGCTTTATTGGAAATTTGAGTCTTTCTTTGAACCCAACCAATCTATCAGTAAAGTTAGACTTCCGTACCCTAAGTGGAACTCATAAAAATGTCGACTTTCAAGTTGAAATAAAATATAAAATAATATAATTAATATTTTTCTGAATGGAACCGAAAATTAGGATAAACTATCCTTCAGGATAACAGCCTGAAAGTTATGCGATTAAATTAATATTGGGATTATTTAAATTGTTCAACTGTTTGAAATTACTCGTATTCTTTCATATTCAGAATTCTATTTATGCAGAGGAGAAATATTTTTTAAATTCCTTATCCGGGCATTAAGATAATGGTTTGTGAGAATGAATTAATTTATTAAATTATAACTTGCTAAAAGTTTTATTGTAAATTCAACTGATGTTTGTTCTGTCTGGCGTTGAATATCCGGCAAGTCTAATCAACTCACGTTTTCAAACAAAAAATATTCGGTATATCAGTGAAGCCAAAATTTTATGTATTACTTCATCAACACATTTTTTTGCCAATTATCAAGTTAAAATCATATTTTCAAATTTCGCATTAGCGAGTATAAATATTTATACATTTTATAAGCTTGTTTTGTTTTCAAAAATTGATTATGTAAATTTTGAACCTCAATATGAATTTTTAATGCAAGACCAGGCTATAAAGTAATCATTTTACACTCCACTATTTTTCTTATTACGTAATATTGATTCGACATATCAATAATTTCGATAAAATAAAGTTGGAGAAACATTATCCTTGTAACGTCGTCTTTTAGTTCGTCAGTAAAATCAACTTTAAATTGTAAAGTTCAAATCCAAAGCTAAAAAATTATTTTTTTATTTTCAAATTTAAGAATATAATTTTCCTTGAAGTATTTCCTATTTCAATTAAACTTGTTTATCGTGCTAATTAAATTCTTCCACCTTCCACGTGTGCCAAGCCAAAGTTTGTCTTAATTACTTTGACTTTTAATTAGAATTTTCGTAGCTTATTAAAAAATCAAAATAAAAGATTAAATAAAGTGAATATACTTTAAAGAAACTTACTGAAGGAGCAGTCAAGAGAAGAATAGCGGCACTTAGATGCTTTAAGTTTAATGTATTTTTGTCATCTCCTTCTGTCTCTTCGGCATTGGAGATTTGAATTGAACACTGCCTTACGGTGAAAGCTCTTTTAAGAGCACCATTGGAAGGAATCACGTGCGACGATGAGCGTCGAAAAGGACATGAAGCCATATTATTTATTACGTACTATATTTTCATGCAGCATTAAAAAAATTAGTCTGTGTTTTTCACGAGTAAAAAAGCAATAATTATCTGCAATAAAAAATATTTTTGGGTTGTAATTTTTTTAAATAATAAATTGTACGTTTGGACACGCAAACCCTCGTGGCAGTAAATATACGCAAACCTTTCGGACCGACTTTACAAAACCACGACGCCGGTTAAACTAACGACGTCGTGACGCTTTTCCAAAGCTCGCCGCTTTCTTCTCACGCCAGCGCACTAAAACTTTTACACAATAAATTAAACTATTTTATATTAACCAGTGTTTTTATTTTGATAAAACTTACTTAAATTAGTTAGTTTTTTTCTTCCAGTGATGGTATCGGTATCGAGATAGGGCTATGAAATCTCCAGATACTTGTAAGTTAAAGTTTTGATATATCGTAGGAATTATTAAAGATTTAGATGTTTTTCGTATACTTTATCACGACATTCAGCAGATTGGAATTTTTTCAGGTCTAAGAAATAAAAATTCCAGAGGCGTAAATTCTAGTAAGCTTTTTTTAGTGTTAATGCGATCATCCCATAATTGAAGCATTCGGCTCCGTTTATGATCGACAACTTCACATTTCGCCAAAAATAATATTTAAAAATAATGAAATTACTTTCAGCGTTTATTAAGCGTCTTATAAACAGCTTTTCCATTCAGGTGAAAAATGCGCTGATTACAAAGGACGCTATTTTTATTACACCGCAGGCAGCCGTAAGCTTATAAAAAGAACATTCATACCATTGAAATGATTATATAAAATGTGTGAAATTGTGAGCGTTTTTACAATTCTCTAGATTTTTAAGGTTGAATAAGCAAAGTCGGTGTCAGCAAACTTGAAGAATTTAATGAATGAACACCGCTGCAATTGAGCATAATTCAATAAAACTTTAATTTAATCAAGTTTGTCTATAATATACTGGTGATAGAAAAACAAACTCATGTCAGTTTGAATATATTAGTAGAGTAGCTATTCCGCTTCTAACTCACTTTTCTAAATGCATTAAAAATATTAGCATTAAAATATTTTTTTTGGTTTGAATATTTTCATGCTTAAAAAATTGTTTATTTATAATTATTTGTTATATTTCACCATATAAAATATCTTACTATTAAATAAATAAATTCTAAAATTTGTTTTTGAAGTTTACATTGGGTATTTGTTTTCGTATTCAATGTAAAAATATTATTTTTAAATATGTTTTCAAATAAATGCTACAGATAAATAAATTTTGTGCTGCTTAATTGATCCAATTAAAATTTCTATTCAAAATTATTTGATTTTGCTTACACAAATCCCTACTTTTTTATAATTTTTTGATTAAAACACATTTTATGTTAAATCATATAAAAGCACTTTTACTAAAATTCAGAGAACCATTTTTTAATATTTATTTAAAATATTTTAAATAAAAAGAGTTTTTCGTTTAGTAAATTATATTTTTTACTAAAAATGGTATATAATAATAGGATTAGATCAGTATTCCATCTACGTTTATAAATTTTTGCCTCGTTTTAATTGGATATCGAAAAGGAAAGCCTCGTCACTGCTTTCAATCACTCGATCCGCTGTTAAATCAATTACGAAACGTTAAGGACGAAATTATGAAAATACTAGCCAGATTTGGTTTTGTTTTCCTACTACACCCACATTTATGTACGGTCTAAAAAAATTTCATATATAGAAATTTAAAAATAAATACGAATAATTCACCGCAGAAAATGTAATGTAAATTTTCGTAAAGTAATTTAGCGTAAAGGGATTTGAATTGTATTGAAGTCAATTTATTCATCAGACAATTACGTTAAAAGACATAAAAGAACCATATAAATTGCCGTATATAGTAAAATATATTTATTGCAATGCATCGGGGTAGGTTTCTTATAATTTAAAAAAATAAATACCTCAACCCGACAAAAAGTAATTTTATTCCAATTCTAATAAAAATGAAATTAATTTGCCATATAATATTTAATTTTTTTATTTCTAACTTAAACGGGGTAAATAAATTGAAATCTACCCTAACCGCAACCTATTGCAAACTTTTTTTTGCATATTGGAAGAAAATATTGTGCTGTAACAGCAATAGAAAAAATCTGCTTCGCGGAGGAATGCTCGAAGCCACAGGCTGAGGGTAATTCGGCAAAAAAAACAAATTTTGAGTGATCTGCCGGTCTAATAGACCGAAGAGTTATGTTTCAGTCGAATTCGGATCTTTTTCTGGCATTTTCCTTCTTGGAATCTGGATCTCTCTGTTAATTTTTATCTTCAGCTGTATAAATTAGTGGTCCTGTTCTTGTTTTCAGTTTGTTTCTGTTTCTTTTTCTCTTCATTTTTGCTGCAGCTATGACCGGATAGTCTGAGGAAATTTTCTCTACAAGTTTTGTGTTTTTTAAAACCTGTTCGTTCTACTTTAACTTGATAATCTCCAAGCAGACGGTTTTATTGCCGTATTCCACCATTTTTATTCTTACGAGAATATCATGGAGTTTTTCTTCTATTGCCATCTGTGGCTTGATTTTCTTGCCAATCACTAAACGCATTATCTCATTTTCAACATATTATTTATGAAGAATTTGGCTAAATTATGCGCTATTTTCTGAATTTCTATTTACTTTTTAGTTATTCGCTCTCAGCAGACTGTTTATTCTTGATTATTTCTATTGTCTGGGCAATAAACCTTTCGGTGCCGCCCTCCAATATAGAATTCGTGTCTTTTTCTGTCATTCTCAGCAAAATTATTAATTGAACACATCGCTAACGCATCGACATAAAATGTCAGATACTCTTCGAATTATCAACTTTAGTTTCAAAAATCAAACATGATTTTACATTGTAGATAATCTCGACTAGAAATTTTTTAGAGTATTTCCTAACATTCGTGGGCCTGATCCGGCTTAGATCCAGGAGTCCTATTGGGCCAATCCATGGCAGAACCTGACTGTTCCTGGAAACGGAATACCAGAGATGGCATATAATTGGATCTGATTGCTCCGGATTACTGTCGATCTTTTCTGCTTTTTTCCTTCTAAATTACCATAGAAAACTTTTAAATTTTCTGGTGAAACAGCAAAATTTAAGCTTTCTTATGAAGTGAGGATGAATAAAATCGGCCCAACGATTACTTCACAATTTAATTTTAAAAATCGAATTTTTACAAGTATTTTCACATCTAAAAGTCAATCGCCGCATTAAAATTGCATTCTTGACCTGATTGGGATGGGCAAATTTAAGATGAAAACTAAGATCGTAGATTTCAACTTCGGTAATTTTCGAGTTCGGTAACCTTATAGGGATGGCCAAAGTTAACCAGGCCATCTCCACCATCCTGACGTGGGTAAGAGATAGAGGGCTCCAACCGGTCCCTGAAAAATCTGAAGCCGTCATGGTGATCGGAAGACGAAAGATGCCTGACATCTGCATCCTGATGGACGGATCCCCCATCGAAATAGAAGATTCCGTAGTAGTGCTGGGAGTCAGAATCGACAAACACCTTAACTTCGCCCAGCACATCAAAAGCGGAGGCGTCAGCATCGACTATCGCCCGTTTGATGCCTAACGTGGGAGGGCCAAAGACAGCCAAGCGGAGAGTGCTTGCCACCGTGGTGCACTCCATCATACTCTCCGCTGCACCCGTTTGGCACGAGACCCTTTGCATCTAGCGAAATCGAGACCGGCTGCTTAAAGTCCAACGAAGAGCTGCTCTACGCGTAATAAGCGTGTATAGAACCGTGTCAGGCGAAGCCGCGCTGGTCTTGGACTCGTTACCGCCAGCGGATCTACAGGCCGGAGAAAGGGCGAGAACCCACTCCGGCCAAGTGAACACACCTGACCTGACACAGGCTCTCTGGCAGACCAGATGGGACAAAGCCGAGGTGGGACGGTGGACAAGAAGACTCATACCGGACATCGAAAAATGGGTCACCAGAAGACACGGCAAGGCAAACTACCACTTGACACAAGCCCTCACAGGTCACGGATGCTTCAAGGCATACCTCCACCGTTTCGCCAGAAGAACGGCCCCCCAAGTGTGACTACTGCGATGCGGAAGACACTGCCGAGCACACCATCTTCGATTGCCCAAGATGGGAGCACGCAAGAGTCACCGCAGAGTTGGGTACGAATACGCAACTGACACCCGACAACGTAGTACACACCATGCTGAGAAGCCCAGAGGACTGGACCGCCATTGAAAACATGGTTCACACGGTCCTAAAAGAAAAAGAGTCAGCGGAAAGAGAAGCAGAACGACACAGAAGAAGAATAAAGAAGAGAAAGAAAAACAAAGAAGAAACATCATACACACGGCGTAAGAAGAAACAACCATACAGAAGAAACAAACACAACCCCCAGATCGAAAGTATTGCCTAACGGCGGATTCTTGGTCGGTGGGGGTAGGGGGAGAGGTTTTAGTCAGTGCAAGTCTGACACTACCACCATAGATGATGGTGGTGTCTCGTACGAGATTTCTTCTTCTCTGCTTATGCTAAAAAAAGCCACCTTATAGGGATGTTTTTATCAAGTTTACACTACACACCTCGCTACGCTCGGGCGTTCCGGACCGTTTCGACAAGCGCAACCACGGAAAATCTCGGATTCAGGCACTCTAACCTAATTCGCTCTTTCCTATTAAGGCAAGCATTCCAGCTTCGAGAAATTTTTAGTTGGGATAGAATAAATTTTCCATGGAGCAAATAGTCAGAATTTCTGATTCCTCTTTGAAACAAAGTAAAGTGGGGATGGTTAGTCCAAATCACTGAGTATCAGATATGCCACGTCTCATCTGTTTGCCATTCAAGACTCAGGATGATAAAGTTTATTTTTTATATTAGGATTTCTAACTTTACCATCGATTTTATCGACCACATCCACCTTTATGTGCTTAGTTTGTTTAACAGGGTTCTTGCTTACAAAACCTGTAATAGGAGAATATTTTTTAAAAGTGGAATCAAATATTGCCAATATACTCGCCGAAAAAGCGCATGTGATATTTGAACCAGAACAACGTCATATTTAATTTAAAAAAATTATTTTGAAGTTAAAAACACAAAATTCTTTTACAATTATGCAATGTTGGCCACCGTAGCATTGTGGCGAGTTATTTTTCGTTACAGGAAATTGTAATTTAAATGCTTTTTGCATGTTAATCAGGTGTAAATTATAGCCTTAGTTTCCTTTACAACCAAATAACTAAAATGTAACATCTTATCATTATCGCCCTAATTTCAAAACAGGTTAGTAATTACTCGGTAATCACTGCAACTTAATGAAGGTCCTTTTTGTAATCTCCATTTGAGTTTTTATTTCCCCATTTAGAGAATTCCTTTTGCTCTAAATTCATGGCAACAAAAAGCTACATTTGCTAAATTGCAAAAAATTCCATTTAATTAACATTTACTTAATTATAATATAAATGCAAACACCATCAGAAAATTACAAATTTGAAAATAGGTTACAGGAAAAAGGGCGGGCGAACAAACACAATTTAAATAAATTAAAGCTCGAGTATTATTAAGTACTTTGTAGTGCAGAAGCATTATAATTTGTTTTACTTTACAAAAAACTAAAACCACAACAATCAATTTGAAACTTTAGTTTTATCCATTCTTCGAAACCTGAGTTTACATTCGCAAGAAGTTCGGTTCTTTTTGTTTCGTACTTTTTCTGATTCAAAATGCATCGTTTAAAAAAGTTGCTGGATTCAGCAAAATAATAAATCAAAAATTCGTTTTATTATATTATGCTTTGCAACTCATCAATGATATAATAAATTAAATTTATCAGCCATAATAAGTTTTTATTGCGATTGACATTTAATTTTGTCTTCGAGATTACTATCGACAGTTTTCCTTTCGTTAAAGCAAACCAGACAGTTTCAGATATTCCATTTCATTGTAGATTTCATTTTTGTCACATCAATTTTGGACATTTAACATGACCCATCCAAAATTGTTGAAGTTTGATCAAAACTGGTACACGAAAAGAAATTTTACTTTTGGATTCGAAAATCTCGACTTATTTTTAAAATAAAAATTGCACCAAAATAGGAATGTATTATTTTAAAAATATAGCAGGACAAGAAATTTCACTTTCCGCCAGATTCTAATATGTGTTTGTCCTCCGACAAAATTTTCCTTAAAGATGTTATTAAATTCAGCAACAACATTTTTGCCTTAGGCCAGACAAAAATGTCAATAATTTACATAAATTGCAAGCACAACTTATCCCAGCTTTGGAGCACCCAAAATCTAAAAGTACCTTTCCTACCTTAATAAATATTGACATAAAACAAAATTTGAAAACATAACTGTTTGGTAAGCAAACATTTAAAAGCATTTTCTGCATTAAACGAATTCACAATGCAAAGACTGAACCTGAAGTTTACATTTAAAGGACTACATAAAACCTCCGTATCAGGATGGTTAACGCGTTGTAAACGTAATACATCAAATTGTTTTATTTATTAAAATATTATTTATCGCAGCAATAAATTTATATTCCGCTGCTAAATTTAGCTTTAAGTGTTTTTTATCAAAATTTACGAGGGGCATTAAAACCTACCGTGTCAGTTTATCTAAAAAGAACTCCATACAAGCAAGAAATGCAAACATACTATTATCTGAAGAGGTGTTTACGTTTTTATCTAAAATGTGTTATCTGCTTCATTGATTGAAAATCAAAATCTGTTTTCATGTTTCACGCGTTCATGTTATCGTTCACTTGGCTCTCAGCCAATTCTGTATAAATATAATATAAGCATTTGTAGGTTGTAGAACGATAAGTAATTGATGTGCTTTGCTTCCTGATTATCGAAAATCCATTTCGTTTATTTATCTAAAGATTTTTTATCAAGTGCATGAATTGAATTAAGTTCGGCTGCCGAATTCCATTATTTATTCGCTTTATTTTTATATTGTGTTTTGGGAAATTTCACGACGCGTTTTAAAATGGAAATACGCATGGTTACTCAGTTTTCCAGAAGAACTGCACGAACCGCTTAGTAAATCCATTGTCTAACATCTAACCGCAAGGCTGCATGTGCAAACTCTTGTTCTGAAATGCCAACAATAGTTTACCAAGTTTTGTTTATGTGATTTTAGTATCTCAAACTTGTTTAGTACTGCCCTAACTTTAACTGAGCACAACGCGAGGCAAGAAGCGCTTACAAACTACTTTGTTACATTTTTAGCATTAACAGAGTAATAACGAACTAATTAAATTAAAAGCTAATCTTATTCTCATGACATAAATGTTCACATAAAGAAAATGTGCGAAATTACAATTGGGAAAATAATTTAAATAAAAACTCTAAATCACACCGGAAGCCTATATTATAAATGTTGTCTCGAGTGACCCTCAAGTACCCGACCCTTCAAAAATAAGCTGCATAATGTATAATTGTGGGTTTAATCAAGATAAACCAATCCAATTGGATTCCAACACTGAATTTAGGATGCAAATATGTTCCAAAACAGGCTTTGTAACCCCCGGGATTAGTATTTAAACATTTAATACCTCAAAGATGTTGTCAGCATCTTGTGAGGAAAACACAGTTGTAAAAGCCGGTATACTTACTTGGTTTTAAGTACTACGCCCTTTTTATTAACAATTATTACACTGGGAGAAATTATATATTGTCGTGTTCCTTTGAATTAAAAAGGGTGGTTCCGTTTTATATTGAAACCAAAATATAAAATTGTGAGAGATTTATACTTTAATTACTTAAAAATTTAACTCGAAGGAACGGAATATCGCACACCTGGACCAGGGCATGAAAATTTATCGTTCAATTTTTTGTATACAATTTAAGTTTAACATTGGAAATAAAATTTAGATGAGTAAATTTAGCCGGACGTTTCTCCCATCTTGATTGCCACATGGGCATTGATCCTTCTCTGAGCTCTTTTTTCGAACAAATTGTCTGCTCAAAAACAATCTTTCTCTCGTTCACCAAAAGATTAATAGGAATTTAGGTCGCCACAACCGTGACCGCCTCCATTGATGCCGTTCTATAACTTCGCGCGATCCTAAGTGCCGTTTTCTCTGTACTCTCGTCAATAATTGTTCTACGTGTTTTGCAGTTTTTAGGGCTTCTGTCCATATCGGTGCCCCGTACTACATAATAGATTCTGCCACCGATGCCAAGACTTTTCTTTTTGTTTTGGGGTCCTCTGACATTTGGCAGGAGCCTGGCAATCGCGGCTATCGGTTTTTCCACTTTCCCAGCCGCGCCCATGATGTGCTGACCGAAGGTTAGACTTCTGTCAATTCTTATTATGCCCAGCACTGTAATATACTCTTCTTCTTCTTCATGTGCCATATCCGGTCCCTCGGACGTTGGAGACCTTCTTTCTTATTATACAACATATATGTGTATGTGTTGTGCGTCAGATGTTATCGCATACATAAGAGATGTTATCGTATACATAAGGGACCTACTGGTTAACGTGGGCTCCGAACCACGGAAATGAAATACACTTCATTGAGAAGGTTTTCCTGGGGAAATTACACCTCGGTGGTTTCCCGTTGCCTTCCGAGGGGAGACGGTCGTAAATAAAGTAATCGAACCGGGTATATGGCATCTGAAGTTACGCACTTAACCGCCGAGCCTACGACCGTCTCGTAATATACTCGCTGGAGGTAATTTCTGTGTTATCCAATGTGACTCTGATGGGTCGATGCCTTCTCCTACCACACATCAATACTGCCCTTGTCTTCTCGGGAACCAGTGTTAGTCTCTTGGAATTCATTCAGTCTCTGATATTATTTAAAGCTGTTATTGATTTATTTTCAATTTCATCTTCTGTTTCTCCTACTACTACCGCGTTCAAATCATCTGCAAATTCTAGCAGGGTGACTCCCTGCGGGACTCTCAGTGATAGGACTGCGTCGTAACTTATATTCCATAGCGTTGGTGCTAGCACCGAACCTTAGGCCACTCCCGACGAAACTTCGTACGTTCTTTGTTGGAAGGTGATTGTTCTTTCTTGCAGGTAATCAGAAATAAGATTGTAGATTCCAGCACTATAGCCCCTCTTCTTGAGCTCTATCAGTATATTTACCTATCTGGAGGAGTTAAAGGCATTTCTTACGTCTAAGGATATTACCAGCATGAATTTCCTTGTTCTCCAGGTTCCCATCCTGGACTGGTTTACTAGGTTTTTTAGATGTCCGATGGCTTGGGTGTTGAGCGTCCCTTCCTAAAACCATACTGGTTTGGTGCAAGTCCACCTAGGTTTTTCACTTCTGTCTGTAGTCTTGTCAGTATCAGTCTTTCATATACTTTTCCGAGTTGGTTTAATAGGCAGATGTGTCTATATGAAGATGGGGCGTTTGCCGGTTTATTTCCCTTTTTTAGTAGTATTAGAGTGCCCCTTTTCCACTTCTCGGGAATTCTTCCCTCTCCGCCAGTGAGCTTAGCACCTCCAGAACCCATTGGGGCATTTCTTTTCACAGTTTTTTGATCAGTACCGCCGGTATTTCGTCCGGGCCCGGTGCTATATTGATTTGCATGCTTTCCATTGCTTCTCTTCCGTCTCCATTCTCTCTCTCTTTAGAACCCTACCCTACACGTCATTGTCGAGATCTTTGAGTAGATCCTTCAATTTCTTTTTCTTTGATTCAAGTATTGCTATTTTGAGTTTTTCTTTGTCTTTTTTGTATTGATTTCTATGTTCTGTTAGGACCTCGGGGTTTGTTCTGGAGATATTAAACATTTTTCGCTTGTCTTATTGCATGTTTTCCTCAGTTTTCCTATTTCTTGGGTACACCAATACACTGGGGGTTTCATAAATTCATAAAAAGAATATTTCTTTCATGAATACTATGAATTGTTCATCAATGTTAAAATTTTGTTCATCGGCGCAAAAATGATGAATCTTCATCAATAATTTTTTCTGTGTGCTCTAACCTAACCTATACATAATATTTTAATAGTAATATAATTATTGTATTTGTTTACTTGTTATTTAATTTTGAAATCCTTTTTTAATTTATTACAAGTTTTGGATGAAATTCTTCTTTAAATTAAAAAAAATAAATAAATTTTTTACAATAAAATCATTAATATTTATAATTTTTTGTTAAATTTTTCTCCATTTTAATTTAAATTAAAATTTTACTCTTTTTACAATTTTACGTAACATTGCGTGTGTACTTATGGTCCGGCGGGATTTTTATTTTTATTTTCAGGGATTACCCCCTGAAATTCAAAAATTCTTTAGACGGTAAAATATCCCTAGCGAAATTTTACCCCCTGTAAAAATTCTTTAGAGGGTAAAATATCCCTAGCGAAATTTTACCCCTGTATAATTTCTTAAGGGGGTAAAAATTCCCTAGTGAAATTTCACTAACGAATTAATACTTTCTAATTCGTCTTCCACAAATAATAACAAATCTTTCTGTTGGATACGTTTTGCCAGTACACTGCAATTATTAAACGAACCCGATTTCCAGAAGCCAGCTTTGTATTTAAACCATAAAAATGGAAATCATTTTGAGGTCGTAGTTAAGGTAAAAAACTAGCCAAAGATAAAGAACCACATGAAAAGACACAAAAAAAGAGAATTGATCTTCAATTGATATGAACAATTTTGTAAAATATATTATTCTTAATAGTCCACGTAATTTAAGTTTTTGCCTTGGTTTTTGATTCAGAATAATTTTTAACGTCGGTGAAATTTTACCTCCTTGATAAATATACCCTAGTGAAAATTTACCCCCTGTGGTAAAATATCCCTAGCGAAATTTTACCCCAGGTAAAAATTCTGCAAAGGGTAAAATATTCCTAGTGAAATTTTACCCCGGGGTAAAATATCTTTTCTTTGAAAAATATTGAAATCCCCCCTTTTATTATAACTTTGTCATGATCCATTCCGGAAGCGTTTAATACCTGTGAGAAGTTCTATGATCTAGATCTGTCGACTTTGGGGAATATTTTAACAAGTGGCTGGATTCAAAAACATTTATAATATGGCTAAAATCCGTAGAACGTGTGGGATTCCTGGGACGCGCGAGACAAAACGGAATATCATAACTGGAAGGGACTAGAAAAAGTATTCCCCATACGTCTATTGGTGCCAAGGGCGGATACAGTGGGATATAATAATGGAGTAACTACATCCGCCCCCCATGATCCATAAAAATCAAGAATAATTCTCAAAAATTATCCTTGAATGCAGGACGATATAAAATTCAAATTAATTCATGAACCAATAAAAAGGGATCATTTCGATATATAAAAATCCATTTCTACTAGTCTTTTCTTCGTTAATTCACCTATGATTGGTCAATTTTTATTGCTAACTTAAATTAATTGGAAGGTTATGGAATAATGGTAAATCAGTGCGGCCTTCAGGCCGCACTACATATTATATAAGAGTTTGGGTATTTCGACACAGTTTTTATTAAAATCATAATAACCCAAACCCTTCCATAGTAATGGACGGTCTCTAATGTTATTCTTTGAAATATTAAAAAAGTTGCCTTTAACGTTGCATTGCATAATATTTCCGATCCCCCACTCTTCCCACATAAAGGATTAAAAAATATGAGTATTTTTTTGAAATTAAGCACATTGTAAAAAATTGTTTAAATAAAGCGCAATGGAAAAATGTAAACTTTTTAATTTTTAGCTGTGATTTAAAATTCTGTAGCATAATATTTGCTACACGGCGCAACAAAGGGTTAATTTCATGTATGGCATGTATTTTATTTCTTTACGATTTTCTAAATATCTTATTTTGGGTCAAAATTCATTTGAATCTATTTAAACTCCTTTAGAAATTTAACTAACATATTTTTTAGGTCAGAAGTCCACCTGGAGAAGTCCTCAAGTCAAACTATCTCGTTTATTCATTCAATTGTTGTTGTCCTTATATAATAAAAATTTATTGCTGATATTCCAAATCTGGAATTAAATAATTCGGTGTATAGCATAATAAAACATCCTTGCCAATTTGGAGATCCCATATAGCTTTTGGATTGACTGTTTTCCCTTTGGTTTATCGCTATTTTATCAAAAAAATTTATTGAAGACTAAATTATTAGTTATTACCAATCCGGCACTTTTAAAATACATTTTAATTAAATATAAACTTTTTAAAAATAACTCATCTCAAATTAGTGTTTAAAAAAAAACGTAAGTTTATTCAGACTTGTGCAACATGCAATTTATTTTAACTAAAATAATATACAATTGCATGCATTTCTATTTACTAAAGTGTTCTATTTTATCAAATTACATGCCGATTACGTTACAAACAAAATTATACTTTGTTTATAATATAAAAGCAAATAATATATTTAAAAAGTTTAAAACCAGGTTTTATTGGAATAAAATAAAATAAAATAGAGAATTGAAATGGGAATTTAGAATATAAACGATTGAGAAAAATTAAATTTTTTTGTATTCAGTCATTGCATTAACATAAATTCTAAAATTTAACACAATAATCGCCAAAATTGCATACATAGGACTTGGTGTAATACTTTAACACCTTGTTAAAGTTTTCTTTATGAAAAGTTAACCAAAGTTTCGTATTCTTTTCGTTGATGTCGCTATTAATCCAAATTTAATGAGAATCTCTTTTTGGTTCGTCTTTATAATGAATTCCGAACATACCTTAAAATTTTCAGAAAACTTGATAGTCTCGGCATTTATCTCAATAAAAACTTTTTGTTATTTCGTACACGTTTGCGGAACCCTTTTTTAAAATAAAAAATATGAGCACATAATTTTGTTTTGTGTAAGGATTTACATAATAATTTTTATATCGACAACCGCACAGCGCAACTTATCAAAGGAAAAGTTGTAGAATTTAATTTTTCATATGTAAATTCTGCAAAACCAGAAAATAAATGTTGCAATCATTTCTGCCAGGAAGATGTACAAATAAAAAATTGAATTGCTATTTGGAAAGCCAAAGGAAATCGAAGGGGAATAAAGCGAGTTTGTAATGAACCCCGCAATATTTGCAAGCAGGATTATTCGAATAGAGAATTTTCCAATATTTTCGTTCGAAAAAAAAAATCTAATGAAAGCGGCTAATTTGGGGTAAATGTACTATGAAAATAATTATAAGGGTTACATTTACATTGTAAACCATTTTAAGTGTTTACACCACAGGGCATTTATCCTCACCGGACCTAAGTTTATCTGCAATTAACTCGAGCTGTAAAATACATATATTTTCCGTTCCCTTTCTATTATTTCATTAGTTAAATTTTATATTCCAACACAATCAGTAAAAATACTGAACCGCCGGCAATACTAAATCTAAAAATTAAACCTAATTAGCGAAGCTGTAGATAAATCAGCTTGAGTTAGATCGTTTGTAGTGTTAACTCTGCTATTTTAATCCTCATTTATGAAAACGCTAGGATATTGTATTTTTAACCTTATTTCACATGAAATTTATTGAAGTTTTTGAACTGAAGAATTTTATTTTCAAAATTTATTATATTATAATAAAATTTTTCACTTGTTAGGATTTTGTAAAGTTACTAGTAAATGGAATAGATTTGGTGCTAATGAAAAATAATAGGTGCAAATGAAAACAGATTTGAAACAAAGAAAAACAGATTTGGTGCAAAGGAAAATCGATTTAATGCAATGAAAAACAGATTTGGTACAAAGGAAAACAAATTTGGTACAAATGAATCTGTTTTCAGTTGTACCAAATCTCGTTTGCGTAAAATCTGTTTTCGTTTGCTCAAAATCTGATTTAGTCTGCACCAAATCTGTTTTATTTGCACCAAATCTGTTTTCCTTTGCACCAAATCTGTTTTCCCTTGCACCAAATCTCGTTTTCTCAAAATCTGTTTTCGTTTGCACTAAATCTGTTTTCCTTCGCTCCAGATATGTTTCCGTTTGCACCAAATATGTTTTCATTAGCACCAAATTTGTTTTCGTATGCTCTAATTCTGTTTTCATTTGATTCAAATATTGTTGTAAAAGGTAAAGCGAAATTACAACAAAGTTTTGAACCTTTTGGTAGACAAATGTTGATTACTCTAAATTTCAAATTAAATATTAACATGTTAAAGCTTCCACCCCTTTATGCGAATGTCACAAAACATTATGTTAAACTAAATACGGAAATAAGCTCAAAATTCTTGTTGATTAGCGCCTTTATTTATCCTAAAAGCAGACCGTTAAAATTTAAGAGAAACCATTAACATTTGTACAATTTTGGTTAAGTAAGGATTAATAAATTCAGTTCACCACTCAAAAGGGTGTAACATAATATACGTTTTATGTGCTTTTAATGTTTTAATACCAACTTTATGTAATGTTAAAATAACCGAATTAGTGGTATTGTTGTCTGAAATGTAAAAACTCCAAGAATTTACTCCACAAAAAGCAAATTTACCTTACCAACTACAATTTCTACGAGCTTTTATTATAGTCGGATATATTTCATATTCTTATTTTTTGCCTATCGATACACAGGCGGTTGAATAAAATCAAATTACAAACTGAAATAGTGGTTTTATTACAGCCACGAAAAGTTTTAAGTGGGCACTTCACTATCGGAAAGTTTACGTAGGTAACAGCAACCCTCTCGAGGTTTACTAAAATTAAATTATTTATATTTTTAACAATAATAATAATAATACATAGCAAATAATTTAAAGAAACTCTTTGTGAAAGTAATTGTACGCCGAGCTGAATAGAACTCAGTTTTCTACAAAACAAATTACCTTTCGTTAAAGCTCCCGGATACAACCACATTTCCTTCTACGATAGATCCCTAATGCGTGCAATCCAAATATGAAATAGCCCGGAGGAAAATTCAAGACGTCTCTGATCTGCAGTTGAAAATGTTTACACCTTCACATTTTCATCTGAAATTGATTTTTCAACCAAAATTGAGTCTTTCAAATTTTTATCTCCTAGTAAAAGAACAGTTTTGCAATTTAATGCAGTAGTAAAAATGCGGCGCTAGGAAACTTTTATTATTGTGTTTTGCATAAATAATTCGTTGTTAACCTAAACATCGTAAAAAACGTAAAGTTTTATTGCGAATGATTTAATTAACAAAATTGAACACTGAAAATAATACGGACGTGCAAAAATAACAATACCGCTTTAGTGAGGTATTTATTCAACAATTCCATTAGCGAAACCTCCAGTTTACCTAACGGTATAAAATTACATCAATGGGAAAACTATTATGTGAGTTTTCAAAACTAAATTAACATTTTACTTGGAAATAACACAACTGCATTTATTGGCCCAATCAATAATGAATTTAATTACCGGAGGTTACACCAACTCGAGCTGCATGTAGATTTAAAACCACTTTTGAGTGGCTGAATTGTACCAATTAGATTTTGAAAGCTTTTTCGAAATAAAAGCCGTCTACACAAACTTTTATTTTATCGAGATAAAAAAAGGGATTCAGATTACTATTTATAGCGACACTTTTATCATATAAAGAGGGCCTAGTGAGAAGTTTACAGCTGTTAACAGGCTAATAGCTTGTTTAATTTACGAAGCAGCTAATTTATTTGGTGCCCTGAACATTTCAAGATGAGTTTTTGCATTGCTTAAACTAATTTGTAGCATTTCACCACAAACTTGATGGCACAATTGCTATGATTTAATTTATGAACTTTTGTCTATTTAAGGATGATCGATTTTCGCGGTTATGCGAAACAATACAGGCAGATCTATTGTACTGCGTACCCGATTATAATGTATTGTGGAAAACCAAATCATTTTTTAAATTTAAAATGCGGAATTTTAAATACATTTAAATATGAATATAACTGGATTAATTAAAATTAACATTATTCCTGCATATGTGCAACCAATTAATTTTTTATTTTTTAACTTGTGGATAAACGAGATTTCGTGCGTGTTGTTACATAAATCAAGACAATCATATAGTGACTGGAAAATGATACTCTAACAAGCGTATTTCTTATGCCTTGCAATAATATATGATTTGAATGCTAAAAAGTAGATCCCGGATTTCATATCATGCGTAGAACGTGCGGAAAAGTTGCGTGAACAATTTACAGAAGGGATACAAACAACTACGGAAAACAGATATGTTTTATAATTTTTAAAAGTTCTTCCTTACTGAAAATTCATAAATATTTTTTAAAGTTAGAAAACATATTTGTATTTCAATAATTTAGGAAATTGAAACCAATAAATAATATCTACAGGGAATATAAGAAAATCAGTTAATAATAATTTTCAAAGGTGTTTTCCTTTCAAAATAGGAAACAAAGCAATGAATATTCAGAAAGAGTTCAATTTTAGCTATCTTATGAGGTGAGGATGAATAAAATCGGCCCAACGGTTACTTCACAATTTAATTTTTAATTTAAATTTGATCTTAGCTTTAAAAAAAAATTCATACAGGGGTTGGGGAAACAATCTCGGATCCAGGATTCGAATTTCGTCATTTTTTAGTTCTGTCGGGCCCCGGGGGATTTTTTTAATGAGTTTAGCGCTTTGACATGTGCAACAACGGCAAAGCTCGAATCCATCACTTTTGAAATTGTAATTTTCGAATTCTAATATTTGCGAAAAACTACTGGATATTCCGAAAATTTTATTTTTTACCACCCACGCTTGATCGGGGGTGGCTCAGGGTTGGTTTGGGGGGTTTAAAGGGGTGGTAAATGGTATTATAACGATTTCCGGCGAGAGTTGATGTCAAAACAAATAGTATCCAATACAAAAGGTGTAGATCATGCAAAAATGTACCACATTTTAACATAACATCAAAGATTCCAAGAAAAATTTGAAAAATCGTCATTTTCATGTTTTCTTTTTTAATTTTTAATTTTCTCAAAAATAATTTAATTTTGACGAAACTTGATGAAAATATACCTTTCTGTGTCATAAATAACCTAAAACTTTGCTAGATAAAAAAAATCAAGAAGTTTTCGAGATATTCATTTTTTCCGGTCCGAAAACAAAATTCTACTTGGGAAAATCATCGTTCTTCCAGGTCTCATTGGTTTCGTTTTGAGATACACTTTTTGATAAAATAAAAAAATCTATAGTCATACAATTAAAAAACACACTCAAATATGCAAAAATAATAAAAGATGAAATCTCTTTAGATTTCTAAAATAATTATTATAAATTACGAAAATAAAAATGAAATTCTGATTTCTGAAGATTAAATTTTATTGATTTAAACTAAATTGAAGTGTTTATTTGGAAAACTTATTGAAAAATTATTAAAATTGCGTTAAAGTTCAAAATTCACAGTAAAATTTAAAATTAAGATAAACAAAATATAAAATTTCGCAAATTATACCAATTATTTGAAAATCTATTGAAAATTAATTTAAAATTAAATTGTTAATTTTTTTTGATATTATTAATTAAAAGTAAATTAAACAAGGAAAGAGTGCGGGCTCATAAAAAATTACCCCGGGACATTGCAATATATATGGGTATATTTATATGTAGTCGACTTATTATTTGTTTCGGAGATATTAATTTTTTTAATTTTAATCAGCATTTAGTTGATTGAATCCCCGTTAAATCATGTAGACTCCGGAGCTCATGTTCCAGAATTTATTTATTTATTTTGAAATAATTATGCTGTTTTACATACAAAATGAGGGCATTTTATGACTTTAAAATAAATAATGATATTGTTAAAAATTTTGGTATAATCCATAAGAAAAATCGCAGCCAATTAAATAATTTTGTAGCTTGGACTTAATTAATTTTTCTCTTAATTAGAATATTTGTACTTTTGTAATTCAAAATATTTCTAAAACAAATTAATATAATATTACAAATTTTCGAAATAACTTAACCTTCTTTATTGTCAAAATACCAATTTATTTGTTATCCTACATGTCCTTACAAAATGTATGACTCTTAAGCGTCGTTCTCATGTAATTAATACAATGTAAATTAAGGAAAGAAATTAAATTTCTTCTCTAAAATCTGATTGTAGTCGAATAATTTGATTTTAAGTAAATTTTTATTCAATATATTAATTTATTTACGTAAAATACATCGATAAAAGCTGCGTTTCGTCCATTTTAGGAAGAGAACGATGCTTTATTCCAATGCCCATTTGCTCCACCCACACTTATAATTTAAGCTTTCCTTAAATATTTTTCTAACCAATCGGAAAACGGAATACTTGACACTACCAATTTAAGAAACACTTAAATTTTAACTTTAGTGCCCGTTTGCAGCACCTACACTTAAAGGTGTTAAGCGTTCCTTACATCGTTAAGTGCTACTTATTTTCCTTGCACCGCTAAATTAAGTGACGCTTAACATCTAACTGAATACTAAAATTTAATAAGTGGCACTTAACGATTTAAGAACGCTTAACAATTTTAAGTGTTGGTGGTGCAAATAAGCATAACTTACCAGTAGTACTCATGCCCGTTTGCACCACTCTTGCTTAAATGTCACCCTTACTTCGATCATTAATTATTTTTAAGTGGAGCTTTGGTTAAGTTTTCCATAAATTTAGAAACACAGCATTTTTTTACCAACTTTATCTATATTTTATGAATACGTCGCTTAAATTTTTAGAAAATACGAGGAAATATTTTTTCTCTAAAAAACTTTATGGAAAGCTTAACTAAGCTAAGCTTAGCTCAATCATTGCAAATATTATTAAATCAGTAAATTATTCTGTTTAATTTCAATTTTCTTACTTAAAAATTTATGCCCAATCGCAATAATATTTACTAACCGTCTAGAAATTCAACTGGAAATTTATTTATAAATATTTTATAAACTGAAAAATAAAATCTTTGAACTTTTTTCGAGATGCCATACTGAAGCGTCGTTATTTCGCCAATTATAATGTAGATAATATGGGAGATTGTAATAAATAATACAAAATAATGGATTAAAAAAAATATCTAAATAATCAAAACGTAACGTATTGTTTATCAAATTTTCACCAATGTAATTGCTATTTTAATATTTAAATTGTGTTTTCGTGAATATACCAAAATAAATTTTGCCTTTTAAATTTGAAAATTATGGGTGTCGCCGAGCACTACTCGACGTGTTGGTGACGTGATTATGCTTTGTAATACACGTACAAATTAATGTCGTTGTCCTCGTAACCCTCTTAAACTATAACTCATTGTCAACCTTTTAATATTTCATAAAGTTTATCAATTGCCATTAATTCATCAAAAAATACTTTGGCCATTAGTGGGTGAAAAACTTATTAAATATTTAAAAAAGTTAAATTAAATAAGTTGGATATTTCTTAAAGTTCTCTTTTTACTTTTAAGGGACTAAATAAAATATGATCAGTGTTGAAATCCTTGTGCATACTCTACAAAACTCTTGATTTTCTAAAATCGTAATGCTGAAGTTTGAAATTATTCAAACGACCGTACCGTCATACTGTGTTGCATATTCTGCAATTTAATATTTTATGTTTTGGAAAAGGTATATACCCGTTTTCCAATTTTATAAATTGACACGAGGTCCGATGAAGGTCGCGACCGAAACGTGTCACCTAAGATAACGAAGCTTCCAAGTTTTAATTTGCATTATTTATTTAACTAAATATCAGTTTAAAATTATTCATTTGACACTTTTGGTGCGGAGCATTTTGTAAAAATGTATGCATCTAACTCTAATTTACATGATTTGAAACAAAATTAATAGATAATTTTTTGATTTAGGAGATCAGATAAAGGAGGTGAAAATTATGCAGATCTAAAATTAACAATGGAAATTAAATGAGTAGTTTAACAGTTTCACCTTATTAGCTCGAGGCGATGAAACTTGTCTTATTCCTGTTCCTAACAATTTTCGTATTAGAAACCTGCTTGAAGAAATAATGCTATCCTTTGGCTTAATCCCTGTTAGATATCATAAATTTCAAAATAAAAAACAAAGAACCATCCTTTTTGTAAAAGCTCCTTGGTACGTATTCCCCTAATAGTAAACTAAGTGATTTATTGAGAGCAAGCTTTTTTCTGCTCTTTGATCAAATCATTAATCTCGGTCATAAGGTTTACTTCCTTGGTTATGTACCAACACTTTTACCTAAACCATCAATATCCATGTTTGTTCCTGTTACAAATTTACAATTTGCTTTAGTTACATTTAGCTTAAATTGCTGTATTATGTCTTCAAATAGGTTATCCCTTCGATGTAATTGCACCACCACAGCCCTATTGTTTTAAGTCCCAGTTTCAGAATTCAGAAATGAACGATTGAAGTTTAAGCGGTTAATAATGTTAAGAATTTTCTTTTTAAAATTTGAAGTCTTCTTAGTTCTGGAAATATAGCAAGGCAGACTATATATCCCAACTACTTACCACTAAAAAACATAAATAACACTAATCTCCTGGAAAAGTTATCGATTTTTCTGACAGCTTCCACTTCTGAATTCATCATACATTTAACCTACCACCGAACTATCCTACCTATTCTCTATAGAAATATTGATGAGAAACTAACATAAGGAATCAGAGAATCAGCCAGCCGTTCACCGATTGCTCTTATCTAACAATTATTTTATTTTTAGTTGACGCGTTTCTGTCACATATGACTTTTAACTTTTAAGATCCTGTATTTTGTAACTGTAAGCTCTGGTTGTAGTTATTATATATAAGACTTCTTCATTATTCATTTCCTTTTTCTTTCCCTTTGCAATCAGTAAAAGTTACATAGCAAGTCCGTGACCCCTTTCAGTAGAAGTACACTGATTAAAAAAAAGTTTCAGTTTTAAACAAAAAAGGTTTTGATTCAATTCAAGAGGCTTCTATATACTCGTACATTGCATTATAATATAATAGGCAAAGTGTAAACAAAATTCTTTTAAAACCATATTACGTCTAAAAGATTTTCGGTTGAAACAAAATTTTGCAATTTTGTATACTTAGTTTTATTTCAAAGATTTTCTTTGAAGTTTTTTTGCATTAACATTTATGTTAAAATGCTAAGATATAAAAACATATTATAATTATTGCAACTTTCTTCAAAGTAAGGAAGTTTTTTTGTCTAGGTCGCGCATGTGCGGAAAGTAAAATGACCTGGGAGCGGAAAAATTAGTTTTCCATACCCGAATGTGAAAATTGCTTTAATTTACTCAAATGAATATCGAAAAGTCAGACGTGTTTTAATAGACCTAGAGCTACGAGTAAAATCAACTGCCTCGTAAAATATAATATCAGGTTGATTTTAAAGCCAAAATAAGTGGAAATACCCATTGCATCGAAAATTATTCGTCTGACAATCTCAAATCGTCCCATTCTGAAAGCAGACGGCGTAAAAAATCTCAAAACAACGCATTTAACCTCCTCAAACTTAATTTTTGGGTAGAAAATGAGTTCAAGCTGAAGTTGGAAATTATTGTTAAGAACTTAATAACAAATTAAATATTTCATTAACAACCATCCATTTTTTAATTGCATTATACTTTGAAACGGCAGTTGACCACCGACCCCGGTCAACTCATGATGAGTTCAGTGATGAAATCTTTTATTCCTTCCCACTTGGTTATTTTATTTGGATTCAACGTTGGGATTTTCCTAGTCCGAACCTCCGAATAGGCAGCAGTCCTACCGCTGCCGATCTAGACAACTTTGGGGCAATTTCAGCCCGTAAAATTCCCATGCACTGGAATTCTGATATAACTTTGCCATTTATTAAGTCATTGCCATCAGGAACTTTATATTATCAATTTGCCTAGTTTGTAATTTTTAATCAGTTAATATATTATTATTTCGGTTATGGTAAGGTAATTGTTTTTTTTGCACATATATTTTACATTAGCTCTGATCAAATGCGCAGAATTTAAAAAAACTAAATTAAAGAATGATCCTGTCCTTCCAGCTGCATGGTTTTTGACTTCTGGCGGCTTCAGGAATATTTTTAATAGATGCGTGGACGCAGAGACCAGTAGTAATAATTAGAGTTCTCGCACCGCAAAGTTTCTACGTCGAAATAGCGGCATCAAAATGTTTCGATGAACCCCTAGAAATGTTTTGAATTATTTAGAAATCACATTAAAAAGATTGGAGTTAATAATTTCAATTAATAATTATTTATAAATTATTAGGATTCTTTCGAAATCATTAGAATTCTTTCGAAATCATTAGAATTCTTTCGAAACCATTAGAATTCTTTCGAAATCATTAGAATTCCTTAGAAATTGTTATAATTCTTTAGAAATCATTATAATTCTTTAGAAATCATAAGAATTCTTTAGAAATTATTAGAATTCTTAGAAATCATTTGAAGTCGTTCAAAGTTACTTAAAATTTTAGAAATCACTGGAATTCCTGATAAATCATTGGAATTCTTTAAAAATCTCTGCAATATTCTTTGAAAATCACTAAAATTAGAAATAAATCATTGTAATTTTTTGGAAATCTTTGAAAACATCAGGCATTATAAATCTTTGGAAATCACTAGAATTCTTTTAAATTTCCTGGAATTCTTTTAAATTCCCTAGAATTATTTGGACTACTTTAGAAATCATTGGAATCGTTGGAAATCCTTGGAATTATTTAAAATTTTAATGAATTTTTCAGAAATTACTGAAATTATTTGAAACTCAATGGAACTTCTTAGAAATCACTGGAATTCTTTGAAAATCACAGGAATTTTTTGAAAATCTTTGTAATTTCTTGGAAATCACTAGAATTCGTAGGAAATCATTGTAATTTTTGGAAATCTCTGTAATTTTTCGGAAATCTTTGAAAATCTCAGGAATTAGAAATCTTTTAAAATTACTAGAATTCTTTTAAATTCTCTGGAAATCATTCGAATTTTTTAGAAATCTTTGGAATCCCTGGAAACCATTGGAACCTATTAAAAATTAATAGAATTTTCTAGAAATCACTGCAATTCTTTGAAAATCATTGGAAATTTTTTAAAATCTTTGGAATTCATTGGAAATCACTAGAATTCGCAAGAAATCTCAGTAATTTTTGGAAATCTCAGGAATTTTTTGGAAATGTTTGAAAATATTAGGAATAAGAAATCTGTCTAAATTACTAGAATTCTTATAAATTCTCTGGAAATCTTTCGAATTTTTTAGAAATCTTTGGAATCCTTGGAAATCATTGGAATTATTTGAAATTACTTATAAATCACTGGAATTCTTTGAAAATCGCTGGAATTTTTTGAAAATCTTTGAAATTCCTCAGAAATAGCTAGAATTCGTGGGAAATCATTCAAATTTTTGGAAATCTCTGTAATTTTTTGGAAATCTTGAAAAATCTCTGCAATTACACATTTTTGGAAATCACTGGAAATCTTTTAAATTCCCTGGAAATCTTTTAAATTCCCTGGAAATCTTTGAAAGTTTTTAAAAATAATGAGAATCCTTGGAATTCATTGAAATGACTTGAAAATTAATGGAGCTTTTTAAAAATCACTGCAATTCCATGAAAATCATTGGAATTTCTTAGAAATCACTGGAATGCTTAGAAATCTCAGTAATCATTTGGAAATCTCTGAAAATTTCTGGAATTAGAAATCTTTAGAAATCACTGGAATTCTTCCAAATTCCCACGAAATATTTGGATTTTTTTTAGAAATCATTGAAATCTTTAGAAATTATTGCAATTACTTGAAAATTAATAGAACTTCTTACAAATCATTGCAATTTATTTGAAAATTAATAGGAATATCTTAGAAATCACTGGAATATATTGAAAATCAATAGATTTTTTAAAATTTTTTTGTAATTCCTTGGAAATCATTAGAATTCTTAGGGAATCATAGGATTTTTTAGAAATCTCTAATATTTTTTAGAAATTCATGAAAATCACTGCAATTTTATTTATTTATGTAAAATCGTTGGAATTTTTGAAAATATTTTATTATACTTTAAAATCTTTAGAACTCCGAGACTTGTGTATTCAAATTTATCTGCTTATTTAGCCCAATATTTTTGCTTTATTTTTATTGTCATAATATTTAAATTTGCGCTACATTTGATGGAATGGAATTATGTTTTAATGAATATAATCTTTTGTGTAAAATTCATCACCAGAGGGTAAATATCCCGGTAAATGTGTGTGCACAACACTCGGAATTCCAAAGATTTCCAAGAAATTCAAATGATTTCTAAGAATTCCAGGGATTTCTAAAGAATTCTAATTTAAATAATTTTCCGAGAGTCCTTCGATTTTTACAGATATCTAGTGATATCTAAGGAATTCCAATGGTTTTCTAGGAATTCCAGAGATTTTCGAAGGATTCTAGAGAACTACAAAAATTTCCAATGATTTCCAAGGAATTCTAGTAATTTCCAAAGAAATCTAATTCCAGAGCTTTACAAAAATTATAATAATTTCCAATGAATTCCAGAAATTTTCAAGGATTTCCATGAATTCCAAATATCTTCAATGAATTTCAAAGATATTGACCCCTTTGAAATAACCCACAACTACACAAAGGCTACAAAATTAACAAACCGCAAACAAGACTTACGTCGCTTAGGAGAGGCAGCAGTGGCACCCAAAGCAAAGGAAACCATCATCAAAATTCAACTGTTTCAATTGGTGCAAATAATAAATAAACCACTTCCATTGGTTGGTGGTCGACGGTAACTGCAGTGGGACTGCCATCTAATAGGAATAGTTTTGATCGATTGATTGAGAATATATTTTATTTACATAATATATTGAATTAATAAGAAGATAAAACTTCATTTTTAATTATTAATATTAATAATTAATATTAATAATTAATAATGGTTTCCCAAAATATTGTCAACATATTCCACCAACTAACTTGGACCACTGCAAATAAATAATCCACTATAGATTTTTAAATCTTTCGGTACTGAATTTAGGATTCGCTGAAACGGATCAAAATGATATTACTACTATGTAAACATAAAAATATTCATAACAGACCCCAAATAAGTCAGAGAAAGCTTTTTAAACTTCTTAGAATAGCAAAATGTTAACTTAAATTTAGCATACTTGACCCAACTTTGTTGAGATTGCTGTTGTTCACATTGTCTAGACTTGTACCAAATTTTATGTTGGTAATCAGCAATGCAATATATTTCCTTTAGTCGCGGTTTTATTTTGAATTTTGCGTCTCGGCACCGTATAATCAAGGTTAATGTGATTTTGGAATATTTATTTCAACTCTGATTTATTAGCAGTAACAGAGTAATGCAATCACTCCACACACATAAATCCATAATCATAATTGGATGTAATACACGCTCAAATAGTCATGTAATTACCCGGTTTATCGTGTCAAATAATCGCCCGTGCTAAACCAGCTATTATTATTTATTCGAGATTTAAGTTTTTGGAACTTAATTGTCGGATAAATTAAATAATCTAGAATATTAATGTAAAGTGATTTGATTAGGAAATAACGAGAATGCCAACAATTTGGGCATTAAGAATTATGAATATTCATTTTGTATGTTAAAACCGATATGTAGGTATGTGAAGCTGAAATATGCAGGAAGCTGGTAAAATAAGTTCCTTCTCTTAATGAACTTATGCGGAGAATTCCTCAAAGTCTTATATTCCTCCGTTAATAAAGGAAGGTAGACCTACCTATTTGTTAGATATTATTTCAATAAGTTAATAAAATAAATTAATTTCTTTCACTTCAGATTTCAATATTAAATTTTTCAAAATTAATTTTGTCTCCAAATTATCAGAAACAGCGACCACTCCGCCTGAAATGTTCACTCTTATTTTATATCCTTTCGGCAACAACTCGTTCGAAATTGATTTAGACAGACGTATCAGGTATTTCAATTAAGGTTTAATTAAATTTCGCAATATTAAAAACTTTTTCGTACTATTAATGGAAGTTACGGTAATTCAATTACGTCGGTAATTGTAACTAAAGATGCAAATTTTATCGAAATATTTAATTATATCTATAGAATATCCCACTACGTACATCCCGGTACTTTAAAAATTCAAATACAATACAAAATTTTTAATTTAAATTTTACGTTTGTATAATAACATCAAAGTTTTAGTCAAATTTATGCAAAATATTATTTTAAAATTCTGTTAAAAAATCGGTTCCAATCTAAAAATATGGTCAGAATAAATTATCCGCACAACTTTGACTTAAATGTAAATTTACTTTTTCTTGGGTGGGTTATTTGAAGTCGCTCTTAAGTAACTAAAAGTTTTGATTTTTAAAACAAAAAGTTTATTAACATTTTTATGAGCCGGGTATATTGTACGATTTTCACGAAAATTTATTGTACGATAAAATTACAGCGGTGCCATCTGTAGAAATTTTCCGAACCCGAAGCGCACGCGCTTTAATCACATAACATCGATTTTATAACACCAAGAAAATTATATTTTCCGCAGTTTTCCTTCAACTTTCGTCGAGGTCTCTGCAACACTCCAAACACAAGTGCACACGTTCGAACTAAGTTAGCTCGAAAAATGGTAAGTCGAAAGTAAAAATATATCGCAATTTTACTATCAATTTTATTTTTTAGTACGGATTCGTTAATTATGCGCTGGAATTGTTAGTTGTCAAGACATTTGGAGACGAAACTTGGGAAACTATAAAGTAAGTCTTCACGCTAATCGTTTTTGTTTTCGTCTGAATGAAGTGCGAAAGTTTCTGAAAATAAAATTAATTTTCATGGAAAAGTATTTCTTTACGACGATAACTTCTTTCAAAATGAGACTAATGATCGGAGCTAGCAAAAAATTTATTTGATTAAATTTCCCGAGAAAAATTATCCCATTTTTCGAACCTTTCTTGTTGGCTTTTAAATCTTTTTCTAATAGATTAGTATTTAATTACCCGAAAATTTATAGTAGTTTTACTTTCAATACAAAATCAATTTCTGGTGGATTAATAATTTAATCCGCAAATTGAGGCTTTCAACAATTTCTATATATTGTATTTTTTGAATTTTTTTACTTTTTTAAATGTACGCAATAGGATAGATCGGTCATAGGTTATTGCGCATGAAAACAAAAGGAAGAGAAAACAATAAAAGTAATTAAACAACCTTAATACACATTTTGGTCGATTCACAAAAATCATCCAGCAGAAAAGAAAATAAGGCAGCAACAAACCTATTAACATAAATTAATTGGACAACTTCCAAATGAATCCTGACAAATAAAATGAATTCAACTAATTACTAGTTGAAAACTACTCAAAAACCACCAAAAATAAAAAAAACGTGAAAATTTACGATATTGCTGCACATAAAAAACGTTAAATAAACGTAAAAAATTCATACATGTTTTTATTTGATACTTTGCTTACCTAAATTATGAAATTATGCAAAAAATATTCAGTAAATCTATCATCTTTTTGCCTATCACTACCTCAGTTGCTAAGTTATGCACCATCCGATTTTCCCTTTTTTCATTCTTACTAAGTTAAAATAGCAGTCTTACACTTCAGCTTGTTTATTTAGGGCCGGAAAGAGGTCAGGGTTGAAATAACTCGACAAGGCGATATTATTTGCTTTACCTATTAATTTAAAATTAATTCGTTAACTTACAAGTCAGTTCCAATATAAAATTTAAACAGTGGCAAAATAAACTATAGGGAAAATTCAACAACTAAAATGAAGGTTCTAAAAATCTGAACAGTTTATAAAGCGAAAAAAGGACGGTCGGCATTAAAGTACTTTACTGCCCCTGAATTTAATTTAAAAATTTATTTACAAAAATGGAATTTTACAATTCCATTTGGAAGTTTTTCATTTAATTTTCAGGGCATTGAAATTTTTTAATAAGGCAAAACCAGAAAACTCTTTCAGATTTCGGATCGTGAAAGGTGGAAAGTTAAAACCAGAAAAGCTAAAGGAGGTTATCAAAATTTTCCATGGAATTTTGAAAGAATTAAACGGAATTTCTGAAGAATTTTGCGGCATTTTTAACATTTCGTGTAATTTTAAGCGAATTTTAACGAATACTTTGTAAGATTTAAATGGAAAAGGAATTTTTGCCCATCAAATTAAGTTGTGACCAATTTTTCGATTACATATTGCCATGGTAATCCGGTTTTTTAATAATTATTTTCAAAATTTCATCAACTAATTAACACGCATCCTATTAATTTATTAAATTTTCTTACCCAAATCCCAATTATTTCCTTTTTATTTTATCTCCAATACTTAATCGCAAATATAATTTTCAAAAACTTGGCAAACCATATACACAGGTCCACTCCCCATGAGCAGGGCTATTAGAAAGCGTATTATTTTAATTATGCTTACTTTAATTATGAACCTGCGACTTCTCCATGCTAATTAATTAAACTTTACAAACCTAACCGGTCCACTCACCGCAAGCAGGGCTGCTGAAAGAGCATAAATTCACGTTTGGTTTTGCGCAAGTTTGCATTTCCAAACTACCAATTCAAAATTTACAAAAAAATTTACCAAAAGAGGGCACTTCCAATTTAACAAACATAAAAATAAATAAAATCAATTCTGAACAGGAAAATCAATGACAATATAAAGTTTTCACAATATAAATTTTTCCACCTTAATTTTTGAAAATAATCCTTAACTTATCCTTATATTTTCGTCGAATAAGCCCTACTTCAAAGCGTGAAACGAATCCTTCTTATCCTAATAATTACTATTATATATTATAACAGCCCATTTCTATTCATCGAATTCGTTTATTTTATGTTACCAGCCTAAAAACATTAGAGTAATTACGGAAGAATGATTAGTCAGCGGCCTTCAGGCCGCACAACCTGGGCAATTTAGTTACATAATAATCAACATAATCAATTGCATAACCTACTTTTTCGTCTCTTCCTAAATCAGAGATTGGCAAGCTATAACCCACGGGTCTCTAAGTGACCAATTTGATAATTTCAAGTGACTTATTGGAGTTCTGCAAATAAAGTATTGAGCTAAAGCGTCCCCGTAATAGTCATATTTTCGTTGATCTTGACTCCAGACGCCGACGTCTGTCGTAAATGCTCTTCTGTTCTTAAACGTAAAAGACACGAGCTATCAGGCTTGTAGCTTTTCAAAGAGGGATCGTACAGACAGGCATATCAAATATTATTCTACCATTTGTGCTTCGCTAGCACTTATATTACTAATTATTATTGGAGTTGAACTGTGTAATATATAATTACTTTTAGATGACTAGTGAAGGTACTGATTTGAGATACAGACGCTACACGATCTGTATAGTTTAGTCGGTTCTAGACAATTATTACAAAATGTAATTAATGCGATTGTCGGGCATTTAAGCTCACAAAGTGAGAATAGTTGTCATACTTGTATAACGCCCGCAGTTATTCAGCTTTCCGACGCACTCTAGAAATTGTCACAATACATGAAGGTGGCAGGTCTTATCTATCTCTACATATTAACTTTATTGCGATTAATAGAAACATAAATCAATTACAGACTTAAGACTGTAATTTATTACCTACCCACATGGAAGTAACTATAGGCAAAAGTCTATTAAGCATTATTTTTAACTTGTGAAATAATAATTCATTGAAAAGAAAAACGATTCACCAAAATGCACGTCGACTGACTTCCACCGGACTGCTCGTCTTGAATACTTCCAAATTGATTTTTATATTGACAACAATTTTATTCGTATAAACAAATTCTTGGAAATACGAAATAAAATAGCATCCATCAGCACACACCAATTTATCCGTACTGCAAAATAGACTAAATACAAACTTTTAGGGAAAATTTCGTTACAAGATTGTTTTCTTGATCCTTGTATAAATCATATTTGTTCTTCCCAAAATATACCACATTTTACCTCGAATTACTCGGACGAATGCTTTGATGAGGTTTATATATTGCGATTTACTATGGGGTTTAGAATTTTAAAATAAAATATATATCATACTCCAGAAACCCGAATATTGCATCGTTTTTAGCATGAGACTCCTATCCTATTATCAATTTATTTTGGACAATAATGGGGACTTGGACGGCGAACGTCAAGGCCTAAAGTCCGGTGTTGGAGATTGCGAATTATTACGTTATTACGTTGCGAATTATTTTTGTTTTTATTTTGGAAATGGAATTATTTGAAATTAACATTCATATACGTCACCATAATTTTGAATGCGAATGCAAGCCCGACAGCAACCCACCACTAAACCGCTGGTTGAAGTTACGCTGTACGTTCCAGAGTGTTAAGGGAAAAACTTGTCAAAATTTTGGAAAGTACCACAACAATATGTATGGGGGTCCGCAGTCTCATCCATGGACCATTTAACAGTACTTTTTGTAGTAATAAAATAAATGAACCGAAATTATTTGCTCTTTTTTTTATTAAGGGGATCCTTGAAATTGTACTTGATTTTCTTAGGAGTTCGTGGATTGAAAAAAGTTAAGAAACGCTGGTCTATATATTAAATAATATCCAGTAGTTTTTCCAAAATTAACAAAACAAAATTCTTAAATTATTGTATTAGATATGCAATACCTTTGGTCAATGATATGTAACAGGAGGTGGAGCCTGTAAAAATTATTTAGCAAACCTAATATTTTTTCAAATCACTCAAAAAAGGTAGATTTTAGAATACCTGGTTCCGAGATTTGCACTGTGTGCTTGTCAAAAAGAGACGGAACGCCTGAGATTATAGCGAGGGTTTGGAGGGTGCGTAGTTCTCACTCATCACTCAAAACATCCCTCTAGGGTTACCTAACTCGAAAATTACAGAATTATTACAATCCTCGGATTGGAAATGCACTCGATAATGTTGGAACTCAAACGATGTTTCCACTGCAACCGCATGTAGTAGAATGAACACGCTCTCTCCCCACCTATACTCGAATTACTAAGACCCACGTAGCGTATACGTACCGTCAAGTGAATATGTTTTTAAAGTTAACATGAACTTTAACTTGATTTTCAAAATTAAATTGTGAAGTAACTGTTGGCGTTGGGGCAATTTTATTTATCTTCATCTCATAAGAAAGCTTAAACTTAATTTTGAAGGAAAAAGCGTAGGAGATCGACGGTGACCGGTTATCTTGCCAATACTTGGTCGTCAAGCCTCGTTAGTTAAATCAGGGTGTACCATGTGAAAATGTTTTTTCTTAATTTAATTTTGATCATATTAATATTAATAATATACACACTGTGTTTTCTGGGGTTGAAATGATGCTAGAACGGGTATTGTTGACTTAGAAAGTAAGGGCTTAACGTCCTGCAAAAAGTTATTTAGTTAATTTTAAGGCAAATTGCTTTTACAAACGCACCGTTAGCAAAAATACAAGCACACACATTATTATCACTAAATTATGTATAGACTAAGAAAATCAGCAATGATTCTGATTTGTGTCATGAATTGATATTTGAAAGAAGTTAGTATTAAAAAATGCAATCGATCTGAATGTACTTACTTTAATTTAAAAATAACAGACTTCCTTTGGAAAACGCAATCACTTAGAAAACTTTTCATAATTTCATTCTGAACATAATTACTTCGAGATTTAGAGATAACCTACTTTAAAATCTAAAGTTCTGAAGGTTTGTTTTGACAACCACTGCTTTACATTAAGAAGCATTTTATCATATTTACCAAAAATAACTGTTAATTTTTTTTTCTTAAAATCCATCATTGGATCACAAAACATTTAAAACAAAATAAAATAAAATTTGTTTTTAGCACAAGCACATAAAGCCCCCCCCCCCCTAATGTTTTCAAAAATTAGCTAAAGTAAACTGTTAATTTTTTTTTCTTAAAATCCATCATTGGATCACAAAACATTTAAAACAAAATAAAATAAAATTTGTTTTTAGCACAAGCACATAAAGCCCCCCCCCCCCTAATGTTTTCAAAAATTAGCTAAAGTTGATAAAATCTACCTATTAGTTGGTAAAGGCATTTCTTAGAAATAAAGCCGTAAAAGTTAAAATAAAGGTAATTGGAATACCGCACTAATTAAACGTCGACAGTTGTCAAGGTGCGGGCTTATGCGGGCCCCCAATATTTTTTGATAGCGCTCCTGGGCAAATTTGAAGTATATTGCGATCTACTAGGGTTGTGAAATTAAAATAAAATCTTCAAACTCCACGAACCCGCATACTGCACTTATTGAGCTACGAGACTCTTATGCAAAACTACAGTTTTAGCTTTTAAAATTTAAAACAAATTGTAAAATTTTTAAAAACTAACTTACGCAGAATAAAAATTACCTTTCTATTAGATTTGCTTTGATTTCTTAATTTTCAATACAATCTAGTAATTTCTAAGAAATTCCATTAATTTTCAAGTAATTTCAATGATCCAAAACATTCCAAAGATTTCAAGGGCATTACACACTCTGGTGGTTTCCAAAGATTTCTAACACCAGAGATTATCAGATAATTAAAATAATTTGCCATGAATTCCAGAGATTTTCAAGTATTTCCAAGAATTTCTGAGAATTACAAAAATTCCAATGATTTCCTACGAATTGTAGTGATTTCCAAGGAATTTCAAAGATTTTAAAAAAATTCCAATGATTTACAAGAACTTCCAATGATTTACAAGAACTTCCAATGATTTCTAAGAAATACCAGTGATTCCTAAGAAATTCCAGTGATATCTAAGAAATTCCAGTAATTTCTAAGAAATTCCAGTAATTTCTAAGAAATTCCATTAATTCTTAAGTAATTTTAATGATCCAAAACGTTCCAAAAATTTCAAGGGCGGCTTCCAAAGATTTCTAATACCAGAGATTTCAGGGAATTAAAATAATTTGCCATGAATTTCAGAAATTTTCAAGGATTTCCAAAAATTTCAGAGATTTTCAAAAATTGCAATGATTTTCTACGAATTGTAGTGATTTCCTAGGAATTCCAAAGATTTTTTAAAAATTCCAAGGATTTTCAAAAATTTCCAATGATTTCTAAGAAATACAAGTTATTCCAAAAAAAATCCATTGATATCTAAGAAATTCCATGGATTTCTAAGAAATTCCCATGATTTCCAAGAATTCTAAATATTTCGAAAGAATTCCCAATATTTCTAAAGAATTTGAAGGATTTCTAAAGAATTCAAATATTTCTAGAGAATTCCCAATATTTCTAATAAATTCCAAATATTTCTAAAGAATTCACAATATTTTTAAGATTTCCATAGATTTCCATGCAATTTCAAAAAATTTCAAAAAATTTCAAAAAAATTTTAGGTTTTAAAATTTAAAACAAATCGTAAAATTACGCAGAATAAAAATTACCTTTCTATTATTAGATTTGCTTTGATTTCTATGATTTCTTACGAATTCTAGTGATTTCCAAGAAATTCCAAAAAATTTCAAAACAATCCAGTAATTTCTAAGAAATTCCAATAATTTTCAAAAATTTCGAATGATATCTAAGAAATACCAGTGATTCCTAAAAAATTCCTGAAATTTCTAAGAATTCCCATGATTCCAAATATTTCTAAAGAATTCCAAATATTTTTAAGACTTCCATAGATTTCTAGGGAATTTCAAATAATTTCTAAAAAATATTAGGTTTTAAAATTGGAAGCAAATCATAAAATTTTCGCAGGCATTTTTAAAAACTAAATTACCCAGAATAAAAATTATCCTTCAGTTTGATTTGCATTGATGTTTGATTTGATTTTTAAAAGCAGAAAATATTAAAATTACCGTATTTCTGTCAAATTTGGACTAAACTATTCAAAATTTGGTCCAATTAAGGGCAATATTAAAAGCTTTAAGTTGCAAATTTAAAATTATAAAAATCTTAACGTTTTACAGTAAAACTTTTCCAACTTAAACTTTTATAAGGCAAATTTTCCGCTAAATCAAGTTTTTTTTAAATGCAGTATTACTTTTGCAACTCGAACGAGATTCTTATTTTCTTGAAATTGGAGTTGAGAAAGTTTCAATCTATTTGCAAAAAACGTAATTTAGCAACTATGTCGCAACTACATTTACAAGTAATTTACACCATGGGATATGTAAGCAGTTACAACTTTTGTACATAAATTTTTATCTATCGCTTAGTGTTCAGGGAAGCATAGTGTAGTGCTCGGGATGCGGTGTATAACTTCAATAATTACATTTAATTTTTAATTTCAAACCTCATTAACACTAACTTATTAACATTTCAAATTAATTTATTCATTTAAAACTCACAAAATTAATTTAGATTGAAAACTTAAAAGCATGAATTAAGTTCTATTTTAGCAAATCGTTCCGTTTATTAAATTAAAATTAGCGCAACGGAAAGAAAATGCAATCCAAATAATGTTAATCAAATCAAAATCGCATGCTCTGCGATGTGTAAAGTAATTATTTTGTTTAAGTACAGTTTGGTTGTCCGCTTATTTACACGGCCAAGCTTTAAAATCAGAAGATTGTTTTTCTTTTTTACTAAATATTTATGGGTTCTTACGTTAATTTAAAATAAAAGCTTACGTCTAAAATACAAAATTCTGTTAACACCTGTCTACTAGTTGCTACTTCTTGTTTTCCAATATTAGCTTGAACATTGTTGATCGTTGAAATAATCAACTTTTGAATTTCTTCGAAGTGCCTGTCAATAAATTTCCTTCGTTCATTTCTATACCATTATTGCTTATCAACGTACGTAAGATTCATTTACACAATTTAGTGGCCCGCTTTCATTCCACAATGAATTGCAATTGATTTACGAGTTGGCTGAAACTGAAAAAAGTCAAGTAATTTATACAACTAATTGGCTTCACTTTAGCCAGTCAATGACGTAACTTTAATTTAAAAGCGTTGGAAGTAACAAAATCTGCCAATAACGTCTTGAAAACAAGAGAAAAACAAAATTATTTTTCCGGTACATGTGCCGATGGGAAAATACTTTTGTCTTGACTTTGTCTTATTTTCCGGTTGCAGGAAAACAAGCAGACGATTGTATTCACGTATTAACCGTTTTATTTTTCGACCCTACTTTACCTTAGCACCCTCATCGTGGTGTTTACCATAATTTGCATTCATCATAGCTGTTAAGACCCTTGGGATGGATCTCCTGAAACTTAATAAATTTACAGCCAGTTAACTTTTAAAAATTTTTTTTTATAGGAAACATGCAGATCTCCAAATGGACGGGCAGTTTCTAGTCCGTCAAATTTACGAGGACGAACTGACTTACAATTTAATAGCTGCAGCCGTCGACGTATTAAGTATATTATGCAAATCATCTAGATCGGCAGCCCAAAAATTACCATCTTTCTGTTACAGAAATTCCTGCTGATGCTATTTTGGAATTATTTGGTAAAACGTTTTTCGAATTTTGTCAGGATTCAGGATACGATAAAATACTGCAGGTGCTTGGCGCAACACCTCGCGATTTTCTGCAGGTAAATTCGTCACGTAAGTATGAATTTTGGTTTATCTCAAATTTTATTAAGAATTTAGATGCTCTTCACGACCATTTGGGCACATTATATCCCGGTATGAAGGCACCCTCGTTTCGATGTACCGAGCGTCCCGAAGATGGGGCTCTGATATTGCACTATTACTCCGACAGACCCGGATTAGAGCACATCGTGATTGGGATTGTTAAGGTACAAATTTATTTAATATAGCAAAAACTCAAAATTTATATTGTAACCCAGACAGTTGCCAGTAAATTGCACGGAACCGAAGTTGAAGTTAAAATCCTAAAAACCAAAGCAGATTGTGATCACGTGCAATTTTTAATAACGGAAACAGGACCCGGAAAACAACAACAACCAGAAATTGACGAAATTGTAACATTGT
Organism: Cantharis lateralis; assembly: GCA_963170105.1. Taxonomy (NCBI): domain Eukaryota; kingdom Metazoa; phylum Arthropoda; class Insecta; order Coleoptera; family Cantharidae; genus Cantharis; species Cantharis lateralis. Next base: position 5,819,313 of record OY720627.1, read on the forward strand.
CTTTGGGTAAGCTCTCAATAAAAATAATGTAACCTTAAATTCTAATTTTAACCGGTCGAACGACTAACTTAATCATAGGTTTATTTACATATGATATTTAATTTTATAACTGTGAAATCTTAAGAATAACTTATAATTATTCCATTAGCTACCTTGTTGAAGATTTTGTATGACTTATAATTATTTCCATTAATTAAGAATGATATTCTGTAAACATTTGGCATTACAATAAGATAAAATACGTTTTTTGCAGAGCCCAAAGTGAGTCCAGCAACTTTCTGCCGAGTCTTTCCGTTCCACATAATGTTCAACAGAAACATGAACATTGTTCAAACTGGAACGACAATTTTAAGAGTAATTCCAAAAGTATTGAACCCTAATTGCAAAATAACTGATATTTTAGATTCGGTAAAATTTACCGCACGGTTGGTTATCGGCAATAATAATTTTGAACTTTTTAGGTTCGACCCCATTTAGAACTAACTTTTGAAAATATTTTATCGCACATTAACACAATTTATGTTCTGAAAACGAAATCAGGTGCTATGCAAGTTAATGTTCCTCCTGAATACCGCAATCTTCGTTTAAAAGGGCAGATGCTTTACGTACCGGAAACTGATTTAGTGATTTTTTTGTGTTATCCAAGTGTTGTGAACTTGGATGACTTAACAAGGTAATTTTTTATTTGTGCACGTACACGCTCCATCGATTATCATTTAATGGTTTCAGAAGAGGTTTGTACATCAGCGATATACCTTTACACGACGCAACCAGAGATTTGGTTTTAATGTCTGAACAATTTGAAGCAGATTACAAACTGACAAGAAACTTAGAGTTTCTTACAGACAAGTTGCAGCAAACATATAGGGAATTAGACAGCGAGAAAAAGAAAACCGACAGGTAAGAATTCCACAAATAAAATCACAAAATAGAAGTGTACGTCGCAAGCAATTCGGTGCTAGATTGATACGACGAGACGTATAGTGGAACGAAGTGGCAAAAACTGCTAATAATACTAAATTCTTTTCGACTTTTCCAGATTTCCGTGAAAAATATATTATCATTACCGTGTTAAAATTAAAATAAATCTTTAGTCCTCCTATTCCCTGCCTTATGGGCGATCTAGAGCCTCGCAAAACAATAGGAGGATAGATTTTCTCTAAAATAGCTGTGATTCCATCTCAAAGAAAGTAGGAATTGATTGAGTAACCCAGATACCACGACACAAACCGCACATCGTTCAATTTGGGAAAACCACTAGTTTCTAATTAATAACAATTGGATATCCTCTCACGTGGAAATGTACATGTCCACAAGCAATCGTGGACCTACCTGAATTTCTATATTAAATAATTTTCTATAAATACAAAATTATTATTTATAATAAACCGATTTTTACTTAAAAACAGATATTTCAGTCCTTTTAGACCTGCGCTTTTAAAAATCTGTTATTTTTGTGGTAATTTTTAAAGAAGTGCGTGGACGACACTGTCTGTTGGTTTCAAAGTTCCTGGGACTGGATATCATGCTATTCCCGTTATAATCTAAAGAAATTGTATTTTCCAACATCTTTTCTGATCTCGAAAGCGGGATCTTAGATTTCAACCTAAATTCGGCTATAATTTACCCAATTTATTTTAAATTAAATTTATTTTTATTTTAACGGTATTAAATCACTGAAAATAGGGAGAAAAATATATAAGTTCTCGAGTTAGAGTATCTGACACAATAACTTTGTTCCAACGAGTCCATTAACCGCTCACTGTAATGCTCAAGTTGTAAATTTTAATCATAGTTAATAAAATACTGTAAAATAATCTTAAATCATAATCGGCTGAAATAACCGGAATCAAAATACCTGGGACCAAATTATCTAGAGATAAAGTCACCAGGGCTGATATTACTGGAGGGTCAAAATTACCGGCTACGGGTGAATATCCCAAAAAATTTCTTTACATATGGTTGGAATTTTGAAATAACTGGAATTCTTTGGAAATTATTGATTTTTTTAGAAAATAACCGAAATTCTAAGAAAGTTTCTGGAATTCCTTGGAAATCTCTGAAATTCTTTAAAAATCGCTGAAATTTACGAAAATCATTGAAATTCCTTGGAAATCAACTAAAATTCTTTGAAAATAATAATCTTTATTAACGGAATAATAACTCCTTGTTTAATTTGAGAAACAATTGAAAGCAAAAATAAATCACATATTATTTAGAATAAGGAAATTTCTGGATTTCATGGAAATTTTTAGAATTCCTAATCTTGCGTACATAAATTTACCTGCATATTTACCCCCTGATGTTGAATTTTACTTAAAGTAAATATGAAAGTTAATATTATAACAATAAAAATAAAAGAAAAACATCAGGGGCTAAATAACCTGGTAAATTTGTGTACGAAAGTCTCGGAGTGCCAAAGATTTTCGAGGATATTTCTTCCAAAAATTCCAACGATTGAACATAACTTCTAGTGATTTTCAAAATATTCCAATGATTTTCCAGAAATTCCATTAATTTTTAAGTAATTTCAATGATTTTCAAGGATTTCAATTATTTCTTACGAATTCTAGTGATATTATCAGAGAATTAAAATAATTTCAATGAATTCTAGAGATTCTCAAAGGATTTCAAAAAAATTTCACATATTTTCAAATATTGAAACGATCTCTTATGAATTCTAGTGATTTCAAAGGAATTACAAAGATTTTCAAAATATTACAATGATTTTCAAGTAGTTTCATTAATTTCTAAGAAATTCCAATGATTTAGGCCCAGTTTTTCACTTTCAGGTTAAACCAAAAAAGTTGGGTTAACCAATGATATTGCATAAAAAACGGCTTTTGAACGTATTTCATTGGTTAACCCAAATTTTTTGGTTTAACCTGCAACTGAAAAACTGGGCCTTAGAAACAAATTCAGAGATTTCTAAGAAATTTCAGTAATTTATAAGAAACTCCAGTGATTTATTAGAAATTCCCATGATTTACAATTTTATTCCATTGATTTCTAAAGAATGCAAAATATTTCTAAAGAATTCTAAATAATTCTAAAGAATTCCAAGTATTTCTAAAGAATTCTAAATATTCTTAAGACTTCCATAGACTTCCAGGGAATTTCAAAAAATTTCAGTGATTTCCAAAGATTTCTAATGCCAGGGATTTTCAAAGATATGTACAAAATTACAGAGATTTCCAAAAAGTGCAACGATTTCCTAGGAATTTTAGTGATTTCCAAGAAAATTTAGTGATTTCCAAGAAATTTTAGTGATTTACAAGAAATTTTACCGATTTCCAAGGAATTCCAGTGGTTTCTATTAAATTTCTTTAATTATCAAGAAATTTCACTTATATCCAATGATTCCAATGATTTCCTATATATTCTTGTGATTTTCAAGGAATTCCTAAGAATTTCAATGATTTTCCACACATTATGTTGAACCTAACCTAAGTTAGACTTAACCTGACTTAGACTGAACCTGACCAAGGCTGAACCTAACCTAGGCTAAACCTGACTTAGGTTAGGCTGATCCTGACCTAGGTTAGGCTGAACCCAACCTAAGCTGAACCTGACCTAGGTTAGGCTGAATTTGACCTAGGCTAAACCTAACCTAGGTTAGGCTGAACCTGACCTAGGATGATCCTGTCTTATGCTGAACCTAACGTAGGTTAGGCTGAACCTGACCTACGCTGAACCTAACCCAGGTTAAAATTACTAAAAATTACAGTAATTTCTAAGAAATTAATATATCTTATTATATTATATTAATATTAATATATTAATATCTTATATTAATATTCTAGTAATTCAAATAATTTCCGAGGATTGCAGTGTTTACTAAAAAATTTTACAAAGAAAAACAATAATTTACAATGAATTCCAATGATTTCCTACGAATTTCGTAGGAATTCCAAAGATTTTCCCAGAATTTCAATGATGTTCCAGGAATGCCAGTAATTTTCAAAAATTTCAATAATTTCTAAGAAATTTCATTAATTTTCAAATATATCCAATGATTTCCAAGGATTGCCATGATTACAAAAGTATTTCAGTTATTTCCAGGACAAAAATTTTAAATTCAAGAGATTTTCAAATAAAAACAATAATTTACAAAGAATTCCAATGACTTCCAAAGATTTCTTTCTAATTCCAGAGATATTCAACGAATTCCAAGGATTTTAATGAATTCCAGATATTTCCAAGGAATTACCCCCCCCCCCCCACTCTACCTTGACATAAATCAAACTGCATAATAATTTATTTGCCAATTGAGTCAAATTAATTATTTCATTTAATTTAATTAATTTAAAATAAATTAATAACATATTACCATTAAATTATAACTAAAAAAACTCGAGCAAGGACAGGCATCAGTAGGGTAGTTATTCCTTTCCTTTTGAAGTCCGTCCAAAATTAATTTCAAATAACTATTTTTGTATTAGACAAGTTGTTTAGAAATACAGGGTGTTAGTGTTAATACTATTTTATTCGCAATTAATTTTTCGTATATAGGCAGAAACAAATTATTTCCCTTAAATTCAACTGCTTAAATCGGAAAGAGATAACTTAATATAAAAAAGAATTTCTGAACTTTGAAATAGTATATTACGTATCGAGGTGGAAACCACTGTGAGCTTGTAGTTGTCTGAGGCACTTTACTGAAAAAGCCTTTGTGCCAAAAATATTTACCCTTATTCATTTCCAGATTACTGTATTCAGTGTTGCCCATCAGTGTTGCCAATGAATTGCGTCACAAAAAGCCAATTCCAGCCAAAAGATACGACTGTGTTACTCTGCTTTTCTCTGGAATTGTAGGATTTTCCAGTTACTGCGCCAATAACACCGATTCAAAGGGAGCAATGAAAATTGTGCAAATGCTGAATCAGGTTTACACAGCTTTTGATGTTTTAACGGATCCGATTAAAAATCCAAACGTATACAAGGTAAAATTTTATATTACAGTTTATTACACAGTATATTACACACACATGAAAATATAATAATATCTTTATAGGTGGAGACTGTGGGAGACAAATACATGGCAGTTAGTGGACTTCCGGAACCTTGCACAAGTCACGCAAAAGATATGGCCAGATTAGCATTGGATATGATGGATATGGTCAAGCAAGTACTTGTAGACGGTGAACCTGTGGTAAAATATTTATGCTGCTTCATAAGCTCAATTGATTGTATATTTTTTAGAGAATAACAATTGGAATCCATTCTGGTGAAGTTGTGACAGGAGTAATAGGGCACCGAATGCCTCGTTACTGTCTTTTTGGAAACACAGTCAACCTAACCAGTCGTACTGAAACAACAGGGGAACCTGGCAAAATTAATGTGTCTGAGGATGCCTACAAGTAAGTCAATCAAAGGACAAATCTAAGTATTTCTCAAGCGATTGCGGCAAATCCAACTGGCGAATTCCATTCGGCAATTGATAATTTTGCCGCAACGTTTCCCTGATACTACAACGACAAAAATGCTTTAAATCCGGTGGTTCTAACCTACACTTCTTTTTTGAAAGTATTCCATCATCAACTAAGTACAAAAGCTTGTTAATTATTTTATTTTTTTCGCTATCATAAACTAAAAAGTAATCATCGTAGTCTTTCACATTTAAAAACGGTACAGTTCGCAAGAAAAAATTGAAGCAATTTATGATTTCGTGGTTATAGGAGCGTTCAGAATCGCTTAAACTGCTTAACAAGCTTCTTAATACAAAGTCATCAACTTGAGCACCAAATCGCAACAATGTTTGGAAGAGATCATACGACCCCAACTGGAGCGCGATCTTTAACGGCGTTGCTTTGCCACAAGTCTCTAAAGGAATGTCTATAAAGTGGAGACTCTTTTCTTCCTCGTATATGTATTCCTTCCCTCCAGTATTGGCATGGTTTAAAAAGTACAGAGCAGCTTTTAAGTTTTCTTCTTGAGTGTTAAAATCGCTTTTCCATCCACCAATCACGTATGAAGCGTTCGGTCCAAACAGCGCGCCCAACCAAATCCTGTCAAAGGATTTTTCGCACGAATAAATATTATCCAATAGAGCACCAACAGTTCGGAAATCATCCAACTGCCAGATGTAACATAATTTGATGGCGACGTACAAAATGTTATGGTATTTGCCCATTTTACACACAGATCCGTTTTTATCTAACGAAATTTGATGATAACGAAGTATGGAAATTACTGCATGTTGGCAGACTTCTTGAGGATTGCATTCTTCTGCTAATAAATTTTAATTATTTCAATTTACTACAAAAATTACTTCGTTACCTCGAGAGCATTCTTCGATGACCGTGTTGAGGTATTCAACCATAGACCTTCTTTTATAACGCGCGTGCAATGTATCACGCTCCAGTTGAGCAAAGTTTTGGAAAAAGATATTCAAAATTATATCCATTAAAATTTACACTTATTAGAAGACTATTTGCACGAATTCACAAAGTAAGTATACACTTTTTGTTAATGGTCATTAAGAATTTTTTGGGGCAATAACATGACATACAATGTAGGAGATTTGTAAACAATAGATCAGACTGCTTGATTATATACAATATTGCACTTGTAGGAATTTTACGTACCAGTAAATTATTACAAAGGTAATTAGATTAAAATTAGTAAGGATTTGAAAGGTTTCTTGTTACTATAATGGAAAGACCGCGAAATATAATACCAACTGAAGGGTGTCTCGATATTTCAATCGAGAAGTTTCTAAAAGACATTGCTTCTATTAATTTTTGATTATTTTTTTAGATTCCTCTGCAGGGAAGATAACTTTGACGAGCAATTTGAATTTGAACCCCGTGGGCCAATTCTGATGAAAGGCAAATCTGAACCCATGAAAGTTTGGTTCTTGACCCGTGCGAAGCACGAGACATAAAGTTTTAGCAATGTTGCTGGAAAAGATTGCATTTGAGGTGTGAATGTTGCAGATACAAAGTCACACTTAAAATTTTAATATATTGTTAATAAGAAAACTGATGTTGAAGGTAAATTTAGAATGTTAGTGTGTACTGTACATAATATAGAAATTATTAAATGTTAATTTGTGGGGTATGCAAATAATAAACAATTTAAAAATTTTATAATCCGGAATTTTTTGAAAATATTTGCAAATGCGTTGGGATTTTTTTCAATTTTTTTTTAATCTAAATGTTTTAGCACTTACCCGTATACATATTGCGATGAAACGCTACCTCGAGGATTGAAGAATTTAAAACAAAAAACTTCAAATAAAAAAATTGGAACATATGTGCAGAGGATCCACCAAGTTTTCACCCTGAAAATATTGTGTAAAAAATAGCTTAAGCCATTTTATGTGTAGTTAACTTAATATATATTGACGTGTATTTTACCAAATTGAGGTCTTCCTGCGGTCTAGAATTTGATGGCTGGTTTTCTATTTTGTTTGAGATCTGCCTGAGGGTTTGTTGAGAAATTGTATATTTTGTCTTATGTGGAATATATTGGAACAATGCTGATATACTCTGATTTCTAATTCCAGAAATTTTCAAAGAATTACAATATTTTGCAATCAATTCCAGAGAATTCAAAGACTTACAAAAAATTTCAAAAATTTCAATGATTTCCTACGAATTATAGTTTTTTCCAAGGATTTCCACGAATTTTCAAAATATTCCAGTGATTTCCAAAAATTTCGAATTCAATGGAATTCCAAATGATTACAATATGTTGCAATGAATTCCAGAGATTTTTAATGATTTCAAAAAAATTACAATAAGTTCCTACGAATTCTAGTGATATCCAAAGATTTCCAAAGATTTTCAGGAAATTTCAAAATATTCCAGTGATTTCCAAAGATTTCTAATTCTATGGAATTCCTAATGTATTACAATAAATTGCAATGAATTACAGTGACTTTTAAAGATTTCAAAAGAATTACAGAAATTTCCAAAAATTACAATGAGTTCCTACGAATTCTAGTGATTTTCAAGGAATTCCAATTATCTCAAGAATCCTAATGTTTTCTAAAAAATTCTAAAGATTTATAGGAAATTTAAAATATTTCAAGTGGTTTCTAATTGCAGAGATTTTTAAAGAATTACAATAATTTGCAATCAATTCCGGAGATTTCAAATGATTTCCAAAAAATTCCACTGATATTCAAAGAATTCCAATGATTTTTTAGGAATTCCAGTAATTTATATAGAATTCAATTATTTTCAAGTAATTCAATTGATTTCCGAGGATTCCAATGATTTCTAAAGAATTCCAAACATTTTCTGGGCATTTCAGAAAATCACAGTGATTTCCAAAGATTTCTAATTCCAAATTTTAAAATCAGGAATTTTTTGGAAATATTTGCAAATGCGTTGGATTTTTTAAAATTTTGTTAATCTAAATATTTTAGCACATATCACTTAAGTTTCCATCTTGAAAATATTGTGTGAAAAATAGCTTAAGCCATTTTATGTGTAATGAAATTAATAGATTGAGGTGTATTTTATCAAATTCCGGCGAATTAGATGTCTTCCTGCGGTCTAGAATTTGATGGCTGGTTTTCTATTTTGTTTGAGATCTGTTTAAGAGTAAATCTAAAAAAGATACTGACTATCAGATTTATCGGTGGTGAATTTGTCTGAAAAGATTGAAATTGTTTTCAACAGTGATTTGTTATTATGTGATAGATTAGTTACTTAAGAGTCTCATACTTCCAGATGCATAAAGCGTGTATTACATTATCAAACTTTGGTTATATTTTCGTTATACTTTGTTGTCAAATTTTTGATGAAAAAATTAAGCTGTATTACATTATCACATTTTCGTTAAACTTCCATCAAACTTTGGTCACACTCAAAGTAGCGCGTGTTATACTTTCGTTCAACTTTTTCGTTCAACTTTTGAATAAACATGCGCAATGCTGCAAAACTTTGCTGTGCCAACTTAAATTATTAGTCTAGTTACTAAAGCTTGTTTATAAACTTCCATTATTTTTATTATTTTTGAAATTTTTTTAAATTTTCTCTTCAATCTGCCCATAATAAAATTATTCTAAAAGAAACCAAAAAAGAAACACAACAAAGAAACACAAACAACAATTAATTTTGACACTAGTAACTTTGGTACTTGACTACTAAGGTTGGCAGCGCAAATTGCGTGACGAATTGCTTTAGCTTAACTACAAATTTATCCCCACCCAAAAGTTTTCATCAAACATTGGTTACAAAGTTCAATCAAAGTTTGACACAAAAGTTGAACGAAAGTTGAACGGAAAGTTTGATAATGTAATACAAGCTTTATTGGGATTCGAGGAGTTCAATAATTTATTATTTAAATCTTGCAACAACACTTTGCAATATATTAAGTTTTAATTCAGTAAGTATTAACCCAAGATATACAAGCGTACAGTGACGTATATTAAAATTGCCTACTCGGGGGGAGAAAATCAGATTATTTTTCAGATCTCGTTAATCCATTCATGCGCGTCAGTGGTGAAGATAGAGGGATAATTGCCCACCCCTAAATTCGCTGCTGTGAACGTATCAAAGGCAACCACAATTAAACCCGTGGAGGATTTACACCGTGGAGGAAAGTTTTTGAAGAAACAATGACAAGTAAAATCAAAATTATGATTTTCTAATAGGAAGACCAAAATTAAGATGGAGAATTTAGGCTACGAAACGTAGTACTTTTCTGCACTCTTTTAAATGTATTCGGGAAAGAAAAGAAAGAAAATTTGCAATATCGGCCGTTGCTCAAAGTAAGCGAGTAAAACTTCTTCATTTACGTTTTTCATTCGCTCTTCTTTGCACAACATGTTAAATTACAGATATGCCTTTTAATATTTGCTTCTGGATTTTAGCGGAATTAAAGCTTGAACTGCTAATGCCGCAGATTCCTCAACATCCGAACATTCCGACTTATCTGACATTATTCAGCTACCACGATCATAAAACTTCGCCTTAAATGAAAAATCTAAATTTTCCTACCTAGTATCGAAAATATATTTTTCATAAGCCTGTTACGTTTTTTAAGCTTCTGAACGTTTTTATATGATTTTCCCTGGCTTCAATCAATTAATTTTGGGAAACTAGGCCCCCCCGTAGTTACACCTATGGCCAATTCAAAGATTTATTAAGTCAAGTGCAGTTGAATTCAATTACGAAAAATTTGTAGTGGCAGCCGACAACCAGGAGCAACCTAATAAAAATTTATTTTTAATTGGTGAGGGTGCGTTCAATTATATAAGGAGTTTTACCGGTGCGGAGTCGAATAAGGAGAACGGGAAGGAAGGGGAACAAGTTTGTATGTGCAAATAGAGTAATTTTGACAGCTTTGAGAAATAAGAGCTAAAGCCTTTTTACTTCGTGATTTAGCCCCTCCTTGCATAATTCTAAAAAGTAAAGTTTTTGGTTACGCTACTGAGGAGAGAAGTTCAAGTTGTCCGAATATTATTTATGTAAAATGAGTGGGGAGGTCAGCAATATCCTACATAATTTTAAATGGGAGGAGGTATTAATCAAAAATTATCCTTACGTAATTAATGGACGCTATCTGATAAGATTCCCGCAGGTACTCGTTTTTGAAGAAACTCTAAAAAAGCCTACTCACAGCGGACTAACTCAAAATCATGGGGGCGCACTTCTCACAACAATAATTTATGCTTAAACTGTTCTGTATAATCTATGGTGTGACTTAGGAAGTATCAGATAGGCGAACCTTATGGCAGTTGTGGAAACACCTACCCAAGGGTGATTTAGAGTTAAGGCCTGCAATTGCTGCTTGTTTATCCCCTCAAGTAGCCTCTGTATCGGTTCGTACATTTTCGATGTAAAGTTGGTTAAATTTTAAAGGAAACTTTTAGAATTTAAATCATATGGCTGCCCATTGACGTTTGAGAATTTTGTGTAGTTTGTTCCATCATTAGTTTTAAATCGAGTGCTTATATAGATTCCATTGTCTAGACGGTTTATATTAAGTTTTTTATTGTTTCAAGTACTAGCTTAAGTTTCACTTTAAACTTTGCTAAATTTATTATTTCGTGGTTATTCAAGAAGAAACAAAGCAAATTGAATTGCGTTTTTTGCGTGCAAAAAAATTGAATTACTTTCTCAAAATATTGTGCACTTATATCTTTATTTAATGATCTACTACAAAGTTTAAAACGAAGTAAATGAAAATAGTCGACGGAAAAGTAGAAAACGGGAATTTTCAGTGGAAATTCAAGTATTTTATGCAAATTCCTTCAAAACTTAGTAATATATTTATTCAAAAGAGGGCACTGCTTTAGAACATCAATAAAATACAGAATTTGATATTTCCACTCTTGATTAGTACTGAAGCTCATCCCGAATCCATAAGATATCTCATCTGGGCTGTTCTGCATAAAAGCGACGAATCGAAAGTTGAAGAGAATTTTAAACAGGCGTAGTATCGTCGACCGCCTAGGGAATTATTATACACATAGTACCTTTAGATCTTCTGGAAGCATTAGTAGGTTTACATATGAAATGTAAATTACTGAATTCTGTTAGCATTTTTAAGCAATAAAGTATAAAGTAACTTTGTATGCTGGTTAGGAATACAAAGTAAATGCTCAATAATAGAAAGGAAGGATCATATTTTTATCAAATGGTTTTTACAATATATTTGAAAAACAACACTACCGGATTTTTTGCTTCACCGTTGTAATACAAATGTAAAGGATCGATCGTGAAATCCCACCCGTCCTGTATCTTTTTTACAGCCCTAGGTTATTGGCCTTGTATCCTTGAATATTATTTCGGCAGGATAACTTTGAAAATTGTCAGATAATTGGTTAACGTTAATCAGAACCCAGACTGTACATCAATCAAAATTAACTAAATCCTTTCGGGAACGTTTTTGGATTAAAGCATCTACATCAAAGTCCTTTTATTTGTCACTGCACCCACAGAACAAAAAATTAAATAGAGAAGTACCTATCACTTCCAGCCTGATGTCACCACTTTTGATAGTGTAAGCCAAACTGCTGCCTCGCGTTGCTTCGGTGTGTAGATAACATCAATTAACATTCGGTGTTATAATTCTGAGCTTTTAATTCAACTTCTGTTTTATTATTTATTTATTTTGCAATTATTATAAAAGTATGCAAAATCAGTACTTTAAATTAAGAGATAATTTGAAATGCTGAGTCCACGCAATTGACCGATTTGGCGATTGATCGAATCTTAATTAACAGGAAATAGCAGTGATAATTTGAATTTGCAATAAGCGCATCTTCTTGCTTACTTAAACTTCTAATTTAAAAATTGTAGAACATATCATTACGGTAGATATGCAAACACCAGGTCTACAATGGGAAAACGCCTTATTATATTTGTAATTGACCTTTTTTCTCTTAATTAATAGCAGTTTTTAATGTCCTAATGTATCAACTTTTTATCAATTTGTGATATTAATTAGGTAATTATGGTGATTAATTTATTAAATGTGGCATGTAAAAATCACATTTCTTCAAAATTAATTGAAAATGTGGACCAGGTTATTGCCTCCAGTAGGATAACAATTTTTTTTATAATTTTAACACCAAGGAGTTGATAAATTTTATATTTCAATTGCAACAATGTACCTTGCGATACTCCACTCGACACAGTGGAGTAGGTATCATTTTATTTTGGAAAATTCGCAAAATTAATATTTGTCCACTACTCTGATACAATAACAAATAAAAAGTAATAAAGTAAAAGTTGTTTAAAATATTTTATTGTTTAAACAATTTCTAAATTGTACTTGTAAATGAAGGTGTGTTAGTTCTAGTAGCTATTAACATTTTTTACTGTTAACGTAATGCAACGTAATGTGTTAAAATTAATTATGTGATATTTGTTTACTTATTTTGAATTTTAATTTTATTAAATATTTTTATTATTTTCATTTTCCAAAGTAGAATATATTTGAGAAGGGTGATGGAGCCAAAAGAGAAAGGTTTCATTAGTTGTATTTCAACTATTCGGTTTATATTTTTTATTAACGAAAACCTTGTTTTTTTAATTTTAATTGGCAATTATGCCAATTGGAACCCATTGAATCTCAATTGCAAGTCTTTTATTTTGTTCATCAGACTAAAGAAAGAAGTTGATATAACAATTCGCAACGAAATTTGTATAATGTGTAATTTTTTGTAATCAATAACAATATAATTATTAAGCTTTTTTTATTTCAGTGTTACTACTTTCTCCCCGTCCATTCTGAAGTATACAAATAGTAGATAAAATGTTCAACTTTTTCATTAAATTTTTAATTAAAAGTTTTTGTGATGTTTTGTATTTTAATATACCGCAGATACATTCAAATATGACGCCACTGATCGCGCATCAGTGAAGTTTATTGGTATCAAATAATTAAAAATATTGACTATTTGCTAAATACAAAATGGTTTTTGCTTTTTATTCGTGGTAGTAAAAAAAATTTTGCCCCCTGTTATTTTGTAATGGAAAAGTGTATTTTAAATACAGAGTTAGTGATATTAAAAGTTATAATCTGCTGTGTTATATGATATAACAAAGGTTTGCTTTTGCTTTCCCTTTGTTTCTAGCGGCTTTGCAATTTAGTATCATGTAAAAAATTAAATTACTCTACCATGCCATCTTAAAATTCGTGCAACTGCACTATAAGTTGGCAGCATTAATTATTTCTTTCCGTCCCTATGTTCATCATGCTGAAGACATCAACATAACCTAAAAAGTCAGAGAGCATTTGGCGAATTGATCTCAAAATGTTATTTTTTACACCATGATTTGTAAAATTAATTTACAAAGTTTTTACAAAAAAAAGAACGCTCACAAGCATAACACTAAAGCGAAATACATATTTATTTTTCTCTTGTCTCTTGCAGATAATGTAAACCAATGTTCTCATTGCTGCTTCTCACATTTACTTGGAAAGTTCACATTTCTAATTAAAACTCCGCATTTCCACGTCTGGAAAACGCAATCACTATGTTACACAGTTTTCAACGTTTTTGCTATAATAAAATCACTCGGACGTTCGAAAACTATCCAGTTAACTCATCGCTTGCTTATTTTCTCTATTTCCTTCGAAATTTTTTTCTTAAAAAAAAAACTACTCGTAAAATGTACCATTTTAATATACGGTTTCATTGGCTAATCAGAAACTTCAACAGACCCTAGCGACTGTAATCTCGCAGTACTGCTGCAACTTCAAGCTTTTAACATCATAAATTTTATAGTTTCTTTGAACCACTTCGATGTACTTTCTTGAACCCTGCATTTAAAATTAACAATAATAATTTATTGGATATATTTTTGGGAAATATGATGAATCTTCTGCATCAATTGTTTTCTATTGTAATTAACTTTTGGTAAGTAGACCAAAATTGTACAGAAATTATAGATTATCCGAAAATTTCATCCAATTTCATCGAACAAAAACGAGTTTAAGTTAAACTCGTTTTATCGTGGTAACTAAAGCCCAGTTTGTCAGTTGTATTAAAAAAAATATTGCTTAAAAAACAATACCGAAAAACTGGGCTTAAATTAGGTTAGCTTTCGGTTTTAGTAGTAAATAAAGTAAAAAACGGATAAGTTAAGGTTATTTTCTAAAGTGCTCGTGTGGTTCACCCCACCACATTGCATAAAAAATGTTAAGAAGCATCTGATCAAAAGCTCTTGCTGCATCTAATATTAGGTTAAAATTTGAAACCCTTTTTCTCGTATGATAGTGCATTGCATGTCCTAAACCGGTCGCAACATCAAGAATCCCTTCAAAGATCCAATACATAGCATCTCTTCTAGGGGGGGGGGGGAATAAATATATAAATTTATTACTACCATGGACTACTGGCGCCTTTCGAAGATATTTTCTATCTTTGTTTCTTATTTCCGAAAAGACCAATGACTAAAAAAAAACAATAGGGAAGAGAAACCATAGCAGGACGAAATCATAATACGAAAACGGTTTCTGCTAAAAGTCGTACGTTGTAAAAATTGTAAAAATTTTTTTGCAAATTAAGCAAATATCTCCACACAATCGGAATTGCAGACGATCCCAGGTGTCGGGATGTAACAAAGTATAGACAAAACAGGGGAGCATATGTCACGGCCTACCTCCAGTGTTTTTGGAGGACAGTGTTTTTGACTAAAATCATTAACACTTAGACAGCCAAAATTCTTGAGTTTATTTTTAAGGTTGCCGGTGCAATGAACCTGATTTCAAGATAAAATCCAAAATTCCATCTCTCGTGATCGATAATTTGGAAGCCACATAAAAAGTGGCAGAGCTATGCATTCAGAATTGTATTACTTAAGTCGAGCACACCTACCGCCAACAGAATGGAGTTCGCTTTGAAGAAATGCTGGGGTCAGTCGATCTTTTCCGGTTTCGAATTTCTTTTTTCTTGAAACAGCATTTTTTTCTTTTACATATTGTGGAACCTTAAAGTGTTTAGAACACGTACGTAAAACGATTTTTTCATATCTAGAATAATTTTGAATTATTCGTCGATTGGACGACAGGTATCTGATTTTTTTCTGAAAGCAGCATTTTTTAGGGCGCCGGGCACTCTACAGCTTCAACGGATGACCCGATTTGTATGAATCTCTGCGCAATTGAAAGGTAATTCAATTTGCGGGGCCATCAGGAAGCGATTTTTGTCAAAAACTGATTTTGAAATATGTTTCTTGTTCGTTCAAGCAAAAAAACACAGGAAAAACAATTGAGTTTTTTTCAAAAGACTGTCATTTTGTTATTCGGGGGGTGTTTTAAAAACGAAAATCGGTAAGGCCCCCCAAATTTAGTCTAGTTTAATAATTTTTAAACAATTTTTGTCTCAGATGAACTGGGAAGGATGTGGAGCGCCCCGTGCAGTATTTATTTTATATATTAAAAAAATTCCCGAAGTTCACGCATTTTTCATTCGTTGAAATGGTAACCTCCCCTTAACATTGTCATGTAGGGATTGGCTACCCACGGCAGGATGGAGAAGGACCCTGTGAGAATTACTTAACAAACCTTACGTTTTTCTTCAAAATACTCAAAAATTGTTGCTGAATGCGAGATTTGTCGTTTTGGCAAGCGATAAACTCGCTAACAACATCCCTGTTGGGTTACCCAACTCGAAAATGACAAAATTCGAATACTCGGATCCGAAATTTGACAATGTCAGGGGCAGAGAAAACCTACCCTCTACACGCACTCGCTAGAATTATTACAATACTCGGAACGCAAATGCACCAGAGGCGGATTACCTTATAAGCTAGCTAGTCTCGTGCCTAGGGGCGAAAAGGACGAAAAAAGGGGCGTAATAAGGAAAGAAAAATTCATAACTTTTAATTGCCAATTCACCAATCTCTTAAACTTAAACAAATATCAAATATGTCGCCACTGTGTATTGAAAATGAGGGTGATCGCCTTAATAACATAATTTATCAATAAAAATAAAAATTTTGTGAATTTAATTTTTTGTTTTGTAGCTGCCTTATTTTTTATTTTCTGATTTTCTGTCGAATGGATTGGTTTCACAAAAATTTTTACTAGACAAAAGTTGTAGTCCGTTAAATTTACTATCCGGAATGGGGGCGTCAAATTTTTTGTAAAATGTTTCGTTTAAGAGATACGGAATTTTGAAAATAAAACAATTCTCGAATTTTTCAACATTTTTTTAATTACTTTAATTTATAACTCGAAAGCCGTTGATTTTAGACAATAAAAGGTTTGAATCTAGTTTGCAGGTGGAAATTTAAAACAACAGCTTTAAAGTGGCCTAACTCTCGAGGGCTTGAATTTAGAAAAAAAAATTGTTAAAAATGTTTCTTAGAAAAGTAATCCGCCCCTGATGTACACTCGATAATCTAAGAACTCTACGAAGTTTCTTCTGCAACCGCATGCAGTAGAATATTATTTAAAGCTAACATGAACGTCAACTTGTTAAATTTACATCAAAACGTCAATTTTCAAAATTAAATTGAAAAGGAACCCTACAACCGATTTTATTGATCCATATCTCATAAGAAAGCTTAAAATTTGCTCTTTTGAAATATCTAAAGAGAACCTATCCTACTTTTGAAGAAAGAAAACAAAAAAGATCGACAGTAACCCAACTGCTTGCTGTTTAATTTTAAAACCGGTAGACACAGTGTTTTTATGTATTTCAAGTCAAGAAATTACCTATAGACAAATACATTGAAATATAATATATTATTGAATTACTCAAAGTAATTCAATTAATTCAATTAATTCAAGTATTTCAACAAGACAATTTTTAACCAGCGAATAATAAGAAATAAGAGATTAATTGTCCTCCCCTCATTTAGACGATATCGTTCGAAGACAGATACAGGGGGGGGGGCAATAATCTACAATGTCACAAATGTTTGGTTTAAGTTTGATGAAATAACTAACTAAAATTAAATTTTTTAAATTTAACTACATTTATTTACATTTTAACTTGAGGTCGTCTGAAAATCAAAAGAAAAATCAAAACCAAATATTTTCTTTAAGTAAATAATTACAGTATCGCAAAAGGATCGATTTGGATTAAAACTGGATCCGTCCTTGATTTCGATTAACATAAAAGTAATTCAATTACCAAAAAAATAATTAAACTACCAAACCAGAAATTAAATTTCTGAAAAAGTAATTCAATTACCGAAGAAAGATTGAAGTAATTCAAATACCTAGTAACTTTGTTAATTTCAAAAGTAAAAGTAATAGGTTTCAAAAAATATTTCAAAAATATCTGACCTATTGGTGATGGTCTGCTCCTGCTATGGGTAAGTAAAACGCATATGTGGCTTCTCAATTGCATCATAAATAAAAAAAAACACATTCACAGCATTACTGACCTGCTTAAGGCACTGAGCAAATAGCGTATCATTAGCTTACATGATCAATTTAACATTGTGCATTCTACAAAATAAACATTTAATTCTTTAAGAGCAATCATCAATTACTCAACGTATTTGCATTTAATGAATACCTTAAGATAGTAAATTAGCATCGGGAATATTTTCTAGTAAAAAGATTCCCGTTACTTAAACATGGTCACACTGATTTTTTTTACAATCCACAATATTACAGAAAATTAGATAAAAAGATTTAATAAAGTAGAGCATAAACGTGATTTTCATATTAAAATATTAATTTTTTTATTCTTTCCTTTTCGTTGTGAACTGCTCCTTGCGTGTGTGTATTTTTTTTGATAATATAGTGAAATTTGATTTCGAAAACTTTTCTTTCATCTATCATTTATAACTCGATCGTTATGTCATATTTATTTTAGTATTGCTTTAACTTTTACCTTTTTCAATTTTCTCATTTTGCCTATAACATTAGTGTGATTAACATCAAAGAAACAGCTCTATGAAATGTCAAGCGAGTTTTTAAATGTTGCATTTGGAAATATGAAAATGCAACAAAAAGAATATTTAAAATTTTCACCAAAGTCAATATTAACAGTAAACGTTTAGTTTTGTTTATCCTGTTAACTTGAAATTATAATTGCGCTTTTGACTGTTCAGGCAAAGAGAAATTTTGTTAAAAATGCCTTTTGCTACGTTATTAAAAATTTTTGGGTTGTCAGTTTTAGTTCTAAAAATCAAATAATACTTTAAAAATAGAAATAGCTGGGTGGGGTAGGCTTTGAGGTGTTCAATTAGCATTGCCCAAGGTTCAAAACCACCTTGGTGGCAAGGTGAACCGCTTGTGGATAAGCAACTTCTCAGTTAACCACTCGTTTATCTACCTTAATATTGTCAGCACGACTACTAAAAGTTGATTCCATGTTAACAACAGAAACTTTCCTAACTTTTTATTTTTTTACAATCACGGAATTCACCAATTGAATAATTCTGAAAATATTTGCGCGCTAGCACACTTTTAGATGCAATAAATTAATTTGGTCCAGTAGTATCCTCAGGTCAAAATAGAAACAGCTAATTAATTTTATTGCAGTAAGCAAGCTGCACCTGCAGGTAAAATACACAAACACAGATTATGTCAGTCAGTATATTTTGTTGTTCTCTGATTTTTCTGTAATAAAACAATCATCTTTATTCTGGGGATTGGCTCATAAATTTCGCTTAAGGAAGAATTCACATTTTCTTTGTTCAGTTCCGTAAAAGAAATAATACCAAGTGAAGAAATTTCTCTTCAAGAACTTTGAAGAAATTTCAAAAAGGAAATTCATGCAGAACTGAAGCAATTATCTCGACTGAAAGCTCTTCTCGGTTTCGGTGCTGATGTTTGCATGTTTAATGCTTTTCTCAAGTTTTAAAGTCAAGATTAACGGATTTCTAATTTTTGGAACAACCAAATGATATACACCTGCCCTTACCACGCCTTCTTCCTTTTTTGGGGTAGATTAACAAAGATACCCCTGTTATTTTAGGAATACTTCCTTGATTTGTCGCCTTCTAAAAAATGCAGGAAGTGGGTTATTAATTTTGTTTGTCCAAAAACACCTGACAAAAATGCAGCTATGAAGCTTGTAAAATTGTCTAGCATTGAACCTCACACCTACTAACATTTTATTCAAATGCTCACAATTAGCAATAAAAAATTAAATCATTATCCCATAAAATAATAGCATAATTTAAAATCAATTTAATTATGCAGATTGTAATGTTTTATTGCACGTTTGTGAGAGTCACGTGTAAGTTTGCTTATTATTTAAATAAGTTGCAAAAATAACTTACATTTATGCGGCCTACTTGCGTTGCTATTTTATGAAAACATAAATTTAAGTAAAAAAGTTACTCTTCAGTGCATGTAATTGTGGACGTAAGTGTTTTTTCTATAATAATTACCACCTACAAGAGTAACCAACAATGCAGCATATTAAAAAGCTGCATTTGCATAAAATTATTTCAGTTTATTACATTTTAATTATAAATAGTACTTTGAGAAATTCTTTACAGCAACGGTTTTTTGTTTTTGAGTTACAAAGTGTTGAAGTATTTATTTATAATGCTAAAGTATAAATTCAAGTATTTATTTTGTTGAATAATTGTGCGTATATAGCAGTGTCGTCTTCGTACCGACAACATCACAGATATGAGTTTCTTTATATAGTATATTACTGGAAACCATGGCTTCTCCTTTGTTTAATATTTATTTGCTGAAACCAGGAAAAGGAAATATTCTGAAAAATATTTACTTTATTACAAGCTTCAAATATTATATTGATATTGAAAAATGTTAACTTTGTCTTCAAGCATTTTCGGAAAGAGTATATAAATAGGACGTGAAGTAACTTATTAATCGCGAGGTGGATTAGCTGTCACGAGACTATAGCCGATCGAATGTGATATTTAAGTCAGATCATGAAGTCAGCATAATAAAATTGCACTCAATACCCCTATTTCCAACTTCAGTCATAGTTCTATAGAAATTTACGTTGTTCCGTCACTGTCCTGTCAATCTTGTTAGATAGTAATATGAAAAAGTATTAAAAGTAAAAACAAAAGAGTGATTGAAAAAATAACATAATGTCCAAATTGATAGATTTTTGAGTTGAGATAAATACAAATCCACATACAAATTGGGTATTAAATCCGAAAATCAGCAAAATGAACGTTGGCTTAGAAATAATTTAATACAACCAGTGTGGCCGTACAACCTTATGGAAACCTCTTAGAAAAATCAAATCTAAATTTTGTTTTCGTTTATCATCGCACCTCTGTTGATTACTTTATTTATTATTCAACTAATTGAAGGTGAACATTAAATAATGTAATGCCAGATTGCCAAGGTTGTGCGGCCTGAAGGCCGCAATGTTAGCACAAAATCAATTAATACTGTTTCATTAGAGCAATGGTAGAGCTGTAGCAAATGGCATCTAATAATATGGTGAAAAATGTGAGCTGCTGCAATTAATGATTCAACGCAAGATCAACAATCTTAATAGTCATTGGCAGTTCAGGGAAAAGAAAGAAAAATAATACCTTAAAATAGGGGGAAGGAAATTTTTACTTTCAATTAAGGAGTCGTCCATGAAATACGTAAGGGTATGGGGGAAGGAGGGGGATATCGGAAATCTTAAGATACTTACATTGGGGGGGGGGGGGGATCGACGCATTCCTTAATATGTATGTTACTTAATAAAAATTTTTAAATTAAATTTAAAAATGAAATAAAATATTTTTACTTCTTACAACATAAAGTTGACGATCCCTTAATATTAAAAAAAAATTATTGTACGTATGTGGAGTACACATCCACAAACGGAAAAAATGTAACGACATCCTGTATAAATTGACAACATTTTATTATAAATCACTCGGTGTTGATTTTTGATGATTTTGATAAAAATTATTTTTTTTAAATAATACTTACGTAAGTTATGGGGGTGGTACCATAATCTTACGTACCCTTACGTGGGGGGGGGTCATAAATTATTAATAGAAGCTCCCTCACCATAGCACGGAAAATATTTATTTACTAATAGTGGCTTTTCAAGAATTAAATTAAAGATTTAAACAGAAAGAATGGTGAATCGCAGCCACAATTTATAATACGGGGGGGGGGGTAGGCTTCATTCTCCGCGCTGTAACACGTATCAGCCGCCACTGTACATATTATAGATTATTGTCAACATGAGATTACTACATAATCAGACACTGAAAAAATAGTTGATTAAAAATTAATAATTTTTATGCCCTTGAACAAAATTCATCATATTGACGAAAAATTCACAGTATTCATGAAGAAATCATTGTATTTATGAATTTGTTCATCAAATTAAATATAATGAATTCTATTCATCTGCGCAAAAATATTGAACGATTTTTTTCAGCCTTATTCTAAGAAAGGGAGATAGATTTCTATTTAATAAAATCAAGAACAAAACTTGCACATGAACTTTCGGTCTGTCAAACTGGGGGGTCTGGGGGGTATGGAAGACCCCCCAGTACACACACAATAATTGTATGCCAAAGAAAAATTAATAATTGGTATTAGTAATTAATACAATTAATTTTTTATATAATCTGCCTTTAAACATTTAGTGTGCGCGTGATTGCCAAGGTTGTGCAGCCTAAAGGCCGCACTGAGAGAGATTTCCATCAAAGTGTTCAAGGCAGTTACGTTTCAGACTGCTAAGCCAAGATCTCGAATTATTTCTTTAATGAAAACCAATAGAAGTATTTGAAACTTAAGTGTCAGAGAGAGATTACACATCATCTAGTACTAGGTTGCCATGGTTGTGAGGCCGCATTACCAGAGGTTATGTTCATAAGTGTAGATGGTATTATTCATTATATAATTATGATGTTATTTCACCAAATTGATACAAATTCAGTAGCGTACTACCTGCTTTTGTCCAACTGGAAACATCTCCTTCAGCTGCTCTTGGGACTTGATCATAGTAAAGCAGAATTCGATGTAAACCTTAAGCTTCTTAAACACGAAGGGGTCATATATTGCGATGTACTGAAGTAGGTTCTTAAATTTAAAGAAATATATAACTCCTTTAGCCCGAATACAACATCTATTTGAGCTGTGAGACTCTTATAATTTAACTTTTCAAAGTTCGCTTCCGTAAAAAAGATGCAAAATGTAAAAAATATCTTTAATTTAATTTGCGTTCCTTCACCACAATTTTAATAAAACTTTTGTAAATCAATTACCGCTCTAAGGACCGCTTTTACTACCTCTAGTTAAGTTACGTAAAATTTCGTAATGATTAATATTAAATTGACTAGCAACATTTCTGGTAGTCAAGCCTTTAACTATTAGTTAGGAGAAATAAGCTCTTTTTGATTGTTAATTAGGATATGTTAATTAGGAAAGGGCACAATTTTAGCTTTCTTATTATGTGAGGATGAATAAAATCGGCCCAACGGTTACTTCACAATTTAATTTTAAAAATCGAATTTTTTATGTAGCAATCCGAATTTAGGTGGGGAGAGGGCTTGTTCATTCCACTGCATGCGGTTACAGAAGAAACATCGTTCGAGTTCCTACATTATCGAGTGTATTTTGCGCTCTGAAGATTGTTTTTCAGGGTTTTCCCAAAATCTGACATGGTAAAATCTCGGAGCCCAGCTTTCGAGTTCTGTAGTTTTTGAGTTCGGATACCCTATAGGGATGTTTTTAACGAGTTTAGGCGCAGCCTAACTCTAAAATCTAAAATCTACCATCTTTGAGCAATTTAAGAGAAACATAATTTTGCAAAAGTTTCGGCCGTAAATTATTACCAGTCCGCTCCGCCCTTTTATAAATATAAAAGGGACCCGACAATATATAATAGTATACTACTTACCACTTATTATAGCGGCTTAATCTATATTTTCTAATTTTTATTTGCAAATTGCCTATGGCTTTGTTCATTATGTGTATTAAGTCAGAATTTTCTTTTCTCGACCGATCTGTTTCGGTAATTTTAGGAAGCCAGATGAATACTTTCACCCCCTTCTGTTTGCTACATGAGATTCCATGTGTTGCCCAGGGAACACGCGACTCGTGTCATAGTAGACGTGAAAGTAGAATTTGTTGACAGATCTGTTAAAGCAACTAGCGTTTCTCAAAGTTTTACTACTTCATGAGCGTCGGTCATTTATAGAACATCCAACGCTCGTAGTCAACCTTTAACCCCAGTTTAATATTTCAAGCTTGGTAATTATCCTTATTACGTTGGTATGTCGTTCATCTTGTTGCGTTATTTTAAATTACGCTGAACATCTACAATTTACACGTGTATGGAGGAAGATGGCGTTAATGATGTGAACAATCAATTCACACGTTTAATTTTGATATATTAATAAGATTTTGATTAATTTTAACAACTCCATTTTGTAATTTGATGCAGTAAAGCTGCAGAGCATTACAAGTGCAACATAAATTACTACCGTGTTACAGGTACCAACATAAAAAAATTAATTATGTACTTGCACACGTATATCATTATAATTATTAATATGTAGATATTTGTAATGAAAATCAAATATGAACAACGTATATTTAGCAATTTCTAATGTTTATTACGCTCGTTTCCATCATAATTACACCGAAGCTTAATATTGAATTAAGTCGAAAGAAATTTTATATTCATGAACTGAGGTCTTTTTTTTGGGAATTTTTCATTTGCGCAAATCATCAACCAATACTGATCTACATCTTTCTTCGTGCATCTGCTGCACAACAAAAGCATTTTTGAAAGTTACTGAAATATTTATAACACCTGCAGTTATAACAATTAAAGCATACGGAAGCACCTTCGCGAAAGAAACTGAATTTCAAATTTAAGAAAACAACCTTGTCGTGTTCTGTTCGGTCATTGAAATCACCGAAAATGTAATTCGATTCTTTATTTATCTGATTTTCGCGCGGGAACCCCGGGAATTTTGATGCAAATTTAAAACTATTCCATAACCTAAATATTTTTGAAAATAATTTCGGGCGCCTAAGGTAAAATTCAAAAATTTGCTTTGCTTGCATAATTGGGTTATGTTGAACACGAAACTGTTTGAAGAAGAGTATACTTGTTATTCGGTGAGAGTGTGAGACTGTCCGTCGTCACTGGCTGAGAAAGCCTGTCTTGGTGATTGCAATGCTAACCACAAGAAGTGGCACAACCTCAGTTAGTGTTCAGCCGGTATAAAGAAACGTTCATACAGTTACTTCACGATTTGTGCCAGTAATTGTTATTAATTTCTTTGCGGGATTTTAATTTTATTTTTACATCTGTTTGGTGATTAACTTTGTGTCAATTAAGCAATTACTGCGATTTTTTACGACAATTCGTGAATGGATTAATTTAAAATATCTCAGTTGTTTCGAAAAGTTGTGTTGTTATGACATTTTGTGAATCAAGTTAAAAATAATTTTGTGATCGAAAAATCCGCAAAATTTTTAATATAAACAAATAATTAACTTTAAATGCATTAAGCTAATCAAAATCAATGGAGCAAGTTGTCGCAGCTCCTCCGCCTTTGCCGCCGAAGACACGGCGGTCCCCTCCAACGTCGACAACAACGGTACTCAACGGCACCGGTGCAGAAGTCTTTACGTATAGTTTTCCGGATGTTTATAGTATAGGACAATCAGAGGTTTCAACATCTGCTGAAATTACCGATAATCATGTTGTAAAAATTCGGATTAAGCCTCACGAGAGCGAAATCCAAAGTCAAGAGTCGCTGCCTAGTGTTGTGTGTGAAGTTAGCCCTTGTATTAGGATCAGTGTTAACACTTCTGAACAAGACATGATTCAAAGGAATACGATAACCGAAAGCTTCATGAAGACCAACACGGAACGAACCAACACGCCATATTTCTTCTGTGGTCCGTTTAACTGCTCAACGGTGATGTCCAGTGGACAAGTATCACCCAGTGATACTTTAGATTCAGGTACCTGTAGCGATTTAGATAGCACACCACCCCCGTTACCTAAGAAAAAGAATGCCGGTGTATCCGTTACCGTCATCGGAGGTCATCATAACAGAGCACCAAGTCTAACGAGTAGCGGAGCAGAAGTCGATAGCGATGACAATGAGAGCAGCATCAGCTGTGACTCGTTAAACAGTGGCGAATTGCCTATAGAAACCATAACTTTGAATGTGTCACCTTCACCTTTACATGCTAAACAGCCCACACAACCCAACGACAACAAAACCTCATTCTTACCTCAAGGTCTTCTAAAGGATATCAGGAACCGATCGGTAAAGTTAAGCCAATTAGTGATTGAGGAAGTGCACGAGTCAAACAAAGAGGAAACCGAATGCACGGTCACCGATTCAACTTTCTGCAATTTGTACTCCCCCAAAAGTATCGTGGACGAAAGCACTTACGAGGAACGCAAGAAGAAGGTAAAGGAGCAAAAAGATGCCAGCTTAATCCAGTCGTTGATATTCGATACGGACAGTTTTTACGATTTTCACCTAAACGAAAATGTGATTGAAGAAGTGGTTAAAGTTAAAAAGTTAAGTGATGAATCTTTTGCCGGATACAAAGATTTGCTCGAAGGTGAAGGCACTTCCACCATACGTAGTTCCAAGGGAACAATTAGAGGTGTAAAAAATCGTGTTCGAGCTGGAATAGCTACGTTTTTGCAAATTAACTCAACTGTCAAGGTAAGTTGTTAACTAACAGGTAGAACTCAAATGTTGGCATTAATTACATCATAAAACATCTTCCATTGACATCTAGCTCTGGGCAAGAATTCGTCATGATTGTTAGAAAAGTAGCAATTTTTTGTTTTTTGACCCGCTTTCTCTTGGTTATTAAGTCACTTGTGTGTGTCTTAAGATTACGCACCTATGTAAATTCCTTAGATGCACACAAGATATAATTAATGAGAACAGTTCTCGGTGTTACCAATTACGTCGCTAATTTATATTTCAATCTGAGGTGAATAAGGTAAAACTTGTTTCTAAATAACGGATTATTGTGCGAATATCCCATGTATTGCGGATTAACAGTTTTAGGAATTCCATAAATCTGCGGATGTTAAAAAATTGACTTTTACACAATAATTATTTTTCTCGCAAATCCGCAAACAACGCTATTTTTAATGCATTTATTCAAAGATATTAATGTTAGGAGACAAAATTTTTGCATGTGTAACTGTTATACTTGCAAAACATCGTTGAACTGTCAGTAAAAATGCAAAATGCAGTTACATTTGATGTTCATGAGAACCTGTTCAAGTATTGCAAGTATTTCTGACTAAAACTGCAAATTTGCATTTTCTAGATCATTAATATTGTTTTGAATAAGAGGATGTGTCGATTTACTTCAATTAATTGGAGTTTCTCTTCTCATCTTGTAGATTTGGGCAAAGCACCACATTAGAGTGCAAATCGTAGCCAGACCACACGATTTGGCCATTACAGTTCACGGTTTTTACCTAGATGGGTGACCCTTTTGAGAACACCAAACGTCAGGCTGTTTTAATACAAAGATACCCATTAACTCTCTTTCTGGAGATCGGAACATGTAGATTCGCTCAATTGA
Organism: Cantharis lateralis; assembly: GCA_963170105.1. Taxonomy (NCBI): domain Eukaryota; kingdom Metazoa; phylum Arthropoda; class Insecta; order Coleoptera; family Cantharidae; genus Cantharis; species Cantharis lateralis. The sequence goes on from OY720627.1 coordinate 5,846,229, forward strand.
TTATTATATAATAACCCTAGGGATGTAATACTATTAAAAAACAAAATACTGTCAACTGACCATTTCTAGATAACATTATGTCCCTAGGGATTTTATTAACGATTAAGCCCATAGAATTTTGACTACGAAGTCAAATAAATGAAAATATAAAGTTAAAAAATATTTTATTATCAGTTCGTGGCGAAAAATGAATGGTTAACTATTATGGTTACTGGGGGGTATTCAATACCCCCCCCCCCGGCCACCCCCTGACTCTAAAGTCTACTGTTTATGTACATATTATGTGATTAATTTTATTAATTTGGAACCTTTTCCTCCGTCAAAATAAATGTATCTTATATTTAGCAAATTAATTTAATTTTTGGCAATAAAGGGTAAAATTTGAACGAATGAAAAAATATTAAACCTAGGAAAAAAAACAGAAATTATGATAATATTTTCTAACGAAATTATAGTTATTTTAATATAAATTTCAAATTTTTTCTGTAACAGATGTGAAAGAAAAACATTTAAAAAATTCCAATTATTACTAATGAAAAATGAAAAAAAAGAACTTGGAGAAAGGATTTCTTTGAATTCTTGTACTTATTATTAAATGAAATTATAATTTGGCAATTTTTATTTTACAATCAATCAAATATACTTCGAAATTTTAATAGTAATTTCAATAAAAATTAAATATTTTATTTAACCTTGCTAGCGGAATGCTGCCCTGTTCTATTATTTTTAGTCGAACCAACCCGACTTTATCATCTGCTGTAGAAACATGTAATATAATATGAAGTATGTTCTGTAAAATTTGAACCCAGGAACCAATAAAAACATTTTTAAATAAATTTTTGTTTGGAATTCTTTTTGAAATCAGTGGAAATCATTGAAAACCATTGAATTTTGAACATCGAAGAACTGAAAATTCTTTTGGAAATTAATACAATTCTTTTTAAATTACTGGAGTGTCTTGAAAGTCGCTGGAATTCTTTGGAAATCTCCAGAATTCTTTTTTTAATTCCTGGAATTACTTGAAAATCATTAGAATTTCTTGAAAATCTTTGGATCGCGGAGTCCTGTATTTAAATACTTTTCGAGCTATTTACCCCTTGAGCTAAAAGTTTTTAACATCAAAGTGCACTTTAACATCTGCTGTAGTAAAAAATAATATAATATGGAGTCTTTTCTCTAAAATTTGAACCCGGGAACTAATAAAAACTGAAGTTGAACTCAGCTAAATTTAAGTTTAAAATAAATTGTTGTTTGAAATTCTCTTAGAATTCAGAATTCATTTGGAAAAACTTCGATTTGCATTACTGGAATTCACTGAATACCATTTAATTTTGAAAATTAAATTTCTTTTGAAAATCAATAGAATTCGTTCTAAATTACAGCAGTCTTGGAAATCACTGGAATTCTTTGGAAATTTCCTGAAATTTTTTTTTAATTCCTGGAATTACTTGAAAATCGTTAGGATTTCTTAAAAATCTTTGGAATTCTTTTCCAAAGAAAATATTTTTTGAACTATTTACCCCTTGAACTAAAAGTTTAAAATAAATTGTAGTTCGGAATTCTCTTAGAATTCTGAATTCATTTGGAAATCCTTCGATTTGCATAGAAATCACTGGAATTAATTGAAAACCATTGAATTTTGAACATTGGAGAACTTGAAATTCTGTTAGAAATCAATAGAATTCTTTCTGAATTACTAGAGTGTCTTGGAAATCACTGAAATTCTGTGAAAATTTTCGGATTTCTATTTAAATTCCTGGAATTACTTGAAAATCGTTAGGATTTCTATAAAATCTTTGGAATTCTTCTCCAAAGAAAATATTTTTTGAACTATTTACCCCTTGAACTAAAAGTTTAAAAAATAAATTGTAGTTTGGAATTCTCTTAAAATTCAGAATTCATTTGGAAATTCTTCTAATTGCATAGAACTCACTGGAATTCATTGAAAACCATTGAATTTTGAACATTGGGAAACTGAAAATTCTGTTAGAAATCAATAGAATTCTTTCTGAATTACTGGAGTGTCTTGGAAATCACTGGAATTCTTTGGAAATTTCCGGGATTTTTTTTTAATTCCTGGAATTACTTGAACATCGTTAGAATTTCTTAAAAATCTTTGAAATTCTTTTCCAAAGAAAATATTTTTTGACCTATTTACCCCTTCTAATAAAAGTTTTTAACGTAAAATGGCCAACATATTTCGTTCTAAAGTTCATTTCGTCTTTCAGTTGCATTCTTTCTCAATTTTTGCGTCTAAATTCAGCAACGCAATATTATTTAATGTGCTCTCACGATGTGCCATATGTTCAATATTGCAGCTCTCAGATATATCGAACGAGACACTCCATTATTATTATTATTTTATAAATCCCAAATTTATTGCTTGGAGGGTCAACGAATGCACCTGCGAATTATTCATCAAAAATCCCGCCTCATTCTCTTCATTTCAAGGTCTACGTGGTCAGTTTTATAAAAACACTAGGGTAAACCAGCCTGGGGATACATCTTTTAAATAATTTCAAATAAATTAAAATATACTCATAGCCCATTCCTCTTATTTATTTAGTTCAATTTCCCGGGTCTATTGTAAAAGTTTAAGTTGTTCAATTCCGTATAATTTAACATGAGAAATCAAAACTATCAAATATTTTAATCAATTCTCGAATGAAAAGCCTGGTAGGAAACCCTTTTCAAATTTAAAAAGTTATTACTTTACAAAAGTTCTCATTTTCAATTTTTCTATTTTTCTTAACTTTTTAGTTCTTTGTAATAATAGCTCAATACCATGTTTTAATTATTGTTCTTTTAAAATCACCCTTATTCGGAACCTTTGTCCAAAGACTGGTATTTGTCCTTTCCTTCCTCTTATCGTGTAATTATCAGATGTTATTTATTATCTCTCGGTATAATTTTATATTTTCCCTCATCCGCTAGAGTGCCTTTCAAAAGATTACTTCCGAATACGCATTGAGCAAACCCAAGATAAAAACGTATTTTGAATTTTCGATTCCTCTATTCCACGTCTCCTTCAGCCTAATTATATGCAATTTTCTGAAGCCCTAATTTGTGGGCCAGTTAAAATTAATCCTCACGGAAGGGACGGAGTTTGAGCAAAAAAATTATGAGTCGCTTTCTTTTGTGTTACTTCTTTGTGATTTCGCTAATTTTATGTAAGTACTCAAAAGAGACTTCAATTAAGCCGAAAAATCATTTGCAAGACAATAAATGCAAACAATGGAGGAATCTCAGTTTTCATCAATTTTGTAATAATTAAACCTATCTGCATAAAAATTATGAAAAACTTAATATTGAATAATATATCGATTAAAAGAACTAAACGTTATAAATATCAGACAGGATCTGAGAACTGGCCATCAGAAAGATTTGCTTTATTAATCGATTAAATTTTATTTGCAAATCAATTAGTTTTCTAATTTTGTATATTATATCGGTTATTTAATTTATTTTATTACAACTAAATTTTCATTTTTATTTCAAATTTGTGTAGGGTTTTGCAATTGACAGGTTTGTTATGCTTATTGATGGAACGTTACTTAGGAGAATACAGAAAAAAATAATTAAAAAGTTATTTTTAAATAATTACTTTTCGAAAAGATCAATAAAATTATTAATGTTTTGTAAAAGTGAATTTATTTAATTTCAATATTTTTCCCTCTATGGAAAACTATAGCCGCACGTACCGACATATGATTAAGTCTAACCTATCACACGGCACGGTCAAGCCACGTGACCAAGCAATTGTTTTCGAATAATCAAATCTGATTCGCCGGTTGGCATTATTATCCTGACGTGATTGGACTGTAATTGGCTATTTGTTTAAGTTTGAAAAACAAAAGAACAAAACAGCGATGGTGTTTTGTTTTGTTTGGAAAAACTGACTATATTAGGTATTGGCCGAATTATTATGCTTTCTTATTGTAATAATTTACTTTCGATAATTATTATTATTATTATTGCAAAAATATATCGAAAAGAAATTATTTACATTTCTAATTTTTAAACTTGACAACTCTCTTGTGGAAACAATTTAAGCGCAATATTAAAAAAGTGATTGCAAAATATTTTCGCTTAGTTAAACATGGGATATTTACTTTGAATATGAAATGCAAATAACACTGAAAGTTGGTAATGTGAGTCTATCAAGCGTTCGATACAAAACCTATAATTTCATTTTTATGCTTGGATATAATGAATGTTCAATTAATTTTTTGTTTACCTAATTAAAAAGTTATATTTATTATAATTTAAATTAATTGCTAAATATAGCAATATTTGATGCTCAATTAGGATACGGACATCTGAATGCCATTAATATTTGAAACAAAACCTATGTTTATTTGAATACTAACTAACCTTCAACTATTAACCCAGATTTCCTATCTCAAGTTAAAACATAATTAAACGTTCGACCAGTTTGTTCTAAGCAGGTAATTTTTATCAATCAACAGTTAGAAACTCCAGTTGCATTTAAACTCGTGTTGTGCTCTAAATTTGGACATAATGGACTGTTTTTGATAAGAGCAGCAGTTTTCTAATGTTTTTCAACTTATATTCTGGTTATTATTTTAATGACTTTGATTTATGTCGCGAATTGTATACGTTTTTTAAATTACAGTTATGCATAATCAACAATCTTATTGAAAAAAGTGTGGAATGCGAACTTGAAGCAATTTAAATTTAATTTAGCGCTAATTTGTTTGCTTTTTTAAAATTTAACGGCTAACAATAATAATAACTACAACATTTTCACATACTCCAGTTATATTGCACGCCATATTTTTGTCATTAGCTGAGAAAATTGCTATAATATAAATTATATCGCAGGTATTGTTTACATTTCGTGTTATGTTTTACATTAATTCGGTGAGAAAGCAACGCTGGGTTGCGGGAGTTCCACAGGGCGCCATATTGAAGGCTCGATTATAACATTTTAGATAGTATTTTTTCATCAACTTGAAAATGAAAGTGAACAAAAATTCGCTCAGAGACTGATAGAAAAATGTCAGTTAAAAATTAATATAATAGAGCGTGAAAGTTTCTCGAACAGGTACCCGAGATCTGATAATTATTTGCATAATACTCGTATTTATTATGTTCGCAAAAACCAATTTTTTTTCATATAATAATAATATTTTGAAAGTGCTCGGAAACGCTTCCTAAAAAGTTGTTTTAATTGCTTTAATTACGTAGGATAACTTAATTACCTATTATGACTACAATTTCGCTAATTTGAAAAATTAAATAATTCGGATTACAAAAGTAAGAAGATAATTTTTACGACTTTCGGTTTTCTTTTTGTCAATTTTTTATGAATGGTGAACGTTTTTAAATTATTTTTGTGCAGCAGACATAATCAAATCGATTCTTTGTTTAAAGCTACTTTCGCTAACTAAAAATTGTGAACAAGTAACAGTTGTACACAAAAGTTCGAGTTTGCTCACATTCACATCTAATTTTAGAGCTTCGACCTTCCTTTCGCACCAGGTTGTTAATCAAATACTTTTTAATTTCAAATTTGCGTTTCAAGGATTACGACTAACGGGACATAAATCAGGAAGTTACGTCAAAGGGGTGACCGCGGCGCTTTTTCCATTTTACTATGCTCACTAAACGGGATCGCTTGCGAAATAATTAAATCACAATAAAATTATTCAATTCAAACTGTCAACACGGTAATTGTAAATTACGTGGTGGCTGCTTAAATTACAGTGTAAACAATCTGCAGAGAATCGCACTTCGGTGCAAACATTAATTAACGCAAATGGATTTTGATGGTACTTAATTGGAAGATTGCTAGAGCGTAACCATTTTTAATTATTAGTTTTAATATTTAAATTTTTGTTATGACTTATGATATAATGTGACGGAACAATAACCAGCAGACCATTGACAAAACATTTAACTACATAATAAATCATTTCTAAATGCTAATTTCAATTTGCAGGAAGTATACAAACTTTCATTTTCAGTATTAAAAGATTTTTCGTTCATGAAAACCAGCCAAAATAAAAAAATTTCATATCGCACCAAATCATAAACACTTGACATTAACTAAGTAAAAGTGGACGCTAAACTGAAGGTTTAGCCCGCAGGAAATTAATAAGTAATATGAAAGTTAAGACTATTTTGAAAAAAATTAGTCCAATAAATGTCAATAACTACTGTTTTAATGATTTCAACTGTTTCATATATCTTATTTCAACGCCAATAATCTTGAAAAACTAAAAATTACCGGCCGAAACAGAAATTCGTTAAAACGACATCGACAAGTTGAAACTCACGATCTGTGCTTACTGATGCAGTTTAACCTGTGAATTATAATGAAATGAATCTGCATATAAAAAGTAAGAGTCCTCATTCATAACAAAATAAGGATTGCTATACAATGGTCCAATTAACAGGCTTAAATCAGCTGTGACAGAGTTGGAATGTCAATTTGAAGGACGACAAATGACAGGACAATGGTGGAATAGTATTAATTAATGGAAATAATGGACAAAATCAACACTAAACCAAATTACCATTTTCATGTGTTAAAAACAAAAAATATAAATCAAATTAATCAGCGGAGAGCAATGAGGTTCTTCCACCCGGGTCTTTACACACATTAATTACTTTGACTTACTTGTGACTTATTGAGCGATTCCAGTTAAATCTGAACTTGTACAATTAATGAAAAGACATTGTTTAATGTTATTACATTCCTCAAATTAATTTCTTTGTCAATAATAAAACAAACTAAATAAAGGTTGCATTTAATGAAGCAATAATAACAAATCATATCCTCAAGTTCCGCTTTCGGCAGAATTTCGATCCAAAAATAACATTCTTTTCCGTAATCGGTTCATTGGGTCGTGACAATAATTTTCATTCTTTGCTGAACATCGGAGGTATCTATTTACATGCTCATGATTTCTAAAACTGAAGGAATTTAACGAATTTACCCGAAAATTTATAATCCAATCACAAAGAGGAGGTAGGTGGAATGAACCTTACCTTTGTCCTTCTGTCCGCTGTGGACGACCTTGCAGTTAAACGTCTGCTTTACAACTGCAACTTTCTTATCACTTTGCACTTCCTTGGTGTAAAATTGAATAATTTATGTTATAATTATAATATTCGCTAGTCATCATCAACACCACCACGGTTCCAAGGAGGCCTTGACTTTCTCTCTAATTTATGATGATGCATTTTTGAAATCTACTCGAAACTCCGTTTCTCAGGTAACGAGTTAAAAGTTTTCCGCTAGAATCGTTTCAAAGTTACAGCAGCAGCATATGATTAAATTTCTACATGTAAAGAAATTTTCCATCAAAGATATCAATATGCCGGGGGAATCACGCGAATCTATTTCCTAAATAACTGCCACGAAAAAAACTCGTTGTATAGTACCTTTATACTCACAATAAAGTTTAATGAAAATTTATAAGCTTTATAACTTAAAACAATAATTTATTAAATAATCTGCATCGTAAAATATCCCCATGGTCTGGTTTCATTTCCACTGCCATTTTCCACCTGAACTCATGTTACTGGTTTAGTAACCAAACTATAAAGAAAGATTAGTTATTGCAATAAAAACTGCGATATTAGAAAACAAATTGTTTAAAAAAAATATTTTTTGTTTATTCTTGTGCTTTTCGTTTACTTTATGTTTATAAATTTATTACGGTTATCATAATCAGCAGCCTTGCGCTCTCACAATTACAGCAATTAATTAATTTTAAAAGACAATTTTTTTAATAAACTAAAATTAATTTTAATTATTTATAATTTATTAAAACTTTTCATTTATAGAAAAAAATTGTTTCAAAATACAATGGATGAGAACGTACATTTGAACCTAATTTACCAGTCACGGCATAGAAACGCATAGTTGTCCACGACCTAAGAGATGTTTTTTCTATAACTTTGTTATTGTAATATGATTTTAACTTGGTGATATTAAATTTTAATGTGCTCATTAGCTGCATCGTCTGTAATTTTATATTTATTGTGCAAGTATAACACTTCGAGCTCGTTTACAAATGTTAGGTAACAAAACATTAAATTTATTAAATATTATTTATTATATTAAAATTTGTTATAGTAAATAGCAATTACCGAAGATACCGACTGTTGCTTAATGGCTTACTACTTTCTATAAATAAAGTAAATAGCGTGTAATGCAGCATATGTCTTCCACACAGCGGTTAATAATCTCAACGGTAAATTGAAGTACTGCAATTCCAATTTTCAAAATATTTGTTTTAAAAATCTTAAACCTAACTTATTTAAATTTCCCTACACTCCTATGCATATTGATAGGATAGTTCATTAACTACGAGAAGATTTTAAATTCATTATTTTACTGTTATAAATTTAATGATTGCATTGATATACCTAATTGGTTTTCCTTTTAATTTTAAAAATATAAAATGAAATATCAATAAAATTAATAACCGAAGAAAAGGCTAGAAATTAAATTATTTCGTCCTTTTGCCCCGAATAGGTTTCCTTCATGATGATACTCAATATTAATTGTTAAGGGGGCAGGTCAGTTTTGAAAACAAAAAGGAAAGGTTTGCAGAACACAATTAATTGGTATAATTTTCATAATTGCTATAAATTATGGCAATTAAAATGTCTGCATAAAATTTTATATTAGGTAATATTTATAAAATTGACTGCGAATTATACTAACTAAAGTAAAGCGAAAACATTCGCTTTTAAAACCGAATGTAATTAACATTAAAATAATTAATTATGTTTTTGATTTCAAGCAATAAATTTATGCTAACTGTTTAGTGCGTATAAAAAAAACAAACACACAAAAGTAGAAAAGGTAAAAAATAGAATACTATCACTCGGAGCGCAACAGAGCGAAGCGATTCCATCACGGAAGAAAAACAAGAATGATTCGGGAGTAACAAAATAACAGAAAGAGTAATTTAGAAATAATAAATATTACGGAACAAATTGATGTTTGTGGGTGAAAGAAATTGGAACAAACACAAAGAATGAAGGATTGCTTAATTCTGCTCCATTTTTGGTTATATCAATAGCTTCAGTGTTATGAAAAACTTTTGTATGGTAACAATAACATAATTAACTATTGCTCGATAATTAGCACACATTCCAAAAATAAAATGGAATGTTAACCGTTCAAAATGGTTATAACAACGTGAGGTGGATAACAGTAGAATTATTTTTTTAAATTCCGTTGTATCGCTATTACGATTTTATAATTAGTTGTTTATAATTTGATTTAATTATGAAATTTTTAAGTTGTGATTAGCAGATGTTGAAATCAGAACCGTTAGAAATTGTTGGCCAACGGAAATTAAATTCATTGGTATTATTTATTTCGGTGGTTTTTAAATGTCTTCACAACAAAATAAGCTTATGTAATTTTTAGCTTGATTTACACATGCATGACGGTGCTCCTCCTTAATTTGGAACTGTTCGAAATCCAAGAAAACTAAAATTAATTGTTCGCGAATTAAAGAAAGTAGTTGCAATCGGAAGTGCTGCGTTTCGTTAAGGAGAAAGCAACAGTAAAATTATTTACAGTTGATTGATCGAACACATTTTTTGCAAAATTTAAAAGCATAATGCAAGATATTTTGTAAGATATCGCAAAAGAAGTCGACAGAATGTCTACTCAATATGAGATTCTAAGTATTTCATTTGAAAGGCTATTGAAATGCATGAAAAACTTATTTAAGTTTCACATTCGGGATATTGAATTTTTTATTTTTTGTCTTGATGATCGGATTTTTACGTTTTTGATCTGGACCATGGTTATTGAATTTGCATTTTTAATAAAAAATATAAACTCCAGCAAAGGATGAATTAGGGATTTTATATGAGCTGTTAGTTATAGGATTTGCCCATTGTATTCTATTTTTAATATATAATCTCTCCAACATAATATTTATTGCATAAGCTCATCAGCAGTCATGGTCGCTTTCCAAATTCATATTGAATGAAATTATATTTCCTTCAAAACAATTCGATGTTACCACAACTTTGCTCATGGGATTGAACCCCATCCTTTTAATTATGAAATATTTCTTCCATTTACCCAATGCAGATTAAGAAAAAATTGAGTTTGTAGCTTATGGTAGTGTTGCTCGTAACATCTATAATATTACGACTTTGTAGTACGTCTTTCGGATAGTGTCATAAACCGAAACCGGTCGACATTTAGCATTTTTCTTTTATTGGTTACGGATTTTTCATAATATTACGTTTCAAATTATTTCTCTTTATGTAAATTTACATAAATTTAATTTTTAAACAAACTACCGTATTTCAATTCGGTTTCAGTTCACTATTTGGTATTTTTTGTATTCCATTAGCTGGCACACGACTGGAGGTAAACAAATTAAATACATTAATGCGATGAGAGTTACACAGAATTCTACTAAGTATTCGGTCGATTGGAAACTTGTAACTCAAGTAGGTATTATCGAAACTTCAAAATATTATTTACTAATATCAGTAGAGTACTGGATAATATACTAAGACTATGCACAAAAAGTTGTTTTTCCTGATGGCAATGTAAAAATGTTTTTGCACTTAACCCCTTTAACGATGTAAACCTCAAATCAGGTCAAATGTTTGAAAATTCACATAAAAATACATCGAAGAAATCGAAGTATGTTCTGGATTACATAAATTTGAATTTGGATGAATGGAGGATGACCTCGTCGCCCTCCTGTACCGCCACCACTGGTTAATTGCAAGATCAAAATATTAAAGTAATAATTTGAATAATAAAATTCATTGTAATTCAAGAAAATTATTTATTATACAATATTTTAGGCGAAATTGAAACTTTACAGTGTATTACCTACCTAAAAACAGAAATAATGAGACAGTGCGGCCTTCAGGCTGCACAACTTATCTGGAATAAATTTAATAAAAATTCATGAATCTAATTTATATCAAATAATTCAAAAACATGTAATCTTAATATGTAAAACACAAAGTTATCGTTGGTTCAATAAAAAAACTATAGTTATGTAAACTATTCTCTTGTAATATTACAGACTTGTAGAATAGAAAAAATTATTATTCTGGTTAAAGCATCATCAAATACTAAATTTTCGGATAGGCTCATAGTAATATAATTAAGATTTTAAATATATTTAAATATTTACAATCTATAAAATTGCATTCATATGTAAATTTTTTCAAATATTTTAACGATGGTTTTAGCTGTAAAAATTTTTCATTCAAATTTTTTAACGAACACTAACAGTTCAAATCGTTAAAATTTTAAATTATTTAAAAAACTTGACGTTAATTTATCTCTTGTTTACGTTTATCCGATTAAATAATAGTTTTTTATTTGAAGTGAACACAAAACTTCTTAACTTTACATTTCGTGAAGTCTTTTATAATAACAGCCAGTTAAAATAGTTTGCAAATATTGAAATTAAATTCAAAGCGAACATATTAAATTAACTTTTATTAACTTAAAGCTTTTTTGTTAGTTATTCAAGTTCAAAATTCCAGATTTTTTTAAATGTCCTTCAACGTGATCTCCTCAAAGTAGATAATTTAAAAATATATTAAAAGGAAATTACTATTTTTTATCTTGTATACTTTCGCTGTCAACAAGAACAAGTAATATAATATTACATAATAATGTGTGCCTTTACGGATAAAAAAAATTGTGTTAGATTTTTCGGCCCACCCATTGCTCAAGAACTATATTTGACGCTAATACATTATGTTTTTAAATTTTTGTTAATACCTAGTATCTGTAGAAATATTTTAAGCTCGTGTTTGCAAATTTAATTAACAAGTAAATTTTTAATAATACACTCCAGGGCAATTTAGTATTAAAACGAGCCATATAAATTTTATTAGCCATTTTAAATGATAATTACCAAAATTAACTTTAACAGCTCCTAACGTTAACGTAACGTAACCGAACGATCGGTGACATAATTGATGTCATAATTTTTATCGAAGATCAATTAAACCACTTCCTACATTTATTAGTTTAGAATTCAACTATTACAAAAAAAAGTCGCACACGTAAACGAACTCGCAAGTGTTAATTACGAAATTATCACTTTCAAAATGGATCAACTTAATTGCCGGATAAAATTTCATTTACTTGCTTTATTTATTGTCTTCGAATGATTTTAACGCAAGTATGTTACATGATAATTTAAAAAATTATGATCACACACGTTAATTTGCATTCTGCTAGTATGTAATTATTATTTATTACACCACCCATTTGCTATTCTTCTGATGCTGATTCGATCCTGTAATATGTAATTTACCACGTTGAAATCTAACACATTTTTGCTTAATATTGTGTAATTTGCAATAAATAATTATACGAATTAAAACTTTTATGAAACTTTTATTAGGAAAATTTTTAATGAAAACATTTTTCTCGCTTCATGTAGCTTGGGTAATTTACTTATTTAAATGTAACAATTAATGAATTTATGCAAATTTTGCTTCGTTTTCTTTAACAATTTTGGGTACTTGCTTAAATGAGTGAAAACTAAGAAATTACATTCGTAACTTTTCCAGGCCAGAATTCGGCCAATATAAAAAATTGAACTCAATTCTGTTATAAGTTTAAAATGTTAAATTCAGATTTACAATAATTTGTATATTATTAACTAGTGAAATTAATATTTTAATAAAATTTAAAATTAATAAATCGATGAAAGCTTAGAAAAAAATAATTATAATTTAATTGTTTATTTATGCAGTTGATTTTTTATTATTATTCTTCTTTAGTGTACAATTAAGTGGTTATAAAATTTGAATTTTTGAATATTTACTTGAAGACCGCACTGATTGACTCATCACTGCCAAAGTTTGATAGTTTATATTATACTCCTATTGCTAACTAGATTGCCATGGTTGTGCGGCCTAAAGGCCGCACTGGGCCGTGATTTCCTAATTTTTGATTGACGTGGTTGTTCGGACTTCGGCTTCATTAGAGTACTCGTTATGCCTGCTGTACACTCTCGCCGAGACAGGGCGAGAGCGAGAGTGTAGATGGGAGCGCTCGCTCCGCCTCGCTGTTCTCGGTGTTCTTCGCTGGCTCTCCATCCAAAGTTGGTTTTTCAGGTTCGAGTCAAAGGGTCTCGCTCGACTAGCGAATGTTTTCCAGTACACTCTCGCATTTCTCAGTCTCGTTTGTGCCTTACGATAGGGAAGACGTGTTTTTGCATTAAAGTAAAAGCCCCTTCTTTTCAGGTTATAAACTAACGCTTGAATAGTTCGAAACCCGATTGGTGTGCAATTCGATAGGTTTGCAACTCAATTGGAGTGCAATTCCAATAAAAAAGATGAAATGATGAGATAAAATGAGAGGAAAAGAATATAAAAAGCAAATTTTGTCTGTTTCTGGTTAAGGTCGATCTTCTACGCTTTTTTCCTTCATAAGTACAATAGAAAACCTATAAATACTCTGGAAGAGCTAAATTAAAGCTTTCTAATGAGGTGAGGATGAATAAAATCGGCCCAAGGGTTAGTTCACAATTTAATTATGAAATTCGAATTTTTGATGTAAATTGCACAAGTTTACGTTCATGTTAGCATTCACTTGACGGTCCGTTTACGCTATGTGAGTCTTGGTAATCCGAATTTAGGCGGGGAGAGAGCGTGCTTCATTCTACTGCATGCGGTTGTAGGAAACATCGTCGAGTTCCTACTAATATCGAGTGTATTTCCGCTCCGATTATTATACTTTAAAATCCATCATTTTTAAGCAATTTCGCAAATTTTATTTTTTATATTTCTTATATAGTAGGCCATTTTCTACTATCCATTGCAAAAATTTCGGCGAAATTCAAAATCGTAGAACATGAGGTGGCTTTCCGAAAGAATGGAAAACATCGAGAATAGTTTTTATTCTCAAGTCTCCGGACAAGATCCGGTCAGACGCATCCTCCCACCACCCCATATGCCTTCCCCCTGTGATGGCGAAGGTGTTGGAGCGTGTCATGGTGGATAGGCTCACTGCGTTGGTCGAGACCGAGTGAGTGAAGCCCAGTTTGTATTCGTCAAGGGACGAAGCACAGAGTACCCCTGGTATGAAGCTCTTACGTACGTTAGCGACACTTCAGAAAAGTACGCCCTCGTTGATAAGGTCGCGCATCGTTGATAAGGTCTTTGACCTAAACTGCTTAGAGGCACTGCGTTGGGCTGACTACTTTGATGTAATCGTTACTGGAAACGCCGGGGAGGTTCTCAGGCGTGCGATAAAGCGAGGATGCCTCCAGGGATCAATATACGGACCATTGATTTAGATCCTGCTAATTAGAAATTTGCTGGACACATTAATGACGAACGGAGCGCCCGTCGTTACTTATGTGGATGGATCTCAGTAAACAGTATCTGGAAACAATAATAGACTGGGGTCGCGAAATGAGCGTATTCCTATCCGAGAAGAAAACTGCCGGCTCGATGCTGAAGGGTAACTTTTCTGAAAACAGGAACTCAACCTGATAGCGCAAACAGATTGTCCCCGTCGAGGGGGACGTCACAAGCGGGCAAGACCGAAAGCTTAACCGCTTACGCTTCAAACTGCTACTCCGAGAACACCTCCAACAGGAGTGGAGGAGTGAAACTACCATCAGAGATAAGGATAGAGTCACTTGGAAATTTATTGGAAAAGTTGGTTTCGCTGCCGAGAAGGAATAGTTTCAGCCGAGCTTGTACCTTGGTTTTCTCTTGACTGGACATGGTATTCAGTCTTGTTGACTCTCCAGAATGTGCATGCGGGGAAGAGGAGGCGTGGGATCACATTCTCCTGCATTGCCGTCTTCTTCCATCCTTCTATCGCCAATGACTTGGGTCGTCTAATCGGAGATCGGGACTCGTATCTACGGATTACAGATTATGCACATGCTGTCTTTAGCAGAAGACGCATCTGCAATGATGAAGTTGTTGCGATAGCCGGAACCTGGTATATGAAATTATCAAGGCTCGAACGTTAGCAGCTTGAGATTTCCCATCCCTCGCCAAAAGTTGACTTGCATCGGGTCAGAACATAAAATAATGATCACTCGCCTAATAGGAGGCCGTTTTGGAATATAACCGCGGTTCACTCCATCACACACACACACGGTAGTCATATGTATCTCCCATTAGGAGATCAGGACGACTGGAAATATAAATGTAGAAAAATTTGCCATTATTATAGAAATTATGAAATTAAAACGAACGATTAGGCTGGCTAATAAATGCGTGCAATGGAAATGCACAATTTTTTTCTATAAATCAATTTTAAAACTATAAATTTTCGAAAAAACTTGAAGAATTTTGTGTCTGTGGTGATCAATGGTAACCATGGCAACCAAAACAAATATAAACTAGTCACAAAATATTTTATATATCTGCGTAAACACCTGACGGTGTTAAAATTAAAATAAATTAAGTTTTTTAAACTTTTTATTTTTTTAAAAGTTTTTTTCCTGTAATTTATTTTCTAAATTTGTTAAAAAAATACATCAAAGATTTGATTTCGATAGTAATTTATTGCTTATTATTGCTTTTTTTAGAAATTCTAATTTGTAATTTTAATTTAATTTAAAGCTTTTAAAACAGTTTTAATTTTATTGTATGAGTGTTTTAGTAAGAACAAGTATATTATATTATATAAATAATGATATATTCTCAAAACTTATGTTTTTTTAAATACTAATTTGAATCGGTTTTATAACTATTAAATTCTGAATTAATTATCTTGTTTTTATTAAAATATTCTAATAATTTTTAATATATTTAAAATTAACACTAAATTAATTTATGACGCGCACGATGAGATACTATAGACATGAGCAACCTAGGTGTAGGCATTTCAAAATCGAAAAATAATTCTAAATCATAGAAAATAATATGGCAAAATTAAACTGTATATACTTATATTTAATTCTCATAATGATGGTGAAGAGGTACCTGATAAATATTTAAATACAAAAACAAAAGAACGTAAAATTTCCCATAAAAACTGCCAATGTATTAGCTTTCCGTAGAACGTTAAGTTTAGCCGCAGAATTCCGATCAATATGGAAGATACTTTTAGAGAAGTTATAAACTCCGTTAATGTCATCCATCAAGCGAATTATTCGAATATATATCTCAAAATATTAGATGCTTAAAAGTACAAAATAAACTTAATAGCCGTTTCAAAATGCCAACTTCAACGGTCGATTAATGTAGCTACTGCGTGTTCTAAAATAACCGCCTGCGGCCACGATTGTAATTGACTACCATTTTTAATAGCTACCTCTTTGACACGGCTGTTAAGTCTTTTGTACTTTTTGGAAAGGAAAAATTAGTTATTTTAATGACAAGCCATAACTTTTTAATTTAGAAAAATGGCGGTTACCTTGCAGCAAATATTACAAAGTAGTTCATACGAATTAATCCTTAGTCGTAGCATTCCTCCGGGGATTTAATCCTCCCAAGACAATTTTTTTATTGTTTTATCGAGTAGGAAAACTGTTTATGCGATATTTACATAACTTTTCCCAATCTGACGGTACGAGCCGATAACTGCGAGTGGATGATTAAAAGAGATCATAAATTTACATACAGGGTATTTAAATTTTGAGTGAATGGCTGATCAAATATTGAATAATAATATTTTCCTATACGAATTCAAATGAATTTCGGATGATAATGGACATGTAGATTTGCTGATAACAAATTGACTAATTATTGATGAACTTGGGGATGTTGTGGTTAAAGCACAACCTGACAAATCTCGGACAGTGCAAGCTGTGCAAGCTGAATCTCAGTTTTATATAAGGTCTTTTGGATCAATAAACTTCATCTTGTATAAGCCATCTAATCGTTGCCGCAGCTCAGACTAACATAATAAAATAGAAGTTTAGTTATATTACACAATATAATTAAATTGCACTACGTATGCTAATACTGCAACTTCTCAACAATCCCGTTAGACTGCAGAGGATGTTTTCTCCCCTCAAATATTCCAAACTTAAGCAAACATTAGTGTTTTCATTAATTATAAAATACATTCAACGTGGTAACTTCGTTGATATTGAAGCACACAAACCTAATTAAGCTCGATATTTTTCATAAAACAGTGATCAATCATATTATTAATAATTTGAAAATTGTACAGGAAGTAATAAGTATATTCTTACTTAAAAGCGTACTTAATTGGCCTTTTAAAAACTCAAAATTAATTTTGATACGGTTAACTAGTTTGAGTTATTAGCAATTAAAATAATAATAAAAGGATTTGAAGTTCGCAGAAAAGTTTAAAATTGAAAGTGAAAACTTTCACACTAATTATTGTTTATTAATAATACAATACAATATCTCACAGGTTCACTTAGCAGCGTTAATTTGTAATTAAAACAGGTTTGTACACCTACAATATATCAGTGTTTAACAAAGTATGACACCAGTTTATGCTTGACATTATAAACCCTGGTATAAGTAAGTGCGACTTAACTGTAATTTATCGTTTACATTGTTGCTAATTATCAAATCTGCATATTCTAATCAAAAATTCTATTGCTTAATTAGAATCCAGATTAAATAAATTAATAGAAAAACTTGCAGCGTTTTCACAAATAAATGCACAATTGGTTGGGTAATCTCGAGAACATTGAACCTCTTAGAGGAATCTGTTCAACTGGCACTTTCAAATTATGCAAATAAAACCGCAAATTCACCAGGAATTATTAATGCTTTACCTCAAATGTGAAAACTTAAGTAGTTAAGGGAATTCGGTTGAGAAATGCCGACAATAAATAATTACAAACTTCAATATAATATAAGAAATAAGCACAAGTTTCTTCAACACTTCCATTAAAATTTTAAATCAATTGGAACGTAATTCCATAATTAGATCTTTTATTAACGGCCATGAGATGTTTTAAAGCCGATAGGAAATTTTATTTAAGTAAATCACAAAGCGCAGCTTAAAGTTATCTGATCGAGTTTTAATAAAATTACAATAATATTATGTAGTTTCGTGAACAATATTATAAATTTAGAACGGCGTGGGTTTTCCCATTCAACTTGATCTTCAAGATGGAAATTGCCGTGTTTATTCCAGTAAATATGCCAGCCCTCGTGAATTGAAAATTACAGGAGAATACTACGAGGATAAACGGTTGGAATTTTGCGTAATTTGATTGTGGGTGGATTGGGTGTAATTAGAACTAATTTTTTGAAAATATGAAGGATACTTTTATTACATTCTTCTTGGTTTCATTCATTCTTATATCTCATTATCCGTCAACTCGAAATAAATTGCTTATAAAAGTACTGAAAATCTAATTTCTTATAAAAGAGTTTCTAAAAAAAAATTGTATCCACGTATAAATATCAATTTTTCAACAAATTTTAGATAAATGATTTTGAAAAGTTATTCAATCACGATTTTGTTTTGAAAGTAAACCAAAAAAACGTATTTTTGTTAAGAGTCTCATGCTCTAAGTGGTGCAGTATTCGGGTTCGGGTTATTAAAATTTCTCCACCCAATTCATCACAATATATAAAATTTATCAAATATATTGCGATCTACTGGGAGTAGGTTCTTTAAATATAAAATAATTCAACTCCCCGAACCCGAATACTGCACTGTTGTAAGCCATAAGACTCTTAAAAGTGTCAGTTTGAAGTTTACATTTCCAAAATGAAATCCAATATTCAAAAATGTATTTGCCCAGCTAATAATATATTTCTATACAAATTGTAAATTTCCAAAGGATCAAAATCGGACATACGTCCGTCGCCTGATGAAATGTAGTGTTCTTTTATGTCCTGGGGGGGGGGGGGTGAATTGTTCAGTTGCATTTGTTGGATTAATTCTTTTATTTTGATTTGAAATTTTGTAATCCCTGATATTCATTTCGAGCCAATTAGCGGTGGAGAGAAGGCCTTTTGCCAAAAACATGGCAGATTTTGATATCTAGTTTTGGTATTATTGAGAATTAAAAGTTATTTTTATGATAAGCAATGGTTTAGAAATGAAATTGGAACCAAAATTGAAAATTGGATTGGTTTATGGTGAGATTTTGCTGTATTGAATTGAAGTTAAAATTTGAAGAAACCGCAAATTTGAATATGTGATAAGTGGACAGCTGCATGCCGGCAAAATTTTTGAAGATTCGTGTTTTTTCAAATAAAACCTTGTGTTAACATCCAATTTCTTAAACTATCAGACTAGCAACAGTTATTTTATTCTTCTTTTACCAAATTTTCAATGTTCATGACTAATTGGGACAATGCCAACTTATGCAATTAAGGACAAAATCTTCCATCTTACGAGATAGTTTTTATGGTTATATAACAACTTGTTATTTTTGTTATTGATATTATTATATATTTTTAACTTATTAAAAAAAATTACTGAAATGTTCTCTCAATTTTTCGGTTTTCTACATCAGGTTTACTGTCCTTGATCCTACGTATTTGAAACCTGCAAACAATTTTTTTATTTTTCATGCCGTTTTTTGTTATATTATGTGATATTTGTTTGCTATATTTAGAAACTTCCTTATAGAAAATTAAATTTTTATTATTTTTATAATAAGCAATTTAATGAATGAATAAAACCAAGAAAAATCTAATAAAAGTATCATTTGTATATTCTATAAAAATGTTATTGTCCTTTTTTAAGAGCTTTTTTTTATTAGGAAAAAATTATTGTTTTAACTCAACACGAAGGATGTGTGTAATTTTTTCAATTTTACTGTAATTGCTAATTATTTTAGGTTGGTAACGTAAAATGAACCAATCAGATAGATAGATAGAAAAAACACGAAAGGTAAATTAAACGATATTTTTGTAGAATTGTGGTAAAAAAACTTACAGTTTAAAAACATCATCCTCTTTAATAAATTACAAACACAATGAAATTGTTTTCCTTAAAAAACTCGCACCTAAAAGAAAAATCCCTACCAGAAGCGGAAATATATGATTTATGGTTTTTAAAATTTGAAATGTAATCAATTTCGTTTAGTTGATTCGTTAATCTAAACGAAGCGATTTTAGCTTAGAAATTACTTAAATGTAATTCTTATAAAAATTGATGAAATAATTTTTCTAACAAAGAAAACAATTTATCAAAATTTACAGCTCTTCAATTCTGTGGACACCATTTAAAGCTTACATAAGAATTTACTTTTCTTAAAATATTACAAAAAATCATTGTTCGAAGAATGTTAGAAAGTAAGATTCGCAATGGTAGTAATTTTTAATTGTAATTTTACCGACACTGCGTGCAATTTCTTTTAAGCAAATTTAATTGGCATGAGTTGCGTTACTAATCACAAAAGAACATTTTTCAAGAAATATTTTTATTTAATAAATATTTAGACTTGCGGTAAATTTTAAAGCTCTTTAAATACAATAAAGACATATTATGCAAATTCTTCAAGTAGCAGCAATATTACTTGAAATGTACCGTGGCTGTACCGCCACGGTCCCTAACAGGACGATTTGCAGGCAAACCTGTACAAATTATGTTTATAAATGTCAGTTTTTTGTACCAATATACTTCTAATGTAATAATTTATTGTATCTTAATTAATTTCACAACAAACTACTTCCAACTGGCAATTGCAGAAATTAATAGGTTAATGTGAACTTTTGGCAGGTTTTTCACAAGTCAGGGTCAAATTATAGTTCAAAATTGGCGCGATAAATCTGTCAGCTATTTTAATAGGTCGCAGGATATATCTATTCAAATTGGAAAAAAATTCAAAACTCCATGGACATCAGCAGTTCCGGAAGTCTATGGTTTAGCCACGAAATAGAAATAGAAATTTGAATTTCCATCGTAATATTTTTAATTCGCTAAAGTTCAAATGGCAAGCTATAATTTTAGTTCTCTCATTGTTTTTTAACAAAACCTTGATATTTGTTGGGATCCATCATAAAATTACAGTAATTATTTGTGCACTTTTAAATTTTAACATTTTCAACATACCATCACTTCATTGATGGTATTAATTTAAATATTCAAGTCATGCCAACACAATCTCGGATTAGGATTTACAACATTTCTTCAATTTGCCTTGAAATAATTTTGGAACAATTTTCATTGCGCAATTTCATATATTCAAATTATTGTACATGCAGATTATATTATTTATAATAACTAGAAAAATCATAACATGTGTAACCTGGTCTCTCCTTGGCCGCATTCTACTCTGACAGATTTAAAAATTATGACAATTATTATGTGCAAAATATTAATAATTTATTTAACTTTAGGTGTATGACATTATACAACTAATATTTTGTAACTCTTACATAAATAGGTAGTACTTTGAGCTAGACGAGTCGAGTTACTTTAGGTTGACGGGTAGAAAGTCGATACACCCATGTAATATCTAACAAAATAAACACAAAATTATATAATTTCGTACAAAATTACTGATTGGGCGCCAAAAATGTAACATTTTAATTGTCGAAATTCCCAATTACTAATACCTTTTTTGTTTTGCAGAGCTATAAAGAAAAAGATGAAGGAAAGGTGGTGGTTTATACGACAACCATGGGCATCGTTAGGGAAACGTATAATAATTGCACGAAAGTAAAACAAATATTAAGAACTCTTTTGATCAAGTTTGAAGAACGAGACGTTTTTATGAGCATAGAATACCAGGGAGAAATTCGAGACCGCATGCGTAGTGACCATATCCTAGTGCCACAGGTGTTCGTCGACGGACAGCACATAGGGGTGAGAAGTTACATTATCCTTAAATTTACACAAACTGCTATTTACACTAACACTCCATTTTTTATTTATATAACTTTGATGTTGGTTTTTTCTACAAAATGAAGGCTATTTAAACCGCACAACCCCGATATTATTTTTCATAAAACCACCATCACGTTAACGTTCGTCGAGGATTATAGTTCTCCTGGCAACTTTAACAGAGATTTAAAAGTTTTATATTAAAAATTGTTTCTATTTTTTTTATTAAAGTATAAATAACCCAAAATGTGGGTACTACCTAATCGATAAAGAGAAGAACGAGCGTTCAAGTAAATTCAACATTGAAATTTTGAATAAAACATAAGGAAAACTTTAATTCACTAAGAACCACTTAGCATACGTATAACTTAAAAAAACTTTGTTTGAGTAATTTTCTGTTAAAAGTTACAGAAATTTATCCAATTAATACCCTTACAATAATATTGTTTGAAGTAAACTTGAAATTAAAAAATTTGCACCATTAAAATATTTCGCGAGCAAAAAAAGGTTATTTCAGCTTATATAACTCGGATAAATAATAATAAATATAAAATTAAATTTAGATTCATAATTTAATTTATTTAAATTTCACACCCGAATAATTACGCAAGTTTTCTAATTCAATTCGTTCATCTCTTCTATTACGTAAGCCGTTGACGTATTTCCATTATTTATTCTTCTGTCTTTGTTCTCCTGCAATCTATCATGTTTCATTTTCACGTTTGATTATCTACTTATAACAGATACCTACTTCGTATTTATTGACGAAAAACTGAAATTAATTCGTTGAGAAATTGAAAAGCTCCTGGAAATAATGAAAATTTCAGGAAAAGAAATGGTAGCTGATTAAAAAAGCATGCAACAAAATACAATTTATCTTGCAATGTGGATCTTCAACAGGTCTTGGTCAAATCGTTAAACATTTTAAAGGTTTACTTCGTCCCATATAAATTATACGGGAATGGGTACTATAATTGCTATTATTTTTCGTAACCTCGTTGCTGCCCCGGTAGTCCAGCATCAATGCGGCTAAAACTGTTAGGCCAAGATTTTTCAATAAAAACTGTAACAAAATCAAGTAACACCTGGCATGAGCAGCTGTTTTCAAAAAAGCAAAGGTAAAAATTTTGTCGCAGCTTTAACCTCCTAAAATTTGAGATAAAAACATAACAATTTCTATAGAATTTATTCCGGGTGCTTGGCTCGTGCAGATTGTACATTTTTTTCTATTTATTTATTTCCATCAAGTTAATTTTTGAATTAAAATTACAATTTTAATTTTAATATTTAACATACTAAAGCCTAGACACGACCTTCACATTGGATATGCTTTGAAGTAGTAAGGACACGACAAGATTATATTATGTTTTAATTTAATGTTTTAAAATAAACATTATTTAAAATTTTACTTAAATAATTTACATAGAAGCAAATACATAGTAGGTCTAATATTTTGGAAGGGTAAGTTTCGAGTTGCGTATGTACGTCTTCTTTTGAAACTTTTTCATGTCTTTCCCTGGCTTCAGTCAATTAATTTATTTTGAGGGTTAACTCCTCCCCCCTTGTTGTTCCTATGTTTGGGGATCGTCGTGGAAATTCATACTTTATCTTCTGCGGCTCTAAAAAAGCTTACAGTTATATTATCCCATATTTTTAAGTTCTTCAGCCGCAATATTCAACTTTTCCCTGTATAAAAAGAGATGTGGTGTTGGTGCAGACTGTCGAGGGTGTCCTGGACATCAGGATCCCGAAAGATTATCCAGACTTATTTATCCTTCAGACATGTACAACGTAGAGACCCGGATAATATAAAGAGGCTCGTAGTCCAGGAACAAGGTCACGATGCCCGCTCGCCAAAAAGATGGACTGATCAAATTAACTGCAAGAGCGGCCTGGAATAGAAGCAGATGGCGACAACTAATAAGAAGAACGATTCGTGATAGATAGTCTCATAACAAGTCACAACGACTCTGTCAAGAGGCATTCGAAGAAGAAGAAGAAGAAGAAGAAGAAGACGCGTCTTTAAGCTTCGGGTCGCTGAGGTTGTCTTAAGAATCACCTGATTAGTGACGCAATCCTGTCAAGAAATCTACATCAGTGTAGACACATCTTGAATGCTTCCAGCTGCTTGAGACTCTGAGTCTGAGTCAACTGACCGAAAAAATCTTCCGGCAAAGTACTGAGGTACTGGCACATGTTCTTCCCGGACACCCTGGTGCGTACTGCTACGACCTATAAACCTTTATTGTTTTAAGAGAATAAATACCTTTTAGCTAATAAATTCAATCAAAGAACTTACACAGAATCTCTGGGCTTTTCAAACCGGGGGGTCTGGGGGGTATGGAATACCCTCCAGTACACCATTCAATTTTTTACGTTCTTTCTTTTAGATTCTTAGGAATACTCCGTTATTTCAGTGTCATCAGTTAGTATAATTTTTTGTGACTATTGTTATTTTAGGGCTGATTTTTGTGAAGTTTTCCGATCGGGGAAACGGGCACAGAAACTCTTGAAATGTTAAAAGCAGCCTACAAGGATGATGCTATTGGGAAAACTCAAAGATTTGAGTGGTTTTCTCGTTTGACGAGAAACTGTCCGGACCGAAAAAAATGTTAAAGACCATCGAAGAAGTAGTGGAGAAATCTGGTGTGACTTGGAGTTCAGTTTAGAGAATATCAAGTGAAGTTTTGAGGATGAGAAGGGGTCTGCAAAATTTATTTCTCGCTTGCTGACTGGACAGCGAAAACAAGGCCTCGTGGAAGCATGCTCTGATTTGAATTATTAGCAATAATCAAGCCTATGGAAGACTCCAAAATTCCCCCCTCCCCCATCTAAAATAGCTCTTTAGATAAGGTTAAACATTGAAGCGATGCTCATAATATGTTTTTTCGATGTTTCCAGTTAACTAGGCATTTTAGCTGGAAGTTTTGAAAAGATTGAGGAACAGTTTTCCGAGAGAAAGGCCTGATTGGTGGTAGTCGGGGGACTGTTTTTTTCTCACACAGTCTTTCTGTGCGCCGATTTTTGACTAATCTTTTTATTCCTCCGAATGAAATATTATCACTGAAACCACTTATTGCCGATTACATCCCTAGGGCTGTTATGATGTAATACTGTCACTTCTTCACTTTCAGGAATGTTTCAAGGAAAATTGCAAGAACCTAGTATTTACAAGTTTTTTTAAATTATAGTTTCTCATAATTTGTCTTAAGTTCTTGTCCTAACTCTTCTTAATTCTCCAAATATTATATTTCATACTTTCTGATTTTTCTAATTCAAATTTTCATTTTGTTGCATTTTTACAAAATGTTGTTGAAGAATTTATATGCAAGTTAAAGTTACATTATTTTTACAGCTAAAATGTGAACTCACTTTGAATTTAAAGAATTAAATATTTAATTATAAAAATTGGCACCAAATTAGCAAGGGAATTGGCGGAGAATAAAATGAGGAATTGGTGTATAAGATTTTGATCTGCTGTTCATCCCCCATCTTTATTGCTTCAAAAAAGTTGTTTACCAAGTTTTTTCTTACTTTTTGGGCCAGTAAAAATTGAATTAATAGCTTATTATTATTATGTTTGACGAATTTTGCACTGAAAATTACTAGACCAAAATTCAACACAAAGCTATAGTAGAGGTAGTGTCTTCTGTTTATGATATATATACAGATGTCATCATTACGTTTCGAGCGGGGGGGGGGGACCAACTGCAGCAGTATAGGCAGTATAAGAAGAACGTCCTGCTATTAGTAGAACATATAAATTACTATAAGTCAGAAATTTATACCACTTACTGCTGATACGAACTGATACCCTTACCGACTGCCTAATACTGCCCTTAATTATCTGGTATAATATTACCATGCTATGTATCAGGTAGTAACTGCAGTAAATGACATCATTAGGCAGTACCAGCAGTAAGAGACAGTATTAACAGTAATTGGCAACATCGACAGTACTGGGCAGTAAGTGGCAGTGTAAGGTGGTAAGCGGCAGTAAGTAACAGTATTTTCCATTCCATACACAAGATTCTGACTGATAATAAGATCATGTTCTACATAATATGTATGTGTGACATATTATTTGACATTAAGTAATAAATAATGCAATTGACACATTTTTCAACGCTGTCCATTGTTATTTAAACATTTGTTTGATTTATCGTTAGTAAGATAATTTCTTTGTTAACTGCTTAAGACTAACATCTTAAATTATCTGCTTGACAACCGCATTCAAGTAATCAACTGCTAAGTTTGCCAAGCGAAGTCGGATGTCATACATGTCATGTAAATTCACTTTTTTTTAATCATATCGCCTTTTATGTAATGTCAATCAGTTTGAATCATTTATTATATTTCACAATTTATTACAGATTAAAAAATTAAGTGGGGGGCCTGATTTATTTTTTTTAACTTTACAGACCTCAAAAGCATTTGAGAATCACAGCTTTGATCACTTTGATTCGTCTAATTAATTTTGTGCAAACTAAAACAAATTTTTTTATAAGTGAAATTAATGTAAACTATTGCATACTTATGGTTGATTTATACGTGATATGTATTAAATGTTTCGACCCACATAGACGACCTCAATTTGGAGACAACTAATTCTTGGAGGTTGTTGTGCCCAGAATTGAACAGGTTGATACCGATCAGCTTTCTACGCATATTTGGAATATCGTACAAGTTGATTACGACAGTAAATTTTAAAGACGTACGATTTTTAAACTTTTATAAAATATTTCCACGTACACCGCCAACGTTTCATTTATTTGAAATGTTTTTTCACACTACTAAAAGTGAAATTTTTACAGAATCACCCGAATCGATTGGGATTCGATTGTACTGTGATTAAGAGATTGTAAACTCGAATAATAATCTGTTTCATTCATTAATTATCTTAATTGTTTTAAAATATTCAATTTCCTGCTTACTCATCATAATTTAAAATAGAAAGCTGTGAAATTTTTACAATGTCATTTTGCAGTAACTGCATATAAAAGAAACCAGTTAATATAGAAAACTCTGAGAAATTAGCCAAAGCTTTAAATAACTATTGTAAAAAAATTATTCTATCGAACCTCACATTCACATACTATTTGATAAAAATCAACCAATTTACCTGCTGAATTGCTACAATGCCAGCACTGAATTTGGCACAAGTAAAAATTATTCCGAATGATATTCAAACAATTGAACTACGTGGAATCTGGGGACTTTCCCTATAGTACAACATTTAATTTTAATTGACTGGACTACCGAGTTTCCATACCCCCCCCCCCCCAGACCCCTGAACTAACTAACAAGAAAAAGCTAAACATATAAGTGAAAATTTTGGGATTGAACAGAATGGAAATTTCCTGCCAAATTCTGGGAAACCCCCAGAATCGTCCACTAGTAGGTTTAACTCTGACAGTGGCAGCTTGAAGGTGGGATGTTGACCTTGCTGAAAAATTCAAGGTGTCGACCTTGGAAGGAGGCGGACTTGAGTCGGTGTCTTATTCTGCACATTTGTAAAAACACGTTTTTTGTAAATCTTAAGATATTGTGTTACTTTCAAGTGTTTTTTTGCGAACCAATTAATTTATTAAAAATAATATATATATTTTTTTGATTTTACGAATATAATGCCCGCATTTCTTGATTGAACGTGTTTCACAAAAATCTAAATGAATTACCTTTATTTGAATTGCAATTGAAATAAATTAATTCTTCTTTCAGACGACATGATTTCCAATGCTTGCTCTTCCTGTTTTATAATAAATTAATTCTCAAGAGGCGCTCGTTTCACATTTTGAAAATTGTAGTATAATTTAAAAACTGCGAATAGTAGAAGTAAATTCGAATTCGAATTGTTGAAATATTTCTTGTTAAGGAAGAATGGATAAACCCTTACAAATTCCTCTTTGATGTTGAAAGGATTCTGTTTCAATAAAAGGCATAACGCTTTTAAAAAAAGACTTACGGTTAAAACTTATTTATACTATGCAGCATTGTGATGAAAATTAAACTTTTTGAAAGGTATAATAATCGATTGCAATGTTAAATCTTCGAGTAACTTCAAATTTAAACTTATTATTTTTATTTATGTTTTTAAGATAACACAGAAATTTCATTTGCGTACGTAACAAATTTCACTTATTAAAATATTGTAAACAGACCGTTAAACAGTTTAAAAATTGAGGCTTAGAAACTGTTCCATTGAACGCATGATGGAACAAAATAATTTCTTTCCTCGCACGAGAAAAACACTAAAAGAGACTTTTAGTAATTCCAAAATTCTGTCGATAATTTAGGCAAAGAATTTAAACTTAATTTGCGCAATTTGCTAGTGATAAACCCTTATAGGAGCTGTTTATGATTTTGACGTTTCTCTCATGCAAACTCTCAAGTTGTTTTAATTGCTTTAAGCTTTTATTAGCAATAACTTCTTTATTTCGAAACTTCTAAAAGTACTAGATGCTGTTTGTTCAGGAAAAGAAGAGTTAAAGAATGTTCGAGTTTATCGCAGTAAAAAAATGTTATTAATAAGGAAAGTGTGGGTAAAATTCATTAATAAATGCACAAAACGACCTCCTTCTTTGTCCTAGTGCTCCAT
Organism: Cantharis lateralis; assembly: GCA_963170105.1. Classification (NCBI taxonomy): domain Eukaryota; kingdom Metazoa; phylum Arthropoda; class Insecta; order Coleoptera; family Cantharidae; genus Cantharis; species Cantharis lateralis. The sequence continues at coordinate 5,874,572 of OY720627.1, forward strand.
TAGCAAGACGGTAAATGACAGGTTCATGATATGTGATACATTTGATGATTCTATTGATCCAAAAACGGAGCTAGGTAAGCTTTTGCGTTACAAAGTAATATTTAAAAATATAGCAGAATTAACATTATCAATTGCGACGCCGGCGTCGTTCGAATTTATTTGCATAATAAGAAGGAAACAGGAAGCCCGTGTCATAATTTATCCTGTAGCTTAGGTGAGATGTATGACTATTATAAGGGATTCCTATAAATAAAATATTTCCAGCTTACAAATGTGTTAAGATAGATGATTAAGTTGACACTTATTTTATCTCCGATAATGAATAATGGAATAAATTTTCATTTATGATTGTCATACAGCCTATTTTGCATTTCACAACTCGAAAATTGTTATTTTTGCTTCTTATAATTTAAACCTTACGGTCGTGGAAATTCGCACATTTGTTATGAAAATTGGGCAACCAAATTTGTAATCAACAAAATTTTGCACCCACCACGATATAATGTAATTTGAGGAAATGTATAATACAATTTGTCTTTTAGTTATTAGTTTTCCTTATGTTTTAGATAATTTTGATAAAGTTACGCTGTATTTATTTCTAATTATACGTCTGGCCGCACTTCCGAAACTTTAATTATAGTTTTATGCAAATTTCCCTTTAAATTGGATTGATAGGTTCCTATTAAATTTATTTATAATATTACAACTTGGTCCCTTTGGTCATTTGGGAGCAAAGATAGGCTCTTCATAATCAGTTACCTAATTCTAGTTGACGTAATCAATTCAAATCCTGAGGAATCCTCGAAAAATAATATTGTCAAACCAAGACTGCGACCACTAGACTAGCTTTACCCACTAATTAACTAACTAAATAGTTGAAGCTACTTTACAGGTCGTCTTAGTTAATTTATAAAATTACACTACATTTACATTTACAAGATCGTCGACAAATTTCCTCGCGTTTTCTCCTGGATTGGAAGTAAAATAAGCCAAAGTAATTTCCATTCATTTGTACAATAGATTTTCCAGCATTATAATACAGCCCAGTTAAAACTAAACTAAATAATAAACGAAAAACTTCAAAATAAGCTTTTCAAACTGTTGCAAAAACAATAAATTTTACTTTTTATTTGCTAAATATGCAATTATAGACAAGAAACCGCCAAATATGCACTTACACTGAAACTACATAATGCGACTCAGAAAGGCGTAAAACATATTCCCTTCTTAAAAAAGCTTACTTTACTTAGAAACGCCCCACGTTGGGCGCCAATAGTAGAATTTTCAACCTTAAGTGGTTACACAGCTCTTCATAGTTACTCCATAACTGCTATCTCTCAAAAACAACCAGGCCAGGCTGGTCTTTCTTTTTTGGCCGTCTACTCTTGGAAGACAATGGCAAACCACCGAGGTAGTTTGCCATGAAAACTGTCTCTCAATCATTGAGTATACGATCACGATGCTTCTGACAAGAATCAATTGTTTAAACGACTAAAATGAAGAATATAAAATCAAAAAAAATGTGAAATTTTTGTTCAAAACTGAAGTTCTGCCTCAGTGCCTTCTGCCTTTAATCAGTTAAAAAAAAACATGAAAGGAATTAGGAATTGCAGGTGAATGATTAGTCAGTGCGGCCTTCAGCCCGCAGAACCTAGGCAATCAAGTGCACATTATAAAAAGCCATTGTTTGTCCTTCTGTTCCGCATAAATTCAAAAAAAATGAGAAGTTGCAAAAGAGTGATCGCAACTACACCGTGTCCAATAAAGTCGAATACACTTTCAAAATCAAATAAATAAAATTAGATCATGTCTAGCTAGTCAAAAAGTGCATTGCATTGAAAGTACATTTATAACGAAAGGTCACAATAAATGTTTTGGAATGACTCCACCTTTAACCTTCTTAACCAGCTTCAAACGATTCTCAAACCCGTTACAAGCGACACGCAGGGCTTCAATTGACATTTCCTCCCAAACGCGCCGGATAACTTTCTTAAATTGGTCCAGATTTGCGATTTTATTGTCGTTAATCTTCGAAAGCATGTATGACTACACAAAAAAATCTAAAAAGTTCAAATCTGGAGAGCTGGGAGGCCACTCATTCTTGGGTAGAAAATCGGTAAAACTGGCATGACACCACGCTTGAACCTTATTTGCTGTATGGGATGGTACTCCATCTTGTTGGAAAACGTACTAATCGTTTCCAAAGATGCGTCGTAAGTTTAGGGAAACATTTTTCTCCATAAATTCCGTTTGATAATACTTGGCGTTGATTTTAACACCTTTGTCGATGAATTCGAGTGGAAGTTTTGCAAACTGCACCTCAAACCATCACTGAGGGCGGATTCTGAAATATAGGGACGTTTTCCTGGTTAGCGGGAATACCCTGTATCTTTACTGCCCACAACCGATCAATTTAAACATTGTGAGGATGTTCCAGAACAAAAAGTTTTTCGTCAGAAAACAGAAAGTCATCACCTGCGTGCCAGAAAAGTTTCGCTTTTGCTCTTTCAAGCCTCTTTTCTTCAGAAGCTCTCGAAACGCCGTGTAACTTTCGGTTTTTGTAAGCGCGACACCCAAGATCAATTTTCAAAATGTTGTGCGCATATCCCTTGGACATATTCAGATTGGCTGCCAATTTTCGTATTGAACGATGGTGTTTTCGTGGAATCCGCTCGCTCACAATTTTCACTACTCGTGCTATCCTCACCAACCGCGGCCTACCAGATTTTTTCCTGTCTTTCGAAGAGGAAGTCTCAATGAATCGTTTCATGGTTTTGTAAAGAAAATCGCACTTGATCCCGAGGTTTTTCAGGTTTTTAAAAATGTCACCCGGACGCTCATTATTCAAAAACTTTGCAATTATCACCTTCCGAAACTTCTTCATTATTTTTGTAAGTAATGACAAGTGACAGAAATTTGATATGACCCTTATTTGTTTGCCTAAACATTGCTATGTCAAACTGTAAAAAATCATGTTCATGCAAGTTGGTATTGAACTTAAAATACGCGCTCATGAAAGTGTATGCGAATATATTGGACACGGGTTACACAAAAAAAATGATTCCTTATTTTGATGACAAATTGATCATTTTTGCTCCGATGAACAAAATTAATCATATTGATGAACAAATTCATAAATACAATGATATTTTTCATGAATGCCATGGATTTTTCATCATTTTGATGAATTTCAGCACAAAAAATGATGAATATTTCATCAACTAATTTGGTAAATGAAATCATGATTTTTTGGGCAACTATTTTTAACAACCTGAAATATATGACAACGATTTTAAGTGCATACCAACCGAGATTAAATTAAATTAATAACCTAAGACTGCGTAATTAATATTTAACAAATCCCAAACTGAAACAATAAAATTCTATTATTATAATGTTTTGTTTAGATTTTGTTTAATATTACATTTTACGTAGATACATACAAAAACCAACATAATTCACTTGAAATTTATTCCTGCGTAATTAATGTTAAAAAAACATTCAGAAGATAATAATCCGCATAATGAAAATCATAGGAAGTATTATTTAAACAACAAACATCAAATATTGATTAAAACTTCAGGCACTCAACAGATGGTCCACAAATTCAGCATCTTGAGGTCGATAATAACGACGTCACGATCGTGCTCGTTAATTTTTTGATTTCAACAAAATTATCTTACGGACAACGAAAAACACAATTTAAATTAAAAGCAAATATTTTATATTAAAATTTAAATAAATATTGGATTTTTTAAGAATTTCAAGTAAATTATTTTACCTGCAAACACCAAATTGAATATTTATCGTTTGTGTCGATGTTACTATGTTTACTTTTCGGACGGACTAGTCCTCAACTTTGGCCCTTTTCTTTCTAACAAAAAAATCTAAGTTTTGTTGTAAGCCAAAAAAATCGAAATGCAAAAAGTTAAAATGACGACCTTGACTGAAGGTCCGGACCCAGAAGTAAAAAATACACATCTTATCTTAAAAACTAACTGGTATAAAAAATTAAATTATCCTGGCACAATGGTAATTAATTAAAAACGAGATAATTTAGTAAAAAGGGTTAACGTAAAACTAATTTGTTCACACGCTGTTTTCATTTAATCAATCAACCCCTAAACACAAACAAATCAATTGTCCATATAAAAGTGTGAAGTTTAAAAGTGCATGGTTTAATCTTTTTGTTAAAAAAATTTTAAATTCAGCTCAAATTTTCCTCACGTACACGGAAACTTGCTAAATTAATTGGGAAAGCAACTGCTAATTCATTTGATTAATCCGTAGATTAACCCGAGTGACTTAAATTTTACGGAATGCTTTAATCGAATAATAATTTTGAACGCAAAACATTTTCAAGTTCGATAGCAGGTTATTGAATTTTAAGAAGTTTATCTTTAAAGGTTTTGTAATGCAAATAGTGGAAGGGGCTGAACAAGATGGCTCCATTAGCAGCCACAGGTGCAAAATGATCGATAAACTCGAGGAAGCGGTTCCAACATTAATACTCTCGCTTGAACGTTTCATTTCTGGAAGAACCATTGCGACTATTTTTTTTTTTATATTTCCAGTTGTATTTTACATCATAATCCCAGTATTGCAGAAAATAAGTGTATCAGTATTCTTGTGAGGCGTAAAGTTGCAAACCCCACACTTCTCCAGATCGAGAAAATTAAGAAGGATCTCTCGAGGCACTTCAGTCAAAAACAAAGTTAACAACTACTGTTCCGAGGATACGATTTTAAAACTTCTATCCGTATTAGTTTAACTTTTCTAAAAGTACAAACTAAATTTATCTTCAAACCGTATTATTCAAAAATAAATAATGTTGACGGTTTCATTATTTCAAGTTTTTATCACTCAAACATCGCATCGAATGCCGGTGCCTACAATGAGAACAATATAAATTTTAATATAGTAGCTTTGAATAGCCATTATTAGAAATTTTTATTAAGAAACTTCCAAAGAAGTAAAATCAAATTTAGTATTTCAATCAAGCTTTTTTATTAGTTACCTACTATTTTTAGGAAAATTTTAATTACCTCTTTTCAACATGTTACTATCATACAAAACGCAAACAAACGTTTAATCCTGTTATATTGGTAGATAATTTTTGAATTTTTAAATTAAAAAGTGTTCCGAACGAATGGCTATTGGTAATTGAAGTTGCGATGTTTTAAATTTAACTTCAAAAATTATAAACATAAAATTTTATTGTGACTCTAAATTTGTTGGATACTATATAAAAGCGAATACGTGTTTGATATCAGGCAGATTCCAAATTTTTTTATGTCGAAAACAACACTTGTTTGTGTACTTTGGAATTTGACGTCGATATGTTTTGTAAAACTTTTTAATTAGCACTTATTTAATATTTGCTAAAATCTAAAAGCTTCAACAACTTTTCCAAAAGTAAAAAACATTTTAGGGAATTCGGATGCTTTATAAAATGTACGAAATTAAATTGATCACCAATGAAACCTTTAAATTAACAAATAAAATGAAATAGAAAGAAATACTGGGAGAAAATAATAAGTAAATTCTAATTTTAATGTCTTCTGGGAACTCGACAAGATTAAGAATTCAAATCAAGGGGAAAATATACCAAAAAAAGTTGTACCACGTGGTTGGAATTCTCTTAGAAATCACTGGATTTTGTTGGAATTTCTTGATATTCTTTATAAATCATTGACATTTTGGAAAATCATTGGAATTCATGGAAATCATTGGAATTATTGAGAATCGGTGACATTTCTTGGAAATTACTAAACCTCTTAAGAAATCATAGAAATTTTTTTAAATATCTCGAATTATGATTCTTGGGAAATCTCTAAAACTTCTTGGAAATATCTAGAATTTCTTGTAAATTTCTTGAATTCTTTGAAAATTACTAGAATTCGTAGAAAATCATTAGAATTTTTAGAAATCTCTCAAATAAGAATTGTTTCGAATTATATTATTGAAATCTTCTAGAATTTCTTGGAAACCTTTGAGATTCATTAGAAATCATTGGATCTCTTGAGAAGCAGTAGAATTCTTTGAAAATTACTAAAATTCTTAAGAAATCAATGAAATTTTTGGAAATGTCTCAAATTAGAATTCTTTGGTAAATTCTAAAATTCTTTGAAAATATCTAGAATTCCTTAGAAATTTCCAGAATTCTTTGAAAATCACTGGATTTCCTTAAAAATCACTAAAATTTCTAGGAAATCATTAGAATTTTTAGAAATCTCTCAAATAAGAATTGCTTGGAAATATCTTGAATTCTTTAATTTCTTGGATACCTTTGTAATTCATTAGAAATCAATGAAATGTTTGGAAATCTCTCATATTAGATTTCTTTGAAAACTTTAAAATTCCTTGAAAATATCTAGAATTCCTTACAAATTTTTAGAATTCTTTGAAAATTACTAGTATTTCTTAAAAATCACTGGAATTCGTAGAAAATAATTAGAATTTTTGGAAACCTCGCAATTTAGAATTGCTTAAAAATATCTGGAAATCTTCTGGAATTGCTTCGAAGTCTTTGAAATTCATTAGAAATCATTGGAATGCTTGAGAATCAGTGGAATTCCTTGGATACCATTAAAACTCTTAAGAAATCATTGAAATTTTTGGAAATCTCTCAAATTAGAATTCTTTGGAAATCTCTAAAATTCCTTAAAACTATCTTGAACTCGTTAGAAATTTCTTTGAAAATCACTGGAATTCGTAAGAAGACATTACAATTTTTGGAAATCTCGCAAATTAGAATTGCTTGAAAATATCTGGAAATCTTCTTGAATTTCTTGGTCATCCTTGAAATTCATTATAAATCATTGGAATTCTTGGAAACTTAAGAAATCAATGTATTGTTTGGAAATCTCTCAAATTATAATTCTTTGAAAACTGTAAAATTCCTTGAAAATATCTAGAATTTCTTAGAAATTTCTCGAATTCTTTGAAAATCACTGGTATTCCTTAAAAATCACTGGAATTTGTAGGAAATTATTAGAATTTTTGGAAGCCTCGTAATTTAGAATTGCTTGAAAATATCTGGAAATCTTCTGGAAATTCTTCTAACTCTTGGAAATTCATTAGAAATCATTTGAATTCTTGGCAATCGGTGGAATTCCTTGGATATTACTGAAACTCTCAAGAAATCATTGAAATTTTTTGGAAATCTCTCAAATTGGAATTGATTGGAAATCTCTTAAATTCTTTGGAAATGTCTAGAATTCCTTGAAAATCACTAGAATTCTTAAGAAATCATTAGAATTTTTCGAATCCCTCAAATTAGGAGTCTCTGGAATATCTGGAAATCTTCTGGAATTTCTTGGAATTCATTGAAAATCTTTTGGAATTGAGAGTCCCTTGATTCAAATTGTATTTTTTGTACTTGGACTTCATATTTTGTATTTTGAATTAAATCAGCAGAAACAACTGAAAAAAAAATCAAAAATCTACAAACAGATATAATGACAACAAGTAAATTAATATTTATAGATTCGTTGGCCTTATAGTTACCATGATCAACTACCAACGCTAATCTGGATTGTATTGCATATCAACAAATAATTGTGCAATAAAAGATTATTATTGTAAAAACCAATTTTTGAGTTTTTGGGTCAACAGGAAAAAATTCTTTATAATATTAGTTGTCGGATTGATCTCAATATTTAATAGATTAAATATCGTAACCTGTGAAAATATATAATAATTAAAATTAAACGTTGAGCAGGTTAATAAAACGATTTATTAAATTTATTAAACGTTTTATTAACCTGTTCAACGTTTAATTTTAATTATTATCTCAATATTTAATAGATTAAAATGTCTCGAACTGCAAGCCGATGTGTAAAATTTCAGCAGCTCAATTGGATGTTGGGAAGTGGGTTAAAAGGTCGTCGAAAATCCATACATAATATACTGACAATTTAAAATACATTTTTTAAAAAAGAAAGAAAGCAAGCAGCCGTTTAGTTTTTGACTAAAATCAATCATAAAATGTCCATAATAGCTAGACGTAAACTGGCAGTAGAGCGTTATAATCTTATTATTAGTTAGTTTTTTACTAATGGATTACATTAGTTTGTAAGTTTCTTGTTAGCTTTGTTTTACCATGTTTGGGAGGTTTAGGTAGCTCTGAGAAACTATTAATCAGTATACGAGTATGTAGATATTGTTGTTAAGTACCGTGTGTATAAAATCAGTTGGTATTTCAATTAAACGGTCTGAGCACTTAATTAAAAATAAATACCGCATTTTATCCAATTTTATTGATTGTTAATATTATTTAGTAGTAACAGTCGCAGCTGCTGGTACGGGGTTCTTCCAAAACAGATTCAAATGTATAATTATTATTATTATTATTGCTAACTCTGTCTAATATTGTGTAAAGTGGATGGTTATCTACCATGATGATCATTTCCTATTTAACATAATTTCTGAGGTGTCTCCTGTAGGGTATTCCATACCCCCCAGACCCCCCGGTCTAAAAACTGAAAGTTTGTGTACAATGGGCTTGTTCTGTACTTAATAAAAATTAACTGGAATACAATTTAAAAAAATAAAATTTATCTTCTAAAGGATTATTGATTAATTGGCAAATATATGCTTGAAAAACCTGTTATTTAACCCATTAAGAAAATAATGGCAACAATAGAATAGATATACCTATTTTTAAGTAGCAATATATTACATAAGAAGTTCTTTTCCTGCTAAATAAAAGAAACGTTACGTAGGTTTAATAGTTTTTTTTTCCTTGACTTTGACATTTTGTCAATTGGCTAGATTTAAATAAATATGGAATCGATTCTTAAAACCACAGGGCGTCAATGTTTACCGGAAAACCAAGTTAAGAAACTTTCTGATGTCCACGATTTCAACCTGGTGATTCCATTTAATGTTAAAATTGTGTTTTAACAATGGAACCTGCGTCTTTGAAAAGTTAAGGTTAAATGTCAAATCAATTATTTTAATTTGTTCCGGTTTGAAGCAACAGAAATGTTCAAACTATTTCAATAACACCTGCCACTATATAGTGGCATTGTAATAGTACGTTAATTAATAAGAAAATCCCAAAATTATGTAAGTAGAATCTCCTGCCACTAAAACAAAGCCAATGCTCGATTATCAATATTATCTTTTATCCCGATATATTGAGCGTTCCACCATCAACAAACGCTTTTTGTTATTTTTAGCTGACAACTAACTGGTAAATAATTTTCAGCTAAAAATAAAATATATTGTAGGGCTCCCACATACACTTTTAGCCCTACGAAATTTTTATTTGGTTTTCAGTACAGAGGTCGATGTAAAAATAAAAAACACAGACATTGGTTTTTTGTGACCTATCAAGTTTAAGGTAGTCTGGAAAATTGAAACTTATTTTAATTAGTGTAAAAGGAATTATAGCTGAATTCAAGCCGATGAGACGGCGGGAGAATTTAGATTTAAAAGCAAATGTCCTTAAGTTTCGTAATGTCATCGAAGGATGTTCGAGCTGGTTTTGTTTTGGACCAATAGTTTTTCAGTGTCTTAAATTTTCGGACCGAGCACTTCCGTGGTTTTCCAAATTTATCGTATTTTAAACTTTGTGGTATCCAGGTAATAAATTTCAATAAACCGATTTTGTGAAAGTCGAGAAAAACTGTTGGCTAGCTTCCGCTGAAACATTTTAATTTTATCGTAAAAGTTTTAATACTCAAACTGAAGTATCGAAAATGATTTTGAATTTTAGAAAAACTTTTAATCTTGAAAATCAAAATTAGCTATTTCATTTATTGCAAAAGGGATGATGTCGTGAAATATACTGAAATGTCAGGAGTAATTCATATTTTTCGGCTGGATTGCACGTATCGATCCCATTATTTTCATATTAATTTTGAAAAAATTAATAGGTTTCGGTTGATCGATTGTGTTTTTAGCGAGACCGTAAAATTTGACTGTAATTTGCAATCTTAAAAACATTTGTTGATGTAGTAAGTGAAAGTAATTTCCTATTAAAATATTTTTTTAAGATTATGCGATTTTCGTCTTTTCTTCGATATTTTATTTAAAGATTTTCTACCCTTATAAGCCTCTGCTTGCATAACGTGTAAACGCATAATGCAATAATTCGCGTAAGCCACCCAGAACGGATTCGGACAAAAATTTTAAATAATTATCGGATTTCTTAAAATGATAAGTATTTTGAATGTCTTTTCGTCGGAAATATTTTCCATGACGTTTTTGTGGCAGGCCTCTTCGCACAAATTTGGTTTAACAAAGAAAGCAATAGAAAAATCGAACGAGCTCCTTGTTGAACTTCTAGAGTAATTTTATGGTTGCGGAAACAAACACAAAGGTGACGGTAGAACAAGAAAAGGTTTTTATATTTCGCGAAAGATGTAGAAAATATAACTTCGGCGCCGAAGGTCAGTGTCCCGAAGGAAGTCAAAACCACGAAATTGCGAAAGGCAACTCGAAACCTGAATTGAAATTTTTTAAATTTTATCTAAAGAACATTTTTCAACCGCATTTGGATTGTAATTGTATATTTTTTTAATAATCGTTTCATTTCATTTTTGTCGAAATTTAACCATTGATGTTCTGTAATCCTGAGATGTTATAATTTTCTAAAGCAGTCAATCTAAGTGATATGTTTAATGTAGCAGAACTAAGATGTTTTTCAGAACATTCAATTTAAATAGCTACAAATACAACATGCATGTATTCATATTTTCAGGCAAATGAAACTTTCAGAAAGTTTCGAACTCAAATTAATTTCTCACGCCAATAAAGTTTGAGAGATATTTTATTTACAATAACAAATGCTTAAAATTTATTCTCGAAGACATTTTCGAATAAAAGTTATTTAAAAATTTGAGTTGACAATCCAGTAGATTATTCATAAATTCATACCAGCGAGAAACCATTTAAAAACATAAATTTTGAAAGTTATTCTAACCCAACTGTTTAGTTACATTAAAAAGGATGCTCCTAAGCAAAAACGTATGTAAACTATCATAATTTAGTTTTTAATAGCATACTAATTAAAAAAATAAACACGAAGATGTCACACGGAACCAACTTTCCCCAACATGACTTTATCGGTAATCTGGCTGATAGGATCGCTAAACCATGTCCAATCAAATTAAAATACTAAAATCCTATATAGTGAGCAATCTAGTTATAATTAAAAATTATAATCGCTTAATGCATCCAGGGTAAATTTATATAAAATATCGTAAAAAATTAAACGACGATGCTTAAAATGCTTTTGGACGTGACGGCTATCTACACTCCTGGTATTGACTCGCAGAAAATTAACACAGTTAATTTGGCTCCCTGGAAACTTCAACCTCACTAAGATTTAAATTATTATTTACCGTTTTATTTATTTTTATCAAAAAAACAACCAGATTGACGTCATGATGAAAAGTATTACCTAATATAATATTTTAGAACGTCAATCCGAGTTAGCTGAGAAATTGAAATACGTAGAATAGAAAAGACTCAAACGAGCGAAAAGATTACCTTGGGTTAGGTTAGGTTAAGATTCTGGTAGGTCAGGATTTGTTAGTTTTGCACCACTTTTGGTGGGTTAGGTTAAAAATCCTTCACACGAAGTTCAGTTAAATTACAGTTAGGTTAAGTCAAGGTTCGGTTAGGCTAAAATATATTAAGGTTAGCTTACAAATGAACAAAATTAAATAAACATTTTGAAAGGATTAGAAATAATTTAATTTTTACCTGCAAATTTAAGACAAAATTTGGTTGATCCAATCCGATGGCAAAACAAACAACTAAAAATTGAAAATTAATATTGTGATGTTCTAATAGCATATTATAGTTTTACCGTGGAATAACTGACGAGGGGAACCTTTCAAGTGAAACGTCCGAGACAGGCTTTGACAGAGCGAAAGAGCACTCAAATTTTATATTCAAAATTTTTTTGTGACTATTCATAACTCGTCAAGTTTAACATTTATGTAAATATGTAAAAAAATTATTTTTTATTCCATTAAAAACAAAATTTAAGTTTTGCTAGTCTTGTGATTGGTGGAACAATAAACTAGTAATAAACATATTACAAACATTGTAATAACAACTTTCTCGATTTGATTATAAAATGCATTTTAGCAGCCATCTAATCTACTTTTTGTTTCAGAATGCAGAGACTGTGGAGAGATTGAACGAGTCTGGGGAGTTGAGGAGAATATTAAAACCATACAAGGTAAAGTTGGTTATAAAAAGAATACGGCTTTGTAATTTTCATTCAGTTGGTTCTATTTATATCGCGACCTAATTTAAAGTATCGAATGCTTATCCTTGACCCAATTTAAATTTTGTAACAAAGCACAGTTCTTGAATTTCCTGCTGAAAGCTCCGGCGTCAAGTCAAACAATTAGTTAGTAAACAAAAATTTCTGAATTGCGATTTTGAATTAAATTTTGTATTACTGGCAACATTTAACTGAAATAGGTCAGGTACGATATTTACTTTTGTCGAAGTATATTAAAGCCGTTTAATAGAAAAATTGAAGGAAAGTAATCAAGTACCGACGTTAAGTTTCAGTATGGCAACAATTTTCTTTTGATAACTAATCTTAGAGAAAAAGTTTATGTTTCCAATTGTTCAAGAAAGTATTTGTATTCAATAGGTTTTAACAAAAAAAAAGCTTGAAACCGCAAAATACTTCCAACTTTTTCAAGTATGACAAAAATTAGAACCTGTGAACTAATTTATTAAAAAAAAAAGTTATTTATAGCATTTTTTTCTGTCTTTATGTTTCAAAACTAAATTCGAATTTAATTTCAGAGTTTGGACGTATGTACAACTTGTAAAGCGTGTGGTGGTTATCGCTTACTTCCGTGTCCGTTCTGCAATGGAAGCAAAAAATCAGTACACCGAAATGATTTCACCACCGAATTTGTCGCTCTAAAATGTATGAACTGTGACGAAGTTGGTCTCATCCGATGTAATTTCTGCTAATTTTCAAAATTGGCACCTTCGCTCGACTTGAAAAAAAAATTAATAAAATAATGGAATTAATCATCAATAGAAGAATAAAAATAAAATAAAATCTTAAAAATAAAATTATGGAAATGAGTGGAGAACTAGAAATCTAAAATCAAATCGTTTTCAAATAACAACTACTGCAAAAAGTGATGACGATCGATAATTCCGGGTTTGTCGGAAGTAAGTCATTTCTGCTGTGTCCTGCAACTGCTGTTGCAGGATTCACGCTATCTTGAGCATCAATCTTAGAAACTGATGCGATATTATTTTGCCATACTTTGAGGTTCCAGTGTTATGAGTGACATTTATTCTTAAGTTTACTAAGCTTTGTTACTGCTTCATTATACATATTTATTGATGATACAAATTTTTTGGTTCAAATTATTACTAGTAACTTTCGTTATTTCTAATAAAACCAATAACGTGCAATTATAACATTTTTTTTAAACTTTAATTATGAATAATTGTGGTTTAATATTTAAGTGTAAATTTTTATGTATTAGTTAATTATTTCAATAAACATTATAGTAAAGTCTCGATTTTCTTTTATGTAAATTAATTAAGATATCGCACAATTTTTATAATTATCCTTAATTACTGCTCGCGAAGAATTACAGTGATGGATTGCTAAGAACGGTCTTATCTCGTGTCAAGGCTGCTTTACTGCTTCCAAAATGTGACCGATTTAGTTGGAAGTAACATTTAACCTTATTTTCCCCTGATTATTTTTTTGCTTTGGTGTTCACTTCAACAATTCGCAGATGAAAATAAGAAAGGAAATATCAGAATACTACAATTTTCCAAATAAATCACCACATTTCTTATTCGAGTGGGATATTGAAGTTCTCGAACAAACAGATTTTCCGTCACCTTATCTGAGCTTTAGATTTCCTGCCATCAATTCCTCAACTGAATGAAATTAAATCTTCAATTACCACCTGCAAGTCTGCCTCTTACTCGCTCACAGGCAGTCTGTCTGGAAACACCAGTTGTTCACCCACAAACATTTGTCGTTTTAAAATCTTCGGGTTCATTGGCTCATTAGAAATTCTAACAAAATCTGAGAGTCTGGACGACCCACCCGCCTTGACCGCGCTCTTTGTAAACTTTAACCCTAGGACATTCTCAATAAACTTGCGCTCAAGGTTTGAACAATAAAATAAAAACGTAAACAATTTTTTGATTCCTTTGAACTTATATTTGAATTGAAAAATGTAATTTTTTTATTCCAGACGTTTGTCAAAGCTACATAGCTATCCAGGAAAAAGGTCATCCACCCTGCCAGCTCTCCATTCCTATCAGAATATGGTCACATTCATGTGTTAATATTTTTCAATGCATTTTGTGCGATGTATTAGTCCCCATTCCACCAGCAGTCCTGCTTATAAAAATTCTTCTGTTAACTGCTCACTTAAAGCAAATCGGACTTTTGAAACAATCGCCAAGGAGACCTGTTTCTGAAGCTTTAATCATATGAAACTATTCAAGAACTTCACGAAAAGTGGCTGCTCTCAGCCCTAAAGTCTATCCAACTTAAAAACACCAGCCATCCATTCAGAAACAGTGCTTGATAACATCTCGTCTAAGGGGTTGAAGTAGCGACTCTAATAGGGGCTGTGTCGATGCAAAAAGTAGAAGAAGCAATTTGTTATCTACCGCACACGACATCAAAGTTAGCACAAATTATTAAATTTAAAAAAAAATTATTCGTTCACAAACTATGCGTAATTTAAATAGCTTAACTGAAAACGAGCTGGAAGGCTTGCATTATTCAATAGATATTAAAAATAACAAGATTCTTCAGTTTTGGAAGCTGAAGTGGATGAAAAATATAAAGGTGAATTATGTCAACAATTTTAACTCATAAAAGCTACAAAGAATCATTGTGGAATGAAATTATCTGAGTTTAAAGTTGATAAACATATTAAATAACTATTTTTATCCATAGATTTATTATTATCAATAGAAAATTATTAATAAAGAATTTACTTACTAGAAGAAAATAATAAGATAGTATAAGTTAAAACTTCAAATGTAACATATTAATTGTCAATATTGTACATAAAATTGCAAGAATATACTGAACAATGTAAGTACATACATTAACTTCTCTCAAAGGTACATAATTTAATATCTGACATCGAAGAAGGTAAGCTCTTATTATCTCATTATCCTGATACTTGCAACTTTTCAAAAGAATATCGGCTAATTCTTTAATAAAATCACCCACGTACACAAAATTCTTACCTTTGTAAATGCATATTGTAAATATAATATAGGGTAATAAATAATATATTGTTAAATATATCGCAGTATCGTCAGTATATATAGGACTCCTAGCAAATCTTCCAGATATCCTAGAAAAATTCAAAGTTTACTTCTTGAACAGATTTGATACTTCGGGTAAGGACAAACATTAGTTGGATGGAAACATGGAAAATTGTTCGTGGGATCACCCCTCTGAATTAGTTTAACGTCTGACGATCCTTATTGGTGCAATTATGCATGTAAAGATTTTTATTAAAAGCAAACTAACCTTATAAAAATTTGCAAAAAGTAATTAAATAAAGATAGAAAACTGAGAAGCAGAAAAGCTCAACTTCGTTAAAAATACACAAGGACAAGTTTTAATTTACAAATTAAATTATTTCTTTAAAAGTTTACGTACGAGTGGACTAATAACAAATCTGAAAACGATAGAAAATAATTAATTCCGGAAAAGTTTCACGTTATACTTCAAATCTAGAAATGTAGTGTCTCGCAGGTTTCACAAAAATTTATTTTTATAGTTTACAAAAAAAAAACAGATGGTTGGCTACTGAAACTTCGTAACTTTGCAGCGAATATCTTTGGGGATTCCAAAGTGTAACTTTGCATTAATAGCCACAATTTGATTTTAAACTCCAAGATCAGTAACTAGATTTTGCTAAATTGACAGAAAACTCAAATAGAAAATATAACTTGAAAAAAAACAACTATATTATTTAACTTGAATTTTTAAAAATTTTGAAATTTAGTTTGAATAGCCAGTTATATTATTTGTTTAACATACTATACATGTTTCGGACTTGTGAATTTCACCAGACAGACGACGAATTGAGTAAAAAGCAGTTGGTATAATTTTAAACAAATTTAAATAATATTTATTTACAGTTTTATTTTCCCAAACAGTATTCTTTGGTCTTTTTTGCTTAGTTTTCGCCTGTCTAGTGAGATTTATAAGATCAAAACTTGAAACATATAGGTTTCAAATAATGTAACATCCTATTTGAATAATATTATTTCTAAATATGAAAAACAAATTCAAAATAATTTTTTATTAATATTTACATAACCAGTTAATTTTCACTGGGAAATTATAATGTATACACTTTTATAATTGGTGTGTAGATTATACAAAAACAAACTTTAAGCCATTCAAATATTGAAATTAACGTTTAATTGTTCAGATTAGCTATCATTTTATTTTAAATTTGAATTAATTCATATTTTCTCAATTTAGATAATCAATCGCCTCATTTTCGGACCACTGCTCTTGAGAACTGCGTCGTAAGTAGACAAAGTTAGCTCTGTCGCACCCAATATTAATAAAATGTATTGACAACTTTCATATATTATTTTATGAATAATATAAAGGATAAGCGATTATTATTCCCAAAAATCCTTTATTGCCTGACAGGTCTGCTTTTGTTATTAAAAATTCAAAATTAAAGCAGATCTCCAGGATTATTTTTAAAATTTTGTCGATCTGAAAAATGTTGCAGCTGAATGAAATTTTTATGAAGGACGGGGTCAAAAACCTCCGAGTCGTCCGAGTAAAGTGTATAATAAAAAAAAATATGTAAACTTTATTCCCAACTCATCGGTACATTTCCCATTGGTCTTTTTATCGATTTGGGTAAATGCAATCTACTAAATTAATTATTAAAAATATAAAAGCTTCCTATTGGCTTGCATAAGTTATACGGCTCTATGATTCTGAACTCGTCAAACATGCTATGAATTTTCAGCACTTTCAGGACGATGTTTTCTTTCGACCCTTACTTTCGAGACACTCTAAGAATACAACATTTGATTTTAAGTGGTTTGTCACGCATAGATCATTAATGATAGCTAATTCTAAAAGCTAAAACGTTTCTCTTACTTGGGGACAATAAATTTATTATTGGAAATAAATAGATGGGTTTTCAGAAATGTCGATACGGGAATTGAATCATTAGTTTCATGAAATAATTATATTTTTGTACAAACACAAACATTTGTGAATGTTTTCCAATTTGTCACATACAATTAATTGAAATACTGGTTTAGAGGTTCGTCACATTGAAAATGTGATAACAGAAAAATAAATTTTATCCAGGTAAGTCAAAAAGCCTTTTCTATGAAAATCAAACTTATAAGTTTTATTGGATAACCGAACACTACCCTGCTCAGCCTTCTGCATTATTAATATCAGCTTTCTCTACCAAAAGATACATAGCTTAACATAACAGTCCTGACAGATTATCCTTTTAAGGTCAAAGCAATTGTCTGATTCTAATTTTTTGATATTATTATAGATGAAAATTGCAAAAAAACTGAATGAACAACAAAAATGTCCCAGGACGTTTTCTAATTCCCAACTTGTAGCAAATTATTCATAATTAAATTAGCTGACACGCAAGCGGAGCTAATAGTGGACATGAAATTATAACTTAGTTGTGATTAATCCACGATGCACATGCAAGTAACTCCATAATATGGAAACAGAATATTAAATTTGTAATTTTCAATGAGCTCTCATTTAATTACTGGCATTCCAGAAAGTATTTCGTACGAGCAAGGTTACTTTTTCAGATATACCAAAAAAATTCTGATGCGAGGTAGACATTAATTTAAAACAAGTTATTATGTTACCTTCTTCAATTACAAATGCGAAATATTATATATTCCAATTTCAATATACTGGATCAATCAATATTGCGTTAGTGATATTTGATTTGAAGTCATCCAAGATATTGTGATAATTAATTGAGGAAAATTTGAAAATTGCATTTTTATTAACAGTAGATATTACAAAGTTAAATTAGAGTAATGAATTTAAAACGACAAGCTTAATTAAAACTTGAAAATAGTTAAATAAACGTAAATAATAGAACTTTTAATTAAATCCTAGATATTGTTTGCGTTAAAATTTCTATCCAGTAGAATTAACGCCTCTATGTAGTATTCAAACATACATTTTTTATTAAAGCACAAGAAATGTTTGTAAGTTAGAATAAGCTGATGCTTTGATGATATCCTTCTTAGAAATGAGAGGATACCAACCACTACCAATCTATCAGGTGTCAATAATGCCAGCACTTCAATAAAATTACAAACCCAAACGTAAACTACAACGAAGAATACCTTAACAAAATTAACTGGAATTGACGCAAACATTTATTTAAACTGTTCCAGCATTCTCCAGATAAACAATTTTTGGTTGTCCGACTAAAATTGAAAAAAATGTTCACAAAATAGGCAGTAGGCAGTTAGGTGCACGTTGGGAGGTTTCATGGTCATTTGGAATAATACAAATTTCATTTTATTTCTTTCAGTTGCTATTTTTCATTCATCATTGATTCTTAATCAGGCCCTGACTATTGGTATTTTTGGCGATGTTGTTTATTTCAAAATTTATGTACTTAGTAGATTAAAGTGACCCCTATCTCAACTGTTTTATTTACTATTCTAGTTTTAAAGGTCAACTAATAAAGTATTTATTATTTCTTACAATTCAAAAAATTCATTCAAAAAATGTTTAACAAAAATTCATTTTTTACAACTTTTCCTCGAAGGATTTGCGTTCAAATAAACAGGAAATAAGTTACATAAGGTAAAGTTTGACTTAAAAAAATTTTTAATTTGGTTTCGTTAGTTATAGCCGAATAATAACAGTTGTAATTTTCGAGATGGGACCGCTTCAGGGATGTTTTAAATGGTAGGAACGGCTGGATTCACTCTCTAAGTAGATCTGGTATTTTCGAGTTATGCTCGAAATATTATTTAAGCAAACTTATACCTCAAAAATATTTGTAAAAAATAAAAACATCTTTATCGAAGCAGGTAGTCAAATACAAACTTTCAGTTTTTGATTTTTTGCGTATGACGCATAAATTTGAATATTGATATTTTAAATTTAAGCCATCTCTCGTCTTAGCCTCCCTATCGATTGTTGGACAAGATCGTTCAACTTTGAACTTATGCCTGTTTCTTATATTAGAGAAAGATCTGTAACCCTGCTTTTTCAATTCAATCTACCCAGGGGATCGCCGGATTTACATGCCCTCCGAAGCATAGAGAGAGTAATATAAAATTTTTTACATTCTTGCTGGACTAAATTTTGTAAGGGCATTTTGGCGACAATTGGCCTTCGGGATTATCGACCTCCGGGACTATTCACAAATTGGCTTCGCGGCAATTGGCGTCGCGCTATGTAAATGATCTTTGCGATTTAAGACCTCACCACTGACGTCTCGGAAAGCTAGTTTCAGTGAATTGGTTTAGAATTCAAATGCCTCCGCCCTTGCTGTAACAATTTATTCTATAGTTTCACTTTATTTGGTGAAGACTCTTGAAAAATTAAAAATTATGAGGTAAGTAATCGTAATTTCAACCGCAATATTTAAATTCTCCCAATATTCCAATCTGTCCAACGTTTAATTTCTCTGAGATTCCAAGTCTATCCTCCGAAATACAGACCAGGCTCTACCCTGAGCCACCCCACCTCTGGGAGAAAGGAGAATTGCGTCTGTGGACTTAGCGCTCAGGCACCCCAGACCGACAGACGACGACTGACCCTGACATCTACAATCCTGATTATAGCAGAACCACATCAGCTGCCGAAGATGCTAACCTAGCTATTTAGACCCGCAGTTGACGACGAAACTGTGAACAGAAGAATGGAAGCCAAGGGAGACGGCTAGTAATGTTTCTTACTAAACGTGGCCCAAAGTCCGAAATTGAAGTGGGCGGAGGTTAAAATTGACTCCTAGTACATGTAGATCCAAGCTGTACACCAAATGATTTCGATTCCTGGTAACCACACTAAGCTTTCTCTCGGACACTTTTGGAAGGCCCAATTACCAAACAGACTGGCATCCTGTTCGATGGCTAACGCCGAAAATACCACGATAATCCAAATACACACTTCTGTCCCGAGGGCCAATTGTTGCGAGACCAATAGTCCCGAAGGCCAATTATCGGGAAGATCAATTGTTACCAGGTGTTATACGTCATATTTTTATTTTTTTATTTTTTTATTTTCTGCTTCCGATTATCAATTTTTCCGCAATTACACATACCTGACACTTCTTAGTTTGATCTTAAATTATTTTGGAAAGCCCAATAATAAAATGAATAACCGTATTTTTAAAACAATATTCGGAGCTGGTTTGAATTTCAATGTAACTGTTTTTGTTTGAAAACCAATTATTAGTATTACTAATAAATTATTTTAACAAATTAAAATAAATTTGGGTAACAATGAACGTAAACACAACTTCAACGTAAACAATGACAACGAAATTCAATCAAGGTTACTAATTTTTTTTTTAGTATTATATTTTATGTTATTATTGAGTTTTTAACATTAATTAAAGATCAAAATATCAAGTGTTGGGTATCTATAGACGCGGAAATTGATACGGTTTTTATTTTTATCCCTTTTAAAACATAATCTAATTTTTTTTAATTTCTAATTTAATATTTCCCTATTCTCGGATGTAAGGTCAACAGAGACGGCCCCACGAGAGAAGAGGGGCAGCCTACCCTTAAATATTTTAGAAAATGATAATATATCGGTAAATCCCCGGAGGATTAACAAAGCGTTTCTACAAATTATTTATATTGTTAGAAATCAATAGCATTTCAGTAGAAACAAAATAAAATTATAAAAAAGAAATCTCATTTATATATCGGAAAAACTTGAGGAGCAAAAAATACTCTTGGTAAATAAGGACTACTCTCCCTCAAAAGTTTCGCCTCGGTCTGCTTCTGCATGTCGGTAAGCTTATTATTTCATGTTTTCTGGTAAAACCCATGTAAATTCTTTATTTTTTATGAGAAAACAAGCGAAAATGTATCTGTAAGAGCCGATTGCGCAGGTCCTTTGTCCATATTCCTCTTTGATGATGCCCTGCTCTGCATCTTTCTGTGTCATAAGTGTAGATTTCGCTAAAGTTCCTGCACTCTGTGTATTCTCGGTAGCCTATTAATGCTGCTTCTGCAGACGTCTCCTGGCTGCACCGGATAGTTTTGTTTTCGGAGAAGCCCTCCGGTCGGAGTCCCCACTCTTCTCTTCGTTTTTGTTTTTTTATAGTTCCTTTGGTTTCCACGAGTAAAGGGGAAATATATAAGCACCATATGCGGTGGGGACTGAATACAACGATGTTCGCCGGTGCCTCGAGGTTTAGTAACATTGCTTCCTTTCAGCCTTGCAAGCCTTGCTTCCCATGGGCATCACCTACCGTGGGAATTGGGAAGTATTACGATGGTTCTTCGTCCACTTAGTCTAGGCGATTATCTGAGACTTGACAATTGTAATCGTCGAAAACAACTTTTCAATTTACCTTTTGCTTTCGCCTTCCCATTCAATGTACCCGCATCTTCTAGGCCCGATTAGAGAAAGTGCATGTGACCCCAGCTTTTAGACATTTTTTAGATAACCTTTAGATAAAGAAATGGAACGAGAAATAAACAAGGATACCTTCTCTTCATTGAGAAGTATTGCTTGATCAATAATTGCTGTAAAATTTTGATTTGGTATGGTCAAATAATTCAATTAAATGATGTGATTTGAGGATGATCAGTTTATGAGTGTAAGAGGAGGATTTCTAAATGCCTTTGTAGTGATTGAGTTTTAAGAAGTTCCATAATGTAATAAATTTATGCTGGATTAAGGAAATTTTGAATGCATCTACCACTAATACAGCGACTGTAGAATGTGCATTAATAAATTGGACGCTAACTACCTTATCCCCTTCAATCTTAGTTTAAAACTAGTCGCTAACAAGGGGATACCGCATTATTGTGCTAACAATGACGATTAGTTCCTAGGCGATTAAGGATTCCATCCGGTTAAGTAAATAGATTTTGGATAAAGTTAAGTTTACAAGGTGCTTAAAGGGGGGATTTTTACAGGATCGTTTTAACAGATTTAACTGCGTTTTGGTTAATCTTGAAAATTTTTATAAATTAGTTTTGGGCGTTATACTTTCAACAACGGGTAAACCTATGCTGAATAAGCAAATATTCTGGTTAGAGATGTCATAGATGCGAACATAACAATACATATGTTGATTTGGCTACTTGAAAATATGTGGGCTGCATAACAATCAGCTGGAACGTTGACCTGTACAAATAGTCCAGGTCCAGCCACTCGAGATTTATGAAGGACTCGAATCCTTAAAAGCATTGATAGACAAGTATCGACGGAGGAATCTGATATCGATTCCGATATGCAGTATAAACTGCATTCAACAGGAAGAAAAATGCATATCTTTTTAAATAAAAACCCAGTAATGTTAAAGATTATGTAACTATAAACTAATAACTAATTTTAAATGTAAGCTTTGTAAACGCCATTATAAGATTAAGTTGTAATGCAAACAAATGGCAAAAATAATTTTAATGTAATTTTACCGGGATAAAGTTTCACTTAATCCAATATAAAAATTTTTAAATTGAGTAGCAATTAAAATTATTACGAAAAGTGGTACAGGTTTTACGAAAGCTGAGCCAGACTGTTTACGAGAGCAACAAGTCATGCAACAGCGCATTTAAATGAGTATTCGATCCAGAATAATATACAGCGCAGTCTGGATTCCCGGCTACCTTGCAACAACTACCCTTAACCCAGACCCGACATTGGCCTAAACCAATCGGTGGCTAGGTCGACTCTGACGTCAGGTTGCGTGCGTCTTCTCCCGCCAAGTTTTATGAAAAGCGTCGCGATGCACACATATTCTTCGACCATGGGACTAGTGAGAAGTCCGACACCGTCATTCCTTCCTAGCGAAGAATCAAACAATTCAAACATTCACAGTGATTCCGGTGAGTGAATTCATATTTTTAAATTGTGATCAAAAACTTTTCGATAGCCAAAAATATCGAAAATGATGTGTGATATAACTTTGAAAACTTTTAAATTCGTTACAACTTCGAGGAAAAAATCTTAACAAGTTTTCAAAATTTTCAGTCAAATTAAAGGTAAATAATTATTTAAAAAATAAACTAGCACCAGTATTATTGATAGAAAATTGCCAAATGGATTTTAATTCACCGAAAATCAATGTTTATGTTGTATAATTTTTGTAAACTTGTTACAAAGTATTTATTCAGGTGATGCCCAAACGCAATTTCAAAAATAAGAATTTTGTTAAATTTACATAAAGAGCTTGTTAA
The DNA here is from genome assembly GCA_963170105.1 of Cantharis lateralis. Classification (NCBI taxonomy): domain Eukaryota; kingdom Metazoa; phylum Arthropoda; class Insecta; order Coleoptera; family Cantharidae; genus Cantharis; species Cantharis lateralis. The sequence goes on from OY720627.1 coordinate 5,897,984, forward strand.
AACAGGCTCTTCGCTTTTCATTATTTGTGTTGAAATTCGAATCGTATTATTTATTTTTGGACAATATTTAACTTCTGTAAAATAAAAATTTTGAGAGTCTCTTTAATATTTATATTGTTCTCGACGATCGTAATTTCTAAAGTTGAAAAAATTCTCATCGCATTTTCCAATAAAAATTCATTTTTCATTTTAAAAAGTTGTTCTAAAAATTTGCGAAAATCAAATTACAAATTTTTATCAATTGAAAATGGGGTCGTATTTGATTAATAACAGGAAACGAGTAATTTAATCTTTTAAAATTTTAATTACCACAACTTTTCGAGTTAAATTGGATTAATTTTCGTTTAGGAATGAAAAGTGTCAAAAAAGTGTTTTAAAGCCGGGGAAGAATATTGTTTAATCTGGTTTATCGCTTTGTAATTAAAACTTATTTTTTTATTTTTCTTTGGAAAGAAATGACAGATTACAATGCGCCAGCAAGACTTTTTGCCAAGTTCGGAGTTCTATTAATTATTTTTGGTCATAATTTTGCTACTTACGCCGCAAGCTTTGTGTAAAATTAGAACCGTGTGTATTTGTTTTGTTCAAGCTACCTCCTAAGTTAAAATTTCATTTGTGCTTTGTTGTAGTACGTGTGCTTTGTATCAGATAATTAACATGCTTAGTACCTTAAAAATTCCAAAAAACCACCTTAATTATTCAGTGCTTACGTAAAATTGGTATATTAAATAAGTTCGGTTTTTCCACTAAATCATTGATTTATTTTGATTTTTTTTCTGGATACGTAACTTGGACTGCTCTACAGATTAATAACAAAACTTGTTTAATGGAATAACATTTCGTAGGCAATGTAGTAGGATAATTAGGTTTTTCTTTGGTTACATCCTCCAGCTGAATGTTTCAGGACGTGTATTCTATTAATTTGTATTTTTTTGAGCTTTGAAAGCTCACAGTGGACAATTCGAAAAAATGTAGTTTCCACGAAGTTATTCGCTTTTCCACCAACAGTTGATTAGTCACATTATGTAATCAATAATTGGAAGGTACATGAATATAATATGAAGTGTGCAATAATTGAGAACTATTTAATGAGGGTGTAATCACGTAATGGAATCCTGTATATATGACTCAAAAATAGGGTGAAAATTCTTGATTTATATTCTTGTTTTCCCTGAATTTTCAATGCGATTCAATGATAATGTTTGTTTACATCCACTTATTTCAAAGTTTTCTGGAATGGAAATTGTTAAAATATTTATTATATTACTCATATATATTACATTCTTCAATTACGCTACTGTGATACAAAATAAATTGATCAATTCCTAGAAATAATAGCAATCTGAAACAGGAACTCAAATCGATACAAGTCAAACAAAAGTTTGTTTTCTTAATACAAAGAAAATAAAACAGTGAATGATCGTCATATTTTCTTATTTTTCTCTAGTATCTGTGCTAAACTTATAACAATTTATCTGACTACTAGTAAACCAAACTGCTGGTTTTTCTTTCCATGGAAATGCTCTTTCTTGACGTTATAATTTAAGAATTTTTCATTACTTTATATTAGGTAACATAGTTGTTCTCTTTGAAATGAAATATACACTCGTCTTGAATGAATCATTCATTTATTTTTTCAAATTAACTTAATGACTTTGAAATACAAACTTTACTGCACGGATCGTTTTCTCCTGTTGCTTAACAACTTTTAAATAAAAAAATGTTAAATATTAATAAGGATTCTGCGAAAAATAAAGGTGATTAAATTTAAACTGCTGTTTAATGAATTGTAACCGGAGGAATTTCCTCTGAAAACTCCTTTAACTCGAGATTCCTCTTTGCGACTAAACTGACACGTTTTACTACATTTTCGGCATCAGCATTAGCCACAAATTCAGAAGTCTACATTATGAAGATTAAGAAAAGTACAAACTAATAGTGCAAATGACAACAATGAATACACTTGTTGATGCTGAGGATGCTGAGCCAGAATTGTGCCCAATGCTTCCATTATTACTGATTAATTATTGCAAACCCAGAGCAATTATATAACATTTAACATGAAATAAGACTCCTAATAAATAAAACGACTTAATAAATTATTTAAAAATTAATTCGGTGACCTTAACTAAAAATAATCTATTGCCCTTCATCAATATCGAAACTATAATTTTAATAATAGGTAGATACCTATCCATTTTAAAGTTTCATTTTATAAAATTATACATTATTATGCAATCGATAAATTAATAATCTATTTTTGTTCGTCATCTCGTGATTACTACCAACCCAACTACATATTATATGCCATTTTAAAAGCTTTTACAATTTTAATTGGCCTAAACGAAACCGCACCTCCATGTGACAGTTTTTAAGTGCATTGCCACTCCAGAAGATAACTGATGCCCTGACTATTTTGCTCAATTATGCATTAAACATTGCCTGGCCTGATGATTTCATAATTTTGCTATCTCAAATCTACCTATCCTTAGACAACATCGGATAAAAGCAAGTGAAGCATTAAGGTCCCTGCTCGGGCGCCAAATGTAAGGCTTAAAGCCTGAACTGGACTTAAAAGTAACCATATCTGTGTGATATTTAAGCTTAAAAAAGAAATTGTCAAGTTCGGGTTTATATCACAATTTTGTGGCGGGAATGTCTTCTACTACAAAAATATTTTACAGAAATGGAAAACCTCATACATAAACAAAAAATAATTGTCAATGAAAATTTGCTCTTTGTTACAAATTGCAATGTTCTTTGTAACATTACTTTTATGTTCTCAATAAAATTACATTTATAGTTTAAAAGTACAATACAATTTTATGATTCTCTAAAGATGTAGTTGTGCAAAGGAAAATGCAAATCAAGTTTTCTGTGTTGCTCATTTGATTTTATAGAAATTCAACAGATATCTGAATAATGTAATCGAAAAATCGGAATATTTCGTGATATATTGATAACTGGTACCTACAAAGAGCATGAAATTCAACTCGATAACAATTTAACCAATCACTTCGGACGTACAAGTCGATTGAAATTATTACATTCAGCAATAAATCAACCACTAAAGGACTACTTTATCCAATAATTGTACGATTTATCTGTTAAATATTTAAGTTTTAAGAATGCTCAGCAATTTTTCATGTTCTAACCAGGTTATTTTCTGAACTTTTCTGATTAAATATTGCCAAGAAATCTTGCGAAAATTTTAGAAATATAACTTTTATTTTTGTCGAAGAAAATGAAAATAGGTTAAGTTGTTCACAAGATATTTCATTTTTTAGTCTCTTAGAAGTGGTCATATTGAGGACGCTCTAAGTGGTATCGGTGAGGGTTAAAATACATCACATTTAGCATATGCAGCAATTTCACGTTTCCGTGTCGTGTTTTCCCGACTTCTCCTAAAGAACGAGTTCTTGCACCATCCATTACTTGTCAAGTTAATATTTGACGGAAATTACATACACCTGAAATGCTAAAGCTCATTTATATATCCGAAATAAATTCTTTAGTTCAAAATTCTGACAAATGAAACTTTAAATTTGATTTGCTTTATTTCAAAGGTGTCAGAAAGGTGAAATGCATAACAATTTGATATTATTAAAAACTTTTTCTTCGTTGTAAGTCGAAAAGTAATTACACAAGAGGAAATTGCGATGAAAGAGCTTCGTAAAGCTTACATAAGTACCTACTACACGCTTTCAGAAATACAACTTCTTACCGGGCCGATTCCATATAGAAAAGAGATGGTTATCGCTCCGAAAGTTCTGAAAAGACTTGCAAAGAATTTGTAACACAGAAGTGTATTTCCCGTAAAAATTTAATTTTGAGGGAGAGTTGATTACACATACATGGAGAATTTACACTTTTACTTTAAGCAAGGTAGAATTTAATAATACGGAAACTTTAAATTCTTGTAATCTACAAGCTCATATAGAAGAAAAATTAGCAACTATTTAGCGGCTAAAAGCATGCATGATGCAGGTTTATGTAATTATAGAATTTTAATTAATACTTCTTCCGATGTATACGATCGATGTGAAAATATATAAAAAAATTATTTGTTGATTTTAGATAAAAAAAATATATAAAGAAAGCTAGCGTTCGTGATATTTTTTGACCAGACAGCTTTACGTTGGTATGCATTGCTGTGCATTGTTATAACCATGCCTTTGTCGTTTTATTGATCTAAGAGTGAGGTCTTGTAATTACCATTGAAAACATTTCAATTTTCATTAAAAAATCGCTTTTCTTTTACTGGCATAAAAGAAGTTAGTACAGCTACTTCTACTCGAACCGCCGAGTATATTGTGAAGACAATGTGGCTAGCACTGCAGTTCTAGAAATACCATTCATTTTCTTCTGAGTTGATTAAAATAAGAATATATTTTAATTTACAATCCAGTACATCTTATTAAGTACAACTTAATGAAATTTTTATTGTTTGTTGTCCAAACAAAGACAATTAAGTAAAATTGAAATAAAATTACAGGTACTACATATTATTAAATTCTTTTGAGTATTTCATCCTTATAACTTGATATTGGAATTTCCTAAACTTGAATTTTATAGATACTAAATCAGATGAAACTTAAGTTGACAACTTAAATTTATACATTATAAATTGTCGTAACATAGGGAATAATAAAACTACCTGTCGCCTTCGTTCCTGCTTATTAGGAGAACTAGGGATTACTTTCAGCAGCATAGATGTAGCATCGATTGGAGCTGTTATCCTTGAGTGATATTTCTTTTTCTTCAGAAATAAAACTTATGGTAGAAAATTAAATTTATTCGATAATGTTAATCTTTAAATATAAAAGTAAATAATAGCTATTTATATTAATAATGAAGAAACGTTGCCCACCACTGTGCGTATTCTTTCGTGCACCAAATGTCTACCTGCTGGCCTCGAGTAACTGGCCTGGATGTTCTCCTTGGAAAATCAAAACAGGCTTGCAAGTTCTGAATTTTGAATAAGGAACTTTTTCAACTGCATTTATGCAAGTTAGCTGGTCGTGCTTGTTTTCAATGTTTGTAAGTTATTCATAACATTTGTTCATAAACGTATCTAGACAACTGAACGTAATAACGTCACGTTTCTAAGGAATACAAGATAATGATAAAATAATATTATTTGTTGATTACTACTAAGAGCGAATCCTGTACTAGAAGATGATATACCTCGTATAACTACATGCAGATATATTATGTATACCAGATTATAATATCAGGCAGGGTTAGAATTAGAATATGACTTAACTCAGGTTTACTGCAATAAATTGAAAATGTTCAAATGCATAAAAAAAATCTATTAAACAAATATGTTCGTCCTTTTACGCTGAACACTTTAGGTCTTTTTCATATTTTTGGTAGATCGCGCCGTTTTCGAGTTATAAAAGAAATACAGAAAGGCAGACCTTGCTTTTATATGACTTTCATTCGTCATAATCATACTCACTTGTGATTGGTTCATTTTCAGCTACCAACCTAAAAAAAATAAGAGCTTATGGTAACCAGTGCGGCCTTCAGGCCGCACAACCTGTGCAATGGTGAAATCAGTTTTTTAATTCTTTTACAAATTATCAACAATTATTAAAAAATTTATGGTTGCCAGAGTCTTTCTATATTATTTTTGCATTTTTGAGCATATTTTTGAATTGTGACTATAGATTTTTTATTTTAGCAAAGGTATTATGTCAATCCGAAAGAAATGAAACCCGGTAGAACTCTGTCCAATGACTTTTCAATGTAGAATTTTGTTTTAAAAAAACCTGTTTCGGACCGGATAAAATGAATATCTAGAAAACCTCTAAATTTTTTTATCTAGATATATTTATGTTTATTTAACCCATAGAAAGCTATACTTTCCCCAGGTTTCGTCAACATTAAATTATTTTTGCGGAAATGCAAAATTAAAAACGAAAACAAATAAAAATGATGATTTTTCACATTTTTCTCGAATATTTTGAGGTTATGTTAAAAAGTAACTTCTACAAAAGTGGCAACTTTTGAATTATTTACAATTAGTTTTGATGTCAACTTTCGTCGGATATCGCGGTAATACCATTTTTCACCAGTTTTCAATCAAATCACCCAAATTAAACTTACACCACCCCTGCTAAAGAATAATTTTAAACCATTTTTAATTATATTATAAGTCCTTTTACCATTTCCACCTATAAAAGTCCTGGTAACAATTTTTTTATGTTCCTCCTGAAATGAGTTATTTCGATTGGTCTATAACTTGAGAGATTTTCTTTATTGTCATGTTATTACTAGATTGCCAAGGTTGTGCGGCCTAAAGGCCGCACTATAAGCCATCACTTCTTAACCTTAGCTTTTTAGTAAACTGTAATGAGTACCTCGGTGGGGCCGAACAACCAGGTCAATCACTTATTAGCAGGTCAGGGCGGCCGATAGAGCTGGATTGGTAAAGATATTTCTTCAGAGAAGCCGAACAACCACGTCAATCACTAATTGGAAAGTGACGGCTCAGTGCGGCTTTAAGGGTGGACCGGAAATCTTACTGATCCTTACGTGGGGGGGGGGAGTTTGACCACCGAAACCAATTTATTATGTGCCCAAAACTCTGAACTACAAAATTTGGTTAATAAAACTGAATGTCAGTTTTAAAGACACCGAATAGTGAGTGTAAAACGGGGGGGAGGGCTGGGTCTCCAGTGCAATTTATATTTAGAGTATGCAATATCTCCAAGACTACTGGAGCTACTAAGTAACTCTTTCGGTTTTGGTGCGAACATAAAATAAAAAAAAAACAACTTTTATTAACAACAAATTATTAACTTATTCCTGTAATTAACAAATTTAAATTTTTGTGTTTATCTATTATTTATTGTTATTAATAATTTACATATGGGTAGGAGAGAGTGGCGGTCAAAATTATTTTGGGGAGAAAATCAGAATATTTTAAAGATTTTCGTTAATCCATACATGCGCGTCATTGGAAGAGCAAAAACAAATTCCAAAAATTAAAAATTAAAAAAAAAACGAACTATAAGTATAAATAAAAACAAAATAGTGATGAATATATTATATATAGTATATAAGCATTAATTTATTTATAATTTTACATTTACAATACAATATCCAATCTTCGACTTGTTTTGTAAAGCTTCAGGGATACAATCTGAGTCACCCTTGGGGAAGGGGATTGCCTCCTTGCCCTCCTCTAAATACGCCACTGAAGAAATGGGTCAAAAATTTAAAAAATCGTCCTTAAAGAATGAATGGATGCTCCCTTATTATTAAAATTTACACGACAGATGGGGTGACATTCGCTACATGAGGCAGTAATGTCTCAGTGCGGCCTATAGGCCGCACAACCAGGATAATCTATAAATCTATATCTAATCTATAAATATTTATAATAAATAAATATTTTCATGTCCTGAAACCCTGGCCCTGTCTTTGGTGTAATTTATAAAACAAGGTTGAAATTTGAATAGCAATAATTATTTTTTAACTTCAATAGTTTGTATTTGGCCGCGAAAGATGTATATAGGTGAATATTTAATAATTAAATAGAAAGATAGTATAATTTTTAAATATTATGTTATTTGAATTTTTGAAATACTAAATTTAATTTTTTTGAAAAAGCAATTTGATTATTTAATTAAGAAGTTAAAATTGGAAGTTACTCTACAATTGAAACTTTTTTAGATTTTGAAATTAATTGGATAATTAATAAATTAAATTAAAATTTATTTGAAAACGAATGAAAAATTATAGTAAGCGTTCCTATTTTACAAAAATTTGGAAAACAAATATTTATTTAATTGGGAAATAAATAAAATAAATTTAAATTACATAGCAATATATATTGTCATATTAAAACAATTAAATAATTAAAACAAGAGTTAAATTGGAATATAAAGATAAGAATGAGATTGAATAGATGCTAATTTAGAAGAAAATTTTAAGAAGTAAAAATTTATTTGGTTCAAGTAAACAAATTGACCATGCGTTTCATACAATTTAAAATCAAAATTTTACCACTTTGAATAAAACATTATCCGGACAAACAAGATTAAATAAAAAATTGTTGAAATAAAATCGATTGAGAATTTCAAAAGATTCAATGTTCAACAAAAATTGATGTTTCCGGGTGGAAAGCATTTTTCCAGTATTAAATAAAATTATTACACCCCGAACATTACAATATATTAGATAATAACTATGTTGAATTTGCTGATAACGTTGATATAAAAAATATAATTTCTAAGTTCTCAATCAGAGAGGCGTTACGGATTGTCCAGAATGTGCGGCCTGAAGACCGCACGGAGTAATCCTTCTCCTGTAATATCTCTAATTCTTTTAGGTTGGCAACGTAAAATGAACCAATCAAAGGTGCATTACGGGATAGATGGAAAGATTCAGTCCTCAATAAACCTGGATTTAAATCATTTTATCGGAAGTACCACCTTTTCCTTGAAGAAAAACCATCAGTTTTCCAATTCACAATATTCAAATAACAAAATATCAGTTAACTCAAATTATCTCCCGGGTATTACAATATAAGAATATAAATGGCAACAAAGTCGTATTTCAGCATAAATTTTATTCAAATTATTAATTAATCAATTACAATTAGTTGTTAAAATGGTAAAATTACGTTTAATATCAGCAAATTCTAATTAATCAAAGCCATACGAAATCGCTGAAATTGCACTTAGATTAAATAGCTGACCTATTTAATAACTTACTAACTTGCTATTCATGATTTTCCGCATTCAAATATTGGTAAGGTGAAGCTTACGTTAAGTTCAATAATAGTAAATTGAGTGACAAGGGAGTAAAGTATGACCAAATATTATATACTATTTTATATTTCAAAAAATCAATTTTTGATTTCTTGAATTGCATTACAAAACTTGTGCTGGTAAATTCGCAACATTACTTAGTTGATTACCTAACATCACGTTTTAAGAGGGTTCACAATGGGTCGACAGAACTTGTCCATTTGTCTTAATAATTAAACCGAAAGTTGTCATGCAATATGAATTGGAGAAGCTGAAATTCTAATGTCTAGCTTAACTTTGCTTTCGTGCAAGATAAAATACCATTTCAGTCATAATCAATCCACATTCCGGTAAGATGGGACGAAATAATTTTTTTATTTGTCCTGAAACATTTATTAAACGATTTACTTACTTAAACGGAACAAAATTGTATTGTATTGATTGCACGTTGAGTACACAACTCGTTGACTATGTAAATTTAACACTTTGTGTAACGTGGAAATGATTCTAAATCAGTGGTTCTAAACCGAAACGCATTAATTAAATGCAAGTAACGATTGGTAATTTTTTTTACAATTCTTGTTTGAAGGAAACCACTAGAAATGTTTTTTTTTAGATTAGTTTGCTATAATTTCAGTTCACTTGAATTAGCTAATTCAATTAAAGACGAAAGCTTGCCAGAGTGCTTTAAGTTGCATCTTTTCCCACACAACGAGCACGTCTGCAATTTTCCATCAATTGAGTTTTAGAAGGTGATAAATTTGACAACAACAATTGCTCGTTTCGTTACTTAAACAAATAATGCAAATTGCGAACTAGGGATATGCTTTGAAGTGCATTAAAATGGAATGTGCTCTTTAGAATTACATTGCAATTTAGTGCATTGAACATGAACAAACTGATGAATTGAAAACCGCAGTTAAAATACAAGTGAAAGAATAACAATTTTTTTTTTAGTAAATTAAGAAGAATTTTATTTAAAATAAAATTAAAAAATTTGAAGTAATAGAATTGCGAAAATCGCTGTAAAAATTAATTTTCCACTGGTTTTTTGCAATTTTCCATTTTTATTTTCAGCACATAATCACATGCACAATTTTATTAGCATTAGGGGATATTAAAGTTTAAATTATATGCAATTTTAAGTTGTATGGTCGTGCAAAAGCTGCAACGTAATAGTCGCTCATGAAAATCAATTCCAGGCGTGCGACCTTGCAAAAGCTTCCGCGAGTCCAACTGTTGCTCTACAATTTGATCACAAATGCAACAGGTTCAGACAAAACTTTTTTATAATAAAAGTTTTATTATTTTTCATTATAAAAGTTTTCTAATAAAGTTAATCGATACTATTACAAATTAATTTAAAACTTAATTATTTTTCGAGCTCTATAATTAATAATAAAACCAGACTATTGCTTTTTTTTGTTGAACTATTAAAGGAGCACTGAAAATCTGGTTCGTGTGCTAAGTGGTTAATTATTGAAAGCAAGCAATTATTACACTATAGAATTCTCCAAGGCGGAAACCTGCTAATTGTAATTGAAGGGGTGCGTGGATAGAGGTGTTATCTTACCCTTACACTTTGAATAAATTATTAAATTATAATTTATTCAATTTTACTATTATCTTCGTGACTAGTTGAAACTAAAAGAATAAAAATTCCAACCACTTCCCCAAAACACGACAATATATACAAATATTTATTTTACATATTAAGCTTTGCTGTGGTAGTTTCTCGATTTATTTTTATCAAAATAAATATTGCTGATTAAATATTGATTTGCTTGGCCATGTAAAGTATAATTCATTTAAGTAAATAAAATAAATAAAATCTTACTTCAGACTGTAACTAATTATTAAAGCAATAGAGCGAGATGAAACGTAACGGAGATTTACAGAAGAGAAACTTCATCTTCAATTACGCAGCAAACAGAAAATGTTTGCCAAGTACTGAAAAAGCAGTGGAGCTTAGAGAAGCTCTCACGTCAAATGCACCTGATATTCTACAGAAAAGACTTTAGTTGCATAACAAAGATTTTGCTCAAGGGTATAATATAAAAAAGTAGTTTTAATAGCCAATGCAATGCTGTCTGTTTAAAAAATTTCTAGATTTCATTTTATTATGAGCAAACCATCAGAACCATGCAGTTAAAAGTTTTTAATTATGTTTATATTTTATTTAACTAAAAACCTTTATGCTGGTCGTCGGGTCTGTCTGAATCCCAGAAAATCTTTTTTCTAAAATGGAACTATAATGGCGTACTTTGTGCACTAGTGCCGTCAAGCCTGGCACGTCAAGAATCCAGCTGCAATATAAAAAAAAATCAATAGCGTCTGGTACGGAGTGGACGGTAGAGTGCCGATCTCCTGTTAAAAAAAATTATTTATATTGCCAATTTCTAGCTAGCGGACACCGCCATCTTCAAACAACAACTAAATTTTTTTAGTATTTCAGACCAAAATGAGTTGTTTTATAGCACTGATAATTTTCCAGTTATAGCTCTTCAAAAATCAGCATAATTTCCCAAAATTAAATTTTGCTAATGAAAGTAAAAAAAAATGTAATACAAAGCCAGTTAAAAATCGGCAATAAATACTAAAAGGAACAAACAGAAGAAAAGATCAAGTTTAAAAAATGGGAAATCCTACTGGGCATACAAAATTTCCACCCAAGCTCAGTCATTCATAAAAGTTTCTTTTCCATTCAAATAAATAATAACATGCAGCTTACTTTCTTCGTACTCAGAGTTTTTCGGAAAATCTGCTTATCGATTCAATGCTAAATCCTGCAAAACAAAAATCTGTATTAAATTTTCTACATAGAAAGAAATTTCCGGCAAATACAGTAGTTTTGGTAAAAATCAAGTTTGAAAAATGCTCACTCGCTCCCTATTTATCAAAAACACGAATTTCCACCTTGATGGAGGAGAAGAAACCACCAGCAGTTGATTTTTTATAATTTAGTTCAACTTCCACTTGGTTCAGGTTTGATTCTCCTTGAAATTCTAACAAAAATTATTATATCGCAGTTACAAAAATTTCGACAGAAGTGGATAATAATAAAAAACTGAAAAATAAATTTCTGATACGACGCGATGTACCTCGACAGCGTTTTCAACAAGAAAGAGTGTCGAGTAACCATTTGATAGCTAATTTTTGTTTCTAACAGTTTTTGTAATTTAAAAGGTACATAAGCCGGAAGTCAAAAATTAATTCATAATTTTCTCTTTCCAACATTGATTTGTGATTCCCAAAAGTGATGAAATTCATATTTGTTCGCGCCACTTTTCGTTTTGTTAGAGTTATCAATAAGTTTGTGAGCAAGCGCGAAGTTTAAGAGAGATAATCCAACCGACTTGGAAAAAGGGTGAACCAACCAATTTTTGTGCGATACTAGTTTTGAGTATTTTTTCCGGTTCCTTTTTCAAGTGTCTTGTTAGCCAACCAACCAGCCATCACCAGCTGAATAATTGTATAAACATTTCGCGACCAACGTAGTGCAATCTGTGACTGTCCTATTGGTTTTTCCTTTCCCTTTTACCTTATGTCAATTCCTATCCGAAGGAAGATCAAGAAGATAGTTGTGGTAAGTCGCTATATATTTTTCTATACATCGTTAACACAATCACCAATACAGTCCACTTCAATTATCTCACCACAAGATTATTTGGGGTGAGATTTGGCCCCAACATTTGTTCCTTCGAGCCGAATTGGGTAGTTATTTGTTTTCTTCCCAACCCAATTCAGAGATTTACCAAGTCGATTGTGTTAACTTTTGGTCATATTCGAATTATTCAGGAAGTTGTTAGTTTTAATCCTACCGTTTTTGTTTGCTTCTGATTTTTAAATTAGATATTCCAAGGTGCTATTTTGTTATAAAATTGATTCTTCGTATTTTTGTTAAAATTTTCGATTGTAATATAGGTATCATAATCGAAACGATATTTTCTCTCACCAGCTGCGTTTATAGTTTATCGCGTCGTTTAAATATTTGTCTATTGAAGCCGAATTTATTTAAATTCAAACCAAAATTTCCTAAAACGACGAAACATGGAACGAAAGCTGGAATTGTTGTCCGCTAAACGAGAAAATCAGTTTAGAAGAATACAATTATGTTATGACGCAGCAGTCCAATTCAAGCATGATACTTCTAACCATAAATTAAAGGAAAATTTTCAAATTAGATACCATACCATCGACAAAGTAGTTTTAGACTATACCGAAACCACACAAGAAATAATAGATTTAAAGTTGGACCTAAACCCAGAGCAGAAACCTGACTACTCATTGTTTCACGGTTTTGATGATTTACATGATAATATCCAATACCTGGCATCCGAATTGTTAAAACCTGCTGCAAAGCCTTTACCCACAACACCATTAACCGGTAATGAAAACAAACCAAAAGTAAAGCTGCCGCAAATAGAATTGGTCAAGTTCGATGGTAGTGATATGTCCCTTTGGCCAATTTTTTATGCTAATTTTAAAAATGTGATTCATGATAAACCTGAATTTTCCAAAGGTGAAAAGCTTCAATATCTGCTAGGAAGTTTAATTGGTAAGGCCTTAAAAACATGTAGCGGGATAGAGCCCGTACCAGAAAATTATGATGTCGTATGGAAACTTCTGAAAGATACCTATCATGATAAAAAATTCTTATCCAACCTATATTTAGATAGAATTACCAAGTTTCGCCCATTAACAGTGCATCATCCTACAAAATTACAATTATTTTTGGAAAACTTTGACACCAGTGTCAGTAGTTTGAAGAGACTGAAAATTAATGACCTCGCTGATTACATTATCACCTATTTGGCTATGTCCAAGTTATCGCAAGAGACCATTAATGCATTTGAATTGATTAATTCCCATACCACAGATATGCCAACATATGATCAACTAATCAGTTTTGTTCGTCAGCAAAGTAAAGTCATAGTAAAACATGAAAAGCTTCCTGTTAGCGATTCCCATTTTAAGAACCCTAAAACTTTCTTTACCAATAGTACGGACACCCGTCTGAAAACCATTTTTCAAAATTGCATTTCATGCAAGAAACAACCCCATTTGTTAAAGGATTGTATTCACTTCAGGAATAGCACCCATGATCACAAGTTTGCTGTAGTAAAAGACCATAATCTTTGCTTCAATTGTTTTTCATCCAAACATTCCGCATCATCGTGTCCATCAAGATTTAGCTGCACCATTTGCAAAAAAAGACATCATACCTTATTGCATAAAACCAATCCTATTAGTAACGGAAATCCTATTTCATCTAACGAAATTTCCAATGCCGCAGATAACTCAAATACCGAAGCCGTCCACAGTTTATGCACCAACGTTTCTGTAGTTAAGAATCCTAATCCCAATTATGTATTGTTGAGCACAGCCTTAGTGAAAGTAAAGGATAAATGGAATAGAGATCATACACTTAGATTCATTATCGATAGCGGTTCCATGTCCAATTTCTTGACCTTCAATAGTTGTAACCGATTGGGATTATCGTATACCAAGTTATCTACCTGTGCCATTGCAATTGGATCAGCTACCAAACCTATTACTGGAAGAACAAGTTTAACCATCTTTTCTAATTTGAATTCCAATTTGAAATACCCAATTGAAGCGCTACTTATCGATAAAATTAGTGATGAATTGCCAAGTTATCCCGTAGATGTTCAATTCTACAATCACCTAAAATTTCTACCATTAGCTGATCCAACATTTAATATTCCTGGTCCGATTGATGGTCTTCTTGGAGCAACTATGTTTGCTGAGATTTTAGGTACTCACAAAGTACCCGGATCCTTCAATACACCTACAGCTATTCAAACCACGTTAGGATATGTAATTCTGGGCAATACTTCCCAAATGAACCCCCTTAACCGATCAACGTTCTTAACCTTAGATAATTTAGTCGAAAAAATGTTTGAGCTTGAAGATTTTAATCCTCCTACATCCACTAAGGAAGATACTATCGTCGAAGAAATATTTGTTGACAATGTCAAACGTAATGATGACGGGCGTTATACAGTATCCCTACCGTTTAAAGATGATCCCGGAAGATTAGGGGATTCCTACTTCCTTGCTGAGAAAAGGTTACTGTCATTGGAGAAACGTTTTCTAAGATCCCCAAATCTTCGACAACTCTATAATTCCGTCATCGAGGATTATTTAAGCCAGAAGCACCTGTCGTTAGTACCAGAAAGTAAATTACATTCTCCTGGATATTACATTCCTCATCATTGCATATTTAAACCGGAAAGCGTTTCAACCCCATGTCGTATAGTTTTTGATGCAAGTATGAAATCTGATACTGGAGTTTCACTGAATGATATTTTGTATACCGGCGCTAAATTGCAGAATCACTCGATACCGATTTTGTTAAATTTTCGCCTATTTCCGATTGCCTTTTCCTCAGATGTCAAACAGATGTATCGTCAGATAAACATGATAGAATCACATAGACCGTATCAACGCATATTATGGAGATTTCATCCGGAAGATCCCATCCAGGTTTATGAATTAAATACAGTAACTTTTGGTGTCAAATCATCTCCCTTTCTAAGTTTACGAACCGTAAAGCAATTAGCGAATGATGAATTTCAATCTTATCCTCGAGCGGTAGCATATGTTAATAGAGATATGTATATGGATGATTTAATTTCTAGTGCACCCACTATTGAAGAAGCACTCGATTTATATCCCGACCTAATTGATATGTTCAAGTCCGGTGGATTTCAATTAGTAAAGTGGACTTCCAATTCCTCCAAATTTTTAGATAGTACTCCAGATGATCTGAAATTAAAGCAACCTTTTGATTTTAATCAAGACCATGTGAAAATTCTTGGCTTACGTTGGAATCCTGCAACAGACCAGTTTTACTTTAAGGTATCTTCGAATATGTCACCCTGCACGAAAAGGAATATGTTATCCCTGGTAGCACGTACTTTCGATCCCTTAGGTTTTTTGGCCCCTCTCACATTGCTGATTAAATTATTAATTAAAAACATGTGTAAGTTGGGTATCGACTGGGATGTCTCAGCACCGCCAGAAATTGAAAAAATATGGAGAAAATGCCAAGATGAATTCGTTCTTCTAAATACTTTGGAAATTCCTTGTCATGTTTTGGTATATGAAAAGACCCCATTAACATTAATCGGTTTTGCTGATGCTAGTATGTCCGGATATGCTGCAGTAGTTTATCTGCAAACTATGAACGTATCCAATGAAATTAATGTGAGATTTCTATGTGCTCAATCTAAAGTTGCCCCTATGTGTAAAATAACCCTTCCACGTTTGGAACTTTGCGCCGCTACGTTATTAGCCAAACTTCTAGCACATGTTCGTGATATCTATTCCAACCGAGTTAAAATAAACAATATTTATGCATTTACGGACTCGAGTATAACCTTATGTTGGATTAATTCTTCTACTAAAAAACTAAAACCATTTGTTGGAAATAGAGTAGCCAAAATACATGCTTGCATTCCTCCTTTACATTGGAATTACATTCCAGGAAAATTTAACGTATCTGATTGTGCGTCTCGAGGACTCACTCCTTCAACTTTACTTCACCATCCTACATGGTTTGTTGGTCCTCTTTGGTTAACATCATCTCGTTCCGAATGGCCAATTGAACATTTTTCTGAGATTATAGTTCCTCCCGATGATGATGAAAAAGAATTAGTATTTCTTACCTTTCCGTATATAATTTCTCCATTATATTCACTGATAAACTGTTTCTCGTCTTGGACCAAGCTCCTAAATGCCCCCGTTTTTGTCCTAAGATTTATGAAGATTCTTCCGAAGCAGGCACCGATTGCCACTTTTCATTTAAGGACTACGGAAATGTTTCTTATCCGAGCCCTTCAACAACGTTACTTTCAAAACAATATTCCTTCATCGCAGTGCCCATTGGCAATTATCGAAAAATTGCATCCGGGAAAGGATGGAATTGACCGAGTAGCTACAGTTCGAACCAAATTAGGAACCTACAACCGCCCAGTGGTAAAACTTTGTCCTCTTCCTAATCAATGATATGAGTCAGTATTTTAGTTTTCCCTTTTTATGCATATGTGTTTATTTTGTTTATATTGAATTTCTTTAATTTGGTTTGGAATTCCCCTTTTTTTGTTTTCTTTGATGATATTGCCTTTTGTTTTATTTTTTTTATTGATAATATTTCCTATTGAATTAAAATTCAAGCCCGGGCCGGCAGGATGTTCGCGCCACTTTTCGTTTTGTTAGAGTTATCAATAAGTTTGTGAGCAAGCGCGAAGTTTAAGAGAGATAATCCAACCGACTTGGAAAAAGGGTGAACCAACCAATTTTTGTGCGATACTAGTTTTGAGTATTTTTTCCGGTTCCTTTTTCAAGTGTCTTGTTAGCCAACCAACCAGCCATCACCAGCTGAATAATTGTATAAACATTTCGCGACCAACGTAGTGCAATCTGTGACTGTCCTATTGGTTTTTCCTTTCCCTTTTACCTTATGTCAATTCCTATCCGAAGGAAGATCAAGAAGATAGTTGTGGTAAGTCGCTATATATTTTTCTATACATCGTTAACACAATCACCAATACAGTCCACTTCAATTATCTCACCACAAGATTATTTGGGGTGAGATTTGGCCCCAACAATATTTATAAATATGAATCCAATTTTTCAACTAAACTTGTATTTTTTGGCGATTTTTGGCCAAAAATGAAAAAAAAATATTTGTCAAATTTTTCGGAAACAATCACAAATCTTTGTAAATTTACAAAGAAATGCGCTAAAAAAATATTATGATGAATGTTCGAAAGCGACTGTCGCTTGATATTGATTTGTGTAAAGCTCATCTTAGGTGATTTCAGGGATGTTTTTTAAGAATGTTGGTGCAGTCATCCCAAGATTTTTATGATATTTAAATATTTTTGACTTTACCTTCAGGATTTCTTAACAGATTTAAATAATAATAAAAGATCTTGGTATATTTGGATTTTTTAAAAAACTTTAATTAAATGTAAGCCAACGTTTCGGCGTTAAATACCGCCATAATCATGGAACTAAAAAATTTTAGTTCCATGATTATGGCGGTATTTAACGCCGAAACGTTGGCTTACATTTAATTAAAGTTTTTTAAAAAATCCAAATATACCAAGATCTTTTATTATTATCAATTCTTGGATGAGATTACTCTTTTAGATTTAAATAACTTTACAAAGGTGAGCTGTGTAACACTGAAACCCCTTGATGCTACCACAGCAACCAAAATTTATCACAAAGTTTAGTGAAGCTGATAAGATTCAAATTTGCATTGATTGCTACTAGTTTGATATAATACCCAAATTAACTTTGAAACTTTCCAAAGTCGAATCGTGATAATAATCTGTAGAGCCTCTTCTGATGCTGAAAACTGCAGTTTTCCAGATAAAAACTAAATAATATTGAGTTATTATTTAATTTTCTTGGCAACTTGTTTCAGATATTAAATTAGCTTTTCAAAAATTGATACGTATTGCTTTCGGTTTATACTTTCATCAAATTAAAATCGTTAGAATGAGCAATCAACTTCCAACTTATTCTTTTTGTTTGTCTAGACTTTCGTTGTATATTTTCAAAATATTTGAACAACTTTATGGTTCTTACAGTAATTAAGTTTTCTTTTTATCAATAATAAATTTTTGATAACACAAACTTGTGTATTTTAGAACAAAAATACAGCCTGGTTTCAGTAGCAATTTTAAAATCTTAAGACATATCTCGGTCCAGCGATCGATATTTCACTGCTACCGCATAAATATTTTTCAATATTCCAGTTTTAAAAAGATATTTTTTATTTAACAACGGAAATCCTCAAGTTCACCGCAAGATTAATTAGGTAGCAAATAATCTTATCAATTATGTACATAATGTAACCACAAAGTGACTTATTAAAATTAATTAAAAATTTCAAATTTCTAGTCAGCTCACGATGATTAGATCGGACTAGCCCTCGAAAGAGAAGTGCGCTCTTGAGCGCTCGTTGAGCAAGTTATTGCAATGAAGTCATCAATTTTCTCTTCTATGACAAGCTCTTATATTCCAGTAGGTGAAGACAGTTCCTTTATTTGTTTTTTATTAGGATACCAAAGTATTACATTTTTGAAGTTACATCCAAAACATTTTTATTAAACGACGACGTAGGTAGTAAAAGTATTCAATCACAATATGTTCGATCGTGATTTGAATTCACCTCGGTTAAAATATTGAAATATATTTTATTTATATTTAACTTTACAATATTTTATCCGGAAAATCATGAAATCTGAAACCGTAATAGCATTTGATTCGTGTCCAATGTAATATTCAAACAAGGTTTTGTTTGTAACATTTTAATACCTGTCTTGACAATGTTCGCACGAGCGTACAAAACATTTCCCGAAAGTTCAAATTTTGAAATTTTGAGAGACAAAGAAACATAGAACTAAGTTGTGAGTAAGCTTTGCAATTAATTGCAAACGTTTCGCGAGAGTACACAAAATTAAATTCTAATTAGTGAATAATGTAAACCAAATTATAGCAATATGTAGTAATATTAAATAGAAGCTGTGAACCTTTGGTATCATCGTTACTTGTCTTTAGTAATCAAATTAGTGTAGAATTACAACATCCTGTTGTATTTTTGAAAATATATACTATAAATTATATAGCAAGTAATTAAGCCTTAAGGAATCCGCATAAAATTGAAGGTTTCAAAATTAATTTAAAACAAAAAAAGTAAGTTAATCAAAATAATAATCGGAGAGCAATGAGTTTTAATCCCCGGTCTTACGTATATGTTTACTTTGACTTACCTGTTCTTAAAAATCACTTGAAATCTTGGCAGATCGTTAACAATATTTATAGCTTTTGATTCCATTTAATGTTTTAATATTTAATGTTCTGCTTTTATCTAAATCGTTTCTGCTTCCGCGTCACCTCTCCTTTTGTATCTATTTTCTATTTTCTAAGTACGAGGTACAAATTTTATCTGTAGGTAATGGAAAGGAAATTTTTTATTTCTAAAAATCATTTTTATTTGTTCATAAATAGCGACGCAGCGCCAGAGGCAGTCTATTGAATATTTAAGGTCAATAATGTCTACATTGTAACTTTTATGATGAAGTGGTTTGCTTACGCTTCAAATTTTTCTAATAAAAGTTTCCAAGAGATAGCTTAAAACTGTGAGCTTAATCGTGAAAAACGTTAATTAATAAATACTGGTAAGCAAGTAAAAAGTCATCTGGGTCGAAACTGATTTATTAGTAGTCATAATGGGGTAGTTATAGTAGCAAAATACAAAGCTCGTAAAGGCAACTAGTCATTTATATTGTCTATTCAATTGAACAACAGGTTCTCCTGGGAAAGATAAGATTTGGATTTTATTACAAACAAAGAAATAGCATTTCTTGTTAATTTATTGTAACTTGCTGGATTTAATAGCTTTAGCCAGCTTCTGAATTACCAGTTTCTTCTTCCAATGCCATATATCCAACTTGCCCAAAAGTACCCTTGCCCCGGAGTTTGGAAAACAAATGCAGGTGTTATTTAGAGCGCCACAGGCGAAAGATATCAATTAACAGTAGTTTTAAATATACGTAGTGGTGCAAACTAAACTAACACCTCCTGTTTAGAAATTTTCGTGAAAGCTGCTGCAATCTATCAAGTCCTATATTCGAAATACAAATTAAACCCCGTGGGAATGCATTTAATTATTACTGTATGTGTAAGCTTCTTTTTATACAAAGCATAAAATTCGGAATAAAGTTTTGTGGGGTTTAACAAAAAGTTAATTAAATACGGGCTTAAGATCATCGACGATGTATTTCATTACGCGATGTCGATCGCCATTTTTTCGATAGCTTTTTTTCGAGTTCATTCGATTCAGTCTGTCTGAATTTCTAAGATATAAATTGTTGTTTTCTTTTTTGCTGTAATCGATCTAGTCGATTCCTCCAATGAAAAGCGTTTTGGGTTCATAAATTAACAAATGCTTCGTTTAATATCTCAACACTTAAATTTGCATATTTATCCATAACTTTAACTGGAATTAATTCAAATGTATGGTAGAACTACCTATAACTACATGCAAATTTCAGTTTGAATTATTTTTTTAAATGGCAACCGTTACAATTCTTGCGCTCTAATAATCAAAAATCAAGTTGACAATAAAATGATGTCAGGGCTTTTCCTATAAAATTTTCTTCTGCCCGTGTTCTGTATTCATACCGGGGGATGTTTGTTGTTCCATGCAGAGCAGGAAAGGTCTAGTCCAGCTTGATGCGATATTCAAAACTTGTTTCACGACGAACTGTTGGAATACTAAAAACCCTAAATAACACTCCAAATAAGAAAGGAGTGTCGGCAAAGCAAAATAAAATTGATTGATTGCTTTTTTCCTTTTTGACTTGCAATAAAATTTATTTTCACTAAATAGCAAGAAAATAGCATTTCCCTAATCTCGAAATATGCACTGGCATCAGCTCGGAAAATTTCCGTATAGCAGACTAGCCTGAACTCAATTTCAATTTCGCTGCTTTCAATTTTTTAATATAACTCCTAACCTAGAGCAAAATGTATTTACGATCGATGTATTTATTTAAATATTATTGAAGAATTGGCAAACAGCACGTACTAATTTTGAAATGTATTCAATAAATTGTAATTAATATAGCTTCGCCAAGTATAATTACAAATATTTGCAAAACGTATAATCCAGCAATTAGTACTCACTATATAATAACACGGATTCAAACTCAGTTTTTCAATATTATTCAAAATAAAATATTTTGATCCGAGCGATACTGGAACTAACGTTAAATGGTAAATTTACGACTAACCGTAATTTTAATTCAAATTAATTTCAACTGTTAGTTGATATGGATGCGAGTTTAATTAAAATTAATTGACTACGTTCTAAAATAAGAAAATTGAGATCGAAAATTTAGTTTTGCTTCCAATGGTAAAAATTCTCACCTCACCATTCTCATAGATGGCGCTTTCTTACATTTTATTTGTAAAGTTTTCTTCTGTAAGCTTTTTATTCAACACAGAAAATTAAAGCTGAAACTTGTTTTATTACGTATATTATTTTATAGCTGTGTAGGAAAATGTTTAAATAAAAGCAATTTCCACCTGATAACATACAAAATATCCAATTATAAACAAACGCGGTTTAAACCTAAGCAAATGGTTTTGCTCCCACCTTATATATTTTATAGAGCTTTCAGATTTATTTTGAATGTTTAAAATAGCAACTTTTTATGTAGATTTTTTTTTTAAATAATATTTAGAGAAAAACTATTTTTTGTTGATAATATTATCCGGTGTAGTGTTTGCAATTGTAACTTAAGCTTAATGTTGTATTCGTCCTGAAAGACGAGACCGTAGGGACTTGCGATGAACTTCAAATTGAAAATTCTTGAAGCGTGATACGTTAAGGTTACATCTTGTTTTAAATTACACAACACAAAATATATTCGCCACCAAAACTTACCAATTTCTTCGTGCAAGTGGTACTTTCTGGTTAAATTACGAGATTAGTTTAATTTCGTTAATTTACCTTGAATTTTTTTGAACTTAATAACAGATTTTGGGGTCGAAAGCTAATGTTTCAGATTCATAATATTAGAAAATTTGTGTTCCATACATTGAATAATTAAGCTTGATACTTTCCAGTGGTGAACAGAAGTAAGTTAAAACTTAGTAATATATCAATTACATAGAGCGGTGCTTTTGAAAAGTTTAAATTAACAAATTTACTGTATGGAATACTTTTAGGATTTCAGTTTAGATAGAATTGCACTTGGTTCTCATATTTTTACTCAAAAAGTTTGTATTTGTTGAAATTAAAATTCAAACTCTACTAGAAATACATCAGAAATGCTATTTTAAGAAACCTCATTTTGCAAAATATGCATGTGTGTTCATTCATGACTGCGTTGAAATTATTATAATAATTTCATCAGAATATTGCCTGAATGTTTGCGAATAAAACCTGTTTGTGTTAATAACAAAGTAACTGAATTTTTTATTTAAATTAAAATGTTATATTTTAATATATTATAACACAAAAAGTTACATGTACGTAAATGCACTTTAATTTCTCATTGGTCAATTCTACAAATTTTTAAAACTAAGTCAAACACCATCTTATTACAATCAATTGAAGTATTTTAAAATTTTATAAACTAGGGCAAATTAATAATAAATCAATTTCTGGCTATAAAATATTCAATAATTTATTTCTGAAACTGGAAACTAAATTAAATATGTATCTACATTATTGAATTCTAAAATTAATTAAACAAATAAAAAAATTTAAAATTCTCACTAGAAAATACACAGGGTCTCAAAAATTATAATGTACATATATGGGGAAAGGGATACAAGGGGAGTAATAGGGTTAACAAAGAGTTAAAATGAAATTTAGCGTTTTAAAAAAAATAATTAATTCCAATTGAAATTTTACATAGTAGACGACAAAATTTTATTTAAAAAAACAATAGCAATTGAAGGTAAACTTTTCAAATTGAAGAAATATTGTTGGGGATTTTAGTAATTTTCACTCTGTGCATTTTCATTAAATTTAAATTTAGTATTTTACAGAAAATAATTAATCCAAATTGAATTTTTATATGAACGAGATTCGAAGATAAACTTATCAAGTTGAAGTAAAAGTTTTATTATCAAATTTTACCTAAAACTGGTTTTAATTTATTTAAATGGCTTCGAAAATTTTGTAATTTACAATTATGAATTTTCTGAATAACAGAAAAAACTATTATTAAATAAAAAGTTAATAAGTTCTCATAGCAGGCAGACAGTGAGAAGGATTTATTCGAAATTGTTAGAAAATTTTAAATAATAATTTTCATTACTAAAACTGTAAGATTTATGTCATTTTTATAATTAATTATATTACTAGTTTGCGTACTCGGCTGGGCTCGGTTTAAATTTTCTACCTATGAGCTTTGGGCTACAAATAATTTTTATTTTAAATTTGAATTTAACTCCGATTTTGATCGAACAATCATCAGCGGTTTGATTTAATTAATTCGCGATCTCACATGTGTCACATGGGTGAATACCTCTGCCTTACTGTTTTGGGGAGTGAGTCTAGGGTCTTTCTTCCCCTAATGCAAAGGCTCTTTCCTTCATAATTTACACCACACCTGGAGGGGTGGGGGTTCGGTTCTGCGTGATGATTTGCAACCATGGGATAGGGGGGGGGCTTCTAAAATTATGACGTCACGTATTTTTAATTTTTAAAATTTATATTTTTTATTTTTAATTTTTAATATTTTGAAAACTAAATTTTTAATGATTGGCTGGATTATTTGCGTTTTACATAATGAAAAATAATAAAGGAAGGGAAGGGGTTAAAGAATGCGTAAGTGGGTCTTCAAGTATACGTAAGCAGGGTGAGGAGGAGGAGGGTTCATGTTTTTCTTATTTTTGCTGAAAAAGAGAGCGGATAAGGTTATCTAGATTAATAAATCCCGAAAAGATCAATTGTTTATGAAAACAAAGATTGGCGTACTATAGGGTATTATTATTTAAAGAAATTTTGGCGACTTTATTATTATATTTAAATCAAGTTTCGTCTAGAGACTCCAAAATATGCCTAGAAAAAGCTGGATTAAATGTGAAAAAAACTGATGTGATATCAAAGGCAAGCGACATAATTTTTATCATGAACCTAGGAAACGCTTGTTTCATAAATTTTCAAATTTTATTTGAAATGAACTGCAATGATAACCATTTTCGAATATTAAATTTTCATGTGACTAAGTCGAAAAGTTATTATAACAAATTAGCCCGTATATTTTGCTAACCCTAATTATGAGCAAAATTTTGTTAAGTGCTTAGTAAGGATTGCATTACTTATTACGTAAACATTTTAGTAGAAGTACGAGCTAAATTATTTAAACTGGGAAGCACATTTTGTTGGTTTTTACTATAAGCAAGGTAAAATCTTACTTGGTTGCTTTAAAAATACAAACAATCACGTGTACCAGCCATAAGTAACTGACGTCACCATTTTTCACATTTCTTGCTATTAGAATATTCTACACTGAAAAAATTCGTCCTTTTTCAGTGCATGCTTTTTATAAATAATTAAAATGTAAGATTTAACACTAATATAAAATTAATCCTAATTCTTAAAATGTTTTAAAAACTAAAAATGTAATCTTATAATAAGAACAAAGCACTTATTTAAGTGGAAAATTATACACTTCGGTGAGCTTATCACATTTTTTTGACACGCGATTACCATTTGTGTTAAAACATAAAATTTTAGTCCAAACAACGCATTCGATCGTATGATTAAATTTTAGTTACTGTAAACGCATGAAACCCATAACAAAAACATAGGTGTGAAGCTATAATAAAAGAAAAGGTTAAAACGAAGGCTGCAGGATAATTCCACCTTACAAAAATACTGATTGCTGCCAACCTCGAAAAGATTATCCATTTTGGAAGGTCATTCGTTTTTATCTTTACGTCCCCTCACATTTTCTTTTATAAGCAAAAAAATAACGCTTAAATTACTTCCTCACTTTTGCAAAACTGAAGAGCAAATTGAAACATATCTGAGGCAAAACGATAACAATCGAGTTTTTGCGGAAGCTGAAACTCCATCAATAGGATGTTATTACCCTAAAAAACATCCCCTAAATTTGCGCAAACTCATACCTATACCTACGAGAGA
The DNA here is from genome assembly GCA_963170105.1 of Cantharis lateralis. NCBI lineage: Eukaryota > Metazoa > Arthropoda > Insecta > Coleoptera > Cantharidae > Cantharis > Cantharis lateralis. Next base: position 5,923,463 of record OY720627.1, read on the forward strand.
ATACAATTTCTAATTTATTGTAGTTAAATTAATTTAATTAGGGAAACTAAATTGTTCACAAAATTTATGTTTCGTACTCCGTATTGATATTGCAATGAAACTGTAACGCTTTTCTTTTGTTTAATTAAGCCCGCGTATGAATTGCTTTATTCCCACTCTCGCTTAACTGAATGATTGTGGGTAAAGTACCGTGAAAAGTGTTTCCTCTAATTTAGTGTAGAACTGAAAACTTACACTAATTACTTTCTATGATGTTTGTTTTTTGTCTGAGTCTTAATTAATATTAATTATTACTCCACTTCTTTACCGTTTGTGGTGTACGAACCCTATTTGCGCAGTTAATTTTATTTTAACTTTATCAAGTGTTTATTTTCCAACAGAGATAAATAATTTTGAAGCAATTTTGTGCACAGATATATCAGCCAATAATTTTAAATTTTGCTGTTTCATCACGTCCCCTTTCGATGGATATTCATAAAATTTGTTAGCTCAATAAACGGTTGCAGACGAAAACAAACACTAATATTGAAAAATTTTATTCACAGTTAAATACATAAAATTTTGTCGTAAAAGAATACATAGTAGTAAACCTGACCTAAATTTGTTTAAAAATAATTTTACAAAAGCACAATTTTATTTAAAAAGTAAAACGTCAAGTCCTTAAGGTTTGCTTTAGTCAAGGATTCTCTTTAATTCTGAGTGAGGGGTTATTGTAACAGAGGGCTACTCGATTATTTTTGCTGGTATCCGAAGGCGGTTAGCAAATCACTGCGACCACATATTTTTTTTATGCCAACATTGTTATAAAGCTGACTATTATAATTATCCTCATTTTAAATCCTAGCAACGAAACTGATTTGTTCGTTCGTTAAAATTTAAAACTATGCTAGTTGATCTTCATAAAAAGATTATTTAGATCCGGTTAAAGTAAAATTCGTTTCGTTACATGATTTTATAAAAATCCATAAATTTCAAAAGTGCAATTGCCGGTCGATTTTAAATTTTTCCGGATTTTTAGACATTACAGATCGAGAGCTGAACTAATTAATATAGAAGAGTTATAACTCTCGACGAAAATTTAAAATTTCCAGACAGCTAAACCGTAAACTTTAGATGCAAATAATTTGGGATGGACAATCAAATTATTTGCGTTTAATATTAAAATTAAAATATCCTGTAATCATTTACCTTTTATTATTTGTAATTGTAAAGCCATGCGAAAGTAATCACTACTGTACAGAAAACTGGTTAATAAACCCTTGAAGTAAAAACGCTGCTGTAATAGGGTTGTTAACTTTTGAAAACCTCGCAGTGACATTACGGCCATAATTGGATGAATATGCATCCAGTTTAAATATTTTATTATATAAAAAAATTGTAGATGCAATTTAAATTCGTATTAGTTTCTTTATTCATTACTGGACAGGATCTTTCAACCCTGAATGTAAGCCCGTTTCTGATATGGAAAGGTTTCAGCATACTGCTTAAATCAGATTGGGGAATGTCCCTATAATCTCGGTTCTTATTTAAAAAAAAATTAAAAAAATTAATGTTTCCCCGGATTTAGAAGGTGTGGGAGATCCTGTAACAGGGAAAAGAAAGAAAAAAGATATTAGTACGACAACGTATAAAAAATAACACGCGAAAGGGAGTATAGGCAACACAATCAGCATACTTAGTAAATTTGTAATTTATTGCATTGTAAATAATAAATTGTTATATTGTATTATTGATAAATAATTAATTTGATAATAAATGAATGACAAAGAAAAACTTGCCCAACATCAACAAAAAGACTACACAAAAAGAATATTTTAAAAGATCTCGCCCCAAAGAAGAGGTAAAAGAAGATCGTGAAATTTTCAAAAGTAGCAAGAAAACTAACAGGACGCCGACTAGACAAAAGAAAAATACTGCGAATAAAACAAGAGATCAGAGAAAACACGAAAATGGCGAAGGAGAAAATACAAGTCCAAGCAGAGGAGATACTAGATGTGGGAGGAGAATGAAGAAATTACAGAACGATTGGAACCAGGATAAGTTCCTAAAGGAAAAGAAAATCGAGACACTTGAGAACACACTGGATGCGGCTGAATATAGAGAAAAAAGAAGAAGTAACCTGGTCGTGTCAGGAATGAAGTCAAATGAACATGAATTTTTAAAGAAAAACCTGGACATGGAAGTGAAAGCAACAGCAGCTTATAAGATACGAGGAAGATGATCAAAGTAGAGAGTTGGGGGAAAAACAAGTTTAAGCTGAACTGACTAACCGGAGATTTTCATAGATAATGATTTGACTGATTATTAAACAAGCAGGAAGAAAGTGATGAAGGAAAAGAGGTGGATTGAAATGAAAAGGAAGTTATGACCGTTCTGTAATCGGTCCCGAGAAGGATTTACGGGGGTAAACGAATAAAGAACAACTGGATGAGCAGAACAAACATAGAACTAAAAGAATTATATGTAAACATAGTAAAGATGCAGAGGATTAAATGGCTGGTGGTGAGAACGCGTAACAGAAGAGCATGTGGAAATCGGATTTCGTCAGTATAAGGAAAAGAGGAATACCAAGAACCAGATGGATCAAGAAGAACAAACAAAATTCTTAGCTTAGGGGGGAGTAACAAGTCAGTGCGGGCTTTAGTCCGCACCACCTGCGCAACCAGGTGATGCAAGAGAACGTTCGCAAATAAACTTGATAATTATTAACATTAATATCCAGCATCATTATTTTTCTATTAAAAACAACTTAACTCTCTACTGTGATCATAAACATCATCATCTTGAATCGGCAAAATCGGTGCGACGCAGGTCTTCATTAAATAAATCACATATTTCCTTGGTCAATAATTTATGAACATTAGCAAAACAAGGGGGATGGAAAATTATGAAAAACAAAAAAATCGATGCTCTTAATTTAATTTAAAAATCAATCAAACCAATTCACGGTATGTATGGACTGCAGAAATTAACAATCAGTCCAAATAATCAATTATCAAAATTATTATATCAACACAAAATACAAATAAACAAAATTACATAATTAATATAATAATTCCAAAATACATGAACTAATATAATATAAATAATAAATTTTACTCCCGATCTAATTTCGTAGTTCTCTAGTACAGAGAGTTGTACACATCAAGGCTAGAAACTTTTATAACTGAAATACATAGGAAACGGATTTGCTGAAGTTTATCTAATTAGTTGATTAGCATAGCTTGCAGTGATTCTGTAAATTTGAATAGCATATTCAAAGCCATTTGATGGGATTAACAATACTTGGAGGTAAATTTCAATGTCATTATTACGTTGTTTTTATGCGAAAATAGTATATTGTGTTAGTAGGAGCAAAAGTAACTTTTTTGGTGAATTGCACATGTATTCTTTTAATATGTCTCCTGTCTAGTCACCTAAGTGAGAATTTAATTAAGATAAATTGGAGAGATCCAAGCAAGCTGATGCGGCGCTAAAGTAATTTAGTGCCGCCTGATATCTTCATCCTTTACAACAATTGCTTTCACAAAACGTGCCAGTTGAAATTTGATAATTGATTGACAAAACGTGAACTTCTTTCATAGTTTAATAAAAATTTGGCAAATAAAATATATCAAGGTATTTCGGCAATAGCAATATCAATCGAAAACATTCAACTTTTCGTTTGCAGCTATCAAACAATTAATTTTAAATTGTACCTATCTAAAGAAATACAATGTGAGGGCAAGAAACTGCAAAGGTCGTTAGACTAAACGACAAACAAAGTCAGTAACAACAGCGTGGTAATTAATCCAGCTAAACAAGCTAATATCGCACTAAATTAAAAAGCAAAACAAAACAATAAAATTGATTAACAAGAATCGTTCGTCAGGCATTCAAGAAATTTTTAAACTGGATACTTTCTTATTGCAGCATAGAACAGCTTGCACACTAACCTACAATACCGGTAGTGCCATAATAAATCATCATTAAGTAGTATTATAATACCAAGAGTGATATAAGTTCACACCGTAGGAAAAGTTGGTTAAAGTAATTAAAACGGCGCCTCGGGCAAGTTATCAATTGATATATTATACAGTTTTTTCTTAACGCAAATTCTAAACCAGTGGAACTACCTCATCTGTTCCTAAACATTTAATGATCTCCCAGACCTCCCGGTTTCTATTTGGTTTGGTTACATAATAAATTATTTCGTGAAAAGCAACAAATTTCACCATTTTAATTGAAAAAGTTCTGATTGTCTATACAAAAATAGTAGTTGATCCAGCGTCAACCTGGAAACGTAAGAATTAACAGCTTAAATATGTCAATTTGCATGAAAAATACATCAAACGTTTGAGTTTAATATTTTAAAACGAATTTATGAAGTAAATTCAAATAACGAAATAAAAAATTATGTACCGTTTGTTCCCGGTTAAGTAATATTTTATTCAGCTAAATTTTGCTTGCATGCTCACGGTTGTTACATAATGGATTAAATAAACTCAGTTTTGCGTTTGAGGAACAAAATCAGCTGTCACGGAATTGTAAGGTAAGATAAAAAACCATAATAAATCTGCACATGTATAATATGGCTCCCTGGTTTTTAATCCACTAATTGCAATGCTTCAGCTTTAAAAGAATATTTTTACTTCTAGAAACATTTTCATTATGTCCTGAAAGGAAATAGTTACAGAGAAGGTGTTGTCAGCACATTATAAGTAGACAAAATTCAATAGTATTGCTTTATTTATTAATCAACTAAAAAGCTCCCTCGTTCTAGCAAATTCACACTCGTTAGACAAAAGAATGCATTATATAACTGGTTAAATAAGTAGCTATTGTATTTCGGAGCTCAGGTTAAGATGCAGGTTTCCTATGTCTGTGATTGTGGTATAACGCGTTCACACGATCCACAAATAAAGCAGAGAGGGTTGCCTACATAGTGGAAAGCTCTTTAAGAAGAAGAGGATACAAATGACTGACACCGAGCTAACGATCAATAGCAATAACAATATTATATTTCATATACATAAGATCACGAAATATGTAAATTCTGTGCAAATGTGAATTATACACATATTAATCGAGAATTTCCTTTTTTTAAACTTTTGCCCCCTCCCCCTCATAAGAATCTTTTTAAACAAATTAAATTAAAAGTTGATTTATATTATGCACAGCAGTAAAAGATAACAGAATTTACAGCATTTCCATCTGAAAAATAAAAAAAGTGGACTTAATTAAGTGTTTTTCTTCGTTCTCGATATTTTTCAACTTTTCCGTTATTGTCACATTGCATCATCTGGTCTGCAATCTACGCTACCAATATAAATAGTATGCACAGCGTATCGAATACTTAAAAAGTTTCAGATTTTCACTTAGAATTTTTTAATTTCTTTTTTAATAAATTTTAAATTCGAGTCACTGATTTGGTTTCATCGTGAAATACAAATTTTTATTACACAGTACTATATCAGAAGTGGAATTCATTAAAGTTGGTGAAACTTTCACAGCTTATTTTTCATATTGCACTTTGCAATTTACAACTCACGAATTTTTTATACAGAAAAATTTTTCAATTATTTTGTAAAACGAAATAGGGGATGAAACTGTCAAGTAGGAAACAGAAAGAGACATTTTTTTATATCACGAAAAGTTGTCTGTGTACAATTTGTAAGAATCAAAATAAAACTTGAAAATGAATGCCACAAATATAAATTTTCCCCTTCGTTGCTTCGATGTCTTACTTAAAAATATAATTTAAAAATTATCTGTAAATAATACTCCACTCAGAAAACTTTATTTGAGCAATTAAAATGTAATTTCGCGAAGATAATTAAGTTTTAGTGGTAATTATATCTAGACAAAAATAAAAACCGTTTGCTGCGCATTTGCTTTTCAAGTTCAAAAAAAGTTTTAACTTAATAAAACGCTCTTTGCTGTTCGGTACCTTCTGGGTCGTTGTACCCTTAAATTGGTTGTTTAAAGGTATCTGAACGCATAGAAGCTTTTTAGAGCCTATTAAATTTTGTAAAGACACGAAAAACGCAATTTATATTATTTTTTTAGTCTAAAAGGTTCACAAAATAGGAATCTTTTGACCTTCTTTCATGTTCAGTCATCTTATATTATGAAGGTAGCATATACAAACAACCAACTGATTAATATTTATTTTTCAAATTGGAAAACCTAAGGTCGTTAAACTTACATAGCGTAAAAAGGATGCGATGGCACTGATAATATACCTTAATAATCTTAATCACATTAAACTTGGAAACGTATAAAAACTCACTGCATGGAACAGAAGTGAACAATATTATTGATTCTCTTAATGCTGACTTCCTTTTACTCTCTTCTTGTAGCTAAAACCTTCTGCCTCCAATGACATTACTGTACTTTACTACTTCTTGAGAAACTTTAAGGAAATGATAAAAAGTTAACAAATCGTTAACATGGCTTAAATGGTTTTTCGCCAGCAGCAAAATTAAGTAAAAATTTGAGAATGACTTCACCGTTAAATAACAAAAATTATTAGTTGCTGGAAGATCTACCCAATTTTTAAAATGAGATTAAGAGAACTTTTTCGATTCACTTTTCTGTATTTTTTTCTGTTAGTTTGCTGGGTTGTAAATATCAATCAAGTGAAATGGGATTTAAGGATAACGCCGAATCTTTATTTCTATTAAAGTTAATTCACAGTTTCAATAGAAAAGAATGTTTGCTTTATTTTAGAATTTCCTAAAACACGAGGCTTACAAAATTAAGGAAAACACAAAAATTAATTATATTTGCTTTTTTTTATAAGCAAGAAAATTTTATTTTCTGAATACATTACGTAGTAAAAACCTTTCTAACATGAAAATTAGATTTTCTTTATAAATAAAAGGTTGTAAAATACGATTCCATCAGATATTAATATTTTCATGTTGCTTCTAAAACGAACTTTATATTAAGTTGAGATCGTTGAAAAAATTATATTCCTATCGAGTTTTATGATGTTACATTTTATTTAATAATTTACGGACTTTTGAACGTTTATATTAACACGCAGTTTATTAAAAAAGTTTATTTAAGAAATACTTTTTGTTCGTACTTATAAGAAATCCTTGCTTATATTTTCTGTATCCTGTCGTATTTCTCCAATTGTATAATTTAGAGATGGAGAACTTTTATTCAGCTAAGTAATTCGCTCCTAATTGAACGGAATATAATACAGAACCATATTTTTTGTCAGACCGCCCCTGTAGAGTTGAACAAAACCTGCTTTGTTTATGTTCTTACACCTTCTAGTGGTCATTACTAATATCAAACCTAATCTAATCCTGGGACATCAGGATTCAATTTAAACTAGATTTTAATATTATTTTATTATATTAGTAAAAAAAATCTCTCACCTGCGACAAGAAATCTAAGCAACCGAAAGATGTGGAAGTGTACGAATCTTTCATTATGAAATTCCAAAAGTAGGAAATTTTCCTAAAACTCTTAAAATCCAACTTCTGGTTGTTGACTAACCTTAATTATTGACAAACCCACGAAATGAACCTTACCTGTTAAAAGAAGAAATTTATAAATTTATTTTGTTTGTCAATCAAACTTACCTTTATTCTTGTAGTCCTGCCACAATAACCGCGTCTTTCCTCCAGTTCCATTATAGGACATCAAATGCATAAACACTGACCACTGCCATTAAAACCTTCCGTGAAAAAAATACTGTTCACCATGAATTTTTATTTATTTGGTAAATTATTTACTGTTAGCAGCGTTTTCCAATTACACTAGGATTAATAATATTTCAATATTTCAAAAGTTAGTGAATTTGTCAGTTTATCTCTTTACAACGGACGCGCATGAATGGATTAACGAGAAACCAAAAAATATTGTTTGTCCCTCAGGCATTTTTTAAATACGTCACTGACGCTGAATGTAGTTTTTAACAGATTTCTGGAAAACAAAAATTTGGATTAAATTTTCTACATTGAAAGAAATTACCGGCAACCACAGTAGTTTTGGTAAAAATCATGTTTGATAAATGCTAATAAAGTTGGAACTTCTAAAATTAAGTTTGTCAAAAATCTGAGTCATTCGCAAAACTTTCTAGATCATACGAAATAAAATATTTTATAACTCACCCGCTTCCTATTTTCTAATATTTAAAAACTCGAATTTCCACTTTGTTCGAGGAGAAGAAACCACCAGCAATTTCAACCCACTCTGACAGTTTCCACCAGTTTCCACTGGACACCAACATATCCAAATAAAATCTGGAATAAAATAATTTAGCTCAACTTACACTATGTTCTGGTTTGATTCTCTTAGAAAATCTAACAAAAATTATTATATCGTAGTTACAAAAATTTCGACAAAAGTACAAAATAATAATCACCCTGAAAATATATTTTTAAGACATGACGCGACGTACCTCGACAGCGTTTGCTACAAGAATGAGTGCTGAGTAACCATTTGATAGTTAATTTTTGTTTCTAACATTTTTTGTGATTTAAAAGCTACATCATCAGGTTATAAGGTTTTCACATATGTGGTAAGCCGGAAGTGACAAATATTAAAATAATTTTGATTTTGTTAAAGCAGAATTAAATATCTACGAGGTGAAAGTGAAAAATTAATCAATAATTTTCACTTTTCAACCGTATGTAATCTGACGATGAAGATAGTCCAGCTAAATTTGAATCGAAAAATCCAAATTTATGTATTACTTTCGGTAGACGTAATTTTTTGAATGTTAAACTCGATTTCCAGTAGCTTCCCAACAAAAAATTTTGCCGCGGGCGCCGTCATCTTCAAAAAACGGGTAATTTTTTAACTTTTTTCAGTTTTTACCTAATAGCGGTCAAAGTAAGCGTCTGACAGAAAATGTATACAAAACCTTTTTTAAGTACATTAAATTTTCTATTATTTCAGACCAAAAAGAGTTTTCTAGCTCTATCAGTTTCCGAGTTACAGCTCTTCAAAATTCAGCAAAATTCGGAAATTTGAGATTTAAATAACTGGTTCTTAACCGTAGGTGACTTAATTTTGGTATAGGGTGAAAAATTGCTGGAAGCTAATTTTTGTTGGGAAATTTACAAACTTTGTATTATTAATTATGTCTAGCTAGGTGTTTGAACAATTAAGTTAAGCGATGTCTAACGCAGGTTAGTAAACTAACTATGATTTATTTTAAAAATTTTAGTTTAAATTGAAGCAAACAGATTTATTAAGCCGAACTAAAATCCCTGACATATGTAATATAAAAATATTATTATGTTAAAGAATAAATCCTTGTTTAGTTTAGTAACTTGGGTTACCTAAACTTAACAGAACTTCTAGTTTTTTGTGTCAAAAAATATTGGATGCAGCGATCAAGTTTTCAGGCACAAAAAAAATTTACATGAAGAGTTATAAACAAAATGATCATAAAGCAATAAAAACATTTAAACTACGAAATCAAATTTATTTCAAATCTAATGTATTTATCTTCTAAAGGCTGTATGACACACACGTTAATTTTGTACAAAATTTAGTACAAAATTTTGTAGTAAACTTTGTACAAAATTATGTGACGTGTAAAACGTATAAATTTTGTACTAAATTTTGTACAAAATTTTGTACTAAATTTTTTGAAAAAACTGTGTATTACACGTAGTTACGAATATTTGTTTGAAATTTTGAAATTTCAAATTTCTCAATTGTCAAATGGATCAAAAAATTTTAACTGCTACATGTGCTACTATAATAACAGTAACTGCTGCGGTTGCTATTTTTAAACGGGCTAAAAGAACAACTTGGGTTCGACCATGGTTAAGGCGAAGAAACGAAGGAAAAGGTATATTAAATATGTTGAACTCGGAATTGCGAAATGAAGATAAATCGGCATATACCAATTTTCTTCGCCTTACAGGCATTCAATTTAATTATTTATTAGGGTTAATTGAGAGTGATATAAAAAAAGAAGATACTTGCATGAGAGAAGCAATTTCTTCCGGAATTGCATCCATTCTATTGTCTAAAGGAAGGATAGCTCACAGTAGGTTTGCAATAACACTGAATATAAAAGACATTAGTGTTTGCAATATCAAGAAACAGTCAGTGAAAACTAAACTTTTAATCAAATCTGAACTTATTGTTTTGGGATGAGCTTCCGATGATGTATAAGTTTACTATCGAACGCTTATGCCCGGTTTCTCCATAGCGTCTTAAGTTCAGGTAGGACTTAAGCTGCAGTTTAAGTTGCTTAAGATAGATTTTACGCTGTTGCTAAATTGGCTATCAGCTAAGCAATTGCTTAGGTGAGGGCGACGTGATAATATTTTGGTGCAACCCGACTCAGGTTTCAAGTAGAGCTTAGGAGCGATTAGACTTTAGCCAGGCAACACCTTAAGATGCGATTGAGAAACCGGGCATTAGAGATCTTGTGATTAGTTCTAATACACCTTTGTGATGTGATGTCGAGTTCTGTTAAGAAATTGTTCATATCCATATAGCCACAGGTTTTGGTTAGAAAACTAACAATAAATCAGCGTTTTAACACTTCTAATGTAATATATTTTTAACAGGATCTAATAAATTATTGTTATATTCATTTTAATTTTACTTGCAAATAAAATCTAATAAAAACAATATGCTGTAGCCTAAAGTGCTCGCTAACAAGATTGCCACTTGTTTAACCGTCGATGTTTTTATACGGTTGGCCAGCTTCCGAGATTTAACCCACAGTTCGTTAGCGTTGGGGAGGTGTGTCCACCAATCGCAGGTTCCCTGGTTGATTGTTCTTACCACTTGGTTATCACGGATGATGAGAATGGCGACACTATCACTGTGAAAGGAAATGCTCTTAGGGCGCCAAATATTCCAACCTCCTCTTCATTCCATGCAGAAGGATTATCAACACTTTTAAAATCTTTAGGAGGTCATAGCGGCCGTATAATATCCTCTCCGTACAGATTTACCGAATTATAAAAACCCGGGCCGCAAAAAATCAAGAGTAATCCATTAATTACCAACTCATTTTATTTGTATATACGTGCAAAAAAATTCTTTTTATTTAAAGTAAAACCCCGCGTAGTTTAACTTGCAAATTTGGTAAGATAAAATAGAACAATTTTGAAAAAATTTAGTACAAAATTTTGTACAAAATTTAGTACAAAATTTATACGTTTTACACGTCACATAATTTTGTACAAAGTTTACTACAAAATTTTGTACTAAATTTTGTACAAAATTAACGTGTGTGTCATACAGCCTTAAGTACTTGAAAAATGAAAGATGTACAATTTCCGCACGTAGCTTTTCATGGACTTACTGGTTGCAGTTATAATTAAAATTTAAGAACAATGAGAAAAATGTTGGCAATTCCAATGTAAGTTAAAATTTCAAGTAGCAGAACAGGCAATTTTGTTCTAAAATTATTTTTATTTCTATTGTTATCGCCAGCAGTGATTTTATATTATGAAATCTACGTTCGTGCAAGTTTTATAAAATTTTATGTTGGAAATTTTTAAGTCATACAATAGGAAATTTTATCGCGATTTTTTGTATTATTGTATTGCTTCCTGAATGGAATAAAAATCCCAATTTGGAAAAACCATTATAGCCTTAAATTTTTGAAATTATTGTATTGTGTATGTAAATTACGGTGTTTAGTATGAAAAGTTACATAATAAATTAATAAAATTTAAGCTATAAATCTAATTACGAGCACACCATGGTAATATTGATTAAAAATTATAGTCGACTTTTATTAAATTCTCACATTTTCTAAGTTGAACATATTGAAGTTCTGACAAAGTTTATGCATTAAGTAATTTGATAAAAAGACGAGTACTCAACGGATACATGCCAAATATGGGAAAACAAAATTAGATAAATAAGGAGGTAATCAGGATGTTAGTATCCACTTAGAAAAGCATAGAGGAAAATACATGTAGGTCACAAAAAGGCTGAAAATTAAATTAACGGTAATTTTTTATAATTATTATGAAATCGAAACCTTTCAGGACCAAATTATCGATCTCCTTCTAAAGTTAATGTGTCGGAAACAAAATTTCCTGATGGTTCAATTTGGCTTCCACCGTACTCAAATATTTTTCAAAAAGTTTTGACAAAAACTGTCCGTTTAACTCTTCTGGTATTTATTTAAAACGCATTAATAAATTAAGGATATTGAGTTGATACATAATTAAGAACTTTTACAAGGAGTTCAATATTTTACTACAGCTCAGCACAGTCAAAGTTTAATTTTTGTGCTTACGCATAAATTAACTGAGATCGTAATCTTTAGAGGACGTCTTAGTTACGAAGTAAATAACTTTTTAATTTCAAAATAAACAAATCATTCGCATTCGAAATACTCGAGCAGCAAAGCAGACCTTTTCACTACTATAGAAATTTTTAGTGCGATTAAATAGGAGACATAACAATTATGTTTAAATGTCAAATCTTTTACATAAAGGCAGCACTTTAATTTCAAAATGCTGGTAGATATTTTACTCCAAACTGTTTACGCCTACGCGAGTCACGTGTATCAATTCCAATTTTAATTTTATATAATACAAAATTTTAAAACGTGGGTGCACAGTTTGTTAACAAAAGAAAATTAAGTATTTCGGTAAAATCAAAATGGGAGTGACGGCAAAAGAGATATAATTAAATTGTGCGCGGAGACCAGAGTCGTACTTGCGACTCATCGGAGCTTTTATCCTGGCCCTAAAGTTTTTTTTCCAAAAGCAAGTTTGCAATGTCATCGAGTGAAGTACCAGATGAAGGAATCAAGCGAATTGCCCTGTCAGTTTGATAGTATACAATTAAAGTAAACTTAATTTACTCCACTTTAATTCTATAAATTTTATTTATTGGAAAAGTAATGTAAGTGCCTTTCAAAAATATTACTGTTTTTCGAAGTTTGTATACAAAATAATTAAATCTAATAAAAATGGGGAAAACTTACATATTCCACGGTTTGAGAAATCAACAGTGACGATGCAAGAAGTAATTTATTTTATTATCATGTTTTTATGAAAATTTTTAACTAACACTTCATTTTCCGAGGAAATCTTTAGACAATAGCTTCAAAGTCATTTGGTTTTTTTAACAAATTCTTCTTTCTCGGCTATCTCGCTCTTTTAATATTACATAATTTAAAAGAATTGGAACTAATTTTACTACAAAGCGGCAAGGTATGTATAAAACAAACGAGAAAATTTAATTTTCATTTCGAATTCTTTGCCCTTTCTTTTGGTATAAATATTTTGTAGGGTTCACTGCACTGCATATTAAGAAAAACGTTAGAAGTGAGAGAATTCTGAAATTGTATGCAAAATTTTAACTTCCAACTCAAGGGTTGAAAATTTAACCAAAACTTATTAAAACTTTCCGGCGTAAAATTTATAGAAGAATAAGTTTTGTTAATATAATTTTCTGTTACCGTAAAATGTTTACAACGATTGTCGAGTTTTTTCGTAATAAATTTTTGTTCATTTTGAAGAAGTCTAAATATCGGAGTCAATAATGTTATGGAAACACCTACTACATACATACATATTGATACTACAGAAATTGAAATTTAAAAATTAATATATTACATAAACAATAAGAAGGCGTCCTTTCAGCAATGATTTATTGATATCATCTGCTTATGCAATATATTAATATTTAAATTTTAATATTAATAAGCCGTAGTCTGTTTAATGCAGTATTCTGCTTTAATTTAATTTAATTCTGACATTAGCAATCTGTTGTTCTGCTTTTGTTTTGTTTGTTTTTGTTTGGTTTGTTTTGTTTCTGAAGCGTATTTACTCGGGAAGTAACGATCGGATTTTAAAAATTGAACAAATATTGGAATATTGAATTTTTTAATGGGGTAGGTTGAATTCATTTCAAATCAAGCGAACTTGCGGCGATTATGTTCCAGATTTCGTTTTATTTTGTTTTCATACAAAATAAGGAAGGACCCCGAAGACATCCACAGGACTTAATTTATTGATTTCGTTTTAAGCAAAATAAATATTGATTTGTAATTAATGCAAGAATGCAAATAGCTTTATGAATATTTTCTAGTCAATTCAAATTATCCGTTAGGTTGTAATTGAATAAAAATCAATTTAGTTATTAATTTTCGTTGTAGAATTTTTCAATTTGCTATATTGCTGGAACAAAATCCTTACAATGAAGGACATACCTTGCTGAATTGAACATGGCAACTCATATAATTTATTTATTTAATTATTTTGTGATAGAAATATTAACACTAAATCATTAAACCAAAATCACTACCTGGACGTTACAGCATCCAATCGCCTTTCCGCTACTGGACCTAAACCTCCTTCATGGACTGTTCTATGCCATTAATTTAGAGTAGCCACTGCGGGATGGTAAAGTAACAGCGACTCATCATGTTTATCCAAATACAAGCCTCTACTGTACTTTTTTCACCAGGGGGTAAATATCCAGAACAATTTGTGTACACAAGACTCGGAATTACAATGATTTCAAAGAATTCCAGTGATTTCCAAAGAATTCGAAAGATTTCCAAGGAATTTCAAATATTTCCAATGAATTCCATTGATTTCCAATAATTCCAAAGATTTCTAATGAATTCCAAGCATTTCCAAGAAATTCTAATGATTTCCCACAAATTCCAATGATTTCCAAGAATTCCAAAGATTTCCAATTTTGTATTAGTGACTTTTTAATAGTGATGAGGCCTACATACAGCCGTCGCGCGTCGTCGAACATGATATTAAGAAAATAATTAAACTTCTGTAATTAGACATCAATCTAATGGGGTAAATATCCCAAAATAGTTGTATGCACGTAGTTGAAATTCCCTTGGAAATTTTTGGAATTCTTTGAATATATTTGGAATTCATGGAAATCTTTGGAAATTTGTGGAATTCCTTGGAAATCATTAAAATTCTTTGGAAATCTGTGGAATTCCTTGGAAGTCACTGAAATTCTTAAAAATCATTGGAATTCTTTGGAAATCACTAGAATTCTTGAAAATCCTTAATATTCTTGAAAATCTTGAGATTTTTTTTGGAAATTTCTGGAATTCCTGGGAAGTCACTGGAATTTTTGGAAGTCACTGGAATTTTTGGAAATCACTGGAATTCTTTGTAAATTCCTAATATATTTTGTAAATCTGTGGAATTCCTTGGAAGTCACTGAAATTCTCGAAAATCACTGGAATTCTTTGGAAATCATTGGAATACTTTAAAAATCGGTGGAATTGTTAGAAAATCTTTGAAATTTCTTTAGAAACAGGTTGGACAATAATAATGGTTAAAAATAGTTAAAAATATCAGAGATTTCCTAACAATTCCGGCGATTTTCAAAGTATTCCAATGATTTCCAAAAAATTCCAGCGATTTCCAAAGAACTCTAGTTTTTTCCAAGAATTCCAGTGACTTCCAAGGAATTCCACAGATTTTCAAGGGAATTCCAACCACGTGTACACAACTTTTTTGGGATATTTACACCTTGGTTTTCACAGTACAAATATTTAAGACATTGGAGATGTTGTCAGCACCGTTGGAGAAACATTTACGACATAAACGTATAGCATAAAAATTGAAATATAACTCCGACTAGAAATTTCTAAAGACTGCAATGCGGCCCAGATCCGATATTCCCTAGGAAAGATCAGGTGCGGATCAGGCATATAACGCCAAACTAGATCAGGACCACGTCCGACTGACCTAGTGGAGCCAGATCAGACTCCTCGCTAGAGCCGGATCCCAATCATGGCTTCCCCAACAGAGTTCGCCAGATTAAAACCGGATCGGGATTTCAAATCTCTAGTAGAGAAAATTTATATTCTCACTAGGTGAGAGCGAATATTTAAACATCTTCACTTAAGAAAATGGAAGAAGTCGCCAAAGTTGTACAAAGCCTAACTAAGAGGCAGAGTTTTGAATGTTAAATCTGTGTAGTTAATTAAATGTGTATTTAAAAACTGAAATTTGAATCTTTACACTTTGAAAGGTCTTCTTTTCAGTTCATTTTCCTCTCACTCCTGGATATAAGCCTCTCCCATAGGGGAAGATTAAGCATTCAGACCCCGTGGCTGCTTAAACTGGGTTGGGAAATACCTGTGTTTAATCTCGTAAAGAGATTAAGGAGGTTGGGATGACTTTTTAGCGTTAGCAGCCTCACTAACGAGTTTTTTAAGCTTGAATCCCAGAAGTCACCCCTGTTGGTAAAATAAATGATTTTCGACTCTTGCTGGATTCGAACCGGGTACCTTTAGACTCAACAATTTGTTGTTCGGCTAACTTACTACGTTAATGACCGTCTGTTCGAAATGTATTCCATACAATTAGTGGGACACTGTACTGAACACTTTTTATTTAATGAAATAATTCAGAAAATCACATAATATAAAACTTTGGTTATTGAAACCGGGGGGTCTGGGGGGTATGGAATCCCCCTCAGTAACGGGCTTATTGAACTCATGATTTCTGAGCTCAGAATCTAATTATTTATAGGTAAATTCTAACAAACTGCAAAAAAACTGTCTCAATTTGGAATAATCGTCAAAATGTTTTTTATAGAACTTAATTTGCTATTTCAACTTAATTCAACCAATCTGAATCCGGTAATTTCGGTATGAACAGAGAAAAGAAGAGTAAACTTTGAAGTAAAAAGAAAATTTATTAAACTTATCACTATTACACGACAACTACCTTAAGTCAAAAATCTAGAAGTGCAAGAATCTCTGTTTTTAAGTAAAATTTGGTTTTAACTAAAGCAGCATCCGCGTGAAGAATTTAAAAAAGTAGAATTCAAGAAGTCATGTAAATTACACCGGAGTTTGAATAAATAGGTGTTTTTTTGTCTTAAGTTAATTGATATTTGAAAATTATCCATAGTTGAATAGCTTTATTTTAATATCAGCTATCAAATTTTGCAACATTTTCAGTTATATCAATAACAGCCTGTGGGTCCGGCTTATTGTTAATTGAATTTAATTGCAAGTTTGTTGCAATAGTTTGTTTAAACAAATTTAACTTGAAATAAAGCTGTTCCATCAACATAAAAATAATCACAAATACAAAAGAAGACCCTAATTTTCGAGTCCCACTGAATCTAATTGGAACATTTAATTAGTAATTCTAAGAATAAAATAACACTAAAAATTATCCAATGAGGGAAACCGAGTTGGAATAAATTTGATACCATTTACTATACTGCATATTATGTTACCTGTTGCCTTTATCCCGCAACTTGTGCAAGCCGATCCCTGGGAAGGCCGGGACATCGCAATAGATGTGAATCGTTACTGGGAGAAGATAATTTAGTATTGCCTCGAAAGTATACTATTACGTTTATGTTTCGTTCGTTTATAATAAATTATTTATATTATAGTAATACAGTATTTTGCATATTATTTATCTTAGCTATTAAATTTTATGTTTCTTATTTTTCTGCGGCTTTCGGTCATTTTTTAGGAATAAAAATATGAGTAATGTACAAAAATGGATTCTGTAATTGTTATATAATTAATTTAAATCAAAAACAGTTTAAAATAATTTTGTATAAAATACAACATATTATGAATAATAATTTTATGTATTAAGGTTTCATAATGCTATTACAACTTTAATAGATTACTTTCTAGTTCTATCACTTTTATAATTTATTGTTTATTGTTATACTTTCACTTCGAATCTAATTGAATTCAAAAAATGAAAAATATAAAAGTTTGTCTTAATTTTCTCGACCCTCATTGAATAAAATTTTCTTTGTTGTGTGACGGACGGAGTTAAAATATAATTTTTCAATCATTCTCATAGCTGTTTTCTGCTTGAAAGACAAATCTGTTATTACGTACTTAAATTTTTTTAATTATGTAGACTAAAGAAAACTTTTCAAAGTAATTTAGAAGCTTTAATGCAAAAAAAATGTCTAAGTGTAGCCTAAAGAAATGAACGATAATTGAGACTCGGCAACGTTTTTCTATTCTAATTATTAAAATTTTCATCTTCTTGCATTTTTGTTTCAGATTATTTAGAGTGGAAAGCTGTTCCGTATCACATTGTCGGCGGTGCTTTAATAATAGCCATGGCTTTGGTACTCTTAGCCGCGGTTAGTTATCAATGTACTGCTACATGGAAATGGATTAGAGAAAAGACTTGTAGGGATTTGTCGGATAGTGACGAGTGTCGTAGGAAACAGACTTCGATATGCATCAGCCATTCACTTCCAGATCTACAAACTGAACCACTTAAGCAGGAATACGTTCAAGAACATAAAGATTCTATCAAAAAAGTAAGTTACCTATTTGCCCTACTTGCAGTGCGCCACTGCTTTTGTTATATCATGATTTATATTATGTGGACGTTTTAATTTCTTTGTTTGTGTCTTCTTTCTGAATTTAATCCCTTTTTAAAATTACATCTCTTGTGTCTCAGCTCTCAACAGCTATTGGAGAACAATGAAACCAATAAATTATTACCAATATATTATTTTACAGCCGTCCTTACAATTTAAGAAAATCTACTAGGGCTTTTAGGTGATTGAATCTCACTTACAAGTTCAAATTCAAATAAAACCCAAACAAATTGGTGAGGGTTTTTCAAAGTTTCAATACCTACCTAATTCTGTAATGTTGGTAAAAAAGTAGTTTTAATAAACTTAAAAATACAAAAGCAAACTAAAAGTTTCACAATGGCGAAAATAAAAAAATCAAACGGTTTGTTCTACTTTCGTGATAGTAAAAACTTTTTTCAGGATGGTTTATTTTCTGTTTTCTAATCGGCATGATAGTAAAGTCCTAGTGAACATAAAAAAGTGGAAACCAGCCAAATAAACAAATAAAAAAATGCACTAAAGTTAGAAGTTACTTTTACGTGATATATACGAAAATTTTTTTTGCAATAAAATGTAGTTAGATAATTTGAACCAGATCGTGATATTTAGTCATAAAATGAATACGTGCTGTCAGATTACTTCAAAAGTTTGGCTTTTAGAAGCAGGAAATGAAATGTGAATATTTTCGAATAATATATATTATTTTTGTGGTTTACTCACCGGCGCCGGCGGCGCCGACGCCGACTTTCAAAGTAGCTCAATTCTAATTATCCATAAATATTATATAATATGTTCATTTGATAGTCGAATAATTTTTTAGTTCATTTTTTGCATTCTTCAGCGTTAATTTATTTTTTTACAACTTTTAATAAAAAACGCAATGATCCTGAAAAACTGAAGTAAAATTAAATGGCAATCTTTGCTGTATTTCAAGTGGGTTTTGTGTAGTTCCATCATAATGACAATTTTTATTATTAACAAAGATGTTTAAATGGAAATGTGCTTCATCATTTATTAAAACACGATTTACGATATTCGATTGTTTGTTAATGAGGTTTAAGAACTGCCTACAGAATTAATTGAACACTATTTTCTTTATCACGTTCAGACGAGGGCAGACGTCGAACAATTATTAGTATTTTACAGCAACGGAATTTATGTTTACGAATAATTATGAAAACCATTGATTTTGTCAAGCTAGGAGCTGCTGAATATTGAGCAATTAACCGCCCCCATCGTTGACTTCGTTCGAAAAAAACGTGCGTACTCATTCCATATTATTAGAGGTAACGCAGGCTGTGCCAATAAAGATCTATAATTTATATTATTTATTGTTAGAATTATTACTATTATTATCAAATGCCAAGTTCCCACAAAAAGCATTGTGTTGACGACGTCAAGAATTAAGATGTGAAATGGCAATTTTGATTGGCTACGATGATTTTAGAAACAGATTTTTCAGTATTTTACTTTCAAAGTAAAAAAACCTATAAATAATCTGAAATCTAAAAGAGCACATTCTGAACTCTACGATGAGGCGAATAAAACTTATTTTGGTCCACCGGTTACTTCACAATTAAATTTTGAAAATTAACTTTTTAGTAGTATTTTTCACATCTTCCATTCCTGGGCTGCATTAAAATCTCGTTCTGTTGACGGTACGTATGTTCGACGTAAATAGATGCAGGACCGTGATTTAATGGGCGGAGCCGGCTGCAGTTCCCTTGAAGCCATGCTAGAGCTTATATAGTTAGCATACTTTAGCATACTTTTCAGGTAAATAAAAGGTTTCATAACAGGAGAAATTCCAAAATTCGCTAAAAAAAATTGAAAAATTTAAAAACATGTACGATTAAATCTTAAAATTAAAAGGAAAAAAATGGTACGAATTAATTTAAATTCAGGTATTGTGAGATAGATTGGAATCAACTGGTTCAAAAAAAAATTAAAAAAGTTGATGAAATACCTAGGATCACGTGATCGACAGATTTGGAATCAACTGAAGCTATGAAAACTAAGTGCGCATTTATGGGCAGGAACTTCGAATAAAACAGTGACACTAAAACTTTATTACGGGAAATAAAACGTTTTAACAATCGTATAATTTGAATAAATTTAATTCATTTAGTATAAAAACAGTAATTAATAAAATCAAAGCAAAATTCAGTAGTCTGAAACTCATTCTTGTTGCACCTGAACATTTTATTTAGATGGAAATTTATTATATAGATATAAACATTAATGCACGATTTCAATAATAAAAATATTTTAATTTTAATATGTTATCTAAATAAAAAGTTTTAAATTTCAAAAGTTTAAAATTCATAACTATAAATTGATTTTTGTAATTTTTGAAGTGATTTTTTTCTCTAACGAGAATTACTGCATTTTTAAAATTTTTGAAATTCAAAATATTTCCAAAAACACAAAATTTATTGTAAGTATTCCGAAAAAATTGAAAGTCGGATTTCTCAAAGAAACCCATTTTCTTTCTAAAAATATAATATATTTTAAGGAAATATTGTTGTATTATCAGTTTCAAAAATTTTAAAACTTTATAATTAAATAATATAATTATTGATTGAATCCATATCAAATTATGAAAGAAGGCAGGGCTGATTCATGTTCCTGAAATCGTTTTCTCCGAAATAGTTTGTTATTTATACAAAATAAGGAGACCGCGGTATCCTATTTTCTCCTTAAAAAAATTTCTTATTCTTAAAATATGAAAATTCGCTGTAAATTCAGTAATTTAGTGAATTTTCATTGATTGTTTGTCTCTTTTACTTAGAACACCAAGGGGTAAATATCACAAAAAATTTGTGTACACATGGTTGGAATTCTCTTGGAAATTTCTGGAATTATTTAAGAATCATTGAAATTCTTGGAAATCATTCGTATTACATTGTAATTCCATTGAAAGTCACTGAAATTCTTCATAAATTGTTAGAATTCCTTGAAAATCATTGTAGTTCCTTGTTAATCGTTAGAATTATTTAAAAATCATTGGAATTTTTGAAAATAGCCAGTATTAAAATTCTCCCTGAAATTCCTTTGAAATCACCGAAATTCTCTAAAATTCTTAGGAAATCTTTTGAATTCATTAGAAATCATTGAAATTCTTACGAATCGCTGGAATTCTTTGGAAATCACTGAAATTCTTTGAAAATCGCTATAATTCCTTGGAAATCATTGGAATTCTTTGAAAATCACTGGAATTCCTTTTACATCATTAGAAGCTTTGAAAATCGTTGAAATTTCGTTGAAAATTAACGAAATTCTCTTTAATTCCTTGGAAATCAATGAAGTTTTTTGGAAATATTTGGAATTTGTTAGAAATCAGTGAAATTCTTAGAATTCCTTAAAAATTACTGAAATCTTTTTTGGAAATCTCTGAAATTCTTTAGAAATTAGTGAAATTCTTAGAATTCCTTAAATATTACTGGAATTCTTTGGAAATCTCTGGAAATCACTAGAATTCTATGGAAGTCATTGGAATATTTGCAAATCTCTTAAATTAAAATTCTTTATAAATCATTGGAATTCTTTGATAATCACTGGAATTCCTATGAAATCATTAGAATCTTTGAAATTTTGTTGGAAATCAACGATATTCTCTATAATTCCTTGGAAATCACAGAAGTTTTTTGGAAATCTCTGGAATTCGTTAGAAATCCGTGAAATTCTTAGAATTCCTTAAAAATTACTGAATTTTTTTGGAAATCTCTGAAATTCTTTAGAAATCAGTGAAATTCTTAGAATTCCTTAAATTATATTACTGGAATTCTTTGTAAATCTCTAGAAATCACTAGAATTCTTTGGAAGTCATTGGAATATTTGGAAATCTCTCAAATTAGAATTCTTTATAAATCATTGGAATTCTTTGAAAATCACTGGAATTCCTATGAAATCATTAGAATCTTTAAAATTTTGTTGGAAATCAACGAAATTCTTTATATTTCTTGGAAATCGCTGAAGTTTATTGGAAATCTCTGGAATTCGTTCAAAATCAGTGAATATCTTAGAATTCCTTAAAAATTACGGGAATTCTTTGAAAATCCCTGGAATACCTTGGAAATTACTGAAATTCTCTGTAAATCGTTAAAATTCCATGGAAATCATTGTAATTCCTTGGAAATCGCTGGAATTCCTTTGAAATCATTAGAATCTTTGAAAATCTTTGGAATTTCGTTGGAAATCATTGTCAAATCTCGGATCCAAACTTTCGAGTCCTGTAATTTTCGATTTCGGCAAATCTGGAGGGAATTTTTCTAGCGAGTTTAGAAAAATTATATTAGATAAACAAAACAATAAATTCAATAATTTCAGGACTTATTTTTATTAATTTTGGAAAAACTACTGGACCATCCGCAAATTTTATTTTTTATATGTATCTACTAGACCGTTATCTACCACCCAGTGCAAAAATTTCGGCAAAATTCGAAAGGGTAGAACATCGACCGTCCCCCAATTTTTTAGTTTTCAAGTCATTTTTCTCAAAAACTTCCCATTTTTCTTTTCAAAATTCAATGTTTTGGCAGAATGGTTACTTAATATGATGCCCTCCAAATTTCAATATTGATTAATTATTATTTTCGAAAATATTAATTTCTTAAACATTAAAATTATGTAGTACATATAGCTTAATTTTCACGATTTTTTTAGAATGCAGTTACAAAAGAGTTGACATTGACAATTTCAATTTTTTCAGAAAAATTGTAATAATATTTTGTTTTATTTTTCGATTACAATTTCAAAAAATTTAAGTACGATGTTCTACGAAAGAAAACGATAGAAAGAGATGAATTAAAAATATTTCTATAAAAATATCAAAATATAAGTTTTCTGAAAAAATTGATAATGATTTTCAAAAACATCCAAAATTTTTAAAAATAATAAACTCTACATATTTTTTAGCCGTCTACTTCCTATTATGGCCAACTGTTTATCTGTTTTAAAAAAATTTTGAAAGTTAAAACATGAAAAATATTTATTTTTTATATTACACGATCAAGTTCAAATTCAAAGTCTTAATTAATTAACCTAAATTAATCCACCCAAACTCACTGTAATTGACAAAAAGTGTGTTCGGTTTTAAAACCTACGGTAGTTCTGTATTACACCAAGTGAAAATTTAATATATTCATTAATTTCGATGTACAACTTAACGTGGAAACTAAACCACGGTACGAGAACTTTCCTGGTTTCATTATTTATTATTCATATATTGTTTTATCTCTGTATACCTAGATGCCTTCTTCAGTATTAAATGACAATTAAAATGTTTAAACGTGAATTCTGTCGCCAGGAGACTCTTGATGGAAATTACATTGCCCGTAATTCCTCGACTAATTTCTATTTATTCAAACTCGTGCATGTTATAAAGTTTCCGCAACTAACAACTAAATTGTAGTCCATTTCGATCGATTAGCCTGCAAAAGCTTGCTTTAATTACGTTAATGATTATTAACGTTTTAAATTGCATGTGTTTACAATTATTTGAACACCATGTACATTATTGCGGAGTCGAGGCACGGGACACGTAATATCATAAACTCAAATAATTATGTAATTGCTTAATTTACGCAAGAGTTAGCAATTTTCATAAATTGTTAAACAAAGTCATTTACAGCAAACGAATTACACTTATTTGACTTGAAAATTTATTTATGATTCATGGTTCCGCGTTAACTGCATTTAATTGGTCTGGAAACTTTTCAAACGAAATAAATTTAATTAGACAAGTATACATGGCCATACTTGTCATATGCGCCATCAATTGCCGTATGAAAATTGGAATGTAGTATTTCAAATTTAAGGATCAGCTTTTGTCCTCACGTAGCGGGACTACAGCTATTTATTCGACCTCCATCCATCCTTAATATGAAATAACCCAATAAAACGAATAGGAAGTGTCAATCTTACCCCAGTTTGGAGGAATGCAAAGTTTTATCAGGACAATTGCTTGGTGGCGAAACTTTGGATTTTAACCTTGTAATATTTGTAAATAATTATAAAATTTAATTTCGTTAACATTATCCTGCTGTTGATATACCAAACATCTAAACGTGTCTATTAATTTGTTCTAGGTGCTACGTCAAACCACCCTACCAATTGTTCCTACACGACATCAAACATTTCAAAGACAATTGTCGCATCGTTTAGAGATGCCTTCAAGTATTCAATTTAGTATTTGTAGTCTTGAACACAAAAGCGAATCGAGCATAGTGGGGTTAATAAAGGTAAGAATTTTACATTTAATGTGTAATCTGAGCTTGGAAATCTATTACCGTATTCATCTTAATTAACAATTTGAAGAATTCGTGTAATTACCTCTAAATCAATTTCGCTTTTAGGGTCGCATAGAGTAGCTTTTATACTCACCACCGTCTGGATCAAAATTACACCCTTACCGACCGTACTAATCGTTCGGCATATTCTCGCCCATTTCTAAATTAACTGGTTGAACTAAGCTGGGGTCGCCGGGGTCAGTCCCATAAGAATATAACTGACTAATTATTTAGTGTAGTCTCGCACTCCGACAGACAATAGAAATTCTCTGCTAAACCCCATGAAAGTATTGCGGCTTAATTCATTGCTAGAAACTCGGTAATATTCAAGAACTTTCAAACCAACATCAAATAGTCGTTAGACTAAAGTTTTAATTCGAATTGCCAGTGTAATTGAAATAAACAATATCTTTAACAATCAGCAATCGATTAGGTAAACAAAACTTTTCAAATTGAACTTGGATTTTCCAACTTTTCATTTTTTATTAAGTCATTTAGTTCTTTTGGCAGCCAGATTTCGAATTATAATTTTAGAGGCTTTGAAATATGAATTAATTATTGTAGCATGCGAGGCTAATATATCCTCTTCAATGAGTGTCCCACTTGGCAGGTAGTTTCCCAATTGACAAATTGACCCAATCGAATATGTTATTATCGAAGGATTTTCTGAAATATTGGCTCACCAAACTCAAGCCACGGCTATTCTTAAGATTCGGAAATTACTCTTCTCTTATCTGGTTCCATAAATCTCGTTATCACGCCCCACCAGCTAACTAGCAATCCCAAATTTAAGTCTAAAACAGAACTAATTTGTTTTATTGTCTAACATATATTGTCTTAATAAATAGACAGATGGATTTGAAAAGAAAAAAATCTTCAAATAAATAAGTCATCGAACAAAATATAAAGGACAATTTACATTTAGGATATAAATGAGCCTAAAGCAGAAAGCAATAGCGGGCTTCCCAATTAAGCCGAGAACCAACTTATCCCAAAATAATTAATGGTTAAAAGTATTTTTTGTGAATGTAGGATCTTATTAAGAAAAATAATTGTTTTTTCAAACTTTCAAAGTTTTATGTGATTCATCAAATAAATTGTGGTAGATTAATTTTCGCATTCAGTTCATGTTAATATTTCATGGAAGCAGTCTAGTAAAATAAATAATTTTTACATACATAAAAAAACATTTATAATATCTACCCTGATGTGAGATCAACAAATTTTTCTTTTTAAGCATCATTTTTCAATACAAAATTCTGCACTGGTGCGGATCTCTCTATTTAAGCAAAATTTACCAATAACACTGTTGTACATGGGGGAGTATTAATTTGGATAATTGTAACAGTATAGAAAAGGGCAGATGGAAAATCTTTAAGAAAATAAATGAAAAGATAATTAAAAAGAGAAATTTCATTGTGTAATAACAAAGCCAGTAAATTAAAATTACAAAATTGTGATGTAATGTTGAAAATTTCAAAGCCTGCTATTTATGCCCATTGTGATTTTACTAAAACTGCTATTAAATTGAATTGCGCAAGAAAATCTATCAGAAAATAAATTGAAGATTAAATAGCTGTCACGAAATTTCCCATGTGACGTCATTGCACTACGTATCTCTGACTTGTTTTGTTTGGAGTAAAAGTAACTTTTTGTAGCTCAACTGAATTGTCCAGTCTACAAAGCAGCAACAAAGAGTTCTATTTTTTTTTTAAAACAATATAATGTATCCACCTATTTACCCTCTGCATTTATTTTTTTTAATTGAACTAAGTCCGGATTATTTGTATTTACAAAGCTACAATGGAATTTTCAGTTGGATGATCAATTAATTGTAATAAAACCAACACTGCTTCGTCCAAATAGACTTTAATCATTTGATAACTCTGTTCGTACATTGTAAAGGTTTGTATTATTTTATAAAGTCAGATTTTAGTTCTCAGTTTATGACTAATTAAATGTAACTTAATTAAAATCTAAAATTAAATTTAAAAATATTCCAAACTTCGATAAATTTTTTATTTTACTTTATCGCTGTTTTCATTTACATATTTAAAGTAAAATTTACTCCGACTGTTGTTTTAAAGAATTTCTGCACTTCATTACTGCTAATTATTTAAAATAAAAATGTAAATGAATGTTGAAACATTTTCAGAGCTTTCATATTAACAAATTTCAAGCATTTTATTTTAAACTTGAAGTAATTAACATAAAATATTAAATATAAAAGAAATCAAAAAGTAAATAAAATTTTTTGTTTTGGAAAATTCGGCTGCAATAAGAAAATGTCATAAATAAATAAGAATTTCTTTATATTGTCTAATTTAATCGCACATTTAATTATCACGTAAAATTGATAATGCAAATATAAAAGAAACAAAGAGAAACATGAAATCTTGAAACAGAATTAACGTTTCAAAAAGCTTGTTGCCTGAAGTGAGTTAATAAATAGCGTATATTCCCGAAATTTGCGTATACATTACTGAAAATTATGTATATATTTTTAATGTATTACAAGGTTAAATCAAAAACAATAACAAATTTATTTAATAAAACAGGCAGTTCAAGGATTTTTTGAAAAAGCACAAATATTACATTATAAACATTTAATATTAAAACTTTTTTCATGAAAATTCATTTTCAACTCAATTTAATAACCGAGAAATATAATGAATGTTGGAATTCTTATAATATGTAAATATAAATTGTTAACCGGTGTAATCAATATTAAATTGCAATTTTAAAATTAATATTGCCATTTCTTGAAATATTTCGAAAAAACATATTTTGTAATAGTCCGTACATATAATATTAATAAAATTAACACACAATTATGCCAAAATAATTTAAATCTGAATTTCTAACAGCTGCAGTTTTACATGGATTCTCAACCGAGGAGAAAATTGGAATCAGGAATATGTTAAGTCTTTTTATAATTTCGAGATCCTCTCGAGTTGTACTCGAACCTTTCCAGCTCTTGATTTACTGAATTGCAAGTACATATTAAATTATTAAACTATGAATAAGGAATGAATTTGTTTGTATAAATAGGCTATCCGGAATGTGCAAATATTGAAATAAATCCATTTTATTACGTATTAATATTTAACTACTGCGCCTTGTTATTCAAATTACCAAAGTTAATAGGAAAGTGGAAAATAATCTCTCCATTTTTATTTTATTCCTAGATTTGCGATATTAAAACAATTTTTTTAAATTGCACCTCAGAAAAACCATTATTAAACTTTTTATTGTTCACGTAAAATAAATAATAATAATATCTCGTTCGTTTATTAAAACGTAATGGTCGATTTTGTTGTCGAGAATTTTCCAATTGCACCGTTAAGAAAATTTATATAACCGCTCTAACGGACTTTTTGATGTAATATTCAAATATATAGTGCAAGTTAGTAATAACCGTCATGAAAACTATAAAAATTGACTAGGGAAATACAACAATATCGACGAGGTTTCGATCACATATAAAAGTAGAACATTTAAATTTATTGCTCCAAAAATAGGCAAAAATAAAATTAACGTTTTATTAAAGAAAATATAGAACACAATAAAATTATTTACATAAGTGAAGAATCACAGAGATCAGTCGATTTTTTTCAAGACTGCCTGAACGAAATTACCAACCGTGGCTGTCAAAATCGTGATGTTCTTCGTGATGTTTTATGTAAACTGGTACTTTTTTCTCGACGATGATTGGAACTTTAACTGGATAAGGAACTTTCTTTTCGACCGTTACTGGGTATGGTTTTGGAATGTGAACAGGAACGGGAACCTTGTATGGAACTTTAACATGAACTTTAACTGGATATGGTACCAACTTTTCGACTGGATAAGGAACCTTCTTTTCCACAGTGACTGGGTATGGTTTTGGAACATGAACTGGGTATGGTTTTGGAATATGGACTGGTACCTTTACTGGAATATGAACTGGAACTTTCTTTTCGACTGGATATGGAATGTAGTGCGGTACTGGTACTTTAACAGTTTTGTGGATGGTGATGGTTTTGACATGTTCTTCGTGATGGTCGTCGTGGCTGTCCAAATCGAGGTGCCCAAAATCGTGTTTATCGAAATCGTGATGTTCTATTTCGTGTCCTCCGAAGTCGTCGCCATTGCTAAAATGTGAATACGAAACTCCACGTTTTTCATGTTTCTTATCGTCGGAAACTTCCTTCTTTTCTGCCGGCAGGGCAGACAGAAGGACTAATCCAGAAAACAAGAATAACGAGCTAATCTGAAACAAACAAACTTTTAGAATAATTTCTTGTGAAATCGGAACAACACTCACTTGAAACTTCATCTTAGTCCGCAATGATGAACAACTGTTGGTTTTCTTGTTGTTACATTTCGTATTTATAGTTGTAAAGTAATAGTATTGCTTTCTACCTAACAAGTATTCCCCTCCAGAAGTCCACATGTGTACAATAAAATTACAAAGGTTTCTTGAAATACATAATTTTGTAATAATCGAAACGATTAAAACTTCCTTAAATTACGCTAATCATAGAAAATTTTTAATCGATTTGAATTTGCTCTCATTTTGTGCGGTTAATTATGAATAATTTTAATTATCTAAATATTAATCGTGTTTACTTTCTTATTGTATAACAGAAAATTTTAAATTTGAATAGATAACTGTTTGGTATTTTTCAAAAACTTGCAACATTTTACGTAACAAATTAATAATTATGATGGTATGTTTACAAGATTCAATTGAAATTTTCGATATTACATAAAGATTCTGCTTTAAGGTGTGTGGTACCTAGCATTATTTATCCGTAAACAAATTTTAATTAAAGCGTAACTTAATTAACCACCTTAAAATAATTAAGTCGATCTTAATTGTTTGTTAAGTTAAATATGAATTTAATTAAAGCATTTATCCGAAAGTAATTTTATAATACACACCACATATCAAATTGTTTTATTTTCGCATGATTACAATAATTTCTTAACGTAAATCATAAATTTTAATTTTATACATTTTTCCTGTTAAGTAAACAACGCTTATAATTGCTACACTTTCAGGTTATAATTAATTATTTTATTTAATTGTGTTAATATAAATTTCCGTATGTTTCAAAAATCTTACATAATGAAAGTTGGTAGGTAAATATATCCGCACGCCCAGGTTGACAAAGTTTTTTAATAATGAAACTTCAAAGAAATTTTTTTAATTTTAAAATTTTGAAATTAGGGAAAATAAATCCTCTCGTCATTTCAACGACTTTTAGTAATCTTTTGTAACATCACCTAGATTTAAATTATAATTAAATTAATTAGAAAGTTTCTAATTGATGTTTTTCAAAATGTATTGCGTTAAGATGACATAAACGATAACAGAATTATGCAAAACAGTGATAAATAAGAAAAAAGGCTGTAATTTTCAAAAGGTAAAGTTATTACCTTCGCGCAATAGAATCAGTGGCGGGCTTAGCATTTTTAAGAACCTAAGCTAAATATTACAAATTACAAATCCCAACATGTCCAATCTATCTATGGTCTGAAGAAAGTGAAGTTGTATTGTCATCAGTTAGATTACATAAATTTTGTTAACTCAACACAATAAGTCAGTTCCAAACTAAAGATGATAATCTAAGTTAATTTATGTTAAACGCCAACAGATTACGTAAGTTTTGAGTAATTCTCCGGTTTATTATTATTATTAAAACAGAAAATAATTAGGAACATTGTCCAGTGCTTTATATACTGATTAATTCATGTCTTTGATTTTCAAGTTACTGGGATTTGAACCTAGAATTTTGGTGATATCATAATTCAAATTAAAACTTTTAAACATAATCGTTCATAATAATTAGTATGTCACTTAATATATACAAAAATGTCATAAAATTTACATTTAAATGTGCTCATATTATTTATTTTTAAAAATAAACATAACATAAATATTTATATTTTCGGAAAACATAAAATACACTAATTGATATAAATAATTAATTACTGGGTTGTCAATGTCTACTGTAACTACGCTGACGGTAGGTAACTTAACCTCTAACCTAACTCGCAACAAAACTTTTAACCTAAGTTCTAACCTTATCTGTATAATAATAAGTAAAATAAATCAACAGGTACAAATCACCAATAACCGGGTTGCTATGTATCTGCAACCACACAGACGATATGTAATTTAACTTATATGATAACAACATCTTACCTAATTTCTAACCTAACCTAACCTCTAATCTAACTTCTAAATTTAATCCGTAAATATACATTTAAAAATATTAAATTTTGTTTGAAAATGCGGTTAAAGGAAAATTCGACGGGTCCTCCCCTTCAAAGTAGGAAAGAAAACAATTGAAAATTCTGAAAGACCACAATTTTAGCTTTCTTATGAGATGAGGATGAATAAAATCGGCCCAACGGTTACGTGACAATTTAATTTTGAAAATCGACATTTTGAGTTTACGTTCATGTTTGATTAATTAGTGTTCTATTGTCGGTACTTGTACGCTGCGATATTTTTAAAATTCAATTTTAACTGGGGGGAGAGCGTGGTTCATTCACTGGCAAGTGGTACCCATGGAAACATCGTTCGAGTTCCTGCATTATCGAGTTCATTTGCCATCCAAGAATTGTAATATTTCGGATTCCAGCATTCGAATTTGGTAATTTTCGAGTTGCGTTCCGCCCGGGCAAGTTTTTAATGATACAATGATTTTGAGACTTGGCCGTACGGAGGGTGGCGTTTGAAAGTCGTATCCACCCCCACGTCGGATTCAAGTCAAATACATTAAAAAAATATTTTTTTAAATTTTTGAAAAACTACTGGATTTTCCGCAAATTTTTCGGAATTTGTAATCGAAATCTGCAACCATAGGTGGTTGTGGAAACTTATGAAAAAATGGGATTTCAAACGGGTGTGACGTCACAAAGTGGCGTTCGTACAGTACAGATTCCTCTTTTCCGTTTTCAAATAGAAAAATTTTGTTCGTTTGAATGAAAATAAGAATTTATTTAGCTATATAAAACAATAATTATTGTAAACAGTTTCTGAATGGATATTAATTTTAGTTATATATTTTATTAACCCTTTCGGTCGCGGCGGCCGTTTAAACGAATACGAAATGTATGTGATCTGAAAAAATGAGATTGTTCTAAAAATCTTTTAAAAAAACTGTATTTATATAGTTTATTTCTTAAAAAAACAAAATATCCTGACCGAAAGGGTTAAATAAAATTCACCATGTTGCTCTTAACCTACGTAAAATATAAAATATGTCGAAAAATACTAGAAGTTTAAGAATAAATATGTAGAAAATTATTAATTAAAAAACAATGAAAAGACATTAATTTAACACTTTTTACAGGGTATGACTAAGAATGTTTGGAAAAAAAGGTAGAAATATTTTTTACAATATGAAACATGATCAAAATCAATAGAACTATAATATAATGCAGTATTGGCCCTATTTCACCATTATTTTCGATCTTCAGTTGCATATAACTCGAAAAAAAACAAAAAATCATGATATGGAACCCGAAATTATATTCAAAACAATCGAAAATGTTAAAATTTTGTTTCACAGCATAAAAAAGGTTTTCTTCTTTTTCAAAAATTCTTAGTCCTACCCTGTCGAAAGTTTTAAATTAAATTGTCTTTTCATTGTTTTTTAAATAATAATTTCCGAAGTGTTATCTTTACAGTTAAAATTCTATTATTTTAATGTTTTGTTTAGTTCGTTCAAATTTTATTGTCGATTCAACTTCTATTTCGTACTGTGAGGTTATAATTTTGTCGTGAAATCTAAACCACGATATAAACCCTATAGAAAATACCTCAGCCCTTACGGATACGGATGTGTACCAGTCGAATACACAAAACCAGTCGGCTACAAAATTAAATAAACTACTGCAGAAGAATATTTTCAAATTTCTTTGAGTTCTTCTTTCTAGCTAGTTTTTAACGATAAACATGTAAGTTCCACCGCAGGTCAAAAAGGTACCCGGGTAAAACATGTAAGTTCCATCGTTTATAACTTAAAGTATTACTGGATTGTAGTACTGCCAAATTGTGGATTTTATAGTGCCTGGATCCGAGATTTTTCCGTGGTTGAGCTTGTTACATCGGCCTGGAACGCCTGAGCGAAGCGAGGGTGTGTAAACTTTCTAAAAACATCTCCCTAGGTTTACCGAACTCAAAAGCTGGGATCCGAGATCTGACAATGCCAAGAAAGTCCAAGATTAATAATAGCCTTGACCGCCTTTATTTAAATGACCATCGGTGGAATTTGTATGTAAGAAAATAGTGAGCTAAAACGACCGGTGGAACTTACATGTAGGATTAATAAAGATTTGACCCATAGGTGGACTTGCAATCGCCCACTGAATCATATGATCCCTGATCGGGAGGTCTGGGGGGTATGGAATCTTCGCATTAAATATGCAACTCGGTTATTTTATAATTCTCGGTACATCAACTCGGAAATTAAAATTTATTCATTTAAATAGTAAATAATACAGTAAAAATACTATGGTTGGTACATAGTGTGGTAAAAACTCGAATCAGACTCTAAATAAAATAAGTGAGGAAAAGAGATATTTTAATAATATAGAACTTTTAATTAAATACGAACAAAAAATTATAAATCCCAAGATAAAAGGTAAAATTTAAATTAAAAAAATTCAATGAACCTCGCGTTTGTTGTTAGGTCTTTTAAAAAAAACAAGATATTAACACAGTTGTATGTTAGTTTATAAGAAACTTTCGAAAAATGAAATATTAATAACATGAGTAACGACCAGCACGTGCAATAAAAAAATAAATGAATCGATACGGATAGCGAGCACAGAAGATGATGGAGCACGTGACGTGAAGCTAAATGACGCGAAGAACAGAGTAAGGTAGAAATTTCCTAAAGGCTAAAAAAAGGTCATAAACCACTCGATAACGTGTGATACAAAACAAACAGAATTTTAAAATTTGATAAAAACAATCAAACTTTTTTGATAAACGAGCCCTGTCGTGGTACCTCCTCCAACTACTGATATTAAAATGGAACTGTAGGTACCCTGTGTCTTTAGACAACCTTAGAACGCTCACTAGAAAGAACGGGAAAGTAATTCAAACTGTAGATCCTCGATTAAATAATGTAATTCATACTTTGAATAAGATTTCCTCTTTCAGAGAAATTTTTTTTTTATAAAGCACAAGTAGTTATAGAAAACTCCTGCACTGCAACAACCAAAGTTAGATTAAAGATAGCATAGCGTATTTTCATTTCCAAAATCAGATACACACACAAATATAATATTTGTAAAGTTAAATTTGATGTTTAGATAAAAGCTTAACCTCGAAGCTCGTAACAAATTAAGAATAAAACTATTTAAAGGAATATTTTATCAATGGGCTGAATTCTATTTGATACATACAACTTGACTTCTCTGCAACATAACATTTCAAAACGAATAAATTATGCAATTACAAGATTAAACTAAGATCAATCATCTATAACTCTCGGTTTAACTTTAATATTCTCAAATAGCCGACTGTTTAATTAATGCACTGGATGTAATCCTCAAAGGATCGTAATATGCACATGATTTTAAATTTTAATTCAAATAATATTTCATTACAAATTATTTAATTATTTTCTTAGTTAAACTTGAGCAAGGACGAACAGCGCTCAGGGTAGCTAAATTACTAAAACTTTCCTTTCTGCATTTATCAACAATGTTGATAACATTTTACATATTATACAAAAACAAAAATCAGGAATTTATATTTATTTATTTAATCATTTGATGATTACAATTAGCTAAACTTTCTAGAACCGAGTACGGATTATTGCGCTTTGATAGATTTCCACAGCTTTCAAAACTTTTTCCTTGGCAATTTAAATGTTTAATAATAAAAATGCTTTCAGCCTGAATTATACAAAAAAGATTTGGTGAGGCAGTCCTCAAACGATAGCTCCGGAGGTCCTGATATGGAATACTGTGGAAAATTACATTTCGCTCTTCGCTACGACAAAGAAGTTGAAGGACTTATTGTTAGGGTAAATAAGTGTTTTTAATTAAAAACAAATACGAATTTAATTAAATAAAAATATATTTAAAAGAAAATATTTTGAATGTGGCACCTAAAATTTTAATTAGCTAACTTTGTTGTAAGGTTTATAATTTTATTCTTCATAAACTAATTAGAACACCAACAAATTTTATCGCTGTAAACCTTTTATGATCAAACAAATTATTAAATATTAACGCTTAATTTGGTATAGCAGATAATAAAATTAAAGTTATAATTAATTTTTCAAAGCAATTAGACCAGGGAGAACTTTCTAATTTTTTAAACAAAAATTTATATTTTATCTAAATATGCAGTTAATTTCACTTGCATGTTAATTTTAATAATTACTTTCAAAATATGTTTTGTTATAACAATTTTATTGATTAGGTATTTGAATCAAGAGATTTGCCAATTAAGGATGTTACAGGAAGCAGCGACCCTTACATAAAA
Source organism: Cantharis lateralis (assembly GCA_963170105.1). NCBI lineage: Eukaryota > Metazoa > Arthropoda > Insecta > Coleoptera > Cantharidae > Cantharis > Cantharis lateralis. The sequence continues at coordinate 5,958,542 of OY720627.1, forward strand.
ATTTACCTTTTGCCTGACAGAAAAAAGAAGTTCCAAACCAAGGTGCATAGGAAGAACTTGAATCCTGTTTTTAACGAAACCTTCATATTTAGGTGAGTACTTTTATATTAATTTCGTTTATTGGGCCAATTTCGGATGGAAAAATATCTAGAGCAATTAAGGGCGAAAACTCTAGCAAGTTCTAAGCTTCTTCAAGGTTCATTTCCAATATTTTTTTACGCTTGACCCACATTGCCTTTCTTTCACGATGAAATAGTTTTGATGTTTTGTAACTACTTAACATTTGTATTGGTGCTCTTACGGCTCATCTATTGTCTTTAGGATTCGTTCAATAATTTATTTATAATTTTTCCAAATTAATTCCATTAACTTTTGTTGCCTTGATTAAATTCAGGTGAGTTACGTGTTAAATACATTAGTTACTTAAAGCTAAATTATTATAAGTTCCTTGTATTTTCTTACTAATACCTACTGGGTAGAAAGATTTGTACTTTTAAACAAGATTAAACTTTTAAAAAGCTTTTCTCTTCTAATTTATTAGAACGCAGAGTTTATTAATGCGCTTAGAATTAAATACTACATACCATAGTATTGTTTTCATCATAAATCGCATAAAGGAGCTCAGGTTCTTGATTAAATTTAAAATGTTATCAACAATTTAAAATCGGTTATTAAATCTTGAACTTAACGGTATTGCAAACAATGGGCCTACAGCTTGTCGACTGTTTTTGTTCTATAAGCCGCCAACTTTCCCAGACCAAAGCAAATGTTTAAATAAGCTTTAAACAATATATTTACTAGTAAATAATTTTCAAACTTGTTTTAAGGACAATAAGCAATGTTATTGATAAGGAAAATATGATGTAACGCAAACCATTCCAATTTTGCTTTATTAATTAACTTGCTTTATGTTTCTTCTTCTTCGTTGTATGCTTCCTGAAAGCAGCGCGTAACATTTTAAAGGATCCCATGACAAATTATCTCGGTGGTGGTTTTCCATTTCCTTCCAATTTCTCTGCACGGTTTATTTTTTTCCAAAATAATTCTCGATTCCAAGGGGAAATATTCCAAAAAAGTTGGGTACACATGGTTAGAATTCACTCGGAATTCTTTATTTAATTTCTTCGCAATATTTAGATCTAACGAAAATCTTTGGAAATCATTGGAATTTTGGAATTCCCTTGGAAATCTTTACAATTTCTTCGAAATATTTAAATCTATTGAAAAACCATGGAAATCATTGGAATTCTTTATAAATCATTGAAAATCACTGGTATTCCTTGGAAATCACTGGTATACCTTGCAAATTACTAGAATTGTTAGATAATCATTGGAATTTTAAGAAATTTCTTGAAATGAAATTATCTAGAAATTTCTGGAATTCTTTGAGAATCACTGAAAGTTTTTAAAGCATCGCAATTCCTTGGAAATCATTGCAACTCCTTGCAAATTATTAGAATTCTTTAAAAATCTTCGGAATTCTTTAGAAATCATCAAAAATCAGTGAAAACTGGTATTCCATGGAAATCACCAGCTTGTAAATCACTAGAATTCTTAGAAAATCTTTTGAATTTTACGAAATTTCTTAAATTGAAATTCTCCAGAAATTTCTTAAATTCATTGAAAATCACTGAAATTCTTGGAAATCATTGCAATTCCTTGGAAATCACTGGTATACTTTGCAAATCACTAAATTCTTAGAAAATCATTGGAATTTTATGAAATTTCCTAAAATGAAAACCTCTAGAAATTTCTGCAGTTCCTTGAAAATCACTGAAATTCTTGGAAATCATTGCAATTCTTTGGTAATCATTGCAATTCTTTAATAATCATTTGAAAACAAATAGTATTCTTAATAAATCATTGGTATAACTTGCAAATCAGTAGAATAGGTACTGAAATTTTACGAATCTTCTTAAATGGAAATTCTCTAGATATTTCTGGAATTTTTTGAAAATCACTGGAATTCTCGGAAATCATTGCTATTCCTTGAAAATTACTGGAATTGCTTGGAAATCACTGGAATTCCTTGTAAATCACTGAAATTCCTTTAAAATCGTTGGAATACTTAGAAATCTTTAAAATTTCTTGGAGATTTTTCTTATGTACACAAATTTTAATTAATTTTGAATTGCAAAAAATGGGATATGTAATATGCGTTAAAGCAAACGCTACGTCACGTGACTCCAGATGTAATCATGACAACTGTAACCTGATTTTTATTATTCTTAATTAATTCAGGGTCGGCATAAATAAGGATGAGCTCTTCTCTTCCATGGGGTAATAAAATCTTTCGAATTTTTTCCGAATTTCCAACAATTTACGTTAAGATCTCTGAGCTGCGATGATTCGAAGGCCCAGAGTAATACAAAATAGGAATTTTACAATATACTCTGCGTAAAATATAAATCAATAAATAAAATATATAGTACGCATAAATTAAGAAAAAACAAAGCATAAATAAAAAACCTCTTTCGGTCACTAGACACCGATCAGCCTGTAGCTGGCGTCCCGCTGTCTGCATTATTATATGTCATTCACATAATAAACGAACGTTTTTCATAAAATAATAATCCTATTGATAATAAATTTATTTAAAAACGCCTTTTTCACTCTAATCTCTTAACAGCCGTATTGATATTCCAATTAATATGTCTGTACATTATGTTTACGTAAGGTAATTATTTAATCAAAACTGAAAAGTAGCCATTCAAAAATACTGTAGAGTTGTTCTAAAAGCAAAATTGGGTACTGAACCGGTGTAATACAACCAAGAGAAGATGAGATAGATTTATACGAAATTTACTCGGTTCCTGAAGGTTTCGGGCCAGCTATTCTGCGTGAACCGCGCAAAGCTATCACCAAATCTCATAGACCTCTACAGTCTACAATAGAAAATATCTAAAATTCAAATCTGTAAAATTAATTTTAAATTACTTTTTCTTATATTTATAACAGCATTTTTTTTAAATTAGAGAAAGTAAGCATGCACATCATAGAACGCCAAGAATATAAAAAATATAGTGCAACTTTTCATTCCAAACTCAAGCAATAGACAAAAATAAGAAATGCCACTCAAAAGAAGAAGAAAAATAACTTTTTATCTCTCGTGCAGTTTATGTGTTCGGCTGCACTACGCTAAGCTCTGGAATTTTGTTTGCAAATATTTGAAATTCATGGAAATCTTTGAAAATCTCTAGCATTTCTGGGAAATCTCTAGAATTCTTTGGAAATTATTTAAATTCCTAGGAAATCAATGGAATTTCTTGGAATTCTTTGGAAATCATTGGAATTTTTTGGAAATCACTAAAATTCTAAGGAAATGATTGGAATAAATAATTGAAAATCTCATAAATTTGAATTCTTTGGAAATAACTGAAATTCTTGAAAATCATTGGAATTCCATGGAAATCATTGGAATTCTTGCTAAATCGTTGGAATTCTTGGAAAAAAGAAAAAGATATTTACCCCCTGGGAAGTATCGTGTGTTTCAATTTATTGATACGGTCAATTATGTTGTAATGCATACTCGTCCTTTATTTTGGGACCTATATAAGGGCGAAATTTGGAAACTTTTTTCCAGAATTTGAGTGTCTTCAAAAATCTCTCTATATTCTGGCGTTTTGGTCAGTGTGAAATCCAACGATTGATGTATATACCGGGAATGATAGCTTTTAGGAGTTGGTTATGTTTTTCTCGAATAACCTGTTAAGCTCTCTGTAGTCTTCCGCGGTGATGGGGCTGATCAATAGTTCTTCTGATCACCTTTCTGACTCGCTTGAATTTGATGTGTGCTTGCATATCTTCTTGACTAACCCAGGTCATGCAACAACATCCTTGAGAGTGATTTGAGGTACCTACTCTTGGGGATGAGTTGGTCTGATCTAGATCTATGGTTGGTGATAGATAGATAGTATAAATCTTCTCTTTCGACCTACGAAGTTTTTAACTGGAATGAAACCACTATTGTCTTCTTGTTCTTCGTCGACGTAGATTTTTTTGGGTGATGGGGATGCGGAAAAACTTGTCACGTTGGCGATTATTTCGTTTAAAAATATTTGTTTGCCCAACGGATCATTTCGCCGACATTTCAGTTTATCTTTTATCCTTCATGAGGCAAATAATTACGAGTAGATGTAAATAGCAGCTTTTTAATCACAAAATCAAAAAAAATTAATTTAGGTTACGTGGCGGACAGGAGATTTGTCTTTCAATTTTAATAAGAAAAGAATTTTAAATTGGTTTCTTAATTAAAAAATCGACTTTATTATGTGAAAATTTAATGTAGGTGGCTACTTATAACTTAAAGCATTCTATTACTTTAATTTGTAACTAAAGAGAAAACTGTAAAAGCTGCTTAAAAATCAACCCCTACTTCTGAGTTATTTTAATATGCGATATTCCTAAATATGGCAACAAAAAACCCTCATTGAAGAGTTTACCCTGAAGCTACAGAAAATAAGTACACTTAACTTTAAGTAAAACTTTGCATAAAGTGGTACTCTTTTGTGCAGGCAAGAAAAATTGATCAAGGAATTTTGTAATAAAGTAAAATTAATCCAATAATTTTGTTTCTAAAATTCTTTCAGGAGAAAATTTTAAAATATTCACAACTTGGTCGAGAAAAAAATAAATATACCGACGTGACTTGAACTTCAACTTTGATAAATTGTCACTGTATAATTTTTCTCTTTATCGTTATTAATTTTCAAATTCCTGAAATTTAATATCCGAATATAAATTTTGTGTTGGTAGTTTAAGATGAAATGTTTGAAATATTTTTAATATATTAAGCTTATTACCCCACGACAATTAATTTGAAATTAAAAATTACGCATTTTAATAAATAGCGACATATTCGGTGGTTACCCTTCTACTTGCTTTTCCTTTATCACTTGAATTTATGAAAAGTAAATTTGACAGGTAAAATGAATTAGAAGTTTTCACGGAAATGCTCGTGGAAAACTATTCACATATTATAGTTTTTATCTTTTTAACAATAAAAATTTTGTACTAATTATTTTCAGTGTTCCTTTTGAAGAATTAAAGCAGAGGTACCTCCAATTTTCAGTATACGATTTCGACAGATTTTCACGTCACGATTTAATTGGACACGTGGTTTTAAAGGGTCTTGTAGAAACCACGGACCTTCAACAGGAAATTGAATATACGATGAATATTTTGTGCCCTCCTCAAGTAAGTACAGTTTTTTACAGATGTTTCAGAATTTTATTAAAAAATTTGACGTCAATGCTTAATCAAAATAAATTATCAAAATTCATATTTAGGTTTCGTGTAATATTAAAAATGTTAAATCGATTTTAATTTACCTTTGAAGTGCTAAAAATATAAATTTCAGAAAGCAAGTACAAAAAAGTGATTTTTCTCATCTGATCCCGAACGAAAGTCATTTCATTTATCTCTCCTGGTAACGCAACTGGAATACACATTTTTTGAAAACCTGCGGTTCTGTGTTTATTTGTTTTGTGACTGACAGTGTTTCAATTTATCTTGAAATCAATAAGGAGTCTTTTATGACAACCAGAATTTACGTTAGTGTTGAATATCACGGCTGTCAATATTTTCCGACATTTTTTCTATTATCACATCAATATATTGAAAGAAATTAATAAACCTGTTCTTTCTTCATTTGGGAATTAACTGCTGTCTCAATTGGTGTTCTTTAGCTGATAACAGATTTACTCCGTTAAAGACTCTTGCAGTGTTTCCTACTGATAGTTACAGCAATTATCCTTCGATCCTGATAAGAACTGTTGCAGGGCTACATAATTGCGAGGAAATGTTATTACTAGGAAATTTCATTCGAAAAATGCATTTTCTCCAAATGAAAATCAGGTTTTATTGCACTATAAAAATTATTATACAGCTCTCAGCTCTCTAATCGCTTCTAGCGCATCACTTTTAAGCCATCCATTAAAAAGTAGTTGCTATTTGAACCACTGCTTACTTTGAAAAATGGATTTTCTAACTTACAGGTCATCTGCTATTGTCAATTTTTATAAATGCAACTTATAGTCATAAAATTTTTGAAAACTAGTGCAGGATCAAATTCGTCCTTAATATAATATTTCTAAAGCATAGACTTACTTAAATATGCCATTAATTTAATGCTAGATGTTCGTGTTTGAACTAAATATACCTAATTTTATGTGCTCGGGACTTCCTCTGTCTGGTAAATTCTCAATTACATTAATTGAATGAGCAATTTATTTTACAATCTCTGATACTTTTGAATTTTTTTAAAATATTAGAGGAAAAAATGTCGATATCGTCGATAAGGTGGTTCTAAGGCCTTCGGCGGCACTTAGAGAATTGAATTCAGAATTTTTTCAATTTTTTGTTTCCAATTTTTTCTAGCGAGCAGCTTTCAATAAAGAATAAATTGTGTGCTTCAATAGCATTTTCATTGCTTTTAGGTAGCACTTAAAGAATTAATTTTCAAAAACATAAAGTTAGCGTAACTGATGTACTGTAAGGTATTCTATAACCCCTCCCCCCCGGACCCCGTGAACCCCCCTTACGTTTTGTATCTGTGAAATCCAGTCTTTGTCAACAATAGATGTAGTTGTCCGACCTTCGGCAGCAATTAGAGAGTTCATTTTCAAATTTTTCTCACTTTTAAAACGTAAATTATAGAAAAGTATGCAGTGGTAGTATTCCCTTAGATATTCCCATATTCTCTTAGACTCTGCAGATGTACAACTTGTTTTCTTCGACAACTTCACCCAAGGGGTGAATACCATAAAAAAGTTGTGTGCACATTGTTAGAATTCTCTTGAAAATCTAAGGAATTCCATGGAAATATTTGGAATAATTAAAAATTAAAAATCCTTGGAACTCATTAGAAATCATTGGAATTTTTTAGAAATCACTACACTCTTAGAAAATCAATTCCATTTTTGGTAAACTTTTAAATTATATATCTTTGAAAATTTCTGGAAATCAGATTTATTTGGAAATCTATAAAATTCCATTGAAATCATTGGATTATTTGGACTTTCCTGAAAATCTTACAAAATCATTGGAATTCCTTACAAATCACTAGAACTCTTAGAAAATCAATTCAAGTTTTGGTAAACTCTTAAATTATAATTCTTTGAAAATTTCTGGAATTTTTTATAATCTTTAGAATTTCTTGGAAATCACTGGAATTCTTGGAATTCTCTGGAAATCACTGGAATTCTTGGAATTCTCTGGAAATCACTGGAATTCTTTGGAAATTACTAGAATTCTTAGAAAATCTTTAGAATTTGTGGTAATCTCTAAAATTAGAATTTTTGGATATCTTTGAATTTTACTTGGAAATCACTAGACCTTTTGGAACTCCCTGAAAATCTCTATCAATCATAAAAATTCCTTAGAAACCGATAGAATTGTTAACAAATCCTTGCAATTTTTTCAAATTTTAATCTCTTAAATTGTAATTCTTTGGAAATCACTAGAATTCCAATTAAATCACTAGATTTTTTTGAATTTATCCTGAAAATCTTTAGAAACCATTGGAATTCCTTAGAAATCATTAGAATTCTTAGAAAGTCATTGCAATTTTTGGTAATCCCTTAAATTATAATTCTTTTAAAATTGATTTTTTTGCAATTTTTAAAATTTCTTGTAAATCTAGAGTTTCTTGAAAATCACTGGAATTCTTGAAAATCATTGGAATTCTTTGGATATCACTGGAATTTCTTGTTAATTGATAGAATTTAAAGTAATCTCTTCAATTAGAATTCTTTGGAAATTTCTGGAATTCCAAGAAAATCACTATACTTTTGGAATTCTATGAATATCTTGACAAACCATTGGAATTTCTTAGAAATCACTAGAATTCTTAGAAAATTATTGCGATTTTTGGTAATTTCTTAAATTATCATTTCTTGAAAATTTTTGGAATTTTTTTGAAATCATTAGAATTTCTTTGAAATTTTGGAATTCTTGAAAATCGTAATTTTTTGGAAATAACTGGAATTCCTTGGAAATTTCTAGAATTCTTAGAAAATAATTTAAAATTGTGGTAACCTCTTAAATAAGAATTCTTTGTAAATCTCTGTATATTTTGGAACTCCCTGAAAATCTTTTGAAAGCTTTGGAATTCCTTAGAAATAAGTAGAATTGTTAGAATATCCTTTAAATTTTTGGTAATCTCTTAAATTATAATTCTTTGAAAATTTTTCCGGAATTTTTTTAAAATCTTTACAATTTCTTATACCTCTGAAATTTCTTTGAAATTACTAGGATTTTTGAAATTCTTTAGAAATAACGGGAAATCCTTGAAAATTACTAGAATTCTTAGAAAATCATTAGAATTTGTGGTAATCTCTTAAATTATAATTATTTGAAAATTTTAGGAATTCCATGAAAATCGCTAGATTATTTGAAATTCCGTGAAAACCTTTAGAAACCATTGGAATTCCTTAGAAATCACTAGAACTCTTAGAAAATTATTGCAATTTTTGGTAATTTGTTAAATTATAATTCTTTGAAAATTTCTGGAATTCTTTTGAAATCTTTAGAATTTCTTGTATATCTCTGGAATTTCTTGTATATATCTGGAATTTCTTGGAAATTACTAGAATTTCTTTGAAATTAATGGAATTCTTGAAAATCATTGAAATTCTTTGGAAATAACTGATTTTCCATGAAAATCACTAGATTATTTGGAATTCCCTGATAATTTTTGAAACTCATTAGAATTGGAAAACACTGTAATTCCTGGGAAATCGTCAAAATTCTAAAAAATAATTAAAATTCTAAAGAAATCTTTTGAATTTCGAGTTTTGTGTACATAAATTCACCTAGATATTTACTCCCTGTCTGCACGTGCCTTCGCGAGCACTTAATCTATATTTTGCAGTCGCAGCAGATTTTATAGCTGAGATCAATTTACATTTTGTCAAAATGTTGATTCGGAGAACTTTCGAACAATTAATATTTCAGGAGATATCCTCCTAAGCCGTGACTATCCTCATATATACCTGTGTATCTATGGAGTCGATTCAAAAAAATTTATCATATTTTCACTTTAGTTTGCTTATCATTTCTAAGTTTATGGTGGGCCATATTTTATTTGAAGTTTGAGAATTTGAGTTTGAGAAATCAGAAGAGTCTGAATAAGTAATTTTAAGTATAATATTTTATATTTCATTATGTTTTATTTGTACAATTTATTATTAATTGGTAAAAAATTTTCGTTTTCATTTTACTAAAATAAGCGCTCACTTGGCTTTTATTCTTAAATGTAATATTAACTTTATTTAATATTCAATTTATAATTTATTATTTAATATCAGTTTTTATACCCTTCTTTATATATTACCTCCACAACTATACAAATTCCTTCTTCAAATACCAATTCTTTTCTTTTTAATTAAATACAACTTTTTATATTTTTTTATTTTATAATCGGCGGATCCGTTCAATCTCCGGAGAGCAAATATATGACGTCAACCACAATTTCACATAATTGCCATGAAAATTCAAATACTTTTGCCAAACTGCAAATTTGGACAAACAAAAAAGCAAGTCAATTAACCAGATTTTATTTTCAAGACTTCTCTTACGTCTTATCTATCTCCCACGATGAATTGTTGCTCTAAGCTAATGCCTAATTAACCACAAATGAATTTATATTAACTTGACTTATGAAACCTCGTGCAATTTATAATTATATAAAAGTGGTTAATTATCTGGTTTCACCAGAACTACGCAAATAATTTTTTTAATTTTGAAAAATTAATCTGGTTTTCAATTTGTATAATATACGCATTTGTTATTAAAATTACTCAACCATGAGTGGGAGAGTTTCTTTTTGATATGGTACATATTAATCCACATAAAATTAGCCTAATCCACAAAGCTAGACAAACAAACGACAAACGAATTAATTAACTAAGTTAGAATTACTTAAATACACAAAATTGAAATATTTACTCGTACTGTTGCAAAAAATTATTATTTACACTGAGAATATTTATTTTCTGCCGACCTTGCTCCACATTTTAAATCTTGAATTATACCTTTGCGAAAACCAATAATAAAACAAACTTTTTATAACATCAAATTTTTTGCCTTTGATCTCTGAACTACATTAACATTGACGATCTTGTTTTATGTAAATTATGTTAATTGTTTTAGGATAAAGTTGATTTAGGAGAAATAATGCTCTCTTTGTGCTATCTTCCAACTGCTGGCCGTCTAACGTTGACTGTAATCAAAGGACGAAATTTGAAAGCCATGGATATCACAGGAAAATCAGGTAAATGTAGTTTAAATATCTATTAACCGAACCTCATATTCTGGCATCGAAAAAATTTGTTATTCCTTGATTTAATTCCGTATCGTCTCTTTTAGATCCTTACGTCAAAGTGTATTTACTCTGTCAAGGAAAACGGATTAAAAAGAAAAAAACTACAGTGAAAAAATCGACTCTTTGCCCAGTTTACAATGAAGCTCTAGTATTCGATGTACCGTTTGAAAATATAGAAGACGTGTCTTTGATTGTTAAAGTCATCGATTACGATAGGTACGTCCGGATTAATTAAAAAATGTTGTTGTTCAATGCAATCGAATGATAATTTAAATTATGTAACTTGAATGCACACGTTTCCACTTTCTTCTCTTTTATGATACAGGAAATTGCATTTACGCTCGCATCACAAACTATAAATACATAGCTACATTTCTACCATTATAGATTTATCAAATGGAAATTAATAGTCATAATCAGCGGTATCTGCCGCCCATGCATGCAGAATAAATCCTTTTGGCCATTCAATTATTATTTTGTCTGTGATTGTAAATGCAAATATTTCAAATGCTACTGTACAATTGGTATCTCTACCCTGACGCCATTCTTCGAAGAACAATTAACAGTGGGAAAATAACAGGCGCCAGGTAAATCAATAAAACTATCAAAAATAGGAAAAGGAATACCGAGGAGGTGGACGAGATGGGATGATAAGAAAACCCATTCATCAAATGAAAGCTTGTTAGAAAACAACAAATCAAAGTTAGGACTACTTGGACAGCTAATCTGACATAAAATAATAACTAATAGTTAGCCTCCTTCAAAGGACTGAAACCCAACTCTAGCAAACCGTCGCGTATATCTAATTAATGTTAAATGAACATTCGCAAAATCAATATTATGATTTGTAATGTGAAATAATGCCGCGAAATGGAATCTAATTACAAATCAACAAATGTCCATCAGCGATGTTAACTAATTAATATTCAATACTAATATATTTTGTATAATTACGAATGGATCGCAGAAATACATAATTACATAGTTCTTCTACTTCCTTTTCTTCATTATGCAGTTCTGCTCCTGTCACATTAAATTTTCCCAGAAGAAACCAAAATTCCATCATCATTCCAGCTTGCAGGAAATTCTAACATTTAAAATTTAAAATTCTTTAATTGAAAAATAAAATTTGAAAATTTGTAACCCCAATAATAACATAAAAGATACACGACATTTACCCCCCTAAATACAATTCAAATTATCAAATTCCAACTATTTGCATCGTCAATAATATTTTTCAATAAACAAAACCCCATTTTCAAAATTAACCTAAACAAAATATCCATTAACATAATTACCTAATTTTTAAATCAAATTATATAATTATATTTATTTTACCAAATTCGCATTATCCCTTCATTAATCCTGCTTATTTCAATTTTGAACAATTCCACAAAAATATTTCTCCTTCTACCGAAATCATCCCAGTCGTCTTTCCAATTCTGATTATCATAAACAAAATATTTCTTTTATTTTTACATCTGTGTTCAAAATTCTGTCTCTTTGTTCTGCCAAATTTAATTTTTTGTCCAGATTTTAATTTTTTATAAGGTGATTTTCTTTTCTTTTACTATCTCGTCCACTTGTCCTTGCACTCTCCTACCGATTACACTCGTCTCGAGGACATCTTGCATCTTGGCTTCCATTATCTCTTCCTCTACGACCTCACTCATAACTTCTTCCATTTTCTTCCATTTCTAGATCATTTAATTCCTGCAGATGTAGGTTGGTTTTCGTTTATTTTTTCACTCAAGTTTTTCTCATCCTTTCATAATCCTTTTTTGTAGTCATCTATCATGTTTTTTATAATTTGATCCATTTTTATGTAATAAATTTAATTTACAAGGTTTAATATGTAGATTCAAATTTACGATAATACCTTTTTTTTGCTTTGCGCGGGAATAGGGAATCTCGTGCGAGACACCGGCTTAATCGAAGCCGATAGTGTGTGTTAACCAGCTTAACCTTCTTCGGAGTGATCAGACAGAGTCCTCTTCTTTCTTAATAATTTTTTTTTTCATTTTCTTGCTTTCTTAAAATTTTTTACGTTTTAATTTGCAGAATTGGTTCCAACGAATTGATGGGATGTACTGCTATTGGGTCTAGTTTTATTGGTATAGGAAAAGATCATTGGTTAGAAATGTTAGACAATCCTAGGAGGCCAGTAGCACAATGGTATCCACTTTTGGAATCGGTACCAGGTTACATGGCGTCACCTTCATCGGATGGACTTCCAATAAGTCTAAGTTGCTTAAATAGTAGGTAAGCCGTATACTCTCGTCGCATTATTAATTTTACTCTTAGAGTTTGTCATTTTTTAGGTGAAGCATTTAACAAGCTTAAAGACTTGGAATAGTAACCTGAGCATTTTGAGAGATGGTGCTGTAATCTGAAAAGTTTAATTGTTGATATTGCTCAACTTCGTGGTCATCTGAATAATCCTTGATGCATAAACTAAAAAATTCAGAAAACCGTAATTGATGTATTTTTCTAAATGATGTAAAAAAAATGAAAACAATGATGATATATTTATACGATTTTGTCGGTTAGAATGTTATTATACAATATTTATATTGTGGTGTGATTAATTAAATTAGTAATTAATTAGTTCTTTGTTACTATAATGTGTAAGTAAAAACTGTTATATTATTGTACCTACTTGTAGTTACATTGTTTACCATAGAGCGCAGTCGTGAGCTCAATTTTAAATTTAGCGCTAAATTCGTTACTTTCATTTCATAATTTTATATTTTCAAAATTATTGCCATACTATAGAATATCAGAATCGGTCTTCTGTAGTGCAATGTGACTTTATACTTTAGTTTTACATTGGATTATATTCCAATTCAGCAAAACTACTGCCTTCGATGATGTTAAAAACACTTGGATAATAAAATGTATTTATATTTCATTATTGTTAATTTTATTAATGTAAGCAAGCCAAACATAAATTTTTTTGAAAATTTACAATCTTACTGCAGTATTATTGAATTATGAAAAATAACCTCACTTAATTTCACAAGTTAGCCGAATGTCCACCCATAATTTGAGGTTAGGTGCTTCAAGCAATTATTAAAATATTTTTGTTTTTCCTGCTGTCGAGCGACATCTTTTCCTAAAAATTAGATTTTCATCAAACAGGCAGCTAAGTTGCGTACACTCAACAGGTGTAGATGGAGTAATCTACAAGATAACATTAGTAAAGGAAATTTATGTTCAATTTCGTAAAATTTCAACAATTCAAAGAATTGGTACATCCTCCAGCATATGTTCATCGTGCAAACGTGCATATACAGGACCATCGCTGCTTTGAAGTTCCTCTTCTTCAGAAAGCAACCGCCTAATGGCAAAAATTATTATACCGATTCCAATAACGGAAAATCCGATTATAAAATATAGGGTTAACTCTTCCCCATCTAAAAGTCAACTTCGGTGAAAATGTAAGGTCGATTAGAGTTCTTACTTTGAATGCTCATACTTGTAGAATTATCCATCGACACCGCATCTGTTATATTGGAATTGGGATCGATTGTTACCAATTCAACTTCCGTATTTATCTCACTTACAGGAGATAACTCCACAACTGTCACTTTGGTGATGGTAGTCGATTGTTTTGGACTCTCAGTATTAACAATAGTCGAACGCAAAGTTGTCGTCAATACTGGAGTTCCTGTCGTTAAAATTTTTGGAACATTGTATTCTAACCTACGACATATTTACAAAATCTAACTGTCTTACTTATGAATTAATAGTTCTCTTACGTATAAAAGCCCATTTTTCTGCAAACACACTGTATTGTCTTGTTGGATAAATTTGCCGTATGACATAAAGATTGTGTCCATCTGTTTCTCCAAAGTGCACACTAAAACCAAATTATTTCATCTTAAAAACGGTTAAAATTTAGAAAGTTCTACCTTTGGTTCCTTATTTTTAATTGCGGTGTTCAAGGGTAACACCAGGTTATAATCGCACTTGAACCCATCTGGGTTGGAATCATCTTCATCCGCACTATATACATTTGCCATGTACGTTATTCGTTTTTTGTTGAAATAATTTTTCAAAGCCAGTTTTCCCAAACATAGCCTTTCCTCCTGAGCTTTTTTTGCGACACACTGTCCCAATTTAACCCTTCCGTTTATTTTCCAAGAGTTTTCATAATTTAAAATGTGGTAGTATTTGCTATAGGAATTACTGTCGATCTTCTCAATCGAAAGCAATAAATTTTTTAATTCTAAAAAATTTACAATGATTTATGTAATGTAGTTTGATCAGAAATTATTTACCTAAATTCATGGTTTGGGACTGCTCATATAGGGACGCACATAAACCTAGCATGTACTTATCAATCTGTCTCAAAAAATGTTGCTTCTCCACCTCAAGTTCTTTTTGATCCTTCGATGTCGTAATCACAATTTCGGAAATCAACAAAAAGCTTTTTACCTCTTCCAGAGTGAAAAGTTCCACACTTCGTCTCACTCTAATTTTTGTTTCGTCTAATAATTTCCTTCCAAAATAGTGAACTTCTTCCTTTTCTTTCATTATCTTCAAACTTTTACTCTGCGAAAGTTCATTTCTTAAGGTTTTCACGTTCTGAAAACTAAAATTTTGGAAAACGCTTTCCTGTTATGAAATATTCTTACGTTTAGAAGAACAGGTGGTGTGTTGTAACCATTAAGGATGAGTCCAACATTTTTTAGTAAATCACCGGCCGGTTGGCTCCATTTTTTATCCCCATCTGCGTTCATAATCAGTAACCTTTTGATTTCATTGGACGTCGAATTTGAAATAAAATCCTTTGTGTTTTGCAATAACGCATTATTGTTCATGCCTTTGTATGTCTCCAAAATTGATAATCCAAACGTGAAAGCCTTATAGTACTCTTCAGTTACCATTAATTGCTGAAACTGTTCCATTAAGTCCCTGAAATTCAAAAGTGGAAAATCATCAAAATAAAAATAATACCTAAAACTTACCTTTCTTCGTTTTTCGTAATTGTGGGCAAATTTGTTTTGATGGTTGGTCCATACACTTCAGAACACATCAGTAAGTTATTGCATCCAATTACTATGGTTTTCACTCCGTCATCTACAACGCACAATTACTGAATATTTTGCTAAAAAAAAATTATTTTACCTAAATATGGTAACACTGAGCTGGAATTTGGGCTGTCCATTAAATTATAGGTAAATATCAGTTTGTCGTTTAAGAAGTAACCAAACTTGTACAGTATTGGCCTATCGCTAATGGCGTTTTCTTGAACAACGTTAAAATTAAATACAGTTTTTAGTGCAATTCCTTCCGGGGGAATCACATTTAAAGTTTGTAAGGATGGTAAACATCCGGTTTTCACTTCGACGTCTGCGTACAGTGATACATAGTTTTCTATTATTAGGGCTTCTGAAGATTCGCTACCATCATCTTCTTCATGAGTGTACGGACACGTTACGTTAAGTCGGAATAAATAAGTAGAGTTTTCTAAAAGTCCACTCCAACCTGTAATGATTGTTCATAATATGAATTTGTTCATAATAACTAGAATGGAAATTTTTATCAATAAATTAATATTATAATATATTACTTTCAGGGGCAGGTAAATTTAAATTGTAGTTTATATCCATGGCTTTGGTACTGAATTCGTCAATTTCACTTAAAAATTCATCTTCGGTTAGTGTTACGTTTAGGACTTTGTTGAG
Source organism: Cantharis lateralis (assembly GCA_963170105.1). Lineage (NCBI taxonomy): Eukaryota > Metazoa > Arthropoda > Insecta > Coleoptera > Cantharidae > Cantharis > Cantharis lateralis. The sequence continues at coordinate 5,974,559 of OY720627.1, forward strand.
ATTTCCCACCTAAAATAAAAAGTTACTCGTTTTAAATGTTAGAAAATTAAGTGTGATTCTTACGTCGTTCTTAACGATTTTATAATTTTCCGCTTCGAGGGATGTCCACACTAAAGCGCACTTTGTAACTAACCCAGATACGTAAGCGGGTATTTCAATTCTTCTAGACGGATCCACCTTGTCGGCCGTATTATCTACGTCAATTTTTATGAAACCTTCATTTATTGTTTTCACTGTACATGACGCCATATTAATTGAGTTTCCTTTAGTTACTGTAATTGTGATTTTGTACCTAAAGACAAAGTATACCGTTAATTCTAAATCTAAGCCAATTTTTAAGATAAAACGTGACATAGGAGTGACTCCGCACTACTCACTCGCACTTCAGCGAACTTACAAGGCAGAGTAGAAAATTTTTGAAAAAAATATTTAAGCATTTAAACTCTAATTACCAAGCCAAGAGAACCGACGGTTTTGCATGTCCTCCCATACTTGAATAAAAATAAAGCCTACCAGTTGGTTAGAACTCCGTGCCCTCGCGTTAAGATTTTAATATTATGTTATTGGACAATGACAGAATTTTTTAGAATTCCCTAGAAATATCTGGAATTCTTTTGAAATTAATTGCAATTGTTAGAAGTCATTGTAATCCTTTGGAATTCACTGGAATCCCCTGGAAATCTTTGCAATCTTTGGAATTACTTAAAAATCATTGAAATTCTTTGAAATTCTCCGGCATTGTATGAAAATTATTGTAATTCTTTGGATATCTCTAGGTTAGAAATTACAAGAATTCATAGAAATAATTGGAATATTTGGAAATCACTAGAATTCCTTATAAATCACTGAATCTCTTTTAAATATAATTGCAATTTGAAAATCTCCGGAATTTCTTGGAATTCACTAAAGTGTCATGGAAATTACTGGAATTCCTTCATTAAAAATTCATTAAAAATTTTAAATTTTTAGAAATCATTGTAATTCTTTGGATATCATTGGAATTCTTTGGATATCTCTGAAATTTTTAAAAAATTATTGGAATTTTTGTATATATTAGAATTCCTTGGAAATTATTTGCATTTCTTGGAAATCACTGGACTCTTTGAAATTACTTGGAAAGCTCTGGAATTCTTTTGACATCATTTGAATTAATTGTAATTCACTGAAATTCCCTGGAAATCTGCAATTATTTGTAAATCTCTGAAATTACGTAAAAATCATTGAAATTCTTTGGAATTCCTGGGAATTTTATGAAAATTATTGTAGTCTTTCCATATCTCCAGAATAGGTTAGAAATTACAAGAATTCATAGAACTAATTCGAATTCTTGGAAATTATCAGAAATCATTGGAATTTTTGAAAATCTGTAGAATTTTATATCTTTGAAAATTACTGGAATTTCTTGGAAATTACTGGAATTTGTTGGAAATCACTAGAATTCCTTATAAATTACTGAAATTCTTTGAATATAATTTTAATTTGAAAATCCCTGGAATTCACTGTAATGTCATAGAAATCACTGGAATTCCTTAGAATTTTTTGAAATCCTTTGAAAATTAGTTACTAGAATTTTTTGGAAATTATTGTAATTCCTTGGATATCTCTGAAATTCTTTCAAATTACTTGGAAAGCTCTGGAATGCTTTAGACATCATTTGAATTCAGTGCAATTCACTGAAATTTCCTAGAAATCTGCAATTCTTTGGAAATCTCTGAAATTCTTGAAAACCATTAGAATTCCTTAAAAATCATTAGAATTCTTCGGAATTCCTTGGGATTTTTAAAAAATCATTGGAATTCTTTGAAAATCTCTGGAATAGGTTAGAAATTACTGGAATTCTTAGAGTCATTTGAATATCTTGGAAAGCACTAGAATTCTTAAGATATAGCTGGAATAGAATAGAAATTACGGCAATTCTTAGAAATCATTGAAATTGCTTGAAAATTTCTTTAATTGGAATTTTTTGGAAATAGTTGGAATTCCTTGCTAATTATTGAGATTATTTGAAAATCTCCGGATTTTGTTGGAAATTACTGGAATTTCTTGGAAATCACTGAAAGTCCTTTGAAATTAATGAAATTCCATATAAATCAATTAAATTCTTTGAAAATAATTGGAATTCATCTATGTAAATCTCTAGAAGTCAGAGAAAATCATTAGAAATTATTAACATTCTTTGGAATTTTCGGAATTTCTTTAAAAATTACTGGAATTCTTTGAAACTCATTGGAATTCCTTGGAATTTACTGGAACTTCCTGGAAATCACTGAAATTCATTGGAATTGTTTAAACATCGCTGAAATATTTTCTATTTTTTTGGTAATCTCTGAAATTCCATGAACTTTATTGTAATTTGTTGGCATCCTCAGGAATTTTTTTTAAATAATTAAAATTCTTCAGAAATTTTTAGAATAAGTTAGAAATTACTGGAATTCTTAGCATCATTTGAATACATTGGAAATCATTAGAATTCTTAAGAAATTCTTGAAATAGATTTGAAATTACCGTAATTCTTAGAAATCATTGGATTTCTTGAAAATCGCTAGTATTTTTAAGAATTTTTGGAAATCTCTCAAAATAAAATACTTTGGAATTTATTGGAATTCTTTAGAAATTTCCGATTTTTTTTTTAATTCCTGGGAAATCAGTAGTATTCTTCGGGAATAATTGGAATTCCATATACATCACTGATATTCTTTGAAAATAATTAATTGTAAGTATTATTTGTAAATCTCTGGAATTCTTTAGAAACCATTGGAATTTTATGGAAATCACTGGATTTCCTTGGAAATTATTGGAATTTATTGGAAATCTCCAGATTGCTTTAAAAATTACTTGAATTTTTTGAAAATCAGAAATTTTTTGACAACCTTTGAAATTCCGTGAAATTCTCTACAATTCTTTAGAGATCATTGGAATTCTTGGACAACTTTAGAATTCGTTGTAAATTACTACAATTATTTGGAATTCCATGGAAATCATTGAAATTCTTTAGTATTCTTCGGAATTCTTTGTAAATTAGTGGATTTCTTTGTAAATCACTGGAAATCCTTAAAATCATTGAAATTCTCAGAAAATCATTAGAATTCTCTCGATATATTTGGTTATCTGGATCATGTTTACACAAATTTACCTGGATAGTTGCCCCCTACTACGTATACCGCATGAGTGGAAAATCAAAATCATCAAATTTTGTAATCATCGTGTACAAGTAGGTTCTTGGAAGTTTAAAAACTTGTTGACTACCTTGAAACCGGCAATCACTAGAATATTATAGATGTATTGCCAGGATTAAAATCCTATACTTTTTATCTCAAGACAACAATTACTTTTTTCAATTATGCGGTTTCCGCAGTAATTTATTTAAATAATTAATTTCAGTTTGTGAAGTAACTGAAGAACTAGAAGATATACTATGTATTAAAATAAAAAACAAAAGAGAGAAAGTCTTTCAAATCAAACTAGAAAGAGAATTCTACAAAAGTGGAAGAAATGTTTTAAGTTTCTTTCATTGTTGACAGAGCTACTGGGCCTTGATTAGCACCACCTGTTGCTACGTCAGTGGTTCGCAGATAATCTCATAATATGCTTGTTGTTTAATGATGTTATCGACATGTTCAACTTTTATATCGTCCTACACGATCAAAATACGAACCACGTAAATTAACAATAATTTCCGCCGGTGTAAAACCTAGTATTAACTCCAAGTAATTTGAAATATCAATATTTGTTGACTTATCTAGAAAATAACTCACTCGTCGATATCAGAAAATCCAGGATGGTCAAAAATAGTCGAGTTGACCGTAGTAAAACTTTCGCATTGGCCATCGTTCACAGTGCAAGTCCATTTAATCTAAAAAAAAGGTCATTCTTTAAAAGTTTTAGCCACTTTGCTTGGTATTCCACATCTGTTTGGTATCCAAAATTGTTGACATCTTTCAAGTATCCAATTAACTTAAACGGTTTATTTTGGCCTACCAGTAGCGTCACGACCGACAGCTTCAAAATCACTGCTCTAGGAAGAACTTTCATGGTCTGTGTTGCCTAGAAATGGCGTGTTTTTAAAATATACAAACACAGTTTTAAAAAAACTCACTATATCGATTATTGCATTAGTGGAATTGTAAATAATGCTACACTTTAAAACATATGATTTGGCCACCTTGAAAGTGTTAGGTGGAACTTTCAGTTCTGACCCCCTTATGTTATAACTAAGAATTGGATTTTGCAGCTCATCCAACAGTTCCCATTTATACTGAAAATAAAAACTTAACTGTACCACAAGTGATCTTATAAGAAGATTTTTTTTTACGTAATAATTGCAGTTTTCCTGGCAATTCTCCACAACAGCGTTCAAAATGTAAGTCAAATCGCGATAGGTAACGTTTGACCCAAGCAACTTCAGCGATAAGGGCAATAATTCTTTATGTTCCACTATTTGGGCACTCTCTGCTTCTTCTGACGAGTTGCTACATGTAAAAGTGAAATTTTGGGTACCCACAACGTTGCTTTTGTCCCTAACGGTAACTTCTAGGAAGTATTCCAATCCGGGAATCATCTAAAATTAGGTCACATGAATTTTGACTCTTCCAGTTATGTTTTTTTGATTTTTACGGTTGCGTTATTGAGCACAATACTTTGTGTTTGGTTTTGCGACTTCAGAATTTTTTGGATACTTCGTACCGAATCCCAAGCAATTAGGTTACATCTTTGCTGATTTTTACAGTTCTCATGTTTGGTAAACTTTAAATTCCAGTCATATTGTAGCTTCTCTGCATCGCTTCCTTCAAGTCTAAAATGTCAGTCTTTATTTTTGCACTTATCCATACTTACAAAGCACCTTATCGTTCCTTCAGAACTTTTACTACAGATATTTTTGGGAACAACGATGGAATATTCGAGAGGTTCCGTCTAAGAAAACGATTGCACAATTTAAGTTTTTGCAAAGTATTTATTGTTACCTGAGTATTGGTGAATTTAATTAAAAAGATTTGTACAATAATAATAAGTGTTACAGTTTTCATGGCTAAACTTGAACTATATCGATAGCTCAGTTTTGTAAACTAAAATACATTAGTAAGGTCAGTTCAATTAGATAATGCTAGGTATTAGTGCAACTAACTACACATTTGTCGATACATTTGTTGCTATACCAACAGTAACTTAATACCACATCAACAATTATAATAATCAATTTTTCATTGAACCTTTCATAAAATATTGGTTATACCATAATGCTATATTATTAAATAAATAACACCTCACTCGATTAGCTGATAAGGCTCCACACGCAACAATAACTGTTCATGTATATTTGATCAGGCTAATTTTAAATTGTAATAGCACAATTAAATAAATGGCCACCGTTCCCACCATCTGAAATGAGAACTATGTCAAATTTGTTTATTTAGGTGAATCTACTCACGGATGATATCAGCTCTCGGTTGACCACGACGTATCCTCTCAGGGATACCTTTGGTGGGTTCATTTGGATTGCAGTCAGGAAAAGTTCCACCTAAATGCAAAAATTCAGTATCAAGCCTGGAGAAGATGGAAGAATGATATATGATACCTCTTTAGATGCGTCCACATCGACTTTGCTTAAATCCACATGCATTAACGTGGTCTGCACTTTACTAGCTATATTAATCGTAGCTTGATGAGAGCAATCACAAAATACTACTAACAACACGCCGCAATAGAAAGTGTCCACCAAGAGACCCATCTCTTTAAAGCTAAATCTGAATCCATGGTCCACTATTTCTGATGTAAACCCATATACCTGCAAAATTACACTATGGAACAGAAAACAGAGGATTGTTCAAAATGCACTCACTGCGATTGTAATATTCGTCAGCATGAACAACATGTATGTAGAATAAGTTCTTGCGTAAGCATTGCCTAATTTTTGAACAATATCGCTTAGCTTTAACCACAGTAGCCGATAATGGTTGATCAAGTACCCACTGATGTGCTTTTTCATATCCTACAATATTCTATATTACAATTTCTTTCTAACCGCATATAATCCATGGTACCTCTTGAAAACTCTCAGCAACACACTTACTGGCATCGCCGATTGCTCTGCAATTGATGTACCACAATGCACAGTTCATATTGATCATGGTAATGATGTGATAATAGGCAATGGTGTGGTACAAAGTAAATCCTTCAAAAAGTGCAGTAAGGGACAGTAGAAATACTATTGCAAGAACAAGGCATCCAGTGCTGATTATAACGATCAAGGTACTCAAGTAAGGAAATATCAACCCTTTACCTAAAACATATACGCACAAAATGCAATCATCTTGTACAGTTTATTACTCATAGCGGTACCTGTAATTTTGTAATAGTGCAACTGGAAAAAACCCCAACTGTTTTTATAATCGCAAACTTCCTTAGCTACACCCCAACCGACAATAGGAATCCAAAAATGTGGAACCAAGTACATGATAAATATGATGGAGTAGATGTATTCGTCAAATTTGTTGCTTTGGGTGGTCAAAATTATCAAACGTTCATATCCGACCAAAACGACCAAAATACTTGTTATTACGTAAAAGCAATAAGCATAAATCGTGGGAATGCTTATCCAACTGAACGTTATCGTGCCTATTTTGCCTCTTTGGATGGGCATTACACCAAGCACCTAAAGCAACCAAGCCAAAACTTACGAAGTCGAAAACTATGGAGGACTTACCTGAAAAAGCTTGAGTAGCAACTTATGATCTTTATAAAACTGATCGTGGTCATCCCTAGTCTTCCCATCGGACGACATCAAAGTTGATCTTTTATGAATTTCCTGAGCCCGGGCGCTGCTTTGAAACTTTTTATGATAAGTTTCAAGGGTAAAATCTTGACTATACAGCGGCGGTAAATCTGATTCCATTTTAGAACAGACTTTCTGACTTTCAACATATCAGGCACACAACCAACTGAACCACCAGCGGCCTTCAAATAAACGGATAAATATCGCAGATCGAAAGGCTACAATTAAGCGAGACTAATTATACGTTTAATTAAAACATAATAGGAATTTAAGAATAACATAATCAATATATTTGTAATAGTTACTAGCGAAATAATAAAAGCTTAAACTTTTCCAATTCTGGGTATGCATTTCTTTTTTCAATTTACAGTTGATACCTGAGAGTACGGCAGGCAACCGAACAAAGAGAGCCCTATACGTGAACGACACCGCATAATTTGGTTTTGGATTTCTATCAGGAACGGCTTTGCATCTGATGCATCCACGTCAGCTTTAATAAAGGCACTGCAAGCAGAAACCCCCCCAAGAAAAAATCCATGCACCCATACACTTTTTTTGTGAAATTAACAAAAAATAAGTTAAAATATTCTTTAATGTTTTATAACAACAATTACACGTACAAAATTTCAATCAGCATAAAAATACCTAGTATGCACTCGTCTTTGGAACAGAACGTAAATGACAATTTAAAACTTAAAGGAACTAATCGTTCATTTCCCGTAAAGGACCCTGAAGATCTAATGACTGATATCGTTTTAAAATATCGACTAGTTCGTAGATTTTCAAGTTAGCAGCTGCTGTTAAGAGGCTGTTGAATTTCGAAATATCGTCGAGAAGGTCCTGGGGATCTAAAGGCCATAACGCCTTTAAGGATACGAATTCATCTATAGGAATATTTTCTATTCTTCGTGCGGGATAATCATTGTGATGAACCATCCATTCCACAACCATTATCATAATGTCCCAATCAACATCTTTCATGATTATAGTTCCTTCACACTCGGTTGAAATTTCAACGTTGATTCCTTCCATGATTTTTATTCCTTCATACTCGGTTGAAAGTTCAACGTTGATTCCTTTCATGAATCTAAGGACTGATTTACTATCTACCGATACATCATTTCCATCCGTCGAAATGAATTTAAAATAAGACAGTATCATTTTTATAATAAGCAATTTGGGCCTAACTCAATAATTCATCTGAAAAAAAATCAGTACAATACAAAATGGAGTTTTAAAACTGAAGAATTAGAACAAATTTAGACAGTATGGAAATTTAAAATTATCTCACCTTGATTGTTAAATAAGATAAGCTTCTATTCTTATAAATTTTAAGTGATGAAATTCAAAATAAATAATAGTAGATAGATACTTTTAGAATGAAATTAAACTTGGCCAGTATGTGCAATATTTTATTTTTCTATCTATTGCGCGAATGTTTCGAATTCTAATCACAATTTAAAAATATTGTTATCAAAATGTAAAATTAAAAATTCTTAAACGAATAATTTTTATATTATTCTTATTGTTTAAATATTATTTTATTTGCATTATATGCTCTTATCCTCTGCAGAGATTTTGTACAGCACTAGGCCATGCCCGATTACATTCGTTTTTATTACTTACAGGGCACGATGATACCTTACAAAGTAAATAAGTCGGTACCGGAGCTAACCCTCCTTACTAAACTTGAAAGTTTCTACAAACATGTATTTCACCTCTTCAGATATTAAATCTTCTGAAGGGTTCCTTAAACAAGGGCATACCGCACTCCAGGAAAAGAGAGATTTTTATATTGAAATATTTAGAATACAATGAAATCAGGAGTTAGCTTCTCTGTCATTTGTAACTCTACGATTTGCTGTTCAAAGAAATTACTAGAACCATCAAAATAAAAGGGTTAGAGTTTGAATTTCAGCTCTCTCAATAAACCCATGATTTCTCACATTGGTTGTCTGATGCGGGTCTTAAAGAAGAATTGGAGTTTTTCATAAATCTGCAGACCTGATGTAAGAAGAGCTCCCATAGTTAAATGTCAGCAAGTGCCTCTGTATGCTACGCTACGAGTATGTCGCACTGTGTCGACGAAGGCGATGCAGGTCTTGAAGAACTTGCTGCTCTGGAATCTTCTAGTCTAGAACAGATTCGAGCTGTTCCGAGCCAGAAAAGATCTGGTGGCTTCCGGGAATAGAGCTATGACGATGTCCCACTTCAAACCGGTTTTCAAACCGATCCGAAGGTTGAAAGCGTACCAAGATAACAAGGATAATGCAAAATAGATGTGCTGGCAAAAAACGATTCTAACAGTCTTTCCTGTCAAAACTGTCAACACTCTCCTAAAATAACACACTCTGCAATTATTGCATTCCAGCAAGTGAACAAAAGACACTGAATGCAGACCAGGAAGAGCAAAGATGAAAGCATCCTCTAGTCAATATTCAAAATATTATTTGAAGATATCCAGAGTCAATCGACGGGCATTTGCAAGGATTTTAACTGGATACTATAAATCAAACAAAAATGTTCATTTCTATCTTCAAAGAGAGGTACCATTGGAGAGTTTCTGGCCTCATATTGGCAGAATTAATGGCACTTCGCCTACCAGAATACTTGAGTTTATCCTCCAGCAGTTACGATGGAATACGCGTGGAGGTCTTTTCTTTGTCCTCCTACCTAAAATAAAATATCAAGAATCCAGAAGGTGGAACAAGAGCTTGAAAAAAATTATGCTTTCTATAAAACTCATTTATCGCCAAATAAAAATAATTTCTAATGTAAAATATCCAGATAAATTTGTGTACACAAGACTTGGAAGTCTAAGGATTTTAGGGATTTCTAAGGAATTGCAGAGATTTCCAAAGTTTTGCAATGATTTCCAAAGAATTCTAATTCAAGAGATTTTCAAAATTTCTTAAGAACTCACGCGATTTCTAAGGAATTCCATTGATTTCAGTAATTTCCAACCTATTCAAGAGATTTCCAAAGAATTCCAGTGATTTCCGAAGATTTATAATTCCAGATATTTCCAAAAAATTAACAATCATTTCCAATGAATTTCTGAGATTTTCTAGGAAATCCAACCATGTGTACACAACTTTTTGAGGATATTTACCCTTTGGTAAATTCAATGCCACAACTGAATATAAGAAGGTCCTAAGAACGAAAAGGGGAAGATGCTCCCCTCAATGTCTTCGAATATTAGCTAAGGTTGGTAAAAATCCACCAAAGAGTTGGTCAATCCACCGATTTGATTGTCAAAATCAATACAAAGAAGTAATCATCGATAGTTAACAAGTTGAAAACTGAGAAATATTTCAAAAAAATTGCGTACACCTGGTTAGAATTCTCTTGGAAGTAATTGTAATTCATGAAAATCGTTGGATTTTCTTGGAAAATACTGGAATTCTTTAGGAGTTATTGGAATTCTTGGAAATAACTGGAATTCTTTAAGAGTCATTGCAATTCTTGGCAATCATTGAAAATCACAATAATCATAATTCTTGAAAATCACTGGAATTCCCTTGAAATCTCGGAATTCTTTGAAAATCAATAGAATTTTTTAGATTTAGTATCTCTTTAATTAGAACTCTTTGGAATTCCGAGTCTTATGTACACAAATTTAAAAAAGAAAATCACAGCAATTCCTAGGAAATCATAGAATTCTTTAGAAATCATTGGAATTCCTTGGAATTCATTAGAATTCTTTGGAAATCTTTGGAATTCCGCGTCTTATGTACACAAATTTAGAAAAGAAAATCACAGCAATTCATTGGAAATCATAGAATTCTTTAAAAAATCATCGGAATTCCTTGGAAATCATTGGAATTCTTTGGAATTTCTACGAATTTTTTAGAATTGGAATTCCCTGGGTATCTCGGAAAATTTTTAAAAATATTTCGAATTCTTGGAAATCACTGGAATTCCCTTGAAATCTCAGAATTCCCTTGAAATCTCAGAATTCTTTGAAAATTACTAGAATATTTTAGATTTGGTATCTCTTGAATTAAAATTCTTTGAAAATCGTAGGAATTCCGAGTCTTATGTACACAAATTAACCTGGAAATCACTAGAACTCCATGGAATTTTGCGAAAATCACTGCAATTCCTTGGAAATCATAGAATTCTTTAGAAATCATTGAAATTCTTTGGAAATCTTCGGAATTTTTTAGAATTGGAATTCCCTGTAAATCTTGGAAATTCTTTAAAAATAATTAGAATTCTTGGAAATCACTGAAATTCCTTTGAAATCTCGGAATTCTTTGAAAATCACTAGAATTTTTTTGATTTGGTATCTCTTTAATTAGAGATCCCCCTGGCTCTCCCACAAAATGTGCTTTTTCAGTCCGTCTAAAATATAGGAGGTGATAAAAGTTATTATTAAAAAATATATATTTAAATACTATTTAAAATCATTTAAATAATAATATGACTTGTTAATCATTAAATAAAAGTCATGCACTCTTATTGTATTAGTAAAACAATGTAGAAAATAGAAGGTGCTAAAATACTGCTGAATATAAATATAATATTAATACAAAACTTAAAAAAAAACGAGGTGTAAAATAAACAATAATAATTTAAAAATAATCAAATTATTTTTTTTTTTTAATTTTTAAAATGATTTAAAATAATTAATAAATACTATCGCACACATTTAAATATTAGTTTAAACTAATTTAAAATAAATGCAATAAAATTAATTTAATTAATTTAACTAAACATTAATATTTAAATATTAAATAATTATAAGTCTGAATTATTTAAATTTAAATGCTTTTATTTCTTCCTTTATTTTATTTATATTATTATTTTTTAAGATGGGTTAAATATATTGTCGTGTCCCTTTTAATTATTAGGGGGCTGTTAATTTTATTTAGTTATTTGTATAAAAAATGAAATTGTTTAAGTTTAAGATATAAACATTGTTGTTGCTGACAACCAGGCGGCATGGAAAATTAATTTAAAAATTTGATATTTACATTTTGGATAATAGTGAACATAAAATTTATTTTGAAACAGAGTCTCACGTTAAATAGATGCTGTATTCGGATACATATACCATGAAACACCATGAAATATGAAAGAGGAAAAGATGAGTAGATATAAAACATTGAGCAAGTTAAGAATATAATTAATCTATTTTAATAATACTCAGTACAGTAAGTAAATAAATACAAAATTTGTTAAATTTCACAAAATGAAAACAAACAATTTTAACACTTACATTGTCTTTAATTTAAAAAAGTATAAAACGACCTTATATACTTTCAAATTAAACAGTTTTTATATTTTAAATACAAAAGACATACACTCGTTATGTTATTAATAATTTACGAAAGTGTATAATAGATAGCAAAAATTATTACTATTAAAATTACAGCCAAACCCTCGTGGAGGTTCAGTGACTAGTATAAAAAATTAGTTTGACTGTTGTTTGGGCCATGCTATTTTCGCGTCAATGCGTTTATAGGCCAACATCACATGTTTCCCATCGTTCATGAAATCCTGAGGACATTCATTATCTGCCAACATCGTTTCTGAAACAACAAATAAATTAATATTTACAGTCCATTTGATCGTTAGGTTCCATCTCACCTTCTCCTTCCACTAATCTGTACAGTGCATAATCTTGAGGATTTGTAATCCTAGCCTTATGAGCAATTATTTTGCACACTTCTTTGGTTGTCATATGCGGTCTAGCTGGTAATGTTTTTGTTAAAATTGAACCGTGAAGCTCATCAGGAACAACTACCTTCAAAACGGACTGAAACAAAAAAATTCAAAAAAAACCTCAATATCATCAAATATTCTTACATCAGGTTTCAAATGTTTGTTGGTATTTTGTTCGTTGCTGTCTTTGAAATTTTTAAGTACATGCACTGCTGAAGATAAAGTTGTGAGGTAATAACCACCTTCTCCAGAAAGCAGAGAAGGATGTAGTAAACCTAAAAACCAACATTAAAAATGCAGTCCACAGACAAAATTGTGCCTTATTACCCCACATATATTCAGCCTCAATTTCTGCAGCAACAAAATTTGTTTTGACTAAAACCCACACAAACAACGGCAAAAAGTCGTCGGCTCCCAAAACCAAACCTTTTCCCGAACCAGAAAATTGAGTTGTTTTCACCTGAAAAGAGTCCGGTAAAACAGTAATTATTAAAAAATTGAAGTCCAACTTACAGAATTAAAAATAGTAGCAATAGCTGCCAGAAGATATTCCAGTTTCTCTAGAGGAGAATCAGCGGCCTGAAGTCGGATCAAAAATTGCGAAATAGTTTGCAAAACAATTTCTGAAGGAGGTTTGATGCTTGGCTGAAACAAAGCGTTTTTACCGCACTTTACAAAAAATTAAATTTATCTCACCTTGATTGCTAATTCAGATATTGGTCGTGTATTGGCGTATTGAATATTATCAGCCAACAATCTAATTGCACCTGATTTAGTGTAATGGTCCACAAATAACTTCTGCAGATGACTCTTTAACGGCCTAACCACCAACTTGTGTAAAACTCCTTCCAAAATTGCGTCCAAATTTAAAAATTGAGTCGAGGACAACTAAAAATAAATTGGTAAATATCGAAATTTGCAATCCGAAAAATTATTACGTTATTTCGTTCCCGTTCCACTTCCTTATCGAAACCCTTTTCGCCACTTTTAACCAAGTAATTCTTAATTCCCGACATGAACTGTCTCATATTTCGCATAACAACTTGTGGATTTGTCTCCTTGGATTCACACGTGCACGCTATAAAATTATCAATGTTTTGAGCAAAAGTTGTACTTTTATCTTGAGCAAGGTCCAATGCATATTGTCTAATTGTGTTTCCAACCCCTGTGTTTCCATTTTCGGGATTTCGTAACGCTTCTATACGTGACCCGGCTGTAATGGGAGTTTGAGTGTAAATGTAACGTATTAAGCTAGAAACTTACAAAGCAATGGGTCCAACTTATCCTTGAAACTTTTGGAACGTTTGATAGAAGTCACCTTACTTGTTCCAATGCAATTTTCCGATAAGGTATCATCAGTCTGAAAGTTAAATTTGTATTGGACGAAAAAAATATCAACGGATGTAAACGAACCTCAACACAAGACGTTGTTCCCTGACCAATTTCCGTCCACGGGTCTGAAAATTCCGTTATTTCACTAGCTTCCGAAGGGGGTGGTTTTGGCACTCTTCTGTCTTCCACGTTATCGTAAGACGACATCCGACACATATCTTCGTCGTACATCACATCGGTCGATGTTTTAATATCGGGAAATCTGTGAAAACTCAATAAAAGAAACTTTTTTCGTTTGAAAATCCAATTAGTACCTTTGCGCGATCATATCCTGCACTGTTGTCCTGTCATCTGGATCAGGTGTGTACGGAGACAGTGGAAGGAGAGGAGGTGCAGAAGGCCAGTCGGAATCATAATCAGCGTCACTTGAATCCATGGTTATATCACATTCGCTTCCTACAAGAAGAAAAGTTGCAAAATTAGGTTGTAAATATAAAAAAATGTGACTCCACTTGAATTTCAGTCGGTAAGCTCGTGTATGCTTATTTTGCAATAATTATGTCAACACGAATGGATGTTTATTTTTAAAACATGTAATGATCGAGAATGTTGCATTGATTTCAGTTTTCAAGTGTTTACAAACTAAGCACGCAAGGATTAAACGAAAAATTAGAGCCAGCCATTTGCGGTTTTATATTTAAGCGCGGTCGTTAAGCCGCGACCGGTGCGGTCCGACTACTAGGTTAGATTAAAATCTTTCGCTCAGTAATTTTACACCCTCAAGTGAATCTCTTCAAAGACGAGTCAAATAATGTTATTCAGCTCGAAACTGAACTAACCTAACTCAACTTTTTCGTAATGGTAATATTATTTATGAATAATTATGCCATAAAATTAATCGTTTTAGTTCACCGATAAAATAGTATACTAACCTCGATTCGAAAAATTCTTTGTTATTAGACTTACAGATTTAAAAAGCTCGCTTACGCCCGCTATTCAATATAGCGCTGTGCGTCGAATAATGTGTAATTTTCGAATCTCGGCCGGCAATTAGGGTTTTTATTATTTTAAGTACACAATACACCCTAAATGACAGTTGCAAGGAAATAACCAAATTTGCAACAACGAAATACAATTTAAAATTATTATATGCTGTGAAGTGAACAGTTGCACTCCGCCTTTTAAAAATTATAAATCTGTGTATTTTGGTGTAAAATTGCCTTTAATTTTGTATTTAGTAAATTTTATGTTAAGAAAGAAAATTATAGAAATTCTGGTTAAGTAATTGAAATTTATGTTAAATTTAAAATTTTTATAAAGCCGAAAATTTTATAGATTTTAGTTAGAAATTTTGAAATTATACTGAAAATTTAGGAATTTTTGGGAATTCGAATAAACTTTCATAATAAAATATTGGAATTTTTTAGGAATTCCGAAGAAATTGGGAAAGCGGTATAATATTAATATGATTTGATATTTCGTCAAAACCTAAACTAAACCAGCGGTCGCCAACCAGCGGCGGTTCTAGCAAGTTTTTCAGATAGTACGAAATGTCATTGTGTAGCCTCAAATTACTAAAAAAAAAAGGTCATTTCGTGCCGACCCCTGACCTATCACTGCATTTTCGGCTTTTCGGCGCCCTCCTAGTGACGACGCCCGGTGGCCACCTCGTGGGCCACTAAATTCTTACTTCCGAAGCCTTGGAACCACTATTTTTTGAAAGTTGGAAATTTCTAAATTAAAAAATACATTTTGAAAAATACGAAATATTCAAATATTTCGAATTTTAAAATTCTAATTTCTTTTTTTCTTTATAAAAATATATTCTGAGATTTATCTAAATTTCTAAATTAAAAAAAAAGAAAACTGAAATTAAAATTTTTTTAATCTTTTTTTTAATTTTGAAATTTAAATTTTTGAAAATTTGATATTTATTTTGAAATTTAATTTTAGAAAAGCTGCAATATAAATAATTTTAGAAATTAATTTGCAAGAATTTCAGGATTATTTTAGGAATTTTGGATGAATTTTAAACTTTTTGGGAATTCTTGGAATTTCAGGACTGTGGGAAGTGGAATAACTATCGGAAATCATTTTATTTTTTAATTTATTCAAAGTTTCCATTGAATTTATGGAAAAGATTAAATTTAAAATTAGGGGATTATTAATAAATATCACAGCAATCATGATACTACCTATTTTCAATAATTGAAAACAAGACACAGAGGCGTATTTAGAGAAAGGTAAAGGGCAATCCCCCCCCCCCAAAGATAACTCGGATTGTTTCCCTGAAGATTTTAAAATTAAAATAAATTTAAATTATTTATTGTTAGCACCATTCGCCAATTCTAATAGGAATAATAATAATTTCTATGCCTCAAACCTCAGTGAATTTGTCAATTTACCTCTTTACCACGGACGCGCATGAATGGATTAACGAGAATCTAAAAATGTTATTTTCCCCCCCATTACCATGCGCTAATGTAGGTTTGTAAAGAAGGTTTATAAAGGCACTTAGTTGTCGCCAAGGTAGCCAAATGCATCGTCATCTAAACATGACGCGCACGCATGGATTAACGAGATTCCACCAACATTGTCCGTTGTTTTTTCCGATTTTCTAAAAACGGTATGTTTTACATCTTAGAAAAATATATGGGACCACCTCAGTATCTAGTTTAATAGAATAAAGGTTAAACCATTTCAATCGGTACAGCCGTTTCCGGGAAATCGGTGAACATACGCAGAAAAAAATTATTCATCATTTTGATGAAAAATTCATCAATGAACAAAAATAAAATAATCATATTGATGAACAAATTCATAAATACAATGATTTCTTCTATGAATACTATGAATTTTTCATCAACTTTTGTCATACCGGATTACTCTACTTTTCTAGCCTAAGACGGAAAAGTAGGTCTATTTCATCAGATTACGTGTTCGGGATTATGAAAAACCTCAACTTGCATGTCTGAAATTGGTAGGTACTAGAAAAATATTTTCGTAACCACTATAAATATTTCAACTTTAAATACATTGAGAATAATTTCCCGTGTTGAATAAACTGAACAACATTTGGTCGGAAATTTCATTTCCTATAAAATCGATTCCTTCATGTTTTGTGCATGGTTTCACCGGTTTCACCTTCATCGAATTAAATTTAATTTGGGAAATTAACGTGGTTGTTTTATTCTTTAGGGAATGTTAATAATTTTGTTTATAAATACTACCTCATTTTTCTATTTTCCTATGTATAATTATTAAAAAAATATTTTAGAGGAATTTGAACTCAAAAGGCCGACGTCCAAACTGAGTTTGTCGAACCAAATTTTAAATTAGCGGGAGATATTCCCGAAATTTAAACTCACCGCACTTGTTAAATAGCAAATACTTGAAAATAATATCGGTACACATCTCCACGATCTCTATCTTACAATTTAAAAATAAAACGGTTGTTACTTCTTGAAGTTTATCACTTAACTGCTACTTTATAATTCCCATTATCATAATCAAGGTAAACATTGAATTATGACTAATAGAAAAATAATTACACCACCAGTAATATCTATAGAATTCGTTTATCAACATAAGTAGTCAATATAGAATGCCATAAGAGATTACAGGACACAAAATCGAAGTGGTATTTAATTAAACTACCCAGAAAGTAAATAAAACGTACCCATAAACTTCCAACTATTGTCGATCTGCCAAGTATCATTAACTCGAGGTTTTATCGACGGTGGTTGCACTGCTTTCACTTCGGGCCTCCTTAGCGCGGTGATCTTTTGTTTTGGACTTAAATTGTCAACAGAGGACGATATCGTTCCTGCAATGAAATAAGAGCGTAACATTTAAGATTTCTACCTTCGGCAGAAGGACTTACCGGTAAACTCGGGAGATTCTATCCTTTCCAAGCCAGGGCTCAAAGCGGAATGCAAATTTAAAGTAGGGGGATTGGAATGTCTTTGCTGTATAGGAACTAAATTCCTTCCTAGCAATCGCCTCGGTGCTACCACGGGCCCCAAAGAGTCGGCAGGCTCCGCATAGAAAGGACTATTTTGTTTAGGCGAGTTATTATTCGTGACAATTGAAGGTGTCTTCGGATCGTCACACAAAGGCGACTGAATGGAATTTTGGGATAAACTGTGATGAGAAATTTGATTTGTTAACGGTGTACTGCAGTGACTATGTTGCGAACCGGTTTGCGAATCGCTGGGACTAAGAACGTTGTTATTTAACGATAATACGTTTTGGGTGTGTTGCAAGATATCGGGTGAAGCAAAATTACGATTTTTTGGTTTAAAACTGGAGTGGTCGTTTGTCCACAGGTCTTCGTAGTCGCTTATTTTGTCTCCAACTGCGCTGCGATTGTAAACCGTGGGCGATTCCAAAATGTCTGATTCTTGATAATGTTTCGATATTTTGTGTTTTGTTCTTCTACTGTGTCGGGATGTTTTTGTGAGCGACAAAGGTGATAACGTATCCGGTGATATTAAACTGTTTGGGTCTGAATTTGGCGAAAGAACTGATCCAACAGGCGAGAGTATGTGGTCGGGACCACGTCTTAAGCTGTTGTCTTTTGATGAAATGGTGGAAGTACACTGGCCGTCTGGTGACATTCTTTTAGGATCACAAACTACCTCCATTTGGGTAGGGAAGTCATTTTTGGGACTGTCCGGTTTGACACTAAACGTAACGGTGGTGGTTACCGTGAAATTATTTTGAGGCGTGGAAGGTTTTGACCACCTGGGTGGAGGCGGTGGTGGAATTTTTGACGCAGAATCGTTTCTGTTTAAAGGTGGAGTGTTTCTTGAGCTTTCGAAGGATTTTGGTTCATTTTTAATGGGGTCTGTTTTATTTACAAGATTTAAAGTCTTAGGTCTGGTTGGGCGAAGTTCAGTACTGGTAGGCGTGGAAGGTTCCGCTTTTTTGAACATACTCATTAACGGATTCATATTTAGAATTAAATCTGCATCGGGACTAGAAGCGGTTGACGGTGGAGGGCTGTACCTCCAAAATTCTTGACCTAGAAGAGCTAGAGAGGACAGTTGCTGTCGACTTCGTGCTTCTCTAATTGCCTTAGGAAGGGTTAATTGTACAGGTAATTCATCACAACAGTTTGCATAATGAGCAATCAAAGCTGGCATATTATCAAAACGGTTTTCGCTTGTTTCAAGACCTAAACGCCCTCCAGTTGATTGAATCAAATAGTGTTCTATGTAGGGACCTTTATCCGGTGGAAGACGTACTGATAAAGCCATGGTGTCCGGCTGTGATGATTGTCGTACAACAAAGCAGCCTTCCTCCTTTCCTTGAAGCAGATGAAAGGCTCCAGCTCGCTGGATGCCGGGTAAAAACCAAATCGGATGAGAACGGATTAAGCGTTCCACCAGTCCAATATCACAGGCAGCTCCATATCCTGGAAGAAAAGAAAAAAATTTAAATTTCGTTCACAAGTTCAATGTTTGATTTGGTATTTCCGATCTGAACAACAAAAACATGACCTGCGATGGCCTAATAAGAAGCAAATTAAGGAATGCTAATTTGTCATGTTTGAACAAGTTTTGGTTGGATGTTCAAAAATATACCAAATTAAATTTATAATTTACTTTGTGATCATCCCTTAATAAAAAATTAATCCATACAAAGATTGCATTGTGATATTGGCTACGTAAATCGGTGATTTATTACAAAACCGATATAACCTAACGTTAATTAGTGCTTTAACAATGGTGTTAATTAAACCACTTCCGATAATTGCAATTTCCAATAATTACAATCAATAGATTATGTGGAACAGAAGTTATCTAGCTGGAGAATGAGCAAATAACTTCTTTAAGCTGAGTAAATTAAATTTTAAATTGGAATTTCTTGCTATTAAAAAATGTAATACCTAATTTGCTTTTAATTAATTGAAACTTTTATAACCAAGAAAATATTATAAAATTTGAGATTTGAGCTCACGGATGCAGAAGTGGCTTATTACATTGTTGCTATTGTCGCGTCTTTTGTTAAGTAGTAAGATAAATAGATTCATACAGCAAAATAACTGTTGACAGGTTTTTTCAAAATTTTGTTGTGCAGATCGTAAATAAGATTAAAGTCATATGGCAAACTACTTTAATTGAGTTCGACATAAAAAAACTAACAAAAGAAGAAATATTAACACAAAGCATTAAACTAGAAATTTGTCGGAGCTACGCAAGCCTGTCGAACATTTTAAGACGGAGCTGGCAGAAAAACTATCCAAGTGTGAATTCTGGGTTCGAATGTAATATAATATAAAACGACCAAAAAGGTAATTTTCAAAAAATTAGATAAACTTTTTAAACTATTTATCAACGGCATACAGGCATTTCCAAAAACGAACATAGCCCTGTATGCAGACGACATCGCAATTTGTGCAAACGCCTTCTTCGGATTGGCGGTCGAGAAAAAACTAATATTATTATTTTTACACAAAAGTAGACAAATCACACAATTTCTTAGGGGTTCCACCCCTCCCCATATTGAAAGATTTGATGTAGTTCCTTCTGGATTCTGCAGTAATACCTTTGAAACAAATATTGTCCCAAAAATACACTCAATTTCACAATGAAAACTTTATGAAAGCTAAATTGTTGAAAAGAAAGATGCTTTAAAATTAAAAATATTAAAAAGACTTTTGCATAAAATTAAATAATTTGAAACCCGGTTTGATAACGGAATATGAAGCTAATCGGGGGGGGGGGGATCTTTATCCATGGCAATCCTTGTATATAATCGTTTGCATCTCGATAGAAAGCCAAAAAAAACAAGATTTAGAAAAAACGACGAAGTAGAGCTATATTGCATTATCAAACTATGGTTAATAGCCTCCCCCCCCCTTTCCGTCTATTTTGTATATCTACAAATGTCTCTTTTAATTGCCCGTAAAATTTATATTTGGGTAAAAGGTTTTCAATTTATAAATATCCAGTTATGTCCGTTACAGTTCCGGATTACTGGTAGTTTTCTACGGTTTTTTCCCTTCAAAGTAGGAAAGAAAACCACTGAATATTCTGAAAGAGCACAATTTTAGCTTCCAGATGCTGAGGATGAATGAATTACACCCAACGTAATTTAATCCCCCAAAAAAAGGAATTTTTTCATGTATTTTCACATTTACAAGTCAATTGCCGCGTTAAAATTGCATTCTATAGCCGGTCCGTGTACTGAACGTAAACATTTTTGTATTATGGCCGAATTTAAGATGAAAACTGAGATCCCAGCTATCGAGTTTTGTAATTTTCGAGTTCGGTAACTTTCCAGAGATGTTTTTAGCGAGTTCAACGCTAAACTCGCTGCGCTCGAGCGTTCCGGGCTGTTTCGACAAGGGCAATCACGGCAAATCTTGGATCCAGACACTCCAAAATCCACCATTTTTGAATAATTTGGAAAAAAAAAACATAAGGTTTTAAGGAATTCTTACAGGCTCCTCCTCCAACGTTCCATGTGTAACCAATGACAATGTTAATTGAAATCAAAGAAAATATTTTGGAAAAACTACCAGGTTTTCCAGATTTTTTTTTCATGTACAGTTTATTTACTACCACTTTTTCAAATAAATTTAGCGAAATCTGAGGTCCTAGATTACCGGTCCCCTGTTTCAAAATCAGCATTTGGAAGTAGAAGTTCATAACTTCAAAGTAACAACTTTAGATCTTAAAGTTATTTATTACACTCAAAATTTATTTTTAACTTGAGCCGAAAAAAAACGACAGATTAACAGCTATGAATACAATTTTTCCACGTTCACCAATCTAACAAAATTATGAAAGCGACTGGTCAGTGCGGCCTTTAGGCCGCACAACCTGGTCAATCCAATTTTAGAATAAAATTCGCAGTTTTGACTATTTCTATTCGGAAGCTTTTCTTTATCTAAAAGACATAGAAGGTCAGCTAAACTATTAATGGAAAATCAATTTTCCCGCGTTTATCGACCTAACAAAATTGGGGAAGTAACGGATCGCATCATCTGGGAAATCTAGTTACAAAAGAAAATTTCAAGTTATGACACTTTCTTTTCTTTTCATTAGCCTGCTCTTTAACTGAAGGTGGCAGAACAAAATCGCCGTACAGCCGGAGCAATTAAAAAATTATAAAGTTCTATTTTATGGAAATTTTCAGTTTGCTGGATCCTCTTTCATTAAAGGACGTAGGAAGTCAGCAAAAGTATCGAAAGAAATGCAATTTTTCCACGCTTATTGACTAAAGAAAATTGGGGAAGTGACTGGTCAGTGCGGTCTTTAGGCTGCACATCCAGGGCAATTTAGTTAAAAAGTAAAATTCAATATTGTGACTCTTTTTGTTCGCTGACTCTTTTTCACAAGAAAACGTAGAAAATCATCAAAAGTATCAACGGAAATACAATTTTTCCGCGTTTATCAAAATTAGAAAAGCGAGCAAATTCTTAGCAATTTGGTTCAAATTTAAAATTTTAGGCTGCTTTTTACCATAACAAATTAATTTTATGACAAGAAATTACAATAAAGTAATATCTCTTTGTGTCGTCATATCATTAAATTATTATCCTTTGATTTGTTTGTTCATGAATATATATCGGGTGTATTAAATTTAATAAACTAAATTAGACTTTTTTAAATATTATGTTATGGTAAAAGCAATATAAAAAGTATACTTTGCATTAATCATTATGACATTTTTGGGTCACTATCGTGAACAACGTTGATGACAAATGAGCGGCAGGAAAATACTTTACTGCCTGGAGCTAAAATAAAGAAGTGTTAAATAAATTTAATAATTACTATTTTACGTTTTGGGACCAAAAAACTGACTTATTCGGAATTAATATAAATTTTGTGGCTCATCTGAAATTATTTTTGCCAATCTTATAAACTCACCGTAGAAAGTGCAACATTAGCACGTAATAAAACAATATACTATTTAGTAAATATGTTTGAATTTATTTTCTGGTTTTATACTTTTTTTAACCCCTGACCAAAAAGGGGAGCATTATAAGTTTGATATTATGTATGCTTTTTTCTCTTTTTGGTTTTATTGTATCCTTCAAATACTTTATCCGGAAAAAGCGTCCGATTTTTGTAATACTCTTCCATGAAAAGAAACTTTTACTTTTTTCTACAAAAAGCAGAAAAATTATAAAACTTAAACATATTTTTGTAACTTCAGTTTGCAGCATACCAAATTTCAGTTGGCACTGATTGAGATACGCAAAAAATGAGAGCAAAATTAGGAACCGTTCCCGAATTTTAAGTTAAATGCTAACTTACATAATTCCGATCGTCGTAGTTTTACTTACGTTTCATATTATTGGAAACAAAGGAAAATTTCTGCATCAGAACCTTCATGAGAGTACAATTAATCCGAATTTTTTTTAACGAATTTAACATAACGTCAAAGCCATTTCATTCCTTGATCACAAAAATTAAATTAATAAGCGAAAATTTCGAAAACCCCAAATTTTCAAATTTCAGTCGGTTTTCGTTTTGAAGTACCCCGATAGTAAAACTGTTGGCAAATAATAAACATCACTGGATGGCATTTAGCCAAAATTCCTTCTCAAAGAGACACAGCACAGACACTAATAAACGCACTTAGGTCTCAAAAATGTCTCGACTTTCTTGTAACTTAAGTCAAATGATTTTGGTATTATCAGCAAGTCTTTGTTTGAAATTAATTAATACACCCGAATCATACCAACGTATGCAGAATACTGAATAAGTTTGCAACGGTCGTTCCTTAAATATAGTAAAGTCTTCTACATGTCTAAACTTGTAAATTGGCTCGAGCCGGGTATTATCCTGTAAGACTAATTTAGTCGAAGAACTAACCTGTGTCTGTACTGTCTTCACTACCCGCATCCGAACCTCCATTGGAAGAAATTAACGATTCCCTCGATGGTGTTCGTGGAGCAGGAGTTGGTAAGAGGCAAGGCGCTATCCGGCAATCTGGAGGGGGCGATGGCGAAGACGTAACCACTCCAGGACTTTGGCGGTCGCCGAGACCCTGAAGGTATGGCTCCAGGAATGCATCACTTCTGAAAAAAATAAAAAGTTGTCAATTACAAATAATTGGCCAATTATAGAAATGTACAAGAATTGCGAATAAACCTGTTGCTCTATGCCAATCATATTGTTAGCCATACGTTTTAAGTATTCTTTGCACATTAAATTTCATTACAAGCTGTCTAGATAAACACGACTATGTACAAAACAAATTGAAAATATATGCAAATATTGTAAACAATAAAAGCAAGAACGGAATAAGGATGGCTAATTAGCATAATAAGCATCATGGAGAAAACAAGAGAAATAATTATTTGCAAAAACCCATCCAAAGAAATGAGACACGTGCTGGGTGTGAACTAATTTTCGGTTACCTCTCCACGTGAAGGAGTTAAAATAATCTCGTAAAAAAATAAAGCATTATTTATAGCTTTTCCCATAATCATCGTTTGGACTATAAAAGTCTCTCGAAGTGCTTATCTAAAACCAAGTAGATTAAAAATACCTACTACAAGATAGGTTTAGTCAATAAATTTAGATTATAGTGCATTGGAATGTTCATTTTGGTGCCAAGTTATACTTGCATTTAAAATACTCAGGATAAGTGCTAAAAAAAGGAACTTTACAGTTCATCTACTCGTAAAAAACATTTAAAAAAGAAATAAAATTATTAATTGGTTCAATAAAATAATTGGAACATTATTGCACCCAGTGCAACAAAAAAGTTTGTTTGGTTGAGCTTTCGGTAGCCGCTTACCCTTAGAGAACTCAATTTTCTTTTTTTCCGTTGAGCTGTAACGAAACTTCTATAGAATCAACTTTGTGTAACTTGAAATCGTTAAGGAAATAAAAATATAAGAAAAACCTCCAAACTTGCCAATATTGATTAGGAAAATAAACCAAATTTCTTCAACAAGAAAATTTTATAAACTTTATAAGATAAAATTGTGTGCTTTAAACGAAGTGTGAAAAAAATCCAAAATTACATCAAACCCAAACCTTTTTCAACTCGATCGTTCCTGCAGACAGGAGTAATGCACTTAATTAAAATAATTTCCAAATTTGTAGTAAATTCGTTGAACTGTTTTTGAAATGAGTATGAAAAACTTCAAACAAACCGGATATAGTAGCCTTGAAAGCTTTTTACTATAGTAGCTTGTATTGTGCCAAAATTATAATAAAATACTACACTTTAGGTCTTGGTTGAAACCGGAAATAATAGCTACGTGAGGTATCCTCAAAATTATGATAATTAAAACTCAGTGTAAAACAACAACTAAGCGAATAGCTGTAATTTTTATGGGCTCAAAAAGTCACCAACGAACAACCAAAAACATGACATCCTCAGCTCCGTATCGTTTTTTCAATACTCCAACAAAATCAAAAAAAAAGTATCTTCCAAACAAAAAATCTACATAAGTTTCAGATTTAACATCTGGCGCGTGGTCATAAACTTGAGAAGTCCAAATCATTTATTTTAATTCTTCAAAGTTTTAGTTTAGATAGGATTTTTATAAGAACTGAACGCCCGCCGTCGTCCTTACAGGATATGAAAAGTCATTACAGGACTTTGTTCTATCAGAAGAAAAAGGAGAAATT
The DNA here is from genome assembly GCA_963170105.1 of Cantharis lateralis. Taxonomy (NCBI): domain Eukaryota; kingdom Metazoa; phylum Arthropoda; class Insecta; order Coleoptera; family Cantharidae; genus Cantharis; species Cantharis lateralis. Next base: position 5,999,936 of record OY720627.1, read on the forward strand.
TTAGTTTGCAACTTTTACTATAATCACTGCAGAGCCATTTAAAATAAGTAGGCTCTGCGCTTTAAAAAGCCATTATGGCAGACAAGTGTTGATATAAATAATAATATACTGCCTACTAATTTATTCAAAAAAAGAAAAGACAAGATTTTATTTTTTTTTACGATTGCAGACGGACTTCCTGACCTTATTAATTGATAAATAATTTCGGGAGGGAGGGTTCCTGCCCCTGCCCTCCTCCCATTAATACGGCCTTGGCGATCAGGGAATGTCCCCTTTTGTCTTCGAATTAATACCGCCCCCAAGACAATAAATCACCCCACAAAGACTTCTGTTAGTCAGAGATCTGCCATCATGCAATTTAAAAAAAAAAATTACGGCATGAAATAAGGAAAATTTCAAAAGATATTTGCATTAAATTCCTTATAATTAATTAATTGGAAAACAATCATTAAAAATAGAAAATGTTATTTTCTATAGCAAATGTAAAAGTACGGTCTGTTCGACTAAAAATAGTAGAACAAGTGACACTTTAATTGTAAGAGTAGACAAAATAGCATTTTAATAATATAGCAGAAAAAAGTATTTTTTTTACTGAAATTTCCAAGAGGTAAATATCCCAAAAAAGCTGTGTACATATGGTTGAAATTTTCTGGAAAATCTTTGAAAATCTTTGGGAAAATTAGAAATTCATGGAAATTCTGGAAAATCTAAGTAATTTCTTTGAAATCTTTGAAATTCCTTTGATATTTTTGTAATTTTTTTGAAATCTCTAGAATTATAAATCCTTGAAATCACTGCAATTTCTCTGAAATCACTGGATTCCTGAGAAATGATTGCAATTCTTTAGAAATATCTTGAATAGGTTGGATATTACTGGAATTCTTAGAATCATAGCAATTGACAAAAATTCTTAGGAAATCATTGAAAGTTGTGGAAATTTCTTAAATTAAAATTCTTTTGAAATATATAGCATTCTTTGAAAATATTTATTTGGTATTGGAAATCATTATCATTCCTTGAAAATTACTGGAATCCCTTGGAAATCATTGGTTTCCATGAAATTCATTGTAATTTTTTAGAAATTATTGTAACTCTTTGGAAATCCCTGAAATATGTAGGTTGGAAATTTCTATTACTCTTAGATCATTCCGATTCAATAACATTCTTACGAGATCATTGAAAGTTTTGGAAATCTCTGGAATTCCTTGGAAATCATTGTAATACTTGAAACATCTTGAAATAGGTTGAAAGTTATTGGAATTCTTAGATTCTTAAAAATTCACTAGAATTCTTAGAATCATTGAAATCTACTAAAATTCTTAGTAAATCATAGAAATTTTTGGAAATTTGTTAAATTAAAGTTCTTTGGAAATCTCTGGAATTCCTTGAAAATCTTTAGAATTGAAAATCACTGAAATTCTTGGATCATTGGAAATCCTTGAAAATTACTGAAATTCTTGGGAAATCACAGAATTCCTTGAAATTCATTGTAATTTTTTGGAAATTATTAAAACTTTTTGTAATTCTCTGGAATTAATTGGAAAGCCTTCTAATTCTTGAGAAATCTCTGGAATAGGTCGGAAGTTACTGCAATTCGTAGAATCAGTGGAATTCAGTGGAATTCTTAAAATCTCATGAATTCGCAAAAACTCTTAGAATCATTGAAATTCGCTAGAATTCTTAGGAAATTATTTAAATTTTTGGAAATTTCTAAATTAAAATTATTTGGCAATCTTTGGAATCCTTCAAAATCTTTGAAATTGGAAATCACTAGAATTCTTAGAAATCTTGAGAATTTCTTAAAAATCCCGATATTCCTTGGAAATCATGGTAATTTTTTGGAAATCTCTGGAATAAGTTGGAAATTACTGGAATTCTTAGAATCACTGCAATTCACTAAAATTATTAAGAAATCATTGAAGTTTTTGGAAACTTCTAAAATTAAAATTCTTTGGATATCTCTGGAATTCCTTGGAAATCACTGGAATTCTTTAGAAATCTCTGGAATTGGTTGGAAGTTGCTGGAAATCTTAGAATGGAAGGTGGTAAGTTCAACCGATGGTCAGTTTTTAGATTTTTATTTTTACTAAGCTGCCGAGAGTAAATATGTAAGTTCCACCGCTGGTCAAAAAGGTATCCGAGTAAAACATGTAAGTTCCACCGTTGATAACTTAATGTATTACTGAATTGTAGTATTGGTCATTGACAATAAGCAGGAGTTGGAGCCTGTGAGAATTACTTAACAAACCTTATGATTTTTGCACATCACTCCAAATTGGTGGATTTTAGAGTGCCTGGATTCGAGATTAGCCGTGGTTCCGCTTGTTAAAACGGCACAGACCGCCCGAGCGCAGTGTGCTAAAAATGCGCTAAACTCGCTAAAAACATCCCCCTATGGTTACCAAACTCAAAAATTACAGAACTCGACAAGTGGAATCCGAGATTTGATAATGTCAGTGGCAGTGATAAATTAAGCAATAATCGGAGCGCAAATACACTCGATTGATGTTTCCTCTGCAACCGCATACAGTGGAATGAACACACTCGATCCCACCTAAATTCGAATTGCTAAGATCCACGTAGCGTACACGTACCGTCAAGCGAATGAATTTTTAAAGTTAACATGAACTTAAATTTCACTAAACTAGTAAAATTTACATCAAAAAGTCGATTTTCAAAATTAAATTGTGAAGTAACCGTTGGGCCGATTTTATTTATTCTCACCTCATAAGAAAGCTTAAACTTGCTCTTTCTGAATATTTGATGACTTTCTATGATACTTTTCAAAGAAAAGAGCATAGAGGATCGACGGTAACCGAATGGCTAGAAGCCGGCTCGGCCTACTAACACACGCTCCTGTTTACTTAAAAGATTAATAATAGGCTTGACCGTCTTTACCTAATTGACCATCGCATCGGTGGAATTTACATGTAAGAAAATAGTGACTGAAACCGACCGGTGGAACTTCTATACATATAGGATTATTAAAGATTTGACCGATCGGTGGAACTTACAATCGCCTCTTAGAATCAGTGAAATTCATTAGAATTCTTAGAATCTTGAGAACTCACTAGAATTCTTAGAATCAACGGAATTCACTAGAATTCTCAGGAAATCATTGAAATTTTTCAATTAAAATTCTTAAGAAATCTCTAAAATTCCTTGAAAATCTTTGGAATTGAAAATCACTGGAATTCTAAGAAATCATTGGAATTTCTTGAAAATCAATGAAATTCCTTGAAAATTACTGGAATAAAAAAAGTTATAAATTGTATACATATTATAGATATAAATTTATTAAAATTAAATAATAATAAACAAACAGTTTAAAAAAAAAAATTTAATTCTATTAAAATAAATTAAATTAATTAAATATTATAATTGGAATTGCTTCCGTATGTTTTTAATTTATTTATTTATTTTAAATTAAAAAAAAATTGAGATATATGCTTCCCAGTTGAAGAGAATAATGTAACCTCGAAAATTATGACAATTTATATTATGTAATTACTGAAACTGAATCTAAAAATCTGAAATAAAACCTGAATCTACTGATGGTATACTGACTCAGTTCTTCACTACAATTAATTAAGCAAATAAAATTAATAGTGTTGTAAATTATGAATCAAGTGATAATAAATAACTTAAAATTTTTATCTTGACCAAATATGAAGTGATGGGAGTGATCAGTCGAGCGGTCAGTGGTAACCGCATGAGACGTCAAGTTTCCCATTACCAGTTAACTGGTAAATGGCAGAAATTTTTTGTGATATCAAATTCGAAATTTGAAAAATGAAAGTTTCGAAAAAAAAATTTCCACAAATCTTTCAGCTGAAAGTTACTTAATTAAAATACGAATATAAACTGGATCCTGACGTAAAAATGACTGCATTGAGCTCCGTGAAAGAGGAAGACTAATGGTCATATATCAAAAGAAAAAAAAGTTTATTTTCTACAAGTTTTCGGTAAACTTAAAAGAACCGAGTTCCTGAAGTTTCGTAATTCTATTAGGCGAGTCTGGTGAATCCAGTCATCCGAATAAGATCGAGAAATATTTTAATTATGCAATTTCGCTTTCACAATTCGGATCGTCACATGTTAAACATAAAAGCGAGAGATATTTTATATACACTCCAGATTTCATACTTGCACTTCCTATAAAATTTATGTTGTAGTAAAACATGAAAAACCGCAGATAACAGATAGCGGACGTTTTCGTTGAACGATTTAATGAAAATAAAATCTTGATCGTGCACGTCCCTATTTCAGCAAAAATTGTAACTTTCTCAACCTTTCTGTGCAATTAATTTTAAATCGATACGATCTTTCAGCTACATTAATGCCATTGATAGAGAAAATTGAATGTGTCAGAACCGTTGTTGGAAAACCTCACTGGCGGGCAAACAACCAAAACTACGAAATACGAACACAACAAAGCTTTTATCAACTCATAAAACATATTACTGGTAGTACGCCTAACAGGAAGTTAGTAGTAATCCTTATGCCTTAGGCTAAAGAACAGGAAACGTGTTGATTTATTTTTAACAAATCCCATTACTTGGACCAAAAATCCAGTCAAACAACGGATTCAGGTAAACTAATATTTATCACCGCCTATCGCAATTTTTTACTTAAAATTGGAAAAAGGCAATAAAAATAACAAATCCCGGTTAGTCCAGTCACACGAGGAAGAATTATTAACATGCAAAATATAATCCGCTCCACTTATATCCTAGTATATATTTTATGTCGCCCTGTATGTGACAACATAATAAAATAATTTAAACTCGCAGTAATTTCTCTGCTTCTGACATTAAATAAATTAAAACACCAAAAAAGATTTTACATGGGGGCAATAAAGTTCGGTAGCACTGAAATATTTGTGTATAAATGTTACCATTACGGATTAACTTGAAGTTTATTAATCGTATAGGTGTTAAGCCATCGTCCATAAATCTTAACGCACGATTTTTGAAATCTGTTTCCTGTACCATTCAAAACTCATTTCTACAACAAAAACGTGTGTGAATTGTACAATACAAAGCCTTTGTATTATTTTACTCCATTATATCACAACAACGTAACCACGTAAATACAATATGCAATTTCATTTAAATTTTGCCTTTGCTTTGGAATTTATGAAGTTCAACAATTTTCTATCCGTGAAGATTACTTCAAAGCCCCGCCATTAAGCCCTTTAAATCGCGCACTATTTGTAAGGATTTATCCTTGCGAAAAGTTTTCTTCTCGTATTAAAGAATTACTACACAATATTATACAAATTAATCGGGACGATAAAACATTTTATTGCATTTTAACGTTCCCCATGCTTGACATTTTGATGCCATTTTGCAAACTTACATTTACAATCTCGCACCTCTTAAAGGTCGCTCAGTCTGTACTGGTCAAATATTTACATACGAATATGAAATCGCACAAAATATTTATTATGAAAGTAAATTAAACAAAGTGTTCGCGTAAGATTTGAACCCAAATATTGCATCTGATGAACATGAGACTCTTTTAAAATTGTTATTTTTAAGGTTCACCAAATATAAATCGCAAAATCTAATTCTTCAAAATTATTTGTCCGGTTGTTTACATTTTCCTTATCTCAAGTCAATATCAAACTCCTAATATCAAAATTTTATTCGAAAATTAACACCAGATTGTCCAGGTCGTGCGGCCTTTAGGCCGCATTGGTTCATCACTTACTTGGAATTTCTAATTTTTTTAGATTGGTAATAAAAATTGACCAATCAAAGGAGTGCTTTCCATGTAGTTGTAATCAGTGGCGTAGCTTTAAGTTTTAGGCCACACCACAAATATTTTTTGAGCCCCCCCCCCCATACAATATTTGCAAAAAGTTCAAGAACCCCATTGACGACCTGAGTTCGATTCTTGAAATTATTTGCAGAGAATTTTGTAAAGAAAACTACATTTTCTACAAAATACATAGTCCGCGACAACATACATGTTTATCCGCAATACTTCAGGCACAAAATTCTTTCAAAACCCCACAATAACAATTAAAAAGTAAAAATATGCCCCTTTGAGTGCCCCCGCGCGTAAGTTTTCGAAGATGAACAAAAATCGAACCGACTTTTTGGTATAAAATTTAGTTCTGTGTAAAACAGTTTTACTACGCATTTTTATTTGATTTTATTAATAAGACATAATAACGAAATCTTATGATATACGGCCTAAAGGCCGCATTGACCTTTTATGACCTCCATTTTTGACTTTAGCAACTTAAATAAACCCATCCGAGCTGTGTTACAGAAAAACAAGGATAGTTCTTTCTATAAGAGAAAATAAACATTGTTTTACAGACCGGGAGGTCTGGGGGGTATGGAATACCCTCCAGTGCATACAGAGATAGATTTATTTCAAGCTAGTGGTGTTTAAATAGAATTTTAAGAGAAAATCAAACCAAAACTCATCGTCGACTTTGGAAACGAGACGAATTTACAACTTGGCAAGATATCAGCAGCCCCAAGAACTTCCACCCTTTATTCTGTGAAATGGCCGAATTTTTTCCTTATTACTTTAAGGTTTTATTACTGTCCCGACCAAAATTAGGAAAAGTCTCGTCGCCAAACTCTGGTTAAGACGTCCCAACATTTGCATTTAACATTATTTTTATTTTTAACTAATTAAAAATTATGCCCTTTTAAAGTAGGTGAATTCCATATTTAACAGAATTTCTGAACATAAGTTCTAGATTTGAGAAATATATCAGATTAAAATTGGAAAACATAATAAAATTGTCACCATTTTTCCCTAATCACAGGTTCATTTTTTAAAATTTGTTTTGATGAAGAATATTCCAAACCTCCCAAACCCCCCAGTCAGAGATCCGATATATAAATATTGTTCTGCACTGAGTCTCCTCAGTTACCGACATCAAAACTATTGAATTTTTAATCTTATAATCTACAAACTAGATTCTAATCCTTTATTGTATAAAATCAACGCTGTCGAGTTTGATTTAATGTCAACTTGGAAACTGATCGCCAATAATAGGAAGTAAAGCCTGCTATACCTAACCGGGGAGTCTGGGAGGTATGAAAACCCCCTCTAAAAAGGTCATTCAATAACAGTAAAATTAAAAATGGAAAAATTATTACGTTTTTCTATTTTAACCTCTGGTATATGTTTTTTATTTGTCAGATGCAGAACTTATGCCCAGCTTAGAGTTTTTTAAAGTGAAAGGTCCGGGGGGGGGGGGGATAATATTAAATTAAACTACCAGATCTGCATAGATTAAAACTGCGTCAGCCTGAAGCTACAGCGCTGGTTTTAATAAAATAACATAATTTACAAATTTTTGTTAAAAACTTGGCTAGTTGATTTTCTGATTTTCTGGCAGCTAGCTTGCTATACTGTCTTGAGAGCGTGGTTACTACATCTTAAAAAGTCGTGGTTTTTGACAAAATTCTAAAGTGCTGTTTACATTAAAATTATGATTTCTCTTAGGATTTATCATAGGAGACAGCATAAAGTATGGTTTACATGATATTTTTTATAATTTTAACTGTGTTTTATGGTTTCTCCTATGATAAATCATGAAAGAAATCACTTTAAAAAACTTAATTTATTGGAAACGGGGCGCAATCAGGTACAAAAACTGGAGAGTTAAAAAATGTTAAAAGAAATTAACAGTTTTACGTAAATAAGAGCCAAAATTCGTGACAATGATCCGTTAACTGATGTAAAATAAGGTGGATTAAAGAGTCAATGTTACGATGTGTAAAATGCGGAACTAATTGCGCAATTTTGTGTTACTGGAATAGAAAAGCTCATAAATCAGATGTGCAGTTCTAAGATTAAACAAAAATAACTGTGAAAGAAAATACAATAAAACCTTGAAAATTTATTTGGCAGATTTATAATTTTCGCAAAATTAAGCTCGTACTGATAATAAATCCCCGCTATACGGTTTGGAACATAAAACATTCGCAAAGAACTATGCATGTCTGCTCAAAATACTGCAAAAACAATGCATGATGCTGAATTATTCCATCGTTTGTTTCCTAGAGCAATGCAAGCAGCCCTGGATTGACTCGACACCCGCTCCCCAGAAGATAATAAAATTTGACTTGGAATGTAAAAGTTTGTATACACACAGTAAATGCAAATTTCGTGTCGGTTGTAAAAAACTGAGACCACATCTGTTAGGATTAATGGTCCAAAAATGCACACGATACCTCGTAATTTAACACGAATTACGTAACAAAATGTTTGGCCGCAATGAGTAACAAAGCCTCTTTATAGTAGAGTGGTCGTTGTACTTCATTAAAATTAATTGCTTAATTACAAACTACACAATAATAGTATACATCATAATATGATGAAAATAGTTGTTAATTTTTTGCAAACAATCATGAGCAATGAAACTCCAAACGAAACAATTCGTTTGGAAATTCAGTTGAGAACCCCATTAGTTCAAAATAAGTCCACATATTTAATTAGGCATCATCTTACTGTTTCTCAAAAAATGAAATTGAAAATTGATGGATTCTGATAACAGTCAAGGGTGGTGGATTATGAAGTAAGATTGATATTTCAAGACACCGACTTTTCTCCAGAACATAAGCACTGAGTGATAATCCTACATCCCCAATTCCTCACTCGGCTTATGTGTCAAATGACCCTAAGCAAAGACACTGATTTCAGATATAGTTAGCGTGAAATAAGATCAGTGGCGTAGCTTCTTAAAAAGACGAAAAAAGTTTCAAAACTTGCCATCCTGAATCCGAGCTGAGGATTAATAAAAATAAATAAATGAATAGTTATCGAAAAATCAATGCAGTCGAGCACTTGGAAGTGTGGGAAATTAAATATGAAAATTATTTAGGATTATATGGGGGTTGAAATGGCCTATCCAATTTTATTAAAGTGCAATTAAATGCTAGGTGTGCCCCTTCAGGGTAGAAACTGCATGGGTGGTATTTTTTATTGGAGTATATTAAATGCATTCCAAATAAATTAAATTAAATACCATAAAATCGTTTATTCGTTAATATCCAGCAGTTGAAAATTTAAAAAAAAGGAAATAATCGAATTTCAAAAATTCACCCTGTGATTGCAGTTTCCATTATATTAAATTAAAAATTCATGGTAGTTTTAGTCCTTTTATTCCCTACATGGTAAATAACCCTCTACTTTGCCATTCCATATTAATAATTAAAATAGGTACTTATACCGGCGGCGGTACTTATACCAATAAATATTTTTACACTCACATTTCATTATTTTTTCAAAACATTATTTTATTATTTTGTAAATATTACTATTTCAATTTTTTATTATATAAAATTATTTTCTATTTCCGTCGTGGTAGTTTTTAATTTTTATTCAGATTTATTGTACGCTTTAAAAAAGAAAGGGTGCCTTCGTTACGCATAATTTTAATTGGCACGCTTCGTGCATCCTCCGCAGTGGGCGCTTAATTAAGTTTGACTTTTAAATGTTTAAATTTTTATATTATAAAAAAAAGAATGGACCGGTCACGACCGCGTGTAGGTTTTACATTTTATTTAAAAGAATAATTTCATCAATGTCCTAATCTAAATATTAATTTAACCTGCTCTAAAATTTTAAACATAATATTTTTCTTATGTAGTTGTACTGTTATTTTACACCCCTCTGTATATTCTGGTTTAACACAAAAAGTTGTACTACTTCGTGCAACTAACGATAAGTTTGATCGTATAGGTACTTTGTCGAGATGCGTCTTGTGACGTCAGACGCCAGATGATTAAAGCAGCTTTCTTCCTCTTCTTTTTTTGTTTTATCAGTTTCACCTGGCGCCCGTTATTTTTCACAGTATATTTTAAGAAAACCAGCCGAATACAATAAGATCAGATACGGCCTGCCAATATTTAACCGTAAGCTTTAGTCATTTCGTTATCGCATTAAAAACCACGAGGAAAATCACTGCACTAAATTAAAATGATTGTCAAACTATTAATCATCCACTAATAGGTTAATCTTATTAGAATATAGCAGGATAACACTAGAGATTTACGTGAAATTCATACCACGACATAAATAGAAAGTAGCTTATGATGCTGCTTATCCTTCACTGAAAAATTCATCATTTTTGAACCGATGAACAAAATTCTTGGTATTTATGAAAATAATCATTGTATTTATGAATTTATTCATCAATATGACTAATTTTGTTCATCGACGCAAAAATGAAGAATTTTTCATCAAAATAATGAACCATTTTTTTTTTTTTAAATTACCATTTTCCCCGTTGTATTTCTAACTACCTTCCCCTTTCACAGCATCTCATGATTTTCCTATTATAATCCTCTTTTTCTATAAGAGGGAAAGGAATTTTACAATTTTTTTCTGCTATTCTTTTCATGATTGCCTATCTTAAAGAAGTTATTGAGTGTTTATTTTATACTAATTATTACAAACTTTTCCAGCTTGTCATATGCTGGGAATCCCCTCTGCACTACTACATTTCCATACTTTTTTCATTTTACTTAGTCAACCCTTTTATATTTATGTAGGATTTACTGCCCGCTTGTGCCAGCTAATTATTGTTTAATAACCTAACTAAATTTAAACCTAACCTAACCTGATTAAATCAAACCTATTGTAAAAGTAACCAAAGGTAATTATGTAGAAATTATAAATATAAACTAAATTGCGCAGATTGTGCGGCCTGAAGGCCGCACTGATCCGTCACCATCTGTAACCTCCCAATTTTTTTTATATTGACAACAATTTCTTATTTTGTGAACAAGTCTGATGTTTTCCATGCAAACATTTGTAAGTTATAGTAAGCAATAAATATTTTTTGTCTACATCTCGGCATGGATTTTCCTAATCAATGTTGGTTTTACTTATTTTAATGTTTGTTAATTTGTAAATGCTCTGTGTTTGCGTTAAAAATTTGTAAATTCAGGTTTAAATATTTAAACTTGCGGTATGATGATTTAGGTATCCTGCGCCAAACAAAACAAAAACGAAGATCTTTTATTATAGCACTGCTTGTGGAGAGTGGAGCTGTATAAATGGTCTGCAAAATAAGTGAAATTGTGATTTAAAATTGAGTTTTATTGATTGAGTTCATAATGGGTTAAAAAAAGTTGAATGGATTTCAAAAATTTGATAAGATTTAGTTAAAAAGAAAACGGAAGATGGTTTGTGGAATGAAATGGATGAATTGGATAATTTATAAGATAAACATTGGTTTATAGAACAAAAAGAAATTGGATGCTGGAAAAGATAGAAAATTAAAGAATTAAACTGGTAAGAAGATATAAAAATATTTTTTACACCTTTGGATATCAATTAAAATAATAAAATTTTATAAATTAACCACATCTCTCTAAAAAATCAATGAATTTCTTTTTAGTTTACTAATTATCTGTTCAAAAAAATTGGTAAAATTTTAATCAAATCTTTTAAATTAATTTTCCGGGTTGTTTTAATTTCAAATCGTTAATTTCAATTGTATTGTATACAAAAATGGCACGACAAATTTCGTACCATGCGTTGTACCAGGTGTTGGGCTACACATTGAAGTTACGTTCCCTTGCAATATCAAGACTGCATAATTTTCTCACCATATAATTTTATTTTTGCAAATACAATTTTGATCAAACTTTCAAATTTAATTTCGACTTTATCCCAATTTTATCCAACAATTAAACTCATTCATGCAATCCAAAAATAATTAAACTCGGTATCAAAATAACAATTTATTTCGCACAATATTATCAAAACTACAAATGGTCAGCTCGACCATCTTAGACAAAACGCAAAAAACAAAACCACCCCTATTAATTAAAAGGAACACGACAATATGTATGAACTACCAACTGTTCAAATTTGTCAATCATTGGCACACTTACACAACATTGTTGGAAATTCTTAAAAAAAAATAAAGTGGAAGATCTAAAAAATAAAAGTCAACAGTTGCCAAACTGAAGACCCCCCCCAATGTGTAGTATCTCTGCACTAAACTATAGATGTTTTTATTCAGGAATATTTCACTCGTTGGTAAGTCTTAATTACATGGGATACTCTTCGACACACTAAGACTGTTAGGAAAAATGAACAAATTCCTCTTAAAAAATACAGTGAAAAAACTATAAAACTAAGTCAACAGTTGGTAAAGTGATTACTTCTCCCCCCCCCCCCCAACTTAATATTTTAGGGCCGACTCTGCTCTAGACAATCGATTGGAATAGGAACATTCAATCGGAACTAATGCATCAAATTAATACGCACCGGGGGGTCTGGGGGGTATGGAATACCCCCCAGGTATACATTAATTATATGGGGTACTTTTTTGGACTTAGACTGTAGGAAAAATAAACAAATCCTTAAAATTCCTTTTAAAAAATAAAGTGAAAAAGCTAAAAAGAAAAGATCAACAGATGGTAAACTGATTACTTCTCCGCCCCCCCCCCCAACTTAATTTTCTTGAACCGACTCTGCTCTAGACAATCGATTGGAGTAGGAACATTTCACTCTTTCGGAACTAATACAACAAATTAATGCGCACCGGGGGGTCTGGGGGGTATGGAATACCCCCCAGGTATACATCAATTATATGGGGTACTCTTTGGTACACTAAAACTGTAAGAAATATAAACAAATCGTTAAAATTCCTTTAAAAAAATTAAGTAAAAAATATAAAAAGAGAAGGTCAACAATTTGGCAAACTGAAAACTTCTTCCCCCCCCCCCTCCCCCAATTCATGGTCTAATGCCGTTTCTGCTCCAGACTATCGATTGGAACAGGAACATTTCACTATTTCAGAACTAATTTTTTTCATAATTCCGTAGAAATTTTATTTCTTTGCCAATTTTTAGAATTAAGATGTTGACAAAATAATAATAAAATAAGGAAATATCTGGTGTTAAAAAATCTAGTACTTACAATAAATTACTGTGAGCGATTGCTTTTTTTTGTAATATAGTAAATATCATAAATGTTTATACAAATTTGATGGTATTTGTATACAGAAAATGATGTAAATGGTAATAAAAATTGATAATAAATATTTATGTTAAAGGTTAAAGAGGTTAAAATGTATTTGCATGCACATTTTTAGATAAGTTCAATTGGCACTCAAGGATTTTTCTGTTTCTTTGAAATTTCTTGAATTAAGATCAAAAAAATTAAATTAAAATAAAGACGAAAAAAATTGATTGGAAATGATTACCATACGAAAGTTTTATTATAGAAGATATTGGAAAGTAAGCAAGAAGAACTGATATTTAAAATAAATTAATTGAGTAAACGGAAGCTAAAAAAATAAATGATTTGCAAGGTAATAAAAATTAATTATTAGACTAATTGGAATTGAATAACATAATTAATCAACGTGCAGATCACTTGTGCCCGTTTGCACCACCTACACTTAAAATTCTTTTTGAAGTTGGTTTTTCTCAAGTAACTTTAAAATCGCGACTAGGTGTTACCCTAAAATATATATTAATTAAGCAATGGAAATGTCAAAATCCTTTGTTCCTATATTAGGAAGCGTTGCAAAAATTTCGAATTAAAAAACCCGTGCACTTCATTTGGATCCATAAATTAAAGCGTAAGCCTTGTCCTGTCAGGCCTGACATTGTACACAAAACTAAAGAAAAATTAATCAACAGTTTACTTTTTCGCACTACGTAAAATCCATCGATTAAAGAGTAAAGGCAAATTTTACGGTTATTTAACTCGGAAACGACGGTTAATAAAATTTAAAACTTTATCTTAAATGTACTTGCAATTAAGTTTTAATTAACATTACAATTAGTGCTCGCACAAAATGTTCCATCATTTGAAGTTATATCCAAATTTAATTAGCGTCTTAAGGAAAGCTTTTCGAACTAATTAGCAACACTTACAATAAAATAAAATTAGAGCCGGTGGTCTGGGCTTTTTTACAAACAAATTTTATTGGATCAAATTGAAGTTATTAAATTCGATAACGATAAATGACGGAGTCTTCGTTTTTAATTTCGTTTCAAAATGAGAAAATTTTAATAAAATTTCATTATATTGGCAAGAGACTTAACCGTTTACTCAATTAATTCGGAAGTCATAAATCATAAATTTAAAAAGTTCTCGTTTTCGAAAGCACTTAAAAGAATCACGAATCAAAGTTGAATAAATCCTACAAGAGCCAATGTAGATGGCACCTTCCTTATTTTCGCGCAATTTGCAAAGTTCCTTATAATGTTTTTAGTCACCCACGTCTCCCGTAATTCAGGATGATGTAGGGACAATAGAGCATTGGCGAAACTCCATGGCAACCGCGATAAATCCGCATCGCAGACGGAAAGGGATAGCTGAATGCAAAATGCGAAGCCGTGCCGTTTCTTTCTTACATTACAAATTAGGGTGTAGAGGAGAATTAAGTAAATAGTTGAAATGGCTTAATCCGTCCCATATAATTTAAAATTTCAAGACGTCCATGTCGTTGAACACAAATTGCATGGTCCAAGTGCCATTAAAGTAGCATTTGTAGTGTAGCAACCACTTAACTTCACATGCATAAGTTCCATCCAAAAAACCATTATTGTATTGGATATTTGCCAACTTGGAATAATATAAACTACTTATGCGGTATTCCTAGTTTTATCAGACAAAGCCTGAAAGTTTATTTATTTTTGGCATTAAATTTTGAATTAATTTTGCCGTTCTCCACTTCAACTCAAGTCTGATAAAACATATCCAAGTCACAATTTGTACGTGAGAGGCTTTTTAATCTCAAATTTAGTCGGAGAAAAAAGAAAAATTGTTGCAATTTATATTGTTTTTCCACTGCAAGAAACGATATTACAAATGCCACAATTTTCCGCCATATCTTTGCGTTTTTTAATAAAAGCGACAACTAAAATAATTGATACAGCGAAATAATAATGGCCTAAACTTGCAAAAAATTACAATTTTCTCGTTTCCGAATAAATGCATTTTTTATTCCCACGATAAATTATTCAACCATCGACGAAATTAAAACTACATATACCATCTACTTCGTGAAAACCATAAAAAGGCTCTTAAAGAAGTTTATTTTCGGTTGTGGTGTTTGCAGGTTTCGTGTTCCCAAGTGAACGACAATTTTTTTGCACCACGAATTGAGTGTCGAATAAAAAAAAAACACTAATAGAAACGTTAATTGTGAAAATTTAAATCGTCCTCGCTAGTGCAGCTTTTATTCAAATTTCAAAAAGGACTTCTAATGGATTTTGGAGTCTGCTGCATCTTGAAATGCAACCGAAGCGCACAATTAAATATGTATATAGGGCTTGGTTCAATTTGCAATGTTAATGCAACACTTTCTAACAGAACATGTGCTCGTGAAAAAAAAAACATCTGCTGACAAACCACTTTTTGCTATATTTTAACGATTAATTAAAAAGTGGACCAAGTTTAAGCATAAAATTTGAAGTTTGCTTTGCTTAAAAGAACCACACACTAATTTTTTATCTTAATTTCAGTTGATTATTTGCACAGTTTAAACTGCGCAGTTCGAAATTCAACAACCGATGTTACGATACGAGGGTGTATGGCTCCATTAGTCCAATAAGCGGTGGTGTTCTTATAAATTTTTAAATTTTTTATTGAAGGAAATGTGAAAGGTGTGCAAATCATGTAATAAATTTTTAAGTACCACTAACATAAACCCAGTTGGGGTGAAATAAAATGTTTTACTTCGTAAATCAGTCGGTTACATGATTTTATGAATTATTTAGCAAGAGCTAAATGAAGTTTGCTATGTAAATATTAATTAGGTTCCATAACAGTAAGAACAATGTCAGTGCGGTACACCTGCGGTTAGGATAAACCACAATCAGGAAGTTTTGTTTATTCAAAAGTTTCGTATCCGGTAGTTACGTACAACAAAACGAGTTTTACGAACGAAAGTAAACTTTTAAATATTTACAGTAAAAGTAAAAACTTTACACGTACGCCGCTGTGCTAACCAAGCATAATTGGTTGTTTCATGAAAGGTCACACCAAGACCGTAATCGGCCAATAAAATGAAAATCAAAATTTTCTCGGTGCAATTTATTCGAAAATTTGCCATTTACAACAAAGTAGTTAGGAAAGCGGTCAGTGGAAAACCGCATCAGAAAATTGAAGTATCCCGAAGAAATTTCAAGTGTCCAGCACAAATTTAAGTGCTCTGAAAGATAACTCGAGCATATAACTTGAACTTTCCCGGGAAAAATTTTATCATTCGTGTGCACTTTCCTATAAAATTCTTAAATTGAAAGTACATTCCGAGTTCAGACCGTTTTATTATTTTAGTAGAGAAAAAGCTCTTGATGTTATCAGGCAGTGTCGTGCACTTATTAGAATAAATATTTGATCAGGTGAAAGTCACCCAAAAATGTTCGTATTGTTATCGATTTACGGAGAGGAATTTTCAATAACGAGGCAATTATCGAAGAGTCGTAAGACAAAATAATTTTCATTCTCCCCAAGGAAGCAACACGTTAGGGAGAGAATAAATTCCAATAAATAAATCTGTCCAAAAATCACTTAAGTCGAAGATTACAAACAAAGAACGTAGTCTCGGAATAAAAATTCCTTGAAAATGTGGTTTCTAAAAGAAAACTCAAAACAACCTACTTAATCGCTCAATAATCCGGTATGCCCGTCTACGTGTGATATTCATGACTTGAAATTGCATGTCAGCTCATATGGATTATTCTTATCCACGACGGTTTAATGAATAAGGCACTTGAGCGTAAACTTGAGGAGACACAAGTTGGCGGTTTGTTTGGGGTGAATTTATTAGTAACAACTAATTTACGGAACCTGGTCGAATATACTTAAAAATTCATAAAACCAGGATGACCCAATTTACCAAGATAAGCTAAAGTAGCTAGTAACTGAGCTTACTGGGTAAAAAGCTCTGACCCTGATTTTAAGCGGGAAATAAAATGACAATAAAATGTCATTTACTACATTTTTATTCCGATTTTCTAAACAATCCATTTTTCAAATTTTCAATCATTTTTTAAGTTCTTACTGTTATTCTAATTATTCTTATATCTACGTTCATATGTTTTTCCAATGTTAATTTCGAAAATTTTGTTTAAATTTCAATTATCCTTTATTCCCTGGCTATGTCTGCTTGAGGTTGACCTAACAAAATTGAAATATTTTCATAATTTTGGGTTAGTTTCGTGCCTTTTATGTATATTGCTGATATTAAATTTTAAAGATTTGTCAAGTGTTTAAATTTAAACTAAAGTCAACTGTAAATTTCAATTCAAATCAAATTCAAAAAAATTTCAATAAGATTATTTAAAAAATATGGATTATAGGAAATTAAACAAAAGCATAAAAAAGGATTAATTACTAATGAAAAAAACGAGACAGAAAATTGTAAGAAATAACAGGAAAAAATTAAAATAAAAGTCCTAAGTACCAAAACCATGAAAGATTTAGCCCCATAAAGTAAAACTTTTGACGCGCATGAGTGGATTAACGAGATTCATTTGGCAATTCTGGCAAAAACTGGTAATAATTTACTTCGAGAGCAACTCTCTTGATTGGACTTCTTGAAGTCTTCAGGAATCCTCTTGTCAATTTTTCTAAATTTGTCTCATTTCAGTTTCGCAATTTGTAAAAACAATTATTTAACTTTAGTGCCGCTTGGAAGAAAATAAACAAGTTTTATTTCATTTATTTGAATTGTGTCAGTCAATTGTCAAACTTAATATTCACTTGTTTGTGAAGCAATTGTTTTACTTTACTCTCAGCAACCAATGACACTGAAGAACTTTAGTGGCACCCTCTATCTTTTATTTTAATAGCGATAAATCAAAAAAAGCATATAAGTTAAACTGTTGCGGACCGGGGGGTCTGGGGGGTATGGAATACCCCCCACAATATCACTAACAGTGTAATACAATAGTATCCCCTAGAGAAAAATTTTAAACCATTAGGTGGTTCCCTAATCTTATTTCGAATAATTCGTGATTGACTGTCGAAAATTTTGTGTGTAATATTCAAGTTAAACATTTTTTTTAATTGTCAAATTGTCCTTACAAAAAGTTCACGTTTTTCAAGTAGAATAGAGAACATT
Organism: Cantharis lateralis; assembly: GCA_963170105.1. Lineage (NCBI taxonomy): Eukaryota > Metazoa > Arthropoda > Insecta > Coleoptera > Cantharidae > Cantharis > Cantharis lateralis. Next base: position 6,018,015 of record OY720627.1, read on the forward strand.
TGGTGCCAAAGTAAGATGTCCTTACCAAAAGTAGGGTGGTTAGCAACCATAAATTAAGGAAAACCTTAAAAAAACTGGAGATAACGAGAAAATGACTAATCAGTGCGGCCTTCAGGCCGCACAACCTGGGTAATCTAGTTGATAATAAAAAGCATTATGGTGATAACAATACCAGATTAAATATACAGCTATATATAACTAGATTTCCTAAGTTGAGCAACCTTGGTGCGCTACTCCCCCCATTGTTCATAAATAAATAACTACACATATCCTAAATGCGTTACGGAAACTGTCCTACTACTGTTCGAAATTAATTAATGCTGTTCCGCCACTGTCCTGTCATTTTGTTTAATGTTTACTTAGCATGCATTACTGAAATAATGGCAGAGCGATAAAATCATTCTGGGTTTCTTATATAATATATTGCTGATTTCTAGTCAGGCTCTTATGTAAAATTTTATGTTGAAGACTTCAGTTTGCTTTGACGGTTATTTACGTGCAAGTGTTTTGAGATCCAACTTAAAGAAAAAAGTGTCTGGTAAATTGTTGTTTAATGAATAAAATTCAGTTATTGATTAGAAAACAGATTTTTAAAAGAGAAAATAAGTAAAAATTAATTTTATAGTTATTATATAAAAAAAACAAGTTTTATAAAAAAAGCTTTATTGAATGAAGACAAATGAAAATTCTTTCTTCTATGTGTGCTCTTGCTTGGAACCGAATAGAGTATAAGTTTCTTGTAACATAATTTTCTTTTCAAACTTTAAAGCTTTGGTGGTGCTTCACATATTATACGATAACTTTCGCCGAAGTTGATATCTACTAGGTATACGTTTTTCTTCCTTATAGAAAAGTCTATGAAAGGCACCACCAAAGCTTTAAAGTTTGAAAAGAAAATTATGTTACAAGAAACTTATACTCTATTCGGTTCCAAGCAAGAGCACACATAGAAGAAAGAATTTTCATTTGTCTTCATTCAATAAAGCTTTTTTTATAAAACTTGTTTTTTACTTTATTTTTATTTTGTGGTTTTTAAGTTTTATTACAATCATTAATTAAAATTATTAACTCGTGAAACTCAGCGCCGAAATATTAAAGATATATCTGACATTAACTTGACACTTGAACTAAGTCAATTAATTTTGACACATGCTTACTTGATTTCGCGGCAGATAGATTTGTGTCAAAATTTTTATAGAAAATGTGATAATTATGCGGTGGATGATCAGATCGGTTTCAAAATTTGATAGATTAAAATGTCTCGAGATACAAGTCGGTGTTTCAAATTTCAGCTTGTTTGGATGACTAGAAGTGAATTAAAAAGCAGCCGAAAGATTTTTACCTCCTATATATATATATACCCGGGCAAGTTAATATAAAGCTTTTAAAAAGGAGTTACTGTCGATCTTCTATGCTTCTTTCCCTCAAAAGTACGATAGAAAACCTTTAAAAGCAAAATTTAAGATTTCTTATGAGGTGAGGATAAAAAATAAAATCGGCCCTATGGGATCTTTACAATTTAATTTACAAGTCGACTTTTTGATTTAAATTTTACAAGTTTAAGTTCATGTTAGCTTTAAAAATCAATCACTTGACGGTACGTGTACGCTACGTGGGTCTTCGCAATCTGAATTTAGGTGGGGAGAGCGTGTTCATTCCACTGCATGCGGTTACAGAGGAAACATCGTTCGTGTTCCCACATTATCGGGTGCATTTGAGCTCCGAGGATAGGTTTTCATTGCCCCTGATATTCTCAAATCTCGGATCCCAGCTTTCGAGTTCTGTAGTTTTCTAGTAGGAATGTTTTAAACCACAGCAAATCTTGCATGCAGGCACTCTAAAATTCACCAGGCTCCACCTCCTGCCTGTTGTCAGTAACCAATGGTATTGCATAATATAATGCAATAATTTAAGAATTTATTTTTGTTGATTGTAGAAAAACTACTGGACCATCCATAAATTTTACCTACCACCTACCCAGTGCAAAAATTTCGATGAAATTTAAAACCGGAAAACATCGACCGGCCCTCCAAAAAGCAATTAAAAATAATTTTTTTAATCAGGTAGGAATGAACAAGAGAAAATTGCAAAATTACACTACGAATTCAAAAAATGTTATTTCTAAGTTATAATGCAGCTTTGATTGGTTGAATCGTGATTTTTTATGAGAGTCGTCCCGGAAGGATCTAGTTAAATTGTAATGTTAATACTAAATAAATTATGTTAGAAAAAATCTTAGCTTAACTTAACAACCTGTGTCCGCCTCGCTTAATGGAGAAACATAAAAGTTGCTGTTACGTTCCCATTCATGCAAACACCACTTCAAGGCGAACTTTAATTCCTGCTACGACCAAGTTTTGCAAAAATTTCCAAAGTTCGAGGTGCTCACACGCTGTGAACATTCATGTAGGTACATAAATGACCACCGATAACTTAGCTAACAAGAAAATTATTACCTACCAAAAATAAAACAAGTTAGTGTTTTAATGCAATATATCCGCGGAAATGTATGAGAAAAAGTAAACAAACAAGCATTTACCTAATAACCTTGAAAAAAGTGTAATAAACCTGTAATATTTTTAGCAAAAAATAACTCATTTAAAAATAAACTCTGATCCCAAAAATAAATCCTGGACTTACGACGAAACTAAATCGGGTCGTCCTTACAACTACGGAAATTGTTAATTTTGCCAAATGGCAATATGTTAAATTTATAGTTCTTCCAATCAATCTTGACAGGACCTTGCTAAAGACATTGATTTTTTTGCAAACTTAATAACGTCGACATGCGACTTTATTAGGATACTATACAACACAGTTGATGGAGTTTAAATGGCATTTTGCTTTGATCGTTTTGTTTAAATTTCATTTCATTTGCTAACGAGTGGGTTGTGTTAGTGACAGTTTGGCTGCAGGCAAATGACACCGAAGTTATTTGAATATTTCGTTTACCCAAAAGGTTCATTTAAATTCCAGATTAAACAAGAAATAAAAAGCGTTCATTTACCGTGGTTTTATGAAGTGTCCCAATTCTCCATATCTTCTTGATGGGGCTTGAAACGTGGTTGGAGTTCCACACCAACTTCTCCGCTTGTTATCGACGATTGGAGTTCCTGTCGTTGGGCTTAAGCACAGACTTCCTCTCGCACGAGGAAATCGACTGTTATTATTGGGACTCCGAAGCCCATTGTCCAGAGTTTCTGGTAACATGACGTTTTAATGAGATCGCGTAAACATTTTTCACCCACTTTTTTTAAAAGTAGAATCACTTTGTAACTGCCAGTTTTATGGACCTTTCCATTGCTTATCTCGAAATCGGTGGCTTATGACGCGTCCGCCTATGTTATAATAAATGTTGACAAATGGAGGGTGAGCGACACACACTAGACACGACTAGAAGCGAAAGAGATTAGGGAAATAAAACGGATCAATAACCCATAAAGGTTGGAGAAACTTAAAACAATTCACTAAGTTTGCAGTGATTACTACAGTTCAAAATTTACTTCTCTAAACTCCGACATGACGTCGAAGTTATCTCAACACTGACTGACAATCACAATAAATCAAACGTTATTTAAATGTAATTATCTATGCTCTCTCAAAGGAAATGTAACTCAATCGTATACGGATCAATGGATTGATTGCTCATCAGAATTGTTCTAATGATAGTTGATGCATCGCTTGCAGCCTATTAATTGGCGTTTCAAACCGGCCTCAAAAAATCATGCAAAAATTATTGTGCAACTTTTTTTTAAGTAACAGTAAAACCTGTAAGTCGAGTAGGTACTTTCAAGGATACAACATTCGAAAATTACTTATATTAAAGCGACCGCAAAAGTTTTTCTGGCGAGAGAAATTCTCAACTTGCAATTCGATATTTTAAGGGCTGATTTTCGATACCAGCACAAACTATTAGAAAGCCACCATGTTTGGCTATAAATTTATTATTGAACATTCAGTATATTAGACTATTAAAGTCACCCAACATTCAATTAGTGCAATTAACCCACTTAAGTCGGTCAAGCTAGTGTGAAAATTGTAAATAAATATAAAATTCTCCTACGTTTTTTATGTAAAATTGGGCAATTAGAGCAGAAATATCCAAATTTAAATGTTAAAGTTGAGAATTTAATAAAAATCGAAAACTTTCGTTTATTTAATTAACGGGTCATTTAAAATCATTGTATTGGAACTTATGGTCTCATTTCATTGAATAATTATTGCCTGGTAGTTTCTTCCTTTGAATATTCGAAATGCATTGTAGAAATTCATTCTAGAATATTCTAATGGGCGTTCATTCAGAAAAATTAATTTGCTACTCCAGCAAATGCTTTGTTTGGTAGAAAATTTGGTAATTACTGCAGAATCAGGAAAGATCAATAAAGTTAGTAATTTAATAATATAATAAACTATTCGAAATTCTCGTTAATAACTCGAAAACGGTGCAAGATATCCAAAAATATTTAAAACAAAAAAATGTTCGTCTGTTTACATTGTACGTTTTTGGTCTCTTCAACATTTTTATATCCTTCGCCATTTTTGAGTTATTAAAGAAAACCTAGGTTGAGACAACCAGATCGAGGAAACACAGACAGTCGGAATAAGCAATTCTTTTAATAATTTTGTATATAGAAAGTTGAAAGATCAAATTGGTATTGTAGTTTATAAAAAACATAACCAATTAGATCGTAATCAAAAAACCGCAAATTAAAAAACCGCGAATTAAAATTTTAATTAAATAATTCCGTGATTTTTCGGAGCTTTGAGACTAAAATAGATATAAAATGGCAAAAAAACATCCTAAAGATCGAAAAATTTTGCACAGAAATCTTAAGAAAATCATCCAGTACTAGATTACCTCTTTGTGCGGCCCGAAGGCCGCACTGCATCTTAACTCTTCCGCATGCATAAATTTAAATAAATTGACAATAAAAAGTAAACCAATGCTGGATACGTTGCGAACAAAACTGACGAGCGTGATATATATATTGGAATTTAAAAATAAATAAGACAATCACAGATTTCTTACAGAAACTGTCCCGCCACTGTCCCAACATCCTGTTGTATCTAAATCTGACATATATGACTTTGTAAGTTGTAAGTTATAACGGACCCTGTGAAATATATATTTATAGATTATATAATAAGTTCAACTATAAAACTAAAACAAGTTAATAAAACAGCAATATAAATTATTGTTTATTATATTGCTGTTTCATTAACTTGTTTTAGTTTTATAGTTGAACTTATTATTAATTTTCACAAGTTACGATACTTAATTAATTATAGATTATTTAGGTTGTGCGGCCTAAAGCCCGCACTGATCCACCACTCTCTGTAATTAATTACTTAATAAAAAATTGGGGAAACTTAAGAAAAACCCATATTAAATGATAGTGGAAAAGATTCAAAATTTCGCATAAAAGCAGCTTTATTTCGGTCAAAAATTTAAATTAAAATCCCTCATATAATTAATGATGCGCTTGATGAGATTAACGAGATACTTAGCATGTATAGTTAAAATTTCCATTGCTAGTTCTGCTTATTATAATTGAAATAGCCCATTTCCAGCTGTCTATCCATCCGTAACGCACATCCTACTGATTTATTTTACGTTACCAACCTAAAAATTAGTAATATAATAGCCCATTTTGCGCATTTCTATTTATCCCGTAACACACCTCTGATTGGTCAATTTTTACCAACTTAAAAATTATATTTTTATATCATCAAATCTAACAGTTTATTAAAATTACCAACTTAAAAAAGTGAAAGTTTATTACGATTTTTTGCTAAGCTGCCGATGGTAAACATTCCACCGCTGGTCAAAAAGGTACCTAGGTAAAACATGTAAGTTCCACCGTTGGTAACTTAAAGTATTACTGGATTGTAATAATGACAAATGGTGGATTTTAGAGTGCCTGGATCCGAGATTTGCGTGGTTGCGCTTGTCAACGCAGCGATAAACTCGCTAAAATCATCCCCTCAGGGTTACCGAACTCGAAAGCTGCGATCCGAGATTTGACAATGTCAAGAAAGTCCACTAAAACACGCTCCTGTTACTTGAAAGATTAATAATAGCCTTTACTTAATTGACCATTGGTGGAATTTACATGTAAGAAAATACTGAGCTAAAACCGACCGGTGGAACTTACATGTAGGATTTGACCCATCGGTGGAACTTACAATCGCCCATTATATTAATAGCTATTTCTGTCCTGCCGTAACGCACCTCCCATTGGTTTATTTTACATTAGCAACCTAAAAGAATTGGAGATTACGGGAAAATAACTCGTCAGTGCGGCCTTCAGGCCGCACAACCTGAGCAATCTGTATTGGATATTAACTAAAGTAGTTTTTTGTGATACAAATTCGAAAAACTTATACACTTGAAAACTTCCTTTTAAAAAAATTGATAAAAGATGCCAATCAAATGTGAAAGTTCGAAAGTCTTATTAGATTAGAAAATTATCCTTTATTGGAAATTATCCACAATAGAATCTAATTTAAATAGTAAGAAAGAACAATCTTACTGATTCCTAATTCCTAATTTTCACTTCTAATTTACTAGTTTGGGCTGCATTGCTGTAATTTCATCCATTTACCTTCTAATAAAATCAAATTGCAGATAAAAAATAAAATTGCTAATTTAATTTAATTTACATTACAGTGCACCTCGGATTAGTTAAGCCTTAAAAAAATTATTGTAATTCATAATTTAATTTAATTTAATTTATTTGAGTGAATGTTTTGCCAAGAGGCAGCAATTCTGATTCCTAATTCCCAATTTTCACTTCCAATTCACTAGTTTAGACTGCATTGCTGTAATTTTACCCATTTTACCTTTTAATTAATTTAAATTGCAAATAAAAAATAAAATTGCTAATTTAAGTTATTACTAATTTAATTTAATTTACATTACATTGCACCTCGGATTAGTTAGTTCATAAAAAAATTATTTTAATTCATAATTTAATTTAATGTATTCGAATGAATGTTCTGCCAAGGGGCAGCAATTCTGATTCCTAATTTTCCCTTCTAATTCGCTAGCTTAGGCTGCATTACTGTAATTTCGCCCATTTTACCTTCTAATTAAAATAAATTACTAATGAAAAATAAAATTGCTAATTTAATTTAATTTACATTACAGTGCAGCTGGGATTAGTTAAATCATAAAAAAAGTATATTAATTCATAATTTAATTTAATTTATTTGAGTGAATGTTTTGCAGTGGTCAGAAATCTAGTCAGATTTTAATATGACATAAATTATATCGATTTTGTAGGTTTAACTGCTTCTCTGTCTGGTTCAACAGTAGTTTACATTATATGATTTCTCTTATGATTTATCATAGGATAAAGTATGGTTTACATGATATTTTTTATAATTTTAAGAAACAAAAGACAGTGTAAACTGTGTTTTATGGTTTCTCCTATGATAAATCATAAGAGAAATCCTATAACGTAAACTGCACGTAATATTCAAGTAAAATTATCTGTTGCAGTTACTAATCTTAACTGACCTTTATCAAATAACAAAAAGGAGGCAGCACTGAAAAAATTCATGAACCGTGGAAGCAAAACGTCTGCATTGTTTTGATATAAACTCTCCACGTGGCTTTGTAAGTCAACAACTGCAAAATTAATCATACCGTCACAATGAAATCATAAAAAATTATTAGTTAGATTTCAATCGGTCTCAGTCATTAAACGCAAATTATTAAGTCACTGAATTAATTTTGAATTTGTAATCAACGTAATGTGTGCTCATATTGCAATGTCGTAGATTTATGCTTGTCGCCCAAAATCAATACATTCGTGATATACAATGTAATCTACCCTAAAGTGCAAATTCAATTAAACTAACAAATATATCAACGAGTACAACACATTAGGGGTTAAACCATTGCAAAAATTTAAATTTTATACACATTTTCGTGCGTTTGACTGCCAATTCCCAGTGCATTATATTTCACGCGTTTTGAACCCACGTCACACTGTAGATCCCTTGACAGCACTTGAATGAAGAAATTGCTTGTTTAAAAATAGCTTAAGTTGAGATTTCCATTGCCTCTTGGAAAATCGCTAATTTGAAAGTGAAATCTGGAAACGAAAACTGTAAACTAATTTGATGCTGGAAATTTGTGCAAGAACAACAAACGGAAAGGAGCACTAAGTTAAATTAATTATTTTGTCAGTTATTTATAGCTTACGTGCACGGGATGACGGATAAAATAAAAGTAACAAAAATAGAAGAGAAAAGTTGCTTTTGCGAACCAAGACGGAGGTAGAAACTTAATTAAGTGAAATAAACCTCGATTTTGTCGCAATTTAATTTTGACAAAATGAAGTCATCAATAAGAGAAACTGGCGAAACAAGAATTTTCCTCGAGAACGTCTCATAATTCATTCAAAGATCACGGACCCATAAAAGTTTTTCAAACCAATAAGATATTAAAGCTGAAGAATTGAGCAAATATCAAGCAAAATAAATCGTTTGCGACAACAGAAGCAATTCAATTTTTCATTTTTTTCCATCGAAGTCTGCCAAGTAATTTATATAAATGATAAACGTTTATTTACCAAATTACTACGTCGACCTTCTCGTAAACGAAAAAGTTTTTGCAAGAACTACAGAATACCAAAATAAAAATGGTCATCATCGATCAAAAAAACAGTAATTATAAAGTATAATTTGCTATTTTCAAGGATTCAAGGGCATTTGAATAATCACGGACCAATGTTGCTGGTGGAAGTTCAAATTTTTGAATTATTCATAAAAATTGGCAATTTAAAATAAACTCTTTTATATCGCAAAACGGAGTTCAATAATCTGCAGAATGCAGAATTTGAATTCAGCCAAACGTTGCCTAATGCAGACACACTCGTTTAGGTTAAAACGACCTTTTTGCATTCCACTTCGTCGCGTCTGCACCCTGCATGGCACTCGACAAACCCACATTAGTTTCCTGTCTTCCAAAAAATTTGGATGGACGCTTTGGCTTTTACTCGGTACACAAATTTAAATATCGGAAGAACCCTTGCCCTTCCATTAGCATGCAAGCTCCGCAGCCCGGATCGATTTAAATAATACTGTGAAGACTGAAGAGTCCCTGGTTGGTACAAAGCAAAAAAACGTCGTGAAGAATTCGATTAAAAGTTTTTGTTGCCATAATCCTTTGGAGCTAAGTCGGATAATTTGTTTTCTTTGGCGCTTCAGTAAATTAGAAGTGTACGACGAAATTGGTGAACCTGTTCATGACAGTTTACGCCCACTTACTCGAAAATTTATTAATTCACAAGAGAAAGTATAATTTTAGAAGTTCGTGCATAAGATCTGATATTATCTGGGGTTCAAACCAATTCAGACGTCGTGAATTTTTTGAACGGTGGTCTACCACCGCATAATTTGCATCATAAAATACAAAGAAATTTTGCATTGAATGCTATTGTGCTTATACATAACGCAGTTCACGGTAGAAAAAATTGAAAAATTCCTTCAAATTCTTAACGATATTTAAATTAAAAATCCAGTTTTGGTCCACAAATGGAATTAAAGTTAGCTTCGAACAAGGAAGTGAATTACGACTTTCTCTAAAATCACTTGGGTAAATGATGCTGCAAACTAATGATATTTGGAAACTTAGCAATCATCTGCCATCACTTAGTGCACGAAACCTTCATTAAAGCAAAATTACCTAAAACGAAGAACAATTTCAGGAATTATGAAATTTTTGAGTGGATTCACATATCCTGAGACAAAAGAACTCAAATATGCAAAATGTTTGTGTCAAACAAATTTGAGATCCAATACTTCTCGATTGACTACCAAACTAAGTTCCTTCGCTCACAAAATGTATATTTTACATGCCCGGGGGTTGTTTGATTTATTTTGTACATCAAAAGACGCAATCATACTTCATCTTTCATAGTCCGTTAGATTTGTTTAAAGTATCACTTTGCGTATCTTTTAATAAGTTCGCTGTTTGAGAACTGTAGTCTCCAAAAATTTCAATTAGAAAAGTTTCAAGTTCAGGGAAAATTACATAGAAACAAATTTTTGGCTGCCATAAAGAAACTTTCGACTCCGCCTATTGTACGCTGTTGTTTACCGAGGAGTTAGCGACTATCACAATAAATTGAGCGATCTCTTAAAAATTTACTGCCAATAACAGCACCGTTAATTTTAAATAGTTTGATTTCGACTACTAAATTTTTAAGCGTGTCATAAATTATTCGACTCGTAAAATATTTTCGTTGAAAGGTTTAAAAAATTGATTGGTGATTGGTTTTTGATGCAAACTAATTGCCAATAATGGAGGTCATTTTGCAAACTCAACAGACTCCTTTAGTTGTAAGCACTTTACAATTAATAATAATTCAAGGTGAAATCAATTTGGAATTGAAGAAAATTGCAATATAATTACACACGATAGCTTCATATTAAAAATGCATCAATAGAAGACCTAAGATCAATTACAAGTGCTTCTTCCAGGATTATAGAGAAACCGGGGCTGGTAGGCTACCGAGTTAAGTATAAAATAAAATTATCCAATTTTAAGCTTTATCCGGCTCAGTATTCAATGTAGCTCATTAAGTATCGGAAATAAATGTTGAAAGTGCACTTTTCCGAACGGTAGTAATTTAAATTTTTTTAAGGTTCTTTCAAATTTAAAAAACAAGCGAAAGTCAGAATAAAATTTTTTCTCTACCAGAGTTTTCGGCTAAGCATAACTAAATGCTATGATATTGTAAATTGCTGCTTAAGATTGAACAGGTGGAACCCGATTGCTTTATTTTTATTTTAGGTTTATAACTTAAAAAGAAGAAGTGACAGACAGAAAAACATGAAAAAAAATAGAATTGAAAATTCATTCGGTTGCCGTGGCAACTTCCAGCCCCCGAGCACAGAAAAAATTAATAATTGGCTTTTAAAAATACAAACGTAGGTGTACATCCGAAGCATCTACGAGGTATAAGGTTTCCCTGCACTCCAACCGCAATTACTCGTGTCAAAAAATAAGGAAAACAGCGAGAAATTTAGGAACGTGGAAAGTAAAAAATCTTACAGAAAAATCGATCATTAATAAATCGAAACTCCGGAAAACAGTTAAGAACACAAAATATATCAGGTGTAAATCCGGGGGGTCTGGGTGGTATAGAATACCCTCCAGTGCACTCCACTCTACGCAAAAATTAAAATAATTTATTGATTTTTTAATTTTGGCACGTGCGTCAAGAGTGCCAGGAGGGTATTCCACGACCCCCTGTTTGCCTAAATTTGTTCAGAGGGGTTTCCCTTGTTCTCCGAGAGCCTTTTGGTCACAATTTCTCGAGAAAAAAATTACCAACCAAAATATTTCAGTAAACTACTCCCAAAATTGTTGTTTCTATACAAAAAATACATCAACAAAAACAAATCGAATTTAAGCAAAACTGGTTTAGTTAAACCAAGTTTAGCTTGAACTGATTTTGACTTTGCCTGATGGGATCAACGTCCCTGAGTGAGAAGTTTACTTAAGCTATTATTAAAAACTAGATTGCCCTGGTTATGCGGCCTGAAGGTCGCACTGACTAATCATTTTCCCGTAATCTAATTTTATTTAGGATAGTAATGTAAAATGAACTGTCAAACGGAGTAAGTGACTCTAACTGATTTAAGGAGCACTTAAATTTTAGGAATAGGTGATGCAGACGGGCATAAGCAGTGGCGTATTTAGAAGGAATCAATTTCTCCCCAAAGGATGCCTCGAATTGTATCCCTGAAGCCCTCCGCGATAAAAATAATGTTTACCATGAGATTTTAAAATTTAAATAAGATTAAATTATTTACCGTTAGCAGTGTTCGCTGCTTACAATAGGGTTAATAATAATTTCTATATTTCAAACGTCGTCAGTGAATTTATCAGCATTAACTCTTAACAGCTGACGCGCATGAATGGATTAACGAGAATCCGAAAAATAATCTAATTTGCCCCCCCCCCCATAGGCTGTAATATTTAATATACAATGAAAGGTTCACTAAATAAATATAATATTAACAAAAATTCCTAACAAAAAGGTCCTAAAAACGTAACACAAATAATTATTATTTTTCATAAAAAAATCTAGGGTTTTTAGAAAACCTCAGATTTTAGAAGACCTCCCCTTAAATTTAAAAATCTACGAAACTCACGAATCTAGGACCCCACGAAAATTGAATTTGAGGTAATTGAAATTCTGCAATTTTAAAACCTGTCGACCCGGATAACGTAATTTTGGTAGAATGTAGTGTACGCCTAAAAACAACTAACCAGATAACCCCGGCTTCCGCTTTTCATTAATCAAAAATGCATTAAAAACAAAATAATGTCTGGTATCCAAGTTCAACGTTGAAAGGTTCCGTGATGTATTGGTTATCATTCCTAATTTTTTCGATAAAATTAATAGCTCGAGTGCATCAAGCGAATAATTTATATTTAGCATATTTCCGATCTCTGGTATCTGATGTTGGTATCAAAAAATATTTAAAAAACAAAATTTGAATAATAAATGCGACTTCTCGAAAAACACTTTAAATTTAAATAACTTATCTGTGATACTTTATCGTGAACCAATAGAAAAAGCGAATAAAAATTTTATAATTTAATCTAAAAACATCTTTCATTTTAACAAAATCTCGCGATTTTGAACCGAATTCAACAATCAGTTGAGTTGCATTTTGCAAAAATTATTTGCGTTAATTTAAAACAGCAAATCACAACCTTTAACCTAATTAAATATGCGAAGTCCTGCCGGGATTCAAAAAGTTCAAATAGAAAATAACCAGCAAAATCAATTTTTCGTCACGTTTGGAAAATTTAATCCTATTTTTAATTTTATTAGCGAGAAAATAGCGGAATGAAAAGCTGCAATCCATCATTCATTAAATTTTCATAATCAGCTAACCTGACAATTATTAAAATTTTAATTTCGGTTTTTTATGAAATAAGTTTTGGATTTCCCAGTCGTTCTCAAAAAAATTGTTTACCAAGAATAATCGTGATGAATAACTTAGAACGAATGTTCCTTCAGGCTTACGATCCAAAATAATTGAAACCCTTGGATTGTAAATACAAATGTTGTATTAAACTTGTATGTTTACTTAAAATCCCACTATGTAAAGAAACTACCCAGGCAATTACTGCGGAAGGATCCTGTGACATCCTCAATGCTGTTCAAAATTTGGATTAAAACAAAAAATCGTCCTTTCTAAAATTTCAATGTTGTGGGGAACCAATTTAAATATTTGTATGCTTGCAGTATCAGATTGATTGCTATTTTTAATTGATACTTGATGCCCTTCAAATTACATAACGAAAGATTTGATTGCAAAAATATTGTGAGTTAACATCGATGGGTATTAAAATTCTTTGCATTCTCCCGCAATGACATTGTGAAAAACAGGTGCCGGCCCACTGAGAATTTTAAAAATATGATAGTGGTAAGTAACATAAAGCAATAATTAAAATTACCGAAACAAACGCTAATTTGCTAATTAATCCATGCATAAAAAATAATTAAGGCGGCGTCTGTGTGTGTGAGGCTCGAACCTTTTTAACGTCACTTTAACAAATTAAGTCATAGTTTGGTAAAAATTCGGTAAGACTGCACACACGTTAACTAACAAATTCGGTAGAGAATATCAGCAACCTACTGAGACCGAGGTACCCAACAGACTGTTGCGGGAGAGCGTAGATTGGTATTTCGTCCACTCGCGCGAGTCGCGAGAATCGCGTCTCGACGTGGGGGTGTAGCGCGTGCTCGCGAATGATAGCGTGTGGGGGCCCTCTAATCATTATATAGCCAGCCGCTGAACGATAACGCACATTATCTTCTAATTGATGACACTCGATTCAAAAGCAAAAGTTTAAATGCATTATTTTGGGGGACCCAACGAGCGACTCACACTACAATTACAGCTTCCGATTACACGGAGAAACATTAAACTGAGTTTGAGTGGTTGAACAAGGAATAAAGTTACTAACTCGCAATTAGATACTCCAAATCTCCTTGGAGATTTCAAGACGACCTTACCGATGCAGAAATTATTGAATTTTTTCCGCACAACAAGGCAATCATTTCCACTTAGTTAATTTATGGGATGAACTCAAAAATCATTCCTTTCGTCAAAATAATTCCGGATAAACCACATTAGCATAGAGCACGCGGGGTTATAAAATGGAACCACTTCAAACTTTCACTTCCTGCAAAAACTGAGGCCTGAGCTGTGTCACTAACAAGACAATTTTTTATCTATTTGTTATTTTTGAAAACTTTTCAGATAAATTTGTGTAACCGGGAAAGTTTGACGACAAAAAGTCAAAGGGACACTTTTCAAAATGAAGTTTACTCGATTACTCCAGTCAGCTTTGATGTTTAAATTAAAGTGGATATGCATAGAGGTAATTTTCCTGAAATTACAGTGCTAAGCCCGTTATGACAACGACACCCATAAAAAGTATACACAATTTTCGTGCGTGACAAAAAGTCAGATCTAAATTGATATTGATGCAAAAACTGTGGAAAAACCTTCGCCGTTTGAAATTTTTTAATCTTTTGAATACGACATCAAAGCCCCGAATTGGTAATTAAGGCACACGCACGAATTATGATTCCAGAATAAAAACGTGTGTTTTAATTTGGCGGCCATTAGCAGTAAACGAAGATAGAAATAGCACCCTCTCATTAATGCTATTCCATTCTACAACACATCCATCACCGAGACACATTGATTTCGTTTTAATCTGATTATAATTCTTTATTCCCCCAGCATAATTTCATTTTCAACAAACCATCATTTACATTTATTCCACTACGGACCTTAATGCAAATTTTCCCAAGTGGAAGTGGTAACTTAAGAAGTTACTTTGGGCTAAATATAATTACAGTTTCGCAGTTTCCAAATAAAAATTAGAGAGTTCTCATGCCGCATACAAGAAAAGTATTCGATTTCAAAGTTAGCTCAACTGGTTCGGACATTAATCCGCAATCTGACGGTTCCGGAAGTGACGTATTGGTTAATCCACAACTTCTACTGCCCGGAAACAACCTGTAAAAGCTCCCTATTTCACAGAGACGGTCGGTCAATGGACACCTCTCAGAAATCAATATACACTAGGCTCTACAGAGGCAGACTAAATCGAAAGAGATTTCAGGCAAGCACCAGAATGCAAATCACGCGGGGATATTCGTGTACCTACCGCAATCCAATTTAAATAATAAAAAAATAAATTTTTTCTTCTTCGGTCGAGGAAAATCGGTTCTATAAGAAAAATGCGGATTCGATTAGGTAGTAAATATTTTTATCAAATCGGGTTCCAACCCAATTACCAATACAGCAGCACATCACGAGCACAAAAAATGCAATTTAAAATAAAATGAAAGATAAATAAGTATTTTATACCAGAAACCCACTATTTATTTTTATAATTTTTTTAAAAGGGTACTTTCATATTCTGATTTTATTCCACAAGTTCTATGGCAAAGTGTACCAAATTACCCCGCATAATCAGCATAAATTAATAAAATAATTAAAAATTCCAGCCCTGTGGCAATCTACCCGTGTAACCAACTAGCCCCGTTCGCCCTGACCTTGAAATGAACATAATCCATTTAGTTTTGCATAAAAAATGGATGACCTACCTATGTCTGCATACAAGCCCAAATTACGGCTCTCTCTAAACTCTAATTTGATATCTTTCGTGTAGACGTCAGTAATTTTGACATAATAACAGTAGCGGTTTTTCAGAACAGGCAGGTTAGGCCGGGCCTACCTTAAATTTGAACACATCAAATAATTTTTTTCAGTTTAAAATATTTTATTTTACATAATATATTTTATTATTTCCATTCAAAATAATTGCAATAATACCGCTAAACTATCACAACGCTGTATTTTTATTTGCAGTTTGCAAGTAGTATAGGCACGACAGGCACCGGCCGAACCGACTTACATAGCAGCCAATGTATTCAGCACGGTGCACCATATCATATGTGATTCACACAGGTACTATGCTGTTATGGTAGGCCCGGGCTTTTATGTAGAGTCCGCAACCCGCAGTGCATCCGATTAAGTCTCCAGTCGTATTTAGTAAATTATTTATTATTATCGAGATTATTATATTATATTTTACTACTATTATTTATACAGTTTAAGTTTTTATTATTTCCATTCTAAATAATTTCAATAATACTGCTAAAAATGTAAAAATCACCTCGCCGTATTTTTTATTTGCAAGTATAGGCACTGGCCGAACCGATATAATAGCATATCACAGAGCACCGGCGACCCACCGTATGATTCACATGCCACCATACAATTACTATATAGGCCCGTGCCTTGCAGTTAATCGCTAAAGAAGCCGTTTTTTGTCATATTGAAATCGATTTTACAGTAAAACTTTTTAGATATTTTTTGTTGGAAATTTCATTGCCTTCAATTTTGTTCAAATACAATTTTTATTTTTACGCACTGTTTCTGACTGACAGCGACTTAAACAGCACTCTGTAAAATACAAAAAATAAAATTTCCAACAAAACATGTCTAAAAATTTTTGCTGTAAAATCGATTTTAATATGACAAAAATTACTTCAAAATGTTCAAATTTTATTGGTAACATAGGAGTGTCTGAGTTTTTTTGCGAGTAAGAACCTTCTCGTGTTTAAAGCGTTAAAAACTTATTTAAGAAATACGATGTCCCAAGATCGACTATCTTCACTTGCACTGCTGTCGATACAAAAAGATATCCTCAATGACTTAATGAAAAAAGATTCATTTTATGATGACATAATCGACAGATTTGCGAAGAGCGAGGATAGAAGAATTAAACTTCTTTACAAAATAATAATAATAATACTGAATTTTATAAAAACTTTTTGTTTTTTCATTTTAATTACTATAGGTACAAAAAAACTTATTCAAAGAAAACATGCCAAAAAAAGCCCCCCCCCCCTCGGAGCTATTCAAAAATTGCTGGCCTACCCAATATTTTAGTACACGAGCCGCCGCTGCATAATAATGTAAATGTCAAGCTAGTTCTCCCTTATTAAATAAAAGTCTGAAAGTCTGCTTGTGACGTCTCTAATATCGGGCCTACCCCGTACTTAATATGACTTCCACGTATGCATCCATGCTGTATCGGTGTCTTAGGCTAAAATTGAATTATCCAAACCACAGAACAGGTAGAGGTATCGCCGGCATGAAAAAATGAAGCTGTGCAAGATTTAATTTAAATTATAATGTAATCAAGCAAACAAACATAAATTTAATTTTCTATCTCAAAAGGATCGCTCCTCTTCCTAAATTTCCCAAACTGACATAGGTACATCGTTACACCACGCCTAGGAGCAATTTGACGCAGCGTGAATCACAGATCCTCAAATATTAACCGAATTAAGACCCAACAATTCCTTATTTATGTAAAAGGCAAAATTCGATCAAGTTAAAATTAATTATGCGACGGGAAAAAACTGTAATATTCGGTAGCATTAGCAAATGAAACCGCTGGAAATTTAAGAAAAATTACTCGAGATTGGAACATCAAGTGTCAAGAAAAGCACTCACAATGATTAAAGAAAATATAAATTCTTAAACTAAAATTTAATCTAAATCTCGAGATTAAAAACTCGGTTTATCGGAGTTTTTACAACAACGGAATTGGTTTAACTTCACATGACAGAGGCCATAAGGAGTGAGAATCAATGGAAGCTTTCCATTAGAGAAAAACTTCAACGTAGCATAAAGAGTAATATTGACATTCTGAAACATCTTTCTGAAAAACCTGCTAAAACGAATTAACTTATTGTAGTATATGTTGTCATATATAAAATCGATTTCGTTCAAAAGCCGGGACCTCCTACTGGTTTACTTGACAAATGTACAAATAATTGTACACTATACAATGAGAGTGAATATAAAAAGTAATTAGTGTATTTGGAAAATATTTGTACTTGTGGATACTTGGCAAATGTTTACTTTGATTTCAACATCCAATTGAAACAATAGGTACTTGATTTGACCAGTTCATAATTAACTTTCGAAGCTAACAACTTGCTTTCTAACTGATTGACAAATCACTTGAAAACTTGCCTACATAATTGTAATTGTAAAGTCATAAAATTATTGGCTGTGCTCTAATTGGTTTTTATTTACTTAGTACAACTAACTCGACCGGACAGTCAAGTGGCCAATATTTGTACAATTTTGACCAGAATGACGATTTAATAAAATGTGTCGGCTGCTTTTCAGCTAAATTTTGTATGTAATTTAATTAACAGCTGCTGTTCATTTATTATAATTTTGAATAGTTTTGTTGAAATGAAATTTTTAATTTCTTTTGTGTGGATACATTTTTACATCATCTGTGACAGCTGTTATTGAAGGTCGTTTCATTCCCAAAGATATTACGATAAATTAAACCACCTGGTAATTGAAGATTTGCTGATTGATATTGCCAATGTTAAATTCCTATAGTGAGATTATTACACGCGTGCTGTACCTCCCTCAATTGCAGTCTTCACTTCATTTCGCAATATTTCATGCAATTATGCAAATCTGGATACTTCAATTGAAGATTACCGATAAGTTATCTAAGATTAGTTTAGTAATGCATTTCAATTAATTTGATATCGCTTCACCTTTTTTTGTGTGTGTATGATTTCATGGATCAGATATGCAACCCCAATGACAATCGTAAATGGAGGTTGCATTATTGCAATAAATAATTAGGTAGGCAACCCAATTAACATGTATGAAGAATGAATTTTTAAACAAAGTTTATACTTCACTTCGTTAATCTCTGATTTACACTGACACTGAAATACTTACCCCGTAAGAATTTTTTAGTTTCAATGCAATGATGATGCACTGGAGGGTATTCCATACCCCCCAGACCCCCCGGTTTGGAAATGGAAGGTTTTGTGTGCATTTTTCGAATTGGATAATAAATAAAAACATTTCACTCTTTTTTTAATATTTTATCTAATCTTGATTAGAAAATTTCAAATAAATGGTAATAAATCATAAATACTGTATATAAAAAGCCACCTCATTTTGACTGCCATTTCTTCCGTAACGCATCTTCGTTTGCTTCATTTTAAGTGAACAACCTTACACATCATTCAAAAATACAAGAACTATAGGGGTTCATACCCCTCAATTTTTTATAGACGGATCCGGCCTCAGTTCAAATTGGATTTCTTTAATTCCAGCCAAATTTAATTTAAAGCCTTGTATTCTAAATAAAAATAAAAGATTCCGTCTTTCTAGATCCGTAATTTCCAAGTTCGGATGGCTTCAGAGATGTCTCTAAAATATGTGTGGATTCCAGAAATTTCGTCTGGCGGCTTCATGAATGATTTCTATGAGTTCGTGGTCTATAGATTCGGATTCAGGCTACCTTCAGGGATATTTTCGAGAAAAGAGTAGACTAAAGATAATTCATCTTAACTTTTGATTATGTTTTACTGAAAACAGTACGGCTTTGGTAGTAATGTTCAAAATACCAAATTATGCCGAGAAAATATTTCTATAACTTGAAGGCGAAGGTAATCTTATGGAAAGAGCCAATTTTTTACCTGAATTTTTTGATGATTCACAAGTTTTGCTATTTATATTCGTAATTTCCTTCAATAATGCACTTTCGATTGATTCATTTTAAGTTACCAACTAAAAGAAATTAGAAGAATACAGATAAGTAGCGGATCAGTGCGGCCTAACCTAGTTGCCCACTAATCTAATTCGACACTCGAAGGGGTAAACATCCCAAAAATGTTGTGAACACAATGTTGAAAATATTTGGAATTGATTGAAAATTATTGGAATTCTTTAGAAATCTCTGGAATATCTTGGAAATTACTGGAATTCTTGGATATCATCGGAATTGTTTAGAAGTCACTTGAATTCCGTGACAATAATTTGAATATTTCGATATCTCTAGAAATCTTTGAAAATCTCTGGAATTGCTTGGCAATTTTCTTAGGAATTCCTAGGAAATCATTTTAATTCCTTGAAAATCGTTGAAATTCATAGGAAATCAATGGAATTTCCTTGAAAGTCATAGAAATTCCGTTGAAATCATTTAAATTCTATGGAAATCGTTAGAATTCTTAGGAAATCATTTGAATTCTTTGGAAATCATTTGAATTTTTTGGAAATCATTTGAATTGTTTGAAATTTACTAGAATTATTAAGAAATTACTAGAATTATTACTAAATCGAATGTTTGGAAATCTCTGAAATTTCTTGGAAATCACTGGGATTCCTTGAAAATCTTGGGAATTCCTAGGAAATCATTTTAATTCTTTGAAATTCGTTCAAATTCATACGAAATCACAAAAATTTCCTTGAAAGTCATAGTAATTCCGTTGAAATCATTTAAATTCTATGGAAATCGTTAGAATTCGTTGGAAATCATTTGATATCTTTGGAAATCATGTGAATTCTTTGGAAATCATTTAAATTCTTTGGAAATTACTAGAATTCTTAGAAAATCAAATGTTTGGAAATCTCTGAAATTTTTTAGGAAATCAAATGTTTGGGAATCTCTTAAATTTCTTGGAAAAACCTGGATTCTTTGGAAGTCATAGAAATTTCGTGGAAATCATTTAAATTCACTGGAAATCGTTGGAACTCCTTGTAAATCACTGCAATTTCCTAGGAAGTCATAGGAATTCCATTGAAATTATTTAAATTCTATGTAAATTGTTGGAATTCTTTAGAAATCAATTGAATTCTTTGGAAATCATTTGAATTCTTTGAAAATTACTAGAATTATTAGGAAATTACTAGATTTATTAGGAAATCGAATGTTTGTAAATCTTTGAAATTTCTTGGAAATCACTCGGATTCTTTGGAAATCCTAGCAATTCCTAGGAAATCATTTGAATTGGAAATCTTTGGAATTCGTTTGAAATCGTTGGAATTGCTTGGAAATCGTTAGATTTGCTTGTAAATCGTGGGAATTGCTTGGAAATCAATAGAATTCCTTGGAAGTCATAGGAATTCCGTTGAAATCATTTGAATTATTTGGAAATCGTTGAAATTCTTTGTAAATCGTTGGAATGCTTTGGAAATCGTTGGAATTTCTTGGAAATCACTAAAATTCCTTGAAAGTTATAGAAATTCCGTCAAAATCATTTGAATTCTTTGAAAATCACTAAAATTCTCAGCAAATCGTTGGAATGTTTGTTTTTCTTTGGAATTTCTTGGAAATCACAGGGAATTGTTGGAAGTCATAGGAATTCCGTGGAAATCAGTGTAATTGCTTGGAAATTGTGGAAATTGCTTGGAAATCACTAGAATTCCTTGGAAGTCATAGGAATTCCGTCGAAATCATTTGAATTCTTTCGAAATCGTTGGATTTCTTCGGAAATCGTGGGAGTTCTTTGGAAATCAATTGAATTTCGTGGAAATCACCAAAATTCAGTGGAAGTCATAGGAATTCCGTCGAAATCATTGGAATTCTTTGAAAATCACTAAAATTCTTAACAAATAGGTGGAATGTTGGATTTCTCTGGAATTTCTTGGAAATCACTGGAATTCCTTAGAAGTCATAGGAATTCAGTCGAAATCTTTTGAATTCCTTGGAAACCGTTGGAATTTCTTGGAAATCACTAGAATTCTTAGGAATTTTTGGAAATCATATTGTAACATGAGAATTCTAAGAGTCTGTTGAATATAAATGAAAAGGTTATAATTGTTGATATTTAAACGTGGTTTTGAATAAAAAAATCTTTGATTTGAGTTTCAAAAGTGAAAATAATAAATTTTAGAAGAAATTTTTTTTTTTTATAAATTATTGTTTTGGACATTATAAATTTCCAAATTTAGATATTTTTAATTTATTAATATTTGGAAAAATTCACAGCAGTATATTATTATGTATTGACTTGTAGCAGACTACAACTTCGACCACAGGTTTCTGGTTAGTTCTTAAATTCACTGAGTTAGCCATCATATTACTTCTAATTTAAATATATTATTAAATAAAAATAAATCTGAATGAAAACCGAAGTATTTCATTTCTATTAAGTTAATATAATTCTGTTTGGCGCCCAACTGCTTATGCTGATTGAAGGCTAGTTTTCCTGATAAGTAGAAGCGAGAAGGCAGCCTGTGGCCTACTTTTGGCTACACTGAGTGCTCTAAATTAACACTAACGCAATTTCGATTTAGTTATTATTAAGCCTATGAATTTTTAAATTTTAAATTAATAATATTAGAAACAAACATCCAAGCAAGGACTACATTATTTAACTGTGTTTAATTTTGGAAACAATCCAGCTAGCTAGCTTTAATTTGGGGTGTATACAGAGATGGACAAGTGAATAGTAAAAATAAAACATTTATTTTCATCAGTAGGAAAAGCTCAGTGACAACGAACGTTGTTTCTTAAATTAAAATTTCAAAAAAGTACATAGTTGTATTTTCATCAAAAATTTAAATAAGGGTAACCTAGTGAAGTAAATTTTTAAAAATGCACTGCAATAAAAACTGGAAATCCATTGATAGAAAAGCATATAGAAGGACGAAAGAGATTCTCGAGAATCAATCCGAGTGTCAATTAGCAAGGACTCGGATGAATTTCACCCCGATACGTCCTAAAATTGAATTAGGTATTGAGAAGCGGCAATTGCTAGTCTACCCTTTGAACCCTTTTTCACTCAAACTATCACAAAATGAACCTAATATTCTCGAGAGACTTGGACGAAGCAAAAACTAGGAAAACTTAGCCTTACAAACTTCCAGCGTAATCTCAACTTAAACGAAACTGAAACGAACTTAAGCTAATGCTTTCAAGCAAAGCACATAAAATCGTTATTGTAAAATAATTGTAAAAAATTTTAACGAGGAAGTCTGTAACTTAGTTACAAAGCTTTAGAATTTTCAAATCCCTCGGGCAAGTTTTAACGAAACCCATTCACTTCTAAATATAATGCTTAATTAAAGCTTTCTCATTTGCATTTCATAAAATTAAAAACTTGGTTGCATCTTAAACCGATGCATTGTGACACGAATATTAATAAAAACAATAAAATTCGAAAGCGTAAATATTAGCAACTTGTGCATTAATTTAAATAACAAAATGTTTCATTTGCGAAATTAGTAATTCAAATATTTTGATTACAAAATAAATTAAAAAACACAAATATATTGCAACAGTTGCAGTTTCAACTCCAAAATGGTAAAGATGTCTTTCGCCGTTTTTAAGTTATTGAAATTTTTTTAAGGTTTTCCTCATTATCCAATGGAATGAAAAGCACTTAGTTAAATTACCGCAATAAAGTTATGTAATAAAATTAAACAGAAAAAATTATTATGTGGAAATTTCCACTCAAGTTTATAGGCGTCGGTATTAATTTTAATAGCAACTACTAACGGATGATGAGAACCCGTCTTAATTTAAGTCAACCATCATAACCCTCCCTCGATGAATAAAATGCCCACAAATAATTAAAAGACCGACATTAAAAACGTTTCATTCCGTTTGTATAAAATTTAAAACTCGGTTTTATTGTCACCTGAATATAAATTATCCTAATTATTCGCATAACGAAATTTTTGTGAGATATGGGAAAGTCCTCGCGTTTTTAACCCTCACACAAAAGTTTAAAGTGAAATTCACATTCTCTTCCAAAATCGAACAAATATGACGGTCCGTCAGGCCAAGGTGAAATTTTAACTGGATGTAACATTTTGGATTGGATTAACGAGCCGGCTGAGTAGTTAAGGGAAATTAAATTTCTTTATTTCAATCACATGTTTAAATTACTGATAAATAGAAACAGATGTGGTGTATCTGAAAGGAAACTGCTTCTGCTTATTGTCTAGTGGAAAATCAATTCTTGTTTAGTATTCAGACATGCCTACCGAACCCCCATATTTCCTTATTAACTTACATGCCCCGAAATCGGATTTTCTAAATAGATTGCACTCAGAATGTAAATATTATTACTTATTTGAAAATATTATTCAACAAGTCATTCAAAAACGTCAAACATTGTTATTTTGATTTCCCTAACGCTGGTACAACACCTCTTAAATCTGTCAGCTTAACAAATAAAGCTTTCGATTACGCAGACTGAGAGCCAAGAATAGTGACGGCTCATACAATGGCGTTTATCTATAAATTGTATTAAAATTTAACAATATTCTTACCAACAATAGGCAACAGATTTTCATCAGCTTGACTTACCTAAAACAAAAAGAAAACGTTAATAAATCAAAAGGCTGAATGAAACGAAGAATAAAGGGTTAAATGTTAACCCTTCGTTTTTGTACATCCGTTTTTCTAGCGAACTGTTATGCATATTCACAATTATAAATATAGCACTGCAGAGCAGACGAAATAAAGAGACGCGATGTAATATACAAGGGGTAAATTGCTTAGGGTACTGGATGCTGCTGCGGTCAAACCACATGGGGGTGGTTTCCCGCCTTAGGACGTGCACTTGTAGTGTTTAATAAGAGGAACTTCCATTATAGTTAGAGGCCATTAGAAATTTGCATGAGAAATAATTAGTAGTAATTGTTAGAATTTAAATGAACCTCCTTATGTGGTTCAAATAGATCACGAATATAAAATGTTAGCCTAATTTTTTTAACTTCAATTAATATTTTTTTAATCGAATCAACAAGGAACTTTAAAACACCAGGTGGATAAGTGAGCTTGCAAATCATCTCCAGGTTCACTTGAAACTTTCATCGAGTGATTAATTTTGCTGTCATCCTATGCAGACAAGTTGCAGACTGATACTTCGCCTTGAAGTCCTTTTGAAACAACAAATTCCACAATTACATTAACTTTGCGGTTATCTACATAAATTCAGGAGTTAGAATTTAGAGTTTCTGTAATAAAAAAGCTACATTTGAAACTCAACATATTATCCTAAAAATTGAACAATGCCAGGTACGAAGGCTAACTAATTTTTTCCAAGTTCTGCTATGTAAAAAAAAATTTATTGTTTAAATTTGATATTTTATTTTTTTTATTGAAAATATTTGTAATATTTCAATTATTTGACATTGAATATAGCGCCAACTAGTGGACGAAACGTGATTGTTCGCCTGCAACCAAGACGACGGACGGACGTCCGATATTTACGGTCCGTATTTGGATAATACAGTTTTTGTATAATTTTGAGATAAAGTTCCAATTATTCTAAATAAGTTACATCTTTTGGATAAGTTGGAAACTTGAAAATTGTATTCATAGGAAACCGAAATTAGCAACTTTTAAATTAGCGATTTTAATTTGTATTTGAAATTAAAAATTATATTATCTGAGCAAATAATTTTGAAGATTTTTTACAATTACAATTTAGTTTATGAGAGTGAACCCAAGAAGTTATTTTGATAAGAGTCTCATGTTCAAAATGATGCAGTATTCGGGTTCGGGAAGTAGGATAAATTTTATTTTTTTAATTATAATTAATTGATACAAAATTAATATTGAAAATAATTTCGAAATGGCCCAGGGTCTGTGTCCAGTCCGGTATTCCAAATAGTAGTATACTGAGAGGCATTCCATACTCAACAGACTCTCTGATGCGGGTAGTAACTAACCTATGACGTCAAAAGCGTAAAATAGTTATATTAAGTCACTAAAAATGTAATTGTTTTTTTTTTCTTATTAGGTTTCTCATTTTCACGGTACACCAGTTAAAAATTTTATTAATTAATTTTTTAAATGCGGACAATTGCAAGGGGTAAATATCCCAAAAAAGATGTGTACACGAGGTTGGAATTCTCTTGGAAATCACTGGAATTCTTTAGATATCATTAAAATTCTTGAAAATCATTGGAATTCTTTGGAAATCTCTGAAATTTTTTGAAAATCATTGAAATTCTTGGAAATCACTGGAATTCCTGGGAAATCGTTGAAATTCTTTGACATCTGTGAATAAGTTCTACAGGCTTCATTAGATGTTTAGAGCTTTGGGCACCAAATAAGCTGGTTCAGCAGCTACTGAGCACAGAAATAATTTTATTTTTGCGCACCACGGAGTAGAATTCCGTTAATCGATCGCAGAAATCGTGATAGAAATAACTTAGTACTTTTTAGACAGTTTTTTTGGTCAGTTTGAAGTTAAACGCATTTATTTATTATTGCAACCTCATATGGAGTCACTTCATTATAGCAAATTGTCAAACCGGGGGGTCTGGGGGGTATGGAATACCCTCCAGTGCATTCAACCCCAGTAATTATGGGGGTATTGCCTATCGTTCTGACAGACAGATGCGGAAAGATCATCACTGGTTTATGGAACAGAACAGATCAGAAGCCGTGATCTCAACATAAACACCAGAGTCAGACTCTTCCGTTTCTACGTGTTCCATGTAGAAGCATGGACACCGACAGAAGCATGAAGCATTAAAAATTATTGTATTGAAAATTATAAATTTTTCATAAAAATTATGAACTATTTTTTTCAGTTGACGCATGATTACAATCTCTGGACGGCACACAACATAAATAAAGAGTGCTGGAACGAATGGTAAAACAAATGGGGTTACTGTCAAATACATACTGCTTTTTTCTTTCAGAAATACGATAGAAAACCTTTAAATATACTGAAAGAGCAAAATTTAAGCTTTTTTATGAGATGAGGATAAATAAAATTGGCCCAACTGTTACTTCACAATTTAATTTTAAAAATCAACTTTTTCATGTAAATTTTACAAGTTTAAGTTCATGTTAGCTTTAAAAAAACATTTACTTGGCGGTACGTGTAGGCTACTTGGGTCTTAGCAATCCGAATTTAGGTAGGGGGAGAGCGTGTTCATTCTACTGCATGCGGTTGCAGTGGAAACATCTCAGCATTCAAATTTCGCCATTTTCGAGTTCTGTCAGGCCCCTGGGGCCTTAAAGGGAAAAGGAAACAATTGGAGATTTTGGGATCCTGTATTCGTATTACTTAAGTGGCCTCACATTTTTTGGAGGTAAAAGGTAAAACTGGATGACCCTTCATTAAGGAGGTTAAATTTAATGTGTAGATTATCCTGAAAAATAAAATTCTAGTCCACCTCAAGACGTTTCCTTATTATAATGCCGAAAAGTTAAACCCAATTCTGTACTTTTTTCACTTCTAAAATAAACAATATCCTAAAACTTTTTTACTAAAATCCTTACAATTAAGGACGTACCTTGCTGTTCTGAATGACTTCTTCTACACTTAAATTTAACCGCAAATTTTTAAGTTTTATTAATTAAATTAACTGTAATATATCAGTTCTGACCAGGAATATCCGCTCCTTATGCCAGCTGCAGTATCTTCACGACAATGCGGGTGGTTATTATTCTATAATTTATATTAAACTTGTCTTTCCGTCGTATTGATCTCCATCATGATTTAACTTTAAATAACAATTTATATTTGGTTCAA
Source organism: Cantharis lateralis (assembly GCA_963170105.1). Classification (NCBI taxonomy): domain Eukaryota; kingdom Metazoa; phylum Arthropoda; class Insecta; order Coleoptera; family Cantharidae; genus Cantharis; species Cantharis lateralis. Next base: position 6,045,419 of record OY720627.1, read on the forward strand.
CCAACAGCCTTCTGTTCTTTCAATCTCACAAACGGCCTGTAATTATTTTATTTCCTTTGTTGTTTCAGAAAATTGTTAGAATTTCAGCAGAGGTTAAACATTGGGAAGAACAAATAATTCTGAAAACCTGGCAGCAAGTAAATAAATTTGAATTTAATAAAATCATCTTGTATTTGGTAGTTATCGTCCAATCATGTAATGCTATTAGAAAATTTTAATAAAAGCTCGTCAGCAGTGCATCATATACGTAACTAATTTCATTGTTAATGAAGGCTTCCATACCTTAAAATAACTACATCACGAGGGCGCTGTAAATTAATTAAAGACGTAATTGATTAATTAAAGAGCATCGACAAACATCCCGCATTAATATCAAAGAGATATGCCAACGAAGATGATCTCCCCTTTTCAACTAAATCAACCGACACCTTATCTATATGACTTTTGACGTATCCCCCTATTAACTATAAATAGGTAACTTTAGACCCATTAATTAAGTTGATTCTGAAATTTCGAAAACCTCCGCATGTAAAGAATTTTGATTGCAATTTTCACTTCCCCGATCTATCCATCGGAGTGATATAATTTTAAGTATGCGATAAAATTATTTATTGCAGAAATTAAGACGGCCAATATCGTGCAAGTGTGACTTTAAAAAGAAAATAAATTTGTTGGATGACTGTTATGATGATAAACGGAGTTCTTTGACCGGAAAGTTATCAGATAATAGAATAGCATAGCATACAGCACAACCGACTTGTTCCTGCAACAATAACTCATCGATTTTCGTCCACGGCTGGCACAAACTCGCGAGTCAAATCGTTTACATAGCTGTCTAGATAACAGATCCCATACACTCTACTTAATAGTTATTGTCACTGGCTGAAATATATTTTGCAGAAAGAGAAGCGTCCCGATTTCCAAAATTAAGTAAATAAATAAACAAAGACTATATTATATTTGTATGCCACCAAGCAAATTTTTGATAATCGTTCCAATGAATAACTTAAATGAAGCTGAATACGTTCGGGAAATAAACGTGAAAATCCGGAAATTGAAGCTGCGAAAGGTACTACACCATTTGAATGAGAAGTGCAACACACAACAGAGAAGTATAATAGATCTCCAATTAGGGTGCATTGTGAATTTCAATAGTCAGCCGTAATTAATGACTTGATGAGATTAAACAAATAACAAATAAAATGTTGATCTTGTACAAATTGTGAGACAAAACAAAACTTTGGTGGGCTTATTTGTTGGCAAATTTATACGAAAACTTCTTTCTTAAACAGCTTGCCGGTTTTCGAGATAATCCTGTAAACATATAGTCCTAGTCTTTCCTAATCTGCAAAAGTCTTGTTTTTGTGACATTTCATTCAAGATTTGTGGAATATTACTCCATAAAAATAATCTCTCATTTCGGATGAACACAGGGTAATTTTGCAGCTTTCTTAATATCCACACGTTCTTCATAAAAGAAAGAAATATTTTTGTTCACAATGAATTTAGATTGCTACAGCGTCGATATCCTGCTACAGCTTTCCCTTTGTTAAATCCCGACAGAGACGTATATTTATCGAAGAGCTTTAAAAAGTCTTCTTTAAAACATCAGTCACATTTTTGTTATTTTTTATTTTAGATTTACTTAGGTAGCTATCAAATAATGAGATTATTAAATAGATAATGCTGTGTAGCTGTCTGGAAGATTGCTACTTACCAAGCACCATTAGTTAAACTATAGAAGTGACCTATACTATTTTTGGTTAAATGCAACTGAAGGTCGATAATAATCGTGATATGAGCTAAATTTGCCTAGGATTCGTGTTTTACAGCCTCGCTCTCGCTTCCTCACAGATCAGCTAGTTTAAAGACCTGTTAGGGCCCTCCACACGGAGATAAAACTGAATTTATCAGTGTGTAGAGGAAATTATACTGTCCCACAAGGAGACGAATAATTTTTATCTCAATTTATTTGAAGATATGGTATATGGGTCTTTCCTATTTTTGGGTTAAATTAATGTTGTATCGGCTATAATGCTGACGGACAAACGGAGTGACTCCGACAATTACAGAAAAACCGCAAAAAGTACTTTTTCTTCAAGTAAGGCATATTATGCTTATGTATTGGAGTTTTCATGGCGAGTGGCGAGATTGAGTGTCGAGCGCGTACATTAGAATGAAATTTTCAAGAAATAATCTTATTTATAAAACTTTTATAAATACAACAAACAATTTGGTACAAACAAATAATGGTACTGCCGATACTGTAATTAACTGTCGTTACTAGATTGCCTAGGTTGTGCGGCCTGAAGGCCGCACTGACTAATCTAATTTTTTAGGTTGGTAACGTAAAATTAACCAATCAGAGGTGCATTATGCCTAGATTACCCAAGTTGACGTATCATTGTCACGTAATCTTAGTTTTTTTAGGTTGCTAACGTAAAATGAACCAACCCAGAGATCCATTAAAGAGCGTCCAATAATTACGTAAGAACGATTTTTGTAATTTTAGCCCCCGCCCACGTAAGGGTACGTAAGATTGTGGTTCAACCACAATCAAAAAATATGCCCCCCCCCATATCTTACGTAAGAATTATTTTAAAAAAATTAATTTTGTAATTAACGTTCGTAAGATTTCCGATACCCCCCCCCCCCCAACTTTTACATAATTAATGGACGGCCTCTTACGGGATAGATAGATATGGGCTAATATTTTAAAAAATAGTACATAATATTAATATTATTCCACTATACTTCCGTTACTGCTACTTACTACTGATACTGCTGTTCAATGTACGTTACACTGGAAAAAATAGGTCAACATTTTGCTGAAAAATTGATCATTTTTGGGCCGATGAACAAAATTAATCATATTTTTGAACAAATTCAGGTTACTGTCGATCTTTTACGAGCCTTTCCTTCAAAAGTAGGAAAATACTTCTTAAAATATTCTGAAAGAGCAAAATTTAATCTTTTTTATGAGGTGAGGATAAATAAAATCGGCCCAACGGTTACATCGCAATTTAATTTTAAAAATCGACATTTTGATGAAAATTTTACAAATTTATGTTCATGTTTGCTTAACTAAACTGTTCTATTGTCGGTACTTGTACGCTCCGATACTCTTAAAATCCGATTTTAAAGTGGGGAGAGAAAGTAGTTCATTCACTGGCAAGCGGTACTCAGGAAACATCGTTCGAGTTCTTACATTATCGAGTTTATTTGCGATCCGACGATTGCAATATCTCGGATCCCAGCATTCGAATTTCGTCATTTTCGAGTTGCGTTCCGCCCGGGCAAGTTTTTAATGATAGTAATTTAAAACTTGGCCGTACGGAGAGTGGCGTTTGAAAGTCGTAGCCACCCCCATGTCGAATACATTAAAATAATATTTTTTTAATTTTAGAAAAACTATTGGATTCCCCGCAAATTTTTCGGAATTTCTCGTCGAATTCTGCAACCATAAAGTTACTAAAGCTTTCTGTTGACGGTACGTGTGCCCTACGGTACTCTTGAAATACGATTTCAAGTGGGGAGAGAGCGTGGTTCATTCACTGGCAAGCGCTACCTGTGGAAACATCGTTCGATTTCCTACATTATGGAGTACATTTGCGATCCGATGACCCGGGCGGTTTTCCCAACCCCTGACATTGGCAAATCTCGGATCCCAGCATTCGAATTTCGTCATTTCCGAGTTCCATTGTGCCCCAGGGGATGTTCTGGATTCTGGATTATGGTATGGAGGGCAAGGTTTACACCTCGCACGCACTTAGGCCACTTAATCGGGCCCATTGTACTACCTCCGTTGCAGCGACCCCGTCCCATCATTCCTCAAGCCACCCCAACCGGATGATGAACTCAAGAATCCTGGCGGGCGGGGTTTCGCTGATTGCTCGAGCGTTACGGGCCGTTTTGATAAGTGAAACAACAGCATATCTCGGATCCATCACTTTAGAAATTGTAATTTTTGAATTCTGTTATTTTAGAGAAACTACTGGATGTTCTTCAAATTTTATATTTTATAAGTACTATATAGAGCATTATCTAACACCGAGTGCAAAAATTTCGGCGAAATTCGAAATTTTATTAGATCGACAGACCCCCCAAATACATAAATACAATGATTTTATTCACGAATCCCATGAAGTTATCATCAATATGATGAAATTTTTCATCGGTGCAAAAATAATTAAATTTTTAGTGTAGGTATACTGTCACAGTGATTAACCCCCGGTTAAACTGCGGTGCTTTCGCAAAAACAAAATTTGAACTGGGCATAGTTACAATTTCGCACTATTTGGGGTACACTAAGGACAATGATGTGTACATTTATTGCCTTGGAAATTACACATTGATGAAACAATCTTCTCGAAAAATGAGAAGAGATTATGTATAATGGTGTCCAACGTGGGGCACTAAACACTTGCTTTTAAACAGCAAAAGTGTGTTGAAAAGCAAACGAAGGAAACTGAGAGTGGCTCCCCCCAATAATTCAGTTTTTTTCATAGCATGGTTATAGAGAAGTAAGTGTAGACCTATGATCATTCGATACTGACGTGCATAAATAGATTAACGAGCTATTTCTTGTATTTAATTGAATACTATAATCTAACAGTTTAATCTTGTACAAATAAGTTAAAACCAATCGTTGAGAATGCAGTTTAATCGAACGATATAGCTTACAAATAAAAATATTAAATTTTATAGAATTATTATTAATGGACTTGTTGGGCAAGATAATTACAATTAAAACGTAAATTTTTATCCGTCCGTAATAATTACCTCTATCTGGGCACTGACCTTAAAATCAAATAAAAATTGAATTTTATCTGGTGCAAATTAATATTATGCAAAATTTGTACTGCTCGAGATCAAACTATAAAATGTCTTCTTATCGTGATTATGTTTCAAACTTTCTTAAATATTCAAATAAAACCAGGGGAACGACTGCAGTACACGAACGTGAATAAATAAAATTTATTTAATTTAAATAAAATTATTACCCAAACAATGCCAAGTACAGTCCAGACTCCCACATATATTTAATATAACTTTACATAGAAAAACAAAAAATATGCCCACACTAAAGAGTTTTTGTAACTAAATTAATGATGCCAATATTTATTAGAAATTCTTTTTCAAAATAAAATGTTAAAAGTTCAAGTATTTCAAAACAGAAGTCCGCATGCTGCACCGAATCCAATCGATGATGCAGCTTTACAGTTGCAGTTTTTTTTTAATATGTGAAATGCGAAAATAATTATTTTTTCTGTTCTTCCTATCCAGCAAGGTGCGATGGAGTGGCCACGTTCAAAATTAATTCCTATTCATGGCGGTGCCACATTATTAATTGAACTTCGAAATTTGAATATTAAAATGCAGACAAACGAATTATTCTACAATTGCTTCAATTTATAATAAACGACAATAAGGCGAGTATATCCCATTGTGTCTTAACTACCTCAGTTTCATAAACAAAGAGCGAAATGAAATTAAGAGAAATTATTTCAATTATATTTTACACTCTTATCGTTCTCCCTTAATCTCAATTCTTTGTAAAGTTTCAAGGCGAATGTTGTTAACCATTATGAAGCTCCCTTCTGTTGGAAGAAGCAAAATTAGTAAGTGGATAAAACGTCTACTTAGCTCAAATAAACGTCTTGCAGCACACAAAACAATGCGCGCACTTAAGCTGAGTCACCAGCATTTAATTAATCAAACTTTTGGGAGAAGATATAAAAACGCGGGTGCGGTATTTGTTTTCTAGAGCAGACAAGTCGTCCAAATCAGTTCCAGCCTTTATCAAAGACAAATAAACATCAACATATCTATTTGAGAAATGTCTTGTAGTTTATCATGTTTCCTACGCTACTACCGGCCTATATCTGCTCTTATCTCGTCCCTAAGGTTTGCTTAAGTCCCTTGGGAGTTACCTTAGCTAAATTATGAGAAAACTCTACTACGTTGTAAACTTATGTTTTAAGAACCGTAAAAACAAATGATTTATATTTACGAAGTCGTACGAATTTCACAAGAACATATTTCTTGCGAAGCTTTACCTAATATTGTGCCGGAGAACGTGACATAAATTTTTAAAATATTCAAGCAAAATTGAAAATGAGTACTGAAACATGTCATTTTTAGTTTCTTCCATTAGAAAATTGGATACTGCAGACCTTCATAGGTAAACTTTTCCTTGAAAATCATTCAAATGAAACACTTCGCTGCTGTTGCACTGACCGCTAAGTTAGTGCAAGTAATAAATTGCTTAAGAGGAAAACTTTCTTGGATTACCCAGCTTAAAGTTTAACAGTTTTAAAGCCTTTAAATTGTACCACATGATGGTTTTTAAGTTAATAGTTGATGTGCAGTCTACAACATACAAAAAATTTATCACATTAAAAATGTGTATTTTTCTATTTTGGATGTGAAATATTTAGTAACTTCCAGTTATTATGTCCCCCCCCCCCACATAAAGCATTCCAACATTTCTTTTTTTAAACTCAAGTCAATCGTAGTAACGACAGGATGGCATTTGTCGAATTAAATTCTTTGGCAGTTTCTCGCAAGCCAAAGCTTTATGCTTTTTGCTGAAACACCGAATTTCTTGCATCCTAAAATATTTACATATTTCGAAACCGATGTAAATTTTTTTTTTATTTTAAAAAGAACTACAAAAGAACAAATCCAATTAAATTTAATAATAAAATAAAATATTTAGTTTAACCCAATAATAGAAGCACAGTTAATTTTTGGTTTAACGACAGACCAAATTGACATTAAAATTTGAGTTAACCTTAATTTTTAATTGACTTGTTAAAATTCATACATAGAAATAAACCACGCCCAGTAACATTGCACTGAAAAACCAATTCGTAGTTAAACTAAAAAATATAATATCTTAACGTATAAAGATTTTTTAGCTCGAAAATTATACTATAATTATTTGACTGCATAATTAATCCCACGAGGACGTATTGTTTGTTTAAAAATTAATTTTTTAACTGATGATACTCCCCCAGATTGCCCGGTCTATAGCAGTATTTTATTCGTATTGTGACGTAGCATTTCTGGAGCACCCGGACTTCGTCTTATATGTCCTTTAGCGCTTGATTGTAGCTTTGATTATGAATTTATTGAATTTTTCTCGGGAACCGTCGGTACGTAAACTGATTGATGTATTTCGTACAGACGTGGAAAAACGGGCCGCCGGGAGACATGACTTCTAGCTTGTAACGATTTAATTTATTGATATTTCTAACACTTCTTTGAAGCTGCCGATAACGCTTGCAATGACGGTTTGATCGATATTGTGTAATCATAGGTGGCCCAAAATGGTTGCGATTGGTTCTGGAGTAATCGTTTTCATATTTCCTTTTGGAGATTTCCTCGATGATGATCTCAAGTGAAGCTATTGAAGTTTGGCTGGCAGCGGTTGAATACCATAAAATAACAGAAATTGAAAATTTCTCGGATATCATTGGAATTTCTTGGAATTTCTTATAAATCATCGGAATTCTTTCGAATTGTTTTGAAATTTCGTTGGAAATCAGTAGAATTTTTTGTAAATTATTAGAATATTTGGAAATCTCTTGAATTAGAATTCTTTGGAAATCACTGAAATTCCCTGGAAATCATTGAAATAAATTGGAAATCACCGGAATTCTTCAGAAATCACTGGAATTTCTCGTAAGTCTCTGGAATTTATTAGAAATCATTTCAATAATCAGAAATTATTGGAGTTTCCTAGAAATCCATAGAATTCTTTAGAAATCGCTAAAATTCCTTGAAAATCACTGGAATTCCATGGAGATCACTAGAATTCTTTGGAAGGTTTTGTAAATCACTAAAATCATTTGTAAGTTTTTTGAAATATCTTGAATTAGAATTCTTTGGAAATCCTTTGAATTCCTTGGGTATCACAGAAATTCCTTGGAAATCATTGAAATAAATTATAAATCACCAGAATTCTTAGGAAATCATTGGAATTTCTCGGAAATCTCTGCAATTCTTTAGAAATCCTTGGATTTTCTTAGAAATCGTTGTGTTTTCTAAGAAATCATTGTAGTTTAATCCATAGAATTCTTTAGAAACCCCCGAAATTCTTTAGAAATCCCCGAAATTCCTTGATAATCACTGAAATTCCATGGAGATCACTAGAATTCTTTAGAATTTCTTTTAAATCCCTATAGAATTATTTGAAAGCTTTTGAATATCTCTTAAATTAGAATTCTTTGGAAATCCCTGGAATTCCTTAGAAAACATGGGAGTTTCTTATAAATCGTTGGAGTTTCTTAGAAATCCCCGAAATTCCTTGGAAATCACGGGAATTCCATGGAGATCACTAGAATTCTTCGGAAGTTTTAGGAAATCTCTTCGATTAGAATTCTTTGGGAATCCCTGAGATTCACTCGAAATCATTGAAATAAATTGGATATCACCAGAATTCTTCGGAAATCACTGGAATTTTTCGAAAATCACTGTAACTCTTTAGAAATCATTGGACTTCTCAGAAATCATAGAAGTTTCTTAGAAATTCATAGTATTCTCTAGAAATCCCCGAAATTCTTCGGATATCACTGGAATTCTATAGATATCACTAGAATTCCATGGAAGTTTTTGTAAATCACTAGAATTCTTTGTAAGTTTTTGGAAATCTCTTGAATTAGTATTCTTTGGAAATCCATCGAATTCCGTATAGATCACTGAAATTCATTAAAATAAATTTAAAACCAGCAGAATTCTTCTGAAATCAATGGAGTTCTTTAGAAATCATTGGAGTTTCTTAGAAATCCCCGAAATTCATTGGAAATCACTGGAGTTCCATGGAAATCACTAGAATTCTTTGGAACTTTTTGGAAATCCCTGAAATTTACTGAAACTCATTGAAATAAATTAAAAATCACCAGAATTCTTTGGATATCACTGGAATTTCTCAGAAATACCTGGAATTATTTAGAAATCATTGGAGTTTCTTAGAAATCTTTGGACTTTCTTGGAAATCCATAGAATTCCTTAGAAATCCCTAAACTTCCTTGGAAATCACTGGAATTCCATGAAAATCGCTAGAATTATTTAGAAGTTTTTGTAAATTTCTTGAATTATAAATCTTTGGAAATCCCTGGAATTCCTTGTAAAACACTGAAATTCGTTGGAAATCATTGAAAAAATTGGAAATCACCGGAATTTTTCGGAATTCACTGGAATTTCTCGGAAATCTCTGGAATTCGTTAGAAACCATTGGAATGTTTTCTGTTTTTTACGCAATGTTATTGGTTAACTTAAATTTTTTGTATTTTTTAATCAATTTGGTTAAAATTTCAATGAAATATGTTAGATATCTGTTTTTTACGCAATATTATTAGTGAACCTAAATTTTTTGGTTTAACCTGGAACTGAAAAACTGGGCCCAAGGGATTTTTCTGTCTTGATTTTATAGGTAAAGTAGCCTCCCTTCTCAGTGCCATGTTGCGCATCAAAGTAATTGGTGATCGTCCTGGTAGTCATCGCAACACGAAAGTCCGACTGTGAGTCTGGACTGTACTGGATTTTCCTTTGGGGTAGCTCTTACAATTTTTCGGGCCAAAGTAAGACATCCTTAAGGATAATTGGAGGAACCCTTTCTAGCTTGGCTTGGTTAGCTAGCGACTGCGGGTTGGCGATTTATGCTTCGGCCATCGCGACTTTTTCGATGGTGTTACCAATTTCAGCATATTTTGTTTCGTTCTCCATTTTGGTTTCTATATTTTTATTTCTTCCCTTTCCATCCGGTGTGTATTTTGGCTTGAATCGGGCGACCTTTATTTTTCTTGCCCTTGTTAATCGTTGTGAATCCGATTTCCTTAATGTCATTACCATCTCCTCACCTTTCTGGAGAGGGTGGTGGTGACTTGGGAGGCTTTCGATTTCGGAATCCAGGTCGTTGGTTTCTGACAACATTGGCTTCATGTCAATTGTTTTCGCGCTGTCTAATCAGATCTTCCAAGTGGATCGATTGGGTTGAGTTGCGGGGTGAGGCACTGATTGAAGCGGCATTGGCTTTGATTCCCTCCCTTTAGACGTCTCTGATATGTTGAAGGTCTCTCTTGAACCTCTTTTTTTTTCGCCATGAGGGTTTGCGTTTTAATTATTTCAATAAAAACCACTACCAATATGAGAGAACAAAGAGACTACTACCCCTTCCTATCGCTTAAAAACAAAGAAATTATTATTTTTTATTCTTTAAAAGAGGGGGGGGGGCTAAAAAGGAGCTTGTTTCATTGCAGAAGCAATTAATAATCATAGCTACTATTTGCAAAATTTCTGTTTCGAAAAGTTGAAAGCATCTTTTATATAAAACCAATTTATTCTCGCTTACACAGAAGTTTAAAACAATAGGTTTAAAGAAATAGAACAGTTATATTGTTTAAGTGCCCATTCATTAATAAAGGTGCTGTTCTTATGCCAGAAAATAAAGAAATCGCCACCTTTTATCAAGATCCATGAAGCCTTACGGCATTATTGTAAAAAGCTTCTTAAGATTTAACTTTTTTTGGTTTGAATATAAATACAATTTACTAAAAAAGAATTTCTCAGGTTTCCTATGTAGATCCTATCTGACGATTGTTGCTATTTAGCTTAAAGCTTCCGCAATTCTTGAACTGCCTCTGTGGCAGAATGTTAGATGGTTGTAGTAAATTTTCGTCATTTTTTTTCGGTTAAATTATAAACTGTTATTTATCCTGATTTAAGACGGAAATTCCCAGGTGTAGGTTGATAAAAATTGAAACTGTAAATGCAGTTGATTCACTTGGTGACTAACCATATTCATATTATGAATAAAAATTTGCAAACAATAACTTAGGTACACTTTTGGTTACTCATCCAAAAATAAACAAGATTGAAAGTAAAACCGTAAAACTGAATCCCCAAAAAAATTTAAATTTAAATGGATCGCAGATCAAATTTATTTGACCTAATAAATTTAATTTTGTTACACTACAAATTCCCTCTGCCTTCGATTCGGCCCATCTCATTCAATAAATGACAAAGAACAAATCGTCTATAAAAGTAGAATTTAATTTAGCCTTTTTTTGGACAAGAATCCAATTAGAGAGCCAAGTCCGTCAAATACATTCCTTGTTAGTTAAAAAGTGCACTTCCCCTCCGATTTCATCAATAACGATTTTGATGCCAATTCGATAATAATTTTTACTTTACGTCAACAAAAATAAACTCTTATCAGTTGCAAAGCAATTAAACGAAAGCAATCCCACTTAAAACTTTTTATTGTTGTTATGTTCGATTAATAGATTGGCACATTTAATTATTAGGACTAATAAAAATATTTGCTACCGCATCCATAATATTTTACGACGGCGAAGTTATTTTACGCTTACAGAAAAATACGAATGGAAAAGCATTAAATTGAAAAGAAAATACAGATTACGAAAAATAAAGATTCCTCCCGCGTGGAACCCCAGTTCACCTGATATGCATCGGAGAAAATTCTTTACAATTCCTCCCCAATACATCTTCGGGACCCTCTTTACATCAGCAGATGATCACGAGAACTACGGGTTATTAGAGAAAAATTAAATTCTTATGTCGGTCGTTAAAATTAATATAATAGTGGATACTTAAACAAAATTAAAAATTCAGGAGTAACGTGTAGTTTGGAAGCGCAACAGCTCCATTATCATATAGATGAAACGGCAAACGACATCATATAAAATAAAGTGGATTCAAAATTAATTAGCAATCCAATTTTCGCTAAACTCGTTTAGTTTACGGGCAACAAAATCCATGTATGCAAACCAAAATAAATTATGTTGGGATAATTTCGCTAAGTACCGCATTATTAAAATTAAAATATGATGGCTTTAATATTATTATTATTATTTAGCAGCAATTTCAATTAAAATGATGGTGGTTGCATGAAATAGAAATTGGGTGGTTATTATTTTAAATAAAAGAGCGATGAATGCAGGAGTACTTGAGAAAATTGTACCATAGACACAAATATTGTAAAAATTTAGTTCCATATTATTGTTCCTAATTTGGTGACAATCTCCAACTCAGGACAGCCATAAACGTTTTCAAGAAATCAAGAAGTGTGGGAGAGCAACTTTCCTAATTAGACGCGCCCTAACCGAGTGTGATGACATGGGCGTAGCGGCATTTTTTTTGTACATTTTGCGCGAGGTGGCAATAAATTTGGAAATGGGGGTGTTACGCCACTGCTTGCAATCAACTACGTAAACAATTCAAAAGTAACAATCATTGGAAACAGACGTGCCAGAGACAAATGAAACTGTGGAAAAGGAAGCCGCAGCTTTTGTACTTATTAATCAAGAAGTATCCACAAAAATACTAGAAAACAAATAAAACAAAGCAGACAATATAAAAATAATGACTCCGGAGGAAGAAAGTGATTAAATGTAAAAGAACAATATAGTGGTAATGATACCGTGAAAAAACACAAAGATGAAAGTGGAAGGAGGAAAAGGAGGCTAACAAATTCAAGACGTCGAGTGAAAAACGTCCGGACACGTCCAGTTCATTACTGTGACAACCACGAAAACCACGTCAGCAAAAAAGCAATAAATACCCGATTGTTGCCCCGTGTTTAAACAAAAATCGATTTTCGTCTTAATTACAAAATCAAACTGTGCTTTTCAACCCCAACAAGATCGGCTCAATAGAATTAGAGCAAAATGGCCACTTAATTAAGGATCGTTGCAAACAAAATTATAAAAGTAAATCCTGATAGCAACGAATACCTTCAGTTTTATCACCTCTTGGTAAAGTTAATGTATGTCTTTCGAATTATAGAGGGAGGTATGTTAAACAGCACTTTATCTTTAAAGGGCGCTAATCCTTTCGCCGCGTCAAGATTTATTGTTATTACCTTTAAGTCTTTAAAGTTTATGCGGAATAAATTAAATACCACTAGAAATAAACAAAGATTTTTGGTGCATTAAAACAGCCACCAAGAGGCAATCTCCGGGTGGTCGCTCACCTTAACGGATAAAACGAAATAAATGAATAAATCAATTTGTTTAAAATTGCAAATACGTCTGCTTGTAATTCATAATGCACCGAAAAAATTTGTGTTTATTTATTTGGATTGGACCAATAAGTATTGAGAACGTGAGGCAATATTCAGCTAAATTCAGCATTCATTCCATTTAGTATTCGCTGGTGAATGTGAGCGATAAATCAAAATATTTGGTTTTGTAAGCAAGTTCATTCAAAATTATTGGATATTATATTATAATCCGCAATTTTTAGATTACGTCGAAATAACAGAAAAGTTTCACTCACCGGCTGTGATGGTTTTGTTGTAGACGTTTTTTAATATTTGCCATGCTCCGCTTTAGAACAAAAACTAAAGGATACACTCATTTGCTTTACGAATGGAGTAATCACTCAAATAGACTGAAAAATATAATTCTGCCTACCCCAATTCATTTACAACCCGCATAGGCTACTTACTTACTGTACTAGCAGTATATTATGCAAATAAGAAACCCCTGAACTTCAAATATGTATTAATCTGCTGAGCTCAAGTCAAAGAAGCCCTTAAAACAAAATCGCATTCATCGATTCAAACTACAGAAACACGCGTTTCCTGTGAGAATTTTAGACATCTCATCAAAAACACTTCAACATTGACAAATGATTCAGAAAATTTTCGTAATACAAAATATGATGTGTCAAAAAAAACTTTATTTGACGATTTTTTAAATCGGCGACAGTGAATTCCACCGGTGTTCAAATTTACCCTTATACCTTGCTTTTGGTCACTCTGATGATAAAAAGTGTTATTATCAAATATGTAGCCGAGAAAATTTGCTACAAAAAAGTATACATTTTCATTTTCGTAAGTTCAATACCTACTTAAATGTCAAGTACGATATTCTGATCACCCTAAGGCAATTTGGAGCCCTTTTCTTCAGAAGTGAAGAAAGTTTGCAAGTACTCCATTGGAAATCGTAAATTTAAGAAATTAAAAAGTTCTGAAAGTGAATGAAAAAATTAGATTTCAGGTAGAAAATTGAGTTGGGCCGAGTTCAGCACAAAAATTACTACTCGATTATCCAGATTGTGCGGCCTAAAGGCCGCACTGATTTCTTATCTGCCGAGTAGAGCAGGCTGCCGTATTTGTAGATCTTTTTAAAAATCTCAAGAGGAGAATATCCAGGAAAATTTGTATACGCAAAGCTCGAAATTCCAAAGCTTTCCAAGGAATTTTAAAAATTTCTAAATATTCTAACAATTTTCCAGGAATTCGAGCAAGTTCCAAAGAAATCTCAAAATTTATAAAAAATTCTAATGATTTGCAAAGATATCTAATTATTCCTAGGAATTTCAGTAATTTCCAAAAAATCTTAAAGGTTTCTAAAAAGTACCAGAGATTTTCAAAACATAAATCTAATGATTTCCAAAGAAATTCAGAGATTTCCATGGAATACCATAGATTTACAAAAAAATACAGTAATTTCCAACGAATTTCAGCCATTTCTGAGGAATTTCAATGTTACCGACAAAATTCAGATCAGGAATAGATATTTCCAAAGAATTCCAAGGAATTTTTAAGATTTTAAAAAATTCTAACAATTTCTCAGGAATTTCAGTGAATTCCAAAGAATTCCAACTAGTTTCATAAATTCCAATGATTTCCAAGAATTCCAGTAATTTTAACAACTTTTTATGGATTTCTAAAAAGTTCTAGAGATTTTCAAAAAATAATTATAAGGATTTCAAAGAACTTTCTGTGATTTCCAAAGAATTTCAATAATTTTCTAAAATTACAGTGATTTCCTAGGAATTTTACAGATTTACATACAATTCCGATAATTTCCAAGGAATCCCAATGATTTCCAATGAATTTCAGTGAATACTGAGAAATTTCAATAATTTCTAAAAAAAAATCAGATTTTCCAAGAATTTCAGAAGAATTCCAAAGAATTCTAACTATTTTTAGTAATTACAATAATTTCCTGGGAGTTCTAGTGATTTGCAAGGAATTCAAATGATTCTCAAAAATTCCAGTATAATTGAAAAGAAATTTAAAGATTTCCAAAGAGTTCCAGAGTTTTTCAAAAAATAATTCTAAGGATTTCCAAGAAATTGCTGTGATTTACACAGAATTCCAATAATTTCCAAAAATCACATTGATTTCCAACGAATTCCATTAATTTCTGAGGAATTTCAATGATTTACAAAAAAAATCATATTTCTCAGGAATTTTAGATATTTCCAAAGAATTCCAAAACTTTCCAAGGAATTGAAAATATTTCAAAAATTCTAACAATTTCCGAGGAATTCCAGTGAGTTACAAAGAATTCCAATGTTTTCCAACGAATTGCAGTAATATCTATAAAATTTTAAAGATCTCCAAAAAGTTTTTAAAAATATATAATTCAAAGGATTTCCAAGAAATTGCTGTGATTTTCAAAGAATTCCAATGATTTCCAACGGATTACAGTGATTTCTGTGGAATTTCAAAGATTACCAAAAAAAAATCAGATTTCCCAGGAATTTCAGATATCTCAAATGAATTCTAAAGATTTTCTAAGAATTCCAAATATTTCCAAAGAATTCCAATTCCAGAGCTTTCCAAATGAGTACGTTCCAAAGAATTCCAGTGAATTCCGATGATTTCCAACGAATTTTAGTGAATTCTGAGAAATTTCAATAATTTAAAAAAAAATCAGATTTTCCAGGAATTTCAGATATTTCCACAGAATTCTAAGGAATTTTTAAAATTCCTAACAATTTCTCAGGTATTCCAGTAAGTTCCAAAGAATTCCAACTATTTTCAATAATTACAATAATTTCCTAAGAATTTCGCAGATTTACAAAAAATTCTAGTGATTTATAAGAAATTCCAATGATTCCCAAGAACTCCAGTACTTTAAACATTTCCAACGAGTTCCAGAAATTTTAAAAAAATAATTCTAATGATTTCCAAAAAATTGCTGTAATTTCTAAATAATTTCAATGATTTCCAAGGAGATTCAGAGATTTATAAAGAATTCCAGTGATTTCCTAAAATTACAGTGATTTCCAAGAAATTCCACAGATTTATAGAAAAATCCTGTGATTTCCAAAGAATTTCACTGATTTACAAAATATTTTAGTGATTTTTAAGCAATTCCGAAGATTTCCAAGAAATTGCAGTAATTTCCGAAAAAAATCAAGGATATTTCCAAAGAATTTCGAATAATTCTAATTCCAGAGGTTTCCAAGTGAGTGAGTGCATTTCGAAGTATTCCAGTGACCTCTAAAGAATTTAGAAACTTTTTGGAGATTTAACTAATGGAAAATCATTAAATTTATCTTTAAGTCAGTGTTAGCGGGGGCCGCGGAACCCTGGAGTTCCATGAAAACTTGACAAGGGTTCCGCAAAGAAATGCCGCTAAGTAAAGTAAAAAAAAAATTATCATAACACTGCAGTGAATTTGTGTAACCGCTGGCAAAGTTGCAGTAAGGAAATTCTGGGTTCGAATTTCTGGTTTACAGAATTTTATCGATAGGCTTTTCACCGGCGTGAATTTAAGAAGTTGTTCCCGCGCTGACAGACGTCACCAGTTGTCCTAGTGATTATAAACCACCGATAGGTTTGTAACCATTCTTTGTTTATTTTTATTTCCCGGTAACAAGTCCTGTAAGATGGCCTGTTCCCGAAGCTCGAAATCTGAGAACACAGAAGCCGACTGGTTTGTAACCGTTTTTGTTTATTTTACTTATCGAAAACTGGCCCTGCAAGAGGACTTGTTCTCGATCATCTGTCAACACTTCCTCTATTAGTTATGTCGATTAGTGCCACTTTCCAACGCCACGACAACGCTAAATATAAGCGCTCACATCGTGGTTGTTAGTGGACCTGTAACTTGTGTTTGAAATTTTGTATATATGCAACGCATGGGCTTCAACACTATAGCACTATAAATTTGCACGTTTCTTATGGCCCCACCGCTATTTAGCCAAATTTTTGCTTTTTTTCTTCTACCAATTTATTCACAATTTGTATTTGCTTGCGTATGTACTTAAATTTGCCCCGACGGCCCTACCTCGTAGTTACAAAAATAAATGTAACCTCTTAAATTTTGTGTATTTTTTAAAATTTCACATACAAGTTGCTCCTGATCAACATTTGTCCATAAGCTTAATATCCGTATATTATATTTTAGGAAATCTTAAGTAATTGAAGAATTATTTTCACATTTCTATTTAAAAACAACAAAAATTTCGGCGTATTTAGAAATTCGGTATTTCTTCTTACATAAATATTATATTGATAAAGTTATTAACATGTGTTAATTAGTAATGAAAGTATGACTTGATTACATGTTAGAAAAAATTGCAAATATATTAAATAAATTAAATATCCTACGAAAATATAAAATATAACTATTAATTTTGATAGTTTATGTCACCTTTTGGTCGACCAAGTGTGTTTAGAATTTTTGATTCTCCTCAGATAAAGAGCATAAGTATTATAATAAATTTGCCTACAGTAAAATTTGTATATTTTTATGAATTCCGAACATATCCCTGAATTAAAGATAAATAGACAAACGATTCCGCTTTAATTGTAATCTGTTGTAATCTAATTTGCCATACTTTTTTACACTTTTTATCAAATCCGTGTAGGCATTTTAGCTTAATTTTTTAATTCCAAATTTTGAATTGTGGCCGGGTTCTTCTCGTGGTTTTACTACAACTTTTTTATTTTCCAAATTGCGAGCGTCCTTCACTTTTATGACCATATTTCCTGCTTTAAACCGCATCGGTACTATTGAATATTTGCAACCTATCCATGTGGTTCATCCCTGCAAAATATGGTTAATTTCTTCGTTTTTCGCTTAGCTATTCGGACGTCCACTTTGCGGGTTTTAACTTTCTTATTTTGTACTTCAGATTTTTTGAGAGGATTTTTATAGATTTTCGTGTGTTTGAGATACGATTCGATTTTTTACTAAAATTAATGTAATCTTAAAATTTTCGAATATTTTTTAAATACATTTTTTAATTTTGATATTCCTACTGCTGTTTAAGGTAAAAAAAAAATGTTCCATTTATTTTGTTGTTCCTTAATTTTTCGCCCCGTCTGGGATTCGATAACCCTCTTATTCGATTTTTTACTAAAATTAATGTAATCTTAAAATTTTTGAATATTTTTTAGATACATATTTTAATTTTGATATTCCTACTGCTCTTTAAGGAAAAAAAAAATGTTCCATTTATTTTGTTGTTCCCTAATATCTCGCCCCGTCTGGGATTCGATGACCCTCTTTTTCGATTTTTTACTAAAATTAATGAAATCTTAAAATTTTCGAATATTTTGTAAATACACTTTTTAATTTTGATATTCCTACTGCTCTTTAAGATAAAAAAAAATGTTCCATTTATTTTGTTGTTCCTTAATTTTTCGCCCCGTCTGGGATTCGATGACCATCTTATGCGATTTTTTATTAAAATTAATGTAATCTTAAAATTTTTGAATATTTTTTAAATACACTTTTTAATTTTGATATTCCTACTGCTCTTTAAGGTAAAAAAAAATGTTTTATTTATTTTGTTGTTGCCTAATTTCTCGCCCCGCCTGAGATTCGATGACCTTTCTATTAGATTTTTGCGATTCCCATCGCAAGGCGTAGCAATCCCGCTCTTGAACGTTATTTAAATATGAAATAAATTGTAACTATTCACGACACAATTTATGCATTAAAAATGTTGATTTATCGATAAATTTATAATAAATAATAATAAATTTGACAAAACAAATTAAAAATTGTTGAATTATTAATGTAATAATTGCAGATTTTGAATTTGAGATTATTTTTGACATTATCCATTAAATCCGCGTAGAGATTTTATCTTACTTTTTTGTTCAAAATTTTGAATAGCGCACGGGTCCCTCTCGCGGTGTTTTATAATCGTGTAAACAGCACTGAGACCGGTTAATTCGTCGCAGTATCGCACTTGAGAACAGGCTCGAGTGTCTCGTAAATTCCTCAGCCTACGGCTTCGGAATTTCCTCGACTCGAGCCTGTTCTCCGTGCGATACTCGAGAATTAACCGGTCTCAGTGCTGTTACATACGATTATAAATTAAATAAAGAGGAAGTAGTACCCAGAGAATATAAAAGAAAGTAATCCTTAAAAAGTACCCTTAAAAATAATTACGATTTTTGAGTAAAAAAGATATGAATTACCATGTTATTGTTTTTCAATCTAGATTTTTAAAACTGACAGCTTTAAAAGCATTCATTCTTTCTTTATATCAAAAATTTAAAAAATCGCCTGCGGTATTGCTAATGCACAATATGACAGGTTGGAAATAAAACAAATCTCTTCGAAAATTAAGCTTTACATCAAAACAAACATTTGACGTTAAAAAATTTCAAAAATCGCCTAAGGCAGCTTATTTCTACAGAGGAATATTATTGTACAATAAATTGTGTTAATTTATTATAACCTAAAACACAGTAATTAGATATTCAGTAGGTACAGTGACGGAACAGTAACTGATCATTTAATTAACAGTTTTAATTAATTTAATCTAGTTATTTAATAACAAGGTAGTGTAAAATTGAAAGGATTTTGCAAATTAATCAACCTAATTTAAATTTAAGACCAAGTAAGTTTTTATTAGTTTTAATTGAGTGATTTAATTAAAACTGTTCTAATTCGGAGAATTTTACAAATTAAAAATTTTGGTGGTTATTAGCAAATTCATTGCACCAAATTATTGATGCCAGTTCAAAAACGACATGAAAAATATTGGATGCAAAATCTCATTCAAAATGTATAGCGATGCATTGTAAAAATAAATGGCAAGCATTTCTCATTATCCAAACAGATTAACAAGTTTCAAATATCGCCCCAGACAGGACGAGAGAGAGAATTCGTTGATTTAATTTATTGAAACAATCCGTTTGCTTAATGCATTTTTAATGAAAAGTTGATTACAAAGTTTCATTGCACTTACCGAACAGTATTGGTTCAGCTGGATTACAAAATGATGCAGACTGTTTTTAGTAATAACGAAAACTTGGAATCTAAAATGATATTGCGAGTTTTGAGTTTGAAATCGATAGCTCGAAATATCTGTCTGTGCAGGGGTCAATTGCACCAATTTTTTCATTCCGGTTTATGCCATCAAATAGACGATGCGAAACAATGGATCCATAAAAGGAAATAAGAAATCACCTAAAGGCGAAACTAATTTGTTGTAGTTGAATAATGGCAGAAGCTGTTTGCACAGAAGCAAGTCGAATGCACAATATGACCTTTCATCCAACAAGCCTCCATCATAAAAAGATGATATCCAAGTGCAAACAAATTTCTTATCTCACTACGGTCCAGTGAGTTAGAAACTGAAAGTAACCGCACTCTCGGATTAGACATAATATTTCCGACATCCATTAAATTTAAATACACGATTAAATTTCTTATGCGACTGCATTTTGCTAGGAGATAAACCTCAGGAGAAAGTGAGAAACAGTCAGCAGCCGAAAAGCCACGTGAAAGTTCAAGAACTCACAGGCGAGATATCATCGCAGCCAGAGCTAGGACCCCTGGGTGCATTTAATAAATTTAGTATACCCAAAGGATGTTAATTATTTAATTTAATTAAAAGGTATTTTAGTTACAAAGTGAAAACCGCTCTACTACTTTGCACCCCATTTTCAGCATAAAGTCAAAGAAAATTTGCATATCTAGATTGAAAAAAGCCCTAAAATGCTCGCGAAAAATTATTTTTTAAACAGAAGAGACAATTAGGTAAAGCCATTTGAGCGCTGTTTACAAATAGTATCGCAAAATTTACATTTTCAGACGACGCCGCGACGGCAGCCAAATTGACAAGTCCATAGATTTGCAGGAGAAACTAAACTAAAATTACAATTTTATTTACTTACATTTGCGACCGGTACAACGAGAATAAACCTCAAAGAAAATTTTAAATTGTAAAGTTTTTCCATGATCTTAAATAAAAAGTTTGAAACTCTTCGTGCTTCATAAATTTGCAAAGCTGGTAAATACGTTTAAAAATGTATTTGGCGTTGGCTAAAAACTGGCTGGTTAAATTTTTAAAAACAGGACCGCAATAAAATATTAAATTTTATACTTGCACTGCCATTGTTTATTTTACGGTTTGACTTGTGGAGATAATTTCGTGAGAAGAAGTAAAAGGAAAACGACAATTATAAATTTCGTGCGAATATCTTCTAGCCAAAGGAAGTAAATGATTAATTAGTACTTGCTTAGATGACCTACATTTTGTCTTATTAACATTTTTTCCCACAGAGCATTCGCTTATTAAACTTGATTGTTTCGTGTTAATCAATAAAACATTTAAATTTTAAAGTTGCTTTTATTGATATAAACAATTTGAATGTAGTTTGAAATTCAAACAAACAAGGTAGACTTCAAAAAATCCATAAGTTGGTAGTAAAAACGAAACGTGTTAAAGATACAGAGATTTTTAGTCACCAATCACCGACGACGAAGGGGGGGCCGGTAGTAAACTACGGTCACAGATTTCGAAGAAATTTTTTAACTGGGTGATAGGTAATTGTCTATATAATACATATAAAAAATAAAATTTGAAGAAAATCCTGTAGTTTTTCCAAAATTAAAAAAATATTTTCTTACTGTATTTGACCTGGATCCGACTTGAGGGTGGCTGTATCATTGAAAACATGCCCGGGCGGAACAGAACTCAAAAATGACGAAATTCGGATGCTGGGATCCGAGATTTACCAATGTCGGGGGTAGTGAAAACCTGCTCTCCGAGGTTTCCACAACCCCTGTGTAAAAAATTACAATCGTCGGATAGCAAATGCACTCGATAATGTACCCCCACCTAAATTCGGTTACTATGACCGCACACGTACCGGCAATTGAATGGCTTTTTAAAGCTAATGATTTTCAAAATTAAATTGTGAAGTAACCGTTGGGCCGATTTTATTCATCCTCACCTCATAAGAAAGCCAAAATTGTGCTCTTTCGGAATATTCATTGGTTTTCTTCCCTACTTTAAAAGGGAACAGCCGTAGAATCCTACCTTTAACCCAAAATTTAACTCATAACGAATTAAATTAAATTAATGATGTGTTTGCGGTGTATGAGAAGTTGTTGATCACAAAATAATGATTGCCATCAGGGATAGTAAGCTTGTTTAACAGTTGTTAACTATTGCTATCAAATGGAATAGTCGTGTATATATTTATTGATTAAAATATGAACCTAAATAATAGATTAAATATTTAAAATTTTATCGAATTGTAAGTGGAAGCACCAAAAGAGATAAACAATAAAAAATTAATGTAATAGTCTGTAATTTTCATTTATTAAATAATCATGTATAATACCATTACTAATCCAAGTTAAGTCGACTATTTTGAATGTGGTCATCACAAATAACTTGTGTTCTAAACACAAGTAGATGACCATCCCAAAATAAGCCTTTTTCAAAATATCTACTTGGAAATTTCTTAATTAATTTCTAAAAATATTTACAATTTGTCTGCCTAAGATGTACAACTAATTTATAGCTCCGTAAGTTCGCGACATGCAAGTTATTGTCCATTGTTGCAAGCTAATAACCTCAGCTAACTTATTTTATGACAGCATAAATTAATAAAAACAGAGAATCCACCAATTAGATCCTGATGCTAAATCTTTAAGTTTTCGGCGCAATTTGTCGAACACTAAAAGAAATTTTCCAAATCAGTCTACTTGTCTGGGGGGGGGGGGAATTATTTTTAAACTTGGAGGAGTGAAAAGCTTCTTTGACACGGCCCGTTGGTGTTTTAACCATCCAATCAATAATTAGGAGATCAAATCATACATTTTTATTAGCATAATGAGTTTACTGCGTTATAAACTAGTGTTTTTCTATTCGGTCAGTATCCATATGATAAAGTAGATTTTACTACCCAATTAACACCTACATAGATTATATAGCAAACAATAAACATTTTTCCATCCGTTTAATGCCCAGGACTAAATTTTTCAAATTTTATGTATCTTCACCATTGTGGGTGAACAGAGAGAAGTAAGTGTTTTACAGGTATTATTCACGTGTTAAACACAAAATTTACACTTCTTGCCATTTAACACCGTGTTAATAAATTAAAACGTTGCTTATTGCGATGTGTTCAAAACGTAAATACAGTTTACAAAAGAAATACACCTTCGGTAACCATGGTAACCATATTTAGAAACAAATTTGGCTATAATCACCCTAGCGGCCCTGCTCTGATAGTCGGCGATTGAGGTGGTTGATCGGCAACAAAGAACTAATTTCCTATTTTAATTTGAATTAAATTGTTTTTTTAGATCGAGAATAAACTAACGAAGCAATGAGAAACAAGGGATTAGCAAAATTCTTCTTATGAAAGCAAAACATGCTTAAAGTTAATTTACGATTAATCCGGACCTGATTTCGAGACCAGTACATCACCTAAAAACTTATTATGTCTCACAAATGAATGCTGATAGTTAACTGTTTTGAAAGATATACTGGAAAATCATTGATGGACTTCTGAATTTGTTTATCGATACAAAAATTTTATTCATCGACGTGAAAATTGCAAAATTATGTTTCATTTTTTTTTTCAGTGTAGTAGATAAAAATGTTTTAAAGGTTGATGAGTACCGTTTTTGTCCCATGGGGACCGTCCAAGTTTTACGCCTCCGAATTTCGACGAAAATTTTGAAATTCCAATAGTTTTTCCAAAATTAAGAAAAATTAATTCTTAAATTATTGTATTATATTGTGCAATACCACTGGTCACTGACAACAGGCAGAAGGTGTAGCCTGTAAGAATTACTTAACAAACCTTAGGTTTTTCTGCAAATCACTCAAAAATGGTGGATTTTAGAGTACCTGGATCCGAGGTTTGCGTGAAAGGCTCGAAAGAGCGAGAGTTGGAGAATGCTAAACTCACTAAAAACATCCCCCTCGGGTTTCTGAACTCGAAAGCTGGGATCCGAGATTTGACAATGTCAGGGGTTGGGAAAACCGCCCGCAGTGCTAAATTGGTCGATAATGCAGGGTTTCGATCGATGTTGCTCCCGTAACTGCATGCAGTAGAATGTCCAAGTTTCATAAAACTTTTAACAAGCGGTTATTGGCTTACTAAATATAACGCCCAGTTAAGAGTTAACTTGTCGTCCAGAGATGGCTGGTATAGGAAGTACAATAATACATTTCATTATTACAAATTAATTAATTAGTTTAATAATAATTAAAATGCAATATAATTAAATATATTACTAGTAATTTAAGCTGAAATTAAAATTTAGGCGAAGATTCTCATTGGCCAATTTTAGCTTAATTCTTTGATTAAATGTTAAATATACTTATTATTTCTTTTTATTTAAATTAAGAATAAATTTTGTAATCCCGCAAAAAGTTGAGTGAAATATGAATAATAAATTTCAGAAGTGCGATCTTCTGACCTGAAGATGAGGTCAAAACCTCGAGTAAACTTCATGCAATAATACTTTACTTTTAAAACACCCAATTATTATATAATTATAACATATAAATTCATATTGAATAGTTTAAAACAAGCGGTATGACTGTCGTGCGTTTACCATAAGCACGCTCAGGCCCGGATTGGCCATCTGGCAGTTCTGACAAATCCAATTTTTGGCGGGCTAAAAGTTTTTGATGGAAATACAAGAATTACTTATAGCAAATGAAGTTACTGGCCGTGGGCCGGTATAATCTGGATGCTAGGGTCCCAGTCCGTCCCTGTAAACTTTAAAACAACAAGTTTTTTCAGTTTCACAATGGGAAGAGAATTTGTAAAAGTATGGTTCATTCTAATTAATAATTTTCTGTTCAGGTGAGCTGATGTCTTTCAAGTCAGATTTCAGAGGCCTAAGAGTAATAATAGGAAACATCATCTTTTAGAAAATTGTTTTGCGTGGGAATACAACTACAACACGTTATTTCTACCATCAACTTATTATTTTGTCTTGGAGTCAAAAAAATATATAACAAAACCCACTCTTTAAAATTCCATTGTAAGGCAGAAAGGTTAAGCTCCACTGATTCAGATAAACCCTTAAACATTGGCTTTAGTACTTGGTTAAAAAGCAGGAATTAAATTTTTTTTATTTTCACAATATTATGTAAAAGTGAGCGGTTTATTAACATAAAATTGACATCAATAAAGATAATCTGATGGAAAACATAATAATATAATTAGAAATTAAAAAATGGGCATGATACGCATGTACTAATTAAATTTTCACAGACTGTTCATTACTAAATCATAATTAGCAATTAATAAATTAACAATGCCGACCTACATAAAATTGCGAATATTTACGATGTGGTTGGATGGAACTTGGCCATCTTTGGGGGGGGGGGGCATACTTAATCCTAATATTATTTGTACCCAAAAATAAAATAAAATAACCAAAATAAATATTACGTGTTTATTTATTTGTATTATCTGGTGAGATTAAAACGCAACGTAGATTTCAAATTAGGTAGTCCTAACACATATTTACAAATCGAGCACGATAACCTTTCGATTTGTTTGTTGTTTCCTAATTTAAATAAATTTTAGTTACCATAATTTTCTAAATTACGCCTACAATAATTCAACCTTTAATTTGATGAATCATAAATTGAAGTAAACAAAAATGATTTGCCCTAATTAAGGCAACTTTTGCGTTGTTAAAATTTAATTTTTAAGGCGACAGACTCCCCTAACCCCCAATAGATTAGGGTACTCACTCGTAAGATGAAAAGGAGTTTCTGTATCCTTGCGTTTGCAACAGTAGCGCGGTGTATCTGGTAATCATCATTTTGATCACTAAAAAAGTTAATCACATTCAATGGAATAAACACGCGCCGATCACTTTTGTATGAACGAATCGTACACCCGTAAGCAGACAGCGTTAAGCACTGGAAGAAGAGAGCTTGTCGAAGTAAGGAGGCGCGAGTGACCTTGGATTCGCGAATTAAACCAAGTTTACCCACCTTAGACGCTTTATACGCCGACAACGCATGAAGTCTCTTTTCAAAGCACACGACTTAGAACGTAAAGTAAAACCTAATTACAGAGCGAGGTAAATAATAAATAAATCTCAAGAATGGAATTTCCGGTACCTATCCTTCCATTCAAATAGAATATTTAGTGAAAAGTTTTCTTGTTTCCAAAAGTCGGATCGACTAGTTTTATAATCGCGAAAAGCAACTTGCAATTTGCTATAAATCAGTTAAAATTGTAATAGCCGCGTCGAGCGGGCGCTAAGAACCGTAATAAAGCAATTTTCCAAACAAGAATGTGAAATTTACCCCTTAACACCGAGAAAAGTGGCGCGATAGAGTTCGCTACTTCAAAAATTCACGAAACAAATAAAATTATAAATCACCACACCGACCGCCTACAAAGAAATGGGTATAATAGAAGACTGGTTAAAAATTTAAATTACAATACTAACAAAATAATAATTAATGGTAATTATTTACTAACCACAACATTGTGGGTCACATATTGTGGAATACTTGCTAATTACAGCAATAAATTACAACGAACGGATTTTTGTTTCCTCAAAAGTTATGTACATATTTTTTTCAAAATTATCGGTCTCGGAGCCACGAAGGAAACTTGGAAAAACTATTAAGTCACTAGAAGCGTTTGTTTCAGTTAACGTAATCAAAAGTTTTTGCCAAGTTGGGGTTGTAGAATTTATTTATAGTCTATAGGGTGGTTTAACAATCGAAATATGCATTCTAAAACGCGAAGCACTTAACAAATAATCTTGTTATTGTATTACTTTATATCCCGCAGGAAAATTAATCTATCAAAGGAAATCTTTTGTAAAACCTAGAAACAGTCGGCCTTCTACCACTGCAAATTAAAAATTCGAAGATATTACTAATAAAGAGGAACTTAAAGAACAAAGAAAAATACGTAGGAAGTAATAGAAAGAACAATTGAAGACAATGAAACTGGATGTTTGGAGCAGATGAGATCAAAGGGAAGATTCTCGGTGTAACAAACTGCAGATGGACACATAAAAAACTAGTAGAACAGTAAAATTTCGAAAAATGTCTTTCATAGCGAGAAAAAATGAAAGTGTATGCTGCCTGTATCTGCAATAATAAAAATAAAATATAAGTGGCTAAGGGAGTGCACAAGAGCAAAAATCCCATCAATTTCTCTATATTCTACGGGAAGTTCAGTGCATACAGCTATTTTTGTGCCAACATGCAATCAATTCTTATTATTATATCAGAAAAAACAATTATCATTTAAAGAACGAAACTAAAAAAGAAATATCGCATAGTCAAAAAATTATAGATACTAAAACAGAAAAGATAGAAAATACAAAAGGAAATATCAAAATTATGCGTATTTTCATTCTTCCAGTGAATTATTCCACTATTTACAACTATTTTCAGTATTTGTTTAAAGTTGTATTTAATATATAATAAATATTTAAATAATAGAACAATTTTGTTTGTCTGTGAGGTAAGTTGCATTGTGGATTTTATTTGTATTATTAAATTTAAGATTGTTATTTGCGAATCTATGTTTTATAAGGTAGCGCAATTGATACTTATCATTATTAATCGGTTTTGACCGATAGAAATCCAAATAATATCAGGTTATTGGCCCAGGTCAGCCAAACTTTACAAATTAAAAACAGTCAATAGTTGGACTACTTTTTTAGTCGATTTTTATTTCAATTCGTTATTAAATTGATTTATTTCAATAATTCTTCTGCCACTGGCCAGTTAATTTACAGTATTTTTAGGTTTAGAATCAAAAGCCCTGCGGGGGGGGGGTACTAAAAAATACTTCAACCACAAAATTATATAATTTTAATTTTAGTGTGGAATATATCAAAATTTATTCGTTTACAGAACGAAACTAAAAAATAAATATCAAGATAATCAAAAAATTATAGATACTAAAACAAAAAAAATAGAAATACAAAAGCAAACATCAAAATTATTCGGATTTTTATTCTTCCAGTGAATTCAGAATAATTTAGTCCAATTTTTGCAAAAATCTAAAAACTACTTTGAATTATTCTAATATTTACAACCATTTTTCTACATTTTCAATATTTGTTTAAAGTTGCATTCATATTTTGTACCTCTCTGTATGTCCTGATACAATTTGATAGCACTTCGTAACGACAGATCACTCGAGATTTAATTTAATTTTCAGATATTTATTGTTTAGAAATAAAAACGTCAAGTTTCATTGTGGTGGGCACGTGTCCACCCTGTTGCTTGGAGTGTGGACCAAGTGCCAAGAGTGTGGACCCCACCAAGTGCCCACTCAAAATTTATACGAAATTTTTAAAAAATGTTAAGAATATGTAACCGAAATTATTTTTAAAATTTTTGTTTAATTTATAAATTTTGTACGCCCACCCTAAATATATTGGGCCCAATTTGTGCCCACCCATTTTAAAAATGCTGGCACCGGGGCGTCGCGACCTTTTGATAATTAAACATTGAGTTGGTATTATATTTAATTTGAAATTCGATTTGTATAAAATGGCAATGAGGAATCGAACAATTTTGTTTGTTTGTGAGGTAAGTTGCATTGTAGATTTTATTTGTGATTATAATAAAATTTAAGAATGTTCTTAGCGAATCGATGTTTTATGCAAAGATTATAAAGTAGCCCAATTGATACTCTTATTAATAACTGAAAATTTGTTTCCGCCGATAAAATTCCAAATAATATCAGGTTATGGGCCCAGGTCAGCCAAACAAACAACAAACTAGTTGGAGTACTTCAATAAACGAACGTTAATTATTATTTCAATTTGTAATTAAATTGATTTATTTCCGTGTATTTATTTTACGGTATTTTTAGTTAATCGTTTAGAACAGCGATTCTCAACCTGTGGTACGCGTAAAAAATTTGGTAATGGCGAATGTATACTATTCTCCTTTATATTTTATTTAAATTAAAAACATTTTTCTAACTTAAGGGGTACAATTTGGGATTATGGTTGATAAGGTTGAGAACCGCTGGTTTAGAAGCAAACGCCTATATTATGTTGTCGGTCTCTAAGTTTGAAATTAAATTTTTTCAAGAACAACAAATTAATAGGGAAGTGATGCGTATGATAAAAGATTTTTTCTTGAAAAAAGGCCTGCTTTTAATATTAAACGCTAATAAAGTAGCCCATTTATCACAAAATGAATTTTGCAAGTTCACTTTTCGGAACGGTAGTAGAACATTTGGTACAAAATCTTTCTATTTAAAAAAATTTCTATTCATCTGAACAAACTTCACCAAAGTTTTAAGAACAAACCCCGAATCCCTATCATTCCAAAAATGTAAAACAAAAATAGAGTATATTGTCGTGGAACGTCTGTTCCCCCAGAAGGGGGGGGGGGAGTATTAAGTTTAAATTAAATTTATTTTTGTTTTAAATTAAAATTCTGCGAGTTGGCGAACTTTATGTCAACTAGCAGAGAAGAGAGGGCTTTTTGGTTGCAGATGGTGAAGAAGCCATCAGCATGTTTACAAAAAAAAGAGGTTATATTGAATGAATAAAAGTATGATTTAAAAAATGATAAAATAAATTTGTAAAATATTAAATAATTTTCAAGATAAATTTGAAACGGGAGCAGATGGTAAATATTGTAGAAGAAGATAAAAAGTGAAAGAAAAAGTTAAAATAGAAGATTAATTGATTTATGTTGAAAATTTGCAAAATATTTACATATAGAAATTAGAAGGAACGACACAATCGACTGATAGCCAGACACCTGGGAAGATATCAAAATTATTTTAACGTTCCCATTTTATAAAATGTAGTTTTCCATTTTTAAAATGAAAACTGAAGAAATTAAAATTGAAAAAAGAAAATTTTGATAAATATAAAGTTATGAATTTCCATCGCAATATGTCACCAATTTCACGAAACGGGACAAGTCAAAAAACATTTTTTCACATGTAAAGCCCAACTATAGCAGGTTATGGGCCCAAATTAAAAACTAATAATACACATAAACATTATTAACACTTTTCAATGCAATAGATGGTTTTCGTACGTCCCTGGTGGAGATGGTTACCTCTAAGTTCGGGTGACGAAATTTGTAAATAAAAAATGGGTCAGAAAATAATTTGGAATGGGGGGGGGGGAGGTTACCTTGCTACATTTTTACTTTTAATTCTTTGCTTCGTCGGAAGCAAATTGTAGATATCGCCGTATTAAAACAAAACAAAGGGACAATTTCCGTCCCGTTTTAAGTTTCTCGGGACAACGGGACATGAAGCTTAAGAAAAAGACAATCCCGTTTAAAATGGGACGTTTTTTCATCTGAGATGAGAGAAAAGTTGGCATTTGATTAAATTAACAAAATTACAGTATACCAATTAAAGGAAAGAAGAGGGAAATAAATTAAAATAAAATTAATTATTTAATCAAAATTTTAAAAGTTGATATCAATTAAAAATTTAATAGTTGGTTCACCTCGGAGTTAGGTTAGGGTCATATTTTAAAGTTTTGAATTTTTTTTACTATATTGCAATGAAAGTTAAACCCGAGTTGGACAACATATAAGCATTTTTTTTGCTAGTTATTGTGCATTATAGGTAGAATTATACTTAAATCTTCCATTTCTGCCCCCCCCCCCCCCCCCCAATTATATGTTCGATATTTTCGTTTTGAGATCTCCAGATAAACACCATTTCAGCACGTACTCGTATATACCAAATATGTATCTATATATTTTGGAATTTAACACTTCGTGACTGGGTTATCTTAACTCTTATTTCTTCGATAATTAAAGTTTAACCTTTTTTATAATTGAATCATTGAACTTTTGAATTACAACTCGAACGCAAAGAATGCGGATGTTTAGTGCTGCACTTTATTTAACGCTTATTGTATACGCAATAGGTCTTCCAACACAAATACAATCGCATTTGAGTAAAATGAAATCACGATGTGGAAATTTACAGAACACAGAGGTGTTGGGAACAACAAGCTAATTGATTTTACCATAATGAGCTGAGAATTTATCGGATTGTTACCACGGACGTGTTAAGTAAACTTTCATAACTTCTTTCTCCAGTTTGCGAAGACATCCACTCGATGCAGTGCATCCCACTTCTGACCAAAGTTTTCTCCAATACAGCACTTGCGTGTTAAGCGTTTTCTGCAAGTTTTCCAACAGGAAATTGGATTTTTAATTTTCGTGTACCATAAATTTACAGCATTTAGGAACTGCGCGTTATTTGACCATTTAATGTTTTTTCTTTTGAACTTATATGCATGCTACCTGTTATATATTATATAAGTTTTCTCATAATCTCGACCACGTGCTGGGTAGTTACCCTTCTCCAGATGGTCCTAAATCACTGTAGCTCTTGTTAATAAGCAATAGTTCTTGAAAGTGCAATTTCTCTGCCACCAATAATTCAGCGACCGCCTGCAATAATTCTTCAATAATGTCTCTATAATTTTTCTTCTTATTGTTTTCGTGTTTATTCTTATAAATTATTTCCTTTCGGGAGAGCTTTTTTTTAATCAATAAGGCCAATTCTTTCTGCAAAATTGGTGATTACGAAAAAATATTGGATATAATTAATATTACAAATTGTAGGGTTGGAGTGACCTACTTTTCTGCTTAATTTGTAAATGAAAGATAAATTTCTTTGTTACGTGAAAGCGGACTGCGTGAGTTCTCACGTGCGTGTTGCACCACGGATTATTTTGATATCAATTAAAAAGTTACGGCTTTTCTGATAAGTAATACCTTACGCACGAATCAATCTTGTTCTGACAATTTTCTAGTTAGTTTTTCGAGTGGCAGCTTGTTAGTCCGCTAGCTATCAATTTTTTAGATCGATCAATTTCGTTATGTTAACTAACAAAATATTGTAACTTAATAAAATGACCGACACTGATGGACGTAATTTTATGGTCATTGAACTTAATAATTTCCTTAAAATTGGTAAAGTCTGAAGATGAAACGATACGTCCGAAATTAGCATTCAAATAAAACAATCATCAATCTGTGTTATAGTTAGCAGCGTGGTTTATTAAATTTTCATGAGATTATTTAACTTTGCCAGTTAACCCGGTTCTAATAATAAATAAGTTGTTAATTACTAAGCTTCAGCTTCTGGTCAAAGACTTCAAGTACTGAGATGCACGTATTTATATCTGTTCGTCCTTCAGTAATAAGAACAACTTGTTAAACAAATTAAAATCATTTCGTAATTGATACCCCAGCTACAGGCCATCAATCAATATTTCATTCAAATACTTTTTCTTTTTTCAGTTTTCCATGGTTCTCGTTCTCGTGCTTGCTTCTCTGTGTAATTTTCACTTCAACTGTTATGAGACACTGACACGACATCAAGAATCACGAAAGTAAAAATAAAGCAATCGATAAAAGCATCGTGGACATCCTGTATATGCAATAATCTAATAAATTGTAAATTTAAACTTGTCGCTTGAAGTTGTGCCGGTTTGAGCTAAATTACAACGAAAGGTTTTCAACGCTTTTCCGTCGTAAAGCTTCTGACATACATCACAAAATATTAAAATATCTTTTAAGAGTGAGGAGTGGGAAAATTTCAAACGGCGTTAAATGTGTTATCTGGCATACACAAAATCGTATAGACATAAAAAATTACCCGCCCATCTAAAACCACAAAGAAAAGGTAATTGAAAAAATGCAGGAAAAATTTAATAACCATTTACTTGTTACGGAATGAGGATAACTTATCGTAAATGGCGTCGTTACTCCGTCGGAGGAACAGTCAACTAAAGCGCTCTCTAATAATAAACCGCGTTTCATCAAAACTTGTTTCGCGTGATTTCGTATTAAAAAGAAAAGGAAGAAAGGTGGATGTGCAACAAAATAGAAAAAAGCGCGCACAAGTGTAAAGGAATACATTTTATTAAACGACATTCTGTGAAGAACGTTCCGGCAAAGAACGAGCTACTTAGCACGACAAAGATGTAAGAAATAAACCAAAAGAAGTGCTATTAGGGTGAGAAAGAGCAGGTGGTGCAAAAAGCATGAAGTGCTTACGGGTGCTTAAGGATATTCTTTTGAATCACACCAAAATTGCACGATAGTGTGTAGGAGACGAAATGAAATTTCATTATTCAAGCTACATTCGCCTTACATTTTCAATTTTTATTCATTAGGAAATTTCACCGATGCGGTCCTTCAGGACACAAGGTATAACGGCCAGACCGTTAAAACGTAAAAAACGAACGCAAACCAATAAAGCTAATTTACGAGAACAATTGCAAATAACTGCAATGCAGGAGGAAACAAACAGGATTTAAACTGCACAATTAAAGATTCCATGCAAATTTAACAGCATGCGCTGCTGGAAGAAAAAGAGAAAATTTTTATAAGATTGATGATGCACAAATTTGACTTGATTGAAATTTGCTACAAAAGTTTCAAGATGCTGCACTATCAACCCTAATAATAAGTTCTGTAAAGTAGCATGTAAATTACGCTTCGAAATTAAATTAATTATGCAAAGCTCTCGTTAGTGAAATTTACTAAATACATTCTACATCGCTGTTATGCAAAGATGGACAATAACTATACGCGTTAATTAAATTGTCTGGGTTTGCTTAACGCCAAATTTAATGCATGATAATTGATATATCACACTAAATTGTATGGCCGAAGTTAGGTACCGCAGGGTAAAGACTATTAGGTAAATTATATTACTTAAATATTAAAAATACACAAATGCGAAGACATCCGTACACTTCCATCCTGTACCAAATCCCTCAGTAGACAACGCCATTTCTACTTTAATTGAATATCC
Source organism: Cantharis lateralis (assembly GCA_963170105.1). Lineage (NCBI taxonomy): Eukaryota > Metazoa > Arthropoda > Insecta > Coleoptera > Cantharidae > Cantharis > Cantharis lateralis. Next base: position 6,079,236 of record OY720627.1, read on the forward strand.
TAATCCTCCTATTTGCATTTTAAACAGTAGGTAAATATTTATAGGAATACAAAAAATGCACAAATATTCAAAAAAAACTAGTTCTTGTGCCTAAAATTGCATTTTTATATTAATAAATTGTACTGAAAACCAATTTCATTAATTATTAACATGAAGAAAAGTAGGAAATTGTATACGCGCTAGAAAATGTAAAGAACACTTTATCCCAATTAAGGGGCTGCCCCAATTACGCGAAGCTTTACCAAAAGAGCTAACCACATAGCCGTTCGTCTCAAGACAGCAGTACAAATGGTTTAAAACAAAAGACAAATTGCAATTTACTGAAGAACAAATTACACATGAATTATGTATGTACAATAATAGCAACGGTACGACCAGTGGCGTATCACGTTTTGTAAAATTCAAAAAAGTAAAAATAAATCATCAGTAACAATGACATCAAATTTGTATTACTTGCCCCCTCCTTAGACACGCCACTGTCAATTTGAGTTAATAAACATTTCGTTGAATCAGTGAAAAGTTCATTATATTTATGAATTTGTTCTTTATATTTACGAATTTATTCATTTTATCTAAGAAAATATAAGAATGTAAACAATGTAGTACGATAACTTGGACCACTGGTTTTTTGAATTGTCCCTAAAATTGTAGTAGAATTTGAAAGATTGCATTATTCAATAAAAATTCAGCAAAGTGTTTTAAGCGCAAAGTTTCCCGTCGTAGTTGTCCTCTAGAAGTGCAACTGTTATAACAGCATACTGAAAAAAATTTCAACCAATGAACTCATTTAAAAACCTTCCATAAATACAATGAACGAATTTATTAAAACAATGAAAAAGTTCATAAATGTAACGAACACTTCATAAAAATAATAAATTTCTTTCATTAATGCTATGAAATTTTTCATAAATATAGTGAATTTTAGTTCATTGGTTGGAATTTCATTGATTTAATGAAGCTTTCGTTGAATTATGGCAGCTTATGGTTCAGTGCGTATCAGAAATTTATTTTAAATTCGATTTCCTTAATTAGAGCCGAATTTTTATGTAAAAACAAATTCCTGACATTATAGACCCCTGATTTTCCTATTCGGCGGCGTTGTGGATGTATTTAGCAGTTCGTGGACTCAGAGATCCTGTCTTTCTAGATCCATAATTTTCGGGAGTGGGTGGCCTTAAGAAGGCGTAAGGCAGGCGGCTCCAAGGATGTTTCATCAAGTACTTGCGGTCAAAATCCGAGATTTTTTAAATTGCGGCGACCTTCGGGGATGTTTTTGCCAATCAAATGGGCATAGAGAGACCAATTCACCTCAATCCTTAAAGCTGTCGTTTACAGCAAATATGTTAGATAAAAATAATCAAACACGTAATTTTATACATTTTTAACCGTGAAAACTACCATAAAATCAAATTATGCCAAAAAATACATGAATAACAAAAAGACACGCTATGGGTGGAGCTAACCATATGAAAATTACGTTTTTGATTGTTTTTACCCGTCTATATTTGTAATTCACCTCCTCAACTACCATAATTTCATTAGAAACATTCAATATTCGCGGACCAGGTTACCGTATTCCCAACAGGTGAAATTCTCAACCTATTTCTATCTGTGCAATCTCTAATTAACCAAAATCTACTGTTTAATCTACTGTAATATTACCAATCTAGTATTATAATATACTAGATTCCCAGGTTATGCGGCCTTAAGGCCGCACTGACTAGTCATTTTCCTGTAATCTCCATTTTTTTAGGTTGGTAACGTAAAATGAACCAATGGGAGGTGCGTTGCAGAAATCTAGATATAGTTATTCATATCACTACTAGATTGACCAAGTTGTGCAGACCGCACTGACCTAAACTCCTAATCTTTGTTGGGAAGGTCAAGGAAGGATTTATAGTACATAACGTGACCATTTTTATTTTTACTCAAAACGGGACATTGTCAAAATTAAGAGAGACTATATTTACCGCCTACAACGACAGTAATATTGTCACCAGGGCCGTAACCAGGATTTTATTTCGGAGAGGAGGTTCAGAGTTATTCCTTAAAATAATATTTTTGCATTTTTCTTCGTGGTGAGTGGCTGTGCGGATTTGAGTTTCAAGGTTGTGCCGTCCGTCGGCATTTCGGGTGGGGGAAGTTGAACCCTCTAATCCCTCCCCTTGGTTACGGCCCTGATTGCTACAATAAAAAAAAACAATTTTTTATACTAAGAACATAATTTCAGGATAAAACAAAATAATTTTCAGTTAAAAATCTGATTTCGTTGACCTTTAACTGAAAACGGAACAATTCTGTGTCTCGAAGTTTTCCTCGGGGACACTGAGAAGGAGTACCAAAAAAAAGGACAGCATGAAGCGGGGCTGTCTGGAAGTAACCCCCAGTATTCCACTAATACCACTGAAATGAAGAGACCAGTGCGGCCTACAATCTGGTCAAGTTCATGAAGAATTCATCAATTAGTTAAAAAAATATCAATTTAAAATCTTATTTTCTTATTTGACAAAGTTAAATACCTTTTACCCCCACCCCCCGATCCCCATGCGTGCATATTTTGAGGAAGTTTTTATTATATGGAAACATATCAAATTTTCAGAATAAATTTACCTGCATAATGTGGCTGTATGAACCGGGGGTAACTCCAGTATTCCATTAATTTTACTGAAGTGTTAGGTTCAGTGCGGCCTTTAGGCCGCACAACTTAGGTAAATGTGTAGTGTATTGAAATTATAGTATGTAAGTCCTCCAAATTAATGAGGAATTCATCATTTACTTTAGGGGAGGTTTTTACCGTATTTGTCTATCAATGGAGAGTATAAGTACCAATGTTATTTATAAAAAAAAATGCAAACTGGCGGTCCCACCTTCCGTTTAATAAAGCAGTGCACGACGTGTTTTGTTCTATGGGCTTGCCAGTTCATCCGAGACAAAAATTGTTTGAAAATTATTAAACTAAACTAAATTTGGGGGACCTATCGGTTTTTGTTTTTTAAAAACCTCCTGAATAACGAAATGGCAGCCTTTTAAAAAAAAACTCAATTGTTTTGCCCTGTTTTTTTTGCTTCAATGGACGAAAATAATATTTCTAAATCAGTTTTGGACAAAAATCGCTTCCTAATGGCCCCGCAAATTTAATTTCCTTTCAATTGAGCAGAGATTCGTGTAAATCGGCTCATCCATTGAAGCTGGAGAGCGCTCAGCTAGCTGTTGTCCAACCGTTGGACCCTTCCGCTCTACAGGCTATAAATTCTAAAATACTTTAAATATGAAAATTTCCTTTTGCCCACGTGTTCTAAACACCTTACGGATGGAAATTTTATAAAAATAAAAAAATACAAAAAAATGCTGTTTCCAGAAAAATCTTAGCTGCCTGTAAATCATGAAATACATTAGATATGAAACTATCCTATTACCCACGTATTCTAAACACTTTAAGGATGCCAATTATGTAAATAAAAGAAAAATTGAGTTTTTCATTAATATTTAATTTAAAATTTATTTATTGATTTATCATAAAATATGAAATAATTAATAAAAAAATTAATTTAATAATAATAACCAAAATGCCTTTTGAAAAGAGCAATATAAATGATTTGTAGCGATTTACTATGAATTTCAACGAGGGGGTGGGCACGTGAGGAATTTGTTGTCCTGGCAGAAATTTAAGTAAGTTTTTTTTGGCATTTTCACGACAATTTACAATGAATTTGGGACATACAAATTTTTATAACCAAGCAAAACAAGAAAAATCATTCAATTTTGAGATGGTGGAAAGTTATTAAAACTAAATATGCGACCAGCGAATTTTCCATAAAATTTACAAGGTAGTAAGCGGAATTCCTACGGAATTTTTGTAAAATATTTTGTACGCTGTGGCCCAGTAGTTCAGTTGCAGTTCAAACCAAAAAATTTTGGTTAATCATTGAAATACGTTGAAAAACTGTTTTACGCAATATCATTGGTTAACCCAATTTTTTTGGTTTAAACTGCAAATGAACTACTGGGTCCGAGATATTTAAATGAAAATTTTGTTTCGCTCGAGTTTAAGTCTTCAACGTATCACTAGCTTTATTGGAAGTAATATTATTTGTATGTTAATTTCTTGTCTGGTGAATTTAATAAGCATTTTCAACCCCACCTGTTACGAATTTGGAATATGAGTGCTGAGATGAAAACCAATAAGAAAACAGAAATTCATTGAACTTGTGAGAAAATTTTTTTTTTTCATTTCTGTAACTTAAATATTAAGGTAATTCCTGCCTGATTATATTAAAAATTGTTATACTTATCGAACACTTAGATAATAATAATTATTATCCGCAGAATAAAAATAGAAAAGGAAACAAATACATTGTATAATTATTATCGTGTTGATTCATGAGCTTACGATAATACAACCGTTTATGATAAATTAGTATTTCATCAAGTTATTTTTTGCATCGGTGAATAACTGTGTTTAATTAATATCCGCGTATTTCATTATGTACAAAGCAATTCGTGGACTTCTCACGAGGAGAAGGCAAACAATGGGTACAGATACAACAAATTCATAGTCTAAGAATGCAATCCCGAACAATAACAGTCTTATCCAAAATGTGACTATGGCGGAGGCAGTTGAGAAGGGGTCTATGGAAAGCAAAGACAAACGATGTCATAGCGATCGCATAGCGTACATAATTTATGGAATTAATATCCGGAATATGAAAAGCAATGAGAAAGATGGAAAGCCAAAGATGGCGCAAAAGTGAGATGGTAGCAGTCAATTAGTATTGATATTAATCATAAATACAATAAAATGTCGGTCAGATTTTCCTTTCACAATAATATTTTAAAAAACTAAGAACGTGGAATACAATAAAAAAATTTAAGTGGCATAAATCTTCAGCGCACTTCAGAGGAGAAAATAAAATGTGAAGCAGTATTTTACATATTACGTGTCTTCTTCCACTTCCTCGTTATATGGATAAGGTGCAAACATTATTCGATCACATTAAACAATGTTTACGTTGTCCTGGAGTAATAAATTATAGTGCAATAAACTATAAGTAATGATGACGGATCCCAAAGTAGCAGTCATAGAAACAATGAGAAAAATTAGACACCTGATCCCACTAATGTTCAGACAAACTCCTCAAACATCCCTTGCAGATTAATTTCATTCCCGAAGGGGATTTACTAAAGCAGAGTCCTTTGTGTATCGTATAAATATGAAATTTCTGCTCGGATGAAATAACACACCGTAAAAGAATTTAGACAAGTTTACCTTCTGGAATATTAACAAAATTTAATATGTAGCCAGGAAGAAATATAAATTTTCGTGATATAGTTGGAAAATGCAATTCCGAGTGCACGTAATGTTATCCTTTTTGTAATTTTATTTTGCGCCAACAACATAGAAGCTTTTAGAATTACCGATGGAGCTATTAGCTTAAATATAAGTACTCGAATATAACAGAACATTTTGCTAAGTGTAATTTTACTAAAACTTTCAGTTTCATAATGGAAAAGAAGATTAAAAAGTTTAAAAAGCGAAAACCGCAAATTCGAATCTACAGGATATGCAACAATGCAAAAACCAAGGACCTTCCCGTTCGGTTTGAATTAACAAAGGAGCAAACCAGCAATGATTCGCGTCACGAGATAGTAAAACTAATTCAATTTGTTGCTTCAATTGAACGTTAGAAGTCTTGGTCATCAAGTGCGTTGTAAAAGAAAATGGTACCGTGTATATTAAATTAACAGCCCTAAATAGAAAATGCTTTCTATTTAATCAATTTAGAGTAAATAAAACTGAATATCTCATTAGGATCAAAGTGATCCAAACTTATTCAAATCAACAAGTGAGCGTAGCTTACGCATTCGAGCTGAAAATCAGCATTGGTAATGTAACTTCCTAAAATGGACTTGAAGATGTTCCTAATGAATGCATCCGAGATGCACCCGATAAGATAAATGATTCCATCCAAATTGTCCTTGGTCCAATTTTTCTTTGTTCATAAAAAAATAGATAAGCAGCCGTTTCCAAAAAATTGAAGGTTGGAGTTTAAAGAATAAAGAATGAAAATCTTTATTTTTGCAGGCGGGAGAATTGTGTAGAAAGCCTGGACTAAATGTTAATAATTTGTCCTGGTAACAAATGTGTGGGATCAAATTAAAAGAAGACAATGAAATTTGCGTTAAATACAAATGTTAGGGAAGCGAAATGATTTTTAAATCATTTTATTTTGTAGAACAAACTAGCATTTCCTTTCTTTAATTTATTCACCATTCAGTAGTTAACGACGACATCGGTGTTCGTTCTGATCTTGTAAGTGAGGGATTAATAATTTATCCGTAGGAAAGTGGCGCTTATGTTTTATGTTACAGCTGCTTCCTACTATAAATTGCCCTAAAATGGCGCATCTCAGTTTAAAACATTCACCTTAAGCTATAATAATCTCCATAACACTTAAATCTAAAATATGCCATACAAGAAGTTTTCCTGTAAAATTAAAAAACCTATTTAAATATCCATCTTGCGGGATAAATTACGAGGCTATAGCGAAACAACCCCTATAATCGTAAAACTACCCAACGTACACCTCATCGATAAGACTAAATTAAACATGAAAGTGTACCAATAATTATTTTATTGCATTCTGCTCTGCGAACTGATCCCAATAAATTCGGAAAACTGGAAGTGGATAAAGCTTTTAAGAATAAAATTCTTAGCGGAATAAAATTTACATCCTGTTATTTTAAATGGCGCTAATCAATTTACTCCAAAACGTGCCGTTCCAAAATTTATTCAATTTAAATTATATTTTTGAAATCTTTTTTAATTGGAATGAGCTTTACAGAAGACAAGAAGAACTGAAATCAAGGTTTCCAATTAACGTATAATTTGTAATTATTGTTCCTTTCAAAGTCTGCAGTGTGAAATGGATGGGATAAGCTGTAATGGGCAGTTTATTCAGGCCACGATCGCATGAAAGAAAAGATGACCAGATGTTCTTGCCTTTGGGAACAAAATATGAACTAAAGATGAACTCTTTTTAACTGAAAGCCGAGTTAAAACATCTGATGCTTAATCATGAAATTTCTGAGCGTTTTTCATTGTAATTGCGAGAAAATATTCTCTCCAAGAGAAAATAAGACTACGATAATATTTAAATGTACATCATCTCACGTCCATAACATGCATTTTGCATACGTTGTTAGCACCCTACACTGAATCAGTAATACTTAACATTCAGGATAGTGAACATGCAGCTGTGGCCCTCAAGGAAGGTTAGAGAGGACATCTAGAAGCAATGTTACGGTCACCAAAGCACTTAGAAGCACATCATCCAGGCTAATGGCATCGTCGCTGGATGTTTAAAACGTAAACATGGTAATTTATGCCACAATAAAAATTCTCTCCTTCATTGAGAAACGTCATCCATTGAGTGATCAAAAAAGGAATTATTCTTCATCTAAAAGACCCACACATAAAAATTTATAAGAACCACCCCGCGATGATCTGCTTTATCTTTGGAGCCTTCATAATTCTATACATCAGTAAATTTCAAAAGAAATTTAATAAAGCGCACTCGAAAATCTAAACTGTTCCTTTTGTCGTCGACTTTATACCAACACAAAGATCATAACCAAACATAATTGAATTTTGATGTCGCAACTCCCCAAAGACTAACAGTCTTCAAAAACTCATTAAAATATTTGAAATATTTTTGAAAATTCGACAATTCGAGTTCATAAATTAAAAGTGTTGAATAATGAGTGCCACTTTATAAACTGTAGACACTCGATTTGATTAACTTTGTTTGGCAACAGTTCACGCTCGCAATTTTTCACAGCGAAATTTTTATACGCTCCATCTAACGTCATTAATAATACGACAATATAACTGTCCCCGTTGTACTTTATCAGAAAATTTTAAAGAAGGGTGCAAAAAATACAAAAGTTTTAACAAACAAAATGAAGTTATAAATTTGAAGAGGAAAATGAAAAATAAAAAAATTTATAAGTTCCTACTACCTGTTTTAATAAGAAGACGACAAGTGGGCAGAATAAAACTCTTTGTTTACCTGAAACAGAAGAAAATAAAATGAGAAAGTTTTCACACAAATTTTATTTTTCATTATTTTCGAATAAAATCTACACTTCCAGTTAATTCTAACTAAAGAGATTATTATTCATTCCTATTTCATCGATTGATTTGGTTTTCAAAACCCACTTCAATGAAATTTCAGATGGGAAAACTGAAAGAGCAAACAATGCATTTCAATTTTTATTTTTGTTTTAAAAGTTCTATTTGCAAATTCAGCTATAGTGTTTGGTTTACAAAGCATGACGAAGTAGAAAAACGTGAAATTTTGTAAATTTTAAATAATTGAGTACTAAAAGCTGATGTTTGAAATATAAACAAAAATAAAATTCAAACTAAAAATAATGTTTTTATTCCGGCACTCTTCGGATAATTAAATAATTTTCACGAGCTAATAATTTATATAATATTTAAAAAATGTATTATATAAATAGATCAACACTAATAAAATTATTAGCTTGTAAAAATTATTTTTAAAATTAAATTAACCTAATTAAATGTTGTAATTCAAATAAATTGACTTTTTATTGTTTGAAATTTTAATTTAACAATTTTGTATAATTTTATTTATATATTCCAAAAATATATTATACAATTTAAATTTTACTTTCCTATCCTGCAGGATAATCATGATTATGGTTATCGATTATTTTATAAAATTATTTTTGCGTTTTGCTTGAAGAATTTAATTAGACCGTTTTGTCAAAAAATTCACAAAATAACCGTCTCCGTGCTTCGGAGGGCACGTTAAGCCGGCGGTTCCCCTGGGTTGATTATTGGCATCATCAACTAGTAAAATCAGGATTCCAGGCCTTCTTGCAGAAACTTTTGCTTATGTTTCAGTAAAATTTTACAAGTAGATAGTATGCAAATAACCTACGTACGCACTTAAATCAATTAAACCTACATGCCTAAGCTGCAGGTAATTAATTAATTAAATAACATGATATGTAAAAATATAATCAAGTATGTCCAAATTTGGTGGATACAAACTGCCACTGTCATTAATCTGCTTGTCAAATTAAATCAAATAACATTGATTAATTGTTAACTATAGTAATTTATTCCGATACAAAGTTAATAATTACAAAATTACTTATGTTTTGATTAGTTTTACGCATTACAAAAATTGCTCAAATTCAAGTTATTTGATAAAATTTTTCCAGCGCAATTGCTGACAGAAGCTATTTTTCATCGTTTTATTTTAAAAGCCGTAATGATATCATATAATGATTTTTAAATATAATTTTATTAATTGGTGTCCTATTTTTCTTCAAGAACAACCAAATTAATAATTTTTTTAATTTAATAATTTATTATTATAGACAGTAACGGAATCCGGTGAATACTATGGGCTAGAGCCATCTATGAATAAAAGTAATTAAATTTGTAGGGGCATTTTTTTAATGTCAAAATTATATTATAAAAATTTAAACATAAATGCAAGTGGATAATTCAGCCCCCCCCCCCCCCACTAAGATAAGAACCTATGTATAGGTACGAAATCCAGATAATATAGGAAGCGTTTTATTTCTGTAAAAAAATTATTTCGAGAGAATTAGGATTCTGATAACCCCCCCCCCCCCCAAATAAGGCACTGGTTATACGTTGTGGAGGAGTGTGAATTTTCTAAATAATGCCAACAAAATGGGTCACCATATAGATGAAGAAATCATCAGTTTTGCGTCGATGAACAAAAATCATAAATTTTTGGATTCAAAATGCAGTTTGTTAATCGACGCAAGAATAATGACTTTTTTATCAATATGATGAACTATTTTTCTCAGTGTAAGGCTGAAGAAGGTTTGTAAAAATCTTGAAAAGATTAATCTTTACAGATAAAAATGATTCGTCATTCTGATGAAAAATTCATCATTTTTGCGCTAATGAACAAAATTAATTATATTGACAAACAAATTTATAAATACAATGATTTTTTCCATGAATACTATGAATTTTTTATATTTTTGCCAGCGTACGTAGGTAATTAATGAAGGTTTTTTTATTAAGTTCTCCGATAAACTATATTATAATCTGCTCTATGGAAGAGGTAACTCGACACTCTTAAATCCATGAAGACTATCCTAGGCGGAGCCGGCCGCAGTCGACTTCTAGTCGTGATTCTAATCTTTCTTGATCCGTAATCTTCGAGTTGGAGCCACTTTCTCTTCGAGAAGGAACCTAATTAATTGTTCTCGCGTTTCAAAAATTTACCCAGTTTATTCTATGTGGAATAAGAGGCGTATCTTTCCATAAAAATTTCAATAATTCCAATTGTCCTAATTCCTGGTGGCAATTATTGATCTAAATCAGGCATGAGCAACCTTTTTTGTTGAGAGTCGGATAAACACCTGTAATGTGGGCTGCGGGCCAAACGAAATAGTAAAAAAAAAGGTCTTTCCCGTCGGTGTACGTAATATAACTGCTACAATTAAGTCCTCTAATGCAAAACTTAGGATTTTTTTTCTTTTACAAGTATAGGCGTAACTAAGATGGGGCTGGAAGACTTAGGCTCCCCAAAATTAAAATTAGCTCTCACAAAATAAATTGACCACGGTAAAAAAAAAATGGTTTGATCATAAAACCCTTGATTTGGTTAAGCAAAGAAAACAGGTAAAATTCACACACGAAACTACTGGTTTCCTTGGTTTCCACAGGTTTTCTTGATGGATTATACAGTGAAATGTAAACAGCTCCATCAGTGTGATACCGCTTAACTTTGCCCAGCTCAATTTAAAAGCACTAAAAATATTAAAAACTTCTTCAAAAATATCTACTCCTCTTGTAGTATCTGTAGTATCAGGAGGATCTCAGGGACGACACTATGGGGAAGCCTCCTGCTCCAATAGAATCTTCTTAAATTCTTAAAAGTTTGTCAAATCCACCGCTGAGTTGGCAAGTATTGTATACCAAATAGGTGTGAGGAGCAAAAATTAAACGTCGTCGACAGTTGGCTAATTCAGGACTGCCCCCTCCCCGAAAAGTGTTTCGCTTCTGTTCGTATCTAATTACGTCACCTCCAAAGCACTTGAATGACCACTTCAGAAGTGATGAAAAGAAATTTCTCTCTTTAGAAAAATATATCAAATAGATCAAAAAATGTCCGGCCAGCACTGTATATCTTTAAATGGACTAGCATTATAAGGACTTGATAAGGAATATCTCTGTATGATGAATAATGTATGAATATTTTAGCCTAGCCAGCTTAGCCAAAAATAATTAAAAACTGATCTTCGCGCATCATCGGTGGAATTTACTACCGGAGGATTGTAAATTCCACTGATGGGTGGTCTTCTATACTGAAAAAATAGTTGTTGAAAACTTCATAAGTTCTGCGCCGATGAACAAAATTCATCATGTTGATGAAAAATTCATAGTATTTATGAAAAAAATCATTGTCTTTATGAATTTGTTCATCAGTATGATTAATTTTGTCCATCAGCGCAAAAATGATGAACCATCTTTTTCAGTGATCGCCTACCTCCCAGTTACGCCAGCTTCGTAGATCTGTAATTTTCAGGGGTATCTTAATAATAATAATACTACTTGAACTTAGCACCGGTGGAACTTACATGTTTGGTCGGGTATCTTTTCGATAAGCACAGCAGTGAAGAACATTAAGAAATCTAGCAAGAAATACTTAAGAATATAAACAAACAAAAAATTGGAATCCATTCTCCAAGTTCTGCCCATAGGCCCGACAAGCACCTGAATCGCCAATTAGGTTTGCAAAATAGGTTACGAAAAAGCTGACGATTCCCAAGATAATTTGAAAATCTGATCTTACAAAGGAATTTTTGTAGTTTTTCCTAGATTTTCCTGTTCCTTGAAACTGCACTAATGCATACAAATGCAAAATGGGTGTGCTGTGTTGGTTCAGCTTCAACTTATTTTACGTACATGCAACTATGTCGTTCTGTCAATATTTGTACAATCCTTTAGAAGTGCAAAATCAAAATCATGGCCACGTGACATTTTTATAAAGATTAATATTTTATATAAACTACACCCAAGATACGAATGTTATTTCCAATATTTACAATTAATTGATAACATATCGCACCTAAAATGTTTTATTAAACTGTTAACCGGAATAAATTATGTAAATACAATCCAAAAATAAATATTGATAGATTTGGCCATGTTACGAATAAAATTTAGTAGCAGCATTGATACAATTAATTTTATTCGATTCAATTATTTGTTATGTAATGATGATGATGAATTCGGAACTTCGGTCCTCGCTCTACCTGGCATTGATCGATCTCTTTTGAATATGCCCATCCAAATCAAGGTTTATTTTAGCATAGTAGCCCAAAATTAATGAAACGAACTTTTAGAGTTAAGTCAAAACTTTATATTTTATTGGTGTGAATGTCTCTTTATCTTTAATTTCTAGAACAGTACGTTCATCCTTTGTTGCACACCTGAACACGAAATTATTGTTACTGTTATACTGATAAGGACAAGTCTGTGTTGGTTTATGAGATAACTTCTGAATAGCACCAGCATCTCTTTTCAATTCTCCAGGCAACTTTGTCGGTACTAGAACAATACGCTTCTTATCATCTAATTCCGGTTACCTACCTTGTGTAACTAAATTCCGATAAAGTCGATACAGCCAACAACTTTGTGTACCTCTTGGTAGCTTGCTCGCTTGCCAAACCACTGAGGGCTAAAATTTTAATTCCGGGCAAGGGGGTTTCCCTCTTCCTAACCCGCGGCGGTTCCAGCACATTATTAAATCTAACTGGCACTTCAGGTTTTAAAAAATCACAATTTAAATTATTATCACAGTATTTAGTTTCACTTTGATTTGATATCTCAGACGAAAGGCACATTTGAAAATTATTATTTTGAGAATTAACCGCACAATGTATTTTTGTTTTGGTTTCGGTCGTTGACGACTTTTTGACACTCCCGCAGAACTTATTATTTAAACCATCCAATTTGGTATTATTATTTCTGGTGAGGCTGTTGAAGAAGTTAACCGCCGATTTTACATTTGGACTAGGTTGGTCATCCATTAGAATCCCGCCAGCATCTGCACAGTTACTAATAAATGAAACTGATTTGGTTGATAATCGTAACTGCCACTGGCACACGAATTCGTTAAATATTAATAAACAAGCAACAATGAATGAATGACATCAGACGTACCAAACCGGGACACAACTCACAAAACAGTGGCACTAGACTGTGACATTCCGTGTTGAGATTTAGTCACACGGTTCATGGAAAAGTGGTAATAAAAAAAATGGAACAATGATAGCATTTTTTCTACGGCTGCATAGAAATTTAAACAAACAATAATTAAAATTACGATAAAACTTTAAAAGGAAAGTAACACCGAGCACGACACAATAAAAGAAACGAACTGATGGAAACTATCGTTATCGTTTGGACTGGAATTTTTGTGATAAGGTTTTATTTAATAGCAAGAAAGATAAAAAAAATTGTAAAAGTTACAATTTTTAACTAAAACGGAAAAATGTGGGTTCCAAAGCGATTTCGCTTCGCGGAGCACGCAACGCCGCAGTCCTTCATCCAGGTATTTCTCCTAGGATTTCATAAAGCCACATATAATTTAAACGGATGCGTCGCGACATTTGGAATAACAACGTGAATTTTTGCTCTACGCCTTCGGTAAATATTAATATTATCCAGCGTTGGCGAAGTGAATTATATCAATAATTACTCTTTCTCAGATTATGATAACGCCGTGTAGTAAATACTATCGATTTAAGAAACCCTCTTAATTTTCCGGCATTACTCCATTAGCGCTTCCTTCATAATGATCAAGCTAGAATTTATGAGAAACATAAGTTAGCGCCGAAACCCACTTTTCAAAACACTTATGATTATATCCGATCCGCTTTTCAAATACAATCTGCATGAAAGTTTTTAATATTCCGCACGGAAAATTATTGCAATTTAGAAAATTTGCGTATGGATGAGCAAATGTACGTTTATTCGTGTGCATAATCGCGCTTCGCATGGTCCCCCACAAAACCGACACTGAAATGTGTTGCATTTACTCGCCATATGCAACGAGCACATTTTCAAAACTTTTCTTTTCACTAAATCTTTTTTTTTGCTGTCGCAGCCGCGGACATGCTATTAATGCGCAAGTTAAACCGTTACTATAATAATCGTGGGTTTTTAATATTATACGACAGTCAAATTGTTCAACTAACTATTTCCTGAGCAACTAAGCGAATGACCTACTCGCAGGTGTTTATATGTACATAATCATTGTACATTGCATTTGTCAACTTTTTCACAATGATAATGAAGGCATTTCCTGAGGTAAGATTAAGTCATGCAATCATCGAGAAACTGGAACTTTTACCGAACAGCGGAATATTAGCAGAAATGTTTTCTATTTTAAATTACAGACAAAAACTTGTGAAAGTGTGAAAAATGACAATTGTAAAAAGTCAATTGCCGTTAATCGAGAGTACCTATTCTAAATACCATCTTGGTTTTATTTCGAAATTATCGATTATCTTACTAATTACATAGAGGTTAAGTATATTCGTGTCGATTTTTTTACAAAAATGAAGCAGATAAACTTTCCATTCCATTGATTTGTTTCACCATTAAATGTTGCACTATTCCCATCCGCATTATTCAATCGTAAACAAAATGAAAAAATTGCTCGTGTATACTTGGCAAGTCTGATTTGCGCGGAAATTTCACAAGGTTCATACTTGCATTTGTTTCAAAGCTCAAAACTGTGCTGTATATCTGGGAGTTATCTTCCAGTGTACCCTATGCTCTTTTTTCACGCTCCAAAACTGAAAAGTTATTCAGTTGCCTCCCAGACCATCCGGTCATAACATGAAGTTTGGTATCAGTCAATTTCAAATGAAGAAAGCAAGAATTTATGAAGAAAAATGATGCCAACAGCCAGACATCACCGACTATAAGGTATGCCCCCAGAGACTTATGTTATTCGGGGTTCAGAGTGGGATCTGGACTCGATAACCTACACCTTCGGTTTTTAAGCTTTGGCACAGAAAATATCCTTCATGATAATTTGACTTGCTTTTTCCATGATAGGCCAGAGTTAATTTGTATCCGATGTCTTAGGCTCCTGGCTTCTCATCATTTTTTCCATGTAACAGCTTAGAACTGCACTCTATCCAGAAACTTGAACACGACAAGTTAATGTCCGCAGTGTTCACAACCGCTTCATCAGCGTTAATACCTGATAAGTGTCCAAAAGGTTTATCTTCCGGACTCGAAAGCTCCATTTCAAGCATAACCGAAAAACTTTAACTACGGGCGATATACATTGGGTGTAGGGGGGAGGGAATCATCAATATACCGTGAAATGGATAGCTCCTGTGTCTAAACCACAGAGAGGGTTTGCCCAGGGGATAATACAAGAGATAAATATCCCAAAAAAGTTGTGTACGGATGGTTGGAATTTTCTTAGAACTATTTGGAATTCATTGAAAATTATTATGATTCTTTGGAAATCTCTGGAATTAGCAATCCTTGAAAATCACTGAAATTCCTGGTAAATTACTGGAATTTCTTGGCAATCACCGG
Organism: Cantharis lateralis; assembly: GCA_963170105.1. Classification (NCBI taxonomy): domain Eukaryota; kingdom Metazoa; phylum Arthropoda; class Insecta; order Coleoptera; family Cantharidae; genus Cantharis; species Cantharis lateralis. Next base: position 6,094,885 of record OY720627.1, read on the forward strand.
AATTTCTTGGAATTCTTTAAAATTCTTCGAAAATTCCTTGGAAATCTTTACAAATCATTGTAATTCTTGGAAAACATTGGAATTCCTTGGAAATCAGTGGTATTCTTTAGAAACCATCGGAATTTTTTTGAATTCGGTGAAAATCACTAGAATTCTTAGAATAGCTTGAAATTTTTGAAAATCTCTTGTATTAAAATTTATTTGGAAATTTGTTGAATTCTTTGGAAATATGTTTTTTTTGGAAATCACTGGAAATATCTGGAATTCCTGGGAAATTAATAGAACTCTTTAAAAATCATTGGAGTTCTTTGGAATTCGGTGAAAATCACTACAATTCTTTGGAAATCATTATAATTTTTGGAAATCTGTTGAATTAAAATATTTTGGAAATCTTTGTTCTTTTTTTTTGAAATCACCGAAATTCTTGAAAATCATTGGAATTCCGTGGAAATCTCCGGAGTTCTCGTGAAATTGTTTCAATTTTTAAAATTCCTTGGAAATCTTTGGAATGCGGATTCTTGTGTACACAAATTTACCTGACTATTTACCCTCGGTGTAAATATCTAGAAAAATTTTTGTACACAAAGATTTCGAAGAATTCCAATGATTTCCCAGAAATTCCTATTTTTCCAATGATTTTCACAAATTCCAATGATTTCCGAAAATTCTAAAGATTTCCAAGGATTCAAAAAATTCCCAATACATTCCAAAGAATTCCAGTGATTTCCAAGAATTCTAGAGATTTCCTAAGAACTCCTATGATTTCCAAATAATTGCAGTGATTTCTTAAGAATTCCACTGATTTCCACGAATTTGAATTTGTAACAAAAAGTTGAATACCCTATGGGTAAATATCTAGAAAAATTTGTATACACAAAGATTTCAAAGAATTCTTATTATTTCCCAGGAATTTCAATGATATCCAAAATTCTAAAGATTTTCAAGAATTCCAAACATTTCCGATACATTCGAAGGAATTCCAGTAATTTCCAAAAATTCCAGAGATTTCCTAAGCATTCCCATGATTTCCAAGGAATTCCAGTGATTTCCTAAGAATTCCAGTGATTTCCACGAATTCCGATGACTTTGAAGGAATTCCACTGATTTCTAAAGAATTGGGTTTTAGTACAAAAAATTGCACCGAGAATTCCCGAGAGCAATGTGACGTCAGAATCACAGAAACATCAAAATACGTCTAAAGCAGGGGTGTCAAAGATACGGCCCGCGGGCCATGACCGGCCCTCAAGACATTTGGATCCGGCCCGCGTCGTGGCGTCGTCATGGCAACGCGCCGAACGGATACGAACGACGGGGAAATTTCATTGATTTCCTTGAATAAAGATTTCAGTATTGATATGAAAACAAACTTTTTTTTAAAGCCGGCCCCCCAAGCATTTCTCGGAAAAAAAATGGCACTCGAGCAAATTGAGTTTATGTTGTGTGATTATGACGTCACAAGCATGGCAGCCGATGGTTCCAGATTGTTGCGCGTTTCAAGTCACGTGATAATTTTTAAATATTACTTATTTATAATTAGGTATTGAAATAGAATGAAAATATTGATTATTATTTCTTATTCAAATACCCAATTCTAGTGATTTCCAAGAATTTCGCAGATTAACAAAAAATAATATTGATTTTCAAAGATTTCCAGTGATTTTCAAAGAATTCCAGAGATTTCCATGAATTCCAAAGATATCCGACCATTTGTACACAACTTTTTTGGGACGGAAAAATAGAAGACGGGAGTGGAGAAGATACAAAAAAGCGTATGAAAAATTAACTGGAAATAAACCCCGATCATAAATTCGGGTAAGTCGAAATGCAAGCGTGAAGAGGTAGAAAAAGATTTAGTCGAAAACTGCCAACAGCAATGGAAAGAAAAGTTAGAAATGTATTTTCTTTCCACAAAACGGACCGTGGTTGTGGATGTAGGGCTCCTTGAGACTTTTAGAAGCGATATTAAGATCAAACCCAACTCGAGTCAGGTAGTACTGCAAGTTTAGCCTGACTTACAGCAACAGGAACAAAAACAAAACTCTAAATAATATTGTATTGCGGGAATTTAATGATTAATAGCCCAACAGTATATTTAGAGCGAAGAAAAATAATTCTCCTAAGAGATCCCTGCTCGGTCCTTTTGTCCTGACAGGAGGGCATGTTGACCGCTTTCTCAATGATTGAGAAACGGCTTTTTTGAAAAAGTGCTTTCCGAGAGAAGACGGTCAGAATATCTTACTCCGCCCGGGATCGAACCGGGCTTCTCGCCTTAGCAGTAAAATTTTGAGAAAGAACATAATATTAATATGTACAGTGTAGACTGTGTTTTATGGTTTCTCCTATGATAAATCATAATAGAAATCGTATGATGTAAACTGCAGTTAAGAGCTGCTAAGAGAGTAAAGGCAGAAACGCGAGTCAAACAGTCAGGATAGCGCAAAGCGATTGTGATCAAGATTTCCACTGAAATAAAGAGAGAAAAGTCTCCGCATATTCATGCAAAGAACGAAAATAATAATTTCAATGTGATTTGCACAGGATCGTAATTTCCTATAGTTATATTACATGTTGAATGTACAATTAAAACTTGTAATTTTCATCGATAATCTAGTATGTAAAATTACTGTACTGGAGAGGGAAGATAGTCAACTAATCAATCTATTTAATTCTACAAGAGTGAAAGATTCTTATTTATGAATATCAAACATGTACAATGTACATACACAAATCCTTCGTCCCTAAAACCGGGTGGTCTGGGGGGTATCATGCCAAGTTTTAAGCTCTTCTTCCAAATCTCTTCGTCTTCAGCTCATTTTCCGTCAACTCCTGGACATAAGCCTCTCTCATAGGGGAGATTCCAGCATTCAACCCAGGGGGACCGCCGGCTTAGCGTGCCTTTCAAAGCATGGAGACGGCCATCTGACAATGTTTCGACTCTTCCCGGATTCGAACATGGTACCTTAGAGTAAGCAGTACTAAGCCAATGACCGTCTCTTCTCTTGTGATTCCTTAAAAGCCATCTTCATTGTTTGGAATCGCAAAATATATAACACTTGTTGTTTAAACCCCTAAAGTAAGGAATCGCGATTGACTTCTCATTGCCTGAATTATATTTTGGAAAAGCGGCATCCCCTCGCCTACCCCGTACAGCCGCCACTAAACGTGGTTCTAAATATTATAAATAATACAATATACACAAAACCAGTTTAATTTATCATGTGTTATCAAGGTAATTAAACAAGTTTAGCTTAAACTCGATTAGTTTAGTAAACCTCGCCTGTATCTTTAAAAAGTATCTGTCCCAGCTCTGATCGTGGGAAATGGTTTTTTAACCTATTGTTACGAAGACAATCGTGCAAAGGTAAAATTAATTAAATCTTAAAGTGATAAGAAAACCAGTCGACTCCCAATGCAGGGCAAGATTAAAATTTTAAATGGTAGCATATGCATAAAATATCCGATATGATAAAACCTTTGCAAGCACACATTGACATTTTACAGATTTTTCCAGACGGAGATAAGAGATATCAGACAAAACTTCAAAGTGTCAAAATATTTGTGATCGGCAGCTGCTCCAATTAGATAACGTTATGATATCAGTTCAAATAGTGTAGATAATCGCATAATAAAATCAACAACTAATTAATTGAATAACTGCAAAAATTTGCCGTTTAATAAGTAAACATCCAGAAAAGTTTAACCACCGAACATGTCTCGCCAATACAAGTCACTAAAACAGGATACATTTTCCTACTTAAAATACCCACAAGAAACGTGTTCAACATTACAAATGTATTTGTCGATTCCCAGTGGCGTTCATGTCCGGAAATAGCAGGAAATATGAGCAAAATCAAGTTTAGGAAATGCACTACCATAAAAGAAGCAACTGATATAACGGGAGCTCAAGTGCTTCAATATTAATAATATAAATAACTTCGTGATGTTTTTGTAATTAAAAAACACCGTTAATTATGTCTTTAATATTGACAACTTCACCCTTCACTTTACTAAATGCTTTTTCTCGTCCATTAGAGACATAAATAATAAACATCGGAGAATTACAATGGCAGCATTTCTCACGACTACGCATAATAAAATTATGTTAATGAAATCGTTAACAGTGATTTTAATTACATAAGGGTACATACCCTTACCCCGGCAGTGGATACGAGAAAGTGAAATTGTAAAAATCCCATTTCGTTTGAGTCGACTATGAATATTCCATATTTACATAAAATATGTATTTTTGTTTGATTTGAGAGTCATCGAGAATATGCAGACGATCGATATAATGTAAATAATTTAGCTTCCATAATACAGAAGCAACATAAGTTGGGATGTCCGGAAAAAAAAGTTCTTTTGAACACAATTACTCGGGTGCATGTTTTGTAATTGGATTTATTGCTGTAATACACACTGGGAGGTCTGGAGGGTATACCCTTCAGTTCTTCAACTGCTATTGCTGAATATCCGACCAACGGATTAATTTGTAACAAATCTGCCTGGAAGCTAACGAAGTGCAAGCTTAAAGCTCCCAATATAACAGGAACGGCAAAAGTAAATTTTCAAGCAGAAAAGCTAGCTCTAAAGATAATAGAAAAATGCTTGCCAAATGTAAAAATTGGCAACATCTTATCTTCACTCATAAATCACCAAGCTCAACTTGGTTTTTGACTTTTTCTGAAATAACTAACTAGGCCACGCCGTGATCACTGGCAACCGTAAGTTGGTCGTTGCGCTAAAATCGTACAATGCTTGGCTTAGTATTCAGTTAAAGAATCCCGATTGTAAATGAAAAAACCATCAATAATAGAAAAGGAAATGCTGAGATGATTTGGAAAGTTTCAGCATCAATGAAGGAAATGAAAGAAGTGCGATGCCACTTAAATCGGTAACAAACCATCATCTGTAATTCAATGAGCTTGTTCTCTAAGCGAACTACAAAAATGCAATTGACTTCATTTCTGAACATTGGCGGAGATCTAATTTAAAAAAACAATTTTATAAATAGTACGTACATATTTGCAGGTAACTTTTAAAAATCACCAATAAAACGTGTTGTTTCGCATAATATGAGGAATACTTACAGCCCACAAGGCGAATGAATTTTTTTTACTAAGTAATTTATGTCTTTCTCGATCCGCCACTGGAAAGTTGTGAAGTTAAGTGTAACATATAAAGCAAAAGTGCAAAAATAGTCTTGTAGGTAGGAATAGGGGAACACGTTACAGTCCCGTGGGTACAAATTGATTCCTAAAACGTGAACCTTTGGTGTCGTTAAATAAATATGTCAAAGGTTTGCTGGTCACCCTCACTTGGAATAATAAATCGACCTACCAACAAACTGATCGACGAATTTAAAAACAATGTATAGAAGAGTCGATTTATCGCAAAGGGTGCAAAATCCATTAGATACATATTTGTGAAAAAACGGTAATGTCCCAAATCTATCGATAGCTGACATAACAGAATAGAGATTAATGGAACTTTCGGTGAGCTCGCAATTCATAATAGTCACATCCCGTTAATAATAGTCCAACCAACTCTTTGTTTGTCATATTTGTATCACGTTATTTATATTGGTCTAAAGAACGAGTATATTCGTTCGCTGTTCAATGATTGAGTTAATTTTAACACACTTATGTTATTAATCATTGACCATTAGTGATAATCAACCAATTGCATTAGAAATTCGGGTTATTGAACCTAATTAAATCGTTAAAACGTTTAAATAAATTTTAAATCAATTTGTATTCATTCTTGATTGCCAAATCCTATAAATAAATTGTAATGAAATTTTTCCACCAAATCATATTTAAAAATTTTGTTGAAAGGATTCAAGTACACACAACTGCAATTTTTTCTAGTGTTTGCTCTTCACCAGCAGACAACTTCAACGACATCGATGATCTCGGTATATATGACTATATAGCATATAGGGGAGTTTATCTCAGATTGTGATGCTAAAGCATCCAACCGTGTTATGTAGATTTTGTAGAAAAACCACACCAAAGCAATATGTCACCTGTACCAAACCAACGTCTTCCATTCTTAGCCTGACGTACAATCAATCTTTAATGTCAAAACGTTAGAATGATTTTTTCTCTAAACAAATTGTTACAACTAAAATCTTGAAAGAAAACCGCTATAATTGGAATGCACCCGGTATATGTTGCATTAATGGTTTGATTATCCAATCCTTCAGGATTACTCGTATACGCAATTACTTAAAATGAAATCAATCAATTAAATGATACTTGTAATGTGCTCTCTACACTACATGGTACATGATCGAGTGTTCAATTAGACTTCACATCAGCATAATTATTTATCACATTTTATGTCTTTGTCAGCAACGGTCAGAGAATTGAAAAATCTGGATTGGCGAATAAAGTAGAGAGGATCTTACCACATTGACAGACCTGCCGCGAACTTTCCCTTAAAGTACGAGAGGGTGAAAAGAAGAAAAAATCTCCGACATAAATCTTCCACTTCGTGAAGCAGCAGAGCTGTTCAGTCTCTTACAGCCGTGGGGAAGCCAGGGCCGACTCGTCAAATTAATACTTTAAAAGTTTGAATTAAATTTTTTTATCACACTAGGCATCGTCGGGATGATTTCAAAATATTTCAATATTTTCACATCGGACCTTATATGTTGTACCAGCAGGGACGACCCTTTTATTAAATACTTATGCTAAAATGCGAGCTCCACCCCTGCGTTTGGAAGTGTAAAGCGGTCCATTATAATCTTTAGATATGCGTTTTGATATAGCACTGTGCAATATAATTCTGCATCTTAAATTCGAGAAACTCCTTGCATACAAAACAGATATGTAAGCTTGGGGCGGAATATTATCCTTGTACTTCGATTAAAATGGTACAAATTTTCTTTAAAAATGAAAACTGAAAGCGTCGAATAACCGACGGCGCTGAGCAGTCAGTGTGCGTTCACTCAATCAATTTAAAAGAACGAACCATGCAAAATTGAATTAAAACTCTTAAGGATTGCTTTTACAAGTTTCCACACATTTAAATACTTAAAAGTTTCAGTCGGAAATAATTCAAAGGGATTCTAATTTTGCAAATGAAATTATGCGCTTCGATTTGCCGGTGCTGCTTGTAATTCCGAACAAGAAAAATAATAAAATAATGATTTCGTTAATTAAGCTTCGGAAGTGTTTTTTAAAAATCCTTTGGTATAAAACACCGTGAAAGGTCATCTACCGAAAAAGGAACAAAATCTCTAGAGTACTTTGAATAATGTTTCCGCAAGCTGCTAAAACGACATCAATGGGACTTTCAGCTCAACTAGAGTTTAAATGATGGCCCGAAGCTCAGAAAACTATTCGATTGATTCGAAACGTTTACATTCCAGTCGAGTGGGAACATTTATAGAAAGTAATCAAAATAAAACACCAACCCTTCGTTTAGATTGTATTGGTATGATTTGTGTGTATTGATTTTTGTAGACAAACCCGACGTGTGCTATGTGCTTTATCTCATAATCAACCATTAATATCGCATCAGTAACAGCACACCACATAATGTGGTTTCTGAGGGATATTCCATAACACGTGTCATAAACTATAGGGATAACGGTTGCAGTTAATAGTGGCCATTGGTCAACATTCAATTTCCATGCTAAATAAACAGAAATCGATCTAATTTTTTATCCATTCACGCAATATGCAGTATTGGAAAAATCTCCCTCTCATCCGGTGACTGGCTCCATCAAAGTTTTGGATTATAACAATTTGGCTTGTAAAGTTAGGCTGTACCCAGTCTTACTTAATCAAATCACCTGTCGATTCATACATACACCCACCCTTTCTAAAAACACATTAATTTCCGGTTTCGGTATAAAGTTTAGGTATAAATTATGTTATACACAGGGGTTGTCATAATTGTGGACGAATATGGTAAACAGCTGTCATATTCAGAGACCATGTAAATTATTACTTGTGTATATTTTCGCATATCCGGACAATGCATTTTATAATTTCATTCACATTTTTTAATTATTTTTACAATATTTGTCAAAAATTACCAAGTGGTTCAGCCAATCATGCTGATGACTTACCTAATTTTTTGAGGTCACTATAGAAATATATCTCTGAGTGTATGATATTTGTATACTAAAATATGTCCAGCATAGTAAACACAATTATTCAAGTTTTTGATTGCTTCGTTAAAATTATTGATTTATTACGCGGTGAAATTATTACATATTAATTAGCTAGAAGCCACCTTTCCAGCTTCTCTAATTCATTTATTAGAAAAAAATGATAATCTGGATTTTCTCATTCTCATAATTGCCAAAATTATTTGGCAATTAATTACAAATATTTGTACAATTAATGCCAAATATTTGTACAATTAATGCCAAATATTTGTACAATTAATGCCAAATATTTGTACAATTAATTCCAAATATTTGTATAATAATTAATTCCAAATGGTAATAACGTTCCGATTGCGGCTAACAAATTTTTTTGTTTTTTTAATTTAATTAATTTCGTTCCTCTATTTCAAAGTTAAACCATTCAAGCTAATCAAAATGCCCTCCCCTAAAAAAAGGATTTTCTATGCGTCAAAAAGTCTTATAATTACAAATTGCATTTATTAAATCTTAAGAAAAATATTAGTACAATAATTATTATTAATTATTAAAGGAATATTTAATAATCGTTCAAAATCTGGTTAGTAGTAGTAAATATGTTTTTAATTTTCAAAATAGGATACCAAACCTGTAAATGTTCTGAAACACATTCCAAGCTTGCCGATGAGGTGAAAACAAATTATTTTGTTCAACCGGTTACTTCACAATTAAATTCTGAAAATCAGCTTTTTGGTAGAATTTTTCACATCTTCAAGCAATGGGTTATTCTGTTGACGGTACGTATGTTTGACGTAAATAGATGCAGAAACGCGTTTTAGTGGGTGGAGCCGGCTGCAGTTTCCTAAAGCCGTGCTAGTGCTAACTTGATTTAATAAATTTATTTTAGATTGTATTCGGTTAATTATAGACGAATTCAAATTTAAGTTGAAAACTACAATCCCTGCCTTTCGAGATCCGTAACTTTCGAGTTCGGTCCTGGCCCAGGAATTTTTTTAAATACTACCGAACCTCGGATCTCGTGTCTACCATTTGTTTTCCGAAATTAACAAAAATAAATTCTTAAATTATTGCATTATATTGTACAATACCATTGGTCACTAACAAGAGGCAGGAGGTGGAGCCTGTAAAATTTACTTAACAACCCTAACTTTTTTTTTTAATTACTCAAAAGTTTCCGGTCGTTTTGGCAAGCGCTAAACTGGCTAAAACCAACCCTGTAGGGTTACTGAACTCGAAAATGACAAAATTCGAAAAATGGGAACCGAGATTTGACAATGTCAGGAGTTGAGAAAACCAGCGAGGGCGTGTGGAGGTTAGGTTTTACAATCCTCGGAGAAACTCGAAACTCTAACGATGTTTCCTCTGCAACCGCATGCAGTAGAATGAAGCACGCTCTCTCCTCACCTAAATTCGAATTTCCACGACCCTCATAGCGTACACGTACCGTCAAGTGAAGTTTTTTTAAAGCTAACAATCATGAAATTGTAAAATTTACTTCAAAAAACAGATTTTCAAAATTAAATTGTGAAGTAACCGTAGGGCCGATTTTATATATCCTTACCTCATAAGAAAGCTTAAAATTTGCTCTTTCAGATTAATTAAAGGTTTTCTAGCGTACTTGTGAAGGAAAAAAGCAGAAAAGATCGGCAGTAACTCCACAAGATTTTAAATATTATAGCATATGTACTGCCAATTTTTTATTAAATCTTGTCGATATTTGCAAGCGTACTTTACTACAACCCCCTCTCAAATTTTAACAAAAATTTTCAAGTTACCAACTTTTAACTAAAGAGTGATAGATCAGTGCGGCCTTCAGGCAGCACAACCTGGGCAATCAAGTTTCGCTCCACTCTAACACTAGGTCCCGAAGACCCCCTGGTTATATAATATTTTACAACAGCCATTTAAAAGAAAACGAATAAATCTGTAGCTAGAGGGGGGGGATTATTTATAAACAATAAAAACCATTCCCAACATCATCTTCTATTTCTTGGTAATATTATCACACTACCTCTTTATCACTGAGGAGAAAATTTGGACTGACGGGCCTAAATCCTATCGCTGGAAAAATTCAGAATAATCGAAAAAGAAATCCAAACAATTCCGAGAAGCTATTCTTTTGTTTTACTCCTATACTCTTATTGGAGATGTCCGTTCTGAAAGCAAAGGATATCCAGAAAATTTGAGAAATTGCAGGAAAATCCAGTGGAATCTGAAAAATCCAGGAAAATTTCTTTCTTTACATTGTTAATTCATTTTTTTTGTTATTGTTGAATTTCCCTGACTTTAGTATGATGTGATTACTTGATGCCAGGATCTCTAATAATCTCTCATTCTTTCCAACTTCAGGTAAACTTAGTTTAAGGTTAAAACAGACCTTTAAAGATAAATTGTAGTTGCAAATTCGGGATATCTGGGAGGAGGGGTATGGGAGGTACACTACAAAACCAAAGAGTCATTCAATGCTAAGAAGTTTGCAAAGATAATTAAGAATATAAACAAAAAAGGTAGCACGTGAAAAAGCCGAAACAAAAGCACCGAAAAACAAAAATAAAGCAAATAAATAATCTGCTTAAAAATAGAGATTTGTGCGTGCCCCTGTCCTGATTTCGGCTGTGTCTTCCTCATAAGATGCTGGCAACATCTTTGAGGTATTAACTGCCCTAAAAAACCCTTCATTAAATGAAGTGGTTAGCCAAAATCCATCCAGGGTTGTTTGCTTTTAAAGAAAAAAATATCTTCCGTCGAAAAAATTTAAATTGTCTATTTTTCCAAACACAGTCCAGTTTAAACTTTTCTTAGTTCTTCATTATGATTATGTGGTTGATGCTATTATCTAGATCACCACACAATTAAACAATCGAGAGTACTTCTTCACTTTTCATTGTTTATGGGAAATTCGCATGGGAAAACTTCAATAAGAGTTAGGGTACATTGAGCATTTTGAATATTTAACGTATCTAAACAATGAAGTATTATGCATCCATAATCATGCTTGTTCAGAATCTTTACAGATGTCAGCCTCAGTAACAGGACAATGGAATTTCACACATATTTTATAATTTTTACCTGAATTATATACTTATAATTAAAATAGTGGCAGTTTTCTGTCCAAAAAGGAAAATAATTACACAAAATTGACACTTGGAAATCCCCTACGGACGTCGAATACAGTCAAATTTAGTACAACATGTCTCCCACATGTCTGCACGACGGGTGTTAAGGGTATTCTAATTCGAAAACGAATTAGCAATTAACAAATCAGCATGAAATTTCGTATACAGAACGAAAAATTCGCCTAATGAAATTTTGGGTTAAAATTGCATTTAGTTGAAAACGCTTCCATAAATTTCCGTCCGTCCAAAAAAAATTAAATAATATTCCATTTTATGTACTATGAAGTAATAACGAGGTTCTCCGTTAGTGATGAATATATTATTATGTTAGAGGGTACCGATACACGCCGTTGCGGTGGGTTGCATAGCGTCTGGTAACAATGTGAACACTGCATATAAAATATCAAAAGAAATTTACGCCACCGACAAGCACCCATAGTTTAGTGGGATCCTGAGTGGATGGCGAATTTTAATTTAATTTCGGAATAGAACCACGTACGTTCAAAGTAAACAGAACGAGCAAACGAACCGACACATGTTAGGGACGTGTACCCTTATATTACACCGTCCTCGACTCCCCCATCGGCTCAAATACTCTTTGATTTTAAAATTCCTGTGTGGCAACCTTTGAGGAATGTACCTATGTATTTGTGCCACATCAACAGCATTAAGTACATTTCGTTCCTTAGAGACCCCCAAGACTGATTTACGCCAATTAGTCAAGCGGGCGACGCGAAGTTAATCAGCTCTATTCTAATTATTTTGTGTTTAAATCACAAACCTTGAAATTACTCATGGAAATAATATAAATTTCTTTGGTATGTAGATAATATTAATTTGCATAAACGTAATACACGAAATACGAAAACAATATTAACAATAAAATTTTTATACTTCCTTATTACAATACAATTTACGATTACTGAATGAATCATTAGAATGTAGCTCTCCTTGAGTTTCCTCAAATTGTTTAACATAAAATGATATTTGTAAACTAAAAGGTATATGTTAAACACCTTGTTGCAACTGCAGATGTGTTTATGTAGGTCAAACGGAACGTCCTATGGTTGTTTAAGCTTTTTTTTCAGGTAGCAATTTTCTAATTAAAGTTTGTATTCTCAGTCTAAAAATACGTGAAATGAATACGAGGTTCACCTAAAATAGTTCCTATTTGATATCTTGGCACGTGCTCGACATTGATAGACTCATCCACGAAGTAAACATAGAGGAAATATGTCAAACAGTTGTTCGGTGCTAGGTGTTACCTCAACCAATCCAGAAAATACATAAATCATCGCCTGGGAAGCGCTGCTTAGCATGATTTATAATTATAGAAACCTCAATGTTAGTTTCAAATCCGTATCAATAAACTAATCGATTGCTTCATTATATGCATTTTGCCTTTCTATCTAATAATAACAGCTGATGTTTGGAAACAATGAGTAGGAAGCTCTCGTCCCCTTGTATGTTTAAAACAATTCACGCATGAAGGCGACAGGTGCAAGATAACCAGCGATACTCACTCAGAGAAATATAAATAACAATTGGAAGTTTTGTGAACTGTTCTAGTAGTTGTTGCAAACTAGAGCTAAACCTAGGGAAGCTAGAGCAGGCAGGATTTCATCACAAACTAAAAACAAGTAGTAGCTTTCATGGTCAGAATTTTTCCATTCCACACTTGGTTAGTCCATCTCTGTGCGCAAAAATAAAATTTTAATTTAATATTTTTCAAAAGCGGTTTCGAAATAATGATTTTAATAATGATAAGATTGGCAATAACGAACATTCGTGAAAAACTTAATTTGAAAAGCATAAAAACTCAGCTTATAAGGGTTGCTCCTCAATTAACCAGCACTCATAATTGAAATAAGTTTGGAAAAGTATTCAAGAAATTTTAATAAGGAATAAACTGCTTCATTTCCCTCGCTGTGAGATACTTAAAACGGCAATACAAGTTTAAATAGCACACAAAATGTGATTTATTATTAATAAATTATATTTGTAGCGGCCCTGGAAGTTATGTTACATTAATTTAACAAGAATAAAATAAAACGTCGAGATGTCTACTATTTTTATCAAATTTTCATGCCATCTACTGCTACCTGGATAGCGACAAAATTGAGATGACTTTTGATCAAAAAAAGCGTCGAGGGAATGGGATTATATCCTTTAGTGCATTTTATTTTACGATCGGCAAGAGTAAACCGAAACCCCTATGCGTTCAAAACCATATTAGAATTTGCGACTTTGATCGACCCTCTTCTGTTTCCTATAAGCATCCATCGACAAATTGATACAAGATTGTTTACTATATCGTAGAAAACCACGCAATAATTATAATATTCCAATTTTGAGAAAATCTAAAGCGGAACAATTGAAAAGAAGAGATTTTCAGTTCACTTCAGTAGCTTTCGGTTATACACAAGCATTGCTCATTGATGTAAACTAAGCCCTGTTTATATAAAATCGTTTTCCCTTGTGTAATCTTCCAATTTTGGTTAGTTTGATAGACACTTTTATTAAAAGAGTGTTTCCAGGTAAAAAAACTTTGTATTGAAAAAACTAAACAGTAAGAACTTATTTTTCCAAATTCAAAAAACCAGTTCCACATAGCATTTTGTCAATTTGATGTTTCTAACAGGCTGTTTTAATATTTTGAAACAGAATTTTGCATTTTTCAAATCCTGGCGTCCACCTCGATTTTTCCCTACATTTTTCCATAATTTTTTGCCAGATATAAAATAACCTGAATGTATGTCGTTGAATTACCAAAACAAAAGGTTTTACATTTTGTAAATTTAATTATTTTACTTTAGTGCCGGCAGTGAGCGATGTTAAAGTATTACTTTAGTGCCGCTCGTTACCGGAAGTAAAAGTAATGTTAAATAATAAGTATACTTTTAAGTTTTCTTTTAGAATTTTTTTATGTTTTATAACACTAAGTAAATATATTTTTATTTTCTCACATTTTCAATCCTATTTTCTCCAAATGTCAAAAAGAACTATTGACTTTGTCATTCAATTTATTGTCAAATTAAAAATTCACTTTTCCACCCCTGACCTAATTGGAGAAATTTTCATGTGTTTAAATAATATTAATAGAGCTGTTTTTTGAGGAAGCAATTGTTTTACTTTACTGCCGACGATAGCGGCATTAAAGAACTTTAATTCCTAGAAGCGGAAAACCTTCTAACCTGTAGTTCCCCCGTTCGGTGCTAAATTTTCAGCATTCGCTTTAAGTGTTTAAAAATAAATGTTCAGCGTAAAAAAAGCAATTTATTTTAATATCCATTCTCCTGTTATTCCCAGTCGTAAATATGAATCCGGAAATTTCCTGGTTTCTTTTGTTTTTTGGCATAATCTTCGGTTTTTCCGACTGTGAAATTCGAAAAGCTTATTTTCATCTTGATGGTCTTATTTAAATACGATCTATCAAATTTCATCACAGTGCCGTATTTAGGGATAGGCAAGGGGCTAATTCCCCCCCCCCCTCAAAAAAAACTAAAATTTTGTCCTTGAATACCTCCGTGACTGACGCGCATGAATGGATTAACGAGAATGAATCTGAAAAATAATCTGGTTTCCCCCTCCCCCATAGGCATTTTTTAAATACGCCACTGTTTCATCACATTTTTTCGTATACCAATAAAAAAACCTGTGGCCAGTTAACGTCCTAGTACCCAATGAGTACTATCAATCAATGGGTAAAAATTGTGTACACCGGACTACTTGTGACCTTTTGTCTTATTTTACTCGATAAGTCCTTTTTTGTTCCATTGAATACTTTTTATGCAGCCGAACTACCCCAGTTTATCAGCGCTTTCAAGATAAACCTGGCCTCACTCGAACTGCCTTTCTAGCTGTACACCAATTTATTGCAATGATTTACCCCTTGATTTTAACCCATGATTCAATTTTTTCTCATTTGGAAAGGAGTAGGTATAAGATATATTGCAATAAAATATAAACTTCAAATATGGTGAGTTACAGTCTAGTAGTGTTTCTCAAAGTGTGTTCCACGGAACCGTAGGGTTCCATGAAAACTCGCCAAGGGTTCAGCAAAGAAATGCCGTCAAGCAAAGTCAAAAATAAAATTGTTCCCATAACAATGCTTTAATTCGCATCTCAGGATTGTCAGGTTCCACGCTTACCTTCCAAACGGTAAAGTTTGAGAAACACTGGTTTATAGAACAAGCTTGCGTTTAAATCAGCGGTTGCCAGCCTACAGAGTAGAGAATATTTCAGTGGTCCGCGGAGAAATTTTTGATTTTAAAATTCACTTCGAAAATAGATATTTTCGATACTAGGTAGGAAAACTAAGATTTTTCCATTCAAGGCGAAGTTTTACGATCGAAGCCTTCGGCCGAGGTCGTAAACCGAAGCCGAGAATCGAAATAGATAGTTTTCCACAAGTATCGAATAATTTATTTCTAAAGATGTTTTAAAAAGATATTCAAATGTGTGTGGAAAAGTACTACATTTCTGCCCTAGTGCATAAAGTAATACTTTTCCGCACACCTGTTAAAGTATGCGGGAAAAAAGTTATTGGTTCTTTTTAAAACATAATTAGAAAAAATATATATAGCATTTTTCAGATGTTTGAAAATACCAAATATTTATATGAATATAATATAAAGTCGGTATTTTCGACGATTAAG
The DNA here is from genome assembly GCA_963170105.1 of Cantharis lateralis. Classification (NCBI taxonomy): domain Eukaryota; kingdom Metazoa; phylum Arthropoda; class Insecta; order Coleoptera; family Cantharidae; genus Cantharis; species Cantharis lateralis. The sequence goes on from OY720627.1 coordinate 6,110,778, forward strand.
TGTAATTTTCATCCAATTAAAGCTACATAAATTAGCATAACATAATTAAGAAAAGTTAAAGTACATTGAAACTTACGTATGGGTTCAGAATAATAATTAAAAATTTATTTCGTTAATTATTATCATTCTGAACCCAGACATAAGTTTCAATGTACTTTAACATTTTTTAATTACGTTGTTATGCTAATTTACGTAACGTTAATTAGATGAGAATGGTACTTAAACGCCAAGAAAACTAAATAATAATTCGCGTTAAAAGTTTCTTTAATCATTGAAGCCCGGATTAATTTTGTTCTTTCATAAAATAATTTTGATTATTTCTTATGCAAGCAATTTTACCAAACATTAAATCTGTTGCCATGGCAACAGCTAGGTTTTAAATGGGATAATCATAAAACAAAAGAACCTTCAATGTATTTTTGTAGTTGTTTTTAAAAATCTAGAGAAAATAAATTTTTCAAATCCAATGCCAGTTCTACTGTTTTACCATTACTATACTATACCCCCCCCCCCCGGTCTTTAACTGTTTAAACTTCTAACATTTCTTTCTCATTTAGATATCATTAAATAAACTTCATACAACATTTTTACTGAATTTACGGCCTGATTTTTAAAATATACGCATTGTTCCTTTATGTAGCGTTCCATGACTACTAGCAGTTGCAATAATAGCAAATGATAATTTTACAGAATTTAAGAACTGCTAATCATGATTAACTACAGACCAAATTTATCTTCAGAAAAAATCAATCAAGGGCGGTATGACGTAGTATTTTTGCTGTTTTGCCCGCTGGTTTAGTTCCGGCCTATATAAAAAACTCGAACATTTAAAAACAAAATCCGGCTTTCTGTTAAAAATTTAAAAGAGCCGTCCATGCATTTTTATTTTGGATCGGGGGTGAAAACAAAAACACGCAGTTTGTACATTTTTTCGGTTATATTTTTAGCAAAGTTTCCTAAAGACCTCATTTTGGTAAAAAATGTACTGTAGCGAAGATTCTAAGCACAGATACATATGATCCTCAGACCGGTTTTAGCCCACGTCAGGCCACAAATTCAAAACAATACATAGTAAAATGTTAGTTTACCTGTTATGAAGTTCGTTATCCGAGAGGTGATCATATGGAGGCGGCGGAGTAGTACACAATTCACTAAGCATGTGATCCAAATCATTTGCTAGGCTTGATAAAAGCTGCAAGAAAATTACACATTAATACTAAAAATCGTTAAAGGGAGTTTTAAGTGTAAGGGCGAACTTAAACAAAAGAGCCATTACACCAAGTAAAGGGATGTTCGAAGTATGAGTCATTCTCCATCGTGACCAGTGAAGCGTTGAAGCCCCTATACATTTGTTCGTCTTCGTTGTACAAAAACTGCAAGCTCAATTTTCCGATAATTTTATTTTAATATTTTCGAAATACTTCAGATTGTTAGACTCCGATCCGCGTAACATTCCAAAAATTAATTAGTCATTAACGGATGATTTTTATAGAATTTTCCGAGAACTGCTCTCGAATTTTTCGAATGAAGCTGCAAAGGAAAGTTGGATGTCTCATAAAATTACTGCCTGTACTTTTAAGAAACAAATTGAAATTTTATGGCCTAATAAATCTCGAAATACTTTCAGTATGAAGTGGCTAGTAGTAATGGGGAAATGTTCAAAATTGTTTGCGAAGCGGTTAATAATACTGACCCCGCTAGGTTGTTAAATATTCATGAAAACATACAACAAATATCTTCTGGAAAAGTCCGATCAAAAAGGAGATAGGGAAAATGCGAAATAGGATTTTTGTAAAAAAAATTTGAAAAAAAAAATCGACCGTGACAGGACTCGAACCTGCAATCTTCGGATTCGAAGTCCGACGCCTTATCCATTAGGCCACACGGTCATATTAAACTAACAGTTCTACTCCGCATGCTCTATGCAATATCAATCGGAGAATATCAACATAAATGAAAGCGTTTTGGTCCATAGCAGTTGCGAGACGACTTTACATAGTTATTTTCGATACTTTGTATGACTCATTAATTAAAAAACCATAAATAGCATAAACAGAAAGTTGGAAACAGGAAATACTTGAAATGTATTCGTAATAATTATAATCGTGTTACGTTACGACCATCACCTCAAATATTAAAAATTGTTATCTTGTAAAATGTTATTTTATCTCGTATAGAAAATAAACCTTGATATATAATCGCGTTGCAATGTAAACAAACATTGCATTAAAAATATTCCTTATGGTTAATTAATAAACTTCGTTGCGGTAAAAAAATCATAACGGAGATTGAGTTAAATTAGGTTTGAAATAGCAAAAACATTTATACATTAAAGTAAGGCGACATGATGTAATTTCAAAATATTATGAATTAACGTTGAATGCACTATTTATTTGGTTCAAGTTATTTTGGTAGCAAAATAACAAACAATTAGGAAATCTAACAAATGTTGATTTCAGTAATTGGCCATATTATGTAAATAAATATATTACACCGGTGTTGACACAAAAATGAGATCTGTGTAAGCTATTTGCAAAAGTAATATAATATATGGGAAGAACAGGGCCGAACTGGCCATATACAGTGAGTCGAATAATAACTCGGGCACTCCTATGTAAATTTAATATTTTGAAGCCGATTTTTGTCATTTTAAACTCTATTTTACAGCAAAACTTTTTAGACAATTTTTGTTGCAAATTTCATTGTCTTCAATTTTGTTTCTATACATTTTTCTATTTTGTCGCACCGTTTCTGACTGACAGCGACTTAAACAAGACTCTGTAAAATACAAAAAAATATTTTCATCTATTACTCGAAAACGGTGCAACAAAATGAAAAAATGAATAGGTATTTTTTTCTTGCAAATTTCATGCGCTATATTTTTGTTTATATAAATTTTTCTATTTTGCGAACCGTTTACGAGATATACTAGGTGACAATATTTTTTTTGCTGTAGTATCCATTTTAATATGACAAAAAACGGCTTCAAAATGTACAATTGTCATTGTTAACATGGGAGTGTCCGAGTTCTTTTAAGAGTCACTGTATGTCATCGAGAATGTCAATAAAATTCAAACCAAATTAAAAAATTATTTGATTCTCAGTGATTACAAATTTTCATGTGTTTTGCCCACCCCAGGTTACTACTGATTTGGCATATTAATTTGAGTCCTAACGTAAAAAACCCGGGTCAATCGACCCCATGTTCTGAATGATTGAATTACATCAATTCTGGTAAGCATAGATTGTAAAAAATTAGTAAGGGTACAATGGGTAAATTAAAAATATAAATCTCCTTATGGAGGTAGTATCCCGAAAACTTCGACAATTTTTGAATAGTTGGATTACTTTAACCGGTCTGTTCCAACTCAATATTCAAGCAATAAAAAAAAACATCATATATGAAAATTTATCCTTTTTGAGTTGACATGACGATTTCAGAATTTCATTTTACACTTTCTGAATATAAGTTGATAAATCTGAATTACAGCAGCGACGGCGCCAGGGGGGCCAGGGTGGGCACGTGCCCACCCTGTTGCTTGGAGTGCCCTACGAAGTTCCCACCCAAAATTTTGAATGTTTGTTTAATTTCGTTTATATATAAATTTTGTGTGCCCACCATAAATATATTAGGCCCAATTTGTGCCCACCCATTTAAAAAATCCGGATTACAGTTAGAAATTTTTTAATAGCAGTTGACATTTCATGAATTATTTTTATTTATTTTGTAAGCTGAAATAATTTCTGAATTATTTGCTGGAAAAAGTATAGGGTAGGGTATTTCGACTGTTAAAACAGAGATTCACCGGTCGAGCTTAGGTTAGCGTTAGGTAACAATATTTTTTTAAATTAATACAACTAAAAAAAAAGAGATCCACCGGCTAGCCGCCCGTCCGCGGACGTGCCGTAAGTAGTCAGTGTTACACCCGGTACAAATTAAACACTTTACACCTTCCCCCCCCCCAAACGTACGTTGCTGCGACTTTCTTTAACTTTCCTGCTAAAACAAAACTGAGACACTTTTTGAGATATTTTTCTTTTTTATTTCAGTTGTTTGTGTCCCCTGTCGGTTTTAACCTGGGGGGGGGGGTTGCCCCATTTTTGTTACGGGACTATTTTTGATTTTTGAACTGATTTTAAAAACTGTTCACAGTTTATTTTCTTGATCCAAATTGTTTTTGCACACGGAGAAAACAAATAATCTTATCCAGATAAATTGTAGCCATCTTTCACAATTAAAACAAAAGGGGGTTGTCCAAGTTCTACGCTTCCGAATTTCGCCGAAATTGGTACACTGGGTGGTAGGTAATGGTCTATATAGTAAATATAAATTATAAAATTTGCGAAATATCCGGTAGTTCGAAAATGTCGAAATTCGAATGCTGGAATCCGAGATCTGTCAATGTCAGGGGTTTTGAAAACCGCCCGGGTTCGGGCGTTCGTCCTATATTAAATATGGAATTAATAAATATATTGGAATGAAGGACGCTCTCTCCCCACCTAAATCCAGATCGCTAGACCCAGGCACAGCACACATACCGGCAATTGAATGGCTTTTTAAAGCTAAGGTGAAGATAAACTTGTAAAATTTACATCAAAAAGTCGATTTTCAAAATTAAATTGTAAAGTAACCGTTGGGCCTATTTTATTTTTCCTCACCGCATAAAAAATCGTAAATTTTGCTCTTTCAGAATATGTAATGGTTTTTTATCGTACTTTTGAAGAAAAGAAGTGTAGAAGTTGGACGGTAAACGGAAGGGAGACAGCAAAGCTGCTTAGTGCTGGTGCTGCAATGCGTACGGACACTAAACATAACATCAACACCAGGCCCGGATTGGCCATCTGGCAGTTCTGGCAAATTCCAGAAGGGCCGATGTTCTAGTGGGCCGGTGAGCGGCCGAACGTTCATTGCTATTTGGGGGACGATAATGTTTTTATGGAAATACGAGAATTATTTAAATCTAAAAAAGTTACTGATTTTCTGCTCTATATGACCGTGAGCCGATATAATCTGATTGCCAGGAACGGTTTTTCTTCCCAGTCCGTCACTGATCAACACATTAATGTCCTAACTCTTAGTTGGGTAAAAGGGCACAAAGGCAATGAAGGTAACGAGAGATCTGATGAGTTGGCGAGGCTGGGCTGGGGTAACCCACCTTGTGGTCCCGAGCCTTTCATAATGCCAACTGTTAAGACCCTAGCTGCCATCATAAGCAAGGAGACGCGAAGATTCCATGAGAAGAGATAGGCGGATGTGTTCGGGTGCCGATAGGTGAGGGCAACAATACGTTTGCCCTCCAAAAAACATCCAAAATAATGCATGCAAAAATTGTAATTGCCCACCGCTAGCTAGCATCAAGAAGAGGATCCATGTTGGGAGACTTCTGGCCTGACATGGCCGGTATTAGTGACACACCGCCCTCCAAAATACTCTAGTTTCTCTTAAGCTACCGGAGGTAGCATAATGGGTTCGATACGGTCTGAGTGCACGCGAATCTAGGTTTGCCCTCCAAATCCAATCCAGAATAGAATATAGGAAGATTTCGATTAAATAAATATAATATTTAATCCAATAGATTAAATAAAATATTCCATAGAAATAAATAGAATCCGATCAATTAATTTTTTTATGTTTCTTTGTATCTTACGGCAGATTAGCTTCAATTCAGTATTTAGCATCCAAATATGCAGATACATGTGTTTCCAAAAAAACTATTTATTTGTATTTTATTGGATATTTATAATATAACAATTATTATTTTAAATTCTACTTCGGAGAGAGAGCTGAGAGTTGTCTAAATCATTTGGTGTAGAGAGCCGAGCATCCTATATTCGTTCCCGACGATTTCTTCTATTTATGGTCTTAAATATAGCGGTGACGGTAACAATAAAACTAGAAAAAGGTAGAACTCTAGGAACATAATTAACCCTTCGAGTTAATGCTGAAAATTTCGGACAACCTCTTCGGTCATCGTAATCGTCGGGATTTGGAGTCACAAAATCCAGAGGCAAACTAGGCACTGACTATAAAATTGGGATTCTTGATGCCTCAGGCCTGCAGTTTCAATATAGATCTGCCGCTAACGTTGTGTATTATTAAACATTTAAATTTTATATTTACTTCGGATGGAAGATGGCAAAGAACTGAACCATCTACGCTATGCCGTTGACATCGTTTTGATTGCAAAAAATGAAGCAGAAATTACAATAATGCTGCAACAGCTTCATGAACACTCAGGGAAGATAGGTCTCCGTATAAACACACAAAAAACAAAAATTATGTCTGATGGTCCTCAAATTGAAGTTAACGTAGACGGAAATAAGATTGAAAATGTGAATAAGTACATTTACTTAGGTCATACCATCAGGCTTGGAGAATACAACCAGGACGCAGAAATAAACAGAAGAATAAGCCTGGGATGGGTGGCATTTGGAAGACTGGCGTTTGTGTTAATGTCAAAAAAGTTTCCTAAAACACTTAAGATAAAAATATATGATTCCTGCATACTACCAATGGATGCGAACGGCGCGTAACCGCGAAGAATGGAATAACAAAGGGGAGGACTATGCCCAATATTGGAAGGAAGGAGTCTGAAGAAGAAGAAGGAAGAGATTAAAATGCATTTTTCCGCTAGTTGATAAGTCAAAAATCTATATTTTCATCCAATGCTTAATCAGAGAAACATATGTACTGCGATGACGTCACATGTGGATTTCTCCTTTAAATCCTCACAGTAACTATCCCTGACTTACTGACGGGAGTAAAAATTTAAATCGCGAATTGGAAAAAACCTATAAAGAAAGCCCCGATGAAAGCCATAAAAGTTAAGTACGAACCGGCCGCCGGTCAACTCGGCGATGCCGGATAAATGCGATTATTAATTTAAATAAAAATAACAATTAATATAAAAATATGACTACTTCAAATGAAATATTTATACATTGACGGTTCCATTTTGCTATCGCATCCTCTTTTCGAAGTGAAACTTCTTTAGCGACGTATTCTGTTTGAAAACTGCAATAAAGGGAATAAGAGTGGGAACCGAACGCACAGGGCTTCGGTAACAACGAACGATGGCGGGGATGAATTGCACAGCAAAGAACAGCATATTTGACTACTTCCAATGTAATAATTATGCATGGACAGCTCATTTTTGCTATCGCATCCTCTGGTTTTGTAAAATTTTGTCATGCTATCCAAAAAGAACATTTCAGTTTTTCCAACGTTATTTTATTTGGAAGGTATTTTACAATGGTAGATACTTTTAGACGTTGGAAAATTCATAACTGTTTATATCAAAATTTAAGATGATTTTTACAGTACTTTTTGTGACGACGAAATGAAAAATACGGACAGTTCTTTTTATATGTGCAGTTAAAACCAATGTCCCCCAATAAAATACTGAGAATCAAGAATCTGGTCACTTTAGTATTACGTTAATGTGATATATAACCAACATATATTGCTATACTTAAACTAAAAGCCACAAGAATGTCGTCCTCATATATTTGTGGAATTACCCAATATATTTACTATAATTTGAAGAAGTCGAAATCAAAGATTGCAGCAACATACGCGATTCTGTGAAATATTTAATGTCAGTTCAAAATTTAACATAACACATTGACTTTATTTGATAATTCATATCAGCGGAATGGCTTCAAATATAGATACTTCCTTCACACGACACGTCCAAAGCTCAACACATTACCGGTTTCATGGTTACCCGAAGTGATTCCTCGTTCTCACAATCAGATGAGCACTGAGAGAACCAGAGGTCTGAAGGATCCCAGGGTTAACGCTGGCTTCAGCCACTCCTATTGGATCGTCAACTGTAAAGATGATTGGAAAAAGGGCATTGGCGGCTGCTCTACATTTTTACGTTAAATTAACGTTTTTATTACGTGCGTATTTAATTAAACCGTCTCTGAAAGCGGGAGGTCTGGGAGTGTATCCTTTCCTGTAACCGACCCTTAAAGCAAGGGACCTTGTTTTTACTGGAATTCGAAGATTATTTTTAAAATTTCAAGGGCTGTTATAATCAGTTACGATTAACTGACGATTGCCAGTACATGTGAAACAGGAGCTCAAGACAGGTGTAAACAAATAATGTTATCTTTTGTTTACATTAATTAAACCGTTGCTATTTACAAAATTGCATATATTGTTATTTAATATTAAGACATAATGACTTATGTAATAATATTCAATAATATATAAGAAAAAAATATAAACTTGTTTTGGTTTCAACAGACAATAACAAAAATAGATCCTCTTCAGATTTTTCCATACGGCGCCAGTGCTCAAGAGCTGGAGTACTTGCGTACGTACGTAAAGCAATATTTTGATAAAAGTATTTATTAAATTACCCACCCCGTAATAATCAGCCATTGGATGAATTGAATTTTGCTGGTAACAACAAAGTAATAGAAAGTTGTTGACGTCCACACATTTAGAAAATTTGCATTAGGTGTAATTTATAAATGACAGCACGAAATGATTATTGTAAGGTCAGAAACACACAAATAAAATTATTGTACACTTGTAAAACATATCACGCCACCTATTTTTTGCGAGTATATTATTTATCGTGGTCATACACACAACCGAATTTTTTAAAAAGCGGATTAACTAATGATAACCTTACACGAACATTGGCCGATTGCCGACAACTACATTTTACTTTCATTCTGTTTACGAGCACATGTGCCAGGTTAGCTGGCACGCGATACCAATTTATAGGGCAATGAAATATGATCCCTATGCTACCAACCGATAAGGTTTAGCTAAATTTTAAGAATGAGTCACTAATGCAGCTTTCCAACCGACGACCGTCCTTTGAAATACTACAGGTATTTTTTAAATTTTACTCAATCAAAATAAACTGTGTTTCCACGTTGGCTTTTTCAACTTATTTTTTCGTTGCCGAAGGAATCCGATTACTTATAATTAAAAAAAGACTTATGGGCTTACGTATAAATCCGTCTTAACAAAGCCTTTGTTAAAGTACTTGATACTTGTTGAATAGTAAGCAGGCCCGATAGTAAGACGAAATGCAGGCATTGTTAAGATAAATAAATTAATTTAATTTTTTTTCAATCGGCTTAACTGTTTTCTATGCGGTCATTCATTAATTTATATTAAGAGCAGTAGCAGTAGCGTATCAAATAATTTTATTGTAAAAATCTAAGCTAAAAAAATTAACATAAAAAAAACTGCCGAAACCAGGGATCGAACCAGGGACCTTTAGATCTTCAGTCTAACGCTCTCCCAACTGAGCTATTTCGGCTGCTTACATTAAAGTTGCGGTGTCTGCCACCCACTCTAACCTCAAAATAAGTGCTCAGGTTAATGAATTGAAAATAATGTTGTTTATTTTTTCTGACACTCATGTTTTATCATTATGTGTAATAAAGTAGTTTTTATTAAGAGTAACGTCGGATTTTTATTGGCAAATATTTTTTTTTGTCAAAAAAAAATGTGAAGACTCAGTCGGCCATTTTTGTACTTTAGGTCCGCTCATCGTCGGCCCTAAAATGAATCAATTGCTTTTACAAAATCTGAGACATCAAATTGAATTATTTTTTCGATAATTTAATTATTTTTTCTGCATTTGTTTACAGAGCCTTCCCGTGCCGAGGATGCAAGAGGTGCACATCACCCGGGCGGAATCCTACTGAGGGCGGCAAAAATTAAAAAGTAAGTTTCCTTAATGCTTTTTATTTCTTGAACAAATTAACAGTTATCAAAGAATTGAAATCTTTCTGATGAGGAAGGGCGACAAATTATATCTTTTGAAGAAAATTACTTTATGTATTTTTTAAATTTCTTTTGAGTAATGGAAATACTTCGAGCAATTGAAATTTTTTCAGTAATTGAATTACTTGGATAAATTTGACGCTATTTGAAAAATTAAATTTCCTTTTTTTTAGTGAAATAATTTAGTAATTAATATTTCAATTAGGTACTTTTAAGGAGATTTAGTACCTATCTGATATTTCGAGCATTTACAACATTAACAAAGTATTTGGTAATTGGTCATTGAATTACTTTCACCGAGTGCTTCCTACAGTTTTATAAAGCTGAATTCAAAAAATAACTGTGTACAGAAAAAAAACTTCTACCACGTATAATAAATAAATAGTATACATTAAAGAAAAAATTAACGTCTATATTACGTGTTTATTGGGTGTTGATTTATTGAGGATATTCCATAACCCCCAGATCATGCAGATTGTTGTTTTAATATTAAATTTCAACTTAAAACGACTACTCAATGCGCTTTGAAAAGAAACAGATGTTAGCATGGGCGTAGCCAGGGGGAGGGTTTTGGGGGTTTACCCCCCCCCCCCGAAAAGTTAAGATAATTCTGTAATGCGTATGTAATCAAATGAACCTTCTGCTTTTTTACATCTTTCATTTTTTTTTCATAATATGAGCATAGGCGCCGGATAGGGGGGGGGGGACACGTGCCCTATTTCAGAAAGTTAAATTTTTTGCTTCAACCTAGCTAGCGCTTGTAAAATAATAAGAGTTTTCCTTTAAAATCACAAAGCCCAACAAAACTGAATACTTTGCCCCCTCTATATGTTACTCTTCCGGCGCCACTGAATATGAATAATACGGTTATTTCATGCACTTTTAGTCGTTTTATTTTCTATACTAAAACCTGGCTACGCCCGTGACTGTTCAGCTATTTTTTATTGCACTTCTATTCAATCCAAGGGGTTTGGGGGGATTGGAATACCCTCCAGAGCACCCTTTGATTTTTATTGCTTTATAATAATAATAATAATAATAATTTTTATTTGAAGTTACAAAAATACAGAATGTAAATGTGAGCTTTAAAACAGTGGAGATCAGCTTTTGCTGATTTTCATCTTAACTCGGCCGCTCAAAGAGATTTGAAAATAGACATGTGTTAGCCTATTTTTACTGCATTTTTATTCAATCCGGGGGGTCTGGGGGGTATGGAATACCCTCCAGTGCACCCTATGATTTATACTGCTTTATGAAACGGCCGCTCAAAGAGATTTAAAATTTAACAGGTGTATAGTCTATTTATCTTCACTTTTATTTAATTCGGGAGGTCTGGGGGTTATGGAATACCTTCAAGCACACATGCTTAGAACTAGAGAAGTTTATTTAGATAAAAATTTGGAAATCAATTTTGTAAGTGTTTCCCAAAGCTACCCCAGTAAAATATTATTAAACCAATTTTAAAGAAATCAGTCATTTTTTAAAGCAATAGTACAATAAAATTTTTAATTGAAAAAATGTTGAAAAATAGAGGGTTCCCACTTAATAAAAACAGTCGATTAAAACAAACGATAGCGATAACGATTAATTGAATTTGATAAAATTATATTATATAAAATAAAAAAAAAATTCCTTCGAGCCGGATTTGAACCAGCGACCTATGGATATCAGTTTACGAGTAAGCCATCTACAGTCCACCGCTCTACCAACTGAGCTATCGAAGGTTGTTGAAATGTTTAAAAGTGAAGCAGCTGGTAATTGTAATAATTCTCATTTTTAAATTTAAAAGTTATAAAATATTAAATAAATAAATTATCAAATTTTTATTTGTAAAATTGGACAAATATTATAAAATATTCCTAATCTTACATTTTTATATCTAAAATATTATATTTAATAATTTATAATATAATAAAATAAGGTAGTCAATATTAATATGCAATCTAATAAGATAGCAAAAGTATGTAGTGTGTGATCTATCTTGCAGGCGCACATTGACTTGAAAATGCAAACCAACAACCCCTAATGGAAAAACTTTCGTAATAATTATTTGTACATTTCTCTTATTTTGACATTTAAATTAGCTTCCAAAAAAATTAAACATTTGTGCTAACCCTACCATATAAAAGTAATTTCCTCCGTAATTATTCACCTTTTTAACAATTTCATGTAATATGAGTTTTAAAATTGTTTTATCTTAACGGCATATAATATGAGAATTCGCTCAGGAAAGCTTGCATGTAACTTATTGCCCTCTATAAATTACACTTACAGAACAATTTGGAATATATTTCATCTAAATGGTTTTTGCGGACATTGATACGATAATAAAATTTAGAGAATGCACATTAAACCCATATGACCATAAGAGCCCGCGGTCAGCTACACCAATTGCTATTTAATTACAAAGTGTACACATCCCCTATTTGCTTCTCCATTTCTGGCATATGTAAGAGAGAATGCATTCAAACATTAATTTCGTTCTCTGCAAACGAACCTACTATAATATTTGCGATACACTAACGAGATGTAATTAGTGGTTAAAATATGAAAACGGCACTAGAGGGCAAAACATTTTAGAGCACCACGTTTATTAATTGTTGTTGTAAAAGAAAAACTGCTTATGCAAATAAGCGAAATGGAAAATTTTTTACATTCCCATGTTGCTTTAACATCATATTAATTTTATATTACCTTTGTTTGTTAAAATGGCTAAAATTTACAGGAAAACCCAGGTTGTAGACTGCAAAACTGTAGTATATGAACTGAAAGCAGTGGTGACTCGTCAGAAGAAGCAAGAGAGGCTCAGCCCTCCCACGAAATTAAACTTGCAATTCATAAAGTATTTTTATTTTATACACGTAATTTTGGTTCAAAATTGAATTGTCTCATTTGTTAAAAATATTCCTGAAGCGGCTCCAATTCGAAAATTGGAAAAACTCACTAATCAAAGGAATTCGCAATTATCAACCCGACGACTAGCCGAGGTATAAGAGACTCTGATCACTCTTGGAGCTAAATGCGTGAAACTAATAGTTAAATGGCCATCCAGCAATTAAATTTTAATTAAAATTAAAAATATGACGGGTAAACCAGGCCATCCAGTACGGGATTTTGTTGAGATATTAATAATTTTGATTTAAATTAGAAATAAATTTTGAAAAAGAGTTGAGAATTATGTTATTTAATTATTGACAGTGTTTGTGGTTCGGATTTCAGAAAATTATAGAGATATCGGATAATTGGAAAAATAAAATACTTTAGTTGAAAATTAAAAGGTTTGTCAGGACGACGAAATTAATTGGTAAAGGGATATCGCATTTTTATTTGGCTAGAAGTTTTATATTGGATTTTTATGACAAATTAATTCAGAAATTTTATTATTTTGGATATTATCGTAAATCCAAAATACCTCTACCTCATTTGTAGCGTTCTTTAAAAATTTAATTATAATAAATTTGTGTTCTCTCTTACCTTTTTCCTTTAGACTTCACAGAATAATACTTTTATTAATTTGAAAATATTTATCGTAATTAATTCTATAATTCTACTCCCAGCGGGTTTGTTTGTCACTCCTACCACACATAGAAAGCCGCCAGAGGTAAAATATGTGTGTCAACCACACAAAATTACTCCGAAAAGAACTAAGCCTAACGTTCAGAAGTAACATGTTTGAAAGTGTCAGCATTCCGCACTTTGCCATAAAAATTTAAAAAAATTAATTTAGAATATCGAAGAAGATCGTCGTATTGGGACCTGAAAGATCAAATAGCGTAAAATATCGTTCTACATTCATTATTCAATGCAAGTTCATAATAGGAAGACTTTCTAAAATTTATTTTTTTAACGAGAAAGCTATAAAATGCAAGTGACATTTTATTTACTATTTTTTGGTTTAATTCTCACCATGGGCGTACCAAACATTTTTTTCTCCACCTTTGGTAATACAAAGTTAAAGTGTTATTTAACACTATTCCAGTTTTCATCCTACATCAAACACGTTGGATGTGGGTTTAGTAAGATAAATGTAAAAATGAAATGAATTTGAGGTGTGGACTTGAAAATAAAAGATTTCCGAAACGCATGTTACAAGTTTTCGTGATATTTCAATCTAAAAATGTCGAGTGCCACTTTTTTTCACATAAAATATCGACAGTTTTGTAAAATTTTAATTTCCCGAAATAGTCCATCACAAAGGATTTTTAGCGATCCAAAATGAAACGTGAGTATTTTGATATAAATAAAAATGATAAACGAGTAACATATAAAATATAATCCATTAAAGGTACAAAAGAGCACGACAGAACTGCCGGAGGATATTTCGAGTATTCAAGATGTGATTTATTTATACACTTTTGTAAGCAATTCATAATTTGTTACGAATCGATTTTCAAACTGCCGCCATGTCGAAACCGTAGTCTAATAAAAAATTTACCTGCATGTAAACGCTCGATGTGGATGCCCTTCTCGTCCGACGAAATTGTATCAAATTCGACATGGTGATCTGAAACAAATGGAAGTGTTATTTTTTTGAACTTTGTTTGGTACTGCTGGTGTTTTCGTATACCACCAATATTTTAAATAAAATTTTGTTATCGAAGCTATTGTTACGAATATTTACATATCTACGCAAGTTTTTGGCCACATATTTACTGTCGGATGGTCATAAATTCGTTTAAGAATATAAAAGATTCGCAGATTTGCATGGTTATTGAGAGAGAATATTTAAACTGTGCGTAAAAAATGCCAACTAAAAAAATTCCCGATTTGGGTAAAGCTAAAAATTTAATACAACAATGTTCTACCAGTGAAAACTGTGTAAATATCAAATTTCAGCTTTCGGAGTTAAAAAAACTTCAAAATATTATAGTATGCAATATTTTTCAGTTCTTTTATGAATTATCAAAAATCACCATCAAAGAGCACCGAAAACTCTGTTTATTGCGCTCAGAAACAGAAGTCGAGACTGAGTTACTAAAACCGCGTCTGAAGGGCTCCCAGAAGTAAAATCGTCAATGTGGTTGGTTTGTATATCAAATTATCAGGTAGGAATGTCTCCTACTACAATAAGTTGCCCGTTCGCATTAATGCAAAAAATGGAAAACCCCTGATGCAAACAAGTAATGCAGTTGAACCACTAAAATTAGTTAATTTCTAACTTATACACCAATTCAGTTGATTGCAGAGGGTGGCTCTAGTGAGAAATCGATCAAACTTCTGTACAAAAAAAAATCGACCGTGACAGGACTCGAACCTGCAATCTTCGGATTCGAAGTCCGACGCCTTATCCATTAGGCCACACGGTCATCTGCTAAGTTGTATGTGGACTCAGAAGCCCAGGGTGCGGTTTCGGTGCGTTTCATTTTCAGTTTTCCCTTCTTTGGGGAGAAACATCGAGCATCATTCGGATGCATCAAGAAAAAACAATATAACAGATCAGTCCATTTATTTTAAAATATATAATATATTAAAGACATCTTCAATTCGGATAATCAGCAATGCTATAATGTAAGATTGTGAGTGGAATCAATAAATCAGATAGAAAACAATAGTATATTATTTTAATAGGACTGTCAAGGCCGTTGTCTTTCAGAAAACTAACATTTCAGTTTGAATAAAACAAACAATTTTTCTCGAAATGGGTTTTCCACTGCAAACCTGGGCACATAACCTGTTTTTATTTGAGTTTCTATCCGTAAAAAATTTTCCTATTACCTGTGTAATATTTCAGGCCGCCACAAAGTAAAAGCTGAACTTTCGTAACAAAATTCAGAAATATATTGCAATGATCGGAGCCCGGTAATAAAGTACGGTCGCAGATTTCGACAATTTCTTTTAAAAATGTGATAGTTAAGTACACTGAAAAAATTAGTGATGAAAAATTCACAATTTTTGCGCCAATGAACAAAATTCATCTTATTAATGAAATATTCATTGTATTCATGAAAAAATCATTGTATTTATGAATTTGTTCATCAATATGATGAATTTTGTTCATCGGCGCAAAAATAATGAATTTTTCATCAAAATGATTAACCATTAGGCCATAGGCTACAGTATACATAAAAATATAAAATCCGAGGAAAATCCGGTAGTTTTTCCAAAATTTTCATAAATATTCCATTCAATTAACATTGCCATGCAGTGATTGTCTAAATACGACAGGTTGGAGGAGGAGCCTGTGAGTTTTACTTAACAAACGTTATGTTTTCGGATGGATTTGGAGTGGATGGACTATGGAAGCAAGTGCATGTCAAAACTCCTTGAAGCGCCCGAAGCGACGAGGGGATCTCATTAAAAACATTCCGGGGGTGTGACCGAATTCGAAAATTATGGATCTCAAAAAGCGGGCTCTTATTTTTTCTCTTAAATTCGGTCGTAACAGTACAGCGTACTACTTCCTACGACTTCATATCAACTGAAGCGGGCTTTTCCCAATACAATACACTAATGAATGCATCTATTTACGTCAAGCACACGTACCGTTAATCTGCAGAGAAATTTTGTTTTGGGAGAACATGTAAATCCCAGCCCCCCCCCCCCCCGGGGTAATGCCACAATTTTCATAATATCAAAATTACAAGGTTTTTGCCAAATTTACCAGGATTCTCCTCTCAATTGTTCTAAGACTTCCTTTTATAAAAATTAAAAAGCAAACAAAAATAAACTCAGCTGTTGTATATTATTATTTCTAAGATTTAAAAGATCCTCTGATTTTTTCTACACCGAACTATTCTAGCGATTCCTCCTTAGGTTAGGCCACCAAACAACCTTTTACACCATGAATCAAATTCAAAATTCAAACAAACAATTTATTTTTCTCTGAATTCAAAGCAAGTTCTTAGTATTTTGCAGTTTCAGTACTACACTGAAAAAAATATTTGATGAAAATTTTTTATTTTTGCGCCAATGAACAAAATTCATCACATTGATGAAGAATTCATGGTATTCATGAAAAGAATCATTTTATTTATGAATTTGTTCATTAATATGATTATTTTTGTTTATCGGCGCAAAAATGATAAATCATTTTTTTCTGTGTAGGTCCAAGATTTTTATATTTTCTTGGTAACTTTATTTTTCTCATAATTAAAATCCATATGCCATAAGCAAAACCTTTTTACAGTGGCGGCTCGTCGAGCCACATTGCATTGATGTATATTTTATTTGACTTTTGGGTGCGTATTTAAAGCTTGCAATTTTAATCCACAAATTGGGGGTTATTTTGTACCTCAGACTCTACCTCATCCCCTCCCGTTCGCACTTTTGGAATCCCCAAATGTGTTTTTTTTTCTGAAAGAAAAATTCTTGCAAGAAAGAAATCCTTCTGTTTCAGAAGAATTCCAATTTAATAAAACCAAACACGGTTTCCGTTTTCGAAACTGCGGTGTGTGTGTGTGTGTGGGGGGGGGGTAAGGAATATCCCCTAGTGCATTAGTAACTGTGACTGAAGCTGCAATATGTTGTTTATATAAAACGAGGATATCCGCATATTTTTTTCACCCCAAAAACAAGTTCTGTCGGCCAATAGCGACATTTTAAGATGACATGCACGAAAATTTGGTATGGTGCATTAAAAAAATCGCTGCCAATTTGGTAATTTAATTTTATTGCTATTTTGTTTTTCATATAAAAATGTTTAAAAAGACCAAAAATATTTCTTTTTTTTTTTAACCCTTTAACGTTCTCTGGTATAACAGTAATACCAGTTTGAAATAAGCAGAAATCTTGTAATAAGCAGTAATTTTATTGTTTTGATGCCTAAAATTATTTTAAATACTATTTGAATGATGTCGCCTTTTACCCCTCGTGAGAAAGAGATGAATTTTCAAGCGATTATGCTGAATCTGGACTTATATATTCGATTTAAAAGTATTTCTAATCAAATTCCTAGCAGATAGTCTTGCGCGTTAAAGGGTTAAATTGAAGATACTAATTTTAAAAATCATGCAAACATCGCTGCCGGTTTCACTAGTCTTGAGTTAAATCTTTATTTTGAAAGTTTTTTTTTAATTTTCACCTGAGTGATTTTAGGTTAGGTAAGATTTTGTGCTACTGCTACTGCAATACCTACTATTATTTAAAGTTCTGCAGAATTCTGGAAATGAATGACATACAACACCAATTATTTAATGATTTTGATTATTTCAGATGGTTATTCAATAAAATAAAATTCTTTTCTTTCTTCGTTCGTTTTATTAAGTTACCTGGCGCCCGTTGTCTTTTTTCTGAAAAATTGCACACGCTGAACTTAAATATAACAGCGTTCGTCCCGAAAAAAATTATCCAAATGATCCAGATTGTTTTACAATATGCACTGCAATAATAATTATATTCATATATTCATAAGTTTGTAGACAAGCTTTCATGGGTAATTTGAAGAAGAATTTGAATAAATTAAATTACGTATAACAATACATAATCAAGTTAATAATTTTTGGTAAATGTAACTTGTTAAAATTAATGATAACAATTTTATTTAGATTGTAAATTATTTATGAAACACAATAACGCTTTCTATTCATATTGAAGAAAGTGAGGTAGGTAAATAATAGGAGTGCGTGCTATGTGGATTACTTTTTATCACTCTCAATTTTTAACTTACTGTTAAACATCTTCAGTAACGCTTCGTTCACTTACTTATTAAATTTTTCGTTTTTGCGATGTTTGAAAAATTTTTCATTAAGTCTGTCAGTGCAGTTTGTAAATATTTTTTATTAAAGTATTTGCGCCATCAAGTTTCCAATATGCAGTTGCAAACTGGGGATAAATTTATACAGCTTGAAACAAAAAAACAAACACATATGAGTTAGAAGAAGCGACAATTTTATATTATCAGATATGATATCCCAAGGGAGCCGCTGAAATTACCGACATTCAACTGTCGCAGTAAACACTAAACGACTGAATGACACCGGGAAAAACGACCTCTTTCAGTAGCGTCGCTGAAAATTTATTAAAGCCGTTAAAAATTAAAAATAGTCCCAACTCAATTATTCGAACTATTTACAGCTTAATGCTGTATTTATAAAACTCGTTTATACATAATTTACTTCCCGAAACAAACAGCAAGTAACATTGACATACTAAAAGTGAAAATGGTTTCAGTTCAAAACTCAACATGATTACGTTTAATTTTAAACAAAAAATTTGTCTCACTAAATTTACTTTAATAACTTGGTAACTTAATTCAATGAAAAATTGTTATCTTGCGCTCTTAAGTGGTATCAAAATAATTACCCAAATTATAAGCCCAGCATATGAGCAATTATTACAATAAAAGAACTATTTTAACATTGTTCAAACAATTAGACAATTTTTTAATAATCAAGAATTATTAAATTTTAATAAACGCCAAGTTTGCGATTTCAAAACATTTTAAGAAAGTTCAATAAATTTCAGTTACACCAAGCGAAAGCTTCCATCATAAGTCACTCGCATTATAAATTCTTGTCGGAAATTTTGGTAAAAAATTGCTTGTAAAAATTTTGGCTGGACGCCACTGATAAACCCTCTATATTAAAGTAGTTTAGCAAAAAGCGTTGAAAAAGAACAACTGCTATAGAAATAATAATATTACCAACATCACACAAATATTTTGTCTTTTTATGTCAAAAGGAGTCAAATAAGTTTGTGTTACAAAAAATTCACAATAATCTTCAAACCAGCGGTCAAAGTTTTATAGTTTTGAATAAAAAACATAAAACACATATGTGCAATTTATTAAAATATTTAGTTTTCAATGTTCAGCTGTTTAATTGTACTTGCATATTATACCGGTTACGATTTAAGTCATCGTCAGCACACTTATACCTACCTACTTATAAAATTTATAAAATCCAATCTAATGCGGGTTTTGGAATTTATTATTAAAAGTTTTGAAACCAAGCTCACCGCTCGAAGTCCGTAAAATAATATATAAATTATTTAACATTAAGCGGCTTTCAGACCGCTACAAAGGACGAGAAGGAAATCAATGAATGCTACATTGTAATATTCATTTTAAATATTTATATAATTTCGCGATGAATCACTTGCAGGTTGGAAAATCACCATTTTCGAATTATTATTAGCCTCTTTCTCGCCGAGGAAAGTTTAAGCTTCAGTAATTATAATTTCTTTTTTTATTAATTTTAGTAAAAACATTCGCTCTAAAGCAAAGGTTTAAAAGAAAATAAAAAAGTCTAAACTCACTCTTGTGGAAAAACATTGCTGACGGCCTCCAGTACTTGAAAAACACAGATTTCTAAGCACATGCTCTCTTTAAAACTTCCCTGAAGCCGTCAGATCTCGAAACTCGAAGATTTGTGCGGCTCTTGCAATCATTAAAATTGTCCTTGAGGTCGCCCGAACTCGAAAATTACTGGTCTTGAAAGATTGGATGTCTGTAACCCACGCGACCATTAAAACCATCCCCGAAGCCGCCTGATCTCAAAAATTTTAAGTAAAGTTCGATTAAAATCCATATTTCTTTAAATAATTCTTCCTCAAGAAGATCTTTAGACAGTCCATCTGTCTAATCTAAATATTTTTGAAATTTTTTAATATTTCCCTAAATTTAAAATAAAAATTGATTTTTTGAAAATTTTTGAATTAAACGAAAGAGTTTTGACGTGGTAAGCCACTACTAAAAGTTTCACGCTCAACAGGTGTGCAATTGTCACATTTATAGTTAGGTTAGGTTTAAGTTAAGATGGAGATTCTCTGTAAAAGTATCCCTGCCGGCCACCAGAACTCGAAAAATTTTTAAAATATGAGCTAGAAAGATGTGGATCTCTAAGTCCACGTAAATGTTTTGTGCCAATTTTGCACCACTACTGCTGAAATATGACCCTTACCTAAGCAGTACTTAATTATTTTTAAGTGGAAGTTTAGTTAAGCTTTCCTTAAATTTAGCAATACCGCATTCGGTAATATTTTATAATTAAATCGCGTTAAATATTTCAAAAATACGAAGAAATATTATTGTAAATACTATCTTAATGTTATTAAGGAAAGCTTAAATTATAAGTCTAGGTAGTGCAAATGGATATTAAAGTTTCGGTTTTTCACGTAAGAGTCGGTATTTTGCTCATTCTGTTGACGGTACGCGTACTCGACGTAAATTGTGTCGGCACTGTGTTTTATAATAAGCTCACCCGTCCACAGTTGCCTTCTATAAATTCAACAATTAATTTATTTTAAATTGAATGTCGTTAAATATACATAAAATTAACTCCAAAAGAAAAATTCCGTCCTGCCGCAGCTCCGAAATTTTGAACTTGGAGCAGCTTCAGGGATGTTTTTAAAGAGCTGAGCAAAATCTGTAATTTTTGAGTTCTGGCCGTTACAGGGATGCTTTTTATGAGCTCAGTGATTCGCTGTCTTATCTAAATTCGTAATTTTTGACTGAAATTTATTAGAAAAGATTGTTTTGCTAAAATTTAGTATTTAACTTCAATACACAAATATCCACGCCCTTTGGAGCGACTTCAGTGATGTTTTAAATTAGTTGCGGTACTCAGAGATCTGCTTCTTTCTAGATCTGCTTTAGGGTATGTTTTCGACTGAAAGATAAACTGTCTAACAAAATCTACCATTTCAGAGTGCAGTTTATGCCCGAAAATACTTGTATAACGTAAAAACACATGATGGGCGGAGCTGACCTGATGGAAACTGTCAATAGAGTAGCCGCTTTCAATTTTGTACTGTTTTTGGAAATTATTCGCTCAAAATTTTGAATAATCCGTAAATTTTCCGTTAATATTTGCAAATTACGCCATAAACTACCATTATTTCATTGAAGAATCTTTAAAATTCAGGTTATTGTACACTGGAAAAATACACTTCAGGACAAGCTTAAAAATTCCGTAAAAATTGCAGTTTCTCTGTAATTTTTCATTTTGTATGAAATTTCACCCCGTAAGCAACAGAATTTAAAAAAGAGAGTGAAAACTACAGAAATGAATGTAAATTTACCAGTTTTTGACTTCATGATTGTAAACCTTCTTTTGGATATTGTACATTTACATTACTGAAACCAAAGCCTGTGAATTTACATTAAAAAATGTTTAATTTTTACATTCAAAATCATACAAAAATTCTGATTGTGTAATATTCCAATTAAATAATGTGAAATTACGGTTTTTCTATAATTTCCTTTTTTATATGTAATTTTATTGATATGGATTGTAACATTTCAGGAAATCAAGAATAATTAAGGATTACTGAATTCAAAAATTTCCAAATTTTGAGAAATTTTTCTGATTTTTGAAGAGCTGTAACTCGGAAACTACTGGAGCTAGAAAACTCTTTTTGGTCTGAAATAGTAGCAAATTTTGAAGATTACGGTTCCCGCGGCAAAAATTTTTCTTGGGAAACTCCTGTAAATTAATACATTCCAAGTTCGTCCTCGATTACTACTTTACATTACATACCCTAGGAATTTCAGGTTCGAACTTTTTATATTTCATTTTGCATAATCAGTTGTCTGCTTGATTAATTTATGAAAAGTTACGTCAAAAAGAGTTTAATCCAATAAAGTACATCCATTGAGAATAGCAATTATCCTTTTTCGTCTTAGCTTGATTATTCCATTAACTTAACTTATAGGTACCCAATAAAAGTTCGCTCAAGAATTCGAACAAGCGCAACTAAATAGTCTGATTGACGTACCAAGGAAAACTTTGTAGAAAATAAGAACAAATTTAAATCGACGTGTCTTTCCAATTAAATACTTTAACAATCCACTTCATCAAGTTGCAAAACGATTTAAAAACTTTTGGAATTTGCAGTCGTGTAAAAGTTTATCTGATGAACATGACAATGGGAGGTATATGAAACAAGCAAGATTGTTTAAGGAAATTGCACTTTTGTTTTTCCAAAATTATTCGACTTTTGAGTGGGCTTTGTTTCGCAGATTTACGATAAGTAAACTATCCGGTAATCTATCTTGTATTTAGGTATTTATTTATAATGATATTTAATGGTAAACGTTCCGGCTGTAGAATAACATTAAGGAAAGCTTACGAAATCCTAATGCATATTTTCCGCATTTGCAAATGAAACTAAATGTCCATGCCATAAATTACAAGTCTGAAGTGTTTGATTAATAAGGACAAGGAAATTATATGAAAAAAAAAAGAAAACTGATTTCTATTGTTAAGTAAAAAGCAAAAATAAATCAGCGGAAAAATTTGAAATTTAAAAAGTTATGGCGGCAATGAAAGAAAATGGTTTACATTACAATATAAGATGCAAGCAGAAAATGTTGCCATTTCGATTCTAAGTCATGTAAATATATTCAACTACACTTGAATAAAATAGGACAAAAGTCAAAGCAAACACATCGACAAAATCCCATTTCAAAAATTGCATAATGAAATGTTGACGTTTTGTGGTCCATTAAAAATAACTCCAACAGCGAAAATTCGATTCCACTTGCATAATTTCTTTTTAATGCCCCAATCGCTAGATCTAAACGATCTTGCATAAAATAAAAATAAATTTGGTATAGTTTTTGAAAAATTAACTGCCAATCTTCTTGTGCAGGCTGACTAAAAAATGCTGTATAGTAAAATTTGAATGTATAAATGGGGTAAGTCACAATAACTTGACACAGGCATTGAAGAAGAACAATTTGTAGAAAATGTTGAAAAGCCACTCAAGTATTTCTTTTCGGTCCATATATCAAGTTTGACAAAAGAAAATGACAACACGTAGTAGTAAAATATTTATTTCAGACTTTTATTAATAAAAGCTATCAATTAGAATTATTAAAAAGATATAAAAAAAATTCAGCGGTAGTAAAACATTAACGACATTTTTATTTGCAAATTGGTCAATTACTTAAACTGTCTTCGAGTTTTGCAATTACTCCCATCTCTACACTTGTGCACATCCAGGACACTTATAAAAAGACTATTTTGTGTTTCTAAATCAGTTTGCGTGGTGAGGTTTAAACTAAAATTACTCTATCATTGTGACTCTCCGCAATGAAAAACGTGAAGTGGTGCGTACATGGTTGTTTACTTCTTATTGGTTTGTTTAAGTTAACGGAAGCCAAAGCACCAGTTGCACAGGACAAGGTAGGATAATAAATTTAATTCAATATTTTTTATATAGCCTGCTGCACGACTACACCGTCTGCTTAATTTTATAAATCAATACAGTTTAAATATTGGGATTAAAAGATTTAAAACAAATAATTTATGTCCTGTTTGAAATTAATGACAAAATAAGTTCGAAATTCACGGCTAAAATATTCATTAGTTGTAAATTTTTAACGTCCAGCATATAATTCGAGCAATTAAAATTTAAATAATTAAAAGTGTCCAGTTTAATTAATTTTTACACGAATAAAATTTTAAAGTAAGTAATTACAAAAAAAAGTAAATAATTAATTTATCCTAAAGTTTTTTAAGAAGCTTTATCTACATAATTTCTTCATTTCGGCAGCTTTCCATTTTTGTTTTGTAAATTTGAGTGTTAAATATTCCGACTTTTACGCATTTCGTATTCTTACATTAATTAGTAAAATTGTGAATTAAAAGTTTTGTCCAGAATTTAAACTGGAAAAGTTATTAGATCAGGGCGGCCCGACGCCGTCCAATGATTTTGTAGTTTCTATGGAAATCTATAACTATATGTTAACAGCCATCTGAAATTTTGCAATGTGAGAGACTACAAATTTTTTTCAATGGGAAACTTTAAATCACATTTGCATAAAACCAGATACTCTGATTAGTTGTGTTTCCACCACTGACCATTGTTTCTTGGCGTTACAATATTTTATTTGTTATAGAAATGAATAAGTTTACCAATATTGCACACCGAAGATTGAGAAAATGAAAATCTAGAGGTGAAACATTTTATAGCTGTAAATTTCGTCAGTAATTGGCCATAGACATTTACAAACATCTTGATGGTTTTATGACTATTTTGTTTGTATACATATATGTAATCTTATAAGGACAATAATTTTTTTTTTATAAAATTTAGCGCGATATGTAAACGAATTAATTGGCGGGATAGCTATGAAAGAGCAGCTGAAGGAAACGCCGAAAAAAGTATTTCAGTAGCTCCACTAGTCTGAAAAATGTAATAATTAATTATATTTATTATATACTAGATTGCCCTGGTTGTGCGGCCTGAAGGCCGCACTAACTAATCATTCCCTCGTAATCTCTCTATTTTTTTGTTTGGTAACGTAAAATGAACGAACTTAAATAAAGTTAAGTTACCAATACCTTAAACATTACGAGATTAAGCGAAAGTGACGGGTCAGTGCGGCCTTTAGGCCGCACAACCTGGGCAATCCAGTAAATGAACTTCGAAATTTAACAAAAGAATTGCATTGAAAATAAAATTTAAAACCTCGAAATTTGTGGCTACCCCAATTTATAAAGGTAGATCATAGCAATATATTTCCACGTGATTGATTTTCGATTGCCTTGATTTAAAGATGAACGAATAACCAATTGTTTAACTTTTTGTGTAATGTTTTTTGACGAATTGAAAAAATAACGTGAAAAATCGCGAAAATCCGTTTCTTAATTAGTAATATTTTTGTAAATTAATAGAACCTCAATAGATGGCGCCACTGAATTTTATCTTATATATAAAATCTTGTCAAATTTTAATCTGAAATTTAATAATGATTTCTATTCTAAAAAGTTCTCCAATTGGTTGAATAATAAACAATTTGACTTATTTGAGTGACTGTTCTGCCACTAGCCAGTCGTTTTATTGTATTTTAATTTAGGTAATACGGGTGACGCGTAAGAAAGAATTAACGAATTTTTTTTATTGAAGAAATATTAGCTTAGAAAAGATTTTAAGCTTAATCCTGCTTTCAACGCCAATACATCGCTTTCAAAATTGAATGTTATAAAAATGCGGATTTTTTGTAAAATTTTAAGTTTAATTTGATATCAATACTGGTATCAAGGTACCTAAACTTATTTTTTGAAAATAATAGGTAAGATTTTGACCTTAATCAGATTGAATAAAAAAAAAAGAACTTTCACTGAACATTTTTTTTAGCAGCTCTATCTGGCAGTTGCGGTTGCTGCCAGCGACGGCGGGAGCTAAAGAGCTACTTTAGTGCCGCTCGTCGCCGGATGTAAGTAAACGTATTGTTAATTAAATTTAATAATTAATGATTTTTAATTCATTGCTAGTAAAGTTGTTTTATTGAAGTTTTCTTCAAAAAATTACAGTGTTTGAGAGTATAAATTATCATATAAACATAAAATTTTGTGAATTATTAGTAAATTTTTGAAAATTAGCCTACATGGGCTGTTTCCATGTTTTAGATCCGCCCATCGAGTAAAGTTATAAATGTGAATATTATAAAGCAAATTTTTTAAATTTGTATGCTATTCCGATCTGCGAGAGCGAAAACTATAATGTAATTTTTAATAAAAAAATTATTTATAATTTTAAGTGTAATAATTATTCTACGATGTAAACTGTTGCCTTCGTGGAACGTATTATTTAAGCTTTTAAGATTAAATACAAACCGTCAGCAGAATGTAGACGTGTGCATGTGCATGTTTATAAAATTGACGAACCATTGGCGTGGAGATAAAATTAAGAAAATATTATATTTTTTAAAATAATAAAATAATGTAAACTAAAAAATTAAATTTAATTAATTAACATTACTTTTACATCCGACAACGGGCGGCACTAAAGTACTTTAATGCTGTCTGTCGCCGACCCTAAAGTAAAACAATTGCTTTCACAAAAAAGTGAAACTACCCATTTAACAATTAAATGACATGGAGTCATGGTTTTGAAGAAAAATTAGTTTTCTTCGTCTTCTTTTGTTTCTTTTATGTTTAAAATTGGCCACTTCATCTTCAGAAATATTTTGCTCACTGATAAAAATAAAACAAAAGAGTTTCATGGTTAACAAATTTAAGAAGAATAATTTATTGTTTTAATTAGCATGAACAGATTAATGCCCATTAGCTAATCGTGCTTTTTGCACGATAGCACACCGCGTTAATTTTTAATTGGTTATAATGGAATATTTGAAGCTTTGTCGAGCACATTAGAAGAATGACATTCATTCAGGTATAATATAACTCTTTAGTATTAGTAGATAGAAATAGAAAATTACTAATCTGAATCTTTTCAATAAATAAGTCGAAAATTATCCATCAGATTGGCTGATCATTAATTTAAAGGATTCAAATTCAAAAGCTTCAATGAAGAATGGAGAAGGATCAGTGATATTTTGGCGTTGTTTCGGTTGATGTTAGTGATCTTATCCAACTCAATAGTATAAAAAAAGATTAAAATTAAATTCGGAAAGTTATGTTTTGACGCCTGGGAGAAAATTAATCGACTAACACTTTTTTCCAATAAGATAACGATCCCAAACACACAATAATATTTCTTTTTTATTTGCAAACTAAGTAATTATCTCTTTTTTTTATCGCTTGGAGTATTTGATGCTAATATGTAGAAGTAGGTAATCGATTTGAGTGAAGAAAGAACTTTAATTGAGAGGAAAATGAGCAAATACATAACAAAACCCTCTGTGAACTGAAACCGTCTCAGAAACCGAACAGAAAATGTGTGTTATTACTTTTACACTTTCATATTTTTAAAATTAGTGCATTTGTCACACTGACGTGATCCCAGAATATTATATTATTACTAATAATAAAAGTAAAATTTTATTTTCATTTTAAATGTAATAAGATTGTCGCTTGCCTTTGAGATCAGCACCCCCATTCAAGTTTACAAGTTGTAAAATTCAACAAATCTTTCAGATAATATACAATGTACTGGGTGCATTTAAAAATCCAACCAATTTAAAAATTATTATGAAACAATAGGCATCATATTGTATTGTTACACTTATTTTTTTTATAAATTTTGTAATAAATTATACTTTGTTGTTGTTTACTGGCAGCATAATTTATTAGTTTTTTCACACTGTTTCATTGACAAAGGTTACCTATATTACGTAATGCAATTTCTTCCTCAAGTTATAATGCATCTATAATTACGATCATAGAATAAAGAAAGTTGAAGTGTTCATTAAAATACACAAAAAAGAATTAGGAACTTGCAATTAAAGGAAATGAAACTGACTTGAAGCAGGGAAACGTGATAAAATGAGATCTCTAATTATAAATTTAATAATTAAGTTGATATTCGCAGCTAATTTGTTCACGCAGGAAGTATTTTTCCTGTGCGAAACAAGCAAATTAAGAAAAATCACAATAACTAAACTTAACCCTGAGAAGTCGTTAAAATTTACCGTTCATTTTGTTGCAGAATGTAATCATTTCCGAAGACGATCGACGAGGGTCTGCCGAAAAAGTTAAGAAGAAGGAAGGGTTCTTATCTTTAAGTGATCACAAGAAAGCGGAAACGTCCAAACGTGGAATTTATTTGGCCGCAAAACATCGCATTCCAGGTTCCCTCATCAGCCCAGCATGTAAATAATATAGTTTAGATTCAGTTAAGTTCGTTATAAATTTTTTTGAAATTATCCAGTGAGGCTAACTTACGAAACCAAGGAACACGACAATAGCTACGAAGGCAGCTCTCATCAACTATACGAAGACCATAAATCAGCTTATGCTGACTTGGGTGCAAAAACAGGATACGAGTACTACACTCCCCATTATCCTGCAGACTACGCTGAACACAGCCTTCACACTGACGGTGCCGTTTATGGTCACACCGATGCCAATCTTTATGGTCATACTGGCAATGGGGTTTACGAATACCCAGCAGCCGAATATGCACCAGCCAGTACTGGTCTCGGATTTGAACATTTCAAAAAGGTAATACACAAATAACTTGATTTTGGTTTGAAATACGTAATATTTTCGATTTGTAGTCCTTTGGCTTCAAGAAGTTTTTACTTCCTCTGGCAGGACTTGCTATATTAGGAGCAGCTGCTGCTTTGACGGTTAATCCGGTTCTTTTGCAGTTGGGTGCTATTACTGGTAAACGTCGAAGAAGATCGATACCAACCGAAGAACTTTTTAAAGGCCTAGTGTACCCAACCAACGAATTTGTCAAGCCCGATAAGGTTAGAAAATTGCGGAAGTCCTAGTGATAATAATTAGTCATTAATTGTTACTTAATTGTATAAACTATTTTTATATAATATAAAACTTTTAAGCAAAAATCTATCTTTACCTTAACAAAAGAACACTTTTAGCAAATGGTATACAAACTACTATTACTTGGTAACGAGCAGTAGATACGCAACTCACTTCGCTGTCGTGGGCAAAAGACACCTTCCCGCACTTGTTACACAATTTACTATTAATATTATGTATATCACATCGATATAAAAATTTACATAGAAATATAGAAACAAAAGAGTTAGGTTAGCATAACTTTATAGGGATACTATGGAACCTTCGCCTAAAATATAAAAATTTGATAATGCAATTATGGTAGTTTATAGCGTAAACTACAAATATAAACTTTAAGTTATATGGATCATTCAAAATTTCGGGTAAAAAATGCCCAAAATCCGTTAATTTTGAATAAATATACTGTATTGGCCGTTTTCATAAGTAAGCCCCGCCCATTGAGCTACTTTACTCCAAAATCATAATAAAATAATATTTTTTATTATTTTTAGTAAAAACATTCGCTTTAAACGACAGACTTAAGAAAATATGAAAAATTGAGACCATGGAGTATCTGGGCCTACGTTGTTGGTAAAAACATCCCTGAAGGCTGCCCTAACTCAAAATACACCAACTGCTTTGATCCCAAGCACTCATTAAAATCATCTTTCAAGTCCACAGAAATTGAAAATTATACAGATCCAGAAATATGTTTTTTGCGACCGGTGGAATTTACATGTTGGATTAAAAAAGATTTAACCCACTGGTGGAATTTACAATTGTCCCTCCTGAAATACCCTCAGCTCCATATAATTGATAATTATAACTACAATGTTCAAATAAACCTTTTAGATAATAAAAAAAAGTTTTAATTCGGTTTCGAATTATTCTTCTAGGAATTACAAATTAATTATGGACGCGCATGATGGGATTAATGAGATTTATTTTAAAACGAACTGTGCCAACGAGCGTTTATGGTACTATATTATGTCAAGCAAATTGACGGACATTTCCTCTAATTTACTGAAAAATATAATTTAATTTATCGAAAAGAATTTATAACCGAATTTCGAAACTTGCTGGAAGACTGAAAAATGGTTAAGAAGCACTGGTTTAGACGACACGTATTCATTCCATATTCACGCATTTTTCAACCAACTTACACTTTCAAACCAGTAACGAAGTAAATATTTTGGTATTTGTGAAATATTATGTTAATTTCCTTAATGGAATAATCAGTTAATAAAATAGGTACCGGTAGAATTTTCTCTTTGTAATTAAATAATTATTTTCAAAAATGTATGGGAAAAACAAAACAAAAATAAAGCACGCATTTTTGGTTAAAGTGTCACTTACCTATTGAATAATAATATAGAGAAAAACAAAAAGTATTCCAAGTTGGACACTCGCGCACTGATCACACTAACACTTAAACTAAAAGTTACAATTAGAAAAAAAAAACGTGATGATTGTTTATTACGAATTACATAAATATCCTTTACGAACTGACAACAAAATATGGCATTCACTCGAGACACCTTGCTGAGGCTGGACGGAAGCGTTGACCCCTAAGATGTTGAATGAGGAAAGAAGGAAAGAGCTAACAACGCCTACCTAAAAATGATAATTTTTTCAGATAATACATTTAATGAAAAATTATATTAGTCATATGTACATAGAATACATAGTTTGAAATAAATTTTTAAAATTCTAGATATGTGTAATTTCGAATTTGATGAATGGGGGAGGAAAATATAGTCTCGTAGGATTATTTTTTACATATTATTACAAAATTTTATTTCCAAAATAAATTGGGAAAATAATATTTTGAATAATATTTTGTAAAACGAAAAAAATAAATGTTTTTAGGCCAGGTAAAAATTAATGTTTGGCAATGGCTAGAAATTCAAACCGATGGCATTTTCTACGCCTGAAAATTCTTGCAGCAGGCAACCAAAGAAGCAGGAATAAAGAAATCTCCAAAAAACACTCGGAAATTAAAAAACGTTGCAACCAAATGCAACAATCAATATTATTATTTTAAATTAAAAAAAATTTAATTTAAACAATTCACTCACAAAGACTTTTACGACATTGTTCAAAATTTAATGCAGATGTTAATTTAGATTTTTTTTAATTTTGTATTTTCTCCCTATTTGCTCGTAGGGCAAGGATGTTGCAAAATTTCCCAACCCAAGCCAGTAACTTTTTGAACAGAGACTCCTGCAGTGTGTGGTATTGCATTACAAACTTCCTATTGACGAGGGCCGGTCATTTTTCAATCAAATTTCGTTGAAGACGTTCCATCTGCTCACAATAAACGTTTGACCTTCATTTAATAGTTCGTAGTGAATAACTCCACGAATATCCCACTAAATGCACAGTAACACTTTCTATGGGTTAAATCCTCGTTTAGGAGTGGGATGTGGTTTTTGTTTTGCCGATAACGACACTGCCTGGTGGAGCCGATGGGTGGATCGAGTAGCTCATCGACTCTCACTGCCGGTCCCAAGCCCGTATAAAGGAGGAGGGTTGAGCGAGGAGCTAATAACCCCTCCTCGGAAAAACAAACATGTTGTGAAGACAATGCAAACGGACTTTGAATGTGGGGACGTGGAATGTTCTGAGCTGGTACAGAACAGGAGCTGCCGAACTCCAGAAATATACAGATCGAAAAATCTGCTAGATAAAACCATAGAAAATATGCCTAAATATGATATGAGAATGCTGTGCGGAAACTTCAACGCAAAAATGTCGAACGAAAGTGGAATGAGACTGATTGGCCTGGCAACAACAAACAATATGTTAATAACACAATGTTTGAACATGATAACATACACAATCAAACTTGGAGATCCAACGATGGTAGAACCAGAAATCAGATCGACCATATTGTGGTGGA
Source organism: Cantharis lateralis (assembly GCA_963170105.1). Classification (NCBI taxonomy): domain Eukaryota; kingdom Metazoa; phylum Arthropoda; class Insecta; order Coleoptera; family Cantharidae; genus Cantharis; species Cantharis lateralis. Next base: position 6,142,534 of record OY720627.1, read on the forward strand.
TGCAAGACATGGAAGCAACGTAATGGACGTAAGAAGCCTCAGAGGTGCGGACGGGGACACGGACCATTTTCTAGTGAAAGCCAGGATAAGAATGCGAATATCTACATACAAGACAAGGAGTGACAAGGAAACTGAAACCATGCGATGGAATTTAGCGAAATTACAAAATGGGGAAGAAAGGAAAAAGTTTGAAGAATCGTTAGAAGAGCAGCTGGAATTCATTTTGCATTTAAATTGCAATTCAAAGCAAAAAATGCTTTAATGCTTGTCCAGATGTTAGTAGAATTTGTTCTCTCTATTGCATGCAAATATTATGTCTATCTTGGTCAATGAGGTCCAGCCATTAAATAATAATGCTTTACATATAATAACGCTTGAATATAATTATTATTATCATCCGAATTCCATATTCCCAGCTTTATAATAATTTTAACATCAGGCCCCCATCTGGCAGTTCTGGCAAATGCCAGAAGGGCTGATGCTCTAATAGGCCGTGTTTGATGAAGAATTTTTTAAAGCTAATGAAGTTACTGATTTTCTACCTATTATGATCGTTATAATCTAAATACAAGAGTCGGTTTTTCTTCCTAGTCCGTCGCTGTATAACACTATAAATAATAAATTTAAATAAATTTAAATGATGACAGCATCGATCCGTTGTCTTTCTTCGTCTAAACTTTGGAGACAGAAAAATTGGTCTCCGATACTTTCCGTCATTATATCCTAAGATCACTTTTTATTCGCCGTAGTAAAGTGTTCTACATTTTTTATTTCTTTGAAACGCCGTATTTCGTGACCGATTGTCACTACAAAAAGGCTTTCAAATAACTTTTTATAGAAAATCGCCTTAGCTACAAATTAGCTCTCTATATTTTTTCCATAAATGTCGCCGTTCTCGAGATATATACGAAAAACTGTTTTTGGCGACCTTTGACCTTGCAAAACACATAGCTAGCGGTAAGGATATCGATGAGAAACTGTGAAACATTGTTCAAGTTCATAATACTAAGGTGCATGCAAAAATTTAGCCTGTTACAAATTATTTCCATGTGGAAGTTTATTTTTCCTGGACTAAATGAGTTTAGACGAATCCAAATTTAGCTTTGATATTGAGGTGTCCGGCAAAGGTGAGCAAGGGGTAAAGTGGGTCATACCAATATATTTAATAATATATTTGAATATTTAAAATTCCCATAATTATAATAATTTTAATATACAATTTTAAAAATAATTTTTATTTTTTTAAATTATTCAAACACATTAAATAATAAATTTTATAAATAATAAATTCTATACCCTCTCGATCTTACAGTTAAATTATACTTAACATTCAATTGTTGCTACTTGCAATTTATTGTCGACGGTTTAAAAGATAATTTTTTCGAAAAGAATACTATTAAGTTTTCGAAATGAGTAGTCGTGAATTGCTTTCGATGCCTTTATTGATGTTAAATAAAATTGGACTTCTGGTAAAGAATCAACCTTCCAAGGGTTATATTGCAATTTCTATTATAGGAATCCTATTTAATTTATTTAATGTAATAGAAATGATAGTTTTATTATTTTTGGTGGAAAAAACTGTAACAAATTATGTAAAAAATTTAGAAACAATTGGACCATTCTTACAGGTGATTATTATTATTGTATTAAAACATAAAATATTTAATAATTTCTGTTTATAGTTTGTTGGAAAAACGCTGACGTGTATTTTCATTAGTAACAATTACCTGGATCTAGTTAAACTTGCGAATGGGTTTCGGAAAACAGAAGAATCAGTAACGGGCACTCAATTGAACTATATAAACCAAATATCTAATAATGTAAAAATTGCACAAAAAGTATTTTATTATGTAGCTATATCGACAGGATGGTTTTGTATTTTCTCTACATTTATTTTCCAAGAATTATTGACCAGTACTTGGCTTTGGGAAAAAAATTTTTACTATTGGTGTATGTGGCTTTCACTTTCAATAAGTGTGCTATATAGTGCATATTTTACATCGGGATACGATGGCTTATTTTTGGGATTTTGCTATGAGGCAATAATACAATGTAAAATTTTGCAATATAATTTAGAATCTTTAAGCGTTAATGATATTAATAACGAACTTGATTATGAAATTTACTACAACAAATTGAAATCGTGCATTAACCATCATATAAGTATATTAAGGTGGGGGAAGTCGTAAAGTAACCCGTATTACAATAAATAATAATAATTTATAATTTTAGATTTCATTCACAAATGCAGAAAGTTTATTCAAGCACCTTAATGTTACAGATTTTTTCATGTGGTCCTTTCATTTGTATGGAGGCCTATGCATTGATGGCAGGAAGGTAAATAATAATATATAAATCACTGATAGGAAATAATCATCAGAATAATATTAAAACAGTTAAAAGTAAATAAAATAAATTAGTTTTAGTTTGGCTTTGCTGATAAGATATGGTGCCTGCTTATTTATCATAACTTTTCAATTAACATTCTATTGCCTTCCCATTGGTTTCTTAGATCTTGAGGTGAGACATTTTTATCTTTATCTATATAACTTAAATGAATTACTACTAAGCACTATGATCCTAGAGTTAGACTTGAACAGGGGTAGATCGGACTTGTGTGTAATTTTTAGGGGTACAATAGTTTGAAAAACGATAGCTCAAAACTGACGGGATAGCTCCTAAATAAATGGTCTGTCTAATGCCCGGTTTCTTCATACACTTAACAGCGCAGTTAAGTGACAAGCTGTTCCGGAAATACACGAGGAAATAACTCGTATTCGTGTTTGTCCGAACAGCTTGTCTGCTTAACTGCGCTGTTAAGTTATAAAGAAGCCGGGCATAAGTCCTGTTCGAAGCTAATCATAACTTTGATTCAGTAAACATAGCAAGACATTATTCTATATATAGTTTATTAATACTTTATTTATTGTTCTCGATTAGATATCATTGATTGCAAACGCCATTTATAATTCTGACTGGAATTCGAAACATTTCTTATCATCACGGACTGCAATTGTTGTTTTAATTCAAATGGCCCAACGAAAAGTAGCGCTTACAGCTTATGGAATGATAGAATTTAATGCGAATACCTTAGTTCGTGTAAGTAAAATTACAGCAAATCTACTTTTCAGACCAGGGGGTAAATATCCAGAAAAAATTGTATACACAAAACTCAGAATTCAAAAGATTTCACAGAATTCCAATGGTTTTCAAGAATTCCAATGATTTCCAAAGAATTCAAAAGATTTCCAATGAATTCCTAGGAATTCTAAAAATTTGCAAAGAATTTCGAATATTTCCAATGAATTCAAGGGATTTCCAAGAATTCCAAAGATTTCTAATAAATTCCAAGCATTTCCTACAGCCGTTGTTGCACATGATATTAAGAAAATAATTAAACTTCTGTGATTAGACATTAATCTGAAGAGGTAATTATTCCAACAAAATTGTATACACGTGGTTGAAATTCCTTTGGAAATCTTTGAAATTCTTTGAATATATTTGGAATTCTGGAAATCCTTAGAAATCTATGGAATTCCTTGAAAATCACTGGAATTCTTTGGAAATCATTGAAATTCTTTGGAAATCTGTGGAATTCCTTGGAAATCACTGGAATTCTTGGAAATCACTGGAATTCTTTGGAAATCACTAGAATTGCTGGAAATCCCTAATATTTTTTGGAAATATTTAGAATTTTTTTGGAAATCTCTGGAATTCCTTGGAAGTCATTGGAATTTTTGGAAATCACTGGAATTATTTGGAAATCACTAGAATTCTTGGAAATCCCTTATATTTTTTGAAATCTGTGGAATTCCTTGGAAGTTACTGGAATTCTTGGAAATCACTAGAATTCTTTGAAACTCATTGGAATAATTTGAAAATCGCTGGAATTGTTAGGAAATCTTTGAAATTTCTTTAGACACAGGTTGGACATTAATAATGGTCATATGTAAACAACTATATTTATTGAAATTTGTTCACCGAAAGCACCAAAAAGTTTGACAAACTTGGTTCGTTTGTCAAAATTAATTTGTCAAACTTTTTGGTGTTTTCTGTGACCAAATTTCAATAAATATCTTTGCTTAGTACATATGACCATTATTATTGTCCAATCTGTTTCTAAAGAAATTTCAAAGTTTTCCTAAAAATTCCAGCGATTTTCAAAGTATTCCAATGATTTACAAAAAATTCCAGTGATTTCCAAGAATTCCAGTGACTTCCAAGGAATTCCACAGATTTCCAAAGAATTTAAATGATTTCCAAGAAATTTCAGAGATTTTCAAGGAATTCCAGAGATTTCGATGGATTCCAAATATATTCAAACAATTCCAAAGATTTCCAAGGGAATTCCAACCACGTGTACGCAACTTTTTTGGGATATTCACCCCTTGTTTCAGACCTTTCGCTTTATATTAGCACAATTTAATTCCAGGTAGTAAGAGTTGCATTTTCTACATGTTTAGCACTGAAAAACCTCTAAGAAGCAGAAAACTCAGGTTTTTCTATCCATTCGTAGCAACCAATATTTACTCTTGCAATATAAGCAGTTAACAGCACCTAAAAGGAAATTTTAGTTCACTCTCAATGAAAAATTATATATTTCTTTATTAGCAAGAATTACATACAACATATTAAAGGAGAACGGTGGCAAATGTTTTAGGATAATTCCGACAGAATATTGACAACACAACTACCAACCTCCCAGGGGCCAATACTAGTTGAAAAATCAGCACGAGTGAAAAACCATGTCATATCCAAAAGAGAAGCAGTTGCAAGGAAACACAGGGCCGTCCTAAGATATTATAAGAATCTCCTTATAAGAAAATACACAAATACAAAATGTCAATTTATTACTATTACATTAAACAAAAACATATAATTTATATATTTATTTTCCTAAATTTTTCTTTAGCAAATTGATTAACGGAGACGTAGTCTAGTCAAATTAAGCAAAATAAAGGGCTAACCTCGGAATGAGAGGGAATAAGCTGTAAATTGGTATAATCCTTTGTTTTTGAATTCTAAATACTGGTAGAAAAGTCTCATATAATCGTGTGTCCGCGTCCCAAGATATTGAATGTCAAAAGTCACGAAAATCGTTTTTTTTTTTTTTGCAATTATTTCGTTTCCTATGTGAAATACGTTATTTAAGGTCATTATTTGTATTAATATCAAGTATTTTTTTGTATCTTCATTGTTTCTCGAGATACAGCGCGGAGAGTAGCAAGCACGCATCCGTTAGAATTCAAATATTCCGAGAAGAACCCTTGCTGCTAAGGAATAGCAGCATGAATCGCTAAAAATGAAGCTGACGTCAAAACCATCTGAATGCAGTAGTAGGTACCGACAGTATGTTTTTTCTTCCTTTCGAAAAATATCGGTTTAGGAATTTTGACGGAATATCCGTTTTGACCTTACCCGTGAATCCATTTCGGTTGGTTTCGTCGTTTATACAGCTTATACACATAACTAAAATTGCATGAGCTTCTTCTTTCATGATAACGACTGTAGTTTCTGCTTATAGATTTTGGGAAAACATCTTTTATGTTTTTTCATCAAAAACAAATACCTGAAGCTACTCGAACTTTCAAATGGGTTTTGGAAAGCAGAAGAATGAGTAACGGTTACTGAATTGCAGAATATAAACCGAATATCAAACAATGTAAAATTTGTACAAAAATTATATTATTATTCAGCTGTAATCACGTCATTGTTTTGTATTCTGTCCACATTTATTTTCAAAGAATTAATGACCAGTACTTGGCTGTGGGAAAAAAATATTTATTATTGGTGTATTTGGGTAACAATCTCAATAGATTTGCTGTTTCCAAGTGCTAGACTTGAGCAGGGGATCTCCTTGTGATTTTGTGTGTAATTTTTAGAGGTACAATAATGTACAAAACGATAGCTGATTGCCCCATATGCAGTCAGGCCCAGTTTTTCAATAGTGAGTTAACCCAAATTCAATGGTTAACCTAAGGTTATGACTATTTTGATTGGTCAGGAGGCGAAGTTAATCATTCTATTTGGGTTAACTCACGAATCACGATTGAAAAACTCTCAGAACTTCATTTAGTGTTCTCGATTAGATGTCATTGATTGCGAACGTCATTTATAATTCTGACTGGAATTCGAAACATATCCTATGGTCACGGACCCCAATTGTGTTTTTAATTCAAATGGCGCAACGAAAAATAGCGCTAACAGCTTATGGGTTGATGGAATTTAATGCGAATACCTGAGTTCGTGTAAGTAAAATTACAGTGAATCTACATTCACTTATATTAGCATAATTTAATTCTAGGTACTAAGGATTGCTTTTTCAACATGTTTAGCACTAAAAAACATCAAAGGATCGCAAAATTAAGATTTTCCGATCTACTCGTAGCAATCTAGATTTACTTGCACAAGATAAGTAGTAACCAACACCTAAGAGGAAATTTTAGTTCACTCGCAATGAAAAATTTGATATTTCTTCTACTTTTAAGCTTGGAATTATTATTATACAAGCATTTTGTGATTAGCGACCTACTTATTGATACTTGATAGTTGATAGTAAATGGAAAATTTATAACAAAATATCTATATATGCAATTAAATTGTTGTTATATACTGTTAAATTTAATAAAGTATAAACAAAGAACTTTCTTCTTCTTCTTTTTCTTACGTGAGGTTTACGACCTGTGTTTACCAAGTGGTTAACTTGTCGATTTAAGCCTTATACCATTGATTGAATACAAAAACGGGTTTTAAAGAGAAGGTGGTGCGTTCTGTCGGGTACCCTACCTACACGCTCCATCCAGACGCGTGAACTTCTTGTTCGCAAGCGTAACTAAGCAATAGCTTACAACATTATCAGATGAAAGGGATCAAGGCGCCTGCGGCGCCACATGCCCTGCCTTTCATTCACGCTACGCTACGCTACGCCCTACCTACACGCCATTCTACATGATCAGATGGCATCGAATTATGAATGATCCGATGATATCGCAATATGTTCAACTATCTAATGAATATTTTTCGAAAAATCGTATCAATTGATAATCGGGGTCACTCTAAGCTAAGGTATACAGGGTGAAACTGATCAGTCGATTTTGTCCCTGGAAATCCGCTATATTCGACTAGCAGATGAAATAAAATTCTAAATAAATACAAATAGAGCATAAAAACACATCAATATGCTGCATAAAATGCCAAAATTGAAAGCTGAGTCATTCACAAAAATTTCTTAATCATGCAAAATAAAACGTTTTATAACTCACCTGCTCACTATTTTCTAATATTCAAACACTCGAATTTTCGAACTAAACCACCCTGACAATTTCCCGGAGACTCCTCCTCCATGACTAACAGAAAACTAAATGTTCAATGTTCAGCATCACAAAATTAAATACACTATGTTCAGGTTTGATTCTCCTAGAAAATCTAACAAAGCCCATTATAACGCAGTTACAGAAATTTCGACAAAAGTGGAAAATAATTACCATCCTAAGAATAAGGGTTTTAGAGGCATTCACGTCCGCGTTTGCAACAAGACTGAGTGCTGAGTAATGAAATATTTAATTTTTGTTCTTAAATTTTTTTGTAATTTGAAATGTACATCATCAGGTGACAAGTTTTTACGCATACGTTAAGCCGGAAGTGACAAATATTAAAATAATTTGAATTTTGTTGAAGCACATTTAAATATCTTCAAGGTGAATGTTAAAAATTTCACTTTTCAAGCGTAGATAATCTGACGATCAAGATAATCCAGTCTAATTTCAGCCGAAATTTTTGCACTGAATGATAGGTAATGGTCTAGAATCTAGATAGTACCTACACATAAAAATTTTAATTTTGCGAATATTCAGTAGTTTTTCCAAAATCAACAAAAATAAATTCTAAAATTATGTTCTGCAATACCATTGGTCACTGACAACAGGCAGGAGGTGGAGCCTGTGACAATTACTTAACAAACCTATTGTTTTTTTAAATTACTCAGAAATGGTGGTTTTTAGATTGTGTTGATACGAGATTTACCTTGGTTGCGTTTAAATTAAAAATTAAAAACTCGCTAAAAGCATCCCTCAAGACTTACCGAACTCGAAAATTACGGCACTCAAAAGCTGGGATCCGAGATTTGATAATGTCAGTAGCAGTGAAAACCTACCCTCAACACGCCCTCGTGAAAATTATTACAATACTCGGATCTCAAATGCTCTCAATAATGTAGGAAAAAAAGGGCAACCACCGAAAATTTACTTTTTACAAGTGCCTTCCCCCGAAATTAAATCCTGGCTACGGGTCTGTGTATAATAACATTTTTGTGGTTAAATTACATGTGCGGGATCTAATAAAAACTGTCGAATTTAACTACCGAGATCAATATTTTTTAAACTATAAAGGTAAGAGCCGTACCTGCAGCTGACGTTTGTCGCTTCATCGAAAATGGACCCTTACATTCAATAAAAACAAAATGTTTACTACTGAAAATTTCTGAAATTTTTTTTAAGCGAACTAAAGCACTGCACCAGAGCTATCATTTAGCGAAAACCCGAGGTCTCTAGGTGTCCTAAGAGCCGAGATCTCGTCCGGACGAATACACGTTTACTTTTTACTTTTTTTTGCTAGTTTTTAAAATTATTATGTGAGAATGGAACAAAATGAATTTATGCTTCCTTCTCCTCAATAAACATTCACCAGTTTCCATTGAAGATACCAATAAGGTTTTAACTTCTTCATTTAATTCATATTTCTTAATAAAAATATAAACAATAATCATGTAATAAAAATAATAATAAAAGAACAATATCTTACTTGCACTCTTTTCGTCTACATTTCTTTCTTCAGAACTTGGTTTAGCTTCTTGTGCTTCCTCTGAAAGACATCCCATAGGTATTATTTTGTGTTTTACTTATTTTTAAATGCTTTGATAATATTTTTTTGGCGATGAACTTATTTATAGTATTACCGAGGTTTATAATTTTGCTTTATTGCGCGTGACAATGAAATATTATATTATTATATCATCGGATATTAAAGTAATAAAATTATGTTTGTACCTCTCTAGATATATAATTTAAAAAGTCATATTCAAAATATAATTTTTGCATTACTATTAGTCTTTTATCCTTGGTGGTGCATACAGTGAACAATCAGCAAATTCAATTTGACTCGATGGACATAAAGCTGAACTTAAAAACATTATTAATTTTTAAAATACTAATATTTTTTGTCTGTCATGTATGCTTTGGCTTAGATCTTCTATCGAAGGTAGACTTTTATATATTTTATTAAATATAATAATATTATAATTTTACTTCAATTTTTTCCGATTTACATAGTTTCACCAATCGGACTACCACATCAGAGATGTAAGAGTAGAAGTACTCGTCGTAAATCAAGAATATATGCATTTCTTTCGAGCAATTGGATATAAACATAATCGTACAATTACTGCAATTAATGTTACATTTTCACCAAAATTTAATATGGAAGACAAAACTGAAGTCAATTAATCTAAAATAATTTTTTTATTAATTTTAAATTAGTTTTTTGATTTTAGTTCGTAGTGCAAGCTTACAAACGGGCCAGTAATGAATATCGTCTTTTTCCAATACGTTTTCAAGTTAATTTATGCAAAGCTATTGCCACCAATGTCCTAGGACTAAATAATATTGTAAATTATGGAAATACCACTCGTTGTTTTTGGAAAAAAGTACGTATCTACCTATAATTATAATACAGGGGAAAGGACATTTTTGAAAAAAAAAACCGGCGAGGAAAATATCGATTTATTATTTTTATCCAATTCTTGCAGGACATATCGTATTATGTAAATGGATTTCTTATTGATGAATCTCATCTTCCGCCTTTAATTCCGAATGGCGAATATAAACATTATATTGAATTCATACAACAAAATATGAAATTGTTAACCACTAATTTTTACATGGAAATCTATCGTCCTGAAGTTAAATAATTTTAATTTAAAAATTAACATCAAATAATTAAAACTGACATTAATATAACTTTTAATTATAAATTTCTTTAATTTTACAATTTAAACGAACAAAATTTTTGATAAATAATTTGATGTTTGGTAGTATTTGACATTTTTTTTATTCAATACGATCAGAAATTATAATAGGAGTATTACATTGTCACGCTCAATAAAGCAAAATTATATATTAACCCCGGTAATATTACAAATTTGTCGCAAACAAAATTCAAAAAAGTTTTAAAAATATAGAGAGCACATATTATATAATATATAATTTACTAAAACTGACTGTACATTTATATTACAAAAAAATTATGGATAGATTTATATAGTAAGGTAAAAACGTTTAGAAAATTTATAATTTGATATATTAAGTATACAAATATTATAAGTATATGTACTATAACAGTATACCAATATACTATATACTATAGAATAATTTATATATGTAATTAATAAATGACATACCTTCTCGATCTTACATTAAATTACATTTAGTATTCAACAAACAGTCAGTTTGAACATATTAAAAAGTATAAAAAAATTAAAGTAAGCAATTAATTAATTTTTAAAAATATAACAGATTTAAGAAACTATTATTATATTTCTAATAGATTGCATGTAATTATTTTTCGAGTCATCCTGTATATTAATTTTCTTAACTGACGATGTTCGATCGCACTTTAAAAATTGTCAATATTCTAATATTCTTTGTTAATTACAACAAATAATAAATATAAAAAACAATTTTAATCAATTTATCTTCTTTTAATTATTCAAAGATATATTAAAAATATAAATATAATATTAAAAAAATAATTCTTGACAGTTTATACAAAAACTTACTGAAAAGAAGACATAAATTTTGAAAATGAGTAATCGTGAATTACTTTCATTTCCTTTACCCATATTAAATAAAATGGGACTTCTGGTAATGGATAACTCTTCGCAAGGATATGTTATAATTCCCATTATAGTAGCCATAATTTCTTTATTTATTATAACCGAATTGACAATTATATTGTTCTTTATGGAGAAAACGGTAATGAATTATGTTCAAAATTTAGAAGGAATTACAGGATTACAACAGGTGATCATAATTATCCTAATACAAATAATATTCGTTAATTAGTTTCTGCTTACAGATTTTGGGAAAAGTTCTCTTGTGTTTTTTCATCAAAAATAAATACATAAAGCTACTTAAGCTAACCAATGGGTTTTGGAAAGCAGAGGAATCAGTATTGGGTACTCAATTGCAGGATATACACCGAATATCAAACAATGTAAAATTAATACAAAAATTATTTTTTTATACAGCTGTAGCGTCGATATCGTTTAGTACACTGTATACTATTATTTCCAAAGAATTAATAACCGGTACTTGGCCCTGGGAACGAAATATTTACTATTGGTGTACTTGGCTGTTACTTTTAATTGACTTGATGATTATTTCATATTTTTTAACGGGTTACGATGGCTTATTTGTGGGCTTCTGCTATGAGGCAATAATACAATGTAAAATTTTGCAGTTTAATTTTGAATCTTTAAGCGTTAACAATATTAATAACGAACTTGATTATGAAAATTATTACGAAAAATTGAAAAATTGCATAAAACATCATATTCTTTTATTAAGGTGTAGTCGTAAAGTAAATTGAATTTAATTTAAATTTAATATTAATAATTTTAGATTTCATTCGCAAATGCAAAACGCCTATTCTGGCACCTTAGTGTTCCAGATTGTATCAGGTGCTCCATTCATTTGTATGGAGGCATACGCATTGATGACAGAAAGGTAAATATATAAAGCAGTAATCAGATTAATAATAATAAACATTTTATTACAAATAAAGTAAATTAGTTTTAGTTTCGCTGTGGTGCCAAGATACGGTTGCAGCTTAATATTTTTGACCATACAGTTAGCATTCTACTGTCTTCCTGTTGGTTTCTTGGATATTGAGGTGAGACATTTTTATCTTTATCAGTATAACTTAACGATGCATGCCAGCTCATCATTGATTGGATTGCAATCACTTATCACGTGATTCACTTGGAAAAATAATAAAAACTCCAAGCTATGTGCGTGAACTTGGCTCCTCTTTTTTCAAAATATTAATTTTTTTTTGTTGTTTTGGATTGTTTTCCATTGTTTGCAATTGTTTTGATTTTGCAAAAAAAAATTTTTTCGATTGTTTTTGATTTGTTGTCAATTGTTTTGTAAAAATAAAATTTTTAATCAGATGATAACCGCGAAAATCGCGAAACAAGATTTTTCGCCAGCTCCCCGTTTTTCAAAATTAAAATTTTTTGTTGTTTTCGATTTTTCTTAATTTATTTTTAATTGTTTTGTAAATATAAAATTTTTCAATCAAATGCTAACCGCGAAAATCGCGAAATAAAATTTTACGCCAGCTCCCCTTTTTTCGAAATTACATTTTTTTTTTGTTTTCGATTGTTTTTGATTTGTTGTCAATTGTTTTGTAAAAATATAATTTTTACATCAAATGATAATCGCGAAAATCGCGAAATAAGATAATTTCGCGATTATTTTATTTTAAATAATTCCGAAACGTAAAAACATCTGAAAAGAAACTTCCAATCCACCTGCGGATGTATTTCCATCTCATCAGCTAGAAGATCTGTGGATTATTGTTGCATAGACCATACTCTTCCAAAAAAGTTATTCCATGCAATTTATTTAATCTAAAATTATTTTTCTCCATTAGATGTCATTGATTGCAAACTCCATTTATAATTCTGACTGGAATTCGAAACATTTCCCATCAGCACGGACTGCAATCGTTGTTCCAATGCAAATGGCTCAACGAAAACTAACGCTTTCAGCTTATGGGCTGATAGAATGTAATGCAAATACCTTAGTTCGTGTAAGTAGTATTTCAGCAAAACAATTTTTCAGTCTTTTCAGTTTATATTTAATTCCAGATATTAAGATTTGCTTTTTCTACCTCCTTAGCACTGAAAAACATCAAAGAATCGCAAAATTGAGATTTTTCTATCTCTTGCTAGATTAGCACTAAACAACACTTAATTAGGAAATTTTAGTTCACTCTTAATGAAAAGTTAGATATTTGTTCAACTTTAAACAACGAATAGCTGTATTTCAGCAATACTCACTTTGCTAGCAAGAATTATATGTTAAGAAAGAGCACCACGGTGACAAATGATCCGTTCTTCGTAGGTTTTTTTGATTGAAAAATTAGTGCCTGAAAAATATTTAAAAACGTGACAATTCTGTGAAAATCTTTGTTATTTTAAAACTTGGCCATTGTGTTGCTGGCCTTTTTTGCGTGTGACAGTGAAATATTATATTTGTGATTATAATTCAGCTGCACTTTATTAAATTGTTATTATTTTGTTTCAACGCATTTCACTCAATAAGTCTAGGTCAAATAAAAAAATCTTTTGAACAACAGTTCTTTATTTTCTTTGGCAAAATATGATTCAGGTAAAAAAAATATAAGGTACTATTTAAAAAACTAAAGTTGACCTTCAAATTACCTTTAAAAGGTCAATAAATTATAAAAATAATTATGTCATATTCTTTCCCCCTTGCTATCATATAACTTTTGTTCGAAACATTTTTTCATCTGACTTTTGGTTTTTGAGATATTAATTGCTGGAAGTTTTATAATGAACACCCGGTATAATTTAAACAATAAAATATTTGGATTATTATTAGTGTTTTATCCTTGGTGATGCTGGATCAATCAGGAGATTCAATTGAATTATAAATTTTTTAAAATAAACATTTTTATTCATCCAAATTAATTTTTCCACAATCCAGTTTTAATTTTTTTTTTATACCACAAATCCAAATTATTATAATTTTGTTCCTTATTCGGTATAATAAAAACACATCAAAAACTCTTATTAATACTATAAACTCATTTATTTAAGCTTTTATTTTAAGATATTTTCAAAATTATTCGATGCATGAATTTTACGTCTGGTCACTTCGACCACTTTGGCAAAATATATTGATATTCCTTTGCTTTCGCACAAGTTGCTTTCTAAAATAGCAACATAAATTTACAAAATTTAATTTTTCAACAAACACAGGACATTTACTATTTTTAGACAAACATGAATTAAATAAAAACAATTAAATCCATGACATTTAAGCCCCCAGATCAAATTGTCAAAGCAACGGGCTTTAACAATTTTATCTCCAACTTGTTATGGATTTTTCTAAATATTTCCGTTAACAAATAATTCAAATTTTTTAAGCAATCAACAAGTCAAAATCATAAAAACAATCAATTTTTACATAAAATTATTAACATATTCATATTATCATTTATCACCAATCACAATCTTATTACATTATTTACATCATGAAATATTTCAAATCAAATAAAATCCTAACTTTCAAAATTTATCAAACACATATTAGCAATTTCCAAAATTTTCAATTTAAATTAATATTAAACAAAACAAAACATAAATCAATCTTTAAAATTTCAACTTTTTAATTAAAATAATTGCAAGACAGTTACTAATTTTCATCCTGCATCCATTTTTCTGACTTCCTTCGAAAATACTTCCACTGGGCCATCTTTGTACTCCACGTCTGCAGCTTTGGAGGTAATTGGTACATCCCCCTGCTCCTTATCCATATTGTCCTTCCAAATTTTTCGGTTGCATCTAAAATTTTACCTTTTATCTATTTCTGATGTCCAGTATTTTTCTTCTTTTTATATCCAATATTGTTTTTCCTTTGTCCACCAAACGTTGTTGAGTGGGCAATTTTTATTTTCTTATGTCCAACTTTTCCAATTATTTATATATTATTATTATTGTATCCAATTTTAATTTTTTTATGAACAAATTTCAGATTTTTATTTTCAATCATAATTCATAATTTATCAATTGGATATTATTGCGATGTCCAAATGCGTAGAATAGTTTTGACGCTAAAGAAAAACCTAATTAATTACCTTTTTGAACATCCATCCCTTGTTATAAGCTTGCGATTCCTTTAACTTATTTAAATGTTGAATAATTAAAGCAAGTTAGTCAAATTAATATATAATTTAATAATTTTTAATTTATAAAAAAGTTTAAATTTGATGTTTTTAATTTTATACCGTATTACATCGGTTTACCAAATAAATCAATTTCATCGAATTGTAACTTTAATCATATTTACGATTGAGTAATTCTTTCAACTATCTGGATAAAGTTGCAATTTTGATGGCAAAAAAAATACAAATTTTAAAATAAATCAATTTTATCGTGGTTTCACTTGCGCTTTTAAAATGTTCTCACCCTATGTTTGAAGTTTGAGCTATGAAGAAGCTCTCCGAGCGGCACTAAAGTACAGCACTCATATTAAGTTCGTTCCTTCCGAGAATAGTTTTCAGATTAACAGGAAGTTTTCTGTGCATATACTTAAATATATTATGTACATTACGAAAATGTTATTTTAAAAAAATTAAATTTTTGAAAACCCTGACTGCGTATAACCCCTTAACCAAAAGTCCACTAGGTAATTTGAGTTAATTATGTATTTTATGTACTTTTAATTGCTTTGTTAATATATTTTTGGCGATATAATTGTAGTATTTCCTGGGTTGATATTTAATAATCTTTCTTTATTGCGCGTGACGATGAAATATTATATTTGTGATCCTCAATAAAGATTATTATTATTATATTATTAAATTATATTTGTATCTCTCTATATATAATTTTAAAAATATAATATTTGGAGTATATTATTAACATTTAATCTATCTAGCAAATTCAATTGGACAAGATGGACATGAAGTTCAACTTAAAAATGTTATTAATTTCAAAAATACTAATTTTTATCTGCCATGTATGTTTCAGCGTAGATATTCTGTCGAAGGTACACTTTTATAGATTTTATTAAATTAAATAATATTATAAATTTATATTAGTTATTTCCGACTTACATAGTTTCGCCAATCGGACTACCACATAAAGAACATAAGAGTAGAAGTCCTCGACGTAAATCAAGAATATATGCATTACTTTCGAGCAATTGGATATAAATATAATCGTACAATTACTGCAATTAATGTTACCTTTTCACCAAAATTTAATATGGAGGACAAAACTGAGGTGAGATGATTTTTATTAATTTTATATAATTTAAATAATTGCTAATTTTAAATTATTTTTTGATTTTTCCGATTTTAGTTTGTAGTGCAAGCTTACAAACGGGCCAGTAATGAATATCGTCTTTTTCCAATGCGTTTTCAAGCTAATGTATGTAGAGCAATTGGTACCAATGCTCTAGGACTAAAGAATATTTTAAATTATGGAAATTTTAGTCTTTGTTTTTGGAAAAAAGTACGTAGGTTTCTTTTTTCCTTTTCTTCCTTTTTTTTGAAAAATAATGAAAACATATTATGTAGGTTTATATTTAAACCTTATTTTTGTAGGACACTTCGTATTATGTAAATGGATTTCTTATTGATGAATCTCATCTTCCGCCTTTCATTCCGAGTGGTGAATATAAAGATAATGTTGAGATAATACATCAAAATAATAAATTGATAACCGCTAATTTATATATGGAAATTTATCGTCCTGAAGTTAAAAATTAAAAAATAGAAAATTAATATAAAATGTCAACTTTGTAAAATTAGCAAATGATTAAAATAATATAATCTCAGACTAGTTTTTTTAGTAAATTATTACATTCAAGGCTGACCAAATAAAACAATCGTAAAAATATTATTCCCATGTTACATTATTAAATTCTGTTTTTGGGATTACCAGTTGGTTTTTTTCGGTTAGAGGTTGAAATTAAAAATATCATTTAAAAAAACACTGATTTTTGAAATTTTAATTTGTTGTCTGGGTTTTGACCGAGAAATTTCTAGTCGAGTTATATTTATTTTGGTCTGTGGGATCCTGCCATTAAAAAATAATGCTTTAAAATTTAAAACACGGTTGTTAGATACGGAAATTAAATCCATTTTTTTAAATTCGAAAATATCTTTTAAATTCATTTTCGTTGTAATTCTCTTCTCCTCCTTCCTTCGTCAAATTTTTTTTATTCGATGTCTTTTATTCCTACTCACGAAGGTACTTAACATTAAAAATTCTTCCTCGCCACTACTATCACTACTATCAAAATCAACATCGCTTGAATCACTAGAAAGTATGAAAGGCAATACGTTAATTTTTAATCACGTAACAACTCAAATGTTTGTAAAATACAAATAAACAAAGACTTCAATATATAGGTTATAGCAAATATTGACTTTTCAATCTTGCACTAAGCGCACTAAAGTCGTTTGTTACAGTTATAAATTTTTGGCTGCACTAGCGTGTTTCGAGCTATTCTGCAATTCACTACTTGCAGTGGATTGTGATAACAAACACAGCTATTTTCAAAAATTGTCGACCGTTTAAAAAAATACTTTTTCAAAAAAAGGACTACTAAGTTTTCAAAATGAGTAGTCGTGTGTTAAGAAATCACATCTACTACTTTATAGATTACACCTGGATTTCCAAATAATGGACTTCCAGAAATTATTGTTAAGAATATATTTAAATTAGTTATAGGTTACACCTGGATTTCCGAATAACGGACTTCCAGAAATTATTGAAGTTGTAAATCAATGTATGAGAAATCATCCATTGATCTATTGTATTATTATATTCCTTTTATTTATTTCACCAGGTGATATTACTAGTACTTCATTGCTATATAGAAACTTTATACATCTATTCAATTTATTCCTTATATTATTATATTAGTTTTACATAAATATGAAATAACTTTATATGCCGCTTACAATCTTGTTAATCATACGAAAATCAATTGTATCACCTATGGGGGTGTTAAAGATCACATCTGCTCTTTGCCATTGTAGTGTGTTGCATTATTGAGATTTCCCCTAATTTTAAGAAACATATATAAACACCAAATTTTACCTTTCAGTCAGTCTATGTTATATTGCCGTCACATACGTATATGTATATCATCTGTAAATCATTAAAGTATTTTTGTTTAATAAATTAATTAAAAGTTATTACACAAGTTCTTAATTGGCGCAGTCGGTAGGATACTTAGCCTGGGCTGAGTAATAAATAAATCATTAAAACAACAATTCGGTAAATAAAAGTGTAAACGAGGAAAAGTGTAAAGTGGGCATTATTAATCAAGAAATTCTACATTTGAGAATCTTCAAAATCATCCCAAAGAAAATTCTAAAATTCCAATCAAAATTACCGATGTCTCTACAATTCGTATTATTGATAATATTGTAAGTATAAAGCTAAATATTTATCCTTTCCTTACCATACATCAATACGCCTTTCCAATACGTCAAAACAATTTTATTTTCGTAACCAAGTATAAATTAAAATGGCAACAGAAAAATTTAACAGCGATTATTTAAAATTTATTCCTATCTACGACGGTACTTCAGGACAACTCTCAGATTTTCTTAAAGCTTGCACATTATTAATAGATAAATTTTATAACACCGAAAATGAAAATTCTTTCGAAAATCAGTTATTATTAATAGGGATAAAAAACAAACTAAGCGGAAAGGCAAAGCAATTATTGGGTACGCGTAATACAACAAGTTGGTTACAAATTAAAGAAATTTTAATAAACAATTTTGCTGATCAAAGGGATTCAGAAAGTTTATTGCGAGATTTACACCATATGTTCCAAAATCCAAACGAAACTCCAAAAGAATTTGGCCAACGCATAATAGAACACTTAGTTCTATTACAGCAACAAACAATAATAAACTGTGCGAACAATACAGAAATGGCTCTACGTGAACAATGGCACACCGCACAAGCATTAAAAACGTTTCTCGCGGGTTTAAAAGAACCACTCGGTTCGGTTATACGATCAAGAAATCCTGATAGTATCACAGAAGCGTTAAATCACATTCTTGAAGAAGAAAATATTTCTTATATGAGAAACAAAATTAAACAACCATCCACTTCATCAAACGTGTCTTACAACCCTAATCAATATAATATCAGTAGTAATAACACAAAATTTTGTCGATATTGTAAGAAAACGGGACATGAGATAAGAGAATGCCGTACACGAGTTTTGCGAAACCAAGTAAATAATGTTTCTTTCACACCGGGACCTTCACGCAACTTCCAAAATTTCTTACCACCCTCAAATCAATCGCGTAATGTTTACAATCCTTCGTTTAATTCTAATACTAATTATAATTCTTCGACGCGACCCCCAAATATTTCTACACAGAAATTTCGACCAAATTATTACCACAATTCGCCCCAAAATACGAGAGAAAATCGTCCTCACAATAATATAGACTCAAATCATTTAAACTTACCCGACGGGGGTGTAAACGGACAAACACCTTCGGATATCAATATAACGTCCGAACAACTAAATATCTCAAACGAAATTTTATAAATTACAATGTCAATCAAGTAGAAAAATCCACTTCTCCAAATGATCTACCTTATCTTTATTTTCCACAAAGCAATGTTAAATTTTTAATCGATACGGGAAGTAGGATTTCCTTAATTCATCCACGTCACACAAAAGGATTCGAATCACAGCTAATTAATTATCCCATTACGCTCACTTCTTTAACCACCAATAAAACATTTTCTCATGGTATTAAATTAAAAATCCCTTCACTATTTCAAAATGTATTACCATTCTTTATTGTCGCGCATTTTAATGATAATTACGATGGTCTCTTAGGAATGGATATCTTAGAAAACCTCGAAAGCAAAATCGACCTATATAATAATGTATTAATTACAAAAAATGGCAATTTTATTATATCTACTAATTTAGGTAATCCTAAGCCACTCAATGGTTTAAATAATTCTTTAAACGAATCAACTATTAATTCTAAAATTAAGCAACAATCTATCCTAGCATTGGATAAGACTAACGATTCTTCTTTTACTCAATTAAATAATTTGTCAAAGCCTCTCGCGCATTTAAATGAATCGATTATTAATTCTAAAAATGATCAACAATCCATCCTAGCATCGGATAGGATTAGAGATACTTCCCATATTCAATTAAATAACTCAAAACCACTTGGTTATCCAAAAAATTCTTTCAATGAATCGATTATCAGTACTGGAGATAATCAAAAGGGTATTACGTCACACGGGACCAATTTTTCTTCCGATAAAATTAAATTCGACCCAATCCTAGCAGCGGTAACGGTCGATAACATTATCGCAATTCCTCCCAGGACTAATCAAGTTATAAAAATTCCTACATATCCATGTAACTTTACCGAAGGAATACTACCTTTTCAATCATTTTCTAATAAATTACAAATTCCCGAATCATTAGTGTGTATTAACAATAATTCAGCATTAACCACTATTATAAATCCAACAGAGACGGAACAATATTTTTCTTTTGCACCAGTTTTAATTGAACCTTTTGAACCAATAAAAAATGAATTTGTCGCCAACATTCAATCGAACATGGGTTCTAAAAGAAATAGAATCAATGAAATATCCAATAATATTCGCGTCGAACATTTAAATCGCGAAGAACGAGCCGCACTCATTAACCTTGCTCACGAATACCAAGACTTATTTTTCTTAGAAGGAGACACACTTACGTTTACAAATGAAATTAAACATGAAATTAAATTGACGAACCCGAAACCCATTGTTTCAAAATCATATCGTTATCCTTACGTTCACCAACAAGAAGTACGTAATCAAATACAAGAAATGTTAGATCAAAAGATTATCCAACCTTCATTTTCTCCATTTAGTTCACCAGTTTGGGTGGTCCCTAAAAAGTCGGATTCGTCCGGAAAACAAAAATGGCGTGTTGTAATTGATTATCGTCAGTTAAATGATAATACAGTCGGTGATAAATATCCTATTCCCAGTATATCAGATATTTTAGATAGATTAGGAAAATCTAATTATTACACCACTCTGGATCTCGCTTCGGGATTTCATCAAATAGAAATGCACCCCGATGATGTTCAAAAGACAGCATTTTCCGTAGAATCAGGTCATTATGAATTTTTAAGAACACCATTTGGGTTAAAAAATGCTCCATCTACCTTTCAACGAGTAATGGACAACATATTACGTGGTATACAGAATGAGATATGTTTGGTATATTTAGATGACATAATTGTCTTTTCTGCTAGTCTAGAAGAACACATCCAACGACTTAGAACCGTATTTGATAGATTGAGGAAAGCAAATTTAAAAATCCAACCTGATAAGTGTGAATTCCTTCGTAAGGAAGTTAGTTATTTAGGTCATGTTATCACCTGCGACGGTGTTCTTCCTAATCCCGATAAAATTCAGACAGTAAAAGAATTCCCTGAACCAACCGATCAAAAGCAAATAAAATCATTTTTAGGTTTAGCCGGATATTATCGTAGATTTATACCAAATTTTGCTAAACTCGCAAAACCTCTAACTACCCTTTTACAAAAAAACGTGACTTGGAATTTTAATTCTGATTGTAAAGAATCATTCGAAGCTTTCAAAACGACACTCAGCTCTCCACCTATTCTACAATATCCAGATTTTAATAAACCTTTTCTATTAACCACAGACGCATCAAATTTTGCTCTTGGAGCCGTGCTTTCTCAAGGAGATCCTGGCTCAGATCTACCTATAGCATACGCATCTAGAACTCTAAATAAATCTGAACGAAATTACTCCACAATAGAGAAAGAACTTTTGGCTATTGTATGGGGTTGCAAACATTTTAGACCATATTTATTTGGCCGTAGCTTTTCCATTTTCACGGATCACAAACCATTAATATGGTTATTTTCAGTAAAGGATCCTTCGTCACGCTTAGTACGGTGGCGACTTAAACTAGCGGAGTTTGACTATGAAATTCATTACAAAAAAGGAAAAATTAACACTAACGCGGATGCTCTTTCCCGCATAGAAAATCCTCAATCTTGTAACGTTTTAACCAGAAGTCAAACTAAATCTTGTCTATCACAAGGAGAAATTATATTTGAGAAAATGAACTGCAGTGACATAAATTATCAACAAATTAAAACGTCCCCTGACCATATTACTTTTTATAAACATAAAACGATTGTTTTAATCAACTCTTCCAAACGTAATTTCAATGTAGAACCATTATCAGAAATTATGTCAAAATTAAATATCAACTACGATACACCCACATTGCAAATCGAGCACGATAAAATATCCTACATTATACTTTCTTGCAATGACTTAGAACCTCTCACTATAATTAACGTTTTTTTAGAACATCTTCATTTATTCTCTCGAGACCATTATTACCTCATGGAGGAACCCGAACTACCTGAACTTCCAAAAATATTAACATGCGTATTTGATACGATACCCACCTTCACAATCTGCCAAGGTAAAATTCAATATCCGCTCGATTATGAAATCCAAGATATTCTCACCAAAGGCCATAAATCTAAAACTCATTTCCACAAGGGCGTCAATGAAACTTATAACCAAATAAGAAAATATTACTATTGGCCCAAAATGAGAACTTGCATTCAAGAGTTTATTAGTCAATGCAAAATTTGTGCAACAAATAAAATTAATCGGCAAAACTTATCGGTACCCCTATGTATCACCGAAACTTGTTCTAAACCCTTCCAAAGAATTAATTTAGATACTTTTGAATTCTCTCAAACGAAGATATTAACTATTATCGATGAATTTTCTAAATTCGCTCAAGCATACATTCTTAAAGAATGTACCGCAAAACAAGTTTATAACAAATTATTAATTTTTATTCAACACTTTGGTATACCGGCACACATTCATACTGACCAAGGAACTGAATTTGACAATATAGTTATTCGCGATCTTTTAACATTCTACAAAATAAAACATACTTTTAGCGCATCCAACCACCCTCGATCAAACGGAGTTGTAGAAAGATTTCATGCTACGTTAGCTGACGGACTTAGAGTCTATAGAGACGAATACCCTAACGATCCATTAGCCACGGGTTTATTTAGCATAATCACCAGTTACAATCAATCAATTTCATCAGTTACATCTTTTTCTCCATTTCAATTAGTTTATGGCTTCTCTTCTCTTAAGTCACCGTTACTATACAATGAACATTATGAACTTTACAATGATTATATACTACAAACAAAAAATAAGTTAGATTACATGTATAAACATGTCAGAGAATTAGAAATTCACAAAAAACAACAGAACAAAGAACGATTTGATGAAAAAAGCAAAGTTAGAACCTTTCAATCTGACCAATTGGTATATCTGTTAAATGATAAGATAAAGAAGAAAACGGATAAGAGATTTACAGGACCCTTCAGAATTCTCGAAATTTTACCTAATAATACATGTCTTTTACAATTAAATTGTAAACAGGTTAAAGTACATTATGATCGATTAAAACCTGCCATCCTTACAGAGCATGGGGAGCTGCCAACGGGTTCCAGCACCAAAACATTGACCATTCATCAGGATTGTATATAGAAAAGGAAGCCACCGCATTTGTAACCAATTCATATTGGAAAATAATTCGCTACGTTGACATCGCCAACCTGAAGAAAGCTCAAATGCAAAATGAGCTGATTTTGAAAAACCTTAATTTCACATTACGAGATGGACTCACAGGAAACAAAACCTTAAACTTCTTTTCAACACCGTTTTATTCACAAATTAGTTCACTTAAGCTAATGAATATAAGATGTAAAACTATCTTAAACGAATTGTTAGACAACGTTTCGCCAAGCTCTCAGAGATACAAGCGTTATTTAATAAACGCTTTAGGATCAACATTTAAATGGATTTTTGGAAATTTGGATGCAGAAGATGGAAGATACTATGAAGAAAATATAAATAAACTTTATAATAGCGACGAAACAATAAAAACATTATTAAAACAGCAAATTTCGGTAGTCACATCTACAATAGAATCTTTTAACAAATCAATTAATCGACTGAAAGTAAACGAAGAAGAACTAAAGAACACCCAAGAAAAGATTTTCATCGCCATCAGACAAGCGTTAATTGATCAACATCACGTTAATACTCAAATTGAAACAATGAACTATTTTTCTCAGTTGCACGAATCTTATTCAATAATATTGTACGAGCTAGACCAATTAATGGAAGCCATCAACTTTGCTAAACTTGAAGTATTACACCCTTCGATTCTTGGACCAGAAGACCTTCTAGAACAACTTAGACTTATTCCTAATCATATCTCTAAAGCTCAGTTACCTTTAAAACCAATTAAAGAAAACCTCCACTATTTTCAAAAATTCTCCAAAGTTTCTGCTTTCCAATTAAGGAGCAAAATTATGTTTGTGGTCAAGATACCATTGATTGATTTAAAATTGTATTCATACTATCACATATATTCCTTACCTGCAAAAACTAATATTCCGCACATATTTTCCACGATTATTCCTACCTCTCCTTATTTAGCTTTATCAGAAGACAATATGCAATATTTTATTCCGTCAGGGTGTACTAGCATAACTATTAATCAATTTCTATGTGATGTAGCTACTATACATACAATATATTCAGATTCACCCTGCGAACTCCAGCAGGTGTTGCATACTAATAATTATAATAGGTGCAAAGATGATAATGTTATTTTGAAGATTCAAGAAAACAAAATTCAAAAATTACCAAACGGACGTTGGCTACTGTTTATTGTCAAACCAGTTGACATAATCGAATCGTGTGCTAACCACCCCACAACTTATACAAGTGTAGAAGAATCCATTATTGTCAAGACCGAACCCACATGCACCTTACGCATAGGCAGTGTACAACTTGTTGGCGAAGAACAAAGAAATTCAACCATCAATGGGACCCTACAACTACCTGATGTTTACTACGATTGTTGTGAAAATCGATACAAAGACTATCTATCGGAAATAAAACCAGTGAACTTAAACCATATAAATTTAGACTCATTAAACGATGCAAAAAAACATTTAAGTGAGATTAATGAGACATTAAATAATTTAAAACGACCATTTGTTGAGAGACATATCACATGGTTAGCATATATAATAATTATTGTTGTGTTTTTAATAATAAGTGTAATGTGTTATAAAAAAGGTGCACGTTGTTGTTCGCGAAGAAATGATTTATCCGGGGAATCATCCAATTCATGTGTTACATTTACGAACATTGTTAATTCATGCTTCCACACGCCAAAACGCCGCCCAAATATTCGCGTATCGCGAGAAGATGCCAACGAAATGACGACCTTTTCAACTTCAAATGAAGCGGAAGAACAAAGACAACCAGGCCCAAACCGCAAACGATTTTTTTAGTAGAAAAAAAATCTTTTTTAAGGAGGAAGGTGTTAAGAAATCACATCTACTACTTTATAGATTACACCTGGATTTCCAAATAATGGACTTCCAGAAATTATTGTTAAGAATATATTTAAATTAGTTATAGGTTACACCTGGATTTCCGAATAACGGACTTCCAGAAATTATTGAAGTTGTAAATCAATGTATGAGAAATCATCCATTGATCTATTGTATTATTATATTCCTTTTATTTATTTCACCAGGTGATATTACTAGTACTTCATTGCTATATAGAAACTTTATACATCTATTCAATTTATTCCTTATATTATTATATTAGTTTTACATAAATATGAAATAACTTTATATGCCGCTTACAATCTTGTTAATCATACGAAAATCAATTGTATCACCTATGGGGGTGTTAAAGATCACATCTGCTCTTTGCCATTGTAGTGTGTTGCATTATTGAGATTTCCCCTAATTTTAAGAAACATATATAAACACCAAATTTTACCTTTCAGTCAGTCTATGTTATATTGCCGTCACATACGTATATGTATATCATCTGTAAATCATTAAAGTATTTTTGTTTAATAAATTAATTAAAAGTTATTACACAAGTTCTTAATTCGTGAATTACTTTCGATGCCTTTATCGATATTAAATAAATTGGGACTTCTGGTAGTGAATCAACCTTCCAAGGGTTATATCATAATTCCTATTATAGGATCCTTAATTACTATATTTAATGTAATAGAAGCGATAGTTTTATTATTTTTTGTGGAAAAAACTGTAACTAATTATGTAAAAAATTTAGAAGCAGTTGGACCATACTTTCAGGTGATCATTATTTTTGTATTAAACATAAAATATTTAATACTTTCTGCTTACAGTTTTTGGGAAAAGCGTTCTCATGTATTTTCATCAGTAAAAATTACCTGGATCTACTTAAACTTTCGAATGGGTTTCGGAAAACAGAAGAATCAGTAACGGATACACAATTGAAAAATATAAACCAAATATCCAAAAATGCAAAATTAGCACAAAATTTTTTTTATTATTTCTCTATATGAGAAATAAAACAAATAAGCTTTGCTGTTAAGATATGGTGCCTGCATATTAATTATGACCTTTCAATTAACATTCTATTGCCTTCCCATTGGTTTCTTAGATCTTGAGGTGAGACATTTTTATCTTTATCTATATAATTTAACAAAGCATGACAGCTAATTATTGATTGGACTGCAATCGTGCTTATCACGTGATCCACTTGAATTGATAATAAAAACTACTAGCTTCTGAGTGCACGAAAGCTATTCATTCTTTATGTGTTGTAAACTGGCAGTATTAATTACATTAATTTTATATAGGACCTGTCAGGATTCTTTGTACATAGAATCTGGGATATGTGGAACAGCTGTACCTTAATTTGCCGTCCCAACTGGGTCTGACCCCTTAACCCATTGATAAGTTATACTACAATATAATTTTTCTGATTGATCCTGTCCAACTTAACATATTTGTCATATCTAACGTAATTGCTCCATGCAGTCGCTTTAAATAAATAGCAGTAAACAATAAATATAGTTAGAAATTTTTATATATTAGTTTATTAATTCTTTATTTATTGTTCTCCATTAGATGTCATTGATTGCAAACGCCTTTTATAATTCTGACTGGAATTCGAAACATTTCCCATCAACACGGATGCCAATAGTTTTTCTAATTCAAATGGCTCAACGAAGAGTAACGCTCACGGCTTATGGGTTGATTGAATTTAATGCGAATACCTTGGTTCGTGTAAGTAGTATTACAGCAAAACCATTTCTCTCTCGTTTCAGTCTATATTTTAATATATTTTAATTCCAGGTACTAAGAATTGCTTTTTCTACATGTTTAACACTTAAAAATCTCAAGGAATCGCAAAACTGAGAGTTTCCCATCTACGGCAATCAATATTTACTGTTGCAAGATAAGCAGTTAACAGCACCTAAAAGGAAATTTTAGTGCACTCTCAATGAAAAATTAAATTATATTTTAGCAATACTCACTTTTTTCGAGAGAATTACATGTTAAGGGAAAAGACCATGGTGACAAATGATTTAGAATTCCGACACAATGTTTATAACAAAACTTTGTTTTTAAAAGCAATTCAAAATATAAGAATATAATTTAAAAAACCTTGGTTGATATACAGACATTTAATAATTATAAAAAACCCTTAATTGTACGGAAACCATGTTCATGTATTTGCAAAAGGCGCAACTAATAATGTAAACTAGTTAAATTTTAAAATGTTGAGTAGTTTTGCTCAGATAACTTTTAACAATTTTAGTATTGTAATCGGTGTCTTGAATTATGCAATAATAAATATCTGAACTTAATAGGTTCTTCTGGAACTCCAAAATCAATTTTTTTTACTTAAATAATTTTCCGTTTCAAAAGGCTCGTTGACCCCTTTCCTTAATTTTAATAGATAGAACTCTAATAATTTTTGTATATTGGATCTCTGAAACCATAAAAATAAATATTTAAATCAAAATATTGGTAGGTGTGGAATCTAAAGTTTTCGTTAAGTCATTTAAAATTAGCTCCATTGTTTTGCCCTTATCATGCCCATCGATTATTTTGCGCGATAGTTCCAGAATCACCAAAATCACTGTATCATTAAAAACTACCTTGAGCGCGATGCAACTCGAAAATGACGAAATTCAAATGCTGGGATCAGAGATTTAACAATGTCAGGGGCAGTTGAACCAGCCTGGGCGGTTTTTCCAACCCCTGTGCTAATTATAACAATCCTCGGAGCGGAAATGCACTCGATAATGTAAGAACTCGAAAGATGTTTCCTCTGCAACCGCATGCAGTGGAATAAAGTACGCTCTCTCAAGTGAATGTTTTCTTAAAGCTAACATGAACTTAAATTGTAAAATTAACATCAAAAAATCGATTTTCAATATTAAACTGTAAAGTTACCATTGGGCCGATTTTATTCATCCTCATCTCATAAAAAAAGCTTAAATTTTGCTCTTTCAGAATATTTATTGGTTTTCTATCGTACTTTTGATGGTAAAAGCGTAGAAATCGACGGTAACCCATTGAATTAACTCTTAAATTAGAACAGGTAACGCATTGTCATTGAATTGCAGCACTTTTTGGAAATGTACGTCAGGCTCTAATCAGGTATACCATTTTTTTTCATCAAAATTTATGGGATTAAAAATTGATATGCCCGAGCTCAAGTTTAAATTTTTTCATATCGCTTTTCCATAAACATGATTGTAGTAGGTATCCATTATTACATAAAAAGTGTCAACTTTATACTTTTCTCTCCCATTCGTAAGAGTTTCGTTTGATGATATTTCGTCAAAAAATCGTTTAGTTTTTCGCCTGCTAACGATGGGACAATCATCCTCGATTTTAAAATTTAGTCCCCGTCTTTTTTTTTTAGTCTCGAAGTCTCGCTGAAACTTTTTAATTCTGATCGTGAAAGCGGACCAGTTATTGAAAATATTTTTAAGAATGCTTGATATGTAAGAACTATTTCATATAAAACTGTGAGTCATCTTATACTTAATAGTAGATTTTTTGCCATTCTTAAAAATAAATTAATAGTTAATAGAATAAATAGATAAAGGTGAATAACGACAATTAGAATTTTTCTGGTCTTCGAACAATAAACCGGCCCATGCATTTGCCCGGTGTCCCGGTTGTCCCATCCGTCTCTGCATAAAACATAAAACCACACTCTTTCCCGAAAATTTCCTATACATAAGTATGTATACCGTCAAACAGGGTGAAAGGGGACACGTAAAGTGAATGGGGACAGTTTACGATTTTTTCGGTTTTAGCGTAACAACTCATAGAGTTTTGCACCTACGGATGTTTAAAACTATATTTTTTTAGAGGTTTTATTAATATTTAAAATTTTTTCTCTTCTAATGGGCTCATAGTTTTCATACATTTTTTTTTATTTAAAGTCCCTGAGTATTTTAATGGCTTAATTTATTTACCAGTGCTTTAAATTAAATGTTGTTCTTTTTTATTTAATTTACGTGTTTTTATTCAATAAAAATTGTTCTTTTAAACCCAAAAAATGTTATTTACCCTCCAGTTGAAACACATGCGGACACTGCAGTATAGGCTTTAAAAACCGCTTAATTTCAAGCATTGTCCCCATTTACCCCACTGGAGGGTGAATAGGTACCGCATGGAAACAAAAAATTTTTAAATGCTTAAATTTTTTGGATCGTCTAAATTTTTGGGGAAAGTATAGGTCCCATAGAGCCACAACTTATTAAAAAGTAACCATTTTTGACCAAATCTGTGATCCCCAGGTACGCATTTACACTATAAGTGTCCCTATTCACTCTGTTTGACGGTATTATATAAAAAATTAAATAATCAAAGTTATTTAATCCGTATTCTTAATCTAATTTTATTTTTGGATTTTTGCTAGTTTTTTAAATTATTAAATGAAAATGGGACAAAATGAATTTCTACTTCTTTTCGTATCGAAAGATATCGTACGAAGGGATCAAAGATATCATAAGACAGTATATCTGCATTGCATTCATTTCATCCACATTTTCTACCGAAGCGTGTGAACCTTTCTTGAAAACTTTGTCGTTAGCTTCTTGTGTTTCCTCTGAAAGACATCCAATAGGGATTTCTTCACCATTGCTTCGGAGGATGCGGTCTCCTCTGGGTTTTCCACGTGGTTTTCTTCTACTTTTTAAGTATAATTGTACTTACCCAGTTGTTTGTATCGCAAACACTTTTAACTTTTTCAGGCTTCTATAAACTATGCCCTTATAATTCATTACATTGGTTATACGCACTGGTAACAGAATGGTGGTAAGCTTCACCTCGCCTGCTTCGAATCGATCGTCTACAGCGATTGCAGAATTTTGAGGTCAAATAATTGTAAACAATCTAGATAATAAACCATTTTCTTAATTGTTTTATTTATTGTATATCCTAAACTCAAATTTTTCAATCCTGCAGTCCTGAGATTAAAAATTATAGTGGTTAACCTTCCCATTTCTTTTTTTTTTATTAGAGTTTATAATATTATCAATTTCGATGTAGTACTACTAGGGTTACGAAATTAAAATTTCAATAAAAATAAAATAAGAGTATTACATTGTCAAGCGCAATAAAGCAAAATTATATATTAACCCCGATAATATTACAAATAACGTCGGAAACAAAATTTAAAATAAATTTTAAAAATATAAAGAGCACATATTAATTTACTAAAATTGGCTATATATTTATAATACAAAAAAAATATGGACAGACATATATTAAGGTAAAAACGTTTACAAAATTTTAAGTATACTTATATTATAGTAGATATACTATAATAGTATACTAATATACTACTTATATATAAATAATAAATGATATACCTTCTGGATCTTACAGTTGATTTATACTTAGTATTCCCAAACAGTCATGTTGAACTTATTCAAAATAAGCTATACTGACGTTGATAACTTAACAATAATTAAGGAAAAAATTTATTAAATTTTAACAATATGGGAGCGCTACAAAACTTGTTATATTTCAAATAGATTGGATGTTAATTTTTATAAGTTTTTACAAGATTTTGAATTGTAAGTGTACAAAGTATTTACGTAAAACATTAGTAATTATTTTTAGATCCATCCTGTATATTAATTTTCTTAACTGACGTTGTTTTTTAATAAATGAGAGAATTTTCCTATCGATTAAGGCTGGAAATTTTGAATATTG
The DNA here is from genome assembly GCA_963170105.1 of Cantharis lateralis. NCBI lineage: Eukaryota > Metazoa > Arthropoda > Insecta > Coleoptera > Cantharidae > Cantharis > Cantharis lateralis. Next base: position 6,173,557 of record OY720627.1, read on the forward strand.
TAATATTCATTATTAATTACACACAAACATTAATAATAAATTTAAAAACCAATTTTAAAAATTATTTTTTAGTTAAAATCAATTTATCTTTCTTTAATTATTTAAAGATATATTAAAATATATTTTATTAATAATAAATGATATAACCTTCCCGATCTTACAGTTAAATTATACTAATATTCCACATTCAACTGTTGCCACTGTCGATTGTCGACAGTTTAAAAAAATAACTTTTTTTTCTAAAAGAAGAAAACGAGGTTTTCAAAATGAGTAGTCTTGAATTACTTTCGATGCCTTTAGCGATGTTAAATAAAATGGGACTTTTGGTAACGAATAAACCTTCCAAGGGTTATATCATAATTCCTATTATAGGATCCTTAATTACTATATTTAATGTAATAGAAGCGATAGTTTTATTATTTTTTGTGGAAAAAACTGTAACTAATTATGTAAAAAATCTAGAAGCAGTTGGACCATACTTTCAGGTGATAATAATTACAGTATTAAAACATAACATATTTAATAATTTCTGCTTATAGTTTTTGGGAAAGGCGTACTCATGTATTTTCATGAGTAAAAATTACCTGGATCTACTTAAACTTTCGAATGGGTTTCGAAAAACTGAAGAATCAGTAACGGGTACTCAATTGAAAAATATAAGCCAAATATCTAATAACGTAAAAATTGCACAAAAAGTATTTTATTATATAGCTATATCGACGGCATGGATTTGTATTTTTTCTACATTTTTTTTCCAAGAATTATTGACCAGTGCTTGGATTTGGGAAAAAAATATTTACTATTGGTGTATGTGGCTTTCACTTTCACTAGAAGTGCTGTATGGTGCATATTTATCATCGGCTTACGATGGCTTATTTTTGGGATTCTGCAGTATGGCAATAATACAATGTAAAATTTTGCAATATAATTTAGAATCTTTGAGCGTTAATGATATTAATAACGAACTTGATTCTGAAAATTATAACAAGAAATTGAAATCGTACATTAACCATCATATAAGTTTATTAAGGTGGTAGAAGTCGTAAAGTAACTTGTATTTCAATAATTAATAATAATATTAATAATTTTAGATTTCATTCGCAAATGCAGAAAGTTTATGAAGGCACCTTATTGATACAGATTTCTTCATGTGGTCCATTCCTTTGTATGGAAGCATATGCCTTGATGTCAGAAAGGTAAATAATATTTAATATTAAATATTTTTAAAGTAACAATTAAAAGTATCAAAAGTAAAATAGTTTTAGTGTGGCTTTGCTGTTAAGATATGGTGCTTGCTTTTTTATAATGACCTTTCAATTAACATTCTATTGCCTTCCTATTGGCTTCTTAGATCTTGAGGTGAGAAATTTTTATCTTCATCTATTTAACTTATAAATTTTAGAATTCGTAACTTGTGATAATAAATTATAATAATATTTTAAATTAAAACCAAGTTAAATAAACGCTTAAGTATTAAAAGAGCTTATTTAAGCTCGAAAATGAAAGCAACCGCTTTCGAAATATCGTGTCTTATAAATACAATTTTAAAAATACTTAAGCGTTTATTTAACTTGGTTTTAATTTAAAATATTATTATAATTTATTATTTAACTTAACGAAGGATAACATATTATCATTGATTGGAATGCAAACTCGCTTATCACATAATCCACTTGAATATACAATACAAACTACTAGCTTCGGAGTGCATGAAAGCTATTGAGCCTTAATGGGTTCTAAACTGGCAGCATTAATAACATTAATTTCATTCAGGACTTGTCAAGATTCTTTGCACATACATCATATTTGGATATGTGAACAGCAATCGTTCAAATGTACTTCCTGGGATCGGGACAAGTTTCGGTAAATGAAAAAAGCACTATGGCTAAGCAAACAGGGCTTGTAGCTTGTGGGTTACCTGAGCTTGTCCAGATCCTAGAGTTAGACTTGAGCAGAAGTTGCCCTTTTGAGTTAGATCGGATTTTCTGATAAATCCTCTCCAACTTGGATTGCTCCATACGGTCGCATTAAATAAATAGTCTGACTTAGTCCTGTACGAAGCTAATCATAACTTTGGTTTAGTAAATATAGCTAGGATATCATCTATAAAGTTTATTAATACTTTATTTATTGTTCTCGATTAGATGTCATTGATTGCAAACGCAATTTATAATTCTGACTGGAATTCGAAACATTTCCCATCGTCACGGATGCCCATTATTTTTCTAATTCAAATGGCTCAACGAAGAGTAATGCTTACGGCTTATGGGTTGATTGAATTTAATGCGAATACCTTGGTTCGTGTAAGTAAAACATTTTGCTGTCTTTTCAGTCTATGTTAGCATAATATTTAATTCCAGGTATTAAGAATCGCTTTTTCTACATGTTTAGCACTTAAAAACCTAAAAGAATCGCAAAATTGAGAGTTTCCCATCTACACGTAGCAATCAATATTTACTCTTACAAGATGAGCAGTTAACAGCATCTAAAGGGAAATTTTAGTTCACTCTTCACTTCTCAAAGCTGCACTCCTAGGCGCACACTAAAGGCGCAACTAATAATTTATTGTTACTAATTATAAATTAATTTTAGTATTGTAATCAGTGTCTTGAATCATGTAATGCTGTGTAAAGACGTATGAAGATGCGCAAGCTGATTGGAAGGCATCGTTTCAGCAATATTAAAACAAACAACCTGAAGGAGATTGGAATTCTTGATTTTAATTTAACTCTCAAATGGAGTTTTCCGCAAACCGCGACCCTGAGTTCTTAAGAAATTACAGTGTAGAAAATGATTTTCTACACTGTTTTGAATTTCGACGTAAAAATCTATTTTTACGCACTAGTGCGAAAATTTTTTTTATTTTTTTAAACTCATTTTTTATAACCATTTACAAAAAATATACGACATAAATTTTATTCTCATATTCTTATTGTATAAATTATGTAGAGGGTTGTTTATTATAGACGGGCGGACGTTTTTGATAAAACGTTCAAGTTGATAAAGTTGATGATAATATTGAAAAATATAAAATGTTGTGTTTTGCAAAATTAGTTTTATTATTATAATTAAATTTGGATGCGGAAAATATAAAACTTTTACCCAATTATACCGCATTTATTGGTGCACGAAAGCATCGGGGATCGAGCGAGAGAAAGCAGGGAAGTAAAAAGCTTTAGATTAAAAGAAGAAATGGAAATTTGAAAATTTAAATAATAAAGAGAAGCAAAAATAAATGAAACTGGTGAGAGAATCAAAAAACAAAATTTCTAAGGTGTTGCTAAAATTTATATGCAGAAGCTGATAAGAATTAAAACGAAAATGAAACAATCTTTTCTATAAAACAAATGTATTCCTTTAACAAAAATTTAAAATTTGAATAATAACTTTTGAAAATAAAAATTTTAAAAAAATTCACAATGGCACAAGGAAAACAAGAAAATTTGGATATAGAAATAATAATGTCTTACTTAAAAGATATGAATATGAAATTACATAGGTGATACGAACCAAGATTTTAATAATATATTAATTTGAAGTGTTAGTTAAAAACTTATAACACCCGTCTTTTTGCGTCGGGGGTTAAAAATAGATAAAACCAACCAAATACTTGAAAATTTTAAACAAACCATTGATGCGGTTCACAAAGAGTTAAAATGTGGAAACAGAAAAAAAATGTAAAACAACAAAAGGGAAAATTAGACACAAAAGGAGAACCGATGGATTTAAAAAAATGGGTAACCAAAACATAAAACAATTTGGATTCAAAATTAAAATAAAAAACAAACGTAGTTTGGTGGACATATGAAATTCAAAATTCGATACAAAAGAAAATCTTGTAACTGCAAGAAAAACAAAATTTGGATGACGCGGATGAGAATTGGAAGGAAGATTGAAATAATTTTAGAGATCTGGAGTCCAAAAGATGAAATAATCTTATGGAAGTTGCTGTTAGAATGCTATTTTGTCTATTCTTGTATTTAAGTGTCACTTTTTCAATTATTTTCAATCGGACAAATTGCCCTTTAGCATCTTCTATAGAAACAAACATGATACGATATAAGCAATCTACTGATTTTGGAAATTGTAATTTGTTTTTTTATTTATTTTTATTAACTATAAATAGTGTGCTTACTAATAATGAGCACAGTGCTAGGTTAGCAGTTAGAATGCTGGATTGCTATATCGCCGTGGTGAATTCGATGTTCTCTTCAATATAAAATATAAACAATTATTATGCTATATTATACTATTAGTCATAGTAAAATGTTTATTATATTACTATATTACATCAAAATTAATAAGGATAATCCCTCGGATAATCCATTTTTATTTTATAAATTTTTTTACCTCAGGACGATATATTTCCATGTACAAATTAAAGTCGAACAATTTGTTGTTCTGATGGATTACCTCAACATAATATTTGTATTCCCCATTTGGAACTAAAGGAGGAAGATGCGATTCATCAATGAGGAATCCAGTCATATAATATAAAGTATCCTGCAACAATGAAAAATCACGGACCCCCTAGATTTTTATTATTTTTATGACTTTCTTTTTGAAAATCTCCTTCTATTAGATTATCTATTATGTGATACTACTTACTTTTTTCCAACAACAAAGAGTTACATTTCCATAATTTACAATATTCTTTAGTCCTGCCGCATTAGTTGCGATTGCTCTGCATACATTAGCTTGAAAACGCATTGGAAAAAGACGATATTCATTACTGGCCCGTTTGTATGCTTGTACTACGAACTAAAATTGAAAAATTTTAAAAGTTAGTTCAAAATTATAATTTATATAGTGTGAGTTCATGTTTTTTGTTAACTTACTTCAGTTTTATCTCCCATATTAAATTTTGGTGAGAAAGTGACGTTCAATGCAGTAGTTGTACGATTGTATTTATATCCAATTGCTTGGAAAACATTAATATATTCTTTATTTACGTAAGTTGCTTCTAATCTGATGTTCCTGATTTTGTAATCCGTTTGGTGAAGCTACAGAAGTCGGTAGATAATAATTAATATGAATTATTAAAATTTTGTCAATTTGTGTTTTAAAAAGTGTGTATCTCCTTAGTGCATTTTCTGGTTATTCAATTTCACTATTTTTTAAAGAAAAAATTTTTTTAAATGTGTAAGAAATGTAGTTTACCTTTGACAAAACATCTAAGCTGGAACATACATGATTAACAAAAATAAAAATTTCTAATACGAATAATGTTTTCAAGTACAACTTCAAGTCCATCGAGTTTAATTGATTTATTACCATTATGTACCACCAAGGATAAAAGGGCTAATAATAATCCAAAAATTAAATTTTCTTGTTATAATCAATTTATAAAATATAGAACTATAGGCGCAAAGATTATATATTTAATAATCCTTTTTAAATTTTATACTCAGTGGTACAAACATATTATTTAAAATATATTATTATTTTAATATGTATATCCTGTATGATATCTTAATAATCTTTATTATCGATCACAAATATAATATTACATTGTCACGCGCAATAAATCAAAATTATAATTAACCTCGGAAATATTTCAAATACGTCGGCAAAATTAGCAGAATTTGAGAAACAATTGGAGCGGGGGGAAAAAGAAAAGAGAAGAGAAAACATAATTATTAAGAACCTGCCAATAACTGAAGAGGTAATTACAAAAGAAAAAGAAGTGAAGCATACAAGTTATACAAGAAGAAGAAAAATAAATAGGACACAGAATCAAGACGAGAGGAATGAGATAAGCAAAATAAAATAGAAGACGACACAGAAAAAATAAAACAGATATGGATGACATACTTTCAAGAACTACTGAATGACGTACCAGAGGAAGAACAAGAAACAATAATAAGTGAAGAACAACAAATAGACGAACCAACATATGAAGAAATAGCGGAGACAATTAAGAACATGAAAAATGGAAAGTCCCCTGGCAAAGACAGTATTGCAGCAGAATTGCTAAAATATGGCGGGGAATTATTATATCGAAGGGTCTATGAACTTTTAAAACAAATATGGACAGAAGAAGTAATGCCACAAAAATTGAGAGAAGGAATAATTGTTACAATAAAGAAAAAAGGAGACACGGACAGGTGTGAAAATTACAGAGGAATTACACTGTTGAATGTAACATACAAGGTGCTGTCAACGATATTAAACAAAAGAATAAAGCTTGCGATGAAAAATAAAATAGGAGATTACCAGTGCGGTTTTGTCGAAGGTAAATCGACGGTAGATGCGATATATGTAATGAGACAGATTATGGAGAAGAGCCGTGAATATCATATAAGCATGTATATGATTTTTACCGATTTTAGACAAGCTTTTGATAAGGTTAAGAGAGGTAAGCTGATGGCAACAATGCAAGAAATGGAAATACCCAACAAGCTAATAAGACTTACACGCATGACATTAAAAGAAACAGCAGCTTTTGTTAGAACCTCAAGTGGAGAGACTGAAGATTTCTTGATAAATTGTGGAGTGAGACAGGGAGATGCTATGTCGGCAACCCTGTTCAACATACTTCTAGAAAAGATCATGAGGAAGATACAAGTAAACGGCACAATAATCAACAAGGAAACGCAGTTGATAGCATATGCGGACGATGTGGTTATTGTATCAAGATCGAAAGGTGAATTAACAAGCAGAACTCAAGAAATAAGAGAAACAGCGAAGCAAATAGGCTTGGAAATAAACGAACAGAAAACAAAATATATGAGATGTCAACGAGGAGAAATACAAGACCTAGGTGAACTGAAAATCGGAGGCCACACATACGAGGAGGTAAACGACTTCGTATACCTGGGAACACAATTAAATAATAGAAACAAAAGAGAACAAGAATTAGAAAGAAGATGCAACAAGCAAATAGGGCCTACTACGCGAACAAAAACTTTCTGAATGATAAGAAGCTGTCAAAAAAAACAAAGATCAAGATATATAAGACAATAATTAGACCGGTGGCTACGTACGCGACAGAAGCGATGTGCTATAGTAGAAGAGAGGAAGAAAAGATGAAAGTTTTTGAAAGAAAGATAATGCATAAAATACTAGGACCAATAAAAATTGCTGAACAAGAAACCAGACCCCATGATGAATCATGAGATACTGTGAGCAGTTGAGTCCAGCCGCTGAGCTGGAATGAGTTGGACTCGATACTTTGAGCATCGCATCGCGTAGATGCTCTTTTCAAGACCTACAAAAATCTTAACTGCCCATTTGTAAACCGATTGATTAAACATTCGTATCACCATCCAACCTGATCAGATGAGCTGAAATTAGGAAAATATCCAACTTACTTGAATTAAAATTAACCACTTTACTTATTTTCGAAAATTAAAAAAAGCAATTTTTCGAAAAAACACCAATCTGCCACTGTGAATTTCGTGCTTACTTTTGGAACGTCCTGTATTTGTAATAAATTTTATCGCGTTTTGTAAATGTATAAAAATAGTTTAATAACCAATAATAATAATTATAGCTTACTTAAATAATAAGTTTAAACACAATTTTCAAAATTTCTCTATCAGTTGAAATCTTGTAAAATATACATAAGTTGAAAACTTATATTTTTTTAATTATGTAATCTACGAAGACATAGTAAATAATTAATTTCATGAATAATAAATGGTATACCTTCTCGAATTTTTAGTTAAATTATATTCATAACAATTATTCTTAATTAATTGTCGACAGTTTACAAAAAATATTTTTGATAAAAATATAAATTTTCAAAATGAGTAGTCGTGAATTACTTTCGTTACCTTTGTCGATATTAAATAAAATGGGACTTCTGGTAACGAGTAAATCTTCCCAGGGTTATATTATAATTCCCATTATGGGAGTCTTAATTATATTATTTAATATAACTGAGATGGTATGTTTATTATTTTTTTTGGAGAAATCTGTAGAGAGTTATGTAAAAAATTTGGAAGGAATTGCTGCATTCTCACAGGTAAACATGATATTGCATCAAAACATGAAATATTAATAACTTCTGTTAGGTTGTGGGAAAAACTTTTCTGTGTATATTCATCAAACAAGAATATCTGAAGCTACTTAAACTTTCGAATGGATTTTGGAAAGCTGAAGAAACAGTAACGGGTACACACTTGAAGAATATAAAGCGAATATCAAAAATTGTGGCATTTATACAAAAATTATTTTTTTATACTACTATATTGACCGTATGGTTTTGTATAATCTCCACATTTGTTTTCAAACAGTTAGTGTGCAGTACATGGGTGTGGGAAATAAATATTTACTATTGGTGCATTTGGCTCACACTTTCCATAGATTTGTTGTTTTCCGGATATTTAGCATCGGGTCACGACGGATTATTTTTAGGATTTTGTTTTGAAGCAGTACTGCAATGTAAAATTTTGCAATATAATTTAGAAACTTTAAGTGTTAATGGTATTAACAACGAACTGGATTTTGAAAATTACTACCTGAAATTGAAAAGTTGTATTAAGCATCATATATTTTTATTAAGGTGGTAGTAGTCGTAAGGTAAAAATTTTTTCATTTAAAATTATTACCGATTTTAGGTTTCATGCACAAATGCAGAAGGTTTATTCAGGCGTTTTAGTGTTCCAGTTGTTATCTTGTGGCCCATTTATTTGCATTGAAGCGTATGCCTTGATATCACAAAGGTAAATCCAACATATAAAACGTAAAGTTACTCATTTTGAATTATACAAATTCAAATATATCAAATATCATAATATCATCCATCACCTGACCACTTGGTCAGGCATAATCTGCTGGAAAATGATCTCCAAAGGAGATTTGTTTCTTTAAAACAATGGGCCAGAATACAAATCACTCCTGCCCACACTGAAAAAAAATTTGTAAATCGCACATTTTCGTCCATCGAAGATGTGATGGAAACTGTGAATCTAGCTTGCAGATCAAGAAGAATCATTTTTCTTAAAAGCTTAGAGGTATTACATGATTGTTGCAAAAAGGTGTGTTGAGTTAAGGGAGGAGAAGCTATGTAAAGTAATGAAAAATTTCAATTCCAAATTTTCATTGCTTCTGTGTAGTCGAATAATAATTTATCAATATTAACATTATCTGGGGTCAGATCAGGTTTCAGCATGGTATGCTTTATTAGGACATTTATTGGCAGGCCTGATCCGGCTTAACGATCTCCCATCCGGTTTTAATCTGGCAATGCCTATTGGGGCAGGCATGACTACACCTGATTGTGGAGCCTAATCTGGCTTGGATGGTCAGCCAGTTCTGATTAAGTTTAGTGTTATGTGCCCAATCCGGACCCGATCTTTCCTAGGGCAAACCTGGTCAAAATCTCTGATAGAACATAAATAATAATTTTACATATTTTTCAAGTAACAGTTTAAAATTAATTTTATAATTAGTTTAAGTTTAGCTATGCTGATAAGATATGGTGTCTGCGCATTACTCATGATCATTCAGTTGGCATTCTATTGCCTTACCGTTGGTTTATTGGATACCGAGGTGAGATATATTTAATTTTTATTCAAATTAATAAAAAAAATGTCAACTATTCAATAAATTTAAATTTATATGATTTATTGAATTTAGAAAAAATTATCCCAAGGGGTAAATTTGTCCACACATGGTTGCAATTCGCTTGGAAATTTCTTGGAAATATCTGGAATGGAAACTATTGTAATTTTTTGGAATTTTATGGAATTATGTAGAAATCTTGGAAATCCTGGAATTCATTGTAAATCTCTGGAATTCCTTAAAAATCAATGGAATTCTTCGGAATTTCAAGTCGAATATTTACCCCTTGGATTTACCTAAACAGTTTGTTACAACTTCAATTTATTGTTCCCGGTAAGATGTCACTGATTGCAAACGCCATGTATAATTCTGACTGGAATTCGAAGCATTTTTCATCGTCACGGATCCCAATTGTTTTTCTAATTCAAATGGCCCAACGAAAAGTAACACTTATAGCTTATGGATTGATAGAATTTAATGCGAATACCTTAGTTCGTGTAAGTAAAATTGTAGCAAATCTACTTTTCAGTCCTTTCGCTTTATATTAGCACAATTTAATTCCAGGTATTAAGACTTGCTTTTTCTACATGTTTAGCACTGAAAAACCTCAAAGAAGCGCAAAATTGATATTTTTCTATCTATTCGTAGCGAGCAATATTTTACTCTTGCAAGATAAGTAGTTAACAACACCTAATCAGGAAATATCAGTTCACTCTCAATGAAGAATTGGATATCTTTTGTAACTTTGAGCATATGCTCTCTTTGCTAAAGAGAGTAAAGAAAGCACGACGGGTCAACTGGACCTTTCTGCTCAGCACTAGGTAATTCAATATCGCGCGACCGGTGTCCATCACATTTTACTTAAAAATAAATGAAATATTCATTACTGAATTTATTATTTCTTTAAAAATAATATTTATGAAAGTAGCTTTTCTTTGAGTCGTTATCTTGGTGTTCTCTCTTAAGCAGGTTTTCCCAGCATATTCCAACGCTGAAAAATTTATTTGTGTCAAATAAATCTATAAGTATAATTAGGAACTGAAAATGAGAGAGGAGAGAGGCTGGATCTCGGTAACGAGGAGACGAAAAAATTCCATAACAAGGATCTTCTTTCGAACATTATAAGAAGGGAACAGTTGGGTTTCTCAGAGCTCCCAAATACATTGAATTCTTTGAGAAGTACCTATTCTAAAATAAACATCAAAGGGGGAACCTCCCAAGATCTTGAACAGCACGGACGCGTTCAGTGCTATATACCAGTGAATAATTTTAGTAGTGAATTCAAGGAAGAGAATAGCAAACCAAGTCGTAGCGAAGAGGCTGCAGAGCCAGAAGGCGTACTTACCTGGAGAATAGAGCAAGGCAGATCTCAAGGAAGTGCAATTTGTGTACCCACTCTGGGGTTTTCGTGAGCGCTCAAATCATTGCCTCAGTGGCGGATTTAGCATTTAAGAGGCCCCAGGCGCATTTTAATTTTGAGGCCCCCTCTAAAAATTTTGCTACCCACATCAGTTGTCATTTTATTAGCAGACTTAAAAAAAAAGGTTTTCAATATGTTTTCCCTATGCCACAATTCTAAGAAGTATGAAATACGTAGGTAGTGATAATTATTAATTATTTTCATTACAAAAAAAATTTTAATTCTTCTAGGAAGAATTTACTATACCTACTATTCTTTTCTTAAAAGCGATTAAAATGCTCACCTACTTTAGTTCCCCGAAAAAATTCTTTACATTCTTCTAGGAAGAATTTTACTATTACTATTCATTCTTAAAAGCAATTAAAATGTTCACCTACTTTCTTTCCCCGAAAAAATTCTTTAAATTCTTCTAGGAAGAATTTACTATATACTATTCTTTTCTTAAAAGCGATTAAAATGTTCACCTACTTTAGTTCCCCGAAAAAATTCTTTAAATTCTTCTAGGAAGAATTTACTATACTATTATTTTCTTAAAAGCAATTAAAATATTCACCTACTTTAATTCCCGGAAAAAATTCTTTAAATTTTTTTAGGATGAATTTGTTTATTTTTATTATTATCTTGGAATTAATAGTAATTTTCCGAAAATCCGGATTTAGACTACTAATGATGCCTCCCCCTTTTAGGGACAGTCCCATGGGGGAAGAGGGGCTCCCCCCCCAATGTATTAGAAAATTATCTAAAGTTAGTAAAATTAGTATTAAATACTAATAAGTTGGCACAATCAAATGCAAACATTTCTTTAAAAAAAAGCGAAAAAGCTAAAGAAAAACCATCGAAATTAAACGTCGACAGTTGGGTAATTGAGGACTGCCCCTCCCCCCGAAAAATTTTACTTCGTTCTGTCTCTGCCCTTTTATTCTTTAATTATTATTAAAAATTCTAATCTTTAATTTACATTTTAATTATAAGTTCTAATCCATAAAAATAATAATAAAATTTTTTTTAGTAAATATTCCTATAATTTTTCATCTATAATTTGAACTATGATAAGGAGCTATCACTGGGAGTTATAGCCAAAAACAATAAAAACCAAAATTTTGAATTTCTTCCCAGTTATCATTATCTGTAACACTTACATTTTTTACTTAAATATCTTAAGGGGTAATAACACTCTAGAATTTTACCAAAAAGCAAAAAAAATTTTTTCATTTTAATTAATAGTTTAATATCTTAAAATTTATATCACGTGGTGTGTTTTTCTTAAAACTGAATATTTCTTCTTTGGAGAATATTTCTTCTTGGATCCTTTGACGATTTAAACTAAATTTGACAAACAAGCCCAGTTTTCCAGTTAATTATTAATAGATTATTTTCATTACAAAAAAAGTTAGATAAAATTACTTTATTTTATTTTGAGAGCTGAATTTTGAGTCCCCCTGGATTTATGAGGCCCCAGGCGCGCGCCTCTTGCGCCTGTTCGGAAATCCGTCACTGCATTGCCTTTCCCGAGATGAGTTTTTTTTACTACCCATATCACATCCTACACTAATCAGGCGGCTGGCGCCCAACTAAGTTTTAGACGAATCCAAAATTAGCTTTGATCTTGAGGTGTCCTGCAGAGGTAAGCAAAGGATAAAGCGGGTCATACCAATATTTTCAATAACATATTCGAATATTCAAAATTCCTAGAATTAAAAATAATTATAAGTTATAAGATAATAATAATTTAATGAGCAGATAGTATGTTTCTGGCACTCGAGATAGTTCTGAAATTAATTAGCTGTTTGCTTAAAAACCATCTGAATAATTTTAGATTTTAGGGGTCCAAGGGGACGAAGTTTTTTTTAATTAGCAAACTAAAAACAAAATAAATTTAAATTTAACTCTAAAAAAGAGTTTTCCGCAAACCGCGACTCCTGAGGTCTTAAGCCAACCCATACATTGACAATTTTGTAAAATAAAAATATGATTTAATAAAAAAGTTTTGATAGTACATTAGCTTTAGTTAGTATATATTTTTATAGATAGATTAATTTATTATATATATTTAACATACAAAAAAAATTCGATAAATTTTTATTGGCGTTTCGAATTTTGAATAATTGAATTTTTGAATTCAAATAGTTTTATTAACCAAAAGTCCAATAGGTAATTTGGGTAATTTATGTATGTGTTTTATGTATTTTTAACTGCTTTGTTAATATATTTTTGGTGATATACTAGTAGTATTGCCGGGGTTGATATTTAATTATGTTTCTTTATTGCTCGTGACAATGAAATATTATATATGCGATCCACATTAGAGATTATTATTATTATTATTATTATTATATCGCCGGATATTAAAATATTAAAGTTTTTGTGAAAATCTGCTTGTACATCTCTATATATAATTTTAAAAATATAATATTTGGATTATTATTAGTATTTTATCTTATCCAGCAGATTCAATTAAATTCGATGGGCATGAAGTTGAACTTAAAAACATTATTAATTATAAAAATACTAATTTTTGTCTGTCATGTATGTTCCAGCGTAGATCTTCTGTCGAAGGTACACTTTTATAGATTTTATTAAAAAGAATAATATTATAATCTTATTTTAATTATTTCCGGCTTACATAGTTTCACCAATCGGATTACCACATACGGAATATAAGAATAGAAGTAGTCGGCATAAATCAAGAATATATACATTTCTTTCGAACAATTGGATATAAATATAATCGTACAATTACTGCATTTAATCTTACCTTTTCACCAAAATTTAATTTGGAAGACAAAACTGAAGTAAGTTAATCGACAATTTTTGGTTATTTCTTTTATCTGTTCCGAACATTTATTATTTGCTAGCCGACATAAGACAATTAATAATTTTAAATTAATTTTTTTATTTTTCTGAGTTTAGCTTGTAGTGCAAGCTTACAAGCGGGCCAGTAATGAATATCGTCTTTTTCCAATGCGTTTTCAAGTTAATGTATGCAAGTCAATTGCTACCAATGTACTAGGACTAAAAAATATTGTAAATTATGGAAATATCACTGGCTGTTTTTGGAAAAAAGTATGTAACTTGTATTATTACATAACATAGAAGAGGGGGCATTTTTTTTAAATAACTGACAGAATGAAAACGTAGTATATGTTTTATATAGGTTTATTTTTCAACCTTATTGTTATAGGACACTTCGTATTATGCAAATGGATTTCTTCTTGATGAATCTCATCTTCCGCCTTTCATTCCGAGTGGCGAATATAAAGATAATATTGAGTTCGTCCATCAAAGTAATAAATTGGTAACAATTAATTTATATCTGGAAATCTATCGTCCGGAAGTTAAAAAATAGAAAATTAATGTAAAAAGTCAACTTTGTAAAATAAAAATTGACATAGCCACTGATTAAATTATAAAATATCAGACTAGTTTTTTTGGTAAATTATTATATTCAAGGCTGACCAAATAAAACAATCGAAAATAATATTTTCATAATAATTGAATTATTAAATTCTGCTTTTAGGAAAACCAGTTAATATCGGATTTTTTTGTCAGAGGTTCAATTAAAGATATAATTTTTTATAAAATCTACTTATTTTTGAAATTCTAATTTGTTTTCTGGCATTTTTTAATTACTAATCCTAGCCACGTCAGTAACTGCAGTAAAACACTGAAAACGTACTTATCTCCTTGCACATCAAAATTATCTTGCATATTTTGACAAATAAGTGTCCAATAGATAGATAATTTATCTGGCAACATTTCTGAAACACTAAGTTTTTGTCTGACACAAATAAGTTCGAAGCTAAAAACGAAAACCCTGAGGTACCTATTTTTGACTTTTCAGAAATCTGGGGGCACGATAATTTTTTCCTTTGCGGGTCGTTTTCTAAACAGATTACGTGCGGTAAAATCGTCTCTTATGAACCTAATTTTGGGTAAATACACTTCACTTGGCAGAGAAAATAATAGTATTTTCAAAAAGAAAACACGTTTTTCATTAATGATACCGTAACTAGACTGATGATGCATGGTGAGAACCGAATCGTCACCATGCATTTACAAAAATTTTAACATCCGACCCCCGGAATAACATGGCGGCGGTAATGCCACATACCTAACGTGCCCCCTGACCATGGTGACCCCATTCTACTCTACAGAAAATAAAATATTAAATGAGAAAGGAATAAAATTAATTTATACTTCCTCCTCCACAAGTTTCTCAAACTCAGCACTTTCCATGGAAGATAGCAGTAAGGTTTTAGCTTCTTCATTCACTTCTTTTTTCGGTGACTCCGTTCGGAAAATATCAGAAGAGAGTGAATAAAATAATAATTTATTTAAATTTATTTATGTTTTATTAAGCTTAAAGTTAAAATCTCAGACAGAATCCACCACCTCTTGGAACCCTTTCATTTCCTAAATCTGCAGATTCGTTTGGACCATTAGAGCTTGCAAATGCATTTTGATGTCCAACTTCACTCTTGGCGGGCCAAGTTGGAAACATGGAAGGTTCGATCGGTAAAGGCTGTTCATTAAAGTAGGAATGCTCCAGAGCGTCTTCCGCGTCTATGCGTTTGTCTGGATCATATATAAAAAAATTTTGAATGAGTGTAAGACCAATTTCCCCAAGCACGTAAAACCGTGACCTCAAATCACTAATTCGATACTGGGTAAATTTTATTCTTTGGCAAGCTGGAAGTTGATCGAAACCAGGCCATACCTCTTCGCTTGGTGTACCGAGAAATTTGAAAATCTTATTAACTTGGTCTAATTCTGATTTTCCGGGAAATAATGGATTCATCAATAGTAATTCTGCAAAAATACAGCCAACGGACCAAATGTCAATTGCAGTTGAGTATAATTTAGTACTGAGCAAGAGTTCTGGAGCGCGATACCACAACGTGACAACAACTGGAGTGTAAGGTTTAACCGGCATTCCATACTCACGAGCCAAACCAAAATCGGCAACTTTCAAAATTCCTTTATGAGATAGTAATAAATTTGAAGTTTTCAAATCCCGATGTAAAATCCAGTTGTAGTGTAAATGTGCAACTGCAGTCAACAACTGTTTGAGTAGGCATTTGACCTCTCCAATCGTGAAAGTTTGCTTTTTGTGTTTCATTACTTCTATCAAAGACTTCAAGTCGTGTTCTATAAAATCCATGACAATAAAAAATTTATCCAGGTGTTTACTCACGACAACTTCTCTAAGGGTTACGATATTTTCATGTTGGCCTTTCAAAAGTGTATTTATCTCTCTTAACGACGTTATGGGAAAACCTTCCTTTTCGTGTTCCATTTTTATACGCTTCAAAGCAACAATTTCTTTGGTTCGTTTATCTTTCGCACGATACACAACTCCATAACTGCCTTCTTCCACACGATTTAAGCATTGGAACTCTTCAACTGATCTACAACCATCAATTGCCGGATAATAATTGGGTAAATCTTCTTCCGACACAATTTCTTCAACGGTCTCATTATTTTCAAGTTGAGACGACTGTGAATGTAAACCAATATTGCTGGATGATCCATCATTGGAAGAAATGGAAATGGGATAACCGCCAGAAACAGTGTTTGGCGATAACTTTTTATTTTCAGTAACAGACTCATTGAAATCAGAATTATTTTCTGGTTGACTTTCATGTTCCAAATGAGGTGGACTAATTCTTTTAAATTTCTTATTTACTATCGTTTCTTCTTTATTTACTCTAGAGCGCTTAGATTTATTCATATTATGTATTTTCTTGTAATTAGCCCGACGTTCTTCTTTATGTTGTTCTGCATTTTGATTGCTATCATCGGATGTTTCATCTAAAGTCCGCTTTTTACTATTTTCATTTGATTTAGTCAACGTCATGTTTAAATTTTAATAAACAGTATATTTTATTTTCTTGTTTTATATAGTTTACTTATATACTAATACAATTTTGCCAACAGGAAAGTTTAGTTTTATTTTAATCTGTTAATCTTAAAATTATGGGGATAATTTTTTTATAAAACAGGTAGGGTAAGCGGCCTATCTACCGCCTTGACCTACAAATTGGAAAGAAGTGAATGAAACTTGTTTTCAAGTGACAATTGTGAGTGACGATTTAGCATCCAAGAATATTTTCTAAAGGAATGGCCCAGTTGGAGTCTCTTATTCCAGATATGTTTAGCCCATGTCAATCTTCGGTTCAAGTGCATACCCAGCTATCTAACTTTCTTTCTTTGTGGTAAGAAGTTTGTAAATGTTACATGAACCGACTTTTGTACATTTGCTTTGATGCGCCATTTTTTTAATCATTTTTCAAGATTGTTGAGATGACTTTGTAAATATTCCGTCGCAACAATAATTGGATTTGGATGGGAAGCCAAGATTGCGCTATCATCAGCGAAAGTTGCAATGACTGTATTTCTAGTAGTTGGTAGGTCAGCTGTATAGTTCAATTACAATATTGGGCCAAGAACACTTCCTTAAGGGACCCCCGAGTCCACAGGTAACAGTGGCGAAATCTCGTCCTGGAATTTCACAAAGAAATTGGGGCTTCGAGAAATTCAGCAATTTTAGAGTCTTCGTCAAGATCTTTAGTTGGAAATTATTTAAATACATTGTCCAGAAGGTCAGAAAAAGTGCTTGCCTTTCCTTTGTTGCTTTTTGCCCATTCATTGTCGGGGGTTTGGATAGGTGGAATTGTTTGCTGGGGTCCTGCGTTTTTTTTGGTGCTCTAGTGATTTGCCATCTTTTTCTAAGTTTCCGTTTTTGGTAAATTGATTCTTCAATATGCTTGGGGCAGTGGTGGTCTTCCTTTGGAGTGAGATGTTTGGGCGTAGCTTCCCAGGCCGCTTCTTGTATAGTTTTAGTTAAGATTTGTACAGCTTCATCCAAGTTGAATTCGGATTTCAATGGGATGTCTTGAGGGAGTTTAATATTCAGGAGTTCTTTGAACAGTACCCAGTCAGTTCGTTTATTGTACATTGTTGCAGGTTTGGGTTTTCTGGTAATCAGTGAAGTTTACGTCACTATTATTGAGGAGTGATCCGAGAAAAGTCCGAAGCATGAATCGGCGATGAGATAAATTGATGATATGCTGCCAACGACACAAAAGTCCAGCACATCTGACAGCTTTTCCAACAGCAAGTTGGCTGACCGGTAGAGCAGTGTTGCAAATTTTTAATTTTCACTGCTCGAAATAACTGGCGGCCCCTCGGGTTAGTCAATCTTGATCCCCAATGAGTATGTTATTCGCATTGAAGTCTTCTCCTACGATGAATGGACTACCAAGAAAGTTAAAATAGTCAACATATTGGTTCTGGCTGATATTATGTCCTGGGTGGCAATAAACTGCGAACACTTGTAGCCTACAGGTGCGCCTGGGGATTTTTAGGCATCTCATAATTCAGATGATATTTCTTGGAATGGATCCATTCTTGGAATGGATTTTTCTTGAATTTTATTAATATTTTGATGGAAATCTACATAATCTTCATATGCGCCAATCAAATGAGCTACATCGGGACCTGAAATAAGCCATCTTCTTAATGCACTGGGATTTTCTGTTAATCCAATAGCTCTAGCAGTATTCTTAATTACTGCGTTTTGTTGCTCGTGATCCTGATCTATTGGAATGGATGAAAATCTATATGATGATTTTTGAATAGCAAAACCCCTACAGAATTCTTTATAAATATTTAGATGGTTTTCGAGGTGGGTCTGCCCCTTAATCTCTTTATTTTGACCTAATCTATGCGTGTTTAAAGGGATTTGTTTTACTAAGAAGGGGAAGTATCAGCATCGTAGTCACTTAGCTAGCATTTATTTTCAAATAATTCTTCGAATTCATCTTCAACATGCAAAGTTCATCGATAATTGTACCTACCCCATTGCTTGGGGTATCAAACCTCTGTTGCCTTTTACAACAAAAGTGCCAGTCGAGCATTGTGGATTTTTTTAATATCCATTAAGTTCGGTTAATTTTTGTAATAAATGCTTTGGTAATATTTTTTTGGCGATGGACTTATTTGTAGTATCACCGAGGTTGATATACTTAATATCATTTTGTTTTATTGCGCGTGACAATGAAATATCATATTATTATATCATTGGATATTAGTAATAAAAATTGAATGAAAATATTTTTGTACCTCTCTATATAAAATTTAAAACGTTATATTAAATGGAATAATTTTTGGATTATTATTTGTGTTTTATCCTTGCTGGGGCGTATAGTGATCAATCAGCAGATTCAATTGAATTCGATGGACTTGAAGTTTAACTTAAAAACATTATTAATTTTAAAAATATTAATTTGTGCCGGTCATGTAAGCTTCAGTTTAGATCTCCTGTCGAAGGTACACTTTTACATCTAGGTTGCATAAATAGCTATTAATTATTTCCGACTTATATTATGTAGTTTCACCAATCGGACTACCACATAAGGGACATAAGAATAGAAGTACTCGACGTAAATCAAGAATATATGCATTTCAATCGGGCAATTGGATATAAATATAATCGTACAACTACTGCAATTAATGTTACGTTTTCACCAAAATTTAATATGGAAAACAAAACTGAAGTAAGTTAATCAACTGATGATTTTTATTAATTTTAAAACTAATTTTTTGATTTTTCCGAATTGAGTATGTTCTACAAGCATACAAACGGGCCAGTAATGAATATCGTCTTTTTCCAATGCGCTTTCAAGTTAATTTATGCAGAGCAATTGCTAGCAATGCTCTAGGACTCAAGGATATTGTAAATTATGGAAATTTTACTCTGTGTTTTTGGAAAAAAGTACGTACCTACCTATAATTAAATAATATAGGGGGGGGGGGGGCATTTTAGAAAAAACCGACTTTATTGTCAACCTTATTGTTGTAGGATATTTCATATTATGCAAATGGATTTCTTATTGATGAATCTCGTCTTCCGCCTTTTATTCCTAGTGGTGAATATAAATACAATATTGAGTTTATGCATCAAAATAACAAATTGGTAACCATTAACTTATATATGGAAATCTATCGTCCTGAAGTTAAAAATTAAAAAAGAAAAAAGTTGTAAAATATCTAATGTATAATTTTGAAGTCAAATAATTTTGTAAATAATCTATATAATAAACATTTTACTAAAATACATTTTACTCAAACTCAAATTTCGTCCTGAAGTCCTCAGATTGAATTTTGAAGTGGACTAACCTTCTAATTTTTTATTTTTAAAACATTGTATTTGAATTCAGAGTTTAAATTGAAGGTTTTATATATCAAAATTATAAATTATAGAAGTATTACATTATACATATACTATATTATAATATTATATTATTATATCAAAAAATATATAGAATGTCATAAATTTGTTATAACCCTGGGAAGATTTACTCATTACCAGAAGTTCAATTTTATTTAATATCGATAAAGATAACAAATGTAATTCACGATTATTAATTTTTAAAATTTATATTTATTTTATTATTCCTAAAATTATTTATTTACTGTATCTTTGTATAATTTAAAAAAATAAGATTTTAACTTATAATCTAATTTTATAATTTAGAGAATTATAATTATTAGTTATTAAATTATTTTCCATTTATAAAACGCGATACAATTGAGTAGAGTATTTCTGTAAAAGTAAGCACCACTGCCACTGGTCAGCAGCTGACTAGACTTTCAATGTTTAGGTTTCTTTAAAAAAAAAAGTTGTTTTTTTGAATTTCCCAAAATAGGTAAAGTGGATGGTTTTAATCCAATGAAGTTAGATATTTTCGTAAGTCGACCTCATCTGATCAGATTGGATGGTGTATACCTCGATAGGGTACAAGGCAGAACACCTGATTTTGATGACCGATTTGGTATCATAAGTACCAGTAATATCAATCAGTATATTATTAGCTCTGTTCCAGCGAGCTAATTTCTGTCAAGAAATCGACTCAATTTGAGACAAAAAGCAAGCCAACATTAATTTATTATTTTTTTTGTTGGGGTTCTTCTTCGTTTTTCATATTCTCGCGTGTATCTTAGCCTCATTTACTATCCTTCTCCATTCTAATCTGTCTCCACCTCGTCACTCCCATAGCTCTAAGATCACCCATCACTTCGTCCAGCCATGGAATTCTCTGTGCCTTCATGTACCTCACAATGCCTGCATCACCCAAAACCTCCATCACTTCGGTGTTTGTTCTCTGTCTGTATTCACCTTCTCCAGTCTTCTTCAAACCCATAATCGCTCTCATCATTGGAAATGATTTGTGGCGTGTCATCGTTTCTATCGAGTTTCATATACTTGGTCTTTCCCTTATTTATCCTCAATCCCATTTCTGTCGCTCTTTCTTCCATTTTACTAAAAATTCTGATCGATTCCTGTCTTGACCTGGCTATAATAACAATATCATCGGCATATGCCATTATTTGTCATTCCTTCGTAACGATTGTTGCTCTGTTTCCAAATTTTCTAACAATGGACTCAATTATCAAGTTAAACATAGGAGCCGACAACGCATCTCCTTGCCTCACTCCCCCACTAATTGGAACCTCATCAAATTCGTCCATCCCACTCTTCACTGTTGCTTTCGAATCTTTCATGGTCATCTTTATCAGTCGTCTCAATTTGTCTGGTATTTCTAATTCCATCAACATTTCATACAGTTTCCCGCGTTTTATCGAATCTAACTCTTGTTGAAAGTCAACAAATAGCAGGTGTAGCTCTATGTCTTGTTCGTACGCTTTTTCGTTTATTTGCTTCATTACATGCAACGCATCTATCGTTGATCGTTCCTCTCTGAAGCCGTGTTGGTATTCACCGACTTTGTTCTTAATCTCAATTTTTACTCGGTCATATATGATTGTCGACAGGATTTTGTATGCCACCTGCAGTAAAGTTATTCCTCTGTAATTTTTGCAGTCCTCTATATCTCTTTTTTTGTGTATTGGCACTATCCTTCCCGATCTCCATTCTCTCGGCATTTCTTCTTTTCTCCAAATCTCGCGTATCATCTCGTATATTCTTTGATGTATTCTCTCTCCTGCATTCCTCATCAATTCACCGCTTATTCCGTCTCGTCCCGATGCTTTCCCATTTTTTTAACTTTTTCAATATTGTTTTTATTTCGATGTATGCTGGTTCTGGCACCGTTGTTTCCTCTTTTTGTTCTTCCTTTTCTACCTCACTGTTTTCATCATCTACTAGGTTTAACAGCTTTTGGAGGTGTTTTTTCCATACTCCTTTTATTTCTTCTTCATTTTCGCATCTTCGACCGTTCTCATCTTTCATTGTTCTATTGTTTACTTTTCGTTTCCTTGTTTGTCGTTTTATTCCAAGATAGAATTTCTTAGCGTTATTATTCTCGTTCATGATGTCGTTTAACCATTTTTCTTTTTATACATCTTGTTCGCCTCTTTCATTCTTTCTGTATAAATAGTTCTGTCCACTTCACTTTTTGTTTTCATCCATCTCACTCTTGCTGTGTTTTTACTATCCGCCATCTCTTCACATACCTCATCGAACGATTTCTTGTGTATGGATTGCTTTTTAAATCCTACCTTTCTCTCTGCCCCAGTTCGCATCGCCTTTTTAATATTTTCCCATTCTTTGTCTATGTCCTGTTCTTTTTCCATGTTCTCTATTATTCTGTTTGTTTCTTCCTCATATTTCTCTTTGACCTTCGTATCTATCAATTTTTCCAATGCTAATTTTTTGGTATGCTCTCCTCTCATTTTGTGTATATTTATGTGTGCTAGCTTTGCGATTACCAAGTAGTGGTCAGAATCTACATTTGCTCCGCGGTAAGTTCTCACGTCCTTGATGCAAGTTGTTCCTTTTCTCGATATGCAGATATGATCTATTTGGTTTCCTTCTCTCTCGTCATTTGCTCTGGGTCTCTTCCATGTTACTTTGTGTATTGCCTTGTGATTGAATTTTGTGCTACTTATGCACATATTCATTGCTGTTACCATATTACACAATCTTTGCCCATTATCATTGGTGTCTTCATGCATTGTAAATTTACCTGCCACCCACCAATGAGGTCTTCTTTCCCTATCTGGGCATTAAAGTCTCCCAACATCATCAGTATATCACCCCTAGCCACTCTTTCCAGTTCACAATAAAATTTTTCTTTTTCATCATTACTCTTGCCTTCAGTTGGCGCTTATGTAACTATTAAACTTATATTTACCGGTTTTGCCCTTAATCTCAAGTATGCAACTCTGCCGTTAATTGGTTTAAATTGCATTATGCTTCTCTTCATATCGTTTTTTGCAAAGTAGCCCATACCATTTGTTCCTTGTTTCTCCTCTCCCGAGTATAGGAATACGTACTCACTAGCATTTACCTCCCCATTATCTCCCCATCTTATCTCCTGTACTGCTGCTATGTCGACTCCGTACTTTTTCAGTTCTCTTGCTGTCTCATGCATTTTATGTTCAGATCGAATATCAAAAACCTAGCAAGACATACAGGATGGATGATACATGACACGGACCGGCGAGAAAACGGAATTTCTAAAATAAAACCAAATGAGAGGCATAGGAAAGTAAAACAAAGAAAGTAAATACAGCTAAATAATAAAATAATTTTTGCGCAATTTTTATTTTGTTTGATATTTGGTTTATATTTTTCAATTGAGTACCCGTTACCGATTCCTCTGCTTTCCAGAATCCATTCGAAAGTTGAAGTAGATCCAGATATTTATTTCTGATGAAAATACATATAAGAGTTTTTCCCAAAACCTATAAACGGAAATTATTAAATTATTATTTAATGGGTTATAGTGCAATAATAATCATCACCTGTAAGAATGTTACAATTCCTTCTAAATTTTTTATATAATTAATTACTGTTTTTTCCACAAAAAATAGTAAAACTGACATTTCTGTTACATTAAATAAACTAATTAAGGCTCCTATAATGGGAATTATGATGTAACCCATTGAAGAATTATTCATTACCAAAAGTCCCAGTTTATTTAACTTCGATAAAGGCAACGAAAGTAATTCGCGATTACTCATTTTGAAAACTTAGTAGTATTCTTTTAGGAAAAGGTATTTTTTAAACGGTCTACAATCGACAGTCGCAGCATTTGAATGCTGAATAGATCGAGAAGGTCATCATTTATTATTTATATAATTTATTTTTTATATATCTTTGAATAATTAAAAAAAGATAAATTGATTTTAACTGAAAAAATAATTTTTAAAGTAGTTTTTTTTAATTTATTATTTACTCGCTGGCCGCCTTCGGCATCCCATCCCCAAAGCCGCTTTGCGTTCCTAGTAGAATATGAGTAAAATAACAAGCAATTAAACTTAGTTTGAGACGAAAAAATAATTCTGAAATAATAAAAATATTACAGCTTTTAAATTTTAAGACAGATTAACTCGTAAAAAATAAATTTTTAATTTAAAAAAAAAACATAATAAGAAACAAATTAAAAATTCCCAAAATCAGTAGATTTTGTAAATCTTATTTTTAATAAGAGCAATATTTAATCATTTAACAAGAAAATATTATTTTCGATTGTTTTATTTGGTCAGCCTTGAATTTAATAATTTACAAAAAAAACTAAACTGATATAAATTATATTATTTAATCATTTGCTATGTCAATTTATATTTTACAAATTTATGATATTCTACATATTATTCGATATAGTATACAATATTTGAAAAATAAAAAACTGGAAGGTTAAACCACTTTAAATTTTAATATCAGGACTCCAGGATTCAATTTGAGTTTAGGATTTACAATAAATAAAACAATTAAGCTTTATATTAGTAAAATTTAGTAGTATTTATTTTTCACGAATATATAATAATAACGTTAATCTATTTTATTTTTATTTTAACTTCAGGACGATATATTTCCATATATAAATTCATGGTTGCCAAATTGATATTTTGATGTATGAAATCAATATAAAATTTATATTCGCCACTGGGAATGAAAGGCGGAAGATGAGATTCATCAATAAGAAATCCATTTGCATAATACAAAGTGTCCTACGACAATAAATTTGAAAAATGAACTTAATTGTTTTTCAAAAATGCCCCCTCCCCAATATTACAAAATTATAGGTACTACGTACTTTTTTCCAAAAACAAAGAGTAAAATTTCCACAATTAACAATATTATTTAGTCCTAGAGCATTGCTAGCAAATGTTTTGCATAAATTAATTTGGAAACGCATTGGAAAAAGACGATATTCATTACTGGCCCGTTTGTATGCTTGCAGTATGTACTGAAATGAGAAAAATCAAAAAATTAATTTAACATTGGTTAAAATGTTCGGAAAAAATTAATTTTAAAAAATTTGTTGATTAACTCACTTCAGCTTTGTCTTCCAAATTAAATTTTGGTGACAAAGTAACATTAATTGCAGTTGTTGTACGATTATGTTTATATCCAATTGCGTGAAAGGTATGCATATATTCTTTATTTAAGCTGAGTACTTCTATTCTTATGCCCCTTATGTGGTAGTCCGATTGGTGAAACTATGTAAGTCGTAAAAAATTGAAATAAATCTATAATCGAAAAAAAAAGAGTAGATACCTTTGACAAAAGATCTAAGCTGAAGCATACATGACAAGCAAAGATTAATATTTTTAAAATTAATAATGTTTTTAAGTTCAACTTCATGTCCATCGAGTTCAATTGAATCTGCTGATTGATCGCTATACCGCACCAAGGATAAAACACTAATAATACTTAATCCAAAAATTATACTTTTTAAATTACATAATATTACATAGGTACAAACATATTTTCAAAAGACCTTTATTATTTTAATATCCGGTGATATAATAATAATCTTTATTGTCGATCACAAATATATTATAATATCATAAAAAATTGATAAATAGAAACAAAGAAAATACATAAAATAAAAAAAATCAGTTGAATCAAAATCGATTCGATTCCGATACTAATCGACAACTTTTAACTTTTGTTAAATATAACTACAGTATTTTGTCTACGTTTTGCTCAACAAATTCAAATTCCAAAAAATCTATATTTGAATGCAATAATCAAAAATTCAATTATTCAAATTCTGACTTGTGATTTGAAATTCTAAGATGGTTTAAGATCCGCTTAGCATATCTACTTATAAATTTTATAAACGTTATTTCCGTACTATATAAATCTATAATATTTTATTGATAATATGTTTGTACCACTGTGTATAAAATTTTAAAAGTAATATTAAAGATATTATTATCTTTGCGTCTTACAATTTAGTTTTTCAGATATAAAAAAACATTGTAAAACATTGAACTCCTTACCTTGCACCAAAGTTACCACTGATCTTTGGAGGAGTAATCCATTTAAACCACAATTTTTTCTAAAAATTCATAACTTTTTTTCGGTTAAGTAAAAAAATTTGGAAAAATTCACAGAAATGTTTTTGATGGGATAGTATAACATGTAAAAATTTCAGTCAAATCAAAATGGATCGGGTTCAAAATGAATTTGGTTGATTTGGCGTGGAGTGCCCCCTATATTATCTTATAACTACCTTTTATTCAAATTAATATGAATGGTCAACTATTTAATAAATTACTTAAGTTATAAAAACCGGACTTTAAAAAAAAGCCGGGCTTGTCAGGGTTACCATTCTCTACTTTGTCAAACACCTTATAGTTGCTTCCAAATAAATCAAAAGCCTCTCTTCATCTGGAAGAATACTTTAACTCTTAAGAATTCACATCAAAAATAAAAACCCCAATTTGGGATAAATAGTCTAACTAAGCCCGGTATAAAGCTTATCCATAACTCTGATTCGGTAGACATAGCTCGAGATTCTTCCAAGTGATAAATATCGAAAGAAAGTTATGGACAATGGCTGGAAATCTCTTGGAATTTTTTGGAAATATTTGGAATTCATGGAATTTTTTGGAAATATTTGGAATTCATGGAATTCTTTGGAAAACTCTGGAATTTCTTGGAAATCATTAGAATTTTCTGGAATAGAATGAAAATCACTGGAATTTTTGGAAATCGTTAAAATTACGAGTCTTGTGTACCTACATAAATTTATTTGGATATTTTTCCCCTGGATTCTCCTATACAGTTTATTAAAATTTTAAAAACTTAACTGAAAAACGCATGGCTGGAATTCTCTTGGAATTCATTGGAATTCTCTGGAATAGGTTGGAAATCACTGAAATTTTTGGAATTAGAATTCCGAGTCTTGTGTACTACATAAATTTATTTGAATATTTACCCCCTGTATTCTGGGTTAATGAGTAGATATTTCTTGTACTTTTAAGCATGGAAAATCATCTCCACTTTTGCTATCATCAAAAATATATATAACAATATTTGAGGCCGGTAGTATCCAAATTGATTTTTCTACTGGAATCTGAAAAAAAATTATTGGAATAAGTATATTTTATTTTGCAAACCATTATGACGTGGTTTATAACAAGTGTAGCGGTCTGAAGAATGTCTAAGTTTCAAGCACTTTGTTTATATGAAACAATGTGTCCTAGATACTTTCAGGAAATATAAAATTTGAATAAAATGCAAACTGAACTAACTACTTATAAGAAGCTGCACTAAATAAAAAAAGAAGTATTAATATATTTACTTGACTAGAGTCAAGTAAGTCTTGACTAGTAACATTTGTCCATACAATTAATATGATTTTGATTATTGAATTACGTAAATTAGGTAAAGTAAAACAGCTGTTGTTAATAATAACTACACGCTATCATTAGTATTTAGGATAATTATATCAAACAGCTCATCAGTTTTACTAAGCTATTCAATTAAAATCGAAAGCAACTTATTAATTATAAACACAATAAATAATAAATTTTCAACACAATTCTCAAAATTATTATTCAAAATAAACTTTATAAATATTAAATAAAATAGCTTTCTGGTGTTATATTTAAATTATACTTCCATTATATAAATGTTAATTTTTACCAGTATTTTTAGTAGGTACTAATATTTTCTCGAGAGAAAACCACTTACCACTACGTTTTCAAAATGAACAATCGCGAATTGCTTTCATTGCCTTTGTCGATATTAAATAAAATGGGACTTCTAGTCATGAACACATCTTCATATCAAGGATATATTTTTATTTCTATTATGGGAGCTTTAATTTTGTCCTTTAATATGATTCAGATGATTTTGTTATTAGTTTTTGTGGAAAAATCTGTAATGAATTATCTAAAAAATTTGGAAGGTATTACAGCGTACTCACAGGTAGATATATCTAATTGTAATAAAAAATAATCATCACTTCTGCCGCAATACCTCCAATCATCAGCACACCAAATTTTATCTGAATCAGTTAAACATTTTCGGAAATTTTTTTTTTTTATTATGGTAGACCTGCCAAAACCTTATTATCACCACTAGAGCCCACAAGACATATGTTTAAAAAGTCCTTTAGAGGCAATGTTCCTGCATACCAAATCTGGTTAAGATCCCTTCAGTACTTCATGAGTTATTCACTCTTGAACTTTGACAGATGACAGATAGGAAGATAATCTTGTATTATTTTCTTGTAGTGGCACTCCTGATTGACAGATCGAGATGAAAACCTTATTTTCACCTTTCCACCGTAAACCCTACTACCATACCAAATTTAGTCGTAATTGGTTGGATGGTTCAGGAATAAATCGAGGAACAAAATCTGACGACACACAAACAGACAGACACAGAAATTTGTTTTTTAATTTTTTGCAGATTCTGACGTTTCTCAACACGGTGATCTCGAAAATCTAAAAAAAAATTGAAATTTTTTTTTTAATTTTTTTGGTTAATTTGAAGCAAAAACAATATTACTGCAATATGTATTTTCTATGTTACTTCCATATTGGAAAAATATATTGCAGTAATATTAGTATCTACTGTCAATATTGGCAATTATATTGCTGCAAACTAATATCAGAAATTTCACCCGTCCCCTCTCCGTTATTTTTTATATTGGAAAACAATATTGCAGCAATATTGCAAAGCCTTATTTAAGGGGGTGTTGGGGGTTAGACTCCCCCCCCCCCGTAATTATTTATCAATTACTAAAGTTCAGGAAGTCCGACTGCAATCGTAAAAAAATCTGAAAAAAACTTCAAAACAAAAACATTAAACCCCCCCCTCCAAAATTTAGTCTAATTACGGCACCGCAATATTGGATGAAGATCGACAGGCAATATTAATCAGCAGACTCTAACCAATATTGCATCAGGTTTTAACCAATGGTGCCAGAGATGTACAAAGCACTCAGTGAAAGTAATTCAATTACAATTTAAATTACTTTATCCAATTCTTTTATATTCCAATTATTATAAATCAATATTGTACTAATTAATATTTCTTCTTATATAGACTTTGGGAAAAACGCTCTTATGTTTTTTCATCAAAAGGAAATACCTGAAACTAATTAAACTAACAAATGAATTTTGGAAAGCAGAGGAAACATTAACTGGTGCTCAGTTGCAGAATATAAAGCGATTATCGAACACCGTAATTCTAATACAAAAATTATTTTACTATGGAATTCTGGTGATCATATCGTTTTCTGTACTTTACACATTTATTACCAAGCAATTAATAACCAGCACTTGGCTGTGGGAAAAAAATATTTATTTTTGGTGTATTTGGCTCACACTTTCAATAGATATGATGTATGCCGCATATTTTACAGCTGGTCACGACGGTTTATTTTTTGGATTCTGCTATGTAGCAATAATACAATGTAAAATTTTGCAATATAATTTAGAATCTTTAAACGTTAACGATATTAATAGCGAACTTGACTATGAAAATTATTACGAAAAATTGAAAAATTGCATTAAACTTCATAAACATTTAATAAGGTAAATTATTATTTTAAATATAAAGTTATTATAAATGAAAATTACAGATTTCACTCGCAAATGCAGAAGGTTTATTCGGGCACCCTAATGTTCCATTTTTTGTCCGGTGCTCCATTTATTTGCATTGAGGCCTATGCACTCATGTCAGAAGGGTAAGTATTTCTGTTTGAGCTCCAAATTTTCAAAAGCTCAAAAAACTTCGTCCTTTGAAAATAGGAGACTATCCTGTTTGTTGCACAGCAACGCATTTGTGTTATTTTAGTTACTATAACTGCTATAACATAACCTCGCGTTTTATTTCTTGGTAAATTTTGTTTTTAAACAAAAAATGCATTATTGCTTTTAAGCAAGTGCACTCGAACATATGTATATCTCTCTCTCTCTGTCGCTCTCGTGCGTTGCTAAGGAAGAATACAATTTTGTTTAAAATCTTCAATTTCCAATTAAAACATAAGATTTTGTTATATTAATAAATATTAAATAATTTTTATATAGTTTCAGTTTGGCTTTTCTGATAAGATATGGTGGCTGCATATTAATTATTACAGTTCAGATAGGATTCTATTGCCGCAGTATTGGTTTCTTAGATACTGAAGTGAGACATTTTTATTTTTTTATGTATAGAACAGCTGTGATTGTCGCTGCGTTGCATTGCAAAACTTTCAACTTGTAAGAATAAATTGGTGAGTTTTTGGGGGTTGCGGTGGTACTTCCCCGATTCATGTGGGGTTTGCGATTCAACAAGCGAAATTGAACGCTCCGTCATGCCTGACGTGAATACTCAACATTAACACTTCTCAACCTATGCATAGCACACTCCTGAGGGTAGAGTTAAGAAACAACCCAATTGGTTGCAATTTTAGATAGATCATACGGCGTCCTGGTCGACGGCGGCGGCGTCGCTATAAAAAAAAGTGTGACCCTCATCCGCATAACCTTACGGGGGAAATGAAACTTCTTTAGTCGTAGATGTTATTTGTATATTTAATTTTTTTTCTAAATGTCAAATTGCAAATTTATAAAACTCAACCCCGTTCATATTTTTGGATTAACTGTATTCAAATATCTATAAACAACATTTTAAGGTTCTTTATTAAATATTCGAAATACAATGTGTATTAATTAATCGCAAACATTCGGATCACATCGTTTGTAGTTACCGAAGCCCTTCGCGTTTGGTTCCCACTCTTATTTCCCCTTATTGAAATAAACTTTTGATTTAACTTTAGCTGTAGTACTGTTGTTTTTTTTATTATTATTGATTTAGTTAGTAATAAATTTTTGCTATACAAACAAAATAGGATAATTTTGAAATCTTGATGATAATAATAATATTGAATTGAATATAAAACTTTGATGTGTTTTTTTTATTTAGATGTCATCGATTGCAAATGCCATCTATAACTCAAACTGGAATTCAAAGCATTTCTCATCGTTACGAGCTCCAATAGTAATTGTAATTCAAATGGCCCAACGAAAAATAGCGCTTACAGCCTGTGGATTAGTAGAAATAAATGCGAATACCTTAGTTCGCGTGAGTAAAATCACAGAAAACTTCTTTTCTAGCCGCTTTACATTATATTAATGCTATTTAATTCCAGGTACTACGACTTGCTTTCTCTACCTGTTTAGCTCTGAAGAACATCAAGGAATTGCAAAATTGAACGTTATCTAACCACAATTTAATCAAATATCTATTAACTTTGAAGAAAATTTTGAATTTGAACTTTAATTAATTGAGTAAAATAATAATTATAATAATCATTGAATTCTTTTCTGGCAAATAAACTTTACACTATATAAGTCTCCTTGATTTAATCCATTTCATTAGAGAGAGTAGAGCCTTATTCCACCAGAATCTGGAGTATCTTTTAGATAAAACACCGATTTTTTGGGAATTTACTTTACTTACTTGAAACAACAAAATTTGGTGAAGTTTTAAAATAATACACAAACAACGCCAACTTGGCGAGAGAACAACTTTCGAATGAATATAAAAAAACGATTGGAAAAAATTGAAATAGATCATTTTTTAGCATTTGGCATATCTGAATAATATTTTATTTTTGGAATCAAATTGAATATATGCAATGGTCAATGAATGCAGTTTAAACTGATTGAATGAAAAAGTACGGATATTTTTACATGTAACTTATGTTTCAATGCAAAATTTGATCTTTATTCTGTTTTACTGAGAGTCTCATGCAAATTTATTTTGCCGACTGAGCTAGAGAAGAAAGTAAGTTAGTTAAACTAATTTTTTTTAAATATTATTAAGGCTAGAAAAGTCCACTTCAGCTTGTTCTGAAAATAAATTATCACAATAATTCAAAAATTATCAAATTAAAATAAAACTAAACTTTTCTATTGGCAGAATTGCCAATTTTATTTTTATTGACGAAGCTTCTACAAAAAAAATTAAAACTTAAACATGGTGTTGACTAAATTATATGATAATAGTGAAAAGCGGACTTTAGATAAAACGTCCGAAGATATAGTAATCAAAATAAAGAACAAGGAAATTACAAGAAATTGGAACAGGAAATATAACAAGGAAGTCAAGTTAAACTTGGGTGTTCGTCAGTCAAACTTTCAGAAAATAAAATTAATAAAATTTCCGATAGTTCTAATTCTGATATCAATGTGTCTGTAGCGGAAAATAAAAAATTAACTCCCAGCAGTATTTCTGGCGACTATCCCATTTCCATTTCTTCCAATATTGGATTATCTTCACTGTCATCTAGAGTTGAAAGTAATGGAACCGTTGATGAAGATTTACCGAATTATTATCCAGCAATTGGCAGTTGTAGATCAGTTGAAGAGTTCCAAGGCTTAAATTGTGTTGAAGAAGGTACTTATGGAGTTGTGTATCGTGCGAAAGATAAGCGAACCAAAGAAATTGTTGCTGTGAAGCGTTTGGAGATATCAAATGTCTACTCAAGCAGTTGTTGACTGCAGTTGCACATTTACACGACAACTGGATTTTGGTCCGTCGGCTGCATTTTTGCAGAATTACTATTGATGCATCCATTATTTCCTGGAAAATCAGAATTCGATCAAGTTATCAAAATTTTCAAATTTCTCGGTACACCAAACGAAGCGATTTGGCCTGGGTTTAATCAATTTCCAGCTTGTAGAGTAATAACATTTGCTCAGTACCGAATCTATAATTTGAGGGCATTGTTTTACGTGCTTGGGGAAATTGAGCTTTCACTCATCCAAAAGTTTTTTATATATGATCCAGAGATACGCATAGTCTCCGAAGACGCTCTGAAGCATTCTTTCTTTAACGAATTATCTTTACCGATCGATTCTTCCATGTTTCCAACCTGGCCCGCCAAGAGTGAAGTTGCACACCAGCAAGTATTTTGCAAACTCTAAACGAATCTGCATATTTAAAAAATAATGAAGATCCAAGAGGTGGCGGATTCTCTCTGAATTTTTAATTTTAAGATTAATAAGACATAAATAAAGTTTAATAATTATTTTAACAGAACGGATTAATTTACAATTACCACCGCTTCTCCGTTTCCAGTTTCCATTTCTCTCTTTTATCCTATCACTCACATCATCTCTCCAACTTCTTCTAGATCGTCCTCACTTTCTCTTCTCAGGCGGAATCCATTCCAAAAATTTTCTATAGACTATAAGTCTTGTTTAGGACCATGTCTTAACTTAAATAAAAAAACAGCTCAAGTTAGAATTAGCTGCGGAAAAACCCAAAGTGCGTTTGGTCGAAATTATACAGGGCCATCCCATTTGGAATCCTTCTCTGGAGATGGAGGAGGATTGTCAATGTCTAGTCACTTTAAGTTTAGGACCAAGTCTTAACTCAGGAGTTAGCTGCAGGGGGAACGGAGGTGTTTTACTAGTATATCAACCTATTAGATAACACTCTCGCTGTTAAGCTGTAAAATCACCAGGAAACAAAGGTACCTTGACTACAGCAGATCTACAAGTGAAAGGGTTGATCTTCGTTTTCTACGACGTCACGTACGTTTTTTGTCACAGTTGAGGACCATTCAAATTCCTTCGTGGTAGATCTATCTATCTATAAAAGGGTGAACACAGTTGGAAAATTTCTGAAGCTAGAGGAGAAAATAAGGTACCTATATATAAATTTAATTTTTGGATTAACTTCAGATTTTCCAGGTTTTTCTACATTTCTTCGGATTTCTTAAGAGGTCTCTTAAGGTTTCTTAAGATCGCCTGGAATTTTCTAAAATTTCCTAAGATTTTCTGGGATTTTCTCAGATTTCTTTAAGTTTTCTTGGATTTCCCTTCACTTGTACGTTGTACACCAGATTTTTTCAACGATTCTCTTCTCACAATATGAGTGTTGGTCCCTTTTTCAAATGTGATGAAACTTACGTCCTAATTTTCTTTTGCTAGTTTAAGGTCATGATTCATTATTGAAAGAATAATCTGCAAAAACAAGTTATAATCGAGGGGGAAGTTGCTGGGGAAATCTGGTGTAAGTTAAGAAAAATCTTAGTAAATACTTGGGACTTCGGTTACGGTCGATCTTCTACGCTTTTATCCTTCAAAAGTACGATAGAAAACCTTTGAAAATTCTGAAAGAGCAAAATTTAAGCTTTCTTATGAGGTGAGGATGAATAAAATCGGCCCAACGGTTACTTCAGAATTGAATTTTGAAAATCGACTTTTTGATGTAAATTTTAGAAGTTTAAGTTCATGTTAACTTGAAAAAAAACATTCACTTGGCGGTACGTGTACCTACGCCACGTGGGTTTTGATAATCCAAATTTAGGTGGGGAAAGAGCATGTTTATTACATCCTACATTATCTAGTGCATTTGCGCTCCGTGAATTGTTAGAATTCACACAGGAATTGGGAAAACCACCCAGAGAGCATGCGGAGGGTAGGTTTTCACTGCCCCTGACATTGTGAAATCTCGGATACCAGCATTCGAATTTCGTCATTTTTGAGTTCGGTAACCCTACGGGATGTTTTTAGCGAGTTTAGCGCTTGTCAAAACTACCCGGAACGCCCGAGCGCAGCGAGTGGAAATGCTAGGAAATCCTGAAAAATCTTAGAAAATGAAACTCTCAGGAAATATTTTGGAAGTGAGGAAATCTTAGAAAAAAAAGTGGAAAGGACTTACTATGGAAGCAATAACCGGCGCCGATAACTTTGGCATCACTTTTCCTGTTGATTTAGATGTAAAAATGAAGGCGACCTTATTGGGTGCCTTGATTTTGATTGATTTTATGTATTTTGGAGATAATAATCTTGATATTAATGAGGATGTATTAAATTGGTTCTGTATATTGTGTTCAAATTAAAATTTTTCTCTAATTTTTCAGGAAATTTCTAAATTTTGTGTTGAATTTCGAAAGACATTTCCTAACTTACAAAATGCAATCTTGCTGAATTCTTGAAGTTGAAAGATTGATCTTTCCAGATTGTAATTATCAGTTACAAAAAAAGCTTAACAACCGATCATCGGTGCAGTCCACATGCGTAGACTACAGGTGGTCCACCAGTTACGCTGTTTTTTATAAAAAGAAATATTATGTAGACTGACCTTTATTTACTAAATGTCAATTGTCTGACGTTTACATGATTTTAGGTTATCTCAAATGCATTTTAATATCTAATTATTTTACTTAATTTTACACGCGACAGGTGTGTGCTTCGTGATTTTATTGTGCAGAATAAAAAGTATTCGGAATTAGCCGCAAATTTACTTTTAGGAAGAAAAATATGTTGTTCCACAGGTTTAACAAGATGCAACTCTTGATAAGAATTACAAAGAATCATGTATCTAATCGGAGCATCTGTGATGAAAGATTAATATTTCGGCAATTATTTGACAGCAATAGCTGCACATACACCTACATGTTGGGAGATGGTAAATCTAAAGAAGCAATTTTAATCGATCCCGTACTTGAGCATGCAAACCGCGACTTTCAGTTATGTCAAGATTTAAACCTAACCCTCAGGTATGCTTTAAACACCCACGTTCATGCCGATCACATAACAGGAAGTGGCCTTTTGAAAAAATTATCTGGATGTAAAAGCATAATTTCTAGGTGCAGTAAAGCTCAAGCCGATATTTCTGTTGACGAGAGTGACGTAATTACATTTGGTGAATTTATTTTAACAATTTTATCAACGCCCGGACACACCAATGGTTGCGTTACTTATTACCTACCAGAACATGGTATGGCTTTTACCGGTGATACCCTTCTAATTAGAGGTTGCGGAAGAACAGATTTCCAAGAGGGTTCTTCAAAAAAACTATACAACAGTGTACACACAAAAATATTTTCATTGCCTCTTTCGACCAAATTGTATCCTGCACATGATTACAGTGGTAGAACTGTAACTACAGTGGACGAAGAAAAACGTTTAAATCCACGCTTAACAAAAAGCTTGACGGAATTCATAGAAATAATGGACAACTTGAAATTGTCTTATCCAAAAATGATCGATGAAGCAGTTCCAGCAAATAAAATGTGCGGGGTTTTTGAGCGAACTGAACCAATTAAGGGTACATAAAATATTTTTTAAAAGAAAATAAGTAAAACTTTTACCTGTACATTTACACTTAAGAAAAAATTATAATATTTCACTAAAAGTGAAAACTATCATAGTGATATTACATAGATTAATATATTAAATAAATTTCTATTTTTTAAATTGTTAATTTTCATCTATCTCATCGACTTGAGAATCTCGGATGATTTTCTAATCAGAAGCGAATAGTGACATAACAAGATCTTCTTATCTTATCTGCCTTGTTTACTTCACTAATATTAAATGACCTGATAATATTTTATATAATAAATAAAATAAAACAACAAGGGTGAGAAGAACATGAAATATATTTTTTGTAAACAATAATTTTTAGTTTTGCTACTTTGAAAAATCAAACCATGTAATAAAAACTGTTGAGTTTTTCAAGATCGAGTAGTAAAAGCAAAAATTGGTAACAACAAAATATGATAGTTAACAACAAATTTCAATCAATTTACAAACGTTATGATTTTACAAGTTAGTGTCAATTATTTTTACAAAAAAATAAAAGCTGACAAATAAAATTTATAGGCCATTTTGTTTATCACATTTGAGTATTGCATTATCAAGTTAAATTTAATTTGCACTTTTTCAGATGAAAAATGTTCTTCTCGATTTTTTTTTATTTTTCTTTCCTCATTATTAAACAAAATATGCCCATACTGCTGTTTGCATGACAAAATCCCAACTTTTACTTAGCAGAAAATTAAATTAAATTTATTTTGGAAAAAAAATGAAAACAAAACGGGCATATACAAGACAAACCAACATTGGATGTCCATTACAAAAGTTTGACCCCCCTTCCCGCCCCTTCCCTTTATGTTCAAAAACTAAAACAAAAAAAGGAAATAAAAATTAAATACAATTTTGAAGTTTAAATCCGAAAAGTTAAAAATTGAAGCGCCAAGTTTGCGGCACCGGTAGGTCACCAGGTGACCAAATTTTTTTTTAAATTCCAGAAAGATGTGCCGCAAGAGCGAGGCGAGTTTAAAGCTATTTAGAGCCAATCAATCGATGAAGTGTTGTATAATAAAAAAATATTTTCGAGATGAAATGTAAAATACAAACCTAAATCGATTGATTTCACAAATTGCCCCAATAATCGAATCTCCATTTTAAAAAAATATAAATTTTTTAGGTACATTTTTTGCCACATTAAGAAGCAAAACCATCACAACAAATCTACCGCACATTTCATCAAATGTCACTGTGAAAGAAACGTAGATCAGAGTTCATGAGAAGAAAAAACGAAGTCTCATATCTTCCACATTTGTTATAAAAAAACGCATCACCACAAAATTGAAAATCAAAGTTTTTCACTCCCAACATCATTTTTTTCGATTCACTAATTCAACTTAAGTAAATATTTTTATAAGGTTTCGCTCGACAATTGCAACAAACGCCTCCAACTCGCGGAATTTCATGCAAACCTTTTTTAGAGGTGCAACGGATCGAAGGAGATTCGAGAGATGTTACATTGTGTTTTTCGATCCGTT
The DNA here is from genome assembly GCA_963170105.1 of Cantharis lateralis. NCBI lineage: Eukaryota > Metazoa > Arthropoda > Insecta > Coleoptera > Cantharidae > Cantharis > Cantharis lateralis. Next base: position 6,211,339 of record OY720627.1, read on the forward strand.
GAACCTGCAAATAAAGACTTGGCAAAAGAAAAAAATGTTTGGTTGGCGCTCAAGACGATATTTGATGAACAAAACCTTGCCTAAATACGTAATACGTGTTAAGACTAAATTGACGCGCGCGCCTGATTCAAAAAAATAACAAAAATCATTTAAAAAAAAAAGTTGTGAGAAAACATAATGTACACGTTTTTGTATCAATTTAAAGCCAAATTTTGCTTATAATATCTAAGGTATAAATCTCTGTATAAAAATTTTCAACAAAAAAATCTTCATTCTGCATTTTTTCAATGTTTGTCGGTATTTTTGTTTATAACAAAATCAATATTTTCAAGTCTCTTGTGTTTTTAGTTATTTTTTAAATTGAGCGCTAATATTTACACTATCACCTCACTTTTAGTTATCCAAACATTACTTGTTGGCATCTTCTAACGTTAATTCGTCTTCTGCAGTCGGCACGTACAACGCAGGATCGATGATTTTTGGTATGGGTTTGATTTCCGTGCCTAATTCGTGTTCGATACGATGCAATGCAAACCTGTCGTCATACGTAATGAGATTGATAGCAATACCCAAGTGGCCAAAACGTCCTGAACGACCGATACGATGCAAATACGTCTCCGCCATTTTTGGAAAATCGAAATTAATAACCACATTTACTGCCTGCACGTCAATACCTATTCAGAAAATAAGAATTAATAAAACAGAAATATATTACACACAAGAACGCCATTGTGTGCGCAGTATTGAATGACAATTCAAGTCAAATTGACACGTTGAACAACGCATTTTTTATATTATTTCTTTAGCATACATGTCCCTCTCAATTGGCAATTTACACCATATCAAAATTACTTGTATGCAAAATACGAGCATCTACTGGCAAACCAACAAACTTGCATGTTGCAAAATGTAGTGAAGAAATAGAAAACTAACAAGAGGTGAAATGTGAAAAACAAGAACAGCTTTAGACTTGGGGAATGTCTGCATCAAAAATTTTTTAACAGCTGAGATTTGCAGGAAACGCAGAAGGCAAGAACCCAATTAAGGATAGTCATTTTGGTGCTACGGTGGATAAATAAATCTTCTTTTGGGTTATGAGAGATAAAATAATACGTAATTTTTACTTTGGTGTAGTGCAGCAATTTAGTTCTTGCTAAAGAACTAAAGGTGACTTTATGCAGGAAAAAAGAAGAGCGCTCACCCAAAAAAGGGCAAAATTGAAGCTTCCCTAAAATCTTATTCCAACCAATAGTAAAACAGAATAAGTAGCAGTTAACAATGCTTCAGCTAACAAGCAGAAGCTGTTTAAATTGTCGCCTAAGAGTCGTTAAAATTATCAAGACAGCAAATTCTTCTTCCAAGTCTTAAGTTGGTTTAGAGCGTCGTGACCTTTTAGGTTTTCGTGGCAAATTATCCCGATGGATTACCAGCTTTCAGTACAAGCCCCCATTTTGAATTTAGGCTCTTTCGGAATTTTGTAAGCGTCTCATTTGTGCTTCTGTTAATTTCGTTTGTACCCATTTTATTTGCAACAGTAATATCTCACGTGCATAAAAATAACCGATTAAATTTTGACATCTTTAGTCAAAATGTGTTCCTAAAAGAACAAAATCGTGAGTGCACAACACGAAGTGAAGTAATAAATTCTTTTAATCACAATTTTAATTTTTTAAATTCCAAATTGTGCTTCTTGAAATCTAATGCTGCTAAATTTTAAAATCGTGGTAAATGTAAATACAAAAATCAAAAATATGGTAAAATACTAAAAAGCATAACCTTATTTAATTAAAAAACACCTTCAGTTTCTAGAAAAATTAAAGACTACTAGGGAAAGTTGAAAAATTATAAATCCAACTAATCACAAGATTTAAAAGATATTGCCTAATGTGGTGTAAAATTATAAAAATAGAACAACTAGTAAACACAACAACAATCAAGCAGATCAATACTGGAGTTGAAAAGAAAATGTATGCAAAGTAAAATAAATTATAAAAGAAGCGTTGAACTAAAACTTGTCATAAAATTTGCAAATAAAATTAAGACTCACCTCTTGTGAACAAATCGGAGCAAACAAGATTTCTGCACAGTCCAGATCTGAAGTCATGAAACACTCGATTACGATGAGCCTGTGCCATTTTGGCATGAATGTAGTAACAACAATAACCAAGTTCGGTAATTTTCTTAGCCAATAATTCGACCCGTTGCGTCGAATTGCAAAATATAATACTTTGGTTAATTTGTAACTTGGAAAACAGAGTATTCAGACAATGCACCTTTTGTCTCTCCTGCACGAAAGCATAATATTGTGTGACGCCCTTTAACGTCAACTCCTCCATCAGGTTGATTTCGTAAGCGTCACGTAAATGTTTCTCCATGAATTGTTTGACCGTCAATGGAAATGTGGCAGAAAAGAGCAGGATTTGTCTTTCGCGTGGTAATCGCGAAATTACGTGATCCAGCATTCCCTTGAAATCTTGTGACAGCAATTTGTCGGCTTCATCCAATACAAGAATTCGGCATTGGTCCATTTTGGCCACTTGCTTGTCCATTAAATCGAGAATACGACCTGGAGTGGCAATTATCACTTGCACCTTCTGGTAGATGCGCATAATGTCGTCTCTTAAATTTGTACCACCTGTTGTAACCATCACTCGCACGGGCATGTGCTTTGCAAGCTCTATGCATATCTGGGAAGTTTGTAATGCTAGTTCTCGAGTGGGAACAATTATCAGAGCTTGAATATAATCCTTTTCTGGGTCCACTTGTTCTAATACTGGGATGCAATACGCGCCCGTTTTACCTATAAATAAAAATTCATAATTTTTTGCTTACCAATTCGTCCACCAGTCAAGCAAAGAGAAATATAGAACTAGTTCAGTAAATATGTACATTATTATAGCCTACTTTTAAACATACTTATTCAAAATTTGCTCAGATTAAATTTTTCTAAAAGAAAAATCTTGATAAAAAATTTACATTCGGAAAGCACTATCTCTCAGTATAGTTTGCCGATTAAGTGAGGCTTTAAGCATTCATGCTGAATTAGATCAAAAATTCACATGATCATTAGGTCAGCAGTTCATCTCTCTCGCACCTACATTAAACTGCTTAAATAATAATTAACTTACAAAATTTCTTTCAAATTAGCCAAAAAAAGAAAAAGTAAACAAAATACAAAATTTCTAAAAATTTAAGAATATAATTGTAAAGTAAAAAGACCTGCAGTCTTTTAAGCCTACACCGATTGGGAAACGGATGACTGCAGATCAAATCCTGGTTGCGTCAAACACACTACTGTAGCTCAATTTTGATCTGTAGGTTATGGGAAAGGCAAAATTAAATAGCATTTTATTAATTGTATTTACTAAGTCATCTTGGCTTTGGCCCACATACTGTATAGTATTAAGGCAGTCAAAGTGAACTAAAAAAAGATAGAAAGAAAAAATTTCATTTTCTGTCTTGAATGCTCATAAACGTTGGTACTCATAAAAAATGGTACTCAAAGTTGCCAGAGGTCAAAACTGATCTGAATAACAAAAACAGCAAACAACCTGACCCACTTTAAAAATATTTAAATTATCTTTAATTTTGTGGTAATTTGAATGTAAACAATATTTTCTTCAAAACAAATACATATTATTATGATTAAAATTCGCTCAACTACAAGTTCAGGAAACGAAATGATTTGATTTCAATTAATTGTTAGAAGAGGCTAGAAGTTTTTGCCATGGGTTATGCTGGTAAAAATTATAAGATGAGCCTTATGAAACGCCCCCCAGTATAACTTAATTCGTAACTCTAAAGCCATTGATTTTAGACAATAAGGTATTATTGTATATTTTTATATTATTACTAGCTGGATACCCGGCTTCGCCCGGGGTCTCTTTAAAAATAAAATACTTTTCATTAGTCTACGTACTCGAACGTTTTCCAATCTTGCTTTCCGTTACTCGTTTGTTTCATACGAACGGACTTCAGCAATGCGTACACACAACAAAACAGTAATTTTGGTTTTTCTTTTGTCTATCTATATATAGTTATGGATACCCGGCTTCACTCGGGGTGTTATTGTTATAAATGCACACGCATGTTTGTCGAGAGCGTAATTTTTTCAACTTGGTTCCATAAATACGATGCTTTTAAGCAAGCGTTCAGTTCATCAGCAGGCGTTGATCGAGGTATAACGGGCAAAGTTTGGCGAAAATCGCCCGCAAGAAGTATCAGAGCGCCTCCCATAGCTTGGTTTTTTCCTCGGAAATCGCGCAGAGTCCGGTCCAGCGCTTCGAGCGATTTTTTATGGGCCATAGTGCATTCGTCCCAAATGATAATTTTGCACGTTTTAAGGATTGTGGACATACCAGAATTTTTGCTGATGTTACATGTTGGTGTTTCGGTCTGGTTGAAATTCAACGGAAGCTTGAGTGCTGAATGTGCTGTACGTCCACCGTGGAGTAGCGTTGATGGAATTCCCGATGATGCCACTGCGAGTGCGATTCCATTCTGCATTCGAACCGACGCCAATATCAAATTGATAAGAAATGTTTTGCCTGTACCTCCCGGAGCATTAAGAAAAAAAATTCCGCCATTTGCGTCGGTTAGACCTTGCATGATTTTGTCGTAGGCATTTTTTTGATCAGAAACTAAAAGTCTTGTTTGCGTTTCCACAAAATGTTGTTGCTGGGCTACGTCGAAGTGCTGTTCTCGCACCAGGTCTCTGTCTTGCACATCATTTCTGTCTCGTATGAATACATACATCCATTTTTATATTATATAGATTTGGAGTTGCATTTAATATGTCGTCCGAATGCTCCTGATTTGGATCAATAAATTTTGAAAAATACAAATACAGGGTTTGCTACAATTTCGGTTTTTGAAATTTTGCTATTGTCGAGCAACCTGCGGACGCGACGGTACTGTTTGTGTTAGAATCTCGTTAATCTATTCATGGGCGTCAAATAATCCCACATATTTTATTAAAGTTTGTTGAAAGCCGTTCTAAAGTAGCCTATCTTCTTCGCAGCATCGTAATTAGCTTATACACCAGATTTCATAAAGATTGGTCAAGCGGTCTAGGAGTCTATAAGGAACATACATACCTACATACATACATCCATTTTTATATATATAGATAGATTGCTTTTTCACGTTAGCTAATAAAATTTGATTATTCCAACTTGGTTTAAAAATACCCCAATTTTCCAAAAGAAAATTTTAAATCTTCTAAGTTCCCGGATTCTTACAATTATTCCTTCTCAAAAAGAAAGAAAATGTCAGAACTTGGCTAGCTTGAATTTTTAAATACTTATTCAATAAAAGAAAAACATACATTTTTTGTTCCACAAATTTCTAGTTTTTCAAAGTAAAAAATCGACATAAAAATTATGTCATGTCATAGTAAATTAAAAATTCTTGCGTTTACTACAAGTTCCATTATGATATCTTATCAGGATCGTACAGGCATTCCGTAAACAAATTCATATTTGGAGTACAAATTGCGGCTAAACTAATTTTTTTAGAATTTATTTTTTTACACAAATATTATCTAAAATATGTAGTTCTTCAAGAATATTATAATAAATACACTGTATTACAATTTTTTGTGCACAAAATCTAAACCTACCGAACAGCCTTAAACCAATATTCCGAGAAATTTTGAAACAGATTTGGTTGAATACAGAAAAGAAGGTAGTATGCTTGTATAAATCAAACAATCAAATCCTTTAAAAAATATGTTGTTAGTTCTGGTTGAATAATCTGACATAGCCAAAAATATTTGCTAAACGATTAAAAAAATTTGCCGTAGTTCACTCCTTGAATTATACAGGCAGGTCATAAAATAACGAAGTGGTTGTCACCTGTTTGTCAAGGGTTGACTACCACTTGACGAAAAATAATAAAACTGAAAAATCAGCTGAAGCGGCTGTTCGCAGTAGTTGACTGCCCTAAATAATAAAATTAAAAAACTTCTAAATTTGTCAACTTCCAGGTATTACAGAAGAGCGTGGTCTAGTAGTTCCATTCTAGTTATTTAGATAGATACTTTCCAACTTTGCTTTACGTGTAGACTAATCAAAAATTTAATTAAATTAGTGAAAAATGCGTTAAAAAAGAAAACAACCATAATTTAAGCTCGCATACAAATAAATATACATTTTCTTATTTGAAAATTATTAGTGTTATTAACCACTTCACACTTATGCCTTTGACATCCAAGGCTATGCTGTACTGTCCGATTTAAATTAAATATAAATATTTGTTTTACGAGAAAAAAAAGTGAATTTTGTGGGCCGAAAAATTCAATGAACCTTAAGTGGTTCAAGATTCTAAAGTACTTTCTCAAACTTGTGTTTATTATTTACATATTCTACAGCGAAGTACGGCAGAATCAATCAATTTACACCAAAATATATCACACATTTTTTAAAGAGATTTCAATCAACTTTATTTTTGATATTCAAAATTATCGCCAGTTACCAATGTATCAGAAAAATGTTAAACTGGAGCAAATTTTAAAAAAAGCAGCTCCAACATGGCAGTTTTTAATATATTCAAAAGTAGGCCAGTGAATTTCTTCGGCGAGTTACAGATCATTATCTGATAGTTATTTTTATTTATCACTATTTCTCAATATTGGTTCAAATTCGACTGAACTAAAAGATGCATGTTCACAAAATGTGAAAATAAAAATTATAGTTTGCCACATTATCTCTTTGTATCAACATCTGGGACATAATCAATAGGAAAAAAAAACTTACCGGTTCCATTTTTAGCTCTTGCTAAAACATCTTTTCCTGACAAAGCGATTGGAATTGACGCTTCTTGAATGGGGGACGGTTTCTCCCAGCCCTTCTCGAATATGCCCATCAGTAACTCTCTTTTGAGACAGAACTCTTCAAATTCATTGCCCCTTGTGTCGGTTACATCCTAGGAAATCATTTGTTTTAACACGAAATAGAAAAAACACAAAAGAAAGTAACTTACAGTAGTCTTTGTTCTCTTATCTTTTGGTGGAATTTTCAATTTTGACTTCCACCCAACGTCGTCCGTCTTGTTATCCCTGAACAAAGAAATGTGTTTAGAAATGGTTTGATTTTGACACTGCAACACTTACATTTTTGCTTGTAAACTTAGAACGTGATTATTGGTGTTTAACGTATCCGTCATCATGATATCAAAAAGTCTCGGGAGATTACAGATAAATTTAATACAATTTTTGGGTTTATAAAACCCACTTTTTTATCCTACAATATGTAGTATTCACCAACTTTTATACACCGTTAAACATCTGAAAACCAAATAAAATGAATATTTAGTACAAAAACGTGCAAAACACAAATTCCATCGTCGTGACGTACATAAAAAAAAATCGCGATAATTACGCCGAACGATAACGGAACCCGAAATTGTACTGTTATAAGGAAAGTAAGTGTTCCCGATTATTTTCACATTGAACGATGATAGGGCGCACAATTTCAGCCAAAAAGACGTAAATATAATTGATCAAATTGTTATCCAAGTAGAGATGTTTATAGATGAACACACAAATTTTGTAACTGCGAATAACGAATTTAAAATGGCTACCCAACTCGAATGTCAAAAAATTAATCGAAAACGCACCGACAGTAAATGGTGAAAAGTTAACTTTTTACCTGTTTTTACGACTTATACTATAAATAAGTCAGGCTAGAATATGTAACACTCTTATTCATATTACTTTTTCAATTTTATTTGCACAAATTTTCGTCTTTATTACTATGATACAAAGAACGCTAGCGTACATGTACTACGAAGAGAGCCAATACCAAATGAAGTTGGCAAGCTCGCTTTGACAGTTCCCAAACGACACTAACCGTAAAAAAGCGCGAAATATAAATTTTCGACTAAATAACCGTAGGAAAACTGAAAATTATATCTGGAATATATTTATTTTCCGTATTAAATATTTAGCAATACAACACTCCATGTTTAATTTGCAAAAGGAAATAATTTATTTGTTCAAATCGAAATCATTGATTTATTTCTATGCAGTGGCTATTCGTACGTCTGGTGTCAACTTAAATAACAAGTAGCGGTGTCTCTATCCAGGTCCGCATCAAGGGAGTAAGCTTCCACCATTGTGTACAGAGGCAAAATTGTCAATGGCAAAAAAAGTGACATTTAAAAATTTAAGGTTGACATAGCCGAGGATCTAAAAGCAGCTTTGGGATTAGTTCACTATTGATTCGCCCTGTATATAATGCTAAGTATGAAGTAAATACGAATTAACTATCGATCACGTCGAATATGGTAAATAAATTAGGTATAAAAATATAAAGTATTAATTATTTCGTCGGGCGTACAAATAACCACTACCTACGCATTTCATCTTGCACCCTAACCCGACTTTTTAAAATGACTGTTGCACAACAGCAACTCAAGTTAGTTTTAATTAAACATTAAATTGTGATTATATTAATATTTTAAAATTCCTTACTAAATTTTTTGTGTAATCGTGAACATGTCGTCTGGTTTTTCGTTTGGAACTGGTGCAACAAATCCGCCACCGGCATTTGGACAAACTGCATCGTTTGGAAGTCCTGCTGCGTCACCTTTCGCTTCTGCCTTTGGAGCAACGCCCCAAAAAGCATTTAATTTTGCTCCTACACAACCCACATCTGCAGCACCTCCAGCTTTTGGTACAACAGCTTTTAATGCAGCTCCTGCGACAGGACAATCTACATTTGGCATGCCCGCAGCAGGTGCCCCAACAGGATTTGGTTTCAATGCTGCACCAGCACCAACCAATACTTTCGGTGCCACTGCACAAACACAAAGCACTCCAGGCTTTTTTGGTGCTGCTCCAGCAATCACAAGTGCAAGTAAGAAATTTATAAATTTTTTAAAACGTTTCGTTTAATTATTTCTTTCAGATACTATGGGCTTTCAAGCACCGCAAGGAGGTACCGGTTTATCATTCGGTACTCCTGCACGAACTACAGCTTCTACATTTGGTGCTTCAACTTTTGGAACTGCTCAAACAAACACATTTGGAGCAGCAACCCAGGGTCTTCCTTTTGGAGCTGCTCCTGCTCAACCCGGAGGCTTAACATTTGGTACACCCGCTGCTCAACCAAACACTGGATTAGGGTTTGGTGCTCCAGCATCTACAACTGCCGGAGGTTTTGCCTTTAATCCCACTCCAACATCTGCTGCAGCTCCCGGAGGATTGACGTTCGGAGCAGCTGCTGCACCTACAGGTGGAGGGTTGTCGTTTGGAACTCCTACTCAACCAGCAGCTGGGGGATTAACGTTTGGAACACCCACATCATCTGCAAGTGGCGGTTTAGGATTTGGAACACCTGTATCCTCATCGGGTGGTGGTGGATTAACATTTGGAGCATCAGCTGCACCTTCTACAACTGGAGGCTTAACATTTGGACAACCAGCGCCTGCTGCAGCTGGAGGTGGTTTATCATTTGGGGCACCAGCACCATCAACAATCGGTGGTGGTTTATCATTTGGAACTCCTATTCCCGGTGCTACTGCATCTTCTATGGGAGGAGGTTTTGGAACTTCCACAATTTCTGCAAGTGGCGGAGGTTTCACCATGGGTGCACCAGCATCTACAGCAGCAGGATTAAGTCTTGGAACCCCTGCTCCCAACAGTCAAGCTGGAACTACTCTTCAATTTCCTGCTTCTACAAAACCCAACCTATCGTTTGGATTACCAAGTGCAACCACTCCACAAACAAGTCTAAATTTTGGAACTTCTACAGCTGCAACCAAACCATTATTGAATCTTACTAGCACTTCAACCGCTGCTCCTATTACTTCTTCAACCGCTCCCATCAGTTTTGCAAGTTCGATTCCAGCTTCTACTCTCAGCACCGGTTTAGGTCTACTTCCCAGCTCTACCAGCAGTGGTGGTCTCACATTTGGTACACCTACCACTTCCGGCACTCAAACTACTGGATTTTCACTATTAGGAAATACCACTGCTACAACCACTCCTGCAGCAACTTTTGCCAACACTTCTTTAGGGTATGGTTTGCCTTCAACTGCAACTACAGCCTTTACTACCACTCCGACGTTACGACCAAACGTTGGCTTAGGTGGAATAAGTGCCATGCCTCCTAAACCACCAACCAGTACTCCCACGACAACCACTGCCACGGGGCAACCCGAAATAGCACCGAGGGATCAACCACTTCCAAACGAAATTTTGCAAACGGTAGAACATTTTAAAAAACATTTACAAGAGCAGAAGAGTCACATTTCGGAAATTGCTCGCTTTTCAATCGACGATTTGAAAAAAGTTGAAAACGACATCAATATGGTTAACAAGCGAATCGGAGAGATGGAAAACGAATTGCAACGCAATAAAATAGCTGCAGAGAATCTTAAACTGGAAAGTTCACAAGGTCTAAAACAAGTGGAAATGGCACAAAGAACCTTTGATACTCCTGCGGGGCTACAATACGACAACAATGCTCCGATGAACTTCTTCATTGATCTAGCCGATAGATTCGAACGTCAAATGCAAGGTTTAAAGGTTAACATAGAAAATATTGACAAGACAGTTTTAAATAGCACTAAACTTCCACCATCTTTAACGTCTCAAGATTTAGCATTGGGAATGCGCCGTTTACATGAAACTTTTGTGGCTCTGGCCGGACGGTTGCAAAATCTTCACAATCAGGTGGAACAACAAAAGGAGCAATACTTGGATATGAGAAAACAGATTTATAGGGACTACACGAACGTTTTTGAAAATAAAAGCACCGAAATGGAAAATTTGGAGATTGTGTTGGACAACATTACAAGTCAGAAACCTGAAATTTTAACTGGGCCTACGCCGTTCAGTACATTAGGGAACTCGCATGCCCAATCGTTGGCGACCCAAATTCAAGCACCTCAACTGCCTGCTTATCCTTCTAACACAGGTGGAGCACCTATTCCGGGTTTTAGTGATCTTAAACCAAACACCGGCAACAGTTGGATGTTGGGATCTAACACTACGTTTAACTCTCCGAGTGCGTCTTTCCAATTGCAGAAACCACCAGCAGGTAATAAACGTGGCAAGCTTGTTTCATGATTGTTTTAATAACTATTAGATTTTAACTTAATTGGAAATGATGTGTATTAATTTTGTCGATTTTTTAAAATAAAGTTGAATTTTTAAACTTATTTTTATTTAAAGTCGTCATTATTATATTTTTAAATTAGTAGTTGTTTTACAAAATCAAATTAAACTTGAGGAAAGGTTATTTTTTGAAATCAGAATCAGAGATGTTCAATTTGTTATCCGAATAGTATAGTCAGATCTAATATTATGTTCCAGAATATAAATGGTTCTAAGTGCTGCCAGATAATTTTTTGAAGACTGGGTTTGTTTACAGGGGCGAACTGGTTCCTTGGTGGACCCTATCCATAAAATATAATTGATTTCAGATTCTTAAACACAGCATTGAATTCGCCATTCAAAAGTTACTATATTCAAAAGCTATTTAATATTTTAGTGTTTCTAAATTAAATATGTAAATAAATAATTCATTGTTTTGTTATCATCGTCAATTCTCGGGAACTTGAAATTGGTAATAATTTGGAAATGAAATATTTTATATGGATTTAAAATTGCAGCTGTATTTCGAAATCATATATTTTTTTTCAAATTGAAATATGAAATAATTTACTAAATTGTTTAGTTTTGTATTTTACCTACTTGCTAAATAATTCGGTTAAAATCTTCTCAGGCTTCTGATTGAAAACCAGTTTTTTAAAAAACTATGTGCTCTAGTTTGATTTTAATTTAATGATCGATAGTTTTGGTTAATTAAAGAAACTTTTGCATTAGCTTCGGGCTATCAAAGTTAGGAGAACTAAATTTAATTGTTATTAAGTAAAACTTGAAAATTAATATTACCGGAACAACATATTACTGGGTTACCAATTTATTTTTCGTTTTTGTTTTGCAAACTAAGAATGAAGAGCTGAAATTTAAAAGAAGCTATAAAGTTTATTTTATTAAATTACATATTGCAGTACAGAAAATCTATGGTCGATGGAAGCAGATTCAGAATGAGTGCATACTTGATGTTTTCAAAGCGACTGCTGCATTATTGTTTCTCGTGGTTGTTAATAAAGTTTCAAAGGCTGCCCAATACTTGGATTTGGTCCACTCCAAAACTGCAGCAACATTTTTATCTTTTATGGCTTTTAATAACGGAACCATGTAGTCTTTCATAGGTAGCGCTTCCAATGTGGCCAAAAAAATCAGAAGGTGGAAGTCGCTAAACGCTTCCAAATATTGATCACTTGTGAATTGATCAAAGTAATGAATTAAATCCTTAACGGTTGGTAGATCTCCAATAATTTTTCTATTTTCTATTGGGAAAACATTCTTGGAAGTATTGCAGTTGAAAGTGTATTGCGGTGTTGATGACATTGAAACTGGAATATTGACAAGCAGGATTTTGTTTGGGAAAGGACGCGCTATTGTAAGAACCCCATTTCCATAAGAATCCTTTCTCATGTAGAAAACATCGGGAACGTATTGCTGGTCAGACGAGTCACGTATATATCCCAATTTAGGGTGATCGTCAGACATAACAAGGCAATCGTCTCGGACAAGACTCATGCACTGATTTGTTACTTGGTAACCTTTCATATGAACTTGATTATTTTTATCTCCCGTTACACAAACTGTAACAAATTTTGAACCGTGGTAATGCTTGGAAGATAATTTGGATGGATTTGGATGTAAATTCTGAAACATTGCACTTGTTATGCATTCTTGAGTGGTAAGAAAATATGATTTCGCATGTCTGGTATGCTTAACCGTACCTTGTTGTAAGTTTTTGGGTACTAAATTCGTAAAAATATATCCAAGTCTTCTCATGCCTAAGCTTTCGGCAATTTGATTTACTATTTCTTCATGATCGTCTGGCAAATTATAAACAAAATCTTGGTTGCTCTCCTGTGGAGGTTCGTATATTGCTGTTACAATTGCTCTAATTCCCAAAGGTAGATTTGGGTGCACTTCATAGTATCCGTACAAAAATCCAGCCCTTTGGAGGTGATCAACGCGCCAACAGTACAAAAATTCCTCTACCAATTTAAGGTTTTCAAATTGCACATGATCCACGTGTCTGTAAGTTTGGCGGCTAATTGTAAAATTGCGTGGTCGACATTCTGAACAACCATCTACTGGCCATGGTCGATGAGTTTTACATCCGGGATGAAAATCATCGTCGTCCAATTCCACAACCTTTCCTCGATCAGCTTCTGAAGTAAGTTTTCGTAAATATGCGTGGTACGACATGTGTTTAATTTTGTATTGGCGTAGATAAGCTTTGTCGTATGGTTCCAATGGTAAACAATGAAGACAAGCTGACCTATCGTTGTGATTGCATAACCCAGCAACTGGTTTTCTGCGAATTCGACCATCAAGTTTCGAAAGTACCACATCAATTGGGTCCTCTTCAAGCCTCACTATGTCTGGTACATTGATTCCACTGGTAAAAGATTTTCCATATGTCCGTTCCACATATACAGTATCGTCGTACTTTAATCCGACATCAAAAATAGTCTTCGACTCGCTGTTTTTAATTTCACCTTTCTTATCTCTCTGCTTAAATAGGGCAAAGGCAAAGAAATTTGGTTCCAAGAGTTTGCATATATTTTCAAACAATTTACTCGTGGTTTGGAATTGATTTATTGTGATTCTTTGTGTTCCCAGATGAGAATAAATGCGTATTATAATATTTTCGAATTCCGACATTTTAAAATAAACTTAAATTATTGGATTTTTATTTGAACGTTAAGTTGATAATCTAACAGTCAATGTGCATAACCATGTAAAACTAAACAGCCACAATCACGATTTTAAAATAGGCATCTGCATAATTTTATTTTAATTTTATTTTGAAAATATTCATAAACTGAAAAAACCTTTTCGGATGTACTTGCAAGGGTAAGTAGGTTTTTTTACGCAATCTGAAGAAAAACAGTCTCTTAAAATACTTTAGGCAATTGATTTATTTTACGAAGATTCAGTGTTTGGTATTTCAAGCACTTTCAACATTGACGAAGAATTTGGTAATTCAATTACTTTCACCGAGTGCGTTGTACAGTTCTGTAGTACTATAGTTTAGCTGTTTCAAAACTGTAAATTACGCCATCGAGTTTGATGGACACAGGTAATAGAGAAGACAATACCTTATAGAATCGTAAGGATAGCTGTTCTCTTCCAGTGGCAAAGATATTGCAGTGTTTTTTATATTTTTAAAATTTTTAATAAACTTTTCGTGATATTCTCGCCGCCCGCCGCCTCTTTAAACTTTCGGATATAATATCTTTGTCAGTGTGTCATTTTCAGCTAAGTGTTTCAATCAGGGGGTAAATAACCAGGTAAATTTGTGTACATAAAACTCGGAATTCCAATGATTTCCCAGGGATACCAAATATTTTCAAAAAATTCCAGGGATTTTCAAAAAATTATATAATTATGTCAAAGAAATTTTCAAGAATTCAAGCGATTTCTCAGAAATTCCAAAGCATTCCAATTCAAGAGATATTCAAAATTTCCAAGGAATTTCAGAGATTTCCAAGTAATTCCAATGACTCAGAAAGAATTCCTGCGAATTTCAGTGATTTCAAAGGTATTCCAATGATTTCTTAGAAATTAAGTAATTCACAACCTATTCCAGAGATTTGCAAGGAATTTCAGAGATTTCCTACGAATTCCAGTGATTTCTAAGAACTTTCAATGATTTTTAACTTCCAGAGATTTTCAAGAATTTTCCAAACATTTCAAGAAATTTCAGTTATTTTCAAAAAATCTCAGGGATTTCCAAAGAATTCCGATGATTTCCAAGTAATTCCAATTATTTCTAAAGAATTCCAGAGATTTCCAAGATATTCCAGTGATTTCAAAGGTATTCATTGATTTCTAAAAATTTGAAACTATTCCAGAGATTTTTAAGGAATTTCAGAGATTTCCAAAGAATTCCAGTTATTTTTAAGAACTTCCAATGATTTCTAAATTCTAGAGATTTCCTAAAAATTACAGTGATTTCTAAGAACTTCCAATGATTTTTAATTTCCAGAGATTTTCAAGAATTTTAAAGCATTCTAATTCAAGAAATTTCCAAACATTCCAAGGAATTCCAGTTATTTTCAAGAAATCTCAGAGATTTCCGATGATTTCCAAGTAATTCCAATTATTTCTAAGGATTTCCAGAGATTTCGAAGGTATTCAATGATTTCTAAGAACCTGTTCCAGAGATTTTTAAGGAATTTCAGAGATTTTCAAGGAATTCCAGTGATTTCTAAGAACTTTCAATGATTTCTAAATTCCACAGATTTCTAAGAATTCCAACGATTTCCCCGGAATTCCAAAGCATTCTAATGCAAGAAATTTCCAAAAATTCCGATGATCTTCAAAGAATTCTAATGATTTGCAAGGAATTTCAATGATTTCCAAGTAATTCCAATAATTTCCAAAAATTTCAATGACTTTTAGAGAATTTCAGAAATTTACAGGAAATTCTAGTGATTTTGAAGGTATTCCAAATGGTTTCTAAGAATTTCAGTAATATGCAACCTATTCCAGAGATTTCCAAGGAATTTCAGAGATTTCCATAGATTTCCGTATAATAAATAAATAAATAAATTACAGTGATTGCCCAGAATTTTCAATGATTTCTAAATTCCACATATTTCCAAGGATTCCAACGATTTTCCAGGAATTCCAAAGCATTCTAATTCAAGAAATATCGAAAAATTTCACTGATTTCCAAACAAAATGACTGATTTCGAAAGTATGTATTCCAATGGTTTCAAAGAATTTGAGTAATTTGCAACCCATTCCAGAGATTTCCAAAGCATTCCAATCTAAAAAATTTCCAAACATTCCAATGATTTCTAACGCATTTCAATGATTTTCAAGGAATTTTAGAGATTTCCAGGGAATTCCAGTGATTTCCAAGTGAGTTCGATGGTTTCTAAGAATTTAAGTAATTTACAACCTATTCCAGAGATATCCAAGGGATTTCAGAGATTTACAAATAGTTCCAGTGTTTTCCAAGGTATTCCAATGATTTTCAAGAATTCTAATGATTTCATTGGAATTGTTGAGATTTCCAAAAATTTTCATGATTTCCAATTATATTCATGAAAATTTTAACCACATGTAAGTACATAATTTTTTTAGGATATTTATCTCTTGGTTTCAATTTTGGTATAATTTTCTTCGTTCTATTGCCGAATTGCCTGAACAATTATTTTGGAAGCCGGTGTCCAATCATCATCCCTATACCAGCCGCCACTGCTGACCTTAAAATACTGGTCTTAACGACTGCTAGTTATATAAAGCTGGGCGCAGATCTTCACTAGATCATTATTAGACTATTTATCTAATTATAGTGGTTAAAAGCTGAAGTAAATCCAATTTACCTTGAAGTAAATCCACTGTTTATCTAATCAGAACAGCTAAAAACTGAATTAGGGTTGACTCTGAATCAAACTAACATAATTATTTCAGAAGGGTATTCTAAATTCCCCCCCCCCCTGTTTTAAAGAAGTTCTGTGATTTTCTTAGAGGATTTACTTAGAAATCCCTGAAATTCCTTGGAACTGCTTTGTTTGAAAATTTTAAATTTTTCGGCATTTTTTTGAATTCGATAATAAATTCCAAATCTAATTGATTTCCATGTTATAAAATGCAGAAAATATAAAATTGAATTTTTGGCTTACGTAATATTTTAAATACAATAAATTGATAGTTTATTACACTGTTGGTCGACAAATCGTGTTTCGTTCTTATGGATACTCATCAGATAAACCTTGTTAAAAATATTAAAAGAGATAGAAAAGTTAAAAAGTCAATTCAAAAATTCATTTTTCATTTTGTTTTAATTCTTTGAAAATCACTAGAATTTGTTGAAAATCCAAAACCTGTAAGTATTTAATTATTTTTATTTCTTAATTTTTCTGGACTAACTCTAATCCAAGCTTACATTATCATTTATAAGTCGTGAAACATTGTGTCGAACCCCCCCCCCCCCAATTCCTTAGTAATTCTAAGGACTTAATGATATACTGAACTAAAAATTATCGTATATACAATGAAAATTCAATATAATTATGTTTTATAAAAAATTCATCATATTGATGAAAAATCACAGTATTGATGAAAAAATCTTAATTGTGATGAATTTTGTTCATCAATTTTTCATCATTATGATGAATCTTTTTTTTCAGTGAACCAATGAAAAAAACATTTATAGTATTTATGAATTTGTTCATTGTATTCATGAACTTTTTCGTTGTATTTATGAAAGTTTCATAATTAAGTTCATTGGTTGAAAAAAAAATTTAGTTTAGTTTAAATTTGCAAGTTTCAAATTCTCAACCAATGCACATTATTTAAACGTTAATTTAACGTTGAAAAGTAGTTGAATTTACGTCGTTCACTATTATATCAAAACGTTAACCGCTGCTAATTGTTTCAATTATATTTTAATATATTACTAATATTATACTGACAGAAACTCGGCATAATATTACATCCAAAAGTTCAAAATTCATACTGGGGGGAAATATTTAAAATCTCTTTGTTTCTGTGCTCACCTTTTTTTGAGATTTAAAAATTAATTTTGATTTTATGCAAAAGTAGGTATAAATGCCAACATTTAACAAAAAAAGAAAAAAAAATCAAATTATGTTAAAAATTGGCCGGTACCAATTTACTTATTGAAAAAAAATCAATTATTGATTTTTCATTCCTACTTATGGTTCTTCTCTAGAGTATTCGGCCCCTGATCTGCGATTTTTAAATTTTATCCAATCTTTGCTTTTTTTTCTGTTTTAAATTTTATTTTATATAAATCATCATTTTCTTGTTCCATATTTCTGCTTAGTTTTTTCTCCAAATCTTCATTTTGTGATATTGATTCTTTCTCTTTTTTTTGCCAGCTCCAACACTTTGAATTTGTTTTTCTTCGACCTTTAAACCTTGTGGTTTCCCAGTTTACCTTTCCTTCCATTGTTTCTACTTGGCCATAGACGGCGGCGTGCTATGGGCTAGAAAGGGGTTTTATTTTGTAATTTTTTTTTAGATACCTACCTATAGCTTACGCAGCAGTTTCTTTGGGCTATAGGAGGAAATAATGTAAAAAGTTGAAACTAAGATAAGAAAAGAAATGAAAACTTCAAGCAAACATAATGCTTTATTAGATACACCACTGCAGTTATACACGCTTGTAACAAACTGATATGACTTAATCATTAAAATTGTACTCAATTTGACAATAATTAACCCTAAATTATAAATATAAATAAATAAAAACAAACCGTAAATTTTATTAATAATAACGTCGACGTCAGAACAAGCTTGTAAAAAGAGATCATCGTCGTGCTGATTAGTTAGTTCAGTCAGTTTTGCGATCTCAAATGTCTTTTTTTTATAAAAAAGGTCAAAACAGCGGAAACGAGTCCGCTCCTTAATTAATTTTTTGTGATAATTAAACGTGTTCATTCCATCAGCGCTACTAATAATTACGAAACAACCATGTAATATAATATCGATGGAACTGCACAACATCGTTAATTTTTTTTTTAAATATTAATAATTATTTCGTAAAATTGACCTGAACTCTATTGACTAGGCACACTTAGTTTATATAAATAACAAGAAACTGTCCTATATGAAAAATAGAAACTTCCCACAATAAAAATGAAACAGAATTAAATCGTGTCCGAATAAAGAATAAATAAATTATTTATTTATTCGGATCGTTCACAACGGTTATTTTTCTTCGACATTTCTTTTTAATTTTTTTTTAAAAATACTTTTATCATTACAACATATAAATTATTCAGATATTCTCATAATAATGTTAACAGGACCAACAGTGTTCACATGGAATGCTTAGCCGGATAATGTGCTCCATTAATAATTAAAATATAATCTAGTAATAGTTTTTGGAGTATCATCGATTTCATGCATAACTACATCAATATTATTATAAATAACGATCATCGTATACCAAAATAAACCATCTGTTTGGAATGTGCAAAGTTCCAATATTGAACAAAAACGACAACCTAAGTACTTAATAATGCAGCTTTTTCTAATCATCTTAATTTTACAATAACATTTTGATTTAACAACTTGGAAAATACTTTTTTTGGAAAATACGGTAGAGAATTGCCAACAAGTGGGGATAACGTTTATTGTCCACTGCCGCAATAATAAACAAGTGAAGGTGCTCTTGGTCTAGAAAAGGAGACTTGGTGCATGCACAACTAGACTAGGCCAAGCAGGCGACCATTTTTTGGCCCCTACAGCGTAACAACCGAATTACTTAACATTTCGAGTTTGATTATGTTCAACAAACATACCTCAAAAATATATTATTATATTGCCTTGATTATTTTTAATTTCGCAAAATACAAAGAGACAATAAATACATCAGTCTTACAGTTGAGAGAAACAAGCTTAGGCGGCAGGGTCTTCTTCTTCACCTCTACGACGCGATATTTTGAACGCACCGCAATGACTTAAGTCGCGCCCAATCATTCGATCATTGTGCGTTCCTTAAATATTGCGTCGTTGTAGTCATCATTAAGCTGCATCTACGTATACTATTACTACGATTATCGATAATAATAATTTACAAACACTTAAGGCGTCACATCACAAGCAAGCAGCAACGAAGAAGCACATTATCGGGAGAAAAATACACAATATGATATCGCTAGGATATGTTTTTTAGCTAACACATTGTGATGAGTATTTCTTAATTTATACAAACAACACGCAACTATTGCTATTCAGATGTAGAGTATCTGCGATTTGTCTGCGCGACCAATGGCAGGAACAATGACGGACAAAGCGACTAATATCATAAGTCCAATTAATAAAATAAGACGCGCGAGAGACTAGGAAGAAATTAATTACTCGCCAGTCCATAAAGTAATTTCCTTCTAGCCGCAACACCACGCGCGTTCTTCCATTTTTTTTCCAAAATATCATCAGGACTCACAACAAGAAAAACACTTAACTTCCGATATCAGTCCTAACAAATATCAACCTGATCGTTAGCATCATCGTCTTTTTTTTCATCATCATCATCTAAAAGCTATATTTTTTTAATATTATAAGATAATTATTATGGTAAGAAACTGGCAAATATGAGAACGTACAAAGCCACATAAAAATACAATATTATCTTTCGATATAAAACGACTAGACTAGATAAGACGTAAGCAGTTTACTTGGTCGGTGGCGCGCGGGCCGCGCTAGCTTTGGTCCGCGAGTTCCAGCCAACAAGCAGGGAATAAAAATTTTTTGGTGTAATCAGTACAGTCAGTACAACACGTACATAAATATTGGTGTTCGTACTTTTAATAAAAAACAAGGTGTGAAAAATATGGAAGAGCTCAGCTTACGGACACACGCGCTTTACAAAATCCAACAAGAATTTTTCACTTCTTTTTGCTAGTTGTAGTAGTAGTTGATTTAGTAAGTTAAGAGTTTGTAATACGAGAGGATTAATCATCACTGAGGGGAGGGGTGCATGTGATAACATTTGGGTCGGGGGAAGGCATTTCCAATAATCACAGTCTGTTAGAAATCTGTCGAGCGCAATGCCGGGATTTAATAATAAAATAAAAAACGTACATTTTATACATACACACACAAATATCAATAATGGGTGCTTATTTTGGAAGTGTGGACTCTGCGGCGTGGCGCATTAACAGTGCACAACAACAATCTACAACATGAGCAAAATGCATCAAATGTATAAAAATTTATAATTCTGGAACAACTTCATGCAGCGAATAACAAGAGATTGTGCGACGGGAATGTGTAAATCCCCTTCTTAAAAAGAGATTTTTTAAGGACTAGAAATGCGACAATCCCACCTACTGAAGATGTAACGACAACATACTATCATTATTATTATTATAATACAAAAACTACCACACTTTTAAAAACACTAGAATGCTTGCCCAAAATTCTGGATCCGCAAAACCAAATAAGACATTCTAGCACTTTAATTAGGTATGGCGGATTTCTAAGCAGTATAAACAGGAGGGAAACTATTTACACCTCTTCACCTGGTTAAAAATTTTATGTTCCCTAGAGTAATTGACATGAAGGTAAAAACGCAACATATTCTAGTGTCAAACTTTGCCGGGCCCCGTTCAACGACGACTAACTTCAAAAATGTTTGTGCGTGTCTGGAATCTTCCATCATCGTCATCATATTTTGGCACGCCGGGCACGTGGCTTCGGCAGAGGGACTATTGCATTTTGCATATCACTAATGTAAGTATGTTCTTTACTAGCAGAAGAAATGTGTTGTTCTATAATCAGTCTTTCCAAAAAACATTTTGATGCTAGAACCGAAGAAGCTGCGGTTTCTCCCCGCTACTTTCTCTTTTGTTTCGTATTTTAATATTATAGAAACTGCTTACTAATTACTCAAACTATCAACTAAAAAACTATCAACTAATGACTACTGATACCATAAAATCACACTTCTATAACTATTTAGGAATTACTAAAAAGTTGGGCCCAGAAAGATTGTTATTTAAAACATTTTTGTATCAAGCGATCGCTTAGCGAGATTATTATCACTTTAGTCTACACAAATCAAAAAAATAATAGAGTAACTGCAAGGAATGCAGTTCGTGCCGTGCTTTTGGGCTGAAGGATCAATTTTAATATTGTTCATCAAATAAAAACTTATTGCTACACTTCGTCTTGCAAAATTACTTTTGATTGGCTTTTGTTTCCCGATTCAAACTTTAGAACACGATTTCTGCTGGAGAAGGCAAAATTGAAATTTGTTCGTGGAAGAGGTAAAAATATCTTATCAACGACTAGTACGTATATATAATCCAAAAATGGAAGTATTTGGATGTTTTTCTTCATTCAAAAAATGGAAAATATTCGGAAAAATTCCAAGTTCAAGACAGCAATGTGATGATATGGGATTTATCGGTAATTATTCTTATCGTGGAGCAAACAAATTATTGATTTGGAAGAAGTTTCAAAATGTAATCTGGTGAATTTTCATACTGAGCAATCAAGATTTGGGCATAAAAGTAATTTTAAAAAAGCATTGCATCGTCAGTTTTCTGGTGAGTACGAGTATAAAAGACAGTGCGTTTCCATAAAATTTACAAAGTATTTAACCAATCAAAAGTAATTTACCTGGACAATAAAATTAATTAAAAAATGGTCCAAGCCACAAATTCGAATACTCAAAAACTGAATTTGTAGTTTAGACCAAAATGATTTTTTTGAGGCAACCGATTCGTAATGAAAATGTGTACCAATAAATTTTTGAGCAGAAGTGATTGACAATTTTAAAATTTCCAGAGGAAATGGAAAAAAGTAGTCCATACACAGAAACCAAACTAAATAAAAAATATCAAATGTAATGAAAACTGTAAGTATGGTATTATTAATTAAAAAAGCATTTTACAACAAAAACAAAACAAATTACATTTAATTTAAGAACAATTTCAATATTAAAATTAATATAACAAAGTAATTAAAAAAAAATACAGATACAATTGTGTAGCAGATAGGATATGTGCAGAGGATGGCGGTTTCGCTGTGAAACCCATCCGAGGGTGTCCAAGGAACAATAGAAAAAATAGAGAGTACTCTGAACATGACACTAAAAACAAATTAACATTTAATTAGATGAATATCACAAGTGCCATCTTGCTAATAATCGTATCTGCATTTGCAGTCTGCGTAACTTGGTTTAAGGGAACCGGGGTTTGTAGAATGAGATCGCTCAGTTCCCCTTCTTCAATAATGTAAAAATATTTATAATAATATAAATGCGATCAAATCCAGAATTACCTTTCAAAAAAATTAACAAAGTTCAAAAATATAAATAAGATATTATAAATAAATTGGTAAGTGTGTATGTGCAACGCGTAACAAGCGGCCGATTTACCGTTTGTTAAGCGTTTAATAAAACAAGTTCTAACTAAAAAAAATAATAATAATAGTAAACAAAAAATGCACAATTCTAACTAATAGTCTTGGTCACAAACTGATTTCGGGAAATCACAGCTACATGCTTCCGACGGTTGTGTTCCCATAAATTTTTGTATCTTATTCTTGGCAGCATTAACAAATAAAAAAAATATATGTTACTACTTACTACAACTAATAATAAAAAATGGTGAAAATATTGCATGCACCATAATTATTACTGAACTTAACAAATAATAATAATAATAATACTGTACGTCAACAGATTATTTTTCGCGCCAAAATTTTAAGGAGGCTTTAAATTGCACTTCCAACCGATCGTCAAGAGCCGAGGCCATCGCACAGTAATATCTTGCCTCGAATATCTGCACGATGGCCTCGGGTAGGAAATAAAACATAATCGATTATTTTAAAATTGCGGCGGCTACTTACCTCCTTGAAATTTTGGGACGATTAAAAACACGTTACAACAGAGCGCCCAAATTTAGGGCGTCACATAAATCAAAAGCCAATCTGCCAACGTGCAATAATAAAAAAATATAATATAATAATAGTAACAAAATTGAGAGAAGAAAAACAAAAACTAATACGGCTAGAGCTTACACGGCACTCAGCATAATACGAAAATACAAAAAAGGAAAAAACATACAAGAACTACTACAGTACTGCTCGTGGGGTGACTAGGGTCGCTAACAACGCGGCTTCCCGCAAAATAACAACGCACTATGCTAAAGGACATTCACAACATCATACACGCATATTAAAATAGATATTATCAATATATATAATATATGGAAACTGATGCGTACAACAATGGCCCAGGCACCGCTGATGCTTGGTAAAAACTCTAATAATGTGATTAAATATCCCTGTTTCGAAATAGTGATAGATTTGGTCGTACAATGGGCCGCCACTCCTCCACAGGAGCGTTATTAAATTCAATGGTACATATTAAAAATATCAACATGTTTACATTACTACAAAACTATTATCATAAACAGTATCTTCAACATTACAAAATTGAGAAAAAAAAAATCCTTAAAAATTAAAAAATTTAACAATATTTATGGCAGCAAACCACTCTCCTTTTTATCTTTTAAAAAACGTATAACAAAAATTATATTATAGGGAATGGTGGCTGGAAACTCCATTTCTACAGACCTATGGGCGGTACCTGAACGTAGCGATAAATATACAAACGATAATCCTTGCTCGCCAAAACCACCGATCCGTCGTCCATCAGCGCCACATCGAAACATTGGGCGTGCTTCACCTTGCTCTCCAACGCCGATACCAATTGACCATCTTGCGTGAAAATCGTCAAGTTGAAATTGTTATGATTATCGGCAATCAAAATATCGCCGTTTGCATTTATGCCGACACCGATCGGATAATTGGTGACGCCTTCGCCGCCAATTTGTCGCAAATAATGACCCTCATAATCGAACACCTTCACGCAGTGTGCACGATTGTCACTAATAAAGATCTCTTGTTTATCGTTAACCACAACTCCGTTCGGAAACTCCAAATGCTTGGAACATCCAAACTTTTGCAATACTGCCCCCTGTTGATCGAAAATTATAACGCGCATCACTTTGCACTCGACCACCACAATTCGTCCCTTGTTATCGACCGTAACGCCGCGGGGATGTTGCAAAATATTCGCGCCGAATTTGCGCACGAATTGTCCATACTGATTGTAGATCTGTATTTGGTGTGTCGGGGAACGCTCGGTGACGATAATGTCACCCGACGTGCGAACCACCGCCACTCTGTTAGGATACAAGAGCTGACCGTCGCGTTTTCCGCACTCGCCAAACTGGAACTTGAATCGACCTTCCTTATCGAAAATTTGAATGCGATGATTGTTCGTATCGGCAACAATAATATCGTTTTGGGCGTTCACCGCCACGCCGCTGGGTTCAGTAAATTGACCTTCCATCACTCCAAACTCGCCGAACTTGCAGTGATAGATCATCTTTTGGCGCTTAATTTGCGATTTCGGTGGGAAAATCGTGTTTGACATTAATTTGGATGTGATATCTAACATCGCATCGTTTGCGCCGCTCGCCAAAGAGTAGGGATCCGACGATCCGTTCTGAAAAATACTATCGGTTCCACCGTTCGACCACTTCTCGTAAGGATTAATTCCATTCAAATTCAGTTCTCCTATTGTGGTCGAAAATGGTCCTAAACTATTGGCACTGCTAAAACGTTTCGAGATAATATTGGATTCGAAAGGTGAAGTCGATTGGCTACAGGCCGTAATTGGAAAAGATCCAGATATAACACCGTTGAGACTGCCAGAACTTCCGTTAACGCTACTTCCGCTCGAGCTGGAACCTCCGGTGGGTCTGGCTATTGGAGGTTGCTTACTTGGACCTACCGAAGTTTCGGAATTGGATCTAACATAGCCAAACGTATTTCGAACTCCAACTTGGATGGCCTGGTAATTGGAGACGAATTCTAATTCGCCTGCGGCTTGCACAGATTGATCGATGCTCGAGTTCATTATCGATTGTAATTTTTGATCTAACAATTTACGGAACATGAGGATTTCGACGTAGTTGGCGGTTTTGTTCATTTTGTCAACAAATTCACAAGCCTTGTAGATTTGGTCGACGAGTTCTTGGCCTTTTTGTTGGGCTACGCCCAGTGCTATGTTTTTAGCGGAAAACACGCTTTCTAATTCTTTTAGCAATTCTTGCTTTCGCTCTTCCAGCATGGATCGATAAAACAAAAACGTATCGTTAATTTCGTTCTGGGCTTTGTGGTATTGCATTTGCAAACGACTGGCGACGTGTTCGACGTTCTTCAGGGTGTTTCTTATATCTGTGGATTTGAGTTTTGCCTCTTGAATCGAGTTTGCTATGGCTTCGAGATGTTTGGGTGCAACTTCGCAAAGATGTTCGAGATCGTGTAAACCGTGTGGATGATCTAGAGCGCAATCTTTGCAAACTGGTAGTGAACAGGTACGGCAATAATACTTTAGTAATTCGCTTTTGTGTCGGGGACAAATCATGGATTTTTCTCCGTTCGAAATGGTCCCGTTGGTCGTTGTTCCATTTAAGAGACCGTTTAGACCATTTTTGTGATCGTCTTTTAAGTCGGATATGGTAATAACTCTGTGACCTTCGAAACAGTGCATAAATTGGTGAGCCATGACGCAGCTCTCGCACAAAATGTTAACGCAATCGATGCAATGTGCAACTCCGTCTAATTTCTTTGATTTGCAGGCAGTGCAAGGAACGGATTTGCTCGACGGAGGATCTGGGGATATGAGTGCTTCGTTGTTATTGCACAACAATCCGGCTATAATATGTTGGATAGAATCTGCGTGGCAGTGTGGACAGGCGAACTTGTTTCTTTCCAAACAGGCGTTGCACACTGTGTGGATGCAAGATAAAATTTTCGATTCGCTAACTGGCTCTTTGCACTGGAGGCAGTGCAATTCTGATAAATCGTTTATTTCTCTATCGACGGAATCGCTTATTGGTGGCGACGATCCGCTTACGGTCAGAGGTGAATCGGCTAAAGGTGATAAATTTGTATAATCAACGTGCTCGCCAAAAGATCCAACTGAGTTAGCTCTAGGTAATGAATCTAACGAAGGTGCCGGTGATGCCATTTTCAATTAACCGTCATCCCTAAAATTAAAAATACACATTAATATTCTGGCTGAAGGCTAAATTAGTTTTATTTTAAAAAATTATTAGCATTATCATAAATGAAGGGGGGAAATTGTTAAAAGTAAGTCGGCGTGCATGAATGAATGGAATGAATGAATGTAAAATTAGTCGGTGCGATTGACGAAAATAATTTGCCAAGTTGTAACAACAAAGATGTTTGAAAGTTGAATGGGGAGAAAATTTTATAAAGTTGCGTAATGAAAGTGTTGTGTCGTGTATTAGTAACATTTGTATGAACTTCGTGTCATGACCGTGACGATGGCGGATGCATTCATCGACTGTCAATTTGCGGGGGCGATGTGTTTAGACATAACTGGAGGGAGAGGGCGATCGATGTGCAGACTGAGGGAACTAATGCTGTTTGTTGCCACAGCAACCGGCGAGGGTTGCAACCCCGACTTGAATTATTGCTGCAACAAGGTGGCTGGGAAAAGCTAATGTCTGGAATTGCTTTGTTTTCCACGTCGAAAGAAGATTATTTGCAGTGGTGCACCGGCGAGGAAGGCGGTGCAATTTTATTCGCCAACTTCTAAATATTAGTCAAATCCAACTGCGTCACCTGTTGCCAAGCGAATCTATGTATACTTACATAGCACCGGCCTCTCCGATCCAATCAACTAAATGAAGGATTTAAGCAAAGAAAACACAGACGCTGATCGGGGAACGTAAACACGCGCGCGACAGTAAAAATAAGACGAGACGAAGCAATATGTGTTGATCCTAACGGCTGTAAACTTTACGCGCACAGCTGTTTCCGCACAAAACTTACCCCCCAAGACAAAAATACCCTAATAAATTTTAAATGGCTTTGATATTAATGCTCATCGAGCTGTTTAAAAATTTACATTAATTTCTGCCACTAAAAATGTATATAACGTTGCAACTTTTGCAAACACCATGGTGGAATTTTCTCCTCTGTTTGCAGACAAAACCCTCACAATTAATTTTAATCGAGACCCTATTAAAATTTCAGTGTAGTACTTTGTTTACATACATAATGGATTCATACCGAAACATTTTACTAACGTTACTTCTCAAATAGGTAGTTGCCAACATTTTTCAAAGGCTACTTTTTAAATAAAACACGTAGGATTCGGGACCGATCATTAATTTGGCATTGTAAACAAAACATCCCCATAAATTAGATCGAAGCTGATTAATGGTGCTGATAAACTCTTAGATTTAAACCATCACGAACGAATAAATCAAGTTAAAATGGCCTAATTGTGAAATAATCGAAAATGTTTGTTTTGCTGAAACGTTTCGCGACATTTCGTTAAAAATGGCGCCCCTCTCGGTGGACGCCCCTGGAATGCTCATATATTATGCCGCCTTCAGCTGTTTCGGAGACACAGCGACACGACTGTAAAAATTTTAATAAATATGCAACCAAAAATGTCCGAGATCTAAAAGCAATACCCCGGTATTTCGGTTTCTCTCTCTATTGCATCTTTGTCGGTGAGATTCCGTCCTTAAATAATGATATCGTCCACCCTTAACGACAACACAAATTCAAACATTGAATTATATGATAAAAATTGACAAATTCCACAGTGTTCAAATAAAATTCGAAAACATGTTTTCGATAAATGAGATAGAGCCGAGGGCGCCTCCCCAGATAGGGTACGACAAAGAACAAACACAGAAGACCTTCATTAGATGACTCAAGAGGACGAGTAACAACGATAACACAAGATACGAAAAATATTTCCTCGGACAAAATATAGAAGAGAATGGAAAAACAAACTTTCCGTAGTCGCAATAAAATTCTAAAATTCAAATTAGAACTGCAATTCTAGCGTGAACAAAGAAATGTTTACTTCGTAGTCTCACAGATGTCGCTGGGGGCGAAAAATTGTTACATTTAACGAATTAAAGCTTAGATTTAACAACAAATTCTGTTGTAATATTTGAAAATCAAAAGAAATTCATTTTGTGAACATATTAAGCCGGCGCTATCGTACAAAGAGGCTTAACGGAAGTAATCCAATACAAAAATGAAAAAACAAAAGAATTCAGGGCGCATTGTTGAAAGCCGATAATAATTATCGAAGTCGTCTTTAAAGGGTTATAGAATACAAAAAAAAAGAAAACATAATTTAGAATCGCGTTGGGGGTAGGTAAGTCACCGTTTCTCGGGTGGAATCCTAAAAGCGAACAGGTTTTCAGGTAGTTTGGTAGATTTTTAATCTCGAGTGTTGTTATAACCATAATAAGAGATAACACGAATAATTTGGACTTTAGTTTTAGAAAGTTGATCTAACATAACAAAACAATGCGATAGCAACAACGACTTTTGGAATAAATCAAAAATTAACTTATATTTCTATTGACAAAGTTCACCTTTCAGAAAGTTCTTCTCCCCCTGAGCAAACTTTTTATCGTTACGCCTATGGTATTATGATTATAAATAATTATTATAGCGAGGGGAATTTTCGCGGGAACCTCACAACGACTTTTACTATTAAGTCAATAAATTAAATTTTAAAATATAAAATTCGTCGTGTAAAAAATGCGTTCTAGCAGACTACACAGAACACCTCATCCCCGAATAACCCAATCTATAAATAAAATTTTGAATGTAAAAATTATGAGCTGATAAAATTCCAGTAAATATAAATATAGAAAAGTGAAAATATGTATTTTCCAGTGACTGAGAAAATCGAAATTTAAAAATAAAAATAATAACATTATTGTGGTACTTACAATCAACAACAACAAATAAAATAATAACAGAACTATAATAAAATTATTTATAATTAACAATAAATTTCGACACGTTGTCACTACGATCCTACATTACTTGTTTGCAGCTGGCACGAAACTGACTACCCTGACTACCCCAAGGGATAAAATTCCACCGTTAGAGGTCTCAAAACTAGTATTTAAAATATCTGGTAGGTGTACTTTTATCTGAGCAGGTAAATTTTTAATACGGGGATGAAAATTAACCTTGAAACAAAGTTAATCCCCGAAGACACAAAGAACCGCACGTACTTGATTTTGTGACATTCTTTCTAGAATTATCTCGAAATTGTACCCGAAAGGAGAGTAAAAATTTTAAACAGTCGTCTCTGGAGATGAATCCCTTTTTTCTGCCCTAAAACTTTCCTTGCCTACCCACATTTGCACCCTAAAGGACAAAAAGTGCATTCTACCCATCCATGGAACAACAAAGTTACAAGCAACATTTGTAACATGACAAGCTTTTAAAGATTAAATTCCTCACCACGAATTTTACTTATACGAGAGAAGTTGGTTTGAGAACTTGAGATTCGAGTTTCGTATTGTAAATGATTAACCGACAGAAAAGCGGAGGTTCACGCTCAAGTATATGGTCTTGGAAAAGGCTGCGGTGTTGCTTTATTAATTCAAGTAAATGATTTTGTAAAGCAACCATTCCAGTTCCTTTGTTTTCAGATTTCCCGAATTACGAAAAACGTGATATAAGGTAAATTTCCATTCCCGAGTTTCCTTTCTGCCTTTCTCTCGCACTATCGATTGTTTTTTAGTTCTAATGATGGCGCCAACGTCGAAACGTGGCAGTACCAAAAATTGTTGGAATATTTTTTCGAATAACGGTAGCCAGGCCATAAACTAGTAGATTCCTTTTGATTCTTTTCACAGATTTCAAACCTTTGTTATATTTTTCCTTCGTTTTTCTATGACAAAAATTTTGTCTCGCACGTAAGCGCACAAAAATTGAAAAGCTAAAACAATAGAATCGCAGTGAAAAACAATTTTTCATTTATTACAATTGTCGGAACAATGCAACTGTTTGACATACAATCGATTATCATTTGAGCGACCCCTATGTAAGATCAATGGCCACCACGTGAGTCACCCGAAATTAAGTTAAGGTTGAACGGTTTTTTCATTTTTCAAGTCAAACCCCATTCAAATGCATGTAAAATGAAGAAAAATGTAATTTTGCCGCACGTCCAGAAGGGAAACCAAGAAAAGTTGTATAAATCAACCATTAGGAATTTTTACCATTTTATGTTGTCGAGAATAAGGGGACTGCAGAAAAGTGGTTTATTTTCGAAATGGGAATCATTAATTACAATGAAAAATGTAGACGGAAACGTATGGGTTTGTTTTATAATATTTACGCGTTTCCTGCCATTTTGGAAGGGTCATTTAAAAATTACCGAACGTCGCGCATCGCAAGTTTTGCAGCAAAAACCAATTTAAACTTGAAGGAACAGAGAAAAATGGTCAACATTAGGCAGAAAAAATATTAAAGGACTAATAAATCATAATGCGAGGTCAAAATTTTTGGATCTTTCCTAATATTTGTCTAAAATTGATGTGCGTGAAGACATTCACGTCATTCACATAATATTATGTTTGGTGCAGTTGAAGACGATATAACTTACCATTCTTCCCATTACTTGATTTATAGACAACAGTAAAAAGAAAAAACTAGAAGCGGTCGCAGATTTCCTAAGCGTCAAAGGAGCAAAAACAGGTGGAATCTCGTTAATCCATTCATGCGCGTAATATTAATAATAATTATTAAATTATTATTAATGGAAAAGTTCCTTCTTTTACTCCTCGAGAAATTAGTCGAAGTTAAAAAAACAATATAAAACAATTCAGTATTCAAAAGCCATAAGAAACCAACTGCAGTACAAAGGATTCGGGGGGGGGGGGGAATTTCAATTTTTCATTTCAAATTTTGACTTTTTCCAACAAATATAACGTAGTAGAATAACAGTGAATACAAAAATTACCGCCAGTATAACTATTTTAATGCACAAATTTTAGGCATAGTTTGGGAAGTTTCCGGGCGGTCATGGTCTTAAAACCCGAGACTGCCTTGTGGTACTATGAAAAATTCTGAAATATAGAATAATATGAACTAGTGAGATATATGCTTTCCCAGGTATCGAACTAGTGCAGTTACAATAAGACCGCAATTAATTGTAGTAAATATGTTTCTATCGAGCGTAAAACTGATTTTCAAAGAATTCAAGCAACTAAAATACGGTCTTTCGATTAAAATTAACGTAAAAACGAAGACCTGCTGATCGATAGATATAAAATACATAAATTGTTTTTATTGTTTTCGGATTTAACAATCCAAAATTGGGGGAAAATATGAGATAGTGCCGAATGTCACTGGATCGACTCGAAAATGATGAAAAATCACCGCAGCGTGGCATTTAAGTTTTCCATTTCCTCAATAAATATGACAAATGGGTTAAATGGTTTTGTAAATGGTTTGAAAGCAAAAATACGAGTTCCATTCCAGAAAATTCCCCTAAAAATTATGGAAATGAACACAGTTTCGACGACTTTTCATGAAAAACACTGGAAGTGAATTTTAAACAAGCGACGAGACATGTGAAGATGAAGCTTTTCTTAACAAGGGTCGTGACGTCACCGATACAGCATTCTGAACAAATAGTGTCATCGCTCCTCGTAACACAATCAAATTAATTGAATAGAAAGTTAAATTGTTGGGTAACATTGGAACAAAATAAGTGTTAAAGAATTCCCCCGATATCCCTAAATATTTCAGGTTGGGACAAGCTTTTCTACGTGAACGAACTTGTCTGTAGGTATAAACATGTCTTAACCGGTAATGAAATGGTAATTTCGGTTAGGTCGAAACCGACCACCACCGCACGCAGGAAGAGAGAAGTCTTCGTGTGAAAAAAATACAATGTCGTACTTGTTAAATCGGGCAATCACAAATTTGTTCGCTTAATTACATTTTAATTTAACTATTGTCTTGTGAACAGCTAACGACTTGTCCAGGAAATAATTTTTCTAATTATTACAAAAAAATTAAGTGGACGTACTTGAATTAATTAAAATGTTTCGATAATAATTGGTCGATTTCAGCCACCATCATGTTTGAAGTACGGTAAGTGCTTTTTGTGAGTACAAAATAAAGGTTCCCATATTGTGTTATTTCAATGGTTTTTCTTAAACAGTTTAAATTTCGTCTACCATGGTAATGAAGGAAGGAATGAATGAATGAACCCACTTGCCCGCATTGATGTTCATAATGCGTCACAATGACATCCCCATTACAATTGCCAAGTTTTCTTGTGAAAAAAAATAGTTTTGAAAAATGTTGATTGGCTTTTAACGACTTTTAAAAATTCGGCGGTGTACGGTCCTGCCCCTATTAAAAACTAAATAATTGGAAGAGGAAAAAACTGCTTTAATCTGGAAACGAAATGAAAAAGTAGACGGTAAATAACGAAATTTTTCTTGCATAAATCCACTTTAAAATATTGGAATGATGTTCCCTTTTTATGTCTGAATATTAAAAAAGGGGCACATATATTTATTTGAATAAAAGCTCACTTTTAATTAATTTTATAAAAGCGTACCAAAGAATTTATCTCAATTTTTTAGCCCTTGATGTCAGTTTCTACACAATTCATTACTGCATGACTGAACCTACACACGAACCGCTCGTTGTATAGAAATAAATTGCACCCTTAACTCAGAAGGATATTTTCAAATCACTTGTCGTATTGAGTTATTTTCCAACAAATATTTGATTACCTTCCTTTTTATTACCACAAGTCTACTTTACTATTTAATAATCGAAAATACTCACTTAGCCTTTTGCGATTACATAAAAAGATGTGGTAATAAGGGCGATCGACACGACCAACGTACCTGCAACAAAAAAGTTTAAATTAGTCGTCTCGTTTTTTGTAAGAACGTACCAACAGCCACACACTGAGTCATAAAAATTTATAAATAGAACGAACCATACGTGCACACTTTATTTTTTCCCATTTGCCTTTTAATAAGTGACATGTGTTCAATGTTCAGCAAAACGCGCTCAAGCGAACGACAATCGACAAAGAAAATAACTTTCCCATGAATACTAATACCGGCAGGGAATAATAAAAATTATATAAAAGGTGTGCGTAGGTGTGGTGTGTGTAAACGTGGTTTCGGTTCGATACAAAAGTAACCGACCAAAAATAATCTTACAACAATTTCGGACCATGGAGAGCGCCCCGCGGGACGCCGAACTTGTTTGGTACAACGAAAATTTGTTATTTTTCGAAAAGGTTTGATCGATACTGGGTGTAGCACGACATTTTGTCGGTATGGTTTATCGAAATTAATTAAGGGGTAGCATGAACAATGCGATCTCTCAACGTTTTTGTACAAATTATTACTGTTGCTGAACGTAGACTACACCTGGTCCCGACCGGAAATTACAGGCCGGGGAGTTATCTGTTTGCAAACGGTTACAAAGGTATCAAAACCACCCTCTAAACGCGCGCGCTAGCCGACGACGCCCGTTAATTTGGTTCGTTACGATTTATATCACAAAACGTGAAACCGCATAAATATTAAATTTTTTCTATTTTAATAATCCAAGTTGAGTGGGAAAATAAGAAGCCTGTCAGTTAACCATAATTATCTGTGTACTACTGCGTAGATATCAACCCCTTTGTTTATGTCTGAATAATTCAGGAAGTTAGAAATGTGATTTCCGGCAAACATATACTGAAATAAAGTAACGTTTATAGCGTTGTAGAATATAAACCGTAGAGCTTAACCTTAGGCACAATATTCACTTTCACTTTGGAAAGCGACTCCCGCACTGCGCTAACCGGTAAAATCACGATTACATTGTTATATGGAGGACCTTTTACTTCTGTTACGTAAATTTGGTTTACCTTCGTTAATTATATCTCGATAAAGTAACAAATGGCAGCGGAATGCGGCCCCTACGAACGCCACTGGCAAAACTTCCAGTTGGAAACCAAACAATACACTCCCTCGCGGTCAGCTAATGTAAACGTGACCTTAGCGATAGTTTTTATCGCCTACCCTTTAGTAATCAACCCGAAATTATATTGTTGCACGCGTTATCGTCTATTATTTTATGTAAATTTCCAATCGGTATCGGCGGTGTTAACCCGTGAAACTCGATTTGCATTGATAAACAAACAATGAATACCCAATTTTGCTTACATTATCACCATCAAAGGAAGTCGAAAATTAGTGAGTAATGTTAAAAATTATTGAAGATTTAAAACTGTCTTACTTTACAGACAGGATGTAGATAGTTGACTGATTGAGAGGACAATAAATCAGATGTATGGCCAATACCAGCATCTGTTTTTAAAACTACTTAGTCAACTACCCATTAGCTTTTATTGCCTCTTAACAGAAATGGTCAAAACCTAACTTGAATCCTAAAAGTCACATGTTAATCCGAAAAGGTCGACTGCTATCAGAACCGGCTAATTTTTAACTTTTAATTATTTGGTAATGCCACTGACCCACACACAGGAAGAACTTGAAAAGATTACATCCCCCCCTCCGTGTAATAATGTAGGTTACTTTAAATTTTGCAGCGCAATTTCAATTTTCGATAGTCAATATCAAATTGTAGACATACCACGATATTACGTATTTTCGTTTAAAAATGCGTGGTAGGAATATTTTTGTTTACATAACGAAAACAAAGCTATAAAGTAGAAAGCAGCAAAAAAAATTGAAAATGTGAAAATCATACAATATTGCTGCAGGCAGAACGGAAGATTACGAATCAGAACTTATAATGGCTTCCCATTGGGCGAATTTAAATATTTGTATTAAATTCAGCTGACATAACTAAATTATTTGAAAATTTATCTCCCGTCACATTCGCGCGGACAAATTTTGTATAAATTTAAAGAGGAAATATTGACCTTTGATCGAGATGAAAAAATAATTGAATTCCGCTTAGGTTCATTAAAATGGGGAATTACTTGACACAAATTATATTAAGACTTGACCTAGTTGTCACTGTATGCTTTGAACAAAGTTAATTCTAAATTTTCAATTTAGAGAGATAAACCACGAAATGTTCTGGATAGGATAATAAATGCGCGGTACTCAGCTGCTGACTCACAACTGCATGAAAACATCGCCACATGGATTTCATAACATTGACAAGAAAATTAGTGAAAACAAAAAAGTATTATGCATTGCAGAAGTGCATTGATATTATGAACTTTTTTTTAGTAAACGTCTAAATCGTATGGAGGCAGAGAAATGGACCTTTACACACTGAAACCATAAATAAAAATAACTCCCGCAAATGGCGAACATTTGCCGAATCACGCATCGTGTGGATCTAGCATTAGGCAAATGAATCTCGTCGATTTATTGACGAGTGAATAAACGAGCAAATCAACAGATGGTACTAGCAAATTGGAAGGTTTAATAATAAATTGTTTTGGCTTGAATACAAAAAATAGAGTTGTCAAGCCTTCCCACTTTAAAATAAAAAAGGACGTTAATTTGTCTTGAAGCAAAATTAAATTTGTTTAAAAATAAAATTCTTTCTGCAAATTTTTACCTTTATTTACCCATAGTGAGTGAATTTTTAAATTATTTAATTACCAGAAGCCCAAGGCGGCCACAGGACGCCTGGCCGAGAATTTCATTCCTTTTAATTTATATTCCGTCAACACACCCCTGATTTATTCGCTCGTTTATTATTCGACCAATCAAGAGTATGTTAACATCTGAAAAAGCAGTGGTGGAACGGCATTAAATTGCTTAGTGTGGCGGAAGTAATTGATGACTTGAACTTGAAATTAAATAAATGAAACTGCACTCTTCTCGCCAAGTATTTCATTTCTTACGGTTCTTACACCTAAAAGCGAAAAGACAGCCGGATCAATTAATTTAGTACAGTGGCAGAACAGTAATTACCGAAATGTTAAATTAAATCTACTAAATTATCAAAAAAGTTGCGCGCAACAGAATTAATTAGTTTACAAAAGAATTGATTTCAAGATTAAATTTTGAGACAGTGCGGGCTTCAGGCCGCACAACCTTGGCAATCGAGAAATACTAAAATTTCTACTTTATAACAATATGTGAGGTATACAAGAGGCTTGTGGTACTTTATGGTTGGGTAAATGTTATCGGATCAAAAATATACCTAACTCGGCCCTGTTTCCATCTAACTACATTGAATCATGGTCCAAAATTTATTCAGGTGGCGCCACCTGTCGGCTAAATGAGATGTAGAAAATGATTGTTTAGTTGGGTGCAAAAATTATCAACCAGTTATCTTTTTTCTGGAACAAACGACCGTTTTGACCAGAAAATAAGTTAAAATTCCCGATTTTGATGATTTTCACAGTGGTGAAAAGCCATGAAAACCAAGTAATGTTTGACCGAGTTTGTACTCGATCCTTAAATGATGTTGGTACAATCGACCCCAAGATACTTTCGTTGTAAATTAAACCGAGACCCCACATGTCGTTCCGCCTAAAAGAGAACACCATGTACAAAGAACGCAGCTGGGGGTTAGTCTCGAGGTGTTACCGGATGTATAATTCAGTTGCCATAGCAACCCCATCATTTTCTTCGAACAAAATCGCCCACACCCCACAAGGTTTGGAAAAATATCGATAACCGTCGGGGAAGTTGCTCAAAATCTGCCGCAAATAACATTCTATTAGAAAATTCCCCTCTTGCTGCTTGCAGAAACCTATCTATCCACCTAAACAATTTTATGGTGTGTGGGCGAAAACTTGAAAAAATAAAAAATGTTGTTCAATTCGAAAACCTTCAGGAATGTGCAAGAACCAAGGTCGAAAAGAAAAATGTCAGTGAAACTTTATCATTTCATTATGTGCACTGATTATGAGTAATTTGCTAGCATTCAGGACCGACTCCGAAGACATCCGTTTGACCTTTGCGGAGGAAATGCTTCCATGATAATTCTCGAACGGCCTTGACTTAGCCCAACCGCCTCAAGGTAGGTGGAAAGATATGAAATTTAAATCAGTTCGACCCTGGTGGTAAAAAACAAAACTTCCTGCAAAAACAAGCGAATTTTGTGTAGATCTCGTGTCGAATAAAAATAAAATACGGTGTACAATGGAAATATAATTTTAAAAATGAGGTCTTTGCCTAATTTAAAAAAAGGTTGGGGTGGGTTCTAGGTCAAACTAACCTCAAGTCGACCCTGTTGCTTCTAGAACAAGCGACTTTGATTTATTATAGCGATTACTTAAATTTTCGTGAAGTCGTTAAATCGACATTATAACAATAAATATATTTACTTACAAAATCAATCCACTTTCGATAAATTATTGAACAAAGAAGCTCCCGCGACACCAAACCGTCAAAACAAATTGGACTGCGAACACACAACACACACAGACGTATTACTTTTAGGTTAGGTGAAAAATTTCGCGCCTTTTAGAAAAATCGCACCCGAGTGGAAATAAGCGGCTAATTTTAGCTCGGAAATTAAAATAGAATTTAAAAAATTAACAACAAAAAGCAGATGTGTGACACATATAACCTTATTTTATCACGTTTTCAATAGGTAATGAAACGTCGTCGGGCGATGTGGGGAAAAGGAATAAAAAAACGTCGAAGGTTATTCGATATCGCACACACTCTTTCTTACCTTCTCGTCGACTTCTTTTATTTATCCTTATAAAGCATAAAAGATCCTTCACCACGGCGACCCCACGTGCCGAATAATAGTTAAAAATTATTGGCGACAACTGTCAAACTTTTCTTGCAATAAACATCAACAACAGTAAATATAACACACAAACGCACGTACCAGTGTCAATTATTAATAAAAATTAAACAAACTGTCGAACAATAAGACCACTTTGGTGCGGAGCAATAAACGGAATGTACGTTACGTTACAACGATCAAGTAGTGAAGAACACTCGCGACTTCGTACTAAACTATCAATTGTTTCCTTCCACAGGGAGTTACGCAAGTTTTAAAACTTGGCTGCATAACTATCGCGAGTGAAAGTACACCTACCTTGATAATATATGAGCTATTAGCTATTGCATAAAACGGCAAGAGTAAAGCATTCTAATCACTCATTTCTTTCTCTCTCTCTCGTAAATTAAATAACTTTTAGGACAAAAAATTGTCTAATTCGAAAATTACCGGCAATTTGGAAACGACATTGTTCTTTCGAAAAGCGGTCACGTGTGTGCTCTGTTGTACAATTACCTATGTGCAAAATTGAAAGCGCTTCCTCGCAAAATGCAACGTTAATAAATTATGTGTTGTATCGACCAATTATGGTCTCCAGAGAGACCACTTCCTAGTGGTTAGTCACGCACGCTGGTTGAAGACCTTTTTGTGACCCCAACTACATCATCCATTTAGGTGAAACTATGCAACTGGAAACTTTCAGAACTGAAGAGAAAATGGAAACGACCCCCTGGGAGGTCTTCCAGTAAATACAACTTTCGAGACTGCTAAGTAAACAGAAGAGAGAATTTTTTATTGTTTTGCTATGATTCAAGGTCATGAAGAATGATAGCTTAAAAAATTAAAACAATAAATCGAAAAGGAATATTCTATTATACAAAAGAAGTTCAAAGCATTCCAGCGGAGGGGGGGGATCAACGACAAACGGTGATCACGGAGCGGTCACCCATTTAAGGTTCCCCTTAGAACAAACGTCTAGATCCGTGCTCGGGGGGGGGGGGGGGGGGGGTAAAATAGAACTAACCTATTGATGAGTTAGGGATTAATAGTTTCCAACCAATGGCAAGCCAGGGTTATGTTATGACGTCACATGGGGGATTTCTATTCTTGACTTCCCATTCAATTTAATTCAAATTTTGATTTCACAAAGGTGTAGCTTCGGTTATCTAATAGGACGAGCGACGACAATACACGCTATTAGCTGATATGTCAGAGTGCATAGGTGGAAGTGAGGGGGGGGGGGTGCTAAGCCCCCCAATTGCAACATTACTTCCCCCAAACCTGGGTGGGTAGTTTAATATCAGCGAAAGCTGTTGTTATATTTTTTCTGATATAAATCGTAAATGATTTGAAATTACAGTTCAACCTTCGTTTAGCTATTTCTTCCCCCCCCCCCCACACACCACAAATCACCATAAAAAAAGGTTTATGTGCATGATTCTGTGATTGGATTCTATTGAATTTTTCACTCTTACAACAAACTATGTTTATAGGTTGCGTCAATATGCGTCGGATAGTCGGGGGGGGGGGGGGGGGGTAGTACACCCACATACCACTATAATCGCATGAACTTGATTATGAATTAAATTACAAACTTTATTATACAGCCAATAAAGGGTCGTCCCCGAAGGTTGGCAATGGCCAAGAGAGGCGGGGATAACAAAACATAACGAAGTATAACCGGGGGGGGGGGGGGGTTAGCCAAATGTGACATCAGGATAAATATTCCATTTTACATCCGATTTAAAGAAATAAGCAGGGATCTCTGATGTATGACCATCTAATGTTCTTTAGAGGGGGGGGGGGGTAGATTGTGACCAACTGTGGCAAGAGAAAGGAGGAGGGCCAATATGTTAAAGAAAAAATTGCGGACGTCTTCTATAGTTGACCCTTTATCATCGTTAAAATCTCATCAACTTAAAGTTATTCCAATAAATGCCATTAGGTGGGCTTGGAGGTCTTAACCCCCCCCCCCCCCCCCCCCACAATTATAATTAACTTATAAACATTCATTGCCTAAAGATAGTGTCGGTGGTTTCATTGGTGAAAAAGCTAAAACACAGATTGCAATTCATTACAGCCCCCCCCCCCCCCAAATATTAGACCTAGTTGCTGAAGTTTACAGAATATATGGCGCGTGTATGTGAAAAGTGGTATATGTCATAAAATACCGAATTTGAGATTATAGTGGAGACGTTTTTAAAGTGATCATCCGCACTTAGTGAAAAGTGATATAAGTCTAAAAACCCTTTATTTCCGGTTTTTACAGGGTATATGTCCATCTTATTGTTGTGAAAAAATGTACATGTCGACTTGAACCATTAAAAATAAACGTTTTATGGTATATATCTACATGTACAGCATAAATTATGTTCCTTTCCTTCCTAATATCTTTTGTGATAAACGTTATAAAATAGAATATTTTCAGTAAATATTGTGAAAACTGCACTGAAAAAAATAATTAAAAAAATTAAAACTATGTAAAAAATTCATTATGTTGATGAAAAATTCATAGTATTGATGACAAAAATCTTTATTGTGATGAATTTTGTTCATCAATTTAAAGAATTTTCTACATAGGCTGAAAGATGATGAATTTTTCATCAATGTGATGAATCTTTTTTTCAGTGTGGGACTCCCCCCCCCCCAATTCTTGAACTAATTAATATTTACATATGACTTATTAAAACATCCCCTAATTATTTAGCTATAGAAAAAAAATTGTCAAAATATTTACACAACTATAAATTTGCGAGGCAAATTAAAAATTTTGTATTTAACGCTGATTTTCTCGAAACTCAGTTTTTAGACTTATACCACTTTTCACATACACGCGCCATATATATTTGACCATCGGGGACTTCATTGATAAGAATTTATTAACCAATTTGATGGCAGCACAGGGATTTAGACAAAATATTTACAAAATATGCAAGGAAGTATCAAGTGCAGTTTACAATGTATGATTTCTCTTGTGATTTATCTTAGGAGCAAACATAAAGTATGGTTTACAAGTAATTTTTTATAATTTTAAGAAAAAAAACACAGTGTTAACTGTGTTTTATGGTTTCTCCTATGTTAAATCATATAATGTAAACTGAAGTATATGTCATATTAGTGTACTAACTGGTACAAAATGACATGTAGTGCACAATCATGTAGGAATACGTATACAGGAACGGTCTCATTTGGGGGGGGGGGGGGTTGAAAGAGCAAAAAATAAGCATCAACAGTGAGCAAATTAACTTCGACAGTGGACAAATTGAGGACTGCCCCTCCCGTTATTGCACGAATATGGGAGATTTTCAAAAGTTTGCACTATTATCTCCCCCCCCCCCCCGAGTATCTACAGTAACATGGGAAACATAAATTAGGATATTTAAGAGATAATTACTATCATAATCAAGACAATTTGTTAATTTTTGACAGAAATTCCAAGTCATGATTTTAAATCCTCAGCTGGGTCGTAGATAAATCTTCAGTTTAGTATGAAGAAAATTTTATTTAACGTTTTTGTCTTCTGAATTGCAGCTTATCCACAGTTAGAATAGATATGATTGCGTTGCAGACCGGGGGGTCGGGTCCCCCCAGGACACTTAGAAGAACTATTGGAATTCATTATGACCTTGAACTTCAAGAATCCTGTCCCCACTACTCTACAATAATACCACGAGCCAGTTTTATGAACCGAAAGGCCTGGAGGAAGATGAAGTTTTGCAACACAAAACAAAAAATAATATTTTGGATGATGTGCTTTCCTACGACCCTGACCGAGCATTCACATCCACACTTTAAATTTTTTGATAACATTGTATTAATAATATTAGTTATTATTCTGGTGTGGAAGTCCTGATAACCTTTGTTATTAACATAAATGTTGATAACATTTTTGTTCTTATCAACAATATAAATAATACACAATCTTATTTGGTGTGGTCGCCCCATACCATGGGAGAAATAAAAAAATACAGTAAAAATTGAGACAGTATTTTTTATGAACTTGTTCGTTATGTTTATGAATTCGTTCGTTAGGACGATGTAGAAAAAATAGGGCAAGCCAATTTTAATGCAGTAAACCGCAGTTCGTTATCTATTTTTATTTTTGCGATACTGGAAGATAACGAAAACACCGATATTTTTAAAAGTTACAATCATTTGTTTATTTGTACTTGGATATTAAAAATTTAAAATAGATTATTAAAGCACTTTTTTTAATTACAATGCAGTTTCCATATTTGGTTGTGACATAATTAGCACAGCGTATTTGCCAAGATATCCAATAGCAATACATATATTGTAATGTTATCTTGTCCATAAGGGAACGGCGTGACCAAACAATGCAGTTTAACTAAAAGGCAAATTTTACAAATAAATAGAAATACCGATAATAAATTTTTGTGTCACGTCGTGTGCGTCAACATGGTGTGCACATTAGCACATTCATTTTTTTCCTACATAAATATATTATAAATACACAATATTATTATAATATAATCAAGTCATATTATTATTTACATTTGACCAACGAATATATGCCAATAGTTTATGCACAATTAAAATACTTGACATAAAAATTTATTATCAGCAGTCTTTTGTTTTTGTAGTACCTATTTTTACCACGACCTACTGCTTTAAAATTTAAAATGCAGCGGGCGATAACCCTCGCATCGATTCCTGCTTGCTGTTGTAATACTTATCAATCGTAAGGGATTGTTTTTGCGCGTCCGACGATACCCCACACTTGATATTACCCCAAAACAATAAGAGTTGCCTTACTCTATTTTCAGTCGGAAGCCCCCCCCCTTATTAGGCAAGTGGCGCAGTCGAAATGTGTTTTCGATTAAAAGTTCATAAAAATGAAATGAGTAAGCGACGCAAATGTAGACAAAGGCTGATTTCGTTAGCACAAAACAATTTTAGAACGTGAATCGTTTACAAATCACCAATGTTTAAAACTTGAATATTATTAATGCGATAACGACGACGTCAATAGTAACAGAAAACTTCTTTGATAAGGTAATCGCAAAAGATTCTTGAATAGCTTCGTGTCTAGCATTTATAATGAACACAAAGGAATATTAAATTGGAATTTTTCCAAAGCTGAATAACAAATTTTTAATTTCTTTATGCAAATTTACCTAACTCACGGCGAAAGACGAAGTCAAAACAGGATTTCGAGCAGTATATTTCGGGAACCCCTGG
Organism: Cantharis lateralis; assembly: GCA_963170105.1. Taxonomy (NCBI): domain Eukaryota; kingdom Metazoa; phylum Arthropoda; class Insecta; order Coleoptera; family Cantharidae; genus Cantharis; species Cantharis lateralis. The sequence continues at coordinate 6,254,711 of OY720627.1, forward strand.
CGGATTTGAACCGTATATGGTTTGTCGCATAGGCAAAAGTGCGTCATCCATATTGAAATTATGACTAATAAATGAAAAATAAATTAGAATTTGATTGACCCATTGAACGAATTTGGTTATAAACAAAGCGAGCATAAATCATAGTCTCATTAAATCGAATTTAGATTAATTCAAGTGACATTTTCTTGAAGTTCAGCTTCACCCACTACCCAAATTAACTTTTCACTTGGCGTGTCGTTAGAAAATAATTCCAATAAATTTTGACACCACAAAATGTAAAAGTAGGCCGTTGCATTGGACAGTATTGAGATCAGAAAGCGATCAAGGACGATAGGAAATGTTTTAATTCAGGCCACCAATAAATTGAGCAAAGCGAGATACACTTGATATTTGCGAGGTTATTCTTCCAAAGATCGAGATGAAAAACCTCCAACTAGCAGTCTTTCGCTCCGAAGAGCATTGTTACTGGAGTGAGGCCAATTCGACGTGCGCCTTTCCGGTACTTCCCGAAAAAAAAGTAAACAGACGAAAATATAAAACTGCTGGTTTACGTAAAGTCGCATTTCAAAGAAACGTAAATTTAGCTCATGAAAGTCCAGCCGACTTATTTATGCGAAATTTGTCCATCCCAGAAGGGGAAATAATATCCTGAGATATTTGTCGTAGCTTTTCCGTTTCAATGAAAATTGCCAATTTTTCGACGGAAAGAGCAACAAGTCTCGTTATATTTTCAAAGTTTTAATAACAAAATGTTTTTATTTTTCTTTTCCATTATTAAATTTTAGAGAAAAAATACCCTTGCACTAAATTTTCTCAAGCGCGATGTTAAAGCACAATTTTTGATTGCTTATTTATCCGTTTTTTGTTTTTCTTGAGTTCTCTCAAGCGATTCGAAGGACACGCGAGGTAACCTTAAAAATCGCAATTTGAAGTATCGAGAAAAAATTGCTACGAAATTAAATTTTATGCATTGTCGATGCAATATGTGACGATGTTGTGCAACCATTTTCTTGTTGCAATTCAATTTGCAATAGTGGGTAGCAATGAATTTACAACCGATACAAAATTATCGTGACAAAACCATTCCTGTTGTAATTTTTACTACGTGAAGAAAATGTTGACCTTTAAATAAATGCTAAATTGCGATAATGACAAAAAAGCCAGCACCTCGAAATCTCGAACCGTTTCCCAAATGGCAACCCAATTGCAGTTGCACAATGACGCAATAATCAGCGCCCTCTACAGGTGAGTTCGGTGAACTACTTGTCGTTTTTAAAACAATATAGTCTTAATTATGCAACTTGGCAAACTTGTTGCTTAGTTGTTGTAAATTCTAACGGGGTCAATTTCTTGCTGGCTTTGAAGGTGACGAACCTTCATTTGACTCCCTCGAGTTCCACTTTGAAGCAGAAAAACGTCAATATCGTTTGAGATATTTCAGGATTTGAGTTTCCAGCTTCAAGTGACTTCCCAGCCATAGAAATTAACGTGAATATAAATTAAAGTTGTATACGCTATTTGTTTGTTTAGCAATCTCTTGTTCTGTTGCATAAAATAGAGACTCCGGTGAATTGTTTCACGGTACACTTAATAACATACAGTAGCGACCCACCTTCAGGTTTATGTAAACTAGTTAGGGAAAATCGACATTTCCTCATTTCATCCTTTTGTTAAATTTTACTCAAAAGCTACATTAAATTTTCCAATTATTAAAATAAACAAATAAAAAAATTGGTCTGCGTTAACAGGCAATATTAATTGAAAAGCTTTCGCTTGAATTTTTGTAGCAAACTTGAAATTACTTTCGAATTCAATACCTCGTCTCCTAAAGCTTCCGGTGACTTAACCGAAACGATTTCGTAATATATAAGAAAATCGGGAGCTAAAACGTAAAAGTCGCTTCCATACAAAAGTAGCTGCCTCGGTTAATCTAATTTTTTCAATTAAGAAATAAAAAAGTAATCCTCGCTCCGTTAAACAGGAAAACTTAAAAAAATTTAATTAGCTTTAAGAATTACGCTTCAATTTAATTACATTTATTTCTTGGCACAGTAAGAAAATGTTTCGAATAGTTTTTCAACTTGATCAAGTATTAATGAATTTAAACCATTTGACCCTAAGTTCTCGATTCAAGTTTAACTAAAAGTTTCGAAATTTGTAACAAAATTGAGCAACTAATGGGAAAGTTTTCGGTTTTTAAGATTATTCTACCGCATTATTTACAGGACCACAGTTCACCTTGAATTACTCAAATGTAAATAACATTCACAAAACACTTGTAACTCGAAAACCGTGCATTTGACCAGACAAAGTGTTCAGGTAAGATTTTGAGCACGAAGAAGGACCTTTCCAATGAGCTTAAAAATATTGAATTCGGTTTACTGCGACAGAAGTTATTCACCTTTGAGCGAACATGGCGCAGTCGAAATCTGGTGGCCTTGAAAATCAATATATTGGTTAAAAAACAAATTTAACATTTCTAGATCGTTCTAATATAGACAACAATGAAAAAAAATTCACAAGGTTCTACAGTTTTCACAGACAATTTAATTTAGAAACAAAAACTATCGCTTTGCTGTTAATAGACCGAATCCCTGATCAACCGAGAGAATCTTCAGTTTCCGTGTAATATTTGACTGCACACTTTATTTACCATCAAGTTTTTATAGAAAAGAAAAGTTCAATTTAATTAAATTGTATACTTATACGGTCACGTAACGTACGTAACGTAACGCAAGGTAACGTAACGTAATTTTAGAGTTAGCAATAATAAGTGGCGTCGGCCCATGGAATTGCTTCCAAAATCACCGTTTCAGCTTTTCTGCCACTTCGTAACTGGATGGGGAAGGGAATTGGCCTTATTATGATTAATATTGAGGATGCCTTCCACCCACCCTGTCAGGAGCGGATCAGAGCAGACCCGAACCTTCGACATTTAAAAATCAAATTACCTAAAAGTTCGCGTTTCGTAATGGAAGTCCTGGATAGATGTTAATGGCAGATTTTAGCTATTTGACGGTCGCCCATCCATCTACTGCCGTGAGTAAACGAAATTAAGTTCATCGTCGTAAAAATGTAAACAAACTTGAAAGATTATCCAATAAAGCTTCTTAACCTTTAAAAAATCTAAAATTGTGCAAACCGAAACAATCGGCAAATTCGGCCACAATCAAACCTATTAATCGAGTTAACAATTGCGTTTTCTGTTGTTTGCGATTTCTAACGACGCCTATTGCCCAATCTTGTTATTGTTGCTTAGCTATTGTAAAAATATTGTTGGCGGTATGCGGGTGTGCTAAAAGTTCAATAATAATTACGCAATATAATAACTTTTGTGTTGCATTGTTTCCAAAATTAACCTCTAATTGTTTGAAACGAAAAAAAAATTCTCTTTATTCCGGGGATACTTCCTCGTTGAAATTGTGTCCACGACGTCAACAACCGTCACGACGACATTTATCTTAATCTGGCCTCGAACCCGCATCGCGTCTCATACTGTATTCGGAAAGTTCATTCCCTTCACATTTTATGTCTTTAGTTTTACTTACGTTTTCAGTAACGGTGATTGTTTAGGGTCTCTTAAGGGTTTTAGTTGTCGAATGCGAAAATTCGATAAAGGTTACAAAAGAGAAAGAACGATTAATTTAACACAGGCGATTTATGTACCCGCACCCAGCATTGCATAGCGTAGCGTAACGTCCGATGTTCCATAGCGCTCAACTTTGCAAATCATAATATTTATGGTTACTATCGAATCGCTCTAGATTTCGTAATCGAGTCACGAATTAAAAAAGCTGTCAAGTTTTAATGAGAGTTGGGTAATGAAAAAGGTGAAGATGTTTATAAATAACGAGGTCATAATTATCTCCTATGTACCCGAAAGTATTGCAAGTCCTCATTTTCACTTTCGTTATAAATGTTACTTTTAATCTTCATGATCGTAAATTTTACAGCTCTCAATTACTAAATTACACCATTCATTTCTTATTATTTCTCCTCTCGTCAACAATTCAAACAAATTGAAGAGTCAAACCAATTTGAAAGTAACAGTGGCCTCGCGTACGCCACTGCAGGCTAATCAATAATTTAATTATTTCATTCATTAACAGACGTTACATAAAATGTACGCTTATCAGATTATTTGCAAATGTTAGTCAACAAATATGTAGGTTAAACAATAAAATAAAAAATGATTAAACGTCAGCCATCGTGAGTCATACATTTTTGATTTTTAGGTGGTTCCAGCTTATGGTTTTGAAAAAGTTAGGACTCGCAATAAAAATGCGCGCTATATCAACATAAAATTCACCCCTGACGAATTTCCAAGTAATGGAGGAGGAATTAATCTCAACTTGGGACTTATTTGACGAGTGCAGATGGTGATGATGGATAGCTCAAACGATGACTATGGTACGGATAGTTTTAGTCTATCAAAGAGGGCGCCTCGGGCTACAATCGAGATTTACACAGGAAAACCAGGAATAATTTTTAGAAAGCTTAAAATCCCAACGCCAGTTAGTTAACCCTTAAAAATGTAACTACATTTTTTATATAATGAAGTAATTTATAAAATCGATCCAGCGAAGCAGTGGCGGCTCGGTTACAAAAGCCAAGGTGCCATGGCCCTAACCCGATAACCAACTTCAAAAATATTTTATTTAGTTTTCTGCATTGGATTGCCGCAAGTTCTGTAGGCTATGCAGTAACCAGGGGTAGTACATAAAGGATATGGCAATGTTTTTTCTTCGGTTCTTCCCCTAAAACCATCCAAATCAAATACCGCTTTATTTAACTGAAATTGTTTTAAAAATAGATCTAAAGTGAAATGTTTATGCAGACGTCACATTTGCCCCCCCCCCCCGGGCACACCTAGTCAAGTTTTGTGATTCCACCTCTTCTAGGCACCACGGACATCCTTTGTGGACCCCCCCCCTCTTAAGTTGTTATTTACTTATTAATAATTTATTAATTCTTATTGTCATTTGATTATTTCTGAATTTCGGCTTTCGGTCGACAAACCTGAATTATAGTTGACGTTTTTTGAATTACCGTTGGAAAAGGTTAGAATGTTTTACCCCCCCCCCCGCCAATCAGCTGTTATTCACTTATTAATGAATTCTTTTTTTCATCTGAATATTTCTGAATTTTATTTGAGGCTTCCAGTCGACAAACCTGAATTACAGTTGGAAAAGATTAGAATGTTTTACCTTCCCCCTCCCCATAAGCCATTATTAACTTTCCTTAAAGTAATTTTTTGAATTTCGATCTTCAAATGGCCAAAACACCAGAATGATTAATTTTTAAACAAATACGACTGTTTTTAAAAACTATGAAATAATCTAAAATTTTAATTCTAACTTTTTATTGTCCAAAATTAACCGTTTTTGAGTAATCTATTGAATCAAGCAATATCTTTTTGAAATTTTCAATAAATATTTTAGTCACAGAAAATATGAAGTAAAGTTTTCCTCTTTTGAAAACAGCTAGATTGCCGTAAAAATAATAATTAATAGAAACCGGGGGGTCCCCCAGGACGCGAAAATGAATTATTTCAAAAAATCGGAAGATTAGAACGTTGAAGAAATTACTGATTACTGCACTTGCAAGTCTTGGTACTTGGTACCACTGCTTACTATTTATAAGATATACACAATTTCGAAAAAAAAGTTATTCAAAATATTTGTGTAAAATTTTTTTTACCTTCAAATGGTCATAACATCGAAATTATTGCTTTTTTAGTGTAAATGACGAAGTACTTTTTTAAAGACCGCGAATTTCTCTAAACATTACATTCTAATCTTCTGTTGTCTAAAATCAATGGTTTTCGAGTTATGAATTAAATCAAAAAATGTTAAACAATTTCAGTTTTTTTGATAATCTTGTATCTTTTAAAGAAAACGTTTTACAAAAAATGGATGCAATTTTCTGGATAGACAATTGAACTGCCTACAACTGAAAAACCAATCAATTTTCCAGAAAAATCGAAAATAATGTACCAAGTAGGTATAAATTAAATAAATTCACAAATTTTAATTCATTTAAATTAAAATTTTTCTCTTTTATTTTCATTTTTACATTTTCGTTCTCTATTTTGGATTTTTCTCAGAAATATATTGGTTTTTCAAAAAAGTTAACTAGACCCAAATTACAGCGCTTTAATTTTCTATCCGGAAAAAAAAATTTATTTGTGAAAGTTTTCAAAAAAAAAAACTGTGAACTTCGAATTTATAACATATTTTTACTTAATTTAATCCATAACTCGAAAACCATTGATTTTAGACAACAAAGAGCCAGAATCTAGTTTGTAGATAATTCAACACTCTTCAAAAAAGCAATTAATTAATTACTCTGAAAAATCAATAGTTTCGGTCCTGTGGCCATTTTAAAATATTTTGAATTCCTCCACATTCAAAAATTGTAATCATTTTTACATTTTCCTTCCTATTTTGGATTTTTCTGATAAATGTATTGGCTTTTCAAAAAAGTTAACTAGATTTGCCCGTTAAATTTTCCACCTGGAAAAAAAATAGCAAGAGTTCTTTGTGAAAGACATAATTTAAAATATTCTAAGATAAGAAAAAAACTTTAAACTTCGAATTTTTAAACATATTTTTACTTAATCTAATCCATAACTCGAAAATCATTGATTTTAGACAACAAACAGCCAGAATCTAATTTGTAGATATTTCAACGTTCTTCAAAAAAGCAATTAATTATTTTCTCTGAAAAATCAATAGTTTCGGTCCTATGGTCGTTTTAAAATATTTTGAATTCCTCGACACTCAAAAATTGTAAACATGTAGGTAATTGACCGTAAATTTATAATTATACTTAAAGGATAGGTCATCGTAATCTCTCAAGTATAATCCACTTTATAGAATCCACTACTCAAGTGTCGATACTTGATTAAAAGAATATACTTTGTAGATTATAACGACCTATTCCTCCACGTATTCCTTTAATACTATAATTATGATAATCTCGCCATCCTACACAGTTCATATATTTGAAGGTTTCAATGTGCTACATATTATGACATATCCCTATAATTAACACTTAGATTACTTAAATGATTTCCAATATAAACAATTACATAAGCATTACACTTGTACATATTCAAATGAGAAATCCTTTCGCCGCGACAGCATTCAGATTTCAGCTATACTTACGTCTTCAAATGCAAAAGCACGGCACTGGGCAAATGGAATACTAATGCAAGGTTAGGTGCAAAGCAAAACGAGTGGAACTGATGGAACTTGAATTGCAAAATTTGAATTTCTAAATTTTTAAAACCTTCTCAGCTGAACGCACGATCGAATCCAGCGTGATATTTGCATAAAAGTAGGAAGTTAGTCGAGTTGAGCTGTTGAAGATTTAATTGTTGTGGATGTTGGCGTTATTCCATTTTCTAGATAAACCATGTTGACGGAAGTCGTTAAAATACAGCAAACAATTATCGATATTATTACGACGTGCGAGAGAGAGGCACAATCATCACAATATCCAATCCCACGAATAAATTTCATACTATTAAATCGAAATCGACTGGGAAATATTTCTATGATCGGTAATTAAAATCAATTTTATCGTATTCCTTTGTGTGGGCATCACAATAACCAAAATTATTGCCAATAACATAATAAACTATTAACGATATCGTAGGTCTTATTTTGATACTTTGTAAACTAATTAATTTATTTTATTGTGCTTTTATTAATTACTCTTATGAAGTAGGTTAAGAAAATTAAAGGATTCCTGTTTTCCTCGTCGAACGCCGATGGATGCTCGCAACTTCAGACCACGCGAAGAAGACATCGCTGGTGATTAATGAGAAAAAATTAATTTAATCGGTACGAAATTGCTTAACGGATTTTAGCGCCATCGATAAATAACGTAATGGTCATACCATAAAGAAAACTTGTTGGAAACTCTCACTTGCGTGTGAATTGAAAACGAAAGCAAACTCGCGATTATCTGCATGGCCAATTTAAAAATCATTTATTAGCAAAGAAAAGAAAATCGATAACAATATGACCTCCTAATGAGCGGATTTTTACAAATTATCGTAATAAACGTAACACGAACTTGAAGGTTTCCGTTATAATGCGGTTCACAATGCAGATACGACAAAATCGCGACCACTTTTTACATAAAAGTAATTTAACAAATTAACGCAATGCCGTAAAATAATCGAGTTTAAAAATATTTCGTAGGATAATTTCGCAATTTCATAAAGCTAATTCAACACAAATACGTTTTTTCGCAACGTCAATTACAAGGTAAATTTGCTGAATAACTGGCTGGAATACCTTTTTGACAGGTTGCAAAAATTAATCCTAGAAAATGAGATATTCGAATCATGCATTCGCAATTTACTTCCACAAAACATCGTCGAAAATTTCGAAATCTGTCTCAACAATCCTTGCAAACCAGAAGTTCCGCAAGCATGGGAATTCAGGCCGAACCGCCGAAGGAAACGAGAACACGAAAAACCGATTTCAGTTTGGTGTTGGCATTTTCTGCTTTAGAAGAAGTTTGTTTGTCAATCTTGATTTGAATGAACGTTACAAGACAAAGTAAACGCATGTGAAAAGAGTGCTTCATCTTCAGAATACACACCCTCGTTTGTTAGTCACTCAACCCAAAGTGCTTGTCAAAACTGGATAGCATCAACAGATTACGGTTCAAAGGTTCGAAAATTAATTTAAGACATTAATTTTCTAATCGATTAAATTAAGCTGGCTTGGGCCGTTTAAAAAACGCAACGTGGCGGTAAGTCCTTAGCTCCCACAAGTGTAATCTAAAATTCTATTAAATTTGATAATAAAATTCATTTGAAAATTTAAGCGTGTGCAATTATTGGGTAAAATGGAATTAATTACTTATTAATCCAAACGATTTCGAAAGCCATATAACTTCACAAATTATTCGGTCGGGATTATGAAAGATTTATTCAGTCATTTGAGGGTAAAGAAATTGTTTAGTAAATATTTAGCGTTTAATGTAAATGAAGCGGGCGAAATCAATTCGTTAATTACAAAATTTATCACGATCAGCAATATTATATCATAATTACTTGGAACCGCAACTTTAAAGAAAGTCAAAAAAGATTTACATTTGGGTTTTAGACAACTTAACTTGTAATGATCGATTAGGCGTTAACCATGATTGATTATCAAGAAATTACTTCTTCATTTACGATAGGATAAACTGGAAATGTATTGGAAAATTGCAAATGAAAAGCTCGAATAAGAAACCGAGAAGGTTAATTTATTTTTTTGTAAAATTATACAAAGAAATGAATCGCTCGTTTTGAGCTAATGAATTCGTTATCGATACTTTCGTTTTCAATTTTCCGTAAGCGAATTCCATTACTGAAAAATTGAAAAAATTCCGAATGATGAACTTCCCTTTAATATTGTAAAACAGAGAAAATTAATTTTGACGCTTCCGTTTCTGGAACACTATTTTGATTAATCACACTGCGAAAGTGTTTTGATTTCAAATGGGTTTTGTGAACAGGCTATTCGGAGAGCGATTTATTATAAGCGACATCCTCTGATGCTGTTTGTCGAGTTGGAATCCATCTGAACAATTTTTCAGGGAGGTTATTAAAAATCAACTGCAGTAATAAACATAGTAGACATCGGCGGATCGAATAATATTAACTTGAACTACCACAAAAAGCTTTTAAAAAATAGAAAGCAATATATACTCCCCCCCCCCCTTTCCCGACCCTGACGCCCACAAAAACATGCGAGCTCTCTGCGAGGCCGACCTCCCGGGGAGTTTCAATAGACCTCGAATTAATTTTGCCGATTAAATGTAAAACAATTTACCGAACCAATAAAGCAAACTAATTAAGAACATTTAATGAGATTATATAAAAAATTCATGAAGAGCTCAAGGGTTGAGCGATATTACAAATTAAATATGGATAACAGACTACAAGATGTGCCCGTCAAGAATGACGGTCCGTCTAGACTCAAGGATATGTGGCCTCAGGAATTAATAATTCCTGTTTGTAAACTCCCCCAAATCTCATAATAATCATTAATTTGTTGTAAGCAATTAGGCGTCTTTAAGGGTTGTGATCCAACTTCTCGATATTTGAAGGGGGGAGGGAGGAAAATTTATCGCCACACCGTGATTTTTTGTTTTTAACAAGTATATTTGTATGAACAGATGGATCAGGCAACCCAAAATAGAAAAATTTAGCACATTAACTGGTTTTCTAATCTTGTGTGACCTTGAAATTTTTCAAAAAAGCACTCAAAATGTCCAAGCTTTTAAACTCAGGATAAATAAAGTTTTTTAAAAAAAAGTTATTGTTGTGTATTTTCCCAATTCTGTAATGAGAAAACTGAGGAAATACATTACAAAATGGGCTGTAAATTAAAACTCGGAAGTGCTGGCCCAGGTAAGGCCGCACTGACCTGCCTATTTCAAAATCTTCCAATTTTTTAGTTTTTAAGTTTTAAGCTCTAGCTCGGCCTAAATGTGACCGGAGTCTTCTTCTTCATGTCGTGTTCATGTGGTAGGAGTGAGTCTAACTCTAAATCCGGTGGTAATTTCCTCTTGCAGTGGCGGCTTGTCATAAAGGACACATGGGCACGTGCCCTCCCATCCGAAAACCAAAAACAATAGAAGGAAGAAATAAATATTTTAAAAACTATTTCTTTTATTTTGTGCCCTCCCACTCGAAAATGTCGCGAGCCGCCACTGTTTTTTTGTGCATTTGGCAATTATTACTGAAAAAAACAACAGCTCATCGAATTTCTTCAAGGCACAAAACAGATATAAGTCCGGGATTTCAAAAGTTAAGTTGTAAAAACTGAGATTTTCAGTGTTGCTAAGGACCGAGAGGATTGTAAATCTCCTTCGGTCACGTTCACTCGAGAGAAAATTGATAACATTTTCTAAGTATAGCCAAGGGCCGGATTAGGCCTCCTAATTACTGAAAAAAATAGTTGATGAAAAACTCATCATTTTTGCGCCGATGAACAAAATTCATCATATTGATGAAAAATTCATAGTATTAGTGAAAACAATCTTCGTATTTATGAATTTGTTCATCAATATGATTAATTATGTTCATCGGCATAAAAATTATGGGAACATTTGTTTCAGTGAAAAAAGAAAATTTGCCAAATATTATTTTTTCAATGTCCAGATTAAGTTTTTTTTTTAGAAAAAAACACAACTATCAACACCTATATTGTCACTTAATTATGTTATCAATCAGTAGATAGGCTATGCTTATTCTAGACCACTTTCCCAATGAGAAATACGCAGAGTAAATTTTAGGAACGTTTTCTTCCGGTTTACAAATAAACTAAATCATCTATTAAAAATTGCAAGATGGTGGTAATGGCTGGTCAGTGCGGCCTTCAGGCCGCACAACCTAGGTAACAAGCCCGGTCACCATGCTAACCGAGTGTGAGGGCCTGTCGCAACACAAATTTTGGGGACAAAAATTGGTAGGTATAATGATCTAGATCAGTGTTTCTCAAACTTTTTTGAATGTGGAAACTTTTGCCGTTTGGAAGGTAAGCGTGGAACCCAACAATTTTGTGTTGCGAGTTGAAACTTTGTTATGGCAAAAAATTGTTTTTCGATTTCCTTGGAGGAATTTTTTTGCGGAACCCTTAGCGAGTTTCATGAAATCCCAGGGATCTGCGGAACACACTTTGAGAACCACTGGTGTAGGTAGTAGATATGAAAAATAAAATTTTGCGGAATATCCAGTAGTTATTCGAAAATTACAATTTCAAAGGTTATGGATCCGAGATTTGCCGTGGTTGTGCTTGTAATGACGAAATTCCAATACTGGGATCCGAGATTTGCCAATGTTAGGGACAGTGAAAACCTACCCTTCGTGTGAATTATTACAAACGTCGGATCGCGAATGAACTCGATAATTTAGGAATTCGAACGATGTTTCCACGGGTACCGCTTATCAGTGAATGAACCACGCTCTCTCCCCCATTTAAAACCGGATTTTAAGACTGAGCAACGTACAAGTACCGGCAACAGAATACTTTAGTTAAGCAAACATGAACTAAAACTAGAACTAAAATTGTGAAGTAACCGCTGGGACGATTTTATTTACCCTCACCTCATAAGAAAGCTTAAATTTTGCTCTTTCAGAATATTTAAAGAAATCCTTTTCTACCTTTCAACGAAAAGCCCTTAAAAGATCGACCTTAAACTACATTTTTATACCCCAGACTCCCTAAAAATTTTTTTCAGTTAATCGTGATAGAGAACCAAGATGCAAAAGAAGAAGTAAAGAAAAGCGGTTTAAATTATTCTCTTTACTTACACAATCCTCGATTGGGAGATCCACATAATTCCAAGCGAATGTGAGGGGGGGGGGGTCAAAACCCAATGTTTAGGTTATTTGTAGAACCTGTAGTATTCCTCGGAATTTTCTCCGATTTCTTGTATACCAGTTTTCAGCGGCGACCCCCCCCCCCCCCCCAGGATTAACAATACAAGCACGTGACCTGCTAGTTTTTGTAATATTGTCGATTATTCCAACAGAAAAAAAGGAAACATTTTTTCCCGATGCCATTCGTGATAAGTTACAAAATTGTAACATGCAGCAACATTCTGGCAATGGCGTGGCACGTTATACGTCACCAGCATGTCACGCCACTTCAGCAGGCGTTCATCCAGAACTTTACATTGAAGATGCATGCCAAGATACCATATCACTGCCACGAAGTAATTTTGACGGACGTACGGCCTAATGAACGGGAATTAGGACAACTAAAAAATATAAACAGGGGGCGGGAGGTGTCTAATATGAGGTGTTCTTGAACCGGTCACCCATTCAAGTGCTAACCTCGAGTAAAATTACTTCATTATTTGTAGATGAATCAAAACAAAACATTAAAGAAGGGAGAACCTTAGTTAGGGTGGAGCCGGTATCAATAAGCGATGGAACGATAAGCCCCTAAAACAACCCTTTAAATTTTATTGGAAAAATTGTTTTATGTACCGCATAGTACGCGACCACGACAAAGACAAGATGTTGGATGAGATGTGTACAACGACATGATACAAGGAAGGGGATAACAAAACGTAAGGACGTGGTGATTCACTAACAAGTATCGATGATGAAAGTTTTCGATAGAACAATGGATTAAATCATAAAAATAATTTTTTCGAACAAAAACAATAAGACACACGACTTTCTATATTTTATAGGTTAATGTAAATACACGAAAACGAGACCTTATCACGTTTTTGTTTTACATTCGATTAGTGTGCTCAGAATATCGTTTCGATATTTTATTAAAGCATAAAATAGAAATTTATGTTTGGGGGAAGAATTTTTCGAGAAAATTAAATGGATACAACGAAACATTTTAATTTAAATCTAAAATTATCTTTCAATAAAATACAAATACTGATTAAAGCAGGCTACATTCAATTAGGATAAATTGTCTCTTGTTCCAATTTGGTTTGTTTGTTTTATCACAAGGCCTACTTATAACAACGTTCATTTAAAACTAATTGGAACAAAACAAGGATGAAAAAGTTTCGGGTGCCCCCTCTCCGAGAATTTCATTGAGAAAGGTGGATTTCGTTACACTTGAATTAGTTTTGTAGTAAATAATTCAAAAATATGTTAATGCGAAAATTCTCAACAGCTGCACGTTAGTATTTTATAAGAATCTAAAATAAAATTACGTAATTAGAACAGCGATCCGTGAAACTCGGAATTATATAATTTACATCATCGCACTTTCACATGAATATCTGAAGAGAATTAATGTTAAAACTTAAAATCCATTTCCTGTTTTTGCTGGTTTACTTCTTTAGCTTCCATTTTTTCTTAATTCGTTTCATGATGAAGCCTGCTTTCGTGTTAACTTTTAATTGGGTTTAATTGCACTTAATTAACTTTTGGTTGGTTACCAGCAGGCTTTCGACGCACCCCGTATAGAGCCGTTTTTATAACTTATTCAGAAGTCAGTAAGGTGGAGGCTTATAAAATTTAAAAGACTCAGCCTCATCCACAATTTATAACAACAACAAAGAAGCTTTGACGCTCTCTCAGTTAAAACAACTGTAAAATAAGCTGCAATGTCTTTTTCCTCCCATCTTTTCTTTTCCTTCTTTATGTATCATTTGATGTCATGACAGCTTCGTTAATTTTGTCGGCTAAATGAAATCGTTATTATTTCGCGTCACGTTTTTTGTGGCTCCTACCGAAAATCGTTAGCTCCAAAGAGTGGAGTTCGAGAAGGAAAACCCCGACGAGAGGCGAGGATATATTATGGATGTTTGTTGCAATTTAATGTTCCATTTTGCAAAAGTTTCAAACCGTATCACTGTTATTATTGCCAAGTTCCTTCCGGTAATTGTCGAGAAGTTCAACCCTCCTTTTCTGGTTGGGTTGATGAGAAACCCACAGCTTGAAACCGCATTATGTCGTTCAAAATTTGTATTTCGTAATTTATAACCATTCTAATTAACATTTCCAGTAACAACAACAATTAACCGATTTCAACCTGACACTATTCCACTCGCGCTGTTAATTATCATTATTATTATTTTTGGCGTCTGCCATCGCAATTTTCTTTTACGATTCCAATAAAAAAACATCAAAAACCGTTAAGATCCATGTACCCGTTCTAAAAGCTTTTCGGTCCGAAATTGAATAAACTTTTCGCAGTCGCCATTATCGGTGGTGAGCTATTAAAGAAAAAAAGGTTAAGTAGAGCGGAAAATAATGCGACTAGCAACCTTTTATGTATGAATAACGTTTTGACTTTCATTGTCAACCCTTTTTAAAATTCCCAATATGCCTTTTGAATCCAAAATCTTTACGATATTAAAAAATAATAAGGCCGCTCGCAGACGCGCCCGATTCGCTTTCATCTTTTAATTACCCTTTCGAATTAATAATTAAATTTTTGGAAAGAAAGCCCACGCCACGCAATAAATACGTTTACAACGGAAAATGCGTGCCTTCAATCAAATAGATTTAGATCAGAGTTTGTTAACCTTAAGCACAAGTTAATGTTTTTAACATGTAATTGAATTTGACGCCATTGTTGATGCGTCGTAGTGAGATCATCTTTTCGACTTATAAATAATAATCTCATTACCATCTTCATCATGTTCTGCTTGCTATCAAGGATTTCTTTATATAGACACAAAAATTACTTATAAATATGTACATCTGGGGAGTAACTTGTTTATTATTTTACTGCGTGACGTACGATTTGCTACGCTACCGGAGAGGAAGATGGCTGGAGCTGAAAGCTAAAATAATAAACCCAAAATCAAAACCGCTTTTCTTTTGGCATGACACATATGTTTCGTCTACCGAGTAAATAAACAAAGCGTATGTGTGTGGTCTATGTGTAGCAATCATTCCTCCACAATCAAGGAAAACATATTCCTTATCGATTACCAAACAACACCTGCACCATTATGAGTAATCCAAATCGATAACTCACATTGCAAGAATCCATCCGCGCTCACCCTGCTAGTCGGTACAACAACTACAACCCACGCCATCTGGCGGTCACAACGCCAAACAAAGAGAAAGTGTCGCGCTTTAAAAAATCTAAATCCATCCAAATATTTTTATCGTTTAAACTTCCTATTTTTAACTTCCACGTTGTCTTATCTATGTTATGATGATGAGTACATAAATAATTATTCGCAATCAAATGAAAGTTCGTTGCACTTAATTATAAACTCGAGTAACGTTTTCTCGTTTGTTGGTTTACAATTCTTGTTAAACAAAGCTTTGAGTTGTCAATTAAGCCGTAAAATGACCGTTTCATTATTCATACAATTACATCAAAGAAGCCCTCCCTGCGCGATCGTTGGGATAAAATTTGGAAAGTTTAAAAATTATCAATCGCCCTTTCCGCCCCGAAAGTTATAGGGCAGATTTGTACGATTCGATTTTTTGCACACAAAGTTAAGACGTCTTTTGTCGAATTTCTAAAACTTTGAACTGATAAAGGGATCAAAGTTAGATTGAAATTTTCAGCATTCTTTTTGTTTTGCGTGTATAGAAGAATTCGAAAAGATCCCTGGAAATGCGGACAGGGGAAATCTCGAAAACTACTTTCGGTACCGCTGGTTGATTTTTTATAAAATGGATATCCGTTCCGAATCAAATATTGCATGTATAGATAGGCGGTAATTATAGTTACGTAAAATTCACTTTCTAGATTTTGAATGTGAAACTGAGATGATCGAGAAGGAAGCGACGATAACACGAAACGTGAAGTTGCCGGGAACCCCCCGTAGTCGTTTGGGCGAAAACGTTCCCTTCATTAGAGTTGATGTGGGTGTGAAAGACGGCAGGGGTTGATATGTACACAGCAGACTGGCTCTGTAAAATCGGCAACGTCTTCAAAATAACGACCCTCGAGTTCTGGTTTCTCTACGCTTTGGACATTTTACGCTTTAATACACAAGTGGTTAAAGAGACATAGTACATCTGTATGTCGTCTCAACGTTACCGCTACAATATTGTGTTACTCTACGTCTTTCCAAAATTATGGGGTCCACCGCCGACACGACCAGAATTTACCCAACCCAATTTCAGATGCGACGACGTAATTATGGGATAAAAAGTAACCTGAGCATACGGGGGTCCATTAAAAAGTCGAGGAACTTTCTAAACAGAACATTTAATTTTAAAGAATAAATTTGTGTTTAGCAGCGCTTCACTTAACTTTTCCATAAAGCAATTACATTATGAAAGCAAATTTTGTATATTCATAAAAGATACTTCAAATTCTGTAAAAGTTTTATTCAATTTAATATTACGACAGCAAACGAGGCTAAGAGCATTGAAAGGAAATATCATCAGTCAGTGAAATCTTAACAGAAAGATTCTTGAATAATAGTAAATATTACACAATACTTATAAAACCATTCCGTTTTGCATTTTCTCCAACATTGCGATGATAAATTACATGAATGGTAGAATGAACTAGATCCATAATTTTCACAACATATTTTGTCAATCTATTTTTCAATTCCATACTTTCTATTCTCGTCTGGAAGTTAAAAATCTGAATTTATTGTGCAAGAGTAATTGTTCAATCTATACGAGAAGAATATTCCCAGAAAATTCAAAAAATCCCATTTTCTTTCAAAATCTTTCGAGCAAAACTTTAAAATATGCATACAAACGAATCGAATTTATCAAATTTACATATTTCTTTATGAATACGTAAACGCTACATGCATTTCCTTTTAAAAATTCCCGCACTTCCAGTACAACCGATGGGAAAGAAAAATTATGTAAAAATCGGCAACGTAATGGAAAAGTTGACAAAAATTCTTGTCACGGAAATAATTTACCACGATTACACTTTTCGGTGGAATCGAACAAACCACAGCCCGACACCCCAACTTAGCTGACAATAAATGAAAAGAATCCTTCCCAATCAGGTGTGCAAAAGTGAGAACTCACCTTGTTCCCTTTTTTTTCGGTTACACTAGACACGTTTCTGACACGTACCTGAAACAAAACAAACAATTAGCATAAAGAAATTATTTTTCATGGTTAAATTTCAAGCCAGTATGGGTAAAGCGAAAGTGATCGTGTATGTTAATTAAAAAATGGTGAAATGACTGTAATGTTGTAATAAACTTGTATATGGACACCTTCTCTGCCAGTAAATCATTACATCTTATTTTAAAGTTTTAGTGAAATTCTTCCGGCTATTGTTATTCAAATTTTTCTTAACTCTGGATTTGCTATGTGAAAGCAATCAAAAATGGCGCTTACAGCGCAGACATTACCGTCTTAGTCTACATTATAAGCAACGTAACTCGAAAATAAAAAATTTTGGCTGCTGTCCCACGAGGTCCACCGATTTCACGTGCCCTCCGAAGCACGAAAACGTCCATAAAAAATTAGTTAATAAAACTAGGCGAAGTTGTTAATTTACGGTTCAATATGAGATCCCCCCCCATGATAGTTTGCCCTAAGAGAGTTATTTTTTGGTCCCCGGTAATTTTACCCTTTTTTACCGGCAGATTCACTAAATAAATATAAATACCTAACACTAACCTACGTACAGATTCATGGCTACGCACGGATCTCTCTTACCGGCAATTACCTGGAATCAAATTTCCGGCTACATAAACTCGAGATTAACATAAAACCAAGTTTAACCTCATTGCGGCATAATTTTATATTGCCATGGCAAACGATTTCAAACGAGACTGTTAGCTTCGTTTAGTAAGTCTCGGGATTAAACTGCACTGACCACTAGGAATTTTGTTTAAAATACATTCACTAGTGTCGTGTCCCCCCTCATTCCCACGTTTTCAAAACCGGAAGATTTGTATGCATGTTCTGGGTTTGGTTCTATTAGAACTTTTTAGAACAAAGGCCATTATTTATAGCTCGTGGAAGTACATCCATGGGGGGGAATACATTGACTCGTGTACTGTGGGGTATACCATACCCCCCAGACCCCCCGGTTTCGACAACCCGAAGATTTGCGCGTTCTGTAATTGGCTTAAAAATAAGAATCTGTCACTATTGAGAAAAAACATATTTTATAGATCGCGACAGTGAGACTGATGACAACTATTGAGTCAGAAACACGTGACTACCGTTCATCCTTATATTGTGAAATGAATTTTAAATTATTTGCGTCACTCAAGTTTAATTGAACAAAATGGAACACTTTTCTGTAGGTGTAGGTACAAATTTATTTTCAGCCGACCGGCTTCATATAATTATCCTGACGATCCCTGAAGCCCTCCGCGTTAAAAATAATGTTTGCTACGAGATTTTACAATTTAAAAAAGTTGAAATTACATACGCCTAACACCGTTCGTCAATTACAATAGGATTTATAATAATTTGTATATCTCAAACCTGAGTGAATTTTTCAGTTTTTTTTCCAGCTCTTTACCATCACTGACGCGCATGAATGGATTAACGAGTACCTGAAATATACTCTGGTTTACCCATAGGCAAATACGCCACTAGATAGGCACAAAATTAAACACCTATAGGATTAATAATAATTTCCTCATCTCAAATCTCAGTGAATTTGTCAGTTGGCTCTTTACCAACCGACGCGCATGAATGGATTAACGAGAACCTAAAAAACCTATTTCACTATTATTGCCCAAGTTCTATAAGTTTTAAAATGAGAAAAATGTATTTAATTGATAAAATTTCAAACAAAAATTCATAGTATTAATGAAAATTTCATAATATTAAGATTGAAAGATTTGTTCAGTGAACTTTAACCTAAATTTATAGGTGGCGGGATAGATAACTGCGGCCTTCAAATTCTAAAAATATACATGGTTGTAGTACTGATAAACTTAACTGAGTTAACCCATTCCTTCCGGATATTACGCTTTGGAGGATAAGCAATACCCCCAGCCTCCCACGGTAAATCGACATTCTGAGAGAAATCACGACTCTCGCTCACCGTCGGACTGCAATTTCAATAGCAAACTAATGAAAATAACAATCTGAAATTTGTGCTTTTGGTGGTAGCTAAAAAATTGGATACCAAAGATCTGTGAGGTATGTTGCATTGACATGTTTGTCGGATGAAGCCTTCAGCTTAATTACCAGTTTTCCTTTTTGTTGTTCTGAGCAACCACCGGGAAATGAAACTTGGTTACAGGAAGACAATTACTTGAAAAATTAACAATGGAAATTCAAATTTTGAATGTTAGATAAGAAATAAACTGCTCTTGTGGGTTAATTATTAAATTTCCTTCTCACTTCGTACGGAGTAAAACCGTAACCACATGAATAAATTTCGTGCAATTGACGACACTTACATGAACCAATCTGGAAGCTAATAGATAATTGTGTTTGGTGCAACGACGCGTGTACGTACGAACTTGGTTAGAAATAAAATGTAAGTATTGTTCTATGGAAACCTGCACAAAAGGAGAAAAAAAAAGTAGCCAATACTTAAAGTGCGGAATGCACAACAAAGAACTTTTGTTCCGTAGAGTTTACAATTCCGTGTATGTTGCATACCTGTTCCAAAGTAAAGAATAATGTAAAGACTTATAAAATATTGCAATCGTTCATATTTGAATAAACAAAACCCAGAAACTTCCGTTTCTGGAACGTCGCAAACAATATAACAATGAAAAACTTTTTAAGACTTATTTCCCAGCTTATCGATTTTCAGCTCGACCCCTCCCGTCTTCCCACTTCAAGAAACCATATTTTTCGAATTGAGAAACGCGCGCGCAAGAAAAAACATTTTTATTATTCCAATGTGATGCGTAGTATTAAAAAGTTTGAGTTCGATTCAGTGTCGAGGTTATACGGGTTCGTTTAACCTAGTGCAAAAATTCCGCACACGATCATTTCGGGTTCATTGTTTTCTAATAGCAAAAAAAACACACACACACGATTAAAATTTACTTTAATAGTTATGTTTGTCCTCAAAACGAAACTATCAAATTTAATTTTGTCCCTCCAAAACATCCGCCAGAAGCTCAGCCCAAAAATAGCCATAACTACAAAACCAAAGAAGCAAAATTAACTTTTAAATGAATGAGATATGAAGTTATTTTCGAAGCGTCTGCAAGGACGAACAAAACAAATTTTATTATTTTTAAACTCCAAACCCCAACAGAATGCCCAAATTTTTGTGCTCGTATACGGTCGACTAATTAACAACACTTGTTTACAGCTCAAGTATCTCACAAATTAATCTCCCGACTTAAAACGCCATTAAAAGATACGACACTAATAAATAAAAAGAAAGAACCGAACCCCTATTTAAAATGGGTCGCCTCAGGGCGCGAGTTAAGGTCCTCGATTGTTCAACAAATTACATCACCGTAAGAAGTCCTTAAACTTTTCAATTTTGTGTATCTAACTTTAATTAAGAATAATGAGCACTTCATCCATCCTTAAACGGATCTATCATCGTGTCAAAAACTATCCCCGATTTAACGAGAAATATGCAAATCCGAAAAGTTGACTAACACGGTAAATCGTAGAAAATTCTAATTTTATAGAATTTACATGTTAATTAGCAATTAACAAATTAAGAAAAAAACTTAACGATGATGTCAATTAAAAATTCAAATCGAAACCAAAAAACTGCTATAGAAAGTGTTTGGTGGTCAAGGTTGGTGAATTAACCAAATACGTAATGGTTTTATTGTGATGGGTCAATAACTTAAGGTCAGTGGCGGGTTCGAAAATTAAGAACAGGGGCGTGCCGCGTCCTTCCGGAAATGCCTCTTGGGGTTTTAGCCTCGCGAGATTAATCAGCACACTAAAATTTTCCATTCCGGACGACCGAAACTAATTTTAGTCGAGAAAATTGATACAAACTTGATAAAAAATTAATTGCGTTATTAAATACGAGTTTGTAACGTAAAACGTGCGATTAAAGAGGATCGAATTTTTTCCGATCTAAACCTCGCATCCTTCATCTTCTCCTTTCATACATGCGTTTGACATTTAGTTAGCAATTTTTCCCAACCAAATGATTTTTTACCCAAGTTTTTATTCGCCCAGAAAATCTACAAGGGCAGGGTAAAAAGAAGTGGAGCAATCTCTCCCGATAGGACGAACTGAATGGAGGAAATGTTGCGAGATTTGCATGGTTCGAAAAACCCAGATACCGAAGCGATCTAAACTTAATACACAAAGAAAAGTTTCTTTTCACTTAAGAAACTTTGGATTAAAAGGCTGAGCGAACTGGAAACAGATATTAGAGTTGGAAATGTCTTTGAAGAAGTTGGAAAATTGAAAACTGTTTTTAAAAGAATTCGACTAATGTGACAGACATGAACGATGAGAATTGTCTTGTTTTTCATCAGGAGGAACAGGATGGAACGTTCGTCCATCTGGCCTTCTTCCACTAATTCCGATTGGTCGGATTGGAAATGACTTCTTGTGGGGTCCCCGTATGTGGGAAAACCTTTAAAATGAAAAATCACGTCGTCCTTTAGATCGTGAAAGTTGAAACAAAAAAGAAGTGTAGATAATTTCCGGCAAAAGATTAGCGTGGGTCACATTTAAGCCGAAAGCTTTTGTTGGTGGAAGGAATTGCGGATAATGTACTCAGTTTCAAGGTCATTAGAGTACAACAGAATGGGTAAAGCACAGTCACCTTCAACTCGCTTTGAACGGGTTAACGTACGCTGAAATGCCGGTTGGTTATTTGGCGAGGTTACGAGGGATGGCGATGACTTTAACCTTGCTCCGTAGTTTACTCACGCAAATCTCAGCTCGTCGAACCAAAACGGCAACATCATGAGATACATCCATAACTATTTAAACAAAGGCTCGCTCAATTTATTCCATTTGCAAATGAAACTGGAGAAAAATTAACCCACCCCACCACGAATCCAGAAAACTTATTTCGGTAAACTAATTTAAAAGTTACCTAAATTAATAAGTAATGAAAATCACAGATAAGTGATTTAATTTTGCGTAAAGCCTAAATATTTAATTACGAATCCTCTCGCATCGTTCAAAATTATTTATTAACTGTAATTTCGACGTCGGTTAAATATCGAAGCTTCGAGTTAAATTTAATCCAATTTTTGTTGAAAGTTAACGTCGTCATCATCTTCGCGATTAAGCTTTCTTTCATTCCGCACTTCCTTAACAAATCGGAAGAATTCAAAATTTCTACAAATTCAATAAATTTTTCTTCCGGGCTGGCGAAAATTTTTGCGAAAGCAATGAAAGTCAATTATTTCGAAATTAAGCAAACAGATTGATATAGTGCTATCGTGCAATCAAGTTTCTGACGTGCTTTCAGGCTAACACACTCAATTTAGTTTCCAAACTTCGACTTGAAAATGTAAACACAAAACAAACTTTATCGTAATTTGTATTTATTTACCTTAATTAAATAAATTGGTAAATGGAGGCAGGACGGAAACCTTTCAGAAAATTATTAAGTAAATTACAAATTTTATCAATGAAATGTAAATCTTGGAGGTTCAAACGATGTTCGAAGCGAAATTACCTCGGGGTTAAATCTCATTCGTGATTTAATTGAAAATTCTCAAAAAATACGAGTACTTCCACGCCTTAAATATTCATCGAATCGCCCCCACGTTGGGCGCCAGTTGCACTAAAATTATCGCCTCTAAATGCGTTTCAAAAATCAATGTTAAGCCAGCCGAACGAATTAAGCAGAAAACAAAATAATTTGTTTGATTGACGTTGCATGTCCTTAAACCTATAAAAACTATAATTTCTGGAAAAATTTTGAAATATTACCGCGAGTAACCTAATTGATAATTTCGTATTTGTATCGGTAATTTAAGGTTGTAAACAAAATTGTTTTGTTGTTTGGAAATTCACGAGCTTTGGCTAAGTGCTGTTGTTGTCAATAATCGATTTGAAATTTATTCTCAGTTACAGGAGTCGTTTGAAGGCGACAGTGAAATATTATCTAGGTATAAATAAACAAAAATTTGATATAATTCATGTAGTAGTATGTAGACAATGTTGATACTTCAAAATAATTATTATCAATTAGAACTGAATGTACGATCTGGTAAACAGAGTTTCCACCCAAACATTTTTTTTATTACATTAAACACAGTGGATCATAAAATTTTAATTAGAGAACCATTAATTAAGATAAACCATAATGACAATGGCAATTAAAAATTCAGATCGAACAAAAATTATGCAAAAAGTAGTTCTTGGTCAAGGTTGGTAAATTAACCAATTATCCACCTAATAGTTTTATTGTGATCAGTCAATAACTTAAAATCAGTGGTGCGTTCGTAAGAAGAAACAATGGTAATATAATAACACTTCAGGTTGTAAACAAATGTGTATAATTGTTGCTAAGCAACGGAAGAAAGCTTCAGTTTGGATTTGGATTTGTAATTTGAGCTTGTTAGTGAAAATATACATTATTGCTCAAAAGTAACTTGAAAATTCTGTCTCGAGTGTTCTTGTTAAAAAGCAATAATATTTAATTTTTGTACAGAAGAAGTTAATATAACGTAAAATTTCGATCAATATAATTAATTTAAAATTGTAATAAATACCATCTTAAACACATAATTTGCTTAATATTGTTCGACACTGTATATTGGAATTAAGTTGGTATCCATAACAATATTGATATTCCTTTCAATACGTCAGGTTGATATTAAATTTTTCACTTGTACTAAAAATTATAATCGGGTTGGTTTGCTGATAATTAAGAAATATTTCATTGCTGATGTGCTGGGGGGTATTCCATACCCCCCAGACCCCCCGGTTTCAAGAGCTGCGGAGATTTTCGTAAATATTCTATGGTTGGATTCATTGAATAAGAACCCTTCATATCAAATATTTACAGAGCCTAAGGATCCAAATCAATTCAAGTTGATATCAAATTTTTTATTATTTTTAAATGTTATAATTGGGTTGGTTTGGTAATAATTCGATGCTTCCTTCCCCCAGGCGGGGGGGGGTTCACAAATACATGGTGCTCGATAATAGTAGGTTTAAAGAGATATTTAAATACAGGCCATAGAAATTTTTACCATAATTGCTGATGTGCTGGGGGGTATTCCATACCCCCCAGACCCCCCGGTTTCAAAAACTTCGGCAATTTTCCTAAATATTTTATGATTGAAGTAATTCAATAAGAACCTATCACACCAAATATTTACAGATCTCCTATTGTACAGATTCAAATCAACCCAAGTTGATATTAAATTTTTAACACAATTATTGCTGATGTGCTGGGGGCCCCCAGACCCCCCCGGTTTTGAAAGCTGTAAAGATTTACTTGACTATAGCAGGATTGCATTTTTTATTAAATTGGAACCTTTCATACTGAATATATTTACAGATCCTAGCCATGTGCACCGGGGGGTCTGGGGGGTATGGAATACCCTCCAGTACATCAGGAATTGTTTCAAAAAAATTCAAGTACCAATATATTTAGTACTTCCGACAATCTTCAAATTGATAATCGATTTATTTAGGAAATAACTGATTTACATTCTGTTGCCTGTACGTGTGCTCGACATAAATAGGTGTAGTAGTGTGCTTAATGGGCGGAGTCGGCTTTACTTGTATTCTGATGTGCTACTGTTGACACAATATCATAAAATATCTTGTAATTTTCGAATTGGAGGGCCTCGGGGAGGTTTTCAATGGGTGGAATGGCCCAAAGATACAATCTTCTATTATGCAATTTAAAACACGCTACAGACGTTGCTATGGGAACGGCCAACACGGTAGCCATCTTTCAATTTTTTTACAGTTTTTTGAACATTCTCACCCGAATTTTTGAATTGTTCTTAAATTTTAATGTCTATATTTGTAACCAAGTCACCACAAACTTTCATAATTTCGTTTAAAAAATGTTAAAATCCGAGGGAAGATTATCGTTAATCCATTCGGGACCGGCAAATTATTAAAATGTGGCTTAATTGATCTCCTGTTGTCATGGTAAACCGGTCCAACGAAACACGAGGATATCTGAATGAACTCGAAAAGACCGAAGTGAACTGCATTGCTGGCAGTGAGGTAAGTTGCATTTAAGTTTGATTACAATATTTAAGTTTACCCTCTCGTGAACTCGTAGTATTATCGGACTACCGAACTTCAAGAAGTGACAATTGTACATGTCTAAAATTGAAAGATAAATGAAAACATTCCGACTTCTTATTGATTTTAAACCGTGTTATGCTTCCAGATATTGAAGCTGTCACCACAGCAACTCCGCAGCGAGTGCTAAATTTAAACATTTAGAAAAAACATGACCTAAATGCTCAGAAAATATATAATTTGCTTTCAAATTGAAAAACAAAAGAAAAATTACAATTCTTCCAATCACGTTTTGCTTCGCGAGTTGCAACAAGTGAAAATGGTTGTTTTGGGCCCACGTTGGGCGCCAATATTCTGGCTGTACGCCATGTCTAATAGAGTCAATATACTAAATTAGATAAGCAGAAATTCGATCCTTAAAAATTGTTGGTAAATAATTACAATTGATAATTTTTCAAGTACGTGCGAAAAGATAATGCAAGGCTAAATGAAATTTTTATCATATCGTTCTTAGAAGGTCGCGAGGTTAACTGCTTTTCCTTACATTAAATTGTCCTCCGGATACATAGTTAATCGAGAGGGAAAGGATTTGTACGGCTATAAATATCTAACGATTTATTGTTTATTTCAAAGTGCGCAAACACAAGACAATTTATCTATTCCTTGGGTAGATTTCCTTATTTATATGTGGGCTATCGTTCTAGCCTGTTGCTTACCTCAACGAACAAATCAATAAAGTAATCCATGGGATGAACTCTTTGCACCGATCCATTTCCGGATAGCGAAAGTTTATTTATGAATATAAATGATTAAAACTTTGTTAAATAACTAACCAAGTATAATATGCTTTCCAAACAAAAAAGGATCACGTTTTAAATCCTTAAGGAACTCGCGCTGTGGGAGTTGCATAAAGTTTCTAATTTAAAATTTTAAATAGTTACCACAACTTGGTACATCGAGCCGGATGCCATTTCCCGAAGAGTAATTCGATTAAAAACAAAGCGTAGTTTTATTAGAAACAATAAAATATCGATAACACTTAATTAAAAGTATGGAATAATTAACCCCTACACAAACACACCACCCATGGCCATCCATTAGAGCTTTTAGTGATAAACAATTCACGCCGAGACTACCCTGATAAAATTCAATTTACAGCGTTTCCTTACAAAAAACCCGCGCTTGCCTGCAAAATCAATTTATTAAGCCCTATAATTTTTAATCGTACCAAATATTAATAAATCTTCCGATGTTTATGTTTCAGTTTCGTCGTCGTTGATTAAAATTATCTACTTCGAAGTTGATGACATTTCCTGTTAAACAGGAATACTTTATCAAAGGCTATGAGATAATTCCGTATTAATAATCATCAAAATTTTTATTCAAACCAAGCTTATCAGTTTTTTTTTGTAGAACCAGGAGTTTCCGTGTTGAGCGTTTTTCTAGCGAGGTGAAATCTAATTTACCCAACTGAAGATTGCCGAACAGAAAGAAGCACGTGTATTCGCATTCTAGATTAGAACTGCGTGCGGATTCCCACGGGGGAAACTCGAAAATTACTTTTAAAAAATAAAATGTGATTCATTTTCGTTTTGTTTGTTTAAACAAGAAGACCTTCGAGAATATCGCAAATGTATATCGTTAACGAACTCGTATTTTTCCTTAGGTGAAATGAGATTTTTATTACATTTTCTGACTAAAAGACGCCAAACTAGATTTGCACAGCAATCTCGTCTTCATAAAATGAAAAGACGTTTTATTTTAAGGATAAATGTAATAAAAACAATATTCCATAATTTTCCACATAAAACTTTTATTTTCCATTAAGATTTGTTTTGCATAATTTACGTTTAAAATAATAACGCGAAGTTATGCGTTCCGCGAGCACGAACTTAACCAAAATTGGTCACAAATTACAAAAAATACCGTAAAAATGAAAAACGCATAAAAAACGCAAGTGAATTATATTTTGATGCTTGCGGTCGGTCGACTAGAAAAAGAATTCCAAAAGTTAGGAGATAACGTAAATAGAGGATTCCGGAAGTGTCTCTTGTCTCGTAAAATAAAAATTGGGCGTCCCAGGCACCTTTGAAAAGCGCAATTTTTCAATTTATATGTTAAAAGTATTAATTTCGTATTCAAGCCGAATAGGAAATTATTTTCCACAAAAAAATCTTTCGTTGCACCTGTCATGTATTATTCAAGAATCTCTTCGCAACTCACAAAATTTAAAATTCTAAATAAATATCGTCTCATCAAAGTAAACAACATTTTCTCTCTTCGTACTTAAAATTCATATATTTAAATCGCTTTAGTCAAAAAGGCTAACGAACGTCTCGACTAAAATCGATTACGTTACGTTTTGACACCACACGCCCCCCCCCCCCCCCCCGAACTCAATTAGTATTACGTGGAATATGTTTGAAATTTTTGTTCGCGCACCTACGTTTACGTAAATAATTAATATTTCGCCCTAAAATTTGTAAATTGTTCGCTTTAATAGTCGACGAACAAATTGCATTCATTAATTATCTTGAAACGAGGAAATTTGCCGGTTAAGTCGCAACTTTGTTATGGATGTGAGCACAGAATATAACTTGAAATGGTTTACATGCGTCATTAAAAGTTCTTAATGCTTTTATTTTCAAAAAAACAATAATAAAAAAAGTTAATGACCAAAACAGAGACTTTTAATTAGGATAAAATTAGCAAAAAGGATGTGCTAATGTGGTGAGCAAGTTTCGACAGAGGAACTGCCCATCTCGCGTAAGTTAGCCCCCCCGGCATTGCGACAAGAGCCACTTCCGCTATATTTCCCCAAAATATTTTAAATGAAATACTTCAAGTTTCTGCTGACAAAAAAATAACTCCTGGGATAAATCAACGTACCTATCGCGGTTTGATATAGGAACTTGAGATAGGTCTCGAAAAGTTGGAATGTTTATATAAGCCAAATATTTGGGGTCATGCAAGCTAAGTAATAACATTGAAATTTAAAACATTTCGCCATGCTATTGGAATATTAGATGCCGAGATAAAGGAATATAATTACGATGAACTGTTCAGATCTAAGAACATTTTGTCGTTAATTAAAAGTAAACAAGTGCAGCTTCATTAATTAAAAAAAAAAAAAAAATTTGGAAGGACTGAAAAATAATGGATTACTCTTCATAAATTTTCAGCACTGCGTGTCGATTACTTAATCAATCTCGATACAACACCTGGCATAAGGTCATCTAGACATTCATTGACCCTCCCCCATGCAAATTTAATCGAACCACGTTCCACCTGAATAATAAAATTCAAATAAATTATCAATTTTATGGTAAAGTTTTAATGACGCAAAGTTTAATGTTTGATTTAGAAGTTAGAAGAAATGAGAGAAAATAAAATTAGAATTTGATAAGTTATGCTCGTTACGAACTTTTAATGGGTTTCGGTACCCAACAATTGAGATACATCATGTCTAATTCGAATTTCGTAAAAAAACTTTCAAATTGTCGCAATTAAACCATAAATAAAATTAATGAATTTCGAATAAATGCCAATTTAATTACATCATTCGGTAATGAATTTATTACGGTTCCTACGTTATAATTAAATTGTTATCGATTTATTTCCATTAAACAGCTACTGTTAAGGCTTCATTGTACCTAATATTATGCTTCGTACAATATTTGTATTTAAATATTAGAATAAATTATACAAACAAATTAATTTCATATATTAATGTCATTTGTTTTATCATATCGCTAACAGATATTCAATTCATCATCGTGCTCAAAACATCCCACTGGTTACATAACAATATCGTCATTAATAAATTGGAAGTGTCTAGACTGACGCTTACGGCAACGTCTCTTCTCGTCGTTTTTTCCGTCTAGTTAAATATTAAATTTGAATTCTAAATTTCGCTTAAATCTGAAAAACTCACTTTAAACTGAAAGTCTGCCTGTAAAATCGCTCGATATAATATGTTTATATGCTCCTGACGGTATAACATATCAGTTCATGGTGTAAAGTGCACGGTTACGGAGGTTATTCCATCCGCAGACCCCCCCGGTTCAAAAATGAAACAGCCAACAATGCAATGTATTCGTCTTTTTTTTTGGTGAAAACAAGTACACAGAGAAATCCGTGCTTTTTATAAGCTTTACGTTGCCATGGCAACCAGAAAAATAACTTTTCACATTATACAGTATACGATTGTGGTGACTTCACATTATCACTTTGGAGGAAATCGCCCCCCCCCCCCGCATGAT
This sequence comes from Cantharis lateralis, assembly GCA_963170105.1. NCBI lineage: Eukaryota > Metazoa > Arthropoda > Insecta > Coleoptera > Cantharidae > Cantharis > Cantharis lateralis. Next base: position 6,284,504 of record OY720627.1, read on the forward strand.
ATAATATAAATTCGGATATTTTTTGATTTTGCAAGTAAAAAAAGTAGGCTCAAATTTTCAACCAGAATCGTTTTCCCGTATATTTTAAATAAAATTGTAAGGAAGACTCAATTTTCTGTAAATCCCCGAGTAGAAGAATCTTTTACAGTTAAAAATGGCGCTCTACCCTGTCAGCCATTAAATTCGATCATTTTCATATTTTGTTGCAGGGTTTCGTGTTTTTCATGGTCTAGTTTTGATTTTTTAACCAGAGTTCTAAATTAAAATTTTTACGAACCAGAATATCGGCAGGATATTAAAAAAACTCTCACTGATCCATTCATGCACGTCACTAAATTATATAATAATTTATTGATAAATGAAAATAAAAACATAATTTAACGATTGGTTCAAATATTCGTATAAAAGTCATACGATTATTCGATTGGCTGTTTCCCTAAGGTTAGCCCCACCCATGGCTTGTCTTTATGGTTTTCAAATGTTTTTTGGCATAAATTAATTGTTTGCATGAGGACAAATGAGAGGCGTTACAGAGCGTTATGGACACATAGATACACAAATTACCGAAATATAGCGGATCCTTAGAGCACATCCTCTCCGTTAAAATATCCCTGAAGACCACCCGAACTCGAAAATAACAAAACATTTCACAATAATGTGCATAATTCCATTTACAATTAATTTATGTTAGAAACAGTTACACGGATTGCAGACAACTGTGGTCGGCTCCGCCCCCAAAATTACATTGTTGCAACTATTTTCGTTGGGTACACGTACCGTAAACAGAATGAAGCAAAACGACGACTCATGGTTTCAGAAACAAAATTACTAAATTAAGAGAAAAATTATTTTTGGTAATCTTATTGCTAGTTTGAACCTGTTGCTACGAAGGGGGGGGGGGTACCCTAGCATTCCACCTGACGGGATCCTGTATAACATTTTTTTGCTAAGAATTTTGTAAGGTAATTTCTTTCCTTTTTTGAAATGATCCATGGTTGTCTCAACTTAAACCTACGAGAATCAAAGTTTTCCAGGATAGGATTTTCCATCATATCCTCATAGGCGCAAGTGGGGGGGGGGGGGGAAAGACATGAAAAAGGTTTAAAACCAAAACTTAAGGCGCTAAAAAATAAGTTATTATTTGTAGCCCCCCCCCCTCAAATATTACGTATCCTTTTGATTCCCGTTTTTCGATTACTTTGGGTTTATTTCCCCGACAGGGGATGACTTTTTTAACAATCTCTTACGAAAAATCCTGTTTTTATGCAATTTTCAACCACTACTCCATTGCTTTTTAATTCTCTGGGAATAATATCCAGACATTTTTTCTATATTTTCCGATAACCCCCCCCCCTGGCAATTTTACCTCACTATTACAAAACCGAGATTTCGGAAAGCAGAAAATCAGAAGTAAATTGATCACTGTACTCCCGAAAGTGTTAAATAGTATATTATACACCAAGGAACTAAAGAACGACTTTTTATCCCAAAAGCAGGATATTTGTGCAAGATGCAATTTATTTGCATTCTAGTTCTTAAAATACACAGCTACAACTCATGGCGAATACCCGGTAATCAGTAACCACACCCCGGTTTCTATAATAAAACCAGAAATTAGCAGAGTAAAGTGAAAGTTTCTAAAAACTGTAATTTATGAGGAATTTTCGTCAATTCCTCGCAAAATAAAACATGACGCAAATTCCGTACATTACATAGAAAATATTTAACTTCAATATAAATCCAATTAAACCCAGCCACTCGAGATTATTGCTAAGTAACAAAGCGAAGATCTGCGTTCAACCAGAAGTGTTCAAATAAAACGTTGCTTTTAGTTTGAATTATACTCACAATATCAGATTGACTGACCTTATAGGAGCTTCGAAAACACTTGTTGCGGTTTAAATTTTTTTGGGATACTATTACTGAAATAGTACTAAGGTTAAAGCAAGAAATGAAACCAATAACAATTGTCACTTTTGAAAATCTTCTGAAAGTCAAATGGTACGACACTGGCAATAAATTTTTTGTCTATTTCCGGTTAAGCCGAGATTAAGGGCTACTTAAAGCTTTTCCTTCAAACATTTTTCCTCTCCCACGTGGATTGAACTAAAGCGCTTCGCGACTTTAAGCTGACAAAAATGTAATGCAAAAGTCGATTTGAATTTGAAAACCTCTCGAAACCATCGGTTCGCTTGCGACTGGAAGAGAATTAAAAAATAAAATTCTTGTTGGGTTAAGTCATGATGAGAGAAGTTACGAGTTTGTAAAGTAATCACGACTCGAAACTTTTACAAATATCAAGCAGCATTAAACTTGAAATGAATATATTTAACTTATCTACACACATACCTTACCTATGTGTGTTTAAACGTTTTCCGTCAGTTATTTACCTAACAAAATTAAACCAAGTTTGCGGATTATCTTTAGTAATATTTAGGTTTCCGTTTTTAAGCACAAGAAGTACTTTGTGGCTGTGCAAATGTACTAAAAACACGGAGAGTTTAGATTTTAATCCAGATCATTGTGCCAAGAGCGGGTAAATGTACCCGAGATGAGTGCTCTGTAGCGGATCAAGGTCGGATTTGTGCAGAAACCTGCTTCATATGGACAAAGAAATTGCCATAAAAATAATCCCAACAAGTAAGTGGCACTTACCGAGTACATTACAGAAAACCATAACAATTTACATCAATTGATGCGAGGTAATTTTGGCGGGGGTGGAAATTTTCCATGGGAAAGAATGTGGAAACTCGAGGAGGAGCTTCCAAACTGCCTTCGATTACGAAAAGAAAACTAAATTACCAAACTTTTGTAATGAACACGAAATTTCTTCTTCGTAACGATCGATCATTAGCTACGTAACGGATCGTTAAACGGTTTGAAATCGGAAAATTTCGAAAAGTTGCCGCAGTGCAATTTTCTTCGCGATAAATCGAAAAGGCAATGTTTTGAATTTGAACGAGTAAAATGTTGATAGTTATTTCATTAAAAAACGATAATCGTTAATCATGCCGACCTTGAGTATTTGAACTTGACTTGTTGTTTAATAGTTTATTAACCTTTGAGTTACGTTTTAATTCTAAATAAAATTATTCGTTTGAATTTTACCACGAGGATGACTATTTTAAGTTGGACTACTTTTTTGGGCGAAGGAAGTGAATCGAAATTAACGAGGCCGAGCGCACCAGCAATGGCGTCGTAGGAAACCCTGCTGCTGTTTGTTATATTTATTTTGCGGTATCGTATTACGATAAGATTATATTTACGCACTTAAATAGATCTGTAGGGTTATTAAAAATAACATATCGTAAAGCCATTTAGCAGGCGGTAGATACAAAACATTGGGTAAACATCAAAACTAATTTAAAAAGTGTGTTATCTGTGGGAAAACAACAATAAATAACGCTTTTTTGATAAATTTCATCGTAATAGATATACGAGAACACAATTCACTTCAAATTGGTGTAACGTTCAAAGAAAAATATCAAATATCTGTTCTAGTTTATTAAAATCAAAAATAAATTGGCTCAAGTATAGGAGGAAGGTTGAAACGAAACGAGATTCCCAATTACTGTCTAGAAAAGAATTTTCCAATTAGATATTTCAGAAAAACAAAATAACTTTATTTTCCAGCCTCCAGGATCGTTCAACAGTAATGAAAAATAAAAACAAATTAAAAAATTTACTCGTGTCAGTGACGCCAGTAAATCCGGAGCCGGTCATTTATTAGAGCTCAATTACTTCAGAAAAATGAGGGGTTAATAAAACCTGGTAACCGAATTCGCGAAACTGCGATGTTGATGAAAGGGAATTTCCCAAACGTCGCACGTTACCAAAAATTACTTGTTTGGAAGACTTTCAGGTGGAACGGCTAGCCAATCTAGCTTGAAGCATACGTCACGACTGACTGTGAAAAGCGGTGACGGAATTCATTTAAAAATGACGCCGAGTTGGAAATGCTAATCAAATGATCGGCATTGAATAACTGAAATTGCAGGTTTTCGAACCCCTCCTGGTATATTGGAGAAATCTGTCCAGAGGAAGTCAATCTAAAATCCAATTAGGACGTTGATGAAATAAGGGTGACTGAATGTAACACAGCTCGAAGTCAAAAATGACTTGCAGAATGGAGAAAAATCCCAATTATAAATTCGCCGCACAGGACATCACACCCAATTTTTTCGCTGTTGCAGCCAAAAACTTTTCGGCGACCTTGCGGAAGCTGCCAAGTGTCCCACGGCAGCTCCTTCATTGAAGTTAAAATTAATGAAATTACAGCAAAAACGGAAAGAAAATATTCCTTGATGTACCTGAGCTCTGCATGGGAGTTTTCCAGATGGAAAGAGTAACATTAAAGCTTGAAGCGACACAGCAAAGTGTACCTAGTAATGCGATTACACTTAAGTGCTTCGTTTTGTTAAGTTGAACTGGCTGGAAATCGGGTTAAAATATTGAACTACTTTAGGTATTGTTAAAGGTTAGGTATACATACAGTCAGGTCGTAAATTAATAATGCAAAATTGCAGCGTCACGGATTAAAAACGAACAACGCTTTCAAAATTTAATTTCGGTAGAAGCGCAATCGACTTAATTCTCAACGACAAAAGCTTTATCTTGTAACAAAAATTTCTCTTTCTATCACGACAAAAAAAATAACGATATTGTCTCTTAGATAAACAAAGGATCGTTAGTGTTTGGGACACAATTGATATCAACTTTACTACTTTCCATTTATCACTGATAACGAAAATTGTTTGTTAGTTTATTCAGAAAGTCGGGCAATTTGGAAGAAGCGTCCCGATTAGGCTAAAAAACGATTGACCTTTCCCCAACTTTACGAACTGCCCGCGTATTTTTACATTATTTAAGGAAATCACTTCGGTTGGAATTTTCGCACCTATTGGATTTTGAATGTGATTCAACATAAATTGTTTAATTTCAATGAATCATTAATACAGCGAAGTGTGATATCATTTAATCGTCTAAAAAACAAATCGAGTAGCAATTCGTCCACCGTTGCCACATTTCCCCGATCATTGTATGTGAATTATTTCAAGTCTGTGACCGTGACAGTGTCAAGTAGAGTCAGTGGCCAAGTAATAAATAAAGTAAACGTTAATAAAAAAAGACAAAAAATAATTACAGCAACAAACAAACGTCGCATTGAAAGGCCTCGCAGGATTTATTAACGCAAATTTTGTCATTAATAAAATTGAAAATAAGGCACAGGCTCATGTAAATCGATTAAGCCGTATAAATCCGACATTAAATGTTAATATAAACTCTAATTATCTTCAGGGTTAGTTTAAATTACAATTTCCTAAATCTAAGGCCTAAGCCTTCAAACTCCCACAGACGTAATAACAGAAATGTTCTCTCGATTCGTATATTAAATTAATGGCGTCTTTTTAAACGGAGTGGTGCGCGCTTTCACCGCCAGGTTTAAACTGTTTAAAAGCCCTGGTTTAATAAGAACGAATAAAGCTCCCTATTGATCAACAGACTTATCTTTGTTCAGTTTTTCTCAATGAATTGGCGTTATCTATTTTTATTTAATGAAACCAAATTGCTGCAACTCTTAAATTGCTCCCAGACACAATAGAATAATTTTCTTTATTAAATGAAAATTATCCAGAGATATATCTGCGTTCCACATATTAGAATAAAATAAACACAATCTATTTTCGGTCTATCATGTTTTTCACACGCCACCTATTTACGTAGATATAGCAAGAAATAAAATTTACATGGAAATGTAAAACATCAAAACGCAAAATCTACTTAATAAAAAAAATTACATAGCACTCGATGTTTATAATTAGATTTTGTTGAAAGGTCTGATAATGAGAATGAAACGTAAACTGTGGATGCTAGTTTCGCTAATTATGAAAAAATGTGTAAGGAAATCATGATGGAGGTCGTTAACATCATAACTTCCAAAATGGTGGGCATTGTTTACTCCTGATTCTATTTTGGGCATTCGTTATCCCGCCAAAACCAAAATTTTGGCTTGTAGACGTAATATTACAAACGTGGAAGTCGATTTGTAATTCGAAACCTAGGGGAAAACTCAAAAACCCTTTGAAGTCGAAAAAACACAAAGAAGTTTGTAAGCAGCACCCCAGGGGTAAAACTATCAAAATAAAAAATCTTTCGTTGCAATTTTGAAGCCCTCAAGATACCGAAACCTTTTGATGTGTTTTGCTCGACAAATTGGTCCCTTCTTATCGCAGTTTCATTTAAAATTAATGCGAGAAGACTGCTCGAAAGTTTCTTCGAGGGCTCAGTTTTTCCCGAATTTTTGGAAATGCATCAAAAAACTTCTTGAATTCCCCTGCGAGAAAATAGAACGGCAACTGTAATTTCAAAAATTGTTATTGTTAAACACCGGATAAGCATCGCATTGTTATTCTGACTATGTAAGGGAGCTTTTTGTAATACAATTATATTGTAGATAAATATTGACAGATAAGTATTTTCCTTTGTTTCTTTAGGGATGTGAAAATATTTACATAAAAGTGCACGTTTGTTGATGTCTAGCAATTTATCCACTCATTTTTAATGGGCTGTTCAAATATTGAAAAGGGTTGGTGATTCAATTCCGGACCCATCAGTTTTCTCAATTATCTCGGAAAATTAAAATTGGAGTTGAAGGATATCCAATTATGGGAGATCTGAGCTATCAAGATGGAGGAAGATTCATCAGCTGCCAAAACAAAGAGGCTTATTTTGGACTGCCTTTTGTCCATTCAATTAAATAAGACGGAAATTAATTAAATATCCTTCCATTCCCCATTGCAAAGTGTCGTGTTTGCTTTGTAAGCTTTTTCCCCCTCAATTTTATTACTTGATCATGGAGGTGTTTTTGCAGGGAAAATATACCTAACCATAAATCTTTTGTCAATCCGAGGAGACAAAAGAGCTTTTTCCGATTCCAAATCCCGAATGCAGTTCTTGATTGATGCCGATGACTCAGAAAGTGTAATTTTTACATTCCAACTCACTTTCGTGGTTCAGTGACGAGATATAACTGGAAATGATTTACGTTCGTTGAAATGGCTGGAAGATACATCTAATTGAGCAGAGTTCAAACCAGCACATGGCCGGTTTGGTATAAAATTTTTTGATAAACATGTAATTTACCATAAATGCAACGGATCCGTTTTACAGATTTATGATGCCATTACGCAAATGGAGCTTACTGCGCAATTTTATTTCATATTTGTACATAAATATCGATTACCCGACAAAAAAAATAGGTAATAAAAAATAATTATTTCAAATTTTCCACTATTCGGATCGATTCGACGCGATTCCATTAAAAATTTTAATTTTTCCCGACCGTCGAATGTTTCAAGTTCATGCAATTTTAATGTAAAATCTAAATATTCAAATTTATCTCTTTGCACGTGCAAAATGAAATTTACACCGAAAGCAAATTGCAAAGTACAAGTAATCAATTTTTCTTTTATAAAAAAAAGTGAACACTATGCGATTCCATTTTCGTACCGATAAGATATACGGGAAAATTCACCTTGACAAAGTCGTTTTGGGATTCCCCAAAATAGTAAAAATTAAAAAATCATAGTATTTTTTTTACGGGGTGCAGAAAAAAAGTGAAACTAAAAGCAATCCACTTAAAATTAAAAACAAGGTCCAAAGACGAAAATAAGACTCTAAATTTAGATAAACCCCAAAAATAAAAAAAGTTGCGGTAGTCCTTCACGTAAATTTTAGAAAATAGTTAAAAATAACGAACAAACAGTTGAACATTAAAAGTGAAAACAAAACAAGAGCGAAAATTTTCAAAACGTTGTGCAGCTTTCAACCGAACACAAAAAGTAGCAGCAGCAGCGTAACTCTTGTTTTTTTTAAGTTTGCCAAAGCGATTTTCACTTTCAGTCATCTGCATGAGTGCCCTACTTTATTAATGACATCACCGTCGCGGTTATATAATGAAAATAATTGTTTATGTGCTAACCCTGATAAACGGAATTAACATTTTGATTTTTTCGAAACTCAATTTGCTTTCATCCGACGATGTTTTCACAACAACTGGAGTTGTACAATTCTTCATTGTATAACCACGGTAGGCGACTTTGAAATTTATAACGACCGGCGTTCATTTGTTTTAACGGCTGGTTTTGTTCGTTACTTTTTGAATATTTGAGGTTAGCAATTAATGATTGGATCGTGTGCGACAAATAAAAATGAAACTGCGTCGCGACATGGTCGTGGATGTAGGTCGTTGAAATGATGAAGGCTATTCGGATTTATGTAGAGACCAGACCAGACGAGTTCTTTGTTCTTTGAATGTTATCGTTGACCGTTTATTTCACGATCCACGATTCCCTTATTCGTGCGACATTCCACAAAACCAGGTAAGTTGTCAGAGTGGAAACGCGACGAGATAAAGAGTACAGAAAATTTTCCCATGGAAAAATAATCTGCTGCGATAGGGAATTTTTCCTATTCATTTTTTTTGCAGGAAATGATAAAAGCTGCTAAAACCGACACAAACCGTCACAAATAATACACAATCACACTTTCCTTTCGCCGCAACGCATTAACGACGGACGCACGCATTACGGAAATGCAAGAAAGTAAATTAACGGAAGAGTGGTAGAGAAAAGTGATGAAAGGTTTGTTTAGCTTACCTTTGAGTCGCCATGCGATCCTAAGGTAAACGCACGTAAAGTTGTGTGAATGTATATGTAGGTCCAAAAAGAGTGTGCACTAAATCAATATTTTATAACAATAACAATAATTTCACGATTATAAATAATACAGTGACGGCGCTCGTTAGGAAGAGCAAATCGGTAGTGCTTTTATATCTGTGAACACTTCGAAGAGTCGCGGTACAATGAGACAGGCAGCAGGAGCAGCGGTCGCCGGCCGGGGCTTTACGAAGAGAAGGAGGGGACCACGTGGGGCGACTGGCTGCGCGAGGGGGCCCGTCGCGTATTGACGCAGCCACCCCGACTCAAAAGCCCGCGCTTCCCCTCCATGTTTATGATCGTGCGGATAATTATACCTGGTCAATGACGGCCGCCGCGACGCCGACCATCCACAGCATTTCGCCCTTTGACTCGGTGCTCGACCTCACATAAATACGCACTTCGAATTCACCACAAATTTCCAACTTGCACTTGTTTATAAAACAGTTACAACAAAAAGAACGCGCACGTCCGAAATTTTCCTACTCCAAGTTCATTCAATCAACATGTTGCACCCTCTTCCCTCGTCCACTCCTTTCGCTCCGTATCGCTTTTCATCAAAAATTTCTACAATTTTAAATTAACCAGCTGTTAATGCAACACCAAACCGCCAGCTGTTTCGTGTTTATTAACACTCCTCAGCTGACCCATGCCTTCCAGTTCCATCCAATTTCAATCACCAAAATTTTTCAACTTCCCCATCCCTGCTCTCGAATTCCAAAACATTTTCATGTTTTCCCTCCATCATAATAGCTAGCCACTGTTTTCCAGGAACGCAATAAAAATGACAATCAGTCAACAGGTCAGCCACCTTTCGGCATTGAAACCCGAACATTTACCAACTTATCAAATTTTTTTTCTAATTTTAGACCGCGCTAATAAATTAGAGTTTGTTTTCGGTTTGTACGTTCCTAATTTGACATAAATTAGTCTGGTGTTAATAAACAAGGGGAACCTGAAGTAGCAAATGTTTATCAACAAAAGAGCATCGAAAGGATGAGGAACTCGATTCTCTCGCGAAGCATGAAGGGCAACCCAATAAAAATCGAACCAGTAATCTATAAGGTCTCATTTAATTAAATTTTTTGATTACACGCCCAGTGATTTTTTTGGGTTTCAATCCGATTATTGAAAAGTTTATTTGTATCAACTTAATTGAAAAAAAAAAATTTATTTTGATTAAATTTTCCAAGTCCTAACCTGTTCATTTGAACGGTTTTTTTAATTTTATCGTTTTGTTTCGTATAAGGGTATAAGTGTAGTATCCAGCTTAGTTGCTGTCTCTTCGTCCTCGGAGCATTATTTTTGCCGTGCTCAAGAAAATCGGGAATATCTCGGCTAGACAAATAACGATAAGGGCAACACTTGGTTTGAACGTACCTACGACGCAAAAGCCATAAAAAGGAGAAGATAAAACCTCCTTCCAATTTATATGAAAAACGTTTATTTCATTTTATTCACTAAAAAACAAACTTTTTTTAGTAAACTTGTTACGATAGTGTTGGAAGTTCGGATTACAAAATGATAATCGAAAAAAGTAAAAAAGAGGAGAAATTTTATAAACAATGCGGCTTCGGGGAAAAAAGTGAAACACGAAACTTTTCTATGTCAAAAACATAGTGCAAAAATGTGAAAAATAATTAATTATTTAATCGGATGTTAACTTATAAAAACAAAGGCAGCAATAGAGCTTTCAATCAGGCGTTCGGATGTTTTAAATTGTAGTAAATGTGTTTCTAAAGAACGTAAACATAACATTTGTTTTGTATTTCATAAATAAAATATTTCTAATTTAAAATGTTTAAAAAATTGTCAATTAATTCTAACTACTTGTTATTACAAATTGCGCACCACCGTCATTTACACAAAGAGAAATTTTATACATTATTATTTTAAAAAATTTAATAAAATGTATGAACATCGTTTCTGAATTTTTTGCATAAAAATATTCTTTGACAGGAGTAAAGGATTCCCGATCGCTGGGGGCGAAACACTTAAATTGCGTAATTTATTTTTCGAAAGCACTTAAATCATACAATTACGTGGGTATATTAAAGGACAAAAATCTCTTAGTTACATTTCGTTCGTTCTTTCAAACACACCTTTCTGCATAGTTAAAGAATATTTACTTTTCCAACCGGTGGAATTTGATTGCTTTTTAAAAAATCTGTTAAAAAATGTTTTGTGACATCAGGAATAGATTAACGAGTTCGCAGTAATAGTCTTAAAATAAAGCAAGCAGTACTTGGACGTAAGGAGTAAAAAAAAAGGTCGTTCCTTGTTGTACGGCCCCTCTAAAGCCCTATTTAAGAAGGGATAGGGGTTAGCACCCTCCCCCGAAATATCCGACTGATATCGTAAAAAAATCAGAAAAGAATAAAAAATGTTCAAAACTAAAATAAAAACATTAAATTTTAATATTAACCCCCCCTCGAAAATTTAGTCTAAGTACGGCCCTGGCCCCTTCACAATAGTAGACCTATGTTTTATGTAGTGAGAAGACCACTTAAATAACCGGAGTTTAGCCATTTGAAACTTTCTGCATCAAAAATTGAAAGTTCCTAAATTGCAGCTTTTTTCTACTTTTTCCTACGTTGTTTGAGCAGAAAATGTCATTGGCGTACGTAGATTTTACATAAGTATGATATTTATTATTTTAAGTAGATTTATACTTAACAAATTTGGTGTTGGTTTAACCTGATCTTATTTCTCCTTTTTACACAGTTTTGTGAGCTTTGAGGTTTAGAGAGTGAGTTTGGAGGGCTATCCCCCAAACTTACAATTGCCCTTCCAAAATTAATTGACTGGATATCGGTGAGGTTTGGTTCTGGATTGAATCGTGAAAGAGGTTTAAAAACAAGACGTAAAAGGCTAAAAAAAGATCGAGGAAATCTCAGTTATGCTTTTAGGTTATCTCTGGTCTAAAAAGTAAATAGTAATAGCAGCCGTCTGGAAGTGGATGAAAATTAATAAGCTGACGAAAATCCCATAGAAAACGGAGGCGGTCATTCTGGTGTGGCACTACAATAAATAAACAGTGGCTGGTAATCCGCCCCCCCCCCCGTTTGTACTGTCATAATCTATAAAAGAGAAAGTGAAAGGTTATATTTAATAAAACCAATCATATAATATGTGCATAAATCTTCCTTTTTTTTAAACCGGGGGGTCTGGGGGGTATGGAATACCCTCCAGTACACTTCGCTGAAAAAAATAGTTGATAAAAATATCATTATATTGATGAAAAATTCATAGTATTCATGAAAAAAATCATGTATTTATGAATTCATTCATCAATATGATTAATTTTGTTCATCGGCACAAATATGATGAATTTTTCTAAAACATTACTAAAATATGTAACCAAGCATGTAACTCCAGCTTCCGGCGTCCTCGAAATAAAATAGATGAAATGATGAATTCTTATAAAGATTACGTCGCTGTCTGAAAACAACAAACTGATAAAAACTCAGGTTAAGCAATTGAAGGAGAAAGAGATACGGGTATCTTGGATAACACTCAATGTCTACTGGATATCCAGTTCCAGTCCAGATAATATAAGTACATCCAGGACTTTATCTGGATATCCATGTAATATATCCTCTAACCTAACATAGATATCCACTGGATACAGGATTTCTTGTCAAGACACCCAGAAGACGAGGATCAGCCAAGAAGCAGATAATCACGAGAAAGAAACATGAGAGGTTTTGAATGTACATTTTCTGCTCCGCTAGTCAGGCTCCTCTTTTCCATTGACCACTCTGGGCAGATTCCCAGGGTTTCACGATCCATGGGATCTCCAGTTTGCCTATTGTTAATAAAATAGTCCTGTCATTATCCTAAAGTGCCCAGGGCCTCTAGTTTTAAAGAAAAAATTTTCTAAAAATTAATTACTACTCTTATCTTTTGCTCAGCTCAGTTGGTGAAATAAATTCGCACGAGACTCGTACTAAAATAGAATAAAGATTAAATTTGGTTTCATTAAAACTGGAATCGTAGTCAAATATTCTAAATTTTAAGATGTTAAGGGATGTGAATGAAAAAAAATTTCTCAATTCAACATTTTGATGGTTTTTTTTCAGATTTTATACTACTATCCGGATCTGGAAATCATTTAAGCGGAGAGAAGATCCACGAATGCGGTCTAGCAATGTAACATTCCAACTGCCAACCTACGACCTGTTTGATGGCTGGTCTATTATTCTCTGGAGCTATGTAGTAGCGACGCTTTTAAAGGTAGCTGAGACGGCTGGACCAGAGATAGAGCGTAAAAATAAAATTCGGTTCTATGACTTTTACTTTTCATTACATGAATTATAATTCTATCGCGTGGTAGTTGCGTTTGGTAAACGAAGAACAAAGTACGTTACCAGTCGCTTTGTTTAAAATTTGTCATGGTGACTCAGCAAAGTTTCCAATTGATTAAAAAAAAGTTACTTCTTGTTTGAGCTGACCTTGAAAATTAATAAACTCGCTGATGTAATAATTAAAGGGCTTGTCGCCTCACTTTTCAAAATTATTAGACGATAAAATGCAGGATTAGAATCTCCTTCACTTTCACTATGGGAGAATTCGAGAGCCAAAAGTTCAGTTAAACCTGGTTTAATTGTGAACCAAGGTTTATAAATTTTTTCCAGCTCAACCCACTCAATCACAGTTGACAGTTTGAGTAATTTTTTTTTGTGCAATTTGTGCAAAATGGACGGATCCGGTCGAGTGTGAAATGAATCTTAGAAAGTGAAGACGAGAGGTAAATAAAGAAGACTGGATTTATCGACTTTAACTTAGAATTAAATGCAATTCTCAATTTGATTTGTTAAAATGTAAAATTCTTTAAAAGTGAAACTTCAGCCAAACCCCAGTGATTGATCTGCATCTGAACGTCCTAAATTGGTATTAGAGAAAATTTAATGGAACCCCAGCAATTAGTTTGATTGGACTTTCTTCTTAGGAAGATAAAAATGATATTTTGAACTTTCAAAAAAGCGTTGGTTGAAAAATCGGCTTTATTCTCCACCTTTAGGTAATCACAACCGTTTCGACTTAATTATAGTCGAGAAGCCTTAAAAAAGTTGTAGTTATTCTCGTCTCACCCTTGTATACATTTAATCTAGTAAGGGTTTCGAAAATGCGCGGGATCTTCGAAACCAGTAGAGCAAGGTGCTTTTGTACGAAATCACTTGTTTAATGTCATGGACTTTTGGTGCCCTTTGTAAACTTAAGGAGATATGCAAATCGGCGAAAGCTGTTACCGCCAAAATGTTTTTATTATTTTTTGGACCAGACCGAAAACGCGACATAGGTTTCCGTAATATAACGATTTGTTAATGCAGACGTGATGTATATTTTGAAATAGTGTGTATGGGAGGTATAGTCGGGCATTTAGGTACGTAATCAATAAAATTTCAGTTCGCTTGTTGCATTTATAATAAAGCAATCTAGTCTCGACGAAAGTTTCGATTTTTATTGTTTTGGAACAAATAAAGTGGCGCAATGGCAATATAATTCTGTAGTTGAATGTGCAGCAAAACGGTTGTTCGTATAATGACTGGTTACGTCAGTGGGGAGTTTATATAATGGATATACATTCAGTTTAGGGTTGTCAAATCAATTGCGACCCTTTGTCTATTATCTTGCAACCGTCGAAGCCTCTAAAAAAACTCACATTACAGTTTGCGCTTAATTATCGAAGCTTATCGTTGCCATTTAATTAGCAACTATGGCTGTTTCTTGCCAAAAGTTTCCTTAACAACTACAAGCAGTTCAATAAAGTTTCCTCCGCACTGCATTGTCTAAAAGTAGTAAGTTATGGATACCGTGAAATCCAGCTGGATTTGGGTGATATTTATAGAGTGGGTTTCGATTCGATACTCAACGTTTATAGATTGTACGGCAGATGCGTTATGTACTGGAGGGTTGTGATGTCGGATGTTGGAAAAGAAAATACCACATCCATTTTAAATATTCCAATTCTGCTCAATTTTTGTTTCGACAATTCTAAAAACTAAACCAGACAGACTTCGGCGTGGGGCGGATTTTAAAAATAATTTCACCACTTCTTTTCATGTTAAATTCATCCCCGGTGATGAGTTTTCTTTCGGCGCGCTAAAAAGGGGTTACAAAACGACCAACTTTCTTTGTCCGCGCCAAAGGTAGCAACGATAATGTGTTCGGTTGTTCTCTTTGTTACCCTTGTATACCTTTAAGTAATTATAAACTACAATTTTATTTTAAAAAGTAAGATCAAAAACATCAACAAAAAAATCATTGCAACTGAAGAACCAGTTTTATGAAATGAAAAGTTGTTTAATATTCTGGTATTTTCAAGAAAGGATTTTTAAGTAAAATACAACGCTGGGGGTTGAATATAATCGATCTCGTAGCTTTTTTGTTTTGTCGAGAATTTTGTTTTGGTTTTGTTTTTCTTCCATTCATTCAGCTTTGCACTTTTTAACTTCCCATTAAAAGGTTAATGCACGAATTTGTAAATGTTTTTGTTGAAAATGTAAAATATGTTTATCTGATATAGAAACCAAGAATCAACATAGGTCGATGATGCCGTATACTCTGTTATCTAATGCCAAAACTAACCTACCACAACCCTTCGGGCTACCAGACAAAGAAATAATTTTTGTTTACTCAGACATTTTCGAATAAATAAAAATAAATAAAGTTTACTTAAGTACTATAATTTATGTGTATGATCAGTTGCTTCGAGGATATTTCGTTCACCAGACACTAGAAAATAATTTTTTGAGTTTAAAAATATTTAGTTTAGAACTGTCAGACTGCACATAATTAATTTCTAAAGATGAGTATTGGTAAAGTTTTCAGTCAAAACCGAAACTAATTTGGTTTTCAGTCAAAACTTTACTCCGCTAGTGGGCACCCATTAAACTTAATATCTTCGGGAAAATTCAGAACTCAGAAAAAGTAAAAATCGCCCGCGGCATTTTGTTAAATTTTATATTTGAAACAATTGAATTAATAATTTGTAAATAAAATCGTATATACCTGTCCCCCACCATCTTGGTTTTATTTAGCTGTAATAGCGTAATCAGGGCTATTCAATATTCACGATTGTTTTGCTAGTTAGCAATATTGTTAACATGACCTATAAATAATAGTTAACAGCATTTCCAAGTTTTGATAATCTGGAAAAGCGATTATTAATAAGAAGTGTGTTTATGCTCGAAGAATTTTTAATAATTTATCAAATTGTCAACTTTGACAAGGTTTGATAACCAGAACAAAATTCTGATAGCAAGAATTTAATAGATAACAATTGACAGGCATCAAAGGCCTAATAATATACTTCCCATTGTGTAAGTAGCCTTTTATTGGTCTTAATAATAATTTATAATAACAATTTTATATAAAAGTGCAGTATTTTAAATTTAAATGATACTTTGCATCTTGCACTTGATACTTGTGTTTACAAGTATTTGATTTAAATAAGCGGAAATATTACAAATTAAACTTGTTTGTTGTAATGGTAATTTTTTTAATAAATTAAGAATTATTGTTGAATTGTTCATTATTTCGTGTAATTTAAAGCAAAATAAAAACTAAAGCCAAGATCCGTCAATGTATACAGTGACAAATTGGAAGGCTACGATAGTGCGGCCTTCAGACCGCACAACCTGGGCAATATATTAGTAAATATATGATACCTATTAACAATAAAAATTTAATCTAACCTTATGAATACAAGAAGTGAAGCATTGCAAGTCTTTTCTGCCCCCCCCCCAAACAGCTGGTTTGGGGCTATTTAAATCATAAAATATTTTATGTCTACGTTTTGAATTTTTAAAGGTAAAATTTTACAACGCTTTAGAATATTTAAAAAATAATAATTTAATATAAAAACCTCAGAAAATTTTGTAGCCTCTACTGAATTATGGTTATTTTGAACGAATATCATAGCAATATAGTTAATATAGTCATAATATAATATATTAACAAATTATACCTTATATTTATATTATTAACTAGATTTCCCAAGTTGTGCGGCCTGAAGGCCGCACTATCCAGGGACTTTCCGGTGACTTCCCAATTTTTTAGGCTGGTAGCAAGTTGGGTTACTGTCGATCTTTTAAGATCCTTTCCTTCCAAAGTAGGAAAGGATTTATTTAAATATTCTGAAAAAGCAAAGTTTAAGCTTTCTTATAAGGTGAGGATAAATAAAATCGTCCCAAGGGTTACTTCACAATTTAATTTTGAAAATCGAAGTTTTTATGAAAATTTTACAAGTTAAGTTCAAGTTAGCTGTAACAATTATTCATTCTGTTGACGGTGCGTGTAGCTTAACTAGTGTTTCAATTTAGATGAATTTCTCCCCACGGAGAAAGAAACCGGAATTGCCACACAGGATGAAAATATTCAGGAAGCATTCTTTGGAAATATTTGTATTTATTTTTGGATACAAATATTTGTAAAAATAATAAATTCTTTCTAAATAAATATACCTCCTCTGTAGGTTGGACCACCTTCTTCCTCAACCCAACCAAACTGCCACGCCGCGTCATTTGGACAATTACAGACCGGTACGATTACCAAAATTCGCGTTCCAAATAAAGAAATGAGGGAAAAATTCTCCTTCTCGAATTCTTTCCCCCCCCCCCATTTTTCACCCACCCAAAGTAGAACCAAACACGGCCGTTCCTACCATCGATCGAGTACCTGCATTATCGAGCGCAATTGCGCTCCGATGATTGTTTAATTTAGCACAGATTTTCATTGCTCTCGACTTTGTCAAATCTCTGATCCCAGCTTTTGAGTTCTGTAATTTTCGTATTCCGTCACACTTCAGACAAGCGGGCCAATAGGCTCCAACTCCTGCCTGTTGTCAGTGACCAATGGTACTGCACAATATAATTCAAAAATTTAAGATTTTATTTTGGAAAAACTGCTGAAAATTCCGCATTTTTTTTTGTTTGATATCGACTATATAGACCATTACCTACCACTCAGTGCAAAAATTTCGGTAAAATTCAAAGTCTTAATACATCGACAGACCCCGATAGTTGCAGTAAACACACATGACTTTTTACAAATAAAATCTAACTTTTAAGTTGGTAAAAAAACTAACCAATCACAGGTGCGTTACGGGACAGATACACAGACTTGGGTTATTAAATTATTCAAATTATTCGAAGATTAGATAACTTGATTAACCAGGTTGTGCGGCCTGAAGGCCGCACTAACTAATCATTCTCCTGTATACAGTAGAACTCGATTGGTTGCCATATATTTTTAGGTTGATAAAAAAAATTAATCGATCGAAGATGGTAAAATTTAGTTGCCTAATCAGAGTGTAGTTATAGAGAGATAGAAATAGAGTACAATATTGTAAGTAATTTTAATGTCTCGACCCGGCATCATTATGTTCCTTTCCACAGAAATTATTGCTTAGAATAAAAAATTATCGAGAGATAATCATTCGGATTATGATATTTCACACGAATACTTGGAAACAACAAGACGATCAGCCATGAAAAGTGTGTTAAAATTGCTCACTTTTAGTAATTGTGCGACCTGAAGGACGCATTTACCAATAACCTTGACGTAACTTTCCAAAAATTTTAGGTTGGTAAATTAAATACGAACCAATCGTAACTATGCATTTTAAAAAAATTGAGAAATAAAACCTGACTTTGTAGATTTCGTATAAAAAAAAATTATTTACAACTAATTTTACTGAAGGTGATAAGTGACATTAAAGTAGTACTTTAGCGCCGCTCGTCGCCGGCACTTAAAAGTAAATTAGCAGCTTTCTAACTTGAAGTTTGACAATCGAACTGAATGACAAGACAATTTTCTTGACGTTTTGTACGAAAAAATCTACTACTTTTTATGGACGACAGTAAAAAAACTTTATTGCCGGCAGTAAAGTACTTTAGTGCCCAGCCGCTAAAATACAAAACAATTACTTTTTTAAGTTTTCAAACAAATATCATATTTTATTTCTTGGCTTGTCTGTAATTATCGGCTACAAAACCACCGTAAAAATGTGTCAAAAAGAAGTTCCTAATAAAAAATATATTATTTTAGAATTCTCAGATGAAAATTTATATGTCTTTGGGTTGGTTTACGTACTCAGCCGGCATTATTTCTACTTTGCTTTTCCCTTCTGGCAAAATAAGGTAATAACTTAAAATAAACAATTCAATAAAATTCCGGAGGGCTTGGGGGGGGGGCGCGGTTTAATTAATAGTTTTTGTAATTTTTCTTTCATCGCTTTCCTAAATCTGGAAGCTTTATTCCTGGAAGTTTATTTAAAAAGTTTGAAAACGAGAAGAAAAGTTGAGCCAAGATGAAATGGAGGTACTTCAGTGTTGCCTGTCGCCGGCAGTAAAGTAAAATAATTGATATCACATTAAAAATGACAATTTATTGAAGTATAAAGTCAAGTTTGGAAACGTAAAAAAATAAATATTACGTTTTATTTAGGTTTCCTTCACTTTAGCACTGCGGAAGCGACGGCGACGGGCGGCTCTAAAATACTTGTTTAGTGTATTTCATCAGTTTTTGTTTTAAAAACAATTGCGTTGTTTGTTGAAGGTATTTTACTCTTCGCCGGCAGTAAAGTAAAACAATTGCTTTTATAAAAAGGTGAATAGTGACAGTTAGAACTACGAAAAGTACATTTGCTCCGAATAAATCGTGTAATTTAAGCAACATTACTTTTACTGCCGGTCACGGGCGGCACTAAAGTAGTATTTATCAGGTTTTTTAACGAACATGAAAGAGTATTTTTGATATTTTATACTTCTTTGTAAAGAATTTCTTGAAGACTTACACCGCTCAAAAGAGTTGCCCGGTAATTAAATTAGTACCAGTTAAATTTTCTGACAATCAATTAAGGAACTGAAAAAACAAAAAGTTAAAAAACACAGCGAGAAGCTCTAATTCATTCGAAAATGTTTAAAATTGTGTTCGATCGATTTTCTTTCCTCGTTCTTGCGGACGAAGGTGTAATTTTTCCATAGTGTAATATTACGATAATTTCGTTGTAAAATTTTATTTTGATAATCACGACGACTAATTGGTTCTGAATTATGTAAAATCTGAGTTGGAGACTGCCAAGGAGTTAATTTTTCAAACCGAGCAGAAGTCACATCTCCTGTTCTGCACAGGCTTCTCCAGTCATGTCTAATTAGAAAAACCAGTGCTTGTTCCATTCTTCATAAACAAATCATATAAACGAACCGGTTTCATATTACCACTCATAACATTTTTATTCGGCAGTGATAAGTGCCTTGTCTACTCTAGAGCCACTTTTTCATCCAACATGGTGCAAGAAGAAGATTTGCGTCATTAAATCCTAACAAAAAGATCAAGCTGATAATAAAAAAAGAATTTGGTGTTTCACATTTATTTTGATAAATTATTGTCCATTTAGTTTGAAGGAAACCAGTCCAAGTTTTACATTCCTCCTTAATGAGCGCACAATAAGCATTGTTTACTGTCAACATTATGACACCCTCTAATTGTTCTTGAAACTCGTCCTGACATCAACCTGTTACGTCTTTCATTCAAACGGCCGGTCGTCTTGAATTTTGGAAATATTTAATAAGTGCGTTCGTATGTGAATCACACAATTCCCAAAATGTTAGGGTGGAAACTTCTTTGTTCTCGTCAGTCATCGTCCCTCGTAGATCGGAACCATAATTTTGGTGTCTCTCGCTTTGGATACGAAACGGGAAAGTGGCGGAAGAATCTCTCGGCATGTAAATATTTTCGTTTGAAATAAACTTTATTCATATCCGAGAGGTATTTGGATATTGAAACGACGTAATTAGTCGCATAGTTTTGTATAAATGAATGTAAACGTTGCATAATTGAATTTTTTTTCTGAATATATAATGGCTTCTCACCCTTAGAGTTGGCATAATGTGAAAAGTTGCACGTTGCGAGTGGGAACAAAGGGAACGTCAAATCCACTGACGGATATTGAAGCTTTGGAGGCGAAACAAAATTTTGATTCCAAAAGCGAGTTTATGGGTAATTTTGTGTGACGAACGGGGTTATGAAATTCCCAACGAGGCGAAATAAACTGGAAGCTTGTTTTTATTTCAATTTCGCTTTCTTTATTAAGTTGTGAATATTCAAAGATCGGATTGGATCGATATAGCTAATGTTTAAGTTCGTAGGACGAGATTCATAACCTACCCTAACTCCCGGGCCAAACAAACCCTCGACCACCCACTGCTAGTCGTTGTTGCTATGGGGAAATCCTTATAGCAACCGATTCTCCCTGTTCCATGCATCTTCTCACTATGAATGCGTTATATCGATTGGATTTCTAAATAAAACTTGTTTGAATTGGAAAAACAATACTTTCAATATCAATGTTACGATTTTCATTCATAAAATTGTTTAAACTGTTGAACCTACTCAGGTTCCCAGCAACAATTTTCAATTATCGCTCACGAATTTATTTCAATAAGACGGAGTCGGGATTCAACGACCTCCATTAACAATTATGAAGTAAATTACGGCGGTATGAAAAGAGTACGTGATGTCTAAATTGAAATCTGGCAAAAGCTAATTCCTTTTTTCTTCTTGCACAGAAAAGTCGGTAATCCAATTCTCACACAAAACGTTTGATCGTAAAAAAACGTCGTAACGGAGCGACGGGGAGCATTACTAGGTGCATTCCCAAGGGCTAACATTTTTCATACCTGCTCTACGTCATAGGAGACCATCAATTTTTCATTCCCGGTTTAACAGGGTGTGATCAAGAGTAACAAAAGACCAGTCTAAGATGCTTTGTCAACTTAAGAAATAGAAACGTTAATAATTTTAAGCAAATATTTGAATGGTTGTGGTTTTACAAGGACGTCGCTTTAATAAGTGGATAACTTTGAGTCAACACAGACACCAAAACGGTTACTTCTTTGTTTTTTTATTTAAAAGTCACTTTAAAAAAATAGTCAGAAGAACTCTCTTGTCTTTGCCATCTACATCTACCGACCGACCACAAGCGGCGGCCGGCGCCTCTGCCTAAACCGAACACATGAACCGATAAGATTCGACAAAAATTTAATGAACAATTTAACTAAACCATAAAAAATAAAAGTCAAGTAACCCATCTGCAACGCTGCGAACTTAAAATAGAACTAAAAAGTCATTTCACCAGAAGCAAGAATATAGAATTTTGACTGAGACAAATGACTCGTAGAACAAAAAATTATTAAAAAGGAAAACAGCGATAACTAATTTATAAAATTCTGTCAACCACTGCTAAGTTCACAGTTTTTGTAAGATTGCGTGATTTGTTGTTAAATAATTTTCCTCCTCATTGACGTTACTATTGGCTTAAATTATATTGAAAAATGGCAGAAGCAAAATTTTACACTTTTTACCATTCTTTCATTTTTGCTTAGCTCAGTTGGTTAAATATTTCGCCCGAGACTCTCAGTAAATCAAAATAAAGATCCAATTGGCATTTCCTGTCTACCAATTTTATATTTCACCAAATCCTCTTGTTGCAAGTAAGCAACTTTGTGCAGCACTTCAAAAACTTCAAAAACTTCAAAATCCTTGGAGAGCGGGGAAAAATACTTCAACCACGAAATTCCATCACTTTGATTTGAATGTAAATTATATTAAAACACTTTTTTTTTAAAAGCAATTTTTGCTTTATGACATTAAATTTTCAGTCTTAACTTTTCCTTATACAAAATTGGAATTAATTAGTTTCCTTTCATACAATTTTCCTTCTTTAATTTTTCTTTATTTCCCTTTCACCTTCGTACTTGTTCATTAAACATAATTTCCCTAACAATTTTTTAATATTACCATGAATTTTTAATTAAACGTTCTTAATTTATAACTTTAAAATTACTTGGAATTGAAAGAAGGTTGTAGGTCTTTGTAATGTGATCGTTCAATCAACAACACCAAAGGCTACATTTTAAAAGTTTTAATGAAACATTGTCAAGTTATGCAAGTTTTACGATAAAGTTGCTTTAATTTTTGAGTATTCTCAGCAATCATAGAACATAAACTATTTACTGAAAGTCGAGAACAAAATTCTTTGTGGATCGGATTTCTTTACCTACCTTTTGATTAGTCGTACTATCTTTCTAAATCTTGAGCTATTTCTCTTTCTATTTTTGATGAGAAAAACATAAAAGCAGGGAAAAAGGGGAGAATACCCACAGCAGGAGATAAAGTAAAAGCGGGAGGAAAAGTAGGAAGGGACGAAAAGTAAGTGGGTAATTTAATTCGCACTTTGAAAGCCATTAATTTTAGACAATATAGAGTTAGAATTTAGTGTATAGATATTGTCACGCTCTTAGAAAAAACACTAAACCATGAAAACCTCGAGGAAATATCTCTAAAAATCGGACGTTTAATTTCAGTCGAAATGACGGAATTAATACAGATCGGGGGGGGGGGGGGGGGCGAGGTCTGGAAGGTATGGAATAATTTGAAATAGTGAATGGAAAAATGAAACAAAATAATATTCCTTTTATTAAACTTTGCTGAGTCAAATTTAAAGCAGGAACTTTTTATAAAATGAACCAAATTTTATGAATGCCCGATTTCTTTTACACCACCTACACTTATAATTTAAGCTTTTCTTAAAAATTATTCTAACCAATAGAAAAACAGAACAAGTGACACTACCAATTTAAGGAACACTTAAATATTAAATGTAGCTTAAAAGTGTTAAGCTTTCCTTAAATCGTGAATCGCCACTTATTTCAACCACCGATTTAAGTGACGCTTAACGTTTTAAGGAACACCCAAATTTAAGCCTAATAAATTGACGCTTAACCTCAAATTACGGAAATTTAAAAATTCATACGCTATACTGAAAAAATAATTGATGAAACGTTCATAATTTTTCAGCCTATGTCAAAAATTCATCATATTGATGAAAAATTCATAGTATTGATGAAAAAATCTTTATTGTGATGAATTTTTTAAATCGGATGAAAAATGATGAATTTTTTTTTCAATGTAGGGGTCGTCCTTTAATCACATGAGATTCAAACAGGGGGGAGAGGGGTTAAATTAATATCATGATTAATCACGTCGAGAGAGGGGTGATGTTGTGACGATCCGTGCATATTTTCGTGCTACCGCCTGAAATCCTGAGCTAGCGCATTTTTATCTAAAAGGCAATCAAGCAACAATATTTAGTTATCCGCAGGGGCGGATCCAGAAATTTTTCACCGGAGAGCCCAAAGTCAGATTTTATCACCGGGGGGTGCAAAGTCAGATTAATCGAAATCAATTAAATAATAATAGAATTTGAAAATTATGAAAAAACCTTTTTCTCGAAGGTTTGGAGGAGGCCTTCAAGCCCCCCCTTGGATCCGCGATTGGTTATCAGTTGGATTATTATCAATTTTATTATATTATGGTTTCACAATCTGATTTTTCATTTACCTTTGAAATATTTTTCAATAAAGAATACACGTGATATTGGAAGGCGGGGGGGGGGGATATGATATTTTCTGTTAATTTTTTAAAATATTTAGGCGAATTATTCATAAAATGTTTGCAAATCTATTAAACAAAAAATGCGGTATTGCAAAATAATGAAAAGCTTAACTAAAACTCCACTTAAATATAATTAAGCCCCGCTTAGATAAGGGTTTATTTTTTATTTAGCAACATTACATTTATTATATGACAAGTATCACGTGATCATTTTATGTCAGTTTGTTTTGTCGACGGTTTATACTGCCGACAACTTGTCGACAGTTAAACCGGGCATAAGTAAAACAATATTTGATGAATATTACCGAAATAAATATTGCTGTTTAATCGTCTCCGGGTTTGTTTCCAAATGAATTGCACTGCCCGAAATTTAACAAATAATATTATTTTAATTATTAATAATAAAATGGATTGGTTCTTAACATGTGAAATTATATAATAAATTCAAAATCAAATTTTATTTTAATTATTATTATAATAACCCATTTCTACCTATCTATCCGTATCGCTCCTCTGATTGGTTCATTTTGCGTTACCAACCTAAAAAAAAGAGATTACGGGAGAATGTTGAACCAGTGCGGTCTAATAGCTCATTTCTATCTATCCATTCATCCTAAATGCACCTATAATTGATTCATTTTTTACTTAACCAACTTAAAAAAGTAGAGAGATTACGGGAGAATCATTAGTCAGTGCGGCCTTCAGGCCGCACAACATGGGCAATCTAGTATACCTTAAAAATTTTAATTAAAAAAAAAAATTAATTAAAAATTATTTTAATTTGAAAACCCCCAATTATTTGGGGGATTAGAACTCCCCCTCCCCCCCCGAAATTATTTATCAATTACTAAAGTTCAGAAAGTCCGACTGCAATTGTAAAAGAAATCAGGAAAAAACAAAAAAAAATCTTCAAAACTAAAATAAGAACATTAAATTTTAACCCCCCCCCCCCCCCCCCCCCGATAATTTAGTCTTAGTTAGTTTATGTTTGGCAGGGGGCAGTGACTTCTGGAGAGATGCCTGAAAGAAGCGCTATTCGGAGATCGGGGGCCGCGAGTTATGGGTCTTCTATTCATTTTTTAAAATTAAATTGGGTTCCTGAAATATATGACTGATGTAGGTAAGTAATAAGATCCCCACCCCCCCATATTCTTCGTATATACTTTTTTTAGTTGTAACTTCGAAATTAACATCGCAATTATTTGAAAAAAAATACTGAAATTGGTGGGTTCAACCTCCTGATCTGTAGTAAAAAAACTTGTCTTTATGGACAACCCCTAACTACGAACTAATAATTTAAAATATTGAGTTTGGGACCGCTCAAAGCAATGGTAACTAAATTATCACCAGTCAGGGCGTGGGCCAGTCGCAGCCTCTGGACCTCGTTGTATCGGTCCGCCCCTGATGAAGGGCTGGGACCCAAAAAAGTACAAATTGGAAATAATTGCAAAATCCACTTCCAAATTTGAGAATTTATTCCGAAAACAAAGCCATCAATAAAATTAAGCGCACCATGGGGAAATAAAAAGCTGAAGCGACAAAATAAGTCTAGCCTACCTGGCTAGGGAAAAAGTAACTCAATACCCCGAAGTACGCAAGGACGAGAGCTGCCAGACAGACTTATTTCATTACACGGAGTAAAGTTACGTAGACTAATTAACGAATTCAGCAAATCAGCATAAGAACGCAATACATTTACAAAATGAGTAATGCATGATATTTGGTGTCGTTGCAACGTGGATGGAATATTTTGTTGGAAAAAAGGTTGTTCTAATTTTTCTTCCTTTCCATATTTTATGGCGAACGTGTCACACATTTAACCGTTCGGCTGGGTTTACGTTCTAACGTTTAATTTTAAGAAATTGGGGACCTGCATCAATTATTTAATTATTATTTGAAACGCCACCAGTGGCGTAGGGGAATTTAATTTACTTTAGTCGGCAATTTCGCAAATCTGCATTTTCGTAATTTTCTGTTTACGGTCGCTTTATGAAGAGATAAAAGTCTCGCAATGTCGCTCAATACCCGAATTTATGTTTTATTTCAACTCTACCTGCAGGAGTGCGATCAAGTCGTAAAAGTGGCTACACTGCCATTATTCACTATTTTATCTGCATGCATAATTTCTTTTTCAGAGTTTACTTTTACCGTTCTTTTGGCAGTAAGACATAAATAAAGCAGAAGATTGTAAAAACCATAATTACAGAAGAACACGTCGGGAAATATTTGTAACTGGGAATACGCTGGAATGATGATGCATGGCGAATATTAAAAATACAGGGGAAATGCGTGGGGAAGAGCAATTCTTACACGCAGGAATTTTAGAAACAAAGGAAAAATTACTCGAAATGCTGAATAAATAAGTAGGACTAGGAGGAAAGCGGAGAAAAATTAAATTAAATTCCCAACAATACAATTTTCAAAATTGCCAAAGAAGGAAGCTGAAATAAGAAATAAGTTTTCCATTGTTTGGTTTTGTTCAGAGTTGGAATTACTAATTGAAACACCGCAGTTAATGTAATGCGATCTATGACTTGCATCTAACAGAATGATAATCCAATAAACAAGGAGAAATTTGTTCTGGTTAATAACATAACAACGTCTAGGATTGACACACACGAAGTTTCGAGTTAATGAGTGCTTATTGTGTACCATACGAAATTGATTCGGTAATCATGGGGAATGAAATCGAGCATCGTGACCTTTCAAGCAAACCGATTAAAAAATGTATCTGAGTAAACAACGTCGGTGATATAAAAATGGAGCGAGCAAATTCCATACTTTCAATAAGTTTATCACTTGCTCTCAGGGTGGGCGCCTCTCGGAAGGGATGAATTATTGATCACCCTGTAATAGGGCAATTAGTACGGTTACCTAAATGTCAACTGCAAAGCCGGCATTGGTTACTCTCGTTTCACGAAAACGTGTAAAATATTAAATTTAAACAAATCGACCAGGGGGGTAATAAGGAAAATTAGGTAATATAATGGGCGTATATGCAAAATTCGTATCCGTTCCATTTTGATTAGCCTGTTAATCGTATCTTAGTTCGTTGGAAGAAATGATATTGAGCGAAGGGTCCATAACGTGCTGTCGAGAAAGACAAAGGAACAAAGGAAACGCCGTAGTTAAAGTCTCCTAATGAGTGCCTACCATGTCGTTATAATAATAAATTTCTAACCGAATAAACCCTTTTATTAGAAACGATTCGTTATATTTATTTATTCGAACACTTTATAAAAAGTGTCTCTTTCAATATGCGAGCGGTTTCGCCTCAAGAAATCCATTAGGGAGGGAAGGGAAAAAATTATCAATAAATTTTGGAACACTTTTTTATAACAACTGAGTGTACGTTAACGTAATTAAAAAGCGGTAGATGTATATTACGAGGGATCGTTTCAACGAAATTACGTACAGTAAAATAGAGTCACATTAAACAACGTTCCAATCGTAACTCCGAAGCAATGTAATTTTCTCGACTTTTTAATTTGCAAGAATTACGACAACCCAAAATATAATCTAATTTTTTTTTTATTTTTAATGCACATAAACAAACAAACCGTAGACCCTATTTTAAGCCATGTTCACAGTGCGAATTTTAAAAAGACAAAATTCTAAAGAAAATATTTATTTGGAGGAAACTACTTGCTTTATTGGCTGTACGTCAAAAATATAAACTATTCCCATAAGCGCTTATCTTGTAGGGTTGTTTGAAGTAGCATTGAATGTCTCGTGTGTAACATAAAACAGGAGGTTTGAGGGATAATTCCATACATTAATAAGTGACTATCCCTGGAAACCCGTTTGTTCCAAAAGCAGTCCGACCGTACACTAAATTAAGCAAAAGTGACAAAATAATAAGTTCCAGGACTTCATTTCGTCCAAAATCGAATTTCTACCCCAATAAACGGAAAATTTGTTCATATTAAAGTGAAACTGTATAAAATGATTTTTGATCAGCAGCTACACACTATCCCGCATACACTTCTTGAGCAATTAATCATACGAAATTGACAGCTGAAACTGTCCGATCAAAATATTATTTGGAATTACCCGAATTGATAACGTAGGTTTCCACTGCAATAATTTCGGATGAAAATGATTGATAGGCCGATGAGATCAAAAAAATAAAAATCGAGAATGCAATATATAAGAAAATTTCATATTTGCGAAGCTGTAGCAAGTACAAAAGTCTATAAAACGAAATTTTGAAAATACAGCGGTGGGGGGGGGGGGGGCAAGCACTGAACTCATTTAAAAAATCCCTGGGCGCGACCGTACTCGAAAATTACAATTTATTAAATGATGTTACCAATCGCTCGGTTCCAAGTCAACTAAGCCCACTAAAACACGCTCTCCCCACTATTTACGTCGAACACACACGTATCGTCAACAAAATGTGCAAAAACCTATAATGCAAAAATCGATATTTCAAATTGGATTATTTCGAAATTTCAAGAATTTATCTGGATCCATAGTTTAATCGCTTTATTTTAATTTTAGTGATATTTATAAAAACCGTGGCATCAGTGCGGCCTTTAGGCCGCACAACTTGGGCCGTCAATCATGTTGCACACCAAGACACTAGAAGGTCATGACCAAATAAATGCAGTGGTGGCTGGTACTGGGAGAACGATAGGGCACCTACCCCCTAAAACAGCATATTACATTTTATTAAATTTAAAAAAAAATTAACATATTGTGTTGTTATAATACAAAACAATATTTGATACAATCTTTAAAGTCTTTTCTGTATGGGAAAATAAATTATCACTGTCTAATTAAAATAATCAACAACAGTGGCCTACCGGGAAAGTCGGTCCCTGCCACTGAGTATCATTAAAATTCTATTATCTCTATTATATCTCTGTTATCTATGAACATTGTACATATTACGTTGTTTGCAATGCCCTAATCGATTGAGAATTCGCAAAATAAATTTTTGTACACCAGATTTTCAATTACAAAATTTTCAGCAGAATTTTCTCGCTTAAAATTTTATTTTGGATTTTCTGCTTTTTTTTTTTTTAAATATCCGATTTTTTCAGATCTACGTTTACCTTTACATATTTCTTCACCCAGGGCCGTATTTAGACTACATTTTCGGGGAGGGGGGTTTAATGTTCAAGTTTAATATTTTTGTTATAGTTGAAAAGATTTTTTTGTTTCTTTCTGATTTTTTTACGATTGCAGTCGAACTTCCTGTTCTTTAATCCTGCTTAATATTAAGCAAGCAAAAAATATCCCTCTGTTAAAAAAATTGTTTTTGTGCCTTAAAATGTCTTATCTAACAATCTGCTTGCTAGACCTAAAGAGATTTTGTTAAATTTAGGAATTTTATTGACTTGATAAACATTATTTTAAGCAAGTTTTATTTTTATTTTCATTTTGTTAATATTTTATGAACCTCATAAAATTAAGTTCCTTGCGTAGTTTACGGATAAACCTGAAACATTTCATTCTTTACGGCTTTATTATTTACATTATGAATTTTATTTATTTATTTTATAATATTTTATTTTTCAATTTATCAGTGCAAATCTGATAAGCTCATTTTCACAGGTTAAATCGTGAAAACGTTGAAACACATTTGTGAAACCTTTTGGAAAACAGAACATATTTCTTGTTGAATTAGAGTTTAGAGTTTAAACATGGACTTGAATTTTGGTAATAAAATTTATGGCTGCCGACCGACTCTAAACGCCGACAGCGGCCAACGTTTACGTCGATAACTTTTTTAGTAGTGTGAAGGTTGAAAACATTTTTGAAATTTTGGACGTTTTATAGAAATAGCGCAATTAAAAGTTAATTAAAATGTACATAATTCCACAATTAGTAAGTTTTCCTCTTTACTCGGGGCCCAGCTAGATCTACTGATATTGCGAGAAATTGCTTTTCATCAATAACCCTTAAGATCTCTCTTATTCGGCAAAAATGGGCCAAGATAAAACTGAAGCTGATAAAACACTTTTCGAAAAAGATCTCATATAGATTTACTTCCTGAGTTGTAACCGAAAAGCTTTATCTCATAAACCAGTAAATTTATAAAAAGGTACAAAAAATACAAAATTCCTTTCTAATCCAAATCCAAAAATATACAAAATCAATTAGACGGAAATATATCGATCATTCAGTTAGGGCTGGACTGACTGTATATCAGGACGAGTTTGGTTCAGACTCACACATCTGTTGAGAAAGTTCAAAAACCATCCCAGATGCCAATTAGAACGAGATTAATTATCTAAGGAACGTTTTGTTCATCATCAGTTGGTAAAGAAAGAGCTATGAAGCGTCGACTCAAAAAAATTATTTGTCGTGAAAAAATATTTTAACTTTGAAATTTGAAGCTGTAGCCGATCCCAGCTCAATTTTTTAAAGGTCATAAATATTATCACATGCTAATAACTATAATCATATTAATATAAGCTATAAAAATTCTTCATGATACTTTTGGTGCGGAGTATTTTGGAAATTAAACGAAAACCATGTCATAGTGCAGTTATGGTAGCTTATGGCGTAAATTACAAATATAAACATTAAATTTCACGGATCATTCAAAATTTCGGGTAAAAACGAAAAACCATATGCGGTTATACAACTATTTAAAATGGGGGGAGGGGGAAAGTTGTAGTCCTCTTATAAATATTTTTTCAATTTTTAACCTTCAAATGGCCATAGCATCGATGTTATCGACTTTTGAGTGTAAATGGTTCAATGTTTATTTAAAGAGAGTGAAACTATCTACAAACTAGAATCTAACTCTTCATTGTCCAAAATCAACTGTTTTCAACTTATGTTGTTCTGTCATTTTGATGTGCTTTGCTTATGGTATCTCCAGACACAAAGGACCTATAGTTTAACGTGGGCTCCGAACCCGAACTATAGAGAAAATATCATTAAAAAAAAAATACAAATATACTAAACCATGGGGTTTCTGACCGGAGGGTCTGGGAGGTATAGAAATACCCAATTCGATATTATTCAAAAATTGAATCTACAATATATTGAGGACGAAAAATTAAAATTGATTTCTAATTTTAATCTTTTTTATATTTTTTTTCTATTTCTTAGAAGCAGAATTTTTATAATCATTATAAAATTATGAAATTGGGGTTAATTAAAAATTAAGCACAAAAAA
The DNA here is from genome assembly GCA_963170105.1 of Cantharis lateralis. Classification (NCBI taxonomy): domain Eukaryota; kingdom Metazoa; phylum Arthropoda; class Insecta; order Coleoptera; family Cantharidae; genus Cantharis; species Cantharis lateralis. Next base: position 6,315,821 of record OY720627.1, read on the forward strand.
ATTAGACGAACAAAAAACTCATCGATAGTATTTTTCTAAGATTTTCTCGATTTTTCTCCGATTTTCCTTCATTTGCACATCAAATTGTTTACATCGGGAGTGTAATTTTCTCTCTTTTTCTCCAATTATTTTATATTTAAATTAGAATTTATTTTTGTATCCGACTGCCACAGAAAATCTACTTGAATATTTAGGTAAATTTCTGTAAATAAGATTTGGAGTTTCAGAGATTTCCAAAGAATTCTTGTGATTTCAAAAGATTTTCAATTCAAGAGATTTCTAAAAATTCCAATGATTTTTCAGGATTCCAGTAATTTTCAACATACATAAGTATTCCAGAGATTTTTAAAAATTCCAGGGATTTCAAAAATGTCCAAGTAATTCCAGTGATTTTCAAGAATTAAATGACTTCTAAAGAATTCCTCAGATTTCCAGAAAATTCCAATGTTTCCAAGGGATTCCAATGATTTTCAAAAATTTACAATTTCAGAGATTTCCAAGGATTCTCAAGAATTCCAAATATTTCTAATCCACAATTACAAAAATTCCAATGATTTTTAAGAATTCCAATAATTTGCAACCTATTCTAGAAATTTTCAAGAAATTCTAAGGATTTCCGAAGATGTCCAAGGAATTCCAACGATTTCCACGAAAATTCAATAATTTTCAAGAATTAAATGATTTCGAAGAATTAAATGATTTCTAATGAATTGAACAGATTTCCAGAGAATTTCAAAAAATTTCAGTGATTTCCAAGGAGTTCCAGAGATTTTCAAAGATTTCTAATTCCAGAGATTTTCAAAGATTTCTAATTCCAGAGATTTTCAAAGATTTCTAATTCCAGAAATTATCAAAGATTTCAATGATTTTCTAAGAATACCAGTGATTTTTAAGGAATTCCAATGATTTCTAAGAATTACATTAATTGCTAACATATTCTAGAGATTTTCAAGAATTTCCACGGAATTCCAAAGATGTCTAAGCAATTCCAGTTATTTCCAAAGAATTTCAGTGATTTCTATGGAATTCCACAGATTTCTAGAGAATTCCAGTGATTTCTAAAGGATTCCAGTGATTTTGAAAGATTTATTAATCCAAAGAATTCCAAGGAATTCTAGAGATTTCCAAGGATTTTCATGAATTTCAGTATTTCCAAGAAATACCAATTCATGATTTCAAAATCCTATTCTATAGATTTTCAAAGAATTCCAGTGATTTCAAAGAAATTTTAATGATTTCTACAGAATTCCAGAGACTTTCGGTGATTTCTTTGGAATTGCAGTGATTTCCAATTTCAGAGATTTTTAATGAATTCCAGAGATTTGCAAGGATTTCCAAAAATTCCCAATATTTACAAGGAATTCTAATGATTACCAAGTGAATTCCGACCATATGGATATAAATTATTTAGGATAATAATTACCCCTTGTAATTTTTAGTAATGTAATAGTATTTTTAAACCATGAGTAAAAACAAGAACAGATTACTGAACGAGTAGATACAAGGCGAGTGCCTGAGGGAAAATGTTCAGTAAACTTTTCCTGCACTTTACGTAATAAAATCGTGAGTAGGACAATAAAAAATCAAATTTTGATACCGACAAGACAAATTTTCTTATGTGACTAGATATAAACAGGAATAGAGAAACATTTTAAATCCGGCGAAGTGCAATATTGTGGTCATGATTGTGTCAACGCAGTCAAGCATATTTAACTTGCTCTTGAGCTGTTTCTCTAAAAGTCTTGCCGATATTTGCATCCGTTCCTACTCAAACGTATAGAAGATCTTTGAAAATGAAATGGGAAATGACGATGTTCACGAAGTTTTCATTAGTGGATTGATACGACTTTGAATGTCAGCTATATTAGTTTGCACAGCTCGGCCTGTAGCCTCAGATTGAGATGGTCATGATTAGAAATATAAAATTGTTCTGGCATACAATACTTGTAGGTGTGGACAAAGGTTTAGTATAAGTAATTTGGTCACAGTTGTAAACATTCTTTCCCTGATTAATACTTACATTTGCATCGTGTTATTAACTATTGATTAACCGTTCTTTAACGTAATGACTGCTTCTAATTACATAGTGAGCATTCGTTCAACATATTTCTACAATGGGTAAAAACAAGTTACCAGTGCATTTTTACATTATCCGACTTGGACGAATTAATTTTCTTGAAACAAATTTGCTTAATTGGTCTGCATTTGTGGCAATAATTGTCCAAAAGGTGGTTTTCTCGTTGCGCTGGTTCAAAAAAAGGTCATGGTTAAACGAGCGGTGTTCCTTGTCTAATGACTTCCATAAAAACTGGTTTCAAATACCGAAACAAGGAATTAGATTATGAGATCTGATGGTGAACATAAAACTTATTATGTAGGATAGGCCTACGAGAATAATTATTATTATGATCTGTAGTTTTGTACTGGCTGTTGGGATATCTAAAGTTAGGGTTCGAAGAAGGTGCTCGGCAGACAAGGGCAAAGGAAGTCAGTGGCCGAGGAAACACGCGGTTGCGCAGCTCTATTGCCAAGGCCAGGATTCTACCTGAAGGTCCATTGCTCTACTATTATGTAGCTATTCGATTCATCGTTCTTTTTTTCATTTAGGCGTTTTCCTACCGATTCTCGATTGATACCCATTACTTATCGTTTTTAAACTTGTATCGCTCTCTGGACCTTGACATTTTTAAAGGTGCCGGATTCGATATCACCATCAATCATCGACTAGAAATTTTCACTCAAACTCACATTCGGTACAAAGTGTTTATTTATGAAAGTGAAGGAAAATTTTTAGTTGGTCGATAAAGGTTTACAAAGAAAAATAACAGACGATTGCTTAGTCGTCTGCTTTTGCTTTGAATAGCAAATATCATTCACCCCCACGATCAATACCCTTCTCTGCACGTCCTACGATACGGTGCATTGCTTCCTCGCTTCCAGGCTCGTCTATTGAAATTGTCTCAAATTTTATTTCAATTGCACTCTACAAGTTGTCGAGATACTATGTTTATTTGGACTCGCCTTCCTGACACAGGATATTTTACCAACTTCAAGCCCTATTAAGTATTTATCCGACTCCGGAACTTACACTGCGCCGCTCCGATGCCAAAATAAAAAAAATCCGACAATTTTAAATTTAAATTTTGCGCTTATACATAATTAGGTCCGTCTGAACAAAATTGTCTGCCTATTAGCATACAAAGGTGTAAAAACTAAACAATTGCAAACAAATCAAAATTTGTCGGAACGTTAACAAAAAAAATTCCCAATGGAATCTCATAACTGCAGGTTAAAAGTGTGCAAACAATTTATTCTGTCGTTGAAAGCGATTGAATGGGCGCGCAAACCGTGAAAGAACCACCTGCTAATGTGTAACCGAAATTCAATAAGTTCTGCGACATTACCTAAACACCTGCTTGAGATGTTTTAACGACCCACCTCAAAAGCACATGACTTGGATTTTCTGCACTTTGCACTTGATAACCGAAATCTCATGAGATAAAACACTCCGTTTAACTTTCAAAATAATAATATCCAAAGTTAGTCATACGCCACTGTTGTACCACAGTGGTTCCCAACACTCTAAAACCCCGTGAGGATGTAACATGTACTATTCGGAGCTAATGTAAATTTTTGTGGCTTTAATCAATCTTAACAATTTTATTTCCCTTAATTCAAACTATCATTCACTACATTAATTAGATCTAGCTGGGGGGTATTCCATACCCCCCAGACCCCCCGGGCCGCAACAGTTCATTGTTGTAAAACAATACAATTCCAAAACCTAAATAAACAACAGAGAATAAAACTCTCTCTAATATGAAAAGATTGAGATGGTCCTATGAGGGGGGGGGGATAAAGAGGAGGAGCCAATCAAATTACGAATTTATTAAATAAAAATATTTGTTCGACCAAATGGATATATATCATATTCTAAGTTAAAAAATAATGTATGTCAAATTTAACTCTGATCAGATCACATGACAAAGGCGGAAAGCAGGGCTGTATTTAGACTAATTTTGGGGGGAGGGAGTTTAATGCTAAAATTTAATGTTTTAAAGATTTTTTTTTTGATATTTTTCCGATTGCAGTTGGACTGCTAAACTTTAGCAATTGTTAAATAATTTGTGGGGGGGGGTTCTAACCCCTACCCCTCTTAAATACGGCTTTGGCGGAAAGTCAGTTTTAGTAGGTTGAAAGCAGCTTAAAATTTAAAATATCTAGTTAAATTTTTTTACATTTTAGTCAAAATTTTAATATTCGAGTAAGAAAATTGATGCTTGCGTGTTAATTTGACTGTAAATTTGCCGCCTACCTTCAAAAAACTTCAATATGACCACTCCTGTATTTCTTAATAATGCTAATGTGGAGTAGCTTCAAATATTAGGCTTTAAACTACAGCATTTATTTTTTAAGATTATCAAATTGCCTTTTCTATGGTTTAGAGAGTATTCGATATCGGTTAGAAATTTTTCAAATTTTTTCAATTTCTACCTTCAAATGGCGATAGCATCGAAATTATTTATTTTTTATCAACAAAAGCAGAAGGATCTATAGATTAAATTTCGTAGATCTCGGAAATACGGCTTACGGACTCAATTCAAAATAATGTAAGCCATGGAATGTCTGATCGTAGGTATAAAGACGACAAAATGAAGGAAAAAAATGAAAAAATTACAGCAATTTTCAAAATGGTTGTTGACAAAATAGCGACTGCGAAGTGGCGACGGCGAAACATCATATACCAGGGAAGAGAGACGAAAGCAAAAGATATGTAGCGAAAATATTTAAATAATATTATTACGAAATAGAACTGGTTAATTGTATTTGATGACTCATACAATGATGACTCATATATTATGATAACCAACCCCGATGCCTGCTATTCAAATCTGCTGACTTGTACATTTGATCGTTCTAGAAGTTTCTAGAAGTTTCTTGATGTTTCTAGAAGAGTGGTTTTATTTTGATAGATCTTCATTTTTTATTTATTTGATTTAAAAAGTTAATAACCAGACAGAAGATGCAGAAAAGATAAAAAAAGGAAAAAGCATTCATGGAGCAGGAAAGGGTGGCTATAGGTAATCAGGACTGTGTTCTTCTGGGCTGAGATTTAATAATGTGTCTACGGCGGGTGAACGGAGTCGGAGCGGCAATTTCTGACTGATGAAGATCGAAAGACTTCAAAATCGGATTTGTTTAGATAGTAAATGAGATAGTATTTTCCAGTGGTGATAAAAAAATCTAAACGTTTATGATGTAGCTACAGGAAGTTGAAGTCCAAGCTAACCACGCATAATGACAAGAAAGAGTGCATTAGAGCGGCCGCAGAGAGGTAAGTTATTGCACGAGAAACTAAAAGTCCTTAGAAAATAGTAAATGGGGGAAGTACAGTAACAGTTACCTATCTCTCAGGCGGAGAGTTGCGGCGTGTTTTATAAAGTCAAAGTAGGGGTAAATATCCAAGTAAATTTTTGTACACAAAATTTGGAATTTCAAAGATTTCAAAGAACTCTAACGGTTTCCCAGGAATTCCAGTGATTTCCAAGAAATTACAAAGATTTTTAAAGAATTCTAATTTAGAAGATTTCAAATAATGGCAATGATTTCTTAAGAATTCCAAGGATTTCTAAGAATTACAGTAATTTCCAAGGAATTCTAGGGATTTCTAAAGAATTTTAATTTAAGAGATTTCAAAAATTTCCTATGATTTCTTAAGAATTCCAATGATTTCTAGGAATTCCAATAATTTCCAACAAATTCCAATGATTTCTAAGAATTCCAGTAATTTCCAAGGAATTCCAGCGATTTCTAAAGAATTCTAATTTAAGAGATTTCAAAAATTTCCATTGATTTCCCAAGAATTCCAATGATTTCGAAGAAATTCCAATGAGTTCGAAGAATAAAAAATGATGTTCAAGAAATTCTAATGATTTCTAAGAATTCCAGTAATTTTCAAGAATTTACAAGGAATTTCAGCGATTGCTAAAAAATTCTAATTTAAGACATTTCAAAAATTTGCAATGATTTCCTAAGAATTCCAATGATTTCTAGAAATTCCAATAATTTCCAAGAAATTCCAATGAGTTCGAAGAATTAAAAATGATTTTCAAGATATTCAAATGATTTCTAAGAATTCCAGTAATTTTCAAGAATTTTCAAGGAATTTCAGCGATTCTAAAGAATTCAAATTTAAGAGATTTCAAAAATTTGCAATGATTTCAAGGAATTCCAATAATTACCAAAAATTCCAAGGAGTTCGAAGAATTCGAATGATTTTCAAGATATTCAAATGATTTCTAAGAATTCCAGTAATTTTCAAGGAATTCCAGCGATTTCTTAAGAATTCTAATTTAATAGATTTCTTAAGAATTCCAATGATTTCAAGGAATTCCGATGATTTTCAATAATTTCAATGGTTTTTAAAGAATTTCTGTGATTTCCAACAATTCCAATAATTTCCAAGCAATTCCAATGAGTTTATTTATTTATTTATTTTACGGTTAAACCTTTTTGCAAAATATATACATAATAACAATAAAGAATATAGAATTCCAATCATTTTCAAGAAATTCCAATGATTTCAAAGAAATCCAGTAATTTCCAAGATTTTCCAAGGAATTCCAGCGATTTCTAAAGAATTCTAATTTAGGAGATTTCAAAAATTTGCAATGAATTCCTAAGAATTGCATTGATTTTAAGGAATTCCAATGATTTTCAAGAATTTCAATGGTTTCTAAAGAATTTAAGTGATTTCTAAGAATTCCAATAATTTCCAAGAAATTCCTATGATTTCAAAGAATTCCAGTAATTTTCAAAGAGTTCCAAGAATTTCCAGGAATTCAATAGATTTATGTAGAATTAAAAGATTTCAAATATTTGCAATGATTTGAAATTCCAAGAATTTCCAGGAATTCAATAGATTTCTATAGAATTAAAAGATAACAAATATTTGCTGTTTTCCTATAAATTGCAATGATTTCAAAGAATTTCAATTATTTCTAAAGAATTACAGTTATTTTCAAAGAACTTCAGTGTTTTCCAAAGATGTCTAATTTCAGGGATATCCAAAGAATTCTAATAAATTTCTATGAAATCCAGAGATTTCCAAGGAATTCCGGAGATTTCTCAGGATTTGCCTGAATTCCAAATATTTCCAAGAAATTCCAAAGATTTCCAAGAGAATTCCAACCATCTGTACACAATTTTTCTTTGGTATGTTTACCCTTTCCGGTAAACCCGATCAGCTGAAGCATCAGAAGTAGCCGAATATTGACGCCCATATCTCAGTTACCCAATACGAAAGAGAGTTTCAGAGAGAAAAATCCCACACTATCACTCATTTCCTCCCCAAAAAATTTCCTTTTCTTGCAATTTTAAATTGAACTATTTCACCATAAGTATATGGTTTCACGGACTCTTTTGTAAGAAACTTAGTTTTCATAAGTTTTCACTAACCAGGTAGTGCAGTATGGTAGTTTTTTTATTTTTATTTGATCGACTTATTAATTGTATATTCAGAAAAGGTCAATGGAGCTCGGGCTCTATCGAAAAACTGAATGAAAAAATTAAAATTCATGGTTTCACCCAAATATTTTATTTTCGCTAATTTTTAAGAAAATTAAAACATTTCTGGGATTTTCTAAAATCCTGCAGGATTGGCGGTTATAAAAATAAAATAAGAGATAAACTTTTTCTGCTATTGATTATTAATTTTAAGACATCAACGTGAAAATACAGATTGGGAAATTCCCCTGGCAATTTCAAAATAATTATCAATGTTCTAAGATTGGAATTTAATGAAATACATTTCCAATATTTTTCGTTTAGCAAAGTGTAAACGTATTTCTTCCGATATATTTTTTCTATCTGAAATAAAACATCTACGGAAACTTTATTTTAGTTTAATTCAGAGATAGGACTAAGCTCAGCCTGATTTATTACCTGTGGGATGGTCATACCTGTTGTTCTGTCTATTCCCAAGCCTCTTGAAATTTCAAACAAAAACTTTTTAGTAAATTGTAAAAAGTAAACAGTGTTTGGAATTGTCGGCATTTTATTTCGAAAATCATTCCATGAGAAATCTTCGGGCCAAGCTGGCAAAACTGTGCTCTCGGTAATTAAACAGAAATTATTTTCTTGGTTTTATGACAGGAAGAACACTCAAACCGTTAGGTAATTATGGAACATCTCGAATAAACAAAGTTGAAAAAATGAGATGTGGAGAATATCTCCAGCACTTGAAAGAATGTAAAATAAATTAAAAAACTGTGCATGTACGATCTTGCGTCCTTGTCCTGTTCCTACGCAAATGTTATGAAAAGAGAAAAAAATAGAATGTTAAAGTTAAGCCTCTTTGGTGTTTACTTTGCATAAAAATAAAGTTTACGTTGTAATATTTCCTTTAAGATTTTCACCAAAACCATGATAAAATTAAAATTTAGTACCACGAGCAGCCCGGGTTACTCTCTTACATTATAAAATAAACATTGTTTGCTATGTTAATAAAGTCCTACTAGCTTTGTAAAGCTTTAACTGAAAAATCGTTACAACATTAAGCAATTTTAATTAATTTCGCAAATAAAGCGAGATTATTTTGTCTTGATTAATTTGGAACCAAAAAATAAATAAACACATTTTTGCTTGTTATAAAATATTTACATAATCGCTTAATGAGTAACTTTCATTTGAAATTTAATTGAAGGCGGTTAAATCATGTTTAATTGACTGACACGACGACGTATTAGAAAATTAAATCATAATAAGAAATTTGTAGTTATGCGTAGAGATTGCATCTATGGCTTTTTAACGAGACCATAACATGAAAATTAATTAACCACTGAACTCTCGTCCGACCATAATTGAGTACCTTAGAAACAAGTTTGTATTGGTGCACTTTGTTCAAAAATTTTTTTAACTTACTATTGGAGGCTTGTAAATTATTTTGTAAAACTATTAACACGTTTAGGCGCCTGTATACCTCATATCTTTGTAACTCTTGTCTAACATAATGTCTTCTTACTTTAACCACCAATAATTATGGTAATCGCCTTCAGCTTTTCAATAAAATATCGAACGCCTTAGAAAACAAGTATGGATTTCAGGATAATTATATGTACATAAATGGAAAAACATCTTTGGGCATGAAAGTCCAATCTCAGATGCTAAGACTATCAAGATATTTCTAGTCGTAGTAACCATTTTTACATCGCAAAATTATCTTTATTATGTATAGCCTGCTAACTCCACGTTTTTAGCGCCAATCATGGCGAAAGCGTCTTAAAATTAATAATCACATTACTCATCAACATTTTTGTTAAGCTTTAAATTTAAAAACATAATTCAATTTGGAATTTCAGCAATTAAATATTTAACCGATCGATCGTAAGTTTAAATCTACAAATTAACTTTAAGCTCATTATTTAATTAATTCCTTCTGTAAACTTTGGTTGTAGTACTAAATTTATGCTTTTCTGTCGTCATTATATTTAATTTCTAATTATTATTGTGCTTTGGTGGTATTATTGTTTTTTTTTCTACACCTATTAAGTTTAAACGCTTTTGTAAAATCAAGTAGAACAAGGTTAAACTTCAGTTGAGGTCTCGAACATTTTCTAAATTATTTTTTGACGTATGTGATAGCATAATATGCGGATGACATCGTAAGAGAATGGAAGAGAAATGGTGAATCAAATTAAGATGAAGGTGTCACGCCAAGTCAGAACGAGATTAAAATAGATAGTCTTCGCTTTGAAGAGGTAGAGGGATTCAACTATTTGGGAATACATATAAACAAGTATGGCAACAGACAGGAAGAACAAAGAAGAAAAGGTCAATCTGGCAACAGAGCGTACTACGCGAACAAGGTAGTATTAACAGACAAGAAACTGAACAGAGAGACCAAGATGAAGATGCACATCAGACAATGTGTTTCACACAGACGGAGACTGAGAGCATCAGAATATTTGAAAGAAAGATCCTACGCAAGATACTGGGTCCAAATAGAGAAGATAACGGAGAATGTAGAGCACCGATGAATTACGAAATAGAAAAGAAGATGTAGGGAGAAGATCTGGTGAAAGTACATCAAGTCACCAAGAATTACATGGTTCGGTCACATTGCAACGTGGTAAGAAAGATAACAACTTGGAAGATAGAAAGCGAGGAAGACCAAAAATAACATGGTGGGATCAGGTAATGTGTGCCCTGAGAGCGATAGAGGTTGGACTGCAAGGACAGATCGGCATGGAAGAATCGCAGGGAAAAGTAATATTCATTGGAATGTAAATGCTATAAATAAATAAATAGAATAATCTCATTCGAAATAGGACACAAGATCAACCTCATCCTCATCAAAATCCTGAAAATAAAAAATTCCGACACCATCTCCATTCAAACAATAGATGATATGCTAGATCCTTATGCAACTGAAGAGGAACAACTCCCATCCCCAGTGAACTTCCCGTCCGCACCAGGAAAGCTCTAAAGTCTGTACCAAGAATTGTAAGAAAAGCGTAAACAATTGGTTTACAAGCGTAAACCACACTGCTGGTATTTATATTTACCACCACCCACTGTAAAAATTTCGGCGAAATTCAAAAGCGTAGAACATCGACGGTCCCCGTAATGCCTAACGGCGGTTTCTCGTGGTCGAAATGGCGGGAGTAGGGGAGGATTTAGTCAGTGCAAGTCTGATACTGAAAAAGGAAAGCAACCTTATTCCTTGAACCAGAAGCAGGGTCGTATTTAGGGGTTAACCCCCCCCCCCCTAGAAATCATTTATCAATTATTAAGATTCAGGAAGTTCGACTGCAATCGTAAAAAAATCGGAAAATCAAAGGAAATCTTTAAAACTGAAACAAAAACATTAAACTTTAACATTACCCCCCTCCCCCAAAAATTTAGGCTAAATACGGCCCTGACCCAGAAACGGACCAGAAGCAGGGTCGTATTTAGAGGTTAGAACCCCCCCCCCAGAAATCGTTTATTAATTATTGAAGTTCAGGAAGTCCGACTGCAATGGTAAAAAGTCGGAAAAAACAAAGGAAATCTTTAAAACTGAAACAAAACAATGAAACTTTAACATAACCTCCCTCCTCCAAAAAATTAGGCTAAATACGGCCTTGACCCACATACGGACCAGAAGCAGGCTTGTATTTAGAAGGTAGAACCCCCCCTCCGAAATCATTTATTAATTATTAATGTTCAGGAAGTCCGACTGCAATCGTAAAAAATCGAAAAATAAAACGAAGAAAATCTTTTAAACTGAAACAAAAACATTTAACTTTAACATTACCCCCTTCCCCCAAAAATTTAGTCTAAATACGGCCCTGACCCAACAAGAAGTTAAACTTAAATTTAATGACATCATCGATGACACATGGCAACAAACATGAATTCGGGAGAATAACCCGCACGTTCATACCCAACATCAAATTTCGGTCGCTCCCCAGGAATATTTTAATTTTGTAGTGTTTGTCAGCGGACCTTCAAGAGCTTCGGTCTTCTTTGATAAGCGTCACCGCGACAAATCGCAAATCCACCATGTTTAAGTTGAGTTTAAGTCCAAAAATACTTGAATAAAGTAAAAAAACGCTATGGGCGAAGCTACGTGTTTGAAATCGGCCAATCGGATAGTCGGTTTCAGTTTTTAGCATTTTTTAGCTGAATTTTTGGTTGGTCCATAAATTTTAACGTTTATATTTGTAGTTTGCACCATAAACTACCATAATTTCATTAGAAAATTTTTAAATTCGTGGGTCCAGTTATCGTCACACTCCCACTGATTTAGAGCTAGAGATTAACCCAGGGTTTAGAGCATTGTGATTGGATAAACAAGGAGTTAAACCTGGTTTTACTCTTACCTGTGATTTATACAACTGACCCTTGGGTGTTAATGTTTCTATCACAAATTAATGAAGTTAAATTAAATTAAAACAAAATTATTGTAGATGCAGCTATAGTTCAATTCATCTACAAGGTACGTCCTTCATTGTAAGGATTTAATTTAAGCTGCTGTAAGTCTAACTGGTTAGTCTTCTTTTTTTAAAACTTTGCATGAAATATAAATCTTGTACAACTAATATTTTTCAATCAAAGTTAGTAATAAACAGTGAAATTCAATTGGCGTGTACCTCGATTGACCAATCAGAAGAGACAATTTTTAAATATCTCGTGGTGACACTGGTGCTTGCTGCAGAGGAAAGAGAGGTAAACGAGTAATAAAGAGATGGCAGATGCGGATTTTGTTACAGACGCAAAGCAAAAATTCAGATCGATGAGATTGCAACTTCTGAAGTTTCTTGATTTCTGGTAGGAAAATAAGCGACTTATTTATACTAAAGGACTATAATCCCTCCAATTCTTTCCAACTAGTAACTAGTCAGTGACCTGACAACCTCCAGCTTGTTTAAGCACGGACTTTCCAGGACCAGTTTGGTGCCATGAATTTTGCACTGCTAGCTGCGATTCCATCAAGTTTTTGAATTTTGGAAGTGCATAATATAGTATAATTTGCAAATTGCTGGTATTGAACCCTCTTCAAACGTCAACTCTGAGATAGCCGAAATTACATGACAAGAACATGGGCAAATGATATATCTGGCTGGTACAAAGAAGTGCTAAGTTAACCTCCTAATTAAAGAAGTTGGTCACCGTGAAAAGCAGAAAACTTTCATTGTCACGAATCCAAAACAAAAAATGAAAAATTGTTCATTGTATTCAATGTATTCAATTAATGTGTATTTACACGAAACGATATTGACATTTTGAAAAAAATATAGCCTTTTTATTAAATTTATGTTATTGTACAAACAACGTAATACAAAAAAAAACGCAAACATATTTTTTTATAGGTATATTGAATTTTTTTATTAGCCGCAGTTCAACATTCGTCAACTCAAAGCAATTTGAAGTATCTATTTTTTATATTATGCGCATTATTCTGCTCTAACATTAACTTATTTTAAATAAAACGAATAAAATTGATTCCATGTTCCATTAGCTAATGCCACCAAATTAGAATTCGATTTTATAAATTTAATTTAGATTTGTACAATGAAGTAAAAATCAACGAAGAAAATGCACGAACCTGAAGAGGAAATTGTATATAAATTAACAATATGATTTTGACAAATTTTCATTTCGTAAAATGAAAAATTAATTTTTTATTTATGTTTATTTATATAATAATGTGAAGGTACGTTTTCGCCAGTACATGCAAAGCGACTGCGGGTGAGAAACCCTGCATTGGAAAGCGTTTTCTATTAAAAACTTCTACACGATATAATAAAAATTAGTAATTTAATTCGTTTTTGCATGTTGAATTTATACGACGGTACTTCCTGTATCATGTGACCCAATTGTACCTTCCGGACAGAGCTATCAGGTTCTAAGCCAAGGGCTTCCTTCCGTGATGGAATGAAGTTGCATTTTACTTTAACAACATCCCACTTATGCCTTCAGGAGGATGTAACAACATGATAGCTACCTATTGGTATTTTCGTGCAAAAAAGGAAATTGAACTTCGGATTGCGGATATTTTCTTATTCTCTTCTCAATATTGAATTTTTAGTCGCCTCCTCGCGATGCAATTTTCCTCTAGCCCACCTTATTCGGATTTGTTTTTTTTCCGTTCATTCGATATGAAAATTTTATTCTAACGACATTATTACATGTTTGAGGCTATTACAATAGTTCTACAAGTGTTTAAATAATTGATGATAAAATATAGTAGTTCGTTCACTCACGCATACAGAATTATGGTTTATGCAACAAGTCTAACAATAGACTTGAGGTAAATTTATGTTTTGTTTCGTTGTGGTTCCTGATTAATCAAAAATTTGTGTTATTAATATTTCAAATTCATTATGAGTCATTAAATATTTTTTTTACTTATGTTCGATTACCGAACAACATGCCAAGTGATCCATTAAGCGCCTTTCAATTCATATTTATTTTCCTTTCAAACGGTCGATCTCGCATTATCGCACCAAACAGACGTTCATTTTGCGATAATCAAATCAAAATTGTATATCGTGACCCTGCTCGAAAAAATTTGTTCGAGTTTCCCTTGATAACTCAATTGAAGTTACTTATGCAGTATAGTCATTAGGGTGGAGCTAAAGGGGTATTTGTATTCTAAAGTGAAAAGCTCACGTAATCAGAATATTTGGTTACCTTTTGTCTATTAAAGCTCAGCTAATTGGTCTGGTAGCTGTCCGAAGAATGTGTATGGTTGAAGCACTCTACATATAAGAATCCTGCACATATGTAGTAGTATTTAGTTAGTAACCGTAGACGACAATATATATGTACGTGTTAGCTAACTTTGGGAACTATGCCACAGTTCCTCAAGCTTAAGTTTTGTAAAACATTTTTAGATTCGTAAAGCAAGAACTTTCTTGTCTGATCTGCAAGCAAGACATCTTCAATTGCATCTATGCAATTACTTGCATACCCCACCATTAAGCGTTCCATCAGCAACTCCCGCTGAATGGCAGTGTATGGTTCTGTTCACTAAATCAACTCTTTCTTTGCTTATTAGTAGATATATAATTTTGAAGTGAGAGAATTCTTTACAATTTTGCTGTCCACAGACTTCATAAGATTTCAGAAAGATTACACTTCGTGCAGACTCATTCTTTCTCATTCCACATATACTTCATTTAGTGCAGCTCTCTTGCTTATTTTTGATTCCCCTTCTTTTTTGTGTTTATTATTTTCTTATGTAATGTTTTGCTCATTTTTGTTTCGTGTTCAATATTGTGGAAACGGAAAGCTCGAGGAGATCCTTAGCAGATTGGTAGCGGTCAACTTCAGAGGCGGAAAAAGTGATTAAAGTGAAGGAAGAGAAAGTCACAAGTAACATTTTGTGCTGAAAATCTTTGTGAGAAAATTCTAAGCTTACGCTTAGCTGTGTCAGTTTAAAATTCATCTGTTTTTCAGAATCAGAAACAACGCTGAAGCAGCTAAGCGTCAGCTTTAAATCCAACTGTTTTTCAGCGTCATACAAATTAGCTGAATTTTCAGCTGACGCTTAGCTGTCCCAGCTTAAAATTTAGATGATTTTCAGCGTCAGAAAATTAGCTGAAGTTTTAGCTGATGCTTAGCTGTCTCAGCTTAAAATTTAGATGATTTTTAGCGTCAGCAATTTAACTGATTTTTTTGCTGAGATTTAGCTGTCTTAGCTTAAAATTCAACTGTTTTTCAGCTTCAGAAAATTTTTTGAATTTTCATCTGACGCTTAGTTGTCTTAGCTTAAAATTTAGATGTTTTTCAGCGTCAGTGAATTAGCTGAATTTTCAGCAGACGTTTAGCTGTTTTAGCTTAAAATTTAGATGTTTTTCAGCGTCAGCAAATTTGCTGAATTTTCAGCTGACGTTTAGATGCTTTAGCTTAAAATTCAGATGATTTTCAGCGTCAGTAAATTAGCTGTGATTTTCAGCTGACGTTTAGCTGTGTTAGCTTAAAATTCAGCTGTTTTCATAGTCCGAAAATTAGCTGAATCTTCAGCAGACGCCTAGCTTAGCGTCAGCTTAAAGTTTAGATGTTTTTCAGCGTCAGCAAATTAGCTGAATTTTCAGCTGACGTTTAGCTGTTTTAGCTTAAAAATTTAAAATTCAGATGTTTTTCAGCGTCAGTAAATTAGCTGAATTTTTAGCTGATGCTTAGCTGTCTGAGCTTAAAATTCAGCTGTTTTTTTAGCGTCAGCAAATTAGCTGAATCTTTAGCAAAAGCCTAGCTTAGCGTTAGCTTAAAATTTAGATGTTTTTCAGCGTCAGCAAATTTGCTGTGATTTTCAGCTGACGTTTAGCTGTGTTAGTTTAAAATTATGCTGCTTTTCAGCGTCAGCAAATTAGCTGAATTTTCAACTGATGTTTACCTGTTAGCTTAAAATTCAGCTACTTTTCAGCCTCAGCAAATTAGCTGAGTTCTCAGCTGATGCTTAGCTACCCCTGTTTAAAAGTTAGCTAGGTTAGAGGTAGTATTCTAAGGCTGTCCCCCTTCAAAGTAGGAAAGAAAATCAATAAATATTCTGAAAGAGCACAATTTTAGCTTTCTTATGAGGTGAGGATGAATAAAATCGGCTCAACGGTTACTTCACAATTTAATTTTGAAAATCGACTTTTTGATGTAAATTTTACAAGTTTACCTTTGCGTAAGCTTTAAAAAGCCATTCTATTGCCGGTACGTGTGCTCTACTTGGGTCATGGCAATTGTAATCTTAGTGGGGAGAGAGCGTGTTCATTCAATTGCATGCCGTTGAAGTTCTTGCATTTTCGAATGCATTTGCCATCAGGTGTTTGTAAGAATTTGCATAAAGGTTGGGAAAACCGCCCGAAGGGCTGCGGAGGGCAGGTATTCCCTGCTTCTGACATTGGCAAATATCGGATCCCAGCTTTCGAATTTCGTCATTTTTCGAGGTCCGTGCCCTTCGGGGGATGTTTTCAATGAGTTTAGCGCCCGTCAAAGCGAGGCGGAGAGTCAGTTTTGACAAGCGCAATCACGGCAAATCTCGGATCCAGAATTTTTATTAATTTTGGAAAAACCACTGGACTATCCGTAAATTTTATTATTTATATCCACTATATATTAGACCATTACCTACCTCCCAGTGCAAAAATTTCAGTGAAATCTGTCACCGTAGTCTGCTACCGGCCCCGGTTAACTATTTTTCAGCGTCAGCAAATTAGCGGAATTTTCAGCTGCCGCTTAGCTGCCTTAGCTTAAAATTCAACTGTTTTTCAGCGTTATTGGGGGAAACTTAAAGGATACCCCGATACAGCGAATCAAGTGCATGAGGAGAGGTGACTTGCTCATCGAGACTCGTGACCTGAGCGACAGTAGAAAGCTCCTGTAAACGCTGCAGGAAAGACACGGGAACTCGGCGTGGGTGTGCTGAGGCTGAGCCCCTTTCAGGTCTTCATAAATACATCCTGTCCTACGGCTATTTTGATCTTCACTCCTTTGGGCTAGTGTATGGATGAACCCAGACGATAGTGTGTGTCAGATGTGACGGTGCTATGGCGAGAACGCTACAAGATGAAGGAAAGCTGAGAGTGGACCTGATCAGCGGAAAGTCAAGTTTTTGCCGGAAAAACAAGGAAGAGTGTTCCAGAAGGTGCTGGAAATATGGCAACGATGGTCACTTTGCCGACATTCATTCCAAGGAGGATTTGCCAAACGATGAAAAGATGAGCCTATCCCCCAAAGTTTCAGATTTCGGTCTGATGATGGATTTTCCTAACGTCAGGCCGTTCTTTGTATTTAGTTTTCTTTTTCGATTAAGTAAAAAGCTTAGTGTGGTCATGGCAGCTCTTTTTTTTATCAGAAACTTGTTTGGTGTGAGGCCCCCACCAAAATCCCTTATTCGGAGTTACCCTCGCCCCAAGTATTTGGAGATTCTGCATACTGAGAAGTATGCAGCCGTACTCTTGCTGACATCATACTTCGAAGCCTTTGAGGGCGGCTTGGAGTCTCTGAATAAGGTGAATCAGTGTTGAGATCGAGCAGCACAGCGAGTAGCTTAGCTGGCTTTGCTCATGGTTGTTCAGCCCCGGTTCGATCCTCGGTAAGGTAAAAATTTGTGTGCGTGGGTTAGCCATTATCAGATATCGCACTCCTGCTCTCAAAGAGAGCAAAATTACTGTTTGACCCCACAGTTCAGAAAGTTATCGATTAGGGGTTTATCCATGGGCATCAAGAACATCAGTAAATAATTTTTTAAAGTAATTATGAGATAACCATGACTCATCGAGCAAAGTAAATTTTTGTTTCAATCTTTTTAAAATATATTCCAGGCATTTCTTATCTTTCCTTCAGAAATGCTTGCTGTTGTTGTATTGAAACATTTTGATAGGAGTACTATAGAATTTACTATTTATCTTGAAGGCGATTGATGATTTCCTAGTGTAAACTCTCCCATTGTGACTTTTATTTGGTCGATTTACAACGTCGACTGCATTTGGAGATTAATTAAGTGGTTACATTTATTGTTCTGTCCGTTTCCGTCCAAAAGCCACAGCAATTAGAAGCCCAGCAGTTCTAATCCCGCGAAGGGGGGGGGGACGTAACGATATTACAGTTTTTAAATGAAAAAAGAGGAGATAAAATGTCCGTAAAAAATAAAATGAAACAAAATTACGATACGGAAAATATTTACTTTGTCTTCCGTACCATTAAGCGCTCTATTATAGCAATTTAATTTTCTCAAAATGTATTTTAAAGAACGTTATCAATTTTTTATTTTTAATTTGTTCAAGTGCTTTTATAAGGTAATTTACGTTTCGAAAATAAAACGAAAATTCATATCTTGGGTATTGTGCTTGTGTAAATCTAATCCATTGTTACGGTTAAAATTTGCTATCAGAAGTAGAGGTTGTATTTTTATTGTGCGTTGGTGAATTTTATCAGCCCTTCAATGTGGTGGTAATTTATTTAAGGTTATTCAAACGTATTAGACAGGACACGCTCGATGTATTAGATCGTTCCCGTTTTCTTTTTGAAAAACAACAAACATGTCGGTTCTATTTTTGAACATCGCTCTTACATCTCAATTTCAATTGATGAAGATAAATTGCGCTATTCTTACAAAGATGTACAATTTAACACTGCATTTCTAAAGAATATTATCATGCACCTGCAATTTTCACGATGTAACAAGCCCCATTGCGGCTTTGGGCAAAAAACAGGAAGCTACTCCACAATAAAATTAAATCATTTGTGCTGATCACAAATTGCATTCGGGCGCCATGTTTTTCAGTATCTTTCCCCTTAAATAGGTTATATTTATCATCATCTGTTTTCATCGACAGCTTTCAGCACTTTTTTCTATAAAAACCCAACTAAATCTTTAATTGCCTTTCCAGATCATTTTCACACATTGGAGAAGACGAATGTTGTTCACACTTGTGCATTTAAGAAGCTAAATACCAAAATTATTGTTTCATTGAACTCGGGATAGTTGCATTCAAAATTAAAATCTGTAGCAAAAAATTCCTTCGCGTGGCCTTTTAATGAGTTCGGCAAATGCCATAATTAATAATGCGATTTAATATTCCAGAAGATACACGGTTTGCTTTATGTAAACAAGTGCAGAGAGCGATAAATTGCACGAGCCTTTTTTATGCATCGCATGCACAGTTTTGTGCATATTTTAATGGCACCCTTTTAGACGGTGTCATTATTTTGTTTTATAAATGTAAATCCTCACTCTTAACACAAAGAATCAGAAAGCTACTACATCGATTTGTCAAACCCAGAACAAAAACAGATCATTAGTCAGGTTTCAATGAGATTTACATCTAAAAATATTCTTGAAACTCAAAATCTCACCCCTGGCTGGGTTTAGGTAAATTTAGACTTAATTAAATTTTACAGGGTGGTTTAACAATCGCAGATATATATTAAATTTAATGCGAACTAGAATCAAAATTTGGATGTCAAAGTCCATCTTGATTTTGTCATCATTTACCTTTACTGTCGTAGTCCGACCTTTAATTTCAGCAATTTTTCAGCAGGAAAACTGTGATGACGGTACTGGGGGGCCTTGAGTTCAAAAATCCTAACCACGAAGGTTAAGGTTGAGCGTAGAATGAGCCGTGTCGTGGGCTCAGAATAGAAGAAGATGTAACTGGATTGAACTCATTACCACCGGACAGATAAGAAGCTTTTTCGAGAAAAGAAAATGCTGCTCTTAAAAATACTGCAAATTTGCAATATCATAAACATGGAATGGGTGAAAAAGAAAAGAAAGAAAACAGAATCTCGTGCTTTAAAAACCATCGGTTTCCTCTCACCATTTCTATGGAAGCGATACTGGTAATGGCCGCCCATACAATTGCAATTACGGTTTTGACTGATTCTAATGTATTTTAGAGAGAAATGGCATTTGTTTATTAAACTGTGCATAGATTTATAAAAAAGTATCCGACTTGTTAAACAGCCAGTTTAACTGGGACTTCAGTTTCAAGTTTCAATATAAAATATATTCAATGTTGCAGAAATTCTCACTCCATGAAAAACAGATAACATTGCTCAATTGGCTCAAGCCTACTTAAATCTGTTAGCAATTCTAACATTGTAAAGACCAAGGGCGTTAAATCCAAACTTGTGTAAGCAATTCTTTACACTTCGTAGCTTCTTCCAAACCATATCGTTTATTGAAATCTTCAAAGTAGGTACTGAATTAGCAAGACCGTTGCAATAATCATTTCAGCCCCTATATTGGTTTTTGCTTAACTGAGAGATAAAAGAAATAACTGGTCTAAAAATGTTTTATTCAATTTTTTGGAACACCCTAACATCTTCAGAAAAATTTACATTTAAAAATTGAAAATTAATATAACCAGATTCTTTTAATTGATTTATTATCTTTTCTATCCTCCTACCCCGACGCCCTTAATTCTTATATAGAATTAATTATGAATTGAAATTTATTGAAAAAATTTCATTTTTTTTTGTCGGTATTAAATTGAATAACACGATGAGTAGGAATAGAAGAAGTTCGTTACCTCACTAAACTACCTACCTATTTTTTCAAACGAACCATAAACGATTGCGAGGAGAAGAAAAAAATTACGTTCCAATACGGTAAAATTATGTTAGCACCCACGTGTTACTAAGGCCCCTTTGAACTTGTAATTTAATATTTATGCTGGTTTTAGAATACTCCATATCCGCTTTAAAACTAGAAAATCATCTGTTTCGGTGATCAACAAAAACTACCCACTAGAGAAGTTGAAATAAACAAGACCAGACTTCGAGATTGTTCAATAGACAAGGCAATCCATTTATCTACATTTTTAAAATGCACGATTGTTTACGTTGCACAGAAATTAGACATTTATGTCTCGGCTTTAAAATTAAAATTTATCTTTAAGTTCAAATCACCACGTTTTCGTGTTAATTCATAATAATCATAAATATCCACTTGTAAGCCTCGATCGGGGAAGTACTCACCCCGTGATGAGTGTGAAAATTTTACAAAAGCCGGTCTGGTTTCATCGTTTCTTCAACTCAATCTTTACCACGTTTCTATGTTCAAAGAATTTGAAGCAGATTTGTCGCGGAGATTACGAAATAATCGGATTTGCAGTAGGTGCATTTAACATGTAAAGTGTAAAGCGAAAGCAGAAATAAGCTCTGAATTTCAATAAAATAATTTTATTATGTTTCACTGAAAACTAGACAGATTTAAGCCTCGAGAAGTAAGAGATTCGGTTGTAATATTAATGAAACGTTGCAAATACAAGTTTGCAGCGTTTAAAAATCATTAGTTAATAGATTTTGTATGCTCGACGGCATTTTATACCTCCCGGACCCCAGACCTCCCGAATTTACATGTTTTAGTATTCGCGTGTAATGTAGAAAAAATATTTAAAAAAATCGTAGCTTGGAGTTGAACACCTGGAATTTGTTAAAAATTCGTTGAACGTGCGTACTCTTCAATGCGATAGGTTGCTAACTACGTTTCTGGCAACCTGGGACTATAGTCTGTTATTGCTTGGACTTCTGTTCATCAACAAATTTTTTAATACAATTTAATTTAACTTATAAGTTATAACATTTCAACAGCACAATTCCGTCTATTTTCGATGTCTTTGTTTGTAAATATAAAATTTTTGATATAAAAGAAATTTTCAAAGCTTTCCAATAAGCAGACAGGAAACTGTCTACCGTTCTCTATCTAAAATATCTAATTGCAACTGCGAGTGAAACAACTTTCCTAAATATTTCTTACAAAAAACGAAAAACACCTCGAGGATATTTTTTATTTAATACCAAATTCTTTACCTTTTTTTTTGTTTTGTCTAACACATGTGTTGGGATAAGTTTGAAAATATTTTGAAAAGATAATAATATAATAAACGAAAAAAAAGAGGATTATAAAATCGGGCAATTTCTTAAAAAATATTAAAATATAATTAAATAAATTAAAAGTTGACGTTTCATGATTATTATTATAGCAAAATTCCAGCAAAAACTTAATTTAATTGTAACATAGAGACTGTCATTGACCTAGTAGTTAGCGCGATCAACTGACAATATTCATATACCTGAACACAAAAAAATGATTCATCATTTTTGCGCCGATGAACAGAAATAATCATATTGATGAACAAATTCATAAATACAATGATTTTTTTCATTGATACTATGAATTGTTCATCAATGTGACGAATTTCTTATGCTGAGCCTGACTTTCTTATGCCCGTTGCCGTGTTTCTAACAATAAAACAGAAACAAAAGTTTCTTCTGGTTTTTCTTATGGCCACGTTGATGATTTCATCCATTCAAATAATTCTGATGAACTGTCTAAATTATGTTAAATACTACACATAAAAATATAGGCATAAAACATAAACAATTCTATAATTGTCCTGTTTTCCTCTTAATTGATTAATTAATTAGTTATTTAAATTTTTTTATATATTACTAGATTGCCCAGGTTGTGCGGCCTAAGGGCCGCACTGACGAGTCATTTTTCATTTGTTCCGTAAAGTGAACAAATGGGAGGTTTTATTGAACAATAAAATAGATTACCCTGGTTGTACGGCCTAAAAACGTCAATCGCCAATTAAAAAGTGACGATCCAGTGCGGCCTTTAGGCCGCACAAACAGGGTAATCCAGTGATGATATAAAAAAATATAATGTTTCCGTAAGTTGGTAAGTAAACTGACCAATTGGAGATGCAATACAGATGATATTATAATATAGATAATAACTAGATTGCCCTGGTTGTGCGGCCTGAAGGCCGCACTGACTAATTATTCTCTCGTAATTTCTAGATTTTTAGTGGTGGTTATAGAAGGTGCGTTACGGATAGATAGAAATATCTGATATATAAAAAACATATACTGTTAAAGTTGGTAAAAAACAGTAGGGATCGTCCGCAAATTTCAGCAAGGTTACATCCTGAGGCATCGGGAGTAAAAGGACTCGGTCGTTCACCGGTGCAAGTACCGATCCCTGGGCTACTCCCGAAAAGACCGCGCACGACTTTGATGTATGTTGCTGGTTGTTGAGGCAGTCGGAGAGCAGATTGCAGAGTTCCCCGCTCATTCCTCTGTTTTGGACTTTTGTAAGGATATTTTCCCATCTGGCGGAGTGGAATGCGTTTTTTACGTTCAGTAAAAACCTCCTCGTCCTCCTCATCCTCCAATGTCCCCATCCTGGCTTGGTTCTTTGTGTTTGTGAGGAGCTGGAGGGCTTATATTGTAGAGCGCCTTTTGTGAAAACCGAACTTAGTTCTGTCCAGTCCTTTTTGGAGGAGAAAATCTCGTACGAGACACCGCCACAATCTATGGCCCGAGAATCCGTCTCTCGACATTACTTTTGAGGTCAGGGAGGAATTATCTATTTCGTTTCTATTTTTCTGGATTCCGTCAGCACGCTCTTTCCTAAAAAACAAGAGGATGACGCTTCTATCCTGTTTTCATGGTTTTTATTCTGCTGTATCTTCGATTTCCTCGCTAAGTGCCATTTCAGGGTTTGTCTCCTTCTTGGGCGCTTATTCCAAAAAGATAATTGCGCTTTTAAATTTGAACATCTTTATTTAATTACGGGTCTCGTTTCGTACATCTTCATGCTCTTACGGGTCTCTCCGTGCATCCCCTGTTGGCTGTCGAATGGCCCAATATCTCGCAGTCCATACAGCGCTCCTCCTTGGTGCAGGAATCGGCAAAGTATCCATCCTCGCCACACCTCCAGCACTTTCTGGTGCTTTCTCCCTTGACACGGCAGTTTGTCGAATCGTGGTCCGCGCCCCAGCATCTCAGGCATCTAAGCATATGTTGGACGCTGATTCCGCTAGTCAGACTAACTCTGATACGTCATATCTTCAGGAGCTTCTCCACTGTATCGCCATCACAGCTCAGGACTGCCGTCTGTGTGCTTTAATACGCCGGTCTAAGAAAGCCGTCAGCCACTATGTATCCTTTGAAGCTTTAGTCCTTATCGGTTAACATGTCGAGGTCGACCAGTTGAAAGGAAGTTTTCAGCTTCCTTGTGTTTTCCAGGCTTCGCGCAGTTGGGCTTCCGTGGGTCTCCCGCAGCTTGTGCAGGAGTATCCTGTCTTCGTTGAGACTACAGTTCTCGATGAGCACGTCCCCTATTCTGGTGCATTTGATGCGCTCTATCTCCTTAAAGGGTCGTTCAGGCGATGCCTTCACAAGTACGGCATAGACGGTATATTCCCCTTTGGTAACCTCGGTGACTTCCCGTTTCCATTTTGGCATCCGAATGATAGCCCGGGCCGGATTAATCTCTTCCTGGGTGCTGTTCGTTCCCAGCTTATATATAAGACCAACGTTTTATTTACTCTTTGGGAAATCGTCTTTGAAAACTTGGGAAACCCACGGATAGATATCCGGATAGATATCTGTGGGTTCAGCGTGTTCAGTACCCATGTGGGTCTCTCCTCGCACAATTGCATTAGGAGCAAAGCGGAGATCTCGTCCTTGCTAGGAGCCTTATTTATTTCGATTGCTTTTGTTGTTTCTTTTAGTTCTTCTATTGCAAATCTAGCTATCTCCGTGTCCGCCTCTCTCCTCTCAAATGGAGGGAGTTGGGGCCAGGTTTAGTAGCCCTCTTCTTCCGACTGTTTTACAAATCTAATCGAGATGAAGACCTCTAAATAAATCCATTAATATTTTCATTTCTTTCAGTATTCAATTGTTTTTAAATTAATTTCTAGTTTCATATTATTATATTTTGTTTTTCCTGGTTATAATGCAACTGAAGATCGAAAAAAATATTGGTTTATTATCGCATTTTGTGATATTCAAAAGAAAATTTAATCAATATATTTTTCAAAATACAAAAATATGCTAAAATTGGTCCGGAAATCTTGGATTTATTAGTAATTTCTCAAGAAAATCGCCCATGGCAGTAATATTGTACCGAATTGGTCCGCTTTCAATATTTTTAAGTAAATTTCAAAGATTAACCGAAATTTTTTTAATCTGAATTCTTTGTTACTGGGACTAAAAATGTAAATTCTTCGTTCCAAATTCAAATTGTTGTAACCACAGCTGAAGGGTCGAACTAAGAAACTCCGACGATGAGAAGTTTAAGTCTGTACTCAACCAGCGGTGACAGCGAACCAATGCTGTGGTCAATATCCACGAGACAACTTGTTGGTTTTGCTCAGTTTTCCAACCCTTAGTTTATAATTTATTGATTTCAAAGCTAGCGAAACTTAAACTCAATTAAACTATTTCAGGATCTGAATTTTGTGAAAAAAAAGGTAGTACAAATTAATAATGCATTGGTGAAATCAAAAGAAATTGGTTAAATTAAATTTGTAAGGATGAAGCTTGGAATGGCCAGGAATAAATATATAATTTTTCGATCTCATTTGAATTTCAAAAATTGAATAAATATGGGCCAGTCGTACCACTTTCTTAGAGAAATTGCATTATTTATTATATCTCGACAACGTGATTGGCTTGTAACGTCAAGATCAAAAGTTTCGATTCCTTCCATTCTTTTTAATAAATAACATGACAGTAAATATGAAAAACAGAAAAGATGAAGAAGAATAACGAAGATCAAACGAGCGATGTTGCGTTCATAAAAAAACAAAAATGCGCCTTTGTATTATACAAATATTCTATAAGTCGAGGGTGCGACCGATCTAACATACAAGATGACTGGTAAATATATAAAGATGGTATATGGTTTGATGGTTAGATTTATTTTATATTCTGAACCGCACTCAAGACACAGGATGTGTAGGTAGGTGGGCCGTAAAAGAAATCAACCCAACAAATATTCGGGTCAAAATTCGATAGATGACATGGCCGTTTATGTTGTTTGTTTCGAATTTAATTTTCCTACAGAAAATTTGAATTTTTATTTTTCGGCTATAAAAAATATTACGCAATAAAATATCCATTAAGAATTTTTTTATTTCCTTATAAACACTTTTTCCGCTTTTTTGCGCTTGAGGATTTACAACGAGCAACCTTTTAGTAAAAGTTATATAACGAAGCCTCACAATCATTAAATTTTTTTTTAACTAAGGATCCATTATTTGTAAGGTTGAAATCATTCCAGGACCTACCTGTCGTTAACAGGTAGCTAAACATTCTTAATTCTTAAATTTTACCTTCTTAACGTTTTTATCAATGATGGACCCACACTTCGTTACAAATTCTTTCGATTGTATACAATTTTGGAATTATTTAATCTTTAGATCTTCCGACATTGACCTACATATAAAATTTTCAGGCAGAAGTGTACTAAAACTTTTTTTATGTCTGAATTACTTTATTGGCGAATAAATTTTATTATGCGTGAACATTTCATTCGTAAATAAACATCTTCTCTATTCATGCTGGAATTTTTAAAAGAACGCAGCTTCGGTAATGAATGGTACTAATTAATAAAAACAATGATGTCACGAGACGCAGCTTAAAGTTGAGCGGACACCAGTTGCTCATTTTTAATTGAACTGACACGGGAGGAGATTTCTTTTTAAAATTCTTCAAATTGTATTATTATAAATATTTATAAAAGAACACGTGCCCAGCTGCCACCACGAAGTCGACGCCCATGCTAGGATTTATTTTAAAATTGGAATGCATGTGAATAAACCGTGTATATTTTATTACTAAAGTCCAGACGCCGAACTTGAACTTGGTGTCTACAACTTAAATGGACAGCTAGAAACGATGTTATAACTAAACTATAAAGTACATTAAAACAGCTATTTAGTTCATAAACATATTTTATTTAGTAGTTTTAAAAGTTCCAAGTTGTTTCTCGTCGGATTATAAAACAGCGGACCAATTTTGAACGAAATCAATTCAAAAGAAATATTATTTTTAATTACATGACACGAGGATACCTTACAGGGTATGGTCCTGCATTATATAAATATTAACGTTAATTTAACGTAAAAATTACGTTATATTAACGTAGCCCTCCTATTCTGCCCGCATCATCAAAATTTTGGTTTCATTTTTCAAAAATCTGTTTTAAATTTACTTTGGTGTCTGCTTAGCTTAAATGTTGTTTTGTTCTGCTCGCAACGGCGGACGGAGCGGCTGCATGCGTAAGAAAAATAATCATAAAACGTAGCTTCCGCTTTATTTGTAAACAAACATTTTATATTTTATTATGTAAAATATTGTGTTTATTTATTCTTCAGCTCAATTCATGCATAATCTTCTGACGTTATGGTTACAGTTTCTTGTTTATAGGATCTGCTACCTTATTTAAGTAATAAAAAGCATTCGAGCAATATTTTCAAGTTTAGAATAACAAATTTGACTGTTCAAGAAGCCAAAACTGAATTTCGGTAGCTCCAAGTATACAATCATGCGGATACAAATAATATTTCGTAATTTATTTTCGAAATTTATAATTTTTATGTGACAGAATTTTCCGATCGACCACTCCAGGGAAATTACTACAGAAAATATGGTTTAAATAAAGAGAAAAAAATAGTTGACAAAAATTTATAGATTTATAATGTAGATTTGCTAATAAATCAAAAATCGAAGAGTAATAAAATAAAATTCGGATGGAAATGTTAATATTTAATTAAATTTAACCAAGCAACAATGCGTACCGTAAAGTAGGGTGTCGACGGTCAGTGGGGTGAATATGACTGCAAAAATTATAATAAGTTTTTTTATAAATACGTTTATTTATTATATGGGTAATAAACAGCAGGAATTCGCAATCAATTGTTTTCTAAACATAATAAGGCTTACCTATAATACTGTTAATAATTTATATCTGCTTCCGATTTGTCCTACTCCCTAAGTCGAACAAAATAATAAGTGGTACACCAACTCTTCAACTCCAATGATGTCAGATCACTACGATAATAATTGAAAGATGCCTGAATAAACGTGTTGATCCATAATTCATACACACAAAAAATAAACATTATTTTAAGCAAATATTTGACAATTTTTTACAAAATAATACCAAAAATCAAAACAATCGATCTCCATTTGAAACGATCACTTTGACAAAAGTCAAGCTGCTTTTGGCGCAAATGCCACGATACTTTCTCGCTATAGCAATTCCAGAGGCGTAGGATACACTTACATCAACGCTGTCACTCAGATAACACTATGAGCTAGCACTCAGGCAGAAACAAGATAATCAAATACTCAAAAAACAGGTACATAAGGTATAAAAAGAGATGAACCCACAGAAGAAAGAAGTTTGCTGGGAGCCCCCCGTAAGTTCAAAAGAGGATGAAAAGCTCGTGGAATTTCTTTCTAGACTAGAGATTGTCGAGCTAGAGATCTTCGAGTTAAAGGCGGGAAGACAGTTTCCCATGTCTTATAAGGGATGCTGCTAAAAAGAGGAAGACCAAAAGAGGTACATCCTCATGGGGCAAGGGAAAGGCTTACAAGACAAATGTGGACTCGAATCCGGAGATGATAATAAAAATATATAAATAAAAATAGAAAAACAAAGAAGATGCGAAGATTTTCAGCTATAATAGTCAAAGTTCCGGAGAGATTCTTTTACGAATACAAGACTTGAAGATCAGCCATCAACCTCGGATCAGAGTTAACCCAGGATTTTGAGCACTGTGATTGGATAAACAGTGAATTAAACCTGGTTTAAGCTCTTACCTGAATTTTATATAACTGACCCTTAGAAATGCAAAGAAAAAGACAACAGGTCACATCCGGGATATAGATGGTACTACAAGTGAATAATCTGTCAACTCCGACAGATGAATGGTGGAATCCAAGAGGAACTAGTCCAGAACCAAGAATAAGAAAGACCCGATAGGGCAGAACTGATGAAGAACAAACTTGAGGCATAAGCAACCGGATGCATTACGGGGGGGGTGCTCTATACGAATACCCGGCTATATCACTGGGAGGGAGGTTTTAGAGGGTAGAAATCCAACATTACCACCCAGTACCAGCTGGTGGTGTCTTTTTGAAGATTTTCTCCCTTCCAATGCTAAAACATACAAAAAAGGTGGACCTTTAAGTTTTTGAAGAGCCAAATTTTAATTATTACTGTAAAGTTGATTTAAGCGGCAGTTTATCTGGGAGATTAGGAATTTAGGAGAATTGGTTGCTGGTAATAAATTATGGTTTCTTACCTTCGAAGTAGGAATGAAAACCTACGAATATTCTAAAAGGTCACATTTGGAGCTTACCGATGAGGCGAAGAAAAATGATTTAGGTTTTTGATTTTTAAAATCGACTTTTTACATGTATTTTCAATACTTGAAGTCATTGGCTGCCTTAAAATCACATTCTATTGACGGTACGTATACGTATTGTGTTGGAAGAAGCCCTCGTCAGTTGATTCGAAGCCTGAGGGGGGGGGAGTCGTACACAGTAGCCGTTCTCGTGCTAGCAGGGTTTAATAAATTTATTTTATATTGTATGCGGTTTCCCCCAGATCAGACAGAACAACTCGAAAAGTTTATGGAGCATACACGACACCTGTCAGGAAAGATTGATAGCCTACAGTGACACCTCGAAGAAAAAGAGATTCCAAAAAGAATAATACCGGACTCACAATCCAATGATTAGAGCTAGAAGTTGACAGAATTGAAGAACAGAAGAAATCATACAGAAAATCCCAAAGTTACCCAACCTAACGATGTATCATGGGACAAAATCACCCAACCTATTATCATAAAAGACAGTTACGAAACGGTAAGAAACAGAAGAGCGAAAGTCCAGGAAAAGTCAAGCAAGGATAAAAAATAGCCGATAAGCAGGGATATCTGAAAAACAACACCAAAAAACTAACAAAAAACTAACCCCAAAGAATATCTGGAAAAGATCAAAAAGGAAGTCAAACAGAAAAAATTAAAGTTAGATATTAAAAAATTCGAGACTCAGAGATCAGTAAACCTGCTATTTGAAGCCATGGAAAAAGATGAGAACAAGAGAAGCCAGAACAAAAATGGTAGTTGGAGGACTGGTCCAGAATACAATTTCAGAAGACATCCAAGAGGCCATAGAAAGCTAAGAAATATGAACTTTACAATTGGCATGATCAAAGGATGCATAGCCAAAGACAAGACGCTCAGATTATTTTACCAGAGATGCTGGACAGCTGGACACAAAGTAGACAGTTGCAACAGCCCAAGAAATTATGAAAACACCTGCATGAGATGTGAAGAAGAGGGACACGAGTCGGCAGCCTGTGTCCAATCAAGACTAAACAAGAAAATATGACAGCAGAAATAGACGGCGCAGATATGGTACGGATGGAATGCTGTTTGCGAATTTCGGCCACATCACACGGGAGGGGATTTTAATAGTCCCACACTACCACCCTAGGGTGGTGTCAATGAGGATTTCCCCCTCTCCACCGTACAAAAAAAAATAAAAAGAAAAGATTGTATTTGGTTAATTATGGCCAAATTTAATCCGTAATTTTCGAATTCGGTCGCGTTGCAGGGATATTTTTAATGAGTTCCCGCACCGAGTTTTGATTTGATTTGATTGTTTTGATTTCAATTAGTTTTCTGACGCTTACTATATCTTTCTCAAATATACCAACACTTTTATTCCTCTGAGAACTCTTCCGATTTAATCCAGGGCCCCCGCTAGGATATTTAACGCCTAGGCAAAAATCTATCAGTCCCCCCCCCCCATTTACATCTTTGTATCTTATGGGCCGGTCGATGTTTTGCGGTTTTGAATTTCGCCGAAATTTTTGCACTGGGGATTAGGTAATATACTATAATAATATAGTACATATTATAAAAAATAAAAATTTGCGGTTCGTCAAATAGTTTTTCCATAATTAACAAAAATAAATTTTTACATTATTACATTATATTGTGCAATACCATTGGTCACTGACAACAGGCAGGAGATTGAGCCTGTGAGAACTACTTAACGAACCTTTTGTTTTTTTCAAATTATCAAATATGATTAATTTTAGAGTGACTGGATCTGAGACTCGCTAAAAACATCCCTATAGGGTTACCGAACTCGAAAATGACGAAATTCGAATGCTGAGATCCGAGATTTGAAAATGTCAGGGGCAGTGAAAACCTACGTTCCAAACGCTCTTGCTAACCGCTCGTGCGATTCCGGGCGGTTTTTTTACCACTGTGTAAATTATTGCAATATCGGAGTGCAAATAAACTCGAATGATGTTTCCTCTGCAACCACATGCAGTAGAATGAACACGATCTCTCCCCACCTAAATTCTGATTTCTATGACCTAGGTAGCGTACACGTACCGCCAAGGGAATATTTTTTTAAGTTAAGATGAACTTAAATTTATAAAATTTGCATCAGAAAGTCGATTTTCAAAATTCATAAGAATTTTCTTAAGAAAGCTTAAATTTTGCTCTTTCAGAATATTTCAAGGTTTTCTATTGTACTTTTGAAGAAAAGAAGCGACATTAAACTCATTTTATATTGGACACTGCAATTAATTTTTGTACCTTGATCTGGTTTGCTCCCTAGGCAGTTGCTTAGTTTGCCTAGTGTCTAGCGCCGGCCCTGATTTCATCACAAAAGAGAAAACCATGCTGGTTCTTCAGCGTTAGCAATGTTATAAAATTAAGAGGTCGCGGGAGAGTGACAGATCAGTGCGGCCTTTAGGCCGCACAATTTTGGTAATCTAGTCATTAATATACTTTGTGCTAATACTTCTAAACTGTCGCTTCTATAAAGTTAGGTACTGCGACATTGATTTTTTTTAATTGAGTCAATTAGTGTTTGTACTAATCAATTGGATTTACCATCAAAGAGAATTTTTTCCACCCTTTCCTGATGCAGGTGGGCGAAATTTTAAACTTTCGACCTTTTTAAATAGGATTATGTTTGTAGCACTGTGTGTTCTAATTAGCTACGTTCCACAGCTAATTACATGATAAATTTTACTTTATTTTTAATTCGGAAACATAAACGATTGGAAATTAAACTCTGTTTTAGCATTTCAAAGAGAATTATTTCTATTTGGTATTATAAAGGAAAATTACATTTCGGTCGCAAATGTTAATTTAACATTTAGTTAAACATAAATTAAACAATTCCGTAACTATACGCTATACTTTCCTGTATGTTTTCATATAATTTTGAACAAGGTGAGCTAATGAACAAACAAAACTAAAGCGCAACTTTTCTGACAAGTTGATGCTAAAAGGGGATGTTGATGAATAAACTTTTGGAACAATTTTGTAAGGTTGCCTAAACTTGAAGATTAATCATAAGAACTGTGAGTCTTTGTTCTGTTCGATGATTTTTCGAAACAACGAGGGCGCTTTCACGTAGGAAGCACATTTTTTATTTGCCGAATCAACCACGAAGATCAGAGAAATACAAATGGATCCGTTCGATCACTTCCACTGCTAATGGTGAACGCTAATTTAGTTAGTAGGTTAGTGGTTTTCTTAAGAGGGTTTTAGGCTAAGGGTCACTTATATTTAAAATTATCTCTATTAGTCCCTACAAAGCAGTTCTTGAGAGGAAGTCTAATGTTTCTTTTCCGAAGAGCAAATTAATGTGTAAATAAATAATGAAGCAAGTCCTTCGATGTACGATTAAAAATTGCGTTAAACGAGTTTAATATGAAAGTAAAAGTTAAGTACACGTTAAGTAATGCAATATATATTCTGTATACACTGCCTGAATATCTGATACAATAGTGAATGCGTTCTGCTTTTCAAGGCTAAGCATAACATCGATATTTGAAAACCCGCAACATTTTCTTTGCTTTTCTTTTAATTCCTTCTCTCCGAGTTTTATTTGCAATGCTAAGTAATATGAATATGTAAGCTCTCTATGTCTGTTCCATCAGGAGAGCTTCATTATTCATAATAAAAAAAGAATCACTTCCTTTCCAAATTTAAAACAGTAACCACGCACAGGCTTTGTTATTCCAATAGTAAATAAACTCCCAAATTTAAAGAAAGTTTTAGTGCCAAACTCAAGAATATAATAAACGAATCATAAAAAGTGAATCATTCCATGTATAAACTTCCACTTACTTTAAGGGAGATTCAGAAAACCACCCCTGTATTAATAAAATATTACCTAAATGAATTTTCCATTTTCCACGACAACTTTTCATTATTAAGATTAATTTCCTTCTACTTTTAAAAATTGAAGCGTGGGAAGCTTTTTGTCAGACAATTGAAAGACGGATAAAAATGGGCGATGATATTTGACCACCCAAGCTAAAATAAACGGGTTCAAAAACCTTTTTTTTCATTTTAATTGAGAAATATCGACGTTAATCCTAATGTTTACGCTAAAATTATCTAATTTTGATATTACTATAATTTATGCGACTTTTTATCGGTCAAGATTAATTGGTAAGTCACAGTTCTGCTTCGAAATACCAAGGTAGCAAGTTTCTCACATTTTTCTGAGTTCTTGTCAATATTTTAACTGCACTGCTGTTCATAACACACCCATGTGATGGACGACTGCGTCCCGAAAAGCCATAAATCGTAATTAATTTTTCAAACAAGCTACAGTCGACTTTAGGAAGCCTCAACTGTAGTATTCATTTGATAAAATTAAGCAATTGAGGTCAGAGCTGCAGTGGATTACTTTAAAAATTATATTATGCTGGATGAAGTTTCTGTATTTCCTAGCCATCAGGTGCTACTTATTAATGTCAAGCAGGTGCTGGAGTAAAATACGAATTCTGGATTCAGGAGAACGATGACTAAGCTCATAACGAAGCAGGTGAATTGTACATGGATGTTGTTTTCATAACAGCTTTACTTTTCAAATCACACAAATCGTGTAGTTCGAATTCCAATGATGCTGCTTTTGGTCATTGTAGCACCAATTGAAAAGCTAAATTCTATCCTATTCTACGAAGGCTATCAATGGAAATGGTGGGTGGCTGAGATATAACAATTTCAATACCCCCCCAGACCCCCCGGTCTATAACAGAATCCTATCACCAAGGCCATTAGCTCCATCAGCTGCAGACCTGCACATTTAAATTTCCCCAAGCTGTCAAGAACTCCAACCACCATTTCGTATTACCACACAGTACATAGTAGTGCAAAACAAAAGTACAACTTCAAAACAATTGTTAGAAAATTATATTAAAAATTCAAAACGTAGCCAGAATGACATTTAGCATGGAATGAACTTGAGAATTAAACTGAATAGAGCGCTCTTTGTTTGGACTTCTGGTATTTCAAAGTAATATCATAGGAACTAAAGTAACGAGATATTAACTTAGTTAATCATTTATTTCTAGAAAGTTACAACTAAATTTTATTGTAATTATTTGCTTCGATGCTCAATATAAAGTACTCCCTATTAAATTAAAATAAATTTTGGAGTTCCGCATATAAGAATGAAACTGAAAGATGAAGCGTGGCGAACGCTTTTTTTCTGCAAATCCATTGTTTAGAAAATATGATTACCATCTTATTATGATTCAATCAAATATGCTTTATAATAACTAAACCTCAACGGTGAGCAAGAGTCGTGAGTTCACTTCAGGATGCCACTTAACTAACTAACTAACTGGTCAAACTTATTTTTGCCACAAAAATCTAACCAACAACATAAAATTGTACTACCTTCCGGTCTGGGTGTGTGGAAAGGACTCGCAACTGAGCATCTCGCCAATTCCATACCTCCCAGACCTCCGGGTTTTGTAACTTCTTTAAGGACTGGTTTTATAATAGTCCTGATCTTATAATCGGCGATTTCGGTAGTTTTCCTTCGGTCGTAAGTTTTTAATTTTATATTAACAGTTAACAGATATTTTAGTATCTCAATCTTCTAAAATTTTCCTATCCCCACTCTTAAGGGATAGAATTATAATAGCAGCTTATGCTAAGTTCAGTTTAACTGAAAGGAATTTGAATGAATTAGTTATAGTTAGTATACTGTTTACGTATCTTGGTTTATCTGGTTTATTATTAAATCTGATAAAATCCAGCTGACCACAAGATAAGCTTTTCATTTTAGAATCTCAATTTTGAGATAAAGAATTTTTACAGAATCTGATATCCTAATTTTTCCTTAAAGTTCCTCTTAGTTATCGATAGTTTTTCCTTCAAGATCTTTCGCCTGAAAGCAATAGGATAACATCAACTTAGGAAAATCATACTCTCCAGGAATGCCGAAAAGCAATTTATCGCATTGAAAAGTATGCAAATTGTTGTTTTCAATTTGAAAGGAATGGCTGACCTGGGCTCACAACCTGTTATTATTTGGGTTTTCATCAGATGAAAAAAGTAGGCTTGAGAAAATTAAAATTTCTAAGGAAAATTTCTGAATTCAAATGGATACTGTTTCGCTGTCTTCTTTCAAATTAGGAGTTTAAACGTCAGGAAATATGAGAAAATTAAGGAAATCCGGGGAAACTTTAAGACATCCCAAAACATTACAGGAAATACTAGGAAATACATCCTAGAAAATCTTTGGAAAAAAATAGACGGATCCATCACTGCTCCTAGACCTCCCGATGCATTCTGTCGTGGCATAATATATGTGCTTATGTTTTAAAAGATTAAAAGGTTCCTATTTAATACAATCATAGAACATCTACTGTAAGTGTTGGTCTTCTAGACCGGGGGGTATTGTCGGAAAATTCTGAAAAAATTAGAAACTGTTAGAAAAGCTATCTCTAATTACGTTATTTCAAATAATATTCATGATTTTAATACGTAAAAATAAAATAAAAACCCATCTTGAAAGGGTTAAACCATGGAGAGTTAGGCCTCTTTAAAGCGTTTTTTTAAATTTCCACCTTCATATGGCCATAGCCCTGAAACTATTGATTTTTCAGTAAAAATGCTTTAGTGATTTTTTAAAGAGCGTGAAATAATCTATGAACTAGATGTAAACCTTTGATTGTCTAAAATCAACGGCTTTCGAGTTACGAATTAAAGTAAGTAAAGAAATGTTGTATAATTTGAGCATTTATTTTGTTTGTTTTTTTTTCAAGACCCTGTGTCTTTTAAACGAAACATATTACAAACAATCTAATGCCCCATTCCGGATAGGAAATTTAACGGACTTCAATTTTTGTTTAGTAAATATTTTTGAAAAACCAATCCATTCCACAGAAAATCAGAAAATAATAAACAAGTCAGCTACAAAACAAAAAATTAAATTCCGAAAATTTTTGTTTTTTTGAAAAATTGTTTTATTCGTGAAGGAATCTTAGGAAATTCAAAGAAGAATAAATTCAAGAAGAAGAATAGGAAAGTTTATGAAATATTAGTAAATCTATAGGAAATTAACAAAAATTCTATGAAACCCTTGTAAATCTTTGACAAAATTTTACGAAATTCAAGAAAATCTTAGGACAGCTTACGAAGTTCTAGAAAATTTTCTTATCCTAAGAGAAATCTAAGCGAATTGCCAATAATCGAAGGAAGTCTAAGGAAATCGCAAAATATTTGAAATTTGATTAGGAAATATTAGGAAATTCAAAGGAAATCCAAAAAATTTCAAGGAAACAAAAAATTAAATTCAGAAATTTTTTGTTTTTATTGAAAATTTGTTTTATTCATGAAGGTTAAACTATTGCATTATTTAAGTAAATGTTCAAAATTACGACCCTTAATTTCAATACATAGTCGTGAAGAAAACCAAAAAAAAATTAAAAGCTCGAATATTTCAACATTTTTTGACTTACTTTAATTCATAACTCGAAAGCCGTTGATTTTAGACAATCAAAGGTTTAAATCTAGTTTGTAGATTATTTCACGCTCTTTAAAAATGCACTTAATCATTTTTACTGAAAAATCAATAGTTTCAGGGCTATAGCCTTGTGAAGGTGGAAATATAAAAAAATGCTTTAAAGAGACCTATAACTCTGGAGGGTTTGAGCTTAGAAAAAAAATGTTGTTAAATATTTTTCTTAGAAAAGTGTCCTCTATCACCACCCAAATTATGTAAAGTGTATCCGGCACATCCTGTATAAATTAATTCTTTTTTTGAAGTAATAATTTTTTGTTTATTTAAAACTGAATAATATTTTATTGCTCTTCCTGTACCATCCGCCAGTGCTTTTGCGTCATTTAATTGTTTAATTAAGCAATTGTTTTATGCTACTGCCGGCGACGACCGGAGCTAAAGTACTTTAGCGTCGTCAAGATTTTAATTAAAATAAAATTTATTCTTCAAAAAAATATTAAATTTTCTTATAAAGTTATTACCTATAACTAGCTTGGGTAGCGGCGGGGGGGGGGGGGGGGTGAAAAGCATCTTACTATGTTGACAAAAACAATTGATTTTCTTAACTGTCTGGGAAGAACCTCAATTCAATAGACAAACATCCTAAAAATTGCCACTTTAAGTCTCCTGAAGAAATTATAACATTTTTGATTTTAATTAAATTTATATTAGTTTTTATTTTACCTGATCCCACTCAATCCCATAAAATAATTTCAATTTATTTTGTAGAGGTATTCACACGAAATTCTGCATGCCGATAAGAAGTATAAAAAAAAGTTAACTACGCCCCCTCACTAACAATTTTTTTGTCATCTCTGCCCACCCTGTAAAACAGCGTATCCCCGCCACTGCGCCATCATAATGTCTAGAAACCCTTTTTTGGATTTGAAATTTATTGGACAAAAAGCAAATAATGTTTAAAAAAATATAACGTTCTTCATTCTGAATTCATGAAGTCACAATTATGTCGAAGGAAATGTAAACAAATTTATCTTGATATTTACAAACCTTGAACCTACAATTAAAATTTGATAACAGTAATTGTTTGGTTTATCCATACATGGACTAAGGTATTGATTAAACTGTTATGCTAACACGATTATGCATTTTATATCAAATCGCAGCGAACCAATTATTGGAAATCCGTTTCATCGTGCATAAATTGCTATGACAACGACAAGTTTGTTTGATACCGAAACCACCGATACTAGCACAAATACACGGATTAGATAAAAAAGGGCAAATGCAAATTTGTTTAATGCGCTTGTTGATCCAATTTAGGAATTTTACATTACAACAGTTTCCTTTCGATATGGTAATTAATTAGAAAGAATGCGAACTATCTTTCTAGTAAACACTTGCAAAAATTTTCATCGTTTTTAATTTCCATTTTCAGAAGCAATGGAAATTAAATTCACTCCAGACGGGGTCATTGGCTCAGGATTAAAGGCTCCATTAAAACGGAGGGCAAGTGAGACAATGGACGGCACATGGTGCTTTCTAATCATTTGTTCATTAAACCACTGACCACATTGCATTACTTTTTATCATTTACAGCAGATTTTTTCAAAAAGCAAGGAACTTCAATCGACTGGAAAATTGAAATAATTGATTCATAAGCCACAACTGGAAAGTTAGTTTGCAGACACAAAACGATCAAGATAAAAGCTTTTCGAACTAAAGCAGTTTAAGTTTTTGAACTCGCAGGGGTCGTTGCGTCAAACAACTTCAACCATTTATTTTCATATTTATGGTAATTAAAAATAGAAAACAATTTTTGTCGAGATGATTATGCAGGTTTTTCGCTCTACGATCTACAGGGTGGTCTTTGTGTCAGTCTACTGTGCACTCCGTATCCTGGCCAGCCATCACGATGAAATATTCGAATTTTTCAAGAGACTTCCGTCGAGTTCTTCGACATCATAACTCAATGGCACACTAAATAAACAATCCAATTTATCACTTTCGATAACCTCCTCGGAAGCAAGATAGTTGTTCCCCTCGGCGAAAACGTCGTCACACAATATATCGACGCAAAGATATAACCCATTAACTCTGGACGAAAGGGACAACGTATGCAAATCCCACTATAGCCCTAAGCAATTTTTCTAGTCAGCAATCCTTGACTGCAGCTTAAACTTGTCAGCGAACAACAAAGCCCAGCATTTCTAACCCTCCCTTCTGTTTGCAAAATATGCCTGTAGGTGTGCGATGCAAATCCAGAAAACGGCAAAAACTCTCTCGAATTTTCCATTGATGGCATTCAAAACAAAAACCACAGAATCAATAAATCATGATTCAGGTTATCAAGCAAAAGCCTCGCTGAAGCTCCTGCTGATAATGTCAGGTGGGAAATCCCGAGTTTCAGCTACATAGTGCGTATTAGTCAATAAACTGGTGCATGCCTACCCGCCGCACCTTGAATTACTGCGTCGATTAAAATTATTTCGAAAATATTTTCATAAACATAATCACCGCCACTTAATTAATTAAAACACATCTAGTGGCTCTCAGTGGATCGATTTGATTGCAAGTTCAAGTTGACTATGTACCTACCATACATCATTAATTTTTAATTTTGTTAAAGTTTAATTTTCAATTTAAAATTTAATGTTTATTGTGAAAGTTAACCAACGTTCGGGTTCTGATCGCTTTTTTGAACAATGTTTGCTTTGCAAAATTAATTTCAATGTTAATTATCGGCCTTAAGGCATTCTCTCAGTTGCCTAGTTTCTTGAACGAATTCCGTTTTATTTCAATTTGGTCAAGGTTAGCAACTGCATTTTTTGCAAGCTCAACAATTTAATGTTTTTTTAATAGTATACGGGGCCTCCTCTTGGAGGGCAATGATCAAATACCGAAATCTGCATTAGAAAATTTTATATCAAATTTGTTTTGAAGATTTTGCCAACTCAATGGTGAATTTCAGTCCGCTGAAGATAAAGATTGAAGATAAAAATGCTTCCACACTTGCTCTTCAAGACCAATTAAAAATTAAAATAACAATTTCATAAAATATAAAATTTAAATAAACACAATGGGGTTCCTAGAAGTTTTTCGTTGGGGGGGGTTTCTCATAGAAGACCTTTCTCGTTCTTTCTCTCATAGAAGAAAACGAATTTGGATTCTCTGCATTTTCTTAGTTTAAACAAATTTAAAAAAAATAAGCAGCATTATGGCCGATGATTATAATCCCAAAAATTTAAGAAAATATTAAGAATTATTAGGAAAATAATAAAAGGAAAAAAATCGAAGATATTCCTTGGAAATCCATATTTTTAGGAAATCTGCGAACATCCAAAGTAATTTAAGTAAATCTTATAAAATCCGAGAAACTCTAGAATCTAATTTAATCTAAGGAAATTTTAGAAAACTTGAGGAAATTTTACGAAATTTCATGAAATCTTAGAAAATCGGAAGTGATCTACAGGTAATCCAATACAATTTTAGGAAACTATTGA
This sequence comes from Cantharis lateralis, assembly GCA_963170105.1. Lineage (NCBI taxonomy): Eukaryota > Metazoa > Arthropoda > Insecta > Coleoptera > Cantharidae > Cantharis > Cantharis lateralis. The sequence goes on from OY720627.1 coordinate 6,355,918, forward strand.
AAATCTTAATAAATTTACGGAAATCTTAAGAAAATCAAAGAAATCTTAGAAAATATCTAGGAACTTCGGGAAAATCTTAGAAAAGCTTAAGAAATTCTAGAAAATTTCCAAAGCTAAGGAAAATCTAAAGTGATTTTAGCAAATCCAGAGAAATTTGAGAAAATTTGAGAAAATCCAAAGCAATGTTAGAAAATTTCAGAAAATCCGAGAAAATCTTAGAAAAGTTTAAGAAATTCTAGAATCTAATCTAACCTAAGAAAAAATGTAAGAGAATTTTAGGAAACCTAAGGAAATCTTAGGAACCCCCAGGTAATTCTAGGTAATTTCATAAAATCTTAGGAAATCTCAAGAAATCGGAAGTAATCTTAAGGAATCCAGAGAAGTCTTAGAAAATCGTAAGATATTTGAGAAATTTTTAGGAAATCTTAGAAATATTAGGAAATATAAAAAACCCAAAAATCATTGGAAATTTTAGAAAATATTTAAAAACTTGAAGGAAATCTTAATAATTTTTAACAAATTTCCTAATCCAAGGAAATCTGATGATATCTCAGAAAACCTAGGGAAATTTGAGGAAATCTAAGAAAATCTCAAGTAATCTCAGGAAATGTCAGGAAATCGGAGAAAATTTTAGAAAAGTTTATGAAATTCTAGCATCTAATCTAACCTAAGAAAAAAAGTAAGGAAATTTGAGGGAACTATAGAAACTTCTATGAAATTTTAGGTATTTTCATGAATTCTAAGAAATACTAGGAAATCTAAGCAAATCCGAAGTAATCTTAGGAAATCCACAGAAGTCTTAGGAAATTGTAAGATATTTGAGAAAATTTTAGGAAAGCTTAGAAAATATTAGGAAATCAAAAGGAAATCCCAGAAAATTCTATGAAACCCTTGAGAATCCTAGGAAAAATTGTACGAAATTTTAGGAATGCTTACGAAATTCTAGAAAATTTCCTTATCCAGGGAGAAATCTAACGGAATTTTAAGAAATTCAAGAAGTCTTAGGAAATCGTAAGATATCTGATTTTTTGTAAAGAAAATCTTAGGAAATTATTGGAAGTCTTATGAAATAGTATTAGCAAATACCTAACCTTGAAAATTTCATTAGGCAAGGAGAAATTTAAAGGAATATGTTATGAAATCCAAGAGAGTCTTAAAAAATTGTTAGATATTTCAAATTTTTTCTTGGAAATAAAAGAAAAATCTAGGAAACCCTTGGAAATATTAGAGAGTATTAGAAAACTCTTAGGAAATTAATGAAATCTTATGAAATTCTAGCAAATTTCGTAATCCAGTAAAAATCTAAGGGAAGCAAACCTAGCGAAATTTGAGGAAATCTCCGAAAATTCAAAGTAATATTAGGAAATGAAAGTTTATGAAATTCTAGAATCTAATCTAACTTAAGAAAAAATGTTAGGAAATTTTAGGAAACCTAAGAAAATCTTAGAAAATCTAAGGAATTAAAATAAAATCTCTGAGGAAATCCGAAGTAATCTTAAGAAATACAAAGAAGTCTTAGAAAATAGTAAGATATTTGAGAAAATTATAGGGAAGCTTAGGAAATCCAAAGGAAATCCAAGAAAATTCTATGATGCCCTTGGATATCTTAGGAAAAATTTTACGAAATTCTAGGAAATCTTATGAAAGCTCAGAAAAAGTTTCAATTTAAGGAAATCTTGAGAAATTCAAGAAAATCTCACAAAACCCCACAACTCTCAAAACTCTTAGGAAAGCTTACGAAGTTCTAGAAAATTTCTTTATCCAAAGAGAAATCTAAGCGAATTGTAAATAATCAAAGGAAGTCTTAAAAAAATCGTAAGATATTTGAAAATTGTTTAGGAAATCGGAAGGAAATCCAAGAAATTTCCAGGAAAACTTTGAAATTCTAGGCATATTTTGAAAATTTTACGAAATTATTGGAAATCATATGAAAGCTCCGAAAATCTTAGGAAACGTTGGGAAATGTTAGGAAATATCAGGAAATGTTAGGAAATGTTAGGAAATCTAGGAAAATTCAAGGAAATCTTAGGAAATCATAAAAATTCCGGAAAATTGTTAGAAAAGCTTAGTTCTAGAAAATATCTTTATCGAAGGAAAAATTTAAGGAAATGTTAAGAAATCTAAGGAAATCTTACGAAATATGATGTAATTATGGTAACCTTAGGAAATTCAAAAATATCCTATTAGTATTAGAAACATTAGAAAATTTTAAGAAATTCTTGAAAATTTGGAAATTTTTATGAAATCATAGATAAATCAAGAAAATCTGCAGAAAGCTTAGAAAACCTGAAAAATTTTAGGAATTCCGTGGAAATCTTAGTAATTTCATGATAAGTTAGGAAACCCGAGAAAATCTTAGGAAATCTAAAAAAAAGATCGCAGAATATCCTAGGAAACCCATGGAAATCTTTAGAAATAATAATTCTTGAAAATTTCCTTATCAAAGAAAAACCTAATGAAATTTTGCGAAACCTTAGGAAATCTCAAGAACTTCGTGGAAATCTCAAAAAATTTCATGAAATCCTAGAAAATCTTAAAAAATCTCAGAATATCCTTGGAAACCCATGGAAATACTAGAAAATGTTAGGAAATTAGGAGATCTACGAATGCTACAAACGAGAAGTTGGCCCATTGTTTTGAAAAGAAATCGTCCGGCAATCCAGGATAATCTTTCAGAAATGTCGAAGAAGGATTAAAAATAGGCCTCGTGAAACTCGTCCATCAGAATTCGATTTAGAATTTCGTATATACCATTTGATCTTTATTGTTGGGGTTATTCCATATCCCCAGGCCTTCCAGTCTTAACAACATGATTGGTATCGCCCAAGTACAATTGAAAAACGGAAAAACTTATGAGGAAAATTGAAAAACCTAATTTTTTTGGAATCATTTTGGATTTCCGATAGTTCAATGCAAGTTAATGAAAATTATTCTAAAAGTTCATAAAAAAAATGACATGATCGATGAAAAGGACAATTTTGTTTTAGTTTTGTCGAGCGTCATAGTGGGGTTCAGTGTTATCGTAGTAGTTCCCATCTCCCCATCATCGTGATAATATTAGGGTAAATTTGTAATTTTCATTTGTGTAAATATTATTTCGTTATTATTAAATTACGCTGTTACTTAAAACTAACTTATATTATTTAATTGAGTTACGTAAACCCCCACGATCTCAGAATTCCACCATAATACCTTCTGATAAAATGATTCATGGTATGGATCACAAGTTACATAGGTCCAATTTATTCGTTTTAATCTTTTAGATTAAAATTTTTTATCTTCAGTCAGTACCTGGTTTATTTAGGGGGACCTAGATAATGCAGAACATAAAAGCTGCCATCTTAAGTAGTGAAAATCATTAAAAATAAGGAAACGATTTGATGAAAATCGGCGAATTCAATTGGTACAGCATGGTACAGAAACCGACTGAAGGGTTAAATCCATTGAAAATAAGATCTGATTTGAAAAGTTTAAAAGGAACCCTAGGTGGCTTATCGATAGTGTAAGTTTTAATTGAACACCTCCGGTATTATGGTAATTTTTTTTACGAGATATAATAAAGTTGAGTGACATTATAGTTAAAAATAGAGTTAAGTATTAAAATTAGGAAAAACAACAAAAAAGTGTTATAATGATTTGAAGCGTGTTTGAAAGACATTCGGCTACGTGGAGTTGTGTTGTGCCTACAAGTTTATTAGCCATTATTTTTCACAAAACCAGATACGATCTTGTTTTGTAGACATTATCATAAAATATTTATTTATTATTTATTCAAACTCGGAAATTTTAAACAAAACCCCATTCGGTAGGCTGCGAACATAATTTTGGGTTATTAATCAATCGACATTGTAATCGAATTCCATTAGAATATTAATCAAATTACTGCGCAACGCGTTAATTAAGCAGCACGCAAACATTTAGAAAACTCGCAAGGAGTTTAAATCTTCCCAAATTGTTGGTAAAAACCAGAATCAAAAGTTGAGCGCGTCTACTTCCTCCTCCTCGTCCGCCCAAAACCTAAACATGAATGAAATCGATAAACCCATTCAGATTATTGCCCTCGTAAATTTTCTTTGTTATTTGTGCACTTCGATTAAATTCAATCACATTTAATATTGTAATTAAAACCAAGTTATCTTATTTTATGCTCTAATTACAATAAAGAAAATTAGTCACATTAAACAAAGTAAATTCCAATGGGTTATTAGAAAAGTTATTTTAGCTTTGCTTGCTTTTATGTGCCTTTAAATTAATTTCGTTACCTCCGTTAAATATTATTTTATCTTTAATTACATTTTTTACATTTTATCTCAAATTTTTACTTCATAACTTTTATTTAATTCTTCATGAAAAATTTTACAGTAGAAGTTCTAATTAACTTTCGCTCTAAATCAACATAATGACGCCGATGCAACCTAACCGCAACGTAACTGCGACGTATATTCCACCGGAATTGCAGCTTAGCCTATGACTTTTCCTTTAATAGATAATTGAAAATTCAATTAATTTTATTTACGTTTTTAACCTTCATGTCGAACTTCAAATCAACTCTTTTTTCATAAAAAGTTGGAGAGCACTGAGAATGAAACCGACCACCACTGAATACGCAGTTCCACTTCATTGCGAATAAGAAGTAATTTTGTCTGTCTTGGTTGTATTAGCTCTTAAATGTAATGAAACTGGCATAATTATGATTTAATACGAAAAGTTGACTCCGTAAAAGATTTTATACATTGAAATAGCAACAGAAGTTGGTAATTGAAAACTTGTTGCGATGTACTTGCACGTGGATGATCGATAAAGCAAATTAGAGTTGCTCATACACGTTAAGTGCATTTCAGAACATCGAAACTTTTGTAATAAACTGTAACGGAATTTCTAAATAATATTAACGTAATTAGTGCGAGCTTTGAAATGAGCTAAATAATCAAATGTAGACTAAGTTCAGCTTTCCGTATGCGCTTAATCAGAATATTATTAACTGAACTACATGTTCGGTTATTTTTTTAGTAGGTATTATATACTAATCTAGTTTTTGTTACAACAAATTCAACTTTCGGTTTCAAACGAAAATAGCTTTTATTTAAAATTCACAGCTTTATGCATAATTAATAAATTCATCTAATAACGGAGCAGCTGTTGTGAAGGTCGTTTGCTGTGATTAAAATTTGTGTATAACTTGGTTTGTTGCAACCGAAATAGCTTCGTTTGGTTTTCTTTTCACCGATTAAATCCTGGCTGAATCAATTTTTTATGTAATCAGGCTCCCCAGGGATTATTTTAAATTATATGCTACTCTACGCTCCGCTCCGCTCCGATGGCAAACCCCATTTGCATCATAAACTGCCATAATTTTATTAGAAAATTTTTAAAAGTTGCACCACCGGTTGGGGGGGGCGCTGGATACTTTCCTATGCTAGATTCCACTTAGAACTCCACTTAGTCAGCAAGGACTCGAACCACAATAAATTCAATCTCTAACGACGGGATAGGGGTCCCGATTGAACCGACTGTCCTGGAGCTCTCGGTTTCCCGTGGTTTGATAAATTCCATAGCCGTTGTCCTAATGCCCAGTCCATCGGTGTTCAAAATTGCTGTTTTCGTAACAAAATTGCGAAAGTTGTTTCCTCAACGGAATTCCTATATTTTTTTCTTTCTAGCCGTAATGATGGGATTCCAAACTCCCCCCAATGTATATTTCCTCAAGCCAGGGAGAGGTAAAACTCCTCGGCTCCTCTACCATCCGAGAAGTAGTGCAGACGTTAAATTTCTTAAAACCTTCATCAAAAATCCGGATCTCGAATCATATATTATTTTGGATCTTTCTGCCCATCTAAAGAAAATAACAGTTGCTGGCGAGAAATTGCTGATTGCCCCTCAACAAGCTGAGGTATAAGCATACCTCCTACTGCAGCTATAGTGCAAGAACATATCTTCAGAGTTTTCCATCAGGTACAGCAGTGGATCGGAAACTACTTGGATCCAGAGCAGTGGGGACGGAAGTTGACAAAAATGGATTGCTATCCATTCAGTCCATTCAATCAAGTTTTCTCTATCTTAACATTAATCATTCCATTTATTACAATTTTTTCAGTTGAAGAACAGCACCAACTCATTATTCAGCTTGGGCCTTTCTCAACCGCTGACTCTTTGCCTGGACCTTCCATTGCCCAAGGCATTTTCAATAATTTTCGTTTTGCTTCCTGCCCTTATAGGATAAAATTAAATATTAGAAACGTCTCTTGTAGGAAATTACATTTTTCAAGTTGTAGGGGGTGGGAGTGAGCGTTTCTGACGTTTTCAAAGAAGGGCTAAAAAATCGCAGTTTTTCGGCGCGCTCTATCACCGAAACCACACGTCAGAAAATTAAAGTTGATTAATGAATTTTATAGAAAATTTTATCTAATTTAATTTTGTATAAAATAGTTATCTTTGAAAACCTCCTAGTTTTCGATATAATAAACAAAATATTTAAAAAAGCGCTAAAATTTTTAAGTTTTTTGCATTTTCCGACCTCCTACAAGGCAGCAAACTTAAAATTCGAATTCAGTGCCCCAAAAACCATATAGAACCGCTGACTTCTACAATTTTTTTAATGGAAAAACCACCAATTTTGATAAATTGTTTAATTAAAATTAAAATGTTTTATATTTTAAATATTTTATTTACGAATTACGACATGTTTCGTATAAATTATCGTACATCATCATGTGTCAAGGATTAGCTAATTAGATAACTTATTAAAAATTATTTTAAAAAGTTATACAATTAGGATTATATTTTTGGATAAAAGTGAATATAAAATTTATATTTAAAGAGTCTCATGCAAAAAGATGATGTACTCGGGTGTTTTATTTTTATAAAATTATAAAAACCTACCCCTTTGTTCAAAGCCCACGAACAACCATGGTTGTTACACTGCAGTTTAATTTTTGATAAGACATTGGACCGAGGAAATAATGCTGATTTTGTTAATTTTAAAAGAATTTTGAAAAAATAGGTATAATCAAATTTTTAAATGGCTACAAAAATAGTTTCATTTCATATTATTTAATGAAGTGATAGACTGGATTGCAGAATTTTTGAGATAAATTTTTTAGAAACCAGTATTCGATTCAGCTAATTAATTTTCCAATAAAATGGTTTATTATGGAGTTTTTTTCGTTGCAAAAGAAGTATTATGCCAGTTTAATTTGTAAATGACAAATTGACTCAAAAATTTGTTACAATATAAACTTACTACTGTAAAAAAATTAACCATAACAGAAATTTAATTGGATCTAATGGCACGTGGCAGGATCTGGAATAATTTAAACTCACTGGAGACCTGCAAAAATAAGATCAGGGACTGCTAAGGGTTCTGCAAATTTGTCAGTCCGCCTCTGAAATTACATTTTTTTATGTATTATCAAAAATTGTATACATAAATAAAGTTTTAAAATTGCTAAAGCACTTAAGAGGAGAAGACGAGTAAAGAGGATACCGGCTATCAAATTTGAGTTGACGAGTTGGTTTTATCTATTGTTCCAAAAGAGACAGGAGACAAAGAATTGGATGTGACAACTACGAAACCGCATCTTTTCAAAGAATTTACTAAACTTGATGCAGATCTACAATGGCTGGAAGCGCATGACAAGTGACAGTTGTACGAAAAGTTTGCGTGACTTAACTACACGAAAAAGATAATCAAATTGGAGGGCAAAGAGACAGTAGGAATTTTTGTAAATCTGCCAAGTTTAACGTGCAATTGCTAATTTTCAATTATTTCGAATAATGGAATTAAGCTTTTTTTCATTTCGAATCCAATGTTTTGCAATTAAAATTTTTCTTTGAGCCAATTTAAAATTATTAATTGTATTTCGAGTAGGTGCGTAGTACTTAGAAAAAGTTTTGAGATTGCGAGACGTTTTAGTATATTTTAAAGAAGACGAAGCCGAAGGAAACTTTTAATTAATTTATGGTAAAGGATAATAAGGGAAAAAGTGGGCAAGTTTTAATTATAATTTATCGATTCTTTCGAATTGCGATTTAAATTTTTTTATCTCTCCGAAAGAAAGTCGGGGGAGGGCGGGGCGAAAGGAAGCAAATGTGGGCATTATTAATTTTTAAAAATCCCCAAAGCGTGGAATATTTCCGTAAATTTTATGGGGTAATTGGAAACTTAATCCTGTCGTCACATATAGGCACCGGATGGGACTCCAGGATAAAACACATGTGCGTTGTAGTAAACAAGATGGTATAAATAAAGGAGCCCCGTGGTGCGACTGGAATCTCGAACATTTAAATTGAACAAGAAGAAAAAGACTCCCATACATTTTTCACAAAGTTGTGTAGTTAACGTCTGCACAAAAGGAAACAATAAAAATGTGAAACGTAATCGTGAAGGAAAAATTCAGCCAACTCCAACGATGTTATCTCACCATAACGATAAAATCTAAAGTCTTAATTTGTAGCAAAGCGATTAATTTAAAATTTTCCTCTTTTTATTTCCACGGTCTATGTTTAACTCATATTAGTTTTCCCAATGTGCAATTGTCACGTAGTCACGTACTACTGGCGCTTTAATTAAATATTAATAACGCAAAATGTGCAGGGCGATTTAAACGAAAATACACTATTCATCTATAAATTTTTAATTTTTTCTATACGGACGATTCCTATCAACATAGAAGTCGTTTGTTTGAAATATAAAAAGTTAAGTCGATGACTTTCAAAATTCAAGGTTACAGTTACCCTTCGAAGAGGTAGATGGTAAAGGACGCCGAATATGCGGGTGATCGCATGCCTCGACACCCACCAAAAATGTTCAAGTGATGTAAATTCCGATTATGCTGCCATTCATTCGTTTACAGTAAAAAAATATTAATTTTCCATACACACAAAGTTACATCAATGGACAGAATTACATAATTTTATTGTTCGAAACTTATCAAATGCGGTCCTGCGGCAGAAAAACAGGCAAGCAACAAAAACATGAATTGAAATGATGAAAACGAGAAATTTGTTGCATTATTAATTTGCTCCCAATACTGGTGTATTACATTTACAGGGCGTTGAAAAATTACGATACCAAATTTCAAGAGTGCATTTTTAAAAACATAGGTCCAAATCATTTATTTATTTAGGTTGTCTTTTCAAAATTTCTGTAAAACTTACAGAATACAGCTATTTTTTATTGAAAAGTTTAAAAAATATTTCTAAAACTTGGTACCACCTTTATTTCGACACCCTGTATACACCACACGGTGTTTAAAATGCATTGACTTTCGATATTAGGTAATAATTAATTATTATCATCAGAACTAGCCGGCAAATTTTTCTTAAAATAACATAAAAATCGGACTATTATTTGTATGTTTTTACAGCAAATATGGATTTGCATTGAAAACAAACCAAAATATGTACAAAACTCTGCTGTATATAATAATAGATAATGTAATTTAGATAGAAATTGTAAATAGAGTTTATTCTACATGTAAATAATATTTGTTGTACCAGAAAACATAATTTACGTAATTAGCAAACAACATTTATTCTACAAGCAAATAAAATTAACTATGAAGATCTCAGTACACATAATTTATTCCATTAGCAAAAAAAGTTAATTTGATAGCAAAAAGAATATTGTACATTAAAATGTGAATTTTCATTAAAAAGGAAAACAAAACGCGAAAAACTATCTGCTACAAATAAGAATTTACCCTAGCACCGAACTTAATTTACTTCGTCAGCAAACAGAATTCGCTCCTCTAACAAACATAATTTACGCAACTAGCAAATGTAATTTGCTCTAGCTTATAAAATATATCTGCAAAATTAGATTTTTTCCAACAAAGTGTTTTATTCAGAGCTAAATTAAATAATGATTTTTTTGTGGTAATTGAAAGTTTGTTAGTGGCAATAACAAATTTTGTTTGCTAAAATTTGATATGTATAGTCAGTTGTTCCTGAAACGTAGAATTTCAAGGCGAATCCGGTTAAATCACTGAAAGTTTGAACTTTTCAAAAATAATCTATGTTACCTTCATTATTATATAATAACGGGGGGGGGGCAGGAACGCGTTCACAGATTTTGTTTACCCTATGAAAAGGTGGTCTTTAAATTGTACATCTGAATGTTAATACCAATGACGGCGAAGACATCAAGATCAAGCTCAACAATTTGACGTCTTTTAATTATCTCAAGAAAAAGCAAATCAAAATGGTTACCATGGTAACGATGACCAAGCAGTGAACTCTCACTGCTTAAGGGGAACCTGATGAAATTTGAAAATCATTGATACAATATGGAAAAATACCAAACAAAATGCCAGTGCGTCTTCTCCGAAGATCTAAACACAGTTTTTCACACACTATTCGATTGCAAAAGAAAAATTTAACTGAAAAGATCCTGAAAAGTGAAGAAACTTGAAAGAAGTACAAAAATGAACAAAATTATATTAGGGAGTTATGAGTAAAGAGTTTAATTTAACTGCAAAGTTAAATTTTGTGTTGTGTACACATGGTTGGAATAATCTTGGAAATCTTTGGAATTTCTTGGAAATAATTGGAATTTATCAAAATACTTTGAAATTTCAGGAATTGCTTGGAAATCTCTGAAATCACTGTAATTCTTCGCAATTTTCTGAATTTTTTTAGATATTATTGGAAGTCCTGGAAATTTTTGGAATTATTTAAGTCATTGGAATTCATGGAAATCATTGGAATTTTTGATAAAATTTAAAATTTCTTGGAAATCACTGGAATTCCTTTTAAAACACTGAAATTCCTTGGAAATCATTGGAATATTTGGACATTTTTTCTTGAATTAGAATTCTTCGAAATTCTCTGAAATTCCTTAAAAATACGTGGAGTTCTTATAGGAAATCCCTGGAATTTTTGAAAACCACTGGTATTCCTGCAAAATTGTTGAAATTCTAAGAAATCTTTGTTAATCACTCGAAAACTTGTGAAACCTCTGGAATTTTTCGAAATCACTAGAAATCCTTGGTAATTACTGAAATTCTTTGGTAAGTTAATGGAATTCTCTTTAAATACCTGAAATTCCTTGAAAATCACCAAAATTCATTAGATATCAACGGAATTTTCGAAAATCTCTAAAATTAGAGGTGGAAATCTGTAGAATTATAATGTTTTGGAAATCCATAATCACTAGAATTTCTAGAAAATCAGTGAAATTCTTAGAAATCAATGGAATACCTTGAAAATCACTAAAATTTTCTGGAATTATTTAGAAATCATCGGAAACCTTTGAAATCATAGGAATTATTTCGAAAACATTGATATTATTGAAATCTTTGGAATTCGTTGAAAATCACAAGAATTCTTTGGAAATCATCAGAATTTTTGATTAATTAAGAATCTTTAGAAATCCCTGGAAGAATATCTTGGAAATCATTGGGATTCTTTGGAAATCACTGCAATTCTTGGAAAACACCGGAATTCCTGGGAAATCATTTGGAATATTTAGTCATTTCTAGAATTTGAATATTTCGAAAATCCCTGGGATTCTTTAGAAATTCTTGGAGTTCTTGGGAAATCCGTGGAATTTTTGAAAATCACTGGTATTCCTGGTAAATTGTTGAAATTTTATAATAATATCTGGAAAACTTTGAAATTTCTGGACTTCCTAGGAACTCACTGGAATTTTTGGGAAATCAATGAAATTCTTGCAAATCATTGGAATTACTTGGAAATAATTGAAGTTCTTTGGGAATCACCAGAATTCTTTAGAAATCATTGGAAATTTGGAAATCTAGTGATGCGGAAATCTGAAGATATAGAATTCTTTGATAATCCAAGAATTTGTTATTCTTTGGTAAGCACTGCAATTCTTATGAAATAATTGAAATTCTTGGAAATCTTGAAAATTCTTTGGAATTCCAAGTTTTTGTAATCAAGCATTTAGCGGAATTCTTTAGAAATTATTGGAAAATTTGGAAATCTAGTGATAGAAATCTGTAGAATTAGAATTCTTTGAAAATCCATGAAATTCTTGGAAATCATTGTAATTGCTTGGTAATCACTGCAATTCCTGTGAAATTTTTGTAATTCCAAGTTTTGTGTATACAAAACCTCTGGGATGTTTACCCCCCAGTTTTTGTCGCATTCTGGTAGCATTCAGTTGTGTCGGACGTAGTTATGTTACTAAATTTCCCAGATTATGCGGCCTGAAGGCCGCACTGATCAGTTACTGTCCCGTAATCTCTAAATATTTTTTGGTTTTAACTTAAAATAAAACAATTGAAGATTTGTTACGTAGGAAAAGACAGATATCGCTCTTTATTATGTACGAGTTTTGAAACACTTAAGCTAGAGTCTTCAACTCGAGTTTTCTAATTTATTCTGATTTTACGTTTTTTTTTGGATTGTCTCATAACTGAAAATTATATAATGTCGTGTTTCTTTTTATCTACAGGGGGAGGGGTTGATTAAATATTATTTTTTGTTTGATTACTATAAATATCTCTAAAATTTGAATTAAGTTTTCCGCAACGTAGCGCCAAAAATTTTAAAGTGAACATTTTTATTTGAGCAATATTTTGAAGATTTATAATTTTGATGAATGTAAACCATAAAAGTGAATTTGCTAAGAGTCTCATGCTAAAAGCAGCTGCACTACTCGGGTTCGTTGAGTTTGATGAATTTATTCATCAGGAATAAAGGAAAAAAGGGGAACACGGGAATTACCGGTTTTTTCACAAGTGGAAATAGAACTTCGTGAGCTTTTATACCTTCCAGAAATACATTTAGGGAAGGTTAGTTTTGTTTTTTTCTCTCTAAAAACAGATTCGTTCAGTTTCTAAGGTGATTGCTAAGTTTCTACAGTAATAAATTTAGAGCTTTTTTACAAAGTTAAAATATTCCAAAAAATTTGTGTACTCATGGTTGGAATTCTCTTGAAAATCTTTGGAATTTCTTTGAAATATTTGGAATTCGTGAAAGTCCTTGGAAATCTCTGAAATAAAATATCTTTGGAAGTCATTGGAATTATTCGGAAAAATCTGGAATTTTACTTAAAATTACTAGAATTCTTTTGAAACCTCTGGAATTCTTTGGAAATTTCCGTAATTCCTGAGAAATCGTTGGAATTTTTTAAAATCTTTTGGAAATACTATTTAGAATTCCGAGTCTTGTGTACACAAATTTACCTGGATTTACTTGGATCGGGTTGGGTAGTCATCTTTGGAAGATTTTAAAAATACAAGATTACATTATAATGAAAACTAAAGCTAGTGCTAAGTTGAAGACTTGAGTCTGAATACATCACTGTGTTAGGTATTATTTTGAAAAGACATGAAATTTATGATAAAAAAATAGTTAAGTTGTGTTTAGTCCGGTATTGAACAGAAATATGATAACTAAGTAATTTTACTAATAAGGCAACGATATAGCACAAGGTAAATATCCCGTTCTTTCGCACTTAGGTGGGTGACCCCTTTGAGAACACCGCGTTCGTTGTTGTCCTCCTCTAAGTTAGGAGTTGAGACGTCAGGCTCGTTTGTAACTAGTTATACAACAAATTAGCAAAAATCCTAGAAATATTCTCGGATATTAGTTAAGTATATACTAAATGGACGTTAAACTAGCCGGATAATCGGTTTGCATAGGCAAATGGGTTATAGCCGTGTTAATATTTATATTAGGTAGATTCTATTGAGTTTCGATCTTCACCTTCAGGTAAAAGGGAAAGTGTCCCGCGTAAGCCAATTTAGAGATATTACGTAATTAATCTAATTTGGAAACAAGATCAGGTTAACGATATGAGAAAATCGAAGGGGATTAGCATATTTCAGACTTATGCGTAAAGCTACATTATGGTACACCTAAATTTGGAGGCGACGTTCCTCCCGAGACATATTAAGCAAAATTAGACAAACTTAACACATAATGAATGTTTTGTCCCTAAAAACCTATCTTATGCGGGGGTCCTATATAAACATGAAAAAATCAACACGACAAGAATAAACTTTAAAGTATATGCAAACAGTAGTCGGATGAATCTGTTTATTCATCATAAACTCAAACCTATTAAGCATAAATTAACTGCAACTTTATGGTAAGTAACACTTAAAAGTGTCTTAAAAGACACTTTCCTCAAAAGTTGAATATTTATAATTTGTCGAGCTCTGTGCATCCAAATGACTTTCTCAAAAAAGCTCCATTTTCATTTTAATTAGAATTGAAATTAAAATTTTGTGATGTCATTCCAGAAATGTTTAAATTCGATGAATAAAAGAAAAGTCGCCTCAAATAATAATTAAATCCAAACGACGCCGACGACGCTACAGTTTCGAACTTTAATCCGATTTTATCGCATTTGTATACAAGCAAATTTATTAATACGTGCAGAAATATTTAGTTAATTTTAGAATAACGCACTGCAGTGCAATATTGCTTTGTGTCAAGGTTAAAATAACGATGCATTCAATATAAACAAAGTTTAAATATAAATTTACCGAGACGAACAAATAAATCTTCACCAACCAACGTTTAATTTAGCCTGGAAATTATGCAACCTTTTTATCATTTCTCAACGATATTTCCAATAATTCCAGTAAATACCGAGTTAATTTAGTCGATTTTCAAATATCTGATGACTTTTCTACACTTTATCAATAGAAAGAAAATACTCTCACCCTCGACCCTCGGAACGTCGGAAAATCCGGGCTACGAAAATGGGTGACTAATTCGAATTCGAATCGAGAGTTTCGATGATTCATAATTTGGTTATATTTATCGGGATTTTCTCTTTACTTACCCCACAATAACTGATTTGGCTTTAACGTGAAAATAATTACGTTACAAAAATAAACACGTGCTTCATTTGAGCCGATTCACGCGATCGAGGTGCTCGCAACTTGCTCGGAGACCAATAAAAAGCTTAATGTATCAACTCGTTAATGTTTTAATATTTTTGCAATGCTGGAACTTTAAAATAAAAATTAAAAAATGTACCGCTCTAAAGCATAAAACACAGAGGATAATGAAGTTCTTTACAGCGAATTACATTTGAGCAATAATGGAGAGCATTACAACGTTAAACAAATATATAAAGTCAAATAACGCAGTGAGAATATTAATGAGTTATTACTGTTTGAGATGCACGAGTATGTTATCCCACAGGAAATGCTGGCGCGCACCTGGAAACTCTCAAACAGAATAACGTAACTAATTATTTCATACAAATTTGTAAGCTCATACTAATCATTTGTATTATATGTATACATGTATATGTAATATTATGTAATTCCATTTTAATAATTGCAGTTCAATTTTCATAATATCAATTTAGAAAAAAGTCACCCCATAATTGCTTCTTTGAAGTTTTAGTATGGACGTCACAAAAATTTTGGTTAACTTGTCAAAAATGTTTCCTAAAAGTTTCTCTGAAGAAGGGTAGATAATGAACTGCTGTAGGCTAGATGAAAACAATCTGGAAAAAAATAGAGAAAAAATAAAAAAAATAAAACTTCTTCCTAAATATCAAATTTAATTTGTACAGCTCAGGTTGGATCAAATACTTTAAGTTAACTTTGTTGTCATTTTAAATATTTTTTTGTTGCAGAAAATATTTGGTTGGATTTAAGATTTTCAAGGGGGATTATGTCATGTTATGAACGTTGAAAGAGTATGTGTAACTTGAATATATTTTTGAAATTTAAAAATTTAACGAATCTGACTGTTGGTTAGTGTGGTAGTTGTTATTGTTTTTCAAGAACAACAGGAGTTGGCTAGAGAATTCAGCACATTTAAATTTATCAAGTAAAATATATGACACTTAAAACCTTCAAAGCGAAGCATTTCAGTCTCTTAATGCAGTCTTCCCAAAGTGCAGATGTATATCTCTAGGGATTCGTGGAAATATTGTTCTTTATGAGTCCATATATTTAAAATGTATTATAAACTACAATTTAAGAGCATTATTATTTATAGAACTTACAGAAAAATATACTGTATTTTCGATTAGATCAATAAAACTCTTATAATAACATTTTAAAGTACAATTACTTGAATATTTATTTGAGTTAGCTATAATTGAGCTGCCATAGCTAAAAATATATTTTTTTATTATACCCAATTATAAAGATTATATATTGGCAGTTAGTAAGAGCTTTAAATCGGCTTGGTTATTTCAGGTTGCAGACAGAGTTGGAAAAGCTACTTTAAAAGGTATAGCTAAAGTACAGCTAAAAGCTACTTTTTCTCTACAACTTTTTAACTATTTTTTAGTATACTCGTATTTCGACTTTATTTAATAAAATGTATAAATAACATAAAGTAATTTTGTGAATATTTTATATTGCAAATTGGTTTAAAGGTAGGTAGATGTTTCAATTTAACGAATTTCTAAATTATTCAAGTTATTAATATTTACTTATAAAAACAGAATAAGCTCTTCGGTTCGGTTCTCGCAGAAAAAAAAAGTTGCTCTTTAAGTTTGGTTTCAGGATTACCTAAATACCATGGGGAATATGCATTGGTGTTAATTTAAAATACTTCACAATAGTATCTTTTAAATAAATTAATTTTTAAATTTGTTGTGACGTCAGTAGATATAAAATCAAAAAGTGACAACCCTGTAAAATGCAATAAAATAGATGATATATCAGTTGTTTGTTGGTTTATGAACACACGTGACTGGCAAGAAGGCAGGGAGCACGAAGCATGTAAATTTCTTTAAAATTAGACATTAATAATACCGGGGTAATAAAGGACAATGAGAAGTGGAGAAAAGGGAGGACTATTGTTTCTTCTGGTGCCGGTGGCGATGGCCGAAAAGTACAAACTTATAATTAATTCTCAGTTAGCCGTAACCAATCTCTAACCGGGCATAAATGCGGTATCCTAATGATTAACATTTAAGCAAATTTTTTAGCCTTTGAAGACGCCCAAAGGCAATAATATACCAAACATTAAATTTTAATCTTCTAATAATTAAATCTGGCAGACCAAAAGAATAATATCCCAAAAAAATTGTTTTAAATTTCAATTTTGAAATTCCCGCTAGTTGGTAACTTGACGCCAACTAGCGGACGACAAGGGGCTTTTTCGTCTAACATGGCAAAGGAGCGAGAGGTAAAAATTTTATGTCTCAGAAATTTAATTATAAAGTGTGAGTTTAAAATTTGATTTAATAATTTAAAGAAGAATTTAGTAATTTGAATAAAGAACAATTTATATTTGTGGTCAACAGGTTAAATTTGGAGAATCGAAAGATTGAAGAAGATCAGTTGGAAAACTCAAAAACATCGAATTCAAAAGCAAATACAAAATTTTTTGTTTTCGGTGATTTCACGGGGAATCTTTGTAATTCCCATCAAATTCTTTGGAAATTTTCCTGAATTCCTTAGCAATTGTAAAACTTTTTGAAAATCACGTAAAAGTCGTTGGGAATCCCTGGATGTTAATAAAATTCCTTCAGCAAATAGAAATGCCTGAAAAAAAAGTTAGAAGAGCAAAAAAATTCCGATAGAGAAACCAACCTAGAAACCTGGCGTCTATGGCAATAGTTCCTTTGAGAGTTTATCGATTAGAAATATCTACAATCTACCTCCAAGAATTTTCATGAATTGGTTCAAATTTTTTAGAAATTATAAAGTATAATTTTGATAATTTGGAATTGATAAATTAGATCTGTGTTCTACAGATTAGACCCAAGGGGTAAATATCCAAAAGAAGTTATGAACATATGGTTGGAACTTTTGTGAAAATCTTTGGAATTCCTTGAAAATCATTGAAATATGTGAAAATCTTTGGAATTTCTTGAAAATCATTTAGAATTCTTTCGATCTCATTGGAATTCCTTGGAAATCACTATAATTTCTTGGAAATCATTATAATTCTTTGAAAATCATTGTAGTACTTTGGAAATCTCTGAACTTCCTTCAACATCACTAAAACTCTTTGAAATTCCCTGGAATTCTTTAGAAACTATTGGAAATCTTTAAAATCATTGGAATTCTTTGGAAATTATTGAAATGCTTGGAAATCATTGGAATTCCTTGAAAATCACCGAAATTCTTCGGAATTCTCTGGAAATCATTGGATATCTCTGAAATTTCTTGAAAATCATTTAGAATTCTTTAGATCTCATTGGAATTCCTTGGAAATCACTATAATTCTTTTGAAATCATTGTAGTTTATTCGAAATCTCTGAACTTCCCTTAACAACACTAAAACTCTATGAAATTCCCTGGAATTCTTTATAAACTATTGTAAATCTTGGAAATCATTGGAATTTTTTGAAAACACTGGTATTATTTTGAAATAATTGATATTTTTAAAAATCTTTGCAATTCCTTGAAAATCACAAGAATTCCTTGGCAATCATTAGAATTTTTGAAATCCCTCGAATTTCTTGCAGATCAGT
The DNA here is from genome assembly GCA_963170105.1 of Cantharis lateralis. Taxonomy (NCBI): domain Eukaryota; kingdom Metazoa; phylum Arthropoda; class Insecta; order Coleoptera; family Cantharidae; genus Cantharis; species Cantharis lateralis. The sequence goes on from OY720627.1 coordinate 6,374,291, forward strand.
GAAATTCTTTGGAAATCAGTGGAATTATTTGAAAATCTCTGGACGTCCTTGAAAATCAGTGAAATTCTTTAAAAATCATTATAAATCTTTGAAATCATTAAATTCTTTAAAATTCACAAGAATTCTTTGGAAATCATCAGAATTGTTGAAAATCTCATTAATAAAAATTCTTATAAATCCCTGGAATTTCTTGTAAATCAGTGGAATTTTGGGCTGGAAGTCAACAGTGAATGACGAGCAGTATCGGGCATGATAACCCAAGAGTTTTGGAAGTCAAAAATGTATGTCAACTAGCCAAACCATAAATAATAATTTACAAATAGTAATAACGTTTCTGAGTACTAAATTGTTGACATCCACCGTTTCTTCTTTATTGAGTGGAGACATCCACCTCATTGATTTTTTCTAGCAATGATTGCACAATTGTTTTGGCAGTAACCTGGTATAAAATCTATTTAAAAAATTAAATCAGGGTTAGATCATAGGCCAGTCAATAGGTATAAAAATTCAGGGTTTGCCAACAGTTTTAAAATTGGTGAAGAAGTATAATTTGACCTCCCAATCAACATACTAAAAGTCACCATTCCTATTGATTGAGCTTTCGCCGCCATCTTGCTTCAAAGGTACAAAAAAGTGTTTTTCCGGAATTATCTCGTTTTCTTTGACTCGAAGAAGGAAATAGGTCAATTGGAGTATTCACAATTAAAATATCGGCATTTCTTACTATTTCACTATTAACCGACTTTCAACGGCCGTATGATGGGACCAGTGGACTTACGAAAAAAAATTGAGATACTGTTTTGTAGAGAATTTTATAATGAACATTATTCATAAAAGGTAAAATTACGATCCGAGTCAAAGGAACCGAGATATTTGCGGAAAACACTTTCTTGTACCTTTGAAGCAAGATGGCGGCGGAAGCTCAACCAATAGGAATGGTGACTGGGAGGTCAAATTATACTTCTTCACTAATTTTTAAAACTGTTGCAGTTTTTTCCTGTGAGAAATAGCTATTGCCTAGATATCACCAGGGGTGATCAGATATTACATTACCGTAATATAATGCAGCATTCGGCAGTTAGGTTAGGTGCACGTTATCAGGTTTCTTGTTCGTTTGGAATAATGCTAAGTTTTTTATTTTTTCAATTGATTCAAAACAATCAAAAATTTGCATGTTTAAAAAAAAGATTAATAATAGGATGGGGTGTATAATAGAAGATGGTGCCCCCCTCGTACTAGTCGCCTTCTAGTCTTACGAACACGAATACTCTCCTGCTTCAACTCCTGTGCTTCTGCCCTTTTGGAACTTTGGTTTTCGTGTTTTTAATCTAGCTCATCTTTCGCTTGACGGCCATGATTTTCACGATCATCTGTTGTGTGATAGCCCAATCTCTTTCACTACCCAGCATCAGTTTGACGATGTTATTGCTGCGTTTGCGTGAAAAAGCAGATTTCGGTTCATCTGAACCGGTTGTCTTGAACCGATGTAGGTAGCTTCTGAAGCACCCATGACCACTGAGGGTTTGTGTGACTTCGTAGTTCATCTCGGCGGTTTTCCTCTGAGCTGTTCCGATCTGATCAAGTCAGATATATTTTAACTATTTTTGGAATTTGTACGAAATAAATTGTGTAATATTTTTATAATATAAAAATAGTCTAAAAGTACATTTTAGTTGTCGCGATACTTATCCATAAATTTCCATATAGGAGACACTTTTGATATATTACAACAAATTTCTTAGTTTTTCCAACTATGAGTATATTAATGATCCGTACTTGCTATCCTTAATAATTTAGTTTTGCAACTCAAGTTCACTAACATGATCGGAATAGAGCTGAATCTATTCCTTATCAGAGTCCTGTTTGTAGGTCATAGAAATTCAGAAGTGGAAAGCTAACTTCTAGAAAAAGAAGTTAAACTTTTATCATTCATATATTATTAAATTTTTGGAATTTAGTTCATCAGTTGTTTACCTGATTCTATAAGTACACTCTTATTTCTTTATGCTTGCACACAATGCTCTCCGGGATGAAAAATGCAAAATTATCTTCAGTTTGTATCTTTTGTTTTCCTCGTATTAGTTTCGGTTATCAAAATTTTATTGCGACGTTTTTTTTATACATCCGAATGACACTCAGGAGTAAAAAGTTTTTATTGTTTAAATAATCGTTTTCACAGAGAACTATGGTTTATTGTGCTATCTTCCGAACATAATCCCGAATGTGTCACTTCAGTCACATTAAATTGCACGTCAGGAAAACCAACACTACGCAATTCTATAACTTCTTGTTTTCTTTTCGTTTCCCCGAAACATTGAAACATAATATTGACACGATTGTTTCATTGTTTATCAACTGTTTTAATAAAAAAGCAATTAGTTTATAGAAATCCTAGGAAGGAAAGAAGGAAAAAGCTAAAACCTGGCTTGGCCGGGCGAGTAAGTATTTCAACAAAGTGATTTTTCGTAAGCTAACGGGGTTTATTAAATTTTTTTCAAATTGTAAAAAGGAGAGCGGTTGTAGGTTTTAATCGGATTTGGTCAGGGTTGAGTTTCGACGCCTTGCAAATTACGTGTCCGGGTAAACTCCGGCAGAGCATCCAGGTACTCTTCGCTTATTCCATAATTTTCGTATTGATCTGTCGTTCTCGTGTTTATTTCTCTTTTATGTGCATTAGCATGCTTGTACGCAAAAACAGTGCAAATCGATGGATTTAAAATTAATTTCCATCTTTGGAACGGAACGTCAAAAAATGTTTGAATGGGGAGAAAAAAATCATTAATTATGAGAAAACATAAAGAAAAGCGAGAGGAAATTAATTACACGTATCAATTATAAGCAGGCAGTAAAATGGAGAAGTTGAATTAAATTTGTGATGGATACCATTTTAAATGATTTATGGCAAACTTTTGCCATTAGAGAGTTCATATATGAATGATAAATTTTTGAAATAAAGTAGCATTTTAAATAGGAACGTGGCAGCCGCCATCATTTTTAACGATTGAATATTTTAAGCATGCAAACTAAAAGTGTCTTTTAGCGTTAGCTAACAAATTAATTTAACAAATATGAAATTGTAAGCTATAATATTATAAAGTAAATTACGACGTAAAACAAAGCTCGTTTCATAAAATTGTTAAACGTTGTAGGTAATGAAACACGCCCAAAGTTTCAAAATAAATTGCTGTATTCTCACGAAAGTTTATTGTCCATTTAAGTTTCATGGATGTCGTTATCTGTGCTTTTGATTCGATGCTACATTGAAGGGATCGTAAAAAAATTTTCATTGTCTTCAATCCGACACTTTTGCCCTTATTAAACTTATTCGGATGGCAAATTATTTTCAAAAATTACCCTCAACAACACAAACTTACTCGCTTTAGTACTCACTCATTATCTTTGTTTGTTTGCTTTACTTCGCTAAAAAATTTTCACGAGTTTTAATTAAAACCAAATTTTTTAATTTTTATGTAACACTTTAACTCGACTTGTTTGCACAAAATTAACTACTCCAATTTATTTTCCTGCTGAAATTCAATCTGGTCTTCCTTCCTTTCAAATGTGTATATCACGCATAGTGCTTTTAATTTCGTTAAAATCTATTTAATAAAATTTAATGACTTTGATTGATTTATTATTGACTTCTGTGTTAATTTTTTTTTCGGCTGAAATAAAATTTGTATTCGAGAACGGAAATATTGAATTATCTTCCATCATCATGTTATGACATCAATGGAACATTTTTTTTTTAGCAAAAATGAAGTTATACATGAAAATTCAGACTTTGATCACAGAAAAAACCTGAGCTGACTCGTAAAAGGCATTCACGTTCTATTAATGCACCCTACGTGATGTATTTATATTTATTATAGTTTGGAATTATCTTACATTTTCTCTATTGAAGACTCTTTGATGAAGTTTAGTACACCAAACGAGGAGATCGTTATTAAAAACATTAGATGTAACAAACCCACTTCATGATTAAAACCGGAATTAATTTTAAGCTTTCCATTAGCGTGACATCATAATATATCTAAACATCGCATGTATTTCATATACAAATGATAAATTTCAATAAAAAATCAAAATTTAATTAATAGGAATTTAATTTTGCTCAAATGTAATCCAGATCCACTATATCCCTTCTACTATATTATAAATAAACCCAAATTTAATTTAAGTCAAAATAAAATAAATTATATTATAGTAAATAAAAATTGAAATGCCTATTATAGAATTTAAAACGATGCAAATGACAGTTTACAGTTTAAAAAGATCTAATAGGGGGTAAATATCCTGGTATATTTGTGTACACAAGACTCGAAATTCTCAAGATTTCCAAATAATTTTAAAGAATTTCAACAATTTACCCGAAATTCCAGTGATTTCAAATGAATTTTATTGATTTCCACAAAATGCACTGATTTATAAAAAATTAAAGAGATTTTAAAATATGTCGATGATTTCCAAAGAATTCTAGTGATTTTCAAGGAATTCAAATGATTTCTAAAGAATTCCAGAGATTTACAGAGAATTCCCAAAATTTCGGTGATTTCTAAAGAATTGCATGGATTTTCAAATCATTCCAGTGACTTCTAAAGAATTTCATTGATTTCAAAACAGTTTTAATTAATGAGATTTTCAATAACTCTGATGATTTCCTAAGAATTACTGTGATTTTAAAAAAATTCCCAAGGTATTCAAAAATATCAATATTTTCAAAGAATCCAGTGATGTCCAATAATTTCCAAGAATTCCAACGACTCTTAAAGAATTCCAGCGATATCCAAGGAATTGCGAAGAATTTCGGTGATTTCCAAAGAATTGCAAATTTTCAAAAAATTCCAGTGATTTCCAAGAAATTCCATTGATTTTCTAAGAATTTCACTAATTTCCTAGGAATTCTAGCAATTGCCAAAGAATTGCAATTAAAGAGATTTTAAAATATATCAATGATTAAATAGAATTAATGATTTCTAAAGAATTCCAGAGATTTACAGAGAATTCCCAAATTTTCGGTGATTTACAAAGAATTGCAGAGATTTTCAAATCATTTCAGTGACTTCTAAAGAATTCAATTGATTTCTAAGAATTTCATTGATTTCCAAGATATTCCAAGGATTTCAAAAGAGTTTTAATTAATGAGATTTGTAATAATTCTGATGATTTCCTAAGAATTATTGTGATTTTAAATCAAAGAATTCCAGTGATTTTCAATGATTTCCAAGAATACCAACAACTCTTAAAGAATTCCAGAGATTTCCAAGGAATTCCGAAGAATTTCGGTGATTTTCAAAGAATTGCAGGTTTTCAAATAATTCCAGTGATTTCCAAGAAATTTCATTGATTTTCTAAGAATTTCACTAATTTCCAAGGAATTGTAGTGGTCTCTAAAGAATTTTAATTAATGCGATTTTCAACTATTCTGATGATTTCCAACGAATTCCACTGATTTCTAAGAAATTCCGGGAATTTTTAAAAATACCAATGTTCTATAAAGAATTCCAGAAATTTTCAGTTAATTCCAAAGAATTGCAGTAGTTTCCAAGAAAGGACAGAATTTCCAAAGAATTCCAGTGATTTCCATAAATTCCAATAACTTTAAGGAATTCCGAAGAATTTCGGTGATTTCCAGAGAATTGCAAAGATTTTCAAATAATTTCAGCAATTTCCAAGTAATTCTAACAGTTTTAGAAATTTCCAAGGAATTCCAATAATTTCGAAGAATTCCAGGTATTCCTAAACAGTTTTAATTAATGAGATTTTCAACAATTCAAAAGATTTTCAAAAATTCCAATGGTTTCTAAAGAATTCCAAAGATTTTCAGTTAATTCCAAAGAATTCAAGCAGTTTTTAAGGAATTCTAGGGATTATAAAGAATTCCAGATATTTCAATTAATTTCCAATTACTTTTAAAGAATTACAGAGATTTCTAGAGAATTTCGAAGAATTTCGGTGATTTCCAGAGAATTGCAGAGATTTTTAAAAAATTTCAGAAATTTTCAAGGAATTCCAATAATTTTAATAATTTCCAAAGAATTCCAATAATTTCGAAGAATTCTAGGGATTTCTAAACAGTTTTAATTAATGAGATTTTCAACAATTCAAAAGATTTTCAGAAATTCCGATAATTTCTAAAGAATTTCAAAGATTTTCAGTTAATTCCAGTCTGCGTCCGTCACCTCCCCATCTTGGCATGGTAGCGTCGCAAGAGGTTATGACCGCCTCCATGAGTTGATCCACGCTGCCCTCTCCCGCCACGGTGCAGGCCTCTAATAGTTTATCTTTGTCGATTTTATGGAACAACCAGCCATTGTTTGAAGTTGCTTTATCTTTGTGGTCGCTGAATGTTTCTTCGTCAAAGACCCTTCATTGAGATATTTTGCGGTGGGTCCGGGAGGGAGCCAGGGTGAGGTCTAATATTGAGGGTAATTCCCTTCTAATGAAGGTGGGGGTGTTTCCCACCGTTGGAAACCGCTATGTCCTCGGTCGCCAAGGCTTTCAAAAGGATTTCTCCTCTTTCGTCAGAAGATCCCCACGTGTCCAGCTGTTGTTGGAATAACCTGGTCGTGTCGTTTTGGGAGAAGTAACAGTTGTAGATCTTCAGTCTCCGTATCCTAGCCCACGCGAAGCCTGAACCTGCACCACCCTCATCTGTGTCGGTGGGTGCCGGCAGATAGATGACCGCTCTGCTGGTGTCGGCGATGTAAATCTTCCTTGATTTTGTCGTTTCTTCAAGGAAGTCCTGCGTCGCTCGGGAAGGGTTCAAGTTGGCCCGTAGGAACTGGAAGGGAATATTTAAGAACCTACCCTAATTCATTGCATCTGGCATCCCAATGTACGAGGCTCAAAATTTGAAACTCATATTAGACCCTGACATTTTTTTGTTGTATATAAAATTATTTGTATCAAAAGTGGATAGAATGGATAAACGGCTACACAAGACGAGTATAAAACGAAAAATTGGAAAAAATAAAAACAGAACGTCCGGAAAAAAATTAAAATGTGTGAAAGAAAATAACAAAATGGAAAGAATCAAGGAGAGACAAATTAAAGCTAGATTGTCTAAAGCGGGCTAGTCGCTGAAGAATGGAAGATAATGCGGCACTGATAACAAAATTGAGACGGGACTTAAATTACGGTCAACTATCAAAATAAAAAACACATGAAAAAAAGTTACACACAGAAATAAATCTAGAACTTTGGAAAAATTATATTTTGATAAAAAAAAAGATGACAAATTTTGATGTAATTTTAAAATTGATGGGAAATTGTTCAGAATTTGTTTTGTTTTGGAAATTAAACGTAAAATTTGATTATCGAATGAGTCTCATGCAAAAGATGCTGTACAGGGAATTTTTTTCATTTTAAATTATAAAAAACCTACCCCAATTCTGCTGTGGTTTTTCAGAGCCTTGAAAATAAAATTATCAAAACCGACTCCACTGTTGTTTCAAATTCTCATGCAGAGTTGCATGTTGTTGAGGTAAACCTCTATTTCGTAGCTTCTTCTCCAGACGTCATAGTTTAGGTCTTACCACAACTTCTTGCAGTACTATATAACTTCTTATAGTTTTCCTTTTGGCTAATCTGACCTCAACTTTCTCCAACTTAAAATTCCCTTCAGAATATTAAGTCATGTTGAAATTATCCAGAGATTTGCAAACATCTCTTCAATTGCCTTCTTTCCCAACTTGGTTTCTTGTGCACCATCACAGACAACCGCAATCATTCTCCTGCGTTTTGACCTCAAGTACATCCTTCAGCTCCAAAGTTTAGCATTCCGTCTCTGTTGCTTCTGAAGTAGACTGCTTTATAAAGAAAAACATCATATTCAATTTTTCATTTCGATCCAATAAGATTTTTGTTTATGTTTTCATCAAAATTGATACTTGAGATTCATCAAGCGATATTATTATTGCATCTGCTGCAACAAGGTTGTATCAAAGTTATTGCCTATCTTAAAAGCCAACAAGCTAAGGTTACAAAGTGTATCTACCCTTACGATGCAGGTATTTTAAATTGTGTCTCAACTCAAGAGTATCTCATCAGTTAAAACTAATTTGATGGGAACGAAGGTAAATTGATAGTTCAGATTATGCAGGTTTTTGAAAACTAATCAACCGTCTCCTTCCTTATTACGCCTCAGCTTGTAGTCAAGCTAATAAGAAAATTGAAGACGCACCTTAATTATATCTCAATTCAATTAAATTTTGTCGTTAATTGGAAATTACAAATATTCAAAAAGCAAACAAAAATTGATTTAAAGAAAATGCAATTTTAAATATAAACACGAGCTGTTTACATAAATTTAAAATTATTATTTGATGTTTGTCAATTTGATGTTTGCTTACGATGAAGAATTCAAATATGAATTTAATCTTTCGTATATTTATTTGTTTGGTTTCAGTTAGTTGTTATTATGTTTGTTTAAAGCCTATCAATATATAAATTGATGGTTTTATGTGAGCACATAAAGAAAAACGAAAAAAAATATATTATATTTGAAATTTCGGTCTGGGGAAGCTTATTGTCATACAACTAAGTTGGAAATTAATAGAATTAAATTCAAAGGTCCTTTGCCGACTCTGAATGGACAATGGTAGGAATAGTTATGATAAATGATCGTGTAGGGCTAATTGATATATGTTTACAGATACATTAATTACGGTTATATAAATTGGAAGATGGATAAGGTCAAATGCAAAATTTGTTGATTGAAGGATACCAGAATAAACATTACTCAGCATACAGTAATTATAAAGGAAAATATAAAATCATCAACAAAACAACATTTAAAAATGGTTCAGCTCAATTTAGGAGCTGTTTTAATCTATTGTTTGCCCATTCTTTTGTTGCTGTCTTTTTCATCTGGGACAATTTGCGTCTCGTTTTGAACTTCTTGAGATAGTGGGACATGAAGCTAAAAATCGGACATCCGGTTACTGTCGATCTTTTACGAGTCTTTCCTTCAAAAGTAGGAAAAGATTTCTTTAAATATTCTAAAAGAGCAAAGTTTAAGCATTCTTATGAGGTGCGGATAAATAAAATCGGCCCAACGGATACTTCACAATTTAATTTTGAAAATCGGTTTTTTGATGACAATTTCACAAGTTTACCTTCATGTTAGCTTTAAAAAACCATTCAATTGCCGGTCCGTGTGCGCTACCTGGATCATAGTAACCGAATTTAGGTGGGGAGAGAGCGCGCTTCACTCACTGCATGTGGGTACCACGGTCACATCGTTCTAGTTCCTACATTATCGACTCAGGGAGGTTTTCACTGCCCCAGACATTGGCAAATTTCGGATCCCAGCATTCTAATTTCGTCATTTTCGAGTTCTGTTGGGCTCCGGGGAGTCGGTTTTGACAAGCGCAACCACGGAAAATCTCGAATCCGGGATTTTTGTAAATTTTGGAAAAACTACTGAACCATCCAGATTTTATTGTTTATATCGACTATATAGACCATGACCTACCACCCAGTGCAAAAATTTCAGCGAAATTCGAGCTCTTAGGCGGCAGTCACACTGCAGCCACCATCGACCACCATTGCAAAATTCAACCAATGGAAGTGGTTTGTTCATTATTTGCACCAATTGAATTAGTTGAATTTTAGTCGATGGTAGCTGGTGGCTGCAGGGGGACTACGACCTTAAAACATCGACCAACTCCCGGTCATCTTAGGCTAGCTTGACACGGAATTCGTCAAGATGTCGACGTTGAGAATTTTTTCGGGACATTCTACTTTTAGAAGTTTGTCACTTTGCTCACGGACCCCATACATAACGTGACCATATTCATTTTTACTCAAAACGGGACATTGTCAAAATTAAAAGAGGTTGATACTGTTACAATAAAAAAAAAACAATTTTTTATACTAAGAACATAATTTCAGGATAAAACAGAATAAACTTGTTATCGGTGCATTAAATTCAGTTAAAATTCGTCTTTCGTTGACCTTTAACTGAAAACCGGACTACTCTGTGTCCCAAAGCTTTCTTCAGGGACACCTGGACGGAGTACCAAAAAACGGGACAGCCCCGTTCAAAACGGTCACGTTAGCCATACAGCTATTGATGCGACCAACAGCGTATTTAGGGGTAGACAAGAGGGAAATTGCCCCCCCTTAAAAAAATGATTAGGGTTGTATTCCAGAAGCCCCCCGTGGTAAAAATAATGTTTACTATGAATCCACGAGGTTTTAAAATTTACATAAGTTTAAATTATGGGGGTAAACCTCAGTGAATTTGTCAATCATCTATTTGCCACTGACGCGCCTGAATGGATTAACGAGAATCTGGAAAATAATGTGGTTTGCCCCCTCCCATAGGCAGTTTTTAAATACGTCACTGTTTCATTTAAAAGAAGCCGCTCACCTTGTCTTACGGAAGAGCATTCCTCTATAGAACCCAACCTAACCAAGAACTCAACCAAACTGTAATTTAACTGCCTTTTTGTGTGTGTAAAACACGTGCGTGAACTTGGCTTCCCCTATTTTAAAATATTAATTTTTTGTTGTTGTTTTGGATTGTTTTCCATTTGTTTTCAATTGTTTTGATATTTTATGTTGTTGTTTTCGATTGATTTTGATTTGTTGTCAATTGTTTTGTAAAAATGAAATTTTTAAATTAAATGATAACCGCGAAAATCGCGAAATAAGATTTTGCGCCAGCTTCCCTTTGTTCGAAATTAAAGTTGTTTTCAATTGTTGTTAATTTGTTTTCAATTGATTTGTAAAAATAAAATTTTTAAAAACAAAGATATTGGCTTTAAATCCTATTTCGCGATTTTCGCGGTTATCATTTGATTTAAAAATTTTATTTTTACAAAACAATTGAAAACAAATTAAGAACAATCGAAAACAACAAAAAATATTTAATTTTGAAAGAAGGGGAGCGGGCGCAAAATCTTATTTCGCAATTTTCGCGGTTATCATTTGATTTAAAAATTTTATTTTTAGAAAACAATGGACAACAAATCGAAAACAACAACAAAAATTTTAATTTCGAAAAAAGGGGAGCAGGTAGAAAAGAAAGTTTTTTGAGATTTTCTTCATTTTTTTTTGCAAAATAAAAAAAAATAGCAAAACAATTGGAAACAAAAAATGGAAAACAATGCAAAACAACAACAAAAACTTAATATTTTGAAAAAAGGAGAGAGATACTGAGAGTTATGTAATACACAATATTGGTGTAATATTGAGACAATATAGAATTTTGTAAGCTTCAACTAATTTTCTATATTGCCACAATATTGAACCAATATTCGTTGAAGATTTTTGCAATATTGCACCAATATTGCCTTCACATTTTCATCCAACATCTGAGCAATAATGCGGCAAATACCAATATTGGTACAATAATGGAACAATCTTCAATCAATATTAGTCCAATATTGGATATATAACCAATATTGATTGCCGATTTTCATGCAATATTCTGAAATTTCCATGGATTTTCTTGGATATTCTGGATATACTAAAATTTCTTGACATCTCCGAAAATTTCTAAGACTTCCTATGATTTTATTTGATTTTTTTGAATTTTTTTAGAAATCTTTCTATTTCCAAAGGTTCCCTATATTAAATATGTGTTCAATCTTGTTTTCCAATAATGCGACAATTATTATGTAATCAAAATATTGGTTGATCTTGTAGTAAAATTGCGCCAATACTAACAATTTTTTAAAATATTGATTTTTGATCTACAGCTTGCGGTCTATTGGTACTCCACAATTGCATCTACATTCACCCCTAACTTAGCTTGTAAAAATATAATAAAATTCTCTTGGATGAGCAATCGTGACATCTCGGCTCAAAAATATTCCAAAAATATATTTAAAAAAACCGTAGCTCTTGCTTAGCTGAGAAGATTACATATGTTCGCCATCTTTACAGTGACTTTGAAGGGAGGGGGAATCCCTGACGAAATCTCATGTACTAATGATAGGAAATCTGAGGAAATTTTAGGAAGTAGGAAATCTGAGGAAATGTAAAAAATACTAATATAAAAAATCTTAGGCAATTTTGATGTTACCTTGTAGACTCTTTGGGGGGGGGGGGGATTTGAAGAAAACTCAAACCATAAAATCTTTGTTTCATCAAATGAAACATTCATCATCAAAATATTCATGAAAAAATCATTGTATTTATGAACTTGTTAATCAATAAATTAATTTTGTTCAAAATAAAGCACGTCAATATATATTAAGTTACCATAATCCTATATCCTGTTTAGTTTGATAGTTTTCCATTCCAGAAAAGTTGAAATGGTCGTAAAAATTTTAATTTGTGCTGGAAGATTTCCGTTTAAATAAAGATTTACATTAAATTGTTGTAAAAATAAAAAAACCAGGCACAGCAGCGAAATAAAATTCCTATTGACCTCAAATATTTATAAAATGACGCGAAAGTCGTTTAAAATTCATGCCGATAGAATGAATGGTCGCGTAAGTCAGTAAAATTTAAAAGGGCATCATGCAAAGCTGTCCAAGTTTTCAAGACTTGAAACACAAGTTCGGGTAGTGGAAATTGCCATTAGCATTCAAAACATGAATGTGGTCTATAGGTGGCGAACAATAAAGTACATTTCAAAGATACTCGGTTAACTTGTAAATTGTTCGGTAAGTGCATCGTTGTTAAGAGGGCACGTGCTGGCGTTTGTAAAAAATAAAAAAAAAATTCGAGAAAAAATAAATTGGTTAATAATTTACCTCATTTTTTCCTTACGGTTGCGATTCTGATATAAATTATGAATGGCGAATTTTGAATTTTTGAAAAATCCTCGTAGAATGCAACTTTTCTCAATGAACCAGACAAGATTGTAAAATAAACCCTCGCTTTTTCATTCCAACTTGAGAGAATATTTCTTCTGATAAAGAAATGATAAACGTACTATAAACTATCATAAGTTTGAATTCCCGATGGAAAATAACGAGAACCCTTATTTTCACGACGTATGAGTTCAGTGGTCTTCAATATTTATAAGCAGCTCAAGCTCAGTAGACAGTCGGGCTTTCTCGATAAAATTAAATTTAAATTGCATTTTAGTTGCAGACAAAAATAAAATAGAATCTTATCCGGTTTAATAGCTTATTAAGTTTAATACATTTTCAATTTGATACAGGAAGAAATAATAAAAATTATAATAATTTTCGTGCGCGATAATTTTGCAGAAAACGTAAAAAGTTAAAAACTTTCGCGAAAAGGATTTTCAAGTTTTCCCTAACTAGCTTAAAAAGTTTTCAACAGTTAAACTCTCTCCAATCAATTAATTAGCATTTTTAAAAGTCAAATTTAATAAAAATTTAAGCGTATCGAATTTTAGAAGAGGTTAAACTACATCAAGTCGGTTCGGCGATGACGCGTCGCGACGCTCGCAACTTAATTTAAACGAGATAAGGTTCGAGTGTAATAAAATGAGTTATGGGCAGCTTACGAGCAATAATTTACATAGTTCACCCTGTTTCGTAACGTAATTGCAAAATTTGCAAGAAATTTCGTCTGTAGCCCTCCCTCAACAAATTATGATCAAAAAGTGTTTTGTATTTTTAAGTAAATGGAAAATAAACGGTTTTTTTCAACTTAATATCGGATGATTTATTTTTTCGTTTTTTATGCTAAAAAATTAGGATCTCGAAAAACATCAAAGATCGTCAATATCACGAGCGGTTTTGCGCTTTTGAGCAATAAATATTCTTTGTCTAACAACTGATCAGTTTTCTTGTCGAATGATTTTGAATGATGTACCACATTTGTTTTCTTTTCACATCATACACCGAAGTGTCACATTCAGAAACTAAGTTGGCGCGTGGTTTTTTAAAAGAAATTTCACGTTTGATAGGATTCATTTCTGTGTTTGATGTGCGATTGAATAAATTTTCAAAAATTACATTCTCCTTTGTTCCAGCCACTTTTTGCTCTAACAAGTTTGTTTTAATCAAAGTTTGCGACAATTAAACTTCCAGTGTCGAGAAATGAAGGCAATTTTCAGATAATTAAAGCATAATTGAGGCCAATAACGAATATAAACCAACATTTAAGCGGCAATGAATGTTTAAGTATTTACTTTTTGCGATTCTGCTTAAATACTATGCGGTAATTTAATAAAATGGCGCCAATTGAGAATCGAGCAATTTTCCTTCGCCACACGCACGCGCAGTACATTTTTGATTTATTTTTTGTCCTGTTTGTCCTTTTGTTTCCTTCGAATCTAATTGGTTAATTAAGTTTAAAACAAACTTTAAAAAATTTAATCAAAATGAACGGCAGCATTTTCACAACAGAGATTGGAATTTGTGTCAATTTTGCCGAATCGAGTTTTTAGTTTTTCACGACAGGAAATGAACGATTCTCTATAGTCGTGTTTTATGCTCTCAAACATCGCTGTGGTACAAAATGTCGTAAAATATACAAGTTAATATAGCGGATTTGGCTTAATCTTCGCTTTTAAAAGTTTCCTCTTAATATCTCTTTGATGAAACATTACATCATTTTTATTTATCACTTTTTTGAATTGTTAATAACTTCGCTTTAAAATTGAAAAGAATATACGCTCGTTTTTGTTTCAAACTTTTAAATTGGATTCTCTAACGATTTTTTAAATTTATTTTTATCTCGGTAAACAAGTTGCATCTAAACGTTAGCCGTTATCAATTCAATGCTTCTAAATCTTGTTAGAATTGTTTGTTTGGCTCATTTTCAAGCTAACTTGAAGTAAATTCAACAGGAGAATGCCCATACCAGGATTCGCACTAACTCAAAGGTAATACAGCTGAGATTTCCCACCCCATACTCCTAGATTTCTTCCCGTGAAGGGAAACTTTAGCTTCCAGCAGATAAAGCTCCTGGCCCAGATGGAGGGCCGAGCCTAGCATTAAAGGTCCTGGTCACAGGACACGGACACAACGTTCGCATCCAGTGGGTAAATATCAATTTGTGTATAAAATAAGACTCGAAATTGCAATGATTTCAAAAGAATTCTAGTGATTTTCAAAGAATTTCAATGATCTTTATAGAATTGAATTTCAGTAATTTACATCATAGAATTCCAATGAATTCCAAATTTATACTTCAAGAAATTTAAAATTTTTTAATGATTTCCACCAGGAATTTAATTCCAGTGATTCCAAGAATTCCAATGGTTTCTAAAGAATTTCAGAAATTTCCATAAAATTACAAAGAATTCTAATGATTTCTAAGAAATACCAAATATTTTCACAGAATTCTAATGATTTATAAGAATTTCCAGTGATTTATGAAAAATTCCAAAGATTTTCAACGAATTCCAAGAAATTTCAGAAAATTTTCAAGGAATTCCAATGATTTTCAAGTATATCAATGATTTCTATAAAATTCAAGAGATTTCCAGAAAATGTTAAAGATTTCCTGCCATTTTCAAGAAATTCCAAATATTTTCAAAGAATTACATTGATTTATAAGAAATTCCAGTGATTTATAAACAATTTTAGTGGTTTCCAAGGAATTCCAAAGAATTCCAGAAATATTCAAAGATTTCCAAGAATTCCAATGATTTCGCAGAAATTCCAATGTAAATAAATCTAAATAATTCTAGCGATTTAGAAAAAATTTAAATGATTTGCAAGTTTACAGATACAATTTTTTAAAGAATTCCAATTATTTACAAAGAATTTCAAAAATTTACATGAAATGTCAAAGAATTCTAATGATTTCTAAGAAATTCTAAATATTTGCATAGAATTCCAATGATTTATAAAAAATTCTAATGATTTATAAGAAATTCTAGTAATTTCCAGAGAATTCCAAAGAATTCCAGAAATATTCAAAGATTTCCAAGAATTCTAACGATTATCCAGGAATTCCAATGATTTCTAAATAATTCTATCGATTTACAAAAATTTAAATGATTTCTAAGTTTACAGATACATATTTTCTAAAATACCACAAATTTCCAAAAAATTTCAGCGATTTTCAAGCAATTCCAATGATTTGTAAAAAATTCCAAAAATTATCAGAATTTTTCAAAGATTTCCAGTGATTCCCAAGAAATTCCAAATATTTTCAAAGAATTACAATGATTTACAAGAAATTCTAGTGATTTCCAGAGAATTACAAAAAATTCCAGAGATATTTGAAGGTTTCAAAGAATTCCAATGATTTTCCAGGAATTTCAATAATTTTCAAGAAAATTCAACGATTTTCAAGAAAATCCAATGATTTTAAATGACTTCTAAAAAAAATACAAAGGTTTCTAGAAAATGTCAAAGATTTCCAGTGCTTTCCATAAAACTCCAAATATTATCTATGAATTGCAATGATTTATAACAAATTCCAATGATTTATAAGAAATTCTAGTAAATTCCAGGGAATTGCAAAGAATTTCAGAAATATTCAAAGCTTTCGAAGAATTCCAACGATTTTCCAGGAATTCCAATAATTTCCAAGGAAATTCAGCGATTTTCAAGAAAATCCAATGATTTTTAATGATTTCTAAAAAATAATACAAAGATTTCTAGAAAATGTCAAAGGTTTCTAGTGCTTTCCATAAAACTCCAAATATTATCAAAGAATTGCAATGATTTATAACAAATTTTAATGATGTTTAAGAAATTCTAGAGATTTCCAGGGAATTGCAAAGAATTTCAGAGATATTAAAAGATTCCTAACGATTTCCCAGAAATTCCAATGATTTCTAAATAATTCTAGTGATTTCCAGAGAATTCCAGAGATATTCAGAGATTCCAAGTTTACAGATACACATATGTAAAGAATTCCCATAATTCCCAAGTAATTCCAGCAATTTTCGAGAAATTCCAATGATTTTCAAGAATTTCATTGATTTCTAGAAAAATTCCAGAGATTTCCAAGAGGATTCCAATCATTTGTACATTTTTTTAAAAAGATTTTCCCTTTGGTTGCATCGAGAGGGGAGACTTTCACCAGATGCGGAAGAGAGCGGACCTGATTCTAATAAAGAGAAGCATCAAGCCTCTGAAAGAGCCCTTCTGTTAGAAACCTATATGCCTGTTAAACCGCGTCGGAAAGTTCTTCTAGAAGATGATTCTCTGCCTCATGATAGAATTAGATATACGAAACGCGTCCAACAACGCAAGATGGAGCCACATCCTGGAGCTCTGAGAGAGAAGAACATAGATCATTACCAGCTACCTGGAAGACTGTGCGAACCGACTGGGAAGAGAGAGGGCACCACAAGAATTGGAGGCTACAAGCGGAATTGGACGATGAGGTCCTTCGCTTCTAACTTTCTTTTAGCGCCTATTAACACCATCGTCCACTGGGTACGGGAAAAAGGACTGACTCTGGTTCCGGAAAAATTGGAGGCAAGCCGGAGAAACGGCGAGAATCCACTCTGGACAAGTGGACGCCAGGGAAGACACCATCAATGAGTGGCAGCGCAGATAGGTGGGAGCCGAGGTCGGACTGTGGACACGGCGGCTCATACCGGACATCAGAGAGCACGGTGAGGTGAGACCAAAATAGTCTAAACTCACAACTCAGCTGTGCAATGCCTACCGTTCACCCTTAATTATACAAATGCTTTAAGTTTTTGAGATAATTATAATATACAAAAATACCACTCTACCCCACTCTTAATATTATATGTAAAAATAAAATTAATATCATTCTTATTATAATCAAATTAGTTGAAACGGAATATTCGGCAAGAAGCATTTTTAAAAATCTCGAAAGAAACTTGTGCAAATATGAAAAGAATTTTGGAAAAAGAATTCAATAATGAAAACGTATATACAAAAAAACCTAATTCATTCGTACCGAAAATAAAAGCTTTGTGAAAAAATTTGCCTTATAAAAGAAAAAAGGAAAAAATATGGAAATAAAAGAATCGTTTTTAAATAATATTTAGAATCTTATACATTTTTTTACATGCAATGTATTTTTAAAGAAGAAATATTAAAAATTAATGTAGTATGTGAAAAAACTGTTCACGTAGATAAAAATATCTTAGTTTTATTAAAACTTTATCGTGTGGACGCAGACGGTACGAAAATACAATAAAAAAGGATGTATGTATGTAATGAAATTTTAAATGAAATTAGAAACTCTAAGTGTCTGTTTTTACGATCTCGATGTTCTGTCAATTAGCTAGACTTATGAAAATATAGAATCGATTCTCAAATTTACAATGTGTAACTCAACCAGCTAAGAGTTTTTATCAAAAAAGTTTGTACAGGTTACCCAAAGAAGTAATTTTGGGGAACCACATCAAACAAAAGAGCTTCGTTTTCCGCGCTAGTTGGCGCCAAGTCAACCAACACAATAACAATAATTTTATATTAATAAAATTAAAAGCTGGATTTTATTGTAAGATTTTATTAATGTTAAATTCCACATTAAAAAGGGGGAGATTTAAATATATTTTATTGTGTAACCAATTTTGTAAATGACGGTGAAATAATTCGTTGCGGATTGCTTTGATACAATTTTAAAATATTTGTGTCATTTCCACGTTTCTCAAGAATCCATATTTGGAGATATATGGGGTGAAAAGCAATTCGGTTTTTATTCCGTAACCTGGCAGCAGAAAATCGTACATTTGTTATGGTAACCTAAGCTAACACGAAGATGGCTAGGGAAGATCTGCGAAAATTAAGGTTCAGTCGTGGTAACTTAATATAAGTTTAGGAGATGTAGATGAAACATCTGAGAATCACAAAGAGCTTTTAATAGCTTTGAATGGCATACCTATTTTTTGTCCCTTTGTTGTTTCTATGGAATTACTTTAGCGTTAGGATATTTGTAATTTGGAAAAAATTAAGATTGCTATTGATTTTCGAAAACCGTAGCATATTATCCAAATTTGTTATAAAAATATTACAAAGATTACGCAAGTTCAGGTTATACAAGCTGAACTGATGAGTAGCCTTTGGGAAATATGACCCCTCATCATTAATTCATTACGCTACTGAGCGTACAAATTTGGAATGAACAAATCTTGAATTAGTGTTTTTGTCACGCTTATTCGGAATACTATAGAAACTTGCAATTGTTTTTTGGCTTTGGATTAGTATGCCAACGATGAAAGAACAATCTATCCTGACAGCACCTGTAGCTTAATAAATTACTATTTCTAGAATATTAAGAGGATCAACAGTTGCGCGTTTCGTAATTTTTATTATTCCTGCTTTTTTTTATTTAATGAGGGTTTCCTCCGTTCATAGATTATTTCGGCAAATAATGTCAAGTAGAATTTGGAGCTAATAAAAGTTGAGAATTAAACGTTCCATAAACAGCGACCGTTAATAAAGAACTTAACAATGCTTTTTTTAAAAAGCTCATAAGCCTCTTAGAAAGTACTGAAAGCCTACTCGAAGAACATTTCCGGAGGCTTAAGTTTTAAGTGTGTTTTGGCTTTATATTTTTAAAAACAAAGCGTCGACACCGAAAATGTCAATGATCGTGGAAATTTGGAGTCAATTAATTTCATCATTTCATAGGAAGCAGGAAAAAATTTCCAACCTTTAAAATAAATCTTAAAAATACCGAAATATAAAATATGAGGATAAGAGCTTTAAGGGTGCGCTCGAAATCTTCTCTTTTCGAGGAAGTTAATATCGTTCATTCCTGAATATTTTCACCCTTCACAACTCGGTGCGTATGTAACTAAAACTAAACCACCCCGCATTTCCGCATTATACGACGTCGACCTCTACCGGCGACGGAAATTCGCCACGCACCAAAGTCTGGTCGTCTCCATCGGGGGCTTATCGCATACATGATTCATGAATCTTTCCCGATTTACCCGTTATTCAATTCGAGAAAATAGAAAATATACCTACCTACCTTCGTGCGATATAAAAAGTGAGCCGTCCATCATAGATCACATGAAAAAGAGAACTGAATTTTTAAAAATCATTAGACGCTTTATCGCATGGAATATTTGTCAAATCTTTTATTAAAGAAAGGAATAACAGGATTTTCAAACCTTCGGTCCCGAAACTGAAATAGAGGATAAAAGCATTTCTGTGTCTATCATTAGAAGGAACAGTTAGAATATAAATCGTTCCCCATATACGGTCACACCAATTATCCAAATTTTCAAGTGGGTCCTACCTAAGGGTCGCAATGAAATTTAAAAACTTTTTACAAGTTATTTATGTCTTCAATTTTCCGAAAACATCTTATAAAGCGATCATACAACTTTAAGTGCAAGAACTAGGGTGACCAAAACCATCCCTTATCAACTCTCTTGGGAGAGTGACCTAAGCAAGCTTGATTAGCACTTAGTAGAATGAAATAGAACTGCTACACGGGTTGGGATTTCTACCATCTCAACACTGAAACCACCAGTCGAGTTATCTAAAATGAGATGTTATGAAATCAGCACTCCGATGGTGCAGATAGATCGGGAGTGTAATTTAAGGGAAGATTAAAAATTTATGTTGCAGCAAGAGAACATTAAACTTTACGAATAAAATACCTTTCGATGTACTTATTTATATTAAACTATCGTTTAAATTTAAATAAAACATCGAAGGATTTTTTATTCCCGACGTTTCTCAATATTCAATCTACAAAGTCAGTTTTAATTCATTCATCTTTAAATCCACCAAATCAAATCGACTCGGTTTAACCAGCACAAACCATCGTATTATCGATTCTAACCTGTTATTTTCCAGCTTTATTGGGTCAAAACTGAAAATACGCAGTGATATCATTTATTTGCTTGTGGTACTGTCGCCGTCGTGGGTGCTAATGACCTGGAAGGTTGATTAAGCTCATTACAACTTTGTTGAAACTGTTACCTACGCATGCGCGTAAAATTTTAAATTTTCCCCACATTTCCCAATGAACTGCATTTAATCTAATCATTAATAAGATTAACATTACCAATTTTAGCCGAATCCGTCAACGGCATTAAAGTACTTAATTTTTGCTAGTAAAAAAAGGTACTTTAACGCCGCATCTCGCCGGCAGCAAAGTATCCTATTGCTGCCCGACGGCAGCTATGAAAGAAATCTTAATTCATTTTCATAGGTAATTTTGAATCGACTCAGTGTAGGATCATGTTTTTTTGAAAACAAATTCTGGCCTTTATACCTTCAGGCACCCTTTGTTTTTTATTCACACCCCCCAGACCCCCCGGTTTGGATATCACGGTTGGGATCATATCTTTAGTAGTAGTACATTGAACAACGCTGAAATTTATGGAGGGGAAAATATACCAGGAAGCTAAAAAATTGGAGAAAAATGTTGCCGAAAGCCGGACAACTACTCCAATCGGTAGACGGAATGTGGCCGACGTAAATAGTTGCATTCAAGCTGTTCAACAAACAAACAAAAAATGGCAGTTCTAGCCATCTAAATCTATAATTTTTAAAGTGCGAGAGGGCCCCTAGGGATGGGGGGTTTCTCTAAATCGGTAATTCTCCTCAGTGTTTCCCCCATAAGTCATGGAACCCTAAAATTTTATAGAAAGGATACTTTTTCAGTATACAGAGGGGTTAAGCTTCAAAGTTGGGATCTCAAGCTTAACAACTCAAAAATTATTTTACAGTGAAACTTTAAAGCTTACCCAATCTCACTGGGAGACTGCAACTAGTTATTTATAATAAAGGGACCTATTTTTTGGATTTTTAATGGATTTATGGCGATATCTTTATCAGCACCGTAACTAGGGCGTGGCAAGAAGGCGCCCGCCACGGGAGCAACTGAGTTTAGGGCGCAAAACAAAGGATGCCAACCCGATTGAGTTTTTAGGATTTTATTTTATTTAGACCCAGTTGTTTAGTTGCAGGTTAAACCCAAAAATTTAGATTAACCAATGAAATACGTTGAAAAGCTGTTTTTTTATGAATTATCATAAGTCAACACAAATTTTTCGGTTTAATCTGCAACTGAGCAACTGGGCCTTAATAGGTTAATAATGTTTAATTATTTAATTTTTTTTGTCATTATTGGGTTACGGAGGGGGGGGGCAAATTAGATATTTGCCACAGGCGGTTCATATCCTCGTTACGGCGCTGGCTGCAACTTACTACTGTTGCTCCAACTTACTGCTGATGCAGCATAATAAATGCTTTTTACTGCTGTTACTACCCGTTACTTACTGTTTGCAAGGTGTAAAGCCTACACCGACCGATTGGGTAGCGGGAGACCGCGGCCCAAGTAACATTTTGTGCTGAATATCATCTGCGAGCACGCCGTGTCAGCCAAAAATTCAGCTATTGAGCCGAGTCAGCTGCTGAAAAACAGCTGATTCAGAAGGTGAATTCTGCTGAATTGCTAATTTGGCGGCTGAAAACCAGCTGAAATTACTCGTAGCTGAATCAGCTGATTCGGCTCTGAATATCAGCTGATTCAGCATTTTCAACAGCTGAAGCAGAGTAATTTCAGCTGGTTTCCAGCCGCCAAATTAGCAATTCAGTAGCAATTCAGTTTCTGAATCAGCTGATATTCGGCTTTCGAAACTTTTCTCTTCGTTTTCATTACAACCATGAGCGCATCCGAAACCCTTTCCCAATTTTCTTCGGACAGGAGCACTTCGAGGACCAAGATCTCGTGATTTTCAGTCGTCATGTTGTAGTTCGCCCTGATCTGAGCCCACCTCGGGCATTCAAAAATGGTGTATCATGGAGGAGAACGATGATTCTGCTCGCGGTGACCTTTCTCGACTTCTAGTTTGAGGATTAATATGGAGTGCTCGAGTCCAGGTCTTATTTTCGCCATTTGACCATCTGTGCTGCCAAACCTCGGGCAGGATTTCTCTATTTATGTTTTTTTCTGCTGCGGTTTTCGTCGTCTTCATCGTGGTTTCGCTTTCTCTCTTCCGCCAACAGGTTAACTGATGGTACACTGGCCACCACCCCGATCGCGTTCTTTCAAACCCTACGGTATGCGGAGGTCGTAGTGATGGCAGTCACTCGGAATCCTCATGGCATGACTTCATACCGGTGCCCTATATAGCATGATGGAGTATATGACGGATGCCAGAACGCGTCTCTTCTGATTTTGGCCGATTTTTTTGCGGTCTCTTTTATGTGTACGTCAAAGCAGAGTCTCCTGTCGAGGATGACACCAAGGACCGTGGCAAATAACTTTCCGGCTCCTGCCAATCAAAAGAACCGACTCCGTCTTCTCCGGAACTAGTTGTAGACCCCTGCTGGTGATCCACTCGTCGATATCGGGCAGTGATTGTAAGGTCTTGTCCTTTCATAGCCGTACCAATAAAGAGCAGTCATCGCCGATCGCCCCCTTCCGCAAGTTCAGGCACAGGATCCCATCGTACACAACATTCCACAGAATCGGACTAAGTACCGAACCCTGCGGAATATCAGGATATTTCTATCCTACCGTAACGCACCTCTGATTGGTTCATTTTATATTGCCAACCTAAAAAAATTACAGATTACGGGAGAAGGATTAGCCAGTGCGGCTGTGACAGTATCAACAATAAGTAATACTGTCAGTCAGCTTGTATTATACTGCCGCAGTGATGATTGAAGCCCCCCCCCCCCCGGTAGAGCCCAATCTTAAATGGATTTTCAATGTAAACATAACTAATATGCGGAATATTGCGCCGCTTCATGGAAAATAATTGCTGGCCCGCCACTGAAAAATAAATAACATTTTGCAGATATGTAGTCAAAACACAATAATTTGCGGTTCATCATTTTATAATTATTATATTTTACATATTGCAGTTACATAAACAATACATTGTGAAATTTGCATAATATAAATCATCATAAAATTCATGAATTGTAAATATTATAAATAGATGTTCAATAATTGGGTAATTTGCCGTTACAATTTTGGTAAATAATATTTTCAAAATATAATAGATAAAAGTGTAATACCGAGATCTGAAAAACTAATATAAAAAGTCGTCTCTCCGGAGGATCGAACCCAAGATGTCTAGCAACATCTTAGTTAGCTAAGACGCTCGATCAGTGCCGATAAACAAATTTGCGATGTCTGCTGCACTTTAACCCCAGGAGTTTTATCCAGAATAAATTGAATAAAAATATGCAAAGTAACCAACATAAAATTTGATCTTTAAAATCTCCTACTGATTACTAACTTAACAACTTTCATTTTTTGCAGCAAGAGGACTCCTGGACGGCTCAATTCGGAAACAAAAAGAGTAAAGTTTGTTTTTCCATTTTCATTGAAATAATGTAACAACTTTTAACCGTTATTAATATTTTAAGTGCCCCGCAGTACACTCGAAAACTTACTTGCACACAGAGCAACTGCATTGGCTTTCCGGCTAATGAATTTATTCCACTCTTGTTTACATTGAAGTGAATATGCTTTCTACGATTAAAATTTACATGTTCTTGCAATTTTAAATGACAAACTAAGTGACTACCAACCATTTTCTTGTCAGTAAACAAAAAGACTTAGGATATGAATATTAGTTGAAATTGCGCAACGAATATTAAATCTTAGTCAAGCTGTTTTTGCTGTCTGTCTTGATTAGATTTTCCACTTTATTGCTTTTTTTATTCCAATTAGTAGGCAATATATTATGTCGATCCTATAAGCAAATCTTGTGGTTTCCGATCAAATTATTTATTGGCACATGCAACCTTTTAGCCAAATTACCTAACTCTTTATTATCCTAGAATTCATTTTATTTTAAGCTAATTTGCATTTTTGCCAAAATTTCTGTTCTTGATGCTTAGAGTTTGAATTTAGTTTTCCTAATTAAATACAGCAGAGCTTCAAAACAAACTTAGTTGCACAAAACTGCAGTTATCTTATAAAATCAAAACTTAAGTGTTTCAAACAATTATAATCCAATTTTCAACAATGCAGCTGTGTTTATTAGTTTAGTGTCATTTTAATTTTTCAGGTTCTCTCTCTCTTTTTTCTAGGTTTCCATTCACAGGCCGCATGAGACTCGTACGTAGTTATTTCACCGACTGAGCTAAACGAAAAGTAAGTGCAGTTAGTATTTAATTTAAAAAAAATTATTTTTTTTGAAATTGTAAAATTGATAGGACAGCAGCAGATTCTTTTAATTCACTTATTGCGGAAGTACTTTCTGTTTATGATGTTCAGTACATTTTGCAATCCTACACCTTTCCGCCTCCTTGCAATCTATCCTACTTTCTTTCCATCTGTAACCTAATTTAACGCTCTACCATTTCTTATTTCAGTTTTATAATTCTCCTAGCTCTTGTTAACCAAATTATTTCCTCTTCTGCTCTGAATTGACGCTCTTCCATGTACAAAGCACCTAATGAGCCCCATCCAGTGCTGAAAATTTTGCGTTAGAAAAGTTACTCGTTTTCTCACTCACAAATTGTGTGTCTTAGAGAAAACTTATGAAAACAATTATTTTAGTTCGTGCATTTTTCTTTCTGAAAAGTTAATAAATTTAGAAATCGGTCAACTAATATATCATAGAAATGACCTGGTGTGAATTACCGCACTCGGGTCAGACGGTATAATTATGTAACACAAATCTGCAAACACGTAGCACTTAATAACAGCGTTTACACAAAACTGCAACTACTTACTGTAAGTTCTGCAATTCAGTTATTGTTAGATAATTATATTCATGCAATTGGCAATTGCTTTAAGTGAGAACGTTAAAGTTATAAAGTAATTTGCTAGATACTTCATCAGTAAAATTTAGTCGTAATAACTGCTTTTAGTGCAGTAATTAAAATATAAGCTTCGCTAATTTAATTATACAACTTTTATATCAACGAAAAGAGCGATTGAAGACGCTTTTCGAGTATTGGTCGATTTTACCATATGGAACAGCGGAAAACTATGGAAATTATGTAGAAACGTGAGTTAACTTCAGAAATGCGAATAGCCCAAATGTGCTGGCCTAGGGCGCCAAGATATCATATTTTATTACTTAGTGGTCATAAAATTAGAATTGTTCGTAAAACCATGCAGGAAAGTCTAACAGGGCAATTTAACAGCCACCCCACAAAGAAGTAAAAGAATCGTAAAAGTGAAACACAAGTGATTACCAAAAACAAAAGGAGTCTGCGGTGTCATCACCAACAACAGCTGCTTAACCCCAAAACAACAGAAAACGATTTTCCGTGGAGAAATCCAAAATTTTAATGGGCCGTAAGAATAAACTTCCCCTAATATGATTCGGTAAAGAACTGGATTATTTGCTTGCTTTATGATGCGTTCTTATTTTGGGGAATACTCTGAGGTCAATAAAAAATTCAGAATGTTTAATAAGAAACTTATCCAAAGAGCTCCAATTCGGTAGTAAAAGTCGAGATCGCTTAATTTGAGAGTTGGGAAAAACCGAATTCAAATTTTGCTTCTTTGTTGTTCAAAGTTAAATTTTAAACTTTTGTGTTACATTGTTGCACACAAAAGAAAGCAAATTAGCTATCGAATGCTTTGCCGGGAAAAATCGATATGACATAGCACAACGAAGTAATGTGAGCTGCAAACCAGGGTTAATTATGTTGTAACAAGCCAACCGAAATAGAATTTTGGTTTAACAACACAGGATGTTTTTGTGTGTTTTTCTTTTGGAAAATATGAAAATAACCTCGTGGGACGGGAAAAATAGTAAATGAGATTAAATAAAATGGGTAAAATAATGACGGATAAATTCCAGACTGCAAACAAAGGCAGACGACCTAAGTTTTCTGAATAGGTGATTTAGAGGGGCGATGTACATATAAGGGGAAATCGGAAAGTTACGAGGGATGTGGAAGAATAATATGTGTAGGAGAGATAATCAATAACAAATAAGAATTAAAGTATCTGAAGTTTTATCATCGCACGAGCTCGTGGAAGATTATTATTTAAATGGAGTCGTGCAAAATGGACGAGCACTTAATTTTCCATTCCGGAAACTATTGTGTTAAAGTAAATAGTTTGCTGCAAGGACTGATCCAGCAACAAGTTTTAATTAATTCGTAGATTAAATAATAAGCAATTTAGTTTCCCCGAAGTTTGTAGCTTTGATGGAAACCTTCCAAGGCTAACAAATTTCATAAATTTAAATGGCGAAAATTTTTTTGCTTAAAATTACACAGTAATGGAATTATTTAGTTTCATTATACCTTACATTGTTCCAAGACAGTGATACATGGAGAACTAAAGTAATTTAAGAGAAAACCCTTGTAGAATTCAAAAAGATTACGATAACAAAGTTTCCAAGACTGTTAGGAAAATTGCGTATTTACGTTAGGGCTCAAAAAGTAAATCGAATTTTCTTGCTGAGCTGGAAAACCCTTGTCATGTATTGACATGTTTTGCATGTAATCATATTTTAATTGGTTTTGAGAAATTGTTTTGACAAACGCACATTTTGTGTTTGAACACAAGTAGTGTAACTTTAAATTGTAATTTAGAGGTTAAAGTTTACATTACCAGGGGTGTCCGGTAAGTAGTAACATTCAAGAACCATGTTAAGGGTGCAATTGAATAGGTGATTGACTGCCTAGGGTCCAACTCGACAAACTTAACAATGGCTGAACTATATCAGCTGCTCCTGAGATACCGATTTTGAAAATTCAATTTACAGTTATTACCAAACCTTTCCAACAAAGGAAATTGACTTTTGGAAATTTTTCTCTCCTCAAAATTTTCATTTTTCAACATTTCGGAACGGAACTGTAAATCATTATCTTACAAAACTTATTATTAAATTAACAAAGCAACAAAACACAATGGCATTCAATTTATTTCATAAGCTTCCGACAATAATTTATTGCCTTCTTCGGATGTTGTTAATTTTTTTAAATTCAAAGCTCATGAAACTGATAGAAAATACATTTTGCACGAATGCTCATTTTGATTTACGAAAAAATTTAGCTAAATTTTACATGGATATACAGCTCCAATTATATATAGGTCAGGTTTAAACAGCGATTCGAAATTTAAAATGCAAATATCATGCAATAACTGCATATAATTAAGAATTATTTCTTCAGGCTGCTATATCGCATGTTTTTCCTCAATAAAAAAAATTATAAAATTTTTAATTTTAATTAAATAATTTTAATCAATTGTTCGTTGAAAAAATTATGACATTTTTTACAGAATTCAATTATTTATTTATAATAGGAATTTATTATTGGATTATTGGTTTCATGATATGCAGTCAAAGGAAATTTTATTTCAATAGAATTTAAAAATACGCATTTATTAAAAAACTTATTGCAAATTAAATAAGTACGATTGATTTAAAAATCTATAGACCTTTTTTTATATGACAGTTCTTTGAACTAATTTAATAGTATATTACGTACTATCCTTTCACCTAAGTTCTATCCATTTTAATTACGTATTTACACGAAGTGGTAGTTATATCTACCTCCTATCGGTGGAATATAGGTAAATCTTTGATCGGCCCAAGGAACACTGTGTATCTGTATTATTTTATTCTCAATAATTAGTTAACAGTTCTCAACAGATAACAAACTTTTATTTGGCAATAGCAAATATTTAGTAATTTACTAAATAAAAGTCTTTATTTAATTAAACAAATTGTTAGTAAATTTTCCCGATCGGAAAGTAAAACAAAAAACTTTTTGCGGTTTGCAAAGTACAAGTAAATAAACCTTTTCCGAACTTATTAAAATTTAATAATGGGTCAATTACTAACTGATTGTGAATAATATATATTATTCAACCATTTATATTTTAATGAATTAAATTTTTATTTTATTTATTAAAATATAGTAAGTAGCACTCTATATTTTATATGTTCATTAATAAAATAATTCCAAAAACACAACTTTGAATTATTTATCGAAGGAACTATTGATTTTTTGACAAAAGGTTAAATAAAAAACAATAATATAATATTTATTTAATGTTAGAAATCAAATTGTTATGAATTAAATTTATTTTTGAAAAATTTCCTTAATAAAATTTGTTAAAAATTAAAAAAGAATTTTTTTGTCAATAAATATATCCAACCGTGCAGATGCACAAAGTTTTGTTACGTTAATGTAATTATATAACATAAGAATTACGTAAAACAATACATGAAATTGAAATCATTTTGATCTAATCTACGGACGTAATCTGAAGTTTGAACATAAGAATTATGTAAACATAATAATAACATTCACCCATTGTGAACAGTTACACTGATTTGTTACAGTTCAACTTTACGTCCTATGTATGAATTATGTACTAATTCTTATGAATAAGCAGTAAATCTGATCTTTTCACTAGTTAGACGTTATTATTTTTATTAAAAATTAGAAAATTATTAATTATTATTAATTGGTTGACTTGGCGCCAACTAGCGGTGGAAACGACGCTTTTTGTCTCTCAAAATAAATAATGAATGAAAAAATCAAGAAGATAAACTTTTAAATTAATTAGCCTTGATGATGACAGTAATAAATATGTCGAAACGTTGCCAGTAGAAAATATTGTTATCTATTTATTTCTATTTTAAACCAATAATTTTTAGATCAATTAATTTAAATATTAAATAGGTTTCGGATAATTGTGAAAATCGTGAAGACATAGTTTTATGTTAATACCTTAAATTTGGCTAGAGAAATAATAGTATGGCTGTCATTCAAGATATTAAAGGGGGAAGATGTCATGTTTCATACCCTTTATATTGTTTATTTTGAAAGAAGAATGATTAATTTTGTAATATATTGTAATTCCACGAGTTTGTTGACTTGGCGCCAACTATCGTTGGAAACGAGGCTTTTTTGTCAATAACGCCCGTCCATGCTCAAAATTGCAAATTAAAATTTATGTAGGTACACATCAAGATTTCCCTTTAAGAGATTTTTTAAGATGATTTTCTGGATTTTCTTAAATGTCCTTAAAATCAAAAATAATAAACCCCCCTCCGAAAATTTAGTCTAAATACCGCCCTGATATCAATAATTTGATATTGTTTTGTTTGACGTGTAAAATTATGATATCAATTAGAGGGGATTTTGAAATATGGCTGTCATTCAAAATATTAAAGAATTATCAATTTTGTAATATATTGTAATTCCACGAGTTGGTTGACTTGGCGCCAACTAGCGTTGGAAACGAGGCTTTTTTGTAAATACCGCCCATCCATGCCCAAAATTTCAAGTTAAAATTACACACAAGAAAAGTACACAAGATTTTCTTTTACGAGAATTTTTAAGAAGATTTTCAAGATTTTCTTAAATGTTCTCTTCGGTGTTAATATTCCTGTCACAAATGAAAGAAATAAATTAAATAAATCATAAATTAAATTACAGAGAAAAATTTAAAAATTTTGTGACAAAGTTGGCAAATGTAGTTTTCAAAAAAAAAAGAAATAAGAAATATTTCGTACAATTGCATCTATGAATTGGCGTTGTTCGTAAGTACATTATTATTCCTGAATAATGTAAAATATTTAATTATTATTGCTTTGTTTTAACGGCGCACTTTTGTTATATATAATTTTTTGCAGTGGCGGCTCGTGACATTTTCGAGTGAGAGGGCACAAAATAAAAAAAATTGTTTTTAAAATATTTACTTATAATCAAAATATATCCTTTTATTGTTTTTTGTTTTGGGATGAGAGGGCACGTGCCCCTATGCCCTTTATGACAAACCGCCACTGTGTGAATT
Organism: Cantharis lateralis; assembly: GCA_963170105.1. Lineage (NCBI taxonomy): Eukaryota > Metazoa > Arthropoda > Insecta > Coleoptera > Cantharidae > Cantharis > Cantharis lateralis. The sequence continues at coordinate 6,404,825 of OY720627.1, forward strand.
TGTGAAACAAAATACAATAAAATTGAAACGTTAAATTTAAATTTCGCTCCAACTAAAAGTTTTAAAAGTTGACAATTAAAAAAGAGCTGCGAGCAACCTGAAATTTTTTAAAAGAGTCTCATGCAAACAGATGCTGTATTCGGGTTAAGATAGTTTCATTTTTTTTAATTATAAAAATCTACCCTATTATTTATTGTAGACCGGCTACTTTAGCATTTCAAATTTATATTTTCATATAATGTTTATTAATTTTCTACAATAATTATCAGCTTCAGATTACAAAGTCAAATTATTTTTTGTAAAAATCACGTTAAATCGAAACAGCTTTGAAAGGCATTTTATCTCTCAAATATAGAAAAAACAAAAAAATTAGAGATGAAAGAAATAGAATCAATTCACTAAAACAAAACAATTTGGAAAGACTGTTGGCTTAGGAAACCTTTCGACACGCGATCTTGAATCTTGAATCTAGTAATTTGCTTGTAATCGTGAGAGTTTATATTATTTGTTAACAATACAGCAAACTTTAAAATTTCGTGTTTTAAACTCAAAATTTTGATTTTTATTAAAATAAAAGTATTAAATGTCAAATTAAAATCTAACAAAATGGCAGGCCCGTGGTAATCGCTTATAAATGCAAATAGGATTGTGATTTATTTAAATTTAATTAGAAACAAATATTTTGCACAAAAAATGTAATACCTTTCCCAGTTCGCTCATGAAATGTCAGCGATTGTAAAATAGAAAATCGAAGTGGAAGTCCCCTCTTACGTTCAAGTTACCTAAAATGTGTAATTTATTGCTTTATTAAAGTTGCTCCGTTTAATGTTTCTCAAAGATGAATTAATAGTTTGTATAATGAAATTTTCTCTTGAGTTAATAACATTTTAGAGAAGAGAAAACTAAATTATACGTTTAACTAAAACTAAACTATAAAATGAAATAAAATAGTTGGTTCTATTCGAAGTGCTGTTATCGTTAACGAAATGCACATCATGTTAGAGGTTAATGCTGAAATGTAATATAAAGTTGTGGCAAGTTATAATTACCATCGGTGGAAGTTGATAGTTTCATCCCTTATATATCGTTTCCTAGATGATGTAAACTTCGTCGGGGAAATCTCGAGATAAATACATTACCATGTAATATATCCTTACATTGTTAGCTTCATTCTTGTTTAAAATCACTAAAACAATATTTATACAAAGCTTCCTTAATATTTATTCATCTCGATTACTTTACAGCTTTTCCCTAATGCATACTCGAGTTAGAAAATTAAACAACCTGCGTCTTATTAAATTAATGTTATTCGTACATTGAATATACAATTGCCATTACCTTGCTACGCCACTGCGCTGCTACGAAGCTCTTAAGTCTTACAATTGGCACAATTACAAAGTAAGTCTTAAAGGCGATGTCAAATTTGTCGAATAAACTTTATAAGCTACTAAGTGGATTTATAGACAATAAAGAATTCGAAGGATAATTCCGTTTGGGGTGCATTCGTATTAAATTACAGGACATAAAGAAGTCTTTTAGTTAAATCAACCCAAAACTAACTCGCTTAAAAAACAACTTAGTGTATCGACTGTGCTAAGTAGGAAATAAATATTCAGACAATCTGATATCTTCAATCTCTCCCCAGATATAAAACAATCGGAGGATCGATGCAAATGCGAGTAGGTACTCCTGACGAAACCTCTTGTCAAATTTGTTATTCTTCACATCAAATACACAGTCTATAAATAGCTCTCCAGAGAGTTTAGTAGGGAAATAACGATTAAAATTTATTAATTTAATTCTTACAGTGCTGAATAGCAGCTATCCGTTATCGATGTAACCGAACTAAGCGGCGGCGTTGCTTAGCGCTTAGAAGAAATAATCCTTGGTTACCAATCAATGCAATGAATCATGAGAAGTGGACAATAATAGAAACCCGATACTTCAGTGTGCTTTCTGAAAATGTTGCCAATGTCTGGAAAAAGACGTCTTGTCGTTTTTCTTTCAGAGGTTTAACTTTTAATTTCGTCAGGCGACCAATTTCATTTCTTAATTTTTATCATGACGTTAAAGTTACGTCAAGTTAAGTCCACATACTAATTAATCAACAAAATTATTATTATTATAAATTTGAAAATTTCCACTTTATTTTCATTTTATTTATCAAACAAATTATTAAGTTCATTGATTATTGTTTCCTATTGAAATTTCCGTTGTTCCTTAATGAACTCATATACATTGAATTAAATGAAAACAAAATTTTACTTAATTGAAAGCCAGATTTTTTATAAATCTGATCAGATAAAAATATAAAACGTTTTTAAATGCCGCGTTTAATTTTTCGTCTTCAGTACTTGGTAAATCTTACATTTTATTTGATTTCTGAACCCAGAAATATGTGTAGCTTAATTTTCAAAAATTGATGAACTAGTTTTTAAGATTACCTACAGTTCTCGAGAGCGTAGGTTCAAAATCTTCTCAAGTTTTTAACTAAATGAAACAGCGTAGCACTCCCATCGCAACCAAGGCGACGACGGACACACATTGAATTTTTGAGTCCGTAATTCGGACAAAACTTGAGTATTTTGAGATAAAATTTAGAATTTTGGAAGAATAAAAGTGTTTTTGTTGACTTGATGAAATTTCATAGTTTGGTGACAAAATTTAGTTTGTAAAATTTAGATATTCGACGATTGATTTTGGAAACAGTAGTAGCTGGAGTATTGTTGAAGAGAAGAAAGGTTAAAATTGGAATTTTGGAATTGTTTGCTAAAATATAATTCATGTTATTATGAATTTACCAAAAAGGTGGCCACTGTACCAGTGTCTCCCTTACGTATCAAACCAAACCAAATCTTTAAAAGTGACCACTGTACCTGACTGGCCATTGTCCCAGCCCTTACCCTACATTAGGATTTGGATTTATACTTCAAACCTCAGTGAATTTATCAGCTAATTCTTTACCACTGACGCGCATGAATGGATTAACGAGAAGCTGAAAATAATCTGGTCCCCCATTTGATCCATTTTAATAAAATTTTCAATTTGTATTGGAATATAAATTAAGCAGGTAAATAAATTTGAATATTTTACATTATTACGATTGAAGTGAATATTTAAAATTTATTTTGAAAAGAGTCTCTTGCAAACAGGTGCATTATTCAGGTTAAATAATTTTTATTTAATTTTTAAATTAAAAACCTACCCCAGAACATCGCATTATATTGTTAATTTGTACTTTTTGTAAAAAGTAGTAGAAAATCACAAAGTTTTGGCATATTTAAAATGTAGATGATATAAAAAAATGGACAATTTGTCAAGTAATAATATTAATAAGACAGTTCAACAAGAGGTCAATGCAAACTAATAGAAATTGTCGACGAGGTGCGTGCACAAAAAAGAAGGTGCATTTCGCCAGCCCCCCCCCCCCTACACCGACTTATTTCGAATTTTGGATCCAAAATAGATTTAATGGTTTGTACCTTCTTTGTTTTCATTTTTACTCATTTTGCTTCCCAGATATTTTAAAACTTTTTAGGGGGGGGGGGTTATTAAGATAGTCTAGACTTAACTGTTTGTACCTGTGTGCACCTTTCTTATTTTTGATTGTACCATAATTTTACTACTCTCCAATGGTCAAGCATTGAACTCTTTACCTTATAGGCAAAATGCCTGTTTGCAATATTTTACGGAAAAACTAAATGGGTCAAAATAAAAATAAAGAAGGTACAAATGGATACAAACGATTTAAACTATTCTGGATCCAGAATTCAAAATGGGGAAATTCCTATTTGAGGTATTTTAAAACATTTTAAAAACTAAGAGGGCTCAAATGAAAATAAAGAAGGTACAAACGGATACAAACAAGGTCCAACCGATTTAAACTATTTTGGATACAAAAATGGGGGGGGGGGCAAAATTCCCATTTGAGGTATTTTAAAATATCTGAAAAACTAAGAGGGCTCAAATGAAAATAAAGAAGGTACAAACGGATACAAACGAGGTCCAACCGATTTAAACTATTTTGGATACAAAATTCAAAATGGGGGGGGGGGGAGGTGGGCTGGCGAAATGCTCATTTGAGATATTTTAAAATATCTGAAAAACTAAGTGGCTAGAAACGAAAATATAGAAGGTACAAAAGAGGTACTAACGATTTAAATTATTTTGGATCTAAAATTCGAAATGGGGGGGGGCTGGCGAATGCTAATTTGAGATGATTTAAAATATCTCAAAAACTAAATGGGTTCGAATGAAAATAAAAAAGGTACACACAGGTACAAACGATTTAAATTATTCTGGATCCGAAATTCGAAATATGGGGAAGGGGCTGGCGAAATGCCCATTTGAGGTATTTTAAAATATCTGAAAAACTAAGTGCCTTCAAATGAAAATAAAAAAGGTACAAACGGATACAAACGAGTTCCAACCGATTTAAACTATCTTGGTTAAAGATCCAAAATGGGGGGGGGGGCAAAATGCCCATTTGAGATATTTTTAAAATATCTGAAAAACTAAGTGGGTTCATATGAAAATAAAAAAGGTACAAACGGATACAAACAAGGTTCAACCGATTTAAACTATTTTGGATACAAAATTCAAAATTGGGGGGGGGGTTAAATGATCATTTAAGATATTTTAAATGGGTACAAACGAAAATAAACGATTTAAACTATTTTGGATCCAAAATTCAAATAGAGGGCTAGGAAAATGCACCTCGAAGAAGGCGCTAATATGTATAAGAAGGGAAATTTAGACTAAAAACAAAAAAAAAGTAAAAGAGGAAAATGAAATTTCTTTTGCGGTATTCCTGCCTACCGTAAATCGACAACACTTTTTTCGTCTACTTTATATCATGAACAAAATAAATTAAGCAAATTATAAGTGTACTGGGAGGTATGCCAAATCCCCCAGAACCCCGGATTCCTAAAATTCAGAAAAGTATTGGTTCTAAAAGGTTGAAAAGTTCATAAGCAATGAAATCAAATTACAGAACATCCACGCAAACCTTCGGTTTCTTAATTCAGGGAGAGAGATATAAAATGCTCAGTAAGTTTTGCTATGAATCTGTCCCCGAAAAGTCTTAATTATACCGAATATTTTTAGAAACTAATAGAAAAACAAACGCCGATAAAATTACATTCGTTCAAAAGCTTTTTTTCTGGCCCGTCTAAATATTATAAATACTCCTACATTTTATTGTAGTTACATTATTGTTGAAAAATTTTTCATCTGACGAAAATCCGCTGTCGATTTGATTTTGTAATATTCCCAGAAAGTTTCGCTGTAGTTTTTTTTCTAGAAAAGATATATTACAACTTATAGTTATATTATAACTGGATCGATATTGGCTTGAAGGAATTTCTAAAAAAGGAAAGTGAAAAATTCGTTTTTTACAGTAAACTAGTCTGCCATATGTTTAGTCGAACAGAGTTTCACAAAATAATTTTCTTTCCGATTCAACTGCCGAAAATGTCTACGAAAAATTAAATTTATAAGTAGACATTTAATCTGTGGCGACCTGGGCGTCCAGGACGAGATAATACTTTTAATGTCAAAAAATTTAAAAAAACGGCAGTTGATTGTTAGTTTTAATGAATATAAAAAGTTTTATCAATATTTCATTTAGATTTTTTCTTTAAAATTTGTCGTAAGTTTTATGTTTATGATTGATGAGCGTTTAATGCAAAGAGGAAAGTTTTAAGTGTCGAGGACATCAATTTATTAACCCGAGAGACATTGTTTACTCACCTTGTTTAACTTTCATTCGATTTATGAGGTGATGTAATAAGTCCCACAACCTACAACCCAAAACTAATCTACAAGAGTGTTGTAGATGCAGGATTTTGTATGGAATAATAATCCTCTTTCACGGCACTCTTGTCTTTCTCTGCACATTTTGGGTCTTCTCATTTAAATTACTTCATGTAACGTTGATACAAAGGATCAAGTTATTTGGAAAAACATTTATGGTTTGTCTTATAATTATTATAAACGATTAGATAATATTTCGGAGGATAAGCAAATTTTTCAATTATTTATTTTGGAGTCCTGCAGTTCACAAATTGAACGCCCTGACAGCGATTGACATCGATTGCCGTATTTCTAAATTGAACTTAATTAACTTGTGATAACTTTATAATTGAAGTTTGCTTGTGTATTGATTGGTACACGTGTTTTTAATTTTTAGCGGTAGTGGAAGACCAAATTGGTTTAGCTACATTTGCTCAATAAATTTACTTAATTTGCCCGAGTCGAAAAGTCCATAAATGGAGCCCGACAGTAGATACATATTTGCCTTTCCCGATACACTCCCTGACGCGGAGTCGAATTATGATTTTTTAATGTTAAAGTAATTATGTAAATGCGTACAAGCATCCTGTAACCTGTAACGCCCTAAAAACCTGCCACCCTTAGATGTAACTTAGGCGATGCGGCGCTGAGAATAGCAATGATCTAGCACTAAACGACCACCTTAATATTTTCTTCCCCATCAGGATATTTATTCCGCGTTTTTTACTTGCACAACTTAATGTCGGGAAGCACTACAAGAAATTTCCCAGTGCCAACAAAAACTAATCGTGAGGAGTAGCTTTGATCCAAGGAGGCTTTGATGACAATGCACCCGAAAATTTGATTTAATTCGTTTATTTCATTTAACAAAACTTTTTGTGTAGTAGTAAATGTCGCACTATCGTTCTCCCCCTGCATTAATCAATGCGCCATTACCTTCCCTGTAATTAATAACAACCCCATAGTGGATGCTATAAAATATTTACTGTGCATTAACAAAATGTATTTCATTAAAATTTATAAATTTGCGGAAGCTTTTATTTATTAAAACCACAAATATGACGAAAGCTGTTAAATAAACAAACACAGATTTAATATTTACCATATAAATTATAATCGCAAATACAGGGTGGACACTGCAAGATTTTCGATCAAAGCGTTTCTTAATTATTGAGGAAAATTGTATTTTGGAAGTCGGCACTAAATTAATTCGCGATAAGCCAAATTGCCCATCGAAAATTACAACGTTTAATTAACATATGCAAATTTTGCTTTATATGTGAAATCACAATTTAACAGCTGCAGGGGAATAAATTGCCATTGGACATGTAAAGTGCAATGAAGAATGACAAAAATTATTTAAAATTTTGTACAATCGTCGATTTAGCATATCAATTAACTCTAAAAGTGGAATTTTGAATTTAAAAAATTGGATGGATAAAAGCAAATAACCCATATACGTATTGCAGACAGGCTCGGTATTGGCACTGTACTGTTGCCAGAACTGCCAATATTGGCAGAATACATAGGGCCAAGCCTTGCCCAAGACATGACCCAATATTGGGATGTTAACACCGGTCCAAGTCTTGGTGCCAGGAATCGGGCCAACACTGTTTACATATATTGTGCCGACACTGTTTACTGGTGTTGGCCCGACACTGTTTACTGGTATTGGCCCGACACTGTTTACTGGTGTTGGCTCGATACTGTTTGAGGGTATTGGCTCGATACTGCTTACAAGTATTGGATCGATACTGTTTGCATACCATGACCCAATATTGGGTTGTTAACACCGGTCCAACTCATGGTGCCATGAATCGGGACAACACTGTTTACATGTATTAACCCGATACTGTTTACGGGTCTTGGCTCGATACTGTTTATGGGTACTGGCTCGGTACGGCTTACGAGTATTGGTTCGACACTGTTTGCATACCATGACCCAATATTGGGTAGTTAACATCGGTCCAACTCATGGTGCCATGAATCGGGACAACACTGTTTACATGTATTGGCCCGACACTGTTTAAGGGTGTTGGCTCGATACTGTTTATGGGTATTGGCTCGGTACTGCTTACGAGTATTGGTTCGACACTGTTTGCATACCATGACCCAATATTGGGTAGTTAACATCGGTCCAAATTATGGTGCCATGAATTGGACCAATACTGCTTACATGTGTTGGCCCGACACTGTTTACGTGTATTGGCCTGACACTGTTTATGGGTATTGGCACGATACTGCTTACAGGTTTGGTCCGACACTGTTCACGGGTATTGGCTTGATACTGCTTACGACTATTGGCTCAATACTGCTTATGAGTATTGGTTCGACACTGTTTATACATGTATTGGCCCGACACTGCTTACGGGTATTACTAAAATTTTTACGCCAAGTTGAATTTTTATATTTTAATCTAAAAACTTTTTTTTGGAAAGTGTTCACATATGACTTATTTAACGATTTACCTTCGATTTACCTATTTTTGTAAAATTATATTTCGAATCGTTATTATTAATATAATTACTATATTTCATATTGAGTATAAGGAAAGGCTGAAAAAGAGATTCAACGTAAAGTATTTATAAAGATATATTTTGAAAAATAAAAAACTAGTATTTAAAAAAAGCATTAAAAAATTAAAAACTAAAATTACATACTATTAAAAATTTTATTAAATAAACAATGAAATCGTCAAACAATTTCACTATTTTATTAAATTAAATAAATTATACAATTTATTAATATTAATTATAAAAAAAAAAATTATTTACACAACACAAGAAAAGATAAAATTCATAATGATGAACTATTAAAATAAAATTAATTAACCCTTCAATGCCCAAATTTTTCTTTTGACTTAAAAATATTATTTTTGTCCTGATAGATGGAAAAATACTAAAAAAAATATTAATAAAATATTTTAATTAAAATTAAAAGTAAAAACAAGCTTGCCTGACAGTAAGTCTTCAGCGTCGTCGTCCTCTGATTTTTCGTAGGCACTAGGGGAATCGACTTCGGTGCTTAACGGCTCCGCATCTTTGTAAGCACGTTTAAGTCTTCGCATTCCTTGCTCGAAGGTATCTTGAAAATCGAAACAAAATGAACCTTATGCTATATTTGCATTGAAAATAATAATATACCTGCACTTTTTATGAGCTTTACTGCGAATATTTTCCACTTAAGACTTGGTGGCTTCGCTTCTTGTATGAGTCCTGGCGCGTCCATTTGTGATGGTGGGAAGTAGCATTTATTGCCATCTTCACACAACCATGAACTGGGTACAAGTTCGATGAGGATTTGGCCGTTCCTCTTTTCCTTTAGAAAGGAGACAATCGTGTACCCCTTTTGTTCCTGTACCTATATTTTTAAAGTTATATCATTATTTTTTTAAAGAAATTAATCACATGGAGTTGCAATCCCAACTTTTTGAGACTTTGAGCAGACAGGAAACATGTGGTTCAGTTGAAAATTTTAAACTAAATGATTATTAAAACATTATAAGTATAAAGTTTAACAAGTTAATTAAAAGGTAAAAATTATTGAATTATTTTAATATTTCGGTACCGATTGTACCTTCATCAGAATGATAATAATATTAAAAAAATTTGCAAATTTTTTATAATTCTTTTTTATAATTAAGGAATATCCTTAATTGTGCAAAATGGAAAATGATAATATTTATTAATGATAGTTTATGACACCTAAACTGCAAAAAATTCAGAATTTGTTTAAAACAATAAAAATTATTAGAATTTATTTCTATTAGATACAATCGTCACCTCAGAATTTGTTTGTTCTATATCCATGATAAAATATTTAAAAAGTAAAGCGGAAGTAGTATATTTCAGTATTACTTTTGTTCTAAATCGTGAAAAAAACACAAAGTTATTTGTTCTATTTTATATAATCTTATCGGTATAAAATATAAATAATAGAAGCGCTTTGTTTCGTTGCACTTTCGCATTTGCCCGATTAGTTTGTATCGTACTCTTACAAATCTTTAAATGTTAAATTGAACATAATGCAATTAAATAAAAATAAAAATTAAATAAAAATGATGATTTTTTTAATCACCACGCAGCAGCTGGGAGTTTTAATTTTGCAAATATTCGTTATTCAAAAATTAAACATTTAACTGAAAATAAAGATTATCTTTTCAAAATTAATTTTAATTATATCTACTTTTGACAATGTAACATTAAAAACTGCAAATATTATAAAGCATCAGAAAAATAGAAAGACTCATGTTACACTAGCTTTGCCAAAAATACCTGTTCTACGGCAAGAATGTAATATTGAGTAAGATATAAAATAGCTGATTTAAAATCAATGTGTATTCCAGAGTGTGATAAAAATTATTACAAAGCTACCTTTTGCTTAAAAATAATACTTGTTTATTCTTTAATCGAATATTTATGTTTATCTATTATTTATGTTTACCATTGGTTTATGTTCAAGAAACAATAGAAGCTTTATTGTAATGTGTACAACTAAAACACAAAAAAAAAACATGTAAAAATAATTGTTGTTTGATTTGTTCTAATATCCGGAAAAATTTCAAAGAACGTTCAAAAATTGGATATAGAACAATATAAGCAATTGCATTTAATTAATTTAGTATCTACATATTTGCAATAAATTAATTTAGTAGTATATATTTGCAATAAATTAATACTAAAAATTTAATTTTAAAAATAAATTTAAAAGGTGATAATTAAAACCTTTAGGTATAATATGATTTCAAGTATAATCATATTTAAATCAGTAGCGGCTCGTGAGGAATTTAGGTGGCGAGGTGGTGAAAACCGAGAGATTTCGAATTAAAGAAAAACATTAATTATGTTTTTTAAACCATGCTCGTTCGCTTGGTGAGGCACTGTCTCCTGTACCTACCCCGACAAGCCGCCATGCCACTGATTTAAACAAACCAATTCTGAGGTGACGATATTTTTTCAACTTCAGAATCACCGAATTCGTTCAAAACGAAAAAATGAAGATAGAACAAAAATATTACATCGTATTATTTTTCTTACCTTTTCGATCTCACCCCCTGATGAATCCATTTTTTCCAATTTATTTATTTTCGCACTTTCTAAAACTTCCACTTTCGCAATTTCTAAAACTTTTACTTTCGCACCTTATTCGTAACGAAGCACTAATATGAATAGGCTCCCACCTCCCACCAATTTACCAACTACCCCCGAACGTATTTTCGAATCCCGATTGTTTGGCGGGACACATACGAGTTATGCGTTCTTGAGAAAAGAAAGTGGTGGTGGAAAGAAAAAGTTTCCGAGGAAAAATAATATTCTTCCACATCATTCAGTCGATCTATTTCTACGACTTTTACATTTTGAGATTTGAAATTTTTTAACAACAATGCCATACAGGACGCAAAAGCACCGAGCACTAAAACTCGAAGAAAATGGAAATAACAGTGACGCCGAAATTTCTAGTGCCGATGAGTTAAACAACACCCATGGCATCTTCTAAATTAGGCATTTATAAGATAGGACACCTAATTTCTTCAGCGAAATTCTACTCAATTTCAAATATAGTTGACAAATGTATGCTATAATTATCTGTTGAAGGAAGTAGATATGCTGTAACACTTTTGCATTTGGGGGGATAGAGTAATGTAACGAACATAGTACCTACTTATTGTAAATAAATATTATTAATATATAATATGTGAAAATATCTATATAAATTTAACTTTTCAGAGTATATACCATTGGGAAAATTGAACTGACTCTTGGCTAAGACCCATATATTGTTGTCAAACAAATTGATTTTTATTGTTTTTGTAAATGTTTGATTTATCCTATACAAATTGTTTTTGATTTTGAAAAGTTTATGTTGGTATTGGTTGTAAGGAGAAAATAGGCTTTTGGTGGTGTGACGCCCATGCCGGACGGACGTTGTTATAAATCGTCCAATTTTGAGTCCTTAATATAGGGGCATATTTGAATTTTAATGTGAAATAAAAACCGAATTTGAATTGTGTAATAATTGCGTTTGATTACAAAATGGGGAAGAAAATCAAAATTTATTGAGAAAGTGTTAAATTACAATAAAAATTAAAACCAAGCCACGCACATCTGCACTACATAGCCGAAGTGCGATAAAATTTATCGCACCATACAAGGTAACAAAATTTTCGACCGGGAGCAACCAACTGACCTAAATCTGTCACTGACTCCTGGACTAGTATTAGCCAAGTACACGGTTAAATTTGTTTCTGTACTGTGCCACTACTATCAAATAAACATGGGGCAGTACTGTGCCCAACACTCGGCAACCAAGAATGGCACGTTACTGATATGTTCAATTTTTTACTAATTGCTTACTAATACTGGGGCGGTACTTTACCCAAGTCTGGGTAGCCAAGGCTAGCAGGGTACTGATACGTTTGGTTGCCAGTGTTGGCGTAGTACTTTCAGTCGAGACTCAACCAATCTAGGTAACCAGGACTGGCACCGTACTAATAAAATAGTTTACCACTAATGGGGCAGTACTCCGCCCAAGACTGGGTAGCTAAGACTGGCACTGTACTGATACATTCAGTTGCCAGTGTTGGCATAGTACGTTCAGTCGAGACTCAGCCAATCTTGGTAATCAGGACTAACACCGTACTGATAAAATAGTTTACCATTACTGAGGCAATACTTCGCCCTAGGCCCGGTAACCACGACTGGCACAATACTGATGTGTCAGTTGCTAATCTTGGGGCAGTACTTCCAACCAAGATTCAACCAACTTCGGTAATCATGACTGGCACAGTACTGATTAAATTGTTTACCAATACTGGGGCAGTACTTTACCCAACACTTGGTAGCCAAGACTGGCACGGTACTGATACGTTCAGTTGCCATTACTGGGACAGTACTCCGCCCCAGACTGCGTAGCTAATATTGGCACTGTACTGATACGTGCAGTTGACAGTGTTGGCGCAGTACTTCCAGCCAAGATTCAACCAACTTTAGTAAACCTGACTGGCACTGTACTGATTAAATTGTTTACCAATACTGAGGCAGTACTTTACCCAACACTTGGTAGCCAAGACTGGCACGGTACTGATACGTTCAGTTGCCATTACTGGGACAATACTCCGCCCAACACTTGGTAACCGATATTGGCACGGTACTGATACGTTCAGTTGCCATTACTGGGACAATACTTTGCCCAAGACTCGTTAACCAATCCTGGCACAGTACTGATACGTGCAGTTGACAGTGTTGGCGCAGTACTTCCAACCAAGATTCAGCCAACTTTGGTAAACATGACTGGCACCGTACTGATAAAATAGTTTACCAATACTGAGGCAGTACTTTACCCAAAACTTGGTAACCAATATTGGCACGGTACTGATACGTTCAGTAGCCATTACTGGGACAGTACTCCGCCCAACACTTGGTAACCAATATTGGCACGGTACTGATACGTTCAGTAGCCATTACTGGGACAGTACTCCGCCCAACACTTGGTAGCCAATACTGGCACTGTACTGATAAGTTCAGTTGATAGTGTTGGCGCAGTACTTCGAGCCAAGATTCAGCCAACTTTGGTAAACATGACTGGCATCGTACTGATAAAACAGTTTACCAATACTGAGGCAGTACTTTACCCAACACTTGGTAACCAATATTGGCACGGTACTGATACGTTCAGTAGCCATTACTGGGACAGTACTCCGCCCAACACTTGGTAACCAATATTGGCACGGTACTGATACGTTCAGTTGCCATTACTGGGACAATACTTCGCCCAAGACTCGTTAACCAATACTGGCACAGTACTCATACGTTAAGTTTCCAATATTGGGCCAGTATCGCCAACTGAGAGTCGGTTTGTCAGGCCTGGCACAACTCTGGGCCGTATCGGTAACTATGGCGCTATACCGGCATTCGTACATGGGAAGGTATAATATTTCTATTTTAGTTCACTTTGACTCCCTCAAGTTTAAAATCGAATAAAAGCTCAATTTATTCTAATCCATTATTATTAGATAAGAGTTCAGAACAGTTGCGAGTTTTTTGATGATAAAAAATGAATTTATTTAAAAATGTTTTTCATTCACCAGTTTTTCAGCACATCTGCCTAAAGCAGCTGCCGAAGCACGCGACACACTGCCCTAATAATAATATATAAGGGTGTTCATGAACAAATAAAGGGTTTAATTTGTTCCCCTAACACATTTATGGAACGAGGATATCATCGTCTAAAATCGCACTCGGTTCAAGCTTAAGCACAAAAGAAAGTGAATTTTTAATTTTAAATCAATGATACAATGTTAAGCCTTTTCAAAAAAAAATTCAGTAAAATAAAATAACCGGCTCCTGTTAGAGAATTAAAAAAAATCCCTATATTGTTCAAAATTTTTATTATTATTGTTAGACTAAAATTTCTCTAGAAGAGAAGATTCTCCATATTAGTTTTTTCATTATTTAAAAATCGGGAATTTTGAGTTCCAATTTTTTTAAAAATCATAACCGGTAAGGCGGTTAAAGTAACATACAGTATTATTCAACCCCATTTTGTGGAATTGGTTATTTATGCTACGCGGTATACACATCTATTTTTATTATATATTGCCGTGGTCGATCCATATAAATTAGGGTAGTCGCAGTTTTCCGACTTTCACATTCTTTTATTTACATATTCAAAATTAATTTTTATTTAAGGGCTGTAATAAATCATACTAATATGAATTCTTTAAAATTTAAAGTGTATGCCCGGTTATATAAAACAGGTATTTTTAACAAAACAATTGAATATATAAAAATAAATAAAATAATTTTATAATAATGATAATAACGTTTAAAACACGTTAAAAATACGTTAATTTCACCTTGCCTTTCTTTCGATTTTTAATATGTAGATTAAGACATTTAGAAATATAAAATTGGCACCAGTAAAACATTTTAATATTTTGAATGTTTTTGAAAAAATGTTAAGGTCGCAATTTAATTTAAATTTTGCAGATTAATCAATCTGTAAATTTTTTAATTTTAAAATATTAATTTAGTATTTATATTGCTTATTTTGGTTTATTAAAATATATTGAAGTGGAATGGGGCAAGTTTTTTATAAGAAAAGAAATAAAGCATCTCTAACCCGAATACAGCATCCAATCAAATTTTATATGCCCGGCTATTATAATTTTCGTACAATTTTCTTACCAAGTAATTTCAATTTTCCAAATATTATTTTATTTTTTATTATGTCCAATTTTCCAAGTTTAGGCTTTTCTTTACCTTCACAAAACTCCAGCTACTATTTCCAAAATCAATCCAATATTGAAATTTATCATCAAGCGGTCCCGAATACAGCATCCAATCAAATTTTATATGCCCGGTTAATATAATTTTCGTGCAATTTTCTTACCAAGTAATTACAATTTTCCAAATATTACTTTATTTTTTATTATGTCCAATTTTCCAAGTTTAGGCTTTTCTTTACCTTCACAAAACTTCAGCTACTATTTCCAAAATCAATCCAATATCGAAATTTATCATCAAGCGTACCCTCTGTGCCATATTAACAGGATCTAAGTAATTTCGCCGTCGTCACTTCGCCGTCGCGATCTTATATTTCACCTGGAAATATTTTTTCTAAAATATAAACATATCTAAGTATTTCTGTTGTTTTATTGGTTTCTAGGTTAATTTATCTGATAGATTTGTATTTAAAGATATCTCAACCTGAAGAAATCTGGGATTAGAGCCAGAGTTATCAAATGGCTTATCGCCTTTATTCAGCAAATCCAATCTTACGCTCTTCAAGAAGCTTCTATCTTAAAGCAATTGCTCTCAATGAGAATCCCCTTTTACAATTCAGAAGTAATTCTTTTATAAGTTCAGTAAACAATGAAATTTCTTGGTAATTTGTTTCTTTTCATACGAAATCTGCATTACGTCGATAGGAAAGAGTTTGATCACGACTTTGTGCATTCTGTTGGGATTCAAACCCGGTATTCTTTGTCGAATAATATTTTGTATTTTTTCATTCAAAAGTAGGACAGGTTTTCTTTAAATACTCTGAAACAAGAAAAATTTAAGCTACTTCATAATTTAATTTTGAAAATCGGCTTTTTGATGTAAATTTTACAAGTTTACGTTCATATCAGCTTTTAAACAACATTCACTTGACGGTACGTGTATGCTACGTGGATCTTGGCAATCCAATTTTAGGTGGGGCCAATCATCCAGATCGTCAGAACGGTTGGTTTCGTCAGCTTAAAGATTTTTACAAGACACAAAGTCAAAAAGTCGAACACCACGATGAAGGGGATCAAGGCGCACGTGGCGTCAAATGCCCCGCAAACCAACACGCTACGCTACGCTTAGGTGGGGAAAGAGTTTGCTTTATTCTACTGCATGCGATTGCAGAGGAAACATCGTCGAGTTCATTTGCGCTCTGATTATTTCTCAACCCCTGACATTGTCAAATCTCGGATCCCAGCGTTCGAATTACGTCATTTTCGAGTTCGGCAACCCTAAAGGGATGTTTTAGTGAGTTTTGTGTAGGGCGTAGTTTTGACAAGCGCAACCAGGCAAATTTCGGATTCAGGCACTCTAAAATCCACAATTTTTGAGTAATTTGAAAAAAACGTAAGAATTGGATTTCTCAATTTTCGGCGAAAGTTTTCTGGCCATATATACAGTTCTTTTATTATGAATGGTAATATCTTCGTCCAAGTCTACGCCTTGTCTGAGGTTTAAAACATTATCATATTACCGATAGTAAGCCACATGGTATAGGAAACAGGTCCTAACTGGAGTGGCGGGAAAAAGAGTACATTTGCGGTAAACCGGTGCTTCCGAAGATTCTTTACATAAGAAGCACATATTTATTTCACTTAAAAGGGATTTAAATGAAGAAGAAAACTTAGAGAGTGCATACAATTTAAACTGTTATAAACCAGGGGGTCTGGGGGGTATGGAATACCCCCCAGCCCGACAGAATCGATGTAGTGGAATATTACAGTTTGGATTTCGACAAAATTCTAATGACCATTTAGGAATAACTTTAATTATTAAAGAAAATTTTAACTCAAATGTGATTTTCAACAATCACAATCTTCTTTTTCGAGTGTCGTACACAAAGCAGCGTGTAGGCTATTAACCTCGCTGAAGCCAAGATTAACAACATATTATATTCTTACTTCATATTGTAAGATAAACAAAGCAGCAATGTATTGGTGTAAAAAATGATGTTTAACCCTTAGCTGGCACACTGGGGTACGAGACGACCCCAGCCAATGTAACTTAAAATTGAAAATAATTAATTTAAATCGGAAAAATTTCTGCATTTCTATGTGAAAACCTTTATGAATTTTTTTTGTATTAAATCATTAAATTTAGTGATTTAATTCATTTAGTCCCCGAGTGCCAGCTATGTTTGTTATTCTGATGAAGTGTGCCAGTTAAGGGTTAAATTATCTGAAAGAGCAGGATGAAGCCGTTATCGTCGTTTCCTAGTTAATATACCAGAGTTTGAATCTAGATCAAAGAAATTACTTAAGCAGCTAATATACAAATTTAATTCAAGACATTTTTAATATTATTCACAGCAAATAGAGAAGTTCACACTATCGATCACTTTGTGTAGCTGTGTGGGTTCATTGCTAAAGGATAACCAAAATAAAAAATACAAAATTCCGTCTTTGCTTTATTTATAAGCAATATTATTTAAAAACATTTGTACGTTTATGCGCAATATTAAAGGAAGCGATCGTTTACAAAAGCTTCCCTCAGGAATTTTATTTTCCGAGTCCGTTTGTTCTTAAATTCGATGAAAAATGGCGAAATTAAATTTAAAAAATGCATCAATTTTAAAAATTTTGCTGTTTCAGTTTCCGAAATAAATTTTCGGCCAAACAGTGCGTATCCTTATTTTTCAGAACGAGTGGAAAATTTATCTTCTGCTTTTGTGGAATCAACCGTTACATCGCAACATAAAAATGATCTCTTGTGAACGGAAAGGACGACAATTCCGATATTTCGGAACACCCTATAAAGACGTCGATTAGTAAAACTGTAACAAAATTAATTTATTTTAAATAATCAAAAGGGTAAACATTGATTTTTTCGTGAAATGAAATTTCTCGTCGAGTTCGCACTTAGGTAAATAAAATTTGTTTATTTTGACGATGAAATTTTCGGTGTACGAGTAAATAAAAGTTGAACGACGTAAAAGCATGTAGTAAGTACACGTAAAAAGCGTGAAATTTAACTTCCCCTATAAACCACCACCCTAAGGGTTTGATTGACAAGATCGCGCTATAGCAGCCGGCTCATGTAACCTGCAGGTTTTCCCATTTTCAAAGTCTTTGTTACAATACTGCACATATGGACTCATGCTATCGTCTGACGTCACAGACCAGACAGATGGCCTAAGGGGCTTTAGACCCCATGACGCGTGTCGTATCACAATAGTGATAGTGACGGTTTGTATGGGGAGTATTTAGAATTCGCCCTTTGTAGATTAGCAAATTCAAATGTGCACGCACGATCCACAGGGTCGTCAAATTTACTCACAAATGAATCGATTTTTATTCATCCATCTATCATCGTTTTCTTTTCATCTTTTAGATAATGAAATTCGGGATCATTAAATAGAACGGGACACACTTTTTATTGCTATCTCGGGAGCCACTCCTATCAAATTAAAGGCAATACCGAAAATAAACCATCGAAAAGGAAATTTGGATGACGAAAAATGTTAAAGCGAAACGGAAATTTGAGTTTTTTAAATTATACCTTTTAAAATGTTTCAATTACGCGCTGCCTTTCTACAACCTGAGGGTAACCATAAGAACTAAATGGTCTTGAAGGGGAAGATAAAGAAATCACATGATGTAATCTTCCACAACCATTTGTATGCAGTTCAAAGGAGATGATGAAGTTACATGTTACAGAAGTCAAATAATTATTACACTAGAACTACTGTGCGGTCTCAGCGACCGCGCTTTGTTTATTTCGTAAACCCACGCACAACTTAACATTTTGTTTTTTTTTGCAACAGAGGTTTTAATTGGTATTCTAGTAAGCCCGAAAAATTAAAAAGTAATTAATTTTTAGATTTTATTAACTTTTAATAACACAAAAAGAATTATCGGCATATGAAAACACCTTTAATTCAAACTTGATGCGGTCTGGGAGACCGTTTTTTTAGATAAACCGAACAAAAATGTTATACTAGCGAATTTAGTAGTGGAATTGCTGAAAATGGTGAACAATTATTCCGACAATTTCACGGGACCCCATTTTAATGCTAGACAACCCCGTGTAAATCATAAAACTTTATTGTCAATTAAACATTTCAACTCTTCGTGAGAGAAAACCAACAATGCGATTAATTAGAGATCGTTTATGGTAAATGAAATTTTAATATTTAATAATTTCAATATAGTCATCCCCTAATGCGCACTTGTCCAGAAATTACATACACTTTCAGTGTAATTCACAATTTTAGTAAATTCAAAGGGTTGAATTTACATCAATGTTTATATAATATTACAGTATGAAAGGGTTTTGAGACAAATTAAATACGTCGACATTAATTGAATTTTGTTGTCTGTAACAGACCAAATGCATTAAGAGGAGATAGTCATTAAAACTGACTGTGGGAAGCTTTTCCTAACTACACTAAATACTAATTAATAGTTTATTTAGTTATACAATTATATATCTCCTCCAATAATATCCTTTTTCCAATTAACACCAAAATTTTTATTTTATAACGAATGGAAACCGTCGGGATAAATATAAATATGCAAATTAACGGTAAATCTGCTCTGAAAAAGTATATAACTAAATAAATTATTGTTTATCGATTTTGTAAAAATCTCCGAAGGAAATTAAAATTCACATCAAAAATAATGCAAACAAGTGTGTCGTAAATATTTTAGTAACGTTGCCGCAGGAAGGAGGAAAATCCCCTATTGAATATTAATTTGACCTTGAAAATGGCCCCCTAATAAAATTGCTCAAGCGACGCAGCTGCATTTCAAAAAGGAATAGATCACGCACGAAATTTTACTATGTAATATATTTTTGTTTAAATAGTACAATTTATTTTTACAGATTTTTAATGGAATATTATTGGTCCTGATCTTACATTTCGAGAAACTGGAACAAAATAATAGATAAAATGATATTATAGAATCCAATTACGTAAAGACGTAAGTCACATCCGCCTTAATAAAATTTAGCTAAAACC
Organism: Cantharis lateralis; assembly: GCA_963170105.1. Taxonomy (NCBI): domain Eukaryota; kingdom Metazoa; phylum Arthropoda; class Insecta; order Coleoptera; family Cantharidae; genus Cantharis; species Cantharis lateralis. The sequence continues at coordinate 6,424,847 of OY720627.1, forward strand.
CAAAAAGAAATATTAAAATCTAAAATTGGTTTTAATGTCTCTAAGGCATTGCCGAACTAAAATTTCCAACACTTCAAACAGCATCTCAGTAATTTCTGTGAGAAATAATGTTTTTAAAAGTTTTATAAATCCTGCAAAAAAAAATTTGTAATTATGCTTAGTGTATAAGATCTAGTAAATTAAGTGATTGTCGAGGAAATTCAGGAATTCGAAACAAAAAGGGAAATTGGCAAACAAAGTTACCAAAAAAATTAAAAGGATTGTTGAGAACAAAGGAAAAGTTTAAAATACAAAATTTAGTGCAAAACATACATTTTGGAATTCTAAAATTATTGAGTTGGAAATCTTAAGATTAAGTTGAATTTGTTTATGCAAAAATAAAATCTTTGAATTTGTCGGCATTGCATTGGAAAAATTTATAAACAGTAATTAATATGGTGAAAATTTTGCATTTAAAATAATTGATTTAATTTTGTAAACAATTTAATTTGTTTGTTTTCGTAAATACAAAATGCAATATCAATTTGTATGTTAAATTAAAATGATTGCCAGCGTAAAATTGAAAGAAATGGTGAGAAAAAATTATTTAATTTAAATTTGATTAATTTGTAATTAATGAACGTTATTGTAAATATTCAAAGTGTATAATTTAATCTGTATATTTAGATAATTTGATATGAATTTTATTTTAAAATGAATGTAGATATTAAATGTGTTTACATTAACTTTGATATATTATTTATGATTTGTTAAAAATTTATAAAGGAATATATTACCGATAACTAATTTGAATATTTTGTAAATAATTTTTAATTTAGCCAGAGAAGTGGTAGGGAGTGTCATTCGAGATCTTAAAGGAGGAAGAGTCATGATTTTCATTAAGTCAGATCTGGGCTGTACTTTTATTCGAATAATTCCGGTTTTTATCTGGCAAACCAATGGCTGAACCTGATTGTTTCCAGATCCGGTCTCTGTCTCCACTAGGTCAGCCGGATGTGATCCTGAAAGTTTCAGCCAATTTTTACACAAAGTGGTCTAGCCCCTTTACTCAGAGAACTCTAGGACCGCACTGACCTCCTCTTAAGTAACTCAAAAACAAATAATATTATATAAATACGTAGATGTACTTTCCAATATACTTAAAAAAAAATTAATAAGAGTTTGATAAACTTTTAACAAAGAAATATCATCTATTATTTTAAATTGAACTTGGTAGGCATATTTTTCAGACATATTTCTTTTAAAATGTTCTTGTCGACTGTATCCTATTTGGTATATTTCTACCTTTTAAATTTAATCAAGTAGAAACAATATAGAAATCTTTTTAAAAAACTTGTTTATCCATGAATTGCTTATTTTAACAAATAATAAATTGTGTAATTTGTTTTCAAACAATATAATATTACTTAATAGGTCTCAATTTGCCACGCCAGCCAAGGATTTGTGGTCTATTTTTCTTACCTTCAATAGGGAGGGGGGGGGGGTTCAATCGAGCGCTACTTCTGATAATTGGAAGACTTTGGGCGAATATAAACTCATTTAAAAATATTCTGTGACGTAAACTAATTGGATGTAGCAACGGTTGCATATTTTATAGGATCATTTTTCCTTACAAATCGAACGATAAAAAACATAAATCATTTCAATTTTTACTCTAGTTATATTGTAGCTACCTACTGATAAATAAAATAAACGTTATCTAAATCTCAAATTGAAATATTTGTATGAACATGAATAAACTTCGGTTGGAAATTGCTGTCTCAAGCCATAATTGCAATAATTATTCCTAATGCATATTGGTAATCAAATATTAACATTAAATATTCTGTTATTAATTTAAAATTCAGCAAATATTGTGAAAAACGCAATTGTAGCTCTTTAATTAATTCTTATCAAATTATATTAAACTTTCTATCTGAAAAGCGTCCTTTATTAGTTTTATAAATATAAGAATATAAGCTCTTTCGAGTTATATTTGACTAAGATGGTAAAGTTTAGCATTAAATATCAAATATTTCAAATTCTAAGGTTGAAAGTAATTTTGCTGAATATTATTGCTTGCGATGTAATATTGTAATATATTAATATCTCCATGTAATATCCTGTAGTATTTCATTCTAAAGAGCTTTTATTAACGTTTTATTGCACCATAATAATTGTAAAGAGCATCCATAACGTAGAGAAAACACAATAGTTATCTTTTGATTGTAATGACAAAAAAAATAACCATTGTTAACAAAAAATTACCAGTAACTGATTTAGTGACAAAAGCATTAGGCTTAATTGAATAATTGAATTCTATATTTCTCAAACCAAAACATTATTTGAAAAGAAAGAAAGTTTTCAATTAGATTCTTTTCAAGGTCAAGAATTGGTTTGCACAAGAGCAATTTAGGAAATTTCTCTTCCAGGTAGTGTCGTGTGATGTCATTTTAAATTTTCGCTTATTTGGAATTTGTATTTAACTTTGTTTAACCTTTTTTCAATTCAGGTAACGCCACTGGTTGTTATTCTAATTAAATTATTTTTTTATTGTAGATAATTCTCTCTGTTAAGACTTCGCGAGGTTTAGCTTCCGAATTTTAATCTTTTCGTAAATCATTAAGATTTTTTGAAAATTTTAAACAATCAGATGTGTATACTTGCAAACATGTTATTTTATTTGTTGCAGAAGAGTCCACATAAATTAGTTCATTAATATCATTAATACTGAATTGCATCTTATTTTCACCTGTAACTTTCTCAGTATTTAATTTTGAAAAAACCATTAAAAATATGAAATCTTTGTTAATTAAAAATGAAATATCCAGTTCTTGGATATCATTTGAATTCCTTGAAAATCACTGGAATTTATTGGAAATTATTCGAATTTCTTCAAAATTATTGTAATTATTTGGAAATCATTAGAATTTTTTAAATGTCTTGATTTCGAATTCTTGGAAAATCTCTGGATATCACTCGAAATCTTAAAAAATCATTTTAATACCTTGGAAATCACTAGAATTCTTTAGAAATCAATAGAATTCTTGAAAATCTCTAGAAGTAGAATTATTTAGATATCTGCATATTATTGGAAATCACTGGAGTTTCTTGAAAATCTCCGGAATTCGTTGCAAATCATTTGAATTCTTTAGAAATAACACAAAAAATTTGAAAATCAATAGAATTTTTGAAAATTTCTTCAGGTAGAATTGTTTGGAAACCTCTGGATATAAGTGAAAATCTTCGCAATTTCCTGGAAATCAATGGAATTCTGTGAAACTCCGTGGAAATCACTGGCATTCCTTGAAAATTACTGGAATTCCTAAGTAATCATTGGAATTGTTGAAAATGTCTTCAATTAGAATTCTTTGGAAATCTCTGGATAATACTTGAATTCATAGAAGAAATCACTGGAATTTTTTAAAATGTCTAGAAGTAGGATTTTTTGGAAATCTCACGATATCACTTTTTATTTTGGAATTTCTTGGAAATCAACGGAATTTTATGAAATTCCCTGGAAATCATTGCAATTCCTTGGAAATCATTGAATTCTTTGAAAGCCTCTGGAATTCCTTGGAAATCACTGGTATTTTTTTTTAAATGTTTGTAATTTATTGGAAATCCCTGCTATTTCTTCGAAATTATTGGTATTTCTTAAATATCATTCGAATTCTCTAGAAAGCAATGAAATTTCTGAAACAGTCTTGGATTAGAATTCTTTGAAAATCTCCGGAATTCGTTGAAAACATTTGAATTCCTTAGACCTAACTAAAATTCTTAGGACATCAATAGAATTTAAAAACAATTTCTGAAGGTAGAATTGTTTGGAAACCTTTGGATATTACTTCTTGGAAATCAATGGAATTCTTTGGAAATCATTGAAATTTTTGATAATTTCTTTTATTAGAATTCTTTGAATATCTCTGGATATCACTAGAATACATAGTAAAAATTATTGGAATTTTTGAAAATTTCTTGGAGTATAATTCTTTGGAAATCTCTCGATATCACTGGAAATTTTTGGAATTTCTTGGAAATCAATTGAAATTTATGGAATTCCTTGAAAATCACTGGAATTCCTTGGAAATAATTCAAATTCTTTGGAAATTATTAGAATTTTTGAAAACTCTTGAAGTAGAATTGTTTGGAAATTTTTGGATCACTGGAAATCTTTGCAATTCCTTTGATATCAATGAAATTCTATGGAACTCCGTGGAAATCACTGGAATTCTTTGGACATCATAGGAATTGTTGAAAATGTTTTCAATTAGAAATTTTTTGGAAATCTCTGAATATCACTGGAATTCTTTAGAAATTATTGAAATTTTTGAAAAAATCTTGAAGTAGAATTCTTTCGAAATCCATCGATATCACTGAAAACCTTTGGAATTCCTTGGAAATCAATGAAATTTTTATGAAATTCACTGGAATTCATTGGAAAGCACTGAAATTATTTGTAAATCATTGGAATTATTTGTAAATCTTTGGAATTATTTGAAAATTTTGTGGAATTCTTTGGAAATCTCGGCAATTGTTTGGAAATTACTGCAATTCATAGGATCATGACAATTTTGTGTAAATCAAATGATTCTTTGGAAATTTCTGGAGTTCATTGGAATTTCTTTGAAATCAGCGGTATTGCTGGGAAATCGATGGAAATTCTTGCATTAATATGAAAATTTTGTTAAGGTAAGAGATACAATCGGAGACAAAATTATGTGAAAATTGGAATATCACGAATCAATGCCTCTTGTGTGTTTTAAGACACTTTTAAATGTCAGAAATGATAATAATCAAAGTTATAAAAATTTATGCAGAAAAGCGTTTTTCTCCTAAAATCGCTTTATTTTACTGAAATGACAAAATTTTTATTTATTTCAACTAAAATTTTGCGAGTGACTGTACCTTCAATCCAACCTCACAAAATATAAAAAATGTTTAATAAAAATTGATAATTATTATTGCAAGATGGATAAAAATCAAGAGAATTATGATATTATACTAATGAAAATTGCAAAAATTTTACTGAGTGTTTAGTTAGCTTTTAGTTTTTACTTTTTAGTCAAAGCTTTCAGTTGAGCTTTCCATAACAAAATGGCATTTGTTTAATAATTTTAGCGATATTTTAGGAATAAATCGCTTAAATATTTAGAAAATACGAGAAAATATGGTATATTTAGGTATTACCAAACTATGAACTTATTTTTAATAACATTATTAAAAAAACTTCCTAATCTGAGGTTAAGTGATAGTTTAAGTTAGTTTAATTTTTTAAGTTTAAATTTAGGTGATCTATTAAATGTTAAACGTCCCTTAATTCAGCGGTGCAATGAAAATAAGTGGCACTTAAATATTTAAGGGACGCTTAACATTTTTAAGTGTAGGTGGTGAAAACGGGCACTACAATTAAAATTTAAATGATTTTTAAGGGGTTATACGCAGTCAGGGATTTCAAAATAAAATTTTTTCATTTCATTAAAAATGGCAAAGAGCACGATTTCTCGGAAACAGCTGAACCGATCAGCCGGATTAAGGGGGGGCTGAAGGGGTTGCAGCCCCGGGTCTCCAAATTTCCAGGAGTCTCTAAAAATTGAAGCAACAAAATTTAAACCAGAAAAAAAATTGCTGGACTCTTTCTTAAAGTAAGAAAAAAAAGTTAATGTATGTACACCTGTGTTTTATTTTGACCTTGTTCTGACCTTGAAAATAAATTTTTTCGCTTGCTACCCATTTTGTCAAAATAATGTAAGACCAAGGGGTTTCCGAAGAAGTTAGCCCGAGGCCTCACATATCCTTAATCCGGCTCTGAGAACAATAAATTATAATAAATTACTACATTAAAATTATAGCAAGTATTTTTAAACTATTTAATTCATAATTCAAGGAACAAAAAAATTATTAATAACCAAGAACATACATTCACAGTTTATTTTAACGAGCCTGTTTTTTTTCGTTATTAATATAATAAAATTAAAAACCATTTACCCTATTTATACAAAAATATTTTTTAAAAGATTTTTAATTTTCGGGGTTCAAATTTAATCAAGTGGAAACTTATTCAGACATTTTTATGCGGATTAATACCAAAATCTAAACAATTCCAATTTTTTCAAGTGGTTTACATTTATATTTGAGAACTAATGAATGAGTCGACTAATCCCTCGCGTAAGCGTATAACAAATTATGCATACAAAAAATAACTAATTTCGCTTAAAAGTTTCCGGTTTTAATTATTTATTTAAATAATGAATACAGTTCTTGTAATATAAAGTACAGGGTGGACAAACTTTAATGATCAAAATCTGCATTATTGTAAAATATACTTCGGGGAATCCCATTTTATGACGAGCTTGTTGATAAATTTTACATCGGTCGACATGTAAATTAGCGAATGTTCGCACTTCTTTGTCGCTTTTATATAAAACGTTAAGCGTTAAGCACGTTTCCGTAATGCTAGTCTTTTATATCTTCTTTTGTGAAACTAAGTTGAGATTTCTGAAATTGTATTTCAACTCGAGTGTTCTTTCGCTTTGTGAGTGTCAATCACTCCCTTCCAATTTGAAAAAGTGGTGTAAACTTCACACGACTTGGTTTTGATTTGACTGTAAAATAATAAAAATAGATCTTTTTTAATATTTGGAACTACCGAAACCTACCATTTCAATTTAAAAAATATACCCCCATGGGACACAATTTTATTTTTCGCCCTGGTTTGATGTAACTTGAGGTTGGGGTGGTGAATAGATTTAACTTTGATAATTTAATGTATGCAAGGGTGTTAATTGTAGAGTCGCTTGACAATTTTGTAATATTTCGATGTGATTAGGGCGAGGGTTGTTAGAAAAAAAATATGGTGTAGGTATGTCACGTCGAATTAGCCCCGACAGTCAAAGAAGGTCTATTTCGCATAATTATAAACTAAATGTTCCTAACGTTTGGCCGGCACAACTTGCGTTACGCTAGCAAAAATTCTCTAAACACCACCAGCGTCGTCGATTTTTGAAAAAAATAATATAATTTTTGAGTGGATTTAATTGCACGTCTTACATTGTAACAATTAAAATACTAAATTGTCTAACGAGCAATTTATATTAAAATTGCTCCAATTAGATTTTTCGTTTGTTTCCAGCTAATTAGAAATTTATAAAAAAAATTGTGAAATTAATATTCATCAAAGAAAATAATTTCAACTTCATTAGTGCATTTTACAGTACAATAAACTTTTTTAATTATTTTACTTTACGCCTTTTCCAATTAATTTTGCCAATTTGCTTCAAAATAAAAACAACTTTGAAAATAATTTTGCAAAAAAAACTTACCGTCGTAACTTGAAATTATTTATATAACTTTCGGGATCAGCTTTATCGTAAAATAGCGAATTTATATAAAACCGGGAGATAGAGAAAGTTTTTTGGTTATTAAAAAGTGCTTTTATATTTTTCCAAATTTTTTTAAATCAAAATTTGTTGCTCCGATGTTTAACTCGAAATTAAACTTTCATGCATTTTGAAATTGCAATTTTGTTTTTAATTTGCTATGAGAGATTTTCAAGAGCTGACATCCGAGTCTGCAAATTGATTGAATTTTTACATGGTACAGAAATATGTCGATAACAGTGAATCGCGAGCTTTCTATAACATAATTAACTTTTGTAATTAAAATGCATTTTTAATAAATTGCTCCTAGCATGGTTTTTATTACAGCGGAACTACGGCATTTTTTATCTTAAATTACCTTAATTAAATATCGTGCGTGCATTTTAAAATAAAATTTGATAAATATAGCCGCTTTGCCGCAACATTCAATTTTTATATTCCAAAAATTTAATTTTTATTTTTTAATTCCAACGGTTAAATTTATTGGCCGCTCTCGAATTTTACTTTCACTATTTCCACAGAGATGCTGCTGTAGTAGAATTACTAATAGTAGTTTATGGTAGCAGTTTTGAAGGTAAATCTGAAATTTTTTGGCGGGTAAGTAAATTACAGCTTCTTTCAAGTATATCACTTTAAAATCTTAATGTATTTTGAAATTGGATATTCTTATACTTAGCAGTGTCTTTCGTTAACTGAGTGATCTCACTTTTGTGAAAGCTTTTGTTGTGAAAGCACCCTAAAATGTTGGTTTACTTCAGCCCATCTTACTTTTTCTTGTGATCTTGTATTTCTTATACCAATTCATCCGAAACTGCAAGCAGAAGTAGGCGATTTTGTGTAATTCACTGCTGTACTTAGATATGTTTATTTCCAGACCATTTCTACCCTTTGACTTCACGTGGAACAAATCTACAAAATTGACCTAGAAACCATCGCCTATCAATTTAACATTTGAACAAGAAATATTAGTCATCAATATTGGCACAATATTGCACCAAGTTTCAATCAATATTGGTGCAATATTGATTTCCCATATTGCCGCAATATTGGTAAAAGGATTGAAAGTATTTTGTATTTTTGAAATAGAAATCACACAACTCAACAAAACAAAACCTTTTTTTGGTCTAGGCCTCATATTAAGATTTTTCTATTAATTATGCACCAAACTAAAGGAAAAAATTCATATGCCCTTTAAATTTTGCTTTTGTATAGTCCAAAAATTCTAAAATTGTTTGATTTTGATTGACTAAATTTAATTTATATTAATTATCATTAAAATATAAATTTTTGATGTAGATATATATTAAGTATTTTAAATATTGTAATTTCTTGTATTTTAAGTGCTGTTCTATATTTTAAATATACCCTTGACTGGTAATCATTGATCAATAATGCACCAATATTGCCTGAAGTTGCAGGCAAAGCATCTCAAAAAAGTTATAGTCTAGTGATTAGAATTATCTTGTAAATCTCTAAAATTCATTGGAAATTTTTGGAATCCTTTAGAAATTTCTAGAATTAGAATTCTTTTAAAATGTCAGAAATTTTTTGAAAATAAAATTGAAATTTTTGAAATTCCTTAGAATCACTTGAATTCATGTAAATTATTGGAATTCCTTGTATATCACTGGAATTGTTGAAAATCATTGGAAGTCCTTGGAAATCACTAGAATTCTTTGAAAATCAATAATTGCTGGGAAATCAATAGAGTTCTTTGCAAATCACTGAAATACCTGGGAAATCGTTGAAATTCCAGAAAATATTTGGAATTCATGGCAATTTTTGGAATTCCTTAGAAATAATTGAAATACTTTGGAAATTTCTGAAATTTCTTAGAAACACCGGAATTTTTGAAAATCATTGAAAGTATCTCGAAATAACTATAATTCTTGGAAATCATTGGAAGTTTTTAGAAATAACTACAATTCTAGGAAATCATAGGAAGCCTCTGGAAATCACTAGAATTCTTTGAAATTCTTGGGAAATCACTTAAATTCTTGGAAATCTTTGGAATTTTTTGGATATCACAGAAATTCCAGGGATATCGTTGAAATTCTTGAAAATATTTGGAATTCCTAGGAAATCACTCGAATTCTATAGAAATAATTGGAATGCATTGGAATAATTTGAAATTCCTTAGAAATCACTGAAATTCTTTGAAATCACATAAAAATCCCTGGAATTCTTTAAAAATTGTTGGAATTTTTGAAATTCCTTTTAATTCTTGGAAATTACTTGAATTCTTGGAAATCATTGGAAGTTTTTAGAAATCACTTGAATTATTTGAAAATTCTTGTAATTCCTGGGAAATCACGGGAATTTTTTAGAAATCACTGAAATTCTTGGGAAATCGTTGAAATTCTTGAAATATTTGAAATTCATGGGAATTGTTGGATTTACTTAGAATTCTTGGAATTTCTTGCAAATAATTGAAACGCTTTGGAAATCTCGGAAATTCCTTAGAAACACCGGAATTCTTGGAAATCATTGGAAATCACTGGAATATTTTGGAAGTCTTTGAATGGAAATCATTGTAATTCTTATAGAAATCGTTAGAATTCTTGGAATTCCTTGAAAATTCTTGTAAATCACTGTAATTCCTTGAAAATTATTGGAAGTCTATGAAAATCACCAGAATTCTTTGGAAATCTTTGGACTTTTTGGGAAATTAATGAAATTCTTAGAGATCATTGAAATTTCTTGGATATACCTACAACTGGAATTTCTGGGATATCGGTGAAACTCTTGAAAATATTTGGAATTCCTTGGAAATCACTGGAATTCCATGAAAATAATTGGAATTCATTGGAAATTTCTAAAATACCTTAGAAAACACTAAAATTCTTTGAAATTACCTGAAAATCTTTAGAATTTATTTCAATATTGTTGGAATTCCTTGAAAATTCTTGAAAATCACTTGAATTTTTGGAAATTATTTGAAGTTTTTGGAAACCACTTGAATTCTTTGAAAATCATTGTAATTCCTGGAAAATCATTGTAATTCTAGAGAAATTATTGTAATTCCTGGGAAATCACTGGAATATTTTGGAAATCACTGAAATTTCTGGGAAATCGTTGAAATATTTGGAGTTCATTCCAATTCTTTGAAATCAGTGGAATTCCTTAGCATTCACTGTAATTCTTGGAAATCACTAGAATTCTTGGAAAATCTTTGGAATTCTCGGGAATTCACCGGAGTTCTTTAGAAATTGTTAGAATTCTTGGAAATTCTTGTAAATCACTGGAAATCACTAGAATTCTTTGGAAATATGTAATTTTTGGGAAATCACTGAAATTCTCGGAGATTATTGGAATTTTCTGGATATCACTGAAATTCCTGGAATATCCTAGAAATTCTTCAAAATATTTGGAATTCCTTGGAAATCACTGGAATTTTTTAGAAATCACTGGAATTCCATGGAAATAATTGGAATGTATTGGAAATATCTGAAATTCCTTAGAAATCACTGAGATTTTTTGAAAGTACCTGAAAATCTCTGGAATTCCTTAGAAATTGTTGGAATTCTGGGAATTATTAGGAAATCCTTGGAAATCGCTGGAATTCCTGAAAAAATACTGGAATTCTTTGGAAGCCACTGGAATTCCTGGGAAACTCTTGAAAATCTTTAAAATTCTGACTCCTGTGTACACAAATTTATCTGGATATGTACCCCCTGGGTAGGAGCCTTTGCACATACATCAATAATTAGAGAATATTTTAAAATAAAACGTTGATCTTTGGTTTCAATTTTGCATTAATTGAATATGCTGAATTCAATAATATAAAGAAATAATAAATAAAATAAAGAAATATGTGTGTAAAAAGGTGAAAATATTTGGAAATATGATTGAAATTTTTGGAAATAAGTGAACACTGTTTTCACTACGGTTCATCCCTCAACTCCCATAAAATTCAAAATTCAGTAAAGTATTTTTACAAATAAAAGCCCAAATAATAACAGATATTGAACCCAAGTTATTCATACGGTAAAGGTTAAACCATTAATTTGCGTATTTTTCAAATGCAATAAACCAGATTTTTAAGTTCTGTAAAAACTTGTTTACAGTTTCCTGAGTTTCTCTTTGTAAATCTGTGACGAAAGTAAGTCTGGGGGTATGGAATCCCCTCTAGTACACCGTTAGCTCTTTATTCTGGAGGGTATTCCATACCCCCCAGACTCCCCGGTTTCAATATCTTAATTGCTGCTTCTCAATTTCACTTGAAAGAACCGGAAATTTACAGAAAAAAATTAGAAACATAACCTTAATGTCAGAGGTCAGACAACCAGGAACCATCTCTGTTGGCTTGGATTGTAGTTGGTAGAAAATTTGCTAGTAATTTTAGTAATCCTATCGGAAGGAATTCCTCGACGTTGCCGTTTCGACGAAGAGACGATTTGACGTAAAAATGTAATGAATTTTAGCTTCTAGGAAGAATAAACTTTCATCTGCTATAGCTTCTCAAACATAAGGTGCTTCGCATGGGGGACCTTCAAATGTGAAGAGAAAATTCTTGTGTCAAGTGGAATGAAAACTTCTTATATGGCACAGTTAATGTGGTGGATTTCCAACTCCCCAGGTATAAAATGGATGTCCTCTCATGTGGTTCAGTTTCTCAAACACGAGGAACCTAATATGCTGACACTGCTCCTAAATCTAAGAAGCTCGTGTACAGCAAATATCTGAACACGTGTGGTAGATCCTACTTCAAGTTACCAGGGTGGAGAGCAGTTCTGAGGCTCCAATAAAAAAGATCCTGTCACCCAGTAGTTCTTTAGTGTCGGGATTTAAAAAAAAAACGTGTGAGCCTCATCCACATAAGCTCAGCGGCAATAAGGGGAAACAAGAGTGGTGACCAAACTTGATGGGTTTCGGTAACAGGTTTCAAAGTTAATACGAAACATTTCTACCTGTTCCCCTCTCAATCTTGGCATATAAATGAGAAACGTTTGAACATGATTTACAAACTATTCATCATTTTAAGATATAGGTATTATAAAACTCCAACGATGACGTTCCAACAGCTATTTTGCAGTCAGATTGTGGATACTGTTTGCTTCCAACCTTAATGGCAAAAATGTCAATAACTTTTTTGTGTTAAGTAATATTAAAGAATAAAAATAAAGTTTTTATCACAAGACAACCGGAAATAACATAATACGAGACAAAAATTTGTAAGTTTGGTCATGATTTCCTCAATAAAATTACTTTGAAAGTTATAAGACCATAAATTTTATAGTTTCTTTGAATCTACACTAATACACTCTCGAGTTTTTGAACTCGCAGGTAAGAAGCAGAAACGAAAATATTTGTTACAGATAAAATTTGTAGCACTAAAGTAGACGCAAACTGAGGAAAATTCAGGTACTGGCTCATCGGGCGGAATTCTCAAATCTCCACTCTAAATAAGTTACTACTTTACAAAGCTATTCTGAAAGCAGTGTAGACGTAGCATTGCAACATTATAAAGATTTCAGAATAAAGTTCTTCCGTTCATCGTCGATGCCATGTAATATGTAGTCAACATCGTCGTATAACGAGATATCCCATTATGACCTTCGTTCAAAGAAGAGATAAAAGGTTATAGTGTCAAATATCGCAGTCACCCTAATGCGTTCGCTATCCAGTTATTTAACAACAGTAGAGACCTGGGATAATAATTTATTCAAAAATATTTTACTTTGTCCAAAAAATGATTATAATTTCATCTAAAAATACAATTAGTGGAAAATTTATAATACTGTAATCTAAAAAAAACTGCTATCACCACAGTAACATATTATTATCATCAAAGGTCAATGAAAACTGATAGGTGTTTTGATAAGTACAAAAAGTATAAAAGATATAAATCTAACATTGATTCTGTGCTAAACAATCAATAAGTCTGAACGCTATGGCTACGCTCAAATTTCAAGATGTATCCCCTTACAAGAACAATGCAATTAAATTACCCCAAGAAGATGTTGTCTACAAAAAGTAAGAGAAGACGGTGAAACGACGAAATAAAAGTAAAAGTAACTTTTTAGGTATCATGAATCTGTAACTGGGAGTTCAAATCAAAGTGGTGCATTGTTTGGGGTCGCAATTTTTGGACTTGGAAGAGCTGGTAAGCATGAAGGACACGATAAAATGTTTTCGCTAAATATAATTTTATGTTGTAGGTAGTATACACTTAACTTCTCTGTTAAAGAATCCGCGTGTCAATTTGTTATATATAGTGGAAGAGGATAAAAGTAAATGGAGCAATATTAGAAAATGTTTCGGGATAAAAGACGAAGTCAAATTTCTTAATGGTGCAGATGTAATTCAAGTGTATCAAGATAAAAGGTAAACTATGCCCTCTATTCCGGAGGTTTTCATTATGTAAATTGCATGCTAACCAAAGGGAAGTGCTTCAAAAATGTTGGGAAAGGAAATTTTCTAAACTTTTAGTTTTTCAAATGTGTACGATAGTTCGGTTTTAACATAGCTAACAGAAAAAGTTTTATTTCATTTTATTAATGCAAACTGGTTTATATTATACTACGTTGATATTTATTTGAATATATAATTATGCACACTCGCGATTAATAACCTTCTCGACTCCCTTGTCATGTAATATACTATTATATTACAACGTGGGTGTTAATGTTTATTTTATGGTTTTAGCATTTTAATTTATTTATGATTCATTATTTTTTCAAGTTAGTGTAACAGTATAAGTTGTCTGTAAACAATTAATCATGCTAATAAATTCCAATTCCAATTAATGTACATATGTACCTCAACAAATAATGGAAAAACGTTCCAAGTAAACAAAGCGTCGTATGCATGAAAAATTCACGTAATCAAGAGTTTAACAATCTCACGTCAATAAAAAATAACGTAACAATATAAAATTAATATATAGCACAATATACTCTCTGGTCAGATCAATCAATCATAGAAACTCTTCAGCAATTGCGAACTTCTATTATTCAAGTTTACATCCGATCTCAGGCTTAAACCTCACTGAGTAATTTAATCAAAGATAATACTACAAGTGGAAGTGTCTGTCGGTTTTCCATCAATATAATTTGGCTCGCAATAGTTGCATACGCCAAAAACGAAAATGCAAATATTCGTAGTTAAGTTTAATATTAATTCTATGTGAAACTACATAAATTAGTTTGAAGGACTTTCAAAGTAAATTTCATTAGTTTGTTCAAATGTTTCATAATATATTGCTATGACCTACCATTGATTTTCAAGTGTCCACTTCGGTGGTTTGCCATTGCCTAACGAGGGAAAACGGTAACAAATTTCTTACTCGTAAAGGGTCATCCATAAATTACGTCACACGTTCAGGGGGGACGGATTCAACGAAATATGACATCTTGTGAAAAGGGCCCAGAGAGGAGTCTAAAGCTTTGTGACGTCACATATTATAATTTAAGATAATAAAACGCGAAATTTCTATGTGAACAAGAAACTTGAAAATATTACTAAATTTAAAGCTGCTGTTTTATTTTAATTATTTCTAATTAAAAAATTGAAAAATATGTGACGTTACACCAAAGAGGGGGGGTTTCTAAAATGTGACCACCTTCTAGGACGGAGGGAGGGTTAAAAAATCGTAAAATTTGTGTGATCGCTGGCCCCTAAGCGGCTCTTAATTATTTTTAAGTGGAGGTTTAGTTAAGCTTTCCATAAGCAAAATGGCATTTGTTTAATAACTTCGGCGACATTTTAGGAATAAATCGCTTAAATATTTAGAAAAAATATTATATTGTAGGGATTGAGGTTAAGTGATAGTTTAAGCTGTCAATTTTTTAAGTTAAATTTAGATGATCCATTAAATGTTAAGCGTCACTTAATTCAGCTGTGTAATGAAAATAAGTGACACTTAGCGATTTAAGGGACGCCTAACATTTTTAAGTGAAGGTGGTGCAAACGGGCACTACAGGTAAAATTTAAATGTTTTATAAATTGGTAGTAGCAATTATTCTGTTTTCTTATTGGTTGGAATAACATTTAAGAAGAGCTTAAATGAGTTATACTTTATATTCACACTAAGAAATGTTTTTGTTCTAGAAATATGTACTCAGCTAAAAGTATTTTGTTGGCATAACACAAAGCTAGTTGCTTTACTAATATTTCCATTTCTAGCATAAATTTTGTTGTTGTAACAACCAAAAAACTTTATGACACTGACACATCATTTATTTTAGTGTTCACGTTAGCGAAAAATATTATTTGAGTCCAACTTGGGTCAAACTCGGACCACCGAGTTTTAATCGGTAACTTGTCAGTCCGATCCGGGCCTGTTGTTATTTGCTTTCAGCATTTTTATTTTTGGTCGTTTGCACCACTTCTGCTTAAATATGATACTCACCTAAAAACTTTGGACAGTCTGTCGTAGAAATCGATTTGTGTTTCACTCGATAGCCCTGGTTGTGCGGCCTGAAGGCCGCACTGATCCATCATTTTCACAGAATCAAACAGAACCTCAAGTTGAAGACTCCAAGATTAATTGCTGATTAATTGCCAAGATTAATTGCTCTTCTTCCTCTTGATTTAAGATTTTGTTCTGTTATTACCACGATGGATCAAGTTTGGTTTCAGAATTGTATGAGCACTTGAATATATTCTAATATGGTACTAACCTAGCTAAATACATAGCCCACAAGTCGAATTTCGACTTTATATCACAGCAGTGATAGTAACTTTTGTTACTGGTGGTTTTCCTTCAAAGCAAGAAAGAAAACCAATGAATATTCTGAAAGAGCACATTTTAAGCTTTCAGAGAGGTGAGGATGAATGAATTAGGCCCACCGGTTACTTGACTGTTTAATTTTAAAAATAGAATTTTTACATGTAATTTCACATCTACAAGTCAATCGCCACGTTGAAATTGCATTCTATAGCCGGTCCGTGTACTCAACATAAATACTATCATTAGAGTATTCAGCCCCTCCCTTCGGTCGGGCGCTCCAAGCCGTTTTGACAGGCGTAACCAAGGCAAATCTCGGATCGGGGCGCTCTAAATTCCACCATTTTTAATTAAATTCAAATAAAATATTTATGAAAATTTTGGAAAAACTACTGGGTTTTCCGCAGATTTTATATATTTTTTTGTGTAGTATAGCCTATTTACTACCAGAGCCTGATTAAGGATCAGTGAGGCCTGGGGATAACTTCTTTGGAGGCTCAGGTGTACATACATTAACATTTTACAAGCAATTTTTTGAGGTCCCTAGAAATTTGGAGGCCCGGGGCTGCAGCCCCCTTAACCCTCCCCCCTTTAATCCGGCTCTGTTCACTATCACTTTTTCAAAAAATGTTGGAGAAATCTGACGCCATATGTAGCTACTACCGGCCCCCTAAACATTATACTAATCTGCTGGTCTACAAAATAAATTGCTGTATAAATCTAAATCCTGAATATTTTTAAATCAAATCTCTTATTTACGGATTCTCCCGGATGATGCAATGGCGTCAAAAAAAAGTTTTGCTTTTTAAAGCGTTTAAAACTCAATCAAACCGATAGCTGGCACAACATCTTGAAATTTACACAATGACACGGGATTTTATGAATCCGTGGTTGCAGATCTAATGACAAACATTCAACTTAAAAACGGATAACTTGTCCAGCATCTGCTTGGGGTTAGCTGTAATAGCGGAATGACGACAAATTCTGCCAATATTACAAAATCCATCTTCACATCCTTAAGGATAATCCATACAATTGCTGAAATATTCCATACCTCCCAGATACAGTAAAAGACTTCCTATCTCGAATTGAAAAAAAAAATGTCCAAAAGTGGGCGACAACTGGAAACATGGGATCAAACGGCAACTTTATCTCTAAATTATAATTGCAGAAACGATCGTAATATTAATCTTCAGATTCAAACAAATCTTTCGTCTTCCAAACCGGGGGGTCTGGGGGGTATGGAATACTCTCCAGTTTACCAATAATTAATGTGTGTAATAATGAAGCGACGACGACTAGAAATACGGGGTCTCAGTTTCATTCTGTCTAAACATACAATTATTGGTATTACTGGACCTTTTCAGTTGAAGTGTAAAGTCGGCCCCCAATCCTCCCAAAACCCCCGATGTACTTCCATTCGTAAATAATTTACTTGTAATAAAAAAGTTCAAGGTTTCTAATCTCATTTTATAAAATCAAAAAAAAAGATAATTCCGGATATTTGCTTTCATTCGACTAAAAATTACTCCTGAAGATTCCACGGGCGGTAAGAAAATTTTAAATGATTCTTGCGTATACGGTAAATTATGGGGATCAGCAATTTTTTCAAACGAAACAATTATAGAAAACTAAAAATTATGTTTAAAACCTTTGAAAAAGTAAGGGAGCGTTCATTAATTCAGTAAGAATAATTTTTGTAATTTTTGATCCCCTCCCCCCGTAAAGGTACCCGTATCTTACGTACGGATTATTGTAAAAAAAAATTAATTTTCTCAAAATCAGTGTTTTATAATAAAATGTTGTCAATTTATACAGGGTGTCGTAACATTTCTATCGTTTGTGGCTGTGTACGCCACGTAATATGCAATATTTTGATATAAATTTCTAAAAATACATTTTTTTGTTAAATATTTTAGGATTACCAACCTTATGTTACAAAAATTGAAAAAAAACTATTTTTGATTTTTAAATTTAATTAATTGAATTTAGCCGTATCCATGGCAATGACTAGCAGAGTTTTGTTTTTCACAAATCCATCAAAACTGCAACCCTAAGCAGTTGTGACTTCAGTGCTATCTTTTTTGACAGTTCTTTTTACATGTAATGCCACCACACCAATCTGTACGAATTTCTGACGTCAAAGGTCAGCATCGCATTTTATCTTCTTTATTTATTCATTATATCTTTATTATTCCATTATGCTAATTCTTGTAAAAGTGAAACCTAAAATTGGCGTTCTTCCATGTTTCTGTTAGTTCTCCGCTTACAAACTCCTCTTGTCCTTGCATTTTCATCGCAAGCCAATAATTTGAACTAAAAAATATAGAAAACATTTTACTATTTACCCTTTGATTTGGAAAACATCCGTTCACGTGACCAATAAATCGTGTCAGACATTTCCATTCGTTTGGCTCTGCTCTCTTGAAAGACCTGGATTTAGCAATCCATTTATTAATTACGCTTTAATGCAGCACTGCATACTTTGGTTTATTGCAAGGAAATTAAAATTTTTCCGCTATTTTTCTGCATTTTAGGGTCTTAACTTAAGCTGCAAATAAATTACAAGACGGTGAAATTTCTTTCCTTTCTGCATGATCGAGCATTTTTAAATATGCAATAACCATTACTTCTGATAAGAACGTAAACCCTCTAAACTCACAACCCTTTATCTATTAATTGCATTTCTTCCGATGCTGAGCTATCGTGCACTTAAAATTTGAATGTCGATTTCTGCGTTAATAATAAAATTAAACGAACAGAAAGTAAAATTAATATTTACAGTTTAAAACCTCTTCAAAACTGCAGCGAATACAAAATATTTAAATTAGTTGAAATTCTGCCGCATTGCATTCGCTTTTAAATAAAAAATTCCAAACTCAAACTCGTTATTAGAGTTGCATGCGAAATTAAAAGTCAAGTGCTTAATTTAACTGAAAAAGTTTGTTCTGTTTAGCACACAAGTGCTAATAAATGTTAATGACCTTCGTTGTAAAAATATAATATCAGACAATTCGAATTTAAAAAGTAACGATCGCTATCTAACCTAACTTTTTTTTCTAGCGTGGATGCAGTTTTCGTGACGTCACCAACGCACACTCACCAGAATATAGTTACATCAGCACTGGAGCATAATAAATCCGTGTTTTGCGAAAAACCAATCGCCGAAAATCTGGAGGATACGAAGAAGTGTTTCGAAAAAGCTAGACAAGTTAAAAAGCCCATTTTAACCGCCTTTAACAGGTTTCGCTTCAACATTTTTCTTAATTAAAATTCACTTCTCGTAATTTTTTAGACGCTTCGATCCGAGCTATGCCAAGCTGAGGGAAAGAGTGAGAAACGGAGAGATCGGTCATGTTAATACCATTAAAGTTTGCAGTCGCGATTCTCCCTTGCCTACCATCGAATATTTAAAAAGCTCTGGTTAGTAAATAAGGCGTAATGCAATTAAAAGTTTAATTAAAAAAAAAGTTTGATGGTCGAGTAGATTTATAAGATATCTCAACACATAGGCAACAGTTTGATCTATCGTTCTCAATAAAGCATCAAACGTCCCCTTACTTCACTAAGGCCACGCCAAATGGAGCCTGTTGCATTTTATCAATTTCTTACTCGACTTTATTTCCTTTTCCTTTTGATTTATTTAAAGACGGACCTTATCAGTTATTTAAAGAGCAGTAACACGAAATACATTTTATTTCTAAACATTTCCAGTTTCACTTACACGAAATGTAATTTTTCAGGTGGAATTTTTCATGACTGTGCTGTTCATGACATCGATATGATAATATGGATTTTAGGGGAATATCCCACTCGAGTAGCGGTGTCTGCTTCAGCGAATATTCCTGAAATAGCTGAAATAGGAGATTTTGATACTGTAGCTGTAATTTTAACATTTCCTAGTGGAACTGTTGGTATTATTGATTTATGCAGATACAGCAATTATGGTTACGATCAACGTCTAGAGGTAGGCACCTAATTTTATTTTTAATTTTCCATATTTTTAAACGACCGCCGCGCCGCTGTCTCATTTAAATTGCAAATGTTGTATTTATTTAATATGCGTAACCTGGCACAGAAAGACAGCCTATCTAATCGAATCCAACAAATGGCTTTTGAATATTTTAATACCGAGAGCGGTGCTCCTACTTATGCAAAGATTAATTTTTTGCGATGATGATTTTCTTTATTGAAAATCAGAAAAGCTTGTTTACTCATGCGTATACATGCAATTACTTCTGCGTCTTCACCACAAACTGACAGGGATTGAGATATGCTCAATCAGCGGGTTCGCTTTCCGGCTTAGAGACAAACTGCCAGTATCGATTCGGACTATAAGGTCTTTGTTACCATTCGTAGGGAGAAATACTTTTATATCCCAGCACTAGTAGGGATAAAACCAGCAATTATCAATTAAAACCAGTCCTTAAGGCTTTAGAACAATGCAGGAAAGCTGCGTGGGTTTTTACTAACTGTTGACATCCGAGTTGTTGCTCAAAATCCTCGTACGTTGAAAAATGTTAATTACTTCGGAGTTGCATGCCACTCCTAACCTGATGACTGACTTGTTCAATTAAATAGGTTAATCGTAGCTGGTGGTATTTTAACAGAAGGGTAAATTTAAATCTTACAATACAACAAAATAGAGAAAATTATAAAAGTACACTAAGAAAATTATTTCATGTAGTTTCTAATAAATATCCCCCTTCCACGGGGGGGGGGTTTTAACAATTAAATTTTAAATTCAATATTTCTTGTTCCTAATAACACAATATACTATTTTTCTGTAAACATCGAAATAACTTGACTTGGACACTGAAGTTAAAAAGTTTATATTGTTTAAAAAATAAATAAATTTTAATCTTATTAATTGAGATCATTAATATCAGATTTTCCCGAAATATTTTTTGCTTTTACCGGTAATAGCATTAAAAACTGGTAAGTATTTACATAATAAACTCATTTTCTATCCAAAGAGCTTAAAAAATTAAAATCTGATTCATTACAGTATTTTAAACAAACCTGAATTTCAAAATATATCTGTCTAAAAAGCTGATTGAAATTTAAATAACTACATAATATCATAATTATACCAATATATTATGTAGCTTTTATTTTTAAGCTTATTACTTATACAGATAATATTAATTGTGAAATTGATAAAGTATTTCTGAATTCAGTTTTCTATAAAACCTTTCGCATTTGAACAGATGAAAAATTAAATTTGAAAAATATTTACTTTTTTCTATTCACACGGTCAAGAATGTCTCGCGGTCACCGTTTTGCCGTCGTCAAATACTGCATTTAAATTTTTATTCAACATTCGTGAACATCAGGGAGTCAATATCTAGGTAAATTTGAGATACACAAATCTCAGAATTCCAACCATTTCCCACGAATTTCCAGTGATTTCCAAAGAATTTCAGTAATTTCCAAAATATTCCAGTGATGTCAAAGCAATTTTGAAGATTTCCGAAGAGTTCCAATGATTTCTAAAGAATTCTACTGATTTCCAAAGAATTCTAATTGAAGCTGTTTTTAAAATTTACAATGATTTCTAAAAATTTCCAGTGATATTCAGAGATTTCCAAAGAATTCTAAATCAAGACATAAGGAATTTCAAAGATTTTCATAGAATTCCAGAGATTTCTAAGGAATTGTAGTGATTTTGAAATAATTCCAGTGATTTATAAAGAATTTCAGTGATTTCCAATGAATTCCAATTAATTTCAAGAATTGTAATGATTTCAAAAAATTCCAGAAATTTTCAAGGAATTCTAATGATTTCGAAGAAATTCCAATATTTCCAAAGAATTCCAATGATTTCTTAAGATTTTCAACGAAATCCAGAGATTTCAAAAGAATTCTACTGTACGAGATTTATAAAAAATTCCAATCATGTCTAAAAAATTTCCAGTGATATTCAGAGATTTCCAAAAAATTCTAAATCAAGACATAAGAAATTCCAAAGCATTCCAGAGATTCTACAAAATTTAAGTGATTTCCAAAAAAATCCAATAATTTTCAAGGAATTCTGTGATTTCCAATGAATTCCAATCATTTTCATGAATTGTAGTGATTTCTAAAAATTCCAGTAATTTCCAAGGAATTCTAACAATTTCGAAGAAATTCAAATATTTCCAAAAAATTCTGGAAATCTTTAAAGAATTCCAATGATTTTCAAGGAATTACAATGATTTTCAATGAATTCCAATGATATTCAATGAATTCTAATGATTTTCCATGAATTCCAATGATTGACAAAGAATTACCATTCCAGATATTTTCAAAGAACTACAATAATTTTCAATAAATTCTAGAGATTTCCATGGACTTGCAAAGATTTCCAACGAATTCCAAAATTCTGGAAATTTTTAAAGAATTCCAATTATTTTCAAGGAATTCCAATGATTTTCATGGAATTCCAATGATTTTCAAGAAATTCTAATGATTTTCAAGAAATTCTAATGATTTACAAAGAATTGCAATTCCAGATATTTTCACAGAACTACAATAATTTTCAATAAATTCCAGAGATTTACAAAGAATTACAATTCCAGAGATTATCAAAAAATTCCAATAATTTTCAATGAATTCCAGGGATTTCCAAGGAATTCCGGTAATTTTCAAATGATTCCAGTGATTTGTAAAAAAAGCCAATAATTTCTAAAGATTTTCAATGATATCCAGAGTTTTCCAAAGAATTCTATTGCAAGAGATTTTCAAAAATTCTAATGATTTCTAAAGAATTCTAGTGATTTCCATGGAATTCAAGTGATACTAAAAATTTACAGTAATATCCAGGGATTTCAAAAGAATTCTAAATCAAGACATACTGAATTCTAAAGATTTCCAGAGATTCTAAAGACTTTAAATGAATTGCAAAATATTCCAATGTTTTTCAATGAATTTCAGTGATTTAAAATTAATTCCAATTATTTTCAAGAATTGTAATGATTTCGAAGAAGTTTCAATATTTCCAAGGAATTTTGGAGGTTTCTAAAATATTCCAATGATTTTCAAGGAATTCCAGTGAAGTACAATGAATTACAATCCTAAATATTTTCAAAGAACTGCAATAATTTTCAATGAATTCCAGAGATTTCCAAATATTTACAAGAAATTTCAAAAATTTCTGAGAACTCCAAGAATCTGTACACAAGTTTTTCGGGATATTCACTCCTTAATGAACCCTAAATATTCAATATTAGAATATAATACAATAAAATTAGTAGAAAAATTGACTTTAAAGAATATGTGCTTTTTTCACCCTGGTCAAGCTAGCACCCCCACCTCTTCAAAATAGAAAAATTTTTATACTATAATTATGGACTAATTATGGACTAATTTTGGACAGCATTCGCGAATTTTGGACAACAACGGTTTCGCGATAAATGATAAATCTTTGGTGGGGGTGCTGAGTTGACGTCAAGCTAGCACCCCCACCTCGAAAAAATGACTTTTTTTTAAAATTAAGTATGCCATAATTATGGACTAATTATGGACTAATTTTGGACAGCATTCGCGAATTTCGGACAACAACGGTTTCGCGATAATAGATAAATCTTTGGTGGGGGTGCTGAGTTGACGTCAAGCTAGCACCCCCACCTCGAAAAATTGACTATTTTTTTTTAAATTAAGTATGCCATAATTATGGACTAATTTTGGACAGCATTCGCGAATTTCGGACAACAACGGTTTCGCGATAATAGATAAATCTTTGGTGGAGGTGCTGAGTTGACGTTAAGCTAGCACCCCCACCTCGAAAAAATGACTTCTTTTAAAATAAAGTATACAATAATTTTGGCCAGTATTCGCGAAATTTTTATAACAACGGTTTCGCGATAAAAGAGAAATCTTTGACGAGGGTGCTGAATTGACGTCAAGCTAGCACCCTCACCTCGAAAAAATGGCTTCTTTTTAAATTAAGTATGCTATGATTATGGACCAATCTGTGGCAAATTGACAAAATGGAATAAGTCTGATTTTGTAAATTTTCTGGTGAGCTCAAAGCAGTTCAGTTTAATACTAAAAATTCTTGTAATATGCAGTTTAAATATTTGGGCACATTGAAGGTTCTTTAGGTTACTGTTTGTATTGACGTAATTTTACTGATTTCAAATTTTATTATTTTTTGTGTTTTTACCGGAAAAACAATTCTCCCATTATAATTTTGTCCGGCTAGTTTTAACCTTTTAAAAATCGAACGTTAAATAGAATTTTATGCCGATATGCAGTTGTCCTCTTATCATTTAAACTCCGTCGTTCCTTTAGATTTATTTAAAATATTGTGTAAAAATTTGAACACCATTAAATTCATTCCAAATCATCGATTAAAATTTCACGTTTTGTCTATCTTTACCTTATCTTTTAATCAACACTTACAGCTTCTAGTTCTTTTGTTTCCAATTTTTAATTTAAAATATCAAATATTAAACACAATCATCTGTTCACTTAAATTCACTTTTTTTTTATTTTATTGATTGTTCAAAATACAAATCAAAATTCAGGGGCTTAAAAATTGTATTTGATGCCCCTCGGCCATCTTGGCAAAAAGCCATTATCTCCTCGCCAGTTAGCGTCAGGTTCGCCAGCTAGCGCGAATTTTAAAATTATAATATAAATAAAATAAAATTTTAAACTTAATGTTTAAATACCCCCCTCCTTTTGAACACAGACGTACCACGACAAAAATTTAAAATGCTATAGCATATATATGTAACATATATGTTACAAGAATATAAGCTGAACTTCTTTTACCTCACCTGAATATTTACAAAATGAGACTTATTCTCTTTTGTCAATTAGCCACAGAATTATGGAAAAATGAAAAAACTTCGTAGGGCGAAATTATTTTAATTATTTAACATTGCAAATACTAACAACATAATGTTTTTATTAAAAAAAATAAATTATTATTCTGAATACAATTAGGGGGCGTCCATTAATTACGTGAGCTCAAATTGGGGGGAGGGTCCGGCAAAATCTCACTAAATCTCACCAATGGGTTGGGGGGATTAATGAAAATTTCATGTCAACTTTTTAATTCTGAGAATATACATTTATTCCAGTCATAGATAATATTAAATATAAAATTAATATTATAAATATTGGCTATGGCCGGGATTCCCCGATTTGAAGCAAGAACCATTATATCTCCCGTACTACCAGTAATTATAAAGTATCTATTCCTCACACTATTAGTCACTCATCACTCATATAGCCCGACCATGGAAAAAAAGGAAAAAAATTTCTCGTAGAAATGAAAGACAGGGGATCAATTGATAACAAAACGTATAAAAGCCTTACTAATTCGCGAATGCTGTCCAAAATTAATCCATAATTAGTCCATAATTATGGCATACTTAATTTAAAAATAAACGTCATTTTTTCGAGGGGGGGGTGCTAGCTTGACGTCAACTCAGCACCCTCACCAAAGATTTATCTATTATCGCGAAACCGTTGTTGTCCGAAATTCGCGAATGCTGTCCAAAATTAGTCCATAATTATGGCATACGTAATTTAAAAAAAAAAAGTCATTTTTTCGAGGTGGGGGTGCTAGCTTGACGTCAACTCAGCACCCCCACCAAAGATTTATCTATTATCGCGAAACCGTTGTTGTCCGAAATTCGCGAATGCTGTCCAAAATTAGTCCATAATTAGTCCATAATTATGGCATACTTAATTTTAAAAAAAAGTCATTTTTTCGAGGTGGGGGTGCTAGCTTGACGTCAACTCAGCACCCCCACCAAAGATTTATCATTTATCGCGAAACCGTTGTTGTCCAAAATTCGCGAATGCTGTCCAAAATTAGTCCATAATTAGTCCATAATTATAGTATAAAAATTTTTCTATTTTGAAGAGGTGGGGGTGCTAGCTTGACCAGGGTGCTTTTTTCAACAATTATACTACAATATATTAATATTGTAACCTAAAGTATATTTTAATAATTTTGAGTTTGCTCCCTACCTCTGGAAAAAATCTTGTAGAAAATGATGTATATTTATTAAATATTAAAAAAGGACAAATAATAATTTACGTGTAATATTCTAATGAAAACATTTCTTAATTATAAAACAAAAAAATCTCTATCCTATTATTTATAGTTGTCTTAAAAATTTCATTGAGATTGCATTTGTGTTCAAATTCAATTAATAGTAGGTACATAATTCACAAACATCTATTATTTCGACTCCAATACTCTAATTGCTAGCTTACAACCGCGCTAATTATTAAAATAATAATAAAAAAAAAACAATACAACTGCTAGATTCCAGTCGAAAATCAACTCGGTTCAAATCATTGCAGTTCTAATTTTTTTTAATATTTAAAATTCTTTTTAAATCATCTTTGTTAAAAACAATGCCTGTTACTTCGTCCACCGCTATATGACGGCATCGTTTTCTGAGATATCAAAATTTCAGTATAAATAAATTTAATAAATTATTTAATTTAAATTTATTCCCAAGATTCCATGATTTCAGAAAACATCAAGGAGTAAATATCCCGGTAAATTTGTATACGCATAACTAGGAATTCCAAAGGTTTCCCAGGAATTCCAGTGATTTCCAAGTAATTCCGATAATTTCTAATAATTCTAGTGATTTCCAAGAAAGTCCAAATATTTTCGAAGAATTGCTGAGAATTCCAATTTTGGAGATTTCTAAAGAATTAGAGTTTTCCAAAAATTCTAATTATTTCCTAAGAATTCTAGTGATTTCCATGGAACTCCAGAGCTTTCTAAAGAATTCCAATGATTTCTAAATAACTCCTGTGATTTCCTAGGAATTCCAGAGATTTCAAACGAAATCAGGTGATTTCCAAAGATTTTTAATTCCAGAGATTATAAAATAATATTAAAAATATGAATATAAAGAATGTTATTCTTTTTAATTTTTTAATTTCAATATCTTATATTATTTCTTAAATATTTGTAGTACAGAGTAGTCCAGAAGTAGGTAGCTGTTCTTCAAACCGCTACAAATATTGCTCGAAGCTTAGCTGTCGGATTTACTTGTCTGCATTTTAAAATCTCAATACCAATCATCGGGTTTCTATAGCCAGGTTAGCACCACACAACAAAAGGGAATTTTTAATTTAAAAAAAAAAGAATAATACATAGTTATTCTTGCAAGCATAACTTTCCGCGATTTCTATAAAAATTTTAAGTAATGTACATCTGAAAAAAATATAGTCTTGTTAAGGTAATGCCTGCGACTCACACGAAAAAAATTTCTTTGAAGTATTTTATATTAAGCAGCGTTCATTAAATCGCATTGTACATTGCGGATATCGGAAAATCCGATCAGTATTCTCAAAGTACGATGCGTAGCTGACGTCATTATTACCAAAACTGAACGGCGAATGATGGTAAACAAAACTCGATTTAGACTAAAGTAGGAAAACCGTAAAACTTAAGTTAAAATTAAATTAGGCACTTAAATTTTAATTAGATAATTAAATCGCATCAAATTTTAATAATTGCGCATCTTTTCACGTCCATTACAGATTTTTTTAAATAGCAACCCGTGTTTTTTATTATTTGGTATTTAAAATATTTCTGTTTTGATTTACTATCACAGATTACGAACTATTGCAATTTATTTATTTTTTTGCAAGAAATAAAGTTTCTTTTATTGACTTTGCGCAGCGAAAACCTAATAAAGCCCGAAAGTATCAGTTTCGAGCAGTGAAATTTCCATCAAAATAATTTATATTTCCTTAACAATAAAAGACTTCTTTTTAAATTCAAAATTTTTATTTTTAGGTGTTTGGTTTTAAAGGTATGATAAAAGTTGAAAACGAACAACCAATACATGGCATGGAAAGTTTAATTGGATTTGAGCATAAAAAGACACCAATTTTCTTTTCATTTCCAAGCCGATTTGAAGAAGGCTACGTTAATGAAGTGGAACACTTTTTCAACGTACTCGAAGGTAACTAAAAAAAATTAAAAATGACAGCTTTTCGTGAAAACCAGCTTTTTGTGAAATCGATGAGAACCAAAATTAAAATAAATTGGAATAAAATTTTTCAATATTGTAAGATAACATGGCATGAAAAAGAGCTTCTCAAGTTTAAGTGCAGCGAGCAAATTAATTCTGGGCGATTTTCGTGACGCTGCACTCATCAGCATGGTTTTGTATAATTACACCAACCCTGCACAAATTACGAGGGATCTTTAAGTATTACGGTAATGCGTTGATAAATGGTTTTTTAATTCGTACAAAACTTTTTACTCAAATTTTTGAATAAATTCAATTATCCTGACTTTGATGAGTGTTTCTCGCGTCAGGGGAAAACAACTCATTGTTATCGATTAACTCGTTTACATTTGCTGACGTACCGCAGGAGTTCGCGATGCGCTCGGTACTATTTTACGAACACTCGGCGATATTTTAATGCTATTATTTGCAGGAAAGGAAGAACTGATGGTGGATTATCGAGACATTTTGGCTGTCAGTAAAATTGCATCTGCTTGCGAGGAATCAGCAAGGACAAAAAAAGTTGTCGAAATTAAATGGGATTGATTTAAATTTCTGCTATCCATTAATTTTGAATAAAAATAATTCAAGACGTTATGTTTTTTAATTTCCCTTGAATAAACCTTATTGTTGGTTCGGAAATGTCAAATTAATTAAGAGAAAATTTTTATTTTTGTTATTAAAAGATAATCAAGCCATGAGGTGTTTTGGTTTAAGTAGGTACGTGAATTTGGAATAAACAAATTGCACCGACTGAAATAGCACAGTAGATAGTTAAGGGTCATACAATTAAACTAGTACGAGGATAAAAGCTTCCAGAATTCAATTCATCATCGTCCTTATCGAGCTTTCTAAATCCCAAATCATAAATCCAGACAATTATTATTTTTATCGTATTATTTAATTTAAAATTTGATGAAATAAGTTTCTTAATCAATTTGGAAAATTGTTTACTTGTCAATTTATTCAAGAAGTTTTTTAATAAATCCTATAACAATTTTTAATTTATAGCCCCAAACCTACTTTTCATAGCAGCTTATTTTATTCAACTACAAAGTCTATTTAAAATAAAAATCCAATTGGTTGCCATTTTGCATTGTTAGAACAGTTATCGCGGATTTAAGCTAGGATTAAAATTATCACCTTAGTTACAACAATTGCTTTTATATTTTTTATTTAATAATTATAATTGTTTTTTTTTATAATTCACCTTAGAGGTGTTTTCTTTTCTCGTGCCTTTTCTAGATTCTAGATTTTCATCGGCTTAATGTGCTCTTGTCAATCCTGCCATCAAGTCTGTAAGTCATAGTTCGCAGTCCAGCATCCTGTAGCTTTCTCGACGCAGCACCGAAGATCATGATGGCTGTCGGTCACAATGCAGTAACAGAAACTTCTTAGGAGTTCCTCTCCGTCCGTCAGCTCATCAATGTCGGCTATTCTGAATTCCGTGGTTTCAGTAAGGCTCCGCACACCAGGTCCCTATATCTTTCCTTCTCGTGCACTTGATTTGCTGTATCGGGGTATCCGTTCAGCTACATGTGATTCGAAACAGTGTATCTTTGAACGACTACTTCGGCGACGCCTTCACAAGCACCGTCGGCAGCCTGGCCGATATCTTGACGTTCTTTTGCCTAGTTACCTCTTAGCTATTTGATGTTAATACCTCTGAGGTCTACTACGTTGCCGGTAGTTTCAGGAGACTTTACACATTTCTTCTGCCTTCCCCTTTCATCGGTTTTTTCCTTCTTCTTTTTGCTGCCCTTTTTTCTTCGGACATCGTTTCCATCTGAGAGACTCAAGCTTCTCGAGCTTTCCGTTCAATAGGATTTCTTCCTGGGTATCATCTTGCCCCTGTATCTTCTTGTGACGGTGTCGTTAGCGAGAAGCCGAGAAAGGTTTTCTGCTGCCCGTCTCAGCATAGAAAGATCGCTACCTTCCAATTTCTAATTCCATTAATCTAATCTCTAACCTAACTTTTAATCAAACGTCTAAACAGAAGTCAAATGTATTCTCTAACAAAATATTTAACCTAATCCGCAATCTTTTCTTTGCTGCGCAGGAAAAGAGATACTTCCAGACCCAGCCTGCTTTATGTTGAGTGATAGGGTGGGATTCTTATCGACTAAAATTCTCTTTTGTGGTAGAACCGGAAAGTATTATTTTTGAATTCTATCAGCTGAAAAATTTGTCACTTCAACGTTTTCTCTTTTTACGGATGAACGCGAGTGTTCCTTCATCGCCAAACTCCCGAACAACCGGCAGTTCTATTCTTTGTCCTGTGGCTTCCAGATTTATAACTGATACAAAACAGGCGGTAATCTTCGTAGTTTCTGGCAAAGAGTTCATCTCTGTTGTGTCCGCAATCTGGCATTGAATTGTTTTGTCGCCTGGTATCCAACATATAAGACATCAAGATTTCAATTTTTGGTTTAAAAACTATTGTGTGGTAGAACCGGAAAGTATTATTTTTGAATTCTATCAGCTGAAAAATTTGTCACTTCAACGTTTTCTCTTTTTACGGATGAACGCGAGTGTTCCTTCATCGCCAAACTCTCGAACAACCGGCAGTTCTATTCTTTGTTCTGTGGCTTTCAGATTTATAACTGATACAAAACCGCCGGTAATCTTTGTAGTTTCTAGCAAAGAGTTCATTTCTGTTGTGTCCTCAATCTGGTATTGAACTGTTTTGTTGCCTGGCATCCAACATATAAGAGACATCAAGATTTCAATTTTTGGTTTAAACCTATTGAGGTCTGCAGTCATATGTTTTTGCTTTATTTTGTTTCTATTTTCATGTTTTCTTATTCGAGAAGAGATTTTGAGGTTTTCATATAGTCTGAACCACTGATTCAGAGTTCGTTTGCTATGTCGTATTTAATTTTTTTTAAATCCGGTATCCTCTTATGGTACAAGAGGATCTGTTTTATCGCTGCTTGGGATGTTGGTTTGCTTACTCTCTACGGGAGTTTTAATCTTTTCCTATGGTTACCGTCAAACGGGGTGAAAGGGGACAGGTGAGATGAATGGGGACAGTTTACGATTTTTTCGGTTTTTGCGGTTTTTTCGGATGTGTTTTTTTGAAAAAGCACTGTTAAGACATCAGTATGATCAGTGTCTGTCGTATAAACCATAGGAAAATCGGAATTCGAAGATTCCGATGGGGGAATATTATATCAAGATTAAGCATTATTTAAACTCGCCCTTCAAGATAACTCCTTGACTCTTGTCAATTGGAGTTCGATGATTTCTACCAGGATCTTGTGCTCTGTGGAGAAATATTAAGTCGAGATTAAGCGTTATTTCAAGTCGTCCGTCAAGATGATCCTGAACTTTTTGTCAATCGCAATTTGGCGATCTCTCGCAAGTACTTGTGTTCTGTGGAGAAATATTAAACGATAATTCAACTGGGCCGTTAAAATGTCTCCTTAACTCCTGTCAATCGGAGTTCGATGATCTCTCACGGGATCTTGTGCTCTGTGGAGAAATATTAAGTCTAAATTAAGCGTTATTTCAAGTCGCCCGTCAAGATGATCCTGGACTCTTTCTCAATCGGAATTTAACGATCTCTTGCAGGTTCTTGAATTCTTTTGAGAAATATTGAGCGATATTTCAACTCGCCCGTCAAAATGACGCCTTGACTCTTGTCAATCGGAGTTCGATGACTTCTCCCAAGGTCTTGTGCTCTGTAGAGAAATATTATGAGATATTTCAACTCACCCGTCAGATGACTTCTTGACTCTTGTGGGGTTCTATGATCCCTCACGGGATCTTGTGCTTTGTGGAGAAATATTAAGTCGAGATTAAGCGTTATTTCAAGTCGCCCGTCAAGATAACTCCTTGACTCTTGCCAATCGGAATTCAACGATCTCTCGCAGCAGGTTCTTGTGCTCCGTGGAGAAATATTAAGCGATAATTCAACTCACCGGTTAAGATGTCTCCTTAACTCTTGTCAATCGCAGTTCGATGATGGATCTATTACCCGAGAGTAAAATCTCCCTCCCAGCGCAAATCAGTCACTATTATAGGCAAAAATCTGACTGGCACGTGAGCAGCTCTTTCTTATTTGTTATAAAACAACGAATGTAATCTACGAACTGGAAGTTTACTTCGTTAGGGAGAGGTATACTTTGTTGAATTTTAAACCGCAAACAGAAATGATATAATACAAAGATTTTAATTTCGGCCGAGTAATGTGTTCATTTAGAATGACTTTGTAGTAGAAAAATAATGTTTTGTGAAAATTTTTATTTTTTCTGATAGTTAATAGTCATATTGCAATTTTCTCTGAGTGTATGTAGATAAGTAGTAATATCAGGATAATGTATGTTCTGCTGTAATAGTATATTATGTTCCTAGGCAAACTTATCTAAAAGCGTGCACTCCGATTCTATGGCAGAGGAATTTTTGTGTGGTTAAATGTTAATCAAGTAATAATAAATTTTCGAATGGAGTGAAAGCAGAATTGTAAATTTTGGCAAAATTAGCTTTTGAATAGTTATGATGTAGACTTAGTGGCTTACACGGTACCGACAAATTAATTTACTCTGAACACACAAATCGTGTGCTAGGACAAAGCCCTCGCATTACCATAAAATTTAACAAATTAATTTCACAACAAAACCATCGACAAGCAAGCAAGACATTACCAATAAATTATATCCACGCTCGACCACGTGCTTAATAAATTAATTAAATTTTTTCCGGCTGATGCGGATTACAAAAACACTCGTTGACAACGTCACTCATGTTGATGAAAATTTTAGATTAGAAAAATAATATTTTATCGTAACAGTATTAGCCGAACGTAACGGTTCATTTATATGATGGATTTGCTGTAAAATATAACAGGGGTGGATGTGATTAAACATTGAGTAAGCCACGTGTTCGGTTACAATTGATACACACTTCTGTGGACCACTTGATGAATCCGAAACGTTTTCCCACAATCAGGGTGCAAAATGCACACATGTTCACATCCTACCACATCTCGCATAATAATAAAATCGACCGTCATCGTGGGCATAATAAAACAGGGGAAGTGCATATTATTTCTCACAATCAATGTTAATCAATCGGCGTGACCCTTAGAAAATATTTACAAAATTTTTTATTTTTAATGGCAGTAGTATACAAACGCAGTTGTATTCTTCAATGCCAATTAGCATCCCGATAGTTATTGAATATCCAAATATTTTAATCGATATAAGACAGAAAAAACTGTAAACAAACTAATTGTATCTTCAAATCCATCGTGCCAATCGCTCCTGAAATTTACCAAAAATGGTAAGCTCACATTTTGGTTTATATATTTTTATTCATTGCGATTTTTGCAGGAAATTACACTTTCGACTGTGAAAGTAATTTTGCTGTTTCATTTGATTGTCGTTTGTGTTGGTCAAAAATCGACGGAATTATCAAAGCCTAACGATAATGTGGAAGTCGATACGCCCTTAAAAATCGTAAGGGTCGAACTCGACTATACCCTCCTAAATGTGTCGAATAACACCAAAAATAGTGACAATCAAGAATTTTCTGCAAAGAATGATGAAACCATAACAAAGAAAATTGTACGTAGAAAGCGAGCCGTTCGGAAGGAAGCCACTCATCAGAAAAGAAATTATAGATATAATCCCGTGTTGGTGGGTTAGAAATACGGAAGAATCAAAGTTTTCGCCGTATTTTTTATTTCACGTTAATATTTAGGGTTCATATACCAAGTGTTTCTCAAATATTGATTTTAAAAGCAGCGGCAATATTGCTTTATTAATTTTTTTACAAACGAGTTTGCGGTTCCTCTCAAAACAAAGAGTTGGGATAAGTGAAACGCTTGGTATATTCAAATTTTGTCATATTGACAAACTACTTTATTTTTTTTACTATTAGTTAATTTTAGATCTGCTTTCCATTTTTAAACACCCCTGGTACCGTATTATTTTTTATAACGTCCTTGTAACACATAAATTGTATTAGTAAAAATATTTAACGTAACTGTGAAAATTAATTGTACCTTGAGACCGTCTAATATAAACTTTGTTTTCATTAAATTGATTCAGTTTGTCGACATAGTTGAAAAATGTACTACCTGGTGGGTAAATAATAAATGTTGTATTGTTTAGATTAAACAGATTTTTTGCAGAAGTTTCTAATTATTGTTGTTTTATTTAACCTTTTTGGTTATACAAATCAAAAATCCGTTGGAATCGATCTCAGCAATCCAGTTCCAGAGCAAAATTTTCTTGAGCTGAAAAAACATGATGATTTTGTATTAAGACGAAACAAACGAACTCCTCAGGATAATCGCAGAAGAAGAAAGTTT
This sequence comes from Cantharis lateralis, assembly GCA_963170105.1. NCBI lineage: Eukaryota > Metazoa > Arthropoda > Insecta > Coleoptera > Cantharidae > Cantharis > Cantharis lateralis. The sequence goes on from OY720627.1 coordinate 6,459,176, forward strand.
AAATTCTATCCAGTTTTATGCGGTTGATGTTAATAAACAAATTTTGTAATATAGTTTTTTTTAATACTAAAAAAGTGAAACAATACCACTCCCGGTTTGTACTTGGATGGGTGACCGCTTGAAGATTACTCTCTTTCAAGTGAGATGCATTTGGCTAGCTCCCTGTCAAATTTAAAAAACGCATAAAATAAATAATGTATGGTATGAGGATGATACAATCCTATTCGCTAAGAGCTTGAAAAGCCTAATGGAAAACAGTCCGAGATTTGGCTTCGACATAAATATCGATAAACAAAATTTATGTTCATAAGAAAGATCAGCATCGTAAACCCTCGATTTGTGATTAATGGAAAAACCATTACATTGTATAGAGTAAAAACCAACTACTTGCTTATCTGTGCTGATCACAAAGGCAAGCGACAGATGACAATTGATGCTTTCTAAAATATAGTAACTAGAATATGTTTCAAGTCACATCATTTGTAAACCGAGTTTAATAATTTAACTTTGCTTATAAACCAACTTAATGGAAGTTTTGGAAATGTCTAACTCTACTTATTAATTTATTTATGTTATATTAACAGCATAATAGCTACGAGCAGCGCCTTCAAAGTTTCCAAGCATTTCTAAAACCCCATAAAGTTGATGTATCTGATATTAAGTAATCAAAGCTTTTACCTACACTACTTCAACACACTTGATGTTTTAACAAAGTTTTAATTAGTCCCGATAGTTGAACCTTTTGTGTAGCAACTTTGAATTTGGCGCTGTTATATTGGTATTTTGTTTGTATTGATGTTAATAATTTTATCTTGCAAAGAAAATTATTCGTGTGTTCTAATTTATTCTTAGTAATTTTTATGTTCATTTTATTGTATTATTGTATTGTAATTTTGGCGTGATTGTATTACTTTCTAGTTAATTATTAAATATTTCAATTAATATTACGAAGTAATTGGTAATTGAATTACTTTCACCAAGTGCTTTGTACAGCTCTGGTGACTGCTAATGCTTAAACAATGGCAATATTTACATCGGCTGAAAAATGATGAATTTTTCATCAATATGATGAATCTTTTTTTCAGTTTATGTTTTAACACAGATTAGATTAATTAGGCTCTAAGTTACGTACCGTTCTTGGGTATTATTATAATTTATTTATTATTATAATTGGGCTTAAATTAGGAAACATTCAGCTTAAAAAGTGAGATCTGTACGTAGATTATAAGTTAAGTAAAATTTTTTAATAATCAGATTAAAATAGAGATTTGTGTAGCATTGAGTCATATTTATTTTTGGAATTTTAGCTTCCAACATTTTTATTTTTAGTGATATTGTTTTCGAAGTTTTTGTTTTTCAGCGTTTTTGTTTTTCGAAATTTTTTCGATTTGCAATACTACTGCTTAAATATGATACTCGCCTAAGCGGCTCTTAATTATTTTTATGTGGAGATTTAGTTAAGTTTTCTTTAAGCAAAATAGCATTTGTTTTATAACTTTGGCGAAATTTTAAGAATAAATTAAGAAAATACGAGAAAATATCATACAGTAACGCTCGAAAGTAAGTTGGCAAACAGTTTTTTAAAAGATCTTTTTCAAATTTGAACATTTTTCATTCATATTATATAGAAAGTTAGAGTTATACCTTTTAATTTAAAAGTATTTAAAAAATAATATTACAAAAATAAAAGAAAAATGTTGAAATATAAAAAAGTTCTTGTAGAAAAAACTGTTTGCCAACTTACTTTTGAGCGCTACTGTACTGTATACATGCACTACTGTATTAACCTTGTATTACCAACTTATGAATTTATTTTTTTTTAAGTTTAAATTTAGGTGATCCATTAAATGTTAAACGTCCCTTAATTCAGCGGTGCCATGAAAATAAGTGGCACTTAACGATTTAAGGAACGCTTAACATTTTTAAGTGTAGGTGGTGCCACGGGCTCTACAGTTAAAGTTTAAATGTTTTTTAAATTGGTAGGGGCAATTATTCTGTTTTCTTATTGGTTGAAATAATATTTAAGGAAAGCTTAAATTATAGTTTACTCTATATTCGTATAATAAACGTGTTTTTCGAAAAAAACAAAGGAACGTCGCCAAATAAAACAAAAAACAAGAAATGCAAAATAAGAATGCTGCTGTTCGAGAATTACTGAAAGAAGAAAATTGATTCAACCCAGTTCCATAGAATAATAATGTTACGAAACCAATGCCTTTAGCAAAAAATGTAAACAGAAATTTTAGTGTTGAAGAAGAAATATTATACGATGATATCCGCCCGTTTCGCCTCAGTTCAAAAATGAAGAAACCGGTACATTATTCGAAATCTGAACGTTTTGCTTACATTTAATACAATTTGACTGCGGTTAAATGACCAAAATAGAGCGTGATGCCTATTTTAATGCTGTAACTTCAAAAATAAAATTAATTTTATTAAAATGATTGCTTTTTTCACTTGTTTCTAATACTTTCGTTTTTTTTTTTTCATAGATAAAAGATCTAGTATAGATAGGCATAACTTGTCGTTATTTCACTAACCCGATTTATCCGCCAGGTGGCTGGAATCTGTACTAAAATTGCAAGCGGTAAACCCAGGTCACTACGCCCTCACACCCTCGCTACGCTCGGACGTTCTGGGTTGACAACATAAAATAGAAGGGAAACTGCCGTATTAAAATTGAAGACAGTCTTTTGGCGCCACCTCACCGTCTGGTAGACAATTACAATAGCTGAAAAGGATACAATAGATGGCACTGTATACATTCAGAATCCAAAATCGACTTAAAAATTATTAATTTGTTTAAAATTTCAATTCGTAAAGTATGAAATATAAAAAATGCTTCATAAAGCATTATAGTTTTAAATTACTACTAATTTTTCATTGGAAGTTTTCAAATTCCATAATAGTATTAATGCCATCTATCCGTGTGGCAGCCAAATAAATTTTACTATTTCTCTCCTCCCTCCTATTTTTTCTACCATTTTGGCATTTTTAAATTCAATTATAGTATTAGTGCCATCTATTCGTGTGGTAGCCAAATACAAATACTGTTACACTTCTTCCCACCTAAGTTCCTCTAGTTACCGAACTCGGAAATTATAGAACTAGAAGACTGCGATCCGAGATTCGACAATGTCAGGGGTTGGGAAAACCAGGAGGATCGGAACTCGATCGATGTTTCCTCTGCAACCGTATGCAGTGGAATGAACACGGTCTCTTTCCACCTAAATTCGAATTTCTAAAACCCACGTAGCGTACACGTACCGTCAAGTGAATACATTTTTAAAGCTAATATGAACTTAAACTTGTAAAATTTACATCAAAAAGGAATTTTCAAAATTAAATTGTGAAGTAACCGTTGGGCCGATTTTATTTATCCTCACCTCATAAGAAAGCATAAACTTTGCTCTTTCAGAATATTTAATGGTTTTATATCATGGTTTTCATCAGAAACTGAATATTTTTACTCCAATTTGAAATAAAATCATGAAAAAAGTGAAGCAAGTGGCTGAATGGTGCCAAATAAAAGTGCAACTTCAAACAAATGTTTCACTTCTGGTGAAAATATTAAAATTTGTGGAAACTCTGTGATATTTCGTTTTTATCATAAGTCGAATGAAATTTAAGAGTTTATCTTGGAATGTATACGATTGGCTGTAATTATTTCGTTTCCATTTCCAATAATCCAGATTAAGCTGAACAAAAATAAAAATGGCTTAGCGTACTTTATTTTTATGTTGTGGATTAATGGATGATTGGTGTAGAGAGATTATCATAGAGGATTTATATTAACCATAAAGTGAATATTCTGTATTATTGCTAAACATGGCTGATTTTCAATGCGGCCATTAATTAATATAGTACATATTTAATGATCGGAATACAAAAGTTTAACGGTAGGCACTATTTGCTGGAGCGCAGTAAAGTGTTTTTGATACAAAACGAATTAAATTTTGATTCAACCATAAAATGTGGAAAATAAAAACAATTTCACTTAGGAAATCATAAAAGTGCCAGACCTATTAATAATTATTGTTTTATGCTTATGAAGCACATCAAAGTGTATCCCAATAAATACTCGATAATGGGGTTTCCGTTTAGGTGGCAGCTGTACAACGGCACTATTTGCACATTTACATGTTAAATTGAAGTGGTGCTCGATAAACAATCGATATATGCACAATCGGTAGATAATCTACGAGGGTCCATACATGTATGCGGGAACTCCCCGAAGGATTCTAACTAAATGTCTACTACTATTACATATCCCTCCGGCTATATCAAGCCAAGTGCTTTGTTTCTCTACTTTAAAAATTTTAAAAACTCACTTCCGAGGTTCTAAGACCTCGTAAAGATAATAAATTCGAAACTTTCCCGACTTAACCAAAAAAATCTATTATGTCGAAGAAAAAATATGATAAACCAAGATCAACAACAATAGCACATTGAATAAAAGTTATAATTTTCTATATAAAGAGAATTAATATAGCAAGATTTTCATTGTTGGAAAGTATAACGAAAGCATACATTAATAAAGTTGAGTAAGTTTCAAAATAAAATTCCTTTGTTCGCAAACGTACCATTCTTTTGAAATTCCTCTTTAAAAGGAAATTTAGCTTGAAATTTTACTTGCTGTTTCTTGTATTAATTATTTTAATAATGCCGTGCGTCTCATAAAATCTTCTTTGCTTCGATGCACTGTTTGCACGAGGAACTTCTTTAAGATAAGAAGGGTTTGTATAAGAGATTTTGATAAATTAATTTACATGTTAATTGACAGAAAACATTTTTAAAAGTACTGGATCGCTACCATGACCCCCCCCCCCCCACTTGCTGATTCCAAACAGCAAATTTCTGGTTTTTTCAGTAATATTGGAATAATACACACTAAAAGTTATAATTAACTATTAAGCAAGTTGTATTGTTACAACGGAACGTCATTAAAACTTTGCTTTATATATACGAACTGCGGATGCAGGTATAACAAAAACATAGTAAAATATTTCGATAAAACGTGGAACAAATTGAAAACGCAATAAAAATAATTTTTTTATATTTTCGCATACGCAAACCTCCAACTAAACCGTAAAAAGCGGAAGATAATCCTTCAGGCAGACCATCGAATTTGAATAGCGCTGTTCTTTTGTTTTTCATGTATTTCCAGCACCGTTATTTGAATAAAAGCTCATCATCTGCTATTATATTTGTTGGTACTGCCTAAAACGTTGTTATTAATAATTTAGCATTTAATTTAGAATTTAATTAAGCAGTTAAACAAATTCGTACAATTAAACTGTTAAATTAAATAAAACGACTCTTTTTATTGGAGTCTATGCGAACAACACAAAGAAAAATTTCTTGACTAACCCACCTTTCCATTTCAATTTAAATTTTTGTAATAATAAAAAATTGAATTATATTCTAAGGAAATAATTATTCTCGTTAGCCGTTTTACATCAAATTTCTTTTGTACACTCCACAAAGGTATTTTAATGTAGACCGCATTGATTTTGGAAGTCAACAATTAGACGATGCAATGTGTAAAGTCGGGGGAATCCCTAGAAATTTCAAAAAAATAATTGAAAATTGATTCCGGTTTCACTAATCTCAAAACCATTAATAACGTAAATTACACGTTAGCAAAACTTCTTTTAACGAAAGGGAGTGCTTAACGACATAATTGCTAATTTTAGTAAGACAAATAAAATGTTAAGTGTTTTATCGTGTACGAAATCTATCGATCAATTAATTAAGCCACTTGATAGTTAGGGTTACTTCTGTTGGAAGTATATTTTAGAAAAAAAATTATGACTCATGATAAATTACACAGGTTTACATCGATTTTGTGGTTTGCAAACGTTTTCCTGCTATTTATTAATTAAAGCATGCAGATCACGAATACGATAACCATTTTTTCTACCATGTAATATTTTACTGCACTTGCAAAAAACCTTATCAGATATTTTGAAGATTAAAGCCCCCGATAAGCAAGTTTTTATTATTTCCAACACAAAAGAAGATAAACTAAATGATTTAAAAAGCACTTAACCCCTTTTTAACCCGCACGTGAGTTCCTTATTGATACGAACACCTAAGGACATATTCCAGTTTGCGTGTTACATGTATACGGTGATGCACTGTTTTGCGTAATTCTAAATGCACGTATGCCAAATCAGCACGTTCAAATTCAAATGCGGACGGTTTTCCCGCTGGCAATAACCAACACGAAGGGGGTTAGCAATGCTTGTCAGATTGTACTTTTTAATTCAAATTCAGTAACCCACATTCATTTAATTTAGCCTCAGAACTTGAGTCTAGCTACAGCTCCTCTCACGCAAAAATGCGTTCATTGTCTTACCCGATAAGTTTCCCCGGTGGGCAAGAGTCGTGAGTTTAACACAAACATACAACACGGTAGAAATTAAAAACAATATAAACATTGAATACAAAACAGATAAACTTCAATGATAAAATATTTGATATTGGAAATCTTTGTTGTTCCCCGTTGAAATCGGAAAATCAACCCACTCACACATAGTAAACTACTCTGAAAAGTATGTTTACTCTCGAGACAGGCTGAACTTCCTAGAAAACGTATCCCCAGGTGGCAGACACAGAAATGCTCGACCGGAAGGAAGAGTCCACGTGTCCTTTCAACGGAAATACAAAAAATTTTCTCAACATAAACCATAAGTAACAAAAGCATAAACGAACTCTCTAAAATTAATCTTAGATAAGTTTTAGGTTAGGTTTTATATAATTAGTGATCGATAATCAAATTTCGTATTTTAAAAATACGGTTATAATATATTTTATTTTTATTTTTTACCATCTTTTTACAAAAGTTTAACTAACATTTAAGAAAAAATATGATTTATTCGGAGCTAATATACTTTTGGTAGCTCTTCTGTAAATATTGGGCTCCCTACGATCCACTCGTCCAACAATCCTGCAGTAAAAGTTACGTTAATTAAATTAAATAATGATTTTTTACGTTATTAGAAGAAATTATTGTATTATTCGGAGCTAATGTACTTTTTGTGGCTCTTGGTAATTGTTGGAATCCAGGAAGATAATATCCAGGTATATTTGTGTACACAAAAAGCGGAATTGCAAAATTTCCAAACAATTTTAATAATTTCCAAGGAAAATTTCAGAGATATCTCAAGAATTCCTGCGATATCCAAGGAATTCCTGAGTGTTCCGAAAAATCTAATGATTTACAAAGAATTTTAACGATTTTCAAAATATTTTAAAGAATTCTAGAGATTTCCAAGCAATACCCAAGAATTTCAATGATTTCCAAGCAATTCGAAAGATTTCCAAAGACTGCTAAAATTTTGCAATGGTTTCTAAAGAAATTCAGCGATTTGCAAAGAATTACAAAGAATTCCAGGGATTTCCAAAGAATTCCAATTCAAGAGATTTCTACAAATTCTAATTATTTACAAAAATTTTGGTGATTTCTAAGCAATCTGAATGATTTTCAAAGTACAATTATATGGAAATTACAATATTTTTAAAGAATTTGAAATAAATTTGAGAAATTTCGAAACAATTTTAAAGAAATCCAGTGAATTCCAATGAATTTCAGAGATTTCGAAATAATTCCAATGATTTGCAAGAAATTCCAATGATTTCCAAGAATACCAATGATTTCTAAGAATTCAAATGATTTCTAAAGAAATTCAGAAATTTAAAAGAAACTCCAATGATTTCCGAAAAAATCCAGTGATTACCAAGGACTTCCAGAGTGTTCCAAAAATTTCAACAATTTCTAAAGAATTTTAACGATTTCTAAGGGATTTCAAAGAATTGCATTGATTTTCTAAAAATTCCAAAGATTTTCAAACAATACCAAAGATTTTCAAACAATTCCAAAGATTTAAATGATTTCCAAGCAATTCCAGATATTTCCAAAATTTTTCAGAAATTTCCAAAAATTTCAATAATTTACAAAAATTCAAGTAATTTCGAGGAAATTTCAAAGATTTTCAAGAAGTTCTAATGATCTTCAAGAAATTTCAGTGATTTCCAAAAAATTACAAAGAATTCCAGGGATTTTCAAAAAATTCTAATTCAAGAGATTTCCAAAAATCTGGTGATTTATAGAGAATCTGAAGGATTTTTAAAGAGTTCCAATGATTTCCAAGAAATTCCAGTGATTTCCAAAGATTTCCAATGGTTTCTAAAGAAATTTTTTAAAGACTTGCAAAGAAATTACAAGGAATTCTAAGGATTTTCAAAGAATTTTATTCAAGAGATTTCCAAAAATTACAATTATTTACAAAAATTCTATTGATTTCTAAGGACTCAGAGATTTCCTAGGATTTCAATGATTTTTAAGGAAATTGCAGTGATTTCCAAGAAATTCCAATAATTTTAAAGAATTTCGAATAAATTCCAATGATTTTTAAAGAATTTCAGAGATTTGCAAAGAAATTATAAAAAAATCCAAGGATTTTCAAAGAATTTTAATTCAAGAAATTTCCAAAAATCCAATTATTTACAAAAATTCTAGTGATTTCCAAAGACTATCAGAGATTTCCTAAGAATTTCAATGATTTTCAAAGAAATTGCAGTGACTTCCAAGAAATTGCAGTGATTTCCAAGAAATTCCTATAATTTTAAGGAATTTCGAATAAATTCCAATCGTTTCTAAAAAAATTCATAGATTTGCAAAGAAATTACAAAGAATTCCAAGGATTTACAAAAATTTTAATTCAAGAGATTTCCAAAGCTTCCAATTATTTACAAAAATTCCAGTGATTTCCAAGGACTCTCAGAGATTTCCTAAGAATTTCAATGTTTTTTAAGGAAATTGCAATACTTAAAAGAATTTCGAATAAATTCGAGAAATTTTCAAACAATTCTAAAGAAATCCAGTGATTTCCAAGGAATTCCTAGAATTTCAGATATTTTCATGAATTTCAGAGATTTCCAAGAGTGTTTTAATAGGAGAAAATATTAGACTTTTCGATGCGAATTTCTAGAATTGATGAGCGAGTAGATCGAAGTGCACAAAAAGTGCATTTGTTAATTTTATCTTTAAACGTAAAATATAATTATTAAAATTAATATTACCATTTAATATCAGACATACTTACTTTTAAGTCATAATGCTACACCTCAGATTGGTTAAATAATATTTAAATTAATAGTTAATTTACTTGAATAGTGGTTTGCCACAGTGCAATGAAGTAATAGGAAAATTGGAGAGAGAGAGGGGGGCCAGTGCGGCCTTCAGGCCGCACAACCTTTGCAATCTGATTTAATTATATTATTTTGTTAATTTCCACAAAAACTTGTTTTAGAAAATATTTTTAAGGGAGATCCCCCTCTTAAGCAATAGTAATTGTTGAAAATCCTAAGAAATTATAATAAATTTCAACTGCATTACATAAGGGACGTATTAAGAATGTAAAGCTAGTACTAAGACCTGCTCTAGACATAGTAATGTATGGGCGATTGCATGTCTGACAGGTCAATTTTTTAGAGCATCTTGTACATCTGAGTTTGATACTCGAAACTTTTTCATCCGCTATCAAAATAAGTTATATTCCAATCTCAATTCAATAAATAACTCAGTGGGCTTCTTTTACTTGAAAATTCAACAACTATCTTACATTTAAATGCAAATTTATTTCCTGACAACACCGAATTGAACAAAGAACTGAACTCCCTGGATGGTTCTAGAACATTAAAACTTTTTATGAAGCACATGAATTTTACAGGATTGACAATAAAAAGTAACCTGAGTGTTTCTTCTGGATTCACACCACTAAATGCATTCAAATATGATTGATGAATTCTGCAAACAAAGGGGACCAGATTGAAAACCAAATTTGCAAAATTTAATCAACACTTAGTAGGTTTATCAAAAAATTTCGAAACCATGTATTGATGTCAAAACACTGGCAACTTAAACCGTACCATAAGTGAATGATAAATGGACCTCTCTGAGAGAGACACCATAACTCATTTTAGATTGTGAAGTTTAGAGAAGTTTCCTCGCAGGTAACGTACAACAATGCATCCACGTCAATTACTTTTGTAATTTCACTTCTAAACGAATAAATCCGAACAAATAATTTTAATGCATTTGGTAAATTTAAATAAACTTGTTTATATTTAACAAATTTAAAAACATTGAAAGTAACTGTAAAAAAACATATTGAAAAACTTTCGCAACTTTGCGAGTTTATAGTTTAAATTAAATTATATTTCGTGACCGTAATATCAAGTTGGAAAAAGTTTTTCTTCAACTTTGTCATCGTCGAAAATTCTTTTGTGCAACATTTTATTTCAAGCTAAAATTTCAAAATAATTTAATTATTTTTGTTAAGAAAAACTAAGGAAGCGTCGTCTTCAATTAGCAAAATCAAAGGCTTTCAACTGTTGAACAAAAATTCACCCTATTCGTCCTTTAATTTGATGTAAGCGTACTAAACACAAAAAGGGAACGTCTTTCCATCATAAAAGAGAAAACCCCTGTAGTTTATTAAATTTCCATTTTGAAATTGTAAAAGCCCAAATGTAATTCACAATGAGATTTAGGGGATGCGCCAAGTGTAGTGTTTATTAGATGATTATGTTCAATACGTTTCGAAAATTGTTACAAATTTCTTTGAAATCTTATCGAATCAACGAATCTTGAAATTTGTTTTTAAATTCGATCGTAACCTAACTATATTTTTAAAATGAAAGGCCACTCTATCTGGTAGAAGGAGCGTGAACTATTTTTAATATTAAAAATTCTAATTCATTTACCTATGCTGAGTACGTACGTATGAGGGTTTTTTAATCACCTTATGCATCATAAAAAATGTTCTTTGGAAAGTTTCATCAAATGAAAGCTTTTCACGATAATCCTCTTCGTAAATACGAATCTTAATTAAAAACCCTCCAATTGCCCGTCTGTAAAAACTCAAGCGTGCATGATTTAAGCTTCGTCCCCCAATATTAAGAGAAATTGTATTATTGCACCCTTACATGAATCATCCTATCTGCATTTGAATAAGATCAGTGGGTCAGGGTAGGAGTATGAGAAACAATTTCTGTGCTGCACATAACTGATCCAATTTAAGAAGGTTTCACGAGTCAATAATCCTACAATTGAAGTGGTTTCATTGTTGTAAGTTTCACAGAACTTCTATTAAAAACCCAACCAGTGACAAAAGGCAAAGTCTCAATTCCTTTTAAAAAATATTATTTGTACAGGTTGCATGGCAAAACAAAACGGACCACAAGTAAACTCTTTGTAGTACTTAATTTTAAAGTTCAGTTAACAAAACCATCTTTTGAATAAAAGTTAAGCTATTGGTTTTTCCCTTGCTTATACGTTAGAGATTCTTTTTCAAAGTAACACCCACAGAAATTAGGGATATTGTCAACCCCATTACGTGAATGTTTTCTGCATAATCCGCAGTGGACTGTAAAATTTCTAATTACACGCAGAGTTATATTTTTGACAGCTGGTACATTATTGTACGCCTTTTCTTTGATGACATTGCAATCATCAACTATGTTTCACTACGTTGATTTCAATCATTCTTCAGATTCCTGCAAATAAGTATTTCAAACGTTAATAGAAATTAAAATTTTGTTTTAACTCTTTAAAAAAATTTCATTGAAAAATGAAATTTTGAAAAATATAATTTTTTTTATTATATTTATGTATATTTTTAGAATTTCAAAATTCAAATATATTTTTTTTTAGCTTTGTTAGTTTTAAAAAATATTTTTTGAGATAATAAGATTATCTAGGAAAGAAACATTTTGAATAATTAGAAATTTTACTTCAAAAAAAATACTTTTTTATAAAATTATCTACATTTCTAAATTTTGTTCAGCGTTTTAGCTCGATAAATATTTTTTTGAGATTATAACTGAACACAAATTTGAATCCTCCTATAATTTCAAAAGTTTGAAAATTAAAAAATTTTAAAATATTTAAAAAAGATATAGGTACATAGATACTACCTATATTAATTATTGTAAAAATTACTTTTATAAATTTAAATATTGTATATGTTTTGAAATTCAAAATTTCTCCGCAGACCAACTAAATTTACTTTCAATATTTTGATTATTGGGTTGTGGTTTCTTAAATGTATAAATCAAAACAGGGGGTTAATCACGGATGTAGCTATGATTTTACTACACTGTACTTGACAAAGAAAAACTAGCTTTTACCAGTGACTTTGTTAACCCCATAAAAAGTCAGAGCTGTAAACCCCATATTGCAGATATGGAGTATCCACCAATACCTACCATAAAAAGTGGGTACTTAGAAAATAATTGCGTTGTTGCTTAGGCTAAGGGGGACGTTTGAACCCCCCAAATCCCAGATTTCAGATAAATTTGTGTACACAAGATTCAGATTCCAGTGATTTCCAAGGAATTGTATTGATTTCTAATGATTTTTACAGAATTCCAATGATTGATTTTCTAATAATTTCCAAGAAATTCCACTGATATTCGAGGAATTCCAGTGATTTAAAAAGTGATTACCAAGGGATTTCAACAATTTTCTAACAATTTTAATGATTTCTAATCATTTCCAAAGAATTCCAATCATTTCCAAGAAATTCCAGTGATTGCCAAGGAATTTCAGAAATTTTTAACAATTTTAATGGTTTAAAATGAATTCCGATGCTTTCTATGAATTTCATTTATTTCTACAGAATTACAAAGATTTCCGACAAATTCCAGTGATTTCCAAGGAATTCCAATGATTTCTAAAGAATTCCAATCATTTTCAAGGAATTCCAAAGATTTTCTACCAATTGTAATAACTTCCAAGAAATTCTAATGACATCCAAGAAATTCATAAGAATTCCAGTGATTACTAACAGTTTCCCAAGATATCCAACGATTTTCCGTGGATTTACAAAGATTTCAAATCATTTCCAAGGAATTCCAATGATTTCCATCAAATTCTAGTGATTTCCAAAGAATTTCAGAGATTTTAAAAAAATTTAATGATTTTCCAATGATTTATAAGAATTCCATTTAGTACTAAAGAATTCCAAAAAAAAAATAACAAATTCCAGTGATTTGCAAGAATTGCAATGATTTTCATTGATTTCCAACAAATTTCAAAGATTTTCTAACAAATTCAATGATTTCCAAGAAATTGGAATGATAATATCAAAGAAATTCCAGTAATTCCCAAGAAATTCATAAGAATTCCAGTGATTTCCAGCAATTTCTAAAAAATTTTTAAGGATTTACAAAGATTTCTAATGATTTCCAAGGAATTCCAATGATTTGCAAGGAATTCCAAAGATTTTCATAAAATTCCAGTGATTTCCAAGGAATTTAAGAGATTTTCAAAATATAATGATTTCCAAAGAAATACAATGATTTCTAAGAATTCCTTTTATTACTAAAGAATTCCAAAGATTTTCAACAAATTCCAGTGATTTCCAATGAATTTCAATAATTTCCAATCATTTTTAAAGAATTCCCAAGATTTTCTAATATTTTCAATGATTTCTAAAAAATTCTATAGATATCCAAGTAATTTCAGTGATATCCAATAATTTTTAACGATTTTCCGGGGATTAACAAAGATTTCCAACGATTTTCTACTAATTCTAGTGATTTCCAATAAATTCCAGTGATTTTCAAGGAATTCCAGTGAGTTTCAAGGAATTTTAGATATTTTCACAGAATACCAATGATTTCCAAGACAATTCGAGCTCCCAGCAATTTGCTAAGAATGCTAGTGATTTCCAAGAATTCCTATAACTCATAAGGAATTCCAGGGAATTTCAAACAATTCCAGTGATTTCCAAGGAATTTCCGAAATTTTAATTATTTCCAAAGAATTCGAATGATTTCTAAGAATTCCATTTATTTCTAGAAAATTCCAAAAAAATTTCATCATCAAATTTCCGAGATTTGCAATAATTTCTAAAGAATTTCAATTATTTTCAAAGAATTCCATAGATTTCCTAATAATTTCAATCAGTTCAAAGAAATTCCAATGATATTCAAGGAATTCCAAAGAATTTCTGTGATTTCCAAGAAATATCAATAAGTTCCAAGAAATTTCAGAAACTTCCACAGAATTCCAATGATTTCCGAGCAATTCCAGTTTCCAGCAATTTCCAAAGAATGCTAGTGATTTCCGAGAAATTTCATAAATTTCCAAAAATTTTGATTAATTCCCATTATTTCCAAAGAATTCCAAGAGAATTCCAACCATGTGTACAGAATTTGTTTGGAATATTTATCCCTTGACATAAAGCCCTTGTCCGACGGTAATAATTTCAATCATATTGATCAAAATTATCATAGATCTGCTCACTATGGAAATACCATACAAAGTATTCTAGGAGAAGTGGGAGACCTGGTTAGAGGTACAAGAAGATCTGCAAGGTTAAAATAGTTGCTGCTAATGATGAATGTGATTAAAAGTGTGATGTGAAGCTACTGCAGAAACAGTTCCTTCAGCTGGAAAATAAAAAATCCATTAGTAAATCAGTAAATAATATAATGATTTTCCTAGAGACCAATGGCATTATGTAGAAATTACTGATGACAAAGGTGAGCCGCAACATCTGTATTATGACAAATAAACCAAACCCCGAATTACTTCGGTAAAACCGCGAATTAAATCAATCAAACCGCGAATTAATTGGATATCTTGTGTTTTAGAGAGAACAAACAAAAATAATATTCGCTGTAAAACTTACAGCTTTGATCGCTAAAATATAGCGAGAATAACAGGTTAATCTTCTGCATAATTAAATTTTACAAAAAGAGATTACCTGTGGCGATTTTTGTACTTCAGTAGGTGAATATATTAAAATTATAAAAATACATTTTTGCTTCTTTAATAATGCAAAAGATACGGTTGCACCTTCTGTCTAATTATACTTTCTTTATGAGCAAATATGCCATAAAATTTTCCCCTTGTAAGCAAGAGCAAAACTTCTGAAATAATTTAGATGAATTGAAATTCCACACCTTCATCTTGCAAGACTTTGGGGAACTCAATATAAGCCCTGTTAAATTGCCATTTAATACTCACTTATGTTCAAAGTTTAATCTTCAAGCAAAACCCATGAAACTAAGTCCGAAAGGGTTGAATCATAATGAGAGAAAAGCAGCTTCAATCGTTTTTGTACGCACCATAGCTTTCTTTGTCAAACTTTTGCTTGCTGAAGACTAACTTGGGCGACTTGATGAATATCTTCCAATTTCCAAAAAGTTACACTCGATTGGGGTACCATAACGCGGGTGATTAATGACTTTCATCTGCGACTTGGATACTTTTATTGTGATGCTGTAATTTTCTACAAACGTTACCGTTTCGGTTATTATTATTGCAAGTTGTTTTACTTCGTATATTTTATTTCTCATGTTCATCAACCGCTAAAACGAAAGTTTATCGTAAACCACAACGCCGCTAGTGTAGTTTTATTGAATATTTTATTGGAAACCTACACTTTGTGGGATTTAAATGATGGATAATTAATGGAACATTGCTCTCTCAATAACGAAATTGAATCAAACGAGGCAATTACTCCTTATCTTTAACAAGTATGTAAACATCAAATAGATGACGTAAAGTCTTTATGTCTTCGCTGTTCCTATATATGTTTTGGTGTTGGAATGTTGCAAAATTATAGCTCACGTGATAAATGTGGCTCCAGGCATGTAATTTCTGAGCAACACTAATAAATTACTTTTTCAGCTAAATTTTCACTTCAAAGTTTATTTAACACTCCATCAAAATAATTTTACTGAAATATTACAACGTGAAGCAATTTTTTTCGATTTTGGATTCGAACCTCCCACGTTCAGATTATTTAATTCTATTGTTTTTGTTTCTTTTCATCTAAATACAAGCGGAGACAAAAGAACAACACTTTTATTTGTTCGTTAGTCGGAGATAAAATAAGTTTTTTAAATTTATTCAAAAAACTTTCCTTCGCCGGCGCCGCCGTGTTTTAGTCCTTCGACCCTCTTCTATTCGCTCCTTAAGGGAAGCAATTAATTAGGCATAAAACTGAAGCATTTGTAATTTAAAACTTTAATTGGTGATCTCTTAAAAATGACGATCCTTTTCAAGGATTTCGCGCCGCGACGGATGGAGGAAATTTTTTCGGCATTTAATCGAACCACCCGCGTACAACAGCGTAATCCAATGTTGCTTTAAGTTACACCATTTTTCTTCACTCTTAAATGATTAAATTTAGAAACAAACCTTCAACTTTTCCAATTTCTCCTGTTCCTTTGTACGCCATTTCGAGGTTATTGCTTCTACCCAAACGAGCACATTCAACTTGGTCCTAAGTGGAATTACGTTAAATCAGCTCATTTATCCGCACTAAAATGAAAAATTTACTAAAGTTAAATATGTATTAAAATAAAAACTTTCGGGACAAATTTGTTGCTTTGTGTGTGAAAAACGACTTGGTTGAGATTAATTAAATTTTCACCTTGTATTATTATTTCACCGAGCCGCAATAAAATTGGATTTTACGCAGTCGGAACTTGATAAATATTCATGTAAAACATGCTAAACATTTTTCAAAGAAGAAAAAGTAAGCTTGCTTGTTAAATTTTGCTTTTGAAGCTAAATTGAAAAAAGCACTTTTTTAACATACCATCCATAAACGCTGACCCATCCGATGAATATTAAAAGGTAAATTGAATTTGATGGAAAATTAACTGAAAATCGTCATTTGCTGTACAAGTGAACATTGCGAGGTATCCAAGTGCGAAAATAACTGTTTGTGCAACAAGTGAAGAAAAATTACTCCACCCCCCCTTAAGACAGAAAGTAACTAAATTTCTGAAGTTTTTACGAATAAAATCCACCCCCCCCCCCCAAATTAGGTCTTGGTTACGCTGTCCACACTAGAACAATAAATTGTTGACAAAACCAATGGAAAACAGAATAAGTTAAAACTTAGACGTTGAATTATTTGCAAAACCTTACATTTGTTTCTAAATGCAGAATACACAAAATTAATTTTACAACGCTCGACACTTAATGTATATTTAACTTGTTCTTATTAATTATTCATGTGATATGATAAATAATTTCATCAAGTTAAGTATAATCATACCCTTCGTAATATTATGTTTAAACTGTTCATTTATCGTCAAAATTAAAATAAAGGTACTGCCGAGATGTTTTTACTAAAATAAGTGTAAATTTCGGTAGACAATTAAAGTTGAATCAATAAATTTTAATTTAAAAAAATATTTAATGTAAATGTATTTTTAAACAAGAGAAAAGCGACAAAAGCAAACAAAAACATTACAATTTTTTATGTCGAAAGTAAAATATTCACGGCAATTTGACAGTGGCGGTGCCAGGATATTTTAAATACAACAATACTTAACATTTTAATTTAACGTATAATAAATTCTGTCTTAACATAGTACGGGCTTCGGCATGAAAGGATCGACTACCCTGAATGCTGACCGTCCCTGCTCAGGTAATTTGAGTTTAGTGATTTGCTGTAAATTAAAACGCTTTTTGCTTGTATTTTTGAAGTTAAAAGAATTAAATTTGCTGAAAAATAAGCTTAAAATCACAATAGCAAATTAAGTTGTCGTAATTTGAATCGTTCGGCGTATAATAGAACATTAAGAGGGTACTTTATCGAAAATAGAATAAAACTAATTAAGCACTGAAGTACTGCCCTGCACACTTCAAATAAAAATTCTGATTTAAGGTGATATAAAAAGACTTGAAACTTTTCCGGTAGTAATAAAAAATACAATTTGTACATTTCTAAATTATCTCGAGTGGATGTACGAGAGAGTCCATTAAAATCAGGAAAAATATTTTCTCAACAATGAGAGCTTTACATTGTGCACTCGAATCGTAAAAGTGTACAAATGACTTTGTTTTCCGTCAGCCTTTATCGACGGCCTGTAAATTATGTCAAGAAAACTACAATAACTCGGTTCATTCTTTTTATGCGAAGGGATGTACAGGATGGGTGCCAATTTCTATGCGTTATTAACTCTTACGAGAGCAAAAAATAGATTCGAGTCGAAAGACGCAATTAATCAACTTCTCAAAATATTTTTTGAGGTTCCCTGAAATTAATTATTTTTTTTTGTAATAAAATAAATGATAGCACTCGACCTTAATATACTTTTGGATGTTCATCATTTTTAGTATAGCGAAGGTTGCGTCGACGTAATTTATTCCCTGGGAGCAAACAACGCAGTAGTAACTGGAAACTCGCAAATTTGAAATTTTCTATATACCTGCATTTTTGCTATTGTATTTTAGTAACTGATTTTAAAAAAAGAAAACGCCAAATCAGGAATATGCGCCTTTGAAATGCAAACTTGAGAATACAACAGAAAGGAGTTCCTTGGAAATAAATTTTTCGTGTGGGATAACGACTTTACCCAGTAGAATAATATGCAAATTGACAACTCATGTGTTTAGTCGCAAAATACGTTATGTGCTCGATTTTCACGATTTTCGCGAAAATCTTTCTATTACCCTTAGGATCTACTGCGAGCTCCAACGATCATCATCATTTAACACCTCCACCTATCTACATTATTCATAGATTTTCTCACATTTCCGCTTCCAGCACAAATTCGAGTTCTAACGTGATCAATGAAGTTTTAATAAATTACAAAGAAATTTTTCGACCTCGATTTTATAAAGCATTTTAAAACACAAGCGACAAACAAACGATCGCTTTTAATTTATAGTGAAGATGGTAGACGACTTGACGTTCAATTATTCATGCCTCGAAAGAAAAACGTAAGTAAACAATGGTAAACACGTTTTTCCACAAAAACAAATGTTTTTAATTATTATGAAAAGAACAAAATTAATTTTCCTATTATAATACTTAAGAAAACAGACACAAATTTAACACTATCGAATCAATAATTTTTTTAAACCAGGAATAATCAACAGCTTCCTAATCCTCGTAAACATTATTTACTGCATAAATGACATCCCTAAACATGATAACACCAAGATTGCCCTTTACGCAGACGACACGGAATTAACTTTGCTGGTAAGATTAAATTTACTATTGTAAGTTCACTTTCCCCCTCCTCATCAGAAGCCAGCTATTCACAAAATCTATATCTGGAGAAATCATCTAAAAATACCTTCGGTTACAACCAGTGCCGTAACTAGGGTATGGCCAATATGGCTCAGGCCATAGGCGCCGTTTGAATGAAGGCGTCAAAATTAAAACTATTGAATTTTCTATAGGCGCTGGAGGCGCTTTTTCAAAATTTTAAGTTATAAAATCAAAATGTTTAAAAATATGCGATGATTAAATTATGGTTCCTAATTTTTATTATTTTGTTGGCTATGATAAAAAAATATATAAATTTTCGAATGGTTTTTAATCAGTTAACTATCTTTTTTCTTAAATTTTCATAAATTTTAACTGAAAGTTAAAAATCGCGATTTTTTACCCCTCTAACCCATTTCCGTTTAAGGCGGATTTTTCGTACTTGGCCATAGGCGCCAAGAGTCCTAGTTACGGCACTGCCTACAACGGATATATTTGCTCTTTTGCACCTTGAAGGTGTAAAACTTGCAAAGCCCACCGTCAGTTGAAGTTGCGAGTCTCCTAAGAATGCCAAAAGTAACAAATGCACACATTCCCATTCAGGTGGTTGCCGGCTAAACTAGCGGTAGGGTGGTGGATTACCGACGACAAATGCAGTGGCATTTGGCTAAACAAAGTTTAACCTACTGTTTTAAATTTTTTCAAATAATAAATTACAGCTTTTAAAAGATTTTAATTAAATAAAAATCCTTTACTTCTTCAGAACAAGATACATTCTTAGATCTGACGTACCGGAGGGTCTGGTGGGTATGGAATACCCTCCAGTACATCAGCAAGTGTATATATTTGATTATAAAATTAAGTTGGAATATTTCAATATAAACGTTAATTCCACGTTAAAATGTCGTTAAATTAACGTTGCCCCGCTATTATAAAATAAAATCTATACACTGGCCATACTGAAGAGGGTGAATAATGTTACAACTGGCATATGTGAAACCTAAAGTGATAAACGTGAATTTTATAATATGTCCTCTTAAAATTCGTTGATTGCTGGCATTGCTTACGTTCAAACCCTGTGAAATAATACCGAACTCGATCCAGTTTTCCTTTCATCCTCTGTATTCAATTCTGACAATAAAATTTCCGCCTTCTTCAATTAAGGCAAGTGGAAACCGATAACCTGTTTAAATATAACAAAATAGCAGGAAGGAAAATTAAATTACAATGTGACAAAATGTTAATTACTACATCGGTTTCAAAACATTTGTATTAGAGTGACGTAACAAATATGCGGTTATTACAAAGTAACATTCAGTTGTTTCCAAGTTAAAGACAATCAAATTTATGGGAAGACCGCATAAACCAAATTTCGTAGGAAACTAACTCCTCTATTCCATTATTATTAATATCGAACAATTAAAATTAAATTTGTTTGAGCTTATAATTGACGGTTTAGAAAATGCAAAAAGAGTCGTACGTTTATGAACAAAACGACACGGGATCATAAAACAAGCTGCATGATGTCGTCCACATTAAAAAAGTTGATTACTGCATGCAGCAGCAACTCCCTGACTTTACTGCAACTGGCGTTAAAATGAATCTCACGCTAACAGTCCGCAATGCGAGTATCCAAGTTAGTACCGGACTAAAGCAATTTGGGTGTGAAATAGTTAATACATAAATTATGTCAAAACTTTACGTGGCAAAAATCATAAAATTGCAGTACTAAACAAAATTTGATGGTTGTTAAATTTACAATGTAAATGATAGATACGAATTTCCAGGGTTGGATTTAGAAATTTCAAACAGTTAATCAATAATATACATTTCACTTGCAGACAAACCAGGAATGTATGGGCAAAAAATTGATATGCCGGTTCTGCACTTTTCGCCAAAGCATATTGTAGACTTACAAACTAAAAATAATGGCAGTAATTTTACATCACTAGCAACTCGTTAACGATAACGTAAACAGCGTTTTAACGTTAACCGCAAGATTAAATCTTACGGAAAGTTTTAAGTCAGCACTTAGCCGAGGTTATAAATATGGAGAATTATTTCTAAATGCAAAATAATAACCAACAATTTGTCAAGCGCTACTTATAGATTAAGTTGAAAATCGAAACAGCAAAATAACGAGATATTATTATAAAAGTGACAAAAATTAAAACACTACAAATCGGGAAGGATATTTGGGGTGAGGAAATGCAAGAAAAAGAAATTTTATTTATTTTTTATTAACAATATAGAAGTAGGTCTTATAAAAAATTAATATTTCATTTCATAATACAAATTTTTAATATTAAAATATTGCAATAATTTGCTAAAACGAACTTTTAAAAACATTCCGGCTTAAAAAAACCATTAAAATTTGATTTTAAAACTAACTAGTTATGGGGTTCGTTACATACCATTATAAGCTGGACCGCCGCCACCTTCGGGGGTTACCCAATTGATATTTTGACTTGGATCTTTTATATCGCACGTTTTACAGTGAATGCAGTTTTGTGCGTTGATTTGCAGTCGTTGTCCATCCCCAGATTCCAATGGCACAAATTCGTAAACACCTAAACAAAAAACAGAGTTGCTTTTAAAAAAATAAAAATTCAACCGCTGTTCCTGATTATGGAAATGTCTTTTAAAAAAAACAATAACTTAATGTAAAAAGAAAATTTTGTACAAATTACATTACCGAAACATAAAATAAATAAGATGGATGGATCAACTAAAGCAATTGTTTCGGCAAAAAAATCTCTAAGTGGAAAACGCAATTTCGTCTTAATGTGATTTCATATCTACTGATGCTTTAAATTCACACTTTCTTCATCTAAATTAATACATATATGTAAATATACGTATTTGCAGTGCAGGAATCAATTATTCACGGATTTTGCATTCCCTGCACGAAATTCGAACTAAAATCATGACAGCGAAAAATCAACAGAGTTGGATTTGCTAACCGAGCTGTGTGAACAAAAATTATCAAATGCTAATATGTACTCAAAAATTTCAAAATGCAGAGAAATGTTTTACTTAAATTAAGCACATAGTGAGTATTTTTCAAGATCAATATCAAGCTGCAAATATACGAATACATTATTTAAGAAGCAGAAGTGGAATACAAAATAGCTATTGAACTACCAAGGAAGTCAAGTTCAACTTTTTTGTCACCATCCCTTATTATATGGCCAATTAATACGTCACGTTTTACAAATAAAACCAGTTAGAAAGAAAGTAAAAATAAAGTAGATTGATTACACCGCGGTGGTTTGCCATTGTCTTCCGAAGGGAGATTGCTAGAATAATATTCTTACTGTACCCGACTTCACCCGGTACTTAGCATTAAAATTTAAAATTTAATTATAATTAAAAATTAACCAGTAATTAAACTTGTTTATATAGTTACACGAAGTAATTATTGTCCTAGCTAATTAGTAATTGTATGGTCAGTTGTACGCTGTAATGGTTACGCATAATCTCTTTGTTAAGATGGCGATAATTCGGCTAATTTGTTGACGCGTGTATAATACAACTGGACTCACTGCAATTCAATGAACAAATTATTCAGTTTTGATTTATAAGTAATCTGAAAACACAAAATACATCCTAAACTATTTTGTTTTTACAAAATATTATAATATTTGAAAACAATTGACCAAAATTTGTCCTTTTATCGGTCGGTTTACTTAGAAATTACAAAATTCACATTTGTAATAAACGAACATAGTCGGAATGTACCTAATTTGTATTTTATAGCATCGCTTGGTAATTATTAATCCTAGCTACGCCAGTAACTGCAGTAAACTACCTGTCTCTCTCTTACACATCTCAAAACTACTTGCATCTCACTTGCGTTTATCGCACTCTTAAATTCATAAAAATTTTCGATTCCATTGATAAATGCATTTCAATTTACATTTAAAACAAAATGGCTTTTTAAACGAAAGCTCGTCAATTAATTGGATCAATATTTCCACTTGCAAGCTTCAAGTGCGGTTGTAAGTGTCAATCATTTGCATACATGGTGCACTTTACTTTATGTTTGATTAGTTAATATTTTGGAAAAAAAATCGTCGGAAAATATTATTTTGTTTTAATTGTCCCCTAAAGCAACGATTTTTTCACCAAATTACATCGAATACAATACCTGATATAAAAATTAATCGCTTTAAATTTAAGCCAAGAATCTCATTAATCAATGTGCGCCTCAGTATATTGTCTTGAAATATCTCTGATATTAGAAGGTGAAATCTCATTTTAAGTATTAAATAATTGTTATTGGCTGACCGGATTTTTCAACAAAAGAAATTATTTATGAAACTTTCATAAAAACATTTTAAAAAACCGTCACATAATATATTGCCGTGTTCCTTTTTATTTCGTAAAGGGGGTTGGATAAAAATGGATATTTCATATTGTAAATTTTTGAAATATTTGTGATTCCTGTGATTTAACGCCTGCGAATGGAGAAAACGAGATTGTTCACCCGTAACCAAGGCGACACAGATGTAAGATATTTTCAGTCCGCATTTGAATATAAGTTTTATATTTTGAGAAAAATTTGTGAAAAAAGCGGTAAGAAAATTGATAGTTTTATTTAAAAATTTCATTGAAAATTTATATTAACTGTTTAAATAATTTCTGCAGATTTTATTTTATTTTGGAAAAGTGAACATATAACTTACATTTTTAAGAGTCTTATGCTCACACAGATGCTGTATTCGGGTTCGGAAACTTTGATAATTTTATGTTTTAAAATCACAGCCCAATATAAATGAATTTACTTGCCCCCTCCCACCCCCCAACCGAGCATAATCGGACTTTTTCTGAGTGGTGAGAAGCCAACATAAATGAGAGTTACTCAATTTTTAAAATGTTGAGTGTTACGCCTATGGACCCATAAAAAGTAGATGTACTACTATATTAAAATTTAACAATTAAAAATTAACAGATTACAATAAAAACAATATTATTCGAATTATTTGTATTGTTGCACCCAGATTATTGTTATTGTTTCCTTGATTGTGATTGATTGTTGTACTAATGAGAATTCAAGGCTTTTGCCGGCTTTATTTATTATTGTCTTATATTATATCTATTACCGCAGTAGAGCCTACAATTATTTCTTACATTACATATTTTTTCAATCAGAAAATAGGTACCAATTAATTAAAGCTTAAAATTAAAGCAGGATATTTAAGTTTTTATACATTTGTTTTTTATTCAATTAAAATTGAATTTCTAAATT
This sequence comes from Cantharis lateralis, assembly GCA_963170105.1. Classification (NCBI taxonomy): domain Eukaryota; kingdom Metazoa; phylum Arthropoda; class Insecta; order Coleoptera; family Cantharidae; genus Cantharis; species Cantharis lateralis. The sequence goes on from OY720627.1 coordinate 6,483,464, forward strand.
AAACTTACATTTTGATTAAAAAATATGCAATGTAAGAGATAAATGTTAGATCTACCTCAGTAATATACAGATAATACAAAAAAAAGCAAGTCACAGGCTTAAAAAGAAGTGCAATTTTCGAAAATTTTGATACTTCTTATGGGAAACTCGGTAACTTTAAGAGATATGAAAAAATGGATGGCGTATCCTCGATCTCTTTTTTCGAGAAAAGCTCAATAGCCAAAACCAGAACTCGCTATCTTTTTTTGTTTTCGAGTTATAGCCAAAAGTTCGAATTTTCGATAAAATAATGTCGATATCTCGGTTGTTTTTCAAGTTATCAAAAAAATGTTAACACTTTTTTCGGGCACTTTTTTAAGATCAATAAAATGGGCTAAAGAGATTTTAAATATCTATCTCAGTTTCAGAGTTATTACATAAAGTTGTGTTTTTTTAATGGAAAGCATAGTTGAAAATGATAATTTTAAATAGCGTTTTTTATGCTCTTTTCAACGATATATAACATGATATATAACAACAACAAAAATATTATAAAATTTTTAGTAAAAAATCAAATCAAATAATATAATATTATTTTAATTTTTTTAAAAACAATTGGTGTAAATGTTTTAAATGTTAATAATGGTTTGGTAGTGTTTTGTTTTAACCAAATTATGTATTAAAAACAACAGACTACGGTTTGATCTTTACTTTAATTTTTGTTAGAATTAAAAATTTTTATTGTTTTTCTCTAAAAAAAAAATTCATTACTGCAAAATTCTGCAGATGTTTATGTTAAGATTAAAAAATTAAATACTAAATTTTCAACGGCGAAGTGGCGACGGCGAAATGTGCTAGACCGTAAATACGCAGCTGTACTTGAGAAATTGAGAGTGGAAGTTGTAGCTACTGATCATATCCCTTCAAGTTGAACTTAAAAATATGGGATAGGAACTTTGCTGGTTCAGGGAAGTGGTTCTCAAACTGTTTCGTCTGGCGGCACATTGAAATCATTAAACCAAATTCAAAATTAATGAAAAGGAACCTAAGGTAAACTAGGGTCAGTTTCATAAAGCTCTGATCTGGCTTATTACAGCGAAGTATCTAAGTGGGAATGGTACGAAACGAGAAAAGGCAACATTTTTTATGAAAATTAATTTTTGTTTTCGGGGATTCACGCGCAGATTAAAGGATCATTCCGAGCACGTATGCTATTCTGGAATAGATCTGTCGTTAAACAAATACTTAATTTATGATAAACTTACAAAGTCAATTTTTCATCGCAATTCCTCTTAAGACTCAGTCACAGACACCACAAACATTCCCTTCGAAAGCTCAAGTGTCTTCTAAACAGATGAAGAAATTCTCACTTTAATTTACTCCACTCTAAATAGTACATCAAGTTCTGATTGATATAACAACTAATAACATTATATCATCTCGTCTTTTCTTAACCCTAGAAGACATTAACACGTGCTGCTTCACACGCAGAGTAAGTTACGCTGCAGCAAACAAGGAAACAAGGTCCCATTTTAGGCAACATGATTATAGAATAATGGCTTGCATTTCGCATCAAACAAAGTGGAAACCATCAACCTTGTAATAATTTATTAGAAAATGAACCATATGAGGGTGAATTACATCCGTGGACGCGTAATGTCCATGTCCAGTAATAATTTACTACGTGTACACCATTTCATTGTTAAAATTAAAATTTATTTTCTTTTTTTCTGTTCGCGTGCAAGTCATTTCAGCGTTAACGTCAGATACTAGCACTGTATCGCCTCTAATTTTAATTAACTTATCTCAATACAAAATAAAAGTAAAACAAAGAGATTAAAAGAATAATAAAAACGTTGATAACAAAAGGAATAAAATACAATAAAAACAGTACCTACACAAAACAGAAATTTTCCAATTTAATTGATTAATCGTGTTTTACGAAAAAAAAATAGTGAATTTTTTAATTCTTGCAATTTTTCTTTCTTTTTTTAATTAAAATTTATCGTTCAATCAAAACATTTTAATTATCTAATCAAAATTAAATGTAAAAAATTTAAAATTCATTGCACAATTTTTCAACAAAAATTGAAGGTGTTCAACAAACAAATTGAATTTTAAATGTTATCGTGATTGAAGTGAGCGGCACTTGAGTTTAAATTATTTTATATACGGGGTGATGCGATTTTTTAATTTAAACTTGAAATTAAAATTTAGGGGTAAATTTTCTCGCAACAAGTTCATATTTGAATTTGAAATTTGTTGACTGTAATTTTCGGTGCATGGTACGAATTTCTAATGACAATTAACATATTTCAGGGTCGTAAAATTTGGATACGAGAGGAATAATGCAAACTTGTGTTACTGTAGAATTTCATTAATTTAGAAATGCACAACACTAAAACGGACACTGGACTTCCGTTCTTTAATTATACTAGATGCGATTTTGATGTTAATTGTTTTACCATAAATTGGTTTTGTCCACCTGGTTTAAAATATATCATTATAATAGGAATATATATATATTGATTGCAGACTGATCGCGTCAGGACGGAAGACCATAATACTGAGAGTAAATTCTAGCTATATTATAGTTTACAATTTTTCAATATTAAAAACAAAATAACTAATAAATTAAATTACTTTGTATATCTTAACTGAAAGTGAAGTGATACCTTATTTTCAGCTACCTGTGGAGTGAATCCAGGACTCTCTCTTATCGCAAAAGTTAGTAACAAAGCAGAGGCTTCTGATCAAGGCAATGTTAAACAAAATTGCAAAAAATAAAATAGAAAACGTTTCAAAAAGTGTCAACAAGAAAAATCGATAAAGAAAATGGATTCGACGGATACGCCACTGGGAACTTCGGGTCTGTTGCAAGCTAAGAACAAGAAACTCAAAGCCCATAATATATTGTTTCATCCGGTAAGAGCCAAACTCTTTCCAAAAATTGATTAGTTGTTTAAGATTAGGTAATTTAAAAAAAAATTAATAAAAGCAATTTCAAAAAATTGTTTCATCTGTATGTGGAAACTAATGCGAGATTTTCCTCTAAAAAGTACTTTCCATTGGAAATTTAATTTCATTTACAGATACTAGTGGCATCTTGTTTCCAATTTTTCAACATCTACATGTTTCTATTTATTATTCCTGTTATCTGCAAGCGTTGATTGATAAAATAAATTATTTTGTGCAAAGAAAATTGGATTTTGATTTTATGTGTTAGGTGACAAACAAACAACAATAAAATGCACTAAAAATTTAATAATCGGAGATTATTACGTAAGACGTTTTTTCCTACTTTTAGACCCTCCCCACCCCCTAATAAGAAAAACTAAAAAAATTAATTTTACGTAAGATTAAATGTTATCCAATGAGAAACCAGATCGAATCGGGCCGAAAGAATTTTCGGTATCTATTAATGTTAAAAGTGAAATGAATTATTTTGTGGTTAATAATAACAAATTAAATCTTATGTAAGAAATTGTCATAACCCCCTACCCCCGAATAAGAAAAAATAAGATATCAGCTACCCCCCCTGCCCTACACGTCTTACGTAATACATGAACGGCCCCTAATATAAAATATAAATACAAAACTTTGCTACAAATTAAATCTTAAAAGATGGTGGGTTTTAGCAGTTGTTGTTTTTAAAATCCAAAAATTTAGGGATGCTTTTAATTTATGTTAGTATTTCGGAAAATTTATTAAAAAAATTAAAAATAAATTGCTCTAAAAATTTAGGGATGAGCTTAATTTGAGTTAACTTATATTGGAAAAATTGTTACAAAAATGAAATTTTGAATAGGGATGATTAGGGAGTTAACTGAAAATAAACTGTTTTAAAAATCTAAAAATTTGGGGATGCAGTTAATTTAACTTAAAATATATTGAAAAAATTGTTAGAAAAGGGAAATTTGAGTTTTAGGAGGTAAATTGAAAATAAATTGTAAAAATAATTGAATCTTTCAATTTTTTGAGCAATTTAATTTTAATTCACCCCCTAAACCCCATCCACCTTCAAGATTTAAAATTTTTAAACTAATTTTCCTTAATTTAAGGGCATCTTCTAATTTTTAGATTTTTAGTACAATTTATTTTCGGTCCCTTTAAAAATTTATGTATTCAACTATCTTTCCAGATATTATGTTAACTCAAAATTAAGGGCATCCCCAAATTATAAACCTTTTAAATCAATTTATTTTATATTCACATCCAATATTTTTAAAATATTTGTAACTCAAATTAGCTATCTCCAAATTTGTTAAGTTGAAAGCAATTTATTTATTTTTAATTAATCCCCTAAAAGTCACCCCTTTTCATTATTTAATTTTTTTAACTTTTTTCAATAAAGGAAGCCCCAAGCCCCCTGCACTGCAAAACAAATATCCGTTATGTTATAAAAATTTTAATCCTTTTAAATTTTCCGCTAAATTAAATTTTTTCAAAAGTAAATATGATTGAAACGTAAAAAATACCAGAACCCAGGAAGGCCAGACCATAGGTCGAACCCTATATGTTAAGATATGACTTGCTGCTATACCTTTGTGCTATTATTTAAAAGATATAAACAAACCAAATTAATACCGCTCCCGATTGTTATTGGCATTTTGTGAACATGCGTCGCAACTGTTAGCAATACAAATTTCATAAATTTTGGTTTGACTTTAAAACTTCAGTAGAACTCCTAAATCACATTACGTCTTTTGTTTACTTTGTTCATTTTCAGTTTATGACCAAGACAACTGAAAAAACAAACTTTTGTTGTCCTAATCACAGTGATGAGAAACCATTTAAACACAATAAAACACAATTAAAATTATAAAAAATTACCTGCTGGACAAAACCGTCCTTCGGGACCATCATAAACGTTTAAATTAAGTTCAACAGGTACAGAGTCCTTCTTAAGAGTTAAATGAGCGGGTTGATTGTCCTCATGATTGGTTCCGGTTAATGACACAGAAGTAAGAATATCGAAAGTAATTTTTCCATCGGGTTTTGGATAAGAAATTGGTTTACATTCAGATGCAGGTTTCAGTCTCTTGCAGTCAGGATCTAAAAACAAAAATTTTAATTTTTTTCCAAAAGTAACCCTAATCCTACCTCCATGTTTAAAAGTCCAAGGTTCTCTTCCTTTAATCATCATAGATACACCAGAATACATTAAACCTCCATACAGGCCCAACGGATTATGAAAACTAGGCCTAACATTCCTAACTTCTTTCAATTCTTTCCAAATAAAGCTATTTTTGATTTTATCAGGATAAGCCGTTGGTTCGAAACCTTCAGTTGCTTGCTTCTCACCATTGATTGAGTCATAGGCAGCTTCCGCAGCTAACATTCCACTTTTCATCGCATTGTGAGTTCCTTTAATCTTGGGTAAGTTGAGAAATCCTGCCGAACATCCAATCAGACAACCACCGGGAAAAGTGAGCTTTGGGATGCTCTGGAAGCCACCTTCGTTTAAGGCACGTGCACCGTAAGCAATTCTAGTAGCACCTTCAAAAATTGGTTTTACTGAAGGATGAAGTTTAAATCTTTGAAATTCCTTAAAAGGACTGAGGTAAGGATTGGAATAATCCAGACCTACCACAAAACCGACCGCTATGAGAGGAGTGGGCTCGTTCAAGTGGTACAAAAATGAACCGCCATAAGTGTGAAAATCCAGGGGCCAGCCTACTGTGTGCTCCACTCTTCCAGGCTTATGTTTAGCTGGATCAACTTCCCAAATTTCTTTTAAACCTTAAAAACAAAACAAAGATAATAAATAAGAAATCTAAAACACAGGAAAACTGCTTCAATCGCTTCATATAAAACAGCAATAAGTTATGGTTACCTATTCCGTAAGTTTGAGGTTCACTCTTGGCACGTAAATTAAACCTCCGTACCAACTGTTTTGTTAAATGACCATGACAACCTTCAGCAAATATAGTACACTTGGCGTGCAGCTCCATGCCTCTTTCAAAGTTCTCTTTCGGACTTCCATCTTTCGCAATACCAACATCGTTCGTGGCTATACCTTTTACACTGCCATCCTGGTGAAATACAATTTCTGATGCGGCATAACCGGGATAAATTTCAACACCAGCAGCTTCGGCCTGTTCGCCTAACCATTTAACAACGTGACCCAATCGCACCACATAATTTCCGTGATTATTTAGAGGCATCCCAGGTAAAATAGGAATTGGTATCCTTCCGGTTTTGGTCAACAAACCAAACCTATCCTCCACAACTGGGGTATTCAAAGGAGCCCCTTTTTCCTTCCAATCTGGGATTAGTTCGTTAAGAGCCACAGGTTCAATACAAGCACCGGACAAAATGTGACCGCCAACTTCAGATGCCTTCTCGACCAAACAAACCCTCAATTCTTTTCCATCTTTTTCTGCCAACTGTTTAGCCCGAATGGCAGCAGACAGTCCTGCAGGACCTCCACCCACTATGAGAAGGTCTGTGACATCTTCGAAACGTTCCATGTTCACATCTACAAAATTAATTTTAAAAACCCTCACTAAAATTGTGTCAATTTTACCTTTCCATCTTGGGTCCTTTTCGCGAGGGTGGATGGTGTAGTGAGTGGTAATTTTGGGATATTCCTGCGAATAGCATCGGACTAAATTAGAGACGCGTCCAACTAAAAAAATATCAATTGAATTATATTTTAGCAGACTAAAGTGCAAAGGTCAACTTTTTTAAGAAAATTCCAAAGCCAAATTTAACTAATGCAAATAACACTGAAAAGTACATGAATATTTCGTTACCATGTTAATTAAAAGTTGAAAAATCGAATAAAAAGTTGAAAATCGAAACGATTGTTTTGAGTTAAGAAAAGTTGGGTTAGGAATTGTTGTACTTTTGATTTTTTGAAAGCTGATAAATTAAATGTTGGTTGCAATGGTACGAATAAGCAACGGTAAGTAAAAATTTATTGTTAAATTGTGGTTAAAAATAAATTACTTACGACACCGCAAATGATTTGACGTACACCATAACATGTTGATTGTTACTGACGTTAGTGGCCTTGAAATGAAATCTCCTGAGCTAAATTTGAGAAGTGGTTCATAGGTGTTGCCAGAATGTGTCTCTTATCTATTAAATAATAATAAATTAAGTTGTTGTTTGTTAATTGTTATCATAACAGTTTGATGAAGCTATCGGCTTATCAAAGAGTTTATTACCAGCGGCGGCTCGTACACGAGGCGAAGGAGGCTTAGCCTTAATTCGGATCATTTTGTTTTGACCCGCAAACTCAAAGATTTTTTCACCAAATTTCAAAATCCTTTGGAATTCAAGGAAATCTTAGGATATTAGGAAATCTAGGATTTTACAGAAAATCTTTAAAAATTAAAAAGAAAATATTAATATATCCATCGAAATTTTGGGAAATCCAAATTAATTTTAGTAAATCTGAAGTAATCTAGAAATTAGGAAATTCGAAAACAATTAGAAAATTTCATAAATTTTTTGAAATCCAAGGAAATCTTGGGATATTAGAAAATGCGCAAAATCTTGGAAAGCCAAGGAAATTCAAAGAAATAATGGAAACCTTAGCAAATCTAAAGAACTGTGGGAAATTGAAAATCCGAAAAAATATAGAAAATCCAAAGAAATTTTGAAAATATTAGGAATCCGTAAAAATGTAGGAAATCCTAGAAAATTTCAAGAAACCTTAGGAAATTCTAGGAAATATTAGGTAAGAAAATTTTGGGATATTAGGAAATCTTGGATTTCACAGAAAATTTTGAAAAATTCAAGGAAATGAAAAGGATATCCATGGTAATTTTTGAAAATCCAAATTAATTTAGTAAATCTGAAGAAATCTAAGAATTAAGAAGGAAATCTCAGAAATCTTTTGAAATTCTAGAAAATCCTAGGATATTAGAAAATCTAGAAAATCACTGGAAATCTTGTAAAATCCGACGAAATTCAAAGAAATACCTACATGAAACCTTAAGAAATTCTAGGAGATATTATGAAATTTTTTAAAATCTAAAGAAATCCTAGGATATTAGAAAATCTAGGATGCTACAGAAAAACTTGGAAATTTCAGGGAAATAATGAGATATCAATAGAAATTTTGGGAAATCCAAATTAATTTTAGTAAATCAGAATAAATATAATAATTTTGAAATTCTAAAACATATAATATAAAATCGTAGATATCTCAGAAATTTTTTGAAATTCAAGGAAATCTAGGAAATCACTTAAATATTGAAATATTCAAGGGCATCCAAAGACGAAGGAAATCTTAGAAAATCCAAGTGAATTTTAGCAAATCCGAAGAAATCTAGAAAATCTGAGGAAATCTGAAGAAATCTAGGAAATCCGAGGAAACCTAGGAAATCCGAAACGATGCATAAAATCGTAAGAAATCAAAAGAAATCTCAGAAAATCTATTGAAATCCAAGGAAAACTTATGATTTTTTATATTAGAAAATCACAGAAAATCTTGAAAAATTCAAAGAAATCAAAAGATATTCATGTAAATCTTAGCAAATTCAAGTGTATTTCGGAAAATCTGAAGAAATCTAGGAAATAAGAAATCCAAAAAAATGTTTAAAATCGTAAGAAATCAAAGGAAATCTAAAAAAATATCAGAAATCAATTGAAATTCAAAGAAAACTTAGGATATTAAGAAATCTTAAAAAATCCAAATTAATTTTAAGAAATACAAAGAAAACTAGAAATTAGGAAATCCGAAAAAATTTATAACATCATAGGAAATCTTAGGAAATCTAGGAAATCACAGATATCTTTTGAATTCAAGGAAATCCAAAGATATCCGTGAAAAACTTAGCAAATGCAAATGAAGTTTGGCAAATCCGAAGAAATCTAGAAAATAGGAAATCCGAAAAAATGTATAAAATCGTAAAAAAATCTAAAGAAATCAAATAAATCTTAGGAAAACTCAAAAAATCTATTGAAATCTTAAGAAAACTTAGGATATTAGGAAATCTAGGAAATCTCAGGAAATCCAAAGAAATCTAGAAATTTGAAAATCGGAAAAATTAATCAGAAAATCTTGAAAAATTCAAAGAAATCCAAAGATATACATGAAAATCTTAAAGAATTTTAGGAAATCCGCCGAAATCTAGGAAGTAGGAAATCCGAAAAAATGGATAAAATCTTAAGAAATCTAAGAAAATGTTAGAAAATATCAGAATATCCGACTAAATCTTAGGACTACAATGGAAATCCTAGGAAATTCAAAGAAATCCTGGAAAATCTATTGAAATCCAAGAAAAACTGGGGATATTAGGAAATCTAGAAAATCACAGGAAGTCTTAGAAAACCCAAATTAATTTTAGGAAATCCAAAGAAATTTTGAAATAGGGAATTCGGAAAAATTAATCAGAAAATCTTGCAAAATTCAAGGAAATCCAAAGATATCCATTTAAATCTTAACAAATCTTAAAGAATTTTAGCAAATCCGACGAAATCTAGGAAATAAGAAACCCAAAAAATGAATAAAATTATAAGAAATTAAAGGAAATTTTAGGAAATATCAGAAATCAATTAAAATTCAAGGAAAACTAAGAATATCAGTAAATCTTTGGAAATCCAAATTAATTTTAGGAATCCAAAGAAATCTAGAAATTTGGAAATCCGAAAAAATGTATAACATCATAGGAAATCACAGATTTCTTTTGAAATTCAAGAAAATCCAAAGATAGTATCCGTGTAAATCTTAGCAAATACAAATGAATTTTGGCAAATCCGAAGAAATCTAGAATATCGGAAATCCGAAAAAATGTATAAAATCGTAAAAAATCTAAAGAAATCAAAGGAAATTTTAGAAAAACTCAAAAAATCTATTGAAATCTTAAGAAAACTTAGGATATTAGAGAATCTCAGGAAATCCAAATTAATTTTAGGAAATCCAAAGAAATCTAGAAATTTGGAAATCGGAAAAATTAATCAGAAAATCTTGAAAAATTCAATAAAATCCAAAGATATACATGTAAATCTTAAAGAATTTTAGCAAATCCGACAAAATCTTAGGACTACAATGGAAATCTTAGGAAATTCAAAGAAATCCTGGAAAATTTATTGAAATCCAAGAAAAACTTAGGATATTAAGAAATCTAGAAAATCACAGGAAATCTTAGTAAACCCAAATTAATTTTAGGAATTCCAAAGAAATTTAGAAATTAGGAAATCGGAAAAATTAATCAGAAAATTGAAGGAAATCCTAAGATATCCATGTAAATCTTAACAAACTCAAAAGAATTTTCTGATTAGAAAATCTCAGAATATCCGACGAAAACTTAGTAAAGCTATGGAAATCTTAGGAAATTCAAAGAAATTCTAGAAAATCCAAGTAATTTTAATAAACCCGAAGAAATCTAGGAAATAGGAATTCAGAAGAAATCTAGAAAATAGAAAATCCAAAAATGCATAAAATCGTAGGAAATCTAAGAAACTTTAGGAATTGCTGAAAAATCTTAGAAAATCCAAAATAATTTTAGCAAATCCGAAGAAATCTAGGAAATAGGAAATCCAAAAAAAATGTATTAAATCTTAAAAAATTTAAGGAATTCTCGGAATATCTGACGAAATCTTAAGAAAATTATGGAAATTTAAAGAAATCCTAGAAAATCCAAGAAATTTTAGTAAAACCGATGGAATCTAGGCAATAGAAAATCCGAAAATATGTATAAAATCATAGGAAATCCAAGGAAACTTTTGGAAATTCTGGAAAGTCTTAGAATATCCAAGATAATTTTAGCAAATTCGAAAAATACTAGGAATAAAATTTGAAGAAATCTTAGGAATACTAAGAAAATCTTAGAAAATTCTAGGAAATCTTAGAAAATCTTAGATCTAGAAAGCTGTAAATGAACTAAGAAAAGGAAATTTTCGGAAAGATTTCTTAAAGAAATCCAGAAAGAAATTCCGGGAAAATCTTTAATTTCACAAGTTACATAATATTACTATTTTTTACATTTCAATCGAGAAATTTTAAATAAATGCAACTTTTAATGCATTTGTTAAATATTTAGATACAACAGCGGGAGATAAAGTTACTTTTCTTCCCTAGAGAGAAATGTAACATTATCTCCCGATGTTGGGCGATTTCTCTCTATTTAATTTTAGCTTTCATTTGGCGAACGGAAAGTAGCATTTTAGCCACTTTACTCCCGGGAATAAAATAAATAATTGTTTTTTTATTTCTACAATTTATTCAATTGAACATTGCTTAAGCATAGTAGCTCTCCTGACTAATGGGTTTTTGTTTCTATTTTATAAAGCGTCGATAAATAAAAGTGGAAACAAAATTGAAAAATCAGTTGTACCTAGGCGAAGGGGAAATCGATGGAGAAAATCTGGTACCTATACGAGGTAAGGAAAATCTGAGAAAATTTAAGAATCGACTTAAAACCAATAGATTGATTTTTGAGAAGTGGAAAAGTTTATTTTTACATCTCGGATTTTTTTTTCGTCCGTCTACTCTACAGATTTTTTTGGGGTTGACTTGGATGCCAGCTCCTGGAAACTCAGGAGTACAAAGTAGTGGTCCAATGCAATAAATTAAATTTTACTGCATTTCAGCTTGTTAATTTTTAATTAATCGTAGGTAAGCAGATGTTAATAAAAATTGCTATAATATTATGTAATTAAATTCGTCCTTGATTAGATTAAACTGAAATAATATTGACGAAACACTTTATCAAGTTACACAATTTTGTAAACAATCGGATCTTGTAGGAAGTTAGAAAACAACTTTTAGTGAAACTGTTGCAAAAAAGATCGACTTACATCCAATTAATATTTACGATTGATTAGACGAGAATCAGTCGGTTCCCAACAGCTGGTGTGCGGTGAAATACGTTCGTGGCAGTTGTACAGTTGAACGAGAAGAAGTAACAAGCAAAATTGGAGATGAGTTGTCCATTTCAAAATAAGTAAGTTGGTGATTGTGTTTTTCCAAAGTCATTTTGTATATATCATGTATTTTTACGCATTAGCGAGGACCGAGATGGGCAGCACCTGGACGAAGAAGCTGGGATGATGTACAGCGAATACTTGATGCTGGATAAAGTGTTAAATGCCCAAAGATTGCTAAGTGAGGAAAACAATCGGACTGTTCACGACGAACATTTATTTATTGTAACACATCAAGGTAAGAATGTTTGCTTTTTCGTTCCAAAATTTAGAGAGACTCCATAACAACCCAATAAAATTTAATTTTAGAATTTATAGTATTACTACAAAATATTTTTAAAGTCTCAAATTCCAAATGCAGCCAGAACCAGATCCTCAGTCTTTTTTCTCCACATGAGTGATTTTCGTAAACTTTATAAGGTTTCTTCGTAGTAGTATTTATATTTTTTACGTAATTGGGTTAATGACCCGTTATCCAATTTTTAACCCTGGCTCGGGCGAAAAATGGCCGAAACTAATAGTTTCATTTTTTAGCGTACGAATTGTGGTTTAAACAAATAATTTACGAACTGGATTCGATAAGATGCCTCTTCAGTGGAGAATTGGAGGAATCTCAAACCTTGGAGATACTGAAACGACTCAACAGAATCGTTCTGATTTTAAAAGTAAGTTTACATAAACGGAAGGTTGTAAAAATTATCGTGCGAACCTTCTCCATTGATCAGGAAGCGTTCATGCATACCTCATGTAATAAGAAACCCTAGGAATTTGTCAGCTTTTACTTTTCCTGAATACACTCTAGCGACAACGACATTGAAATCTGTTGAATGAAATTTATTTTTAAATTTTGGGAACAACTAACCCTCGTTTTTATTTTCAGGTATTGGTAGATCAAGTGATGATTCTGGAAACGATGACTCCATTGGATTTCATGGATTTTCGTAACTATCTATGTCCGGCATCCGGATTTCAAAGTTTGCAGTTTAGATTATTGGAAAATAAGCTCGGCGTACAACCGGAGCACAGGGTCAAATATAATCAGCAATATTTTCGTGTTTTTGGACGAGATGATGTAATTATAATCTTGGGTGTCACTTTTACGCTGCTCTACGTACATTTTAATCGATTGACCAATATGTTTTACTGTAGTTGTTTATTTAATTGAGCAATGCAAAACACATCCCAGCAATGCAATCGAAAACTTCTTTTAGTAAAAATGTAATTTTTAGAACGCCATGAAGCTGATAGAAGAGTCGGAGATGCAACCATCTTTAACAGTTTTAGTGCAAAGATGGTTAGAGAGAACTCCGGGTTTGGACGTGCAAGGATTTAACTTTTGGGGGAAGTACCAAAAGGCAGTTCAACGGCTCATAGAAGAACAAGAAACGTCGGCAATGGTGGGCACTTCTTTAACAGCTAACGTTTTATGTGTTAATTCCTAATTTTTAGAACGAAAAGTCAGAGCACGTGAAAAATTACCGGTTATCGGATTTGGAAAAGCGCAAAGAAGTTTACAAATCCATTTTCGATTCGCAAGTTCACGAAGCACTGGTGTCACGTGGAGAGAGACGTTTTTCCCATCTTGCTCTGCAGGGTGCAATCATGATCACGTTTTACCGAGATGAACCACGTTTCAGTCAACCTCATCAAATTTTGACCTTGCTCATGGACATAGACTCGTTAATCACAAAGTGGAGATGTAAGCTGCTTTAGGCAACTTTTCGGTTTGACTATAAGAATTGCTTTCAGACAACCACCTGCTTATGGTTCAAAGAATGATTGGATCGTCTCAGTTGGGCACCGGTGGATCGTCCGGATATCAATATTTACGATCTACCTTAAGGTATTTCGGTGCAAAAAATGCATAAATCGAAAATAAAATGTTTTTTTCAGCGATCGCTACAAAGTCTTCGTGGATTTGTTTAACTTATCGACGTTTTTGATTCCACGTTCTTTGATTCCACCGCTAACCCAGACAATGAAAAGCAGTTTGGGCTTAAATTGGAGTCCGTCGAATAAAATAGCCAATTGCAACGGAGGAAATGCAGAAAATAATGCATAAACAGTTAATTGCACCGATTAGATGTAATTATTATTGCATTTACCATTAAATTTTAGTAACTTTTAACTTATTTCAATTTATTGTTATATTCAATTACAATGACCAAATAAACACAAACTATTTTTAACAGCAAAGTTTTTGAATTTTTGTTTTGTGCTGTTTTTTCATACAATTCAGTATTTAAAATAAGATTTCATATTCATAATTTTTACACTGGGTGGTAGTATATCTATATAGAGTGCCTGGATCCGAGATTTACCGTGGTTGTGCTTGTCAAAGCTATGCCCTTCACCCCTCGCTACGCTCGGGCATTTCAGCCCGTTTTAATAAGCGCTGAACTCGCTAAAAGCATCCCCCTAGGGTTCCCGAACTCGAAAATTACAAAACTCGAGAGCTGGGATCCGAGATTTGACAATGTCAGGGGCAGTGAAAACCTACCATCAACACGCCCTCGCTAACCGCTCAGGCGGTTTTCTTAATATTTATATGAATTATTACAATACTCGTATCCTGATGACCCTATGGGCCGATTTCAGCGGCTCCTCCTCCCCTGTGGGCTGCTGCGCTTCGCAATTTGTCTGGATAAGTCCAGGTATTATGCTAAGCGAGCGGTCTCTATGGAGGGGGGGGGGGAGTTGCATTCCGTAACTCCTTTTTGGACATTCAGAATAGGAACCTGAGCCCTGTCGCGGACACCTCTGACTTGGAAGTTACGGTTTGCGAAAGAACACCGGCTCGGGTTCTTTTGTTTTTTTTTGTTTGTAGCTCAGTCAGTGTGTTCACGCGTGTCTATTTTGGTTTCGTTTTTTAAAAATGCCGGCGGGGGCTGTTTAGTTGTGGGTTTGGGGGGGGGCGACTTTGGCAACGCTTGGTCTTTACTACTGCATTCAGGGTATCATTGACCCGCCACTTTTCGCCTGTGTTACAAGGAGACGTTTGCGTGTCTCCGGTTTGTCTTGTTTTGTCTGTAAGACACAAGTGGATTAGTTTTGTCAGTCAGCTGTCTGCTTAGTGCTGTCTGTTTAGTGATTGCTTTGGGTCTCTTGTACCGCAGGCAGTCGTCCAACCTAGTTAGAGGACCATCAGGTTTTCGGAGTTGTCCGCAGCTGCGTAGAGTTTATCCGCCGCGTCTCGGATAAACTCTGCTATGGTTTCCATGTTCGAGTCCTCATGCTACAGTTTGGTTGAGACCTGTCACTGGGATTTGGTAGAACGTCTCATGGCCATGTTTTACATCGTCTGGAGTTTTCTAAAGTGGCTGCAGGCCGCGTAAGCCCAGACAGGTACTGCATACGTAAGTATATCCCTGGTCGAAATGTTCCCATGGGTACTACCTAATGGGGAGGTACCCATGGGCACAATTGGGCCACCCATGGTCACATGCCCAATGGGGCATGTCGCTGCAGCTTGGATGTGGGTAATCTACAGAATTCCCTTGTCGAGCGTCACCCCCAGGTATTTGGAGATGTCGTTCCAAGAGATTTCTGTGCCGAACATCCTAAGCTTTGTTTGTGGGAGCCTGAGGGGCCCCTGTTTCTTGCCGTCAATTGCTGCCGGTTTGATCGACTTCGAGAAGAACGTCGCCGTACTCTTCGTCGGGTTGACGAACGCAGTGTCGTCTGCATACAAAATGAGTTCGGTGTTGGTGGTGGTCGTTTAGGGAGGGAGGGGGCACGAGTACATCGCGCGCGTAATAGTATATTGTTTGGCTAGGGATGAAAGAGTTGGGGTGAAAGACTTTCATAGCAGGTAATATGAAAAATAGGTATAAACATGGAACGATGTTTCCACTGCAACCGCATGCAGTAGAATGAACGCGAGCTTTCCCTACTAAAAAGCGGATTGCTCAGACCCATGTAGCGTACACGTACCACCAAGTAAATGTTTTCTTTAAGCTAACATGAACTTAAACTTATAAAAATTTACATCAAAAAGTAAATTTTCAAAATTAAATTGTGAGTTACCGTTATTTATTCTCACCTCATAAGAAAACTTAAATTTTGCTCTTTCAGAATATTTAATGGTTTCTATCGTACTTTTGATGGAAAAAATGCGTAGAAGATCGACGATAGCCAATATATTATATTTATTAATTAATATTTTTAATATATTAAATAAAAATACTATAATTCACATAAACATCAAACTAAGGCATATTATACCTAATAGAAATTGCTGATTGTTTTTAAAAAGATAAAGTGAAAATTTTGAAAGAAGGATATTTAAAATTTCAGTGATGTATTTTTAGCAATAATTAATATAATAAAAACTAAATATTGGCAATCTTTAGACGCGGATAAAATATATTAAAAAAAAATTTTTCTATGCTAATTTTCTATGTTCGGGTGTGCGGCCGTCCACCCGGTGTAAAACAATACACTAACTTATATTAAAAAAAAAATTTTAAATACATAGTAATATCCCCAAAATCTTAAAATATTGCAATTTTGTTTAAAAAATTTAAAGTCGTTTTTCTCAAAATACCTCCTTTTTTTCTAAAAATTTAATAATAATAATAATCTTTTTTTTTGTTTTGGGTAGATATCTATCCTATATGTTCTTCAAAGTTCTTTTAATTTTAAATTTAAATTTAAATTTAATTTTATTTTGAAAACGATAATTCAAAAAAAATATTTTTTTTTATTTTAAAAATTAATACATCCGAAAACAATAATAATTAATAGATTAAACTTTGGAGAACATAATATAAAGTAAGTACCTATTCTGTCAAAACATTAAATTTTTAAAAGAAGAAATAATGGTGTTTTTGAGAAAAACGACTTCTGGTTTTTTTTGAGAAAATTGCAATATTTTTGGTCTTTTTGAAAATATTTTTGATTGCAATATTGTTAAAAATCAAGTACGATGTTTTACATAAGAAAAAGAAAAATTAATCCAAAAGATACAAAATTACCGAATTCGTTTAATTAACTTGTTGTGGTTTTAATTCTTATATTATATTAGATTTTTCTTAAGGTTTATACCGAATTTTTAAGAATTACATTATTTCAAAAACTAATAATAAATGGATATTACAATTTGGGGGGCATATAGGGTAGATATTGCCCCAAAACATATTAAATTTTTAGAAAAAAAAGTTGGTTTTTGAGAAAAACGACTTTAAAAATTTTCCAAAAAATTGCAATGTTTTTTAAAAATCAAGTACGATATTCCACGCAAGAGAAAAACCAATCTGGAAGCTACAAAATTACCGAATTGGCGGCGATTTTTCTTATGCAATATATTAAAATTTTTTCATAAATTTTATGAAATTTTTAATAAATTTTAAAAAACAATCACTAAAACGATTTTAATATGGGAAACTTTCTTGTCTGTTGAAGAAAACAATAATGTACGCCTATGTATTAATGACAACAAAACAATTATTGTCACAAGCTCACATTTTTGCTCGGCTAACGCGTCGAGCTTTAAATTTCCATAATTGCGCCCTTAATACATAAATAACTATTATATGACCGTTAGGAGCGGATTTAAAAAAAATTAATTTCCAAAATTATTAATTAACTTTTATTACAATGAGAAAGAACTTGCGTTATCAAATATTAGATACTTTAACTATATCTATATCCGAAAATGATAAATAATAATAATAATAATCAACTTAAAAAAATAATATTTCAAAATTTAAAAATATTTGGCGCCAAAAAAGTTGCACTTTTCCAACGAACGCTTACCGAACAGCTGATCGATTACGAACGAACGCTTTATTTTTGCTCGAACCCGTTCTGAACAGTTCAGAGCAAATAAATCACAAGAATCCAACGAACAGACCTTATAAAAAATAAATGAGTAATTTAAATAAATTATATTTTGAAAATCAGAGAGTGAGGTCGCTGTCATCAATGCTCAGTTTGTGTATTGTCAGATTTGACAGTTTGTTGATGATGTGTTGTTAGAAACTGTTGTGTACATAAAATTTATAAATATAAAAGATTAATTATATTCGATGTAACATTTTAATGTTAAGTGTTATTTTTAGATGTGTTTATGATATTATTCGTTTCTCTGATGGTTTAAATTTAGAATAGGCAACGTTTCGTCAGCAAAGTGAGACGTACGTATCGAAATGGCAAAATATTTATTAAGTAACCTACAAAAATATTCTAGTAACATGGAATCGAGCGATATAAATACAGATAAATTGCATAGCGTTCTCTTGGAACAGCAAAATTGTGAAATCTTGGAAAATGGTAACGAAAGCGACAAACCGGCTATTTATTTTGGTGTTCATATACCGTCAGAGACACAACAAATACAAGATGCTCAAGTGTACAAGGATCGAATAGAAGCTATGAAAGTTGTTAGAAAATACAAGAAGGCGAGGTTTAAAGTTTTTAATTATTTTCGAGAAGCAATGGAGTTTGCCGTTCATGGATCTGAGCAGTCAAATGCGACTCCCGATAAATCGAATGGACATTGTTATAGTTATGGTAGTTTTGCTCCTGTAGTTAATAAGGAAAATACTCAAACTGTTGGTGAAAAACCGACAGCATTTCGGGGACCAAAATCCCAAGACTTGGTTAAATTTAGGAAAGCAATTGAATGTGGTAATCTCGAATTAGTTCGTACGACTGTATGGGACAATCCTCGATATCTTATAAGTAGCGGTGACACGCCTTCTATTTTACAGGTACTCTACTTTTAAATGTAATGTGATTATTTTATTTGTCGCTTATGCAATGTTGGTTCTAAACTTATTCGAAAACGGGTGGTCAAAAAAAATCGACTATCGTAAAAGTAAATAAAATATTTGTTTGATTATATTGATAGGTTCCATAAGCCAACGTTGCATAAGCAATACGAAAAGGAATACTGAACATAAATTATAATCCGGCCATAAAAATCAAATCAGTTTCCAACGCTGTGGTGGATGGAACATCCCCGTTTTGTAAAGAAAAAACCCTAATATGCTTTATTTTTTTAAATAAAAAATTGTATTTAATAAAGAAATCTTTTAAGGGGTGCCGAAAAGCCTATATACCAACTCGAACAGCCAGATAAATTTATCAAAAAGTTTATTTGATTATGTTACAAAAATTTCTAAATAATTGCTTTTTTTATAACAAAATTTTAAATTAATTAATGGTATTTATCAGTGTTAATTTGATGACTGTTATTGTTTTGATTTTTTTAATTGATTTTTTATCGCCGGTTTCGTAAATAACAACTATAATCTGTTGTAGCTTTTATTTATAAATATGCCCATAACACAACTAAAATTAAAAAACAGTTAATAAGGAAAAAGCGAAAGCTTTTCTTCAAGAATTTCTCGAAAACAAATTTCACTTTATCTATTTTTTTCTTTAATATACACTTCCCAATGAAAGTTACAAAAGAATAATTTTATTAATTTTTTTTTATTCAACAGGAGGGATCACGATACAATGCACTTCATGTGGCAGCAAAAGCTAAAAATCGTAAAATGTGCGAAATCATTTTATCGACAATATCGAATAACCAATTTATAAGGTTACTGTACGGCGAAGACAATAACCAAGATACAAACGCACGTGCCAATATGTTGATTGATTTATATTTAAATACACCCGACAAAGGTACCCACGAATCTCCATTACATTTTGCCGTTAAATTGGGCGCCGCTGATGTAGTCGAATTGTTGGTATCTTTTCCACAATGTGATAAAACGCTTAAGAATAAATTCGGATATTCGCTGAATATGGTAAGTTGCCCCTCACGTTATTTTATGAAGTTACCAACATCTTTTTTAGTTAATATGCGACCGATGCGACCCAAAGAATACTCCCAAACTGGAATCAATTAAGAAAAGAATCGAAATGCTGTTAAAGGATACCTACTACGTTCCTGTTCTGCGTTCACAAGATAATTGCATAGCTCCTATTATAGGCGAACCTTTTGCTCCTAACAGTCCGCCGGTACGACAAAAACATTTTGTACATGTACGATTTAATTATACTTGTTTAACTTTTAGAACTTAAACACAAATTTGCTCTTTCCAAAATTGGAAATAAAGGCTTATGCAGGGCCAATGGATAAGAAAGGAGCGGAAAACTTTAGAAGGGTATGGAAAACGCCACCTAGAAGTCTTGTTGTTAATTCACCTTCGAAACACGTTAGTTTCAATAGTTCTTTTGCGGATGCTTCGCCAGTGGCGGTAAAAATGGGAGATGTTAATAAGGGCGTGGAGCGTGTGGGACGCGCTTTAGCGTCCAAATTTAACGTGGACTGGAAGGAGGAATGGAAGTTTTTGGATTGGTTTGGTGACTTATCCACCGACGAAGGCTTGGAAAGATTAGAAAAATATTTGGCGGACAGGGAGTGTAACGAAATGAACGTATCCAGTTCGGGTAGTAGTTTGTTGGAGGGCGACATTTTAGAAATTTCAAGAAGCAAAAGTAACGACAATTGCTTGAGTCCAATTTCAGATTTGTGTAAGAATTTTGCAGCTTTTAATTTGTCTGACAGTATGACTTTTGTAAAAACTAACCAGCAACCTCTTATGCAATTCAAAAGATCGTCAAGAACTGACTTGTTAAACGGCATGGAAATGTTAAAATCTGACCTGCATCCACTGTTTTATTTGGAAAAGTCGTGTCAGGTGTTTGCCCATCGTTTCACGAACGCTATTTTAAATTTAGACAGTGACTATGATAATCCAACAGTTTCGTTGGAAAATCAACTGAAGCCTCTCCAGCAGGTGATTTCAAGTTTCATGAATGACACGCGGTTTGTCCAAGTGGATTTTCGTTTAGTTCACAGTCGTTTAGGTACCTTGATTGGTAACAAACTAAAAGAATATTTGATTCAGGAAAATGATCACATTTTTATGAAAAATACTCTGGAAAAATGGTTAGAGACATGTAGCAAACGTTTCGATTGTTTTTCCTCGGACGACGAGAGTTGTAATCATAAGCAAACGACGATTTTACGAAAAAATTCGACCTCCAAGAACAAACAAATTTTGTGTCTCTTGGAAAACGTTTTAAGTGATTTTACCTTTAATGATCGTGCAAACGTGACAGTTAAGAACGAAGAAGAATGCGTTTTAGCGTGGGACAAAGCTAAACCGTGCGCTTGCATTTGGCGTGCCGAGTCAAGTCGTAAGAGCTCCTTAAGTAAGAAAAGCTCTAGGTATTTGTTTAAGAGTTCGTCAATCAAAGATGATTTTGTTGCTCGTCAGCTTAACTTCGGAACTAGCGATGCTGGTAGGTCAACTTTTAATTTTGGTGTTGGTTACTGTAGACGAAGACTTTCCTATTGCTTTTGTTTAACAGTTTATAAATAAAACTTTTCTTTTAGTTTCCAACTCCTCTCCTCTCTGTGATAACATTACTTTTAAGCCGGAAATTAACCAAAGTATCTTGGACAGAAATGATGATGACGACGACGATGAAGATGCTTTTTATACCCCACCTAGTAGTCCACTTCTTTGCGAAGACGAACTACTTTTAACTGATAACGATGTATTCGAAGACAGTATTTACCCCGAATTTACAATTTTTTTAGAAGGGTAAGCAATTTTTTATATCTTTACTTCCTCAACACAATGCTATGATAAGGTTTTGTCACTGCGATAACTGCAATATCTGGATCGGTGGGGGGGTATTGTTGATATCTTCACTTAGATCAACAGTCTAACCCAGACACTTGTTGTTTTAGTGATCAGCCGAGCAAAACTGACTTTGACGTTTTTAACTCTGTAAATTTAGCAGAAGACCGTTTAGATTACAAAAAATATCCGAACATTTACAAGTGGCACCATGCTGTTAGTTTATTTCCTGAAGAAGAACGTAATAGGTAAGAAACTTAGTCAGTTTATCAAATGTTTTTATTACTTGTAACTATTTAAATAATAATAACGAGAAACGTAACAAGTTGCATATTTTACTATGTTTTTCGTTCCAGTTGGAGTTCGGTAAATTACGTTTGGCCGCAAAGTGGGGTGAGCTTTATAACCTGTAAAGAAGAAAGAAGAAATTAAGTTTTATACGACTTTTATTATTAAAAGAAAAGAATCAAAGTTTCCTTATTCTTAGAAATATTGATGATTTATAAAAAAGAGAATTTATTCGTTGCATTTACAAACAAATTGGGTGCTTACTAAAAATGTGTTAAGTATGTATGAGTTGAGTCTTCCTGAGGAAACGATTAGTGAATCTTATAACTGATCCGAGTGGTCAAAGGCTGTTAAAATTGTAGATTAGGGTTTTATACTACGATTTTATGGATTTTAATAAATGGAGCGTGGCATAATTGTCTGTCTTTCTGTTAACGTTTTATACTAAAAAAATGTTTCTTTTATATTTCCACACATTCCATTATTAAAACCTCAGATTTCATTTAAAATTAATCTTTAGTGTTTAAGTCAACTCTTTCTATATTGTTTGTGGTAATACTAAATTACACTGTATCTAAATTAAGTCTGCGCTTTTGCAGTATTTCACTAGAAAATATTCAATTTATCAACGAGTTAACAGATTAACTTAAAATTTTCAGGACACAATAAGGTATTTTATATTTTTGTATTGTAAAAACTGTATTTTTAGTAATACAAAATAGCTTTTTGTGTTATATATGCCTATAAAATTAAGTTAACCTGTTGAGTCATTTTAAGCTGAGTATTTTCGGGCGAAACATCGCAGAAGTCTGCTCTCGACAAAAATTTTAAATTATTTTGTTTGAACAATAAGAAATATTAATTTATAATAAATTGTTTTATTCTTACTGTTTTGGTGTTTTGAAATAATAAACTGGTTTAATACCTAAATTTGAGTTGTCTAAGGGTAAAAAAATTTCAATCTGCCCTGATGGGTAAGTATGGTGCGATGGAATGTTCACCAAATAAAGAAAAATGAGCTGAAAGTCGTTTCTTTCAAAAATCTATAAATTTAATTAAAAACGACGAAAAATTTAAGAAAAATACAAATTTATTTCAATTTTTCATAATAATTGTATACTAAAACAATTATTAATCTGTATTAATTGCCCCCCGCCCCCCAAATTATATAGGTGATAATTATAATGTAGCTACGTAAAGTAATTACTTCATTTTGTAATGATAATAGACGAATTTTCACGATTGTGTGAAATTCGTAGGTAGGATACCTTAAACATAAAAATATTATAAATTCCCTAAATGTATTTTCCGTTTTTTTAATGAAAAGAGTAAACCGAAAGAACAAAAGAATATCAAAAAAATAGTTCTATTTAAAGAAAACAATAAAAAAAACGGCCATCCCTGGAGGGGATCGAACCCACGACCTTTGGATTAGAAGTCCAACGCGCTATCCTCTGCGCCACAGGGACCTTGCAATAGTATTTAAAAAAATTATCTCTCCTTCGAAAGGTTAAGCTAAAATATAGGATTTTAAAAACAATTTTTGATATTTTTTTGCGATTATTTTCATCTCCAAACTCTAATAAAGCCAACATTCTACTTTTAATTTTCTACTCATTTTGTAACAAGGTCAAGTAAAACTTTCAATTTTAAACCAAACTTTTCTTATTTTTTTTTTTATAAATTTTATCTTCTATCTTCTTTTTGAAAATAATTTAAATATATACCTAAAATACGAGTTAAGTGCCAAACATAAGTTTAAAAAAATATGAAAATTTGCAAAGTGTATTTATATTGCATATTATTATTATACTTAACTAATTAAATAATAAAAAACGTTTTAACCTAAATAAATTCTGTTCAATTTATTTTATTTTTATTGCATCTATTATTCATTTTTACAGCTCACAGTAATTAGTAGCAGAAACATTAATTTTTATTTCCCTTAATTTTTATTGTTTTTATATTTTTTTTCACGGCATAGTAATTTATAGCAGAAATATTTACTTTAATTTTATTTTGTCTTATTTTTATAGTATTATAATTTGCTAATTTTTTTAAAATTTTATTTATAAAATTTAAAATCAAATTATTTTTTTAAATACATAATATACAGGATACTCTTTACATAAGTGAAGTATTGATAGAAGACACTTTTTTAAGAAAAATATTTAACATTTCTTTCTAAATTCAAACCTGAGAGAGTTAGGCCCATTTAATTCTTTTTTTTTTATATTTCCACCTTCACATGGCCATAGCCCCGAAACTATTGATTTTTCAGTAAAAATCGTTTAGTGCTCTTTTAAAGAGCGTGAAATAATCTACAAACTTGATTTAAACCTTTGATTGTCTAAAATCAACGGCTTTCGAGTTATGAATTAAAGTAAACAAAAAGATGTTGAAAAATTCGAGTTTTTAATTTTTGTTTTTTTTAAGACCCTGTATCTTTTAAACGGAACATTTGACAAAAAATCTAACGCCTCATTTCGGATAGGAAATTTAACGGACTACAACTTTTGTCGAATAAAAATTTTTGAAAAACCAATGCATTCCCCAGAAAATCAGAAAATAATAAACAAGGCCACTACAAAACAAAAAATTAAGTTCACAAAATTTTTATTTTTATTGAAAAATTATTTTATTAATTCAGGTTGAACTATTGCATTATTTAGTAAATGTTTAAAATTACCATCCTCATTTTCAATGCAATGTCTTGCAAAAAAAAAACAAAAAAAAATTTAAGCTTGCATTTTTCAACATTTTTAACTTACTTTAATTCATAACTCGAAAACCGTTGATTTTAGACAGTCAAAGGTTTTAATCTGATTTGTAGATTATTTCACGCTCTTTAAAAAAGCACTGAATCATTTTTACTGAAACAACAATAGTTTCGGAGTTATGGCCATGTGAAGGTGGAAATACAAGAAAATACTTTAAAAAGGCCCTAACTCTCGAAGGTATGATTTTAGAACAAATATTTTGTTAAATATTTTTCTTAAAAAAGTGTCCTCTATCACCACAAAAGTTATGTAAACTG
This sequence comes from Cantharis lateralis, assembly GCA_963170105.1. Classification (NCBI taxonomy): domain Eukaryota; kingdom Metazoa; phylum Arthropoda; class Insecta; order Coleoptera; family Cantharidae; genus Cantharis; species Cantharis lateralis. Next base: position 6,508,262 of record OY720627.1, read on the forward strand.
TACTGGAGAAGGTTTTCTAAATTTTGAAATAAATAAAATATCTTAACCCCGATACTACACCTGTTTGCACGAGACTCTTATCAAATTCAAATTTTGGTTTACTTTTATAACAAAATCGTATTCTTCAATTTTATTTTGCCCGGCTAATACAAATTTTCAATTTTGCAAGAATAGAGATTCTATGAAGAGCTAGATTTTGGAAACTAACTAAGAACAAGAATATGATTTCTTTTATTTTCTACAAATCCATCATTTTAGGACTTTTAACTTAAAAAGTATTTAAATAACTTACAGTTTTTTCGTTCCCGATTTCATTCTTCGTCTGATTTCGTTTTATTTGTTTTGTCGTCAGATTTTCCTCCATCGGTCATCTCAAAATCCGAAATAGAAGCACTCGATGCTCGAGCTGCCAGCAATTCCAAAATGTTGCTGGAAGCGACAGACTCTTCATCTTGATTACTGCGATATTCTCCTTCAACAAGATTCACTTCGCTCGAACTTCTAACTCTCTCACTTACATTATCTTCACCTTGGTAGTAGGAATTCTGCGAAGTACTGGGTTTATGAGCCATATCTTTGCTTGGAAGATCGCGTATATTGTTAAACGAGTAAATCGCGGTTGAATTTACCGCATCTCGAAACTGGGATTTTGCTTTCAACCGATCTGAATTTTGAGAATTGCGTTCTTGCATTTTTTTGAATTGTTTGTACCGTTTGTCCACTTCTTCGCTTTCCTCTTCTAAGCGTTTAAGACGTTCCCGAGCTTCTTCAAGAATATTATTGGTTAACTCATCCGAGGTGCTGGAACTGTGAACAGTTAACGGTCGTGGAGGAGCCCTACGTTTCAAATCGTGCCGATCGAGAAGATTTTTATATTCTCTTGCGCTTGTGGGGCGATACACTTCTTCACCTGCACCACTGTAAGTTGTTCCGTTCCGAAGTACAGGCCGGTTACGTGATGACGACGAAGAGGTTCTCGACACTTGATTATCCGTCAATGAGAAACCATTGTTGAGAAAACCGATTGCAGCTTGGGAAATGTCGAGGTTTCGCATCAAATTCGAAGCTTGTTGAGACAAAGTCTCAATTCGCTGCCGCTGATCTCTGTTTACAGTTTTGAGATTTTCATTTTCAAGTTGTACTTTTTCCATTGTACTTTTGAGAACCTCAGCTCCACCATCGTGCATTTGTCTAAACGTTAGAGCATCGTGAGTTTCACCAAGCTGAGCTTGGATATTTTTGCATTCTGCTTTAATGGTCTGATAAAATTTGATGTCGATATCTGTTGCTTTTTGCTCCATGGCTTGTTGAAGTTTTCCTTGCAAATCAATCACTATTTTCTGCTCTTGAAACAATTTGGCGTAACCTGCGTCCAAATTCTTTTGCTGCGATTTTAACTGAGCTTCTTGCTCGTCTACTTTCTTTTTGCGCTCTTGTAGCTGCCTTTCTTCATCGAGCATTTTTTTGTAACGATCCCGGATGACGTTGTTGTGCTTCTGCATATTCTCCTCAAAACTCTTAATTTCCGTTTGTCGTTTCAGTTTCTCATTGCTTTCCACGTCCAACAGTCTCTTAATTTCGGCAATTTTCTTATTTTGCTCTTCTTCTTGTTCAGCAACCTGGAATGAATATTTAGAATAGAGGCGGTAAATTAGAGAAGGTTACGAACCTTTTGCTGTAACTTTTCTTGCAGTCTAAGGTAAGCTTCTCTCGCGTCTTCTTTGAGACGTTTTTTTTCATTCTCCACAATTTGGCTCAAAAGTTTTACGATTTCTTCCACACCCAAAGAGTTGACGCTGTAAGACGTCAAAATGTCCGTGACGTTTTTAATCCACAACTGATCTAGGTTATCAATCAGGTCGTTGACGTTTTTCTCACTTTCAGTATTTTTGGATTTATTTTGTATAGAATTGAAGGCGCGTATGATGCAGGTAAGTAAAGCGTCTTTGGTGTTCTTGAAGAAGTAAGCAGAAAGAACATTTTTACCTTCCTCCGTGTTCTTCTCGATACTCAAGGTCTCCAAAATGTCCAAAGCGTCTTTTTCGTTGAATTTCCACTGTTTGGTGGTCTCTGGATGATTTAAAGTGGCGCTGGAGAATTGAGGAAAAACATTGATCAAGGGAACTTCGGTACTGAAAACCGACAATGAGTAGTGATAATCCTGGAGTAGAAGGAATTCAGCTATCAGCAAATTTACTGCTTGCAATTTTGGAGAAACTGTTGGTTTTTGGTGGCACGAAACCGTGCGGCCGATGGCGGTGTCTTTCAAGACGCCAATCATTTGTTTGCGTAAGTGCGCCCTTAGGTCGGACAACATTCCACGTTCTTCGAACCAATCGTACAATTTTCGTTGAAATTCACAAGCCGACAATTCGTTAGGCATTTCTTCTTGTGCATTCGGTAACGCCGGAATTAAATTATCTTCGTTCATTTTTTTGTATCGAGTTCGATTTATCCTCGGTAAATGTAACTGTTCGACTGAGAATTTTGATGGATGGTTTGAATGTTTGTATTTTCGTGCTCAACGACGTGAACGCCAGATTTTATGCGCGATGCCAACCGTAAAAGGGAAATAATACTTTTTTCTGTATTTAAATATTTGCATTAAAATTTTACAATCCGACATATTATTTAATGATTAATTAAATAAATTTAAATAAAGGTTAAGTTAATAAAATTGATTTTATAATTTGAAGGGTACCAACTTCAAGAAAGTACAATCATTTTTGCGCAGTTTTTATTGCAGCAATGATGCATTGTTTCATTTTGTAATAAATTAAAACGGGAATGCGTTATTTTATTTTATAGTTATATTTAACAGCGTGAAAAATACAAATAAATTTAAATAATTTGTAAAGTTGAGGTTAAATAATTGTGTACTTTTTCTCATGACTTTATTTGCCTATGTATATGCATGGTCCCTGTGGCGCAGAGGATAGCGCGTTGGACTTCTAATCCAAAGGTCGTGGGTTCGATCCCCACCAGGGATGCAAATTTTTTTGATATTTTTATTAAAAAATTAATTATTGATGCACTCAAAACTCCAAATAAAAATAAAAATATTTTTTTGATTGTTACTACTCAATAAAATTTAAATTTTGAAAAATATATAATTTATATTGCTTTATGAAATGTATTAAATAATTATTATATGATTGAAAGATTGTATTTTTTTTAAGCTCACAAAACAAGAAAGAAAATTTCGCTTTTCTAATAAAATGTCTGTTTATTTTTTCAAAAAATTATATTACATTTTATTAACTCTGAATTTAAATTTACAGTACTAGATGGCAGCACCGTCAGTATTTCAAATGTTTCAAGCGTTTATTAAAAATGCGAAGGTTTTCTGTTGCTGATTTTCTCCTACTACCATTTTCCATTGCTAATACGTAATTTTTTGCCCAAAAAATCGGAAATACGGAGTTTTTGCGGAAAAAAATTTATCGATCCAAAAGAAGCTGTCAGGAGTGGAATTATATAGCTGCCGGGGAGGGGGGGGGAATTATACACTTCAATTTTATATTCCTAATAAAAAAGGCACGATTTTAAAATTTGTAGCAATTTAATGCAAATGAACCGGAAAAAGACGTTTCGGTCAACTAAAGGAAGATAATTTTTTCATTTTCTGCTTTCAACTGGAAAATGGAAAATTTAACAGGTTGCAACTTCGGGTGTGAAATATTTTGAAAAACCAACGTATTTTGCTTGAAAACCTAAAATAACAAAAAAAATGAACAAAATAAAGAAATAAATACAAAATATATTATCAAATTTCAATTTTTTTAAAGTTATACTTCCAATCGGAATTTAAATTTTTTTGAAAAACTAAAATATATTAAATTGTTTCGTTTAAAAGTTGCCGAGTTAAAAAAAAATTGCATTTTTCAAAATTTTTTTACTTAGGTATTTTTGATTTTGGACAATAAATTGTTTAAAACTAGTTTTTAGATAATTTTGGGTTAGGATTCAGTGGTTTTCTACAGGGGAAGTCCCGATTTACCACTGCGTCTAACTTGAAGGAATGACTCCTGAGGAATTTGCTATTCATTTGGTAGGAAATTGAATGAATTTATACGGAATTTTTTGGAAATTTATAGGATTTTTGTTTGGTAAAATTTTTTTTTGGGCCTAGTTGAACTGCTTTCCTCTGGTTTTGATGGTAACACTGTCCTCCTGCACAACACCAAAGACAGAGAGTTTTCATTTCGGTTCCGTACTGTCTATGTCAAAGGAAGACACACCGCTCCTTTAATTTAGCCCAGATATTCTGAGCAGCAACACCCTATGACAAAAAGGATAACTTTGGTCGGTCTTGCCAGGCTAGACATCCACCTAGACTACATCCAATTCAGTTGCCCATAGTGATGGCAGGTTTGCTGTTATTGTTCACAAATTCTGGTTTGTTGGTTTTGTTGCTTGTATTCCAGTAGTCAGGATTTGTTGCATATTGTGTCAGGATCTCCGCTCTCCGGACTTTATTATTACCTGCTTTCTCGGCTCTGGTCCGGGAGATTCCACCGGGATGGATTTGGGGTTGGATGGTTCGCCTCTTCCTAAAATGGAGTCAAATCCAGCAATAATGCGTAGGTTGTCCCGGGACAGCTGTAGGTAATATTTGGCATGTTTTTCGGAGGGCGAACGCATTGTTGCCTTTGCTTGTGGGCATCCGACCGCATTCGGCCATCTCTTTGCATGCATTCTTCGTGTCTCTTTGCTTATGAGGGCATCTAAGGTCCTAACTGTCGGCGTTATGAAAGGCTCGGGACCACATGGTGTGTTTCCCGAGCCCATCTTCGCCAACTCATCAGCCCTCTCGTTACCATCATTACCTTCGTGTCCTTTTACCCAACTGAGAGTTAGGACATTGTGCGTAGATATTGCATTCAGTGCCCGGATGCATTGTAGCACCATGCCCGAGATGATCTTATGACGACCAAGTGCCATAAGAGCCGCTCTGCTGTCTGTAAGTATTTGAATAGTTTTGCCCTGGATTTTCTTTTCCTGGACTATTTCCGCACAGTGTAGTATGCCCATGATTTCCGTTTGGAAGACAGAGTCGTATCTACCTAGCGCTAGGTTAATATCTATCTGCAGTTCAGAGGAGAATATTCCCACGCCCGAGCCAGTATTGCTTTTGGAACCATACGTGTACAGACATATGTCAGACCCGTCGGTTCTTATTGCATCCAACAGAATGCAGAACCTTCTGTCAAATACATATTTAGGAGGAATCTTATCAGCATCCAGACCCAAAAGAGGCAGCCGTTTCGAGCAGTCCTCAAGGATCCGCGTGTGCCTACTTACTCCTTGCCTATGAGTCCAAAGGCACCATGCCCGCATTCTCAGAGTAGCCCGCACCGCCTGCTCCTCCACATAGAGATCCAATGGTGGATCCTCCTGTGACTCCTGTCACAGCCAGACAGACCGATCTCTGCAGCCGTTGTAGGGAGGACGCTGTTGTTACCAGTTTGGTTCTCCGTCAAAATTTATTATTCCACCCGGGATCAAACGGGGCATCTCGACTTATCCATAACCGTCTTGGAACCTCAAAAATAAGACTAAAAATCGGGGAGACGTCCGTTTGAGTGGAAATCTAGGTCAAAATGGACTTTATCAGTCCCGGGCCCTTCATCTCACCGCACAGATCGCCGCCTGCGCTGAATAAATACACAGGTACCTACAGTGACTCGTAATGAAATCCGGATACTCCTATGTTACCAATGTAAATTGAACATTTTGAAGCCGTTTTTGAAATATTAAAGTCGATTTTAGGGCAAAACTTCTTAGACAGTTTTTGTTGAAAATTTCCTCCCCTTCAATTTTATTTATATACATTTTTTATTTTGTCACGCCGTTTCCGAGATATACTAGAAAAATATATTTTTGGTATTTCCCAGTCTTGTTTAAGTGGCTGTAGGTCAGAAACGGCACGACCAAATACAAAAATGTAAATGAACAAAATTGAAGGCAATGAAATTTTCAACAAAAAATGTCTAAAAAGTATTGCTCTAAAATCGATTTTAATATGACAAAGAACGGATTCAAAATGTTCAATTTCCATTGGTAACATAGGAGTGTCCGGACTTCATTCAGTAACATCGACAAAACTGAAATGGTCAAGCACAGAGGTTTTTAAACTCCAGCCAAAACCCAGCCAGCCAAAGCAGACCAAACACGAGAAAGGTTTATGTCCCTGGTTGGCATCCTGATGTATTCAGCAATAACAATAATTATGAATTCAAGTTTATTTGTATATTATTTCAACATACTTTACCTTCTAAACAGGTAAACTTCCGAGTTTTCTTGACGAATTAATTATGATGCTTTTTTTCACCAGTTCTTATCAAGAACCAGAATTTATTACTTTTGAATTCGGGGATTTACATCATGCCTTGTTAGACCCAGTTGTTCAGTTGCAGATTAAACCAAAAAATTTGGGTTAAACGTATTTCATTGGTTAACCCACTTTTTTGTAGTTTAACTTGCAACGGAACAACTGGTATTTTTTCTGACGAATGTTTGTTCGAGATTTGCATGATTGCAATTTTAAATATTAAAAAAAAATTAAAAAATACACAAAAATCGATGCAATCTAGCAAATCGTGAGTCAATAAGGTTGCAAAACAGCCATTACTAATAATTATTCAGTTTATATGCTTGTTGATTATTTTTAGACACAAAATATGCTAATTAAATTAGAAAATTATAAAATCTATTTTTGATATGTTAATTTCACTGTCGACGTTTTGTTTAGATTTATGATTTGCAATAATGTTTACCGTTGGTGAACTTGATTTTATTACGTCCTTTTTACAACAATAACAATAATATTAATAAAAAAATTTAAAAATTTGTCTAATTATTCAATAAAAGTCAAAATAATTCACTTGAAATTAAGCAGGAAGTAATTATTAATTCGCAAGGTCCCGTTTTTCAAAGTTTTTGAATATGTTACGTTTTTCTGCGAGTTCCCCTCGTACATACGAGATAAAGTTCATTAAATTGTTTATGTTAAAATTATAATTAGGCGTAATACTTTTATACTATTTAAAACATTTTTATCAGTTTTTTTGCTGTAAACAATGCAATGTAATCGTCCAAGTAGATAATGTAGGCAGCATAGGCGCCGGAATAGGGGGGCAAAGCAGGGCACTTGCCCCCCCCTGGAAACTTGAATTTTTTATTTCTACCTAGCTAGCTCTCGTAAAATATTTGAATTTTTCTTTAAAATCATAAAGCGTAACAGAATTGAATACTTTGCCCCCCTCTATATTTGACTCTTCCGGCGCCACTGGTAGGCAGTTAACCTCATTACGGCGAAAATAATTACTTCTTGTATATTATAAATATTAATAACCTTCCGCGTTTGAAGCAACAATAGTATTCTGCGGTTTAAATTTTTCCTGATAGTATAATAATAAATTGTGCAAATTTAAGTTCAGGCAAAGTCAATTTATTAAATTGTAAGTTAGTGTTCCGCAAGGGCGGATAACGGGGCCAATTTTGTTTAATTGTATTAATGAAAAGTTGTATTGGTACTATGAAGTTACAATAAATGCAGCTTTTCAATTAAAACCAGACTTGGTTTCGGTAACTTGAGATTGTCGATTGTTTTATCTAGAATAAAACTCGATTAGCACGAGTACAACGAAGGACAGCCATGTTTTAGATTTCCCAATTCGCAATTCGGAATATCATTTGGTGTAAAACCGGCTGCTTACAAAACATCTTTTTTTTATCATTTCGTCACCTTGACGTTCGTTTCTCATTACCACAAACGGAAGAGTGAAAGCAATTACATAATAGAAGGAAGGTAATTTAGATAAATAATAATAAATTTGATTATTATAACAATTGCTTTTAGAAATAAAAGCACATCGTTGCTATTGACGTCACCGTTCTCTTTAACCGAATCTCCACTGGTAGCAACTTATTATTGTTTTTTCCAAACGGTAGCTTGGTTACAAGAGAAAAAACAAAAGAATGAAGTAAATTATGCAAACAATTGAGTCTTGGATTTCAAAAACGATGTATTTTTATGATACAAAGCCATAAACAAGAACACAACTCGTGTTATGCTAAAGCCGATTAAAGTTTCAAGGTTTACTACATCATAATAATAATTTTTGCATTATTAATTCATTTTTAATTAAAGTTTAATTTCTGGTAAACAAAAACATCACGTTTAACGTTATAAAGGAAAATCGTTAGATAAGCTACGACTTAAATTTGAAAAGCAAAATTTTTGTTCGTCATCGGTGTCATTGTTGTAAAGAAAAATTTGTTTTCTTATCTTTAACACACTTCCACTTTATTTCTATAAATAAATTGTAACTTTGTTTATTTTATAGAAAGTGTAACGATATTTTTACGTGGTAATTACGATAAGAGCAGTTGATTTTATCGCTGTCAGAGAGATTGTTTGCTTATTAAACATGCGAGTTAATATTAAATTAATGACAAATTGCCCAAAGTTATGTATTTTTGGATAACATTTAACTTGCGTGATAAATTGCTGATTTTGAGTTCAATGTTTCGTGACTTTTCAACTTGGAAAAAATTATTTTTTTCACCATTTATTGCTATTAATTTGTTAAGGTCGTAACCTTAACGTGAGGGCCTTGTATAACAAAAGACTAGTCGAATAAGACACTCGGGGCCCTCCACAAAAATCAGAGTTAGAATTTTGTACCGAATTGTTACTAGGTTCTGATATGAATTTGATGAATTAGTTCAAGGAATAAAAAAACTGCGAACTTTTCTGAAGCAGCAGATAAGTAATCAATCAAATCATACAGTATTGTTTGCAATCTAGGTACAAATGACCCATTCGATTGCTAACTTCACTAAAAGTTTACCTTCGGCTAATTAAAAATCTTGGTTTATGGTACATTAATTCACGCAATCAGAGCACGGTGCGTGTGAAATTTCATTTTTCTCGGTCTACATTTGATGTAATTTCCTATATTATGATTGATTATACTAAATAGAATCCATGAGGGGAAAACTGAAGGAATCCCCTAAGAGCGAAGCTGGATCCCATACTAAATCCCCTCTAAATTAGATAGAGGCAGTAGAGCTGGGGGAGCTGGGGATTGCCAAGCCAAAGAAAACGAAAACTAGTTCACCTGATTCACGAAAAGACGAAGAATCCCCCCCCCCCCGATACTGTTTAGGACGTCGTTTCCAGAACTGCCATATCGAGAAATTCTTGTTTTGATTAAAGGTGGCTTGAAAGATTCGCCGATAACTAGAATCAAAAGTACCAAAGGAGGTAATGTCCTCATCGAGATCTATGCTAGGAAAGAAAGCTGCAAAAGCTCCTGGAAAGTTACAAGAAAGCACCAATGAGAGACCTTACGAAAAACGACCTCACGTCTGACAAACGAAGATATATCGTATCACAATGATATACGATCAAAACACTAAAAAAAAAATCAAGACTAAAAATAAGCCTGACCAGTGGAAGCAGAGTGCCGAAATCACTCAGCTGCTACAAGTACTGGACTGTTGACCACGAAATAAGACTTGTAAAAACAAAAACAACCGCCCTAAGAGGCGCTGGAGTGCGGCAATGCATTGCAACGTTTTGCTGTCTCCTGCGTCAAGGAAGCATTCTGTATGGACTCTCAGAAACCGGAACATGCGACTGGCAGCAGTCGCAAAATTAAGAAGAAAAAGATATTATTGAAAAGTTCCAAAAATCCACGGAAGGAATACCAGTTGGCGAATTCGGTAAATCGGAAAAACACTCACAGGCTATTACTATCTATCTTCTGTTCTTTTTCTTTTTCTCTTCTTTTTAGTATTCTTTTTTCTCAATTAAATACCAAATTCCAGAAAATGTTCAAAATCTGAAGACTATTACTTTTAATTATATTTCCTAGTCGGTCATCTTGGGCTTGATCAAGTTGACGATATTGTAAGGCACTCGAAAAGAATATCCCCTGCTTTGAAACTGAATAACTCTTCAGAATGAAGAACAAAAGCTGCGTTAGAGAATTAGATTATAGTTAGAGGTAGTATTATTCTGAAAGAGCACAATTTTAGCTTTCTTCTGAGGTGAGGATGAATAAAATCGGCCCAACCGTTACTTCACAATTTAATTTTGAAAATCGACTTTTTGATGTAAATTTTACAAGTTTATCTTCATGTTAGCTTTAATATCCGTTCAATTGCCGGTACGTGTGCGTTACCTGGGTCATAGCAACCGAATTTAGGTGAGAAGAGAGCACACTACATTCCACTGTGTGTGAGCGTGCGGCCACGTCGTTCGAGTTTCTACATTATCGAGTGCATTTGTTATCCGACGATTACAATTTATTATTCGCTCGGGGCGATTTTCACAACCCCTGACATTGGTAAATTTCGGATCCCAGCATTCGAATTTCATCATTTTTGAGTTCTGTTGCGCCCGGGCAGGTTTTTAATAATAATTGATCCAGGTCAAATACATTAAGAAATATTTTTTCAAATTTTGGAAAAACTACTGGATATACTCGTAGACCATTACCATTACTACAGACCGGATTTTAAGCATTTTTGCTTATTGTCAATTTTAAAAGCAGCTCTTTAAAATTTGAGATCTGGACGAATTACATAAAAAGATGTACTTTAAATTATAGTTTTTCATGCTTTTTTGCTATTTTTCGCTTATTTCCTACTTTTGTGCTTATTTTGAACTTATTTTCGAATTTAAAATTAATTTTTTTGACCTGAAGCGGCAATGTTTTGCTTTTTTGATTTTACTCATGCTTATTATTTTATTTGCAATTTAAATTCTTGTTAACAGGACCGCGCCCTGTGTGAATAGCCAAATTTTCGGCCCAAAATTTACATTTTTGTTGTAAAATATAAATTTTATTTAGCAGATACCTAGTTTAACTGTAACAAATCAAATTAATTTAAGTGAAAAACAGAAATTTAAAAAAAGTTTTATTAACAATAAAATTTACAAAAAAAAATAGTGGAATAAAATGAATAAAAAACAAAAAAAATTTAGAAAATTATAAAAAGCAACTTTCCTAGCTTTTTTCTCCGCAAATTCTTTAATTACTAATTCTAAATCGATGGAATCCATCGTGTCGCTTTCTATTGCTATTAGACAGATTATTTAATCTGTTTTGGCCGCCCCAGAATTTGGCCGCCCGTGAGCGGTGCACACATTGCACACTGGCCCTGCTTGTTAACTACTTAGGGTACGTTTATGTTCTAGCAGTGATAAGTGCTAAAAGCCGAGATACTAGCGAAGCAGAGAAAAGCAAAACGTTGAAGTATACGTGACTGTTTGTGTTGAAGCAGAGCGCAAGCCAGTGTTAATTGATAAAACAGCGATTAGAGCTGATATTTCTTCGCTCTGATCACTTATCACAGCTCTAACATAAACGTACCCAACGATGTGATTTTTCCACCTGCGCTATTTTAACTGAATTAAATAGATCTTATTACACTGATTGATTTCAATCAGATTTTCCGCTTTGTTTATTTGGCATTGCCAGATACAACATTTTTTGGATTAAACTAGATCAAAATCTAATTTTTTCATTTTTTTTGAAAGAGCATTGTAAACCAAAACTTTCAATACAAACGATCTAATTGGTGCATCTCTCGCAATGTAATAGACATTATTTTAAAATCATATTTCAAAAACGGATGGTCGAAAAAATTGAAAAAAATCAAGAATGAGTATTACATTGGTCTCAAAAACATAAAATTTTGAGAAAAATCAAAAGGGGTCACCTAAAACAGTGCCCCCTATAATATATTTTAATTTAATTAAATAATACCTGCAAAGGTGCTTTGTTTATTTCGTAATAATTTTTTGCTTTTATTTGTTTTAATTATAAACTTTTTCATAACTTTCTTTTACATAATTCGAACTTATTTTTGTAAAATAGCGTGCTTTCTTAAGTACTTATTTTTCTAAAAACCATGCTTATTTATCCGGTCTCTACTTATTACCCAGTGCGAAAATTTCGACGAAATCTGTAATCGTAGTTTACTATCGGCTCCCAAATGACCGGTAGAAAGACGCAGATTTCTGAGCAGCTCCAAAAATTAAATTGATTTTCAATTTTTCAATTATCAAAAATATTGAAAATTAAAAAAAATCAAACAAATTAAATCTCCGAAGCGGCCCCAACCAGATAATTGCGGATTTGGAAAGAAGAAAAACAAATCTTGATTTTTAAATTAAATTCTGCTATAATTAACGAAATCCGATTTAAACTAAAGTTGTTAAATAAATGTTAACCGCTGCATTGATTGCTAACAGTCAACTGGGACCGCATCCGCACACGAAAAAAATCGAAACTTTAAATTTGATTTACTTATACTCCGGGGTGGGTAGTGTCAACTTGAAATTCGTATTTAAGAGATATTTTGTATTTCAAATAGGAATTTTTCAAAAAAATAAAAAACAATTTTTTAAGCGATAAGAATAAAAAAATCGAAAAATTTAAAAATTATGCGATTTTTATTGATTAAAATTTAATTAGATATAAGTATTATGTATTTTTAATAAAGTAAGTATTTTAAGTGCTATAATTTCTTATATTTTAAATTGTATTTTGTATTTTGCATTTAAAGTAGAAATTTTAATTGTATTGCAAATGCATATATGTATTTTGTATTTTATATTTCAAATAATATATGGTTGTAATGGGCCCATAACCTGTTATTTATAAACCTTAATTTAATTAGGTGAAACTCAAAAATTTAAAACCGTTATCAGAAACCTCACAATTCACACATAATTGAATTGAATGAATTTTTCAACAAAATAGTTTATTTTTTAAATTTATATATGGGGCATTTCACACCAAATCGACCACTTTTTAGGTGACCCCTTGAGATTTTTTCAAAATTTTATATGTCTTTGAGATCGATGAAAACCCGTTCCTGAATTTTTTCAAATGTTTTCGACCATCTCTTCTTGAGGTATAAGTTTTTTTCAAATGCTCGTAACTTTGCGAAAGACACACCAATCCGATCGTTTTTTTTTGAAAATGTTTGATTTTGAATGCTCTTTCAATAAAAATATATGATTTTGATCCAAATTATTACGTTCATCGTTTATTTTCAGTTTTATGCAGAAGAATTGTTTTCTTTTTTTTAAATTCTCAAGAGAATTTCAATTAATATAATTAATATATCTGTCTGATCGTTGGTAAACATTAATTTCTGTTTATTTTTCTTAATTCGAAAATTGAAATTTTTTCTAAAGCTCCAAATTTTAAAACAATTTCAGTTTTCGAATTAACAAAAAAAATAAAAATAAATGTTTACCCACGATCACGAATGCCCTATAATATAGAAAAAATAAAAAACATTCAACCTTCATTGTTTTGCTATCTTGTTACATTTTAATTTTACATACATGGCTTTTTATTTTGAAAGGTCAAAAAGAGAATTTTAAATAAAAAATTATAGAACTCCTCGAATCCCAATACTGCACCTGTGAGCGTGAGACTCTTATCAAAATGCAAGTCTTTTAAATTTAAATTGTATATAAATAAAAATTTTACGATAAAATTTTATAATTTCACCATTTTGTGATTCAGTTTCCAATTTTAATTTTTGCTTTTATCCAATTTCCAATTTAACTATTCTTAAATTATAAACAACATTCTGCTACTGTCCAGATGCTTCTCTTCAATACTCAATTTTAAAATCCAAATTTATAATTAAATGATTAAATTTATTTACAAAAATCCAAAATAAAACTTTTTATTTATAAAAACACTTTTAATTTCACAATTTTACAAGCTTTTGCAGTTATTCAAATCAAGACTCGTAAAAATTGGTAAGTATTTGGCCTCAAAATTCATAAAAACAACTGAATTTGAAAAATACACGACAATATTGATGTTTTAGTTTTTGTCTGGCTAATATGACCCAATGTGATTTGTCGAACCTTTGCTATAATGTATATTCACAGTGGCGACTGGTACGGGGGGGGGGGGTTCTCATAGCAAACCATTGAATTTTAAATTCATTGTTGTAAATAAAATTATTACGCTTTGACCTCACATTTCTAATCGTCGGTCGCCCCTTCTCTTATTATAGCAAACTACGAGCCCCCGCTGATTAGTAACCTTTAAGCTATTAATCTATTTTTAGCTGGTAGTAGGTATCTATAAAATTTATTTATAAAATTATAAAATTAAAATATTAATAATAAGAATATTTAAATTAAATAATTTAAATTATTAATTAATAATGAAAAAAACTTAGTCTTCGCCTATGACGGTGCGGCGCTTACTCTTCGTCCAACAAAAAAAAGTTTAAAAGAAAAATTATAGGTAATTGTCTCCTTTATAATATTGATAATAGGTATTTTGATTGTAGGGGCGATAATACGTGAGATATTTGAAAAAAACTGTTTTGTACCTCATTTTTTCAAGATGGTGGTCCGCCAAGAATTGCCGAGTAACTACCAATTGAGGTAATATCTCAAATTGGGAACATTGATTCACTGATTTTCCTTTTTTTGATGGTGCAAAAAAAGTTTCAAAATTAAAATTAGCAAAATTTTGAAATGTAAAAACAAAAATAAATTAAAATTTTTGTTATTGTAATAAATCAAAATATTTTATCTGAATCGGAAGTAAATTTTGTACCGAAAGGGTCAATAACGAAATAAAAGAGTTCATCGCAGCTCAACTTTTGAAATATTATTCCAGATGTGTTCAAGTTTCTGTTCCAAAGTCCCAAAGCGCAATAGAAGACTTTGCGTGGGTTATTATGTAACTTAGGAAACCATAAATTTCACTATAAATTTTATTCACCCCCTGCCTAGCAATGCCATTTTGACCTTTACCTTTAGATTATGATATAAAACAAACAACATTATTTTAAAAGTTCTTCTTCGACGTAGGTGGAAGAAGGTCACGAATTAAATGATATTTGTTTTGTCGTAGGCAAAATCAATTTGTTATTGGGTTAAGGATTTAATAGCGTTCGATATTATAATAATTTAGTTTCTATTCACGATGATTGCTCTACATCCACACAATGCCACTTTTTAGAACCAATGTTGAATCAAATTAAAAAAAAAAATTCGACTGGAATTTTTGGACCTTTTGGAATATGGACATCCAACACCCTGTATATAAAGTTAATTTGAATTAAATTGAGTCAACAAGTTAGTATTGCAGCAAATACGCCTACAACAGTAATAACCACAAGCACAGTCAGACGAACCGAATTCGATCAATAAGTTGAAATTATCATGCCCATATACGGACAAAATGTTGAACAAATTTTTATCAACACGCAAACGAATAACATCTCTTACGTAATTCAAATAAACAACCATTAATTATGAAACTTGAAACCTCATATCACACGTTTGGACCGTCATTGCTACCGCAGAGTTTAAAAACTGATTGCGAGTTGTTTTCCTTCGTTTTGCCGTCACAAAAACATGAATAGTTAAAAAAATAATATTTTTGTTTGTTTGTTTATTGGTGCTGTTTTATTATCGCCAAACCGACCTAAATAATTCCAGACGGAATTCTATTTGGTCCAAAAGATGAGTCAGTGTTTTTTAGCCTGCGGATAGACTACTTGGAATTCGTTAAAAATAGAGAAATTGTGATTTCTAATTTGTTAGATAAAATAATTCGCAATAATCAGGAAATTGTAACTTTTATCTAACAGGGGCGTATCCACCATCCTACTTGTGAGGAAAAAGGTGCTAGGAGCCTTAAACTTGAACAATCTTCTACCTAATCTAATTGGGATGATGCGGTTGCGTTTCTAAAAAATTATGTAACCGGACGATTTAATAATTCTAGAATGAACAAAAGGAAAGGCAATTAAAATGTCATCATTTTATTGTGCATGCTCTTCGTAGTTAAATTTAATCGATGTCGGATAGTTGACCTCCAACCGCCTGACTCAATATTGCATAATAAAATTGAAATGGGTTGAATGCTTGGTGAATTATTTGAGTACTAATTTATTTCGGTGCATGTACATTGTGCGTTTTCCAATTAAGCATTTAAAATCAATCAAGTAAATTGTAACGGTGGTCTATTAGGAGCTGAAGCTTTCTTCCAATACTCATCGAAAAGTCTGATGACGCTAATATTTATTAATCGAAAACTTGATTTTTCCTACAACTTAATGAGTATATTTGGTATTCTAACATGGATCCACTGGAATGGGAGGACATTTACAAGATTATCAGGAAATTCCTATACAACTGCCGTAAACTTCGTTTGAATGCTAATTTAATCGCTTTCTCCGCTTGTCTTTTAAAAGAAAGACCAAGTTCGATTTTAATATGGCAAATTGTTTTATAAACTCCGGTAAACTATTATTATACAATTTTTGTTATAAAATTCTTAAACGGTGTTAGCTTTTTTTCTGTAATTTCGTGCCAGGACTTACAATATCGTGCAATTTGACACTTACTTCCTCCTAGAGTGATAAACATTTCCCATTCGCTGTGTTGAAACGCACGAAATTACAATTTTTAATTTTTCAACTGATTTTCACCTGCGACGTAATCAATTTCCAACTCAATAAAATTTTACGTGTGTGAACTTGGCACCGTACGTTGTCTAAAAATATTTTTTTTTCATTTTCGCCATTTCCATGAAAAACCGTACGGTGTATACATTATTCCAGTTATCGTAAACAAATCGTATTATAGTCTAAACAGGTTTTTTATTAGCTTAAAATTTAAAAATAAAAGGATAAATAAACAATAAAAATCGAAATTTATTTATAAACTTTTAGCAATGGAAAAACATCTGACTATATCAACAAATGTGGCCAAAAGTTAGGCCCGGATCTAGGGGGCGCGGGAGGGGGCACTTGCTCCGGACGGATAAATTTTATCAAAATTTTATTGATATTATTGTTTAGTCAGTTAGTTTTTTAAGCAATATTTAATTAACTCCGCATAATCACAGTTTTTGATAACGTCAAAATACTTGACCAATATGTCATTCAATTATTGTCAACCTTAAAGTCTCAATATTTTTGTAAATAATATTGTTTATCTTCAGTGCTAGCAACAAACGTAGTCTGTAGATTAAATCAAGGGGTAAATATCTCAAGAATATTGTGTACACATGGTTAGAATTTTTTTGGAAATCTTTAGAATTTCTTGTAAGTAATTGAAATTCATGAAAATTACTGGAATTCTTGAAATTATTATAATTCCTTAGAAATCACACGAAATTTTTGAAAAATCATTGGAATTTTTTGCAATCTATTGAATTTAAATATTTTAAAAATTTTGGAATTCTTGGGAAATCGTTGGAATTTACCGGAATTTTTTGAAATTTCTTGCAATTTTTTGCAAATTCCAGCAATTATACAGAAATCATTGGAATTCTTGGAAATCATTGGAATTCTTCTGAATTCCACTATCATTGGAAATCACTAGAATTCCTTGGAAATCGCTGCAATTTCTTGAAATTCATTAAATTTCTTGGAAATCACTAAAATTTGTAACACTCATTGGAAATTATGAAAATCTCTTGAATTAGATTTTGTTTGAAATTCCTGGAATTCTTTGAAATTTGCAATTCTTAAAAAATCATTGGAATTATTTTGAAAACCTCTTTGAATATTTTAGAACTCTTTGAAAATCTTTAAGATTCCCTAGAAATCACTAAAATTTTTATAAATCATTTCAATTTTTGGAAATCTTTGAAAACATTTGAAAATTTCTGGAATTGTTTGGAAATAATTGAAATTCATGAATATCCTTGGAAATCGATGGAATTTGAAAGAAATCAATGGATTTTTTTTGTAATCATGACAAATTACTAGAATTTTTTGAAAATAGTTGTAATTTACTGAAACTCATTGGAATTTCTTGCAATTATTTATAAACATTGGAATTTTTGAAAATCTCCACAATTCCATGTAAACAATTAAAATTTCTAAATATCTCTGGAAATTACTGGAATTTCAGGGAAATCGTTGGAATTCTTTCTTTAGAAAGCATTGGAATTTCGGCAAAAATTTCAAAATATCTTTGGAAATCACTAGAATTCCTTGTAATTTACTGAAATTTATTGAAAATCATTAAATTTCTTGGAAAGCACTGAAATTGTTGGCATTTTTTGAATTAGATATTTTATGAATTTCCTGGAAATCTTTGGAATTTCCCGCAATACTATAAACATCATTGGAATTATTTTGGAAATCTGTGGAATTCCTTAGAAGTCATTGAAATTCTTAAAATTCTTTGTTGGAATTCTTTGGAAATAATTGAAATTCATGAAAATCCTGGGATATCGGTAGAATTTCATGTAAATCAATGGAATTTTTTGGAAATCATGGCCAATTACTAGAATTTATTCGAAATCATGAGAATGTTAGTAAATCTCTTGAATTAGAATTTTTGGATGTACCTAGAATTTCTCGAAAATCTCTGGAATTTCTGGTAAATCCTTAGAATTTGTTGGAATTCACTAGAATTCTTTGGAATTTTTTGCAATTCTTTTGAAAGCATTAGAATTTTTGGATATCTCGAGAATTCCATGTAAATAATTAAAATTTCTGAATACCTGGAAATCAGTGGAATTCCTTGGAAATCACTGGAGTTTCTTGGAAATCACTGAAATTTCTTCGAAATCATTACATTCCTTGGAAATCATTGAAATTGTTGGAAATTTCTTGAATAAGATATTATTTTAAATTCCTGGAATTTTTTGGAATTACCTGCAATTCTTTAAAAATCATTGGGATTATTATGAATTTGTTAGAAATCTTTGAATTCATTGGAATTCTTGCAAATCTCCGGAATTCCTTGGATATAATTGAAATTCATGAAGACCTTTGAAAAACACTGGAATTTCATGGACATCAATTGAATTTCTTGGAAATCATGTGGAATTACTAGAATATTTTGGAAATCTTTTAAATTAAAGTTTCTTTTTAAATTCTTAGGATTTTTTGGAAATCATTGGAATTCTTTGCAATTTTGTAAAAATCGTGGGAAGTCCTGAAATAATTGGAATTTTTTTGAATCCCTTGGAAATCACTGGAAATCTTTGTAAATTCTTTGAAATTTCGGATTTCCTTGGAAATCACTAGAAATTTTTGGACATCATTGGAATTATTGGAAATTTCTTAAATTGGATTTCTTGGGAAATTCTTGGAATTCCTTATAATTTCGAGTCTTGTGAACCCAGATTTACCTGGATATTTGCCCCCTGGATTAAATTTAAAAATTTCTAATTCAATTAACAAAACAGAAACACGCAAATTTTTTAATTTAAATCGTTTTAGAATGCTGTTATTTTCCAGCAGTAATTCAGAAAAGAGTCAAATTCAAAAGTCTTCAAATGAAAATCAGAAATAGCTTTCTAAATTTTATTTGATGCTTTTTGAATATTAATTGACAAATCTGAATTACAGTTGATGATTTCTGAACATCAGTCGATAGATCTGAGTAGATGATTTTTGAATAATAATAATAATAATAATTTTTTTTAATTACCGATGTAAAAATTGTAGTAACTTCGAGAATATGTCGTAATAGCATCAAGGAGCGAAAACTATCCAAGCATTCTTCCAGGATTACTTTGGTGACTGCGTGTTTTTCCCGAAAAATGTGTGTAAGTCTAAATAATATACTCATTTGCTAGACAATATGGTCTAGCCATTGGAAAAAGCTCATATGTTATAGTATTATTTCTAAGATTTCTATATTTATTGGAATTTCCTAGTTTTTCCAAATTTCCTATGACTTCCTCGAATTTTCTCAGATTTCCGTTCGCTTATACAGCAGATTTCCGTAGCGATTCCCTTCTAGGACGTTAATGTGTCGGTTTTTGTGACGAGTTGGTAGGATTGACAGACGAAGCCCTAAAAGCGCATTAGCTCCGAATAAACCATTATTATTTTATCTGACAATGCAAAATCGGATTAATCATGCCCAGTCTTCTAGGTCACAACCTTCAGACAGCTTTCACCTCGAAACTTGAATAAATTTCCAGTTTTGGTATAATATATTTAAAATAATATTTTTATGTGTATTTAATATATAAATCAAATAAAAATAATAAAGAAATCAAGTAATTTTTGAAGTTAGCAGAAGGATCAATTTTTTTTTCGCTATGTACATTTTATAATTAAAAAGTAAACTTATGGGGCTGGAAGATATTTAATATTTGCAAGGTCAAAATTGTTTGTGATAACTACGAGGTCGATAAAGAGGTATCACACTTTGATTGAAATTAATTCAGCATTAAATTTTGGTTGGAATAATAAAATTTAGGACTATCAGATTTTTTTAGAAGATTTGTGTGTTTTAGGTGCACCCTGGGAATAATTATTAAATGTCACAGCAATATGGAGGATCTCGCGGTTTGAACTAATTATTTTGCGATTTGATTTTAATTTTAAGAGTGCGCACTCTTGGGTGGACAGCCTAGGGGGACTGCTGTCCATTATATCAGCCTTTCAGTGGGTAATCGAGTGATTACCGACCACTTTGTGCCTTTGGTACATAAATAGCTATTAACTTTAAGTTCCATTTAACTTGCGTTTATTAATTTTAAATTTCAAAGCTATTAATGCTCTTTAATTTATTTAATTGGGAAAAAAATTCAAAAATAATTAGATAAAAACACGAGGATCTAATACTCTTAATATTAATTATGTAGCTATCGAACAATTAAATGGTTAAATGTTTGAATTTATTATGAAATTATATTGAAAGCACGTGGACAATAAAAGATTTCGTGTTTGGTCTTACCCAATAGGATAAATCAGAAAAATAAAATGGAAGGATATACAAGGCTAGGAAAATTTTAATTTGAACAATTATTTTCTAAATTTGTTTGCGTTACAAATCCTACCATAAAATTAAATAAAAGAAGAATATAGACACCAGCAGTTAGTTTCGTTACGGTAAATTGGGTAATACTCACCCTTCGACTCGTGCTATATAGAGGACATTTTTCAAGTGCATTCATTTATCTACAAACTAGATTATAACCATTTGTTGTCTAAAATCAACGAATTTAGAGTTATGAAATAAATTAAAAGAAGAAATGTTAAAAAATTCCAAGTTTTATTTTTTGTTTTTTTTTGTAAACCCTATATGTTACTAAATTCAACAAGGGGTAAATATCTCAAAAAGTTGTGTACACGTGGTTGGAATTATCTTTGAAATTTTTAGAATTCTTTGGAAATTATAGGAATTCATGAAAATGTGCAAATCATAGGAATTCCTTGGAAATTAAAGGAATTCGTTGGAAATCAGTAAAAAATTTAGAAATCATTGGAATTTTACAAAATTTCTTGAATTACATTTTTTTGGAATTCTTTCGAATGCAATGGAATTCCTGAGAAATCATTGGAAATCATTACAATTCTTTAGAAATCATTGGAATTCGTTGGAAATCATTGAAATTATTTGGAAACCCTTGAAATTCTTTGGGAATCATTGGAATTTCTTGGAAATCATTGGAATTCTTGGAATCTTGAAAATCATTGGAATTCCTTGGAAATCACTGGAATTTTTCGGAATTCATTGGAATGTTCAGAAATCACTTGAATTCGCATTTTTTGGAAATCCCTGGAATTCCTTGAAAATAACTAAAATTTTTGGAAATCATTGAAATTTCTTGAAATGCTCAGAAATTCCTTGGAATTTTTGAAAAACTTTAAAATTCTTTGGAATTTCGAGTCTTGTGTACACAAGGGCGTATCTTCGGTCTAGTCAATTTTTTTTGGAAAACCCACCGATTTCGCAGAAAATCAAAAGTAAGCAGTTAATAGCTGCTCTAATGTTAATTTAATTCATAACTCGATATCCGTTGATTCTAGACGATAAATGGTTATAATCTAGTTTGTAGATAAACGAATTCTCTTTAAAAAATCTCTAATTCATTATTACCAAAAACTCAATAGTTTTGGTGCTATGGCCGTTTGAAGGCAAAAATTTAAAATTTTGCATATTATTTCGAAAAATGTCTAAATCCGTGACTGAAAAACAGTAAATTACACATTATGAAGGTGTTTAACCTTGTTACACTATTAAGTACTATAAATTACTAACATAATTATAGCATACAAATGCATTCGATAAAACGTGAAATAATCAATTTGAAAGTGAAAAGTTAACAATACTTTGAGGTCGTCGTTTGAAAATTTGTTGGCACAAGCTTTGCATAACTATTTGGATTTCGTTCAATATTTAACATTTGTACATATACAAGCACACAAAATTCTATATCGATTTGTTTCAAATTTAAACAATGATGTATAATATTGAAATAATTTTTCCACGAGGCTTGCAGCAAGTCGCATGTGGTAAGAGTTGATAAAACGATTTAACGACTTAATAGATTGAAAAATTGGAACAATTCGAACAGATTGATTGCTTTTATAAATAATTTTAATAGCAAAATAGTTAATGATACTTAAATCATTGCAAAATTGATTGCATGAGTCGGCTCAGTGGCGTAACGGGTGGGCTCGTGGTTGTCACCAGACGGCGAACGCGCGTATAAATCATCAATCAGGTGATCCAGTACTCCCTTGCATGACTAAACACTTAATTAAACTCGTTAAGGATGATTCAATGTTTTTATTACAATATCGTCAATAATTTTGAATTTCAAATATAATAGCTATCATTCAACGATATGAATCAGCCTAAT
This sequence comes from Cantharis lateralis, assembly GCA_963170105.1. Lineage (NCBI taxonomy): Eukaryota > Metazoa > Arthropoda > Insecta > Coleoptera > Cantharidae > Cantharis > Cantharis lateralis. The sequence goes on from OY720627.1 coordinate 6,530,905, forward strand.
TATAAAACCGGGAATATAAAAATAATATCCGTGTTATTATTTTACATTTTCTTTCATAAAATATTTTTTATCTGGTAGCATTCCTTTCATTTTTTTTTATTTTAAATTCCATTACCTGACACAACAGTTTAATTTTGTATCATCTGTAGAAACGAGATAAGATATGGAATGGTAGCTACTGGAGAAGTTTGTAATATTAACACTGATAAAGCGACGATAGTACGTAGACAAAACAGACAAACAAGACACAAGATAATTAATTTATGCTCGATGGGGGTCCACCACTATACCACAAAATTGTAAATAATACCAAGCAGAGTTACATCCGCTTTTAGACGACGATAATTAATTTTATTGCGGGTAGTGCAATAAAACGTACTTGGCAAAATCTAATTATAGCATTAGAAATTTGAATAGCGATGAGAACCTTTCGAAAAATTGACGATTGTCAATTATCATATTTGCTATAGAATTCCAAAGTCTGACGGTTCATACTCCAACATCTACATAATATACTTTATTTTTTATATTCACTCTATGACGGTTCACGCACTTATCTATCTTATTCCCATTAATCTATTGATATCTCTGACGTTTCTTCATATATGTCAAACATTGCTATCTGGGTACTTCAATGTCTTTTCTAAAAATCATAATGACGAATAAAAATTATATAAAAACCCAATAGTTCTTTAAAAACACCTATGAATTCTGCTCTCGGGACTGCTGAGTTAAATCTCTAAGCTAGCTAACGCGCGTTGACAACATTTCGTATAACTGACCTCTTTCTTGTTAGAGTAAAAGTAATCTGGCAAATTGTTTTTATTTTAATTAAATTTTTTACGCTACGTTCTTCTTTTGTTTAGTTTAAGTGGTTTAAGTAGTCCCAGAGTTCCAATTAGTTTAAAAAGAATGAATGGAGTTTTTTAGAGCTTGCTTTGTTCAGATCGTCCATCCTAATTGAGATATTTTCCTTGATTGATATTCAGGTAGCTATTTTATTACCATCGATTCCGCAATTTTAAGCCGGACGGAAATCATTGATATAATTTGAAGGTCTTTAAAAGTTTAAACGATTTTATAACGTTGGTTGGTTAGTCTTAGGGATTGGTTTAGCCACAATTCATTCCAATCTGGAATGATTATGAATTTTGTTTCCATTTATGCTTTTATGATTTGAATATTGCTAAGTATACAGGACCAGGAGGTATGACCGATATGAAATTTACCACATAATTGTTTACTGCATTGGATCTGATAGCTTATCGGGTATATTAACATTTTTTATTATCTATATTTCTTCTATTCTATTTTATTTTCTGTCATCTTTTCCAAGCATTCATTATAAATTCTTTTATAAAAAATAAATCATCCAATCGCCTTAAACTCCTTTTATTTTGTTGAGGGAAGATTTACTCCGTGATTATATAATTGTGGATTTTATATAACTGAATGTCCTTGCGACCGATTTGAATTCTGAATCACAGTATAAAACTTCCATTGAAATATGATTTTAAAAAAAGTTCATCAGATTAATGAATAAATCATCATTTTTGTGCTGACGTCCAAAATTCATTGTATGATGAATAAACTCATAAAAACATGATTTTTTTTCATCAATGCTATGAATAATACTATTAAAGAATGGGATTCCTGTAAAAAATTTGGAAAAACTCTAAAAATATAATTACATCTCTTCGCTATACAAATGAGTTTTTCTGGTGAGGTTCCTGGACCCGTCTTGATTATCTAAATATTTAGTAGCCAAAAAACATTAAAGTGTTACTTTCCGGCTCACATTGCCAATCGAAAAATATATAATATAACAAAAAATATATTTGTACGCCCTAGGGCGAAAAAAGTACTTTTGCGCCCTAGGGGGGAAGTAGTTTGGCGCCTGTAATAATATTGTTGTATTTTTTTTGCAAACAATTTTTACGACTTCTACCAACACATCTAAAACATACGACATTGGTCATATTAATTTTGATTATTAATTACCGAGGGTTCTCTGAAAATTATGAAAAAAAAATACAACAAATATTCATATTCAATAAAATGTCTATAAAAATCCCACAAAAATTTTACACACTAATTCCAGTTTTTACAATTTTTTTGTTCAAAAATTTCAGAAAATTTCTTTTTTTTTCTTTTTCTGGGACAAAAAGCGTTGTATAATATGCTTCCGCCCCGGTGCGGTGTAAAATGGGATTGAGAAGTGGGAAAATGAGAAAAACGTCCACTTTACACACTACAATGTTTCAATTCAAAGAAATTCCAAGAATTTCCCAAGAACTCTAATTTAAGAAATGTCCAAAGATTCCAATGATTTTCAAAGAATTTTATTGATTTCCAAGCAATTCCAAAGATTTCCAAGAGATTCCGAAGATTTCAAAGAATTCCTATGACTTCTAAAGAATTACAGAGATTTCCAAATATTTTAAAAATAATTCCAATGATTTTTAAAGAATTGCAGAAAACTGCAAAATATTCCAGGCATTTCAAAAATATCTAATTCGAGAAATTTCCAACAATTTTAATGATTTCCGAGAAATTTAATGATTTCCAAGAAACTCTAATGATTTTCAAGGAATTTCAGGGATTTCCATAGATGTTACGATATTTTAACCATTTAAATGTAATTCTGGAGATTTCCAAAAATTCAGTGCCGTATTTAAATTATATTTCCGGGAAGAGAGGTTTAATGTTAAAATTTAATATTTTTGTTTTGAAGATTTTTTAAAATTTTTTTACGATTGCAGTCGAACTTGCTGAACTTTACTAATTTTTCAATAATTTCGGGGTAATTCTAACCCTTATAAACACCTGCTTAAATTCCACCTTGTCAGAAATTCCCAAAAATTTCAATGATTTGCCAGAAATTATTTCAGTGATTCCTAAAGGAATTCCAGGAACATCCAGAAATTCTAATACAAGAGATTTCCAAAAATTGCAATGATTACCCATGAATTCCAGTAATTTACAAGAAATTTCAAAGATTTCCAAAAAATTCCAATGATTTCCCAAGAATTCTAGTGCTTTCGAAATAATCCCAGGGAATTGCAAATAATTCTAATTCAAGAGATTTCCAAAAATTGCAATGATTTCCAAAAAACTAAATTACTTCCAAGAAATTAAATAATTTCCAAAGAATTCTAGTGATTTCCAAGGAACTCTAATGATTTTCAAGGAATTTCAGAGATTTCTAAAGATGTTAAGAAATTTTAACCATTTACATGTAATTCTGGAGATTCTCAAAAATTCAGTGCAGTACTTAAACTACATTTTTGCGCGGGGGGGGGAGTTAATGATAAAATTTAATGTTTTTGTTTTGAAGATTTTTTTGTTTTTCGGGGTGATTCTAACCCCTGAAAACACCCCTTAAATACCATTGTAAAAAATTCCAACGATTTACCAGAAATTTCCAGGAACATACAAAAAATCTAATACAAGGGATTTCCTAAAATTCCAACGATTTCCCATGAATTTCGGGGATTTAGAAGAAATTTCAAGGATTTCCAAAGAATTCCATTGATTTCCTAGGAATTCCAGTGCTTTCTAAAGAATTTCAGGGAATTGCAAAGAATTGTAATTCAAGAGATTTCCAAAAATTTCAATGATTTTTAAGAAATTTAATGAATTCCAGTGATTTCCAAGGAACTCTAATGATTTTCAAGGAATTTCAGGGATTTCCAAAACTTCAGTGCCGTACTTAAACTACATTTGGGGGGGGGGGGGGGGTTATTGTTAAAATTTAATGTTTTTATTTTGAATTTTTTTTTGATTTTTTTAAGAGTGCAGTCGGACTTGCTGAACTTTACTAATTGTTAAATAATTTCGGGGTGATTCTAGCCCCTGAAAACACACACCCCTTAAATACCAGCTTGTAAGAAATTTCAAAAAATTGCAACGATTTAACGATTTACCCGAAATTTCAGTGATTTCTAAGGAATTCCAGGAACTTACAAAAATTCTAATACAAGAGATTTCCAAAAATTCCGATGATTTCCAAAAAATTCTAATCATTTCCAAGGAATTTCATGATTTCCAAGATATTCTAGTGACTTCCAATCGAGCTTCCAATGATAAGGGAATTTAAAAATATTCCAATGTTATCCAAGAATTCTAATGATATCCAGGAATAGCAATAAATTCTAAATAATTGCAGAAAATTTCAAAGAATTCCAGTAAATTCCAAAAAATTCCAACGATTTCCCAGGAATTCCAAGATTTTTGAATAATTCTAATTCAATAGATTTCCAAAAATTCCAATGATTTCAAACAAATTCGAGTGATTTCCAATGAATTCCAATGATTTCAAAAATTCCAGTGATTTCCCAAGATTTTAATGTATTTCAATTATTTCCAAGAAATTGCAAAGATTCTCAAAAGAATTCTAACCATGAACTTTCTTGGGATTTTTACCCCTTGGAGAGCAGTCTTCAATTTATCCACTGTTTTTTTGTTTTTCACCCTTGTTCGGTTGAACTTTTTTTTTTAAAGATATTATATTGATTTTCTAATAATATAAGTAGTGGCCGACCGAAGGTTCAGGCTGAAATTTCGGCTTAACCGAAACTAAGCGTTTGTGTCTTGTCGGGCACTGGATTAGAGGGTTTTGCAACTGGATCGTGCAGGCTGCCACCGAATTTGGTATTCTCTTCCCTAGAACTGAGAAAAATTGTCTTTTTCCGGTCACTTAGGTCCGAGATAATATTATGACTTAAGTAAAGAGCTATTTAAGTCAGAGTTGCCTAACTTTTTGATAAAACGCCCCCCCCCCCCCCCCCCCCCCCAGGAGAACGTCTGTAATTGTCTGTATCGTCACAAGAAATTGAAAATATCTTGTCTACAAAAGATCTACAGGTGGTGGGGACAATCTCAGTCCTACGGTTACTTTTGCCAAGTACTCTCTTGCCAAGCGCAAACTGCACTTCCGCTTAAGATAGACCTGTGCTCAGATAAATTATATATGGATATAATGATTAGAAGAAGGTCACGGCCTGACGCTTATGTGCGTTGACTGCTGAGCAGAGAGAATTCTATACTTTGACCTAAAACAAGTCTTTTTTTTGGAGACTACTTGGGGTTATACCTTCACATTTGGGTCCAATTTAGCTTTTTAATTGCCGTTATTAAGCTCTATTATTGGGATGACGCCAATTATAAAGTAAAAAATAAAACAGTTTACTACTTAAATGATTTACGATTTAGGTCAAATTTGAGGTATAGGTGGCTACGTAAATGACGGGTGTAACTAGCTCATAAATTCAAAATACCTAACATTATTTTAGAATAAAAATACCAACTTCATTTGAATTCGCTACGTGATTTATTCCTTCTCATTATTGACTTTACAGAGATAGTGGTAAACCTTGAATAATATATAGATTACATTATCTGCTTTCGATAAAAAGTAAAGAAAACTCAGTACAGCTCTACTGGGCGATCAAAGAGACGCGAAATTTAAGGAAATAATTGAGAGAGCACGTACCTCTCTGCTAGGTCAAAGCCATAAACTTTGGACAAAAGTAGAGGAGAAAAACATTTCAAGTAGTAGGTAAATTTTAAAATTTACTTTCGTAATTTGCAAAATCTATATTTGGACGGTTAATGACCCATGGTTAAAAAATAAAAAGTTTTACGTTGTATCGATAGCATTCTTTTATTTCTTCTATAATTTACATTTTATTACCTTTCTAATCACCATTGCGCAAGTTGACGCAATGTTGAGGTACCAAAAGCTGGAAAGTCCAAACGGTTCTCTTTGCAATTTGTTTTGAGATCTAAAACTATTTACCTTGACAACAACGTCGAGAGCATTGCTACAATGTACTCGATGGATGGAAAGAGTTATAAATAGAATTACGTATGTATTATTGTATTAGAATTTTAACCTTCGGTCGGAAAACCATACGTGGAGTGCTATTAACGACAGGTTAGCATAATGCACGAAGAGTAACTCTAATTATAATAAGAGAATGCTAATTGCAATTATAAATATCACACGTTCACATTGTCACCTTTTGAATCGAAAGATCAACTTTGGATTTCTAATTGCCTTTCCAATTCAAATAAGGTGCATTGTTGAGATCCAGGAGGCCCAAGCAGCTTGGCACAGAAGAACAAACGTCGTAACTTGGAGTCCAAGATAAGGCTCCCACGACAAACAAAATGTATACAATTAAAAATTCAAATTTGAATATTATGACTAGTCGTTCCATAGTACACCTTGTATCCAGTAAGTTTTGACCTTGTTTCCAGTTTGAATACAATGAAGCCTTATCATGGTTTTTCAACTTCCTGTCTTTTTTTTCTGTCGTCACACTTCTTGACGTGCAAAACTCAAACATCGTCTCCATGCAATCTGCACTATTTTGAGGTTCCTTTCGAAAATAGTTTAGCCTATTAACACATGGTTTCACACTTTACATAATAAATCTGTGTTTTGTATTTCTCAATTAACACTTCCACGCTCTTCACTTTGAAGATATTTTTGATATGGAACAATCAAAATAATTGTATAATACCAATTTCCATTTTTACGTTCGACACCAATCTAAAAATACCATATGGCTGTTTACACAGAGATCCTTATCTAAGTATTGTTTGTAGCATGACCTAAATTTTTTAATTTTGTTCCTGAATCTGCGTAAGCATGTACACGATTATTACCAACAATATCTAAGTGCTTGATTGCCTAGTAAATTAAAAATTCCCAGCGTTACCAATCTAACGAGCTCATTAAATTTTTTGTTTCCTGATTGTGTATTTTTTTACGCAAATTAAGTAATTACCTACGTACAGAGGTATCAATCAATTTTGCATCACTTTGCGTGTTGAAGTGAAAATAACCCAGACCTGAAAAAATCATTCACACTTCCTTTCACTGCTCGTTTAGTTGTATTTTTATGCAAATTAACTCATCACTCTAATGCAATTAACTCGAGTTTCAGATAAATCGTGCACCTAATAATAGTTTTATTCTAAATCTGCAAACTTTCTTAAAATTTATTGTAAAATCTTGATTTTTTTACTTAATGTAACTTTCTGATGATTAAGTTTTCGTTTGAAATTATTAAAAGCCGACAAAAATATTTAGTTCAACATCAAACCAGAATCAACTAATCCGAAAAGTATGCAACATGAATCAGTTTAAACAATTTAGTGTAACATTCCAAATATCACTTTGGGTCGTTCATTTTTTTAACTTGAAATATTTATTTCAAGCTTTACTTTTAGATTACTTACACTTTCCTGCATGCCGTGGTTTGAAACTCGTGATCGTCATTAAGCAATGATGTGATCGAATCTAAGGGCAATCTGGTTAGAATCATTCAGAATAGGTCGATGAGCTTTTTTTAGCTCCTCTACTTTCAGAATAAATAATATGATTTACTTCCTAATAGAAGTTCACTTTAATTGTATGTTAGATAACAAGGGTTTAATGTGTAGTTTATTTTTATTATTGCTTCAAATTTTATTTCAAACTTAATTTCGGAAAAACCGCAAAAATGCAATCTGTATACTAAATTAACTGTCTTCATGTGGTTAACCCCCCCCCCCCGATTGAGTTTACCTGTACTGCATGTAGCTGAACTCCAATTTGTACATTTTGGAGAAGCAGCATAAGCGAAACATCTAGTTGGGTTCATTTTGGTGTAGCCAGACCGAGTTTTATTCGCGGCCGAGACAACCATATGACCAGGAAAAGGAGGATATAACCGTGCCATGAACTAACCTCACCAATGTATATTGCTGTTAAAGAGAATGATTTATATCGACTACAATGAAATTCATAGACGACGGAGAGTTATTAGCTGTCCTGAAGTATCCCAGACCATGAAAACAATTTTGTTTGAAATGATTATATTTTTCATTTATTTGGATTGGATTGATTAGATTTGTACCTTCTGGAAAAGTTCTTACGGTAGTTGTTAGGTCTGAAAATATATTATTTCAATTGAAGTTTTAGTTATTGGAACGAATCTAGAAAGACAGGAACCTCTAGACCCATGAACTTTTTAAAAACATCCCTGTAGGCCGGCCGAAGTCGACCGGAACAGATCTGAAAGAGCATCTGCAGAAGTAGATAACTCTGTTTTAAGTAAAACTTGAAAAGCATAACGAAATTTAATTTGAAATAAAATTATTGTATATGATAAACCTCGGTCGATGTGGCCTTAAAATCACTACAAAAATATCGGTAATCCATTTTTCCCTCTTAAGGAGATTACCGCTCAGGAACGTCTCTTATTGGTCTTCATGCAATGAATGTTACGCCATCCGTTGTATCAATTTTAATGATAGGTGAGATGTGAAACAACCGGTTTATCATTGGTACTAGATAACCCTGGTTGTGCGGCCTAAAGGCCGCACTGGGCCATCACTTCCTAATTAATGTAATGATTGACGTGGTTGTTCGGCATTCGGCCTCACTGGGAGAATATCATTATTTTGAGAATTATGTGAATCACTCAGTCATGCTGGACAACCAGGTCAATCACTTATTACTAGGTCAGGGCTACCGACAGAACTGGATTGATAACGATATTCCCCCAGTGAGAAGGAAGTGATGGCTCAGTGCGGCCTTTAGGCCGCACAACTAGGGTAATCTAGTATATAATAATGTGTACAGGATCGAGAATCAACTTTTTGAATTGGGATCACCGAGGTACATTTCCGAAGACTACGATGCTCTGGCGCAACATAGGCTAAACTAGATGTAATATTTGGGGAGGGGGTCAAATATCGACTTTTTCTACGTCTTGACCATCATTCGTATTAGTATTTATGAAAAAAATCATTGTATTTATGAAAAAAATCATTGTATTTATGAAGTTGTTCATCAATATAATGTTTTTTGTTTATAGGAGCAAAAATTATGAATTTTTCATTAAAATTATGAATCATTTTTTTCAGTGCAATTAATTTTGAAGAGTTTCAAGGGGCTAAGCTCCTTTAAAACCCCCTATTTGCGTCTATGTACTATGTAATTAAAATTGCAAGATTGGCAGATGAACGAAACGTATTGGAGAGGATCCGATAATTATAGACGAGCCACACTGAAAAACATGATTCATCATTTTGGTGAAAAACTCATAATTTTTACGATGATGAAGGGAAATAATCATTTTGAAAAACAAATTCATAATACAATGATTTATTTCATGATTAGATACTATGAATTTTTCATCAATAAGATGAATTTTGTTCATCTGCTCAAAAATGATGAACTTTCATCGACTTTTTTTTCAATGCACAAAAATCATTTGTCCCGAATAAAACATTCAATTTTTTAGCATTAAAAATTGTACATTATTTTTACTGCACTAAACTAAAAGCTGTCAAATATACAATTGAAATTCAATGAAATTTCAACCAATTAAGTAAAATTTACTATATTTATGAAAAATTTCATAGTTTTAATGAAAGAAATTCATTATTTTTATGAAGGGTTTATTGTATTTATGAATTTTTTTAATTGTTTTAACGAATTTCTTCATTGTTTGCTTTTATGAAAGGTTTTTAAATGAGTTCATTGGTTGAATTTTTTTTTCAGTGTGCCGGCAGTAAAGTGGTACTTTAGCGCCGCCCGTCGCGGTCGCCTCGTCTGTGATTTGATTTTATGTGATCGGGATCAGTGGCAACTGCTGCATAGAGGATTTGTACACAGGTTCTGGGATCGGTTTTATTAAATTAAAACCGTTTATTTTTCACACACCGGGCATCGGATGGGGAGTATACAGGTATACAGGTAATTGTCGTAAAAATTTTGTACAATTTGTTGAAAACACTGTAACAACGTTTATTAAATTTTTTTAGCAATTTATTGCTACAAAAGTTAAAATATTTAGTAAAAATCAGTGGGAGGGCAAAAAATTAAAAAAATAATTTTAAAAATATTTATTTATAATGATAATATAGCCTTCTATTGTTTTGTGATGGGAGGGCACGTGCCCCTGTGCCCTTTATGACAAGCCGCCACTGGTGAAAATTGTAAAAATATTAAAAATTACTAAAATTTTGTTGAAGAAAACCTTATAATATTTTATAAAATATTACTCCAATTTCTAGCTATATATTACTATTTTAATATTAACTTGTGCTAAAATTGTAAAATATTTCAGTGCAAGAAGACAAATTTTTCGGGGTCAGTTTAAATTCCACATTAAGGGGTAACACCTCTGTAGCGGTCAGCGCTTAATTTACCCGATCTATTTGTATTTTGATGCAACTTAAGATACGCCTTTGCTACGCTCCGGTTTAATAAACTAATTTAATGTTTCTTTAAATAAAAAATTTGACAAAGAATAAATGTTTTACGAAACCGGTCATAAATTTTTTAATTTGCATTAAAAACTCACCGAAATTAATTAACGTACTTAAACAAAGTAATGTACAAGGACTGTTGACCCAGAATATCTGATTGCAGTAATTTGTTGACCTGGACTAAGTATGTACAGTGTACACTGCCCTTAAACCTACACTGAAAAAAAAATGATTTATGAAAAATTTATCATTTTGGCGCCGATGAACAAATGTATCAGGCCCGTAGCCAGGATTTCATTTCGGAGGGGGCACTCGTAAGCTTTCATTGAAAAAATGACCTAAAAAAAAAAAAAAGGTCATCATCATCATGTTCATCTTTCGTTTTGAACATTTCGGGGGGGGCACGTGCCCCCGAGTGCCCCCCCCTGGCTACGGGCCTGAAATGTATCATATGTATTGATGAAAAATTCATAGTATTCATGAAAAAAAAATTATTATATTTATTAATTTGTTTATGAATATGACGAATTTGGTCATAGGCGCAAAAATAATGAATTTTTCAATCAAAATGATGAACCGTGTTTTTCAGTGTACCTGATGGTGTTTATTTTCTTAATTGTAGAAAAAACAAAAATTTTTATTGTAATTGGAGCTGGGAATTTTGGCTATAAATTCTGAAATGGGGATTTCACGAAAAAAGGCTTAGCCTGGAAACTCTTCGTTCGTGTGGTTTTTAAGAGGAATTAATGTTGTATTAATATAATAATCAATTTCATAACATAACCATCTGTTATGATGATTAAGTACTTATAATTAACAATGTTATTTGTTTGATCATGACGAACGTCCAATAATGTTCTTATTATTGTTGGGAATAACACATATTAGCATTTTTTTTTTTAATAATGTAAATGATTGAACAAAATTTTTTTTGTTATAAAAACTAAGATAAAACGTAATTTAGGTGTAAATGAAGTTCAAACTCGAGACATTTAGAGCAAGAGTAATTAATTAATGAAGTTGTAATCACAAAAAATACTCTAAACAAGTGGTACGACGTCAACAAATATTTGTTTGCTTTATCATGGATATTGTCGTGCCATAACTTTTTTCCACCAATTTTAGCCAACTTTCCAACATTAGACAGTTGAAATTTGGTAAATTATGTGGAGTGAATGTATCGGTAATGGTCACCGCGCCCGCCAGTAATGGTCATTCTCAAATATTTCAACTTTACAAAAACATTTTTTTCACCTACTGAGTTTTGAACTATGCGAAGTATCCTACTTGCTGATTGAAGTGTCCATTACCGGTACAGCCACTCTGCATAAAATAATTTGTTAAAAAAAATAAAAATCTTGGACTAGAACAAATTCACAAAAAATTTACAAATTAAGATTTTTTGGAAAGTAAATTAGAGACAAATTTCCTCCACCCCCATATCGCAAGTTGACTAAAGCGAAAATCGGAAAATTTGCCTTTTCATCAATAATGCAGATAAATGGTTATTTTAGTCTAACTAAGAATAAGTGCAGTATAATATTATCGATTGGTGTTCCCACAATTCCACGAATTTAAAAGACCATTAATAACGGCATAAAAATCAATAACTATTTTTATGCTTATTGCGCTAAGATTTTCCACTAGACTGTAAAATTGAAAAGTATCAGCTTTTAAGAAATAATGGAATGGAAAATACTGAAATTTTATCTTTTCCTTTTCACTAAGATACTAAATTGATATCTGAAGTAATAATATTGTAATTGGGAGGTTTGGGAGGTATAGAGTACCACCCACCGCAGAGAAAGATTAATTGGATATTTAGTTTAGATAAAAAATTAAAAAACTAATGAAATAAGTAAACTAAATAAATGTGAGAAATTTAATTCAGCCTCCCCCCCCAAGTGAAATTCAGCAAATCTAATGATAACTTTACATAAATAATAATAAAATATATTGATAACTTTGTGTTTGATTGGTGTGTTTTAAGCAGGAATATTTAGTTTATTTCTTTTTGTCTTTATGATTGAATTAAGATAAAAAAAATTCCATCTGTCATGTCAAAGTGATAGGTCAGTGCGGCCTTCAGGCCGCACAGCAAGGACAATTGATTTCCACACCATCGAAATCCAGTTAGGTGAAATTTAGTGTGATTCATTAGGCGAATGAGGGAAATGTAATTTGACAATTCTATTTACTAAAACGTTAAATAAATTCTGGCACTACCACTCATGTACAATCTCATCAGCTGGCGCTGGATAAAATGAGATTAAAGGAAATTTAAATAGTTTTATTTTTGATTAAACACACTCAGAAGGTTAATTGATAAAATCGATAGATTCACTTGGGAGAAGTTATGGTTATTTAGGAAACCAGATAAATGCTAAATAAGATTTGCATTTTTTATTTTTTTAAATTGGTTTTTAAATTGCAAGTTTTATTATATTAAAGAAAAAAATACGAGGAATTATATACCCAATCCCTAAAAGGGCATAGTACTATCTGGTTATTATATGAGCCGTCTAGGATTTTAGTATTTAATTTTTTCAAGTTAAAATGAGCATCCTTAGAATTCTTTTAAGAGATGAGAAACAAACTTCGCATTTTGTAATATACAGGAAAAAACAAGTTTTCAATGTATTTAATTGGTTAACCCAAATTTTTTGGTTTAACCTTCAATAGAAAAACTGGGCCTTATACAAGCCCAGTTTTTCAATTGTGAGTTAAATCAAGTTCAAGGGTCTTCTTGAACTGCTACTGATTGGCCAGGAGTCGAAATTATCCATTGAATTTGGGTTAACTCGCGATTGAAAAACTGAGCCACAGAATTGTTCAGTTGCAGGTTAAACTAAAAAATTTGCTTTATTCAATGATATTTCATAAAAAACAGCTTTTCAACGTATTTCATTGGTTAAACCAAAAAGTTTGGGTTAAACCAAAAAGTTAGGTTAACCAGGTTAAACTAAATAATTTGGGTTATCTAGTGACATTTCATAAAAAACAGCTTTCCAACGTATTTAATTGGTTAAACTAGAAAGTTTGGATTAAACCAAAAAATTAGGTTAACCAGGTTAAACTAAACATTTTGGGTTATCCAATGATATTTCATAAAAATCAGCAAAAGTTAAATTAACCAGGTTAAATTAAAAAATTTGGGTTATCCAATATTATTTCATAAAAAACAGCTTTTCAACATATTTCATTGGTTAAACCAAAAAGTTTGGGTTAACCCTTCGTTTCATGATTTAACGAATTTTGAAAGAAATAAATGTTTTTGTTATTATTATGCTATTATAGTTGATGGGAAAATAAAGAAAAAATTCTAATTTAAAAATTGATTGACTTGTTAAAAAAATGGATATGTCTCCAATATGACACATAGTTTATCCAATAATATTTCATAAAAAAAACAGCTTTTCAACGTATTTCATTATTTAAACCAAAAAGTTAGGGTTAAACCAAAGAGCTAAGTTAACCAGATATCATTAAAATATTTATTAATTTATTAAATCATTAAAATATTAAATAAAATGTCCAATGACATTTCATAAAAAACAGCTTTTCAATGTATTTCATTGGTTAAACCAAAAAGTTTGGGTTAACCCTTCGTTTCATGATTTAACGAATTTTGAAAAAAAATAATTTTAATTTAAAAATTGATTGACTTGTTTAAAAAAATGGATGTCTCCAATATGACACAAATTTGGTTTATCCAGATATTTCTTTAAAAAAACAGCTTTTCAACGTAATTAATTGGTTAAACCTAAAAGTTTGGTTTAAACCAAAAAGTTTGGTTAACCAGATTAAACTAAAAAATGTAGAGTATTAATGATATTTCATAAAAAAAAAAGGTTTCAACGTATTTAATTGATTAAACCAAAGAGTTTGGGTTAATCAATGATTTTTCATAAAAAATAGCTGTTTTCTATCCGGCTTCGCCCGGGGTCCCTTTAAAAATAAAATACTTTGCATTAGTCTTGTTTCCCCGTACTCGTTTGTTTTATACTAAACCTTTTTTAACTTTTTTTTAATTTTTCTAATTAGCTAATTATTAGGTTTATATGAATCTCGTTAATCCATTTATGCGCGTCGCCTAATTTCGTGAGATCTCGCTTTCCTCTCAACCTTTTAAACATTTTCTTGCATAAAAATCTTTCCCAAGTTCTACTGAGTAAGTATGCCAAGTTTGGTTTAAATCGGTCAAAGGCTCTAAGAGTATATAACAGACGAACAAACAAACAATATATAATAACAAGATTATTAGTTAAACCTAAGGTTTTTGGAATGGAATATGTTTAAAAGCTGTTTTTTTTAAATATCATTGGTTAACCACAGTGTTTTGGTTTAACCTGTAACTCGTGGCTGTAACTGAACAACTGGGCCTACTGGAAGCATTCAAATTGCAAATTTTGTATTGAAAAAATGTTTAATTTAGAACGGCGATAAATTTAATACAAAACAACAATAAATAATGCAGGTCAAATATTTATCTGCTTGGATTCTCGATTGTACAACATAAATGAATTCATAATAATTCAAATTTTATTGTTTAATTAATTTGTTAATTTTATTAAAATTAAAATGTGGAGTTAAATTTATTGCTTTTTAACTTCAAGTATTTCATAATATTTGCGGGGTGCCGAAGCACTGAGGGGGGGGGGGTATTCCAAATGCAGAAAAATCATTGGCTTATCGAAACCGGGGGGTCTGGGGGGTATGGAATACTACTGAATTTTTATTTTATATAATATTCAAATGCATAATATTATGCAAATCAATTTCTTTTTTTGCGTTTGCATAACGAGATGTTACAAGATAAGCGGAAACTAGCGATTATTTAAATTTTTGTATAAATTCTCACAGCAAACAAGGAAAAAATGGGCTACTCGTTTATAACACCGGACACAACGCTGGTAATTCTTTCAATTTAATAACGCCGATAAAAAAATAATTAAATCTGATGGTCTTCCTGCTTGGCTACCACAAAAACCGCTACATTTCCTCTAATAACAATCAAAAACGGTTGAAAAAAAGGAGTAAGTTTAAATTTTTATTAAAAACAATTTTATTTACAATCAAATACAGATAACTTACAACTAACTAAAATAATGCGTATAAATTAACGATAAAAAATGTATTTATTATCACAGATAATTTTTAACTAAACGAAATGAATTTTGATTGTGTTCAAAAAATTGTCACTCGAAAAAAATGTAAATTTTAGCTGCAAAACCCAAATTAATCTACATTCGTATTAAAATATTGACTAGCAATAAATATAACAAGCTAACTAAACTTTGAGAGACCAAGTCCGGCCCTGCGGTAACATTAATTAAAATTTTCGAAATTTAAGAGTTACATTTAGGTTTCTAATAGTGGAAGACGTACAAAAATATTAAATTTGATGGTGGTTTGAATAATCGATGATCACAAATTAAAATTTCAGTAGGAAATGTGCAGAATACTGAGATCAAAGACATCGTGGAGCCATACAGTCTGGTTTAAGGGATAACCCCCGTTGCTAGGTAACGGACAGACGCGGGGCGCAAAGGACCTTCGTATCGAACCAGTCTCGCGGAAGTTCAATGTAATTTCCCGTTGTCAAGGATGTACGGCATTTTTGCAATGAATGAACGCACAATTTTTAAATAATCTTGCGGAAAAATACCTACGCGACGAATATGTTGTCAACCTTCTTTTTCCACTTTTCAGCACCACGGTTAACCTTTCGATGAGGATAAAATTACAAGGCAAACGTAAAATTCCAAAGTGGTCATCCTTTTAAGCGTGGAATGATTTTTTAACATAGTCGCACACGAAAAGGTTTTGGTCAGGTGGAGAAGTCGGGTCTTCATCAGAAGCTGCAGTATCAGATTGTCCACTAAGGGTGGTCGAGATAAAACGCAACAAATCAAAAGCAAAGTTGGGCTTTACTGTTCGTCGTCTTCTTCCACAATTGGCAAAGATGACTGCAGCCGGAGTGTGGGTGAAGTTCGAGAAGTGAAAGCTCCCAGCCAACTCTCCAAATCGCGAGACGATTCGCACAAAAATGTTAATGTCATCGGAGTGTCGTAACCCTGCTGCCTTACTTTGAATCCAGTCTGCTGTTTTTCATCTATGGATTCGACGCCGGTGTGGCGCAAATTGATAACCCCCAATGGTCTGCATATCTTCTTCTGAGGATAAAGCACAGCGAAGTGCTCGTGAGAAGTGTGATACACTTTAACATTCACCCCTTGTCGCCTTCCGTTCACAGCGATAAGTGTTAAACTACCACTTTTAACTTCGGAACACACTGGGGATGGTTTCGGATTGTTAATCACCGAAACTGTTGGAGAAGCCATAATATCAGTTGGCATTTTCTATAATACGCGATTTAATTATACGATCACAAACTTCGACCTCGTTCTATTCGTACTCAAAACTCAATGATTCACTTTCCAACCGCGCTTCCTTTATATTGACTCGCAGAAAAGGAGGGGGGGAAAACGATGCGTGCACGACAAATTTTCTTCGCTTTATTTTTTTTTCAAAACGATGAAAGACAACTCGGAAAATTTGCCAATAATGCAAAGTTCAAAGAAATTTACTTTTATGCCAAATTAACGGTAAAACGAAATGCATCAGCCAATTACTTTTAAACTTGAAAAAAAAAATAAGATAACGACGACATAATTATTTAAAAATTGCTTAATAAATTCATCAAATGTTTTTTTAAATAATGATACCTTGAAAACTAGATATTATAATCAAAAATCAATGACTTTTGAAATATTAAAGTAAATACGGGGTGGTTTCACTTGAACTTTGTACGCAAATCTGATTTACTTATCAATAAACTAAGTAAACAAATTAAAATAATATTGTAATGAAGAATTTTTCGATGACCTGGGAAATGCGATAGGAAGAAAAAAAGTACCGATTTTCTAAGATTATTTTTCTGTTTTTATTTGGCAATGTAATAATATCAAAAAAGTAATTTTGTAAAAATTCCACTGGTTCTTTAAATTCATTTACAATTTACATTATTTATTAACCAAAAAGAAACTTATCAAAATTCTACTCGTGATGCTGCCCAAAATTTTCCAGAAATAAAATAATAGCTTAAATGTCCTCGGATATTTATTTTATGTTTTCATGACCCATTTTTTCTCATCGGACACATCTATCTAATGATGCGGCCTGAATGCCGCACTGGCACCTAAGGAAGAACAGACATGGTTTTTTATATTATTTAAGATATAAAAATTAACTTTCAATTATTATTAAATAAAATTCATATTTTCACAGTTGGTTTTACAAAAGTATACCGCAATGTTGCAGTATTAACAAATTTTTTTATAATTTATTTATTTTAAACAAAATTATGCATTTTAATTTACCGTTTTAATAATTTTAAACAAGCTATTATTTACTGTGAAGTTTAAAAAACAGCAAATTTAATTTACATTAATTAATTAACAAAAAGACAGGTAACTGCTACAGCACGTGGCAATGCAATGCCTTGATGGTGTATTTATTTGTCCATAACTAACATTAACTTCTGGTTTTAGCATCTGTCGAATTACGTAGGATTTTAAAAGATACCAAACACTTTAATTATTGTTAAAAACTAAAGAACAGAAAATTAGCTGCATAGAAGACTAAGAACTACGGTCGTCCGAGTTCCACTTGTTTAAAAATCAAATGACATTAATTTTCTTAAAAATTAACATTTTACAAATTGTGAATTGGCCGAAACAAAAATAAAACACCTCAATATATAGTATCCGTCGCCGGCAGTGAAGTAAAACAATTGAATTACAAAATAATGAATCCTAAAATTTGTTGATTGACTTAAATAATGTATTCGTGTTTTTAAAGAAAATAATATAGAATATTGTTTTAGAAAGAGCAAAAGTAGAACTTTTCAAGAGCAATTACTCCTCCCCTCTCCCCAAAGATTGGATAGATCTGTTTTGATGGATGGATGGCATTATTTTGATTTATGGCATTTATAAGGCTTACTGTGATCTAAAAAACTTAAGTTCGGTCGAAAAACTATGCATCTAGCAAGGCTGGATGATCCCCAGACCCCCCAGTCTGTAACAGTATAATCAATTTTAAAATTACATCTTTTAACTGTTAACGAAGGAGTAAATATTTCAAAAAAGTTGTGTACACATTATATTGTTGGAATGTTCTTAGAATTTTATTGTAAATATTTGGAATTCATGGAAATTTTTGGAGATTTCTGGAATTCCTCGGAATTTATTGTAATATTTCGGAAATCTCTGGACTTATAAATCTTTGAAAACCAATGGAATTCCTTGGAAATCATTGTAATTTTTGAAAATCATCATTGAATTTTTTTTGAAAATCATTGGAATTCTTTAAAATTTTCTGGAATTTCTTGGAAATCACTGAAATTCTGTGAAACTCACTTAAATTTCTTAGAAATTACTAGAATTCTTTGCAAATCATTGCAATTTATGGAAACTATTGGAAATTTTGGAAATATCTTGAATTACACTTCTTTAGAATTCCCTGAAATCTCTTATAAATCACTTGAATTCCTGAGAAATTGTTGCAATTCTTAGAAATCTTTGGAATTCTCTGCAAATCAATGGAATTTGTTGAAAATCATAGAAATTCATAGGAAATCATTTGAATTCCTTAAAAGTCATTATAATTCTTTAAAAATCTAGAATCACTAGAATTTTTGTAAATCACTGGAATTTCTCTGAAGTCATTGGAATTCTTTGTAAATAACTACAATTCTTTAGTTTTTTTCTTTAGGAATTTCTTAGAAATCACTTGAATTCCTGAAAAATCGTTACAATTTTTAGAAATCTTTGGAAATCTCTAGAATTCTCTGCAAATCAATGGAATTTGTTGAAAATCATTGAAATTCATGGGAAATCACTTAAATTCCTTGAAACTCATTGTAATTCTTTCAAAAGTTTTATAAATTCTTGAAAATCACTGGAATATTTTTGTAAATCACTGTAATTCTTTAGAAGTCAAAGGAATTTCTTGAAAATAACCACAATTCTTTGAAAATTCCTGAAATTTCTTAGAAATCACTAGTTTCTGGGAAATTGAGGTAACTCTTAGAAATCTCTGGAAATTAATGGAATTTCTTGAAAATAACTTGAATGTTTTGAAAATCATTGAAATTTTTGGAAATATCTTGAATTACAATTCTTTGGAAATCCCTGGAATTTTTTAGATATCATTAAAATTCTTTGAAATTTCTTGTAAATATTTGGAATACATGGAAATCCTTGGAAATCTGTAAAATTCCTGGAAATTATTGTAATTCTTTGGGCATCTTTGGAAGTTTTGGAAATCATTGAAATTCTTTAGAAATGCCTGGAATTCTTGGAAATTACTTGAATTCATTGGAAATAACAGGAATTCCATGAAAACCGTTGAAATTCCTTGGAAATCACTAGAATTCTTTGAACATCATTGCAATTTATGGAAATCATTGGAAGTTTTGAAAACATCTTGAATTTTAATTCTTTGGAAATCGTTGGTAATCCATAGAAATCACTTGAATTCCTGGGAAGTCGTTGCAATTCTTAGAAATCTTGGAAAATCTTTAAAATTTCCTTCAAATCAATGGAATTTGTTGAAAATCATTGAAATTCATAGGAAATTACTTGCATTCCTTAAATGTCCTTGAAATTCTTTATAAATCTATATAATTTCTTGAGAATCACTAGAATTGATAATCAGTAGGATTCCATGAAAATCCTTGGAATTACTAGAATTCTTTGGAAAGCAATGCAATACAGGTAAATCATTAGAATTTTTTGAAATATCATGAATTCCAATTCTTTGATAATCCCTAGAATTCCTTAGAAATAACTCGAAGTTCGGGAAAATCGTTGTAACTCTTAGAAATCTTTGTAAATTAATGGAATTTTTTGAAAATCACTAGAATTTTTTGAAAATCATTACAATTTTTCAAAATATCTTAAATTGCAATTCCTTGGAAATCCCTAATATTCTTTGGATATCATTGGAATTCTTGAAAATTTTGAAAATCCTTGTAAATATTTTAATTACATGAAAATCTTTGGAAATCTCTAGAATTCCTGGAAATTACTATAATTCTTTGAAATTCCTTGAAATCCTTTAATTCTTTGGAAATTACTAGAATTCTGTATAAATCTTTGCAACTTTAGAAATATTGGAATTTTTGGAAATAAATTGAATTGCAATTCTTTGGAATTCCTTAGAAATCACTTGAATTTCTGAAAAATCGTTACAATTTTTAGAAATATTTGTAAAACTCTGGAATTTCCTTGGATATCAATGAAATTCCATGGAAATCAATGGAACTTCTTGAAAAGCATTGAAATTCTTAGGATATCACTTGAATTTCTTAAAAATCATTGGAATTCTTTAGATATCTGTATAATTTCTTGAGAAATTAGAATAATTATCTTAGAAATCTGTATAATTTGTTTAGAATCACTGGAATTTATTTGGAAATTAATGCAATTTTAGGAAATCATAAGAAGTTTTGTAAATATCATGAATTTGAATTCTTTGGAAATAAAAATCACTCGAAATTCGGGAAAATCGTTGTAACTCTTAGAAATCAATAGAATTTTTGGGAAATCAACAGAATTTTTTTAAATCAATGAAATTGTAGGAAATATCTTAAATTAGAATTCTTTGAAAATCCCTGGAATTCTTAAGATATCATTGGAATTCTTCAAAATCATTGGAATTCTTCAAAATCATTGGAATTCTTCGGAAATTCCTGGAAATCTTCGGAAGTTCTTAAAATTTCAAGTAAATCTTTTAAATTCCCAGTCTTGGTTACGTAAATTTACCTGGATATTTACTCCCTACTTTGAACTGTTTAACATGGAGTCTTTCTTAAAAATCGCTTAAAAAAATTAAAATTAGTTTACTGCGAAATTGTACTTTAGTACCGTGCGATGTCAATAGTAAAATAAAACAATTTATTTAAAAAAGTGAGAATTTTAGATTTAGTTTATTTAAAAAAAATAAAATACAATATTATTTCGGAAAAAGGAAATGTAGGATTTTCGAGAGAAGTTTGTTGGAGAACGAATGAAGGGAGTGCTAAATTTTATTTGTGGAAATTAATTAAGAGAATCAAAAATCAAATCATGAGTGTGATATACTGCTTAAAACGACATGATAGG
Source organism: Cantharis lateralis (assembly GCA_963170105.1). Lineage (NCBI taxonomy): Eukaryota > Metazoa > Arthropoda > Insecta > Coleoptera > Cantharidae > Cantharis > Cantharis lateralis. The sequence goes on from OY720627.1 coordinate 6,552,348, forward strand.
GAGCGAGAAACCGCGGTTCAATGCTCACTCAAGCCGACTATACTGCTATGATCTAAAGCCCAAGTTCGACCGATGAGCTGTGCAGCTAGCAAAGTTAGCACCCTACTAGAATAGATTGAATACTAAGTTAGTATAAACTTCAAGAAAAAGAAAAAAAAGAAGCATTCAAGGGGATTAAAGGAATACGAAAATTTAAAGACAGCCCACCGTTTATCCTGCTGCAGACCGATGGGTTTGGGAGGTATGGAATAACCACAGTCCGATATAATCGATAACAAATTTGAGAACACTTTATATAATATCTACTATAAGCAGCGCACCTTTTTTTTTTAATTTGAAAACATTAAAATCATAAAAGTTGTATTAAATTGTTTGTTTTGTAGTGTTAATACTTACAAGGATGTTCCTTTCAGATTAAATTTCATACTATTAAATTGAAAACCCATTTTAATTAGGTTAATGATGTTTTTGAAATAATTAGTTTAATAATCATAAAATCATCCGTTTAAGAGGAACAATGTGCGATTTTCTCATGGCCGTCTCGGTGCTTCGGGGGGCACGTAAACCTGTTCGGCTCCCTGGGTGGATAGTTGGCACCATCAACAATAAAACAGGGTGACAGGCACATTTTTCAATCTTTTTTACTCAAGCACTTGCAGTGGATTAGCTTTGGCCTACTTTTACATCAGAAATCAATTTATTGAACTACAAAATAAGTTCTAATTTATTTATAATCCATATCTGTGTTAGTATATCAGATTTTTTTTAATAAAACTGTCAATCAAACTCAGACGACCGTTTATTTTAAAAATTGTGAATTATTAATAACTCTTCGGCAAGGACAAAATCAGTGCGGTTCTGCATAGCTACCCCGTAATTTGCAATGCGTGCGGAAGAATTTCAATAAATCGAAGTGTCTACTAATATTAGCTCACGTTTAAAAGATTTATTTTTAAATTGCCTTCTACCTATTCAGGACATTTTATAAAAAATTTATTGATCCGACGCATCGGTTGGGTATTAGTCAAGGGTGTACATCCATAATTTATTAATATTTGTCGCAGTAAACATTGAAGCCACCTCATCGTTCATAAATATTCATTTTGATAATTTAGTTATTCCATTCCGTGACAACAGCGGGCATATATAATAAAATGTGATGTCAAAGGTTGAGGTTTATCAAATATATTCGGACCATCAGGAAGAGATGACAATGGATGCGGTTGATGCAATCTTTCAAATACCAAGGTGGCTGGAAGACCTAGATCAGCTTCCTGAATTATTTGGGTAGCCATTTGTTAGATGACCAACTCATGGAACATAAAATGAAAGAGTCAGTTATCCTTCAACTGCTTATTTCAATTTTGACAAAAAATTTCTCCACTTTTGCTCACTTATTTCAAACAATAGCAAATTTATACAAAATCAGCAATTCTTTACAAAGTAAACTCAACAACCATAAATTACTGTTTTGACGTAAGTATTGTAATTTGAAAATTGTTGTAATAGCAAACAAAAATATTACAATAATAATTTTGATTGCGTGCTGAGAAGTTGGCTAAGTAGAGCATTTTTTACGCACATCAAATCGAGAACGACTTTGCTTTTTAAACAAAGTTCAAGTTAACCAAAACTTCTATTAGTAATCGAGTTTTTCGGAATCCCCAATTTGTACATAGCAGAAAAACAAAAATATTTTTATTTTGTTCACCGAAATACCTCAAACCAAAGTTAATTTAGCAGTGTATTAACTAGAATTGTGTTAATGATCGGGAAAGCTAAAAATATACTTCGCGACCGCGTTGTATAAGCACGGAAATTAGTAGCTAAGCGTAGGTAATGATAATATTTTAAGATATTACCTAGAATTGTTTAAACAAAGTGTAGATTTAGTTAATTACAGTTAAATGTAACACAAATAGAATTTTAAGTATATAAACAGCTTCTTTGAAGTATACAAAGGCTGATTTAGGAAATACCGATTTTAAGTTTTTTCGTTCTCGTCTTCAAGCTTTTAGAACGATGAATTGCATATTATGCATATTAACTGCAGTACTCCATAATTTTGAGTTTAAGTTACACTTAAAAGTTTTAAGCGTCGCTTAAATCGTTAAACACCACTTATTTCCATTGTGTATTATTATTTTAAATAATTAAGTGCTTCTTAAATTTTTATGAAACACTTAAATTTAAGTCCGCTTAAACTAGCGCTTAACCTCAAATTACGGAAATTCTTTAATAGTGTTATTACTGCATAAAATTGGTATGTTGATTGATTCTTCGTTAAATTTATGGAAAGCTTAACTAAACCCCCATTTAAAAATAATTAAAGACTGAATTTATAATAAATTTATGATATACAACTGCGACCGGCTTTGTCCGTCTATTTACTACCTATACGTACCGTCAACAGTATGAGTATGCCCGTTTGCACCACCACTCCTTAAATGTGACCCTTGCCTAAGCGGGTCAGTTTCTTTGGCTTAAATTTAAGTGTTCCTTAAAACGTTAAGCATCACTTAATTCGGTGGTGTAATGAAAATAAGTGGCGCTTAACGATTTAAGAAAAACTTAACACTTTTAAGGGTTGATGATGAAAACGGGAACTAAATTTAAAATTTAAGTGTTCCTTAAATTATTCCTTTTTTCTATTGGTTAGAATAACATTTAAGGAAAGCTTAAAAATTTATTTAGTTCGAACTTTCGATATATTGAATAGAGGTATCCAGGTTTGAATCCCGGTCGAGATTATTCCCTCCGGAGGGTGCCGGAGTTCGGATTCCTTGTTAGAACCAATTAGTCTGGTTATTCCGCTGGCCTATACCGGTGCATTGAGAGCAATTTATCACGATCTCCTGAGGGAAGCTGCCCCGTTCTATTGAGGAGTGGTGAAATGGTGAAAATGACAATGGCAAAATGAAAACTTTAAAATCAATAGTTTAATTGCTTCATGTTAGTGTTAGCTATCAGACGCCATGTCATTTTTGTAAAAATATATAATATCGTAATATCTAATTTTATCTCTCCCATAAGTTTTAATTGGATCTGCCCTTAAATATTAAATTCTATCTCTCTTTCTGTTCATCTTTCTGTCTTTCTGTAATCAAATCAAAACCTAAAACATCGAGAGATTTTGGGAAATTGAAGGGGCAATGCGGTCTTTAGACCGCACAACCAGGGCAATTGAGTTGCACACCAATCGAGTTCCACATTATTCAAGCACTTGAAGGTCATGGCGATGGCGGTCGATATATTAAATATATAGCGCAGTGGCGTAACGAAAAGACGAGTTCCATATTAAACAATTGCGAAAAAAATATTTTTTATTAATATTGTCGTGATCATAGGCACCAAAAAGGGGGGAGGCAAATCAGGGCACTTGCCCCCTCTTAGAAAATAAATTTTTTTTGTCTCTAGCTATCGCTCAAAAATATTAAGAATTTTCTTTTAAAACCATAAAACCTAACAAAACTGAATACTTTGCCCCCCCCTCTATATTTAACTCTTCCGGCGCCACTGGTCGTGATCTTTAAAAAATATGGGGGTTAGGTTAGGTTAAATTTTAAATTTGTAATTTTAGGAAAAATATTATTTGTATTATTTTTTGTAATATTTTGTGATTCTCGCGAGATTTTAAGGATTTTTTGGTTTGGTTATATGGAAGAGTAAAATTAAAGCAGAGTTATCAATAAGTGCAATTTAAAGATAAGGAAAATCAAAAGAGGAAGCGAGATAAGAAGTGAAACCATATTTGATGATAGAAAAGATTTTTCAAATGTTTAATTTAAAAATTGAATTCAGAGAACGTTGAAATCAGTTGATAGCATATCAAAGTCAATAAATCAATTAATTTAGTAATAAATATTTTAAAAATTGTAAAATTTTGAAAATTCGCAAGTCAGAAGGTAGAAAAAATACAATTCAATATATTAAATATTTTTTTTAAATAAACTGCGGGGCGGGGTCTACTAGACACATTTCGAAACCTTCAATTTACGAAACATGGTTCTTCGAAATCCAAGGAACTCTGGGAGTTACATGCCAATTATTCGACTGTCCCTGATAGTACAGGGGGCATTACATTTCCAATCTCAATAGGAGTCAACTTCTTTACCACCGCACCATAAGGAATACGAATCAGTGCGGCCTTCAGGCCGCACAACAAGGGTAATCGAGTTGCACACCAATCAAAATCCACATCGTTCCAATAATTGAAGATCATGGCGTTGGCGGTCGATATATTAAATATAAATAGTGCAGTGGCGTAACTAGGAGTGTGAAATTTAAAGGGTTCGAAAATTAAAAAATTCCGTTCGTTGTTTCGTTGTTTTAGTTCCGTTCTTCCGGTGTGAAAGATGTGGATTTTTTGGGGTAGATCAGGTACCGGATCGTGTAGGCTGCCAACCTCTGTGGTGACTATTTCTCTGGAAATGGAAGAGGACCGTCTCTCCATGGTCACTTAATAGATCAGGACTGTTACTCGACTTCTCAAGTCAAGTTTGTCGTTAACTAACGGGTTTGAGGAGCTTTTGAATATTTCCAGCCGTTAATAAGACTCCGGCATAACCTAAGTTAGTTTTGCTGAAAGAGGAGTGGAAAGCCATTTTGAAGACTTCTTTCCTGGAGATAGGAAAGGGCTGTTTTCCCCCGGTCACTTCAATAATTTGAAGAAGTCACATTATCTATAGACCAGATCTACATTCGAGAGCCGGTTATCATCCTCTGATAGAACACCTACAAAGAAACAAAAAGACTTTCAGCTTCATATGATTACCAGACTTATAGTCGGCGATTGAGGTAGACAGGCCCGCATTGAGTCGGTGGGCCCGGATGAGAAGGTCAAATGATAATTTGGAATAAATTGGAAACAATAAATTTAATTTACACTCTGCTGGATATGATGCTCTCTATTTATTGTTTTCGCGATTGTATTTTCCAGAAACGTTCAACATGTTTTTAAATATTTTAAAATTAAAAATGTTATAAGTGCCGCGTCATGCGAGTCGCGGGAAATATACAAGTAACAAGTGGGTCTCATTTCAATGATTCTAACGAGTATGCTCCTTTATCACACCATTTATCTTTAATTGTCAATTATGCAACGGAAAAAAACAATAAAAACAGGCTGGAACTTATTTTTTGTGTACTTGAAACACTTGAAAGTGTTTTAAAGGGCTTCACATCAACACAATTAAACTTTTTGTTTTATCTGGAAAAAAGCAAGTTTAAATTGAAAAACACTTATAAACGTGATTTTATTGCTCGTGTCGGGAAAAATTGCAAATGCGTGACTAATTTCTTTCGTTTTTATTTCTTAACATAATTTTAAATTGTTCTGATTTTTTTTACATTACTTCTATTTAATAACTTAGGTGGTTCCCTCTTTTATTTTCCTTAACACATCCTTTTTGCGCCGATGAACAAATTCATAAATTCAATGATTTTTTTTTCATGAATACTACGAACTTTTCATTAATATAATGAATTTTTTATCAGCGAAATTAAGATCTTTTCATCGGTAATTTTTTTTATTGGTAAACTACATTGTAAATTTTTTGAAATTTTATAATCTATTCATTTTAACTACCAGCAGAATAATCGCTAAAAAATGTAGGTTAGATAAAAGATAAAATCTTGATTTTATAAATTTAGCACAATAATATCATTAAACTAGGGTAATTAAGGCAAAAACCAAAATTTGCAATGCAACTCACTTCACAGACAAACAAAAACACAATCCGGATTGCAATGCAAAATAATCTTGCAAAGATTTTTATATAAGTAAAGACATTTCTTGTAGTTTAGCAGAATAAGGCCTTTATGGACAAAATATGTCTGGATTTCGACTCCCGAACGAACGAAGAGATGCGGTTATAGTTTAACCAGTCTCAGAATTCCAACTTGTTTCCGTTTGTCAGGTTAGTTTAAAAATTCACTTGTTTTAACACACTGTTTCTTTTTTTATACAGGAATTTTTTTTACGTTTTTGGTTATGCTAAAATGAGTTAAGTGCAAATATTAAATAATAAAAACAAAAAAGGATCAACAGAATTCAATCAAGTTTGAAAACTTACAGCTAAGACCCCATTACCTAGCACTTTACATAACTTATGTGGTGATAGAGAACACTTTTCTAAGAAAAATATTTATAAATTTTTTTTTCAAAATTCAAACAGGCGAAAGTTAAGCCTCTTTAACGCATTTTTTATATTTCCACCTTCACAAGGCCATAGCCCCGAAACTATTGATTTTTCAGAAAAAAATGGTTTAGTGCTTTTTTAGAGAGCGTGAAATAATCTACAAACTAGATTTAAACCTTTGATTGTCTAAAATCAACGGTTTTTGAGTTATGCATTAAATTAAGAAAAAAAATGTAGAATAATTTTTTTTTTAGTTTTTTTCAAGACCCTCTATCTTTTAAACTTTTCTTTTTTTAGTTTTTACCTAAATAAAATTATCTTTTAAATTAGATAATTCCTAATAATAAGATTCTTGGATTTCCTAAGATTTTCCAAGATTTTCTCAGATTTCCTATCCAATTTCATATTCGTATACCAAAAAGTATTTTATTTCAAAAACATGAAATTTATTAAAATAAACTAAAATTTATTGAATGTTTTCATATCGCTCAGAGCCGGATTAAGGGGGGGGCAAAGGGGACTGCAGCCCTGGGCTTCTAAATTTCTAGGGGCCTCAAATAATTGAAACAACAAAATTTAAATCAGAAAAAAATTGCTGGATTCTTTCTTAAAGTAAGAAAAAAATGCTTTTAAAATGTTGAAAAATAAAAAATTTCCGCCTGCGGCACATTTAGTCAAGACATGCGAGGCCGAAGAGCCTCCGAAGAAGTTAGCTCCAGACCTCACATATCCTTAATCCGGCTCTGACATCGTTTAATTATAATGAATATCCAAGCTCCTTAAACTGATCAGAGGCAGATTAAGCCGATTGGAGGCCCCTGGCTGTTATAATTGCGACTCAGGCCTCTTCCCTTCCCCTGGCGGCTGTCAGGTTCTCCGACCGTTTAATCTACCAGTACAAATGAAGTATCCAGTGCCATAGGCGCCGGTTAGGGGGGGGGGGCAAAGCAGAAAATTGAAGTTTTTGTTTCTACCTAGTTGGAGCTCGTAAAATATTAGAATTTTCCTTTAAAATCATAAAGCCTAACAAAACTGAATAATTTGCCCCATCTATATTTGCCCCCCCCCCATGGCCAATGTCTAACTACGGCCCTGACAAATGCCTAAAGCCTGGAAAATGTTCATAACATTTCATTCGGATCTTATAAACAGTTTTTTCTGCTGTAATTTACATCAGTTGACTACCCCCCTCAGGGAGAAGATAACTAACTTAGTTCGAATATTTTTACGGTTATAGCCTAGCGGTTAAATCGTTGGCTTCTTAGTCGAAATCCTGGACTTAGATCGAGATCTTCATCACTTCAATCCATGTTTCAGGATCAATTCCAGTTTCAAGGTTGTTTATATCATCATCGGGCTTAACTGCTGTGATCTAAAGTCCAAAATGAATTTAACAACTATAAGGGCATTTGATCGTGGTTCAGCAGAAAGTTTTGCACTCTCTGAGCAATCGACAATGAATAGAATGCTGAACTTTTAAAGAATTGCTTAATTTTAGAACAAAATTCTAAAACAATTACTTGGAACCTGTAATTATTTTGGGTCTGAAAGTCAATGTCTTACTCGCAGGACTAGACGAGAGCCTGATTATACCTACCACTCTGCATTACATTTTTAAAAAACAAAAAAATTAAAATGTTTTTGCTTGTCCTTAATAATAGAGAATTAACTAAATTAAACAATAATTGGCGGTAATTTGATTAACTCAAAAATTCTAATATAAAAATTGTTACGTTTGCACTTAATCATTTTCTTTGTTTGTTCTTCGTGACGTAACAAATGTAACAATAATAAAAGTAAAGTGATATCGTAATTATTAACACAAATGTTATTTAATTTTCATATCCTAATGCATAAAAGCACCTATCTAAAGTTTACTTATATAATTTGTTTAAATTAGTGGGCATACAATAGCAGTTGGATAAAAAGAAAGTTTTGTAAATAAAACTTACACAATTTGGTGTTGTCGTGTGAAAACTATAACAATATAATTTAATCAATTATTGTTATTTGATACAAAATACTACGCAACAAATATTTTGATTTAAATTAACCGCCTAGCCACTCAAACCGCCATCTATAACGTTAATAAAAAGAATGTTTTCAATTATTTATTCGCTAATTTATGACGAGTGTTAAAAAATATTTACGAAGATTTTTTTATTCAATAAACAATCTTGGAAAAAAACCAACGAGCGTAGAGGTTATTCCTGTTGTGAATTAACACGAGTATCAAACAAATTTTAGAATTTAAAAATTTAATTTTTTTATGATTGAAACCTTTTATTCTGACATTTTAATTTTTTTTAAATTTTTGATCAAACTTAATCTAGTTTTATGAAACTATATAAACTTTATGAAACTGACTAATTAATCAGTCAATCAATTATTCCATCAGTCGCTCAATCAATCAGTTAATCGGTCACTCAATTACATTGAATAAAATTTTCAGTTAATGAACTTAAATAAAATTTTCAGAAGTACTATGAAATTTATATAAATATAGGTACTGAATTTTAGTTCATCATCATCTTCACGCATTAAACATTTGTCTGTTGCGTCACTCTTGGTCTCCCCATCTTTTTCTGGGTCGGCCCACATTTCTTTTACCTCGGGGTTTATATTTGTACATTTAGTAAATTGGTTGAAATCAGTCATTAAACTGACTAGTCAATCAATCAATCAATCAATCAGTCAGTCAAGCAGTTAGTCAATCAATCAGTTAATCAGTCAGTCAAACAGTTAGTAAATTAGTCAGTCAATCAGTCACTCAAGCAGTCGGTCAATCGGTCAGTCAATGATTAAAATATTTTAAAATTAAATGATTGTAAATGAGGGCAGTAACAGATAATTAAAAAAAAATATTTTATTCTAAAAAATTGTAATCTGTATTCCAATTTATAAGGGTAGATCATAGCAACTAAATTGGCCCAAAATGTGGGTCCCCAAATAAATACGCTGTTTTTCCCAAAATGTTGAGGTGGATGTTTATTTTTCAAAATTTATTTCAAACTTCTAAAATAAATATAATCAAATTAACTTATATTCGAATTTGTGTAGGTTAAATTAACACATTTTTTTGATTTTAAAATGAATTCCAACGATTTCCCAGAAATTCAAGAGATTTTTAAGGAATTTCAGAAATTTTCAACGAATATTCTAATTTGAGATTTCCAAGAAATTCAATGATTTCCAAAGAATTCTCGTAATTTCCAATGATTTCAAAAGAATTCCAATGGTTTTTAAAGATTTCCAGAAATTTTCAGGGAATTTCCGAGATTTCCAGAAATTTTCAGGGAATTTCCGAGATTTACAAAGAATTTTCCAATGTGATCTAATGAATTCCAGCGATTTCTTTGGAATAAAAATAAATTCCAATGATTTCCAAGAAATTCCAGAGATTTCCAGAGAATTCCAATGATTTTCAATGCATTCCATTAATTTACGGAGAATTCCAAAGAAATTTGGTCATTTTCCAAAAATTCCAGAGATTTTCAAAGATATCCAGATATTTCTAAAGAATTCCAAAGATTTATAAAGAATTCCAAAGATTTATAAAGAATTCCAAAGATTTTCAGGAAATTCCCAAAATTTCCAAAGAATTCAAGTAATTTTCCCAAAATTTCCAAAGAGTTCAACTAAATTCCAAATATTCCAATGTGATCTAAAGAATTCCAGAGATTTCCAGGCAATACGAAAGAATTCCAGTGATTTAAAAAAAATTCCAATGATTTCCAGACATTCCATTGATTTACAGAGAATTCCAAAGAAATCCAACTATTTCCAAGAAACTCTAGAGATTTTCAAATATTTCTAGAGGTTGTTAAGGATTTCTAAAAAATTCTATGATTTCCCAGGAACTCCAATGATTTCTGTGTAATTCCAGGGATTTAAAAAAAAAATCCAATTCACGAAGTTTCAAAAAATTGCAATGATTTTTAAAGAATTCTAGTGATTTTCAATCAATTCCAATGATTTTTAATTTATTTTAATGATTTTCAAGGAATTCCAATGATTTTCTAGGAATTCCAGAGATTTCCAACATTTTTGAATAATTGCAAAGATTTCTAAAGAATTCCAAAGATTTTCAGGGAATTCCCAAAATTTCCAAAGAATTCAAGTAATTTCCAAATATTCCAATTTGATCTAAAGAATTCCAGAGATTTCCAGAGAATAAGAAAGAATTCCAGTGATTTCCAAAGAAATCCAACAATTTCCAAGGAATTCTAGAGATTTTCAAATATTTCTAGAGGTTTCTAAAGATTTCTAAAAATTACAACGATTTTCCAGGAACTCCAATGATTTTAATATTATTCCATAGATTTTCAAAAAAATCCAATTCAAGAAGTTTCAAAAAATTCCAATGATTTTCAAAGAATTCTAGTGATTTTCAATTAATTCCAATGATTTCCAAAGAATTCCATGGATTTCCAACATTTTTGAAATAATTACCCCTTGAATTTTACATATCCCAGATTCGCTCTACAAAGAAAACACGTTAATATATTGGCAGGACCTTAGTGTTAAAGTTATTATTAAACCTTTACCCCTGAAGCGCAGGAATGGATTAACGAAAAATATTTTAATATAAAGATCACTTGGTATCATGTAACATAAGAACCTCACGGGACTTGAAGTGAAGAGTCATTGAAGTGAGTAAGTCTCTGGGCCTACGTACTTGGTAAAAACATCCCTGAAAGCCACCCCAACTTGGAAATGATGGATTTACTTTGCATTTAACTCATTCGTGCGCGTCCTAGGTAGACATCAGAAAATAAGATCTGTATTTTAATTTTATAAGCAAATTGATTATTATTTAAAATAGGAATAAAATAATTCAAAAAATATCAGTTAAAAATAAATTGAACTGTTGTCGAACATGCGATCTACGATTTCAGAACGGCATTATGGGTAAAATTTCGTATTACTCCTACAAAATAAAAAATTAATTAATAATAAACAAAACACACTATCAAAAATACGAAACACCTTGTATATCAAATTGCACTGCTGTCACCTAGCTGTCATTGTGACAGCTACCATAACCTCACTTTTGATCAATTCAAAAACATCCTTTTGTCAAGAATGGATCGTTTTGAATATTCGAGTCCAATTTTAATTGAAAATGAAAACTTTTTGGTGCGGGACACGAACGTGCGGCTATACGACGGCGAACAGAAGGTATGAAGTTAATTTTATTTTTTGTGTGACTCATTTAAATTGATTAAACTTTTTAGACAAACTTTGAAGGAGGTGAACTTAGTGTGACCACGCATCGATTGATATGGGCCCGTCCTGGAGCTATTGCGTTGGGTCAAGGTTGTTTATGTTTACCGCTAAGTTTGGTGGTATTTATCGAGGAAGAAGCTACAAGTACTTTTAGTTTCAGTCGCTCGAAAAAGTTAATTTTGCATTTAAAAGAAGCGTCCCAAGGTTTGTCGATCAAATTTTTTTGATGTTATTTAAATGCGGTGGTTTCAGAACAACGAAAGGAAAGACCGCAACACACAAGCATTTTTAATCATATTAAGTTGTCGTTTAGGGAGGGCTACAGCACTGACATAATCGGAGTGTTAAATGATAGCATACAAAAGCGAAGGTGGGAGTGGAACGTACAGCAAGTAGGTGTTCAGGCGCCGGTAACTCGGAGAGCACCTCAAGTGCCTAACATTAAATTGCGCACTGGAATCGTTGGTATTGAACGTAGCATACAGGAAAAACAAAAAGAAACGGATGCAAGTATCTCACTTGCTTTTCAAGATTTAAGTAAACTCATGACGATGGCAAAAGATATGGTGAAGTTGTCGCAAAATATTTCAACAAAAATACGGGTATTTTTAAATTTAAATTTTATTATATATTTTAAGTTTGAAATTCAGGAATTGGCAAAAAAATACTAACTTTTTTATTATTAATTATTTCTGTCTGCGATAAAATAAATAATGACATCGATTTACCAATTTAATTGCATATAATTTGATAACAGTGAAACTTTGACAAAATATAACGAAGTTGATTACGTAAGAAATGAAACTTGCTAGAAAATAATTGTTAATTTTTTTTTTGGAAAATAAATGTAGCTCTCGAGAAATTTAATACACTTTTTTTTGATAATTGCATTTATGCTAACTTTTTGTAGAAAAATTTGTTTTCAACAAAATAAGAGAAAGTGAGGTATTTTAATACCAATTTTAGACATGAGAGTTATTGTTTTCCGAAAATTAATAAACAGGTATTGAAAACAATAAGAGGAATTAATGTACAAGATTTTGGTCTGTGGTTCACCCCTTGTAATATCGGAATGGGGTACTTGCAAAAAAATTATGTAAAAATTTTAAAAATACGATCCCAATGATCTTATTAATCATTTGAATTTTATTTTTAATTTTTACTCAACTTCTTGCCGAGTAATAGATCCATTTAGTCCCACATTTCTCCTCCCGTAGTAAAAAATATTTGAACGTTTATATATACCAAACCAATTTATAATCTAACATCGCTTAATGATAATATCATAATTAGTAAAAATATTTATTAAACAAATTAAACACAGACTATAAACAAGTTACAATCAACGAAATATCATATATCTTTTCTTATCTATCATTGCATTTACTAAAGTAAAATATTTTTTAACAATTTCTAATATTTGCCTTTTTAAACAAACATGGAGGATATTTAAAAAAGCAAATTCCACAAATACATCGTCGGAAATAGACCTTAGTTATTGAGAGGAGGAACAAAATGTTGAATTTGAGGGCAATTACTTCAACGTCATACCAATTAACGAACTTTAACATAATTAAAATTTAAAGTTTTTTTAATGCATTTTTTCCAGTTATAATTCAGAAATATATTTTTTTCTTAAACTTACCATCTAAACTTTAATTTTTTCCTTAGGAGAAGCAAGGCGACATAACTGAAGATGAAACGGTGAGATTCAAATCATATTTGTTGAGTTTGGGTATCGACGATCCAGTTACTCGAGATGATTTTAAGTCAAACAACCAATACTACAAGAGTTTAGCGAGACAAATATCCGATATTCTGCATGGTCCAGTCAACGAAGTCGGAGGTATGATGGCACTCACCGATGTTTACTGCCGAGTAAACAGAGCACGTGGTTTAGAACTTCTATCACCTGAAGATTTACTAAATGCGTGTCGCATCATGACTTCGCTCGATTTACCTCTGAAGCTCTTTAAATTTGATTCGGGCGTAATGGTAATTCAACTGACCACATTAAATAGCGAAAGTGTCGCCAATTCAACTGCCGATTTGGTTAGTATTTTCTGTAACGATTATATTAGTTTACCTGATTTTTCTATTTCAGTTGGAAGAGAAAGGTTCCCTGTCGATTGAAGAATTAGCGCAGTCACTAGGAATTTCGATTTTATTAGCTAAGGAACGACTGTTGACCTCGGAGAAGTATGGGAAGTCATGTCGAGACAATTCCACTGAAGGGTTGCGATTTTATCCAAATTGGATTTTAAATCGAGATTAACTTGTTTATTATTTTGTACAAAGTTTTAAGATGAATACAAATTTTATTATGGCAGTATAATTTTAGAAATATCGTAGTATCCTTTCTGTTTTGAATGTTTTTTTTTGGAAATTATCTTGACGTTGCAGTAGCAAACTTTCGTTCAAGGCAACTAGGCTTAATGACCTTTTTTTATTAGTTCGTTATGTCTTGATTTTTGCATCTAATATCACAATAATTTAGGTACTTATTGTTGCTAAAAAAAACACGTGGAGAAATATTTGAGCATTTTCGTATACTCGGATTATATTTTAATAGCCATCGAGCTACAAATTATGTACTTGGTAGTACAAAACACTAAAAACTCTTGGATAAAAAAAATATTGACATGAAATTTCACTTTATAAAAACAGTTTCAACAAGTAAATAGATTTTTAAAAACAAAAAAAGGTTCAAAAATAACAACATATCTAAAAAACGATATTTTCATTTGTGTTGATCAACTTGTGCAGCTAAATCGGCAAATTTAGCCATGTAATCCACACTACTATCGGTTAACAATGATTGTAATTGAGCGTCCACCTGAACAGGAAACATAATTATTACAAAATATCAAATAAAAAAGTTAGCGTAACTTACATCCTGTGACATACGAGTATCTTCGTTTGAAATAACAGTTGAGATCTGAGAAGTTTTGATGGGAGATTCCAGGTGACCCAAAAAACTACTCAATGAAAAGTCAGCCACTTCTGAATTTAACCACTGATTATCGTTTTCTTTCAGAATTCGCGATGGGCTAGTCGGTGGCGTGCTATTTGTGATATTACTTGAAAGGAAGCCTGAAAACAAAACCGTAAGTTACGGAAAGTTAGAAATGTTAACCAAAAATTTAACTCACCCATAAAACTGGGTACACCCGAGTCATCTCTTCCTTCCATATCGTGATGCAAATTGACATCAGATGTCGCCAGTGCAATATCCAACAGATTTGAGATGCTTGTGGGTGACCCAACCCGGCTTGGAGTAACAGCATTATCCGTTATATCCAGCACACCAGAAGTTGAGCCACTCGAAATATTCGTTTCAACAGTACCAAAGTTAATGTTAATATCACTCGCACTTTCACTTTCTATTGGAGTCGAAACCACACTCACTGTATTACTTATGTTGTGTTCCGACTTGTCAATGTTTAAAATTCTTGGTGCAATCAAGCGCGGCCCATGATTGATATTGTTGGGCGAAATTATATTCATTTGTACAATTTGATGTTCGTTATCCATTGTGTTCGGTAGTAATGGTAACCGTCTTTCCACTACCACTTGTTTTGATCTCGGCCTTCTTCCTCTTCTGTTGCAGTACCTTGGAGTCAGGCGTTGAATCGACTAAACATAAATATTACTCATTTCTGTTTAACTATAAAAAAGAAGTTACTCACATTGAGTTGTGCTCGAAAACTATCTAAGTTTGGTGCAATGGGCTGCCTGAAAACCGTCACCGGTTGGTGAGGTGACTGAATAATAATAGGAACAACTGACGACACAACGTTCGTGTTGACTACGGTAGCGGAATCAGTGGTGGAGATTTTCTAAAACAAAAGATTTAAAATAGATCACACATTTCACCTTCTCACCTCAGAAGAATCCACAGTTTTTTCTCCAATCACGGTTTTATTGCTTTTTGTATTAACAGGTTTTTCGTTCACTATGTTGTTTGATTTGGTGGTACCACAAGTATGCCCGCACGGACATCTCACTATATTTTTTCTGTAGTGAAGCTTTGCTATTGAAAGCAATCTCTGTAGGGTTCCCGATAAATTATTGTCATGACTTTCGTATTGTGATGAAGTGTCGCTGCCCAATTCGATCGATACTTTTTCGTCCACGCTTGTCGACTCCTCCAGGTCCATTTCAACCTTTGGAGTTATTTTTTCCAAGTTGTCCCAACTGTACTCCAAGGTTAAATTCGTGTTAGAACCAAACTAAAAAGTAAAAACTGAATTAACAATTTTTTGGAGAATTTGTTTTTACCATAATGTAAAGTTCTCCGATGGTGACCGTTCCACAGTTTAGAGAGGTCCATCCTTTTCTAATGTTGCTGATATCTTGCAGCTTTTTCTCATTTTCCTCCTTAATATCTTCAATTTTAATCTCGTCTACCTTTTCTTCCACGTTTTCAACCGTTTGGGGAGGTAGAACCGTGAGGGTTTCGGTAACGACTTTATTGCCAGCAACGTCGTCAGTCGCGATACAATTTTCGTTGGTATCAATGCTGGTGGAACACGACGCCTTTTGGATAAAAAAATTCGGTATTTTATCGTTGGTACTGTCGTTACGAGATCGTTTCGTCCCAGTCTTCTTTAAACCACCCTTAGGAATCCATAATTGTTCACCTGGGGTGGTCACGCCAATTCGTTCTTCAAATGCATTCAGACAAATGCTCTGACTGGTCAGATATTCGCTCAAATTGACTGTAGGAAATTCGATATTCGCTTTAGGAGGCGGACTTAAACGTAAAAATTGATCGAGCGCTGGTTTGCTGTCTTCAGGTTTATTCTCCAGTGTGTAATCAGTCGTACTGTTGTAAGCACTTAAGATATTGTCATACTGAGCGAATTTAAGAAAAGAAACATTTTACTATCACAACATAGATTTTGATTTTTCAAAATAAAATTTTCAAACAGGCGAAAAACCATACAAATCAATCAAAACTACTTGACGAATGAATAAAATAATAGTTTTTATATTTAAAAGGATACAGCAATCTCGTTTACACTCTTCCACTTGCAACTCAAGTGACTAATCAGCGTACTCAGTCGCCGTTGCAATGGCAGTACAGCTTTAACCCTAGGATTTTGCGCAACGCCTTGTACCTTTAACCATGCGTTCATATCTTTTGGCACCAAATTTACAATAACCCGGGTAGGCAATTTCAAATCGTCGTGTTTTTCTAAAATTTGCAAACATTTAATCAGTTACCACGCTTGGTGAACAAATCTCACCGTCCAGTTGATTCAAATTTCGTAGAGCCCGACACATGGGCGTCTTAATCCTAATAGTTTTACCCTTTGATCTAATAGCTACGCCACCCCTATAAATTAATTCGTTAAGTTTCATACAAGTCTTTTCACTAACCGATCCAATTTTTTTTCTCAATTCACCGTAATTCACCAAACCATAAAGTTCCTGAGCGTTCTTTTTAATATCTGCAAAAAAAAATTAATTAAATTAAAAAGAGCTATTACAAAAATGTATTACCGTCTCCAAATTTCAAGTGTTTAGAAATTTTGTGCCAGGTGCGGTAATAAAAGTGCCGAATTTGGTCCTTAGTTTTCATAACCGATTGTGGAAGACCTTTTCTTCTTAACTTATTTGATATATAGTAATAAATAGATTCGAAATCTTTTCCGTATTCGTTGAGAGCTTCAAAAAACAAATTTTTATCTTCTTGCGACCAGGTGGGTCGCCATAATCGCTTCACTTCCGGTTTTATTTCTTCTATAACAAGAAAAATAAATTAATCCGTAAAGTAAAACTAAATTAAACGTTACAACTACCTTTCTTGGTTTCCAAAACGACGCAACTGGGAACCACCGAGTCCAATTTCATTTTTTTAAATACTCGTGCGCTGGTTCTGAGTTGCTGACTCTTTGATTCTGAACCTTCAACATTGTTGGTGACAACGTTGGTCGTGACAGAACCAAAAAGTTGCTCGATTGGAATATTGTTTTGATCTAGGATTGCTTTGTTGTTACTTGCTACTTCATTATTCATGTTAGGTTCATTCGTTTTCATTCTAAAAGGAGATGAGTATTGGCAACTTTGTTTTAAAAATGCTTTGAATCCACAATGCCCATTGTGGATTAACGAGATTATTATTATTCAAAAGTCCATTTAGGTTGGGTTGGATTTCAAACTACATCAGAGTTGCTCAAGATTTGTTGCAGGAAACCGATAAATAAATCTAATGAAAGAGGACGTGGCTACCAAGTTCTGACGGAAAGGCAGCCATATAGACAATTCAACGTAAATGACTTTGCCTGGATCTGAGGATTTGAGGAACTGAAATTTTACCGTCTACTAGAAGGATCTTATCAACTATCACAGAAAGACGTTCGGGTAAAAGCGATTCAGATGAAAAAGCGCCGCTGGCATATCGAAGGACAGGCTAATTGATTTCCAAAAAATTTCGACGTTTCCATTCCGAATCTAAGAAAAAATTCCTGCTCTGGATTATTCCAGAGTAATCAAAATACAAACTTCGGAAAATTTAACTCTCAATTGGTAAAAAGTATCTCTCAAATAGGCAGGGAACAAAGTGAACTCATCCCTTTAGGAATGGAACATTTCGCTGTCGGAAATTTAATTTTTCAATTTCAAAATGAACATCTCGAGAAGTTTTTTTCAAAGAGTACAATACAATAAAATTTAAAAATTAACGGATTAAGTAAACAATAAAATTTGAAATTCGTTTATTTTAATAAATTACCATTTAAATGGTAACTCGGGTCTATTAGGCCCGGCGTATGCTCTGCAGGGTTAAGTCATACCTGCTTGATTTATTGTTGCTTTGTTTTATATTTACTGCCTAACTAGAACTAGCTATTTTTTCATACATTGCATAATTTTTCAATCAAAACTTCTGTTAATTAAGTAATTCAATCTTAATTTCAATTTCGCAGATTAAAAATTTACTAGTTTTACATGTTTGCTAAATAATAGCTGGTTGTTTATACAACATAAAAGCATTTGTTCTGGGTAATTATAAAACTAATTAGAATTGTAGGAGTATTATTTAATAAATCTGTTAATTTTCAATTGTCAATATATTATTAATTAAGAAATTTATTATTTTTTTATTTATTAAAATCTGAGTAATCAAAAATTTTATTTTAGTATATACCTGTTAAGGGCAGGATCTCAGCAACAAAGATAGATATATAATATTTCAATGCAATAGAGAGAGACCAAAATATGTTACAATTTCTCGATACTAACAAAAATTAATATAATACATTCCAGAATAACTGAACTAGAGTTTTTAAGCAGTAAGCTGCTTCGAGAATTGGTATATGGGTACTTCCCCCACAGTGGCGTTCCATTGATTATCGTCTTCCCAGTTTCCAGTGTTCTAAGGTCTTGAAAAGTCCCTTAACTTCGTGGAGCAACATTATTAAAAAGAAACATTCATGTTGAATAGTATGAACAGTGTAAACTTGACCTAAAGCACAGATAATTTTGATTTATCTCGAAATTTCAAGATTTTGTGTATTCTGATGTAAAATTGCCTTCAGTTTTGACAGTGGCGGCTCGTGACATTTTCGAGTGAGAGGGTACAAAATAAAAAATATAGTTTTAAAATATTTATTTATAATGAAAATCTATCCTCCTATTGTTTTTGGGATGGGAGGGCACATGCCCCTGTGCCCTTTATGACAAGCCGCCACTGAGTTTTGAATTGAATTTATTTTGAAAGCAGTTTATAATCCGTCCAAATCAAATCTGTATTCTCTGCTGGTCTGAATTATTCGTCTTAAAAAATATTACAGGATAGCTAGGATAACAGGTTTAATTCAGGCCTCAATAAATAATATGAATAGTTTTGCAGCTGGATTAACTCACTCTTCATTCAATCAGCGTGGCTGAAAACTGAGCTAACTCTAGGTTAGCTGCAAGCTAAAATTTTAGCTAAGTATTTTTTAGCCATTAAATTGTTGTAGCAAATTTAGCGGCGACATCTAAATCAGCAGTTATGATTAGCTCCCAGCTTACTTTTGGGACCAATTTCTCAGCCATAGCTAAATTGATTGAGCAACTAAAGAACTTTAAGCTAGCTACTTTTTAAAACTTTGCTTTACAGATAATTAAATATTTAGAGTAGTTTATAAGTGGTCAGCCCTGCTAAGCCATTAAGGCAACAGACTAAGCTAAGATTTATGTTTTACCATAAGCTAGGAGGAAGGAATGAGTAGAAGAAGTAGCTAGTAGCCTTGCCAAGTAGCAAACTTGTAAGTTTGAGTAAGAGTACTTCAGCTACTACCCAATTCCACTAAGCTAAGATTTTTTCATAGAAGTAAAAGTTATGTGTCCACAATTTTCAAGAAATCAGGTTAAGAACTTCAATTCAGAAAATATTTATTATTTAGGTAACAAAAACTGGGAAACCCAGAAAGTGCCACAAACTTTACAAGAGGGGAAATACCTAGATAGCAAGAAAAATAAAAACTAAGCTTGTCGAAAGGTAACATACAAAACCTACGTAATACATTTAGGTTAATCGAAGAATAACGAAACCAACTCCTTTTTTATTTTCTACAATCAATCAATTAAAATCTTAATCTCTAAAAACTGAATTTTATCCCCCAACAGCAGAAGAAGGAAAGGTTAGTACAGTGTAAACAAAAAAATTGGAAAGGTCATGTCGAAATGTCAAGATAAAATAAATTAATAAGCAAAAGTACCTGAACGATGAAGAAATCCTCAACGGATGACAGGTACTTGAAGACATTAAATTTACATGTTTGGATATGCCAGTTGTGTCCAAATTTCATTCAACTGCTGAAAACAAAAGAAGGCATTTAAAATCTTGAAAACAAAAGAAAAAACAACTTGTAGTGTCGACATTTTAAGGTTAGCTTTGACTCAAGTTATCGAAAACAATTGAAAAACAAAACAAAAAATGCAAGTTCAAAGTAATTTTATAACCAAGCACCTTGTTGGGTGAATTTTCCAAGTGAATATCAAAATGTAAAGAAATGAGTGGCCAAAAACCCAAAATGTTGGGTTTAAATTTGCGAATTTTTTCGAGCGTTTATCAAATTGAACTATAAACATCAACATTTAATTTGCAACAAGTGTTTGGGCAAAAATTTACAGTTAATGAGAACGAAATTTACTGCAAATGGCGATTGGTTCGGCTTTAGAAGATTTGCATAAAAACAAACCACTGTAAAGTGCTACGAACGTAAAAATTGCGGCAAAAGAAAGCCCATTATTTAAAATATAAATGTGCACATTTTTACCTAAATTCGTTGACAATTGTAGACACATTTTGATATCAAAATATTTGTAAACACAGAAACCACCACATTATTTGCCCACTCAACTTTGAAGCATTCTGCGCTCTCCGCTACCAACATAAACTACGAAATTTTCAGTAGAAAATATTTTAAATTGTTTTAACTTTTTTAATCAATTTAATTGGAAATTTCCACGTAAGTTTCAGTTTAAATTTAAATCCGAAAGAATAGCAATCAAGTTTACCGTTTACTTGCCAGATACTACAAATTTTACAAAAACAACTGCCGCTTGAAAATTTTGAAATGTTTAAAAATTGAAAAAAAAAATAATTGAAATTTGTAAATTGAAACTTGCAATTAATTAAAATAAAATTTAATAATTTAAAAGTTAATTTCGATAAAACACTATGTTTCTTTAATAATTATTGCAAAGTACAAAATTCAAATTGAAAATTAACAATATATTTAAAAAATGCGCGACTTTTAAGCTTTTATTTCAAATAAAGAAATATTAAAACAAAATTAAATTAAACAAAACAAATCTAAACTAAAGTTATTATAATTAAACTATAATACATTTATTTTACTCTACAGGCTGTTCCATAAAATTAGATCTACTTTATTTAACAAAAAACAAGTTTAGAAACCTATATAAAAAGATATACCTAAACGCAGAATTTTTCTGTTATTTTCAAAAATACCAAAATTAGGAAAAGGTATCATTTGTGATTGAACCAGAAATAATAGTAGATGAAACTCATTTAAATATTCTACTTTTTGAAACAAAAATATTTTTGAAAAAAATATCAAATTGGCAATTCGAATCAATTTTAAATAATTTAAGTGTACCAATGAGAATTGGAGAATTAGAACAAAACAATAGGAGTTTGGTTGCGGATCAAACATCGGAAATATTATGGCTAAACAGGAAAAAAAGGCAAGAGGTGTAGACTGCGCATTCATATCTCCAAAGGCTAAACTAGAATGCTACATCTGATGTTTTATACCCCCCCCCCCCAACACTAGTAATATACGTATGCTACGCCGCTGGCATTGCAAATGCAGATCGAAGCTTTTTTGTCGATTGTCTCGAATTTTTGAGTTATTTTCTTTGAAAGCGGTCGAATATATTTTAAATAGTAATCTGTTGCGATCAGCTAAATTATTTAGCCCCCCCACCCAGTTTCGATTTGGTTCGTCTCTAGACAATGCTGAAGCAGTTGTCGACAATCTGGCGTTGCTAGTTGATGCGGAGATTGGAAAATGGCTTCGGGAAAGTTCAGGACTCTTATAGAAGGAGGAATTGTCTAGAGCAGCAGTAGCAGCAATTACATACATCTTTAATAATATTTTGCAATCATACCGAGAAAAATTGGGCAAAACTCGTGAAACTCTATCAGCCTACTCCCCGCTCTCGGCAAGGTATTCTCACCAGATTTAATATGGCTCTGAAGGAAAACTAATCTATTACCAACAAACAATTTGGTTTTCGTTCAGGAGGCTTAACAGTACAACACAAGGGCGGGTACCAAAGGGGGGTAAAAAAAAGATTCACCGGTCGAGCTTAGGTTAATGTTAGGAAAAGATCGATGTCAAACATACCAAGGTTCAATTGTTTTGGTTTTGGGCAACAACTCGTATGATGTAAATCTTTGCTACCCGACCTACCTTTCCATCATTTCAGGTCAGGTGAGGTCGACCATTTCATTGACCTGACTTAAGATTAGGGAGCGTTCATAAACTATGTGGTTCCATTTTGACCTCTCTTTACCCCCCCCCCCACTCTTTATGTAGTGAAGAGATTTTTTACCATAACCCTTCCAATCCTCTCTTTTACCATTCTGCAAGGAGGACTAAAACCTCCCCCCTACTCTCCCTTTTTCTTGAGTGCGGTGGGAGTGGGGAAATCTTCAAAAGACACCACCCATGTAATTTGGGTGGTAGTGTCGGATTTCTACCGACTAAAACCCCACTCCATGAAGGTGCCGGGAATCGCTTTCGAATTCTTCCGCACACCTCCTGCCTGGTCATCTCGCTTCAGATCTTTCGGGGCTTTGTTCTTCAAGCCCCCCAATCAGGGAATGGTGTATCATCTTGTCGCCATTTTCGGCCTTTAGTTGGTCTAGCCTTGCGGCATTGCCTGCTACCGGTGATATGTCCCGATATCCCACAGTCCATACAGGACTCTTCCCTCTTGCATGTTATGACGAAGTGTCCTTCCGTTCCACATCTCCAGCATGTCCTGGTCCGATCTTTCCCCGTTCGGCACTCTTGGGTATCATGGTCTTCTGCCCAGCACTTGAAGCATCTGAGCAGCTTTGACACTTTGCAACCACTAGTTAGACCCAGTTTCAATCTGGATTCCTCCAAGAGTCTCTTTCCTGTTTTATAATCACATTTTATTATCACTTTCTGCGTACCTCCTGGAAACTTTCTCAATGATCGAATTTCAACTTGTCCGTCCTCTGCAGTGTACCTTCGGAGGTGTGACTGTTTTTTATCTTCATCGCTACTTGACTCGTGAGATTCCGTATATTCACTACTTCTTTGTACTTGTCGCGCAATGTCCGCTCTAGTGTCGCATTTTCTTTGGCGTTGTATGTCTCGATGAACACATCTCCGGCCCTTGTCATCTTTATCCTTTTGATCGATGCTGCTCCTTTTTGTGCCTCTTGCAATGTGTTCTTAATTTTGGCCAGGGTGTCTCGGAAGGGCCGTTCTGGCGACGCCTTCACCAAAATTGCTGGTGCCTTTCCCTTTATTTGTTGCCTACTCCCATCATTACCGTGTTGTAGTGCTGGTGGGGTGTTGGCCCTTTCTGGGATCTTTACTCCATCTCCTTCCTTCTGTTGTACCTGCATTCTGCAACGTGTCCGATTATGTCTCCGGCTGGGGAGTGCTCCTGCCTGTGCATACATCTCTTGCGGTATCTCCGGTTCTTCGTCTGTTTCCACTATGTCTACCTGTCTTCTTGTTTCCTCGTCCAGTACTTTTAGCCTTAGTAGGGCCATCTCGTTCTCTATTCTGGTCAATCTTTCTATGATCGTCTCTATGCTTCTATCATCTGCCAAGACTTCGGCTAGTTCTTCTTGTTGATTGTCTGGCATCAGAGCATAGAAGTGGTGCTCCAACAGCGTCTTCTCGCCTGTCGTTTCGTAGTACACTCCACCATCGCCTGCGTATCCTCTATCATGTGTCTTAGTGACTTGTGCACTCTCTCTGCTATGGCGAGGTTTGTGTCCGGGGCGTAGGCCCTGTTCCACCTGCCTACCTGCTTGTTGGCCATGGGCGGTTTTTCCATCTCGCAGACTTTTTCTACTTCTTTCAGCAGGTCTTCCGCGACTTCGACTAGTTCGTCTTGTGGGAATGTCTTTAGTTTGGAGAAAGGATGCCTCGTCTGTTCCTTCTCGTCCATAATGTTGTGCGCGTCTTCGAATAGGATGCTTAGCCATAAGTATTTTTTCTGCCTTGAAGAGGTTTGCGGCCGGAGCGTAGGCCCTGTACCATCTGGCTGCCTGTGTTTTGAAATCCGCCGTATCTCTTCGTTTTTCCTTTATTTTGTTGTTCTTGTGTACTCCAGTAACCATTTGCAGTAACTCCCCTGCATCGTAATTTCCATTTCCATAGCCTTGTACATTCCATGTTTGTTCCGAGATTTTTGTGCAGGGCCTCTTACCCTGTTACCTCTCGCGTTAGGCTTGCGGATTCCTCTCATCCTCCGGGGTTGGGTACCTGATCTCTGAGATTCCTCCACAAGTTACCAGGTACCACCAGCGTGGAGGTGCGAGTAGGATTTTGGACTCCCCACTCTCCCTTAGCCCCAATAATCCGGGGGCGCCCCATCAGGGCGCTCTTTCTCAAAAACAAGGGGATGGCGCTTCTTCCTATCTTGTCTTCATGATTTTTCTTCAGCTTCGTTCTTTTCTCCGTAAAGGGCGCTCTTTCCAATGAGGAAATGTTGCTTCCTTCTTACTATATTTTTGATTGCCTCGCTTCTTGCCTTTTCAGGGCTCTCTTAGTGGGCTCTTATTTCAAAAAAGGGAATTGCGCTTCTTTCTTTGGCAATCTTCATTCCCATTTTTGGAACTTTGTTTTCCTCATGGATGCTTGTTCCAAAAAGGAAATCGCGCTTATTCCTTTAACCTAAAGGCTATCTTCGTACCCTTATGAGTCTCTTCGTACATCTCCTGCTGGCTGTCGCATGTCCCGGTATCCCGCAGTCCATACAGCGCTTCTCCTTGTTGCAGGAATCGGCAAAGTGACTATCCTCACCATACCTTCTGTACTTCCTTGCCACGGCAGCTTAACGAACCATGGTTGCGTCCCAGCATCTCAGCAAAAGCTGGACGCTGCATCCGCTGGTCAGACCAATTCTGATACGCCCTGTCTTCAGGAGCTTCTTCGCCGTATCGCCATCACAGCTCAGGGTCGCCGTCTGTGTGGTTCCATACGCCGGCCGCAGGGGCCCGGACGGTAGAAAAGCTGTCAACCACGATGTATCCATTGAGGCTCCATAGGAGTTCCTCCTCGTCGGTTAACACGTCGAGGTTGACCACTTTCAGCTTCCTCGTGTTTTCCAGGCTCCGCGCAGTTGTGCTTCCGTGGGCTTCCCGCAGTTTTTACATGAGTATCCTATTTTCGCTGAGACTACAGGTTTCGATGAGCAAGTCCCCTGTTCTGGTACACTTGATGAGCTCTATCGGGACATCCTTTATTCGCACCAGCGTTTCCTTAAAGGGTTGCTTTGACGATGCTTTCACGAGTACCGCCGGCAGCTCTTAAACGGTGTTCCCCCTTGGTCACCTTGGTGACTTCCCGTTTCCGCTTTGGCACCCTTACGACAGCTTCTGATCTGATCTCTTTCGCGTTCTTCACCGCCCCCAAATAGGAAGCGGGGTGGGTGGGAGCTTCGACTTTCTTATCTCTCATTCGCAGCGCCGCAGCCAGTCTCTTAGATATATTTGCAAACCTTTCTTCTGACGACGCGACAGTTGGGTTTCCGTCTCTTTGGTATTCGCCTTACTTTCGTCCTTTCTCTCCCCCTTGGATGGAACGCAGTTTTTTTTAAAATTATTCTGTAAACTGTTTTCATTGCACGAAATAAAATAAATGAAAAAAACAACGTAGCTCGATTCTAGCTCCTTCTTTACCCTCACGTAGGCCCGCATAGCTTTATGGACGCCCCCTTAGCGACCCATCTGAACACATTCTGTTACTGGTAGGTAATACATAATAGACATAGACGATACTTATATTCCACTTACAGGAGGTATGAATACTTCCAAGCACCATTCACTTAGCAAAAAAAAAAAAAGCACCATTCAGCGTAAATACGTATAAAAGGGATAGGGCTTTGGTGAAGACCGGGATATACGTGTTTACACTGAGTGATAGTTGGAGATATGACTACCTCCTATAGGTGGAATACAAGTACCGTCTATTGAACGTATATAGACTCCACCGCTGGTCTCGAAAAAGCGGGATCTTAGTTTTCAACTTAAATTTGGCAGTAATTAATTGAATCCAATTTGAAATAAATTTATCAAAAAATGAAGTGAATTTAAAGCCACCTCGTAAAGTCAACACTTGGAAATTGCTACAATTTCTAAACTTAAGCTTTAGCTAGGTAAAGCTGAGTTGCCCAGTTATTAGATTATTGGGTTTTCAAATGTGCTAGCAGCTGAAATAAATAGAAAATGTCTCATAAAACGAAAACGTGAACGTTGGGGCACTGGTACATCAAACTAACTGTCCAGTTTTTGAGTACCATAATCGAGATGAGTGTCCGCTCTCGATCAAGCAAGCCTTGACTTGACAACTTTTAAGGTATTAAAGATGCCAGCGATAGCTGCTACAGTTGTTTTCTTTTTTAATGGTGTGAAATTGAGAAGATCGGGAGGTTTGTAAGAATATAGCTCAATCTATGAAGGGGATATACCTAGTCATTAATAGAGAGAATTGCCCACACTCAACTCTTGGTCAACGCTGGTTCTGATCTCAGAGCACTTCCACCTTAAAACTAAGAAATAATAAATATTATGTTCCTTAAACTTTATTTAAATAAAATATATCCATCACTTAAGGTTTTTCTAACTAAAACTGTCCAATACATGATATACAAAGCATATAAAATTTTTGTCTCTCTGTAAGTGTGACACCAAAATTATATTAATACAATGCATAGGTATGTAGCAAATTATTACCGTCTATATTTTTTGATTTTTCATAGTTCACTCAGTTGCAATTAAATTTTCATTAGTCTTTTCAAAGCAAGGTTTACAAACAGGTACAGATTTTTGTGTAAAATGTCCCGGCAAAATCACCTGCTTATCGATGCATCTTACGCAAAAAACGTCTCCACATCTATGGCAGTGATACTAAAACAGAGAAATTAATTTAAGAGAATTACAATTTACAAGCAAAACATGAGCTTACTTTCCGACTAAAATGATCAAATGGAGCAGAGCAGTTGCACTCGTTGATGTTTCTCAAAGTCTTCCAATCCAGAGCCACCGACTCGAAATCTTTGATAACTTCCTGAATAGCTTCCGAATCGTCCATTTCTTTAATATTAAGCGACTTTTCTTTCTCATCATCTTGTAACTTTAGAGGATGATTATCGTTTGCATTTTCCATTTGGTTTGATTTTTCATATACATACTTATTGTCCAACACGTTTGCGTTATCCACTTCAGTGCTCTTTCTTTCAGTTGTTCTCATAATTAACGACTTGACCGAAGCAATTTTCTATAAAAATAGAAAAATTTATGAGTTAAAAAAAAAAAAAAATTGAGGCTAAATAAAAATTTTTACCGACATGATCGATAAAACAGTGGTTTAATTGACTGGAAAGGATGCTGGGTAATGCGGAAGCTATGAGGCTGACCCCTACAGTGGTAGTGGCGGTTATGGTTGGTGTGTTGTACTGCCCAACAAAAAAATTTGGAATTAAAAAAAAGCATAAACTCCTACTTAGCAGCCTCCTTTCCAAAAATTAATGGATGTGAAAAACGGAAATTACTGGAAGCTCAAAAAAGTTAAACAATTTCATTTAGTACTTTTGCCAAATATTTGATGTGGTCTTCCAATGAGTTGCTGTGATCACAAGTGGCCAACAATAAGTCGCCCAAAGGTTCACGTGGGTGAACACCGCTCTCGAATCTACAGTACATTCCCCTCCAAAACCTAAAAACAAAGTTATTAGACTTTTTGCAAACAAAACCTTTTCCAAAACGAACTTAATATTTTGGGGACATAAATTTGGAATCAAAATTCCCGGGGTTTCTTCTTTCAAATAAACCGGATTCGCATACTCGTTTATATGTTGATCTGTATATCCCCATAGCGAAAAGGTCCTTTCGTTCAATCTTAAATCCAATCTGTCTTTTTCGCAGTTTCCTATAAATGTTCCAAACTGACACGACATGACGTGATCGTGTAAAGTAAGCAAGAAGCGTTCGTTGAACTCAAAAGTTAGTGGAAACTGTTGCATCAACTGCCAGGTGGCATCTAAAAGTTGTGTGAAAACCGGAGAAATTTCTTTATTGTCACCTTGAACGTGTCCGCAACGTTCCGAAAATTTGTGTCCAAAAGCTAACCAGTCTTTTTCTATAAGCGTCTGGAAGGGATACAAAAGTCAATCACAGAAGAAATCAAATATTGAAGTTCCTACCTGATAGCCTTTAATGGTTCTGTAGTGAGGATCTAAAAGAAGCGATGCTAGTGAGCAAACTTGTGCGGTACGATCCCAACCATCTGAACAATGAACGACAACGTTTATGCCTTCTTCTACAGCTTGAGCTATAAACCACGATGTGTCCAAAATTGCTTTGATGTGCTTTAACCAACCACTCGATTCCAAACCATTTAGGAAAGTACTCATAGTTGGATTTTTCATTTCACACGCTAAACAAATTTTTTTTTTATTAACAGGATATAAACCTAAACGGCTTAACAAAACTCACTTTCTGTTATTTTCGTAAGGCTACTGCGCATAACGTGGATGTTTTCAACGCCCAAAAAGTGAAATTTGATGTTTTCATAAAACGCCTCGTTCTCGTAACCTTTACCAGCGGCTCGATTCGCAAATGCGTTAATCTACTCAAACAAGTTAAAACGGGTACATTTAATATGTTACACAAATACCTTGGGTCTCGTGTCAACCACGTACATAAAATTCGAATTTGGATTTGTTTTAAGTACGTGATTCAATAGTTGTTCGTCTTCCAAGCACCTGGCGCTGAAACCCGATAAGGGCTGACTACATCTGCTAATGCTAGCTTTATTGTGATGCAAGTAAGACAAAACCGGTAGTCTTCCTTTCGAACGAAATCGTGAACTTCCCATTAAAACTGTTGTGTTGGCGCTTGTTGGAACAAAGAGGTGTTTCGGATATGTATCGCATAACTAGAAGAAAAAAATTAATTAGATGCAAAATCTTGTACGATATTACAACTGTTTTAGATCTTACCTCGTAATCTTGATTGAGCGTTGTGGGACACCAACGATCGTTTGGCACTCCCATTCTTTTATATTCGATTTGCAAATCAAAATCCCAACCGGCACATTTTGGAATGTCTTCCGTGCTGGAAGTGTATTGGAAGCAATACAAATCTTGAACGTTGCTCGGTTGGGATAATTGTTGAAGGGTTGTATAAATATCATGACAATCCCTTTCTTTTGGAATCACGAATGTTACGGAAAGAAAAGTTTTGCAACGAATTAAAAGGGGCGATCCGATTGTCGATAGCTGAAGTTTTTCCAAACTCGCAATGTGCATGTGCAGAATCTAAGAATTCAAAATTTACTCATAACTCGTCCGCCTTTCGTAGAAGTTACGTACCCATGTTTCTTTTTTTGCGTCTGGATCCACAAATATGAGGTGAGTTGCTGTGAGATATAAAGTCCCTTGTGAATGATTTCTTGAATATCTGTCTAACATTCGAACATTTTCGACCTAAAAAATTATAAAATAAAGTGTTTAGTCGGTTAAGAAGAACGTGATATAATTTATAATTAGGAGGGGGTGCCACCGAAATGATGAAATTATGTTCCGAGGTTCAAACGACTGACACCAATTTCATTAAGAATCTTTTATGTTGTTATTATATTATATCCTTTCTCTTGTAACCGTAAGTAACGAGTGCGGTTAAACTAAACTAGGGTCATTTACTTATATTTAATGTGGATAAAAATGGGGGTTTAATTTTATTGAAAGATTTTAATTGGTATTTATAACAAAGCAACAATACACGGTTGTATGGGTAGATAGCTAAATCCCACTGCTGCCACTATTGTACTAAACTGGAAATGAGGATTTCTTTTGCTTATTAAATAAAATTATAAGAGATTTTTTTACCGATATTTAACCTAATTAATAGTTAATGCTGCTACCGCGCTAATTTTAACAGTATTTTACAAAATTTTTGCTTAGAAAATGTTTGAAAGAAAAGTTTTTGACTTCACGGTCGGTATTAAGTCTCAAATAATTTTCATTGTGCCACGTTAGTAATTAAACAAAAGAGGAAAAACTTCAGCTAAATGGTTTTCTATAATATCTCAATTTTGTTTTCACTATTATACAATACGAATACTACTAGTTAGTCGTAGAAGCAGCCAGCACTCATACTTATACCACTGGTCGCCAATCTACTGGTCTGCAGAGAAATTTTGAATAAAAAAAAATTATAAGTAAATAAAACTTTGATATTTTTCAAAATTTTTTTAAATTTAATTTTGAAATTCAAAAATTGCAAATAGGTAGGTATGTACTATCTATACCTATTTCAAATTGTTCAAAACAAAACATTAATATTTAGAAATTTAGATAAGTATTTCATAGAAAATATTTTATAGAACAAAATAAAATTCAAATTTTTAATTTCAAAAATGTATCTACCTAAAAATATAAAAAAAAGTCATATTTTCAACCTGATTTTTTCAATTAATTTAGAAATTTTGATAAACTACAATTTCAAAAAATATCTATCAAGGTAAGTACATGCACTAGCGATTTGTGATTTTTGTTCATGAAAAATGAAAAATGCGAAAAATCGCATTCCGCAAATCGCAAATGTTTACAAAAAACAATATGACGGTTTTGTACAGTGGTGCAAGGAGAAGGAATTGATAAATTAATAATAAAATCTGGTGATTTCTTTTTGCCCTTGGGCAAAAAGTGCCGTTTTCCACCCGAAAATCAGGGTCCCCCGCAATTGCAAGAAATAAAATTTTGAACAAAATTTTTTTTATGTTATAAAATTGATATTTTTCTTTTGCTTTTTGCAAGGAGGGGGAAATCTCGTTCAAGACACCAATACTATCTGTGAAAGCAGTGTCAGACTCGCACCGACTTAACCCCCCCCCCCCCTACTTTCCCATAGCCTAGCAGAACCGCCTCTCGGCATTACTTTCCAAGCTAGGGTTGAATTTGTGGAATGGCGTGGCATAATGATCCTCGCGATTCATTTGACGAATTTGCAATGGCTGCGGCCTCAGCTTTCATCTGAGTTTATTTCAGCAGTGTCTATTTCATTCATTTCGACCTGTGTCAGGTGAAAGTTGACCTCGCCATGCTGTCTAGAGACCCACCGATGAATGTTTGGAATTAACGTTTTATCCCTTTTGGCCAATTCGCTCACTTATCCGGAGTGGGTAATCACTCTTTCTCTGCCTAGTAGATCTATTGGGGTGTACCCGCCAACACCAGCGCGGCTTCAAGAGACACCGTTCGATAAGCGCTGCACACTCTTAAGGCCAATCTTCTTTATGTCTTTGGTAATTTGTTTCTTTTTATCTTGAGGGCGGTGTGCCACACAGGAGCGGCGTATAGTATTATTGATTGACCAACTGTGGATAATGTAGTTAGACATTGGCCTTTGAGGGGGGGGGTTGAACCCCCAAAACTCTATTAGCTTCTACTCTTTTAGCTTCTTTGTCCTGTACAATAAGTGTTAACTCGTCTAAAATTTGATAATTTATAACAATACACATAATTATATTAATAAAATAATATTTTATAGAACAACGCGGAACGTCGGATAATTAAATTGTTTCAATAGACCCATTACTCCAGTCAAAATAGAAAAAATAGGTGCATTAATTCCGGTAATGCTAATTTTCTGACTCTGAAATTTTCTTCTGAAATAGCGGTCAAAGTAAGCGTATGGCATAAAATGTAAGAGATATCTTTTTAAAGTACATTAAATTTGCTACTATTTCAGACCAAAAAGAGTTTTCTAGCTCCAGTAGTTTCCGAGTTACAGCCGTAGGTTGCACTTCTTAAAAAATCAGCAGTATCCCAAAATTTTTCAATTTAAGAAGTTCAGCCACTTTTCACCCCGTACCTTCTAAATTACGACTTCTACTGTTACGAATTACTTCCGAATTTTGGGAAATTTTGCTGATTTTTGAAGAGTTGTAACCAGGAATCTCTGTTTTTAAGTATTATTTCAAATATGTAGAACCAATAGAATTGTACCAAAACAATCAATTGTAAAATTATCGTAGCTGTTTTGTGATTATTTAACAATCAACTAATTTATAAGCTTAATTAAAAAAAGTAAAAGCAAAGCTAATAAAAATACGACCTTGTCAAATAACTAATCTAATTAAAAATCACACCCTAGAATGAAAAACTCGTGCGTCGCCGTTTAAAAACTAAAAAATATTTTATTTTCAAAATTATAAAAATAACAAAAATAGTTTGTTTTTCTGAGCATTGAAGATTTAAGATGGATTTAAGAAGGGGGGGGGCTTAGATCCGCTACTGCCTATACTACTTAAAAAAGGTAGCTTGACTGCTCGATACAGATCTAGTAGTTCCACAACGTAGAGTTTTGAGTCCAGCAAAAGATTATCAAGTTTTTACAAAAAAAAGTTTCTAAAATTTATATTAAAAATTTATCAAAACCCACACGGGGGTGTTGCCGTGAGGTTTAACCTACGCGAGATTATTTTTCTATAAAGCGGCAGACGAAAGCAAAAAGGCAATAATAAAAAGCCATGCCTGCGGCTGACGTTCGCCGCTTTATAGAAAGTGGACCTTCACATACAATAACAATAAAATAATTATTACTGCAAAATTATGAAATAATTCCTGAAATGGGCTAAACTAGAGCACCAGAGTTATCATCTAGCGAAAACCCGAGGTCTCTAGGTGCCCTATGAGCCGAGATCTCGATCGGACGGACGCACAGATACACGGACGAACGAAATTTGGCCATATACAGTGACTTGCAAAAGTTCTCGGACACTCCTATGTTACCAATGTAAATTGAACATTTTGAAACCGGTTTTTGTCATAAAAATCAATTTCACAGCAAAATTTTTAAGACATTTTTTGTTGCAAATTTCATTGTCTTCAATTTTGTTTAGGCTGTCTTTTGTTTATATACATTTTTTTAGTTTGTCTCACCGTTTCCGACCGACAGCGACTTAAACAAGACTCTGTAAAGTACAAGTTTTAAAAAAAATTAAGCTTTTTGGAAGAAGTTTGTGCTTATTCTGAAAAAGTTTATGCTTTTTAGAGACAAATTTCGTGCTTTTTAAAGTGCCTTTTTCCGGATTTTTTGAGCTTATTTATCCGGTCCCTAGTAATAACAAATTTCCAAATTTTGGGATACTGCTGATTTTTTAGAGTTACCACAATATGTATATAAATTTTTACGTTAATAAATTAATAATTATGTCTTTCCAAGAAAAATTCTTGAAAAATCGCTTTTTTTCGGCCTCCTGACTGTGTATAACCCCTTAATGTTTTCGTGAGTGACATACCAAACTAAGGCCGACCTCGCTATGTTTATAAATGATATGATAGTAATATACTTGGAACTGATCTCTACTTGAAACAATCGCATCTCTGAAGTATCGGAAACTTACTCAGGTAGGTACTTACTAAATATTGTAATCAAAGTCCTTTATTTTGCCCCTCCCCTGCCACTATAAGGTAGGGAAAAGTAAAGTAAAAGGGAAAAAGTATTAAATCAAAACAGTTTCCTCGGTGTACAAGGCTCATGGGAGCATTTCATTTAATTTTTTTGAAAAATACTATCTAGTAAAAAGATTTTCGAATTTGAATAATTTTATATTTTTCATTTAAATTTTCAATGGGGGCCTGAGAAAAAAAGAATAAGATAAAAAATTGCGACAGTTTTTGATGGCGAATTATAAAAAAAATACATTAGCTCCGAATAAAACATTTTTCTGTAAATGTGAAAAATAATTCTTATTAAATTTAATTAATATTATATTTCCTGTCGCCAATGGGTGGCACTAACGTAAAACAAATGCTTTTTCAATGTTTTCAGACAAATTAATATGCTGATTAAATAATAATAAAACAATAGTATATTACATCACGAATTGGAAAGAGGGATTAGAACACGAGCTGCCAAGCGAGTAAAATCTATGAGTTCAGTAACCTTAATTAAACTTTTCTTATATACTATACATATAGGCAAACTATTAGAATAAAACCGGTATTAGGAAGGTACAGTAATAAACAATTTCTAGTTTTAGATTATCTCGATTGGTTCGAGTGACGAAATATTGGCAGATAAGAAAAAAGTAAAAACAAACTAAATCAAAACTTGCAAGCAAATGAATGACATTATGTTTATAAAAAAAAACATCTCGTTCCACTTCATTCATAAAAAAAATAAATAAAATTGAAAATCGATACTTCATTAAGATGCAAACTTCGTCGATACGTATCGGTTGGATAAACCTTGATTAAATTCGACAGAAGTATATTTTTAGAATTACAGGCGCCGAAGCTTGACGACATTTTACACAAATTATCCTCTTTTCAGCCGTAAATAACATTAAAATGACCTCAAAATGTTTTGGGGGGCGGAATCATCGATCGGTTGGCAAAATAAGGTCAATATCATAACATAAATGGGTCAATATGCTTCCTCATCAGACAGCACAAAATTTACCTTCAAATTAATCAGTGCGCCTCTTATCAATTCCGGAGATTCGCCTTCTTTTCCAAGCAATAGCCAGGATTTAATCCGAACGTACATCGACGGAGACGACGTCAATTTTAGTTTGGTTTCGGTTGGATCGACATAATCTTGCATAATTTGGCAAAATAAAAACTCTCACTCGTTATAATATGATCACAGCCTTTTTACGTATCAAAATATTTTAAACATGATTAAACCATAGAGGTTGCCGTGTTACTAACAATGTGAAGTACCCGAAAGCTTTTTATTTGCACGGCATCGCATTTGTGACGATTCCCCGGAACCCGGAGATTTGCCCTTGCGTAAATACTATTAAGCGCAGTCTCTTCAAACTAAGATGCGCCTCTTTTTTAGTGGTCGATTTATTTCGCCAACTTTCAAAATTCAAGTTCATAAAGCCGCGTCTTTCAAAAGCACGTGTAAATAAGTTAGTGAATGAGCGACGTTAAACACGCATTTTATCAATATTTAATTTTGACGAGGAACTTGGAAAAAACACGATTAAGAAATAAAAAACTTCGAAAAGTTCGTGTATTTTAACTAAAATGATCATTTACTACCGGTTGCGGCCAATTAAATCGTAACCCTATTTCAGAATCTTAAATCCACCTTTCTGAATATCGGAAATTTTAACAAGATTTTACTTTTCAATCCGGTTAACTCCGTGGGGAAATTAAAATAATGTCCCCGGAACAGAAAATTTTAAATCCAAGGTATAGCATAATATTATCCTCCTCAGTTATTTAGTTGAAATTTATTATACTTTGAATTAAATTTTAAAAACATTTCGAAATTTCTCCCAGTTTCTGATTCAAATAATATACAAAATTTACACACATTTATGGCAAAAATATTTTGAAGATGTTACGATTATATTTTGAAAAAGTAAACATAAAACTTGAATTTTAAAAGAGTCTCGTGCCAAACAGGTGCAGTATTCGGGTTCGTAGAGTTTGATTATTTTAATTTTAAACTCCCAACCCCAGTACATCGCAATATATTGATGGGTGTAATATAGGCAGATTTTCTATAATATTGTAATATTTCGATGGCTTAATGAAATGTTGAAACCGGTAGACAAATTCGAATTTGTTTTTTAATGTTTTGATAAATATTAATGTTTATCTTAAAAAATTTGAATAAAAATTCGTGATGCAACCCACGTAGAAGGAAAAGGATAAACCCTCTAAATTTTTACATTAACTAGTTCTTTTCAAAGAAAATTGGTTTACCTATAAATGGATTGTAGATAAAATATAGTGCACGTGAAAAGGTATGGTTTGAACTGTCAGCATTCTTTTTTATCCAATTACATTGAATTTATACAATATCTGTAAGTGTGCCAGATTCGCTTGAGAAATTTTGTCTATTTTTAAAAGCTCTTCATTAATAATCGATTTACTTTACGTCTCAGCATACTATAAAACAATTTTATAGTGAACTACTCTTTTATTGCAAAGTATCGCTGAGAAGACTGCTGGGGATTAATTATTGACGGAGGAAGCTGTGTGAGGAAGTTTCGCCGCAACATCAAGTTTTATTGCTCTATTAGCCAAACAATAATAAATTAATCGACTACACAGTTTATATTTCTTTGCAAATATTGTTCGAGTTAACAATATCGGAAGTTAAATAAATAAGCTGCACCATAAATGAATTTTGGATCCAAAATAGTTAAATCGTTTGTGCCTTCTTAAAATAATGGTATTATTTCGCTGATTTAAAATTAAAATTTTCGCTCATTTGTCAAAATTTATAATTTTATTCAAAAACTATGCACTTTATGTAAAAGTTTTACTAGCTAATTTGTTAAGAATTCAATTATTTATCAAATGAAGTGTAATTCATTAAAATCGGGTAATCAATAACGGAGTTATTGCGATTTTATTGTTCGAAGTTGAAAAGGACCTCTGGTGAGTGAAGGTCTGCTACCATCGGCATTTGTATTCTAGATTTTAAGCCAAATCCAACAATGTATGGCAAATATTTGGATCATTAAGATTTTTTTCGAAATAGGACCAATTGGAAAAATATTTAAAATAAAAGTTTTAGTTTAATTTTTAAATAAAAATTGAGAATTTTTTAGAATTATTTTATGAATTCAGTATAAATTTTAGAATTGTGGGAATATTTAGGATTTTAGGACAAGTGGGAAGTCTGCCCATTAGTTATAGTTATAGAATCTTTTGGCTTGCACAAAGGTTCCAGCGTCTCCCTCCCTCTAAACCAGCTGCAAAAACCGGTACAACGAAAAATTTGTTTAGCAATATGTCCCAAAATTCACAAATCCTTAAATTAGCCGTTTCCTGTACATCCAATATTCGAAATAGTTCTTATCAAATTTAAAGTAGATAAAATTTTGCGTAAAAGTATAAAAAAATTATTATTCTAGTGTCACTAGTTTTCGAGATATAGCCCTTTATAGAATGATATTATAAAAAATTTCATTTTTCAAAATGCTTTTTTTTAATTTAAAATTTAGAAAATCTTAAAATTTTAAAAAATTATTGGCTATAGAGCTAAAAAAATATTAAAAAAAATTGTAATTTTAAAATTCAAAAAATAAATTTATACAGCTAAAAATTTTTTTAAGCCAAATACTTAAATTTTGAAATTCAAAAAATGCCAAATACATAAAAGTTTCATATTTTTCACAATGATTTTTTTAATTTAGCAACTCAGATAAACTTCAATCTCAAAATAAATTAAAGAGCTAAAAACGCTAAAAAAAAACTCTAGATTTGAAATTAAAACGATTTGAATTTTGAAATTCAAAAAAGATAAAAGTTTTAATCTAAAAAAAATTTTTTGATTTGGAAATATAGATAACCTTATCTCAAAAATATTTTTTAGATATAAAAAAATTTAAATTTTGAAATTCACAAAATATAAATGTAATTAAAAATTTCAAATCTTTCAAAAATTTTAATCGAGAACCAGTGGTATTCAGATTTGGAAGTAACGTTGGAGTGCCTGAATTTTATAAATATTTGCCAGGCAGATTTGAAAATATTCAAAAATTAGCATAAGAAAATATTTCCATGTTTGGAAGTACTTATCGGTGCGAGCAATTATTTTTACTGTCAGATCCAGAATTGGATTTGCGGCGAAGCAGGAAAGATGATGGCAAAGAGAAGAATAAACTTACATTTCTATAAAAATCAAATTTTTTGTTTTTTCACTGCCCACATAAATTTGCATCTTGTTTATTTGACACGTGTTAGCCTTCGAGTTTGACATGCCTGTTTTCGAGCTAACAAAGTAAAAAAAATATTTGAATTCAGAAATTATTAAAATTCGAATTTTGAAATACAAAAAAAATACAAATGACGAAATAATTAATATTTCCAATTTTCAAGATGTTTTTTAAATTACAAATTTAGAAAAGCTAAAGCTAAAATAGGTAAAATAATTTAATTTTATAATTATGCGGATTTAAAATTCTATAATATTTCAAAATATTTCTTTTTTATCTCAAAATTTTGATAATAAAATTTTTTGTATAGAAAAACAAAATAAACAAATTAGTAAATTTCACAGTTTTAGAGATATTACTTTCGATTATACCCTAAAATTTTATAAAAATTTCAGAAAACAGCAATTATTTCGATTGCCATTTTTGGGACCTTTCTTAACAAAGCAAAAATTTTCATTTTCGAGATATTTTCATGCACAAATATTTAATGACTGGACTAAACATAGCCAGTTATTCTAAAAATTCGGTGCCACTTAAATTGATTACACGGAAATTTGTTTTGTAAATTGCAATCACGTGAAATATATTTAAAATTTGCAATCAAGCTTATCGACAAAACGGTGGCCTAAAAAGATACCACGTAAATTTGGCACAAAAACATTTTTTTTGAATCTGAAAGTTAAATATTACACATACACTCGAGGATGAAATGGGTTGAATGAAACCTTGAGAGCAGTAGCAACACCTCTAAAAAGACACTTATGACTTTCTGGAGCGCTTTTTGGAGCGATTGACTTTGCAGGCAAACAAAATATTGACAAGTTTGTTTACCGTGGTGTAAAATTTGATAATCATCCACTGCAATTATTTTTAACTATAAATTTTACAAATTAAAAACCGCTAATCTTATCTAATCAGAATTACATGCTTCCAACGCAGAAATAATAATAAAACATAATCCATATAATTATTTTGTGGGTCAGAAGCGAAAATTTTTTCCCGGTCGATATTTACCTGAAAACCACCGGCTAGTTCGAAATTTATTTTTTTAGCGCTCGGTAGTTTTCTTCCAAATGGAAAATTCCAACTTAAATTAAAATAAGGTATCGATTTTTTCCCCTTACAAAATTTAACATACGTGACCAGCATTATAAACTTTTTAGTACTGTCGAGGAAATTATAAACTTAATTGTTTTGACTTACCTTTGGTGTTTTTATGATTTCCATAACTTAAATTCACGTGCGTTGATTTAATATTATCTAAAAGTATAAAACATTTTCGAAAACACAGTTTTTATCTGACACTTTACACGGTTCCGCAAACAAATGTCAAATTTTGGGTTTCATCATGAAACGTCAAAAACAGCTGGGAAGATCTTACCAACCTTTGGTTAAAATCACCAGCGCTGTTGTCACGTTTGATTTTTACTCAAGTTAATTTACTTCCTTATTTCGGCAATTTCAAATGGTTAGCCCTGTATATTGTACGCACTTAAGGGAAGTTACTTAAAATTTG
This sequence comes from Cantharis lateralis, assembly GCA_963170105.1. Classification (NCBI taxonomy): domain Eukaryota; kingdom Metazoa; phylum Arthropoda; class Insecta; order Coleoptera; family Cantharidae; genus Cantharis; species Cantharis lateralis. The sequence continues at coordinate 6,591,668 of OY720627.1, forward strand.
GCAACGTAGTTAGGATCTTTTAAAGAACAACACCAACTCAAACTTTTTGCCAATCATCATTTCGTGACTGGTGAGATCGGTGCAATGTTCTCGAATGTTCCAGTTGCCTTAATTTGATATATAAGCAGTGTTCGAAGTGTCTTACCTATTAGTTCTAGCCGCGAAAAAGTATGGAGTTCCCAGACGTTGGTGCTCATTGTTCTCTTTCCACTTGTAATCGCCTAGGTGAGATCTTTGTTTACAAATTTATTTACGTGGTATTGACCAAATTCTCGTTACAGATTTTTTACCATTCAAATGCAACACTTGCAGTAAAGTGTTCTGGTAAGTTATTGTGCCGTTACATCTTCTTGAGGTAATTTTGAGTTTTTAGTGAAAATCATTACAAAGCCGAGGCTCACAAATGTCCAAATGCGATCAGAGACAACCAAGTAACAGTGTGCCCACTTTGCAGAGCACCAATCACTGTTAAACGTGGAAACGAGCCAGACTTGGCCGTGAGCGAACATTTAGACAACGACTGCCAGTCCAATTTGGCTACCTTCAAAAAGACCTTCTCCAGATGTTCGCAGAAAGGTTGTAAGATTAAGGAAGTTGTTCCGATTATATGTAAAGACTGCACCGAGAATTTTTGCATTAAGCATCGTCACCCTAGGGATCACAACTGCGAGGGTCATGCAGCAGCAATGCGTAAAAAGGCACAGTAAGTTATTTAGCTGCAACCTTACCCGTCGGGTTTTTCTAACTTGTTTTACAATTTTAGACAAGCAGCTTTGGCTAGACAAAACAATTCATCGTCTAATGCAACCAACGGTTTTTTCAGTCAAGTGCAAGGAACTATGGTAAATTTACTTATTTTGAGCGTTGAACGCAACTTACGAAAACATTGTTTTTTAGAGTGACGATGAAGCGTTAGCCAGAGCTTTAGCGCTATCGATGCAAGAATCTGAAAAGAAAGCTGACCGACTCACACAGGAAGAAATGGACAACTTGTTGGCTAGACAACTGCAGGCATCTCGTTCGTCTACCACCGCCTCCCGTAGCAGAAGCGACCGCTGTAATATTACTTAAATTTTGACACGATAACAAGGCAATTGTATCACCCTTCTCACTACTTTTACACAAAATTTCAAGTACATAATAAATATTTTTCTATGCTTATATTTTTATCCAGTAATTTTAAGCGTTTCAATTGTATCGGCTAGTATTTATAAAATGTAGATTTTGGATACAATTGAAATCATTGTTATCGAGGCTGTTCTTTAATACAATTTAGATTTTATTAGTGTAAGACTTTCATATTATATCATACTATTGTTAATAATTAAATTTAAGAAAAAAGTTGTTAATTATTGGGGCCAATTAGACATAATTTAAAAAAAATAATGTAAATATTTCATGCAATTATTAAAACTTTTGCACACTTAAATTTGTTGTTTTTTTCCGTTCTAATAAAATATGTTAGAATTGTATTTTAAATGGAACGTAAACATACTAAAAGTCCTCAGAAGCACAAGTAAGCTTAGGGATTTTTGTTTTTTGCTTATAACTCGAAAACGGTTAATTTTAGCCAAAAAGTAACAATATGCAAAATTGAAACTGGTGAAATTTCCTTCAAGAAAGTTCTTATTTATTTTTTGCGTATCTGCTATAGTTTTCGGGATATACGCTCGGGAAATTCGCCAATTTTGAAAAAACTTTTTGTTTACTTACGTTTTTTTATAAACTTTGCCTCTTAACTTTTTTACGCGTCATTTAAGAAAAGAATCTTTCAAGAAGAAGTTGTAGAGCGTCAAATTTTCTTTAGAATGTGAGTACATTATTTAATAATTTATTATTAATTGTACAAAAATTTGAGCAATTTAAAAATTTCGTGATGAAATTTGAAACTGAAAAAAAAAGATTAATCGTTTTAAAAAATTTTTATAACTAATTAATTTATATATTTACGAAATCTAATGTAATTATTACAATTTTTGCAATAGGCTAAATTTATTTTCTTTGCTAATGCGTAGGAAAATATAATTTTCACTTAAATATGTGGTAATGAAATCTGGAAAATTCGATGCCATAACGATTTCTAAAAATAATCCAGCTGCTATGCACTTTTCTTTGTCGATTTTTGATTCCTTCAGGTACTGGGTCGTGAGCTGTTCCACTAATTTTGCTGTTACTATTTCTTTATTGTCTTCAATGACCGCCTGAAAAAAAAAATTTTTTCATATATTTTCTAGGATACACAAAAAAATTTGAAAATACTAAATGCTTATTTGATCTGGGAAATCAATCAAAAGGTATGAATCATGAATTATTTATCAAAATCCTATGGAGGATAAGGAATTTGTGACGAAATCATTCCAATGCTAGAAATTGTCAAATGAAATTTAAAAATGATCAGTTAATTAACAACAGATTTTTTAATTAAATCAAAATCTAACAGAATCAAAGGGTTAACATCCAGCTAAATTTGTGTATGTACTTAGATTCGGAATTCCAAGAATTCCAGTGATTTCCAAAGAATTCTAGTTTATTCCAGGGAATTCTAAAGATTTCCAAGAAGTCCAATGATTTTCAAGAAATTACAGAGATATACAAATATTCCAATAAAAATCTAAGAATTCTAGAGATTTCGAAAGAATTCCAATGATTTCCAAGAATTCTAGTAATTTCTAACCAATTGCAGGGATTACCAAAGAATTTCGAAGATTTCCAAAAATTCCAATGATTTCCAAAAATTCCAATAATTTCCAAAAAATTTAATGATTACCAAGAAATATAGATAATTACCAACCTATTAGAGAGATTTCCAAAATATTACAATAAGTTCTTAAACATTTCAGAACTTTCCAAGGAATTCCAGTGCTTACCAAGGTATTCCATTGATTTTCAAAAAATTTAATTGATTTTCAAGGAATATTCCAGCGATTTCCACAGAATTTCAGAGATTTTTGAAGAATTCCAATGACATTCAATGAAATTGAGTGATTTTCTAAAAATTCCAATGATTTCCAAAAATTATACTAATTTTCAAACTATTGGAGAGATTTCCTAAGAATTACAATAATTTCTTAAACATTTCAGAACTTTCCAAGGAATTCCAGTGATTTCCAAGAAATTCAATTTATTTCCAAGGAATTCCAGTAATTTCAAAAGAATTTCAGAGATTTTTGAAGAATTCCAATGAAATTCAAGTGATTTCCAAAAATTACAATGATTTCCAAAAATTCCAACAATTTCCCAAGATTTCCAAAATTTCAAAGATTTCCAAGAATTCTAGTAACTTTCAAACTCTCATTCCAAGGAATTATAATGATTTCCAAAGGATTCCAGAGATTTTTGAAGAATCCAATGACATTCAAAGAATTTCAGTGATTACCAAAAATTACAGTGATTTCCAAAAATTCCAACAATTTCCTATGATTTCCTAAATTCCAATAATTTTCAAAAATTCTAGTAACTTTCAAACTCTCATTCCAAGGAATTCCAATGATTTCTAAAGGATTTCAGAGTTTTTGAAGAACTCCAACGACATTCAAAGAATTACAGTGATTTCTAAAAATTACAATAACTTCAAAAAATTCCAACAATTTCTAAGAATACTAGTAAATTTCAAATTATCAGAGAGATTTCCAATAAATTACAATCATTTCTTAAACATTTCAGAACTTTCCAAGGAATTCCAGTGATTTCCAAGGAATTCCAGTGATTTCCAAAGAATTTAAGAGATTTTTGAAGAATTCCAATGACATTCGAAGAATTTCGGTGATTTTCAAAAATTTCAGTGATTTCCAAAAAATCTAACAATTTCAAATGATTTCCAAAATTCCAATAATTTCTAAAAACTCTGGTAACTTTCAAACTCTCATTCCAAGGAATTCCAATGATCTTCAAAGGATTTCAGAGATTTTTGAAGAATTCCAATGGCATTCTAAGAATTTCAGTAATTTTTTAAAATTCCAATGATTTACAAAATTTTTAGTAATTTTCAAACAATTAGAGGGATTTTCAAAGAATTTTAATAGTTTCTTAAACATTTCAGAAATTTCCAAGGAACTCCAATGATTTCCAAGAAATTCAATTGATTTCTAAGGAATATTCCAGTGATTTCCACAGAATTTCAGATATTTTTGAAGAATTTCAATGACGTTCAAAGAATTTCAGTGATTTAAAAAAATTCCAATGATTTCCAAAAATTCCAATGATTTCTAAAAATTCCTATAATTTCAAAAAATTCCAAAGATTTCCAAAAATTCTAGTAATTTTTAAACTATCAGAGAGATTTCCAAAGAGTTCTAATAATTTCTTAAACATTTCAGAATCGTTTCAGAACTTTCCGAGAAATTCTAGTGATTTCCCCGGAATTTGACTGATTTCCAAGGAATTCAAAGAGTTTCAGGGATTTGTAAAGAATTCCAACGACATTCAAATAATTTCAGTGATTTCCAAAAATTCCAATGATTTTCAAGAGTTCTAGTATTGGGATTTCCAAAGAATTACAATAATTTCTTAAACATTTCAGAACTTTCCGAGTAATTCCAGTATTTTCCAAGTAATTCCACTATTTTCCAAGTAATTCCAGGGAATTTTAAAAAATTCCAAATATGTCTAAGAATTTCAATGCTTTCTAAAGAATTCCACAAATTTTTAAAAAGTTACAAAGAAATCTGAGGAGTTCTAATGTTTTACAAAGAAATTCAGTGATTTCTAAAAATTCCAATGATTTCAAATAATTCCGATGATTTCAAAATATTCCAATGATTTCAAAACACTTCAATGATTTCCCAGAATTCCTGTAATTTCCAATTTATTAGGGAGATTTCCAAAGAACTACAATAATTTCTTAAAAATTTACAAACTTTCCAAGAAATTCTAGAGATTTCCAAGAATTCCAATGATTTCTAAAGAATTCTATAAATTTTCAGGAAATTTCAAAGAATTCCAATGATTGCCAAAAATTTCTAATCCCAGAGAATTTGTCGATTAATTTAGTAAAATTTCATTATTAACCGACTTCCTACGGCCGACGTGATGTAACCAATAGACTTACGACAACAATTGAAAGCACCGTCTTTTAGGTGATTTCCAAAAAATTACAATTCTAAAGATTTGCAAATTTTCCAAAAATTCCAACGTTTTCCTAAAAATTCTAGTGATTTTCAAGGAATTGCAATCTAAGAATTGCAGCAATTTATAATCTATTTCAGATATTTCCAAAGAATTCGAAAGATTTCCAAGAAATTTCAGTGATTTCTAAGAATTTCAGTGAATTGATATCTAAGAATTACGATTATTTTCAAGAATTCCATTAATTTCTAAAGAATTCCACAGATTTTCAGGAATTTGATTGATTTCAAGGAAATTCCAATGATTTCCGAGAAATTCCAGTGATCTCCAAAGATTTCTGATTCAAGAGATTTCCATAAATTTTAAATTTGTCTAAGAAACTCCAAAAATTTCCAATGGAATTGCACACAAATTTTTTGGGATTTATCCGAATGTCCAGCACAAACGACTAAATATAAGAATAAACACGGAAATGGGAAATAAATATTTAAGATCCAAGTCTTCTAATCTGATCTAAAAACACTCACCATATGCCGAATCCATTGCCATATTTGGGATCTAGAAATTTCAGCTGTGGCAGAGTCTTCCACGGCACCTTTGTAAAAGAAATGACCATTTCCATTAAACCAATTCAAAATAAACAAAATAGCAACTTCGATGTTATGCTTCAATCCCTCCAACGTGACTCCACCTGTGGGCATTTCCAATAAATCGCTCTCCGTTATTTTTTCTCCAAAAATTTGCAAACCCAGCTGATTGGGTGTTTCTCCGCACTGCTGATTCCACAACTGAAAGTAACAATTTTAGTCATCGCAACTTCCTAGTAAAAAATGTCTTACCTTATTCATGTAAGGAACCAATTTCAAATCGTAAACCATAAAACCGTCAACTCCACTTTCGATTTCTAATTTTTTGGCGTGTACAACTTTTTCGATTATGTGGGAATCCCTAAAATATTTTTATCTTTACAATTTCTGTTCTCAACAATTTTTGTTATTACTTTTTCACATCTTCAATCAACAGTGCGGCCATTCCGCCTGTAGCGTGTGCTCCACGTGCATGGCAAGTTTTCACAACCAACTCCATGTACTTTTTCAGAAAGTGTCGTTGCATATTCACGTATTTGTTACGATCAGGCAAAACAAATTTGGAATTGTCGCCAAACTTACAAATTATGGATGCAGCGTAATCCCATATTCCACAATTGAGACCCAAAGAATGATCTTTCAGCTCGTACAAAATTTCTTCCATTTCGAAGGACGATAAAATGTTCTCTATCAGAACGCAAGCTTTAATTGTACCATGGGGTATTCCAAGTTTCTGTTGGGTCCAAACAAATATTTCGTTCCATAGTTTAGCTTCGCGTGCACCTTCCAGCTTGGAGAGGTAAAAAAATGGACCTGCGGCTGCGTTTACCAAAATGCTGTGGTTGTGAAACATCAATAGCCCAAAATCAACCAGTGGTCCCGGTACCTTTTTACCATTAATCTTCAAAAATGAGAAAATTAGAAAAGCTAGACGTGGAAGCTTCATCAGCTTACCATTATGTTGTGCTCGATCATGTTCCAAGCGCGCGGACGAAGCATTAAAATTGGAATATCGTTAATATTTTTGGCCTTCCCCAAATTTCCACGGACAGCGTCGTAAACGTTAGACCAACCTAAGATTTGATTTTCCCAATTTGGGCAATGTCCGTCATCAAAATCAACCTATGGGAACAATAAATTGGAATTTGGATGAAGTTGTAATTTGGTAACTCTTACTTGAATTCCTTGAACATCCGCGTTGAGTGCATCGCAGAAATGGATGGTATTTGCAGGGGAGACATCTCCTAAATCGAGTCTTCTGTTAATAAGTCGTGCAGGAAGTGGAGCTACGCTCCAGCTTCTGTCTTTGCGTTGTGGGGTCTCTAAAAATTTGGGCAACTTCTTTTCGAGTTTATACTGACTTTTTATGTTTAAGCGATTCCAGTACAACTGCAACTTAAAATTTAAAAACACGAAAAATTAGGAAATTAACTAACCTGATCGACTTTTTCTGCAAATTCGGTAACCAGTTCGGACAGAAAAGTCACAGATGGATTGGTAAAAATTTCTTTGAATTGTTTTTCTAGGTGACGAGGGGGTGGCCGTACGTTAAACATAGGAGGTTTGGAAGTTTCCATGTTTTGAAACCTGTAAACAATAAAATTGTTATCTTCCAATTTTGTTGCGAAGCGTTGATTAGCAAATGTTATTTTTGGGATTGCTAAACTTTTATGTAGTTTCTTTGATTTGCTCACTTGAATTAACGTTTCGTCATATTAAAAATTTTAATAAACAAGAAATAGAAAATAACTCTGCTCAGACGTGGACAGACGTAAATAGTGAACTGTTTATCGTAATTGTTTGCGATAATACTGCTCCGAGATAAGAAAATTTACATGTGGCGGCTTTTATGCTTTTCACAGAAAGAGACCCAGATTTGAGCCATAATTTAACTGTATCTTTAGGTGGATTAGATACACCATTTCGATAGTTCAGTTTGAGTGGGTAAAGAATCTAGTCAGGAGAGTTACTCAGGGGGGAGCCGATTTGAAATTTGATTGGGACACCCCTTCAGCCCACCCTGGTATAATTATATCAATGTTGTTTTATTATGTTTTTTTCTTGGACATAATTAGAGTCATAAACTTGGTGTAAAATTTCCAGTGTTTGAATAAATTCACCATTAACCTTCATTCCATCCAGGATTTGCTACTTGAAATCTCCTCAATCTTTTATACCAAGTGGATTAATCCCCATGTCTGGTCTGCAGTTATTTTCCTTCGCTCAGCTCTATCCTGACATTTCATCCTCCTCCAATAACTCCCATTTAAATCGTCTCTCACTCCGTCCATCCATCTCATTCTTGGTCTTCCTCTACCTCTACTCTCTCCGGGTCTCCACTCAGTCGTCTCTCTCGTGATTGTGATACCTGGAAATAATACTAAACAGGAAGCTGAATTGGGACAAACGTATTAATTCAAAGACTAGGAAAACTGGCATGCCTTTTTTCCCATTGCTCTTCAATGGGAAGATCATGGGGATTTTTACCGAAGATCGCCCTCTGACTGAACGGCTCCTACTGTGCCCTTGGAGACTCTTCCCTGCCTTCCTCCGCTGGATTTGAAGGAGCAGACAATGAAAGCTGCTCTTAGAATGAGGCCATTGGACCTTTGGACGCACAGGCAAAGAGTCGCTGAACAAAAGCGGATCCTTGAGGACTGCTCAAACAGGCTGCCTCTTTTGTATCTAAAGAAATTCATATAATCAGTTGAAAAGGCTATGGAAGACCTGAATAACAGACAATTTGAGATATATTTTCCGCCGGACCAGATGGCCCAACTAAAGGATCTGAATTAATAATAGATAGATTGGAGAACTTGGAACAAGAATTAGTGAACTGATGCAAGTTGTCGATAATAGTGAGCTAGAAGAAGTAGCAAAAACACTACAGGTCTCCAGGTGACGTCGCAGCATTCGGCATACAAAACAGGGAGCACGTATGGCCCCAAGGTCCAAAGAATCGATATGGCTGAAGCAAGCGACTTTAAACAAACCCAAATCATCAAAACCTGAACGTTCGGTTGTGGTGGCGATACGGAAGAAGAAATGGTCTACAAAGCCAGCGGAGAGGTCTTCTTAAATATTCGGGAGTAGAACATTGGTTCTGGAATAAAGAAAAAGGTGTGGCAGTGAACGAAAGACGATCTAAATCGCTCCATCTCAATTCGAGTGGACAATTCAAAAAATCAGTCCTTTAAAAAAACAATATCAATATTTTAGAGATTCAAAATCTCAATAGTCTCGATTATCAGTCAACGTCAGAAAGAGTACAGAAGGATCGTGTGGATAATATTATGCAGGGGTTAAATATACAGGTAAATTTGCGTACACAAAATTGGGAATTCCAAAGATTTCGAAGGAATTTTCAAGATTTCTAACGATTTAACAGAAAATCCAGTTACTTCCAAGAATTCCAAAGATTTCCACAAAATTCTAATTTAACAGATTTAATTTTTTTTAAATGATTTTCTAAGAATTCTAGTGATTTCCAAGGAGTTTTAATGATTTCTTTAGAATTCTAGTGATTTTAAAGAAATATTATGTTTTCCAAGAATTTCAATGATTTCTTAAGAATTTCAATGATTTCCAAGAATTCTAATGATTTCCAACAATTCCAATTATTTCCAAGAATTCCAATGATTTCTAAAGAATTCCAATTATTTCCAAAGAATTCAAATTATTTCCAAAGAAAATTCCGGCAAATTTTAAAGAATTCCAGTGATTTCAAGGAATTCTAATTTAACAGATTTCCAAAAATTCCAACCGTTTTCTAAGAATTTTAGTGATTTCCAAAGAATTCCAGTGATTTCCAAAGAATTCTAATGATTTCTAAAGAATTCTAATTATTTCCAAAGAAAATTCCACCTAATTTTAAAGAATTCCAGTGATTCCAAGAAATTCTAATTTAACAGATTTCCAAAAATTCCAACGGTTTCTTAAATTTTTTAGTGATTTCCAAAGAATTCCAATGATTTCCAAGAATTATAATTATAATGATTTCCAACAATTCCAATGATTTCTAAAGAATACCAATGATTTCCAAAGGATTCCAATGTTTTCTAAAGAATTTCAATTTGTTTCCAAAGAAAATTCCAGCAAATTTTAAAGAATTCCAGTGTATCCAAGGAATTCTAATTTAACAGATTTCCAAAAATTCCAACGGTTTCCTAAGAATTTTAGTGATTTCCAAGGAATTCTAAAGGTTTGCAAAGAATTCCAATGATTTCCAAGAATTATAATGATTTCCAACAATTCCAATTATTTCCAAGCACTCCAATGCTTTCTAAGGAATTCCAATTATTTCCAATGAAAATTCAGGCAAATTTTACAGAATTCCAGTGATTCCAAGGAATTCTAATTTAACAGATTTCCAAAAATTCCAACGGTTTCCTAAGAATTTTAGTGATTTTCAAAGAATTGCAATGATTTCCAAAGAATCCCAATGCATTCCAAGAATTCTAATGATTTTCAACAATTCCATTCATTTTCAAGAATTCCAATGATTTCTAAAGAATTCCAATTATTTCCAAAGAAAATTCCAGCAAATTTTAAAGAATTCCAGTGATTCCAAAAAATTCTAGAAAGTTCAATGATTTCTAAAGAATTCCTATTATTCCCAAATAAAATTCCAGCAAATTTTAAAGAATTCCAGTGATTCCAAGGAATTCTAGAAAAGTTCAATGATTTCTAAAAAATTCCAAATATTTCCAAAGAAAATGCCAGAAAATATTAAAGAATTCCAGTGATTCCTAGGAAGTCTAATTCCAAAGATTTCTAAAGAATTCCAATGATTTCTAAAGAATTCCAATTATTATCAAAGAAAATTCCAGCAAATTTTAAAGAATTCCAGTGATTCCAAGGAATTCTAAAAAAGTTCAATGATTTTCAAGAATTCCAAAGATTTTTAAGGAATTCCAGTGATTTTCAGTTCTAGAGATTTTCAAAGAATTACAATAATTTGTTTAATGTTTAATTTCCAATGAATTTCATGAAATTCCAAATATCTCCAGGGAATTCCAAAGATTTTCAAAAAAATTTCAACCAGATGTACACAACTTTTTTGGAATATTTACTCCTTTTTTTAGGATATTGAAAACGACTTGGGGGCAGATTTGTCACACACTAACAATTAATTAGCTAATATACTATTATTTTTGCAAACACATTCAAGTCCGGTATTTTCATTTCCAGTTAACCGACTATCAACACCAATAAACTTTTGGTTGCGTGGTAACGTTCGTGATTTTCTCATTTGTTTGTTTATAATAAATTATGACTTTTCAATTATTATTTTCGTTTATTTTTGTAAAATTAAATAAAAAGTCCTTAACTTGAGAAGCATTTAATATTTTTTAAAGTTTTTTTCTTTTTCTTGTTGCACTTCAAAATTAATTTGCATATAAACCCGTGCTCTAATGTCAAGTGATAAAAGTAAGGTTAGCACATGGCGCGATAACCTAACCTTTGCCACAATTATTCAATTTATTTGTTACTTATTAATCTTATAAAATAGTAAGTAAAATGAAATTATCAGTCTTTTTATAGAATCTCATGCCACATAATCGACAATTTTTGTAATTCCCGCAAAACAATATGGATAACAATTACGAAAATTGTTCTATCACTCGATTTTATCGTACTCCGGGGTATACGTGTGCTAAAACTGAAGAAATTTTAACAAAATTAAAGCAGGTGAATAAGTCAGTGGTCGATTTGAAAACCGAGTTGTGTTTTAACGTCGAAGGCTATTCTTTGAGTGCTGCCGATGAGAAGATCTTGCGATGGGTGCTGCAAGATCCATTCCAGAAACAAAATTTGACTTCCAAGTCGCAATTGGTGCCAGGATCAAGCGATATTTTGTTGGAAGTAGGCCCCAGGTTTAATTTTTCCACTTCAAATTCCACCAATGCAGTTTCGATATGTCAATCGCTGGGTTTAAAAAATGTGACCAGATTGGAAGTTTCGAGAAGGTATCTTATTAGTTTTAAAAGTGATGTGCCTAAGAGCAAGAATTTGGAAAACGAGTTAGCTTCGGTGCTGCACGACCGAATGACAGAGTGTAGATACACGGAAGAAAATGCACCCAAGAAGAGTTTTAACGAAAAACTTAAGAAGTGCGAAGATTTGAGGGAAGTAGATGTATTGAAACGGGGACGTTCCGCTTTGAGAGAAATTGATACCGAATTAGGTTTGGCTTTTGACGAATCCGACTTCGATTATTATACGAATTTGTTTAAAAACGTCTTGAAACGAAATCCCACAAATGTCGAGTGCTTCGACTTGGCACAGTCGAACAGCGAACACAGCAGGCATTGGTTCTTTAAAGGGAAGATGGTTATAGATGGAATTGAACATGAAGAGTCACTAATTGATATGATTATCAAAACGCAAAATTTTACAAATCCCAATAACATCATCAAGTTCAGCGACAACAGCAGGTCAGTATTGGCAAATTATCTTTTGTAATCACTTACCATTTGCATAACTCACTCTATACTTATCAAATTAGATATTTATTACGTTATCTCATACCAACATTTTACATTAAACAAACTAACGTTATTCTAAACAAGATAGTTCAGATTTAAATTTAAAAATTTTCCCACTCTTTTTTATAATATACGCAATTATTGCGCAAGAGTAGATTAACGAGATTATAATAATGTACTGCTCATTTTGAATCGCGAATATTTGCATCAATCGGTGGACGACACGAACCTTCTGTTTTGGCTTAGATGGCTTTGAACTACACAAATTTTTGATTTTTAGACACAAAATACCATCCTCATCGCTTCACCTCATCCTGCTCAACTGTTATAATTTTTAATGTAATTTTTAACAGTGCAATCAAAGGTTATGACCACCAGAGTCTCAGACCTGCTTCTGCAGGTAAAGCAAGCGAACTGAAAGTGACAAAGTCGTCATCCCATTTGATTTTCACTGCCGAAACTCATAATTTCCCAACTGGTGTCGCTCCATTTAGTGGTGCAACTACCGGAACCGGTGGAAGAATAAGGGATGTACAAGCCGTAGGTCGTGGAGGCTACTGCATTGCTGGCACCGCCGGATATTCGGTTGGAAATTTGAACATTCCAGGTGGGTAACAAAAGCAGAACTTTAGACTGGATTATTTGAGTTGGTCATTTTAGGTTACGACTTACCGTGGGAAGATAGTAGTTTTCATTATCCCGATAATTTTGCACCACCTTTGGAAGTTCTCATCGAAGCCAGTAACGGAGCGTCGGATTATGGAAACAAGTTTGGCGAACCATTGATAAGTGGGTTTGCTAGAAGTTTTGGGATGATAACTCCAGATGGAGAGAGAAGAGAATGGATCAAACCTATTATGTTTAGTGGCGGAGTTGGTAGCATGGAGGCCAACATGGATACGAAATTACCGCCCAAACAGGGACAGCAAATTGTTAAAATCGGAGGACCGGTGTATCGAATTGGAGTGGGAGGTGGCTCGGCCAGTTCGGTTCAAGTTCAAGGGGATAATAAAGCCGAATTAGATTTTAACGCTGTTCAGAGAGGTAGGCAGTATACATTTGAACGTAAATTTTATATTGACCTCGTTTGAATTTTAGGTGATGCTGAAATGGAAAACAAATTAAATCGTGTAATAAGAGCGTGTTTGGAAAGTGGTAGCAAAAATCCGATTACTAGTATTCATGACCAAGGAGCCGGTGGTAACGGTAACGTTCTTAAAGAATTGGTAGATCCGGTTGGGGGAATTATTTACGCTTGCAATTTTGAGTTGGGGGATCCTACAATAAATTCTCTTGAACTGTGGGGTGCAGAATATCAAGAAAATAACGCAATTTTGTGTAATAAAGAAGACGTAAGATTGATACAGAATATCTGTCATCGTGAACGTTGTCCGGTAAATTTTGTAGGGGAGGTTGTAAATACCGGAAAGGTTATTTTAACTTTGGACAAGAACCAAACAGTTGTGCCATTCAATTTGGCTTTGGAACACGTATTGGGTAAGTTACTACCAAATATCGGAAAGTTAAAGTTTTAATTGTTTTTTTTTTATTAGGAAAAATGCCAAGGAAAGTTTTCACATTAAATCGTGAAACTCGTTTATTAAAAGAGCTGAGTTTGCCTCAACCACTTCTCTTTTATAAAGCGTTGGATCACGTCCTCAGATTACCTTCTGTTGCGAGTAAGCGGTATTTGACCAATAAAGTGGATCGTTGCGTTACGGGTTTGGTCGCTCAGCAACAGTGCGTTGGACCACTTCACACTCCTCTAGCTGATGTTGCTGTAACTGCTATTTCGCATTTTGGATACGTAAGTTGTTTTATTTAGCCATAAGCACACTATGTTTTACATTTTCTCTTTAGGAAGGCGTAGCAACTGCGATAGGGGAACAACCAATAAAAGGTTTAGTTAACGATGCAGCGGGTGCTCGAATGACAGTTGCGGAATCTTTGAGCAATCTCGTTTTTGCCGCAATTAGCGACTTAAGCGACGTAAAATGCAGCGGCAATTGGATGTGGGCAGCTAAACTACCTGGCGAAGGTGCCGCTCTATACGACGCTTGTTCTGCAATGTGCAAAATTATGGAACAATTAGGAATTGCGATTGATGGAGGAAAGGATTCTTTAAGTATGGCGGCTCGCGTCGAAGGCAAAACAGTTAAAGCGCCTGGTACACTGGTGGTTTCGACCTACGCTCCATGCCCAAATATTAGAAAGGTGGTCACTCCAGATCTTAAAGTTCCTGCTATGGGAAAAGTTGGAACACTTTTATTTGTTGACTTATCTAATGGTAAGAGCCGTTTGGGTGGTTCAGCGTTAGCGCAGTGTTTTAATGAGTTGGGAAGCGAAGTTCCCGATGTTGATGATCCAGAATTATTGAAAAACGCTTTTATTGCCACGCAGGAGTTGATAAAACAGTCAGCCATTTGTGCTGGGCACGATATAAGTGATGGCGGTTTGATTACGTGTTTACTTGAAATGAGTTTTGCCGGTATGAGCGGAATCGAAGTCAACATATCGCACAGGGAAGGTAGAGGTCTTCCAATCTTATTTTCTGAAGAATTGGGTTGGGTTTTGGAAGTTTTGCAAACAGATGTAGAGTATTGTTTGGAAGTCTTTAAGGTACGCGTTTTTCTCATAAAATATTTCAGACTTGTAAAATTTTATCTCTTTATTTAGAAATACAAAGTTCCTGTGTATAATATCGGTAAGAGTGTGGGTTACGGAATGAACTCTCATATTGCAATTGGAGTTAACAACAAACTCGTTAATAATCCGTCTCTGGAAAGTTCCGTTTTGCCTTTGATGAAAATGTGGGAAGAAACGAGTTACAGATTGGAGTTGCAACAAACTATCAAGAAATGTGCGGATTCCGAGTTTCAAGGACTGGCCAAAAGAACCGGACCCAAATATAGTCTTACTTTTAATCCTGACGAAAATAAGGATTTGCCTGGCGTAAATATAGCGCCCGTGAAGATTGCAGTTATAAGAGAAGAGGGCGTTAATGGAGATCGAGAAATGGCAGCTGCTTTGGTTAGGGTTGGTTTTCAAGTCTGGGATGTTACGATGCAAGATTTGATATCTGGAAAGGTGTCGTTACCTCAATTTAAAGGAATCATCTTTCCTGGCGGGTTTAGTTATGCAGGTAAGTTTTGCATAGTCTTAGATTTATTGAGTTACATTTAGGAAAATTTCAGATGTTTTGGGTTCTGCCAAAGGTTGGGCTGCAGGAATCTTATTTAACCAGGACATACAAGAGCAATTTAAGCACTTTTTGTCTCGTCCCGATACATTCAGTTTAGGTGTTTGTAATGGTTGCCAGTTGATGGCTCTATTGGGATGGGTTGGTCAAACTGTAACGACTAAAAGTACACCAGATATTTTATTGGAACATAATGAGTCGGAAAGATTTGAGTGCCGTTGGAGCACAGTTAAAATCGAAAAATCTCGTTCCATTATGCTGAATGGAATGGAAGGTTCGGTTTTGGGAGTTTGGGTTGCTCACGGAGAAGGGCGATTCACTTTCAAAAACGATTCCGTGTACAATCAGTTGGTTAAAGATGACTGCGTTACTTTGAGATATGTGGACGATAATGGAAGCCCAACCGAAGTGTATCCAATGAATCCTAACGGTAGCATTGAAGGTTTAGCTGGAGTCTGTTCTAAAGATGGGCGACATTTAGCTATGATGCCACATCCTGAAAGATGTGAACAAATGTATCAATGGCCATATATTCCTCCAGAATTCCAAGCCTACGAGAAGAGTCCATGGGAGACCATGTTTAAAAATGCGTATGATTGGTGCTGTGCTGCACCTAAAGTTTATTACTGAATATTTCATTCCACTTAGGTTATAAAACAAAAGAAAAAGAATATTTTTGTACTCTTTTTACTTAGAAGAAAATTAAATAGGTAAACTTTACTTTATTTTTAAAATGAATAATCCTACAAGTCCATATCATTGTCGTATATTAAACCAGGCACAATGGTTGGTCATTCATTTGTTTGCTGGTTTGTACGTTCTTCAAATTTATCAAGGAATACAAACAAGTACGAAGGGAAAATCTGCTTTTTTTGACAAAAAATCTTCTTTCCCAATCTGTAATTCGTGTGATTATAGAAAGAACGATAAAAGACCAAAGTCAAGACGTTTATTGTAGTTGTATAAAAACGCTGAACTTCGAGAGGAAGTGAAATTGGTTAAGCTGAAATTTCATTTAGGAGCGCCAAGCAACTCTCGGCAGCTATTTTAACATGGAGATGGAAGACCATGGTCTATTATTACCTCAATATATGCTTCTTTGGGAAATAAAATGTTGTTTTCCAGCTACAATCAAATCGTGGCCACTTTTCTACGATTTACTAACATTACGACTACAGTGCTCTCTGGGACCAACGTCAGACCTCTAGTATCCACCTATTTCTTGATTATTTGAAGAGTTTTGTTTGTCAGCTGCTGTACATTTCTATGTCTGCCAGCATTGTGTTCCATCTTTTAAATACAACTTGGAACACTGGTGCATACCTCCCTAATCTATTTAAAAGGCCGTATTTAAACTAAATTTTCGGGGGGGGGGGTTAATGTTAAAATTTAATGTTTTTGTTTTTCTGAATTTTTACGATTGCAGTCTAACTTCTTGAACTTTCCTAATTGATAAATAATTTCGGGGGGGGGGGGGGGGGGGGGTTGTTTGTTCACTGTTTGTTCTAGGTGCACTGTTAAATTTAACGTCTATGGTTGGCCGATCTTCTCTTGATCCATGTATTAATCCAGTTCTGGATCTCCCGAATTTTTCATTTCTGCTTTCAATCTGTTTAGCTCTTGCATAATATTCTAGTAGGGTGCTAACCTTACTGGATGCCTAGCCCATGGGTAGAACTTAGGCTTTAGATCACAACAGTGTCTATTTAAGCCTTACACTACACAGATAGATAAAAGTAGATACATCTTCTACAATACATATCCAATAAAAAGTAACGTGAGGCTGCCGCAGAGCAGCACGCTTTTAACTACTCATGGTTTTGAGGTTACTCCAAAAAGATCTCTTTTTTTTCAGACACAGAGTAACTCGTGGTGAATGTATTGACTGCAACGTCCGCTTAAATATTTGACTCGATAAATTTAATGCGGTTTTCATATATCTGTAATGACCAGTGGCGTGCCGTGCCTTTTGGGGCGGGGGGGCAAAACATTCTTAGGGGCGCAAATATAAACCTATGGGTTTAAAATTAAATATTTTTTGGGGGCCGGTAGTAATCTAGGGCAACAGATTTTTTTGAAAAAGTGGTAGTAAATAGGCTATAGTATACATAAAAAATATAAAATCTGCTGAAAACCCGGTAGTTCTTCCAAAATTTTCATAAATATTTTCTTTGGTTACTGGTAGTTTTCTACGGCTTTTTCTCTTCAAAGTAGAAAGAAAACCAATGAATATTCTGTTTTTGATAAAAACATGCCCCCCTGGTTTATTAAAGTTATTTTAGATTCGGTTAATTATGACCGAATTTAACATAAAAATTAAGATCCCAGCTTTCGAGTTCGGTCACACTTCAGGCATGTTTTTAGCGAGTTCAGCGCCTGTCAAAACGCCTCGGAGCACTCGAGCGAGGTTGGGGAGGCAAAAAAACTTGACTTTGGTTAAGTAATAAAACTCACAGGCTTCTCCCCCAATCTGTCCTGTATAGCCACTCATAAGATGACAATGTTAATTGAATTCAATGAAAATTTTGGAAAAACTGACTGATTTTCTATTTTTTGTGTATAATACCTACTATAGCCTATTTTCTACCTCTTTTTCAAAAAAATTTGTTAAAATCTGAGGCCTTAGATTACTACCGGCTCCCGTTTTACAAAGTGTTTTGCCTGGGGGCGCTAGGGTGATACTATGGGAAGGGGGGGGGCTTGAGCCTCTCCTAGCTGTGTTCCCACGTTGGAACACCACTGGCACTTTTGTGAATCGTGCGACTGTATACCTGTACATATTGCGATGTAGGTACTGGGGAAGGTTTTTTAAATTAAAAAAAACAAGCTACCTTATCCCGAATACAGCATCTGTTGAGCTATGAGACTCTTTCCAAAAATAAATTTTAAGTTCACTTGCCAAAACAAAATCAAAACATTCAAACAATTTGCATTTCCATTGCAATATTAATTTTACATGAGTCGTTCAATGCTCATTACTTTCATTTTTTAAAGTGGATCCGAGATTTGCCGTGGTGGTGCTTGTCAAAATAGCCCGAAGTACTCGTAACGGTACGGAGCTTTTCAACTCCGGAACTCCTCGTTTCGTTCCGTTAATCGTTAATTTGATTTCATTGGGTTTTTCACCTAAAATATTTTTTTCTTTATTACCTTTTATTATTTCTTGAGGGCTTGACTTAGCTGAAGGTAGGCTTTATCAATGTAAAAATTAAATACTAAAATGGGATCCAGAAGCTTTTGAGAGGACTTGAGCCCCCCCCCCCCCTGGATCTGCTACTGCTCACATCCTTGGGTTGCCATAAAATGCGATTTCTTTGGGTAGGTTTTTAAATTAAAAAAATAAATAAATCTGCTGTAACCCCAATAATGTACATTTTATACAACACTTACTTTTTTCGACATCGTCAGATCCAATAAAGCTGATTATAAATGTTTTAAATGAAAATTTCAAAACTGTAATTTTTGGAATGGATTTCTGAATGGCAAAAAATTCTACAGTACCTACATACGGTCTACGAGACCGGAAACAATGCACCTGGTAGATAAACTTTGCTTTCTATTTTTTGATTTCTCTTTGGATCGTTTTCAGAATTGATTAACATTGCTAATTTGCAATGTAAAGATTTAAATATGTGCGAGTCCACATATGAAAATCGAAGCTTTAAGTTTAAAGCCTCGATACTAATACTGAACATTAAAACTCTAACTCTGCTTGATATTCTATAGGCTCTTCATAACTTTGGTTTAATTGAATCATATCTGAATATTAATATTGCTCTCCGAATATTAATATCGTCAAAGATATTAATTATGAAGATGTAATCCATGAATGTGCTGAAATGAAAGCCAGAGAAGTGCAATTAAAATATTTATTTATTTTCTTTTATAACTAACCGAGTACGTACAATCATGCATATGCGAATGATCTTATAATTTTACAAAATTATTCCATAATTGTTTTGGCAAGAATTTTATAACAAATATTGTTTTTAAAAAAGAGTAACAAATAAAACACGTGAAGGAGATGAGGATAAACAATATGCAGATGAGAGCACACAAATAAAAGCAAATATTGAAACAAATAAATTCCAATAGCAGCTCACAGACAAAAGAGCCAAATTCAGGATGGACAACTAATTTTAGGAGGAAAATTGCAAAAAAATTCAGACGCATAAAATATCTCAAAGTAAGCAAGTGTTCAAATTCTAGCTCGGCATGGAAGAAACTAACGTAAATGACCATAAATGTCGAGAGTTCATCTCAATATATTATAATAAAAACCGACTTATTCTTCCAGGTGTGTAAAATAGTATGTTGTTTCATTAGGATTGAAAGACAGAATTTTCTTTGACAAGCAAATTGTGCAAAAATTTGAATTTTCTTCAGTTGCATATTATGCAATCATAAATGTTTTAAATAACAGCTATGTATACACGGACTGACCCGCTTTACACCTGAATATGGGGAAGTAACATAGTAAATCAGTTGAACATGAGAGAATAAAAATATTCAACAATAACAACTATTGTTTTTTCCGTTTTTGTGAGAATTTTTATTGTATTGTGCGATATTTTGTTGTTTTGTACGTAATAATAAATCTTTACCACTAGAGCATTTACAGTTTGCATAGTTCCAACACTGAGAACTCGTTAACATTTTTAAGGGCTCTTTCACACGGAGTGCGAGTGGGTTTAAAATATTAAATTAGCAAAATTTGCTTTGTGCAAAAATTAGTGATGGTAGATCAAACTTATTGCTTGTTC
Organism: Cantharis lateralis; assembly: GCA_963170105.1. Classification (NCBI taxonomy): domain Eukaryota; kingdom Metazoa; phylum Arthropoda; class Insecta; order Coleoptera; family Cantharidae; genus Cantharis; species Cantharis lateralis. The sequence goes on from OY720627.1 coordinate 6,611,769, forward strand.
ACAACCCACATTTTATAATTAATCTTGTTTAAACTTTGCGCAAGAGTTTTTACGAACCACGAAATTTAGTGGTCTGGTGATTGGTTAAAATCGGTTTAGTACTTTATGAGTAATTAATTTTATATGAATTGTCATAGCGTCCGAGGCTACATTATCCTCTTGAACGGGTATTCCACAATGCGCGCGGTAACAAATTGCAGTATTTCAAAAAGTTCATAAATAAATAAATAAACGGAAACAATTAACATTTTAATTACCTATTAATAAAGTAAATAAATAATTAATTAGGAAAGTTTTCTTTAAGCAATTAAAAATTACGATTTATTTTAAAAATATTACTTGCGTACACTTGTTTTTAATGACATTGTTCCGCTAATAATTACGTATAACTTACATTCAAGCTTACATTCGTTTTATTGCATTTTAATTTGTTTTGCTTTTTATTTCTTTATTTTATCGTAAATTTTAAAAGTTATTTTTCAAGTTTTTTAATTCCAATTTTCCATGAACTTTGACTGATCCGCCCTTGATCAGAATCAAGCCTTACCAGTTTCTCTAGTTTGAATTGCTCCTTGAAACAGAAAACACTGTATTAGATGGACACACAAGTTTGGAAAACTTAAATTATGCAACCCAATTAACATACATTTATGGAGATTGTCTTATTTGTTTACATTTGTGTTTAATACTTCGTCGTGAATGGTCGAAACAATTTGAAACGTTTAATTTAGCGACTCGAACCAGAATAGTCAGGTTTGAACCTCAGATTGGAAAAAGAAAGACATCAGCTTTAACGACAATACAGTGAATTTATAGAGGCTCGCTGTCATAGTAGGTGCCAGTACTTTTGGGCACCGCCGTTAGGACGTCGCGTCGCCAGTTAGTAATCATCTTAACAATCATGAACCAAGCAAAGATTATTCGTGATGGTTAAATGTATATTTTGCACGGACCTTTTGCTGCAAAAATAAATTCCAGTTTCTAAATTAGAGTTTTTCAATCAGACGCGGACCAAAGGGGAGGCTTTTTCCCCGAGAAAAATCTTTTTTCATAATCATCAAAATCAATTATTTAGTTGATTTTAAAATCTGACTTTGCGCCCCACCCCCCGGTAAAAAATTTCTGAATCCGCCCCTGTTTTCAATCTGTTTTGCGCAAGAATATTAAAAAAAAAGTTATCCACCTGCGAATTTACGTCAATTTCTTCAATGATTCAACTTTTTTCATAGTTTTTCAATAATAAACGCATGGTTTGGTCCAAACGGAGACGTCTACTTGTTCTACTGCCCAAAACTGTGGCACCCAAAAGTTCCGGCGCCAAAATGTGCTGACACGAGATGTTCTCTATATGTAAAATATTTTGCTAATAAGACTGGACTAATGGAACTTTTGTACAATAAATACTGAAACCAAAGATTTTTTACGATTTCAAGGGTATTCCAAGGACTTTCGACGAATTTTATTAAATTTCAGGGATTTCCAAAATATTCTAAATTTTTCCAAGAAATTCTAAGAATTTTCGAAGTTCTAAAGAATTTCTATATAATTCAAAGGAATTTTAAGAATTTGCAAGGATTTCCAAAGAACTTCAAGAATATTTGAAGAATTCCAAGAAATTCTCGAGATTTCCAAGGATTTCCAAAAGTTCTTAAAGAAATACAAGCAGTTCATATCAATTCCAAAAAAATGTAAAAAATTTCAATGAATTCCAAATAATTTCCGAGATTTCTAATGAATTCAAAATATTTATAAATTATGATTTCCAAAGTAGTATTTCGAAAGATTTAAAGGAGATTCAGAGAATTCCTAAGAATTTAATAAAATTTCGAAAGCATTTCAAGAATTTTCATGTTCTTGAATTACCAAAAATCGAAAAAATTTCAAAGAGTTCTAATGGATTTGAAAGAATTGCAACAATTTCTAAGATGTACCAGATTTCCAACGACTTTCCAAAATATTCTAAGGATTTCTATGTGTTGATTTCAGAGGAATTCCGAAGCATTCAAATTTTCAACGGAAGTTCAAGAAGTTCTAAGAATTTCGGAAGAATGCCAAATTTACGAAGAAGTCGAAATATTTTCAAACCGTTTAAATAAATTCCAAGGAATTCCAATGATTTCTAAAAATTTCAATGGTTTCTAAAGTATTACAATGATTTTACTAAATTTCCAGAAATTTTTAAAAAATCCTATAATTTTCAGAGAATTCCCCAAATTTTTAGGGAATTCTAGTGATTTCCAAATATTCCAATGAGATCTAAAGAATTCCAAAGATTTCATAGGAATACCAAATAATTCCAGTGATTTCCAGAAATTTCCAAGGCATTCCACTGATTTAAAGGGAATTCCTAAAAAATCCAGCAATTTCTATGGAATACCAAAGATTTCCTAAAATTCCAAGAATTTCCTAGAAATTCCAGTGATTTCCAAAGCATTCCAATGATTTCCTTAGATTTCCAAGGAATTCCAAAAAGTTCTAATAATTTCTGAATAATTCTAATGATTTCCAAAAATATTTCAATGAATTTCAATGGATTTCAAAGAACTTCAGCGATTTCTAAGGAATTCCAAATTTCCAAAATATAGGTGTCCTTATTCTTAAAAATTCTAACGATTTTGATAAATTTCATAGGTATTTTGAAAGATTTCAGGAATGTTGAAACAATTCCAAGAACTTAAGAAAATTTCAAATATTTCCAAAAATTCTAATGATTTCCTAGAAATTCCAAGAATTTACTAAAGACTTCAAAGATTTTCAAAAGAATTTCAATGATTCATAAAGATATTAAAAAACAGTGCAATTCTAAAGAATTTAAATGGATTACAAATAATTTTTGTGATTTCCAAGGTATTCCTGATTTCCATAAAATTATAGGTAATTTCCTAAAAGTTCCAAGGATTTCCATAAATTTTACAGGAATTTTAAGGAGTTCTAAGAATTCCGGAATGATTCAAAAAATTCACAAAATATTCCTAAGAATGTCAATAAAATCCAAGAATTTTGAAAAAATTTCAGGGAGTTCCAACGGATTTCAAAGAAATTTCAAATTTCCGTAAAATTATAGGTATTTTTCTAAAAAATTTAAGGAATTCCATATATTTCACAGGTATTTTAAAGAGTTTTAGGAATTTTGGATGAATTCAAAGAATTTCAAACATTTCTAAGAAAATTTAATAATTTCCAAGGAATTTCAAGAATTTTTAAAGCATTCTAAGGATTACCAAAGGAATTCTAATGATTTTCAAAGATTTCAATGGATTCCAAAGAATTTGAGCGATTTGGGTATTCCATATTTCGATAAAATTATAGATATTAATTTCCAAAAATTTCTAAGGATTTCCATAGATTGTACAGGAATTTTGAGGAGTTCTAAGAATTTCGAAAGAATTCAAAGAATTTACAAAGCATTCCAAGGATTACCAAAGAATTCCAATGATTTCTAAAAATTTCGAAAGAATTTCAATGAGTTTCAATGGATTTCAAAGATTTTCTGAAATTTCTAAGAAATTCCAATTTCCTAAAAATTATAGGTATCTACCTATTTTTATAAAAATTCTAAGGATTTCCAAAGATTTCACAGGTATTTTAAAGAATTTCTCTAATTTTGGAAGAATTCAAAGAATTGACAAAGAATTTCAAACATCTCCAAAAAGAATTCCATGGAATTCCAAGAATTTGCAAAAGATTTCAAAGATTTTCAAAGGAATTTTATGATTTACAAAGATATTCAAAAACAGTTCAATTCTAAAGAATTTCAGGAGTTTTTGAAGAAATACAAGAATTTATAAAACATTCTATGGATTACCAAAGGATTTCAAAGAAATTCCAAGAATTTCAATCGACTCCATTTTCAGATTTCCACAAAATTATAGGTATTAATTTCCTAAAATATCTAAGGATTTCCATAGATTTTACAGGAATTTTAAAGAGTTCTAAAAAATTTGGAAAGACTTTGTTTGATTTGTGTAGACAAGATTCGAAATTCCAAAAAATACCAAGTGATTCCCAATGATTTTTAAGAGAATTCCAGTAGTTTTCAAACATAAAAGTTTGATTTCCCTATCCGATAGTTTAATGGCCCTTTTCTCATCCTTTTTTTATGGCTCTGCAACAAATAGAACGGATTTTTTGCTCTCTGGTTTTTTTTTGGTATATTTACCTCTCGATATTATATAATACAGTAAGAGATATTATGATATATACATATATATTGCTGTGTTTTCTTTTATGCGGCATATTTCAGCCTGATATTTATTTGCAAAAGATTTTTTTTTAGAAATTTCTATCAAACTGACTAAGACAAAATACTATCGTGTTGGCAAAAAAAAGGAGGGAGGTTTTAGTCAGTGTAAGTCTGACACTACCGTCGTAGATGGCGATGGTGTCTCGTACGAGATTTCCCCCTCCCTGCGTAAGCTAAAAAACAAAGGGTAGTGTGAGCACGTATTTGTGATAGATTTTATTACATAGGAATCTTTTACACTTTCAAAACATATTATTAACCGGGGGGGGGGGGGGTCTGGAAGGTATGCACAATATGCATTAAGTACCTACGTAATATTAACGTTAATTTAACGTCAAAATTGCTACATTTGAATGACATGTACAAGAATAGCTGTAAAATATTAGGTCTTCACTTCGTTAAGGCACGAACATCAATATAGGTTGATGCAATATTTGATTTTAATTTGTAATAAGATACGATGATTAATTATGAAGAATATAATATATTACAGTTTTGATGGTGTATTGTTTGAGAGCAAAATTGTATGGAGATAAGAAGTCAATGGAATCAGTATGAAGATAAGGAGGCAACGTTATTTAATTAATTGATTGGAGAGAGACTTGTTGACGTGAAGATGAATTATATTATGTATGATTAATCTTGATATATTTGTTGAAATAATTTTTAAATAAAATTTGCATTACAATGTAAAACTACAGGGATCATTGAGATAATTCGCTGGAACAGCCGAATAATGTTAACCTAATTAAGAATAAAAACCGGAAATGTATAACTTAAGATGTTTCACATTTTTTCGTGGTTTTTAATGAAATGTAACGAAAATCCGCATTGCTCAATTGTTTATTAAGTAATTAATTCATACAGATAATCTGAATTAACGTTATTCCGGGTTAGCTGACTTTAATAGCTGTGAAACTGTTAAGTCACTTCCTAAGTACCTATAAATGTTACGAGGTTATAAAGAAAGCACTAAAGTGTGAAAAATACAGATGAGACTTGAAATTATACAATGTGTCATAAAAAACACTCTCGAAAAAATTGGTACAAATTTAATTTCTTTTTATTTTTCAGGAGACGACTGTAGGCTGGCTGTTAGAGCTTAGGACTGCAATACCGTAGCCGTAAGATTGTATACCGAAATTGCCTGCTCCCTGTATCTATAGGCAACTTTAAAACTCACTGTGGACACTGTGGTAAAAGAAGGAGAAGGCGGACAGGTGACTTTTTATCTTTTTCTGAATTCCAAATTTTTTTGAATTTTTTTAAAATTTGAGTGAGTTCGTTCCGTACTTTAGCACCTCACGGTATATAATTTTACTGTTCTATCGTAGTTTCATTCAAAGAGAAGGTAGAATTTCCCACCATTTCCTTTAATTTTTCTCTCGACGTCTAGCGTCCAGTTGCGCGCTCTGCGATCGTTCGTGAATTTAAAATAATTGTTTTGATCGCACCAATGTGGATTTCTTCACTTTTATATTATGACTAAAAATAATATTTGTTTGTAAATGAAAAACACGCCAACAATGAACACGAGAGTGTAAGGAGCAGTATCGAGCGGTTCATTTGGGGGCGAAATCGAAATTTTTTGTTTAAATTTTATAAATCACTGCTGGTGGTGGACGGCTTCTGTTTTTAGTGATCCTTTTCGATGTAGAAGTCGACGCTTATGTCGTTGGCCCCCAAGACGGCTTGGGCCAACACGAAGGTCTGTTTATAAACTCGCACACGGGCCTGCGCTTATTCAGTCGGTCGCGAGACGTTGGCGTCGCGAGCATCAGTGCAAATTTGCACCGCAATTTTGACAACACTCCATTCATAGGAAAAGTGTAGTTTTTTTTAATTCGGAAAAATTTTATACTTTTCAGTGTGCATTTAAAAAGACAACTACCACTCCGAACAAAAATTTGTTTAGGCTGTCGTTTCGTGTAACGATCGATTATTGTTATCATGTAAATTTATTGTTAATGGTGTTTTCCTTAAAAAAAAACAATAATTTTAAAATTTAAATAATACGTGCCGTTATGGAAAAAACGCAGTAAATTAATTTTTATTTAAACAAAGTACATAATTAATAAATTCACATTTTCATTATTTCTTCAAGGATTTATGTAAAATAATTTTCATTATTTCATTTTTAAATGGTAGGTACACAACAATATTTTTTCAATTTCCAACAAATACAATTTTCCTAAAAAAAAAGTTTTGAAATTTCGTGCAATCCATTGGGAATTCAATATTCAAAATTTTTAAATCGAATTTCGATTGTTGTTATTTCAAATTTTGATGCTAAATTTCGATGTAAAATAAACAAAATTATCAAGCAAGGTTAAAAATTTTATTTGTTGGTAGGTAGTTCATTAACTTATTAGTAAATTGCCATAAGATTGAGTAAACATATTTTTTTATCGTTGCCAAAGTTATAAATTTTTCTAAATAATTTATAAATTTTTCTAAATTTTGTTGTAGGCAGAGATTTATTTTTAGGGTGGGTCAGGGCTAGAAAGTAAACTTTGAGTTCAACTGACAGCATGGAGAAAACCTGATATTTTATATAATTTTTAAAAATCTGCTAATTTTTCAAAACAATTTGAAATTTTTCCAAAATAGGAACTTCTGTTGCGGTAAATTGTATGCGCTTGATCGGAAGTCCCAAATTGAAGACTTTCAACCGCGATCCTAATTTCTAAATCTTTTATAATTTGATTCAGGTATCTAGTTACACAGAACTTCCGGTTAATTTCGATTTAATAATTTATTCGGCGAACGAATGCCCGGGTCGTAAACGTGCCAAAATTTACAGGTTCGATGCCCGTAGCGTACTATCTGCAGTAATGTTGTGCTACCTGCTGATCCCAGGTAACATACTCAGCTTGATAGCTCCATTGATCCTAAATTTAGCTTTGGTCTGTTCCTGTCAATAGAAATAAAAAATTTATTATTTTATTTTGAGAAGGCGGTGCCCCATTGCCCCACTCGTATCAGCCGCCACTGGTTATAATGTTTAATTATTACTTTGAGGCTCAGTTTTGCAATCTCCGGTTAATTTCTACATAAATAATTATTGCTAATACATTGGCAATTATACATTTTAATGTTTAATATCTAAAGAATGTTAAATTTGCTAATATTTTTAGTAAATTTAATTGATAGTTGATTAATGTCCGAATAATAGTAAAGTAAAAAAAGTTGTTATATTCTTTCAAACATTTTCACTCTCAATTTTCCGGAAACGGCTGCACATCTACCCTTAATGTTTTTGGTGTTTTTAGTACTCATTCCTATTACACTCACGCGAAGTCTCGTTCAAAAACTCGGTTGGCATCTGACGGAATCTTCTAGTTAGGCTATTAGGTACCGGTTCTGATAAAATGGCATTTTCATACTTTTTATATTTTCAACAATAGAAAGTATCGTGAAACACAATATGAACTTCTTATCTCATGACTTAAAACGTATATTACTGTTATCAATTAAATTTTTTAACAGAAACTTGCTTTATACATTCTGATAGCGTCTTTATCGCATAATGACACATAAAAACATACCAACATTAGGTCACAAAATGTTATTGCAGGTGTTAAGTTTGTTACAAGCTTCTTTCGCACGTACGCTCAATACGACACCACGTAGAAATGTAAGTGCAGTTCTCATTTAAAAAAAAAAAAAAAATGGGCCAGAACGCCAAGATTTTTTCCATATTTTTTCAGTATGTATTATATTAAAAATTCGTACCCTAACTTCGGGAATATATATTATGCCCCCCTCGTCTATTAAAGCACGCAATTTTTTTTGTATTTAAAATATTGACTATTTCAAAATATTTAAATAATATATTCAAATTATTGTTTTTTTACAAGAAGTCCGGACCCCCTCCCCATATGTGACAGCTTCTGTTTAATAAAATAAATTGAAATAGATATTTTTCCAAAATAATCAATGTTTCTCATCTTATTTATTTTTACCCCCCCCCCATATTGCCTTTATGTCTGTGGCTTCATAACACTTCAACGGAGGGTCAAATCTTGATGCGGTTTTTTTAAATGATTGAGCGGTTTATTGAGCAGGGGTCACTCAGAATTGCAGATTATGATTTTTTAGTAATTACAACTAATTCAGAAATACGTTAACTTTCGACGCAAAATTCTTATAAATAATACAAATTTGTATGTTCATTGAAAAATTTAAAAAAAGATCCTAAAAAATTATTTTTTAAAACGATTCTAAAAACGCTTTTTAGAAAAAAAATTCCACTAACTAATTTTCTATATTCTAAATCTCAATTCCGTTTTTATTTTATACAATATTAATACTATTAGACGGGGAGCTGCAATAGAATCTATATACTAAGACCCAGTTTTTCAAATTTTTTGGTTTAACCTTCATGTCAAAAACCAAAAATTTTGTTTTAACCAATGAAACACATTGAAAAGCTGTTTTTTGATGAAATATCATTGGTTAACCTAGGTTTTTTGGTTTAACCTGCAACTGAACAACTGGGCCTATTAGATCTCTAATTAATGTTTTCTGATGTGTAATCTATGTTAGAAATTATTTAAGCAATATGTATAATTATGATGTTTATATTAATTTATTGTTCTACCTTAGATATATTTCATAAAATCATATTGAAACCTGTAAATATGCCAAGTTTGCAGTAGGAGATTATATTAAACATAATAGGTAATATATAGAGCATAAAACTGCTTCTGTCTGAATTTATTGGAAATATCACGTCGAACTCATCCTCTACAATCCTTTACAAGTTTGATTCCTCTCCTCAACGGTCAAGTCCATCCTGCTCCTGTTAACATTTTGTAAATCATCCGGTTGCTAGTGCAAACATTAAATTTTGCTACAAATATTCAAGTGAAATTTTTAAACTGATATTGAAATAGTTGTGTATTGGGGGGGGGGGAATTTTATTCTATCAGAAGAAAATAAAATACTCACCGGAGGATCTTCCCCTTCTCTTGGGGGAGATAATTAGTCGCCAATTTGATTTTTATATTTTTAGTAATAAAAAGAAAAAGTATTCTAAGTGTAAATTATCAAATTAGGGGCTGTTGACCGCTATGACCTCTTGTGTTTTAATGGTGTACTTCATTGTATATGTTGTGCGGTCTGAAGGCCGCACCGACCCTTAACTCTTCCACAACTTAATTTTCTTAGCCTGAAATGCGTCACGAATGCAAATATTGTAGGAACGTTTTCATTAGAGTTCGAATTTTTTAAATTTCAATATAGTTTGAAAGCTAATGAGCTTACCTCGGGTTCAGTGAAATTATTTTCATAATTAGTTAATTACAGAAAACCGCAGTTTAGGGGTTAGGAAACTTGAGGTAGATAGGTTTTTTGTCACGCGAACTTTGACAGGTATTGTTTGAAAGCTATGTATGTACATATAATTTTCTATTGTTTATTGAAAATTGAAATTATAGCTACCGCGAAGTGTTTCTGTTTTCCTGTCTAACTTGTATTTTTGTTCATTCGTCAGAAAAATTTAGTATATCGGAAGTACGCGTTTTACCCTCTTCACTACCAATAAAACATAGCGAGTGTATGCTTTACGGTGTAATCTTGTTTGTTTGCTTGTCTCAGAGCTGTTTGTGTGTTCCTCCATAACTTCGAAGCGAATAGACAGAGGTTTTTTGTAAACATTAGATAATTTTTTAAGAGCATGAAAATCACACTGTACAGAATCCGCGATTTCGGAGAAAACCAAAACTACCGCGTAATATTGAAACCGCGTTAAGCGGGGTCTTACTGTAATTAGGTTAAATTAACACCTTCGTATTATTAATAAAATAAAATTTAAAAGTTTAAACTTGACTGTGCCTTAATTTGCATTATTATAAGGTTAAAAAAGTAATTTGTTTAAAAAATCAAATCCGTTCCATAGCATTGACTTAACTATGCGTATTATCACTATATAACCAGATTATTATAATCCTTAATTACTCAACCACGAAATGAATCCAACCAAATAAAAAGACACAATTGACTTGCCGATGCGTCACCATTGCTATCGGATTAAATCAATTTTATTTTGTTTTTTTGTAACTACTGATATTTGCGTGAAGATTTCTGGTCGATACCAGAATTTTTTTGCCATTCTGAACAGTCTAGACTAGACAGCAGTACCATATGATTGAATATATCTGAAACAAGTAGGTTAGGGGAAAGTGGGGGAATATTTACATGGGGTAAATTTCAACATTTGTAATTTATTACATGAAAATCAATATGTACTCTCTCTGAACAGAATTTATACGTAATTAGAGCGCGCTCATCCATTTCATTTGTCGGTGCGTACCTAATATTTCGACGATTATTTCAAGTTTATTATTCCACCCACTCGCTATACATTTTTCACATATTTGATCGGTTATCTTACTTTCATGCTTAATTGACGTGGAACACGAAATGTTAATCAACAAAAAAATTGTTCCTTGCTTAATGAACACAGCCGATTTGTTTACTTTCAATTTTGTAAAACAATTTTCCAATTCTTCTCTGTTTATGGAAATTTTAACACTTAGCTCATGTTTTGTTGAGATAAATCCAAGGACGGTTTACTTCCTATTTTTGATCAAAGAAATAACTTATCGTGTGACCCTCATATAGGCAATGCTCACATTGAAAATGTTTTAATTCAATTTTGTCGCATTCACGAAGGACTTCAAACGATTACTTTTTCAATTAACTTATCAAGTGTTAAATTAGTTTGCAACACAAAATAATCTTAGCAGATTGGCTAACATAATGAAACTTTTGCTTTCACCAAGCAGCGTTACACAATTTGCTGAATTGAATTGCACCGTTTAGTTTGATGCAACGAATGCTTCTAGTAGATACAAATAATTTATTATTATTTATTTTTAATCTGATTGGTAATATATGCATCCACACCTTATATGCTTAACCGTATATCTGAAAGTATTTAGGTTTTTTACACACACAAATTGTTTTACTTGATTGACCTCTCGGGAAGCCTGCACTCCAATATAAAAATTCCAACATTTCTCTTCAATGCTAAATACATCCATCATTATTTTTCTGCCGGAAAGGAAATCTGGTGAGACAGATTACGAGAGACAAAATGTGGGTTCATACACACCATATCGTGCCATTCCCCTAGGATAAGTCCAATCACCGTAATTCATAGCAATCCAATTAACAGTTTAGTAAACTCGCATATGCTATAATTTAACCTGCAAGCCGAACGAATTAAATTGATAATTATCGAATTCGAAATTAATGTGATCCCTACTGCCTCTAGACTTTCTTTTCTATAATAATTCCGTTCCAAAGCGAGATGAAATTCGGATGAGCGCCGTTCCTGGGCTTCTACACAATCATCCTTCGTCTGCTAAATGAAACAGAAATAGATTAATTAATTTTTTTATAAGAATTATTGCACTTTTTGAGTTAAGATTTTGAAAAAACGTGACTGCGGATTTAACACCAAAGGAATCCCCCTGCTCCCGGCTTCCCATATAACTCATCCTGAAGGTAATTGCCCACATGACATCACGAAAATAATCAAAATGTGAGTCCATGTTAGATAACGCGACAGGTGCGACCACCAAATTTCCGCCCTGAAGATTATGATTACACATGATGTCACTTTAAGGTCGACATTGACGTCGCAAACAAACCCGAAAGATAAAGTTAAAAAATTGCAAAGATATGCGAAATTTTGAAGGAAATCGAAATAATATAATAATTACCTGCAAACCCAACTTTAGTATTTATTGTTGCTGCCCTTTAGGTGTTCAAAAATAGCTGGTTAGTAAATTAAAAACACACATTCGTCAACTCATCGCGGATGGCATGTTTAAAAATGATGTACATAGTTGGATAAGAGCAGTGGAGACTTGCTTTTCCAAAAATTTCCGTCGGGGGCTTTTTCTACATTTTATTTTGGATGTCTGGCAAACCCATTCTAACTAATTTTATAACTCATTTTATCTGGTGCACAGACTTTGTTCAGTTGGGGGGGGGGGGGGGGGACTTATCCCGACTGTTCAATATTTAATTGAAACTTAAATCTAATATTCATTATATTGCTAACAATGCATATAAATAGCCGCCTGATTTACAATTTTCATTAAAATATTCTTTCTTGTTTTACCGAAAACTGCATTTTTGACTGACTCTCGTTAATCCATTCGGACCGCGGTCGTGTGACCCTGTCGTTTTTTTAAGTTAGCAATAATTCTTTACTAATCCCAGCAGCACGAAAACGAAAATGTTTTCACCGATAGCAGCTGCGTATTTAGGGGTGGGCAAGGGGGCAATTGTACCTCCCCCCCCCCCAAGGATGATTCGGATTGTATCCCTGAAATCCCCAGCGATAAAAATAATAGTAATTATCTCAAAAATATTTTGGTTTTCCCTCCATAGGCATTTTATAAATATATCTCTGCCCGATAGAAGCCTAAATATACCAGATTATGGGCCCAGGACTGTCATATGTTGAAAATTAAAAAAAATTGTTTTCACGTAGTTTTTACAACAAACCATATATATACAGACTTATAATTAGTATTAAATTTGTTACAAGGTAAAATCGCAATATAAATTTTTGTACATCAGATTTCTATTTACGAAATCCGCTAAATCTAGAAATTTCCTTTGATTAATTTTATAGATTGCTGTAAAAAAGTTCATTTATACACTGAAAAATGCAGAATTCATCATATTGATGAAAAATTCATAATTTTTGCGCCGATAAACAAAATTCTTTAAATTGGTGAATTTCGGAGACTTCCTAAGATTTTCTCATTTTCCTCTTCCAATAATTGTTCTCTTCTTTCAATTTCCTCTTCAGTTCAGCTTTTTAGATTACAATTCAGTTCAGCTTAAATTGCTGTCATTAAACTGGCTCTGGAAGACACAAAACGTAGGTGTCAATCCGGGGGGTCTGGGGGGTATGGAATACCCTCCAGTGCACCCTTTGAATTTTTATTTACAAGTCAAATTGAAAAGTTATTCAGTTGCCACCGCCTGAGGGGTATTCCATACCCCCCAGACCCCCCGGTCGCAATATCTAGCAAGAAATTGGAAACGCAGAGAAAATAAATCTTTCAATCGAAGTTCGAACCACCTGAACCGTCGACTATAAGGTCAGAGCGATTAGAAACCCATTTTTCAAAGAATCGAACGTCGTAGTTGGAAACCTGGTCCCCCGGATTTACAAAATTTCTCTTCTCTTCACTGGTAATCTATCATTTGTTTTTTTGTTTATTTTGCTTTATATTTTGTACTTTATTTCGGAGAGGCGGGGTTATAGAATACCATCCAGCGTACTCTTTAATTTTTATTCAAGGTGCAAAACAAGAAATCAATACCATCAATATCCCCCCCCCCCCAGACTCCCCGGTCACGAGGTCCAACAACCACTTTAATCATCGACCTAACTTAATTTTTAAAAAGTGTAATTATTTAACTGCAGTATTGCTTTTAAATAGCTAGTCAGCTCTGCGCTCTTTAGCAATATTGCTGCAATATGGATGCAATTTAAAGGCTATTTGGCTGGCTGCCGCAGCTATTAGCATCAAAAAGCTACTTGGGGAGGTTAACGAAAAAGAAGAAAGGAAGATAACTGTAGCTTGATGATTTTCTAAAAAGGGGGGGGGACAAAGAACAACTTCGTCACTGCTCATCTTTGTTTCTTCTGTTTCAGCTTCTGAGATATCGGAAAGCACTTTTAAAAATATGGTAGCTTTAAGGCTAAACTTGACAGTTCACACCTTAAATTTCATTACTCAGGCGAAACGTTTAAAATGTCCTTAATTATAATTTACAATATTTACCTCCTTCAGATTTCAGTAGGTTGTACCTATATATTATGGTATGTATTTTTAAAACCCTGACTTTTCATTTCACCTCGGACGACTAAAACATACAAAGCTTAGTTTACTCAACACCGATACTTGTTTTATACAGGGTGTTTTTTTATATTATATGGTAATGCACCAGTTTATTTTAATTTTAAATTTTTAACCTTTGTGAAAGAAATTACCATAGGTATTTACGATGCTATCAGCATCAAGTTTACTACCATCGCAACGCACATTCATGTAACCGTAAATAAACAATTATTATTTCCTTTCGTATTATGTAGTTCACATTATTTTATTACCAACTAATTTCTTTGATTAATCGCTTTAAAAGAAATTAAATTTAAAACTTCGTTGTATTATTTTTAACATTCGCGGTCGATGCTCCCACTCGCCAGGCGAACGAGGGATTCGAATCCGCGACCACTTATAGTCGTTTAGATTGTCTGCTACCATTCTTCTGGGTGCTGATATTTATTTATAGACAAATAATAAATTGTTTACAATTTTTACTGCGGCGTTTTAATATTTAAAAATAGAGAGTGCGCACGGCATTGAACTTTGAGAGGATTCCTCAATCATTTATTTTTTTATTCTATTAAATTTTATTGGATTTGATTTAATTGCAATAAATTAATTTGCAATAAAACGAGTCAGATGTGTGATAGTTTCGTTTGAAATAAAACTAAAACTTTTCTTTAATTGCATTCGGACTTGCAGTCGTAACTTGCTTATTTATCAGCGGATTGCAAGAAATAAAAAAAGATTTTGTTTGGAGTGTTAAAGGCTACGAAATTACCCTCTTGACATTTTTTAATAAAACGAAAAACAACAGAGTTATTTGCAAATAACCAAAGAGACGATGAGAAATTTGATGTTTTAATTAAAATTTTCTCGAGAATAATTTTATCTTAAAAATGGAAGAGAATAGATTGCGAACTAAAATTTAGCAATAAATCCTAGAAATTTAAAGCTTTTGTAAGAGAGACAATAAGTAATTAAGTTGATGAGTTCATTTTATTTCTTTAATAACGATAAAATGTGTTTGTTCTGTTAACGCGATTAAACCAAATTGGGTCGGTCGCAAAATTTGCTCTAATTATTTTTTTATATTTCAGATAAAATGCGATTGTTAATGACGCAAATCAAAAGATTTTTAAGATGCAACTAAAAATAATTATTGGAAATGATTTTATGGCGTTCGTTTTGACCGTGTGTCATGCTTGCACGATGGTGTCTTCCTCAACTTTACCAGAAGATCTTCCGGTGAGCTCGGCACTTCAACTCTCTCCAGGTGACGAACCGAAATCCTTCGACGAGGAGCTGCCGGATTTGTTTACGTCGGCTTATATCAATATCACGTATAAGGATAAATACGGTTATAAGTGGGAACGTGCAGAAGTTGGACGCTATGGTGGAGGGTACATTGGTCCGGCGTCGGGGGTGCTTGTGCACATTTCGGGGGATAAAAATCCCGATGATCACACTGGATGTTCTCTTCCGTTCAGGAGCAGCAGCTCAGATAGACAGTTACCACAACCTGGTGAACCCTGGATAGCGTTAATTAAACGAGGAAGGTGTAATTTTGAAGTGAAAGTCGAAAACGCTTTCAGAAGTAAAGCTTCCGGAGTTTTAGTTTATAATGACCGGGATTCCAAAAACTTGGACAAGATGAAGTTATCGACAGATAGTGGACGTAAGTACTGCATATTTATTTATTTCAAATTTAATTCCCAGGGAGCGCAACTTGCTCGGAGCTTTTAATGCTCCCACACCCAGATACTGTAATCTTATCTGGTTATTATAAAAACGATTTTGATTGTTAATGTTTTAATTTGCTATTGTCGAACACGAAAGTTATCTAATGAAATTTTTTAATTGATTACAAGATAAACGAACGTTTTTTATGTTGGTGAGATTAATTAAAATTTTTGTTGCCGACTCAAAATTAATAATTTAGATTAAAGTTTTCTCGATAATATACTAAAATTTTGGTTTTATTCAGAACTTGTTAAAAACAGCTTTTAGATTTTCATTGACGTCATGGTGGACTAATGTGGCGGTACTAACATGGTTTCCAGTTGGGTTACAACTTGAAATAGTTTGAAATGTTCTTTTCAATTTGACGCAAATGATGAAAAAATATTTGCTGTTTGCCCATTTACACATTAACGGTAATTACGACGAACTTCCTATTACGCTTCAATGCTGTTGTTTTTTAATTATTTGTCGAGATTTTATATTAGCGGTCAAATAAGTTAGTATTTCATTGTTAATAATAAAAGACTTATCAAACAGCAATTAAATTAGATCTAAAAAGTGTAAGTGTTTGTCTTAATTATCTTACATTAGCAGCCCACAGGGGGGGGGCAGTTTGTTGACCTTAATGCAATATAGAGTAATTTCATGATTATTACCAATCGCTCGTTGCATTTAATCAAAATTTAAACTAAAAAAATAGAAAGATACCTGTCGGAAAATTTATGACTCCTTATATAAAAATTACTAGATATATTTAGCAAAAATACGCATGAAAAATTTATGAATTTTTTTTAAACAAACAAATAATTAAAAACTTGCCATGGAAATAAATATTATTATGAACTGGAAGCACTAACACGTGGGTTTGGCATGAATTGAAGGTTGAACTAAAGGAAATTCTTCGGAAAACGACGCTGCCGTTATTTACAGTTTGTATACACAGTTTTCGATTTGAGAAAATATTGGAAAAACGGCATATTCTTTCCTAACATATTCGTACACTCCAGATTAGGTTTTTCCTTGAGTTTAGTTGTTCTCCTCTCAGCTCAAGGTTGGATTGAACTTAGAAATGTTTCTCAAATCTCAAATCAAGGAAAGTAGACATAATCACTTCACCTTCAGTGTCGCGAATTTTTTTATCGTCATTTTTGCGATATCCAGCTAAAATGATAGCGAATATCTCACTTATTTATTATTTAATGGAGAGGGGGCAACCTTAGTATCTCAAGAAAAGTTATTTCATTACCATTGCTGGGATACAGCATCCTGGGGGTCTGGGGGTATGGATTACTCTCCCAGAGAAACTCTTGAATTTTTATTTACACGCCAAGTTGAAAAGTTATTCAGTTGTCACTGCTGGAGGGTATTCCATACCCCCCAGACCCCCCGGTCCCGATATCTAGCAATATGGCAGTAGGAACATATCATGCCATAAGCTGAACCAGTGGCATTTATCCCTAACTTTAAAGGGGGGGCCATTGCTAAAAAATAGCCAGAATAACGACATTAGTTTAAAATGTATGGAGGGGTCCATGCCCCCCACCCTTTTATGACCAACTTTATGCTGAACACCGGACCACTACAATAAACATAGCAGTTGGAAGAAATGTCAAATACTCAAAAATCTGAAATAGTTTCCAAAAAAAATTTTTACTTGCAATATCTACAATATTCTGATCTAAATATATTATATTTTGAAATAAATTAGGCAGATGCTACTTTGCTATAAGGGAAAACAGATAATGTGTTAATCATACGGAGGTAAAAGTATTTGAATATTTTCAATATTGACTTTATCATGAATTACCCGAAGTGTAAATATCAAAATATTATCATTTGTTTACTGGCGCTCAAGGATATGAGAAAATTATAAATTAAAATTCATTTGGGTTTGCAAAAACCTTAAAGAAAACAATAATAATCTACTGAAAATACACCGTTTGTGAATATTTGAATATAATGTGGTGTAACCAAGAGAGTTTTGCTTTTATAATTCAATTTTTTATAACTATGGAATTTCCCATGTTGTGCGGCCTGAAGGCAGCAGTACTAGAATGGAAACGGGAAGGGTTATGTCTATATAAGTAAATAAAATTGGGGGGGGGGGTATTATGAAAGCCATCAAACAGAAGAGTAGAGTAAAATTCATACGAAACAGTGGGAGAAAATTTGAAATCTTAAAATTAATAAGCTATTAGGGCTACCTCGGAATAATTTACACCACAGGGGGTTTACAAATTTCTATTTTCAAGATTAATTACTCTGTCGAGAATAAATTGACAATTTGACTTGTTAAATAATCGCAAAAGCAAAGATAAGACGAGAGGTTAAAACCAAACAGCATTTTAAAATTTTAGAGGAATATGAAATTATGTTTTTACCTGCAAGACATCGACTACCGTGTAATTAAGAATTAAAAAAACAAATTAAATTGTAACGACGCGACGAAAGGAAAGCCGATAAAAATAATAGTAGCTTTCAACTTATCAGAGCCAATTAGCGTAACAATAATTGCAATGCAACTCACCTCACACAAACTAATTCTTTACGGGTATTTTATTTTCCTAGAGAATATCACATAATTCTGCAATCAAAATGGGCCGGTTGTAGCTTATTGGTTTGAGTTTTTTTCACTTTACATCGAAATAATTTAGTTGTAAGATTGAATGACTTTTGTTAAAGGTTAAATAACAATAGTTCAAAAAAACAAACATTAAAAACACAAATTTGGTTGCCAGAATTGTATTTTGGAACCGAAATACTCGAAACCCTTTGTACATTTATTATTTTCGTTTGTGTATGTTCGGATTTTGGGTTTTTTTGAAAGCGTCTGCATTTAATGAATTTCGTCAATTAAATTCGTAAATTTAAAATAATTACTTAAATTTTTGTTACAAGTAAAAGTAGCAATTCAATTGCTAAAACCGACTATATCCAGTATTTTAAAATAACCTGATTCTCTGCTTCATCTTTAATTTTGTTTCCTGGTTTAGAACACAAAAAATATTTTTTGTAAACGGTTAGTTCCTATGTAAATATGAAAATATCTCGGTAGCTGTTGACTTGACAGTAAATAATATGCAGATATCTTTTTTGCGCCTTTAAAATATCTATAATATGAATTTTTTAAAATTAGAATCTGGTCATAAATAACGGAGTTATTGACATTTATTTAGTGCAAAATGGGAACCCGGTTCGAAACTTTTAAATTACAAATTGAATCCGCGATGACATTTTAACAAGTTTTAATTTTACCGAAAAATAATTATTTCGTACGCAAAATTATTAAAGTTTGGGCACCATAAATCCTAATAAACCTGGGCTTAAAATCGAACAAAGTAACGAATGACTGGCTGAGATTGTTGGAACAAGGTATTAATTTATCCCAAGTGATGTTTATTTCGCTTACGTAATCCCATTATAAATCAGCAATAAAAGCAACAAATTTTAACTGTGATTACTCATCATAAACAAAATTAAAATTAATTTACCTAGGTAAAGCGCACTCGTCAGAACGTTGCATTACTTTTTGACCGGTAGATGCCGCCAGGAATTTTTTTTTAAATTTAAATTTGTTTTCGGACAAACAAACAAATTAATTTGACAAATGATCACTCCAAGGACGAAAATCGATTAGTGCAAGTAGATTCGTAAATTATTTGTGTAACAAATTAAGAGTTTTATCGAGTGTTCGATAAAAATTTAATCATCAAAATTACAGTTAAGAAATTAAAATACAATTAAGCAAGGTTAGCACGATTTACCTTGAACAAATAAATTGAAGGTAAATTTGAAGTGATTTGTTTGTTCAAAAAGAAATTGAAAAGTTTTTTTTCGGGTAGTCTTTCTTTTCGCATTTTAATCTAAAAGTTAATTTCCTGACCGCGCGGGCAGGTTAAAAATTAAATTTTTGTTTTTCGATTTTTAATTTTTAATTTCATTGGATATTTACAATCTGGTTAGTAAATATAGATAATAAGTAAATCATACGATTCAAAAATAATGGCATGTTGACAACATTCCGTACTGAAAGTTGTTTAAAATTTTTTTAAATTATAAAATTATCAGTGGTACTCAACTCGACAACCATCGACACCAATTTTACCCACGATTTGAATTGTTTCTAACCAAACTTTAATTCCAAATTTGAATTCTGGCCAAAAATAAGAAAATCAGTCTGCCAAGTCCGAATTATTTGGCATTTTGACTCTTCAGATAATGGAAGATTCTAAAATTATATTTCGATTTTTGAGACACAAAACTTTTTTAATCCACTCGTCAGGTTGGTCTAATTCTGTATTTAACTTCCTAATATCAAAACAAACATAACTGGTGTTCGCTAAATTCCGAGTGCAAACCTTCCTTTTTGTAAATATTACACTTCAATGAGAGTTAATTGACCTCTCGCAATTTTGCAACAATTTCCATTCATTTTATTAATTTTGGTACCCGGCACTGCACCAGGTATTTCTTTATATTCAAGTGGTATCTCATTGGCGAAGACCGAGGAGCCTTTTAAATTGCATTCTTTGTTTTTACTTATTTTGCGCGAAAACGTGTTTAAAATTTTTAATTAATTCGAAAGGTTTTCTTACATATATGCCATGTATGAATAACTTTATTTATATCTTCCGTTGGAATTTGAATTTTTCTTTCCTCCATCTGGAAGGTTATTAACTTGATTGCAATAGCATCTTGGATATAAAATGTATAATAATGGTGATGAGGCTGTTAAATGTTTATTTGTGTCGCACATATTTTACAATTTTATTGTTTTCTCTTGGGGAATTCTGCAGTTTTATGGTTTTGTCATTTTCGATTAAATGCAACCAAGTTGAATGCGCAGTCATTTCCTACCTGCACTACGAAATATTTTGATTATTCGAAACGTTTCCGCTTCGGTGCTGTTGATCCCCTTTCTCTGAAAAGGTGAGCTCCTTGAAGCCACACCAGACTTGACTTTATCAAGATTTTGTTTAGGTCAAATATAAATATAATGGCCATCAATTCATCATCAGGAGGAAAATTGTAAAAATGGAACAAAAGTAATAAGCAATAAAATTTATTTTTAACGACTTCGTTGCAATCTGTCTTACATGACAATTAAGTAACAGCATTGATAAAAAAAAGTTTTATGCTAAAAATTAATCCCAATGCCGAACTCCTTTTCTATTACTTAATTTCATTTTCAACAGGCATAACCAATTAGAAAAACTTTAACTAATTGCAGCTAAGTATCAAATACTAACGAGGTTAAATCGCAAAATACTATTGCTGAAAGCCAAGATTACAAAATTTACAGATCTCTCTTTTTGAGCAAATTTGGATTATGAAAAATTAATATGAACAGCAGCAGGACGTTTGGAGATAAATCAATTTGGATGAGAAATAAAATTGGAATTACAAAAATAAATGGTTGAAATCTTGCAGATTATAATTGAAATTTATTCTTTAAGAGTCTCGTGCTAAAAAGATGCTGTATTCGGGTTAAGGGAGTTTTTATTAATTCAAAAACTGGCCCCAATACACTACGAAAGAAAAGAACGAGTGAAAGTATCCTAAAAATGAATTCCTTAAAATTGATTATTGGTGATAACGAAGCGAAATTCTGACTCCAAATTCCAGAAATCCAAGGCGAGGATGCAATTTAAATTCAAGTATATTTGCTGCCATTCTTGTTGCTTGTGACAGTGACCACGATTTGGCCCCACCCAACGTGGGGCCTGAGAAATCGCACTTTATGTTTTTTTTTGCAGATTCCATTTGATATTATTGTGTCTGGTGGAATCTATCTGTAGGTTTTATGATCTCCTTTTCTATTCTTTTTGATAAACGAGAATTTGGTGTTATTCTTTTACGATGTCTAGACAAGGACCTTGTCCTTCGACATCACCGTGTGATATACTTTATCCTGTTTTTTTTTATAGCGTAATGAATTAATTTTAATTAATTTTAACCAATGAACTGAAATGATAAAATATCTTGAAACGAAACAAAGTAACATTTGTGTCGTTACCTACGCATGAAGTTATCTTTCCTCAAGGATAACATAGCACTTAACCTTTAAAGAGGAGATTAATTTGTTTTTCCCTGTGGTTTCTGGATGCAGATTTAGTTAAAAAATCCTCTGGCTCATCCAGAACACTGGTCTGTTTTCAACTAATTTTTAAATTTATGCTGCCGATTGAGGTGATTTAAGCGAAATTAGACTGGTTAACATAACGACGACGCCTAACCCTGGTTAGACGATAATGAAAAGCCACATCCTTCAAAATAATTATCTTGGATTATTTTCAATTTGTAAGTTTATTTGAATATTTAAACCGAAAGGTTAGAATGTAACGAGGTCTAAAGAATAATAATTTTGACGTGAACAAAATAGGCCAAGTCTCAAGCTTGGAAGGAGGAGAATGAAAATCTTCATCAGCCAAAATTGGATTTTTGTTTTTATGTACATTTTTCTATCAGAAACTTATTCTTTTCCATTAAGTACACTGTTAAGAAAAACTGAGCTCAACTGATGGAACGATGTGACAGTTCCATTACAGTTTAATAAATTTTCTACTTCTTGCGTAGTTTTTAACGACACGAGCTCGAACTAACAATTTAGTTCATGCAAACTTTGCATTATCAAGAAGTAAACAAACATTTTTTTGCTAATCGAAAAGCGAAGTAGATACAAGTTAAGGAAACTACAGTTTAACCTTATACATTTTTTATAAGAGTAGTATTTGTAGCATAATTAAAATGTATCCGGAAGCAGCTTAACAATAAATAGCCATAGCAGCCTTGAACCAAGTTGATGGTTCTGGTAATGAAATCATTGAAAAATTTATAGTCTTGTAAGTGAATTTCCTTATTCAAAAACGAATTAATGTTCTCGGGATATACTCCGTATTGAATATAGAACACTGAAGGTTTGTCGGTAACTGTTTCAATTTAGTATATCGCTTTACTACGCAACTTGCTCGGAGTATTTAAATATTAATTAAACAAGTTGTATTTTTTTTTTAAATATACTACATATTAGGTAATATCGGCTGTAAAGTGCAAAGTAGAACGTATAATATCATTGGAATTAAAATAAAAAAAAGTCAATTAAGTGATATAAATTATTCTTATATAATTTTTGAAAATATTATAAAGAAAATCGGCCACTTAAAGCACGTCTAACCGGTATGATTTGAATCAGGTGAAGGAAACAGTTAGGATAGGCCGATATGTACGATACGTACCCGGATCTTGAACAAATTTGTTTATTTAGAAGAACAACGCATTTATCCGCGACGTGGCCATCTTTGTGGCAATTCGAACAAATGTTGGGCATATCCATCGCACTTACACAGCTTATATGCTGTAACTCAGCACTGGAAGCCCATTTTAGCTTTTGAGATGTTCCAGAACAGTTTCAATACTGATACCGACCCATTAAACTTGTAACGGCAGTGGTCTGACCTTGAAATACAAAATAAATGCACTTAGAGCCTTTTGCAGCGGAGCGACACAGTGGCGCACCTCTGCCTGCCATTACTTGGCGCAGTCGAGCAGAATGTTGTCCAATTAAAAATTTATTTTTCAGCCTAGAGAAAACGATAATAATTTTGATATAAAAAAAAACCAATAAAGCAAGGACTGGTTAAATGAAATAAATCGAGAAGTAATAATTCGTGAACAAACTTGAGCGTATGTACATATTTATTAACATTAGAAACCAATATCGGTATAATATAAAGTTGTGAGACCATGAACAAAATTTAACACTCGACCTATTAAAATATTGAATTCCTTTTTCTTACTTCCTATACTTTCACGGTTTCATATTTTTAATTCAATTTTTTCGACACGCACTTCCGTACAACGATCGTGAATTAAATTATTCGCTGCTATAAAAAAATTCACAATCCAAATTTAAATTGTGAATCGTAGAAATAATTTGAGCTTTCTCTATTTTTAAACGATGCCAAATTGTGTTAATTACCCTTTAACCCAATTTATTAAGCTAATAAAAGTAACTTAACCTGGGAGCAAGTTTTCCACCCGTTCATTGTTTAGAAAATTGCTTTAGTAAGCAATATTTGCATTCAAGGATATCGGGTAATTTTCTATAGAAAAACTAAATTGGACGACTTAGTATTTAACAGCACTTATGGAAAATGCGACCTTGCTAGAATTTATTGAATGCTAATTGAAAAGTGTACCTACCTACGTGAAAATAATCTTATTTTTATTTTGACGAAAAAGTTTTAATTTATTTGTGTACGATAATAAATTATTTATGCCAAATTTTCGTGTGTCGTGTGTTAATGAAAATGTACTAACAGGAAATCTTGCCACTTATCGTGATTAATAAATTATCGCTATGACAATGTAATCTGATACGAAACTACAATATCGCTGATGACAACTTCAAACCGTTCGATATTGTAGTACAAATCGATACCCCAATCTGTTACTTTATTTTTAAATATCCCCCGTATTTTTGAACAGTGAAGTGAACAGAGGAGTCCGGCGTTCTCTGAACGTCCAACCGGAATCGAACCATTTAAAGCAGCTAACTCGCAGTACAAAGTGGCGATTAGCAAGCACGCAATAAGAATAAATCTTCACCAGATATGAATTCCGATTACTATCAGTTTTCAAAAGTAATTTCACTCAAACAATTACATATGCCAGCAAGCACGTGGTAAAAGATTGAATTTTTAATATAAAATTTTTGGACGGATGGTTACAGCGATCAATTATGCATAAGGCATTCCAGGTTCGATCCCCACTGCAGGCAACTTTTTTTTTAAATATCATAAACTGGAAACGATGGGAGTTAGAATTGTGTACACTGAAATTTTAAAATTCCAAGAGAAGGCAGATAATTTCACCCAAAATGCCGATAATTACACAGAAATTCCTGAGATTACACAAAAAATTTGAATTTCTACTTATAATTATTCTATTAAAATTACAAAAATGTTATAAAAAAATGCAAGATAATTAAAAAAAAATTATTAAATACTAAAATTTTTATGACAATTCCAATACAAAGCAAAGAAATCCATCAAAATGCCGAAAATTTCACATAAATTCAGAAGATTGCACAAAAATTTCGGATTTTCAATAAATAATTCTACTAAAATTTCCCAAGAATTTTTTTAAAACATCAAAATAATTCAAAAAATGTTACGAAAATTTTATTAAAATTCAAAAAATTCCACCACAATGCTAAATATTCCAAAGAAACTCCAAAGATTTAACAAAAATTTACGAATTTTTCTGTCTGTACTGATTAATTCTACTAAAATTTACCAAAAACTACAAAAATTCCATAAAAAAAATTAAGATAATTTTTAAAAATTTATGAAAATTCCAGTAGAATACGAAACATTGTACAGAAATTACGACGATCACGCAAAAATTTCCAATTTCTACTAAATAAAAAATTTTACTAGCATTTACCAAAAACAGACAATTTAAAAATAATGTTTAATGAAAATTCTTAAATTTTTATGAAATTTCCAATAGAATACAAAAGATTCCACCAGCAGTCGAAAATTCCACAGAGATTTCGAAGATTCGATAAAAACTTACAATTTGTACTAAAATTTCAAATTTATACTAAAATTATAAAAAAATCGAAGTTAATTCAAATTTTTACTAAAATTTAGTAAAAAATACTAAAATTTTTATGATAATTCCGTTCGAATACAAAAAATTCTACCAGAATTCCGAAAATTCCACATAAATTCCGAAGATCATACCAAATTTCGGATTTTTAGTAAATAATTCTACTAAAATTTCCCAAGAATTTTATAAAAAAATCAAGATATTCCAAAAAATGTTATAAAAATTTCAATAAAATGCCAAAAATTCCACCAATATACTAATAATTCCACAGGAACTCCAAAGATTCAACAAAAATGTACTGTTCGTACTAAATAATTAATTCTACTAAAATTTCCCAAAAACTACAAAAATTCTATTAAAAAAATTAAAGATAATTTCTAATTTCTAATAAATATCTCTACTAAAATTCTCCAAGAATTTTATAAAAAAAACCAAGATACTTCCAAAATAATCGTATGTTATTAAAATATCAATAAAATACCAAAACTTCCACAAAAATGTGAAAAATTCCATAGAAATTCGGAATATTAGGCAAAAATTTCCAATTTCTACTAATTAATTCTACTAAAATTTCCCAAAAATTGTATAAAAAATGCCGGACATTTTAATTTTTTTTATAGAAATTTTTAAATCTTTATGAAAATTTTAATAGGATTCAAAAAATTCCAGCAAACTGCCGAAAATTCCAAAGATTTCACAAAATTTCCAATTTCTACTAAATTTGTTAAATAATTACATAAATTTTATAAAAAATCTAAGATATTAATTAGAAAATATTTATAAAAATTTCAATAAAACGCGGAAAATTCTACAGAAAACCCGAAGATTCGAAAAAATTTACGAATTCCTACTTTTTCAACTAAAATTTTCCAAAAACTACAAAAATTCTATAAGATTTTCAAAATAATTCAAAAATTTTTAAAAATATTCCAAAATTTCTATGTAAATTCCAAAAATTTCACGCATCTGTATACCAAAAATATCAGAATGACTTACTTACCGGTAAGGGTAACGCTGAATATTCTGCGACAAAAAATTCAGTCGTTGGAAAATAGGACTTCGTTTGTTTTTGTTAGGTTAAATTTAGTTTAGCTCAGATTTAAGTTAAGTTTTGTTTATAGGTTTGGCTTAGGTTAGGTTAGACTTAGGATAGATTATGTTTAGTTTAAATTTAAGTTTGGTTAGGTTTAGGTTAGATTTAGATTAGGCTATAAGTTTAGTTTAAGTTAGGTTGAGTTTGGGTCAGATTTAGGCTGAAACAAATAATTTAACAGTGTAAAGAAAAAAATCATCAGTTTTGCTTCGAAGAACAAAATTCATCATATTGCATATTTGCATGAATATTATGAATTAACTAAAATTAACGACTTTTTCATTAACTATTCTTTTCAGTGTAGTTTAGGTTAAGTTTAGATTGGGTTTAGTTTGGGTCAGGTTTAGTTTAGGTTAGGTTATGTTTAGGCTAGGTTAGGTTCAGGTTTCGTTTGGGATTTTTCACTTGATTTCAAACTAGTAGAAAAAAAATCATTGTATTTATGAATTTTTTCATCAATATAATATGAAGATTTAAGAAATGACCATGTGAGAGCATTTGTGGCAAACCTGCACCGCCGACCACTGGCTTAGGTCGAAAAGAGCGCCACAACATTAATTCCTAAATTTACTAAATTTTCACAAGATTTTTTCAGGCTTCTCTTTACCTGCACACTAAATTTTCCTAACGATTTTCACCTTGACTTAGATAAAAAATGTTAGGTTAGAAATGACAGTACATATTCCTGATTTATCGACTGGTCAGAAAATCCAGAATTAATGTTAGATGAAAAATTGGTAGAAAAAACATCAGTTTGCCCCAAGTACGGCATACATAAATACAGACAAATTCAAATATTTACCCATTCTTCAATAATAAAATATTTGGTATTTTAAGTTTTGTAAATATTTTCATCATTTTTTTTAAGTAACTAGATAACATGATATATAAATAAATTTACGATAAATTAATAAAAAATTTAATAACAATAACACGATAACACATAGATTTTGTGAATTATCTGGATGGGTTCATTCGTTGCAATTTTGTATCTGGACTTTGTTCTTCGTTTCAATCGATTCTTCCCACATAGTTTTAATTCAATTTTAAAGTGCAATTTTCGCATTTGACCAGGATAGGGCAAAAGATACTACTTTACTCTTTCAGTTCATGATGACAAGTGGATGTGCATCTACTGCGAAACATAATAAGAAAGTTTATTTATATTTAAATAAATCCCCCGGTTTGTCTGTAATTGTAATTGGTTTTATTAAAAAAAACCTCTCACTGCTGTTAAATCTGTTAAATTTTGCGCTTATTATGCATTAATACATTTATTGTCTTATTAAGTAAATAATTAATTTAGGATAGGAAGTTTTCGTTATCGGAATTTGAAAACATTTCCATTAGGTTCGAAGGTCGACATAAAACATTTGCCCCTTGTTTGAATGTTTGTCCTATTTAAATTTTTAGTCATATCTGGAATTTTAGTAATAATTTCTGCTGAATGTAAGGAAATTTTAATTAAATCAAGCAAAATAAATTAATTTTATGTTGTGCTATACCTCAAGTGTCAAATTAGTAGCAATCGATTTTGAATAAGCGATTAAAATGGTCACGAAAGTCCTAAATTATTATTTCATGAAATCAATTTCGATACTTCATTGCTTACTTGACAAAGCAGGCTGAAATTCAAAAGTTCGAAACAAGAATTTAATAATTGGATACTTCAGCTTTTTCCATTACGTTTCACAATATCTTCTTGATTTTGTAAAAAAATTAGTTCGCTCTAAGTTTTGTTTTTTTAGAAGCAAATTTTATCATTTCAAGAACTCGAGCAGAAAACTCAAACCACATCTTTTGTTGTTAAGATGCAAACTCACGTTGCAAATTACTGCTGGGCGCCAAAACTTTCTATATTTTCTTCGGGTTTCGTGCGCTACTGACATTATAACAATAAAAAGTATATTGATTCAACGAATTTCCAGTCCATGAACAATTTGCATTGATTTCACGTCCGGAGTTTTTTTCACTGTAGCGAACCTCTAACCGCCTCATTAGTCTTGTCGGTTTACCGAAATGCCGATAACTTCGCTTTGTTAGTTTAATAATTTCTGAATATCCTAAACAGATTTGCAGACACTCGGTCTCGGATGCACTTCCTCGACACAACCGAATCTGTGTCGCTCAATTGCACGGCCAATTTGCGGAGTGGGTGAGGGCTGAGTAGCTTCTTGAAATGTTTATTTTTACTTCTCTTAATGGTGAAAGTATAAAATTGCTGTCTCTATTTATTGCCGACAATATGCAAACTTTTTTACGATGACGAACATTGAAAACATTTCAAAGCTTTTAAGTGTTAAGTTCCTTAGAATTTTCCTTTTTCGATTAAACAACGCGAGCACAAAAAGCGCCAGCACTCTCAAAATTTTATTATACAAATTTCAGACATGGCCTGAAATTTTTATTTCGACATATTATAAAATGTAAGTTATGGATTTTTTTGTCATTTTTCGGACGCTCCTCGTATGTGCACCGAAAGCGAAACATTACTCTTCTCGTTTTTTTAAATTTTATCAGCAAACATTTTGAAATTGGAATAATCATATTTCGGTAAAATATTATCTCATTACGTACAAAAGCACAGAAAGAAAACACCAAAAGGAAACCCACCGCTGTTATCGATTACGATACAAATTTTCTCGTTTGGTTGAAAAATAGAATGGAGCAAACAATATTTAAAAACCTCGTTTAAATATTTGTACAAGATTAGGAAAAGTGATACAATTATAGCAAAAAAAATGTTAAGAAAATTTCCATTTTGCTACGCACGAATACAAAATTGTATGAGAAAATTATGAAATGAATTTTATTTAACCGTTTATATTCATTTAATATTTCAATTGGGCCCTGCCGCTCTGCAACAAAAATGCGTAACTCTCGTCCTTTTTACATTAATTGTGCAAAACTAATTTATTATTTTAAATGGAACGCCTACCTTTCCATCCTTCCAACGCCAAAAAGTTATATGGATGGGAAATTTTTGGATCGTTTAACGATTGGGTCCCACGTCGGGCGCCAAATTGATTAGATGTGTTCGCGCTCAACGTGGGGCAAAAATCTCGAATTACTCCGAATAAAGAAAATTTGCTGATTATCAGTAAAATCCATTAAAAAACTATAATAAATTAAATAAATGATATAACAATTCATTTATTTTCTCTGGAATCCGGCGCATTTTGTGATGTGAAGCGGCGATGACATTTTCCGACATATCCTCGTCATAAAACATTTTGGTGTTTGATGGTACGCAATGCGCTTTATTTTCTGGACAGGTGAAATTTTAGCCGAATTAAAATTTACATTCGAAATAATAATTGGAACAGCTAAAAACAGAAGCAGCGGATTTAATTTAAAGAAAAATTAAAAAGTAATTTACAAAGATTTCCAATTAGGCCCTCGAAGCAGTTTAAAAGTTACCATTAAATTTAAATATTTTGAGCTTTAAGATAAATTAAATAAAAAGTGTTTGTATGTTAATTAACTTAAGCTCTTTAAGGTTTCATTAAAGGCTGTTCATCAAATTACGTTTTGTAACCTGCCTAAATGTAAAGCTTATTAGAAACTAATGGTTTGTAGAGTCGATTAAGATTTAATTGAAAATTATGACGTTGTCTAATTTAAACCGAGGAAAAATTTGCCCTAAGCCAAGTGGAGTTCTTGTGCGTGGTCGACACTCGTGGTGTACACGGTAGCTCTAAC
Source organism: Cantharis lateralis (assembly GCA_963170105.1). Lineage (NCBI taxonomy): Eukaryota > Metazoa > Arthropoda > Insecta > Coleoptera > Cantharidae > Cantharis > Cantharis lateralis. Next base: position 6,642,031 of record OY720627.1, read on the forward strand.
AAAAACATTTACAACAATTTCTATTGCGAAATTTAACAAAAAGGTTAACTAATGAGTTGTTCCCTAAAAACAGGATTATTGCGGAAGCACCGTTGCTAAGATGCTGTGCTTAGATAAAACAATAAATTATTCGACTCCGCGAGCTTTATCAAGATTCACGTGGCTTACTGAAACGCCTAGTAAGACGATGCATGCAGTTTATTACTTAAATACAAATCTAGAATAATTTGCAAAGTTAATTCCATTGCCTGCGTAGACGTTGATTAGCGATGAGAAATCTGGTTCTATCGCCAAATTAAAATCAATGTACACAGCAGACCGTGTGGGTCGTTTCCAACCCTGTAAAGACCTACATTTTGAACTGATTAATGGCATCCATTCGGAAACTGTTTATCTCAGACGACCTTGTTGTTTTCTAAGTTATTTTTATGTCTAGGCAATCTTTCCCATTGTGGTAGGGAAGCTAATAGATCGGCCCACATCATGGGCATAGAAACGTGATATTCAGGGAATTATTTCTTTTATGACGTAAGCATCGAATGCTAATTCTGATGTTGGTGTTTCTTGTGTTCCTATCCTCTTGGAAGGAAAAACAAGGCTCGCGCTGCTAACCTCATTCTGTAAGCGCATGGAGTAATCATGATGTTGCTTGGAAACAATACCAAAGGACAAAAAGATGACGGTCCTACGGATTCCACGGTGTAAACCCAAATATTATTTGGATGCTAATAATAATAAAATAACGAGCTATGAACAGGCTTGCTGCCAGCGAGCTATTGTCTAGCTCTGTTGATGTTGAAATTGATCATAGGCTAGCAGTCAGAGTGTTGGACCTCAAAGAATAGCTTAGATGAAATGAAAGTTGGAATAAACTGAATTTTATGTTATTTGATATTTTTGTTTTCTATTTAATCGTTATATCATTTGTCCTACTTGTTATGCAAACGCAATCGATTAGTTAATTACATTCGTTTTCGTGCTAAAGGTCGGCTATATGTTAAATAATAGTTAGCTTGAGAGCATTCGAGTGTATCAATGGTTCCAACGCCTTGAAAAATAAAAACCCTTTAAAAAGTAGGGTTAAACTTTTCAGAAGTGAAGTTATCAACATGATAATTTCATTGTTTACTTTTAAGGTTAAGTTTACAATCTCAGTTTCATCAAGAATCTCCAGCTGCTTGATAGCAGTAATGACATTAAATAAGTTACCTATATCAAACAGAAGTAATACTATATTTGCCAAATTAGAAGCTTTAATCAAGGTTATTGACTCTTTAATCGTTCACATATTTGCTAAGCTTTCATATACCTAAGTTCGCTATCACATTTTGTGATTTAACGTCACCTTGTCTGTGTGTGAAAATCTATGAAGGTTGCTTCGAATGTTTTGATGTTGTTTGGCCAACGCTATCATGTTTTTATTTGTTTATTCGCATGAATCTTGAACCGATACAGCTTTTTGGCAAATTCTCGCTTGTTATTTGGCAACGCTTTCGACATCTGATTTTGTTAACAAAAATATACTTTTCTTTATTCGGCACGCCTTGAGAGATAGCTTATCGCATTCAAATGTGGAAGCGAACGTGCCCATAACTCAAAATCCTTGAAAAATTTATATTGATAGCTCCGATGCGTAAATAACTAATAGTGCAAAACATGTCCAACAGCGACGACACGATTGTGATGGTTCAATAACTTGAAAATTCGCTTTTCCATACAAATTTTATTTTTTTGCCATGTTTAATCTAATCTGTGCAGTTAACAAACACATTAACAGTATTGGGGGGTCATAATGCTTAATTATTGATTTTTGGAGGTCAGGAATACACATTGCGACTCGATTGTCGCTACATAATTGTTTCGCATCCTGCCCCTTGAACTTAGCTGCTTTGTTTTTTAAATGGCACCCGTATAATGTTCCATCATCAGTTACAAATAATTAAATTTGATAATAAAAGTGTGATTAGAATAAATACCACCGCGTTATTAATTTTAGCAAATTAATTTTCCTTTATCGTCGCAAATACAATTATTTTCGAAAGCATGTAATGTATGTACGTACTTATGTATGTAATAAATTAATAAATATAATTTATTCTACAATTACATAGTAATTGCGCGATACTTATCATCCAAATTAATTTTTTTCGGAAATATGCAATTAAATTTTCTTTTCATGTCTTTCTCTTCTGACGTAACTATAATTAAGGGTTAATTACAGTACCGGTAAATCTGCCAATTTATCGGAATTATGATTATTTTCACAAGATTTTTTGAGAACCGGGGTTCTGTCCCCTCCGTTTCGGGGAACTTTTTAACAAGGTAGTTAGAACCACACCATAGCAAACAACTGAAACAAAAACTGAATAAAAACATGAATATAAATTTATTGTAATTTTGAAAATTATGTTTATTGTATTCGTAAATTATTTTTTCTATTTCATATTTAAATTCATAAATATGTAGGTACAATAAATTCAAATTTTTTGATTCAGTGCGAAATTCTAATTTATTTTTCACCAAATCAAAAATCAAACATATAAATTCTTGAGATTTTTAATGAGAAACCAAACTTTCGTTATATGCGGTTATCTTTGACCACTCTCACATGCGAATTCAACCTATCGCTCCCTATAATTTTATTTTTAGCAAATTCACTTATAAAACTTTCTATTTTTATTTAGTTGAAACCGTTGAAAACTATTTAATTATTTTTTATCCAAAATTTATTATGCAATTTGAATCTTGGAAGTCTAACTACAAAACCTCGTGGTGGACTCCTTTTGCTGGTGAAGAACTGCCTGCGCAACCAAAATTTACCAAACAAAAATAGTAAATAGTAAAACTAACATAGGATTAAAAGTAATATTGGCCGTTAAACTTTAAATTTTTTTAAACTTTCTCATTGGTTTATCCGATTTTTTTTATTTAATCTATTCGAGATTCATTAAAACCTTTCATTGGTCCGTTTACTTTTTACTTAACAAAAATTGACAGCGTTATAATCCATCTTCTTAAATTTCATTTTCAAGTTAACAACTTTAAGATCAGAATTAGTTACTTTCAAGTTATGAACTCTGCAAGTTCATATATTACGTCAGGCATAGAGGGTTGGTGGGACTAGGGAGCAGGTTTCTAAAATTGTGACGTCACTTATCGTGAAATTCTGTAGTTTAATTTATTTTTGTAATCTAAAAATATTAAATATTTTGTACTATGTATTTTTGAAATAAATCAATATTTTAGCTATATTAATTTTGTGTTTATTTTTCGTTTTTCTGTTTGAACCATAAATAATAAAAAAGCCGGGGGGAAGGGGGGGGGAATTGAATCATCTTCAAGTTCTTCTTCCTCTTCCTCTTAATGTAGGACTACGTCCTTTTATCACTGAAAAAACCGATTCATCATATTGATGAAAAATTCATCATTTTTGCGTCGATGAACAAAATTCATCACAATAAAGATTTTTCATTTTTCATTTCAATTCATCAATTATTTTTTTCGATGATTACCAAGTGGTATACCAAATTTACACTTGGCACCCCAGTGGTTCTCTGAACACTTGTATACACTCTAGTAGGGTGCTAACCTGACTAGACGCTAACCTATAGGTAGAACTTAGCTTTAGATAACAACAGTGCAGTCGGCGCGACTGAGCTTCGAACCGCGGTCGCCTGTTCCGTAACTTGTCGATTTAAGCCTTATACCACGGTATTCAAGTTAATAACTTTAAGATCAGAATTACTTACTTTCAAGTTGTGAATATTAAGTTATTCAATTAAATCTCATCTTCTGGTTAACAACTTTAAGATCTGACAAGATGACTGGTCAGTGGCAGAACAGCATTTCTTAACTTGGTATATTGAAATTTAGTAATTTAGTCATATTATACCAAGAATGTTATTCTGCTATTATTTCCATCAATAAGTTTACAAAAGAAAAACAGTGGAAATCATCATCAGCAATCAATTTTTGCATAATTATAATTTCAAGGAAAGACTATTAGAAGAAAAGTTATATTTAGCTACTGAATCGGGATATTTTCTACAATTTCGCTATCACCAGCGAAACCACGGCAACCAGAGACTACCTACCTACCTTGCGTCTTTTTTTTCTGATTCAAGACTGGTGAAACAAAATTAATTAAATTAGCACATTGACGAAACAATTTTATTTAATATTAATTTTATTATGTCACATGGTGGAATGATGAGACAGTGCGGCCTTTAGGCCGCACAACTTTGAAAATATAGAGACCCTATGGATTACAGCAGTGGCCATAGAGTAAAAATGTAATAAATTCAATGTTGATAAACGCAACACTGCGTTTAGCCCCCCCTCCTGAGGTGAATAACAACTGTAAACTGAAAAAATGTACAAAGGAAGGAATAAAAGCTACAGGTCATTTGTAACCAAGAAGCTATAATTTCTTCTTGGTATTTCCTGATTACAAGATTTAAACTAAAATACGGGCATATCATCAATCTCTTTTTAAATTCCATATCCCGCCCTCTTATGGCCAATGTCTAACTACGGCCCTGCTACTAGCCTGTGCTAAATGGTTGTGTGCGGTGGGTTTTAGCCATAGAAAACCTTCCCTTTTGGTAATACCAGTAATCGAGTTTTTCTCTTTCTTTCTCGTGCTAAATAGTTATAGAAAAAATGTTTACCTATATATTGGCAATTGCGATTAACTACCAAAGAGGTGGTAGCTTAGAATCGGGAAAGCTTTTTTATACTTTCTTTGGGGAAAAGTACGATAACCGGACATTATAACCCGGAAATTTTGCGTAGATTACAAATTTTGGTAAGAAAATGTAAAAAATCGTAAAAATGTAATGCGAATACTGTATTGGCTGTTTCTATATCTATAGCTCCCCCTACCGAGTAAATTTATATGTATAGGAGTGAGTATTATATGTAAATATTTCTCTTAGTGTATAACAGGAATAGTGTAATACTGACCTTGTTAAAAAAATCACCTGAGAACAACATTTCCTTCTGGAAATGCACTTTAACGATCACATGGGGGGGGGGTAAAGGAGGAGCCCCCCTTATTGGTATACTCATGAAGGGCAAGGACTGCCCCCCCCCCCGAAAAATTCCAATTCGATTTTTTTTTTTCGAATCTCATCAGGCAAACGTGGAACAAAAACAATTTAAGAAAATATATTTAATTATTTTAATATTATGTACCTACTATAATAATATATCCATCAGGAGGCTTAAGCTTGCGCTAGTTAATTGTATATTTTGTTAATAAAATTTATTTGCCATAATTAATGAGAAAACACTTAACTACATATTATATGATTAAATAATTTGTTTTTACACTTTTGTTTAAACAAAGGGGTCAATACGCTAACCACCTAGTAAGATAAGGAAATTAATATGTCTGGCTTATCAAATGATAATATTGTGTTTATGAGTTTTTATACTCAATTAAGTGTTCAAAATTTATTGAACAGCCGCACTTCATAATTTTATTATCAAATAATTCATTTTGTTTGTCTAGTAACTCCTGATATATTGCAGTTTTAGCGCAGTTATAAAAAGCGAGCAGTTCGCGCCCGTGGCGTGGACAAATTTCGGACGACGTCCATTATCTATGATCATTCCACTCCGACATGAATGCTTAGCATGCATATCACTTAAAAGCGAAATAGCAAGAATACTAAATACGTGTTATTCTAATTTTGAAAATTAACTTTCATTTTATATTGTAAAGCATGCTATAGGTATATAAACGGATGTTGTTGCTATTGTTGTATAATTTAACGAAGACGCACCTTTTAATCGCATTATTGCTATTGTTATTATAGCCATAAGTTTGCATTAGAGGCACGCAAATGCGATATTAGCAGGCCAAATTTTCTTTTCTTTAAAGTTTTCCTCCCACAGCGTTTAGCAAGTCGCGTCGTAAAAACTAATTTTCAATTTCTCTGTTGCTAAAAGAGTTTTTTTTGTTTCAGGTAACATCAGCGCCGTTTTTACGTACAAATGGAAGGGCGAGCAAATGGCAAAGCTTCTGGAAAACGATTCCAAAGTTTTTGTGCACGTGACCGTCTCTGATAGGCCGCAGCGCACCACGACGATTAACAGGTAAAACATTTTGGGAAGCGCAGGGTCTGCTGGTTTATATTTTTATTTATTAAATTTAATCAATGTTTAAACGAAAACACGATATTTTTATTGACAACTAGACAATCAAAACACTTTAATTAGCACATTTTCGTAGTACTTAAAATAAATCCGATTTTAAATGGAAAAATGCAAATCCGTGCTTGTGTTATTTACGTTGTGGTTGAGGTTTGATAAAATTGTTTTATCTTTGCTATTTTCCCTAAAAAGTTACGATAGTTAGGGACTTTGTTTGAATGGAAAATTTATGTCTTGGTCGAATTAGGTCTGCGAAGCACCGCTAATGTGATTTTTCGTGGGTAGACAATGAAATTTTCTCTTTGGGACATAAGGTCGAGTTTGTCTTTAAAAAGCTGCAGTATGAATTAAATTTAGTTAAAGTGGAAACCCTCATTAATTATTTGCAAAATGTAGAAATTGTAAATTTCAAGAATTGGTCTCGACCTGCTTTCTGGGACAGCACTTGAACTTCCATCGTGTTAATTGGATAAAAAATTACCAGACAAGCTTTGTTAGTTTTTGCGGAAAAGTGATTGAAATTAATGAAGATTGCATAAGACTTTATTACAAGGCAGACTACTCCGGAGGTGAACATACATATTGGACATTTACAGCTGCTTTTAATGTCGCACAATCATGTCGTTAAGATTAAAACATGACATCACTTAATAATTAAAATTGACTACAGTTACTGTTATCACGTTATAGGTAAATTATCGACAAAGTAGCAATCAGTAAAAACTACGTCGAAATATTTTATATTACCGCCACCTATGATCTTTGTTATGCATTACGGGTAACAGTAACCACCTTAATACGCACTCGACAGTTTAACCAGTGGTGCCTTGTGGTTTGCACACCAATGTGTAACCAATGAATAATCTAAAGGGCTCAATTTTAGCTTTACAATTTAATTTTGAAAATCGGCATTTTGAATTTTTAAAGTATTCTGTTGTCGGTACTTGTACGCTGGTGAGGAGAGAGCGTGGTTCATTCACCTGCAAGCGGTACCCGTGGAAACATCGTTCGAGTTCCTACAATATCGTATTGATTGTATAATTCACTGCCCGTGACATTGGCAAATCTCGGATCCCAGCATTCGAATTTCGTCAATTTCGAGTTTTTTGCGCCCCGTAGGATGTTTTTAATGAGTTTAGCTTTGTCAAAACGGCTCGTAACGCTCGAGCGAAGCGAGAGGTGAAGAAGTGAACTACTGTTTTTACTTTTACTTTTTGTAGTGTAAAAGTGTAAAAATTTCATCGAAATGTGCAACCGTAGATTACTGCCGGACCCCCTTTTTTGAACCAGACCCCCGGTTTCAGATTCTTCAAAATTATGTGCATTCTCTGTGATTAATTTTATTAACTAGAAACAATATGGCGGAAATACACATTGGAAACGGGTGGTCTTCCTATTTAATAAAATAAATCACATAATGGTTTTGGGGAGTCTGGAATAATACCAGTATCCCAATAATTGTGTTCAAAAGGAAAGAAATTAAGGACAGAATTAAAAAAATTTCTAATAAAATTATATTAGTTGAGGTTTGAGGGCGTAAACTACCAATTATATGGTAAAAAGGGTTCCAAAACCGTAAAAGCTAAATGCGTGTACTGTATTGGTTAATATCACTAGAGAGGCTCCGCCCATTTAAATACTTTAAGTTATACAAGTGTTTTATTAGAATAAATTGTTATTTTATCGAGTATAATATATAAGAAAATAACAAAAGTTGGGGCGACTGGGGACCTACGCACTTAGTAAATCACGGATCTAGTAAGGCAGGAGTTTCTGAACTGAAGTACATGGTAAAAACATACCTGAAGGCGACCTAAGTCAAAATTCAAAGGTTTTTAAATTAAAATTAACAAAATTATGCACGAAGAAATTGAAAGGTTTTCAAGAGGTATGGAAGAGTTTATAGATCTTCATGTAGAGAGGAGATTATTAGAATAGGAAAATTACGTATCTTGGAAAGTAAACAAAATGAAAAATTCTGCAAACCAAACGAAAGAAGTGGAAAACAGTAAATAGAGATATTAAAAATATCTCTCCTGATTATAATCAGAGCGAAATAGATAAAAAATCTATCTCCAAAATTATGGATTTCCAAAAAAATCAGATCGATGGAAGAATAAACACTCTCCTAATCCTCTCCCAACTATGACCTGGTCAGGGAATTATATGATTAATAAGATTTATTTGGATTGAAAGTTTTTAGATGCGCAGTCAGTTCCTTACTATATTAATTTTGATATTAGTGATAAAAAATTTAAAAAGATGTTTCTGATTCCGGTATAATTTATGTAGTCCCTCCCTCACAAATTTATCAATCTGCGATTATCTCTGAGCAAAGGGTAATCACTCCAGTTACTTGAACTCTGCAGTGTTTTTGTTACTGCAGGTTTTGACTACACCGGATTGGAATTTAATTTAAAAAAAGAAAAGGCGGCGAGTGCTCCACAGTCGAACTGCCAAAATGGTCGATGACATGTCAACATCATGTGAAAATATATTTTCTTTTACCAAATATTTGTTTAATGGACGAGCAATGGATGAGAACGAAGAAGATCCAATTCAAATGATTCTATCAATGTTTCTTCTTTTCCCAAATCCTTACAGTGTTGTGGAGCTTATTAAATATTTTGAACAATTGATGGGTAATCGACTGTCATTCTGGGCGTAAGTACGGAACTTTCAAAAATGAAATTAATTAATTACAATGACCGAATGCTTTGTTTTCGTAGTCCTGACTTGTGTTCGTCATCACCACGTCATCGTGGCAGCTAGCTTTGAGACTTAACTCACAGTTCTTCAAGCTGCAACTAATAGTTTAAAAAATGAGCTTATCTGTTTAAATTGTACAGGTCAAATGGAAATTGTTTTTCTGGCTTCTCGAAGACAGCGTTATGTCTTTTAAAATCGATCATTTCTTTATTTTAAACAAGTTCAGAAATAAAGTTATCGCAATTTACGAAACGTCATATATCAAACTGATCGTAAAAGTTGAATGCATTCTGCACATAAAATTGCAAAACCGTATATCATCATTTGCCTGGCTATTAGAAATTGTATTCCCATAGATTTGTTTCATTTATTACTGTATTTCCATCTCCGTTACATTTTCTGCATTTTCTTTTTGCAGTACCGGCGGACATAAATTTTAGTTCTTTTCTGTTAGTTTACCGGACAGTTAAAGTTTATGAAACAAGACGACCTATTTAATGGTTTAGTTTTGTGCAGGATTTGAAGCAATTGAATTAGAGTAATTAAGTTTATTGGAAAGAATTTATTTTTAAAAAAAGTTCACAAGCAGGAAATTTTAAATCAACATTTTGACTTCTAATTCTCCTACGGTTACATAATTTGCGTCACGACTTTGTATAGGAATAACTCAAAAAATTTAAAAACTTGAGCAGATGCTTTGTAGTATTGGACAAAAATCAAACTAATATGACCGTGATAGATATTTCTGGCCAAATTATATTGGCGCGCTAATTTGGCAAAACCATATTCCAACGTTGTATAGCAATTATATGTTATTTAATTATTACGAAAAATAATTATCCCTGCACGTGCGTGTGTATTATCACCTCTCTAACGCAATTATAAAAGGTCCGAATAAATTACGCATTTATATGAATTCGTTGTCGCAAAACTTTTCGAGCGCGTTTCGTAAAACCAGTTATTATACTAATCTGTATGCCGTTAGCGCGCTATTTAATTCCTTTTGATTTGTTTACTTTGTTCAATTATTAAATGAGAAAGTTAATTAATTACCTTGAAAATTAAAATGTACCACAAGTTGCTGACGGAAGTTACTGCTTGCTGAATTAATCCGTGCTCAAAAAAACCCAAGATTTATAGTTTATTTATTTTTTTCATAAAGAAATTTATTCAAATATTCTATTAAAGGTCGGGATTTATTTAATAAAAAATATTGGAAAAATTTATTCCGAAAATTTAAGCAATTCTTCCATCAACAATTTATTCACAATCAGTGCTTCTCAAACTTCTTTATTCTACTTCTAAATAAGTGCAGACGTAAATTTTATTTGTTAAATAATTTTTAAGCATTTTATTGAAGAGATTAAAAAATTAACATGCTCATGGGGGGGACTTGTTTTGTCTGAAGGTTTCTGCAGTTATTGACAATTTTCTTTTGTAAAAATAATAATTAATTTAATCGGACATAAGTATGATTTAGTACAATTAGTATAATTTTAGTAATAATAAAAATTATTAAAATAATTAATAAAACAAATTAAAATAAATATTTTAATAATAAGAAAATGTAATTTTAAATACTAGTATTAAAATTGCTCATGCTAATCTTGGTAAGATTGCGGGATTCGAGTAATTAAAAAATTAATCTTTATAATATGTAATTTATGTTATATGTTTTTATTTGACATTACAATGAGGATTTAAGGATTTAATTGTGAAGGTCGTGAAACGTTGCAACAAAGACATGTTTTTTTTATATACAACATATTATTTTTTCTATAAATTTATCGTAAACAAACAATCAGATTTTTAAAAAATGAAAAATCATGGCAATATTATTATCGCTTATAATACGCGGACTTTTTTTGTAGCAAGGGCAGATCCAGACAAACTTTTGTTCACCGCAAAAATTAAAATAAATTACTTTCGGGGATAATTGAAGGGTCCAATGCAATTACCGGATAAGTACATTTTTTATATAATTTTTTTTATAAAGATTCATAGAGGGGTAGTTCTCCGGGGGGGGGGGGAGAACTACTAACAAATGGGGGCCCATTGGATCCTCGCTTGTTTTGTAGTTAAGGTTATGATATTCCGAACAAAACAGATTTTTAACGTATTTATTTCATTGGTTAATTCAAATTTTTGGTTTAACCCGGAACTGAGAAATTTGGCCTAAGACCCAGTTTTTCAGTTGTTTAATATTACATATTATTATATAATATTATAATATTAATATTATTTTGTTATATATGAATATGACATATTATTTAATTATTATCACTTATAATACGAAGACTTGAGTGTTTTGTAGCAAGGGCGGATCCAGTCAAACTCCATGGTGGGGAAGTAATTAAATATTATCTTATAAACAAGATTTAGGAGAACTTCTTATTTTAATTTAATTTTATTCACCGCAAAAATTTAAAAAAATATTTCTTTCGGGAATAATTGAAGGGTTCAATGCAATTACCGGACAAGTTCATTTTTTGCATATTTTTTTTTATAAAGATTCATAAGGGACAGTTCTACCCCTCCCCATTACCCCCCTTTCTTGGTTGAAAAAAAATTATATGAAGTAATTTTTGTTCGAATTTAATCCGACTTCTAGGTATTTTATTGGTTAAACCTAAAAATTTAGCTTAACTGCTTAACCAATGATATTCAGTAGATAACAGCTTTTTGACCCCCCTAGGGTCAAAAAAAGTTGTGTACACATGGTCAGAATTCTCTAGGATATCCTTGGAAATCTCTGGAATTTATTGAAAATTTTGTAATTCGGCTATCTCGAGAATTAGAAATTTTTGGAAATCACCAGAATTTCTTGAAACCACTGGAATTTCTTGGAAATCATTAAAATCACCAATGATTTTCAAAATTCTAAAATTCATTAGAAATCTCCGGAATTCTTTCGAAATCATTGGAATTCCTTGAAAATCATTGGAATTACTCGGAATTTTCTTGGACAATCATTACAATTCTTGGAATACTCTTAAATTAGAATTCTTTAAATCTCTGAAATTCCTTGGAAATCATTAAAATCACCAATGATTTCTTAAATTCTAAAATTCATTAGAAATTTCTGGAGTTCATTAGAAATCTCTGGAATTCTTTCAAAATCATTGGAATTCTTTCGAAATCATTGGAATTCCTTGTTAATCATTGGAATTCCTTGGATTTTTTTTTTAATTATTAGAATTCTTGGAACTCTCTTAAATTAGAATTCTTTAAATCTTTGGAATTCCTTGGAAATCATTAAAATCACCAATGATTTCCAAAATTCTAAAATTCATTAGAAATTTCTGGAATTCTTTCGAAATCATTGGAATTCTTTCGGAATCATTGGCATTCCTTGAAAATTATTGGAATTCCTCCGAATTTTCTTAGAAAATCATTAGAATTCTTGGAACTCTCTTAAATTAGAATTCTTTAAATCTCTGGAATTCCTTGGAAATCATTAAAATCACCAATGATTTCCACAATTCTAAAATTCATTAGAAATTTCTGGAATTCATTAGAAATCCCTGGAATTCTTTCGAAATCATTGGAATTCTTCCGGAATCATTGGTATTCCTTGAAAATTATTGGAATTCCTCCGAATTTTCTTAGAGAATCATTAGATTTTTTGGAACTCTCTTAAATTGAAATTCTTTGGTAATCTGGAATTCCTTAAAAATATTTGGAATTGCGATTTTGTGTACACAAATTTACCCTCTGGGTTAACCCAAATATTTTAGTTTAATCTGCAACTGAACAACGGGGCTCTAATAATGCAAAAAACGCGTGACTTTTAGGTGGATAATTTAAAATAAATCTATCGGAGATGCATTTAAAACAAACTTTTCTAAAAATTACTCCCTGGACTCCCGTCGAAAAAACAATTAGTTTTAATGGACGGAGCATGGGTCAAATCTTTATTAATCCTACATGTAAGTTCCACCGGTCGATTTTAGCTCACTATTTTCTTACATGTCAATTCCACCGATGGTCAATTAAGTAAAGGCGATCAAGGCTATTATTGATATTTTAAGTAAACAGGAGCGTGTTTTCACAAGTTCACTTGTAGCCGATGGTTACCGTCGATCTTCTACGCCTTTTTCCTTCAAAAGTACGATAAAAAATCCATAAAATATTATGAAAGAGCAAATTTTAAGTTTTCTTGACATTGTCAAATCTCGGATCCCAGCTTTCGAGTTCGGTAACCCTAGGGGGATGTTTTTATCAATTTGCTCGCTGCGCTCGGGCGTTTCGGGCCGTTTTGACAAGCGCAACCACGTAAATCTCGGATCCAGGTACCTACTCTAAAATCCACAATTTATCAGTACCACAATCCAGTAAATTTTAAGGTACCAACGGTGGAACTTACATGTTTTACCCGGGTACCTTTTTGACCAGCGGTGGAACTTATGTTTACCCTCGGCAACTTAGCAAAAAAAAGGACCATCGGTGGAACTTACCACTGTCCGTTTCCTAGCTGTGCAACTGTTAACATCAAAACATAAATTTATTTTAAACTACTATAAAAAAATACAAATAGCTATATGGCCAAGATTGTGCGGCCTGAAGGCCGCACTGACCCATCGTTCTCCCTTAACTTCTTAATATTTTTAGGTTGATATTTTAAAATAAATCAATCGGAGTTTGCACCCCTGTCGAAAAAACAATGAGTTTTAATGGGCAGAGTCGATCACAGTTGTTTTCTAGCCGTGCCACTGTTAACATCATGTCGAATTTAACTTTAAAACATATTTCTGCTATTCTTGGTCCGTGATTTTGGAGTTCGGACGACTGCAGGAATGTTTTTAGCAATTTCAAAGATTTAGAAATTCCTGTTTTTTGTACAACAGCAATTTTTGAGTGCGGTCGGCATGTTTTTATTAAAATTATAATAAAAAACACTTGAATAACAGAAAGACACGCTATGGGAGGAGCTAACCTATTCGAAACAGCCAATGCAGTAGCCGCTTTTTTTTCTCTCGGTTTTCAGGATTTTTTTACCCCAATTTTTGGGTGACCAATACATTTTAGCCCACAACTGCTATAATTTCATTGGAAATTTTTTAAAATCCTGGTTAAATCCTTCTTCTTCTGATGAACTTATCCAAGGTTTCAATTTGATGTCAGCGTTTATATTGAAACATAAAACAATTGCGATTTGTCTATAAAAAATATTGACAAATTGCACTTGTTTTTGGGAACAAACGTGGGGGGGGGGGAATGATTATTATCAAAATTAATTGCGACATTAATAATAACTTTTGTCTTTATTGATTGGTAGACTGCTACCGCGGTATTACTCCCCTCTTCTTTTATATTTTAGGCTTCTATACAACGTATAGGAAGAAGCCTTATGATCTAGCTCCGTGTCCGTCTGTCCGTCTGTCTGTCCGCATAATTCAAAATAATAATTCAACGCACGTTCTTAAAACAATTTTACTTTTATATAGAATATTTTTAGTTTGGTATTAATTATTCAGATTATCTACATATATATTTTTTAATCCGATATTCTTATTTTGTATTTTTAGAGTAGGTATTTTACGTGTTTTATAAATATTTCATTACGAATTGTGTTTTATTTGTGGTTTGTAAATTGCAAATATTTACCTATAATGGTCGAAATTAAAAAAATATATATTACATTTTCTTCCGTTAGCGTTTTCCTTATATAGTAAAAAAATCTACCTAATTAAAAGATTAAGGCATTAAAAATTGGAATAAAATAAAGCCCAAATAATTTAACCTACCGAAAAAGTAGATGTATAGAAGCCTAAGAACTGTCGCAAAAGCGAGTTCCACCTTTTTATAATTATCTACCGCATTATTTTACAGTTAAAAATTAAAAAGTTTTCACAATGTGTAATCCATCCTACTATAACGTACTTTTAAAAGTTTAACTTTGAAAATGAAATTTTAATCGCGTTGTAATTATTCTTGTCAACTTTGTTAATTATCCAGGTATCAAGAAAGCAATATAATATTAATCCAAGTACAAAATGTACCTGAATAATTTTAAATTTACTTTAAATTTTAAATTAATAGGTCGATCTTGCTAAGTAGCAACGTTGTTATCGGACACGCAATAATGGAATAAGGATTCTATTTTTGCTTTTTCTTCGGCATATTTAATTTTCCGGTATAAATATACATATGAGAAATCCGCAGCAGTGGATGGGCTTGATCAGCGGTTAAGTGGCTGTGGGATTTGGGTTTATATGAAGGATAACTAAAGAACCAAACTAGCCAAACCAAATTAGCTCCTGAAACTTCCACGTAGCAATTTTTAAAGTTGATAAAATAAGATCTAAAATTATCACCGAAATACAGAAAAGAAATAATGCAATTACAAGTTGGCACGCACAAAATGAAAAGTGTATGAAAAGCTTTTAAGCCTAAGTTTTAAATTAGTACCCTACTCTACACATAGGTATCTGAAGAAACTTCGTAAAATGATAATATGTTTTGTTTCAGAACTTCTGTACTGTTTGTGTCAGTCACATTTATAATTCTGATGATCATCTCCTTAGCTTGGTTAGTTTTCTATTACGTTCAACGATTCAGGTACCTTCATGCAAAAGATAGACTTTCGGTAAGTTTTGCTTTTAATCTTAATTACATTCAGCGGTGTTGGCAACGCGTACCTCCGGTTGCCGATAAAAGGAACAACTAAGTGCAGTTTTGCCACCACTGCTTTTATTTCATTTATATTATTATGGAATACTTTGAGTATTCAACATGTTTTTTATTTTCAGAGAAGGCTGTGCAGTGCCGCAAAAAAGGCGTTATCAAAAATTCCAACCAAAAATATTAAGTCTGATGATAAGGTAAATAACGCGATTTACTCTCTCGACGTAATTAATTTGTGGGTGGTACAATGTTTTATGGTTTCTCGCTTCCTAGGGCTGTTTTGAGCCGAGTTAAATTTTTGTGTTGTTTTAGGAAGTGGAAGATGGAGAATGCTGTGCGGTTTGCATAGAGCCGTACAAAATTTCCGACGTATTAAGAATGTTACCGTGCCAGTAAGTTAATAAATTGCGTTGTGTATTGATGTATTTACCTTTTTTAAATTTCAGTCACGAATTTCACAAAAGTTGCATAGATCCATGGTTATTAGAACATCGAACATGCCCTATGTGTAAAATGGACATTTTACGACACTATGGATTTATGGTTAGTGTTTCATATCCATCCATCTATGCATACTAGCAGTAGAAGTATAGCTTTCTCGCAATTATTTATTTTTTTGTAAATTATTACACTTGCACATGGTGGAGGTAATTTTTAGTTCTTTTATTTTTATACTTTTAAGATTTTTTTTTCATTTAAATGTTACGGTCGACGTTGGTTTCATTTAATCTTATTATTAGTATCATTATTTTTTA
This sequence comes from Cantharis lateralis, assembly GCA_963170105.1. NCBI lineage: Eukaryota > Metazoa > Arthropoda > Insecta > Coleoptera > Cantharidae > Cantharis > Cantharis lateralis. The sequence goes on from OY720627.1 coordinate 6,658,281, forward strand.
CACTTATAAGGGTTTCGCTCCAACTCGGTTTACGAGTTTGGATATTTTAAAAATCTGTACATTTTATTAGCTAGCTACACGCTTATCAGTCTTCATTGGGTGAATGTCTCTATACTTTTAAATCAGCTTTTTCATTATTATCATACGAGGTCTTTGTCACTCGCCGCTTTTTTATCTTTTAAACCCTCGCAAGTGGAAAAACCAATACTTCACGTTAACAAAAACAGTCTGCAATTTTATATCTCTTTAGAGATGGGATTTGAGTATCACAGATTAATTTGGAATTATGATTGAAATACAATAGAAAATGTTGTATGTCTTCAAAACGTGTATCTGTTAGTGTTAAACAATTAACCCAATATCAATGTAATATGAGAATCTCGTTAATCCATTCATGACCCCCCCCCTGTGCGTACTGTGAAGAGTGATATACCCTCCAGTACTCAAGTAATTATTATGTTCATGCAATTCTTTCAATTCAACCTATCAAAAATATTTTAATTTTATCATGTTCCTGTTTTATTTTTTAAATAATAAACCGTTGCCTGTTATTATTATCTAATATGCTATTAATTAAAGTAAACTTCCATTATCAAGCCAATTCTTTTGGCTATCAGTTCAAGGCGACTTTGAAACTATCATAAAAGTCGATTGGCTATAAAATTTTAAAATAGCTAATTTCAATTTTTTTTGTGTAAACAAAATAGGACAATAAGGAAAAAGTCAAAAGAACAAAAGTTTTATGCCCCAAAAAAAATATGTCTGGTCATCCTATGCTCATACAAGAAAACATGTCAATATGAAACAGCAGTTTTGTCCTTAACGGATCTCTCATTGGTTAATTTATCTATAAAAATCTTTACACATGGCCGAAAGTCATTTTACCAATAAATATAGTAGCAATATTGCTCCAATATTCATACTATATTGTACAAATATTCACACAATGTTGAATCAATATTAGGACTATGGTTACATAATTTAAATATTCAAAAAAATTAAAAACAGGATCTAACCGCAGATATCTACCTAAACTCCGTTGTCCTTCTATAACAGCGGTTGCCAACCTACCCGAAGAGGCCCTATTCTCGAGCTTACTCGACTTGATTCCCATACGAATCATTATATTTTAGCCAATCAGAGAATGCGAATACTTCATTTTTATGTGAAAGTGACGAAAGTCATGTGAGTTCGAGAATAGGGTCCCTGATCCATATACAACTAGTGGCGGGCAGAGAATTTTTGAATTTTAAAATAATTTTTTTTTTAATTTCTTAATTTTCAAAATGTTTTTATTTTTATAAAGCTAAGAAAGATAAAAATAAAATTGAATTTTGGAATTCAAAAAATTTGAATTTTCAAATTCAAAACTCTTAACTGCTATTAAACAAAATTTCATTTTTTTCAAAATGTTTATTTTTTATTTAAAAATCGAAATAATCTTTTAATCTTTGGGAATATTTGTAGGGAAAAAGGAAAAATAAATTCAAATTGTTGATATTTCAAATGTTTTCAAATCTTGTAACCTCAAAACAAAATTTAAAGGGCTAAAAAAGGGCAATATTAAAGTAGTAGATACGAAATTTGGTTAAAAAATTCCTATTACCTTTTGAGGTAGCACGGACAGAAAATTTGATCACATATACAAAATATTTGGTTTAACCTGCAACTGAAAAACCAAATTTGAGTTTTGAAATTTAGATGATTTTATAATCTCAAAAAAAAACTAAAAAAATTGAATTTTAAATTGAAAAAATTAAAAGAAAGAAATTTGGTATATAAAATGTGGGAATATTTTTCATAAAATAAATAAACCAGAGTTCCCACTCGTCTGGAATGCCTGTAAAAAGTCAGGGAATTTTAAATTGGACAAATTTTGTCAGAGAATTTTAAATTTTTAAGCGAAAGTCCGGGAAATTAAGACTTTAGGTCAGGGAAAATTTTTGAAACTTTGAAAATGCAATTAATTGTAAAAATTGCTTTTTTAGTTCTAAAATTGTTTTAAAAATCAGCGAAAAGCTTCAATTTTAATCATGGAAAATCTGGAAAGGTCGGGGAATTTATTTTGAAAAATGAGTGGAAATCCTCGGCGGCATGTGACATTTTCGAGTGGGAGGGTACAAAATAAAAAAATAGTTTTTAAAATATTTATTTATAATAAAAATCTATCCTTCTATTGTTTTTGGTTTTGGGGTAGGAAGGCACGTGCCCCTGTGCTTTTTATGACAAACCGCCACTGGGAACCCTATAAACGCAAAAATATAAATGCATAAAATTGTTCTTATTTTTAAAAAAACTGCAAAAAATATTTGAATTTTGGAATTTAAAAAATTATTTTATTAAAAAATATAAATTAATTAATTTTTAATCACGTTTTTTTCCAATTTAAAAATATGTTTTATGGGGCTAGAAAATTTTTTATGAACCAAAAAAATGGTAGTTACGCTTTAAAAAAAAAACTAATGCTAGAAGTCGGTAGGACTTGGTAGTGGGAGTTTAGTGTTCCACGAGATCCAAAAGGTTGGCAACCACTGCTCTTTACGATTTTGATTTTTGTTATCTACTTCCAATTTTAATTCAAAATTTTTAAAAATAATTCCTCATTTCCATTAAGTAGGATTTAAAATTTTGGTTGCTATAGCAACGGAATCAAATGGTATTTCCCGCTTTACGCAATTTTATTTTCTTATGTGTATTTCCTATTGCGGTTGGTCGAGAAACCATACATTTTTCTTTTTTCTCTTAATTTAGAACTTCGTCTTGTTTTTACCAGTAATATACCAAGTTTTACACTCATGGTTCTGTGAGTACTTCAATAATATTCTAGTAGGGTGCTAACCTGGCTAGAGATCGAAAACCGTGGTTTCCCGCTTTGTAGCGTTTCCATTTAAGCTTTACACCGCACTGCTGATGCAGAAACTATTTGATAAATCTGTATTATTTTTCTTCTTCCAATTTATTGTTTCATAGGTCCAGTTTCCCCAGATAAAAATAAATTGAGTTTAAGCTAAACTTGATTAATACGGCGAAATTAATATGTGTTGCCAAGGTTATTGAGTTTAGCTTAAACTCGTTTTGTTTTTGCCTGATGTAATCGGCCTTTAATAGTGGAAGCAATTAGCTATCTATGTCAAAATTGAAAGGTTCGATTCCAGAATTCATTTTAGCTATAATTGGACAAATTCACGCCATAAATTTCAATATTTAGGTTTGTTAACTTTCTGTAACAATTGTATCGCATATGTACTTTTGTTCACAGCAGGAGCTGCTATAAACAATTTTGTAAGATAAATTATACTCTTTCACATCGTAAACGCCGAATCAAAGCACACAAGAATCATTGAGATACCTCGAAAATCCATTAACTTGAATGGATAATAATTTATTCATATTACCTACCTTTTCTTCCGCTTGTTTGTTTTGCACCTTTCTTCTTCTCGCTGAGTAAAGCCTACTGGTAAGAGGTAATTGAATAATGTGATTTTTTATTTGTTTGTTTAAATCTGGAACTGAAACGTAGGAAGATAAACCACGTCAGGTAAACAATTTTCTCATCTTAAGGCGGCCGAGCACACCAAGGAAGAGCGGCAGAACTTTTTCTCTCTTTCTAGTGTGCACGTCGCCTAGTGAATGTAGCAGGCATGTTGTAATCTTACTGTTAATTTTGGAAGCCAATCATGACGCATCAGGAAATCTCCAAAAATTTCAAATCAAAGCTTCTTGTACGATCAAAATTTTTTGCTTTCGATGTTTAAAACTAAGGTCCACTTGAGGTAATTAATTACGAAAATAAATGTTGTTTTTCTTCAGTTTACCGGTAGTCAGGAGAGCATTTTGCATATGGAGATAGAAGAAGTTGTAGGATTAAGTTCTAATGATAATCAGGATTCTGAGGGATCTCATCAGAGAGGCATCAGTCCATTGCCTCAAATTCGAACATCTTCGGAACGAAGGGTAAATGGAAAATGTAAGTCTTGTCAAAATTCTGTAGCCTTTTCTTTTGTTTCCAGGGGTCGTTAACCAGTTTAATTGAAGGAGAAGATCGTAGCAGTAACGTTTCTTCTGGCGATGAAACATCGCCGACTCTTCCAACAGTACGTAACCATATTGTTCGTCAAGATTTATGCGTGAATTGTATAGCTGCTGCATCTCTAGTCAACAATCCAGAGGACGCCCTCTTGGACAAGTTAGATTACGAAGATGAAATTTCGATAAGTCCTCGCGAGAAGCAAGTGCTTTCTCCTGAAAGTGTACAATTGACACAAGTGGTACCAGTGCAAGGGAGTAACGCTAAGGACGGAAATTTAAAACTAAACCAGTGAAGAATGCACACTTTCTTTCAATTGCACTAAACGCTATATTTTTAAATTTTTAATATTTAAATAATTCCAGTGACACTAATATCATCCATAATTGTATTATTACTTAATATTCCGAATCAGGAAGCGATCACCAATTCCAAAATTCGATTGATCTTTTTTTTAATTGTTACGAATTGGCCTTAACAGTGGACTTTCTGAGCTTTAGGTTGTTAAAATCCCGGGTATTCTTAATTTTTGACCGTACCTCGTACATACAATGCAGTACTTAGTTCACACGTCTTAATTTGTTTAGTATTGCGTTATTTTTTGGCCTACAGAAACTCCTCGGACAAGTTTCGTCGAGCTACCACCATCATCATCGGCATGGGAGCTGCTGGAAAAACTCGTTGACGTAATTTGCTTTAAAAAAATGCTATCAAAATATTTATATAATCCATCGATTAACTTAACGTAGTTGAGAATTTAAATTGGTGCTCATGATAATTATAACAAATTAAAAGTGCGTAATCTTAATCGTGTATTTGAAAAAAACAGTAAGTTACATCTTTACAAAATTTTCTCTTTAGCCTTTTTAAAGAAAAGTTTTGTTTTTTGAAAACGATGATTAAAAATGTATTTACAAAAATTAAGCAAAAGGATCTATTTTGTAGAAAGTATAAGATAAGACCCAGCAATTTACTTAAATAATTTTTATATTATTACTATAATTACAACTTTTTTTAAGTTGAGTAAAACTATTGGATTGCTCAAAAAAGTGATTAAGTTTGTGAAAGTTACTGTATCTGTTTTAAATAAACTGTGATAAGAGTTAGTTGAACTAATTCCGTTTTCTTATTTCTGTACTTTACCTAAGCAATCCTTTCCAAATTAAAGACGAGAACCTTTTTCCTTGTTGTAGTTCAGAAGATTGGTACTAAAATTGAAGCTCTGGTATTGTTGAATTGCTCGTATGGCACTGGTTTAAAGTTCCCCAGATAGTTTCAAAAATAGTAATATAATTTCATAAATCATATTGCAATGTATAAGAAATGATAAAACTCCCTTACCCGAATACAGCACCCTTTGGAACATGAGACTCTTTCCAAAATACAATCGTAAAATCTCCAAAATTTTGTTCAAATATTTTCGTAAAAAAAAATTCATAACATACTTTGTTTTCCAGATGTGCGAATTTAATATTTTTCTCGTCCAAGTCTTATCCAAACTCCAATCTAGCTCCGATTCTCCTTTCCTTGTCTTTCAACACTCCAGCTTCCGTCCTCATTCGATTTTAAAATTCCAATTGATTCAACTTATTTATCCAAATCAAAAAAACGATTTACCATCAACAGAAAGACTTTCATTTCTCAAATTCATACTTTTTATCTGAAATAAAAATTTTTCGTCTGGTTGCCAACGAACAACCTCTTTTCGTGAAAAGAAATTTTTTACAAAATGCAAATTATAATATTTTACATAAATATTTTATCCAGTGGATAAAAAAATATATTTATATAAAAAACGACCTCTTGTCCATCAAACTTGTACATTTTTTCAGAATTTGATCTGTGTGAATTCTGCTGTGGAGATTTCGCTTCCAAGCGAAAACCCACCAAATTCCACGTTTATAAATATATCAAAATTCCTATCAGAATATATTTAATATTTATTTACCACCCCCCCCCCGCAAAAATAAAAGGTCTTATTTGTAAAGAACTACATTACTACATTTACCCTCTACACAAACTTTGCCCGGATTCGCTCTTGTTCCAGTATTGGTGCAAGATTGATTTCCAATATTGCGCAATATTTATTTTTCAATATTGCGCCAATATCGAGATGTGTACATTTTTCAATATTAGTGATATTATTGCCAAAATTAAAATTTTGGATTGAATTTGAGTGTGAAATAAAATTAGCCGGAAACAATTTTACGATTTACAATATTCCCTACAAATTCGCTCATGTAGAAAAGTTTAAAAAAAAATAGAAGAAAATTCAATTCAATTGGCGCCCAACGTGGGGCTCGAAAACCTGAACCTATATTAGACGCCGAGATAAAATTAAATTAATTGTAACAAAAATGAACGTAAAAGGGATAATGAAAACTTTGAATCAAAATCTCCTCTTTCGGTTGAAGAGGACAGTATCCAGGACGTCGTCGGGCGCGATTGTATGATAAAATCATTGATGGAGACTCCATAATTGCATGCGTCTATAGCAAGTGAATAAAAGAAAAAATTGGTAAAATAAGAACAGGACATTTAGAAAAAAAAAATTAAAAGGTACTAAAAAATAAGAAAAGAGTTTGTAAACGGAATGAAGAGCAAGGGGGTGGTCTTGTGGAAGCACGTTCGATGGAGATGAAAATAAGCAAGTGGATAAATGGAAAATGGATGATGAGAGTATTATAAATTCGAAAATATTTTGAAAATTTGGGTTTAGTTTATTTAAAAATTGATTGAAGATGTACATAAATAGTAGAACATATAGGTATTAATTTTTTGTGAAAATTTAATATGTATTTGAAATTTTTGTAACTATTTTTATGTCGTATCCGTTTTTATCCGCAGGGAGTGGTTGTAAAAATTATATTTTATTAAAGATAAATATTGTGTAGAATTTGAATTATTTAATATTCCCCGTGACATGCGAAAAGGATATTGTTGTGGGCAACCAGGCAATACGGACGGACGTCCGATATTTAGATTGACAAATTAATATTTTTATTTGAGATAAAATTGAAGATTTTGTGAATTTATGCAGTTTATCAGAGCCGATCTCAGTTTTTCTATCAGAATTTGCCGCCCCAAAGAGCTTGATTATTATTTTTAATTGGATGCATCTGACCAAACAGTCTTACATGGCGGTCAAACCACAAACGTATTGTTCGAGAGAAAACGGAACACAAACGGATTGATTACAGCAACCAAGCAAGCAGACATGTGTAGAATTATTTTCGTCATTATTATTATTATTATTCGTGTAGCCGTAGCCATTTGTTATCATCTACCTACCTCTACCGCAGATGTAATTTAAGAAGTGTTGTGAAGAAATAGGAAAAAACCTCAATAAACGTATTTTTTTATTGTTGATAAATGCAAACATTTTACAGTGCTTTATTTTGGTAAGTAGGAGAGGATACTATAAAACACATGAAAATAGACCGAGTTACGAGTTAAGAATTGTAACAAATACGCAAGACCGTAATGGTCACGCCTTTATACTGAAAATGAAATATAAGAATGTTGGCCTCCATTACATTTTACAAGTTCTTGCGCATTTACTTAAATACTGTTAAACCATGTGCTTCCATATCACAAGTATCGTTTAACAAGCAGCTAATTATCATAGTTATAGCCCAAGTCAAATGTTTCATTTTCTTCGCATCGTTTCTTCTTTAAACTATTTACAATATTAGAAATATTTTATACACAAACTCAATAAATACTTTCAGTTTTTGTTTTTAGAAATAAAAAAAATTGCACGAAAAATAAAATATTTCCGTTTTGTCTTCTCGTTACGAACACTCATAAACTCAACTAATTCTGCATGTTGTACAAGCTTATTTACCTACTAAATAATATAAAAATAACAATTAGGCTCTTACTACAACGAATATTTTTGTACACACTTCCACTTATAATTTACACTCAAATTACTGTAAACTGTTTGTTTCTTCTTTCAACCACAGTTTTTACAAAATACTGAGTCACATTGGTTCATTTATATTATTTCATAATTGCTGCACTTGATGTTGACGTGACGGTCACCTATGATTGACGCTCGCGTCGCTCATATCGTACAATATCTGAGCTACAGTTCGGGACGACTCCACATTGCTCAATGCAACGTTCGCTAAATGAGTTTCATATTGTCGTAAGTACCTAAAAATATACCCAATTATAAATACTCCATCAAATTCGTCGTCACATTTTCTCACCTTTTGCAATTATTACTATATATGACGAGATTCCTAAGAATTAAAGCTGCTGTAAGTCTCATACTCTTAGTAACTGGACCTTCGTTATCGTCCTTGAAAAAAAAGAAAACAATTGCTGTAGCAATACATATTTCGATACTAAACTCGACACTTTCATGCAAACAAAAACGACACCACAGTTAATGTTTAGAGAATTTGAGATAACTAACCAAAAGCAAAAAATACGGCACACCAATCAAAAACTACAACACCAAACACCTCACCTGCTCAACAGTGGGCGGCCCACTTCTGGGCACTGTTGCAGTAACAACCACAGCACCTGGCTTAGTAGCTGTTCTCTGCTAATGAATGATAAGTCAAGTTTTTAGAATGATAAAGCGTGTTAGTTGATGAAGCATAAATTGTTATGGTTATTAAAAAAATTTAATTTAGAAAACTGTTCCCGTACCTGTAACTCCTTGGGATTCACAAACTCCAAGGCGTGCCGCTTGATCGCGTGCAAAGCTGCGTCGGGTGCGTAACCAGGATGGGGCGTGGCGGGTGTGGGCGTCAACGTTTCTACTTTGCCACTCTGAGATTGCTGCTTCCGTTTTATTTGACTTTGTTTCATGGCCTAGACAAAAAATACAGAAATCACTTTTAGCGACACATTGGAAATTTTGATTTAAGTCTCAGATGCTTGATTTGGCATTTCGGTACTGTTCATGATTCTTTATATAGGTTTATTCACAATTAAAATTAGGTTTCTAGACCATTTCGTAAGTTAATGATCTAGATTATCCTTTCCAGATCAAATCTCCAATCAAATACACATAAAACACTCACCTCAAGGTTGCAGTGCTTATCGTATATGTGAGTCATCAAAGAAAATCGCTTTCTCTTCATATTGTCGCACCGCTCCCACTGACACGTTAGTTCATCAATCGATTCCGGACAATGAACCGCGCACACATGCATGTACACCTGATTGGCAGACTTAAATTTCGTGTCACTGAAAAAAATGAAAATTTTTAATGGTAAAATTGTTACGTTACATTTCAATTCACTTACATCTGACACTCTCCCCATTCACACACAAATGGCGTTGAAACGTCTCTCACAATTTTCACTTTGGGCACAGGTTTAGGCTCTTCCACTTTCTTTTCACTGGCAGCAATGATGGTTTGAGCCATAGTTGTATTGGCAGTTGCTTTTATGATGGAAGATGTAGGCAAAACATTGTTGATACTAGTTGCAGTTTGCAAAATAGGCCTTGGCATTTGCGTTACCATAACCTGCTGACCTTGAGGCGTTACCATAAGTTTTTGATGATGAGTCGCGTTACCAGCAGACGGTTGTTGCAATATTATGATTGTTTTCATGTTGGTTCCTTGCTGTTGCGCGGTTTGTGCCACCAAGACAGTTTGGGGTTGACCATGCACCATGGCAGTTTGCGGTTGTGCCACAACATAAGCACCTTGAGTGGAGCTAGTTTGTAAGACATATTGGCCTGGCTGTGTAGTGCTCGCAGTGAGTTGCATTTGACCTTGAATGCCTTGAGATAGCAAAAATTGCCCAGTGTTCGATTGTTGTAGCACCATTGGCGCTCTCTGTTGGCCGGTATTTTGAACAATGACAGTTTGGCCGGGTTTCAGTTGGGTTCCAGGAGGCAAAACAACTTGATTCGTTGTTTGAAGTCCCGGTTGCGACAACAAAATTTGTCGTGGTTGAGTGACTATCATCTGAGACTAGAAACACAAACAAAAAGGATAAATAAAACTTGCATGATATCTTTCAATAAAAATACCAACCTGACTTTGATCCATGAATATTTGCTGATTCGCGGAATTATTATGCAACATTTGCACTACATTTGATTCCTCCACACTTTGCTGTTGTTGTTCCTGCATCATTTCCTCCTCTTCATCTTCCAGGATATCGGCAGCAATGTCAGCAAACAGCTTAGCTGCAGCGGTCGACACAGTACCAGTAGGTTCATCATTTGAAGAACTGGAAACCGAATCTGGTGCTGGCGAGTCGGCAGTTACGCAACCGTTGACACTGCTAGTTGACGTAAGATGCAGTTTTTTATTTTCCACATCGCACACTTCTTCAGTTGAAGGCCGTTTTGTGCCTTGTTTCTCTATGTGTTCCACATTATTTTTCACTGGTTCTTTACTCAAAGCCTTTTCGATGTGATTTTCGACCAACTCCAAACCCTTCTCGCCTATCCTCAATTCTTTACCCAACATTCCATTCAATATTGGCGGTTCTTTGTTATCAATCTTCTTTTCCAGCAAGTCCGCCAGCCTCAACGTTTTCGTTTTCGAAATAATCCCACTTGAAGTTTGCGAATCTTTTGAGTTACTATCGTCGTTTAATGTCAACGTGTTGTCCATGTTGGGAACGCCGTTAAGGAGCCCTTCAAAACTCGTCAATGAATTCTCGCCGTCTTCGGTCGAAGAAATTCCAATGTTGATGCCACTACTCGATGCGAGCGAATTATTACCGGTGGAATTACTATCGTCATTTTCCATTTTCAACGTCGTAATTCTACTGGAGTTACTTAAAGGCGCCAATGGTGGTGGTGGAGGTTGAGGGGGTTCTCGCTTTGTCGTACTAAAATTCGAACCCATTGTAGCGGTGGACGTTACGGAGGAATCCATAACGTCGTCTGTAAATAATTGTCGAGCACCGTTTATTCGCGACACTTTTGACACATTATCCAATATTTTTGTCCCCGTAGTGTAAGTTTTACTGTTCGTCGTTTGTTGCGCTAACAGTTTTTGTTGCTGTTGACGCGCAGCAACCTAGAAAGTTGAGGTAATATAAAAAATTTGTTTATGGTTAAAGAGAGCCAACAACGTAGACGCTAGAAATAATTTCTTAAGCATTCTTGAACTCCGTTCAAATAGAACATTGCATTTTTTGTTTTCCATAAATTAGTAATACTGTCATCATAGGGACACAATTAAACAAAATTTGAAAAAATAATATTGTCCGTAGATCAGTGAGCTCATTAGATAAGGTAGAAATCAAAATTAATTGGGTTATTTGAGTAATTCAAAATGCAACACCTTTTATAAATATCACTGATTTAAATTCGTAATTTTAACTAGCGTCTACGGATGGCAACTGAAAATGATGAAGCGTGTGCGAGATTCAATTTGACGTCGATTATTATCGGTGATAGTATTCTTAATAATCGACATCTCACTGTAAGCAAACAAAATTGCAATTTTTTCTGTAATGGTCATGTATGTTATCACAAAATGTTATTTGGTTAATAAAACGTTAGAAAAGTCAGGAATTTATTCAACAAGAAACTACAAACAAAACTTTCTAAAAAAAAAAACAATACGAACGCATGCTTTTAGAATACGAACACGCACGCAAAAATTACAAACACAAACGTAATTAGGTAAGTAAATAAATGTTACTAACTACTAATTAAAATTTAGCTCAGCTCAAATTGTTTCTTTGATAATATAACATCCTAATTTACCGAATGGTCGGTTAAATGAAAAGCCACTTGTATGTTGCACGTACTGCACGATTACGCACGGTAAAAATACACAAATTTCGGATTCTTCTGCTGGAAGAACTGCGAAAGTTAGATTTAAAAAATCAAACACTCTGAAGAGATCACCCCGGGAAGTTTTAATGTTACGACGGATTTCGTTTTGCGCGGAAGCATTCTAAGAAACAAACTTCAGTCCATGCACGCTCTAATCATTTGGTCTTTTGCTCGTCAACATAAAAACAAAAAAGAACTGAAAATGAAGAAAATAATTTGTGATGTGAAAAGAAGTGCTCAAAAGACCTAACATTTGTTTATGATATAATGTGAGCGTAATTTTAGTGAGTTAGAGCTGGGATTAGTATGTTACCTGCACTACAGATTGACAGTCCGTGGAATTCTTCATGCTGATAGTTGTCATGCAGTCGTTTACCTTAGTAGCGAGCAAACTTTTGATGAGTGAAGTATTGCTCTGACCCGTTTGTGGTTCTTTGCTGGGTCCAGCACTCGTAGTAGAACTATTAGTAGTGTTTCCTAACAGAGCTTGGCTCAGATGTGGATGCGCCATTACCTTTTACATTACACACACAATAAACACAACTAACATTCAGTAAAAATGTAATCGATATTATAAAACCGATTCTACGTTAATTAAATTAAAAAACTACCCCAAAAAGTAAATTTTAAAGAAATTCGTGATTTTCAAAAAAAAGCGACTCTAAATCTAAAAAAATCACAAATTATAATTACCTGACTTTTCATATCGCCTTTATAAGTGGGACTAGTAATAACAGTGGATTCTCGAGGTTTTGAAGGTGCGCTGAGTTGTGCTTTTAAAATCGGGGATGCGGGAGACGGAGGTGGGGTGTCGGTGCTGTCGGGAACAAAATTTGATACAGGAACGGGTGTCTGATTTAAAACGGTACTCGTTGGAGCATTTTGACCTTTACGCCGAATGCCTCCTTTTATCGGAGATTGAGTTGTCGATAAATTAGACACAGATTGAACACTTATAACAAGAGGTTGATTTCGCACCTTTATTCCTTCATAATACTGAGCATCGTTTGGATTCGTCGATTTTACTGGATTCGGACCAACCATTCCGCCAAATACTGATCTAAAATTTAAGTGCGTTAAAAACTTTTGAGTAAATAAAATGGCAGGGAATTTACCTAACACATCTAGGAAAATGTAATGGAGCTATTACACCTCTCCTACCAATTTTGGCGCACGAATTTATATAATGTTTGTACAACTCCTGCTGTTCAACTCGACTGTTGTTTAGGGGTTCGTACGTGGCACGCAGCCACGCCAAGGCAAATTGTTCGTTCTCTTGTATTACCTGCTGATGAGCGTGTTGTTGTTGTACTAATTGTTGTGACGTAATGACTTGGGTAAGTTGTTGAGTCGTCGTTACCGTTGGCGGCGTTGCTAAAACAAATTTCAATATAGAAGAGTATTCAAAAAATGTTATTACTATTAGGCAAGTTTAGAAAATTTGCATGGCATTTGGATCAACTGTAGATATTAAAAATGGCTAAGCAGCCTTCAATTTGTTGTTAATTTCGTTTTTGTCTGGTTTGTTCCTTCGATATGTCAAAAAAATTAAATCGTAAAACTTCTGAGCAACCTGCTCATGATTTTGATTTGGACATGTCTTGACTTCTTCGGGTGACATACACTATGCAAGATGATTTACTAGGGAGCATAATATTATCATTTCACTAAAAAAAATGATAACTGGATTTTTAGGAAGGCGCTTGAGAAACTATGTGAAAATCGTAAAAACAATAAGACGCCACATTGACTGGAGGACCTTCAAGAGTAGTCTCCTATTGTAAACAGAGAAGCCTTGCTCGTACAGACCCTTGAGCCTGTTGAATAACATTGGCCGATTAATTGAACAAATGTTATCGAATATATTGACAGTAGAAGAAGAAAAATCAGGAGGACTTGTAGAAAACCAATATTACGGAAGGAAGATTCATAAGTCATAACCCACACAGTAGGTAATAAAACTGACAAAAATTTTGCGTATTTTGATAATCAGAAAGTTATAGTTCTCTTGAAATCAATAGTTTTCCTCGAGATTTATTCTGTTAATCCAATAATAAGTCAAGTTATGCAAACTAAAGAAAGCGTAGATGAAATAGTACACAGAAAGAAGAATGACACAGCAAATAGTGATCCTTGGTATCATCAAAGAGGTGGTTTTGGTGGATAGGATCACACAGTATCACCCAATTCGTGCGTATTTTTGAAAATTTCACCCTCTTAAACAAAAAACTATAGGCTATCTTGACAGAAAATTGAATTTTTTATAAATTACCTATTACCAATAAAATTTCAATCGGTCATTCTTATAATTTAGATATCCGCACTCCCAGCATTTTGATTGAATTTTTTCAATTATTAATTTAAAATATTGGACATAACATATTGTAATGTTATGAGGTTCTCCAATGGGGTAAATAAAATCCTAATGCTCTCTTTGAACTTTCCGCATTTATTTAATATCTTTTAGACCAAAGAACTTTTTAACAACTTGTGTTACTACTAAAACTTCCAACATTGGAGTAAATGGATGTATTATTTTTAATTCCAAATTGTAAGCTTCTTCGGACACAGAAAGAGCTTTCTGGTTCCTAGAAATTCGTATGTATTCATAATAGTGATTAGAGTTGTTTATATGACCTGAATTTTAAGCCTTGTGGTCAATTAATAAAAAATTAAGTCCCCGATAATTTAAAAGATAAATATTTAGCATTTATAAATACAGCAGATTAGCATTAACGCTAAATCTGTGACTAAAACTACATCTCAATCTAATTATTTTTAATATTAGTGTGAATTTTTGTAATGTTATCAAACTGTTTGATGGTCAAGAAAAGGAAAGTATTTTTCACGTTACCAATCCATTCCTGAATTTAAGTCATGCTCAAACAATCATAAAGAAACCTCAAATTACTATTCGGTTTTTGAAATCCAATTTGGTAACATTTTTATCAGAAACTAAAATAAAGACTTGAATCAAACAGCGATGCCATAAACTTTACAGTAAGTTCTCGTAAACACGTGTTTACATTAAAATTCCATTTAAGCATCAAAATGTCTTTCAAGTGAGTAATAAAATATTTTGTTAATTCTTTCCCGTAATAAAATCAAGTTGTTTACGCATACAAGATGGTGAACTGTAAAAATTCTGATAAACAAATTCTCAAGAAAATGTAAAAGATCGGCCACAAGCAGACTTCTACAACTAGCAAAACAATAGAGATAGTTCTCGAAAACAGCCTAAGGGTTTACGTTTGTCCTTCTCATCATTCAATAGACCTGAGAAAGCCGTCCTACAGTAAATCAAAGGACCACGCCAAATTTCAATTTTTTTAGCGATAAGTACAATTTAATAATAAAAAACTTACTTGTTACAATGGTAGACGACGAAGGTGTGATAATAATACGTTGAGGTGTAATAGGAGTTGCCTTGTTGGCATTCACTGGCATTAAAGGCTTCGTAGGAGTAACTTGAATTGTTGACACCGACGACAAAGTGGTTATGGCTGTGGAGGTTGTGGTGTTGGTAGAAACGGCGGCAATGCTGGCCGGAGTCGAAGTTGTAACGCTTGCCGCTTGTGTAGTCACATTCACACTATTACCCGGCACCGTTTCAACTAATTTCATCCCTATGCACGCTTTAGGACCGTAACTCTTTCCCTCTACAGTCACCAAAGACACCAAGGTGTCCACCACACCATGAATGTTAACAATTAAATTACAAGGTCGTTCTCCCAACGACGTCAAAGAATATAAGCACTCTAGAGTATACACCAAAAGCATAACATCATGCAGCGTTAAAAACGAACAAACTTTTTGATATACAATAGGTTCGAGAGTTTTTGTTAGAACGTCTTCGTTAGATTCTATTTGGCTTAATTTATTTAATGCATCCAACGATGCAATGCAACACGTACGATCTTCACTTTGCAAACCGTGCGACAGAAGTTTCAACAAACAAAAACTTAATCTATCACTTTGCAAGTCTTTGATTAAAAATTCACCGGCAATATTTCCAAGCATATCCAGTCCCATGTTATGTAAACCGCCCCACCTGGCGCTAGAACACAAAATTAAAAAACGTACAAAAGTTTTGTTCTTAGCTAAAAACGTAACATTTTCTTCGATAAAACTTAAATTTCTTAAAATTGTAGCTATTTGCAACACACGTTGTCCAATGTAATCTTGCGTACCTAAATTACAACCCAAATTAAACAATTCGTCGTCCGTATCCCGCTCACAATCCGATTCACAATCACTAACAATGTTTTGGCCGTTAAACTTATTATTCAAATTGGTCTCCTGAGAACCAATAACCAAACCGATCGAATCGTCCACCACACATTTTATATCGTTCAATACTTCTGGAACACTGCTGTCCTTCTTCGCTTCCGCACTTTCCCGCACTATTTGCATAAAATTTATTTCGTTTGTGAGATCCAAAAATTCTTTGTACTGCACAGAAATCTTCCAGAAGTTGTTCAGAGGTTGCCTTCGTATGTTGTGATAATAACCAGTGAAAAGGGGCCGTAGAGAGCCTGAAAGAAGTGTTTGTAATAAAATAAAACGGAAAATAAAATAATGTGTCAACTTACTGTGATGGTAGACACCCGTATGGGCTATTAGGTAATCCACCAATCTCGGATATTTCTCTAACTTTAACGTGTGTTTTCCGTCGTTCGACAGAAGCGTGCACACGTTTATGGCAAAATCTTGTTCGTTCGGGAGAGATGATATGAGAGATAACGCAAGACGATCGTAATCCGATTGCTTGTATAAATCCGTGGATAAGTTATTGTAATCTCGGGTGGATTCTAAAAATTTAAAAATGCAATTTTAAATATTGAACGTCGACGGGTTTATCTGCAAAATTCCAGCTCGCCCAAACCCTTGGTACTTCCCAAAAATTTAAATCTCCTTTAAATATTAAAGATTCTAATACAAAATAGCCAATGTTTTGTTTTTAAAGGCGGGACTAAAATAAAACAGTTGATTGTCATTGGTTAGTTTATTTAAATTTAAAGGTCAAAGACATTTCGGTTATAAAGGTGATGACCAGAATCGAAGATTACAGAAACTTGGAACATTTTTGATCGCTACTTTGAAAAGTGGCTTATCTAGTCGAAAAAGTTTGCGAGCCAATATGTGTAATTACAGTTATATCAAATATGGTGAGGATATAACGCCTGCTGATATGTACTTGCGTACCAAAAAAACGGAATCAATAAATTCCTACCCCCATCATTTCATATTCGATGTATAAATGCACCGATTTATATTCCATTCCCCGCTTGTCTCGTCAATTCGACATATTATAGCTTTAAAATAAAATCAATAAGGTTATCAGAACGAGTTTCTATAATTTGAAATAACACGAAATTCAATCATACAACAAATTAATTCGAAAAATAGAGTCCGATGAGCAATCAATAATATTTGCGGTTGCTGCTTCAGTTCTCATAATCCCGAACGTCCTTATAATTTCTCCATTGTATTGATGATATTGCGTAATGGGAACAAAATTAGTTGCGGTATTTGCAAACACTTTGGCAAAGTGCGAAACAAACTAAAATAGCAGCAAAAATGCCACGATTTTAGCATCAAAAGTCGGGAAGTTGAAGCAAAAATTTTAATTCTCAATAAAAGTCGAGCGCGTTATGCGGCGCGCTGATGGAGATAAAATGTGATCACGGTGAAAAGGGGAAGAAAAACAAGTCGGAACGTGGGAATAAAAAAGAAAAAACTATTGGGGTTAGATAACATAGACATAGTCGACTCTCCACACCAAATGATGTAATTCCGCTCAGTAGATGTCGAGACAGCGCAGTAAAGTAGCAGATATTGATTACGCGATAGTCATGGAGAATGCCTGCCTGCCTAGTCGAGGAGTAGCTGCACTTGTCACCGCGAGGGTATACCGCTCTCGTTCGTTACCACCTCCCCACACCAAAAAGCCGACAACAAATTTGATCTATTACATCTCCAAAAACCACGAGCAACCCTTGAAAGATTAAATTTGCCATTTTCCTGTGCCAGAAAATGACGAAATGTTAACGCCAGGCTCTTGGACTAAAACTTCCGATTTTATCGATAAACGGAAAAATATTGAAACCGCCTCTCGTATAACAAAAGAAGCGTTATTAAAGGAATCGTTAAAGCGATATCACACAAGTTCGTTGGCTTATGCGTAGTAAAAGCATATCCAATTTCGCTCGGAAAAATAAAACTCCTTTCTCCTCTTCACTTTTTTCGTGAAAATTTAAAGGCGGAAAAACTTGGTAGATAATAAAATCTTACTCCACTTATCTGTACTAAAAATACTTTTGTTGTGGATTACATATCCAAACATACTCACCGGCTATGTTGTGTTGCTGATAGTTGTAACTGACTGGGACGTGGTGACGAGTTTGTTTTCCGGACCACCGGTAGTGCCTGTCGTCTTCTTCCTCGAGCCTTGAATCCAAAAGTGCTCCAGAGCGATGAGCCTTTTCCCATCGGTCCAGGAATCTAAAGCAATAATGAAGGTCATGGTACTGACCTAGGCCAGAAGCACACGTGAACGAGCGCACCACGTGTGCGTGGTGGCGTCTCGCGACGCTTGTGATAGTGAATGGTGTAGTAAGAGTGGGGTAGGAGACAACGCTCATTCAGTTGGGGTATCAGTACTCTTTTGAAAGCGCATTATAGCAAGCACGATTAGGACTTGAGAACTAATTCAGATACTTACCTCAAATATATGTGCTTGAGTCCAGCGGCAGCGTTGATACAGCTCGAGGGAAGATTCAACTTCTCCAGGAGATCGGGCCATTCCTCGTTCACGTTCACCTGAAAGCAAAACCAAAATCTTGAATTTCATTCCGCAACATGTCAATTTTGTACGCTCCAACATTATTTTACTGCTAAGGTTTCGTGCGGCAATTTAGCCTGTTGAAGTGTCAAAATGTTCTACACGGACGTAAGCTTGACAGAATACATTGAAACGATTACTCGCACGCAAATTTCGACACGAAGGTTTTGTGTTACAGTAATTATTCCGGAAACATCTGTTACCGTATTTGCCCTTTTGAAACAAAGGATACGAGCATAGCAAAACCGTCGGTTTACAAAATCAAGAGAAATTTGGCCTTATCACCATGCAAACAGTGGACGGCCCACACCGTATTTCGATAGAGCCTTTTTTGACTCCACGATTGGATTTACCGTAAAACTGGTCTAAAACTCGTTTGACCTTAAAATGTTCTGGACTGTAATGTTTCACATAATTCTCTTGGTGGGTGGTTACGTGAAGTAAGTCAGCATCGCTGAAAGGAGACTATGGCAAAAAACACAAAGACACATGGTGTTCCCACCAAGAGGCGACCTCCTCCAACTTTGGTCGTTTAGATTGGGAAAGATACAATAAATGTTTTCTTATAAAAATCCCCCCCCCCCCCAGTTTGAAATTGTTACTAGACTAAATCTGTAAGCCAAAATAAATGTCTACTGTTATTTCTCATCCTTCACACGTAGGATACAATTTATTTCTAGGTTCGAGCGAGTCAATAGGGGCTCATATAAGTCAACTGACGACTTGGAGAGCAGTTAAAACACGGTCGCTTTATCCGCTAGGGGATTCAATCCATACCAAGATTTCTCTATTGTAAACAGCATATTTCACAATTTAATTGAACAATTAAAAACTTTCACCCAGCAATAAACATTTACGATTATTTTTAATCCCACCAATGTTTCCAATGTCAATTTGTAAGAATTCGCTATTCTTCCATAAATATTTATCATTTGCGAATTGATAAGCAGAACGACTGCGAAGGTCGAACCTTATCAATATATTTGCTCCTGCATGCACCAGTGAACTAATAGCAATTTAGTTACATTGCTCGATAACAACATTGTTTCAGAATTGAAAATTGTGCCAAACCCTGTATAAATAGGCCCACCTTGCCGAACGTCAGGCGGATTTGATCATCGAATCGGGTTCCAAACAAGTTAGTATTACGGTCGACAAACTTGGTGTTACATCAGGTAGACTCTTGCCAGACTGCAAATGCAACAAACGAGATGAAGTTCAACGACCGAAGTTGGAGAGAAACTTGTCGGAATATTTGAACATTGTGGACGACTTGAAACGATTCGTAACAATAATTATTATGAAATTACGACCTCGTAGAAGTTGCAAGCGCAACTCTGAATTTCGGTACATTTGCTTATTTTAAGATAAAAATAATCTGACATGAAGCGATTAAAAATAAACATCGAGTGGGAAATGTTTATAAATTGCCGCATTTTATGACTCGGAATTTTGGTAACCATATTATGATAACATATAGCGATGATGTTACCATTAGAGTCCACAGAGGCTCGATTGTTTGGATAATCAAATGTAGGAACAAAAATTTGCTTTGGAATTTTTTTTTAGATAACCAAATCCGTCCTATCGTGAGAATTGTAATGCATTCAATTATATAAATCAGATCTCACCCACTGCAGAAAAAATGCAAAAGATTTTTTCCGTACCCAAAAGCTGTTTCTGAAGCATCGCGCGACCAACTTGCTTGCCGATACAGCTCTTGGCCAAATCTCGTTCGTATATACACCGCCCCCGTTGTCAGCATACTGAGCAGACCCACAGAACAGTGGAGTACTGCGCGTTCTACTAGGTCAGGGTCTATGTAATAGAGTCTCCCCGCACTCTCCGGAAACACTGCGTACGATGATATCGTAGAAGTAGTCCTTGTCGATTGTTGAATTTGGCACCGGCAAAAATTATCCAATAGGTCAGCGCTCCGCGGTTCCACGCTCTACAAGCATTGCAACAAATCCACCTTCGCAGACGCACTATTTCTTCCAAAAGGAAATTATATTCAAATTTGCGAAAACTGCAGAAATCAGATTAATTCAGTATAATGGAATTTAACCAAGGAAGGATTTCGCATAGCAAACCAACCGGTTCTAGTTCATCTGAAATCGAGTTTGCGTCATTTTGACTTCAAAGAGAATTTATAAAAATATATTACTTTTGCGGTGGATTTCGTGATATGAATAATGTTAATTTCATTGTCTGACATCTGACATTTCAGTAGCTAAGATAATTTTGATATCTTGTTTGGTATATTATTTTAAAACTGACAAAAAAAGAACAGCATGGCAGGGTTATCAGATTTTAACCAATCATCAGTGTTTTAATACATGGATGGAACGTCAAACTTTAAGTAGATTTAAGTAGGCCATTATCGTTCGGCAACGAAGAAGAAAACCAGAACACACCCATCGTCAAAAGGTACCGAAGAATGTGAAAAATCCTCCAATAATTATGTAAAAATATGAAATGTTCAATTCAACATGGAGAAAGACAACACTTTAGTTTTGCTCAATATTTCTAATTAAAACTGAAAACTAATCGCCTACAAATTACTTTGATAGATCAAAATAATCCAATTTAATTTGAAGGCGGTCTTTTCCAAGGCAATCCGTGTTTTTTTAAAAGGTTATTATAATTAGTATACAAATAGAAAAAAATTATAATTTTATATTTTAACAAAAATAATTGAGGTTTGAATTAGACGCGGAAAGAGCAAATAATAAAAATCCTCGAGGTGTGAGATTAATTCATCTTTGCTAGAACACAAATTCTGTTAATTTAACATTGTATACAACAATCGACCGTTAATTTTGGTTCAAATGCGATTATATTGGAGACTCAACATTGTTGACCAAATCGATAACATCATGTATACCATCCGAATTAGTTGCTTCCAGCTTGCCGTGTTTTTATCTTCGCGTCAAAGTTTGTATAAAAACTTGACAAATGTCTGTTATAGTGCAGAGCATTTACATGGTTTATGAATCTCTTCGAGCCGTAACAAAACAATAATTTGAATTAAATGATTTTTAGCAAAACCATTTCAGTTGGTTTAATCAGAAAACACTCTTACAACCATTAGTCATGAAGTTAGCAATGCATGCATGAATCCCATTAAAAATATGCAATACATATTATACAGAAAATCTTGATTAAATTCCTTCCATGCAATTCATAGTGTTTTCAATACAAAGTGTCCAAGTAAAACTTGGGTTGGAACTATTTCTATTATTAAGAAATATTTTTATAGTTCTTCGTGATTTAAGTCTTTAATTGCTCCATGCTATTCCCTCTTGCCGCCCATAGTAACAGTTTACTTCTCAATTTAAAGTCTTCAATAAGCCATATATATCAAAGAACCTCAAGTTCTTCAGCCTCACCCCGGAAGACAGTAATCTGTAACCTTAGATAATATGATTTACTCGTGGATTTCCTATGGAGAAATGTCCCAAGATCTATTGATATTTACCGAGAAATCCCATTTTCCAGAGATTTTCCCAGAAATCAGGAAATCAAACCAAATTTCAAAGGGTGAAATTTCATGTTATCTTTCACCAAAAATAATCTAAGCAATTATCCAGAAAATGTGAGGTAAAATAGACGGACTAGCTACGAAAAGCACATTAGCTGCGAATAAAACACATGTTCAGTTTTATTTTGAAAACGTAAAAATATGATCATTAAATTCAATTAACTTTATTTTAGCGCCTAGGCACAAAAGTATTTTAGGGCTGCCCGCCAAGTTATCGCCGTAAAAACAATTGCATCACGTAAAGTGATAATTGATTGACATAAAGTGAACTTTATGTTTTGTTTCCAGACAAACATAAACCAGATAATAGGATGTAATATAATAGTTTCCTTGCAAAGTTAACCACAAGCAAAATTCCTGTATACCAGACTATCAAATTCTAAGAAACTTCAAAGCATACCGTTGGGACTTTCACCATACCTTGGGACTTTCGGGAATTTGCCAAGAGATTTCCGAAGAATTCCATCAACTTCGAAACATGTGTACACCAGAGTGTACACATTTTCCCAGGGAGTAGTACAAAAAAACTTCAGCAAGTTCAAGCAACTTTTCCACAAAAATGTCTCCAATAAAATATATTTTTTGAGTTCTGATAAATAATTATAAAACAAACAAAGCAATGGGTGGCCACCAGTTACAAATAAAATTTAATTCTGAATTTATGACAACTTAAGGGCGGGATCTCACCGACAAAGATGGATATAATATTGCAATGCAATAGAGAGAGAACGAAATACAATATTATAATTTCTCGATTCTAACAAAAAATATTGTATATTCAAGAATAACTAAAGTAGAACCTTATTTTATGTGACATTATGTTATCATTATCTTTCTGCTTTAATTATTCTTGAATTCATAATACTTTTTGTTAATATCGAGAAGTTTAAAAATATTTCTGTCTTTCTCTAATGCATTGAAATATTATATCTATCTTTGTCAGTGGGATGCTGCCCTTAATCTAAAATTTATGATTTATCTTGCAGTTGGTTAGTTCTTCACATAATTCAAAAATCTCTGATCGAGCAGGACTTCATTTAAAAAATGCGTGACAATCTGTTACAAATTCATCGAAGTCAAATTTAATCTCTGAAAATCCCTTTAAAAAGGGATGTCCTGACAAAATTTAAATTTTCTGACAAATTTGTAAAATTTATGACAAGTGGCCACTCGGTAATAAATGAAAATCACTGAACTGCATATTCAAAAACTTGAAAATTAAAAATCGAAAAGCTAGAGAAAAAAAAACAATGAAATAGCGGTATATAGAACTTGAATTATTCGGAATATATTAAATACAAGGTATTAGCATAAGAAAGTATATTATATACTCTTGCATTTTGTATTGCTCTTTGTATTTTGATTAGGATTTTAAATTAAAAATCGAAACTAGTCAGTCGGCGGAAGGATTGTTATTGTATTTATTTTGACCCAGAATCCAAGGTGCCATTAAAAATTAATTTATAAAAGCCCTTGCAGCAGACGGTTACGGCCTGGTGGAAAACAGTGCCAACTAAGTGATCTCAAAGTTAAGAAGGGCAACAGAAAAATAAATTAGTTCATACATACTAGTTCGTTCTTGGTGCCGTATCAGTTTATGCTGTACCTGCAGCTCTATGTTACACCGTAGGAATCGCAAGTTAGAATCTCCTAACGTATAATTTTCTGTTCTGTTACCCAAAAAGAAAAGTTGAAGGTGACGTCACTAGTTCTTTTATTTTTTTTTTACGAAAGTAAGAACTTCATATTGAAAGCCCCTCAACAGGCAATAGCGAACTAACGAGATGATATGCCATGAAAATTCTGCTCCAAATGCGGAGTATTACAGGACAGAAAATAATCAATTAAAACAAAAATCAATAGTCGTGTAGTCTCAATAATAGTTTCTGTTTAGAGTAGCAAAGTGGTAGCAGTGTGTACATGAACTGAGACATACAACCTTCGGTTTTGCCATTGTAATGTTCGACAAGGCTTTCAGAACCTTCACAAACATTAAGCTGCCAATTTTGAAGTTAGACCAAATTATCTTTAGGAAAAGTTCTTGCTTTTATGAAGATCTGAAACTACCAATAGTGAGTATTATTTATTTTCCATCTGAGCTAGTCCACTATATTAATGGTGGCAATCATCAACTTGGAAGGAACGACGACTTTACGTGCCCTCAGAAGCAACGCGGCGGTTATAAAAAGTTAGTCTCTCCATGCATTCGAACAGAGTACCTTAGCGTTAGCAGTTGATCGTGCTAACTACTAGACCAAGTGGAATTTGGTTTTATTTCCAATAATATAAAAAATCAATACCCAACAATAATCGAGTGACATTCAAAGAGGAAGGGGGTACTATTGCCGCTTAACTGGAACCATTGTGCAATTATCAGTTTTACCATTTCAACCTCAACATGAACTTCAGAACTTTGGCGGACGAAGTTGGTTAAATTAGAATAATCCAATACGAATCCTCATTGATGTCGGATTAGCATATACTCTGCCGTTTCGTCGGCATTATTACGAGTCCAGAATTCCCCGCAAGTTTCCTACAATTGTTCGGAGACCGGCTAGGGACAAACCTTGACGTCACTACCAGGACCAATAAAATATTTCATGGCTTGCAGAACTTGAACCGATCTTTTTTCGAGTTCCAAGCATAGAATCAGAAGAATTTTTGTCGCTCACGCGTAGGTAAGTGTAGCAGGATAATTAGTCAACAACTTCCATGTCTTCTCTCCTGTATGTGGTGTGCGTTCGAAATCATACTTTTACTTCACCCGGAATCGAACCGAAATCGTCGACTACGCAGACTGTTTGAGAATACATAATAATATTCATACCAGAATATTTGAACAGTAAAACTTTTGCTTTAGTTGAGTGGCGGATCTATCAAATAAAGTTGGTTTGAGTTAGGGTTTCTGTATTTAATTTGTTGCGGTGAACATTTTCAGGCAGATTTTTTTAAATATCAATGTTTGTAATTCTAATTCGAAGTTGAGCCGAAACCTGCTAGACTAATATGGCGACAATTAGATGGAAATTCGAACCGACATAGTTAGACAAAATCCTTTGATGCCGTCAGAAGCGGAAGTAAACTTTGTATTTTCGCTACTGTAACCCACCAGAACATTTACAAAAAAAACGAAATGGAAAATCCGATGCTAAACACTTCATTTGGATAAACGTGACAAGAAAATATTTTTATATCGATTTATATTCAACGATGAGAGATTAAAGTAAGCCAGACTGGGTAAATTTTACCTGCACCCAATGCACGAGTGGAATAATCCATTAAGATTAAAAAAAAGAATTCAAAATTGCCGCGTTTTCTAGTACTAAACTTCATCACGAAAGAAGAAACAAAATGAGGTTTGCGCTTTTATGGAAGTCGTGAAACAAAAGTATATAAAATTTTTATGTAACCACGAACGTTCACATAAGTAGCGGTACAATACGACGCATGCATCATAAATCAGCCTACGCAGGTTTTTAATAATAAAAAGTTCGTCAAATGTGTACGAACCACAAAATCAGATTTTTAATTCGGAATTTAAAAAGCGAACCCTTTTACAAAAGAGGTGACCAATAGAAACCCCACAATTAAAACTAGGCGCCATAATACTGGGGTTTTATTGGCCGTAGGCATAATAACCGTTAACGCGAATTCGATTAAAAATTTCTCACATTTTACAAAACAAAAGAGCAGCAATTAATAAAAAAAAATTACGACTCCGACCTCGCGAATTTCCTTTGTTACTTCGGGATAATAAAAAAATTTCAATCGCGGAAAAAATTTTCCACTTCAACACCTAAAATTGACTTGCGAATTTTCGAATTATGAAAAAACTTGTTCGACTTGATCATAATGCGACGTTACCGAATTTGTTTGGCGATTTATCTATTCCGACTTCCTACACTTCGAAACACGATCTGTGCGAAAATATCGAGGTTAAATTATTATTGTCGTTTACATAAAAACCGGACGTGATTATCAAACTGTTCAGCGCGACAGCCGAATTGACAAATGAAGAGGGCCATTGTTTTTTGTTGTGATTGTGCGTTCTTTTGTTTTAAACAAATGCGGATCGGGGTGGGGATTGGGTGAAAAACGAAAGAAAATTTGAAAGTGAGAGGAGATGGTCGCTTAGAAAACCGTTAATGCAGCGAAAGTTGGGAATGCACACAACATACCTAGAATGTGCACTGTGCGGAAGGGTCGATCAACCGACTAAGTTTTCGCCGTGACCTTGTTCGATACACCTCCAGTAATTTAACATTTATGAACACATTTTACGCATTGTTCTTTGCCCAGAAGATCGGCGGATGGCTTCTAGTTGTAGTAGTAAGTTATATTATTCAAGGTCGTCGACTCGCGAATGACTACGGAATAAGTAAATAAAATTATTTTTTACCTGAATCCATCCTCCTTCTGCGGCGACCAAAGAATATAAAAGATAGAGGTCAACTTCGTGGCCATTTATTGTGGGGACTCTACGGAACGGCGTCCTGAAAGAAGTAATAAAATAGAGGTGTGTACTCGAGGTGGTGAAGAAGGGGGAGGTTTGTGGAAATAAAATTTCCTACGAAATAGATCACTTACCCTTTTGCTTCGTGAAAGTTTCGAAGGTCCCGAAGGAAACCTTCCTTCTCTTTGATGTAGGAAACGGGATCCTTATCAAGAATTTTGGCCATAGTAGCACAAAACCCTTGTTTACAGCACTACACGTGTCACTGGGAAACATTGATGATGGTCAACATGACCGATAGCGGCCGCGACCCCGAGCTGATCGCCGGAGATATATCCACGGCCCCGGAGTCGTTTTGATCGCCTCCCGCACCAGGGATGCTCGCACCTCGCAATCGCTAGGTAGGCAGTTGACGACTCCCTGTGCTAGCACGACGTTGCACTCACTCTGACCGTAATAATGCGCAGAACCGAACTATACGCCGCGAGCATTGCACGTTTGTTTATAAACAACACTTAAACACGATCGAAAACGCACAAATAATCATTCAAAATTGTCAATAGACGCCAATTTTCACACAAAAACTCGACAACGAACTTTACTATGTTAACCCATGATGCTTGACATGACCAATTACAACATGGCTGCCGGCTCTCGATTTTATTAGAAGGCGCGAAACACTTACAATATTCACTCTACACCGACACCTATTACTCACAAAAACTTTATTTTAATTCACGAAAACTACGACAATTTCTTAATTCTTCAACCCCTACACTCGTTCCTTAACGGTCCTATGTTTTTCGATCAATAATAAAAATGCATTTGTCGTTTTTGACAACACAAAATAACAGTTTAAATGCTACTTAACCGGCGCCCGCTGGTGGCCAGCTTGCGCACTAAAATTCTAACGGCGACTCTACGGGCCAAAAAGTAACCTGCAATAATCGAATCCTGTCTTTCTTCACGTGCTTTTCGAAAACATGGTCTACAAGGGCAGAAAATACCATTCCGGCGATACGCATTTAAAACGGCGATGGGCCACCAAACGCAGAACTAAAGATTTGGATCAGGTAAACGTCGATTAAACTAACCTAATTTCATTGTCGCATTTTATTAATTGACGTACGTCACGTTTCAGATCGACGAAGACATACAACCGCAAAACGCCGAGAAATTGCTGAACCAGGAGGTAGATTTGGATAAACCTGGTTTTGCACAACACTATTGCGTCCACTGTGCTCGTTACTTCATCACCGATCAGGCGCTCAAGGATCATTTCACCACCAAGGTGCACAAGAGACGCTTGAAAGCGCTCGAGTTGGAGCCCTACACGGTTGAAGACTCCGAACGTGCTGCCGGTCTGGGTAGTTTTAAGTTACCGCAAAAACGTCAAATTGAGACGCAACCGGTTCAAGAATCGGTTAAACGTCCAAAACTCGAAGAAGATTAATTTAGTCATGTTACGAGGCTTGTGTACATTGCGTCGATTCAGTTCGGCGTTGTATCTCACCGGCAAGGATGCCAGCGAAAACTTCGCGGTGCTCAGACCTATTTTGGATTTTGACGAACGAATGGAAAACAGAGAAGATTTGGAGAGGAATTTGAGTTTAAGAAATTGTGAAATGGATTTGAACAAAATTAAAAGTTACTGGGATTATTACAAACATTTGGAACTACAAAAGCTCACATTGGAAGGAGCACGATCGGAAATTTCAAGTCAAATCGCTGAGTTGAAAAAGAAATTTAATGACAGTGAAGATATCGATAAGCTGGTCATCCAGAGTAAGGCATTAAAGGAGGAACTGAAGGTATTAAAGGGCAATATTTCTGAAATAGAAGGCACGGCTGCTCATACTATTTTAAATTTACCCAACGACATCCATCACAGAACGCCCGATGGGCGCGACAAAATCATCCACAGCTTTCAAGACAAACCTAAGAAAAGGTCTGTAAATCATGTGGATATTGCCTATCAAAAAGGTTGGTTGGAATACGTCAATCCTACATTCTGTTTCTTGACCGGCGAGTCTGCACTTTTGGAACAATCAGTCTTAGATAAAATGTCAAACTTTTTACTGGACGCCTCGTTTGTTAACTTTTCAAATTCAGACTTTACCCGCAGTATTGTGGTGGAAGGATGCGGCTACGATCAGGGCGAAGTTTTCACTTTGGAAGACATTCACAGCGAAAATACAGACAACATCAACCGGCTTCACCTACCGGGAAGTTTATCTTTGCAGTCCTTCATGGCCTATTTTTCTCGTAACTCTTTACAATCCTCCCATCTTCCTCTTAAGCTCTTCAGTATTGGTCAGAAGTACATGGCAAGACCGATAACGGAGCCCAGTTTGTTCAACTTTTGTAAAGAAACAGGTGCTCATGTCTTCTTAGCTGTGGAAGATGACAATCGCGTTTGCGAAGAACATTTTGACAACGTCGTTTCTCTAATCAAACAATTTTATGAATCGTTCAACTGTCATTTTCGTTTAGTGTACCTGCCGGCCCACAAACTACATTCTAGTGAAAGTCTTAAAATGTCAATTCAAATGTTTTCGGCTCACAAGGAAAATTACGTCGAAGTAGGGAATTGCTCCATGTATGAAAACTTCCCCAGCAAACGCTTACTGTTCTCATATTCCGTGAATAAAACTAGGATGTATCCTAAAATTATATCCGGGTCAATATTGAGATTCCAGCCGCTGCTTGCCTGTTTGTTAGAACACCAAGATGTGAATCAAGACGTAAATGTATTTCCCAATTTGTTAAAAAATTATACAAGCTAAATATTTTGTAAATATATAATTTGTTACGTAAAAGTTCTATTTTTTGATTTTGTACAACCTGCTCATTCTGCAGCCAGGTTAGCACCCCACCAAGAAAAAATACTTTTCAATTTTTGAATAGTAGCTATTGGATAAAATGTGGCAACCCTAAATACATGTAAGGCTCTGGTGTGGTGGACATTTAATTTGCTAAAGGATTTTTTTCTTACAAATTAATTATTTTGCAATTTGCACTGGAAGTAAAACAAATTTTAAAATATTTTTTTATTTATGTAAAAAAAGTTAAAACCAGAACACAAAAATAAACAACCATATTTAATTAGCAATAACATAAACAATTGAATTTCCTATATCGAAGCAACCTTCCTTCGTTTCAACAGAAAGTTTATTTTCTCCAGTCGGCTGGAACACACTATCCTTGGGTATTAAAGTTTTATCCAAGAATGGAGTATTAAATGGGACCGCTTTCCTATCACCTAACACGGAATCGTTGTACCTCCACAACTCAATGTTGTTACACCCTGAAATTTTTTTTATCATAAGTTGTTAAATTAAACGTTTATTATAAATCAGACTCACTCGAAGCGTTCCGTATTTCTTTAGTAAGCTTTGACACAACTGAATCGTACGAATCATCTTTACAAATCTTAATCATTTGGGTAAATAAACCAGATTGGGGAATCGGATTGATAAATTCAACTTTTACGCCATTCCGAGTGCCTAGAGTTATTTGAGGCTGACCTGGACAACACTCTTTGGTTTTTTCGGGTGCCCCCTCTTCGTCGGTGTAACGAATCAGAAGTTCTTCCAGCTAACAGAATAAAATCGTAAAATATTTATGGTGTCTTTTTGTAGTGCTTACCCCTAGAGTGTTTTTCAAGTAAATGCGATTCTGCTTAAGTACGTCTAATTCGTTAAAAGTTAAGGTTAAAGCTAAAGCTTGCGGACCTAATTTTTCTAACTTTTCACGAGTAGCTTGCACAAAAGGCATTACACGTTTCATGTACTTCTTCAGCTCGGCGTTTTTAGAAAATTCGACAGACAGAACTTTGTTTTCTGGTAGAACCTTATTTTTCTAGAAATAATATGTTCGTAGTGGTTATACATGTAGTTCGTCGATTACTTACATTATAAAAATCCTTCATGGTTGTCAGAATACAACTCTGCCATGATGGGAAAGTTTTTGCAACCCAGATGGTTGCAGTGTCAGGTTCTTCTACTCGTGGTGGATTTGGATTGTTCTTGGTTGGTTTGATACTTTGCATGTGATTTTTTAGATATACTCGGAAAGAGTGGGCAGTTTCCATTAAATATTCTGACGATTTTATTAAGTTTTCGTCAATTGCTTGGGTTTTTGGCCATCGAGCTTTAACGATCGATGTTTTCTAAAAAAAAAAAAAAGGCGCTATATTTGCCTGTTATGTTGAAAAATCATCGAAAAATTTACCTTGCCCAACAAACTCCAAATGTGTTCAGACACGTGCGGACAAATCGGTGAAAGCAGTAAAGCTTGGACTTCGATGAAATATAAAACTAGGTCGACGTGCATTCCTTCCATGGAGGTCAACTCGCGGTATTTGTCACGAGCTGCTTGTAACTCAAAAACTCCAGTGCGAAGAGCTTCCTTGAACAACAAATTATTGTAATATGTATCCGTTTCATTAATCTTCAAATAAATTTCGTTTTTGAATACTCGATCGTGGAAAGTGTCGGCTGGGCCAGATCTATTAAAAAATAAAATTTCACATTTAAAAAAAATCTAATCATGTTGGGCACCAAAGCAGAAAACTTACTTACCTAAGAGTATCTTTTGTGGCCAAAATTTCTTTAACCCATTCTATGAGAGTGTACAGTCTCAGAATTCCAGCGTCGGCAACGGATTCGACAAAATTAGCATCTTCGATGGTATCGCCAGAGTCAGCCAAAGACAACCTCATTCCGTCAGCACTAAATTTCCTTACTGCTTCGCTCAAAGTCAAAAAATTACCTTCAGACTTGGACATTTTAGACGAATTAAGTAGAAGATGTCCGTTGGCGCGTATTCCTTTAGGCCACTTTGTGTCATCATCAGGCCAAATCGCACAGTGGTTATAAATGAAATAAGTCAAGTGGTTTTGAATCAAATCTTTTCCAGATGCTCGCAAATCAACCGGATACCAGAACTCGAATTCATTCTTCATCAAATCCAAAGATTCTTTCTTAATTTTACAATTCTTCGGAAAACTTGCGTTTTTAAAGAAAATGTAGTCCCACACTTCCGGTGTCATTTGTTCTGGTTTGATGTTCAGACGGTTCGGTTTGTCCCCTTTAAATGAATTTCCTTGAATGTAATGCGCTACGGTATAATATGCATTATAAATCGAGGAATCTGAGAGAGATTCGATGAGCCACTGTTCATCCCAAGGCAGTTTTGATCCCAAACCAAACTTCCTGGAGCATGCGTGCTCTTGCAGCCAGTTTAGACTGCCAATGAAGTTTCTCATGACTTCCTCCGAAAAAGTATTGATGGATTTAAGTGCAATCCTGGCTTGGTTCTTCCACTCTTCGTTTCCATAATCCAGGTACCACTGGTCACAAAGAGCAACGACGCATTCGTCACCTGAACGTGAAATGATAGTTTTTTCGGGTTCGTAATAAATAACGCCCTCGTTTTGATCCAAAATCTTCTTTTGTAGCTCTTTTTTCACGTCCTGAATCTTCTTGCCCTTAAATTCACCCACCAGCATCACGCCATCGTAGAAACCTTTCAAATAAACCATTTCTTTTGCTTCCAATAGTTTCTCTTTATCATTTTGACTTTGAATTTTTAGCTGATCATAGACTGTCACAGCAGAAAGGTTTCCAAAGTCTGGAATATCAAGTATTGGGACAGGATTGAAAGGCAAAACCATTTCATCTGGAATTCCATATTTTTCTCTCAGCGCTGCCTTTTTCTTCAAATCCGTCAAAGCGGCGTAATCGTCAGGCGAATCGGATGGAACGCTGGTCACTATACCTGTTCCCTTATCTTCCTTAATTGTCAACATTGGTAAAGCATAGATTTTCTTGTAACTCGTCAGAGGAGCTTCCAAAGCATAACCCAAAATGTCCTACAAGAAGAAAGACAATAATTTTAATTTTTGCAGTTCAATTTTTTCAACTCGACACAAAACTATAAGCTAGGTACTCAAAATTTACGACTTACTTGTCCAATTAGTTCTAAAACTACGTCCACTTGTCCATCGGTCTTCGTGAAACCTTGATAAGACATATTTCGTGCTGCTCTCTTAGTGCAAATAAATATTTCGTTATTTTTTGTTACAAACGCGATGTATTTCATGTCCGGTCGCACCCAACAATTAGTTTGACCGTACATCGTCTCGGGTCGTAAAGTAGCAGCCACCAAAAAAATTGGTTTTTTACCCAAAACACTAAAAAATAAACATTTTTGAATTTATTCTTAATCAACGTTATTGTATATTATTCATAAATTATCTTTAAAATGACTCACTTCAACTTCGGGGAGTACGGCTGCAAAACCTTCATTTTAATCAAAGTGTATTCTTGTGGTCCTAACCCCTCGCCAGTTGCTCTATCGTGGTCCATACATGGTTGACCATCTTTAGGCGAATAAATTGTATAGCGCTTTCCAAACTGTATTTTCTTGCGTTCTTTAAGATGTAAAAATTGCCACCTAACAAACGAATCAAAGAACGGATTAGCGTCGGTTGTAATAAACGTACGCCTCCAATCGACCTGAAAAATTCTAGTTGAACTCCCAACTATAAGAAAAGTGACAACTTACGTGAATTCCAATGCTCTTCAGATCTTTCACTGTTAAAGGTGGAAAGTAATCTAGCCAATGACTTGCATTAGCAAACTGAGCGATTTCGTCGTCTTTCATCCCTAAACTTTGCATTATTTGCCACTGATACTTCACGGAGCCAGCTTTTGCAACAGCTTTGCTCTAAAACTTCAAATTAGTCTTGAAAATTGAAAAAATAGACCTCTCACCTTCTTTCCTTTAGATTTATCTTTAGGAATCACATCCTCTCTTTCGACCACTTGAACAGGAGCCTCTTCGGTAGGAAACTGAGGTGGACAACCAAAATCTTCAATTTCTCGCTTGAGTTTATCAGCACAAGCCTTTATTGGCATTCCGGTACAGTGAAAACCAAAAGGAAACAAAACATATTTTCCTTTTAAGCGATGATATCGGACGGCATATTCACACTTGGAGAGAGAAAATGTGTGACCTAAATGTAACCGCCCGTTCATGTAAGGAAAGGGAAACGTACAAAAAAACTTTTCGTCGGGACTCTTTTTAGGGGTAAGAGGTGCATCGTACTCATAAACTTTTTCGTTTTCCCATCGCTCTTGCACTTCACGCTCGATTTTTTGTAAGTATTCCACTTTAAACGTTCCTTTCCGTTCAATGGAAGCCTGTAATATTGCATCATTAATTTTAAATTTGTAAATATCAGTATCGAAAAAAAAAACTGGGGTGTTAATTGGTTAAAAACGAAAGATTTATTGGTAAATTTGGAAAGTATGGTGAAAAAATAGAAGCAATGTGGCAGGCAACGTTACGAGACTTGAGTTATTTCAGTTACAGGATTTTGATTTAAAACTAAAAGGCAGGGAAAAGAGGTTGTATTTTTTCTTACCATTATTTAAAATTATTTTTGTGACGATTTTAACAATATTTACTATTAAATAAATACTACAATATTTCAGACTTGTGGGATTAAGAAATTCTTAACCTTAAAGAATTTGAACGTACGGTAGCGTTCAAGGAAGGTGTCACGCGGAGCGTAGGCTGCATTCAATGAATGCAGAAATTATGACTGTCAGTCACTTGTTTGTTTTAATTACCAAAACATTTGCTAAACCAATTAAATTAATTCTTTAATATTACTTTTAGGGCCAGTTTATCCATCTCTAGTTAGTGTCCCAAGTAAATTTATCTGACAGGTAAGTATGAATTTTGGTTGATCAATGTTTAGTTAGTATTTACTTGTAGAATAAATTTACTTACCTATAAGATATTTACTTGCAGCTCAAAGCTGCTAATAAATTACTTATAGGTGCTAACTAGAACCCGACTATTCACGATTTGTATCGTTTTACCGATCGTTAAACATCGTACTGTTTTGTTTTTATTCTCATAACCTTAAATTATATTCCAATTTTTTTAGATAAAAATAGAAATTTTACACGAAATTATCATACGGATTATGTTCTAGCTATTGTAATAACACGAAATTAAAATTACTCTATAAGGTAATAGTTTATTATTTGTAGCAAGAATGAAACTTAATTTCACCACAAAACCAATAATTTTTTGGGATGGCAAACAATCAGGTGAATTTATTCGATAGGGAAATAGTACGAAGAATTGAGAAAATTGGTGGGAATTATAGAAGACCGTATGTGATTTGTTCTCACATCAAAATAACACAAATATTAATAATTATTTTAATATGTTTTTATAAAAATAAGATGAAATAAAAAATTTTAATTTTATAACTAACTCTGTATATTAAAAAAATTAATATTTTTATTTCTGGGCAGGATTCCTCAATTTTTCCTTGGCCTAACTTGCTGCTGGAGTCGTTTAAATTGAACTCTTTTATTGGCTTAAACTATTTCAAATGAACTAATAGTTTATAATTCACTACAACAATGATACCAACTCTAAATACTAAAATATTATGTGTTAGGTAGTTAACCTCAACATTAAAATGATTGATCAGCCCGTTTTACTTACCAGAAAGTTTATTCGATAAGTAACGTTATTTGTTGGGTAACTAACTAACACTTTTACTTAGACTTTGATAAACTGGCCCTTAAACGAAGTGCTACGTAAACTTTACTTACATGCAATAAGAAGATTTGGTAAAATGTTTAATTGGTATAAGCAGAAGCGTCAAATATCATTAGAAACAGAAAGACAAGAGAATTTTTAATCAACTTATTTTTACATACCATTAGCGGAACACAAATTATTACTTATTTTTTAATTAAAATTATTACACAAAACATTACTATCAATAGAATCAGGCATAAAGCACTCATTAGAAACATTGTCCTAACTTATTAATATTGTAAATAAATTGTTTTTCTAAAATACGTATTTTTTTAGTATAGAAAAGTACCATAAAATGAGTAAAATAGTAAATAATAATGCAACGATGATAAAAATAATGGTATGATGATGATAATAAAGACCTAAAACAACCGTACGTTTGCCATAAAACTATTGATAAATAGAAAAATTATTTTTTTTAGTAGTATATCTCGTTATTTTGTTATTATTAAGATAATGAAGCTAATTGACAATGTAATGTAATTTAAATATAACTTTCTTTTGTTTTATTCGTTTCTTATTCTCGCTTACCTCAACGCTGCCATTCGGCAATTACAAAGATACCAGGAGTGCGCAGCATCTAAATATACCTTGGTGCATCATATTTAGCAAAAAATTGTAAATTATTAAAATAATTAACTTAAAAAAAATTCCTCCAGATTACGCAAGAAGGGTAAAACTATCGCGAAATTCACTCAAGCCCTCGCTTTGCTCGGGCGGCTCTGTGCGGATTTTCCGGCCCCTTAGCTAAATAAAACAATCCTCGGAGCGCAAATGAACTCGAATGATGTTTCCACTACAACCGCATGCAATGGAATGAAGCACGCTCTCTCCGCACTTTACGCAATGGCAATTACTCAATTAATAATTATTAGTAATTATTTTGGAGTTATCGGAATTAATGTAGAATTATTCGAATTAAAATGGAATTACTGGAATCGATGTGGTTTTTTCAAAATAAATAATTTATCGAAAAAAGCTTTAAATTAACGGTAAATCAGAGCCGGCTTAAAGGGGGGTTAAGGGGGCTGCAGTCCCGAACCTCCAAATTTCTAGGGGCTTCAAAAAATTGAAGTAGCAAAAGAAAAAAATTGCTGGACTCTTAAAGTAAGAAAAAAAATGCTTTTCAAATGTTTTAAGTTTCAAGTGTTTTATAAAAAAAAAAGTATAATAAAGTATGTATAATAATTATTATTCTTTCAAAAATTTTACTTTTGATCTAAGCATAGTTGACCTTGAAACATCTAAGATTTTCGCCTGCAGCACATTTTGTAAAGACATGCAAGGTCAAGGGGCCTCCAAAGAAATTAGCCCCAGGCCTCATATATCCTTAATCCGGCTCTGCTGTTAATCAAGAGTATTACTTTTAAAGATTATTGCAAGTAAGGAGAAAGAGTCACTGCAGGGTATTCCATCCCCCCCCCCCCCCCGGTTTACAACCACTTTTAATCCATTAATATTCAATTGCAACCACTGAGAACAAAAAAGAAAAGGAATAAAATAATTCTGTTTGAATTACAATACTTTCTTAAGTAGCTTCATTATCTTAATTATAACGAGATACACTAAAAAAAATAATTTAAAATTTCCATTTATCAATAGTTTTATATGAAACGCGCGGTGGTTTTAGGTCTTGATTATCATCATCATTATTATTATCGTTAGCCAACTTTTATCATTTTATGACACTCTTGATACTAAAAATTACCTATATATTTAAGGAAAAGCTTTTTTTCAATATTAGTAAATTAGAACAATGCTTCCAATGTGCGCTTTATGCTTGATTCAGTTGATAGTAGTGTTAATAATTTGTGTTCCGCTAAATGGTACGTAAAAAATTCAATTAAAATCGGAAAAGAACAAAAGA
The DNA here is from genome assembly GCA_963170105.1 of Cantharis lateralis. Lineage (NCBI taxonomy): Eukaryota > Metazoa > Arthropoda > Insecta > Coleoptera > Cantharidae > Cantharis > Cantharis lateralis. Next base: position 6,695,423 of record OY720627.1, read on the forward strand.
AGATTTCTTTTTGTCAGCCTCATCCTCAAAAGCTCACGGGGGAACTGAAACTTCCTTAGCCGTACATGCAAAGAAATTTAAAGTTTTAAGTTTCAAAATTTCTACTTTAAAAAATGTAAATTAAAAGGATTGCCGAAGCCCGTCGCGTTCGATCACCACTCTTGTTTCCCCACTGATATTTCCCGTTTGTTAAACAGAATACGGCGCTAAAAGTGTCACTTCAAATCGAGCGGATAAAATATTTACGGGTCAAGACAAAAATATGATTTTTTCTCCAAGCAATCTTGAATTCTAAAAAAAATAGTATATATTATCTTCGCTCAGTAAATTATTTTTTAGAAGCTCAAGAGTCTGACTATATAGTAGGCGGAGTAAATGTAGGCCCTGGTGAAATTCCTTACCAAGTATCTCTTCAGTATAAAGGAAAACATAATTGTGGTGGATCAATTCTCAATAACTGCTGGGTCCTCACAGCTGCTCATTGTGTAGACGGGTGAATTGATTTCACTGATTTTTTTACTCATAATTTTTTTAAATATTAAATATGTTTTAGGTTTCCTATATCATCGTTGACTATATTGGCAGGAACTACCAATTTACAAAGTGGTGGAATTAGAGTTGCTGTCAAAAAAGGTGTTGTTCATGAGAACTTTAAAAGACCTAATACTCCAAACGATATTGCAGTTGTGCAATTGCAAGAATGTCTTCCATATAATGAATATATTCAACCTGTGCGACTAGGAAGGGATACTGTTGATGCAGGCGTTGTCGCGATTGTTTCGGGATGGGGATATACTGACGTAAGCTATTTTGTTGTAATAATGTATTTCTTGCAAAAAAAAAATTTTTTAAGCAAAATGGAAAAAAAAGTACTAATGATCTTAAAAAAGTTGATGTGTACACGATCACCAATCGGGAATGTTCCAGAACCTATAGAAATGTTCAAAGAGGAAATTTATGCGCCAAAAATGTAGCAGGAAAAGGAACTTGTCAAGTAAGATATTCGATTTAACATTCTTAGTTAATTTTAAATGACTTTATTATTTCTCTAAAATATTTTGTGTTCCAGGGTGATTCTGGTGGACCTGTAGTGGGACGAAAATCAGGGCTTCAGATAGGGTTGGTGTCGGTAAATGTTCCATGTGCTCGAGGCAAACCTGACATGTATACAAGAATTTCTGCTTATATACAATGGATTGAAAATCATGCAAAATAAGTTGTAATTTTTTGAAACTTACACAATTATAAAATATTTACTGATGGTTATTACAAATGAGTTTCCTTATTATAACCCTGAAAGAATTGCGGTTAAGGAAATACAATTTATTTTTGATAAAGCCGGCAGGAAGTTATTAGGTTAAAGATATATTGAACTAACAGGTCGACGATGCCATTGCGTCACATCTTTTTATTTCTCCTGTTTAATTTTACCTCCGTAATTGTTTCGATTAAGTGGCGAAGCGCACCAGGGCTCGGTCCACGAAGGAGCCCGGCAGCCCATTCAGTATTTCACGGGGGGGGGGTCATAAAGGAGAAGGTCCCATGGAATATGGCCCCATCTAAACCATAGCGTTTTAAATCGAACTATTTACTAAAAACTTAAATATATTGATTATTTTTCAAAAATGACACCCCTAAAAATTAAAGATATATGACCATAAGTTCCCACTAGGAGGAGAGAACTTAGCCCAACAAATCAAAAATCTTCCCAAAATTAATTCCCTGAAATCAGTGAAACACATGAAAAACGTTTGAAAATAAGACGTAAAGAAAATAAGACGGGGTCAAAGGGGGCGCTCGCCCGCTCCAAATCCCCGAGAAAAAGCTTTCATCATAATCTTCAAAAACAATTATTCAGTTGATTTCGATTAAGAGGTACCTAATCATTTTAAAATCTGACTTTGCCCCCCCCCCCCGGTGAAAAATTTCTGAATCCGCCCCTGTATGGGAGAGTAGGCAACATAATATAATAATATAGTAGAGTTAGGAGTGAGTTGGGTTGCATACATCCAGGCGGCTATACTTACGCAATAGTAATTTTTAAATAATTCCATAAAACTAAAGCAAAAGCTAACCTGGGCTCATAAGAAACTCCGGATTTATCCGGTGAGGCTGCTAATGGGCTGCTATACTAGTTCAAATAATAAAATCTTTAAAATTAAACAATATAAAAATTTTCTCAGCAAACACAATTTAATCAATCTCCTCTTGGCACATAAAATAAACACGACAATATAGAGTATTAAATGGCTAAATGGTTTCATAATCCGTCATGTGGATTGCACCGGGTTCGGTTAAGGACCACTGATAGTCAGAGGTTAATTTTTTTTTGTCTGTGCCCGTTAGCAACACCTACACTTAAAAGTATTAAGTACTACTTAAATCGTTAAGTACTCCTTAAATCGTTAAGCACTACTTATTTTCATTCCACCCCTAAATTAAGTGTCTTTTATGCCCGTTTGCACCACTGATGCTTAAATGTGACTCTCACCTAAGCGGAACTTAATTATTTTTAAGTGGAAGGTTAGCTAAGCTTTCCATAAATTTTGCAATACCGCATTCGGCATTTGTTTGTTCGTATGTTATGCACTTTTAGACCCTTTAACCGATTTAAACCAAACTTGGCGCACTTGCTCAGTAGGATTTGGAAAAGGCTATAGTGTAAGAAAATGTTAAAAAAGTTGAGAGGACAGCGAGATCTCACGAAATTAGGTGAAGCGCTTAAATGGATTTACGAGATTCCCATTAACTTAATAAGCCTAGTTGATTAACAATAATAATTAATGATGAATTCGAAAACGATAATAATTCAATAAGAAGATTGAAAAAGTTTAGTATAAAACAAACGAGTACCGGGAAGCTAGACTTGAAAACGTTCGAGTACGCAGACTAATGCAAAGTATTTTATTTTTAAAGAAACCCCGGGCGAAGCCGGGTATCAAGCTACTATTTTGTAAACACTTAAATATATCGAAAATACGAGAAAATATTATTAGTATTATGAATTTATTACGTATTAATAAACAAATTTCAATTTGAGGTTAAGCGACAGTTTATAGGCTTAAATGTGACCCTTATCTAAGCGGGGCTTAATTATTTTTAAGTGGAGGTTTAGTTAAGCTTTCCATAAATTTAGCAATACCACATTTGTTAAATAAATTCGATAATATTTTATTAGCGAAAGACTTAAACGGCACTTAATTCGGTTGTACAATAAAAATAAGTGGCGCTTAACGATTTAAGGAACGCTTAACACTTTTAAGTACGGGTGGTGCAAATGAGCACTACAGTTAAAATTTAAGTGTTTCTTAAATTGGTAGTGTCACTTATTCCGTTTTCCTATTGGTTGGAAAAATATTTAAGGAAAGCTTAAATTATAAGTGTATTTGGTGCAAATGGGAATTAACTTCTTACGGAACACCTAAATTTAAACCTAAGAAATTGACCGCTTAAACTACCGCTTAATCTCAAATTACGAAGATATAAGAATAATTTACAACTACAAAAATATTCGTATTTTTCGCATTTAAGCAGAGTGACGCAAATGAGCTCCCTGAAAGTTGGAGAAAATTAGATATAGTTGGTAAAATCTAGCTATGAGTTGGCTAATCCACATACTTATGAGTGGGCAAAATAAAAGAAAAGAATTTCCTAAAAATAAATACGTAAAAGTTATAAGTGGCTCGCGAGCCACATCCGGCTCACAAATAAGGTTTATCCAAAATGGGGTTGTCCATGTCTGCTGTAACGGATAGATTTAGACCAGCAGTCACCAACCATTGGAATTTCTATATCCTAAATTTCTAAGCTCCTTTCTTATATTTTTTCGAATGCTCTTGAGTCTTACTTGAGGCCATTGAATAACTTCTCAGTTTCGGTACGTGAATAAAGAGCAAGAATTGCTATGGTGGGTATTCCATACCCCCCAGACCCCCCGGTTTGCCAATTAGCTTCAAAGAAGTTGAAGTTGTATGAATAAGTTCATTCGTTTAACTTCAAACTACAAAAAATAATTTCTATAAAGTAATAAGCAGGGGGTAAATATCCAGAAAAATTTCAAAAAATTCCAATGATTTCCAAGAATTCTAATGATTTCCAAAGAATTTGAAAGATTTCCAATGAATTCCAAGCAATTCCAAGGAATTTCAAATATTTCCAATAAATTCCAAGCATTTTCAAGAAATTCTAATGATTTCCACGAATTCCAATGATTTCCAATTTTATTAGTGACTTTTTAATAGTGATGAGTCCTACACACAGCCGTCGTCGCACATGGTATTAAAAAAATAATTAAACTTCTGTGATTAGACATCAATCTGAAGAGGATAATATACCAAAAAAGTTGTATACACGTGGTTGAAATTCCCTTGGCATTCTTTGGAATTCTTTGAATATATTTGGAATTAATGGAAATTCTTGGAAATCTCTGTAATTCGTTGAAAATCACTAGAATTCTTGGAAATCCCTAATATTTTTTGGAAATCACTGGAATTCTTTGGAAATCATTGGAATACTTAGAAAAAATAAATATTTATTATCCAACCTGTTTCTAAAAAAATTTCAAAAATTTCCTATCAATTCCAGCGATTTTCAAAGTATTCCAATGATTTCCAAAGAATCCCAAGGAATTCCAGTGATTTCCAAAGAATTCCAGTGATTTCCAAGAATTCCAGTAATTTCCAAGAATTCCAAAGATTTCCAAGGGAATTTCAAACATTTCCAATGGAATTTCAAAGATTTCCAATGGAATTTCAAAGATTTCCAAGGGAATTCCAACCACGTGTACACAACTCTTTTGGGATATTTACCCGTTCTTAATAAGTTATTTCTATTCTGATTTCTGGATTCCGATTAGATTTCTATTCCCGGGAGTGCAAAAATATAATTACCTCTGCGCTTAGCGCTGGAATCAGCTTATTTGGTGTCCGAAGCTCTAAAGATATTGTGAGGCCTCTAAAACTTTTTCGCTGTTAAAACTCTGAAAACTGCTTAAGCTTTATTTTAACTGAATTTAAGTTTTTAAAAACCGGAGTGTTTGGGGGGTATGGAATAGGGGCTGCGTTTCCACATCCTGGCTTTATCTTGGAGGCCAGTCTTACCAATCTTGTAGAGGTGGGTTGCAGGATTACCTTTGACCTGAGTTGGTAGTTCTCCAGCTCTCCGATTATTGGATTTTTGAGCAGCCTAGCATTTAATATTTCAGAATCTGCGAATCTCAAATACAGCAGGACATTTTAAAATAAATTAATTGCGAAATAAATCTCTTCAAAATCAAATGCATTAAAACGATCGATCATCACGTTTGCTGTTGCGTTACCTATATATTATTATTAATATTCAGTAAATTAGCAGCACGCAATCGGGGTGCTCAGAAAATAATACGGTCAAATCATCTGCTCTAGCGCATAATATATAATTAGACCAATTATTAGTGAAACCAGGTGTTGAAAGTATTCTTCGACTTTAAATCTCTTCAGCCACACACACCCTGTCAAAATTATTAGTTAATCATGCTGACCAATAATATTTAAAAATGTTTCCATATTTTATTGTTTGGGCCAGCTGGGGCTTAAAAATATTCGAAAAAATGATCTTTAACCCCACCTACGTGTAGGTAAACCAGGTGTATGCGGGTAAAGAGCGCCGAAATTGATAGCGATACAATTATGATACCATCTTCTATTGGTCGTTCATTGTTGAGGGCACGAGTTAAAAGATTAGTAAATTTTTAATTATTCGACAGTGTTTTCAAAAATGAGCAAGAGCAACGATGTGCTCCTTCGCCAGTAATCAAACACCGGTATCGTCTTGCATGTACTCGAATAATGTGTGGAACGAGAATAAAGATTGTTGGAACGAACAAGAAGCAGATGATTTTTACTTATCTCATATTACGGCGCCACCAATTTTAGCAGATGCACAACAAAACAATAACGAGATCCAAGAAATGTCCAAGCCATTGAGAGAAATGAATAGTAAAAAGAATTGTGCGTACAAACACGTGCCCCATAAAGATAAACCTCCGCAGGTTGTTGCTAAAAGAAATGCAAGAGAAAGACGACGGGTTCAGGCTGTTAATGGAGCTTTTGTTAAGCTCAGGAAAGCAATACCATTACAAAATACCAGGTACGTACCTACCTTATTTGTTAAAGTTACAATCGGTTTGAAAGAAAAATTTGTGTAAACATGAAAGACGAACTTTTTGAATGCAACTGGGAATTTCACATATCAGTCAAAAGTTATCCGCCCTCGTTTTTCGCAAAAAATTTGAACAAATTTATCGAATAAACGCCGAGCAGGATGCTGATTGAGTATTTCAGTTTGGTTCTGTTACAAATGACTTCCTTTCCTAACAAGTGGAACACCCACATCGTCAATTTTGCAAACCACTCACTTATCGTTTCCAAAAATAAAAAGTCATTACTTTTTTTACCAGGGGCAAAAGAGTCAGTAAAGTCAAGACACTTCAAATTGCCATTCAATACATCAAGGAGCTGAAGGTTCTTTTACAGCAAGATCATGAAGCAAATAGAAAGGTGAGTGGTGACACCATGAATTTTAATGAATAAAACCCACAATTTTTTCAGAATTTCTGTCAATTTGGCCCAACAAGAGGAAACTACGTGGAGTTTTTGGAAAAATTCTACCACGACGATGGGGAGCCGTAATTTAAAGGGAAATTTTCTAGTCGAAGAAAACCTAGTCATTATTTTATTACAAAATAAAAAAAATTAAAAATTTTTTGTTTTTCTTATTATTAGCGCGGGATTTTTTATATCAAATTGTTATGTAATGAAGTGATTAGTATTCTTTGATATGACAATGTTTTGATTGGTATGGTGACAAGGGCGTACATGTATTTTCTTGTAAGGCGTGGTAGGAAATGGCTGGTGTTTTTGCACGTAAGTCTGCAATGTGTAGATATTTTCACGTCTTGGTGTACAATTATTAATGTGTTTTTGCAAGGACGTGCATATAATTAATGGTGAAGTCCTGATCACAATACAAGAAGTTCTCAGGTCCTCGTATTATTCCAACTCGATTATTATAACCCTTATTCAAGTTTACGCTTGAATTGCACAGTGAAAAGTTAATTCAAATTAAAAACTAATTCTTCAATTAAAACCTTGAAAATTAAGAAAAACGAACTAATTGAATGAAACGGTAAAAATACGTTGAACAAAACTTATCATTCGATAAGTGGTCTAGAAGTCCTATAGCCGCTCTACTACTTTGAATAATATTTTAAAATATAGAATTACACTTTAAATCCATATTTCTACATTTCTTCCAACAGTAATTCAGAAAACGTCAACTACTATTGAGAAATCGTCAACTGTAATTCAGATTCATCCACTGATATCTAGAAATCGTCAATTGTAATTCAGATTTATTAAATTAAATTGCACAAATTGCACAAATAATGCACATCAGAAAGTTGAATTTCTTTTTGTTCTCATGAGATTTTCTTGGATTTCCTAAGACTTCTAGGGATTTCCTAAAATTTTGTCAGATTTCCTTAGTTTTCCTCGGATTTCATTTTACTTGAACAACAGATTTCCCCAGAAATTCCTCCCTTGGAAATTAATGCAATTATTAGATTTACCAAAACATTTTTGATATTTGGTGATAAAAAATATGAATAAAGTAATGAATAATGAATCAAGAAGAAATACAATAGTGGAAATTTGATTTTGACCATAAAAACGTCCCTTCCAATGAAAATTTCTGTGTTAGATAATAAAATTAATTAAATGTTAAATAAAAATCTCTGAAAATAAGTTCAAGTTATATATATGTGTAAGAAGTGTCCAGACAACAAAGTCAATACTTCACTTGAAACAAGATTATGATAGCTCAAAATGTAATTTATTGGATTCTCGGCGTTTACGCTTTTCTTAATTTTACAGGATCAATGCAATTTTCTAGTGAAAAACAGCTGAATATAGCAGAAACTTCTGAGTTTGAATATATTATAAAACTTTAATTTTAAAAATTTGTGTATACATGGTTGGATTTCTCTTCAAAATAATTGGAATTCCCTGGAAATAATTAGAATTCATGAAAATCTTTGGAAATCTCTGGAATTCTTTAGAAGTCATTGCAATTCATCGTAATCATTAGAATTCCTTGGACATTTCTGGAATTCTTTGGAATCATTGGAGTTATTTTTGAATATTTGTCATTCTGCGGTAATCACCGAAATTCCTTTGAAATCATTGGAATTTTAAAAAATTTCTTGAATTTGAGTTCTTTGTAAATCCCTTGAATTTCTTGAATACTATTAAATTTTTTTGGAAATCATTAGAATTGCTTACAAATCATTATAAATCTTGGTAATCATTCGAATTTCTTGGAAATCACTGGAATTTTTTGGACATCTCTAGAATTCTTTGGAATCATTAGATTTATTTGGAAATCATTGGAATTTTTGAATATTTCTTGCATTAGAATTCTTTGGAAATCTCTAGAATTATTTAAATATTATTAAAATTTCTTGAAAATCAATGGAATTCTTTAAAAATCATAGAAATCTTGGTATAATCATTGAAATTCCTTGAAAATCACTGGAATTCTTCGCAATTCTATGGAAATCTTTGGAAAGCTCTGAAATTCTTTAGAAGTCATTGAATTCATGATAATCATTGGAATTCTTTGGTTACTTTGCAATTCTTTGGGATTCATTGTAAATCTTTGTGATTCCTCGGAAATCACCGAAATTCTATGGAAATCATTGTAATTTAAAAACATTTCTTGTATTGGAATTCTTTGGAAATCCCTGAAATCGCCCTGAAATTCCCAGATTTTTTTGAAAATTCCTTGGAATTTTTGAAAATCTCTTGAATTAAATTTCTTTTCTTGCAAATCAAGGAAATTCCTGAAAATCATTGGAAATTCCTGAAAATCATTGGAAATTCTTAGAAATCATTGGAAATCCTTAGAAATCATTGAAATTCCTTAGAAATCACTGGAATTCTAGCTATAAAATTCTTTACAAGTCATTGCAATGCATGGTAATCATTGGAATTACTTGGACATCTCTAGAATTCCTTGGAAATCATTGGAATTTTGTGGAAAACTTTGGAAATCATTGGAATTCTTTAGAAATTATTAAAATCTTCGTAATCATTGGAATTCCATCGAAATTACTAGAATTCTTTGGTATTCTCTGCAAATCTCTGGAATTCTTTAAAAATAATTTAAATTTCTTGGTAATCACTAATCAGTGATAAAGTCGGAAAGAGATTAACTTTCTTATGATCGTCTTCGTGCTTCGGAGAGCACCTTAAAGCCGTCGCTCCCCCTGCGTTGATGAGTAAGTGCTACCATTATCAAAAGCAACCAAGGTTTCAAGCACCATCTGTATCCTGCCTTGCAAGGCACCTCTGATGTAAAACAACAGCGTTCAGAGAACCAGTAGTACCTTTGGAACACCACCGAAGCTGCTCTGGCAGTAAACACAGGTCGTAGACCTCACATAAGAAGAAGAAGACTTAGAAATCATTGTAATTCCTTGGAAATCATTAGAAATCTTTGGAAATCATTAGAGTTTTTCAAAATCTCTTGAATTAAAATTCTTTGGAAATCTCTGGAGTTTCTGCAAATCACGGAAATTCTTAGATATCATTGGAATTTCTTAGAAATCATTGAAAATCCTTAAATTCTTTGGAATTCCCTGGAAATCTCTGTAATTCTTTAAAAATAATTAGGATTTTTGGAAATCATCGGAATTCCTCGGTAATCACTGAAATTTCTAGAAAATTACTGAAATTACTTGGAAATCATTGAAATTTTTCAAAATCTCTTGAATTAAAATTCTTTGGAAAACTCTGGAATTCCTGTAAATCACAAAAATTCTTGAAAATCATTGGAATGACTTAGAAATCGTCGGAATTCTAGGAAATAGTCAAAATAAAATTGAAATCTTTGGATTTCCGAGTTTTGTGTACACAAATTTACTTGAATATTTACTCCTTGGTGATGGAAGCAATATCATCCAGACCATCTGTAATGAGCCAAACAACAATTAGCTCTGGCAACTTCACTGGAGCTAATCAATTTATCGCTAACCAAATTAACTCATTGGGAAATATGCTGACTATGCCAAAAAAATGAATCCAGCTAATTGAGATTTTTACGATAGCTTACAGATAGATTACAGAAAAATTTGCTCTTCTAAGAGAAAAACAAATTTTTTAAAAAACTCAATTACCTTGGCTTAAATTTATAAGGCTTGCTGTTATTTCAAAAATGAAATAATACAAAAAAAAGTTAAGATCTAGATCAAATTTGAATGCTTTACCAAAGATTCCAAAGATTCTTGAAAATTTATCCAAAAAAGAAATCATAAACTCTTACATTTAGAGTACTCTTGTGAAGGTTTCTTGTAATATTTATTGAAATATTGATTGCTTAACGGCAAGCAAAAATGTTTGAAATAAGAATTTTTCAACTTTTTGCATTGCAATCTCCGAAACCGTTAACACACTTGACTTGCAATTTTTGCACACTCTTACCGATTAGATAATTTTGTAGTTTGGCCAATTAATTTGAAATAAATGGCGATGGAGGCGTAAAATACTGAACATCGAAAGCAATAACCGATATTTCTAAGTCAAGTCGTTTGCATCAACGGAATCTTTATTTAGCATATTTTTCAAATTGAAATGCAACTAAATGGATTTTTTCTGTGTTTGACAAACCAGCTGTTGAATATCATCTAGATACCCACACATAAGTACACATCTCGAAACAGGAAGTAACATGTTATGAATTTCTAACAGGTCACCACGTATGTGACGTCAGACGTGTTGATATTTCTTGTTCGCAAATGAGCATACAAAGAATCAGCTACATGGCATGTACTTCTTCAAACTTTGTCTCTTGTTCGTTTTGCTACGTGGGTGATTAAGCGATTTTGCAAGAATATAAAGTACCCACTTTGTGAAAACATCATTTTTATTGCAAATATGGATAATGATGGTGTTTCAATCGTACCCACGTCCAATAATTGTTTGTATTTCCAAAATATGAAGTCAAGAGGATGTTTTTGGAAATTAAGAGTGGATTGGTTGCCTATACCACCAGGATGGTTCAACGCGATTAATATTAATTATACTACCAAAATTTTTATTAAATTTTCTAGTCGAGCAAGCATATTGTACTTCATTTCCCAACAAATTAAATCTAATTAGCGATGGATGCCAACGATACCCAAAGATGAGGGTACCCTTACAAGCGTAAATTAAGGCAGGCTATGCCCATACTGAATGGATAAATCATAAATATTATGAACTGTTGAATTAATTAATTTCTTGGATAGATTCTTCCAGAATGGAAAGGCTGGACTTTGGAAAACCAGATGCGTTATTATTGTTGCTTTGCCAAGAAGTTAATGGTTGTTATGACTATTTAAAACGGCCCTGCCTCTGCCAATCAAAACAAGTTCCAGTTTTTGCATCTGAAGATGGAAATGCAAACACGATGCACCTAACCATTTTTACAACAACAATTCAATTAATTCAATCTTTAAAGGAGTTGCTGGCAGCAATAAACAATGTAACCACCAACGTAGGTCTTGTTTACGTTCCTCACCATGATAAATTGAATAATACACTTGTTAATGCCACAAAGCCATTAAGTAATTTTGGAGTGCGACTCCATAATAACCAACTAAGGGCAAAATCCTTTAACAAAAGACATTCCAAAATGTCGATGCATTTCTGAAAATTAGTGGCAGTTCCGTTTGCAATTTACTTGAAATTCTCATCATAAAGCGTGGTTACAAGTAAGTGCTTGCTAACAACAAACACGACTCGAATAAAATTTATTTATTTTGCTAAACTTGTATTATGAATACAAATTTTACTATACCAAACCAACGGAACGGTATTCCCACATAATAACCGTTCTTGGAATCCTAAGTACCACGAGTGTCAAATATTATTTATCCAACTCAAAACCACCGTTCGGCGGCGATCCACTATGCAGTTTTCCGCACCAGAATCACAACCAGTGGAAGTTTGACCTTAGAATAATTGTAATTTAGAATTCCAAAACCCAACTGGAAATTTTATTTTGAAATGGAATACAATAATTTGCATTATTTCTTAAGTTTCGGATCCGAAAATTAGCCGCTTTACATAACATTGAAATGGAGTAGTCATAATTAAAACTTAAAAGACCTTGTCGTTATTTAACACGAACTGTTTCCTTACAATACTACAAAGGCGAAACAATTCGCTCCAATTACATTGTTCCGTAATAATTATTTTTAATCCATCAAGTTAAAAATGTGAGCAGCTCAGGCGCGTATTGCCCGGAAGAATTGCTCCGGTTGCTGAAGCAGGGATTCAAATCCAGGACGCGATCTACTTTCCCTTTTCTTTACGTAATCTTACATAATAAGTGGCATTCCGTTGTATTCCAATACTTTTTACATTACATCAGTGAGCGCCACTGAAATTTATCGCATCAAGACCCAATTCATTGAAGATGCCTCCATTTGCATATTTTTCCTATAAAATTTGCAAAATTTTATATGCAATTGGATTGACTAAAATAATCGAAATTGTAATAATTTTGATTTTAAATTTAAATTATTTAAATTTATTGGTGAGCTATATTTTTTTATTATACAAGTAATGGTGGATGTAATGGACCGAATTAAACTAATGTGATGTAAATTTAAATGAGGGAATTGATGAACAGATTTTATTTATTCTTTTTTTATTGCATCGAAAATTAAAAATTCATTAGTCTCATGAATTTGGATTAGGCAAACGTAAATTAACCACCATCACACCCAGAAAAAAATTCAAGCATTTTACTTGCTTATTTTTATAATTAATTTTTAGGCAAATTATGGTTGTCCGTCCAGGCTCCAGGGTATTTAATCAATTTTTTGAAAGTCATCGTGGCGCTGGAATTGGATTATCACAAGATTAAGTAAAAAATTGGAAAAATATGGTATTCGAGCATCTGCTTTTTATGAAAGCAAATTAAAAACTTATAATTTCTGTTTCAAAAAAACAAGGGTACTATGATTAATTAACCCTTCAGGAATTTTGAGATTTATTTTTGATGCTATGGGGTAGTGTCAAAATGTTAAAAAATATTTAAAAATTAAAAAGAATGACAAGATAAAAAATAAAAGAGCATCTGTAATTCTTATAGCTCCGCCCGAAGGGACTACCTCTTTTGAATCTTTTCACTTCTTGAACTTCTTCATCTTCAAATGCCACTGCAGTGCGTAGGTAAATTAATTTGGATAAAGCCAAGATGACTGACTAGGAGATATAATTAATGAGGTGAACATTGGGCAATTGGACACACTCTGAAGTGTATGGTCTTCCGCTTCCCAATCGGTCGTAGGTTTTACTCCATCCTGCTTGCCGGTGAACCAGACTACCCAAAAAAATGTGTTTTTTTTGGTGAAATATTTTTCAAAATAAAATATAACAGCAGAAACGTAAATTCTACAAAATATTACGTTATTATAAATTAAATTTAAAAATATCCATAAAGCGTCCCGAAATAACACGAGTGCTAAAAACATCCCCGAAACTGTCTGAAATCGAAAATCGGTTTTTGAGTTAAATTCGGCTATAATTAACTCGAAAGGAACAGTTTTTCCAGGGTGTAAATATCCAGCAAATATCCATGGAAGCCCAAAGATTTGCAAAACATTTTTAAGATTTCCAAGAATTTCAACGATTTTTCATGACTTCCAGTGAATTCCAATGAACTTTAATAATTTCTAACAAACTCCAGTGATTTCTAAGGAATTCCAGGGATTTTCAAAGAATTCCATTGAATTCCAGAGATTTCCAAAGAATTCTAATGATTTTCAAAGAATTTTAGTGAATTCCAAAGAATTCTAATAAATTCATAGAAATTCCAGCGATTTTTGAAAATTTCCGATAATTTCCAAGAAATTCATAAGATTTCCAAGAACTCTAGTAACTTCTAAAAATTTCGAGAGATTTACAAAGATTTCCATTGAACTTCAAAGATTTCCTATGACTTCCAGTGATTTCCAAATAATTTCTGAGATTTCCGAATAATTCTAGTGTTTTCCAAGACCTCTACCAGCGTTTTTCAAAAAATTCCAATAATTTTCAAGGAATTCAAAAGATTTCCAAGAACTCTACTGGTTTTTAAAGAATTCCACAGAATTTCTAAGAATTCCATTGAATTCCAGAGATATTCTATAGACATCCACTGATTTTCGAAGAATTCTAGTGATTTCCAAGAAATTCCTGCGATTTCCAAAGATTTTCATGTATCCAAGGAATTCTAAAGATTTACGAGAAATTCTAAAGATGTTTTCAAGAATTCTAATGATTTATGAAGAATTACGATAATTTTCAAGAAATTCCACGTATTCCATAAATATTCACTGCTTTCTGAAGAATTCTAATGATTTTCAAAAATTCCATTAATTTTTAAGGAATTCCAGAGATTTTCAAAGAATTCCAATCATTTGCAAAGAATTCTAGAAATTTCCAACGAATTTCAGTTTTTTAAAAAATTCTAGAGATTTACAAGAAATTCCAGAGATTCCTTAAGGTATTCTAGAGATTTCTTAGGTATTCCAAAGATATCCAAATAATTCTAGTGGTTTCCAAAGAATTCCAATGATTTCAAAAAAATACCAATAACTTACAAGAAATTCTAGAAATTTCTACAGAATTTCAATGATTTTCAAGAATGTCATTAATTTTTATGTAATTCGAAAGATTTTCAAAGAATTACAATCATTTTCAAAAAATTCTAGAAATTACCAACTAATTTTAGTGTTTTTCAAGAAATTCTAGTGATTTCCAAGAAATTCCGGAGGTTCCTAAGGCTTTCCAGAAATTTACAAATAATTCTAGTGATTTCTGAAGAAGTTCAATGATTTCTAACGAATACCAATGATTTGCAAGAATTCCATTAATTTTTAAGGAATTTTAGAAATTAAAAAAATTCAATAATTTCCAGGGAATTCAAAAAGATTTCCAAGAACTCCAGTGACTTCTAAAAAATTCCAGGGATTTACAAAGATTTCCATTGAACCCCAGAAATTTTCTATGACTACCGGTGGTTTCCAAGTAATTTCTCCGATATCCAAAGAATTCTTGTGATTTCCAAGAAATTTCAATAATTTATAAAAAATTTCTATAATTTCCAAAGAATTCAAAAGATTTCCAAGACTTCTAAAAATTTCAAAAAATTACAAAGATCTCCATTAAACTCCAGAAATGTGATTTTCAAGAAATACCACTGATTTTGAAAGAATTCCACAGAATTCCAAAGATTACCTATGAGATCTAGTGCTTTCCAAATATTAATTTCTCAGATTTCCGAATAATTCCAGTGATTTCCAAGAAATTCCAACGATTTTTAAAAAATTCCAATGATTTCTAAAGAATTCCGATAATTTCCAAAAATCCCACTCATTTCCATAAATTTTCAATGATTTCTAAAATAATATTATTTCCAATAAGTTTCGAAGAATTCTAGAAATTTCTAAAGAACTTAAGTGTTTATCAAAGAATTCTAGAGATTTCTAAGGTATTCAGAAATTTCCAAAATAATAATTCTAGTGGTTTCGAAAGAATTCCAATGATTTCTAAATGCTATAAACAATTTATTTTTCTTGTTCATCTTTTCTTTCTTGTCGGAATTTTTGCAACTTTTTTTTTCTTTCGCTATTACAAACCGGGGGTCTGGGGGGTCTGGGGGTTATGGAATACCCTGAGTATGTAATGTAGTAGAAATTTGTATAGTTAAATCTGAACAAAATTCTAAATAAGGACAACTACGAATATGGTAGAATTTCTTTTGTTTTATGTTTGTTACCTTGTTTAGCAAGGTTAGCACCCTACTAGAATATTATTCAAGTTCTCACAGAATCACGAAATAAAATAAAACTTTCTTTTTTGAATAACCGGGTATTCGACATTGACATCACGCATTTAATTAACTAATTATTACTTTAATTATATCGGGCTAGAGATCTCCAGGTCTATAATAGTTTAAGCGGTTTGAGAATTTTACTTCTCAACTAATGGTTATTGCTGTTACTATTTCGAAAAAATACGGAGAATGTGAATCTCGATCAGGCGGTACTAAAAGATTAAGTATAAGATTAAGTAGACAATTGGTGAAGATGAGGTACTTCAATGCCGCTGGGCGCCGACAGTAAAGTGAAACAATATTGCTTTCACAAAAAAGAGAATTTTTAAGAAAGATAATTGAATAAAAAAGTGACAAACTCAGAATAAATGAAATTACAAAACTGAAGATTTGGACACCTAAACATGTAAAATAAAAAAAAATTAATAAACTGAACGCCTCCTGTGCCATAAAATATTCTGGATGTAGCTATGGAATGCTCGTAAATCAATTTATGTGGTATCTACTTATCTCTTTTTTATGTCGATATATTCAATTATCGTGTACCGGAAATGGTAACAATTTTAAAGTCAATTAAGATATTTCTACACGAAACTCGCCTTCGATAAATTTGAATTCCTGAGTTTTTTATTGAAGCGTTTGCGTGTCGGTATTTTTGAATTATTTTAATATGTAATTCTGAGAAAAGTAGCGTTTCTTCCCCAACATTTTCAAGTGGATATTTCCTCCCGTGTGACGACGACCAAACACGGTCCATAATTGACATGTTTGTGTTTGTGATATACAAAAAATACGGAATGTTGAGGTTTGAAAAAATTTTGGGTAGATATTGCGCGTCAAATGTAAATTAATGAACACATGTTAAGGAAGCTTCGTGGGGTGGTTTTAAACAAAAAGTGTTTTTGGGGTTTTTAAAAATTGGGTATGCTGGAAGTTGAACTTAGTCGAAAGACGTCATCTTTTGATTGCATGATTTGATTTAAAGTGAAGAATAAAAAGGCAATTGAGACGATTCGGGTTACACTCGTCACATAATTAGGGAAGATGATTTCGTTTGTCTTCCAGCAATTGGTCAAAAACGGACAATAAATTCGAAAGTTATGGAAGGATCGGAAAAGGATTGGACAATTTAATTTGCGTGGTAGACAATCCTCTTACGATAAAATCAATTGGTTACGAAGCGCGAAGTATTATGTAAACAAAAAAGCCTTAACTTTTTTGTTCATTACTTTTGAAATTAAGCTTCCGTTACGTTGAGAAGACAAAAGTTACGTGGAACAGCAAATTGAATAATAGACGCGTTACATAAATATCAAAGTCTTCATTACAATTTATTTATAATAAAACAATTTATTCGCATTTACCGTAACCTCGTTTTTTCGATATTTCAAAATACACCTTCAATATTCTCATCCGAAGAGTGTCAAATTATATAATGGCGTGCAAGTGGAAATTGAGCGCACCACACGAATATTGAGAATAACTTAAGTAACACCTACAACGACCTTTCAGGTAATTCGGGACAACAATTATATAACCATGTGTATTAAATTATTTTAAAATTGCTTTAATGTCAAGCCATTCAAAAGTGCAATTTAAAAGGCTCGCACTGGCCGTGCTAAGATGAGTTGAAGTTTCCTATAAATCTTAATTGAATTATGTTTGACGTAAAAATGTCCGTCACGTTTAATACCATAGCAATAACTTTTTTTCCGTTTCTATTTTATGCTATTTGATGATGACTATACATTACCTACATGACTCCTACGGTAGTTATTGCTAATGGAACATTAATAAACTTCCAAAAGAAAGCCTTTATGAAAGAACTTATTTTAAGATAAAATTATAAATTAATGGACCACGTACTGTCCTCATATTTTAGTTCAGACTATTTGGACTTTCGTGCAACAACGACATCGCTCAAAAGTTACCATCCGCATTTTAAGGTGGAATTTATAATCACTGCTTTGAGAAATCAATTTGGATCGAGCATCTACTAAAATCAACAGGAACTTAGACACCAAAGTGTCTAAAACTGAGTAGAACACAGTTGAAGATGGTAAATGCAGAGTTGGCTCTACCAACGAAAGTCAGTACGGTAAATAAACCCAAGCAAGATGTAAAAGACACAGGAAATCGTCTCGTAACCGTCTTTTATGAAAAAATTGCAAAACAGCATAAAACGACAAAACCAGAAGAGAAGACAGAAAAGACTGAACAGACCAGAAAGGATGGTGAAATTGGACTTCGCAGTATTCCAAGATTGTAGAATGGAGCGAGTTTTTGAGATGAGACCAAAACTACCAGAAATACTTGTCGAAAACTCCAAACAAGAAAATTCGATTGGTAGACTAAATAAATGGCATCCATCAGAAGATGAACTTCAGCGACTAGAAAATTGTGTTAAAAAAAGAAGCTGAGTTGATAGAATAAATGCACAAAAGATTGTAAACCTCCAGGGGTAAATATTTCAAAAAGGTTGTGTACACATGTTTGGAATTTTCTTGGAATACTTTGAAATTTCTTAGAAATACTTAGAATTCATGGAAATCGTTGGAAATCTCTGAAATTCCTTGAAAATTATTGGAATTCTTTAGAAATCTTTGAAATTCTTTGGAAACCACTAGAATTATTTGTAAATATCTGGAATACTTTAGAAATTTTTGGAATTTCTTGTAAATCTCTAGATTCCATGAAAATTTCTAGAATTCTTTGAAAATCATTGGAATTTTTGGTAAAGAATTGGAAATATGTGGAAATAAGTGAAATTCCTTGAAAATTATCGGAATTCTTTAGAATTCATTGAAATTCTTTAAAAACCACTAGAATTATTTGTAAATATCTGGAATACTTTAGAAATTTTTGGAATTTCTTGGAAATCTCTAGATTCTTTAAAAATTTCTAGAATTCTTTGAAAATCATGGGAATTTTTGGTAAAAAAATTGGAAATATGTGGAAATAAGTGGAATTTCTTGAAAATTATCGGAATTCTTTAGAAACCACTACAATTATTTGGAAACCACTAAAAATATTTGGAAATATCTGGATATCTTGTAAATCTGTAGAATTCCTTGAAAAATACTGGAATTTTTTGAAAATTTCCAGAATTCTTTGAAAATCTCTAGAATTTTTTAATAATTAATGAAATTCTTTAAAATCATTAGAATTCTTTGCAAAAGCATTGGAAATTTATTAAAATAAATGGAACTTCTTGAAAATTATTGGAATATTTTAGAAATTATTACAATTCTATGGAAACCACTAGAATTATTGTGAAATCTCTAGAATTAATTGGAAATTATCGGAATTCTTTGAAAATTTCTAGAATTATATAAACATTTCTGAAATGCCTTAGGAATCTCTGGAATTTCTTGGAAATCTCTAAAATTCTTTGAAAAACCCAAAAATTTGTTAGTAATTTATAGAATCTTTTGAAAATCATTGGAATTCATTAAAATTTAATGGAATTCTAAATAATTAATAATAATTAATATAAAAATAATAAAATAATTAATTGGAAATCATTGAAATAATTTAGAAATCCCTAGAATTTCCTCGAAATTATTGATATACTTTAGAAATCATTGTAGTTCTTTAAAAACCACTAGAATTCTTTGAAAATCTCTGGAATGCCTTAGAAATCTCTGGAATTTTTTGGAAATCTGTAGAATTCCTTGAAAAATACTAAAATTCTTTGGTAATTTATAGAATTCTTTGAAAATCTCTGGAGTTTTTTAAAAATTAATGCAATTAATTAAAATATTAAATTTCTTGAAAATTATTGGAATTCTTTATAAATCATTGGAATTCTTTATAAATCATTGGAATTCTTTATAAATCATTGGAATTCTTTATAAATCATTGGAATTCTTCGAAAAATCTCTATAATTTCTTGTAAATCTGAGAAATTACTTGGAAAATACTGGATGTCATAGGGTATCTTGGCAATTTAATGTAATTCTTTGTAATTTTGTGGAATTCCTTAGAAATCACTGGGGTTCTTAGAAATCTTTTAAATTCTTTGTAAATTATTGGAATTTTTTGTAAATTCTCTCAAAAATTACTTTAAAATCGCTAGCAGTCATAGGAAATCTCTGGAGTTCAATGGAGATCTTTGTAAATATTTGGAATGTTTTAGAAGTTACTGGTCTTGGGTCTTGGAAATCTTTTGAATTTCTTGGAAATTATTGAAAATTTTTTAAAATCGCTGAAATTTCTTGGAGTTCACTAGAATTCTTTGTAAATCTCTGGAATTCCTTAGAAATTACTGTAGTTTGTTAGAAATCATTGGAATTCACTGGAAGTTATGAAAAATCGTTGAAATTTTTGGACACTTCCGTGTCTTGTGTACATATGTTTACCTGGATATTTACACCCTGGAAAAACTGCTTGTTTCGAGTTCTGGATTCTGGATTATTGCATGGAGGGCAAGGTTTAACTTCGTACGCATCTAGGCCGCTTACCGGGCCCATTGTACTGCCTCTGTTGCAGCGACCCTGTCCCATCATTCCTCAAGCCATCCCAACCGGATTATGAACTCGAGAATCCTGGCTGGCGGGGCAATTGCCCGTAGATTGACTCTGGATAATTTCAGATAGTATTTGTAATGCTTCCTTGAGGGTGCTTTTATGGCCGCCCTTGCTTGTCTGCATTCAGTTCCTTTTTCCCATCTGCTGGAGTGCAAATTTAGGATATGTTGTTTTAGGAGAGTATCAAAGATTTTTATAGATGGCGCGATCATCGGTTCGAAGCCGCTGGGAAGGCTCTTTGAACCATTTTTTGCCAGCGAATCTGCTCTTTCGTTACCCTCGTTTCCTTGGTGTCCTTTAACCCAGTGAAGGGTAATTATAGCTGAATTTAACGTAAAAACTGATTTTCGAGTCCAGACAGTTTCGGGGATGTTTTTAGCAATTTCGTAGTGTACTCGGAGAGCTTGCGTTATTTCGGGACGCTTTATAGACGTTTAAATTCATCAAATATACAAATTTACGCAAGAAAATAAGTTAACCTTATGGAAACAGCCAATACCGTAAACGTATTTTATTTTTGCGTTTTTTTGGGGTTTTTTACCAAATTATACCTTGACCACATTATAGAAAATTAATGGAAAAACTGCTACTCCCAAGAATAATTAGAAAAAAAATAGCTCTATTTTTCAAGAAATCAATTGGAATTCTACAAGAGCAGATCCATTATTCAGGCAGTCCAAAAGTTTGTAAAACTTGTCGGGGAAGATATTGATAATTGAATTTGGATAGAATCTTATGACCAAAACATGGTGGACTCAAAAAAATCATTGTATTTATCAATTTGTTCATCAAAATGATTAATTTTGTTCATCAGCGCCAAAATGTAAATTTTCATCAAAATGATGAATTTTTTTTCATCTGACGCCCGATAACTTCACCCGTTTTGTATGGACCTCCATTTTAGGATATTCGACACTTGCAGGTTCCAATCCAATGGATTTATGTTCAAAACGTTTTCATCAAATAACAAGACTAATTTGGATATAATATCCAATGCACAGAAATGTCTACAGTACGGAAATTCCGGGTTCGAATCAAGGACTTCATCAACACGCAATGGATTTACCTTACCAAATGAACTTTACCAAACATAAATATTAATTAAAAATTACCTGACCTATAATAAAAACATTCTTATTAATAAATAAGGTAATTTTTGATTTTTGTTCCTTTTGTGGGGAAAATAATTTTATGTTAGGGCGCCAGTGGTAGGAATTGCGCTTTTTTTCTTTTCTTTTTGGTGATTGCTATTGTTATAATTTACATTCTTCGAATTCCTTTAACTTTTTTTATCATACTTTTTTTTCCAACGCATAACAATGTAAACTGTTGGATTGTAAATTCAAAATGTTATGATTCATGGTTGAGAATCCGCCTACCATTTAGAAATTTATACTTTGATCAAAGAAGGAACCCTAACGATCGACCATTATAAATGTGTTTTTCTCTGACACAAAGCCCTGCTTCATCATTTGAACCAACCGGAGGGTGGATCTTATTGAAAAGCAGGTGAAGTGTAGGTAGAGAAACTGGGTGATTTTAAAGCACAGCTACAAGTGTGGTTCCCTTATGCAATTATTATATTATATCCTTGGCTTACTATTTCCTAGTTGATAACTGTGGGAAAAAATTTAAAATTTTATTGTGCTGGTCTGATTCCTTTCGGTTTTTTGAGGAATTCTGCAAAAAATCTTGACTTGACAATAATAAAGGTAAACGTGGTGGGTGGTTCCCCACATAGCTAGGAATAAAAAATAAATTTACGAATCGTTAAAACGTCTCATCAGCAATTAAATCTGTAAAAAATCTTTATTTTTCTTAAGGCGATGCAGGTGAACGGAAACAACAGATTGATCGTAAACTCGTTAGGAAATTGTGCAATTTTTGCATCCGGTCAAATTAAAATTACCGCAATTTTATACTTGCAGGTAGTTGATTGCTAGATCTGTAGCTTTGCAATTATAGAGAAGGATTTTGTTCTGGTTTATCGATACAGGTGGTCATCTTTACTGAATATTCGCACTTTACGTGTTGATAAACCGGTCTTTGCAAAAATAAAGCAGTCTAATAATGCAGATTAGTTTCCTGTTATTTATACGAATTAAAAATTTTAATGGGGACTTCTAAGGGAGTACAAGAATGCAATATCATGTTCGTAACACTGAAATTCACGTCAAAATATTAATTGGAATTTTGAAAGGAAATTTAATTATGTTGTCTTTGGGGTGGGCTCTGGGCCGGCCTTACATGTAAAGCGTAAAATTGCAGATCTTTAGATACTGCAGTTGAAAGGTGTTTATGTAGATGCATTCGCACATCTGCAATAACCGATTACTACCCAAGATAAAACATTTACCACTAACAATAGGCTGTTGAAAGGATATCATTAGTTTTACTAAATTTTAATTTTCTAAGGAGAAGAGAGAAAAAATTAGAAGAGCTAAAACCAATAGGTACCCTATTTTTTATATTAAAAAAATCGATTTTTCTTGAAAAATATGTATTTATAAGGCCGTATTTAAGGGGGGTTGGGGGTTAGAACCTACCCACCAATTGTAAAAACCTGAAATCGTAAAAAATAAAGATAAAACTGAAAAAATCTTCAAAACTAAAACAAAAACATTAAATATTAACATTAACCCCCCCCTAAAAATTTAGTTTAAAACGGCCCTGTGTATTTATATTTTAATTTTAATTGGAAAAAATCTATAACCCCCCTACTCAATATTACAAATTTCTAGACCGTACTACATTATTAATTTAGTTGAGAATAATTTTTGAACATAGACTAATAATACGCAATTTTATTCAAAAATGTATTAAGAATGAATAAAGTTCTGCTTTAGTGCCTCTCATTGCCAGCAGTAATATCATTGTTATATAAATTTAAAAATAATTTTATTTTATGTAAAAAAGAAATTCTGTGTTTTATTTGGAGCAAATTTTCTTTTTGTGACTTACTTTTTAATGTCGAACCCATCCACCACGTTCAGCCCATCAGTTAATTCCAATATAACTTACTAAACACTGCAAGGGTTTGGAATTCTCTTGGAAATCTTTAAAAATCTATGGAAATAATTGAAAATCTCTTAAATTCTTTGTAATCACTGGAAATTCCTGGAATTCATCAGAAATCATTGGAATTTTTGAAAATTTCCGGAATTCCTTGGAAATCATAGGAATTCTTTGGAAATCCCTGGAATTCCTTGGAATCTCTGGGATAGGTTGGAAATTACTGCAGTTTTTAGAAATCTTTAGAATTCCTTGGATTCACCGAAATTTCTTGGAAATCATGAAATTTCTTTGGAGATCTCTAGAAATCATTGAAATTCTTTGGAAATCACTAGAATTCTTAGGAAATAATTGACATTTTTTGAAAAATTTTAAACTTTTCTGAAAATCACTGAAATTCTTGGAATTCCATGGAATTCTTAAAAAATTATTAGAATTGTTGAAAATTATTGGAATTTCTTGAAAATCACCGAAATGCCTTGAAAATTATTAAGATTCTTTGGAAATCTCTTAAATTCTTTAGAAATCCCTGGAATTCTTTCGAAGTCTCTGGGACAGGTTGGAAATTACTGAAATCCTTAGAAACCATTGGAATTCTTGGGAAATCACTAGAATTAATCGTAGAAAATCATTGACATATTTTGAAAAATTTTGAACTCTTTTGGAAATCACTGAAATTCTTGGAATTCCATGGAATTCTTTGGAAATTATAGGAATTGTTGAAAATCATTGGAATTCCTTGGAAATCACTGAAATGCTTTGAAAATTATTAAGATTCTTTGGAAATCTCTGAAATTCTTTAGAAAGCTCTGGAATTCTTTGGAAGTCTCTGGGACAGGTTGGAAATTACTGACATTCTTAAAAATCATTAGAATTCTTTGGATATCACTAGAATTCTTAGAAAATCATTGAAATATTTTGAAAATCTCAGGGCTCTATTGGAATCCACTGATATTCCTGTAATTTCATGGAAATCTTACGAAATTATTGGAATTTATGATCATCATTGGAATTCTTAGAAAATCATTGAAATTTCTTGATATTTCTTAAATTTGAATTTTTTGGAAATCAAGGAACATTTTGAAAATCTCTAGACTTGTTTGGAAATTACTTAAATTCTTGGAATTCTATGGATTCGTTAGAAATTATTAAAATTCTAAGAAATCAGTGGAATTCCTTTAAATCATTAAAATTTTTGTTAATTTCTTGAATTAGAAATTTTTGTAAATCACTGTAATTTTCTGAAAACTTTTGGACTTTTTTATAAATCAATGAAATTCTTGGAGTTCCATGAAATTCTTTAGAAATTATTGTAATTCTTGGTAATCACTGGAATTCCTTGGAAATCACTGGAATTTCTTGGAAATCTTCGAAATTTCTTGAAAATCATTAACATTCTTTGGAAATCTCTGGAATTCTTTGGAAGTATCTGGGATAGGTTCAAAAATTACTGAAATTATTAGAAATCATTGGAATTCTTTAAAATTCATTGGAATTCTTTGAAAATCATTGGAATTTCATGGAAATATCTGGAATTCTTTGGAAATCTCTGGAATTCTTTGGAAGTCTGTGTTATTGGAAATTAATTAAATTATTGGAATTCCATAAAATTTTTTTAGAAACTATTAGAATTTATTGAAATCATTGGAATTCTTAGAAAGTTTTTGATATTTTTGGAATTCCCCGAATTAAACTTTTTCAAAAATCATTAAATTTTTTTGAATAATTTGGACTTTTTTGGAAATCACGAAAATTCTTCGAATTCTATGCAATTCTTTAGAAACTATTGGAAAATTTTAGAAATTATTGGAATTCTTGGAAATCACTGGAATTCTTAATAAATTATTAAAACTTTAGGAAATTTCCTGAATTAGAATTGTTTGGAAATCATTGAAATTTTTTGGATGAATCACTGGTATTTCTGGAAAATCGTAAGAATTCTTGGCAATCTTTAATTTTTTTTAGAAACCTTTGAAATTCTTGTGTACACAAATTTACCTAAATATTTCCCCTTGACGAAATGTTAAACATTTACTCCCAATAGAACAATATACTATTTTATACACAAAGGACGAATCATAACACAAATTTTTGTTTACTAAATTTCCTTTTATTTTTAAAAGATTTTCTTCAGAATTGTCTTAAATTTTCTTTTCAAAAAAGCAGAAAAAGCAGAGACGGATTTAACGACCACGGATTTAGCAGCCCAATATTTTATTTTTATAATATTACTAAGATTTCCTAATTACTTGTAATTTCCATGTATGTAGTTCCTAAGACTATCCTGGTATTTCATAGAATATTCTACATTTGTAGATTTCTTGGAATTTCTTTGATTTTCTTTGATTTTCTTTGATTTTCTCATTCTTTCTTTCTTGTATACTTCAGATTTCCCCAGCGATAAGTTACATGGAGGCGTGACGTAATATTTGGAAGGGGTCTAGGTTTTAGTGACCAACAGTGACGGTGGGGGGGGGGGGGAAGAAAATGTTTAAAATTGCGTGACGTAATTTATAACCAAATTAATTTCAAAATTTAACAAAATAGCAGCAGTTCACTAATAAAAACAAATGAATGAAGGGATGCAAACTGTATTTATTGCGTTTCAATCAGGGCCGTATTTAGACTAAATTTTCGGGGGGGGGGGGGTAATGTTAAAATTTAATGGTTTTGTTTTAGTTTTAATAATTTTTTTGTTTTTTTCTGATTTTTTTACGATTGCAGTCGGACTTCCGACTTCCTAAACTATATTAATTGATAAATAATTTCGGGGGGAAGTTCTAACCCCCCCTGCGAAATACGGCCTTAGTTTCAATCCTCAAGAAATTACATAAATTAAAGAATTACATTTAGCTTCTATTTCGTAATAATTAGATTTTTAGTTGAAATCCGAGACGAACAGTCAATAACAAAGCTATAGAAGCTGCTAATTTTTGAAAATGCCTTTTTAATTTAAAAAATCATTCGGATACATAAAGAGAGAAAATTTTGATTATATTTAATATTGTACTCGAGATTGATAGCATGGTGTGGACTCTAATTTTCGAAGTAACCTCGAACGTGTAGTCCCTGTAGCGCAGAGGATAGCGCGTTGGACTTCTAATCCAAAGGTCGTGGGTTCGATCCCCACCAGGGATGAAATTTTTTTACATCTAATGAGCATGGGAGGTTACAAATTCAGACCAACGACTCGTGTAGGCGCAATAAGTTGAAAATGAATTTTTGAGTGTGCAATTGACAGATTTAGCAAATTAATTTCTATCATCAGGTAAATCGTTGGTAACAAGTTAACTGCTACCCGAGGCAACAACCATGCTAATTACACACAATCTTCGCCATTTTTTTTACAACCATGATAACCATTAGAAAAATGATTATTTTCCCGTTTGTGTTGTGAACATAAATGTTGAGCAAAGATTCCTCAGCCCGTTACTTCTCAATTAGCATTTTTTAAATCGAATTTTTAAATTATTATGAATACGAAAATCACGAACAGTGTAAATCAACATGAACACAAAACTATAATAACCACCTTAGCCGAAGAAGAAATGCAGGCGGTCAAGACTTGATTATAATTTACGATAACTCAATACCTGAACAAACTTATTCTTTCGAAGTTACCGGAAGTTGTAACTGGTTTGAGCAATCAGCGTGACTGTTGAAGCCCGAAGGACGAGAAATAATGAGCATTCGAAGGAAATATGTCGTTCGTTGTTGAGATTATGGTACAAAAAAGCCGTTCCGTTCCATCGGATGAGTTCACCAGGTTCATTAGCTCTTTTAAGTGTTGGTGCTGAGCGGATGTTGATGCTTCATCACGAATAGATTTTTCTTTATTCTTTTAACTTACGTGTTTATTACTTGAAATGTTGTAAAAATTTCAATTTTAAACACTACTTCTTTTCATCCATGGGTGTTTTCGCCGACCCATGCTGTTGTGGTCACGTTAAAAATTAAATTATACATTAAAATTGCACCGTGGGTGTTCCCTATCATCTCTCATTTTGCGCATGGGGAAAATTAGGAAATATTTGGTTTTTGGAAAAAGGCTGTTACCGCAGAGACCGCGGAAAGTTTCCGAACAGAATGGGATGGTTTGTCAAGGCAAATTCCGAAATTAACCTTTTCTAAAAATAATGTATTGTGTTTTTAAGTTTTATCCACTTCCACTGAGAAGACGTATTCTTGTCGACATTCTTTTTACGCTTCTTTGCATTCGAAACAACTCTGTATATTATTTGATCTCGTGCAGGTATAAAGCAGGTTTCGACAAAGGCCCCCGCATTCACCTGGAGGCACCCAAAAATATTTCTCGTATTCGTTTTCTTTAGCATTCAGACTGAAATTATTTATGATAAATGACGAACATAAAATACCGGATTTATACTTCATTGGATTTGACGGATGAAGTGTTACAAATTTGCGTCTGTGACGTAAATTTGGGCTTTCGAATAGAAAATTCATGTTTGGTTTGGAGTTGCATAAGTTGGTGTGTGTGCGAGTCCGAGTACCACCTTGTAATTTTGAATTACGCCATTAACGACAATAAGCTTAATAAAGCCAATTGTAAAGATCAAGAGAGGTTATGAAGAATGCAAGTGTAATAAAAGTGGCGTCGCTTTGAGTTAATGGCAATTTAAAACTGAGACTACATTTGTTTAAACGGGAGGTAAACTAACAGGCTCCTTACGGATCAAGCATTTTGGTAAATACAATTAGCGACGATTTACCACCACGCTCGGTGCCCCGAGTGGATTTAAGGTCAAAATATTGGAAACTCGAGTCCTGACTGGCGATCGCTTCTTTGTCGAACAACCTTCGGATAAAATCTTTGACTTATTGTTTAGTTAAAAGCATGGCAACGCAGCTATCAAAAGGAATGTGGCCGAAGGAAGGAAGGAAGAGAAGAGAGATGGAGATGCTGGATCAGTCGCTGACCTTGCAAGGAGAAGAACTACAGCGGCGCTCCCAGTCCTAACCGGATATGTTGTACATAATATAACTAAAAAGAATGTTAAAACTGCCAGTTTAAAAAACACAACACGGACTTGAAATTGCTTTCTGCGCTCAAAGTTTAAATTCGTTTTATTTTCTTTTTATCCCTGCTGAAAACAACATCCGATGGCTGGTTATCTTCACGAACCGTCTGCAATCCATTGCGATTCTGCATGCGCGCTTACCCAAATGTTAAATTTAAATAATCCCAGTTTGGTTCTAGAAAATCATCTTTGGCTTGAGGTGTGCTGACACGTTTCCGGATTTTTTTCTCCCGAAAACCACGCCAAGAATTTCTTTTATAACGGTTGGCGGACAAAAGTTGCAGTAATTAAATTTTTTAAGCCATATGACAAGATTTTTAATACCACAATAATAACAACTTGGAACGTTTTATTATTCGCTTCATCACTCGAAGGTCTCTAACCCCAGCCTACACGAATTACCCACCTACCGAAAAAATAAAATGTAATCAATTCCGAGTTCCTACATCCAACCAATTTGATCATTTTGGAACGTCGTCTCTCGACTTTTTTTAATAAAGAAAATTTTGATCGAAGCGATTGAACCTGATAAACAGGTAGGAGAATGACAGACTGCTGTGGAATCCGGATGCGGACAAAATGATGCTGCCTACACGTAAAAATTTTTTACTTACACATATTGACTTGACCTTAGTAAAATATGATTTTAGTTAAACAACAACATCAAAGCGGTTTCTCAAGGATAAAAGTGAATAGCGTTCTCCGAACAGAAGCAACTCTTAATTACTAAAGACGAAACAAGAGAGAAAGTTGTCGAAGAATCCTTCATTTCACATTTTTCCCTCTAATCTTTGGGTTTTACGGATTACCTACGATTTCATCCTTCAATTACCTCTACTTTCTACAATTTTATATTTCGCATTTGCAATTGGATAGAGTACTGAGTGTTTAACTAAAAAATATTACATAAAATCTCGTTAATCCAGTCATTAGCGTCTCTAAACAATTTATTGTTCATGAAACTACAGTTTGAAAATTACATTCTGAAATGCAGATGTGTACTAATAAATTAGTAACCATTAGTTTTGCACGGGTGACACCGACACAGGAGACGTGGGATGCGCTTATCAAAGGTCAATTTCTAATATATTAATTATATACTTATAACAACAATATAACATTCATTTTATTATAATGTAACATTTGAAATTGCATATTTATTACTAAAATTTATTAAATTCTCATTTTATTTGAATTTAGTTAAAATTAAAAAACTCATTTTTTTTATAATAATTCTTTCTTTTTTTTACGGTTTTATATGTAATTGAAGGGGGGGGGGGTAATTAACCAAGAAAATTTGTTAAAAATATTTGTTCAATTTGCATTAATACGTCAGTTCGAAGGGGGTCATTGCACATAACTTGAAAATAACTGGATTGAAAACAACTTTCCAGTGTGGGTAGCTTTTGCCACCCCACGTTAAACATACCAACATAGGAAACACCTCATTTCCCCATTCCCCACCCTTTTGCTTTAATAAACAACTAAATATAAACATTCAGTACTTTCTGGGGGATTTACAAATTATTTAACTGAATAATTTGGTATACTAACTTAATTTCATTTAATTGTGGTCCTGCCATTTTGTTAGATTTTAATTTGACACATCGATTTTTATAGGTTATACATTACAGTACATTTTTAATTGTGTGAATAATAAACAAATGAATTTTTATTTGTAATTAAAATTTTAATTTTATGATTTTACACAAAAAGGGCAAAATTAGGTAATTTCTCTATTCGAAACTTTGATGATGGTAAAAATCTAGCGCGTAAGTGAAGGAAAATCTGAGGAAATTTGGGAAAATTCAAGAAAATCTTAGAGAATTTCAAAATTTCAAAGGAAAATTTATAACAGTCCGAAAGGAAATCCGTAGAAAATTCATTAGTTAAATTAAATTGTAATTATTGAAAATAAAGGTATTAAAATGCTAATGAAAAATTTGCGTTAGATTAGGTAAATCTGGAAAAGCTGCCCAATCATGTAACCCCCCCCCCCCATCAACCGTAAAACCCCAAATGACGATCTTGAAATGGATTTCATTAAACTAGGTTAGATTAGATAAATCCCTAAATTCATCATTTTTGCGCCGATGAACAAAATTAATCAGATTGATGTACAAATTCATAAATAAAATGAATTTTTGCATGAATACTATGAATTTTTCATCAATAGGTTTGTTCGTTTGTCATGCACTAAGCTACACCGAGAAATTAGTGTCAAAAATGGCGTTCGTTTGTCAAGGTGTAAGAATACCAATCGTGTTTGTTTGTCCAGTGGCGGGTACACCGGCACCGAAAGTGTCACACCAACCTACACCGTCTTTTTGCCGGTGTAGCTAGTGTACTAAAAAGTGGTGTAAGAATACATAACCAAAAAATACTATTGTCAATCAATTGCTGGAAAGAAAAAGGTATTGCAAATTTTATGGACGATGATATCGACAGCAATCTTTTTGTAAATAAGTGCTTTTAACGAAAGTACTGGATTCATCTTCTCAGTTACTTATGTTTATTATAGATAACGAAAATCTTACTGATCACACACGTAACTAACCTGTCAATCTACAATTGCACTTTGAAATTTCAAAAAATCGTTCGTTTGTTATCCGTAGGTGTTTCTACACCAGGTAACACCACCTCCACTTTGTAGTTCGAACTACGCAACACTAACTTTTTCGGTGTAGCTTAGTGCATGACAAACGAACAAACCTAATATGACGAATTTTGTTCATCAGCACAAAAATTATGAATTTTTCATCAACTATTTTTTTCAGTGATTCATACGGATTTCGTTGCGTTAGGTTAGGCAGGTATCAGCAGATGATTAAATTAGGTTAGGTGGGTGTACTGCCCCAAGGTTTTTATAATTACCACCAAAATTTGAAAGATGATATTAAAATGAAGCTATTAAACTAAGATCAACATCAAATTTTAATTTCGATCTGAAATAATCGAATTATTTTTCACATAAGAATCGGTGTTTTGTACATTCTGTTGGCGGTACGTGTACCTACCCGGAAATTGCAAAAATGGGCGGAGCCGGTCGCAGTTGCCTTCTAGGAATACAAAAGTTAACATTATATCATGATATATTTATTTTAAATTGAATTTTGCTAATTACAGCCGAATTTAACTTAAAATCTTTGGAGCGGCTTTACTGGGATGTTTTGATGAGCTTCTAACTAAATCTTTAACTTGTTTAGTATAAAAACCCGCCGTGAGTGGAGTTAACCTTATGGAAACAGCCAATCGAACATTCACATTTTGTTATTTGTCCTTTTTCCCGAATTTTTATTTAATTTTATGTTTATATTTGTAATTTACGTCATAAACAACCATAATGTTTGCATTTCCATCCAGGGAAATCCAACATAAATGGATAGATTTTATGAAAGACGTGGACACAGATGTCTGGTGACTAGGGTACAGAATCGTCACGAAGAAGATGAAAAAAAACCAACATAGTCGGTCTCACACCACAGCGACTGAGGCAAATAGTCGGTTCACTATTTCCCAGATACGATAACAGCAATTTTAAAAAACAGGATGTTCCTAACAGTGATCAAAACGGCCAAAGAGTAAACTAATGTTTAACAAGTGGAACCTTTCCAAACATATGGAAGAAAGCAAAACTAGTACTTCTGTGAAAATGGATAAAACCCTCGATAGTCCGAATCTGCCTTATAGATGGCATGGGAAAGCTTTATGAAAAAATGCTCCGAGGCGGACTGCGGGAGCATCTCGAAAAAGATGACAAACTGTCGGACAAGGAGTTCGGATTTGGAATGCCATTGCGGTAGAGACAGCCAAGAAAGCCAAGAAAGCATCAAGAAGATGGGAACGCATCGCACAAGAAAACTTTGTATCCTTATCACCTTGGAATTGAAAAGTCATCGTCGAAGAGCTCAAAAATAGGAGCACTCCGACATACCTCCTCAACGTTCTGAAGAGCTATCTCAGCGAACGCATGCGAGGACATCTGAGTCTTTGGCGGTGATTCCAACGAAGCATTCCGTAAAGTCAAGGAATGGATGGATAGTAGTGGCCTTACACTAGTGGCTTGACAAATAGAGCTCGGAGGATTCCCGGTGATGCCGGAAAAACTGCGAAGTAGCTGGGGGGTCATCTTTGTCCGATGGTCAAAGAAACAGCGAAGAAGGTAGCCAGGAGGTGTGCATCCCTGATCAGGCTGATGCCAAACATTGACGGACCGACCTACACCAAGAGAAGGATCGTGGCATCGGTAACGAACTCCATCTTGCTGTACGGAGCGCAGGTGTGGATCAAGGGTGACATCGTATCGCCAACATCGATCCATGGAGAGGATCCAGAGGCAGATGTGCCCTAGGATTTCATCTGGATACCGCAGTATATCTGGTGAGGTGGTAGCAGTGATTGATCAAGTAGCGTTTGAGAGAGCGCAAAACTACGAGGCAAAGGCCAGAACTCAGGCGCAAAAGGAAAAAACCAGGCGTTCACTGCAACCGTGGATTAATAAGAAACCCGGCGAATTAAACCACGAGCTTACTCAGGCATTGACGAGCCACGGCTGTTTCAACCATTATCTCCACAGGTTTAGAAGGGTAAACTCACCTGAATGCGCCTACTGTGAGGGGGTAGTGGACGACGCACACCATACTCTCTTTGTGTGCCTGAGATGGACCGAAAAAGTTGAAATAGATTCAGATGGCCGTCTCCGTGCTTTGGAGGGCACGTTAAGCCGGTGGTCCCCATTATTAAACAGGGTTACAGGTATTCCCCAACCCGGTTTGAGCAGCTTAAGAAAGAATCTGAGTGTCGGAATCTCACGGTGTTGGATGGTCTTCCGTTGGGCCAATCGATTCTACGGAAGATGCGTAGTTTTGGAGCTTAACTTTGGTTTTGCTTAGCAGGATTACATAGAGATTATTTTCCAAGGAGAAATCTAGCAGTTTTTGTATTTTTTCCATGATGTCATCTTCAGTAGCTTTGGAATTTCTCCATTCTCGTGAGTTGCTGGAGTCTTGGAATAGGAATTTGGACTGTCTTTCAGTTTTCACTGTATTATTCACTGATAATTTCGATTATGATATCTTTGAAGACCTCCGGGCTGTCTTAACCAGATTATGGAATTGAATGTGGTTGATTGCAGCATTAGTTTTAATTTACATATTATTACACACAGATAATTACCGGGAATCTAACAAGTGGTCAAGCGGTCTACCAGTGGGCTAACCGCACACTCCAGTAATAATAACATCTAATAATAAAAGATGATCATAACAATTTTTGTCAAAACTACGATTGAATCTAGTAATTTCACACTTGAAAGTCACAAAAACTTAATTGTTGGTTAATGTGGTGTGGTTGGTGTTTATGATGCGTAAAGTGCACAAGTTTCTATGCAACAAAAACATCAATTGGATTTTTTTGGCCGTGGTTTAGATTTCCATCTGTTTGCTTGTTTAGCAAAATAATATAATAATTTTAGCATTCGGTAGAATTTTCTCAATTAATTGGCCAAGGCTTATCTGAAATGGATATCGGTATTGATGAGTTTGGAATCGTGCGAAGGCACAAATGTTTGTGCTAAAATCGACCGATAATTACTAAAAACGGTCAATCTATAGCGGACTTTCCGGTGTGGGTTCCGTTACAACTGCATGTCTACGGTCACAAAAAGTTACTTACTGAAATGGGGGCCACCTTACTGGATGTGGCCCTCCCGAGGTAACAGGAAGCAACTTTGTTGCCCTAGGCTGAATTTTCCGTTAGCTTGACATCCGAATACAACATCTTCGCCGTAAAATAATTCGCAACAACTTTTCGAGATTGTGATGTCATTTGTAGATCTATTTTACGCTTAAAAATTTTTAAGGCATAAAAATAACGTTATGTGCTCAACCGACTAACAGTTATTAAGTTAAACAATTTTAAACTTGTCATGTTTAATTTATTAAAGCAATCTTTTAATGAGGTAGGGTAGTATAAGCAATTGGTAAGTTGACCTCTCGCATTATCAAGTTTATGTTAGCTGGAAATAATGGAGAATCGTGAGTTCCGGGATACAAATGGCAATTTATTGAAATTTTTTCCTAATCTAATCTACGCGATGATTAATACCAACATAAAAATTACGTCATTGCTATTGAATGTTCTCTCGGTTTCGCGATTTTGAAAAATAAATTTATGGTGCACATTAAGATAATTGATCGGAATTGCCAAGAAAAGGTTCAACGCACAAACCATCCAGAGATATTGGCATTTAGGCCACTCGCACACCAAACGCATTTTCACACGTCATCTTTTTTATTGGCGAATACTTTAAATTTTTGGCAAAATTTATCGATTGAAAAAATAAATAAATGTGTCTTTTTATAAATTTTTAATTTTAGCCGGTCGTCCTTCAACTTGTCTGAACGATATGCAAATATTGGAGCTAAAAGTCAATAGAAAACCTTTTAATTTGCCATTCCACCCACAAGGGCGGATTTGGAGAAAGACAAAACAGCGGATAAAAGTTAATCGTATTTTCTTTAAATTTATTTGTTAACCCTCTTTGGGAACCATTAAAATTATCAGGAAAAACAAACTTTCGCTAAAACATGGTTTATGGAATACGAGTGGCCGTTTACAAAATTTTTACCAGCAAAAACTGGATAACTAAATAATAATCCTTTAAGTATTTTGATGTGCTGGAAAGCTTATTAGATTAGTCATTACTTAATTGCTTTTTATAGTGCACCATTAAAGGTGCTGATTATAAATCTCTATTGGTTTGATAAAAGAAGTAATAAACATTTTTGTTTTAAATCAGCACCTGATAAAAATTTTGATAAGACAAAGATATTTTTGGGAAGTGATTCGAGAATCGGCCAAATTTAATATATGGATTTTTTAAATCCACAAAATCCAAAATTTTTTTTTGGGGGTTTTCAAAATACACATCAGGAATTTCCTCATCAGGATAAAATGTTTAAAGCAATTTTTTTACTTTGATGCCGGAGACAGGCGGCTTTAATGTACTACTTTAGTGCCGCCTGTGTTTTATTTTACCTGTGTTTTCACCGTTGATTGATTTTTTCTAACATCAGAAAACATGAAAACAGAAAAACACAGTAAAATTGGAATGCAAATTCTTAACTTTTAATATGAGCCAGTTTGACATTAAAAAATTCAGAATTCTCGCCTGCGGCTCATTTTATTTTAACAAATATTACAAATTATATTTGCATTCCTTCAAACACGCCAACTTAGTTAGTTTTATTTTAACCTTTAGCTTTCTATCTTTACGATACACCACCGACGTTTTAGTAAATTATTTGTTTAACTTGTTTAACCTCGCCCCCCCCCCCATTGTCAGTCTGTAGGCAAGACCCTCAACTTAAGTTTGATGCCCGTTTGCACCACCTTTCCTTAAATGTGACCTTTATCTAAGCGGGGCTTAATTATTTTTAAGTGGAGATTCAGTCAGCCTCCTCTACACAGCCTCCATCATTCGAAATTTATTAAAAATAATTTTTATTACATTTTTTTTTAAGTTTAGATAAATTTTATTTTTTGAAATAATATTATTATCCAAGAAAATCTTTGGAAATTTTAGAAACATCTCAGAAAATCCAAAAAAATCTTAGGAATCCGATAGTTGTACTTGGTAAAAACATTAAAAATCATTAATCATGGAAATGGTAATCTTCATTAATCCATCCATGTGCGTCAGTGGTAAACAGATAAGGGAGGATCCGTTAATAACGTAAGAACGATTTTAAAATTTTTTAACTCCCTCGTCCCGCATGTAAGGCTTCGTAAGCTTTTGGTGAACCCCCTATGTCTCCTTTACATTAAGATTAAAATTTGTACCCCCCCCCCTACAGGAGGTAAAATCATTTTTGAATGCTTTTCCAACTCAAAAATCACTGGAAGATGGAATCTCGTTAATGCGCGTCAGTGGTAGGCAGATTATTAATTATTTATAAATTATACTAGTTAAATGAAAAATTAATAAAACGATTATATTGTTTTAATATTTTGCAGACTATTCGTCTGCATCGTCAGAAAATATTGCTTTTTGCTTAAAATCGAACCTGATCAAGGTAACGGATGAAAGAGCTTCTATTAATTACGTAAGAACAATTTTTGAAATTTTTAGCTTCTCCGTTCTCCCATGGAGTTTGTAAAGTTTTGATTAACCCATCTGTTTTGTACCCCCACCCTACCATCAATCTCCAGAATTCGAAATTTATTAATTTTTGAATAAGTATTTGTATTTAAAAGGAACCGCCGACCTTACATAAACTTTTTCGCGCTAAAAGGGGTCAGTTTGCTTCTTCAATTTTTCTGATATAAACAATTCATTTTTAAAGGTATCAAAATGACCCCTTCGACTCTTCTAGTATTACAGAAAAGTTTTCTTTACATGTGAAAATATAATTTCAATAGCCTAAATTGGAAAAAAGTAAAACCTAACGTAAGAAATTTACCCCCCCCCCTTTAATAGCCTATAGCTCAAACTTTTTTTCAAAACTAAAAATGAAAATATAATTTTCGGTTACTGCGTCGATTTTTTCTGCTTTTTTCCTTCAAAAGTACGATAGAAAACCGAATTTAAGTGGGGAGAAAGCGTGTTCATTCTACTGCATGCGTTTGCAGTGGAAACATCGTTTGAGTTCCTGCATTATCGAGTGTATTTGCGTTTCGCGGATTGTAATAATTCACACAAAATCTACAAAACACCTCCTCACGCTCTTCGGGCGGGTATGGGCTGCATATGGGGCGCTGTGGGGAGGTGCAAAATATTTTCCTTTTACTCGTGGGAATCACATGGAACCATCAAAATACAAAAACGAAAAGGAGGGTGGAGACTCCGAACGCAGAGCTCCACCGAAGACAAAACTATTCGGTGCAACCAGGTGGCGTCTACGGATGCAGCGTCGAGAGGCTACTGAGAATAAACAAAGTGTAGGGCTCCGGCTAACATAGAGAGACCGAGTAAGAGGCAGTAATCGGGTCGTACAGATGACGGCATAGCCAATTGGCCTGACGGACATCCAAATGCCGTCTTAAGCCTGTAGCGAGGCGACCTTATCAGAAATCCTCGGAGATGAAGCTAAAGAGTGGCCTTCTTGTTGCCTCCTGCTCCGGCCAGGCCACTAAGGACTAGGTGGGATAGGTCGTAACAGAAACATCATCTAGGGAGGGGACCATACTTGAAGTCATTGTCTCCAAGGACATCCCCAAACCTACAAGAACGAACCTAGGGGTTACTATTACCACCTGGAAAGTGAGTAGCTGCAAACGGGTTTCTAAGGGTCAACAACTTACCATTCTAATGGATGAGGCTTCCTGGAAGCATCCAGTTGAAAAGACACCGAGATTAATTTCTTTTAAACCTGGATTTCTTCCGTTTGCTGCAATATAATCACGAAAACATTTTATATCTTTCGAATAATGGTCGCATATGCTTTCTTCAATGTCAAGATTTAACATTGGATAATGATTTCCTCCCTGCCACCTATGGTGTCTTCCAAATATTGGCTTCTGGGCAACTATCAAAGCTCAGATTAGATGTCAAGATCACTTTGTATTGCAGTATGTTTAAAAGTAATAAAAATTTAGCCTGAACACTTGTTTGCTCTTCAGAGCACAATAACTTGATCGATAAAAAACAAATTATTCAAATGCCAAATAATGCATGTACTCAAATTTTGACGTTTAATCAAACGTAACCACTCAAACCAGGAAGTAAGAAAGGTTTTATAAATGCTATGAATAAATTAAATTGTTAGTAATTTATAACCTACTTCAAGTTCCTTGTTGTTAATGCGCAAGTAAACTATGTACAATATTGTATATTATGAGCGAGGCTGGAGCTCATCTTCTACGATTTATCACAACGCGTAGCCGGTTATAAAAATTTTGAATTTACGACTTTCTAACAGCAAACAGCTTCAATTTTATATATTATCCGCTTGATTAAAGGTTTGGTTTTCGAAATGTTCCAGATATCAAATCGACATAGTAAATAAGTAGACCTATATAAACAGTCTTTATTTGAACAATCATAATTAACTCTCATGACCTGCATTGTTTTAAAGTGATCATATACCATCGCTAGTCAAGTAATTCAAGAGGAAACACTTAATTGTCGTAGTTACATCATTTAGAAAGAGGAAGAACCTGCACGGTTTATGATTTAAGTTCAGCGGAAGTGCTTCCTAAAGTAATCAGATTGAAACGAAGGCATATAGGATTAAATCAACGGTGCGATTCAATTCGTGCTCAACTATTATTTTCACTCATGCATACCATTCACAAGTGAAAACAACTCGTCTTGACATCGAGCACCCCATTTTTAAATAATCCGTTCATTACCACCGGCAGTCGCAAAATTGCGCCCACCTGTTTTCGGCCTGGATGGAGAGAAAGCGTTGGAACAATCGACTGTTTGGCCCCCAAATGGTTTATGGTCCACTAACTCAGCCACTAGGTCATGGGTGACACTTTCCCAAAAGAATGTTCCATTTTTACAAGCACCATATCTTTTTGGATGTGTTTACTCGAAAACCTTGTTTTGTACAGATAAATTTGTAATTAAACATGGGTATATAACCAGTAGTTCCAGTACATAATATACACGACCTTGTAGTTGTTACCGGAAAGAAGTCATTTCTTGCTCGCTAGGAAAACCAGTCGTAAAATAATCGAATTTTTTGCAATAAAAATTTACTACTACTCGAAATTAAGTTTTTGTTTTTGCAACCACAATGGGAGTGATTAATCGAGAAATTACAATAAGTGATTAAAGCATTGTTTAAGTATGAATGCCAACTGATAACGGAAAGTGAGGAAATCGATATGAATCAGATAATTTTTTTCTCTGGTATTGCGACGAATAGTTGCAGTACCAGACCTAATCTCCTTCCAGTTGCAAAATCTGACAAGTTAGCTTTACCTATCCAATAATCTGTTTATAATAATAAAAAGAAAAAGTTGGCCAATTACGAACGTACTAATTGCGCATTACGAACGCAACCAAAAGTGAGTTTGTTTGAACACCTACTTCACCCAAATTCTTGGCCATTATGTCATAGCTCGCAAAGCAATACTGGTTAAAATTATATAATGATTTCTCTTCGGACGCCTCCAGTTAACATAATTACTTTTAATTATAATAATTGAAACGAATTGTTTTTTGCCATTATATGATAATCAGCTGTGTTTTGTTTATGCATAACAATTGATTAAATAAAACGTCTTGGGAAAATGTTTTGCTTCGATTGTCATTATTAACTACCGGACGTAGAGCTCTATTGTATTTCTACCATTTTTCAGTTCAATTTTACATACTAAAAGTAAACAATATAATATTTTTTGCTTCGCGCCGGTGGTGATGCGACATCGCTCGAAAAAAAAGCCCTCAAAGTAATTAGGAACGCTAACGTTGCCGAAACGTCGCCGGAACGTCGCCGGAACGTTGCCGAAGCGTCATTTAAGGAAGGAGAGCGAAACAATTCGGTTTTAACTTTCTCAGCTTCTTGATATCAAATTACGAGGCTAAATGTACCAATAAAGTTATAAAATAATTTATTTGCAATTTATTTCGCCTACCTACACATAAACTTCATAATCGATATGTCACCGTAATAAAGATGAAGCGTACAAGTGATGAAATTGTTTAAATTTTATTTACATAACGATTATAAAATTGTTGTTACATGGATTACAGAGCGAATTTATTTTATGGTTCAGCCAGGAAGTGTTCAAAGTACTGAAAAAGTCTCTAGGTGTACGCAATTGAATTATGTAACGGTTTATTACCTTCTTTTTTGTAGTAACATTTAAATTGAAACTGATATTACATTTAATAGTAAAAGTAATTGAAAAAATTCGAGATATACAGGATGGTCTTTTGTAGAAGTCATGCCAAACCGCTACTGTCGCGCTTCCTTCTGTTTTGTCTCTAACTTGCTGGCGTTCAAGTGGTTAAGTGGTGACGTAACCATTTACCATATTAATATCCGGGTGTCAGATACAATACGAACAAATAATTTGTAACAACTACTTCGTGAAGTGACAAGCTTTTTTAGGAAGGAAAAAAATTACCATAAGAATGCTAATTGGCAATCTGCCTGAAATTTCCTATTAAAACTAGGAAACAATAGGGCTTGCCTCTTGATTATGTTTTATAACGCATTAACCTATTTTTCTATGCCCACGCCATTTTAAAGCGTTCGTGTGCATTCTTTCTTTTAATTACTAAGATAAACAACTTCTATCTGTCCAAAATTCTTAAGTGTTAATCAAGCGTTGAGCGTTTGACGACCACTCGGAGATTGTTTTTTAAGTCTCTCCATTCTTTGTTCCATATGTTTTACCTTCTGCAAGTTATTATTTCGAAATGAGTCAAACCACGAGCCAAGAAATGTCCAGTTGTAGCTATTTTCATTTCATCAGGCAAACCAACAAATCAAATCGCTAATTTTTGGCACACATTTTTGCAGTGGTTATTATTTGTCGTTAAAGCATTCGTCATCAAGTTTGCAAAGTTGAAAAGATGCTCGTTTGCGATTGTCCAGCCTCGAGATTTATTGGATGAGTTATCACTACCATCTCGTTTGTTGGACTCGGTCACGACGAGAGGGCCAATTAATTTTCAAGGAAAATGGACGTTTCAAACATAGTTGCAATTTATAAACCATTATCTTCATTTGGCTAGCTTTTCTATTTTGAATCTTAGACCTGCCAAAGGTCCAAGAGGTAAAATGACACAAAAATTATTTTGGGTTTGCAGAAGAAAATACCACACAGGTATTAGCATCAAGTAAGAAAAACAATGGATTTGTACTTTTACAGTTTCCGATTAATTTTCCTCAACACAATGTAGTTTGTTACTTTTATTTTCTGGGTAATAATTAATAATATATGAAATTACATAAATAAATTATTATTATTGTTGATTGCCAATTATTCTAAATAATTTTTGGTATAAGAAAAACAAAATTCAAAAACAAGTATTTTATTTAAATTAATTATGACAAAGTAAATAATTATAAAATTCACTTAATTATTCTCGGAATTATGTAAATATAATAACGCCTGCTAAAATTAATCATCTATGAGTAATTTAAAATGCTATTCATATTAATTTTATAATATAGAAAATTTAGAAAAGTCCCGAAAATCACAAAATCTTAAATTGGCTGTTTCCTGTGTACATCTTATAACCAAAATAGGTCTTATCAAAATTAAAGCAGATAAAATTTTACTGAAAAGTATAAAAAAGTTATTGGTCTAATCTATTTATATTTCGTGATATTTCGAATTTCGAGCAGCCAGATTTTAATCAATTTTTGCTCAAAAATCGTAGTTATCAGTTTTCGAAGTAGGTTTTCTTGTGATCTGATGCAAAAGTGAGCAACAGATAAGTGAGACTAGACTCAATTATCTCTAATTATATGTATAAAATAACTTTGTAGCTTTTAATTAATAATCTTCAATAATCTTTAAGAATAAAAAGAAGGAGAGAGCTCAGGAAGAATTGGTAATGCTCCAAATATTAACATTATTTCATTAAAGTTGTACATTTAATTTTCACTACTCTGTACTCTGTTATTCGCCCCCCCCCCCCGACATTTTTCTGATCACATTGGTCTTTTGGTTCTTTTTTGAAAAAACTAAATTGCTTTATTTCGAAGCTAATGAAAAAATGCTTTACAGGCTTACAGGCTTTTTATTTCACATGATTACTGATAGTGGGCGATTGAGGTGGCTTTTTACCCTTGTTTTTGGGGATTTTAAGGTCCAGTTTTAAAAGTATCTTAAACTAAGTTCAGCTCAAAGAGGAATCGCCGGAAAAATCTAAGAAAATCTTGAGAAATTAAGAATACTGCTATGATCTACCCTTAAAATAAATTAGGGTAATTTTTAAATTTTAATTTCAAATTAGTAAATAATTATGTCTTATGAGCTTAGCTCTTCCGACTCCCTATTTCTGCCTGTAGAGGTGACTCGGCGCAAAAATGTTCCCTGTTGCGTCAATGAACCAAATGCGTCAGATTGATGAAAAATTCCATAATTTTAAAAATTCCGCGACAATCGAAACAGCTGTACACTAAAATTCTATAGTATTTATTTTGCACCTCTTTTTTGTAATTTATTCTAATAGACAGAGTTATGTAAACTAACATGGGCCCATAACCTGTTATTTTAGGAATTCTATCCGAAATAAGGTTCCTGTCTTGTCCAGCTCTTTCAAAGAGCCATGTCTGCCTTCTCTTCTGTAATAAACCTGTGATTGATTCAGTTTAAGAATCCCACAAATGCAATGCCATGCCACGAAAGTCGGAGCAAGAGAAGAAACTACTGTGGTCTGTAATATGTAATTATGCTTAGGTTTGGAATATCTGATCACATGAACCAAAAGTCATAGTTGAAAATTTTTTTTAAAGTTGAAAAAGTAGAAAGGAAAAAGGATAAATCTATATCTTCCGTATAAGTTTTCTTAAATTTGAAAGATTTCCTTGAATTTCTACAGATTTGGAAAAATATTCCGCCTTTCTTTTGCTTTTTACATAGATTTATTTCGAGACTTGTTAGGTTTTCGGCCCTTTTTAAGGCAAAAGCCAGTTTTTAAAGCCGGAAATACAAATTTGCTAATATCTTTTACTGGCAAAATACCAAATTACCTGCCGTTTTTCCAGCGACGGCGCCAGCATTTTTGAAATGGGTGGGCACAAATTGGGCCCAATATATTCAGGGTGGGCACACAAAATTTATAATTAATCACCTAAAAAAAAAGATTTTC
Source organism: Cantharis lateralis (assembly GCA_963170105.1). NCBI lineage: Eukaryota > Metazoa > Arthropoda > Insecta > Coleoptera > Cantharidae > Cantharis > Cantharis lateralis. The sequence goes on from OY720627.1 coordinate 6,738,691, forward strand.
GGTTAACTACATAAACTTTTTTTCAAAATTTCATATAAATTTCGGGTGGCACTTGGTGGGACAGTTCAAGCAACAGGGTGGACAAGTGCTCACCCTGCCCCCCCCCCCGACGCCGTCGCTGCGTTTTTCTTCACGGTTTGCTTCACGTCAAAATTTTAATTTTGTAATAAAGTTATTTCTACCAAAAATTATCACATGTTGAAAATTTATGCAGTTTTTGGACTCTCCATTTTCTAGAATCTCTACGAAACGCATTGTCATGTAACAATATAATTATTTATTAATTCAAAATCTTTCAAATAAATCCATCCCAACCGAAAATTTGAACAATTATTTGGGGTCGCCTAAGACCCCAACTTGTCTTCCTTGACAAATTATGGTTTAATTTAGATAATCCGCCTTGTTATTTGAAGAAACTTTTCATTTTTCTGTATCTGAAAGCTGACCCAAGAGCAGTGGCGGATTAAGACACTTTGGGACCCGGGGCCCTAAAGTATTTTTGAACCCTCTAAAGGGGTGGAGAGGGGTGAAGCCCTCACGAGCGCCACAGGCGGGAAAATTTGAGTTTTCAAATCGCCACTGCCCAAGAGCTCGAGATCCGAACCGAATAGTTGATCAATTTTTTTGGGTCGCCTAAGACCCCAACTTATCTTACCTTAATTGTTTAATTTAGATAATCCGGTGTTCGCCTTTCAATTTGTGTATCCGAAAGCTGACTCAAGAACTCGAGAATTTGCAGATTACGAAAAAAATATATAATAAAAATAATCCGAACCGAAAAGTTGATCAATTATTTGGGGTCGCCTAAGACCCCAACTTGGCTTCGTTGACAAATTATGGTTTAATTAGGTAATCCGGTGTTCGCCTTGTTATTTGAGGAAACTTTTCGATTATTTGTGTATCCGAAAGCTGACTCGAGAGTGGGTGGCGAAGATTACGAAAATAAAATATATAAAAATAAATACGATTTATTGCAATTGCGTTCAAATTTTTTTCATATCAAATCACCTGATAGCGATCTCAATTAACGAAGTTTCAGTATTTGCACTTTAAATGAGGTCATACACTTAAACACATGTGTGAAGTTTCGAACAAAAAAATTTATATCTATGATGATACCCTAGAAAAATTTTTTCACTCCATTATTAATTTCTTCATCAAATAGAAGTTGAGCCGACCATTGATATGATAATCTCGTTTCTCGAAGGTTAACGCTATCGCATTACCCTTTTTTCTTAATTTTAAGTCGTCGAAGGATTTGGATAAAGTTTTGGGACTTGACCCGATTAGATTTTTGTTCGGTTTCAGCTATTTCGATTTAGCTGCTGATGAATGGATTTCCAAGCTCGTGTATGTAACAATTTGATGTTACAGCACTGTTTGTCTCTCGTTGCAACATTATTTTATTATTCATAATGTGAGATTTTGTAACAACCAAATAATTCCGTTAAATTTACAATGCAATTAAGACAAGCCTTATCTGCCACACTGCTTGGTGCTTAGCAGTTGCTTGTTCCGATTAGTGTGATTATCACGTTATTGATTGCACAATGTTTGCATATCAATATTGACTTTAAGACGTGTACTGAAAGCTCTCGAGATAATATACCTACTATTAAACTTCTGGTTTTATTTTTTATAATTGTACATCCTAATTAAAGTTTTTCCTATTATCGCATTCTTTCGTTTCGAGTGCTTATTATTTGCGATTACTCGGTAAGGAAAACTGCAAATCAAAATAAGGTTTCCTTATAGATTAGACTGAAATTGTTAAAATCGTGGAATAACCATAAGTTTCCTTTTGTTTATATCTTCAGCTCCATGTAATTATATGTTGCAATTAATTCGAGGAATTACAAAACTACTTCATTAATTATCGTAAGACTAAATCGTGTGTTAGATGAATGTGTAATTACTTGCCTTAATAAGGAAGGAAAATGTTAAAAATGTCGGAATATAGAAATCAATATACAATGAGAGACAATAAACTATGTTATTTAATAATAAAACAATTTATCATACTTTCAATGCCGTTACTTGTTGTACTTTTATAATTAAGAACTAATTGGCCATACAGCGAAGGTTCAAATAAAAATCTGATATTGCATGCATACGCAAATATTTCTTCATTTTGGAATCATTTCCCGCGCCAGAGTTGCTGGGTGCCAAGTGAAATTAATAAAACAGTAATAAGAAATTTTGTTGTGCCCCCGGCATCGATGGCGTGGCTCTAAAATAACAGATATTTAATAATATGCCAGGACGGAAGATCCAATCCGACAGGCAAAAGGCAATTACTAGAAGAACAGGCGGCTTTTGGCACCCTTGACCTTGAAGTCGGCAGTAAATGTGGTTGTCTTAAACACCTAAAGAATTAATTTCCAGATTTTTAACTCTGGTTTTCATAGATGAATAAATAGGAAAAAATTATCTTGAAGAGATTATTCCATAACTACGAACGCTAAAATTTTCACTTTATTCGCCAACTACAAGGTCAGAACTAGAAAAATCGATTATTCGATTCAAATATATAATTTTTATGAATAGAAAAATTGATTCGTTACAAATATCTTATCCGTATGATTGCAATGTAAATTTATTAATTATTTTACTTTTTATACCGCAATAAAGACTAGATAGTTATTAATTATAAAAATTGAATTAAAAAATATTAAGAGACTTCGTTAAAATACAATGGAATTATTACAGGATAGCTGGATTAAGCCAGAGATAAGAAATACAAAAAAATTTAAAACTCTTAGAAAATCTCACGAAATCTTAGGAAATCTAGAACATCTTAAAAATCACAGAAAATCTTAGAAAATTCAATGGATTCCGAGAAAATTTTAATAAAACTGAGGAATTCTTAGGAAATATCTTAGAAAAGTTCGGAAATGGTAGGAGCTTTCAGGAAACCTTAAAAAACCATAGAAAATCTTAGGAATTTCAAGATATCCTTAGGAAATTCAAGAAAATCTGAGGAAATTGTAGAAAACAGAAAATCCGAGAAAATGTAGATGATCGTAAGAAATAGGAAATATACTAGGAAATTTTAGGAAATCCAAGATAATCTTAGCTAATATCATAAACTTCTATGTAATCTTTAAAAATCTACAAAATCTTGGGAAATCTCAGAAAAACTTAGAAAAAGCTAAGAGAATTTTAAAAGCTTTAAAGAAAGGAAATATTAGAAAATCTTTAAATATTCAAAAGATTTTAAAAACACCAAGAAATCTTAGCAAATTTAAAAAAATTAAAGAACTGTAAGGAAATCTTAAGAAATTAGGAAATCTTAGGTATATTATAGATGTAAATCTAAGAATATCTGAAACATCCCAAGAAATCTTAATAAATCTAAAGAAATCTTAAGAAATCCCAAGAAGTCTTAGAAAATAGAAAATTCGAGGAAATTCAGATGATCGTAGGAAATCTTAAGAATACTATTAATGAAAATCTTAGAAACTAAATATTAAGAAATGCTCGAAAATTCGAGAAAATGTTAGAAAATACCAAATTCAAAGTATCTTAGGAATTAGGAATAAGTCCAAGGAATTCTGAAGAAATTAGAAAACCTTAGGTATATAATATGCTAACTATTTGTAAATCTTAAAAATCTAAAACATCCCAGGAAATCTTAATAAATCCGAGGAAATCTTAAAAAATAGAAAATTCGAGGGAATTCGGATGATTGTAAGAAATCTTAGGTAATACTAAGAAATCTTAGGAAATTCAAAAATCTTAGGAAATCCTAGGTATTCTAATAAAAATAGAAAATCCGAGGGAATACAGATGATCTTTAAAAATCTTAGGAAATCTTCTTAGGAAGTCTTAAAAACTTCTATGAAATCTTAGGAAATCTCAGGAAATCTTAACAATTTCAAAAAATCTTATAGGAAATCCTAGGAAGCCTGAAGAAATTAGGAAACCCAAGGAATAATACTAAATCTTAGTAATATAATAATAAAACGTTTATTTAGCCACTATTGCTATGCAACTTTAAAAAAGTAGAAAAAATACAAATGAAAGAAAAACATAAAACATAAAAAAAACCAATCATACAAAACAACATAAACAGGTTAAAAACTCAAAAAGAAAGTAAAAGGAGATTCCTCACGAGATCACACCTCTTCCATCATCTCCATATAGGTAAGTCCTTAATGCGCTTTAGAAGCTTGTGATATTTGTGCAGCTCTGCAAATGCTCAGGTAAATCTTAGAAAATTAGAACATCCCAGGAAATCTTAGAAAATAGAAAATTCGAAGCAAAGTAGATGATCGTAAGAAATCTTCGGTAAAACTAGGATCTCTTAAGAAATCTCGAAAAATCTTAGAAAATCTAAGTAAGTTTTAGAAACTCTAAAGAAAAGAAATTAGGAAATCTTAGGAATACTAAATCTTACTAAATCTTAGAAATGTTAAATCTGAATAAATCTTAGTAAATAGAAAATCCGAGCGAATACAGATTATCGTAAGAAATTTAAGGTAATACTAGGAAATCTGAGGAAATCCTAAAATCTCCTATGAAATCTTAGAAAATCTCAGTAAATCTTACTTATTTCGACAAAATGCTTGTAATTATCAGCAAATTTTAGCAAATTTAAAAATTTTGGAAACTTCTAGGAATTCTAAAATAATTTGGTAATCTTAGTAATTCTTACAAAAATTGAGAACATTCCAGGAAATATTAAATTTGAAGAAATATTAGGAAATAGAAAATACAAATTAATGATCGTAAGAAATTTTAGGTAATACTAGAAAATCCATGGTAATCTTAAAATCCCCTATGAAATCTTAGAAAATCTACGAAATCTTAGGAAATTTCAGTAAATCTTAGTTAATTCTACAAAATGTTAGAAAATATCAGGAAATCTTAGCAAAGTCAAAAAATCTTAGGAACTTCTAGGTATCCTAAAAAAATTAGAAAATCTAGAATATTCCTGGAATTCGTAATATCTGAAGAAATCTTAGTAAATAGAAAATCCGAAGGAATGCAGATTATTTTGAGAAATCTTAGGTAATACTAGAAAATCTTAGGAAATCTTAAAAACTCCTGTGAAATCTTAGGAAATCTCGGAAAATCTTAGAAAATCTAAGTGAGTTTTAGAAACTCTAAAGAAAAGAAATTAAGAAATCTTAGGAATACTTAATCTTAGTAATTCTTAGAAATGTTAAATCTGAAGAAATTTTAGTAAATAGAAAATCCGAGCAAATACAGATGATCGTAAGAAATTTTAGGGTAATAATCTTAGAAAATCCATGGAAATTTTAAAATCCCCTATGAAATCTGAGAAAATCTAGAAAATCTAGAAAATCTTAGAAAATCTCACTTAAATCTTACTAAATTCGACAAAATGTTAGAAATTATCAGGAAATCTTAGCAAATTCAAAAAATCTTGGAAACTAGTGCCCGATTTCACCAGCAGTTCCCTAACGTTAGGAATTCCCTAACTGTGAGAGTTAGGTTAGAAAATCAAATTTGATTAAATATTAGAAAATTTAAAATATTTCAAGAAATATTTATATTATATTTGAAGAATTCTTAGTAAATAGAAAATCCGAAGGAATACATATTATCTTGAGAAATCTTAGATAATACTAGGAAATCTTAAGAAATCTAAAGTAATCTAAGGAAATCTTAAAAACCTGTATGAAATCGTAGGAAACTCAGAAAATCTTATAAAATTCGTCAAAATATGAGGAAATCTTAACAAATTTAAAAAATCTTAGGAACTCTTAGGAAGTTAGGAAATCTTAAGAATACTTAATCTTAGTAACTCTTAGAAAATCTAGAACATCGCAGGAAATCTTGATGGCCGTAAGAAATCCTAGAAAATCTTAAAAACTAAATCTCAGTTAATTGGACAAAATGTTAGAAAATATTAGGAAATCTTAGCAAATTCAAAAAATCTTAGGAACCTCTAGAAATTCTAAAAAAATTGGAAAATCTTAGGAATACTAAATCTTAGTAAATCTTAGAAAATCGAAAACATTCCTGGAAATCTTAATAAATATGAAGAAATCCTAGTAAATAGAAAATCCGAAAAAATGCAGATGCTCTTGAGAAATCTTAGGTAATCGAGGTAAAAACAAAAAATTCTATTTTCTAGGGGGCCCTGATTTGCCCCCCCTTATACGCCGCCTGTGCTAGGAAATCTTAGGATATCAAAGGTAATCTTAGAAAATGTTAAAAACTCCTATGAAATCTTGGAAAATCTACGATCTCTTAGAAAATCTAGAACATCCCAGGAACTCTTAGAAAATCTGCAAAATCTTAGGAAATCTGAGAAAATGTCAGGAAATGCAACAAAATCTTATAAAATTTAGGAAAATCTTAGGAACACACTGTTTTTTTGGAATTCCTAAGATTCTTTGTCTTAGAAATTTTACTTACTTAGATTCTTAGAAATCTTAGTAAATTAGGAAATCTTAGGAATACTATAGATGACGACATTTAAAAAAAATCTCGTGAAAGAAATCTTGCCCTTCGTATTAAACTGTTGCAGAGCGGAGAGGATCTGGATCTGGAGCCCAATTTAGAGTTTGAATTTGAAAGAAATTCTTAATAAATTTTTGAACATTGACGAAATTTTAAATGACATAGTACTTATAATCTGATATTTTATTTAGAAAAAATATTATATTGGTTTCTTATAAGCTGATATTCAACTTTTATTGACAAATTTGTAAGATTGACGGATGAGCGAAGCGTAGTCTAACTATTGGAGACAAGCCACTAAAAGTACATTAGCCCCGAATAATGCAGTATATTATTTTATAATTAAATTAACTAAACCTTTAGCACTAACTTATTGCTAGTCCGAACGTGGTAACCAGAACTCCACTTTGATGAATTCTGCGAGGAGGGGAGAATTTAACAAAAATATAATATAATATAATTAATATTCTTATTTTTCTGTCATACAAACAATGAAATATTTTGACGACTTCTGAATGTTCCACTAACTGCAAATTCTAAACAGACATTCAGAGACCTCAAATTACTTTTTTATTTGACTGTCATTTTGGCACACGTATGCTCATCTTCTGTGCGGTTTCTGGTTTCGTCCAAAAAAAAATCGCACACTTTTTTGAAATTCCATCTTTGGACGGACGCTGTAAATAAATCGTGAAATGTAGAAGTACCGTAGAGCCATTATTAATCGCATCACCTGTCCACCTTTAATTCCTTATCCCAATAAAGAAAACGGCATTGACAAAAATGGATAAAGCGAACACACACGCATAACGTTCCCAAACCATATCTCTTATGTAACAATAAACTGAAGAAGACAAAATAAAACTGGTTTCACACCGATGGGCTTCTGTGAAGAAAAGATGCCATGCAATATGCACTTTCTTAAGACGTTTTCTCGCTATTGTATATCGTGGGAACCAAACCTTACCTTCCGTCTTGAGATTTAAACTTTTAACGGACTTCCTTATTTTATAGATTGCAATTGGACCAAATGCGATGATAAACAGATAAAGGTCGGCTACTGGGAAGTTGATTTTCTGAAACATGGTACGCAATAATCGTTAATCACGGTTTAAAAATATGGATTTCGTGTTTTGGTAAGACGGAAGATAAAGATTGTCCTCGGTGAGTTCAACATGCCGGAAGTGTGTGGCATTCCGGTAATATTTTGTTACTCACTGTGAAAATAGTACGAACCTATAAATAAGTGACTAATAATAGAAGTGGATTATTAACAAAGAAATGCATTAGAAAAGATATCAACACGTGAGTGAGTAATTCCCATTGCATTGTAATTTGGAAAAAATCTGTCCAAGGTGCAGGCGATAAATGAGTTTCTAGTTTGGAAAAGCGAAGACTCTCGAGATTGTTTATATTTCTCGACAGATTTATTAACAACAATCCTGAAAATTTGTATAATTAGTAACTGAGAGAGCGTTCAGGAAGCAGCTATTAAAAACCACTCACAGTTTTGTAAACACGCTCTTCCAGAAATTCAGAGGATGTGGGTCATCCAATGTTTGATTCTTGGAACTTTTCAACCCGATGACGGAAGAACTGGATTCTGGATTTCGTAAGGAAAAGGAAGGGCGCATTTGTCCCAAAGAATTTCATATTTGTAATTTAAAATCCGACACGGGCTATTTTTAGCCCCAAAAAAAGCTTGATAACTCAATTGTTTATTCAGTGTTTTACAAAGCATCGAAAGTCTGTCACGATGGCTGAAATCCCAACGCGACGCATTACCCCCTGGGAAGTAAATCGGGGACAGATGTGAACCTGTCTTTTGGTTACGCCACACTTGTACACTTTTACCCCACGCTAAAGCAACCCTCCCTATATCTGGAATGTAATGTCCTGCTTTTACGAGGCTCATTAATTTTACTTTTTTCTACTTTTGTGTCGGCGTGTTAACTAGAAAGGAAAGTGTAACGGGCAGTAAATTTTTAAAAAATAACGAGGACACGAAAAAAGTTGGTGATTTAATTTCGGCGGTTTAATTGGCGAAAACCAGGAGCGGACTTGGAAAAATCGGAAGGGATTTTTTGTTGGGTTTATAATTTTTTATTATAAATAAGAAAAATTGAGTTGAATTATTTATAGACGACGAAGAAGCCAACACACATGTGTAACCAGAGACTTCCTTACACCAGCTGCAAAGAGTTTTATTTCAATACAAAGGTTTCTTGGACGAGACATGATTGCACAAGAAGTTAAATTATAATAAACACAATGGGAATTAATCGGAACCAATTTGGTTCAAACTTAATTTGACAAAAGCTTGATTTATTTATGAATGAGGAGTAAGCGTTAGCGTTGATAAGGATCGAGTGAAAGTATTAAGGTTAACAATCAAGAAGTGTTAATTAATAAACCTGTAGTGTAATGCAAGAGTTCAATTTATTGAAACGTTCCTTGAATTTATTATTCATTATGCATTTGCATTTCTATAAGCAACATACCATGGACGTAACATGCGGAACAAGCGGCGAGATTCTCCATTTTTCACTTCTTCCGTTTTTCTTCCAATCAAAATTATGGGCCCGATAACCTTCGAGCACGGGCCATTATGATTACGATTATTTATAGGTGTTTATAACATTTTTACGCTAATGGATTACAAGTAATATTTTATCAAAGAGTTGGTGTAATTATTTCGATTAAAATAAATAGTCTTATGCAATTAAGTGCTTTCTGTAATTGAATTGACTTATTATGAGAGTACAAATCAAAACAGTTCAAGTATATTTCCTAGCGAAAACATCAATTTTACAATTATATAGCAACATATAGATAAGATTAAACCAGTACGATGTAGATATATTTACTTTTTAATTTAGTAATTGTTCCTCATTGTTAAGATAGAACTGTATAAACAGGAAATTATTTATAAACCTTATCAACTTCCAATAGTCAAGTAAATACATTTATTTACCACTTTTTTTGGGTAAACGTCCAAATCAATCAAGTTTTCATGACGATTGATGAAATAGACAAATCATAGAAGAGATAGATAGTACTACTTAAGTAGTTAGATATTAGATAAACAAATAATCTCTAATTTTGAGTGTAGAACACGAAAAAAGTAAAATCTACCTGCAAAGTATGTAAATTTGCTCAACTAACAAACAGAATTTGTTCTATTGACAAATACAATTTGTTCTATGAACAAATACAGTTTATTCTACTAACTATCACAAACACAAGCTTTACTTTTGCTGATAAAGCATACCTTGGAGACTGTACTATTTTTAATAAATTTCAGCTCCCCCCCCCCCCCCAATTAATAAATTATCTGTACTCGGTAAAATTATATAATATTTATACTATACTTTAATTTTGGAGTAGTTTTTACTATTAGAAATTACTTATTATTATAAAATTTAAAAAAAAAATTAATTGCAACTGTTAAGTGTACATTGTTTGTGCTGTGACGTAAATATTTAGATTAGTTAGTGTTAACAAACAAGTAATCATAAAAATGCGTACGTTACGTACCTACAATATTTATGCAGTTTACCTTTTTCGCATTTTCTAAGTATTTCATTATTTATTATCGTATTTTTCACCTCGCTGTATTTGAATTTATTTCAAAATAGTATTCAATTGCGCTCGAGCACGGACCCCCCCTTTCAAAAATACCGAAAAACAAAAACACTGAAAATAAATCCAATTTGCATTGAAACCAAGTGTTATTCCATCCAAATTATCCTATTTTACATTATTTAGAATAAATTTGCTTTGATTCTTTTATTTTTGGGTTTTTCCTAATTTTTGAAAATACATACTACTTTCTTAAAATTTTAATTTTCATTACAAGTGCACGATTTATTTACAGTGATTTTGTTTTAGGTGCATTTGTTTTTGGCCGTTTCATTTTCGTCATTTTGACGTGAAATATCACAAAGAATAGGATGAGGGATTGGCCACGATGTAATTTATAAAAAAATTTATAAAAATTCCTTAAATGCATCCAAAATTCTTCCAAAATTACTTTTATTTTCAATTTCAATTGAAATTTCTTTTGGATTTTTCACTTCCTTCCTTCCACGATTTCGACATCAACTTCTTGCAATTTCATTGATTCAATGAACATCTGACAACTGACATGTAACACGATTACGCAGATTGTGCGGCCTGAAGGCCGCACTGGTTCCTCACTCTTTATGGTAATTTGGCGAGTTGGGCGTGCCGAGTTGTACCTGACAGAGCTTTACATTTTAACATCCTGTCATTCAGTAGAAATGTTGAAAACCTTTAAAAAATGGGAAATTACTAAAGAATTACGAATCAGTGCGGCTTTCAGGCCGCACAACTTCCGAAATCTAGTTACACGTCAGTTGTCAGATGTTCATTGAATCAATGAAATGTCAAGAAGTAAACAAAAATTTGAAAAACGGTCAGGTACAATTCGGCGCCAAACCAACTTGTAATATATTAATATATTAAATATTTATTTATATTGTAATGCATATCAAAAAAGTGCAAAGTACTGTTTAATGAGGTCGAGATTACCTCTTTTAGGGGTGGGGGTAGCAGCAACATGTTTCCAAACACTGACCGTTCGACTGGGCCGAGTTGGCTGGCGCCGAGTTGGCTGGTACCGAATTGGCAGCGCCGAGGTGGTAGCCCATGCTAAAATTTAATTTGAAAATATAAACACTTGTTTTAAATAACATAAAAAAAATAAATTACAATAAAACTCTCTTTTTATGTAAACGACATAAAAATTTCACTTTATGTTCAAGTTTTACTATTATTACAAGCAATTGTTTAACCGAGAGGGAAATAGCTGGGAAAATCTGGTGTGCAAGTGAAGGGAAATTCTAAGAAATTCAAGAAATATTAGGAAATCCAAAGAAATTTTTGGAATACTAAAGTGAAAATCCATTGAGCATCAAGTTAAAGTACTATATATTACTAAAATTATAGTAAATTTTACTGAATTTGATGTAAAAATTACTTTAACCAATGTAACATTAACTTCCAAATTAATTTACAATGAATTGGCATGACGAAAAATGTAGTGGGCAAGACAAGGAAAATTTGAGAAAATTCAAGAAGATCTTAGAAAATCTGAAAAAGTATGAAATCTCAGATATGCCCAGAAAATCATAAGAAATCTAGGAAATCCAAGAAAATATTACGAAATTAGAAAATCTTAGGAATTCCTACTGGAATTCCTGAAATTAGGAATTGAAAGGAAACCTTAAGGACAATCCAGGAAGAAATTCTCAAGAACTTCGTAAAAGGAATAGTTGAGTAATGCGGTTACGAGGGAAAAACTCCCATAAAATTTATATGGAGATTATTATTAATTATTTTTTCTCGATATCTGGTACGCAAACGGGAAATAACGGTTTTCCTCATTATCAGGTAAGCAATTCCTTGAATAAAATTGAAACGAGGAAAATCATTACCTTCCGGATGCGTACCCGATAAGGAACCCAACATCCTGCCCTGAACTGCTAGACCAGAAGTAAAGTTAGCTCAAACTCTCCCCATGTTAATCTTATGGGAGTTTTTTCCCTTGTAACCGCATTACTTAAGTTCTAAAACGAAATACAATGTAATACAAATTTTTGCCTTGTAATTCGCCCTTCGCCCTTTACGCCGGATGGACCGTCTGGTTGTCACACCAGCTCTGGAGTTCTATTATTATAAACAATATTTAGACCAATATCAGGTTTAACATTTTACGATTAGCGAGAGTTTTACAAATTGTGTCGAATTGCCCATTCTGTTAACGGTGTGTGTGCTCGACGTTAATAGGTTAGTGCACTTGATTTAGTGAGTTTTGGGGACCTCCTTTTGGGGAATATTTTGTAACAATCAGTTGGGACCGCTTCAGATAGGACAGTTTACACCGCTTCCTTTTAGCATTTACTAACAATTTTTTTTATCTATTCATGTTTTTTTTTTATTCAAAGTGCAATCTTATCCTTATCTCATTCTTTAACGCCAAGAGCGTTATTTCGTACTCAATTGTCCCGATAATCTGGTATCAAAGTTTGAAGAGAAATTAAACTTGGAACTTGTATTTGGGTGGATCGAGGTGATCTACCCCCCCCCCCCTTACGAACTAAATACAAAACCAGAAGATTTCCTGATCTTTTGATTCTTTTGCATTGATTGTAATTGTTTTCTTTGGATAAATATTATTAATTCACTGAAGAAACATAACGAAGCGTCAGAATTTTCTTCTCTTGTTTGATTTGAGGAAATTAAAATTTATTTTGTTGACAGTAATATAATATCCACTTATAATCGTTTGATGGGAAGCAATTTTAACTTTATTACTTTTGTCACCAGAAGTTGTCGTGTGGTACTCCAGACACACCCAATATTTTATCCGCCTAAAAGTAATCTTTCTGTCTTGGTGTAATCGTACACCATCCAGCAGCTCATTAATTAATGTCATCTAGGACTAAAGTTCTTTCATTTACAACTTACAAGCTGCAGTTACCGAATTGTCGTTGCTCAATCTATAAATATCCAATTTGTTTATTTCGCTTAATCAAGCAAAAGACAAAGTTATTTGGGACAACTTGCGGAATTTTTTAAGATCCTAAATTACAGTTTTTACAAATGGACTATGTAATTAATGTGACAAAAACAACATCTCCTCTCGATCATAATCCTCATAAAGAAAACCATTTGTTTGTTAAATTTAGATCGCGGAAGTATAATTAACATAAATAATTGATTAAATTAATATTATTCTAGAATAACAACAAACACAGCAACTGTTTTCAAGATAAGGCAACCTAAAATTGCACCAATAAGATAAGAAAAAAGTCAATAAGTTATTTATTTCTTTAAGTTCCCGGTTAAATCAATCTTGATTCCCGTAATAACATTGATGCGCATTTGTGGCCACTTTTAGGAATTTCCAAGTGTTTTTTTGTACTCGAAAGCGATCAAAGTCATATTTGTTATGATACTCGAAATTGATAAAAAAAAATTAAAAAATAATCCTAAATTAAGAAGTGGGAAGTCCCCCTCCGAGTTGAATATCTAAAATAATTTTATTAAATTTAAAATCCCAACGTACGAATTGAAGAAAATTTACATATTTGTCTCGGGATGAAGATGAACAAACATGAAACGGGTTTTGAAATACACGCTTACCTTCATTTTTATCTTACAATCATCGATTCGAAAATTCAAGCTCAAATATTTTGAAAGTCGGCGTGTCTAAAAAATTCTCATGCACATAAAGACCCTTTTAAATTAGACGTAGTCCATTAGGAACATTTCAGGAATTTTAAAACGAGATGTAACATAATATCTTATTTTCTTTTGGACAGAGTGCATATTAAAACCACATGTGGATGAGTAGATGCAGTTTTAATTTAAAACGCTCTTTCAGAACCACCTCATCAGTAGGAGTGGGTCTTCGAAAATTTCAAAATACACTAACAAAAGTGTTTTGTATGTCACATACCATTAAATCTCAATGCTTTAATAACCAGTATGCATTTCACTTAACCCTTACTCTTTCACAATATTTTTCTTTGTGTCCTGGCACTTGCATTCGGAATAAAATATTAGAAGAGGATGTTCTTGCAAAAACACCTTACCTGATTAAAAAGTCAAAATTAATTTGTTTGGGCGGACTAGCAACGGCCATTTTAATGGCTATTTTTTAATTTGATTTTTGAAATCATAGATAATTTGAAAATTTTGAAATTTATCCGCCTTTTTTAAATTTTAACATTCCCCCCCCCCCCCCCCCCAGGTCTGGTAAGAAAGAAACCTTACCTATCTAAAGTGACTCATTATTCAGTGACGGCTTGTTATAAAGAACACAAGGGCACGTGCCCCCCCCCCATCCCATGACGAAAAACAATGTAAGGATAGATTTGCATTATAAATAAATAGTTTAAAAACTATTTTTTTATTTTGTGCCCTCCCACTTGAAAATGTCACGAGCTGCCACTGTCATTATTATATATTACTTTTTAATCATTATATTCTATTTTTTATTAATATTGTAATAGTGTGACGCACCTCTGATTGGTTCGTTTTACGTTGCCAACCTAAGAAAATTAGAAAGATTACGGGAGAATAATTAAACATTAAATTAATTAATTAAACTTGGACAATCTAGTCTATATCATCATCAAACATAATAATATCCCTAGTCTGTCTATGTATCCCCTAACGCACCTCTGATTGGTCAGTTTTTTACCAAATCAACAAAAAAAAACAAAAATCGAACAGAATAATAGCCCAAGTCTGTCTGTCTATCTATCTGTGTATCCTTAGCTGTTTTGTATAGCTTATTAGTAAACTGTAATGATTACCCCAGTGATGCTGAATCACAGTGTCGTAGCTATCATGGGGCAGTTCGGTGCAGAACAGACGGTTTGAGGGCCCCGCAGGAGCCCCTAACAGAAAATAACTCAAAACGCTAGAAATTTTGAAAATTAAATTGTGAAGAATGAGATGAAGAAAATTAAGGTGCTTCACATTTACCATTCCGCTGCGCTACGCTAAGTGGGGAGTACCGACATTATCTATCTATTCGGGTGGCTCCGGGCGGTTTTCACAGCCCCTGATATCAGCAAATCGCGGATCCCGGCATTAGAATTTCGTCATTTTCGAATTCTGTTGCGCCCCGGGGAATTTTTTAATCGAGTCTAGTGCTTGTCAAAACGGCTCGGCTGCGCCTCACTCAAGTGCTGCGAGCAGTTTTGGCAAGCGCAAACACGGAAAATCTGGAATCCAGGATTTTTGTTAATTTTGGATAAAATACTGAACTATTCGCAAATTTTATTGCCTATATCTACTATATAGACCATTACCTACCACCTAGCGCAAAAATTCGAGCTCTTCGACCCCCTTTATTTTAGGGCAAGGGGGCCTTCTCATATATTTTGCATGGGGCCCCAACAAAACTCGCTACGGCCCTGCTGAATCAGGTCAATCACCTGATCAAACGCACCTCTGATTGGTCAGTTACCATCAAATTAATATTTTCGCAAAATAATAGCCTAGTTCTTTCCATATATAGCCTATTTCGATCTATCTATCCATCCGTAACGCACATCCGATTGGTCTGTTTTTACCAGGTTAAAAATTATATTTCATTTGTAAAAAGCCATAAGTGTTTGCTGTAACTTTCTACTAGCCTGAAAAATTGGGAAGTCACGGAAAAGTCACTGGTCAGTGCGGCCTTCAGGCCGCACAACCTAGGTAATTATAATTAGCTATTTATATCCTTCCGCAACGTATCTCCCATTGGTTCATTTAACGTTACCAACCTAGAAAAATTGGAAATTGCGGGAGAATGACTCGTCAGTGCGGCCTTCAGGCGCACAACATAGGCAATGTAATGAGATAATTACACCAATGTAATTACACTTACAGTTACTCCAGAAATTATTAGAATGCTCCTATGTTAGCAATGTAAATTGTACTTTTTGAAGACCTTTTTTGTAGTATAAAAATCGCTTTACAGCAATACTTGTTTGACATTTTTTGTTGCAAATTTCATTATCTTTATTTTTGTTTATATACATTTTTCCATTTCATCGCACCGTTTCTGAGCTACAGTGACTTAAAAATGATTCCGTTAAATTTTTAATAAAATTATTTTGAAATGGGTTGAATGGAAATCTGAAAATATGAGCATGGATTTTGGATACATGACATGGATTTTATTATATTTTGTAAACATTGGATGACAATCTTAAATTTACATAATTTTACATAAAATTAATAATATTATATTACATAATTTGAATATTATAATTAACAACATAATATTATAAATTAGTAAATAATTTTTATTTCTATTTGAGTATGTTGAGATAAATTTGCTCAGGTTTTGTTTAACGTAATATTAATTTTATTGAATTGATTTGTAAATAGCAACTGATTTACATGAAAATTTTGAATCTCACGAAGAATTTAAAAAAATAAAGTATTACTCAGGTGCTTGTAAAGTAAAAAAAATGTAATTTTACATTATTTTACATTTTAGAGTAAATTTACTCAATTGTGAGTAATTTTCACTGGTAAAAACACACCCATTTTTTACAGCGAAGACAAAAAAGAAGAAACAATACGATCCAGAAAGACTGACATGCGAGGTATTAAAGGGGGATATCACATGTTTTTTCTATCGACCAAACCCTAGACTAATATAATTAATGTTGTTTTATTTCTATTTCAACGATTTTTACTTCAAATAATATTCAATTTTATGCTGTCTTGCTGTCTGTTCTCTTGAAGCAAGGTTAATTACTTCTGCACAGTGGCGACAGAAGAGTGAAATATAGAGGGGAAGCAAAGTATTCAGTTTTGTTAGGCTTTATGATTGTAAAGGGAAATTCTAATATTTTACGAGCGCTAGCTAGGTAAAAACAAAAAATTCAATTTTCTAGGGGGGAGCAAGTGCCCTGCTTTGCTCCCTATCCGACGCCTATGCTTCTGAAGAAGTTCTGCGATTAATTTCGGAAAACCTTAAACTCTTCCAGAACAGAGAAAGTAGAAAACGCTAGTAAACTAAATATCGGACTTTGAAGCGACCATCCTAAATTAAAATCTTCGGAGCCTCCTCCCCATTTTAACAAAAAAAATAGTGAGAAATCGCAGGAACATGTTAGAAATAATTGCTTCCATATCCACATTCTTCTCGGTGTCGGCTAAGTGCATAGGTTTGTTGAGAAAAGTTATAAATATCTCAAACATAACGGAAACACAAAACAAATTCATTTCAAATCACTTTACTCCATTCAAAGATTAAAGAGGAGGCATACAGGTATCAAGCCTCTAAATCACTACTCCTGCCAATTTTTACAACCTTTGAAAAATTGAAAAAATATTACTACGGTTTTAAAAATTCTCCCACGATTATTTTTATTTAAAAATGCTTTAATACCTCGTCCTCGGTCCGTCTCTGCATAAAAGGTATAAAAAATTAGACCTTCATGTTGATAACTTGTTTTACTAAAAACTCACCCTTAATGCGGTCAAGATCCACTCTATACAAAAAAATTAAGTATAAAAATATCACAAAATTGGTATCGAAATTTGATAAACTCAAAGGTGAAAGAGTTCGACACTATAATTTTTTTTTAATAAATAATTGAGGAAGTAGGCCATTTGTAAATCAATTAGTTTATAGTGGAACCTAAACTAAACAATTTTTGGTGTATTTGAGGGTGGTTTATAAATCAGAGCGTGAAATAGACAGATAGGGTGACATCCCCTTTTTAGCTTGTAACAGTTAGCCACGTTGCCAAATTTTTCAAACAATACTAAATAATTTAAAAAATCATTTACAAAAGTTTTATATGTCCTTAATAAATTAAAAGGTAAGGTTTATTATTATGGAGGTGGGTTTGGGTGTTGGAAAAGAAGTAAAAAGTTACGTTTTGGTCGTAAATGTATTTAATATATGGTCCTCGTTTAGGAAGAGACTTCCTCACCCTTGTATGTTTCCAAAGGTCCGGGGTTGCTCTAGAATATTTTTCTAAACTACCGGCTCGAAACAGGTCGTAAAAACTAAAAGCTATCCCTAGTTTCGACATGAGTACCATTTGTCAATGTGTCATGATCAGGAAAGAAGTAACACCCACTCAAAAACGTGTTTAGTTTCAAAAGGTTGCCTTATAGACAATAATTACTAACAATGCCGTTAATTGGCAGTAAACTAGTAATTGCAGTACAAAAATAAATTAAGGGTGGATTCCGTTTCAATTAAAGTGCAATGGGAACCTTATTATGCATTTTTTTCATTTGGTTAATTAAAAGTTACCAATCTTACAAATTGATAGATTACAGGAGAGTAACAGATCAGTGCGGCCTTTAGGCCTCACCAACCGTACAGTCTGCATGTATAAGAGGAAGTTTGAATAGTAGCAAACTGACAAGTGAGACGCAAAATTTCAAAGCGGGAAGAAGTTCGAGGTTTAAAAAGGTTCAGAAATTTATTGTAAAAAGTTTTGTAATCAATAGAATTAAAAGTAATTTTGATAAAAGGTATTTAATTTAAGTTTGAAAGTGGAGTGATGATATTGGATGGATGGAAAAATAAAAACTAAAACAGAGCTATAGATAATTGTTAATGAAAATTGACAAAATCGCAAGAGGAAAATTAAAGTAACCAATGGATAAAATTATTCAAAGCATAAAAAAAGTACAAGCCAATTTGTAATATAAGTACATTTGAAAATTTTATAAGACCAAATTGTGGGATTTGTTAAAATTCATATAAATTTATATTGAAATGCTCCGGGGTTAAATTTCAATTTATAATAATATCTCCAACCGCCAAACATTCATTTTTTTGAACATAAGACTCCTTTTTATAAATTTTTGGTTAGTTTTTTTATTTTCTATTAGAATAAAATGTAATAATTTTTCAGTAATTTGTCCGGCTATTTTTATTTTTATCGTAAAATTTGTATTTCAAATTTTAATTTCAAAATGAAACATTGAAATTTTGTATTCCCTTGAGCGTGAATTTCATAAATTTTTAATTTTTTCAGTAATCTTCGTTACTTTTCCCCGTTTTCGTCTTAATTATTATTTTGCCATATCCAAATCTTATCCCCTCTTCCACTCTCAACTTCTGTTTCACTCCAGATTTTTATAAATTTTACCAAATTTCAAATTAATTTCAAAGTTTCCATTTTTATCACCAAAACACTCGAACTGATTGGTTCATTTTACATTATCAACCTAAAAAAGTTAGAGATTACAGGAGAAAGATTAAACAGTGCGGCCTTCAGGCCGCACAACTTTGGCAATCTAGTAAATTATAAAAATTTCAATTCACATTTTATATCTTTGACGGGGTAATTTGTGTACACAAAACTTTGATTTCCAAAAAACTCCAAAAATACCAGTAATTTCCAAAAAATTCCAGTGATTTCCAAAAAATTCCAGTGATTCCCAAAATATTGTAATTCAGAAGATTTCCAAAATACTCTAATTCAAAAGATTTCTAATATATTCTAATTCGAAAGATTTCCAAAATATTCAAATTCAAAAGATTTCCAAAATATTTTAATTCAAAAGATTTCTAAAAATTCCAATGACTTCCAAAGAATTCCAATGATATCTAATAATTCCACTAAGGGGCGTTTATAGACTACTTGGTTCCATCTAGGGGGGGGGGTAGCTAGAAAGCTATGCAGGGGTAAATGAAGAGAGGGGGAGCTAAAGTCGAGCTACATATTGTCATGGATTTTTCTTGTTTAGAGTTGTTTTTATTTATTTCATGTTGTATAAAATTTGTAAATGCCGTGTTTGTCAAAAATTTGTAAATTTGTGTTGGTAATTTTGATATGGGGAACTTGCTCGAAAGCAAGAATATATCGGCTTTTTGCCAAAGTTGTCAAAGTGACCAGACGTGAATTTATTTATTAATTTTTTATTGAGTTTGTTATTTTGGATTTATAACATTAGAAACTGGTAAAAATTTGGATGCTAAATATATAAAATACCGAAATCCGGGAGAGAAAATTATTGGAAATTAGTTTTCTTCATTTATTTAATTGGGCACAATGAAAAAATAACAATTTTTAAATAGTTTTTTTAACAGAAAGCACAAAATGTCTTCTGGACTTTGTAGGCAAGAAATTACATTCCATCCAAAGGGGGTAGGGAGAGGGGGATAGTTACGTTAAGCTACATGAAGGAAGGGAATAGTTCAAAAGAGGCTAAAATGGAACCACGTGGTGTATGAGTGCTCCCTAGTTTCCAACCTGTTTCAGAGATTTTCAAGGGATTTTAAAAATTTCCAATGAATTCCAGTGATTTAATAAGAATTCCAAAAAATTCCAATGATTTTCGACGGGGGGTAAATATTCAGAAAATTTTGTAGACACAAGACTCGGAATTCCAAAGATTTCAAAGAATTCCAAAGATTTCAAAAAATTCCAATGATTTCCAAGAATTCCAATGATTTCCAAAGAATTCGAAGGATTTCCAATGAATTCCAAGGATTTCTAAGGAATTTAAAATATTTCCAAAGAATTCCCGGGATTTCCAAGAATTCCAAAGATTTCTAATGAATTCCAAGCATTTCCAAGAAATTCGAATGATTTCCACGAATTCCAATGATTTACAAGAATTACAAATATTTCCAATTTTATATTAGTGACTTTTTAATTAAACTAAAATTAAACTTCTGTGATTAGACATCAATCTGAAGGGGTAAATATCCCAAAAAAGTTGTATACACGTGGTAGAAATTCCTTTGGAAATCTTTTAAATTCTTTAAATACATTTTGAATTCTTAGAAATCTCTGCAATTCGTTGAAAATCACTGAAATTTCTTGGAAATCATTAAAAAAATTTTTGGAAAACTGTTGAATTCCTTGGAAGTCATTGGAATTTTTAGAAATCATTAGAATTCTTTGGAATTCTTTGGAAATCACTAGAATTCTTGTAAATCTCTAATATTTTTGAAAATCTCTGGTATTCCTTGGAAGTCACTGGAATTTTTGGAAATCACTGGAATTCTTTGGAAATCACTAGAATTCTTGGAAATCCCTAATATATTTTGGAAATCTTTGGAAATCTATGGAATTCTTCGGAAGTCACTGGAATTCTTGGAATACTTTGGAATAATTGGAATACTTTGTAAATCGCTGGAATTGTTAGGAAATCTTTGAAATTTCTTTAGAAACAGTTTGAACAATAATAATGGTCATATGTAAAGAAATATTTTTATTGAAATTTCTTTACATATGACCATTATTTATGTCCAACCTGTTTCTAAAGAAATTTCAAAGATTTCCTAACAATTCCAGCGATTTTCAAAGTATTCCAATGATTTCCGAAGAATCCCAAGGAATTCCAGTGATAAAGCAAAACAAATTCCAAAGATTTCCAAGGATTTCGATGAATTCCAATTATATTCAAAGAATTCCAAAGATTTCCAAAGGAATTCCAATCACGTGTACACAACTTTTTTGGGATGTTTACCCCTTGATTTTCGAAGAAGTCTAATTGCATAGATTTCCTAGTAATTCCGTAGATTTCCAAGAGAATTTCAACCATATGTACAGAAATTTTTGTGAGATATTTACCCCTTGATTTTTGATAAAATAATCGCATACAAAATTCAAGTCCAAATTTGAACTTAAATGTCGAAGTCGTATCTTCGCTGCATGTAAGGTACAAAATTTCAACCTGCTTGTTAAGTGTTAGGGGGAATTTCCGGCCCCCCGGACCACCGGTTTCAGAAACTGAAGGTTTACATTGAATCTTCTATAATTAATAGTTTAATTTTAACAATTCTTGGAAATTCGTATATAGCTGGAAAAGCTGAAAAATGCTTGGTCTAACAATTTTCAAAGATAAAATTTTGGATTACCAATCTATGCGAATTTTTAGAAGATTTTTTGTTTTTTGATTTCAACATGGAAATGTAAAATTAAAAAAATGATTCATATTCCATTGCAAAAAAAATTTCAACTCAAAATTTCACAATTTTGTATTGTATTCGTTTTAAAATTATAATAATTAACTTAATAAAGTTTAACACAAATTTTGATCTTGATAAATATTTTAAAAGGAGTCTCATGCGTATTTTATTCCACCGATTGACCTAAGCCGAAGATGAAGAAATTTATTTAATTTTGAAATTGGAAATTTACTTTGTTATTTGATACCAAAAAATATATGCAATGTAAAATAATGTAACCAGAAGGCCAAAACTTGGAAGTCATCGATACCATTCGTGTACCAATATATCCCAAGAAATTTGTAGGCTATAGAATTTTATCGAAAGATCAAAACACCTAATGGCATAGGACATTTATTTAACTGTCGTTATTACTGTACATTGGTATTAATGCGAAAGTTACTAACAAGTAAATTTACATTCTTAATCTCGCGATATCTTACCGTCTTATTATACTACCTAATAATGATCCCGCAATTTATGATGGCGATTATGTTATCTCACAAGGAGCAATAAATCTTAAAGAGGATACCTTTCCTTTTCTTGTTTTCATGATTTGTGTAAAATCATATGTAACGTCGTATCCTGTACAAACAGCTCGTTGGCCTAGGAATAAATTCAGAACCTCATCCTTGATGGTCCAGCATTTTCGAAATGGGCCGAAAATTTGGACCTCCTAAATCCACTACTGCAATTTCGAGCAACGATGAGAGTCAGGTAAATTAGATAATTGTCATCAAATTGCAATATTGACAAAGCCAGGATTTAGGGCTCCTATACCTCGGCCATAGAAACACCTTAATTGTCGAGTGGGTCATCAATTATCGCATTCGACTCTTTAGAATTAGTTCTACCTTTTCAAGAATTTGTAGATTATGACTTAAGCGAATTGTAAAGGTTTTTAATAAATTATGTAAGCTGGCTTTTGTCCAAATCAAAGAATGAGGAAGATATTTTAAGTTTTATTCCAGTTTTCTAATTTGGCGTCACGTTATTTTTCGTGAAACGACGTCTTCCACCTTCTGGTCTTGTAACCCAAACGACACAAAACAAAATCCAAAGGATTAATTTGCAGGTGACGCAAAAGCTCGTCATTCTGGGAAAAAGATTTGCATAACAAAAGTAAAGAAATTTTAAAAGTACTTGGTCAAAGCGAAAGGGACGGTCGTAATGGTAATCTTTCGGTTAATCTCTTCTTTAACTTCTGTGCGCTTTCTGTTTTTTTTTCTGGAAAAAAATTAGTGTTCAACAAGTAGTCGAGCAACACGTTTTCTAAATATTTCGGTTTTGGCGTCGCATGAAATTAAATATTGAAGCTGAAGGGTTTCACACGCAAAGAAGACTCGACACCGGATTTGCAGCA
Organism: Cantharis lateralis; assembly: GCA_963170105.1. NCBI lineage: Eukaryota > Metazoa > Arthropoda > Insecta > Coleoptera > Cantharidae > Cantharis > Cantharis lateralis. The sequence continues at coordinate 6,761,958 of OY720627.1, forward strand.
AATCAGCCACGTAGTGTTGCTCCGCCAAAGCCAGCAGGTAGAACCTCAGATTATGGCTGTTTACAAATTCTCGCAATCTTCGAATGGCGGCGCTAAAATATTTTAACACCTGCAGACGGTCCGGATTTCATAAAAATTTTACACTTTTTTGTATTAGTCCTCGCACTTTGTGTTTGTTCTATTTTTACCTTAATCAAAAGTTTGAGATCGTACACAAACAAAGCTATTTATAGAGTTAAAGAAATATTTACAGGTGCTGAGTAAATACAAAACAGATAACACTTCTAATCTGTTTTGTTGATTTACTTCTTGAAATGCCTTAACTTTTTCGAAATTTATTTAGCAATCCGGAATTCTCATTCGAGTGTCATTTGGAACGGTAAGGTCTTTAACCCTTAAGTGCATAATGTAAGTAAATGTATGATAATAAAATAATGACTTGTAAATTTTGCGTTTTTCCTCATTTGAACGGATATCCGCGTTAGTGTACAGGAAACTGTTACTAAATTTGATTACCCAAAGGAAAATATATTTGTCTTCATTTTTTCCCGCAAACGAAACAGGTGTGATTAAGTTTTTTAAGCTGCATGAATCATGTCGGAGAAATCAATTACCGCTACAAGTCACCCCCATTGGCTTTTTCTAGCGTTCCCATAACCCTAACTTGAACTACCCTACTTATAATTTTATCATGACACATCTGAAAGCGGTGCTCTAAATGCTCAAAGCAAGCATCGCTTCCCGTTTACAGTAGGTTGAATCAATATGGAACCCCCCTAATATAGGGCTGCTGTATACATCGGGGATGATATATGGATTGTTACATTAACACATGTGGTGGCGCAACAAAAAGTTAACCAGTCGATACTACACCGTGGGGGAAGATTTAAATAAGGCACCTGTTTTAACTTAAAAAAAATTTTTAATTTATCATGCGGGTGGTAATTTTACTAACCTAATTTGAAAAATGAGAGATGCACTTGCATGGGATAATTTGATATTCTTCTCGTGTAAATTATGAAAGATGTTCTCAAATAAAACAATGAAGCATCGAATGAAATTTTTACAAATACTATTTTGACCCGATGAACAAAATTCGTAGTATTCATGAAAAAATTCATTGTATTTAGGAATTTGTTCATCAAAATGATGAACCATTTTTTTCAGTGCAGGTTACTTAAAATGAACCAATCAGAGATGCGTTACGAAAAGAATAACCGACAGAAGTGCTATATAATACTAGATTGCCCAGGTTGTGGAAACATTCTCCCGTAAATTCAAATGTTTTTAGGTTGGTAACGTAAAATGAACCAATTGTTATTGTGCAGCCTGAAGGCGGCGGCACTGGTTGATAATAACACAAAAATTATATTAACAATCTGATATACTAGAGAAGGGAAATCTGGAAAAGTCCTGGGTAAATTAAGAAAATCTGGGAAATACCCAGAAACCTCAGGAATACTATCGATGAGCTTTTCTTTGACTTTTCCTCTTTTAAAGCCTCCAGATCTGGAAAATCTAGTATTACCTAAATGAAAATTCTCCAATTTTCCTTCTTCAAATTTTTTTTAGGCAGCTTTAAAAATTAATCAATCAGAAATCCAATAGATAGGCGGCTATAGGGCATTTTCACTCCCCACTCCAAGATAGCCGTCTGGAAGGTTCGTGGCAAATCAAATCTAATGCCAAAATGCCATGTGATTTTTTAAGGTTAGCTTCGTTTAAAAAATGTATTTTAAAAGAATTTTTTCGAATATTTTTGCATTTTTAGCTTGTGATTCCATAGTGATTGTTTTATAATAAGTTGAACAACTAAAATCCACTATACTTACAAATAATTGAATTGATCCCGCTCGTACTGGCGAGAAGCCTTTTAAATATAATATTTTTTAATTTAATTAATTTTATTAAATTTATTCAATTATTTGTAATTATATTGAATTTTAATTGTTCAGCTTGTTATAAAACAATCACTGCCAGATCACAAAAGCTAAAAGTGCAAAAAAAAATTAGACAAAGTTTCTTAAAAATTACAATTTTTTGCCAAAACCACCTATAACTTCAATCAGAAGCGTATTTACGGGAGGGGCCCTGGGGCTAGGGGCCCCCTCTGCAACTAATCATTATATTAAATAACAAATTATTTTTGTATTTCATATTTGAAAAAAATCGCCTGTGGCGCTATATGCCAGACGACTCTTTTTTCGTTCTAGTTTTAAATGTTGTGATTTTACTTTTCAATCCTAAGGCCTCCCCCCCCCCTACACGTAATTGCTAAATACGCCGCTGACTTCAACAAATCATATAACATTGAAATGATAGTGGATTTGACACAAACCTCCCAAACATCTGTTCGTCGGAAATCTTGGAGTAGGGAATGGAAATGACTTATTTATATACGAGTATTTTAAGGCCACACACAGAGTATTTTTTGTATTTCTTCTTCTTAAATTCTGCCTTCCTTGTTTGCGTATACAGCATTACTGAATCGGCAATTTTAGACATTTTCATTTTGGACATCCGTTGGCGCATTTTTGTGTTCAATTTTTACAAAATTTTGATTAGAAAACATTTTTTCCGGCCATCCTTCAGACTATGAATTAAATAGAAGATAATTAGATCCCAAATCCCAAGATTGAATTTTACAGCGCTTTTATGCCGTCTTTGCAGACAAAAACGAACTAACTGCTTTTTTATACTGTTCGAAAACAAATAGAGAGAGAGAGAGAGAGAAAGACATGAACCTCAGTTACTTTTAAAATTCTTCCTGCCAATATTTGGAGCAGTAAATCCCATTAGCCAATCTGGCTCATCAACATCATAATTTATGCAGCTTGAAATCAGTAATAATTTTTCCGTTCCGAAGACTAGAGAGTCTGGGTATATAAAAGAATACCCCCCCCCCCCAGTAGAGCAGTAATTACATATTGAAAAACAAAATTCTTAGGGTTTGTTCATAATTTACGTCACGCAATTTTAAACATTATTCTACCCCCCCCCATCGTCACACTTCCTCACAAAAACCTAGCCCCCCTCCAAATATTACGTCATAAATCCTTGAACCCCCCTCTCTTATTATTTTTCATTAAGGAAAATCCAACATTAATCAAAAATTTTAAAATTAAAAAATATATATAAATTGTAAAAATTAACGTGACGTCAGAATTTTAGATCACCCCCCCCCCCCCCGGGCGTGACGTAATTTATGAACAACGTCAGTTTAAACGTGTCAGTTTAATCCCAAGATTGACGAAACGAAGTTTAAATTCAGTTTCAAAATATTTTCCGATCGCTTAAGGTGGAGATAAGCGCAAGTGAGATGCAAGATAATTTTAATGTGTAAGAGAGAGACAAGTATGTTCTCAGTGTTTTAGACATAAAATACCTAAATCCTAAAATAAAAAAGTTTCAGTTAACACAAATATATTAGTGTTTTAAATAATTTTAAAACGATGATTGTTAGACGAAGAAATTTTTAAAAAACTTTTAAAATCACGAATTGTTCTTGTCACTTTGTCAAGCACAAGTTGTGTAATTTTTCTGCACAATTGTGTGAATTAGTAACACATATTTTTCGCTATGTAAGATCAAATCCTTTATTCTTTCATTATGTCTTTATTCATTCGTAACGTCTCAGTGCGGCCTTCAGGCCGCACAGCATGTACAATCCAGTACCGTACCATTCAAACACAAGGAGGTTTGAAGAAGGTACACTAAAATAAATTATATAAAATTTATAAATAAATAAAATACGGAGCTAATGTACTTTTTATGACGCCCTCTGCCAAACATTGACAAATTTTATGATTTTGATGTTCATGTTCTCCCTTTTGGAGAGTCTCTTCCTATCGCCTACTAACTGAGAGATAGTGAGATTGCGTTAAATTGAAGAAAAACTTCTTAAATATGGCAAAACAAAAACCGATCTCGTTTATTTTTTTTTTTCTGGCAAAATTCTTATTTGTCAAACTGGATTATGTTTACATCGCCACCGGTGCAAAGCCCACGTCGACTAACGTCACAAATAAAACCCCGAAGGTCGTACTTCCTAAATTAGAAGTAGCCAATAACTTCCAGTTTTTTCGATGAAATTCTTCTGTTGGAAGTATTGGCTTTCAATTGTAACGAAACTGTTTATTTCCTGTATCATATGGAATAAATTAAGTGCAACTAGTAAATAGGCGCAAATTCTTGAAAGTTCGACGTCCTCACGGTATTTTGGGACCTGCAACGGTCTCATAAAAGCAGAGAATGCACACGACTGAGTGAACTATTTTAGGTGACCTGCATTTTCTTGCAAATTCTTGGCATTTGAACTAATTGTTATCTCGATAGGTTTCCTGTAACGCGAGTGTTGCCAAAACCGATTACACGTCTTCCACATCCAAAAAACACCTTTAAGGTGAAAAAGTCGAAAAAATCTCAATATTGAAAAGCAGCTTTTGACGCACAGATGTATCAAGGTCGCAGCTTAACCAACAAGAAACGAGTTCGATAGATAAAAGTTCATCTTCCTAGTTCCTTATTCACATTTTATTTCTGGTTTGTTATTAGACACGTGTGGTTTTATGTAATGGCTAAAAATACCAACGACTTCATTTAGTGTTTGTACCACAATAGAATTTTTTAATTTAATTTTACTCGGCAACATGGAAGTGTTTTAAATTTTTCTTCTAATTGCCTTCCGTCTGTTTACAAATTAAAAATTTAATTTAATGATCGTTATTTTCTTTGACGTGACTTCTAAAATTAATGTCGTGCACCAACTTAATCGTTTTAGAAAGAATATAATCAAATATATTACAAATAAGGTCAAAATGAGCTACACGATCCATGATAAACATTTTTAATTGCGAAGATTATAATATTCATTATCTCACAGTTACAACTTTTCAAAATAGTCTTCACTTTTTTTCAATTGATCCCCTCCATGAGGAAAACTGACAACTTGGCAGTAGCCTGCAAAAATTCACGTCAAGATCGTTTTTCCTTGGCATAGTCTGATCCTGGGCAGGATCTGGTCGTGCATCCTTTCCTTTTTCATCAATTATTCAATAATAGAAGATGGGGATATGATGGCAAGGATGGAATAGTAATTTTGAACGTCCAAATTCGTAGGGTTCTATGGATTAGTCAGCTTACTATTTCCAAATTGTTAGAATCATATCATATATCAATATCTTCTGGTTCAGGAAACAAAATTACTAATTATCTCGATCTTGGTTTAAATATAATCGAGGTCGGTATGCTCGTTTGAAGTATACGGAGAAAGAGAAACATTTTCGTAAGGTTATTTTGTAACACCAAAGTAGCCAGTCATTTTGAACCACTTTTGAGGATGCACTTATTTCGTAACAAAATAAATAATTCAAGTTTAAAAAACGTAATGAAATGTAAATTAACTTCCTGAGAAATCGACGTCAAGAGAGTGGAAACATCGACACACATCCAGTAGCGTGCGTAACGCGGAGATTTGTTGTACGACTCTGCTTATATTTTAACAGCCGGACATACCAAAAATAATCGACCCTTCGTTTTGATTTTGGCAAGCAAATCGTTTTCCACTTTGAGTTCCACCGTCAGATGTGTCAAGAACAAGTTGGCAAGAATTCAGGAATGAGCGAGCACTTCCTTCCTCTGAACACAGCAAAACAGCTGAATAATTTTATTCTGTGATCTATGAATCAGCGATTATTAATTGTCGTGATGCCTGCTTCGAGGTATTCGATTATAAAATATTTAACGGTTAAAGGTGGTGTTCCTCATCAAGCCATCAACACCTGAAGATGACGTTGGAGGGTTAACGTCAATTACAAATTTTTCAAAACATTTGCTGATACACTTTCTGATCTTTGAGTCTTGAGTGATAACAACAATCAATGTTTGCAAATTACACAAACTAGTTAATTGCCATTTTACGTCAAAGAAATAAAAAAAAAAATGAATAATAATGGACACGTCATATAAAAGCCGGATTTGGTTCCGTTTACGTCAAGAAGCATAATATGCATTTACAAGTAATAAATATTCACGCTCCAATTAGGTAATACGTTTAATTACAATTCTATAGGTAATTCTCCAAATGGAGTAGGAAATAATAATTAAAGTTCATAATTACTTGCGACCTTGCAATTAATTCTGCAATAAATTTAAGTGCATGTATGATATTGTTTACACTTACACTTGCAATCAATTTTCTTCTTTTTTTAAACCAGAATTAAAATTTATTTTTATTGCTAATCAGAAGGATGTCGATAACATTTTCGGAAGACGCTACCAAAACTTGGCCTTAAATTTAAAGGGGGGGGAGATAATGTATGGAACACAACGTTCTACAGTAGATAATCTTCGAACTCTATAAAACGGAAAGAATCAGAGACTTTGGAATGTTTTTCATTGTTTTCATCGATAATTTAAATCTCTTTCACGTGAAACTTTCCAAGATTCCAACTTTTAAACCGGATTTGGCGTGTAAATCCCTAATCAAACCACTATGGAGATGAGAATTTATTTAACGTGTGACAATACATAAAGAAACGAAAAATGAAATTCGTCATTTTTTCGTGGAAGAAATTGTTGTTCTTGGTGGAAAAACAATAATAGATGTACCAAAAAATTTGGTGCTCCTCCGGCTTTCTAACAAATCAAAACTTTTTGATTAGGTTTCTTAAGATAAATTTAATTAGGTTATCTTTAGGTAGCCATTCAGTAGGAAAATCATTCCTCAGCCAATGCAGACCTCCCAGACCCCAACATTTGTAAAAATAATTAGGAATATCAGCTAAAAATCTATCAGTGATTACATGGTTGGGGCGGCCGGAGGCCTCCTGATCGTCCAGTAATCTTATAAAGCAGAAAAAATATAAAATTAGAATTTTGAATATTAAATAACCTACGATATTTAAGAAAATGACAAAAAGCTTTGTAAAAACGCCCCAAAGCCGTAAAAATTAAATGCGTATATCCTAATATCATTAGGTAAACCCCGCCCAGAATACACGTACCGTCAACAGAATGAAGCTCCCTTCGAACAACTGCGAATTTTACAAAATCAAAGCTTTAAAATTAATTATTTCTTAAATTAATCGATATTAACATACAATAATTTTGAAAATGTCTGACTAATCCGACTGACTACCCTAGTCTTTTTTTTTAGCTTTTCGCAGGAAGGAGTAAAGCTCGTACGAGACACCATCGCCATCTACGACGGTAATTCTTCTTTTTATCTGGTTTGTTGTTACTTCTGTTGCCGTTTGTATGCTGTTTTAATCGTATATTTTGTTCGTCTGGTTTAAGTTTCGTCGAAAGGAGGCTTGCTCTTCCTTGTCTTGCAGGACCGTGTGGATCATTTCCTCAATAATGGACCAGTTCTCAGGGCTTCGCAACATTGTGGTCACTATGTTGTCGGGAATGAGTTGCGATCTCGTGTCGCGTTGGGCCTGGCCGATTCCCATTTCCTGCATTGGAATATTAGGGTATGCTCGGCAGTGTCTTCCTAGTCACAGTAACCGCATTGGAGAGCCCCTCTTTTGGCAAACCTGTCAGTTTGATGCAAACTTGCGTCAGATGGAAGTTTATCTCACCTTGGCCTTTGGCGACCCATTTTTTGTTGACGGATATGAGCCGCCTTGTCCACAGTTCAGCCTCGGCTTCGGCTTGTAAATCTACAGACAGTATCGAAGCTAGTATCAGCGCTGCTTCCCTTGACGTGGTCCTGTACAAACTGGTTTCGTTGGACGTGGAGGGCTTCGTTCCAGGCGGGCTCAGCGTACAGCCATGACGTAGCTTGACTGCTTTTGGTCCTCCTACGTTGGATATTAGGCGCACGATGGCCCTTATGTGCTGGGCAAAGTTGAAATGTTTCTCTAACCTTACACCCAGCACTATTACGGAGTCCTTTGTGTGGATAGAGGATTCGTCCATGTGGATGTCATTGTTGGGCACCCTTCTTCTGTCAGAAACCATGACGGCTTCTGATTTTTCAAGGACAAGCGCAGCCCTCTGTGTTGGATCCATTGTAGGATTATGGAGATCTCCTTATTAATAGCTTTGGCGTCCAGCTCCTTCACGTCTCGATCGCTGACTATCAGGGTCAGGTCGTAGGCGAATTCAATCAGTGTCGCTCCTTCTGGGAGGCGGAGTTTTAAAACGTTATCGTTCTGCGCCGCTTGCGCCTCACTTCCCGAGGCGTAATCTTCTCTTCCGAGAATTATCGTTTTGTCGCAGAGGTAGCTGACCAAGATGTCTCGGAGAGCTTCCAGTATATGGCTCCATCCGGCACTGTTAAAGGCGTTTCGCATATCTAAGGTCACAGATTTTTTCTCTTCTCGATGTCCTACATTAGTCTTCGCAGGATTATCTTTTCGAAGAGTTATTGTTACCTTGTTACCAGACCACGTGGCCATTATCAGTTCTTTCTTTGAAGACACTGATTAATAGCATATGTATACCAAGGGTCGAAAGTGCCACTTTGAAGAGCTGTGTTTACATATACAAATCTAATTGTTTAAAAAACATCTCCTGGTTTCCTTATTTCTCAACACAATATGTACGTCTTGGTGTTTTCATGACGAAGCGTTTTGTCAAGTCAAAGATCAGATTTGCTGCTTTATTTTTGAACTAAGGTTCATAGATCATAAAAGATCTAGACACTAGACAAACTACTGAAAGATAAGAATTTCGTTCTCTATGCAGTTGAGTTCTCGCTGATAAGTTGCTAACAAAAAACAAATGCAAGCTTAAAAAAGAAAAGTTGTATACCAAACGAACATCCTTATTTATAATTAATCGTACAAGTAAAGGCAATATTTTTTATATACTTCCTTCTAAGGCAGGTAATACTCGTAATAACGACAATACATAACTTTCAAGGTTTTTACGGTTAATAAAGCAAGTTTACAATTTTATCTTTCTTAACTTAAATCTAGGAAGTAAGTAAGTAAATATAATTTATTGCTGTGTAAATGTTGAAAATATTTTAATTTTAATCAACATTTTTTCGATTTCCCAACCCACTTTGACTTTACTTCCATGCTGTATAACAAAAACAGTCAGATCTACCTTTTTCGTCCCTCATATCGTAAAACAAACACATATTTTGGGGCCCCGGATCCCAGAGTATCCTAATCCGTCACTGAACTGCTGTTATTTTTGGAAGTTCTGGACCGTGGGCTAACAAAGGAGCAACTAAATGATGCAGGTTTATTACACATATCTTACTTAAAAATAACAATGTCAAGATATATAATTGCAGTAATTACTATCCCGGATGTTCATTAAACGTTGGGCGGATATTGAGGAAGTTAACTAACAAATGTACGTAGGCCAGAGGTCAACTTACGTTTGAATAATAAGTGCTATTATCATGTAATCTCAAGTATAGATATGTTAATATTTTGTTAAAAATAATTTTTTCATTCTGCCCACCATTGTTTATGAAGTGAACAATAGGTATTATTAATAACAAAAGAAAATTGTTGTGTATGCCTTGACTTACGTCCATTTTCAATCTAAACATATCTACGCACTCCATGTCTGGAAGGGTTTACAAATTCAAGTAGATTTTAGCGAATTTTTAAAATTCTCAAACCTTCAGACACAAACTCAATATTAAAAAGTTTTTGTTTATTTGAGTTATTTTCCATGCACCAACCAAACATCAACGAGATTAATTAATTTGTGTTCAATTTTTATAATTAATTTAATTATCTCGATTAAAAGCAAATATTTACATTCTTAATTCTTATCATTTTGTTCTTGGTATCTAGGACAAAAAATTACAGTTATGTAATCAGACACCAGAAATTCGTACGTCATTTAGCCGGATGATAATCCTTCCAAGTTATTTTCTCCAGGTAGGGTTACAAAAATTTCCCTTTATTTTCCCAACTTTTTGGAAACAATAGGTAGGTAAATTTTTACGACCGTTCTGAGTAAAACCTTTTTTTCCAAAAAATTTAATTTACAAAATTCAAGCGATTAAGCCGACTATAAAGGGTGAAGAATTTTTCTTTCATAAAAATCTAATATCCATCGACAGGGCGTATCAGGTAAATTACCATAAGTAATTATAATGGCATTTTCAAGTTTTCCCATAAGCTGCCACTCAATCGCGCCAAGAATGTGCAAAATTTAAATGCGAATACCGAGATATCGCTGATAAAGATACTCCAAGTTTCAATAATTCTGCTGAAGGTTTTCTAATCGCAACATTTTTAGATTTTCTGCACGATAACTGCGATTAGAAATAATGGCAGAGCAAGTAAACAACTTTATTTCAATTGTTTATTTGTTAAAACACATTTGAGTGTTTGTTTTGTTACCACACTGTGGAAATAGATCGATTAACGTTATTGTCGATTAGCGATGTCGATGTCTGGCTGTGATGAATCCAGAGTAGGACCAAGGAGCAAAATCATCCCTCTCCGTTTTGCCACAAAAAATACATTGTCTCCGAATAAAACCGAATTAATTCATCACCTTCAAGGTTAAAAGCATTTATAAAATGTAATTACTAATTAGCATTATTGATCGTCGATGGGTAATTGCTTTTCCAAAATGTTAAATTTTAAGTTTCATTATTGAATAGCACTCAAATCAGGGTTTTTTATATTTATATCAGGAATAGTTTTTTTTTGTATCTACCTAATTGTTCGCTCAAAAGACTCGCTCAAAGGAGTACTCCAGTAATTAAATTATTTCCAGACCGAGTCTGCCATTATGTCATGTAATTAATTCTTAAGACCTAGTTTTCATTGATTGCAGTGAATAAAATATTGTTTTATTTAATATTTTTTGTAAATTTCTGTAGTTTCATTATTTATAACAGCGCCGGCGTCCGCTTTTTCACGCATCGTCACACCAATACGCAATCAAATTTTAACCCCCTCTTATATTATTAAGCCAATACAATCCAATCAATTATTAAAAATTTATTTTTCAAAATATATAATATAATTTCAAAAATATAAAAATTAAGAAAAATATATAAATTGTAAAAATAATACTACTTGACCTCCCCCTCCCCCTCTGGTGTGACGTAATTTACGAACAACCCTTTATGTCTCTACAAGCAGCATTTAAATTTCGCCCATTCGAATAAATTACGAGGTGGATTTCTTTTTACCAGGCCTGACTAGTCGGTTAGATAGTGGACATTTGACTGCATTTTGCAAGTTCCTATTGATCCCAAAAACTGAAAGTTTGAATATTTGAATATTTAAAATTCCCAGCCTTACTTTACACTTAATATGTAGTGGCGAAGCCGTAGACTTATTTGAAAGACAACTTGAGGATGTTATAAGGAGCCAGTTACGCCTTAATCAAGAAAGCTATGATAAAACAAAAGTGATAGTGTAACCATAGCTTGTTGATAAGACAAACAACAACAAAGAGTTATTCAAGTTTTTTAAATTTAAAATTTTTAAGTATCACTGAAAAAAATAATTGATGAAACGTTCATCATTTTTCAGCCTATGAGAAAAATTCATCATAATGATGACAAATTCACAGTACTGATGAAAAAATCTTTATTGTGATGAATCCTTTTTTTCGGTGTAGAAATCAGAAGATAGGAATCACAAAAATCAAGAAATCTTGCCATATCGCAGAAAATTTCAGAAAATTCTAGGAAATCCAAAAACATTTTAAAAAATCTTAAGAAATAGGAAATTTCAGTAATCTTAGGAAATTTTAGATAATCTTAAAAATCTAGGAAATCTCAGGAATATTTAACATATCCCAGAAAATCCAAGAAAATCGTAAGAAATACTAGGACTTCTCAAAGAAATGTTTACATATATTTCAGGAAATTCAAAGAAATTGTAGTTAATCATGGGAAATCTTAGAAAATCTAGGAAATCCGAGAGAACCTTCGAAAATCTTAGGAAATCCAAGGAAATTTGAAAATTGTTTTATTTTTGATTTGAAAATTGTATTTATTTTGATATATATTCGATAAAATAGGAATCAGGACAATCAAAAAAAATCCTAATACATTCCAAGAAATTCAAAGAAATTCTTGTTAATAATAGAGAAATCTTCGGAAATCTTAGATTTCAGAAATCCGAGGAAACCTTTGAAATTCTTAAGAAATCTAAGGAAATTTGAAAATATTATTTATATATTTGATTTTTCAATCTATTCGAAAAAATTGGAATCAGAATAATCAAAATCTCATATCCCAGGAAATCCAATCAAATTCTAGAAAATCCAAATAAAAATTTCAGGAAATTTTAGAAAATCTTAAGAAATCTAAGAAATCTTAGGAAACGCTAGGAAATCTTATTAGGAAATCTCAACAAGTCTTAGCATTATTCCAGAAAATCCAAATACATTCTAGGTAATCTTACAGAAACTTGGAAAATCTTAGAAAATCTAAAAATTCAAAAAAAATTGTTTTAATCTATTCGAAAGAATAAGAATCAAAGCAATCAAGGAATCTTAGCATATCCCAGAAAATCCCATCAAATTCTAGGAAATCCAAGGAAATTTTAAGAAATGAGAAATCCTAAGAAATCTAAGAGATCTTAGGAAATTTCTAGGAATTTTAGCATGATGCCCCAGGAAATCCAAGAAAATCTTAAGAAATTCAAAAAAATTCTAGGAATCTTAAAAATACTAAAAATAGGAAACCAAGAAATCTTAATAAGTGTATTCTTAATAAGAATAATAAGTGTTCACTAGCGGTTTTTTCTTAATTATTCGGTTTAAAATGGATATTTTTCACCCCTGACTTCAAACTATGAAAAAAATCAAATTTTACCAAGAGATGTTTTATTTTTATTTTATTTTTTGCTATTAAAAATTTAACAAAAAAAATTTTTTTTCCCGAGTTAGTAATTTTTTTTTTTTTTTTTTTATTAAAAAGAAATAGAAGATAATCTCTGCCCACTCTGTTTTTTAGATGAATATACGTGGTTTGGTTCCCTGATTTCACACAAAAAAATTCATTAATTTAAAACGGGTCCAAATCGATGTTTTCTAAAAAATGAATATTAAAACCCCCATTTTATCGGATAAAAAAAGCGATAAAAATTTCAGAAAAATTCAGGCTTCAAATTAGCCCAACAGAAGCATAAAAAAAATTTCTTTAAGAAATCCAAAGGGGTCAGGCAGATGACCATCTGATTTGACTCAGAATGCCCCATATATTTTTATTTTTTAATTTATTCATAGGAATCAAATAATCGTGGGATACTCCAGGAAATCCAAATAAATTCCAGAAAATCTAAACATTTTTTAGGAAATCCAATGAAATCGTAAGAAATAAAAAATTTCAGAAAAACTTAGGAAGTTTCAGGAAATCAAAGAAAATCTTTGGAAATTCAAGAAAATTCTAGGAAATCACAAGAAATTTTAGCATACTTATCCCAGGAAATTCAAAGAAATTATATATGATTAATCTTAGAGAAATCTTAGAAAATCTATAGAAAATCCGAGCAAAACTTAAAATAACTTCGGAAATCCAAGGAAGTTCGAAATTATTTTTTTTCAATTTTTCAATTTTTTCAAAGAACAATCAAGAAATTGTAGCATATCCCAAGAAATCCAAGGAAATTCTATAGGAAATCCAAAAACAATGTTTAGGAAATCTCAAGAAATCTTAGTATATCCAAGGAAATCCAAGAAAATTTTCGGAAATTCAAGAAAATCTTCAGAAATTCAAGAAAATTCTAAGAATCTTAAAATATCTTAGGAAACCTAAGAAATCCTAGGAAATCGCTAGAAATTTTAGCATATCCCAGGAAATCCAAAAAAATTCAAAAATATTTAATCTTAGAGAAATCTTGAGAAATCTTAGAAAATCTAGGAAATCTAAACATATTTTAGGAAATCATAAGAAAATCGAAATTGCTGGAAAACTTAGGAAATTATAGAACATCTACAAAATTTTAGGAAATCTCAAGAAATCTCACCATATTCCAGGAAATTCCAAATAGTTAATCTTAGAGAAATCTTGGGAAATCTTAAGAAATCTAGGAAATCCGAGCATAACATCTTTGGAAATCTAAGAAAATTCGAAAATTACTTTTTATAATTTTTCAATTTATTCGAAAGAATATGAAATAGAACAATCAAGAAATCTTAGCATATCCCAGGAAATCCAAGCAAATTCTAGGAAATTTAAAAATATTTTAGGAAATCCAAGGAAATTGTAAGAAATGGGAAATTTCAAGAAAACTTACGAAAGTTTTGAAAACCTTTAATCTAGGAAATCTTAAGAAATCTTAGCGTCCCCAGGAAATTCAAAAAAATTCTAGGTAAACTTAGAGAGAACTTGGAAAATCTTCGGAAATTCAAAGAAGTTTGAAAAAAAAATTTTTTTTCATTTTTCAAAATATTCGAAAGAATAGGAATCAAAACAATCAAGAAATCTCAGCATATCCCAGGAAATCCAAGCAAATCGTAACTATGGGAAATTTTACAAAATCTTAGGAAAGATCTACACTAAATCTAGTGTACAAAAATTTGCCTTGTGCCCATCTGTTAACACTATTTAATATCAATAATTTCAACAATAATTTTTACCCCCCCCCCCCTTAAATTTATATAAAACCATTGGATCAGATTGGGTTTTTGTTCCAAAACCCGGTTATAGACTACCTACTAGTAGATATATACTGTTTCCAGAAATTAAAAAAAAAACTTTATTTGCCCCCCCCCTCCATTATCAATTTAAAAATAAAAACATGCTATTTCAACATAATATACCTCATTCCACTTCAACAGGATTTGGTAATGATTGATTACCCAAAAAGTAGTTACCTTTGATGTGTCAAGTTCCTGGTCGGAACTGAAGATTGTTAGAAAATCAATAAATCTGTTGGGGATCAGGTAAAGACGAAGTTGAATGTACTTTACCTATGCAGTGTTGGTGATTTATAGTAGGCGTAAACCATTATAGGGTTTTTAGGACAAAACGACAAACTTTCTCTAAAGATTGTTGGAAGTCGACCGGCACTGCGCTTACCCAAGTGCGTTATACAACGAAGTTAAAACGTGACACCGTCTTAGCATAACCACATTAAATTACATAATTTAATCACATCTGCAATTTTTGGCACAAATCAAGCAAACGATTGATTAATCGCTTTCGCAAAATTGAATGCAATCAAAGTCCCGAGGAGTTAAGTCACGAATAATAAAATTTAAATGCTAAGGATGCTAATTTGGTGACCTTCCTTGTTTAATAAACAATAAAATTATTGTAAATTTTCATAATACAAAAAGGACAATGTCGTGGTTTATGTTTTTAAAACGGCGAATTAACTAGTCATGGTTTCTATTGGGTTATCACATTCCGGATATCCTAGATTACCGAGGTTATCGGTTATCAAAAGTATTTATATTTATATTAAGAGTTTGTCGCCAGGCAGGGCAGACAGATTACCGCTTTATCAGCTTTTATCAAATTTCACCAACCAACAAACTTCGAATTTTACTTACAAGATTAATTTAACTAACATACATTCCGAGTCGAATTATTGTAACAAAATATTGTAAAGTGTAAACACCCACTACTATACAAAACGGAACCGGAAGTACAAGAACGTGATTTAACGATGGCGGAAGTCGGCCCGACCGGAAGAAAGAACGGAAATGAAGCCAGCGAGCTTCACCAAACAGAAAATTTAAGACTCTTCAATGATGTTTTCTTTTATTATTTCTCTTTTCTCAAACTATGATTTACACGTGACGTTTTTGAGCAGCTCATTGTGATATTTTTAGTGCTACATTTAAGTTTTTTTATTTCAAAGTTCACTTTTCATTAGCTTAATTTTAATTCCGCGTTACGTCGCATTTCCGTTTATGTATTTTGTTATCATAGCAACAAGATTGTTACACGTTTATCTTGTTGGTGATTCGAAAATAACACAAATACGTAAGTAGTTGAGTGTTTACTATTTATTAGCGTTATTAGCTTCCATTTCCACATCATCCATCTTTTACTTCGCGTCATAACTTTTCTACAGAATGGCAGTTGCGAAGAATTGACGTGGATTCCAAACCACGAAAACGACCAAGGAAGCTTCAAGATCAATTTTCCTGTCACCTAGGGTCAACCGGTAGATAGCAAGGTAAATAAAATACAATCGAAACCCATCCATTCTAAATTAAAACAAAAGCTGTTGAAACAATTGCCACGCGGTTATCATAAGTACGTTTTTTTCCCGTATATCACTAACTTTAAATACTTTAAAACTATCTGACGTTCGTTTAAATAGGTTTAGCGATGTTTAAAAATTACAATTTCTTTAGTTCAAACATATTAATTTTTCAAACAAGAAGCCATAATTAATTGTATCCAATTAGACCGCTTTAGAAATTCTTTAATTTATTTTTTGGCGACTTACCAAGAATTTTGCATTTCCTTTGTTCTTGTGCTTTTGCTGTTATGTTATCCCAACTTTTGCATTACATGAAATCTCGTTTATATCCAGCATATCTCCTCTTCCGCTACTTACTTTGAAGTTAAACAAGAAACAACACTGCATTATTAGGTATTACTACTTCCACTAGAATGCACCTTAAATGACTAAAATTACATTTATTTCCATGTTATTTCAGAAAAACGTGGTAAAAAATACTGTGGTGATAGCAAGCGGAAAGTACCACTTTAGAGCCGCCTATTGTCGTAAATTCAATAACAAAAAAAATGAGATTTTTGGATGGTAAACTTCATTAAAAAAATTTAATTTACAAGATAAACTGCCAAAGGAAGAATATAATATGGCAAAAAGTTGTATACCCGTGGTAGAAATTCTGCAGGTCATTGGAATTCCTTGGAAACTTTATATTCTTCGGAAATCTTGAAATTAAGAATCCCATATAATCACATAAAATACATACATATTTACCTAAAAAATATTAGCTAATCTATCAATAATTTTATTCACCTTCATCAAAGCAGAGCTGGCGCCGCGCCGTTAACCTTTAGCCTAGTTGTCATGGTCCAAAATTCCTGCGGAAATTTGCAACATACTGGGATTTCCAGATTTTTACATAAATCTTAACTTTTTGCAAGGAATTTCTTAATTCTATCTTTGCCAAGAAGAGAAAAAAGAAGAAATTATGTAACTTCAAAAACTTTGAATCAAAATTAACATGATTTATTCGGAGCTGATGTACTTTTTGTGGGTCGTTTAAAGTTTTCGAATTTGTTAATAGAAAAATCATATTTTTATTTCTAATACAGCAACCTACTATTTTTTGTAAAATTTCAATTTTTTTTACCATTTATTCAATGTCATTGGATACAGTATGACGTCACGACTAATATCTCTGCCACTCAAGTGAGTAAAAGTAGAGTGCAATGTAAAATTTGGCGAAAAAGTCTACACAGAACTAAAGTAGATATTTTACTTCTAGCAATGCGAAAAGGATATTAATGGGCAACTTAAATCATAACTTGCTGAATTTTTCAACCAATGAACCTGTATAACCCCCCCCCCCGCTGCAAGCCCACCGTCGTTGACGCACAGAAGGCATTGCAGTTTTTTTTCAAAATTTTATTAATTTGTATTTTAATTTAATAACAAAATACAAACAGTTGAAAGAGGTTAACTATCATTTTTTATAATTGATTATTGATAATATAACGGGGGGGGGGGGGAGGCATGGAAGCAATTTGACTCTATTTGAAGAGCGAAAACACACATTAATCAATTTTTCCTGTTAAACTTTAATAAACCTAGTAAAAAGACATTATACTTTTTTACCCCCCCTCTCTCAGGATTGTCCGATGGTTACAAATCTTTTCCCTAAAATTGGATTTTTGTGCGGACTTCATATTTAGGTACACTGTAAAAAATTCCCGGGTAATTATTAATTTCACTCTAACTTTTGGGGTAAATTTACTCCAAGGTGTATTTTTACCCTAATTTTGGGGGAATTTTTTATTTTATTTTAACATGAAATTACACCAATTTTAGGGTAAATTTACTCTTTTAAACCGGGTAACTTTCATAGGTAACATTAAACCGGTATTTTTACAATGTAAATTTACTTTCATAAGTTGGCAATTTCCACGGGTAAAATTACACCCAAAATACATCAAATGTTAGGGATTACTTACGTATAAGGACTTTTTTTGAAATTTTGAATTATTTGTGGTACCATTCCCATATATACGTAAAGGATTATTGTAAAAAAAATTAATTTTTATCAAAATCGTCAAAAATCAACTCAGTGTTTTATAGTAATAAGCTGTTGTCAATTTATACAGGGTGTCGTAACATTTCTGCCGTTTAATTATTAACGATAAATTTCTAAAAATATTTTTATTATTAAATATTAAGGGATTACCAACTTTGTGTTGTAAAAAGAAACAAAAACCATATTTTATTTTTAAATTAAATTTAAAGGAATTATTTTAAGAAACTTACGTAAGAAATACGTCGAACCCCTCCTCCCCGCCTAAGGGACCATAAGATTTCCGATATCCCCCCCTTCATAGAAACTCTTACGTAATTAATAGACGGTCCCTTAAGCGAAATAAAATTTAATTCTATTAGATTTTTTTGAAAATAAAATCAAATGTTCGACGAAGCCCCCATCGCCCTCCCTGTATCTGCGGCCACTATTAGGCGGCAGTCCTACAGCAGCCACCGTCAGCAAGCAACCAAAAATTCCCCTTCAGTTGTTTATTATTCAGGTTGTTATAGTATTTTTTTTATAAAACTTTTTCGAATTAAAAAATTTTTTTTTGCAAGGTGCTGATTATTATTATCTAAATATATTTCATTATGTTTCTGTGGTTCAGTACACAGGCTGTCATAAAGGGTTAATAGTGACCATGACCCCCCCCCCAAACCAGAACATTATACCGTTTTATAAACTAATGTCGTTACTACATACTTATGTATTTATAAAATATTCTGGTTATTTTTCAGAAATGGTCCCTCCCTAAATATTAGAGGTCAAATCAAACCCCTGTTCCAAAAAACAGTCCAACGAAAATTGACGTCAAATAGACTATACGTTTGATCCTGCCAGAAATCAGAAATCTGTGCATCCTGCAGATTGAACCAAAGACATTCAGTTACTTCTTATAGATAAGTTGATACCAACTTTTTAAGTTGGTATCGTTACCACTGAATAGTAATTAAATTGAATATGAGTAATTACAATTAGTATTAAAGTTATTAAAGTATCAAATAAGAGTTTAAAGGTAAGTTTTAATTGTGTTGTGATTTCTATTTGACTTTAACGGCCGATTGTACATCTCCATACCCTTCTGCCTGTCATTCCTTTCGTAACGTATCCTGTATTGGTTCATTTTAAATTGCTAACCTAAAAAAATTCGAAAATATTGAAACACATTAAGACGTCACAGCGGCCGACAGTAGCCTAAGTCTGCCAATTTTTAGACCGGTTGATGATAAAAAGCTACAAGTTTAAATTAAAATTAGTATTAAATAAAATATTTTTAAATTTATTATCTTAACCTACAGTGACATGGGGGGGGGGGAGACAATCGTTCTTACTAATAAGTCAAATCAAGAAGTTTTAATTTAATTTTCTTTTCTAATCCTGCGGCTGATTATGTAAAAGATTATAAACTTTTTTAATTTTATATTTATCAATATTTAATTCCGCAACTTGAAAAGTTAACCAATCATGAAATTAGCCACGATGGTTTTGTAATAAAATTTATCAAAAAATCGCCGGTGGCATTGTGTGCAGATTGGTTATCTAGTCTGATGGATCGGTAAAATTAGCAATTTAGATTAGATCGGATGGAGAGGTTGGGCACCCCTTGCTAGAACCGGTCCTGCAGTGGTTCTTTTCGATATCGTCTACAATAAATTTGAAATTACAGCAAATTTCGCGAATAATCTCATCAAGGAAGTATTAGTTTGTTATCGATGTATTAATTGACTGCCTGATATGGCTTAATATCGTAAACAAAGGAAATTAGAAGTGGCTATTGTTTCCAAGTCCTCGTTCGGCAAGTTAGCGTTAGCAACCAAAATGGTTTGGATGCATCGTTTTGTAATCGAACTCGCAATTTTGTGTAATTATCGGTTGTGTTTCTTCAATTAGGTACATAGCATACATAGGTAAAAAAATCTACAGTAAATGCGGCGCATTACAAAACAGATTCTGTAATAATTGACCTATTACGTTGTAACTTGTACTTCCTACTTGTTCCACTTAAATTATTTTTTATTAACCTTTCGGTTAAACGATTAGAAAAAAAAGCGATCGTAGGAAAGTTTTATCCTAATTTGGATTTTTTGAATGTTGTGTTAAGGTTCGGTTATTTATTTTGGAAGCACGATGATCCTGTGGTACAGATTTAGTTGAGGAAGTCTGGCGAGTGTACTCCCCTTGCCTCGCCAGTTGTGTTTGGAGCAAGTGTAGATCCGGCGGATACGTGGCAACGTCGGGACTTCGAAAAACCAGTGGTTACCATTACCACCACCAAGTTGTTACGTACTCCCGCGCATACACTCCACAAATCTTGGAAGCAAACAAACGGAAAGCTCGGTAGTGGTAAGGTGGCAGTCAGCGAGGCGAGTCACAGTTACTACTGCTCCGTTAATTATTTACGCGATAAGCGAGTGTTATCAGTGATTACGTTACAAATTATGTTTTAAAGGACACCTGTTCAGGATTTATTAATTTCGTTATTTATTAGTTGGTGCTGTGCGTTTTAATGTGCAATTTGGATTATTTTACTCGTGTCGTTACATCATCGATAAACCCATAAGGTGATTAATTTTTTTATGCTTAGTCAAAAGCCCAAATCCCTACTCGACTACCTGCTTTAAATGGGTACTTAGTTTACCGTTATTTTTTGAAATTTTGATTTTTTGTGCAGAGGGGGTTGTTGTCTTTTGGAAGGAACATTTTCAGTTGTGGGTTGCTTAAAGGTGTTTCGTTTTAGTTAGTGAAAGTTTTTTGAAGTCCTCAAGATAATCAAGATGTACAATCGTTTTCGTCCTCCTCCGTTGAATTTAAATCCACAATTTCCTCCACCGTTGCCCTCGCCGGTGTTGAGTCCGTACTTATCTCCAAGATTTTTTCCAGACGGTTCCTCCGCTATAAATTCGAGAGATTTGGTAAGATTTTGGAAAATTATTTACTTGCTCAGTTTTTCACGAGCGAAGAACTTCGGTTTTTTGACTATTGGCCTTTTTTGATCGCACGATTGGAAATTTCCACAAAAACTGATTTTCTTTGTTAATTTTTTTCTTTTGATTGTTTTTCTCGTTCGATCGATCGCAAACATTTTTTATTTAAAATTTCGAAATTGTTACGTTTTGTCTGCTCAACCTCGAACCCTACTTCCACCCCTAACTACCTGTAGATCTTTGTACCTGTTGCTTTCAATTAACAGTACCTTCGGCTTGGAACAAAAACCTCCCCTGGCCAGCCGAATTTTCAGGTAAACTTGGAAAGGTGCAAAACTTTTCGTTTAAAAGGCATTGTCGCGTTTAATGTGGCAATTAAAACAGGTATTCAAATTTTTTCTCCGACTAATCGGAAGTCCTTGTAAACGCGATTTTAAAACGTGGAAAACCAGTTTCAGCTTTTAATTTTTTTCTGAAAAATGCGTAGGTGACTTAATTACAAAATGTTTCTATCGAATGCTATGCACCAATTGACGTGATTTATTTCCCATTTCCAATAATTGCTTGACGATTGCCTAATCATTTTTTCACTTTTATCACCACTCAACTTCATTCCAGGACCGGAGTGAGCGGCTCAGTGCGTGTGAAATTCAATTTTTTGCTCCACTTTGGTGATATCTCGAGTTATTTTCGCAAGGACATCGGGTAAATATTGTTTCCTGAAACCGAGCCTTAAATTTGGGATTGGAAGAAGGAAGGACCACTCCTCTCGTTCGAATGTTTTGGTCACCTTCCACTACGTTTTCCCTAAAACGCAGCATTCTAATTTTAGCCGATCATGACTTGGAGCCAATTTTATTTAAATTTATAATTAAAGCTGATCACGAGCTTTTTAATTACTGGTCATCTAATTTTCAAAATGGCGACAATGCGACCAATTTTAGAACGCTCCGATCGTAAACCATAGCTAACCCCATTAATTCGAACTACGGCGATTTAGTCTGGCCTTAATCAAACCGATAAATACGATCTTCTGATAGCCTTGAAGCGGCCACTCACCCACCCATCCACAAGCTAATGGATTGGATGTAACTCGATCCATACTCGTGCAGTTCCTGTTTTATTTTTATAGCAACCAGATCGTTAATTTTGCTATCTACAAATGAAAATAATAATTTTTGATTAGTCACGTTTGTAATTAACGCACGAAGATATGCAGAGCGGTACTCCATGTTTTGCAAACTCCAAATTTTTCTTCAGCCTGCAAAGATACCAAAATGCGCTTACGTAAGACCACGCGAGGTTATTAAGTACACAAAGCTTGTTTTTTTTCCTTATCTTATTACATACATATGTAAATGTTAATTATTCGTCGTTTTATTTTAATTGGGTAAAAATAGAATTATTCGTGATAATTTTTTATATTATGGCATTTTTGTTCCACGTTTTAGAAGGTTTGAAAATATTCTCCCCACCGTTTTGGCCTTGTCCAACCCACTTCCTTGTCCGAAATTATAAAAAGCTCCAAGTTTCCATATTTTTACATTAATATTAAAATCGAACCACTCATTTACATCAAAATGTTCAGAGATAATCAAACCCTGAAGCGGAATTCGATCGATCAAATGCGGAAGTGAATTACAATTTAATTCAAAGGCTGACATTGACACATTTCTTCCTGGTTCATTTCATTTTATTTGTATCGTTCAATACTTGGAAGTTGTCATTTTCAATATTTAAAAAAACTTCTTCCGTGTTGTTAACGAAAAAGATTGCTTGCTTTTTTAAAACACACTTTGTCATCAGAATTTCCGCGTTGAACAGCGGGAAGGTCAGATTTTTGCTTTACAACATTTCTTTTAATTTCAAAAGAATCACGTAATGTCCTTTCATGCTATGTACCTACATATTTCTACTTAAATTACCGGAAAATGTTTAACTATTAATAAAGGCTGGTTCATTTAACCTTCACCAACTTCCGTAGTCGTCAGTCAAATTTTATTTAGTTTACATTTTTTTTTAACTTTCAGCTTAGGATGAAACTAACGCCGGCCCCATTACCTCCGATTCCAACGGGGACCATGGATCGCCTACCAGC
Source organism: Cantharis lateralis (assembly GCA_963170105.1). NCBI lineage: Eukaryota > Metazoa > Arthropoda > Insecta > Coleoptera > Cantharidae > Cantharis > Cantharis lateralis. Next base: position 6,785,136 of record OY720627.1, read on the forward strand.
CGTTCCGATACCGTTCGGTCCAGATTTCCTATGGAGATACGGTTCGCTAGGTTTTCCACCCGTTTCGCAAGCGCAGCCTCCCTCATCTCCATTATTGGATTACAAAAGCCAGTTACCACCATCTCTTGTGACCGACCCAAGGCTTTGGACGCGCGAAGATGTCAACACCTTCCTCCGGTGGGCAGAAAGAGAGTACGATCTTCAATCCATCGATTTGGAGAAGTTCCAAATGAACGGTAAGTCTTTCTGATTTTATTCTTTTTCCAATATAACATTTTATTTTCTAATTTTAGGCAAGGCGATGTGCTTGCTGACAAGATCCGATTTATCGGAAAGAGCTCCAGGCTCTGGAGACGTTCTCCACAATGTTTTGCAACTGTTGGTTCGAGATTCCAACCTTTTACACCGGTGCCTTCCATCCAGTCCCATCACGCCCACATCGCGGCACCATTATCCTGTATCACCAATTTCTTCCCACCCATCTACTCCAAACTGGACCTCGATTGCTCCAAACGCTAGCGACCATTTCCATTCTGCACAACAGCTAGCTCACTTGATGGTACAAACAAATTCCGTAACATTAAGCCCCGCACCCTCACTAGACAGCCAAGCAGGCAGCCCACAAGCCGATAGTCAACAATCGGGTTATGGCCACACAATATTCAACGGAAGTAATGGTAGTAGTAGTCCTAAATCCGAATCCGAAGAAGATTCGTATTCGGAAAACGGACGGCATCAAAATACTAGTCCGCCAAACACGCCGTCGGCTTACTCTTTACCAGTTCCAGTGCCTTATTCAAACAATATGCCCAAAAGTCCCAAAGAAGCAGCTAGTCCATCATTCAAGTCCGTTAGGGAATTCTTTCCCAACGAGCCAGCCGAAACATCAGCTACTAGTAAGTTATCATATTTATTGTTTGTAAGTGCAAAATTTTAACAACGAATCTTTTTGCAGACGGTCGATTGTTGTGGGACTTTCTTCAGCAGCTCTTGAATGAACCGACGAAAAAGTACGTCAGTTTCATCGCATGGAAAAATAGGGATACGGGTATTTTCAAAATTGTGGATCCTCCAGGTTTAGCCAAATTGTGGGGCCTTCAGAAAAACCATCTGTCCATGAATTACGATAAAATGTCCCGAGCCTTGCGGTATTACTACAGAGTCAACATCCTGAAGAAGGTTCAAGGCGAAAGGCATTGCTACCAGTAAGTATTTTTTATATTTCATGAGTAAAGTGTGGATTGGATCGGAATAGCCAAAAAGAAAAAAATGGGAAATTTTTCTACTAGATTCGTATTCTTGCATTTGACATTGGAAAAACCTTTATGAGGGTAAATCGGGGAAGGTTTTACCACAAAGCGACCTTTTTCGTAATATAAAGTGTTTTGTCAAAGAATTCAACTGTTTTTTTCTGTTTGTATTCGACTGGTTTTTGTTTAATAATTAGCCTGTTTTAAACAGTAACTCAACGGTTTTTGTTGAATAAATTTAAACGAAAAGTTACAATTCGTAGTCTGCAAATAGAAATTCAATTCTTATATTATCAATTAATAAAATTCAAGGTGGATTCAAATATTGTGTGATCTGAGAGCTGTCAGCATTCTTAATAATTCGTTAAAAATACCTAATATGAGAGTTCACCATGTATTATTCATTTTTCAGATTTGTTTGAATTCTACTCGTTTCTTTTCATTCAATTTTTTTTCTCTGGGTGGTTTTCAATATTTCATTTATTTATTTGTGCCGTTTTCTCATGGGCGCACTAATAAGTAAATTTTCTTGGCGCAACAAATTTGACTATTCCACTTCCTGTTTTATTCATTGATTAAGATTTATTTTCCGATAAAATTTCTACCAACTAGCTAGCTAGACCCCGGTTGCAACATTTTGTTTTCGCCGTTAATTTCCTATTATTTTCAGGTTTTTGAAATCTTACGAGCAATTCAAATATGAACATTGGTTAAAGCACTTGACAGGGAACAAAACGAGGTAATTGTTGTGATAGCTTTTAAAAAGTTTTTCGGTCAGGTTTAGCAACCATCAGCATTGATCTTTTTAGCTAAATCTCTGTTGCAGCAGTTCTCTTTTCGCTGTTAATCCTATTTTCTAAATCTGTATGTAGTATAAATAAAGCGAAAAAATAGGTAATAGGTAAACCCACATTAAGGGGTCAAAGGTTTTTTCTATGTACCCATATAAGTGGTTAATTATTAAACAGAAAGTTAACAAAGATTTCCTTTCGTTACAGATTTTTACGAAATTCAGCGGAATTGAAAAACATCAAAAACATTTCTCAGCTAAAGCAGCAAGTATCACCTCCAATTCGTGCAACGTCATCGATACCGACAACAAAGCATGTGCAATCGCCTTCATTTAATCACATTACGATTAAAAATGAACCTTCGGAGCCTATCGATTACGACGATAAACCGACTGATCTTAGTATGGACGTGCCGACTGACCTTAGCAGTAATAGTACGAGACATGTAAATATAGTGTGTTCTCCGGATACCCCAAACTTGAAAGATTCTCCTCATTTTTATTTCAAAGAAGAAAAGTGATAATTCTCGAAACTTTTTAGATTTTTTAATTTAAGCAACTTTGTTGTGCCAAAAGAAGAAGAAAATTGTGCAAGTTTTTAAGTGATATGGATTATAGCATAGAATTTTTAAGTTGTAAATATTTTGATGCAAAACGAAAAATGTGCCAAAATTGATTTTTGTACAAAGTTTTTTTCTTTTTGCAAATATTTTATTTTTGTTGATTTGTTGCAATTTTATCTGGATGGCAGCTTTTTGTAACTTTAAAACGATGTGATTGTTATTGACAATAAAAAATTAGATTTTTAAATAAAGAAAATAAGGACTTTTAGGGTACAAAAATTGAAAATGATGTTTGTGAGTCAATTAACTTCTGGGTCCACAGCTGCCGTAAAACATATTTTTGCATCATTCCTTTAGTTGCACAATGTTTTGTGAGATGCGCCTTACTTTATTAAAACTTAATGCCTAAATAATAAGATAAGGCCGTCTCAATTTCCAACTCTATTTCTGTGATCTCTAAGGTTACGTCCAAGCTTGCAACTCGGGCTTGACCATAGCCTAATCAATTGGTTCTATGAAAAAGAAGTTAAATTTATTTTAATTATTGTAAATATTTTTATAGTCGCTATTTTTTTTGATGAGACCTTTTCCATAGAACAAATTGTATACGGGATGACCTAAAATTGTTCAAATCAAAATTTTGTTTGGCGCAATTTTAGAAGTACCCCGTATAGGATTAAACTCGTGTGATGTTAAATAAATATTTTATTGTAAAATTGGTTTTAAGAAGCATTGTAGAAATTTGTACAGAAAATGTTGAAGAAATTTAGAATTAGAATTATAAATGAAAAAATTTAGGTTCTAAGAACTCGACGGATGTTAAGTCAAATTGGTATATTTTGTTAACCATTTCTTCATCTAATACAAACGAAGAAGAACCTAGTTAGATGATATGTTAATTTTATGTACCTATCCAATTTTAAGAAATGGAACCTTTTTTCTCAAGATTTATTTCTTGTTGATATAACATGATTGAAATATACCATGAATATTAATTTAATAATTTTGTTTTATTTTATAATTTACCCAAACGCATCAATTGGAAACGGGGAGAACAAAATAGTATCTACTCCTAATGGATAAGTTGAATATTAAAATTGGTCAATACTCTTCTATTTAACTACGTAACTTATCCAAATTCATTGTGCGGGAGATTGTGATTGATATTTTATGAAATATTAATAATTTTAATAATAGCAAATTAAAATATTGATTAATAAAATTATTTTCAAAGTTGAAGTTTTCCCACAATCGCTGGCGTTGGTAAATACCACTTCTACTGGACTCGATTGAATTTTTAGATATCAAAACATTTTCATAGCCATTGAGTATTAAATAAACCTGGCAGATGTATCTAATGGATTTAGTAGCATTTAAAATATAAACAAATATTTCAACCGAGTCCGAAAGTGGTAATTACCCGTAGAATGATCGTAAATTTTTTTAAAGCACTTCAAAATAGTTTTTGTCCCAAAGCTAGTTAGAACATATCATAATAAACCAGAGGTGGCCAACAAGTCAAACAACGTTATACGGTTGGCAAAATCGAAAGTGAGCATTTCTAAAATAAACGACAATGTCATTCAACGAACCATGTCCTGATCAATAACAGCAATTCAACCACTATCGGAAAAAAATTTTTTTAACATCAAGTTTGTTTCTCTACACATGAAAATTACGAAGGTTAAATATCTGCTATCACCCAGTTGGTTGCAAGTGTGACCCAGACCTCGGTTCTAATGGGAGTAATTGATTTATCTAAAAGAATCTCTGATTTTTTACCATTATTCAGTTTTATAATAAAAAATGTAGCGTTAAGTGTTGAAATTAGCGATTCGATGAGACCAGGAAGGTAATTACCCCCATTAATCCGCGTCTCCAAGAGAAGCCGGTCTGAAAAAATTGTTAAAAAAGACAAACATAATTTCTGAAAATTTTCCCTCCTAGTAATACATTAGATATGACCGTCCCCAGATGTAATCTAAAATATGAAGGTTTTTTCCCTAATTTCCATTTCTAAAACTCTGTCTACGATTAATTTCTCTTTTACATTGCATTAGGTTCACTACGCAGCCAAAAATCCCAAAAAAAAAATAATTTTAAGAATCGTAACTGTCTTTGAAAATACTTCTGCACATTCATCCACAAACAGATGCAGCACATTTTATTACATTAGCTAGAACGTTCTGATCTTTTTGATCGTCTCATCATTTTCTTTCCATCTGCGACTTAAATTCCTACGATTGTATAAAAAAAAATGTTTCGAAGGAAAATTTAATGAAGATTATGGTTGTGAAGAAATGATAAGGTGGATAAAAAAATTCCAATGTTTTTCTGTAATATTAACAGTTTTACGGTACTGCAATACACAGCAGTCAAAATATTATGTACATTTTTGGGTCCCTAAATGAGAGGAAGATTAAACTGGTAAAATTTCATTATCAGGCATAACTGAGATTTATTATGTAAAAACCTAGGTAACTTAACTTATCATTTCATGGACTATACAAAACACAAAATAAGTAACTGAATAAATCGTCACTGATGAAAGAAAATGACCTCGTCGGCATTAATAGCTGTCGTAAACTTAGTGCTACCATCGTCACCTTTAATTTCACCATAGGTTATGCGGCCAGTAACGTGCACCCTTTGTCCTTTCTTCAAGTAGTTCATTATAGTATCTCGTAAGCCAGGTTTAAAACAAACGACACGATGCCATTCCGTCCTTTGTAAAAATTCTCCGGATTCATAACGATAATTCAAGTGAGTTGCTAAAGAAAATATCACAACAGGACGTTCTTCGGTGCCCTTCTTTTGAGGATCGCCACCAACACGACCCAATAATTGTACGTTGTTGATTGCTAAAACATAAAAAAATTACCAAATGCCAGAATTATAAGAAAAGCTTTACTTTTTTCGATTCTTTCCGGTTCTTGTGAGGTAACAGTGGAGCCTGCTCTTGAGATTAATGGAACATTTTTATTTATTAGTTGTTTTGGCAACGCTTTCATAACCTACAAATTTAAAAGTATTATTTCCTAGCAACACACGATTGTTAACAATAACTAACGTTACGCGCAAACATATTCGGTTCAAAAGTTTACTCTTATTTTACTAAAATAATAATTAAAAAACTAAAAACGGTGTTTTAACTTTTCAAACCGCACTCTTTGTTAGCCACAAACGTCGCACATCGTTCGCAGTCGTAAGTTTGACAGTTTGGGAGTTTGGCATAAACCCAGTGATTCTCAACAATTGAATATAACAAAAGTGTTTGTTTTAGCAATTGTTTTACTTTTATGTCGGCGATGGGTGGCACAGAAGTAATGGTAATTTAATTAAATTTAATAATAGTTTTTACTATATACACGTCACGTTTTGTGACCCCCCTTTTTTTGTTAGGTATGGGCGGCTCCTAAATTAATTATTTAAAAAATAATTAGCAAAAAAAATTAAGACAACACGAAAAAGAATATTCAAAATTAATTTTACCATTTACCTGTAAAACATTTTAAATTTTGTTGTGTTACCGCTGGTTCGGCAAACAATCACGAAGATAAACAAGCAAGTGGAGTTCTCTATGAACGGCAAGCGTAAGTAAGTGGTAGGCACGTCGACTCGGTGGATAAAATTATTTCTTTCATGTATAAAATTTTAGTTTATTCGCCAACTGCAAAGTGTGCGTACGAGATCGGTTACGAAAAGATGGCCGTGAAAACAAATAAAATAATCGAAATAGCGACAATTAAAATGTAAAATAATTCCCTGGATCGTGTATAGGGTCGAGCAAAATAAAAATTCCGTGCCTGTGATAATGCGAGTGTTTTTTGTTTGTGAGTGTTTTGTTATTGTTGACAGGTTTCTTGACGAAACTCGGTGTGTTCATTGACCACCTGGTTCTCGTCTACTGTCAAATTTGTATCCAAGTCAAAATAATATGGGATCGTGACTACGGAGTGTTTTGAAAATTAACGAGATGTTTGTAACTGGAAGGTTTTAGTTTTCGCCATTGAAATCCGACGAGCTCGACGGATGCCTCCGTTGGTGGAGCAGTACGCTTTCAAGTCCATGGAATCGCCCCGCAATGGAGACATGGTCAGCTCGGTGCACGTCGGCGAGCGCGCACATTACCCGCGAAACCCTGTCACCCCATCTCTTTGGACTGCACTATTTGATTACGATGCACAAGGGGAAGATGAATTGTCTCTTCGAAAGGGACAAATTGTGGAGGTGCTATCGGAGGACGCCAAGATTTCGGGGGACGAGGGTTGGTGGACCGGAAAAATTGGCGACAAAGTTGGAATATTTCCCTCCAACTTTGTCGCGTACGATGATCCCATAAATCACGTCAACTCCATCATCAGCGACATCCATCCCATAGAAATCGATTTCTGTGAGTTGGATCTCGAGGAAGTTATCGGGGTTGGAGGCTTCGGGAAAGTCTACAGGGGCATATGGAAAAATCGTGAAGTGGCTGTTAAAGCCGCACGCCAAGACTCCGATTCTGACATTTCGGTGACATTAGATAACGTTTTAAAGGAAGCCAAGTTGTTTTGTCTGTTACAACACGAAAACATTGTATCGTTGGAAGGTGTTTGCTTACAAGAACCCAATTTGTGTCTTGTGCTAGAATATTGCCGGGGTGGTTCTTTAAACAGAGTGCTTTCTGGCCGCAAAATACGACCAGACGTTCTTGTAGATTGGGCTATTCAGATAGCACGTGGAATGGATTATTTACATTCTGGTGCTCCCATTTCACTCATACATCGCGACCTGAAAAGTTCCAATGGTAAGTCGACAGTTTTATTACATTTTTAATTTGGTCCATCAAACCAGACCCTACCTTCTTCTTAGATCAGTGACCCTAAAAATTTTAAACAGTGGCGCCCATGATAACTTCGGCTACTGAAGGTTTTTCACCACTTCAATTTTGTTTCTAAAGGAGAAAACAAAATCATGTCTTGCCAGTGCACCCTCTAGCGTACAATACATTATTGTATAACTTGACATTCCTTTATGGCCGTAGTTTTGTTTTAGGAAATGCTATTTTACTCCCAGTAGTATCAAGTTTGTTTACGAATACCCCATGGGGAGTAATCTGGCGCCGGAAGTCGGGGGACCTTATTACCCAGGTTAATTCGCTAAATGCCGAAACGATGTATGCATTATAGTAAGTTCGAACTTTATGCGTAGCATTAGCTTTTTATCTCAAAACGTAAATTTTCCTTCGAACATTTTTGCCATAACAGCCCTATATTATATTAGAACATTTCGATGCTGTACGCATATGAACGATCTTTACAGTTCTACATGGCGAATAAGGAATACCCAAGTGGGAGTATTTTAATTGAACAAATTCGAGTTACCAATGTCTTGATATTATTAACTTAACATAAAGAAGTCATTTACTTTAGGATAGTTGCAATTGTTTTTAAGGGAAATACTTAATTTAGTGGTATTGTTTTCCACTAAAAATCATCACATTTTAATTTTTTATTCAAAAACTAACCTTCCAATCAGATAAATCCTATACGATAAACGGAAGGCAGTTCTGTTATAAACACTCTGCCAAAATTTCAAGTCATTTGGGTCAAAATTGGCCGAGATATCGTGTCTGCCAGTTGCGAAATTGTAGGTTCGAGTTTGCAATTTATATATTGCAAGCGCGCATTATTTCAAGAACACTGCTATAACTTCGTTAATATTGCGAAAATTGTTATAATATTTTAGGGTATTATTTTCAACATCCGACGCAACTGAGAAAATGTGAAAACCAAAATTTAATTGTTAAAATCTTCCCTTAACGGCAGGAATCAATTTATTTTACTTCTCATAATACACACTACATAGCTTTTTCGCAATTGTTTATCTGAAAACAATATAAAAAGTTCACTGTATGTCCATCAATCATTGGCCAGATTAAAGTGTCACCTTACGTGAACACTGCAGTTGTTTTTAAAACTAAATTATTGAGGGCGGCAGTATCATACTACCTACTGTTCGTAAAAAAAAACTTAATTTCAACATTTTTTTCTGAATTATCATTGGTTAAAGTCGGTGGGGGTAAGCTTTTTTAAACTTTTCTTTTTTCATTTTTTTTTAAATTTAAAAAAATATATATATAACATCTAAAGAATATTGTGTAAAAATTTCAAGTCGATCGGAGGAAAATTAAGGGAGTTATGAGCATTTGAGCGTCCGTTTCTCCAGCCCGGCAGTTGCCGACGTGGGATTCCCCGAAGTGTGGAATGTAAAATGACCTTGAATATATACTCATTTAGCACATGCAGTGGACACTAAGTGCAGTATACAAGAATTACCGAGTTTTCTTTTGGATTTTTTAGTGTGCACAACTTTACAGCGTTTTTCTGAAATTTATCATTTTTGAAGTCGGTGTACGCTGTAACTCAAAATCAAATGTACCGATTCTTTTGAAATTTTGTACACTATTTCTACACATAAATCGCCAGGTGACGCTGTTGAGTTTTTTTTATATCATTATTTTTTATTCCACAAAACCAAATTAGACGATTTCTTCAGCGAAATTGGCAATTTTGACTTCCCAAGTGCTACAAAAAATGAAAAAATGTATTAAAAAAATCGAACTCGACTGCGTTACTTCGAGAAACATCTCACTTAAAAAACTCATTTTGATTTTTTTGTTTCGGATGATCCAGTGACGAGTTATAGCGCACACCGCAAAACAACTTTTTTTCGAGACGACTGCGGAGTTTTGCTGCCAACGGCTTATTTATCAATTTTTGCAATGAAAATTTAGGAAAGTGTAGTTCCGATGTAATATGGAAATTAATTAAATTAACCAGTATTGCCTGTAAGGAAGTAGAAATAAGATACTCAAGCTGAGCAGAAATCAGCTGAGAAGGATAGTAGGACTATTCACAGGACACTGCTGCCTTAAAAGACACCTCAGAATTATGGGACTGGCCGAAGATCCTACTTGCAGGATGTGTGGTGAGGAGGATGAGACCCCTCATCACATCTTATGCGAATGCCCGGCCTTGGCTGGGAGCAGGCTACGTCACCTCGGTTCCCCCTATCCGGCAACTGAGAAGATAGCACAAGTATACCCTTCAGCAGTGTACTCTGCTTTGTAGAGGAAACGAAGCTGTTGGAGTAATACTTGGAACGTGGGGCACAATAAGCTTAAGCTTCAGTGCAGTGGGGGCCATATGCAACCAAAACCCGTTAAATAATAATAATAAACATTTGCTTCTACTGTTACTTTTCTTTTCGCTGTTGGATAAGTAACCAAACATAGGGGGGGGGATAACGCAGTAACTAATCACCATGATCTGTCAAAATCCACATTTTATTAAAATTTTAAAAATTACCTACATTTCTATCAGAATATTACCCCCCCCCCCCCCCGAGTAAGAATACAAGATCTTATGTGTCAATCTGAACGGCATAGAGAACTGAAAAAAATATGTCAACACATGTTTTCGTCCCATTTACCCCCTCGATGAATTTTGCTTTGATGCGCCCTTATAGCCAGCGACATTTTAGGTAATTTTTTTTCTAAAACTAGTCAGATTTAAATACGACCTATTGGACGAATGTGAGAAGTCAAGAGGTTTTATTTTTCACAATAACATTTTCGCGTGGGAAGTCTTCGTACTTCATATAATGTAATAATGCTATTACACATTGATTTGCATAGAAATCATGCTGTAATAGAAACTTATTGAACAAATAGTCAGTTCGAAAATCGTTCGTTTGAAAATGTCACTTTATCTTAACTATATAAACAAAATTTGATTGTTTTCGGCTGTTCACGTTCTTCTACATGTTTGGATAAAACAGCCCCGGCTCGTCAGAGGAGGCAAGGGAGGTTTAGCCTTCCTCATTAATTTTTAGAATTTTTTGGCATTTTGCGTAAGAATTTTATTGTTTAAGTGATTTCAACAGCTCTGCATTTGTCGAGGTATTTGTAATTTTACCAACAATTTACATAAAGTGATAAAGTATAATATCATCTAGGCCGTAATCTCATTGCAACCACCCCCTCCTATGTGCTAAAATTCAACTAATTTAATTGGTGTAAATAATAAATAAACCACTTCCATGGGTTGAATTTTTCTTTGGTGGTCGACGCGACGGTGGCTGCAGTGGGACTTATTCTAGTAGAAAAGCTTCGGCAACCCATAGATTAAACATTTTACGCCTCCCTTCCTCACGTAAGCAGCGACCCTTTTTTTTAGGAATTTAATTTATTAATCATAATTATAATAAATTTGTAATTAAACTTAATTATTCTGATAGCGAAATTTAATTTTATGTAGTTGGCGTTTGGTAATCCTGCCCATGTATATACCAGCTGAACGACCTTACGTCCGATCATAGGGAAATACCATGGGAAATTAATTTTTTTTACTTCCTGCTTTCCATCATAACAGATTAGAATGCAGAAGGTATCAATTGAAAGAGAACATTTTTTCGCTTCTAAAAATACCCAAAACTTGATATTTTGTTCTTTAATTATTCTTAAAATCTCAATAATATATATAATGAAAAAACGGGATTTTTAGAACAATATAAGGACTGTTTCACACGTATAAGGTTCTATTCGGTTCGGTACGTTTTCGGTTCGTTTTCGGTTTCGACCGAATACGAAAAAAATCCTTCACACATACACGGTTCTCATACGGTTTGTATTCGGTTTTGTGTTTTTCTTCCCTGAACACAGGCTCAGTTGTCAAGTGATCATCATGGAGAGAAGTCAAGTTATTGCCATGCTGTTTCTCTATAGAAAAATAAAAAAACGAAGAAGGAATACAAGAGTTTATTTGAAGCACCCTCTCATCACATTACGGCTGGAATTTGGAGCATTTTATACCATTTTTCCGAAGCTAAGGGCACACGAAGACAAATTTCTTAATTACTTCAGGATCTACATCAACATCTGGTAAACTGTCCATTTTAGCAGAACAACTGTGTGAAATTAATATATTAAATTAATAAATAAATTAAGAGATTCTCTCGCTATTAGGTTAAAACCGAAACTGAACCGTGTAGGTGTGAACGCTTTGATTGCTTTCTGTTCCCTGGACACGAATTCGTACCGTATACAAACCTGATTGAAACCTATTCGGTCGAGGGAGTATTCGGTGCTATACGGTTTCTATTAGGTGCCGAATTGAAACCGAATTACCGTTTCACACTTGTCGGCAACGACCGAAACAAAACCGAAAACGAACCGAACCGAATGGAACCTTGTACGTGTGAAACGAGGCTTACTCATCTTGTTTGAATTCCATTGCCGTTGCTTACGTTCAAGTTGTGTTTACGGTCATTGTTAACCACATTTATTTTAATCTTTCAAAGGAACTTTTTGGTAATTGGGTTTAAAACAAAAGCCAATGGTAGTGAAATTCAAAAAAGTTGCAAAATGTTTTATAATTATATTATTGAGTTTTTAACAATAATTAAGTACTAGATATATCTTTAAACGGGGGGGGGGGGGGTCATAAAACGTGACTAAGGGGGACTTATTACTAAAAATAAGGGGTATGTTTGATTTCCTAGGGGAGTTAGTTCTTGTTTGGAAATAATCAAAAGCAAAAAGTTAGTTATTTTATGTTTTTTTTCTATGATCAGGTGTCCGGTCGGTTACCCAGTATAGAAAACTTCATAACTCTTTGAATTTTCGTAAAAAACCGGTAAAGAAATATGGTACAAATATTTTTTGACTTATATTCAGCCCTGAAGACTAGAATATCATCTTAAGTAATCAATTGAGCGATTTGGTTTACAATTTTGTTCAAGTTAACTTTGTATTGTGATAACGTGGTGTGGTGTTAAATAAATATGTAAATAAACTGATTAAATTGCTATTTTAATATTTTTTGATCGCGAATTCTAAAATAAAAGGCGAATTTTATTTTTTGCTATTGTAATAAAAACGAATCGAAGTTTATTTTCATACGTTTTCAGTAGCGAAATCAGAACCTTAGTGGGGGGGGACTCATTTATATCGGCACCATCTTGTTTTTCGGATCAAAATTATTAAAAAAAAGTTGCAATTTCTAACGGTTATGTAACGGCTCGTTGAAAGCTGGACGAAATCGGTTATAAATTTTAATTGAATTTCAAAAATTTCATTTGTTTTGATTTTGAAAAAAAAAATTTTATCATTTAAATAATCAACTTGTGCATTAAACGAATAAATTCCGTCGCCAAGCATGCAGAACCAATTAATTAATTTTTTGTTCGATAATCAGGGCTCTTCTTCTTTTGGAAAACATAAAATACCTGGAAAGGTCGGGAAATTTAAAATTGTACCAATTTTGTTGGGAAATTTTTTTGAAAATGTATTTAAGAAGTTCGTAAATTAATTAATTTAATTTAGATTGAAACCCTCAATTACCGTTTATTTTTTCCTATTGTTTACTTATTGCGCATTTGTTGTTTTATGTATCTCAAGTATTTTCTTCGAATAGATTGTGTATATTTACCAAATATAGATTATTTATTTTGATATCGTAGCAGGACCAAATAAACATTATCATGTTCAAATCAACATAATATCATATTATGAGCGGAATGCCGATGTCAGGATGTAATGGAAATATTTTAGAAGGACTTCTAAAAGTGTAAATGTTTGGAGGGATGATCTTTTCGCCATTTCTTAAAAATGTTTATAATTATCCATTCTCGATATGTGACCTTTGTCCTGATCTGATATTGAAAATGGTTGTTTTGTGCTTCCCACACCCTTTGGACTCGAGATAAAGCAGTTATCTTTCACACCGACCCAATTATTAAAGCAAATCAATCGGATGCTGGCCAGAGTTTCGTGTAAACCTGAATATGCGAAACCTTTCTCATTTTTTAATTTTATGGTTGTGCGGTGTTTGTTTTAAAAATTCATGTGACATCAAGATAAACTTTCATTAATCCTCTTAATTATGCAACAAAAATTCCACTTTTAAAACATAAAAACAAAGGAATTTTACATTTTTGATAACTTTCATTTTTTAAACCGCGCATTCCGTCGTTCGCATAAAGTTGCATATTTTGCTAGCGGCAGAAAAAATGAAAATGGTTTCAAGTTTATTAGTTATTTGTTTTTTTGCGGTTTTCCTAATATAAACTCGAAATAATTCAGTTACATCAACAATAATATTATCATAACTTTTTTAATATACCGGATGTTTAATCGCCGATGTTCACAAATGCAATTATTGACACAAAGCACTTTTATTCTTTTTTGGTGAAAGACTACTGGTAATAATTTCAAGTGGTCTTAAAAATGTTGCTTTGTATGGCGAAGGGGGGGGGGTTATGTCAGAATGAAGAGAATCTATGGTTAGAAGATTTTGAATATTTTTTTGTTGTTTCTGGTTTGCTGTTGTAAAATATTTTAATTTGGATTTAGGATCCAAACCCTAATGTATGCAAGTGTTCGTTCTAATTGGACGTATTCGTTCCTTGTCAAGCTATATCGAGTCTATTTATCTGTTGCTTTAGTATGGCGATTATTCGTCTACGATAGCACACTGATTAGCCAAATTGGGCTAACGTAATAAATTATTATAATATGGGATTGATGTTAGATTGACATTTCAAGTATATTTAAAACTTTTTCATCATTGTTGGATAGCGTGTCAGTTAATAACCAAACTATAAGTAAATGTCATCGTACATTATACTTTTTTTGGAGACGGTAACTTAATAAATGTATTAAAAGTTTGAAACTACCTGTTTTCTGACGTAACTTGCTCGGAGGAACTATTATTTTGTAACACTTATCGATTCTTTTTATTTACCATCCAATCGATAATTCAGCAACAACTAATTATTGATAAGAAACCTTTTATAGAAAATCAATAAAGCTGTAAAGTTCTCGAATAATAAAAACAAATCAGCCGTAATTACTTAATAAATAATTATGTAATACTAACTGATCACGGTTCGCTGACGATCTCGAAGTAATTTACATTTTAATTTTTTTAACAGCGTTCTTCGCAAATTCCAATATGTAAATGTATTAAATGTAGCATTACGAAAGCGGGAATTATAAAAATTGTTTTTTTTCAACGACCCAGTAGATGAACGCTAATGGAATGCAGTTCTAACGACATATTTGCAACGATGACGCTCTCTTAATATTAATAATTAAGCAATTTTTAAGTTTGCAAGCAACCTAGAATTAATTTCTTTCGAGTTGACATTTCTACTAAAAAAATTTGACCTATTTTTTCGAGTTCGTTAAGTTTGTAACGACAATGTAAACGAGACAGTACAGGGTGGTCTTCAGTTCTTGTAGGTAATGGCCAAAGCGTGGCGTAGAAATTCTTTCTAATTGATTCCATATTGGGTACCTATTTATAAATATGATCCCACTTCACTCCAGTAAAGTGGCACCTCAATCTTTTAAATTTTGACTTGGTCTAGAGATAATGTACGTCACACACAATTTTATAATAAAGCGCTTTTCTTAGAAATTGCTTATCAAATTCGAGTATCCACTTAGCCAACGAGTATATTAAAAAATAATTTATTTTATTTACTACCATTCTTGCGGTAGTTACGGTTTACATACTTGTTTATTTTATTAATGGAGCCCATAAATTTCATAACGTATAATGTGGCAATTCGAAAGTGTTTTTTTTTTAATGTTCCATTTTTGTTTATCCTGTTATGCCACAGTTATGACAAAAATGTTCCTACTCGATCATTAATTCCTATCTGTTATTATCATCAAATACAATCAAAATATTTGAAGTGTTTTCAGAAAATTGTGTTTTGTACTACTATTTAGGAAATTATCGAAGTGAGTGTTTTGCCATTTTATGTATTTATGTAAATTGTATTATTTAAGCCTGTTTGCTACATTAATTTGCTGTTAGGCATTTTGTCGACTTGAATTGTCTATCTGACCTAAGCACTAATAATTATCCTAAGGTCAACTGGTATATTTATTGTTATATTGTTTTTATGAAATATCTCAAAAATTAACACGTAGATGACATCAATAAATTAGAATATAACCAATTATACAACAAAAAATATTTAAAACATCCCTTTGCCGCGGCAGAAAGCAAAAAATATAATTGGTAATCTCTAAAACAAAAAACGGTGGTAAAAATCGACTTCAAAAAATCCTGTTCTTTCGTAAAAACATACACCTTGGTCGGGAGGATTCCTCTGCAACAGAAAATAAAAAATTCTTCATTTAAAACAAATGACGACGTAAATCATACTTTCTCGAAAATTAAATTAAATTTCCCAACAGCTGGCACGTTACATCCAGTGGCCATCTTTAAAGATTGCAATGACAACCAGTTAAGGAAAATTATTACATCCAAAACTCAAAATGTTATAATAAAACCAAAATATACGAAACAAACAATATAATTCCTCGTGGATGTAAGGGTTGATTGTTTTAAAAATTAATTAACGCAAACAGTGGTTTTACGTCTACGACAGGAAACAAAGGCTAGGAGTTTTCACTGACAGATAAATTAATTCTCGAAATTAATTTTTGTAAATTAAATTTAAAAATTCTTTTGATAGCTAGACTATGAAACGTTGACATTAGCACTCGTCTCATTTTTGAGCAAAACTTGAATAAAAAAAAAGATTAATTCGCGGTTTAATCGGCGATTTCATCCGCGGTTAGAAATAATTTAATTAAGTTTGGATTATTTTAGTAAACATATCTTCTAAATTGATAATTCACGCTTTCACGATTATGGAAGCCCTACAATCGAAGAGATTTCATAAGCCAAGAAAAAATGGGTGGTGGAAAAACTGCATTGATTGAAAAATTTGATGACCTTCCTTTTTTCGATGACTTATTTGTTGCTTTTCATCCCAAAATTAATAAGAAATTCCAATGATTTCCAGCGATTCGACTTCCAAGTTAGTATCGATTGATGGATTGTTCGATTTATCGATTGTTTGATTAATTGATTATTTGATCGATTGTTTCACTTAATTGATTATGAAATTTATATGTGCATTATACATATTGCTATGATCTATCTTTGTCATTTAAGGTAATCACAAATTTCAAGTTTTAATTTTAATTTTAAAAATATTTTTAATTGAAGACGAAATAAATTGAAACATTTTCAACCCTGGGCGAATTAAAGTCCTTATTCTGATCAATGGCAAACCATCGAGGAAATTTGTCGGCTGAAAGTCTGTTTTAAAGAAAATATCGTGACTCAAACCCTCATGGTGACCTTCAACACATCAGAGAGGTCAAAAGGGAAGCAATCGAAGCCAATGGCTTCAACCAATGCCTCTACTCGACACAATTAGAAGATTTGATTCGATATCGCGAACAATTGATCCGCAACATGGAGGAAATGATTTGCCTCTACTTCAACGGAAAATAAGATCACCAACAGACTCGCCATCGTCTTTGCAATGCGAGGGGCGTATCTACAAAAACTTCGACATAAGCCACGTAGAGGAAGACTTATCAAACCAAGACCCAAGGGACTTCACCGTCGTTCGGATGCATCGAGGACAAGAAGCCCCTACCGTTGCTATTGGTTACAATGCTAACCGGCCGAACTAATAAAACATTTTCATCATCTCGACGATTTTGGACATCAACATCCAAATTGAAACCCCTGGCTGGAAGGTGAGTTTGATGCAATGTCATCGTTTTCAAATCTTTGGTCACTCCGAGATGCGCGAAGTGTGCAGGACCACACCTAACGCCCAGCTGTGATAAACCGAAAGAAACGCCAGCAATATGAGCCAATTGTGGAGGCGCTCACAGCAATCAAGGGTGAATTAAATTTCCGAAGCTAGGCTACAATAGCCTTCCTCGAGATCATCGTCCAGGTATTAACCAACGGGGAAACAAGACGAATACGCCAGAAGCCATCACAACCATTCTGGCCCAGATATTGCTACATAATATCGATCAAACCGTCATCGCAAGCGTTATGGGCAGCTTGAAATACCAATAAATTAGATGTTAGGTCCATTTTTTCCTGATTTCCACAAATTCAAAGTGAAAATGCAAAAAATTCGAAAAATAGTCGGAATCGGGCGCAGTTGCATTCTAGCAGTGCAACAGTATTTTAAGTTGGATTTCGTTAATTATAACCGAATTTAATTTAAAAAATCCCGTCTTTCTAGATCCGTAATTTTTGAGTTGGAACGGTTTCAGGGATGATTTCAATTAATGAAGCGACTCGGAGATTCACTGTCTAACCAGATATGCCATTTTCGAGTGCAATTTATGCCCAAAAATGCTTGTATAATATAAAAACCCGCCATGGGCGGGGCTGTTCTTATGGAAACAACCAATCGAACACTTGCATTCAGTTTTTAGCCCTTTTTACGCCTATTTTCCTATAAAATTTTTTTTAAATTGTGTGACACTGCATAGTTACTACTCCCTAACGCACTTCTGATTTGTTCATTTTAAGTTACCAATAAAAAAAATTGGGGGTTTAATGTCTGACTTGGATAATCCAATTCTTTTTCTTTTAATTAGTTCAATATTATAGTTTTATTACCTTAATAGTCTACCGGTCGCGTTATTTAGCACTAATGTGCAAATTGTGTAAATTTTACACATGCAATCGGCAAAGTGTTAATCAGGTACTGCTATCGTATTTCATAATTAAAATTTTCAAGGGGGAATCGTCGGAATAACCTGGTTTTCTAGAAATGGTCGAGATTTTTTTAAGTTGAAGTTACTAATCAAAATCTGAACACCATTTCGTCTTCGATTTGCTTTTATTGCCGCTATTTTCTACGTGTCCATCTGCGTACACCAATAGAATACAATAAATTTTGATTTTAAAAATATGTTACGTCGAGGAAAATATAGGTATATATACTCTAACCACAAAGTGTTCTTTAATGCAAACAGGAAGACCGATGTGAGCCAAAATATTTTTCGATCACGGAATTTTCGTTCTATTGCTGTCAAATTTATTCAGAACTTTGTTTTCACAAAGATTAAGAATGGAAAGATGGAGCTTGAATTTTAATGACTTAGTTCATGCTCGACTGGTTATCAGTTTCATTTATTATGGGAATAAATTGTTCAGAGACACGAGAACATTTGCGAAACAAGAGAAATAAGGACTCCTCAAATCCTGAAGTTTCTGTGAGTACTTTCAATTCATCAGAGAGTTTTACAAGTATTCGTTCCAACGGTAATTTGTATTTTTTTAAGGATTTCACCACAAAATTTTATTTTCTAGCCGTTTCCTTGTTTATGCAGTGGCTTTGACATGACCCTCCTGGGAAAACAATGTGTGCTGAAATGAGGTCTCGTTCCTTTTTTCGTTAAGATTTAGTGGTCGCAGGATATGGAATGGCCAACTTTTTGATTGTTTTTTATGCAATTGTTATTTTAAATGGTTTTCCAAGTTTTTCTCGCTTAGCGATTTGCACGAAACTTTTGATATCAAACGCTGGTTGTATGTAAGTAATAATCAACCACGATTGCCTGAAAGTTTTCTCGTTTTCTCATATGCAGTAAACATCAAAGCTTCTACTGAAAACATTACGAAACGATTTTCGTGCTTAATAATTATTGTGCATCAAATTGAACCAAAACACGCTTTTTAATACCATCAAATTGAAATTCGTACACGTACCTTGCCCAGAGATTTGCGTATACAGTATCCTTGATGATAGGTTTGGTTAAAATTTTTGATGTAATTTTATAGTTTAAATAACCAGAAAATAGCCTTGGAAAACTTATCGTCTCCACATAAACCGACGTATTTCCGTCTAGTCGTTTCTCTTCTACTTCGATAAGACCACATCAAAAACTGTCGCTTTTTTCAGTTCCTTGCTAAGCCCATTCATGTGAAACCCCAAAAAAATATTTCAACGACAGGTGGGGTGAGGATTAGGCGAATCCTACATCGTTAAGTCAATAATTATGTAGGTAACTTGCAATTTGGCAGACGACAAATTTAGGGGGATAATCCTGATGGACAGAAATTTGCTTTAAATGACGGGAGTTATTTTTTTGTAACGTTCAGATAAATATGTAATTATTTATTTACTTATTTTTAATTATTAATTAAGTCTAGACGTGTTGACTCGATTTTCTTCGCGAGTTATTTCCGAAGGTTTTCCTTTTTAACACAGTGTAGTCCTCTATATATTTACATAAAGCCAAGTACGCACTTAAAATACTACCAAGGTATCATTGATTATTCTGCTGTCGAATGAAGATGTAACATCCATTCCGGTTTGTTGATAAATCAATAATTTAAGCATAATTGAGGATAATTTATTGTAGAAAGTGAAATTTATTTAAATTTATTGAAATTCTTTCGCGGTTTGTATTTTTTAAGCAAGTTTCTATTCGACACGAAAATTTATTAACGCACTTCAGAAAATGTTATACGTGGCAGTTTTCCCGGGGGATATAATTTTTTTTAAAGATGAAATATTTTGTATGCAGAGAAACGGGTTAGGATAACGTGTAAGCGGAGGGACGTTGTTCATCACCAGAGTAATTGTTCTAATTTAGTCTGGCAGAAAGGGGAAAATTTGTAAGGAAAACGCGTACATCCAAACTTTTCTCATCAGCATCCGCTCTCCCCATCGACACGAAACATCTTGTCGGTAATTATCCTTAATTTTCAAATAAAAATTAAGATTTAAAGGTGCGCATAGCAGATAACTACCCCATAAATTATGTATTTATGATAATTTCGTTCAAAAATTTCCAGTCTTGTTTTCCTAATTAAGTCGATTTCTTGTGGCGAATACTAAAATTCTTTGTGTTTGTAAAAAAATCTTCCAGCTGCACGATGAAGATAATTATATTGACGTTTTTAATTATTATAATTCTACATTCCTAGATTACCTATCTCAATTTTTAACATCTAGTTAAATAACTTCCGGTTTAAATTAGGTGTCGAGCAGCTCATTTCATTTAAAATTAGAAGCGAAATATTTTAGTTTTGACTGACGGTGAGGTATTTCGGGGCCCTGTGGAACTCCACGACATTTTGTAGATAAAATATTATCTGGTAGGAAATCCCTCTTGCAGTGGTTAATAAACGGACACCTACTATTAGCACGAGGCTATTACGTAAGTTACAAAAATATATCAGTTTTCCTGTTAAAACCTTTTACGTGTACACCACTGGTACCTAAGAGAAATTTCATGCAATTGCTCAGGGATGTAAATGAATAAATTGATACAAAATACTTTGCAGGAACTGTTGAGAACCACTGCTCCAATTGTATACCGAATTTATTATTTATTGTCGCAAATATCACTACGTAGTCCTGTTATCCGTTTACTTTCTCGGGAATTGCAACTCTAAAAGTAGGGAAGTAATCCACGTAAAATAAACCGCGTCGCATCTTGAAAATTAATGAAAAATATAAATTATCATTTTTTAAATTGGAATTTAGCATACTTTTCGAGCCTGAAAGGTTCATTCCGCTTTTTTATGTAATCTAATTGCGCATACAAATTGATAAAAGACACCCCCATCTCGTTTATAATAAATTAACTTTATTTCGAGTTACCCTCAGCACACAGAGGGAAACTTAACCATTGGATGTGTTTCTTTTGAGAGCGGATTTGAACGAATTTCTCTTTATCAAGCGAAATGGTCGCCCATATCTTAATTCGTTTCTTATCGAAAGAAATAAAATTGTGTTTTATATTTGACACGTCGTTAAATTGTTTTTCAAGTTTTAAAAGAAAATCTTTGCGATCCAATTGATGTATTGTTGATTTAACCCTGCAGTCGTGATCAAAAATTTTGATTCTATTTGTCCTGACGTTTGCCATTTATTACGAGGGCAAAGTGTTTTTTCCATCTGATTGCTTTTCAAATGCGTCGAAATTACTTTTCTTCACTTCTTTTTACGTCGGGCATTTCTCACTTCTTTGACGAAGCGAAATATTTAATTTTTAACACCGAATACACATAGGAATGTTTGTTTCAAAAAGTTATAGTAATGGAAAATCTACTTATTCACCACGGCAGCCTTCCTCCATGCTGTGCTGAATTATCACGAGTTTAAAGTATTTTCATACCTAAAATCCGAATTAAATGGCAACCCGTGGTAGTTACTCATACATATAGGGTGTCGCAGTTAATATTGAAACTTTTAGAACGTGAATCGGTTTTCCACCTCGAACTTCCAGAGAGCTTAATTTATTTCATTATTTTTAACTCCTGTTTAAAAAACTTGTTTCTCATTATACTCCTTTGTTTGGGAGTCATTGTTTTGTGCTTGTCAAAATTTAACGAGTGGGAATACAGTAGTACATCGTTGAGTAATTATAAACGGCTCTCAAATTTGGACTTTGCGATACATCTCGACATGAGGCCTGCAAAAGAAATCACTTCAACCTTATCGTTTTGCAACGAAACAATAACTAATTGAATCAGAATTAGAGACCACCAGCAACGTCAAGATGAAACTTATTTTTTATACTTGCGTTTTTCTCAGTTTAATAATGGACTTATTGTTTACATATTGATATTGGAAGAGGCTAATCGTCTTTTTTCTTAGAATGCTATATATTCATACAAATAATAAAGGAAAGATGCCCTTTGGAAGATTATTAACGCGTTAGCTAGCTTGGCTATTTAAAGCTCAGTTCTGGAAGCGCATGTTCATTATTAGGAAGTTATAGTTCATCAGTCTACCTACACAGCCTCAAGATCAGTCTTGCAAACATTTGGAGCTTTTCCCAGCTGTTTTCATTCGCTCTTCCGCTTTCAAGCTCCTGTCTAATGGTACGTTTATGCTGGAGCTGTGATAACCGCTAGAAGCCGCGATACTAGCGAAGCAGAGACAAGCAAAACGTTGAAGTATTATGTGACTGTTTATGTTGAAGCAGCACGCGAACAGCGAATAGAGCTAAGAAATTTCTTCGCTCTTATCACTTATAGTGATAAGCTCCAACATATATGTATCCTAAGGAGCCCTCTGGCTTCTTTATAATAATAACAATGTAGGAGCATGAGCTCCCACGTTTCCGTCTGTCCACCTTCGCACTCCGCTTTATCGGAAAGCATTAAGTTGTGTAGCCACTGGTTCAGACCACCATGTTCGGTTAGTAAGAACCCTAACTATTTGAAAATGTTTTCCTTTGTGACGGACGCTTCATTTTTTGACCTGGTTTAGGAGTTCTTGGCTATAGAAATTACGAAAGGCACTTAAAATTATTCGAACATGAAGACTGCTGTTATCTGACCGTTCCACTTCCTTTTGGTATACAAGTCATTCAAAAAACTAACATTATCCAATTTTACTTAAGTATGCGAGTGGAAGTTTTTTTATTGTTACGTATGACGAGAATATAAATGTGAATTTGGTAGGTGCCGCATTTAATTCAAGTCTGGCGACAGCTTTTGAAGTGCTATTATTTAATATTCGCCAATCGCCAGATAAAGGATTATCAAATACGTACTTTGATCTGCTTCTTCAACTATACCCAATATCGCTTTGCTGACAGGTGATTATGTAAATGTGGTTATCGGGTTTTCATAACTTTCGAGTGTTATATTAAAAGCTGTATCTTCTCGTTCGGGAAGCTGATCTTTCGCTTAACTTAATCGCTGTTTAATATTCGACGAGGTGATTTATGGCTGCGTTTTCGTACTGGAAGCAATGAAAAAGGCATCAATGAAAGTATAACCATTTCTTATCTTTTCCGCTATTGAGTAATTGAGCATTTCTTAATTTAAAGGGCGGGGGCCACTGTCCAAACTCCACTTATCTACATAAATCGACCCGACTTACTTACATTAGCCAACTCTCAAAAGGAAACCAACTGAATATTTTACGAAAAGCAAATGTAAATTTTTCCTATGATCCCGAGATGCTTTTGTTTTAGATCTCTTAGGAAAATGATGAGATTTCTAGAAAGTTCCTCGTTTGTTTACAAACGTGACAGAATAACAGCGCATAATTTTGAATATTTTAAATTTATAAAAAATTCATATAGAACTTCTCGCCGTTCCGTTTGATCCAATCCCGATTTGATCTGCAATAATTTGCATAATAAATGAGTTACACAGTTGATTGATAATTATGACGAAATTGATTTAACTGTGAATAATACAATTTATCCAATGAATTGGCAAGGGCGATAAAAAGAAGCTAAATTGATAAGCTTTAGTTTAATCTCGATTTTGGTTAGTGTTCTGAATTTTTATGACGTTTCAACAAGTCCGAGTTCATTAGCATCAGGGCGAATTCCCCAATGCTCCAATTTTTTAAACCAGAAAGTTTTGCTGGTGAGTTTATGTAAGCCTTTCGATTGGTGGGTGGGTGGGTCTTTCTTTAAACCCACGAATGGAATCGCTTGCACAAATTCACCATAAAATTTCAGTCCAACTTTCTTTGGAGTTACTGCAACTTCCCACGCACTTTCGTTCCATACGAAATGTTTGATATGTAGGTACAAAAACGTTGTCGTTTTCTATTACCAGCCTCATAAAGTTTATAGCCAATTTTTTTCATTAATTATTGCTTGAAATTGTAGCAAATATTAATTTACAAGTTTTTATTATGAGATATCCATAAATGGTAAGCATTTAATCTACGTCTCAGCAGAGAAACAATAACGCAAGTTCGATGACCTATAAACGAGTGTGTACATTAGGAAAAAGTGTACTACGAGTTCGTAGTTATTATTAGAAAATTATTAACAATCTGTAAGTTATTAATTAAGCTAATTCGGTCGCATTTTCTCCGGTTTTGGTTATGCAATATTTTCCTCGATTTTCAAATGTCACTTCAATTAGCGCGGTGAATTTTGTCTCGCGAATATGGGGTTCCTCGGGTATTGACAAATTAATTGGATATCATGAAAAAAAATTATTAAATTTTTATAACGCTTGTCACGTTTTATGGTATGCTAAATTCTTGCTGAATATTTAACGTACGCAGTCACGTTGTTTAATAAACATATGGTTTCGCTAGACACATTCTCGTAGTTCACTTTTAGTTGGTTAATTATTATCTGGCTGATCGATTGAACTTTACCGCATAATTGAACAATTTTTTATTGATGTAGAATAATTTCACGCCATTTTTATTTGTATCGATCCAGGCAGGAATGGATAACTGAAGCAAGCATGCGATTTCTTCAACGTTCCGTCGATTATAACACTCCCACAAGTGCACAGTCGAAACTTGCAAGTTCGATGCGAGATCTAAGTGGTGCGGTCGTCTTATAATCGCCAATACAGCATTGTGAGCCGTATTGCAATCTCGTGCCGCTCTTCGAGCGGCACTCGGTTACAATACCGCTCACAAAGCTGTAAGGTACGAAAACTAGCTTTCGACAGTGTCGGCACGAAAAACATTAGCTCAATATCTTTTAATGAATTGAAATGACAGTTCGTGGCCCGAACAAAAAAAACTTGAAAGAATATTGTACCTGTCCCACATTCGAGTATATTCACATCAATTTATGACGTGAATGGACCTTAACTTTCTTATAGTCTCCATTTAACATGATGGATGAGTTGGCTAATTAAGATAGGTTATTAGGGTAAAAGCATCAACATTCTGTTTTTAGAATTCTCGACTTGTTAAACACTAATGGTTTTTACACTAAGAAAGGCCAAGTCTTTTGCTGCTTTTAAGCCATTCTGTTAATTACCTCATAGCTAACGGTGGAAAGCAAAATGCTCATTTTTTTGGGCGCCAGGCGAAATTAATAAAACATCTGGGAGGTTTGAATTTTCAGTTTTTTATAATCGAATTAATCGCTAACGTCAAATAATTATTGTCACACTAACTACTGTTTACTAGAAGCATAAAAATAACAGTAACACTATCGTGCGGTCATGGTGACCGCTAGCTTATTTGTTTCTTTTTTTTTATAAATAAAACAAGGCAACTTTTGACCAGCCCCGTTTGTCAACATACTAGGAGTGATGCAAACCTCCCGTAATAGGTTACGATTGATACACTTGACAAAAGTAAAACTTCATAAATTTTTTTTATGTAACTACGTAAACTAAAGTTGTTCATTATACAAAAACAGCTCAAACTATACCTTGAGCTATTGCATCATAAATTTCTTTCCCATTTTTTGGTTCATTTTAGATGGAAAAATAATAAAATGAATCCAATTTGTCACAAAATTCGACAGCGTATTCTTTTCGAGGATGCTATTAAGGATTTATTAAAATTAAGTCATTTTTGTACGAATGTTGTAAGTTATGACCAGATGGCATCTGGTGTCAATCACTCGAAAGACATTTAGTGGAAAGTTTAATTGATAAATTTTTTCATAGCCCAGCCAGCGAAGTGGGTTAACAGTTAAGTTTATAATTTTGAATTAAAATTTCGTGAAACAATTCAATGAACCAATTCATAAATACAATGAACGAGTTCATGCATTTTTGTTCATTGGTTGAAATGCCGTTGATTCAATGAATATTTTTAACTCCCGATCTAAAGCAGTAGAGTTATAAGTTTGGCACGTGTGTCTGTCTCTGTATTTGACGGTCATATCTCTATTTTCCGGGGGGGGGGTCATTTCCGAAAAATAACTAAATTATTTAGGACTTTACGTGTCTTCCGAAGCACGGAGACGGTCATAACGTAGTTTAAACTCTCACCGGATTCCAATCGGGTACTTTAACGTTAGCAATTGTTCAGCTAACTTACTAAGCTAACGATCGTCTGTTTTCCTTTACAATTTTCAAATAAACAGTTTAAAAATTAACTGGCGTATTAGGTCATCTTTTAACCCTTGAAAAAATTATTTATTTGTGGCAAACAGTGGTATCAACCGCTTTGCAAGCTTTAGACACTCATCTCGGCAGTTTCAGAGGTTATTGCCACTTTTGGACCACTAAAAGGTCGTCTAGGAAGCTGAATTAACCTTCTGTTTATATTTCGTATTTTTAAAAATTTCTTTTATTTTTTAATTTTTGGAATTTGTCAGGTTTCTCTTTACCTCTGACGACGCGCATGAATGGATTAACGAGAATCCGAATTTAAATACCTCACTGTTATACCGGTTATACCGGACATTTCGCTACTATTCCTGAATTGTTTCTAAAAGTTTACGCTAAGTTCTGGGATAGTTAAATTATTTACCTACATAATTTTTCTATTATATTTTTTTCTTCGAGCAATGTTTGATGGAGACGAATCAGTGGGTTTGAGTAGGTACCCAGTACTGTTATTGGGTTGAATTTAATAAAATACTGCGACTTACTGCTTAATACTGCTACTTATTGCTTAAAACTAGTTGGTATTGCCGATACTGCCGTTGCTACCTGATTCGTGGAATATTTACCGGTTCAGCTATCAGGTTGTAACAGCAGTAAATAGTCAGCGGCACTTTTTTATTGCCCCCCCCCCCCCGTTCTTCTGGTTACTAAAATAATTGTAACAACAATACGTATAACAACAGAAGACATTAATTAAAATACTAATTGGAGAAAAAAATAATAGCAAAATTATATAAATAATTTCAATATTTCTGAATTTAACGCAAAATTTTAGTAACTATTAAAATTTCCGAAAACGGAATGCCCATTTACACCACTTACATTTTCTGTTTGCCCGTTGCGTTGGTTCAAATCTGATTAAAAGAAAAAAGATATTTACTTGCACATCATCGCAACCGAGTAATTTGCGAATTAACAAGAAACATTTTTAAATTAACTGTTTCAAGTCTGAGCTTATTAACTGGAGAAAAGTGGTGGAGACGTCTGAAAGAGGCCTGGTGTCGCAGTCGGCGGTTTGCAGCTGGTTTTGGATTTTGGTTGTTGTTCCTGTTTGGAACATCTTCGGAAGTTAGCTGGATGTTCGCCTCCGCAGTTGACATATAAGGCTGACGTGTCGGTAGTTTTGCTGCAGGAGGCCGTTCGTCTTCCCTGTTCCGTCTTGTCCAGCGTGATTTTGTAGAGTGGCAAGTGGCGGCAGTCTTTACCGTGCATCATCCTGCGGACATAACGGATTGGCAGTTTTTGATCTTGCACGTCGTCGTGGATTACCTTCAGCTTGATTTTGCCCGGGAGGCTCCTGATGATTACCTTTAGGCTGTTCTCGTTTTTTGGTTGTTTCGATTCTAAACGTTTTTTTGCTTGATTTGTAGATTTGTGTCGACCCAGCTTGAGGGATTTGTGATGATCGGGTAAATCAGGAGCGAGACCATTTGGAGGGTTCGTCGGCGGGGTGGGGGGGATTTTGCAATTTCCTCCATGCAAGAATGTGCTTCCTGCGAGGTGGAGTCGTCCATGATGTCGATTTGTACCTGATTGATATCTTCGTTAGAACGAAATTTGTTCTTGGGTGGGCTGGTGTTATTTGCTCCGGGTGAGCAAGGTGCAGAGGGGTCACTGTCGTGACGTTGCCGCTTTTCTCCGGTGTAGGGATTCATCTCGCGAATCTACTTCTGAAAGAGGATTAAACTATCACTTAAAAAGAATATTCTGCTAATACTTGGAGCACAACTTCAGCACCTCACGCCCTCTAGTGGTTTATATGTAATTTTAGCTTTATGTCGATTACTGAAATGGCGTTGCACCTATAGATTATTAGTTCTAATTAAACCTTGGATTATCTTCACTTGTTTAGTTTGTTTGGACATTCCACGTTTTCATCTTCTATAGTTCAGCTCGTGAATGGCACTTGACATTGGCAAGTGGGTAACTCCAATTTTGGAATCAACAATGATTAGTGATGCCGTCAAGATCAAGACAATCAAGACTCTTGTCTTGAAAATCTTGAAATTTCAAGACAAGAGTCGACATTAATCTTGTCTTGAAATTTCAAGACAAGATCAAGAAGATCTATCAAGAGTCTTGACGCCAATCAAGAGTCTTGATGTTTTGCCTATAATATTGTTTATTACGATTATCGACCGATGCTGCCCTTGAATCTCTAAAAATTTAATAATTTTTTGTTTTACGAAATAAGAAAATACTAGATAAACTTCAGATACTGGAGACAGAAAGTAAAATTTTAATACACTTTATTAAATACTGTAATACAAAAACTAAACATTTTTAATATCGGAACACTGGATACATACAATGGATCACAGAAATAAGCGTACAGTCCCATGTTGGCAATGTAAATTCAACATTTTGAAGGCGTTTTTGTCATATAAAAATCGATTTGAGAGTAAAACTTTATAGACATTTTTTGTTGCAAATTTTATCGTCTTCAATTTTATTTATATACATTTGTTTATTTAGTTGCGCCGTTTCTGTTTTATAGCGACTTAAACAAGACTCTGTAAAATACAAAAAATGTTGTCATCTATATTTTTAAAAAGTGCATAAAATACATGCATCACTTATTATGTACTGTGCAATTTTAAAAATAAGAAAATGGGTTAATGCAGAGTGAATGATTAATCATTGATTATGCGATTGTGCAAAGTTTTAAAATTCAAGACTTTCAAGACTTTCAAGACAAGATCAAGAGTTTACTCCTCAAGATCAAGAGTTACCGAATTCTTGTCTTGAAATTTCAAGACAAGATCAAGACTTCCCAAGTCTTGTCTTGATTACTCTTGACGGCATCACTAACAATGATCTCAAACTATTTTCAACAGCATCACACCTAGAATAGCTTATTTTGAAGGATTAGTTTTTGTTCGATCCCATAATTGTTCTGTCCGTATTTTGACGCCAGTTGCAATATACCGCATCATTCTAAACATTCAAGGTGGTCAACCTACTCTATTCTCGTCGTAAGTGTTGAATAACTTAATTATGCTAGTCAAATAATTATTTACAATTATCGTGTAAACCTTTCATTCAATTTAGCAAATTTGCGAAATCCATAATTTATTTTAACAGATTTCACATTGTTCGATTTAACATCACCGCACGATTGCATAATGGATTCATAAACACTCAGTTGTATGGGTTAATTGGTAACGGTTTTTGTTTAAATTATTTTTTTCATTATCTCCTTTAGAGAGATTTATCTAAATGCTTTGTCAACACGCACGGCGTGTTTGGATACTATAAAAAAATTTTATTTTTGGGTTGTGCATTTTATAAGTTTACGATCGTTACTAATTATTAATGCAAACCACTACGGTTCTTGACCGGAAGAGTGTGATAAATATAGTGAATTACAGATGGCGGCACATATTGACCAATCGAGTAGTTTTATTTCGCAAAAACAAAAGATTGGCCAACACGTGCTGCCACCTAATTAAATTTTATTTGAACATCAAATTTACGTCATTTGTTGCACGAAAACTGTTCAAGTTTAATTTTTAATTTAAAATTCAAATCACGTCTCGACAAGTTTCTTAATTACATTTTAATTTTTTTTATTAAATAATATGCAATTACATCTGCCGATTTATTCTTAACGAGGTTTTTATGAAAGTCGGGTTAGATAACATTAATTCTATTGTTATTAATATTTAATCAATTTTTTTTGACCTTGGCGTTGATTACCTTTGTCACAATTTATTATGCCAATTAGGAATAGCATTATTTATAAGAAAATTGAAGAAATGGAATAATTTTGTATTCCTAGCGTCACGTCGGTTCTTTATGGAAGCTGTGCGATAAATCTTAATTACGGTCCTGTGTTCTTATGTGTTCTATCGTTTCTTCATTGTCGTATAATAAATTTGCTCTCCTTTAGCACCGTGTACTACATTTTCGTAATCTTGTAATGTTTATCTGGACACTATTTTTTGATAAGATTAATTGCGATAGGTGTGTTTATCTCGCATTATTGTTGCGACTAACTGGACGAATTTAGACCGAATTAATTAGCGTACAGGAACGGATTCGGAAATTTCTACTACTTTGACTAATCGTTACGCTTTGGCGCCCGTTTTGTGGTAGCTCTTCAATTTGAGGTTTTGTTTATTTTTTCGGTCGTGTGCGTGGGAATTGCTAATTCCACACGAACATTTACTCTCAGTTGGTTGTTGTAAACAAATATTAACGTCGGTTACTTGGAACGCGTGGATACGTTCGCGGTTTATGCGGTCACTATAAACAGGATATTTAGGGAGATCTGAGAAATTTCAGCAACAAAAATCGTTTCCTCGTACACTTCGAAATTAATTAATCGTTTAATTTTAATTTAAAACAGTGGCACCTTATTAGTGTGCCCCGCATTTACAAAGTACTTTCTAAATCGCATAATTTGCTGCGTTTTATATTCCAATTAGTGACCGATGTCGAAAACGTTCTTGAACTAAAACGGATATGGGAACGTAGTTGTTTACCTCAACTTACCTATAAGTTAATCGATTAAATAATTCCAATATTGCATAACAGTTTGTTCTATAAAGCGGAATTTCCTTTTAAATCCGCTGGCCTTCCAGAGTTCGCGAGAATGCGATCAATTTCGACTCAAATTGATTTGTCAAATTCAGATGGTTGTACCTTTTACAGTTGGCACTCGTATTTTTGATTTTACTTATGATTTATTACCGGAATAACAGTCATCGTTGTAAAAAGTTTGGAAAAATGCTCCAAGTTTTTTAATAATGGAACATAAATCAATGTTAGAAAGGGTTCACTGGTACACTTGGGTCCAGCATTTGGATTTTATTTTAGGATACGAAATAAAGGAAACTTTATAGCCTTCGTAGTGCTCGGTTTCTGTTTGGGTGACCTTAAGTGCAAAATGATTAATCGATACCAAGAGCCGAATGCATGCTACTAAAAGTTATTCCAGAAAATGGTAATCTCGAATTGATTCATCAGCCTTAGCCCACTTTTTGAATATTCATTCAATGGAAAAACATCCTATTGTAATCCTTCGCATTATTTACTTGGAATTTAAAATAAACTCTCCAATTGGGTCAATACGGAAACTTGATTTTAAAAATTCATGCAGAGGGATAATATAATTATTGAGGCTATTAAGTTGTAACATATTTACCGATTTTCGTTAAATTGATCAATTTGTTGTATTATTAAGTTTTAATGCCATTACGAAATGTAGGAAGTTGATATAAAAGCTTAATATGTAAGTATAGGTAATCGATGGCTCCATTCGAAACAAATTTATGAGTACAGTGTATCGACCAACATATCAACAGAAGGAAATGGGGTTGAAATTGTATTTGTCTTTCATTTATAGTCGTAGCTTTAAGTTTACGAATTTCCTTTTTAAGATTTTTCTCTCTGTTTTATTTTTGAATATTGAAAGATTTCTCTTTTAGATATAAGAATTATTATTACGTATTGCGAACTTCCATCGGATGCAACCATTAAGGGAGCGATAAAACGCTATACTGATGAATATGCATGTCTTGAAGGGATATTGGAAAATAGGGGAGAGGATCCATTGACTGAAGCTTCGAAATATGAAATTAGAACTTACTTAAAAGTTTCTTTCAAAATGTCCACGTTATAGGGAAAAATATGTTTGACGGTTCCGATTAAGTGAAAATTTAAATTTTCAACTAAGCAGGAGTTAAACCTTCACAGGGGATGTTTTACTCGATCAATCGTAACTGTTGATGTAGAAACCGAAGGGCGTAGTTCTATTATTTGATATCACAAGACTCGAAATATCAGCAAAGCTGGTCTAATCTTGATTTTAAATTACGCATTTGAGGAAATTGTTTCGGATGAGCTTGCGGGAATATGAGATGACTAACTGACAATAATTAATTATCTGGCCAATGGCTAAGATATTTCAGTTTCCACAAACTCTTGAAATTGTGAAAACCTTGTTTTTTCGAGGTAATTGTTAACCAAAAATATGTGGCAAGATTTTTAACATTCTATTCCTTTGCATAGTCTGAAGGATAGTTCACTTTTTTGAAAGTCGATTTCGTAGATTTTCAAGCATTGGAAAGGATTAACTCTTAAAAAATATGCAAATGAGTACTGATTTCATATCTGCACATCAACGAAAAGCTACTAGTATTAATTTGTAAATTAGAATTAATATGGTATGTAACAGGATGCTGTCAAGCAGCACACGGATAATCCTTTAAATGAATATCTCATAATCAGATCACATCATCTGTGTGATCGACAAAATATTTTTACCTTTCCAAACGTGAGAAATTATTTTAATTTCGCAGATATTTACGGAAGACTGCATAAAAGAAACATCAACGTAAGTTTTTCGTTCAAGTCTTAAGGTTCAATTAACTGTAGTTTTGTTGAGCATGATTTCATACAAACACTGGCCATTGAATATAGATTTAAAACTAATGGAAAATCAAAATTGAAGATTGACCGCACTGAGGAGATTGCGATCTACCTGGTCGACTTTCGGGTTTTTGGCGACTGTCTCACTCAAAAATTTCCGATAATAACTACAATGTTGACATTGCCTGTGCCATTTCACAAGTTTTTGCGGATGTTAAGAAAAAAGAAATGGTCATACAAAGATTACTATTGCTTTTAGAAGCTAACTTTGTTACTTAGAGTTGTTTTGTTACAGTGTGGAGAGCTGGGATTCGAAAACTATCCTGATTTCTTTAAAAACAAGTTTTTCATCATACTATGGTCTGTAACATAATTTTTCCGAAGTTTCATGAAATTCTGCAGCTGAGAAAAACGCAAATAAGCAATTGTATTCAAACCGGGGGGTCTGGGGGGTATGGAATACCCCCCAGGCACACAAGAGTACTGGGACGGCACCCGGCATAATTTTAAAGCATTGAATAATCTTCATATAGGCAAAGTTCTTTGTCTTCTTTGTCTGGAATAAAATATGTGACGTACAAAAGAGTATTCCACACTGAGAGGTCTGGGGTTATGGAATACTCTCCAGTAATGGCCATTGAAAATTTAAAATATTTTCAAACCGTTTAACTGTTACAGACCAAGAGTAACTTGAAGGTTTCAATATTTTTGGTAGTTTAAGAATATTTTTTAAATCAAATACGATGTTCCACGTAAGAGGACAAAAAATCAATTCAAAATCTGAAAAATTACCGAATTAGCAGCGATTTTCTAATGTTGTACACTGAATTTTTGAAAATAATTTTATTATTTATTTCGAAATCTTACAATTCCGCTATTGAGAGTCAATACGTTTTCTGGGGCGATAAAAAAGAAAAGTCTCCTTATTTTGTATGAACATCAACATATTTCAACGAAAATCCAGCATTTTCGCACATTTCATCATTTGACTTCGTAAGAATTCGAATATACCGTCGCGTCTCTTCATTATGTTTCATTACAATAATCCGGACAAAAAGCATTCAATTAAATCAAATTAATTACCCTCGATTGTTCCCAAAATATAAATTCTAAGAAATTCGATGACGACAAACCACAATTTAGAAATCCATTACTATCTCTAAATAATTTTGAAAGGAAATTTTCCAAACAAAAATCTATTTTACCATTCAAATTTCCAGTGGCGGCTTGTCATAAAGGGCACAGGGACACATGCCCTCCCATCCCTAAACCAAAAACAATAGAAGGGTAGATTTGCATTAGAAATAAATATTAAATTTGTTTTTTATTTTGTGCCCTCCCAGTCGGAAATGTCACGAGCCACCACTGCAATTTTCATTTTCACGGAAAAGTAACAAAGAGAGGCAAAATATTCAGGTAAATTTGTGTACACAAAACTCAGAATTTCTAGGAATTTAAAAGATTTTCAAGAATTCTAACAATTTTCCAAAAGTAATTTTTAAGGAATTTCAATGATTTTGAAAAAATTTCAATGATTTTTAAAATGTAATAGCTTTTATGGAATTAAGTTATTTTCATGGTATTATAGTTATTTTCAAGAAATTACAGAGATTTCCAAGAAATTCCAGTGATTTTCAACGAATTCCAATGATTGCCAAGGAATTTCAGAGTATTTCAAAGAGTTTAAATAATTTCTAAGGAATTACAGTTATTTCCAAGGAATTTTAATGACTTTCAGTGGTTTTCAACGAATTCCAGTAAATTTCAGTGAATTGCAATGATTTCTAAGATATTTAAATTATTTCTAAGGTATTTCAATGATTTCTAAGGTATTTCAATGATTTCTAAGGTATTTCATTGATTTCTAACCAATTCCAATGATTTTCAAAGAACTCCAAGAACTTCCATATGCTTTCAGTTATTTCCAAAAAAATTCCAGAGATTTCCAAGGAATTCTAGAGATTTCCAAAGAATTCTAGCGATTTTCAACAAATTCTAGTGATTTTTAAAGAATTTTAATGATTTCCAAGTAATTTCACAGTTTTTCAAAGAATTTCAATAATTTCCATGGAATCACAGTTATTTCGAAAGAATTGCTGAGGTTTCCAAGTAATTCCAGTGATTTTCAATGATTTCCAATGGATATCAGAGTTTTTCAAAGAATTTCAAAAATATCCAAGGATTTCCAATGATTTTTAACTAATTCCAGTAAATTTCAGGGAATTCCATTGATTTCTAAAGAATTTTCTAGGATTTCCATGGAATTCTAGTTATATTCAATTTCAGTGATTTTCAACGAATTCCAATGATTTCCTAGGAATTTCAGAGTTTTTCAAAGAGTTTCAATAATTTCCAAGGAATTACAGTTATTTCCAAGAAATTCTACTGACTTTCAGTGATTTTCAACGAATTTAAGTAAATTTCAGTGATTTTCAAAGAACTCTACGAACTTCCTTATAATTTCAGTTATTTCCAAGGAATTCCAGAGTTTTCCAAGGAATTCCAGATATTTACAATAAATTCTAATGATTTTCAAGGAATTCCAATGATTTCCAGTGATTTTCAACGAATTCTAATAAATTTCATGGAATTCCAACGATTTCTAAGAAATTTCAATGATTTCTAAAAAATTCAAAGTTTCTATTAGCCTCCATGGAATTATAGTTATTTCTAAAAAATTACAGAGATTTCCAGTGATTTTCAACGAATTCCAATGATTTCCAAGGGATTTCAGAGTTTTTCAAAGGATTTCAATAATTTCCAAGGAATTCCAATGATTTCCAAGAAATTTCAGCGTTTTTCAAAGGAGTTCTATAATTTCCAATCATTTTTCATGGTTTTCAAGGATTTTCAACGTATTCCAGTAAATTCAGGGAATTCCAATGATTTCTAAAGAATTCCAATGATTTCCATGGAGTTACAGTTATTTCAAGGGAGTTCTAGAGATTTCCAAGGAATTTCAAAGATTTCCAAGTGAATTTTAACAATGTGTACACAACTATTTTGGGATATTTACCCCTTGGTAACAAACGTGACTCTTGAGTACAGATATCCCAACTCGAGTGAAAATTCGATAACCTGTTCTTTTACGAGCTTACTAAACTGACCTGCTATCTAATGTATCCTGTGACATAAAAAACGTAAAATGATTGTTGAAAATGCTGATCATGGTTATCGCATCCTGTAAAATGGGAACTCTTGATGGTTTCAAATTGTTGTCCATTGAGTGGATGAATTTGGTTTTGTTCCATTTGTTTCTCTTCCTCTGCTGGTTATAACCATCCGCCTAATGTCTGAAGGAGCTATACCCAATTATGTTTGCGGGTGTGGGTTTTAAACATCCTATTATGATACCTCTTTATCCTCAATAAATTATGAGGATTTAACCTGTACCGTGTTCTCTGTTCAGTGCAGAAACTGGCCTGTGCCAGGAATATGTTCAGCAAAACTGTTTTCAACGAAATAATTAAAATGGAAAGGGAGCCACCCAGAAAAGTAAAAATCATCCTACAAGGCTTTGTTCCGATCTTACTAATTATTCAGTGATGTAGGTTCTGATCTCGTCTGGTAACATGGTAGCAGCCGATACTAATATTGGCCCCACCTTGGGTACGCTTTAATGTGAAACCTGTGGAATTTCAGAATGCTGGCTTACAAAATTAGTAACCCCATTTTTACACCGCATAAATATGTTAATTAATCTATTGTTAGGTTATCTTCAAGTAAGGAATGTTAATTGGGATTATTAGATTTGCAGAAGTAATATAAAGGAACCATTTAAGAATTTATATTGTTCTATGGTCGTTAAATAATTTTGCAATTTTATTTCTAATAAGTTGAGCATTATATCATACGAAAGCTGCGTTGTAGGAGTTGAGGTATTAGAAATTATAATTCTTATTGACCTAGTCTTGTGGTTACCACGCAAAAGTGGGTACGCTTTTTGACGTAGTTTTCCGATCTGGAAGCGAAATTTTGCACGCTCATTTTTGAGAATTATGACCCGTTTGCTTCCAGTTTACGCATCCAGCGTGGGATAGCTTATTTTACTAGAATCAATTGTTAATTTCCATGTGAATAGAAATCATCAGTCAATGTCAAATCTGCTATGAGTGGGTGACAGTTACATACGCTGCTCGTACCGCGTGAGAAGACATTGTCCTCGTCAGATCGGCTGGGCAAATTCCGTTTTGCAGTCCAGTCGCTAATAAAAAGATGTGCTCATTTGTTCTATTTTAACGTCACAAGCACAACCGGTTTTTCACTTTACAATAAATTATACCGTACAACTTTTTACATCATTTCACTTTTCTTGGCTCTCATCGTCGTTTCTCCGGATAGTAAAAAACCTTGATTACTCGAAAGTGAAGTAATACGTGGGTAGGTAGTCTGTAGGTCAACGTAAATTTGATTGAGTATCGAAATTGTTCGCGCTTTGGTGTGGAACGGAAACGTTTCTAAATACTCGGATAACTTTTATATCCTAAGGACAAAAAATTTATGGATTTTCCAAGGTTAACAAACGAATGATTTTACTAGGTTCAATGTAACTGTGGTTTTGTCTTTGCATTTTAAACAATATCCGGTCATCAAACAATTATTATGCAGTCGGAAACTACAAAGTTTAACGATTTTATCTAAGAGCTATTGGAAGTCTTCCATTGCAAAAGTTCGAATTTCTGACATCGCCCGGGATCGAACCGGGCAGGTCGGAATTATCATAGTATGCAACAACTAACATAATTTTTTTTTGCAGTTCTCTTAAGCGAGGAAATCGAAAACGACGATTTGCAATTCAAAACACTCAAGATCACCGATTTTGGACTTGCACGTGAGGTTTACAAGACGACGAGGATGTCGCAGGCCGGAACTTACGCGTGGATGGCCCCAGAAGTAATACGAAATTCAACTTTTTCAAAAGCTAGTGACGTTTGGAGTTACGGCGTGTTACTCTGGGAGCTGTTGACTGGCGAAACACCCTACAAGGGAATCGACACCCTGGCAGTAGCTTATGGAGTTGCGGTCAACAAACTTACATTACCAATTCCCAGCACGTGCCCGCAACCCTGGCGGGAACTGATGGAAGGTGAGTTGGTGATTATCTTAGTTTTACGTGCTCGGTGTTTTCTTTTGAAAAAAGGTCTGCTTTTCGAGAGTTACTTTTAAAACGACCACATTCTGTTTTAATATTCCCTGTTTATATTGAATGCAATGCCGTATGAATAAATTGTCACCAAAATTTACATTATCTTTTAGCAGGTGACATTGGTGACAGCGTTGATAATGATAACATCTCTTTTGTACTGTTGTTTTGTGGTTGGGGTTTTCCTGTGGTCCCTGATTTGCTTCATTATTATTGCAGACGGTTTATCATGTATTGTTTTATTTTTTTATGTAGCGGTAGTTTAAAAACATTTATTTTGAATTACAATTACTCCTATGGGATTAAAATTTAATTGCAGACTTACACTTTTTGTATTTTATTTTAAAGATTTTACAGGAACCCTTTTAAATCACATCCACGCTTGCCTTACCTTAATCCACCCTTTTATATACTTCAGGAAGACGTTTTCTAACCTTTTTCCGATCCCTGCAATAAGAAAATAGGAAAATTTCAATCTAAAAGCGGCACCCTTCCCATTTAAGCATTAAAAAACATAAGGAAGATTTCCATCAGAATAACAGATATCGCAGCTTTCCAGTTTCCCATTCTTGTGCAGATTACTCTTGTTTTTCAGTAATCCTCATAGTAAATAAACGGATTCAAAACCAGCGAATTGGAACAAAATCATAAAGAAGTTGTGCTCGGAAGAACATTGATCCGAGAATTTGTAACAAATAGAATATCGTCATTATTACTTTGCAGGAAGGAGGAAGGGCTTGAAGTACGATTTCCACCCGCAGGAAAATTATGATTATTAATAAACGCAAATTTTTCTTCCTTCATTTTCGGATATTATTTAAATAATAACTAAACGAAATGTTTATAGCTGAGTATGCCACCCGCCAGTCTTACAAATGCTACTCGTGCATACTGTCTAGCTCAGCGGTCCTCAAACTTTTTAAAATTTTCTGCGTGGTGGGCCTTTCAAAAATTGTTCAATAGCTCTCTGAACCATTTAATAAAAAAACACTATATTATTTTAAATAAATACTTGGCAGGGGACCCCCCAAGTTGAGAACCGCTGTCTAGTTCAAATCTACAGGTTTCTTTTTCACTAACTCATACCGGCATGAAAATATTTATGTGGAGGTATTTTTTTATCGAAAAAATCTTTTATCGCATCATAGTTTACATTTTTAAATAAAATAAAGGAATCATCATAATCCATTAATTCTAATTCCATTTCAATAAATTATTGTAGTAATTATGACAGTGGCGTACTATTACCGTTCTGATACAGCATCAGTGACGCAAGTTTACTCAGGGAATGTTTGAAATAGAAGATAAACTATTTCTTGGATAATTTTAACTTCTTCAATTGTTTTGAATATAATATTTTGGTTCACATTTATTTTTTCCGAGTTATATGCAATTGGAGATCGAAAATAATCGTGAAATAGAGCTTTATTTCGCATTACTTAAGTTTCATATTTTTTTAAATTTTTATCTTGTTTTATAAGGCAAGTTTTTCTTCTTTTTCAACAATTCTTAGTTTAATTGGAGTAAGTTTTTAAATTTTATAAATTTCTTTAACCCGGATACAGCATTTTTTTTGAACGAGACTCTTTTAATCACAATTTAATTTGTTCACTTATTCAAAAATAAATAGAATCCTAATCGTAAATATTCAAAATAATTGAAATTTTTCAAATGCATTTTAATTTCTTACTTTTGTAATTTTCTTACCGTTTTCAATTTAATTTCCAGTTTTCCTTTTATCAAAATTTCTAGTTTTCTTTCTCCTATCTCAACAATACTTTGCTACTGTTACTAATTCTTCAAAAAAAAAAAAATACAAATTATTGTATTAATAAAATACAAAAAATTATAGTTTGAAAATTCACGTTGGCGCAAAATTCAAAATTATTAACATTATAAATTTTTACAAAAATACAAACTAAACTATTAAATTTAACAAAACCACCCCTCTGAACATAAAATTCCGCGACAATATATTATTTCTACACTGGATTTCTTGTACGAGATTCTGAAGAGATTTCTCCGGATTTCCTTTTGGATTGATTTAAGATTTACTTTCGAAAACGTAGAATGAGCAAAAAAAGCGCATTTAATAGTATTTATAAGATTTCCTCAAATTTCACCGAATTTTCTCTGCGTTTGACTTAAGATTTCCTTTCGAAAAAGTGGAAAAAACAAAAAAAGCTCACTTATGGCATTGTTAAAATTTTCTTATGGTTCTTTTGTACTCCCTAGATTTTCTAAAATTTTCCACAAGTTTCCTCAGATTTCTCTTCACTTCTCAACTATTCTCTCTTCGGTTTTTCATCTACAAAATACTTACATTTTGAGCCAATCAACTCCGGTAGCTGCAGGAAATTTTCTTTGACAATTAGAATTCGTAGCAAATTTTGGTGCCGGAAAATTTCCTACTGATAGTCAGCCCTGTAAATTTTTCTGCAACTTCTTCAATAAGATTACTTTTTGAGAACTAATTGAATAGAAAAATAAACCGGATGGATACATAAAATACACGTGTTAGGGGACCTCCATTAATAATTTCGTGAGCAGGCGCAGATCCAGGGGGAAATCCCCGAGAAAACGCTTTTTCATGATTTTCTTAAAACAATATTATTTAGTTGATTTCAATTAATGGTCAAATACGTCAATCTCAGTGCGGCCTTTAGGCTGCACAACCATCTTAATCCAGTTTATTCCGGTAGAGCAAATTTCTTTACATATTGTACGGGTTGATTTCCAGCAGTTTCAAAAGAAAATTTTTTTCCGCGGTCGCCGCCATCTTGACAAAACATCAAAATTTTCCGACTTTTTTCAGTTTTTGTTAAATAGCCATTAAAGTAAGCATCCGACAGAAATGTATGCTATATGTTTTTTAAAGCACATTAAATTTGCTACTATTTCAGACCAAAAAGCGTTTTCTAGTTCCAGCAGTTTCCGAGTTACAGCCTTAGGTTACAGCCTATCAAAAATCTGCAAAATTTCCCAAAATTGATAAATTTCATAATTCCAGCCACTTTTCACCCCGTACCTTCTAAATTTCGAGTCCTACGATAAAAACCTGTATAAAAACTTTCAAACTAGAGTAATCGTAATACTGCCATGCCTAGAGGGGGGGTGATGGGGAGCTTTTTCAAATTAAAATGAATTAAAAATTATCTTCGTTCCACAATGAGTAATTTAAAATTACGAAATCTAGCAATACTTTCCATAGAGAAAGAGCTAACGGCTGACATAAATTTTGACGATATCATTCGAGACTTTGCAAATAAAAAGTCAAGAAAACAAAATATTGTACAAAATAAATTGCCCCGAGCGACAAAAGCTCTAGGTACGCCAGTGATTCGTAGGAAATTTTGCTTATTTTTGAAGCGCTGTAACTCGGAAACCACTGAAGCTAGAAAATTCTTTTTGGTCTGAAATAGTAGCAAATTAATGTAGTTTAAAAATATATGGTATTCATTTTCTGTCAGACGCTTATTTTGACCGCTATTTGTCAAAAACTGAAAAAAGTCCGAGAATTTCGCTGTTTTTTCAGCGATCCGGTCATCAGCCCATTCAATATTATAAAAAAATTAGCTCTATGGGAAATAATTCATCTACTATTTGGTTATTTTGACTGAACTAGTAACGCACTTCTGATTGGTTCATTTTACATTACCAACCTAAAAAAATAGAGATTACGGGAGAATGGTTAGTCCGGGCCGCACAACTGGACGATCTAGTATTTAATATTGTCTATCAATTCATTTTTCTTCTTCTCCTCTTGTTTTTTTTCTAAATTCGACAGGAGATTTTCATTACCCCCCCCCCCGTTTTTAACTAGAATTGGGTAAAATTTTGGCGACTCGCCCATGTTAAGCTCACATAATTATTAATGGACATCCTTTTAAGTGCCTTTACACATACATTCACGTTCCGACTTAAGGAATAAGAAGGACGAAGACCTTCTTGACGAAAGACAAAGATTTCGTTACCTGTTAAGGGTGGGCTTTACAATATTTTATTTGAAAATTTGATTTCTCTACAAAATATGTGTTTTCATAATCTCTATTGGAAATGACATATTTCAATTTTGTTTGACACTGTCTGGCGTTAATATTTAATAATGTCAGTTTCCGTTCTTGGATAGCCTTCACGTATTGCTTGTTTTAACCACCGGAACTGCTATATTTTTTGCTGGCTGCCCACTAATTCGGCCATTTCTCGGTTTCAGCATTTCAAGTATCTGGATTTTTTAACAACTCAATGTTAAATCAATCCAGAAACTAGAAAGTTCGAAGGAATATCTTGAATTTATTCATTGACAGCAAATAAAGTAAATTATGAATGAATGATTCATCTGGATGCAAGAGCATTTTTTGCAGTCTTCTCCACTCAGTCGAGCTTAATATTTCAAATTTATTAGATTATCGAACACTAAACTGGTTAATCATGTACAGGAACGCACACCTGACAATCCGTTTTCTTAGAAATCCTCTGAAAAGGTATGTGTGCAAGAATTCTGCAAGGATTAGGCTTCCATTCCAATCGAAATTGTTTTAATTGCACTCTCTCGATTAAAACTCTGAACCGTATAATTTTTGGAAACACACAACTTGGAAGTGCAAGATAATAATTACCGCTCGCCCACAATTACTTCTCACGGAATTGCTACTATTAATCTTTTACGCATTCTACCACCTAACTTAGTCGGGCAATAAAATTTAATTTCGTGAGAGTAAATTTATGAATTTAAGTGTCAGTTTGGGTTAAATTATAATTTTGTCTATTTTTAGCTTGCTGGGAGTCCGATCCTCACAGACGACCAACATTCGACGACGTTCTCGATTCCCTCGACCGTATCATACATTCCTCATTCACCCAAACCCCGCACGAAAGTTTTCACACCATGCAAGATAATTGGAGACAGGAAATCGAAGAAGTTCTCCTAGAACTGCGCAGGAAAGAAAAGGTAATTTTCGTGTAATACTAACTGAGCAGTTGGCTTAATAATAATGTTAATTTCTTTGGTGCTGCTTAACCAGGCTTGTAAATCTTTTGAGGAGGTAAATTTGCGGCTATTGATTTGGGTTTTAATGTGGATTTGATTTTACTTTTGTTTTATGTAGGAACTGCGTTGTA
This sequence comes from Cantharis lateralis, assembly GCA_963170105.1. Lineage (NCBI taxonomy): Eukaryota > Metazoa > Arthropoda > Insecta > Coleoptera > Cantharidae > Cantharis > Cantharis lateralis. The sequence goes on from OY720627.1 coordinate 6,828,077, forward strand.
GAGAGGAAGATCTTAATCGAGCGCAATTGCAACAACGAGTGCACGAGGAGCAATTAAGGCAGAAAGAACAGGAGTTACAGGCACGCGAAATAGACTTATTAGAACGGGAATTGCATTTTATGATTAAACAGCAAACGCCCACACCGAATAAACGAAAAGGTAGGCGACGTTTCATGTTCAATGCACCCATCCAACCTATTGTTTTGTTTTAGGAAAATTTAAGCGGTCGAGGTTAAAATCGTTGAAGAAGGAGTTAGGTTCCAATATTAGCTTTCCATCAGACTTTAGGCATACGATTACCGTGCAACATACGATAGATAACAAAGCCGTCAGTGGAGTTATCTCGCCCCATAGTCCTCCTGGTTCGCCTGCCATTCCACGTCTGCGCGCGATTGCACGTGAGTAACTTTTTCCCTAACCAATCAAACTTGTTTGAACTTGCATGATGTTTTTTGTGTGATTGTGTTTGCACGTAACAACCGAAGATGTGTACGTTGAAGTATCATATTGGCAAGTTTAGTTTAAATTTTGTTTGCCGTATAGCACAGGACACCTTTAATTTTGCAGAAGTGAATACCACAAGTAGTTATAACGCAAAACACCCTGTATAATATTTCAAGTCAAACCTATGGGGTAGAATATGTCGAGTAGAAACGCGTCGCAGTGCAATCGATTAATCTATATATTGACGTGTTCTGCGGCGCGGCCAAAAAGGTATTGGCAAAGAATTTTTGGTTTTTCTTTCAATTAATGTTTTAAATATATCGAATCGAAGTTTCAGATTTAAAGTATTGTTTTAAAATTTACGACATAGATTATAATCAAAATTCCAAGTTTAAGTGCCGCCTGTTATCGATTTTACCGTCACTTTTATTCTGGTTTACTGAATAATAAAAACATTTTTATTTATTATCTTTTGGTTGGAGCCATAATATTTACGATTAGTTTTATTGCAAATCGAATTATTTTTGCATTAATTATTATTTGATAGTAGTTGATACAATACGCGTATCGATTTTAGCATTGTTTGTTTTATTTCTAATCTCTATTATTTCTAATTTCTAATCAATTTTCATTTAAAATTTTAATATCTTAAATTCTCGAACATTAAATAAGTCGGAGGTGGAGTTTTAAAGATGTCACGTCCGTGCCATAATAGGACTTACCTGAAGTTTTATAAGCAGAATTTTTTTTCTTTCAGAATCTGTATTAACTCATTTGCATCAGAAAACTATTTATTATAAAGCTACACGCCACCCCTGGCGCGGATCGTGTGGACTGTCGCGGCGAACGGATGTCTTCGCATTTGTTTTTGACGCGAATAGGATAATTAATATTTAAATGGGTTAAAGAGCAGAACAAATGTTTAATTTTCATTTGAAGGAAATTAAAGCTTTATTGCCCCATATTTTCTAGCTTCTTAAAGTTCAAATGCTATAAATAACCAACGAGCGTAACTTTCTTTATCACCTAACTTGTTTTGTTTGTTGAATTGGTAAATTAAACGCTATTTTTATATCAAGTGCAATAAATAATGTAGGGAACCGCGATTTTAATATTTCTAAATGACATATTTGAAAGGGAATGGAATACATAAAGAAACTATTACGAGGGGTTGACTATAACAATTCCAAGTTTATTTTTGAAATTCGCTCAATAATTTAAGTTACTCGCGATTGTAGTTTTGTAATATATACCTCCCAGCGATAATAATACTCCGAGAGTCTTTCTCGAATATTTCAGTGAACAATAGCATGAAATGAGAATTGGGTAAATAAACTCTTTTCACTGCCATGTTATTTTTGTGTTCAAACACATGCGAGATTGCTTTCATGTAAACATTGTTTGGATAAGAAGCTTGCTCACTTTTATTGACCTAGTACCGAACAAAGCGGAAACTCGAAGAGCTGATCTTATGTTTGAATGTTCAATATCTCCAAGTACTAGGTAAAATTTAAGAGTCAATTCCATTTTAAATTTAATGTTTCATATTATTTCGTAATCTCATATAATCTTGGGCGTTTTTCGTCAGCTAGCTTCTAGATCTAACTAACAGTCTCGAGGGCGTGTGTTCTTTAAATATTCTGAAAGAGCAATGTTTAAGCTTTCTTATGAGGTGAGAATAAATAAAATCGGCTCAACGGTTACTTCACAATTTAATTTTTAACATCGGATTTTTGATGAAAATTTTACAAGTTTAAGTTCATGTTAGCTGTAACAATTCATTCTGTTGACGGTACGTGCCAATTTAGGTGTTTGCAGCACCAAATGCTTCGTATTGTCGCTTTAGAAACAGCGGTTGCGGAAACCGCCTGGAAGCGAAGGGTAGGTTTTCCCTGCCCCCGACATTGTAAAATCTCGGATTCCAGTATTCGAGCCCCGGGGGATTTTTTTAACGAGCTTAGCGCTTGTTAAAACGGCCCGGAACGCTTGAGCGACGCTAGAGTGTGAAGGGCGTAGTTTTGGCAAGGTCAACAACGGCAAATCTCGGATCCATCACTTTTGAAATTGTAATTTATGAAAAACTACTGGATATTCCGCAAATTTTTATATACATTATCACAAATTCTAAGTCTTAATACATCAACTAGCTCCTTTGGTTTTTTTAACTCTTTTGAAATTATAACGGCTTTGAAAATAACAATTTTTTTGTATATTCTTAAAGTTTGGGCCTTTAAGGATATATCCTCGAGAAAAAATTTTAAAATTCTAATAATTAACGGAGTTATAGCTATTTTACTTACACGGCTGCGACTGCCTGAAAATTATATTTTTCAGCGTGGTTGACATGATTTCTCAAGTTCTATTCAACGGATTTACTTCAAATTTTGTACCAACCTTCAATGTTGGTACTTCTATCGCCCCTACCATTTTCGTATCAAAATTATTTTATTTACCATTTTAAATAATTAAAAATTATAAAAAAGAGTCAAAAAATGTCTTTTTGCAATAGCGGGGGTAAAGTACTCACTTTAGACCCTGATTTGCGGGTGTAAAGAGGTACTTTTTTGCCCTAGGGCAAAAAAGAAGTTACTGCCGGGTAAAAAAGAAGTTACTGCCGGGCAAAAAAGAAGTCACCAGATTTTATTATCAATTTAATTCTCATTTTTTTGTAACATTTATATTTATGTTAACTTGACCGTAATTTGTGATTCCAATATTAGTGCAACCTACAGTGAAATAAATTGGTAAATAAATAAAAAGCACTTACTTTAGCTACAAAAAAATTCTCACGAGGCGCCCTTTTAAAAATTTTACCACGTGGTCAGAGGTTACGACGCGCGATTTTTTCGGAACATATCCTTCGTTTTTCCGCTTCATAAAAGCGGATAACTTGTGGAAATTGCCGATGTCAATCTTATTTTCCAATTTGGTGACCGCCTTGATTAGAGAATACTGCGACCACATGGTCAACGACTTCAACGTTTTAGCCTTTTGACACGTCTTATTCCTTCAAAGGCACAAATGTAACTGAACCATTCTAGTACCTTTTAGTGAAAAAATTCTAGTTGGCAATAATAATATAACCAATTATGCTTCATTTACTTTGGTACTATCAACCACGTGCTTTATTGAACAAATTTTAATTAAAATTTCGTAATTATTGTCGAAGTAAGTACTTTACCTCCCGCAATTGCAAAAAACAGTATATGCACCTCGGGAATAAAGTGAATTTTTTGGCCTGAGGGTAATTTTTGCCCTCGGCTACGCCTCGTGCAAACAAACCTTTACCCTCAGGCCAAAAAAGGATCACTTTATTCCCTTGGTGCATAATGTACTATTTTTTGCAAATAGCCGGTCGCCATTTCGCAAAACATTTTTTTACCGTTTTCTCTTTAGGGGTATGACCACAAGGGCTGCAATCGCGTCAACCAGCACAACTCTTTTTTTATCCCAAACTTGACTGGCTTAATTTTATTTTATTAAATTAATTTTCATTCTATTTCTTCAAAATTTTTTTTTATATTGTCAAAATATTAATAAACATGTACAAAAATGAATGGTAAAAATATCAGGACGGCCACTTGTCATCAATTCATAAAAAATCATAAATTTTGAACAATTACAAAAAATCTTTTATAACAAAATGTTATAAATTTTAGATTAAGGGTAGCATCTCACTGACAAAGGCAGATATAATATTTCAATACACTAAAGAAAGATAGAAATATTTCCCAATTTCTCGATATCAACAAAAAAGTAATATGTATTCTAGAATAAAATAAAGTTGATCTAACAATTTAATTTAAAAATTTGTTTTTCTTTGGTATACAAAAGCCTAAGCTTAAAAAAATAAATTTATTAAATTTACATTGGTTTAATTTTGCAAAAATTAGTCTTATTCGAAAGCCTTACTGTTATATATTATATTTCTACTTTATTTTTTGTTTGAATCGAAAAATTGTAAGATTTTGGTCTCATTTTGGAATTTTATATATATCTTTGTCGGTGAAATCTCACCCTTAAGTTGACATAAATTTTATATTAAATTGTCATAAATTCATAAATAAATTTTATTTTTAACTGGTAGCCGCCCTGAAATATTTTTTATTTTTCAAGCTCGACCAGAATACCACCTTAATTTTTTTTGGGCATAAAAAGGAAGTCTACGGTCGTCAATTGTTTACAAACAATCGCGATATATATATTTACACCTAGCACTTTTAAAATTTTTTTAATTTACTCTGAATTGAGTAAAATTATTACAACTTTCGAAAATAAAAGTTACGATTATTTCGTGCTTATGACTACTTGTTGGTACTAACACAAAATTTTGATTTGGGCATGTTTGATGGATTTGTAATTTTTTACAATGAGAAATACAGGCAACTGAGAAAAATTAGGGTAAGAGTTAAGTTAATTTAGTAATTTTGTCAAGTTTTAACAGGACGCGGGCTTCGCTGAGTTTAGAAGCTTCCAGTCGCAGCCTATTAAAAATTGTATACTGTTAAACAAATTCCGTTAAAAATTGACAATATTATTATAGGGTAACAAAACTTTTAAGTGTCTCCATGCTGTTTCGCTTATTCGGGGAGTAAAAGTACATTAAAGTGAAATTAAAATTAGTATTGTTTGGTTACCCCGGGTTGTATTTTAAGGGGAAAGTGGGGTTAATTCTGAAATAAGCGAAATTTAATGGTGAGCTTAAAAATAAAACAAAATCGACTAACAACAAATTGCGTATAGGGGAATTAACAAAAAAGTATGAGAGATGAGAATAAGTGAGTATTTTCATTCCGGCACAGATAGGTTGTTCTCTTACAGTGCCAGCAGATGGCGTGAAGGGGAAAACGTGGGGCCCGAGTACCTGCCATCAACGAGAGAGAGGTCAGATAGCTCTATTGAGGCCGGCACCGAGGCCGGGAGGTATATGGTCAAAAAGTGCCCCGAATTTGGATAAGCCCAGGACGGTGTTGAGCAGACCAACGCACGACATAGGTAAAACAACTCCTCCAACTCCTGATAATAAAAGCATTGGTAATAGGGATAACACTTCAACTTTGCAACTATTTAAAAACAAAGTAACCGCTTTTGCTCTTTCCGAGTTCAAACCATTTCAAAAGTCTTGGCGCAATAACAGTTATCCTGCAAATAATGCTTCCTTAACGCCAAGTTCTGTTTTGATGAGCCAAAATCGATTGAGTCGATCAATTGGAAATATTAGCGAGTCACATTACGATACTGTGTTTAGTACTGATTCCTTTGTAATAGCTAGAGGTGTTAGTAATAATAATTCCATTAATTTTGGCAGAAATTATGCCAACATTAATATCATAAATGACGACGATACAGAAAAGTTGCTAAAAGATTGATCGATCAAATTTTTTAATTTGTAAATTTTATTTTTATACCTACTACTTTCTCTTTCTTTTAAAAAAGGCATTTCTGAGGAAAATCTACGCAATGTTGTCTGTAAGTTTGTTTTCAGTTAAAAGTCAAATTACTTTTGCTAAATCAAAATAACGTTAAGTTTTAAGCACAGTAAGCTTGTATTTTCTTTGACTTTATTTTTGAAATTTGAGCTTTTTGCAAGTTTTATTTTTCTGTGTAGTTTGATTTTATTATTATAATTGTGTAGTTAGTTAGTTTTTAGGTTTATAATTTTTATGATATTAATTTTTAATGATTACGTCTATTATGCCGCTTGAACACGTTGTTTCGTCTTGCCCGTTTTTGTATTTTGAGTTTTATTGTTTAGATGTATTTTGTCACTCGAAAAGTGTTCAGGTTGTGTAATCTTCTGGTGATGGTTTTACTACATGTATAAATTTTTAAATAAACATTTCTGTAATGTTTTTTAACTTTGTATTTTATTTATTTATTCATTTTTTTTTCATAATGCATGGATCCTCGTTAACCATATTGACAAAAAATAGGATGTCCATCATTTTGGAGCTTTCACCATTTTTTTTGCAAATATTACACTAGCACACAATTTTTACCTCGACACCTAACTTCAATACGGCTAATTTAAAATGACGACGCTGATCGCGGTGGTTCCCCGAAAAATAAAATTCGTGGAATTCGATTTTTTATGATGCCGTACTTGAAAATATTGATTATTCACACTATTAAACCACGACGTCATAAAAAGCACTTTAAATTTTAATTGCAATCCATTAATCAAGCCAATTTCTTGTTCTACATTTTCTTTATGTCATCTACTCGTAAAATATGAGCAAATATCTGACGTTCCAATTTATCCACCGCCAATTATTTACTGAGTTTCTCGTAAATTCTACTTTAAAGTAAATTGCCAAAACCGGCTTTTCTTATTTTCTCACAAAAAAAAAAACGATCGATGAAATTCGCTCGTCTACGCTTCTTTAGCCGTAATCCTTACACACAGCTTAACTTTGTTTGCACACAATTTTACGACCACTCTCAAATTAAAAAAATTCGCTTACAAAATTGCTTAAGTTTTTTAGCTACCCGTAAAATAACCGCATAACATACTTTACGATACCATACATGTTTTTGCATAATGCGAACGTCGCAAAAATTATAAAAATTTCACAAACACGAAACTTCCAAACTGGTGGGCATCTGTAACGGTGAAATGTCTGTATAATTGAAAATTTAATCTTCCAAACCTTTTTAACACTGGGTTAGCTTGTGTTTCCGAATAAAAATCGATAAAAGCAAAATAAAAAAAGTTTTTGCTTTTACTGTTTTGCAAGTCGTAATTGTAGCTTGCAGTGTGCGTACAGTTTAATTTTAATGGTCGAGTGCTAGAGCGTTGTATGTTTGCCTTGACAGATTTCATACCCCCGGAGGATTGGGGTCCAGAATATCCAATACCCGGAACCATAAGGAATAACGTACCCATGCCGACATTGTATAGCGCCGATGGTAAGTTCTACACTTTTACCTCGACATTTGTCCAATTTGTTTTTCTCAGGAGTCAAATCAAGGCAAAAACTCAGCATCATCGAGTTGGTACTATACAACATGGCATCGTTCTTGGCTGGAGTTGCTACCGGATACGACGTTCGATTATCCAACGTTTCTCCAGTTCATCCTAGATTACAACCAAACAGGTAGGATTGGGTTTTTGTTGTATTAAAACCTGAGCAGGGACAGGCAGCATTTAGGGTAGTTTCGATCACTCACTGGTCGAACTTTTATTTTCATTTATATTCTATGCTTACTTTCAGGCCAGAATCTAACCAGGATATTCAATCATGGAAGTCGGGCGAGAATCCAGATTATGAATACGCTTCGAGCGGGTACGGTCACAACACCTATCACGGGCCTACCAAACACCATAGGCCAATGTTAACGAATTCGCAACTTGTAAGCCTACAATACGAGGATCAAAAGCCTCTGAGGTTTACGGACTCACCGCAGCACCATTCCAGCAACATCACGCCAAATCCATCACCTCGAAGAAAATCGAGCTCGACGAGTAACGACGGTTCCGAACAACTCTACACGCCGTACGATCGCGCAGCTACAATTTACATTCCCGGCGATTATCACGGTTGCCGAACAGAATCAATTCGCTGTGTAGGCTGTGTCGGAGCAGACAAATCCTTTCTTACAAATTACGGTCATCAAGACCATAATTACGGTGGTTACGGTTCCGATTACAGCGCAACCACGACAATGTATGGTTATGGAACCGATTACGCTTACGACAACCCTAGCAGCTTAAGTAGTCACAGTAGTACAAGAACCCCACAAAGAATTCTACCCCATGCACATAGACGAACACCTTCCAATGTTTCCAACACCAGCTCCACAACAACCAGTGGTTCCAACATAAATCCCAGTTTTCGACTAGAAGACGAAAACAATTTTACTCCCACCCATTATTTTAGAACACCCCATCTAGAATACGAGTACAACTCCTCGTTTTCCCGACAAAATTCCCACGATTCTCCAAATTTAGAACGGCCCACAACGCTAGAAACGACAGGTTTAACAAAACTACGCTCGAGTTTAAAGAGAAATAATTATTCCAATAGTCAAGGTCATTCTGGCGGTAACACCCCAACCAATCCCACTCCACCTGACAGTTTAACGAGCGACGATAGTTCGTACGCCTCGGCAAAAGACAGTAATAGTTCCGTAAGTAGAGTAAGATTTTCACCTACCACGCTTATCGACCTTCCCGTACCCGGGCAAAATCAGGATACAACCATACCTTTACAAGCACGTAGAACCAGGCAAAGGCCTTCTTTAGCCGACATGGAAAGAGAATTTATGGCGTAAATTTGTCTGTTTTGATGTTAGCGTAATTGCCTTAATTTTGGTTGGAATTTTTCAAATTTTTATTGTCAAAAGGTTGGTTTTTGACTTTTATCTGCAGGTATTTTAGGACAACCCCGAAGAGGCCAATGCCGTTTTGCTGCTCAAAAAGATGTGGTTTTAAAATAATACTTTTCTTGGCATTGATTGGCTACATCAACGTGGAGTTAAAGGTTTGTACGTTTTCAAAATTCTTGTTTACTCAAAATATTATTTAAAAAACACTAATAAGATAGGCTCGCGAAGACTACCCTGCGGAACGCCATTCAAAAACCTAACTTTTATAATGAAAATTTGAAATTCTTTCTACATGTGTTTAGCTCAAACTTTTAGAGTAACGTAAATATTTTAATACCTGAGATTAAAAAACATTTTCTTCTATTAGAAGTGCGATTACCTATTGTTCGCGAATCATAGTGCCTGATTTTACGTGGAAGTGATAACCTTGGTAGTTACTGACGTGCAATCGTGATTTTTTTTTTACTTTTTTTTGCCATACAAATTATTAGATGCCAATATCATATACAGGATGTACCTTTTTGGCGGTTACAATACCCAAGAGTGTTCAGTTTTCCTTCTTATACCAATGATACAGGGTTGCCAAAGTAAAAATAAGGTGTTGAAATATTCCAGTCTCTGCACTATTTAAATAATAGTTGACTGAGTGGATACTGGTGTAGTGCGAAAATATCTTTGTAATTTACATATCCAGACATTGTATTGCTTAAATATTTCTACTGAAAGTTAGGTTATGTAGTTGAATTTATTTTGGCTGCCCTGTCGCATTAAAAGACACTACTTATTCAATTTTACGACTGACGAAGACATTCCATTAGTTTTATTGCCATGCCTGTATGAAATCTCTGATCAGCCTGACTACTGACTGGAACTGTAAAATTGTATATAAAAATATAAAAAATGTAAAATTCACATTTTTTACATCGATAAAACACAATTTAAAAGGCTTGAGATACTTCTTGATAAATGTATAGTCAAGTCAAGTTTATGTATAAAAGAAATTGTAAATGCTTGTGCTTATGTACTCGCACAATTTTTATTACTACGAAAATGTATTATTTTTTATTGACCAATTTAAAAGAAAAATTATTATTATAAAAATATTTATTTCAAATTTACTATTGTAAGGTCTTACTTACCCAAGAAAGTATTAACTAAATGTGGCGGAAGCTGTTGATTACACCATTGCTGCTTTAATTCAACAGTCGTCATTGGATAAAAAAAAATCCCGTATTTGAATTAATTGTATGAATGTGTGGCCATTTTACTTATTATTTATAAAACAAATTTAAACAAACACGAAGTACAGTATTGGAATTAATAATGTAATGATAATACATTTTAATTTTGTCTTGTAAATACATTATTAATAATTTAGGTAATTGAACACGTGGCTTCCATTTCATGGAGTATATGATATTTAGATTATTTATTAAAGTAATTGTACGATACATTCCATATTACTTTTATCACAAGAAATTATTAATACTCAAATTGTGTGAATAACTGTAATATTTGACTAAAATATAATTTTTCAAATTATTTTTTATGAACTTTATGATCTTGTTCAGTAATATAGAACCTCGAGCGCTGCGAGCGGCAGTACTTGGAAGTAAGCGCAGTGGTAGAGCATACCCCCCTAATCCCTTCCTTAGCATCATAATCTCGTGTACACGTAAACACGTTGCTTGAAACACGTAAAATCTTGCAATTTTTAATTTCCTATAACGGGGAAAACCTCGATGGTAAGCGAGAGTCATGAGTTTATTTAGCATGCCAAGCAGCATAAACAGTGTTGATGAAATTTTGTACAATCCAAGATGGACAGCAGACACATGTTTCTGACGTATTTTCTATTTTATAGAATTTTTATATTATATATTATTAAATCAACGAATACTAGATAACTCTTAATATTAAGGTACTTACCCTGTTTGGATCCGGGGAAAAACTAACATTCTTATGACCGTCTCCTTGCTTCGGAGGGTACGTAAATTGATGATTGGCCTCTTTGAAAATGAAATAGTGCCACAGGCACATCTCCCCAAGTCGCAGCCGCATCATATAAAGTATTTCCTACTACGAGGGCATTTTGAGTAATTTATTATATCATAGTAATATATTAAAATAATTCTAGTAATTTCCAGGTAATTCCAGTAATTTTCAGGTAATTCCAAAGAATTCCAGTGATTACCAAAGAATTTAATTTCCACAGAAATCCAAAAATTGAAATTATTTCCAAAGAATTCTAGTGATTTCCAAAAAATTTCGGTAATTTTCAAAGAATTATAATTCCAGAAATTTCCAAAGAAATATTATTCCAGAAATTGATATTATTTCCATAGAATTCCAGCGATTTTGCGATATTCCCAAGAATTCGTACGATTTCCAGCACTGAAAAGTTCATTGCTCAGTGATTTCCAAAGAATTTCAGGAATTTTTCAAAGAATTATAATTCCAAAGATTTCCAAAAAGTGAAATTATTTACGAAATTTCAGCTTTTTTAAAGATTTCCGGGAAATTCCGAATAATTTCAGTGATTTTCAGAGGTTTCAATAGATTTTTTCCGGTAATTTCAAAGGAATTCTAGTGATTTTCAAAAAATTCTAGGAATTTCCAAAGAATTTCAGTGATATCCGAGGAATTCCAAAGATTTTAAAAGATTTCCAACGATTTTTCAGGAATTCTAGTGATTTCCTAAGAATTCCAGTGATTTCCAAAGAATTTTGGGAATTTTCAAAGAATTATGATTCCAGAAATTTACAAAAATTGAAATTATTTTCAAAGAATTGCAGCTATTTCACAATATTCCAGGTAATTCCAGAGAATTTTAGTGATTAACAAGAAATTTCAAGGATTTCTAAAGATTTCCAGAGGTTTCAAAAGATTTTTTCCGGTAATTTCCAAGGAATAACACCGAGTTCTAAAGAATTCCAATGATATCTGAGGAATTCCAGAGATTTCCAAGGGATTCCAGAATTTCTAAGGAATTCTAGAGATTTCCAAGGAATTCTAATGATTTTCAAAGAATTCTAGTGATTTTCAAAGAATTCTAGTGATTTTCAAGAAATTCTTGGGATTTCCAAAGAATTCCAGTGATATCCGGAGAATTCCAAAGATTTAAAAAAAAATTCCAACGATTTTTCAGGAATTCTAGTGATTTTTAAGGAATTCCAGTAATTTTAAAAGATTTTCAGAGATTTCAAAAATTTCTGAGAGGTCTAACAATTTTCCAAGAATTCCAGTGATTTCCATAAAAATTTCCAAATAATTATTATTCCGAAGTTTCCAAAATTTAAAAATATTTACATAAAAGTTCTAGCGATTTCCAAGAAATTCCAGCGATTTTTAAAGATTTCCAGGTAATTGCAAAGAATTTTACTGATTTACAAGAAACTCCAAGTATTTCTAAAGATTTCTAGAGGTTTCAAAAAAAGGTTTTCGGTAATTTCCAAGGATTGATGTGATCCATTCTACCTGAAATCCTTTGTTAGGTGATCAATTTTTTGGATGAAAATTTTTGTTTGTTAAATTCCCAAAAAATTTCTGTGATATCCGAGGAATTCTAACGATTTCCCAGAAATTCCAGTAATTTCTAAGGAATTGCAATTTCAGAACATTACCAAAATTTGCAATTATTTCCAAGGAATTGCAGTGATTTTCAGGTAATTCCAAAGAATTTCAGTGAATTACGAGAAATTCCAACAATTTCTAAAGATTTCCAGAGGTTTCAAAAGATTTTTTCCAGTGATTTCCAAGGAATTCCAGAGATTTGCAAAGAATGCTAATTTCACAGATTTCCAAAAATTGCAATGATTTCCAAAGAATTCTAGTGATTTCCAAGGAATTCCAGTGTTTTCCAAGAAATTCTCCAGATTTTCAAAGATTTCCAAGGAATTCCAGTGATTTCCGAGGAATTCCAATGATGTAAGCGTTATGGAATCAGTCGATATTTGGGCATAATTTTTTGAATATGTAAGGTTTCCAAAATAAAAAGTGAAATTGTGAGAAAATTGATTTTAATTTAATTGGATTTGATTAAAGAGTGGTTGTTTTTGTTTTGGATGAGCTTGAGGTAGGAATATCATTTTATAACGGGAGTCAAGGATGCTAAACGGTGGATTTGGCTGATTGGTCAAATTGATTTATTTATGAAAATTTAAGGACTGGCATTACTAAATTTCCACTTCATTGCTTAACCTATCAGTTCTACTGCAATCTTTCACTCTTGGGAAAAATTTCATTTCTTGTGATTGGATCCGGCTTTCTTGTAATTTTGTTGTAGAATTGCCAAAGGATTTCAAGAATTTCCAAAGAATTCTAGTGATTTCCAAGGAATTCCAGTGATGATCAAGGAATTCTAAAGAATTCAAATGATATCCAAAGATTCTAGAGATTTACAAATAATTCCAACGATTTCTCAGGAATTCTAGTGACTTAAGGAATTCCAGGAATTCCCAAAGAATTCTAATGATTTCCAGGAATTGCAGTGATTTTCCACGAATTCTAAAGAATTCAAGTGATATCTAAAGATTCTGGAGATTACGAATTTCAATGATATCCAAAGAATTCCAGTGAATTTTAAGACATTTCAAAGAATTCTAGTGTTTCTAAGAAGTTATATTATAAAATGCTGCTTTCAGTTAAAATTTCCCAAGAAGTTTTCAAATTAAAATTTGACCTAATTCGTGATTGGTTAATTTTTAATAAAAATTTGAGTGAAATATTTCATGAAAAATTACAATGAAATTACATAATATAAAAACATATTTGAAATCGGGGGGTAAATATCCAGGTAAATTTGTGTACACAAGACTCGGAATTCCAAAGATTTCTTAGGAATTTTAAATATTTCCAAAAATTCTAATAATTTCCAAAGATTTCTAATCTCCGAGATTTCAAAAGAGTTGCAATCATTTCCAATGAATTCCAGAGATCTCCAAGAGAATTCCAACCATGTGTACACAACTTTTTTGGAATATCTACCCCTTGTTCGACCCTGTTGTGATGTCCACAAATGTAGTTATGCGATTGATTTAATAAATTTATTGCTTAAAATTCGGGAAGATTCATATCATAATAAATTCTTTTTTTATCTTAAAAATCCATCACAACTTCTTTAGATCCTTTCTCAATATTTTACCCGACGCGGTTTTGGGAATTTCATTTACGATCGTAATTCCACCCAAAAGCTGTTTATAACTAGCAACCTCTTTAGCCATATATTTTTCTATATCATGAGTTGCCGATTTTGAATCTTCTTTAAGAACAACAAAAGCTTTTGGTACTTCCCCAAACTTATTCGAAGGTACTCCAATTACGGCTGCGTCTGCAATAATCGGATGGTTTCGTAACACAGCTTCTAGTTCTGCCGGAGCCACTTGAAATCCTTTGACCTATAAAATATAAAATTGGTTTTAAACTTTTACCAAATTTTACAAACCTTAATTAAATCCTTAATGCGATCTGTAACAAACAAGTGTTCGTCTTCGTCATAATAACCAACGTCTCCAGTATGGAGCCATCCTTCTGAATCAATCGTATTTTGGGTTGCAGTTGGGTTATTATAGTATCCTTTCATAACCTATAAATTATATTGCTCTACTGGTATAATAAGCAAAAAATACCATCAACTTACTTGGGGTCCACGAAATAATATCTCGCCCGTTTGAAAAGCTCCCAATTCTGTTTTGCTCTCAGTATCAATTGGAATGATTTTAACTTCGGTATTGCAAATTACCAAACCAGATCCACCCATTTTTATTCCACCAGGTAAGCGGTCAGTTTGATGTGCAACCAACGAACTACTTTCAGTTAAACCATAACCTTGTAGCACACGAATTTTATCATTGCTTTTTTTATTTAGCTTCAAAATATCTTCCAGTCTTAATGGAGCAGCACCACATACAATCTTTTCAAGTGAAGCTATATGGAAAGAGGTTATATTTGGATTATCACTGATCAGTTGAATTAAAGGTGGTACTAAATATGCAAATGATGGTCGATGCTTAACTAATACGTCCATAAAAATATTCGAGGTAAATTTTGGAATGGAAACCATTTTTACACCAAATCGTAATAAATTTAGCAGGCAAAGGTGTAATCCATAGATGTGAAACATGGGCAACATAAAAGGGAACGAATCTTGATCGTTTCCTGCCGAAATACGAAAATGTACTTTTGCCTTTTAGTTTTTCTACTACGAATTTACCTATTGTTTCACGATTTACTGCTAGTCCACCTACTTCTACATGGTGAAGGGTGGCTACCAAATTTTTATGGGTTATTGCCACTCCTTTTGGTAGTCCCGTTGTTCCACTTGAATACGGAATAAGAACTACGTCTTCCATGTTTCTTCGGATGGTAAACTCCAAGTTGTGGTTCCCGTTAATAATTTCATCAAATTTAATAGCTCCCGAAGGATTAGTTTCATTTTCCTAAAAGTTCAGAAAAGTTTCGGTTACCTGGAGTTACCTAAATTTATTTTTCCAACCTGTGTTTTTATTGTGATTATTTTTATATTCCATTTTAATGCAGCGATTGCTTCTGTTACTCTTGCAAACAATGTTGGCACCGTAAACACTAATTTTGCTTCAGAATTCTTCAGTTGTGCAGCAATTTCAGCTAAAAATAAATGGGATAAGGATAAGCTTGTTGTTGATTTTGGAATTTACCCGAAGTGTACAAAGAGTTGATTGTGGTTACTTTTAGACCAGCTTGGACAGCTCCCAAAAAAATTATTGGATACTCGGGAACATTTGGAAGAACTACTGCTATCGTGTCTCCCTGTTTAAGTGGTGAAAATGTGTACAAAAAATTTGCCAAAGACCTGCTTTTATTCTGTAGATCTGAGAATAGGTAACTTCGGCCTGTTTCCGCACAAATCTGAAATTAATGGTTTCTGCTCATTGTAAATAAATTATTTAAAACTTACAATTGCTGTTTTGTTGTGCCACTTTTCAGTATTTTTCCAGATGTATTCATCAATGGGTATAGCGGGAATGGGACTATCTTCTATTTTTGATTTGATAATATAAGACGGAGCACTTAAATGTAACTTTCTTTTTAAACAAAGGAAAGAATTACAAACAATCCTTGTTTTCATATGAAGCAACATTTTATAACTGTATTTCTAGTTTCCGCCGTATATTGTTGCTGATGATAATGTATTACTGATAATGATAGCTGAATCTATAAATATGAAATACATAAAAACAAATATAAGATTAACTTGAAGTTCATTAGACAATGTTCATACATAATGTAAAGTTAAGAGTGCGCACCCACTGATCCCCTCTTCAAAATATAGTTCAAACGGTGATTGACCTTGATGAATGAACCAATTAACTAGCTTAACTGCATAAGTAGTACTTAAGTATAAGAATTGTTCCACTAAGTAGTCTGTTAAATTCTAATTTAATGATTAAAATTTAATATAGCAATATATTGCTATGACTTACGCTTATAAATTGGGGTAACAACAAAAATGATTTTGGATCTTCAATTCAAATTGCTCCATCAATATGTGGACGCAAAGAAATTTCCTAATTTAGAGAAGAATATTGCAGAAAAAAAATTACCAGATTTTATGCTTTGAAACATAAGATATATTGCAACGTTCTGGGGTAAACTTTTTATAAAACGAAATTTCCACCCGGCAACATTCATTTTTAGCGACCGACCAACTTTGTACACATTGACGGGCTAGAAAATTATAAAAGGCAGTTGGAAGAAAAAGGTTTTTATTCTCGCGCCGAATCGTCGTAGACCGCTTAGAGACATTTACTATCCAGTTGACAAAAAAAAAATACCTGACATTTTTAGAGGTACATAACGTAAAAATCTTTTATATCTTCAAAAAATGCAAATGTTACTTATACCCTTTCTATTCTGACTCCTTCTATTTCGACGTAGTCCAGGCTATGTTGAAAATAGCAAACGAAGAAGCCTCTGGCACATGGAGGACGAGAAAAGTAGGTAGAGGCGTCTCTAGTGAATATAATAAAAAGCTACCTGCGGACAGCAACTAGTTGGCCGAGAAGAAGAGATTCCTGTCACCAGCGGCATTCCAGAAGGGTCAGTACTAGGGCCTACACTCTGGAACGTCATGTACAACGGAATGCTAAACCTGCAACTACCCCTAAACGTCCATCTAGTGGGCTTTGCGGACGACCTCAAGATATTAGCCGCCGCCAAAGCAGAAAAGGCGCTCACAAAAATGATCGACGAGACAATCAACACGATTAACAACTGTACGACAGAGAACAGATGCAATCCACCTAACAGCAGGGAAAAGGAAGATAAACCGGTCACTTTTAAAATTGGAGCCTGCCAAATAACGGAATAAACTGGTCAAAGTGCAAAGGAAAGCGGCTCTGAGGGTCTGTTCAGCGTATCGTCCAGTATCCCAAAATACTGTACTGGTTATAGCAGGCATTCTCACTGATAGGATGTTATGAGATGCCCTAACCTCGTCCCATCTGGGACACACGAAGACGGTATGGTTGGCATCGTCCATCTCCTTCTCACAATACGAGCATTTTGATGTATCTCTCCTCCGGAACCTGTGAAGGTACCCGTTAAAACACCTATGGGCAGTCAGGGCTTGGATGAGTTTGTGGTTTATCTCCCCGAGTTTTCGTTTTACCCACGGCCTTATCACAGGAATGAGTTTCCTGGTCCATGCTCCTTTTGTTGAGTTGGACCACCTGTCTTGCCATTCCTGTAGTAGGCTTTCTCTACTCTACTCTACTTGTCGGGCACAAGTGTCAGGCCCCTACTCTTTATCCATTCGCATATTCTTCGGAGGACTTCGTTTGTGATGTCCCATAGTTCTTCTTCAGTTTTCGCTTCGACAACGAGAAAGAGATCGTCGGCAAACCCCATCAGCGTTGCTCCTTCAGGCATTTCAACTTTTGGACACCGTCGTACATTATATTCCACAGGATAGGCAAGCTAGAAGACACCAAGTGCACCTACTGCCCAGAAATACACCGAAGAAGACACGAAGAAGAAGATACAGAAGCAAAGATGCCGAAAGGAGAGAACGAGTGGCGTCTAGTAGCGAACTTGGTTAGGATCATACTAAAAAAAATAGAAGAGGACGAGCGCGAGCGCCAGACAGCAGTGCGCTAGGCAATAGCCAACGCCTAATAAAGGCTATTCAAAGCCCAAACCCAGAAAGGACAAATGAGTGCGCGAAAGTTCAAGTGCCAGAAGGACACCCAATCATAGATCATCATCATAGAAAATCATAGACCCGCAGGGCAACCCCAATCAAAGACAAGATCCAACAGGGCAACCGTAGTGAATCGCAAATGCGGGCGCAAAGGTGCAAGTTCCCCGTAAAGACACACGAGTGCAGTGCGAACAAAGACAAAGACTAAGTCCTGGTAGGGCAACCTCGCGCGATAAAGTGATAAACCCAACGCCAATGCCCAACAGGGCAACCACCACAAACCAGGGCAATGAGATAAATGCGAAACAGCTGCCGAACATCAACAGGAGGGGTTTTGTGTGGGTAACAACATCTGAGTTCCACACTCCCGATCTTGGGAAAGATCGGGGCTAGCACATAAAGTCTTTTGCCCTCCTTCACCGCACACAAAAAAAAGGTTGCACTGAAAAAAATAATTGATGAAAATTTGATGAACAAAATTTATCACATTGATGAACAATTCATGGTATTCATGAAAAAATTTATTATATTTATGAATTATTGATTCATCAAAATATGATTATTTTTGTTTAAAGGCGCAATTATGATGAATTTTTCATCAAAATTGGACAACAATGAACATAAAAAAACTAAATATCCGGTAAATTAAAATAATGATTACAATTTCAAATATTATTTACTTATATCTACCTACCAATAATATCTACTTTATTATTGGTTTAAATCGGAACAAAACTGTAGTTTTACAGTTGCTATAAAATAAACTGCTCATCAGTTTGTTATAGTATCAAAATTATATTACATAATAAAAGAATTAATAAAAAAATTATTTTTAATTAAAATAATAATAAAAATTTTATTATAATTTCTCAAAAAAAAACATTCCAATATGATTAAAACAAAATAAATAAGTTCATACTCACCAATTATAAAAATAATGGTATACTGTGTACTTTTTTAAATCGAAAACAGTTGATTAATTTAATGCCGTGCCATATTTAAACAAAAGAAAAGGTAAGTGACGTAATAATAAAGTCAAGTTAAGTAACATTTATTAACCTCGTGATACAAGTAAACCTCGCATAAGAAAGCACTACGGTTTTATTCAATATTTTTAATTCCAAAAAATTTCAAAAAAATATTTTAACACCCCCAAATTTTTTAAGGGTAGGTCATAGAATAGATAGTCAAGAATAGATTCTATATAAAATTTTTTTTTAGTTTTTTGTTATATTATAACATTTCTATATTACCAGTCAAGTGTTTAACTTTGTTTCTGTAAAGAAAACCCAAATAATCAGATAACCAACCCAATTAACCTGATTTATTTATGAAGTTTCCAATATTTATTTTACGGCAATGTTTAGAATTAATTAATTAATTCCTGCAAGTTTCTTCATCGGAATATTTGCTATAATTAAATACAATCACGGTCAATTTCAAACCAGTTTTCTGCGGGAGAGTTCAATGTTATGTACGCTCAGAGCTATACGAAGCACTCGGTGAAAGTAATTCAATTACCACAGAAGTAATTTTGTGGTATTTAAAAACAAAAGAACAATAGAGGGAAAACAAAAGGTAGGTAAATGTAAACAGAAGTAAACAATCAACTTTTCAGTGTCATTTTTTATTTTACATTTCACGTAATACTGTTCTGAGTATTTTACCGGAAGCAGTTTTGGGAATTTCATTTACCACGATGATTCCGCCCAAGATTTGCTTATAACTTGCCGTCTTTTTGGCCATGTATTCTTCAATTTCCGAAACAATCGTGTTCGAAGCTTGTCTGGGAACGATAAACGCTTTAGGTACTTCCCCATACTTAGAAGACGGCACTCCAATCACTGCCGCGTCTGCAATTTTGGGATGCGTTTTCAGAACCGCTTCCAATTCAGCCGGTGCAACTTGATAGCCTTTTACCTAAAATAAACCCAAACTTACGCAGGCTTTACCAAAATTCTTACAAACCTTGATCAAGTCTTTTATTCGATCGGTAATAAAAATGTGGTCATCCTCGTCGTAGTATCCAATATCTCCAGTATGGAACCAACCATCCGAGTCGATTGAATTTCGAGTGGCTTCTATATTTTTGTAGTATTCCTTCATCATCTGAAAACAACGATTTCACCAGTGCAATGGCACTAAAAATGTACTTACCTGCGGTCCTCGTACTAATAATTCGCCAGATTTTAAAGGCCCCAGTTCGGTTTCCCCTTCTTTATTATCAATATCAATAAATTTACACTCTGTGTTGCAAACTGCAAAACCCGATCCACCCAATTTAATTCCATTGGGTTGATGTGGTGTTTGATGGGTGACCAAAGCGCAACTTTCGGTTAAACCGTAGCCTTGATAGACGCGAATTTTATTTTTGCTCTTCTCGTTTAGCTTCAGAATCTCTTCCTCGCGCAGAGGAGCAGCTCCCGATAAAATATTCTCCAGAGAAGAAATGTGGTCGTATTGGATTTTCGGATGGCTAGCTAACAGTTGAACTAAAATAAAAATTATTTAGTTTGGACTAAAATTACAGCAGAAATCGGCTGGTTACTTAACGGTGGTACTAAATACGCAAATGATGGTCGATGCTTTACTAAGACGTCAGTGAAAATATCCGAAGTGAATTTTGGGATCGTTACCAGTTTGCAACCTACTTTTGACAAAATCAGTGATACCGTCAGGCCATAGATGTGGAACATGGGCAACATAAATGGAGTGGAATCCTGATCGTTGTCTGCAACAAATGTGTTGATAAAAATTTATTTTTAGGGGTGGAGAGTTTTACTTGTGGTGGGATGATTTAATGCGAGCCGACCGACTACCATGTGATGAAGTGACGCTACCAGGTTTTTATGTGTGATAGTGACCCCTTTTGGTAAGCCAGTTGTTCCACTGGAATATGGAATGAAAGCTACGTCTTCCGAATTCCTCTGTATTTTAAACGCGAGGTTATGGTCTCCTTCAATTGTCTCATTGAATTTGATTGCTCCAGACGGAGTTATTGCGTTTGGCTAAAATAAGGTCCAGTTGATTGGCGAGAAGAACATTTTGTAACTTGAACTTACTTGATGGTTAACTGTAATTATTTTTATGTCCGTTTTTAACGATTTTGCAGCTTCTTGAACCCTCGGGTGCAGTTCTGTCAGCGTGAATATTAACTTAGTTCCGGAGTTAACCAACTGTTTAGCTATCTCATCTAAAAATTAACCCTTTAGCTTCGCTTGTCTGTGTATGTGATGAAACTTATGGAGTTACCTGAAGTGAATAAGGGATTGATGGTGGTGACTATTAGACCTGCTTGTACGGATCCCAGGAAGATAATCTGGTACTCGGGGACATTTGGAAGAATCACGGCTACCGTATCTCCTTGTTTGAGGCTTGAAAATTTGTGCAAAAAATTCGCCAATGAATTACTTTTGCTATACACATCGGAAAATAAATAACTGCGTCCTGTTTCGGCGCAAATCTGAAATTAACATAATATTAGTATTTCACACGAGAAAATATAGTTTGTACTTACAAAGGCCGTTTTGTCGTGCCATTTTTCAATATCTTGCCAGACAAATTTATCGATAGTTACTTCCGGTACAGGATTGTTGCCAATTTTTGATTTTATTAGGTATGACGGTGCGCTCAAGTGCAACTTTCTTTTTACGCAAAGGAAGGCATTTGAAACTACGCTCGCTTTCAATCGAGTCAACATTTTGAGAATAATAGATCTTATCTCTAAGTATTTATTTATAGTACTGAAAAAGTGATAACAGTAGTTTTCGTTTTATAATGAATATTTATGTAAAACAGATAGTTATTGTTGAACTTTTACCTGGTGATATAGTACACTTACAATTTAAAAAATTTGAATTTATGATTTAATTTTCACTACATTTTTATTCTAGACCAATAAAAAATTCGTGAAACTGAATATAACTTGTGCACTGTAATGTAATTACTTGTAATTATTTACCAAAAGTAATTTAAATAATTTCAAATTTCACCTTGAGAATCAAATTTAAAATTCTAGCCTTTTACTGCTATTAGCTATATATAATTTTTCGATTAGTTTATTTATTTATTTTATTATTTATATTCGCGGGTACAAAATAAACTTGAAAAAAAAGCTAAAGTAAAACTTACAGATAAGTCCACTTAAAATATTTGTTTTATGTATAAAATAACAATTTAATCAGAACAATCAATTCTTTATTTTCGAGTTCATTATTTATACTAAAATATAACTAATAAATAAATACAGCTTAGTTTGTAACCTTGAAGTGCGCAGTAAACCACATAGTAGTCGAATCCTAGATTTTATTTGTATATTCAAACAATATTCCAACGTTTGATTGGTAAACTATCTTATTTTGACAAATATTTTACCCGCTGAGACGCTTTTTGGATATAGAACTGCATTGGATAAATCAGCCAAGTAAAAAAGTTGATTTTCGCTAGTGTAATCTATCCAAAAGTAGATACTTCTCCCACAATACATATCCAAAGTGTAACATGGGGCTACTGCATAAGAGCTTTCTTCTCTCTCTAATATTATAGATTTTCAAAGTTATCACAAATTTTAAAAAAATTAACGAAGGGCTCACATTATAATATGATTTCAAAGTATGGTTTACATGATATTTTTTATAATTTTAAGAAAGAAAATACAGTGTAAACTGTGTTTTATGGTTTCTCCTATGATAAATCATAAGAGAAATCGTATAATGTAAACTGCACTTAATTATTTTGTCCGTGCTTGTTAATTGGCAAATTCTGTTTTTCATATTCTTGATCAGTGGCGGATTAAGGGGGGGGGGCTCATCGTAAAATTATTATTAAAATTATGAGTTAAGGCTTATTAAATTTCTTTTTCGTAACTATTGAAAGCATCTCCGCCTCTTTAGGGGACCCAAAAACACTTGATGACCCCGGGCCCCAGAGTGTCTTAATCCGCCACTGTTCTTGATATAAACCCAATAAAATAAAAAAATTCTTATGCTTTACAATTTGTCTAGCTAATCTGACCGTGTCGTTTACTTAAATTAAAACAAAGTAATATGATTGCTTTACAATGTTCATAACTGAGAATTTCTATCTAATCTAACTACTTCAAATTTTTTTCCGTGGTATAACAACAGTGTTATTAGCCATTTTATAAAATTTCATAATTAATAATTTACCACATTTATTTATTACATAATAATATTATGTTATCAGTTTTTCTCATACATCTCTACTATTGTAGGCCACACGTGCCAAATAATAAAGAGTGGAAAAGTTGTACAACGCATACATTCGATTAACAATTTTGACCGTTAAAATGTAGCGGTACATATGAATAATATCAATAACTTCTACAGGTTAAGTAAGGGGGAGTATTATTTTAATATAGAAAGAAAGAGCGGGTTATTTGTTGAAGATATCCAGTAAAGGAGAATTGTTAAGGTCAGATTGACTGTTTAGTAAAGAGGACCAGTATTTTAATATATTACTAGATTACTCTGGTTGTGCGGCCTAAAGGCCGCACTAATCCGTCACTTCCCAATTAGTGATTGACGTAGTTGTTCGATCTTCGACCTCGTCAGGAGAATATTGTTATCAATCCAGTTCTATCGGCTGCACTGACTTACTAATAATTGATTGACCTAGTTGCTCTGCCTTCGTTTTCACTGAGGTACTCATGGCTGGTTACATGTTACTAAGGTTACATTACACCAATGTATTACATTCAATATTATGTGAATAATTTTTCAAAAATTTGGGCGAGAGCTAGAAGCGAGCTAAAAACTCGCCAAAGGTTCCGCAAAACAACGCTGCTAATTAAAGTAAAAAAAGATTATTCCTATAACCAGGGCCGTATTTAGACTTAATTAAAAAGGGGAGGGTTTATTGTAAAAATATAATGTTTTTGTTTTGAAGATCTTTTTGGTTTTTTTCTGATGTTTTACGATTGCAGTCGGACTTCCCGAACTTTAGTAATTGATAAATAATTTCGGGGGGGGGGTCTAATCCCCTTAAACACGGCCTTGCCTATAATTGAAAGTAAATCACTTTTCGCACTAGTGCGTGAATGAGGTTCATTATGTAACTCAACTCAGTGTAGAAAGTGAGCTATTGAGTAACGGTAGTAGATAAAAATGTTTACGTGTCCGATATTAATAAGCATTTAATAATATTATTGATTTTTTAAAGTTAAAAAAATTATCTATTTAAGTATCCCCGGAGGTCGGACAATAATCTCAGTCGCTGACTATAATAATAACAATAAGTCTTATCATACTAAAAGGTCAGGTGACATGTCAGTAACCCTGACCACCTGGCCCTGTCCGTGATTGAAATAATTAAATAATGATTTTATCCACTATATGCATTTTTGTATGTTTTTTAAAGACTTTCTTGTTAAATTACCTCGGTGGTTTGCCATTACCTTCCAATGGAAAACTATCAGAATAAAGTTATTAGTCCGCCTGGAATTGAATTGGGTGTCCCAGCAGTCGGAGCACTTATGCCCCTTAAAACATATTTTAAGTATTTATATATTGTCGTGTCTCTTTTTAATTATAAAGAGGGTTGTTTATAATTGAAATTTTATTTTACAATTTGTAAATTTGCAAATTTTGAATTGTTTTAATTTTCCCGCAACTTGCGCGAGGTAATGCGAATTTGCGGATGAAACGACGCTGTTGGTTAGCAACGAAGGCGACGAACGGATGTCTAATATTTTGAATTCGCATTTGAGCGTAAATTTTTATATTTTGAGTAAAATTTGTGAGGTTTTTTCAAATGAGAAGTGTTTAACTGGCCATTAAGTGAATTGCCTTTTATGTAGGAAAATTAGGACATTGGCATTTAATTTTAAACAGAAACTAGGATATTGTTAGAGACAAAGGACAGTAAGACATTGAATTAAAATTTAAACCATCAGCTGGTTTTGATCAGAGTCTCATAGCTCAAAACCGGTGTAGTATTCGGGTTCAAGGGAGTTCCATAAATTTATTTTTCAAATTTCACCCCCAATACATCGCAATATATATTGCTACAGAAGTTTTATGATCTCTGCGTTCTGTTTTCGTTATCTGCATCTTATCTATAATTTTTTTTAACTTAGATAAGTAGATAGATAGATAAATAAATAAATAAAAAATAGATCACGGTTTAATTTTCAGATTTTTATTTTTATGTTTCAGATTACTCTGTTTTTCCTTATAGTTTTTCTCATAAATCAAGGGCTTCTTTTCACCTGAAAAATTTCCATTGGTTTCTTTAATTTCCCATTTTACTTAACTTATTTATTTTTTCTGGTGGAAAGTTTGTCATTTCAGTCAGTAAAGAACAAAAATCAGGACAAAATCAAATTCTATAGCTCCCTCAATTTTTTTCTCAAAATTTTTCCCGATGGGTTCTTTGGAATTTCATTCACAATATCAATGCCTCCCACCAATTGCTTATAGTGTGCAACTTTATTAGCCACGTAACCCATAATATCCGGTACCGTGGATTTGCTAACTTCTTTAGGAATAATAAAGGCTTTGGGAACTTCTCCAAATTCAGGATGAGAAACACCAATTACTGCTGCATCCGCTACATTTGGATGGGTTCTTAAGACGGCCTCCAATTCCGCCGGAGCAACTTGAAACCCTTTAACCTAAAATATTTAAATCAATTCCATTTCGTTAACAACTTTGGTTTCACCTTGATTAAGTCCTTAATTCGATCCGTTATAAAAAAGTGTTCATCTTGGTCAAAGTAACCAATGTCGCCGGTATGGAACCAGCCCTCCGAATCAATCGTATTTTTGGTGGCTTCCAAATTTTTATAATATCCTTTCATGATCTAAAACGAATTATTACTTTAACATAACATTTTAGCAGAACACAAAACAACCTGAGGTCCTCGGATTAAAATTTCGCCCGTCTTACAAGGTCCAAGATCTGTCTCAGTTTCGTCATCGACCGAAATAATCTTACATTCAGTGTTGCAAACCGTGAAACCAGATCCACCCAGTTTTATTCCGTTTGGTAAATGAGGAGTCTGTTGAGTAACTAAGGAAGCCGATTCGGTTAATCCATATGCTTGGGTTAAACAAATTTTATTATTGCTTTTTTCATTTAACATTGCAATATCATCCGCGCTCAGTGGAGCCGCTCCCGAAAGTACTCTTTCCAGTGAAGATATGTGGTGCTGTTGAATTTTTGGATTGTGCAGGATTAACTGAACTAAAGAAGAACTTATTTTGATTTTTATAAAACGTCGTTATTTGGACGACTTACTCAGAGGTGGTACCAAATACATGAACGATGGTCTATTCTTGACCAACCCATCAATGAAGATATCAGTGGTGAATTTTGGAATGGATACTATTTTGCAACCAGATCTCAATACATTCATCATGCAAAGTTGTAACCCATAGATGTGAAACATAGGAAGCATTAACAAAAGAGAATCTTGATCGTTGCCTAAAACGAAAAAGTTTCTTGATTACAAGCAGACCAGGCAGGTTTTCTACCTGTTGTTTCACGATTTAGTGTGAGTCCACCAACTTCCAAGTGATGAAGCGATGCTACTGCATTTTTATGTGATAATGGTACACCTTTCGGCAGTCCAGTGGTTCCACTTGAATATGGAAGAAAAACTATATCTTCCACACTTCGTTCTATTGAAAAATCGAGTTGGTGACTTCCTTTCACCGCTTCATCAAACTTAATTGTTCCGGATGGGGTAGCATCATTTTGCTTAAAACAGAAGTCAAAGTCAAAATATTATAATTATATATTATCAAACTTACGTGATTTTTAATGGAAATTATTTTTATATTCTTCTTAAGGGACCTAACAGCTTCTTCAACTTTTGGGCAAAGGGTCGTCAATGTAAATATCAATTTTGCTTCGGAATTTTGTAACTGAATAGAAATTTCATCTAAAATTGAATTATCATTTGGTGATGGAGTTAAGAACTAAATTACCTGAAGTGTACACTGGGTTGATGGTAGTTATTTTGAAACCTACTTGTGCGGCTCCAAAAATGATAATCGGATACTCGGGAACGTTAGGAAGAACAACGGCTACGGTATCTCCTTTTCGTAGTTCGGGAAATTTGTACAGAAAGTTCGCCAATGCTTTGCTTTTGTTGTGCACATCAGAATAGGAGTAATTTCGTCCAGTTTCGGCACAAATCTTCAATGTTGCATTTGTTTACTTTAGGAATAATAAATTTAAAAAACTTACAATTGCAGTTTTGTCGGACCACTTTTCGAGATTTCTCCAGACGTATTGGTCTATTGTCACTTCAGGAACGGGATTATTTGGAATTTTGGAGCGCGTTATGTTACGTTTTGGGCTTACGTGTAATTTTCTTCTTCCAGTTTTACGAACCAAAATAGATAAAACAGGTCTAAATTGCGAGGAGAATCTCATTTTGTATTGCCAACTGAAGATTTTTCATAAATATGAACTCAAAGTTCGGTTTCGATAAACCTTATCGGAATTTAATGCGGTATGAGACGCAGTGTGGCGGTGTAAAAAAGTCAAGATAATCAAGTTTCATGACATTCAAATTTGAATAGACAAAAGATAGTTGATTTGTTACTAACAATTTTTGATATCACTAGGTATTTTGGTAAGATGCACTAAATTACTTTCAAGTTTTTCAAAATTATTTTGTATTTTGTAGTTGTCGAGTGCTATAATTTTATTTTAAATATTGCAATTAAATCGGCAGCACTGTCAAGTTTGTAACGCAACTACTACGGAATAAAGCAAAATTTAAATTTTACATAGGTAATTATGTAAATTTGCTATAATGAAGTTCACTATGGACGGAATATATTATTGAATGATATTTTTATCTGCATTTTTTGTTATAAAAATATATGAATGTAAATGATTGTATTCCAAACTATTTAATGTCTGTTGAATCAAAAATAAGTTAAATACAATAAAAATAATATTTAAGTATTGCAGAATTACTACAATAATATGATAATAAAAAATAAAAACTATTCAAAGAATTCGCAAAAAAGCTTTTATCTACTATAGTTAGGTAAGAGCTCACTTTCTACACTGATTTGAGTTACATAAAAGCCACTTTCACGCACTAGTGCGGAAAGTATTTTTATCGGTGCTTTCCTAATTTAAAGTAAACAGAAGAAAAAAAATTATTTTTTTAATTAAACCTAAAGTGAATTTAGAATTTCCAAGGGTGGATCCAAGCAAAGTTCATGGAGGGAGTAAATGTGGCAAAACGTGTGCTCCCCTTTTCTTTGTACTTTTCACATTGACAAATAAAATACTTTTTATTTTTGCCGGGGGGGGGGGGGGGGATAAATAAATATATTCTAATAAGAATAAAGAAGAATTAAACTATGGATCAACCTTAATTCTGGAGATTGGTGATGTGCCGGTTCCAGTTTAACCGGCTTACCAAATACGTCGAGGGTTAGCGGCGGGTGATCGTGTGTGGGCCTTTGCTTCCGGAAAATCATTGAAGCGCTTTTTTCTGAGTTTACTTCTATCCTCCACTTGATGAACAATTTCTCAAGTCTGTCCAGCGTCACTTGGGTTTTTCGTGTGGCTTCGGTGATGTTGATGGGGGTGGAGACAATGGCTGTGTCATCAGCGTAAAGAGATGTACCTGTTGTAGTGGGTTTCGGTAGGTTGCTGACATATACGTTGTAGAGTGTGGGCAAAAGCACTGATCCTTGAGGGACTCCTGCAGTGATGGGACGTGGTGTGGAGCGGGTGCCATGTGGTTTAATTCTGAACGTGCGGTTTTGAATGTACAATGCCATAATTTTGACAAGTTTCATAGGGGTGTTGGCCTGGAGCAGTTTGAAAAGAGGTCCGGTGCGGAATCCGAATTGCTCTGGTTGGATTGTGTGGATGTCATTTTTGCCTGTGGTCGTGAGAAGGCTGATCGGGCGGTAGTTTTGTGGTTGGTTCTTGGGCTTTCCGGGCTTACAAATGAGAACAATATCAGCTAATTGTCGTTTTGGATTTTGGTTTTGACTTCCTTCTCCACGGATTCTATATGGTCCAAGTCGATGTTTGCTGTGTTTGAGCTGAAATTCTTCGGGTTTTTCTTCACCCGTGACCGCTAGGCCGTGTTGGGTTTGTAGGGCGGGGATTTGTGTACGGGTTGTACGCAGGGCTTTCACTATTTACCAAACCGAGTTGTCTTCGGTGTTGAGCCTATCCAACTTTTTTGACCAGGAGTTGTTGTGATGTTCGGTTAGTTCCTTGAACAATTTCAACTTGATTTGGTCGGCTCGGAGTCGGTCGTCGGGGTTCTAGGTGCTGCGCGCCTGCTTTTCCGCCTTCCTTTTCTCCCTGATGAGCGACTTGAGGTGGGGGAGGGGAGCAGGTCTCTGGTGTCCGGGATTTTGATTTCTGATGATGCGAAGTCTATTAGCTTGTGATTTTCTCTTCGAGTACAGTCATGTAGTGATTGAGTTGTTGGATGTTATTTATGATTGGTATTTGGCCCAGTTGCCGATGAAGATGGTCCTGGAAGACCGGCCAAGTGGTTTTCTTCATCGTTTTTGTTTGTGGGAAGTTGGTTTGGTCGCCTAGGAGCAGGAGCGCTGAGATCGTTTCTAATTCGACATTTTTGAAAATGGCGATGTCTATTACATCTTCGTTAGTTGGTCAGTCAGTGGGTGGGTAGAATTGGTTGGGCTACGTCAACGTCGAAATGGTCCACCAATCTCATGGTGTTTGGTGCTTTTGAGTTCCATGATCTGTGCTTTGCATTAAAGTCTCCTGCTAGGATTTTGAGAGCCGGGCCGCGGAGAATCTTCTTGATGTCATCAAAAGGAAGTGGAATTGGATGACCAGATGATGGTGGCTTCCATTTCGGTCAAGTCTTGCCTTGTCATTTTATGGTGTTGTAGTGATCGTTTAACGTAAATGGCTGTTCCTCTCTCTCTTCCTGCGTGGGGGTCAGTTCTGTATAAGCTGTAACTTGGAAGTTTGGCGGAGTGGCTGGCTTTGAGGTGGGTCTCGCTAATCAGGATTGCGTCCAGGTTGTGCTCATGGGTGAAATAAAGTAACTCGATTTGTTTGGCGTGGCTGAGCCCATTTGCGTTCCAGAACGCAATCCTGAGATGAGTAGGTAGTTTTCTTGGTTGGACTTGCATTTATGGTTTTCGTTTTGGCATGCGGTTGTTGTTGGAGTGGGTTGTTTAATTGGCTTCTGCTTGTGAAGTGGGTTGATTGGGTTTGTGGCAGGTTGTCACGTATTTAAAGAACTCTTCTGGATTTCCCAACATGTCGACTAGGAAATCGTAAGCCTGAGCGTATACCTTGGTGGTGTCATTTTGGGTTGAGGGCTGTTGATTTGGATGTGTTGCTAAGCCTGGAGGCATTGTGATGGGGGTGTCCATGAGTGATGGAATGCTTGAGACCCTGGTGGCGTAGGCAGTTCGTGCTGAGATCTCGTGGGGGGGGCAAATTTACCTGTTGGTGGTGGGTTTGTTCTGAAGTGTTTCTCTTCAGTTTTGGAAAGTTTACACATCCCTGTTAGTTAGCGGGATGGTAGCCTTCACAATTGGCGCAGGTTGCTTTAGTATCCGAGGAGTTGACCCATGTTGGGGTAAGGTAAGGTGCAGCGTACTTCACGCATTTGGATCCTAATCGGCAATTTCTTTGACTGTGCCCGAAACCTTTGCACCTGTGGCATTGGCTGATGTGGGCGTTCTAAACCTTTTTGATGTTGAAAAAGTTTCGGTTTTTCTCGTTTTTGTCTAATGTAACCATTACCAGTGGGAATTGGCGTTCTGGTTTGGCCGATGTGCACTTGTGCGATTTGTGTGGTGTCGAATCCTTGGGAAGCAAGGTCCATTTGAACTGCCTCGGTGCTGTGGTCAATGTTGATGCCTCTGATCCAGATCTGATTCGAGGAGTTTAAAAATTCCTCGGTAATCTGTCTCTGTGCCTGGAGTGACGCTGATTCCATTGGTAACGATTGTGATTTTAGTGAATTTCAAGCCAAGGTCGAGGATGCGGGTTCTGATGTTTTCCCATTGAGATGTTTCGCGGATGACGAATGGAGTGATTCGGCTTCTGGTGGGACCAGTTGCGGGGGGGGATGTGATGCTTATTAACTGTTAATCGTTTGTGTTTGCGTTGTGGTCGGTAGTCTGTACCCGGGATGCGGGTTTCCATGTCGGCTTCGGGTGTAAGTTCCTCCTCGATGAGTGGCATGTCAGGAGCTGACTTTTTGACACCTTTCGGGAGGTCGTCTTCTGAGGTGACCGGGCTTACGCTATTTAGTGACCGCTTTTTGTTAGGGTTGTTGTTTGAAGCTGGGGGAGGGAAGGTCGGCTCATTTTCTTGGCTGCTGCTTTGGACTGTACAAGTTCGAAACCTTCGTTTAAATTCCCATTCGAGGGGGGGGTCGGCTGTTGGTTGAGTTTCGAGAAGTAGTTGATCCTCGAGCTCGTTGTCGATGTCTTTCATTAGTATTGGACAAGACTTCGAGTCTGTACTCAAGGAAAAGCTCTTAAAAGTTGAACAGTAACCCAGAGTTGTGTACACATGGTTGGAATTCTCTAGAAAATCTCTGGAATTCATTGGAAACCATTGGAATTCCTTGAAAACCACTTGACTTCTTAAGAGTGAAATCATTGGAATTTCATGGAAATCACCTGAATTTCTTGAAAATCATTGGAATTATTTGGAAATCTCTGAAATAGGTCAGATATTACAGAAATTCTTAGAAATCACTTGAATTCTTTTAAAATCAATATAATTCTTTGCAAATAATTGAAACTCCTTGGAAATTATTGGAACTCTTTGGAATTCCTTGCAAATCGTTGGAATTATTTAGAAATTGTTGAACAAAAGAGTCAGGTGTACCTGAAGCGGCTATATCTGCATCTTTATCATGATTTTTATAATGAACATGAGTGACGGGCCAATTTAATTGAAAACATTTATTGATAGGAAACAGTAAAAGAGCATGGCATATTACTGGTAACTGAGTGGGATTCAAAATTTTAGTTTTCAAGCAATTACATTCATAACATACTTGATCATAGATGTAGTTGCATTTAAAGGGGGGGGGCAGGAATTCTATAACATATCGTGAAAATTAAAAGTATATTTTTAAATTTGTCGAATGTTTTTATTCCCCCCCCCCCATGTATTCTAAACATGTAATTTTAACAGACAACGACAGAAATTAGTAAACTTCATAAAAAAATATTTAATTTAATTTTTTTTTAAATATATAAAAATGCAACATCGAAAAGTTTTTTTAAATTCTTGTAAGATACCTTCAGGGTATCTAATTACAATGGATTTTGTCTAGAAGTCTAAAACCACTTTTTATAAAATATTATATTATAGAATACTGCAACCACAAAATAATAACACCTACCTTATATAATAAATTATAATGAAAATTACATACAAGTGCATGTACATACCTTTAGTATTACCTATACCAATATTATGCATTTTTGGTATTTGGTTAATTACACGCTTTTTTTATTCTTACACTTTCAGTTTATTTGCTTAATAAAATTTTGTAATTAATTTTCGAGAATTCACAACTTTTATAATTATTGCACTTTTTTGTATGTGATCTATTTACTGTTCCATGAATAATTATAATTTTCATAACTTCTTAAGTTTTTATTAAAATTATTACATGAATATTTTCGTTTTGGACTTGCAACAAGTGGTAGGTATACCTACCTATATAAAAGCCTGGATTTTATTCGATATCTCAGTATACAGTAGTGTTCTCTACAAATACATCAATAACAATCAAATACCAAAATGACTTCCATTAAGATGGTAAGAGAATAAAATACAGAGTAATCGAAAAAAATTAAACTTATTTCTTTTAGATTATGTTCGTATTTTTCGCACTCGTTGTTGTTTCTGTTCTTGGACATGGACATCAGGAAGAACATCACGTAAGTAAATTGAATAGTTCTAACGCTGGCTGAAACCAAAATCTACAATATCTACTGATTTTTCTGGTACTTTTAGGTCCCGGCGCATTATAAATTCGAGTATGGAGTTCAAGATCCTCATACAGGTGATAAAAAGCAACAATATGAAATCCGCGATGGTCATGTAGTCAAAGGTGCCTACAGCCTTGCCGACGCAGATGGCACTTTAAGAGTTGTAGAATACACAGCCGATCCTCATTCTGGATTTAACGCAGTGGTTAAAAAAATTGGCCATGCTCATCATCCACAACATTATCATCAAAGTGGAGGTGCTAACCATGGTCATGGAGGTGCTCACAGTCATGTAGGAGTCACTCATTTCGGCTACCAGCATTAATAATTGTTAAACTTGTTAAATTAGCTAAAATATAAAAGAAACTTTTTTGAGAAATTAACTATTTTTATTAGTGTCTACCCCAATAATTGCGTTCCAAAGAAATCGTGAGTATATCTTTGAAGTTAGCTGTGAGAAAACAGTTTGAATTATTAATACTATGCCAAATATAAGCCTAACAGGTTAAGGCAGGGTGGCCACCAGTTAAAATTTCATATTTTTGTTATAAATATTCAACTTCAAATATCCAAGAATTCCAATGATTTCTCAGGAATTCAAGTGATGAATTACAAGGAATTCCAGAGATTTTCCAAAGAGTTCTAATTTAAAAAAATTTCAAAAATTCCAATGACTTCCTAAGAATTCTAGTAACTTCCAAGGAATTCCAAGAATTTCAACAATTTCTAAAGAAATACCGAGAATAACAATTTCTAAAGAATTCCAAAGAATTTCAAATGAATTCCAAAGAAATTCCAAAGATTCCCAAGGGTTTCTATAGAACTCTAACAGCTTCTAATTACAGAGATTTCCAACGAATTGCAATAATTTGCAATGAATTTAAGAGATTTCCAAAGAATACCAGAGATTTCCAAAAAGTTCTAATTTAAGAGATTTTCAAAAATTTTAATGATTTCTTAAGAATTCTGGTGACTTCCAAGGAATTCCAGTGATTTCTAAGGATTTCCAGTGATTTCCAAAGGAATTCCGAGAATTTCAACAATTTCTAAAGAATTCTAAAGAATTTACAATAAATTCCAAAGAATTCCAAGGGTTTCTAAAGAACTCTAACAGCTTTTAATTACAGAGATATCCAACGAATTGCAATAATTTGCAATTAAATTAACAGATTTTTAAAAATTTTAATGATTTCCTAAGAATTCTGATGACTTCCAAAGAATTCCAGTGATTTCTAAGGACTTCCAGTGATTTACAAAGGAATTCCAAGAATTTCAACAATTTCTAAAGAATTCCAAAGAATTTCCAATGAATTCCAAAGAATCCCAAGGGTTTCTAAAGAACTCTAACAGCTTCAAATTACAGAGATTTCCAACGAATTGCAATAATTTGCAATGAATTTCAATGATTTCCAAAGAATTTTGGTGATTTTCAAGAAATTCCAGTGATTACTACCGAGAATTTCAATAAAATCTAAAGAACTCCAACAGTCTATCACAAAGATTTTCAAAGAATTGCAATAATTAATAAATTAAAAAAATTTCAAAAAATATCAGAAATTTCCAAATAATATCAGAGATTTCGAAAAAATTCTAATTTAAGTGATTTTAAAAAATTTCAATGATTTTCTAAGAATTCCAGTGATTTCCCACGAATTCCAGTGATTTCTAAGGAATATCAAAGATTTCCAAAAAATTCTAATTGAAAAGATTTCCAAAAATGTCATTGATTTCTTAAGGATTTTAGTGATTTCCAAAGGATTTTAGTGATTTTCAAGGAATTCTAGTGATTACCGAGAATTTAATAATTTATAAAGAATTTCAAAGAATTCCAAGGATTTCTAAAGAACTCCAAAAGCTTCTAATTACAGAAATTTCCAAAGAATTGCAAGAATTTGAAAGATTTCCGAAAAAATCAGAAATTTCCAAAATATATCCGAGATTTCGAAAAAATACTAAATGATAAAATTTCAATGATTTTTAAAGAATTCTAATGATTTCCAACTACAAAATTCAGTGATTTTCAAGGTACTCCAATGATCACTGACAGTTTTAATAATGTTCAAAGAATTCCTGGGAATTCTAATAATATCTCAAGAACTCCAAAAATTTCTAATCAGGGTTTTCCAAAGAATTACAATAATTTCCAATATATTTCAAAGATTTCCAAAAAATTCAATGATTTCCAGGAAATTGTAGGAGTTTTCAAGGAATTCTGATGGACTTCGAAAGATCTCCAAAAATATCTAATTACAGAAATTTCCAAAAAATTGCAGTGAATTATGAAGATTTCCGAAGAATAGATTTCCAAACAATTCTCATTCAACAGATTTTCATAAATTTTAACGATTGCCAAAGAATTCTAGCAATTTCCATGGAATTCCAATGATTACCGAGAATTTCAGAGATTTCTAAAGAATTACAAAAAATATCCAAGGAATTCAAAAGGTTTCTAAAAAACTCAAAAAATTTCTAATTACAGATTTCCTAAGAATTATAATAATTTCCAATGAATTTCAAAGATTTCCAAAAAATTCTAATTCAAGAGATTTTCAAAAATTGCAATGATTGCTGAAGATTTACAGTGATTTTCATAGAATTCCAGTGATTACCGAGAATTTCAATAGTTTCTAAAGAATAACAAAGAATTTCCAAAACAAGAGGTTTTTAAAAAACTCCAGAAAATCCTAATTAGAGAGATTTCCAAAGAATTACATTATTTCCAATAAATTTCAAAGATTTCCAAAATTTCTAGCGATTTTCAAGAAATTCCAGTGATTACCGAGAATTTTAATAATTTTTTAAGAATTCCAAGGAATTTAAAAAAAACACCAAATATTTCTAATCAGAGATTTTCAAAGAATTACAATAATTTCCAAGATTTCCCAAAAATTTAAATTCAAGAGATTTCAAAATATTTCAATGATTTCCAAAGAAATCTAGTGATTTTCAAGAAATTCCATTGATTACCAAGCATTTTAATAGTTTCAAAAGAATTCCAAATAATTTCCAAGAAATTCAAAGGATTTCTAATTATTTACAGATATTTTCAAAGAATTACGATAATTTCCAATGAATTTCGAAGATTTTCAAAAAATTCTAATTCAAGAGATTTCAAAATATTTTAATGATTTCCAAAGATATCTAGTGATTGCTGAGAATTTCAATAATATCTATTAAATTACAAAGAATATCTAAAGAACTCCAAAAATTGCTAATTAGACATTTCCAAAGAATTATCAAAATTTCCAATAAATTTTAAAGATTTCCCAAAAAATGCAATATTAGAGATTTCCAATTTTTTTTATGATTTCCAAGGAATTCCAGTGATTACCGAGTACAGCTGTCCCTCGATAATCCGACAGTTAAGGGACCGAGAGAGTGTCGGATTACCGAAAATGTCGGATTACCAAAAATGTCATATTATCAAAGATGTTTTATTCTTAATTCGTTTGAACACAATGAAGTTAAAAAAAAAAAAGGAAGAAACAGTAAAGGTACATGTAATTTATTAATACCAGGATACAAAATGACAGTACATGTAAGTTTTTAAAAAAAATACGGAAAGAAATTTAAGTAAAATATACAATATGTGGAGGGAGGGAGATGCATGTTGCTGCCGGCAGCGCGTCGGACTACCGAGTACGTCGGATTAAAAAGTGTCGGATTATCGAGGGACAACTGTATTTCAATAATTTCTAGACAATTCCAAGAGTATCTGAAAAACTCCAAAAATTTAAAAAGGTTTACCACAAAATTTATTTTTAAGTTCTTTTGAAAGAGTCGAGTAGAAATTTATGGCTTCAGAAGCAAAGAAAAATATTATTTAGGCAATTTATTGTGGATTTAAAATTTTATAATGATTTCACACTCGGACTGAGTTATCAGACAAAATTTTCTATACAACGACATCTCACCTAATGAAACAAGACAAATATTTAAAATTAAATAATTTAATTATTAAATTTCAACCTATAAAATAAAAAATATAGAACAAAGTCCATATAAAAGTACTTAAAACTAAAATCAGTTATAAAATGGATTGTAAGTAATCCAATGAGCCCTAGTTTGTTGTTTCTCAGACTCGTGAGTAGTGAACAGAGATTTATAAACATCGGAAGCTTCCGGATCCTTTGCTATGCTATAATCAGTTTTCATCTTCTTAACCTTTGTTTGGAGAGTGCTATCACTTGGCGATCTTTTAGACGGAAGTAAACCTCCAATACTTTTACTTTCTATTTTCGACGAAGACGCAGCAGAAGTGGAAGGTACAGCTTTAGTAACCACCTTTTGGTTGTCACCGTTAGTAGCAGAGGTGGATGGTTTAATAGTAACTTCCTTCTGTATTTCATCACCGGCAACTACCACCTGATCACTTTTAACCTCGGCTTTTGGTTTCTTCACTTTTTTATTTTTTGTTTGCCGTGCTTCCATCTTAGTTCTCATCAGGATAAGGTCGTCTTCGGTACCGTTAAGAACCACAATATCATCAGACACAAATGGCTTCTGACACTTATGACACACATTTGTGGCAACTTCCTTCAAAGCACGTTCGGATAACACACAACCGCAAGACCAGAGTGCTACAAATCGGTGATTACCGGTTATTTCCATTCCAATAACGGGACAGATGTAAGGAGACAGGCGATTATCAAATGAACCATCTTTTCGGTCACAATTTGCTTCGTATGCAGGATTAGTTGTGAAATTCAAATCTTTGACGTCTTTTAAGCTTTTGATGTGTCGAATCTGCTCACTTTTGGTTCGACTAAGAAGACCCTCGATTATTGACAGTTTGTTGTAGAGATAACCCAAACCACACATCACAACTGGATTTTGCAGTAACTGCTGCGATAAGTAACAGTAACGCCACTGAAAGATCAAAACTGCATCTTTATCTTTCACTTCATCCTTCTTTTTGACTTTTACTAATTCATCGCGGCGAGGAATTGTACCACCATCACAACCCATCTGAAAAGAAAACGGAACGTAAGATTTTATGAAATTAATAAAAATGTGGAAATACTCACGTTTATTTAATTTATACACGCACGAAGTATTGTGAAAACTTGATCTGTCAATTTGACATTACCAACATAAACAAGAAAAGTAGGGTGGGTGGTGGTATAGTAGGAAATTCCAATAGCGATAATGTAAGCGGTTAAAGGTAATACCGCTAGGTGGCTTTTGCGCAATTTAAAGATTTTTAGATTGTAAAATAAATTACAATTTACAAGAACGAAGTTGAGTCAAACTAATTTAATATGAGACTGCACGTCAACTATAAAAGTTTTATAAAGAAAATTTGCATCTAAATTATTTAAGCTGCCATTGGTCGTTGGATAAAGATCAGGCATTTCCCTCAGCTTTTTAATTGCTAATTCAACCACCACAAAAAAAATTGTTTCTTTTAGATTATAATAATTATAATATGTTATATTCTCGGAGAAGAAATCGATATAACAATTTTTTTTAGAAATTATTAAAAAAATTTAATAATTAAAAAAATGAAAAATTTAATTCTTCCTCGAAAATTAAATATTTAATTTTTTTAATGTTAAAATGAGCTTCCAGAATGTTTTCAAATGGGGTGAAGCAAACTCTACATTGTGATATATTAAAATTCAAAATTTAACGGTTTAATTAATTATTAATAATAATTTTGAATAATTTACAGGTCAAATCGAAATAAACAATGACAATTAAAAAAGTAAAAATACCGGTAGAGATTCCAACAATTAGTTTCATGTTTATAACAAAAAACAATTTTTTTAAATAAAATTTAAAAACAATTAAATTTGATATAGCAATCTTTAAAATTGAAAAATTCTTCTGTTTGATACTATCAGATTTTTACCAGGTTAATATAATAACTTTGAAATTAACAATTAATTAAAAAATTAAATAATAAATTTGATGGCGAACAACAATACTTACCGTCATTGTTTAAATTATTTATACCGGTGTTTTTTTTTCAAAAAATTACCAAATTGTATTTTTGTAATAAAATATAGAATTTTTTGTACACAATAATTACAATGTAAGATTTTTAGATCTTTCTAAATATTTATTTTTAAATATTATTATAATAAAACTAACAAATCCATATTTAATTTAAAAAATTACTTTGGGGTTGCACCTGGAAGTAATATATTCAAGTAAGTTTGTATACAAAAGCCTCGGAATTCCAAAGATTTTCAAGGAATTCCAAAAATATTCAATAATTCTCAAGCATTCAAGAGATTTCTTCTGAATTTCAGTGATTTATAAGGAATTCCAGAAATTCTCAAAGAATTCCAGTGATTTCCATAGAATTTCAGTAATTTTTATAGAACTCTAGTGATTTACAAGGAATTCCAGTAATTTCTAAAGAATTTCAGATATTCCTAAAAAATTCCGATAATTCCAAAGAACGCCAAGGATTTTCAAAGAATTTCAAAAAATTCCAAGGAATTAAAAAGATTTCTAAGAAATTCCAACAATTTCTCAGACAATCCACCGATTTCCAAGAATTCTCATATCTCCAGTGTTTTCCAAGGCATTTTATAGATATCCAAAGAATTCCAATGATTTCCAAGAATTTCAATGATTTCCAAGTAATTCCAAATATTTTCAAGAATTTCTTGAAATTTCTGAAGTTTCTAAACCATTTCAAAGAAATCCAAAACTTTTCAAAGAATTTCAATGGTTTTCAGTTAATTCCAATGATTTCCAAGAAATTCCAGTTCAATCCAAGGATTTTCAAAACTTTCCAATTATTTCCATGAATTCCAAAGATTTCCAAGAATATCAGTGATTTTTAATGAATTCAACAAGTTTTCAAAAAGTTTCAGAGATTTACAAAAAATTAGAAAAATTTCCAAAAATTCAAATAATTTCTAAATAATTCCAAAGATTTCTAAGAATTTCAGTGATTTCCAAAGAATTTCAGTTTTCAAAAGTATTTAAGGAATTTCTAAAAATTCTAGTTTAAAAAAGTTTAATAAATGATTTCCAAAAAATTCAGGTGATTTCCAAGGATTTCAAAAATTTCTAAAAATATCAGTGATTTCTAAGGAATTCTACAAATTTCCAAGAAGTTCCAGAAATTTTCAACAAATTAGTTTGATTTTTCAATAGAATTCTAGGCAATTCAAGAAATTTCAAATTTTTTCTAAATATTTCAATGCTTTTGAGTTAATTTTAAAAAATTTACAAGAATTCCACAACTTTCTAAGAAGTTCTAGAGATTTACAACAAATTAGAATTATTTTCAACAATTTGAATGATTTAGAAGTAATTCCAAAGATTTCCAAGAATTTCAGTGATTTCCAAGGAATTTCAGAGTTTGCTGCATTACAGATATTTCAAAAGAATTCTAGTGATTCCAAGAAATTTCAAAATTATCAAAAAAATTCAATGGTTTTCAGTTCATTTACATTGGTTTTCAGATAATTTCAATGATTTTCAAAGGAATTTCAGTGCTTTTCCAAGGATATTCAAAAAATTCCAAAGATTTCAAAGAATATCAATGATTTTTACGGAAGCCCACCAAATTTTCAAGTAGTTTAAGATATTCCAAAAAATTAAAATAATTTCCAAGAATTCTAATGATTTCTAAGTAATTCCAAAGATTTCCAATAATTTCAGTGATTTACAAAAAATTTAAGATTTTTGCTAAAGCATTTAAGGGATTTCTAAAGCATTACTAATATTTCAAAAGAATTCTAGTGATTCCAAGAAATTTCAAAATTTTTTGAAAATTTTTAATGGTTTTCAGTTAATTTCAATAGTTTTCAGTTAGGTTCAATGATTTCCAAGAAATTTCAGTGATTTCCAGAGATTTCCAAAAATATCAGTGATTTTTAAGGAATTCCAAAAATTTCCAAGAAGCTTCAGACA
The DNA here is from genome assembly GCA_963170105.1 of Cantharis lateralis. Lineage (NCBI taxonomy): Eukaryota > Metazoa > Arthropoda > Insecta > Coleoptera > Cantharidae > Cantharis > Cantharis lateralis. The sequence goes on from OY720627.1 coordinate 6,868,864, forward strand.
CTTCAAAAGAATTAGAATGATTTTCAAGAATTCTAATGATTCCTAAGTAATTCCAAAGATTTCCAAGAATTTCAGTGATTTCCATAGAATTTCAGAGTTTGCTAAAGCATTTGAGGGATTTCTAAAGTATTACTGATATTTCGAAAGAATTCTAGTGATTCCAAGATTTTTCAAAAATTTTCAAAAAATTTCAATGGTTTTCAGTTAACTTCAATAGTTTTCAGTTAAGTTCAATGATTTCTAAGGAATATCTGTGATTTCCAAAAATATCAGTGATTTTTAAGGAATTCCAAAAATTTCCAAGAAGCTCCAGAGACTTCCAAAGAATTAGAATGATTTTCAAGAATTCTAATGATTCTTAATAAAAATAATAATAATAATAATAATCCTAAGTAATTCCAAAGATTTCTAAGAATTTCAGTGATTTCCAAAGAATTTCAGAGTTTGCAAAAGCATTTAAGGGATTTCTAAAGTATTACTGATATTTCGAAAGAATTCTAGTGATTCCAAGAAATTTCAAAATTTTTCAAAAAATTTCAATTGTTTTCAGTTAATTTCAATAGTTTTTAGTTAATTTCAATGATTTCCAAGGAATTCCAGTGATTTCCAAAGATATCAATATTAAAATATAAATGATTTTCATGAATTCTAACGATTTCCAAGTAATTCCAAAGATTTCAAAAAATTTCTTAAGCATTTACGGGATTTGTAAACAATTGTAGTGATTCCAAGAAATTCCAAAATTGTTCAAAAAGTTTCATTTGTTTTCAGATAATTTCAATGATTTGCAAAGAATTTCAGCGATTTCCAAGGATTTTAAAAAAATTCCAAAGATTTCAAGAATATCAGTGATCTCTAAGATATTTAATAAATTTCCAAGAAGTTCCAGAAATTTTCAAAGAATTCCAATGATTTCCAATATTCCAATGATTTCCAAGAATTTCTGTTATTTAACTTAACCTGATATTGTTTAGCCGATTTACTTTATTTTATTTACTTTATTAAAAACTTTACAAATGGTTGGAATTCCTTGGAAATGATTGGAATTCTTTGAAAATATTTGGAATTCCGAGGGTCGTGTACATAAAACCTAGATAATTAACCACTGATCTTCCAGTTAAAAAATTAGGTTGGAGTTACTCCAGGGAGTAAATACTCAGGTAAATTTGTGTACACAATTCTTAGTAGAATTCCACAAATTACCAAGGAGTTCCAGAGATTTCTAAAAAATTCCAATGATTTCCGAAAAATTGCAGTGATTTTCAGGGATTTTCAAAGAATTTTAGATATTTCTAAAGAATTCCAGTAATTTCTAGAAATTCTAATAATTGTGTAACATTTTGTAACAAAAAGTCGAGCTGTGATTTAATATAAGAGCTGTTACTAATATTTAAATTGCAGAAACATTGAAAGATGTTCACATCACAATATTGGCGCTATATTGGAAGTCAATATTGATTACCAATATAACTCCAATATTATTATCATACAATGCAAGATTGATTTAAACGTTTTAATTTTCCTTTCTACATACTTGAATATTATAGTATTTTCTATTGCGCCTCCTGGTCTAGACAACACTGTGTTGAGAATATGCACACGGACATGTAACCCTTGTTAGCATGCGCGTTACCAATAAAGCTAGTTATGCACAAACCACTTCAACGCAACGACGTGTTTTATTTAATCCTTCTTTATTATCAAATGCCTACTTCCAAATCTCAACAGGTTATGGCCCAGATATAAACCTAGGCGCGGGATACTTAATTAAGAATAAGTAAAAGTGAATTTGTTGCTAGTGGAAGTTTAAAAACAGTATAAACTACAAAAGTTGTTCAAGGTTATTAACGGTTGTTGCCGGGTAATAAGTGCTTGCGTGGTTGCAGCCAAACAAGAAAATCAACGAGTGCAAAACTGCAAAGTGTAGGCGAGTTTCGTGTTACAAGTTCAAGTTTGATTAAAAAATGTCGGGAAAAGACGTAATTTCTACAATTGAAAAATTAAAAGGCGCGGAAAATTATCATACTTGGGCATTCGCCATGGAAAATATGTTAGAATTTTTGGGTCTTGAAGAATGCATAAATCCACCGCCAAATACGGAAACTGACGCTGGAAAATTAAAAAAGGCCAAGGCCAGGATTGCATTAAGTGTAGATTCGTCGATTGTTCCACACATTCAAACGTACAAGACGGCATTAGAAATGTGGACTGAACTAAAAGCTTTGTTCGAAGACAAAGGTGTGACACGAAAGATCGGGTTATTGCGGAAATTATTGGGAATTCGGTTAGAAAAAAGCGATTCAATGAACCAGTATGTTAAGGAAATCATTGATACCTCGAACAAACTATCGGGAGTCGGTTTTTCGGTTTCGGATGAATGGGTCGGTGCCATTCTACTCGCGGGATTAACGGACGAATTCAAGCCAATGATTATGGCAATAGAAAACAGTGGCGTTACAATTTCCGGACATGACATAAAGTCAAAGTTAGTTGATTACGCGTACAAAAAACCAAACGAAGGTGGTTCAAATACGGCAAGTGCTTTCGCGGGGAAAGATAAAAAGCCGAACAAAAAACCTAAAACGTTGGAATGTTTTGTTTGTGGAAAAAAGGGTCATTTTGCGAGAAAATGCCAAGATCGAGTAAACAAAACTGAAAAGGTCGAAGCCAAAGTAGCGTTATCAGCAACAAAGAAATTTTCAAGTAACGACGAGTGGATACTTGACAGCGGCGCGTCACATCATATGACACCACATGAAGAATTACTTGTAAACAAAAAAGTTTGTGAAATAGTTGAAATAAGTGCAGCTAACAACGCAAAAATGACTACTTCGTTGGCGGGAAATCGCTCATTGTCGGTGAACGATAACGAATTCGAAATAAAAGATGTTTTGTGTGTGCCAGATTTGGCGGCAAACTTGCTTTCCGTGAAGCAAATAGTGAACAAAGGAAACACTGTTGTTTTTAATCGCGACGGCGGGGCGGTATATGACTCACAACAAACGTGTCTTTTTCGAGCGCGGATAAACGAGGGCGTTTATAAAGTTAATGGACAAACTAATTTTTGCATGGTTGCAAATTCTTCAGAAGTGAATGCGATGACATGGCATCGAAGATTAGGTCACATAAATTACAAGGACATGTGTAAAATGCGGAATGGAATTGTGGATGGGATCAATTTTATTGGTGGTGAAGAAGACATCAACAAATGCGAAATTTGCCTAATGGGTAAGCAATCAAGAAAACCATTTACGCATAAAAGTTCAAGAACGAACGAATTATTGAATTTAATACACTCAGATTTGTGCGGGCCAATGGAAGAGACATCGATTGGAGGAGCTAAGTATTTCTTAACTTTTATCGATGATCATTCTCGAATGGTATTTGTATATTTTCTAAAAACCAAAAATGAAACCTTTGAAAGTTTTAAGGATTTCAAGGCAAACATGGAAAATAAAACTGAAAAGAAAATAAAAATCTTGAGAACGGACAACGGTAGTGAATTCTGCAGTAAAGAATTCGAAGATTTTTTACGAAAGAATGGAATTCAACACCAAACGTCAAACGTGTACACACCCCAGCAAAACGGAATTTCAGAGAGGATGAACAGAACCCTTGTCGAGAAAGCAAGGTGCATGATATTTGATGCTAAACTTGAAAAAACGTTTTGGGCGGAAGCTGTAAATACGGCAGCTCACGTCATAAATCGTTCTGTGTGTTCGGTGTTAAATGACGCAACCCCTTATGAAATTTGGACTGGAAAGAAGCCGGATAATCAAGAATTAAAAGTATTCGGGTCGCGCGCGATGGTTCACGTTCCAAAAGAACGACGACGAAAATGGGACAAAAAATCTCAAGAAATGATTTTTATCGGGTATAGTGAAACCACAAAAGGTTACCGGTGCTTTGAAATGGAGACAAAAAAAGTAGTAACAAGTCGTGATGTAACATTCACCGAAGAAGTTACTAATAATAAAATTTCTATTCAGGAAGAAATCGTTTCAGATTCAGTGAGGGATCTTGACTCGGTAAATCAACATGTTGACGAAAATTATCAAGACGATGAAAATAATTTCGAAGAAAGTGTTGAAGAAATTGTATTCGAGGAAAGTGGCAACTCATCACAAGATGAAACATACGTTCCACATGAAGAAATTCCCGAAAACAACCAGGCCGGTTCAAGTAGACCAAAACGAGAAAGTATCAAACCAAGAAGGTTCGACGAATTTGTAACATACAACACAACAGGTCAAGAAAAAATGGATCCAACAACCCTGGACGAAGCTTTGTCGAACTCTAATCGAAAAGAATGGAAAGCTGCAATGGAAGACGAATTGAAGTCGTTAAAACAAAATGGAACCTGGGAACTCGTAGACTTACCAACAGACCGCAAGGCCATAAAATCAAAATGGGTGTTTAAAACCAAGCGAGATGGAAATGGAAATTTGGTCAAATACAAAGCGAGATTGGTAGCAAAGGGATGTTCACAGAAGCCAGGAGTCGACTACAGTGAAACTTACTCACCAGTGGTAAGATACAGTACGATTCGTTATTTAATAGCTCTGTCCGTTAAATTAGGGTTAAAAATCGACCAGATGGATGCGGTGACTGCGTTTCTGCATGGTGACCTCGAAGAAACCATTTATATGGAACAACCAGAGGGTCATGGTGATGGGACGACAAAAGTCTGCAAGCTAAAGAAGGCCATCTACGGGCTGAAGCAGAGTGGGAGGCTATGGAACAAAAAATTAGATGAAACACTACAAGTGTTTGGGCTAAGAAAATCGAAAATGGACCCATGCGTGTATTATGCAAAAAATCTTATCGTGTCAATCCATGTAGATGATATATTAATATTTTGGAAAGAAAAAGACGATTGTGACAAGCTCAAGGCGGCGCTTGGCATAGCGTTTAAAATGAAAGATATGGGAGAAGCTAGTGAGATAATAGGTCTAAATTACACTCCAACTGAGAAAATGGCAGCAGACCATTTAACAAAAGCAGTAAGTGGCACAAAAATTGATATGTGTAATAAAACAATTGGAGTTGTGGACATTAAAAAATTAAAAGAAAAGTTTTGTGAGTAAAACTATGTAGAATTAGTTTATAAAGCTTGCATAAGTATAGTTTTTGTTTAAAAAGTTAATTTTTGTTTGCATTATTGTAGTAATGTTAATGATGAAATTTACTTTGTTAATAATTATATTCTTTTTATTGTTAAATGAGTGAGGGTGTTGAGAATATGCACACGGACATGTAACCCTTGTTAGCATGCGCGTTACCAATAAAGCTAGTTATGCACAAACCACTTCAACGCAACGACGTGTTTTATTTAATCCTTCTTTATTATCAAATGCCTACTTCCAAATCTCAACACACTGAATATTACATTAATATTAAACAGAATGCCATTCCCTAGGAGTATGTTTTGAATATTATTAGGTCGAGTATTTATAATATTAGTTATGTATGCATGATGTAGTACATTGTCAGAATATTCAAAATACATCACGATATTAAATAGGAGACTGGCCTAAAATGACATACCTTAGAAAAAGTGGAAATTATGTTGTAACTAATTTTTTCGAAATAATTAGATTCAAATTAAAATAATTTTTAAATAATACAAAATTTTCAATAATTTTAATTTAAAACCAGGTAAAATGACATAACCAAAATCAAATTATTTATTTATTAGAAAGAAACACTATAATCAAATGAATAAATTAATTAAAAATATGTACGACATCTGCAAAAAATATCAAATTTAATTAACTGCATGCATAAATTAAATATTAACCAGACGATTTCATTTTTTGTAGAAATTAATTTTCACATACAAAATACTTAACATAAAGAAAGTAAAAAAAATGACGAAGGCTCCGACCTCACAGGCAATGCAAAAACAACTCCATAAGGTAAGGAAATAGCCCAAAAATAATGAAATATTACAGTTGGCATACTTTGAAGGGGTAAATCCAATAAAAAAAGACAAGCTTTAGTCTTATATGAATCTTATTCAGATCGACGAAAAAAAAATTAAATAAAGCGAATAATTCAATATTGAGAAAGTAAATTCAATGTTTTATTAATCAAATAAATTACAATAAACCTAAAGCTAAATTCAACATATTTGTAAATGTAGAACTGCGTTCGCGAATCGAAAATACTAGAACGTATTTTTCTGAATTTTGCAATTTCAAAATTCAGATTCAACCTTGATAGTTCTTTTTAAACAAAAAAACGTCAAGTTAAATATATATGTTAAGCGGCATAAAACTCAATTTTGAACAACAAAATTGGTTAATGCATAGCTGAGTATTTAAATTTTTTGAAAATTTGCAAAATTCACATTGAAACCTTGATAGTGTTTTTAGACAAAAAAACGTCAAGTTAAATATGTGTTGCTGCATAAAACACAATTTCTAACCACGAAATTGGTTAATGCACCGCCTAAAAACAAGAAATTCAATTATACGTTGGGCAACTCTTCAAGAATTACGATTAATTCTTCTTTCTGCTTTAAACCACTCGATGGCGCATCGTTCACATCATCAAAGGTAGAACGAGCCGGCTTCGCCCAAGAACTTGTAAACGATTTTCTGTGTGAAATAATTAACAACGCAGAGAGTACTATAATGAAGACAACACAAGCACTTGCAACCAATCCCATTGATAACGGAGTCCAAAAATTGGCGTAGAGGAATTGCTGATAGATTTCATCGTCGTCTTGCCACGGTACCCACGTATTATTCCAAAAGGTTGGATCAGCTTTTACGTCTCTTGGAACGTTCCGTGGTGCCACCATAGTTTTTCTGATTTTAAGTAGCATATCTTCTAAGTTCATGACAATCATTGGTCTGGTCGCTGCTAAATTGAACCTTTCACACGGATCTTCTCTCAAGTTAAACAGACAAGGCGATTCCAATGGTTTACATTCTGCACTGTTGGGTAAATCCTCTTTGTTAACCGAGGAACAAGTTACCGTTGCACTGGCTCTTAATTTTTTCATTTTGTTAAAGTTCAAAAGGTTAATAGTGAAATCCGTTTCGTTCAGTTTTCGATTTTGGATGTTGAGGTGCTTTTCATGGATTTGGGTGGAAGTTACTATACCTGCAATGGCGGTTGCCGTTTTCGATTGAATGACAGCTTTCGGGTCATAAGAGTAAATGCCATTTTTACCTATTGACCCATACCAATTATCCATTCTTCCTTGCATGGTTGTTCCGTAAATATACTTCCAGTCTCCTCTTCGTACGGCCGCGTAATTGTCCATATCGTCGATATTGTAAACAAGGTCGGTTCTTGCACTTGTAACGTTCTCTGAAATCGATTTCCACATGTCGACACCATCTATGTTCACCAATTCGCTAGTATTCAAGCCGGCAGCTGAAAAGAGTGTCGGAAGCCAATCCGTTATGTGCATGAGATGGTTAGATACTCTTTGTGGATGCTTGATTAGCGGACTCCAAACTGCCGATACGCAACGCATTCCACCTTCCCACGGAGAGTGTTTCATCTGCAATTGGAAGAATTACAAACGCCAAACCAAGACTATTTACTTACCCCTCTCAGCGGATAGTTGGAAGCGTGGTTTGCATGCGTTCCAAAAGTTTGACCTCCATTATCCGACATGAAGATTATAATCGAATTCTGCAACATTTTTTTCTCTCTTAGTGCCGACACAACATCACCAACGCTTTTATCCAGCATCGACATCATCGCTGGAAAAACAATTATGACTTTAAATGCAATTTTAGAATAACAAGGCAGGATTTACCTGCATAAATTCGTCTTTCCGGATCGGCAATATATGCAAACTTTGCTATCTCTTCATCCGGAGCTTGTAAAGGATTGTCCTGGTTACCACTATGAGTAGCCAAATGAGCTAAATACATAAACATTGGATCTTTGGTGTCGTGTTTCTTGATCAATCGAACCGCTTCTTCGGTAAAGAGGTTCGTGGAATATTTTCCCCTAGCCTCCCAATCCACTTCCATATTTCTTCTCATATCATAACCATACTCAGGAGTAAACTTGAAGATATCGAGATAAAACATTTGAAATTGAAATAAAATTCGTACTTACGGTCGAGTGAACCGTATGCTCGAAATAATCTTGAAGGCCGTTCCAGTACCCATAATGAGAGTCGAAACCTCTGTAGGTTGGCGTGTATGCCTTCTTAAAGAACCCAAGATGCCATTTTCCGATTGCATGGGTAGTGTAACCGTGTCTTTTTAGGTGTTGGGGCAATAAAGTTTCGTTCAGTCCTAGACCCCAGGGTTCCGGCTCCAATATGACTAAATGTTGCATTCCTGAAGAAGAAAATCAATCTTTTGTTGCAATAACTCAGGAAGATTTATTTACCTGTGTGTATTGGATATTTTCCAGTTAGGAAGGCCGCTCTTGAAGGTGTGCATAGCGACTGGGTGTAGTGACTGTTTAGGATAACTCCGTTATAAGCCAAGGCGTCAATATTGGGCGTTGGAATTTCATCACTTCCATGGAAGCCAACATCGTTCCAACCCTAAAGCGGAACTTTTAGTTAGTTCGCTGTTGCCATGGCATTCGATTATTTAATCAATGATTTGTTCAAATTATTAAAGAAAAAAACAACAATTTTTGCCATGTAAACTTGCAGATATGAACCGCTCCCAGTTTTATTATTGTAAATTTACTTTAGTTTTTCACATTGACAAAAAATGTAAATAAGTTCGAAACTTTTATGCTTTCTAAAGTAAAATCTGGCGCCATTTGTGTTCGGCTGAAAATAAGAAAAGTTTTTGAAACTTACCAAATCGTCTGCTAAAATAACAATAATATGCGGTTTTGTATTGGCCGATAATCCAAAATTGAAGGAAACCAGAAGCACACACAGCACCTTCAAGCATAACATTGTATGCGTGAATCGAGCCCGAACCCGAACATACAATTAATTTTGAAAGTGAAAACTTGCTTGACAGTGAAATTATTTTATAATAAATTACTAATACTCAATCGAAAGTGTTTTAATCTTAATATAAGCTATGTAAAAAATGTATTCACTTATTTGGAAGTAGGGGGAAACGCTGACTTTAAGACAATCACCAGGTGGCCGCTACGCATGATTGATCAAAATTGAATAATATTTTTGCATTTAATATGTTGGAATTTTCCAATTTTTAATATTAATAAGCTTAAAATATTTAAATTTAAAATTACATAAATAATAAGAGTAATAAAAACTTGAGATAGAAAGAAAACTTTTAAGTTTTGCATAAAAAATTCATTTTGAATTTAGCACAGGTTAATTTTTTTATATGCAATTTTTTTTACTCTACAATTTTTAACTAATAATTTTAAGTTTTTCAATATCAGTTGTTTTATTTGTTATCTGTTCAAAATATTTTTGGATTTATTTCTCTATCCATAAAATTCAAATTAATCAAATTGTCAATGTTATTTTAATTTATTTAAATTTTTTTACTACCTGATGGTATTTGATAATTTTTTTCCTGTAATATGTTTATTTTATGTGTTTCTTCTCAAATTTTTTAAATTCTTTCCCCCATATTGTAGCTTCTTCCTTAAATTATTTTTCTTGATTATCATATTTATCTCCATATTCTTTATCCTTCATTTCAAAATTTTCTTTCATTGTATTTAAATTGACTCTTTGTTCATTTTTATTATATTATAATTTGATTAAAAATTTGAATTTTATTTTTCAAACTTCATTAAATTCAACTTAAAGGCAATTTTTTCTTTCTCAAAGAAAAAAGTCTGGAGCGGTGAAATCGGGCGAAATGTGTGCAGTTACATCGTCCTGTTGGCATCACATGTTCTTCAGTCCTAATTCATCAATTTGCTGCAATAAAAAATCGTTGATCATGATTCTGTCACAGAAACCATATTACCCACGGCGTCCTCAAAAAATAAGCGTGAGCGTAGTTTACACGCGATTGACAGTCTGATGGCAGTAGCTGATGGGAACATCCACAAGTCTTTCACCAAAATCGTCTGCAGAAACGAACGTGTAATGGCCAATTGAGTGGAAAGTCGTCTGGTCGACATTGACGGCTCATCCGCGACATCTTCAGCCAGAGCTGCGATATTCTCGTCAGAACAAGCACACGACGCCTTCCAGTACCTCTTCTGTCATGTGCTGTTCCAGTATCTTGGAGGCGAGTGTTTGAGCAGTTGGCGTAGGACTGCCATGAAATCTGCTCACTGACTGAATTCAGTGAGACTGGATTGGCTGAATTCCATGGCTTGTCAACGAGTATACTGTATCTATTTACTTCACAAATATCAAAACAAAACTGACAGTCGCCGTTACTTATAAAAGTTATAGCAACTTCCGATAAGGTGATATATTTTAAGGCACCTAGTACTACTTGGGAGAGTCGAAATCGGTCTAGTATTTCATCCTGGATAGACTCATTAATTCTTCTCGCCGTCCATAGGATACTTAATAAATTCGATGTGTTTGATGAAGCATTGAATCCATGTCTACAGCGGAGCAATTCAACGCTCTAACTGCCAGTTTAGCTGCCCAATTACAGCATGGGCTGGAAGAGATGGCCCTACCTTTTTGTGACATGTTCAGGGCGAGCTTAGCCCTGAAAGCTGGCGGAAGGTCAGAACGGTATTAATACCAAAAACGAGGCGTACATCCTATGCCCAGGCAAAATCCTACCATCCAATTAGCCTAAGGTCATTCGTACTCAAGACATTAGAGAAACTGCTTGATAAGCAATATTAGGGATGATGTTCTGGTCCAAATCGTCACTATACAAACACCAGTATGTTAGGTGCTAGGTAGACAAGAAATTGTCTGAGAACCTTTCTTGACATTGAAGGGGCGTTTTATAATACGTCCTTTAATTCCATAGAGGAAGCCGTCAACAGACGGAGTGTACACCCAACCATAACAGTCTTGATTAGTGCTACCCTTAGGGGCAGAGAGATTAATGGTCGATTTCATAAAACTTTTAACGAGCCGTTAAAATTAACAAGCGATTTCTATTGGCTTGTTAGTAATGATAGATATTTCCTATTGGTTAGTTAAATTTAACGGCTTCTTAAAAGTTCTATGAAACCGAGCATAAGCCAATCTAAGACATGCGACCGCTGAGGTGACTGCCGCGCGGAAATGCCCGCAGGGGGAGTCTTGTCACTCCTACTGTTTTGCCTGGTGATGGATAGTCTTCTGTGGGAGCTGGAGCAGATTGGAGTCTATGCACAAGGATTTGCTGATGATATCACAATATTAGTGATCGGGAAATTCGAGGAAACAGGATTATCTATGATGCAAACAGCCCTGAAAACTCTCGAAGGATGAGAGGTATTGTTGGTTAATCTGGAAAAAACCTCAGTGGTTGCCTTTACCAAACGCAGGAAACTGCAAGACGTAAAAGTACTAAATATGTAGGGAAAAGAACTACATGTGGTAAGAGAGGGCAAGTATCTAGGACTAATTCTGGATGACAAGCTGACTTATTTTACTTCACAAATACGACACGTAACAGACAAAGCCAAGCGGGATTTATGGGACTGCAGAGGTATGATTGATATACCATGGGGACTAAAACCGAGAATGGTACACTGTACCATTGTGGCTGTACACCCGAGTGGTGATATCCACAGTAACATATCCCAAAAAAAGAGATTGTGTGAACAGGTTCGGCAAGCTGCAAAGACTTGCATGCCTAGGAATTACGGGACCAATAAGATCAACGCCCAACGCAGTCATAGAGGCAGAGGCTCTGCTAGCAGCACACAGGCTGATAATTAATGAACATGGGCATGTTCCCCAACAAATGGGCACCATACTATGATTTTTAACTCAATAAAGAGTAACAACATGCTCAGCATGCAATCGGAGAGAACCAGCACGGTAAGGAACTTTCGAAAAACATTCAGAGTAATGATACCTGAGAGGGGCAAGGAAGATCCCATAGTATACAGATGGATTGAAAAAAAGATAAGTACTGGTGCAGGCGTGTGTGGGCAAGAGAAAGGAGATGCATTCGGCATCAAGCTGGGATGTCACGCCTTTGTATTCCAGGCAGAAGTAACTGCGATTTCGGCTTGTGCGCGAGAAATGATACTATCATGGCAGATAGTCAAGCGGTTCTAAAGGCCTTGGAAGGAGTAGAAATATCCAAGGTCGTAAAACAATGCCTAGATGCACTGGTCGAACTGGCAATCTGCAATAGCGTCATCCTGATGTGGATACCGGGACACCAGGGCATAAAGGGAAATGAAGAGGCGGATCGCCAGACTAGAATGGCTTCTAACACAACCCTGATAGGCCCTGAGCCTACCTGCGGGATTGCGTGCAAGACCTCAAAAGAAGGTATCAGGGACATATTAAGAAGACAACACCTTGCTCACTTTGGGGGTGAGCACTAAGAGTGGAAAGGGGCTGGCACCCTGATCTTATCGGCGGTTTTGGACGCGGACTAAACTGTTATTGATCATGGAGGCCAAACTGGCAAACCTTGTGGATGAATGTTGAGAAAATCTCTCGAGATAGCATAGCATTAACTTATCTTCCGCAGTTACACAGTCCATCTACCAGCTTCATGCCTGAAATCTAAGGACGAATAATTATAGTCAGGCTTTAGAGGTCTAAGCTAAGTGGGAATGGCAAAGAAAATGCTAGACACAACTTTAAAAAATTAATTCTTAAGATCCTTATAAATAAAAAACAGTTAATCTGCTTCTACGTATTCTGAAAAACTGATCCTACATAATGTAATGACTTGGCACTAATTTAATTCGCAAAAGAAATTATTTCATAATTTTTCCATGATACTGCACTTTTGGTATGATTGCTTAGAAATGACTGTGTTATTAAATTGTGACGTAGGTTGTTGGAACATTTTCAACAGAATCAAACTATTTGATTCAGAAAATTTATCGGAACTACTTACCGCAATGTCAAGAGCTGAAAAAATAAGATGACTATTCTTGCGCATCCACACGTAGCAATTTTTAACCTTGCAGCAATCTAAAAGGCCACTTCATGTTTTTAGTTGTATTTCCTATTACTTTCACTCGAACAATAATTAAACGTTTAATTTTTTTCTCAAAAAAATTAATTCAGTAATTGGATAATCCTTTTTAATATGATCATCTTTTTTATTTACGGCAATCAATCTTGGGGCGAAAAGTTTCTTGTTATAATTATTAAACAGTAGCAAGCAATTTAACTACATAAATCATCAATCTTATAATTTTTCAAAATAAAAACGAATAAATAATTAATTAACTTCTGCTATTGTGTTAATTTTAAATTACAGTTATTATTTTAGTCAAATTAAAATTGCTTTTCTTGGGAGGGTTATTAACTTATTAACCTTGTGAGCACTCAGTCAAATTTATTTCACCTTATGAAAGAAGAATTTTAACACCAACTTTGATATAACAAAGGCGAAAGGTCATGGTAGGTTTTGTTTCCCAATTATTTCCAATTTAAAAAAAAATTTAATAGATATTCGTTACGGATCTGTATTTGCTAATGCGAGTTTATTAATGCATCAATAACACCATAAAAGCTACTGTTTAATTACTATTGTTTAATTACTTCTTCCTGTATTATGAATGCTAATCATTGACAATATTTTAATTACGGTGATGCTGTACCAGGATGATGGATTGTAAAAGTATAAAATAAAAGCAGGTATGCAGTCAAAATTTGCTCAAAGACTAAAAACTGAAATTGCAATTAATTAAAAAAAATTTCGATAATACTTTGGTTGCTAAATTTTATTTTAAATCAAAATTATAGTTTGATTCTTAAACAATACACCTGACCCTATAATTTTATTCTTTTTACGAATAAATTAGTATAATAATTAAATTAAATTATAAACAGTTTCTTTTTTAATTGATTGATAATTTATAATAAATTATTATTAAAACTACGAGAAAATAAAACCAGTTTTTGTAATATATCAGTTTTATTAATTTTTTTTGCCCAATTACAAAATTTGGTATAATGTAAAAGGAAAAATACACCGTTTAATGCGAAAATGTTTTAATTGTAACGAAACGGGTCATACAGCTGCTGATTGTACAATGCAATTCATCGAAGTTAAAACTGAAAAGAAACGGAATACAAAACGAAGATAATATAATAAATTACAATATTTGGCCGTTGCACAATATTTAGTTTACCATAAAAAATCTTTAGCGTAATTAATTACAATCAAGTTAATAACAAGATTTATGTCTGGTTAATTATATAATTATCTCTAATCTTTGTTTAAACCTCAAGCAGGATTATACTTGGCATCAGTAAATCGATTACTTAAATTTAGGCACCAAAATTATACATCTAAAATAATCCAAGTGGAACTATTAAAATTATCCAAGCAAAAAAAAATAGAAGGACGTCTTTATTTACATAAAAAAATATTAAAATAACAAAGAATTTATTTAGTTTTTTGAGTTTCGAACGTCGAGAATCCAAAAAAACTGTTGTGTACGTTTTATTAATTAAAATTTTACTTTAGTACATTTAATTTTTATTTCAGCCGGGCAAGATGAATTTTAAAGAATTACATTTTACGACTTGTTTTTTGAAAGTAAACCTTAAAATTGTAATTGATAAGAGTCTCATGCTCAGAAAGCTGCTGTGTTCGGGTCTACGAACACCTACCCATGTACATTGCAATATATTAGTTATCTCACTTAGTTATTAATAGAACTTGAGACTTGAGTTCCGAGCTTGGAGGTGCAATTAGAAACCAGGCTTCATGTGGATAATGGGCGACTAGCCAAAACAACATTAGCAGCAACGCGACACATGCAATGTCCGCTTTTTGTATCGGAGTAAAAGAGATTACGAGACTCAAAATCGACATCGTCGGGATGAGTGAAGTGAGATGGCCAGGGAACGGAGAATGAGAGAGAGAAAGTCCTGCGGAAGAGAGATATCATCGGCATGGAGTAGCAATTGAAGAGGATGTAGCAAGTCGTAGAGATAATAAGTGAAGAACATTTAAAACCTAGTTCGAAGTGAATTAAACCATGGATGACCGAATAAGTTCTGGGGCTGATGAACGAAAGAAGAAGAGCTAAAAATATAAATATAACGAGATATGACGAGGTTGGACGAAAGATGAGGAGGAAATATATATTCAACATGCATAAAAACATCAAATAGGCCCCTGGCATATACAGAAGACTGGTTGATAATAACGGGACAATCAAAGTTGATAAAGAAAAAGAGATAGACACTTGGAAAAATTATGTAACATACCTCTTTAGTGATGAAAGATCACCATATCAACCGGCAACGTCTGACTGTGAATCGGGTCCATTCATAACAAAAGATGAAGTTTGAAAGGCAATTTCCAATATGAAGGATGGAAAAGCACCAGATCCCAATGACTTCCATTCCGAGTTTTTCAAACCTATAGACGAAAATGGCCTGAATTGGTTCACCGAGGTCTTCGATAATATTTATAAATCTAGACAGATACCCGGGATATGCTTGAAATCCACTTTTGTGACACTCCCCAAAAAGGCCAGTGCGAAACATTGCTCAGATTACCGAACAATCAGCCTTATGAGTCATTTGTTGAAGGTATTTATGAAAATTATCCACCGACGAGTGTAGGGGGTCTGCGAAGAATATCTGGGGAGAACCCAATTTGGATTAAGGAATGCGACGGAAACAAGAGTGGCACTGTTCTGCTTACAGGCTCTTATTCAGATATGCAGAGACATGTGACAAAGTCCAACATAAAAGGCTGGCAAAAATTGTCCAACAAATTGGAATAGATTACATCGACCCAACAATCATTCTGAACCTGTACAGGAATCAGACAACGAGTGTGCAAGTGGATGGAGAGCATGCAGAAGAAATTACCATTAGAGGGGAGTTAGACAGGGTTGTGTCTTCTCGCCGTTGTTGTTCAATCTCTATTAGGAAGAAATATTCCGGGAAGCTTTGGATGATATGGAGGAAGGAGTGTTAGTTAATGGAGCACGCCTAAATAATATCAGTTATGCAGATAATATGGCGAAAACTAAATATGTGGTCATCAGTAAAGAAGTGATACCTCCATACTAACAGCAAACAGATAGAGAGGGTAAATAAATACACATATCTGAGAACTGCAGTTGGGGAACAATGGGACCATTCATTGGAAATTAAATGTCGTATTGAACGAGCCAGAGCAGCATTTATAAGAATGTCAAGTCTTTTCAGAAATCATGATTTTAGCATGACAATGAAAATGAAACTGGTGCGGTGCTATGTGTTCCCAGTGTTTGTTGCATTGGGCGGAGACGTGGACTCTAACTGAAGCATCTAGCAAGAAGTTGGGAGCTTTCGAGATGTGGGTCTATAGACGCATGATATTAAGAATATCTCGGGTTCAACATGTAACAAACAGAGAGAAAGAAACAAAGATACTTAAGTCACTTAATGAGAAACGGAAAAGGGTATGTACTTCCACAGTTAATTCTGCAAGGCAAGGTATTTGGAAGAAGAGGCCCAGGGCGGAGAAGGATATCGTGGCACAAAAATCTCGGAATATGGTTCGGTACATCAACGACTGGGCTTTTCCGGGCAGCAGCAGACAAAGTAAGAATTGCCATGATGGTCGACAACCAGAAGAAGAAGATGGAGTAGCAATCCACGTGTCAAAGGAAGTCGCTAGCTGTGTCCAGAGTTTCTTACCCATTTCAGAACAATGCACGCTGTTGATAATAATGGGGTATGCACCTGCAGTAGATAAAAATGTGATCTTCATTGAAGAATTCTATCAAGAGCTCTTAAAGTCAACCAAAAAACAAGACGTTGAAATAATATTGGGCGATTTCAGTGCAAAGGTTGGAGAGGGTTGATGTGAAAAAATTATGGAAAAATACGTATGCACCTACAGCAGATAAAAATGTAATCTTCATTGAAGAATTCTATCAAAAGCTCTTAAAGTCAACCAAAAAAAGACGTTGAAATAATATCGGACAATTTCAGTGCAAAGGTTGGAGAGGGTTGATATTAAAAAATTATGGAAAAATACGGATTGGGAACAAGAAACGAAAGAGGTGAGAGAATAGACGAATTTTGTCAAGAAAATGATTTTGTTATCACAAATACATGGTTTCAACTACCACCGAAACGCCTATGTACCTGGAGATCTCCTCAAGACAGACCTGATAACCTCATAAGAAATCAGATAGATTTCATTATGATAAACAGCCGCTTCAAAACATATCCGACATTAAAGTCATAACATTAAAATTTAAATTTAACAGAGCATCATGTTCAAAAATTTGCTGTATTCGGGTCTAGGTCGTATTTTTTTTAATTTTGAGACCTACCCCTGTACATTACAATAATATATTAGTTATCTCACTTTGTGAGTTACAGAAAAAAACAGAAGATCGTTTGTAGAAATATATTATACAAGGGGGCTCCTCCATCCCTTTAACTAAAATATTAAAGTTTAATTTATTATCATTATTAATAGTATCGTCAAAATAAAAACAGTTTCAAGCATTACTGCTTATTAATAAAATTAATTTTGTTTAACATATTGACGTGTTTCTTTTTAAAACCAAGGGAGTGTGGGGTTGTTTTAATAATTAGCAGAATACCAAACTTACCACTCAATTTTTCGAGTTTAGTTTAGATATAAGGTTCTGCAAGACAAACCCAAAGTTTCAGAAAGTAATTTATAGTTTTTTCCTTCAAGATCAATGGAGTTAAATGTGGCATAGATTTTGGCTCGTCAGAAAGGAGCCCTGCATTAGTCCATACTCGATTGTAAAACTTTTAATATAAACAATCAAAATAATTTATCGAGTAGCCTTCAACTGTAGATATAATTACAAACATAATTTACCTTCGTTTTTGATGAATTGTCCTAAGAAAAACAGATAACATTCAAACATTCTTCGATGTTCTACACGGGATTACAAATAATACATTTGGCGGGGATTTTAAATTGTATATAGGGTGACAGCAATTGCGTTCTTATCACTACATCTTGTATATTGGAATGGTATTTTTGTAAATTAAAAATAAAATAATTAGGCAACCCAGTAGTCCTGACTATCACAGTCGGAGGCAGACTCCTTAATTCTCATGCGTACACCAAGATTTGATCAAATTAAATTTCCAAAAATTTCTTGAGATTTTTGATTCTTCCCAAAAATTTTCACAAGCAGATCACCTTTTCCCAGAATTTAAATAATCTGGGAAAAGTTCAAAAAAACTATACCAAAACTCAGAAGAACACTCTTCAGTCAAGAAGAACGCTTTATCATCCCCTTCGCTAGCGCCTTGGTCTTCGCACTATCAAAAACAGTAATTATACAGGGCATTATTAAAATGTTTAAACAAATTAACTCTGCCCTGTTGAAAATAAAAATGATGATCTCATCTTCCCTAAAAACAATATAAAAGAAACCAAGGCCTATTGCCAAGAACATGGCGACGGATCAGAGCTCGGATTTTTGAGTCTTTGAATTTTGATTTGTATAAATTGTGAAAATTAAAGTGCAATTTTACAAAAGATTTCGATTTTTAAGCTGAAATTAAAATTTAAAAAAAATCTAAACTGGAATTTTGTTAAAGGAGGTTTCACTACAACCTGCAACTTGTTTAACCCGGGTCCTTACGTGTTAGCTAACCTTGTTACTTAAAACACAGTTCTCGAGAGCGTGGTTTCGAAAAACATCGTGGAATGATGTTCTAGTGGACGCCAGTTGATACCAACAAGAAGCACTATCTTAAAATAATTATCAGATTACTGTAGTTATTGACAATTAATTATGATGAACTCGAGGGTTGGATCTGGTGCAGCGGCTGCATGACCTGGTTGCATAGAATCCGCGCACACATGTCTTCAGAAAAATTTAATCGGATTTCCCCACTAGATGAAGACTGGTTTTGCCAACCCTGCGCTTTTCAAGGTCTCACGCAACCTTACAACTTTCAGAATATATCACTGATTCCTGTCCTCTTTGTCTTGACTCCGGAAAAACTTATAAAGGTCGTAGAGGATTGACTGAAAGACACCCACAACGAAGCATCTATATCTCGATACCCTGAACAAAGGGGTCCACTTGCAACTACATGCAGCGATGCTTCATGCTTCCGGTCTCGACGGTTTACGCCCTCAACATCTCAAGGACCTAGTTTCTAAAACCAACGGTCAAATTGGGAAAACTCTACTACATAGAAGCCATAACTGCCATTTGCAATATGATGTTCGAAGGGACCGTTAACCTTGCTTTCATTCCATTCATTTATGGAGCTTCTTTAATAGCTTTATCAAAGAAAGATGGTGGAATCCGTCTGATAGCAGTTGGCTGCATTCTTCGTAGATTAGTTTCGAAAATTGCTTGCTGCAGTATACAAGACATTTACTCTCCAGAATTTGGATCAAAACAATTAGGAGTTGGAGTCAAAGGAGGTTGTGAAGCTGCTGTCTATTCTCTACGTACATACATTTGCAATAGCCGAAGTGCAGAAATTATCGTTAAAATTGATGTAAAGAACGCTTTTCACGCAATTCGAAAAAGCCATCAACCGTGTAATGGATAAGAAAACCGAATAACTTTTGCTCTTTCTTGAAAGACTGGAAAAAATACAACCACATATGGCTCTCTACCTCCTCCGGCATTGTCTATGAATCCCTAATTGATATATCTTCTCCGATACACTCCTTTGTTTAAATACAAAGATATACTTAACAAATTAGACGAAAATATAAAACATTACCTTCAAAAATTGCTAAATCTTAATTTCTCTGAAGACAACTGGATTCAATGCACCCTTCCCATTGCTTGCGGCGGCATCGGAATACGCAGCTCATTAGACCTCGCTCTTCCTGCTTTCATCTCGTCTATTCACAGTACCTGTGATCTCTTGGCTCAATAATCCCTCCGTCTGTCTCAGACTTTCAGATTACTTACTGTAAGGAAGCGATTGCAAACTGAAAGATTATGTGTTCAGCATCCGATATCTCTGAATGTTCTAATTCTCAGAAAAGTTGGGATGGTGAATATATCAATATTATTTCAAAAAAAATGAAAGATAAGTCATCCCCAATTGAATTATCAAGAATTACAGATGTGTCACAACCAGAATCAGGTGCCTGGCTCAACGCTCAACTTGGTACACTCCTGGACAAAGAGTGCATTCGAATAGCATTTTGTCTCCGCCTCGAAATGACAATTTGTGAACTTCACATTTGCTCATGTGGAACCCAAGTTGATAATTTTTCCCAATCATTCCGAAAGCTCTGGTATCTGCCGGCATTCCCTCTGTACTTGAACCCTTAGGTTCAAACGACCTGATGGTATGACACTTGTTCCCTGGAAGAAAGGTCGTGCTCTAGTCTGGGATGCAACTTTTGCCCTTTCAAATCTAACCTTAAGTACTAAAGGACCTGCCCTAGCTGCTAACAATACTGCTAAGAATAAACAAACCAAATACAAGACAATTAGTGAACAACACGAATATGTGGCCTTCGCAGTAGAAACTTTAGGAACTTTCAGTGTTGATGCTTTAAATTTTATCTCGGACTTAGGATTTTCGTTAAATCACATCTCTGGCGACCCTCCTGGAATAACTTACCTTATACAACGGATAAGTATAGCTATTCAACGCGGTAATGCAGCAAACATTCTGGGAACACTACCTTCGTCGGGCAGCTCCTTGGATGAAATTTGTTATATTTAGATTAAGAAGTGACAACATTTCATAAATATTTTAAAAAATGTTTTTTTATTTAGTGCCCTCCCACTGGAAAATGTCACGAGCCGCCACTGACCAACAGTGGAACTTATTTGTTTTACTCGGGTACCTTTTTGACTAGCGGTGGAAGTTACATACATGTTTAACCTCGGTAGCTTAGCAAAAAAAGGACTAAAAACTGACTATCGGTGGAACTTACCTTTTTCCGCATATAAATATTTATTATTAACAAAAACAAATGGAGAACGCTCTGAAACCACTGACATTTTACACTGACAACATCGGATTTTCTTCTTCACGATCAATGGACTTCAATGTGCTTTAGATTTTGGTTCGTCAGAAAGGAGCCCTGCATTAGTCCATAGTAAATTGTAAAACTTTTAAAATTGTCAATCACAATAAATTAATTCGAGTAATCTTCAAAAGTATGTATAATTACAAACTAAAAATTATAATTATAATTTCGGCTGAAGGCCGTATTTCTGTAATTGATTTCTAGAAAATTCAATTGTCATAAAAGAAAATTCAATTTCATTATAGGTATCTATCCGTAGTTTTACCATGAAAAACTTAACAGTTCATTTCGGAAAAGTTAAAATTTGGCAAAAGGTAATTTGGGATGGGTAATTCCAGTTCCATTATGGACAAATTCATTAAAATCGTAATCCGTACGTAATTACATGGAGGGAAAATTGAAATTTTAAAATATAATTTCATCGAGTTGATTCAATTCAGATTTTTAATGAATTTTCTTTTCGTACCTGCTATGGATTTTCTCTGAAATCAGTTGGTTTTCCAAGAAGTTAGTGTTTTTGTAGGTTGTTTTATACAGTGGGGACCGAATGTCAATAAGAGAAAATGAAAAGGGAAACAAGAGTGGCGACCGAACGTGAAGGGTTTCGGTAACAACGAATAATGGCGAGGGGAAGTTGCGCAGGAAACTAGATATTTTTAAGTTTCTCTTCCCCGTGAGCTTGTGTGGACGAGGCTCACACGTTTTTTCCCTTCCTTGGAAAATATTAACTTTTGATTTAAAAAGTGATTTAATACGTTCCTGTAATTGACTTACATTGTAAGTTAATAAAAATTTTAATTCCAAGTTTTCATGAATAAAGTTGTAGTTGTACCTACAATTATCTTAAAAACGCAGTAATTAGCAATTATTACAATCAACAATAATTAATTTATCATTTTTAATGTAATAAATACCTTTCTCAGGCGTACGTCCTTCACTTCTTAATGGGCGTAGTATTAATTATAAATGTTAATCAAATAATTTGAAAAACTTTTGATTAGGCACCGACTTTGTAAACATTAATCTCTTGTTTTCAGTTTCTAGTACAATCATTTCACCACAAACACAATAATTTTATTAGAACATTGAGCGCACACCTACTTAAAATTTAATTTAGAATAACAGGACCGTATTCATTTTTTTTGATTGTTAAAGATTTAAATCTCTTTTTAAACATGTGACAAACTTAAAATTATGTTCTTGTGTTGTATGATTAAACTGATGTTATTATGTAATTAAAACAGTGTAAGTGTGAATAATTACCAGGTGGGTAATTCGTACTATTTGCATAGCAGATCTAAAATACAATAAAACTGTGATAGTGGAATGGATTGTAATAACATAGAGTTGTGTAGCAATTTCAATAGCACCTGCTCAATTTTAAATTGTTTTTTCTTAATTACCATCGGACACAAAAGAGTTTAAATCCAAATAACGTAGTTCGATATTCGAAGGATTTTTTGTCCTTGCGGTACCGAGTGATTTAAAAAAATTCCATTATATAATCTTCGGTTATCGGGCGCACTCTTACAATTTTTTAAAAATTAAATTTGGACTATTAATTGTAATTCAGATCAAAGTTTATCTTACACCGGCACCATTTCCAACTGGCAATTTTTGAAGCATCGCAAAGGTTATATAAATAAGCAAAATCCGGAATCCGGAGCAATTACGTGTTTTTATTCGTAAAATCAAAACACAAACCGAGACCTGACTTGTTCGGATGTGCAAACCACGTTGGCCGTGGAGATATTTCCATGGGTGTTAATTGATCTTAAGATATGGGTATAAATTAAAAGTTTCTATTTACAAAGGTTTAGTTGTCGGTCGTGTATCTGTGCGTGATAATTCGGTGCCTAAACATGAGTGAAAAAGTGTTTGCGCTTTTTAGTGTTCTAGTTGTGCTTTTTTGTGTCATTATAAATTTGGTCGGTTCCGTGGACCCCCCTCATATTGTAATCATTGCTGCAGACGATATGGTAATTTTCATTTCAAGTATATAGAAAAACGTAAAATTCAAATAAGTCAGTTACATCACTTTAAGGTTAATTATATCCAACATGATATGGAAGAAAAAAGTTAAACTTATTAAATTATTCATTGTAATTATGGGGAATACCTCCAAGTACTTGTATATCAGTGTTACTCAATCTCTATTTTCTTCTACATCCTGTTCAGATATTTTTTATTTTAAATACACCTCTAAAGACCGGTTAATTGCTAAGGAAACGCTGCACCAAGCCGTATGTGCGTACCATGATATACCGTCGATTTGAATTTCGTTTTCAAAATTAAAATGTTTTCGACATATTGAGAACCTCTCACTTATAAGTGTTCATGCCAAGCAATACAATTAGCTTTTTAATTATAATAATTTTCATTCTGTGCAATTTTTTATAACCACGTGAGAACTTGAATCTTCTATTAAGCTACCTCTTAATCGATTTTTTTTTTCGATATCAATCACAATCAAATAAAGCATCACTCAGGTTTACTTTTTAGAGAAAAGAATTTTCATGCAACACAAAAACAGGAAGTGATTAGGTAAAGCAGTAATTCTTGAACTTGAGTTCAACTTTTAATACTTGATTATATTTTTGTGAATCACATCAAGTTATTTTAAATTGGAAGTTGTCGGACTTTCCTGCTTTTTATTTACTAAATTAAAACATTTTATTGTTAATTTATGTTGCTTATCTGTTCATTTTATCAGTGACGTATGAATGGTAAACAACATTTTGCATATTTGTGTAACCACACTGTATATTATAAACCGGGGTGCTAAATTTTCCTTGGTATATAATGAATTTTTCTTTTTACTTTGATTTCCCTATAATTTATTTAATTTAAATATTTAAAAAAATTATTGAGTGTCGGGGAAACCCCATATCTCCTTAATCCTTAATGTTGAGAGGCAGTGACCTCTGTGGTCAATAATACAAAAATTAGGCTCGCTACTATGAGAATTTTTGACAGTGTACAGTAAAACCTGCTTAATCCGGACACTGGAAAATCCGGAACTTCGGAAATATTTTATTGTCTGGATGTATGTGCATAAAATAAACTGTATGCAATTGGGTTTCATTACAAAAGTGATTTAAAATTTAGCTTACGAATTTATAACTAAAATATGCAAATATCCAAATTTATAATCATAGCTACAACAATTAAAATGCATTGTTGTTATAAATGCATAATTGTTTAATAATTTTAATCGCACGTTGGGTTTTAAATCACTTTTGCGAAATCCGTCATGAGATTTTTGCTTATCTGAAAAAACAAAAAGTTATCGCAATTACCTACTTTGGTGCTGATATGTACATATTATTGTCGACATAACTGGATATAACTACATAAATATTTTTGTTCAGTTTATTTTTAAATTAAAGTTTTTTAAATCATTATTATTGATTTTATAGTTTATTTTGATAATTTTAAGTTTTTGATACACACGGGAACTTAGTCTTAATGGAATATCTTTCGACGTTGTAAATACAATTTGCAATTTTAGTATTTTATTATAATTTTGTAAATCCCATCGAGTTATTTTGAACCTTAGCTGGGGGAATTTCCTGCTTTTTATTGACTAATTTAAAACAATTGTTATTTTACGTTAATTAGCAGGTTATGTTTTTCTAAGTAAACAAGTAATTATTTGTAAAAATTAAACAGCTTTTCATTTCTACCATTTCTGTCAAATAAACCTGGTGTATTATTATTATTATTGTTAATTTAGTAATTTAATAAAGTAAAACACTAAACTGAGTTAAAATTTAATCTCGGATTAAAATTTTACAATAATACAACAACGATGCAATTTAATTGTTGTTTAATTTTAATCGTTGATTAAATTTAATCTTACTTTTACAAAACCTAGCACAATTAACTTTTAATCAATTTCAAAAGGTTGGCACTTGCAAATTATCAGCAAATACCTTGCTGGGAAAATCAACAAAAAATAACAAATTAAAGATCAGTTGTACATAACTCGGGTCAAAATTGTCACTTCGACTTGATTCAGTTGAAATTAACAAAAAAAAATTATATATCCCAATCCGAGGTATATATTTATCAACCACGAAGGAGTCAAAATGCTGAAACCCGTCTTTGAACTTTGAAATTAAACGTTTTGAAAAACATAATCCCCCCTCCCCTTGGATAGCAGCTCCAGATAGTAATATCGTAGCATACTTTTTCGTTAATTTTATAGCCGAATTTTACTTTTCCGAGTTTTACTTAAAAGCAGAAAATTATGCTATTCTAAGCCCGTGTCTGACGGCGGTCAGATTTTTTAAAGTGGAATGTTTTTTGAGTTTTTTTTAACCCTTAATCGCTATCGTGCGGTCTCCCAGACCGCATCAAGTTTGAATTAAAAGTGTTTTTATATGCGGAAGATTCGTTGTGTGCTATTAAAAGTTAATAATATCTTAAAATTAATTACCTTTTAATTTTTCTGGCTTACTAGAATACCAATTAAAACTCTGTTGCAAAAAAAAACAAAAAGTTAAGTTGTACGTCGGTTTACGAAATAAACAAAGCGCGGTCACTGAGACCGCACAGTAGTTATAGTGTGACAATTATTTGACGTTAGCGATTAAGGGTTAAATAGAGATTCCCGTCTCTCTAGATCCTTGTCGTTTAGGTAGGTGGACTTGTTCCTTGGCATATTTATTTAAAGTTCGTTATTTTGTTGTATCTGTCGTTTAGGGTGAATACTTTTATTAACAATATTTACGGGGTAAATATCTAGGTTGATTTGCGAACACAAGACTTGAAATTCCATAGATTTCCATAGACGTAACCAGCCCCCCCCCCCTCCAATTTGACAATTAACCTCTCCAAAATTAATTGACTGAAGCCAGTGATAGGCATGTAAAAGGTTCAAAAACAAGACGTAAGGAGGTGAAAAAATTGTATTTACCGCCCCTCCCAAATATTACACCTAGTTACGCCTATGAATATTTCCACCGATTTCCCGGGTATTCCAATGAATTCCAAGAATTTTAGTGTAGTAGGTCAAGGCGGCCGATAGAACTGGATTGGTGAGGCTAAAGGCCGAATAGCAATGGCAATCACTAATTAGAAAGTGACGGCTCAGTGCGGCCTTTAGGCCGCACAACCAGGGTAATCTAGTACTAGATATAAACGGTCGTTTATGCTTGCCTTTCCTTATGTAACCCATCTCCGATTGGTTCATTTTAAATTACCAACCTAAAATATTAGGAGATTATGACGAATAGACAACCTATGGCGACCAAACAAACATTTTTTATATTATGCCAGTTATACCAAAATATCGAGAGAGCACCCACTTTATCTCAGATATCTTGAAATATGAAACCAGAAACGGTTTCGGACTCTGAAAGACATTTTTTTTAAGTAAGACGTAAAACGCTAAAAAAAGTTGTTATTTTGACATTACCCCCCCCCCCCCTAAATATTAGACCTTACGTTTATATGGATAATATTTAGTGCATAATATAGCATTTTTAATAATCCTTTTTTTTTCTCATTAATTGTAGCTTAAATTGATAAAAATAATAAAGCATAAATTTTTGGATTTTGATAAGACCACCAATTTATAAGTTATACTTTCGTTTTCAGAAAACTCCAATTAGTCTTTTCTCAAATTTATTCAATTGAAACATTGTAAAATGCATTTATTTAAATAATAAATATAATAAAATATTCGAAACATTGGTCTTATAATTTTTCTAATTGTTATTGTTTATATAATCCTACAGAAAATATTTAAAGCTCTTGTAATAGCGAAGCTAAGAAAATTTTAAATCAGATTACGATTTTTATGTTCATTTTTTTCAATAGAATAAACTGTTAACAAATTTTTACAGTTGCAAATTTTGTAACTAATTTTGATATTTATTTTCATGATTTAATTAAATTTAAGTTTAAGCTATCTTTAAACGTGTTTAAATTTAATTAAGTTTAACTTCGAAGGACTATTTCAAAAGTTGTAATGATTTTCATAGAAACCAACTTTTATAAAAACAAATAACCATAACTTGGCCAATTTTTGCCATCACGAATATGTTTTTGGTAGAACTCCTGCCTTTTGAGCTTATTTATTATTTTATAAAAATTAATTTCATAGCTAAACACTTGGTTATCTGAATATCTGAAGCTTTAATCACAACCAGACAGATTTTTTAATTAACAAATTAAGAACGGAACTTGCGGTGTTATTGTAAACATTTGATTGCATTCTTAAAATAACAAGAATTTACACTAAAATTATCATTACACTTACGTAAGCTAATTTGTTAAATACGCCAAATTTGCGTGGGAAGCAATTAATCTTTGAAACTCGATGTTGTCTTCCTGTGACCTAAGATCCTCTAATATTAAATACAGATTAGCTAACAATTCGTTTCTTAAGAATGTAAATTAAACGTTTATTATTTGTAATTATTATCGATTTGTTTTCTTTGAATCTGACCTAAATTATTTGTTATTTTCAGGGTTGGAACGATGTCAGTTTTCACGGAAGCGATCAAATTCCGACTCCTAACATAGATGCATTAGCCTATAATGGAGTTATCCTTAATAGTCACTATGTACAACCATTATGTACGCCATCCAGGACTGCGTTACTTACAGGAAAATATCCTATTAAATTGGGTATTATACATTTATGCAGTGTGCTGAAATATAAGTGTAATAGTAGTGAATAATTTCAGGAATGCAAGGCCGGCCATTACTGCCAGCGGAACCAGCTTCTCTTCCACCATCCAAATTGATGCCCGAGTATTTTAAAGTACGCATCCCGGCTAAGACTTTTTTTTGTAATTTAAAATTATAACCGTTCTACGAAACCATGCGAAAATTATCTAGTAATTACGTAAATAATTTAGTTTATTTTTAAATTTATGCGTTAATTTTTTATAATTGATCGAATATTACAACTCCCTAATAAGATTAAAATTTTTTTTTGATCGAAATGGTCAAGAGGCGTCGTTCTCACTGATGCAGTTTTTCAAACAAATAAATCTTGAATAATTATTGTTTGAGAATCAAACCGAACGAAAATGTTCTAGACTAGTTTACTCTCAATTTGCTTTCGGGTGAGAGAACTTTATTCCAGTTTGTCATTCTCTGGAGAGAAGTGGCAAAACACGAAGGTATAATTGGGAACTATTAGTAGGTTTATTTAAAAAAAAATTCAAACTGGATTGGCGTAAAATTCCCTCTAGCTTTTGTTCATAAATTTTTTTTAAAGATATTAGGAAAGTTGAATGATTAATTAACACCTTCGTACCCTTAACCCAAATGTTTATTATCCTGCTGACATTTTTATAACATAAAATTGTGACCTCATCAATTATTGCGTCTAACGAACCCTTCTAATTCATATCGAATGCTACCCTTGTCGATTTTAAATATTTTAAGTCTTAATTGTCAAGCATTGTTTACAATTGAATTATTATCAAGGGAATAATTTTTAAATAGACTTATTGAATTTCAGGATTTAGGATACGACACGCACCTGATAGGGAAGTGGCACTTGGGATACGCAAAATGGAACGATACTCCTACCCACAGAGGGTTCGATCACCACTTTGGTTATTTTAATGGATACTTAAGCTACTTCGATTATTTGTGCACGTTTCAAGTAAGTTTTAACTTGAAGTTTAGATTTAGGCCATTTCGGCAGGTAAGGCTGAGATTTTCTTCTCGCAAGCCGCTCGAAGTATGTCAGTAGTTTGGATGCGCATCCTTCAGTTAGAGTAAAAATTGTTTCCCATTGAAATTCCACCACGACGTAAACTTTGTCAAGTAATTACTAAACTCGACTAATCTGAGGAGAACGCATACCAATTAATGTGTGGAATGTGTCTCACCTTTACATCAACATTTGAAAGATTAGAAATTAATCTGATGGTTTGCTGGGGATAATTAAGGATTTCGGTTCGATGCCCGGTGGGAGCTAGCTAAAAAATTGCACCCTTAATTCTATAGTTTCTCAAATTTTGCGTTAAGTTTAGTTAATTAATCTTTTGAGTAAATTAAGCATGCACTTTGGTTTGAATATTCAAATCTTGTTGCTGGTAGTTTGCAATTATTTCAAGTTAAGTTTAACCTGGTGTGTGAAAATTTGAATTTTGTAATTTCCGGAGTTATAATTTATTGCTAAATTTAAGGCAAAAATGCTTTCTTTCCCTTGCATCATTATTGTGTGCAAACAGATGCAGATGTGTGACTGTGGTCGGAATAATTAGAGGTGAGAACAATAAAACGTTTAATTAAGCATTCACTTCTTGTTGTGAAGTTACGGGGTCGTTCCGTGAAGTTATTGTTGATAAACAGTTTTGTTTCAGAAAGATGGAGTATCCTACACGGGTTTTGACCTCAGACGCGATCACGAACCCGCCTGGGACGTTGTGGGCGAATATGCGACGGAAGCGTTCACCAAGGAAGCGCTCAAAACAATCGAAAATCACGACGTTAATAAACCATTGTTTATGTTCTTGTCGCACTTAGCTGTTCATGCGGGAAACGATGGAAAATTATTGGAAGCCCCTCAGAAAACTATCAACAAGTTTAAACACGTCGCTGATTCCAATAGAAGAACATATGCAGGTACCCAATGATCTCTTTTTAAAATGACGCGCTTGAGTAGATCTATTTAACAATTTTTTGTCTCGAAACTTATTGGTATGGACCGGTATCACAGAGCTGGGGCTTTTAAAGTACATCACCCAAATGGCGCTGGTTCGTGTAGTCCATTTCGAACTTGGTTATTTTATTTTTACTACTCACGTATAAGAATAATAACCATCACACGATAATATAACGCCTAAGACCCACTTTGAAAGATATCAAAGACAAACGACACTAACATCTGGACGAATGGAATGGAATCGTAAAATGATGTAAATTTTACGTTTAAAACGTCGCTGCGATTTTATTCAAATTACTCCGACTGTCAGATATTGATTAACGAAGAAAAAATTGTACAAAGTTTCCTAAAAGTCAAATATATTGATTCAGTATATAGGGTGGTACAAATATAACTGCGACCATCTTCGTAAGTGACGCGTAGTTGAGATATTCAAATTTTACATTATTTGCATTTTAAAATTTGAGACGGAAAACTACTGACAACCGGATCACTTTGGAAACAGGTTTCCGAATACAATAAATTAATTGTCAGCGAGTTAATTACAACCGTGATTAAGCATAAAAATGCTAATTTTTGCTTTGTGCTTAAATGCTAAGCAATAAAAAAAAGTATATTTAATAAATTGATTTATTGCCACTAAATGCGATTTATCGAGTTTTCTAGTAATATATTCGATTTATAACCAGTTTAAATTAGAATTATATGTACGTAGATATTTATTTACAGGGGGCGTATCTTAAAATTTGAACTATCGAAAAGAATTAAAAAATATCAATTAATTTATTACCTTCCATATTTAGCATTATTATTATTATTACTAGCAGATCATGTTAAGTCAGTCTATCGCAATTGTAGGACCAAATACGTTACTGAACATTACTATTAAGCCGCCCTTGCGGGTTTATTTTAAATAAAAACTTACGTTTAATTTGACATGACCTTCGCACGTGTTTATATTATTATTATTTCGAGTCTTCCATTTATTCTTGATTTTATTTCTCCACATTCTTCTTAAATTTTTTTTTTATACTTTAATCCATTAATCCTTTAAGCAATTACAATTCTCTATATAAGAAGAAATAATGCATTCATTTTACAATTATCAGCAATCAAAACATGGAGAATTGCAGCATATGCTTAGAAGAGCTTAATGAGGATGTGGAGGCTATAGGCTCCCTGAATACATGTCAGCATAAATTTCACATGAAGTGTCTTAAGATATGGATTCAAAAAAATCCTACTTGTCCGCTGGACCGACAAGGCTTCCAGAAAATAAACGTTATCAATAAATTGCAAAGCCCCACTGTGAAAACATTCCATTTCAAAATTTTGAATTATGTCAAAATATTTGAAAATTTGAACTCCGTGCTTGATAACATTGAAGATAAAAACTCAATTAGGTATTATGAATATCTCATAGTATTAGTTGATACATTCGAAAAAATAATTAAGAACTGGGAAACTACAGAAAATTTTATTATTTCCTATTTTAATGGAAGCACGGGAAGATTTACACCAATCGATCAAGTTAACGATCAAATCAAGATAATCAGAGAAAGGGCCGTAATGTATCACCGGAATAGAGTATTACTTTATAATCATTATGTATGAACTCACCTTTTTTTTTTATATAAATAAAACCTTTTTTTTAATGTTTAATAAATTTTATATTAATATAATAAAATGCAAAGCGACCCTTTGATTAACGTAGCTAAATAAATGGTCAGTATATCTTTTGTATTGCCAAAATAGTTGTTTCCGTACTTGAGTCGCACTCAAGTACCGAATTGGCCTCACATAATCAATTAAACCTAAAAATTGCTTACGTATAATAAGGTCTACTGTAAATCTTTTAATTTGTATGTAATGTACCGGGCCATCTGCACAATTTTTCTTCTTCTGAGATTGTTATTTAACAGATTGATAACAAAACATGCGACTGCAAGCTAGAGCGAGGGGGGGCTTAAGCCAAATGTGACCTCTCTTTAAAATACGATTTTATATTCTTTTTTAATCTGATTTTAGATATTAGAGAAAAAAGAGGATTTTTTTATTTGCGACCATCGGAATTCATGGGGGGAGGGGGGAGAAGGGGCAACATCAAATTCTCTATGAACAGTAACCGAAAGACTCTTTCAAGCCGCGCAATAACAAAATTTTAAATTATGATAAATAAAAACTTTCAGTTTAGAACAGCCCAGGAAGGGCTGAGATAGATATATTAACATTTTTGATTTTTACGCTTAAAAATTAGACTGGTAATAATTTAAGGCCTCAGATTTCAACGAAATTTTTGCGCTGGATGGAAAGCGGTTCCCAATTTGGCGGAACCCCAAGCCGATTTGTTTATTATTAGCGAAACAGAAGAAAGGTCAAGTGCGGCATTTAAAGGGTGCTTGTGTATGCACTCTTCCCCCCCCCCCGCGGTTACCGATGAGGGATACAAGGTTAAAAAGTATTTGTTATAAAATTATTACAATATTCATTAATAATGAGAAGAATGACATTTTCTTTTTCTCTTGACAAATTCTTTTAATATTTGGTTTGATTTCTGATACTTCGTCGATTTCGATACTTTGTTTTTGTTCCTGAATATAGTGAGAATCCAGTCTCGCACATTCAAATATGTGCTCGCAAATTGTATCAAAATACGGTTTGCACGTTTTGACAACTCGAAAATGCGATACCTCTTTAAATTTCCTTTCTAATTGGAAATCGCACCTGATTTCAATTTACTAGAAGCGGCAAAATTTATTTTTACGCCATTTTGAAATTCTTTATGCCGGAACTCTTAGATTGCTTGGGAACTGCTGGTCTATATAGTAAATATAAAAAATAAAATTTGCTGAATATCCAGTAGTTTTCTCAAAATTAACAAAAATATCCGACATGGGGTGGCCGTGACTTCCAAACGCCACCCTCGTTTGAAAATCACTGTATCATTAAAAACTTGCCTGGGGCTGAACGCAACTCAAAAATGACGAAATTGGAATGCTGGGATCCGAGAACTACACGTCGCAAGCCGTTGGCCTTCCCAATCCCTGTGCCAATTAAAACGATCTCCGGAGAGCAAATGCACTCTATAATGTAGGAACTCGAACGATGCTTCCTCTGTAACCGCATGCAGTAGAATGAACACGCTCTCTTCCCACCTAAATTCGGATTGATTTGAACTTAATCTTGTAAAACTTGTAAAAAATAATCTTGTAAAAGTAACCGTCGGACCGATTTTGTTCATCCTCACCTCATAAAAAAGCTAAAATTGTGCTCTTTCCTAATATTCAATGCTTTTCTTTCCTACTTTGAAGGGAAAAAGCCGTAGGAAACTACCAGTAACCAAATGTTTTCTTGAAATTTTAAAATAACGATTTTTGCACCAGAAATCTCATTTTATTGACGGTACGTGTGTTCGCCGTAAATAGTGGCAAAAGCGCAGTTGACTTGTAACCTCATTTAATAGCGTTGCTCCAAATAATTGAAATACATTTTCAGCTATGGTATCCCAGCTGGACGACAGCGTAGGTGCAGTGGTCGAAGCATTGGGAAGTAAAAACATGCTTCAAAATAGCATCATTTTATTCTTGTCTGATAATGGAGCTCCAGGTCACGGACAGTTTTATAATTGGGGTTCGAATTATCCGCTGAGAGGAGTTAAGGGAACTTTATTTGAAGGTGGCGTGAGAAGCGCATCTGTCGTTTGGAGTCCGTTAATTGTCCAAAATTCGCGTGTTTCCAACGAACTTATGCACATCACAGATTGGTTGCCCACATTTTACACCGCTGCTGGTGGAGATATTGGCATTCTGGATCCGTATTTAGATGGGCAAGATCAATGGGGTAGTTTGGTATACGATCTTCCGTCGGCTAGGACGGACGTACTTCTTAACATAGACGAGAAGTTGAAAAACGCTGCTTTGAGATTTAATAACTGGAAATTAGTAGTTGGTAAGTTAAATATTGAGGTGTTTTTTTATCAGACTTAATTTTTTAATTACAGGTTTACCGGAAAATGAAGAACATGACGTATATGTAGGAGAATCCGGCAAGGATGTTATTACCAGCGTGCTTTACAATGTTAGTGCAGTTACTTCTAGTCCTGCAGGACTAGCAATTTCAAAAGTTACTTACTCTCCAGTTGCCGAAGACTATTACCACTTATTACGGGACGAAGCCACGCTGAGATGTTTACCGGGAAAAGCTAAGAGAAACGCTTGCAATTTAAAAGGTGAGTAATGAAAAATTTTAATCTGCTATTTTTCAAGACAAAATAAAGTCGGGTTGGTATTTCACAAAGTTTCCTTTTTGAATTCCAATTTGTTCAATTTATCTTATTGCGATGTTGCGTGTATGCTACGTGAAAAACTTCAAGTCGATGTGTCGATCACGTTTCGAATTATCTAAAAAAACAGAATAGAGGAAACTTTTGTGCTTAGATTTCGGCCGGTTAGATTAGTAAAAATAAGCTACTAAAATAATTAAAAACTTTGTAATTATACAGGCGGAGAAGTTTGTCTATACGATATTCCGAGCGACCCTTGTGAAGAGAATAACTTAGCTCCGTATTTTCCGGCAGTAGTGAGAAGGATTAAACGCGCTCTTGTAGAACATAGAGCCAGTTTGACACCTCAAATAAACCAGGATTCCGACATTGAAAAGGATGACCCTAAACTTTTCCAATACACTTGGAATCCCTGGCTCGATTGCGTCGATTCGACTTGTAGTTCGTAAATTAAATGCATTTTTAATTTTAAGGTTTAGTTTGATTTTAATTAGAAGTTTAGTAATTGCGAGTGATTTTAATTAATTTAATGTTATTTGCGTTTTATGTTAAAATTGTTTTTTATTGTGAATAAATGTTATTCTTACTGATTTTCTTTTTATCCCGACATGGTCACTTCAAGTGACCTCTCAAAGAAGAGGACTTTTTGCGGTGTTTTGCCAAAAATCATTACGTAATTAATAGACCGTCCATAAGTAAAAATTAAATTATTGAACTAACCTTTCCCTCTCTCTATTCCAATTTTTAGATTTGGATCTTAAATGAGTATTAAATTTCCCGTTGGCACCAGATAGTACAAAACTGTACTATTCATAGATTTTCTTAGGTTGGCAAAAAATGTATCCAATCAGGACGGGCCTAGCCTAGTCATCATGGCTTGCAGAGTTTGAGTTTGTGCTTTTCTTAGGTCTTCTAAAAAGGGGAGGAGGTCGGGTTCCATTGTGCTTGGGGCTCTAGGATCAATTTCGGCCTCTTATACCGCAAATAAACATCAAGATCAAAATTTCCAATCTGTCGGAGGTTCCCAAGCTGCCCATATTGAAGTCTTCTTGTAGCCGTGCATTTGTATTGAACCCGGGAGAAGCTCTCTGGTGGCGATATTCTGGGTTGTCTGCGTAAGTCATAACCGGGTGGATGATGATTTTGAAGATAGTTATTCGGTTTTCAGGGGATAACTTGTAGCTTTGATTTAACAGGGGTATAGTGCAGCCATTGCACTTCCTTACCCTGTCCAGTGTCACCTCCAAGTATTTGGAGGTATCTGTTCAGGGGATCTCTATACCAAACATTTGTAAAAACATGGTCAGGAGTCGTTTGGTTTTAAGTTCTGATTTTTCTTATCGGGATTAGAGTAGGATAGGTTGTTCGTTCTTGAGAAGTAGGTTGTCGTGCATCCTTCAGGTTCGGAACCACTTCTCAAGGGCTTCCAGGGCTATAAAATATCTGTTTACTATGGACTGTCGATTGAATCCCCGATTTGTTTGACATTCGCGGGGGATTAATGAGAAAAGGGAGGGGGGCTAGAATGGATCCTTGGGAGGTGCCTGCCGTCATTGACTTGTCGTTTGATTGGATGCCGTCAATTGTGACTTGAAACATCGCATCGGTCCCGGAGGTATGAAGCAATAAGGTCAGCTAGGGCTCCTGGAATATCACCTTCGAACATTTTCGAAGCCTTAGCAATATCCAGGAGGAAGGCCCCGTTGGCCTGCTTTTTGTTCCAATTTTAAAGTCGGAATTCGAATTGTCTGTGTCAAATCGGGATAGAACGATTTTTTTCCGAGAGTTTTGTTGAGGGACGGGAGAAGACTGATGGGGCGATAGGAAGCGGGATTTCGGGGAGTTTAAAGATCATGATGACATCGGCTATTTTCCATCGGCTTGAAATGTGCCTAAAGGAAAGAATAGCTTTCGTGATGCAGCGGTGGTCGTGGCTTGGTCGATGGTATATTTTATCTTATCTTCGAAGATGCCCATATAACTTGGCCCAAGACACTTTAGTTTTGGGAGGGGAGAATGTTGGTGCTGTGTTCTCCTAATTGGGGGAGGACGGGGTTGTGGTTGGAGTCAAGGGCATTGTGTATGAGTTTCATGTTGTTGATATGGGTTCATCAAGAACGTCGTGGAAGTGATCAGGGGAGTATTTATCTTTGGGGAGATCGGGGTTGAAATTGGGGTTGTGAAGTAAAAGTTGTCCGGTGTTACAAATAATTTCTTTTTTTAAATTTAAAAATGTAATTTTCGCAGTGAGTTGGCGAATTTTTTATATCAAAGAATCGATGTTAATTGCATTTTCTGAACCCGAATTAAAATTTTGTTTTAAAATATTACAAATTAGAGAGATTTATGAAAGCCGATTAAAACTCGAGTGACACAAGGAATTAAATTGCTAACAATATTATTTTAATTAAGCTTCTCTTCATCATTAACCTGGAGTGATTTTTTATGTAAGTATGTAATTTGACGTTCAACTGATGTTTATGTATTTTTGTAAAAATAATATACTTCTTTTGTAACGGCAACACAAAGCGTCTTAAGTTTATTTTCGATTGATCGCAATTAAAAGATAAAATGCTTGTTGTTTTGTCAATCAATATAAAAAATGTTTATATTTTTATAATTAAGTCGAAGTGCAGCGCAGACATTATCTCCAAAGGTACAGGTTTTTGTTTTGTCTAATCTTGTTTTAGCTAATGAGATATTTTCGTCGCATAGTTCTCCCAGTACCAGCCGCCACTGATAGTTATATTATTTGAATACTACTTGTAAATAGCAGTAATTGAAATCTCTTTGAATTGTATCGATTTCCAAATTTAATTAAATATTTACAATATGTAGGTATCGATTTATAAACACCTAGTTGAATTATTAACACGATCAGTTTTTAATTAGTTTTGAAATTAACAGCTATGTATGCGTAAAGAGGATGTTTGATTTGGTTAAATAATCTATTGTTGTCATCGTTTACAAAGTGCTCGTCAAATTATTGAAATCAAACTACGATAAGTAATTAAAATAATAAATGTAAAAAATAAATATTGGAAGGAAACCTCAGTTCGCTATGTGCAGTAGTAAGGCAACAGTTGAACATCTGGCCCATTAGCTCAGTTGGTTAGAGCGTCGTGCTAATAACGCGAAGGTCGTGGGTTCGATCCCCCCATGGGCCATTTTTTTTTTAATTTTGAAAAATTTTATTTTACTTTAAAATAATTAATTTCAAAATGGAAAGAAATGTTTTTTATTCCTTTAGAAAATTCAATCGAACGGTGTGTGAGAAACACAAGTTTGGTTAATTTTAACTATGCTTAATGATAGCAGACTATCCCATTTGCAAAATTTAACTAATCGGATTTTAATCAAATTCCAAGTGGTTAAAAATCCTCATAATTATGTTGTAAAACGATTTTAATTATTTTAATTAATCTAAGGACGGTAATTCGCTAATTTTGTTAACGAAAGTGTGTATGTAAAGAGTTAGTAACATGTGTTTCTGTTAAAACTCGATATTATACAGAATGTGACGAAAATATCGGGGTAAATTAATTTTTTCAAAAAAATATAGCTTATAATTATTAAAAACTTTATAATTATTGTTTTTAAATATGGAATGATAATATTAATTTAATTTAAAAATATTCTCTCTCTAATATTTTATCCACAGAACCAATTATTTTTGTATCATTCTGTATAAATTTGTAGCTTCATAATGGCAAGCCAAAATGGTAACATCTCTCTCCCTATAATTTAAAAGTGAAGTTTAGCAAAAATAAGAGCCGCATGCTCTCAGAATATAATAATGCGGACTCTGAAATATGATCATGAAATAAAATCATTAAAAATAAAATCAATAATTTCGTTTCATCATGCTTTTTGCTCTTCCGGGTAAGTTGTAATATTGAAATTTGTCATCGAGTTTGCTGGAAACCTTAGAATGATTTAGAATTAACGAAATTCTTCTTCTGTGACTCTGAAAGTAAATCATATTGAGTACTTTTATATATAAAAAAAATGTAAAGCTATCCTGACATTATTGAATAAATGATTGTATTTATTTTGATTTTGGAAATCTTTGGAATTCTTTAGAAATCATTCGAATTCTTGGAAATAATCGGGATTTCTCAGAAATCAATGAAATTCTTTAGAAATCACTGGAATATTTTGAATTCTTGGAAATCATGGGAATTTCATGGAATTCTATATGATTCTTGTATATCATTGGAAATTCTTGAAAAGCAATGGAATTTTTTTTGGAAATCTGTGCATTATTTTGAAAATCTCTGGAATATTTCGGTAATCTCAAAATCAATGGAATTTTTGGAAATCTGTTGAATTAAAATTCTTTGAAAATCTCTGGAATATTTTGCAAATCGCTGAAATTCTTTGGAAATCATTGGATTTCTTGAAAATCATGGGATTTCTTTGTAAATCATTGGCATTCTTGGAAATCATTGGAATTTATCGGAAATCGTTGAAATTTTTCTGAAATCATTGAAATTCTTTGGAAATCATTGGAATTCTTGGAAATCATGGGAATTTCTTGGAAATCACTGCAAATCCTTGGAAGTCATTGGGTTTCTTGTTAATCTTGGAAATTCCTTGAAAATCATTGGGATTCTAGGATATCATTGAAAATTCATGGAAATCACTGGAATTTTTTTTTGAAATCTCTGAATATTTTAGAAAATCTTTGGAATATTTTGGAAATCTTATAATAATTGGAATTTTTCAGTCTGTTGAATTAGAATTATTTGAAAACCTCTGAAATATTTTGGAAATCATTGGATTTCTTGGTAATCATGAGAATTCTTTGTAAATTATTGGGATTCTTGGATATCATTGAAAATTCATGGAAATCACTGGAATTTTTTTTGGAAATATTTGATTTTTTTTGGAAATCTCTGGAATATTTTGAAAATCGTAAATCATTGGAATTTTTGGAAGTCTATCGAATTAGAATTTTTTGGAAATTTCTTAAATATTTTGAAAATCACTGGAATTCCTTGGAAATCATTGGGATTAATGGATATCACTGGAAATTCTTGAAAATCACAGAAATATTTTGGAAATCACTGGAATTCTTTGAAAATCTATGGATTTCTTGTAAATCATTGGTATTCGTGGATATCATTAAAAATTCATCAGAATCAGTGGATTTTTTTTGGAAATATCTGTAATATTTTGGAAATCTTAGGAATATTATTACAATTGGGTTATTATTATACCACATATAAATTTCATAATTAGCTAAGGTTAGATGCCTTCAATGGCCCCATATGTCTCCAAATTTTGGTAACTTCTTAGAATTGTCGGTTTTTGGGAATTTTAATAATAATAATAACATCCGTGGAACTTACACGTTGATCAGTGGAAATCTTGGAAATTATGGGAACTCCTTGGAAATCATTGAGATTCTTGGATATTATTGGAAATTCTTGAAAATCGCTGGAATTTTTTTGGAAATCTCTAAAAAAAATTGAAAATCTTTGGAATATTTTGTAAATGTCGAAATCATTGGAATTTTTATAAATATGTTGAATTAGAATTCTTTGCAATTCTTTGTGGACTAAGAATTTCTTGGAAATCATGAGAATTCCTTGTAAATCATTGGATATGATTGAAAATTCATGGAAATCACTGGAATTTATTTTGGAAATCTCTGAAGTTTTTTTGAAAATCTCTGGAATATTTTGTAAATTTCAAAAACATTTGGAATTTTTGGAAATCTATTGAATCAGAATTTTTTTGAAATTTCTGGATTAGTATTACAATTGGGTGGAAAGTGGCCTGCAATAGCTCCACGTCTTCAAATTTTGGTAACTTCTTAGATCTGCCGGTTTTTGGGAATTTTAATAATAAAAATAATAATTTAAGTTATCACCGGTGGAATTTACACGTTGACTCCAGTCAACTTAGCAAAAAAAGAATTGAAAGCTGACGATAGCTGAAATGTACTAGTGTCGGGAGAGAAAATTTCAAAGAAGTGTCCGAACACGATTTTTTAAATTTTCTTTCGGATAAAATTTATTCGCGCTTCGGAGCCGAATTAAATTTTTTTTAAAAATGCGAGTTTTTCAGGTCGTCTTAAAATGGCGAGTTCGTCACTTTGGAGGTGACCGAGTTACCAAGTATGTGTATTTGGTGGGGATTTCAGAAACCATCATTTGTAATTTAGAAAACAAAAATTTGGTTTTGTTTTTGATGGTTTTTGAATTACAAATAATTATTTATATATTAATTTCTTACAATTGACGCTTTTTGATTTTAAACAGTACCAGTAGTACCTATTACTATTATTTGAAAAAAGTTATGTTTTTGATTCATTGTATTCTAATTTGTATTTTAGAAACAATTTAAAGAAGTTGCTAAAGTCAATCGTATAAGAACTGTATTGGTGGCGGAGTTTCTGCCAATAACAAAAGTAAAAGTTTTGTTGTAAGCATACAAGCAGACTAAATCAATACTTTCCAAGTTTAAATTTTCTGATATTATGACATTTAAGAGAATACATTTATCTTATTTTTCTGATATTGTGTTGTATTTATAAAAAAAAGGAAAATTGAAAATTAAAAGTAAAAAAAAAAAATGACGAGAATAATGGAGTAGAAGTAGTAGCTAAAAGACATAAAACTAAAAATAAAACCAAAAACTTAAATTTATTGTATATTGATATCGCAGCGCAAACTTTTGTTTTCTTTTTTGTTGGAGTTGATACCGCATCAACTTTTATGTCGCTGGTGTCTTACGAATTGGCGGTAAATCCTGAAATCCAAAAACCGTTACAAAGTGAAGTAGATGAACTTTGACTACGTTGCCAAGGAAAAGTTACCTACGAAAATTTAATGGGCATAAAATATTTTGATCTGATTCTAGCCGGAATCATGAAGCTGTATTTTCACTTCTGGGTTGTAATATATAAAAAGTTAGGCTAAAATATGCAACGATTATGATTTTGCGATTGGTTCTTTCATTTTAACCAATAAGCAATGAAAACGTCGTTGTCTGGATAACGAATTATTTTACGTAACCAACCTAAAAATAGGAGATATTACGGGAGAATGATCAGTCGGTGCGGCCTTCAGACCGCACGACTTGGGCAATCTAGTATGTTATAAAAAAAATATTCAAACTGCATTTTTCTAAAGCCAAAATTTTCTTTAATGTTTGTTTCTGAAGTTTTTATTTTTGTTTCTAATAAATTGGATGAAAGGTTAAATTAAATTTGATACCTTTACCCAGGTGTCCGGTTATCGATAAATTTCGTAGCTCCGTCACAAATTTTTAATTAAAACATTCCATATAAAATTTCATTGTAAACGAATGAAATTTCAATCTGCAGTAATTAATTATAATTTTATTTCCCATTTATCTTCTGTAATCTTTCCAATCTCCAAATCAACAATCAACACCTGTAAACTTCCGATAAAAATTTTTTTCTTATCCAAATCACTTTTTCATAATTTACTGACCAAAAAGCAAAATTAAAATTTGTTTTTGTACTAGAATAATATATTATAATTTTTTCCAAACTTTTAATTCTCTGTATATAATTATTTGGAAACCAAAACGTAAGAATAAAATTAAATTGTAGAAATTCAACCGCAAATCCCAGTTGAAATGGGATAAATCCGCCAGTGAAGTAACAATGAACCCTCATCAGTTCTAAACGCATTGGCTAACAATGGGGTTTCTTTTAAAACCTCAATTAGGGTTAATATTTGGCGACAAATGCGTCAGCAATATGGTATTCTGGACAATAAACAATAATATTATCCAACTACAAGTATTTACTACGTAACAGACACAACTTTATTTGTAAAATAACACTGAAAATTCTGGCGATAATTTAAATTTATAATTTTTTTACTGGTTTATTTGACAAAAATACGGGTTAAAATGGTAAATATTCGATATAATTATTGTTTTAACGGGTTTTATGACCAGAAACGCAACCAAATTTGAAAGATAAATAAATTATCGGCGAAGTATGCAAATTCAATGTTTCAACTTGCATCGACGCCGTTCAAAGCAACGTCGGCGTTTGATTTAAACCAATGTTATAATTAATTTTAGCAAACTAGGAATTGAAAGTCTTCAGATTTAATTTGTTGATTTTACAAATATTTTACGAGTTTCAATATGACTCGAAAATAACAAATAGTGACAAAAATAAAATATTAAAACTTCAAAATTTTGAGAAAATCAATTTGAACGAGAAGTATTGTAAGCAACGTTTTGAAAGCAATGCAAATACCATTACAGCGAAGATTCGACTAAAAGCTTTTTTTATTATTTGTAAAAAGCCCATAATGTCTACTATATTTTTACTTTAACACTTTGTCAACCCTTTATTTTATTATAATGCAGTTAATATTTATACAATTTATAATTTGAACAAAAATTAATTTGGAATAATTTTTTTAAACACCCTGTATTTATTTGTACATGCAATATGCGAATAATAAACTTTATGCTTATTTTTCACTTGAAACAGAATAATTATTTTGTGGATCGCCGAGGAAATCTTAAAAGTTGAACGTTTTATTTAAGAGCAGGTTTTCCAATTGAAAAATATTTTAATAAAACAATTTCCATAAATTATACTTTCCAAGTTTTACGTATAGTATAAAAATTACTAACGTGAAAGTAAGAAAAAATTTAATATAATTTCAATTTAGGGAACGCCAGGATAGATCTCCTAGTAACAAGGGCGTGTGCTCTGGAGCAATTCCTGAGAAAATATCAAATTATAGCAATTAAAAATTTCATTTTGGAACTCGAAAATTGCTTTTGATATCTTTTATTAGGAAAGTTTATCGGTAAACAGGCAACAATAAGAACAAATTGCACGTTAGGAATTTTTAGTTTACCAGATC
Source organism: Cantharis lateralis (assembly GCA_963170105.1). NCBI lineage: Eukaryota > Metazoa > Arthropoda > Insecta > Coleoptera > Cantharidae > Cantharis > Cantharis lateralis. The sequence goes on from OY720627.1 coordinate 6,911,662, forward strand.
TGTTGTAAAAATTACATTGCAGTATGTAAATTTTTATGTTTACAAAAATATCGCTCTACTTTTATTATTGCATGTGTGAGTGCTTTGCACTACTTGGAGTAATACGGTTATTACAATTTCACATCAACCTGTTGCTCTTTCTACGCTTTAGTAAATGATGTTGAACAGATCGTACGATCTTTAGCATCAAATACAGCGTATCCAGTATTTAGCCTGATGTAATTTTGACTTTCCTCAAAATTTTTCAAAAAAAAGAAAATTTACCTTACGAAATCCAAAATGAAACGGTTGAGGAGGTTAATAGAAGGCTTTTTAAGCTTTTTAAATTGAAAATTGACTTATTGAAACTTCAAACTAAATTCTGAATTTAGGTTTTGCACTTCTTGAATGATACATCACAGTGTCGAGGATTTGACAGATTAGCAGTGATTAATTGCTTTCAATAACATAGATAAGCTCTCACTTGCATCTTTTGCAGCTTTAAAAATTTGAAAACGATTCAGTGGTTCCAAATAAACAATTAAAACAACGACGTGCAATTTTGCAGTTGTAAATTCCATTGATTTCAGCATTGCTAGGGTAGAATAGATAATTAGAAATATAAATCTTCTTAGCAGCAATAAATTTGCCAAATGATATCAAATTTTCTCAAAAACTTTGAATTCCTCCATTTTTTCCTCTTCCAGTTTATTTCGGCTCCGAACCAAAAAATATTGTGTTCACCCTTATTCAACATAGATTCAGTTAAAATATAAATAATGTAAACTTGGCAGACGTTGAAAGCCAATCAACTTCATGTCTGCGAGTTTTTTGATCATAAACGCTTTCAAAAATTTTGTTACAAAACTGGATACGAGTACTAGAATTATATTTTAAATTTTATTCAAAAATGAAATCTTAAAGCGGTGCTTTCAACCTTTTCAACCCGTATGATATAATATTTGCATTTATCATTAATTAATAATCAAAAATTGTATTTCACCGAATTAAACTTGTCCCCAGTAGCTAAGAGGATGCAAATTAATTGAAAATTTTAAATAATAAATTTATAAATTTGCATTGAAATAATGTATTTGTAAATTGCTGAATATACGGCAATTCAAGGATCCTCAACTTACTGTTCTTCTCCTTCAAGTGATTCCATCCACTTCACTTTAGATTTTAACTAACCTAGACCTCAACCTAAAGTATTTTATCGATAACCGGCTTAATAATATCTTTTTCAATTAGCAAAATTTATTTTCAACAATATAAAATCAGGGAAAATTTAGTTTTTAACCCAAAACCGAAATAATAAAATCTTTTATATTTTGTTCGATAATTTTTTTTACAAAGTTGCAAATTATTTTTTTATGTATTATGCGTTCTATTATCCTTTTGTTGCCAAATGAACGTAAAACGATAAGTAAGTTATAAAATTGGTCACATAAACTTCATTACGGCCATTTTCATTTTTATATTCCCTTATTATCATACCAAACACGTAAAATTACGTAATAAAATCTAATTCCCGTGAGATTGCATTGAAACAAATATTTTATTTCCATGTTATATTAACCTCTATGGACAAAAATAATGGTAGTAATTAATTATTGATTACTAATAAGCTGAAAAGATTCTAATTTTTTTGAAAATCACCAGGAAAGGCAATTTATTTATTTCCAAAAGTTATTATTGCATTACAGAATTTCTTATTTGAAAAGCCATCACTTGAGATTTTCTCAAAAATTAAGGTCACATTATCATATCGCTCTTTGTATCGCTATTGAAAGTATTAAATTTCAAAATTGAAGCTTTTAAGCTTAAGAACGTAGTTTAAATCAATGAGTAAAATATTTAGACAAACACCCTAGTTAGCAGCAAATAGTCTGCATGATAGACTGGATTGGATATTAAATTAATCAGTGGAGAAAATTAGATCAAGTCAAGTAAGTTAACTAATCTACACGGCGCAAAGGTTTATAAATTTCATTGGTAAGTTTCTGCACCAACGGAAAGTTTGTCATTTGTTTTAATTAAGAATTACGGTGTATCAGAGTTTGGGTCAAAATTTTGACACCCAAATTCTCAACTAGATTAGAGACTATAATAAAATTTCTTTTTTTATGTTTATATTTCAATTTTAGCACGGTAATTTTATAAATCTACGCTGTAAATGTAAACACGTTAAAAACACGTGAAAAAGTTATATTAGAGAACAAGGCGAAGTCTACTTAAAAATATATAAACTTTTTTTAAAATTTATATCTATAGGTATAGTTTTACTGATCTTTTACATTATTATATAACAATAACAATAAGGTATTTCTGGATAAGAAAAAAATAAATTTCAAAGACGCAGTTAACTAAATTTTATACTGTAACTCAAAAAAATTGAATTATAATAAAGACGAACCTAAAATAAATTAAGAGTCTCATGTTAAAGAATGAATGTTTCCGGATGGCAGATTTGGTTTATTACAACCCGAACATTGCAATATTTAAACAATTTTCTCACCGCGGTCGCTAAATATTTTCGGCGGATAGCCACCTTCAAAAATTTTAAAATTCACGTAAAGCATCTTTAATGTCATCGATTTGAAAAAAAATATATGCCAAAAAATGTATTAAAAAATACAGGGTACGTGATAATTCCTGCACTTGCCCTTCACAATTCTTGTATTGGTTGTCGTAATTTTCTTCTTTATCTACGAACTTTAAACTGAATTCATTTGACTGAAAGGAAAACATGGGTGGTCGGATATAGGGATCAGGGTGCTCGGGGCTGCAGGGTCACCTTAAGCTGAAATTCTCTAAAGTCTTATATCTCATGAAATTTTCGGGATGAAATAATTACTAATCTGGCAAATTACTGAATTGGTAGAGGTTTCCAAGCTGTCGTAAGCTTTTTCCACCAAATGACGGATAAAGTCTTCGATTGATTCCATATTCATGATCATGAAGCGTCTTATCGCTATGTTTTGAGTTGTCTGGAGCTGTGCCAAGTGTGTTTTGACGGTGTAGGCCCATACTCTGGCCAAGTGCAGACGGCAAGTCGGCCATAGTAACCACGACTAATGCTAAGATCAGAAAAAGCGGCTCCGGAAATGCCTTCACCTGGGCCGATTTTAGCGAGTACGATATCTACTCGTGGTATTATTCGCCAAACGAGGAAGCACGAAGCTAGAGAACGAGATGAATGCCCTCTCCGAACACATCAGATGGAGGAAAAAGCTCGCAATTGTTGGTGGGGACTTCAATGTCAAGTCGCCTGAATAAGGTTCCCCACCAGATGAATGGCGGGGGACGTTCCTCACAGAGTCCAGTGTGAAACAGGAGATAGTTGTATTTCTCAAAGGCGAGATATCCACATTTGAAAGAAGAATGTTTAAGTCGATCCTGGAAACCCAGTCGAAGTCGCTTCTACTGCGGAGAGATTGAAATATTCAAAAAAATGGGCTTGGAGGAGAAGCTCACTGAGTTCCTGATCCAAAACCTGTCGAGAAACGATTCGAGTACGGTGCTGGAGGCGTATATGCGGCGAACATGCGAGCATTGCATGCCAAGATCCACAAATACACGACCATCTGTTTACTGGTGGACCGACGAGATTGCCGTCCTCAGAAAGAAGAGCGTACTACAAAACGGTGCTATGCATCGGGAAGCGGCAGAACACCTTTGGGAAAGGCTCAGAGTGGCGAGGATAAAGCTCGCAGTAAGATAAGTAGAGAGAACCAACGCAAAAAGTGGAAAGATCTCCAGGAACTGAACAGAGACGTCTGAGGAATGGGCTATAGATCACATAAATAGATCCTAACCAAAAGGAGTAACAATGAAATAATGGAGGACAACCTGGAGCCGATCCTGTAGGCTCTGTTTCCGTCATGTTCCGGCAATAGGCGTTCCGAGCGACTCGAGACAGCGACAATCTCGCTGTTTACAGAGACGAATCTGGAAATCTTTGAAATTTCTTTAGAAGCAGGTTGGATAATAATAATGGTCATATGTAATCAAATATATTTATTGAAATTAGGTCACAGAAAATATCAAAAGTTTGACAGACTAGTTTTGACAAACAAACTAAGTTTGTCAAACTTTTTGGTATTTTCGGTTAGTTAGTTCGGTTAACTAATTTCCAATAAATATATTTATTGAATCCATATGATCATTATTATTGTCCAACCTGTTTCTAAAGAAATTTCAAAAATTTCCTAACAATTCCAGTGATTTTCAAAGTATTCCAATGATTTCCAAAGAATTCCAGTGATTTCCAAGATTTCCAGTGAATTCCACAGATTTCCAAAAAGATATTAGGGATTTCCAAGAATTCTAAGTGATTTTCAACGAATTCCAGAGACTTTCAAGGATGTCCATGAATTCCAAAGGAATTTCAACCACGTGTAGGTATCCACTTTTTAGGGATATTTACCCCTTCAGATTGATGTCTAATCACAAAAGTTTAGTTATTTTCTTAATATCATGTGCGACGACGGCTGTATGTAGGACTCATCACTATTAGAAAGTCACTAATATAAAATTGGAAATCTTTGGACATCTTGGAAATCATTAGTATTTCTTGGAAATGCTTGGAATTCATTAGAAATCGTTGGAATTCTTGGAGATCCCTAGAATTCATTGAAAATATTTGAAATTCTTTGGAAATCTTTTGAATTCTTTGGAAATCCTTGGAATTCTTAGAAATCTTTCGAATTCTTTGAAATCTTTCGAATTCCGAGTCTTGTGTACACAAATTGTTCTGGATATTTACCCCCTGTGTTTACCCACGAAATCGGAAAAAAGCGACGTTTGTCCTCATAAGAAAGGGGACGAAGCCGATGGTGGAGCCGTCGTCATACAGACTGCTGTGCCTTCTTAATCATATAAGCAAGATTTTCGAGCGCATACTTCTCGACAGACTACAGAACGAAGTCAAGAACGGGGGGGGGGGGAGGCTCTCCGAAAATCAGTTCAGTTTCCGGAACGGTAGGTCGACCACCCCAGCACTCGAAATAATAATAAACAGCGTCCGCCAGGCGAAGAGCGGTACCGAAATTAGACGAAATGTTCTCATGGTGTGAAGAACGCTTTTAATACCGTTTGATGGGATAACATCCCGCAGGAGCTGAACCGAAGGCCTTACCTAAGACGATTGGTGGCCACATATGTATTTTGACGATTGTTGGATAACCTCTTGCTAGGCGGCAAGAACAGTAAGGTTTCTCGCTCGGTTCTTGCGTCGACACTATGGAATGTTAGCTATGACGAGATACTGCGGTTGCCTGTGCCACCCGGAGTAGATATCATGGAATTTTCCTGACGACTTACACCGTGGTGACCGAAAGAAGAATTGATGCGTAAAACGGAAAAAGTTAAAGCTGACTTATACGCGTGTTTAAAAGGCAAGGGGCTAGCGATAGTACCCGAGAAGACAGAGGCGGTTCTGGTTTGCGGGAGAAGATACCATACTCCTATTTAACATCCAGGTGGAAAATACTATAACATCACGCCAACCGAAACAGTAAAGATCCTGGGGATCCATGTCGATGGCAACTTGTCGTTCCGCGAGCACATATGTATGGCAGCAGAAAGGGTACTAAAAGCGACGACAACTATCTCCAGACTCCTTCTAAACCAAAGAGGCGGGTCCTGGCTTCGGTGACTGAGTCAATCCTTCTGTACGGAGCTCCTATATGGGTAGATGATCTGCAGAAGTATGCCAGCTATACGGAGAGATTTCTTTGTGTACAAAGAAGAGTGGCTGTCAGAGTAGCGGAGCCTATAGAAGGATCTCGACTGACGCACTCCTTGTGTTGTCGTCGATGGTTCTCGCCGATTTATTAGCCATAGAGGGCAAAGTAAAATTCCACAAAGCTCCACTAACCTGCACGGAGCTACGTATAGCGTCACTGCGCACATGGAAGACGAGGTGGAACGCAAGTGAGAAGGGTAGGTGGACCTATGGACTGGTCACTCCAACTCCTTACAGGACACGGATGCTTTGAAGATTACCTCTTTCGCTTCAAGAGGAAAAGAAGTGATTGCGGTCAAGGAAAGCAACCAACGCCTGGCGCAGGTAGGACACGACGTCTGAACTAAAGGGCTAAGAACATCTAACGGGAAGAAAAAGTCCTGCAAGAGCGGAAACACAATCGTCCAAGAAGTACAGCAGGAAATGTACGAAGGTAATGCAATTGCGAATCCCGTCATTTCCTTGGAGTGCGGTTTTAGTGGGTAGCCATTAGGGATTCTAACCCCACACTGCCACCGAACTCCACCGGTGGCGTCTTGTGATGGCTTCATCCAGAAAGCTTGAGGAATTTTTCCCCATTTCCAACGCATGGATAAAGGTTTGAAAAATAGTGGGACTGTTCAGCTTTTTGGTTTGGTCAACTAGGTCAGAGTCCGTTGTCCAGAATACCCTTAAGTATTTGGAGGTATCTGTCCAGGTGATCTCCTTGCCAAACATCGTCTGTCGATTCCGGTCTGTTATTAGGGACGATTTTAGTTTGGGATCGGTTAGCCCTGCCGTGTTTTTTAAGATCTTTCAAGGATCTTTGAAGTTATTCTAGGCTAAAGGCAGAATTAGTAGGTGAATTAGAACTGATGTCCGCAGTTATTATCATTTGATTTGACTGGATACCGTCGATTTTGACTTTAAAATCCCGATTTTTGGGATTGGATGCAATGAGGTACACCAGAACTTCCAGAATTTGGTCTTTGATACCATACTTTATCAAAAGCTTTAGCGGTATCCAGGAAGAATGCCTCTGTTACCTGGTGCTTGCTGCAATTTTCGGTTATATGTTCAGTGAGTCGGAGAATTTAGTATGGTCTGGTCGGAATCCAAATTGTTCATCTGGAATTATCTGTTTTGGCTGAGCGGAGTAGGTTGATGGGGCGATAAGAAGGTTTTCTAGAACTATCCATCGCTCGGGAAAGTGCCCGAGGGATAGGATGGCGTTTATTATGGAGACGATTGCCGTAAATCCCTGTTTGGGGAGTTCCCTTACTCTTTTTGTTGAGTTTTCTCACCATTGAGAAGATCCCTTAATAAGAAGTGGTTATAATCGGGAATTGGATTACGGAAAGGAGAGGAGCAGTTGGCAGATAGATTTATCAATAAAGATCAGTTGAAAGCCTTTGAAGAAGACGGAAAACACAACTTTGTTTTTATTAATTAATAAACGGAGCACATACATGAAAAATACCAGTTACATTAAAAAGAAACCAGAACATGAACGATTGAGACAGAAGAAACCTACCAAAATAATCAAGAACAAATGTACGACAAGAAAAAAATTATGCTTCAAAAAGAAGCGGTCGTTAAAGTCAGCAGTCTCTATATTAATCGGTATTTTTCAGAATATGACGTTGATTTGAAATCATTAAAATCAAACCATCAAATATGAAACTAGAAATCGATCGACAGAACGATTATATTAATTTGACAAGTATTACCCATTCTCAAAATATTTAAATTCGACTTGGCAACATTTAAAATGTCTAGAAAACTAGATTTCATAAACTTCAAAAATGCTTTCCAACAAAACGGTTATTATACAATAAAATTTAATCGTGTACAAGAAAGAAGTTCTCAATATAAATACTAAACGTGGAAACGAACTCATTCGTGTTTCAATGTTATTGGATCTCTCAATGCAGCATGATCATGTTACTGTACCTACTCTGGACTTAAGATAATAAATATTTTGTAAAAGTGCAGTAAATATGCATGCGATTCACCATAAATTTTTCCTGAATTCCAAATATGTTTCAAAATGCTATCTTTTTACGCAAAGAATATAAATTTACTTCTTGCATCGCAAAAGAAAATTCTGTGGATAAAAAGTTGATAGATTTCTTTCTTCTATTTTATTTAGAAAACCAGAGAGCACATAAAATAATAACAGGTTAATTTTCCGGAAACTAACTGTTGAAAATTCAATATTTTTAATTGGCAAGAAACTGAAACATTGTAATATTCTGTAAAGAGTCGAAGTTATTTGGTAAACGTAATTACTATTATTTTGAAGTTTTAAATCGAAGTTAATTTAATTTTCGCAATTTAATCAGAAATGCAATTTCTTATCCTGTAATCGATGCATTTCCAACATGCAAACTTTCTTGCTTGTTCCGTCGTAAAGCTCAAATCTCGTCAAAACTTAAATTGTAAAACTAACACAGTTAAATGTAGAACTAGAAATAATTTTTGATTTGGATTCGAACCCGCAGAAAGAGATTTTCACCAAACGACCTTCGAAGTCAAACTGTCCAATTTGTTAATAAAATTATTGCTTGCATGGATTGCAGCCAAGTGCTTTTCTTGAGTTTTTCCAGTTTGGAAATTTATTTCGCTGTATTATCGCAATTGTTTTTCAGTTTGACTACTTACTGGAAAATCAATTTCAATTTTAGAGAACAATCATGCGTGTTGTTCTATTCGATAAAATACAGCTCGTATTTGTATCATGTAAAATCCCTAATAATGGTGAAATAAATTTTACTGTGTCAAATGGCTTTAAGAAAAAATTTAGTGAATGAATGTTGAAAAGTTGGATGTTAGATTTGCGCGCCTTAGCTGCGCATCATTTCTACGATAAATCTGTCTCATGTTGGTGTAATTCGTCAGTGGCGCGGTGTCACCAAGCGCCGCGACGGACAAAACTTTCTCACTACAAGAAGAGCGTCCGAAAAACTTTCAAACTTTTCGATAACGTAAATCGGTCACATTAAAAAATAAATAAATAAAAACCTGCAATCGTTGAATTTTTTTTATTTAGTTTTAAGAAATTAAATTAAATTAAATTAATAAAGTGGTTAATAACATATCGGTAAGTTGATTTATTACTTAGTTTCGTTTTTGAGCAAAAGTAGAAAAATTATTGAGTGTCCAAAAATTGGAAAATTTACAGAGCATGAAGTTTGACCGCAGTTTTAGTTATTTGTGCCAAGGTTTCCGTTAACAACAACAATTTTAAGTTTGTTGAATTTGATTCTTGAATTGCATATAAAAATTTATATGTAAAAAATTTAATTTTTTGGAAAATATAATATTTAATTATTATAAGAAAATAAATTAATTCAATTTTTTTAACTTACATGATATTTATATAATGGAAAAAAATTAATTGTATTTGGGCAAGTATTAATTAAATTTTTAACATCATAACCGGAAAATGTTGAACTTTTTTTTTAATATCCAAGTGTCTGCGAGAGTGCCGCTTTTGACCTCGATAACAAACGCAACTGTTGTAAGCGGATATTTTAACAAATTTTAATTTTGCGACATTTAATCAAATTAGAAAGACAAAATTTAAATGGGTCTGATAAGCAAAGATTGCCCAATTAGGTACTTTAATAACTTCAGATATAGTTCAATTAATTACTAATGATTTTTTAAAGTTTATACAAATATATTGCATTTTATTTAACATTCAAAAATTAAACGACATGTTTGGTAGAAGGGGCTTATACGGAAATTAAAATTTATCTAATTCAATATTTTCATATTTGCCAGATGAAATAATCTTAACCGCTCTAAAGCTGAGCTGACACTGGTTGTTTAGCTAATTTTATTATTTCGCAGGATTTATATGAGAAACTGCGCTTTTCAGCGTCCATGCCATTGCTTACCATTTTTTGGCAATGAAATTAAAAAAAGGGATTAATATATTTTCAAAAACGTATTTTTTTATTTTGTTGTTTTTATATTAATTAAAAATTTTCATTTTTATTCGATATAATATGGAAAGCAGGAATGTAAAAAGAATTAATTTCCCATGTTAATTCCCTATGACCGGGTGTAAAGTCGGTCACTCGTTGTGAATTTCCTAGCCACTTACTAATACACGCCCCCTTCAGTTAAAAAGTTGCAATATTAAAGAATCGGGGATAGTCCACCATTAAAGGAATTTTAAAGATTTCCAAGAATTTCAACGATTCCCCAGAAATACAAAAGATTTCCATGGAATTGCAATTATTTTAAAAAGAATTTAGTGATTTCCAAAGAATTCCAGTAATTTCCAATGAATTCCAAAGAATTCCAGTAATTTCTAAGGAATTCCAGTAATTTCTAAGAAACTTCGGAGATTTCCAAATCCAAAATTTCCAAATTTTTTGATAATTCCAATGATTCCAATTATTTCTAAAGAATTTCAAAAATTTCCAATCAATTCCAGAGAATTCCAACAATTTTTAAGAATTTCAACAATTTTCAAGTAGTATACCAACGATTCCCCAGAAATACCAGTTATCTCCAAAGAATTTCAAGGATTTCCAATAATTTTTAAGGACCTCTAGAGATTTCTAGGAAATTCCCAAGAATTCGAGTGATGTCTACTCAAGGAATTGTCACAAGCAATTCCTGAGATTTCAAAAGATTTCCAGAGATTTCAAAAGATTTGCACAGAATTTGAAAGATTTGCAAGAATTTCAACAGTTTCCCAGATATTCTAGTGATTTCTAAAAAATTCTAATTTAACAGATTTCCAAATATTCTAATGATTTCCAAGAAATTTTAGCAACTTTTATGAAATTTCAATTATTTTCAATTTTCTAGTGATTTCCAATATATTCCAGTGATTTCCAAAGAATTTCAAAGAGCCCTAAAGAATTTATGTGATTTCTAAGGATATCCAATAAATTCCAAAGAATTTCAGCAATTTCTAAGGAATTCCAGAGATTTCCAAGGAACTCTGGGGAATTACAAACAATTCCAATGTTTTCCAATGATTTCTAAAGAATTTTAGAGATTTCCAAGAAATTTACAGAAATATCCATAAAATTCCAACCATTTTTGAGAATTTGAACAAATTTTAAGAATTCCAACGATTTCCAAGTATACCAACGATTCTCCACGAATACTAGAGATCTCCAAGGAGTTCCAATGATTTTCAAAGAATTTTAGTGATTTCTAATGAATTGCAATTATTTGCAATTATTTCCAATGATTTCCAATTAATTCAAATTTAAGAGATTTCCAAGAATTCTATTAAATTCCAGTGATTTACAAGGAATTACCGTGATTTTCATAGAAATTCAATGATTACAAGGAATTCAAGTAATTACTTAGAAACTCAAGTGATTTTAAAAGAATTCAAATGAGTTCTAAAAAGTTCGAAGATATCCAAGGATTTAGAAAGAATCTTTAGAAAGATTCCTAAAGATTACCACAGAATTTTAGGAAAGTCCCAAGAATTCGAGTGAGGTCCACTCATGGAATTACTGAGATTTCCAAAGATTTGCAAGAATTTCAACAATTTCTCAGAAATTCCAGTGATTTCCAAAAAATTCAAATAAAAGATTTTTCAGAAACTTCTAGCGATTTTCAACATATTCTAGTGATTTCCAATATGTTCCAATGATTTCCAATATGTTCCAATGATTTCCAAAGAATTTCAATGAGTCCTAAAGAATTTCCGCGATTTCTAAAGATTTCCAATGAATTCCAAAGGATTCCAGCAATTTCTGAGGAATTCCAGCGATTTCCAACGAACTCCGGGGATTTACAAAGAACTCCGGAGAGTTCTAAAGAATTCTAATGAATTCTAAGAAATTCCAATGACTTCTAATAATTGCAATAATTTCCAATAATTCCAATGATTTCTATGGAACTCCAGAGATTTCTAAAAAATTCCCTAAAATTCGAATGATGTCTACTCATGAAATTGTCACAAGGAATTCCTTAGATTTCTAAAGATTTCCAGAGATTTCCAAAGATATGCAAGCATTTCAACAATTCCCCAGAAATTCCCCTAATTTAAGAGATTTCCAGAAATTCTAATAAATTCCAGTGATTTACAAGGAATTAAAGTGATTTTCATGGAATTCTAGTGATTTTTATGGAGTTCCAGTAATTTTCAAAGAATTCAAATGAATTCTAAAGAATTCCAAAAATACCCTAGGATTTCCAACGAATTATTGAGATTTGCAATGATTACATGTTTCAATTTTTTTCAAAGAATTGGAAAGATTTCCAAAAAGTTCCAACCATGTGTAAAAATTAGTATTGAAAAAATAATTTCGAAACTGATATCATAACTTACTATTTTGATTTTAGAAAATTAATATGGATACCATTCATATTAATTTTTTAGCGTAAAATTAATTGAATTTTTAATTAAAAATAAAAAAATGTAGCCACCCAAATAATAACTATTTTGTTGTAGAATAAATTTTAAAAATATGATGTATTACTGGTATGATTACTTGACACTTTTTAAATAGAATTTGCAATTTGAAAATTAATTAATATTTTTTCTCTGAAAATGTCAAGAAAACTTGCTTGTATGATATTCCTTTGTCATACTTAAAATTGCACTTTTTGTAAACGCAATTGTTCTACCTTAGTAACGCCGACAGGCTGCACTAAAGAACTACTTCAGTGTTGCCTATCGCCAGTTCCCGTAGTAATTTTATAATTTAGTTTTAAGTTCTCACCCAAGTGTTAGGAAAATCCAAACAATAGTTTGGGAAACTATGAGGTTTCCCATGTTAGAAGTTAATTTAGAGTTAGATTAGAGGTTGGTCTAGATTCGAAGTTGAAAAAAATCTACCCCAATAATTTGACGTAGTTATAAATTTTCTTTAATTTAAATTTTGAACTTATTTAAAAATCAATGCAATAAAATTTTTAAATTCAAATGAAGTTGAAGTCATTATTACTTCATGTGCGTCGGAGAAGTTAATTATTCCCAAAATTTTGTACAGGTATTGTGGGGATATCGAATTATTCGTAAGAATTTTTTAAGTATTTCCAAGAATTTTCCGGTATTCTTCAGTATCCTCACTTATTTCTAGATTTTTTTGAGTATTTTTCACTTTTTTAAAAGGACGCCGAGTTCGTAGGATGGTTTGATTTGATGCGAGTTTCACCGCTAAATCCTGCTAAAAGTGCGGTTAAGAAAACACAGTTGATTTTTGATAAGTCATTGTGGTTTAGAATTTAATTTTGGAACGCTACCGGTAGGAATTATTAAGTGATGAATTGCGTCCAATTCTATTGAAAATGGGAGTTCTTCCATAGGAAATCGTTTGAAATCAAATAGCTTTTTTGTTTTTCTTTATAAATTTTAAAAAACAAACTTAAATAGGTATTCTATTTAAAAATTACCTTTCAAAAAACTTAAGCACCACCACTGTCAATTTTTTGAACATTTTTATTTTTAACTCTCGATTGAAAAGGGGGCAGCGAAAGGCGAATCATTTTTGTAAGTTAGATCAACATCAAAGTAAATTTGTGTACACGAAACTCCGAATTCCAAAAATGTTAAAGATTTCCAAAAATTTCAGTGATTTCCAAGGAATTCCAATGATTTTCCATTCCAGTGAATTGAAAATCAAGAAAATCAAAGACGTCAATCGCAGTGAAGAATTTTAGGGATTTCCAAATAAATCTTATTCAAAAGATTTCTAAAAAATCTAATGATTCTTATAAGAATTCCTGTGATTTCAAAGGAATACCTGTGATTTCAAAGGAATTCAACAGATTTTTAAGGAATTTCGACAAATTTTTTAAAAACGCCATGAATTTCCAAAAAAATCTTATTTAAGAGATTTGCAAAAATTTCTATGATTTCCAAGGAATTCCAAGAATTTCAGAGATTGTTAAGAAATTCTAGAGATTTTCTAAGAATTCTAGTGATTTATCAATAATTCCAATGATTTTCAAGGAATTCTAAGAATTTCAGTGATTACGAAGAAATTTCAGAGATTTTTAAGATATTCTAGAGATTTCCAAAGAATTCCAGGGCTTTCCAAAACTACCTATGATTTTCAAAGAATTCTAGTGATTTATAAATAATTCAAATGATTTGTAAGGAATTCCAAAAATTTTAGTGGTTTCAAAGAAATTTCAGAGATTTTTAAGGAATTCTAGAGATTTCCGAAGAACTCAAAGGCTTTCCAAAATACCTATGATTTAGAAAGTATTCTAGTGATTTCTGAATAATATTCCAAGGAATTCCAGATATTTCCAAAAAATTCCAATGATTTCCAAAGAATTTCAGTAATTTCCAAAAATTTCAGTGATTTTGAAGAAATTCCAGAGATTTTTAAGGAATTCCAAATATTCAAAAAATTCCAGAGATTTCTAAAAATTCTAATTTAAGAGATTTTCATAAATTCTTGTTTTGCAAAGAATTCCAACGATTTCCAAGGAACTCTAGGGATTTTCAAAGAATTCTAGTGATTTACAGGCAATTGAACGATTTTCAATTAATATTGATTTCTAAGGAATTACATTGGTTTCAAAGAAATATCTGTTATTTCCAAGGAATTCCAATGATTTAAACAAATTGTATTGATTTCCAAGGAATTCCAAAGATTTCAAATTAATTCCAAGGAATTTCAATTATTTCCTATAAACTTCCAATGATTTCCAATGAATTCAAGAAAATTCCAACAGAATTCCAACCACGTATGCACAAATTTTTTGGGATATTTAAATCATGAATCGGGGGGGGGGCAAGCTTGACTCGTAAATTTGTCTGTCCGTCTGTTTGAAGCTTCATAACTTTTCAATGAAAATTTTATTTTTTGTAGAATCTCGTGAAAAGCTTTATTGTAATTGATTTTAATGGTTTAATGATATTAATGTTGTTATGCATTTTTAAAACCTGTTATTTACATTGCGAAGCGACGTGTGAAATTTTATAAACGCATCACTTTTAAAAATGTGTTAATTTTTGTTTACGTTTTTCGGGTTTGAATGCTTCAAATAAGCTTTAAAAGTTACACTTACTTATATTTTTATGTAGGTATTAAAAATTAAATGTTTCCTTGTTGCTGATATTTTATTTACTTTAAATGAACTGCAGAAACGGTAATTTTAAGAGTTACGTATAACCTTTACACCAAACAAAAATTTGCCTTTAAGTGGGTTTGTTTAAATTTTACGCCTTTTGTAAAAGCTCAAAAATGATTATGTTATGTAATGGCATGTGGAAAATTCTGCGGTCGTACAAAAATTTATTAAAAAATTCCTGTATTTTCCATGTTCCATTTCGCTACAAAGAAAGAAAGCACTTAATTGTTTATGATTTATTAAAAAAAAAAAGATGTTATTTATTTTAAAATTGGTTCTCGATAACTTGGACAGTTTAAAAACTTTTAATTAGGCAAATTATGAATAAGCACTGAGATTTGATATTTAAGCGCCGAGCATTCAAATTTTGCATTGATCAATTGAAATGATCAAGTAAATTTGAGAAATCCTGCACTAACAGATTTTTATAGGAGGAAGTTCTAATGTAAAGCAATGTCACGAACATGTCACAATTGCTTTTACACTATACCATCAAAAAATTCTCCAGAGATTCTTCAAATAACATTTACTTGGAGAAGCTTAAACCTAAAAGGTATGATCAACAGAAATAAAAAATATTGAGAAAAGAGAATTTTATTTGAATCGTTTAAGCCGTTCTTTATTTTTCACTCTTAGAAATATTCTAATGGAAACTGAATTCTAATGATTGGCACACCATGTAGGATATTCAATGCGAGCAATAAAAAAATAAACTCAATTAATTGTTAAGTACTTACAATAATTGCTTCTACTTTTAATTAAATTTTTTGCTATAAGTTTCCGCTAACTGATTACAGTTGATGGAAAGTTAAATTAGCCAGCTTTGTCTTTGTGGATAAAAGCAATTTTCTTTTTTGGTGCAAAAATTGGTTGACTTTACACCTTCGCCTTTTTTAATTATAATTTTTTACCTCGAAAAATAGAAAAAATATTTTAATAAACTTAAATATCTTAAACATTTCAATATTTTTAGAAAAATGAGGAAATATTTAGAATAAAAAATTATTTGTTTTTATTTCTTGGCGTTTGTTCTCAAGATATAAAAATATTTAAATTGGTATTTTTTCATTTTAAATTATTAATATTCGGATTCCAGCCTCACAAATTTAAAAAGTTTCTCATAAAATTATGGTAGTTTAGGCGTAAATTATAAATATAAACATAAATTTCGAGGATCATTCAAAAATGTTGGTAAAAACTGTATTAGCTGTTAGCAAATGGTTAGCCCCGCCCATGAAGAATATACATAAAAATAGAAGTATCTGTCGGCATAAGTTTTCAATTTGTACGTTACAGCAGTAGTTGTTACATCTAAAAGTTGTTACATTTACTAGTGGTTAAGCCGGTCCTTCGAACGTTTTCCGATCAGAACTTCGTTAATTCATTTACGATCTGCGCCAATGTGGGGAAATCAAATTAACTAATGATTCCCGCGTGGAGAATCCTTGCAGCGAAGCCCTTCCAAGCGACTTAACTAACATTCAAGGGAGAGAGCGAAGGGCAAGAACCTGTTGCTCAGTTACCCTCCTTGTATTTGCCCTTGCTAACATTGAATATTTTGTCTAAGTAGATTTGTCCAGATATTGATCTCGTTGATTTCGGTCGCACTCTTCAAAGTTTTGTAAATTATCCTACACACTTAACAAATAACTGTAAACTTTCACATAATAAACTGCTCTCCAAACTATCTACTTTGTAAACGACCATTCGTCCATTATATCCGAGGATGTGATTTTTGAGTTTAATCGTCTTTCAGGGATGTTTTTACCAAATGCGTAAGTCCAAAAACCTCTGTTTTTAAGAATGCTTGAATTATAAATATCCTGCTCTCCATTCTTCTTACTTCTGATAACGTGCAGTTCGACAATGCCCCCCCCCCCACAAGAGATCTTGTGATCTCCCCTATCTGAGATCTATAACAGCGTCACGCTTATGTGAATATTGGGACACCAGGGCATAAGAGGAAATAAAGAGGTGGACCGCCAAGTCAGAATGGCCGCCAATACAGCCCTGATCCTAGCTGCGGGATTTCATATAAGACCGCAAAGGAAGGGATTGTGAAGGTTTCACTGGGAGGGTCTGCCTGGACTGAGGCAGTCGCGAATGTTCATTGAGGTCTTTCCAGCGAAGCCAAGAGCAAAGAGATAATCCAGCTAAGCCCGTCAGCCGCTTAAAGTTTCAGTGCAGTGGACGAAAAACCACCACCTCCTGAACTGAAGGTTAACTACAGTTTGGGGGGAATTCTACCAATGAATCAACATGAACAGAGCAAAGATTAAGATTTGTACTTCAATTCTACCGTAACGTGCACTTCTGATTGATTAATTTGAATCACCAACCAAAAAAATTGGAAAGTTATGGCTGATCAGTGCGGCCTTCATGCCGCACAAAATTCATATTCTTTCGTTGTATTTCGGGCTTTCAGTTTACACCTTGACAATAAACATGCTTTTTCATCCTTTAATGTATAATATAATATTATATCACAAAACTGAGCCGTATTATAACGTTTCAATACCCTTTTAATTATATTTACACACAAGGGTATTAAGTAACCCATTACTGCATTTCACCCTTATTTGTCTTTGGTAGTAATTGTTCTGCTGTTGCTATTATCACAGTTTCTTGAGAAGATTTTATGTAAAATTGTAGCATACGTATTGTATAATTGAACGTGCAAATCAATAACCGAACTAATTAGCCCTTCAGGTAAATATTAACTATAAGTCATGTTTACTAATATTCAGTCGTTTGTGTACAAATGGTAAAATTAGTCAACTTGAGTTATGTCAACATTTGTAAATGGTTGGATAGACACATCTCATTTTACCGTAGACAAAACGTACCTATTCAAACTTTGACTAATACCTCTCCGAATAAATGATAATAAAAGGTATAGATTACTCCCGATAGATCTAAATTTATAATAAAAAAAAAGGATGCTGGAAGACTCTAAGTTTATCTGTTTTATTTTTAGTATATTGGTTACGTGACAAATCGTGGATATATTAGACGTAACTTGACTGGAGGACATAATAGTCCCTGCAGTAAAAAATATTATTCGAATGAAATAAGATTAAATTTTCTATATAACCAAATTTAAATGGCTAATAATAACGGTGGGGTTAGATAATTGGAGTAAATATCTACATTTCTCATATTTACTATATTACATTTAATTTAAAATTTACGTTTATGCTAATTTTCAGCATTTCTACAAGACTTACTTTTAATAATCTCCTTGGACAAAATATTCAATTTATCCCTAACTTTATAAACTAATGCAATTGGAGAGTAGCACCCTAGGCAATTGTGACAGGCTATGGCAAATAGCATTAAAAGCAATATATTGAGATACGTGAAAGCTTTACAACTGCAAAATGCTTTTCAAGTTTTCAGTAAGGTTTATAGGTACACGGAAAGAAATACTAGAACGAACTGTAATTGCATTTTTAAAATTTTGAATCTTCGCACATTTTTCGTATTTATTGTAAAAACAAAATTATTATATCAAAAGCAACATTGAGATTTAAAGTAAACAATTTAATGGAAATAAATCGATTTTCCTATAACTTTCTATAGAAATTCGCTTCTGAGTTATAATATAGTAGCTTCCAGAACATCGCGAACAAAATGAAGCCTCATTTTCTGATTGTGAGGGTATTATAGCGAATATAACTTACAAAGCACCAAGAGAAATCAACTTGACGATGCGATGTGTTATTTGACATTAAAGACTTGAAAAAGTATTTATCAAAAATTTAATACGATCCAAGTAGAATGACATCCAACATCATAATTTAAAAAACTTGACTTTTCCTTACAAGAATTCAAGCCATAATTTTACCAATTTCATTCAGAAATGGCTTCAAAAAATTCTGTTCAACGTGTGAATCTAATTGACTTTTCAAGATATTTGCAGTTTTCCAACCGAAATAGTTCTAAGTAGATGACATGATGGACGACATGGCCAAACTTTTTAGAATTATATCACATTTTAGGTTATAATAATTAAATTTACTGCCATAAGGGGAAATAAGAGTGGGGCCGAACGCTTAGGGCTTTGGTAGCCGCGGAGCGCGTTCTTTTTAATTCTGTAATGTGTGGTAATTTTACCCCTTTTAAATAAACATATACCCAGCTCTCTAAACCAAAAGCCCCTTCAAACTATTGATTACGTGATTTCTCATCCATTTTTATTGTTAAAAGTTTTGCTGAAAAAATTTTGTTTTGATTAAAAAAACCTACTCTAACTTCTAGAACAGACCTAGGAAACTCTCTTTTCGTGATGGGTTTGGCTACACTTTAATTTAACTTACCCCAATCTCCAGAGCAGACCTGTGCCTTTTAAAGGGCCTAATTTTTAACTATCAAATTAAATTATTATTAATTCCAATAATAATTAAGTATTTGGCTTAAAAAAGTGTGTTTTTATGTTTTACAACTATTTTTGAGCAAAAATCAAACTTGAAGATGTCGAATCTATTTAGACAATGAATCTTTGAGCAGCTCCTGTTATTAAAAATATCCCTGAACTTGAAAATTAAAGATCTACATAGACGGGACCTTCGAGTAATTCAAATCTTCAAATCCTTAAAAAAATTGTTGAAATCGCAAATCGTAGAAAATTATTAAAATTTGGTTATAATTATCGAAATCCAATTTAAAATTAATTAATTAAATGATACTAGCAGTTGCAAGGCTAGAATGTAACTGTGGGCAACTCCGCCCACTATAACAAATGCTGCACTTATTTACATCGAGTACACGTACCGTAAACAGAATGAGCTATTCATCGACATTTACGTAAAAAATTGAAACTTTAAAATTAATTGATATTTGGAGTTCGTACATAGTTTATTCAATTGTTTTTTTAATGCCCCCCCCCCTTCAAGATGGTGGCATCAAAAAGTCGGCGCAGTCCGTTTTGAAAATATCTCAGGCTTTCGATAATTTTTCAGCCTTGAAAGTATTCGTTCTTATACTGGCCATTTCTTCAAGTTATACATATAAAATTAATTAGGTCTATATTTAATGCCTGGAACAGGTAACTGTCAGGAACCTGTCACAGCGAGTTTGACAGGGAATTATTTCCATATAAAAATAAATAATTTTAATTTGTTAGAAATAAAAAATGAATTGTCGGCATAGCTACCATCGGTGTATTTTTTGTAAATTGGATTTGGTTAATTATAGCCGAATTTAACCTAAAAATAAATATACTCGTCTTTCTAGATCTGTAATTTTTGAGTTGAAACGACTTCGGGGACGTTTTTAATTGGTTGAGTTATTCACAGATCTGCATCTTTCTAGGATCCATAATAGCCAGATAACTGTCGCAGCGCGCTAATAACCAGCTAAAATAGCTCTGCGATAGCTAGCTATTAAAAGCTATATTGTCACTATATTGTCATATAACAGCTGGGAGAACTGCAGTTTTTCAATCTGTTGATTTATTTATAATATTTTTATTTACATTTTTTATATTATAATAGCCCATTTCTAACTTCTTTCTTTTTTTTTATTTGTGCGTTGGGGAAGGGAAAATCCTCATGGACACCGTGGGTGGTAATGTCGGACTCTTACCGACTAAAACCCCCTCCACTTAAGGCTAACTGCAGGAGCGTGGTATCCGTCGTTAGACATTGCTTTGCCACTCCCGCAGGTTTAACGCTGTAGTGATGTTATTGATGTCCACCGGAAGGCCGAGCTAAGAAATTCTGTCAGGTCCGAGATTCGAACCCAGAATTTCCGCTCTGTAACTCAACCAGCGATCACACCAAGCCACCACTGCTGGTAGCCCATTTCTATCTATCCATCCGTAACGCACCTCTGATTGGTTCATTTTACATTAACAATCTAAAAAAATTAGATTTTACAGGAAAATCAACAGTCAGTGCGGCCTTCAGGCCGCACAACCTGGGCCATCTAGTATATATTATTATCTTTGGACGCCAGAGAGTTGACTGAACAAAAGCTATATATTCATACACCAATGCTAAAAAGTAAAGAAAGATTTAAAACTTGCAACGAAAAACAAATAGAGGTTGGTTATTTCGGGATGGGATCTTCCGGCGGGATACAATCATTTATATACTAGCTATCAGTGCCGTAGACAAGTTTAGTTTTGGGGGGCACCTCTATAGTTTGTACTTCTGTTTTTGTTTTGAAGAATTTTTATCTATTACTCTACATTTTGGGTGGCGGAGTATTAATGTTTTTAATTTTTTTTGTTATTTTCATCTTGTAGGCTGTCAGAAGAACTAAAAAACAGAAGAACTGCCATTTACTGCCCGACGTGCATAAAATATATTTTACTATATCGTTGCGTCCAATTGGCTTGCGCCGAAACTTCAACAGAATTTAAGTTTTGATAAGTCACTTTTACTACTAAAGATCACTTAATAGGTCGGCGATGCCATTGCGTCACAATCTACTTTGTAATTTCTGCCAAATGGTAACTTTTTGATAGTTAATATAAGATTTCATTTAAACTAACGACTAGCCGAATTTTCTTCTAATAGAAATTCGTTCAGATTACCAATTTTGGAGCGAATTCCGCGAAAATTAACCAGAATTGCAGAGTATATTCCAGTATATTGCTGCCATTTGCATGCCATATCTGCTTGAGATTTTTGTTACTTTTGTGAAAGAAAAACAGAATAACACAAAATAATTAATGCCTTACTTTGAGGCAGAACGAAAAGTTAATAATAGCCAACAATTCATTAAGTAAACCATCGAAACTGTAAAACACTCGTGGATTTTTTAAACCAATAATGCACTCAACTTTTGCAAATAATCTCCGAGACTCCCCCGTGTTTTAAATTTGTAAATTATACCACGGTATGATATAGGTAGAACCTCTTTATTGGTTATTGAATTTGAATAATTAAAGACGCTGTATCGTTAAAATATCACGTAATATTTAAATTAAAGTGCATTTTCATTACATAAAACCACGATGGACATTAGCAAAATCCACATGGGTATATATTTTAACAAGTCGTTTTTTTTATAGGAATGGCGAAAAAACCTGTGGTCGACAATTGGTTTTCCCGCAGACTTGTGTTTCCATTCATAATGAATGTTGTTTCTCGTGATATCTTCCCTATTTGTCTAATTATTTTCGAGGAAATCCTTAACGCTAGATATAACCCTTGTCAGTATTATATTTTCCTTATCAACTGCTTTAAATTTCCTTTTACTTTCAAGCATTTACAGTGTAATAAAACTTAAAAAGTTTGTGAAATAATAAAATATTCTCAAAAGTAAAAAGTTTTTCAAACTAAAGCGATACCGTAAGAGAGTTCTGATAAATGAAACAGAAAACATTGTCATGTTTGCGATATTCAAAATTGAAGCAAATCCCACAAAGCGACATCATCAGAAAATGTGACATCCTGGTACTACACCATGTTTCTTTCACTTATAAATTTGTAAAAATAAAATTGATTTTTAAAGCACAATTGCCTGTTCTGGCTGGATGTATATTTAATTCAACTGGAAATTTGAAAAATTAAACATTATTTAATTGGGTGCATTTGAATTATTAAGTTAGATGTTTTCATAGTTTCATCTCGGTGGATGAAGTTTAGTTAGTTGAAATGCAACTTGATTGCATAAATTCAAGCTGCAATTAGCCGAGTTTGATTTAAAGTTAGATCATAATTTATTAACTTAATTATTTTCATTAGTTTTTATAAATCACGCTGTGACGTATAAACTGAAATTTCTACTGGGGAGTTATATTTCGATACCTGTAAACAAATAATTTGAAACTGATGCCCTATTTAAAAAAATGCAATAATTCACAGCTAATCGATAGCATAAATCACAGGATGCTCTATTAGCGTTAAACATGAAATTGCAATATTGTCGATATTAAAATGAAGGTCTTCATTCATAATCGAAAAAGCATTCATTTATTCGTAGGATAATTTAAAATTCAGAAGCTTAGAGAAACCTAAAAAAATGCTCACACTTTACAGATTTTAAAATAATTAGTTTGATTTTTGACTGAAGAAAATTTTATTTTTCCGTTACAGCAGATTATTTAAATGAAGAGAAAACCCTAAAAGCTAAATTTAAAAATTGTGGTATTTGTAATTTAAATTGTTGTGGCGCTACATCGCAAAGCTTTATAATATAGAGCGAGCTTTTTATACATATTTTTTGATAACAGAGTAAGCAAATAAAATTACAATTCAAGAATATCATATTTGCTGGCTGCAAATAATTTGCTAGTGGGAAATAGTTATTCAAAAACAAAGTTTTAATTTTGTGGCGGTCATTAAATTTTATGATTTTCCGCAGACAGAAATAAATTAATTTAAATAATTGTCGAGTAAAGTGGATTAAATTTGATAGTTATAATCTGTGTTCCGCATTTGCCAAGCCGGTGTTGAAATTTCTAGTTTATTTTCAGTTTGATTACGCAAGGAAGTATTCCGTAAATGTCCTAAAATGATTAATTTGAAAATTATAGTTATTCAAAAATCGTGCGGTTTTGTCCTTACTTTTTAATAGGACGAAGATGGCATATTATATTTTCAGTAAAAAGTTATTGCCTTCTTGCTCAAATGTCACAAAATCAGCTAACTTTTGTAACAATTTATTGTAATAATTGTTGTCGCGGCTCCTTGCGTACTCTTGCTCTGGACGCCTATGGGATTCCCCCATGCGCAACCATCGCTGCACATCTTGACCTTAAAGGAGTTTTAAAACATCGCGGTAGTGGAGACTTGGTTTGAACGTGAGAGATTGAGGGTCAAGTTCCGTAACGTTCCGTGTCTGTACAGGACTCGGCTGAATATTTGTAAAAGTAAGCGAGTGCCTTCCGGAAGTTAGAACGAAGAGTTGCTGACTCAGTAGGAGTCATTAGTTATTCACGTACCAGGTTCCTTTGGGGAATTTTCATAACCTGCGATTAATGCCAATTAAATTCAATTTGCCACCAACAACAACGTCACCATTCAACTTCATCGAAAGAATCGTTAGTGGAACTACGAAGTACAAAGTAGTAGCGATTCCTTACCTTATCTTTGTTGTCGTCGACGACCAGACTGTGTGTTACGCGTTTCATGTGTAGTGCGTCTGTGTTAGCGCGTAATTCGAGCTGCTGTTTGGGTCTCAACATCGATTGGCTTGGCCTCTGCAGCCCAGCATCAAGTTCATCATTTCAACAAGCAGCAGGGAAATTCTTCACGCCAACCACGACGGATCATTGGAAAGTACAGCGGGATTCGGTAGTGCTATTCTTGTCATCAATTATTTTGTAAACTTATCTGAGCGCTTGGGTAAGTACCACTTTTGTATTACTGTTTTCTTGGCTGTACTGAGTTCGAGTATTTGGCTATTATTGTGTTGCGACGTGATTTGTTTGCCCAGAGTGGCTGCCGAGTCAGAATTGTTTATGTTGGAGGCTGTTGTCGCAGCAATTTCATTAAATACGCTATTTGTATCACTTCCGTTAATATACAGTTGTTTGAATAAAACGGGGTTTTATTTGGGAGTGGTTGGAAGCAATTCACCTTTTTTTCAGAACCTACGCTCTTGCCTCCGAATAATTATACGAGCGAGTGTAACATCAGGGCCTCATCACACGAATAATTTACTGGAGAAAATCTATTCCAGGTGTGGTGATAAACCGCTATCACCCGAGGGGGAAAGCGGATTTTCATTATACTTTCTTTTTAAAACACAGTTTCGAGAGCACAATCAATTATACAAAACCAGTTTCCAACTGTATTGTCCAAATTGGCTGCCGGCTGGTTTTAGTGGAGATGGTGTGGATAATCGTTTTACAAATTATATAACATCCTATTTACTATTCTAGTAAGTTTTTATTAAAGAAAACTACACTGCAAGTCACAAAAGCTGGATGTTTTGCAAAACGGATTACTTCTTAGTGTGCAGAGTAAATGTTCCTGTTTTAAACTGTATCAAGCTCCGAAGTCGAGGTCTGAGAATTTTTTTACAAAGAAACATTCACCTCAAGAACTTTTGCATAATTAAGGAATGAGCGATATTTTAATGAGCTACTTATAATAATAGAGAATTGAGACTTTTCTTGCATCAAGGACCTGAGGTTTGAGCATCATTAGTTTCAATGTCCCGTGATGAAACAGTTCTTGTACCACTGGAACGCTACAAACATCAGTCTCGATCTATTGATTCAAAATCCATGTGTTACCAATTTAATTTGTTGATTAATTGTAGTGTACAAATTAACCATTTACTTCGTCAGAAATTTGCCAAATTTGCGAAAGCAAAAGCAAGAGCTGGTAAAATTTAACGTATACTTTAGCTAACAGAGGATATCTAATTGGAGACTTTAATGCTCGATGCACGACGACTTTGACGATGTCTATTGATGCATAGAGGGGTTGTACATTTTAATTTTAATTTTTTTATATTTTATAAAATATAAAAAACCATTTTTTAATATATTCTTCAATAATTATACGATTTTGTTTACTTACCATAAATTGAACAATTGAAGAATCAGTGAAACGATTAGATAATATATAATTATAAAATATCAATACTAAAATAAAGTCACCGGGTGCATACGTACTTAAAATTAAATCATTTAAAAATTTAAATTAAAATAAAAATCTAAAAATATGTAAATAATTTTTAGAAATATTGTTTGAATACTCTGAATACTATGAATACTTTCTTTGCATTAAATTAAATAAAAATAAATCTTTTCAAGTATTCAGCAGCGAGAAACAACAGCTAACTAAAAGAATAGCAGTACTGGAAGATGCAATGGAAAATCAGGAAAAGGCCAGAAAATGAAATAATATAGTGATTATAGTGATAACCTAAAATATAGGGGGGGGGGTGCCACAATCCTAAGTACCTTTACGTGGGAGGGGCAGTCAAAAATTTCAAAAATTGTCCTTAAGTATTTAATGGACGCTCATTTAGAAAAACTTAAAGAATTTTTCCGATGTCATCAGTTCAGATTTATTAGATACTAACCATAATCTGTGGGGGGGGGGGGACGGTACGAAAGTTTAAATGTGGAAGAAAATAACAAAAAGTTAGAATTATTAGAAGCTATGGAAATCAACATAATATATTAAAATACTGGTCCTTTCTACTAAACAGTAAATATGACCTTGACAATTGTCCTTTATTGAACATCTTTAATAAATAACCCGCCCTTTTTTTCTTAACGTGTAAAAGTTATTGATATGATTCATATCTTTTAATGTGATATCCGGCACTTACAACTCCCAGCGCCTAAAAATCCAGGGGCTGAAAGTCCGGCGTTCAATCGGCGGCGCCCAATTAAGGTTACTGTCGATCTTTTAAGATTTTTTCCTTCGAAAGTAGGGAAGGATTTCTTTAAATATTCTGAAAGAGCAAAATTTTAGTTTTCTTATGAGGTGACGATAAATAAAATCGGCCCAACGATAATTTCACAATTTAATTTTCAAAATCGACTCTTTGATGAAATTTTACAAGTTTAAGTTCATGTTAGCTTTAACAATTCATTCTGTTGCCGGTGCATGTGCCCTAGGTAGAACTTAACTGATCCAATTTAGGTGGGAAGGCAGTCATCATCCGTCATCGAACGTGCACGTATCGCTCCCGTTTTTCTATTAGTTTTACCCAGTTTACCTATTTTCCTTTAAAAATCAGCATTTTTCAATGCTAAACTGGTGTTAAATTTCCTTAAATCTCTGTGCCAACTCAATACATGAGTTCGCGACGCGTATCACGCCTCATGCCAGCAGCAGATGATCTTTTCGAAGCCAACCACAAAAAGTGGGTGGAAAATCAACGCCGAGAACAAGCCGCCGCGACAGCAGCACTCAAAACTTTTCTCGCAGACGATTCAAAACTCGCAAACCGCCTCTGCGTAAAGTCGGCGATGCCTAAAGTAGGAAAAAAGAAAAACGGAAAGGGGGAAAATGGAAGAGCAAATGTTATTCCACAACAAACCAGCCTCAACACAGAGGAAACTCTCCCAGCAGAACCCACCTCTCCACCTCAGCCAGTAAACGTCACCGAAACACCAGACGTCACCGTCGACCCACTACCATCAAGCTCGACAAACCCTCCTGACCCGCTCATGGAGGTCGAACCCCACACTGGCTCAAAAAGACAGCTACACGACAGTTGCCCAAGCTCACCGTCCTCACCTGGTAAAACACCCATCAGCCACCAAAAAGCAGACTCCGCTTACACGAGGATGGTCGAACAGAAAATCCACCCGATCACAGCCAAACCGACAAACTGGGCCACAATAAACAGCCAGATCGTTGAAGGCAACATCAGCTTCAACAAAATCACAGTTAACAAAAATGGCATTGAAATCCACCTGACCACCTTATTTGACCGCAGAAGATTACAAAAAATAATCAACGATGCACAACCGCACACCACGCCCAAGGCCACCCGCCAAGATGATCCCATGAAGGTCATCCTCAGGGGCCTACCCGGCCAAATGAAACCCAAAGCTATATACGATGACCTCACAAACAACCACCAGCTACCAATCCGCGAAGTTCACCAGATGTGCCACGGACGACTCCGTCTGTTACGGAGTCATTACGCTGGACAAAACAGACCAGGAAAGAAAAATCTTCGGGATCGCAGTGGTCATGAACATCCCAATCGAATTTGAGTCCCCCTACCGCAAATCGGACTCAAACCAGTGCCACCGCTGCCAAAAATTCGATCACCTACAACGAGGATGCAGCGCGCCACCAAAGTGCGCAGGGGCCCACTTCACGGCCTCCTGTACAAAGACCGCTGATACCCCAGCCAAATGTGCCAACTGCGGCGGAGATCACCCGGCCAACTTTCCAAAATGCATCACCTTCATCACAGCCACCGAGGACGCCTCCAAATCACCACAAGATTTACGTCCCAAGGGAAACATACAAACTTCCCAACCTGCAAAGAAGACGTACAAAAATCGAAACCGCAAGGCTACCCCAAAACCGACACCGGGCACAAGCACAAGCGCCAACAAGAAGCCCCGCAACTAACCGGCCAATCATTTATTTATTTTATTTATTTATTTAATTTAGACACACTCCTAACAGAAACACTAATTAAAAGGAGTGTGTATAAGAACGATATATACATTATATATAAATTGAAAAATGAAAATTATTATACATCATAATAACATAAAAAAAGAAAAAAAAAACTAAAAAACGCATAATCAAGGTTCGGTAAGTCGTCCAATATGCCTGTAGCAGATATCGACGACTTCCTTAAGGCTCGAATGGTTGGGGTCGGCAACATCGGCGATGCAATTAAAGTTGTTGCAACAGATGGAGACAGGAGAAGAAGCCAAAAAGTTTGTGCGGCTGTTCCTGCAATAGAAAATGTTGCGCTGTCTCGAGGAACCCCTAGGTACCAAGAAGGTGACTTCGGCCAACAGAGATGGACAGTCGATGACACCTCTCAGCAGCCCGCAAAGAAACACAACAGATGAGACAAAGCGCCTGCTCTCAAGAGATGCGAACCCAAACCTATCCAGAAGCATACTTTGATCAAAGCCCTGCGTCGGTTAGACACCGTCCTGGAGGAATGCCAGGAGTTTCAAGAATCGGCGTTGAACAGACTCAAGTCTCCTGATGTGGCACGCATGTATCGGGTGCCAGATCAGGGCAGCGTATTCCAACCTTGAACGAACAAAGCTGTAGAAAA
Source organism: Cantharis lateralis (assembly GCA_963170105.1). Taxonomy (NCBI): domain Eukaryota; kingdom Metazoa; phylum Arthropoda; class Insecta; order Coleoptera; family Cantharidae; genus Cantharis; species Cantharis lateralis. Next base: position 6,940,127 of record OY720627.1, read on the forward strand.
GAAGTTTTAGGCAGCGAAAGTCACGAAGATCCTGTGCGTTACGGTAAATGAAGCCATGCATGCGGGCGGCACTATCCAAGGTAACACTAATGTGTTCGGTGAAAGCCAGTCGCGAATCGAAAGTGACACCTAGGTCCCTAAAAGAATTGCATTTCTCCAGAGCAGTGCCTTCGCAAGAATATTGATAGTCAACCAGGGTCTTCCTGTTGGTGAAAGAAACCACCTTACATTTAGAAACCTGTAATTGCAGCCGATTACATCGGCACCAGGCAACGACAGCATCAAGATCGACTTGCAGACGATGGCAGTCCCCAAGTGAAGAGATACTTGAATAAATTTTCAAGTCGTCAACGTAAAGCAGTTTGTGTGAAGTTATGAGACCGGGCAAATCGTTAACAAATAATAAAAAAAGTAGAGGACCGAGATTGGATCCTTGAGGAACGCCTGAGCTTACTGAGAAGACCGAAGACTTATGACCACGGTATTCCACAAATTGCTTGCGTTCAAATAAATAAGAGCGGAAGAAGTTAATCAGCTGATTAGAGAAACCAAATGATGACAGCTTCCCGATCAGTCGAAATAGATCAAGTTGGTCAAATGCCTTCTGGAAGTCGATGTAAATCGTATCGACCTGCCCTCGGCAGTCCAAAGTTACAGAAACAAACTGTTTGAAGGTTGCCAGATTAGTAACTGTAGAGCGACCGCTCATAAAGCCATGTTGAGAAGGAGACAATGAATTCTTCACATGAGCATAAATGTGGTCATACAAAATCCGCTCAAATGCCTTGGACAGATTAGACAAAATCGAGATCGACCTGTAATTATTAATTACAGAAGGACTACCCTTCTTCAGAACCGGACACAGACGTGCAACTTTCCAGGATTTTGGGAAAGTGGCTGAGGTAAAAATTAGCTTAAAAATATGAAGTAGGGGATCTGCGAAGATTGAAGCGCAATCTTTCAGTATGAAGGCGGGTATACCATCCACACCACTGGTGAGTTTATTTTTAGAACGCTGCAGAGCTGTAATAACATCGGCAATAGTGACGGTGGGCGTGTGGATTAAGAGAGACGGATTGATGTCGATACAACCTGAAGAAAAGGTATCTTCGGAATCAATGTAAACTGATCGGAAATAGAAGGCAAAAGCGTTGACAATTGTTTGAGGATCGGTAAACTCATCACCATTAAATTGCAGAGAACCAGGTATCCTCGAGTCACCCTTTCTGCTTTTCACAAAATTCCAGAAATGCGAGGGATCGGAACAGATAGAATTAGCAGAACGAGAAAGATAATCCCGATAGCATTCGGCAGTTTGCAGCTTAACCAGGGCTCTAAGGCGACTGAAAGATTCATAATCACTGACCAACCCAGACCTTAGATAGAGTCTATGATATCTAGACTTTGACCGTATGTTAGCAATGAGTGCTTTGGTAAACCAAGGAGGATAACGTCTGTGAGTTTCGCAGGTAACCAGAGGGACACTCGCCCGGAAAGTTCTGTTAATGATTAAGTAAAAAGCTTCATAGGCCAAATTTACATCGACGTAGTCAAAGACAGAGGACCAATCCGACTCATCGAATAAGCGGTACATGAGGGCAAAGTCAGCCTTCTTAAAGTCAAAACTCCCAATCATATTAGAGACCAAGGAGGGAGCACGGGCGAATGGATTCGACAGTTGGACGGATAAAGTAAGCGATGGGTGATACTCATCCTCCACGATCAAAGCATCGAGACTGCGTGTCACTGTGATGTTTGTATTAGAAAAAACTAGATCCAGGGTACGGCCCAGGGAATTGAGGATAGTACTGTGTTGAGATACATCTAGGAATTGCATAAAATTATGAACAGCAACGCTTCTGGAATCGTCTATATTTGCATTAAAAAGAGGTGCATTAAAATCACCTACAACCAGCAAGTTGCCCGTTGGAGAAAAAGAAGCCGAGGCAAAAAGTTCCAAAAACGTGTCGAAATCTTCTGACGAAAGACTCGGCGGGAGATAAACAACAAAAATACGTACTTTATGCTGCCGATCCAAGCTCAACGATACACCTACAACATCCACCGCAGGTACGCTCTGATGTAGAGCGGTAAGGTCGATGGGACTGGGATTATGCGTGGAACGCACTGCAACCAATACACCACCCCCCCTGCCAACACCAGTAAGCTCAAAATTACGGTCGCAACGATAAACGGCATATTTCCATGTGGGAAGCACTTCCGAATCCGCAATGTCAGAAGAAAGCCAGGTCTCGCTAAGACAAATTATGTTTAAGTCCTGTGAGCACACACCATTCAAAAGCTGAAGAGTTTTAGTACGCAATCCCCGCACATTTTGATAATATATGCCGTTAAAAGGGGGAAATATCTTTCGCGGGGCGGGGGTGCGGCCAAGACTAACCGGAGAAACATGATGAGGAACAGAGGATCATACAAATTGTGCACGTAGGCCACGGCCACCAACTCAACACAGTGCACACAAGAAGCCACACCTACCGACACCAACTCCGCAGACCGGCGAATGCGATCTGACAACCCCAGCCATCGAACCGGTGGACACAGGGGCCCTCATCGCCTCCCTTCTCAAGGCGATTTTCACGATCTTACGAGCCGCAAGCATAAACGACTCCGTCATACAACAAGTGGCGGATATCGCCACGGTAATCACCAAGTAACTCAACACGTCCACCCGATCAACTCAGAAACGGACCATTTAAACCACCAACTCAGGCCAAACCATCTTCTTCGCGACTTCACTTCAATCGGCAACTCTCCAATACGACCAGCACACACGTTCAACACAAATCTTTCGGCTGCTACAGCGTTATTCCAGCCTTCGGGCGGCTCCGGGAAATTATCACAACCCTGGACATTGGCAAATCTCGGATCCGGGGGATGTTTTTAACGAGTCACCGATTCTCCGTCAACTCTCGTATCCAGGATTTTTGTTACTTTTGGAAAAACAAACTACTGGACCATCCGCAAATTTTATTATTTATATCTACTATTGCAAAAGTTTCGGCAAAATTCGAGCTATTAAAACATCGACCGACTCTGGTAATTGATTCAGAAGTGATGCCGATTGGAAGGAGAAGGCATAGAATAGGAAGATATGGAGAAAAGTAATTGAAGAAGTTTTTGAAAAATTGAACAAGACGGATAGTAAATACTATAGGAAATCTAGGTGTTTGATATCTTTTACCTGAAAGAAAAATTAAATATACTGAAAAATCTGCAAAGTTAATAAAATTGTAAATAGCATACGAAATGGAAATCTGAACAACTAATTATTATTTTCGTAATTTTTTCAAAATTCGATCAAATTAATTATAAAAAAATATTTTGATTAAAAGTTTTCAAGTAATTTTTAATCATCAATTTGCTTAATTAAGTAAACCATTAATTGCATTACTAATTACAATAATTTATCCTACTTCAGTTTACCTTATTATATTTCAAATTATAATATGTACATTGTAATAAAATTTTTGTTACAAGTAATTTCAAATTACAACTAACTGCCTTTTATTAGACTAAAATTGCTAATTAAATCGACTTGTTACCAAAGCATTAATAAAGGTAGGGAAACTTTCACCTTAGCAGGAATCGATCAAGCATGGGGAATTCATTTTATTTTAATGGTTCAAGTTATTTATGCAAACAAAAGTTTACTTAGCACACAAATTAATTTTTAAAAAGAAAAGTTATGTATATAATTAATAATTACTAATAATCCAGGTGCGTTAATGTAACATTTCTGTAAAATTAAAATTGGTACTACAATTTTCGCATCGTATTGTTAAAAGTTACAAGCTTTTCAACTTAACCGAATTAATTAGGAAAATATGGAAAGTTGATGCCCAGCTTATTGTACATTTTTCAGATCTGTGCATGAAATGAAGGCGATCCGAATTGTTTTCGTTATAATTTTCCAAAGCTGAAGATATTCAGTTTTTTACTCAACTTTATTTATGTAAAGATTTTCGCTGTGTGTTTTCTTCTATTTAATTTTCAGCGTCACTTTTGTATAAACTACGCCCGGCTTCAATTTAAAAATAATTTTTAGTCGACTATGTAGGTAGTTTTGTTTGTCTTCTCGACTTGCATTTGTATAAATTAGCATTTTAACGAACTCATTACATTAAAAAACTATTTGAGCAAGACCGCCTTGCAAATTTAATTTTTACCTTTACGTTAGTGCAAATCTCTTTAAGTTTTTCTAGCAGATATTTAGGATGCATTTGAGATTTTGTGTTAATTTTAACAAGTCAAATTTCATTAAGTTTTCAAGAATATGCATAAATGACATCCCTTCACAATTTATTTATCCTTGCCGACTTATTACAGCAATATGTATAAATATTCCCCTGGGTATTGCATAATACGGACTTCATCCGCACAAATTTGCGAGTTTTAATTACGGGATTTGTAAATATTTACATTTCAAACCTCAAGAACAGATGAATATCTACGTACAAGAAGTTTTCGGAATAAGAAAGCAAAATTTTCTTTTTGCGCGTCACAATGGAATCTCGAGGGCAGTTTAGGTAATTTAGATACTCTGAAAATTAATTATAGTAAGTCCGAAGTACTTATCAGTTTGAGCTATTTGAAGTTATTGAAGCGTTGCCTGAAATGAGTTTCTTAAGTAGCTTAAATATTATTTGGGAACGGCTATTTTAATATAAAATTTGCGAGCGTAAACGGCACCTTTCCTGAATTTCCGACAATAATTAAAATGTCATTTCAGCACATATTGCAACCACATGCATTTGATTTATAAAAACCTGTTATGTACATTGTGTACAAAAAATCAATAAATCAATAGAATGGCAACAAGAAACCATTTAATTTTAAATTTGTGCTTCCTATAGAGCACTTTATGAGTGAGACTGTAGAAGTGAAGACGCTTTACCTTTGTGTCTTTGAAGTTGACGACTAACAGTAGCTGATTGGGATTTTTTATTGAGAAAAGTAGCTTACATTAATTTATTTCAGATAGTTTACCCAGCTTTGCCTAACTATTCTACAAACTCACCCCATCACTTTGGGTTTCCCATTATTCACATCAACCAGCTTAGTCACTATTGGAAGTTAGTATCGAAGCTTTTTAACTAACGATAAAAATAATTTTAAAATTATGACATATCAAAAAACTATAAAAAAAAGTTTTTCTAGACTGCGTACTCTGTGTTGCGCTAGGACTCACCCCTTTACCCTCAGCTACCCCAACTTAAAATTTGATAGCCCTGTATAGCTTGACTGCAATTGTACAACATTGTACTACAGGTAATTTTTAATTACCGATTTTCAAATTACGTAAAATGTATTGGCTGACATGCCACGCGTCGGTAATTCCCCGGTGTCGGCATTTTAATTAATATATTAATTTATTTAAAGCCAACTGCATAATAAAAATTAATTTTTATTTTATTATTTCTTTTGATTGTATCGGGCTCCAATGTGATAACCAGGCGATTTATCAGGGAGTCCCTCACTGGCAAAAATGTTTACATTATTTCCAAAATTAAGTTAGAATATTAAACAATATTTATATTATTCTATAAATTCCACTTTTATTCCTGCGTGTATCTACTAATTTGAATTTTTTTATAATTTTATAATTTAATAATATTTCCAACATGCAAATAATGTGTATGTTCATTAGAGGGGATTACCCTAATTCTACTAGTACCGCATATTCCATGAAATTTCTACAATATTCTATCATATTCCACAGTATTTCAAGTAAGAATTCCCATTGCATTTCCGCCAAAATGTATTCGGATTACTCTAAGTAAGAGATCCTGCTTTTGTTATTTTAAGAAAAGCAGTCTTTCAACATGTCCGACTAGTTTTTCTAATTTTAAATTCGTATTCAATATAAAACCAGCATTTCTGTTTTTAACTTCAACTTGAGTTTTATTCTAGCAACGAGGCGAACTTCTGAGATTTAAATCAAAAATTTATTAGTGGGCCTGCTAACACCCAAAGTTCGAATAAATAAAAGGTTATAAATGAAAAACGATTCATCCATTGGTAAGGAATCCAAAACAATGTTGGTGAGCTGATGTCCAGGAGTTCCAGTTGAAAGTTGATTAAGTTATTTAATTTAAATTTTCTTTTGATAACCGTACTTTATAAAGAGTTAAATTAAGTTACGAAAAATGCATATCTTCATTTTCCTCGTTTGATTCCATGAGCACATGAGCACTTAGGCTAGAAAATGTCAAAAACTGAAACTGAGTATTCGCTAGGCCGATTACAAAAAATTAGCTTCACCTTTGGGGTGTTTTCATTTTATACAAGAAATTTTGGGCATAAATTGAACTTAAAAATGGTGGATCCAAGATTTACCGTCGTGACGCTTGTCCACAATGATAAAAATGACTCAACAGCGAGGGATTGGAACAGATAGCGTTCGCAGAACAAGCAAGGTAATCCCGGTAGCATTCGACAGTCTGCAGCTTAACCAGAGCTCTAAGGCGGCTGAAAGATTCATAATCACTGACCAACCCAGACCTTAGATATTGCGGTGTTCATTCAGGAGCTTTCCTATTCTGAAAAGCGTAAGGAGGTTATGCGATGACATTTTCGAAAATAATTTAATAAAGAAATTTCAATAAAAAAAAATGATTCAATTAAAATTTATGTAAAAAAAATTTATATACCGGGAAAACAAAAATGAAAAAAAGAAAAATCACCGGGGAAACAAAATTTTTAATAGAAAAGTTAGTTGACGAGGGTCCTTAATAGAGGATAGACGTGTGTTCCACGTATGGCAAAATATTTGATTTCCGCTTCCTAATAAGAGGAAAGACGTGTGTGCCACGTATGCCAAGGTGTGTTTTTGGGTCTTTGAAGGAGAATAGTCGTGTGTTCCACGCATTGCAAAATATTTGAGTTTCGTTTCCGTATAAGAGGAAAGACGTGTGTGCAGCGTTTGCCAAAGTGTGTTTTTTTTGGTTCCGTAAAGGAAAATCGACGTGTGGTCCACGTTCGTCTGACCAGTAATTATTTTTGGACAACACCGACGATCTAAGTTTGGGAAATTGTCGAGTCAGAAGAACCAGAAATTGGAATTTGTTTTTGGAAGCAGATAATAAAAAAATAGGTGATATAATCCATTTAACTTTTTGTGCGCGTGCGGAGTTTGACTTTTAATTTCGTGTTAACTGTTTATTTTTGTTTTTTTAATAATTAAATTAAATTAAAACTTGTAAAGTCTCTTTTTCATTTATTGAATATTTCAAATATAGATTTTGGTTGTTTATAATTCAAATTTTAAAGTATAGTCACCGTATAACACCTCAATATATTCTGTGATACCTAGACTTTGACCGTATATTAGCAACAAGTGCTTTGGTGAACCAAGGAGGGTAACGTCTGTGAGTTCCGCAGGTAACCAGAGGGACACTCGCCCGGAAAACTATTAATAATTAAATAAAAAAGCTTCGCATGCCAAATTTTCATCGACACAGTTAAAGACAGAGGACCAATCCGACTCATCGAATAAGCGGTACATGAGGGCAAAGACAGCTTTCTAAAAGTCAAAGCTCCCCATCATGTTAGAGACAAAGCAGGGAGCACGAGCGAAGGGATTCGACAGTTGGACGGATAAAGCAAGCGATGGGTGATACTCATCCTCCAGGATCAAAGCAACGAGACTGCGTGTCACTGTGATGATCGCATTAGAAAAAACTAGATCCAGGGTGCCACTCAAGGAATTAAGACACGTCTAAGACTTGCATAAAGCTATGAATAGCAATGCTTCTGGAATCGTCAATATCCATATTGAAAAGAGGTGCATTAAAATCACCTACAACCAACACGTCGCCCATTGAAGAAAAGGAAGCCGAGGCAAAGAGTTCCAAAAACGTGTCATAATCTTCTGACGAAAGACCCGGCGGGAGATAAGCAACAAAAATGCGCGCTTTGTGCTTCCTGTCTAGGTACATAATATACTATTAAATGGAGCAAACGCCTGTCGAGGGACGGAGGTACGGCCATGGCTAACCGGGGAAACAGAATGAAGAACAGAAGTATCAGGACAGTGAACAATGGGAGGACTCAGGGATGGAGAGAGAGAGAGGAACGAAGGTGACGTTAGGGAGCAATCAGATTGGCTCCTACGTTGAGATTAGGTTGAATATAGGTAAAAAAATCTTAAAAAATGTTTTAAGGAACTTAGGTAAATACGTCGACCCCCTCCCTCCACGTAAGGATTTGTAAGATTTCCCATACCTTCCCACCTCTCCCTAAACCCTTACCATACCTCCCCCCCTTCCTAAATTTTAATAGCATTTTGTTATTTGATTAAAGGCATGCTTTAGCTCTTTTGCCCCATTGTGCCCAAACGACTAAAACGCCGGCACCCAAAAGTCCAAATCCCAAACGTCCTGGCGTCCAAAAATCGGGCGCCGAAAAGTGTAGGTATTTTACGTAGGAGCTTATTTTTTAAATTTTTTAATAAAATAGGAATCTTCAAAAAATTTACAGCATTCGCCAGATCTTCGCGAACACTTTCAAATAATATTATAAAGAAAAATTTTAATTCCAAAGTGGAGGGGGTGCGTAAAGTTGGAATTCTATTATAAAATAATGAAAGATTTTTGATTTTACGAAAATGAAATAAATTAAAAAAATTACTTTACTGCTAAAATAAAATAATGAAATGAAATAATATTAAATCTACCACTAGCATCTAATTTTTATTTTAAAACATTCTACATTAAACTTTCACCCGCACAAAATGCTAAAAGTTTGAAACCTCTCTTTGATGTTTTGTGTGTAAATCGTGTAAATTTTATGATTAACGATACAAGGTTTCACGAATTTTCGCCTTGTTTCTCAATTAATTAATTCTCAATCAACTCAATTATGAAAACAAAGTGAATTATTAAATCAAACTGTAATAGGTTTATTTAACTAATCTATTTGACGCAACCACTGTACCCGGTGCAATGATAAGTGGAACATTTTATTTCAAACAAGTTCAATTTGTATGGATTGCTTTTGATAAATCGCGCTTAAGTAACCCAATTTATCAAATGAAGAGAAGCAACTAAAAGATTTATGTTAACTATTTACTACACGGCAATAATTTTGTTTGATAGTTTCTCATCAAACTTGGCGAAGCAATTTTAAAAAAATGGAAAGAACGGCCGTCTAATTTGGCAAGTTTTAATCACTTCGGTTTTGAAAACTATAACAAGCTTAAAGTAATTTGATATTGTCATGAATGAAAATGATTTAGGGTGATTAGGACGATGTAGGAAAATGATTGGTGCACATAAGGATTATTAAGGGCACCCGAGGATGTAATCTCCTCGACACTTGCTCTCTATCTAACCATAATATCATCTGAAGGGCAAGGATTTTCCATTACAATTTAATATCTTTCGCTTACAAAGTTTGTCTATGAGATTTTAAACCATCTGAAACGCTTAAATAAGGAAATTGATGTTGATAGAATCTTAAAAAAATAAATAAACACGCCATCATCTTCTTGTGAGCGCTAATGTTCCTTCGCGTCGATGTCGAGGCAGAATTTTCATTTTCATTCACCTACTGCAAAGATGAGATAAATTTATGTATTGGGTGATTGATATTGTCAAACTGATAGTTTCAATTTTTCATCATCAAAGTGAAGGAAGGTTTGTCTTCTAATATCATTTTTTAAGCAGTCCAATTTTATGAAAGGTTATCGCTCTGCGGTATGTTTCAAAAATTTAATATCGAGGTTCACAGGAATCGTTTTGTTTTCTGCGAACCAATATTGTATTTTCTACATAGTTGCGTACAATGTCAACATAATTTAATATAAGAAATGGACGTATTAAATGTTTTATCATTTATAAATAAATACAATATTTCATTGGATACATATTTGCCGGAACATTTATTTCTTGATATTTGAAGTGGAAGCAAACGTGACAAATAATGGCGACAACGTTTTCTTTGAGTCCGAGTAATAATGAAGAGGTCACGTTGGATAAATATACATAGCAGGCTTCATGTGTTTTCCTAAAGTGATTTCAAGCGCTTCTTCCATTCCACTGATTTTCACTCCATCTATCGTTCGGTACGTACGATAAAACTTCATCTAGGAAACTTTTAAATATTCCCGCTTCTCCAGCCCACACCAAATTTCCATTAAAAAAAGTTAAGATTTCTGTTCTATACAATACTTTTTTTTATCAAATCAAGCGAACGACAGCATTTTTGATTAATTGCCCTAACGTGATTTGGCAACATTTTATTTCTCTATTAAGTTGGAAAGAATTTATGAATTTAGATTAGCGAAGTTATACATCAACTTTGGATTACAATAAAGACATCCTTGATGTATCAATAACTTTCGGGATTATAGAAAAAAAATTCAAAAAATTAACTTACTTATAGCATCTTCGAACAATTTAACCAAATAAATCATTCTCGAGGGAAAAAAAATTTTCAAATGTGAAAATTCGCATTTTCACATTAAAATCAAGTATACCTCTCTAGTAGTAAATTGCGCAATTTTACCGCACAAATAGGCACGAATTAAACCACCTACAGCATTACGAATAATAATCAGTTAAATGATTTGCGCGTCAATCATCAATTATTATTTTCACTGCGAATCTCAAAATCGCCAGCTAGAATAAAATAGCCACTAATAATTGGATTAGCACATTAATTGAAAATATCACACAATCCGCTTAATTATACAATCGGCAACGTATAAGTGAATTTTCCTAATTTCCCATTCAATTTATTTCTTTTGGTTTGCAGATGTTCCGGAGAAGTGTAATTTGAACTTGATTTAAGTTGACAGCTTTAGCTAACTCACGAAACCAAATTTTTCAATAAAAATAAATTAATCGAATTTTCGAGTTTAACGAGAAATTTAAATGCTTATTTGGTACAAAAAAAATTTAAATAAACTTTTAATGGCGAAATCCAGGCAATATTAAAATTAAAATGATACAGGACCAAAATAATAATACCCCAGCGTAATTGCTTTCTCCAAGTGTTTAAATTTAAACGAAACTATGCTGTCACCTCAATAAATTGCATTCACAATCTCGAAATATGTCAATATATGCACACAAAACAGAAATTTAATTCCAAAACACTCCAATGAGAGCCGGTAGTAATCTCTCAGATTTCTCCAACATTTTTTAAAAAGTAGTAGTAAAAAAAATGCGGAAAAATTTTCAAAAATAAATTGTGAGGTTACCATTAGGCCAATTCATTCATCCTCAGCTCATCTGAAAGCTAAAATTGTGCTCTTTCAGAATATTCATTGCTTTTCTTTCCTACTTTGAAGGGAAAAGCCGTAGAAAACTACCAATAACCAGAAAATTGTTATTTTACTCAGGGATAACCCCACGGGGGCGAAAAGGGGGAAGCTTCTCCAGCAATATCCACTGAGAAGTTGGAAAATTCACCTAAAAGATAGCAAGACAGTGCATTTTTGGTTTTATTTATAATTTTGTTTAAATTTGATTTAAAGTTACATTATAAATGTTCGGATTGAAAAATTAAGCAGATGTAAGCAGAAAGTATAAAGAAAATTATTTTAAAAGAACTCAAAAATATAAGGAACTTAATCTACGACCAGGATTAGGACGTGAATTGTCGATGTATTTGCTTATCTTCACTTTAAGGGATTTTTTAACAGCTTTTGCTTTGTCTGTCTGTCTGTAATAGACAGACGGAATAACGGACGTATAAAAAGAAATTAAAGGAAACGAATAGTTGCGTTCAAGGGGTAATATCCCAAAAAATTCTTCTGAAATCACTGGAATTCATTGGAATTCCTTGAAAATCTTTAAAATTTCAAGTCTTGTGTACACAAATTTCTCTGGATATTTACCCCCCCCCCCCAGTTGCGTTACTTTATTCATTTCACACACAGATAACACAGTAGGAAGGTTGAATAACACAAATAAAATACGATTTAATAATTATTGGCGGCAAAATCTACTTGGTTCGATTTTAATCCTTTAATCAATTTTTTTTATTTCGATTTTAGTTATATTTAAAGAGAGTTAAATTTTTTTAAAAATTAGAATCTAATCCTTTCGAGTTATAGACTAAATTAAACCTGATTTAACTAAGAGATCAGATGGCGGTCAGGGCCTGGCGTTTATGTGCTTGGATTTGTAAGCCGGAAACCCCGGTTTAAGCCCGGGCGAGTAAAAACTTTATCCTGACCGTCTTTCCTGGGTAGATAACGGCGGGCGATTGTAAGTTCCACCGATCGGTTGGTTTTACTTGTAAATAATACTTGGAAATTGTCAATTTCGTAAAAGCGGTCAAGGCTATTATTAATCTTTTAAGTAAACAGGAGCCTGTTTTAGTGGACTCTCTGGACATTTTCGGATCTCGGATCCCAGCTTTTGAGTTCGGTAACCCTAGGGGGATGCTTTTAGCGCGTAACCACGGCAAATCAAAGAGATATCTAATCCAGTGAAAACAATGTAATAATATTAAAAAATAGAGTTCAAAACTCAACTTATGATTTATTTAATTATTATAATCATGACAACTAAGAGACCAAGGCCTTCTATGGTCAAGGTTAGGGCCCGGATAAATAGAATAAGAAATCCTGAAAAAAATCACGAAATTTGGCTCTAAAAATCATAAACTTTAGAAAACGTTAGAAAACAAATAAAACTTACATTTATTTATAGGTAGGTATACAAATAAAATTTTTAGAGCAATTTTCCATCGTCCATGTATCCTTGTGTCCATCCGATTGAGATCTCTGCTCCTAGTGCACCTAAAAACCTCTGGTTTTCGCTAGATGTTAGATGAAAGCTCTGGTATCTATTTAGGATTTTTTTTTAATTTTCAATAATAATTTTATTATTATAATAAACGGCAAACGGCAGCCGCATGCATGGCTTTATTATCATTCTTTTCGCTTTTATTTGCCGCTTTATAAAAAAAATAATAATTCTCTAGTCATGATCTCCAAATAGTTAATGGTATTGAATTCGATTGTCCAGATTGTGCGGCCTAAAGGCCGCATTGATTGACTCATCATTCTCCCGTGACTTCTTATTGCATTTAGATTGGCAATAAAAATTTACCATTCGATATAGAACGACAGACAGATAAGGGGTGAAGGGGGGTCACAAAACGTGATGAGTGTGGCCAGAAACTGTGACGTCTACATAAAAAGCCTAAATTCTATATAGATTTCGATTTTAGAGAGATTATAAATAATTTTATTTGCATCGGATATCGGATGTTTTTAGGGGGGGACCGAATATTGCAATTAACTCTAGGGTAAATTACTTTTGTTACATACATTTCTGTAAATATAAGTGCTTTCAAAAGTGTTCACAAATTAACCTAATATAATATTAGGTTAAATTATCAAAACCACGAAAGAAAAGCCCTGAGTGAAGCCCCACGTTGCATGCGCCAAACGATAAGAATTCTGGTAATAATTGATATATAGAAATTGTAGTTAAAACTTTAAATATTACTAGAAAATATTGCATGTGGAGTCTGCACTCAGCTATCAATGAAATCGTCTCTGTTCATTTATTTGCAATAATTTGACTTGTTGATTGATTGATTTTAGTAGGCAGAGCCGGCTTCAGTTCACTTCTAGCGATGCTGATGCTAACATTATTTAATTATATTTGCTTTAAATTGTATTCGGTTAATTGTAGCAAAATTTAAGTTTAAAACTAAGATCCCGCCTTTCGAGATCCGAAATTTTTGAGTTCGGTCGCTCCTCAGGAATTTTTTTAAAGTGTACAGGGCTTGTCAAAAAACTCCGAAGCGCTCGGAGCGGAACGCAGAGCAGAGCAGCGTAGGGTCACTAAGCGTCACCTCAAGAAATCTTGAATCTGCTCTAAAATCCATCAGTTTTGAGTACTACTTCAATAATAGAAAACCCAAATTTATGAAGTATTTTTTAAAATATTTTTTTTCATTAAATCTTGCCGATATTTGTTAGCGTATTTTAGTACCCCCCATTATCATTATTGTGACTTCCCTGAAAAAAAATAATTTATGAAAATTCATCATTTTTGCGCCAATGAACAAAATTCATAACATTGATAAACTCATGCAAAAAATCATTGTATTTATGAATTTGTTCATAAAAATAATTATTTTTGTTCATCGGCGCAAATTACTCTCTCTCCGAATCACAGAGCCTAGCTAAGATTCTAAATTTATTCCTGTTCCGTTCAGGACCATATTTTCAAAAACTAAACTAAAACTTTAAGAATTTTTGTATTTTTTTTATAATTAACTCGAAACCTGTTGATTTTAGGCAGTCAAGGGTTAGCATCTAGTTTATAAATAATTTGACACTACATAAATTTTCACGTAAAAATGTAACCGTCCAAGAAAGACGAAAAAATCCTATTCTTATTTAATGAATTTCGAATTTCGCAGAATATCCGCAAATTTTGTAAGATTTTTTCGTTCAACAGTTCATTGATTTCCCGAATATAAATCTCGGATATTCTTCGGGATTTCCCCGGCCGAGAAAGTCCAGCATCCGGATATCTGATTTTATATTGCTGTAATCTGTGCAATCTAATAATCTCCCCCCCCCCCCCCAGAACTGCGGGATCGAATAACATCCGTATAATTTTAATATTTTGTATCCTAAGATGAAGCGAATTAATTTTCTACTTTATTGTAATATTACAATGAAGAAAAAAGTACAAACTTTTTGAAAAATAACTTTTCAAAAAATAGGACAAATTATAAAACTTTGCTCTTCATTGAAGCGCGAAACGGAATTATATATGTATTTTCGATTCAAGAATTTTATATTCAACAAATTTAAAGTCGGTGTTTTTTGCAAAAAATATATTTTCCACTTCAAAAATTGAACCAATCTAATTTTAAATTATGAATTCGCTCATTTCCAATAAATTAAATATTTCCGTTTGTAAATCTTCAATTTGTGGTAATCATATTTGCGTTGAGCTTCTTACACACACTTTCATGATAAATCTCGTTTACCGAGCAGCGGATTAAGATTTAAGACGTTGAAATACATCTCTCGGAGCTTATGAAGCATTGAAGTTTGTATTTAGTAGCTCTCAGATTGAAAAATAATTCACTTACAGGTAGAATGCAGATGCTACATTACGAGATTCTATTTAGCCTGATTGGAATTACTTGTCAAGTTTCATTGACTGCTAAGCTTAACGGGAAACAAAAAAATAATCATCAAAATATTTCGTTGCTTTTGGATAATTTGCTTCGTGGATATGATAACAGTGTGCGTCCTGACTTTGGAGGTAAATTGCATTTTGACGTCAGAAATAATTATTTCATTTGCAATCTTTTAGGACCTCCAGCAGTCGTGGAAGTAGATATAATGGTTAGAAGTATGGGACCAATTTCAGAAGTTGATATGGTAAGTATTTAAAAATTACGCTTATTCTGCACATTTGTGTTTAAATGGAGTGAAAATTATAAAACCGCTGATAACAATTTTTGAAACTCACACAAAAATTTAAACAACCCGGTGTATTTTTTGTTCCACATTGGATCGATGGTTTCTATTTATCTTTCAGACTTACTCAATGGACTGCTACTTTCGTCAATCATGGGTCGACCGACGTCTAGCTTTCTCAGGAAATTCTAATGACAGTCTAGCTCTTAGTATATCAATGTTAAAAAGAATTTGGAAACCTGATACATATTTTTATAATGGAAAGCAATCTTACTTGCACACTATAACTACACCAAACAAATTTGTGAGGCTTTATCAAGACGGACGAGTTTTATATTCTTCGAGGTAAGATTTATTACACTTTCAAATTTGAACTTGCCGGAAATTTATTTATTGCAAAACTTAAATTATTTTACATTTAATTACCCATCCCCAGGATTAAATACTGAAATAAGCAAAAAGTTTGGACATTTTCCAATCGCGGCCGCCAATATGTGAGCTTATTCGGTTATTTTTTATTGCATTTTTAGAGTCGAAAAATTCAAAATATTGAAACATTGGTGTTTACATATCCAAGTGCTATATTAATTCCGCTCACGTTTTTAAAATCCGCAGATACTACAGAGAATTGCTTAATTTTTTTCAATTGAAAATGTGATCAAATCAATAATCATCTTTGGTATTGCATTAATTCCGAAATCGAAATATGTGGAAAGTTTTTAAACCCAACTAGTAAGTCGGGACCCGTGGTTTAAATATTAAAGAGATCTCCGAGGAGCTATTAACTTTAGGCAACTGAACGTCACGTCTGTAAAGGTTTTATCTGTTTCGTTCTTGCTATTGTAATTGTGATTCCGAAATGAATAAAATATTAATGTAAATTTAGCGTCTATTAATATTAGGAAATGTGAGCTACGACACGTAGTGTCTAATCCGTCTTAAATCTCGGTAAATTATTCATATCTCGGAGTTTTACTATAAAATTGTATTTAATCCACAAGTTTCATCTTTTAATGGAATTGTTTATGCCAACGAATGGAGATTATAGTTGATAATATGTAAAATACATTTGAAGCTTTGAAAATTATTTTCTCTTATAAAAGAACCTAGTCCTACGTGAAATGCGCAGTTGTATGTATAATTGTTTAGAAAACATATCACCCGTTTATCAAAAATTATATCTTTTGAAAGTACATTAAATTTACTACTATTTCAGTCCAAAAAGAGTTTTCTAGCTCCAGTAGTTTCCGAGTTACAGTTCCTCAAAAATCAGCAAAATTTCTCAAAACTTTTTTTAGGATGGCGGCGCCCGTGGCAAGTTTTTACGTTGGGAAGCTACTGGAAATCTATCTATAAAAAAATTAGCTCTACCGGAATTAGTGCATATATTTGGGTTTTATTATTCTAATTTGACTGGAATATAAAATATTTTAGATAAAAAAAAATTTGTTTAATTGAAAAGAAAATTAAATAAATGAATTAAAAATTTTATATGAAATTTGTGGTTAACAGACTGTAAAAATATTAATTTATTTTTAGAATTATACAAAGTTTTGTTTAACCGAAAATATTTTATTTAAATTAAACAAAATTTATTTGCTTTAAAAGAAATTGCTCGAAAAAAAACGGATTTTTGAATAAAACAATAGTACATTATGCACCAAGGGAATAAAGTGGTCTATTTATTCTTTAGAATTTTTGAACAATTAGATTTAGCTTTTAGATTCGGCATTTAAATCATTTATTTTCACTGTTATCATTACCTTTTCGTAATTATTCTAATTTTCAGTTTCACATTTTTAATATCATTTTTTTTACATTATCCGCTTTCTAGTGTCTGTATGGTGTCATTCATTATTTTGAATCCCCCGTCTAATTTTTGTTGTAAATTTTACTACAATATTTGTGTTAATTCCAGTGCCGAATTTTAAAAAAATGCCAAACCAGATGACTGTTCAGATTCTCGTCGTTAATCCAATCATGCGCGTCAGTGGTAAAGAGTTAACTGACAAATTCACTGACGTTTGAGATATAGATAGGGGGGCGGGTTTGACCCCTTGCCCATTCCTAAAAACGCCATTGGTCAATTATAATTTATTTATTATTATAATTATTATTTGGACCCATTTTCTTATTTAAGTTATCTAGATTTTGTTTTGTTAGAAATTTGTTATCTAAATTTTGCTAGTTTTCGTTCATTCTTTTTTTATTTTGTTGTATGAACATAAAATTCTGCAATGTTCCGCATGGGATGCACTGAAATTGAGCTATGTAATTTGTCCCTGTTCCTGTTGAATTTCTTGTAGAAAACCCTTATTTTCTACGTAATGACTGGTCTAAAGAAACATTTCATCCGCTAGTCCGCAAATAAAAATTACAAAATTTAAATTTTTGCCAACAAACAAATTTCCAAATCTTATTCAGCCCCCCCCCCCTCTCCTACCTTATAAAAAATACTGCGACAATATAAAGCATGCTTAAAACGCAAACGACGTTCAGTGCCGTAGGTAAGGGCTTCTTCTGCTGGTAAGGGACTCAAAAGTTTGTCATAATAATGAAAAAAGAAAAGAAACAAGGTGTCTAGAAGAAACTGGAAAAAAGCTTGAAGCTATTGAGAATTAGAGTGCACTCGGTGCTAAAACCTTAAGTACGCCACTGTCAGTTCATTTGCTATTATCCATCGGTAAGCGAGTTTCATGGAACAGCCACTTGGGCTTTCGAAGAACCTGTTTCGAATAGGTTTTTTCCTCTTTGTGCCCTTTCGAGACATTTTTCTTTGTCTTAGGCAATCCAATGAAAGAATTGCTTTCTTGGTTTCCTTTCGGGTATTTTAATATTTTAACATCTGATTTATGATACTGAATTTTTAGAAAGTTAATTACTAGTATTTAAATATTATAACTAATTTTTCAATGTAATTTTCAGATTGACTATAAAAGCCGGCTGTCCGATGAATTTAGAAGATTTTCCCATGGATATACAGCGTTGCCCTTTAAAATTTGGATCTTGTAAGTAAGCAGATGTTATGTTCTTTTAATGTAATACACGTATTTGGGAAGCTCAATATGCGCTCATCAATACGCTCAATATTGTGTTAACCAAAATTTTCTGTTTTATCGATCTTTTTCCTTAGGAATTACAGAATTACAGAAGTGACTGCAATTAATCACTGAAAATGTTCCTGTCTCTTTCTCGCGCATTTCTTAATGTAGTTACATCTCACTTGCGTGTATAGCATCCTTAACCCTTGCCATATGCTTTCTAGAGTAAAAATCTTTGAGTTATTTACTTGTCTGGATATTATTCTATAGTTGATTTATTTTATATCGTATAAAAATCGCTCAAAATTTGTTGACTTTCCGATCTAATAGCTATTAAATAAAATTATTTCAATTTTTTTATATCGTCTTAGCATAACATATACTTGGATAAACTTATAAAAAAAACTGTATATGATGATTTCCTTATGATTCAATAGACTACATTTCTCAACATCATACGCTCCTTCGAGCATATAAAAAGATGTTTCTATTCATCCAGTTACATGCATACATATATCTTAAAAGTCGCGCTTCGAAGATTATGTGCTCGTTTTTGTATAAAAATTTAAGTCTAATTCGATAGTCTTACAAGGGTTGCTTGTTTTAAAATTTAAACCGATAAAAATTCCACTACAGGAAAAATTTAAAAGTAATAGCTATTGCAGTTTAATTCTAACAAATATATTTTTTTTTAGTTGGTTACACGTCTCAGGATGTAAAATATCAGTGGAACAAAGATCGCCAAGTTGCCATAGCTGACGATATGAAGTTATCCCAATTCGATCTCATAGCAACGCCTTCGGCTAACCAAACAGATTCAGTTGTAAACAGCGATATTAAAATAGGTATTTGTCCTAAAAATTCAATAATTTTTATAAAGCGCTTCCGTTTTATTCGAAATTTTCTATCAAATATTTGGATAAACCTTTATTCATAGAAAAATCAGATACTTTAGGCCTACTTTCTATACGGGATAAAAGCATGTAATAAAGTTACTTTCTTCCGTATTTACCTACTCGGCAAAAAATTTATATCGTCTCGAAGATTTATGTTGAAGCCAGTTAATTTTCGTTAAGTGTTAATTCGTTGCATTTTTTCAAGAGTACTCGATGTTGCTCGTCAGTTTCCATCTGCAACGTCACATGGGAAATTTCCTGATTCAAGTTTATGGACCCTGCGTTTTACTGGTAGTTTTATCTTGGGTTTCGTTTTGGCTGAATCGAGAAGCTACTGCGGATCGCGTGTCGCTAGGTACTGAAAAAATTAAACTTAAAAGAACTTTTTTCAAATTTTTACTTTGTCACAGGAATTACAACAGTTTTGACGATGACATTTTTAGGATTGGAAGCCCGGACGGATTTGCCGAAAGTTCCATATCCGACGGCTTTAGATTTTTTTGTCTTCTTATCGTTCACCTTCATATTTGCAACGATAATTCAGGTAAGACGTTAAAACTGCAGAGTGGGCCAAAAAAATTTTGATTCAATCTGTAAATTTAACAAATCTTATTTTATTATATTATTTAAATTTTATGTATTAGTTAAATCGACTGACGGCAACTAATTTCTCTGATAATTTGATTATTTCATTGCAAAAGTAGTTTCATTAACTCTTATGAAAAAATCAAAAACTGCGCTAAAAGAAAATTTATTGTAGAAAAAACTAGTTGATAAATAATTCATAAATTTTGCGCCGATGAACAAAATTCATCATATTGATGAAAAATTCATAGTATTCATGAAAAAAATCCTTTGTATTTAAGAATTTGTTCATTAATATGATTAATTTTGTTCATCGTTCAACAATGATAAATTTTTCATCAAAATGATGAACCATTTTTTCAGTGTACTGATGAAAAAGTGAAATTTGTTTATTGATGCAAACATATGATTTTTTCATGAATTTGATTGACCATAGAGCAGTCAGTTTGACAAAAACTCGTAGAACTAATAAACCAATTCCACTTCAATTCTAAAAATATACCTGTAATTCTGAAATAATTCTGTCGATTCCAAGGTAATTCCAACTAAATTCCCAGTTAATTAGCAAACCAGGGCAAATATTGTGGAAACGACGGGAATGGAAGCTCATTGAGGCTCAAACGAAGCTCAACCGTTTGACCCCAATTTCAGTAAAAAATTCGATTTGGGGGGGCCAGCGACATTTACCTACAAAATAAAATCAAAATAGAAATGGAAGTCGATAACAAAATCGTTAATTTTATATACAGGGTGGTCTTGGAACGATTTACGTCTGATAACAAAAAAATATGAGAAAAAAAGTTTTATTTTTCAAATAAAAAGTGGAGATTTTTATCTGTAAAGTAAGTTTTCCAATTCATATCCTTGTGAATAGGGAGAAGTCGGATAAAAAAAATTTCTGGAAAAATTGCTTATAAATATCGCACATTAAGAACTCCACTTAAAATTTCTCAAAAATTCTGTTAATTTTCTCGTAAATTCCATAAAAATTTCGATGACCTGTGCTTAGATTTTCCTTATGACTTCCCACCGTCCGAAACCTTCCCATAACAAGGCTAAATTTAAAATATCTCTCAAATTACCAAAAACATTTCCATAATTTTCAATGAATTCGTCAAAAATTTCGAATAAATTATTTTAATTTTCTTCCCGACGGACAACAAACTCTTCAGGTGGCTACCCCCCTGCTCTGTACTCTTTTAAAAATTGATGATTTGTCTGCAATCTAGATTCTAATCGTCTAGAGTCTAAAAGCAATGCCTCTCTATTTATGGATGTAATTCAGTAAAAAAAGATATTACGAATAGTTGTTTCGGACTTGAAAACTGAAACATGTGAAATAAACCATGTGATCTGCGACCGTGGTGTCGGAAGAGCGGGGTACGGAATTGAATAGCAGAATCTTCTTATTCTCTTCTTTCTAGCCTTTTTGAAGTCCAACTTTGAACATAGGCCTCTTCCAACCTTTTCTGCTTCCCATCCATGGCCTCCAGTGGTTAATAGACGAGTTCCATCTGCCTGGTGGTTCTTGTGTTATGTCCGGACCTATATCTCCCAGTTGTTACTGCGATATTTTTGGACCCCGTACATCAGTTAGTACAGGTAGCACACACATCTCAAAGATTTTGGTTCTGGGATGTTGTGGAATTTCTTTATCCTTAAGGATCTGGTTTAGTTTTCCAAATGCTGCCTAGCTCATTGTCAGTCTTCAGTTGACTTCCGCCGTTTGATTTTCTTTATTTGGTCGTATGTCTTGTCGAATCTACAAAAATTGAGAAAATTAAATTATTCTTATATAATTCTATTCTGACCCCCCCCCCCCCCAGGAAGGAAGAGGGGCTTTACACGGTAGAACTTTGAGATATAAATTAGTCCTTTTCTGGTGGAAAAATATAATTTTTTCTTCACGCTGGAAAACCTGCCTTTCTCTTTGTGTATAGGGCCCAGCAGGTCTTGAAACTAGCTGATTTTTTGTGAAAGCGAGAGCAAGGTTCTAAAAAAAAGGAATCCAGGTAAATCCAGCTCCTCTGGAGTGAAACACAATGTAGAAAGACAAGATATTTATTTATTTAAATACCAGAAATTTAAAATTAAAGAAAAAAATTCTACCGTATGGCTGTTGCAGCTCTTTGATCAATGGAAATTTCAGCAGCCAGATCCCCGAGACAAATTATTATAAAAAGCTAGATTCAAGTGTTCATAAAAATTTGGCGTTCCCAACCGCCATAATGGCGTTAAAAACGCAGAGTTATCCGCCTAATATCTTGGAAGATTGATCTAAAACATAGTTGTTTGGGCTCGGATCTCAACTTAGGTAAATGAGAAACTATGATGTTTTAAATTACGTCACGCAATTTTAAGCATTATTCTACCTTCCCCCCCATCATCACACTTCGTCACTCCCCTTCAAATATTACGTCACGAATTGAATCCCCCCCCTCTTTTATTATTTGTCATTAAGCAAAATTCAAGTAACCCAATCAATATAAAAACCCAAAAATGGATACCTGACCATAGAATGAATGGGAATATATGACGGTATCATCTGCGTATAGCGCTAGTTTTGTCTTAGAGTATGTGGGTATGTCTTTTAATATTTTACGAAGCTAAATTCTCCGTATGGCCGAAGTGGTATGACAATGAAAGATATTTCTTTAGACAAAATAAGCAGTTATGCAACGTTAACTTCGTTGTAGTTTCATTAATCATTAAAATTTTCACTTTTAATGCAAGCCATAAACATGTAAACATCACGTTTCCATACATCATCAATTTTATTTTCATCGTGTTTACATTATTTCAAGTTCACTCAAAATCGTGCGATGCGAAATTTTTGAAGGTATAACTTTTCAAGAATCCGCAATTTTTTATTTATGTTTTAAAAAGTTATGAGATCGGAGAAATAGGTTTTGTGATGTTAAAAATGTCAAATAAGTCTTGCATTTGTAATTTTCAATTGATTTGTAATTTTCACGATTATCGAATTAGGGACACCCTCACGCCTGCTAATACATTCACAACTCCACCTACGTCACTATCAAACATCCAATTTTAAACTTAATATTGATAACAAGATGGAATGATAAGCTCGATATCTGCAAACAGTTCAATTTTAAAGTATTTTTTAGCGTTACGGAAATTTTTCCAATATTTAACCAATTTAGTCGATTTTCAGTAAACAAATTTATTTAACTATTTAAATTTTTATTTTGTGATAGTCAAATTAAATATCTTTAGCCAATCTTAACACTTCTACCATTTTCCTCAATACATTCGAATAGCTAGTTCAGTTATTCAAGGTATTCTTACGCAATTAATCAAGTTTGTGGTTTTGTCGTATAATTCATCATAATGCGAGATTTTGGCTGCATCTCAAACCAAGAAAGCAGAAAATCCAAAATGTTAATTTTTGAAATATGCTAACTAATTTTCTTTGTTTCTAAAATAGAAAATAAGATGATTTATTCTTCTACAGTTTTGAATAAAATTTGTGTTAATTTTAAGAAAAAACCAATTGTTTTGGATTTTTGACAAAATTTTCCAAGTGTTAAATTTACTTTGATTTTTATAGAAAATCACCAAAGTGTTCAAAATTAATTAAAACTTTTAGTTTGCAGTGGTTCATTATTTCACTAAATATGGGTCCGGTGAATGCTACTTCAGTTCCGATTTCAATTCGGACTCCAGCAGCGACGATGAAGACTGGAAGCCTGGAGAATCCAAGAAGCGCGTATCGGATTCGTCGGCTCACGTATGTAAATTTTTCATTTTCCACCGTAGTTTTACCAAAATTTATTTATAGCCCAGTGGATCGTGTAACAGAAAAAATAGTTCTAATAGTCGAAAATCCAATTTTCAAGATGTAAATGGTAGCCGTCCACACTTAATTGAAGTGATTCCATTATCCGCGTGTGCAATTCCAATTACACCTGTCCGGAGAACATCGACAACCTGCGCAGATTTTTCGTGCATAGGATGTTCGGAAGAAGGTCCCAAAGACAATTCTTTTATTCCAAACAGAATCAGCATAATTTCTGGACAGAGATTATCTTTTCAAGGTCATAAACGTAGACGAAAAAAGAAAAAACGCGCACAAAGGTTCAACTCGGTTTCTAAAATTGATCGAGCTTCTAGATTATTTTTTCCCTTAATTTTTTTAATTATTAATTTATTTTATTGGTATTCCTATTTATCGAGAACAAAACGAATTCAGAATATGAACACGCGATATTCGTAAGAACTTGTTATTTTAGGTATTTAATGCGTTTTCTTAATTAAGCGAAATAGAATAATCGAATATTTTTGGAATCTCTAGGGTGACATTAAATACCTCTCCAGGGAGAGGGAGTTATATAATAATGCTGTTAGAATTTTACATTGTTTTTGTTTTAATGAGAATATAGATAATATTTATTGTACAAGATGCGTCCAAATGAAAATAAAAATTTTGTTACTCCTGTATTGGATTTATTTTCACAAACATTTCTCAGAAATAAATTTTTTGTTTCTACGGCCGTAGGTGATTTTTTATACATAGCAGATATTGGTAGGCAAAAATTACAGCCTTTAAAAATACGTTAATAAAACAATTATAGATTAATTTAATTTGTAAGCTCTCATGCACTATCGTGCATTTCGTCAGATAAGTTTATTTATAAAAATTTCACAAGTTACGATAATCAACTAATTAGTTAAGTCAATAGGAGATAATTTTGCCAAGTTGATAAGAAACTTTATCCTGTTTACTGATTTGGATCGTTAAAAAGTTTGTTTCTTTAATAATATAAGTTAAAATATTTTATGTGAAGAAATTGAGCTAATGAGAGCATTTTTGACTTTAAGCGTTTAAAATAAAACAATAAATTGATCAAATTTGTGCGATTCATGTAAATTTGCAAATTATATTTCTTACATTTAGAAATTTAAAATTTTCGGCTAAAAAATATATAGCCAATATGTATGATAAATATTTATGTAATTTATCAATATGTTGACTTTTGCATGAAAAAAAAAAATTAAAAATTATCCCTCAGGAACTGGCTGCAATTTAGCAAAATTAACCAATTTTTGCATAAATTATTAGTTGGCCCCTGTTGGCGTACGAATAGCCGGAAACGACTCGGCGAGATAAACTGGGATTAATTTAGCTATTTGTACTAAATATTATTTTCTTATTATTTATATTATAGATGATTACATTTTTCAAAAAATAAAGATAAACAGTTTATCGTTTGAAATACAAGTTTGTTTAACTAACTAAAATTATAACTATATTATAATAAATAAAAAAATAATATAAAAGCAAATAAATAAAATATATTTGTGGTTAAGCAAAAGCTAACCAATATCACCGAAAAGGATATAATTAATTTTGTAACAGGTATGTAGGTATACTGTATGTATAATACTGTATCTTGTTAATCCACTCATTGGCATCACTTTATCTGGGTCCCTCATGAACACGTCTTTGCTTAAATTCGTTAATGTCACACACCTTGCAATATTATTCACTCTAATTTTTTATTGTTTCAGAAAATATTTCTCTTCAAAAGCGTTTATATGGCGGAGTTATTTTCACGAACGAAATTCCTAAAACCGGATCTGGCAAAATATTTCGCAAGAAATTACGTGAAATTTTGTAATACAAAAAATTTATACAAAATTAATAATTTTCAATTATATTTAATAATTTGTTTTATAATGTTTTGATAAGAGTCTCATGCTCATAGGTACAGTATAGGGATTCGAGGAGTTTGATATTCGAGATTTAAAATGGGAAATAAATCCCAAAAAAATGAGTTTAGTCGTCACTTGTTTCTCTAATTGAGAAACACTGTAAAATTTCAGTGTGGAGAATCTTGGCCATTTTTTCAAGTCACATAGATTCTAGACATTTGAGAGCTTGGAGGCGGTGTACTTAAACCCACTTTTAGTATAAAACAATGCACGAATGGCGCAGTAGAAAATTTTTTTATATTAAAACATAAAAATGTTATTCTGGGTCACACAAAATTATTTGAACAATATAGCCGTTAATTTATCTTCATTGAGCCGGATAATTGAAAATCGTGGTTGACAATTCACATTTAGCAATTAGCAACATATTATTTTTAATTACATTTTTTTATAAGATAATAATTAATATTTTGGGCAATGAGAAATTCCATTCTAAGAAGTATATAAGCAAACTTGGTTGTTCACGATGGATTGAATCATGAAGTTGGAAATTTTACTAGGATTATTGTTAATCGTTGAATTTTGTAGTGCTGTATCAAGAGAAAATTTTAGTGAGTATTTTTAATTCTGATGTTATTTACTTTCCGATTTATGAATAATTAAAAAAAAATATCTATAGAATGTCAGAATGGCGTTAGATACAAAAAGAATAAGTGTAAATCATGTGTATGCGCCAATCAAGAGTTGTATTGCGAAATTAAGACTTGGTAAGTAACTTTTCAATAAATTTGTAGATTTACGTTAATGTTATTAAAAAATTATTACATTTAATTGGAGAAAACACATTTCATTATGTAACAAAATTAAAGGTGATACCTGCTCCCCAATAGCTTTGAGGTCTAAATCTTAAAACTATTTATTTAGCCAGACTTATGTAAATAGAAAACCAATTCTTAAATCCAGGAAAGCCGAGATTCCAATTCGGCAATCTCACTAATCCGCTATTGCAGTTGAGAGTTCATGATAATTATTTTCTCTTTTGCTAGTGTGCAGATTCCAAAATTTTGCCTCATTAATGGATCTACATGGACCGAACGATGTAATAAATGCTGGTGTGTAAGCCACAAGCATGTTTGTGAAGACAAGAAATGTTAATTGTTTTGGTATAACACAAATATATTATAAACAATCGATTTTAGTTGTTGTTTTTCTATTTGTCTAAACAGAGGGAAAGATATGGAAGTATAAGGAGAAGTTTTAGAAAATTAATTGAAAAATTGTAAAATAAAAATTTTGTTTTTGAAATCTACATAGCAATATATAGGGCACAATAGGGTACTATCCCGTATAAAACAAGTCCACAAGTGGGAGGAGCCGACCGCAGTTCACTTCTAGCTGTGAAGTGCTAACATTATTAATTATGTTTTAAATACCATTTTATAAATTTAGTATAGCCAAATATAACTTAAAAACAAGATCTGTAATTTTTTTATCAGTTATTCCCGAGTTACGATTTAAAAAATTTTTTTAATTAATCAGTATATCCGAAAATCAATAACTTAATTATCAAATATACGAAATATGCAAATTACGAAAATAGGTGGATTACTAAAATCAGTTGGCCTGGCAGAAAAGGTAGGTAAGTAACTTTTTGAAATTTTGATTGAGCACATTGCAAAATTGGAGGCATGGACTTGGAAATGTCCAACCGAAAATCGAAAATATGTTCTATTTAAATAAATCGTATCTCCAGTTCTAATTATCCTACTATCTATTGGTTAAAAACCAGTGATTTCGAAGAGACCTTAATATTATATAAGTTTATTGTTTTTTTCTGAGAACAAATGTTAAATAAAATTCTGTTCGATACAATGGAAGAATGGTACCGACATTACAAAATGGCTGATATTTTATATTAAAACATAAAAGATTTTATTCTGACTCATACAAAATTATTGAAACAATATAGCCGTTATTTTATCTTAAATGAGCCGGATAATTATACATTGTTGTTGGCAATGCACATTGAGCAATTAGCAATAATAATAATTATTAATTAGATATTTTTATAACCTAATCGATAATATTCTGAGCAATGAGAAATAATATTAAGGTATATAAGCAAACCTGGTTGTTCACAATGGATTGCGTAAATTAAATCATGAAGTTGGAAATTTTACTAGGATTATCGTTAATGGTTGCATTTACAAAATGCAGCAATCAAACTGATTTGGATTTTCGTGAGTATATTAATTCTAATTTTATTAACTTTTCTTATTTATATATATTTAAAAAAAAAATTTATAGCATGTCAGACAGGCAGTAGATACAAAATAAATAATTGTAATGCATGTATATGCTCTAACAAAGAGTTAGTTTGCGACGATGAAGTGTGGTAAGTGACTTTTCATTAAAAATTAAAGAGTTACCTTAATATTATTGTAATCAACAAATTATTAACATAATTAAATAATTAAAAAATTTAATTGAATTTATGCGGAAAGCTTTTCACAGTCGAGTTAAAACACCAGGTGCTATTGTAGCAAAATTAAAGCTGATACCTACTCCCCAGTTTGGCGTAAGCAGCCTTGGGGTATAATTTTTGGGAAAGCCGAAATTCGAACTTCGGCAATCCCACTAATCCATTATATTGTAGTTGAAAGTTTTTGCTAATTATTTTCTCTTTTGTTAGTTGGCAGATTCCAAAATTTTGCATCCTTAATGGATCTACATGGAACAAAGATTGTAATAAATGCTGGTGTGTAAAACATAAGCAAATTTGTGAAGACAATAAATGTTAAATTGTTCTGTTACAACACAAATATTGTCAATAATAAAACTAAATTGAAATATTATCTACTTCCATACTTTATTTAAAAAGAAAGAAAAAAAAACATAAACATCTAGAAATTATTTTTTCCGGAAAACTCTGTGAAAATATTTTAATTTAGAAATTAATATAGTTTACCTTTTTTGTTAATATAAAAAAAATATAAATTTAAAAATTACTGGAAAATGACTTGCTAGCGCGACCTTCAGGCCGCACAACGTTGGCAATCTAATTTTAGATTGTTACGACTATTACGAAAAGAAAAGTTGTAGCTATTCGAATACGGAAAAGACAGAGAGAGGAGGAATTGGCTGCTGCCTATATGTGAAAAAAAAACGGAAAGAAGAAGAGGAGTTGGCAAAAGCGCTGAAAGATTTAGAAAATTCCTTATTAGAAGACGAAGAGGAGGAGAAGAAAAAAGTAGCGATCTAATTGGTTTTTACTTAATAAAAATTATTAAATAATGCAATGTCGACTGATATACTTCGGCGAGTAAGGAATTACTTTCCTGATTTGGAATTCAACAACCCACATGAAATCATAAATGAAGTTTGATTTTTATAGAAGACGAACTTTTCAAAGTAACCTGAAAACGTTTGACTGATTTTTTAATTTATTCTGATTGGACAATAAATTAGTTCCTGAGAAAAAAAATCATAAAGGTAGGCTTTTTCGCAATTTATCGAGTTTTATCTTAAAAACCATTGGTTTTACCAGAAAAGTCAAAGATACAAAAAATGTGTGTTTTGATCCAATCAATACTCTATAATTTTTTTAGAGTTTTTCCTCGAAATTTAGATTTTTAAAACAAAAAATTGTTTATAACTATTAAACTACTCATAAAAACTGAAAATAAGGGTAAACGCTCGCCTACTCTCCGCAATAGAGATTATCTTGCAGATACAGCTTACAATCGAGATGAACATTTTGATATTTTTGAAATGAAAAAATCGAAAATATGTTCTATTTAAATAAATCGTATCTCCAGTTCTATGGTTAAAACAACCAGTAATTTAGAAGAGACAACACTCTCGTGCAAAACCATTTTTACAATATTAAAAAGATTAAACACAATCATTACATAATAATTACAATTTTTTCATACAAAATTATTGAAACAATATAGCCGTTATTTTATCTTAAATGAGCCGAATAATTATACATTGTTGTTGGCAATGCACATTTAGCAATAATTATTAATGACATATTTTTATAACCTAATCGATAATATTCTGGGCAATGAGAAATAATATTAAGGTATATAAGCAAAACTGGTTGTTCACAATGGTTTGCGTAAATTGAATCATGAAGTTGGAAATTTTACTAGGATTATTGTTAATCGTTGCAATTTCAAAATGCGACAAGCAATCTGATGAGAATTTTCGTGAGTATATTAATTCTGATTTTATTAACTTTTCTGATTTATGTATACTTTATTAAAATATTTATAGAATGTCAGATAGGCAGTAGATACAAAATGAATAATTGTAAATCATGTGTATGCGTTGACGGAGAGTTATTTTGCGACGACCAGGTGTGGTAAGTGACTTTTCATTAAAAATTAAAGAGTTACCTTAATATTATTGTAATCAACAAATTATTAACATAATTAAATAATTAAAAAATTTAATCGAATTTATGCGGAAAGCTTTTCAAAATTAAAGCTGATACCTACTCCCCAGCTTAGCGTAAGCAGCCTTGGGGTATAATTTTTGGGAAAGCCGAGATTAGAACTTCGGCAATCCCACTAATCCACTATATTGTAGTTGAAAGTTTTTGCTAATTATTTTCTCTTTTGTTAGTTGGCAGATTCCAAAACTTTGCATCTTTAATGGATCTACGTGGACCAATGACTGTAATAAATGCTGGTGTGTAAAACACAATCAAGTTTGTGAAGACAATAAATGTTAAATTGTTCTGTTATAACAAAAATATTGTTAATGATAGAACTAAAAGGAAATATTATGTATAATATAATATTATAAATTGTTGCTTTATTCTTTTAATTAGCACTGCTGTGAAAAATATGTATGTCATGTTGAACCGGCAATAAACATATTATTATAGTTATGAAATAAAAAATATTATGTAAAAAACATAATCATCTAGAAATCCATCACCAATCCATGGTGATGAATAATTCGGTTTCATATTTTTAATAATATAATTAAGTCAAGTTAGAAAGCACAGCTAAGGAAATTTTTAGTTAAGTTTTCAACAATTATGAATATGAAAGATGTTTTTGGTCCAAGATCTTTGAATGAAAAGACAAATGCCAATATTTATCAATGAAGTCGATGACTATTCAAACAGTTTTTAATTTTTTTAAAATAAAGTGTTTTTAAATCAACAAAAGTGATTGCAAATTGCAATACGGCGAATTTGCATTCCCACCACAATAAGTGGGAGAATTTAAAAGTTTTCAAAGTCACAAAAATCAAGGAGGGAGAAAAATTGGTAAAATAATTCATTCTGGGCAAGGCCGTCATTTCGTCAAGTTCGAAAATTTAAAGCCCAAAGTCAAAAATTTAAATAAATTGAATTTTAATTTAACTATTTTACGCTTTTGGACATCGCAAAATATTGGGAAAAAAGGTATTAAATAAATTTTTGTAGAAGTTGAAATAACTGCACAATACATATTTCCCTTATAAGAAATATTTAGAGATTTTCCTCTAGTTTAAAACTTAAGTAGACATGATATCACTGCTTATCATGAATAACCGCGAGTTATATTCAGGTTATTAATATTATAATTATCTTATCTTAAATTCTTGCAATTTATAATCTAATGATAAACACGGTAGTAATAACTAGGAATGCATAAACTTTGTAAACGGATTTTGCTTTTGAATTGTAAGCTAGAACTATCGCAGTTTTACTCGATACATACAAAAAGTCCTGTGCAATAAATCTTTTTATAATTTTTAAAAAGGCGTTTTTGTCCTCAAATATTGTAATTCGAGGAGGTAATAGCCAAACTGATAGTACTAAACAATAGATCACAGTGTAAATTGCAGTAATCGTGCCAGTATTGTTTAAAACTGTATCTAATTTTTTTAAATTTTTGCAACAATCTGCACAGGTTCGTATAATTATGTATAACTAATATTTCTATAACTTAAAAGTTAGGAGGCCAGGGGGCCAGCTTGGAAAAAAATTGTACAATAAATTACAATTCCAGTTTAATTTCAAAAAATTCCAGTAATCCAATATTATAATTCCGTAATCCAAATTAATCCAGATAATTCCAAATTAATTCGGATAATTCCAAAGTAATTCCAATAATTCCAATCATTTCATATTAATTCCAATAATTCCAATTAAATTCAAAATATTTGTACAACTAATTCCAAGGGCGGTTGTAAGTTCCACCAATGGGTCAAATCGTTATTAATCCTACATGTAAATTCCACCGGTCGGTTTCAGCTCACTATTTTCTTACATGTAAATTCCACCGATAGTCAATTAAATAAAGGCGGTCAAGGCTATTATTAATCTTTTAAGTAAAGAGGAGCGTGTTTTAGTGGATCCCAGCTTTCGAGTTTGGTAACCCTAGGGGGATGTTTTTAATAGCGCTACCACTGCAAATCTCGGATCCAGGCAGTCTAAAATCCACAATTTGTCAGTACTACAATCCAGTAATGCTTTAAGTTACCAACGGTGGAACTTACATGTTTACCCTCAGACCATCGGTGGAACTTACCCTAGTCCAATTACAAAGCTGACGGCCCCTCGGCGGAGGATTTTAAACTATGTTGTATTATTACAGATTTAATAATAAAATGGAAAGAGATAACGATTTAGTAAAGGAGAAAAAAGACATCCAAGATGTGATCAAAAATGCAGTATCATTATCGAATTTAACTTCTCAAATACGCAATCGCAACATAATTATATTGCTTGGTCAAACACGCGGTGGTAAGAGTACCCTTGCAAATTATTTGCTTGGTTATAAACTTACAAGTGTAAAAGCTATAGGAAATATGTATAAGTTAGAAATGTTAGATACTGAACAAGGACCGCAAATAATAAAGGGGCCAGTATCTGGTACTAGCATTCCGAAAGTATATACTATGCCGGACGGCTGCATTTTGATTGATTCCCCAGGTTTTGAAGATACTCATGGTATATCACAGAACATATTTAACGCTATATGTATCAATCACATTGGATATGCCAAGTCAGTTAAGTTTGTTTTGGTTTGTGACATTAATGATATTATAAACGACAGTGTCCGAAATTTTACAAATTTATTTGCACAAATGGCCGACTTGGTGGTCAATCTCCAGGAGATTAAGAATTCGGTGTGTATTATATTTACAAAGGATCGAAATGATATTACATTAGACGAGTTAAGGGGGGTAATGAAAAATGACATTTTAAATGAAACGGAGTTAGAAGGAGAAAAAAGATTATTGCCTACCTTGACAAAGAATACAAAGTTGATAGGAAATTTTAAGGCTCCCACGCGGCAAGGTAAAATTAATTTGGGTGAACTAGACGTTAATGTAAAAAATGCAATTAATGCTTGCAGTTATGTTAATGTTAAAAATTTGAAAATTGAATTTCCATTAGATGACAAATCCAAAATTTTTTTAAAAAAAGTTTATCCACATTATACAGAATCCACTTATTTTAAATCAGAAATTGAAAGAACCATGGAATATATAATAAATTATTTTGATATTGAAAAATACGTTTATGCTTCATACCAAGAGGAATTAAGTGTAGTGCAGAATAAATTATTAAAACCCTTCGGTGAAAAGTTAAAATTGTTATTAAAAAAAAAAATTAATAATTTGAATGACTTAAAAGTTGCTTTAGAAGCGTTGATGAAAATAAGAAAGTTGAAATTATCTAGCGAATTTACATCAGATTTTGAATTTATATTATTGTTAGATAATGCTTCATTGCTTGAAGAACGTGTCCGAAAACTTATTATAACAAACTATAACGCTTCCACTAGTAAACTCTTGGATAACATACAGCGCGTGATTGATAAGATTCATGCCGAATATAAGGTTAGAAAAGATGATAATATTATTTCGTTGTACGAGGCAAATAATTCTGAAGATGGGTTTAATACCTTTTCTGCAGGATTTCAGATCGCTAAAACTAAAGTAGTTCAAGGTTTAACTGATGCTACTGCAGTTGTCGCTAATCTTACCGCTGGAGTAGCTGCTATTGCTGGAGCAACTACCGCTGGAGTAGCTAATATTGCTGGAGCAATTACCACTGGAACAGCTGCAGCTGGAGGAGCTACCGCTGGAGTAGCTACTGCTGGAACAGCAACTGGAGCAGCTGCTGTTGGAGTAGCTACCGCTGGAGGAGCTACTATTGCTGGAACTGCTACAGCTGGAGTAGCAACCGCAGGAACAGTTGCCGCTGGAGGAGCTACTATTGCTGGAGCAGCTACCACTGGAGCAGCTGCAACTGGAGCAGCTACTGCTGGAGTAGCTACCGCTGGAACAGTTGCTACTGGAGGAGCTACTATTGCTGGAGCAGCTACCACTGTAGCAGTTGCAGCTGAAGGAGCTACTATTGCTGGAGCAGCTGGAACAGTTACCACTGGAGCAGCTACCGCTGGTGGTATGGGAGCTCTTGGATTAGGAGCAGCTGTAGGTGGTGCTGGGATACTTGTTGCAGGTGCTGTTGGAACAGCATCTGTTTACTGGTCGGTACAAGAATATTTAGTTAAAAGATCCGAAAGCAGACGGAGACAAAACAGAGGTTTAGATAATGATAATTATATCCTAGATAACACTCACTTTGTAACCACATTATAATTAGTCAATTTTTTTAATTAATTTACGTTTACATAGTACCGAAGTATGTATACTATTTCATTATTTTGATTTCAAAGATTGAATTTTCTATGGCTACTGGGTAGAACTTTTGATACAAGAAGAAAGAGACAAATGTATATATTATGTTAATAAAATCTTCTAAAATTATTTATATAAGTAGTAGTATTATGTGGTTTTATTGCTTAATCGGTCAGGTATAGTAGAACGGGACATTTCACCGTTGGGTGTTTTCGCCGTCGGTCATTTCGTCATCATAAATTTAGTAATATTGAGTAACAAAAGCCTCAATAGAACTTTTTCAAAAAATGGTAAGCCTAATCTTGCACCGAAAGCAAGAACTTTAATTCATTCTTCCCGTATAGGCCAGTCAATAGGTATAATAATTCAGGGTTTGCCGGAAAAAATTGCAACAGTTTTGAAAATTGGTGAAGAAGTATAATTTGACCTCCCAATCAACATACTAAAAGTCACCATTCCTATTGGTTGAGCTTTCGCCGCCATCTTGCTTCAAAGGTACAAGAAAGTGTTTTTCCGCAAATATCTCGGTTTCTTTGACCCGAATCGTAATTTTACCTATTATGAATAATGTTCATTATAAAATTCTCTACAAAACAATATCTTCAATTTTTGTCGTAAGTCCACTGGTTTCATCATAGCGGCAGTTGAAACTCGGTTAATTATACTTCTTCACCAATTTTCAAAACTGTTGCAATTTTTTCCTGTGAGAAATACCTATTGACTGGCCTAGTAAGGCTGCACGCATTTTGCAGTGATTTCTTTTATATATTTGGGTAGACATTTTGAATTGGCTTCTTACGTTTGGTTGGATAGGAGATCCATCTCCGTGGAGATGTGATTATCGGCGTCGCTATAGCTTCTAGTAGGCTGAAAGGACCATGTTAGAGAGGCGGCGGACCTCTGGGTGTTAGCAGCCTCACTAACGAATTTTATAATCAGATCCCAGAAGTTCGCCTGGTGTTAGAGTCGGATTGCAGGATTGCATAAAGGTCAATTTTTGATTTGACGCAAGGGGGAGTGGACCTCCCTTAATGGGAAAGCACAAAAATTATTTGCGCAAAGAAATTAGGTAAGTACTTGAAGTTTTTTGTTGCGGCCTCCAACAACAAATTTTATAGATTTTAGTTAAGAATTTATGAATTTTTATAATAATAATAATAATATAATAATAATTAAGAATTGCGAAGAAATTTTCAAAGCGTCACATCAAATTAATTTGAATAGATTCACTAAACCAGCAGTAGCCAACCTTCGCGGACCCCTAACTCGCCATACTTCAGAAGTCTGTGAACCACTACCATATATTTTTTGGAAAAGTTCGACAATCTTTCTTTTTAACTCCAATAATTTTTACTTTATCATATGAAATATGAAAAAGCAATGTAATCGTGCAGAAAAAAAAGTTGAGATTTTTGCGGATTTTTACCTCCAATCAACCAAAAAAAATTGGAGGTATGGTAATCGAAAAAAAATTAAAACTTTTTTTACATTTTCGAAATCACCGTGTCCAGAAACGTAAAGATTTGCAAAAAATAAAAAATTAATTTCTGTGTCGGTCTGTCGGTCGGTCGCCAGATTTTGTCCCTTGATTTATTCCTGAACCATCCAACCAATCAGGACCAAATTTGGTATGGTAGTAGGGTTTACGGTAGAAAAGTGAAAATAAGGTTTTCGTCGCGATCTGTCAATCAGAAGTGCCACTACAAGAAAATGATACAAGATTTTTAAAAGCGATTTTGTCTTGTGATAGGTTATTTTAAAGACCTTGAAAAGCTTTATCCAGAATGGATGAAATTAACTTTCTATCTGTCATCTGTCAAAAATTACAAGCTGTCAAAGTTACCATATAGCACAAAGTAGTCCTATGGACGTCCATAGTACGTCCTTCTACGGATATCTGTACGTCCAGTGGACATCCGTGGAAGTCCATTGGACGTCCCATGTACGTCCATAAAAGGTGAGTTTGACACAACATTGGACGTCCTTAAAATGTCCGTCACTGGACGTCCTTAAAATGTCCGTCACTGGACGTCCTTAAAATGTCCGTCACTGGATGTCCTTAAAATGTCCGTCATTGGACGTTCTTAAAATGTTAGTCACGGGACGTTCTTAAAATGTACGTTCTGGACGTTCAGTGGATTACCAATAAATTGTTCTTTAAATACACAAGAAAACAAAGATAGCACTAATATTTATAATTATTTATTATATAAATATTTACTTAAATATATTACATATAAGTTAACATAATATTATAAAATGAATCAGATTTAAAACTACTTAGAACTCAAACGAAATACTACCTACTTAAGCACTATTTCAGCATCTACATTCTACATAAACAAAATTATCTTAAAAATTAATTACTTATAACTATTATCTAATCCTACTTGAAATTTATTGCGTTATTTTATGACCTATTATCAGATGCAGAAATCTTGATTTAACAAAATCTTGATGATTAAACTAAATGGTATCAAATATATTAAAATTTAATATTTTTAAAATGTTTACTTAATTTTGGCTCTTTCGGCACATCTCTTCAACCATTTAGAAATGTGTTGTTCAATTTCTTTTTCAGTTGAACTGGGAAAATTCTTCTTTGGTGATTCTAAAATAAATTATTAATGAAAAACTATACAATGAGTTTTGATATAACAGTATTTACCCATTAACAAACTCCACAATTTTAAATCTTTGAATGGCTTCTTCTTTTTTCGGCCCAACTAACTAAAATCAGCTCCATAAGAATTTGTTATTAGCTTTGTAGTTGCCCGAACTATAAAATCATAAACGCTATTTCCTCCCTCGGAAGCAATACTTGTTACCTGAACAATAAAAATATAGAATGATCAAGCATCATGGGTTTACTATTTTATTTCAAATATACTGACCGCTTTGTTCATTTCCAGATCGTTAGAGAGAAAATCTTCGAGTAGGTGCAAATCATTTTGACAACTGGCTGGTAATACCTCTAATTGAACAAAAATATTGTCCAAATGATTTCCAACTTCTTCTATTTTATTTTGAAATATGGTGGGACTTTATTCTATCTAGATCTTCCCCTAAATCTGTCAACATTGACTGCAAAATATTTTGCTTTCCTACAATTTGTTTACTTTGTCCTAAAAAATTTAATTTATATTATACATTATTTATATAATCAATAAAAAATTATATTAATAATGAAAAACACTTATACTTAATAATTCTTGAGGTACATCGGTTTCCACTTCCATTAATATTGAACGTCTTGGTGTTTCAACTGCTAATGGCCCATTACAATTCGGTGAAGAAGTGTACCACTTGTAAATATGTCGGATCTTTTTTCTACCTGACTCATAATTAAGCTGGGCTTGAACAACTGTTAGTTATATTTTGCAACTAAAACAATAATTTATTGCACTACAGAAAATCGGATGTGCCTCTAGCTCTACGACACTCGTAAAAAAATACTAAATAGACATTTACACTTTATACTTACCAAGAGATTAAAATAATAACTATTATTGTTGTTGATTAACCACACTGCACATTGTTGTGAAGCGAATTTTAAGAAGAAAAATTAGTTTCTTTTTATATAGGTAACTGATTTCTACTATAGTTTATAACCAAAATATATAATAAGGTTTTGACAATAATTAGGTACGTGCGTCCGCATCTACCGATCTTTGAAACTTAATTTCAACTGAGTTTTTAGTAACAAACTGGCATCCGTTTTAAGGGATGATGAACGAGGAAGTAAAAGATATATGGTTCTTTTTTTCCGTTTACATAATACCTAAAAGAATCATAAAATAATAAAAAACAGTAATACTTTTATCCTTACTGCTACTTTTAAAGGGTTGGGAAAGTAATATAAATGCCAAAAATAAATCACAAAATATCAAGTCTTTAATAATAGCATATGTATTGCATCCTTCAATAGAATTTTACCAAGAATTTAAACTTCATTGCTTTGGGTTGTACTCACATTTTCATTGTAATTGTTACAGTTTAAAGATTAATAAAAAAAATAAATGCTCAAATAAATGACAAAACGTTTGTTCCTTGCACATTGCGCCTTGCGAGAAATTTTTGGTTTAGCAATTTATTGCTTTTCATATATTTTGAATTGAAATATATAACACAGTTTCAAGTTGAAGTGATATTTTGTTAAAATGTAACATAATATAATGTATACCACATGTCTACAAGACATGGTCAAATCCAGGAACCGCCTATAATAAATAATGTTCTAACGCGCCAAAAAAAACTAGAATATTACGAACCATTTACTTATATTTTATTATTTAATTAGTATACCTACTAATTTACTTTGTGTATATTATTTAATAATATTTGTAATAAAAAGATTTTTAAATGTCAAATTAATAAATTTTATTTCATAAATTAATAAAAAATACTGGTATTATAGGTATTCTCAATAATAAGCATATAGTTTTTAAAAATTTAAATTATTTGGACCAGTATAAATTTGTTGAGGAAAAACTTTATAATAATGATACAAGTAGGAATTAAAATAAAATTCACGTTTTACAATTTACTCTAAAAGGTCCAGTCTGTACATACATAGGACGTCTTATTCTGGATGTTCCAAAAATGTCCGGTAAAGTACGTTTTATGTATGTCCAATTTAAGTCCATGGACGTACGTACGTAGAATGGACCTAAAACGGACGTCCATAAGACATTGTGTGCTATATGGGTTAAAACTTCAAGAGTAAATAACTTATGAAATACTGAAGGGATTTTAACCAAATTTGGTATGTAGGAATATTGGCCACAAAGGACTTAATAGCATATGGAACCCTTCGATAAAAATCAGGCATGCAATATGAAAAAAAAAATTAAATTTTTTTGCGAAAACTGGAAAAAGGTCCTTGTTTCTCGATTTTCTTCGGCATTTCTACGTCGATGGCAATCAAACTTTTTGGACGTGTGCTTTGTGGGCTCTAGTGGTGAAAATAAGGTTTTCGCAGAGAAATCTTTGCCAAGGATACCACAATAAAATAAATTTAAAAAATGAAAATGTCATCGTATCACCGGGAATGTTTAACTGATTCAAATAAAATTTGGTATGCTGATGATTGGAGGTATTGCGGCAGAAGTGGCGATATTTTTTTTATATTGTTTTATTTTTTGAACAAATCTGGGTGTGCTTTTGTGGTTACGCCTTGTATATACTTTAGCAGAACCCTGTTTTATTAACATATATAACTTGATCTGACGTGTACGTTGACGTTTTCTCCGGTGCACAAATAAACCGGCTCCTTAATAATGAAATCGTACATATTAGTTATATTTTGTGCAATATTCCTGTTTTATAATGTTGATGGTCAACAACGCAAACAGGTAAGCAATTTAGTTTAACAATAAAATGAAAATTTTAGATGAATTCGTTTTTAGTCTCTTCCACTAGGTGAGAGGGTACAACAGTTAACAGATATGGCCAATAAAAAAACGGTTTTACGTTTTAATGGTTATAAATTTCGTGATTATGTAAAATCTGTACCTAGAAATTATTCCGTCATTGTAATGTTTACTGCAATGGCCCCACAGCGGCAATGTATGGTGTGCCGGCATGCAAACGATGAGTTTAACATTGTCGCAACTTCGTTTAAATATTCACAACAGGGTTATTCTAATAGATTATTTTTTGCAATGGTTGATTTTGACGAAGGTTCCGATGTTTTCCAAATGGTGAGGTTAAGTAATTTCTTTGTTTTTTGGTTTTAAAACTGGGTTTTAGTTGAGGCTGAATACTGCCCCCGTGTTTATTCACTTTCCTCCTAAAGGGAAGCCCAAGCCTCAGGACACTATGGATATCCAAAGAATTGGTTACAGCGCTGAAGTTCTAGCCAAGTGGATAGCCGAACGAACTGACATACAGGTGGATATTCTACTAAGCAAACTTGATCAAATGTTTAAATTAAATTTTTAGATTCGCGTTTTCCGTCCACCAAATTATTCTACCACTCTTGTGGTAATTTTGCTGGGTATATTTGTTTCCGTTTATTTATACTTGAAGTGGGACAGCTTAGGTTGGTTATGGAACAACATTCTGTGGGCTTTGGTGTCAGTAACGATATGCTTTATAATGGTATCAGGACAGATGTGGAATCACATCCGAGGACCTCCCTTTGTACACAAACACCAAAGCGGACAAGTTACTTATATTCACAGTTCATCGCAAGGACAATTTGTTATAGAAACTTACATTATATTTGTATTGAGTATCCTTTGAACGTTTGAGCAATTTGATTATGTCATATCACAATTATTTTTCCTTAATTTATAATCAGATGCTGCAATAGTTGGAGGAATGGTGCTCTTAACGGAAGCAGGAAAAAAAGGTGATCCTAGAAAGAAGAAAATGTACACCATAGTGGGTCTCATTCTTGTGTCGGTATTCTTTTCGTTACTCTTGTCGATTTTCCGATCGAAAACTTCTGGCTATCCGTACAGGTGAGTGGTTAAAAGGGAACAGTTGAAAAAAATAATTATCAAAATTTATTTTTCAGCTTCTTGTTTAAGTGAACATGAGGGGTGAGATGAAGTGAATATTTGTTGGTGTAATTTTTTAGTCTCTGTTATTATTTTGTTACACATTTTGATCACAATTTCTAGGAAAATTTTTATAATCGATTTGTTTGTCACGAGAAGGAATAAAAAAAATTATACACTTGTAAAATTTTGATTGTCTAGTTCTTGGTAGGTCATTAACCAATTATTTTCGGGTTCTAAAATGGTTTCGGGAAACATACGGTAAGATGTTTAAACATTTATTTATAAAAACGAAGATAAGTTATCTAATTTTAAAAAACTAACTGTTATCTTTTGAGAACGTCAATAAAAGTGTCCCTGGGTATGGAAATATTGGCGACTTGCCTCATTGCTTTTTTTCCAGCATTTTGTCTGGACACCAATTTCATTTTTCGGGTCATATCACCTGCATGCTGTAAACAGTTCCAAATAAATTTTGGTAAAGCGTAGAATCAATAAACAAAAATTTAAGAGAGGCGGGTATAAGCGAGCAACGAAATTGATACAACCACCAATTGACTGTTTAAAAATTTATTTAAGATTGGTGAACATAAAAAATTCAGGTTTTATCTTCGGAGAACGTCAATAAAAGTATCTCTAGGAATCGAAATATTGGCAACCTGCCTCATTGCCTTTTTTCCGGCTGATTGTTGTGCTAACAATTTCATTCTTCGCGTTACATCGCCCCCGTACTATAACAAAAATTGCCAACACCAAATTTTCTTTAAATCTTCAAGAACTTACCAATTTTGCGGTAACATCTTTCTTATAGGCTTGCAAATTCCCGCGTGCAATAACTCGACTGTTAACGACTGCTTGTATTGAAATATGAACCATTTGTCTTGGAATAATTTCCTTCAGGCGCTCCACCATTTTACGTCCAACATAATCCACTTTTGTGGCATGCACAATGCTGCTCAATTCGTCAACTGGTTTACTGTTCAGTAAAATTTGAAGCTAGAAACCGGTTTGTTTTATAAAATGTGGTATTGTTGTGCAAATATTACCTTGACAAGATAAGATTGCTTGAATCCATTGTCTTCGTAGTCAAAACTTGCATAACCAGACGAAAGCGTTTTGAGTTTATCATGGAAATCTAATACAATTTCGCATAAGGGCAAATCGACCTGAATCATGACCCTTTCGTTGTCGATGTAGGTCGAACTTTTTTGTACGCCTCGTTTGTCCATAACCAAACTCATTATTGGCCCAATGTATTTGTCCGGAGCTATGATGGTACCTTAATTTCGTCATAGTATTAATAGAAATATCAAATAAATATTTCGATAAAATTACCTATAACCATGGGCTCATAATACTCCTCGACTTGCACGTGATCTGGAAAATGAGTAGGATTGGAAATGTATAAATCCAGCCCCTTCTTTAAATTATCCCTAGTTTCTTTTAATTTAAATTTATA
The DNA here is from genome assembly GCA_963170105.1 of Cantharis lateralis. Classification (NCBI taxonomy): domain Eukaryota; kingdom Metazoa; phylum Arthropoda; class Insecta; order Coleoptera; family Cantharidae; genus Cantharis; species Cantharis lateralis. Next base: position 6,982,378 of record OY720627.1, read on the forward strand.
GGTGACAGAAGGAGCTGTTAGAATTGATTCGGCTCCATATTCCTGTTGCAACCTTTGACTAAACACTTCAAGGTGTAACAAACCCAAGAATCCTAACCGCCACCCCTGCCCTAAAGCTGGACTAAAAGTTTCGACTTTGAAATTTTATGTTATGATTGGGAAACACACAAACCTCGTTTCGATGGCCACACTCACACCGTAATCATTCAATGCCAATTTTTCAATTGCGCCCCTCAAAAGCACGTGTTGAGACTGATCACAAGGGTAAACCCCTGCAAAAACCATGGGTACAGCCGGTTTGAACCCTGGAAGCGGTTCAACAGCTTTGTTAGTTAGAAAAACTGTGTCACCTATGTGTGCTTCTTGACTGGATCTCATGTTACAACCGATTAGGCCAATTTGACCTGCAACTCTAAAATGTATACAAATAAGTAAACTGAAAGAAAGTTCCAATCTGACGTACAATTTGTCTTGTTTTTCTTCTTGTGGTCGCAAAATCGATAACGATCTGACTTCGTAATTCTTCTTGGTGTGATAGTAGGATACATTGTCGCCCACTTTTATTTCTCCCTCTTTTATGCACACCAAAGACAGGACGCCTCGGTATTTGTCAAACCAGCTGTCATATAAGAGCGCCTTGAGGGCTGCGTTGCGGTCACCCGGAGGTGGTGGTAATCTTTTCACGATGGTTTCCAAAACTTTGTCAACTCCGGTTCCTAGTTTAGCTGAAATCTAAAAATAAATCTATCAACATGTTAATTTTGCATCGGTGGTTCTTTCTAGAATTCCAAGTCTTGTTTACCCCCTGGATTACAGGGTAGTTTAGAAAGTTAAGTTAAAAATTTTGTACCTACTTTTAAAACGTCCGAAGGTTGAATATCAAATAGAGTTTGTAGTTGACCACAGACGCGGTCAGGATCAGCATTCTTCAAGTCGATTTTATTTAAAACTGGAACGATCACTAATTCCTTACAAAAAGCCAAGTAAAAATTTGCTACAGTTTGAGCTTGCACTCCATCATTTGCATCTACAAGTAAAATTACACCTTGACACGCTGATAAAGATCTTGCCACCTTAACAATAAAAAGCGAACTTGTATTTATTATTTAAAATCTTGAACTCGCTTACCTCGTTGGAAAAATCAACATGTCCAGGCGTATCGATTAAATTCAATAAATACTGTTCACCTTTGTAGTCGTACAAGAGCGAAACACTTTGAGCCTTAACAGTAATCCCTCGTTCCTTTTCAACTTGTAATTTATCGAGAACTTGGTGTTGTCCGCTATTAGCTTTAATTGTTCCCGTCAATTCTAACAAGCGATCAGCCAAGGTGCTTTTGCCATGATCTACATGTGCAATTATACTAAAATTTCTGATCCTTTCGTTCGGTATATTCGTATAATCAAATTTACTGCTGCTATCACTACTACATGCTCTCCTGTAGATGTTAACCCTAAAAGTCCGAAAGTACTAAAAGGCAGATACAAGTGCACCGACTTACCTAACTAAATATTTTTTATCAAAAAATTTGCTTTTCAAAGTTTTGAGTTGAAATAAGCACGTTCTTGTTATCATTTTAACTTTTTAAATGAATTGGAATACATAACCTTACCTTTAGTTCTTTCGCCACAAAGTAGTTCAGCTGATGACACTGTACAGAGTGCAACAAAATAAATAAATAAGAAAATAACATAAATTGTCAAGCACATCATGAAATAATTTTAATAAATTCAATGTGAAGGATAACTCGGCGGTGATGGCATCATCTCAAGTCTTTTACATTATGCAAATACTTCTTGAATATTTGACTGAGGGATCGAACGTTTGAACTACAGTCGGTTTCTAACCTCAAGATTTGTTTACGAACTTCTTTCTTATCAGTGCTCTTTTACTAATTTTTACAATGTTACTCAATCGATTTACGCATATAATAAAATTAATTACTAATGTCAATGTTAAAATGCCAAATGTTGCGACAACACAAGTGAATTTCTTTTCTTCAAAAGCACCTAACCAACCGGTTACTATTGAAGTGGATGGAGAAAAAAAGAAATTAAAGAGGCAAGCGATACCAAGAATTACCTTAATATCACCCGATGACTCCATTAGTATAGTAACTTTGGAAGAGGCACAATTGTTATCGAAACGAAGGGACCTAAAACTTGTTAAAGTGGTTGATTTGGATGCGAAGACGCAGAGACCTTTGTATAAGTTGATGACGGGCGTGCAATACCACGCTGAGGAATTGAAACAAAGGGAAGAACGTAAAAAAAATAAAAGCGCCAGTTTTTTGAAAGGGGAGAAATTGCTGATGTTAAATTCTACCATCAGCAACCACGATTTAGAAGTAAACATCAATAAAATTTTAAAATGGATTACGAAGAGGTATGAAGTTAGAGTTATCGTTAATGGAAATTCTTCAAATAAAGAAAATTTGGTATGTTATTTGCATTAAACTGAGTCGTTGGGGATTAAAATATTTGGTTGCAGGAAAACATTTACAAATGTTTTGATGATAAATTGAAGGACAAAACTAGGATATTGCAGAAGCGGATGAAAGGAAACGATATGAAGTTTCAAATTATTCCACCTAAAAATAATGACGATAAACCTTCATGACTAAAATTCGGAAAGATTGCACGAGTTGTGCTGGCGCTTTTGTTGCTGAAATATTTAGTTTGGTTAGTTTTATATCGAAATTTGACTTCAAAAGGTAAATTTGATAAAAAAAGTGAACAATAATATTGAGTTTTAATTTGAGTTAGGTTTTATCATTACCGCAGCTGTGCTTTCTGTACTATAAATATATTTTATTTTATTTTTAACTCTTCAGAGTCCCACGGTTTCCTTTAACGCTGTTATATACATTAAGTTTTATTTTATTTTATTACGATAAAATTATATAATATCTGATTTGTAATATAACTAGAACTTTGCTAGTGAGTGGATACAGTGGAATTTGATTGGTGTGATACTTGACTGTGCCGTATTTTTTATAAAAAAAAATATTTATTAAATTTCAAAGTAAGCAGGAGTCGAGAATTTCTTGAATAATTTCAAAAAATAGAAATTATGGGTGCTTTTTTATAAAATAAGGGGGGCTACTTTAAAACTGGATTTTTATAATATTTTACTAATTAACTTTAGCTTTGTAGCTGGTAAATAGTTTCTAGAAACTAACCATTTTCGGTGCTGGAAAAAGCTTATGGTGCGATTCTCTAACTATTATATTATAGAATGTTACGCTAACATTATGTTAACAACATAGCTCTGTAAAAACTTTCATAACATACTGTTATAATGTTGCGAAAATTTCAATTCTGTAAAAGGCACTGTTACGAAAACTGTAATAATGACATTAGAATTGCGTTAGAAATGTATGTTATATAAAGCGCATGCGCAGTTAGATTTTTATTAGTTTATGAAATATCATGTCGTTTTATTCTGAAAATATTTTGATTTTTTGCAGCAATTTGTTAATAAATCGAACTCTCTTTAATTCGAAATTTTGTTTAAATTGAAATATTTATTTGGCACGTGCAACCGAATAGAATAGAGGATTTTGCGCCGTGTAAAAGTTATTCCCAAAATTGAATTTTTTAATTCAAATTCTCTTTAAATCGAATCCAATGTTGGACATTGTAACTCAATTTACATGTAATTCGCCTTTCTTTATAGAAAGTTGTATTTATATACAACTTAACGTTAATAAAAGTGATAATAGTGAAAAATCGGATTCAATGCGCAAGTTTTGTTCAACCACGTTGTTTTGGGCCAAAGATATTGACAATATTTCATTTGGGCGGAGAGCGCGAACTCCAAACAAAAATATTTTTACGTAGGAAGAAAGAGGGGAAAATTCTACATAAGATAGTGTAATGTTGAAGAAATCATGTAATGATTGGAAGAGTGAAAGCTGAAAGCATCCGAAAATTTTGCTAATTTTGTACCAGCTAAAGTTTGGTAACAAAGCTGGTGTCCAATCCAAAATGTTTAGGATGTGGAAAAATATTATACAAAGATGCACATTTTCTTGCACTACATAATCATGCAAATATCATCAAAAAAGGTTTAGGTAGAGAAGAATAACAAGGGAAAAACCAAGGCAATATAGGCCGTTTGGAGGAATTTCAGGTTCTAAAAACAATACGCGGAGTTTGGTTAATTATTATCATTGGCCGGTCGCGCCACTAATAAAATTCAACTCCGCCCAAAATCATATAAAAGGGGATGCTTTCTCGAATATTTTTTAGTGATTTCCAAACTTTAGCGATTTGGAGCAAATAATATAAGAAGCTGTCAAGTTTATGGAATCATAACAGTGCGTAACATGACCTGTAATGTTAATGTAAAATTACAGTGACTGTTAGCACTAAAATGTTATTAACATTAGGGTAACATGTATGTAATTATTTACAGAATACCAATTTATAACATTTATGTAATCTTACAGCGTAACATAACTATTATAGAATGTTATGAGTTAAAGAACTTTGAATTTAGCAATCCGAGGAAAAATTTGCAAATCAAAATTATATCAAATATTTTCGTACTTAAATTTTCGTAAATTCTTCTATGATTTATTGTTTACGAAAAAATATATGCCTCACCACTAACAGTGCTGATATTTGTTGTTTTGATCGGAGCTACTATTATTTTTCAGGTTTAGCTTTAATGATAAAAATTGAAAATTTGTTGTTTTTGTTAAAAATAAAAATTTTAAATTTTTAACTAATTGTTTTAAATAAGTAATATTGATATTTTTAGTAATTTTTAAAGGAATTCTACGCAAATTTTTAGCTATGTAAATGAGCATTTTTTGCCATTTCTAAAGTCATCAAAATCTGAGTTTTTTTCCTTCAAAGTAGGAAAGAAAAGCAACGAATATTTGGAAAGAGCACAATTTTAGCTTTCTTATGAGGTGGGGATGAATAAAATCGGCCCAACGGTTATTTCACGATTTAATTTTGAAAATCAACTTTTTGATATAAATTAAAAACATTCACTTGACGGTACATGTACGCCACCTGGGTCTTAGCAATCTGAATTTAGGTGGGAAGAGAGCGTGTTCATTCTACTGCATGTGGTTGCGGAGGAAACACCGTTCGAATTCCTGCATTTGTGATCTGAGGATTGTAATAATTCACACAGGGGTTGGAAAAACCTTCCGATGTTAGCGAAAAACCTTGCGAAGTTGGTTGCCGCCCTCTCTGCCGATGTTCTAATGTGTGGTCCGAAGGAGAGGTTTATCTCCTTTGTCCCAGTCTTGAACTGAATGCGGTTGGAATGCAGGCTTCTCTTTCGCTACACTGGCCAGCTTATGTAAACATCAGGAGCTGCACATAGTAAAAAACCAACTTATTAGCCTTTTTGGATTTGGGGGTTCTCTTTTAGCTGTTTCGGCATTCTAAATGTAAACTTAAAAATTTGCGATCGTTAATAACGTTTTTATTATGTGAATATTTACATTATTGTCGATACAATAATTTTTAGTGTTAGTTTAAATTCTATCTATTAAGGCTAAAATGATATAATTTAGTTTAGGTAATTGTAACAGTGGAGCCGGTAGCAATTTAGCTATAATGGCGCCATTGCTGCACGCTTCTGTTTACTAACTCCTATTATTGATATCATTAATTAACATTCAACAAATTGCATAGTAAAAAACTTTTTATCGCTTAATGATATAGAAAATATTTCATTTATTACAACGGACAGGCCAATAGCTGGCAATTTCTTTGGTCAATGCGGAACGAACATGGTTCACCTCTTTCCACAAAACGTCGAATTATTTTCCGCGTTCTTTGTTGTACTGCTTCTGGACCACACGACTGACTGCATGGTGACCAAGCTGACCATTCAGACATCTCACAACCGCTTTCTTGATTGCTCATTCCCGTGGGTCTCCAAGTTGGGTACACTTCTGGGTAGTTATTGGCTGGAGCTAATTTAAAAGATAAATATAAAATAATGCGAATTCTCAATTTACTTCTTCTCACATTAGTACCTACCTGAATTTTCTCCATCTCTACCCCTATTACATCGAATACGACATTTCTTCACTTTGAATAGCGTAGGACAAGCTTTTCCTCCATTCATTGACGGTTTCTAAAAATTTAGCATTACATTTCTTTTTAAAATCAGTTATCTAACTCTTACAATTATTTCTCGGTGTTTTTCTTTGGTACCTTTTCCACAAATACCGTTGGAAACATTGCATGGACTCCATTCCGACCAAGGAGACACTTCGCAGTTTGTTACGTATGGTCCCCATGGTTCTTCCGTAATTATTTCGTTCCCATTTTCCTCGTCTATCAAATGATTTTCAGATTCCAGATCTGATGGTATAGAGGAACTGGACGTCTCTAAAATGAAAATATTTCTTAAGAGTTTTCAATCGCTATTCCATGGGCAAGTTAGTGTTGATTGTTTACTGTCACTAACTATCCCTATGGCAAATCTAATACCACAATTCACTGCAGCATCGTTTTGAATTTGCATGTTATAATTAAGCACTCCAGAGACCGTCACACCAAGTTGCCTTTTTCGAGTTGTTCTATTTGTTAGTAATTCCTCTGAGAAGCAGCGTGCAATTGTCAAAAATTAGTACGTTAAATATACGCCAATATTATATAATTTCATACTTTGGTAATCCCTGCATACTTCAAGACACTGCTTGAAAGATTTAAAGTTATTTTGATTACCCTGGCAACCGCTATAACTAAAAATGTCGCACTTTCCATTTACATTATCAAAATACCATCGGTCTACATTGCTCTTACAAGGCCCCGTATCTTTCGGCAGGCTGCATGCAATTGCTAATTGTTAATGTTAGTAAACCATGAACAAATTTTCATCCCCGACTTACCTCCTTCTGTCGTAGTTTGTTCGTCACACGAATACATATCATCCGAAATGCACTCCACCACTTCAACCGGATTCAAATTAGCGCACTCTTCATTTTCAATCTTCTCGTTGTAGTAATCTTCCCGTTCCGCATTGGCCTCGTCATCGTACGAATTAATGTATGCTCTTCCGTGCCTCATCAGCAAGTCTTGTTGATCGCCTTCTTCCAGCGAGAGTCGATATCGCACCTTGACTCCTTTACCACAAGTCGCAGAACATGGAGTCCAAGTACTCCAAGGCCTATCCGGACATTCTAAATTGTTCTGCAAAGTAATTGGTTAAATAAAAAAAAACTCAATTTAACTGATCTACCTGAGTCTCCTCATCACCTTCGGGACAACCTTCACCTTCCCCGTTGCATTCTATATTTTGCTCCAAAATAGGCGGGTTTTCTTGTCCGGCTGCACACCTCTTTGCCGCATTTCGATTTTTGTACCTTCTACTTCTTGTTTTGGTACCAACTCCACAAGAAACGCTGCAGCTAGACCATTCTCCCCATTCGGTTAACTGACACCGATCGTCCTCTTCTTGAATATTCGGGTGCTCTCTACAGTATCTCAGTGGTCCTCTACAACTGGCCCTCTCAGTTAAACGTAGTCTGCATTTATAATGCCCCCCTTCGTTTTTATAATGCCTTTGCTTGTATTTAACTCCTTTTCCGCACGAAACAGAACATTGTGACCATTCCGACCATTCGGTCACCTCACAGTCTTCTTTATTGAATTCACCTTCGGGATACTCGTACATGGGATTACAAGATTTTTCGTACAACCTCTGCCTGGATAAGTAAAGCTTCGCCAATGGTTTTATAGGCACTCCATCGGGGTCGTAGAAAGGAGACCGTTCATCGTTTGGACTATCTGAAGTTATTTTTCTTATGATACCTCTTGGATGGGCAGGCTGATCTGGGGACTAAAATATTTTTTGGTCAAACTCACTGGACGTTGTTTAAGCAACTTACATCGTAGGTCATTCCTTCGTCTGTACCTGCATCGTTGGGATAAAGCCTCAAGGTCATCGATTCAATCCAGGAACAATTTTCCAAACAAAGTTCCAAATTTGAAACACCTACGAACCAATCCGGGGATGGAAATATCATCGAAACTAAGGACATTAAGTGATGACGACTATCGACACGAAAAACTGCAAACGTTTTTCCAGTTACATTTGGATAACTTATTCCTCTGGCTTTAATAATGGTTCGTATGTGTTCGCTCTAGAAAGAAAATAACTTTAGGTTATCCGCTTCATATTACAAAAAACCAACCTTAGCTTTTAGTTCGCTTTCCAGAACGCGAGTGCTGGCATTTTCTGCAACCTCCTGCAGTCCCCTGCTTGGCATTTCTCCATAATTCCAAAAAGAGTAATCTATGGTGTGGGAAGCACCGATAACATCACTGAACCTGGTTCTCCATTTATCCGAGGGAAAGTCCTTTGGATGGGTGTTGCGCGACCACAAACCTTCGAAGGTGACCTGAAAATTAAATGTTGATACCTATTGATTTTTGGAATCGTCACGGAAGTTACTTCGTATTTTGCTTCGTCACAGGCACAGCATCGTCGGAGAACGTGCGGTTGAACATCCGCATTTCTTTTTTCTTCCTCGCAGAAGCGTTTCACCAAAACCTCGCCATCGTTGTACCAAACGTCGTGGGATTCCATAATTATCAGTCTGAATGCGACGCATCCATTTCCTGCATCTGGCGCTCTCCAATCTACCTGAAAGTGAAGTTCAAAGTTTTTTTGCCTTGATAAGTTGGATAAATTTACCTCGATTTCGTTTTTGGGAATTACGTTTGTGTTGGCTATGGCGTTTGGACATTTGTCGCTGAATTTGGTCAACATGTTGCGGAGGTAGAATGTTCCGACGGAGTATCGGGTTAATTCGCCCACGGGCGTTTTTGAGGAATCGTGCTCGGCGACCATTATAAATTCGGAGAATTTGTGGTCACCAATCGCTCGTAGGGTTACTGAAAAATAGATTGTTTAAATTTTAATTCAACCAAAAATAGGTTTTTTTTCAGTGTACTGAAGAGTCGTAATTTGGGCGAAACACTTAACATTGAGAAGTATATTTATTAAATGTGCTGGTAATGTGGACTTGTTTGTGCAAAAACCAAATAGTAAAAGATAATAGAGGAAGAAATAATCCCCATTATCCTGGTAAAATAAGAAAGGTGAAAGGAAAATGGAAATGTTTGGTAATGTAAAGCTATAAACTCGAGAGACTTGGACATAAACGTAAGGAAACGAGAAATATTTCAAAGAGGATAGGAATTATAGAAACGGGAAATGTGTGACAACGTCAAGGAAGCAAATAAATTTATTAATGACTTAATATTCGTTCGGAAGGTCTAGGAAATATTTCAGTCAAAAATAATTTGGAATTCAATTTATGTTATAAACAGCTATTCCGGTATCAGCAACATATAAAACATGGTAAACTCGCTTATTTATAGGGACGCTTTGAAATAAAATAAAAACTTTACCTTTAAGATATTGAACTGTCGAAAAGTTGGAAAATAAGTTTCATCCAAGGGTGAAAAAATAAGACCCGTTATCTCAAAACTTTAAGTAGCATCCAGTAATAGTAATGCATTGCAAATTGTAAGATGTTTGGATGTTATCCAAGTTTCGGTTAAATTATTTTAATGGTACTTCTTATTCAATGCCGTATGTGAATACGAGGGATACTTAAGCCGAAAAGTAAACCTTTTAGATGGTTAAGCTCATTTTCCCGGCGCAATTTTAACCTTCACTGCAGCTTATTTTTGAACGTTCCTCGTATTTGAAAAGAAAACCTCCTCAACGTAATTTTATGTATAAATAGACGAGAGTAAAAGGTATGTCATATTACAAATGCCGTCTGTTGATGACACTTGACACGGAATAGCAAGCCACAATGACAGAATAAGCTATGGTTGAAGAGTAAATTTAGGGAAAATGTCCGCGTAAATAAGACAAATAGCAGACATTAGTTTTAATATTTGCAAACTCAGTTGAACAAAACCATTTGTTTGCGATACAAATTTCTCTCTGAGCTTTCACGTCTCTTGGCGTTTACAATTTAAAATTTTCCCGAAAAAAAAACAATTTCCACTGCAAGATTTTTAATTTACGTTACAAAAACGCTGTAATGAAAATTTAGCGAAAGTTATACTCAATTATGTTTCGAGAAGCGCTGTTTACTCAAAGCATTGTCTTATTTTATTTGAACGGCCCCCGTATTACCTGTTTATTTAAAAAAAATTAATTGAAAAAAATCCTTTCATATTTTATCATTTTAATTATTTGCAAGTTCTGCAGTACTATTGTTTTTTAGTTCTTTTGTTTTAAAATACTTGTCGTTGTAAAACGTAAAAGTGTTTGAACTTCATTGATTACTTTTCAGTATTTTTGACTAGCATTTAAATTTGTTATGCCATTGAACTCCAATGAAATAAAAAAAGCTTCTATATTTATTATCTAAAAAGAAAATCACGAGATAGGTATTCTTTGGCAGGAAGTCTACTATAGGAGTAAATAGTGAAAATGTAATTGAAAATTGGGAATAAATCAGATATTTTAATAAAATAAAAATTTAATTTAAATACAAAAATGCAACATATTTCTTTAATATATTTTCAGACGTTTGACAAATCTGCTGGAAATTCAAAAATTTTCATTCCGTTTAAAATTTAAAAATAGTATAGATCAAATTTTTTTTCAGATTGTTACCATTTCTGTGACTTTTGATTTAGCAGAAATATTGCTGGTCAGAGCAGCTCGCTTTTAGCTAACTAATAGCGCGCTGACAGCAAGCAATATCTTTTAATATAGCTTGCTTTCCACTAAAAACTTTAGCAATATTTCTGCAATATGGATGCATTTTACTGGCTGCCACAGCTGGCGAATCTGTCAAATACAGCTATTAGCTAGCTGTTAGCTGTTTATTGAAGAATGTTATGGCTTGACTCTTAAGTTCCGTTCGATCCTGGCCAGAGTAAGAATTTCTGACTGTTTTCACCGGAAGACCTCCGTGGTATTATGCCTAGAAATCCGCTCGCAAGACAAATAATTCTCCCCCCCCCCTCAAAGTAAAGTTTTTACATGGAAGGGAGCAAGAATTCAAAATTTTAAAAAATTATCTTGACTTATAATTAATTTTACCGCTGATGTCGATTATTACGAATATAAATTTAAGTGCTGATTTTATTAAGAAATAATTTAAGGTGGCATTAACATTTAAGCGGAAAATTAAATTTAAGTCTGCTTAAATTGGCACTAAAACTTGGAATATCAGATAACAGGTAAATTACAAGTTTTATTTTTACACACTGGGTTTCCTTTTACGAGATTCTTGAGAGATTTACTCGGATTTCCTGTTGGATTGTCTTTTCAAAAAAGTAGAAAAAAAAAGCTTATCTGTAGTATTCCCAAGATTTCCTCAAATTTCCCTGAATTTCTTTTTTGATTACCTTAAAATTCCCTTTCAAAAAAATCGAAAACTTAAAAATGCACATAATTTATAATACTGACTTTCTAATTTTCTTAAAATTTCTTGCATTTCCTTACGTTTGTTGAAATTTGTTAGGGTGTACTAGCTTTCCTCTGATTTTCTAGGGGCAAAAAATTATATTTTGTGTGGTTTTCTAAATCTTAGTCTGATGGAGATGCAAAAAGTTGCATTTTTGGAAAAGTTATTTGAATCTGGCGTGAAAAACAACCCGCCGATGCTTTGCAAGCTTTTACTAAGCATTTTAGGAACGGAGCCCATCGAAATTTCCCTCATCGCTTGAAATAGCCATCATTTTCGAAAATTATTGGAAATAATTTAAAATACGAAATAATCGCGGTTTTTATTGCATTTGTTTTTATTTTGCAGTAATTTTGCCTGAAACATTTATTTTGATTATATATTGTCGTGTCTCTTTTTAATTATTAGGGTGGAGTAAAAATTTATATTTTGATTATTGTAAATTTTGAATTATTTAATATTTCCTGACCTGGCCTGGTTTAAGTCCTTATTTGGCCAAGAGTTTTATAAATTTGAGATTACGATTTGTAAAATTTGAGAAATAAACGTGATTTTTTGTGATGATAAATAATTGGATTTCAATAAAATTGCATCATTGGATTACAAAATTTTACATGTTGGAATTTGAAATTGGGACAGTAGCCGGAATTTTGCATTAACAAATAAGATTATAATTGAAAATTTTATCTTTCCGTTTATTAAAAGTTTGCATTGAATAAAAATTAGAAAATTTTATATTTACTATTTTATTTTTGAAAAGTACACCTAAAACTTAAATTAGATAAGAGTCTCAGCTCAATAAGTGCTGTATTCGGGTTAATGGATTTTTTAATTTAAATTAGAAACCTACCCCAGTAAGTGGAAGTTTAAGAATTAGAATTGCAGCATTTTATATTTATTTTGACTTACCAGTTTTTAATTATTAAAAACTAATTGGTACATGTCTCTACCCCCCTCCCAATTGAATTTGTTATTGAAATAAGTGTCAAACGTTTGAGCTTTCTTTGAACCTTAATGAGCTTTCATTCCCGTCGTTTGAGCTTCAACCATCGCGGAGTTATTCGCAAAATTTTTAGGGGGGGGGGGGCTGTGGACACGATGCCCCCCCCCCCCAAGTTGAATTTTGTGGTTACATTAATGTCGACTGTTTTAGCTTCGTTGAGTCTCAATGAGCTTTCATTCCGGTCGTTTGAGCTTCAATCATAGCGGAGTCATTCGTGAAATGTTTTGGGGGAGGGGGGCTGTAAACATGTTTTTCAATTTTTTTCTATTCAAAATTTGGTGTCAATCGATAGAGCTTCAATAAGCTTTTTATTCATCATTGTAATTTAATTATTTTCAAAGTTATAGGCGTTTTAAATTTTACAAACTCCGAGCAAGTTGCGAATGAAACCGGTAATTTTAATTTCGTAAACAGTTTATTATTGAGTTTGTAAGCAACTGAATTAAACTGCTAAAATAAGATACCAATACCCTTTTGCAGAAACGGCCCAAGGGGGGGGAAGAGCGGGGAGCCTCCCCCAATGTTTGCAAAAATTACCAAAAGTTGCTAAAATCCACCTAGTAGTTGATAAATTAAATGTCGCTAGTTGACAAATTGAGGACTGCTCCCCCCTCGAAAAATTTTTTTTGGCCCGTCTGGTGGATCTGAATGATCCACAGCCCCCCCCCCCTCCCCCAAAAGTTTTTGCAAATAACTCCGCGACGGTTGAAGCTCTAACGACGGGAATGGAAGCTCATTGAGGATCTAACGAAGCTCAAACGTTTTATAACAAATTCAATTTAGAGGGGGGGTGCATTGCCACGTACCTATATCAAAATTGGTCTAGTAGTTTTTGAGAAAAAGATGAATTTTTTTTAAAAAGCTGTATAAAATTGGTCTCTTTTTATTAGTTTAAAATTTAGATAATTTGAAGTAGATAATGTGATATTTATTTTATTACGTAATGTACACATTACGCAACTAGTTATGTAATGAAAATTTAAAATACATAATGTACATCTAATTGATTTTTTAATGGAAATGATTGGGTTTCAGTATTTTCCATCGTTTTCTAGTAAATTTGCTTTTGAATTCGCATATATTTATTAAAGTTTTAAAGATTGAAGTACTTTAAAATGTTGACTTGTTTAAATTGGCTTTGTTGTTTTTCTGTATGTAAAATGTTGTTATCTAATGATGCTTCGCGAATATTGATTTGAAAGGACCTCCGATATACTAACGGAAACAGTTACAAATGAGCTCGTACACCTCTGACGATTTAATTCAGTTTATGCATTTTCCGGTTATTACAAAAACATTGCATGAATTTTAAAATTAAAAAAAAATGCGAATCTTTTAATTACTTTAGGATTAAAACGTTGCTGTGTAATTTTAAATTAAGAATTTCATTTAAGTTTTATCAACATCCAATTTGCTGCGAATTCCTCAAATTCCATAAACTTATCAATGCAAAAAAGTTTTATTCTTATCGTAAATTATAACTTCGACAGTTTAGCAAAACTTTAAAAATTAAAAACGATTTTATTAAAAGCTAATTAAACTTTTAGCAAACTTTTCCCACTCCCAACATTAAACGCAAATTATTACTACGACTTCGAAATTATACAAACAAAAATGGACAGCTAAGTGCAGCAAAAATGGAAAACTTTTATTTGTTTTTCTTAACTGCGTTTTCAACACGAATTCAATTAGACATTTCATTGTATTTCAACAAATCAAGTTGGATTACTTGTACTGTCACTGGGGAAAGAGAATAAAATAAATAGGGGAAAAAGCGGCACGGACGCGTTGGTTTTATTTAAAATACGAAAGCTTTCGAAAAAAGTACGATTTTTTAACAAAATGTTCTCCATTAAAACTGTATTCTTTGTTTAACTTACGCCTAGGCAAACTTAAATTCTAATCCAGTTAATGATAAAGCCTTACAAGAAGAACGTTTTCGTTATTAAATTTAAAAGGAAAGTCGACCGTTTTCAATTTTTAAAACATGTCGTAACTCATAAACTTTAATGTTTCTCTCCGGATGTATTTGTGCACAAAGGAAATACAAATTTGTAAAACGAATAAATTGTACGAACCATTTTTTGTAGCAATACCAGTGTAATTATTATGGGAGGCAGCAACAATTAAATTTTAATTAGTTCAAATTAAATATACCTAGACACACATTTTTTATTCTATTTACAAAAAATATTCAAGATACTTACACCTCCCGACTGCTCATTTCAATATTAAATGGATTTTTCGTCGAATGGCAATCTTTAGGAAAAGCTGCAGTTAAATGAGTAATTTTAAACACGAAAATCTCATCAGGAGACGTTTAAGTGAAAGTAGCCCAATTAAATTACAAATTTTTATTGACAGTTCAACATTATACTTCTGATACAAATAATTACTGCCTGAAAGTGCTTTAATGTATCTGCAGTGTTAAATTAATTAAAAATCAATTCTGTGTTACAATTTGCCCTAGAAATTGAACTATAAGCTCTATCAAAGTGACATTAATTCAATAGGGATTCACAGTGAAATTAATAAGATTATTAATAAAATTTTATTTAATTTTTTTGATACTCTTGTGTTTTCCATTGGTGTATAAAGATCAGATAAAAATTAACCCAGCGTAAAATCACTGTTGATCCAATCAGAGTCAGAGCCATAGTTAACCCTGGGAATTCGTTTTCTTTACATCAAGCAATTTTTGATCTAAATTTTAGATTTGGAAGTTATTTATTTTTAAATTTTTAAAGTTGATAGTGGTAATTATCAACCTATAGGGACTGACGGCTTTACCTGCCCTCCAGAGCAAAATGATGTGGAGTTGAGGTAAAGAAAAGCTCTAAATGCTGCAAAGGCTGTAGATATAACGGTGGAAGAAGCAGCTCAAGAATTCCAAAGCTAGACAAAGTTAAATTGCAATGGCACAAATATGATCAGTGCTTGCATGCCATTGAAATCTGTAAACTAGAATTGGTCTACTGGAAGAAGCTATCAGTGGCTCAAATGAGACAGTCTAGCATCACCAGCAGCAAAAGCCAGGGAAATCTTCTAAGAAACGAAGAAGCTCTCGGGGTAGGACTGAAAAGAGATCTCCCCGTTCGACTCCAAAGAGCTGCAGCAGACACTGCTGAAAATGAAAATCAGCAAAGCCCCAGGTCCCGGCAATCCTCCTCAAGAAACTAGCTAAAGAGAGCCAAGTATCCGGAGGGTTGGAAGAGAGAACCCCTCTGTGTACAAAACTATATGCCTCCTTGATTACGTGAGAAAACTTTAGGAAAAATTGGTGTTCAACAAATTGTGACTTTAAGCCTGTCAGACAGACAAAATGGATTACGTGAAGGGAAATCCACCATTCAGGTGGTACAGAAGATACCATAGCAACATAGTAATCGGAAGATGAAGGATGCCCGACATCTGCATCCTGATGGACGGATCCCTCATCGCAATCGGGGACTCCATAGTAGTGCTGGGAGTCAGAATAGACAAACACCTGAACTTGGCCCAGCACATCAGGGAGATGTGCATCACATCAGGCCTCGATACCGCCAGCAGACCTACAGGCCGGAGAAAGGGCGAGAACCCACTCCGGCCAGGTGAACACATCCGACCAGACGCTAGCTCTCTGGCAGACCAGATTGGACGAAGCCGAGGTCGGACGGTGGACAAGACGACTCATACCGGACATCCAAAAATGGGTCTCCAGAAGCCACAGTGAGGCAAACTATCACCTGACACAAGCCCTCACCGGCCACGGTTGCTTCAATGCATACCTCCACCGATTCGCCAGAAGAACGGCCCCCAAGTGTGACTACTGTGATGCGGAAGACACTGCCTAGCACACCCTCTTTGAGTGCCCAAGATGGGAGTAAGCAAGAGTCACCGCAGAGTTGGGCACATACACGCAACTGACGTCCGACAACGTGGTGGACACCATGCTGAGAAGCCCAGAGAACTGGCGCGCCATCAAAAATATGGTACACACGGTCCTAAAAGAAAAAGAGACAGCGGAAAAAAACGGAAGTCACAGACCGCGCCAACAGGATGAACCAAACGGAAGAAGACTAAAGAAGAGAAAGACAAAGAAAAAAGGACGCGACATCAAACATACGCTGACAGAAGAAACAGCCAAATCGAAGACACCCCCCCTCCCCGATTTAAAGTAATGCCTAACGGCGGATTCTTGGTCAGGTGGGGGTAGGGGACAGGTTTTAGTCAGTACAAGTCTGAAACTACCATCATAGATGGTGGTGGTGTCTCGTACGAGATTTCCTCTTCCCTGCTTATGCTAAAAAAAAG
This sequence comes from Cantharis lateralis, assembly GCA_963170105.1. Classification (NCBI taxonomy): domain Eukaryota; kingdom Metazoa; phylum Arthropoda; class Insecta; order Coleoptera; family Cantharidae; genus Cantharis; species Cantharis lateralis. The sequence goes on from OY720627.1 coordinate 6,999,096, forward strand.
AAAAAAAAAGGTAACTTAGTGTTAATACAATGACCAAACTTATGGAAGTACAGAGCGAAGCTGCAGCAAAAATAGAGGCCGAAATTGATGAACTGAAAACGGCTCAAGCGACCATGAGAACGGAGGCGGAGAAGCTATTCAAAAAGTTACTCCCGCTACACCCGAGAAGAGGAAAAAAGAAAAAAAGAAGTACTAAGAAACAAACCATCAGAGGCAGGAGAACCAAGTTTTACAGTGACAACAGCAGCTGAATCCTCAACAAGCTGAAATACAAGCCGAGACCCTGCTAAACTAAATAAAAACTAAAGCTTGAAATCAGCGGCAATAATAATTAAAACGGCGAGAATCACGCAGACTGGCAACGCACTATTGACCCTAGAGACGAACCTAGTCGATCAGACTCTGCTCCTAAACGAAATCAGGGCCACAGTTAAGAACAGGGTGACGGCAGGTTCGAGATCATTGCGACCAAACCCCTGCCCGTCAGGGTCATTGACCCCAAAGTCACAGAAGATGAGGTGACACATTATAGAGGCTGAAGGGCACATAACTCTCCAGTTCCTTAGCGACAACCCACGCTATGAGACCCAAGCAGTGCCAAGAAACTGCTCGAAGCAACCGAGTCATTTTTAACACTAGGCTATTTTGATGCTGGGCCTCTGACCATGAGTTAACAGAGTGCGGAAACCCAGATAGGACGAATAAGTTCTAGAACTGCTGCCACCGCATGCACAAAAACCACCCATACCTGCGGTAACTGCGGGGGGGGGAGAACCACAGAGCAACGAATGCCAACTGCCCCAGTTACAGATAGTAAGGGTAGCCCTCAGACTAGTAAGATCTTGCAGATCAACATGCACACAGCCAGAGTGGCATACGATAAACGGGTAGTGTCCGAAAAACACTGAACCAGAGTCGGAAAATACGACGGATATTAGTGAAGAAATGCGACACATTTCCAATAACGACCCAACATCAAAAGGGGGTGTAGGCTCATAATCCCACCACCATGGGAGGGGGTTTCAATCAGTAAAAATCTGACACTACCAGCTACTTTGACTGTAGGATATTCCAGGTGAAAAAGCGGCTGGGACATGTGAATTACCCTATCACAACTGTATCGCAGGGCTCCATACTGGGGCATCTACTATTTACACAATTGCCCAATATTTCGGCACAATATTGTGGTAAAAAATGTCAATGTTTGGGTCAGCCCATTTAAGCAGATAAACAACCAAATTTGTGTAAATTTTAGGTACATTATTTGAACATCTGAACAAAATTGTACTTATTTTTAAAACAACATTCTGAATATTTCTAGAACAAAATTGTCCAACTTTGAATATTGCAATATTGTGCAGAAAATTAGCATTTCATTCTGCACATTTCTATGTTTTACCAAATTTTACATTTTGAAATATTTTTGTTAAAATATAAAATTTGAAAGAAAATAATAAAATAATAAAATAAGACCTTCAGTTAAAAAGTTATGAAGCCACAGGCAGACTGACAGATCACATTTATAACTGCCCTTTTTAGGTCGAAATGAAAATTAAATAAATATAAAAATTACACGCACACTTTGTTTAATTAAATAAAAACGAGAAAGATAACCAAATTTCCACTTTAAAAATAAGTACCACTTAGCTTTTGAACAAATTATTTACTTGCTGAAGTTTGCTTAATGTAATTTTAAAAGAAAATTTCAAGTTATTATAAAGAAATTCCATTTAATCGTATTACTAATTTCGTGACCATTTTAAAGATCCTTCTTGGTTTAATTCGAATTCAATAAAAAATGTCTACTTTTAGACGAAACATTGATCTTTCGTCTAATTAAATTGTACCACTAAATAAGATTTTTATTGTTCTCTTTGCAGTTTACTGTTGTCAAAGTGTCGTATACTTTACCAAAGCACTTTGCTAAATGATTTTAATTTGTCCTCTTTATTGGTCAATGAAAACAGTTACGTTCAAAGAAAACTAAAATTTGTAAAAAAAAGTTACTAAAAATCGCAAAAATGGAGTGTAACATAATGCTGAATTATTGTAATCGTTGAACGGTTTGTGCCGGACAATAAGGTAGAAAAGTAGAAAGGAAATTTCCGTATTATCAATGCAAAATTACCGTTAAATCTCATTGGCTTTCCATACACACGAGGAGCAAATATTGCAGATAATTTGATTATCTTGTTGGAATAGGCGAACCAGGTTAAGCTTCTTGGGAAACTAGAAAATAAATTACATTTCCTAACGTAATCCTTCTTATTCCCGATAAGTAGGAATATGCTGTGGGAATATTTCTACGTCCGCATTTTACACTTCTGTTGAAACATCTTCGATTGTGTATTCCTATACATTTTATCACAGTAACTCCGGTATTTATCAAAAAAAGAATCTCGCCGTGAAAGAAAATCGAAATAAAATATAGAATATTTCGATTATATTTCTCTTGAAAAAATTATTTTTTGCATTTAGAAAATCGGATTGAATTTAGGTAATTCGATGTGATTTATTAAATCAAGTCTGGCCAATCAAAAATCTCACAATGAAATATCGAATACTTCAAAGTTTTCAGACTAAACGAATCAATGGCGTACAGGTCCTACATAAGTGAAAATTTATTTCATAAACCTCCGGTCTTGTTGCTGGTCGTGACGCGGAGTCACCAGTTAATTATGCCGAGAATGTGCAATTACTTTGGCAGCGTGCTGCGCTTTAAGTATTTCACCGATTTTTATGTGCGATACATCATTGGACGTGGAATTTTATAAGCTTTAAATTTTACCTCCTGATATTTCTTAACAAAATTAACCATTTAAGAGTTATAGCCATTTTTTTATTCTGAATCGCATTTTCTATTAGTAATCGTTCAAAATATTTCCGGGCTTATTAAAATTTGTTGCTAATCCTAATTTCGTTATTTGTAGGTTGGCTTAATTGCGGCACAATAACTTACACTAATTACATTCAGGTGTGTACCTCTACGTGAGCAAAACAAGCTCTCTTCGTGAAGTTTTTGTATGAAAGCTTAACGTGTTAATTTTAAGCAAAAAGTTTAAACAATTCCTATAATATATGGCAGTTTCATAAGATATTTAGTTCAGCATTGTTTAACATATACACAGGGTGACCATTAAATATATTCTTATGAAAAATTTCAGTGTCACATTTAAAACAATTCTGCTGTCTGCTGTGCTAGTTTTCCTACTTGAATTCTTTAATAAGCTTTTAGTGTTATTGCAAGTCTTATTAAAAGACATAAATCCAGTATTTTTTTGTAAATCCCCTAATTGGGTTTACAAATAATACATACTTGTGTATTGTTCGCCAGGTGTGTACTCAGTTGGATTTGCACTAATTTCTATTGCGAAGTAGTCACGAGGGTCGCTAGGTGGTCCAACTACTCCATCCAAAGTTTTTTCACATCTCGAATTGCTTGAAAGTGTAACCCTGTAGCTGCTGATGAAGACAGCCAACCAAATGAGCTGATACATTCTGAAAATGAAAGAAAAAAAGTTGAAAAAAATCAACACAAAAAACGCAACCAATTTACTTTTACTGTGAGATCAACATTTTTAACACTACGTCTGGTTGATCAATCTCACTACAAAATGAATTATTTTGTAAACCGAAATAATTAATTTTTGATAAATTTGAAAAGTGGGATGTATTGTGGCGAAATCGTCGACCTTCCGCTTTTATAAAATTGAAATAGGCAATTAGAGTTAAGTAATTGACCTGGGGCGATATCTTAACCTTTACAAGACTTTTTATAACTTATTTTTTTTTAAGTACGACTTGTCGAAAACAAAACTCCCACCTCAGCTTTGTAAGCTTGAACGACCTGTAAAAAAAATTATAAAAGATCTGCAAACCTCTATCTTGAGCGAGTCACCATATATGCAATTTTTCTAGCAAAATATGGATTACGATTAACCTAGTTTCATTAAAAAACATGACCCATTTTTCGGATAAAATAAAATTTTAAGTTTATGATTCAGAAAATGCAAATCTGTTATCGAAGTGTTTTCGATGATATCGAAGTAACCGCAATTTGCAAATGTACGAAGCTTCATAATTTAAGAGAGTATGGATAACCCAGTATATAATGTAGAGGTACGTAATGAATAAGATAAACGAGCCATTTTTAGAATAAACGAGTTTTAGATTGACATTTTTTGGAATCTATCCAAGTCAAAAATGATGATTTTTAATAAAATGTCGGCTTGTTCTTAATATTATGCAAATTTATATTATACCTGCCAATCACAGAAAAAAAAAGAAATGTTGATGACATTCATACTGGTGGCATAATATAAAATCTCTCGCTTTGATTTATGAATTTAATTGCACTCTTCAAACAAAATGTTATAAATCATCCGCCATCCACCTATTTAGTATTTAATAAAGGTAAATTTTTAAATTGTTGAAGTGGCAGAAAAAGTGCTAACAGAAAAAATAAAATTTTAATTTTCAGTAACGAACAAGCATTTAGAGCTAATAATAGTAGTAAGTTGATATGTATTGTGAAAGCAGTATCTATCTTTAATGATAGACTACCCGAACGTAAATAATCTTTTTTAACTTAATTATTTGCTTTTAATATTCTGTTTTTGTTTTCTAGTCTATTTCATCAACATTTCTTTCAGATTCTAAATATCACAAAGATGTTGCCAGCACCAGAAGAAGAGGAAAATATTTCCAAAATTACATAATTATGTTTCGAGTTATTTGGAATTTGAAGAAAATCACTAGAATTTCACTAGAATTCCTCAGAAATCATTGGATTTACTTCTAAATTTATGTATAATTGTTTAGATTCAATAACTTCTTGAAAATTACTAAAACTTTTTGAAAATAACTAGTATTCTTTCGAAATCCCCTAAATTTCATGGAAGCTCTTTGAATACCTAGGATATTAATGGAATTCATTAGAAATTTTTGGAATTAACAATATTTGAAATTTTTCATTATTACCTACTAATAATTCATGGAATTCTTTAAAAATCGATGAAATTTTTTGTAAATACTCGGAATTCCTCACAAATCATAGAATTTTCTTCTAAATTTATGAAAATATTTGGATTTTGCAACTTCTTTATAATTACATACTAGAACTTCTTGAAAATCACTAGAATTCTTTAGAAATCGCTGAAATTTAATGGAAGCTCTTTGAATTCTTTGTAAATCTTTGAAATTGAATTTTTTGAACTCGCACGTATTTGAATTTTTTCATTATTGTTAGAAATTCATGAATTTCTTTAAAAGTTGGTTGACTACCTTAAAAATACTCGGAAATCATCAGAAACCATTGAATTTCCTTCTAAATTTATGAAAATGTTTGGATTCCGCAATTTCTTGAAAATTGCTAACACTTCTTGGAAATCACTAGAATCCTTTAGAAATCCCTGAAAATTAATGGAATCTTTTTGAATTCTTTGGAAATCGATAGAATTCTTTGAAAATCTTTGGAATTGAATTTTTTGGACTTGCACTTATTTGAAGTTTTTCATTATTATTATAAATTCATGGAATTCTTTAAAAATCGATGTAATTCTTTGGAAATACTCGGAATTCCTCAGAAATCATTTCAATTTCTTTCTAAATTTATTAAAATGTTTGATTCTGCAAGTTCTTGAAAATTTCCAAAACTTTTTGAAAATCATTAGAATTCTTTAAACATCCCTGATATTTCATGGAATCTCTTTGAATTACTTGGAAATCCATAGAATTCTTTGGAATTGAATTTTTGATACTTGCACTTATATTAAATTTGTCATTATTATTACAAATTCATGGAAATCTTTAAAACTCGATGTAACTCTTTAGAAATAAGCGGAATTCATCAGAAATCATTGAATTTTCTTCTAATTTTATAAAAATATTGTGATTCTGAATGTTCTTGAAAATTATTAGAATTATGTAAAAACCTCTGAAATTTCAAGGAAGCTCTATGAATTCTTTGGAAATCAATAGTATATTTTGGCAATCTTTTGAATTGAATTTTTTGGACTTTTTCTTTTCTTTTTTATTAGAAATACACGGAATTCTTTAAAAATCAATGCAATTGTTTGGAAATACTCGGAATTCACAGAAATCATTGAAATTCCTTATAAATTTATGAAAATGTTTAGATTCTAGAAATTCCTGAAAATTTCTAAAACTTCTTGAAAATCACTAGAATTCTTTAGAAATTGGACTTGCACTTATTTGAAATTATTCATTATTATCAGAAATTCATGGAATTCTTTAATTATCGATGTATGTAGTTCTTTGGAAAAACTCGAAATTCCTCGGAAATCATTGAAATTCCTTCTATGAAAATGTTTGGATTCTGTAAATTCTTGAAATTTACTAGAACTGCTTAAAATCACTAGAATTCTTTAGAAATCGCTGAATTCGTAGGAAATCTTCGGAATTGAATTTTTTGGACTAACACTTATTTGAAATTTTTCATTAGTATTAGAAATTCATGAAATTCTTTGGAAATACTCGGAATTCACAGAAATTATTGAATTTCCTTCTTTTATGAAAATATTTGAATTTTGCAACTTCTTAATAATTAATAAACTTCTTGAAAATCACTAGAATTCTTTAGAAATCCCTGAAATTTAATAGAAGCTCTTTGAATTCTTTGGAAATCTTCGGAATTGAATTTTTTGGACTGAAATTTTTCATTACCTATTATTAGAAATTCATGGAATTCCTTAAAAATCTATGGAATTCTACGGAATACTCGGAATTCCTCAGAAATAATTGAATTTGTTTCTAAATTTCTAGAAATGTTTGGATTCCACAATTTTTTGAAAATTACTAAAACTTCTTGAGAATCGCTAGAATCCCTTAGAAATCCCTGAAAATTAATGGAATCTCTTTGAATTCCTTTGAAATTGATAGAATTCTTTGGAATTGAATTTTTGGTACTTGCATATATTTTAAAATTTTCAATATTTATTAATAATTCATGGAATTCTTTAAAAATCGATGCCATTTTTTGGAAATACTCGGAATTCCTCAGAAATTATTGAATTTCCTTCTAAAATGAAAACATTTTGATTCTGCAAGTTTTTGAAAATTACCAAAACTTCCTGAAAATCATTAGAATTCTTTAAAAATCCTTGAAATTTCTTGGAAGCTCTTTGAATTCCTATGAAATCAATGGAATTCATTGAATTTTTTGGATTTACACATCATTTTTGAAGTTTTTCATTATTATTAGAAATTCATGGAATTCGTTAAAAATCGATGTACTATGTAATTCTTTGGAAAAACTCGGAATTCCTCAGAAATCATTGAAATTCCTTCTAATTTATGAATATGTTTGGATTCTGGAAATTCTTGAAAATTTCTAAAACTGCTTGAAAATTACTAGATGTCTTTAGAAAACTCTGAAATTTCATGGAAGCTCTTTGAATTCCTGAAAAATCAATGGATGATTGAATTTTTTGAATTAAATTTTTTGGACTTTTTTTCTTTTTTATTAGAAATTCATGGAATTCTTTAAAAATCGATGCAATTCTTTGGAAATACTGGGAATTCACAGAAATCATTGAAATTCCTTCTAAATTTATGAAAATGTTGGATTATGGTAATTCTTGAAAATTATTAAAACTGCTTGAAAATCACTAGAATTCTTTAGAAATCCCTGAAATTTCATGGAAGCTCCTTGAATTCCTTGGAAATCGACATGATTCTTTGGAAATCTGTGGATTTGAATTTTTTGGACTTCACTTATTTGAAATTTTTCATTGTTATTAGAAATAATTATTATTATTGAAAATGGAAAGTCATTTTAAAAATCGATGGAATTCTTTAGAAATACTCGGAATTTCTCAGAAATCATTGAATTTCCTTCTAAATGTATGAAAATATTTGAATTCTACAACTTCTTGTAAATTACTAAAATTTCATAAAAAATCGCTAGAATTTTTTTAGAAATCCCTGAAATTAAGAAATAGAATTGGTATACTTTGCTGACCCGCAAAAATTTTCTCTTCGGTCCGTCTCTGTTCTCTTGCCATTACAGAGTAGGACTTGTAGTGCTAGGCAAGGGTCTGTTGAGGATTTAATTTCGCTAATAAATAACTTCACAAATAATCTAATCTTTATTTGATTATGAATTATGGTATTTAAAAAATATCTTAGTATTATTCTTATCTGGACTTGCAGTTGCAGCTTGAGTAAACTTTATGAAAACAGCTTCTGGCTGCAATCTTGTCATTGGCTAAAATTTCCATATTCATACAAAAAAAGTAAAAATCCCCTTTCTATGGCAAAAATTCAAATATTTGCATCTCGGTTGCTAAGTTTTAACTAACCGGGATGCGGATAAGACGTTTCCGCTAACATTAACAAGAACTAATATTACGATTCTGTGAGCGTAACTTATACAAACCACAAAACACAAAAATCTGCTAAATAATTTATGACGCAAGACATTTAATTTAAAATTAATTTAACTCGGTTTTAACTTCTCTGCAGCTAATACGGAGTTTCGGCTAATGAGCTTAGTTATTTTTAACAGTACCTGTCTAACTTAGCGGAACACCCTGTAAACTGCACTTTAAACTTAATAAAAGTTTATTATAATTCTCACTTAATAATTAAAACTTTGATATTCAGAGGAAACATTAATTTTGCATTAAAACTTTCCACTAAACAGAAGAAAGTGTGCATAATAATCTTTGCTGGCACTACTAGGAAATGTGTAACTTTTCAAAACTTGTTGAAAATAGAATTGAGTTAAATTTTGCAGTCGTATGTAATAAAATACTTTTAGTAGGCACCTCTTAGTAGCATAATGACTATTAGTGCATTTACAATGTAAAAGGTTTTCAAAGTTTCTATTACCGTTAATAGTAAAACCTCTGTAGTTAAAATTAATTCCACTCTAACTTTTAATTACTCTCGCCAAATAATACCAAAAATGAGATTTGCTAAATCAAACAAAACCATTCTGAGTAAAATGAAATTTTCTAGTGAGAAATTTCTTAAAGACAAACAGAAGTTTTCCTCATATTTGCTTTAGTGTTTTCTCCTTCAAAACAGGACTAAATTAAATGTAATCATTTTTAACTCATTAAATATTTGAAACGTTAAAAGTTTTTAAATTAATTAAATAGAGAGATTTTTTAGTTTCCACAAAGACCTGAGTTTGAACGATATATTAGTTTGATTTGAACAATCCTGCAGGTTGCATTTATGAAGTATCCCACGACCTCCCGCCAGTTGAGTCGGCAACCTAGTAATCTGTAAGGGGTTGTTGTCATGTGGATTGTTCCTCATTGGGTACTGCGTCTTTTCGCTTTATTCCTAGTGTCTTGAGATTCATAATTTTGTTTGGTTTGGGCTTGTCTGTTATTTAAAGTCATTCTCGTCCTGTTTGTCTTCTTGATTCGGTTCCAAAAATTTATACATCCTCTCAGGATCGGCTTGTTTGTACAGGTCCGTCGGGTCGAGGGGAAATTCTCTCTGAACGAGATTTCCAAAGCCCTCCTTTCTTCTTTTTATAGGTCACAGTCAAACAGTCTGTGAACCGGTTCGTCCAAAACGTGGCATTGGGGCAGAGTCCGTATTGAGATTTCCCCAATTTCTCCATGACCTGGAGAATTTCATTGTAGATCTTGATCATCGAGGTCTTCAGGTCCACATTCTAACTCGCCCTTGCTATGAGCTGAAGTCAGCTGATCAGGGTCGTCGCCTTGCTACACATAAATTGTTTTATCTTCTTCAAAATCTTCCCAAAGACTGAGAGCAACGTAATCGGCCTGTAATTTTTTGACATTCCCATGATCCCCCTTTGGATCTTAGAGGAGGATCTTTAGCGTTCCCTTTTGCCATATATCTGGAAGTATGACAATTCTAGACATTTGTTGTATATTTCCAGCAGTGTCGTCTTAAGGAGCTTATTATATCTTCTGCAGGAAAGATCTCTTTATGTTGTCAAAACCGGGGGTCTTCTTCGTATGGGTGGTTTTTATCAGTTCATCTAACTCATCTTCTCCCACCGGATCTATGCATACGTCATCTGGTTGGAAAAACTGAGGGTAGAGGCGAATGGAAGACGGTTATGGCTTGACGCTAAGTGCGTCGACTGCTAAGCAGAGAAGCGGCTTCTTTTGACCGTCTTCCATCAGAAGGCAATTGCAATGGCAAACCACCGAAGTACTTCCTAAGAAGGTCAACTTCGGGGGACTTGACACGGCACATGAACGAAGATGAGACAAATTGAGCGGGGGTGGTGTAGGGTTGATTTGGGAGGTTAAAAAATGGTGAAAAATGGTATTGTTTCGATTTCCGGCGAAAGTTGACGTCAAAACGAAATGTATTTAATACAAAAGTTATAGATCATGTAAAAATCTACCACTTGAGTAGAGGTCACTTTTTTACATAACCGCAAAATTTCCGAGAAAAACGTTAAAAATGACCTTTTTTTGTTTTTAATTTCTTCAAAAATAGTTTAATTTTGACGAAACTTGGTGAAAGTGTAGCTTTCTATATATCAAATAACTACAAATATTTTTAGATAAAAAAGTCAAGAAGTTTCCGAGATATTCATTTTTCCCGCCCGAAACACTTATTTTTCAAAACAAAATTCTACTTAGGGAAATCATGCGACAGAGTTCTTCCCGGTCTAATTTTTTTCGTTTTGACATATATTCTTTGGCAAAATAAAAAAAATTGGCAACTATTTACGTCGAACACACGGACCGTCAACAAAACTTTTCTCTTGCGGAATCATCACTCTAAATTACCTAATTACACTTGGAGAAAAAAATTGTTATCCTGAGCTAGTTTTAGTGGACGGAGCCGGCTACAGTTGACTTGGAACCGTGCGACTGGTATAAATTGTAATTTTTGAGTTCGGTGGCTCCCAGGGATTTTTTTAAAGAGTTCAGCGATTCAGTGGTCGAAGGGTCGTTTTTTTTAAAGGGAAATTGTGAAATCGAAAAACTTTCAATTGCTGTTAATAATTTATTGTAAACAAAATAATAATTTAATCAAACAATGTACCACCTATACTCTTTTCGATTAAACTGGGGTGTTTGCATAGGTAAACTTGACTATTTTGTTTCGCACCTTATTCAAATATTAAAATTTTGCGTAAGATTAATTAATTTTAATTACGTTTGACAAACAGTGAAAAAAGATGGTAAATAGATTATTGTTAACCAATTTGGATCTTCAATAAAGTAAATTTTGCTAAATTATCCATAGTCACGTAGATTGCTTTATATACGTTACTTCTTGTTTACGTATATGCACACAATTTGTTTGGTGGAGCAATGCCTGACACACTTAATAATTTAAGGGTTAATTTAATCAAACGCTTAAAGCAAATCAGTATTCGGCGAAATAATTGAATAAACACGGACCCAAGTAATGGTGAAAGTCATTTAGAACCTGGAGATGATTTAAAGAACAAATTCAACCCCTCTGACATGAAACGAACAATCGGCAAGTCTTTAAAGATATTAATTAGTTTACTACGCTACAGCTTTAAACAGGATGCTCACTAATTATTTTACGTAATATTTTCCACCGCAAAATATTTTTATTAAACGCAATTACTAATTACGCACATTTTTCATGAAATTTTTTTTTTACCAGTGAGTAACAGCAGAAATTATACTGCAAAAATTTTTATTAACAAAGAAAATGTCCAAACTACTTGTAAGAATGTTCACTATGCTGGAAAACTTTATTTTTAACACGAAATCGTCGATAGTGCGCAAAAGTATTTCGTTCTATCAAAAATTTGAGCTTGCATGAATTCTTCGCGCTTCGTTTAAATTAAAAATGGGTTTTGTCTTAATTCGGATGATATCAATTTGCGCTTTCCAAAAATAAGTTGGCATGTAATTTAACTGATGACGGAGTCGGCAAATTAATTTAAATACATTTTTATTACATTAATTTTTTTGTGGTAATTAAAACCTTGAAAGAGATTTAATTAATTGAACAGGTCAGTGGAAGATAACCGATCTTTTGATGTGGTACACTGAACTTGAAGACATGATGGTCTCATTAGTTTTCAAAATTTGTGGGCTAAGACTCCCTTGAACTTTAAAATGCTGCTTTGTAAGCACTTTGTCTACATTAACCTTAGAATTTGAAGCAAAATCTCAGAAATCGTATTTATAGTGATTTTTGCTTTGTGTTCTGGTATTCTACGATGTATATTTTTTATTATCTTTACTTTTGATGTAATAAAATGAATTATTAAAAAATTTTCCTTTGGAAATTTCTTAATAAGAGTTTTTTTCAATAACAATGTCATTTGTTTATAAATAAAATACAATAAAAATATTTCGTTATATTACTCGTCAATCTCGAATTCTTTTTAATAATTTTTTTCAGGACATTCTTAAGTTCACGTTATGAAGAGCCAGCTTCACATATTCACGTTTTTCAATAACATTTTTCACTTGCACTTCGGAAGTGTAGAAGGGATATAAAAGCAATTTCAATTTGATATTCAATTTTTTGCCAAACTAAATTTTCATACTTTAATTATTTACGTATTACGTGCATTAAGGGTTATCGATTTTTTTCACATAGAAAATTGTGAAAAGTTACGTTATCTTAAATGTTTTTCAAACCGAGAGTTGGAGCATAGAATAATGCTTGAGTAGGTCAAAAACAACACCGAAAGTTGTGTGTTTTGAAACTTCTGCTTTCTGGATGGATTGATCAGATTTAATAAAAATACTTTTTGTGCAGCTTATGCTTCACAAATTTTCCAGTTTGCTTTACTTTTTTTAAAATTAATTCAACGGACGTTGCCGTATCCAATAAATAGTTTCAAAATCGATTTTATACTCGTTTCCTGTTAATTTTATAGCAAATATGACTTTATTTAATATTATGCAGAGTAAAATATTATATAATTTCCGTTCGCACAGCTTCTGATCTGTCCTTATCTGTGTCTGTTAGGAAGGACCCACAGTTTGACCCTGCTTTTTTGATGTGCCTCCTCCAAAAATCTACGTTGTTGGGATTAAAAAGTGGAACTTTAGTCTCATTTATGTAATATACTATTTGGCAACCCCCGCTGTTTTCAGTTAAAATCGAGACAAAAATTAAATTCACAAAAATATTTTCTAGCATTTTTTCCTAAAATATGCACATTTATGGTTTAGATAATTAACAATCATTTTTTGTCAACCAATAGCATTGATAGAACAAGGTTTTGAACACCAATATAAAGAACCAAACAAAATCTTGTGCTGAAAAGATTTTCCACGATGCTTTTCACACCGCGACGTACTAATTGTTTTGCTTTTAGTAAGCTTTATAAGTTTTAAAAAATGAATTACTTGTCATTTTGACAAATAATTGTATTGAACTTGCTTGTTACTTACAAAAAAATTCAGTAGATAATCCGTGAAAATTATACCATAGAAAATATTTGAAAGCAGTTTATAATTAACGGAAAATTCAGCTACAAACCACGATCAGACTATTTTAATAGATAATGTAATATATAAATAGAATAAATGAGGAAAATTCATTTGCAGTGTCTGTTGGCACAGGAAGGACGATTAGCGTCGTCCTTCCTAACCAGAATTTGAAATCATTATTAACTTTTATCCTAACAGTTATTTAATACACCCGCGCTTCTACCCTTGATATCTGCATTTTCAATGCTTTTCTTGTGAGACGTCCAAAATTTTGTTAAGAATAAAAAATCTTGTGGTCATAACAGATATCATTCACATTGATGCTGGTAGTGTGAAAAGTACTTGTTTTCCGAACTGAAATAAACAGTTCCATATTATTTCGTTTTTCTTATGTATTAGCATGTAATATATTTGTGTTATATAAGAACACGTTTCCTTGACAAATAAAACCTATTATATCAAGAAATCTTGCCAATTTACTCGAAGTAATTATAAACTTCAAAAACTAAAACTACGATCATTAATTTTGCAAATTTAACTTTTCTAATCAACATAATATTTTGATTCTAGCGGTTTTGCCAAGTCAGTATTGGTGTATTCGAATTCTGTAACGATTAAATTATGTTTCTTGATAGTTTTAACCGTAAAAGAAAATTAAATTTTCAAATTTCCTTTTTTTTAATAAAAAATTGAGGTTTTCTTTACTTTTATTACGATACCCACATTGCTTTTATTTAATTTCTTAATACCCGGTTGCCGTACTATGGAGTTGTATGTGCTGACGTCACAACGCTTATAAAAATTAATTTTTGGGTTTAATATTTACAGTAAAGTATATCAAAACCAAATAAATTTTGAAAAATATTTCTTCTGAAAAATAAAAATAATATACGTTAATTTACTTCTCTCTGTAAATTTTCAAATTCACATTCGGGAAGGGCTTCATCCCCGTAGCTAGAGGCGGGGAAGGATAACTAGGAGCACTTTTATTTTATTTATATTTCCCAGTGCGGTTTTTAATTAAAAAATTTAATATTGTACTAAATTTTAAAATCTTGACAATTCAATGTATTTCAATAAACAAAGCATTGAGTTGGAGTATTAAAAAAAATAGAGTAAATAAATGGCTTTAACGCAATAAAGATCAGTCATTTCAGTAAAGATAAGCTTTTCAAAGAAAGTCAAAATTTATGAAACCATATAACATCGACTTAGTATACTGAAAGTTAAAAATCATTTTTTTTTTATCTACTATAGTTTTATTTCTTTTTATGAAACCGTCCCTTTATGACGATTTGACAAAAATATGTCCTTTGATGTCTACACGAAGTTTTGTTCAAAACAAAGTTCTGAAATTTTTTTTAATGAAGCTGCATATTAAATTCGCCAACTTCGTTTCAGGAAGAATAAACGGATATTATATTCCACAAGTGTTACCGACGCAATTATTAATTTTTTAATTTAATAAAGTTATCGACGAGGCATCTGCTGTTTAATATTTACGGTTGTTAGTTCGCTTTATTTAATGATTGTTTTTCATTACCTACTTGAACGTTTTCAGCGAGATCGTTGCATACAAATAAAACGTGGAATTAAAATTTAATGTAGATGTTCTGAAATTTGAATGACATTAACGAAGTGTGATTATTAAACGAAACGTCTGAAAAATTTTCATAAAACGTTAAAAATGTGTGTCGATTAAAATTTATCACCCAATGCATTTAAATAATACCAGAGCAGTTCAGCAGAATATTTTCAATTTTATTCAATTGGTGTGGGAAAAACTTTTTCAAAAGCACCCCGTAAAACTTTAATTTGTTTCTTAAGTCTCCACGATAACAATGGTAAAAATTATCTGGCAATTACCACGCAAAATTAATTATTTCGCTGATTTTCTTATTGCGTACATTTTCAAACGTAATAAATTTCAATTAAGCTTCCTATCAATTTTAATTTATCAATTACGTTAACATAAACAAAGATAAAAGTTAACAAAACAATTAAAATAGAATTCTGAAAAATCATCGCAATAACAAATTAAAAAAACATGTTTTTAAGTTAAATTAAAACAAAAGTAGTAAAAAAAATTTAATTTTTTTTCAGCAATTTAAAATGAAAAACTAACCTTGTATTGCTTGCAAATAATTTAAAAAATGTTTAATGTCTTGACATTTTCATGTAAATATATCGCACGGTGTGTCGTATTCAGAAAGCACAATTTGAATTTATAAGTTCGCTCGCACGTTTCTGATAGTAAACTGAATTGGACGTCGTCGCGAGTAGCGCCCGTTACGCGCCCGCGTCGCAATTTAGTATCTATAAGTTAACTGAACCGAAGTAGACTACATGAAATATATTAAATATGAGGTGTATTGCTTCAAAGTACTCATCAATGGAAATTAGAAAATTGCAAAAATTTTGATTTTCAAAATATTGCAAGATTTAAATTTTAAAGGAATATATTTTGAATAAATTTACAAATTTTAATATTTATTAACCAGAATCCGTTCTAAGCCGTTTTGATTAACAGACGTTTGGACGTTTCTGTATCTCTCGTACCTTCTTTATCAATTAGTTTTGTGTGCAGCCAATACTGAAGCCTTTCAAATATTTGTAACCTTTGTAATGATTTTTCTTTCTTTTCTGAACTATTTCGAACTACGTAAAAGGTATTTTAAAAGTAGATAAAATCAGATATCACTATTATTCACTACATTTGAAATTGCAAGCCCCGAGATGTTTAACCTTTTGGAATATAATCCGCACTTATGAAAGCTTCAGGCGAAATCATATACTTACTTCTTCAAGACATAATATAAAATTCTAAGGGTGGTTTGCACAAAAGTTAATTAAAACTATATTAATATATTTTTAGGTATAAACAAAATAACAATAACATATATTATTTATTATTCTAGATTGCATTTATGATGGCATACTTAACTTTGACATTGGATTACCCATTTATGTGCAAAAATATTTTAATAATATAATAATATATTGTTAATATTATATTATTATTTTTATATATAAACCTATGTATGTAGCGCAGCTCCGATTGGTCAATTTTTTTAACAACCTAAAAATCTACTTATAATAAAAATATTATATATATAGTAAACTATTGAGTCCTGTACCAGTCAAGTTGCACAGTATAAATAAATTCAAAAACTAACAAACCAAACGTTCAAAGTAAATAGGCAATGATATTAAAACATAATCATTACTTATTAAATATTTACGAGGACGACAAAAATGTATTATTGATAAGTACGCGTTTGATAGCAGGTATTACATCTATTGGATATTTCATATTGCAATTTTTATTTAAACTGTTTCAAGAGTTAAGAATTTGATCGAAAAATGTTTTTAAGATTTATTTATAAGGGGTCATTCAATCGGAGCAACAATTTAAATTCTAAATAAAAAAAAATCACTAGTTATTAAAAATAAAAATACTATAAAAAATTTGTTAATATTTCTTTCGAATTATTAGAATATTAAGATATTCATTTTAAATATGACATTGAAACACAGCTACAATCACAAATAGGTAAACTTTAAAATGCGATTTAAAATTTGAAATGCAAATAACTACATTTAATCCCAATAATCGCAATTAAAATAAATAATCAATTAATCCCAATTTATGTTTGAAATTTTATAATCCCTACATACTTCAATAAAAGTTTTGAACTCATTGGTTTGTATTCAAAAAATACAAAAATTTTTAAATTAATTTTATCATTACAGATTGTAAAATTATCTAAATTTCTAAATTTATAAAAAACTTGTGAGCCTCATCCACATAAGCGTACGGGGAATTGAAACTTTTTCAGCCGTACACGCAAAGATATTTTAGTTTTAGGTTTTAAAATTAAAAGAATTCTTTTTAAAACAAAAATACTTCAAATCAAATTAAAATAAATTTTTAAAATATTCATATGTTAAAAAATTATTATAATTTTTAAATTGAGTTTACAAATTTTTACAATAATGATCACTAATTTGAAATGATTTAAATTTACCATTAAAACGATAGCAAATTTTTGGCTATTAAAAATACTTTTGATTTAAGGTTGTCGTCTTTTATATTAGATTTTTACATTACTGTGTATTCAATCAAAAGTATAATAGGTTAATCAAGATCTTCTTTTTTATCATTTGTTTTTCATCAACAAACTCATCTTCGCCATTGTTTGTTGTTACCGAAGCCCTTCAAGTTCGGTCCCACTCTTGTTTCCCATTTCATTTCCACTTATTGCCATTCGGTCTCCACTGCTATTTCCCCTTCGTCGAGTTCCCCTACTGCTATAAATTTCAAACAGAGTACGTAGCTAAAAAAGTTTAACTTAAAAAAAAACTTTTTAAAAAATATAAAATTTTTAAATTTAAGATTTCTCCGCGAACCAGTAGATTGGCAACAGCTGCACCGGATCATAATTATCACTGTATTTCATAGCAGTGTTTTAACAAATCGGTAAGTATTGGGTTGTAATCCACTAAAACCACTGCCACCTACAGAAATTCATCAATTTCAATTGGTTTAAATAATAAATCTGTTACTTTTATCAATTTATTTATTACCGCAATCTACTGAAATATTTTAATTTCCTGTAAATCATTACTGAAGATATCAACGTAACACCTAATTTGCTAATCAATAATAACACCAATGTTATCATACTAGATTTCCCTGCTTGTGCGGCCTGAAGGCCGCACTGCCGAGCCATTTTCAAGTGCTCTCCAATTCTTTTTACTTTGGTACTTCCTTCAATTTTATTTTATATTTTAGAAGGATTTCCAATACTCCTATTCTTTATAAACATTAAAATTTTAATATATCCAGTTCTAATTAGTGGACCAGTGAAAATATAGTGGGAAATGCAAGAAAAGGGTGGGCAATTGAAAAAATCAACCTCGAACATCTTTTTAAGGGGATAAGTGGGGCTGTCCAGCTCAAAAATGCGGACCAATTGGAGGACACAGGTGAGAAGCTGTGCGACGATTGTATGCCAAAAAAAGTATATTAGTAGGAAAATTTAAATTGCACTGGTGAAACGACGACACATGGCCGGATGCAGGAAGAAATGCATCTCCGAA
This sequence comes from Cantharis lateralis, assembly GCA_963170105.1. NCBI lineage: Eukaryota > Metazoa > Arthropoda > Insecta > Coleoptera > Cantharidae > Cantharis > Cantharis lateralis. Next base: position 7,017,605 of record OY720627.1, read on the forward strand.
AGAAGAGTAATGCAAAGGGCCGGTAGAAGAGCTAGTCACAGAAAGACTGGTAAGAAACGATATCCCAGGGTTAACGCCGGGCAGAATTAGAAATATCTTTCAAACCCTTTTCCCAAACCACCCTAAAACAGAGCATATTCGGAGCGCTGTGTCACAGAGAAAAGTGGAGAAGTTCAATATGGATGAAATATGTATGGCGGCGGGGTGTATGTCAATGTGAAAGTCGCCGAGTTCCGACGGAGTTCCAACGGAGATGATCAGGTCGATAATCGATGAATTCCCGGAAATAATCCTGGAAGTCCTATCTGAAAAAGAGGAATTTTGAGGTAGATGGAAGGGTTACATGCCGGTAGAAGATCCATGGTCATAACAGCAAACTAATTGAACGACTGCTACTCCAGAGATTGAACAAGGAAATGGGGAAAGATCCACGGTGGATGCCCTGACAATAATAAAAAATGGAACATCATGTACGATGGGGTGCTCCGACTGCAGCTGCCGGAAAGGATGGAAATTGTGGCATTTTCTGACGACATCATACTAATAATCAGAGCCAAGGCTGTCGAGGAACTGTACGAAAAATACAATGCTTCCGGGAAAAACCTAAGCATTGATGGTGAAGAGCAGGTGGAAGTGTGAGGCTACCTCTGGCCCCAATTAGGGTCAAAGATTGCGATATCACGCCCGGAAATACCATTCGTATACTTGGAATCACATTCGACAAATTTCTGTGCTTCAAAAACCACATGGAGATCATAGCAGAGTAATCGTCCAAAATGGCGAACACACTTGCCCGACTGATGCCAAATATGAAGAGTATTGGCATCGGTAGTAAGCTCCTTACTGACTTACGCAGCGCCGTCGGTATGGAGAAAGAGTGAAGGCGATCCGTGTGGTGAGTTACCGAGCCCATCACGAAAGGGCACAAAAGGAAGATGGCGATTAGGGTGTGCTCTGCATATAAAACGGCATCAACGGGCGCACTTCTGGTGTTGACCGGAATGCCACCGATAGATTTTCTGGTGACGAATAGAACGGAAAACTACGAAAATGAGCACAACCACGCTGAAAGGAGAGTGGAGAAAAAGCGTTCCAGAAAAAAACCCATCGCGAGATTGGATATCATCTTACATAGACCTTGGTTGGCCAACATAGAAATGAGCACGACGCAGTAGGATTGATTCCGTAAAACCTAATAGAGGAGATGCTAAAAACGAAAGCAAAATGGAACGATTTCCAAAAGATGATTCATCTATTTCATCGACTAAAAAAACCTATAAGAAGCTACCGCTTACATTTAAAGTCCAAGGTGCGAGGCTGTGTGATAAGGTCGATGAGGATGCTTTACATGGTGGAATTCTATTATTCCATACAGGACTTTTTGGGCAGCAGACTGTGATACGTTGAGGAGTCTGCAGTTTCATTGTTTTAATTTGTTTACTTGGATGTTTGTTTTACCTGGCTTGCTGTGTATCTAATTTTCAAACAAATGAATAGAAATATGAATAGGAATATGAATAAGAATAGAAATATGAATATGAGTATGAATAAGAATAGGAATATGAATAGGAAGATGAATAGGAATATGAATACGAATGTGAATACGAATATACAACGAATATGAATAGAAATATGAATAGGAGTATGAGTATGAGTATGAATAAGAATATGAATAGGATATTACTTTGTTTTATATTTATTTACTATGTAAATTCAACTATAATATCTTTTGTTTATAACAAATGTAGTATACGTCGATAAACACAGTTCAAGTTAACAGCTCTTTAAAATAGAAAAAAAATTCATTAATTGTCCTCCTCACAAACACAGCTTATAAAATTAAATTTTTTTCAATTTTTACAGTTTATTTTAACCAAGGATTAATTTAAGAGAATTTAATCGTCGATTTAAATCTTATACCAACTGCTGGTTTTTATCAATTATCCAAGCAATTTAAAAAAAAATGTTAGTCCGTTTATCGTTTTCGTTCATTTAATAAGTTGTCAGGGAAATTTACTGAAAAAAGTTATTTAAAAAACTGGTTTGAATACATTTTTTTATATTAATTTTAAATTCACTTGGCTCTGTGTTCCTCATAGCAAAATAATAGATTTAAATAATCCAATTTAAATGCTTTGTAATATATAATAAACTGATATCAATCGATCAATCCAACCACAAGTCCAATAAAAGATTTTTATCAATTTTTCCAGCACATTTTCTTATACTTAATTTGCTTTTCATTACAGCAATATCACTAACACACAAGAAAATGTTTGGTCAGCAAATGATTATCGTGAAAATTATTGGCATAAAGAATTTCAATAAAAAGTTATGGTAACCCTAAACTACATTGCATTTAAATTTTGTAAAATTATTCTGTGCTGAAAGTTATAAAATCTGTTTCTGAAAATGAGTGAAATTAAATAGGATCACATTGCGACCCTGTTTTAAATTATTTCTAAAACAAAGCGAAATTACTTTTTAATAGGGCACTTGAAAATTTTGAGTGTGAAATGAAAATTTTACGATTTAACGGAAAACATTAAGTCTATGTCATTTAAGTTATTCACCAAATCCGTTATTATCTCTTACACTTCAGCGACAAACTTGTGAAACGCTTGAAGATTTTCCACTCTATCTTGGATATGTCCGGAATATCATTCCATGTATAGGGTGATGGAGAACGAATAAAAACAGCTTGATAATTTCAGCTTGTGCTAGCGATATTTTTGTGCTATTTTTTAATTTCAATTTTCACTCTAAAGGCTGTATGACACACACGTTAATTTTGTACAAAATTTAGTACAAAATTTTGTAGTAAACTTTGTACAAAATTATGTGACGTGTAAAACGTATAAATTTTGTACTAAATTTTGTACAAAATTTTGTACTAAATTTTTTCAAAAAACTGTGTATGACACGTAGTTTGGAATATTTGTTTGAAATTTTGAAATTTCTCAAATGTCAAAATAATAAATGGATCAAAAATTTTTATCTGCTACATGTTCTACGATAATAACAATAACTGCTGCGATTGCTATTTTAAAAGGGTTAAACGAACAATGTGGGCTCAACCATGGTTAGCGAAGAATTGAAGGAAGAGGTATCTTAAATAAAATGTTGAACTCGGAATTGAAAAATGAAGACAAATCGGCATATACTCATTTTCTTCGTCTTGCCAGCGCACAATTTAATTATTTATTAGCTTTAATTAAGAGTGCTATAAATAAATCAGCGTTTTAACTCTTCTAGTATAACATAATATTTAAAAGGATCTAATTTATTGTTATATTCATTTTAATTTTGCTTTAAATTTAAATCAAATAAAAACAAAATGTTTAGTAATGGAATTCCAACTTTCTCTTCATCCCAATCAAAAGAGTTTTCCACACCTTTCAAATCCTAGGAGGTCATAGCAGGCGTATATCCTCTCCGTAAAGATTTACCGGATTATAAAAACCCGGACCGCAAAAAATGAAGTGTAATCCACTAACTACTAACTCATTTTAATTCTATCTTCTTCTTCTTCAGTAGCCGTTTCCGCTATGGAGTTTGGCAATCATCATTGCAATTTTTATATTTGAAATATCTGTTCTGATCAGTTGGGTTGATGCACACTTATATAATTCTTTCACATTTCCCAGCCAAGATGTCCGTTTTCGGCCAACACTTTTCTTCTCCTGAATTTTTCCCTGCAGTACTTGGTATTTATATCGTCTCATCACGTGGTCAAAGTTTTAAAGCTTCCACCTTTGTGGTCATTAGAATTTCCCGAGCTTTTTCCATTTTTCTGAGAATCTTCACATTCGTCACACTATTAATTTCTATATACACGCAAAAAAATTTATTTTATTTAAGGTAAGACCACGCACAATTTCACTCGAAAATTTGGTAAGATAAAATAGAACAATTTTGAAAAAATTTAGTACAAAATTTTGTACAAAATTTAGTACAAAATTTATACGTTTTACACGTCACATAATTTTGTACAAAGTTTACTACAAAATTTTGTACTAAATTTTGTACAAAATTAACGTGTGTGTCATACAGCCTTAAAAAACAAAACATGCCAGTAACTCTAAACAATTCCCAACAATAGTTGGATAAAACAAAGGTTATATTGAATTAAAGGGGGCGAATGATAAATCACACACATAAGGTCTGCGCCGAACTAAACGAACACATCTAAAACATTCTGAGGAAGTTTAATTTATTAGATAATTTTTAATCCCTTCTGTTGAAATTAAAATACTTTTTGCTTTTTACTTTTTATTTTTAAAGTTATTTATTGCACCAAGCGATATACCTAACGAGATTGTCCACAAATAATGTGTGCCTAAAATTTTAATTAACTTGAAAAATAAAGTTTTCAAAAAAACTCGTAAGCGAAAACTAGATAAGTAAAGAGCTGGGTAATAAATTTTTGGCAGGTACTATTTTCGAGTTATTTCCAAATTGATAAACCATGTAGGTACTCTCATTTTATGTATTTCATAAAAATGTACTTTAATTTAAATTACTTACTCTCGTAATTGAATTATTCTCAAGTTTTAATTACAAATGTGAATTTCATTTTGCGCTTGACACGCATGGATAAAACTGTTTCGATCCCAGAGAATTTAAATTTTCAGAAAATTTATTTGTTTAATTTTAATTAAACAAAGCTGAATACGGTCTTGTTACTGAAAAAAACTATCCCACTTGAAATGATGTTAGTTTTCTCATTAGTTTTATAAACATTTCAGCCGTATTGGTTACCTAAGTTACGTTTGAAATTTCTTTTATGTATAGTTAACGCACTACCTACCTAATAAATTATTATTTTGTTTGGCTCTTCGTTTACCTTTGACTAATTAATTTTTTAGTTCTTCATTAAAATACTCGTTTTATTGCTTTTTCGTAGGTACTTAACATAAAAAAGATAGCTGCTTTGCTTATGTTTACAAAACATTCTTAATTAATACTGTGTGACTGTGAGAGTAAATACAAATAACCGCTCTAACATTTTATTCACCAAAAATTAAATTACTTTCACGTTAATGAATTGTCAGTTAATTGTAGAATTCAAATAATTGCAATAATTATTTAAAATTTAATTCGATGTAACTAAACATTTCTAGTTTCGTTTATCACTCGTTCTAATCGGCTAGCTTGCTCCATTTAAGAGCACAGTTCTCGAGAGCTTAACTCGTTCGTAAACTTTTACGAGTAATTCAGATATTAGTTAATAAAGATATAATTCTTTAAATATTGTTAGTCAGATATATTGATATGGGTGCTGTGTATATCACGATAACTGGGATCAGGAAATTAAAAATTTCCTAAAGAAATTGTAATTTCCCAAGGCATAAATGTGTGAACACAAGACTCAGAATTCCAACGATTTTCCAGGAATTCCAATAATTTCCGAGGAAACCTAGGCATTTCTAAGGATTTGCAAAAGTTTTCAAAAAAGATTCCATGGATTTCCAAAGAATTCTAATTCACAAGATTTCCAAAATTTTTAATGATTTCGAAAAAATTCTGGTGATTTCCAAGAAAGTCCAATGACTTAAAAAAAGTTAAATTTAAACAAGAATATGAAATATTTAATCATAATTCCAGGGAACTCCAAAGAATTTCAGTAATTTTCAAGAAATTTCAGATAATTCCGATGATTTCAAAAGAATTTCAGTGATTTTGAAGAAATTCTAAAGAATTACAATGATTTTCAAAGAATTCTAGAGATTTACCAAGATTTCTATAAAGTTCTAACGATTTCCAGGAAATTCCAAAAAATTCTAGTTATTTCCAAGAAACTTAAAAGAATTCCAATGATTTCGAAGAAATTCCAGTGATTTCGAAAGATTCCTGGAGATTTTCAAAGATTTCCAGGCAATTTCAAGGATTTCCAAAGAATTCTTGATTTATAAAAAATTTAATATCCAAAATCCCCAGTATGGTAAAATCCATCTTCGTCAAAACTATCTCGAGTAGCTGTATCATTTTTGAGATAGCCTTTCATAATTTGCTTACTCTTAAAACATAATTCGCCTTGCTCGAAAGGACCGACCGGTTTGTTCGAATTTATATCACATACTTTTCCAATTAATCCAGGGCAAAGCTTTCCAGTACTTGATGGTTTATAGAGCTTTCGTGTTTGGCAACACGAAACTCCAATTTCTGTAGAACCGTACACCTCAATTACCAATAAATCTTTGAATCTGCAAGTGGCAATCCATACAATATTTTCAGGTGTTTAAAAAAAAATACTTACTTATTTTGGGCCTCATTTAACAAACCTACTCCCACAGGGGCCGCACCTACCATGACATTTCGAAGACTGGAGATGTCGTATTTCTCAACCAATGGGTGTTTACACAAATACTGTAATAGTGCTGGTACGGTGTATAATAAATTTACCTTATATTTTTCTATCGTACCTAAAAACAAATCCGGAATGAACTTCTTCATAAGAATCGTTTTTACAAAAATTATCGATGCAAGTTGAACTGCAAATCCAAATAGGTGAAAATTTGGAACTATCTGAACGGTAACTAATGTAGGACTGCAATAGTCGAGCGACCTAAATGAAAAAAATCGGTTAAAACTTTCGTAAAATCTTTTACTATTATTTTTATACTTTAATAATGCTAATAGTCTTCCAACAGAAAAATGGGTTAACACCACACATTTTGGTAAACCAGTCGTACCAGATGACAACAGAACTAAGGCTCCATCCTCAAAACACTTCAGTTCAACTGGTTTAAATGTTTCTATGTCTATTTCGATTGGCAATAATAAATTTTTTATGTCTCTGTACGGTTCACCGCTTTCCGATTCATTTCCAATTGTGATAAGTTCACATGGAAAATTAAAGTCAGGCTTAAGTTGGATAATTTTGTCTAAAGCTTGTTTACAACAAATAATTAACTTGGGTTCTGAGGTATTCAATGCGTGCTTGAATTCCCCTAAAACATAAATTATTTTTAAGATATAAATTCAGTAACTGTCTGTCTGTCGGTATGCTCGTGTGCAAGCACTATTCTTTTCCAAAGAATTCTTGATTTATAAAAAATTTCCTGCAAGTGACTATTGCAGAACTTAGCGTAGCTACCTTCAAATTATAATTTAAAGAAATAACTTGAAGATCCGCACTTGAAAGCATCCATTTCCGTTCTTAAAGATGCTATTAACAACTTATAATTTAAAATAATAACTTGAAGATCTAGTCTTGTAAGTGCCTATTTCAGAACTTAGAATTGTTAACTACAAATTATAATTGATCTTGTGATGAGAAAATGATTTCCAGAAAATTACAAAGAATTACGGTGATTTCCAAAGAATACATGAGATTTCCTAATACCTTCAAAGATTTTCAAAAATTCCAAAGATTTACTAGGAATTCTAGTAATTTGTAGGAAATTCCAAGTATTTCCAAGGAATTGCAATGATTTCCAAGAAATTCCAATGATCTCCAAGAAATTCCAGTGATTTCCAAGGAGTTCCAATGATTTCCAAGCAATTGCAGAAATTTTCAAAGAATTGCAGAGATTTTTAAAGAATTTTAGTGCTTTCCAAAGAATTCCAATTATTCCAAATAAAATTCCACTGATTTCTAGCAAATTCCAAAGAATTTTAGTGATTTCCGAATTCCAAAGAATTCCGATTATATGGAAGGAATTCAGTGGTTTCCAAGAAGCTCTAAATAATTCCAACGTTTCAGGAGAAATTTAAATGATTTCCAGGAAAATCAAATGAATTCCAGGAAATTCAAATGAATTCCAGTGATTTCTAAATATTTCTAACGATTTCCAGAAAATTTCAACGATTTTCAAAGAATTCCAGTGGTTTTCAAACAATTCCACAGATCTACAAAAAATTCCAGTAACTAACAGGGAATTCAAAACAATTCTAGTGATTTCATAGTATTTCTAAAGATTTCAAGAAAATTCAAACGATTTCCAAGGATCTCCAGTGCTTTTTAAAGAATTCCATTGATTTCCAAATGATTCTAGTAATTTCCAGGGAATTCCAGAGAATTTCAATCATTTTCAAGAAATTTCAGGGATTACTAGAACATTCCAAAAAATTACAATGATTTCCAAGAAATTCCTGAGATTGCAGCATATTTCCAGAGATTTTCAAAAATTTCGAAGAATTCCAACAATTTACTAAAAATTACTGTAAATTACCAGGAATTCCATGTATTTCGAATGATTCCCACGGAACTGTAGAGAAGGAATTTCTCTGATTCCAATGAATTCGAATGATTTCCAAGAAATTTTCCAAAATTTCTATGCCATCCAAAGAATTCCAATAATACCCAAGAATTCCATTAATCCCTAAAAAAAATGTCAGAGATTTCTGGTATTTTACCAGTAGACTTTTTTTCCGTAGACCCATTTACCTAGACCAATTTACAGTAGACAATTTTTCCTTAGATTATTTTACCTACAATCGAGATTTCTAGCAAATTCCAAAGAATTTTAGTAATTTCCAAGGAATTCCAAAGAATTCCGATTATATGGAAGGAATTTCAGTGGTTTCCAAGAAGCTCTAAAGAATTCCAACGTTTCAGAAAAAATTCTAGTGATTTCCAAGAAATTCAAAATTATTCTAGTGATTTCCAAAAAGTTCTAGAGATTTATAAAGATTTTCAGAGAATTCCAACGATATTCAAAAAATTCCAATGCTTTCCAAGGAAATACTAGAAATTCTAGTAAATTACCAGGTATTCCATACATTTCCAAGGAATTGTAGTGATTTCTAAAGAATTTTAATGATTTCCAAAAAATTCGAATGATTTTCAAGAAATTCCAAAGATTTTCAAGGTTTTCATAAATTCCAATTATTTCCAAGGAATTCCTAGGATATTCCAACTATGTATACACAGATTTTTTGGTATATTTACCCTTTAAAATTTCCTGTTCGAATATTTAGGCATTTGATTTGGCGGAACGCTGCTGTCGCTCAAGTTTATCTCAATGTGCTAGGGAAGTAAAACAAAAAATCTCAATGTGCTAGGGAAGTAAAACAAAAAATCTCTTATATTCGTTTTCATCATGCTTGCTGAAACGTCCTATTGTTGATATGCATAATTTCTCCCGTCCTATCTTGGCATTGAAGTCTCCTAGAACTAATTTTAATGTCACAATTTGGGTTTTCATCGTTGTTTCAAAACTCATGAAGGGAATGTCGAATTTTCATACGGTTATTTTTAATTATAGATTTAAATGGTCAGGCTAAGCCGTCTGTTTATCTTAAAAAATTGAAAGAACCTATGAAGAACGATATTACAGGATATTATATCCGAAACACTGTGATAATCATAACAAATAAGATAAAATTCCGAGGAAATCAGATTTTTTAGAAAAACGACGGTGAAATAAAATTGCATAAAATGGTAAGCGAAATTGCGTAGAGAAAGCGATCAGTTCCAAACGTCTTGTCAGGTGACAATATAAGTTACAAATGAATAAGTATAAAATTTTTTTATTAAAATTAATACACTAGAAAATTGGACCTGTGGTTCTCGTACCATCTTGGCACAAAAGTCCGCGTATTATACTCAGCTAGTTAACGCTAAGTCACAAACTTATGAGAATTAAAGATTTTATAATGAAATACACAATAATATTATATTAAATTTTAGTAGGTATCTTATCTAGGAACTACTTAAGTAATTACTTAAATATTTCAAATTTATAGTAATTTTCCTAAAAAACAGTCGGAAAAAAGTGATTTAAACTATTAAACGACCAGAATAAAAATTCTTTTAGGATTATATAGTTCAATAGTGTATAATATTATAAAAAAATATTTGACCAATTTTTAGATTAAAAAAAACAATATTACGTAAAAATAAGAAAAGGAGCGTTAAGCGGGATTTTACTGTATTTTTAAATTTCAAAAGTAAAGAACACCGTTTACACAGCATTTCGCGTTTCTAGTAATTCATGTAATTTCCTGCGAAGAATTTTTCCAGATCCTGTTCTCGGAATTTCATTTGTGAAAATTACTCCTCCATATAGCCGCTTTTGTACAGAAATATTTTCTAGAAATAAAAAAAATTAGAATTAATTATATTGCAAGATCTATAATAATAATTTATTGTATTTTGTGGTATAAAAATTTAGAATTAAAAATAAAAGAAATTGATTTTAATTTTCAAAAATATTAAAAAATTAAAAAATGTAAAATAAGAATTTTTAAATGGTTAGGGTAAATAGGATAAGAAGTAAATATCCTAAAAAAATTGTGCACACATTGATTGGAATTCTCTTAGAAATTTTTGGAATTCCTTGGCTGTATTTAGAATTATGGAAATCCTTGGCAATCTCTGGAATTCATTGAAATATTATGTACTAATTCTCTGAAATTCTGAAATCATTGGAATACCTGGAAAATCACTAGAATTTTTAAGAAATCATTGAAATATTTGGAAATTCTCAGAATTTGTTTAAAATTCCTTTAAAATCACTGTAATTCTTAGATATCAACGGAATTCTTTAAATATTATTAAAATTCTTAAGAAATTATTGGAATTTTTGTAAATCTCTTGAATTAGAATTCTTTAAAAATCACTGAAATTCTTTAGAAATTTCTGAAACTCCTAAGAAACCACTACAATTCTTGGAAATCCTTCAAATTCCTTGGAGATATTTGAAAGTCCGAGTCTAATGTTCACAAACCTTCCGACTGGGGTCGAAGGCATTATTAAATATGCATAACTTCCCGAATTAACTAAATGCCAAGCGAGTATTGAGTAACGAGGATGAATAATTTATCGACGTTCCAAACAAGGGGTAAATATCTCAAAACATAACCTATATTTGAAATTTACTTGAAAATCTATGGAAATATTTGGAATCCATGAATATCTTTGAAAATATCTAGAATTTCTGGGAAATCACTGGAATTATTTAGAAATCACGAGAATTCTTTGGAAAACACTAGAATTTCTTGGAAAATAGTAGAATTATTAGGAAATCATTGCAATTCCTCGAAAATCACTGGAATTTGAGAAAAAATTTTATATTTAAATATTTTTAATAATTATTTTATTAAAAGTTTGTCACGCAATTTTTTATTAAAATTATCCAATCACGAATTAGGTCAAATTTTAATTTGAGAACTTTAACTGAAAGCAACTGTACTTTAATTACATATTAGAATTCCGAAAATAGTTCGTAAGAAGATATCAAATTGAACTGATCTTGAGCTACTGGATTCCAACCAAATACTTGTAATGTTTGATTTTCAGCACTGGCATAAAATGTACAATATTCAGACCATCTTGAACAAAAAATTTCAAAACTCCGTCCCCAGAACTGTCCTTGGGGTATATTTACGTTAAAGGGTAAATATATCAAAAAAGTTGTTTTGATTTATTTTCAATTAATGAAAATCGTTCGAAACCTTTGGAATTTCTTATAAATTATTGGAAATCGTTAGATATCTGGGATATTCCTTCCAAATTCTTTGAAAATTCTTGGAAATCATTGCAATTCTTGGAAAATCATTGGAATTCTTTGGCAATCTCTTGGAAATCATTGGAATTCTTTAAAAATTACTACAATTCTTTAGAAATCTCTGGAATTCTTTAGATATTATTTGAATTCTTTGAATATCATTTGAATTCTTTGGATATCATTTGAATTCTTTGCAATTTCCTGGAAATCACTAGAATCTTTAGGATTCCAAATTATAAGTTCATTAGGATGCATTGGAATTTTTGGTAATCATTGAAATTCCATAGAAATAACTGGAAATTATTCAAATTCTTTGGAAATTCTTGAAATTATTTCACAATCACTATAACTAAAAATCAGTGGAATTCTTTGTAAACCTATGGAATTCTTTGGAAACCTTGGAATTCTTTGGATATCATTGGAATTCTTTGCAATTTTTGGTAATCATTGAAATTTAATGAAAATTTCATTAATTAGAAATCTCTTGAATTAGAATTATTTGAAACCCCTTATAATTCTATATATAATCTTAGGAATTTTTTGAAAAATTTCTTGAAATCTTTGGAAATCTCTTAAATTCTTCGAAAATTACTGGAATTCTTTGGAAATTACTGGAATTATTTGGAATTCTTTGGAAATCACTGAAATTCTTTGAATTTAACTGTAAATCACTGAATTCCTTGGATATCAATGGAATTCTTTGAAATCATTAAAATTCCTTGAAAATCGCTAGAATTCTTAAGAAATCATTGGAATTTTTGGAAATCTGTGAAATTCCAAGTCCTGTGTATACAAATTTACCTGAATATTTAACCCTTTGAAAAAAATGTAGTTATAATATGTTAACATTGATGACATTGATGATCTGTTTGTATGTAATATTTTATAATTGCAATATAATAATTATTATGTCTATGTTGATTCATACCTGCCACGTAATTAATTATATCCTGTTCAGTTATATTGGCTAGCGTTTGTTTAACCACAATAGCTAATGGCACTTCGCCAGCTTTTTCGTCGGGGATTCCCACAACTCCACAATCTTGTACTCCTGGGATAGAATTAATAAGGCTTTCTAGTTCTGCAGGCGGTACCTATAATTTTTGCTATTACAAACAAGTATTAAAACTATAAGAAATTATTAGAACTAATTTTCTCAATTTTGAGAAAACTAGAAAAAATTAATCTTTAATTCCCATTTATTATCTGAATATTTATATAAAAAATTCTTCAACTTACCTGGAATCCTTTATATTTAATTAACTCTTTTATTCTGTCAGTTATATAAAAACACTTATCGTTATCGTAATATCCAAAATCCCCAGTATGGTAAAATCCATCTTCGTCAAAACTATCTCGAGTAGCTGTATCATTTTTGAGATAGCCTTTCATAATTTGCTTACTCTTAAAACATAATTCGCCTTGCTCGAAAGGACCGACCGGTTTGTTTGAATTTATATCACATACTTTTCCAATTAATCCAGGGCAAAGCTTTCCAGTACTTGATGGTTTATAGAGCTTTCGTGTTTGGCAACACGAAACTCCAATTTCTGTAGAACCGTACACCTCAATTACCAATAAATCTTTGAATCTGCAAGTGGCAATCCATACAATATTTTCAGGTGTTTAAAAAAAAATACTTACTTATTTTGGGCCTCATTTAACAAACCTACTCCCACAGGGGCCGCACCTACCATGACATTTCGAAGACTGGAGATGTCGTATTTCTCAACCAATGGGTGTTTACACAAATACTGTAATAGTGCTGGTACGGTGTATAATAAATTTACCTTATATTTTTCTATCGTACCTAAAAACAAATCCGGAATGAACTTCTTCATAAGAATCGTTTTTACAAAAATTATCGATGCAAGTTGAACTGCAAATCCAAATAGGTGAAAATTTGGAACTATCTGAACGGTAACTAATGTAGGACTGCAATAGTCGAGCGACCTAAATGTAAAAAATCGGTTAAACTTTCGTAAAATCTTTTACTATTATTTTTATACTTTAATAATGCTAATAGTCTTCCAACAGAAAAATGGGTTAACACCACACATTTTGGTAAACCAGTCGTACCAGATGACAACAGAACTAAGGCTCCATCCTCAAAACAGTTCAGTTCAACTGGTTTAAATGTTTCTATGTCTATTTCGATTGGCAATAATAAATTTTTTATATCTCTGTACGGTTCACCGCTTTCCGATTCATTTCCAATTGTGATAAGTTCACATGGAAAATTAAAATCAGGCTTGAGTTGGATAATTTTATCTAAAGCTTGTTTACAACAAATAATTAACTTGGGTTCTGAGGTATTCAATGCGTGCTTGAATTCCCCTAAAACATAAATAATTTTTAAAATATAAATCCATTAACTGTCTGTCGGTGTGTTCGTGTATATGCACTTACCTACTGAATATTCAAAATTTAACGGATTTAATAAAACCCCATTGTACCAAGCACCAAGAAGAATTTCGCAATAACGAATGTCGTTGTCGCTAATCATACAAATTATATCGCCTTTTTTGATGTCCAGTGTTTGTAACAAAATAGAAAATTTAATACTATTTTCAATAAGCTTTTCACATGTTAAAATTTCTTCCGTTTCGGCATCGATCTAGATTTTAAAATTTGTTAAATTTTAATTTTATTCCATTTTTATATAATATTTACCATCACTACATCTTGTGGATTTCTTCTTTTTAAATTATCCAAACACACTTTTCCCATAGATTCCAATGGTATATCATAGTTGTCTTCCTCTCCGTAAACAATAAAATCATTTTTATTAATTTCTGTAGTGTAATTTTCCATATTTGTAATTGAAACAAAATCACAAATTAATTTGTAAGTTCAAAATTTTTTGACTTGACTTCATCTACTTATAACACATCATATTTCAATAAAATTTTTATGTATGTCACAAAATGACCCTTTTATCTTTTATTGATAATATTCAATATTATCTATTTTATTTATTATTATGTAGTTATATATTATTCTGCATAATCATTGTTGTTGTATAAACAAAAATAAAATTTTTACGTTAAATAAATTTGTAGTGATGTTCCTGTCATAAAAACAAAAGACTTTATTAACCATTAAAAAAAATTAAAGATAAACCGGCTCACATTAAATAGACCATAACGCTTTTTCAGTCATCGATAGCGGTGCTCTCATATGGCGTCACCAAAAATCTGTTAATAGAAATAAAAATATCCATGTCAGCTGCTTTGGTTGATTTGATGAGGCAGACCGGAGTAAAATCTGATATTGAGGTGGCTGGAAAGTATGGAACAATCCCGAAAGAAAGAGAGTTTGACAGCGTTGCTTTGGAAGTTCATTTGAAAGAAGGAAAATTTTGGTAAATATTCAGGTAAAATCATGTACACAAGAAGCAGAACTTTAAAGATTATTAAGAATTCCAGGAAATTCCACAAATTTTCAAAGAATTCCAGAAATTTGCCAAAGAATTCCAATGATTTACAAAAAATTATAATACAAGAGATTTACAAGAATTTCAACAAATTCCGAAAAAAATTCCAATGATTTCCAAGAATTCCAGTGATTTCTAACAAATTCTAGAGATTTCAAAGTCCACTAATTTCCAACAAATTCACATGATTCCCAAGGAATTCCAGAAATTTCCAAAGAATTCCAATGTTTTCCAAAACATTCTAATTTGAGAGATTTTCAAAAATTCAAGAGAGATTTTCAAAAATTCCAACGATTTGCTACGAATTCTAGTAATTTCCAAATATTTCCAATGATTTTTCAAGTATTCCAGATTCCAGATCTTGATCTACGAGTTTTCACAAATATCTCCTAAAATATCATCTGTAGTACTATGAAAATACCTAGATACTAAATTTTAGCTGACTGAATTATCTATAAAAAAAACTATTCCAAACTGTTTAGCGTACAATGAAGTTTCCAAAAAAACTAATGTTAAAATTAGTATTTATATGAAAAAAGGTTCTCGGGTTGGTTGGATTAGCAATCAAACAAAAAACGACTTGTTTTGGTTTTGGTACCAGACATTGGATGAGAATTATGTACCATTAGTATTTATAAGAATTTTTTTCGTGAGATATTTAAGAAAAACATCGTTGTTCTGTCTAAGGTAATTAACTCTGGTTGAGTATGCTAGGTGACGATTTAAATCGCTCAGATTGAGGTAGATTTTAAAAGATGGTGCCATTGGTGCGTAGGAGAATGTTGCAGCTTCCTGTGGAGCACTGTATGGCTATCGACGACTAGGTCTCGACTGCTCATGTTACCTTTGGTTCGTTGTATTTCCAATAGATACCCGAAGTTCTGTGGACTATCTAGAGAGATTTTCCAGATCTAGTAAATTCCAAAGAATTTCACAAATTTCCAAAGAATTCCAATGATTTCTAAAACATTCTAATTCAAGAGATTTCCAAGAATTTCAACGACTTCCCATGAATTCCAGAAATTTCTAGAGAATTCCAATGATTTCTAATAGAAAATTCGAATGATTTTCAAAGAATTGTTATTCAAGAGATTTTCAAGAATTTCAACGACTTTCCATGAATTCCAGTAATTTAATGCCGAAGAAGAGGGCCACTAAAGTAATACTTTAGGGCCGACAAATTGCTTATCATTGGCTTTTGTTTTTAGGAAAAGATATGCGATTGATTAATTGTTTTTAATTGTAACAATTCTAAAACTTAATTTTTGGGTAAATTCGTTGTCAATCGATAAATCTTCATTTGACCGTTTATTAGCTGTTCATTGTGGTTCAATGTTCATTTTATTAGAATTTTTTTTTATTTTAACTAATAAACATTCGACTTAAATTTTTTAGATCAAGCAATGAAAAAATATTATTTAAATTTAAATTTACTACATAATATTATCATAATATAATTATTTATAGTAATTATGCTGCATAAAACAGTAGCGAAACTTCAAAACTTGAATAATTTTGGTCCCTCTTAAAATATATTTCTATTTTTATTATTAAAAAATAAGATTCTAGCAGTTTATATTAGAAAAATTGTTTCTTCTAATAGTTACTGCTAATAGCTGTATTTGACAGTTTCACCAGCTGCGGCAGTTAGCAAAATAGCCATTAAATTACATCAATATTGCTAAATTTTCCCACAATTTTAAACAAAAACGCACTGTAGTTCCATATATTCAGCATTATTAAAATTCGAAAATTAGCAACTTCCTTTACACTACATTTCGCGTTTCTAGTAATTCATGTAATTTCCTGCGAATTATTTTTCCAGATCCAGTTCTCGGAATTTCATTTGTGAATATAACTCCTCCATATAGACGCTTTTGTGCAGAAATATTTTCTAGAAATAAAAAAGATTGAATTAATTATACTGCAAGACCTAATAATACTAAATTGTATTTTGTAGTACGCGAACAATTTAGAATTAAAAAAATAAAAGTTATTTTCAATCTTATCTTATCAAAATCTTGTAAAAATAAAAGAAATTGAATTTAAATTTCAAAAAAGTTAAAACAATTTCAATAGAAAAAATTGTTTATGCATGATTTGAATTCTCTTGCAAATCTTTAGAATCCTTTGGAAACATTTGGAATTAATCGAAATCTCTGGAATTCATTACAAAATTATTGAAATTCTCTGAAATCCCTTAGAAATTTCTTAGAATTCCTTAGAAATTCATTAGAAATCATTGGAATTCTCGGAAATAATTGGATAACCTTCAAAATCGCTAAAATTTCCAGTAAATCACAGGAATTCTTTATAAATCAATGGAATTCTTGTAAATCATTGAAATTTTTTGAAATCACTATAGTTCCTTGGAATTGTTTTAAATTATAGAAATTCTCTGAAATCATTGTAGTTTCTTGGAATTCTTGTAAATTATTTAAATTCTCAGAAATTACTGTAGCTCCTTGGAATTCTTTGGAAATCATTGGAATTTTTTGCAAGTTATTAGAATTATTTGGAAATCATTGGAATTCATTGGCAATCAACTGAATTCTTTGGAAATTATTAGAAATCATTCGAAGTCGTTGGAATTGTTTGAAAATTTCTGGAAATCATTTAATATCTAAAATTCTTTGAATATCTCTAAATTTCGTTGGAAATTACTGAAATTCTTTGGAATCCACCGGAATTCCTTCGATATCAGTGAAATTCATTGTAAACCTTAGGAAATCATTGGAATTCTTTGGAAATCACTGGAATTCATTATAAAATTATTGAATTAATTAAGTATCGTAACTTGTGAAAATTAATAATAAGTTCAACTATAAAACTAAAACAAGTTAATAAAACAGCAAATATAAATTCTTGTTAGCTTTCGAACACGTTAGTGTTCTTCGTTAGACAAACGTTTATTGAAAACAAAAATACATAGCAACCGAATTTAAACCATTACCATTTGGATTGGCCTACTGTGCAAGAAAAACTTTCTTGTGCAGTAAGTCAACAAAGCAAGGAAAACCCTATTGCAAAATAATAGGGAAGAACTTGATTCTAATAGTTGGCTATATTCGAAAGCTAACAAGAATTTATATTTGCTGTTTTATTAACTTGTTTTAGTTTTATAGTTGAACTTATTATAAAATTATTGTAATTCTCTGGAGTTTCATTAGAAATCTATGGAATTCTTGGAAATAATTGGATAACCTTCAAAATCACTGAAATTTCTAGAAAATCATTGAAATTCTTTAGAAATCATTGGAATTCTTGTAAATCATTGAAATTCTCTGAAATCATTGTAGTTCCTTGCAATTCTAGTAAATTACTGAAATTTTCAGAAATCACTGTAATTCCTTGGAATTCTTTGGAAATCAATGAAAATCTTTGGAAAGTATTGGAATTGTTTGGAAATTGATGGAATGTTTAGGAAATATCTGTAAATCTTTGGAAATATGTAAAATTCTTTGAATATCTCTAAATTTATTAGGAAATTACTGAAGTTATTTGGCAATCAATGGAATTCCTTGGATATCAGTGATGTTCATTGGAAATCTTTGAAATTTTTAGGAAATCAATAGAATTTAAAAAAAAATTATTGTAATTCTCTGCAATTTCTTAGAAATTCCTTAGACCTCTATAGAAATGCATTAGAAATCAGTGGAGTTTTCGGAAATAATTGGATAACCTTCAAAATCACTGAAATTTCTAGATAATCACTGGAATTCTTTATAAATCATTGGAATTCATGTAAATCATTGAAATTTTCTGAAATCATTGTAGTTCCTTGCAATTCTTGTAAATTATTGAAATTCTCAGAAATCACTGGCATTCTTTGCAAAACTCTGGAGTTCTGTAAAAATCAATAGACTTTCTTAGAAATCGCTGAAATTCTTTGGAAATCATTAGAATTCTTTGGAAGTCATTGGAATTTTTTGGAAATCAGTGAAATTTTTTTGGAAAGTAATGGAATTCTTCGGAAATTATTACAATTCTTTGGTAATCATTGCAATTCTTTGGAAATTTCTGGAATTCTTTGGAAATCATTGGAATTCCTTGGATATCAGTGAAATTTATTAGAAATGTTTGAAATTCATAGGAAATCACTGGAATTCATTACAAAATCATTGTAATTCTCTGGAATTCCTCAGAAATTTCTTAGAAATTCCTTAGAACTCCCTATAAATTCATTAGAAATCAATGGAATTCTCGGAAAGAATTGGATAACCTTCAAAATTACTGAAATTTCTAGGAAATCGCTGGAATTCTTTATAAATCATTGGAATTCTTGTAAATTATTGAAATTCTCTGAAATTACTGTAGATCTTAGGAATTGTTGTAAATAATTGAAATTCTCTGAAATCACTGTAGTTCCTTGGAATTGGTGTAAATCATTGAAATTCTCTGAAATCATTGTAGTTTCTTGTAATTCTTGTAAATTATTGAAATTCTCATAAATAACTGTAGTTCCTCGGAATTTTTTGGTAATCTCTGGAATTCTGTAAATCAGTTCATGGAAATTATCCAAATTCCTTGAAAATCATTTGAATTCTTAGAAAATCATTGAAATTCCTTGAAAATCATTTGAATTCTTAGGAAATCATTGCAATTTTGGAAATCTTTGCAATTTATCGGAAATGTATGGAAATTTACCTGAATATTTACCGCCTCGAAACAAATGTAGGTATCTGTTAACACTGTTGACTTGAATCTTAATTTTTATAATATCTTTAAAATATTGCAACATAATTATTATATCTGTGTTGATTCATACCTGCCACGTAATTAATTATATCATTTTCAGATATATTGGCTAGCGTTTGTTTAACCACGAAAGCTAATGGCACTTCACCAGCTTTTTCGTCGGGGATTCCCACAACTCCACAATCTTGTACTTCCGGGATAGAATTAATAAGGTTTTCTAGTTCTGCAGGCGGTACCTATAATTTTTGTTATTACCAATAAGTATTAAAACTATAAGAAATTATTAGAACTATTCATTTTTACAATTTTGAGAAAACTAAATATAATTAATTAATCTTTATTTCTAAGTTATTTTATTTTGAGACCGATGATGAGTTTTTATTTGTTATTAGGAATAATAATTATGTAATAAATTCTTCAACATACCTGGAATCCTTTATATTTAATTAACTCTTTAATTCTGTCAGTTATATAAAAACATTTATCGTTATCGTAATATCCAAAATCCCCAGTATGGTAAAAGCCATCTTCATCAAAACTATCTCGTGTAGCTGCATCATTTTTGAGATAGCCTTTCATAATTTGCTTACCCTTAAAACATAATTCGCCTTGCTCGAAGGGACCGACAGGTTTATTCGAATTTATATCACATACTTTTGCAATTAATCCAGGGCAAAGTTTTCCGGTACTCGATGGTTTAGACAGCTCTCGTGTTTGATAACACGAAAGTCCAAATTCTGTACAACCGTATAACTCTATTACGAATAAATGTTTGAATCTACAAGTATCAATCCATACAATATTTTTTGTTTTAGTTTAAAAAAAAAATTAGTTACTTATTTTGAGCTTCATTTAACAAAGCTACTCCCACAGGGGCCGCACCTACCATAACATTTCGAAGACTCGAAATGTCGTATTTTTCAACTAATGGGTGTTTACATAAAAACTGTAATAGTGCTGGTACGATGTATAATAAATTTACCTTATATTTTTCTATCGTACCTAAAAACAAATCCGGAATGAACTTTTTCATAAGAATCGTTTTTACAAAAATTATCGATACAAGTTGAATTGCACATCCAAATAGGTGAAAAACTGGAACCAACTGAACGGTAACTAATGTGGGACTGCTATAGTTAAGCGACCTAAATGTAAATAATCGGTTAAAACTTATACAAAATTTTTTACCATTATTATTTTTATACTTAAACACTGCCAATAGTCTTCCAACTGAAAAATGGGTTAACACCACGCATTTAGGTAAACCAGTCGTACCAGACGACAACTGAATTAAGGCTCCATCCTCAAAACAGTTCAGTTCAACTGGTTTAAATGTTTCTATGTCTATTTCGATTGGCAATAATACATTTTTTATGTCTCTGTACGGTTCACCGTTTTCCGATTCATTTCCAATTGTGATAAGTTCACATGGAAAATTTAAATCAGGCTTAAGTTGGATAATTTTATCTAAAGCTTGTTTACAACAAATAATTAACTTGGGTTCTGAGGTATTTAATGCGTGCTTGAATTCCCCTAAAACATAAATAATTTTTAAAATATAAATCTATTAACTGTCTGTCGGTGTGCTCGTGTGCAAGCACTTACCTACTGAATATTCAAAATTTAACGGATTTAATAAAACCCCATTGTACCATGCACCAAGAAGAATTTCGCAATAACGAATGTCGTTATCGCTAATCATACAAATTATATCGCCTTTTTTGATGTCCAGTGTTTGTAACAAAATAGAAAATTTAATACTATTTTCAATAAGCTTTTCGCATGTTAAAATTTCCTCCGTTTCGGCAGCGATCTATATTATAAAATAAGTTAAATTTTCATTTTATCCTATTTTTATATATTTACCATAACTACGTCTTGTGGATTTCTTTTTTTTAAATTATCCAAACACACTTTTCCCATAGATTCCAATGGTATGTCATAGTTATCTTCTTCTCCGTAAATAATAAAATCATTTTTATTAATTTCAGTACTGTAATTTTCCATGGTATTTGAAACAAAATCAAAAATTATGATAAAATTAATTCGTTAATAAATTTTTTTTAACTTGAGCGACACTTAAACGACACTTAAACTTTTATGGACTTAATAAAATGACCTTTCTATATATGTTATTAATTATATTCAAAATTATCTATTTTCTTTATTATTACGTAGTTATCTATTATTATGCAAAATATTTTTTATTGTATAAATAAAAATAAACTTTTATGAAAAATAAATTCGTATTGATGTTTTTGTCATAGAAACAAGAGACTTTATTAACTATTAAAAAAATTATAGATAAACCAATTCAGATTAAATAGACCATAACGCTGTTTCATCTAAAGCCGTTGATTTCTATTTTGCGGTGCCGTATTTGGCGTCACAAAAACTTGTTAGTATATAGATTAGTATATAGTATATATATAATATTATATTATTAATAAAAATATCATGCGCCATAAATAAAATATTAATATCAAAGGCAGCTGCTTTGATAAATTTGGTGAGGCAGACCGAGGTAAAATCTGAAATTGAGGTGGTTGGAAAGTACAGAGCAACCAAAGAATTCCAATGATATCTAAGCATTCCAGTGATTTCCAGGGAATTCCACAAATTTCGAAAGAATTGGAAATTAGGAATTCAAACGATTTCCCACGAATTACTAAAAAATTCTAAAGATTTCTAAAGTCTATAATCTCCAAGGAATTAGTCTGATTCCCAAGAAATTCCAAAAAATTTCAGAGAATTCAGATGATTTTCCAACATTCTTATCAAAAAACTTTTCAAAAATTTTAACGACTTCTCAGGAATTCCAGTTCTTTCCTAGGATTTCCAAAGAATTGTTAGTCAAGAAATTTTCAAGAATTCCAACGACTTTCCACCAATTCCGGAAATTTTCAAATATTTACAATGGTTTCCAAGAATTGCAATGATTTCTAAAGAATTCTAGAGATTTCCCAATCCAGAAATTTCACAAATTTCCGAAGAATTTCAATGATTTACAAAACATTCCAATTCAAAAGATTTCCAAGAATTCTCAGGACTTTCAGTAATATCCAAAGAATTGTAATTCAAGCGATTTTCAAGAATTCCACCAACTTCCCACGAAATCCAGTACTTTCCAAAGAATTCCAATTATTTTCTAGACTCCCTGTGATTTACAAAAGAGTTTCATAGATTTCCACGTAATTTCAGTGATTTTTAGAGAATTTACAAAAATTCCAATGGTTTCTAAATAATTCTAGAGATTTCCAGGTCCAGTAATTTCAAAGGAATTCTACATATTTCCAACGAATTGTAATTATTTCCAAAACATTCCAATTTAAGAGATTTCCAAGAATTTAAATGACTTCTCAGGAACTCCAGTGAATTCGAAAGAATTCCAGTAATTTCCAAAGAATTTCAATAATTTTCAAGAATTCAGTGATTTCCAAAAAGAATTGCAATTCAAGAGATTTTCAAGAATTCAAATGACTTTCCACGAATTCCAATAATTTCCGAAGAATTTCAATGATTTCTAAGAATTCAGTGATTTCGGAGGAATTCCATAGATGTCCATGGAATTCCCGAGAATTGTAAAGAATTTTTTTAAATTTCCATGGAATTCCAAAGAATTCCAGCGATTTCCATGAATTCTAAATATTATATTATGCGTAATGATTCTGGTAGAACAGACTATAGAAATTTCATTAATTTCATTAATTAGTATGTAAATCCTGAGTGTCTTTACTTTTACATAATTTAAAAATTATTAAATTGAATTAATTTTCTCTTTTACTACGGAAGAAGGGAGTCATTAAAGTAGTACTTTAGGGCCGGCAAATTGTTTGTCAATGGTTGTTGGTTTTAGAAAAAGATATTTAATTGAATAATTTTTTTTTAAAGTGGCAATTCGAAAACTTTTGGGAATTTTGGCCTGATAATATCAGATATAATTTTTATTGTTTTAAACTAAGGGGTCGTTCATAAATTACGTCACGCCGAGGGGTTTATAAAATTATATATGAATTTTTTTTAATTTTTAAATTTTTGAAATTATAATTTTTAGTTTTTGTAACGATGGGGGAATCACGAAGTTATTCATTAATTCTTAAGAAAGAGGGACTGTCGATTCTTTTTATGTAGGTACATAATTATAATAATTCTATGTACTTACTAAAAATATTCTAACCATTCCAAATTTTTGGGTAAGTTCGTTGTCAATTGATAAATCTTCGTTTGACCTCTTATTAGCTGTTCATTGTGGTTCAATGTTCATTTTATTAGATTATTAGAACTGTTATTTTATTTTAAGTAATAAACAGTCGAATTAAGATCAAGAAATAAAAAAATACTTGCGGTAAATACTTAAAAGTAATAGCATATCAATGAACTGCAAATTTACGTTTTGTAATAAAACCTACCAATTTAAATTTACTGCAAATTATCATAAAACAATTTATAGTAATTATACTGCCTAAAGCAGCAGCGAAACTGGAAATTTTTTGATAAATGAAAGACATTGGCGGTGAGCAGATATTATTTATTTTAATCTGTTTACACTGAAAAAAAAGTCTGGAATTAAAATGTACAAATAGTAAAAATTTATTTTCTGCACAAATTCAGTACTAAAATTTTAGAATCATACCTGGTATACCCAACAATAAATACTTAATGGCGTAGTTAGCTGTGTTAGAATTTATCTATATCAAATTACCAGTAAAAAAAAACAACCCATTATTTATAAAGTCATTTGTTTGAAAGGTATTTACTTATTTCAATGTAACTCTCGGCTTTTTATCATCAAAATCGTTGTAAATCTGTATAAACGCTAAATCCAATTCGTGCTCGTTTTTCACTCGATAAATTTCTGCAGGATGTACAATGCAAGAGTTAAAAATTCGTCCATGCAAGGTTCAAGTAAGTTGAAACGTATTTTATTCAAAATTTCAAATTTCTGTCAAGATTATTTGGTTAGACCATTAAATTGTCCGTAGGTAACAAATTAATTGATTACGAAACGTAATCGATTGAACCCATTTGTCAACTTCATATCAAAGCTCTTGTGATTAATCACTGGAGCTTTCCGAGTGCACAACGGTGTTCAACATTTTAGTGTCAATTTAAATCAATATATTTTTAGAACTAGAAAAACAATCCACAACATCCGGAATTGCGAAACCAATTGCAAAAAAAAACCAAAATGCAGCAGAAAAGTTGCGACAACCAACTCCAATGCGATCGTCGCCCAAACAAACGCCACCCCATCGCAGTTTATCGGTACTCTTTTTATTTTGTCTCATCTTTGGAGTTTTCTTAAGTGGAAAATAATATGTTTCAGCAACCATCGAGTAGCACGACATTGACGAAACAAAATTACAGACCTCGCAGCGGTGGTGATGAGGTTCGTAAACAACCAATATTTTACATGTTATGACCAATGTTTTTGCAGAAACAAATTTTGGTGAGTAAGTTTAATCAAAATCACATAGTATCTGAACAATCGGAAGACGAAGATTGCGAATCCATGCATTATTTAAAAAATAACGTGGATAAAAGACACGCCGATGACGTTGATTCCAAGTACAGCAACAGTGTTAAAGCCAGTGCTTCGGGTATTTGGCAGAGTTAATATCTTTGGCAACAATTAAAACTCTTGTTTCAGGAATACCTCTACGAATTAAGTCTACGGTAACCACATCCAAAGCTCCTATGAAAAAAACACCCTCTTCTCGTTTAACCAAACCAAACAGTCAAATGCTAAACTCATCCAGCCGGGGTGGCATTAAAACTCCATCAACTAACGAAACCAAAGCAATATTCTCCCCGATATCAGCTCGGAGTTTGGAAATGCAGTTCCACCAGAAGAAGAAAAAAATGGAAGTGCTGAAAAAAGACGTGATCGATAAACAAAACAATCTTATCGAAATGCACGAAGCTTTAGCGATAATTCAGAAAAAATTGGAAGCCAACGGGAAATCCAAAAGCAATTTAGAAGACTTTAAGGTGATAAATTTTGGAGATTTAAACAAATTATACAAATCGGAAGAATTAAGTACCAGTAGCTTAACTGGAAGCACTATAGAAAATAAACTGGATCCAGAAATGGTGCAGAGAATGAAAGATACCGTAAAGCAAATTCCGTTTTCTTTACTGCAAGTTTGTAAAAATTTAATGGATAAGCGATTACATTTAATCGATATCCTTCAGCAAATGAGCAGTTCGCAGAACGAAAGCGATATATCTCAGCAAGTCGAATTACTAAAAGAAGAAACCGAAAATTTGGAAAACATGCTCGAAGGAACTTTCGTGTTACAAGAGAAACATGTCAGCGAACTTGTGGACAAATGGAAAATATTGCTGCAAGGCAATGGCGATGTTTCGGCCTATTCAGATCGCATAGAACAGTTACAGGAAAAATTAAAGCAGAAGGAAGAAAAATTAACCGAATTATTATGCGAGATTCAAGAAGTGCGCAAGAAAAATGATGAAGATAACTTAACAGTTAAAGCTGAAGTGACTATGTTGAAAGACAAAATTAAATTGTTAGAAAGTGATCAAAATCAAGACAAAGCATTAGTGCAAGATCATAAAGATAAAAATACCATGTTGGAACAAAAATTCAAATTATTGAAGAATCGCAGCAAAGAAATCGATCAAGGCAAGAAAGAGGCGGAATCGAAGTACAACGAATTACTAAAACAACATAAGTGAGTTTACACTTTTTTTCACTTCCTGGTTCACCACCATCTAGCCGTGGTCTCTTCGCATACTATCCCTTTGCTTTGTAGTCAGCGGCAAACAAATTTTTCATCAATAAATATTGTAGGCAGGTGACGGAGCAGTTAAAAGTAAGCGAACAGAAGTGGACCAAAGAAAGAGAAGAAATTTTGACCAAGAACAAGCACGACAGGCAAATGTTGGACAAGCTTACCAAGGACCGCTCCTACTTCGAAACCAGGTGGTTAATCAATATGACTTTGCATTGCTTGCACGATATAGTTTTAGCTAATTTTAATTTAATTTGTAACGTCTGATTTCTTAGTAACTGTGAGAAATAATAATAAAATAAAGTATAATTAAAATTTAATGTCTTTTCTCTTACGTTAAACACCACTGCGGAACGACAGGTGAGATCGTACCACTGTTGGTGTTTAACTTGGGATTGACATGATACAATTGTTTTTGTTTAGGGTGAAGACCCTCGAGGAACTGACCGATGACTGGGAAAATAAATATAAGAATCTGGAAGAAAGGGCATTTAACGAGGTGGAAGAAGCTCGAAAGGCAATGACCGAGGAAGTGGTGAATCGAGAAACTATGCAGCAAAAATATGACAACATAAAAGATCAGCTCGTCCAAATGGAAATACGAAGAAAGCAAGCCATCGATCTTGTCAATACGAAGAACACGTTCGAACCGAACGAAACTGGTAAGCACCAGAACAAACCACTCAACTATCTTTTGCTAATTTATCATTGCAGAAGGAATTGCCACGGAAAGAGAAGCGGAACTCTATACCGAATTGTTGGCCACCAGAGTAGCCTTAAAGTCGGCCGAAGAACAAATTCGAAACTACAACAGGGAAAAATTACGGTTTATCGATAGCCTCCAAAGGCTGGACGAAGACAGAGACGGCGATTACGTCACGACTACTTTGGTGAAAAGTGTCGAAAAGCTAACCGAATTGGAATCGAAGCTGGCCAAAAGCGAAGAAACCATTTGTATTCAGTTAGTAAACATATTTTTGAAGATAAAATTAAGATATGGAGCACTCATCCGTTTTCAATTTCAGAAAAATCGAAATTGCAGGTCTTAAAGTCGACAGCGAGAGTTTGAAACAACGGTCGAACCTCGCGCTGTGCAATGTAGAGCCAATCGACACCACGAGCAAAGATA
This sequence comes from Cantharis lateralis, assembly GCA_963170105.1. NCBI lineage: Eukaryota > Metazoa > Arthropoda > Insecta > Coleoptera > Cantharidae > Cantharis > Cantharis lateralis. The sequence continues at coordinate 7,045,079 of OY720627.1, forward strand.
ACGATCTCAAAAGAATGTTACACGAAGGTCGGATGAAGTTGGAGCAATCGTTAAAGAAATCGTTGGAATACGAGCACAGAATAATTAAGTACGAACACGAAATGAACAAGCAGAGCAAGCAAATTTTAGAAATGGAAAATTTACTAAAAGTTCGCGACGGTCTAATTTCTATGATGAAGGCCAAAAAGGATGAACTTCAGATGGAGAACGACAGTTTGAATAAATATGCAAACGAAATAAGAGATCTTCTCTTGCAGGTACGAAACGAAGCTAATCGATGATTTGGTCCTTTTTCATTTTTACTTTTAGGCAAAGGAAGAAGCACGGAATAGAACTGAAATAGTGCAAGAGTTATCCACCAATTTGGATTCGAGAGGACGAATTTGTCAGCAACTGGAAAAAAAGGTCAAGGACTTGGAAGGATCTTTGGTGATGACGAACGAAAAGCGATTTAAATTGCAAGACACCTTGGGAATGATGGAGAAAGAATTGCAAACCACGAAGGAGCACATCACCAAATTGGCACCCGAAATTCAATCACGGTATGGCATTGATATAACTGCACCCAATAAAGTGCCGTCGAGTAACCTTTTTAACCCACAAGTAACCTTGCTTGGGAAATCTTCAATTAACAGTAACTCTAACTTACCTACACAATTTCCCGTTTCGATACCTTCTAACAGTGTGTGCTGTTGCAATTTTGTAAGCGATGGTAAGAATATAGCCAAGATTAATCACATAACGAACAAACGAAACATTTTCGATAACTTGAAAGATATCGAGATTGGATTGGAAAGTTTAAACGTGACTTTGGAACCTTATTCCAATGCGGTATTAGAAAACACCATTTGCAATCAGCATCTGAATGACAAACCAAATGATTACGAAATTTGTAATCAAACTGATGATTTGCAGAAGAATTCTTCCAACAAAATGGTTGCGAAATTACCAAGTTCCGCGGAGTTGACTTCTCGCAGTGAAACTTGCGAAACTTGCATAGAAGCAGCGCTGGGCAAAATAAGTGAAAAAACGCAAAATTTAGATTTGGCGTATGGAAATTTAAACTATCCGTCTGAGGAAGATTGTAAAAGTATCCAAAATTTGAATGAAAACAAGAAAATGAAACTGCCTGGGATCTTGGCTAATCCTAAAAATATCCAAATTAGCGAATCTAGCGAAGATCATGGAGAAAACAGCATTGGTACTAAAACAACCAAACGGGTAAAATATCGGGTTAGGAATGTGAAGGATAACTTTCCGAAAAAACGAGATCCTGTACCACTCCAAAATAACCAAAAAAAGCTGAAGCAGGTTTATGATCATATTGTAGGTGAATCGGGAAGCAAATCTAGCGAATTAACGAAGAGCGAAAGCGTAGCAAAAAGAACGCGCAAGTGCAAGACATGCAAAATTCACGATTCGACCCAGCCATCACTTGAGACTCCAAAATTTAGAAGGAGTGCATCCACCGTTGAATCAAGCGTGAATGGGCCAAATACTTACCTAGGAGGTCATAGCTGTCATAACCACAAGTTACCGTTGGAGATGTATTTGCATTGTCACCACTCGTTGCGTCGAAATGATTCCAGCTCGTCTTCGAGATTTTCGAAACGCAGCACCGGCTCAAAGCCTTGCTCTCCGAACTTAATACGAGAAAGTAGATATGGTTCCAAGTCACGAACGGAAAATTTACTTGCACGCGAAAGAAGAAGAAGCCAATCGCTCGAAAGAAAACAAAACACCAGGAGTAAAACCATCAATCCAGTTTTGATCGAAAGAACCACCTTTATCAACCACGCGCGGAACATATCGCGACATTTCGAAAATCAACGCGCCAGATTGACCGATTTCGACATAATTGGCAATCAGACCGATAAAATTGTTTCAATCGATTCGATTTCTTTAAAATCCACGGAAATGGAAGGTGACAACGTTCTAACTAATTGCGATTGTATGACACACCCAATGAACAGGTTTAAAATTAAAGGGCAGAATAAATTTTTGTTAAAGCCAAATTTGTCAAAAACTGATTCGGAAATACTTAGAACAACCGATTCTCTTCCATATCTGTAGGATTAAATCTGTATCTGATTATAATTTAAATAAACTAATATTACAACATTTTTATATTTCAGGAACAGATTTAACTCTTAACAGAAATTGATGGAGAAGCGGCTGTGCTGGTAAAATACGTTTCTTGAAGCCGAGAGTTTTTTTTCATGGATTATAATTTTGTGATATTGTTTTTTTTTAAATTGTACCTTTATATACAACCAGTTTGTATTAATTTTACTACCTAATAAAATTTATATACTGAAACTGAAAACTAAATTTGGTCCAAATTGGTCAAAAATTGATGGAGATATGATTTTTAGAAATTTTCTCAATGGAAAAAGTCCTACAAAAAATGGTAAATAGCTACATAAAAGATGATTTAATTCTTTAAAAGTTTGTTTTTGGTTTCGCCGTCGCCGTTTCGCTGTTGACCTATTTCGGAGTTTAAAATTTAGTTTTAAAATTTTGAATTTAAAAATAAACGGATTAATTAAACAATAAAATTCAAGTTCTTTTTGACTTAGCATTCCATGGGCTTTCGAGAGAAATATTAATTTTAGTTGTTTTTGAATTGTGACAATAGATTTTTTTATTTTACCAAAAAATATATATCTAAACGAAAAAAATGAGACCCAGCAGAACTATGTACGATGATTTCCCCAATTATAATTTTGTTTTGAAAAAAAAAGTGTTTCGAACCGGAAAAAATGAATATCTCGGAAACTTCTAGATTTTTTTATCTAAAAATATTTGTGGTTATTTAAAACACAGAAAGGCATACTTTCACTCAGTTTCGTCAAAGTTAAATTATTTGTGTGGATATGAAAAATTAAAAACGAAAATAAATAAAAAAGAAGCGATTTCTCGCATTTTTCTCGAAAAGTTTGAGGTTATGTTAAAAGTGCCTTCTACAAAAGTGGTAGATTTTTGCACGATTTACAACTTTTGTATTGTATACTTTTTATTTTGACGTCAACTTTGGCTGAAAATCGCTATAGTAGCATTTTTCACCGTTTTTCAGCCCCCCAAATCAATCCTACACCTCCCCCGCTCAAGCATAAATTTTTATTACATTTATTAAAAACCCTTTTACCATTTCCACTTTTTTATTAAATTTTACCAACTTGACCTAGTTTTCACAGGCATTGGGAGCGGCGAAATATTTAACAACCTTTGCAGTTTGCGGGTAGTGAACTATTGCATAAATTTCAAGTATCTGGGATATGCAAGATATTGTAAATAGTATTTCGGTCAGTGGTGTATTTTAAAACCATTATTTTTATCAGATTCTCGTTAATCCAATTCATGCGCGTTAGATGTGAAAATATGACGATTTTATTATTGGATTATTTTGGGCCTATTTAAAGCATATTTTTAAATTTCCAGCTTCACATGGTCATATCCCCGAAACTATTGATTTTTCAGTAAAAATTGTTCAGTGATTTTTTAAAGAGCGTGAAATAATCTACAAACTAGATTCAAACCTTTGATTGTCTAAAATCAACGGCTTTCGAGTTATGAATTAAAGTAACTAAAAAAATGTTGAAAAATTCTATATATTTTTTTTTTCAAAGCCCTGTATCTTTTAAACGAAACATTTTACAAAAAATCTGACGACCCATTCCGGATAGGAAATTTAACGGACTACAAGTTTTGTCTAAAAAATTTTTTTGAAAAACCAATCCATTTCACAGAAAATCAGAAATAATAAATAAGCAGCTCACAACAAAAAATTAAATGCATAAAATTTTTATTTATAATGAAAAATTAAAAAATTTAAGGTTCCAAATTTAATGAAAAATCAAAAACACAAGATAAAATTTTGTAATAAACGGCTTATTATTCGTTAACATCTGGTATGCGGATATAAAATTTAGGGTGTGCACTTGGTCAATGTTGGCAACATCCGAATATTACTTGACAATAAATTGACAAAATATATAACTGTCAAAGTTTGAAGAGAACTTTTGAAAATCTTTTTAAGCAACCAAATTTAATTTTAAAAACGCAAAATGTCTGAAAGAAAAGTATTAAACGTAAGTAATTCTTATAATATTACATTTTTCATGTACTTTTGACTAAAATAAATTACGCGTAACCTCAAATTTGAATAATTTTTTAATGATTTTTCTTTATAGAAATACTATCCCCCGGATTTCGATCCTGCCAAAATACCTCGTATGAAATTGCCTAAAAACAGGCAATACACAGTTCGACTTATGGCTCCGTTTAACATGAGATGTCAGACCTGCGGTGAGTACATTTACAAAGGAAAGAAATTTAACGCCCGTAAAGAGGATGTCGAAAATGAGGATTACTTGGGTATACGAATTTACAGATTTTACATCAAATGCACAAGATGTTTGCAGGAAATTTCCTTTAAAACTGATCCTAGGAACACGGACTACGAGATTGAGGCAGGGGCAACTCGTAATTTTATGGCTTTGAAATTGGCTGAGGAACAGGCCGTAAGGGAGGAGGAAGAGGAAAAAGAAGAAGAACAAAGTAACCCTATGAAGTTGTTAGAAAATAGGACAAAACAGTCAAAAAATGAAATTGAACTTTTGGAATCTTTGGAAGAATTGAAGGATTTGAATCGAAGACAGCGTTCGGTTGATTACGATAGTATGCTGTCGGCGTACGATACAAAGTTAAGTGCAAAAGAGAGGGAGGAATATATGCAAGCTTTAGACGAGCAATACATCAAGTAAGTACTAATTCTCGTTAAGTTTCTTATAATTAATTGAGTAATTTTTTGTTTTAGAACAGTTAAATTTGAATCGAAGAACAAACGCAAAATTGTGGTATCGGAAGAAATCGTGGAAGGAACAGAGGAACCTAAAATAAAAAAAGAAAAGGGAAGTGAAACTGTGACATCTGCAAGTATAAGTGAAACCGTAGTGCCCGAAACACAGCAGAATGCGGTGAAAATAAAGCACAAATTTGTGAAACCTAAAGGGATTGGTAATTTTTCTAAAAGTAGCTTAAGTGCATTGGTGAAGATCAATAAGCCTGGTTCAATTAAAATTGCAACAAAGGATGATTCTGCAAGTGTAAACAATCCAGGACTGTCGTTGGTTGGTGATTATTCTGGAAGTGATAGTGAATAACAGGATAAGGTATTCTTTCGCATACTAAATCGATAAACTTTAGAGAGGTTCTATCAGACCAAGTTAATTTAACTGATGAAATTTGGAAGATGCAGTTTCTACCGTAAGCAAATAAACCATTGGGAATGAAATATTTTTAATATATTATTAGAATTTAAGATCTAATATTTGGAACATTTTGGAAATTAAAGGAATTCTTATTAATTGATGAAATTATTTACTAGGCCAATTGCGAAAAACTAAATTAATTCTGAAAGTTTCTATTTATTTTACTAGCTATACCTAATTTATAATATAAATTTTTTAAAACAAATTGCTTACAAAATATTAACAATCTTATCGTGTTGCCGTTTCATAAAATTTAGCATAAACATTTTCACGTACTGAAACATTTCCTATTTGTATTGCTTCCATATTAATTCCAAATGTAGGTAACCACGAAGTCGCTCTCTCGGGAGGATACCTGACATTTACCGAGTGATTCCTGCAAATCAAAAATTATCAAAAAGAATTCTTGCCTGCATAAATTACCTTTGTAGCATATGAAAGAGGACGTCTTTGTCCTCTTCACCGTTGCTTTTAATATATGTGAAAGTATGAGTGCAAGGAATAATGTTGCCAAACTCCACGTGGGGTCCAATTCTTAGACGTGAAATTTTTTCTTCACAATACGGCGTTTCAGCATCAATCACAAAGTTTGGACGGAACATTCTTCTGGTTAAATCTTCGTACCTTCTAATTTCGACTCTCAGTGCTTCTAGACTTTTTTGATTTATTAACGTAAAAGATGAATAGTTGGACAGATATCTCTAAAAAATGTCTGAATATTTTTGAGTGTACATTTAATTCATACTTACGTTGTTGATATTTCTAGCTTCATTTGAATGTACCAATCTACGAAAGCTACGGAACCTATCACTTTGTGGAAGATATGCAAACTTCCAAGGCAAACTTTTATTTACCCTATCGCTGTTCTTGACATTTGTCCGAGTGGCAGTAGTATCAATCTTATAGACTTGCGTGGGATAACCTAAATAATTACTGAAACCACTATTATATAGTTTTGCAAGAATAGTTTTGATAATTTAACTCACATATTTTCTTTAGTAGTTAGTCTTCCCATTTTCAAGTCGTATATTATACTCGCCTCTTGAATTTGAGACAGTTGAGAGTCAAACAAGGTAGCTACTTTGTTCCTATATGGTATTATAGCCCTAAAAATGAAATTTTTAAATGTGATGCAGTTCTAGATCCATCTACCACATATGGAAAGCCGGCAGTCTCCTTCAGAAATTCAATAAAAAATTATTAATTTTTTATATACCTACCGATCATCCATTTCGAAGTCGAATATGCGAAATGGACTATGAGACATTTGTCCGGTATAATGAGTTTCAATACCAACAGGTGTAACTTTTGTTGTAGTCGTGCTAAAACCAAATCCGGTTTCAATGGGATAAGTTAAAATTTGTTCTAATTTGCCGATTAACTTCCATTCATCTTCGTTCCCGTGATTAAGATTACTCCCAGAAGATGTACTGGCTTCAGCCATCTAACATGTAAAAACAGAAAAATCAATTGGAAATTTAACAGTAAGATTTAAAACTCACATTTTTGAATATTTTAAGTTATTTATTTAAATTCGAAATTACAACGCTTTACATATTTAACAATTTTTGTGATAACAGAAAAATCTAAATGGTTAAATGTGCGTTGATAATGAAATTAAATTTATTTAGTGTACAGAATGTAGCCAAATTGCTTAGCGATATTTTTAATTCTTCAAAATAATGCACAGCTAATGAATCATTATTTCTACCTCTTTGTTGAGTTCTAACTGCTACTTATGCAGGCAGCTTAATCGTTAGCTTCCATTTCTATCTTGACGTCGAAGGCTATTGCGGAGAAGATAAGAGTCAACGATGTGCTACCTAAGGCGACCAGGTTATCAGCTGCAAGACAAAAACTAAATGTTTCTCCCTGATCATCAAATCAGAGTGAAGTAATGGATTTAAGTTATACATGGGACCACGGATGGGAAATGAAAGGGGAAACAAGAGTGGTGACCGAATGCAAAGGGCTTCGGTAACAACGAACTATGGTAGGATGAGCACGCATTGATAATCATACTTGGGGGAAAACGCACCAGACAAATTCTGGTAAAAATCCATAAATCCCGGACACCTTCCTTATTTTCATCTGGCAGACCCCTTTAATCAACCTCCTGTATAATTACCGCCCATTTTCTTACTATCCACCTTATATCCTGTAATTCCGTAAGGATGGCGGTGTTTAGATATTATACCATATTACTTTGTTTATTTATTTGCCTTATACATACTATTTCAAAGAAACCAATAATTTACAAAAGACTGCATTACTTATACATAATTTTAAAATGAATATATTAATTTGCATAATCCGAATACAATTTCATTTTGCCATCATTATCTTTATGAAATTTTGCGAAAACTTCATTACCTACTGCGACCTTTCCCAATTTTTTAGCCTGCATATTAATTCCAAATGCTGGTAACCACGAACTCGCCCTTCTCGGAGGATACCTTACATTTACTGAGTGATTCCTGAAAACCATAGATTATCAAACAGGATTGCTGCAATCACAAATACAAGATTTACCTTTGTAAACTTTCAAATAGTACATCTTTGCTCTCGACACCATTCGCATTAACAGTTGTGAAAGTATGGGTACAAGGAATAATATCACCAAATTCCACGTCAGGTCCAATTTTCAGATCCGAAATATTTTCTTCACAATACGGCGTTTTAGCGTTAATCACAAAGTTTGGACGGAAAGTACTTCTAGATAAATCCTCCCTATTGGTTTCTGCCTTCAATGCATCAAGACTTTTATCATTTATTAACATAAAAGGTGAATAATTGGCCAGATATCTCTAAAATAAAATTTCTCCGAATTTTTGATCGACAATTTAATTCAATCGTACATTGTTAATTTCATGAGGTAAAGTTGGTCGTTGTACCAATCCATGGAAATTATCGTACCTATCAGATTGATAAATATATCCAAACTCACAAGATAAAGTTGTAGTTATATCCGGGCTCATATCGATATGATATTGGGTGGCCGCAGTATTAATTGGAAATACAAACGTGGGATGACCTAAATAATTACTAAAGTCACTGTTAAGTTTTCCTTTAGGATGTATAAGTAACTTACAGCTTACGTGCTGTACCTTCACGCCTTGCCATATCCAATTCGTTTATTAAAGTCGTATGTCGAATTTCGGCCACTCGAGTATCAAACAGGGCAGCTTTATGTCTTCTATATGGTATTATACACCTAAAAATATATTTTCACATTTCCAGCTGTTTTTCTTAGAACACACCTTCGAGCAGTAACTTTTTAGATCCACCCCTGAGTTTAGAACATAAAAAGTAAAATATGTAGATACCTATCCATCATTCTGAAATGGTATAAACGATGTGGCCTAAATGCCATTTGCGCAAAATGCTTTGAATTCATTCCAATCATCCAAACGTTTGCTCTAGGCGCGGTGAAACCTACTCCGGTATCAATTGGATAGTTTAATATTTCGATCAAACTGCCTATTAACGTCCATTCACCTTTGTTCTCGTGATGAAGAACCCCGGAAGATGTACCGGCTTGATCCATCTAATAAGTCAAAACAGAAAACAATAAATTGGAAATTCAAGATTTACAACTTACATTTTGGAATATTTCAAGTTATTTATTAAAATTCGAATTTACAACAATTTCTTTCGAATTAACAATTTTTGTGATAACAGAAAAATCAAAATGGTTAAACGTGCGTTGATAATGAAATTAAATTTATTTGGTGTACAGGATGTAGCCAAATTGCTTAAATTTGTTTTGCTTTTTCCAAGTCGACCAGGCCATCAGCTGCAAGACGAAAACCAAGTCGCTCAAAACCTGCCTTTACAGACCTTAGAGAGCTGGAATACGAACCTTACCATCATATCAGAGATTGCTAAATATACGTATACACATGGCCGGGCTAAGGATGGGAAATGAAAAGGGAAACAAGAGTGGTGACCGCACGCGAAGGGCTTCGGTAACAACGAACGATGGTAGGGATGAGTTGCGCAGGAAACAGTCGTGATCCGAATGCTGTACCAAATTCGAGCCTTAATAAAAGTAATATTATAATAATAAATTTATTTTGAAATTAGAATTCCTGTATAAAAATTGTAAATTTTAATTACTATTTTAAATAGTAAAATGCGTTTATCTGGCCGTTTTGTTAAATTGTTCATAAAATGCAGCGGTTGGCTTATTGCTGTAAACAATTTTATTCAAATATTCTTGATTACTCTTTTGATCCACTGCCATTTGTTTATTTTCTTCTGCTAATTTTATTCGATCTTGCCTGAAATGGAAGTTACAATTAAAAATGTTGATCAATTTTTTGCACGTACTTTTGCTGTCTGGCCATTTCTCTATCCATAACTGCAATCGATCGTTGTATACCATTAGAGTAAATATTCCACTCCTGTTCAAATCTCTTCTCGTCAGCTTTCTTTTTCTGTGACAAATGTTTATTATTTATTTGTATGTAATACGACAGCTGGAATTTGTTACCCTTTGGTCTTCAATTTGTGCCATTTGAGCATCCCTAAATGCGACTCTCTCCGCAGGCGACATTCCTTTATAAAGGTAACCTATCCTTCGATTGGGACCCATATTGCTCATGGAAACATCTGGATTTTCAGTCATCATGTCGCTTGTCATTGTATTGTACATTTGAGCCATATTATCTTCCTTTTCTCTTCTATCTCTTTCTCTTTCCGCACAATTGCGTTCGTCGGCCTAAAATCATTTAAAATTGAAGTATAACTAAAATTGTATTGTGTTCGATTACTTGGGCTTGATTAAATCTTGCACAAGCAATATCTAATCGCCTCCTACATAATTTTTCCATCTGATCCAACTCAACTGCTCTGGAATCTCGTGCAATAACAGCAGCTCTGTATGCTTCTTCTGCAGCTTTTTGTTCCTTTTCAGCAGCTTCGCGCTCTTCCATTTGTTGCATTAGCCACGACTTCGTCTGCTCGCTCTGAATCCTCTTGCGTTCTTCGCCTAAACAATCTTCTCCTTCAAACCTAAGTGTAAAGAACGAGAATTTTTAAAACGTTCCCATCAAATTGTTTCAGACGTTTACTTTTGTACTGCGGATAACCCAATTCTGGGATCGTTGTCGTGTAATCTGGCAGGTAGCAACTTTTTGATGCTATTTGGATCATTTAAATCAAATTCTCTACGATCTTCAAATCTTTGAAAGTTAAGACGAAAGTCAGCAACTTCCTTTGCCAATTTTCTCCGTTCCTACAATGCAGTTTAGATTTATTGTAAAAGAAAAATTGCTGTTTACATACATCGGTTTCTTTCTGTGCTAAAGCAACGGCAAGTAAATCGCTCTTTTTAAGTTGATCGTCAAATATTTGATCAATTTGTTTGCGTTCGGCATCTAACTTCTTTTTCTCTTCGATTTGGTTTTCTAACGCTGGTAAATCGAGCTAAAATTAAAAGATCAATCAAAGTTAGTTGTTGATGTCAAATTTACCCCAATTAATCGTTGTCGTGGATTAAAAATTCTTTTTTTGCGTTCCTCTTCAATTGCACGGCGGTGTTCCAGACGAGCAGCTTCCTTCCGGTCGCTGTCGGTCATCAATTGAAATTGTAACATTTTTACACGGAAATTCTTTTTTAAATGTTTAAAAAGTGATGTTTAGTAAACTTGACGTCTACATAAACTGAATCTGTAGATATTGTGATGTCACGTAAACAAAATAGTCAATAAATACCATTGGTAGTTTGATCAATACCGTTAAAAAAGTAGGGTGTTGTACTGCAGACATTTTTCAGGGTTTTGGTAATAATTCACAGCATGTATTATACTTTAATTGATTTGGTTTGCTTGATGATACTCTTCAGGACCCATTAAACCCACGTAATACAATGACGTAGGACAATATACTTGCACTTATATTAAATAGTAAGGAGTAATTACTGGTAAAGAATCCTGCTGCGGAAAAAGTTAAAGATTTTTCTCTTACGAACCGATTCAACAATAATAATTCTTCTTTTAAGTTTTCATTTTGGTTTGTATTGGGTAAGTCGGCGAGAGCGTTAAGGCAAATATCGCCAGTTTTTCTTGCTTCTTCTTCTGTATTAGCGCAAATTATTACCCCAAATGAACCAATAACCTGCAACGATTGAAATTTTCAGATACATATGTGACTATGCAAAAAATGTAAACGTACGAATTGCGAAGTTGTCCAGAACAAGTGTACTACAATTAAATGCGTTGTAGATGAGAATCTGAAGTTGGAGTATATATATTTATTACCAAATTAATAGTGCTCACTATTCTTGTCGGAAAGCATAACGTCAGAAAAGAGCCAAATATTTTATTAAACAGTGCAATCTGTCTCACGTGATTTTCAAAACGTTTGGTTGCATGGCGGATTTCGGAGCAAATGGAAAAATTACAAGAATTATCCACTACTTTATAATTTTTGCGCACATGATGAATTTTTGCATATTCGCATGAAACGGGGTGGAAATATACCAAGCACGACAATCACCCGAAAAAAATGATTATGAAATTTAACTTCTGTACTTTTAATATTTTTTAACATTTTAGTGGGTATTATTAAATTTTTGTTAACAAACTTTGCACATTTACATATACTATTAATAATGCTTATTTCAGTTTGATATTATTTGAATATTTAATATTAAATAGCAATTTATCCCAATTTTCTTATTTTTTAAAATATTTTTTACTGTTATCAAGATATTAAATAATCTTAAATACATTAGTACTATAAGAGGTATTACATCATAAGTAATTATGTATAAAAAAATTCTATGTTTCTATATTAAAGAAATTTCATTTTTTATTGTATGAAAACGAATGGAAACAAACAAATGAATAAATGTGTGGCAAGTAGTACACAACATAGAATCCAGGTAGAGCTAGTTGATTTGCATTAGATTTTGTCCTCTAGATCGTTGCGGATGTTTTTCACTATTTTATGCCATAATGTTGTAATTATCACATGATGATTTGTTGCTAAGATTTGTGTCTTTGCCCATGTTTCACAAATATTGGTGCAATATTCAATATCAATATTGCTGCAATATCGCAATGTGGACATTTTCCAATACTGGTCGAAACAATCTACATCATATTTGAAGATTGGAATTTAATCATTTTAAGGGATTTCTTTGAATAAATTTTTCAATTTTAATTATTAAGTTGAATTAAGATAATCACATATGACATAACACTGGAAATTATATTGAAGATTAAACTGTAATTCAAAGTAAAAAATCCTGCAGCCGAAAAGGTTAAATTTTTTTGTCGTACCATGCGATTTAATAATAATAATTCTTCTTTCAGTTTTTCATTATCTTTCGTGTCTGATAAATCGCTCAAAGCGTTCAGGCAGATATCGCCAGTTTTTCTAGCTTCTTCTTATGTTTTAGTGCAACTTACCACACCAATTGCACCAATAATCTGTAAAAAGGGTACAAATTTTCTTAGACCCCCCATTTTGAGAAAGATAAATACTTACGAATTGCCAAAGTGTCCAACTCAAGTTTTTCACAATTCGAAAATTGTTGAAACTATTTATTGATTTGGAAAGGTACATATTTATTATCACATTCATAATACTAATTAACCATAGAGCCAACGATAAAGTAAGAAAAAGCAATTGAAAGCCAAAAATTTTATTGAAATGGGAAATTTTGGTCGCGTGATTTTCGAACCATTTTCTTGCTTGTCGAATTTCGGTACAAATAGGAAAACTCTTCAAGTTTTCTTGAATTCCTCTCAATGTATTACGTTTTCTTTGCAATTCGAATGATTTGATTTTTTCGACTAAGTAGTTATTAGTGGTTTCAAATTGCTGCTTTATGAATTTTACAAAAACATATATTTCTAGAATTGTTAGAAAATTGTAATAAACTTTAAGTTTTTTATTGATAAAGAATATTAATTGTATTAATTGAAAATCGAATGTCCATTCATACAAATCGAATGCAATAATCTGAAATAGCATTAAATGAAATATGAAAAATATTAATTTGAAGTGCCTGCTTGATGTTATTTTCATCAATTCTTGCATTATGGAAATCTTGCATGAAGGTTTGCCATTGGTATCATTCAAAAATTCGTTTAAATTTGAGAAATAAAAGATTGTTGGTGCTAGAATTGAAATTCCATTACTTACAACCGTAGTGACTTCCAATAGCGTATTAGTGAATATTAATGTAAATGTGGTCATTTGGTAAAATGCGGCAATATAGCGACAAAGTATGTCTACAATGGCTGTACATATTAAAAATAAAGTTATAAGGAAAACGTACAATTTATAAAAGCAACAAAATCCTTTCTTGTTCCTTGTTCGCATCGAACGTGATGGAAATATGCCAAGAATAGTAAGCAAACAAAAGAAAAAGTTATCAGATTCAGCTTCTACATTTTTAATATTAATTAACATGTTTGTTTTTTACAAACTAATTTGCTAACTTAGTTAAAATTTGAATAACTTGAATAACTTTGCTACTTTATAAGCAACTAATTACATTGTTTCATTAAATTGATGCTCGACAATATTAGACTGTGCCAGGAATTTTTACATTTTGTATATTACAAACTAATGTATTTTATTGAATAAAGTTCTATTAGGAAAATTGTGTTTATTTTAATTATAAGTTAAAATATCACACAGTGGAAAACTACTTACTTAGTATGCATATTACAAAGTATTTATGAAATACTACATTCCTACATTCAAATTTAGGAATTAGATTCCTAATGTCCAAAAGATTCCAATATATTTTGCCAAAATTACTTTTTAAGAAAAACTATTTTACTTACATTTTTAGTTGAATCAACAAACAAAATAATTATAAAAATTTTTATGCCTATTTAAGATAGAGTAAAAATTAAATTGCAACTCTTGCATAAATGATGAATAGTTTAATTCTATGTTATTAGAATTTTGTAATAAGATCGACCTATTATTCTCGTAAATTATTTTTTTAGTCTAGTAAATGATAAAACCATTTATCCTAATGGATTAGTAACTACGTCATTATTTTAATATGATTGTCAATTAATCTAATTTTAGTTTTTATTATTTAATAAATAATTTATTATTAATTACAATACATAATTATTTCTTGTTAATCTATAACATGGACAATGCTATCAATTGGTCAAGTTGTTTCGAATTTCAAGTATAAGTTGAAATACAATAGGTAGAAATACAATTAATCATAAATTATAGGTTTAAAGTAAATCCTAAAACTGTCTTGCCAAAAAGGAAGATGTTAACAAAAAAATTTGAAGATGGAAAAGCTACAGTTGATAACTATTTTTTTCGATGGATTACTATTCTGGGTATAAGTATTTCCACCACGTCTTGGACCAACAAGGAACTATGCAGGTTTTTGTTACTTCTACAAATTATACGGTCTCCTTTTAGCTTTTCTTATTACATTTACGTATATTGCAACAGTAATTTTACGCTATTACACCAACTCTTATCAATATAAAATATTCACATTGGTATTCATCGATATAACACTAGAAATGACTATGGCGAACTGTAATGTAATATCAATTCTAGCACCGACGGTTTTTTACTCGACAAATTTATACGAATTTTTGAACGATGCTGATGGCGAAAGTATGTGCGCAAACCCCGTAATCGAAGAACTGATGAAAATAACATCAAGGAAAGTCTTCAAATTATTTTTTTTAATTTTTCACTTAATCCTATTTTCTCTTATTGCGCTTGATTTGTCTGGATGGACATTGGAAATTCGAATAATGCAATTATTGTTCTACTTTAATAAAAAAATTAAAATTTATTACAATTTTATAACAGTTATAGAAATCTATATTTTTGTAAAATTTATAAAGCAACAGTTTGAAACAACAAATAAATATTTAATGGAAAGAACTAAAACAATCAGAATGACAAGAAAAAATAATTCATTAATTGATGTCCAAGAAATGTTGAACAGTTTTTCCATTTGCTCCGACATTGCACAAGTAAGAAAATGGTACGAAAATCACGTAGATAAAATTTCACATTTTAATAAAATTTTTGGCTTTCAATTTCTCTTTCTTACATTATCTTTTGCGTTGGAGATAATTAGCATGATGAATTTGATAATTAATATATATATTTTTAAGTTAATAAGAAATTTCCACACTTATCGTATTTTTTCAAACTTGACTTGGACACTTTGCCAGTTAGTAAGTCTTTCTTACAGTATGGGGTTAAAGAA
Source organism: Cantharis lateralis (assembly GCA_963170105.1). Taxonomy (NCBI): domain Eukaryota; kingdom Metazoa; phylum Arthropoda; class Insecta; order Coleoptera; family Cantharidae; genus Cantharis; species Cantharis lateralis. The sequence goes on from OY720627.1 coordinate 7,060,580, forward strand.
AAACTGCATTTTTCTTCCTTACAGATTATTGGTGCATTTGGTATGGTGATTTGCATTAAAGCAGAAGAAGAAGCTAGACAAACGGGCGATATTTGCCTGAACACCTTGAGCGCTTTACCAAACACGAAACGAAATAAAAAATTAAAAGAAGAGTTATTATTACTAAACCGCCTAGTGAGACAAAAAAATTTAACTTTTTCAGCAGCAGGATTTTTTTCTATAAATTTCACATTAATATTTAATATAAGCACGAGTGTAATTTCATATGTGATAGTATTACTTCAGCTGAATATTAATTAAATTTATACTACATATAAACAATATTGTTTTACTCTATTCCTGCACTAAAATAAATGATTTTTTACCATAGTAATATTAAGAGCTTTCTTTCAAAATGTATCTCTTAACCAAGTGGTCTGAAGTTTCTTGGTCTATGCTTTGCTGATACAATAAAATTCGAAAAGTTCCACGAAAAGCCTTCTGATTCTATATTAGTCCGGGAGGCAGCGTTGCATTTTGGTCGGTGATTTCATCCCTCACAATTTTTGTATTAAATGATAGTTTAAATATAGCTATTAAACAAACCCAGCGTCAGCTGTTTGCATCTGAGTGGAACTGGCCATGACAAAATTGGAAACATGTCGAAAAAGAATTTTTTTTAAATCATTTCAATACTCTTGAAAATTTGTCAATCTTTAGTTTAAATAGTATTAAAAATAAAGGTAATCGTCAGCTGCACAGAAAACGGTGGATTATACGTCAGCTACCCCTATAAACCGGTAATAAAAGTGGGGGTATAAAATCATTTCATCCCTTACCAAATTTTTCTTACGTGTTTATTATGTAATTGAAATAATGGAAACAAAAATCAGCTGACCTTCCAGCGGGGGAAAAACCGTCAGCTCGACGGTTAAAGCTGTTTAGCGCGCATACAATTTCAGCGTTGAATAATTCAAAGAGCGGCTGACTGACGAACTTACCCCCATTATACCATCAGCTGACCATCATTTTTAGTAAATACAGGCTCTAAACTATTAAGTATCAAAATTTCGAATAGAATAAAATTAATTTAACCCAGATTTCACGGGTTCAAAGAAACACAAGTACCGCGAAATGAAATCTTAAAGCAAACATTCACATTTAACCCGATCAATCTAGGAATTTTATCTTGAATAAATGAAGTATGAAATTTTTTGACGCAGTTAGATTCCAATGATGGAATAGCATTTAAAATCACAGTTTTAGACCAAAATTTGATATGGCCTGTGCCCGGAATTTTGGATTTTGTGTTTTGTCGATTTGCCGGCCTATTTTTCATTTATAGGTAAAAATGGTGATAACCTAATTTATAGAGAATTAAATTCTCTTCCTCTTTTATGTGGACAATTTTATTGTAAAATAATTATTTATTGCTAATAATATGCAAAAGTGTGAAAAATTAGCAGATTGGCTCAGTCTTTTCAACTTTTGGACCATTTTTATTAAAAATAAGAATTCCTTCAAATTTAGTTGTTCACTGTACTGAATCTTACGAAAGAAGGAACTTCGGGTTTAGTTCCGAAATCTGACTCCCCACTCTCCACCAGGGCCACTCTTGCCTAAGCATGCGTAGCCATAGAGATTCTATTTAATATGTGTTTGGTGTTCGACAGCCTGCTGGGTAGCTCTATGGATACTATGGAGTGTAGAGGTAAGGAGACCATCTCTCTATTACAACAAGTGTCCCTCAAATAGCATTTAATAAGGGTTTCAGAAAAAGGCCGGAATAGCGATGGTGTACTGAAAGGGTATAAATTGAACTCTGGGAGGTAGAGGTCTCTACACTAATTAGTTTTCAGATGATGTAAAATACAACAACAAAATGCTTACTTCACTACCTTGCAGGGTGGAGACCTCTACACTGCATAGTTCAAACCATGCCCTTTCGGTACACCATCGCCATTCTGGCCTCTATCTGAAACCCTTATTAATGCTTTTCGGTAGACACTTTTCGAGTTAAACGGCCATATGAGATTTCCCTTCTTACCTCCACACTCTATAACGGCTACGCATGCTTGGGAAAGAGTGGGGATGGTTGAGAGTGGGGAGTCAGACTTCGGGGCTAAACCCGAAATTCCATCTTTTGTAAGATTCCGTATAGCACTCATGGCAGTAGCCTGAGAACAAAATTTTTACCATGGCAGAGGGTTATACACTGGCCACAGAAAGTATTCGTACACTCCTATGTTAGCAATATAAATTGTACCTTTTGACCTTTTTTGTCATATAAAAATCGATTTTACAGCAAAACTTTTCAGACATTTTTTATTGCAAATTTCATTGCCTTCAATTTTATTTCTATACATTTTTCTATTTTGTCGTGCTGTTTCTGACTGACAGCGATATAAATAAGCCTCTATAAAATGCAAAAAATATTGTCATCTGTATCTCGTAAACGGTTCGATAAAACGGAAATATGTATATGAAGAAAAATGTAGAGAATAAAATTGACAAGAAAAACATTCCTATTCATTTTTTTATTTCCTTGCACCGTTTCCGAGATATAGATGACAATAATTTTTGAATTTTACAGAGTAATGTTTAAGTCGCTGTCAGTCAGAAACAGCGAGACAAAATAGGAATATATATAAAAACAAAATTGAAGGCAATGAAATTTTCAACAAAAAATGTATAAAAAGTTTTGCTGTAATATCGATTTTTATATGAAAAAAATGGTACAATTTACATTGCTAATATAGGAGTGTACGAGTACTTTCTATGGCCACTGTATATGTAAAAAATCATTGGGTAGTGAAGAAATTTCCTCTGATAAGGAAAGGGGCATAAACCACGTAAAATTAAACGCGACGAAAACTCTACCTTTACGGTCGGAAATAGAAATGAGTTGAGTCCGTTGAGTCACTTCCACCATTCATCTGTGTTGAACGTGTTCCCGGCCGTGATCCATTCGTCGTACGAAAAACTTGTTTCTACGAAAGTTGTAGAGAATTTAGTCCTCTACAGTAGTGTCATTTGAATATGTCACCTATTTTTAATAAAAATGGTCCAAAAGTTGAAAAGACTGAGCCAATCTGCTAATTTTTCACACTTTTGCATATTATTAGCAATAAATAATTATTTTACAATAAAATTGTCCACATAAAAGAGGAAGAGAATTTAATTCTCTATAAATTAGGTTATCATCATTTTTACCTATAAATGAAAAATAGGCCTGCAAATCGACAAAACACAAAATCCAAAATTCCGGGCACAGGCCATATCAAATTTTGGTCTAAAACTGTGATTTTAAATGCTATTCCATCATTGGAACCTAACTGCGTCAAAAAATTTCATACTTCATTTATTCAAGATAAAATTCCTAGATTGATCGGGTTAAATGTGAATGTTTGCTTTAAGATTTCATTTCGCGGTACTTGTGTTTCTTTGAACCCGTGAAATCTGGGTTAAATTAATTTTATTCTATTCGAAATTTTGATACTTAATAGTTTAGAGCCTGTATTTACTAAAAATGATGGTCAGCTGATGGTATAATGGGGGTAAGATCGTCAGTCAGACCGCTCTTTGAATTATTCAACGCTGAAATTGTATGCGCGCTAAACAGCTTTAACCGTCGAGCTGACGGTTTTTCCCCCGCTGGAAGGTCAGCTGATTTTTGTTTTCATTATTTCAATTACATAATAAACACGTAAGAAAAATTTGGTAAGGGATGAAATGATTTTATACCCCCACTTTTATTACCGGTTTATAGGGGTAGCTGACGTATAATCCACCGTTTTCTGTGCAGCTGACGATTACCTTTATTTTTAATACTATTTAAACTAAAGATTGACAAATTTTCAAGAGTATTGAAATGATTTAAAAAAAAATTTTTTTCGACATGTTTCTAATTTCGTCATAGCGAGCTCCACCGCAATTGGAGTAACTGACGCTTGGATCTTTAAATAATTGCTCAAGAAAAAATATTTCCAATAGAAATCATGAGGGATGAAATGGTCATGTCATTTGCAACGCTGCCTCCCGGACTATATTGTTCAATAATCTTGATTATCTTGGGTGGAATTCTGCTATAATTCATCCACTGATAGTAGGAAGAAATTCTTGTATAAATATCAGGCCAACCCTTTGCACATGGAATATTTGCAGATACAATTCCTATTTTAGACCGTGTTGATATTTCTACTAATGGTCCATCAGAATCGCCCTTAATAAAAAAAATGTAGTATATAATATATTTGTAAACGGAGTATAAAGTTGTACATAGTTTATAATAGATACATAGTGTCCTTATGTTGTACAAGTGTTTTTGACATAATTTTTGGAAATTTGCATGTTTAAGAAAATAGCAAAAGTTGAAGTTAACTTTTGTCTGGGCCCATTTTATGAGTTTATATGAAATTTGGCTTTAATCACCGTAATCCAATTTAAAATTAGTTTATGATTTTATATAAACAGTTGCACGGCTAGAAGATAACTACGGTCGACTGAAACCAGAAAAAAGTTAAATAATATCATTTACTTGGCCAAATCCTTTTCCTACTACGGCAAATGTGCATATATTTCCACTTGGAATATCTAGCCTAAGGTAGTCCCCACAGTATATTGATTGTTGGTTGTTTTCACTTCAGGTTTTTGTAAATCATCGGTTGTGTGTGTACCTTCTTGCTAAAAATAATCTCAATTGCAAATGTATGATAATATTGTTAGAACAATATTGCTTACGTCAGTATACCCCCAACCTGTAACAATTGCAGGAACATCTTGGCCAATTTTTTCCGGTGATAGCTTCACACGATAGATATTTCTACCATAATTAAGACATTTTTTTAATTTCAACAATGCAATATCACGGTAAAACGAACGTGAAGAGTTATACTTTTCATGCACAACAACTTTATCAATCTTAAACCTCACTCCACCTTTGCTTAATTTGAGAGTTCCTGCTAATACACCCAGTAACGATTTCTTGTATCTAAAATAAAGTTGCTATTGATCTCATAAAACGAAATGTTTATTCACAATTTCCTACCCTACTACACAATGAGCAGCGGTAAGGATCCAGCAGTGATTAATAATAATTGAACCTCCACAATTAGGACTATCCTCATAGTACCGATACTTGGTACGGTACTTCCCCATCTTTTGTAGTAACTCCACCTACTATGTAGTTAGACTCCTGTGCTACAAAAAACTAAATCGATTATTACTCCTTTTGTTTAACTGTTTAAAAAACCATTAAGATGTTGATGTAAACCATGGATAATTATTTTAGATGTGCAGTAAATACTATACTAAAATCTGTTTTATCCGGTTAAATTCATAACGATATTTAAGATAATGTATAGTATTTTTAAAATAGAAATTATAAAATGTGTTCGGTAATCCAGCTTTTACTGTGTACTTAAATGGATTGGAAATGTGCATGCGTGTCCACTTAATACTTCAGTTTCTCTATTATCCCAATAATAGGATTTGTCTTACCATTATTTAACGGAGCACAAACTAATAAAAGTACCACTAAAAATATAATATCGTTTAGAAACAACATCGTGCAATTTGTTGTCATTTACTAAATTTGTATCCAGTTCTTTATACATATTAATATAGTACATTCGCTTATTGTCAAAGTGAGCGATAAAAAATGCGTTTAAAAAATTAGATTTATATAAATATTGATAATTATTGGTAATTTGGTTAAAATTATGGATGTAGGTATATACAATAAACATATCTCATTGTTTTAAGATCATTAAAATTTTATTCTGCTCTAATCAAAGTTTTATTGTTTTTTAGTTTCTTTTTCTTATCATTTTACTTATTACCAACGTTGTTTCCGCATGAGTATTATCTGGTTGGAACTGAAATACTTTTGTGCAAAAAATGTTAATCTTAACATTTTTAAGCAATTTTAACAATTCTATATGCCAAGGGATGTTCTGAAAATTGTTATGTATGACAATTTCAATGTATAATTTCCAAATTTGAATGTAGAACGATGTTTGCCATTAATAATTTTAATGGGTAATTATAGGAGATTATCATAATATTGTTAACAGTACTATATAATAATTAAAATAAACACAATTTTCCTAATAGAACATTAATCCATAAAATTAATTTGTTTCTAATACACAAAAATGTAAAAATTGCTGTCAATCAGTCAAATATTGTCGAGCTCCAATGTATTATTGTTTTGCTTAGTAGCAAAGTAATGTAAATACAATAAAAATTTATAAATATAATATAAAAAATAAACATATCTGGAAATACAGTAAAAGAATACCTATTGTACTTACTAAATTAGTTAGTAAAAAACCAACATGTTCCAAAATGTTAAAAACTCAGAAGCTAAATCTGATAATTTCTTTTTCCGATTGATTACTATTCTTGGCATATTTCCATCACGTTCGATGCTAACATGGAACAAGAAAGAATTTTGTTGCTTTGATAAATTGTACGTTATCCTTATAACTTTATTTTTAATATGTTCCACCATTGCAAGCATGATTTGTCGCTTTATTTCCGTATATTACCAATATACCACATTTACATTAATAATCACTTCTACGGCATTGGAAGTCACTACGGTTATATGTAATGGAATTTCAATTCTAGCACCAACAATCTTTTATTTCTCAAATTTAAACGAATTTTTGAATGATACCAATGGAAAATCTACTTGCAAGACATTCATAATCGAAGAATTAATGAAAATATCATCAAGTAAGCACTTCAAATTAATTTTTTTCATATTTCATTTTGTGCTATTTCATCTTATTGCATTTGATTTGTATGAATGGACATTCGAATTGGAATTAATAAAATTAATATTCTTTATCAATAAAATAATTACAATTTATTACAACTTTCTAACACTTATAGAAATATACATTTTTGTCAAATTCATTAAGCAGCAATTTGAAACAACTAATAATTACTTAATCGAAAAAATCAAATCAATTGAAATGCAAAGAAAACGTAATTCATTCAGCGGAATTCAAGAAAACTTGAAGAGTTTTCCTATTTGTTCCGAAATTCGACAAGTAAGAAAAAGGTTCGAAAATCACGCAACCAAAATTTCCCATTTCAATAAAATTTTTGGCTTTCAATTGCTTTTTCTTACTTTAACTTTTGCTTTATGGTTAATTAGTATAATGAATGTGATCGTAATAAATATGTACCTTTCCGAAAGAATACATAGTTTCAACAATTATCGAATTATGAAGAACTTCACTTTGACACTCTGGCAATTTGTGAGTATTTATCTTTCTTAAAATATGTTGTCAAAGAAAATTTGTACCTTTTTAACAGATTTTTGGTGTAGTTGGTGTGGTAATTTGCACTAAAACAGAAGAAGAAGCTAGAAAAACTGGCGATATCTGCCTAAACGCTTTGAGCGATTTATCAGGCACGAACGATATTGAAAAACTTAAAGAAGAATTATTATTATTAAATCGCATGGCACGACAAAAAAATTTGACCTTTTCGGCTGCAGGATTTTTTAGTTTGAATTACAGTTTAATTTTCAATATAATTACTAGTGTTATGTCATATGTGATTATAATAATTCAACTTTATAATTAAAATTGATTCTAAATTTGAAAAATTATTTTACTTTCCGAGTTATCTGCCCAAAAAAACTCAAACTAAAATATATAATTTATTCAAAGAATTCCTTTAAAATAATTAAATTCCAATTTTTAAATCTTCAAATATTACGAGAATGTTTCAACCAATATTGGAAAATGTCCATATTGCGATATTTCAGCAATATTTCGCCAATATTTGAGTAACATGGACAAAGACACAAATCTTACCCCCAAATTATCATGATGTCATATTATGACAACAATATGGCATAAATTAGTGAAAAACATCAACGATCTGGAGTACAAAATCTAATGTAAATCAACTAGCTCTACCTGGATTCAATCTTGTGTACTATACTTGTGAAATTTTTATTCATTTGTTTGTGTTTCCATTATTTTTCATACAATAAAAAAAATGTATTTTCTTTAATATATTAGCAAGATAGAATTTTTTTATACATAATTACTTATGATGTATTACCTCTTATACTATTAATGTACTTAAGATATTTAATATCTTGATAACAATTAAAAAAAATTCAAAAAATAAGGAAATTAGGATAAATTGATATTTAATTATTTATTTAATATTAAATATTGAAATAATATCAAACTGTAATAAGCGTTATTACTACTAAATTTGTATGTGTAAAGTTGAATAACAAAAATTTGTGTACAAGTTTAAATATAGTGAAAGATTTTCAATAATACTAAAATGTTAAAAAATATTAAACGTGCAGAAGCTAAATCTGATAATCATTTTTTTCGACTGATTGTTGTGCTTGGTATATTTCCACCACATTTCATGCGAATATGCAAGAATTCATCATGTGCTTCTTCATTTTATAAGCTATATGTACTATTTTTGACATTATTTATGATATTTGCAGCTATCGCAGCAATAATTTACCGATATTTCACAATGTACAGGTATACAGTAAATACAGTATATACCTTGATATACACCGATGCTGTACAAGAACTTAGTATGGCTATATGCAATGCAATTTCAATTCTGGCACCATTGTTCTTTTACTCGTCTAGTTTAAAGGAATTTTTAAACAATGCTGATGGTCTAAATAAATTATGTGCAACATCGGTAATCAAAGAATTGATGAAAATTACGTCAAGAAAACAGTTTAAACTGTATTTCTTAATTTTGAGCATTATTTCAGTTATTTTAGTTATAATCGACGTATACGCTTATTTATCGGACTTGAAAGCAATACATTTCCTCTTCTTTGATGTGCATAAAAGAATTCAATTTTATTACAATTTTTTAACCATGGTAGAAATATATATTTTTGTAAAATATATAAAGCAACAGTTGGAATCCACCAATAACTACTTAAATATCAAAATTAAATCAATTATAATTAATCGTAAAAATTATGTGGTAGTAGATAATTCTTGTGATTTTTCCATTTGTTCCGAAATCCGCCAAGCAACCAAACGTTTTGAAAATCACGTGAGACAGATTGCACTGTTTAATAAAATATTTGGCTCTCAATTATTCTTTCTGACTTTATGCTTTGCCACAAGAATAGTGAGCACTATTAATTTGGTAATAAATATATATACTTCCAACTTCATATTCTCATCTACAACGCATTTAATTGTAGTACACTTGTTCTGGACAACTTCGCAATTCGTACGTTTGCATTGTTTGTATAGTCGCATGTATCTTAAAATTTCGATCGTTGCAGGTTTTTGGTTCATTTGGGGTAATAATTTGCTCTAATGCAGAAGAAGAAGCAAGAAAAACTGGCGATATCTGCCTTAACGCTCTGGCCGATTTACCCAATACAAACCAAAATGAAAACTTAAAAGAAGAATTATTATTATTGAATCGGTTCGTAAGAGAAAAATCTTTAACTTTTTCCGCAGCAGGATTCTTTACCATTAATTACTCCTTACTATTTAATATAAGCGCAAGTATAATATCCTATGTCATTGTATTACTTGGATTTAATAAATAAATTTTTGACACAGTAATATGTTTTTTCGTTACAATGATGAAATTTAGTGAATCTAAGTTTGAATAATTATTTATCTGTCCAAGTTACCAGTCTGCTTTACTTACGCACATTTTACAATTAAAAAAATGAAATGCTGGTAAGAAAATCGAATTTCCTCAACAAATGAACCTGTTTTAAATGCCTTAAATTTTAAATTTTAAATTACTATACTTTATTAATAATTGCATTTTAAAGTAAAATCTTATAATTTACTTAACATTGGAATTAAGTGTAAATCAGTTTTCGATCAAAAAATTTAATGACCTGATATAAGGGAATCTGAGAGAATTGCCATGATGTTCTTTACAGATGTTTAATTGCAGCCGTAGTAGATTTTTTGGATGATTTATTACATCCTTCAGAAGTAATTTGATTGACACCACAGTCCACCAAGTCTTAAGTACAATGTATGACGAAAAGTAACCAGACGGTAACATGTGTCAAGTTATTTACAATAAATTATCAAAGTGACAATGTTAAAGTGAATCTGAGTAGTTTGTGTAACAATATATAATAACATACATGTATAATATGCCAAGATCTATTAAGAACTGCGGTTTTATTATTAGTTTCTTTTTAGAAAATTCAAAATCTGTGTACAGGAAAATAGAATCATGATTTGTTACAATATTGCTTTCCTATACTTATTGTCACAATATTGCCAAACAATGCTGAACCAATATTGGATGAAGATCAGAATGCATTATTGGCGCCATAATGTAGTAAAGTAAAATCTAGTAAAGTTAGTAAATCTAGAGTTACAAATTTCCATCTGGGTATTAGACACCACTGTTACATAAGTCATAAATTACATGATATTGTTACATTTTAATTATTATAAAGTACATTGCATTTTTAAAAATTTTAATTGATATAATACATAGGTATTTTGCATAGTTGTGAATTCCTGTCGAACGTGTCTATTTAACACTTCAAGTAAGTGTAAAAAATACAATTTTTAACCTAGTACTAAAAGGGGTATAAGTTGTTTTAATGAAATTACAAATAAAGTTACTTAAATATAATTATATACTAGTATATAGGGTGTTAACTTACAACAAAATATATTGCAATTTTGGGTGAAATTTTAATTCTGTTTGTTAATTCATTTATCATCATCAAATCATTTGATTATTTGATCACAAAATCAGTAAAAACTACTATAATTATAATTTATTATAATACAGCTATTAACGTCGAGACACGTACCGTCAACAGAATGAGTTGTTCACCAACTTTTATGTGCAACATCGAAATGTTAAATTCGAATATTTTGGAAATATTTATTCGTTTATTCGCATCATCAAGTGTATCTATAAACACTGAGAGGCTCTCTAAACATATACATCCAACACAAACTGTTGCAAACAAGTACATGAAATTTACTTATTAAATTGTATTAATATAATCTCATAAGATATAACACTTGCAATTACATTAGATATTAATGTGTAATCAATATGAAAGAAGCCTGCGGCTGAAAAATTTGAACATTTTTGATTTATACGATCCAGTAATAATAATTCTTCTCGTAACTTTGTATATTCCGGTGCATCTGGCAAGTTGGTCAAAACCTTCAGACAAATTTTGTTACTCTTTTTAGCCTCTTCTTCTGTTGAACTGCATATCTCAATAACAATTGCACCAATGAACTGCAATGAAGAAAATTTACAGTTTTTTACAAATTGATCAACTAGGAAAGACTTACTAATTGCCAAAGGGTCAAAAAAATATTAGTCCTTGTTAGATAAGTGCGATTATCGCTTTTAACTGTCGAAGCATTTAAATATATCATTAAATTTAGAGTATTAATTAATCCTATCACAACACTTAAAGTAAGAAAGAGTAATTGTAAACCGAAAATTTTATTGAAGAGTAAAATCTGTGTCGTGTGATTTTCAAATGATTTTGTTACCCGACGGATATCTGAACAAATAAAAAGATTTTCTGAATATGCCAGCTCTTTTACAACTGACGTGTAATTTCTTCGCTTTCCGATTGAAGCAGTTTTTACCATTAAGTACTTATTGGTGATTTGCAATTGTTGTTTCATACATTTAATAAAAATATATATGACTGCAGTTATTATTGAGCAATAATAAATTTGAATTTTTTGACCACAAAAAAATATGTAGTGAGTTAAACCAAATCTCAATATAATCACATAGGCATCATATGTAAATATGATAAACAAAATAAAGTGATAAATAAAAAATTTCAAATGAAAGTACTTTATTGACGCTATTTCCAATAATCCATCTATTATCGACGATTTACATTTATGGTGACGAAAGGCACAATCCAAAAATTTCTTCAAGCTTGTAGAGTAAAACACGGGTGCTAGCATTGTGATTATGGTACATATACTCATAGTAGCTTTATGTGCGTTTTCAGTGATTACCAATGTATCTAGTATTGCAACTTTAACATAACTGCTGTAATAGTAACAATGCCATGTAGTAATTGTTGCAATAAATAAACTTAGAAATAAGACATACAACATATAAGATCCCACTTGGACTTTATTGTTATATGTTAGTAAAAAACGTGGTGGAATTATTCCTAAAATGATAACAAGCAGAGAAAACATGTCAAATATTTACTTGGTATTCACTTAAAACTCAATGTTTTAGTTTCAATTAATATAGGTAAACTGATCGTTGTACAAGTCACAAGGCATTTAAGTTAAAAAAGTAGTAGTAATAAAAACGTAATAATATTTATTAATTAACCTTCTAGTTAGTTTTGTTGTTTGTGGGTCGCTGTAGTAAAAATATTAATATTGTCGTATTCCAAAATCAATATTGTTTGTTTTCTTTATGTTGAAAACTTTGTTTATTTTGTAAATATTTTATTTTGTAATTTTGAAGAAATTTACCAAGAAACAATATAAAATTATTGAAGATATCAAAAATTAATAATATATTTCTTCATAATGCTGAATAATTTTACTTATTAAACTGTAATAATATAATTTCATAAGATAGAACACTTGCAATTACAGTAGATACTAATGTGTAATCAATGAGAAAAAATCCTGCCGCCGAAAAACTTGGACATTTTTGATTTAAGCGATCCAGTAATAATAATTCCTTTCGCAACTTCTTATATTCCTTCGCATCTGGCAAGTAAGTCAAAATCTCCAGACAAATTTTGCCAGTTTTTTTAGCTTCTTCTTCTGTTGAACTGCATATCACAATAATAAATGCCCCAATGGACTGCAATTATAAAAATTTACAGGTTTACATAACTTGGTCTACTAAAAAAGACTTACTAATTGCCAAAAGGTCAAAATCAAATCCGATACTACTGCCCATATGCGTTTGTGGTTATGCATTGAATAAGATATCGAGGAATTTAAATATATTACCAAATTTAGAGAATTGATTAATCCTACGATACCGCTTAAAGTAAGAAAGAGTAATTGTAAACCGAATATTTTATTGAAGAGTAAAATCTGTCTCGTGTAATTTTCAAATGATTTTGTTACCCTACGGATATCAGAACAATTAAGCTGGCTTTCTGTATATTCCTGCACTTTTACAGCTGAATTGTAATTTCTTTGCATTCTGATTGATGCAGTTTTCACCTTTAAGTTCTTATTGGTGATGTACAGCTTTTGCTTTAAGCATTTAATAAAAATATAGATCACTGCAGTTGTAATTGAAGAATGATAAATATAAATTTTGCTATCAAGAAAAACAATATAGTCAGTTAAAGTATATTCCATTATATGTGTATATGTATAGGCATCATATGTAAAAATGATAAATACAATAAAGTGATAAATAAAATTTTTTAAGTTAAAGTGCTTTATTGGCGCTATTTTCAACAATTCATCTATTATCGATGATTTAGAATTATTGGGACTTTATAATTAATCTATAAAGGTTAACTTTATTGTTTATTAGTAGGTATGCATTAAAAATATTAATATAGAACTAAACATGTAAATGTAATCTATCCTGAAATCTAATAATTATCCATAATGCATTAAAACAAGGACTTGGATTAAAGATCTAATCTTCCATGGTGCTTGAACAAAGTTCTAACTTTATTACTCATTTTTTGAAATAACTAGCCCAAAAACGCAGTTGAGCAGTTTATTTTGTCCTCTAGATCGTTGCTGATGGTTTTCCCTATCTTATGCCCTTGGTCAATTGAAGCAATGTACCACATTGTTGTGGAAATCCAAACTGATGATTTGAGGGTAGGATTTGTGTCTTTGCGATTTTTTTTTTTCGACCTCCAATATATATTTTTAATTGTACCTTTAATAAAGTTTTTGGTATCTCTTGTTTCGTAATAAGAGCCTTCTAACCCCCTGGTAACAAGGGGCACTTAGGAGTTAGAAAAACCAACTAATTATTATTATACTAAATAATTATTTGTATTATCACAAACAAGTTAATTACTTTACTAGTGATTAATGTTCTAAAATATTTTGATGTAATGACATTGTATTTTAGAATTAATCAATCACCTCGATCTCATAATCATTAAACTTTTTTCTCATTCATATTTGCTCATTTGATTCTTTTTATAAACCAACCGGGACAGGATCTGTTATACACAGCAGTTCGGAACATCACATTTCATATAAAAATATCATACATCCCTTACCAGAGTCATTGTCCAGAACTAATAAGGGCCCCATTAGAAACGAAGACAGAAGCGGCATTTACAAAATTAAATGCCATAATTGTGATGAAATAAATGTGGGACATACAGGCCGTACGTTCAAAACAAGAATAAAAGATCACTTTTCACATTGGAAGAACCAGAAAAAAGGAAGATCGAATCTCTCTGATCACCTTATCCTCCTGGACCATCATGCTAAGAAGGAGTACACGGAATTTCTACACATATGCGAGAAGGGCAACAAGATGAACCGTTTGGTGGCCATCAAAATTTAAAAAATCCTGAAGAACAACCCAGCGACTCTTTATCTCCATAAAACTTTTAGTCTTAAATTTTATTTTAATAATTTAACATATTCAACGTACTGAAAGATGACTTAAAACGCCGAAACACGTATACGTGACTTTTATTGTTATACAAATGAGTTTTTATACAACATATTATTTATTTTGCAGTAAAATTTTGACAACATCTAATACAGTGCTTTCATCATTGATTTATACTTTTTTATTTTCACAAATTTTCAAAATTATACGACGCATGAATTTTACGTCTGGTTACTTCGACCTTTTTGGCAAAAAGCCTCGTTCTTCTTTTGCTTGCGCACAGGACCCCATACCAAAATTACCAACACAACTTTACAAATTTTTGACAAACACAAGGCATTTACAAAAATCACCAAATGGGCAATTCCCTAATATTTTATTATTTTTGATTATTGTTGTATTTGGTGTGACGATTTTGACTGAAACTGAAAAGAAGCTAGAAAAACTGAAGACTTTGTTTTCACCTAGTAAAAACGTTTCCATTATTACCGAAATATTTAAAATCATGCAATTCCCAAAAATATATTTCAAATCTTTTTCAAACGGAAAGAAAATTAAAAAAAAAACACATCATTTTTGAAATTTTTCAGGTATTAGGCATGTAATTTCTTAATTTGAATATTTGTTATTTGAAATTTTACTGAACTATTAATAGGAGTTCATTATAATATTGTTATTCCTAAATATTTATAATGCATATTAGTAGGTTTTAACTAAGTGGTTTTCCATAGTTTGTTGTTCTGTTATATTTAATATAATTAAAATAAACACAAATTTCCTAATAGAATAATAGAACATTAATCCCTAAATTAATGTGTTATGTACAAAATGTAAAATTTACCGTCTATTAGTCTAATATTGTCGAGTATCAATAAATTTATTATTTCCTTGCTTAGTAGCAAAGAAATTCAAATATACAAAAATTAATATAAATAGAAATTTAACATGTTAATAAATGTTAAAAGTGCAAAAGCTAAATCTGATAACTTTTTTTTCCGATTGATTACTATTTTTGGTCTATTTCCAACACGTTCGATGCGAACATGGAACAAGAAAGGATTTTGTAGCTTTTATACATTGTATGTTGCACTTATAACTTTATTTTTAATATGTTCCACCATTGCAAACATGATTTGTCGCCATATTTCCGTATTTTACCAATTTACCACATATACATTAATATTTACTGATACGGCACTGGAAGTCACTACGGTTATCTGTAATGGAATTTCAATTCTAGCACCAACAATTTTTTATTCCGCAAATTTAAACAAATTTTTGAATGATACCAATGGCAAATCTACATGCAAGACTTCTATAATCGAAGAATTGATGAAAATATCATCAAGCAAGCACTTCAAATTAATGTTTTTAATTTTTCATTTAATGCTATTGCAGCTTATTGCATTCGATTTGTATGAATGGACATTCGAATTTCAATTAATAAAATTAATGTTTTTCGTCAATAAAAAACTTAAAGTTTATTATAATTTTCTAACAATTCTAGAGATATATGTTTTTGTCAAATTCATAAAACAGCAATTTGTAACAACTAATAACTACTTAATTGAAAAAATCAATTCAATCGAAATCCAAAGAAAAAGGAATTCATTCATTGGAATTCATGAAAAATTAAATAGTGTTTCTATTTCATCCGAAATTCGACAAGTAAGAAAACGGTTCGAAAATCACGCAACCAAAATTTCCCATTTCAATAAAATTTTTGGCTTTCAATTGCTCTTTCTTACTTTATCTTTCGCTTTATGGTTAATCAGCGTTATGAATGTAGTAATAAATACGTACATTTCCAAATCAATGAATAGTTTCCACACTTATAGAATTGTGAAAAACTTGACTTGGACACTTTGGCAATTTGTGAGTATTTATCTTTCTTAAAATGTGGGGTCAAAGAAAGTTTGTACTTTTTTACAGATTATTGGTGCAGTCGGTGTGGTAATTTGCACTAAAACAGAAGAAGAAGCTAGAAAAACTGGCGATATTTGCCTGAACGCTTTGAGCAATTTATCAGACACTGACGATAATGAAAAACTGAAAGAAGAATTATTATTATTAAATCGCATGGTACGACAAAAAAATTTGACTTTTTCAGCAGCAGGATTTTTTACGTTGAATTACAGTTTAATCTTCAATATAATTTCCAGTGTTATGTCATATGTGATTATATTAATTCAGCTTGATAATTAAATTTCTTGAATCTTAGTTTTAACAATTATTTATCTGTCTAAGTTATCTGTATGCTTTGTGAACCCGCACATTTTACAATTTATTAAACAAATCAAATCCTATTTTCTAAATTGCATTTTCTCAACAAATTAATCTGTTGAAAATCCTCTGTGGTTATACTTTTTACTTCACCATGGTGATCATATATAACATCAGGGTCAGTTGTTAACTTAGTAATAGATGTTGTTTTTGTATTTTTATATCTATTCAAACCGAAAGAATTATTTGATGAAGCAAGTGAAACCAAAGATATGCGAAATATAATAGTCGTTTTATAAATAATGTTCCATTAACTAGCTTAATTTTTAATTAATTAAATTATTATATTGATTTTGATTACATATAGAAAGAAAATTAATGTGATGCAACTCCTTTTTCTATTAGTTGATTAGTTGACAAATTTACAAATCGTTCCGCTAAAGAAATGTCTTTCTAAATTATGTTTCTTAAAATAATTAAAAATAAATTGCACGAATAAAACAATCATGTTAAACCTGACACATCATGGATTTATGCTACTTATTAGGCGACATTACGTTAATATAAACACCAAAATAAATTATTTTAATTTTTAGATATTTTAGCAAAAACCCGGCGATTTAAGCTTGTCCTCCACCATGTCGCATAACAGCCTTATTCATTTTATCATAAGTTGAGGACCTACGCTTGGGGGTTAATTCAGATGGTATAGACTTTTGAATTATTTGGACCACATAATTGAAATTGAGGGTGGGGTAAGGTAACTAAAAAAAAAACATAGTTTCAAGAATTTTTTTAGACGATACAGGCGATACTATGGTTTATTTCGTTAATTAATTTCCATATAATAATACATCTGCGATTTTCGTTAAAAAAATCGGCAAATTTTGTGCTGTTTGGTATGGTATATTGGCTCCAGTTTTCTTATATCTGTTGTCTTTGAAGAATTCACTTTCAAATGTTTCTTCGTATGCAATTTAGTATTCATTGAGTTCTCTTATAGCAATCCTATTAGACTCTGTTTTGTTTCTAATCCTCTCAAACGTAGCATGTTCAGTTTATTCCCTTAATTTAGTTAGTTGCTGTAGTTTCAATTGTTTCGGTTAGGTAGTTACATAATATTGTTTTAAGATGCGCTTTATCTGGTTTAGCTCCATTTCTTTTCCTTTTTCTTGTGGTAATTTTTGTTGACAAATTTAGACTTTGCTAGGTTTCGGTTTTGTTTTTTCCTCGGCTTTCTGGCAGGTTTGTAAATATAATTCCATTGACCATTGAGATTATTTCGTTCTTCTTTCCGTTTTCGTATGTAGTCTCTGTGTTTTTCTTGTTGCCGAGTTCTTTTTTGCCTTCGATAAGATTGTTATTATTACTTTTTTAATTCTTTCTTGGTGTACTGCTATTTCGTTGGCTTTTTTCTCTTTACTCATGTTTTCTTCACTTAATATTTTTGTTGACTTATGTAGCCTAAAGTGCGCGCTAACAAGATGCCACTTTGCTGACCGTCGATGTTTATGGTTGGCCAGCTATCGAGATTTAACCCACAGTTCGTAAGCGTTGGGTAGGTGTGTCCACCAATCGCAGGTTCTTCCACTTGGCTATGATGAACATCGGCGACACTATCAACTATCGATGTCCCAAACGTTAACAACTTTAGACAATCGTGTATTCAAAATACTCAATAAATCGTGGTCCGTATTCCTTGCGAGAGCTCTTTTCTGGAAACGGATCGGTACCAGTGAAATCAGAACAGAAAAATAACTTTTATTTCAAATTTATTGATTAGTTCACAAATAGAAACCAGAATGACTACTAAACTTAAGACATTTATGTACTTTAGCCAGTGTACAAATGAACATTCAACACGAATAGAAGATATTATCTACTAGAATCATACGTACATATTTAATTCAACTAGAATCATTAGAGCTGAAGATAAAATATTCTTAAAGATATCAAATATAAATTATTTATTTATAATTTTGATCAAGCTTACTTATTAAACTGTAATAATATAATTTCATAAGATACAACACTCACAATTACATTAGATACTAATGTGTAATCAATAAGGAAAAATCCTGCGGCCGAAAAACTTGGACATCTTTGATTTAAACGATCCAGTAATAAAACTTCCTTTCGCATCTTTTTATATTCCTTTGCATCTGGCAAGTAAGTCAAAATCTCCAGACAAATTTTGCCAGTTTTTTTAGCTTCTTCTTCTGTTGAACTGCATATCACAATAACAAATGCTCCAATGGACTGCAATAATAAATATTTACAGTTTTATTATAATAACTTTGTCTACAAGAAAAGGCTTACTAATTGCCAAAGGGTCAAAAGCAAATCCGTTACTGCTGCGCATATACGTTTTTGGTTATATCCTGTATAAAATGTTGCGGAATTTAAATATATCACTAAATTTAGAGCGTTAATTAACCCTATCATAATACTTAAAGTAAGAAAGAGTAATTGTAAACCGAATATTTTATTGAAGTGTAAAATCTGTGTTGTGTAATTTTCAAACGATTTTGTTACCCAACGGATTTCAGAACAATTGAGAAGGTTTTCTGCATATCCCTGCACTTTTACAACGGAATTATAATTTCTTTGCAGTCTGATTGATGCAGTTTTCACCTTTAAGAGCTTATTGGTGATTTGCAACTGTTGCTTCATGCAATTAATAAAAATATAAATCACTGCAGTTGTTATTGAAGAATAATAAATATAAATTTTGTTATCAATAAAAAAGATGTAGTCAGTTAAACTATATTCCAATATATAGATATATGCACAGGCATCATATATAAAAATCATAAATACTATAAAGTGATAAATAAAAAATTTTAAGTTAAAGTGCTTTATTGGCGCTATTTCCAACAATTCATCTATTATTATCGATGATTTAGATTTATTGGGACTTATGGTACAATCCAAAAATTTCTTCAAGCTTGAAGAGTAAAATATAGGTGCTAGCATTGTAATTACGGTACATATACTCATAACAGCTTTACATGCGTTATCAGTAATCACTAATGTTGGCATTGCAAGTTTGACAAAACTGGTGTAATAGTAACAATGCAATATAGCATTGATTGCAGTACATATACTTAAAAATAACACATATGATTTATATGAACCGACTTGGACTTTATTGTTACATGTTAGTATAAAACGTGGCGGAATTATCCCGAGAACGGTAATAAACAGAGAAAACATTTTTAAACAATTTAGTGTTGATTTAATATAATGATTTTTTTGGTTTTATTTAATATACCCAGATGAACTGATCACTGCTCAAGTTACAACGTATTTAAAGTTCCCGAGTGGTTAAATATAATTAAAACGCACATATATTTAGTAATTAATATAAAAGTTAGCTTTATTGTTTATTATTTTTATTTACATTAAAAATAGTAATATAGAACTAAACATGTAAATGTAATCTATCGTGAAATCTAATAATTATCCGTAATGCATTAAAACAAGGACTTGGATTAATGATCTAAACTTTCACTCTGCTTGAACAAAGTTGTTACTTTACAACTGACTTTTCCAAATGACTTGCCCAAAAACGCTGTTGCAAAGGTTTTGCTTTGCAGCAGGAATATTTCAAATGCAGAATTCACTTCTTTTATAAACTAATTTATTATGACTAAATGTTGAAAATTACTACAAAAAACAACATTAAATATTAACACTATTGATTATTCCCTTACTTACAATTCCTGCCCGCGTATCATTTGGGGTTGAATTTCTAAAGCCTTTAATATCATTATTTTATTTTATTATAACTGACATTGATATTATTGTCGTTTTTTAAACATAGAAACTTTAGAAATCCAACCCCAAACTAGATGTCGCGAACAGTAATTTAAAATATAGGCTATTGGATTCCAATTTAGACAACATCCTCCCCTTCGGTACACTGACTTTCGTTTCTGGAAGTGAGTTGATTGTCTGGATTATCACACGGCGAACCTCACTGTTTGTGGCACTTTTTATAACGTTGATGATCTTCCCTTTTCTCCATAAGTCCCTGCGCTTGTCGTCCGTAATTACGACCAAATCTCCGATCTTGATAGGTTCGATACGTATGAACCACTTTGTTGTCCTTGTCAACTTGGTAAGATTCCCTAATCTCTCCAAATTCGTAATTTGTTCTGACACAATGATTATCCGAGGATATTTCGATGAATGGTTTAGAACAACTTGACGACCTCAGTAGCAGGTGGTTAGGTGTTAACGCTTCACTGTCCTCGGTTCTAACAGACACATGGGTTAATGAACGTGAATTGAAAATGTTCTCTGCCTCTCCCAGCATCTGCCTGTGTGGGGTGCCAGAGGAGGGTTAAATAACCACCTTATCTTCCCAAATTCCCTTCGGTAGTCACCCGGCTTCATCTTCATCTGCAATTTTCGAAGTTTGTCCCGTTGTCGGATCGTATCTCGATTCCTCGTCTGGCGATGAAATTGCGTATGGCCATCCATCATGATGGTTTGTTTAAAGAATATACAACTTCCAGATGAACTGCTCGGACAGGCCAACGTAAATAGTGCAACCCAACGTTTTTCTACTCTTCGACCAACTACTTGGCAACTACGTGGCCACACGAGCTGGGGGTGTTCGCCCATTTGTGGAGGAGCTGGCTTTGCCCTTTCATTTTTGCATGCCTGACAATTTGAACGCACTTTCTGCATGCATCTACGAAGGCGTGTAACAGCAAATCTTTGACGAACTTCATTAATTGCCTGCTCTTGATTTTGGTGATAGTGAAACAGAATAAGTTCAGTCATGGAGTGATCTCGTGGCAAAATAATCGAATTCAAGGCGTTATAAGTAGCTCCGACTACACTTTTTGCTCGTCTTCTTATCCGTAGTAAGCGATTTTTATCCATAAACGGCGTTAATTTGTACAGGAAAAAGGGAACTAGACTTGTCCATTGGTTTATCAGGATTTCTTTCTAATTCCGCGATTTCCCTTTTAAATCTTTCGGCTTGTACCTGACGAAATATTTCTGTTTCGGCTTTTTCGAGTTCTCCAGTTACTAATTCACCCGTTTCTGTTCTCACGCCTTTTGCTTTCCAGAATATTTTTAGAGCCCGTAACATACGGTTCCAATTCTAAAACCGTTCGCACTTGGGGACTAAAGTCGATATAGTTATTTCAAAATGGCTCATCATTGGAAGTTTCTCTACATCGGTTTCACCTTTTGGAGTTCTCATTTCTGTGATCCACTTTTCTTCTGATGTGTATAAAAATTCAGGGCCCATAAACCAACGACAATTTGATGTTATTCTCGATTGATCTTTCCTCTTGGTTCCTTCGTCAGCTACATTACTTTTTGTAGGAACCCAGCGCCATTCGGTTAGTTTAGTTGTTTCAAAGATTTCACCTACAATGAATGCTGCAAATTGCCTGTTCTCTCGATGTTCAGATCTAAACCATGAAAGAATCTGAACGAAAAAATCGTTGATCCGTAAGACTGGCGTGAACCTTGGTTATCGAGTTTCCTAAATGTGCCCCCAGTAAAGCTGCTTTTTTTTTCACTAACTAGCACACATTTGATTCCAGATGACCCTTCAAATCGGTAGTAAACGACTGCAGCAAACGCATTAATGGAAGCATTTACGAATACGTGCATCTGGAGGCTGTTGTACTGTTCCAAATTGTAGCATTTGGCAATTTTTTATTCACGAAATCTGAATAAAATATGCAAAAGTGAACACAACAGCCAAAGTAAACCGGTTTCGTAACGGTTTTCCTTTCTTTGTGTAGTCGTTTTTAGAATCTCGTTCGCTCGACGGTCCTCACTTGATAGCAAAGGCGTTGCTGGTTTTTGAACTCCGAAGCTTTCAGTTGAAAAGAACTCTTGGATTTGATTGAGTAATCTGTCGTCAGGCAAACAACTCCAAGAATGAAATTGGTGGAGTTCCGAATCGTTAAGTGGGTGAATGCTTTGTAGTTTTCCAAAGATCATCCATCCTAACTTGGTTTTTGTGTTTAATGTTAAATTACTTGAATTACAATTGTTGCTTTTGCTATTGCTTTATCACTTAAACGAATTTCTAGTCCCAAGGAAGCTTACATAAGAAAGACAAAGCTCAGATAACAATTTATTTATTTATAATGATGAATCAATTTACTTATTAAACTGTAATAATATAATTTCATAAGATACAACATTTGCAATTACATTAGACAGCAATGTGTAATCCATAAAAAAAAAACCTGCGGCCGAAAATCTAGGACAATTTTGATTTAAACGATCTAGGAGTAATAATTCCTTTCGCAGCTTTTTGTATTCCTTCACTTCTGGCAAGTTAGTCAAAATCTTCAAACAAATTTCGCCAGTTTTTTTAACCTCTTCTTCTGTTGAACTGCATATCGCAATGACAATTGCGCCAATGAACTACAATTAATAACAAAAATTTACGGTGTTATACAACTTGGACAGACTTACTAATTGCCAAAGAGTCAAAAGCAAATTCGTCACTAATGCGGATATTCGGTTATCGTTATAGATTGTAAATATCGATGAATTTATATATATCACTAAATTTAGAGAATTAATTAATCCTATGATACCGCTTAAAGTAAGAAAGAGTAGTTGTAAACCAAATATTTTATTAAAGAGTAAAATCTGTATTCTGTAATTTTCAAACGATTTTATTACCCAACAGATATCAGAGTAAATAAAAGGATTTTCAGAATATGCCTGCACGTTAACAATTGAATTGTATTTTCTTTGCATTCTGATTGATGAAGTTTTTACCTTTAAGTACTTATTGGTGGTTTGCAACTGTTGCTTCATACCTTTAATAAGAATATAGATCACAGTAGCTGTTAATGAAGAATAATAAATATAAATTTTGTTATCAAAAAAAAAAATGTAGGGAGTTAAACCAAATTCCATTATATTCACATAAGCATCATATGTAAGTACGATAAATAAAATAAAATGATAAATAAAAATTTTTAAATTAAAGTGCTTTATTGTCGCTATCCCCAACAATTCATTTATTATCGACGATTTACATTTATTGCGACGAACGGTGCAATCCAAAAATTTCTTCAAACTTGAAGAGTAAAATATAGTTGCTAGCATTGTAATTATGGTACATATACTCATTGCAGCTTTATTTGCAGTATCAGTGATTAATACTGTTGGTATTACAAGTTTAGCATAACTAGTGTAATAGTAAAAATGCAATATAGTATTAGTTGCAGTACATAAAGTTAAAAATACCACATAAAACATATAAGAACCTGCTTGGAGTCTGTTGTTACATGTTAGAATAGAACGCGGTGGAATTATACCGAAAATGGTAATAATCAGAGAAAACATGTTATTTTTAAGCAACTTGGTATTTATTTAATATTTTTGGTTTTAATTTATATAGATGAACCGATCATTCCGCAAGTTACAAAGCATTTAATGTACCTAAATAGGTAAAGAATTAAAACGCACAATATAATATTAAGTAATTAACCTGGAAGTCAGTTTCATTATTTATTGGTAGGTAGGTGCATTAATACGATTAATATAGAACTTAACATGTAAATGTAATATATCGTGAACTCTAATAATTATCTATAATTTATTAAAATATTGGAAAGTCCAAGGTGCAAAATACACTTGCTTAAAAAATATAATCTTTCAGAAGCTACTTGCCTCTCAGAGTGATCATTGAAATGTAATAGCAGCATTACACAATTTTATGTTTGGTAAATTTTTACCAACTTTATTCCACCAATTCTGTATACATACATATTTTTTAAAATATTTTTTAATGAAGAACGTTAAAAGAGAAATCCACCGGTCGAGCTTAGGTTAGTGTTAGGAAACATCGACCAGATAGCGGCGCGTCCGCGGAGATTTCCAGCTATTACCTTTTCCACTGTCCAGCATCATGCGAGTTCGAACTCGGCAACAACATTTGTAAGTGGAGAATATTGCATCAAAATTCAACCAATATTCGTAAGATATTGATTACATATAGAAAGAAAACCAAATTCTCGCAGGTTTCAACCTGCAACTCCTTTTTCTATTAATCGATTATCTATATCGGAGCAACATTGCCACAAGTAAAATCAAAGTCCCAAATTCACCAATCGTTCCGCTAAAGAAATGTCTTTCGAAATAATTAAAAATATATTGCATGAATAAAACAATCCTGTTAAATCTGACACATCATTGATTTATGCTACTGATTAAGCGACATTACGTTAATTTTCTTTAAAATTACCTAAAACACCAAAATAGAATTTTTTAATTTTCAGATATTTTAGCAAAAATTCGACGATTTAAGTTTGACCTCCACCATGTCGTATAAAGGTTATAATCATTTTATCATAAGTTAAGGACCTACGCTTGGGGGTTAACACTGATGGAATTGACTTTAAGATTAGTTGGACCGCATAATTGAATTTAAACTAAAAGTTGTATTACAAAACTATACTTAAGTGGCTTGGGAGTAATTCCAATTATTTTATAATATCGTTATCGCATCTTTGAAGTCTTCATTGTTTCCTCAAAATATAATTGATTGTTGTAATGTGTTACCAAAAATGGGGTTGGGATGTCGTTTGATTTAGTAATTATCAAGGTTCTTCGTAACGTTTAATCAACCTTTTTTTTTTAGTCCTGAATTTTACTTACATGAACTGGTCAAGCGAGGTCATATAAGCTGCCACGCCCAAAAGTTATTAGCAGAATCTTCTCATAATAGTAATATATTTGTATATTTTTTGTTCTAATTTATTCATAATTTCATCAGTTTTCATATATCTGTTGTCTTTGAAGTATTCACTTTCAAATTTTTCTTGAAATGTCTTCATTTTCTTCATTGAGTAATCTTATAGCATCCCATTGGACTTCTATTTTGTTTCTTATCCTCTCGAACGTAGCTTGTTTAGTTTCTTCTTTTTTTTATTTTGTTTCCATTGTTTCGGTTAGGTAGTTGAGTTTTACATAATATGTTTTATGATGTGCTATCTGGTTTCGCTCTATTTCTTTTCCTTTTTATTTTTGTATAGGTAATTTTTGCTAATAGATTTGGACTCTGCTACGTTTCGGTTTTGTATTTTTTCCAAGACCTTCTGGCAGGTTTGTAAATATTTCATTTCTTCTCGATTGCTTCAAAATATTTGGTGGTAATATCATGTGTTGAGATACTTCCAATTCTTGAACTTTTATAAGATTTTTCCGTACTTCTGCAATATGTCCTTTTAATTCTTCTTCCCGTTTTCGTACCTATTCTTGTGTTTTTTCTGTTGCCGATATCTTTTTACCTTCGATAAGATTGTTATTATTACTTTCTCTATTCTTTCTTGGTGTACTGCTATTTCGTTGGCTTTTTCCAATTTTTCCTCTTTACTCATGTTTTCTTCACTTTATATTTTTGTTCATTTATGTAGCTTAAAGTGCGCGCTAGCAAGATGCCAGTTTGCTAACCGACGATGTTTCTATACGGTTGGCCAGCTATCGAGATTCTTCTGAGATTCAATCGCAAGTTCTTCCGTTTGTTGTTCTGACCACTTGGCTATGATGAATTTCGGCGACACTATCAACTTCGAAAGGAAATGCTCTTAGGGAGCCAAATATTAGAATAAAACACAACAAGTGAAGAGAAGGGGATTTATTAAAGATGAGATGATAGGTATTAAGTAGGTAACAGTGAACGCTGAAGGCGTGTAAAAAGTTGACTGAAGGTCGTCAGCACACAAATAACGTGGGTGCCACTAACATCCACTCATCCTAAGTTACTCAACCAGATTGGTGGAAGGCCTGATGCAACGTTAGACAATCGTGTATGCAAGATACACAATAAACAACACTAACTCAATTCTACTCCTTCCAAATCTGCTATTAAGTAATAGTAGAAACACAAAGATGTTACCTGGTCCGTATTCCTTCCGAGAGCTCTTTTCTGGATACGGATCTGTACCAGTGAAATCAGAACTTCAATCAGAACAGAAAAACTTTTATTTCAAAAATTATTGAGTAGTTCACAAATAGAAACCGGAATGACTACTAAACTGAAGACATTTACTTTATCCAGTGTACAAATGACCTTCAACATCTTCAACACTTTCCATCATACATACATATTTAATTCAACTAGTCATTAGAACTCAAGATAAAATATTCTTAAAGATATCAAATTTATAATTTTGAATAAACTTACTTATTGAACTGTAATAATATAATTTCATAAGATACAACACTCGCAATTACATTAGATACTAATGTGTAATCAATAGGAAAAAATCCTGCGGCCGAAAAACTTGAACATTTTTGATTTAAACGATCCAGTAATAATAATTCCTTTCGCATCTTTTTATATTCCTTTGCATCTGGCAAGTACGTCAAAATCTCCAGACAAATTTTGCCAGTTTTTTTAGCCTCTTCTTCTGTTGAACTGCATATAATAATAATAATAATAATAATGTCTTTATTCTCATGAATTGCTGCAATACATTGTACATATACAGATACTACGTTACACTGACTATTTCAGTTTACACAACCAGTACTAATAAAAGAAAAACAATAGATGAATTATAAACTCAAATATAATAATTAATTAAATGGGCTTGTTTTTACGACGTTTCCAAATACTATAATAGTCGTGAATAATATTATATGAGAAGCCAACTCATGAGAAAGGGCGAAGTTCAGAATGGTCTCTTTACAGAGACCGCCTGCTCTACCACTCAACCCCAAGACTGGCACATGCGCGCATCCAGGCCCCCCCCCACGCCACGACTGCACCCCGGTCAGCATTCTGACTCATGCACTCCCACAAAATATCAATGCTCTATACAAGAAGTTTAAGCAAATCCGCTAATGTAGTAGTAAGCATTGCTCGGCGAAGAGCATCTCGAAAACGCGCCTTTTGAATACAGGCAAAGGCAGCTCTTTAAATTCATCAGGACATTTATTGTATAACGAAGAAATATTGTACGAATAGCAGCGTTTGAATAGCGATAGTCGATGACGAGGAATGATCAAATAGATCTTTCGACGCAAGTTGAGATGATGCACGTCTGTACGGAATGTGATTTTATTATACAGATATGACGGTTTTTTTGTTGTAATAATATTATGAAACAGAGATAGAGAGTGAAGCTTGCGTCGATTAGCCATGTTAAGCCACTTTGCTGTGGCAAGGGTATGTGATATTCTATCGTATTTTCGTATACTGTAGATAAGTCGGAGACAACCATTCTGAACTCTCTGAACTCTACCAATATCGATGGAGGCAAGACAAGGCCCATACACAACATCGCAGTGATTAAAATGCGATAGGACCAGAGAGTCACATAAGGCTTTCTTTAAATGCAATGACAGAAAATATCTATGCTGATAAATCAGCCTCAAGTTCATATACGCTTTCTGAATGCAACTGGTGACATGCGTCTTAAATCTAAGATTTGCGTCAATATGCAACCCCAAATCTCGTGCTGACTCCGAGATAACTAGTTCTGACCCGCCCATAGTAATTTTCATTGACATTTTCAATTCATCAGGAATTTTACCAAAGAGAACTACTTTAGATTTGTTTGGATTGATTTCTAATGATAATTTACTAGAACCTGTATGTAGCGAGTGCAGATCGTTATTGATGATTCTACATGCATTTACTGCATCATGTGGATAAAAAGAATAGTACATCTGAGTATCATCTGCGTACATGTGTAAACTACAATGCTGTATGAGTTTCGGCAACTGTGATGCATAAATGGAGAACAATAGAGGTGCTAAAATAGACCCCTGGGGAACACCAGATGAAACAGGTAGAGATTCCGAGATATTACATCCAATAGTCACTTGCTGACTTCTATCGGATAGGAAATCGGTTAGGAGATGAAGAGCTTCTTCCGCAACACCGAAAAACTTCAATATGGCAATAAGCAACTTATGGCTAACTGTGTCAAATGCCTTGCTATAGTCCAAAAGGACGAGCAGAGTCGCCTTACCCCTGTCAGCAGCATTGATTATGTCACTTGTTACGTCAAGCATTGCTGTGGTGCAACTGTGCAGAGATCTAAACCCCGACTGCATGCTAGGAAGGATATCGTTTACCTCCAGATGTAATCTTAACTGTCTTTCCATAATCCTTTCAACCATTTTAGAAAAGACACTCAATAAACTTATGGGTCTCAAATGAGAAAGCTCTGAAGGTGGTTTAACTTTAGGTAGAGGAATTACCAATGATTTCTTCCAAGCATCTGGGAATACGCCCGCAAGCAGACATGCGTTAATGATGTGCGTGATGAAAGGGTAAATATATGGACTGCACAGTTCAATAAGAAAAATATTAAGCCCATCAGCACCTGTCGCAGAGGACTTAATAGAAGAAATTATTTGGCAAACGTCAGATACCTCAATCAGTTTAAAGTTGAATTTAGTGGTGTTAGGTTTGAATTTATTTCTACTGAAGTGATCAATAAGTTCATCATCGTCAACCGACTTGGTCGAGGACACAAAAAATCTGTTTATAGCATCACAGTCAGCCAGTGCATTTGGTAAATCATTATTTGTGGGTATTTTGACATTTAGATTTTTAAGTGCTTTCCATAATTGTTTAGGATTGCGACTATCAACGATAGATTGTAAATAGGCACGTTTATCACTTCGAAGAGTCAATGTAGTCAGATTCCTCAATCTCTTATATTCAAGCCAGTGCTGTTGTAGTTTCGAGCGTTTAAATTTAGAGAAGGCTCTATCTCGTAAAGACATGAGAAGCCGAACATTATCAGTCAACCAGGGAGCAGGCTTCTTAGTAATTCGAATAACTTTATTGGGAGCATGCCTATTTATCACATTTAACAGATTTTCATTAAAGAAACTTAGTTTATCATTAACGTCGGCCAAATGATACATATTGTGTAATGGAATCGCATGTAGATCAGACAGGAATAGTTCTCGGTTAAAATTTCGAAAATCTCGAATAGTTTTAAGTAGAGGTACCCTACAAGGTTTAACACAAATAATGGAGCAAAAAATCAGTTCATGATCAGCGATATGCACAGACCGAGTGCCGCAATGCAGTACTCTCTCGGTTGTACTGACTATAAGTAGGTCTAGCAACGTCGATGAATTACAGACAGTTCGTGTTGGTGTGTCAATGATCTGGTAGAGATTCAACACATCGAGAACATTGCGAAACCGAATGGTTTCACCACGATGAGGCTCCAGCATATTGATATTCATGTCGCCCAAGCAATACGTCTCATCGGAGATACTCTGCGCCTCGCAGACCGCAATCTCAAATTCTTCAAAAAAATTGTCGAGATGCAGTCTATTAGGGTTGTATATGCAGCCAAACCCATACTTTACACCGTGCAAGGAGAATAGAATCCAGACCTGTTCAATATTGAGAGAGGAGTGCAGAAGAGTAAAGTTTAAAGAATTATGAATATAGAATGCAACTCCACCTCCACGAGAATCACGGTCTCGACGAGCTGTTATGTAGTTGTCAATGTGAATACTATCGTTTGGAACTGAACTATTCAGCCAGGTCTCGGTGACCCCAACTATGTCATACTCATGCTGGAGAACATGATCCTTTAACTTATCGAAATGTGTAGGAGCAAGTAAAGAATGTACGTTAATATGTGCAACGTTTAAAACCCTCCCACTCATGTTGAAAGTATTACAAAACCAACCGGGCCTACAGCCGAGGACGCAAGAGGCCCACCCAACACATGCCTACTCCAATACAAGGAAACAGAAATATGCAAAAGAGAAAGAGAGAAGATTTTAATTGTCAGCAGGCAACGCGTCCAGACCCGAAGGAGACCAAAACACGCACGCTGTACCAGTCGTTTCGGCTAACAGTAGCCGAGGTCAAATTGATTAAAAGAGTATAAACTCAACATATAATATCACAATAACAAATACTCCAATGGACTGCAATAATAAACATCTACAGTTTTATTATAATAACTTGGTCTACTAGAAAAGACTTACTAATTGCCAAAGGGTCAAAAGCAAATCCGTTACTGCTGCGCATATACGTTTGCGGTTATATACTGGAGAAAATATTGAAGAATTTAAATATATCACTAAATTTAGAGTGTTAATTAACCCTATCATAACACTTAAAGTAAGAAAGAGTAATTGTAAACCGAATATTTTATTGAAGAGTAAAATCTGTGTTGTGTAAGTTTCAAACGATTTTGTTACCCAACGAATATCAGAGCAATTAAGGTTTTCCGAATATGCCTGCACTTTCACAACTGAATTATAATTTCTTTGCATTCTGATTGATGCAGTTTTCACCTTTAAGTTCTTATTGGTGATTTTCAACTGTTGCTTCATGCATTTAATAAAAATATAAATCACTGCAGTTGTTATTGAAGAATAATAAATGTAAATTCTGTTGTTAAGGAAAAAGATGTATCCAGTTAAACGAAATTCCAGTATATAGATATACACATAGGCATCATATGTAAAAATGATAAATACAATAAAGTGATAAATAAAATTTTTTAAGTTAAAGTGCTTTATTGACGCTATTCCCAACAATTCGTCTATTATCGATGATTTAGATTTATTGGAACTTAAAGTACAATCCAAAAATTTCTTCAAGCTTGAAGAGTGAAATATAGGTGCTAGCATTGTAATTATGGTACATATACTCATAGCAGCTTTTTGTGCGTTATCGGTGATTACTAATGTTGGCATTGCAAGTTTAGAAAAACTGGTGTAATAGTACCAATGCAATATAGTATTGATTGCAGTACATAAACTTAAAAATAATACATACAATATATAAGTACCCACTTGGACTTTATTGTTATATGTTAGTATTGAACGCGGTGGAATTATCCCGAGAATGGTAATAAACAGAGAAAACATATTAAATATTTAATATTTTTAACAACTTTGGATATATTTAATATTATATAATTTTTTTGATTTTAAATAATGGACATGAACCGATCACTGCAAACTTACAATGTATTTAAAGTAAAAAAGACTGAAAAAGAAAATATTTAGTAATTAATCTAAAAGTTAGCTATGTTGTTTATTACAATAAAAATATTAATATAGAACTTGACATATAAATGTAATCTATCGTGATATCTAATAATTATGTATAATGTAGTAAAACACGATTTGGATTAAAGATCTAAGTTTCCAATTGATTATCTTATTGAAATTATATCTGTGAGTTGATAGCAGAAATGAGGAAGATTTCTCTTTAATTTACAGCATGTCATACTTTTTCTAATGCCTGTTTATATTTTACTCTAGATCGTTGCTGATGTTTTCACTATCTTATGCCCTTGTACAATTGAACCAATGTACCATTTTATTGTCGAAATCCAAATTCATGATTTGGGGCTAAGATTTACATCTTTGCGAATTGGTTTTCGACCTCCAATACATATTTGTGAGAGTACCTGTAGTAAACTTGTTTCGTGATAAGAGGCTTCTGACCCCTGAAATGCAATGAAATGATAAAACTAACTAATTATTACTATACTAAAGAAATAATTTGTATTATCACAAACAAGTTAATTACTGTACTTAGTGATTAATATTCTAAAATATTTTGGTGTAATGACATATAAATACATATAGTATTATTGAATTAATCAGTTACCTCGCTCTCACAATTATTAAAGTTGTTTCTCATTCATATTTGATCATTTGACATTTTTTATAAACTAACCTGGGCAGGATCTGTTATACACAGCAGTGCGGAACATCACATTTCATATAAAACTGCTTATTTCGTGCTTTGCTTACTGGTTTAAATAGAAGTCCTTTCAGCAAAGTAAATTTTAATAAGGAATTTTATAGAATTAAATTAATCCCAATTTCTACTCCCTCTTGAATCGCTGCTAAAGTTCAGCAGTTATAAACTATAGAAGAATTCCAACCCAAGATAATCAAGATTATTTTAGAATATGGAATTAGAAGGCTTTTCGTGGAAATTTATTGTATCCAGAAAACATCTACCAAAAATTTAAGAATCTACATGAGGAGGAGATGGCGGGCTCTATGGTGGTGATCAAAAGATTCATCTTGAAAGAAGGTAATGAAAATGACCACACAGACAATGTATAAAATTTTAAAGCGGATAAAGAAGAAATTGTAAATCGTAAAACATGTAAGTCTCTCTGTTTAATTATCATTATGTTAATATTACTAGGGAAAGAACGCAAGTGCTTTAGTGCAGGAGTAGAATAAAACAAACAGCAATTAGAAACCTTTACGTTCGTTTATTACATGTCAAACTTTTTCTAATACATCAATATCTTTTCAGCTCGTTTCGAGATATTATTGTAATAACTTTAATTATTATTAAGCTGAATTAATACAATCGCATATGACATTACACTCGTGTTTATATTGTCACACTCAAAAAATAATCTTACATTTTTATAAAAATATTTTATAATCATAAATCAAGAATGTAAAAGCTCAGGCTAAATTGTAATAACGAATGTAAGGAAGTATAGAATTTCCATATTTGGTACATTCCATAAGGGCAGTGACCAGTGACATATCCCCTACCGGCACAAGGCGTGTCAATTTGATAAGAAGGTAATGACCCCAAACGATCGATATCGGAAAATGTCGATCAATGGGGTCGATCAAGATAAGAGTAGGGGTGTGGAAAGATTGATCAAAATAATTGGAAAAATAATTAATGAGTCTCGCGAGGGGTCTCGCAAAGAGTCTAGCGAGTGAACCACTTAGGAATACCACGGAACAGCCCTCAGCTCCCAAGATGGTCAATCTTTCCATCCCTGAGATGATGATTGTAATTTTAGGGTAAGTGCTAGTTTAAGTTTGTACAGTTTATTTTTTTTTATTTTAATATAGTTATTTTATAAAGTCTATTGGTTTTTATTATGAGCAACACCACCAACTAAGCTACCCCCAAGTGTGGTTAAGACTAAACGACCCCCCTTCACTTTATACAGGGTTGATTTTAAATAACAATTTATGTTAATTTTCTTATTTTTTAAAATATTTTTTACTGTTATCAAGATATTAAATATCTTAAGTAGGTACATTAATAGTATAAGTGGTAATACATCATTTGTAATTATGTTATAAAAAAATTCTATGTTGCAGTATATTAAAGAATTCACATTTTTTATTGTATGAAAAATAACGGAAACACAAACAAATGAATAAAAGTGAGGCAAGTAGTACACAATATTGAATCCAGGTAGAGCTAGTTGATTTACATTAGATTTTGTACTCCAGATCGTTGATGTTTTTCACTATTTTATGCCATATTGTTGTCATATGACATCATGATGATTAAGGTGGTAAGATTTGTGTCTTTGCCCATGTTAGACAAATATTGGCGCAATATTGGTGCTATATCGCAAATTGGACATTTTCCAATATTGGTTGAAACAATCTACATAATATTTGAAGATTTAAAAATTGGAATTTAATTATTTTAAGGGATTTCTTTAAATAAATTAAATATTTTGGTTTGAGTTTTTTGGGCAGATAACTCGGAAAGTTAAATAATTTTTCAAATTTAGAATCAATTTTAATTATTAAGTTGAATTAATATAATCACATATGACATAACACTGGTAATTATATTGAAGATTAAACTGTAATTCATATTAAAAAATCCTGCAGCGGAAAAAGTTAAATTCTTTTGTCGTACCATGCGATTTAACAATAATAATTCTTCTTTCAGTTTTTCATTATCGTTCGTGTCTGATAAATCGCTCAAAGCGTTCAGGCAGATATCGCCAGTTTTTCTAGCTTCTTCTTCTGTTTTAGTGCAAATAACCACACCGACTACACCGGAAATCTGTTAAAAAGGTACAAATTTCCTTGATCACACATTTAAGAAAGATAAATACTCACAAATTGCCAAAGTGTCAAAGTGAAGTTCTTCATAATTCGATAATTGTTGAAACTACGAATTCTTTCGGTAATGTACATATTTATTATGATCACATTCATTATACTAATTAACCATAAAGCAAAAGTTAAAGTAAGAAAGAGCAATTGGAAGCCAAAAATTTTATTGAAATGGGAAATTTTGGTCGCGTGATTTTCGAACCGTTTTCTTACTTGACGAATTTCGGAACAAATAGAAAAACCCTTCAAGTTTTCTTGAATCAATGAATTACTTTTCCTTTGTTTTTCGATTGATTTGATTTTTTCGATTAAGTAATTATTAGTTGTTTCAAATTGCTGCTCTATGTATTTGATAAAAACGTATATTTCTAAAATTGTTAGAAAATTGTAATAAATTTTAATTGTTTTATTGATAACGAATAGTAATAATATTAAGTCTAATTCGAATGTCCATTCA
This sequence comes from Cantharis lateralis, assembly GCA_963170105.1. Classification (NCBI taxonomy): domain Eukaryota; kingdom Metazoa; phylum Arthropoda; class Insecta; order Coleoptera; family Cantharidae; genus Cantharis; species Cantharis lateralis. The sequence goes on from OY720627.1 coordinate 7,095,696, forward strand.
TACAAATCGAATGCAATAAGCTGAAATAGCATTAAATGAAAAATAAAAAAAATTAATTTGAAGTGCTTGCTTGACGATATTTTCATTAATTCTTCGATTACGGAAGTCTTGCATGTAGTTTTGCCATTCGTGTCATTCAAAAATTCGTTTAAATTTGAGAAATAAAATATTGTTGGTGCTAGAATTGAAATTCCATTACATAAAACCGTAGTGACTTCCAATGCCGTAGAAGTGAATGTTAATGTTAATGTGATATATTGGTAATATACGAAAATATAGCGACAAATCATGTTTGCAATGGTGAAACATGTTAAAAATAAAGTTATAAGGATAACGTACAATTTATAAAAGCAACAAAATTCTTTCTTGTTCCATGTTAGCATCGAACGTGATGGAAATATACCAAGAATAGTAGTAAATCGGAAAAAGAAATTATCAGATTTAGCTTCTGAGTTTATAACATTTTGGAACATATTGGTTTTTTACTAACTAATTTAGTAAGTACAATATGTGTTCTTTTACTGTATTTCCAGATATGTTTATTTTTTTATATTATATTTATAAATTTTTATTGTATTTACATTACTTTGCTACTAAGCAAAACAATAATACATTGGAGCTCGACAATATTAGACTGATTGACGGCAATTTTTACATTTTTGTGTATTAGAAATTAATTTTATGGATTAATGTTCTATTAGGAATATTGTGGTTTTTTTTATAATTACATATTGTTAACAATATTATGATAATCTGCTATAAATTGTCCATTAAAATTATTAATGGCAAACATCGTTCTACATCCTTGGAAATTGTCATACATAACAATTTTCAGGACATTCCCTTTGCATATAGAATTGCTTAAAAACGTTAAGTTAAACAAACTTAAAAAAACTATAAATTATTGAAATATATATTTGAGCTTACAATTGTCATCAGAATGATGTTAACAAAAACCGAACGTGGAAACTCGAAAAACACCCCTAATACAGATACCGCATACTTCATGAGGTGATTAAAATCAAGAGGAAAAAAACGCAATAAATAGGAAAACGGATATTGATAATCTCAGCAACATTTATAACAATTTACTTATCTGGTCTTACCTTTAACTGCTGGGATCAAGTTTTCCTATTGTATTTGGAAACATACTATAGGTTTTCCTTGATTCACGAAATAAGCTTTTAGAAATTTTTTTCTAAATTCTTAATTCGATCAAATGACAGTAGCTTTTTCGAGTTTCCACGTTCGGTTTTTGTTAACATCATTCTGATGACAATTATTGTATTTATATTTACAATATTGAAAGCTCAAATGTATATCTATATAATTTATAGTTTATTAACTTTGTTTAATTTGAATTTATCACATTATAATATAACAAAAGTTACTAACCTTGCAATTATAAAAACGTTAAGATTAACATTTTTTGCACTAAAATATTTCAGTTTCTACCAGATAATATTCATGCGAAAACATCGTTGGTAAGTAAAATGATAAGAAAAAGAAACTAAAAAACAATAAAACTTTGATTACAGCAGAATAAAATTTTAATTATCTTAAAACAATGAGATATGTTTATTGTATATACCTACATAAATAATAATTTTAGCCAAATTGCCAATAATTATCAATATTTATGTAAAACTCATTTTGTACCGCGTTTTTTATAGCTCACTTTGACGATAACCGAATGTACTATATAATATAAAGAACTGGATACAAAATTAGTAAATGACAACAAATTGCACGATGATGTTTCTATACGATGTTATATTTTTAGTGATAGTTTTATTAGTTTGTGCTCCATTAAACAATGGTAAGATGAATCCTTTTATTGGAATAATAGAGGAATTGAAGTATTAAGTGGACACGCATGCACACTTCCAACCCATTTAAGCTGGATTACCTAACACATTTCATAATTTGTATTTTAAAAATACTATATTACAATATCTGAGATACCATTATGTATTTAACCATTTCATTCGATGCCGGATAAAACAGATTTTAGTATAGTATTTACTGCACTTCTAAAATAATTACCCGGTAGTTTACATCATCACTTAATGGTTTTTGAAACAGTTAAACAAAAGTAGTAATAATCGATTTGGTTTTTTGTAGCACAGGAGTCTAACTACATAGTAGGTGGAGTTACTGCAAAAGATGGGGAAGTACCGTACCAAGTATCTGTACTATATGAGGATAGTCCTAATTGTGGAGGTTCAATTATTAATCACTGCTGGATCCTTACCGCTGCTCATTGTGTAGTCGGGTACGAAATTGTTAATAAACATTTCGTTTTATGAGATCAAAACCAATTTTATTTTAGATATAAGAAATCGTTACTGGGTGTATTAGCAGGAACTCTCAAATTAAGCAAAGGTGGAGTGAGGTTTAAGATTGACAAAGTTGTTGTGCATGAAAAGTATAACTCTTCACGTTCGTTTTACCATGATATTGCATTGTTGAAATTAAAAAAATGTCTTAATTACGGTAGAAATATCTATCGTGTGAAGCTATCACCGGAAAAAATTGGCCCAGATGTTCCCGCAATTGTTACAGGTTGGGGGTATACTGACGTAAGCAATATTGTTCTAATAATATTATCATACATTTGCAATTGAGATTATTTTTAGCAAGAAGGTACACACACAACCGATGATTTACAAAAACTTGAAGTGAAAACAACCAACAATCAATACTGTGGGGACTACCTTAGGCTAGATATTCCAAGTGGAGATATATGCACATTTGCCGTAATAGGAAAAGGATTTTGCCAAGTACGTCCATTTCTTAACACTGAGTCAGGTTTTTGCCCATTCTGTTGACGGTACTTGTTTTTGATGTAAATTGGAATGGCAATGTGTTTTAGTTGAAGGAACCGACCGCAGCTAGCCGTGCAACTGTCTGACTTATTATTTCTGCCATTATAAACTCATAAAATGGGCCCAGATAGAAGTTGGGCTCAACCTTCCCTGTTTTCTTAAACATGCAAATTTCCATATTATGTCAAAAACACTTGTACCGCATAAGAACACGTAATGGGCGTTTTCCAATTTTTAGGTGTTTGGATTGTTTTTATCCGAATTGTTGAATAATTCCTAAATTTCAATGTTTTTTTTGTAATTTACGACCTAAATTATTATCATCATTTTATTAGTAAATTTTTAAAATCCTGAAAAGGTTATCGTACTCTCTCCGTTTATAATAGTAATAGTATTAACATATTTTTATTTAAGGGCGATTCTGGTGGACCTTTAGTAGAAATATCAACACGGTCACAGATAGGAATTGTATCTGCAAATATTCCTTGTGCAAAAGGTTGGCCTGATATTTATACAAGAATATCTTCCTACTATCAGTGGATAAAAAATCACATCAAATAAATTATTATTAGATTTTGTTTAACATTTTATACTGAAGTGATATTTTGGATCATAAACAAGATAATTCCACATAAAATTGTTATTTTTCCGCGCTTTTCTCAACGGTTTAACTAAAAGTCCTTTTACTAAAGTAAATTTTAGAAAAGAATATGAATTAAATTAATCGCGATTTCTACTCTCTCTTGGATCTTATCTAAAGTTGCGCAGCTATGAATTATATTAGAAGAATTCCACCCAAGATAATCAAGATAATTGGACGATATGGAATCAGAACGCTCTTCGTGGAACTTTTCGAATTTTATTGTAACAACAAAGCATAGACCAAGAAATTTCAGACCATTTAGTTAAAAGATCCATTTTGAAAGAAAGATCTTGATGTTACTATGGTAAGAAATCATGTGTTTTAGTGCAGGAATAGAGTTTACAATTGTTGTACGTTCATATATTGAATGTATAATTTAATTAATATTCAGCTGAAGTAATACAATCACATAAGACATTACAGTCGTGCTTATATTAAATATTAATGTGTAATTTATAGAAAAAAATCCTGCTGCCCAAAATGTTAAACTTTTTTGTCTCACTATGCGGTTTAACAATAATAATTCGTCTTTTAATTTTTCATTGCGATTCGTGTTTGGTAACGCACTCAAGGTGTTCAGGCAAATATCCCCCGTTTGTCTAGCTGCTTCTTCTGTTTTAGTGCAAATCACCAAACCAAATGCACCAATAATCTGTAATAAAGAAAAGTTACGATTTTTCTTTAACCCCATACTGTAAGAAAGACTTACTAATTGGCAAAGTGTCCAAGTCAAGTTTGTAAAAATACGATAAGTGCGGAAATTCCTTGTTAACTTGGGAATATACATAGTTATTATCAGATTCATCATGCTAATTAACTCTAACGCAAATGATAATGTAAGAAAGAGTAATTGAAAGCCAAAAATTTTATTAAAATGTAAAATTTTATCTACTTCACTTTTATACCATTTTCTTACTTGTGCAATGTCGGAGCAAATAGAAAAACTATTCAACATTTCTTGGACTTCTATTAAAGACATATTTTTTCTTGTCATTCCGATTGATTTTGTTCTTTCCATTATATATTTATTTGTTTTTTCAAACTGTTGCTTTATAAATTTTAGAAAAATATAGATTTCTATAACAGTTATAAAATTGTAATAAATTTTAATTTTCTTATTAATGAAGAACATAAATTGCATTATTTGAATTTCCAAAGTCCATCCATACAAATCAAGCGAAATAAGAAAAAATAGGATTAAGTGAAAAATAAAAAAAAAAAATTTGAAGAACTTTCTTGATGTTATTTGAATCAGTTCTTCGATTATGGAGTTCGCGCACATACATTCGCCATCAGCATCGTTCAAAAATTCGAATAAATTTGAAGAGTAAAAAACCGTTGGTGCTAGAATTGAAATTACATTACAGATCGCCATGGTTACTTCAAGTGCTATATCGATGAATACCAATGTGTATATTCTATACTGAAGCAGCGTAAAATTATTGTTGCAATGCACGTAAATGTGATAAAGAAAGTTAATAGGAGACCGTATAATCTATATGGAAGTAACAAAAACCTGTGTAGTTCCTTGTTCGCCAAAAAGGTGGTGGAAATATACCCAGAATAGTAATCCATCGAAAAAAATAGTTATCAACCGTAGCTTTTCCATCTTCAGGATTTTTTGTTAACATGTTGCTTTCTGTCAAAAATGATTTAGTATTTACTTTGAACCCTTTAAAGGTACCCTTTATTTTTGCAATTTTGTCTTCGACTGGAAAAAATACGAATACATTTTTATTCAGCTCTAAAGAATTACCTATAAAATTATAAGTTGATTATCTATGATAAATAATACATTCGGGATATTACTCGCGACAATTTATTAATAATTATTATGTTATTGCTATGTCAGTTTTATTGTAACTGTTTATAAATAAAAAATACAATCAATTTTCCTAATAGATGTTACAAACCTACATACAGAATACCCCTTTTTTAATATTTTTAATATACCTAATGTACGAATATTAAACAAATTGCTCTTAATTGTTCAAATATTTATAGAGCGCAAATTATTTGTTTATTAGCAAAGTAAAAAGATATTTCTAGAGTCTAAGCACATACATAGTTCAAAAGGGGGTAGAAGAAATTGTTCAATAACCATTAAATATCTGTTTAATAGTACTTGGTATTCATCACCATACTTGTACAGTTTTTAAATATATTAAGATTATTAATTATTTACTCACGGGGAATCATTAAACTAGAAGTTTAAAGTTAATAATAAAATTTGGTGTTAATTAATAAATATGGTAACCAATGATAATATGGTAAATATTCAATTCTATAACTACTTTTTTCGTTTAATTATCATTTTTGGTATATTTCCCCCACTTTTCACGCAAACATGTAAAAATAAACGCTATGTGTGCTTTTACAAATCGTGTATTCTACTTTTAACAATATTTATAACATTTACTGCTATTACAACAATAATTTTTCGGAATTTTTTCAAAAATAATTCTATATACCACACGATGATATTCACTGACACATTAATGGAAGCTACCATGTCTATAAGCAATGTAATTTCAATATTGGCACCGACAGTATTTTATTCGTCGAATTTAAAAGACTTTTTGAATAATTCTTCCATATTCAAAGAATTGATGAATATAACATCAAGAAAGTACTTCAAATTACTATTTGCTATCTTTCATATAACACTATTAATTGTTATTGCATTTGATGTGTATACTTTGACATTAGAATTTAAAATAATAAAATTAATATATTTCATTAACAAAAAAGTTAAAATTTATTACAATTTTTTAACAATCGCAGAGATCTATGCTTTTGTCAAATTTATAAAGGAACAATTTGAATCAACTAACAAGTACTTACTCAAAAAAACTTTATCAATTGAAAAAAAATATTATTCGTTTATAATATTACATGATCCACAAAAGTTGAATTACAATAATATTTGCTCTGATATTCGACAAGTAAGAAAACGGTTTAAAAATCATGTAAGACAGATTTCACACTTCAATAGAATCTTTGGCTACCAATTGCTCTTTATAACTTTATCTTTAACCATTGGAGCAATTAACTTGATGAATTTAATAATTAATGTATATAATGCAAAGTTGAAAACCCCTTTTTCCGCACATCTAATTTTGTCGAACTTGCCATGGACATTCTGTAAATTAGTAAGTATTTTTAACTTTGTACAAGAAGAGGTTTACTTTTCTTTGCCTGTTTCTACATAATTTGGTGATTTTCTTATTTTAGTTTGTTGTTGTATTTGGGGTGACGATTTTAACTGAAACTGAAGAAGAAGCTAGAAAAACTGGAGATATTTGCGTGGACGCTTTGAGCGAATTACCGAACACGAACGGCTATGAAAAATTAAAAGAAGAATTGTTAGTACTCAATCGTGTAGTAGGACAAAAAAGGGTCACCTTTACAGCAGCGGGTTTTTTTTCTTTTAATTACAACTTACTCTTTAATATAAGTACAAGTGTAATGTCGTATGTGGTTGTGTTAATACAACTTAATAACTAAATATTTGCAAATTTATTGATTATTATTTTTGAGATATCACCTTTAGAGCATAAAAAAAATATATAAATTAATCATTTTCCAAGTTTTCACCATAGTTTTAATATTTTAAATAACCGATAATATATTGAAAATTATACAATTTCCCCAAAACAAAATTTTTTTTACATCAAAAGACAATATTTATATTTTCGAAATATCGTGTCAATAAAATATAATTTTAACTAATTAATTAGTCGTTTATCTAACTTAGTGTTAGTTTTAAATATTATTACAATTTATATAATATATAAGTATATGTTGTCATTCATAAATATATATTCATATACCTAGTACATATAATTTTTTAACTAAGTTGTTTTGCATAGTTTTTTATTATGACTTTGTTTCGTTATATCTGATATAATAAAAATAAACACAATTTAACTAATGGAACAACATTCCACATAATTAATTTGTTTGTAATATACAAAATGTAGAAATTGCTGTCAATTGGTCTAATATTGTCGAGCATCAATTTATTATTATTCTGCTTACAAAGTATAAAACTTATTCAAATTTTAACGAAATTTGCAAATTAGTTTGTAAAAATCAAACATGTTAGTAAATGTTAAAAATGCAAAAGCTAAGTCCGATAACTTTTTTTTCCGTTGGATTACTATTTTTGGTTTATTTCCATCACGTTCGATGCGAACAAGGAACAAGAAAGAATTTTGTTGTTTTTATACATTGTATGTGGTACTTATAACTTTATTTTTAATATTATGCTCCACCATTGCAATCATAATTGCTCACTATATTGAAATATTTTACCAATCTACCGCATATACATTAATATTCACTTCTACGGCACTGGAAGTCACTACGGTTGTATCTAATGGAATTTCAATTCTAGCACCAACAATTTTTTATTTATCAAATTTTAAAGAATTTTTGAACGATACCAATGGAAGATCTACATGCAAGACTTCTATAATGGAAGAATTGATGAAAATATCATCAAGCAAGCACTTCAAAATAATTTTTTTCGTTTTTCATTTAATGCTGTTTCAGCTTATTGCATTCAATTTGTATGAATGGACATTCGAATTTCAATTAATAAAATTAATATTCTTTATCAATAATAAAGTTAAAGTTTATTACAATTTTCTAACAATTATAGAAATATACATTTTTGTCAAATTCATAAAGCAGCAATTTGAAACAACTAATAACTACTTAATCGAAAAAATAGAATCAATCGAAATCCAAAGAAGGTGTAATTCATTCATTGGAGTTCCAGAAAAATTGAAGAATGCTATTTGTTCCGAAATTCGACAAGTAAGAAAACAGTTCGAAAATCACGTGAGCAAAATTTCCCATTTCAATAAAATTTTTGGCTTTCAATTGCTCTTTCTTACTTTATCTTTTGCTTTATGGTTGATTAACAGTATGGATGTGATAATAAATATGTACATTTCCAAATCAATACACAATTTCCACACTTATCGAGTTGTGAAAAACTTAACTTGGACACTTTGGCAATTTGTGAGTATTTATCTTTGTTAAAATGTGGGGCCAAAAAATTTTTTTAATTTTTTTACAGATGATTGGTGCAGTCGGTGTGGTAATTTGTACTAAAACAGAAGAAGAGGCTAGAAAAACTGGCGATATTTGCCTGAACGCTTTGAGCGATTTATCAGACACGAACGATATTGAAAAACTAAAAGAAGAATTATTATTATTAAACCGTATGGTACGACAAAAAAATTTGACCTTTTCGGCAGCAGGATTTTTTACTTTGAATTACAGTTTAATCTTCAATATAATTACGAGTATTATGTCATATGTGATTATATTAATTCAACTTAATAATTAAATTTATTGAATCTAATTCGAACAATTATTTATCTGTCCAAAGTTATCTGTCTGCTGTGATTGAAAATTGAATTTTCTAAGAAATGACCCTGTTTTAAAAACCTATATGATGGCTATATTTCACCATTAGTATATCAGTTTTGAAGTTATCAGAACCTCAGTGCTCAGGGTTAGTAGCTAACTTACCTTTCGTATTTTGATATCTATTCCAACCGGAAGAACTTGTTCGATCAAGGAAGTGTAGGACCTGATTTGCAGAGAACCTGAGAGTATTTCATTTTTGAAAAATTGAGAATCACTAACCTGGACATTTTGAATTTAATTCAATCGATGCCAGATCGATTGGCATTTCATTGAGGATTTCTCATCTATCAAGAGTTCTGTAGGTAAATTCAACGAAATAGTTCATTCTTTGATTGAATCTTTCATACCAAAAGTTCTTGTAAATAATAAACGTGTCGCCTTTCCTAACTGGATAAGCAAACGAACCAAGTCATTAATTCGCAATAAGAAGGCTTTACAAAAACTCGCAGGATGAAAACTCGTATCAAAGCTTTGCAGAAGCAAGAAAACTTTGTAAGCTTGCTATTGATCTTGATAGGAAGAATTATATTATAGATGTCGAGTATAATATATTGTCCAGCTCTCCTGGTCGTTCATAAGATCGAAGTCGGTGTTTGGTGATCGTGACATTCCCGCAAAAATGTATGGCGCTACGGGCGGGTGTGATGATGTATCTGAATGCTTCAGGTTTCGCATTTGCTTCGGGGTGGATTACGATTTGCTGCTGAATTACTTGGGTTTGCCTAGTTTGGAAAATAGAAGGAAGTATTTAGACCTATGCTTCCTCTTCAATTTATTGAACAATGCGGTCAATTGTCCAGCTCTCCTGATGAGGATTAATTATTGGGCTCATACGCGCGTGGTTCGGAACCCGTATCTTTTCGTGGTCGATTTCCACAGAACTCATACTGGGATGCACTCACCTGCTTCAAGGATGCAAAACCTTGCAAACGGACTTGACGTTGACCTCTTGGCGAATTCGTTGTGTAAGTTTAAATCGCAGCTCCGACATTCTTTACATACAGTAGAGCGTCGATAATACGGACGTCAGAAGTCCGGACCGTCGATAATCCGGATCCAATTCCGGCGGAAATTTTTTTTTACATACTATGCATTAAACTTTTATTAAAATTCTACATTATAAGTTCATATTAATTAATAGTTTAATTAACGGCCATTTTTTTATTCTTTTTGAAAATCCGGACATTTTGGTAATCCGGATAAGATCCGCGGTCACAATTGATTCGGATTATCGACACTCTACTGTATGTAAAAAATTATAGTATTGTAATATTATATTTCTGACTACATACATACATACATTTTTATAATAAAATAATTGTTCTTCTGAAATAATTGTGTTATTGAATTTGTATTATTCTTTCTCTTTGTTATTATCGCATTTTTTGTTGTATATAGTTAGTTATAAGGAATATTATTCCGTGAAATATACATTATTATTAATTGCTGTCATTTTTTCTAATGTTATGTCATTTGGACTGGGTATGTTGCTTTTGCTATTTCTGTATTACTCATGTTTTATCTATAGTATTATCATTGTCACAATTATTAAACAAATTTCTATTCCCAAGGAACCTTCCAAAGTAGACTATATTACCCAGTTACACCTTGATTACGAATAAATGCTTTTATAATTAGTAATTTATTTATTTATAACGTTTACATTTAATTATGAAACTGTAATAATATAATTTCATAAGATACAACACTTGCAAAAATATTAGATAGTAATTTGTAATCCATAAGGAAAAACCCTGCGGTCGAAAATTTTGGACATTCTTGATTTAAACGATCTAATAATAATAATTCCTTTCGCAGCTTTTTGTATTCCTTCGCATCTGGCAAGTTAGTCAAAATCTTCAGACAAATTTTGCCAGTTTTTTTAGCCTCTTCTTCTGTTGAACTGCATATCATAACAACAATTGCACCAATTAACTACAATAACAAAAACATACAGGTTTATAATCTATATGTAAGTTGGTCTACTAAATAAAACTTACTATTTGCCAAAGGGTCAAAATCAAAGTTTTCACTATTGCGAATGTCTGGTTAACATTCTTGACTGTAAATACCGAGGAATTTAAATATATCACTAAATTTAGACAATTAATTAATCCTACGAGACTACTTAAAGTAAGAAAGAGTAATTGTATGCCGAATATTTTATTGAAGAGTAAAACCTGTGTTGTGTAATTCTCAAACGATTTTGTTACCCAACGGATATCAGAGCAAATAAAAGGATTTTCTGAATATGCCTGCACTTTTGCAACTGAATTGTAATTGCTTTGCATTCTGATTGATGCAGTTTTTATCTTTAACTTCTTATTAGTGATTTGTAACTGTTCCTTCATGCCTTTAATAAATATATAGATCACTGCAATAGTTACTGAAGAATAATAAATATTAATTTTGTTATCGGACCTTACAGCTTTGTGAACGGTATTGTATTCGAGTGCAGCTCGAAGAGCTTAGCTTAGATATTCCTCTATCGCTTAAGATGGCAAAATAAGCTCTATTGCTCGCTTGTATTTTTTCTTTATTTCTTCAATTCTCTCATTTCTGCTGTAAACTTTCAACCTGTTCAATTCTGTAATCTTCTATTAATATATCTCTTTTGTCTTTGCTTGCTTTTCTCTGGCATTTTATTTTCTCGCTTATAATTAAACCTACGTTGGCTGCTTCTTTTTTAATGACTTTAAAGATTTCCATCATTCCTCCTTTCGTTCTTTATAAGTTTTTCCGGAACTTGAAACTTCATAATACTTTTTACTGCTTTCTATTTACTGTGTCGAACGCTTGTTTGAAGTATAATTTTATTTTGAAATATCCATAAGAACGAAACACGCTTGCTCAACCAATAGTGTCGTAGTGTCGGTATGATATCTAATAATTTTCTTTTACAGCGAGTAAAACCAAGGCAAGCCTTGTAAGAATCCAGGAAGTTCTATGACAAATCAGTTCTTGGTCTGTGTTACGAAAAGTATCCACTAAATAATAAATTCAATTAATAAACACTCCTGCAATATTTTCAAAGGAAAGAATAATAGGATACCATCGGCTCTACATCCGGTGTCAAAAGTAGCAATCCAAGGAAGGTATAGTTTCGAGACCCATTCTGCACTCAAAATTGAGCCTGAGGGAAATTTTTTTAACGGAAATCCTAGGAGTAACCAAAGGGTCTGTTGAAGGAGACAATAGAGGTATCGAGGATATATTGGGAACGTAGATGGACGAAAGTAAACCTACAAATTGGCCAGAAGGAATTTAATTTATTCGATTTAAGAAAAACCGTGCTTTGAATTCTGGAATTGAAGATGGCAATATGAAGAAATATTTGGATGTACGGATAATGTAGGATTCGACTGGAATTCTACATGATGAAATTCAAAAATTGTTCACTGAAAAAGTTGCCGAAACTATGTTGCTGGAAATGGAAGGAAGGTTTGAAGAAATAAAGGATAAAAATGCAGATGGGAAAATGAAAAATAATATGGATATAATACTTGCAACTGAAAAAAACATCGAAATCAATAAAAATGTTTTCTAGTACCAAGGAAGCTTATAAGAAAGACAAGGCTCTAATAATTAATATATTGTTTTTATTTATAATGTTGAATAAATTTACTTATTAAATTGTAATAATATAATTTCATAAGATAGAACACTTGCAATAATATTAGATAGTAATGTGTAATCAATAGGAAAAAACCCTGCTGCCGAAAAACTTGGACATTTTTGATTTAAACGATCTAGTAATAATAATTCCTTTCGCAGTTTTTTGTGTTCCTTCGCATCTGGCAAGTTGGTCAAAATCTTCAGACAAATTTTGCCAGTTTTTTTAGCTTCTTCTTCTGTCGAACTGCATATTACAATTAGAATGCCACCAATTATCTGCAATAATTTCAGAGGTGGCGACGCTGGCTTGTTAGCGCCGCCACCTCTGAAAACTTACCAAAAATAAAGAATAAGTTTATGGGAATTTGTGGCTAATTTGTGGCCAATTAGTTGCCACAATCGTGAATTTGTGGCTTACCGTTCGGGAATTACAGCCATTTGAGTGGTGGCGGCGCTAGCTTGACATCAAGCTAGTGCTGATACTTTACTAAACGAAATTTTGATAAACTAAAATAAATTTAAAATTTTGTCGTGGCAGTCGGGAGTGATAATTATATTTTCAAATTAATCACCCTAGTGAAGACGCATCTTTAATTTTGATTATAATTACTTATCAGCATCCAAATATTTATTTAATTTTTCATAAGCTGATTTTTAATTTTATATGAAAATTATTTTCTTTTGTTTCTATTCAATTTAATGAAACACATCAAAAACTTTAATAAAATCGCTTTTTAATATTTAAATTCAACAAAACCAATATAATTTTCCGAAAACTTCGAAGACCATTTAAACTGATCTACCTGCGCAGGACACCAAATTTACAAAATTAAAATTACAAGTCCACAAAATTTTAAATACGAATTTTTCTCTCGTTCTTATAGAAATTTAAAATATGAAATACAAAAAATTTGTAATTTAATATATTGATTAGTTTAGGGAGTCCCCCTTCCCCGTAAATACGCCTCTGCCTAGACGAATGGCGACATAATGCTGTCAATTGTTGTAATCAATATAATACTATAATTATTTCAATTAAATGCGAGCGTTTTTGTTCCTTTTGTGAAAAATCTTTACTCTTCATTTGGGCCCCCTATCAAATTTTGATACAGAATGTTTCATGTATGATGATTTAAAAAAAATGTTTTGTGTTTTTTTTTTACATTGTTGTTCGGTATAACCCGCTGTTGGGGATATATCGAACACTTTACATTTTTCTCAGTAACCTGAAGCTTTTAAGTGAATGGCCTAATGAATATCCTTTATTGAACAAAAATAATTTTTTTTACAATTATTAATAAAAGGATGGAAAAAGAACCGATTAAACTGAAAACCGATATTTTACCAGAAGAATCTTATGAAGTGCAAAATAGAAATAACTGTCTTCAAATTCTTTCTTCTTTGGTAATAAAATATTGAATTTATGGATTTTGTTTTTATTTATTTTGTACTTTATGTGAATTATTTAAAATTTGCCACAAATTTCCATATGCATTTTTTTGTTTTTAGTAAATTTTTAGTGGTGGGAACGCAGGCTTGATGTCAAACAAGGGCCGCTACCACTCAAATGGCTGTAATTCCAGAACTGTAAGAGCCACAAATTCGCGATTGCGGCAACTAATTGGCCACAAATTCTCCGTATATTTTTTTTTGAGTTTGCAAAAGTGGCGGCGCTAGCTTAATGCGGGTCATTGAAACTCCCGTGGCCCGTTAGAAACTGGCTAATATGGAAGTCGACCTCCCCATGTCTTCTCTCGATCCATCTTCTGATGTTCTGGATCAGGCTGTGGGTTCATCTTCCCTTTTTGTCGTTGTTCCAACGCTCCTGCCATATCTCGAGTGAATCTTCACTGGTCTTTTGTCTTTCTTGTGGGTTTTTATAGCACTCGGTCCTCATCTACGCCTGCAGTTCTATAGGCATAAGTTTGTGTGTTCGTCTTTAATTCAAACGTATGCCATTCTGCCATTTATTGGTTCAAATGTAAATGTTATTTACAAGTCTTTTCTCCAGTATGAAAGCCACATTGATACTACCCTGTTTATTTTCACCTGAGTAGAGCATCGTATAATATTCTTCCTTACTTCTCCGCTTTCTTTCCATCTTACTTCATGTATTGCTGCCATATCTACTAATTACCTCATTTTTTATTCTTCCTTGTATGAGCATCGTTCTGACATTCCAGGTTGCCAATCTTTTGCCTAGTTTCTTCTTCTTTTTCGTTCTTTTTTCCTTATTTTTGTTCAATTCGATTATGATTTTTGCTATTAATCTCAAGTTCCGTTGACAGCAGTCTACTTGTATGGTATCCAATTCGGATTTTGTTTCCCTTCTCGATCTCTTTTCAGTTCATTCATTGTCATATTAGGAATAATTTATAGAAAAAATTCCTGCAACTAAAAAAGTTATTTTGTTTTCACTTACTAAATGATTTTCCTCATTGCACTAGAAGACTTGAATGGAAGAATAGAAAACAATAATAGGAAAAACGAAACAGAAATATAGAAAAAATACAGATAGTAATTATTAATTAATAATTTATTTCTTAAATTATTGAATAAATTTACTAATTAAATTGTAATAATACAATTTGATAAGAAACAACACTTGTAATAATATTAGATAGCAATGAGTAATCAATAAGAAAAAATCCTGCTGCCGAAAAACTTGGACATTTTTGATTTATGCGATCTAGTAATAATAATTCCTTTCGCAACCTTTTGTGTTCCTTCGCATCTGGCAAGTTGGTCAAAATCTTCAGACAAATTTTGCCTGTTTTTTTAGCCTCTTCTTCTGTCGAACTGCATATTACAATTAGATTGGAACCAATTAACTGCAATAATTAAAAATTACAGTTTTATAAATATGACTTAATCTACTAAGAAAGACTTACTAATTGCCAAAAGGTCAAAAACCAATTCTTCACTACTGCGGATAAGTGGTTACCATTATTGATTGTAAATATCGAGGAATTTAAAAATATCGCTAAATTTAGAGAATTAATTAATCCTATGATACCAGTTAAAATGAGAAAGAGTAGTTGTAACCCGAATATTTTATTGAAGAGTAAAATCTGTGTTGTGTAATTCTCAAACGATTTTGTTACCCAACGGATATCAGAGCAAATAAAAGGATTTTCTGAATATTCCTGCACTTTTACAAATGAATTGTAATTGCTTGGCATGCTGATTGATGCAGTTTTTTCCTTTAAGAACTTATTGGTGGTTTGCAACTGTTGCTTCATACATTTAATAAAAATATAGATCACTGTAGTTGTAATTGAAGAATAATAAATATAGATTTTTTTATAAGAAAAAAAGATGTAGGCAGTTAAATCATATTCGAATATATAGATTAATACATAGGCCTCATATATAAACAAAATGACCAAAATAAAGTGATAAATAAAAAATTTTAAATTAAAATGCTTTATTGACGCTATTCCCAACAATTCATCTATTATCGCCGCCGATTTACTCTTATTCTCACTAAGGCTGCAATCCAAAAATTTCTTCAAACTCGAAGAGTAAAACATAGGTGCTAGCATTGTAATTATGATACATATACTCATAGCAGCGTTATTTGCGTAATCAGTGATTATTAATGTTGGTATTACATTTTTAACAAAACTGGTGTAATAGTAACAATGACATATAGTATTAGTTGCAGTACATAAACTTAAAAATATAACATACAACAGATAAGAACTGACTTGGACGTTATTATTGTTACAACGTAGTGGAATTATCCCAATAATGGCAATAAATAACGCAAACATATTAAATATTTAATATGTTTAATCCACTCGGTATTTATGCAAATTATAATTTTTTAAGTTTTAATTTATATAGATGAACCGATCATTCCGCAAGTTACAAACCATATAAAGTATAATAATAAATTAAGAAGTTATTTCAATTATATATTTCTGGACACATTAATACCATTAATATAGAAGTTAACATGTAAATGTATGTAATCTATCGTCAAATCTAATAATTATCTATATTGTATTAAAACATTTTGACCACTACGGGAAGTTTCAAGGTGCAAAATATCGATTAAAATAGATAAAATTTCAGAAACCACTTGCCACTCATAGTACTGATCATTAATGAACATTGATCTGATCTTTTAATTTCATAAAATTACTAAAATTATAATAAATAATCATAACTAGAAAATGCCAGGACGCTGCTCCTCCTGCAGTGTGTCATGTTTAGTAACTTTCTACCAATTCCACACATTTTTTTCTATATTTTTTTAATTAAGACAGTCGAAAAGAAATCCACTGGTCGAGCTTAGGTTAGTGTTAGGAAACAGCGACTGGATAGCTCGGATCGGCTCGGATAGACCGGATAGAGCGATATCTCACTCTTCAATACTTTAGAAGACAGCGAAGACCTAATGTATTTGTAAAACTTCTTTAAATTGCCCTCAAGGTTGAGCTTCTCTTCATAATTTCTTCTTGCAGTCGACAACTTAGCTTTAAGAAGATTAGAAGCCTCTTCTCCCAAATAAGTCTCCTTAGCTCAATTGTGATCCAGGGTTTGCTAGGATTATAACTTATTGTTCTTTCATATAAATTGGCTGCGATAGAGGTACCAATCTTCTTCTGAAACTCATGCCACTGATCATTAGTATGAAGTTCATCCAAAGCACAAACCCAATCGACGTTATGCAGCTCCGTGACTACCCGCAGTAAGTCTGTGAAGCTTCTGGAAAGTGTAAAATTATTTTGCGGCGGCAGGGTGATCTATGAACAGGAGACAATTAAGGGTGCATACTTTATTTAGTGTTTTTGACTTTTAACTATGGCCGGAATACAATTGTGATGTTCTCCTCACCACTGAGAGGAGAACTCTCCCCTAAGCCACTCGAGGTGATCTTGCTGCTGTTGGTCTTATCGTCAGTGATTTTGATGGACGAAAATGTTGATCGAGTTAATATATTCTTGCAAGCTCAGAATTCTTTTTGCAATGTGTTCGCTCCCAAAAAAACTTTCAGTAAGCAAGAGGCCTCTTAGGGGTACGCTGATCGTCTATCTTCTGTCTTTCGCACTACGATCGCATTTAGGTCGTTTCCAAATCCTATCAAGGTCACACCTTTTCGTACTGCTATAGAGAAGACATCGTTATAACTGATATTCCACAGGTGTGGTGACAAAACGGAGCCCTGGGCCACACCTGACGAGACCCTGTAATTCGTATTTTTAAATCCATTGAGACAACCATGGGTCGCATCCTCAATGTTCCCATCCTGGCTTGTTTCACTGTGTTCGTCAGTAGTTCAAGGGCGTGAGTTGTAGACAGCCCTTTCCTGAAACCGAACTGGTTTGGTGCCAGTCCCCCCCTCCGATTTTCAATTTCTTCGTTAAGTCTTGCCAGGATTAAGTCCTCGTAAGACCTTATGCGCAGGCTGTTTAATAAGTAAATTGCTTCGTCAAAAGCACCAGTCTTGCGCTTTTCCACTCCTGTGGAAATCTTTCATCCATTGCCAGAACTTTTATCCTCCACTGTGGTTTCTCTACGCATATTATTTTGATTTAGCCGGCATTTCATCGAGACCCGGCGCCTTGCTTATGGCGATATCTTTAAGTTCTTCTTCTTTTAGTTATTCTATTGGTTTTTCTTTGGTTTGTTCCCTCAAAGGTGGGTGGGTGGGGAACAATGTTTTAATAACGTTTTCTGTGTGTTCCGGTGCAAGATCTAACTTAGCCCTTGCGCCTATTCTTTTGCATACAATTTTGTATTTTTCTCCTCATACGTCCCTGTCAAGGTCCGTCAGTACGTCGTCCCGTTTCTTTCTATAAGTTTTCTCCTTAGTGTTTCTGCTTCTTCTGGGTAATACGCTACCATTCTGTACATTTTCTATGCTTCAGGTTTCGCATTTTCTTCGGGTGGATTACAATTTGCTGCTGAGTTACTTGGGTTTGCCTCGTTTAAAAAATAGAAGGAAGTGTTTAGACCTATGCTTCCTCTTCAATTTATTGAACAATGCGCTAAATTGTCCAGCTGTCCTGATGAGGATTAGTTATTGGGCTCGTTCGCGGGTGGTTCGGAACCCGTATCTTTTCCTGGTCGATTTCCACAGAACTAATTATGGGATGCACTTACCTGCTTCAAGGATGCAAAACCTTGCCAACAGACTTGACGTTGATCTCTTCGCGAAATCGTTGTGTAAATTTACATCGCAGCTCCGACATTCTCTACATAATAATGTAGAAAATTATAGTATTATATGATATTTCTGACTGTATGTACATACATACATTTTTATTTTAAAATAATTGTTTTTATCGTATTTTTTGTTGTATATAGTTTGTTATAAGGAATATTATTCCGTTAAATATACATTATTATTATTATTAATTGCTTTCATTTTTTATAATTTTATGTCATTTGGACTGGGTTTGTTGCTTTTGCTATTGCTGTATTTCTCATGTATTAGCTATAGTATTATCATTGTCACAATTATTAAACAAATTTGTATTCCTAAGGATCCTTCCAAAGTAGACTGTATTTTCGAGTTACACCTTCATTATGAATAAATGCTTTAATAATTATTAATTTATTTATTTATAACGTTTACATTTACTTATTAAACTGTAATAATATAATTTCATAAGATACTACACTTGCAACAATATTAGATAGTAATGTGTAATCCATAAAGAAAAACCCTGCGGCCGAAAATTTTGGACATTTTTGATTTAAACGATCTAGTAATAATAATTCCTTGCGCAGCTTTTTATATTCCTTCGCATCTGGCAAGTTAGTCAAAATTTTCAGACAAATTTTGCCAGTTTTTTTAGCCTCTTCTTCTGTTGAACTGCATATCACAACAACAATTGCACCAATTAACTACAATAACAAAAACTGACAATTTTATAATTTATATGTAAGTTGGTCTACAAAAAAAACTTACTAATTGCCAAAGGGTCAAAATCAAATTTGTCACTATTGTGAATGTCTGGTTAACATTCTTGACTGTAAATATCGAGGAATTTAAATATATCACTAAATTTAGACAATTAATTAATCCTACGAGACCACTTAAAGTAAGAAAGAGTAATTGTATACCGAATATTTTATTGAAGAGTAAAACCTGTGTTGTGTAATTTTCAAACGATTTTGTTACCCAACGAATATCAGGATTTTCAAAATATGCCGGCACTTTTGCAACTAAATTGTAATTGCTTTGCATTCTGATTGATGCAGTTTTGATCTTTAACTTCTTATTGGTGATTTGTAACTGTTCCTTCATGCATTTAATAAAAATATAGATCACTGCAATTGTTATTGAAGAATAATAAATATGGATTTTGTTATCAAGAAAATAGATGTAGTCAGTTAAACTACGTTCCAATATATACATAAATATATAGACATCACATGTAAAAATGACAAACAAAATAAAGTGGTAAATAAATATTTTTGAGTTAAAATACTTTATTGACGCTATTTCCAACAATTCATCTATTATCGACGATTTACATTTATTATTGTGGCTGAGAGTACAATCCAAAAATTTCTTCAAGCTTGAAGAGTGAAACATAGGTGCTATCATTGTAATTATGGTACATATACTCATAGCAGCTTTATGTGCATTCTCAGTGATTAATAATGTTGATACAATAATTTTAGCATAACTGGTGTAATACAAACCATGCACTATAATAGTGGTTGCAATACAAAAACTTAAAAATAACACGTAGAATATGTAAAACCCCACTTTGACTTGATTGTTAGGTGTTAGTATAGAACGTGGTGGAATTATCCCAAAAACGGTAATAAACAGAGAAAACGTGTTAAATATTTAATATTTTTAAACAACTTGGTATTAATTTAATATATAATTTTTTTGATTTAATTCTATAAAAATGAACCGATTATTGCGCAAGTTGCAAAGCATTTGAAGTACCTAAGTAGTTAAATATATTAGTTATCGATTGTAATACTATTAGTTATTAACATGTTAATATAATATAATATTGAAAGATCTATTTGATTACATGTTACAATAAAATATGTAACGTTGTTTCAGGTTTTGATGTTTCAGAGAAACCAAAAATATAATTATTCCATTTATTCGATTTGTTAATCATAGTACTTCATTATTCAGTTAAAAATAATTAAGTACGTCTCTGAATCCTGATTAAGATACTGAGAAAAACCAATATACATTTATAAAAATAAATATGTAAATTCAGCAACATTGCAGTCGTGGAATTATCATTTCATTCTTGCGTCATGCTGTGGCGCGCATCCCACGCTTAGAAGACCGAAAAACCCTGACTTTGCTAAATTAATAATCTAACAGTTGAGGTATAAATCCCCTGACCATAGACAACCCATAAAGGTCGTATCTCACCTAACAGCACAGCATAGGATCAGCGACTGATCATCACCAGCAAATTTTATTTCTTATATGTATTTAAATGTAAATGCACTCACCTAACAGCATAAGCACGTCTCCTGCACGGCACGTCAACGCCTCAACCACCCGACATTTCTCCGAGAGAATATTTTGCGGACGCCGTGCTTGTCATGTGCTGATGCCGTGCGGATTCCGTACACTCACTTATCATCACATTTCGCTTAGTACAATTTTACAAATTGTTTATGTAAGTATATTTTACTATTGCATTAGTCTTATAGCAATTTTAAAAGAGTGCAGGTGATGAACAAAATGAATTCTGAAAAACTTATAGAGGCAGTTCGAAACTATACTTATTTATATGATATAATGATAGTAAATATAGCGATTCTAAAAAAAAAGAAATGGCTTGAAATGATATGATAGTCCGATTCCGCGGCGGTGCTGTTCCTGTGCTGAGGCGTTAAGTGAGACTATACGCAACCATCAAGTTGACCACTCGGCGGTGCTGTGACGATGCTGATCAGGTGCTGTGCTGTTAGGTGAGATACGACCTTTATTCTCCTTTCTCTTTAGCCAATAGAAACATTAGTCGTTACAGTTGAAATTTATCCTGAAGTTGTGCAATCTGGAATCATCAGATTTGTCCTAACCACAGAACCTGTAGGTTGATTGTTTACATAATATCTCCACGCCTGACGGCGGATATTAAAGTAAATTTGTAATCACAAATTCAGTTGTTGAAAACTCATATTTTGTGTTCCGGTTGATTCAATATAATAATAAATAGCATTACAATCATAGTTGAATTGAGCTGACCTTTTTAGGTCTTACAAATCCTTTTCGAGAGAGGGATTAGTCCTCATCAGATTACAATCAAATATGCGCGTCTCTATTCATAGTCTGGGGTGTCTTCATTTCTTTCACTATTGATCTCCAGATCACTCGATCGTTACAGGCCCGTATCCAGTCTGACACCTCCATCACTTTCAAGTCCTGTATCACACTATCCCACCAGCGCAGTCTTGGTCTTCCACTGGTTCGGTTACCGTCCGGTTCCCATAACATCATCTTCTTTGTTATCTCCTCATCGTTACATCTCATGATGTGTCCTAACCATTTAACACGTTGCGCCTTTATAAATCTCACAATGTTCTCGCCTTTCATCTCCCTCTGTATTTCATGGTTCATTTGTGCTGATTTTTTGCCTGAATTTTCTCTATATCGAAAAGATAATTTTTGTAGATAAGTTGTCTTGATAGATGTTAGTGTCAGGAACAATATGCAATAATCAAAAAAGATAAAAACTTTTGATCGAAACTATGAGAAAAGAAAACATGTTGTGAACAATCTCATACTACAAGTGGGGTGTCATTGATCACATAAAATTTTATGCATAAAATAAGGGGGAAGCTCAGGCCCCTCTTTTCCATTGTCCACTCTGGGCAAGTGCCTAAGTCCCCCGTAATCCATGGGGCCCTCTAGTTCCTGCCAGATCACTAACCAATAACCGATATTACCAGTTTTCCTGTTGTTTGATCCATTGCAAATTATTGAAGCAACGACATAACAAAATAATTATGATATAGCGTAATGTGCATAATCTGCATATCTTCGTGCACTAAATTATCTTTTGTATTGTGGTGGCATGCTTTATTCACTAAAAAAAAAGAAAAACACTACACTGCGACCGTGAAATTCCCTCTAAAAGCATTGAAGTTTCTTGATCAATCTCACCCTGAATGTGCGATCAATCTCACCTCACCAAACATATTTCATTATAACTTCGCAACCTGATATTCGAAATGACTAAAATTTGGTATAGATCATCCAGAAGCAACAACAAATAGTTCTATACCGTCAATTTATTCGATAATAAATCATAATTTGACTGATCTATCAAAGTTCTGAAAATTGAAAATCTCAGTGACATCAGCTACCAAATTTTAATGGATTATTCTACACGACACGATGCATTAGAAAGTGAACACGGACACAGGTTATTCCCCCACATGTTTCCTCTCGTCAAACTTGCTGACGAAAGATGAATATAGCCGGCGATTTGCGGGATAGATTTAAATGTATAAAAATGCAACTTGGTGATCAATCTCACCTCCCGTGATCAATTTCACCCCAAACGACGCGACGCGACGGTACCTTTAAAATTATAAGTTGATTATCTATGATAAATAATGCACTCTTATATTACTTCCGACAATTTATTAATAATTATTATGTAATTGCAATATCATTACAGTTTTATTGTAACTGTTTATAAATAAAAAATACAATAAAATATAATTTTAACTAATTAATTAGTCGTTTATTTAACTTGGTTTTAGTTTGAAATATTATTATAATTTATATAATTATATAAGTATATATTGTCATTCATAAATATTTATTGTAATACCTAGTTGTTTTCCATAGTTTTTTATTATGACTTTGTTTCGTTATATCTGATGTAATTAAAAAAAACACAATTTAACTAATGGAACAACATTCCACATAATTAATTTGTTTGTAATATACAAAATGTAAAAATTGCTGGCAATTGTTCTAATATTGTCGAGCATCAATTTATTATTATTCTGCTTACAAAGTATAAAACTTTTTCAACATTTAACGAAATTTGCAAATTAGTTTGTAAAAATCAAACATGTTAGTAAATGTTAAAAATACAAAAGCTAAGTCCGATAACTTTTTTTTCCGATGGATTACTATTTTTGGTTTATTTCCATCACGTTCGATGCGAACAAGGAACAAGAAAGAATTTTGTTGTTTTTATACATTGTATGTGGTACTTATAACTTTATTTTTAATATTAGGCTCCACCATTGCAATTATAATTGCTCACTATATTGAAATATTTTACCAATCTACCACATATACATTAATATTCACTTCTACGGCACTGGAAGTCACTACGGTTGTATCTAATGGAATAGCAATTCTAGCACCAACAATTTTTTATTTCTCAAATTTTAACGAATTTTTGAACGATACCAATGGAAGATCTACATGCAAGACTTCCATAATGGAAGAATTGATGAAAATATCATCAAGCAGGCACTTCAAAATAACTTTTTTCGTTTTTCATTTAGTGCTTTTACAGCTTATTGCATTCAATTTGTATGAATGGACATTCGAATATCAATTCATAAAATTAATATTCTTTATCAATAATAAACTTAAAGTTTATTACAATTTTCTAACAATTCTAGAAATATATGTCTTTGTCAAATTCATAAAGCAGCAATTAGAAACAACTAATAACTACTTAATCGAAAAAATAGAATCAATCGAAATCCAAAGAAAGTGTAATTCATTCATTGGAGTTCCAGAAAAATTGAAAAATGCTATTTGTTCCGAAATTCGACAAGTAAGAAAACGGTTCGAAAATCACGTGAGCAAAATTTCCCATTTCAATAAAATTTTTGGCTTTCAATTGCTCTTTCTTACTTTATCTTTTGCTTTATGGTTAATTAACATTATGGATATGATAATAAATATGTACATTTCCAAATCAATACACATTTTCCACACTTATCGAGTTGTGAAAAACTTGACTTGGACACTTTGGCAATTTGTAAGTATTTATCTTTCTTAAAATGTAGGGTAAAAAAATTTGTCTTTTTTTTTACAGATGATTGGTGCAGTCGGTGTGGTGATTTGCACTAAAACAGAAGAAGAAGTTAGAAAAACTGGCGATATTTGCCTGAACGCTTTGAGCGATTTATCAGACACGAACGATATTGAAAAACTTAAAGAAGAATTATTATTATTAAATCGTATGGTACGACAAAAAAATTTGACCTTTTCGGCAGCAGGATTTTTTACTTTGAATTACAGTTTAATCTTCAATATAATTACTAGTATTATGTCATATGTGATTATATTAATTCAGCTTAATAATTAAATTTATTGAATCTAAGTTTGAACAATTATTATTTATCTGTCCAAGTTATCTGTGTGCTGTGCTAACCAACATTTTACAATTAAATAACAAATAAATTTATGTTTTTAAAATTGAATTTACTTAACAAATGAACCTGTTTTAAAAACCTATGTGGTTATACTTCTTTTTTAATATAGTAATAATATTTTAATATACCACAGTGATCAGGGTTGGAAGCTAACTCACCTTTTTTATTTTGATATCTATGCCAACCAGAAGAATTTGCTCGATCAAGGAAGTGAATGACCTGATTTGGAGAGAACCTGAGAGAATTAAATTTTTTTAAAATTATGATAAAATTTGTTCATCAGTCTTGCGTTACGGAAATTTTAACAGAAACTATTCGGGGCAAATTTCGATCAAATATTAGAGCAATATTGCACAAAACTAGAGCCAATATTGCCCCAATACTGCACTAACATTGGGAGAACTATTATTAAAGCGTATATCGCTGATATAATATACCTATCCCCTAACTGCTAGAAGATGAAAAGCTCTATTATTGTAGGCACCCGTTGGTAATTTAACCAATTCTAACGTTAGTTACGAATCACTAAAAACTTAATTGTTTTTATTCTTTCTAAATTTCTATTCCCAAGGAAACTTCCAAAGAAGACAGTATTATCAAGTTACACCTTCATTATAAATATAGGCTTTAATAATTATTAATTTATTTATAGTACGCCACTGGTAATAATTTTTGAGTCATTAAAATAATAAATTACAGACACTGTAATTAATAAAATATCCGTGCGAGTGTTATAAAATACAGAAATACGAGGAAAGTGGATAAATTGGTGAATCATTCAAAATCAGGTTATGTGTGATTAAAATATGATTCGAACACCGCCTGCAAAAGGAAGTAGTTCATCCCAACTAGTGAAATCTACTGATTGAAAATTCTACTGATTGCTATTACCAAACAAATGAACAATTGATACAACAACAGCTGCAAGGACCGAATTTGCCCCAAATGCAACTGCAAACACCCTTGATATATTATAATCAAAGTTTCCCACTTGGTATTGTGCAATATCCTGAACAGAGAACGGATCCAAACCTAAACCCACCGAACACACTTCATTTGCAAATACCATAACATTCAAACCAAGAACAATTCATCTCGAATAAATTTAGTCCACCGGAGGAGAATAATGTTGAGCCAAGCGAAGATGGAAACACAGAAGAACAGGAAGAGGCCAGAACAGATGTAAAGAAAATGCCTAATCCACCTCCAATATTTGTGTACGGAGTTAGTTGCATCACTCCGCTCTACGACCTACTAAACACAGTTGCGAAGAATGATTACGAGACTAAATTACAAGGAAGAGAGCAAGTTAAAGTCCAACCTATGACTTCAAAGAGTTACACAGCCATTGTTAAGGCGTTGGAAGAAAAGAAAACTGAATTTCATACTTACCAAATCAAAGAAGAGCGAAACTTTAGAGTAGTTTTGAAAAATATGCATCACTCAACGAAAACATCGGTTATAAAGCAGGCAAAATGATTGGTGATGCACCTTGGTATGTCCAGACTTAAAATTGAGATTCAAAACTTAATATTATGATTACTATTGACAAGCCTGTTGTGTACCTACCAGTCATTGAAATTTTGAGTTGTAATTAATAAGAGAGTGAATGGCTTACTCCTACAAGTTATATTATGTAGTCAAATAACTTACTTATTGTTTTGGTAACAGATTGTAAATGTAAATTGATGTTAATTAAAGAAAAATAAATTTATTTATTTATTTATAACGTTGAATACATTTACTTATTAAACTGTAATAATATAATTTCATAAGATACAACACTTGCAATTATATTAGATAGTAATGTGTAATCCATAAGGAAAAACCCTGCGGCCGAAAATTTTGGACATTTTTGATTTAAACGATCTAGTAATAATAATTCCTTTCGCAGCTTTTTGTATTCCTTCGCATCTGGCAAGTTAGTCAAAATCTTCAGACAAATTTTACCAGTTTTTTTAGCCTCTTCTTCTGTTGAACTACATATCACAACAACAATAGCACCAATTAACTACAATAACAAAAACTTACAGTTTTATAATTTATATGTAAGTTGGTCTACAAAAAAAACTTACTAATTGCCAAAGGGTCAAAATCAAATTTTTCACTATTGCGAATGTCTGGTTAACATTCTTGACTGTAAATATCGAGGAATTTAAATTAATCACTAAATTTAGACAATTAATTAATCCTACGAGACCACTTAAAGTAAGAAAGAGTAATTGTATACCGAATATTTTATTGAAGAGTAAAACCTGTGTCGTGTAATTTTCAAACGATTTTGTTACCCAACGGATATCAGAGCAAATAAAAGGATTTTCTGAATATGCCTGCAGTTTTGCAGCTAATTTGTAATTGCTTTGCGTTCTGATTGATGCAGTTTTTATCTTTAACTTCTTATTGGTGATTTGTAGCTGTTCCTTCATGCATTTAATAAAAATATAGATCACTGCAATTGTTATTGAAGAATAATAAATATGGATTTTGTTATCAAGAAAATAGATGTAGTCAGTTAAACTACGTTCCAATATATACATAAATATATAGACATCACATGTAAAAATGACAAACAAAATAAAGTGGTAAATAAATATTTTTGAGTTAAAATACTTTATTGACGCTATTTCCAACAATTCATCTATTATCGACGATTTACATTTATTATTGTGGCTGAGAGTACAATCCAAAAATTTCTTCAAGCTTGAAGAGTGAAACATAGGTGCTATCATTGTAATTATGGTACATATACTCATAGCAGCTTTATGTGCATTCTCAGTGATTAATAATGTTGATACAATAATTTTAGCATAACTGGTGTAATACAAACCATGCACTATAATAGTGGTTGCAATACAAAAACTTCAAAATAACACGTAGAATATGTAAAACCCCACTTGGACTTGATTGTTACGTGTTAGTATAGAATGTGGTGGAATTATCCCGCAGACGGTAATAAACAGAGAAAACATGTTAAATATTTAATATTTATAAACAACTTGGTATTGATTTAATATATAATTTTTTTGATTTAATTTTATAAAAATGAACCGATTATTGCGCAAGTTGCAGAGCATTTGAAGTACCTAAGTAGTTAAATATATTAATTATTGATTGTAATACCAGTAATACTATTAGCAATGCTATTAGTTATTAACATGTTAATATATAAAATTGAAAGATCTAATTGATTTCATGTTACAATAAAATACTAAAAATATTATTATTATTTTGTAGCTTTACATTCCAATTGGAACTTACAAAATCCATTTTCATTTAAATTAGTTCTTCTTCTTCGTCAATGATTAATTTTCGCTACGCTTTTCTATCTGTCGCCATCTGGATTTATCATTTCACTCCCAATATCTTCAGATCACTCGTCACCTCTACCCGCCATCGCATCCTTGGTCTGCCTCTAGATCGTCTTTCGCTGAGTCTCCACAACATTAACATTTTTGCCGTTTCATTACTGTCGCTTCTCCATACATGCCCTAGCCATTTTATTCTTTGAGCTGATCTTGGTTTTCTTAGATATTCCTCTATCGCTTAAGATGATCTTTTTGCCGAATAAGCTATATTGCTCGCTTGAATTTTTTCCCCCATTTCTT
Organism: Cantharis lateralis; assembly: GCA_963170105.1. NCBI lineage: Eukaryota > Metazoa > Arthropoda > Insecta > Coleoptera > Cantharidae > Cantharis > Cantharis lateralis. Next base: position 7,124,195 of record OY720627.1, read on the forward strand.
CAATTTTCTCATTCCTGCTGTAAACTTTCAACCTGTTCAATTCTGTAATCTTCTGTTATTATATCTCTTTTGTCTTTGCTTGCTTTTGTCTGACATTTCATGTACTTAGTATTTTTCTCGCTTATAATTAAACCGACGTTGGATGCTTCTTTTTTAATGACTTTAAAGATTTCCATCATTCCTTCTTTCGTTCTTGATATAATTACAACATCATCTGCGTAAGCTATCAATTTGATTTTCCTTACTGATTATTGTATCCTTACAGTCGGTAGTTCTAATTATTTTTTCGAGTGCGATTTTAAACAGCGTCGCCGACAATTTATCACCCTGCCTAAGTCCTCTGTTTACCTTGAAGTTGTTGGTTTCATCTTCCAGGGTTCTTACTGTGACTGTCGTTTCTTCTGGAGTCATTAAAATAGTCTTTATAAGATTTTCCGGAACTTGAAACGCCTTCATAATATTTTTAACTGCTTTCTATTTACTGTGTCGAACGCTTGTTTGAAGTATAATTTTATTTTGAAATAAACATCAGAGCAATTTGACTCATGATAATTTTAATATTATTCAATTGACTTCATAACTTTTCTATCTCTTTTAATTATTTTAAAAGGTTTACCTGATGAGTATCCATAAGAACGAAACACGCTTGCTCGACCAATAGTGTCGTAAACTATCAATTCATAGTATTTTATAATAATTTCATAAGTTATAATTTAATTTTATATATATTTTTAGCATTTTATGGTAACATGTAATCAATTAGATCTTTCATTGTTATAATAATTATCTATAATAATGTACCTATTAAAAGAAATTGACCCTATAAAAAGTTTCAAGGTGCAAGATATTTAAACGAGCAGTGTTTTAATCACTTGATTTTAATTTATTTTAATTAATCACAGGAATTTAATTTATTCGATTTAAGAAAAACCGTGCTTTGAATTCTGGAATTGAAGATGCCAATATGAAGCAATGTTTTGATATACGGCTAATGTATGATTCGACTGGAATACTACATGATGAAATTCTAAAATTGTCCACTGAAAAAGTTGCCGAAACTATGCTGCTGGAAATGGAAGGAAGGTTTGAAGAAATAAAGGATAAAAATGCAGATGGGAAAATGAAAGATTATATGGAAATAATACGTTCAACTGAAAAAAACATCGAAATCAATAAAAATGATTTTATAGTCCCAAGGAAACTTATAAGAAAGACAAGGCTGTAATAATTAATATTGTTTTTATTTATAATGTTGAATAAATTTACTTATTAAACTGTAATAATATAATTTTATACGATAGAACGCTTGCAATTACATTAGATACTAATGTGTAATCGATAAGAAAAAACCCTGCGGCCGAAAAACTTGGACATTTTTGATTTATACGATCTAGTAATAATAATTCCTTTCGCAGCTTTTTGTATTTCTTCTCATCTGGCAAGTAAGTCAAGATCTGCAGACAAATTTTGCCAGTTTTTCCAGCCTCTTCTTCTGTTGAACTGCATGTTGCAATTAGAATGGCACCAATTAACTGTAATAATTAAAACTTATAGTTTTTTATATTATATACTTTGATCTACTAAAGCCCCGTTTTTTTCATAACTTAACAGCGCAGTTAATTTGACAAGTTGTTCGGGACAAACACGAATACAAGTTCTTTATTTTAATATTTTAATTTATAAATAAAACATATATAATAATTTAAATATTTACAATATTTAATTTTTATAAAAGAATTCGTACTCGTATATTTCCGGAACAGCTTGTCACTTAACTGCGCTGTTAATGTATGTAGAAACCGGGCATAAGAAATACTTACAAATTGCCAAAAGCTCAATAGCAAATTCTTCACTGCTGCGGATATGTGTGTTCCGTTATTGATTATAAATACCGAGGAATTTAAATATATCGTAAAATTAAGAGAATTAATTAATCCTATGATCCCACTTACAATAAGAAAGAGTAATTGTAAACCGAATATTTTATTGAATAGTACAATCTGTGTTGTGTAATTTTCAAACGATTTTGTTACCCAACGGATATCGGAGCAAATATTAAAGAGATTATCTGTATATGCCTGCACTTTTACAGCTGAACTGGAATTTCTTTGCATTCTGATTGATGCAGTTTTTTCCTTTAAGTACTTATTGGTGGTTTGCAACTGTTGCTGCATGCATTTAATAAAAATATAGATCACTGTAGTTGTTATTGAAGAATAATAAATATAGATTCTTTTATCAAGAAAAAAGATGTAGTCAGTTGAACCATATTCCAATATATAGATAAATGATGTCATATATTTTTTGTATAAAATTGTGTAGGGGGTAGTTTTATTTTGATTATGTTTGTAAATTGTTTGTGTTACATTCTGTATAAGTTGTCTTTAGTTTAAATTGTTTATGTTGGTATTGGTTAAATGTGAAACTTAGCTTTTGAATGCCGAAAGGCAACGCGTTAGGACGCGTTGATAAACGCGCATAGTTTTTGAGACCATATTTGGGCATTAGTGTGTGAATTAATTTGCGATTATTTTACTTAAAATAAAATTTAATAGTGAAAATTTATAAGGTGTTATTATTATATGGAAAATAAACCGAAACCAGGGAGATAAAATTATATTGGAAGTAAAAATAAAATTAATAATTTAGAAAATTCAGCCATTTAAAAGTTTGGCATGGTAAAATTTTGCGATAAGGATAAGAAATTATCAAGTAAACCAAACTTTCTTTATAATTAAAATTAAAAAATTTCCTTGGAGAACTAATTAAAATTATAAATAAAACTAAAAAGAATATTACAATATATAGGCATCACATGTAAAAAAGAAGACCAAAATAAAGTGGTAAATAATAATCAATGAATTAAAGTGCTTTATGGCCGCTATTCTCAACAATTCATCTATTATCGCCGATTTACATTTGTTGTCACTAGGTATGGTTTGCAAGCAACTGCACTAGCAGTACCGCATAACCTTGGCTAACTGCTCTAATGCAATATCTGTTACGTGGCTTGCTAGCCGCTGCAATTGAAGCGCGGCAAAGCACTCCGAAGCAGTGTAACGTCGCTACACGGAGACTTTGTGCAGTTGCATATAGCTTCATTCGTTCACTGCTTATTTGCAATTTCTGCATAGTGGTTTGCTAGGAACGACGGCTGCAGGCGTTCAACGCCTACACATATTTAATTGTGAATCATACGCGAAGGTGGACTGCAATACTGCGATGGGAGCAGAATACATGACTGCAACGCTAGAGATGCAATTATTTTTTAACGAATGCTGTTTTTTTAATAAATTTTTGGTTATAAAAATAAAAATTTGTTTATTATTTCAAAACGGCCATACATTTTTTGGGCAAATACGAATTACAGCACTTCTGATGGTTAATCTATTTTATTGGTTTACCTATATACTATAATAATTATTTTAAAAAACCTTTCTAAAAAAAATAATACTGTTTTAAAAAATATAAATTTGCAAATTTAAATTCAATTAATATCAGTGTTTCCACTTTTTTTATTTATGAAACCCAAATAATGGTTCTTATAGAACTACATGTTTTAGGTTGTTACGGTACAATCTGACACTACGCACCCTCCGCAGGTTATTAGTTTGCCGGCTAGGCTCAGTCCGGGGTGGTTCGCGAAATTCGTCGGAGAGGGTGCTTTCTTTTCGTCACGTTCGGGAATTACCTTAATGGGCGCCACCGTTATTTGTAAATCTCGGTAAAAATGAACTACGCACAATAACGGAACGCGAAAGTCCTTACCATAAATATTAAATGTGATGTCGAAAGAATCGAGAGCAGCAACGTCCTTACAAAAGCTGTGAAAATAATTATTTAACACAAATAAAAGACACATAAAACAATAAATAATCACTGATTTAATGGTGCTTAAAAGTGTGAAACACTGTAATTTAGTTGCGGCAAGAAACACAATCTTACAACGATATATGTAAACAAAAGTTCGTAAATTAATTGCCTCGATATGTCGACAAAGTTCATACGTTCATAAAATCGGGCGTTAACACAAGGAACACAAAATGTCGTTAATGGATGAATTTACAAAGTTAATATAGTCAACAAAATTTAAAAGAGTACGGCACTGCTGAACATAGCACTTGTTACAAAATAATAATTTATGCTGGTTTGATGTAAGTAACCTCGATGACAATAATTATTACAATCGGTAAAAACATAAGTACTCACATGGTAAACATACATGATATGCAGCTTGGTCCGGTCCTGCTTCAAAATTCCTCCGACATCAATGCAGGGCGATAACAAAACTGGGCGGGAAACTTGGTAGCGTTATTGTACGTATTCTTGATCCTCTTACGAGACGAATGAAATTAACCCTTCAGTACTAACATATCATTTTATAACACGAGTACTAACGTCGGTCCGTGAGACCGATTCTAGTTTTTAATTTTTTTAACGCAGTGTTTACATTTTTTTTACCACAAATGAAATAATATCAAATGTCTAGGTATTTTTCTTTATAATAATGTTAATTCTAGAAGGAAAAAGTCATTTTATTTACCAAAATATTATTGCTGTAAAAATATTAAAAATTATAAACACCAACAAATTAAAAGTAAAATTTTAGGAGAAAAATTTAAAATTTGACGACAACTGAAATTATTATGGGTAAAGATAATTTTGTTATTAAAAAAAAAAGAATTGTTCTAATTTCGCACCAAGAATAACCGAAATATTTCGCGTACAATTTACACCGTTATTTACACATTACAGTCATTGAAAATTATCACCGCATGTTCTAAACAGAGGTATTTATTGCAAAAATACCTGTTTTCCGGTTTAATTTTGAGGTAAAAATAGTTTATTTACACAAATATACATATAGTAATCGGGTAAATTTTCCAATTGCAAACAATTACCTATAAAAAATTTAAATATTTCTGAAACGTTAGTACTAACGTCGGTCTGTGAGACCGATATTGCCTATAAATAAAGAACAAAAGAACGCTTTCACTTGCCGAATGTCACGAGATGTACTAATTTAGTTAATTTGAAGGTACTAACAACCCCCCGTCCTTCAGCTGTTATCGTATTAAATTTACAGTTAAAAATATAAATCGTCGGTCTGTGAGACCGATTGTTAGTACTGGAGGGTTAACAAAACCATTCGGCGCATCCACGACTCTCATTAAGGTGTTTACAAAAGAAAGATCCCCTTCGACGGGTAAACGAAATTCGATATCTAAGATCGACACATAAACGATAATTTTAAACACCACGGAGCTCGGTAATGCAATAAACTTTATTAATAACGAAACACTGTGACCCACACCAATTCGATTGACTGCACTGTTTTCTATCATTGACAATAAATATGTACGTTAACTGATTAGATTAATGACCATACTCTAACCAGATTTTCGATAACTTCAAAATAATCCGCACAAGGCGTGACACTCAGTTCAGAGGTTGAGAGTCAACTCCCTTTTCTTCAGCCCCGGGTCGTTGCACGATTGCCCGTTCTAAGTCGCGTCTGCGCACCAGGTAAAATTATTACACGAGATCCAATCATAGCAAAGCTCAATCAGGTGAACGTCCACGTCGGGACACATTTTCTACTTGGCGCGACTACGTCATTGCAATAGCGGACAGGGTGTCATGGCCGCCAATAATTAAAATTAACCTTACAAGGTAATACTAAATAATATTAAAATATAGTGTAATATTAGAAGGCGCTTTTGAAAACATTGTACACCTGCAAAGAAATTAACAGCTTGTTAAATGGTAATCAATGCTTCGAGATAAATAGGATAATCTTATTATAAACAAAATGATAAACTCATTGAAACTCAAAACCGACAAGACTAAATATAAACAATTTATTGCAGCTACACTAAAACGCGTCTAGCAAACCAGGTATAGCGGTTGTCGCTGACGCTAACCGTAACTGCACTGCTGCTACCGCTGCTAGCAAACCAAACCTTAAGGCTGCAATCCAAAAATTTCTTCAAGCTTGAAGAGTAAAACATAGGTGCTACCATTGTAATTATGATACATGTACTCATAGAAGCGTTATTTGCGTTATCAGTGATTACCAATGTTGGCATTACACTTTTAACATAACTGGTGTAATAGTAACAATGAAGTATAGTGTTAGTTGCAGTACATAAACTTAAAAATACCACATACAACAGATAAAAACCAACATGGACTTTATTTTTACGTGTTATTATAGAACGTGGTGGAATTATTCCGAGAATCGTAATAAATAGAGAAAACATATTTAATATTTTTAAACCACTCGGTATTTATTTAAATTATAATTTTTTGGTTTTAATTTATATTGATGAACCGATCATTCCGCAAGTTACTAACCATTTAAAGTACCTAAGTATAGTTAAATCATTAAAACGCACTAATATTTAGTAATAAATTAAGAAGTTAGTTTCATTATATAGTATTTCTGGACATATTAATACCATTAATATAGAAGTTAACATGTAAATGTATGTAATCTATGGTCAAATCTAATAATTATCTATAATGTATTAAAACATTTTGACCCCTACTGGTAGTTTCAAGGAGCAAAATATTTAACTAGATGAAAACATAATATTTGTTAGCATTAAGCACACAAATGTGTTTACACACGTCACAACAGGTACTGAAATAATGAATATAATATAATAAAGTAAAATAAGAAAATAACCTATTGCTGTACAAATAGGTCTGTGCGAGTGCCTTGAATGAATTTTTTCACGTTGTAGAAGACCATTCTAGTAAATATGCCATTTAAAGTTGTTCTCGTCTAATGTTGTCGATTTTCCAGGAAGTTCATTGCAACTTTTGAGTCCTATATATAGCTAACTCCATCTCGAGTTCGCTGAAGGCGATGGAATTGGATCCTTAAGTTTTCTGCTTTCCTTGTTGCATATTTATAACTTTAAGACATCTTCGTTGTATCCTAAAGATATCCTCTGTGTGGGATGAATGTCCCCAGTTTATTATTGCGTAAGGCATCTTGGAGTGGAACAAAGCATAGTATGCTGTTCTAAGATACGTCTTTGACAGTTGTTGATTCTTTACTGATCTTTTTTCACATCTACTGTGACTATTACGCACAGTTGTCTTTTGCGTCGTGTGCCTGTCCTTGCTGCTTCAGATTTTATCTTAATTTGTTCAAGCGCAACTGGTTTTGGGGAAATCTACCAGTTCTCTCATCATTTTCGCTGTGCAGCCTATGCAGGTCCAGCAAACGTATCGGTCGGTAAGCACTCGGCTGATCAAGTGGTTTTTGACCCTTTTTTAGCAGAACCAAGCGAGCCCTTTTCCACCTTTCCGGGAATGTGCCCCGCTTTAAACAGTTTCTGTCTTCTTCAATCGACGAGGGGTCGTTTTCTTCCATGTGGTGCTCCAAAATTATTATTTTATTAAGTGTCATCGGGGTGCGTTCGGCCATTGGCTTTAGTACCCTCACAAAGATCGTCTTTGGGAAGATTCCCGGGGCTGTTTTCTCTATCAGAAACAGAATTCAACATGAGTTGACCGGGGTCGGTGGTCAACTTGAGTTGGCTGGGGTCGGTGGTCCACTGCGTTTCAAAGCGAAATGCATTTAATTAAAGGGTAATTATTGTTAATTAGGGCTATTTCAACCTAAGGAGCGTCAGGAGTTTGGTTTATTAATTATTTATTACTAACGTGACGAACATAAATCAATCAATCAATCTATCATCTGCACTCCATTTCTTATGAAATATTGCCGCATCATTGGCCGCTTTTCAATCCATTCTTTTAGGATGGATTAATCCCTATTTTTCTTCTGTTTGTCCTACATTTTATTTATTTTTTCTTTTCTTTATTTTTCACAACTCTCTATGTGTCTTAATTTATAATCGGCTATCTAAAGCTTTCACTTTCCAGTCTTTGATCTGCATGACGCTTACATCGTTTTCAACTTCGTTTAGACATCTTATTTTTGGCCTTCCTCTTGTTTTTTCAATATCTGACCTCCACTTCATTATGTTTCTGTATTCCATACAGATCTCCGTTCCATACGATACGATCAGGGTTTTATACATCTTATTTTCTTTTCTTGTATTTGTTCACTCATTGTTAACTTCCTGTCTCCGTAATATGCTCTGTTTCCAGCCATTATATTATTCTGTTCTTAATTGCCTTGTTCCTTTTCACCATTATTTCTGATCTACATTCTCAGTAGACCTGCTTTTTCTGCTTCTTTTACCATCTTCAAAAATTGTATTTCTTATAGGGCCATTACATTTGGTTCTTCTTACAATATCTTCAAGTATGATGTTTTCTTCATCATTTGCATCCTCTGTTGGTGCGTATGTGTTTATTACAAATAAGTTTGTGTGTTCGTCTTTAATTTATTCAAATGTATGCCAATCTGCCGTTTATTGGTTCAAATGTAAATGTTATTTACATGTGTTTTCTTCAGTATGAAAGCTTCACCGATACTACCCTGTTTATTTTCGCTTGGGTAGAGAATCGTATAATATTTTTCCTTACTTCTCCGATTTCTATCCATCCTACTTCCTGTATTGCTGCAATATCTACTTTGCATTTTTTTAATGTCATTAATTACCTCATTTATTCTTCCTGTTATCAGCATCGTTCTGGCATTCCAGGTTGCCAATCTTTTGCTTTGTTTCTTTTTTTTTTCGTTATTTTTCTTAACTTTTGTTCAATCCGATTATGATTTTCGCTATTAATCGCTATTCTCGATCATTTTTCTCACCATTTCTCTTATTTTATTTTGGATTTTCAGTTCATTCGTTGTCGTGTAAGGAATAATTTATAGAACAAATTCCTGCAGCTAAAAACATTATGTTGTTTTAACTTACTAAATGATTTTCCTCATTGCACTAGAAGACTATTGGAAGAATAAAAAACAATACTTAATAGGAAAAATGAAACAGAAATATAGATAAAATACAGATAATTATTATTTATTTAATTATATTGTTGAATAAATTTACTTATTAAATTGTAATAATATAATTTCGTAAGATAGAACACTTGCAATAATATTGGATATTAATGTGTAATCGATGGGAAAAAACCCTGCTGCCGAAAAACTTGGATATTTTTGATTTATACGATCTAGTAATAATAATTCCTTTCGCAACTTTTTGTGTTCCTTCGCATCTGGCATGTTGGTCAAAATCTTCAGACAAATTTTGCCTATTTTTTTAGCTTCTTCTTCTGTCGAACTGCATATTACAATTAGAATGCCACCAATTAACTGCAATAATAAAAACTTACAGTTTTATAAATCTAACGGGATCTACTAAGAAAGACTTACTAATTGCCAAAAGGTCAAAAGCCAATTCTTCACTGCTCCGGATAAGTGGTTACCGTTATTGATCGAGGAATTTAAGTATATCGCTAAATTTAGAGAATTAATTAATCCTATGATACCACTTAAAATAAGAAAGAGTAGTTGTAAACCGAATATTTTATTGAAGAGTAAAATCTGTCTTGTGTAATTTTCAAACGATTTTGTTACCCAACGGATATCAGAGCAAATAAAAGGATTTTCGGAATATTTCTGCACTTTTACAGCTGAATTGCAATTGCTTGGTATTCTGATTGATGCAGTTTTTTCCTTTAAGTACTCATTGGTGGTTTGCAACTGTTGCTGCATGCATTTAATAAAAATATAGATAACTGTGGTTGTTATTGAAGAATAATAAATATAGATTTTTTTATCAAAAAAAAATATGTAGGCAGTTGAACTATATTCCAATATATAGATTAATACATAGGCATCACATATAAACAAGATGACCAAAATGAAGTGATAAATAGAAAATTTTAAATTAAAGTGCTTTATTGACGCTATTCCCAACAATTCATCTATTATCGCCGATTTACATTTGTTGCCACTAAGGCTGCAATCCAAAAATTTCTTCAAACTCGAAGAGTAAAACATAGGTGCTAGCATTGTAATTATGATACATATACTCATAGAAGCGTTATTTGCGTAATCTGTGATTATTAATGTTGGTATTACAATTTTAACAAAACTGGTGTAATAGTAACAATGACATATAGTATAGGTTGCAGTAAATAAACTTAAAAATAACACATACAACAGATAAGAACCCACTTGGACTTTATTGTTACGTGTTATCATAGAACGTGGTGGAATTATCCCGAGAATGGTAATAAATAGAGAAAACATATTAAATATTTAATATTTTTAAACCACTCGGTATTTATTAAATTATAATTTTTTGGTTTTAATTTATATTGATGAACCGATCATTCCGCAAGTTACAAACCATTTGAAGTACCTAAGTATAGTTAAATCATTATAACGCACTAATATTTTTAGTAATAAATTAAGAAGTTAGTTTCATTGTATATTTCTGGACACATTAATACCATTAATATAGAAGTTAACATATAAAAGTATATAATCAATCGTCAAATCTAATAATTATCTATAATGTATTAAAACATTTTGACCCCTACGGGAAGTTTCAAGGTGCAAAATATCGATTAAAATAGATAAAATTTCAGAAACCACTTGCCACTCATAGTAGTGATCATTGGTGAATATTGATCTGATCTTCTAATTTTTTAAAATTACTAAAATTATAATATAATATAAGAATTAAAACCAAAACAAGTTAATTAAACGATTCTATATTTACTTTAAGCTTTCCAAAGCGTATGCTTTCATTTTCAAAATACGCTTTCGAAAGCTTAAAATAAATGCTTTCATTTTCAAAATACGCTTTCGAAGGCTTAAAATAAATATAAAATCGTTTAATTAACTTGTTTTGGTTTTAATTCTTATTTTATATATTTTCACAAGTTACAAATTTATTAATTATAAAATTTTAATAAATAATCATAATTAGAAAATGCCAGGACGCTACTCCTCCTGCAGTGTGTCATGTTTAGTAACTTTCTACCAATTCTACACATTTTTTTTTAATTAAGGCAGTCGAAAAAGAAATTCACCGGTCGAGCTTAGGTTAGTGTTAGGAAACAGCGACTGGATAGCTCCGATAGACCGGATAGAGCGATATCTCACACTTGAATACTTGAGAAGAAAGTGAAGACCTAATGTAAATACTTGTAAAACTTCTTTAAATTGTACCCAAGGTTGAGATTCTCTTCATAATTTCTTTTTGCAGTCGACAACTGAGCTTTAAGGAGATTAGAAAAATTACGATTGGATGCGAGGTTACCGGATGTTCAATTTCAAGCGTATCTCTGCCACAGGTGCCTCTTCTCCCAAAAAAAGTCTCCTTAAATCAATTGTGATCCAGGGTTAGCTGGGATTATAAGTTATTGTTCTTTCATATAAATTGGTTGCGATAGAGGTACCAATCTTCTTTTGAAACTCATGCCACTGATCATTAGTATGAAGTTCATCCAAAGCACAAACCCAATCGACGATATGTAGCTCCGTGACTACCCGCAGTAAGTCTGTGAAGCTTCTGGAAAGTGTAAAATTATTTTGCGGCGGCAGGGTGATCTATGAACAAGAGACAATTAAGGGTGCATACTTTATTTAGTTTTTTTGACTTTTAACTATGGCCGAAATACAATTGTGATGTTCTCCTCACCACTGAGAGGAGAACTCTCCCCTAAGTCACTCGAGGTGATCTTGCTGCTGTTGGTCTTATCATCAGTGATTTTGATGGACGAAAATGTTGATTGAGATAATATATTCTTGCAAGCTTAGAATTCTTATTACAATGTTTTCGCTCCGAAAAAAACTTTCAGTAAGCAAGGCCTCTTAGGGGGACGCTGATCGTCTATCTTTTGTCTTTCCCACTACGATCGCATTTAGATCGTCTCCAGATCCTATCAAGGTTACACCTTTTGGTACTGTTGTAGAGAAGACCTCGTTATAACTGATATTCCACAGGTTTGGTGCCAAAACGGAGCCCTGGGCCACACCTGACGAGACCCTATAATTCGTATTTTTAAATCTATTGAGACAACCATGGGTCGCGTCCTCCATGTTTCCTTTCTGGCTTGTTTCACTGTGTTCGTCAGTAGTTCGTGGCCGTGAGTTGTAGACTGCCTTTTCCTGAAACCGAACTTGTTTGGTGCCAGTCCCCCCCCCCCCCCCCCGATTTTCAATTTCTTCGTTAAGTCTTGCCAGGATTAATTCCTCGTAGACCTTATGCTCAGGCTGTTTAATAAGTAAATTGCTTCGTCAAAAGCACCAGTCTTGCCATTTTCTCTCCTGTGGAAATCTTTCTTCGATTGCCAGAACTTTTATCCTCCACTGTGGTTTCTCTACGCATATTCTTTTGATTTAGCCGGCATGTCATCGAGACCCGGCGCCTTGTTTATGGCGATATCTTTAAGTTCTTCTTCTTTTAGTTATTCTATTGGTTTTTCTTTGGTTTGTTCTTTCAAAGATTGGGTGGGTGGGGAACAATGTTTTAATAACGTTTTCTGTGTGTTCCGGTGCAAGATCTAACTTAGCCCTTGCGCCTATTCTTTTGCATACAATTTTGCACTTTTGTCCCCATACGTCCATGTCAAGGTCCGTCAGTAGGTCGTCCCTGTAACATAATGTTGATTATGTTTAATGTACAGCGCATGTCTGCGTTCACATTAATGCAACTGCAGTTTGTTTAGCGCGCAGTTGCTAGTTAGATTTCAATAAAGCACGATATCATTCAAGGCGTTTTAACTTAACCTTACTTGTTACTTACAGGAAACGACAATATACCAAGAAGTATATTACAGTCCCATTTCTTTCTTTTAGATTTTCAAATTTCTGTTTTAACTGTCTTTTTATCATCTATAAGTTTTCTCCTTAGTGTTTCTGCTTCTTCTGGGTAATAAGCTACCATTCTGTACATTTTTCTTTTAGTTTTATTGCATGGTATTGAGCGCTACAGAATCGGGACGCAAAAGTTTCTCAGGTCGATCAAGTATTGGTCTAGGTCTTTTTCTGAATAGTTGTTTAGACAGTTAATTGTTAGTTACGTCTGGAATCTTTCTACACTGAACTTCTTCCAGACTCATCTGATTTGGGGTTGGTTGAGACATTGAACACTTTGTAACGGTGATCGCTGTGGCTTTCTTCTTGTGGCCTTCCCAAGATGTTATTAGATTGCTCACTTTAATGAATTTAACCTATAATGGCTTATAAATATACCTACTTTTAAAATTACTATTCTCAATTAGTAATTATTCCTAAAGTCCTTATTTTTATAAAATTAGTTTTTTATCTGCATAGAAAATTGTGCTAGTACTTATTAGTCGACATTACCTTAATTTCTTTAAAAATTACTTTAACATCAAAATAAAATTTTTTTATTTTTAGATATTTTAGCAAAACTACAGTCTTTATTTAAGCTTGCCTTCCACCATGTCGTATTAGAGTTTTTTATCAGGTGGTATCGACTTTGGGAGTAATTGGACCACATAATTGAAATTCAACTATATAGTAAGTTGTAGTGAAACCAATTCTATTAAACATAAATTAAAGTTTGTAATACATAAAATAATAACAAAACTATACTTAAGTAGCTGGTGAGTAAATCCAATTACTTTCTCTCAAAATACAGTTGACTTAATTTAACCTAATGTAAACATATAATCACAAGGCAAATATGTAATAAAATTAATTCACGTCATTAAGATTTATTTATAATGTTGAACAAATTTACTTATTAAACTGTAATAATATAATTTCATAAGATACAACACTTGCAATTACATTAGATAGTAATGTCGTAATCGATGAAAAAAAAACCTGCCGCCGAAAATCTTGGACATTTTTGATTTAAGCGATCTAGTAGTAATAATTCTTTTCGCAGCTTTTTGTGTTCCTTTGCATCTGGCAAGTTGGCCAAAATCTTCAAACAAATTTTGCCAGTTTTGTTAGCCTCTTCTTCTGTTAAACTGCATATCGCAATAATAATTGCACCGATGAACTAGTACAATAACAAAAATTTACTGTTTTACACAACTTGGTCTATTAAGAAAGACTTACTAATTGCCAAAGGGTCAAAAGCAAATTCGTCACTATTGCGGATATGAGGTTACGGTTAGACATTTTTAATATAGAAGTATTGAAATATATCACTAAATTTAGAGAATTAATTAATCCTATGATACCACTCAATGTAAGAAAGAGTAATTGTAAACCGAATATTTTATTGAATAGAACAATCTGTGTTGTGTAATTTTCAAAGGATTTTGTTACCCAACGGATATCAGAGCAAATAAAAAGATTTTGTTTATATGTCTGCACTTTCACAACCGAATTGTAATTTCTTTGCATTCTAATTGATTCAGTTTTTATCTTTAAGTACTTATTGATGATTTGCAATTGTTGCTTCATACATTTGATAAAAATATATATCACTGCAGTTGTTGCTGAAGAATAATAAATATGAATTTTGTTATCAAGAAAAAATATATAGTCAGTTAAACCAAAATCCAATATAAACACATAAGCATCATATGTAAATATGATAAACAAAATAAAGTTATAAATAAAAATTTTTAAACTAAAGTTCTTTATTGATGCTATTCTCAATAATTCGTCTATTATCGACGATTTACATTTTTTGTAACAAAGGGCAGAATCCAAAAATTTCTTCAGGCTTGAAGAGTAATACATAGGTGCTAGCATTGTAATTATGGTACATATACTCTTAGCTACTTTATATGCGTTATCAGTGATTAATAATGTTGGCACAATAAGTTTAACATCACTGGTGTAAAAATTACATTGCCATATAGTATTTGTTGCAGTACATAAAGTTAAAAATACCACATACAACATATAGGAACCCACTTGGACTTTATTGTTACATGTTAGTATAGAATGTGGTGGAATTATACCTAAAATGGTAATAAACAGAGAGAACATGATAAATTTTTAATATTTTTGAACACTTGGTACTTAATTAAAATATGGTTTTGGTTTTAATTGATATAGATGAACCGATCGTTGCACAAGTCACTAAGTATTTAAAGTACGTTGTTATATATTGGCCTGTACATTAAAACTATTAATATAAAACTTAACATGTAATTGGAATTTATCATAAAATCTAATAATTATTTAAAATGTATTAAAACATTTTTACTCCAAAAAAAGCTTGATAGGGCAAAATATTTAACCACGTGCAAATCAAGCATTCAGAAACCGCTTGTCCATCAGAGAATATGCTCCGATGGAAGGCGAGATTCGTGGTTCGCAACATCCAAACTTGCAGATGAATAAAAAAACAATTTATGTGTCATGACAAATATGGATACAACATGTCATAATGAAGTTAAAAATGAAGGATTGAAGGATGCAATGAAGGGTTAATAATTAAAATAAATATAATATTTTAAATAATTAATTATTAAATGTCACGTTAGATTACATTTGCATGTTAAGAACTTTAGTAATATTTTTAATGTACCTGTCAATAAAAATATAACAAACTAACTTTTATGTTAATTAAGTAGATATTATATAATTTTGCGTTTAAATTGTTATTTACTACGTAATTTAAATGCTTTCTGACATGAGCAATAATTATTATCAGTTTATCTGTACCATCTATTGCAGTAACCCACATGCTTACCATTAACTTATCACAAGCAATCTCAGAACAGATAAATAAAGAAGAGAAAAAAATTATAAAAACGTGAATTTATTGTACAAAAGCAACGAATATTGAATTAAAAATATAAATGAATGTGAAAAGAATATAGTGCAGTATCGTGAAAATGCAGAGCAAAAACTTTTAAAGCATTTAATGAGAATCAATGATGCGAAAACACCAAAGAAACTATCAGATTCGAAATTAGCAGAAGCAAGAAGAAGAGAAGAACAAACCGTTGGAAAAATTATGTAAAAGAAACCTTGTCTAACAGTGTGAGAAACTGACAATAGACATTATCTGAATTTCATGTAATTGAACCTATCTTTCTTGAGGAGTCTCATGCTAATTCTTCAACCAACTGAGCTAACAAGGAGATAAATGCGTAAAGAAATAAGAATAGTTCAAGAAAAGGATAGGCAATTTATTAAAGTTTTCTATCAAGAGAATCTTGTTACAACAGAATAAAATAATAACCAATAATAATATCATAATCATCTTTAATGAGAAGTAATAGTTATTAATAATTGTCATTATTAATTTATTTTATATGATTTTTTATCCAGTTATAGTACGATGAAATTCTTGTATAAATATCAGGAAAGCCTTTTGCACATGGAATATTTGCTGACAAAATCCCGATTTGAGACTCTGATTCTATTTCTACTAAAGGTCCACCAGAATCGTAGATAATTTGTTTTAAGCATGTGAGATTTTTCTTTTAACTGAACATCCGTGCGTGATGAATAATTCGGTTTCATATTTTTTAGATTAAATGATTGTACAAAGTTGAAAAGCACATCTAAGGAATTTTGAGTTGAGTTTTCAATAATTATGAGTATAAAAGATATTTTTGGTCCAAGATCTTTGAATGAAAAGACAAATGCCAATAATCATCAATGAAGTCCATGAGAATTCAATCAATTATTAATTTGTGTATAAAAATAAAAGTGTAATAAGTCAACCAATACGTAGTGCGACGAATTTGTATTCCCACCAAAATTAAGTGGGAGAATAATGCTGGGTTTCACAAAAGAGGTTTAAAATTCAATCTAGGATTATAATATTGAAAAAATATAACAACAATGCATTTTAATTGTTGTAACTATGGTTATAATTTTAATCGTAGTTTAAATTTTAAAATACCTTTATGAAACCCACCATAAAAGTTTTCAAAATTACAAAAATCAAGGAGGGAGAAAAATTGATGAAATAATTCATTCTGGGTAAAACCGTCAACTCGTCAAGTTCGATAATTTAAAAGCCCAGAGTCAAAAGTTTAAATAATTTGAATTTTAATTGTAATTGACAAATACAATTAAAAGATTTAACTTACCTGAAGATTGAAAATTCAGAGAAGAGTGCTTGTGCCAATACTTTTCAACAGAAAGAAAAACCGAAAAACCTCAATTTATTCACGACCAAAAATAATCGTCAGCAATAGCAGGAACGAGTAAGGCAACGTATGAACGCCAGATTCTCACAGAAGGTGAAATGGTAAATGGAAACAACAACAACAAATGAAAACTTCTAATTATGGGTGAGAACAATTTAAGTGCACGAACGATTAATTTTTCGTAAAATTTGAAACCACGATAAAATTGATTTATAAAATTTGTATTAATTGCCATCAAAATTGCAACTTTGTCTAGGTGATTGAAAGAATTACTAAAATTTAAATAAGACCAAAATTGCAATAAGACGGAATTGATTTATTGGTAAACCGATGTAAACGGATGATGATCAAAAACATCAAAATTTGAAATTTAAATGCTACATAAAATTTATTTAACTGTGTATTTGTAAGATAAAATAAGCTCTTCGAGCTGCACTCGATTACAATACCGCTCACAAAGCTGTAAGGTCCGAGAACAGATATTACCCCGACCGTTGAATTCTAATCGGTAATAACCTATTGTGTCTCTTGTGAAATCTTTTCATCTGTGTGGATCATTGCTCACAGTATCTTGTATGTTGAGTTAAGCAGGGCTGTCCCCCTGTAGTTCTTACAAAAAAATACAGACAGTAAATAAAGAGATGGATGATATTATGGAGAGGAAAATACTTAAATTAAAGCGGAAATGAGAGAAAACACCAAGAAAATTTAGGAACCGATCAAAATTCAAGCCCGGGAACTAAAAGAGCTGGGGGAAACTTAAGTAAGTTGGGAGCATGATAAGAAGTTAAAAGAGCGAAGAATAGATGACCTTGAATATAAGTTGGAAGAAGTCGAATTCAAATTTGAGATACAGAAAAATAAAAAAAAGGGAAAGTAGGTTGGTCGTTACAAGAATGGCGGTTGATGGGAATGAATAGGCACCTCTAAAGAATAAGTGTGGTAAATTTTTTCCAAATAACTTAAATGGGAGAGCAAGAAACATAATCAAGGTGGGAAGTTTTGAAGAGAAAATGGAAATTGTGAGAAATAAATTTTCTCAGTAAAATACAAGCCAAAGAACTGAGGAAAATATGAAAAAAGTAAAGGTAAGCTACCAGAAATTAATGTATGAAGACAAAGTATAAAAATGGTGAGCTACGAGAAGTAGAGAAATCCCCTATATTGCCAAAAATCTGAAGATAAAAATAAACGATAAAAATCAAAAGACGAACAGGCGTGAAAAGGACAACGAAAGGAGACGGCAGAATGGAAGAAGTAAAATAAAGGAAAACTATTGGTGAATATAACTCATAATAATATGTTAATCATCTTTATTAAGAAGTTATGGTTATTAATAATAATTATTGTCATTATTAATTTACTTTATGTGATTTTTTATCCAGTTATAGTACGATGAAACTCTTGTATAAATATCAGGATAACCTTTTGCACATGGAATATTTGTTGACACAACCCCAATTTGAGACTCTGATTCAACTTCTACTAAAGGTCCACCAGAATCGCCCTTAAACAAAAAAAATAAATTCTAATACTACACATAGTACTATGCAAGGGAAGAGTACGATAAACTTTAACCCGGACTGTAAAAATTAAAAATAAATCGTTAAAGATTTGAAAGTTATAATTGAAAATATTTTTAAGATTTTATTGTGTTTTATAAAACTAAACCTAAAATTATTGACAAGAGTCTCAAGGCTCAAAACCGTTGCTGTATTCGGTTTCAAGGGAATTTAATAAATTTCATTTTTTAAATTCTCGGGAAAGGTTAACGTTTACCCTCACCCTATAAAAAAGACTAGTTACATGTTATTGCATATTTATGATGAAAACGTTTAAAACTAGTAAAAAGTTAAATAATATTGTTTACTTGGCATATTCCTTCTCCTTTTTGGGTAAGTGTGCATATATCTCCATCTGAAAGACTCAGTCGAAGAATCTCGCGACAGCGTTGATTGCTGATTGTTTTCACTTCAAGTTTTTTTAAATCATCTGTTCGTTTTTTACCGTCTTGCTAAAAAATCTCAGTGAGAAATGTATATTATTCGAACAAAATTTCTTACGTCGGTGAACCCCCAACCTGAAATAATCGCGGGAACATCTTGGCCAATTTTTTCCGATGATAGTTTCACACGATAGATATTTTTTCCATAAGTAAGACATTTTTTTAATTTCAACAATGCAATATCATCTGATAAGTTCTGTGTAGTGTTAAACTTTTCGTGAATAACAACTTTTTCAACTTCAGGCGTCACTCCACCTTTGCTTAATTTGGTAGTTCCAGCTAATACACTCAGTAATTTTATCTTTAATCTAAAATACAGTTGGTTTTAATCTTATTAATCGAAATGTAATATTTTGTACCCTGCTACACAATGAGCAGCGGTAAGAATCCAGCAGTGATTAATAATTGAACCTCCACAAACATTTCTATTGAAATATTGTACAGATACTTGGTACGGCAATTCACCTTCTTTTGCATTAACGCCACCTACTATGTAGTTAGACTCCTGTGCTATAAAAAAACTTTATTTTAACTAAATAACTTCCTTCTAAGAAAGAGATATTATTTGAGATGTGCAATAAGTGCTGTGCTTAGTTGTACAGAAAAATATGTTTTATCCGGCATATTGAATTAACTGGCATCATGCCATACGAACCAGCAGGTTTTAAATGGTTAAATTTAGGGAAATATCTAAGATAACATTATATAGAATTTTTAAAGTATAAACTATTAAATGCGCTGGATAATCCAGCTTTTACTGCGTGTTCATTTATCACTAAAATTTTTCTACTATCCTAATAAAAAGATTTGTCTTACCATTGTTTAATGGAGCACAAACTAATAAAACTACCACTAAAAATATAACATTGTATAGAAACATCATTGTGCAATTTATTGTCATTTTGTATCCAGTTCTTTATATACCTATGTGCGGTTATTGTCAAAGTGAACAATCAACGAACAATAAAGGAAACGTGACGATAATACAAAAAGCGTTAAAAGATAATATAGGTCGTGTTTTACATAAATATTGCTAATTATTGGCAATTTAACTAAAATTATTATTTAGGTATCTCCTTGTTTTAACATAATTAAAATTTTATTCTACGGTAATCTGATTTTTTTTTGTTTCGTATTGTCTTTTTTTTATCATTTTACTTACCAATGATGTTTTCGCATGTATCTTATCGTTTTGAACTTTCAACATTAAATTTAAATGTCTAAAAGAAGCTTTTTCCCAAGCTACAATTTTAGTTCGCTTAGAAAACATTACAATTATTTATTATTGCTGCAATATATTGCAGTGATTTCACTCTTATTTGGGGGTGTAATTTATCAATCCCCAAAATCGACTTGTTAATTTAAATAATTTCATGTAAAATATCTTTACTGATTAAACTGAATTAATACAATTTCATAAGCTATAATACTTGAAAGTACATTAGATAGTAAAGTATGATTAATGGAAAAAAATCCTGCCGCCGAGAAAGATGGATATTTTTGATTTAAGCGATCAAGTAATAATAATTCCCTTCTCAGCATTTCATTTTCGTTTGTATTTGGTAAGTTTATCAATGCCTGCAGACAAATTTCTGAATTTCTTCTAGCCTCTCCTTTGGCTTTTATGCAGATCACCACAACAATCGCACCAATGATCTGTAATATGAAACTTCCACTGTTGTATATACAAAGTTAACTAAAATGTACTTACGAATTGCCAAATTGTGAAGAACAAGTGCATTATAACTAAATGTGTAGGTAAATTAAATGTTTCAATTATTGAGGTATGTAAAAAATATATCATTAAATTTAAGGTATCAATTAATCCTATTGCAAAAGATAAAGTAAGCAAAAGTAGCTGAAAACCAAAAATTTGATTGAAGAGTACAACCTGTTTGATATTATTTTCAAACCGTCGAGTTACTTGCCGGATTTCCAAGCAAATCGAAAAATTGTCTAATCTTTCTTGGACTTTTATTAATCCAACATTATTTTCTGGTTGCATTCTGATTGATTTAGTTTTTATTAGTAAGTAATCATTGATGGTTTGCATCTGTTCCTTAATAACTTTTACAAAAATGTAGATCACTATAGCTGTTACTGAATTGTAATAAATTTGAAAATTTTTATTAACGAAGAACAAACTTGTAGGAAATCCAAACATCGATATAAACACGTAAGTATCAAATGTAAAGAAAATCAACGAAGTGAACTGATAAATTAAAAATTTTAATTCGAAGTGCTTCACTTGCGCTAATGTTATCAATTCATTTATAATCGATGTCTTGCGGATATTTTGACCAGCTACATTATTCAAAAATTCGTTTAAGCTTGAAGAATAAAAAATGCTTGGTGCAAGAATTGTAATAATACTACACGTAGCCATAATAATTTTATGAGCGGTATCGGTGATCAATGATGTCAGTGTTGGATACTGAATATAAACGACGACATAAGAACAATTTAATATCGTAGTAGCTGAAATACATAATATTAGAATTAAGATATACAGCTTATAACAACTCAATATTAGTTTATTGTCACGTGATAAAATATAACTTGGTGGAATTATCCCAAGAATGGTAATAAACAGAGAAAACATGTTATTTATGTCAAAGTTTTAATAATTAGTTCAATTAAGATATTAAATATTGCTATTCACTTCAAATTAAAATATTTACTAAATTATTTCACTTTATTCTACGAGCAGGAAATTTTATTTTACCTGATAGTTGCAATTCATTTAACTTACATTTTCTACTATTTACTAATGGTTGCACTAAAAATTATTTGAGGGATGTAATTTATAAATCGATAAGTCGATTTAAGTCTCTTTTATCTTTAAATAATTTATGGTTAGTTTAAATAATATAATCAATCAACAGGACTTTTTATCAGATGATGTTTTGTTTTTGTCCGTGTAGGTAATTCCGCTTATTAGCATTATTTGGAATCGATTTCCTCATCGTTGTTTCAATAATTAATAGGTCACTAAACTATTTTTTTTAATTTATTAAAATTAAAGGTTAGATCCGGGCGGAGTAAGAAATTCTGAACGTTTTCCCTCGGAAGGTACTGGCAAACCACCGAGGTACTTTGCCAAAAAAGCCGCTTCTCGATCATTGAGACAGTTGATCACGATTCCGCAGCAATGAAGATGCGACTAGAGAGTGAGAGATACTCTTTATAATCTTGAAGCAAATACGTCATGAACATAGACGACGAACGTTTGTGATTGGATAAATATTTTATGACACATACAATTTAAAGGGTTTGTAAACCTAAAATTTTTATGAATACAGGGGTTGGTCTTCTAGTCCATCGCATCTCGATAGCGTACAGGTTTAATTATATTTCTCCGAGGGCGATTTATCATATCAGTTTGAGCCGATTCTTCCTGTGGTTATCGTCACATTTTTCAGTGTTTCCAAATCCAATTTGTTGGGGTAGATAAGTCCCCGTTATCATATTCTTCCTCTAATTCACATTTCAAAGCCTTTTGTCGGTTTTTGTATCTTCCACGACAATTTTCCACATCTTCCTGTTCAATATTCTATCTCTCCTGTCATCCCGTCCAATTGTCTCAGATCTCCGTTCACATCCTCTCCCATCTCCTCATCGGTCTGACCATATCAGGATTCCATTTCATTACTCTTGAGATGGCTCTTTTTTATTTATTTATTTAAGAATTTACGGGCTGTTAGCCCTTTATCCGAACTTTATAACAGACTTGATATCTGGTGCCCATGGTTATTACTCTAAACGCCACAAGTTCAAGCAAGCCCGGACATATGACAGAAGAGTTAATGAGCTTGAAGAGGAAAACCAAATCTGAGCTCAAGCGGCGCAAGCGCAAGGGAGTCAGGCCCATGTCATTCATGATCTCGTCTACAGGACAATCTCGATATGTGTACCTCAGTCTGCAAACCAATAGTTTAATAAATTTAGTTTGCACTTTCTCTATTCTAGCAACGTGAACAGCGTAGTGAGGAGACCAGACAACAGAGCAATACTCTAAAATGGGTCGGACCAATGCACAGAACAGCATTTTGAAGGTGTCAATTCTTGTAAAATCCCTTGTGACTATTAGGACAAAATATTGCAGCCTCATAGATTTTTGAACGATAGCACTGATGTGATTTCTAACTGAAAGCTCCGAGTCAAGATATACCCCCAGATCCTTAACAACATCATCTCTAGGGATTATTACGCCCGAGAAGGAATAATCATATAATAGCGAGTTTCTGGTTCTACTGAACGTAACAGTCCTACATTTGCTAACATTCATAGTCATAAGATTTGCTTGACACCACCTCTCCAGCAAGAGCAAATCATCGGCGATAGTAACACAATCATAAACTGATCCAACCCCCAAGAAAATCTTTAAGTCGTCGGCAAAAATCAGATACTTAACAGTTCTAAAGGCCGCTCCAATGTCATTTACAAACAGTATAAACAAGAAAGGGGCCATATTTGAGCCCTGAGGCACAACTGACAGCGCTAAAAACTCAGAGGACAGCGAACCAGTTAAGCATAGAACCACAAAACCCATATGACTCGAGTTTCATTAAAAGTCGCTGATGGTCCACTCTATCAAAAGCCTTTGCAAAGTCAGTAAAAACTACATCAACTTGACTACCCTGGGAAAACGAGTCAATTATATTAGCTCTGGAGTATTAATAGGTTCGTGGCAGTGGATCTTCCGCTACGAAATCCGTGCTGCTCATCTACTAAAATACTTGCAAAGAGCGGAGAAATTCTGTCCAGAACAGCACCCTCGAATACTTCAGATATACATGATTGAATTGCAATAGGTCTGTAATTCTTTATATCGCCCCTAACACCGCTCTTAAATACAGGCACAATGTAATTTAACTTAAGATTATTGGGAAACACGCCAGCTTTTAATGACTTAGAAAACAAAATCGTTAATGGTTCACTCAACTGGAAAGCACAACCCTTTAAAAACGTCGGTGAAATCATGTCAGGACCCTTACCGATGTTTAATGACTGCAATTTATCATAAATCTCATATTGGGTTACAGTACATCCAGAAACAGAGCCAACAGTACCCGTAACAGGCAATTCATCGCTAGTAGGAATCCCGGAGTCGCTTACATATACTGCGGAAAACTGCTGTGCAAACAGCTCCGCGATCTCCCCACATGAAGTACCTTCAACCCCATCGAGAAACATTTTTGCAGGGAACATTTTCAGGAATCGACTTATAGCACTCTCGTGAGAACCGCTTGCAAAAAGCCCTAGCTGAAGAAAACTCTAAGTACGAAGTTTCATCCTGGGTAAGCTTGTACCTTACATGAAGTTCCTTCTTTCTGAGAATCGCCCGCCTCAACTCGGAAGTTCACCAAACCGGAAACTCAGACGACCTTATATTTTACACGGCGTACTTAACTTAATAGCATCACCGATGATACTTTGGAACAATGCAAAAGAATCCTCTATATCCACATGAAGGAATTGATCATCCCACTCAAAAGAGCTCAAGTATTCACAAGCCAAATCATAATTACATTTTTTTAAATCATAAACAACGCTAGGAACAGATAGCAACATCAGCACAACGACATACCTTTGTATTTCCCGATGTACTGAAAACCAAATCCAGCATTTCACCTCTATGATTCCCGACGGCATTGACCTGATGTAGTTCCATACATGCGGAGAAATCTTACATGACCTGACGGACGGGACCGCAAGATGTAGGAACATTGTAGTCGCCCAAGGCAAGAACATCACTGAAATCACAGTTGAGACAAATCCTCTCCAGCTCACCGAAATGCTTCTCGTAGCGATCGATAATCGACCTAGGTGGCAGATAAACAGCGCATATCAACATATTCAAGTCTACCTTGTCCTTAACACTCAACTTAACAACTTCTCTCTTCTGCTTTCTCCACATGTCCCAGCAATCCCAATCTTGCAGCCTTAACATATGTGACTATATCAGCTTCCCTAAGTTCACTTGCTATCTTTCTATTAGTTCTTCTTCGGTACTGCTCTTCATTCACCTTTAAAGGTCTCAGTATTCTCCTCAACACCTCTGTCTCAAACCTCCTGAGTTTTTCTTCTTCTGCTTTTGTTAAACTGATCAGCTCAATTCTGTATGTTACCATGGGTCTTATCAAGGTCTTAAATATTTTTATCTTGGTGCTCTTCATTACGTTTTTATTTTTCAGTAGGTTTTGGTTGCCATAGAAAGCTCTATTACCTGCCATCACTCCATCCCCCACAATTTTCATTGGTGTCACTTATCTGTATTTCAAGGTATTTAGTCTTTCTAATCTCTTCAAATGTGTAGTTTAGGATTCTTGTCATGTGTATGTCTTTTCTTTTTTCTCTACTATTATCATTCCACTGTAGTTAGTTCTTTTCATTACTCCTTCTAACACTACAGGGTAGCCGCCAGCGCATCTCTTTGTCTCACTCCTGAGTTGATTTCTAAATTATCGGTATTTCCCATCTTGGTTCTTACTATTGCTGTCGATCTGTCTAATGTCATTTATACCAGGCCCATCAATATCCTTGGTATTTTCCAATTTACCATTTCTTCTATCAGTTGTCTTCTGTTTACACGATCGAATGCTTGCTTGAAGTCCACAAACAATATCATGTCATACTCGTGTGTTTTCTCCATAATCTGTGTAACTATGAACAATGCATCCGTTGTAAATCTTCCGGGTCTGAATTCCTGCTGGTAATCTCCTTCTCAATATGCTCTTGTAATCTTACATGTATCAATCTGGTTAATATTTTGTATGCATTACTGAGTAGTGATATTGTAACAGTCTCGGTTGTCTCCTTTCTTGTATATTGGGACCAGTCCCGCTTCACTCCATTGTTCTGGCAGTTTTCACTTTTCAATTCTTCAATTATCAGGTCGTACAGCCTGCCTATAATTCCGTATTTATGTTATCAGTTCGTGGAGCTTTGTTGTTTTTCATTTTTATTTTCTCGTGTCAAGGAATTCTTGGTAAGTTGGTTCATTATCTGTTCCTAGTTTTTTATCATTTTCAAGATTTCGGTTTCCTTTTCTTTTCTAGCTTCAGGATCTAGTTCTACATTCAATAATTCTCGAAAATGTTCTCTCCATCTATTCTTTATTTCGTGTTCTTCGTATTTAATTACCCCATTTTTGTTATTCAGTCTTCTAACTTCGTGTATTTTTATATCTTTTGGTTCTTTATGTAGGTCAACATTCCTCTTACAGAAAAATTTCAATACCTCAAGAGTAAAAATATGAGCACCACCAGGTGCATTTCGTCAGCCCCCCCCGCTCCCCATTTTCAATACAAAATAGCTTTGATCGTTTGTACCTGTTTGTACATTCTTTATTTTTATTTGTATCTGTTTTGTTTTCCAAATATTTTAAAACTTTTTAAAGGGGGGGTTCAGCATTTTACTAGTTTCTCTTTGTTTTACTATGGATCCAAAATAGTCTAGATCTAAACTGTTTGTACCTGTGTGTAGCTTTCTTATTGTTTTTCTTTAAATTGCTTTTCTGAAACAATTGAAAATTGTTATTTTCAAAAAACCTTATAAACATATAAAATCTTTAGAACAAAATGTGGTTTTTGAAAAAAATCTCTTTCAATTATTTTATAAAAATTATCTTAACCTTTTTGGATTTTTAATTTCCTACACTAACCACCATATTATTTTCCAGAATACCATTATTTATTTCGAAATTTTGAAATGCTACTGTTAGGCCGCAGGGAAACGATTAAAACTATTTTAGATCCCAAATTCGAAATGGGGGAGGTCTGGCGAAATGCATCTGGCGCCACCACAAGGGCTCAAGTGATGATCTTCTTAATCGGATTCTTGTGAATACCAAAGTGTACTACTAATTTTTTTTTATGTAATCGATTAACTTTTAACGAATAATTAACGAAACAAAGTAATCAGAGGTAGTTTGTCAAAATATATCATCTTTTTGGCAGAACACTATTTCCTATTATGGTTAACCAGCATAAAAGACCCAACCAGTGGCTTAGCATATTGAAGAGTTAAACTTTCTTAATTCCAATAATTAATAATACTACATTAATTAAATTTAAGCAATAGAAAATTATGTACATATCAAAAACAATACTCAGGTTTTAATATTAGGTAGGATAACATATTTTATTGGAAGTGGTCAACTAATACGATTTATTGTTCACACTCGGATGATTTATTATTCAATGCTACATAATAATAAATTAGTTTAATTATTAAACTGGATTAGTACAATGACATACGACGCAACACTAGCACAAATATTAAAAAGTAAGGAGTAATTAATAGTAAAAAATCCTGCCGCTGAAAAACTTAGATTCTTTTCTCTCGCCAATCGATTTAGTAATTTAAATTCTTCTTTCACTTTTTCATTTCTATCTGTATTTGGTAGGTCGGCCAAAGCATCCAGACATATATCGCCAGTTTTTCTAGCCTCTGCTTCTGCTTTGGTGCAAATCATCACACCAAGTGAACCAATAATCTGCAAAGAACTTAAGATTTTTATATCTTCAGCTATGAGGCAAATACAACACTTACTAATAGCCATAGTGTCCAGTTCAAATTTGCCAGAATTAGATGTATGGGAGAAGGAAATATAAACTTGGATGTACAAATATGTAATATCAGATTAATGGTATAAATTAACCTTGTTGCAAAGCATAAGGTAAGTAATAATAATTGAGTACCAAAAATTTTGTTGAAAAGTGCGATATGTCTCACGTGATTTTCAAAACGTTTTGTTACAACACATCGGATTTCGGAGCAAATAGAGAAATTATCGAACTTTCCTCGGAACCCCATATTTATATTATTTATTCTTAACGCTCTGATCGATGTCGTTATTTTGATTAAGTACTTGTTAGTGCTTTCCAACTGTTGCTTTATAAATTGGACAAAAACGTATATCTCGACCATTGTTATAAAATTGTAATAAAACTGAAATTTTTTATTCATGAAGATCAAGGAATTTAATAGTCCCATTGTTACTGCACTAAGGCTGATGTCTATTGCAAATAGAGTAAATAAAATTAAATTGAAAATTAAAAAAATTAATTTGAAGTGCGTTTTTGACGTTATCATCATCAATTGTTTAATTATCGACGTGGTGCATACATTTAGACCACTGGTATGGTTCAAAAAGTTATATAAACTTGTCGAGTAAAAAACCATTGGTGCTAGAATTGAGTTCAGGTTGCTTATAGCCATGGTAACTTCCTGAACAACGTCAGTCAATATCAATGTATATAGAGTGTGATATATTGTATATAAGCCGATAGAGCGAAAAAATATCGTAGCAATACATCCACACATTATAAACAAAATTATAAATAAAACGTACAATTTATAAAGGCAAAAAAGGCCCATATTATTATGTATACGTGTGGAATATGGTGGAAATATACCGAGAATGATGATCAATCGAAAAAAAAAAGTATTACGTTTAACATCTGCATTTATGACATTTTTTAACATTTCAGTTAATTTATACTAAATTTTTAAAATATTAAATTTTGGAAATCTGCATACACTTTATTTTAATTTTTTATTAGTATTTATAAACTATACCTGATTCTTCAATCTTCATACTTATACATATTATCAATGCGTAGTATTTGAAGTTAAAATATACCTACTTTAAGTTTTATACTAATGTATATAATTAAGTATATGTACTTACGTTTAAGTAGGACGTACATATTTAGTACATTATAATAATTATTAATATTAAGGAGAAATGTACACCCCAAGCATATCTAATATATCTAGAGTATTAGAGAAATTAAATTTTCCGTATTGTAGTATTTACGATCATTATCTTACAAAATAAATGATACTTCCGACAAAATATTTTTTATTACAATAAAAGCAAAACAACGCAACTCCCAGTAGTCCAACCAAATTACACGTGGAAAAAAAATTGTTATCCGGAGTTTATATGTGGAAATGCTAAACGACCTTATAATAAACGCAATAAACAATTCTTGAGCGGCGCCGGCGGTAGTTTAGGGTTGTTTGGGGGGGGGGGGGGGTTCAAAGTGAAATTAAAAAATAATTTAAATTTGATGAAACTTGGTGATAATATACCTTTTGGAGTCTTAAATAATCATAAATTTTTTTAGATAAAAAACCGAAGAAGTTTCTGAGATATTCACATTTTCCGGTCTGAAACGCGTTTTTATCAAAACAAAATTCTACTTAGAAAAATCATCGTAAAGAGTTCTGCCGGGTCTCATTTATTTCGTTTTGACATATACTTTTTGGAAAAATAAAAAAATCTGTAGTCAACATTGAAAACATGCTCAAAAATTTTTTTCAATTTGGACGTTGACATCAAGAATTTTTTCCACCTCGGTGATCCCCCTCTTTTCTGGTATCCTGGCTAGGGTGACCATTAGTCAGTTTTATAGTCTTGGATGTTCAGGTCGTTCTTTACAAATGTCAAGTCCATTTATTGCTAAATACCCCTACTGAAAACTTTCTCACCTGCGTGGCTAAATTCACTAGTACCTGGGTCGTTTGGTAATAAAACAAAATCTAGGAATCACCAATTCCATCCGCAAGATGACCACGATGGGGTATAAAATGAATAAAACAAATTATATTTCACATTTACAACGCTAAACCTATGACATCATAGTAATTACAGTGTAAGTCAAAAATTAAATACTTATATTAAAATTTTACCTCTAAATTCTAAAAACTAAAAATATAAGAAGAAATTTTTACAACTAAAACTTATTGAAGAAATTATTATTGAGTTTCGCAGTTTTGGTTAAGAAATCTAGCTGAGAATATTGTTTTTGTTTTGACTATCGCGCTTTGAACGCAGTCACAAAAGCTGATTTTTATCCTTTAGAACTTGAAGGAATTAATAGAGCTGGGATAAAAATAAAATGAAGGCGGCATTGGCATCTGCAGGAACTTGCGGAACTGCTATGAAAAGCCCTACTAATCTGACTATGCAAAATTATGCAATTTTGTGGTAAAAATGTATTTAAGTGGGGAGTATTTAAGTCTAAATCTATCCCTGGAATGTATGAATGTCCTTGGGCCGCCGCGATGGGAGTACAATATTGTATAAAATATTTTTGTTCAAAAAATTAAAATTTGGAGAACTGCTATATCAATAGGGTTATAGTACAATATTTCCAAGTATCACTGGAAGCTTAGCCTAAAAATTATATTTTGTCGATATTATATTGCCTGTAGTATTTTAAACTTACATCAGCTATTCCGTCCATTACGCAATTGAAAAAGCTAGATCCAACTTCACATTCGTTGCCTCCTGTATGCACTATCAATAACATATTTTTTTAATTTACACAAAATGATTCGATAAATAAATAATCTAACCTTGAGCTAAACATGTTTCCACAACAGCACTTAACTTGTGGTAAATTTCCTCGCTTATAAATTTAGCTATCTTCAGCGTTTCTTTTGCTGCTTTTAGATCGAACTCTCCCGATTCGGTTTGCTAAAGGTAATGTCATGTTAATAAACTTACAATAATTTATAGAATGACGTAAATAGACTCACCATTTTAAATTTTTTATTGAGACAAGTTACGAGACATTTTGCCGTCTCTGTTGCAAAAGGTTTGTGTTGAAGTATCATCGCAACGTCTTCTAAAGATTCAAATATTTTAATGTCTATTAAAGATAATTATACAAATATATAAATAATTTTTTTTGTTTCAGGACTACTTAGTCCTTAGCTTAGTTCGAGACCTTATGATGCGCAGTAAACTCTCATTTTCTCTCCGGTCCGTTCCATATTTATTAAATTTATGTAGCTGAGAAATAATAACAACCTAAGAATAATCTGATTCCACCATATGTAGTTCAACTTTAGAACTTGAGCAAAAATGCGGGAAAACTAACATCCTGCGCATAAACAGTGCTGTTCAAATAGAATAACTACACTTACCTGGTGTAGCGTTTACTTTTTCTTTGCATTCTGCTATGGCTTTGCTAAGTAGCTCTCGAACAACGTCAATAGCTTGCTAAGATACGTAAACATTTAAGAATTTTCTTTAAACATTTTTATTTCAACTTACCGTATTAGCTACTATAACACAAACTAAAATTATTAAAGTTTTCATATTGAAACTGGCAACAAAATTATATTAAATTACTTAACTTATACATATTGTAATATTACATGTGTGCTGATTTTATAATATTTTTGAAGGCCATTATGGAAAAGATTTAATTGTTATACCTCTTTTTTGAGATTAAGTAAAAAATATAAAATTAAATAAATAATTCTAACATTAGCCATAAATTAATAAAAATGAACATTACATAAATATAATGAGTTCATATTGTATTTATTAACCAAAAATAATATTATAAAAAAAATTCAAAAAACTGAATTTTACGTGTTGTTTTTCTAATTATATGCAACTGAAGATGGAATATAATCGTGAATTAGGCCTATTTTTTGCATTATTAGTTGTTAGTAAAAATGTTATTTTTATGTTTTATCATTTTTCATACACTGAAACATATTTTTCACTATAAGTAAATGTAATCATCATCTGTAAAAATAAATTCAATTTAAAACAAATTATTGTATTAATAATATGATTATAATTATTTTGTATTGATTTTATTTCAAATTTTAAGTTTCTACATAGTTTACATAAATATGTACGTACAAAAATATTTAGTTATTTTTTGTTAAAATCATACCTAATAATTTAATCATGACGCAGGTAGGCTTGTAAGTTTATTATAAAAATAAAGGTGTTGTAATGATAAACAATTTTTTGTACTTACAGAAAACGCGAATAAAACATGTTTAAAAATTTATGTAAATTCTTTTCAAAAAACAATAAATATCTTAATATCCCCATGTCGGAAGACGAAGACTTGGAAAACGGATTTTTAATCATCAAATTGTCTATTTTGGATCAGCCACCCCTATTCGACACTGACGATATACAGTCTGTAAAATAGGAAGACTACAATATCAAAAAGGAATTTTCAGGTACGTAATCAAATTCAAGCTTTATAAGTACACTTACTAAATTGTTTAAATTGTGTTAGATTACCCAAGTTGGGCGGCCTGATGGCCACACTGCTCCGTCTCATATAGGTTTCATATAAGCTGTTGATTTGGGTCTTCTTCCAAGACTTACGTTGTTCATTGTTGTCAATCATCTTCTTGTATTTCGACAGGAGGGTTTTAAATTTCTCCCAGTCGGACCCATTCTTCGATTTCTTCGCTTTATTGCAGAGCTTCGGGACAGCCTTCCACAGCCGGTCCAACTCACCACACCACCAAGTGGATTCTTGCAGTATAATAGCACATGCCTCGATCGCCTCAATATTGTCTAAATCGACTTCTCAAGCTATTGAGAATATTCCACCAGCTGTGGTGGAAATTAGAGTCGCAACCTATGATGAGGTATCTCTTATGTTGCTCACAATACCTCACCAGGTCCACCACTTTTTGAGTGGGTGGCAGATCCTGGAAGTCGATTGGGAGATATACAGAAGCCAGCACGACATCTTTTGGACCTTTCCGAAGTCACAGCTCAGCCGGACAGCTGTTAGGTCACTATCACTGAACTGCTGTAAGAGATTGGCCTGAATATTTCCAGATATTAAAATACACGTCCTGGGTTTATTTAGTAGGCTGCCTGTGAAAACATTGCTTCTCAGCTATGAGAGGCCTGTCACTCTGCCCTTTACTATTTGTTGCTCTTGTATTAGAACTATTGTGTCAGTACAACAAGCCAGGCGTCGGCAAAGAGTTGCCGTAGCCGCTCTGATAACATTAAACTTCCTTGATGGTAGGGTCCTTTAATGAAGGTTGAGCTACTGCCTGAGATTCCTCATGGATATCCATAAGTTCAAGCTCTGCAGCTACCTCCTCCGTTGCTTGTGTTAGTGCAGCACTAATAGTGATGTGCTGCACCTTCACTTTAAGGCTGAAGAATCTGTAACTCAGCTTCTCCTTACTTTCAATGAGTGTTACGGCATACTTCTCATTAATGCCTAACACAATGACTTTCCCCAAGGGGTCACTTCTGTCGGTGTCAAACAAGACACACCACTCGTTTATTTTTGTCCATAGGTTTTAAGCTCCATCTACACAATTACCTCTCCAGTGGGCTCGGGTTACCCCGGAACCCAGATTCTAGCCTTGGACAGCTTATGAAGCTTATCCACTTGGGTTATTTTGAGTTCGGGTCTTTCCCACAGCTGCTGAAGTTCAGCCACAATCGTTCATAACCACGTTAGGGAAGCATCGTCATCACAGATAATCCTAAGGATTTGCCCTTTCTTGAGCCATCAAGATGGTTCTGTCGAAGGCTTAGTTGCAATGTGTTTCAATAATATCCTTCTGGGCCCCACTGAGTTACCCCAAGACACGCTCGAGCGGTCGATCAGTGCCACTCGGAGGTGGAGATACTAAGGTATCTGCCTCCTTGTAGGTGACTAAAACCTCCCCAGTCATTGCTGACTTAGTCCCAGACATTTTTGTTTCTTCTTAGCAT
This sequence comes from Cantharis lateralis, assembly GCA_963170105.1. Taxonomy (NCBI): domain Eukaryota; kingdom Metazoa; phylum Arthropoda; class Insecta; order Coleoptera; family Cantharidae; genus Cantharis; species Cantharis lateralis. Next base: position 7,157,719 of record OY720627.1, read on the forward strand.
CACCTGTGGGAGGGAACTTAAAATAAATGAACAATTCGGAAGTGTACAAAGTGTATTACGGAAGAAAGGCAGACGCTATGGGCTTTAATTATATTGCTTGTGGAGCTCGAGCAAGCTCTTGTTTTTTTTTGTACCACAGAACTGCTAGATGGAGTTCATTACTCTGCAATCATATCAAGTAATGTAAGATTCATCAAATCTGAATGCTCTAACTTGAAATTGAATTACTTGATTTTGATGTCGATGTTCTTGCTGTCGGTGCCTAGTCTGAGATTTTGTGTTGCTTAAAGTTGTTTTGCTGTGCAATTAGTTCTTGTACCGGCTTTTCTCACACAAACCAATCGTCGCGTCGTCACTGAACAGCAGGAGTTTCAAAATTTTACCGTTAATCCGTTGAACACGCTTGTCGTTTTATAATAATGAGAGAAGATATTATGATAGTAGAATATAATTTATGTAATTGAATTTGTCAATTATTTTAATAATTAATTGGATAATATGGATAAATCTAAACCAATCTAAAGATAAAAATACAATATCCATAAATTTTGTTGATAAAAATTAAAAAATGAACGGAAAATCTGATAAAAATGTTTTTAACACTTTTGACAAGGTAGGACTGTTTGGAGTAGAAATAATATTGCACTATATGAAATCAGATGAAAATAAAAAAATAAATAACTAATGTAATGCAATATAAGGCCCTATTTCACGATTATTTCCGATCTTCAGTTGCATATAACATGAAAAAAGTCAAAAATAATAATATGAAACTAGAGAATACCAAAATAAAAATAATCAGGGGGGCCAGTAATAATCTTCGGCCTCAAATTTCGGCAATTTTTTTTGTAAAAGTGGTAATAAATATAGGCTGTAATATTATAATAGCAGAAATAGATACAGGAAAACTGGAAAAGGAGATAAAAATGTTAATTCAATTAACATTGTCGTGCAGTGATTGGCTCACGGCAGCTTGGAGGAGGAGCCTGTGCGTTTAACTTAACAAACGTTATGATTTTTTTCAAATTACTCAAATATGGTAGGTTTTAGAGCGCTCCGATCTGAAATTTGCCTTTTCCTGAAGCGCAACCGAAATCGAAAATTACAGAACTCGAAACCTGGAATCTTAAATTCCAAATTTGAAAAATTGAAGTTTTCATTTTTAATTCGGCCATAATTAACCGAATACAATCAAAAATAACCGATGGACCAAATTCATTCATTCTCCCCTTATCTGAAATCAGAACTACACTGAATTTCTGTGATTTCTAAGAACTACAGAGAAAATTTTTTCAAATTCTACCACGTGGTTGCCCCTTGAAGCAGCGTAATTTTTTAATTTTTTTCAATTATTTTTATATATTTTCTAGTTTCATATTATCATTATTTTTGTTTGTTTGTTTTTTTCATGTTAATGCAAATTACATACAAAATTCCCACATAATTTACTTGAATACATTTTAAGTTTATTTCTGTAAAAATTCTTTTTTTTCTCTTTCGTGTTCAGCATATGAATAAATTACGTAGGAAACTATCAAAAATATGGTGTTAACAGGTAAAAATACAGGTGTGATATGTCCTTAAAAAGTCAATATAAAGTTTAAAATCTAAGCTTACCCTTTATTATTTTTCTGGGCCGAAATGAAATGAAAAATTTAATTATTTTAAAAATTTACATTGGGATCGAACAAAAATATTTATAATAGTATAAATTTTTATGAAATTATAAAAGTTATAAAAATGAATATAATAAAATTAAAAACACACTCAAGTTCTTTTACAGAATTTATTTCCAAAAATATTTTCTATAATTTACTAAACTAAACAAACAATAACGACAAAAAATAATATAATATATACATTGCTTTATTATTAATTATTTTAAATTGTTTTTTTGAAAACTCTAAACTGTTAAATTTTATAATTACGTTTGTATATTATAAAATGATTAATTAGCATTAATAATAATTATACATATTATATACATACAATAAAATATAATATTATGTACATATTACGTATAATTTATTAATGTATATAAATATTGTTTTAAATAAATGATTAAAGATGTTTTGATCAAACTGGTAGAATATATATTTTTCACTTTAAAATATTTTTTGTTAATAAAAATTCGATAGACTGCTGCGTGATTAGGTTTACAATATAAGATCTCCCAGAGTCCCTGGAATGTTGGTCTAAAAATTGAAAGGTTGTATTTTGGCCAATATGACACCCACAGGATTTACTTACACCAGATATTTCAGTTACTACACAGTTGAAGAAGCTGGATCCAATGTCACATTCGTTGTCTCCTTCCACTATAAACAATATATTTTTTAATTTTATGAAGAACACTAGAATAATTAAAAGTTCTAACCTTTCCCTACGCATATATCCACAATACCAATTAATTGCTGGTATATATCTTCGCTTATAAATTTAGCTAACTTTAAGGTTTCTTTTGCTGATTTTGCATCTATCTGTCCAGATGCGGTTTGCTAAAAGTTATATGTCAATATAGTGGATTGTGGTTTATAAAATGACATAAAAAGTCTTACAATTTTGAATTTTTTATGGAGGCATGCTATGAGACATTTTGCCGAGGTCGTTGTAGGAGGTTCGTGTTTCAGTAGTTTCAATATGTCCTCTAAGGATACAAACGTTTTAATATGTATTAAAAAGAATAATTCAAAAATACAAATAATTTTCTGTTTACTGTTAATCCAGTTACTCGAAAGTAACTGTGCTAATGCTGCAAGATAGCTTGGCCCATGACATTACATTACAAGTGCGCAGTACCTTTTATCTCTCGATTCTACATATTTTGTTTAAATAGGAAACTGCACTAACCTGGAGTAGCCTTTACTTTGTCTTTACATTCTGATACGGAATTGCCTATTAGTTCTTGAATAACTTCAACGGCTTGCTAAAATATTTTAAATGTAAGTAATTTTCTAAACCTTGTTTTTTCAACTTACCACATTAACTACTACGACGCAAACCAGAATTATGAAAGCTTTCATATTGTAGTTGGCGATAGAATTACTTATAAATATAATTATTTAGTGTTTTCTCATTTTATAAAGTTTTCGAAGGTTAAGGTAAAAAAGTTATAATTGTTACAGAACTTTTTTAAGTTTGCATGATTAATGCATGATATCCATAAAATTTACAATTCCCACAAATCCTCAAAATGAAGATTTATAGAAAAATAGTTTATATTGTATGATATTAAAATAAATTAATGCAACTGTACGTTATCTTTGTGATAATGATGTAACAAATTCTATTGTTTGGTTAGAATGTCAAAGCAAAAACAATATTTTCAATGTAAGTTAAATTGCTTTATTATAAACCTAAATGCGATAGATTTTAAATGTTTCTTTTCTTCTTCCCACCTTGGCCTGTCATTCGTCTAGTGTGAATTCGTGACGTGATCTATGCATTCGGTCTTCTGATTTCGAGATCAAGATCAATATTGGTTATCGTTTGCAGTTATTAAAAGTTTTCCACGTTTCTCTGCAATCGTTCTCTTGATTCGGCCCCAGAAGAAGTTAATATTGTCACCCCAACATCATCTGCATATGTATCTACTAGGAATCCTATTTCTTCCAACCTATTCCCGAGATAGTCGTGTAAAAGTGCTTTTCATAGGGTTGGTTCATGAATCGACCATTGAGAATACCCTTTGAGCAGATTTTAGTTACGGAAATGGCCTTAAAAGTGAGTGTCACCTCTCTATTACCGAGTAACCTCTTAATGTGAAGTTTCAACTTGTGGGGTAATATGGATGAGAGACGACTATTTTTTGACTTATTTTTTCATTCGTCACATAGTGATTCTAAAGACGACCCTGACTACTGGTGTTTCATTGCGACAAATATTACATAAGTAGTACCTACTTCAGGTAAGTATTAAAATATAATAATTACATCAATAATGAAATAATTACATAAACTAGGAAAAAAGATTGGTAAATGCCTCAAGGAGATGTACAGATGCCTACATGTGCACCTCACAAATGTTCAGAAACCCTAACTAATTCAACAAAAGTTGTAGCAGACAGGAAAGAGAAAGCGCAAACTTCACAAGATACAGCCTGAAGGATCAAATGGAAAAGAACAAGATCTTGGGAATCAAAGAAAACATTAACGTAGCAACGTGGAATGTAAGGGGTCTCGGGAACAAAAAATCGGATGAAATGACACATTGCAAAAACAAAAGATAGATATAGCAGTTATAGAAGAAACTTATAGGAACAAAAGAACTTGACGACTTCATAATGATATTATACAGACGTGTAGAGCAACAGGTGTAAGTAAGAAGTGGAAATCGGAAATATCAGCAGAATGGAAAAGAACCCAGGTGATATCAATATTCAAGAAAGGAGATTGGAAGAATTGCCAAAACTGCCGAGGAATAAGCCTTCTAGATAGCGCATAAAAAATATATGCCAAAAATTATAAACCAAATAATGCAGAATACAACAGAAGCTCTAATATCTGAGAAACAAAGTGGCTTTAGAGAAGATCGATCTTGCAGCGACGATGTTTTCGTGATGAAACAGATAATAGAAAGACGAAAGAGTTCAATCTCGAGACACATCTAGCTGTAGTAGACCTAACAAAAGCCTTCGATAACATCAAACTGATGAATTTTAAATTAATCTAGGAATACAAATCCAAAGGGATACGTTCTTAAATTGCCTATTACTCGCAGACGACCATGTAATAATACAAGGGACAGCCAACAACCTCCAGAAAGCGATTTTCACTCTGCAGAAACTGTGTATCAGATATGATCAGAAAATATCGAAAGAAAAAACGAAGGTTTTGGTGTTTAAAGAGAAAGAGACAGTCTGGAGTAAAATTGTTGTAGAAGACCAGCCCGTAGAACAAATTTCCCACTTTAACTTTTTAGGATGCGACGTATACTTCAACCGAGACAACGACATACCCAACAAAATAAATAGGTTCCAGCATACTATGTATATACGGAACAATACATAGAAACCTGAAAAATCTAAGTCGAAGGGAAACAAGAATAACATTTTACAAAACAATGGCGATACCCGTACTAACATATGGCTGCGAATCATAGGTCTCCTCCAAGAGAGAAGAATCAAAAGTACAGGCGGCAAAGATGCAGTTCCTGAAAAGAACCAAAGGATACACAAAACTGATAAAAAATGAAGACATTAGGCCCGAATTACAAATCTTCTCGCTTAAAAAAAATCTCAGAATATAGAGAAAATTGGAGAGGGCACCTGAATAGAATGGAAAACAAAAGGATTTTTAAAAAAAAGGATTTTTAAAAAAATGCTTTCGTACAATCCAAAAGGTAAGAGGAATATTGGCCGCTCTGAAAAGCGCTGGCAGGACTTGTGAAGTCGGAACAAGCAAAAATGCCTAATCCATGAAAGGAATACGAAAAAAAAGAAGAAAACTGATTTTTAATGTTGTTGCCCTTCACTCTTTTCAATATGAGTAAAATAATCCGTATTCGTTTGTTAAGGTTTTCAATATTATTTTACGGCGTAGCGGTCCCAATCCCATTCGGTGGTCAAATTGTAGGAAATTGTACAGGGTGGAATTCTTCAATTTCCCAATTTTATGAAATTATACTAATTTTTGAAGAGCTATAACTCGGAAACTACTGGACCTAGAAAACAATTTTTGCCATCAAATAGTAGGAAATTTAATGTGCTTTAAAAAGGTATAAGATACATTTTCTGTTAGACGCTTACTTTTACGCCTATTTGAAAAAAAACTGAAAAATATCAAAAAATTTCGCTTGTGTTTTGAAGATTGCGGGCCCCCGCGCCAAAGGTTTTTGTTGGGAGACTACTGGAAATTTATCCGGGCATCAACCGGTACAACATATAAAAAAATTAGTTATATACCGGAATTAATGCACCTATTTTCACTATTTCAACTGGACTATCAATACTCAAACTTGAAATTAAATTGCTTAATTTTGTTGTCGATGTTATTGCTGTCGCGGCGCCTGTCGCTTGTTCATGTGGCCGATCCTGCCGCATATAAAGCATTTTTTATTTCTTTTTCTTGGTGCCCCCATCCTGTTCTTTAGGCATCTTGTGCTCGTTGTCCTGTGACCCTCTGTCTTACAGGTGATGCAGAAGGGCTTCTGGATTTGACAGTTCTTGGCGTAGTGACCTATTTGGCCACACTTATAAATATTTTCCCATCTGTCCTCGTTTGAACAGTAAAATTTCGAAAACTTTAAGTAGGTTCTGGCTTAAGCTGGGGACTCCACAAACTATGGCGCACTAATTCCAAGTTTATATCGCAAAAAAAATTGTTTTAAGTATGAAAGATTAGGAACAAAGGGCTGCGACATGGAGCAGTATAATAAAGTGATAATGAAGAAAATTAAAATTAAATATATTGTCGTATTCCTTAACTAATAAGGGGAGTTCTGTTTAATTTTTATTTTCGTTTGTGTAATTTGTACAAAAAGTTAATTTTGCGTTTTTTGCACCTCAAAATATACTATATATTCCGAAGTTAGTGAAATAAAGTAATATCAGATTTATTTTTAGCATAATTATATTTTTTATTTATTTATTTATAATTTTTCCAAATAACTTTTCTATAATTCATTAAACTAAACAAACAACAACGATAAATAATAAAAAATATATACAATGCTTTATTATTAATTATTTTAAATCGGGTTTTTGTAAACAGTAAACTGTTTAATTCTATAATTAATAATGTTTGTATTACTATAAAATGATTAATTAGCATTAACTGCTAATTAGACTGCTTCATGATTAGGTTTACAATAAAAAATCTCCCAGATTCCCTGGAATGTCGGTCTAAAAATTGAAAGGTTGTATTTTAGCCAATTTGGCACCCACAGGATCTACTTACATGAGATATTTCAGTTACTACACAGTTAAAGAAGCTGGATCCAATGTCACATTCGTTGTCTCCTTCCACTATAAACAATTTATTTTTTAATTTTATGAAAAACACTAGAATAATTAAATGTTCTAACCTTTCCCTACGCATATATCCACAATACCAATTAATTGCTGGTATATATCTTCGCTTATAAATTTAGCTAACTTTAAGGTTTCTTTTGCTGATTTTGCATCTATCTGTCCAGATGTGGTTTGCTAAAAGTTATATGTCAATATAACGGATTGTAGTTTATAAAATGACATAAAAAGTCTTACAATTTTGAATTTTTTATTGAGGCATGCAATGAGACATTTTGCCGAGGTTGTTGTAGGAAGTTCGTGTTTCAGTAGTTTCAATATGTCCTCTAAGGATACAAACGTTTTAATATGTATTAAAAAGAATAATTCAAAAATACAAATCATTTTCTGTTTACTGTTAATGCAGTCAGTCAAAAGTAACTGTGCTAATCCTGCAAGATAGCTTGGCCCATGACATTACATTACTGGTGTGCAGCACTCTCAAATGGAATAATCTCTCATACCTTATCTCTCGATTATACATATTTTGTTTAAATAGGAAACTGCACTAACCTGGAGTAGCCTTTACTTTTGCTTTACATTCTGATACGGAATTGCCTATTAGTTCTTGTATAACTTCAACGGCTTGCTAAAATACTTTACATTTAAGTAATTTTCTAAACATAGTTCTTTCAACTTACCACACTAACTACTACGACGCAAACCAGAATTATGAAAGCTTTCATATTGTAGTTGGCGATGGAATTACTTTTAATTATTTAGCTTATTTGCTACGGTTTCTCATTTTATAAGGTTTTCGAAGGTTAAGATAAAAAAGTTGTAATTGTTACAGACCCAATTAAAGTTTACATAAATTATACATAATATCCAATAAATTTATAATTCCCACAAATACTAAAAATGAAGATTTATAGGAAATAGTTTATATTGTATGATATTAAAATTAATTAAAGCAACTTGTACTTTATCTTTGTAATACTGATGTAAGAATTTCTATTGTTTGGTTAGTATGTCAAAGCAAAAACAATATTTTCTATGTATAAATTTAATTAATTTATTATTAGTAATGTCAGAATTCACATTTTTCGTATGAAGAATTTTTCGTCCAGGATTATGCCCAGATATTCCATCACCTTGACCGAAGTGAAGAGCATGTGGAGTAACACTCTTTTTCTCAGAGAATGGAAGAGAGCAGCCCAGGACAATACAAAATGAAGGCAATTTTATGCAGCATTTACATATGCCTATTTTGATTTTTACACACACTTCTTCCTATTTTAGTGCAAGTTCTGCAAATCCATTTAAAATTTTTAATACTTTACGAATGCTGTTCTTTTTACTGCTCTTGTTTTTGGGATGGTGAAGTGTACAAACATAAGTGAATAGAAAACTTTAGCATAGAAATAAAAAAGCATAGAAAACTTTAGCCGCCAGGTTAGCCGTACGATGGATGGGAGCGTAGACTTCCTGAGCGGCCAATTTGAGTTCGAGTCTCACTCGAGAATGTTTAATAGTGTCTTTCCTGTTATTGGGTGTATACCTGTTGGAAATGTATGTTATTATTTATTTATTTATAAGTGAAACTTTTTCAATTGAATAAGATCGAAATAATTCGTTCCGTTAAGACTTTTTTACATTACATACTACGTAATGCATACTCATTATTTTTTAATTGTATAAATTATTGTCTTCTCTATAAAAAATTTTTAACTAAAAATATTGTGATTAAATTAAAAAACTTGATGTAAAGATTGACGAAAATAATTACAAGATAATGACACGCTAAGGTATTTGAAATTCGATATCGGAAATTTAACAATGAAAAAGGACAAGAACCGTAGGAATAGGATAGGTAATACAATACTATGTATCATGAGATTACACATAGTTGGAAGGTTGTAAGAAGGACGAAATTGCTAATTTTTGGAGAGAAGAAAATCAAGAGTTTGATCAAACGTTTAACAAAATTTCAATCACGAAAATGAAAATGGAAAATCGGGTTAAAACTTTGAAAATAAAAATTGAAAACCAAGGGGAACAGAGTCAAAAATGGAATACGATGAAATTTTTTTAGATGATAGTGTAATGGAAGAAAATGAAGATCAAAGTCTAGAATTAAGAAAATGGAAAGCAAAATCTCATCCAGTGCAGGCAATAACACCAGGAATAACAGGATATTGGAGCGTTAAATAAAACTAATTAATTGTCGGTCTACGTTTCGGCTTATTTACTAGAAGCCATCTTCAGGACTAAAAATGGGGAAGACAATAAGTCACCTAACAATTATCGATGGAAGTAGTTATCACGCTATAAAATATTTTCTTTCGGGGAAGGGAAAACCTGATCTCTCGGGCGACTACATACAACGTAGTCATGAAATTTAAATAAATTACAATTTATAGCAACATGGAATGTAAGGGGTACTTTTGTAGCGGGGTCGATGAAACAAATAATAAATGTAATGAGAAAATATAAAATAGAAATTATTGCCCTACAGGAAACAAAAAAGTTCAAATAACAATAAATATATTATTGACTTTAATAAAAATAATGTAAACTTTTATCAATTTAAATATATTTTTTTGTCGCTTTTGCATTTTAGTTCTTGCTTTCATTTTTTGTTTTTCTAACATTTTGATATGGTTATCTTAATTATAACAAAATAATGAGGTGTGTAAAATTTTGTCTAGCATACCATTTATTAATATTTATGAGTAACATGTTTAAACATGTATATAGATCACTTAAAACTACATTATACTGAAAAGTATGAGTATATAAGGAAATGCATTTTCTTTAGAATTATAGTAAGTTAAAATTATGTTTCCGAAAAGTACTTTATGTTTGATTCAATTGGCCATTGTGTTAATTTATGTTCCAATAAATGGTAGGTATGTAAAAAAACCATATTATGATCATGAAAAAAACGTTGGATTTTATTCAGGTCATTTTGGCTGCTACTAAAACTTCTAGATTGAATAAATATTAATATTTCATAAATATAAAGTGTGTTTGTTTGGCACACCATAGCTTACCACAGTCATTATGTTTTTAGAAGCAGATGAAAGTGGAAACAATGCTGAAAAAGGCGAATTTCCGTATCAAGTATCTTTACAACATCGTGGACAACATAATTGTGGGGGCTCCATCCTGGAAAACTGCTGGATCTTAACCGCTGCTCGTTGTGTAGTGGGGTAGGAAATCAAAAATATTCATATATTTTCTAAAATATGCGTTTTAGATATCAACAATCGGCATTGACTGTTTTAGCAGGAACCACTAAATTAAACAGGGGTGGAGTCAGCGCTGAAATTGAAAAAATTATACCCCATGAAAATTATAAAGCTGGGATTAATAATAATATTGCACTTATTAAATTAACGAAATGTCTTACTTACAGCGAAGATATTCAACCTGTTGAACTGGATTCGACACATATTCGTTCAGGTATTATTGGGATTGTTTCGGGATGGAAATATACTGACGTAAGCTATTTTTTTGTACTAATAATATATATTTCCTGAAATTTTTTTATATTTAGCAAAATGGAACGTGTGAATCAAATGATCTTAAAAAACTTGAGGTAAGAACTATCAGCAATCAACAATGCGTCAGAAGCTTTAAGAATATTGAAGAAGGAAATCTATGCACATTAAATAGAGCAGGACAAAGATTTTGTGAAGTAAGAGATATTTTCGATATAATTTTGTATTTTTCGGTTATCCCTAACTGTTTATATCTATAAAATCGTTTCTAACAATTATTTCGAAAGAAATTATCATCAAGCTAGAGATAACCGCATATTAACTCATGGTTTTTCGTATTCAAGGATGATTCTGGTGGACCTTTAGTGAAACTTAATTCAAAAGCTCAGATGGGGTTGGTGTCGGAAAATACTCCATGTACTGGAGGACGTCCTGTTATTTATACAAGAGTGTCTACGTATGTAAATTGGATTACAGATAATGTAAAATAAGTTTTACATTGTTAAATGTAGACATAATATCGTGAGTTTTCCCACATTATGTATATTACTGCATGCCTTTAATAAAATTTGCTTCATTTTAGGAGCGACCGATAAGCAATATATTTGTATTTATTTACATAAATTATATTGTATTTCAAAACTAGATTGAAGTTGTTTTAGTTGTATTTAAATTAAATTACCAGATATAATGTTGATGAATGTTTTTATTTTGGTATTTGCAAGCTAAAAATTGTTACACATAGTTAAATTTTTAAGAAGTTCTAACAAAAATGTTAATGTGATTTAATTTTCCAAGTACTAATTAATATGATATTTAATCATTTATCGACGATCGCTTGCAGGTATGATATCGAGTACGCATCTTTGACCGTTACTTCATTCATTTTCCTGTAATCCGTACAGAGTCTGATTTCTGAATCACATTACTTCAGCAGTCAATATTCGGTCAAACATTAAGTAAATTCTGGAGGCGGCAGGGGGAGGTTACGAATTCACAAAATAATTTAGTTTTATAATTCACCTTAATTTCATAATTATTTTAAATTGAAAGTTGAATGGTGTGAATTACATAAAATTTACTTTGCATTATGTTCAATCCAACTTATATAAGAAGAAATTCTTGTATAAATATCAGGTCTACCTCGAGCACATGGAACATTTGCCGACACTACTCCCATCTGAGCCTTTGATTTTAAATCCACTAAAGGTCCACCAGAATCACCCTAGAATATAAAACATTTTAGGTTAACAATGCCAGATAGTCATAATTTCTTACTTGGCAAAATCCTTGTCCAACTTTGTTATACGCGCATAGAACTCCACCAGGAATATTTCCAAAGGTTTTGCTACATTGTTGATTGCTGATTGTTGTCACTATAAGTTTTTTTAGATCATTTGTAGCTTGCTTTCCATTTTGCTAAAAAAACATAATTACATAATTACGTGCATTTCTAAAGCAAAATAATTTACGTCGGTAAATCCCCAACCCGAAACCAAACCTTGAACACCTGCACCTATGTTTGCCGTTCTTAGTAGTTTAATAGCTTTAATCGTGCTTTTGTTTAAGGAAAGACATTTTTTTAACTTAATTAGGGCAATATCGTTTGTAATCGTAGGTTTATATTGCGGATGAGGAACAATTCTGTCGACATTAACCCTGACACCACCTTTGTTCAATTGAGTGGTTCCTGCTAATACGCTCAATTGTGATTTATCATATCTGAAATACAGAAATAAAATTGTTCTTTATAATAACACTTTTCGATTACATACCCGACTACACAATGAGCAGCTGTAAGAATCCAGCACTTACTATATATAGAACCTCCACAATTATGTTGCTTGTTGTACTGTAAAGATATTTGATATGGTAGTTCGCCTTTCTTAGCATTAGAACCACCTACTATATAGTCCTGTTCTCCAGTTTCTACAAAATAAAATTGAAATTTTAAAAATATAAAAAAAAACAAAACTTGTTTTACCATTTGAACAAGCAGAAGTTAACACAATTAACAGCTGAATCAAGCAAATAGCACGAATCATTTTGGATTACTAATTTTTAAAATAAAATGTATTTCTTTATATAGTTCTCTTCTATATTCCTTTTTAGTGTAAAAGTGGGCTTTAAAAGGAACCATAATGGTATATTTGATGATGATGATAATAATAATAATTATGGTAATGAAGATACTGAAAGGAAACAAAATAAAAATTTACCATAAAAATATTGATAAATAGCAATTTTATTAAACATTTTTTATGGTACTCATTATTTTGAAACAATTAAAATAGTCAACAATATACGAATTTTTTTAATTATTTGTAATAATATTGACTGCAATTTCTGGGAGAAAATTCTGTTACTTTCAGTTTTTCGGATCAAAAATTAGCAAAAGGGTTGAAACTTTCGTTTTTGCTTTCGAAGTCTCATAAAAATATCATACTTTCTAGAAATTTGCTTAATATTTAATTTATTTCGATTTCCGATAAAACAGTATACTTTAGCTCTACTCAAAAATTCTACGGTGGAAACTCGGTTATCCGAACACACATTTACAAAAAACTACATTTGTAAAAATACACCACAATATACAGGGTGGCGTAAACCACCCGTATCAGATTAGTTTTTTCAAAAATAGTTTTCATGGAATTAACGTCCAGCACTGTTTGGTAAAGGTGGTAGCTTGTTCGCTTTGCGTTGTTAAATTCTTAGTTATTAATAAATAATTAAAAAAGCTAAAGAAATAAATGACAAAATGTTTTTCTTCGGTTTTACAGATGGTACAACCGGATACGATGGTGAAATGTGGCCTCACACCAAATGAAAAATGTGAAACAGCATTCAATAGAGCATCAAAAAGTACTATCCCGATTATTGGGATATAAAAATGGAAAAGGCGTAGTTAAATTAAAAATATTTGGATTTGAAGCTCTTCCCAGGGAAAGCCTTATCAATGATCAAACATCACTCAAGACTAATAAATTGTTTAACATGAAGAATCTATTGGCATTAATTTTTAAGCAATGGCATAAATTGCCAAATTACACATTGTTTCTTATCTCCTTCTTTACAAAAAATCCTACACCATTTCTTCCTTGCCTTTCTGTTCCGGAGTTCTCCCGCCGCGCCACCTCCATTATCTGTCCAGTTTTTAGCATCGTTCTCAAATTTCGGGTGCGCAGTTTCATATTCCTTTTTCCCTTCTCCTTCTTTTTTGTTTTATTTTTCTCAGCTCTTCCTTCTCTTTTACTTTTTCTAAATTTGGAGTTCCATAATTCAATTTTCCGTTTTCTCGCCTTTTCATTATAGTTTCGCCTTTCTGTTTAGATACTTCTAGTTTTTTGCCAGCTGATCTGAGACTTATGTTCTTTTTTCAACCAGTTTTCTTTTTTGCTGGTCTAAGTTTATTGTAGTTTAGATGACCCACTTCACTCTTTTTCCGTTTTCTCGCTCAGCTTTTGCTCGTGCTCTGATTTCTTTCATGGCAGTTCTCTCCATAATGGTAAGATCACTGTCCATAAAGATCCCACTCCAGTTAGCTTGAATTTGTTTTTGATAGCTTCCATTTTGTCGTCCCACTTACTCAGTTCAGTTACGCAGCGCTTTGTCCCTATCTTATACGTATTTTTAATATCAACTGCTACTCTCATCTTTTCCCTGATTAGATTCTTTACTGCTATTCCCAACTTATTCGGTTCATTTCCATCTATTGTTACTCCGGTCATTACTATGATATTTCTGATTTTCTCTCTTTCAGTCCTTTCCAGGTGATTCTCTAATTCCATATTTCTACGTTCCAACTTTTCCATTTCCTCCCTTACTTCTCTTGTGTTTTGTTTATTATTATTATTGGGTGCCTCTGCATGCTCACCACTCATTTGATATCTCTGATCTTTATCGCTTGCGGTATTTAGTTTTTGCCTTGAGGGTCTATGTACCTTCTTACTCATTCTGAAAACATCATACTCGGCTAGTCTCTTCCTTCCGCTTTCTTCTGTTATTGAAGAAAGAATAACAAAAAGATTTTTCTCCTTCCGTGCTCATATTTGTTATATTTTTCACTGAGAATTATTAATGCTATTGTTATCCGCTGCGGTAGTAACGTTTGTTTTCTTCCGTCTATGATTGGGTTTTTGGTTTCTCTTCACCTTAGTATACTTGGGTGTTTGGTTTCTCTTCTCCTTGGAGTCTTGAGTTGTTGGTTTCTCATCGCTTTGAAATCACGTAATCTGTTTTTCACCGTTATGATAATAGGATTGTTTTCTCACCTCTAGTCATCTAAGTAAGTTGCGTTGCTTCTCGTACTACTCTTCCCAATGAGGATTTTTCAAATTGTTCCCGTTCAATACTCGGTTCGGTTCGGTTCGACGCCTAGGAAACTTTCGTCTTGATAACCTAACTTATTAATTACTTACTTGTTTAAATTCTGTTTTCTTCACCCATATTACACCGACGTGCATCAAGATCACTCTCACGATAGATCCTCTTCACTCTCCACAATTTAATCTCACTATCTTTGCCGATTACTGGCTATTTCTATGACCACATATGCAGAACACAATATCAGCAGTTTCACAATATCTTATTGGCAATAGACAAATATTATATAAATTACAATTTAACTCTTGGCCAAACGTCAAGAGTCAATCCTTATCGAGTACTTTAAAAAATTAATAAGCAGCATGGCATATTTTATTTTTTGCAAAACTAAATCAAAAGTTCCTTTTGACAAACGGAACCGTTCAAAAAAATCATTTTCAGAACAAGAACTAAAACTACTATCTAATAGAATGTTCATTTGAATTACATTTACCAAAAACAAAAAGAGAATGATTTTTCCAAAAAGGGTCAACATTTGCCGATACCAATCCGATCTGACTCTTTAAATTTTTTTCTACTAAAGGTCCGCCAGAATCACCCTTGATTAAAAAAATATTTAATAATTGTCATTTAAACCCTCATTGCCCAATTTATAAAAATGCGGATATCTGTAATTTATTGCTAATTTCTGTAGAAATCATTGTAAGAAATGTTGGTTACGGATAACCACAGATTGATAAATTGCTCTTCTATAAAGGGAAAATCTCGCTTACTTGGCAAAACCCTTCTCCTACTCGATTTAATGCGCATAGATTTACAATGGTAATATCCCTATAGTTTCTGGAACATTGTTTATTGCTGATAGTTCTCACCCGAAGTTTTTTAAGATCATTTGTTGTTTGCTTTCTATTTTGCTAAATAAAATAATTATAAGGATTACAATATTACATCAAAGTAACTTACATCATAATATTATTAAAAGCTCTCTTCGATCGATTACGAAATTCAAATTTCAAAGTTCAGTTAGAAAACCTTTCGTTTTTCCCAGTGGAAAAACGACAAGACTTCAAGGAGTGGTGCCGAAAATGTGAATTGGATTGATGGATTGCTTCACGAAGTGGACAGAAGCTTACGCAATACCAACCCAAGAAGCTTTAGTTGTCGCGGATGTGCTGGTAAAAGTATTCATTAGGCGTATTGAAGTTCCAATGGAATCGCATTCCAATCAAGGACGAAATTTTGAATCAGCGTTATTCCAAAACGTCTGTCGATTATTGGGGGGATAAACAAGACCAGGACTACACCGTTACACCCACAATCGGATGGCATGTATGGGCAAGTATTTAGCCAAAATTGTCTCTGACCACCAACGAGACTGGGATCAGCACTTGCATCTATTTCTGATGGCATATCGTTCGTCCGTAGATGAAACAACTGGACAAACACCTGCTTGTGTGACGTTTGGACGGGAAATGCTTCTTGATTGAGGGAAGATTACGTCAGCAATCTCAAGAAGAAGATGCATAACATCCACGATAACGTCCGTAAGAAGATCAAGATTGCCAGTGACCGCATGAAGAACCAATACGATGTTAAGGCTAAAGCAGGTGGATTCCAGCCTTGTGATTTGGTATGGCTTTTCAACCCACAGATATAACGTGGGTTTTCGCCAAAGTTCCAGATAAAATGGGAAGGTTCTTGTGAGGTCATGAAACGCATAAATAACATGGTGTACCGCACCCGAAAACTGCCTAGGGATAAACCAATAGTAATTTTTGCAAATAGGCTAGCAGGACAGAAGCCAAACTATAAAAAATTTCTATCCACCTACACAGGTTCTGCAAAAGAAAGATTTAGAGTTACCACAGAAGAGCAATGGAACCATTTCAAAGTACCAAAAGAATATTCCATTTAAGAAGAAGTTTGGTCGGCTGGATGAGTGATTTGTTGTGTGTCTCTTTCAATTCTTTTTCTACAAAATCAAAAAGATCTTCATTGTTCTTGTATTGGTCGGATAATTGTTTGGTGATTATAAAATCGATTGGTTCATTCTTCAATATTTTCATAGTTTATGTTTGCTATTTGGTGATTTGGTTTTATAACCACGCTCTATAGAGTACGTGTTGCTGCCATGACGGTTGCACGCGGGGTGAAAGAATTGATAAACTTATATAAGCATGCTGTAACTTTAATTTTATAACTGGTTTACATCGAAATTATAATACATATTATATAAAAATATAGGCATTATTTTACATTATCTTGTAGCCATTTGATATAAGTAGAAATTCTTGTATAAATATCAGGACGTCCTCGAGCACATGGAACATTTGCAGATACCAACCCCATCTGAGCCTTAGATTTTTCTTCTACTAAAGGTCCGCCAGAATCACCCTTGAATGAAAAATTATTTAAATTATTATTGTTCTTCATTAAATTGTCATTAAAACTCTCACTGCCCAATTTATTAATATGGGGTTATCTGTATAACTAATTGGTAAATTACTCTTCTATAAAGAAAAAATTTCGCTTACTTGGCAAAATCCTTCTCCTACTTTATTTAATGCGCATATATTTCCATTGGTAATATCCCTAAAGCTTCTGGAACATTGTTGATTGCTGATAGTTCTCACCCTAAGTTTTTTAAGATCATTTGTTTTTTGCTTTCCATTTTGCTAAATAAAACAATTGTAAGAAATATAATATAACATCAAAATAACTTACGTCAGTATATCCCCATCCCGAAACAATCCCAATAACATTTGCACCAACATTGCTTGTTATTATTTTAACAGGTTGAATATCTTCGCTGTACTTAATACAATTTTTTAATTTAATAATTGCAATATCGTTAGTAATCACAGGTTTATATAGTGGATGCGGGATAATTTTATCGATATAAGCTCTAACTCCACCAGTGTCCAATTTAGTGGTTCCTGCTAATATACTCAGGTCGGATTTTGGAAATCTACAACACATACTTATACATAGAATATAAAATTAATATTATTGATTTCGTACCCCACTACACAATGAGCAGCGGTAAGGATCCAGCAGTTATTAAGGATAGAACCACCACAATTATGTTGATTACGATATTGTAAAGATACTTGATAAGGTAATTCACCTCGGTTAGCATTAACTCCACCTACTATATAGTCCGATTCTTGAGCTTCTACAAACATAATGTTTTAAGAGCCAATTTTGTATTATTCTTAACATTTATATTACAAATTAATAATTATTACTGATTTTTATATGACTTTAAATTAATATTTTATTTTATAAAATACTTTTCTTGTGAAAACAATTATTAAAAAGGTAATGTTAAGATAAAGCATATTTTATTCGAAGCGAAACTATCTTATTATGGTTTATCTGAATACATTGAGCTCCCTCTATTTTTCAGTTTTGTAGACTCATAACAAAATAATTTATATGTAAACCGACAGTACTATGCCAAATGCTGCACTTTCTTTTCAGAAATATATTGTTTAAGTTGTAATAGAAAAAAATGTGCGTAATCATATTTTTATTTTGCGGTGTTATTTTACGTACCATTTATTGAAACACAAACTAACACAACTATCAACTGAATCAAAAATAGAGCACTGTTAAGAAACTTCATTTTAGCTTACTCTAATTTTGAAAGACAAATGTTCTTCCTTATATACTCAAGTTATTTAATATAACGTGCCGTAAAATAAACCATAAAATAATAAAAATGGGCATATTTGATAATAATGGTGATAACAATAAACATTTGAAAAAAGTGTTTCTCATAAAATACTGATAAATGATAATTTTACTAAAAAAGATTAATGTACCTCATTATTTTGTTGTAATTTAGATAGGCAATAATGTATTGTACTTGAATTTTTTTTTATTATTTTGTATATTGTATATTTCTTCTCATTTACGCAATTCCCCATTCCAAAATATGTGCATTCTTTTTTAACACAAAGATAAATAAATAACAATAATATCAAAGTTATTTATATAAAATATAGTAGTACGCGTAAATTACGTACATCGGGTGAAAAAATGTAATGGAAGGAACGCATCGATTACAAATTTATATTGTAGCTAGACAAGTCAAACAAATGTTAAAGCAAAACATATTTCAATAATCCAATATCTTTTACCAAAATGAATAATTATTGATTGTAGGAAGATCAATGTTAAATCAATCACCGATTAATACCCTATACCAAGTATTAAGGGCATCTTAGACAATTTGAGAAGCTACCAATATTTTACGACACTCGATTTAGCATCAGGTCACCATAAGACACAGATAGAACAGCTTTCAGTATACAACGAAGTCATTATGCATTCAAGAGGATCGCAGTTTTGAGTTAAAACCTTCTTTAAAAAACATACGCGTCGAATATATAACCTCCTCCTTTATTTGAAGAACCAAAATAGGGATATATGTTAAAAATTAATATTAGACTTTAATATATTTATATATAAAATATTAGAATATTAATATTAGACAATAATCTATGGCACTTGAAACAAAATTGTAAAAATCAAAGTAGTTACGTGTCACATCTAATTTACAATAGTGTATTTTGTAAATGTAGTAAACAAATTAATATATTTGAATATCTAAAGCTCTTATCAAATATATAACAATTGGAAGGAACGCATCCATTCCAAATTATCATCGGTGAACCAAATCTATAAATCTGTTAAAACAAATAATGCAGATCCAATTAAAAAAATTCTTTTTTTAATTTTTAAAATATACTTTTGGCAATCTTCTACAGCATTCAGATCACAACAGTTTACTGTGCAACTCATCCCTACCATCGTTAGTTGTTTCCAAAGCCCTGTGCATTCTGTCACCTAATAAATCTCCATTGTGGAGAAACCAGACAAATACTGGTACCTGCGTGTTTGTGCCGTGCGCGGTGACCCGTACGATGTAATGAAGGGGTCCCGGTTGCTGAGCCCGCCCGGGGGCGGCAGTAGTTCCCCTGGTTCAGGCAACACTACCTTTTGGCCTGGATTTCCACTAAGAGGGGAGGTCAGGACTAGTCCACCCTGATCAATCGGCTGTGCTTTTTCGTCAGAGGATCAATTGCGGACGAGTGTTTAAGAAAGGAAGAGGTGCGCAAGAACTTCACCTTTCCGGATGCTATATCTCTCGAAGACAGACTTACCATCGCCTTAGATGATTTCATCGAGGCAAGAAAGATAAGTCGAGGCAGGCACCCACTTTTGAGAGCTCAATCACGCGAGGCAGATCTTACGGATCACATGTAACGATCAGGGCTCCCTTGAGTGGATAAAAGCTACAGTATTTGGATGTTGTCCAGGTGGACAATCTGCCAATGCTGTCGAAGGCGACCCGCCTTTAGATTTTCGGAGAACCGGAATCCACTGAGGATGTCATAGAACGCCTGGCGGCCGAGAACACCTGGGTCTAAATTAAAGATTGGTGCACCTTCTTCGACACTTTTAAAGAGGAACCGAAAGGCAAGCTTTTTATCTTCGGTTTTGGCCAGGTGGATAGTGCGGCCATTAAGCTACCAAAAGAGAGGCTGAATACAAGTTTACTTAAAAATTGAAATTCAGAAATTCGATGATCTCGCTTCTGAAGATACTCCGGTAGCCGCCACATCCACCCCGATGGATACGGGCGAAAGCTCAAGCAAGGCGGACGGAAGTAGGCAGCAAGCTCACCAAGGTAGGCTAAATGGCGGCCTTGCAAGAGCTAAATTTTTTACTAACAACATTCAGGTCACCCTTCTACGGCAGCTTAGCGATGGCCATCTTACGGCTGTTTGGATTAGCTGTGATTTTCGTAATGGTCAAAAAAATGTCATCGTGGCATTAAGCTACCTTCCAATATACTCGCAGGAACTACCACCTTCTCGGAGGATGATGGAACTTGTAGAATATTGTGAGCAACGAAAAGAACACCTCACAATTGGATGTGACTCCAACTCCCATCATCCTGCATGGGGAAGCGGTGATTGCAACAATCGAGGTAAATCTCTATTAGAGTATCTAATTAGTGCAAATATAGAAATACTTGAAAGATCCGAGAAGAGTTGACAGGAAGACCTTCTTATACCACCTCTCCTCTTTCCTGGATACCGATATGTCGGGAGAAACCTTCACAAAAGATTATTTAATAACCACCGAAGAGATAGAATTGCATGCCAATGCACTGCACAACTCTTTCACAAAGTCTCGATGCAAAAAGCTCGACCAGATGAGGAAGGTGACCAGAGAGCACTACTATAAGCGGCAAAATTCTAAAAGTGACACTGATTGGACAGCATTTAAAATGCAACTGTCGAAGTACAAAAGAATGATACGTCAAAAACAACGTGAACCATGGAGAGTCTTCTGTAGTGGAGTTAAATCAACCACCTCTGCAGCATGACTAAAAATGATCTTGTCAAAAGATCCTAATCGGCTGGGCTAGACGAAGTATTTTCAGCCCCTACTACAGTGGGGCCTGGATTTAGTGCTCGATCACCTAGTGCGGGTGTTTAGGGCGTGCATTGCGCACGGCTACATACCGGAGGAATGGAAGAAAGCAAAAATTGTTTTTATACCCAAGCCAGGTAGAAGTGACTACTCCCTCGTTAAATCGTTCAGGCCAATTAGTCTCACATCGTTTTTCTTGGAGAGACTATGCTACAGAGATATTCGTAATACGGTTCTGACCCACAGACCGTTACATCCAAATCAACACTCGTACATCCCAGGGAGATCCACCGAAGATCCACAAGGTAGTGGAGCGTATAGAGCGATCGATATGGATTATCGAGAATCCACCCTGGGCGTGTTCATGGATATCGAATGGGCTTTTGATAAAGCTACCTTTGAAAGCATGAGTGTAGCACTGCAACTTCATGAGGTACCCGCAACCATTGCGAAATGAGTTGTTACAAAAGGCTGTCTTCAGGGGAGGGTACTCTCCCTACTGCTATGGAACATGGTGGTGGACGGCCTTCTCATACTCCTGAACGATATGGGATACTATACCATATGTAACGCAGATGACATTGTCATACTGCTCACGGGAAAATACGAAGAAGTATTCTAGGAACATGGTGCAAAGAACACTCTCTCTCTCTCGGTAAATCCGGCAAACTAAGAGCTCGTTCTATTTACCAAAAATGAAATCTGCCGGCCATAGTTATGCCCAGCTTAACAGGTACTCCCCTAAAACTATCCGACAAATTCAAGTATCTGGGAAAATAGTTGACAGAAGCTAGCTTTCTGGCAGTGTCGGGGTGCAATGGGACGATCATGGGGCTTGTCCCCGAAAATCACCCTCTGGCTCTATAGTATGCACCGTATACATCTGTCTGACACGTTCAAATTTGAAATCCGGAAGTGCAAGTGGCGAGGTGGATCGAGCGTCTTCAGGATTATAACTATGTCAAGTTATAATCACAACAAGTCATCGTAACGCTGATGCGTTATCAAAGAAGACCGTGTCTACTAAATTGCAACCAATGCTCGCGACTGCAAGAGAAGACAAACCTGATACAAAGAACTACTGTAATAGACTACCATTGGCAGCCCGAAGAACTATGGCATGACCAAAAAAATGACTCTGAGCTGAAGTTGGTAATGGATTGGAAGACCCTATGTGAACGGCCGACCGGACAGAAAGTGAGTGCGTTCAGTGGAAAAATTAAACCGTACTGGGCGCAATGGGATTCCTTGGTGTTGGGAGATGAAATAATCGAGTGACCGCAGTATTGCGCCATCTGCACGATGGAGCTTCTGGAGGACACTTTGGTGTATAGAAAGACTCTGGAGAAAGTTCTGGAACGATTCTACTAGGTTAACTGTAAAGAAGACGTCAAGGAGTGGTGCCGAAAATGTAAGTTGTGTGCTTCTGGAAATGGCCCGTTAGGAAAAAGAAAAGCGCCATTGGATAGATGGATTACTTCACGAAGTAGACGAATGGGGACTAAATGGAGCAGTGAAGCGTCTCTAATAGCCTCTCCTACTCAATTCCTACTCGCACCTCCAAGCTGGTAGTCCCTGGTAACCTGCAGAGGATTCTCAGAGATCGTATAACCAACCCTGGTGGATGAGACGAATTTGCAGGGCTAATGCGAGAGGAAACCTTCCTTTGGGTTGTACAATGGGCTAGTAACTCATTCATGTAAAACATTTATATACTTGCAGCACCCTAAATGGCCTCGGAATTGGACCGGAAACTAAAACGACAACTAATGCAAGAAAAAAGGATAAGAATTGGATTGCGGAAGAATTGAAAGTAGCTTGTTGGAATATCAGAGCAATAAATAATAAAGAAGATGAGTTGGCAAGAATACTAGAAAAAATGGATATCAATATAGCAGTAATATCGGAAACAAAGAAAAAGCTACGGGGAAGCAAAGATGTTGGAAAATACGCTATGCTGTACAGCGGAGTGAACCTCAGTGAAAGAGCAAGCAAAGGTGTGGCGGTATTTATTGACGACAAATGGAAATCACAAATAAAAAGCTATGAATTCGTGAATGAAAGAATTATTACCGTTAGATTCGGAATAGATCGTGGAAACCTAACAATTATTGCAGTATATGCGCCAGAGAATGGAAAACCACAAGAGTCTGAAGAGCTATACCGTACCCTGCAGAAATTAGTGACGAAATATGACCAATCAGACAATATCCTAATATTAGGAGATTTAAACGCAAGGGTAGGTAAACTAGCTATTCCAAAAGTAGTAGGGCAATATGGCGAACAAATGATAAATGAAAATGGCGAAATGCTGAGACAGTTCGCACTTTTTAATGAGCTAAAAATTGCCAATACATTTTTCCGTAAAAAAGACATACATAAATACACATGGGCGGCAAGAGGATCTCGATCAATAATTGACTACATCATAGCTAATAAGAAATTTGCCAAACAGATTACAGATGTGAGAGTCCATAGAGAATACGATATATACTCAGACCATTTCTTGGTAGTAGGAAAAATAAACCTATATACAAGATGGAAAAAACCAAAACAACCCGCGCCAAAGACAAAGACTGAGAACGTGTACAAAATCTACCAACTGGAAAACGAAGACGAGAGACTGAAATACCAAAATAAAATCAACACTTTTGTGACCACCGTTCCAACAAGCAACAATGTAGAAAAAGAATGGCAGAACATAAAAAATATAATAAATGAGTCTGCCCTATATACCCTTGGAACAAAGAAAAAATATAGAAAAAGAAAAGGTCTCGAGAGATGGACTCATGAGATTGAAAATGCTGTGAGAGATAAGAACAAAGCTTACAGAATATATCTAGGCAACCCTACAGAAGACAACTATTGAAGATTATAAGATCCAATTATAAATTGGAATCAAAATGCAGTGGAATAATTATAACGTAACTTTATTAATGTAAGTAAATGAAAAAGATGAACACTACTAACTATTTAAAAGTATAAAATAAAAGTACTACAAAGATGTTGCGCCTATGAATATTCAAATGGAACTACTACACCAAAATTGTGCGTATCTACTACAACAAGTGAAATAATTATTCGATCAACTTTTTAAATGGCTTTCACGTGCCGTTCTTAGTTTCTTTATTGTTTCTTTGAAAACTCGACTTCTCAAATAATAATTATATTCACGCGCTGTGTAGCTATGTCATAAAAAACTAAACAATAACAAACTATGACAAATATTTTAACAATCTATTGAAAGTGTGCATTTCCAAAATTACATTTTCAATATAAACATTTGAAAAAAAAAATTTGTATACCTCATAAATTTAGATAGGCAATAATGTATTGTATATTTCTTCTCATTTGCACGATTCCTCATTCCACTATAATATGTACATTCTTTTTTAGTACAAATATATCGGAAAGAACGTACTAATTACGAATTAATATTGTAGATAGACAAGTCAAAGAAATGTTAAAGCAAAACATAATTCAGGAATCAAATTTCATACAGAGTTCACCAGTTTAAGTAGCACATAAAAGGATAGTTATTGATTGTAGGGAGATCAATGTTAAATCATTCGCCGATTAGTACTCTATACCAAATATTAATGACGTCTTAGACAAGAAACAGATAAAACAGCTTTCGGTACACGAAAGCTAACGAATTCAAAAGGATGAGTTTTAAGTTCAATGCACCGTCAACATTTGGACTTATTATGTACAACATAATGATTAAAATCTCTCTTCGATCGATTACGAAATTCAAATTTCAAAGTTCAGTTAGAAAACCTTTCGTTTTTCCCAGTGGAAAAACGACAAGACTTCAAGGAGTGGTGCCGAAAATGTGAATTGGATTGATGGATTGCTTCACGAAGTGGACAGAAGCTTACGCAATACCAACCCAAGAAGCTTTAGTTGTCGCGGATGTGCTGGTAAAAGTATTCATTAGGCGTATTGGAGTTCCAATGGAATTGCATTCCAATCAAGGACGAAATTTTGAATCAGAGTTATTCCAAAACCTCTGTCGATTATTGGGGGGACTACACAGTTACACCCACAATCGGATGGCATGTATGGGCAAGTATTTAGCCAAAATTGTCTCTGACCACCAACGAGACTGGGATCAGCACTTGCATCTATTTCTGATGGCATATCGTTCGTCCGTAGATGAAACAACTGGACAAACACCTGCTTGTGTGACGTTTGGACGGGAAATGCTTCTTGATTGAGGGAAGATTACGTCAGCAATCTCAAGAAGAAGATGCATAACATCCACGATAACGTCCGTAAGAAGATCAAGATTGCCAGTGACCGCATGAAGAACCAATACGACGTTAAGGCTAAAGCAGGTGGATTCCAGCCTTGTGATTTGGTATGGCTTTTCAACCCACAGATATAACGTGGGTTTTCGCCAAAGTTCCAGAGAAAATGGGAAGGTTCTTGTGAGGTCATGAAACGCATAAATAACATGGTGTACCGCACCCGAAAACTGCCTAGGGATAAACCAATAGTAATTTTTGCAAATAGGCTAGCAGGACAGAAGCCAAACTATAAAAAATTTCTATCCACCTACACAGGTTCTGCAAAAGAAAGATTTAGAGTTACCACAGAAGAGCAATGAAACCATTTCAAAGTACCAAAGGAATATTCCATTTAAGAAGAAGTTTGGTCGGCTGGATGAGTGATTTGTTGTGTGTCTCTTTCAATTCTTTTTCTACAAAATCAAAAAGATCTTCATTGTTCTTGTATTGGTCGGATAATTGTTTGGTGATTATAAAATCGATTGGTTCATTCTTCAATATTTTCATAGTTTATGTTTGCTATTTGGTGATTTGGTTTTATAACCACGCTCTATAGAGTACGTGTTGCTGCCATGACGGTTGCACGCGGGGTGAAAGAATTGATAAACTTATATAAGCATGCTGTAACTTTAATTTTATAACTGGTTTACATCGAAATTATAATACATATTATATAAAAATATAGGCATTATTTTACATTATCTTGTAGCCATTTGATATAAGTAGAAATTCTTGTATAAATATCAGGACGTCCTCGAGCACATGGAACATTTGCAGATACCAACCCCATCTGAGCCTTAGATTTTTCTTCTACTAAAGGTCCGCCAGAATCACCCTTGAATGAAAAATTATTTAAATTATTATTGTTCTTCATTAAATTGTCATTAAAACTCTCACTGCCCAATTTATTAATATGGGGTTATCTGTATAACTAATTGGTAAATTACTCTTCTATAAAGAAAAAATTTCGCTTACTTGGCAAAATCCTTCTCCTACTTTATTTAATGCGCATATATTTCCATTGGTAATATCCCTAAAGCTTCTGGAACATTGTTGATTGCTGATAGTTCTCACCCTAAGTTTTTTAAGATCATTTGTTGTTTGCTTTCCATTTTGCTAAATAAAACAATTGTAAGAAATATAATATAACATCAAAATAACTTACGTCAGTATATCCCCATCCCGAAACAATCCCAATAACATTTGCACCAACATTGCTTGTTATTATTTTAACAGGTTGAATATCTTCGCTGTACTTAATACAATTTTTTAATTTAATAATTGCAATATCGTTAGTAATCACAGGTTTATATAGTGGATGCGGGATAATTTTATCGATATAAGCTCTAACTCCACCAGTGTCCAATTTAGTGGTTCCTGCTAATATACTCAGGTCGGATTTTGGAAATCTACAACACATACTTATACATAGAATATAAAATTAATATTATTGATTTCGTACCCCACTACACAATGAGCAGCGGTAAGGATCCAGCAGTTATTAAGGATAGAACCACCACAATTATGTTGATTGCGATATTGTAAAGATACTTGATAAGGTAATTCACCTCGGTTAGCATTAACTCCACCTACTATATAGTCCGATTCTTGAGCTTCTACAAACATAATGTTTTAAGAGCCAATTTTGTATTATTCTTAACATTTATATTACAAATTAATAATTATTACTGATTTTTATATGACTTTAAATTAATATTTTATTTTATAAAATACTTTTCTTGTGAAAACAATTATTAAAAAGGTAATGTTAAGATAAAGCATATTTTATTCGAAGCGAAACTATCTTATTATGGTTTATCTGAATACATTGAGCTCCCTCTATTTTTCAGTTTTGTAGACTCATAACAAAATAATTTATATGTAAACCGACAGTACTATGCCAAATGCTGCACTTTCTTTTCAGAAATATATTGTTTAAGTTGTAATAGAAAAAAATGTGCGTAATCATATTTTTATTTTGCGGTGTTATTTTACGTACCATTTATTGAAACACAAACTAACACAACTATCAACTGAATCAAAAATAGAGCACTGTTAAGAAACTTCATTTTAGCTTACTCTAATTTTGAAAGACAAATGTTCTTCCTTATATACTCAAGTTATTTAATATAACGTGCCGTAAAATAAACCATAAAATAATAAAAATGGGCATATTTGATAATAATGGTGATAACAATAAACATTTGAAAAAAGTGTTTCTCATAAAATACTGATAAATGATAATTTTACTAAAAAAGATTAATGTACCTCATTATTTTGTTGTAATTTAGATAGGCAATAATGTATTGTACTTGAATTTTTTTTTATTATTTTGTATATTGTATATTTCTTCTCATTTACGCGATTCCCCATTTCAATATATATGTACATTCTTTTTTAACACAATGATAATAAATAATAATAATATTAAATTTATTTATATAGTATGCTTAAATCATGTACATCGAGTTTTTTTGTCAAAGCAAAACATTGTTCAAGAATCCAATTTCTCATCGAGTTCACCAGTTAAGTACCAAAAAAAAGATAGTTATTGATTATAGGAAGATCAATGTTAAATCCATCACCGATTAATACCCTATACCAAGTATTAAAGGCATCTTAGACAATTTGAGAAGCAGCCAATATTTTACGACACTCGATTTACCATCAGGTTACCATAAGACACAGATACAACAGCTTTCAGTACACAACGAAGTCATTATGAATTCGAAGTGATCAGTTTTGAGATAAAACCTTCCTTTCTCATAAAGTAGTGATGAAAAATGAAAATGTTGCTGAACATTTTAGTGTACCTCTTTATTTTGTTATAATTAAAATAAATGTATTGCACTTTAAACCAAATTGTAAAAATCAAAGTAATTAAGTTAGTACTATCACATCTAATTTACAATAGTGTATTTTGTAAATGTGGTGAACAAATATATTTGAATCTTTTTTTTTTATAGCATGTACTAGTTCAACAGAATACATTATTATTCATAGTGTTGTTAACAAATCAAAAAGAAAAATAACTCGATGAGGTCATGTACCTCGATATAAAAATTTAAATAATAGTAATTTACAAATATTTGTCTTCAGGAAGATGTCTTTTCGGCCTCTGGTGAATTCCCTTCACACCCAGTGAGTAGTAATGAGCACTTGAAGATGTATGTAAATTTTTGTGAAAGTTAGTAGTAGTTTTCTTCAAAAAATCTTTGATGCTTAGGCAGTTGAGCTCATAATGTAAAGAAGAATTTCTCACGAACCACTGAGCATTTACTGCTATCCTAAGAATCTTGTTTTTGAATATTTGCAGTTTATTTATATTGGTGTTGCTTGTATTACCCCAAATTGAACATGCATACATTAACGATGATCTGATTAATGATTTATAGAGAAGAATACAACATTCATGACATATAGTTGATTTTCTATTAATAAGTAGATATAAAAGTTTTAATTCAACATAACCTTCTACTAATTTTTTATGAATGTGAATATTCCAATTAAGTTTTGAATCCAATTGCACTCCGAGATATTTCACTGAGCTGTCGTCGGGGTTCCAAGGGATAAGTTCTCCATTCAGGAACATTACTAGTGTATAAGATGTATAAAACTGGCCCCAATATGCTACCCTAGGGCACACCAGCTTGATAAGTGTATTTTGACCTGGTACGATCGATCAGTAAGAAATGATAAAAGTATTGCTTTGCGATAGTCGGGTATTGCTAAGTGAAGAATTTTATATTTAAGACCTTCCAGCCATACGCTGTCAAATGCTTGTGCAACATCCAGGAATAGTACAGTTGTGAATTTCTTAGCTTTATATCCGCGTTCTATCACTTTGGTGATTCGTAAAAGCCAATGTATGGTTGAGAAGCCCTTTCTAAATCCAAATTGATGCGGGGGTAAAACACTCTTTTCATCCGTTACCTTTATCAGTCGAATGTGCATCACCTTTTCCAACAGTTTTGATAAAGTAGTTAGTAAACTTATTGGCCAGTAACTTGATAATTCCTTTTTAGGTTTTCGAAGTTTTTTAAACATAATAATAATACTATGTTTCCATTTCGTTGGAAAGTAGCCAAGCCTTAGACAGGCATTTATTAAAGTAGACAGGATCGATAGTGTTGTCCTGCTTAGGTTTTTCAAAACTACATGACCCGGCGCTTTATTTATTGGCAATGTCCCGATTATGGAAGATAGTTCAGTTGGCGAGGTAGGTTCCAAGTTTGTTCCAGGTGTTGGGAGATGAGTTTCAATGTAATTTAATACATGTAGATGATGACTAGGGGTACTCAGCCTATCAGGTTGAAATGTTTTTTCCAGGTGGTCGGCAAATACTTGACATTTTTCTTCGTCTGTATAAAACGTTGAATTTCCTTCTTGTAAAGCTGGAAGTTATGGGGGCTTGCGTAAGATCCTTCTAGTTGCTTTCCAAACTCCCGATTCACCTGGCTCTAATTCACTGATGTACTTTTTATAAGCCTTGACTTTGTATTGATCTAATTCTCTTTTCACCCGATGAGTTACTCGAATGTTTGGGCACATACTTCCTCACTTATTGAGCTCTAACTCGCGAATTTGAATATCTAAAAGTCATATCAAATATATAACAACTAGCCTGACGGGCTCCCGGGCGGTGCCTTGCAGATAGTTCGCATACGTTGCAATTTGCGCTCCTCCAACAATTTTCAAGACCTAACTTTAAAAAAATCTCTGTTTTATTTTCAATTTCCAATTTTTTAAACCATTTATTTCTTTATATCGTAACTCCAATCTCGTCCTTTCCTTATCTTCAATCACTTAGCTACTTTTTCAAAACAATTTCCAAAAACCAAACCTTATGATCAAACGATGATATTTATTCTCAAATCACAATCAAACTCATGATAAACAAAAAACTATTTATTTCGCGTAATTTCAACTTTTGTTAATTTTTTTATCTCCTCCAATATTTCGGACATCCGTTCGCTCGCTTCGTTGCCAACTGACCTCTTATCTTTTTCGTCCATTCTCCTTCAATTTTTGAATTTAAAATTTTAAACAAAATAAATAAGAAAGAAATAAATAATGAAAGAAATTGCATCGTTTCATCCATAACTTTTATTTCATAATTAGTTTAAATCAAAATTATAAAATTTTACAATATGAAACTTATTTTGCATTATCTTGGATCCATTTGACATAAGTAGAAACTCTTGTATAAATATCAGGATAACCTCGAGCACATGGAATATTTGCCGATACCACCCCGATCAGACCCCTCGATCCTTCTTGTACTAAAGGTCCGCCAGAATCACCCTGTAATACAAAACAAAGATAATTTTTATGCTTCTTTAAAATGTCATTTAAAACTCTCCAAGTCGAATTATTAATATGCGATTATTTCTAACTAAATAGTAATTTCTTGAGAAATATTTTCATGGATATAAACCGGTAGTTAGGGATAACCGGAGATTAATAAATTATTTGCTGGTAAAACGAAATTTCTTACTTGGCAAAACCCTTGTCCTACTACATTTAACGCGCATAGATTTTGATTTGTAATTTCCCTATAGCTTCTGGTACATTGCTGATTACTGATTGTTCTCACCCAAAGTTTTTTAAGATCATTTGTATCCTGCTTTCCATTTTGCTAAATAAAAAAAATTGTACGAAATATAATATTTATTACAACAAAGTAACTTACGTCAGTATATCCCCATCCCGAAACAATCCCAATAACATTTGCTCCGACATTGTCGGTTACTAGTTTAACAGGTTGAATATCTTCGCTGTACGTAAGACATGTTGCTAATTTAATAACTGCAATATCATTAGTAATCACTGCTTTATAATCTGGATGCGGGATAATTTTTTCGATTTCAGATCTAACTCCACCAGTGTCCAATTTAGTGGTTCCTGCTAATATAGTCAATTCCGATTGTGGAAATCTATAAAACATACCTAAGATATATAAAAAATGAAATAAATATTTTTTATTTCGTACCCCACTACACAATGAGCGGCAGTAAGGATCCAGCAGTTATTAATTATAGAACCTCCACAATTATGTTCATTACGATATTGTAAAGATACTTGATACGGCAATTCACCTGGGATAGCATTAACTCCACCCACTATATAGCCACCATGACCATGGTGGCCACGAGCGATAAAATCAGCTTCTGCAAACATAAAGTGTTCATCTACTCTACCGAAAGTACTCCTACACATTAGATTATTAACTACTTATTTTAAATAAACTTAAAATATACTTTCTTGTGGAAACAATCATTTTTACAATCATACAATCAAGTATCTTAGCGCTGCCCCTCTGATTACCGGATTTTCCTCTGATTTTATATTTTTTATGTATATTATAACAAAATTTCAGCCACTTTTTCATAAAATCTTGTCGATATTTACTAGTGTACTTTACCACCGGCCCCTCTCGCTGATATGTTTACTGGGGAGTAGTACGTAAAGTGAGCTCCGATTTTCAAACTTTTCTAATGAAATTATGGTAGTTTATGGTGCAAATTACATAATTATATAAGCATTAAAAACTATGGATCGTCCATAAATTCTGGTAAAAATGCCGAAAAATCTCAAAAATTGGAAGCAGCTACTGAATTCATTGTTGCCATAAATTTTAGCTCAGCCCATCTCCTAAGTCTACATTAATAAGAGCAGGTAAATGAAATTTTCCGTTAATTTACTATTATTAAATTTAAAAGTAATTCTAGTATTTCATTATTATTAATATTAAAAGTAGGTATCTTACCATTTATTGAAACACAAATTAGCACAACTATCAATTGAATCAAAAATAAAGTACTCTTAGGGAACGCCATTTTAAACTGTAATTTAGAAATAAAAATGCCTTGCCTTATATACTCATAATTTTGGATATTATTTGCTGTTAAATGAACTATGAAATAATAAAAATGTTTTTTATAAATATTAATAAATGATAATTTTGTTACAAAAAAATATGCTTATTATTTTGTAATATTTAAAATAATCGTATCAATACTACACCAAACAAATTTGCCTATACAAAAGTGTTCACGTAAGAAATATGGATTTTCTTAAATATTGATATTGTTAATATCAGGTTTCACTATGTAAAAATTAACTATAATTATTGGTACACTCTTTGGATTTTTACTAAGATCGATAGCAATCGTGAAATAAAGCTTTATTGCATTAATTTTAATAACTGAAAAAAAAATTAGTAAATTTTATTTTTGTGTTTTACCTTTTATTTTTCCTTCTTTTTCAAATACCTATTCTTTTTATTGTTTTTAAATAATAATTTTCTACGTATGAATTTTTCACTGACTCTATGATTAACATGTTAATTTTAATGTTGTTTAATTTTGTCAAATAGTACATATCACGAATTTTAGTTTATTTTAACTACCTATTTAATTTTAAAAAATTTAAATTTACCACCAATATGTACATAAAAATTCATAAAATTTAGATTATGAAGTTCAAATGCAAAATGTTTAAAAATTTGTACGTATTGTTGTGTTATTTTCGATCCTCTACCTTTTTTAGTACGCCAAAACCTCCAGAAATATTTTCATCCGATATAATTTCAAATTAAAGCAAAGATAAAGTTATAAAGATTAACCTGTTTGTTCCAGGCGCGGATACAAGGGGGAGGCAATGGGGGCAATTGGCCCCCCTTGACTCATGACCAAAGCACTTTATTTTGACCAATTTCATAATTTTATCAAATAACAAACTAAAATTCACAAATCACACAAAAATTGCTCCTCCCTAAACAAAATCCTGTATCCGCGCCTGGTTTATTCACTTTACTAAATCAATTTAAATATGGTGGTTTGTTCATGTGGAATGAGAAAGACGAAAACTTAAAACTAGAACAACGGTGAGTATTATTATTAGCTTTACATTCATGTAGAATATTGCTATCTTTTGGATTTACAGATCCGACAATTTGAGGTGGATCAATCCTCATTATTACATGTTTGTATTCTTAAATATTGGCACTCTTTTTCCAACCTTCCACTCTTCAGGCATCTTTTCCTTCATCCATATCCCCTTCAACAATTTATATACCCCTTCATGCAAGATATCTCAGCCCATTTTTAAGGCCTTCCCTGCGCCTTTCCGTTCTTCATCTTTCTCATCGCGTTTATCATTTCTTTATATGTGAGAGGTTCAACCATGATGTCTCGTTTTTCCATATTCTCGGTAGGCTGTATCGTCCGTCTCCCCACTTCTCTATTTAGTAGTTTTCTTTTTCAACATTGCATTCTAGTTTTCCATTAATGTCTTTCATTGCTCTTGTTTTAACTTTGTAAGTTCTCTTTTGCTCCTTTATTTGCATATAGAACTTTCTCGTGTTGTGCATGTTACTGTTGTGTTTGAGTTTTTCCATTTTCTTTCTCATCCATACATTTTTCTTCTGCTTGCAAATTCTATAGGCTTCCTTACTTCTTTCTCTGTACTGTTCCAATTTTTTTTGGTTTCTCGTTCTCAACCATTCCATCCTTGCATTTTTTTTTCGATTTAATCTTTCTTTCACATTCTTCGTCGAACCGCAGCCTTTGTTTCTATTTCGCCTCCTTTGCCCTATTGTTCTTTCTGCAGCCGCTTGCATTACTTTCTTTATTTTCTTCCGTTCCTTCTCAATATCGTCACTCATCCAAGTTATCTTATGTGCTGTTTTATGCGGAAATTTTGTGCTACGAATGATAAGGTTCTGTGTTGCTGCTAGATTGAATAATCGTATGCCGTTATCGTTAGTCTCATTGTGTACTGTGTGTTTGCCTGCTACCTCGCTTGCAAAATCTTCCGTGCCTATCTGCGCGTTAAAGTCTCCCATAATTATAAGTGTGTCTCTTTTCGGTGATGATTCAGCTTCCTTCTCCAGTTCCGTGCATAGTCAGTCTTTATCTTCTTCTGGCTTTTCCTTTGTTGGTGCATATACGTTTATTGTTGATATCTTTGTCGGTTTTGCTCTTATTCTTACATATGCCATTCTTCCGTTTATCTGTCTGAAATACATTATCCGTTTCTCCATATTTCTCGCTACAAAAAAACCTACTCCATTTTTTCCTTGCTTTATCTCCCCTGAAAACAAGAACACATAATCTTCACCACCACCTCTCCTTATCCCCTCCATCTCACCTCCTGTATCGCTGCCACTGCGATTCAATACTTTTTCAATTCATTCTGTGTCTCTTTCAACTTTCTTCTTCCCCTACCATTTCCTTTGACTCTACCATCTCGTGTCCATTTTCGTAACATTGTTGTAGATGTGCTTTCCTCGTCCTCCAAGTATGATACTGGTCGAAGCGGTCCAGTACCAATCCCCTTGTTTGCTCTTAGTCGCTTTCAATATATTATGTCTTCGTCCCTCTCAATTTGTTTTTGTTTTTCGTAACCTTTATTTTCTGACTGCGGTCTTTCAATTTTGCCACTATTACCTCCTTTCCAGGTGTTCTCCCGATTTTGAATGCATTCGTCACCTCTACTTGGATTTTCAGCTTTTCCTTCAAGAAATCTTCCACTTTTCTTTGCGTTACCAACCCAGTTAAAGGCATATTTTTAATTACAATGTTGTTCGCTTTCTTCTCATTCTCATATTTTTCCAGTTTTTTTTCAAGTCTCAGCACCTTATCCTCCAAATTACTTGTTTTTTTACTTCGTCCCTTGCGATTAATTTCTCCACTTTGCTTCCATCGCATCCAGCTTTTCTCCCATCTCTCTCACATCACGAAAACCCTCATCGACAACCCTGGTTAGGTTCTTTAGCATCGTTGGCATCCATAGGTGACTTATTTGTCTTCTTACTTTAGGTGTCTGTGTTTATCGTTATTACTTGATACAATGAAGGCGTCGTATATGCGGTAGTACCAGTATCCGGGTCGTCCCCTCGGAGATACCTGCATTATCAAGATAATTTACTTATGTGGTTACTCACCGCTGTGGTACCTAGTTCTAGTTTTTTTCCCGTTCCCTACACCTCAAATACTCTCATATATCGAATCAAAAATTTTCTCTCGAAGCGCAATCACAGCATACAAGACACAGGGCCGTACTAAACCAAAACAATTTACCTACATTGCGTCCGTACTCTGAGTTTTTCCATCATGTATGCCCGATAGTAGTTATGATGTGATTCAGTTCTTTTTTTTATTTCTTCAGGCTGCAACTCTCTTCCCTACGTCGAAGACCACTGACTAAAATCGTTGCTTTTTTTTGCTCCAAGCCCATAAACTCTCTTTCAAAAATTTCTGAATTTATCGAAAAAATATATAAGACTCTCATTATGATCTCTATTTATAATAAAAACACATTATTACATTAATATAATATGCAGCAGTCAAATAAGTATTCCACATTTAAGTAGATACTTATTAAACAGCCGGTATTCCAAATAATATTATATTGGAGTAACCAATTTTTAATTAATTATTTTACATTATCCGACAGCCAACCTACGTAATCGGAAATTCTTGTGTAAATATCGGGCCTTCCTCGAGCAC
The DNA here is from genome assembly GCA_963170105.1 of Cantharis lateralis. Lineage (NCBI taxonomy): Eukaryota > Metazoa > Arthropoda > Insecta > Coleoptera > Cantharidae > Cantharis > Cantharis lateralis. The sequence continues at coordinate 7,193,750 of OY720627.1, forward strand.
AAGGAATATTAGCTGATACCAGTCCCATTTGGCCTTTTGATGAAATTTCCACTAGAGGTCCGCCCGAATCACCCTTTAAAAAAATGAAAGAATTTTTATTAGGCAGATTATATATTGTAATCCAATGTGGTCTAAACCACGACTGTCTCATTTAAATTAATGGAAGAAACAATCTATCTTACTTGGCAAAATCCTTGTCCTACTATGTTTAATGTACAAAGGTCACCTGGAGGAATACCAAAGCCAAATTGATATGCGCAGTCTTGATTGGTGATTGTTCGTACATTTAACTTTTGAAGATCGTTTGGCGAAATAGTACCATTTTGCTATAATTACAAGTAATTCGTTTCTTATTAGAAGACAATCATGTAGGTAAGTGACTTACATCTGTATAACCCCAGCCAGTAACTGTTCCAATAACACCATCGTTAACATAACTGGATAATAATTTCACAGGTTGAACTTTTTTAGTGTAGGTAAGACATTGTTTTAATTTAATCACTGCAATATCGTTAGTAATCGGGGCTTGATATTGTTCATGAGGAATAATTTTTTCGATAGTAACTCTCACGCCACCACTATTTAATTTATTAGTTCCTGCCAATATAGTCAATGCCGACATTGGAAATCTGAAACAAATATTTAAGAAAATTTGCATTTAAAAGTTGATTTTATTATACCCCACTACGCAATGAGCAGCTGTAAGAATCCAGCAGTTCGCGATTATTGAGCCGCCACAATTATGTTTCCTGTTATACTGAAGAGATATTTGATAAGGAAATTCACCATCGTCTGCAGTCACACCCCCTACTATAAAGTCAACCCCTCCGGCATCTGAAATTCATTACATGCAAAATATGCTTTTTTTAGTATGATAACAAAGTATCACTTTATTGTGACTTTTTACTTTAGACAACGTTGCACATTGTTTAACTAGTTGTGCAACTAATTTATAATAATGTATTAATAAATTGTGCTTTTACAAAATAGATTTATTTGGCATTCAAATCAACAAAAACAGAATTTTTATAAAAAAATATAATAAGTAGGTATGTACTTACTGCTTATTGATACACAAACCGCAACAATTATAGCAAACCTGAAACACAAAGACATCATTCTGTTAATATTGCTCGTCGAATAAAAAAATGATTGAAGTGGTGTGTTTATATACTACACTGATTCTATGTATTGATTAGCTGCAACATTTGGAATAAATATTTAAAACTTACCTAAAATAACATATTTTACATATTATGTATATTTATTCATCCAGTGATTATCAAACAACTATGTTTCTAAAATTGACGCTGGCATTGTTTTGTTTTTATGGTATTCTGGAATATTATAAGAATTCAAAGTTTCCCTCTGTATAACTTTTAAGTTTTAGTTTAAGTTATTAGCTGGTAAATCGACCTTCAAAATATTTTGTTTTCCCAGTAAAAGTTGAAGAAGCCCTGCTAAAAATTTTGTAATTTAAAAAATAATAATAAATGCAATTATATTTGCATTGGTAGACATAAAGATAGTCATTTTAATATTGTTATCATCTTTGTATTAGTGGAAACTATCACAATATTTCTACACCAAAGTTTATTGCACTTTAGTGCTAATAATTTGCATATTTTTAAAAATGTTGCACAAAAATTAGATAAGGTATTATTATAGTTGTTATGTATAAGAAATGCCAAATTAACAGGAAACGATGAGCAAGTCTGCATTAAAATAGGTCTGATTGATAGAATAATTGATTTGAGTCGAGAATTATTCTAAATTAACTTTAAAAAACAACGAACTCTCTTTAACTGCTACCTTTATTCGGAAAATCTAAGTCAAACAATTCACTATCAAAAATCATGTTTTAATTCTCAACCATTACATTTTATTTTATAATTTAAAAAAATTGAAAACCTTGTTTCCACAGCTAGTTGGCGCCAAGTCAACCACTCAAAACTATTCGTATTATTTTTTAGTTACTAAATATATTCAAATAACTTTTCATCGTACCTGCTAAGGAGAAAGACATAAACTCTTTAACACAGCTAATATTTGAACTTAAGAATTATATTATTAATATTTCCAGCTCTTTTCGAGCAAGTATACTACACAGTGGTAAATTTAATTAAGATTAAGTTGAATTAATACAATCACATATGACATGACACTCGTGCTAATATTAAATATTAATGTGTAATTTATAGAAAAAAATCCTGCTGCCGAAAAAGTTAATTTTTTTTGTCTTACTATGCGATTTAATAATAATAATTCTTCTTTTAATTTTTTATTAAGTTTTGTATTTGGCAAAGCGCTCAAAGTGTTCAAGCAAATTTCGCCGGTTTGTCTAGCTTCTTCTTCAGTTTTAGTGCAAATCACCACACCTAATGCTCCAATAATCTGTAACAAAAAAAAGTTAAAGTTTTTCTTTAACTTGATACTGTAAAAAAGACTTACTAATTGCCAAAATGTCCAAATCAAGTGTGTCAGAATATGATAAGTGCTAATATTTCCTATTAACTTGGAAATGTACATATTTATTATTAGATTCATAACGCCAAGTAACTCCAACGCAAAAGATAAAGTAAGAAAAAGTAATTGAAATCCAAAAATTTTATTAAAATGTGAAATTTTATCTACATGATTTTCGTACCATTTTCTTACTTGTGCAATGTCTGGGCAAATAGAAAAATTATTCAACATTTCTTGGACTTCAATTGACGAATTATTTTTTCTTGTCATTCTGATTGATTTAGTTCTTTCCATTAAATACATATTTGTTGTTTCAAACTGTTCCTTTATAAATTTTACAAAAATATAGATTTCTAAAACTGTTATAAAATTGTAATAAATTTTAATTCTTTTGGTAAAAAAGAAAATTAATGGAATTATTCCATTTTCCAATGTCCACCCATATAAATCAAACGCAATAAATAAAAATAGCATTAAATGAAAATTAAGGAAAAAAAATTTGAAGTACTTTCTTGATGTTATTTTCGTTAGTTCTTCCATTACGAAGTTTGCGCACATCCTTTTGCCATCAGCATCGTTTAAAAATTCATATAGATTTGAAGAATATAAAACCGCTGGTGCTAGAATTGAAATTATAATACAAATCGCCATAGTAACTTCTACTGCTATATCGATTAATGCCAATGTGTATATTCTATACTGATAAAATGTGAAGCAGCGTAAAATTATTGTTGCAATACACGAAAATGTTATAAGGAAACTTAAAAGAAGACCGTATAATCTGTAGAAGTTACCAAAACCTTTATAGATTTTTGTTCGCATAAAACGTGGTGGAAATGCACCCAGAATAGTAATCAATCGAAAAAAATAGTTATCCACTGTAGCTTTTCCATCTTCAGCATTTTTTGTTAACATATTCCTTCTTGGCAAGCAAGTATTAGTATTTAGTTTAAACAATTTATGATTAACTGTGTGTCTTTTGTATTTCAATTAGTCCATGTCATAAATTAAACATAAATTATTTATTAGGTATAAATAATAATATATTTTTAATAATAAATTATTCATTAAGTAATATAAACAAAACTTATATTAATTGAAATATGATATAGTATGTAGGTATTAATCTATTACGAAAAATACACTAAAAAAAACCCTCTTAATTTTTTTAGCCTCTTCTTCTGTTGAACTGCATATCACAATAACAATTAGGTACACTAATTAACTGCAGTAATTAAAACTTAGAGTTAAATATAAGTTGGGCTACTAAACAAGACTTACTAATTGCCAAAGGGTCCAAAGCAAATTCGTCACTATTGCGGATATGCGTTTTCGGCTGGACATTGTACATATCGAAGAATTTAAATATATCGTCGTTAACGTCAAAATTTACAGTTCCCCTTGTACCCGTAGGTGTCGGAATTACATTTACTTTTACATTTCATTATAGACAAAATGTGTCCATTCTTTCCGATTCCCAGCTAGTTGTTTTGCTTCTTGTAATGATTTCCTTTATTTTTCATTAATCTCTCTATTGTTCCATCCCATGTATCAGGTGGTCTACCTCTTCTTCTTTTGTACCCCTCTCTTGCTTCCCATATTTTTCTGGTCAGTCGCTCGTCGCTCATTCTCTGTAGGTGTCCCCACCATCCCATCTGTCTTTTCTCTATGTATTCTTGTACCGATTCTAGTTCCAGTTCGTTTCTCACATTCACGTTTTTCTCGCGGTCCATTCTTGTTATTCCCTTGACAGCTCTCATGTACTTCATCTCTCCCGCTTGTACCCTGCTCTTCATTGCCAAACTCTGTAACCAAGTTTCGCCTCCTTATGTTAGTGTTGGTCTATATATTGTCTTGTATACCGCGAGTTTAGTCTTCTTTGAGATTTTTGTCTCAGGAATTTCTTATTCATCATGTGATACATCTTAATGGCTTTTCCGTATCTTGCTTCTATGTCTTTCTCTTGTTTTCCGTTGCTCTGTATTTTGTCTTTATTCATCTTCATTCCATTTCTCCCAAGTGCTTCATTCCAAATCTTTAAATTATTTTGTAGCCCTTCATGATTTCCGGACATTATCACCTTATCGTCTGCAAACGCGCATTCCGAATATTTCTACTCTTAGCATATTTGTTCTATAGAAAAGTTTATTTAAAGTAAGTAAGTAAGTAAGTAGTTAAGTCTTTAAGTAAGACCTTTGCTGTCGATTTCCATTTTTTCTCCAAATTCCCTTCAACATTTTTTCTTCGCCGCTTCTACCATTTCTTTGACCTTTTTTTTTGGACCTTGTATTGTTCATAGACATTTTCTGTTCTGTTTTGCAAGTATTTTCTCCATATTTCTTTTTTCATCTTTATTTGTTCTTTTTTCTCTTCATTCCACCATGCAGTTTGCATCCGCATGTTTCTCTTGCTGCCTCTGTACTCATCGTCTTGTATGTAGTCCACATTTCTTCTCCGCTGATTTGCTTCGTATACATCTTCATTTCAATTATCTTTTCTGTGACAAGCTCTTCATATTGCATTGCTATTATTTCATTTCGCAGCCTATATGTTTTGATTGTTTCATATTCCTTCCTAGAATCAGCTATTTGTACTTGTTTCTTTTCTTCGTTCTTGATTTCAGAGACTAACAGATAATGATCGCTACCAATAATTGTCCCTCTTCTTACTTTCACATCTTTTATCTCTCTTAGATTTTTTCTTTTTATCAGTATGTAGTCAATTATTGATTTTTCGCTTTCTTCCTTGCCTTGTCTTGTATACTACTTATGTAGGTATGTCTTTATGGCTGTAAAAGTTCTATTAGTCTGCTTCCATTATTGCTTCTTCTTTCTTCATCATTCTTACCCATCACTTCTGATTTGGTACTACTTCTCCCCACTCTTCCACTAAAATCTCCCGCTATATACATTTTTCCTTTGTTATTCTCGATTATCATATCTAGATCGTCCCAGAATTTATTTTTCATCTCTACCTTTTCGTCTTCGTTAGGTCCATACATAGTAATTATAGTGTTTACTTAGTTTTTTTCGTTTTGCAGTTTCACTGTCAATATTCTCTCAGTTGGGGCTTCCCATTTCCAAATGTCATCTATCATATTTTTTCTTATCATACATCCGACACAGACCGCAGCTCTCTCCTCCATTAGCACTTCTCCATATATCAGCAGATGTTCATCCAGCATAATCTCTCCTGTGCCTTTTTTTCTTTGTTTCAATTAGTGTTAGTATATCAAGACCATTCTCATTAAATTCATACAGCAATTCCGCCTCCTTACCATTTATTCCTCTTACATTTCATGTTGCAAATTTCCATGTTTTCGTCTTTTCCAAATCGTTTTATTTTCTCGCCGGTTCGTCTTATGTTTATCCTGTTCGTTGCCTCCGATCAATTTTTTGGTTCTTCCTTCAGGTATCCATCTTCTCTTTTCCATCTTAGCATTTTATCGTCATACTGCAATTTCTGACTATCCAGCTTTTCTCAGTTCTTCTGCCTTTTCTCTTATTTGTGCCTGTATTTTCCTTTAATTAACCGTTAATTCATTATCTTTTTTTTTCCAGTTTTCCACTTCAATAACTTATTGTAATCTATATTGTACGCCGCTGAAATTTTCACTTCTATCTCTAAATTTTTCTTCATTAATTCTTCCAATCTTTCTTCCATTGGGATTGTTCGCGCCACTTTTCGATTTGTTCGAGTTATCCATGAACTAGCAAGCGCGAAGTTGAGAGATAATCCAACCGACTTGGAAAAAGGTGAACCAACCAATTTTTGTGTGAGATACTAGTTTTTGAGTATTTTTTCCGGTTCCTTTTTCAAGTGTGGTTGTTAGCCAACCAACCAGCCATCACCAGCTGAATAATTCTATAAACATTTCGCGACCAGTAGTGCAAATCAGTGACTGTCCTATTGTTTTTTCTTTCCTTTTAACTTTATCAATTCCTATCCGAAGAAAGAAGAAGACCAAGAAGATAGTTCTGGTAAGTCGCTATATATAACCACAATATAACTTTTCTATACATCGTTAACACAATCACCAATACCGTCCACTTCAATTATCTCACCATAAGATTATTTGGGGTGAGATTTGGCCCCATCAGGGATGTTTCCACGTTCATTCAATTTCAATCCTGTGATCATAAGTTTGTTTCTTCTCTTTTCCCTCTCTTGTAGTTCTATTCTGTACTCGGCTGCCTCCAGTTTGTCCTCATGTTTTTCTATCTTCGTTTCTTTCAGCAGCTTATCTTGATCCCATTCGCTTTTTATCTTTCTTATATTTTATTTTTTTTATATTTTTATCTCTTCCCCTTGTGCTGCCATTTGTTCTTGGGTCTTCTTATTGTTTTCCATAATTTCGTCCATCTTTTCTACTTCGCTATTTTCAGTATTTTTATCGTTTCTAGTCGGGGTTCTGTCATTTCTTTAACTTCTCTTGAAAATTTGCTTACACTGTCTGCTCTTTGTCGGGTATTTTTCCGTTTTTCCAATTGTTCCTTGTCGTTTATTTAATTTTTCAATGTTACTGCACTGTTACTTATATTGCCTATAGTATAAATAGTAGGTATCTCACGTATTATCGTTTTTAACCCTATATTATACGGCAGCTTATCTAAATATTATTTCTCACCCTTTGTATTTCTATTCCCTTTGCCTACTCGTATATTTAATTCTTATTCCGGTAGCAGTCCACAGGTCCACCCTTCGGATGAACTTCCTCTACTCAGATGTTTACAGCTGTTAATTAAGAACTGTTAATCACCTTTTTTATCTTATTTCTTTGTTTGTCTACAACGTCTTTTGTTTTCAACTTTGTCACTAGTCACTAATTTACAATTTCAATGTTCGATATTATCCAATTTTTGAATTTAATATCTGAGCACAATTCGATATAGAAATATGTTCAGCATACCTAACTAATGCCACTCAACAGTCAGCCTGCATATTGACTCCAAACACACAATGACTGCCCAATAAAAATTAAACAAGAAATTAACGAAAAAAGGAAATTGAGAAAAAGATGGCAAATTACAAGATCACCTCATGATAAATCGAAGCTCATTATAAAGCTGTTAAAAAGCTCAAAAAGATGCTGAGCGACGATAAAAACAAAAAACTGTTTCATTTCTCAGATTATTCACTATGGAAAGCCACAAAAAAGCTAACAAGACCGCAAACTGCAATTCCTCCTTTACGCGCTGAAGACGGAACGTGGGCAAAAAGCAATTTATTAAATGATCTTACCAGTCGCTCGCTTACAATTCACCTAAAGCGGACTCCACCCATTAAAACACTCTCTCGCCTCAATTTGTGTCGAACACTGATACTACCTTCTGTATTTAATCGACTGTATTTGGGTTGCCATATTTGTCGTTAACTTCGGTTCAATATTGCTTCCTAAACGATTTTGTTGAACTGGCATCGGTTTCACAACGGTTTTTTTTTCACCGATTTGCCGATTTTGGAACGCTATGCTTGACTAGTAAATTGCGTTTCATATTCATCTGATATAAAGATAAATTGTTAGGATTTGTGTTAGGTATTATTTTCGGTATTAATTTTACTGAACTATTAAAAAAACGTGAACTTAATATTTGCTTTAATCATAGAAGTTAAAAAAATTCAGAATGTGTGGTTACCCATGAAACAACTAGGATTGAAAGAGTTAAGGGGCCTACTCTTTTTCAAAATTTATAATGTTATTTTTTAAAAAGGCACCGGTTCGCCTAACAGCCGCAGAGCACAAAACCTCCCAGGAGCAGATCCCTATGACACGTTGTACGCCACTGGTTATGCTGATATAAAGCAATTCAAAACTAAGATTGATGACGATGAATGAAAGTTTATTATCTTTAGTTGAATATCGGTGATAAATGGTTATATTTGAGACAGATATCAATTGCAGATTTCTTGTGTGTAACCTGTGAGTTTCCCCTATTTTGAATTTTGGATCCAAAATAGTTTAAATCGTTTGAACCTGATTTGTACAAGTTTGTACCTTCTTTATTTTCGTTTGTACCCATTTAGTTTTTCAGATATTTTAAAATATTTAAAATGGGCATTTCGCTAGCCCCTCCCCCTCCATTTCGAATTTTGGATCCAAATAAATAAATAAATAAATAAAAAATCAATAAAAGTCAATAATTATTATATTTAAATTCATAGTTTTATAAAGAAATAGCAAAAAAAATACTGGTAATTGCCATTAATAATAATTTATTTTATATGAGCTTTTATCCATTCATAGTAAGTAGAAATCCTTGTATAAATATCAGGGTATCCTTTGGCGCAAGGAATATTTGCTGACACAATGCCTATTTGAAGTTTTGTTGATACGTCTACTAAAGGTCCACCAGAATCGCCCTTCAACAAAAATATATATTTTATTTTTTCTATTTTAAATAATTAATATTCTTTACTTGGCAAAATCCTCTTCCCTCCGTATTAAATGTGCATATATCTCCAGCTGGAATATCCAATCTAAGGCTGACTTGACAATTTTGATTGCTGGTTGTTGTTACTCGAAGTTTTTTTAGAGTATCTGTTGTTTGTCTACCGTTTTCCTAAAAAATACATATAGTATGACAGGCATTATTAACCCTTCGACGGGCGTAATACTAATCTAATAGATTCTTTTAACATTTAATTTATATTCCAGTAGTTTTTTCCCGAAGAATCTATTACATTACTTGCATCCGTTTAAGGGTTAAAGCGAGGTAGCTTACATCGGTGTACCCCCAACCTGAAACTATTGCGCTAACACCTGATCCAGTATTTTCCGTTGATAGTTTCACACGCAGAATATTTTTACCATAAGTAAGACATTTTTTTAATTTCACTACTGCAATATCATGTGTATACGAATGTTTGGAGTTATACTTTTCATGATAAATAAATTTTTCAACTGGAACCCTCACTCCACCACGGTTTAATTTAGTAGTTCCTGCCAATACACTCATCGAAGATTTTTTGAATCTGAAATACAGTTCGTTCAAATATTAAAAACCGAAAAAATGTAATTTCGTACCCTTCTACACAATGAGCAGCGGTGAGGATCCAGCAATGATTAATTATTGAACCTCCACAATTATGCTCTCTGTCGATCTGTAAAGATACTTGATACGGTAATTCACCACTTCTTACATCTTCTCCGCCTACTATATAGTCAGACTCCTCTGCTTCTAAAAAACAATTTTATAAAATTATAAAATAATCGGTAAAAGCGAACATGTTGTAAAGATACTAAATAACAGTGGCGGTTTGTCATAAAGAGCACAGGAGCACGTGCCCTCCCACTCCAAAACCAAAAACAATAAAAGGATAGATTTTCATTCTATAAATGTCAAGAGCCGCCACTGCTAAATAAGGTAACTATTTCAAGAAATAAATTTTTTTTACTATTTTTTACTGGAGCGCAAACTAACAAAATTATCACCATATAAAAATATAACATCGTTTTTCGTATACTAAGTTAGAATAAATTGCTTTTTACACATATTTATACGCCGCGAAAGTCTGATAAAAACTCTAAAAGACAAGACGATAATAAAAATACCAAAACAATATAAAATAAAGACCATGTTTTCCATAAAATATTGATAATTGGTAAAAATTACTATTTATGTATACCACAATTTGAGATACTGGGTGATTACAATAATCGAAATTTCATTTTACTTGCATAAGTTTTTTGAAAGTTGGTTTTTTATTTCAAAAAAAAAACTTTGATTTATTCTGCGTATGACGCCGCAAACCCCATATTAGTTGAACTTTTCTTTCTATTTTTTGGATTATTTAGTAGATTAATATTTTTGTTAGTTGATATAATATAATAAAAATAAAAGTATAGAATCAATTCGCCTGTTTTCGGTCAGTTAACTGAAATTTTATGTTTGACATGTAAAATAGTAATTTTTTTACTTTTGCATTTGTAAAATTTATACCGGTTAATATTTTCTAAATTAACTTATTATTTTTTAGAAATATTCTACAAATTTATTGTTTCTTCGAAAAAATTCTGAAAACACTACTGTAGGTACTGACATTTTTTTTGTATCAGAAAGTTTAATTAAATAAAGATAGAGGATTTTAAACCTTTGTTTTAATCCTATGGCGGACGAGAACCAGTAAGTTCTGCTGGTGAGGCATAAAATGAAACCGGTCATATTGATAAATAAATAAATAAAAGCAGAAACGTTTTCAATTATTTATTTAAATTAAATATAATTAAAGCTTGTAAAATAATCATAATTGATAAAATAATTGGAAAATAATCATAATGAAGAAATTAAAAGTAATTATTTTAATTTTAAATGTACCTATTTAGTTTTTAAACAGAAATATACTAAATGTTTAATTTGCATATTACAGTACTTTTAACCACAGTAAATGGTGCTTTCTTATTTGATAAGATATAATTAAATTTATTATGCCATTTTATTATTTTAAACAATACACAACTTACTATAATTAAACAAATATATTGTCGTGGAACGTTTTTGTAAAATTGGAATTTTATTTTATTTTTGTTTTGAATTTTAAATTCCCGTGAGCTGGACAACCTAACTCTTTTTGCCAAATGGCCGACGTTACGGACGTGAATTTGGAGTGAGTCCGTAAAATTTAATAAAGAGTTTATATTCAAAAATAATAAAGAATAATTTGTGAAATAAGTGATTTTGATTGTTTTTGAATGGTACATTAATTTTTTCTTTGAAAATACAAAATTTTGGAAATGAAATGTAAAAAGGACAAACAAAGCGGCTGTACGATTCAATTTAGTCTTGGAAACAGTAATCAGAAATATAAAAGAACAAGAACATATAAAAGTTAACGAAAAAAAGACAAAATACATACATGAAATATTCAAGATGTACCATAAACACCAATCAAGGACTGCAAGTGGACGAACAAATCTATGAAGAAATGAATGAATACAAATAGGATTTGCGATAAACAGCGAAGAAGAAATTGAAACCAGAATACAGGCAGGATGCATGGCTTACCACGCAAACAAACACATATTGAGAAATCCCCAAATAAGCAAAAATGTACGAAACTTTGATAGAACCTGTGACAACATATGGACTGGAAATTATAAGTTTGAGAGCAAGTGACGAGGAGGAACTGCGCATATTTGAACAAATACAGGCAGTTGATGAATTTCAAGCTCCTGAATAAGATGAAAGGTAAAGACATCGTTAAGCACGTTAAAGTGATGATAATAGCTTGGATGGGACACGTATTATTACGATGTCCCAGTTTATATACTTAAGTCCAGTTTATTTAGTACCAAAAAAATGGGAATGCAAAAGAAAAATACTATCGAGGATTGATTATAGGAAGATGAATGATAAATCATTTTCCGATAAGTATCCTATACCAAATATTAACGACATCATAGACAAATTTGGACGTAGCCAATATTTCACCTTCTTGTCCTAGGTTGCAAACGATCGTGAATTTGTTGCCAAAATTTATAGATAATTTTGTCTTTTAATGTACCATTTTTAGAAGAAGCGTTTTGCCACTTCCTCTTCTGCATCGGCTTGGTTATAGCTCCTAAACTCCTCCTGGGGTTTAGATTGCCCAGCCTGCTCGTGAACTTTTTATACGTCGCGTCGCCCACTCGCTGCTCTGTGATTGATAACAAGCTAGCTACAACGAGTATTTCAACAAAAATCTATGACTGGCATATGTCTAAACATGCAGTAACAATGTCGGATCATAGATGGATATCCTTTACAATTAAAGCCATAAATATGGAACTCGGGCTCTACATGAATCCAATGAGAATGGATAGGCGGATCTTCTTGGATCTGCTTTCTGGTGCCTTGGAGGCCGATACGCCTTGTGAAGTAGCCACTAAAGTCAAATTTGACAACACTGAAGAGATCGAAGCATGCACAACTGCACTGTAAAGATCTATCAATAGAGCATACAAGGCGTCGTGTACGCTAAAGATGGCTAGATCTGGCAAACATGCTACACCTTGGTGGTGCGGGAAGCTAGAGAGGCTGAGGAAGGCGGTCACGAAACTTTGTAACAAAGCGAAAGGTTTGAGGTTAAGAAGGTATGCTATGGCATAGCATCTGCTTTGCAGGTGCCTCTTACTTGGCAAAATCCTTCCCCTACTTAATTCAAAGCACATAGATTTTCCTTTTGAATAATCGAATAGTTTTGATTACATTGGTTACCGTAAGTTTTTTAAGATCGTTAGTTTGCTGTCTTCCATTTTTCTATATAAAAAAAACTTGCAGGAAATACATTATATTATAATAAAAAATAACTTACGTCAGTAAATCCCCATCCCGAAACAATCCCAGTAACATTTGCACCTAGATCAACAGGTTCAATATTTTGGTCGTAGGTAAGACATTTTTTTAATTTAACAACTGCAATATCATTAGCTATCGTATTTTTAAATTGTGGATACGGAATCATTTTTGCGATTGCAGATCTGAATCCACTACTGTTTAATTTAGTCGTTCCTGCTAATACAGTCAATGTTGATTGTTGAAATCTAAAACAATTACTTTATAAAATAAAATAAATATCTTGGATTTCGTACTTCGTTAGACAATGAGCAGCAGTAAGGATCCAGCACGTATTTAAGATGGAACCTCCACAAAAATGTTTCCCACTTTTCTGTAAAGATACTTGATACGGCAATTAAAAAAAAGTAATTCATTGTAATTCAAAAAAATAATAAACATTGAAGGCGCACGTGTGAATGAGGTGGGCATCGAATTCAATAGCATATAAGAAGATACAAAAATTAAAACAAAATGTTGCTTGAAAATTGAAAGTTGAATTAATTTCCTGGTATGTCATGGAGCTGATAAGCCACTTGAAGAAGAAAAACGATGTGGAAAGCGGTAAACATTTTAATTTAAAGAGCATAAATAAGCATGTAAAACACACATATTGCATTGTTAATTTATACAAAACTCAAAAATGGTCAATTAATGCAGTCTAGCCTGGATATCTAAACCGGAAAACAAACATTTTATCTCAGAAATTGGCTTACTTTAAATTTCTCTTTCAAATATTATTTAATAAAATGGAAAACGTTAAACCAAACTTGATAACTGACCCTAGGTGCCCGGCTATCTCAATTAACCTCAATTTGATCCAATACCATCAAATCTGTATCCTCAAAAATCTCGGCAACTGCTTTCGCACTTGAACTAAATTTTTCAAAATTCTCAAATTGTCATAAATATGTAATTGTGGAATTAAATATATTACACACTGTCACGTGAACTGGGTATTAGCCATCATTTTTGCATAACATTTTCCAAAATTTAATTTTTTTTATTTATTTTTGTTGTCTTAAATTGTATTTGGCATTAATTAATTCATAAATTAAACTCCTGACGCCCCCTAGGTTTCAATAGCCCAAATTCACAACTATTAATTTTTGAGTTGTAAATTTGAGTTTGAATTTCACATCAATATGAATTTTGGAAAGTTGGTAATTTAAAAAAAAAGGAAGTTCGTGGCTTTTTACCAAAAATAGTGGACGTAAGGGGATCTAAAATTACCGAAAAAAGTCTGATTTTAAAAGTTTGAATTATTGCGAATTAAAAGTGTTTTGATAATAAATGGTTTTAGTTGGATTTTCTTAAATAAATTTGGATTTTGGAGATTGATTTTTGAACAAAACGAGAGGATTCTTAATATAAAAGATACATCAAAATTGTATATATAATAAAATTAAAATTGCAATTGAGCAGTGAAGCAGTGAGCTGCATGCCGGCATTGGTCTTTGGATACCTGGAATTCGTCCTTTGAGAAAATTACATTTCAATAAACACATAATATCGTATATATTGTTGTGTTTTTTTCTAACTTAAGGGGGCCTTAAATATAAATTAAAGCACAAATTTTGAAAAGTTTATTATTTAAAAAAAATTAAAATGTAGAGGAATTAAAAAAAGTTACTAAAAATTAAATTTTTGTTTGTTTAATATTCGAATGAAAGGCACCGAATTGTTTTGATTTTGTAACATATAATATTGCAGTCAATAGTTGTCCAATTTTTGGCACGAACGGTTGTTTGCATCTATTTAAATCTAAACAAATTATGATACCAAAGTTACTTTATCCTGTGTAATTAAAAAAAATATATTCCACGTTTCAAATTTTTTTTATTGCTTCACATTTTTGTAAACTTATGCTACTTAGCGTCATCCAACCATAAATGCACGCACTACGAGTAAAGAAAAACTGTAATATAGATATGTTATGATAACATTTAAAAGCATTTCTTCTAATTTTTACTTTTAAAAATCAATAATATTTCAATGTTTCATTGTTTAAGGTAACAGACCGGATAATGACGAATCCTTTTTTGTGAAATTTTGATAACTAGCGCCATCTTGCCAGAAACGCACCCAAAAAATTTTCTGTAATTTTTTTAAATTACTATTTTTGGTAAATGTTATGTTTTTACGCAAAAAATTTAAAATCTATGGACTTGAATTCTTCTTAAATTGATTCCTTGCATCGCAGAATTTCTTGCACTACAGGATAAATTGATAAACAGGGGCGGATCCAAAAAAATTCAGCGGGGGGGCGCAAAGCCTGATTTTAAAATGATTATGTACCTATTAATCGAAAACAAATAAAATAATTGTTTTTGAATATTATGAAAAAACCTTTTTCTAGGGGACTCTGAGCAAAAGCGCATGGATTTTACGTCCGTCCTCTGAGACTTTCCATCGGGTTTAACAGATAGTAGTTATGATATGATTCAGTTCTTTTTTTTATTTCTTCTTCATTTTTTGAAAAAAAACATTAGACTATCATTATGATCTTTATTTATAATCAGCCGGTATTCCAATTAATATTATATTGGAGTAACCAATCGTTGATTCATTGTTTTACAGTATCAGACAGCCAGCCGACGTAATCGGAAATTCTTGTGTAAATATCGGGCTTTCCTCGAGCACAAGGAATATTAGCTGATACTACTCCCATTTGGCCTTTTGTTGAAACTTCCACTAGAGGTCCACCCGAATCACCCTTAAACAAAAGCAATCAAAGAATTTTAATTAGGCAGATTACATATTGTAATCCAATGTAATCTTACTTGGCAAAATCCTTGTCCTACTATGTTTAATGTACAAAGGTCACCTGGGGGAATACCAAAGCCAAATTTATTTGTACAGTCTTGATTGGTGATTGTTCGTACATTTAACTTTTGAAGATCGTTTGGTGAAACAGTACCACTTTGCTGTAATTAAAAGTAATTCGTTTCTTATTAGAAGACAATCATGTAGGTAAGCGACTTACATCTGTAAAACCCCAGCCAGTAACTGTTCCAGTAACACCATCATTAACATAACTAGATAATAATTTCACAGGTTGAATTTTTTTACTGTATGTAAGACATTGTTTTAATTTAATCACTGCAATATCGTTAGTAATCGGAGCTTGATATTGTTGATGAGGAATAATTTTTTCGATGGTAACTGTCACACCACCACTATTTAATTTATTAGTTCCTGCTACTATAGTCAACGCTGACATTGGATATCTGAAAATGTATTTAAGAAAATTTGCGTTTAAAAGTAAAACGGTCAATTTGATTTAATCATACCCCACTACACAATGAGCAGCTGTAAGAATCCAGCAGTTAGAGATTATTGAGCCACCACAATTATGTTTTTTGTTATACTGAAGAGATATTTGATAAGGAAATTCACCATCGTCTGCAGTCACACCCCCTACTATAAAGTCAACCCCTTTGGCATCTGAAATTCATGTCAAAAAGTTTTTTAGGACGGCTTACATCCAGAATATATTTTTATGGACATAATGGTGATTGTAAATTAATTTATCTAATTATGATAACAAAGTATCACTGTATTATGACTTTTTACGTTAGGCAACGTTGCACATTGCATAGCCAGTTATGCAATTCATTTATAATAATTGGCATTAAAATCAATAAAAATATCATTTCCAGAGAAAATATAATAAGTAGGTACTTACTGCTTATTGATACACAAGCCGCAACAATTACAGTAAACCTGAAACACAAAGACAACATTCTGTTAATATTATTCAATGAATAAAAAGGTGATTGAGGTGGTATGTTTATATACACTGAAATCTATGTATTAATTAGCTGAAACGTTTGACATAAATATTTAATACTTACCTAAAATAATATATTATTTTACATTTATTATGTATATTTTTTATTCAACCAGTGATTTTCAAACAATTGTGTTTCTAAGTTCAAGTTATACCAATATTGACTTTAGCTGATAGATCAACACCCAAAATAATTTTATTTTCCCAGTAAAAGTTGAAGGAGCCCTGATAAAAAATTTAAAAAATTTAAAAAATAATAATAACAGGAATCACATTTGCATTTAAGAAACATAAAAATAAACATTTTAATATTAATTGTTATCATCTTCCTATTAGTGGAAACTATCATATTTATATATGTATATATACCATATATTTATTGCGCGTTCGTACTAATAGTTTGTATATTTTTACACAAAAATTAGATAAAATACCATAATAGTTTTTATTATAAAGTAGTACGATTTTAGTTTTACAAATTTTAAAAATTTAAATTTTGTAAATAGGTCTAAAACTTATATAGAAAATAAATATTTAGTTGAAAACATGAACATGTAAAAATCTCCAGAACAGCTGTATTAGGTAGTTCAGTTGTGCACACATGGGAATGTTTTCGTTGTTTATAAAAAGTTAAAGTATCTTGACAATTGAGGATCATCGAAAAATGAAGCAATTGACAACCGCATCGCATATTGGAAAACTTACTATCTCGGGAAAATCACGTTTTAATTCTCAATCATTGCAAAATTTAAAGCCTTGTTTCCACCGCTAGTTGACGCCAAGTCAACCAGCTCCTGGAATTGGAAAACTTACAAAGCTAACTAAATTCCAAAACTAAACAAATCAATCCTTTTTTAGGAAAATTACGTTTTTTTATTATATTAGAGCTTATCAATTTAGCATTTATTACCTCAAAGATGTTGGCTGCATCTTGTAAGGTAGCACGGCCGAGATATCCTGATGTACTTGGTCGGGGATCGAACCCACAACTGCTGCATAGCAATCGAGCATTCTAATAGCTCACCTACGCCTTAAATATTGAAAATACAATTTGTATTTATTTAAATAATGCTCTTAAGCAAAGAGGCGCTCCGTGGCGTTAATCTACTACATTCGGATCCCCCGCCATCGGTCATTGTTACCGAAGCCCTTCACGTTAGGGTCCCACTCTTATTTCGCCTCATTTTAATATATTTTAAACAGAATACGTCTTTTAATTCTTGATATTAAGTATTAAGTTAAGTTAAGATATAAGGCAGATTATAAAAACACCACATGTTGAATAAATTTACTTATTAAACTGTAATAATATAATTTCGTAAGAAACAACACTTGCAATTATATTAGATAGTAATGTGTAATCCATAAGAAAAAAACCTGCGGCCGAAAAATTTGGAAATTTTTGAGTTAATCGATCTAGTAGTAGTAATTCCTTCCGCAGTTTTTCATGTTCCTTCGCATCTGGCAAGTTAGTCAAAATTTTCAGGCAAATTTTGCCAGTTTTTTTAGCCTCTTCTTCTGTTGAACTGCATATCACAATAACAATTGCTCCAATGGACTGCAATAATAAACATTTACAATTACAGTTTAAGGTCTACTAGAAAAGACTTACTAATTGCCAAAAGGTCAAAAGTAAGTTTGCCACTATTGCGGATATGCGGCTATGATTAGAAATTGGAATCGTCCAGGAATTTAAATATATCACTAAATTTAGAGAATGAATTAATCCTATGATACTACTTAAAGTAAGAAAGAGTAATTGTAAACCGAATATTTTATTGAAGAGTAAAACCTGTGTTGTGTAATTTTCAAACGATTTTGTTACCCAACGGATATCAGAGCAAGTATTAAAAGGATTTTCTGTATATGCCAGCACTTTTACTACTGAACTGTAATTTCTTTGCTTTCTGAACGATGCAGTTTTTACCTTTAAGTAATTATTGGTGGTTCGTAATTGTTGCTTCATGCATTTAATAAAAATATAGATCACTGCAGCTGTTATAGAGGAATAATAAATATAAAATTTGTTATCAACAAGATAGATGTAGGCAGTTAAACGAAATTCCAATAAATAGATAAATACATAGGCATCATATGTAAAAATTATACACAAAATAAAGTGATAAATAAAACTTTTCAATTTTAAGTGCCTTATTGTTGATATTCTTAATAATTCATCTATTATCGACGATTTACATTTATTGTAACTAAGGGTACAATCCAAAAATTTCTTCAAACTTGAAAAGTAAATCATAGGTGCTAGCATTGTAATTATGGTACATATACTCAGAGCAGCTTCATTTGCATTATCAGTGATCATTAATGTTGGCATTGCAAGTTGAACATAACTGGTGAAATAGTAACAATGCAACATAGTCTTGGTTGAAAAACATAAACTTAAAAATAACACATACAATATATAAGATCCCACTTGGACTTGATTGTTCCATGTTAGTATAGAACGTGGTGGAATTATGCCGAGAATGGTAATAAACCGAGAAAACATGTTAAATATTTATTATTTTTAAACAACTTGATATTTTTTAATATATTTAAAATTTTTTTGATTTTATTTTATATTTGTAGTTGAACCGATGATAACGCAAGTTACAAAGCATTTAAATAATTTAAACGCACAAATATTTAGTAATTAGCCTAAAAGTTAATTTTGTTATTTATTGGTAGGAACATTAAAAATATTAATATAGAACTTAACATGTACTAGATGTAATCTATCTGGAAATGTTATAATTATTTTTAATGTATTAAAACATTTTTACCCCATTTTTTAGGTGCAAAATGGTTAACGGAGTGGTGGAAAAACAACAATTCTTGTCTCTTCCAGAAATTATTAGAACGCTCCTATGTTAGCAATGTAAATTGTACTTTTTGAAAGCCTTTTTTGTGATATAAAAATTTTATTCTCTTTATTTTTGTTTATATACATTTTTCTATTTGGTCGCCCCGTTACTGAGCTACAGTGACTAAATCATTTCACGGCCATCTGCAGAAAACAACCGACATACCAGTAGTCCAGTGAAAAAAATGTGGGGGTAACTATCCAGCCAACTTCCGAGGATGTACCACTTTCGTAAATGCAAGTAGTCAATTTTTTTTTTAGCTTTACGCTTTGGCTTATCGCTATCTACGACGGTAGTGTTATCTTTGTACTGACTAAAACTTCCCCCCCTTTCCCACCATCAACTATTATTTAATTATTGATTATTTAATCGTCTGTTTCGTTGGTCCGGTTTAAGTTTCATCGATGCACAGCTTGCTCTTCGCGTTCCGCCGTTTTCTTGTCTTGCAGGACCGTGTGGAGGTGTGGATCATTTCCTCAATGATGGACCAGTCCTAGGAACTTCGCAATATTGTGGTTACTATGTTGTCGGGCATGATTTGCGTTCTCGTACCCTACTGACCGATTCCCTTTCCTGCATTGGAATAGAGTGTGCTGGGAAGTGTCCTCCTCGTCGCAGTAACCGCATTGGGGAGTTGCTTTTCTGGCGACCCTGTGTAAGTATGCATTAAGACATCCGTATCTGGTGAGGGCTTGCGTCAGGTGGAGGTTTACCTCGCCGTGGCCGACTCATTTTTTGATGTCGCGTATGAGCTACTTTTGTTCACAGACTATCTTGCTTGATACTGCTTAAGCACGGTGTCCTGGTTGTTCACTTGTGCCTAAAGCTCTGGAGGCGGTATTGAAGCTAGCACCAGCCCTGCTTCTCTTGACACGGTCCTGTACGCGCTTATTATGCGTAGGAAAGCATACAGCGCATGATTGAGTGCACTACGGTAGAAATAACTCGTCACTTAGCTGCTTTTGATCCTCGCAATAGTTGATACCGACGCTTCCGCTTTGGCTCCAGCTTCCTGATGTGCTGGACAAAGTTGGCGTGTTTGTCTAACCTTATTCCCAGCACTATTATGGAGTCCTTAATGGAATAGGGTATCCGTCCATGTGGATGTCGATGTTGGGACCCTTCTTCTGGCAGAAACCATGACTGCCTCTGATTATTCAAAGTCAAGGGACTACAATTTTCACTGTAGGATTATGGAGTTGGCTTCGTTAGCTTTGGCCTTCAGCTTATTTGCGTCTCGATTGCTGACTATCATGGTCGGTCCTTCTGGGAGGCGGAGTTTCAGAACGTCGTCGTACATCAGGTTCCACAGGGATTGTCTTCTCTTCCGAAAATTATCGTTCTGTCGAAGAGGTAGGTGACCAGGATGTTATAGATATGCGCGTAAACGCCTCTGTCTTGGAGATCTTCCAGTATATAGTCTCCATCCGGCACTGTTAAAGGCTTTCCGCACATCTAAAGTCACTACCAGGCAGTACTGTCTTGTTCGACGTGTACCCACCTTTGTCTTCTTTACAGTGCTCACTATTTTCTCCACTGCGCTTATCGTGGACATGCCTTTTCTAAATCCGTATTGATTTTCGGACAGATTTCCTCTCTCCTCGATGTCCTGCATTAGTCCTCGCAGGATCATCTTTTCGAAGAGCTTTCCAGCATGATCCAGGAGGCATAATGGGTCTATAGGAGGGAGGTTCTTCAAGCGGTTTCTGGCCCTTTCTTATCAGTACCAGTTCTGTCCTTTTCCACTTGATGAGATAGGTGCCTTCTTCGAGGGATTTACTGGAGACAAAGTAGGTTTCCGGTTTTTCCGTGGCCAGGGTTTTTAAGACGAAGGGTAGTACTCAGTCAGGACCAAGTGTTTTGTCGGTCGGGAGGGTGGCGCTGGGTAGGTTCGGCACTTTTACCTTCGAATATACCGGGAAGAGCGCTTTGGCTACCATTCTGACTCTCGCTGGAGTAAGTTCTGGTATTTTATTTGTTCACCTAAGTTTGCCTCTGACTATCTTTTAGACTTTTCCCCATGGATATAAAATATTATACTAAAAAAATTATACATTAAAATTTAAAATTGTTGATTAATTTTTAGACTTCAAACCATTAAAATCCATAAATGCAATAATTTTTAAATTTATTATTTAATTAATAATTATTATTATTTGCATAAAGAATGATTATCTTTTGTAGAAAACATATGATGTGCATAACAACTAAGGAAAAGTAAATATTGATAAAATCTGACCATAACACAACAGTTGAGTTTTGCGGCGCTCCAATAGTTGTAGATTATTTTATTCGCCGTCGCGACGTCGGTCGCTCGTACTGGATTTCGCTAGACGCACAACCTCCGTCGTCGAGGACAGACGAGACAACATGTCATTTTTAAGTTGACTCCGGCGCGATATGTTTTCATTTTATTTGTACTTTTGAAATAGTAGTGAATTTTGTATTTAAAAAAATTTAATAAAGAAAAATATGGGTAAGCCGAACCAAAGTGTCTGTGTAAGTTCGTCGATGAATTTTAAACCCCGTTTGAGAAATTGGTGTTTAGACATTCGTATAAAAGATGCTTTGCAACATTTAGGTTTATTGTTTACATTAATGGCCTACACACTTATTGGTGGAATTGTAAGTTTCAATTTAAATTTAAATAAATTTAAAGGAAATATTATTCTGGCTTTTGTATTTGTTTGATTAACTAATATATAAAAATAAAAATCTTTTTATAAATATTTATTGTAAAGGTGGAGATGAAAGCGTTTCGAAAAGTTTCAAGTGACTTGAAATTGTAAACAAATTTTTAACATAAAATAAATCTTATAGATTTATAAAATTTTAATTCTAATTAAAACTAAAACTTTTGCTTGTTTGCCACAAAACACAAATGAATAACTTAAGTACTACTTCCGCATCAGGGCCGTAGCTAGGTTTTTCAGCGCAAAGTGCAGACTGGGAAAGGGTACCTTTATTATTAAATTATTTCAACAGGTTTTGGTACAGCTACAAGTATTATTTCTTGGTATTTATTTAAAGAATATTAGATAGATTGTTGAGTTTTTAGGTTTTTAAAACAATATTTAATTATCTTATTATTTTATTTTTATTTATATAGGAGTAATATTTATTTTTATTTTTCAACTAGTTTTCTGTTAATATTCCTGGTGCTTTTTATTTTTGGAACAGAAATCGAATTAATTTCAATACCAATTTCGGCAAACCCGCTTAGATACAGAGTATTTCGTTATCTTATAAAATACTCAGTTTATTAAAATCCAAGCCTATGAAGGCATTTGCTTGCCCTGCCTGGTGCAACGCTTTCATACAGATTAAATCATATATTTTACACAAATTTCAAAGAACAAACTAAAATTTCATTTTTACGGTTTATTTTATCTTAATTTGTAAAATTATAATATGAAAATATGTGCTAATAATACAAGAGGTCACGATTTATTGATCTCGCCAAAATTTCGTTAACCTCTGAATATCATAGTATGGTAGTAGGTCTGCACTGCAGTGTTTACTTACTGCACAACATAAAGCCAGGTATTAACTTCCTGTAAAAGTTTAAATGTAGACCATAATTGTGCCAGTTACCTCACGCAACATAAAAACTCGAATTTCCAATCTAATTTGTTTTAGTGGAACATTTGCACAAAAAGTCACTTAAATGTTGAGTTAGTTAGTAGAAGTAACTATACGTTGAAGTAGTAAAACGACTCGTAAAACTTTCAATTTTTCACAATTTAATGCAATTGGAAAAATTGTTTTCCCGAGTTTCAAGCGTTTCATTTTTTTTATTATGCAATAACCTAGTTTCAGAGGAAAGGTCAAACCAAGACTTTTGTGTGATTTGTCAGCGTCTGTGATGAATATTTACACACTGCTTAGGTAAAAAAATTCAGCTGTTTCAGCTTTCTAGGCTGAGTAAAGCATTGAAAACTTTTAAAAAAAATTCATTGCAATCGAATATGTTTGTTTAATTTTATTTTAATTTTAATGTTTAATTTCATGATAAATATGTGTAAAAATCGTTCTGATGATGTATTACCATTCTTCCTAGTTAAACGGCGAGCTTTATAATAATTTTACTGCACATTTACTTTAATTTGAGATTGGAGTTTAGGTATAATAGATTTAATTTTGTAAATACAAAATTTGATCTTTATTCTCTCTTTAAAAGGAGTCTCATGCGGATCTATTTCACCGGCTGAGCTAAGCATGGGATTAGCAATAAATTTAAAATTGAATATACCAAAATTCTTTTGTAATTAATTCTAGGGGAATTACTTAAAATGCCCCTCAAAAAAATATAAATACTAAACCGTCAGAACAACTTATAAATATGTAAAAGCTAATTCAGAACATTGGAATCGCTGAGATATACAGAATAAATCTTGTTACACTAAATGTCAAGATTAAATTAGCAAACTTTTTTTTGAAAAGCGAAGCATTTCACTGCTAATGTAATTAAATAATTAAACTAATTATTATTTTGATATTTTAATTAATATTAACCAATTTCATATTGAAAGATAAAATATTTAATTCCTTTATTGCGCTTTTATGCGATGGATGATTATAAACTTTTCAAATTAATTGAATATTAACAGCGTCCTATATTTTTATAAGAGCACTTAATTATTAAAAGATAAACTGATGAATAGAATATAATAAATTTAATGATGCAGCATTGACTAAAAATATGCTCTGCTTTTCATTTGGATCCTTTGGCAGGACTAATATTGAAACAAACATCGAAATATTCCATATATTACTATTATGTAAAAATTTAATTTTAAATAATATCTAGATAATATGAATAAATTTTAAAGCTCAATGAACGCATTTAAACCCGGAAGACAAAAACAAAAACAAAATTTAGTACATTTTGAATATTCCGCAAGGTTTATCCATAAAATTTAAAGATATCAACCTCTTTATGATATGGTTATGGAAATTTGAAATATGTCACATTATCATATTTAAATTTTAACAACTTTCCAGTCGAATTTATCAAACTGAAGATCGAATTTACTGATTACAATTACCAAACAGTACCAATTGATTCTGAAGTCGTCCAAATTGCAACTTTACTTCAGTTCCTTTGACTCTGATTGACTGATTGCTTTTGCTCAAATTTAACTTTTTATTCCAATATTTATTCTTATACAAAATTAGGCTGGGGATTCACAGATAAATTTTATTATTCATGAAATTTGCCCTAATGTGCACCTGATTGGTAGCTTAGCTTAATTATTAATTAAGTTAAGTTTAACTAATTTACCGACATCGATATTTGGAAAAACAAATGATTTCGAGTTATTTCGGACCGGAAAATTAAAACAAAGAAAATATCTTGATGGAATATATTCAAATCTTATGGTTAATTACAGCCGAAACATTAAACCTCGGGTAAAACTGATGATTTAAAAATTTTTATCAATCACAAATGATAAAACAATTTTGTTTTAGAATTGATAACAGTTTATTAACTCAGGGATTTAATCTGTATTTGATATTATTGTTTCATACATAGTTTTTCTTGAATTGAAATATTCAGTGACAAATGTATTATGTTTGTCTACCAATACTGTGGTTGGGTTAACACGATGCTGTTCCTCTTCTAGTTGGATCTTCACGCAATCCGTTGATTCCATATGGAAACATAATGCCATCATTCAAATTCTTCTGCTTTCAATTCACTTCCACATATTGAAAATATTTTCCATTTACCTCGTCCACTTATCTCATCCACATATTCTTCAATTTTCAGATGCTTGACTGGGATATTATCAACCTGTACAGAAGGAACAGGTAGTTTCAATTCCCTGAATTGGACCTGGTGTTGCAGCTTATTTTACAACTGGTTCTTAATTTTCCTAGAAACTGAATAGGATTTTTCTTATGATTAACGTTAACGTAATCCAGAGTATATTGAACATTTTTATGTCCTATGACACAAGCCTTTCCATTTCTGCAGCAGCACCTGTAAGACCGCAGGCATGTGAATCTGCAAAATATAATTCTTTCTCACTCTGGAATACTGCAAATGGCTTGTTTCCAGCTATCAAAATTCCTGCTGGATGAGCTACAAAGAGATTTCTTAATCCATTAATTAAAGTCCTTCCAGCCGTAATGGCTGTAATTACAAGCCACATCCTTCAAAATATCCAATGTCGCGCGAGATGTATGTATGTGCAATTGCACCATCCTGTTGGCACCACATATCCTCCAGTCCCAATTCATCAATTTGCGACAATAAAAACTCTTTGATCATGGTTCTATATCGCTCACCAATGAACTGTGTTACCCACGGCGTCTTCAGAAAAATAAGGCCCGATGACACCTCTGGCCCTGATGATAATATGCTTTGTCGCTCATGATAAATTTCGACCGAAAATCGTTAACTGAGTCATCGAGGTTCAGGAGAGCGTGAGTGTAGTTTAGACGCTATTATCTGATGGGCTGTCTGCACTTTGTATGGGAACATCAGCTGCAGAGACGAACGTATAAAGGCCAATTGCATGAAACGTCGTCTGGTCGACGGCTAAACGGCTTAGTGTTTGACCAGTTGGCATAGGACGGCCAGGAAATCTGCGCCGAAATTCACGTTGTGCCAAAATCACTGATGAATTATTCCGTAACAATTTAGTCACGAGTATTCCTCGATCTTGAGGAATATAGAATTCCATGGCTTATCGACGAATATTCTATATCTATTTACTTCACAAATATCAAAACAAAACTGACAATTTTAGTTACAGCATCTTACGATAGTATGATACAATTTGGGCCAATTAATAAGTCGAGGAAGAACTGGAAGTTTCTCTGTCGCTTTAAATATATCCTTTGCAAAGAGAAATGCTTGGCCTTTGAATCATTATAATCCAAAAACTCCATGGAATTGGATCACGTTTTTTGTAATAGCTTATAACGTACAAAGTTATAGAGAAGCTGATGCGGACTCAGATAAAATTTAAATTTAAACAAGAAGTCACAAAAGAAGAAATGGTAAAAAGAAGTATAAATAAATATGAAATTGCATAGTTTCTAAAAGAGAAAATACAAAACAACAAAAACAATAACTAAAAAGAGATATACAAAAGGGGAGTACTGGATTAGCAAAATCTGCACAAGAACAATCGAAGAAAAGAAGAAATATAGAGAAATTGTGATAAAGTCAAATACATAACGATACAAAAACAGAGATACAGAAGAGAGAAGCAACAAAAATAAAACAAAAACTTTAGAAGAAAAATTTTAAAATACATAAATTGGAAACTTCTGGAGAGAGTTTTTTAACGAATTATTAAACAAGGGGTGTACAAACGATAAAGAAGAGAAACAAATGGTTGAAGAAAATTTGAGTACGATTTTATAGTTGAATTATACAGTTGATTTTTCAACTCTGTTCTTCTACGAATTTATTATAATAATTGCAGATTTAGCAATAAATTTTTAGAAGAAACACCAACGTTTTTGTTACTTTAAAAATTGTCGTAGTAATTAAGTCTCTAATTGGTCAGAAAACATGGGGTCATCATTGTCCTAATTATACGTGAAATAGGATCGTGGTATTAGGACGGTGGTAACTAATTATTCCCAAATAATGACGTCAATAATATAATGTGTCCTTGTTTATATCAGTATTTTAGACTATACTAAAACTATTTAGAACTAAAACGCAGTTTTAACAAATAAAACACACTGTAAATAGCAATTTTGCAACTATTATAAAAATAATTAATTAATCGCCGATAAACACAAATTAAAAAATTCAACTTTTAATAATATTACCAATATTACCATAAGCTTTATCTTTTTCTGGCGCTAAATTAGAAAAAAATTGAATATATGACATTATTATTTGTTTCAAAAGGTTCTATTAGACAATTACATCGGGTTTTCAACTTTATTACTGCACAACACGCGCATATTAAATTTACGAAAGAATTGAAATTAATAATAGTATTAATTATTACAATCTTGCCATTTTATCAAGGATAATAACTGTCAGATAATAGTTATTTATAAATTTTTTGACAAATTACAAAAGTTCTTCTTTTTTAAAAATTGAAAGTTATTTATTTAAGAAGAAATAGTAATAATAATAATTTAGCAATTTCCAATGTAAGGAGTATAAAGCAACATATACTGACTGGATAATATTAAATTTGAAGTTAATCGGTAAAATAGAGCTTTAGATATTATGTCAAGCAGTTGGAAAAATGAAAACCACTCGTAAAGTTTGAAAATTGTAAATAAATGCAAATCAATTTGTATATTTATGATTTCCGTAAAGCTTCGTTCTCATCTAATTAACGCTACGTAACTTAGGCGTAAATTAATAAAAAAAATTACATTTCTTCTGTAAAATCACATTTCAGCTACGTATTTAATTTTAAGTGAAATTTTATTTATTTTATTAATTAATTTACGTCTAATTTACGTAACGTTAATTGGACGAGAATGGCACTTAATAGTCAGAAAACCAGTTATGACCAAAAATTTTCCAATTAGTTCCTTTTTAGTTTTGTTCGACTATTATTTCAAAATAGTTTTAACCCGGTGGAGGCTCGTCGGGGTAGTCAAGAGAGGCAGTGCCATCCCAAGTTAAGTTTCACAAAAACATAATTTATATTTTTAGAAATCCTAAATTCTTCTGTTTCATATCCATGCCCCACCACCTAAATTTGTCACAAACCGCGATGTACGTGAACTTGGCTCCCCTTTTTTCAAAATTTTAATTTTTTTGTTGTTGTTTTGGGTTGTTTTCCATTTGTTTTCAATTGTTTTGCTATTTTTTTTTTGATTTTGCAAAAAAAAATGAAGAAAATCTCAAAAAACTTTTTTTTCTGCCAGCTCCCCTTTTTTCGTAATTAAAATTTTTTTTGTTTTTTTCGATTGTTTTTAATTTGTTGTCAATTGTTTTGTAAATATAAAATTTTTAAATCAAATGATAACTGCGAAAATCGCGAAATAACATTTTATGGAGAATCAAATTATCATTTGATTTAAAAATTTAATTTTTACAAAACAATTGACAAGAAATCAAAAACAAACGAACACAGCAACAAAAATATTTTATTTCGAAGAAAGGGGAGCTGGCAAAAAAAAAGTTTTTGAGATTTTCTTCATTCTTTTTTGCAAAATCAAAAAAAAATATCGAAAGAATTGAAAACGTATGTTAACCAATCCAAAACAACAACAAAAAATTAATATTTTAAAATAAGGGGAGCCAAATTCAGGCACGTCAAGCCGCCACTGTTATGAGTCTGTTGGAGATTTTCCTGTAAGTTACTTCTTTTGCATATATAAATTCCGCCATGAAAACTACGGATTTACAATTGGGAAGTTTTTAACTACGTTTTTCTTGAAAAAGAAACTGCAACATCTACGAATTTATATTCCAAAATAACCATGACAACGTGGTCCTGTTAATAAACTTTTTAATTTATTTAAAAATAATTTTATTAATATTGGGCAATGCTTTATTATTTATTTTATAATTTACTAGCATTAAGAAAATGTTAATTTATTTTTAGTAAGCTTTGCATTTGTTGAAATCGAGGAATCCTTTATTGTATATTGCAATATGTTTTCTATATTTATATAAATCTGGCTAATTGACAGAACGTCAGGGTAAAAAAGAAGAAAAAGTTTAATATAATTGGATTAGGTTACATTTGTAACTTAATCCCAAAAATAAAAATAACAATTTAAAATAAATAAATCTGTAACAATGCACAAAATTAATTTACTCTGATGCAGTAAATTCAACAAACTGAAATAACTTGGTTCTACATTTTTTCCGAAATACTAAAACCCCGTATGTAAATAAGTAAAAGAAATCAGGCGTCACAAATAACATTCCCAATTCAATAATGTAAGCTAAATGTGTAGTGTAACTCAGCTTACAGATAAACAGATTATTCTTTCGAAATATCTTGGATAAGAGCATGTTTCACAGGGAATAACATTCAATTCCAAGGCAACAAACATCACTCACCGATGGTTTTCGACATTACGTGATTAAAACTAAAATCAACATAGAACAATAAAAATTTTCGATTACTCTGTTCCTCCTCATTCGAGTATTACTCCTGATTCCTTGTTTTCCCTTTCATTACTAACCAAATAAAATTAAAATAAATAATGTTCGCTATGCTTGGTGATGCGTGTCGATTCCGCTACAGTACAGGGTGGTTCAAATTCGAATGTTCTTATGGGGAATTCGGTAACTATAAGAGTTATGGAAAAATGGATGGCGCATCCTCGATCTCTTTTTTTGAGAAAACCTTAACGGTGAAAACCGGAATCCGATATATTTTTTCGTTTTCGAGTTATGGCCAAAAATTCGCTTTTTCGGCTTTTCGTTAAATGCCGATATCTCGGTTGTTTGTAAAGTTATCGTAAAAATTTTTACACCTTATTGATACATTTTTTTAAGGAAAATAAATTGGGATGAAGGGATTTTAAATATCTTCATTTGTTTCCGAGTTATAATATATAGTTGTGTTTTTTTAAATGGAAACCATAGTTGGCTATGACATATTTATATAGAGTTTTTTATCCTCTTTTCAATTATATATAACATGTGAGATCTATTATTTCAGTTTCATCCCGTTATATTAAAAAATGTGAAATAAAAATAAAGGATCTGAAATTTAAACGTTGGCTTTGTCAAAACAAAACAAAAAATCATTAGTGAGATCTAAAACAATTTAATGAAAAGTCGAAAAAGCGAATTTTTGGCCATAACTCGAAAACGAAAAAATATATCGGATTCCGGTTTTCACCGTTGTTTTCTCAAAAAAAGAGATCGAGGATGCGCCATCCATTTTTCCATAACTCTTATAGTTACCGAATTCCCCATAAGAACATTCGAATTTGAACCACCCTGTACTCTTTGTCATCCGATTCATTTCGTCCATAAAATCATAGAAATCTTAGAGAAGCTATTTTCATTTGCTGAAAGTAGAATTTTGTAATTTGGCTTTTATCCCGCTGGTTGGATAATCTGCTTCTTAAGATTTAGTTATAAATCCTAACTGTTGTTGTTCCTTAACTTTCATTTTGATAATGTTCATGTATTTTCCCATAACGTCGCATGTTGAATACCAAATTTGAATTTATCTTGGACATTCAAACTTATACCTGTTCCTTGTTTGTCCTGTAACAACCGTTCGGCAGGAGATTGTCGTAATATACATAGTACGAATTTGTAATACGCGAACAAATTTGAAAAGAAAACGTGCTTTGACTCAGAACAGACTGACATAGTTGTACAAAAGACACGGGAAATTGAAACATTAAAATGTTACGCTCTCGTGTAACAAAGAGCTGGAGGAACAAACCTCATTAAATTTTAATGAAAAAATGCTTTTACAGGAGGTGGTTTTTAAGTATTTTTGAACATTATCTACAAATTAGTCAATTTACTCGGAAAATTAGCAATTAGCAATATGGTAAAATGTTTAAAAAAATATTGAAAACCCAAAGCTTTACGTGACCGGCCTAGTATAATGGAACTTGGAGCATCGAACTCCAATTGACCCACGATAGTAAATAGCATTGAGATGAGAAAAGATATCGATTGGGCGAATTCTAGAGTTAATTCAATTTTTCTATGTCGAAAATGCAAGAAATTAGTTGTAAAAATACAGTGGTGTAGAAATTTGTATGTAAAAGGGTCGATCGCACCCTGTCAGTTAAATTGAATCACCGCTTATTTCATTTTGGCATTGAAAACGTCAGCTTTCGCTGTAGGGCAACTAATTTATATAATTTACAGCGAGTTGAATAATGCAAACTCTGTATAATTTTAATACGAGGGTAGATCAATAAGTACCCGCGTTAGGAATGAAGAAGCAAGTTTTTCTCAATTTTTTTTTTCTATTTTTGAACGTAATTTCCTTTTAGTGCAATACACTTTTTCCAACTTTTCTGCCATTTTTTTAAGCCCTTCAAAAATACGATTTCTCAAACTCTTCAAAATAAGCTTCTGTTTCGACGATATCCTCCGCTTTAGAGCTGAATTTTTTTCCACCGAGCCACTTTTTCATGTTGAGGGACAGAAATAAGCCGCAGGGAGCCAAGTCGAATGGGTGCGACAGCAATTTGTAGTGCAGTTCGTGCAACTTGGCCGCGGCAATCCTGGATAAATGTGTTGGTGCCTTATCGTGGTGAAACAGCAATTTTTTTCTTAGCCAAATGGAGCCGTGTTTCCTTCATTTTGTATCGAATCGGTCCAATAATTTACTGTAGTACTACCTTATGATCGCTCTTCCTTTCTGTAAAGAGTCCATGAGGATTATTCCCTTGGAGTCCCAAAAACCACGTCTGCCAGGCTGCCGCAGCTCTCCTCATATTACCCCTCATCAAAAACAGATGTACGACCACGTTTAAATTCATTGAACCAATATCTTGTGGTTATCATAGATGGTGAAGTGTCCCCATAGACAGCACCCAACTTTGTTTCCATTTCTTCGCATGTTTTTCCATTCAAAAATAAAATGCAAATAACGGATCGGTATTGTTCTTTTTCTATTTTATCGAGAAACACGCAACACGTGTGAAATAATTGGCTGCCCAATAAAAACTAACCCATGAAACAGTCTGAAATTTAGTATGGTGTCGTGTAACAGATGGTAGTACACGACGGTAATACTAACTTCCCTTAGCAACGCCACCTGTCTTCGAACACGGGTACTTATTGATCCACCCTCGTACAATACGAAATTGTTACCCATAAACTCAATGGCTTTATGCTGTCGTGCTGCTCTGCACGCAACCCTTAATCTATCTTGTGATTTACCTGTATAGCGAATCGACAATCAAACACGATGAATAATTTATCCACTGCGTGTTCCTTTTGAGGAACTTAATCATAACACAATTTTTAGAAGAAAACTATCGATTTGTAATAAAAATCGGTCAGTATGTGGGTCATTTCTCCTTAAGTTATTCTATTGCAACTTTTTTAAATTCAATTGCCAACTCTTCGATTAGCAAAGTTGAGAATGTAACTCATGATTTACTACTTTGTTTTCATTGAGTTTGTCGGTTCCGTTTTACAACCGTAGTATACTAAATTTAACGTCGTAAATAATAAAATAAATTAGTTTTGAATATTTTGCCGCGCGTAAACGTGTCGGCGTACATACATTAGTTTATCCTTTAGTTTGCTCCGGTTAAACCCCTCGTGACATGTAGAGGAATTTTTGTTAAAAGGTATTTTCCAGGTACATCACGAAAATGTAACCCTTCTAGTTAAATAAGCACGTTGAATTTCCTCTTAGAGTTCTAGTAAAATTTACGCCTGGCAGCCCTGTTGTTACTTTACAAGACATAAGGTTTTCTTCATTAATATTTTAAAATTAATTAGTTTTGAAGTTGAGGGCTACTTTTTGAATTAAAAAATATTAATATTAAATAATATTTTTGGCGTGAAAATGACATGAAATCAATGCTCGTGGAAAATGTCCCTGGTGCACTGTGTTGACGCTAAATGACTCATTAGATTTATTAGATCGTCCAGTAAAAGTGTTGAAAATCTCGAAAAACGTGCCAACTCTGCAGTATGTTCAAATATTTTTAAATTTCTGTACATAAATGTTAATTTATCACATAGAAATCCTGTTTGCTGAACTTCTTCCTTTTGCATAATTTTATTGTATCAGCTAAGCACAAAAAATAAGAATTTGTTCAATTAATGACTTTTAAGAGATTTTAGAATATTTATATTTTTCTTCCGCTGGAGTTATATCATTGCAATCGATATTACAGTACCAAGCAATTGCTCTTGGCATCCTTCCAAGTCTACACTTTTCGCTGCAGTTTAGTTTGCTATTGATAAAATTTTATGGATTGCTTTCATTTTAAATAAATGTTTAAAATTTACATTGACATTGGATCTCATATAAATAATATGATCAAAAATCTCTTTGGAGCAATCCCGACCTCGGTCGCACAATAAACCATTTAATAGTCCATATGTTGACTTCAGAGCCGTACGAAACACTCGGCAAAAGTAATTCAATTACCAATTACTAGTTAAATTTTGTATTACATGACCGCTACACAGGATAGGAACAATTTGAGTTTGAAAAATGTTTTCTTTTGCAGGTTTTCCGTCGTTTAGAAAATCCAGCTGAAGCGGCACGATTAATACGCTTAAATGCAACAGTGGTGGAACGTCGCCGCCAATTTGTAGAACTTATTGTAAATAACACCGATTTAGCAAATTTAGAAGACTTCGTCTATATGGAATTGGAAGATTTCGAAAGCATTTTATACGAAGCTTTCGATGGTGGTTTGCCTGCAAGTAATAATTTTGAGATAAGCGAATTGGAAAAATGGACGATTTTAAAATCGGTTTTCTTTTCATCGACCGTCTTAACTACCATAGGTAAGCTTCCAACGGATTTCATCCTTGATATCGCGTGTGAAAATGTTACCACATAAATTCTTTAAACATCTCCAAAGTAAGTTTGCATATTAAAATACCGGGAGGGACGTGCAAAAAGCTAGATATGATAATTAGGTATTTAAAGCCGAGCGACCACCAAACAAAAATTTCTTATTCCATGTTAGCAGTAAACTTCTTGGTTAATTAATCAAATTTTTGTCATATTATAAATGTTTTCAAAATCAGTGTCATGCTATTTTCCGTTTCTTTAATGCGGATGTACCATTTAGTCTTCTGACACCTAGTTTTTACAACACGCGACACATTTTTGTGTAACAATAGGAATATTTTAAGTTTATTTAACACGAATTTGGTGTAAAAGCTTAATGATTTACGGCTTTTGGGCTGCTATTATCATGTTGTCGAAGAAAAATTTTTAGCCATCCATTCATCACTTTGATTGGTTGTTTCCTGGTTTTTTAAGGTAAGAACTCAATTTTAAATAAGAAGCTATTTTGGAACTTATATCACGTAAACATCTATATATCCACATGTTCTTCATTCTTAACACAATGGGTTTAATTAAAAGTTGCCCAAGTTCTACTAAGTTGCTCAAAAAATTATAATTGAATGGACAAAAAATTGCTTCGGTGCTGTAGCGTTTCACAATTTATTGCACTAAAAGTCGTTTTAATTATTATACTTTGGAGACTTAGAGCAAAGTGGGAAAGTTTGTCAGGATATAAAGACGGCCGTTAACTCCATTCAAGTTTCTTCGACCCTATAACTTATTAAATATCACTCGTATCATCCACCCTCTTATGATATCGAAAAAATAGTGTTATGGTTTTCGCCCCCTAATTATCAAGAAGTTTGTGCGTCTTTCACTGCTTGGTGCTTTTGCAGGTCCTTAAGGGAAAATTTGAATTCCTGAAAGGTAAATTGTCTACTTGCAGGGGAAATTTACAACATACAATTTTCTTTGTACACTTTTACGAGTGAGTATTTGAATATTTTAACATATTCGTTAATTCTGTCATGTTACATGAACATTTCATGTTATTTAGCAATTCTGTGACAAGTTAAACATTTTTTTTGCAGTGGTAAAATTTAAATAGTGGAGCTTGATAGTAAATATTGATAACGAATTAAAAAATCGATTCCTGATACATATCAAGAAACCTTCGCACTAATTCCTTTTATTGTCGATGACCTACTACCCCTGTTACTAGTTTTGAATACTTAATGGATAATGATAGATGTTCGTTTTATACGGAGAGGTATGGCTTAATTATACCGGGGAAGTTCGCATAATTTTGGCCGAATACAGAAAATATTTATGCTAATTAAAATTTAAAATTAAACTTTTTCGAATTCCTTATCAAATACTACAGTAGGTATTTTCCCAACCTTATCTATCACATCCATTACGCTTAAACGATATGCAAATGAGTAGGTTAACATAGGCAAGAATTTTTTGCAATTTTATTACTATCGCACATTAGCGTGATTATTAGAGCGAACCGTAAATCAAAGTTTCATAAATGTATTTTATGATTCCGCATCAACCATTAAAAATAAATGTTTTAAACTTGTGCATGTTACATAAAAATTAAATCGTTTCACTCATGCAAAATTATTTATGTAATAATATTACACACAACTGGCAAAAAAACTGTACCGCATAAAACAAAACAAAAACCTGTATGTTATACAACCGTTGATACATCGGAGATATACGTTTTGCTGTCCATATAGGCCCCACGTTGAACGCCAGAAAACCTGTTGGCAAAATTTTATTCATTAATCGGCTTGTTGTAAAAATTAAACTTAATTATATTCCTGTTTAGGTTATGGAGACACAGTTCCAGTGACCACAGAAGGACGAGCTTTCTGCATAGTATTTGCTTTGATAGGAATTCCTCTGACGTTAACAGTGATAGCAGATTTAGGTCGCCTTTTCGCCTCAACTCTAACTTATTTAGCACATCGCTTACCGCAGTGTTGCAGGTAATAAAATTCTTGTAGAACACAAACCATCAATTTATATGCGCTTTTTTTATAGAGGCGCTACAAGAGGAAATCGGACGTCGGCCTACGCTCTGGGAGCAGTTTGCTTTTTATTTATTTACTTAGCGGCAGGAGCGGGACTCTTTGTTATCTGGGAAGAGGATTGGACATTTTTCGAAGGCTTCTACTTTTGTTTTATTACAATGACCACTATTGGTTTCGGCGACCTTGTTCCGAGTAAGTGTTAGTTTAAGATTACCTTCCATTAACATTACAATGTCGGTAAAGGTTTTTTACAGATACTACTAAAGCAAAATATAAAATTTTTACTCTGAAGAGATCTAAAGTTTTACGAATGATTAAAATTGATATCTTGACGGTTCGTGATGCTTTTAAATTAAAACATCAAATGGATATAGAGTTTCTTTATAGTTCCTTTTCATCTATCCATAAAAACTAACCCCTCGAATATTTATTTCTGGACTGAACGTTAGATAGACAGCCACTTCACAATTTAAAGGAATCCATAAAAGAAAATTGTAAAATACGAGATAATAAAGATAAACTAAAGATAATATGTAGTTGAGGAAGTTAGAAATAACAGCTATCAGCCACTTACTTTTCCCTCGTCGTATATTCATTACTCACCACTATTAATCTGGGCTATAAATTTCAAATGCAAGCTTGCGCTAAAGAAAGAACAAATATATTATTAATAAGATTTTTGCTGAAAGTGATTAAGCTTTGGTTACAATTCAAACAAAATTTAAAATATAACAAAACAAACCTTAATTTAAAACATGACAATATATTGCGATGTACTGGGGTAGGATTTTTAAATTTCAAAATAAATAAATTCCTTAATCCTAATATGGTACCTTTTTGGCATGAGACTCGTTAAAAATACATTTTTAAGTTCATTTTTCCAATTATAAAATATAAAAGATTGTAAAAAATATTCAATTTTATTTTTCCCGGCTAGTTTAAAATGATAAATTCTCAATGCAATGTTAATTTAAAATAAATGGAAAAATTATTACAATTTTACACCTGTGATTTTTACTTGAATGCGCACGTGCGGTAAAGTGAAAAAATTACTTTTCCGCACAAGTGCGGTAAAACTGATTTTACCTTACTCAAACGAATATCGAAAAGTGGAACTTTTTCAAACAGTAGTAAAAAATGTACTTTATCTAGTATAGCAAAACTTAAAGCTTTCATGATTTTCCTGCACTGTAGGTCCCTAATGTAGGAAAGCAGACTCATACTCACAGTAGGAGAAAAGGTTATTCTTGATAGAAAGGTTAAAGTTTCTTATTCTAAGAACACGTTCATTGACATTTACGTTTTATGCAAATTTAGAAAATTACCGTAAAAGCGCAAGAATTTATTATTTCATAAAGATAATTTTAAATAAAAACTTTGGACCGAAAAGTTTCTTATTAAAACATAAAAACGACACAAGCGTTGTGTTTCTGCAAACTTTATACTTTCTGCGTAATATTAAACAATAACCTGCAAGTATAAGAGCCAAAAAGGCATCATAAAAAATTTAATTAAGCTAAAAAATGTTGTCAAATGTGAGTTAAATTGTAGCTACAGCGGATGTTCTATATTTTATTGAACTTGAAGAGATTCGTTAAAAATCTGGGATTTATAGCCGAAACGCATAATGGAAACCCATAAATGCAATGTAAACTATGAATTCCATCCTGTAACTGTAACAATGTAACCGTGTTCATGAAAAATTGAAATTTTATATTTTTAAATTAAAATCACAATTTTAAAAGTTATCCTTGGTTTCTAAGTATTAGGTACACAAGCGACTAAAATAAATTTGAGAGTATCTCCGATGATTTTTCTAACAGAGTACATACATTAGTAAAATAAACAATTAAAACGACAAAGTAAATAAAATGAATCGCTAAAAATAACATCCTTGTAAAAGGATGCACGCAAGCATTACCAAACTATAAATTATTTCTTTTGTACCGAGGAAAAATGTAGTCCAGTTGACAAAATTCTCCACAAGACATAAATTTCTTATGTATTTTGTATTGGCTATAGAAACGAAAACTTTTAAGCAGTTGTAGCAGTCTGCTCTGTGGACGATTAGGCTTTTTCCGTTTTATTATAAACTTTTATTCAGAAAAAATTGGTTAAGGTTAACAATTTCCTTCGCCTTAGTACTAGGTCGTATTTAAAAACGACTTTCCCCAATTGTTCAATATCTACTTGACTGATTTGATATTTGTAAAAAGCATTTTGATTTTATTTTTAGAAAGACCTAAATATATGCTACTCTGCACCATTTACATATTGATCGGATTAGCTTTAACGTCCACTATCATAGAACTGGTCCGAAGGCAGTACCTGCAATCTTGGAAGCAACTCCAAGCGATGTCAGGACCTTTTGCAGATACGCTTCGTAAAATGGCCGATAACGCACCCGGATTAGATGTCTCGGCGTTTCAGAACGATCTCCGAAAGGTTTTGACTGTGGTAAGTAGGTAAAAAAAATTCTGTACATTTTTCATTTCTTTATCGAAATTTAAGGTGACAATGCCGAAAAAATTTGCAAACCACATTGAGCGAGGATCCAAGAAAACGAGACAGTTGGATTGGGAAAGAGAAGTCGAAGCTGTGATTAAGGATATAACGACCGGAGTTAACAGCAAACCACACTCACCTAATGTCGTTCAAATAGTCGTTTACGAAAGCTCGGTTTAGCAGCACTTATAACTTACACAGGATTTTATTTATTTTAAAATTATGCCACAATAAATTATTAAACCTTCTTTTCATTTTATACCACTCAAAAACAGAACCAGTGCAGAAGTGTAATTTTAGTGCTCGATAACCGACAATTATGAGGAAAATTGAAAAACGCACTGGCGAAGATGTTATTTGTAACTACTATATTGGAAATACAATTTGTATTAATAATATAATGCTTTAAACAAAGAAGCGCTCCGCGGCGTTAAACTACTGTATTCCGCCACCGAAGCCCTTCACGTTCGGTCACCACTCTTGTTTCCCCTTTCAATTCCCATTATTGTGTTCGCTCCCCACTTATAGGTAGGTAGGTATATGCCCAATGTTCTTAAAACTGAGCGAACCTCTTCGTCGTTTACCCAAATAAGATATTCCCAAATTCTTCAGATATCAATATGCTGATAAAAATGTCAACTATTGATATCAACCAAGGTAGGTACCAGTACCTAATTATACTACAGATTTTTACGGTCAACAAAATATTTATTTTTGTATAAATTCAACATTTCCAAAATAATAAAAGAAAAAACTGAAGCGTGCTGGGTAAACATGTCAACTTTTGATATGTGGTTTCTAAATAAATGTGAGAGCTGAAAAACTTGATAAACTATATTACACTTCGCTGGAATACTTTGTGAAACTTCGACGTCGGAATGACTTTATAAATTTATGTTTTTCGTGATGTAATTCCAAGATTAACATTTTTTTTCCGGGTACATGATTTTTCTGGATTTTAAATCTAATAAAACAATAAATCTATATAAAATTTTTTCCTGTATTATGGTAATTAGAAGTTCCCATTTGAGATTGAGTTACTACGGCGATAAAAATAAAACCAAAATTTATTGGGTCGTTTATTTAAATCGCCTCGTGCAATTTGTGTCAACAACGCAGCATAAAGCAAAAACAGATTTGGTTTATTCGAAATTTGAAGATTAAAGATAACAGTTATTGTTACGTTAACTTTGCTCACTTCAATTTCAAGTGCGTCGAAAGAGATAAGGGGTAGTTTAGGGTGCAGAATCAATTAGCCTCAACGACCCCATTTCGAGTAAACAATTATTATTCGTTTGCTATATCTAATTTAGTTTGTATAGTAAGACTTTAGTATCTTGTAATCTGTAAAATCTATCATAGCGCCAACATACATAATTTTATATTAATAAGCCATAATATATGGAACATTTTGAGTATTTAACAAAAATAATTAAATATTTAAAATAATAAATCTATTTCACGTATTTGGATTTTTTTTTCGGATTTATTATATTTTTCTATCTATTCTGGAATTAAAATTTTTTAAAGCATTAATTTTAAATGTTTCAAATGGCCGTAAGTCGGCTAAGAAAAATAATATTGGATAATAAAATGTTTAAAAATTCAAATGAAAAACCCCCCAACTTTTAACAATTAAATCTAGGGGGGTTAATGTCGTTTCCGTTTTCATTTATTAGTGGGGATGCAAAATTTTGTAATTATTTATTAACATTATAGATTTGTAGCTGGAACTAAAAACAAAAGAAAGTTGTTCGCTGGCAACCAAGATTACGGACAGACGAGGTAGACGTCGCGGTATAAAGAACGAATTAAAACAAATAAAATGTTAAAACTATATTTTGTTTTGTATAAAATTTAAATCAATAATTCACAAACACAACTTAAATAATAACTCAACTAATACATATAGAAATTCAAGTTAGGTAACAATATATTTAAGTATATTATACTTCTTCTAGGAGATCCGCTTGTTCTTCGTCTCGGTGAACTTTTTCGTTCGAAATATTAGAAACAGGATTTTGAGTGTATAAAAACATAGCGTATAATACCGTGACTATGGCTAAAATTGTATTTAAATAAATTGGTATATTAAAAAATAAATAAGACAAAATGGCGGTGAAAATTAACTCTAGTGCGCTGGCAAATGTCTTTAATATCGAGTTTAAATTTTTTAGAAAGAAACTTGTGATTATGCCAATAGCTGTGTTATTTAACATAATGACTACGACTTTGAAATGAAAGACTTCGCTTAAATTGTGTGAAGAGAAAGCACGAACGTTGCCTTGTAACAAAAGTAAGACAACGTTACAAACGATGGAATCTAAATACATAAAAACATTCTGTATAAAAATATTAACATTAGCACCGGGTTCTTTTAGTATGTATTCATTATATACACCAGCTAAGCACGAACAGGTCGCCTGTATTAATATCAGGACAGCATTTATGTCCCAAACGAAGCCTGTCGATTTTGTAATATCAGATTCTTTGGTATCCTGTTTTCCATCCAAACTGGAAGGAAAATTGACTTGCTTAAACATACAACCAATGGTTAAAATAACGAGAGATAACCACTGTTTTTTGCTTAACTTCTTCTTAAAGATCACCTAAAAAAGATAATTAAAACAAAAGGTAAAAATAGCTATATCGAAGAAGTACCTGAAACAGTACTGCGGTTATGACGACCCTAAACTGCAGCAAAAGATAATATGTGGTGGGATCGAAAGTCGCCAAATTGACGAACGATAAATTATTATAAAAACAGTACAATAAAGCAGGTACGAAGTAGAGACCCAAAATATGTTTGTGTTTCGTAACGTCCTTAACTAACGCGATAATCGAATGACTAAAAAAGAAATTTGATGTAAATAATTTAAATATATTATTTTATTCCAAAAAAATTGTTTTATATTATTTTTTGTTTTTTTTTTCTGGTTATATGCGACTGAAGATCGAAAATAATCGTGAAATTTTAAATGACAATTTTCTACGTACTATGTATTCTTCACTTTACAATTAAAATTGCAGAGCGGTACAAAGCACTCGGTGAAAGTAATTCAATTACCAATTACGAAATACTTTGTCGACGTTGAAATTGCTTGAAATAACAAATTCTAAAACATGCTCCCTTTTTAAAATAAAGTAATTCAATTACTTTTAAATATTTGAATTACTTTATCCAAGCCTTTTAATTGAATTACTTTCAGCTTTGCATGTAAATAAGGATGTCCGTTATTTCCCAAATGTTAAATATCAATGCATTATAATAAAATTAATTTTCAAAATGTGATGCTAAATGTAGATCCTCACAGCAGAAAATTGCGGGTTATTTCTAATTGGTCCAAAATTAATTCAAAATCCACTGCGGTGAGGACTTAGCTTTAAGGTTGTTTATTTGCCGTCACTTTTCCCATTTAATTGACATGAAGATGAAATATGTGGAAATATGTCTAAAAGACAGTGGATAAAATAATATTTTAAACATGAAATGAATTTCTTTTACGATAAATAAAGAAATGTATCATTTTCAACACAACAAAAACGTATCATATGTAGTAATCGGATTTTTGACATTAAAAAAACTTGTATATGCCCTAAAAACTTCAAAATAAGCACTAATATATGCAATAAAAACTTTCATTGTGCGTCAAAATGCTGGATAGCAATTGGTGCAATTAATGTTAGTTGAAAATATATATCTAATATATATAAAATAATTAAATATTGTTTTCTTTTGTTCCCCCTATTCCTTCCACACTTTTCCGTCCGTCGTGAAACAATGAAATACGCTCAAATTATCAATAATTTTTGCTTTACACAGTTCAAACAGCAAATCTATAATTTAATTTAATTTATAAATTAAAATGTTAGCTTTGTTTCTGTAGTAGTTGGTAACGGTTTAAAGCAGAGCCGTATTTAGACTAAATTTTCGGGGGGGGGGGTCGATTAATGTAGTAATTGATAAATAATTTCGGGGGGGTCTAACCCCTAAAACACCCCCTTAAATGCGGCCTTGATTTAAAGGTGTCAGACGTACATGCAAGTTAATTGAATCCTGCAATTTTTAAATGTTGAAGAATTGTTTTAAAACTTTGAAATTTTAAAAATCACTTTAACCGTTTCAAAACCCAAAAATTCTATTTTTGAATTTGCTAAATATGTGCAAATATAATCAATTATAAGCAACAAAATGCCAAATATGCACTTAAACTCAAAATATGCATTTACAAGCAAAATAAGACTTATGGACATAAAATGACTCAAAAAGACCCTTTACAAAATTTTTGAAAAAAATTATTGTAAATAAATCCCGATTAAATAAATTAAAATAATAAATAAATAAATAATTTTACAAAAAAAATTTCAAGATTCCGATCAGCATACACCAACTAAATCCAAACGTTTACCTCGGGGCTTATTTTAGGTGTGTAGCTCAAGTATTTTGTATAGCTCTAAAAGTTGAAATGT
This sequence comes from Cantharis lateralis, assembly GCA_963170105.1. Taxonomy (NCBI): domain Eukaryota; kingdom Metazoa; phylum Arthropoda; class Insecta; order Coleoptera; family Cantharidae; genus Cantharis; species Cantharis lateralis. The sequence continues at coordinate 7,236,620 of OY720627.1, forward strand.
CAGTTCCAAATCATGATTTATATCCGGTTCATACCGCAATAAGCGGCTTCCCAGTTCTCAAACACCAGCTCTTTCTGTCAAGAGCATTTTCTTCCTTCAATTCGTTAGTTTTCCATCCCCCTTTTTATGCCATCACTCGACGATTTTCGTGGTTTCCATTTTAACATTCTCTTTGGCCATCTCCGATCTCCCATTTTGAGAAGTGTCCGAACCATCTTAAAGCCCTTCTATCGATTCTACCCGTTACTGTTTCTTGAGCCCCTATTCCTCGTCGAATCTCTTCATTTGCAATATCTTCAGTGTACAAAAAATTAAATAATTAAAATCAAAAACGAAATGAAATTGAATAATCCACCGTTGCTGCCTTTTGTATTGAATACAGTATGCACTAAATTCTGTGTTCCCAATGAAAAGATATTGATAGCAACTTTACGGTTGAAGAAAGGCAAAATTCAAAGAGAAGAGAGAAAGACTTGATTCAAAAAACTAGTTTCCACGAATAATCTGCCTGATACAACAATAAAGACGATTTCGGCAATGAATATGGAACAACGGAACAATAAAAATGAGCAAACATGGCAGAAATATGTAACAACAAGGAAATGATAAGGAAACAAAATAGAAAAAGATGAAGTATATAAAAATTGGGATATGGAACATAAGTAGCATAAATGGGAAAGAAATCGAATCAAAATTTACTAAAAAAATGAAAAAGCGAATTATGAGTCTCTAGGAATAGCAGAAACAAAGAAAAAATGCGAAGGTTGGATAAAATTGTCTGGGATACTGAATAGGTTAGTCTTAAGTGCAAATCGAAAAGAAATAAGAACAATAACAGAGGTATAGAAGAAACGTTGAGTAGACAAGAGGAACAAATTATAAATAATAATCATCAAATAGAAGACGTCATGTGGTAGGTTTACAGGTAACGTGGTTGTCTAGTTGCACCACTGATTTATTACATACAGTGAAACCGTAGGACGCCTGCAACGATATTGAACATTTGAGAAATAACAAACACCCCAATATAAGCAGACACCTAAATACAATCAGTGTAAAACCCCTAAACAGCACGATTCAGACTTAAAGGTTACAAACACATTTTTAATTTAATATTTCCTACCCTTTGAAGTTTGAATATTAATTAAAACTATTAGACTTACTCTCTACAATAAAGAATCACAGATGCAACCAATTTAAAAACCTCGGTTAACAGCACCACGGTTATGATGTCATATTTATAAGCATTATTCGATTCCTGAGATGCGGTAACCAGAATACCTGAATAAACAGCAAAGTAAATGTAAAATGAAACTATAAATAATACAAAGATCTTACCTTGATTAACAAACAATAAAATATACAAGACAAACACTAGAATACTAAATTTGGTCGGAAACAAATCCGACCAATTTGAACTACCCATTCCTTATACGTTCATTTACTGGTTAAACAAATAAGACCACATCTTCATATCGTCTTGTTTTGAACGATTCACAGTCATTATTAAATCAATCAACAACCAAAATTTTAGGACTTAACCTACAATTTAGAAACGTCAACTTTGATAACACAGCTGCCAGCTGTTAAGTCAGCGCTTCCCAAACTGTTCGGTGCCATAAAGAGAAACAAAAGCTAGGTAGAGCAACCCAGGAGGTTGCTACCTCCGTACTATGCTTATTTGTTCTTATATTTAAAATTTTAGGAATTTTGAAAAAAAAAAATTAATAAGATTTAGGAATTGCAAACAAAATCTAAACATAAAAATTTAAAAATAGATAAAACTTTATTTGAAATGCGATATAAGGCCCTATTTCAAAATTATTTTCGATCTTCAGTCCATGGTCTACCCCACCGAGCCTGATAATGAAAATCCTTAATATTTAAAAGATTTTTATATTAGTTTTTCCCCATCACTTGGGAAAATAAAAGTAAGTAAATATAACAATAAATATTTAAAATAAAGTAAGGGGAGGCTTTAAGCAGAGCTTTGGTGAAAGTAATTCAATTACCAATTACTTTGTCAATGTTGAAAGTGCTTGAAATATCAAATAATAAATTACTCTACTAACAAAAAGTAGGATTAGGATGTGGAAGGCGAACCGGAGTTTGCGAGCACTTAGACCACATATCGGGCTCAATAATCTACCTCTGGTATATGTCCACCGAGTGTCGATGTTCGCCGATGGAATGAGGTAATAAATTCCATGAAATCCATTATTTAAACCTGTAACCAACCAGCGATCACACCAAACTACTGCTCTGGATTAAGAAAAAACAATAAAAAAGCTTTGCTACATTTTTTAACTTGGGTTTGTCTGAAAATCCAAAGAAATATGAAAACATAATTTTTTCCTTTCTTCTATTTTAATCTTTGATTTTTGTAATATTCTAATACAATCAATGGGTCTTCAACCTTCCTACAGCCTCCTAGCTGATGATATTATTGTGACCCTTTAGGTTACAGATCCTAAATTCTTTTAAGTCTGACACCCATAACTGACGATTTTTGCTCACCGAGGACGGAGGTTTCACCATATATTAGGCAGAGATTTAGGGTAAATTTTTAAATAATCCTAATTATCTCTTGGTTTGAGATCTTGTTTTCTGGACAATCTTTGGGTTGGGAATAGGAAGAAAATGTGTTTTAAAATAACATTATAAATTTAATGATTTCATGATTTCAATATGTACTTCCTCGATTTAGAGGTCCACCTTGCAGAGTAGTTTTAAATTAATTCGTTTTTTATTAACAAGTGAAAATAAAAAATTATGTATGTATTTTGTAAAGCATGTTTTTTAAGAGCTTGAAAATTGCTGAACGAACCCAAGGTGCGAATTCTGCAATAAAAAAAAATTATTTTCACATATAGTACCTACTAGCACCAAAAATTTTAATTACAACACAATAGCGGTGGATTTAAAAATGTTTAAAATGTTAAGTTTGAGAATTGAATTGCATAAAATAAGCTTTTTTGAAGGTTCGTTTTTAAAGTTTTATTGATGTTTTTTGTGCTCTCTCTTCGTATCGACCCCAGTTGCAACAACGCATTATTTATTATAACAAGTTTCATAGTCTTATATAAGAATTTAACAGTTTTAAGGATTCCTACTCTCCTATTCAACTTACGGAAAATATTTTGGTATCGATGGCATCGAAACAGTGTTTTACAAATGATTTCAAAAATTAAATTTTCCTGTTGTTAAAAATGAGTTATAGTGGCTCTCAAAAAGTTCACAATAATAACACAGCAGAGAAGATCAGTTCACAAAACTTAATTTTTAATTTTAGCCAGAATACCATAAATTTTAACCTTTTACCCTGAGCATGCAGGGTATCAAAATAACGCGTTGGATGGACACAGTAAATTTACAATAGAAAACCGTCAATACAAAAATGTTGCAATCTTAAAGCAGGTGGATTCCCCTTTAACACTCTTAAATTAGGAAAACGTGGTGTATAAAACAGAAAATTGTAAAACTTAAGTTTATATTTGAATAAAACAACTTATAAAACAATTAACTTACTTTAAATATAAAAAATTAAGAATCCAATTTATTCCATGTTAACTTTTCGTTAATACAATTAACCACAGGCAAATGTGGCGCAAGCTTATTAGGATCTCCAAACATCGGCAAAGGCAGCCTAATCGATCTGACGTCACTTTCTTTGGTGGAAAATTCCTTGAGCACATAGTCAGTGCAAAAATCATGAAAATATCTTGTGTCGTTGATTCTCACCATCACACCATCAACTCGTAAAAAATATCGCAACAAAACAAAGAACGAACTGGGCATTACTCTCTGAAAAGCAACCATTTTAGTTTTAAATATTCAATTAGCCGCAAGTGAAGTTTTTTGTTAAACAAAAGATATTTAATATTTAAATAATAAAACCAACTAACTTCTTACAATTTTAACTGTACATGAAGCAATTCCATTGTCGTGCAGTTCATCCTCGAACAGCATCAACTCGTGATAGAATAAAATTTTCTCCATTTGTTTTAACCTCTCGATATCGATTCGTTCATCGGTTGGTGTTGCAAGATAGGGCCCCGTCAGAGACCCACTATAATTGGTACTAAAAGTCCAATCGAAGGGTTTCTTCTTTTCCAAATTAGCAGTGTCGCGTGATTCATGCCATGTCTTGGAACAAGAAACTTTTATATCTATCGAGTCACTGGAAATCAATTTTAAGGCATCGTAAGCATTAAATTCGATTTTGACGCCACTTAAATGTTCGAGTGTCAAAATATTATTCGGAAATACCATTTCGGGAAGATGAGGTAGATTTAGCGTCGTTGTGTATCTAAAAGGAAATGTTGGCTTAAGGTGTGAAAATGTGAAAAGAAGACGCTACTTACTTACAAAACTGACACTTTTCTGGACAATCCGAGCATTTTCCGTTCTCGGTGCATTGGGAATGAAGTATGTGAGACTTGGTGTAACCAACGGTCCAATCGTTAAATTTCTCGCTTTCAGAATTGACCGGTAAACGACCGATACTAACGTCGCTTGAAATATTCGCAATGTCCGACATACTAAGAATTTTATTTAACAACTTGGATGAAAGTGAACTTACAACATTGTCAAACTTTTAACAAAACAAAACCTCAATCCTGAAACTGACAGCTTTTAACCAAATTATGGCATCTTATTCAGCGGCGTAGCAATAAAAAGACGAAAGGATCATATTATTTTTTTGCACAAATCATCCACCAATCAGTCATATTCACACTCATATTACATGTAACGGACCTAAAGTAAAAAGTGCCTATCATATTTTTATGCCCGAGGACTTTTTTGGATTATAAATTAAGGTAGAAGAAGAATCTCTTAATTTACAAAAAAATAGGGCTTAAAAATAAATTAATTAACTTCTTGGTGAATAGGATTTATTTAAATTTTGTATTTCTTTTGGAAAATTCAGCACGAACCACCACTGGTCCTAGCTGAATATAATACAGTTGCGTTGGTACGCCTCTGTGTTTTTACCAACATAACAAACTTTCACTGACATGTAACCAAAATAAATCAAAAAAGCAGCATGGTTATTAAGTGCCAACTTGCAAGGATTGTCGAATAATTATTAAATTTACTTATGAATAAATTCGTTTTAAAAATAATTACGCGTAAAATATCAATTCGTTCGCAATGGGGAAGATAAAGAAAGGTCGTAAAGGTGCAAAAGAAGAGGATAGGTTAGTTAATTTCGTTGTAATATTGTCACTTTCGGTCCGTTTAAAATTCCACACTTCACACTTATTTTTTAATTTTATTACAGCAGTTCCGATGTAGAAATTGAAACCCAAGAAATTGTAGACGCAAAGAATTCAAAAAAAACGAAAACCGTGAATAAGTAAGTTCAACTTTCTATTTTTAATTTTGGGGTTAGGTTTTCATAATTGTACGTTTTTGAACTTAGGAAAGCGGTTGAAGTTGCTAGTGATGGCGAGACTAACGAGAAGGTTCTTAAGAAAAAGAAGGGTAAGGCCCAGAAAGGCAGGAAACATGAAGAAACTGATTCCGATGAGCCCGAAGATGCTGCTCCAAAAAATGGTAAAAACAAGCAAGATAAAAGAAAAAATTCTGACGGTGATATAGAAAAACCTACTAAAGTGTCAAACAAGAAGAGTGGCAAGCACAAAAAAAATGAATCTGATGAATCGGATAGCGAACAGGTCCCCGTTTCAAAAGTCGCCAAATCTTTTGCACTTTTAGAAGTGGATAGTGATCCCGATGTTGATTCAGATAAAGATGTGCTTAGTGATAGTGAAGTTACACAAATAGTAAAAAAAGACAACAAAAAGAATGTGAAAGAAAGTGAAGTTCGGACTAAAGAAGGTAAAAAGTCAAAAAAGAATAGAAGGAAACGTGACGATAGTGATGATGATATTGATAAAGCGTTGGCCGAGTTAGCACTTGAACATGGTATTGAAACAGATACTAAACCGAAAGAGGAGGAAGCAGAATTAGAAGACGAAATTAAAGTAAAAACGAAGAAAAAGGGCAAGCAAGATAAAGAAGAGGTGAAAACTGAAGGTGTGACTGAAGAAGACGAACAAGGTTCTACAGTTAAAACTGCTGCTCAAAAGAAAAAAGAGAAGAAAGAACGGGAAAAATTGAAAAAAAAACAAGACGTGACAAAAGTGGAAACTTCTGCCCCAGTTGAAGAAACTGTGGTCGCTGAAGAACCTCCTAGTGTTGTTCAAGAGGGTGAAGATGGCGAAAAGGAGAGTAAAAAGAAAAAGAAGAAAGGTGCTAAAGTTGTTGAAGAAAAGGATCCTAAAAAGGGGCCCAATAAGAAAATGATTCAGCAAATGCAAGAAGCGCTTCGAAAGACTCAAGAAGAACAAGATCGCTTGCAAAGAGAAGAGGAAGAACGGATCAGGAAAGAAGAAGAAGCGGAAGATGCGCGATTAGAAGCTTTAAGAATTGAAAAAGAACGTAAGGAAAAGAAAAAACAGAGAGAAAAGGAACGGAAAGAAAGACTTAAAGCAGAAGGGAAATTTTTGACTCCGAAACAAAAAGCTGATCGTGCTAGGGCTCAAGCTATGATTGACAACTTAAAAGCACAAGGGCTCGAGTTACCAGATGTAGGTGAAAAGAAACCAAGACTTGGTACTAGAATTAAACCGTCCAGATTGAAACCACAAAAGAGTATTGAAAAAGAAGTTGAGAAAGTGGAAGATAAACCTGAAGAAAAGATCGAAGAACCGAAAGTGGAGGAAGAAATTGTAGAAGAACCTCCAAAGGAATCAGATGATGATGTTAAGGATGCTTGGGATGCTTCATCTTCCGAAGAGGAAGAATCTGAAGAGACTCCTGCAGCTACTGGTAAGTTAAGATTCGAAATTATTTTATTTTTGAGTTTTAAAAATATTTTTAATTTTAAGAACCTTAAAAACAGATTCTCCTTTTTTGAAAAAGCCAGGTGCGGCTTTTCACAGTCTAAATTTACAAATTAAACTTAACAGTCAGAATTTTTTATTTGAAAGTTTGTAAATTAAATATTCAATCTGCCTTTACTTTGGGCTTCATGTTAAAAAATAAGGAACTCGAAAAAATAATTCCAGACTTATAAAATTAAAAGAAAGTTTACCGAAATTCTAAAAATTATTAAAAATTACAATTTCTAAATTTTATCGATGTTTGAAAGGCTTCCAGTTTAGTCATGGAATTTATTTTGAAAAATTTGAGTGATTTTTATTTAAAAGAATTATTTTTTAAAAGTTAAAACTGATTCAGATAAGAAACCTGAAGCCAACGAGGATTCTGATATGAATACAGATGAATCTAGTGAAGAAAACTCTGAAGAGGAGGAAGAAGGTGAACATAAAACCGATGCCGAGAAACGCAAGGAAAAGGCCAAGGCCAGAATTGAAGTAAGTGCAAGTTGATCCAGTTATCCCCAAATTTATTCTCTTTATTTTAGCAAAGAAAAATCGACGCTGAAAAGAATAGAACTTTGGATAACTTAAGGGCGGCCGTTGTTTGTGTGTTAGGGCATGTAGATACAGGAAAAACTAAAATTTTAGATAAACTGAGACGAACAAACGTGCAAGATGGAGAAGCTGGAGGTATAACGCAACAAATTGGTGCTACCAACGTTCCAATTGATGCAATTAGAGAACAAATCAAGCATGTGAAGGGTTTTTCTAACATGGAATTTAAATTGCCGGGTTTGTTGATTATTGATACTCCCGGTCACGAATCTTTTAGCAACCTAAGAAGCAGAGGTTCGTCTTTATGCGATATTGCAATTTTAGTAGTCGATATTATGCATGGGTTGGAACCCCAAACTATCGAATCTTTAAATTTGCTGAAAAACAAAAAAACGCCTTTTGTAGTCGCTTTGAATAAGGTAGATCGTTTATATGATTGGCAGACCATGAATAGACGAGATGTTAGTGATATCATTAAAGGTCAAGCTCCGAACACTCAATTAGAATTTGAGCAACGTAAGAATGAAGTTATTGTTCAATTTGCTGAACAGGGTTTAAATGCAGCCCTGTGTTACGAAAATCCCGATGAACGTAGCTATGTTTCTTTGGTTCCGACCAGTGCTGTAACTGGCGAAGGAATGGGAAATTTATTATCCTTAATTGTGGATCACTGCCAAAATAGATTAACCAAGAGACTTATGTTTTCGGAAGATTTACAAGCAACTGTGTTGGAGGTTAAAGCAATACCTGGGTTAGGTACCACCATAGATGCTATTTTAATAAATGGTACTTTACGAGAAGGTGATACCATGATTCTTGCTGGTACTGAAGGACCAATCACTACACAAATTCGTTCCCTTCTTATGCCACAGCCTATGAAGGAGCTAAGAGTGAAAGTAAGTAATTTGGTATTTAACTGTTTAGTTAGCATTTAATATTATATTTTTGTCTGCATTCTTAAAAGAAAACTAGTACCGGATAGGCAAACTTGTTAGCTCCCATGTACATGCACATCCCAGTTTAAAATTACTAAAAGTATGAAATTACAATTTTTTTACCTATAATATCAGCATTTATTTTGAGTCGCGTTGGATCGGGTGAGAGAGCATAATAAAATTTGTCTATACCTACCCTAAGTAAGGACCAGCTTAATGGTATCGTGTACCCCCCACCAAATTTTACTCCAAATTAAAAATGAATTTAAAGCAAACCTAGAAGCATTTCCAAATAACTTCATATATTTTACTGTTACATAAGAGGGAATTGCTGGGGAAATCTGGTATCCAAATGGAGGGAAATTATTTTGTTTTGCTTTATTTTCACTTTAGTAGATACAAGCACTAATGCATAAAGGAATCGACCAACAAATTTTAAAAAATTGTATGTTTTACTTAATGCAATGCATTTGCAGTTTTAAAAGAAAAGGATGAACATTTTTTCCAATGTACAGAACTAATTTCACTCCATCAGGAGATTGTGCTTGACGTTATTACTTTTTTTAAGCTGTTTAGCTGTGATTGTTTTCTAACAGGAACATTTTATGGAATCCAATTTTTATGCATTCTCTTATGGTTCGGCTTGCTAGCAACTGCACTTGCACTACCTTCAAACCTTGAATAATTGCTCTGTTATGATTACTTCTCAAGGTACCAATGAGAAAATTGGATCGTGACGATAGAATCACGTAGGCAGTAACTTGAACCGAAGTTAAAATTCCTGCAGTTTTTTATTATTTATCTTTTACCTAACTAACTTATCTTCTACTCTAAATCTATTTGGAATACCTTTTTTTGTCAGTTAAGTTTTGCCAATTATGTTCTCTTGGAGATTTTCTGTATTCTCTTACTTTTTATTTAGACTGCAGATTGGTCCAACCTGGTAAACTAATTTTACATTTAAAAAGAAATTTTATTATTTTAACCCGCAGATTTGGAAAGATCTTGCATATTGGCAGATTGAAGTGCTTTGAACCAGTGAAGTCACATTTTGTTCCAATACCAACTGGCGAAATCATTTTAGCTTTAATCAACTGATATTGAAATTTCTCTATGTAAAATAATGTCCGCTACATAAATTTCTAAAAATGTTTGATTTTTCTAAACGCAAATTTGCAATTAGACAGAATATGAAATATGATTTCATAGAAGTCTTTTAATTATTACCTATTATGACTGTTTACATCTACGAACCTATCTTCTCCAAGAATTATTTTTTCCCAGCATTAGTCGGGAATAATTCTCTTCTATGAATTTATTTAATTATCATGATTATCAGTGCTGAGAGTAATTCAATTAAATGGCTTGGATAAAATAATTCAAATTCCCAAAAGTCATTTCTTCAGAATTGATATTGGTTTTTAAATATTTCTTCTTAAATTGACTTGGGGTAATTGAATTACTTTCACTGAGTGCTTTGCACAGCTCTGATCATTGTAATGTTCTTTTTTGCAAGATTGCACTCTTATAATATAGTCAATTATTTAAAAATTAAATCGTTTCTGCTTGTATAATTTAATATTTATTCTCGACCGGTTTGACACCATCCGAGTTAACATTAATTAATTACATTTTTGTCTTTGGTAACTTTGTTAATCCTGATGATACTATGCTATTAGCGAAACCGGTTGAGTATAAACATGAAAAATTACAAGAAAATTAAAATTTTTTAAACTGAAGTTATTTAATAATATTATGTTTTATTATACAGAAAAAAATTTAATAAAATGAAATTATAATCATAATTACCATGTCGTTAATTGCATTTCATTTCGTTAAAAGTATATGAAAAATATTTGTATGTTTTACGATTTTAAATATTGTAATATTAATCTATAATTTAATTTCAGAACGCTTATGTTGAATATAAATCAATCCAAGCAGCACAAGGTGTGAAGATTGCAGCTAAAGAATTAGAAAAATCAATTGCCGGCTTGAATCTTTACATAGCCCAACATCCAGACGAAGTGGAGTTAATAAAGGAAGTTGTGGCTAAAGAACTAAAATCCGCCCTTTCTGGTATTAAACTGCAAGAACGAGGTGTTTATGTGCAAGCATCAACTCTCGGTTCATTAGAAGCATTATTAGAATTTTTAAGGACTAGTAAAATACCGGTAAGTGAATTTACATTTTTATTAACCAAAAAATACTTGAGGTTTGATTGTCTAATCGGTGTTCTTTAACGTTGATATGTTAAAGAAGGTCTTGTTCCTCTTACGATGGTGTTGTGACCTCCTTTGTTAATAAGTCCAGCCCTGCATCTAGGGCTGCAATGACCTGTATCCTGTCTGTTACACTGTAAAAAGGAAGTATTTTATTCCACCTCCATTCCACTTACTTTAGCATTTGTTCACAGTTTGCATTGATTTTGATGACTTGATTATGCAAGGAATTTTATTATTGTGCCTTAAGATTTCCACTAATTTTTTTAAATTAACCACAATTTTATCGAGTCAACTTTTCTTATTTAGTAATTTCAATATGATAAGGAAAGCTAATTTTTATTTCGCGCTTGGTTAGATTGGCGCTAATTAAAATAAAATAATGATTAGTGCTTGATATTGGTAAAGTAAACTTGAGACATCTTGAACGTTCATCTTACTTGGTTGTTGAAGGTGACTGGGTATTTCTATATTTTCTACATATCGAAACAATGTCGTTTTTCTTTGGTCGCACGTGTTCAACTTAATTCTCAGAAGTATTGTTTGGCTTTTTAGATTAAAATGTATAAAAAGTGTTATTTTTATTTTATATGTCCATTTGCTTATCTGTCTGAAATATTTAGTTGGAGATAAATTTCTTGGAATTTTAAATGGTTCGTCTCCTTTGATCAGGAGTTTCTTCATTATGAGGCTTTAATTTGTTTTGTTAGTAATTGGTGGTCTTGATTTATTTTCCCTTTAAATCCCATTACTCGCTGGAATTCTTCAAATGAACACCCAGTATGAGTTGATGACAAAAATATGTTTTGAATATACTTTAATATAAAATCGGGTTTGAAAATCTTTCTTAATTTTTTTAAGGTCCTAATAGGGTGTTTTCACTAAATTCGTATTTAATAAATTTGTGCTTTATTATATAAATAAAAGTAAGTATAATGACGTAATTATATTAAAAATCTATATATTTTACTATTTAACACTTAATATGGCCTTTAAAGATGCATTAAAACGATCCATTTCAAATGAGAATCAAAACGGTCCTGATTGATCAAGTCATTCGTGACGTCAAAGTTCTCCAAAAATATTGTTTTTCCATATTTTACAATGTGTAAACAGCGTATTGTGCTTGGTTTTTTGGAAGGTTTCTAATTAACTTACTGTTTTGGTGTGTTTTTAATTAAGGATGCTGTCAGAAGGGTTTGTGAAAACGTCATCAAATAATTTACCATCAGTTAACATTTTTATGATGATGGAATTTATCAAAAAAGTAAACATTAAATTATCCTAACTCATTTTCGATTTGTCATTGAGAAAATTGATAATACGTATATTTAATTATGGAAATCAATGATTCGGGATACCTGTATAAGTCTTTAGTTTGTTTTTATTAACAAACAAGTACCCTTCAACATTTCCAATTGTGCATCTTTTTTGTCTTGTAGAAATTCGATTTCATTAAAATCACTGTTAGTTGTTGTGCTTAAAACCAAACACCTAGATTCTACAGATTTTATCGCTACTCCTACTCGGTTGGGAAAACGATAAACTCTTAGAGAGAGAGTATTTGATTGGAGAAGTACTCGAATCTTGCTTCAATACAGATTCATGGGGTGAAGTAACAATATGATCCACATTATTTTTAATATTACACGATTACTACAAAATGACGGTTTTACTTGTACTGCAATACTTCTAGTTTGAGGTGGTACTACTAGGCCAGTCAGTCAGGAAATTCAATTCACAATTATTCCAAAAGTTTTGAAACTTTAATATAAGGTCGGGAAAGGTATAAAATCAAAATATAAAAATTTGCAACCTTTTCCGAAGTCCGGAACATTGTTAAAACTGCAAAAAAATTGAAATTTGTTGTATGGTTGTGAAAAAAATTCGAAAAGTTTTGCAAACTTGGAGTAGTGTTAAACATATTATTTTATGTCACGTATCAAATTTGCAACCAATTTAAGAGAACGGAACATATTTTTTTAATAAAAATTTGTTTTTTCTAATAAACTGAAAAGAAAATTCCAAAAGTTCTGCACACTTGACAGATACATCGGAAAAATATACCAAACAGTTGTGTTGATTTGCAACCTTTTACATTGACCGGAACATGTTTATTTATAATTTTTTTAATTCGTGGTCGTTTTCTCGAGCGAAGTGGTCTCGGAATAATTACAAAAGTTTTGAATTTTTGTTTCAAACTTTGAGAACATCTATTTTGATACACTTACAAATTTGCAACCTCGTACACGATCCGGAACCTTATGCAATTTGCAAAATTCAAATTTTTTTATTTTTTCAAATTTTTATTAAAAAAATATGTTCCGTTCTCTTAAATTGGTTGCAAATTTGATACGTGACATAAAATAATATATTTAACACTACTCCAAGTTTGCAAAACTTTTCGAATTTTTTTCGCGAACATACAAAACATTTCAATTTTTTTGCAGTTTTAACAATGTTCCGGACTTCGGAAAGAGTTGCAAAATTAGATTTATTGCTTTCTCGATGTACTATTCACTTGTGCGAAGTTTGAAGACTTTTGGAATTATTGTTAAATTTTGGATTTTTAATGTCTATAATGACTGGCCTATACTGTGGCGACCAAACAACGAGGAGTTGCATGTATGCGAATCCGATAATCGTTTCTGTGGTTGGTATCTATAGAATCAAATAATTACTATATAAGTAATTACATTGAATAAATATTTTCGATTAGTAATAAAAGCTACTAAACTACTGTAGTGGCCAAGACTGGAAAATTTGTTATAGTCATATAGAGATCCCAAGATAGTAATTTTTGATTCATTTGCGACAGCGTTGATCCTTGGCTTATCAATATGGACAGCAGAAATATCACAGCAGGAATATACTGTTTTTGACTTGGGTGCATCTCGTCTGACTGCTTTAAACCATTTTCTTTTACGATAAAGTTTAGGTGGCACAGTAATAAATATTTTATCGGGTGTATTTGCAGTCGTACTTTTACAATGTGGCACAAAACACGACTTATTTTGTATTCTAGGCATTTTTGTCTACAATAAAACTCTAACATAAATGTATAAAACAAAATAATCAGTATAATCATACACAAATACAAGAAATACGACTGAAAACTGATCACAAATATTCGATATATTATAGAATGTTGATTTTTATATTACGAACAATGACGTATTTACTATAGCAACAGAACATTAGTTGTGTTTAACCGTTTACGCGGTAAATATCTGATTTTAAATTTCATTACAAAATTACTCCGACGTGAGACATTCAAAAAAATTTTTTTACTGTTACTTTGCTTATATGGTCACTTAACTAACTTCCTGCATACTTTTTAAAAAATGTGAAAAGACCCTATTGTGGCCGTAAAATTGTGAAAAAATTCACAAAATCGCATTTTATTATTTGGAACCTCAATGATTTTTTTCATAATTTTCTATCGACTACATCTTTTCCACCAGTAATTCAGATTTGTCAACATTCAGAAATCTTGCAATTCAGATAACGTCAATTTATTTATTTCGGAAAGCTTAATAATTTAATCCGGATTGCTTATCAGTTGTACAGGATAAAATTATACCTAAACAATAAGTTCACTTTTCGTTTGAATAGGTCAAATTTGTCCTGTCAATATTCTGAATCTCACTTGATAAATCTGAATTACAATTGACGATTTCTGAATATCCATTGATAAATATGAATTGCAATTGACGTTTTCTGAATGACAATTGACCTTTTCTGAATTACTGCTAAAAATCTTCTATTGCTTATTACTACTACCGCAATAATAGGGCAGAGGATTAAAAATTGCTTTCAGATGGTACTTTTTGGCGCTCTAAGAGTACTTTTGTCTATCTTATTCGGATGAACCTATTAAGATGACATTTGAACTGAAGGCACGGAAAACCTGCATATCCCGCAGAAAAATTCTCCCTAGTTTTTCTTCCTTATTGGGGACAGTTTAGTTTCTTTACTGCCCCTCATAATATAATTTATTAGGTTCTATTCAGAACAAAGGTACTTTTTCGGACTCGTCTGTATATGTCTCCATCTAACAGCAGACTATAGCAACGAAAAGTCATACTTTTGCTTCTAGAAAAAATAAGTTTACTATTTTTTCAAATTTTATTTTATCAATCACAATGTTTTTATTGGTTTGCCTTTCGACCTACGTGAATGATTTAGAAACTACCGTGGGTGCGGGATTTTAATGATTTAATGTCATAATCGGCCGCCATCTCTTTTTAGCTTGCGCTGTAAAAAATTACACCCCAAATTGATGGCCACTATGTTGCCACCAGTTTTGGAGTAAAATTACTTGGTGGTATAACTTTCAACAACAGTGTAAAATTACTCTCTGATTCTGTAAAATTCAACGTTGTTGTACAATTAGTTGGTAAAATTACACTTCGTTGAAGAAAATTGAGGAATATTGTTTTGTTTGGTGATGGACGATGGAAAGATGGACGGATCATCTTTCTAAAAGAAGAGCATCCAGGTCGTCGTGTGATCGTAAAACAAAGTTGCAGAAAATAAATTTAATACAAAAATTTACATACCAAAATACCATAGAATTATAATTTACCCCAAAACATAAACTCGCTAAAACATCCTCCTAGGGTTACCGAACTCGTAAGCTGGGATCCGAGATTTGACAATGTCAGGGGTTGGGAAAACCGCCCAGAGGGGGTGTGAAGTGGTAAATTTAACAATCATCGTAGCGCAAATCCGCACGATAATGTAGGAATTCCATCGATGTTTCCTCTGCAACTGCATGCAGTGGTATGAACACGCTCTCTCCTCACACAAATAAAGGAATTTTTAAAGCTAACATTAATTTAATCATTGGAATTAACATCAAAAAGTCGATTTTCAAAATTAAATGGTGAGTTTAGGCCGATTTAATTTATCCTCAACTCATAAAGACAGGTTAAACTTTTCTCTTTCGGAATATTTAATGGTTTTCTATCGTACTTTTGAAGGAAAAACGGTTAATTTTACATTTTTAGGTTAATTTACATCAACAAATGGTGCAACAGCAATCAATGTTGAATTTTACAGAATTAGAAGGTACTTGTAGTAGTTTACACAACTAAGTAAATTCTCGTGTAATTTTACATTTTTTTGGGTAAAAACATGAAATTACACTATTTCTAGGATGCATTTTCTCTTATAAAACGGGTCATTTTCAGAGGTAACATTAAACCTGTATCTTCATAGTGTAACTATTTCACTGGTAAAATTACACTCATTTTTTACAATGTGGTAAAACAATTAAGCAATCAAGTGTGGCTTCCAGAAATCAGAGTTTTATAGTATCCAATTGTTCTATTAAAGATGGTTTTCCGCATTCTTAACGATTACGAACTATTTTGAATAATTTTTTGTAATGCTACTGTTTTATTAAATTGCTTATGGTTCTTGGTAACGGAAATCTACTTTAAACTAAAAACGATAATATAAGTGCATTGTTAGACGAGAACACTTAAACAACAGGAAATTGAAGTTTGCATTTCCGTTTTACGTAAATCTTGGTAGCTTTGATGTTAAATATTTCTTTTTCTAGGCTTGGGAGTAGGTACCTAATTATTTTATCATCTACATTGGATTGAAATGGAAACGGAAATTAATTAACTTTTATGTTAATTTCTTCATATTTATAAGTGTGTATTAGTAAAATTTACATTATTTGGTATAATTCTATAGATTGTTAACCTTTGCCCAACTTCTACAGTTAGCACCTAGTTTTCGAAAGTTTCCCCTGCATCCCCTATTAATTTTTAATATTGTGTGCAAAACAATTTTAATTTTATTCATTTAATCGTTAACCTTCATTAAACACTTGTTAATTAATTTCAAACTCATTTAAAACATGTATGAATGAAGTTCATTGTGGAAAGCTATTAAAGTAACGGCGCAATGCGCAACTTATGTATCCTTATATTGATTTTTCTCTTAAAGGAGACTTTAATGAATGGCTTGTGTGTTACTGTTTCATGAATGTAAAGGAAACAATACACTTTGTGTTGCGATTCTCGACCATTTGCGTACGTGGAAACAATTTTTCTTTAATTCATCCAAAAGTAGCAGTAATGCATTATGAATGAACTTGAAAAACCAGTAGCTAACCCACTCGCTTACTTGATGCACCGGAAACGACCTGTCAGAAATTTGAGATATGTTCAAGAAAAAATTATTACTTTATTATTGTATGCTATGTACAAGATAATCGAACTGGGAATCTTTTTTGCGTAACGCCCGCGTATATCCTTGCATACGTTACCACTGGCGAGTTAAAAGTTAACGAGACGGAAAATTAAAGAAAAACTGCAAATGCGGTTTATCAATTTATAAATCGACTCGTGTAGAAGTTATTAGCACCTACCCACTCATCTTCTCTCTCCGTATTATTGCAATTTGATCGAGTTACATGCTGTTTTGGAAAATTATCGATTCAATTATTTCTTCCTAATTGCTTACTTCTGTGTCTGGAGAAGGAAAATGTAGTGCTATTTTTTGCCGACCCGTAAAAAAGCGACTAACAGTTCCTCCTCGGCAAAGTCTCACGGTTTGCTATGCAAAAGTTACTTTTTTGGCGAAAACACCTTAACCGGAAATTAAAAAAATTTGTTAATAATTTACGATGCTGTTTGAATTATGAGCGGACTAGCTGGCGAATATTATTTCAATTTTGTAACTGTTAATGAGTAACATGGGCGTAGTTTTCATTAATGAACCGATCTTTAAAATTGGGTTCGATTTTATAAGCGCCGTTGGTTTTATTGGTCAATTTATCTTCTTTTCTAGGAAAAGTGTATCGGGTTAATGAAAGTCGAGGCGAAATGATAAATTGTTTGTCGTAAAGTAAATGTATCCGTTGTAAGGTTTCAGACAAAATGGCGTCAACATTTATTATACTGCCGTACATAATATATTTACGCAATGTACAAAAGTGTACAAGTATAAAATATATGAATGGCCGGATGTGTACTTATCAATGAACTAATTATCGTTCTTATCTGCTCTTAAGTCTTGACAAATATAACAAGGTCGTTAAGGCAATTCCCGATAAAAATGTGTTCACATTATTAAGTGCTTTTTAAAAAATGAATTAACCACTATTTTTTTACCACTTGGAATTGAGCCTCCTCCGCAAGCCGCCAGTATATTTTACAAGAATACGTTACAAAAATCCTTCGATATTATTGATCGCTTCAAGGTGCCTTTAATTCTACTACTTTAATCTGAATAAAAATTAATTAAGATAAGTATATAAATTTGCCTTGAAAATGCGTCAATAAAACGTCCCGAAACGTCGGGCAATTAAATTGCTTTAATTTTTACACTTTAATTTTATCTTACCAAGTAATTTATTGAAAAGACCATAGGCGCCGGAGCTTGGAAAATTTCAATAACCAAATTTTCAATGGGTGTAGCGCCCATGGGAAAGCCTCTTTAATGAACTTTGAAAGTAATTATTTTTTAAGACAAAAAACTAATTTGAAGCAAACTTTACAGTTAATTGCGGAAACTATTTTCGAGCTATTTTTAGATGGGCTAGGTAAATTAATTATAATTAAATTAATTTGCTCGCATTACGTTACATTTTTATCGCCTGATAATGAGATGGGATAGGTGTGTATAGAAATTTTCATTAATTAAAAAATTGCCGTATTAATATCGTATTTCCTCATTTATCAATTTCGTTTTGATTAAAATTTGTAATGTAGCCTCGCAGAATAAATTACAAAAACCGTCAAATTAATAGAGTATCGTCAATTCTTCAAGATTACTAACTTGACAACCGAAAGGACGAAATTTTTCAATTTTTTGATCAGCTTAAATGTCCACCCCGTCTCGACACTGTTAACAATATTATACTACTACAAGAATAGAATATGAAATTTGGAAAAATACTATCCCTATTTTTCCAGTGAATGTCGAAAATTATATGGAATTACTAGTGATTTTATACACGCTTTGAACAATCTAGTGGAAGAATCCCTAGGAAACTAGGGCACACGAGAACTATTTATTTATTGTGTAGATGAAATAGCAGTGGCGTAGCTATCATAGGGCAGTTCTGTGCAGCGCTCAGGGACCCAGACGGTTTGGGGGCCCTGCAGGAGCCTCTAACAGAAAATAACTCAAAACACTAGAAAGTTTTGCTTGCTTCTTAATGCATTTTTTCGGTTACTGTCCATCTTTTAAGAGATTTTCCTTCAACAGGAGGAAAGGATTTTTTTAATTATTCTCAAAAAGCAAAATTTAAGTTTTCTTATAAGGCGAGTATAAATAAAATCGGCCCAACGGTTACTTCACAATTTAATTTTGAAAATCGACATTTTTATGAAAATTTACAAGTTTTAAGTGGGGAGATTACCATCCAGATTGGTGTTTACACCGAAGCGAAAGCAATTTTTTACATGCCTTCTTGGTCTATGGCTACAAAATACAAACACCAGATGAAGAAGATTAAGGTGCCTAACTGCTTCGCATTTGCCACTCAGCTGCGCTACGCTAAGTGGCGAGAGAGCGTGCTTCATTCGACTGCATGTGCTATCCGGGAGATCATCGTTCGCGTACCTATATTGTCGAGTCCATTTACGATCCGAGAATAATAATAGTAATAAAATTTCATTTCCGCACGCCCTTCGGGCGGTTTTCACAACCCCTGACATTGGAAAATCTCGGATCCCAGCATTAGAATTCGTCATTTTCGAGTTCTGTTGCGCGCTGAGGGATTTTTTTATTGAGTCTAGCGCTTGTTAAAACGACTCGGCTCCGCTTCGCTCGAGCACTGCGAGCCGTTTTGACAAAAGCAACCACGGCAAATCTCGGATCCAGGATTTTTGTTAATTTTGGATAAACTACTGGACTATCCTCAAATTATATAGTAAAACTTCGACCGACCCCTTTTATTTTAGGACAAGGAGGCCTCCTCATATATTTTTCACCGGGGCCTCAACAACACTCGCTACGCCCCTGTGAAATAGATTGATTTAATTTGCTGACCGTCCTCCATTCTTTTCATTTCTTGTAAAATGTTGACCCCCCCCCCCCTGACATGGTAAATACTTTACAGTCTCATAACCAAACTTCACTTGCTGAAAGGAGAAACAATTAAATTTCTTTCAATATTATCTTTCATCGTTCCTTCAAAACCTCACTTTGGAGGGATAGCTAATATATTTTCATATACTTCACCCAGTTTTCCTTCTGGGTGTCTACCCTGTTCGCCGATTTTGGGGGCCGGTTATAAAGTACGCTTGCAAATATCGATAAGATTTAATGAAAAAGAGGCTGTAAATATGCTATAATATACAAAACATATATAAAATCTGAGGAAAATCCGGTAGATTTTCCAAAATTTTTGTAAATAATTTCTATAAATATTGTTACATTCAATTAACCTTGTTATGAACTGAGGAAATTTCAGGTTAAGCCAAAATATTTGGGTTAACCAGTGATATTGCGAAAAAAACAGCTTTTCAGGTTAAACCAAAAAATTTGAGTTAACTAATTATATGAAACCCCAGTTTTTCAGTTGTAGGTTTTTTGTTTTATTTTTTGGTTTAACCTGAAAAAAGCCGTTTAAACCAAAAAAAATTGGGTTAACCAATAATATTAAGGTCCAGTTTTTCAGTTGTAGGTTAATCCAAATTTTTTTGGTTTAAACGGCAACTGAAAAACTGGGCCTATGTGGTCCCACGATTTAAAAAATTTTCTACTGACATTGTGGCAGTTGAGGATGTAAATTGCAAATATAAACATTAAATTTTATGGATCATTCAAAAAAACTATTAAAACCTGGAAGCAACTATTTGTTTGGTTACTCCATAAAATTGGCTCCGCCCATCGGAAAGGTTACTTATATGGGTAGTTTTTAATGCTAATTATTTACAGTTCACGTTTTGCAATTGTGATAGACGGGTTAAACCTCTAGGTTTGGTCCAAAATATATAAAATTAGGGTTTTCTATTATTGTAGTACTCAAACGGATTGGGTCGGAGATTTGCCATGGTTGCGCTTGTCAAATCCAACTCTTTGCTTTGGGCGTTCCGAGCCTTTTGGAAAGCGCTGAACTCGTTGAAAAAATTCCTGGGGCGCGACCGAAGTAAAAACTTACAATTTATTAAACGATGTATCAGTCTCTCTGGTGGATCCGAGATTTTCCGAGGTTGAACTTCCGCTTCGGTCTCTTACGCTCCGGACCGATTTGACTATAGTTCTACTAATTAAAAAATTCCTGAGGCGCGACCGAACTCGAAAATTGCTTATCTCGAAAGGCGGAATCTCAGTTTTCAACTTAAATTCGGCTAAAATTAATCGAATACAATCCAAAATAAATTAATTTAATTATGTTAGCACATACACGGTTACACAGCGTACTACTCCCCAAGGCTGTCAGAGAACTGAAGTCGGCTCCGCCCACTAAACACACACCTGCATCTATTTATGTCGAACACACGTACCGTCAATAGAATGCGATTTTAACGCAGCCATTGTTTGAAGATTAAAAAATACTTCTAAAAAGTTAATTTTCAAAATTTAATGGTAAAGTAACCGGTGGACCTAAATAATTTTTCCTCGCCTTATTGCAAAGTTCCGAATGTGTTCTTTTGGAATATGTATAGGTATTATATCCTACTTTGAGGGTAAAAATCTTCAGTTCTTGTGAACAATTCATTTTTTTTAACTCAACTTTCACTAATAGGATTAATTTCTATATAACCACTAGTGAGAGGAGGTGAAAATAATTGAATATACTTTAACTAGTCTTTTCAGTGAATGTGTAAAATTACCAGTGACAGTATAAAATCACTGTTTTCGTACTATAATGTAAATCTGATATGTTAGGGAATTTCCTAAAATCTTGTGAAATTGGGGGAGCTGCAATAAAATCAACTCCTTCTCAATGAATCCTTGATATTGTTGTGCGCTGTTGGTACTTTGCGGCTGCAAATAAACAAGAATTGTTTCTAGCATTCATTTGTGACACCAGAAAAGTTGAAACTTGTTTTACTATGAAAAAATTATTTTCTTTTTTTGTCGTGGCAATGAGAATGATGAAGCGTTTCAATAATCGGTTACCCATCGCTAAACGACACTAATCGAAGATTACTGTAATGTAACTTTTTTGTGAAAAGGAAGTCGTGCTTCAAGTTGAACGTACACCGATTTTTATTAACCGAGTTTTCTATAATTGCGCTCCTAATATCATTTAAATGTTGTTATGTAAATTCCCCAATTAAACTGAACGAGAAAATCGTGCACGGAATCTTTTCGATTTACACTTTCGAACCGTTACAGTATTAAGATTTTATTTATGTTTTTTTTAAGAAAACAAAGAATTTTTATTAGGATGTAAGATCTTTCGATAAGTGGTTTCCTGTCTTGTAGATTTTTTTAGTTTAATTTTAGAGGAACGACCTCCGTCTATAATTAGTCGAGCGGAAATGTGAGACCTCCGTATATTCTTGTTGGGAAGCCACTTCCTGTCAATATTTCTTGTTTGAAAATTGGATAAATTATATAATTGGTTAACATAATATTTCAGTCTTGTACTGTTTAATTTATCTTGTCTACCGCAATTATTTTGTGCAGCGCGTTGGGGCACGTTTAGGTTTTCACAATGCATTTTTGTTATATTATGATTACACAGTTATTTTTCAATTCGAAATTTTATGCTTATAGCGCAGGCATTTAAAATTGAATACGTGATTGCCATAACAAAATTGTGATTTACATTTCATACTCGGGCGAAATTAAATGGCTAGGTCGAGTTTTATTGGAACTGGAACAATAAATTGATGTTGAGCTGTGCAGTGTGTGGCCGGCCTTAACTTCCACTTTTGATTGGAACATTTCATACACTTAATCAGTTCGAAATGTGTGAGCTTTCATTAATTTATATCAATTATGCGCTGAATAATGACCTGGGATTGGAAAATAAATTAATGGGCTCTATTTAAGAATATTGTGAAGCTAAAAATAACGCGTGGCGTTTATTTTTAAATCTGAATGTCGAAACATAAACATAAGGTTCTTATTGTAAATGGTTTTATTATGAATATTAATTAGTAATAAACTGATTATTAGTCGTCGGAAGTCCCGTGTATATAAGACTCTGTCTAAAAAGGTATACATGTGCGTGTCTCCGCTCCTACATTGTACGATTTGCGACACGGCACGTTCTTTGCATCCGGCATTAAGCAGCTTTCAATGCTGTCGCAAAAAGCTTTTCTCTTTTTGACTTCTTTTCTCGTTCCGAACCACTTTTGGATTCCATTTTGGTAGAAATACCGGTTCTGCTCTTCTAATGAATGAATTGCCCCCTGCGACAAAACTAGTTTTGTATTTTACAAATGATTTAGGCCGCCTTTATTTGTTTATTGTAGCAGGTATACACAAGAATCTGTAATTAATGCACTACCTTATACGTACACAGTAGGAGTCGTATAGTCGTTTCTTGGAACAACGAACACCCACTGTCTTCCGGTAAAGACAAGCTTTTGATTTTGGACCATACCTGAATCGATTGTGTCTACCAACGCGACATTTATTTATACGCCCTTTACATACTTCGACCATATGGTTCTTAATTTCTTATTACCAAGCTTTCGTTCGCCGCGGGGAAGATAAACCTGCCCTTAACCACTTCCCAACTGTCACAACCCCACCATTACTTGACAATACAAAATTGAAGCTCGTCATATCAAAATTATTAATTGCATGTTCTTTTTTTTTTAGTATTCCGGAATTCGAATTGGTCCAGTCGTTAAGAAGGACGTGATGAAAGCCTCCATTATGTTGGAACACGATAGCCAGTGAGTATTTCTAGCAATTTTACGACGGAATTATGCTATTTCCATTTAAACTAATTTACAAACACAACTCCGCTACTGTATTAACATTTCTCACAACCTCACTAATTCTTCCATCCTAAGCAAACACGAGATAAGAATCGAAACCAAAATTTACAAGACGCGAATTAGGTTTAACATGTTATTTATTACCCCGCAGATATGCTACCATCTTGGCGTTCGACGTGAAAATTGAACGCGATGCTCAAGAACTTGCAGACAATTTGGGCGTCAGGATATTCCAGGCCGACATCATTTATCATCTCTTCGATAAATTTATGGCGTATACGGCAGAACTAAAAGCAAAGAAACGCGAGGAATTCAAAAACATTGCAGTTTTTCCCTGCAAACTTCGCATTTTACCGCAATTCGTATTCAATTCTAGAGATCCAATTGTCGTTGGTGTTATTGTCGAAAACGGCATTGTGAAAGAGGGCACTCCCATTTGTGTACCCAGCAAAGAGGTAAGAATCGCCAAGTCAAAAATCAAAACCGATAATTTTACATCCTTTTATCAGTTTGTAGAAATTGGAATCGTGACTGGACTCGAGGTAAACCACAAGAACGTCGAAAGTGCCCGAAAAGGTATGGAGGTGTGTGTAAAAATCGAGCCAATCCCTGGGGAATCTCCAAAAATGTTTGGAAGGCATTTCGACGACAAAGACTTTCTCATTAGCAAAGTAAGTAATTGCGTTTACTTAAATTTTTCTAACAATATACTCTTTAGTTTAATTAAGGAGAAGTATTAAGCTTTTTTTATTAGTACACGCATTCATTTGTCATAATAAAAGCTCGAAACGGATATCATTTAAATTTAAAGTTTCTCACACCATCTACGCGTTGATACGTCAATGGTTCTCGTAAATAAGGGGACACACAATAATCAATGAAAAGCCGGGCTTGACCTACTTCTGACATCTTCATTCACCACCACCCGCGTCCTATTTGTGAAAGAAAAGAACAGGAAGGAAGTGTGAGCTTTGAAATACCTCCCCTTTCCTGTTATCTTGCGATTTCAATTAATTGCGTTGATAACTTAAATTGAATTAATTTTTTTCGTAATCGGAAATTTTTCAATCGGTTATTGGAAAGTGAGCTAGCTGGATGAGTTCATCCGCATGATTTTATTCAAAGTTACGTAATGGTTTGGGAGAATTGTTTGGTGGGTTTTGTGGGCTCGAGAATGATAAATGTGAGAAATGCTGAAATTGTTTAATTTGGAAAATATAAATTCTTATCAGAATATATTTATTAGCCCCCCCCCCCCCCGTCCCTAAAGAATAAATATAAAAGTCTTATTTGTCGTTGTAAAGAGGCAAAAAAGGTCGTCACTCACATTTTCGTCCCATTTACCCTCTCCGTGAACTTGGCCTGAATCCGCCCTTAAACTTATGCATAAATCCTGCTTTCTATTTCCGTTTCTAACGAATAAGATTGAAAATAGAGATTGGTGGATCTTGAAGATACGTAATACTTGATTTGCTCTTCAATAATTATGATTATTAAAAATGCAATAATAAGTAAGTGTTGTTAAAGCAAATCTAGGATTTGCATTGGAAAATAGTCGCCTACAAATGACAATTTAAATTTGGCTGTTTTGATGTCATAGGAATTTATAAGCAATTATTATTTTTTCAAGGAGAGTCCTTCATTTTATGTTTTCATTTTGTATTTTTCTGATTTACGCAAAAATCCATTTAATCGGTGACAAACATATTATACTGGGGGGGGGGGTCTAAGGAAACGTGACGTTCGTAGTTCATCAATTTAATTTTAATTGTTTTCTTAACCAGTTAGTTGTTATAGGAAGGGGGCTTGCGTCTTATAATTTGGAGGGGGGGTTCTAATTGTTGCTAATTACAGGAAGGGTGGTGGTCTAAAATCATTGAAATTTTGCTTACGTAATACTTGAACGCCCCTTTATGTAAAAAATAGTTTTGTTTTTTTTCAGATTATAAAATTGTTAATGCATGAGCGATCAAGTCGTGAGTGAATTATTTTTCGGCTAATTTTTATCGTCATGTATATTATTTAAATTTTTTCAATCGCAGTTCTTAAAGTAAAAGATTCATATAATGAACAAACCACTTCCATTGGTTGAATTTTGCTATGGTGGTCGATGGTGGCTGCAGTGGGACTGCCGCCTAAAAACATAAATAGGCTTTATATCAGAGGTGAGCAACCAGCAACACTTTCTTGTGCGGCCCTTCAAAGATTTTACATTTTGACTTTTAAAAATTCCTACAGTGTCCGCAGCCTCATTTTATTCTATGCATGTTAAATTAACGAAATTGCTCATTACACAAGTTGCTAAGGCGGCCTATATGTCGCCCTGACCTACTAATTAGTGATTGACGTGGTTCTTCGGCCTCACTGGGGAAATATCATGTTTAAAATCATATTTAAATTTATAGTTAGTCCATTGTATAAAAAGGGTTGCTCATCCCTGCTTTAGATGGTAAGACTCAAAATGTAGGCTTTCATAGAACCACGATATTTGCCCAAAAAACATAGTTTTTGTAAAATAAAAGGTGATCTACGGGAATGCACGTTATCAGGTACCACGATTTTAAACATTTTCTAATGACATTATGGTAGAAAAAAGCAAGATTGCAAATATAAACATTAAATTTTATGGATCATATTCAAAAATAAGGCTAAAACCTTGCAAATACTGGAAGCAACGATTCAATTGGCTTACACCATAAAATTGGCTCCACCCATCTGATTTTGCTTACAGTTCACGTCTTGCAATTGCGATGGAAGTACCGGTACCTTATTGAGGCCCAAAATATGTTTGAATTAGGATTTTCTATTATTGCAGTACTCAAACGTGATGAATTCGAGATTTTCATTTGTCGCATTTGTCAAAACGGCTCTGAGCGTAGCGAGGGGCGGAAAGTCAGTACAGCTTATAAAAATCCCTGGGCCGCGACAGAACTAGAAAATTACAAATTTTAAAATAACATTACCAGTCGCTCGTTTCGAACTCGACTGAAGTGGGCCTCGCCCGCTAAAACACGCAGTCACTACTTATGCGTAACATACGTACCGCCCATAGAATGCGATTTTAACGTACTTTCCATGCAAAAATCGAAATTTCAAATTCGATTATTTCGAAATTTTAAGGAAATATTTATGTGGACCCATAGTTTAATCGCTTCACTTCAATGTCCTCTTTTATATTCCACTAGAATTTTACAGATATCTATAGAAACCTGTGGGGAAGGTTGGCGTGCTAGACTCAAAATTGTTATAAATATTTATTAAGTGCTCTGGCGTCCAGCTGAAGATGGCTCTCAAAAAACACTAAACGCAGATTAAATTAATTATATCAAAATTCCTTAAAATTATGAACACCCAAAATATAAATGATAGTTTGGTAAGCGATTCTTAATATTATTTTAGTAATTAATGTTCATGTGTTAATAAACTGTTACGTATTCTAAAACAAAATAATCTAATATTGTGGCTAGCACTGACTATTATTGTGTACTCAGACGTAATAAATAAAAGAAATTTGAAAATTAAAATTTCTGGATATTCACCTTTACATCAGTAAATAAGCAAACACAGTATCAAACTAATTAAAACAAATAACCTAACACAATCTAAGCAATCATTCAGGTGCACATTAAGGCCAATTAGCAGAAAGCATGAACTTAAACTCATAATTCGTAAGGTAAAATTTATTTTAGGTGTAAAATCACCGGTTAATTTTACATTTTCAGGTTAATTTTCATCAGCAAAATGTACTTTTGTACTTTTATCAAATAATTTCTCACACTAATGTTGGATTTTACAGAATTAGAAGGTAATTGTACAACCTTGTAGAAAATTCCACCACTACTGAGTAAATTTTCCCCTAAAATTGGTGGCAAGGTGTACTTAATACTTCCATTTTCGGAGTAATTTTACATTTTTTTGGGTAAACATGAAATTACACTATTTTTTAGAGTAAATTTACTTTTATAAGCCAGGCATTTTCTGAGGTAAAATTAAACCTGTATTTTTACACTCTTTTGCTCTTATTTAATGGGCAATTTTCACGGATAAAATTACACCCATATTTTACATTGTAAGTTATAGGACTTACTTGTTTTTCCCAATGAATTATTTCATTTAAAAAAAAAGGAGCTTTGTTATGCACTTAATATTTTGTATAATGCGATATTTTAAACTCTGAGATTTTTACGTTTCATTTAAATGTTTAACAACTTTGGAATTTCATTGAGAGTTTTTAAATTGATTCTATAAATAAACGAACTTATGTTAAATTTGTAATCTTCGATTGTATATATAAAGAGGATGACTTTTTAATCGAATTCAACGTAACATGACTTTTATTGTATATGCACTATAAATTACTTTTGATTAATGATTAGCTAACGTAAAGGTTTGACGTTACCGTGTAAAAAATTGATTGATTATGGTTTATTAACAATTTGTAGTTTTTTTATATCGAGCTTTAATTCCTAGCTGTTTTGTTTTGTTCTTTTCGCCGGGCTGTTTTTATAAAATGAAAAATTGCCATCGTTCAATACTTGCATTATTTTTGCTCCGTATGCTAGCGCCAATACATTTTTTGCTGTACGCTCATCCATTCCATTGATCTATTTCATTCTGCTGCAGTTTGGCACATTGCTCCCGACCTGATTTTATTCAATCGATAGCTGCATAACTTGCAACCGACCAAGCGCCTTTCATTCAAAATTTATTCATAGAATATTTTGCTAGTTTACAATTTTAATGTCTGCAATGGCTTTTTTCGTTCGCCGCGGGTGTGTCTGGTTGCGTCATTGATCCAACTTTGCTAAAGAGGCTTTCCCAAGAGGCAATATCCCGAAGGGTGAAACACGTGTCTGAAGTAGGTCAGATTAATTCAGATCTCGACCCCGTTTCTTTAAAAAAAGTTCCCCTTCGTATCCTTTATAAAATATTATTAACAATTTCTTTTGATCTGAATTTAATGTGTTCTTTCATAAAATTTTTTTCTAAAGATTCTATTTGCATGTTTAAAGTTGAATGAGAAATGTAACTTGTCTGTTATTTCACAATTTGCGTTTCATCATTGGAAAAGCATTTCCTAACCTCATCCAAAGAATATTCAAGTTTTTGACTTACAGTGCGAACGATAATAATTTATTTTATTATTTATAAACCCGTAATAATATGCAATATATCATAATTATTATGATTCGAATTTTTGAAATTTGAAGGCTTATTTATTCGACCACCTACCGAATTGTTTTCACCGTTTATCTAGGCCGTATTCCACGCAAATTATGTTAATATCTGTTACAAATACTGTAGGAATACCATTTTTGTTCAATATCAAAATATTTGAAGTTGTAGGCGAATGTTTTGTAACGAATGATTTTATTTTCTTCAACATTTCATAACTAAGAGTCCGTAATACGGATTTTGCAAAATTGGCTGCAGTTTAGTTCAATTTCAAACAAAAACTTAAAAAAAATTAGGTACCATTGGTGCTCTTCTAGGATATACCATAGTATACAAAAGGCGTGACCGAACTCGAAAATTACAATTTATTACATGATGTTACCAGTCGCTCGGTTGCTAGTCAACTGAAGCGGGCTCTGCTCACTAGAACACGCTCTTGCCACTATTTACGTCGAACACACGTACCGTCAATAAAATGTATTTCGAATTCGATTATTTAGAGATTTCAAGGAAAAATTTATGTGGATTCATAGTTTAATCGCTTCATTTTGATGTCCTCTTTCAAATTCTGCAGGAATTTTAGTGATATCTATACGTTTCGTTCATTGATTTGGACCTATAATAAGCTGATCCTTTTCATCAGGAAGTAAATTTAATATCTTTCAAACTGAAAGATGAGCTTCTATTGAAAATAATGGATGGGTCATGTAACAGAGAAGTTTCTAATTCTATCACTAAAACTTTTTTGTTTCCCTCGATAGGGTAGAAGTTAATGCAGCGCTGTTTTCGAGACAACGTCAATGTTCGTCCCATGCATTGTAAACTTGAAAAAAAATCAAAGTTTGGATGAACTTATTTTGTTCGAATGCGGTATCACAAGAATATAGTAGGGCTTCTATTCTCACTTGGTTGCATTCTTGATATATATTGTCATGTAATTTTTGTATAAAATTGTGTAGGGGGTAGTTTTATTTTGATTATGTTTGTAAATTGTTTGTGTTGCATTCTGTATGAGTTGTCTTTATTTTAAATTGTTTATGTTGGTATTTGTTAAATGTAAAACTTGGCTTTTGATGCCGAAAGTCAACGCGTTAGGACGCGTTGATAAACGCGCATAGTTTTTGAGTCCATATTTGGGCATTAGTGTGTGAATTAATTTGCGATTATTTTACTTAAAATAAAAATTAATAGTGAAAATTTATAAGGTGTTATTATTATATGGAAAATAAACCGAAACCAGGGAGATAAAATTATATTGGAAGTAAAAATAAAATTAATAATTTAGAAAATTCAGCCATTTAAAAGTTTGGCATGGTAAAATTTTGCGATAAGGATAAGAAATTATCAAGTAAACCAAACTTGCTTCAATTATAAACCTAAAAATTTTCCTTAAATAACTAAGATTTATAAAATTTTACTAAAAAAATAATATTACAAATTGGCATCCCAAGAACGTGGGGCGTTGTTTTTAGAACCGACTTATAGACCCTGAGATGAAGTAAAAAGATAACTAAAAATTTAACGAAAATTATATGAAAATTCAAAATGGAGGAAATCTTCAAATCTATGAAGGATAATGTTAAATGAACATGCAAAATCTGTAAACAAAAACTTTGAAGACATAATCAAAAACTTGAAAAACATAAACAAAAACTTCGAAGACAACAAAAAACAATTAGACCAAATTAACAAAAAGGTGGATTTTATAAATGAAAACAGGGTGGACATTAACATGCCTTCACTACAATTGGAAGAAATAAAAAACCAAGAAAAAATTAATAGTATGGATGGACTGGTAGAGATTGTTACAAAAACAAGAAAAGTGCTTAAAACTAGAAAAAAGATGCTTGAAGGTAAAAAATTAAAATTTGGATCAAAAAGGAAAATCAAAAGTGGATGTAATAAAAATTTTGGAATGGTTCAACGAAAAAAAAGCAAAATTGCTGGAAGTAAGAAAATTAAATTAGAACCAAAGAGAAAAATTGATAAAAATAAGAAAATTAAATTTGGATATTATAAAAAGAAAACTGGTAATAAAAAGAAAAATAAATCTGGATCGCGACAAAAATTAGAAATCAAAATTTGGATTATGTGGACGAAAATTGGAGGAAGGATTGGAAAAATTCTGGATATGTGGACTTCCAAAGATGAAATTATTTTGTGGAAATCAAGGAGATGGAGGTAAACAAAAATAGGATGCCGGATGACAAAATCGAGTAATTATAAAATAAATTTAGATAATATAATTCTTTAAAGTGAATATTCTTGTGATTAATTTTGAAAATTTGGTTTTTTTTAAGTTAAATAAAAATATTTGTAATTTTGTAAATAATTAATTTTGAATGGAATTTATCTGCATTTGAAGAAAATTGTAAAATGGTATAACTTAAAATTTTGAAAAATTGTATAATTGAAAAATTGGATTTTGTTTAATTTAAAATTTGATCTGAATTTTGTAAATAGTCTGAATATTGGAATATTTATTATTGATAATTTTGGTTTTGTTTAATTTGAAAGTTTATTTGATTTTTAATAATTTTGAACATGACATTTTATTGTTTTTAATTGAAAAACACCTTGGTTTTGTCAATTAAAACCAAGGGGGTAAAGATGTCATGTAATTTTTGTATAAAATTGTGTAGGGGGTAGTTTTATTTTGATTATGTTTGTAAATTGTTTGTGTTGCATTCTGTATGAGTTGTCTTTATTTTAAATTGTTTATGTTGGTATTTGTTAAATGTAAAACTTGGCTTTTGATGCCGAAAGTCAACGCGTATGGACGCGTTGATAATACGTCCAGTTTTTCTGTTCCATATTTGGAAATATTGGTTTGAGTGTGATTATATTTTGAAATAAAAAGTGTGAATTTGGAAGATTATGGTTTTATTGAGAAAATATATGAGAAAATATTAATTAAAATTTTGACGAATTTGAAAAATGTGTTCGACTAGCACGTCGACAACAAAGATAACACGGCGTATCTAAGAGTACAAAACTCGAATTATAAACCTAAAAATTTTCTGACGACAATTAAAATTATAAATTTTACAAAAAATAATATTACAATATGTATCTATTTCCACCGGAACGGGATATTATGTAATCAGGAAGTAGGGCATTGGTGACGTCATGCTCGACCT
Source organism: Cantharis lateralis (assembly GCA_963170105.1). Classification (NCBI taxonomy): domain Eukaryota; kingdom Metazoa; phylum Arthropoda; class Insecta; order Coleoptera; family Cantharidae; genus Cantharis; species Cantharis lateralis. The sequence goes on from OY720627.1 coordinate 7,268,415, forward strand.
GATTTTAAGACATTTGCTACATCCATTTTTGATATTTAAGTAATTTTATTCCGGTTCGCTATTTTTAGTTAAATTGGGTCAACGGAATAAATTGGGGCGTCGGGAACGAACAAATCGATCGTTCACTGCGGCGGCGTTCCCTTTATACCTTCTTGAACGAATTTTAGCGTAGTATCCTGGGGAAGAATAAGGCCGATATACAAAGTGGGGTAAAAGAATCATCAACAGGTGTATCGTGAGATACTACATAATTCTTAATTTCTTGATTCATCTCGACAATTTTGATGCCTACTAAATTGACGTTTTAATTTCAGATTTCACGTCAATCTATCGACGCCTGCAAGGAGCACTTCAGAGAGGACCTTACCAAAACTGATTGGGCGTTAATGGTAGAGTTAAAAAAAATGTTCCAGATTTTGTAATACATTACCTCTTTTATGTAAATTCTGGAAAGTGTTTTATTAATTAAATATCTGTTAGAAAAACGAGTGTAAATATTTAATCAGCTGATTTTTTTTTCTTGTGGCGGTTTTAATTTTTATTTTTTGCTTGCCTAAAGAGTGAAAATATTTTTTATACTTCACTTTTTATCCTTGAGTTTTTTAAATATCGGGTAATAAAAACAGGTTTTATACATAAATTGTGTAATGGTATATAATTTTACTATGGAATGTGCGTTTTTATTGTTTAGTTTCCATTTAACTTTGGGTTTATTTTTTGTGCAAATACATTTGTTTCTGTTCTGCCGTTTGGTCTCAGTATATAGAATGACACGAGTTACAGTATGTTCGATGTTAAAAATATTAAATAATTAAATTTCGATGTATATTTATACCTTGTATTATTGCGAAATATATAAATACATTTATTTAATAATAATTTTGATTTTTTTATGATCCTGAGGTTACGCATGACACATGTCAGAATTGTGCCAATCATGAATTGAATCGCCTGGATTTTTTCGAACGTTGACCGCCCAAGAGGGGGCCCTATAACTGACTATAAGTCGATAGATGATTGTCCTGACCGGCGCAACTGCAATAAGAGAATTGAAAAAAAAACCGAGGATTGTTCAACTTATCAGTTAACTTTTTGGTTAACAGTTTCTTTTCTTTTTATTAATGTGGTAATTAATAAAAATTACTTTTCAAATGTGCGTGCGTTAAAAGTGTGCTAATGACGGTTGAACTTTTTTATATCGATGTCTTGGTTTATTTCCAAACTGTTGTCCAGAAGGTAAATCGGTAGGTAAATTACTATTTATTAGTAACTACACGGCATCATTTACAATGAGAAATGTTTTTTTACATATTATTTTTATTATAATCACCTATTTGGAGACCTACAACTCAATGCGAGTTCCCAACCCTTTGATGTGAAAAATCATGTAATTAATATTGTGATTATTGCAAAAAAAATGTTTTTCGCAGAAAAATTATGGTATCTATGGAAGGAGTGATAAATTACACTCGCTAGCACCTCGTGTCCCAAGAATGTTTTCAGAAATACTCATATTTATATGCGCTTACCTGAGGTAAGCTGACCCTGGTTTTGGGGGGGGGGTTACTTAATTTGGCAATACAAATTTACTTTAACATAACTAAAAAAGTAATTTTCGGTGCAGTCCACATACTTGAAATCTCAATAATGACCAATGTGAAATTACGTCTGTCGCGCAGGATTTTTACAAATGGAAACACCTCTAAAACCATGGGCGGTTTTATTATGTTTTTTTTAGTTCTGCTGCTTCCATAACAGCGATAACCTATTTTCGTATACGAAAATATATTACATTTTAAATTCGATCAATACATGAACTTTATACTCTATAGTAACTCTCAATTCATCCCAACTGTCACTTGAAATAGTTTCAATTTAACCACCGAATTTGCAATTCAATAAGTTACACGTTATCCCTATTCATGACCGGTTTCTGCTTCCTTGTTTTGAATTAATGATTTGAATGTTTAATTTTTGAAGAGGAAAAATTTTACTTTACATGAAAAAAAATACAAGGCGATTATTAAAAATATTTTAATAAAACTGCGTTGGTTGAAACGAGAAACAAATTTTTTTTCGCCTATTTAATTAAATGCACAAAGCAGGAATAGTGTGGGGGAGTCCACTTTTTGCATGTACCAGCATAAACCTACTAGGTACATTAGGAAATATTTTATTTATTAGTTGGTATTATTTTTAGAAAATTGGTTAATTTAATAACCAAAGAAAATAATTGTTTGCAATTTTTAATGTGTTGTTGACATGGGCCCATAACCAGTTATTATTTAAACTTACTTATCTGAAAAAAATGTCTTTAATTATAAATGTAAATCAACTTCGTGTCCAAAAAATGTAATTTTCTCTTCATCCATATTGACCGAAAATGTTAAAATTCATCCGCTATTTCAGTCAAATAAAGCGTGGGAAATTACAAAATAAAATTAATTCCAAAATTTTACTCAATCCAGTTCCCTATAACAAAAATGCCACGACATTACCCCCTTATTGAATTGATAAACAAAACCAAAATAATCTCTAATAGTTTTCAAATTATAAATCAAAGGAATAGTCAAAAATTTACGCAATAATTCAAACATTTTTAAATAATAAAATTCTTGAGTTTTCATTTTATCATGACTTGCGGTTTTATCTTTCTCTTTCCTTGCATTTGAATTTAATCCTAAGATAATCAAAAAATTTCCGCATTTAATATTCAATTTTTAGATTTTTTTTGTTTTCCATTTTTTTAATTTTTTATATCAGCAATTTATTTGCAAGATTAGATTTAACATTTTTGTTTTTATTAATTATCTCGTCCACTTTTTATCCAAAAGTTACTGTAATTATCCAATTTCTATCCTCAATTTTATTTCATCTTTTGTATGTTTTCATTAAACTATAATATTATGTTTATATCTCTCAATTATCCGCACCGGTGGGCTCACTAGACTAGACAAGATTTCACCAAAAACCGGAGCCGCATAATCGAGATTCAAGAAAATTCAATTTGAATAAATTATTCTCTATTCCACCAGAAATTATAGATTTAAGATTTTAAAAATTTTTATAAACAAATTCGAAACAAATTTAAATGTTTTCATCAGTGGCGGCTCATGACATTTTCGAGTGGGAGAGCACAAAATAAAAAAAAAGTTTTTAAAATATCTATTTATAATGAAATCTATCCTTCTATAGGTTTTGGGATGGGAGGGTACGTGCTCCTGTGCCCTTTATGACAAGTCGCCACTGGTTTTTATAAAAAATAAGTTGCTTTCCATTTACAAACTTCCAATTTAATAATGTAAAATTGCTTGCTTCAATGTGAAAATTCGCTCAAACAGTGGCGTATTTAAAAAAAATGTCGCTGGGGAGGGGGCAAACCAGAGTATTTTTCAGATTCTCGTTAATCCATTCATGCGCGTCACTTGTTATCAATACAATGGGATTATTATACCTTTTGAATTGGTGAAAGGTAAGTAATTTAATTTTATTTAAATTTTTAAACCTCATAGTAAACATTTTTCTTATTACGGGGGAATTCAGAGATACAATCCGATTTATTCTAGACGAGGCAATGCCCCCTTGTCCACCCCTAAATACGGCGCTGAGCTCGAAAATTTAATAAATTTGAATCCCAAAATTTTAGCACTGAACATATTTTTGGCTACTTGACAAAAACCAAAGGATAGAATTGTCGGATTTCTGATTACCTAGTTAAAAACTCGTGCGTTATTTTCACTGATAGTGTGTCCGACTAATCGGTGATCAGTTTATCAGCAATACAATCCAATACGAATTGAATTTTCATTGAAGATGGCGCTGCGCTATTTGTATTAATTTGTTGTTTTTCTAAAATAGATTTCTTCAAAGTTTTGCATTTCAAAGGTAGCTAGGCTGAAAATAGTTATTTTTCAGCACCGACCGACGTCATAAATTTTGTTCTTCCTTGCTTAACTTCCTACATTTATGTTTTTAAAATTAATTTTTAAGTTTTTGTTTTATTTTCTTGTTATAAAAACTGTCTTCTTTCAAAACAAGGAGCCAGAATGATTTATTATTATTAGCCTTTCTGTTTTAAACTGAAAAAAATAAACATAATATATTTTTTTGTGTATAATTTTATATTTTTTCTTAAAGCTGATTTCCTTCAGATGTAGGTGGCAGGATTAAAAATTGATTTTATAATCAGGCAGATCCAAGCCAAGACGACTTAGCTAGCCCCAAGCTGAGATCCTCGCTTCTAGTCCGGCCGAAGTAAATATTATTTGTAAGAACACCCTGTATATATTTCATCGCAAAAATCTAATATCGTTGAATTACGAAAATAAAGCAATATAACTTCAGACGATAAAATCAAATAGAGGAAGCGACCTTAGAAGAGCGCCCACGCTTAATCCACCCTTTAACATAATGAATGACGAAATAATTATTGAACTCTATTGTAGGCGGCTTTAACATATGCGTGGGTGTAAAGGGGTGGCCTAGAACTTGGTTTCAGGGTCGTAACCATAGCGATCCATGCTTCCCTCCCAAAATTTAAAATGGCAACTTCTTCGCAAATGAAACACAAGTAAACAACGTAAAAAAATTTATAATCGGCAAGTTTCCACCAATCGCTCGATTTTCAGCCTCCAATTATTGTAATATTCGCGGGGAAAAACAAATTGGAAATGTTCGGAAAATCGTGGGTGCACATTCGAGTTTACGTGCACCGAAAGATGTAACTAGAAATTTTCAAGTCCAGATAAAAATATGTACTTGTATTCCAGTTTGAAATATTAATTTATAGAAAAAGGTATAGTTAAAGTACCGCAGGCGATTTTTCGATGTTGAAAATCTTTTCTTTCAGTTTTACAACGAAATCATTTCAAAGTTTTCCGTTTCTCATGTCAATAAAATGCTCTAATAATTTTTTTTTTAATTTATAGGTTAAACTACTTTAAATTGGAAGAATTTTAATATAGCTCGACCAGACTAAACAATTAGTGATAAAGATAGATAACCAAAGAGTGACAAATATTTTTTGGAGGACAGGAAGTTACGATGGAAATAATTTTTCATTTTGACCGACTGTACAAACAATATTGTTTTGGAAAGCCAGTCAAGTTTATTGATTGCTATGTTGTTGTCTTTTGGCCAGAAAATAAATTTTTGCATCAATGAAAAAATACAAAAATTATCGTAATAATACTGGTTCATAAAAAAAGGCTCGTTATAAACTGATAATACCAACATCCGGTTAATCAAAATACGTAGATAATAATTATTGTGATAAACATATATTTAACTTTGTTATTTTTTATGCGGAATTACTTCATTGTTAAAATTTGTTGATAACTGGAAACTCCGATGTGTTGGTCTAACAATCTCTAGCACTCTCGTCCGATATATCGAAGAAAAAATTTGATCCGAAATGCAAAATTTGTTTTTCTAATGTGGATTACATTTCGTATTTATTTTCAAGCTTATCATTCCGATAATATTTAGAACACGTTTAATTTATTTATTAATATTGCAAACAAATATTTATCTCTTCATATATAATTTTTGATTTGTACATGTGATTTTACTATTTTATTTATACCGCAAATATTTTGATTGAGCCAAAAATATTCCTACGTTGTTTTATTTCATTTCGAGATGGCTGGTATATTTTTGAAAAATCTACGGCCCATGGGGGGGGGGGGAAGAGAAGACTCGCGAATGTTGTAGGCATTTAGTATGCTACAAAATGTGCTTCAAAAACTTTAAGTTTACGATTAGATATCGAAACGAAGTTGAAACTTAAATGTCGATTATTTCCTAAATTAATTGATATTAGAAGTTAATCGTCAGTTTAATCGCTTCATTTTAATGCCATCTATTATTCTACAATATTTTGATTAAGATACTAGTCCCGTATAATATTTATCTTGGTTAAGCTGATTAGATTGGATTCTTGAGCACACCACGACTCTCGCTCACCGTTGAAGACAATTTCAATATTTGGTAACTTCTTTGTAGAATTTTGTTACAATTACAGTAATTCCGGATTTAGCAGCAATTAAAGCCGTACATAGCTGCAGCAGCGGCTCGTGTACTGAAATAGGTTTTTTTAATATCTTGGGGGGGGGGGGCTTTTTGTACCTATAGTTATTAAAATGAAAAAATAAACACTTCTATGTTACCAATATAAATTGAACATTTTGAAGCCATTTTTTGTCAGATGAAAATCGATTTTACAGCAAAACTTTTTAGACATTCTTTGTTGGAAATTTCATTGCCTTCAATTTTGTTTGTATACATTTTTCTATTTTGTTTTTTATTTTATTTTTTGTATTTTGCTCGCTCACCTAGGCGATGCGTTTTTTGACGCTTAGAGAAGTTGACATAGAATAAAATTAGTCCAGTTGAGATAGGATTTCACCTGGAAAAAATTAAAGGAAGTGCTTGCGAGTGAAAATCTTGATTTTCGGAAAAAGTTCTCTATTGTGCTCGCCGCCATCTTGATTAAAAGGTAATTTTTTGTTTTTCAAATAACTCGCTTATCTTCAACTTTAGAGTGAAAATTATGAATACCAAAGTTGTTGGTAATGTGATTCCCCACAACTTTGGTCATTACTATTTTTGCTCTAAGATCGATATTTAAAGAGTTAGACTGCAATTAAGAGTGAAAAACGTTTTTTTTTCAATTATTTCTTAATATACTTAATAATAATCGAGATAATGGAAAAAGTAACAAAATATCGATCCCAAGGTAAAAATGGTAAAAACCAAAGTTGTGGGGAATCACATTTCCAACAACTTTGGTTATTATCATTTTACTCCAAAGTTGAAAATAAGCGAGTTCCTATTTGAAAAACAAACAAACTACTCTTTAAATCAAAATGCCGAGGTGCGCAATGGGGAAATTTTTCCAAAAATCGAGATTTACACTCCCAACCACTCCCCCTTAAATATAAAAAAAAAAATTTCAATAAATAATGAAATATATTATTATGTAAAAATAAAATATTTTAAACCGAAAAAAAAATTATTTGATGTGTTCAAATTTAAGGTAGACCGGGCCTGTTCTGAAGAACCGCCAGTGCCGTACATGTCTGCGATGGTGATTTATCAAACATAATAAAGATTATGCTTAATCTCTATTATTTTAATTTTTTCTATTTTTAATCCATATTTTTGTTCATTTTCTTTTTAATTTTAATTTATTTTTATGATTTTGGTGTTTTTCTACATGGTTAATGGCTGCATTTTGTTTTTTTTAACCTCAAATCGATTGGTATTTTTGTTTTGTTTATGTAATTGTACTTCATTGCGGGTGACCGACCTTACACCCGACCATAGAGAAATAACATCGAAAAATTTTCAAGAGATTGTTTTTCCGCATCACTCAGTGGAGGCTTATCGGGGTAGGCAAGGGAAAGTAGTGCCTCACTAATCCAACATGCCAAATTTCACAAAAACAAAATTAATGTTTTTGAAAAAACTCAAGCCGCCACTGCCGCACTTGATATTTTATTTTCAATTGTAGTCAAATATTGGGAAGCAGAAATTTAAAAAATATGAATTTTCAATGTTGTTCTCCCATGATCGGGTGTAAGGTCGGTCACCCGATACATGAATTTGTTATAGCCTTGATAGTGGACCAATAAAGTACCCGAAGCGATGGAGGAACCAGCCGCAGTCGCCTTCTAGGAGTGCAACGGTGAGCATCATGTTATAAATCTATTTTAAACTGGATTTTGTCAATTATAGCCGAATTTAATTAAAAAAGAAGATTCCTCTTTTTAGATCTGTAATTTCAAGTTGCAGGGGCTTCGGGGATGTTTTTAATGAGTGGAGAAGCACAGAAATTTAGTGTCAAACTAGATCTGCTATTTTCGAGTGCAATTTATGCCATAAAACACTTGTATAACATAAAAACACGCAATGGGCGAGGTTGACCTGATGGAAACCCAAAATTTTTAATAATCCATGAAATTTGATGTCTTTGTTTGTAATTTACGCCATCTACTTCCTTAATTTCACTAAAATTCAATAAATTTCGTTTCAATTATGGCCGAATTTTTATATAAAAATAGATTCCAGCCATTCTAACTTTGCGATTTTTGAATTCGGGCTGCTTCAGGGATGCTGTTACCAATTGCGTGAGCTCAGATTTTTAGAGATCGTTTAGAGTAATTTTTTTTACTAAAAACAATAAAAAGTATTATTTTAATATTTGTGGCCATAATAGAGCCCCCATTAATCACGTAAGAACGATTTTTAATTTTTCAACAGCTCCATGATTCAAAAAATTTTGATAAATCTTCTCTGTCCCTACATACGAATTGGAATTTGTAACCCTCCTACCGTCCCCAAAATTTTAAATTTACTCATAAATCTTTCATTTGAAATTTTTTTCACAATTTTAAATTTAATTTTGTTTAGAATAATTTTTGAAATTTTTAACAGCTCCCCAATCCAATGAGATTTTGATAGATCCTCCCTGTCGTTACTTAAGGATTGGAATCTGTAACCCTCCAACCGTCCCGAGAAATTGGAATTATCTAAAGAAAAAATTTGAAAATATTTTTTTAAGTTCGAATTTTATTTTGTTTTATAAAATAAAAAGCCAAACTTAAATAATATTAAATAATAAAACGATAAGTTATTGGAGATTGTTGGTAATATTTATTTTGAATCGTTCAGTCACAATAGCTGCGCGTCCAATAACGAGCAATTTTCGGTTAGAGGTGAGTATACTATTTTATTGGGAAACGAGAAGAATTGAATGTTATGACAAAATTTAATACGTCTTCCCTGATAAAACAAATGACTGAATATCCTTTGGAGAAACTGAAATTATATAAAATTGATTGGGGGTGGTTCATGGTTAGAGTCCGGGCCGAAAAATTCTCCCAATCCGGACCTGCTCGCTATGCTTCTCGCAAAGAATTGAATCAATTAAAATCAAAATAGAAAAATTATCTAAAATCGACTAAAACGTTTTGTTCACAATTTGATAACTGGATACTTAAATCGCCAATCATAACCAATGAAGAGAATTCATTACCTTGCTACATTATCTATTGGCACGCGGCATTTTGTCTTAAAATAAGTAGATAATAAACTAAAAAATTCACCAAATATATGATTTATGGATCATCCGAAATTATGACTTATCAGTTATTATTCATTGCTAAAAATATTTTTTGCTCAATGATGATCAAATTAAAACATCAAAAGATCTGCATCTTCCTTTTTTTATTATTTGCACGCAGTATTAATATGGTCGAAATATCAATAGCTCATTAATCATATTATAGCATTAATTATCTGCATTCATCTATGGAATTAAAACAAATATCAATTTATTTATTTTTCGTCGGAAGTTCACTTTTGATCTAATATCGTCCATGATTAATTGAAAATATTTATTACATCATCTCTATCTGAAAGAAGGTTTCATGGTGCACCATTTATAATATTGGGTCGACTATCTACTATCTACTTTTGATTGGACACAATATCATCTTGCGAAATGACAGTCAAAAGCACCTGAACCAACCAAACTGGTCCTCGGAATGGTTGTTATTTTGAGTTCCGAAATTAGATCACGCCCGAAAAAATGTTCCACGTTTCCAGGAATTCAAAAGAAGTAGCAACGCGACTCCGCCGCAGTAGCGGTCCGTGAAAGTTTTGCCAATTAGATATTTAAATAGAGATGCCTGTCTGTGCGTCTGTCTAGGCTTAAACGGCGCCTGAATTGAAGCGCAGAAAGTGTATTATTGTTTTGCTATCAGCAACAATGGAGCTTCGTTCAGGAAATACATAAATATCGCTTTCCGCACAAGTTCATTATTATTTTTGAAATAAATAAATTTTCGACTGTTATTGTTGAATAGAGAACAGAGTTTCCTGTGTCCCTTCACCGACGACGACTCGACTATTAATTAGCGATGAAATCACTGGTTGTTATTTGTAACTTTCTATCCTTGGCAGGTTGTCAATGAATGGTATCAATTTTAAACATTCGAGCTATATATGTAACCGCCCCCGTAAAGTTGTCGCCAACGGAAGTCACAATCATAAAAATTTAAAAGCTAAGAACTCGGAACGAGTCTATAAACAACTCGGATGTGTTATTTTTAAGACTTTATTCGATTTAAATTATGGATTTTGTTCGAGCAAAGGTATAGCTGATAGACAATTCATTAGGAAGATGCCTGTAGCTGCTGAATATTTATATCATAAATTATAAATCCAGAAATAGATTTTCGAGCAGTTCACAAGCCGGCATCATAATATAAGCCAGGAAGTTACACGTAGTCTAAATCTGATCAGAATGTTTATTAAAAACATGTTTTTGGCTGCTATAAAACGTTTCAACGCTTGATAATAGCAAATGGGATCATGATTTATTTGATTTATTATACAGTAAAACCTTGGTAATGTATAATTAGACGCGTTCATGAGTATTTTTACTTTTTACGAGAAAGTAACGTCATTTTCATTTTTCTCATTAATGCTTTGAAACTGATTAATGATCAAAGTCTAGGACACATTTTTATTTTCGGCTGTGGAAGTCCTTTCACCACAATCATTGCAAATCCAACTTTCAAAGTCATAAAGTCATCAAGTCCGCATGTAATGGACAGCTTCATGTCGAGTCTAGCAAAATTTTGAAATTTGATTCAAAAACTTAATCAGGTTAAAAATAACACTGTTGAATTCTTTCCAAAAATTATGGCGTATAAAGTTAATAAAATTTCCTGCAAAACAAAACTGAGAAATTTGGAAAGCGTTCAGGCATAAGTGGGATAAGTTGGGATCTCCTGAATGGAAAGTTTGAGAAACTTGATAATTTTGAAAACGGGAATAATGAATAAAACTCAAGTATTGATGTGCAACCTGTATGATTCTCTTTTCAAAAATCATTTTGAATCATAATTTTAGCACCTGAATATGTCAAATGTGCAAATTATTCGAATATGCAACTTTTCGAATATGCAACTTATTGGAATACTTTGTGAAATATAGCTTTTAAGCTTTTACAATCCCTAAAAAGAAAAATTCCTCCGGATCATTTACTCGCCTGATTTTTCACCTCCAGAATCATCATCGTTCAGTAAGTTTGGTACAAACTTATTTCCATTTTCAAAACACGTGTGCAAGCTTACTGCTGATTACAAGAATTCTGGCAAGAACTAACTTTGATATTGGGAGGGTGGCCTAAAATTATTCCTAAAGGTAAAATTTTATTTCTAATACCTAAACATCTATCTAGGATTCGAATTAATTTAAAAAACAGGAGCTCCGGCGGTTTTTTTTAAAGCTGTAAACCTACTAAAGAAGAATTTTTTGAGTAGAGTTAAGTATACTACTTTATCGGAAATCGATTTATATAAATTATTATTAAATTACTATATATTGCTGTGATATCTTCATTCTAATTAGTTTATCACCAATAAATACCAAAAATCCAAAAATATCAATACAACATAATATCATCAAAATTTGATCAAACCTTATTTTTTTAAATATAATTTTGTAAAATTTCTTTCGTAAAAGATTAAAAGATATTCGGTTAATTACGGCCGAATTTAGCATGAAAACTAAGATCCCAGCTTTCGAGATCCGCTACTTTCGAGTTCGGTCACACTTCAGGAATTTTTTAGCGAGTTCAGCGCCTGTGAAAACGACTCGGAGCGCCCGAGCGAGAATCGGGGCGCTCTAAAATTCATCATTTGTGAGCAATTCGAAAAAAACTGGACGGTTGTTTTGTTAAGTAAAACTAACAGGCTCTTCCTCCAACCTGACGTGTGTAAACAATCACTAGGTGACAATTTTGTTAATTGAATTTAAAGAAAATATTTATGGAAATTTTGGAAAAACTACCCGGTTTTCCGCAGACTTTATATTTTTTATGTATACTTTAGCCTATTTACTACCCCTTTTTCAAATAAAATTGTCGAAATCTGAGACCGGACCCCGTTTTACAAAGTGCTTTGCTTGGGCGGCACCATGAACAGGGGCGGGAGAGGCTCGAGCCCCCTAGCTCCTACGTGAGCACGCCACTGAATTTAAAATAATTTATTTTAATGACTGTCTAAGAGGTAAATTTTGCTGCTGAATTATTCTTGTAATTTTGAATGAAAAAATATTCAAAAAGTGACAAAAAATGTCTGTTTTATAATATTAAAATTACATAAATATTTTTGGACACAAAATCGGGGGACCGGGCCTAATCTGTCTGTTCTTAAAAACTGCCACTGAGCTTTTTGTAAATTTAATTTAATTTCATTGATTTTCAATTTTCAATTGTAAGGAGATTTTAAAATTTAAAATGATTTTCCTGTGGTTCCCCGCAATTTGTCGCCTCATTCATTGATGAATTTTTATTGAAGGTTTACGCATAAATTTAAAAATAATGTAATGTCGATTTGGTTTGTTTGAAATAATTAGCGCACAATAGGTTTGCTGATAAAACAGACATCGCAATGGTTCCAAATATTTTAAAGTTTTAGTTCTTATTACGTTTACATAGGAAAGAATTCCCACCAATGCATGATTAAGCAAGTTCTAGTTAACTGGGGGGTCCAGGGGGGGGGGGGGAGATAATATGACCTAAGACATAAATGAGAATTTATGCAATAATTAAAATCAACCATTATTTTATACTTTTTTGATAATCTAAAACTTTCATCTCAAATAATTATAATCTTTAAACTGAAAGATCCCTGAATTCCGGGGACATGAAGAAATACCAAAACAAGAAGAATTTTATTTTACAAAGAAGTAATTTTAATTTTATAAAAATATTTAAAACTAAATGAAAATATGTCGTAATTAACATCTAAAGATGGGGAATATTTTGTACCCTCAACCCCCCCCCCCCCCCCGCGAAATTATATGAGTTTTACCTGCTTTCATTTTAAATATAAGCAACAGTCAGGAAGGAAATAAAATAGTAAACAATAAAAATACATGAAAAAGCAAGTTTTAGTTAACCGGGGGGTCTGGGTCTCCAGGACAACAAGAAGGCGTAATGAATATTTTATAAAAACATTTAAAACTAAATGAAAATAATATGTCATAATTAAAATGAAACATTATTGTTTAATAATCTAAAGCTTGGGGAAAATTTTGCACTCTCTTAACATCTTTCCCCCCCCCCCCCCCCCCCAGCAATTATATGACTTTCGTCTGCTTTCATCTTAAATATAATCTTTAAACTGAAAGATCCAGGGTCATGAATAAAAGTAATGTCAGTTAGAAAGGAAATACATAAAAAGCAAGCTCTATATGACCGGGGGGTCTGGGGGTATAAAATATCCCCAAGCTATAAGACGACGTGATCTATAATTTATATAGATATGTAATAATTTAAATCAACCATTACTTTGTACTTTTTTGATAATTTAAAACTGGGAGATATTTTGTACCCTCGTAACCAAGGAGTAAATATCCCAAAGAAGTCATGTAAATTCCTTGGAATTTTTGAAAATCATCGGAATCTCTAGAATTCCTCGGATATAACTGGAATTCTTTGGAAATCATTGGAATTCCTTGGAAATCGCTAGAATTCATTCGAAATCATTGGAATATTTGAAAATCTTTTGAATTCAAATTTTTTGGAATTCCTTGGAAATCACTGGAATTCCTTTGACAATCATTAGAATTTAAGGAAATCTCTAGAATTTAATTTTTTTTGGAAATCCCAGGAATTATTTGGAAATTTCTGGAATTCCTTGGAAATCGTTAGAATTTTAAAATTCTTTGGAAATCTTTAGGATTTCGAGTCTTTATATATTTTTATTTTTTATTTTAAATCTAAACTTAAACTTTATTTTAAATCGAAAGCTTTTAATTTATTTTAATTTTATTACTTTTTTAGAAAATTCTTTTATTTGTAAGAATTTTGGGTCGAACAAATCTGCGACTTTAAATGCCTCGTGCTTCTAACCTATTAGAAATAAATACTATATGATTTCGCGGACTTTTTATAGAATATTTAATTTCTTACTTAACTTCTTGTCCCATGAATTTTAGATTATTTGTTTCGGGTATTCTGTATTTTTAAGTTCTTCGAGATAAGCAAGATATTAGTCTCTTCCATAGGCGCCGGTTAGGGAGGGCAAAGCAGCCACTTGCCCCCCCCCCCTAGAAAATTAAATATTTTGTTTCTACCTAGCTAGCGCTCGTAAAAAGTATTTTTTACGATTTATTCTTTAAAATCATAAAGCCTAACAAAACTCTTGAGGCGCCACTGGTCTCTTCCGTTGAAAAGTAATGAAACTACAGATAGACAGACAGACAAACAGACAGATCGGGGTTAAAAATAAAAGAAGTGCCAGCAACTGTTTGTTTGTTTACGTAATTAATAATAAATTATAATAAATTTTTTCATTCAGAATATTATATTTTGTTTTGTTTTTCAATAAGCTCTTCAAATTAGTTCATGTTTTTATTACTACCGAAAATATTATTACAGCTGACGGATCTTCGGTCTTAAATGTGATCACGTAAATTATGACTCGAAGAACCTTTCCCACATCATAAAAGTGTGCAATGGGTTTTATTCGAGCGTGTGATCGGAAAAGTGGAAAAGTACCAGAGTCGCTCTCGTGGTAAGGTGAGTATAGCAAAATTTGGCAAACGAGTGGGTAGTTGTGGCGAGGCAGCGTTCCGCATTGGATGCAAATTTGAGCAAGTGGGTGAAAAAAATTACTACAAGTGCACGAGAAAAAATCACGACGTAATGGGCGCAGTGGTGTCGAAAAAAGTCAACTTCCGATTGAAGAAATTGCGTCAAGTCGAAAGCAATATTTCTAGTGATTTCCCGCTCATTCATCGGTTTCGGAGTCTCGTTCTAATTCCGTATATGTATGCGTGTTGTTTTGGTACTCATAGCTCGGTCGAACGAACGATGAATGAATGGTCGAGGGGTTCGGGACGGCGGAAGCTGCGAGGCGAGGCTTTTATGACATGCGCAACGTTCTTGCTCTCATGAGCTGCCAGCGACCGCCTCGCTCATACTCCTCAAGGTTGTGTGTAGTAAAACATCATTGAGTGTTGTTTTTAAGTGTAATGTGTTAAAGTTTTGAGTGACGGGGTAGTAAAATTTTCGTTAAAAAGTTGGGCTGTGTTTATTAGTGCTTCCAAATTGTAATTGGGCAAGGCTTAATTGAGATTGCAATAAGAAGGCTCTCACTCCTACAACACACGGCTGACATGGCTGCCAAGCGAGTGCGCTCGTAGCCCCTTGTACCCGCAACCCAAACCACATCGTATACAGAAGCACCCCGTGAGTGCGCGCAACAGGCGGTTTGCCACCCCCAGGTGGTGGATTATTATTTCAACCACTTCGCAAGTGCGCGATAGTGTAGTGCAATCGGCTACGTTTATCTAAACATACTAAAACTAGTGTCACGTTCTTCACCTTAAGGATAAGTACCTAATCATCGAAAGTCATAAAACCATCTAAGGTAAGACGTTTTTCATTAATCCTACTCCAAGACGCGTTATCGCACGTGTTGGTTAGCCAGACGCCCTTGATACTCTTCCAGGTTCACATAGTAGGAAAGAGATTGTAGTTTTACACCACATTAATATCCAGGTCGTTGTGAAAGCTTTTGCTGTTGTTCATTCAATGATCTGTAATTCATTGAGTTGTCGCAGTTCGTTCACCCGCGCCCGAAGCAAAAAACCTAATATTAAATAGTCTGTTTCCGTTCACTAGGGGAACATTTTCTCAGATGTTTTTCTGCTCACTATTTTTAGGTCTGTTTAAACGGCTTGCTTTACCGATTCCACTACTTCATCCCAACTTTTCGACCAACTTTTTTCCCGGCCCTCCACAGGGTCCGACCACCCTGCCGCTCAAAACGCTCCGTTCCGTGAAAATTTGGCGCACACACTCCCATCCATAGCATGTTTATTTCTCTTTTCAATAATGTAATTTATGCATATTTTAATAAATTATTAATGAGAATTTAATTGGAAGTGCATTTTTATTTGTTATCTGCTTTATTAACCAGAACGTCAATTAGTGTATGAATGCGACGTTTGTACGTTGACATGTTTTTTTTCGCATCGCATTTTTCGCCATAACTCTCAATTCGATGGAATATTTCGACCGGAAGGATGATTAATGATGCCCACTTCTACAATGTCCGAATTTATTCGTCCTTTTGGGGGTGGGCGACTTGTCCCAGATTCAGTCGAAGGAAGTGGAAGGATGCCAAACCTTTTTGCCTATTATATTGTTTTTCAAACTGACGAAGATTCCAAAAACCTTTTTCCTACCTGATTCCAATTTTGCATATTACTCCGTTATGTCATCAGTTTTGGTAGCTGCGATTTAGCAATTCCCTTTAAAAACCGGATTTCGATATTTTTGTTTTGGAAAAATTATATAACCTTAATTTGACCCTCCAGCTTAGCAGCAATTTTGAAAAATATTTATTATTAGTTCTCCTTAAAAAAGATTTATTCTACTTTTACGACTTGTTTTTTGCTTTTGAGAGAACCTAACCTAACATTTAATTTTGAAAAAAATTGTAATAGTTTCCTGTTATTCTCTGAACAAAAACGCCAGCTTTTTTTCTGTGATTAAATTGGTTTGTGAGCTTCAACTGTTGAAAGAATACAATTTTAAATAATTGAAGCTGTTTTACAACATTATTGTCAAAATATCTATCATCAATCAGTTGTTTTGGTCCATTCAGGTTTAAAGGTAACATTTAAATTTTAAAAATCAACAAAAAATGACTTGTTTTTATATTATCTCAAAGCGCAAGGATTCAACCTTGTTTATTTTTTTAAAATTCTGCTGAAAACTTGTCAGTTAATTCTGGATTTACTGATTGACAGGGGGGGTACGGGAGAACCAACCCTAACCCATAAATTCGAAAACATTCATACTTATAATAAAATATTTTTTTATCTAATTTATGTTCTTGCTATTACTATTCAGAAAACTTTTTTGATTTGTTTTCATAAATTTTTATAAAATAACAACCCCAAAGTGACATTTAAATGTTAAAAACAATTGAAACTTATTACGAATTAACCTAATATTGCATAAGTATGAGCTTGTGCTTGCAAAAAATTTTAATTTAAAAATTTTTTTTAATGCTAAAACTTACCAAGTTTTCCAATTGGGGGAGGGGGGTGCAACCTTAAACTAACATTTAATTTTTTCAATAAACTTTGTTTGATTCGAATTTGTTTTAAAAATTGGTAAAATAACTTGAAAATTTATTTTGTTTTTATGAATTTTGCAAAAAATAGTTGAAAAAACAGTGAATTCTTTTTAATTCTTCAACATAGACGAATTTCCAATTCGGGAGGGGTGTCGCAGCCCTAAACTGACTTTCAATTTTTCCAATAAACTTTATTTGATTCGAATTTGTTTTTATGAATTTTGCAGAAAATAAAATAAACAGTTAAAAAAACCAGTAAATTTTTTTAAATTCTCGAACAAGGACGAATTTCCACTTAAAGGGAGGGGGTTGCAGCTTCAAATTAAACTACCTTTTTGTTTTAAAAATTAGTCCAAAAATTGGAAAATTTATTTTGTTTTTATGTTTTTTGTTGAAAATAAAATTAACAGTTGAAAAACCTAGTAAAATTTTTAAATTCTTCAACAGAAAGGAATTTCCAATTGGGGGGGGGGGGGTCGCAACCCTAAATTGACATTCAATTTTTCCAATAAACTTGATTTGTTTTAAAAATTTGTAAAAAAAAATGAAAATTGATTATGGTTTGATGAATTTTGCAGAAAATAAAATAGATAATTGAAAAAACCAGTAAATTTTTTTAAATTCTCCAACAAGGACGAATTTACAATTGTGGGGAGGGGGGTTGCAGCTTTAAATTAACCTTTTCATTCGAATTTGTTTTAAAAAATAGTCTAAAAATTTATTTGGTTTTTTGTCGAAAATAAAATGAACAGTTGAAAAACCCAGTAGAATTTTTTAAATCCTCTAACAAAGACGAATTTCCAATCGGGGGGGGGGGGGTGTCACAGCCCTAAATTAACATTCAATTTTTCCAATAAACTTCAATTTGAGTGTGTTTTAAAAGTTAGTCAATTGTTTTTATGTATTTTGTACGAAATAAAATTAACGGTTAGTAAAACCCCATTTTTTTAAATCCTTCAACAACGACGAATATTCAATTGGGGGGGGGGGGAGTTCAGCTCTAAACTAATTTTCAATAAACTTCGTTTGATTCGAATTTGTTTGAGAAATTTGTCAAAAACTTAAAAAAATTATTTTTTTGTTTTGTTTTTATGTATTTAACAGTTGAATTTTTCAAATTTTCCGACCAAGACGTTAGATTGTGAAATTTCAAAAAGCGTTTGTTTCAATATCGAATTTGTAAACGTCAAAATAATAAGAAAAACAAATTTCATGAACTTATTGGTCATGTTTTCGTTAGAACCAGGTAACACGCACAAATTTGAATTTTATCGCATATCGGGGAAATCACAAATTCTTTGAAAAATAATAAAACTTCAATCTAAAAAATTACCAATTCGGAAAATTTGTGGTATATGCGTGTCAAAATGTATCGAACACATTAGGAGAAAATTACTCTGAAAACTTCATAATTCTAGAGAATTTTATAAAATTTTCAATAAATTTCAAGTGGGCTTGGCGTAATTAGTCTCTTGTTTTCTCAATAGGCCAAAAATAGTACATGGTCTACCAAGGGGAAAAGTTTATAATTTACTCCTTCAACGTACCGTTTTCCGACCGATTCACGAGAAATGCAAAAATAATATCAATGAATTGAGAGACTTGAACAGGGTCAAATTTAGACTAAATTTTCGGGGGGGGGGGGGTTAATATTAAAATTTAATGTTTTAGTTTTGAAGATTTTTTTCTGATTTTTTACGATTGCAGTCGGATTTCCTGAACTTTAGTAATTTATTGATAAATAATTTCGGGAGGGGGGGTAACCCTTGATACTGAAACCTTGTTGATCACTGGTCTAAGCCAACATCTAAGTTTGTTAAATCTGAAATTATTGTTGAATTTAAATAATATTAAATATTTATAGAAAAACGCTATATCGCATTTACTATAGTTGACGGGGGGGGGGGGGGGTGCATTAACTGCATGTCTTCTGCCCGGTAACATTGTTAACATAGTTCCACCACAGTTAAAGAGTATTTTTTATCAACTACCTAATTTTCTGGTTTTGATTCGTTTGTCCATTTTTTGTTTGATTGTTTATGTATTTAATTATATATTTTGTAGAATTTAGTTTAAATTAGCTAGAGTAATTGTCCGAATCCACCACAGTGCCAAGCTTATACAAAAGTTTCGTTGTATGAATTTTTAAAGAAACGATTGCAGTTTTCTTCTTCTACTTCTTTTTTTCTTAACGTGGACTTACGAACCTCTCAAATCTCCTTCACGTTAAAATAACGTCAATTTTTTAGACGTAAAATTAACGTTTTACTTTTTGAGGTGGTGAGGAGGTAAATTTTGTAACCATTGAACGAGGAAAGAATGTTAAGAGTGTTTAGGGGGGGACATGACATTAAACTATTATTTGAATACTACTAAACTTACAAAAACATGAATAGCAAAAATTCCACGTATGTTTCAAAAAGTTTCTCGAAGTAAGCACCTGCAACACGCACATTAAATTACAATCCATCAATATTTTAGTGGAATTAGCGAAAAATTCTGTTATTTCGAATGTAAAAAACGTGAAAACATTCGAAATATTTTGGTCGTTAAAAATCTTTATTACATCAGATGTAATTATGTGCCCGTAATAGGTTCTGATGTTCTTTGTATGCGTGGCTAACTCGAATCCGTTTCGGTTAGTTGAATTTTGTCACATTTTCTTTAATTAAAAGCTTTGAAAATACAAAACGATACAATCTTATAAGTGTTAATTATTTTGATTTAATTAAATTTATTATCGTATTAAAATTAACGACATTTTGAAACACGCATATTTTCCAAATTGGTTCTTGAATGTGTGCAAAGTGTAGTAGGTTAAAAATTAAGTAATGATCGTGGATTATCGATCAATCAGAAATGACTCTTGAAAGGAGCACCAATACGTATAATATTTTGAGATTCTGACAAGAGCGCATGGTGCCCCTCTTTTTATGCCGTATAAGAACTTCATTCAAAACCATATAAAGACCAAGCTGTGCAATCAATCTATGTCCTGGGATACGTCAAGGATAAATTTCAAGTCACGACTCAACGGAAATATTCAAGCGCGCAACAATAATTCGCTTCGCAACAACCGAGGTTCGAATTCCAAACGCGGCTCGTCCCGTCTAATTTATCAGCTTTTCTTTCAAAAAACGCAATAATTCAGATAATGTAGGGAACATTAGAAAATCCGTATTTATAGTTTTATTAGCCGGGCTTATCGTTAAAAATTATTTGTGTGCTTCAAATTATAGCCATGAAAAATAGTTTTTGCTAATAATGATAGGTTAGATTACATAATCATCGGTCACCCAATAAACGAGCAATTTCGTTCATATATTTTCTTCGGGTCGAAATTCAGCTTCGGATAGAATTTAAATTTTATAGCAATTTTTATGTAATAATTAAAAGTAAACAAATTATTATTTTATTTTGAAATAATTATCTGCTGGTTAATTCATACTGCATTTGATAACCAAAATAAATCTTTACATTATTAAGTTTAATTAAGCATGTCGGTCGACGTTTTGGTGATAGGGAAAATTTATTGTGCTTAATGAAAGCGATTCCGAGTTATTTTGCTTCTTTGATTTAATTAGCAAGGTTGGTACTCGCCCAAAATGCACCGCGAGCGAACGCAATTTTTTGCCCCGCTTGCCCCACCGAATAATTTTATTTGGCTTTAATATTTTTTCAAAAATCTCGTTATCATTTTTAAACAAAATTGTGGTTAGAGCTTGTCGGTTTGACGTAAAACGCGGTCATATCCCTTCATATCAACGATATTTGCGGTTGTTACTTGTGACGGACATCCTACTTATTAGTAATAGACTGTTTCCCGGGAATAATAGCTACTGTGTAGTTCGTAGGTATCATCGCAACACACATAACACTCGATTAGAATTTTTAACATCAATTCGAAAATTTAATGTTGGTAAACTTCTTGAACTTTGTAATCCTGCTGACTCGAAAATATAACATTTTGTGATGACATTTGCTTCTAATAAATATAAATTTCTGATACCTTGTAGTAATTATTTGCTGACGATACTGTGAAAAATAGATATATTGCAGTAATAAAATGCAATGTATTTAATTGCCAATTAAAGTGCAACAAACAAATAATCACAATTCGATTGGTAACAAACGAGCGACGATCCGGGGGCGGTGCGCCGTCCTCCCCCATCTCAAATTGCAGAACTACGTTTTCCACCGTCCAAGACCTCGATTTTGGTGTTTCTCCAAAAAAAAATTGTAGTAAATTTCGGTAGCTCATTCCAAACTTGCAAACTGTGCTGACGAAAGGACGGGTGACTGCAAAATGTAATTGGTTGAGGTAAATGTACGCTAAGTTTTGCATATGCGTAGGTAATAAACAGGACAATTTCAAGATTGTAGAAACCGCAAGTATATTACAAATACAAGGCAAGTGTTCTAAATTTGTTCTGTTTATAAATATCCGTCCACCGGATATATTTGAAGTACGTCTACCTAACGTCATACTCTCGAGTCCAAAACAATCTATAAATATATTTCACAAAATTTTTAATATCTCAAATTCTACTCTCACATTCGTTGCTAATTAGACCACTTTTTTCTAGAACTCGCCGAAAACCACCACTCCCAAATAAAATTAGAAAGTGAACCAAATTTTTCATTCATCCCAAGATAATTAAAATTCTAAAGCGATATAAAATTTTCAAATATAAAAGGAGGGCGGATGTTGTCTAAGGATGTTGCGACCGGATATCAGAACCGGCGGAAGGAACCTCCCTCAATGACAGGAAGTTCCCGAGACTCTCGCAGCCTACTAGATTTGTTAATTTAATTATAAGTTTCACACAATGGATTTTTTCAAGATTTTCTCATATTTACATTACATTTGAACATTATCGCTCGGTTCAAGGTTGCATTCGTTTTACAACACCCAAATCTTATGTGCGGTGTTGTTCATTATTCAAACAAAAATTAATTAAACGTTACGCTGGTAAACAAATTGTATATAATATCTACCTTTCGATTATGCAATTTAATTGCCAAGAGGGGAAATTCAGTTTGAAACAGCTAATGCGCTGGTATTGGCCTGAGACTCTGTTTAAACAGGGAAGATGGCAGTAAACCTCAGGGTAACCCCACCAGATATTTGAAATGGAGCTGTAGTTTGTTACCGTCTTCATGTTTTGAAACGATCTGTAATCTATAGTAATGTAAAATAATCAAATACTTTTACCCCCATATGTGTATTACCTAACGTTTGGTCAGCCAGTACAAATATTTCCGAAGGCTATGTTTTGATGACATTTCTACTGATCATTTCTTAAGATCCGTGGAGTAACATGGGCTAAACATAAAATCAATTACTTAAGTTTTTCCGTACTTCTGTCGACGTCAGCAACTTTTGTTTTTATTTTAGTTATGCAATACCCCGTTTGGGGTAATCTTGCGGTTGGAAGGTTTGGCAATGACTGGTACTTTTAACTGAACTCATAAAGTACCTTCAGTACCAATCGCTGATTCTTGAAAATTGCGAGTTTTAACCACAACCACGCCTGTTCCACTGACAAACCACGAACAACCTCAGAAGATAGGTTTTACCTGCCGAAATCTCTTGAAATATGCGTAGGATACAGTGACAGGATCGAGGAATCAGGGATACTTGGAACTGGAGTTGGAGTATCACGAGGATGTTGAGCTTTGCAAAAAAAATTTCTAACCATAATTTATTTTGGTTTGATTTGAAAGGCTGGTCAGAAGTTATGTAAACTAAATTGCCGGTTCTAAATTGTTTGTTATCAAATAGACACGTTTATAGTTAAAATTAATTTGTTTTTTCCTGACCACATACTTGGTTAAGTTTAAAATTTTCATAGTACAACTTCCTGAACTACTGGTAATTTTTTTGGCGGGAATAGAAAAGAAACCCACTGTTTTTATAAATACTGCGATTGTGTGTTTGGTGTGTGTGTGTACATCTCTGAACGTTAAATATTTGAATAATTTTTTATCGATACTCGTTATCGGTCAAGGATTTTTCTTATATTTGAATTGCCAACTGCGTCTAAATTCGAGATGAATTGCAAAGATTATGTGTTTAATTTTGAATTTTTGATAAAGGTGTCTGTTAAATTGAGTAATGTTTTATCTTTTCATAATATTGATATTATTAAGCTCCAGCTTTTGGTTGTCGCTTTTGTAATTCGAATAAACATTGAATGCGTTATAAAAACATAATTAGAGATGAGCATATGCGTTCTTTAAATAAATGCAAAACCATGTGTAGTGAAAGAAATTGAAGCTTCCACTGTAATGTGTAGTCATGTACGATTTAATGTAATATCAAATTGTACTGTGTGTATGTATCTTCCTTTTTTATTATTATAACTATCGCCTTACATGATGTACAATGACGCGAATGAAAACTGGATGTAATGTACGTACGGCCACGTGTGGGTGTCGTTTTCTGAAAGAACGTGCACAAAAGGAAAACGAGTACTTGAATAAACATGGCCATGTACACGAAGCTTGTGCTTTGTGTTACATCACACAAGCTTATCCCATCCCCTATCCTAAGTCTGTTGCTTTGTTTTAATTTCATCATAAAACAGCATATTTTTCACGCATTTAATAAGCCTCTCGATATTTCTACAATAAACGGTGCCCTTCCCCCTAAGCTATCTTAAATTTTGAATATTTTATTAACCCTCTAATAGTACGATGGGTTGGTTACAACCTATGACTGTCTTCCTTATCCAATAATAGGTAATCCGAAGACTATGTTTAATTTTTTTAAAGTTATATTTACCAAAAATATCCACCTATAGTGAAACTTTTCTGTAGCCTGAGACTAAACATATTGTGGGGCTTCTTGCCCCCATTAATATTTGGGCCAAAGTGATACTGAATGATTTAAACATAGTTCAGTGTTTCAGTTGCAGGTTAAACCAAAAAATTTGGGTTAACCAATGATATTGCGTAAAAAGCAGCTTTTCAGCGTATTTTATTGGTTAACCCAATTTTTTTGGTTTAACCTGCAACTGAAAAACTAATATCTGTTTTTATTTTTAGTTTTAATTTTATAATTTATATAGTTTGCACTAAGAACTTCTTAGAACCTATGTTAAGGGGGTACAACACTGGAATAGCTCGAAAATTAGAGGTATTTTAGGAAATTTGTTATATTCTTGATTATATTATGATAATAGAAAAATTTCCGGCACATTTGTACCCATATACCGGATGTTCATTAATAAAACAAAAAGATGACTGCCAGAATTGCTGTAACAAAAATATCAAAAATAAAATAAAAATAATTAACCTTTAATCTAATATGTAAAAAAACCGAATTTTGAAAAACATTTCAGTGTTGTAACTACCTGAATTGTCCATATAGCAACAGGTTATGGGTCCAGATCTTCCATAAATTAAGAATAGCAATTTTACGTACTTTTTTATGTCCTATATATTGTATTTGGTATAGGGGAATGATCTTGAAAAAAAAATCGATAAAGGTTAAACAGTAACTTAGAAGAAAAAGAAGGATATCCTTTTTTTTTTTCAAAATTTCTGAATAAATTAAGGGGTTACACTACAGTGACCCATCTTAAGATAAAATAAACATCGGAAATTGTATCAAAAGACCATTATTTTTTTATTTCGTTGGGAAAATTTAATATTTTCAATAATTCCAAGGTATTGGGCGATCGGGTAACGCAGGATTTTGATTTTTTTTCGTTTTAGTTGAAGAAAAACAAATTTTTGATTTGGTCTGGATGAAAATTTGCAATATTTTTATTAATAAAAATTTCGATAAATATCTGAGTGTACTGTAAACTTCCAGCATATTCATTACAATACAAAATTGCAAATTTTTACTCTCTAAAAATTTAGAACCCACTAGTTATTACTTATAATAATGAAGCCCCTATGTTATTAGCAGTTCAAAGCTTTTACTTTAGTAGTTTCAATGTAAATCCGCCATACATCATCCAAATACCTACCATACACTGAAAAACCAAAATTATGAACAATTTTTATCAGTGTAAGTGAAATGGAGAACCGCTTATTTTATAGGGTACCGAATTACATGGAATTTTATTACCTATTTAATTGTAGTACAAGTTCGTACAGAATTATCTGTTTTTCTCACTTAAAAAATGACGCAAGGTAAAAATTATAATTATTTCCCATCAAAATATCAACAACTGACAATTTTTAAATTAGTATTATATTTATTTATTATTGGGTTACGGTCCTTTAAATATTCTGAAAGATCAAAATTTAAGCTTTCTTATGAGGTGAGGACGAATAAAATCGACCCAAAGGTTACTTCACAATTTTAATTTTGAAAATCGAATTTTCACATCTACAAGTCAATCGCCGCGTTAAAATCGCATTCTATAGCCGGTCCGTGTGCTCAACGTAAATACTAGCATTAGCGTATTGCAGGGCGGCCACTTGTGATAAATTCATAAAAAATCATTAATGTAATAAAATATCATAAATTTTAAAAATTTGTCATAAAATGTCATAATTTTTTAATTAAATTCCAACGAAACAGGTTAAATTGCAATATGATGGCAAAATATCAAACCATAAATAATTTAAAAAATCTTTAAAATTGATGCTGTGGTTTGCATATGAATTTTGGCACAAGTGTCAAGTGACAAAAAATCTTTTATGACAAAATGTCATAAATTTTAGTTAAGGGCAGCATCTCACCGACAAAGGTAGATACAATCACGGACGTAGCTGTAACTTTTCCATGGGGGGGGGGGGTTCAACACTGTACTTTACAAAGGTAAACTAGCTTTTGCCAGTGACTTTGTTAACGCCATAAAAAGTCATATCGAAAGACTTATTTTTATATTTTATACTTCTACTTTAGTTATTCCTAAATATTCAATATTTTTTGTTAGAATCGAAAAATCGTAACATTTCGGTCTCTCTCTATTGCATTGAAATATTATATCTATCTTTATCGGTGAGATTCCACCCTTAATTCATAAATAAATTTTATTTTTAACTGGTATTGTTGGGGGAAGCCCGATTCACTTGACTAGGATGCCATGGGGGGGGGGCAGTACACTGTAGCCGTACCCGGGCTTTAATGAATTTATTTTAGATTGTATTCGGTTAATTTAGGGCCGAATTTAAGATAAAAACTAAGATTCCAGCTTTCGAGTTGGGTAACCCTACAGGGATGTTTTTAGCGAGTTTCGTGTTTGTCAAAACTATTCGGAACGCCCGAGCGCAGCGACAAACCTCGGATTCAGGCACTCTAAAATCCACCATTTTTGAGTAATTTAAGAAACAACAAGCTTTTGTTAAGTAATTCTCACAGGCTCCTCCTCCAACTTCCGTGGGTAGTCAATCCATGATAATATAAATTGAAATCGAAGAAAATATTTTTGAAAATTTTGGAGAAACTACCGAATATTCCGCAAGAATAAGAATAATGGTAATAATACTACAAGCAGTCCTTAGTCATAAACCTGAAATAAAAACGTGTGAGCCTCATCCACGTAAGCTCACGGGGGAAGTAAAACTTCTTTACCCGCAGATGTTATTTGTATATATTTAATTTTTTTCATAATGTCAAATTTCTAAAACTCATCCCCGTTCATTTTTGTAATTCAATTTGATTTAATCATAATATAATAATTTAAGTAATGCTTGTAAACAAAAAGGACCTCATCCCTGCTATCATTCGTTGTTACCGAAGCCCTTCGCGTTCGGTTCCCACTCTTGTTTTTGTTGAGTTCCCCTTATTAGATTAAATTTCAAGCAGAATATGTCATATCAAAATCATTTATTGCCTATGATAGAATTTTAGATTAAATTAAACATACAGTGAGCTCATAAAGTTTGGAACAAATTCGATAAACAAATTTTAGAAGAATTTCTTCTCAAAGCCGCATTGTTTAACATATGACTCGAAGCATAATTTCCTGGGTTGTTTGCCATTGTTTCGCGGGGGGGGGGGGGGGTCAGTATACGGTCTACTCGAGGCGGCTAATTTTCGTTATCTCGAAAAAGTAAAATGGTAATGGTCTGATCAAACTTTTTTGCGAAGATACAAAGTATTCGTTGTTATGTTTTACTTCCAAGAAGAATTCTTCACGCGCAGACAAAAAGTCTGAACATTGGGCAATTCCGGATGTTGGTAGCGGAGGCTATTGAGAAAATCAAGGACATTCAACCACATATTTCTAGATAACAGATTATACTTGATGATGTGCACGTATACCAAATTATAACATTTATATGCGAATAGTTGAAATTTCTTCGTAGTTAATTAACGATGGTACAAAGACGTGTGTGTATTATTTTACGAGTGGAGTTTTCGTTTATATAATCGAGGGACGCGCACGGCTGTCTACTCAATATATATTTATAAACGTCTAAGGTAATTTATACTCCGTGTTTTAATTACTAAATTGGAAACTTAATTTGTTGGATTTTTCTCCAAGAACCAGTTGGTTGAAAGCACTGGAAACGAGTTTTAAGGTAGCATTCTTGAAGATGTCAAAAATGTCGAAACGATTGTCGTACGTTAATATGATGGAAGAGCGTTGCAATGGATTTTAAATTGTCGTGACCACAAAAAACGAGCCAGTTTCAACAATTTTAGAACTTCGACATCATTACGAAAATGTTTCGCTTTAAAAAATTACGGTTAACTAACAAGATATAATTAGAATAAATTATTAGTTTTTGGTAGATAGGTTTCTCAGAATTTCGAGCTAGTTTTTTCTTTAATTGTGTAACACAATTTTTTAATTTGCAAAAAGCTGCGTTTGTATTTATTTACCTCCGAATCCTACTGCCGAGAGTTTGTGTCTTTTTAGCGGTTACTGATCAAAACAGGAAATCGCTGCTGGTGAAGTGTTCGACCTCTAATCTTTTTCAAGCCTGTTTTCTTTCAATTTGTTATTATTTTAATATTTTTGCCAGTCGCTATCTTATTCAATAGAAAGTATTCAACGTGACTGATAATGTCAACAATCATTCCAAGTTGGCTTGACCTGAATTTTTCTCTTATCTAATATTTTTCAGAATTTATGAGAAATGAAAGGAAGTGCTAGTTTTTTATTTTGGTTATCAGTTTGCTCTCAAAGGAAAGGAAAGTTGATTTCGAGCCCACGTAAAATCCTCGTCTAATTGTTATAAGCGAAATATTTGGAAACCGAAGACCGGACAACCACCTCAATCTCACAGTTTGCGTCTCCTGGATTTCATTAGTTTTAAAGCGGAGTGAAATAGATCTAAGTAGGTCAAAAATCACTTGTTGATATGACGGTCTTGGATCTATGGATGGGATGGGAAAATCCAAATCGATTTAAAAGTTTCGTCGGAGTATTCTTGTTGGAAAATCAGTTCTTAGTATTCAGTAGGCAACTCCTTGTCGGAACTCTTTTCCATTCTTATCGGCAATAAACAAATAAGCTACCAACATACGCTACGTGTTGATATATAAGATTATTTGTTTGAACTTGAAACATTTGTCGGTTTTTGTACATGTCGAAATCTCAAGATCAGGAAGACGGGGGGGGGGGGGATGTGCTGGTCCTTCTCTTTCCCATAACGTAATTTTTAACCGTCTCCGAACGATTTGTCTGCGTTTATCTAATTTTTTAACGGTTTAACCGGGTTTCTCCGTTCGGCTTACGATTTTTATCTGGAAATTTCGGTTACCTTTTCATATTATGGGTAGTTTGTTATGCTGTTATTATTTACTATTATCGTGAGTGTGTGGTTATTAAAAAATGCGATTGTGTGTGTGAAGTGCGATAAGGGATTGCAAAACAAATTTAAACAAATATTTATTATTGTTTCGCGCTTTTATATATTTAGGGTTTAGCTGGAAAAGAAAAACCTGCAACTCTTCACTCTCTTTCTCTTTGGCGAAACAATCGGTTTTTTTTTTGGTGTTGTTGTTCGTCGATTGTGGTGACTTACAATTGAGATAACAAAGACCTTCCATTTAAAAAATTTAAATTCCGTTGATAAGAAAAATATAGTTGAGAAAAGCATGCACGCAATTGTCATTAAGTGCATTTAATGTATGATAAATAGAGAAACGTTTATCAAATTTAGTCGTTGAATGAAATGTATGTTCCAATTTGATGTATCGTTTTATTTAGTTTATATATATATACCATCTCATGTAAGACGATTCAAAAATGAAAATAGCATAGAGCACCGATTGTTTGCTAAGGCCCCGGATGTATTTCGACACAGATAACCCCATAAAGATTATTCCATTTATGTGATAAAAACATGAATTATAAAACGTGGTACCATTTTTCACCAGACTCCATGTTTCTAATAGAAAATAAAATATTTGCTAAAGTCTTGGTTCTAAACTCCAGTTTTTTATCGTTGTAATTTTAGAACCAGATAACTTTTATATAAGTGATGATAGGTGATGCTTGAAATTGACTCCTCTGCAATAAAATATTGAATAAATCGATTAATTAGACACTTTCATTGCGATAAACTTCCAACCGATCGGATCGAATTCGTTTCGTGTGACCACTCGAGGGTTAATTTAATTCGGCCCAATCTCGACCCGGACTGAAAGTTAATCTGATTTTATTTTGAAAAATGTTGCCAATTTTTTTTGCAAAACAGCTCGTTTTAGGTTTCCAAATTTATCGTCTATTTTCATTGCGGAAGTTCAACTTCAAATCGAAGCACGAAAAGTTTGATGATTAGTCTTGACCAAATTTCTGCATATTTGCTCCACTTTAACTGTCTTGCGAATAACAATGTATCGCATCTAAATATATTAATCCTAATGCTAAAATAGCTATAAGTTGTTAATTATAGATGTTTTTACACTATTAACTTAAATAGATCGAGTATGTCGTATAAATAGAAAATAAAAATTAAATTTAGATTTGAAGTCGTTTCGATTTGATTTCGAATCGCTGCTTGATGACAATTCGATGAGTAACTTTTCTTTCTAATTTCAGGGCGAGTTTTGGACGAAGTTGGAAGAGCGAAAAGAGTTTCAAATGCTTATCAGGAATTTATGGACTTTTTACAATTTTTTTGCCGAAGTATGTGTCGTTTCTTCGTTTTACTAAAATCATCAAAATCGAACATCTAAGCGGTAAGTTGCAAATTTTTCGAGCGGTTCTGAATGTTGCTTTCTGAATGTTGAACCCGGCACTGGACATCCTTCATCCTCGGAGACGTATTAAATAATTGGTCATTTAATTCTTTCGGTTAGAAACGTATAATCTTACTTTTGGCAACATTCCTTGTTTTTTTTTTTTTTGAATGTATCCTGTGAACACTCAAAAACAGATTAAATTCATGAAAATATACATGACACGAATTTAAGTTCGTTTAATCCTTTCATTCAAGTTCTACAGTTTTTTTATAATTTTATTTACTTTTATTATCTCGAGTTCGGTTGGAGGTTTAAAAAAATGTTTACTCTTCTAGAAAATTCATATTCTAGCTTTTTCGATGCGAGAAAAGCACGATTCGCAGGGAAGTATGATCTGTTGCAGAAGTACCAAATTTCAAACACGCAGAAAAACGAATATTTTCTCAAATTTGGCCCTTTTAAAAAAAACTAATTTTTCGATATTCTGCCAAGCCTGTTACGTCATTTTTAAACGCTGATTTATAAGTCCAATTTAAATCAATTAATTTACAACTTAATCTCACACAAAGCTAAATTGTTATTAATTTTTACTTTGTACATAACATTCATTTGGCAATTGCATTTTTTATTGAAGTTTCAATTTAGCATTGTTAAGGCCACGTTGCTTAATGAAACCAGAACATTAACATTTTTATTTCCATTCATCTTAATAAAATTGCACGAGAACAATCAAAGTTATAATTTTACATTATTGTGGTTGTTAACAATTAATTTAACAGGAAGTTTGTAACGAAACTGTGCTTCCAAGCTTGAAAAAATTTAAGAATCGGACTGAGAAACTTGATATTGTTATAATTTTGGTGAACAACAATTTTATCTAGCAGCTCAGATAACATAAATTAAAAGAGAAACAAATAAAAATAAAGTAAGATTAAGGCGCCAAAATTTTTAATGTTAACACTGTACGAGCCCCCCAGACCCCCCAATGATCAACTCGAAATAAGGTCTAGACGGCATAAGTTACTAATTTACTCTTGATATTCATGGTGTCAAGTGGTCGGTTTATCACGAACAAAAAATTACTGAGATGCATACCTCCCAGAGTAGAATTGGAAACCGCAGCTTTTGTATTATTACAAAATTGTAGGTTTTTGTTTACTTTTAGTAAGTTACGACCACTTATTGGTATCTTTCGATGGTCGGTTTTAAATTTTTAATTGGAGATTATCCACTAGATCAATCGTGATTTCGTGTTATGGAAGACTCGAATCATAAGGTTCTCTGAAATGCTACGGCCTCATAGCAAGTTCAGAATAAAACTCGGAATGGCAACATTTCCGGTTTCTTGAACTCCAGACCAGACCAACAATTCGTACTTGGCTGCAAGTATAGCTTACTTACAGAGTGAGGTCGAAAAATTGAAGATAATTTTGAAATATTTCGCAAGGAACGCCTTTGGCGCCATCTGTATTTGCAAAAAGTTGTTTTTAAACAAATGCACACATAAATATTAGGCGCCAAAAATTTAATTAACAATATCGGGAAAAAACCAGAAATAAATTTAAAGAAAAGTAAATCAAAGTTTTATGTAAATTATAATACATAAATATCTCAAGCACTTCATAAATTTGCCGTATTAGAATAATAAACGTACGCGTATTATTAATTTTATAATAGGTATTTAAATTTGGTTTGCAAATTTTCGTTATTGAAAACTACGATGATGATGATGATGATAATAAATTGGTTGTTATCAAAGTACTACCTTGTCAAATTATTCAAAAATTAACAAAAAAAAGTTAATTACGAAGATCCTGTTTGTAAAATTCGAGATTACGCAATACGTTTAATTTAAACGAGTTTTGGTGTGATGTGCAGGAAATGTTACCATTAGAATTATGCCGGATAAGTTAAAAAATTTTGCTTTTGCAATAAACGATGAAGTTGGCAAAATATTACGACAGGAAGTGTGTTTTTGCTGAGAATGATTCCTCATCAGAAATGAGTTGTTAAAACGGTAGCGTAGCAAGAAGAATTCGTAAATATTTTTTGAAATAAAATTAAAAAATCGAATTGATTTAAATTTAACGTCTTTAAAATTGGCGAGAAGAATGCGGCTCTCGTCCACCTCTACTCACGACTCGAACCCATGGAACGGTACTTCACTGTGATACCCAGTTGGGTTAAAATTGTCAATGTCGACGAGCAGGTATTTAACTTCCTCCGAGGTTAAATAAAAGCAAAGAATACAGAGAGAGAGTTTAATAATTATGATATGATATATTATAATCATAACTTTAATCGCGCAACGGAATGCATTAAGTACAAAATAATATGGCTTTAATGCCTCCTGATATTAAATATAATTTATACGGCAGTAATAAAAATAAGCAAGCAGCAGAGAAAACGAACAATTTAAATTTTAAATTTTAATAACATGTGTAAAATTTTATTTCACCTGGCGCCCAACAAATCGAGGCCATTATCCTCTTTGCCTTAATTAAGGACAGCCGATTCGTAATTTACCAAATCAACTATCAATTCTTCTCGTTCCGTTGCCCGTACGTTCAATATGCTAATGCAAATTTGTACAAGACTTGTAGGCACAATTTATTTTCTTACAATGTATTACTCCAATAAGAAACGCCTTATAAAATTTTATAATTACATATTTGCCATACTATAAGGCAACTGCGTCACTTCCTGTCCAGCATTCGACACAGCAGGAGAGCTGATCATAAACTCGAAAACAACTTCTTGTTTAGATTATCACCAAAAACAAATCATAATCGTCACATTTATCATTTCAATCATAAAATTTTCAAAATTACAGTTAATTTACTTTATAATTTCCAACGGCTCTTTTATTCAAAAATTTAAATTGGACAAGAAACGGAAATTGACTTTTTAAAACTTGAAATTACATAAAAATCTAGTTCGCCGTGGTTTTTCAACCATTGGGTAATTCGGTAGCAAACATTTTTTGACATTTCAAAATTCAAACAACAATTACAAATTTACAAAAATTTGTTTGACCGATTATCCGGTTCCGGTTAACCGGGATTAACTTCGTATCAATTCCGGATAATCGGAATTAACTTGGTATCAATTCTGCCGGCAATTGAGTGTGGTACTTATCAAACAGTGCCTACTTTGACTGCAAAAATTAAGATTATTTTAAGCCAACTTCATTAACATTCATGGAAATAGACCCGTAGGGTTTCCTTTATGAAAACTCGTATCATTTCCGTACTCGATTTTGTAAGTTATTAAGAAATTATAACGAACTGATGTAAGTACCGGTTAGATAATGCTAATTACGAATTTAGTTGCAAATTTTCGCCAAAAACGGAAGATCGCTGAAATGTGCCCAGATTGTCGACGTAACAATCGCATACTTTTTAACAACACGAATACGGTACAAAATGACTTGCCGAATCCAAAACGAAAGTCACGATGATGATTGAATATTTTTTCATCCCTAATTCATAAATTGAACTTGGCGAGTTGATTATGACCGCTGCTGCAAAAACAAAATGGTAAACGTTAAATTGGAAAAATTGTAATTAAGAAATCATCGATTTACGATGGAAGAGTGACTTGGACAATTTTGATGTTTTATTTATGAATGAGGATCAAAAATTGTGTGGTTCACTTCTCGACAGTCAAGAATTTATTCTCGATGTTAATTATTTTCATTATTAACGAACCAAAATTATGCAGTCGAATTCCAAACATCAAGATAACAAATGGTTTTAAAAAATTTAGAAACGGTGAACATGTTTGGTATTTTAACTTACCTAACACTTATTGTAAGATAAAATGCATTGATATGTTTTCGGATTGACCACTTAACGGATCGAATTTTTTTGGACATGAGAGGTGGGCTCGGAACCGAAGAGTCGTCTGAGTTTGAATGAATATAAGTGAAGAAGTAACTTTTATTTGTAGATATGTGGGTATAATTAATAAAAAATATCTTGGCTACTGTAGCATGAAGTATGTTCCAAATATTATTTACGTTAATTTTTAAAAATTCCAACCGCGCCCACCTTTAATCGCATTCACCCGCGGCGTTGTCCCCGTTTCCCCTCGTACCACTATCTTCTGCGTAGCTCGGTAGCTGGACCGGTAGGCAACAGGTCATTCGTATTCATCTCCTTCTAAATCATCCTCTCTGTCTTTCGCGCTGAATGATCTTCCTTCTGCCTTTCTTAATACTCCTCGTTCTTGGTAAAATTTCTTCTCATGCAAGGTCTCTTCTCGCTTTTTCCCGCGTCCGTCGGCCATATTTCGTCTCTCTTTTACTTCTTCATATTTGTTTTTTTCTTCTTGGGGCTAGATTTCGGTATCGAATGTAGGTGCGATATCAAGGATGTTTTGAGGTGAATAGCTTTGTATGACGCTGAGTAGGACTTTCATGTAGGTGTTGTTGTAACGTTTTCGATTTAAAACGAAAACTGCCTTATTTGTTAAGTTCCTACAAGTGGACCTACATTTTAATTAATTATTTCCACTCTTATCTTCACAGTCGAAATACTTACCAATTTTATTTACCTAATTGAATTGTAACTACATTTTTTTAAATATTTGTCCATTACGGTTTTCTTCTTATGTAATTCGATGCGATGTCCGATGTTGCCAACTATTTATTCTTTTTTAATATACATAGGATCATAGATTTTGTAAGCACTTGAGCCATACAGTTACTTTGCAACTTTGGTGCATAAATAACTATTGTAGTCCGGTCCTGCGTTGCGCAAAAATAGTTTATACAATGGTGAGTCTAGTGAACTAGTAATAATTCTCTTTTTCGACCTTGAAATTTTATCAATTGGCCAGGCTTACGTAAATAGAGCCAATTCTTAAATCCACAGCGTGTCCACGGTCACCACACAAATTAACGAATTAAGAAAATTTTGTCGAGTCTGCGATACAACACCTAGACCAGCGATCACACCAAGCCGCTGCCATGGTTGTGAATGAAAATATTTTTGAATTGCAGGCAGAGTACAAGTCGAAACAATTAGCGAAAATTAAAATTTTAAATAGTCAAAAATTTGCATGTTTATAATTCAAGGTTAATTTGCAATAAATTCAATTGTATTTTAAATTTTTGATTATTTACGAAAGTTGGGCGCACGAAAAACGTTACTCATCGCAGATTTCGATTTTCGGATTTTTTTGGGACATTTTGAATTGCATTGTGTCTTTTTTTGCGTAGTAGTAATTATTATAATTTAAGTGGTCATTTCTATTAATTATTATTCTGTAGCTATTTTAGAAGTTTATGCAAGGCTTAAACAATCGGTCATTGTTTAAAATTTGTACGCGCAAATATGTCGGAGATAGCAATTAATTTGATATTAGGTTTTAGTGCAGGAAATAAACGGAATCAAAAATAATCAAAAAAAAAAAAAAATTATTCAGTTTTATTTCAAAACGCATACATATTATTACTAGTTACGCATTTTCATTAATT
Organism: Cantharis lateralis; assembly: GCA_963170105.1. Lineage (NCBI taxonomy): Eukaryota > Metazoa > Arthropoda > Insecta > Coleoptera > Cantharidae > Cantharis > Cantharis lateralis. The sequence continues at coordinate 7,304,173 of OY720627.1, forward strand.
TATTATTTATATTTCATACATAACAATGAGAAAATTAAAAAAAAAAAAAAAAGATAAATATCAGAATTACTTTACAAATTTTATTTGTCAAGGATTATATTGTAACGAAAATTATTATAAAAAATACTGAAGGGGGGGGGGGATTACAAAATGTTGTTACTACTGTTAAGGAGAAGATGTGTATCAACTTTGAGGCCGTTACGAATTGGTTCCGTTATTTGGCAAAGAATCGCGATAATAAGCGGAGTCGCGAACCAAAAGTGCAAATCGATTAGGATTAGAAGAGTTTAGATTTAATAATTATTTAACAAGAGTGACAATTGCTACATAAGCACCTTCACAAGTTTGATTATTTGTTGGTGACGTAGACAGAGACAAAATAAACAATAATAACATAATTGATAAACTGATAACCTTATGATATGAGACAGTTAAAATATATTAATAGTCAATATACGAAGCCAGCATTCTCAATCTATAGGTTACTTATTTTTACTTGAATATTTTTAAATTGTAGCACAAAATCAATCATAATTTGTTGAAAAAAGCAGGAGATTATGAGATATGGTTGGAAGTTATGTTGATTAACATTTGCCAGGTGTCTGAGAGCTTTTGTTCTTTTTGATTGCTCGATTAGCGATTATAATCACAAACCGGCCTTAATCTGCTTAGTAGAACAGTAGCAGGTATCGATAAATTTTAACAACAGGTTTTTAACAACCCAAAATTCCTGTGTGGAATAATTTTAAATTAGTTTTTTTGATTAGCTTCATCTCGGAGAAGAAAATTGGGGTTTACAAATTCGATTGTTAAAATTGCGAGACATGCTACGTTGGACATGTAAAACTTTGGTAGATACCACGACATAAAATTTTATACGAGTTCGTGCAGTAAAATGTCAGTGGGTGTTTCAGACCAAATTGCTTCGAGTTTTTATACCGAGTGTACTCGCGGCCTCTGGAAGGTCGGTCGCGTTGTTGTTTTAAAGGGAACAGAGGAGGACACTCAATTGTAAAAGCGATTATGACTTGGCTCGGCCGCTTATGTGTACAGTAGCGGTCAACGGAAACTAAAAACACGTTTGTTCCATTGCCTCTCCAGTCGTTTTTACACGTCGATGATCAGTTAGAAGTAAATGTTTATAATCAATCGTTCTCATTTTTTCTTTCGTCAACCGTGATAATTGCAAAAATTCCGAATATCTCTTCCAGGAGCGACGACGTGATCCCAATACGCGCCGAAAAAACCGGACGCATTTTTTCCCTAATTAATTTTACACCTGGGCGAGATAATTTATTCAAATGGAATTCCAAATCCTATTTCTAATTATTTAACTAATCTGTAGTAATTAAATCGTCGATTTACTTATTTAATTGATGATGCATTGTAAGTATGTTAAACAATTTCTAGTCCAAAAAAACCAAATTAAAAAACGAATGTCATTAAGAAACGTGGCGCCTCACTAACACTGGATGTAGTTTTTTTAATTTAATACGACGATACTCATCATTAAGTTATTTTCACCGTTAGCAATATAATTAATAATTTAGTGAAAGGAATATCTCTATAATGTATTGCGCTTTTTCTCATTATTTGCACGAACTTGTTGCTACGCCTCTGGGCAAACATTTTTAGTACTATTGAATTTGACTTATAAAGCACGCAACTCATGAGAAATTCTAGAATTTTCTAAGCATAACAGTTTTTGGCCGAGGATAATTAGTTCTTAATTTATACTCTTGGAATTCTTCAAATATATTTGAAAACAAATTGTCCGTTGGTTTTTTAAATACTAAATTTATTATACTGGCCATTTTAGCATTTTTTGCTAATGAATTTTCATATTTACGAGTTTTTTTGCCACGGAGTGACTGACTTATCAAAGATGGAATGTGTTCAAACTTTACTAGTTTTAGTCTTCTTCTTCTTCTTCGACGATCAGCTCCAGTAGAAAATAATAAGATTTTATTTATATGGCCTCGATTTTCGACCATATTTTGTGCCCATTGGCTCACCTACGCCATGAACTTCTTTATTTTAAAAGAAATTACCATACGTGCGCAGCCCAGTAATGAATATCTCGAGAGAAATTATTTAAAAAAATTCAAACGTCCCATTTTTAAATTTCCATGAAATTATGGGCAGTTGGGAAGAAAATGAGAGGAATGAAAGATGTTCAATTTGGTCTAATTGCAGAACTTCGAATAAAGAAAGGTTGTAATTTTCATCAGAAAGTAGAAATTTAGAACGTTATTAACGCGAGTTTCAAAAAAGTTCGAAACAAGAACGAATTTACGTTTCACTATTTATTTAATTTTTACAGGAAAAATAAAAATAATTCGAATTGTTTATTACTATCATAGCAGGTTTAAAATTACATCGCTCGTGGCGATTAGGGATTGCTAATTATCGGTAAATCATATCTAAAGTATTTTTTACTATTTACCTGTAATTGCCCAACCCGGTAAATTTTCTAATTTTATAGCAGCAGTGACGTAAAGCATACACCGGCAGACCTATGCGAATTAGTGTAATTTGTTAGTTATCGAATGTAGTGTGGGAGTGTCCGCTTGAGCTTCGATAATTTTAATCGAGATTTCCATTTAGAATGTGTTCAATAATTAGTAATTCATTATAGACGGAATTTATATCGAACTGATCTCTGAAATGGCCTAGAATCACCATACTTACTCTACTACATTGAGTCATTCAGCGACCGTTAAACCGATCTTCGTTTGTTTTAAATAGCAACTTAAAAAAAAGCGTCTATAAAGTACTTTAGTGCCGCCCATCGTCGGCAGTAAAGTAACACAATTGCTTCTCACAAGAAAAAGGGAATTAATTTTGAAGTTTGACAATAATAATTGAATGATTTTTATAAAATTAAGAATTTTATTACGTTTGGAAAAAAAATACGATTTTTATTACACGAAGATAAATTTCCATTTTTATGAAATACCAAAGCAGTCAAAACAATTTTAAAGTTCTAGAGCAGTGGTCGTCAACATTTTCGATGTATTTCTATCTAGGACCAGAGACGGACTGAAACAAATTTTTTCGGCGGGGAGCAGTCCTTATATTTTGCTCCTCACCCGTTTTCGGTATACCTAAGAGTTTTTGTTAGATTTTTCACTTTTTTGAAAAATATGCTTGCAAAATTTTGATGATTTTGTTTCTATGGTTTTTAGACCTTCTTATTTTTAAAATAAATGTTGTATCTGCGAGCTTTTTTTTTTAGAACGTCATGAACAGACACCTTGATCGAAGGTCTTCATAGAAATTGACTAATTTTGGCGCTCAATTGGTATAAAATTTACATTAAAAGACATATCCGGACCCCCCCTCCCGATATCATAATTCCATCTAGCTCAAAACATATATACTGAAAAAAATAGTTGATTAAACCTTCATAATTTTTGCAACGATAAACAAAATTCATCATATTGATGAAAAATTCCTAGTATTCGTTATTAAAATCATCATATTTATGAATTTGTTCATCAATAAGGTTAATTTTGTTTATCGACGCAAAAATGATGAATCATTTTTTTCAGTGTAAGAAACGCAAGAAATTGTTAAGAGAGGAATTTTAAATATGAGATTAAAAATTAAACTTTTTTCGAATTCACATCGTGAATTAAAAAAAAAAAAAATAATTGATTTAAAATAATAAAATTCATCATATTGATGAAAAATTCATAGTATTGATGAATTTTTTACATCAGCTGAAAAATGATGAATTTTTCATCAATATGATGAATCTTTTTTTCAGTGAAGATTGCAAAGAAATAAAAATATCTATTGCTACGAAAACGTAATAGGATAAATTTTGTTTTATTAGGTTATTTACTAGGTTAATTCATTTTTAGCAGTGTATATTTCATTAAGGATTGTCTAAATTACACATTTCTTAATGAAATATTACTGGGGACGGTCGATGTTTTAAGAGCTCGAATTTCGCCGAAATTTTTGCACTGGGTGGTAGGTAACGGTCTATATAGTACATACAAAAAATAAATTTTGCGGGATATCCAGTAGTTTTTCGAAAATTACAGAATTTAAAAATTTCAATTTCAAATGTGATTGATCTGAGGTTTGCGGTAACCTCATTAAAAACATCCCCCGGGGCGCGACAGAACTCGAAAATGACGAAATTCGAATGCTGGGATCCGAGATTTGCCAATGTTAGGGGCAGTGAATTAAGTATTGTGAATTAAAATAATCCTCGAATCGCAAATACACTCGAAAATGCAGGAACTCGAACGATGTGTGCACTGCAACTGCATGAATTAAAATGAACTCGCTCAATCCCCACTTAAATTAAGATTTCTATTTGTTACTACCCATGTGACGCACACGTACCGACAATTGAACGTTTTTTAAAGATAACATGAACTTAAACTTATAAAATATTCATCAAAAAGTCGATTTTCAAAATTAAATTTTGAAGTAACCGTTGGGCCGATTTTATTTAGCCTCACCTCATAATATAGCTTAAATTTCGCTCTTTCAGAATATTAAAGACATCCTTTCCTATTTTTGAAGGAAAAACTCTTAAAAGATTGACCGTAACCGGTGCAAGATATCACTCGCTGTTGAATTTCTGTTCTCAACATTTTGTCAAAGAACTTTTTGGTTCTTGGGGGGGGGGGGGACAAGCTTTCTATTTGCGAATTTTAGGCATCTGATAATATTAGTATATAATAATATTGTTTTTTTTTTTGTTAAAACCGCCTTTAATATTAAAGCTTTCAATAAAATTCATTATGAAATCGGCTGTTAATTCTAATTAATTAATGTTAACTGAAGAAAATTATTTTTATTATTTAGCAATGTGAGGGAAGCCCCCCCCCCCCCCCCCAATGCCTATGAAAATTAGGTTAAGTTGCTACGTATGAATTGGCAAAAAAAGCGTAATAGCTTAAAAAGAAATCATTGGTATACACTAGGGTGATGATCGAAAAATAAACCATCGACATTGACAAATTCAACGTCGACAGTTGGAAAATTGAGGACTGCTGCCCCCCCCCCGAAACGTTTTTGTTATAACTGTTGTTGTGTGTTAAAAGAACTATTGGGCCAAAACTCGTGCAATGTAATAAATTAAGAAGCTTTGACGCCCAGAATTTAAATCTGGAATCGTGGATTGGTGTGCTTGCTGTTTGAGTGAAAGGGCGGAAATTGTGGGTTCTAATTTCGGAATTTCTGTATCTCGGCTTTTCAGTGTATATTGATAAGTTGTGGATTTAAGAATTGGTTCTATATTTACGTAAGTGTCTGGTCAATGGACAAATCCGATTAAAAACCACAAAATTTTCTTAAAATTTAAAAAATATACCTACATTTTTATCAAAATGTATTAATTCCTCCCCCCCTCCCAAGAAATAAGGGTCTTATTTGTCATCTTTAAAGGCGAAATAGGTCAACCCACATTTTTGGCTCATTTACCTTCTCCATGAACAGTGGCTGGATCAGCCCTTGGATCGGAATCTACACCATTCGCATCCAAACAAGTAGAACTTTTTAAGAACACTCCTGAGGTGAATACAGTGGAACTTAGTGTTCCAGAGGATTTTATAGATATCACTAAAATTTTTTTAGAATTTGAAAGAGGACATTACAACGAAGCGATTAAACTATGGATCCACATAAATTTTTCCTTGAAATTTCGAAATAATCGAATTTTGCATCGAAGTTAGGTTTAAATCGTATTCTGTTGACGTAGTAACGTTTTAGTGACGTGTATTAGACGTCAATAATGGCGAGAGCGTGTTTTCGTGACTTGCGAGTTCGGTTGCGCTCTAGGGATTTTTTAAAGATTCCAGTGCTAGTCAAAATCGCCCGAAGTAAAGCGGACCTAAGCGAAGGTAGGTTAGCATCCCAATTTTATATATTTTGGGCCCCAATAAAGACCAGTATATGGGGTAAACCAATCGAATATTTGCTTCCAGTTTTTGGTCTTTTTTTGATGATGAATGATTCATAAAATTTAATGTTTGTAAGAAAATCTTTAATTTTAGTCATGGAAAAATGAGTGGGAACCCTGGTAAACCAATTGGATTTTTTTAGTTTATTTCTTCTAAACTTGGTTAGTTAAACTTAGTTTATTCGCAATGTCGTCTGGGTTGATTCTTTGCTCCTTGTTGGTAGCGAATGTTGATTTTGGTTTGAAAATTGTCCACTGTGAAGGTGTGCCCATTAAGAAATTTCCAATTCATGTGCAGTTTTTAAAGATCATTAGTATGGATGATTTATTTATTATATAACGTCTGCGTTTAAAATATTTTATCATATAAAGTCGATAAATTCTTGAAATAATAAGGCAATAAATTTAAAATTGAATGTACAATATATCATTACTCCTTTTTGGTCGAGACACGATGGGTGGTAAAATTTTGCAATACACTGTAACGGATTTCGTTTAAACCAGATGGTTACGTGCACTTTCGTAATTGCAACATTTTGGTATGTTACACACACGCACCTTTTCGTTACACCAATTTTTTTAACTAAATATCGAACGACCTTACAAGGTCTTGAAAGCGAAAAGCAATTGAAACCGCGAATTTGTTCAATTGCTTCATCCAAGTGCACCCAGATGGAATGCGTTGGAAGCTTAATTAGCGAGAGCTCTTGAACTGTGTTTAATATTCACAATATAAATAATTTATCAATCGTAATTAAGGATGTGTTTTTTTTTGCTCTCCGTAATCATGCAAATGGATTGCCTATCAATAATTAAATTAAACTGGGTTCGGTTTGAGAAATCAAAACTTTTCTCTAAGTAATTAAATATTGTGATGCGATTACACGATGTACCGTAAATAAAATTTTGGTTATCGTGAAAAATATGTAAATAATGAATTGTTTATTTCATTTGACCCGCGATGATGGAATAAATGTTAATTATCGGAATTGCCGAACCAAACCGACTCTTGCCGACTTCATTTCGACAAATTCATTCATAATTTCCCGTGACTACGAGTAACAATTCATGCGAAACGTAGTTTGTCAAAAACTGTGTTTACAAAGCGTGCTTCCTGTAGTCCTAGATTGTTCACAATCCAACCAACAGCTGCGTATACTCAAAAAAAAGTAGAACTTTCGATGGACATTTTTGTGCGCTCGCCGAACCAAAAGAATCGGGGTTGATTTTGCAGGAAATGCAAAATTAATGAATTAACTCTTTCATTATCGCGATTAACAATGCGAGGTTTATTTTCGGTACAAGTAAACAAAATTTATGTTTATGTAACGAATTAACCAAAGTCAAAACACTAAAAACTTCATTAAAATTAAGACAGTTTTTGCGTTTGTATAATTTTGCAAATTTACACTCCTAAAAAGTTGCAGAGGAAGTTAGAATAACCAATTGATTAAATCCACGTCGGTTTTTTCGAAATGTCTCGTAAACAGTTCCAAGAAATTTGCGACTTGTTTTTGTTTTCATTAAGAAAATCGATCGCGTTTTTCCACAAATTGCTTTTCCAATCGGAACTCGGAAGCTTTTTTTAGAGCAGCGGAGATTTATAAACAGACGATCGGATGTAGCGAGGTTTTGAAAAGCTATTTTATCTCGGGTTCTGTTTTTAGTTTTCACTTGTTTTCATTTTGTTTCGTATTTGTCACTTTTTTAATTTCCCGAGATCCTTGCGGTTTTCATCTGTTTTGCATTTCGTTTGTTTTTATTTATTTATAGAAATTTTCAAATTGCTCTTATATTTTCGAGGTAAATTTTTTCGGATGATCTTGTTTTTAAACAAATGTTGTTGATGAAATACTACCAATGCCGGCTTATAAAATGAAACACGTCAATATATTACACTTATTGGTGTACTGGTCTACTGGCGTACTTGTTCTACTGGTGTACTGGTCTACTGGTGTACTGGTCTACAGTACTCGAAACAATTGAATTTATTTATCAATCAATTAAAAAATATGTAGTCTGGTTGTAAGGAAAGTTTCCAAAACTATTCGAAATGATTAGATGTTATCAAACACTTCTAAGGAAATGAATAGGAGATCCATTATTTATTGTGTACTTTCATTGAAAAATTTTTAAAACGTTTCAATGAATGCTTTTTGATTACACGTGTTTTACGAATTACCATTGATAACGACAATTATTTTTATCAATGTTATTGACAACAATGAAATTTTTGTATACTCGAAATTGTCATTGAGAAATTTTCAGGTCAAAAAGGTTTGCAAAAATCAAAACAAATTTTGTTGGTGGTGGATTTAACCTTGCGGTCCTAACGATTCCTCCGCGATAAGGAATTTTTATGGTTTTTGAAAGGTTCTTTTTTCTTCAAGGAAAAATTCAAACCTTTCTGAATTTGTTCATCACGAAAGTTTAGATTAGACGTGAAGATTACATAATCGGTGTATTTATAAATTGCTTTTCGATGTTGTGGATAATTTTATAATGTAATCTGGAAATTTTTATTATTATTTAATTACACACATAATATTATCCTTATCATTCATGAAGTATGCATTTCAATGGCATTGAAAGATAAAACTTTTGATCATTCGAGTGATCAAACAAACCGCAGAAAATTGTTAATTATCATTTTAACGAAACCAATTTAATTGCTTCGACAAATCGATCATTAGTTTTGGCGCCAAAGATGTCCTAAATAGGCTTCCGACAGCAAAATCTCTCAGTCTCACTTCCTGGAATCGAATTCAGGTAGCCAACTTCAAGAAAAGTGTGAACGCGCCACTTCCTGGTGTGAAAAATTTGACCACCAATTGTAAGGAAGATGGCGAATTTTGTAGAAAACGGTTCGTAGATATTTCGATAATGATGTTGCAAGCAATCGTGACCAACAGGAAATCTCAGTTGTGTACCGTTAACTTCATTCAAATGGGATCTAAGATTTTTTAATCCGGATAAAACCAATTATGTTGCCTCAATTTGTTTGATTTTATTTTACAAAATATGTTTTACAGCTGTCGCTTATTTCGGGACTTTACTTTGCGAAGGATTCGATTTATGTTGGGGAGGTTTTACACCTTTATTACTTCCGGATTAAGTCATTCCGGTGGCACGAACGCAACCTTCATTTCCGGTGCTGCTTTTAAGAATGAATCGAAAAAGGTTCCTTAATAATGCTCAGGTAGGTCGTAGGTCCATTCAGTTTACAAAAAATTGTTATTGAAGAATTTTTCGACATGTGTTCCAAGCATAATATGCAGCATCTGTCAAACTTAACCGCACATTGTTTCTTCATTTTTTCTTCTGTGTTTTGACGTCTTTCCATTCTTTTATTTGGTGGTTACAGTCGAGTAAACTTGTACGTGATGATTTTTTGCTGTGTCGTGGTTAAATAATCTTTGTCATGGAATTCTGAGTGATTGTTCCTGTTGTTCGTTTCCGCTCAAACGTTTATTTTCTTTTCCCGTTCAAAAAACGGGATTTTGATCAGTACGAATAAGTACTGCATGTACCACTGTACTTTGGGCAGTATACTATTGTATATTGCGATGTATTGGGGGTGGAATTTGAAAAATAATTTTATTAAACTTTTTTGAACCCAAATACTTCACCAGTTTTGAGCTGTGAGACTCTTGCACTACCTTGTGCAAACTCGTGGGACAGCGGCGTATTTAGGAGTGGGCAAGGGGGCAATTGTACGGATAACTCGGATAATATTGTTTACCGTTTCAATAAGTTTAAATTAAATTTAATAAAATTAAAATAAATTAACTACTGACGCGCATGAATGGATTAACGAGAACCTGAAAAGTAATAGGCAATTTTTAAATGCGCCACCGTGGCAGGAAACATCAACATTTCAAAATAGACAAATATTTACAAAACACAAAGCAAAATTATCAGATTTTAACTACCCCCTTCTAAATTAAAAACGACACTGCAATAATGAAAAATGTTCATTGAATCAATGTAAATTAACCCATAGAGACCACTGGTTTCTAGCGTGGAAACGATCATAAGAAACTTTGTAGACATTTTTTGTTTTAAATTTCATTGTCTTCAATTTTGTCTATATACAATTTTTAAGTTTGTCTCGCCGTTTAGAACTGACAGCGACTTAAACAAGACCCTGTAAAATACAAAAAATATTTTAATCTGTATCTCGGAAATGGTGAAACGAAATAAAAAAATGAAGAGGTATTTTGTTTTTGTAAATTTCATTCTCTACATTTTTGTTCTTATAAATTTTTCTATTTTGTCACACCGTTTCCGAGATATAGCCGAAAATATTTTTTGTATTTTACAGAGTCTTGTTTAAGTCGCTGTCAGTCAGAAACGGCGCCACAAAATAGAAAAATGTATAGGAGTAAAATTAAAGGCAATGAAATTTTCAACAAAAAATGTCTTTGAAATTTTGCTGTAAAATCGATTTTTATACGATAAAAAACAGCTATTCGAACCGGTCGGATGGCAGTACTGCGCTTTTTTTAAAATCTATTCTACTATGCTTATGGGGGGGGGGTTAAATATGGGGTGCGCTCTCGAAACAGAACAGAAAGGCTGAAGTGGTAACTTATGCTGTCAACACTGGAGGGGGGGGGGGGGGTAGAATACTTTCAGATCCCCAGTGAATTTCGCGCTATTTTCGAAACAGGGTAGAATGCCCTCCAGTTCCAGTTTGATTGCTACCTGTTACTGCCAGTAGCGCAATCATATATAGGCTGGAACCCCCCCCCCTTAAGTATTTTCCTTCTCAGTACCTTCTCAACGGTAATTACATCAATCCTTAATCCATGCAGATACATTTTTGGAATTGTATGTCAAATTCCGCGAATGCAACTGTGGATAGAACTGAAAAATCCACCTGTAGGTACATTAATTTGGTAGTTGGAAATATTTTTGCATGTCAATCTTCCGGTCTGGCAATTCACTTCTCGCCTGAAAAATTATTATCCAATTTTTGTGGTTTCTCCATATTTAATCGAGTTTGCGAGACCAATTTCGTTATAAAAATATTAAGGTGAACGGCCTCGAGTGCATTATCAGTTTTGCTTGGTAAAAACAAATAATGGGTCAAGTAACGGTTAGAACAAAATGGTACATTTGGAAATTTAGTGTATTATTTTAGGAAGTTGGTTGATATTTTAAATCGAGCATCCGATTGGAAGGGAAACAAACCGGACATTATTTAATAATTAGGATTGTCCAAACAAATATTTTTATTTTTAATGAATGAAACGTACTTGAATTTTAAAAATAGAAACAAACAACATTTTCGTGTTGTACGAGGTTTTGACCGTTGGTGGTTTTAAAAAAAATTGATTTTGAAATAATAATATGCATGTTGTTCATTGTAATACTTGAATGGTAAATGACAGAAGAGTTGTATAATAAGCGACTTTCACCGGGATGAATGGGGCGACACGTGCATAAAGTATAGTGCGGTCGCGAATTGTTCGCAACTCGTTTCCTTGAATGTACGCCGTTTCATTCATTATGGCTGCCTTCCATTCATAAAAAGCCCAACTTAGGTTTGGGAGGCCGCCGTTGATGCGCTGTTGTCGCCTCTCTTCGACCCGCACTCATAACCAGTTAGTTATCCATGTGGCGTAGATGTGAAGTGTCGTTAGCCGCGCTATCCGTTCGCACATTACACAAATGCGTTACACTCAGGATGCCTGTTAAATATGGTGTCGTGCCAAATAGGACTGTGCACTTGGACGTACTTAATATTTTACACGGCCATGTAATAAAGTGAGTTTTTTCAAAGATATTGGTATTATTTTACTTTTGGATGCATGCGGGTTTCCTTCACCTGTATGTGTGAGTGTACGTACGTATTCGTACGTACGTGACATTGAAAAGCGTAGGCGTATGTGCGAATGTGGTGCATTTATATCACCACGCGAACCTACGTATTTATTTGTGATTTAAAAAAACAACCGATCGGATTTTTATGAATCCCACGTGGCTTGGTCATTTAATAATATTGGGTTACGAAATAGGTCGGATTTGGTTGTTTACAATTTGTTTTTGTTGGTTGTGGTCCGAGGCAAGGGGTTGACGGTTTGGCGTAGGGCTAAGGGCGAACGTACGGCAGTCGCATTCCTCAAATGTTCTATGTTACACCAGGTGCGCGGTCCCGGCCCTCGCCGCACCCACTCTCTGCGTGGGCTGCTACCCACTTGCCCAAACCACATCCAACATGTATTATTGTGCATGCATATTTATGAGCGAGTGTATAGTGTGGTTGTGTGGGGTGGTATCAATCGCCCACCTGTAGTAAATAATCTTTTCGTTGTTACAGCTGGCGACGATGACGGACCAAGGTGGAACCTGGCTAGGCCGCTAGTTTCCTCGGCCACATGGCTCACCATGGAGGCCGTACATCATTGCCGCACGCGCACCGACCGCGGGCGCCCATCATGAGCGCCCCTGCACCCCTGACAGCGCCATTGGCTCCACTGCGGCCTCCGCCGCCGGTAACTCTCACCGCTCCAAGGCCAGAAATAGAACGTGCTACCAACGAATATGTCGAAACACCGATTCGTCCAGCCGTCCCTAGTCCTCCTCCACAGCCCCCGAGGCTGCACAGACCGGAAAGGTTCACTCTGCCGCTGCCTCCATTACCAGTTACAAAACAACCCGCCACGGCGACCTTCAGCAAAGATCATCATCATGACGGCCATACGAAGCCCTCCATCATGTGTGCAGGTTGTGGTAGGTGCAGGTGTCGTTGGTGTCAGCAACCGACGCCGCTCCCGTCACGATGGATTTGTAATAATCAGTGTTTTTGTTCGGCCGACGCCTGCATCGATTACGTGTCGTGTTTGTGTTGTGTCAAAGGTTTATATTATCACTGTTCCGATTCGGATGGAGGTTCGTCGTGTGCGGACGATCCTTGCGGATGCAGTCCCGACAAGCGAACGGCTCGCTGGGGCTGCCTGGCTGCACTTTCTTTTGTTCTTCCTTGTTTGTGGTTATACTGGCCTTTACAGTGTTGTAAAAGTGCGGTGGAAGTGTGTTATTCGAGACGTTCATCGAAAGGGTGTGATTGTCCACCGCTTGCCACCCCAGAGAAAAGGCTACTGGAGAACAACTCTCCGGACCTTTAGTGCACGTGTTCGTTGCGGCATAATTGCGTGCGGTGATGATTCCGACAGATTATTTTTGAAAACCAATCATCACCGGTGGTGTCATTCTCATCAGACTGACGGTTGTGTACCTATTCTGCAACTTTGTACATTTTTAATTTATTTTTGTAAATATAAAAGTGTAACATGAATGATGTGTCCGTAGCTCTGTGCTTCGTGAGTCTGCAATTTGCTGCGCGCCCCCCGTTTTATAGAAATTGTGTTGGGTACCGAATGGAAAATTAAAAAAATTGTTCTTCTTACGCTGATAAAATTAAAGGAAAAAACTAGGAACGCTGACAATGTGTCTGGTGATGGAATGTGTATCAGTGTAATACTTAAATTATGTCTGAGTGGTAAAAATGAGTAAAGATACCTTAGGCCGGGAACCGGTCCTTCTCAGCGGGCCGGAAACGCCGGCGGCCAAGGGTGTCCAGTTGGGGGGGGCGTCAGGGGTCGACTCTCCAGTATTATCTAGTCCTGCGCGCTGAGACAACCAACTCTTCCAACTTGTATGCACAATGGCTACTGCGATACGTACACTTATAATGCTTAACTTTTTTAATGTTTTTATTTTCACTGTATCGTATTATTTCTTTAATTTCTGTGAAATTACTTGATGGGGTACGATGAAACTGCAAACAAGTTGGAAGGGCTTATATACATTATTATAAAAACTGTGTGAACGAATGTGTGTTCTGCGTGAATGTTAAATTTTTATGTAACAAAGTTTTATAGTAGGCTGTACTACATATTATTACAACTTACCAGAAAAGTTTCCCTATCGCAAAAAATTAATAAGATACCCATAATATTTAAAATATAACAAAAAACGCACGGTATAAACACTATAAATTTTTATAATTCGCATTGACTCTTGGTCAAGTTTTATGTATAACGATAGATGATTTGTTGCACGAATTTGTAGTCGGACGTTCGGATTTTGTTTGTTTTTTCTAGACTTTGAATACCTAATGATAAAAATTTTTGTATACCCCCGTACGTCTGGGTCTGTGATAATAGTTATAATAAAATCTGTCCAGTCAATGCGCCCTTTTTTCGCCCGCACTTAATTCCATCGATATAGTGCGATCTGTGTATTTGTAATTTTGATAAGACATGTTACATTTGCAAGAACAAATCGCTAATGTACGAGAAAATCGCGTTTCAAAATTTTCACTTTTTTATTATGTTTTTCTTTTGCATCAAATGCTCGACTATTTATTTTGAAATTGTTAAATTTAGCGGCTTGTTTTTGCGACTAAAGCTTGTATAGGAGGGAAATACTCTCAAAAGATGGTATGTAAGTGCCAAAAGGCGCAATAGCTATCAAGCTACTGTATATGATTTGTATATAAAACTGTAATATTATTATCTAAAATGTTAATAACAAGAGACCAATGTCAACATTAATTCCGTAGTTTTCTTTGCAACCGCCCCCTGTAATTTTATAATTTTTTATTCAAAACCGAGGTAAGTCTTATTCAAGTCCGAAAAATATATAACTTCACCTTTTTTAAATAAAATAAAATAGTATGTGTGACACAAGTACGTAAAAGCTATAAGTGGTTACATATTTTGTTTTCTCTTGTAAAACTGTAAAAGTGTAAACTTTTAAAATGCAAATTCTTTCTTGTCCACTTGGTATCTCCAATTTTATTTTTATTTCTAAAATTATTGCTTAGCTATTAGGACTTTCGTGACCTTGCGAAAGTCGTAAATTTTAATAATTTTATTACAATTCATGTAATTGTGCATGATAACAAATTAATCAGTTTAATTTCTAACTGGCAAACCCAATTACGGGAAACATTAATGTTCTTTTTATTTATTTAGCTGAGAGCTGAGGATAAAATTATTATAATTTTAATGTATTATTAATTGCAAGGGGTAGGGCATACAAAATTTCAGAAAGTTGCTTTTGAAGTAATAATTTAAAATTTTGGAATATCAAAAAAAATTATTTTTTTAATTTTCAACGTTAGATTCTTATTATTTTTGCACCTTTGCTCCCCCTTCTCAGAGGAAAGTACCATTTTTATTTCCGCTACATAAAAAAAGACTTTCTTTTATTTTTCTGCAGCAGTTCGGTAAGCAACTAAACGCAAGTAGCTAGAAGATATCGAGATTGTGTATTTAACAAGGCGCGGGGGGGGGGGGTAAATTTGAGCGATTAATTTCTACATTTTTAAAAATTTTTGAATTAACAATAAATTTTCGATCAGAATAAATTAAAAAAATATAGGTAGTTATAAAACAAATGAAGTTATTGCATGCGCTGTTTTTTCTGGAAGAGCCTGGAAAACTCGGGATAGTCAAGTTACTTTTCTGCAATCTGTTTTTTTTTTCTCGTGAAGAAAAGTAGAACTATGGTCCATTGTTGAATAGTAATTGAGGAAGGGAGACCTAATTTGTAGCCGACGAAAGTAGTATATTATAAATCAAGAAACTAAAGTGCCACCTTTTCACAGTACAACTAAAATTCAATGTAATATCATGTAAAACTGATTGCTTTTTTATAAACCTTTAAAAAAGAAGCATCAATTCTTTTGTAAATACGTTATAATTTATGGTTTTATTGATGCCAACGCAATTTATTGAGCCTTCCAAATTAGCAGCGCCATCTGTCGACAATCGTTTGAACAACATTAAATTTTTACGCGTGTTCCTACTCGTATCTAAAACATTAAGATTGCCATTAGTAAATTTTAGAAATAAATGGAGAAATATTGAATAAAAACGATATGTTTATTTTAATAATAAATGCAGGGCCGGTGCTAGGCACTAAGCAAAAAAGGGGTGCAAACCAGATCGAGGTGCAAAAATTAATTGCAGTGTGCAATGGAAATACTAATAATAATAGTAAAACGGAATTTTTAAATATCGCGGATTCTCACCCCCCAGCTCAGCATTGCCATATAAAGGGCACTGATAGATTTTTGCCTAGGGCGCCAAATATCCTATCGCCGGTCCTTCAATGTTAGATTGAACCGGCTTTTTGGCGTTTTTAATACAGATCGCAGATTTTATTAGCATTTCAGTTCACTTTGCACAGAATATTACGTATCTTTTGTCAATCTATAATTAATGGAAAATCAATACGGAAACCTATTGATTAACACCTGGTTAGACGAAATATCTCGAAGTTTTGTTATTTTTGGTGAAACATCAGGGAGGGGGAGGTTTAAGTTATATTCAATATAAATAATAATAATATTTTCCTCCCCAAAGTAGAGCTACAGATCTTTTTCTATGAGAGACGCCAATGGAAAAACCAGTGGCGGACTGGACGTTCATAAGTTGAGGGTATCTATGGTTGTTAGGAGGACGGCTAAATTTCACCAAAGTTGAGGAAAGTATTTTTGTAGCAATCTAATTGGTATATTTTTATGGTGAGTTTATGCAACAATTGAGAGTAATTTAATTTAGTTAAAATTGGTGGATGGATCTTGCATAAACCCACCAATTGAATTTACACTGAAAAAAATGGTTCATCATTTTGATGAACAGATTCATAAATACAATGAGTTTTTTCATGAATATTATGAATTTTTCATCAACAATTTTGCAGTGTATGTTTACTTAAATAAATTAATTAATATTTAATTATAGCCATATTTTAGATATAAATATATTTTGACTTTAGTATACTAATTTTGCAATTGATTGTCGATGTTATGACGTACCGAATTTTCAAAGAAAAGGTAAGTATTTTAACCATTTAGATGAACCAACAATTTCCTTTATAAATTAGAAATGGTCCTCTAACCGCCTTCGCCTTCAGCTACTGGCTTTATTGGTATAATATATTTTGTTTCAACGCATGTTACTCAAAAAGTCTACGTCAGGTGTTATTTAAAAAAAGCCAAAGTTGACCTTGAAATTACACTAATTATAATTTTTTAATTTTATTAGACCGTAGCCTATTTACAAAAGCCGGACTTGCTTTGTCAGTCTATATTTTTTAGTAGCTACAACAATCACATTTTTATCAAATAAATGCTTTCAATGCCTTAACCCATAATAATAATTTCACATAAATCCGGCCCCTTTCCTTGCAGGATCCGGGGCGGTGGACCCCCTTAGTCCACTACTGTTCCAACTAATACGCAAATCTTCGCCACAGGGATTGATAAAATTTTAGGTCGATACATAATTGGGGTGAATTTCCGGCTTATACTTTATGAATGCCGGTTGTATGAGAGTGTCCGAGAAAAAATTTATATGGAATTCCAAAAAGCTAAATGCAGCACTAGACAAATTCTGCTAAATACATAGATAGAATTATGGCAATTTATTCTACGTGGTAAGAAATGCTTAAATGAAGTTTCTCTATTTGTAGAGATATCTCTGTGAACTAATTTTTTATTATTATGGGTCAATTGATTTCATTTAAAACTTTTGTAAGTTAAAACAAACCTGATATCATTGGGCATTTAAAATGCAGTTTATATTTTATGATTTATCATAGGAGAAACAATAAAACACAGTTCACACTGTGGTTGCTTTCTGGAAATTATAAAAAATATCATAGAACGAGGGATAAATATCCCAAAAAATGTATGGTTCGAATTTCTTGAAATAACTGGAATTTTTAAAAAATTATTAGAATTTTTTGGAAATCCGGAAGTCCTTAGTAATTTCTGGAATTCTTTGGAAACAGGCCCGTATTTAGACTAAATTTTCGGGGGGGGGGGTTTAATGTTAATATTTAATGTTTTACTTTATTTTTTACGATTGCAGTCGAACTTCCTGAACTTTAGTAATTGATAAATAATTTCGGGGGGGGGGTCTAACCCCCAACCCCTCTCTTAAATACGGTTTTGTTTGGAAATCATATGAATTCTTGTTAAAAAACAGTAGATGAGCAAACAACCCGAAGTTGATCAAAGTTTCAGATTTTTTTATCTGAAGGACACTGGAATTCTTGTAATTATTATTTACCTCTTTTCATCCCTTTATAGGTCGAATTTAAAAAATAAAACTGCTATTCTATGCTTATTCGACGGATAGGATATATTTGAATTATTGAAATTATCTGGAGGATTGGAGGATTTATCAAGATTATTGGATAGTCGACAAATTGCAGGAATTGCGAAGGAATTTTAGGTATTGTAAACAAAAAGAAGAAAGGGTTTTAAAATTCCTGAAATTAAAGCACCATTTTCTGTTTTGGATTGGAGGATCGACCGAAGGCCACGATAAGTTACCATAAAAAAAATGCATGCTGTCAAGGACTTTTTGTAAAAAATTTAATTCTTTACGAAATTCACCGTTTTCATTACAGCTTTAGTGTTTGTTGCACATTTACAACAATTACGTTATTGATAAAAATATAGAAATTTGAAGAATAGTGCTGAGTAAGTTTAACTTGAAGCTTTTAACCCTTGCCTTGATAGAATTTGAATGGGCGATGAGAAAAAAATTAAATTCTGATATAGTAAACAAAATAAATGTAAATGTTGATTTTCTTTCACGTATCATATTTATGTAATATTATTACTTATTTCCTTATTTCTTGTAGAATATGAACTGAAAATCGTTTAACTGTTTTAGAAGTCATCAGCATCTTCCTGAATTGGAAAGGGGGGGGAACCATGTTATAGCACTTTATCTTCCCAATAAAATCAAATGATTTTTATTTTATTTATCCGACCACGATGTTTTCGTAACTCTCACCCTTCTGGCTCAATGCAATGTCAGCAAACATCAAACATTTTATTGTAATGTTTTGAAAAGAACGTTGACACTCATTAGACGACTGTGTTGTTGGCACGACACCGTTAAATGTGAGATTTCTGCATAGTAACGGAAGGAGAGTAAATAAGCTAAATTTAAATGATAAATTTATTTTGAAGTAAGTAGAGCCCAGCCAAGTGATACCGTAATAAAATCAGTGCCTATTTCATCCAACGACGCGAGAACAGGACGACCAAGTCACGTGAAGCACCGGAAACGCCAGTTATATACGGGCAGGATGACTTCCATCTGGCTACATCCTCATTTTGACTCCGAAGGAATTTTTAACCGACAAAAAGCACTTATGAATCGACCACACATCGAACGTTTCGTTTTTCGCTACATTCGCAACCTCCAAACTTCTTTTCCCAAAAATTCACGCCTAGTTCCTCTCTGAGATCTTATAAATTAGGGAGCTTCGTATTCTTTAGATGTTTAGCGGTAGCTACTAGATTTATTCATTTAAATTCCTAGAAAATTATCTACAAAGGAAGCGACATAACTCTCGGAACGCTTTTTATATTATAAACACTGCAGTAGTTTGTTGACATCGGCTACTAAAATTTGTATTAGCTAATCAAAGACTTTCAGAAATGATAAGTCATCAAAAAAATGATTTCCTCTCTCCAGTTAAAAAAACAAATTTGGAGTACTAATTTAATAAACTGCTGGACATAAATAATGGAGGCTCACAAAAAATTATAATTACAAATTTGCAATCATAAATAACGTCCGAGTTATTCGATAATGGCAAACGACACGATAAATAAATCTTCTTCGGCATTTGGTATTCAAAATAAGCTTCCAATTCCAATTCCAATTCGGAGAGCACCAAAACTTACTTTTCGAAGACACCTCGTACCGCACCAATTTGTTGTATTCCACCTTCAACCTGATAATTGGGTTTGTAAAATTGTAGGTCTCCTTTTTTTTATATTAAAAACCTACAAAAGTTGTAACTGTCACCCACACCTTGTTTCGTAATTTACTATTTTGTCCAAAATTAATGATGGTTTCAAAGTAGCAGGACAAAAATAACTTTTTTGAAATTTGTGTTAATCGGTTAAACTTTTTGTTATTTTTTGGGATAATCATCATCAAGATGCAGCCATAAATTACTCTGAACGCTTAAGTTTTTTCTTTGAAGTAAATCTTCTTTAAAGAACCGGATGTAGGTTGTCCATTTTTAATAGTACACCAACCGCTGCTGCGCTGCTTTAGTTAGTAGAAAAATTTAACTTTTCTCTTCCATACAAAATCGCCTCAACGACTTAACTTTGCCAAGTTGTAAAGTTGAAAAGGTCGTCTTTGTACTGAATTTTTGTCTAATTAAATTCGTTGGACAATACCGAAATTTAAGCAGATTTTCGGAAATTTTTGACCGCTTCAGGTAGATTACTGGATTTTGACTTTGTCCTAAACAATGGAACCTTTTTGGAATGTCACTTAGCCAGTATGCGTTTTCGAGAAAATTGTTTATAATTGGTCGATTTATTTATGTAAGAAAAATTGTTTAATTTTAACAAGTGAGTCAGAGTGGCAGACTTTTGAGAAATTCTAAAATAAATTTGTTGTCGAACATAATACGAATGGAAATGTTTCGACGATTATTTTTTAAATGAATTTTGAAAATAGCCTGGTGTACTACGAAGGGCAAGGTGGTTCATTCATGGAATAAGTAGCCTCTACTAGGATTCAATAATCACACCCACCTTCTTCACAGCTGTCGTCCTTCCGGCCTTTCATTCAATGCAGCTAATCAATGACTTTTACCTGTGCTCTGGACCCATAAGACCTGGAGACCATAAAATTTATTTCTTTTTCCAAACATTTCCATTACACATTTTTCTAATGCGCACTCACTTATCGACATTTGTTTATTTCCGGATCGGATTCAAAATAGTACTGATAAGCTCTATAATCAAAACCGGAAGTTATGGTTTTGCGTTACCTAATTCATGCTTTGTTGTTCAACTACAAATAGAACTCCAAACCGCATTTCAAAACATTAGAAATAATTTTCGGATTTGCTTATTTTCAATAGATAAGGGTATTTTATTGTTTATCCAAAAATAATTCAATTTATATTACTTTAAATTATTAAAGTAATTATTTTTAATTTAATATAATTATCATACCGCAACACCGATCTAAAAATTTACTAAATAAAAAATAATATAATATCAAATTAAATATATTTATGGGCTATGTGTATTCCTCTGCAAAGCATCTATGATTGGTTAATTTTTTACAAACCTAAAAATGTCCTGAAAAATAATAATTTAATAATATCAATATTACGGAACTTTAAATTCATTGACGCTACAGTTTGTCACGCTAATTATTTAAAGATTCTGATTGGTTCTGTCCATTTACCAACCTAAAACAACTTCAATTTTGTGAATATAGTTGGCAAATGCATTGAATTCAAAGAAAATATTTATAAAAATTTTGGAAAAACTACCGGGTTTTCCGCAGATTTTTTTTGTATATTTTAGCCTATTTACTACCACTTTTTCAAAAAATTATGTCGAAATCTGAGACCGTAGATTACTACTGCCCCCAAATTTAATAATAATTTAAAAATGTATGGTGAGTAAATAAATGGCCGAAGTTTTACCAAATGTTTTGCTTGGGGCGCTAGGGCGGTACTATTGACAAGGGCGCAGGGACGGTTCTAAGAGAAACTTTTCGAAGGGGAGCAGTCCTCAATATACCAACTCTGTCGATGTATATTTTTCGATGTTCACCCTTGTTTGGTATCTCAATTTTTTTTAGCTTTTACGCTTTCGGCATTTTGCCAATTCATAGGTAGATTTTACCAACTTTGCCTAATTTTCACAAACATTGGGGGGGGGGGGGAGAGCTCCCTCTCTATGGGCGAAGGAGCTCGAGTTCCCCTAGTTCTAAATAATGTGCACATGGGTTTGTCTAGCTTTGTAGAGAAATAAATATGGTCATGGAAAAAAAGAAGAAAAAACATGTTCGCGGTAACCTGTGTTCACTGTATTGCATGTCTACTGTATTACTGACTTTTTTTTTGTAAAAAAAAGATGGACATAATTGATGAAATACTCAGTGATTCGGAAAACTTTGCCGACAAGCCAGAAGCCACCTGCCAATATCGATACTTTACAATAGAAAAAACACATGCAAAAATGTATGAAGGGCGCCAAACTACTTTTCGCTCTAGGGCGTAAAAGTTGTATTTTTCGCCCTAGTGCGATAAAGTAACGCTTTACGCTCGCTTGAACAAAAAAATGATTTTGTTTTAATAAAAATATTAGTTGAAACTTGTTGGGTTCTGTAAGTTTTTGTTAGAAAAACAAAAAAAAGTTATGCCCTTACTTACCAACTAGAAATAGCACTATTAAAATAAAAAAATTGTTTGTTCTTCTAACAAAAACGTACAAAACCCAAATACAAAATTAGTAGCTTCAATTATAATATTTTTATTACAACGAAATCGTTTTCTTTGTTCAAGCGAGCGTAAAGTGTTGCTTTATCGCACTAGGGCGAAAAATATAACTTTTACCCCCTAGAGACAAATTTTGTCGAATTTCGTATTCACCAACATAAAATAAGGTTTTTTCAGTACAATATCAGTGAATATTTTTAATTCATCGAATAAACTTTCGAATACATTTATTTATAGTTGGAGAATATGGGCATTAGAGTATTTATTTTTACTCGACAAAAAATTATTATTCGTGGAATTCCATATTTATCGCATAGTCAATAAGTCAATATTTGGTCTGATTATTTTTAATTACGAAAACTCCATTGGACCTAAAATTTAAACTCAAAAATGTCTTATGGCCAGTGGCGTAGGAAGGTGGGTGCGAGCTGCAACAGCTACCAGCTCTGAGGTGATGACAAGAAGGTATTTTACTTTTTTTTCATTCATTTAATATTCTGGTGTACATAGGGATGACAAGTTAAACTTCGCACCGGGTGCCACGAAACTTTGCTACGCCACTGCCTATGACTATACTGTATTATATGAAATTATTTTACATCTTACTGGATAAAACACCTGAGTTTCTAATGAAATCCACTGAATTTCAAGTGGAAATCACTTTTCTTCGTAAGGGGAAAGTTTATTTGAACGAGGCGTAACCAAATTTCATAAGCGTAGTTACATAATATGTAATTTTACATATTATTGATTTACAATTACATATAATTGATTTAACGTTACCAATATTATACTTAATTAATTAAGAACCAAATTTCCCAATTTCCCCGTGACTTTGTCGATCTTTTAAGACTCTTTCCTTCAAAAGTAGGAAAGGATTTCTTTAAATATTCTGAAAGAGTAAAGTTTAAGCTTTCTTATGAGGTGAGGATAAGTAAAATCGGCCCAACGGTTACTTCACAATTTAATTTTGAAAATCGAACTTTTGATGATAATTTTACAAGTTAAGTTCAAGTTAGCTATAACAATTCATTCTGTAGACGGTGCGTGTAGATTAACTATTTCAATTTAGATGAAGAAAGAGCGCGTTCGGTAGCCTGTCCCCACGGAGAAAAAAACCGGAATTGCCACACAGGATGAAAATATTCAGGAAGCATTCTTTGGAAATATTTGTATTTATTTTTAGATTCAAATAATTGTAAAATAAAAAATTCTTCCTAAATAAATATACCTCCTCTGTGGGTTGCACCACGATGGTCGACCAAATCTGCTCTCAATTACAGACTGGTACGATTCCCAAAATTCGCGTTCTCTCTTTTTTCGCCCACCCAAAGTAGAATCAAGCACGGCCGACCTGCGCTGCGATGATCTCACCGTTAACCCGCAAAACCCAATTCCGGCATTCACGTTAGGGTCAAGGCTTCTATCCTGAGTGCCCCAAAGGGAATTGAGGACCTGAGATCCCTACGAGGCCATTCGCCTGGCAAAATATAAAAAATGGCGAAGCGCAGGAAATTTGCCTAGCGCAACGAGTCGTAGAAATGGCAAAATTAACGGCCAATAAAGGTAAGGGTACGGTCTCGTATAAAAAAGTTCCAGATTAGATTAAGAAGCATGTTCCTTCTACTGCAAGCGGTTACGGAGGTACCATCGATCGAGTACCTACATTATCGAGCGTAATTGCGCTCCGATGATTGTTTTATTTAGCACAGGTTTTCATTGCTCTTGACATTGTCAAATCTCGGATCCCAGCATTTGAGTTCTGTAATTTTCGTGTTCCGTCATACTACCCTCAGGCAAGTGGGCCAATAGGCTCCAACTCCTGCCTGTTGTCAGTGACCAATGGTATTGCACAATAAAATTCAAAAATTTAAGATTTTATTTTTGTTAATTTTGTAAAAACTGCTGAAAATTTCGCAATTTTTTGTTGTTTGATATCGACTATATAGACATTGCCTACCACGCAGTGCAAAAATTTCGGCGAAATTCGAAGTCTTAATACATCGACAGACCCCGAAAGTTGCAGTAAACACACATGACTTTTTTGACTTTATGTTCGAGTTGGATATTTCGTATCTTTTATATTGTCTTGGGGAAGACGAGATCGTCATTTTAATTTTCAACAGGGCGGAATTAATTTGTTTGAACATAATAAAACCTAAAATTATGGGTCATTTTGGGAATTGTGAAACGAAAAAGCTAAAGAAAAACATATAAAAAGAAATAAAAAGTATACCAAAAAGGAGTGTCGAGCAAAACCAAACATCGACAGTGGGAAAATTGAATATTGCTCCCCCCCCCCCCCGAAAAATCTCTCTTCGGTCCGTCTCTGATTGTGATTGTGTGCTTTTAGTTTTATTTACTTATTTCTTTCTTTACAAATTATATTAAATTATATTTTTTGTATATTTAATTGTTTTAATTTCCATTTTGACTCCACATAATCAATTAGTTACGATTTTGGGCGTTTTTATGGTTGTCTGACAACACTGATTACACCATTGAAAAAGGTCACTATTATAAATATAGAGCGTCAAAATCTACCCCACTTTCCCTACTTATTAGTGACTTAACCTAAACTTTGAAGTGAGGTTCACTTTGATTGGTTACTTACTTTTGAAAATAATGCCAAATAAAATCCTGGAATTTTGAATCAGCCCCTGTGTATATTCCTGGTGGTGTGGCCATAGCTTAACTGTATGGTATGGTCATACCAGCGATTTTTCCGATACATAGTCAAAAAGTTGGAATGGTTTTTTAAAGTCGGATGTTTATTTTCGCTCCGAACTAATATCCACGAGTCTTTCCTGCATTCGTCTCTGGATGTTTGTGTATTTTGGCCTAGTTTTTCTTGATAACAAAAATACTCATAAAACAAGCATTAGATGAGCGCTGTAAAAAACGACAAAATTGGATTACTTAAAAGATTAAAAATAATTATTTATATAAAAATTTATCAATTATCGTCCTTTTTTTGATATTAATAGTTTGATTATTGTACTTTCTAGTATTCATTGAATTAATGTCATTAAAATTTAAATATTGTCGTTAATTTGACCTCTTATTTATTACTTGTTTTATCTTATTGTCCTACATATTTTATAAAAAAGAAAGTTACTTTAAAAGACTGCAAGTGATGTTGAATATATTATGCAAATTTTTCAAGGGTACTAAAATATCGTAATAATAATAATAATAACGATTTAGTAATTTACGCTCCTAAGTGTTATGCAACCAATAGCCAACTGATACGTCAATATTTTCATTCATATTTTAATTAAAATCATTTCAAGTCAATCGCGACAGCTCGTTTTAAATTTACCTTGAATGCACGCCAATATCCAATAACAACAACTTTATAAAAATGCTAATCTAATTATCGCCCTCCACTCTTTGCAATTTTTAATTAAACCAATTTTTGAGCGAAAAAAACACTGGCCGTATCATTGTGTTGTAGTAAATAATTTAGCTTCGAATTATGTAATTTAATTGATTGTAATTGCTTCGCTATCTTTTAGATTAAAGGCCATTTTATGGAATGCTTCGTGTGGACTCCTCTTTTTATTTTTATTATTGCAACCACATCGATAACAAAATTAATTTTTAATTTGCCGATTTGTTTACAATATTTGGTGACGGGTCCAAAAGTCCACATAGGAAAGGATTTTCCTTAACCAAGTGCGACGTCTGCCTATCGAGATGAAGACGAAGAAAACTGAAAAAATCAAAACGATGTAATCGAATTTTTGAACCCCACCCCATTTTCTGCCATTTAATTGAAAATTATAACTGCAGGACGTCGATGTGTAAACCGAGTAGTTTTTGTTTCATTTGTGCATTTAAATTTTTTTGTATTTATAAACAAAACAAGAATAAATTAATTTGTTTGTGCATCTGTCACGCTTTCTGTACTACATTATTGTGTAACATTTTTATGACGATTTCAATAAACTGCAATAACAAACACCATGTGGTATTTAGTCTACGCTATTTTTTTTCGAAATTTCTGCCTAAACAGTTTTTGACAAGTTTATTATTGGAAGGTATTATTGACCCTATATCTTAGGCATACGGTAAAATTTGTGACGCAGCCAATTACGCAGGTGTGTTATTCCATTTCTAAAATAATGTCGAAGAAGATCAAAGTTTGAACATTTTCATCTACGTGGGTAACAAGATTGATTTCTGAACGGTCAAGGCTTTAGGCAGGGGCAAAGTTTTGGATTTTATTATTATAGTATATTAAAAATTATATGAATTTATTTTTTTATTATTTTTATAGTTGTTTTCCTTCTTGTGAGAAGGCAATACCAAAAACTCATTTAAATTCCAAAATAAGACTTTCATTTGTTCGATTTATTGCGCTATTCTTTGTGGATCGATATAAAAATTTGTGTTTGCTATATAGGAAATTAATTAATGCTATATAAGAACTTAATAAGCACGATATTAATTATAGGAAATTATTAAAAGATATTCATATTGATGAATGTATGAATAAATATATTTATAAGCGTAAATTAAATACGGATATCCGTTAAACAAATAATGCTGACAATTAATTCAGTTCTTTTATTATAATTTTTATTAGTATTGTATTTATAGATATCCATTATGTTGAAATGGTATATCATATACATTTAATATGGCAGATATCACAGTGATTGTATGGTTGACTGTATATTTTATACAGTGTGTTTATTGTAGTTCTTTATAATTTTTCTATTTCAAGTTGCCTAATGCAGGAGATTGTAAAATAAAAATTACTTCATATATCAGAAATATAACTTTTGTTAATCTGGATATCCGTTAACTTTGACACTCAGTAATTCGGACACTGCTATAATCCGGATAGTTTTGTGTTATTGAACTCAATATTCTTATTAAATGTTCCAATCGCAAATAAAAGAAAAATTAAATTAGGCAGTTAGACGGATTTATAAACTAAAAATTGTATCAAATTATATAAAATTTATCCATTTAAAAATTGTATCTGCCTGGATTAGCAATGCTAATATTTCTATAATATAACAAACAAATTTCATATATTATAACAAAATAGATTAGTATATCTATAGCACAGTTATTATTTCAAAATAATAAAAATTAGTTATATTATACCCACGGACGTAGCTTTAACTTTTACATGGTGGGGATTCGACACTGTACTTTACAGAACTAAACTAGCTTTTTACAGCTTTTTCCTTAAAGCTTTTAAAAGATTTTGTAATTGAAAAAAAATTATTTTGAAAAATGCGAAATCATATTTATATTTTTGGAAATTAAAAATTAAATTTTTTTTGAATTCCACAATTGAATTTATTTTTGCGTTTTTAGCTCAATAAATACTATTTTTTAGCTTTTGTAGCTCTATAAGAAATATATTTTTGAGATAAGATTATCTAAATATTAAAATTATAACAAAATTATTTTGAAATGTTTAAATTTTTTGTATATTTCTTATATATTTTTTTCAATTTCTAAATTCAATAATTTTTATGATTTTAAAACTAAAATATTTTCTTAGTATTTTAGAACTGAAATAATATTTTTTGAAACTTTGTAATACATAGATACACAATAGGAAGACTCCGCTCACATCTTTTTTTATTTTGCGCTCCATATATTAAAAAATCAAAATTATAAAGTTAAGTAAAGTTCGCGCAAAGGATATAATTTAATTTGAAATAAAATTTCGTGAAGGAAATCTTCTTTAAAGGGCAGATCCAGGCAAAAGTTATTGGAGGGGGGGGGGCAAATGAGTAGAAAATGTGTGTTGACCTTTTTCTTTGCGCTTTCACGGTGACAAATAAAACCTATTATTTTTGCTATAGAGGTAAGGGGTAACTAAATATATTCAAATAAGAATTTGGGTATATTTTCCAAATTTGTCCAAAAATTGGTTCATTCCACTGTTTACCATAGGTCAATTCCACTGTATTGAACCACTCATACAGCACATAAATTATTATCAATTTATTAATTTATTTAAGAAGGAAAAATCATTTCATAAACTCCAATGAATTAACAACTGAAAATCTAAACATTAGCTTCTTCGTTCTTATGTCTTTTTTAACGGAATTTCATCCGTAGGGGCGAAAGTAACCGTCCTCTTCACATTCTTTTTTATTTTACTCTCAGGAAGCATTAATTCACATTTGATACCAAATGTTTCACAAAATTGGCTACTGGACATTTGCATGATCATATTGCCGAGAATTATACTTGCTAATTCAGATAATTCGCAAATTTGTAGATAGTCAGCCCCTAAAATGAGTTTCTGTAAAGACAATAGATCTAGATTCAAACCGCCAAAATCCCATGGATAAGCATCGTTGAAATAATCAATTTCTATCTCATTAACATGATCTGCCCAAATAATAATAAGTTCCATTGTATCCGAATCTATGCGTAATCGAATTGGACCTATATTGTTATTCGTTTTTCGTTTCTCTACTATCTTCATTATCTTGGGTGAATATTTCAATATTTCCAAATCAACTTCAAAAAGTTCTCCATTCCTGGTTAAAATTTGCACTTGGTTAGACATTTTAAAAATATTCTTATTATAATTCTCAATTTACAATTTGGATTTTAGGTTAGCTCAGGTTTTTATAATAATATGAAAAGCAGTTACCAACCAAAAAATAGTTTATTTTTAAGGATTTATTATTATACCCAGTTTCGACTTCGTTTGCAACTTGAAATTATTCCAACCGCCAAATTTATTAAGTAATGTTTTTCGGGTATTAACTCAGAGAATTAAAAGTGGGGGGGGGGGGGGAATTGTAATTATTAGTCACGATAAGTATGATTGGTTACAAGTACGGTTACGATGTTCAAACAACCCCATCAAACACATCAGCCTGACCCGTGT
Source organism: Cantharis lateralis (assembly GCA_963170105.1). Taxonomy (NCBI): domain Eukaryota; kingdom Metazoa; phylum Arthropoda; class Insecta; order Coleoptera; family Cantharidae; genus Cantharis; species Cantharis lateralis. The sequence continues at coordinate 7,333,284 of OY720627.1, forward strand.
TTTTGCACTTTTGTTTAACACCACTCTGTATTTTAAGTTTGAATCTCAGTTATCCAAGACCGAAACAACTTTGTATTTAAGTATTCAAATAATGAAAATAAGCTTTATTTGAAAAATGCAACATAGAAATCAAATTAATTAAATAGAGTAATTTATGTAAGGGCTTTTTATCCATGATCAGATTATATTATCATTATTTTGGGTTGCTGGATGGAGAATATGCAGGAGATAAATATCCAGATAAATTTGTGAACAAAAAACTCAAGAATTCTAATGATTTCCAAAAATTTTAATAATTTCCAAAGAAATCTAGTGATTTCCAAGGAATTTCATGATTTCCAAGGAATTTCATGATTTCCAAGAAATTCCAGTGATTTCCAAAGAATTCCAATAAATTTTTAAAATTCCCATGATTTATAGAAAATTCCAGAAAGAATTCCAATGATTTCCAGGTAATTTCAAACATTTCTAAGAAATTACAAAGAATTGCAGTGATTTCCAAAAGGAATTCTAATTCCAGAGATTTTCAAAAGTTCCAATAATTTCTAAAGAATTCCATAGATTTCCAGGGAATTTCAAAGAATTATAGTAATTTTCAAAGAATATCAATGATTTCTAGGAAATTCCAAAAATTTCCATGAAAATTCCAACCATGTATGTATTATACATTTTTTTGGGATATTTACACCTTGGTGATAAATGAATTGGTGTTAAGAAATTCACAGAAGGCAAAAAAGACGTGAATTAATATTTTAAATTGCAAGTAAAATTTTAAATTTTGTAAATTTATAAATTGGTTGTAAAAAAATAATAAATAATGCAAAATTTAAATTAAAAAACTAGAAGAATATCGAATTTATGAAAATAGAACTTTCAGAACTTTCACAGCGAAATTAAAATTCACCAAATAAGCGAAAATTTTGTGCAAAACTGTAGTTATTTAGATGAAATAATTTTGAGTTTGTATTATTTCTTTGAATATGCGATGCAATTCCGAAAATTGAATTTATAATTTTGCTTCAAGATTTTAACAAAATTTAAATTGAAATTCATGAAAATTCTTGGAAATCATGGGAATTCTTTGGAGATCACTGGAATTTGTTGAAATTTCCTGGAAAGCTTCGGAATACTTTAGGAAGCATTGGATTTCTTGTAAATCACTGAAATTCCATGAAAATCAATAAAATTCTTTGAAAATCATTGAAATTCTATGAAAATCACAGAGATTCTTTGGAATTCTTTAGAAGTCTTTGGAATTTCTTGAAAATCTCTTGGATTCTTTGGAAATCATTGGAATTTTTGGAAATATATTGAATTAGTTTTCTTTGAAAATTCCTGGAATATCTTGGACGCCACTGGAAAATCTGGGATATTGTTGCTATTCTTGTAAGTCTTTAGAAGTTTCTGGAAATCTTGAGAAATTTCTGGTATTCTTTGGATATTACTGTAATTTTTTTCTATTTTTTGGAATTTTTTGAATATCATTTGAATTCATTGAAAATCATTAGAATTCTTTAAAAATCATTTCAGATCACTGGAATTCCCTGGAATTCTTTGGATATCCTTGGAATTCCTTAGAAATAATTGGAATTCTTGGAAATCATTGAAATTCCTTTGAAAGCACTAGAATTCTTTGTAAATCTATGAAATTCCTTGGAAATCACTGAAATTCTTGGAAATTACTAGACATTTTTGGAAATCATTGAAATTTTTGAAAATATTTTGAATTAGAATTCTAGGAATGAAATCTTTGGAATTTCTTGGCAGTACAAATTTCTGCGATATTGTTGGAATTCTTGCAAATCTTTAGAAATTTCTGGAAATCTTTAGATATATCTGGAATTCTTTGGATATTATTGTAGTAATTCTTAAGAATTCCTTAAAATGCTTTGAATTTCAATTGGAAATCATTGTAAATCACCGGAATTCTTTGGATATCATTGAAATTCCTTGGAAATCATTAGAATTCTTTAGATATCAATGGAAATCACCGGGTGAGAATTGATTCACTCAGAGCAAAATTAAAAAATGTTCGTATTATTTAAATTCCTTTATTCTTCTTCTTTTTCTTCACATCAGGGATTAGGACTTTTGGCCTGTTCAGATTTTTGATTACCATCGTTTTTGGAGTCTTCCCTGGTCTCTCTTTCCTCTAAGACGATCCGTTCTAAGTGGGCTTTCCAATTATTTCTCTACAATTTCTTCAGTAAAATTTATAATTTATTATTAAACATATTTCGCAATAAATTTAACCTTAAATAATTGATTCTTTACTGAATTATCGTATATTATCAATATTTCTTAATTTGACCTTAATCATGATGGAAATTCCTTTTTATATCTTTTTAAACGTAAACATCTGCATTTATTCAAGAAAGTTTCTTATAATAAAATTTTAGGTATATTAAAATCCATAATTTTATATTGGTATGCCAAATTAAATAAATTTTGGGTTTCGTGCAAATCAGGAGTATTGAGCTTAGCCGAGGTAAGAAGTAAATTTTCAAGGGTGCAACGAAATAAAACTTAACCACATATGAAGACTTATACAGAAATCCTAGGAAACAGAAAAAGAAATGTTAATAAATAATAAAAAAATATTATTTTGCGCAGTGGTGAACCGGAGCGTTATAGTCGCCTAGAGCCGACCCTGCCCCTGATCTGGGCTAATGCATCTCTGCACACATTTGTATCATTGTATGCGATGGATAAACGATTGAAAGTGGCAAATTTAACAACGGTAACATAAATTATGTCTCAATTTCAATCTACGATAATTCGAAATAAAAAATCATACGCGAAACAATTTAAAAGAGCAATAAAAGGATCAATTTTATTCAAATGGATGCAAAATTATATATGAGATAAATCATGGGCAAATATTTTCGTGATTATACACTGTAAATTTTTTTTCAATAATATGTGGTTTGGTTATTCGATTTTGTAATTGTGGTCAAGAAAAGAAATACGACACAACTGGAAGTATTTTTTTTATTTTGACAAACTTTCTAAATTTATTTCAATCGGTTCGGCTGGAAAAAAACTCGAAAGCAATTGAATTTTATGGTTTTCTGGTTGCTCGCTTGAATATAAACACCTACTATCAACATCCTACATGGTTATTTACCTATTTATACTTTTTTTAAAGTTTTATTGATGTCGATCAAAGTTGGAATGTTGTTTCGTTTTTCGTACCGAAAGGACTTGAAGGTTTGTCGGTATTAAAGTTTTTATGTCGAAAAAATGGAGATACATAAAAGGAATACCATTATAAGTTATCTCGTGTAAAAGCTTGCGATGATACAACTAAAATAGCCGCAAAAGAAGACAGATGGTAAAATACTGCAAGATAACAGAAGTACGACCGATACTAATTGGTAAAAGAACCGGAAACGTTGTAAAAAGCAGATCTTAAGCTATAGGCAATGAAAATGATGTAGGTGCTAGCAGATTAGGTTTGCCAAGGGAAGGAGGCAGGTCGGATTCCAGCAGCCGTAGGGAGTTCACTTCCGGTGGAGGGGGCCCCAGCGTGGGAACGACATCGTCAGATCTCCTCTAAACAGGGTCTATATCCTGTTTCAAATATCCACTCGTAGTTTTATTCGATCGTGGCAGTAAAACGTAAAAATACGGCAGCGAAGTGATCACGGTAAGAAATTTTACTATTGCAATTGCATCTAAAACTCAAAATCTTTGTACGACTCGTAAAAAACTCGGTCACCTGCTTCTTTAGTGCACGAAAGCTTGCCCCTCTTATGTTTCCAGTAGTAAGTGTTTTCAAAAGAAGAGGCATCCGGTGCCGATTAATGCCTGGATAGTTTACTTCCGGTCTATTCAGAAACCCATCCCTAATTCATAAGTAGTTTCTGTCATCTTATAAATACACAATTATCAATGTAAGAAGTTCCGACACATTTTTATTTAAGTAACATTTGATGACACGATGAATAGATAACTTTTTCCAAGGTTTCAGATTAAAAAGTTATTATTAGAATACAAATTAGTTGTACACACAAACATTAATTCGTTAATTAACATTGAATCCTTTCCTTATCTTTCTAGATTGATTTGTATGCAAAGGTGATATCAGTTGACTTGTGTCAAAATTCCCCTGAGCTGAGGGTGAGCTACACGTTCCATTTCCTCGACCGACACCTCAAGATAATATGCGCTACCATAACGCACATGTCTTCCAATCCAATTGAACAATTCGGGACGTCAGGTGCCTGAAAGGTGAGTCTTCATGTTTATCACATGTGCTAAAAAGGTAAACCACTTAACCAGCATCCTGGGGTTATCTTTACGAGGTGCCCGACTCCGGCCAGTATTAAAACAATATCTTGTCTTTTTAGTTTAAAAAATGGAAGGTTGGGTATCTGATCAAATTCCGTAGACGAAGCCCAATGAAAGCGTAAAAATAAAAATTTTGGTGCCCTTAAATATAAATTTTTAATTTTAATTTAATTCCAATATAATTCTGTCAATTCCAAATTATTCCAAAAATTCTAACTCGACTGCTGTCGGCTAGATATTTTTTTTAGGTTGGTAAGAAGTGCAATCTTAAAATTCAAACAATTTATTGTAAAATTATCGCGTCAATTTCAAATTCATTTCAGTAAATCCAAGTGAATTTCAATAACTCCACATTAATAACAGTAATGCCATTCCCCTTCCCCTTCAAAGTAGGAAAGAAAATCAATGAATATTCTGAAAGAGTATAATTTTAGCTTTCTTAAGAGGTGAGGATGATTAAAATCGGCCAAACGGTTACTTCACAATTTAATTTTGAAAATTTTACAAGTTTACGTTCATGTTTGCTTAACTAAAGTATTCTGTTGTCGGTACTTGTACGCTGCGGTACTCTTAAAATCAGATTTTAGGTGGGGAGACACCGAGTGCATTTGGGATCTGACGATTGACGATTCGGGCGGTTTTACCAACCCCTCACATGAGCAAACCTCCGATCCCAGCATTCGAATTTCGTCATTTTTGAATTGCGTAACGCCCGGGCAAGTTTTTAATGGTACAGTGATTAGTAACATACAGTGAATGTCACAATTTTGAAAAAACTACTGGATTTTCCTCAAATTTTATTTTTTAATATAGAAAAAGCCACCCACTGCAAAAATTTCGTTGAAATCTGCAACCGTAGATTAATACCGCCCCCAAAATTTATTTATTTGAAGTTTTGCAATGAATACATTATCCTATGTATTTAGCATAGGGCAGAGTCCCCATCACAGCTTACTCCCACCCCTCATCTTAACAACCCTAAAGTATATTAAATTTGCTACTATTTTAGACCAAAAAGAGTTTTCCAGCTTCAGTGGTTTCCGAGTAACAGCTCTTCAAAAATCAGAAAAATTTCGGAAATTTGAAAATTCAGTAATTCTGCTACGATTAATTATTCCAGTTTGAAATTTATTTTACAGGTTTTTACCGTCGGAGTCGTAATTTAGAAAGCACGGGGTGAAAAGTGGCTGGAATTCTCAAATTTTGCAAATTTTTGAACAGCTGTAACCTAAGGCTGTAACTTGGAAACTACTGGAATTAGAAAACTCTTTTTGGACTGAAATAGTAGCAAATTAAATGTAGTTAAAAAAAATGGCATACATTTTCTGTAATACGCTTACTTCGATCGCTATTTAGCAACAACTGAAAAATATTATATTGTTCCGTTTTGAACACGACACGAACGTTAGTTTCAGGCGAGCCGAAATTTTGGCCGAAACCCAGTTGCTGCTGAAACTAGCATTTTTAGCCGAAATTAGCCGAAACCGAACCTTCGGCCGATAACTAATTACTAGATTACCCTTTTTGGCGGCCTAAAGGCCGCACTAAGCCATCTTATTATAACAACAAGGCCCCCAGTGAGGCAGAATGCCGAACAACCACGTCAATCACATATTAGTAGATCAGGGCGGCCAATTTTAAATTTCCACAGGTCAAAGGAAATTTCCTGTTTTCTCCCGAAATTCTAGAGAGTGGCCATCATGTGATACGTACTGGAGGGTGTTCCACACCCCCCAGACCCCCCGGTTTCAATTTTTGAAGCTATTTTTTTGACAATAATTAAGTTTCGAAATAACGCAAATGTTGCTATTAAATTCGGCTAAAAGGTTTTTCCAAGTTTTAATTTTTTTTGGCGGAAGGTTATAATTTTTCATAACGTTGGATTATAACCCAGGAAGGGTTAACCCCCCCCCCCCCCCCCCCGAATTACTAGTTTCTCTGACCGAAAGCTTTAATTTTCCTCACTTTCGCGTAAAAATACAATAATCCTCCACTTTTCATGATGAAATTTGTATAATAATAAATCATCTGTCTCCTCCAGGTATTTTGGAAGATTGAGGATCCTGTGATACGCAGTGGAGGATGTTCCACACCCCTCAGACCCTCCGGTTTCCATTTTTGACTTTATATTTTAGACAAAACCTTTAAAGTAACACAAATGTTGCTACTAAATGTAGCAGTGCGAAAATTGTAAATTAAAAAATCCTCCAGAGATTTTAGAAGAGACCCCCCCGGTCTCAATTATTAATTTCATATTTTTGACAATTAATTTTTAAAGTAACGCAAATGTTCCCTTTGAATTCGGCGACCATTCGAGCAATTAATTAAATAAATTTTTAGATAATTCTAAAAATAAATAAGCTTTTCAAAGTTTTAATTTTCTCTGACCAAAGGATGAAGATAAAGACATCATGAAGACTAATGAGAGGTATTCCTGAGCGTTACGGACACATACACACGTTCAGGGTGCTATTTATATGAGCGAGGCCGTTTTTAAGGGGTAGTTTTAGGGGTTAGACCCCCCCCCCCCGAAATTATTTATCAATTACTAAAGTTCAGGAAGTCCGACTGCAATCTTTAAAAAATAAAAAAAAATAAAACAAAATCTTCAAAACTAAAACATTAAATTATGAGAATTTAGTTAAATACGGCTCTGTATATCGGCATATCGGCCGCCCTGGTCAAACAATGTTTGATGTTTGTACATTTAAAAAATTACATAAGTTCTGTTTTATCTTTTTCAGATTATCTAATATGTATCATTTTTTTGAATTCAAGAAACAAATTACCGAGCGTGCTAATCCCAGAGGGCACCAGTTTATCAACTACAAGTTAGGCTTCTGATTGGGTAAGTCTTGCTTGCTGTAATATTTGTACATCTGCATGGTTTCTGGTTGTCAGCTTACGCTAGTAGGGTTTTTTGGACTTAGTTGCTACCGCAGTAGGGCATTTGTTGCATTTGATTGGATTAATTGTTAATTTATCTGTGGCTTTTAGCCCAGTGGGTGTTTGTAAATCCTGTTTCAGGTCATGGAACCTCCAGAACGCTTGCCAGGTAAATTTGGTACACAGCCACATCTACAAGAGGACTTTTGTTACATATTGAACCCCAGCATTGTAACATAATTATTATTGTAAATATTATAATTGAAGTATATTGATTTAACCTCTGTTCAAACCTTTTGTTTTACTTCATCCTGATTTCAAACTCTCAGTCTAGCCGATTCGTACCTTCCATCGACGATTGGCAAACTCAGCAATGTTCGTAATCTGATCAGCTGTACCAAAAAATTATTTCCTTAATTTTTTTGTTAAAATTTTCGACCGCAAAAATATTCAATTTAAATAATCGGAACATATTTTCGCGTTTTTATCGCGCCATTATTTTGCGATCAAATAAATTATTAAGTAATAATTGTGCTCCAATAATCATTTCGTTCAATTTTATTGCTTTTAAACAAGAGAAAAATCAATAGTTTATTACTCTGGTCAGCGAAGGACAAAATAATAACCCGAAAATTACCATCGCCACAAAATCTTTGAGAAATCTTTTTTAATTCGAGCGTTCGATAAGTAATAATTATTTGTCGAGTTTATTGAACCAAAAAGTATCAATTTTGAAATTAATTCGATTTTTAATTTAAAAGTCGATAAGATGAATGAATTTTTCTTTTATTGTTGAATGGTGATTACGAACGAAACCATTGATGATATTATACAAGCGTACAAGATCAGTGTGGGCGACCTTGAAATTGATGAAGCAAGAAGTGCATTATTAGTTCGGCGTATTTCGTCAGACGTCTAAACGTGGGTGTAAAGACGTCGACGGCGTCGTTTCACAAAATATGCCGAGCGTTTACCAGGGTGACATCTACTTTATTTCTGTGCAAACTCTTTAACAAATCTATTGTACTATGAGAAAAGTAAATAAAAGTTGGATTGTAGTATTTTTATCACTCATTAAGAAGCATAAATTAGGGGTTTACGCGGCTCGCGAGTGAGTAAATTCTTTATTGGTAAGGTCACTCTTAATTATTTCTATTTTTAGTTACCCTTTATTTGTATGAAGAAGCTAAATAATGTAGTTATTTTGGTCTTGATGACAAGTAGCAGTGAATTTCACGTTTTTACTGTCGTGATAGGTGCTAAAGTTAGGGCATCCAAATTTATTGTCTTTTCGTTAAATCCGCTAAATTTACATAATTTATTCTGCCATTTTTTGTTTAAATTTTGAACAGGTTTACTTTATTTATGTGCCATAATTCGAGACATTCATTCGCGGAGAATCCGTGTTTTGGTAATTTTGTTATATTTCTTGCAAAAAGAATTAATTATATTCTTCCGGATCTGATTAAAAGTGAAAGTTGCCATGAAGAATATTTTGATCACATTGCTGAGTTGGATGCTAAACCAAATCTTATTCTATAGTATAGACTTTACAATTTTACGGGGGTGGAAACAATTGCTAAAAACCATAAAAATTGCCACCTTGGCTTGGAAGATAGCTAAAATACAAATTTAATTTCAGTGTGCACAGAAAAAAATTGTTCAGCGAATCCAATCTTTTGGCATTTTGCATATTGGGCAGTGGGCGAGGGTACCATAAATTTCTAGGCAGGGTTGAACGCCGACAAAATGAAATCTTACATTCAAACATTACAACATTTTTTTCAGTGTAGATAAATAATATGTATTTTGTGTGAAAATATTATGATTATTTCTTCCGTTTAGGAAGAAAATTATCGTATTTTAATAGATTTTTAACCTTCTAATGATTTTTTCAGTTTAACACAAGGCGTAAGCATCCCAAAAGAGTTGTGTACCTACACATGGTTGGAATTCTCTTGGAAATAATAGGAATTCTGTGGAAATCTCAGGAATTCTATGGAAATCTCAGGAATTCTTTATAAATCATTGGAATTCTTGGAAATCATTGAAATTCTTGGAAATAATTGACATTCTTTGGAAGTCACTGGAAATTTTTGGAAATCTTTGCAATTCCTTGGTAATCACCGGAATTCTTCGGTACTCCCTGGAAATATCTGGATTCTTTAGGAGTCATTGGAATTCCTTGGAAATCACCAGTATTCTTTGAAAATCATTGCAATTTTTAGAAATCCCTTGATGAAGAAATTTTTTAAATCTATATTTCTTAGAAAATCGTTGCTTTTCTTGAAACTCTTTGGAATTTCTTGCAAATATGTAACTGGAATTCCTTTGAAATCACTAGAGTTTATAGAAAATCAATAGAATTTCTTGGAAATCACAGAATTCCATGTGAATCATTGGAATTATTTGGATATCTCTGCAATTCCTTGGAAATCATTAGAATACCTTGGAAATAATTGTAATTTTTAGAAACCACTAGAAGTTGAATTTTTTGAATTTTTTTTTGATTATCTGGGAAATCATTGAAATTCTTGTAAATTCTTTGAAATCTCTGGAAATTCTTGCAGTTCATTGAATTTTTTGGAATTTCTAGAAAATCTATTGAATTCTTTAGAAATCATTGGAATTCCGTGGAAATCACTGGAATTATTAAGAAATCAATTAAGGTATTTGAAAATCTCTAGAATTCTTTGGAAATCACCAAAATTCTTTAAAAACCACTTAAATACCTTGAAATAATTTGAAACCTCTTGAATTCTTGGAAATCTTGGGAAATTTTTGCAGTTTATTGAATTCTTTGGAATTTCTAAAAAATCTCCAAAATTCTTTAGAAATCATTGAAATTCCGTGGAAATCACTGGAATTGTAAAGAAATCATTGAAGTTCCTTGGTAATCACTAGAATTCTTTGAAAATTGCCAGAATTATTTAGAACCTATTTAGGAACTCATTGGAATGTTTAGAAACCTCTTGAACTAGAATTTTTAAAAATTATTTTGGATTATCTGGGAAATTGTTGGAATTCTTGGAAATTATTGGAACTCTCCGGAAATTATTGCAGTTCTTTGGAAATCTATAGAAATTTCAGAATCCTCTTGAAGTAGAAATTTTTGAAAATCCCTGGATTTCCTTGGAATTGTTAGAATTCTTGAAAATATGTAACTAGAATTTCTTGGGAATATAAGTAACTGAAATTCCTTGAAAATCATTGGAATTCCATATGAATCATTGGAATTCTTAGGAAATCAATGGAATTTTTATAAACTTCTTAGTAGAATTTTTTGAATTTTTTTTGGATTATCTGGGAAATCGTTGGAATTCTTGGAAATCTTTGGAAATCTCCGGAAATTCCTAAAATTCTTTGGAATTTTCAGAAAATATCTGGAATTCTTTATAAATCATTGGAATTCCATGAAAATCACTGGAATTCTGTAGAAACCGTTGGATTTCCTTGGCAACCACTAGAATTCTTTGGAAATCTATAGAATTTTAGAATCCTCTTGAAGTAGAAATTTTTGAAAATTATTGGATTTCCTTGGAATCGTTGGAATTCTTTGAAAATATGTAACTGGAATTTCTTGGAAATACGTATCTGGAATTCTTTGGAAATCATTGGAATTATTTGGAAATCAATGGAATTTTTATAAACCTCTTGAAGTAGTATTTTTTAGAAATCTTTGGATTTCCTGAGAAATCGTTGAAATTTTTTGAACTCTTTGGAATTTCATGGAGATATGTAACTGGAATTCCTTGGAAATCACTAGAATTTATTGTGAATCATTGGAATTCATTGGAAATTTCTGTAATTCCATGGAAGTCATTAGAATACCTTGGAAATCACTAAAATTCTTTGGAAGTCATTGAAATATTTAGAAACCCTTGAAGTAATTTTTTTTGTGAATCTTTGGATTTCGTGGGAAATTGTTGGAATTCTTTGGAATTCCCAGAAAGTTTATGGAATTCTTTAGAATTCCGTGAAAGTCACTGGAATTCTTTAGAAATCATTGGAATTCCTTGGAAAACCCTGATATTCTTGGAAATCATAGAAATTCCTTAAAAATCACTAGAATTTATTGGAAATCAGTGGAATTCCTTGAAAATGATTGGAATTTTTTAGAAATCACTGAAGTTCTATGAAAATCTCTGGAATTCCTTAGATATTCCCATAATTCTTTGGAGCACTGAAGTTCTTGGAAATTATTGAAATTCCAAAGAAATTACTAGAATTCCTGGGAAATCGATGAAATTCTTGGAAATCTTTAACCCTTTCGGTCACTACGTTCGTTTAAATGAACACGAAATGCATGTGATCTTAAAAAATGAAATTATTTTAAAAATCGTTAAAAAATTATATATTACGTATTATCATTTTGAATTTTTTTTCTTAAAAAACAAAAAGTCGTGACCGAAAGTGTTAAAATTCTTTGGAAATGTTTAGATATCAGAGTCGTGTGTACACATATTTACCTGGATATTTACCCCCTGACACATACCCCTAAAAGAGGGTGGATTTCAGGGGGCGAATTGAAAATAAATTACTCAAAATTTTAATAAATTGGAGATGGTAGTTTAAAAATTATTCTTTAAGAGAAATCTCAAGGAGGTGAACAGAAAATATATTGAACTAAAAATCTAAAAACTTATTGAAGCACGTAATTTTAGATTACATAATAACTGAAAAAAGGGTTAAAAAATTAAGTCTTGAAGGGGATAAGTTTTAGCGGTGAATTGAAAATAAATTGTTCTAAAAATTTGGGGATATTCTTAAATTTAGTTAGCATTTGCTGGGAAAATCAAATCAAGCGCTTCGCTAAATTTTTAGTTAATTTACCCCCTAAAACCCACCCCATTCAAGATATAATTTTTGTAACAAGTTTTTAACTACATGTCAATGCAAATTAAACGTATTCCCAAATTTCTAGATTTCTAAAGTAATTTTTAAACCTGTCTTTTGAAATTAATATTTTAATTTATTACACAAAATCTGTAAAAATTAGTTTCTCTTTATTAAGGCAGCAGATTAGCCTTGCGGTTTCTGGCTGAATCAGTCATATTTCTAGTTTCGGGGAGGGGGGCATTTCTGAGCTTTTCTTAAGCTTTGTTCTTGCTAAAAATTTAATATTTAGTCGCAAAATTGCTAGTAATTTATTTTAACCTGAAAAGTTAATCTTCGGCTAGCAAAATCGCTTACGGTTTTTTGTTTGGACATCTTTAATTTTTGTTTGAAGACTTCTTCAGGAGGAAGAAGAGAAATTCTAGCTTTGCCTCATTTCAAATTTTATATTATTTCAAGTTTTATTTTTATACAATATACGTTTTATTTTGAATGCTTGACGGAAATAATATTATTTTTAATTGAAAAAATCGACCGCTGCGCCATAATTTAGTAAATTGAAATTTGATACTTATAATTAAAACAACCACTTAATTGGATTAGTTCGGAGAAAAATAATTAATATTTATGGATGGATAATGTCAATAAAATACAACACGTGATGTTTCACTGTTTGTTGTTGTAACTGGTTTGTTTATTCCCAAGATGAGAGTAATAAATGTCAACTGCAATTTACATAGTTTTAAAAAGTAGTAATACGAAATTTATTTTCAAATGCGTGTAGAGTAGTTTGACAGAAAAGGATATATGAGGATAGTGGGTGGATGTTAAAAATACAGCTAAATTAGAAACGTGGGAGTCACAAACCTAAATTCTTCCAACTGGAGGTGGAATCACTAACGATTCATTCTGTATATTGAAGTGTGTAAAATGTACTGTTTTATTTTACTCATTTTTTGGTCAATTATGACCTTACCAATTAAATTAGCTAAGTGGAAGTGAGTAACTTGGACCAATTGACCTCTCGTCTTACAATTTTAGAAGAACTTTTACGGTTAAATTTATTGCTTAAAATTGGACCAACCTTGGCTGGCTCAAGAATGACAGCGAAAATGACACCCACCTTTAAATAAATAACTGGCTGCCGATCGAACGTAATAAATTTTTCAGTTTCCAAAACGAGAATGTTTTCTATATGCAAATCCATTCAATTTTTCTAATATATTCAGTTTTGCCTATTAATGTCAGTATTGTTATTCTTCTTCTAGAGTTTACTGGAGAATTAAAGTCAAAACCTCAAAAGCATTGCTTTTCTTCATTTCTAAGCTTCCGCGATAGCTTGAAATTTTCCAAAATTGGAGAATGCTGTTTATATCTCTGTTAGTCCCTCGATTTGAGAACGGCAGCTATGGCAGCGCAATTTTTTATTGCTTGCACGCACTGTTATTAAAATTATCTATAAGAGCGATAATTGCTGTTATTACAGGTATAACATTTAAATGTATACAAAGTTATAAAAATTTAATTACATGTTTTTACCAATAAATCGATCGTATAAAAAATAAGAAAACTTGTTCGTTGTATACTGTTTACTTGATCATGTACATACATTTTTTGAAAATATTGTTCAAATAATTATTTATTTTGCCATGAAGCAAACTAAGACGTGTGAAAAATTTTTTGACGGTTTTGTTCATAATTGGTTGATAGAAAATATGTAGAGGAAAATATATTGCTCCTTTTTTATTGGCCTTGCAATAAAGCTTAAAATTGAAAAAATAATTTCCACCGATTTCGGTGGAATTCAGTTGGCAGACCAGCAACCGCTAAACTGCAGCAAGTCCACGCTGGGTTATAGATTTTTGAAAAAAAACTTAAATTTTGATGCATCTAATAGAATCTGGAATTTTTCATTTAGTGTTGGTGACAATATTTTCTTCTTCGTACAGTCTTCTTCCGATAATTGAATTTAATTCTGCTAACATAACATTAACAATATGATTCAATTGCAGATAAAAATTACTGAGAATTTTCATTTACATCCAGCCTGCTCGGCGATTTAAAATTTAAATGTGAGCCATGTTCTCTAGCAATTACATTGCGAATCACTGTACTACCTAGGTGTGAATCATAATCTGTTTATATACCACTAACAAGTATGATATATCCAAGACCTAGAATGTGATTTAATTGGTTTCCGTGTCCATTTATTATTAGAGTCATTGAACATTAAAATAGTGCAAATTTAATAAAAAATTAATAATAGTATTATTAATCATAATTTGCATTATAATACATTATGAATATTTTGAATTCAAATTTCTTTGGAAATTTTTATTGCAGAAATTTTATATTGGCATTTTTGAATGATTTTAAGGGTAGTTTGAGAGGAAATCTTCTTTATGTTATTTTTTTTCACCCCATAAACAGTCCTGTCGCCCGATAACGGCATTTTAAAATTTCAGAATAAATAAAAATTTGATTCTCAAAAATTCGGTGGAAAATCGCTGTCAATTCGGTAATTCTGTAGCTTTTAGATTTCAATTTTTCTCAATCTAAATTCAAAAAATTCTCCAAGACGAAAAATATTGAAATTTTTCTAAAAAAATTGAAAGTCGTTTTTCTCAAACCCAATTTTATTTTCTAAATATTTAACATGTTTTGAAGGAATACTTACAGGGCCGTATTAAGACTAAATTTTCGGAGGGGGGGGGCTAACGTTTAAATTTAGTGTTTTTGTTTTAGTTTTAAGGATTTTGTTTGCTTTTTCATGATTTTTTTACGATAGCAGTCGGACTTCCCATACTTTATTATTTGATAAATAATTTCGGGAAGGGGGGGGGGGGAGTTCTGACCCTAATACGGCTGTTCTCCAAATTTCAATATCGATTTATTATTAGTTTTGGTATTAATTTTATAATAAATTATTCAGCTGATTGAATTTTTGAATCATGAATCATGCAGGCGGGCGGGACCCATGGTAGAGAATTCGTTTTCGCTGAAGGATGTTTATGGCGGACACCGTCATTTCGGCGATTCCAGTTCGGCACCGTCATTTCGGCGACTCTGTTTCGGCGACAGTCAATTCGGCGACCCGATATTCGGCTATGATAGTTTCGGCGATTCCAATTCGGCACCGGTAGTTCGGCGATTCCGATTCGGCGACAGTAAATTCGGCTACGTCGATTCGGCGACGGAGGATATACTTTTGGTTTATTCAATTCTAAATTTAAAATTTAAATGTATAAAAAAAACTTTAGTACGGACGAATATGGCTTTTACCTCCTTTAAGTAGATCCCTTTTTTGTTATTTGCTGCTTTTCAATAATACTGATTGTATTAATCTTTCCTGGGTTGTTTTTCAATACAATTCTTATACATATACTCGTATATCCTTTTTTTCAATAATACTTATTGTATTAATCTTTCCCTGGTTTTCCCTATTTCAATACAATTTTTGCATATATCCACCTTTTCAATAATACCTTATTGTATTAATCTTTCCTTAGTTTCCCCATTTCAATACAATTCAGCCTTTTCAACTAAATAGTTAATACCATTTTCCTTAAGTACATATCCTTTTCAAAATTTCAATTAGTCCTCCACTTTTAGTAACGGTTTTCGAGTTGATTTTTTAGTTAGTTGAGTTTGGGCGGTGGAATAGTCAGTTGAGTTGGGTTTTGGTATCAAAGTGAACAGTTTAGTTTACACAAGTAGTGAGTGGAAGCGTTTAAGCATAACACGCTAAAGGTAAGTAACTTAAGTAAGTTTATAAGATTGCAATAATTGACATTTTATCTCCAGTTTACAGATTTCGCTGTATAGATTTTAATAAGAGTGCTCAAGTGTAGTATTAGGAATCAATATAATAATTTTCAATTTGCAATACAATGGAAGAAACTCAAATGATTTTAACCAAACGAAGCAACGAAAAATATGCTAATGATGGGTACCTCTATGTTAAAGATAAAATTAACACAGATGGTACTATTCAATTCTGGCGATGTGAAAGTAAGCACAAGGGTTGCAATGGCAGAATATGGACCAATATTGGAGACGGTTCGTTCAATTCCCAGCGAAGGGAGCATTCCTGCAGAACCGTAGGAAATGCAGAAAACGTCGAACTTCAAAGACTTAATACTGCTATAAAACTTTTAGCCGAAAATACAATGGAAAATCCATCGCAAATAAGAGCACGGGCTATTGCAAATGTTCCTGATGCCATAAAAGGTAATATTCCAAGCAATTCTGTCATGAGCAGAACGATACAACGGAGACGTAACCAAAATTCTGAAGCACCAGCAAATCCGGAATCTAGGGAACTAATAATCATACCGGAATGTTATTCCACTTATGAGTTTAGCCCTGATAATTTTGAGAGATATCTTTTAGCCGATTCAGGAAGTGAGAATTTGGACTCTGAACGTATTATGATATTTGGAAGAGAATATAATTCCAGTTGGAGTGAAAGTATGTTTGAATTGTTTATGGACGGCACTTTTCTAATTTGTCCGTCTCTTTTTTCACAAGTATTCGTTATACTTGCTAGAAAAGATGGAAGAGCAGTGTTTCCTGTTTTGTTTTGCTTACTACCCAATAAGAGAACAGAAACTTATGTGAAATTATTTAATATGATCCGTGAATTGTGGCCTCAACTAAATCCGTTGAGTATAAGTGTGGATTTTGAGCTTAGCATTCATCAAGCGATTCGTGAAGTATTTCCAGACGTTAATATACATGGCTGCCTATTTCACTTAGTGAAAAATTTAAAAAAACATTTATCGTCAAATAATCTTTTAAAAAGATACAGTACCGATGTAGACTTTGCATTGCGTGCAAAAATGGTTACTTCGATTGCGTTTGTTCCCGAGAATGACATTTTACACGCAATTACAAGTTTGGAGAATGATTTACCACCAGAATTAGATCCAATTTTAGAATGGTTTACAAATACATATATTGGACGTCTTAGAAATAATGGTACTAGAAATACTCCAATGTTTTCTTCAAATATTTGGTCTGTGTATCAACGCACGTTGGATGGAATTGATAGAACTAATAATTACGCCGAAGCTTGTCATCGAAAAATACAATTAGGTTTTGGTAGTGGTATATTTCATCCAACGTTGTGGACCTTTTTGGATAAATTAAGACGTATTCAAAAAACTTTCGACACAGAATACGAACGTATTCTAGCCGGACATGCACCTCCTAAAAAAAGGCCGCGGTACGAAGCGGCTGATTCTCGAATTTTGGCGAAGGTAACCAATTATAATTCTAATAATGTTATAGAATATCTTCGCGGTATAGCTTATAATTATAACATGGATTAAAATTTGTTTAATTGCTTGTATGTATATGACCTGTGATGTATGTATGTAAATAAATATTTAATTTAAAAATAAAAAATAATTTTTTTTATATTATAATAGGTAATAATAAATACTATGAACTTTTTTCGACCCTGTATTTATATTAATAAACAATAGTTTTTAATTATTTAAAATAATAATTTTAGTAATTCTTTCGTATGACTCAAAAAATCCAATAATTAAATCCATCTTCTTGTTTATTAATAAATAATAATTTAAATAAATTTCCCGTCGCCGAATCGACGTAGTCGAATTTTCTGTCGCCGAATGGGAATCGCCGAAATGCCGGTGCCGAATTGGAATCGCCGAAACTAACATAGCCGAATATCGGTTCGCCGAATTGACCGTCGCCCAATATACGGTGCCGAATCGCTTTCGCCGAACTGCGGTCGCCGAAATGACGTGTACCGTGTTTATGGAGCATTCCATGCCAAACGGCCACTTGTTTAGGTGACCACTTCCGATTTTTCTGAAAATTTCATATGTTTTTGATATCGATGAAAAACGCATTCGTGTGTTTTTTCAATTGTTTTTGACCATCTCTTCTTGAGGTATACTTTTTTTTCAAATGTTTTTTTGTACTTTTTTTTGAAAATTTTCTATTTTGAATTTTCTTTCAATAAAATAGCGATCGGATTGGTGCATTTTTTGCCAAGTTATGAGGATTTGAAAAAAAAATAATTATTTTTTTATTCTTCTAAATTACGTAAGGATGATTTTTGTCATTTTTGACCCCCCCCCCCCCACGTAAAGGTAAGTAAGATTGTGGAACCCCCCCCCCCAAATCTTACGTAAAGATTATTCTAAAAAAAATTAATTTTCTTAAAAATCATCGAAAAACATCACCAGCATTTTATAATAAGATGTTGTCAATTTTATACACACATATGTATATTTCAATATAAATTTTTGTTGCTAAATATTAAGGGATTGCCAACCTTATATTGTAAATCGAAAAAAAAATTAAAATTATAAAAAAATATTTTAAGAAACCTACGTATGGAATACGTCGAACCCCCGTCCCCACGTAAGAGTCCGTAAGATTTTCGATACCCACCCTCCTCCCAAACCCTTACGTAATTAATGGACGACCCCTAAGAAGTATTTTGGATCTTTATATTTTTGAAAATCAACTACGGGGGCCATCCATTAATTACGTAAGCGTTTGGGGGAGTGGAGTTTATTGGAAATCTTCCGGACCCTAACGTAGGAGAGGTTTTTACGTTTTCCTTACGTAAATTTTTTAAATTAAATTTAAAAATCAAATAATATTTTTTTTGTTTTTACAACAAAAGGTTGGTAATCCCTTAATATTAAAAAAAAATTATTTAAAAAAATTTATATTGAAATATACATAATATGTGGCGTATACAACCACAAACAACAGAAATGTTACGACACCGTCTATAAATTATGACAACATCTTATTATAAAACACTCGCTGTTATATTATTTCATTTTAATTTGTAAATTATGTAAAGCCAGTAGAGTTAATTATTATATTTTGGTTGAAAACAAACAAAATTAATATACCTATAAGGAAAATATACAAACTTTTTGTATTAACTTTTACCTGTAATTAATTTTATCTTTATGAACTTTTATCTGATTATCTGATATAAATAAAATTTAATTTAAATTTTTGTTTAGTTATAATTTATTATTTATTAATATATTTCATAATGTAAGGGGATGAGAGGGGGGGTCAAAATTACTTTTTTTTAAATAATCTTTACGTAAGATATGGGGCAGGACCGAAGGAGACATCACACGTACCCTTACGTGGGGAGGGGAGTGGGTTAAAAATTACAAAAATCGTTCTGACGTAATTAATAGACGCTCCCTACGATGTTCTACGTAATAGAAAAAAATATTAATCCAACAGCTACAGAATTACCGAATTGGCAGAGATTTTTACTACATTTGAAGAAGACCTTTAAGAGTAAGGTTAATTATTTCTATATAATAATAAAATATCGTTATCAGGCGTCAGCAAGGCCGTATTTAGGGAAGGCTTGAGCCCCTCCCCCGAAATTAAATATCAATAAAAAAGTTTAGGGAGTTCGACTGCAATATTGTAAAAAAGTCAGAAAAAAACAAAACATGTTTAAAATAATAATAATCAACTTTAACATTAACCCCCCTAATTTAGATATTTTTTTCAAAGAGAAGAAAAATTCTGGAATATGAGCCCCAGCAGCCTGCAAGTTTTAATTTGAATTTAATCAGCCGAATAATTATAAAATTTTAAAAATTAATATTTACGAAATTAATAATAAATCTGTATTGAAATTTAGAGAACATAATATAGGAATATAGGGTAAATATTCCCCCAAAACATATTTTTAGAAATAAAAATGGGTTTTATGAGAAAAACCACTTTCAATTTTTTTAGAAAAATTGCGATATTCTTGGTCATTTTGGATTTTTTTTGAATTTTTGAAAGAAAAAAGAATTGCGTTTTACCTCCTAAAATTTAATCTGTTATTTTTGCATTCTATCGGTATTCTATGGTACACTAAAAAATATTTTATAATTAATAAATACAATGAACCCTACATAAAAATAATGAATTGCTTTCATTAATACTACGAAATTTTTCATAAATATGTATTTCATTGGTTGAAATTTCATTGATTTAATAAAACTTTTATTGAATTTTGATTTTATATATGACAGCATTTGGTTCAGAGTATATTGTTTCATTAGAAGCTAATCTTGGACTTAATAATAAACGTAATAAAATATATTGCAATGTACCGGGGGAGTTTTTTTATAATTTTATAAAAATAAAACTCCCTTACCCAAGTACAGCATATTTTCGGCATGAGACTCTTTTCCAAATTAAGTTTTAGGTTTGTAATAATATGCCTGGCTAAAACAACATAGAAGAGACGGATAATATCAACGAAAGATGAAAAAGCCTGGTTTAGTGAAATCTGCACAAGAATAATTATTATTATTATAAGTTATTATTTTTTTTATTCTGTCTTCTATTTGGAATGCAATATTCAGGTCATCTAATGATTTATAATTTTTATTTTCTCTTCTCTCTCGTTGCCTACCACATTTTTATCATTTTTTGTTGTTTCTTCTCTAAGTTTTTAAGATTAAACAATTTGATCTATGAATCCTTGAGCGATTATCTCTTTTTTACTAGGATAGCTACTTCATTAGAGACCGTGAGTCTAGAAATCAAACGATATGATTTGCATATCGCGTTGCGTATCGAGTTTATCAAAATGTGCTGGGAGGAATTTAAATTTCATATCTTTAATCGTCATTAACAATTTATTATATTCATAACCAGCAGGAAGCACACGAGTATAGTGTCATGTATGTGCTAAACCAGAGGTTCTCAAAATTTTTAACAATCGTTTCTTCTTCCTAAAACTCAAATGTGTCTATTCTTTTGACCTTGTCAATTTCAGCACTGTGATCACACCAAGCCACTATTGGTGGTTCACAATTGAAGTTGAAAGTGTGCAATAATATATTTTTGTAATGCTTACTTTCTAAAGAAATTATTCATTTATACCAGAACCGGATATTATATTCAGCATTGTCATCCTTTTGTAACTTTACTGCAGATTGCGATAGTTTATGTTACAATATAAATAAATATTCGACGAATGCCTTTCAGGTTCCGTATTTGATGAAACTGCAATCTGCAATGGATGAGTGAAAATATGGAACACTTGAACCAACGACCTCCGCTAAAGTCGTCGGATGTTGTAGGATGTAGAATATGTTTAAAAATTTAAACCGTGGGCGCGTCTATTAAGGTGTGTAAAACTTTTATTTTGATAATTGTGATACAACTTGATTAAATGTTTGATTGTAGAAATGATTTGTTCTTAATTCCATAATGTAACAATATGGGGGTTGTCACGATACCAGAGTAGGTGCTAATAGAACTTCTTTCGACGTGGAGCTTCCATCTAGTTTTGGTCTGGACATGGTCATCCACTTTCATGGGACCCAGTTGAAATTTAACCAAAAATTGATTTCTTCTCCATTTGGAACCGAACCCAAATTTTAAGTTGAAAAGAGGAAACAATCCCAATTTTTTATGCTCTGCCTTCTAAGGTACAAAAATTTTCCTTTTGGTTATTACAGTTGATTTAAATTATTCATACGTTAAATCGTTTCTAGTTATTGGAAGTAATTTCGCTCCTACGTGTTGAAAACAAAACGGGTTTTATTTTTGCGTTGGTTCTAGAAACGTTTAAGCATTAAACAAGCCAAGTCTACCTGCGATCTGGAGAATTTTTAATAATGAAACCTACTACTATAATTACTTTTATTTGTGAAGGAGTTGACATTTTTGGGATTGTTCCAAAAGCAAATACATGGAAGCTATTTGGTCTACTTAATTATACTGAGCAATTCACCCACGTAACAGAAATTTGGAAATTGCGATCAGAATTATGTAATTATGTCCTTCTTGAACGGCATATTGTGTAAGAACGTTGAAATGGTCATAAGGAAAAACTAATTCAACTGGACTATCCAAGCTGGGTAAATCGCTGGTTTACTAGGGTAGCAGCAGGGAAAGCACTTTTCGAATTTTTAATTCCCGTAAAATCAAATATTTTAAACTATTTTATTGTTTCGTAATCAAATTTAGATATAACTTACATAACACATAAAAATTATAAAAACCGTTAATAGGAGTAAATTCGAACAAGGCATTTCAGTCTCTTCCAATGAACACACTCATAGTACTAACCAAAGCCGCTTTTTTCTGCAATTTTTGTGGTTTTTTCTTCTTTTTTGTCTTCTTCTCTTGCGAGTTCTCATTCTTTTTTAATTCGTCATCGACTCGCTTCTTCTCAGTTTTTGACATATTATCAAGTTTACTAAAGTCGTCTGCAGGAATCCATTGGGTTTGTTTTTTTTGACTGAAAGTTTAAAATATTATTTGATCAAAAGAAAAAAAAATCTACCTTTGGTTCTTCTTTTTGGTGGGTTTCTCTTTGCTTTCTTCTTTACTTTTCCCCTTCTTCTCATTTTTCGTTTCTGCCTTGTCATTTTTCGACTCATTTTTTGCCTGCTTTCGTGTTGACCTAAAATAACCACCAGATTACACACAGTAAAGCCAGGTTACATATCACAAAATACTTTTTTGATTTATGTTTATTTTCAGATAACTTCGATTGGCCCCAAGACAACGGAATACTAGCGTCGCCTTCTCCAGATCCAAACCATAACCGATTTTTTAAGGACACCAGTTTCGCTTGCACTTCCGCTAGCTGCTGGGTGGTATTTTTGGAATTTCTCATATCCACGAGAGGTCTAAAACTGAATTATCAAAAAAATTCAACATTTACGTTTGATTATTACTTTGGAGGAACAATTTGCCGATGCCAAGAGTGCGATCTAAATTTGGTCATCGGAGCCAAATCCATCACCGAGAGACTTCTAGGTGATTTATCACGAATATCCGTATCGGAATTTTTCATAAATTGATTCTGTCTTTTTTTGGTGTGTTTTTTGGCACGACGTTTCCGAACCACCTTCTTCTTAACGTTTAAAGAAATCGACTCTGCGTCCGTACTGGAATCAGAGGAATATTTGGTTTTGATGTGCGGAAGGCTAAGATCGAGTGTAGTCTTGCAAATCTAAAAATAAATTCGAATTAAATTAAAATATCTATTTGAGTTTCAAAAGTACATGGTAGATCTTCCTAGATTCTGCTAAAGCAATCGCGTTTTTTAAACTCGTTTTTCCTTTAGAACGCTCATTTTTTGGCTTTAATTTTCGATGGAAAACTGGAGAGGGAGGTGGAACAATTATGCGTGTGTTAAATTCGAGTCGACCTCCTTCATCTGAACTGCTGCTGGTATCACCTTCGTCACTAAAATTACAAATTAAACCACGAAATTTAATTGCACGTAGACTTATTACCTGGAAAAATCCGAAAGGGGTATGTTTGCTGGTTCGTCTGCGTTTGATCCTTCTTGGTGAAGTCTTTCAAGAATTTTCGTACGAAGTCTTTCCTAATAAAAATATAAGTTTTATGTTGTTCTGTAACGAACGGTTGGTTGTCGAATGTGGACAAAAAAGAACTATATAATATTTAGAATGGGCACCTACACCGCATGGAAGAGCCTGAAAAACGTCGGTAGGAGGAAGCGGTGGGTACAGGAATGCAGGATTGCAGGAAATAAACTCATTTTAATAAAAAGAACAATTCGATACCTTTCGGGGATCACTATCGTAAAAGTCCAAAAGAGTCTGGCAGAAGGAACGTCCCATTTGTTCATAGTCTAGGGTTGAAAAATGAGTGTCGGCTCTTGTGCCGATCAAAGACCCACCAAATGACGCTTCCATGGTGTAACTGTTTGCAATCCCCATCATCCACATTACCACTCGACCGGTTCCTTCCTTACATCTGTTAACTCGAAATTTGCAACCTTCGAAGGAAAACTGAGAAAAGAATTAAATTTTGGTCGATTCTTCCGAATTAACTACCTTATCAGCAGTGTTTTTGTGTAACATCAAAGGAAAGACCTGTTCGTACAGTCGTTTTTCCGCCGCACGCCGGTTTTCGCACCCATAAATAAAAATGTTGTGCTTCCGCGAATGTGCATGTAAATCAACATACATTGCAACGCCACACTCTTCAACCATCCTGCAAAAATTTAACTTTAACCACCACATTTTAAAACAATTCATCCAGACCTTCTAATTAAAAGTTTGGTATACCAAATGGAAGGATAACTTTCTCGTATTACTGTCCTGTATTGTCTGTTTAGGTCTCTTCCACTTAGGCAGCATCTGCTATTTCCAACAATCACTCCATCTGGATTCAACATTGGCACAATTTTGAAAAGAAACTTTTCTCTCAGTTCTTTGGCAGGACCGGAGTCGCCAGTGAGGAAGTCCAAAATACCTTTCATCATCCACGATGCTGGAGCTTCTCCTGGATGAACTCGCCCAGTTATGATTACAGCTTTCTTTTTCTAAAAGGTGATTAATCTAGACGTAAGATTGTCGACTTGACTAACAGTAAACAAATAAAACAAAACTACCGTATCATCATCAGGCTCCGGTGGGGCAGTTATGGTGACGTAGTAGAGGTTGTTACCAGCTAAAGTTCGGCACAATAATCGAAGGGTTGTATAAGTGGACTTGATTGGATGTTTGGCGAGATCTAAAAGGTAGTCCTGCAGGTCCGTGTAGGTGTAAGGGTAACTGTAAGCGAGGTAGGCGAAGTCTGCTTCGTGGGGAAACTCAAGTGTGAAGGTCAGCGTGTAGGTGGTTATTTGGTCGGGATCTTCAGTTTCACTACAACAAACAAAATTAATAATTTTACTTTGTGTGAATTTGAGTTTTTACGCGGTTTCGTTGCAAAAATAGGTAATGTTCTCGCCGCATCTTCTCCATCCGATATGGTGCAATTGGGCGTCTTTTGTGGAATACAGTAACGGTTTCATCCCTTCGTTAAATAAACTTCCGTCCTTCGTCATATTTACAATGGAAAATCTGGAAAACATTTCACATGGTCAGGATTGAAAAACATAATTATGGAAAACTTCAAATGGTTACCTATAGTTAATATTTTTTTTCATATTAAAAACTCTAAAATAGAACCATTGCATGTGCTTATTGGTATAGAGGTCAGTTCTTAAGTACAGTTCATAGTATGCGGCAGTTATTTTGATTGCTTTGGCTAAATTTCCACCCTCAAATCTGGATTCAAATCTCAAAGAGTTTTCTTCTGGCGAGGGACAGGTTGGAAGAAGGAATCGACTTCCACCGACATTTGATCGGCTAAACTGAAAAGGAAGTGTTACTTCAAGGAATTAACAAAAATGAGATGTCCACTTACATAATTAACGGCGCTTATTGGATAATATTGATAGATTATTATTCCGAGTTCTTCGCCCACCGGTTTTGGCTGAGGTTCTCTGCCCGTTGGAACGTAATAGGGTTCGGGAGCCGACGGAGTGAAATTTATGTGTCTGATTTTTTCGTCCAACACCTGGAAATGACGGAAGGCAATCAAAAAGGTTTAGTTGGTAGGTCCTAAAGTTTACCTGGCATTCGGTAGGCCACCGAGCAGCTTGAATCGTTGCACTGGGATCGCGAACCACCGCAAAAAGTTCTTTGGACTCTTTTTTGACCAAGTATTGTTCGGAAGTTTCTTCATCGCCTTGATTGGGCTTTACTATTATGTTCATGAAGTATCCACCCGGTGCAGATGTCGAGCTAGGTTGCGGTACAGGAGGAAAAAGTTTCTGTTGGAGCTCTTGAACTGCGCTCGTCTCATCTTCATCGTCATCGTTGAAGTAAGTATTAATAAAAGTTATTAATGGCATGGCACAAAGTACAAAAACAATTACACAGCGAGAAAATGATAAGAAATTTGTAAAGTCATACTTGGACTTCTTACTTTGGCAATTTGTCTACATTCATCTTAATTTTTGACGCCGACAAAAAAAATAAATGCACGACAAATGTCACTCTTTGAAGAATCAACAATAAAATAAACGTTTGTCTCACCTTTCTGATTAGCTTCACGATAGCTGTCCATTTAAATGTCGATGTATTTAATTAGAACTTAAAATTAAAACGAAAAAAAAATTAAAAATTGATTGATTATTATCTAACTTTTGGCATAATGTGTTCTTGCTAGCTTTTTTTGCGTTTACTACACGACAGACACTGAATGAAAGTAGCTGACCGAACAGGTAAATAGGTAAATATAAAGCATTGCTATGGGGATGGTTAATCGATATTTAGTCTATCAATTGTGTCAAATTTGGTCGATCACATACAGTTTTCATACATTAACATAAAAAAGGAACCCTTGCAAATTTAAATTTAGAACAAATTTGGGACATCCAATTGTTACGATTTCATGTTCGAAGAAAGTAAAATAATTTTACTCAATTTTGACAAACCGAAATTGGGTTTATGATGTTTATCCACGTATATTAACAATGGCACGAATAAAAGAAAAATATTTTACTGCGAAATGCTGTTTGCCAGGTAAAAATTAACAAGTTTATAGTGTCAGTTTGGACTGGATTGGAAAACTCTAATCTTTTATAGTCCGGTGTTGGACACAAGTCTGCCTCACTTGCCATAACTTTTACATTATCCATTGTCTTTGGCACTGGTTTAGAGAGTGTTGGTAAGTGAGTATCCGGTGCTTGGTAATGGGCCATCCATCCACATGGAAACCGTTTGCTTCTCGTGATCTGTCTGTCTAATACAAACGTGGAAATCTTTACTAAAATTTTGTTTGTAACAGGAATAAATAAGAAATAAATTTGCTAGTAACATTATTTAAATTTTTGATGTATTAACCTAACCGAAATCGCCTGACAGGTAGGCAACTTACTTCGCAATTTCCCATACTTCGCTGTATGGGATTTCAATATGAGCGGAATCACTAAAAAAGGAGAATAATGTCCAGAAGCTGGAGGATGTCCAAAGAATGATAGAATTGAGAGAGGCAAGATTTCATAAACTCCAGGTACCCAAGGAGATCTACGGAAGAGATTTATAAAACTGTGGTAAAGAAGATAGAACGTCAGTGAAAAGAGCAGCTGGACATGTTCATTCATACAAGACGTGCCCAGCTGGTACCTGAGAGAGCGTGGTAGAAAAAAAGGACAACAACTTCAGATGCCCATACTGCGAAGAAGAGGATCTAGCAGAAACGACGAATTGGGAAGCGTATGCTGCGTTTGTGGACCAGTGGCTGGCTTCCGAGGATCTGACGAATTTCTGACGAAATATTTCAGTTTGATTCTTTCCAAAATTGGGAAAACGACCTGTGATAAATAATAGGACATTGATGATCAGTGCAGCCTTCACCCCGCACAGTCTATATTTTTCATATAGCTTATATGAATAGAAATTAAATTAGCAGGAAATTTACGTCATTATCTACTGGTAGGTACACTGTAATTTATGAAATACGAGGAAAACAATTTTTTTTTCAAGGTATGATTAATTCATATTTTTGGCGCTAGATTATCGGAAATAAGCCAATGTAATTTTTTTATACCTCATTGTTTTAACATGCAATGGTTCCTATAGGTTCTATGTACGGTGTGCCACCATTATGATCAAGAAATGTAATTACCTTTTTTTTTGCCTTTCTCGCTTATGAAAAAAGGCTAAAAATAGATCCTAATTTTGCTCTATCAATTTTAGGCTTTTCTGCTTTATTTTTGAAAATAACTTTAAAAGGATTTGTGGGAACTTTCCAGTCTGTCCCCGTATAACTCTGAGTCAAAAAAATAAAATGCTATAAATTATCGAGATTCGATTTTTCCTCAAGAGGTTAAGAACCCTTAATTATCCCCGATTTGAATAGAACCTCGTCTGTTTTTATTGCATTTTTGAATGGGAACAAATTGGATTTTTGGCAGGAACCAATTTAAATTTTGTTTAGAAATAAATTTAAAAATTTTCTTTTGTGTGTGAATCAAGGGTAATATCCAAGGCTAATGTCAACTTCGATTACTGGAAGGCCTATTATAATTTTGTGTTCGTGATTCCAGTTTATTTTATAGCTTGTAAATTTTTTGTTTCGTATAAAATTTTATTAAGAAATTATAAAACCATTAAAAGTGAGAATATTAATAACGCAGTCTTGGAATTGGAAGCAGAAGAAACGAATTGAGAGCAAATATTTGAATAAAATAAGTTTTAAGTTTGGGGAATCCCCAGATTGAATATTTTTTAAACACAGGCAGGACCTCTTTTTTCCAGCATTATTGATTGATATCCGATAGATTATTAGAAGACAAGTAAATTTTTCTATAACTCATTTTTTGAACATGCAATGGTTCCAGGTACGAACTGTCGCCCTATGTATCGACTAATTTTGTGGTTACTTTTCAACTTCAGGTTATAAGTCACAAACAAGGGAATTACGGCAGACAATTTAAAAATATGTGGAGTGAGAGCAGTTTAGGTGAGGAAAACTTCTATTAGATTCTTAACGAGCTAAGTTGCTTGTTTTCATTTTAACAAATTACCTAGAAAATTTAGATTATAATCGTTCGCCGTTTGATTACGCTTTTATTGCTATATAACTATCACGAAAATTCGGTACTGAAATGATAGGAGTACAATATACTACTGCAATGTAATAATTCATTTACTTAATTTAAAATTATTTTTATATTTGCAGTTTCTGAATTAATTAATTTTAATAGTTGAGTGATGTCTTGCTTTTTTGTGTGCTTTGCATAAGATTTTATTTTTAGTCTTCTTAAATTTTCTATTAGGTGGGGGGCAGCGGTGGCGAAACAAAATTAAAATTAAATAAATAATTTATTGAATAAAAATTAAAATTAAAATTTGACGTTTTTCTATGTATACTTTTGCAACAAGCGTAATTTTAAAATTTTAAAATAATTCAAGTTTTTCAGTGGCATTTAATGGGGAAATTATTTTGAGTAAGTGGGGCCGCATATTTTTGTCCAAGTTCTAATGTTATTTCAACTTCGTGTGGTAATGTGATTTTACCAGTGATTTTTTCCGTTTTTTCCGTTGTTAGGACTCCTGCGGGGCCCTCAAACCGTCTGGGCCCCTGTGAGTCGCACCGAACTGCCCTATCATAGCTACGCTACTGCCCACGGCAGGTAGCAGGTGGAGCCTGAGAATTACTTAACAAACCTTTTGTTTTTTCAAATTACTTAAAAATGGTGGATTTTAGAAAAACATCCCTGTAGGGTTACCGAACTCAAAAATGACGAAATTCGAATGATGGGATCCGAGATTTGACAATGTAGGAGGCAGTGAAAACCTACTCTCCACACGCCATCGCTACCCGCTTGGGCGTTTTTCTCAACTCCTGTAAGAATTATTACAATTTTCGGAGCGCAAAAAGCACTCGATAATGTAGGAACTCGAAAGATTTTCCCTTTGCAACCGCATGCAGTAGAAAGAAGCACGCTCTCTCTCCCACTTAATTTCGTACCGTCAAGTGAATGTTTTTTTAACGTTAATATGAACTTAACCTTGAAACTTTACATAAAAAAGTCGACTTTCAAAATTAAATTGTGAAGTAACCGTTGATCCAATTTTGTTTATCTTTGGCTTATACGAAAGCTTAAAATTTGCCGTTGCTCTTTCAGAATAATTAAAGGTTTTCTATCGCACTTTTGAAAGAAAAAAGCAGAATACATCGACAGTAACCCTGAAAATTATTAAATATTATATAATTTTTTTTAACTTTCGAAATATAATGCTACAAAAAAGTTTGCAAGTAAAACAAATTATGTAGATTAGTTTAACTTGTTGACGTGGTCTAAGTAAAACTAGAGTTCTCTTTTGAAATAAGGAGAAACAAACGTAGTAGAATGTAATTTGTACTTTATAGCATTGTTGTTTTTAATTTCTAATCTTAGCCACGCCAGTAACTGCAGTAAAGCACTGAATGCGTGTTTGTTTCTCTCTTGCACAACTCAAAAGTATCTTGCATCTCACTTGCATTTATCGCAACCTTACGTTAGGTTATAGGTTACATTTTGGTAGGTTAGGTTACATTGCGTTAGTTTAGGTTAGGCGAGTCCATCGGCAGATGGCCCTATGGGGAACATCTGCCTACATAACAACATTCGCGGAGGCAGCACTGGTGGTTGCCTGCATGCCTCCAATAGATCTACTGGCCATTGAAAGAGCCATGCCAAACTCTAACAGCAGAGAGATTCCCATCGCGGCATGGCAGGGCAGATGGACTGGAGCAGAGAAGGGTTCATGGACCGGACGTCTTATTCCGGACTTAAGACCTTGGCTTGGAAGAAGTCATGGCGCTGTCACATACCACCTGACGCAAGTCTTGACCGGCCATGGCTGCTTTAATTATTACAAGCACCGGATAGGTAAGCTCCGAACACACCGTTTTCCAATGCTGGAGGTGGGAAGTGCAGAGGGTTGCCGCTTGGTTGAAGCTGGGCCAAGCCATTAGGCCGGAAACCTTTGTGGAGTTAATGCTGCGGGGCGACCGGGAATGGGTTATCGCGGTGGCGCTCATCGAGGAAGTCATGAAGAAAAAAGAAGAAGGAAGGGAAAAAGAAACATTAAGCGCTGTCTGAAGAATAGTGAAATCGAAGAAGTAATGGACATATGCGGATTCAGTGAGTGTCTTCAGGGAGGGCGTAGATCTTACCTCCCTGTTTATTTGCCGTGCGACTTCACGGCCATCATAACATCATGAGGAGGGGTTTTTAGTGGGTAGCATCATTGATGAGTCCCATACTCTTAGCTTTGTCTGGGGTAGTGCATAAAGCATTTTCCCCTCCTCCAATGCACAAAAAAAAAGGTTGGGCTTAGGCTTAAAAGGTGCTCATTAGAATGGGAAACAAACCCTTATGCCTCATAAACCACTTTGACAAGGTGATCGAGTGCCTGATCTTGACCAAACCACAGGCCGAGATAGAGACGGGGGGGCTGGCTACGAACCAATAGGGTTTCAAAATGGGGAAGTCCACAACTCACGCCCTCCAGGAAATAGCGTCCATTGTCAGACTGGCAATAGGTAATACATTGAGAACAAAACGATATGCTCTGGTGACGGCCCAAGACGGCTCTGGACGTCAGAAATGAATTTAATTCTGTTTTCTCTGAGAACATCCGGCTGGATCTGGGGGAGAGAGGAGTGAAACACCATAGCTACGACGAGGTCCTAAGGTTACCCACTCCGCTGGAGTAAAAATTATTGGGTCTGCTGACGACCTCACAGAAAATGAAGTCATGAGTAAGACCAATCAGATAATCACATCTATCTGCGGATTGACGAGAACAAGGGGGCTGTCCCTGTCGGAACACATAAAAATCCTAGATGTCTATATAAACCGGGGATTCTCTTTCGGACCGAATATTCGCCTAGCGGCGGAGAGAGCCCAGAGGGCGGTGACCAGCATTGCCAGGCTACTTCCGAACACAAGGGGGCCTTTACACTACAAGCGAAGGGGACTGGCGAAGCCACCAGAGAGGGCGCTCCCAAAACCCGGAAAAACACCGAACTGCTCCAGAGCATCCAGAGAAAGATGGCACTGAAAATAGCTAGAGCGTACAGAACTGTCTCGGGAATATACAGGAATGGTAAGAAAGAGGACACGGTGAGATTTCATACAAGTTAACTTGTTTCGATTTAGAAAAGTGAATGCGGATGGCTGCCAGATAGACACTTCATATCATACATTCTTCGTGTGCCCCTGCTGGAGTGCACCTAAAAGACAGGCTGAGGAGTCAACGGGAGTCTCTCTATTGCTTGAAAATCTGGTGGGGACGATGCTGACTTTCCTGGAAAACTGAGAAGCGTTTGTGAGATTTGCCACGAGAGGGATTGCAATGAAGGAGAAAGACCAAAGAGTGGAACCTACATAATGGTAGGAAGGGGAAAGTCCCGAACGGGCGGAACATCCAATAGACAGTGCTATTTCAATATTTTCTTTGTAATGTTAATAATAATTTAACTTTTGTTTTCCGATAAAATAGTATACTCTTCCCTAATCAATTTTTTTTTGTTAGTAAACTTACAGCTTTAAAAAGCTTGCTTTTCAACAAAATTATATTTTCGAAATTGAATCCAATTTTTAATGCAAAAACTTTTTAAACGCCCTGTCAATAAAATTGCATTGTGTAAATTGGAGGGGAATCACTGAAGTCGATAATTTTTAAATACTTGTTGGGTATTTTTTATGCACGGCTATGTTTATTTTATCAATAGTTTCGCGTGATCGTCGTTACGTTGTTTAACCTTCGATTAAGTGTTAATGCAAATAGGTTAAAACATTTTAAGACAATTTCGTATAAATTCCGTTGGCTGTTTAATTTAAATTTTATTAATGTATGTCGCGTAACTATAATATAAATTTTATACAAATTACTTTTGTTTTAGTTTTGTGAGGTTATAACCTAAACATTTAAAATGGGAAGGAAGGTTACAGTGGCGGCGAGTACATTGAATCAATGGGCGATGGATTTCGAAGGCAATCGCGATAGAATTTTTGAATCTATTGTGGAAGCCAAGGAAATGGGTGCTACGTTCCGTTCAGGGCCGGAATTAGAAATTACGTAAGCGATTTATTTTTTAACGATCTTTGGTCGGGGATTCCCCTGCAAAAGACAAATAATTTTAAATGGAACACCGGGCTAAAATTTTATAATAAAATAATCAATTTCATTTTATTCAACTTTCTTATTGGAATTTCTTTTTTTTTTTTTGAAAAACACAAATCTGAAAATGTATCTTACCCGTTGTTTTATTTGCAGTGGCTACAGTTGTGAAGATCACTTCTACGAAGGTGACACATTTTTGCACAGTTGGGAAGTGTTACTGGAGCTATTACAAGCACCAATTTGCCAAGACATGATAATCGATGTCGGTATGCCGGTAATGCACAAAAATGTAGCGTACAACTGTCGTGTCATTTTTTTAAATCAGAGAATTCTTTTGATTCGTCCAAAATTGCACACATGTGACGAAGATATTTACAGAGAAGCGCGCTGGTTTTCTTCTTGGAGGAGGGTAAACTTTTTGCTACAAAATTTTTAGTTGCCGTTTCTAAATTTTTTCTGTTTTCAAGATAAGGGAAGTGGAAGATTATTACCTACCAAGAATGATCCAGAGTGTAACCGGCCAATCTGTGGTACCATTTGGTGACGCCATCATAGCAACTAAGGACACTTGTATTGGTTTTGAAATTTGTGAAGAATTATGGAATCCGGAAAGTCCTCATATTGCGATGGGTTTTGATGGGGTGGAAATTATTAGCAATAGTTCGGGAAGCTACACAGAACTGCGTAAGGCTTACATAGTAGCAGATTTGGTAAAAAGTGCCACTTTTAAGTCTGGCGGTTGTTACTTATTTAGTAATCTTAGAGGGTGTGACGGTCAGCGAGTTTACTTTAATGGAGCATCGTGTGTCGTGTTAAACGGCGACATTCTTAATCACGCCAAACAGTTTTCTCTCCAAGATGTCGTAAGTTTTATGCTTTTCGTTCCAATTGCTTTGTTAACTTAATTTTTAGGAAGTCACAGCTTCGACTATTGACTTAGAGGATATAAGGTCGTACCGAAATGGTTTACGGTCTCGGTCACATTTATCATCCGCAAGACCCTGCTATCCACGCATTCAAGTAGACTTTTCCCTATCGGCCGAAAACGAAATTGGGTTACCGACTGCTGTACCCATTCAATGGTCTTATTTGACTCCAGAGGAAGAAATTGCACAAGTAAAGGAATAAATTTCATTTTTGTTTATATTTAATTTTAATTTTAGGGACCAGCGTGTTGGTTATGGGATTATTTGAGACGATCCGGTCAAGGTGGATTTTTTATTCCCTTAAGTGGAGGAGTCGATTCTGCGTCCGTAGCCATCATTGTTTATTCAATGTGCAACATCGTGATTGATTCCGTTCAAAGAGGAGGTAAATTAATTTAACACGTAATATTTTCTCTTGACAAAAATTTCGATTTTTAGACCCAAAAGTTTTGTCTGATATTAGAAGGATTTTATCAGACCCTGAATACGTACCAAAACAAGCAACGGAACTTTGTAATCGACTCTTAGTTACTTGTTACATGGGAACAGAAAACTCTTCCAAAGAAACGAAGCAAAGAGCGGCCACATTGGCTGCGCAAATTGGAAGGTAAAGCAGCTAATTTAGCTGAATTTAGAACTGAAATTTTTTAAAACCTTTTAGTTATCACATGGTGGTTCCCATAGATCGAGCTGTGAGTGCGACGTTAGAAATATTCAGTACCGCTACGGGATCGTTTCCAAAATTTGCCGTACGAGGCGGATGTCCACGCCAGAACATTGCGTTACAAAACATCCAGGCTCGCTTACGCATGGTATTTTCGTACCTATATGCCCAACTAATGTTGTGGGTGCGTGGACGACCTGGTGGACTCTTAGTGCTCGGTTCAGCAAACGTAGACGAATCCTTACGGGGTTATTTCACAAAATATGACTGTTCTAGTGCCGACATAAATCCGATTGGTGGCATTTCAAAAACGGATTTAAAAATGTTTTTAAATTATGCAAAGGAAAAATTCAAACTTTCTATAGTTGGAGAAATCATAGGTGCACCTCCAACTGCTGAATTGGAACCATTGAAAGACGGACAAGTTAGTCAGACTGACGAGGAAGATATTGGAATGACTTACGCTGAATTGAGCGTTTTTGGAAAATTACGTAAACAACAAAAGTGTGGTCCGTTCTCCATGTACTGCAAGTTGGTGCAAATGTGGTCGGATTTATACACTCCCGAAGAAGTCGCTGAAAAAGTGAAACATTTCTTTAGGTTAGTTAGTTTTTTGGGTGATCATTTTGGTTTGGAACAATTCTGAAACTTACGAACTGATTTTCAGGTGTTATGCTATAAACAGGCATAAAATGACGGTTCTGACACCTTCATACCACACGGAGAGTTACAGTCCGGACGATAATAGATTCGATCACCGTCCATTTTTGTACCGTGTAAATTGGTCCTGGCAGTTTAGAGCGATAGACAGACAGGTAAGTTCGGATATTGCAAAAATCAAAACTAACTGCTTAAATTCTTTTAGCTTGGGCTTCAATCAAATTTGAAACGAAAAACTTCTAATGCTTTAAATACAAATAGAACAAGGACAGCGGTTCAAGTATAGCTACAATCGTTTTAAAGTATTTTTATTCTGAAAATAATTTTTACAAATTTAAACTTGGAAAACAAAATAAAATTATGGATCAATTTTTATTTTTTTTTCGTAATCTTGAATGGTGAGAACATTATTTTTAAAGACTAACATTTTAGTTTCAGTAAAATGTATAACTTTGTTGTTTGTGAACACACAATTAAGTTTTGTCTTAGATTTTCTTATCAGTTTATGTGTATTTGGGCACCATACTTCACAAAAACATAAATAAGATTCGGTATAAGTAAACGTCAAAACAACGAGTTGATTCCCTACTTTTCTTTTAAACGAGTCCTCGCGAATTTCTATGTTGAACAAATGGATCCCCTTCAGGAAATCCCAGATATACATATTTGAATCATGTTGCATTTTATACGCAATTTTATTGTTGCCTAATAAAAGAAATTCGTAAACATATTCATATACTGAAGGAACTCGATACAAATCAAAAATAGTAAATGAAATCAATTTCGTAAGAGATTGTTTGATGTTGTCAATGGTCCACGTTGACATATGAAATTTTTCACAAAAAACAATCAGGTAGTGATCTTGTAACAATGTACTTGCTATGTGGTGCTTCTCGGGGCAGGAATGATTTATTAGTTCTACATTGTCGATGTTAAAGATATTTAAGGAACCACTCTTCTTTAAAAGTATTCCTAAATTCTCATAAAAGTGAAATTTTTTAACGTCTTGGGTAATTAGTTGAATGTCTAGCGTATCTATATTTAAAATATAAAAGTTCCCGTGGGGTTTGTTGTATTGTTGTGTTGTAATAAAACCAATAACATTTTTGTGTATTGAAACTTGTATCGTCTCCGTTTTTTGTTCAAGCCTTTTCGTCATCAACAACTCGGTAGTATGTATGTTCCACAAAGATATGCTATAATAAGCAAAGAATAGCAGCTTATCGTCGATCTTCGTAATTTCAAACAGTTTACTATTTCCGCCTTCAGGATCAACAGGAAAAGTGTTCTGAACTGTACCCGTCGATGGATTTATTACGTATAGTTTATCAAACGGTTTGGCACCAATAATTGCTGTTTCATCATCAAAATAATAAAGTGTAATGGATTTTAATGATGAGCATTCTTGGACAGGAATTTCTTCATAAATATCATTTATCCAATTATTTTTCAAAGTGTGACTGTAGTAATAAGTGCTATGCCAATAATTAAACCGCTCGGTTAACTTCTTAAAAACTGCAGTTTGCTGAAATTCTTCTATCGGCCAATGGTTATCCAACCGACACTTCTGTTTCCAAAAATTCTCGTTTGTGATCTGATACCTCCACCTTGAATTGGAATTCCAAACTGCAAAGATATCCGATGGTGTTAAATATAAACAAATATAATGTACTAATTCCGGTGGTAAATTTCCCAATATGTCGACTTTTTTATTTTTCTTGCGAATAACTTTCGAATTTGTGCAACTAAGCATCTTGGAAGTATCTAATAGGAACTATCAACCTTTGGTATCTTCGAACTTAGTTCAAAATATTCTAAAATAGAACTAAACTATGACTAAACCATGAACTAAACCAACTTTCAAAAGAAAAAATGGCAGACAAAGAAACTGAAACAAAATGGAATGTTGGAAGTTTACGCACAAAATGCGTACGTCCAGTGGCGTAACTACCCCTAATACGCACCATGATTACTACTAAAAACGACTACTG
This sequence comes from Cantharis lateralis, assembly GCA_963170105.1. Lineage (NCBI taxonomy): Eukaryota > Metazoa > Arthropoda > Insecta > Coleoptera > Cantharidae > Cantharis > Cantharis lateralis. Next base: position 7,370,011 of record OY720627.1, read on the forward strand.
TACTAAGAACGAACTGGAGACGTGAAGAATTCATAATACTCCATTAGACCCGTCTATTTTGCAGATTTTGCCTCAACTCGTTTTTGCACTAGCCGGTTTGGTAAAAAGTTTTATTTTTTGTTTGTTATAGTTTGAGAACTACTGCTATACAAAGTAATTAGAGCCAAGTAGAAAAAGTAAGGGGATAAATTTGTGTACCTACATAAGACTCGGAATTCCAAAGACTAAAGTGCAGTTTCGGTGATAAGATTTCTCTTATGATTTATCATAGGAGAAACCATAAAACACAGTTTTCACTGTGTTTTCTTAAAATTATAAAAAATATCGTGTAAACCATACTTTATGGCTTTATATTTTTTCCTATGATAAATCATATAATGTAAACTGCACTTTACAAAGATTTTCAGTAATTTCCAAGAATTCCAGACTTCCAAAGAATACCAGTAATTTCCAACGAATTCCAGAATGAACTATTTTTGAAATTGTTCGGAAATTGATTTTTTAATTTTGGAAATATAATAAATAATAAAACAATAATTTTCTTCGTTCGTTTTTGTATTTAATACAATTTAATGTTATTTTAAAGCGGGGGGTAAATTTGTCGGTGGCGACACGTGACATTTTCGAGTGCGAGGCACAAAGTAAAAAAATAGTTTTTAAAATATTTATTTATAATGAAAATCTATCCTTCTATTGTTTTTGATTTTGGGAAGATTTTCAAGAATTCTTACGATTTCTAAAGAATTTTAGTGATTTCCAAGGAATTATAGGGATTTTCAAAAATTCTAACGATCTCCCAGGAACTTCAGTGAATTCCAAGGAATTTTAATTCAAGTTATTTCCGAAAATTCCAATGATTTCTTAAGAATTCTAGTGATTTCCAAGAAATTTCAGTGAATTTTTAGGAATTTCAGAAAATCCCAAGTATTCTAAAGATTTTCAAAGAATTCTAATTCAAGATATTTGAAAGATTTTTATAAATCAATTTTTCATGTTTCTTGAAATTTTAAAGAAGCCTAGCCACTAGTTATATTTTTTGTGTTTTGGTGCTGGTGAAGAGTTTTTGATTGTCTCTATCTCTGCAAACTCTGATGAAGGCTTATAATTAATAGATAAGGTTGAAACCGGTTAATGAATATATTTTATTTTATTTTGAGGACTCAAAATTTCAAATAATTCTAATGATTTGTCAAGAATTGCAGTGTATGGAATTTTGGTGATTTTCAAGCAATTTCAGATTTTTCCAAGGAATTCTAATAGAACAGATTTACGGAAATTCCAATGATTTCCAAAGAATTGTAGTGATTTTCAAAGAATTCCAGTGATTTCCCAGATAATCCATAAATTTTTCAAAAAATTCTACTTCAAAAGGTTTCTAAAAATTCCAATGATTTCCAAAGGAATTACAGAGATTTCCAAATAATTCCAATGATTCACATGGAATTTTTGTGATTTCCAAGGAATTCATGATACATATTTACAAGAAATTCCAAAGAGTTTCAAGTAAAACAACGATTTCCCAGGAAATCCAAGCTTGTAAAAAAAATTCTACTTCAAGGAGTTTCTAAAAATTTTAATGATTTCCAAAGAATACTAGTGATTTTCGAGGTATTCTGATTTACAAGGAATTCTAATGACTCCTAAAAAATTCAGATATTTCCAGAGAGCACCGAAGAATTCCAGTGATTGCCAAGGAATTGCAGAGATATCCAAAAAATTCCAGTGACTTCCAAGGAATTCCAAACAATTCCAGTGATTTATAAGGAATTCCAGAAATTTTCTAAGGAGTTGCAATTTCCAGTAATTTCTAGAGGTTTCAAAAGAATTACAGGGATTTTAAAAGAATTCGAATACAAGAGATTTCTAAAACTTTTAATGATTTCCAAAGAATTCTAGTGATTTCCAGAGACTTCCAAAGAGTTTCAAAGATTTCCAAGGCGTTTCAGTTTCAGAGGTTTCCAAAGATTTCCAAGAATTCTAATTCAAGAGATTTTCAAAAATTCCAATGATTTCTAAGGAATTCCAGGAATTTTCTAAGTATTTTACTTAAAGAGATTTAAAAAAATCCCAATTATTTCCAAAAAATTCCAGTGATTTCCAGCAAATTCCAAATAATTTTTGTGATTTCCAAGGGGCAAATTTTCTTTGTTTAAATGTTTTTCGTTAAAGAAAGTAATTGTTTGAAAAAATATTAAATTTGAGTTAATTAAACACAAGTTGATTGTGATTGAAAATCAATCTTTTATTTGAAGTAATGAAGAATTATTATAAACAAAAGTAAGTTATTTTTTTAAATAAGAAATTCAGTCTGATTAATCAAAATAATTTTAATAAAATCAAAATGAATTTTGTTTGCCTTGAGTAAAATTATGCAAAGAGGTAAAGGGGCTTGGAATCGATCGCTGGCTTTTTACCAAGACAACATCCTCTTGAAGTTGGATGAACTGCACAGGCAAACTTCCCCAGACATATTACAGTGGGATTCAAAATATGTAAAGAGTTCATGAGGAGGAGGTTCAAGGTACTAAGAACTTCATGAGCAGGAACATAGGCAAGAAAATAGCCATGCAGCGAATGTTTTTCATTACTTTGCATCTGGAATGAGATTTTGAACCTCTTCTTCATTCCAAGACAGTATATCCCAACTGGATTAATACCGGTAGTAAATTCTAATTGAAAAAATATTGTCGGACCAACTTAGAATGTTCCAAATGTCTTTATTAGCCAATCCATCAAGCAGGGCGTTCTCCAGCTCCGGAATCAAAAAAATTGCATAAAGGCAAATTTATCGGGAAAGACGAAACTAAGATCGGCCTGAATCGGTGAAAGAATATTTTACAAATATAACAAGTGCGTCAACTGCTAAATCGAGAAGGCCGGTTCAATCCCAGGAGGTGTAAGAAATTTTGACTTCTTCCAGGATGGGCATTAAAATACTATCGGTGAGACAGTTAATGTGTTTGGTTGTTGTCGAGTAAAATAAACAAAATTTTGTAATTATTTTATTTGTAACAAAATGGACAATAGGTCTGTTGTATGACATTAATCAAGGGATCGATTAATATAGTGCTAGAGTTACGTATGTGTGTGATGCCGGCATAGTTATAATAATAACTTACGTATTAAGTAAATTCAAACTATAAAACTAATACAGTCGGTTTTTTGTTTTTTATAATTAAAAAATTAGTTCAAGGTAAAATACTGAAAATACATCAAAAAGTCATGTTAAGGTACTGGCTAAGTCATACACATGTCAGGTTGAACATACATAAATGAAAACATTTATAGGTAAACAATTCTTATACAAAATATTATGTACAATATTTATCAACATTTGCATTTGTAATAATAAAATTTATAAGAACAAAAAACAAATGCAATCTTAAATCGCTAAGATTTTGAATGAATCAAAATTCGTTGTCAAAATTGGAGTAATAGTACATAGAAATAAATAATACAGGATTATAGTAGACAGATTTGCCAACGCTTGCTGGTTGCCGACAAAATAACTTACAAAATCAACAAACGTTGGCAATCTTAGCACAATGTAAAACAAAATTTATAAAATATTAAAATACAAAATAAAAATAATTCTGCAGCACCATAGCAATAAATTGTAAATCTATGAAGCACCAGAACATTTTTGGGAACGTGTTAAAGTTTAGAAAATTGTGTGCGCCCAAAACCGTTACTAAAAAATGCAATAATTCAAAAATAAATTAAATAATGTAAATAATTAAAATGTTTAAAAAAATTGCCCATTATTTTTCATTTCTAAATTCTAACTTCGTTCCCGTAACTGGAAATAAAAAATTTACATTATTTAACCTAAATAACTTATGTAATCCCATAAACCTGTCACCTCATTGCACAGAAAACCCGATTTTATATTTGTTTTATTCATAACGTGCAACTTTGCTTGTTGCACTCCGTTCATTATAACATTTCAATGCTGAAGAAAATTCATAAATATGCGCCACCGCACGATGTAAGGTACTTCTTTTCAGTTCAAATTATCACAGAGGAATAGTTCATCTTACATTTAAAAAAAAAATATCAATCAATTTATCAACTACTTTAGAATCGAAACATTTTTTAAGACAATAATTTCTTTGTGTCAAATCTTAAGGTACAAAAATCCATTTTTTACTGTAAAAAACTCACTGGACGGTTAATAAATAATAATTTATTTGCAAAATAGTTAAACCTAATCTTTTATGTACGAATCTGCAGGAGCATATTTGCAAAATTTGAGTTTGTAAATTTGAAATGTCTCTTATCGTAAAATTTTAATAATGCTGGGCTCATCGGATGGTTCTCTTTCAAATGCATGTAGTGCACTTCCGGTTCGTTTGTTACGTGGCCGCATTCTTCACAAACGTACATCTTGGTCCTCCTCTCTTTGTATCCATAATTATGTTGTACTCCGTGAACTTTCAGGCAATGTGATTCCAGGGAACATCTTTGTGTGAACGATTTCTCGCATAAGTTGCATTTGTAAGGCCGTACACCTAAAATAATTACCAAATTTGTAAAATAACATCGCTTAAAGTAACCATTTAACTTACCGGTATGTGTGCGCGTGTGTCGCTTCAAATCAAAAGTATCGTTAAATCCTTTCGCGCAAACCGTACACAAATATCTCTTAACATCCGAGTGGCACTTCATATGCCGGTTAAGCAGACGCTGAAGGGTGAACGTTTTATTGCAAATCCTACATAGGAAGTTCCCATCTTCTCGTGGAATAGAAGCAATTTTAACTTTTTCCTCTGGTTTAGGACGTGGGTCATGGCTAGCTAATGGATTTTTCACTCCGTGACCTCCGTTGACAAACTCCAATTGAACCTCTTGGGGAAGTCCCAGCTAAAATTAAATAGTTAAAAAAAATCCCGGAAGATAGAGTTGGAAAGCTCTTACTACCTTCTGCTGGAGGATGTTCACTCGTCTGATCAGGGTTGGAGAGTCTGGACCTGTCGAATCACGTCTTCCGCTAATACTCATGGGAGGGCTTAAGGATCCTCCATCGTTGTGACTCTCGCCTCCAGGTGATGGAAGGGACGTGGGGGAATCCAAATCGAGCGCGCTGCCGTTGAACGATAAAGGAGGTGAAAGGATTTGGTGTTGAAGTTGCATTTGTAGTTCTGGATTTACGGCGCTTTGATAAATCGGAAGAGAATCTTGATATAACTTTCCGAATTGCGGATAAATGCGGCTGTCGTAGTTTCGACTGAAAACTTGGTCGGTGAAGTCTAGATTGTGATCGACACCGTGCATCTGAGAATCTGGTGGTGTGATTGGTGGCGTGTGCATACTGCTGGGTGGAAGAATTTCCTCGTTATCGTTATCTTCTTGGGGCAAACGCTGTAAAAACGTTGTCAAGTCGTTAGCATCGGAGAGTGTGTCCAGTAAACTCGAATCTGAACCACTTGCAAAGGTTAACGTGGCCGAAAGCTGCAGTGGATCGATCACTCCTCCTGCAACCATATCGGAAATGTCGTCATATGTTGAATAGATATTACCCATTGCATCCACTTTGGAATCGTAAGTGTCGAAATCTGACTCGTCTTTCATTACGATTCCATACGATGCGTTCTGAAGCATTGAATACTGTTTGGGAGAGGTATTGATTCCCGAAACGTTCAGGTTTGCAAAATCATTTGTTTCGGAATCTAATCCTAACACTAAATTCAATTGGTTACAATTATTGGCGTTATAAGATTTTGAATTGTTTCCGCCTTTTAGTGTTTCGTAAAAAGGAGGCAAACTACCTGTGGGTGGACTACTGGGACCGTAATTTTGGCGGCCGTCGCGTCCGGGATTCATCCCACCGTTTCCGCTGCCACCACACATGGAACCGCCGCCACCGCTGCCCGATAAAGAAGATCCTCCACCGAAATTAATGGTGTTCGAACCGCCTCCTCCGCTGTTCCCAGAGGAATGATTGCTACTGCCTCCATTTTGACCTGAGCTGTTACCACGGCCGTGACCTGCCGCTGCGTTCATTGTGGGTATTTTATCTGGGGCCGTTCGAAGAGAAACTGCATGCGTTTCCGAAGTGTTGCAATGACACGAACGTTGGTCTTTACTTTTCTTCTCTTCGGAATCGTTTTCCGTTTCTCCAGTACGTTTAGGAATGTGATAATTTATGGGTTCTTCTTGTTCGGGTTCCTGAGTAACGAGGTGAGCAGGTATGTTTGCTTTTTTGTCCTCGTCTCGTTTTGTAGTTTTGAGAAGACGTTGGATGACGGTTCGTCGTATGGGTGCTAAATTTTCAGGAGCGGGTACCGGTTCAGGTATTTCTTTTCTTTCTTTTGTCGGAATAACCAACTTTTCAGGAGTTGGGATTGGGGATATTTGCTCACGTATAACCTTTTCGAGAATATGGTCGCGACTTCCGTATGGTATGCTTCCGCCCAAAATGGAAGAAACGAATCTTCGTGGTTTTGCCGTAATTGGTTCCTCTTTTACTTCCACTTCGTCCTCTTCTACTTTTATGGAGAGAGGCGAACAGGGCGAGGAGTCGATAGGTTCCTCTTGTCGTATGTCTGAAAAAAAACAAAAGAATTATACTTTTTTGTTAGTTTGAGATATGAACTAATAATTAACAGGGCGAAGCAATGGTATTTCAAAATGGAGTTTCCTGGCATGTATGGTAACGGTGAATGGGATGCTCCGTGTTTTATGGGGAATAAAAGATCATTAGGGAAGCGAGACGATTTAAATGCTGAAATGTATAATATACACCAAATTAATGTAGGATTATTAAACATAAATGTTAGTTGATGTGGGTTGTTAAATCCTCTGTTGAATAGAAAATATTTCAGCCGTGACTAATAAGAAACAAGTTCAATGTTCCACCTTGAAAATCTCAAGAGATAAATTTGTAATTCAAACTTTTTTCAAATAATATTAAAGTCAAAATGACAAACTGAAAAATTAACGTGAACTTCCATTGTAATTGGAAATCGGGATCGTGTCTTACGTAGCATTGAAATCGCTAAAAGGTCAGACATTTTTGCAATTATCGAACATTTAAAACTCAGGGACAGACGAACACTCTCGAATTGCGAAGTCCAACAATGTATCACAACATCCACCAAGTAGATATTGAATATTTTGTTGTTTATGAGATAAAAACACAAAAATTTTGTTTGCTCGTGATCACACATAAAGGAGGAACCACGGTCTAATTGTGTTATTGTTTTTCCCATATTCCGCACAATCGGAACTGGAGTGCATTGAAAAATTTGAAAAACAACAAATTTGCCGGGTTAGAAGCATGAAATCAAAACGTCAGAAGGGGGGGGGCGTTTTTCCTAATTCTGTCTCGTTCTCTTTCCGCATATGCTAGATATTTTTTTTACGAGAATTAAGAAGAATTTTCAATTCTAGCGGATGTTACAAAACGTTTTGACTTTCATTTCAAACAAAAAGTTTAAAAATTACAGAACGACTCGAACGCGTCCTACTTTTGATATTTTAAACTCATTTAGAAAGTAACACTGAACTTGCTCATACTAACAGTGGACTATTAAACTTGGTTACAAAATTACGATGTTACGCAATTATTTACTTCTGCGTATGTCGATTTCTAATTATAATTTCAAAATTTACAAACAACACACAATAGAACAAATTGGCAAATTTGTTACGCAAATTTGCGTAGTTTACGCAAACTTCTTTGCGTGGCTTACGCAAACTGGGTTAGTTAGCTAAAACTAGCAAATCGTGACCCGTTAACCTACGAGTTCGCACCCAACCTTTACGAATAATGGCTAATATATGTTTTTTCCCGATAAAAAGATAGCGTTGCTATCAAAAACAAAACTACCCAATCAGAACACTCCAACGTGAGTGCGTTTCGTGAACGCAATTGTTTCTAAACAAAAGATAGCGGACGGCGCTAAAGTACTTCAGTGCCGACCGTCAAGATAACGTCAATTACATTTAATAATTAATTTTTACAGAAAAAATATGTTATATTCAATTTCAATTTTTTTACTTCAAAATGTTTGAGAAAATATCCGAGCTTGAATAGGTTAATATTATTGCTGTACAACTGATTTATATAATATGTGAAAAAAGGTCTTCAAAAAGTATCATTTACATTTCTAACATACAGTGTACGAATACTTATTCTTGGCCAGTACAATATTTAACCTGCAGCTCCCCTGGAGGGCATATACTGAAGTTTTTTAAAGGTGGCCATTCTGCAGAAGCAACATAACCACACTTCGTTTGCAGATATCACATGGTAAAATTTTTGAAAACTAATCTCATATTTTAAAAATTTCTTTGAAAACGTAAAAATTAGTTTATTTAAAATTATCCGAAAACAATAAAAATAAATTTCGACATTGTAAATCTGTACTTAAACTTACCATTGGTAACTTTCAGTGGTGGTAATTAATTTTGGTAATTATTAAATTAATTCAAACATAAAGCACACACATAACGGAATAACAAAACAACAAAAATAGTTGCATCAAAGTTGAGCAAAAAATAGAGGGCGCTTCTAAGGGTGTAAACGTTTCATTCAAACAGGGATGGACTGGCCATGAATGTCATCAACCCAACTGGCGAAAAACCCTGGTGGAAAAAAAATCTCAGTTCGTCCATGTTTTACAACAATTTAATAAATTATATTCTTTTAATTTGCCAAGTTTAAATTATATGAAATGCGTAAAAATCAAATTAAAAATTTTTTTTGTTATCCAATTTAAACAATTACTACGCTGGAAAAAATCAAGGAGAAAACATTTTTATAAAATTATTATCAAGCAAGAACACTTTTTTAAATGTCACTTAATTTTTTGGTTGATTGATTTTGCTACAGAAAAAAATTATTGATTAATGTGCATAATTCAAGTCGTGGAGAACTGGCTCCACTGGGAGGGAGGAATGTAGCGTTTCGCCATAAAAATATAATCAACTTGAAAATTCAAGGACAAAATGCAAATTTTAATGTATCTCAAAGTGTGTCTGTAATTACTTATGCTGCATAGGTCATTGAATCCCAAGTTTGAAAGGTCATTTTTTGGTTGGACAACTCAAAAAATCGTGTGGGCAAACAACCAAAAGTGAGGCAATTGGTAGCAAAATCATATCGGGAGGGGTCCAAAGAATACAGATTAATTACCACAGCACGGTGATCAAATCACTTACGTAAGATCAATTATGTTCAACAATTCCATTAAGATTTATTAGAGACGATATAATTCATTGCACATATTGTACACGTGCCCATAAAATTAACACTTTTTTTGCGAAAATTGCGCAATAACAATAATTAAGAACAATTTTTTCGATTTATTAATCCATTTATGCCCAAGAGGTAGCAGTTATCCAGTTGAGTTATGTCCGAAAACCAAACAAAGGAAACGTTTGGTTCAGAAAACTGCAACTTGGATGTTATATCTGATTATGCAACACCATTTTTACGGATGATGCATAAATGCGACCCGAAGCAGTAATTAAATTATGCAAATTTCCTTCAATACCGAATTCGTAATTGATTCGTCATTTTTGCATGTGTCAAAATAAAGCTGTTTGTTAGTAAATTTGGGGTTGGGGGGGGGGAGCGATAAAGTGGTTTAACCGCCATGGTGAGTTGTTATCTCCTAATGTGGACAATAATCCCTTTTATTGGAGTTATTGGGTTCGATAGCTTTATTCTTTATTAATAAAAATTGTTTACCAAGTTATTTATAAAACTGGTTTTAGTTTTTCCCCACCAAAATTTTGAATTTGATAACTCATTTTGGTTGTCATTATTTTTAATGTTAAATCGAAGCCCACATTTTTATTCGAGCTAACCTGTAATTAAAGTTCAATGTCAAATGAAAATTAGCATTTTATAGTTTCTAGCCTAGGATGTTGAACCTAATATCTGTTGAAGGTCTAACAAACAACAAAAGATTTATAAAAATCATTAATAAACTTGACATCTCAAAAAGTCAACATTTTCCCGCAATGTTAACAAACCCGAGTGGAAAAAGATAAAAATTTATTCAACAATGAGGAAATCGTTTAATTGTTATTTTATATAACAGTTCCTGCTCTGTCTCGAACAATCTGATCGCAGAGTCGTTTCATCCGGTCTATATTTCAATAATGCAAATTCGAACAACTGCAACTCAGAAAAAAAAAGTAAAATTGTAATTTTTCACCTCGCATTTAAATGTTATTGTTTTTTCAAAACGCGGTCTCCACTTTACATTAATTTGAAATTCAAAGTTGTAGTTGTCCCGACGAATTTGCAAATTTTGGGTTGAGAGTACTGCGAATTTGAATTTTTGCGTTCAAGATGCTCTAAAAATAAAATGCCGAATTGTACGGAGTCCTAATTACTTTCATTCTTTCCCAATGTCACTGGCTCTAATGCAGGAACAGAAAATATTTCAACCTTCGTGGACTTTCATCCATTAGTTACGCTTACCGTGATTATTTCGAAAGGTCTCTCATTGAGAAATTAAAAATTTGCGACATTGTGGAATGATAAGTTCAAATTTAAAAAACCTCAAGATTTTATCCTGTATTTTCCAGCACATTCGATTTTTGCAAACAAACTACTGCGGAGGGGGGGGGGAAATTGAGAAAGTTAGATCTATGACAAAATCAAGTAAAATTCTTCAAATATTTAATGAAACCTACTCATAGTTTTTATACGACAATAATTAACATTCATTTAAATTAGATAACTTCCATTAGCGGCGCTGCGGTTCGTAGTTTGCTATAAAAGGAGGGCGACTACTGGAAATGTAGATTCAAAGTGTAATTTATTATTACTCATATTAAAACAATATTATCCAGAGTTGGCAATAATATTTAAAAAATGTATTATCCCGTTTTAAGACGTAGACAAATCCCCCCCCCCCCCCACTACTGATTTTGCAATAGTACCTATTATAATTTAAATATAATAATAAAATATTGAGATTTATTTAAAAAAAATCACACGATGGAAAACGGTATGTGACGTCAAACGCCAATACATGTGTGGGTCACATACATTAATTTTCTTAAAAAATGGTCTTGGTTAACAAAATATAGGATACAATTTACTTAACGTCTAGTGACGTCAAAATACGGTAATTAAATAGTCATTTTTTTAAACATACATTTTCGCCGTACAAAAATATATTTAAAAAAAGTTAAATATGTATAGTACTCAAAAATGATTTTTTCTAAATTAAATTTAAAAATTTTGAACTTTAAATTTCATTTGTGGCGCCATCTAGGAATTCAAAATGATATTAAATAACAAAAGATGGGGGAGGAGCTTCTCTACTGTGTTCATGATATCTTCTGTTCAAAATTTAATATTAATTTTACCATAATTGCAATTCAAAAATACTAGCTCAAAATTTTGAATTGATAATTCAAATATTATGAAAGATAAATGTGTATACCCAAAATCTATAGCAGATCTCCCTAGTGACTTTAAACCTCGGAAATCATAAAATTAAAAAAAAAAATAGTTTAGAAATTTTCTCTAATAACTCGAAAACGGCGAAAGATATCATTTGTATTTTTGCAAAAAAGCGGATTGCATCATACTCGAACTTTCGTAATTACTACTACAATATTATTTTATAACTACTACTTCTTAGTATCTTCGAGACTTTTCTAGTATCTTCGATGTTATTAAATGATCCCAAATATGTTTTGTTTTAGTATTTTAATTGGAATTTTTTGATTGAATTGAAAAACAACAAAATAAAACAAACAATAACATTATCATCGTGTAATTAATTCTTAACAAAATTATCGAAATATAATATTATCTTTGACTTATAATTAATTTTTTTTAATGTATTAAAAAATTCAATTAAAATCAAATTACAGAGAATCTGATAAACTTGAATTGAAATGGACATTCTTCAAATGTTTTGCCGATAGCTTACGTGTTAATTTTTTAGTTAATTAACTTATATCTTTCTGGTTTGGTTATTCTTTTTGTTAAAATCGTGAATTGAAACATATTTTGGTCTCTTTCTGTTGCATTAAAATAATATATCTATCTTTGTCAGTGAGAACCTGCCTTTAAATCTCATTTGCCGTTTGCCAATTGGCTTAATCTGTAATTCTTAACTATTCCCGTTGTCTAAAATTCCTAGCAAAAATAAAAAGGACCGAAAGATCCACTCAGATTTGCATAGAATAAATAAAAACCGTTACTTCTTAAGAAGATTACTTTTGTACTTAGGAGACAGCACATTTTTAAAATTTTGGATTTAGGTTTAGTTGGATATAATGAAGAGCAATATACTTCAAAGTGGTAATTTCCGAAATTATGGTTTCGAAGGTTTCTGAAACCTGTCATCATATTTGGACATCGTAAATAAAATTTTGGACGTTTCCAATTTTCGAAAGCTTTTGAAAAGAGATCAACACATTTTTGAAACTTGCAGGTAACGCATTTTTGTAATTAACATATTCGTCCCACCCAAGTTCCTTCGTGACACGTGAAGGTAACAAAAAATCGAGTTTCAGAGTTCCTTCGTAATATACGGGGTGAAATTCCGGTTTGAGATCAAGGTTACGCACGTTGCATCATCAGATGCATCTAAATGCTTTGATCAATAGAAAGTATTTGTTGCATATACCTACAACTTTCACCTAACACGTTTTGTACGACTTTTTGGGTATCATGTAGGTCATTATCAATACTTTACTGTTAGCTCTTATGCAATCCATGCAGACACGCGTTTGACTTTTTAACTTTGAAAATAAAAGTAAGACCCAAACTGGAATTTTCCCAACCATTAAAATTACCTACATTTTATTACCATCGGTGGAATTCAAAACTTTTACTATCGTTATCTTCTTGCCGAAGAAGAAATAAAAGTTCCTACTTTTACAGGCTCGAGGGTTATAAGGACAAAAGTTTGGTGGCCCTGATCTGTTCACGCTCTACCTGCTGCATTGAAGAACTTTAATTGGATTGAAAGGAAAAGTTTCAAAGGGACCCAAATACGCAACGTGGAAACCGAACCGACAAATTTCTGGAAGGTTATTTGTTCATAAATTAATAATCATTTTTCCATCGACTTAATGATTCCGATTATAAAATTACTATCTAACTGTATTATGTGCATAAACATTTAACGTTGCAATGTCATGCGTCAGAGTCGCATTTGCATTTTTCAACCAACTTGCAATTTATATAAGGGAAAATTACGCGTTTCCTGCTATTAATTACTCGGAGAAAAATTATGCGATTTGGAGAGAGCATCAGGTAAAACAATTAGGACTGCCTAATTGATGATAAAGCTTAATTGCGGACCACCGGAGTGGTTTTTTGTTCAATGAACCCACAAAAACTGTTATTCGGATAAAACGCAGATTTTGCGTTATTTGAAAAAAAGTTTGGCATTGAGAAAACTGATACGACAGAATTTCCTCATTCTAAGCATGCACCTGTAGTTTAATTTAAACGAGAAGGTAGGCGGTTTAGCATTGAATTCGTTTAGAATTACCAAGCACGATCTTGATAATAAAAAAATTATGAAATCGCATTTAACGGTCAACAAGAGAGCAAACTGGAATCATATCCTTGACGTGAATTTTTTTTTATTGGAACTTCTTAGCTTTGAACCATTACACGTCCAAGGTTAAAAGAACAAGTAATTCAAAAAGAACAATGCTCCATTCGACTTGGCGAGACTTAAAAAGCGATCTTCGTCATTTTGACAAAGCTTCTTGCGCAAGAGCTTTCAAGGCTAAACATTTTTGATCTCAATAATAAAGCATGGAAGTTTTCCGAAGCTTTTCAAATAAATGAAACGAAGTGAGCGAGCAACGAGGGGACCCACACTTAACATTGAACGACCATTTTTAGAAGAGAACCTGTTAATCGCATTGTTGTCATATTTGTGCGACCAAGTGTACTAAGTATGGTGTTACTTTTGTTAATAAGGGGTACAAGTTAAAAAAATGTTAAAACCACTTAAAATTATCTCGCAAGCAAAACAAGTAAGGTTACTTTCTTGTTCGGGCGTTGAAATCTCCAGTCAAATTCTTACCTTCATCTTTCCGAACGGTAAGTTGAAGAGGTTGATCGAGTGTTTTGGGTTTTGTATTGCAATTTCTGCGATGAGGACCGTAACCACTGCAACCTCCACAACTGTAATTTCGTGGAAAAAACTCATTGCGATTTTTTACGTCAGCTTGACATAGGCGATGATACTCGCGGAGCCGAGATTTTATCAAAAATATTTTTGGCATCTCGAGTTCGATATAAAATCCTTAGTAATCCAAAATCGTGCAGGTAAAGCACTACACTAATAAAAGTCCATCGTACGTTTTAAGAAATCACTGCACTAAAATCCTGATACATAAAGTCCACACACATGAAGGTTTTCGCATTAACAAATCAAGAAACCGCAAGATTTTTTTAATTCGAACAACCGACAGTTTTCGCGTGTTTTACCTTCTAGGCCGAAACTCAAAGACTGATGACCCGCTGAGGCCATACTTAGCTGGAACCGTTGTTTGGTCCCCTCTCTTCCAACGCCCCTGAACGAACCAACCTGTAAGGTTTACCTATTCTAACCAACTTGTTCCGAACATTTCAAGGTTTAATTAAACTACCTGCAAGTTTATTATTTATTTTTGTTTGCTCTTAATGAAAACAACATTTATTCTCATGAGTATTTTTCTTCCGACTTCATCCCTCGGTTCCGCGGCGCCGAAAATGGTTCGCCAGACAATTACCTAAAAAACTACCAACACCTTGCTTACTGTGCTTTCTAAAGGGGCCTTCAGAAGTTAAATTGACAAAAAAACAAACACCTCTACTTTCACTTGCATTATGCAAGTGCCGAAATACAGTTAGGACCTTTGTGCTCTCTAGGGTTTTCCTTCATTAGTAATCAAAACGTCCAAACATAATATCCAGTGTTTACTCTTCTTGCGAAGCAAAATGTTTAGTTTTTTATTTTTCTAAGTGCGAATTGATTTGTGCTACGCAGTTGTACCGTTTAACGGTTAGCCAGAGTTTAAAATTTCCCTAAGGTATTTAAAATTTAATTGTCGTGAATCAAATTCTTGCACGAAGAAGTGGTATCTAAGTCGTTCAGGAAGGCGACGAAGACTGTAATCGATGTCTCTAATCACGTGCAAGGATTGATGGGCCATTCGGTAATAGTGCACTTTAATTACATGCAAAAGAGCTGTTGGATTTTTTCTTTTTAGTAAAATATTTATTACTTCAAATGCTCAATTATACAATGCAGATCATTAAAGTTTCTATTTTTGCACTTTTGATAGAAAAATTCTTACCCTTCGAATAATCAGAAAACAACAGTTGGAAACAAAGCTTATAATTTATAAAATATTATGCAAGAGGAAGCCTGATGGAATTTCGTTAACGTTAAGGTAATCTTATACTAACATAATATGATCTGCTACTCCGAGTTTAATCAAAATCCATCAAATAGGCTGCAGAAGAGGCCTCAGACTCCCCGATGCGTACTGCCGTAACCCATAAATTACTTTTGTTCTGAACGAGTGAAAGGATCTTATTTAATAAAACCAATCTTTAAAACCTGTAAACTGTATTTAGTTTAATCTCGGGTTTAAATTAACATTAAACAGAGATTTAAAAGAAGCAACGTTTTTTCAGATATCTCCCCGGGGGGGGGGGGGGGGGGGGGGCTCATCTTTTTTGTATTTTTCCAAATGCAGTAAAAATTCAATAAACATTTTGATTGTACCATATTATGACAGTTTTACATGAATAAATAGAAAGCTTTTATTGTTATTGGAGCTATTTAGCAATAATACAATGAAATAATAATTATTTCTCGGTGTTTTGTATAGCTAGAAGGTGGAGCCTATGTGGGCAAAAGCATTTGAATATTTTGAATTGTTCTAGAGGTAAATAAAGTGGACAATATTTCGTGCGAAGATAACTCAGCTTTGACGGATCCCCCGATTTCACCAATCCACGGCGTCGAAGGAATAGCCTACCCTGACGAGGAGAAAGTCGAAGCCTTTACCGACACCTTCGAAACCCAATTCAGCTCAAACAACGAGCAGGCTCTCAGGCAGCAGAATGATCGAAAGTTCAAGATTAAGTTTAAAGAGATCCGCTCTTCGGAACGGAAGATCACGGTCGGCGTGCTCCAAGCTTCCCTGCTCTCCCTATCCGGCAAATACTAAAGTACTAATTCGGAGACGTGAAAATGTTCGGTAAGAACATGGTAAAACTCCACGAAATATCTAGGCGTCAAACTATATAGCAAACTCTCCAGGGTCAACCATTCGATATGTGCAGTAGCAAAGCGAGGGGAAGTAAAAACGCTGGATCCAATCATCTGGAAGTGTAGCAACATGGAACAGAACTTCGAATTACGACTCTACAAGGCAATCATCCGTCCCATCCTCACCTACGCAGCGCCGGCGTGGACAGCGACTTCAGACATCACCACTCTGAAGCCAACCTCTGGGAAGTTCACTCGGGGACTTCCCCATCCACAAGCAACCACTTCACGACATTTACAAACCCTCTTATATTTAGAGCGGACTTTACCTAAGAGATCTGCATTAAATAATGAGTTGATTTGTTTATTAATAAATTGTTGCGATATTTGTTGCCCTAGCAAAGTTCGGCTAGCTTCCTCGACTGGTCTCAGACAACCAATGCTCTCTTCTCCTCCTTTCAGATTAGCCAACACAACTTTCCTAACAATGCGATGACAACTTTTATCATTTCGTCGCTAGATCATTCTAAAAACCGTAACGGCCATAATCAGGTTGGCCAATTTACCCCCCCCCCCAAATCTTTGACCCCACCCCCATTGTTCATCAAAATTACCCAACACCAGACGAAGGATTTAATTACTAAACTCTTGACACAAGGGGGGCGGCTACTTAAAAAATAGAAAATGTCTATAGATGGCGCGATTTTGCTAAGAAAAAAATAATTTGGGGAATAATGCATCTTTCATTCATTCCCTTATTACCAACCTAAATTTTAATCAATGCAGTTCTTATTAAAATTTTATAATACAATGAACTAATTCGTAATTACAATGAACATTTTATTAATATTGAAAAGAGCTATCAGGGACATACACAAAGAAAACCTTTCGGGGTGGGGGGGGGGTAGTTTTATTAAATCAATAAAATTTCAATCAATGAACTAAAATTCACTATATTTATGAAAAAGTTCATAGTACATGAAGGGTTCATTGTATTTATGAAGTTTTTTATTGTTTTAATGAATTTCTTCATTGTATTTATGAGTTTATTGATTGAAATTTTTTTTTCAATGTAATTAAAAGAACATAATTAATTTGCATCAAATTTCCAAGAAAGAAGTCAATCATGTTGATATTTCGCGGTATTGTTAAATGGGTCAGCAAGCGGTCACCCATCTAAATTCTACCCGCTAGCAACTTCGCTTGATTGTAGTGATCTGGTATGTAGAAGGCAATTGAAAATTTTGAATTGGTTACTGGAAGAACGCATATGCATGGTAAGTTCTAATCCAATTCATGGATCTGGCCACTTACGCAAGATACCGCAATTCAGTGCAGTTTTGCTCCCAGAATCTATCAGATTATTCAGAAACCTGTTTTTACAAAATCAAAATTTGTAACCACCTAATTACGATTGCCTCACTTTTTGGCAATCTTGTTAGACATGGCTAGACAAACACTATAATAGCCTGTATTTACTTCCAATTGTTCCGTTAAGTATGACAGCCAAACCAAGCAAAACAGCATTTTACCCCCGTCAAATATTGTCAACCATTTTACGCTCGATGTAGTCAAGTTTATTTTGTGTTGACTTTTTAAGTTGATGGGTACGAAGCTTTTATTGGAAATTTAAATTAAGATCCTGTTTTTGTGCCGTAATTGCATCATTAAAGAAATTAAAATATCATTAAGAAAACGCGGAAGAGTAAATATTTTAGACCCTGACATTTTCATTGCTTATTAGAGCAATGCAAGAAATTGCATTGATTATGCTATAAATTAATGAAAGTAACTCAAGTTTAAACCGATTTATTGATTATCATCGTCCAAAATTTCTTTTGTTTTCCGATCGAAAGGTCACACGAGCAAGAAGATGAAAACAGGCAAAAAATTGTTTACATATTAAACAGTAACCGTAAATTTGTCAATAGTTTATTAATAGTTTACGAGATAAGATAAAAATTAAAAATTTCCTGAGGCGTAGTGTCTGTATTAAGTTGAAACCTAAGTTGTGTCGTTAACCTTATGTCCATCAAAGGAATTTACTTAGAATTTTTACGATTTTATTTTCTGAAATAACTCATTCTAGAAGTACGCAATTTGAAAACACCTGGCGCGAGGTGGAAAATCTTGTTTGTACTTCTTGGTTCTTTGTACTACGTTTTTTTCTACTCGTCATTAAAAACGAATTAAAACTAGAAGAGGAACTATTGAAGCTGTATTTCACGATATTCTGATCGGATAATATTAAGTGGTATGTGGATGTACAACTCCAGTAGGTTTGGAAAACTCGGGAAAATTATTTTCCAAACGTTTCAGCAGTCCATGTGAAGTTTGAGTTTGCTCAAGAGAGAGCTCTTGAATGGGTTCAGTGGGGGGGGGGGTATCCAAATGCTCCAAATTCGTTTTTGGGATCAAAAAGGAATAATTTAGCCTTGGATAATCTGGCTGGAGATTGAGATTGGACTTTTACAATGTAGTAGTGCAGCTACCGGAGATTTAAACATGGAAATTCCCATTTATAGCTCTAACGTTCAATAATTATGCTTTACACTGTACTGCCGATAAAATTGAAATAAATAACATCAATCATAAACATCAAAACAAGCCAATGGTTTCTACTTTTCCATAATTACGGTAAAGTAATAAAGTTTACCGAATAATTTTGTTTCGGCTCCATGATTCAGAGATATCAGATTTTATTTAACATTCATTAGTATTAATTATTTACGTACACTTGTTCGAAGTCTAAAGAATTACTTTTTTTGAAAATTCCAGCCAAATCTGACGAGCCGCCACTGCTTTCGACTGATACTTTACTATTTTTTTCTGTTGTTTTTATTTATTAAAACAAAATCTATTCAAATAGTACTTTAATAAAAACATCAGAAGTCAGAAAGTTTGCATATATTAATTTATTCCTACGCCTGCTTGACCTATCAGGAAGTCTACTGGTTAACCACAGGATTATTCTAACCAAACTTTTGTAAGATTTAATATTTAATTTTTGAACATATTCGCAGATTTCCAAGTATGTCGTAGGCAAATATTACAACAATTTAGCACTTTTAAGTACAAAATACATAGTATAATAGAGAAACCGGAGTTTCAATAGACGAAATATCAATAGGAACACGTCGCAATCTATTGCACACGTTTTCGGAACTCTTACATTTGAAGTTTTGTAATCAATTTGAGAAAAAATTCAATTTAAAACCTTAATTTTCGTTGATTTGTTACGCCGATTTCAACAAACCGAAATTTTTCTTTAAAATCGAAATCTATACAATCAACGTTTTTATTCTTTAAATAGCAAAATTCGATTTTTGCAATAATATTAATTGATGAATCCAATTTTTGAAAGTCATTGGGGGTGCAATTTGAACAATTAAGCGTTGTGCCCCCCACGAAGAGCAGGGTCGATTTAGATATCAAAAATGTGGTTATGAATAGCACAGGTGGGAAAAGTTAATCTTCAAGAACGAACGAAGTAGCAAGAGGTTTGGAATGAAATATACCTGTAATTTACCTGGAGATTGGTTATGGGTTTTCTGTCTCTGTTGGTGTTCTTGCAAAGAGGAATGCCAAGATCACGGTCTTTCATGGCTCTGTTGCCTTGCTTTCAGAAGCGTTTCTTGCAACCGTAACGTGCTTACACTACCTTTACCACTATGTAATGGCAACACCGCGAATTTTAGCATGTTGTTTGTAATGTTATAACTTATAACATAATCATAGTTGCTCGCAAACCAACCGTTTCTAGTTTGCAAAACATATAATTTATTAATATTGGTTAGGTTTGTCATTTGATGTAGTTCTATTCTAGTCTTTCCATTTTTTAATGTCATCTCTCTGAATTTATCATCGGCTAAACAAACTTCCATTATTTAACTGTATATTCTAATTCTGCTCGGTCCAAAGCAGATTACACAAGAATTAATAAAGCCAAAGCATTCCATCAGAAATTATTTCGGTGGGTGCTTCTCCATGGAGATGATTGCTTCTTTAGATTATATAAGTAATAGAAATGGGAGTGACCGAATGAATTTGTCAATTTCCTGACTTTCTACATTTTGGAAGCAATAAAAAGGTACATCCATACTTTGCTTCTCCAGAACTAAATTCACAACTAAATTGCAGTTTGAAGTGTGGGTTTCTCGTCAGCTTCGATGATATAACGCCAATCATTGGTTTTCAATGCCGTAGGCTCTTCTTCGAAACTATTGCTTTATTTATTGCTACCACCAGGACCGCAGAAAGGCAGCCTGCATTGGAGCTGCCGCACTGAGCGTTAAGATTTGGAAAAAGAAGAAATGAAAATACTTTTTTGGATTCCATTATTCTATTTGGTTTTGGGTTTTCTATATGTTCAAGTAAAAATATAGGTACATATAGTTCTGCCCTACTGACAGTGACGTCACTTCAAATTTATTTTAAACATTTATGAAAAGAAATCAGCTATGCTAGCAGATTAAATTATACCTATACAAGAGAAAGTCTTTGCTACCCTCCGACTAAATTTACATTTTGTTCGTTATAAATTACTGTTTTGATTGTTGCTATTGTATTTTGTATAAATTACATACATAACAAAAAAACTAATTAAGGAATTTAAAGGTGCGACTGATTAATACGTAAAATAATGCAGGGCATTCCATTTAAAAATTATAAGAAATTATTTCGATACTTTGAAGCTGTCAAAAAAGCAGCCCACACGATCGATTTAACCTGTATTTATAAATATTCAATACTTTGTAGTTCGAAGGGGCCCTTTAATATGAACCCAGTAGCGGAATACGTCCCTGACTACCTGATAAATATTCCTTCAAGTGCTTTACTTTATGATTTCGTTGTCTTATAAAATTTGCATGTACGGTTGAGTGGGCGAGACAAGAAGTCATTAAAAATTAATAAGTCTAGAAGAGCTGTCTCTTATCCTTCATCAACGATGATTTATATTGCGCTGATTTGATGTTAAAATTAATAAACTGACGCTCTTTATGTCAGCCCTAACTGCAAAATCTAATTAAGGTAACCAAATAACCAATCAAGCAATAATTTTATGAATTAACTCATTAATATCGATTACGCAAGTCAAACATTTGTGCGACGAAGTCGAGACAACGTTTGACATATTTTTACACTGGCAGTCTTTGATTTTTAACAGTGGTTTTTCAGACGTAGCAGGTGGAAACAGGTCTGGTGCCCCTAAAAAGCTGCAATTTTCAACTAATAAAGCAGATGCAGCCACGAGGGCTAATTGCAAGAAGATTTAACAAGAACGTCCAGCAGGTTATGATTTTAATAGCCTGGATGTTTTGCCTTCTGGTTAACTGATCACCGGAGGGTCAAACTAAGAAGCGAAAATGACTCTACATTCACATTCAATACATTCTCTTTATTTTAATTTTTGTATAATATCTAAAATCATTTCTAAAATAACAAATAGTACTTAGTCCGCACTTTACAATCTTTGATAATAAATTAGTCTTCTTTATAAAACAATTGTGCTTCAACGACATCTCCCACGTAAATCTGGGGATAAGTATATGGTTTTACTGGACCTAACTCCATGGTAACTCCAAATGTCGGAAACCTTACACCGTCCATTGGTGGACGTACGTCATTCAGAGGGCGATTCCTGTTTAAAAGGCATTTAATTTTGGGCGAAGTTCGTCATAAAGCTATATTTACCGTAAATACTGATAGGGCTCTAATTTTTCAGGATTTTCAACGCTGGAGTGCTCTATGAAAGCAGATGGAACGTGAGTACAGGGTTTGACGTTATAAAAGAACAGCTTTCCAATCTTCAGGCAAAAGATGTTATCTTCACCAAACGCATCAAGCCCTTCAATTACAATATTTGCTCGAAAATTACCAGGCTTCACTTTGGTGTTTGTTTTTTCTTTTAAATATTGAAGACTCTCGGAATTTATTAAAGTGTAAGATGCAAAATATGGAGAAAAATCCTAATAAATTGAAAACATTGAAACAAAACCAAATAAATTGGTAACCACCAACTTACATCAACATCACCAACAACCATGGGATTTCCATCGGGATGTTTGGCTTTATTTTCATTAAAATGTTGTCTATTTTCTGGCGAACAAAAGCCTATTCTAACTCCTAGAGGATCTACGAGTACGTCTCCCAAAACATCCAAAGCACTGTCTGCTACTTCATTCCAATGGTCTTGCACCTTTATAGTCCTGCCTAGATAATTACTAAAACCACCATTAATCTTTACTTCTTTATCATTTAATCAATTTAACTTACATTTGTATTTCTCCTTCCCTAAGAAATGGAAACCTTGCAAGGTCATACCATAATTGATTGAGATTTTGGGTAGCCAACTCGGGATGACGTACATTCAGAAAAGCAACTTTGTGCAAAGGGGAATAAGCGATATGCCATCTGGAAATTAACATTGTTGAATTTTATCTTGAATTTGAAAATAAAACCATACCTATCTCGATGCTGGCCACTTTTGATTCCTGTTTTCGTGCAATAAGCAGATTTTACACTATGGCCAGGCCCTCCATCAATCGGATAAACAAAAATTTCTTTTATTGTTCCAATTTTCTTAAACTCCTTAGTAATTTTTCTTTTAAACTGCGGCGAACTTTGAAAATAATTTTTGTATGCATAGACACCCATATAGTACATCACGCTACCAGCAAGGATTAAACTTAACATTGTGGACAATTAAAATTAATAAAAACAAATACTAAAGTATAATATAATTTATGTGAATTGAATAAAATTTTGAAATTATGCTTTCTCGATAGAGAAGAAATAGCGATAAGAAGTAAACGAAAAATTTACGAAACGTGCGAGATAAGTAATTTATTTAATGTGGTATGTACAGTGTGAGGCATAATATTTGAAGAAAAAGATGAATTTTAATATAATTTTATTATATTGTCTCTTTTTATTTATTAGGGGGGGGGGTTGATATTTGGGCCCTCGACGGTAACAGATACATATTAAAATTTCGAAAAAATCCAATTTGGAATATTTGGGGAAAAATATAAAAGGGGGGGGGAATGCAGCGATAGATGATCTAAGTCCAGAAAACATTTTATGCTTTCTTTTAACAAAACTATTTAAAAATTGTTAGATATAAAATGAAACACTGATATTTATTTTATTAAATATTTCTTATATAATTATATTCTCCTCTTCCTTGGTCCTCTCAACGATTGAGAAGCGGCTTTTTTTGCAAGGTACCTTTGCGATTTGCCATTGCCTTCCGAGGGAAGACGGTCAGAATTTCTTACTCAGCCCGGGTTCGAACCGGGCTTCTCGGCTTAGCAGTCGACTTACTTAAGTGTCAAACCATAACCGTCTTCAGCCAGGGCCATGGGGGGGGGGGGTTATGGAATTATAAAAGAGGTTGATATGCCCGTATTTTAATTTAATTCTTGTAATCAGGAAATACTAAGAAGAAATTATAGCTTGGTACCAAATGACCTGCAGCTTTTATTTCTTCCTTTGTACATTTTTTCAGTTTTCAGTTGTTACTTAACCCATGGGGGGGTTTAAACCCCCAAACCCCCTGTCTTCAGCATAATAGTTATATGTTCTGTCACTTATTCTGTCAACTGTTGTTATTGTCAAATAAAATAAATGAAGAAAATTACGTAGCTGGACACTAGCTTTTCATATCTTTCTACGTAAACTTTCATCCATTTGACCAAGGCATGTGGTTTGTGTACTTTCCCTGAAAAAAAAAAATTGAATTAATGCAGTTACGACAGTAAATCATTGAAATACATCAGTTTCCGTCGAAATAATAATTTAGACAACTTCTGGCGTCCAACAGTCCGGCGCCTAACAGTCTTAGCGCCCAAAAATCTGGCGTTTAAAAATCCAGAGCCTAATAATCCGGCTTCCAATAAGCGACGGAGACCGAATGGCGGCCCCTAAAAATGTCGCTTACCGGATAATTTTGATAGTTTATTTTTGTTAATTTGAAAATATTCTGATAAATTTTGAAAATTTCTGGATTTTGTAAAACTAAAGTGTTTTGATTTTGTTTCAATTGAATTTAATCATTGGATAAAATTTGGAATTTGAAAATTGATTTTAAACGGAAGCTGGAGTATTTAGAGATAAACAAAGATAAACTGGAAACTTGGATAAATGCTTAGAATTGGAGTTAATTATCAATAAAGCGGTGAGAATTTTGAAATTTGTTTTCTAAAATTAACTTAACTAAAACTTTTGTTTTAAGAAAATTAGCATTAATAATTATTTTGAAAAGAGTCTCACGCAAAAAGGTACAGTATTCGGGTTACGAATACTTATTTCCTTGAAATAAGAAACTAAAAATATAGCTGGAAGGTAGAAGTTCATTTTTCGATTGCACAAATTGTGATAAAACCCATGTAAGGGTTTGTAAGGTTCTCGTAGACCCCCTCTGCCCTTACGCAAGTATTAGAATTACTTAAAATTTATTTTTTTCGGTTAGTATACTTTTTGGTAGATTTAATGGGAAAAACTAATTTCAATAACATAAATTAGAAGAAAAGTGAAACCTTACGTAAGGAACCTTTAGCCCCCCCCCCCGATGTATTAAGTTTATTGATACCCCCCCCCCCCCCAATTGCATTACGTAATTAATGAACGGTTTTTCAGTGTATTTATTGAAATATAAATAGAAATTTAGACATTAAGAATCATTCTGCCCCTCCCGCCCTTAATAAATAATACACTATTTTGTTTTTAAATAAATTGTAAAAATAAAATTAATTACCTAACTGTTTGGTAATCTTGCAATAATGTCATTGATATTATTAGTTCAAACGTCGACCTTAAGTCTAAGGTTCTAAAGTCCGGAATTCCTCAAATAATGTTTATCACATTCCGCATCAGTGGGAAAATCCCGATTTATTCTATTATTATTATTATTATTAAAGGTAGTAATAGAAGTTCACGTAATCGAGCGGCTACTATATTATGTAAGCGTACGTAAAAATTAGTTTTATAACAGAAATCTGCATGGCAAGCGAAAATCGCTTTATTTCGTGATGCGAATTCGGAATTCCGCATCATCAGAATCCCTACTTCTCAATGGGCCTGTGTGTACAAAAAGTAAACAACCTTGTTGTCTGTGCAACAAAGAGGAAGTTTATCCAATAATTTCGAGAGCGAAAGCGACAAAGAATGGAAAACTCCAATAACAATTGCGGTTTTTCGCAAAATGGATAAAAAAGAAGACTCTTTGCCGCACAGCTTTGACTAGGCTGCCCCAGGGATCTTATTCTGCAATTTTCCAAGTAGTATTTCAAAATCCTTTTCGTTCCATCACGATATAGTCAACCCACAGGGGTTGATACACTCGACAATTGAAAATTGCGCCCCGCGGTTAAGGGATATGAAGAAACAAAAAATTGCTACCAAAAAACTTGTCCAATAAAAAAGTTACCTAAAGCAATGTTATGGAATAAAACTTGTTCATAACAACAAATATAAGCAAAACGTAGGTACATAGTGTAGTATCTAAAAATAATAACCATAATTTGCATCATGTGAATTAACAGTAATTTATCACAAACAATATCCTTCGAGTTGAAAAAAAGCAAAAACAAATTTAATTAAATCATCCTAATGGTAATAATCCAATAAGTTACATAAACACAACATAACTGTTGTATTTATTTTCACTTAAAGTACAGTTAAAGGCGAATCACATGAAATTTAGTAGAAATATCATTTCAATTTCGATATCATCAATAAAACACGTCTCCAATAATAATAATAATTAATTCTTTGGGTTATCATAAGTAACGGTTGCGCAATTCTTGTATGTTCAAAATTCTGTAATGAACATTTTTGAGTAAATTTTATCTCAAAACAAGGGTTAATGTTCTCTATAATAGCAAAATTATGTTTATGGCTTTAAATCTTAGATTAGAATTAAAACAGGTTTTAATTTAAATTATTTAATTACTAATTTTACAAAAATATTTAAATTTTACCAATATTAAAATAAATCGTTATTTATTGGTAATTACAAATTTTTATTCGTACAGTTAGCTTTTTTTTGTAACGTGGAAGGAAATACCCCCTGTGGTCTGTTCCACGGGTAATTTTTTTGTTATTATTTTCAACTGTTAAAAAATTAAAATAAATTTCATCGTTCACCTGGTTCTATTTTAAAAATTCTTTCTTCCCACAAAGACAAAATTGGACAGATTTGAAATTATCAAAAAATTTAAACAAAAAACATTTTTTACGACCGTTATTTTCTTATACGTTTAAAGATATGCTAATGTGACTGTAAGTGCAACCTTGCACCACGAGATAATATATTCAATAACCTGTTGTAATAATTATGATAATGGCTTTTTACTTGCAATTTACAGCGTGTTGAACTTTCTTATTGCTTTTTTTCCCCATAAAAACAAAAATGTTATCTCCAAATACCAGTGGACAACTACAAAAACAATTTAAACTATGTTTATGTTTTGCTGTCCAAAACTGGCCGAAACCAGGGCTGAAATCTTGAGCATCCGGATGTTTTGCCCGGTTTTGCCCTACTGCGGCAATCTAACGATTCAGTACTGCAAGGAAGACTCCAGTTATTTTAATTGCTTACTTGCAAGTTTAATTAAGGATAATCCTATTACGGGAGACCACAAAATAATTCATCTTTTGTTGTTACGAGCGTGACGGCGTAATTATAAATAACAGAACAGTAATTGACACGCAATAATTGAAAATTGACGTGAGAATTGTCATTTGTAATTTTTTACGTTGGTCTTTTGTTAACACGAGATTTCAATCTCTTTTGGTGTTAATATATTAGCTCGAAAATCTGAAAAACCACATCATTATTAATTTCGTGTGGCAAATTATAGAGGACCGTCAACTAGATCCCGAGGAACCCCGAACATATCACTCTTGGCTCCAGCAGTTTCATTAACAAAAGTGGAATGTTATAATTTCTCGTTTCCTTTCCTATGCAGCATTGTGATGCAAATGTAAAGAATGAAGCGATTTAGTTAGATAATGCATAATGCGTAATAGATATTATATGGAACGTGTATGAACAAGATACCTGAAGGTTATTTCTAACCTTGACATTGACAATCACGTTCTCTGTCAGGGGCTCCATCAAGGCTATACATCTGATGCATATCTTCAAGCCTGTTCATAAAATATTAAAAAATTTGGTGTAGTTATCCAGTTTTTTGAAATTTTATATATTGACCTTAACATTTGCAACAATGAAACTGTAGGAAATTTCTCAAAGGTGACCTTAACATCCGCCAATGGAAAAAGGGAGACCAAGAGACGATAATAGAAAATTTATACAAACGGTTTGTTTATAAACATACATAGCTATTAATTAAATATTTATTAGCACCTGAACATGTTATTATTATTAATGTTACAATAATTATGCCTAATTATATACCACTAAAATATAATATACATTAATATTTAAAATTTCCACGCTCAAGTTCAGATATTTGTGAATAAAAAGTGGAACAGTAAGTTGACTCGCAGTTCACAAATAAACTTCAGTTGTAGCGGTCTGAAGTATGAGTACTTTTCAATCATCCCTTTATAAAATATGAAGGTATATATTTGGTAAGATATCCAATTCATGTGATATCAGATGAGATTGCTAATTTTCCGCTTTAATGTAAAAATTAAATTATAAAAATCAAAATTTTCCACGAAAACCTGCATTGGTAATAAAATTTAATTATTTAATAGTGTAGGTAGTTACTAAGTGGGATGTGATGATGGTAATTATTGTAAATGCACTGGTAGTAACAATAAAAATTAATATTACCGCAATTTGTTTAATGGAAAATAATAATTTGGCTATAAACGGGGTTGCAAATTGCCGTTATAATAATTTTCGACTTTAGAAAATTCAATAAAGTACACATGAGATTTTTAATAATATGTTAAATCATCGAAAGGCTTTTTTTAAACAGTAAATTTTAAAGGGACATTAAAAAAAAGTAGGTGCCTTTTTACCAGCCCCCATTTCAAATTTTGGATTCAAAATCATTTAAATCGTTTGTACCTCGTTTATACCCATTTAGTTTTTCAGATATTTTGAAAATTGACATTTTGTCAAGAACCCCCAATTCAAATTTTGGATCTAAAATAGTTTAAATCAATTGTACCTGCTTCTATCTTCTATATTTTCGTTGGTTCCCATTTAGTTTTTCAGATATTTTGAAATATTATATATAATAAAATGGGCATTTCGCCCCAAAAAATTGAAGCATTTCAAAATAAATAATGGCATTCTCGAAAATCCAGTGGTTAGTATACGAAAAATCGGTGCCAATTCAGTAATTTTGTAGCTTTTGGTTTGATTTGATTTTGCTTATGTAAGCGGAATATCGTACTTGATTCTTAAAAACATAAAAATCCAAAAAACATCAAAAATATTGCAATTTTTCTAAAAATATTGGAAGTGGTTTTTCTCAAAGCCCACATATTTATTAAAGATTTAATATTTTTGAGGGGAGGAGGGGGAGATACTTCTATATTATGTCCTCAAAATTTCAATATTGATTTATTATTAGTTTCGGAGATATTAAGAATCAGTGGGGCCCTCCCATTCTAAAACCAAAAACAATAGAAGAATAAATTTTCATTATATATAAATATTTTAAAAACAATTTTATTATTTTAGGCCCTCCCACTCGAAAATGTCAAGAGCCGCCACTGTTAAGAATTGAAAAATTCATATTACATCATACAGTCTGGTTGAGCTCATGTTCCAGAGATGTTTTTTTCTGAAATATGATGTTGTTTCATAAAATGAGGAAACCCATATTTTGTTTTTCACCTGAAAAAAATTTTCCGATTCTCGATAGCGAAATTTTGAAATAAATAATGTTATTCTTAAAATTTCTTAAACTACAATTTTGCCTTTTCTTTTACGTAGAACCACGACATATTTAGTTTTGAATATCTTAATAAAAATAAATTTAAAAAACCAAAAACATTTTAATTTTTTTCAAAAACTCCTTTAAATTTTTTTGACAGAATGCTTACTCTAATATACCTTCCAAATTTCAATTTTTGATATTAATTTTTTAAATTATAAAATTATGTAGCTGCATTTTCACGATAATAAATCCCATAATTATTATTAAACCAATGAAAACTTATTTAATAGTTCTACGTTTTGTAAGGAAATAATAGGGTTAGTATTCACTTAACCCTTTCGGTCACATCATTTTGTTTTTTAAGAAAAAAGATTAAAAGTATTTTTAGAATAATCTCATTTTTTCAGATCATATCGCGTGGACCCGAAAGGTTCAAACATTAAATTTTTAGAAAAAAGGTTAGATTTTTTGAAAATAACGAATTTCAATTGTTTTCCGAAAAACAAAAAAACTTCAATTGTTTCAGAAAAACAATTAGGTTTTTTGAAATTAACATATATCAATTGTTTCAGAAGAACCAAAAACTACAATTGTATTTCTGAAACAATTGAACAAGAAAAACAATAATTAAAAAAGGAGGAACTGGCAAAAAGCTCAAACCCCTTGAAAAGTTCAAAAGTGTCCGAAAAAGAAAAAAATGGGTAACACCGAAAATTAAAAAAATGCAAACCGGACATTGGGGGGGGGGGCGAAATGCTTATTTCAAATATTTATAATATCTGAAGAACTAAATGAGCACAAACAAAAATATAAATGGTAAACGGATACAAACGAGCAGGGCCGTTACGTGCCGAGGGTGCAAGGGGTGCTCAGCACCCGAGCGGTATCCTACTAAAGGTGGCAAAAATGAAAATAATTTACCTTTTAATGATTTTCATTTCTTGAACAAATTAACAGTTATCAAAGAATTGAAATCAGAATTAACCCTATTATGTCTGATGTTCTGATGAGAAGGGCAACAAATTATATCTTGCACCCGGACGGCAGATACTTTTGGTTCGACCCTGCAAACGAGGTACAAACAATTTAAACTATTTTGGATTTAAATTTTGAAAAGAGGGGAGAGGGTAAAATGCACCAAGAAAAGCTAAAACTTCTTGTAACTAACTAAAAGTTACTTTTCTCCAAATAAAACATATGAGGCGTGTAGAATCAAAACCGGACATGTCACTTTTTGATAGAAAATAATCTAAGATATACGTTTTGTTCCTGGCAATCTGCTCTACCATTTAAAATTACATTTTGGTTACAAAAGCCCCCATTTACTATTTAAATGGGAGTAGAAAATGAGCATTGGTTTCAAAATCGGACTTGTCCGCAGCGCTTTACTTTCAATTCCGGACATGTCCATCCGTGATAACGTGAACCAATAAATGCATTGCATTCTAACACCACCTGATCTAGTACTGAGATGCAGTAATTTGCATAGCTATAGGTGCATAATTTGCAACTGTTTGTAAAACGTTCATGACCTCTATTTCAATCGCTTCTTATATCACGGAATAATTATGGACCCCAACAATTATTTTGTGAGTGAAATTCCAAGTAGTAGTGGAAAAAAGAAGAAGGTACAAAAACACAATTGGAAGAGTATCGCAGCTAAAGGTATTTGAAGAACAGGTCACATTATTATTAATTGGAAAAGATTGGACAGTACAAAATTGGAAAGCCAAAGCTAGCACTGCTTTAAAAGCACCAAGTATTCTATATTTTAAATTTTCTAAAATAAAGAGACTTATTTATACTCAAACGTACAACTAAAAATAATATTTTTGTTTTGGGTGAAATGAACTATCGCAGTTGAACTTCAAATTCTTTGGCAATAACAAAAAAAGGAAAAAAAATTAAATAACAAAAAATAAAAAATAAAAAAAAAAAGTCTAAAATTATATTTTTTAAATAAAGTTAAATTTCTGACATTAAGTCTATAATAATTATAATTTTACACTCAAAACCTAAATAACTAAAGTGCATTTATGTTTCAAAACCGGACAAATCCAGGTTTTGGTAGCAAATACGGACAACTCTATCAGAGATATTTGAATAACAACCAAAATTATAAAAATTTTATATAATTTCTGGATCAGTTGTTATTTAATAATTATTCCTAAGGCGTTGTTAAAGAAAAACAAATTTTTTATCGTTTGGAATTTATTTGGTAGTTTTTTGTGTTTTTCTCAAATTCACTTTTATGTGACATGTCCGGTTTTGATTCTACACGCCTCATATCTACTATTTTTTGTCGAAACCTTACAATTTTCTACAAAATTTACCTGTGTGAAAATTACCAGAGTAATTTAACCAGAGTAATTGTTTAAAATGAAATCCTATTTTAGTAGAACACACCTACCACAATTTATTATAACATGTCATCGTTGCTGTAAGCTTTTCCAACTTCATCAGAAACATGAATAACTATAATAATAGACTCTTATATTTAAATTGGTATGTTTGCTAAGAATTATTCTGGTAAATGATTAATTTTCCATAAATACAAAGAAAAATTATGGAAAATGTTACGTTTCACTTGACTGGCGCTAAAGGTGTCTTCTATACTATGCATAGGGCAAACATAAATATATTACAATTTACTTAATATACGATATTGCGCTTTATTAGGCCTAATAAGGAAATGGTGGATCTGGTGGGTGCCGGTAATGCTTCCAGTCGGAAAAATTGCAAACCTGCGAAATTGACTTTATTTCACAATCTTCTAACTTTTTTAATTATTCTTGATGAGAAGAGTCGTTTTCCACCCTCAAACTTTGAGGGTTTTTCCAGTAATACTGCGTGCACAATTAATTTGTTAGCCAGTGGCAGCTCGTATTGGAAGCGCAATGGGGTGCTGTCGTCCTAGATAATAATTGTCGATGTTACATTTAAGTAACTTATTACATTCTAATCGATTACTCATAATTTGAGTCACGTCTGCAATGTCATCACCGGAAGCAATCTAATAGCCATAATATTTTCAATTTCAATATTTTAAAATTATTCTATTCTTCTTCATTTTTTCCCATACTTTTATCTCTTTCTCGTGGTTCTGTTTCATTTCATTGCCTGTTAGTTAAGATCACATAAAATAGGTAGGTAGTGCAAATGTATATGCGACAAAATACAGTTACTGGTAGGAAACGCTTGGTTTTCTTGACCTAAATTCCACAAAACTAACAGGAAGTTCGAGAGATCTTTAGAGACGTTATGAATTAATTAAAATGTTTTTTTTGGGGAATCGAAATCTGTGGTGACTCTTAAATGTAGTATTGAGCAATGCGAGATTGGTTGTTAACACATTCCAATAGATATTTATTTTTAACTTGCCGACGAATGCTTTTACATCACAATGTCCAAGCTCCGTCCATGATTGATAGTGAATACGTATTGAGCTCTGAGCATTCAAGTTTTGTAATAACTAACGACGCCATTGAAATTCATAATGACGATTTTGCGTATGGAAATATACAGAAAGGCTTATAAATTTATAAACCATTGTACACGTCTACGACCTGTTTAAAATCGAAGACTAAACAATGCCTTCCTCTATAAGGATGGCATTGTTAACCTAATGCACTAACGCTGCTATAGAAAAGGAAAAGAAGGCTTGAAAAGGAATTACAAACAAACCACGTAGAAACTGTAGTTACCGCGAATGATTATTACATTTAATAGGTAGGTATACAAATTTTCCGTCTTCGTTCTACATCAGAATATGACAAAGATGAGCTGTTTATGATTCGCAGAACTATGTATAGTATATATAAGACATAACGGTGAATCCGCAACCGGAAGTTCATCGTCGTTTTTAGAGCCTACTAGACTAAAGGACTTTAACCTCACCTCATACTCGTGCCATTTCTTTCGAGTTGCAGTAAAAGAATATGTAGGAAGAAAAGTTGTTAGGGAACTTGAAGAACGTGATTCCATCTCAACATCTCTTCGGATAAACATTTCAACTTTAGAAAGTGCCTACATTACTCTTACATTTCAAGGTCCCAAAAATATTTCTACTCATATTGCGTAATGCACTCTTGATTCATTTAAGCCCAAAAACTTGTTGATTTTATTTATTTACAAATATTAACACACTCACTTCTTGAGACATAGTTTTACTGTCGAACGCACATAGAAAAGTTATTTGAACTTAATAAAACCGTTTTGGAATGTTATTTGTACAAGTGCATCACCGAGAAAGTGAAATAGAATAATTGGTGTGTTTATCAAAACATAATCAATTCCATGCTTGGATGCTATCTCAAAATCCATATGTAAAATCGCTGGTTACTTCATTCCAAATAATCCAATAGGTAGTAGCGATAATTATTTCTTCGTTTACTGAATCGCATCCTGGTGTATCCTGCTTCACACCTTTTTAGCAAAGCTCATCTTTACCGTATCTTCAAGTATTATCAATTCAAATTAAGTTGTTATTTTAATTACTCATGGCACGAAATGAATACTATTTTGACATGCAACTTCGTGCTCAAAGCAAATAGTTTAATGTTGCATAATTAATAAAAAAACATGTTGAATATATTATTTAAATAGCAGAAATATGAAATATCTCAGAATGCTTCCTGGAGCTTTGATCAATGGGTGAAGTGGAAATCAATTATGCGACCCAAGGTTGGGTAACCACCACAACCTCCTACTCTAAGGTCAAGGCGGCCTGAGGTAGTCTGATCTAGTATGGGCAGGACCTGGACCTTTTCGGTGTGGAACCAATTCAGATTTGACTAACAACTTTTTGCAGTTTGACCTCACAAGCGACGACTCTTTAAATCCATTTACCGTAAGTGCAACCTGAACCACTCCATACCTTGTTAACAAGATTGTTATAAACAATTATATTTCTTAATTGCTTTGAGGAAGTACAAGAAATTGTACACTGGGTAAGCAACTATGCATAATAGTAGATCGCGTGCAAAATAAAGCTCAGTTGATCACTTAGTAAAGCTAGCGAATAAATATTTAGTAGCTGCTGTAAATGATCTACTTACTTACGAAAACCGCTACATGATCGTTCGCTTGATTGCCGTTCATATGAAGAAAGTACCCTTTCTCTCTACCACGATACCTGAACGATACTTTCATCGCGTAATGTGTTATGTAACATAAAACTTACGTAATTGACTTTTATTTTATCTTCATTTTTCAAAATTTGATCAAAAAATTAAAATCCAGCATATAAGCGCTACTGCTGCATGGGTTGCGCTAAAAAATATTTTGCAGGACTCTCTGACCGGTTCCTTTTTGGTCTTCATTCCTTACATAATTTTCCATAACTTGTCTAAACAATTACCTTTATTATTGTTACTCGAGATTCTCATATATCTAAGTTTGTTTAGCGGAAATGAATAATAAGTAAGCGTGGTAAAGCTCCATCAGACTTGCAAGTTAAAGTACCGCAATATAAAAAAATGTTTTTTTTTGTTGAGCATTGTAAAAATTATTATTTGTGTAAATATACAGAGTTGTGAGAAACGGTCGTGCCAATTTTACTTCTCGTTTTTTAAATGCAAGGAACCTGTTAGTCTGCAAGTCCAAACTTTTTGTTTGTTACATTTAATTACGTATTAATCAACTTTGCGATACACTGTAATTATATTTGATCGATCGCCAATGATACACGAATGGATCGAAAAAACTTCAATGTTACATGACTTAGAGCTTGTAGCGGAGTAGCGATCCTGCCGATAACTTTCCGAGCGGATTTTTTTTTACGTTACAACAGTAAAAAATTTTTTTCCTGTTGAAGTAAATTTGAAAATTTGGATGATAAATTTCTTCCTCATTGACAAAAGCAGCAAAATCAATTTGTTTATATTTCAAAAATCTAAATCCGCATAAATCATTGTGGTGGTCGTTAAAATTTACATAGTTTTAAATAATCCGTTATGTAAAAAAAGAATAATTTTATATAACTATTACCAAATTGACAATTTTAGCATTTAAGCATAAAGCCGCCTAATGTTACCGTTAGAGACGAAACGAAAAATCATTTGATATAAAGGCGATTTGCAATTTTATAACATAAATTTTAATAATCATAAACAAGATTAAAAGTAATGGCTATCAAACATATGGTGTGTCCAGTAAAATGTTTAATTTCCAAGGTGTTTGCTTCATTTTTTTATACGTTGGAGTGAGAAAAAAATTAATAGCCAACGAAGTGATGAGTGGCATTGGTATTAGACGTAAAAGAAACCTGATGGTCAAGTTTAAGAACTGATAGTGATAACTGGAGATCATTGGCTTTCTGAACTTTTCACTTACCTACATTGACGAATGCGAATCATTCTTGCGACAGTCATTGCACGTTTTAATGTCTTTTACCATCAACAACCTGACTCTTCTTCGCTTCAATGCACATTCCATTTACTTATAATCCGTTAGAAAAATAATTTATTGTGTTTATTTAGAAAATCTGTTAGTACTTGGTTTTTTAAAAAACCTAATTGGTACTTTTCTTCAATATTTTCTCACCATGCTTTATCTTCTTTGTGCAAGGAGTTTCTCAACGACTTATTCACGCACGAAATCTTACTTGGTCGTCCTGAGGTAGGTAACTTGATAGCCGGCCACCGTTCCATCGTAATAAATTTCTTTGAACTTCCAGTACTTGAGATTCTGTTTCATCTTTCTCTGCACCGACGAGATTTGTTTTTCAATCAGGGTTTTCTAAAAATTGCCGAAAAGCATACTTCGAAGCAGTAGCTTGGTGTGGTTTCTGGTTGAGTTACAGAGCGGAAATGGAAATAAGAATAAGGAAAAAAAAATTACCCCTGCCCCCTTTAATCCGCCACTGGAAAGATGCATGCATTTTGATGCATTTTATTCCATTTATATTTTTTATCCAAGAGATTTAAGTCGGGATTTTTATTTTGTTTGTGCATTTTTATGATTTTATATTCTTTATTTTCGGGTCCCTCTAGCCATTGGGCACTAGGCACGCGCCTAATGCGCCTTATGATAAAATAGGCCCTGCCCTGAGCGCGACCAATGTCAGAGGTTGGGAAAACCTACCCTCCGCGAAAAACTCTTGTGTGAATTATTACAATCCTCGGATCGCAAATGCACTCGATATTGCAGAAACTCGAACGATGTTTCCACTGCAACCGCATGCAGTAGAATAAACATGCATATTTGGTGTTGAGGTTAAGAAAACAAAATTTACGCTGACCCGGTTTCCCACGTCAGTCTGTACGGCTTTCTTCCCAGCTTAATTCGGATTGCTAAAACCCATGTAGCGTACACGTACCAATGGTTTTTTAACTTGTAAAATTTACATCAAAAAGTCGATTTTATAAATTAAATTGTGACATAACCGTTGGGCCGATTTTATATTTTCTCACCTCATAAGAAAGCTTAAATTTTGCTCTTTCAGAATATTAAAAGGTTTTCTATCGTATTTTTGAAGGAAAAAGCAGAAAAGATCGACAGTAACCGTGAATTCTTCTAATAACAACTTGTAGGGGTTTCATGAGCGCTCTGTAATCTACCGGGGTGGAAAGGCTGATGGAAAGTCCTTCTGGTACATATTTGACGTTCTTGTACTTGATTATGGCTTTATAAATTTCTGGTTTACGTTCTAACGTCTGACATCTAACGTTCCTGGTTCCTGGTGGTCGTAGTGGGTGCGACTGCTGATGGATTTTCAGCGTCTTGCTGTATGGGTTTGAATCGGTTCGAATAGGGTGGACGAATCCACCGTCGGGCTAGTTTCTTACTTTGGACCGTCTTAAATCTCAATTTTTCTAGGTGATGATAGTTGGGTAGAATACACTAACAATTTCGTCGTCCAGGTTGCTGACTTGGGATATGGTAGCTTCAATGTTATTTGTAAGTTACGTGCGTTATTGCATCAGAGTGTTTAGGTAATCATTTTGTTCTTCGTTGATGGTGCCAGGTGAGAGTTGGACATCTTCGTTGATTGTGCCGGATTCAGGTATGTGACGACAAGCCATCTCTTTTATCAAGCTTTTGGTTTACTCGAAGATCCTTCAGTGCTTTGGCTGTTTCTTCTTGTAATTTGGCTATTAGTCGATTTTTAAAGAATCTAAAATCAATAACAAATAGGAGCAACCGGGATTAATATTTTGGCCGTCTTGTTTTCAAACGTTTTACGGTTCGATCCTAAACCAAACGCCATCGACAATGGTTTTGATCAATAAATGTGGGGGCGATTTTAATTTTAGGGAGGATAAGCCCCCAGCCCTCCTAATTGCGCCTAAGGCTTCTTGGTTGCTTCGTCCATAAGTTAAATTTGTCTATCAATTTCGTGTAATTGCATTTTTCGGTTATTTCGAGTGAAATTTATGACCAAAAATACTTGTTTTTTTTTGTTTTTCGACCTTATTTTACACGAAATTTTGAATAATCCATAAAATTGAATCTTTATATTTGTAATTTACACCCTCAGCTACTATAATTATTTTGAAAAATTTACTTTCCATTTTTTGAAGTTACTATGTGTTTCAATGAGTTATATATTTTCACCTATTTCTTTTTGTAGTAAAAAACCGGTTACTAGTAATAAATTACGATTTCTTACGTCTTACCTTCAAAGTAGGAAGAAAAACCTATGAATATTCTGAAAGAGCACATTTTGAGTTTTCCGATGAGGTGAGGAATAATGATTTTGGTCCACCGGTTACGTCACAATTACATTTTGAGTCAATGGCTGCGTTAAAATCGCATTCTATTGACGCTACGTGTGCTCGACGTAAATAGATGCATTAGCGTGATGTAGTGGTAGAAGCCCGCTTCAGTTGACTTCAAGCCGTGGCGTGGGGAGTAGTATTCTGTAGCTGTGCTCGTGCTTGCATGGTTTAATAAATTTATTTTAAACTATATTCGGTTAATTATGGCCAATTCGAGCACCCGAAGCGATGCGGAGCCGAGAAAGTCGGTTTCGACAAGTGCAACCACGGTAAATCGCGGATTAAAACTGACAGGTTCGAGAATGTAGCAATATTCAAAAAAAATATTTATAAAAATTTTAGAAAACCGACCGGATTTTCGTCCGATTTTATATTTTTTATGTGTATCTACTATTGCTTATTTACTACCATTTTTTTGAAAATTCTTGTCAAAATCTGCCACCGAACTTTATTACCGGCCCCCAAAAATCCAAAACTTTTGTTTTTTAAGAGTTGCAGATAGGAAGGAAAAATGAACAGATGGCAGATATAAAATAATAAGTCCAACAATGCACATTACCCTAGTAACATTTTGTGCTGATAAAATTTCTCAGCAAATTTTAAGCTGGCGCTTAGCTGCATCAGATTAAAATTCAGCTGTTTTCCAACGTCAATTTAGCTGAAATTAGCTGAATTTTCTCCTGCCACTTAGCTGGTCTCAGCTTAAAATACAGCTGTTTTTTAGGGTCAGAAAATTACCTGAATTTTCAGTTGACGCTTAGCTGTCTCAGCTTGAAATTCAATTGTTTTTCAGCGTCAGCAAATTATACAAATTTTCAGCTGACGTTTAGCTCTCTCAGATTAAAATTCAGCTGTTTGTCAGCGTCAGAAAATTAGTTGAATTTTCAGATGACGCTTAGCTGCCTCAGTTTAAAATTCAGCTGTGTTTCAGGGTTAAAAAATTACCTGAATTTTCAGTTGATGCTTAGTTGCTGCAGTTTAAAATTCAGCTTTTTCAGACTCAGCAAATTACTTGAATTTTCAGCTGACGTTTAGCTCCCTCAGATTAAAATTCAGTTGTTTTTCAACGTCAGAAAATTACCTGAATTTTCAGTTGACGCTTAGCTGTTTCAGCTTAAAATTCAGCTGTTTTTCTGCCTCAGAAAATTTCTGTTCAATCAAATCAGGAAATAGTAAAACAAGGCAGCTACAAAACAAAATATTCACAAAAATTTTACTTTTATTGAAAATTTTTTGTATTACTTAAGGTTAAACTATTATATACTTGTATTTTTTAAGTAAATTTTTAAAATATCTACCTTAATTTTCAATAGTTCAATTTTTTTTAAAGTGTCATTTATCACCACCCAAATTAATGTAATGTTCTATCCGGGGACACCCTGTACATAATATAGTGGTGTGTATTTAATTATTTTTCGATAACTGATGGTCAAATACGCCATGAAAAAATATGCACTGCATATTATTTAAAACTAAAATGTCTAAATTTTATACTTGTGACGTACCCACCTCTGATTGGTTCATTTTACGTTACCAACCTAAAAAATAGAGATTACGGGGGACTGATTAATGAGTGCGGCCTTCAGGCCGCACAACCTGGGCAATTTAGTATGTTATAATATTATATATTGTAACGTTGCAATTTATTTTAGTTATAGAGCTGAACTTGGAGGTAAATAAGTATGTTGAGCTTTAGAGAAACTTATAAAAAAGAGTTTTTATCGGAATGAATAGATTCTTTTGTGCTATATTTGGCTTTTAAAACATTTTATTGAAAAGTTTGAGCAACACTACTCGAACATATTATTCGAAGTTAAAATTTTATTTGTTTTGTTTTCATAACGGCGATAACCATAATTTTGCAGGAACACCCTACCCTTATTATATCCGCTTACAAAAACGGTAACTTTTATCACAATATTGCGTTAATTGTTGATTATTATTACACGTGAGATGGGTACCTGCATTTTTAAGTGATTACTACACTTGACACAAACCATAAAATATTTAAATTGTAACAATTATTGTGTAGGATGTTCATAAAGAACCGCAAAAACATTACTGCAGCTAATTAAACTCTTAAGTATAATTAGACGATTGCACGCACTGCTTATTTCTTTTGAGATTGAAATAAATTATTGTTACACTGAGCACGTCAAAATTTATTATCTAACTTTTTTGAAACGTAAAATGCAGCTTTAGGACAATTGCATTACCTTTTTGTCTGAAAAATGAATAGTTGATTTTTGTGAATTGAGTTACTGTTAATTCTAACGAACAAAAGTTACTTTTCAAGTGACTACAAATATAATGTGTGCACTATTATGAAAATTATGGTGACCTAAATTTTGTACTTGTCTTGTTAATTACTTTTTATTGTTATAGAACTAGAATTTGCAGTGATAATTTAACACCTTATCGGAAGTCGTCACTCAGATGTTGAGCATCTTCATTATGTTTTAATTATTTTCTTTCAATAAACGTAATTAATTTTTTTATTGTTTCTTGTTTTATTCTTTATTGATTTCTTTGTGCTTAATTATATTTTAATTTTTATCGGACATCATCTAATCCAGCTTTGAAACTTCGAGGTAATTTTAGTCTGACAATGACCCGAATCAATTGTTGGGTGGTGCGTAATTAAAAAAAAAAATGCGTAGAATGAAACGAGACAATGGATGAAAAGAAGTAGTGCGTAGGTAAAACTTACGATACCATAAAATACACCACATATTCCATAAAATCATTTAATTGTACCGAGTGGGTGACATCAAGGCAATGGAGAAGGCGACCAAATTCGAGTTTGGTAACCTAAAGAACTTAAGTGCTCGATGCTAAATAAATGAATAAACAAGAACCGAAACCAAAATCCAGATAAAATATGCGAATCTGAGGTGCTTCTGTACCAACAAAAAATTAATTTACACCGTTTTTGTTAACGGTAAATAAGTTTGTGGTTTTCTATGAATGAACACCGAATTATTTTCATCTAGTTCTGGTAATAGCTATGATTTCATCATCATAAAATTTTCCTGTATCAGTTTTGCGATTAATTTGTTCCTTCGAAGTAATCGCATGAGTAAGGCCACTAGTCTAGAGTCTAGACAATTATCACAAAGTCGATAATCAATTTAACTGTTCTTGAGGTTATCCAGGTATGGTTCGTCTTTAAGTATTACATATTTATTTGAATTTAATATACATTTTTTATTTTCGGCAAGGTCAAAGAACAAAGTTCCTATGTTGGTAATTCCATCCCTTTAACAGCTAGACGGTGAGCGAGACTCGTGGTTCGCCCATGAAGCCTGTTTAACCACGAAAAATAAAAACTGGATATTACAATTTTTGTAAATTTTAAATTAGCAAGGCAAAGCTTTCGTTTTATAAGAATTTTTTAATTAGCAGTTATTTGCATCAGCAAGATGATCTTGAAAGGCGTATGTATCATTAACCGATGATTTATTCTTGTTTTTAAGAAGTGTTCCAGATTTAAAGAACTGATAGATTAAAATATCCTTTGAGTCATAACGCCCACATTTCAAGTCCACGGTGAATATGATAAATTTAACTGAACTTCGTATAATATTTTGGCAAAACTGAACTTCAGTCTTTCTTTTTCGAAATATCTAAACGATTGCCAGACCCATTGCACCTAACTGTTGTCAAAAACGAGGAATTTAGAGAAAAAGATAATAGCGACAATTCCTTGAAATTTATTCAAATTTTATCGATAAATAAACGTAACGGTTAATTGTTTACACGAAACAAAATAACAAATATTTGCCAATGGGAAAATAAATAGAAAAGGGACATAACGAAAAATAGGGTTATGATTTAGAAGATTTCTTTTGCGCAGTAGATAATCCGAGCGATATCATAATCGTGAGTGTCACATTGAATATTAT
Organism: Cantharis lateralis; assembly: GCA_963170105.1. NCBI lineage: Eukaryota > Metazoa > Arthropoda > Insecta > Coleoptera > Cantharidae > Cantharis > Cantharis lateralis. The sequence goes on from OY720627.1 coordinate 7,411,713, forward strand.
GTTGCGTTTGTCTGCCAAGTGGAACTTGGCGATGGTAAAAGTATTACTTAATTTATGTTGTTGTACAAAGTTTCATGTAACATAGCGCCAGATGCAGAATAGATAGATTTTGTACAACTAATGTTAGCGGAACCTATTAGCACTGATAACGGTAATAGTAACACGTCACTGGCCGAACTCGCAATTCCGTCAGGTGCAATGAACCTGTCTCCCTTCTCCGAAACCCCCCATGTCCCCTATTTTATCAAGTTGCACGGCCAAGGTCTTACAGGTGACTTTTGCCACAAATATGCGCATCGCGAATTGGTCACTGTCACACCGAGCTCATCACTTTTGCCGCGCTTTTAAAAATTCTCCGAAATTTCAAAAGATCCTGTTACACCGTCATTTGTTTACTTACAAAATACTTGACGGTAATAAATTTAACTTTCCCACTCGAAAACGTTTAAAATGTACCGCATATTCTGGAGACTTCAACGGGCGGGTAGACGCGAAACCCGATATTTCCTTTATTTTTTTAAAAATTTTTAGCAACAAAGGAAACAATTTTAGTTGATTACTTTAATGTCGTAAAATGAGCCCACCGAAAATGTCCACAGGCTACAATTATCTCAATTTACGTCTCGTTTGGTAACGATAAGTAAAAAATTTTTCTGCTCACTTTTTTACGACTCACGATATTACAATCAAGTTCAATTTGATTACATTTTCGTGATTATTAGTAACACACCTACATCAATCAAATGTTGAAAATTAACAACGCATAATCAACAGTCATTAAGTTATCCATGAAAGTGTTGTTCTCGTTTTAATTGTTTGTTATGTCTTTGTATAACGCGATTGTACGGCCTGGTGGGCGTTTGAAGTGATAATTTGCAAAAAGTTTAAGTTCGATCTGCATTCATTCGGTTCAAGGTGAAGGATGAAAAAATTAAAATTGAATTGAGGTGTGGGAGATGTTTATTTTAGAATCAAACATTTCGAAGTGGTTTACTGTAAAAAATGATAAAAGAAAATTCTTGTTTTATTGTCATCTCCAAAAATACCATCGATAGGAAGTTTTTTGTACTTTTACCTGCTTTATTGACGAACAACTGTTTTACGCTCAAAAATTCAAAACGTCATCGGGGGATTTATCTGTATCATTGACGTCAATAAAACCACAAGTTGAAATATGGTCAATGTAAGAAGAACGAGGAACAACCTCATAAAAGTTTTTATTTTTGGCTGTTAAAAATAAATAAAAATTGAATGATTTTTATACAGTTAGTAAATGTAAAACAAATTTATGATAAAAAGTGAATATAAAATCAAAAACACGAAACCGAAGAACTATAATTTATTGCGCTGGAGATCATTAACATCCTTAGTAAATAATTATTACTAAATTACATATGAATTTTACAATATAAATCAAGAGGTCGTTAAAGGGACTTTAACGAGGGACAAGAAAATGTAAAATTACCCCAAAAACAAGGGTAAATTTACACATACATAACAATTGGGAACGACATAGTGCTGATTTTTTTTGCTGACATTTTGCTGATGAAAATTAACCTGAAAATGTAAAATTAACCGGTGATTTCACCTGATCGGAATTACCAAACCCTTAAGAGTCATGAGTTTAATTTTACAATTTCTGATAATCGGCCACAGGGAGCACCTGAATGGAAAGGAAATTTTCCTAATTTTCCTCAACGAAGTGTAATTTTATCAAGAAATTTACAACAAAGTTGAACTTTACAGAATCAGATGGTAATTGTACACTTTTGTACAAAAAACTTGTTGAAAGATACACCGTGTAAGCTGAGACATAATAAACGTTTCAATGTAAAAATTGCGAAATTTATTAATAGCGAAATATACTAAACTTATATTCCTTGCTTTATCTGCTGTAATAAAAATAATTCAATTAATTAACAAAACAAATCAACGCCACATGGTAGCCAAATTGTAATTACGGGCAGCTGCCATAAGGTTGTAACAAATTTTTTATAATTATAGCAGTCACATAGCTGTTATCTTCAGTAGCTAGCTTAATATTGTAGCAAATTTATAATATACGACTTATTAATATAGCAAATTTCATTTAACATACAACTAAATTGGCCATTACGATCAGTTTCCAGATAGCTATAACGTGCAAATGCTCTTCATAGCACATTGAGTTTTTTTCAAGCTAAAATGCTATTTTGTAAAAAATTAGCATATTCATAATAATGAAAATGATATCTATGGTTAGCACGCTGATGTGGAATGCTAAGTAAATTTAAGGAAATTCAAGAAATCAGTGAAAAACCGGAGACATTCCAGAAAACCTCGAAAATCTTATGAAATGCAGGGATATTATTAATAGCACGTAAGCCGATGAAAGTATCACTTTATGTGTAAAAGAAGTATTAGTTTATTAATTGCTCCTTTGAGTTAATTTGTCTAATGCTTAAAATAAGATAAGGTAAAATAAAGTAAGTTTCCAGCGAAGAAATCTAGACTATTGTAAAGGTTCTGCAAGATAATTTTGATTTCTGGCTTCTGAAATTAAAATTCTTTTTTTGGTTTTTAATGTATCCGCCCTTGTCTATGCCAGACTTGATAAATTTAGTCACATCAGAAATTTCCTTTATAGCTGATCTACGGGTTTGGTACCACGACATAGTGCATGATATTTGAATATATAATAATTATTACAAGAGGTAAATACCCCACAAAAGGTTGTGTACACATGTTTGGAATTCACCTGTAAATCTGTGGAATTCATTGAAAATAATTGGAATTTATGAAAACCCTTGCAAACAACTGGAATTACTTAAAACTCACAGGAAATCTCTGAAATTAAGAAATCATTGGAATTCTTAGAAATTACTGAAATTCCTCCGAAATATTTGGAATTCTTTGGAAGTCTTTGTAATTTCTTTGAAATCCCTGAAATTCCTTGGAAATTACTAGAATTCTTTGGAAATCAATGGAATTTTTAGAGATCTCTATACATTTGCGATTTTTGGAAAACCCTAGAATTCTTTGAAATTCTCTAGAAATCTTTGGAATTTAGAATCATTGGAATATTCTTAGAAATCATTGGAAGTAATTGCAATTCCTTTGAAATAATTAGAATTTCTTGAAAATCTGTAGAATTCTATGAAAATCTCTGAAATTCCGTAAAAACTATTAGCATTTCTTAGGAATTACTGGAATTTTTTATAAATCGGTGAAAATGTCTAGAATTTCTTTAAAATCACGAGAATTATTTGAAATATCATAGAAATCTTTGGAAGTCTTTAGAAATCATTGAAATTCTTTATAATTTTTGGAATTCTTTGGAAATCATTGGAATTTTTGGAAATCTTTAAATTTACGATTTTTCTTCCCTGGAAAACTCTGGAATTTAGAAATCATTGTAATTCTTTTGAAATAACTATTATTTCTGTGAAATCTCTGAAATTCTTTGGAATTCACTGCCATTTTTGGAAATCACTTCAATTGGATTTTTTTTGAAAATCGCTGGAATTCTTTGAAAATCTCCGAAATTCCTTAGAAATTATCAGAATTTCTTAGGAATTACTGGAATTCTTTAGAAATCGGTGAAAATCTCTAGAATTTCTTTGAAATCACTGGAATTTAGAAATCATTGTAATTTTTGGAAATCACTGCAATTGCTTCGAAATAATTGGAATTCTTTGTAAACCTTTGACATTTCTTGGAAATTACCGAAATTCCTTGAAATTCTTGGAAATCACCGAAATTCCTAGGAAATCACTAGAAATTTTGGAAGTTTATTCAATTAGAATTCTTTGGAAACATCTGGAATTCTTTAGAAATTACCGGAATTTCCTAAGAATATTTTGGAAATCGGTGGAAATTTTTAGAATTTCTTTGACATCACTGGAATTCTTTGGAAATCACTAGAAATCTTTGGAAATCAATGGAATTTTTGGAAATCTCTTTATTTACGATTTTTGGAAAACCCTAGAATTCTTTGAACTTCTCTGGAATTAAGAAATTTCAGGAATTTAGAAATCATTGCAATTTTTAGGAATCATTGGAATTCATTGCAATTCCTTTGAAATAATTAGAATTTCTTGGAAATATCTGACATTTCTTTGAAATCTCTGAAATTCTTTAGAATTTTTGGATCACTGAAATTCTTTGGAATCGTTGGAAATAACTACAATTTTTGGAAATCACTGCAATTAGAATTTTTTTTTTAATTCCTGGAATTCTTTGAAAATCTCTGAAATTCCTTAAAAACTATGAGAATTTCTTAGGAATTACTAAAATTCTGTAGAAATCGGTGAAAATCACTGGAAATTTTTTAAATTTCCTAGAAATCTTTGGAAGTCTTTAGACATCATCATTGGAATTCGTTAGAAATTATTGAAATTCTTTGGAAATCATTGGAATTAATTCTTTAGAAATCGGTAAAAATTTCTAAAATTTCTTTTATATCACTGGAATTTTTTGAAATTTCCTAGAAATCTATGGAAGTCTTTAGTCTAAAATTCTTTGGAAATTAATGTAATTTTTATAAATATCTTGATTTATGAATTTTTGAAATTCCTGGAATTCTTTGAAATTCTCTGGATATCTCTGGAATTTAGAAATCATTGTAATATTTGGAAATCACTGCAATACCTTCGCATTAATTTGAATTCTATGAAAATTTCTAACATTTCTGGGAAATCTCTGAAATTCCTTGAAATTCTTGGAAATCACCGAAATTTCTTGGAAATCACTAGAAATTGTGGAAATTTATTCAATTAGAATTCTGTGGAAACCCCTGGAATTTCTTTAAAATAAATGGAATTCCTTGAAAATCACTGGAATTCTTTGAAAATCATTAGATATTTTGGAAATTTCTTAAATTAGAATATTTTGGAAATGTCTTAAATTAGAATTTATTGGAAATCCTAAAATTCTTTGAAAATCTCTAGAATTCCTGGGAAATAGTTGGAATTCTTGGAAATTTATAAAATTCTTTCGAATTCCGAGTATTGAGTATACAAATTTACCTGGATATTTACTCCCGGTATTGTGAAATTGATATTACAACTTATGAAATTAAATCCGACCCATACTTTGGCTTTTAAGAAAATGTGGAAATCTGAATACATCTTTCTCTGCAAGCAAGACATCGTCTTGGTATTTACACATGGTGCTGTAAACATTTGAATAACATATTCTAGTAGAGGGCTAACATTACTAAATGTTCATACTTCATAGGTCAAACTTGCGCTTTGTTCTACATATTATTATATGTTAGCAGTTCAATCGACGCAAGCAGGCATTGAATCGCTGTTTATTTTTTATTAAAATTTCAAGAATTCCAATAATTTTAGAAATTTTCAAATAATTCTAATTCAAGAGATTTCCAAAAATTTCAATAATTTCGATTGATTTCTAAAGAATTTCAGAAAAATTCAGAGAATTCTAGTAGTTTCCAAGGACTGTTAGAAATTTGCAAAAAGAATTCAACGATTTCCAAAGAATTATAATAATTTCCAATGAATTTGTGTACACATAATGTGCTCGTCGATTTAAACTTTACCCCGCACTACTGGTCTGCAATTATACTACCAATTCGCACAGCGGAATTCAGCATTATGATAACCAAGCTTGCAAATATTCGGTTTCTGAATTTTTTATGATTTATTGCAAGAAGCAGCATATTTATCTCTGCATTTATTGAGGTAAAAGATTAGCCAAAATTCGCAGTAAAGTTTTAACTATAAAGGCTAAAGCACGAAACCCGTAGTACTCGAAGATATTCTAGATATTTACAAGTCATAAGTATCATTTATTAATTATCTAGGTAGCACGAGAATACCTTACAAATTCGTGTTTACAAAAATAAACATGTGATAGATATTAGAGCAAACAAGTCTTTTCTTTTATATTTAATTACTTGAGTTGCATTTTCGAGTTCAGGCGATTTCAGAGAAAATTTCTTCTTTGCAGATCAGTAATTTTCGAGTTGGGGCCACTTCAGGGATGTTGTTAATGACAAGAACGGCTCAAAAATTTACTGTCGAAATAGATCGCCATGCTCAAAAATACTTGCATAAAATAAAAAAACACAATGGGCAGGTCAATCGAATACACACATTCAGTTTTTGTAATTTTTAATGAAGTTCTTGATTTTCCCGGGCTCAAACCGAGAATCATGATTTTGTGGTAGGTGAAGTTGAAAATACCAGGTTTAAAAATGCTTTATTTTAAATTCTTAAAATATTCACTGTTTGATGATGTGTCAGAAGTCCGAATACTACCGGTTTCGGTACATTATACCATCATCAGAATGTAATGTGAATCCGATGTTATAAAACAAAAGTTGTAGCTGTTAAACAACATTATTTAAGAAAATTAGAAGAAAAACAAATGAACTGTTAGTTGGAATATCCAAACATACGCGAAGTGCATTTGTTTATTGTTATGGAAATATCCTATCCCGGACCTAAGTATTTCTCCGTTTAGCCTTGTATTGGGAGTAATAAATACTTGGATATTACGGATAATAATTGTTCACAGAAATATATTTTTACCACAGAAATGTCAATTTTTTATATTATCTTATAGGACAATTAAAGCAATATTATTAAGAAACAGATTGAAAATTAAGATTTTACCATAAGAAAAAAAGGATCTTTTTTTTTCAACAAAATGGAATTTAATTAGCACCTAAATAAGCTTAATCTATCAACCGATGAATTGAATGCTCTAAATAACCAAAACCATTTTAAAAAAATAAAAATTTCTTTCAAATTTTTTTTTTAACTTCTTAAATTTGCATTTGCAAAAAATAAAAGAAAGAAAAATGTTTATTTTTAGAGTTATTTATTGTTTTTGTTGACAAATGTTCACATTATTTTCTAATCTTTTTACAACTTTGAAACGTCCAAAAAAGCAATATTAAATGAAAAAAACTGAAAAAATTCCGACTTGTTATTAAAAAGCAAAAAACGGGTTTGGAATTATTTATGGATACCTTTGCGTCATACAAGCCGTGGTTTGCACCAAATCCAAATCTTCAAAAACTTTAAATTTTTAAATTTTTTATTGAATCTTCATTAATAATTTTCAATAATGTTGTATAATAGGTCAATCAATTTTGTAAGATTCAGGTATTGAATTCCCAAATTATCGAGCTTCGCCGGTGGAAAATTTTCGATTTTTTTCTATTTTTATTCGGATAAACTGTTATTGATCGAAAAAATTCGAACGCAAACTGAAACATTTAAGAAAGTAAATAAATTAATAAACAGGTTTTGGTTCCTTATAATTAATTGCTTAATTGTTAAAATGTCTTAATGGGAAATACAATCCGAGGAAATTTGAATGCGCAAGGAGGCAAGAAACTCGTAGTCGTGCGTCACGAACCCAACGTTCTATATTAAATTTTACACCCAACTGTAAAATTAATTAAGATTAACACAAATTAAAATTTTTAGGAGCTCAATGATACATTTTTAATCAAGATTAATAACAATGAGATGGGAGTGCTGCCGATTCAAAATACTTTTGCTGTGATGTAAGAAAACAGTGATCGCCACTTGCAATGACGTGAAAATTAAAAATGATTTTTTAAATTGCAGTTAAAGATCCTTGTAAAGGCCAAGGTTGCCTTTTCAGCTCTTTATTATGGAAAATCTTGTTCGTTTGAGTCATGTAGAACCTAACGGAATTTATTGTTTACATAAATATTATCCGTACCAATTTTGGGGAACTTCCTTAAAAAACGTTTAGCTAAAATTTGGCTAAAAACCTGTCCAAACGCCTCGGCAAGCAAAAGAATTTTAACGCAAGCTTTGTGTTAATTTTTTGTACCTTGCTATACGAAACTTAAGTAGGTTGAAAAAAGTAACATTGGCAATGGAAAAGTTCAATATACACAATTTCCTCTCACCGCACTTCCATGGACATGATGCTTATTTTGACTGTGATGTAATGCGCCTCCGGATAGTCGGTCGCAGGCCTCCCACGGTTCCACTACAGGACCGAACTTAAAAATCGTTAAAAAATTATTCAGCCATTATTTTTGCTAAAAAGTGAAATTATACAAATGCATAGACGCTGCTAACGGAATCGCGTAATAATACAAATACAGAGGGCATTTACAATGTACCTCCTTAAGTGGATTTACATATTTATGAACTCAACAGGTGCTTAAGAGCTCATCTTCCTTGACAATTTAGTTCCATTGTAAATTTTTACCTAAACAGCGGATTTATGCTAATGTGGATTATAAACATTTAATTAACGAGTCCATTGTTAATCCGCTGTCTCGTTCATTGTTTGTTATATTTTTTCAACCACAAAAAAAGCAGTTGACTGAAACATTTTTCACAAAAGGAAAGGATTTGGAGTTGATTTGGAAAATTGATATTATTGAGTCATAAAGATAGTGGAAATTAATTTATTAATATGAATATTGACTTGGTCGAAGGACTTAATAAATGGAACTTTAACCTGGAATCCTGATGGAATGTAGTCTAAAAATAATTCATCAAAGGATATGTAAAATTTAAAATTCTTATAATTAAAATTTAACACTTTGAATATTAATGTCTCGATAAAACTAGACATCTCAGACCAGATATTAGATCATATTTTGACACTACATTCATCACAAAAAATCAACACCGACCGATGGCCGATGATGCTCTCGGATTCAGGTAAAAAAAACAGCATAGTCGCTAAAACATAGATTCAAATAACAACGTGGAATTCATCTCTTCAGATTTGTGTTGTTAAAAAGAAACATTAAGTTTCGATGTACAAAAATCCATGTTCTATTTTACCGATATTAATCTGATGAGATGAATTCATGTAGTACCTAATCTTTGCAAAATAACAAGTGTATTTTGAATCTGTTTTGCAAGCAATCTAGAGGAAGGTGACCTATAATGGATGACCTACTTAAGAAAATATTCACGTCTTTGGTTAATAAACTTGGTTTACTTTGGAGATAATATGTAAATATTGACGCATATCATGTGGGATAGGGACTTACATTTTTTAATGCAAAAATTCATATCCATATAATTAGATTGATTGATTCGAAGAAAATTTTGATGTTTTCTAAAGAATTCCAGTGATTTCCAAGGAATTCCAGAGCTTTCCAATAATTTTCAAGAATTTCTAAAGATTTCCATAGGAAATTTCAAAGAAATCAAGTGATTTACAGGGAATTGCAATGATTTCCTAGGAATTCAAGTGATTTCAAAGAAAATCCAATGATTTCCAAGGAATTTCACATATTTCCAAGGAATTCCAGAGCTTTCCATAAAATTTCAATAATTTTCAAGAAATTCTAAAGATCTCCATGAAATTTTAAAGAAATCAGGTGATTTCCAAGAAATTGCAATAATTTCCTAGGGATTCAAGTGATTTCCAAGAAATTATTGTAATTTCCCAGGAATTTCACCTATTTCTTAGGAATTTACAAAGAATTTAAAAGAATTCCAGTGATTTCTAAGGAATTCCAATGTTATTTCAGAAATTCCAAAGATTTCCACAGAATTCCAATGATTTCCAAGAAATTTCAGTGATTTCTAGGAAATCCCAATGATTTTTAAGAAATTCTAAAGATTTGCAAGAATTCTAGTAATTTCCAAATAATTCTAGTGATTTCCAAGGAATTACAATGATTTTTCATTATTTTCGGATTCTCTATGAAATCAATAAATTCATTAATTTTTTTTTATATTTGACTAAATTTGGTATCTCCGTTAGACCGTTAATTATTTCTTTACGAGATTAAAGAAAAATAGATATTTTGAATAAAACATTTTTAATATTTTTTCATTTAGTTAAATAAAAATCCAGGTAAATTTGTGTACACAAAACTCAGAATTATAAAGATTTGCAAGAAATCCAGTGATATCCAAGGAATTTCACGGATTTCCAAAGAATTCCAGGTACTTCTAAGGAATTCCTTAGATTTCCAAGGATTTCCGGAGATTTCGGAAGAATTTCAGTAATTTTTAAAGAATTCCAATGATTTTCAAAGAATTTCAATGATGTCTGAATTCAAGAATTCAAGAATTCTGATTCCAGAAATTTCCAAAGAATTATAATAATTTCCAATGAATTATAATAATTTCCAATCAATTTAAGAGATTGACAAGTCCACTGAAATCCAAGGAATTTTAAAGATTTATAAAGAATTCTAAGAATGCCAGGTATTTCTAAAGAATTTCTTAGATTTTCAAGGAGTTCCGGATATTTTCAAAGAATTTTAGTTATTCTAAAGAATTACAGAGATTTTTAAGCAATTCCAAAAAATTCAGATCAATTTTAAGTTATTCCAATGATTTTCAAAGAATTTCAATGATTTCCATGGAATTCTAGTAATTTCCAAAAAATTCAAATTCCTGAAATTTTCAAAGAAATATAATAATTTCTAATGAATTCCAGAAATTTTGAAGTCCAGTGATATCCAAGGAATTTTAAAGATTTATAAGGAATTCCAAGAATGCTAGGTATTTCTAAAGAATTTAGATTTTCAAGGATTTTCGGAGATTTTTAAGCAATTCCAAAAAATTCAGGTAAATTTTAAGTATTCCAGATATTTTTAAAGAATTTCAATAATATCTATGAAATTCTAGTAATTTCCAAAGAATTCCAATTCCAGAAATTTCTAAAGAATTAAAATAATTTCCAATGAATTACAGAGATTTTCAAGTTCAGTGATATCCATTGCAGTTCAAGGCTTTCCAAAGAATTCCAGGTATTTCTATGGAATTTCTTAGATTTCCAAGGATTTCCGAAAAATTTCAGTAATTTCTAAAGAATTCAAATGATTTTCAAAGAATTTCAGGGGTTTCGAAGAAATTCTAAATAATTTAAATGCATTTCAAGGAATTGCATAGATTTTCAAAGAATTCCAATTATTTCCATGGAATTCCAGTAATTTCCAAAGAATTCTAATTACAGAGGTTTTCAAAGAATTATACCATAATTTCTAATGAATTCCAAAGATTTTAAAATCCAGTGATATATGAGGAATTTTAAAGATTTCCAAAGAATTCCAAGAATGCCTGGCATTTCTATGGAATTTCTTAGATTTCCAAGGATTTCCTGAGATTTCCGAAAAATTTCAGTAATTTCTAAAGATTTCCAATGATTTTCAAAGAATTTCAAAGGTTTTTAAGAAATTCCAAATACTTCAAATGAATTTCAAGGAATTCCAGAGATTTTAAAGTATTCCAATTATTTCCATGGAATTCCAGTAATTTACAATGAATTTTAATTACAGAAGTTTTCAAAGAATTACCATAATTTCAAATGAAAACCGTAAAATTAGTTACAAAAATTTGTTAAAATCTGCCACTTTGTGCAAAGGCACCGTTCCCACTTATCGTAACGCCGGCACTGGTGGAGTGTTTATCTCAAGACCTCCGGTCACGAGAAATGCGAGCGAGTACGATTTTGATAAAATTGTTAATTTTAATAGTATAAAATATCAAATTTGTATGTCTGTCAGTCTTATCAAAATCTTTCAAACGGAAAGCTCTAGCAAATGAAATTTTTCAAATTAAATTTTATCCCTAATTTATTTATCTCTTGATTGTTATTTTAAAATTTTGATCTTCTCGCAAATTTCCTATCTAGAAAATCTTTGTTACGTTTTGTAATATCACTCTGTCAAAGTCAAAGTAGAATTCTTAAACAAATTCATCCAAAAACAGTGGTGCTGAAAAAAGTAGAGATTAAGGGAGAATGATTAGTCTATGCGGACTTCAGGCCGCACAACGTGGGCAATCTAGTAATATAATAATAGGATTGTTATAATAAATTTATCCGTCTGGTAAAATTTGATTACTGTTTGATTTTAGGTTGAAAAATAAATTTAAAATTGGAATTGAAACAGAAACTGCAATGTTGAATAAAATAAAATTTAAATCTGAATTAGAAAAAGTATATGATTGATATTGAAAACAAGAAAGAGAAAATGGGTGAGATTATTTAAAATTTATTAAGTTGGAACTTATTAAAGAAAGGTAACTGGCAACGCGTAAAAAACCATTTTTGATCAAGTGGAACCAAAAAATTGAAATTAATAAGAGTCTCACGCGTCAACAAGGATATATACTTTCCAAAACCACAGGTTTTAAACCTAAAATTATTAATCAATCCGTTCTTTTTTGAAAAAAGCTCTCTTATTGTATTTCTCATTATTGTTAATTCTGAAGGTGATACTACATACTTTTTTCGGATTTTGAGTCAACAATTTTACGAGTTGATAAATCGTTAACACACTGACACTTAAATGTTAATGTCAAATAAAGGAGTGTATGTTTTGCTTACTCTTTTAACAATTTTCATCTCAATTTGTTTTATACGTAATTAGCATTACCTGGAATAAATTTAATTTACTTATTACATCACTTATGCAAAAATAATCGCTTTACTGCGATTAATTTTAAATTACGATATTACTCTAATTGTGCTCGGTACTACCATTTGCATTCTCTTGTAATTGTTGAACTTTTTATTGTTGGTGATTCATTGCAAAATTTACATTTTTACCATTGTTCTTCATGCAGGCCAACAAAGGGCACAAATTTAACATCAACCAAGAAGCTGGTCAGGACCAAGCGTTCCAGAGGAGAATTATTTAACAAAGCATAAATATTGCATATTATGCAACGCATCCAATAATGACGGCAATTTAATACCAACTTAAGACTAACTAATTCATATTGCATTCAATTAGGGGGATAATAATTAAAATTCATAACTTCCTTTATTAAAAACGTTAAGCCGTGTAATGAAAAATTTGTGCGCATCTGCTTGATTACCTTTAAGCATCGTTTTTTGCAAGAACTTGTGCAAACGTGGAGGATTAGCATTCTCATCTTTCATTGGTTGGCTACTTACGCAATAGTTAAATACCAATAATTATTTTTATTGTCTTCTAAGCGTAACAACTGTTGGTACTTTAATGTAACCGTAATAAAAACTACCATTTGTGTAATGCAATTACGATATTTTTGATCATTATATCTTATTTTATGACATACTTTATATTTCATGGATTTATCCGGCTCGAATGACCATATATCATGCAGTGATAAATAATTTGGCTTCATATTTTTAATAAGGGCATATTTGAATGCCTGGTTTCTTTTTTATTTCTTAATTGGAAAGGGCCCAAAGATACTTTGGGTCGCAGAGTTTTTCTCCTTGAACGCTAACACTGGAATAAACGGGGAAGAACTGCATCAGTGATTCCTCTGGACAAAAACAAAGGACATATAGAGATCCTGTTATCATATTTGTTCGTGAAGCAGCGATAGTTCCCATAAAATAAAATGGCACCTTGCAAAAATTTGTAAATTGTTAGCAGGTGTAATTTTTTGTCCTTGCATTTGGCCGAATTAATTGAGCTTTACGCACTAAGAAAAATAAAATGTAATAGTGGGGATTTGAAGTACCAGCTAATGACCAGGATTTAAGTCATCAGAAAGTATTTTATCCATTCACTACATTTCCTGAAGTAAAAACTTAAATTAGTAACTACTGGTAGCAATGCAATAAATTAATTATAACTTTAGTTTTTAATGAAATTACAAGAAGTTGAACGTGACTGACTGAAGGTCCCGAAGGTTTTGAAGGTTAATTCTCATTGTTTCTTTGGAGTATCTTGTCATCTTAAGTAAATATTGCTATTTTAAAAAGTCCGCACCTGGGTGTAAGCAAAGCCAAGAATAATATATAAGAAGTCTTGTGGAATTATGATGGAGGACGGGGACGAGGAACGGGTTTGGTTCACTAGGCAATCGGAGGTCGTTGATTCCGTGGCCCTGGTCATAGTCTTTGCTGTTTCACTCACTCTAATTGCGCAATTGTTATGTTCCTCTTTGCTCGCTCTTGGTGTTGGTTTTGTAACTGGCGAACAACTTCTTCTACCAGACTGATAGTTCGTGATTTTCACACAAGGATTTCAAGCAGTTATTTTTTCTCATCTTTGATCAAATCGTAAACGACACGCCCAGTTGAATATTTATTGAGTTCCTTTATTGATGATCCTATGGATGTTTAATTGTGAGATTGATAACCATCGCGTGTTGTTAATGATCCACCATATATTTTCAATATCAAATCTTTTCTTCTCTCCATGCGGTCCTCTTCCAAATTGGATGTCGTTTACTGGTAAGCAACCGTGACCTTGGTTGGTGTACCTATAATTTTATCACACGTGGTTAATGTGACAAAACAATGAAACTCACCACCGAGCAGTAAACCTGAACATGCCCGAGGTCGGAACGAAAATAGGCACTGAACCAACTTGTTTGATCAAATTCCTGGACAAGCTCATTACAACAATTTTTACATCGCTTATTTCATTTAAAGGAGTTAATTTTTTAATAAATCAAGACAGATTACTTTGTGTTGAAACGTGAAACGAGTTTTTCTGTAATTTTTAAACGGAATGCCACCATAAACTGCGTTTTTTAATTCAAATATTGCATTATACATAAATTATTTGTTTTAATTGGATGTAATCGCCATCCAGATTCATATTTTCCTTTATAAAGCGTTAAAAACTTTTCTGTTGTTCTTCTTTGCCCGATTTCTTCAAAGAAGAAGAAGAAGAAGAAGAGACGGTCAAAATAGCAAAATTTAAAAGCTTCCGGATATTACAGGTTAGACCCCCCAAATTATCGGTATCCATGGCAATTACGAACTTTGGTACCTGATTTAATTTTGGTTTAAGTAATGAAGATTGTTAAAAACATATTTTACGGTCTAAGAAGAAACTACTAAACAGGATAGATTCAATTCAAAAACCTCAATAATGGGCCCCTTAATGATGATTCAAATTTAGTTGAATACAAACCAATTTGCTTTAATCATATATTATTAATGTATCCGCATTTTATTTAGTAAATGCATAAACCCTTAAACATAACGGACCGTTAACCACACTTTTTTTGGGAAGCTATAATTAATCGCGTCAGAACGATTTTCTCATATAAAAACGTCACCCGCTGTATGACACAAAATGTTAATGATTTTAATGAACTTGAATGGTAGAATATTGTAGATTAATTTCGTGTTTACCGCTTTTATTTGATAAAAAAACAGTCAAATTCGAAGCTTGACCTTCGCCGTCTAATATTTGTCATATTTTATGAAGACGTTTTGACAATTTTTTAAATTAATATTTATGTAAGGTGATAATTTCGCAATAACGTTACAAAATTTTATATTCAAACACTAAGGTACATTCACACCGTATAACGCACCTTTAAGCGTTAATTTGTTTATTAAAGTGGAAATATAAATCATCCGATATTCAGAAAATTGTTTCCTCCTTGGTAAATGAACAAAAATGTCGTTCCTAAAGTTAATCAGAACCTGTTTACTAATTTGATTCACAAAAACCAAAAGCTACCAAAATGATAAAATTGGCGCAGTCGACTCGTGAAATTTTGCTCGACAAACTTTTTCCAGTTTGGAAAATAAACAAGATAATTTAAGAATGCAAAAAGATTCCATAATTGCACACTTCGTCCATTTAACAGGTTTTTGAATTATACAATGATTTATTTTATTGTTTTGAACTTTGCCATAAAATTTGAATATTTTTCCAAGAATTTCGGAATAGGGGACGAAGGTTGGGAAAACGTACCAGTGGGGAAAAAACGGATCGGGCCATTTTTGGTCCCTCTCGGCAAATTTTTGGCGATCCTCCCGATAATAAATTTGGATCAGTTTATGATAATTCAAAAATAATAAGAAGAAAATGCGTGTGGTTTATTAATTGCGTAGGTCGTCGTAAAAAACAATTTAAAAGGAATTCGAATAATTTTGCCGTTGCGGCGTGGTCAAGTAACACACATTATAAGCAAGGCGATGGCGTTGTAACGGGTTTCGGAAAGTAACCGCTCTACAGTTAGATCAGAGTTACTTTTGTTGGAGATTTTGATTTCGTTTTGCATCTTTGAGTTACTACGTCACGACGCGGTGTTGTTTGTTACGGTAACGGATTTGTTTTAGCAAATCATCTTATCGCACCAGAAAATTGTACGAAACTCGTTTTTCTCTCTAGTGAATCTTTGCGAACATAATCAGTTACAGCATAAATTTTGATCCGACTTTTTATGCGCCTAAAAGGCAATTAAAAATATTATAGGGTTTATGAAATGTCATCAAAATTTGACATGCATTAAAAATTTCATAACGTAAACACTAGCATCCATCTAACTGTTTTATGCGCATATATTTAATGGCACAACTAATTTTTCGTAATTTATTATTTTGCAAAATTTTATTTTATATGCTTCGCGATTATTACGAATTTTTAGAACTATTAAAATAATTATCCAATTAGTTGTATATTTTTCAAATTTATCTTTTTTATTATCCACTAAATTCTGCAGATGGGTTGACTCCCTCTCCCGGGCCCCTCCTTGTAGTTATTTTTTTAAAGTAATAATTGGAAGAAATCCGAAATCACCACATTAATTTACTGGGTGATCAAAAATTGATATTTTTTTCTCACGACTACATTTTAAGTTAAAACAGGTCCAATCATCTCCTAATTTTCCATTATACTAATGGACTAATGGATTTTCTTTTAAGTAATAGTTTAATTTAATACCAAATTTTATTTGGCAATTATTTAATTTTAAATTCACCTCAGTTAAAATTCAATTTAAATTAAAATTTCAAAATTTATGCTTTTATGTTAAATTTAATATTATGGAATTTTAATTAATTTATTTGTATGTAAATTCAGCAATTATCTTGATGATGTTTTTCATACAAAATAAAATTATGCTATTTGATTTAACTTCATTAATTGAAAGTTTAATTTTTAATTGGTATGTAAATATGGACGTATTTTTTGCGGATGAATTTAAAATTTAAAAATTTAATAATGAAAATAATCATGCTGATAAGGTCGATGTTTTTTCTGCAGTTTTCAGCTTACACTGTTTCGGATATCTAAAGTCACCATGACACAGTACTTTCGGGTTCCCCATGTTCCGCATTCTTCTCTTCCATCAGTTGTCTTGTTGTCAGTTGATCCTCTCTTCCATTTGACATTTCTACTGTTGTCAGTATGATAATCTCCTTCGTAAACTGCGGGATATCTTCTTCTTGCAAATCTTGTTGTCCAAAATTCTCTGATTGGTGCGTTGGAAAAAGTGTTCCCAATATTTATTTAACGTCCTCGTCTGCTTTTCGTAGAAATTTTAAGCAGCAGAAATAATGCCTTCTGCCTTCTTCCATTAATTGTATTTAGAAGATATATCTCTCATGTGGAAGCAGATGTCCCAAGTATTCAATCTTTCTCTCCTCGTTTGAGATGTCTGGCCTAGCAGTTTTTCCTACTTGTAGACTTGCCTTTAAAACTTTTCAGGTCATGATATCCGGTTCTGGTTCTCTGTCTACCTTCTTTAATTGTTTGAGTGTATCGTCCTCATTTCTTCCTCTTCTTCAATCTCGTAACTTCCTTAATCTTTTTGTGCAAGTCTTCTATTTTCTGGAATTCCTTTTTCATCCGTACTTCCTTAGCTGTTCTTCACTTCTCGGTATTTGTCTTAATCTCTGTCCTTGGTCCTTCGGAAATTCATCAAGCTCAAGATCTCGTCTACCATTCATTTCTTCTTGCTTGGTTTTTGGACCACCTCTAACTCTTATTCTTCTATGTATTTGTATTTGTGTTTCCTACTCTAATTTTCTCTACTGTTCCTAACTCTTCGTTCAATCTGACTTCATTTAGAACCATGTTGATAGTCTGGCATATTTGTGTTCGACGTCATGTCTGGATATTTTTCAGCTCATCTCCTTAGCTTAGGCATTTTCTGATTTTTCACCATGATATCCAAGTGTGTAGTCGTCTTGCTGGTAGTTTAAACCAAGTATATGCGATGATTAACTTTTATTTTTCGCAAAATTGTATCAGGGAGTTTCCTCTATCATTTCTATTCCCCAGACCATATTCTACCGTTATTTCTTCTGATCTTTCTTTGTCTTCATTCGCATTAAAGTCTTCCACGTTGACAGTTATTGAGTTTTTACTGGAGTTGGTCCTCAGTATCTTAATTTATTTGCTTTTGCCTTCATTTATAACAGTGCCGGTATATCCGAGTATGAGACAAAGATTAAAACCTCTCTATCGACCTCTTTCTTGGTGATGAATCCTACTCCGTTAGGATGATTTGATACGTCATAACTCGAATTTTACTAATTCTCATTACTGCAACGCCCAGTTGTTGCAGCTCTCCAATCACACTGTGTAATCCACTTTCCTCACATTCCATGTTTGTCTGCTACGGTCGGACGTTCCAATTCTAAAATACTGAAATAACTCTCTTTTCTCAGAGTTTGCCATATCTAGCTACTATTACCTAGTTTGGACTGTAGGTCAATACAATTGCTCGGGTTGTGACTCGTGGAGCCACGGCTGAGTACAAAACAAAATCATCAGTTCTTTGGATCATCCCCAGTCGCATAACGCTTGATGTGACCTTCTCAGAGAAAGATGCTATCTTTGAGTCATAAACCCAACACCCCTTCTTCATCGTGTCTCGTAAGCTCACCAGCTCTTTCGAGTTCTCTGGCTGCATCTCTTCAATGGTTTCTCGTAGTACATTTGCTTGTATTTTAACTTGGTTGATCTTTTTCTCTTTCACAGATGTGCAGTCGATGTGTGTGTGGTTGCTTAAGCTCTTGAAGTCAAGAATCATCCAGTCAGTAACTGGAGTTAGATCTCGGATGGATTGTGATTCTCCTCTGTGTTCAATAGCCCCCTATTAAAATGTTGAAGAACCTTTGAGATTACACACCTCTAGGCTTAAGACCTCTATTGTCTTTGTAAGGAGGCAACCTCTTCGGTTTCCCAGTGTTATCTTTCAGTTTGTTCAAGAGTTCTGAGTGGTAAGAGTCTCAGCAGGGCTTATGTCCCAATTCTCTTTATTAGGCTTGCGCTGACACAGTTCACGGTAATCTGGAAAGCATTGGGATTCTCTTCTGATTTGATGGGGACTAATCTCAGCTCTACACCTGGATGGTCAATCTTCACACGTGTCTCCTTCAATTTTGCTGTAGTTGTTTGATCTACCCAGACTGTGGCTTTCTTCGTTCTGCCATTAGAAGCTGAGTGGCTTTATTAATCACCTATCTATGGATATCTTCATAGGTAGTCTCCTGGTCTTAATCTGAAGATTGTAGTCAGACCAGATGGCGGTCAGTGGTGGCGACCAAACACTGGTCAACCAAATGACTTTCGGCCAAAACAACAGTTTGAATGTAGCTCAGTCTTTTTGATTTGTATATATTCTAAATTTAAAGAATGATTGGTTGAAGCCCGAAGGAATAATGAAAATAAAAACTGCACAAGCGGCGCACAAAGGATTGCTAATGAATTATGACCTACACAATGAATAATACTAATTTGATTACTAAATTATAAAGAATGTGTGCGATATTTCCGGGACCATGATCTTATTAGCGTTTTTAATATCTACAAGAAAAGCATACAGCTTATTCCGCTTTATATTGAAAGTTTGCATGAATTCTAAGACCAGCTTTGAAGGAAACCGAATTTTTTCGGCCTACAGCGTACATTATACAATGTCAAGCCACAAACAAGTATTTATTTTCTGTAATATCACAAAATTACAACAAAAAGTGCAATTGCACGACAGATGTCCGATGTATAATTTTCTCGACTCAATTTTGCATTTCAAGTCTAGATAATTAGTTTTCCACCTTGGGGTTAGCTTTTGGGGAAACATTTAACTTGTGATTATAGTAACAATAGGACAATAGCTCATATATAGGAAAGCAATCACAACCAATTGTTAATTTCGCCGTATCATACATGTAATATTGAACAATATAGGCATCATCTATCATTGAAATAATTGCGGTCTAGTAGGTGTTTTTGTTGTGCCATAAATGGTCACTTTTGTGAAATAAGAAAGAAAATTTAAATGTACAATTTTCTTACATTGACAAATAAATGCAACCAGGGGTGAGCTGGCACTGAAATATTGGCGGACTGCGGTGTGCCCTTCTGGTTATAAGCAGCAAGAACAAAATTGACATGCTCTATAAACTGATCTCGTGAAAAAAATTTCATATTTATGGTAAATTTTATTAGTCACGTTAATGCGACGCACTGTTTGGCCCACTTAAATGCGCCCACAAGTTTAAAATTACAACAAAATATTTTAAACGCAGTTGGAATAAACAAGTGGTCAGAAACAACTCGCACATTTTTTTAATTTTTGCGATTTTTCACAAAAAACGGTAATGAAATGCAGATAAGTAACAAGTAACCGATTAATGAGATTTATTTTCGAGTGACTGCGAATTCCAACATGCGATAAATAAAAATGGTTGTGAAAGGAATCGGTTCAACGACCGTGTTAAATTTGGTCAACCAGTCTCTGTGAATTTTAAGCAGGTAAAATACAAATTTGGACACTTTACAAAAAACTTGTTTACTGCCGCCTTTACACTCAAAGTTATAATAATGGCCCTTGTTTGCTTTGCAATAATAGTCCTGTCCTGGGTACATAATATCGGTTTCACTATTTACCGTCTTTTTGGAAAGGGTTCTTGGGGCAATAAACCCTTTTCCATTTTAGTTATTACATTTTTTATTGTACGAAATTATATTTTAGAAGAGGTTAAAGCAATTCAAGATCCAAAATAATAGACAGCGGAAGTGCGACATTAAAAGAGCAACAAAAGTAATGTTCGTTCCATAAAAAATTAAACGTCAATGCTCCTCGCATATCAAAATTTCCCACATCAAAATACAATTTTTGCGAATAATTTGTGTTCTATCATTTTTGTAAATCTTATCAAGCCAACTCGGTCATGTTATGAATTTTAAACTAATAATAAAATTTTATTTTTGAAGAAAACGGAAAGACGTTCCACCTTTACGACCTACCGGATCTGGATTTTTTACAAAAAACACCCACAAAAATCAACTTCCCTGGTGGATTACAATAATTCAATATTATTCCAGGTAAAATGCATACCTACACATATGAGTTGTGAATCAAGAAATTCAAACAAATGTGTCGAGGGCGGAAGGGTTATGTCAGCTGCTTACCAGGGTGTGGGAACTTAACACAGGTGGTAAAGTGGCTGAGAAATTTTAAGATTTTGTAAACGTCATTACCAAGATGCATTTGAAGATACCAACAATAACTCTTTTGTTAGACGGAATGTGATTTTCATAATAATCGTGAGATTTGTCCAAAAATAGAAAAATAGTTAAAAAGGAAAAAAATTGCTGATGATGATGGCTTGAAAATGGATTTGGGGATTTACATAAACTTTGATTATTCAAAATTGTTTTTTTGTTTAAGATAAAAAGTTGTTATTTTGACTTGGAAAGTTAATCCGCCAGATTAATGTAATGTAGAAAGGAGATAAGCAGTCGTGGCCGAGCGGTTAAGGCGTCTGACTAGAAATCAGATTCCCTCTGGGAGCGTAGGTTCGAATCCTACCGACTGCGATTAATTTTTTGTCGAAAAAACTGCCAGTAATTTACAAATCATCTGTTCCCTGGGTGATATATTTGTAGGTTTATTCCGGCTTGATCGGAATCTTTCTGCTGGAATTTTATTTCCGAGGAGCTGGATTGGTCTGCGATTTTTGTTTTCGAACATTGCTTTCGCTTCCGCCGTTATCACTTAGCTTCAAGATCTGCCAGGGCGCTCTATGCAAGAGGAAGCTGTGTATTCAGTGAATAATTTTTGTCTCAGTATTTCAATTAATAATTCAAATATCTAAAGTATTTCAAGATCTAAGTTTTCTAAAATATGATTTTTCATTTTAAACCAGAGATTTTTTTCATCTTCGTATAATTAATCAACGACCATTTCTTAATTTTATCTTATAAATTTTATTCCGACTTGATTTTTTAAATTTTCATTTTACAATAATAATAATTTGATCTCGGAATTTTCTTTCCTATTAAAGAAAACCTTTGTTTTTGTTGAACCTCCCAGTTTTTATTTTATTTGAAAAATAAAATCTTCAATTTGCTTTTCATTTATTAATTTTATTGTTTCATCAATGTTTTCCTTCAAAATTGCAATTTTTTCGCAATTTTGTTTCAATTTATATTCATAAATGTTAATTTGTATATTATTTCCAATTAGTAAACTCTTTGATTCTTGGAACTGATTTGTAATATACTCCAAATCATTTTAATTTTCCTTCTTTTGATTATTTTCTAAATGAGAAATTGTTTGCCGACGTTGCTCGCCAATCCTGCTTAATTTTTTCACTTCCATTAGGTTATGCTAGGGGTCCGACGGCTAGGTATAGGTCTCGGGGGCTGCATGCTTTGCCAGAAAGTGTGCAGCAACAAAACTCCGAGTAAGGCCTGTCTCACCAAGAGCTCTGCTAGCAAGTACTCTTCCACTTCCTCGTGGTGGACCCTGGGCAACGCAAACGGAAGAGTGCGAAAAGCGACTTCCCGGCGATTAAACCGGGACGATCTAGCTAAGGGTAGGAGACCCCGACAGAAATCTCTAGAAAGAAGGAAAAAATGAGCGAAAGAACGGGAAAAGAAGAAGAGTCTACGATACAGGGGAGAGATACCCCAGTGTCGGTCGGTGATGGTAGCAAGAGAGTGAGCTTCGCCCGATCGTCAACAGGCGACCACTTGACGCATTCAGCGATCAGCCAGGCTGATGCGCCAATTAAAGCTATTGGCGAGAAAAGAAAAGAAAAGAAGACAGAAAGTACTCGGGGTATAATTATTGTACTGCCCAAATTGTCGATCTCAACCTGAAACACGCCAGTCGGGTCACCTCTGACGGTGCATAAAGACGAAAATAAATTAGAGTTTCGTCCGGTGAGTCGAATGATGACAACAGATTTTCAAAGATCTAAGAGGCACTGCGAAGCAAATAAAGCAGGAATTCCAGACCAGGGAGGGCAAAGTCAAAAGCCTCGCCGAAGACATCAAGACCCTGAGCGACTCGCTAGCTCGGATGGTGACCCAAGTGGAGGCTGATCGGGAGGAAGTAAATCATCTGAATCAGAAGATCGTTGTGATCGAAGAGAGGAAGGAAAGAGTTAAGCCTGAACCTGAAAGTAATAAAACAGAAATGAAAGAACGGTTTATGCAAATGATGGAGAAGCTGTCGGAAAAGAATACACAAGACCAGCAGAACCTCTCTAAACTACAGCAGGACATAAGAAGACTGAAGAAGAAATAAAAAGCCAAGGCGAAGAAATCGGCCACATTAAGTTGGGACTTGAGTATTGGAAAGAGATATTTCCAGCACAGGATGTCCACGCTCAGGTACAGTTACAGTTTTCAAGTTAAATGAAAACAAGTTAAAACAAGGAAAACCAGAAAATAAAGATAAAGAGCAAGAAAATTTTCTAATGCTCCAGGAGACCCTTCAGCAAACCTACTAACCACAACTAAAAGAGCAAGAAGATAAGTGAGCTTAGGAATGAGGCTGCCTCTCTCCGAAGAAGATCACAGCGCAAGCGAGCCCGATATCCGCAGGAATATATGTGGCGAAGAAGAGAAAGCTGGGGAGGGAGAGGAAGAGGTTCCTCCAGCAAGAGGAATTGTTGGAACAAGCTGGTCGACGAGATCGAATCTGACCCGTGGGAGCTGGAGTATAGAATTGCTACCAAAAGACTACGGGGCAGAAAAACTACGTCTGGCATGTCGCCAGATACTGTCATGGCAATAATTCGAGAGCTATTCCCAGCCCACCCAATAAAAAGTAGAGGCCTTGAAGATGGCGGTTGACTTGTACCCAGATACCTTCCTCCGTGTGTACAGTGGTTGCCTGAGAGAGGGGCGCTTCCCTACTATCTGGGAAAGTGCAACCTTGGTGCTGGCGAGAAAGGGCCAGAAGCCGCCAAATCTACCTTCCTCGTACAGGCCGATCTGCTTGATCGACCATCTGGGAAAGCTCATGGAGGGGCTCTTGCTGGAGCGATTCAAACAAGAAATTGAGGCAGCTGGGGATCTTTCCCCGAAACAGTTTGGTTTTCGTGCCGGGCGATCCACCATCCAAGCTCTACAAAGGGTGGTGGAGATTGCCAACGAGGCTAGAGAGAGTACGTGTTGTTTTGTTCATCAATATGATTATTTTTGTTCATCGGCGCAAAAATGATGAATGATTTTTTTTTTGATCGATTGTGCTTCGATGGGATTATGGTCTGGCGGGAATTTGGGGCGGGAATTTTGTCCTAGACCGTCCAAATCATAATTGTTTTCTTTCCTTTGATCATTTTCTAAATGAGAAATTTTTTGCCGACGTTTCTCGCCAATCCTGATTAATTCTTGCACTTCCCTTTTACTTTACGGGAGTTGTTTACCCCACTTGATGTTATACCGCCTTTCATCTGATACCCCACGTTTACGGGATGCCAGATGAAGTGTATTTAATCAACACGATTAAATAAATTTACTTTCTCTTACAGGATACAAATTCCGCATTCACTGTTGTTCTTACTGTTCACTTATTATTTTTCAGTAATTTTCTGAGAAATCAGTTGGTTTTCCAAAAATCAGTTATCTGCTAGTTATCCAATTAACATAACGGAGTTCGTAAATAAAATAAAACTTGACAGAGTTTAATAATTAATTTCTTAATTTAATTCATAACTAAAAATCAGTTGATTTCAATCAGTTGAGCAAATGCTCTTTAAAAGATCACCAATCTGTTAATCTATCACCACATCAGAGATTCTCCGTAGTTCTCCCAAATAGGTAATACTTGGCTGGTTACCAATCCAGAACTGTTAATTATAGATAAATTTAGATTATTTGATTATTTAAATAATTTAATTACTTGTGGCATTCAAATTTTAAAACTAAATATGGATAAAGTGTGTCATCCATCACACTTAAAAAAATACTTCATGCAGTTTTACACGTAGCCCAGTCATCGGAGGTTTGAATTCGGTAATAATTTATTATATTAGAAATAAAAAGGACATTTTTCTTTTAGGTTTTTGAAAGATGGCTGCAAAAAGTGATTTTTTGCGAATATCCCATTAACCGTTAACTTTAAAAGGTCTTAAGTACTTTCTGTCTTAAATAAAATGTTTTCGAGTTATCTCTTCAAGAAATCTTGATGGTCACAACTGCTTCTTCTTCTATATTTTGGTATTCACTTTAAAATAATAAATCAAAATTTTGTTGTAAGTTTTTGGCTCAAAACCAAAAAATTCAAAAAAAAAATTTTAGAACTTGTCCAGCAGAAAATAGATATAGCAGTCCTCTCAACAACCTAAAATAAAGGCTTTACATGTTGTTTCTTTTGTTTTACAGAGAAACGCAATTACATCTTTGCATTTATATTACTTTTAAAAAAAATAGTAGTTTATAATATTAGTTATAAAGTATCGATTTTTATTTCTTTGTTTCGTTGGTTATTTTATGTACTATATAGTTTTTTCTCAAATTATAATATTTCTAGATAACTACAGCCCGCATCATAATGAAAGTTTGTTACAGTATAAAATATAATATACATAATATATATTTTTTATAATTCTAATTAAAAATATATTAATTTATAAAGAATTAAACAGAATTAGAAAGAATTATTTTCATTTAAGCCCTTGTCCCACACTCAATTTTTTGTTCATAATTTTTATCGATTCACTAGTTCAGTCACTGAGTTGCCAATCGAAGATCTTCAAATGCGGCGCTGAGGCCGCACAGCCTAGGAAATTTTATTGTATATAAATAGACTATTAATACCAGACCTTGACTTGAATTTTTTTAAAGTCAATTTACTTTTATCTCGCATTACTTGGAATACCAGAAGTAGATATTAATTTGTAATAAAATTTTCAATTATCGTTCTCCAAAAAAAAATTGCGTGTTAGATTAGAATTTATATTGTAAAAATTTATTCATTTTCGATCTGTGCTGTCCAAACATGCAACTCATATCCATAATTATTTTGTTGAAAGAAACCACTCATTTGACATTACCTATAATTAAGAGTTTTAAATAGAAGCTATCAGCACAAAAAATAACCAAATATAAATGTTTCGAATAATTCATTTAACGACTCAACCTACCCTTAATTATATGATATGACAAAAGGAGGTGGAATTAAAGAACACAAATAATTAAGATGTCACGTGTGAAAAGAAAAGCTGAAACACATCATCGTAACGTGAATTACATTATAGGGTTTAATGTGAAAATTTGTTTTGATTTTAAACAACGTTATGACTTTTATTAAAAATAAGAGATTTTTTGATATTAACATAACTCTTTTGAAATTGGCCGGTTTATGGGTTCCGGATCAAGGCGAATCGGTACCCCTGCAAATTTGGTATTGGATCTACAATATCATCATAAATGGATTTGCACTGTTGTTCTTCATGCCTTGTGAGTTTGTTGCCTTTCAAGATTCCAAGGATGTTTTGGACGACGCAATAAAAAATGCAAGTGTGGCATTTACGCATCTTCTGGCTTTGATAAAGTGCTACGTGTGGCTTAACAGCAGGAAAGATATTTTGAGCATGATTAAGGAATTGGAACAGAAGGCTTCTGAATATGACGAGATCGATGATTTTAAACCCCAAGTTATGGTCGAAACTGAAAAGTCGACCAAAAATTTCACGTTAACCGTTTTTCTCTCACTTTGTTCGTCGGTTTCCATCACAGCGTTTTCGGGTTCGATGGCAATTTTGTTGACCGATCATAAAAGGTACGAAGTATTTAATGTGGATGCTAATAACGTAACCACCTATCGATACACGCAAAAGCTTCCTTATTGGGCATGGATGCCATTCGATGTACAGGCATCCAAATTAAATTTTTGTATTGGAGTTCTTTACGTTTGTTACCCTGCTTTAACCCAAGCTTGGACAATTTCGGGTAAGCCAATACATATTTTTGTGTTTTTCATCACGATCTCCTATTTCTTTTTTTTTAAGGTACCGACACTTTATTTACAGCTCTTGTAAGTTACATAAGTGTCCAGTTGAGAATTTTGCAAGGAGGATTCAAAACGATTAGAGCTCGATGTGTACGTAGCTTAAATTTAAAAAATGAGCAAATGTTTCACGATTCTGCCGAACTAAATGAAGCGATGATGGAAGAAATGAACAAGTGTATCAAACACTTGCAACTAATTTTTAAGTCCGCTAAGGTTTATTATTTTAATGGAATAGTAAATTAAAATTTAGAGTTTCAGAACTTGCCAAAAAATGGAGAGTATCTATACCTACTTAACTTTAGCTCAAGTTCTGATGTCGGAAATTTTAATCTGTACTTGTTTATTTTTGGTATCATCCGTAAGTATTTGGTCTTGCTTGTAGCTTGAAAGATATAACAGAATTTTTTGTTTGGGGACGGACTGGTCACCTGAAAGTGTAAATTTTACATATGTAGGTTAGGGTTTGATTACAGGAATTAAATTTACATATTCAAAATCATTTACTTCGGCGTTGTTGTTCTTGTGTCGAGCAAAGCAACACTTTGGACTGTTAAAATTTTTCAAAGTTGCCCATTTTCATCTATCTGTCCATCCGTAATGCACCTCTGATTGATTTATTTTACGTTACCAACCTGAAAAAATTAGAGATTACGGGAGAATTGTTAGTCAGTGCGGCCTTCAGGCCGCACAACCTGGGCAAACTAGTTATATTAAAAATCGTTAAATTCAGTAACGCTGATTATAGTTTCTGATTATTGGTTCTTTGACAAAGAAAGATTGTCCATTCGCTCACAAGAACCGGCACGGCGCGGCGGCCAATGCTTTGGCCGGAAAGATTGTTTACTTTCATTTCACATTATGATCGGATCGAATGATCTGATTATGATTAGTCAATTTTTTTACCAAAAATATATTAGGCTACAATATAAACAAAAACAAGCTGCCTGTATTTCACTGATATTTCGTTGGAATACAAAATTACAAAGGTAAAGTTTTATGTAATATTTAAAAAAAACATGACTTTCCTCAAAAATATTTTGCGGAAAAGTGTCATGCGAACTCGAGGTCGTCAAGATCAGTGCCGATCTGATAAATTTAAAGAAAATTTAGTAAAGGAAATTTTATATTTTGAAATTTTAAAAATATAAATATACAAAAATTTCATGTTTTTTAAAATGATTTTTTTTATTAAAAATTTACAGCTGAAAAAGCTAATTAAAATTTTTACTAAAATCTTCGGTTTCCTTCTTCCTGAAATTTGTAAATTAAACAATTGAAAAGTAGCACTTATAAAAACAGTATTCAGCGTTAAAAATGATTATAACGCCATATCTTACAAATAAATGACAACTACTCATTAAATCTAGTTTCTTTTCATTCGTCAGATGTCGCTTCGCTTAGCTGTAATCGCGAAAAGATATAAAAATTTCATATTTTTAAATGTTTTTAAAACTCAGAAAATTAGATTAAAACAATTTTTGTTTTGGTTTTGAAGTTCAAAAAAATTTTAATTTTTATTAAATTTTTATGAAAAATATAGATTATCATAGGGGGCCGTCCATTAATTACATAAGGGTTTGGGGGGAGGGGATTATCGGAAATTTGACTGAAGGAAGGGGGAGTCGTTTCTTACATAAGTTTCTTAAAATATTTTTTTAAATTACATTAAAATTTTTTTTTTATTTTACAACATAAGGTTGGTACTCCCTTAATATCCAGGTGAAAAATTTATTCAAAATTGTACCTAAAATCAAATTAACTGTTATAATACTTATAGAATTTATTGTTTCACGCTGTGAAATTATATTATTATTATTATTCAACATTTATAAATATAAAGGGCGTAGAGTGGGGGGAAAATCAAATTTAATTTTTTTTAAATAATCCTGACTTAAGATGTGCGGGGTGCTACAATCTTACGTTTCCTTACATGAAGGGATGAGTCAAAAATTACAAAAAAGTTCTTACGGAATTAATGGACGCTCCCATAGCCCAAACCATATTTTTTAGAACCCAATATTTGAACTTAGAAGTTCGAATTTAGAAATCATAAAAATTTGAATTTTGAAATTCCAAAAATATGCATAACTAAAAAATTAACATTTTTCAAACTATTTTTGTTTGAATTTCGAAATTTAAACAGTCTTATAATGCAAAAGAAAATAAAAAAACATTTTTGTTCAGAAATTTAAAAAATTTGAATTTTGGAATTCAAAAGTTATGCATAACTAACAAATTGACATTTTTCAAACTGTTTCTATTTGAATTTCAAAATTTAGACAATCTTATAATGTGAATTTTAAATTTGAATTTTAGAATTCAAAAAATATGTATATCTACTTATAAAAAACAATTAACATTTTTCAAACTGTTTTTGTTTGAATTTCGAAATTTTGATAACCTTATAATGTGAAAAGAACTAAAAAAAACATGTGTTTAGAAATTCAAAAAATTTGAATTTTGAATTCCAAAAATTTAAATATAACTAAAAAAAACATATTTTTCAAAACGCTTTTATTTAAATTTATATATTAAGATAATTTTTTAATCAAAGAATAATACTGACATAACATCTAAAAAAGCTGAAAAAGCTAGAAAAGAAATATTTGAATACTGGAATTACAAAATATTGAATTTTGAAATTTAAATAATTCAAAGTTTTATATTTTTCACAATATGTTTGTTTTAATTTTGATATCAATAAATACTTTTTCTTGCAATTCCGGGAGTAAAGAACTCACTTTACCCGAATTGCGTGTGTAAAGTTGCACTTTTTTGCTCTAAGGCAAAAAAGAAGTCACCAGATTTTATTATCAAGTTAATTCTTTCTTTTTAACATGTACTTACAAGGGGTATATATCCCAATGATTTCCAAGGAATTCTAGTGATTTTCAACGAATTCCAGAGATTTCCAAGGATTGCCATGAATTCCAAATATATTCAAAGAATTTTAAAGATTTTCAAGAGAATTTCAACCACGTGTATACAACTTTTTTGGGATATTATTTTTTTCACTATTATTATTAATTTCATCACTAATATAAAATTGAAAATCTTTGGAATTCTTGGAAATCATAAGAATTCGTGAAATCATTAGAATTTTAGAAATGCTTGGAATTTATTAGAAATTTTTGAAATTCTTGAAAATTATAAGAATTTGTGGAATCATTAGAATTTTAGAAATGCTTGGAATTCATTAGAAATCTTTGAAATTTTTGGAAATCCCTGGAATTCATTGGAAATATTTTAAATTCCTTGGAAATCTTTTAACTTCCTTGGAATTCATTGGAAATCTTTGGAAATCCTTGGAATTCAATGGAAATCTTTCGAATTCCTTGGAAATCATCTTCCAAAATCCGGAAGTCTTCACCTCGGAGGGCAACGGTCTTCAAATCGAGCGTTTCGGGAATTCCTACGACGGTGATGGACTTGGTATTACCGAAAATTCTATCGGCAATGTCGGCCTTGGTTTTCTTGGAGTTTTCGACCTACCCCTCAACCACCGTTGTGAATTTCCATCCAGCGTGCCTTTTTAGGATGTCCATGAATCGGATAAGAGCGAGGTGTTCCGGAAGACCACGGTATTCCGCGATTTTCTGTGGCAGTGCAGAAAATGCGTTTTTACCTACAAATTGGGAAGTACACTTCCCATCTCTAAACTGCTCAGAAAACCGGGAATGACCCGTGCCAGCCTGACGCAACACCCATATAATCCTTAACGATTGCCACGTGATCGATGTTGTTTTTTTCGCCGTTCTTAATGACAAAAGTGGTTCTAAAACACCGGTTTTAGAATCAACTTCTTTCACAAAATTAACCAATTCTTCGGTCCGGCATGCTCCCCGTTAGGTCAAATTTAGTGCGCCCTCCAAGGTGAAGACTTGCCGAATTTCGGAAAGATGTTTGGAATCACTAATTACGGTCAATTGATAAAAAAATCTGGTGACTTCTTTTATGCCCGGCAGTGACCTCTTTTCGGGGTGAAAAGTGAGTACTTTACACCCGGAATTGCAAAAAATGATTTTTTTAGTTTTAAGAATTTTTCCTACGGTCTCAAACTACCCCCTCCCACCCAACTAAAAACTAATAATTCTTTGATTATGCAGTTGAAAAATAAGGTTCTTTCGTTTTCATGTACTACTCTTTTTGCCCTCCCCCTTCACCAGCCCGTTGTCTGCTGCCAAGAATTAACAGATCCGAGAGAGGTAATTGCTATGAATATCTAGTGTACAAGTCAAGGGATATCTGATGACATTCGGGGAAATGTGTAGAAACCTTAGGTAATCTCGGGAAATTCTAAGAAATCTTAGGAGTAAGTCATTTCCACTCATCCCCACTCCTCCGAACAGGAGGATTTTGTCAGGAACAATTTTGTCGATTTTTTTTGCATTATTAGCTTTTGTGATTGTTTTATAAAAAGCGGAACAGCTAAAACCCACTATATCTACTTAGAAATATTTGAATAAACTTGATAAAATTAATGAAATTAAAAATTTTTACAATTGAACCGTTTCTCGCCAGTACGATTGGATCAATTCAATTAGTTGTAAGTATAATGGATTTTAGTAAAAAAAATCATATGGCATTTGTTTTGACACGAACCTCCCAGACAGACATCTTGGAGTGGGGCGTGGAAATGACCTAATTAGGAAATATTGGGAATACTACTTATAGATGAGCATTTTTTTTTTGCTTTTTCAACATTTTCGAAAGGAAATCCAAATGAAATTATTTTGCTCCGGTCTCCCTCGAAACAATTCGATTCCAAATTTGTTTAATTTGCAAGAATTATATTTTAATGAATATTTTATTAATCGTTAAAACTTACACAAGGTGTAGTTAAATTACTTACAAAAAAAACCATTTGAATATAGAAATTATAAAAATTTGAAAAATGAAATTGAAACAGGGTAAATGTTGGATTTTGAAATTAACAAAATTTGAATTTTATAATTCTAAAAATATTACTCTAAAATGTAAATTGGATTGCCCAGCTTGTGCGGCCTGAAGGCCGCACTGACTAATCATTTATTAATTATTATATTTACAAACAGTATTTTTTATACAGCTGAAAAAACTAAAAATAGAAAAAAGTCTTCCAAATTGGATTGAAAATATTAGTCTAATCTTCATGTCTCCGGTCGAAGAAAAATTTTGTTCGCGACAATATTTTATTAGTGCCAGTCCGCCCTTGTCCTAGTGATTTATTTCTTTCAAGTCTTGTTTCCTAAAAACATTGCTACTTGTAAGTAGGCGGATTAATGGCTGAAGGTACCATTATCTTGAACAATTAAAATCCGGTTCGGTTATACACCTCAACAGTCGATCACCTGAGCTTCCGGTAGCAAAAGGGGGTAGAAGGTCCTTAACATCCCACAAAAGAGTAAACATACTGTGGGAAAAACTTAAAATGTCACAAATAATAATTAAATTTTCTTTAGCTTAATAAAAGTTGAAATTATTTTTAAGATTCCGATGACAAGTAAGGCATTTGCAACGGAACTGGTTTATTTAGTGGCTATAGAATTTCAAATTGCGCTTTATTGCTTTTTTGGAAATAAAGTAACCGAATCGGTAAGCACTGTACTTAAGCTGCGATTATAGGAATTTTTGAAAATATAAATTTTAAGGCTGAAGGCATCTCTTTGGCTCTGTACGAAGGAGATTGGTTATCATCAAGTGCTTCGTTTAAGAAGAGCATGCTAATTACTATGACTCGTATGAAAAAACCAATATATTTAACCATGGGAAAATTCTCACCATTAACGCTATCTACATTCGTTACTGTAAGATTTGCAAAATATATTCAATTTGATTGGTTTATTATGTTAATTAATAGCGAAGCAACTAATTGGAACCTTTAATATTTTTTAGATTGCAAGAGGATCATATTCCTTCTTCGCCGTTTTGAAGAACAACAACATCGAAGAGTAGCACTTGTATTTTATAGTCATGCAAATTACAAAAATGTAATGAGAGTTGTTAAAAAGTAATAAAAAAAACTAAATTAGATTGCAAATTAATGACGAGCTTAATTTAAAATTTAATGTTCTGGTTTTTAATTTTATGTTCGAATTAATAAAAGCATTAAAGCCGTGACTGTAAAACATGGGATTTTTGCCAAACCAAGCTGGAATCACACAAACCTGACAGATGTTTTGGCAATTTACCTGAAGCAGACGATTATTAGCAATCAATTTCGTAATTGACGTATGTATTATTGATGGTAGGCATATTGGGTTCCTGGAATGAGCGTGATTGTGTAGTCTCGGTCGATTATTTTTTGAAGGTAAACCAATCGATTGGAGATTTTAATAAATCATGGCCCACTTTTAAGCACAAGTTTGTTGCCATTTTCTTGGTTTACCCCGTCACGGTCAAGGCTCATACCAAGTCGCAATATACAATGCGGAAGTACTTATCATGATACTTTTTAAAGGTTCCACCGTGTTGGCCAGGTAATGACGGATTTATGTTTTAGTTGTAATCTTTTAACTGAAGTAAGTTTTCAAACTCAACATATTTCCTGCCTTCATTTTATTGCTAACCACTGTTCACACTTAAGCTCTGCAGAATGGTCGTCCATCTTGCTGAATAATGCTAATGCTTGCCAAGTGTCAGTTCTATAACTCATTAATCAAAAAACTTGTACACAAGCAATTGTTTTGGAAAAAAACCGAGTAAAACAACGGAGGAAGAAAGGAATTCAGGCAGAGCATACAAAATGTAGACTACAATTTGAGTGCCAAAGGAGAGGAAGTCAATCCCAAAAATTTGATTAGATGAGATAAGAAATCATAAAGCTCGAAGATCAAAATAAAAAGTAGGATACCAGCTATACTTAGCTGGTGTATTAGAAAGTAGCGTGAATTCCATGTAGAACCCAGCAGCTTATAAAAACAAGCAAAAATTATAAAGAGGCCGCGGTCTGTTGAAGGTTAAGCCCATTGAAGCAGGGTGTTTGTTGGTAAATGAATGTTTAGACGGCGGTAACAGCTTGACCAGAAAGCTGTAATTAAGGAATACAACAGCAGATCAATTAAAAAAGATTAAAATGAGGTGGGAGATGGAGATTCTTTGAAGAAGGTGTGGTAATTAATCTCAACAATATTTATGATATAATATATTACAATATTATGCATTGTATAATATATTGTCGTGCATTTTTCCAGATTCTGATAAAAAGGTGAAAAAAATGGAATTGTGTTTATTGGAAAATAAATGAAATGATACTGAATTTGCATAAAGAATTAAAATTGGATTTTATAAATTGAAAATTTTAAAAAATTTACATAAACTCGAATTTTGTAAAAAGTACCGCAAATTTGTATATGATAAGCGGACACTGCAGGAATTGTCGATGAAATATTAATAAAATTTGAAAAATCATTTAGTATTTTTCAGGAAGATGTAATTGGGAAAATTAAGTGATTGGGAAAATACATAATATAGGAGTATTATCTAGTCAAATTTTCACTTATTTCTTTGTATTTTTGAACCACCCTTCTCGAGATTGACTCGGATTGCATCCCTGAAGCCCTCCCCGATAAAAATATAGTTTACCATAAGATTTTAAAATTTAAATAAGTAAGATTAAATTATTTACCATTACCGCCGTTCGCCAATTACAGTATTATTATCTATTGTGATAACCAGTTATCGCGTTACGTCGGACGCGCATGAATGGATTAACGAGAATCTAAAAAATACTCTGATTCCCCCTCCCATAGGCAGATTTTTCCCTACACTGGATTGCAGGTTTAAAAATTTTTTAATTTCTTGGCATATCCCCAATATCGCAGTTCGTGATTCAGCGCGGACGATTTCACTCTAAGGCGATTCGGTGCGAGGTCGTTTCGGCACAAGGCAATTCGGTGTAAAGAAGGTAAGGCGCGGACTCCTATACTTTTTGCTTAAATTGTTGAATTTTTGTTTTGATACCTTTATGTCCATTACTTCAAATCATAACCCACCATTCTATATTTCGGGAGGTGAACCCCGAGGTGGACCCCCCCCCCCACTTTACTTCGAAATAAGAGGGTATACAGTTAGTATTTCATTAAACTACATATTTTAAAACATACTTTTATATAATACAATGTGTCAGAGATATAGAACCGGTTAGAAAATTTTATTTTAGATGATTAAAGTTTTTTTTAATAATCCTAGGTCGACAGTTTTTCTCAGATTTTCTCCTGCATTGTTTAAAATTTTAAGGTAAAATTTAGAAAAATTGGCTTGAAGCACAGACTCCATGGGATTTCTGGCACATATTTGTATAAATGTGGTTGAATTTCGTTAATACAGCGTTGAATTTCCATCTTCAAGGTGTGGGCTTGTTGGCATAAACCTTAGATAAAAAAAAATTGGCGTTAAATCACATGATCTGGGGGGACAATTTTAATCACCAAATCGAAAAATTACACGACTAGGAAATGACACAGTAATTGAATTGTTTCTCGGGCTGTATGAC
The DNA here is from genome assembly GCA_963170105.1 of Cantharis lateralis. Classification (NCBI taxonomy): domain Eukaryota; kingdom Metazoa; phylum Arthropoda; class Insecta; order Coleoptera; family Cantharidae; genus Cantharis; species Cantharis lateralis. The sequence continues at coordinate 7,447,110 of OY720627.1, forward strand.
ATGTAGCACCTTCTTGTTGAAACCACAAAAAAATCTTATTATTAACAAATTTATTATTTAATAATTATAATAAATTATGTTTTTTAATTATTTTTTATTGTTATTTTCATCTTGTCGATTGTCAATATGACATGCACAACTTTTTGTAAGTTTGTACTTCTGATTGGTTAAATATAAATGGACCGACCAATCAGACAGAGGTAAAATAATTAAAACTTTCTAGAAATAAATGTACGCCCTATCAGATCCACGAGCTATTTTTATTGCAATTTTTGCGACAAAAGAACTGCCTTCTACTACCGAACGTAAAAAAAGCATTTTTTCTACTATAAAATAGTTTTTCGTACCGAAACATCGTCGCACCAAAACGACTCGTGCCAAACCGTCTTTGCACCGAAACGTTTCTTGCCGAAACGGCTGCGGCTGCATTGTAGACCGACCTTAGTTGGTGTTAAAAACTGCCGTTTCCGTAATAAATTTTTTTTAGTGTGACGAATCTGAATTTCAAGTTTCACTTGAATTTTTACACTTTTTTTTTTTAGTTTTTTGCTTATATCTCAAAAACTATGAGTTTTTTGAAAATGACTATTCTATACAAAATGAACGTAGATAAATTTCTAACATAATTCATTAGTTAATTTGGATTTTTTACCGACGGTTTCAGCGCTAGAACGCGAAAAAAACAGCGATTTTTTGGCCCTACTGCGAAAACATCAAAAATGCCTACTCCTACTCCCTACAACTCAAAAAATGTACATATTATCAAAATCGATGAGTTTCACATTTTTTAAATATTTTTATTTGAAAGTAGAGGTCAAACTGAGACTTCACAATTTTTTTCAAATTTTTTGAGTACGGTAAGGTAAGAAAAAAATTATTAAAAGACCGCCCGCTGACGTCACCGGCCTGCTATTTCAAAAAATAGCGGGGCTTTAAAAGGCAATAAAAACAGCCTTGGTTAATTTTCATTGGCCAATCATGGCGCTCAGTTGAAATACTTTTTCAAATTTCAAAACTTTAAAAAAAATCGTAGTCTGAGTTTTGAGATCAAGGGTCGGCGAGAATTTTGTGGGCGCAGGGGCTGATCGATTCCAGACTCTCTTTGCATACATATTTGACTAAGATATTATACATACCATTTTTGTACAATACCTAGGGCCGGATTAACCGTAAGGCTGAGTAGACTCGAAGCTTGTTGGGGGCTCTTAAATAGGGTACCTATTTTTTAGCACAACCCACGAAGTGGTAGCTCGATTTTTCCTTCGTCCTTGTGTCCGTCGCAACGTCACACGTCCAGATCTCGAGTTTTCGCCAGATGATAGCTCACTTTCAGCAATGTTTTTGGTGATGGCCCGTATATTATGAAAGTATGTAAAACTAAAATTTGAAAATCCCCAAATAAGACCTAAGCCGCCACTGACAATACCATCATTTATGTTTGATATGTGAATAAAAAAATATAATATTTGGTTTAGTTAAAATTAAAGTAATTGCTACTGCAATTGATTAAAAAAATTTAATAAGAAGACCTAGGCGACGACGGGGCCCCGGGACTCTAGCCCCCCCTGCCCCACTGTCTTGCCGGCTCTGGGTCCATCTGACGTGAGACACCAGGTCTGTAGACCTTTTTATGCGAAAAACAAGGATAGAATAATCACCATGTTGATGACAAAATGCAATGAAAGTAGAATCGTCTTCAAGCAGGTAGCTGATGATGCAGACACACTGATAGTGTTGACGGTAGAATCCCTGTCTTCGGCTGCAGTTGTGGGGGAAGATATTGACCTCCTTGTCATAATCATGGGTCTCCAAACTACCCCCAATGTTTACTTCCTCAAGCCAGGGAGAGATAAAACTCGTCGGTTAATCTACCATCCGAGAAGTTCAGTGGAGAAAAGTATTGCCAACCACATGTTCTTCCTCCACGCAATGAGTGCTTACGACTACGTCCGCATTATTCAACCAAGACAAGGTTAAGTTTCTTAAAACCCTCTCCAAAAATCCGGATCTTAAATCGTATATTATTAAACGCACTGATCTTTCTGGCTATCCAAAGGATATGCCAGTTGCTGGTGATAAATTTCATACCTCCCACTGAAGTTGCAGTTCAACAATATGTCTTCGGAGTTCAGCAGTGGATTGGAAACTGCTTGGATCCAGAGCAGTGGGGAAATTGACAAAAAATGGGTTGGTTCCCATTACCACACTGAAACGACCGGCTTCCGAGGGACTTCTTCAGCTTAACAGATGTGGTGGTGTGTAGGCGAGCAGGACTCTTCGACGACAACTTAGCTATTGAAGAGTAATTTGCCATTTTGACTATTCTTGGGATTATAATGAGGTAGTTTCCCATTGCTTTCAAGATGTGATCGTCGCCTGGAGTGTCTGATGTAGTGTCTAAGAAGATGCATTTCATTTACATTCTTCCCAGCCAGCAACTCAGTAATGGCATAGCTGATGCCCTATGCTATTTGCTATTATACCACCTCTAATAACTGAGTTGCCAATTCCGACGCTTTTAAAGTGCGAAAATTTTTATGTTTTTCGTTGTGAAGCCGATTTTCTACAAAGCAGCAAACTTCAAATTCTGATTCAGCACCGCCGAGAAAAAACTTCCACAATTTTGTTTCAAAAAAACCACCATTTGACTGGACTATCAGTTCTTGTATGTTCGAACTTCTCGAAATTTTCAATGCATTTCCTCGGCGAAAGAATAGGAAGTCTAAAACACATTTGGGGTGATTTCGTTTCTTCGTTTGGCTGCGTATCTATTTTAATTCTATAATCAATAATATAAACGTTACAATGTATTATATTATACATAAATAGTGTATTTGAAGCTAAACCTAACTAATTGAAACTTAAAGGTGCTTTCTTTTACTTTTTAATGCTTGAATCAATTATGATAAAAGCAGAAAATATTTATAATGCTCTGAATTATATGTAAATGAATTAAGCTATACAGATTTTATATTTGTTAGATAATCAGCATAGCAGGTGGTAAACGTGCAATCGTTTTATTTGAATGCATTTCTGTAAGTAAATCAAGTCAGATTATCTAAATAGAAATTAATCCTGTTTCCATAATTATATAAAGTTTGTATTGAATTTTACAAGAATATCAACAGTAATAACATCAGTGCTACATAGATTTTTTTATTGCATGAGCCATTGTTGCTCAAAAGAAATGGCAATGCAAAAATTAAAAATTTCGCCAGATGCACTGCTGACGCTTTTGTTAATTCAGAGCGAAAAACAGTCATATTTAAAAGTAAAATCATGACTGAAATTCATTTTCTGATGGAGGGCATCTCTTCCTTTAGTTCTCTTCTCTGTTTGTTTTCCAAAAAATTGGAAACTGATTTCCTTAGAAAACTACTACCCTGGGCCGAAGAGGTCAAATTCCGATGTAATTATGTAGATAAAGTTTTCTTTATGTAAAATTCAACCTTAAAAATTTGTCAGCTTCCTATGTAATTGGAATAACTATAATTGCACCATCAAAGAGCAAATTACAACTAAAACGCATGCCTAAAGCCAACATAGACCTTACTTTTTAAGTTGCAGAAATCATTTTGCTGGTGCCCGTGTAAGGCAAATTTAAACAAATATGCTTGCTTGTGGTTACATTACACGCAAGCAAAAATGTAAAACAAATTACAACCAGAGTAGTAATCCATAAGGAAGTTAGAATTAAACTTGCGCGGTTTACCATACAATTTAAATCGATTTTTTCCATCTTTCAATTATAATTTCTGCTGATATTCCACAATATTTTATTTGTTTCTTTCCAGAAAGAAAGGAAGTGAGAAAGCCATAAGTTTTGAAGATGCATTGCATGCGAAAAAGAATTATGCAGACACTCCCAATGACCCAAAACCATCAATGGGATGTTCTTTAATAAACGGCAATCATCATATACCAAGTGTTTCATAGAGGTGCCCATTAGCTTTTTAATACAATAATTTGGTTGTTTCCTGCTGGTTTATAATTCACAAGTTTTCAAGTTCACACAAGTTGCACAATGGTAAGGCTACCTCAATGTGGCATTAAAATATTTATTATGCAACCAAATACCATTCTTTAGAATTTACATAGCAGTCAAATTATATATTAATTGTATTGTAAAAAATTAATTCATACATCTTGATTATAATCAATGATTACTATGGTCAAATGACCACAACTGAATGTCCTGTGTAGGTAACATTCAGTCATTGACCCATGCAGATTTGACCAACATTATAGTTGTTATTAAAATTATCAAATTGTTTAAATAAATTTTTATAGGAAATATTTCAAATGCCTCCCGAAATTATCTCGTTCATGCTGGTTTAAATTAAAAGTAATTGTAGTTTGATGATGGACATAGGTCCAGGTTTGTCAAAATATGGGCAGAGGATTTCTTGGAACTTTTTAGTTATTGCATTGTTTACAAAAAAAAAATATTTTTAAACAAAAAAATAGATTACGACATGGAATAATAAATGACGATGTGGCGTGCAAGTTTGTTGGCAAGGCGAATTTGGGAGGCCAACTTACAATAGTTGGATGAACTTGTTGAAAAATTCAATTAAACAAAAAGTTAGTAATTTTACAAAGTCAAGAACAATTCTAAACGCAATGACACAATGAGTAAGCAAGAAACCATAACTAGAATAGCGTCACTAATTATTATAGTTACCTCTTCTATTATTATTGAAGAACATTTTGTGCAAAGCCAAGGTCTCCAAAGATCAAGAACCGCTCACGATTTATGTTCGCTCGTGTATATACAGGTGGCAAATAGGTGGCTCTAATAACGAAGACGATTTATATTAATAATAACATTATTATAACATTTTAACGAAATATTAGGGTATACATTTTTAACAAAAATCGGTCCACTTAACAGTAAGAACAATTCGTGTTGCCTTTTGTATTTTTCGACGCCATGACGCAAAGACCTTCACCTGTACGTAATTACATTTGTTCCAAAATTTATGCTACTACCAAATCTCGAGTTCAATTTCAAGGCTAAAATATCAAAAATACAACTTTTGATTGCAGCCCCCTCTCAAGTCCATCAACCCAGCATCTGTATAACAAAAAATAAATTACACAATAATGTAAGCAGGCTACATATATATAACGGTTTATTCGTTTTAAGAGATTGGGGGGAAACAAAAACGACGAACGTATTATTTTTGGTTTATTAAAAGATTCCAAACAGTCGTGCTATTTCAAACTCAGCCAGCCATAAAATATTACTAAATGTTTTAATAACTTTTTGTACGCAAAAAATACCAACCATTAATTGGATTATAGAAAAATTACACGAAATGGCCCAACAAATACAAGTGGAAAAATAATTTCTGGGGGGGGGGGTCCCCACACCGTTCGTTATATTTTTATTGCAATTTTGAGCTTACAGATTAATCCTTTTTTAATTTGAAATTAACGTAGGTAATCTGACATTTTATCAGTCGCACGGTACAATTAGAATAAAATATTCGCAACCATCAATTTAACTTAGTTAAAAAATATTTGATTATAGAGTCTAAAAAATTTATTAGGTACCACAGCAAAATTTTTATCGTTATTGTTGTTTCCACCTAAAACCAAGTACGGTTTTAACATCTGTTTAAGAAAATTAGTGGTTAACAAACGTGCAATTAGTAAACTTTTATTTAAACTTGCTTCATTATATCTCAACAAAGGGTTTCTATGTATACCTTATGGTTATATTGATGCTTTCATAAAATATGGTAATTTTACCACCACCCACCTTACTAGGTTATTCGATTGTATGTATGGATTTCATTTATTTATTAAATGCAAACTTTAGCTTCTTCTCTCATTTTTCTTCGGTCTTCGGTCAAAAATCATTCATTTGTGGATGTTC